>FR990096.1:27644253-37644253 GCA_905404275.2 Hedya salicella
TTGGTACATCAATGTATCATAACCTCATCCCGACATTGGGTATATACCTAAGTACAATGGTGCTTGGGCCAGGAAAGAATAATGTGATTGTTACTTTTGTATTTAATATAACATATCTCATGGCTGGATATATTCTGACTGAGTCTGAAGATTATGACATAACTTGGACTATGCCTCACTGCGTATTGACTCTAAAACTCATAGCTTTGTCATTTGACATGTGGGATCACCAAAAGTTACAAGCAGGAGAGCAATTGTCTGCTACTAACCAAAAAACAGCAATAGAGAATCCACCCACATTAGTGGAGCTGCTTGGTTTTGTATACTTCCCAGCCTGTTTCTTGGTTGGACCTCAGTTTTCATTCAAACGTTACACTGATTTTGTCTATGACAAGTTTCCATTGGAGCAGTATGCCAGTGTATACGAGAAGGAGTCTGCCAAGAGGCTATTGCAGGGTATACTTTATTTGGTGGCATTCCAACTTGGAGGTAAGAAGTTTTCATTGTTACATGGTTTATTTTATGTTATGAGTAAATTATTTTTGACACAATAAATTTCAAATCATTGAATTTCTTATGTTTTCTTTATTTATAAATTTAATTTTATTCAGTCTGTTATTATTATTTCTAATTTTAAAAGATTATTTTGTGATGTGATAAGATAAGGAGGGACGAAAATAAAATGATTGTTACAATGACTGTCTACACATTTAAAAAATATCAGCCATTTCATAATACTAGATGTCTACTATTTTGCACAGCTGTACAGTCACAGAATGAAAGGTTCGTCACTTTTCAACCTTAATACTATGACATAGAGTCCATAAGTGACGAACCCTACACTGAGCATGGTCTGACATGCTCTTGGCCAGTTTTTTATTTATACTGTATGAGAGTTTATTAGGTGTAGGAAATGTGCGTGTAATACCTGAGGTAATACTGATAAAATTTACTGGAATGTTTCAGTGACTGTATTTAGCATGCAGTATATGCTGTTGGATGAGTTCTGGGAGCGGTCCATTTTCTATCGCCACCTGTACTGTGGCCTGTGGGCACATTTTGCTCTCTACAAATACATTTCCTGCTGGCTGCTCACAGAAGGTATTTCATAATAATATCACTATTTACTTTTTATACTCATATTATAAAAAAAAAATACCTATGATTATGAATATCAGTAATATTATGACTATCAATATTTACTATGTCACATCGTACGAGCTGATAACACTTGCATCATGAATAAGAATATTTTTGTGTAACAAAAGATCTCATTAATTATTCAATTAGGCATTTCTTAACAATACCCTCGCTCGGTCCGTAGTGATAGGTAACCCCGATAATTATATTCCTGCTCCCAGTTGTTAACAATGACTTGGTGATTGAAATTTATATTCAATGTATTCTATTTAGGTTTTTGTGTTGTAAACGACAGGACAAAAACTTATATCAACATTGTTGTTGACAGTTTATTTTAATTAGTAAAGTAGTTCTAGGATTTGGGATTAGGATTATGCCCAAATTCACTATGCTCCTTCATTTATTAACAGTTGTGTAACAGCTGTTTACATCTCAAATCGTCATGGTCTACATTCACTGGTATAATCAGCCGGTTCGTTACCTCTACCTACATGTTATTTAATTTAACCAAAGTGCTCTTTTTAATAAATTACATACTCTATGCATACATACTCATGTACATTAAGAGTAATTGTAAAAAAAGAATCCAAGAAAAAAACAATAGTAAAAGAAATGTTGTATGTGTGTAGCGTCGTGCATCCGGTTCGGGTTGTCTTACAACGGCGAGGCGCAGACGGCGGAGGGAGCGCGCGCGTCGCGCTGGGACGGCTGCAGCAACATCAAGCTGCTGCGCTTCGAGTTCGCCACCAAGTTCCAGCACTACATTGACAGCTTCAACTGCAACACCAACCACTTTGCCGCCGAGTACATCTACAAGCGGCTCAAATTCCTTGGCAACAGAAACGCCAGCCAGTTCTTCACTCTACTCTTTCTAGCGCTCTGGCACGGGACCCGGTCGGGCTACTATATGACTTTCTTTAATGAGTTCATTATCATCTTCATGGAAAAAGAGTTAGAATCTATTTTAGCTAAACAAGAGTTTTATCAAAGGATGTGGGCAAACCATCTCGTTCAGTATGTTCTGTATGCTGTATTAAAATTGTACACCATAGTGTTTATGGGCTGGAGTTTGGTTCCCTTCGACCTTAAAGTATTCTCCAAGTGGTGGAGTATCTACTCCAGTTTGTATTTCTCTGGATTTTTCTTATTTATTCCATGGGCATTTGTTTATAAACCAATCCTGATTCGTGGAATTAAGTACTTCGTCAAATCAAAATCTCAATGAAATGCTCAAGAAAAGTTTTTGTGCAAGAAGTAATCGAAAGTGAATGATATTAAAGTGACTATGCCAACATGGTGACCAGCTTGATAGTACTAAATGGAGTATATTGAAAATGAGAAAATACATCTATGTTTGAATATTGTATTCAAATCATTCATAACATAGGTATTGCATTCACTTCGGACGCGTATCTAATAACTGTGTAGTTATAGCAAAGTACATTTTACTTATTTGTCATATCACCTAATGTCTCCGTCACAATGAAACACCTGGACACCCTCTTACTACAGTCGAGAAAGAAGTATACGGGTACATTTGGTGTTCAATTCCTATACAATGCGTACCTGTTATTTTTGCTGATGACTATAGAATACTATATAAGTGAAATTGACTTAACTAGTTATAGACATGTGATATGTTGCGTACAGACCATCTTTTATTTCATGGACAAAAAATACTCATAAAATTTACATAAATTGTTATAACAATTGTAGGTACCTCTTGACACATAATATAAGAAGATTAAAGTGGTTCGTTCGTAACGTAATGGCCGCATACGGACCGGTCGTCAAAATCATGCGTAACATTTAAAAAATTGTTCATTGGCGTCTGTTGCATGTTTTTTTATTAACCAACGAAAGAAAAGAGACGATATTCTCAAGTCGACGTGTATATTTTATTTTTAAGTAAGGGTTCGTGTGCGGCGAGTACGTTGCGTACAGATAAATTTAAAATTCGAAGGCGGTGAAGGGATCATCTCAGTCGAAGCATTCGAACAAGTCCTCCGAGAAATTCCGAGTCGCGCAGAGGGGCACGGAGAAAGTGATGCTTGGGATCACCCCGCGAGACAGGAACGAAACTACTGCATCCGAAATAAGACCAATGTTAATAGTGTTATGCCTATCATAGCGAAGATAAAGTGGACATGGGCTAAATACATAGCAAGAACGGACGAGAGTCGCTGGACAAAACGAGTCCTTGACTGGAGACCCAGAGCGGATATCAGAGGGCGCGGTAGACCGCCGCTGCGCTGGGTGGGCGAGATTCGACGATATGGTAGTCAGGACTGGATGAGTCGGACACGTGAGTGAAAAAATAGGGAAGAAACCTATATGTAGGCCTCCAATCTTAGATGTATCCACGATTGGGTCAACAAAAGGCCACCATGATGAAGATATTAGGTAACTGTGAAGAAGTACATTAGTTCATGCCTGCTACTAAATACAGTTTGAGTAAAATTGTCCTGAATTATTTAAAAATATGAAGATGATCAGCATGCAACGTCTGTACGTTATACACATTTATGTGATAAAGAGAAAGCTTAAAAAAAGTTTTGCGCTAATTCAAGTTTCCTAAGTAGATAAATAATTGATATTTAGTTAAATTATAAATACACAAAAGTATAACTCTTAATCTCTAGTGAAATCCAAAACGCTTTCTCTCCAATTTCTGCCACGTGCCTGCCACTGTTTCTATCACCTTCATTATATATATTTTAATATCAAACTACATTTCAGGTACAGCTGCTTTAAAAATATATTCAACTCTGTGTACTTTTCCGTACAAGATATAAACCAATTGTATCACTTCCTTCATTACTAATATGAATTATTATATGGCTGTGAAGCAATATGCACAAACTTAAACATAAATTATTCTTCCTCATATTGTAACGAGTAATTTCAGTTATACATATTTGAATCGGTTGCCAGTTACGGTACTTATTCATCGAATGACGATGATATATATACTTACTTATATTTATGGTTGTATCAGCTTTCATTGTTTGAATGAAATAAAATAAAAAAAAAAACACTGCGGGCGACCGTCTACGGCTTTACAAGGCGTAAGTAGTAAGTCTGCCCACATATGGAATACTGCTCTCATTTGTGGCCTGGGGCTCCCCAGTACCAGCTTCTCCCTCTAGACCGCTTTCAACGCAGAGCGACTCCTATCGTCGGTTGCCAGCGCATTTCAGATCGGCTTGACTCCTTGGCACTGCGTAGAGATGTAGATATCGCTTATATAAAGGGAGTGCTCCGAGGAATTGTTCGGATTAATCCTTGCCGCATCTTTCCGCCCTCGGCCTTTGAGACAACATTTCCCTCCTCACCACTCGCAGTTTACACAAACCATAGATGTTTGGCAGTCCATCATTGCGCGTTTTGTTAGAAATGTCCTGCCTCGCACGACTGAACTGTGGAATAAATTGTCGCCGGCAATATTTTCCTACACATGCAACCTTTTAATACTTATCGTTTCAGAGAAGTTACCAACTCCGACTAGGTAACCTACCGGTACGGGGCCGAATGATGGATCGGTTTGTTTCTGTTCACATTCCAGAGTCCAGACTGACTTTCGTTAGACGTTAGTACGTTAGACTGAGTCGTTAAGCTGAGTTGGTACCGAAAGCGGAATCGGATTAAGTGATTCGAATCACTCCCCGGAGTTGAGATTACCCATCTCCTCCGAACTGAAAGGCCGGCAACGCACTTGTGACTCTGGTGTTGCAGGTGTCTCACGGGCGACGGTGATCGATTACGATCAGGCGATCCGTCTGCTCGTTTGCTCCCTACAAGATAAAAAAAATCACTGCTTAACACTACTGTGGCTAAATTTGACCCTTCCTTTTAACATTTGCGAATGTTATGTCACTTATGTATACAAAGAAGTCTTACCTATTACTCCCAAGAAATACATTTTGCAGTAACTATTCTTGATCCAGCGATCAAATTCTTACCAAATAATAGTGGTTGTATATCGTTGTTCTTTGCTTGCGTCTCGCAGAATAAATAACTTCATGGTATTTGCTTTATATCTACCGGCTAATTAAAAAAGTTAAAGAAGCTCCACGCGTTCTGAAATTGTACCTTATGAAATTCGATATGTAGCTCAGATAAAATAATTTATCCCCTGTTCCGTCTGTCCCTACCGCCATATCCCCCCTGATAGGGATAGGTGGATGATTTTTCCTTCCTTCCCCATCAGTAGGGATATATTTCCATATTTCCATATATCCCTACTAAAACTCACTGCAGTAGGGGCTCGTGGATTTTTTTCCAACCATTCATACCACTTTGCTGCCTGGTAGGGACTCGTGGAATTTCTTCCACCTTTCTCTACCACGGTACCCCTTAGTAGGGACAATTGGAATTTCTTCCACTTTTCTCTAACTCGGTACCCCTTAGTAGAGACAATTGAAAATTTCTTCCACCTTTCTCTACCATCGTACCCCTTAAGTAGGTACAATTGGAATTTTTTCCACTCATCCCTACTAAGTAGCTAGCTTTTTGGTAGGGACTCGTGGATTTTTTTCCAACCACCCCTACCAGATTGCCGCCTGGTAGGGACTTGAGGATTTTTTTCCAACCACCCACCCCTACCAGATTGCTGCCTGGTAGGGACCTGTGGATTTCGTCGGACCATGCTCAGTGTAGGGTTCCGCATCCGTTCATACGAAGAAATGCACTACAGATGAAAAAAATCCTTGAAATTATTTATTACGCTTTATTTTTGTAATTCTTAAAATCTTCGCTCCGAAAGCAGCATAAAACTTTCGGAGCGCTTATTTCCGAAAATAAAAAAATCTATTCTTATTATTTACCTCAAAATGATTTTAAAATAACTGTCGAAATATGTGCAACAAAATACATTTGCTAAAAAAAATCTCGGTTTCGGTTACATGTATGGAGTGCCCCTTATACATTTTTTTATTATTTTTCAACCATCAAACTAAGTAGCGGCTTACGCAAGACACCTACAATCGAAATTTTATGGACATGATGAAACTATAAGGGTTCCATTTTTGCCATTTTGGCTACGGAACCCGTTGAGACGTATATTATCGTTATCAGCAGCTTTACCATTGCTACCCTTTCACAAAATTAAGGAAGGGTGGTCATATACTAGTCGGGGTGGTTGGAAAAAAATCCACGGGTCCCTACTAGGGGGCAATCTAGTAGGGGTGGTTGGGAAAAAATCCACGAGTCCCTACCAGGGGGCAATCTGGTAAGGGTGGTTGGAAAAAAATCCACAAGTCCCTACCAGGCGGGAATCTGGTAGGGGTAGATGGAAAAAATCCACAACTCCACGGTATCCTTTAGTAGGGACAGTTGGAATTTTTTCCACCTTTCTCTACCACGGTACCCCTTAGTAGGGACAATTGGAATTGCTTCCACTCATCCCTACTTGCTAGCTTTTTGGTAGGGACTCGTGGGTTTTTTCCAACCACCCCTACCAGATTGCCGCCTGGTAGGGACTTGTGGGTTTTTTCCAACTACCCCTACCAGATTGCCCCCTGGTAGGGACTCGTGGATTTTTTTCCAACCACCCCTACTAGATTGCCCCCTAGTAGGGACCCGTGGATTTCTTTCCAACCACCCCGACTAGTATATGGCCACCCTTCCTTAATTTTGTGAAAGGGTAGCAATGGTAAAGCTGCTGATAACGATAATATACGTCTCAACGGGTTCCGTAGCCAAAATGGCAAAAATGGAACCCTTATAGTTTCATCATGTCCATAAAATTTCGATTATAGGTGTCTTGCGTAAGCCGCTACTTAGTTTGATGGTTGAAAAATAATAAAAAATGTATAAGTATTATTGTTACTAACAGTATAAGTATGTATTGTTACTAACAGTTAATTTTTTACATTTTTTATTTTAGTTTATATTATTATGGATCTATGTGGTCTGAAATAAAAGATTTTTATTTTTTTATTTATTTTTATTTATAAGGGGCACTCCATACATGTAACCGAAACCGAGATTTTTTTTAGCAAATGTATTTTGTTGCACATATGTCGACAGTTATTTTAAAATCATTTTGAGGTAAATAATAAGAATAGATTTTTTTATTTTCGGAAATAAGCGCTCCGAAAGTTTTATGCTACTTTCGGAGCGGAGATTTTAAGGCGAAGGGGTGGTCAAATCACTGAAATCGATCTGTTTTTGTGCAATTTTTTTGATATTATATGTAGCATATAGAGATGTTAAAAGTAACTATTCAGGACACATATATACTTAATTATGAGTTGATAGGGTAAGTTCGTTCCTATCTGATGTAACTAGGCCTACAAACTATTTTAAAGAAGCAGGTTTTTAAAAATATTCTACATCTTTTTTTCCGCCTGTGAGCAATTCTACATTACCAAATTTTGCACATGTACTTTAAAAACCTTGGTCTACTAACTGATAGGAAGAAACTTAGTCTAATTTGTGTAATACGGAGTTTAAACCCAAAATCAACTTTCGCCTACGACATTTCTACGATGTCAACGTACTAAATATTTGATCAGTGTAAATCGTAGGCGCTTTAGCAGTGAAAGCGACGTTGCGTGCTCGCGCTACGCCACGGCGGCGCGGCGTGCGCTTACGCCGTTGCCAGCTCGCTTCCATCTATCCGTACTCCGTAGCGTAGCGATAATGTTTTTGAATTCATTCCGTCAACTGATTGCGTTTGTGTTGTTTTGATGTGTTCTTTTCTACGATTTAGTACCAGTATAATAGGGATGATGACAAAATTTTAAAAATTAGTCCGTCTTGTAGGTTAATAAAAATATTGGACACGTATATTTTCTTTTTTTTAGTAACCCGAAAAATAAAGGCGATACATTGAGTCAAAATGTCGCGTGACGTCACTCTTAAGTACAAATTTTACTTAGGAGTGACGTCACGAGCCCCCAATCTTAAAGTTAAACGCGATTTATCTGAGTATTTTTTATAATTATATAAAAACGACAAATACGTGTCCAATATTTTTGTATTATCTAACTGACGGACTAATTAGAATTTCGATTTTCACACCCCGTCATCACGTCTTTATATCGAGGTGCTCTGTGTTTATTATTATTACGAACCGGTAGTCTTTGAGGCGTTGTTTATTTCGGGGATTTGTTATGTTGTTTTTTATGTTATTGTTTGTGTTATTTGACATTGATCTCGGTGTTTTGTGCGGCGTGAGTCGCTCCGTGCGACGTAATTACTTGGAGATTCTTGAGTCCCTAAAACTGGGGAACAAGAACGGTGGCGGTGGTGGTAATGATACTGATGGTGGTGATGATGGTGGTGGTGGTGATGGTGGTGGTGATGATGGTGACGGTGATGATGGTGGTACCATCACCATCGCCATACGTTCCGGCCGAACGAGCAAGGTCATTTCCCCATCTCTTCGCCTTAAGAATTACAAAAATAAAGCGTAATAAAGAATTTCAAGGATTTTTTTCATCTGTAGTGCATTTCTTCGTATGAACGGCTGCGGAACCCTACACTGAGCATGGTCCGACGAAATCCACAGGTCCCTACCAGGCAGCAATCTGGTAGGGGTGGGTGGTTGGAAAAAAATCCTCAAGTCCCTACCAGGCGGCAATCTGGTAGGGGTGGTTGGAAAAAAATCCACGAGTCCCTACCATGCGGCAATCTGGTAGGGGTGATTGGAAAAAAATCCACGAGTCCCTACCAAAAAGCTAGCTACTTAGTAGGGATGAGTGGAAAAAATTCCAATTGTACCTACTTAAGGGGTACGATGGTAGAGAAAGGTGGAAGAAATTCCAATTGTCCCTACTAAGGGGTACCGAGTTAGAGAAAAGTGGAAGAAATTCCAATTGTCCCTACTAAGGGGTACCGTGGTAGAGAAAGGTGGAAGAAATTCCATGAGTCCCTACCAGGCAGCAAAGTGGTATGAATGGTTGGAAAAAAATCCACGAGCCCCTACTGCAGTGAGATTTAGTAGGGATATATGGAAATATATCCCTACTGGTGGGGTAGGAAGGAAAAATAATCCACCTATCCCTATCAGGGGGGATATGGCGGTAGGGACAGATGGAACAGGGGTAATTTATTACATCCACCTATTTTAAGACGTAATATATGACATTTCCAATCATATGTCGTATAGCTCAGTCGATTTGTGCTTTAGTTTTGTATGTAAACTCAGTTACATTTGTGTTGATCACAATATTTGTGACATAATATTTTCTTCTGTTTCCGCGATTATTACTCATTGAAATAAAACAATTTAACGGATTATATCGCGTATATTATCTCATTTTAGTTCCCGACATTCGACATTCCCATGGTCATTTCCATGGTCCTCCAGTGACCATGGAAAGCTGGTAAGCTTCCGAAACGTCGGGAACTAAAATGAGATAATATACGCGATATAATCCGTTAAATTGTAATATTTGTGTCACTTTTTTATTCAGCTCGACCTACCCAAAGTTGGTAGGCTATGTGTTTGTACAGTAATACCCGGTCATAGGTACGTTGACCGATTAAGTAGTTAGATCTAACTACTTAATCGGTCATATCTATATTACGTGACTATGTGCACCTCCTATTTCTCAAGATAACACATTTAATACAAAAGTTGTTGTAAACCTGCCAGAAGCTTTTTATTGTTATAGCCGCATCCAACTAATTAAATGTTTATTGTTATCATGATCCAAAGAATCCACCAAAACTCAGACTTTATAATTTTAAGAGGGTATTATGAATTTATGAAAGTGCATTGCGGCACCTGAGTATCCATTAAAGCAGTATTTTTTAAACCTGTGGGTGAGGCCTGAGGCCCGTGAGGGAGCCGCGAGGCCTCTTATATTGGATCGCGGATACATGGGTTCGGACTCTATATTTGTAACGTTTTAAAACATGTATTTGAATGAAAGGGGGTCGGAAAATATTTTCCATTAAAGGGGGTCGCGTCTCGGAATGGTTGAAAAACACTGCATTAAAGTATAATCAAAATAATATACATTTTAGGGATTATCTGTGTACAAAGTGGTATAAATTAAAAGTGACGTAAAGTTACGAGGAGCGCATTTCGAATGCGATAACATAAATACTAACAATAATAAGTACATAAGCATACTACAGTGAACAACCCATGCTATCTATGCGTGTGCTATATCTTATGTATTTTTAGATTATTGTATTTAGTATCAGGACTCCAGATATCTTGCTTGCACGATCCGATTAATTACTCATGATAAAAAGATGGGTTTTGTAAAGTCAGCTGACAGAGTAGTAGTAATAAGCATATATATATATATATATATATATATATCTAAACAGTAGAGGCGTGGCGTCTGGAAAATTACAAGGGAAGCCGAAGCGCGAATTTACTCATTTAAAGAAAAAGGTGAGCCTTTCCTTGGCAACCCGGTGGGAAATCGGCTTGTATGGATGCCACATCACTGCTAAACAGAGATTACTTTTACAGGCATATAGGTAACTAGTTTATGAGAAGACATTTTTATGAATGCGCTTAATAATTAGATGCTGATGAATATTTTTTGCTGCTGATTGTAATTTGTACGTAAGTTTACCACTTACAGTAGTTATGACAAGTTGTAATTCGCAGGAACCTGGTACTGTGTCACTAGATTCGGCTTCCGCCAGTAGATGCAGTCACGAGTGTCATGACAAGCGATCATGACAACAACTTATTTTAAAATACTAATTGTAACACTATGCTATTAAATTTTTCCTTCACTTACCCATATATCGCATTTTAAATATTTTTTCCATCATTTTGTAATTTGGGGATTGGAAAACCAAACAGTTGACTAATATTACGAAGTATATATAGCCTTCTTTTGTTCATTGAACACTCGTCACTCATCATACTAAAATAGTCGTGTTAAAACGGAACCCTTATAGGCAAGGCCTTATATCATTCGGCATGTCTATCCGTCCGTCCGTATGTCACAGACATGTTACTCAAATAGTACTTGATGTACCTGATGAAATTTGGAGTATAGGTGTCTTGTATAAGCCACTACTTAGTTTGGTAGTTCAATAATAACAAGATGTATTTGTAGGTGGAGCACTACATACAACAAAAAATCTGCAAATATCAATGGATGGACACATGTATCAACAGTTCTTTTAAAAACATTTAGAGGTTTCGAAAAAAAAAATTGATTTAATGAATATTTTCGAAAATAATAGCTCTGAAACTAGCATAAATAGTGTCCTTCCCTAAGTACTTTCTACGAAAATTGTTTTCAACATTATAAAAATTATAAAATACAGTTTTTGAGTTGCAAAAAAACACCGCTTGTCAGCAAAAAAAAGCTCTTGGTCGGTTCATTAATCTATATTTAACACTTCTGACAAAATACGCCACTCGAGTTCTTTTTACAAAAGTACAAATGAGAGAACGAAAGAAATAATGAAATGAGAGTACTTTAATGTCATAAAAACAGACTATCTACCTATATGTCTACCTATCTATAGTTGCTTATCTAAATAACTTGGAATTGGAAGGTAATTCCGATTGTAATTCCGAATGGCGCCATGTAATTTATGAAATACTTGTTCGAGTTGAGAGAAAGTAAAATTAGAGGCTGTTAATACCTAAATATATTATATTATTGTATCTAGATATCAGAATATCCAACGTACCACAATTATTATCATGCTCTAAGTACAATACTAATTGTTGTTTAAGCATACCTACTAGTTTCGTTGTAGAGCATATTTGATTTTTTATTAAAATCTTAAAATAACCCAGTTTTTTTTACAATTTCGTTTTAGGCGAGAATTTCCTATAAATATAAAACTTCAACTACCTCCGATTCAGATCCAAAGATGATGATGTGCTTTTTTCAAATTGTCAATTTGATTATATTACAATCTACAAAAAGTTTTTCGGTCTCGCATACATTAGTACATTACTGCAGAGGCTGCGAAATAGGGGATTGCCGGCCGAGTAGTTATAAATGGCCGAGTGTTAACGGGGCCACTAGAGATACGAGGCCGACAATCCCTGTTCGCGCCGAGGCTTGTATGGTGCTTTTCTCAAACATGCAATGAAATAAAAACAAATATTTTTTATATTATAAATATTTCTTTCCCACTAAAACGTTATTTTAATATACATAGTTAATCAACCCCTTAGCCGCGCCGTAGCGGCGCGGCGCACGGCGCGCGGCGGCGCTACGGCCCTCTGAGCGAATTGAAACAAAAAACGGTCGCTTTGCTGGCCTTGGCCGGCAAATTTCATACGAAATTATCATTATGCGCCCCTCGTTGAGCCGCACCCGAAATTGTAAGACTTCGGGGCCTATTACAAGGAACACAACGTCAATATTTCATTGCATGTTTGAGAAAAGATATTTTTTTGCTGCGTTTTAAGGTGGGTTACTTTTTCGAGTGAACGTATGTATATGGGTGAATCAACTTTTAAAGTCCTCCTTTGCAAGTGATTTTGAAAAAAAAACCGAGATATTTTTGATCGAAATGCCTTTAAGTAATTATATTGGCTGTAAGGTAATTTATGGAATATAGTTATGTTTGTAGTAGCCACGACGTAAGATTCCTATTTCTTGAGTTTTAACCAAACTTTGCTTGTGGGACAGTTAAGAAGTCCCTTGTGTTACGGAATCTAAATCTTATCATATACAAAGAAATAAAACATTGTTATCAAATAAAATTCGTTTATTTATTTGTACAATGTAGAGGAACATTTCAATACAACATGCTTGTTATAAATTGTATTATTATAGTAGTAAAAGGTCTTAATAAGTCCCTTGCGTTACTTTAGGATATGACAAAGTCGTATTTTCTTCATAATTCCCTTTTTATTACAATTAGTCCTAAAAGTGGTAATTCAAACGTAGCGCAAATTTCAGAAATATATACAGGGTGTCCCAAGAAGTAGTGATATACTGACGCTGGGAGGTAGAGGACCTAGAGGGCTATCTAAATCACCCCCATGTATTTTCCGCGATTTTTCGTATTTTCGGAGTTATGACTTTTTTTTTAATTTTTCACCTATCGCCGAGTACGATGAGATTTTTATTTATGGTGACGTGAATTATTGCGGTAGATGCTTGATTTTTTTGTGTGCTAAGCTGATAGATAGGCCAATTCAGTATGGTAACATTTACTATCGTTAGATCTTTGAAAGGAATAAAAAAAAGATTAAATGCCAAGAATGATAAAATTACCCAATATGTTCACAACTTCAAGGGGCTTTAAAAAGATAAAAACACTACCGTTTGGCTTTTAAAAACTTGCTCTATCTATCAGGTGAATATGAAATATGAACATTTCATTTTATTATTCATAAGGCTTCAATCAAAAAATTAAAATCTAAATGTGGTAAGTGCAAAATTTTAATTTACATGATGATTAATACAAACAAAGTAAAACCAATTACAAGGTGTTTAATTACAAGAAATTTTCAAAATAAAAAAGTTGTCTTTTAAACGTCTGAATGCACTTCTATTATTTTTAATGGTTTCTTCACGCGGCTACTCGCTGCGGGTGTTCCAGTTGCATTCGCGCCACTACGTGCACTTCAGCTCGTTTGTAGTGCGCGTGCCGCGGCCGCTCCAGCAGACCATCGCGTGTGCTGATTTCTAGCCGAAAGGTGTCGTGTTTCGTCGGTTCCGGGGCAACCTACCGAATCCAACTCCCGAGATGTCGACACAACGGGGCCACGCCGTTTTGCCGTCTAAATAAACATTGTTCGGTTCATGATGCATTGGTGTATACACTGTAATGTTATGTAACTTGTTTTTTAATAAATAAATAAATATAACTATTTGGGGACATCCGGTAACGCAAGAGAAAATAATGAGTAACGCTAGAGAATGATTGGTACTGTAGAATAAAATTTCTACAGTATGTAACTTAAACAAAACTTATTTTCGTTCTACGATGCAAACAACAATCAAGTTAAACAAGTATTAGGTAGTTAGGCGAAGTATTTTATGCTTCATGACTCTAGATACTCTACATGTAGCCCCTGGGTAGTGCTAAAGGACAACTGAATTCCCTCGGTTTGTGGGGTTTGACCGTGGCCTTATGTAATTTCTCAATCACTGCGCAACTGGTGGTAGAGCTCTACCAAAGGCTCAACTGGTTAACAACCAAGCACCTTCGCGTCGGAGTCTGTGCGCGAATTCCAGCCCCCCTTTACGGATGTCTCTGCCCCGTCTGTCTGTCGGGAGGCTGTCCTGCCGCCAGGGAAAAAAGCTCGTGCGTTGACCGTCGTGCCGGAAGGGGAAGCCGGAGTGGAACTCGGCGTTCAATCATGGGTCGGACCGGGGGCCCTTCCGTCCCTCATGCCCGGGAAGCACTACTCGGTGCTCCAGGGTGAGAACTAGTCTAGCCTTTGATCAGGTGGCTGTTGGAGCTGAGGTAACCCAATCATCCCCGTAACACTCGCTTTCTAACTCGCTCTTAACTATGCCTGTAAAAAAGATAAGATCTACGGCGGCTCCCAGTCCCACGTTAATAGTGATTTTTTGCAACATCAGGGGACTCCATTCCAACCTTGATGCCGTTCACCGACATCTTGAGTGAGACGGCAATGCCGGCCTTGTTTTTCTTGACTGAGACGCAAATATTAACCCTGGCTGACATTTCGTATCTATACTATCCCGGATACAGTCTGGAGCACAAGTTTGTGGCTCGGGCTGCGGTGTGTATGTTTGTACAGGATGATATTTGTTGTCGCTGTCTGGGCAGTTACGAAGACAGTCATTACTTTGGGCAAGCGTTGATCATGGAGGCGACACCCGTGTCTGCGCCTGTCTCTATAGGTCCCATAGTGGAGACCCGGAAACTGATCATCTTCTGGAGCGCATGCGCATGGATCCATGCGCACCGTCTTCGCTGGGAGAGCTACTCATAGCTTTGTTACGGCGTATGACCTCATGCAATTAGTCGACGGGCCCACCAGAATACCGGACATAGAAGGTCATACTCCTGCTCTGCTGGACCTACTGTTGATCATGCACCCGGAACAGAATCAGGTATCGCATCTTGCTCCCCTGGGAACATCAAACCCTTTCCTCGTCCGTTCCGTATCCAATTTGTGCCCGGCGAACTATTCTCGAGGCAGCTCTGCTTCTCTTCGGATGACTGTTCGACATCCGTAACTGATACTACTGTCGAGTATGGAATGTTTTATTCCAAGCTCCGCGTCGGTGGTCGTTCTCAGCCCTGATTCGATAGGTCTTACACGGAAGCCCGTAATGTTAAGTGTGAAGCCTACCGGGCCTGGGCTGCTGGGCAGTGTGTCAACGATTCAAACACCTTTGAATTGAAGAAGCGTTTTAAAGCTGCCTCTACTGGGTACTGAAAAAAACAATTTCAGCAGCAAAGTTTGCCCATACCCGCAAAATTGGCGAGAAACTAATTGGTTTCCCTTCTGAGACTCGTGCCCTTTGGTCTCTCGCCAAAGTGGTTCAGGGGAATTTGTGTCGAGTCTCTTTACCTACTCGGCACAAGCCCGACGAGTCGCTGGCCCATTCCGCAAAGGAGAAAGCAGATCTACTATGCTCTACATTTGCGTCGAATACATCTCTTGATGACGGAGGCAGCACACTACCTACTATTCCGTGTTGTGGGCACGTCGTCATGCCGGAAGTTCGAATCACGCAAAGCGTGGTAAGGCATGCCTTATTTGCCCTTGATGTCAACAAGTCCAGTGTGCCAGACGGCATCCCGGCTATTGTGCTTAGGATGTGCGCTCCAAAGTTGACTCCGGTTCTAACGCACCTATTCTTCTACTGCTCAGGAAGAGTCCCGACTTCGGGAAAACTAGCCAATGTTCACCCTGTCCCGAAAAAGGGTGACCGCATACAGCCGTCCAAATATCTGCCACCGGCCACCGGCTTGCTCTCCAAAGTGATGGAGCGTGTGATAAATAACCAGCTCTTGGATTACCGTGAAGAGCACCAGCTTATTAGCGACCGACAGTATGGTTTCCGTCACGGTCGCGGCGCTGGTAATCTTCTTGCGTGTCTCACGAATCACTGGGCTGCTGCCCATCGAGAACAAGGGGGAGGCACTAGCAGTAGGTTTAGCTATTCAGTCTGAAACTAGGCCGGTTTTCAAAGTAAGCATGAACAACTTTGAATTATGAACGAAATAAACGGAATAAGCCATACAGTCTCTTGCGTTACCGATAACGTAAGAGACATTTTCTCTAGCGTTATCGGTAGCGTGGGAGACAATTAGACACAAAATGTAAGTTACTACCCTAGTTATTGACAAAAATACGTTTGTATATATATTACGTTATTATTAGACAGGAAACACACTCGATTTCGATAGTTTTAATACAATTAGGTAAAAAATTACCAAAATTCGTATCGTAACGTAGCAGACCAGCAATAAATCCACGCACCTCCTTCGACCGCTTCTCGCTGACTGACGCCCCCCCACCGGGCATTCGACTTTAATGGGGACCGTCCTTGTAAACTTAGACATATTATGGTTGCTCGTGAGCCACGACCATCACCATCTCCCCGAAATTTTAAACAACTTTGTATAGTAACGTAGGAGACGCTAAGCTTGTTTGAATTTCGGGGACAAGATTTTGAAAAAATCTAGAAAATCCGTAGTTTTAAAAATCTATATCGCATTTAATGGTATTTGTGTGTCATTTTATTGCGTTTCTTTTATTGGTAATGACTAAATAAGTCGCCATATATTAAAATTTAGAAACACTAATAATGTGACAGTGCCTATGGTCGGGGACACGCAATTTTTGTATGAAAGCAAACTTTTGTCTACTAGGTTATCGTAAAAAATAAGTATTTTCTAATCGAGTTGTTAATTTGAATTTTTTAATTTAACGTATATGGGTCTGTTATTGTCAATTAGCGACAAAAAGAAATAAATTTACTGTATTTATTGATATATCGATTATTTTTTTACGGGGACACTACGGGAGTACTTTAAAAGTTGATTCACCCTTATACGCTCTATACCAGATTATGAGAATGTCAGTTTCGCAATATTTCTAATTAGCAAAATGCCAGATTAGCAAAATGTCAGATTAGTAATCCGCCAGATTAGCAAAATGACAGATTAGCAGAATGCCATATTGATCTCTCACACGACATTTCTTTGTGTTTAATAAGTTGTGCATGCTTTCTTAAAAAAATGAGTTATTTTTCAATGAAGATTTTTGTATTAGATAATTACCATATTAATATGCGTTTTATTTATTATGTTTGCCAGTCACTATGTCGGTGTGTTGGTCAGTGTGATGTGTGAGATTATCACGATAATGCGACAACTATTGTGCGACACTAGCAAGACGAGATGAGACGAGTTGAGATGAGATGAGACGGGATAAGATAAGGTAACCGGAGAGGACAGGGCAGGGTAGGGAAAGGTAAAACAAGATATGAATCGTCCTTCGCACGAATGATGCGTCGCACAAAAGGCGTGTCGCACTATCGTACGTCGATTAATCGTACTTCGCTCGATCAATACGTCGTACAATAGTTGTCGCACTATCGTTTATCCCGTGATATGTAATGTGAAATCAAATCTGGCATTCTGTTAATCTGACATTCTGAGTCGCGGTCCCAGCGAGAGAGAAGAGTGGGCTATGGAGAGCCGCTTTGCTACGTTAAATGTAAGGGGAGGAATGAATGATAAAATAGATGAAGTATGTCAGATGATGGGCGCGAGAAATAGAGAGATTAATGAATGTTGATGAAGCGGCAGTTGTATGCCAGGACCGTAGCAAGTGGAAGGAGGTAGTCTCTGCCTACCCCGTAATGGGAAAAAGGCGTGATTTTATGTATTATGTATGACATTCTGCTAATGTGACATTCCGCTAATCTGGCATTGTGACATTCTGGCATAAAGCGTATAACGTAACGGCTCCAGTAATGGACGGGTTAAGGATCTGTTAGATTTCTTTTGGTTATATTTCGTTCACTTTTTAAGTTTAACGGTTAATATTAAAATATCCCTGAATACACATTCTTCAAGACAAGGGGAAAAAGTATAAAAAATTAGAAAATGACTAAAATATTTAAGAGCCTTTCCTTGTAATATCCTTGAATGGACAGTGGAGATCCTGGAATGGACACCCCAATAATGGACACATATCAAGGAAGCATTTATATATTTCGAAAATGGCGTTATTTGTACCCGTAATTCTAAAATGTACCCCATTTTTGAAATCTGCACCCCCAAAAACCTAGGAAATGACTCTCATGACGACTTTATTCATAAAAAAGTAATGTATGCCATCTTGAATTCGAAAATGGTGGCTATTTTCGAAATCGGCACCCCTAAAAACCTAGAAAACGACATCCATGATGACATTTTCGTTAAATCATGTCCGCCATCTTAAAATCCAAAATGGACGCCATTTTTTAAATCTGCGCCCCTAAAAAACTAGAAAACGACTCCCATGATGAGTTTTTCGTTAAAAGTGATGTCCGCCATCTTGAATTCCAAAAATAATAATAAAAAAAATAAAAAACTGGACTGCATAAAAAACAAAAAAAAAACAAGTCCAGTGCCCTAGAAATTTGTTAAGTTATAACGGAAATCTTTCATGTAATAAATGAATGGTTTGGCACTGACTTCAAAAGGTGATTCAAATGTGATCCGTACCGTTTTAGTTTATTTTGAAGTCGGTTCCTTTTTAATTTAATTTTTTTATTTAATTTGATTCCGAACATAGGATTAATGCATTAGGATTTCATTAGGAGGAGTTACATTTGGTCCCGTGACCATGGATAGTATAATGGAGAGCTTTTCTGTTAGGGTTCTTTAAGGTTCATTCGCTTTGTTACATTTGATGCCGTGATGCAGGATTTACTTGAGCCTGGATTTCTCTGACGGGGAAGTTACTAGTTGGGATTGTTCCCAGGAGTTTGTGTATTGGAGAATTTAAACTGGTCCCATGGTCATTGCTTAGGTAAATTGCAATTGTTTACTGCACTGCTTATTAGATCAACTACATTTGGGGCCGTGACCAAGGATCTCATTAGGCATACTACATATGGACAGTATATACTTAATGGTCCAAATGTTGTTACTGCTTAATTTGTCTCCTTTTTCTTAATTTTCGCTTTTAAATACAATTTTGTACATTACTGGATCCATGTACATTATTGGTTCCTTACGATACTTAAACAAAACTTATACTGCACTCTATTCATCCTAACTTGTCCTCCATAGTAAACAACATTAATTCTAACCTAAAAATATGCAATTAATAACAACCTACCAGCTGTTTTCTCGCAAGGAAATAAATGTAATGTATGTAATTGGCAACATGCCACTAAAAATTCCTGTTACTTTATTTACGAGAAAATGGGAGTTTAGAACAAAAAAGCGGCCAAGTGCGAGTCGGACTCGCCCATGAAGGGTTCCGCAGCCGTTTATACAAAAAAATGCACAACAGATGAAAAAAATACGCTATGAAAAAAAAAACACTAACAAAAAAGCGTATCTCCCCGGCACTTACGTCCTTTTGCTGAGAAGCGCAGTTTTTTGGCAATAACTTAAAAACGGTATGTCCGATCATGTTGGAAACAATTTTCGTTGGAAGTATTTATGTAAATTTTTTCATATAGTTTTGAACATACCGTTTAGAAAATAGAGGGGGGGGGGGGACACAATTTATGCTACTTTCGGAGCGAATATTTCGGAAAATATTCACTTTTTTTTCAATTTTTATTTAACTTTTAACAATATATTTATGAGAATATTATTTATGTTATGAAGAACCTAGAGTCTTTTACTAAGAATTCAGATATCCACAATTTTAATACAAGAAATAAAAACAAAATCGCTATTAGAAAGTTCCGCGTTCGTAAAGTAGCCAAATCATTCGTAGGCCAATGTATACATTTTTATAATAAGCTACCAGATGATGCTTTAAAACTACCGTTTCCAGCTCTCAAAAATTACTTAAAAGAGTCCCTAATGGCAAAGGCATATTATAGGGTAAGGGACTATTTAACAGACAAAAATGCGTGGCCCAAAACAGAAATCAAATATTTTACTTTCAGCGGGACACGGTTCTTATAAGGTGGCATATCAAACGTATGTAATTGGTTTTAAATAAAAAGTCATTATTTTGCTTTTTATATTATATTTTTTTTTACTTTTATAAGTGTTGATATGTTTTTTTTGAAGAACTACGCATTGAGTTTATACTCCAAAGATATATTTAGGATAGGCTAAGTACAAATATTGTAATAGATATAAGAGTCATTTCGAAAAAATGACTGACTGTTGAGTTTGTTTCGGCTTTCTTCTCATCAGTGGTCTCCGCTTGGGAAACGCCGTAGAGTCAGACTTGTAAAAGTGCCCTTGCGGCCTACTTACAGAATAAAGATCATTATTTCATTATTATAACTATCAAGCTAAGTAGCGGTTGACATAAGACACCAATGCTCTAAATTTCATCAATATACATTTAGTAGTTTTTGAGTAAAATGCCTGTGACATACGGACGGACAGACAGACAGACAGTCATGACGAATCTATAAGGGTTCCGTTTTTGCCATTTTGGCTACGGAACCCTAAAAAGGTGTACCTCTAGGTATGTTGTTTACTATTTAGAACAAGCAAGGATGAACAAAGTATAAATAAATACATTCGTACAATTTTTTCCACAAAGTATTGCAATTACATAACACTCTAATTACATTTTACAGTTATAGGCCTAGGATCCATCATTTCATTAGAGTCTCAGGGATCCAATTCTGACAGCCGTCCATCGCTACGCAAACAGATCACACCCCGGTGCCGATGCCAAAAGAGCATGAAGAAGCGGAGAGTTCATGTTTGACGCGGTGCGCGCCGCTGGCACCGCCAACAGATCGCGTCGGCGCGATCTGATGGCTATCCTGAGAACGTCTGCTGGAACCTACATGCAGATGCACAGGTCGACTCACTCAATTCCGTACAGTCCGAGTCACCACGCAGGGTCCGACACGCAAACGTCAGTAAGCCAAGGTTACGTTTCACCTCCAAAGAGTTGTAGCATATGAGATACTTCGTTAGGTAGAGAATCGGGTAATACCTACCCGTACATTTTCTTAAACTAGTGGCTCTGTGAGCTGTAGACCTCGCGAGATAGTTTCAAAATGGTTGAATTTTGTAATGTATACCTTTTTAACCCATGGGGGTTGAATTGAAATTGTGGCCAAATTTTAACCGACTTCCAAAAAAGGAGGAGGTTATATGTTCGATAGTTTATATTTTTTTTTTCTTTTTTTTTATGTGTCTTCACCGATTACTCCGCCAATCGTGGACCGATTTTAAAAAATATTTTTTTATTTGAAAGGATATACTGAGGTGGTCCCATTGCCACCAAGTTGCGATCTGATAAATAAATAAATATTACGGGACAATTTTACACAAATCGAACTAGCCCCATGGTAAGCTCAATAAGGCTTGTGTTATGGGTACTAGACGACGATATATTTAATAGATATATTACATATATACATAGAAAACACCCAAGACTCGGGAACAAATATTTATGCTCATCACACAAATATTTGCCCTTACCGGGATTTGAACCAAGGACCTCAGCTTCGCAGGCAACGTTACTCCCACTGAGCCAAACCGGTCGTCAATCTGATGATGGGATCCCAGGGAAATCGAGGGCAATCCTCAAATTTTATAGGCACTTATAACGTTTTTCATATATTTTCTTAATTTATTTAAGTATTTGCATATGGTAGTCATCATCTCATCATGCTGAGCTGATGACGGAAGGTACAACTCCTTAATAGTTAAGAGTTAGAGGATAATTCTTAAAAAAATCATCAATTATAGGTAGATACGTTAAAACTGTTAGTCATATTCGTTTTCGTGTGTTCCTGAAGTAGTCTCCTTATCACCAAGTCAGGATTAGATGGTGGAATACCAGGGAAATTGATGGAAACTCTCAAATATTATAGGCACTAACAATGTTTTGTATATATTTTTCTAAACTTATCAGTTGTTTTCCTCTGGTTTTCATCATTTCATGCTGAGCTGATGATGGAAGGTACAATGAACTAACCAACTTTTACATTTCTTACTTCCATAGACTCGAGATGCGTGCAAAATGCCTCCTCAATCTTCTCATTCTGGGCTCTAAAAATACTTCATATCACTACTAAAATCCATCACTAAAAAAAAAAAAAATAGTAAAAAAAGAATGCGTTCAAAATAAACTAAAAAGCCATAAATAATCTTTTATGTACGGTACGCATCACATTTGAATCACCTTTTGCAGTCGGTGCCAAACCTAAAGTAATAAATAAAGTTCTTTATTCAACAAAAATACGAATTACTATGACTAAATATATATGTAGGTAGATAGTAACTTAATGCTCGCCGCCGCAGTTCTTAATAGTAATAAATGAATGGTTTGGCACCGACTTCAAAAGGTGATTCAAATGTGATCCGTACCGTACATAAAATATTATTTATGGCTTTTTAGTTTATTTTGAAGTCGGTTCTTTTTTATTTAATTTTTTTTATGAACACTGGTCAACGCGCATGTCATATTTTTCTATAGTCTATGGACAGTATATACTTAATGGTCCAAATGTTGTTACTGCTTAATTTGTATATAAATAAAAACCTTAGAAATGCTTTATTAACCCTTTGAAGAAGGAAAGCGTAAGTCGATTCGTGACGATGCCAAATGATCGTCGATGATGACTGAGTTTGCTTCTTAGTAAGATATTACAGACGAGCTTGATGGTATCGGGATCGTTAAGTGACAATATGCTTGCGGATAACGGAGCCGAGTATTCGATAACAGCGGGCAGCAAGCGAAAGTGACCCACATATCAATGACCACACCTAGATCCTTAGCGGAGAGCACGCGGCTTATTGGCTCGGATCCAACCAAATATTGAACATGCATCGGTATTTGAGCACGGCTAAAGGCGCACACGCAACACTTAGCCGAGTTGAAAAGCAACCTGTTTTCCACACTCCACCGATTAACCAAATCGATGTCCCTTTGCAATGACTCACAGTCAGTAGGTACTTGGCTCCACTCCATACACTAACTTTAGGTCATCTTCATCTGCGTATAAGAGACACTGAGCTGACTCAAGAACTGAAAGGCCAAAATATAGAGCCCTGATTGATGTCAGACCGGGCATGGAAAGCATCTATGTTTGACATACGTCTGTCGACCACGTAAGTAACTAGCGAAGAACGATAATAAAACGGAAGAGCAACCAATCCGATCCAGTTTCGTCCGTAACACATCGTTATCCACGCGATCGAAAGCCTTTCTGAAATCGATATAAAGAACATCGACATGGATGCCTCTATCCAGGTGCTCAGATATGCTATCAGCCAAGATTAATAGATTGGTGTCAACAGAGCGGCCACGTTGTCTGTCGCATAAAAATGGTTTTACCAGTGAGCATAGAGTTCGGTGCAGTATGGAGTCATAGAGCTTAGCCAGAGTCTAAAGGGTAGCAATGGGCCTGTAGTTTTCCACGACAGTCGCATCATTTTTTTTGGGATAGGTCTCACCATCGAGACTTTTCAAGGGAGAGGGTATGATCCAGAGGAAAGAAATTAAAGGTATAGCGTAAAGCAATTTTTAGGAACTCCAAACGTTCCTTTACTACATACGCTCGCAGGTTGTCCGGCCCTACAGCGCTATTGGATTTGATATGCTTTAGGTATACCAGATATAACTTCTTTCATTGATATTGCATCTACCTGATCTACCATATGGGTGCAGTTGGCATTGCGATTTAGATCCTCCATTCTTCGTACAATAGAATCAAGTAGCAGGAGAAAACCGTCCAAGTGCGAGTTGGACTCTCGCACCAAGGGTTTCGTACAAACTTTTACTTACCTGAACATTATTACCCGGTTCCGGTTGAGTTAAGTTTTCACCTGATATCTATAGCATTGCATGCCAATGAGGTGCAAACTTAACGCAGCAGGGTTCTTCAAAAAGGTATTTTGAAAAAAAAAAGCTAGTTAGAGACATAATTATAATAGGCATGATGACTGGGTATGAAAATCATAATTGTAATTAGTCCGTCAGCTGGATAATAAAAAAATATTGGACACGTATTCTTTGTTTTCTCTAAATAATAAAAAAAATACTTAATATTTTCTTCTGTTTCCGCGATTATTACTCATTGAAATAAAACAATTTAACGGATTATATCGCTGCTTGGTAAATTATTAAAATAAAATAATTAAGCCCTTCTGGCACATGTGTAACTGTCTTTATAGCTTAGGCCCATCTGGCATGTATGTAAACCTTTATTTGTTTTTCAAAAATGGGTAGTTTGCACAAATTATAACTTTGACCTTTGACCTTAATATTTTTTTTACCTAGGAGTGACGTCACGTGATATTTTGACTCGGCCTTTATTTTACGATTATGTTACAAATTTTTAACAAAAAATAAAACCGACTCCAAAAACAAAACTAAAAAGTAAAAAAATAACTGCATCATTCAGTTTCTTCAATTTACTTCCAAGCATAGACTAGGTAACCCTTAGACCCCACATACAAAGGCGCCCCCGTAAGCCAAGCTTAAGCTCAAAAAACACCAAGCAGCTGCCACGCCTTCAAATATTCTCTTAGTATCGGGTCGCTTCGCAGTCGACGTGATTTGCTCGCTTGCCTTACCTAGCCAATCACGGTGCACTTGCTGCCCCCCGCGCCCAGTTATTTTAGCGAGATGAGATACTAAATAAAATTGTGTGAAGCGGGGTCTATAGGGTTAAGTTATATGTGCTTCCACGTAACCGTTTGTCTCCTCAAGCGATACAGTATATACAATTAATCTTATTTTGGCGTCGGTGTCATATAAAAAATGTGTAAAATATTGAAAATTTTCGATTTTGGTAAGCTGTGCCACGATGGGACCGACTCCAAAATAACATTAATTGTATATACTGTAAAGATTGAGTAGACAAACGGTTACTTGGAAGTAAATTGAAGATACTGAATGATGCAGTTTTTTTTTACTTTTTAGTTTTGTTTTTGTAGTCGGTTTTATTTTTTTTAAGAAATTGATTTATTTTACCCGTTTTAGTTAATTTTTACTTAAAAGTGTATTTTGTGGCGATTCCAACAAGCCCAAACACGGCTAGGATACAATATTTTATTATGGAGATCCGATGCCTACCTTCCGGCTCCACCATGAAATCAGCTCAGTGGTACCATTCTCATAAGGTGCGTCCACATTTGTATCATTTGCCCGCATCAGATCATCGTCGCGTGGCATGATCGTGTGTCACGATCTCGTGTTTGGACGTTGCGCCGATCCGATCGATGTATGTATGTATGTATGTTTGTTCCTATCTGGCACTCTAGAGACCAAACGCGTGGACCGATTTTGATGATTCTTACGTCAATCGATTTGTCTTAACTGTCCGAATGTCACTGAAGACATGAAAATGATGAAAACTCAAAATGGCGATAATGAGACGCCATATTGTGAAAAAGAAAAAAAAAATTGGCGTACCATATCGAGTGGTCGTACTGTATCAATTAATAAGGATGTAGAAATGATTATTAGGTTTGTTTTATCATTTTTAATTTGGCATTACCAGTTAGGATCTATAACGATTTAAAGTTGGTTAGCAAGCCGTTCTCACTAAATTTTCATTTAATTGCATTGTAATAAATCTGTGCAAGCTTCTCAATAACCCCCACGATAAAGATTGAGAAATGTCTGACTTTTATAGTTTTATAACTAAAAAGTATAAAATAAAAATAATAATTAAAAAAACAAAAAACCCGACTGCGTAAAAACTAAAAAGAAAAAAACAAGTCCAGTGCCCTAGAAATTTGTTAAGTTATAATGGAAATCTTTCATGAATGATTTATGTCATGGTCGATACTCACAATATAAAGGTGCGTCCACACTTGTATCATTTGCTCGTATCCGATCAGCGTGCCGTGGCATGACTGCGTATCGTGCTGCTTGGACGCTTACTGTCGGGGCGCTGATCATGCCGTACTCGTTCGATATAACTGTGTGATACGCGTAGCAAAATGGATTTCGAGCGATCCGATCGGCGCATCGTCCAAACGCGTGATCGTGACACGCGATCATGCCACGCAACGATGATCTGATACGGGCAAATGATACAAATGTGGACGCACCTTAACAAATAATAAATTCTAATATGGAACATAGCGATTTTAAACAGACGGGACCCATTGTTCGGAAGATTTGCGTCGATCTAGATTTCTTATGGGTCCCGACTGTTCAAAATCGCTTTGTTCCATATTAGAATTTATTATTTGTTATATTGTGAGTATCGATCATGAATCATGAAAGATTTCCGTTATAATTAACAAATTTCTAGGGCACTGGACTTGTTTTTTTCTATTTAGTTTTTACGCAGTCGGGTTCTTTGTTTCTTTAATTATTATTTTATTAAAATTTAATGATCATCCCCATTTTCGTGTAATATTTATGTTTATTTATATAAATTGTGAAATGTGGGCTGACCATAATTATAAATATTTCAAATAGATACCATAAGTAGTTTTTGAGATATGGCGCCCTAATAGTCGGACAGACAGATAGACAGACAGAGTCACACCAAGGGTTCCTTTTTTACCTTTTTGGTATGGAACCCTAAAAATACTCCCTAGAGACAATAGCTAGCACACGCTTCAGCTACTTCGGCTCCAATTAACTTCTTTCCATCAAGCTCCACAAAATGTTACTACACTTGGATTTCTATATAACTTGTTTGCTGGCCTACTCTTTCCATTACACTGCCATTGGCGAGAATAAGATCAGCCATCTTGAATTCCAAAATGGTCATTTTCGAAATATGCGCCCCTAAAAATCTAGACAACGACACCAATGATGACTTTTTATTATTATTTTTTTAAATAAAAATAGAAGCAACTTCAAAATAAACTAAAAAGGCTAAACCATTCATTTATTACTATTAAGAACTGTGGTGGCGAGCCTTTAGTTATTATCTACCTACATATATATTTAGTCATAGTAATTCGTATTTTTGTTGAATAAAGAACTTTATTTACTTCAGGTTTGGCACCGACTTCAAAAGGTAATTCAAATGTGATCCGTACCGTACATAAAAGATTATTTATAGCTTTTGAGTTTATTTTAAAGTCGGTTCTTTTTATATTTAAAAATTTAATTTTTTGCTTTATTAGTGATGGATTTTAGTAGTTGATATAAAGTATTATTTAGAGCCCAGAATTGGAAGATTGAGGAGGCACTTTGCACGCATCTCGAGTCTTTGGAAGTAAGAAATGTAAAACTTGGTTAGTTCATTGTACCTTCCATCATCAGCTCAGCATGAAATGATGACAACCAGATGAAAAGAACTGATAGCTTTAGAAAAATATGTACAAAACATTGTTAGTGCCTATAATGTTTGAGGGTTTCTCTCGATGTCCCTGGTATTCCATCATCTGATCCTGACTTGCTGATAAGGAGACTACTTCAGGGACACACTAAAAAGAATATGACTAACAGTCTTAACGTATCTTAAACCTATAATAAATGATTTTTTTAAGAATTATCCTCCAACTCTTGACCATTAAGGAGTTGTACCTTCCGTCATCAGCTCAGCATGATGAGATGATGACTACCATATGCAAATACTTAAATAGCTTAAGAAAATATATGAAAAACGTTATAAGTGCCTATAAAATTTGAGGATTGCCCTCGATTTCCCTGGGATCCCATCATCAGATCCTAACTTGGTGGCAATGGGACCACCTCGGGAGTATATCCTTTCAAATAAAAAAATAATTTTTAAAGTCGGTCTACAATTGGCGGAGTAATCGGTGAAAATACATAAAAAAAATACAAACTATCGAACATATAACCTCCTCCTTTTTTGGAAGTTGGTTAAAAAGTGATGTCCACCTTCTTGAATGCCAAAATGGACACCATCTCTTCGAAATCTGTACCTCCTATAACTTACAAAACGACACCTGTAAGGACTTTTTCATTTAAAGTGATACCCTAGTAGCATTTACCGTTGGGGTGTTCTCGCCAACGGTGGGGATTTTGTAGGGAAGTGGTAGTGGACATGCCAGCAAAGCCCCAACATTGGGGTAACCGTGTTGAGTTCTCGTTGATTTTCCCACTAACATATATCATTGGGCCCACTAATTCTGCGATCTATCAACCAACGAGGATATTTTCTCGTGGGTGTATCTTTGGGTTAACCGAAATAAAATTTACAAACTTTTATTACTTTCTACTCACGTTTTATTGAAGAAATTTTATTCAATTTGCAAATCTATGCTATTAATATAAACTTCCATTTGGCTGCTACTGATTAAAAAATATATGATGTGGTTAAAAACGCAATGGGCCTACAATGTAATACCAAAGTGATATATTCCACAAACGCATGACAGCGGGCCAACGCCCTCAACGGTTGACTAGCCAACAATGTTTGTGTTGTATTTATCACAAAATTATAACGTTAGCCCTACAGCTCTATGGTTGATATTTGTCATCAAGGAATTTGTTCAGTTGTTACATCGTTGGCCTTACCAAATTGAAGATACAAACAATCACTTAGTATTTTTCTGTATCTACAAGGTGACCACGATGTCAAATATAACGCGCCTCCCTAATCTCTATGCAAGTGTTAATAAACATAGTAGGTAAATGAAAAAAATCATATTAATCTTTTTCTAGTTTTGCCTCGCCTATAATTTAAAAAATTAAAACATTTTCTATTTGAATTGACATCAAAAAATCCGCATCTGCTGGGCAGTATTACCCTAAATCTTTCGTATTAAAATGAATTCCCTCCTGTAATTTTATTATTCTAGAGTCCGTTAAGTAATGCTTCGTTCTTGCGACAACTTAACGTGGTTCAACGACGTTATACGGTCGAGGTCTTAAATATCTTTACAGCAGTCGTGTCAAATACCTACCTGTATAATATTTCCTTTTATATGTACTTACCTACAGATAATACCTTACTTAGGTACTAACACCGATATTATTGTCCGAGGCATATTAGAAACAGATACCTACTCACATAATATTTCTGACTTCGACTATACACATACTAATACATAATAATATTTAAATCACCTTTTTTGAGTTTGTTAATCGGCGATTATGTACCGGAATTTTTGAAATCGCTCCATAATCTGGTGTTATTGGGCCTGCCATCATTGCCGCATCACTACACATTGGCGCGAGTGGAGACGAATGCAAGATACATTGCCGTTTTGAAACACGGGAAGGACTCAACACATTTAGAAAATCATCAATGTATGTCGGCCTCGCTCGATTCGCGCCAATGTGATAAAGCGCTCAAAATGCGGCGGTGTTGCCACTGTTCATATGTTTTCTGAACATACGCAGTAATGCGAATGATAACAAATATAAGTTAATAAATATTTTCCTTGTATAAGGTACATGCCTACGATAGACACGCTTATGTAGAATAATAAGAAACCTACTTAAAACTAGGCTATTTTTTAGACTGCATCTTTATATTATTATGTGATGTTTATAAATAAGTATTATTATTATTATAAAACCAAAGTTACGCTGAAGAGGTTTCGAGTGTTATTATTGAGCTACGTATTTTCAAACTAATAGGATCACTTCGTTGTCGGTCTGTCTGTAACTTTTACAGGGTTAAGATATAGAATTCTAAGTCAACGCAGTAACGGTTTTCTAAATTGTATAATTCACCAGCTGGCGCAGAGGTGAGCTGCTGACTTTTAGATTTCAGAAAACCCTCATTAAAAGATACTACCCTTTGTGCCGCATATTTCAGCACCCACAAAGGAATAATAACCTATATAGCGTACTTCCCGTTAACCTTGAGTCATAAAATTTGGTAAGAAACAGTGCCAGTATCACAAGGAAAATAAATCTGAAAACCGTAAATTCGTAGTAAGGAAAAAAAAATGCGGTTATATACTTATTTGCAGTTGGTAAACTAACTACAACCTACCTCGATGGATAAGGACATCAGTTTTCCAACAGCAAACTTAAGTTTGTACCTCAATCCAGTTTATAATTTCGCTAGAGCAATGTTCTGTCGTTTTCGTAGTTTATGAACGCCAATAAGTTACCCAATTATTTTAACTAAAATTACCTAACTGGTTATTATATTGAGGTATGCAATTCTTGATGCACGAGTCTTTTTACTGAAACTTACAATAGACCGTAGGAATTCAAAGATTTTTATTTGCCGGCAATAGCAACACTGCATGTGGTCATGTCAAAAGAATCCATGGTCATGAAAACATAAAAAAAAAACAAGTCAAAACTGACATTTTGTTTATTTGGCGTTCGGCGAGCACAACGACGCGGTTCTCGAACGAGACACGAAAACTAGTTTGTTTAATGTAGTGCAAGTGTAATTATAAAACTACAGTAATCAAATCAGGTAAGTGATGTTATTGTTAACTCCAAATAATGGTTATTTCAAGTTTGCAGTGCATGATTTGTGGTGGTATTCCTAACCGCGTGGACCGCGTGGTGCTAGTGCAAGATTTATTCATGTCTAATAAGTCTTGTTATGATTATGACTAATTATAATTAGGCACTAACTAAAACTGTAGATTTTGTAATATGGGTTACTTTGAACGAAAGGCGCCGCATCATTTTTCTCTCGATTATAAAACCTATTGCGTTTTCTACTTTTTCTAGTAACATTCCACTTAACATAACCTGTTGGACAGAAAGACAGTAAGACAAAAAGATGAGGGTGTGTTGATGATGCCCCAGAAGCAGCGTTTCATGTGGCCTCCGCACAAATTAATGACCAAGTTTAACAAATGTATTGATGGATCCATTGTTTTATCGAAACATTTGCAAATGGCGTCATAGTTAACAATTTGTATTGAAACTTTAAAAATGTATATCTCGTGTACCGTAAATTGCCGTTACTTGAAAACTTGCAAAAAGCTTTTATGAGTAGGTACCTATGTACTATCTAAAAAATATACGAACTTCCAAATCAATGGCCCATAAGTAGCCGAACCCGGACAAAAACTCCAAAAACCTTGAATATTTGAAGTAAATCACATTTTCTCAGGACCTGATAGATTTTATTCAGTTCGAAAAGTTTTTCCTAATACAAAAAGTATCTTGGTTTTACCCGGATACATGTTGAAAGCCCTCCCGGACGATCCCGAAATCCGAAGTAACCCGGACGGATGGCAACCATACCCATAATGGAAAGTTTATCCTTTATAGTAATCAGTGATTGGAACTTACAGGTGCAAAAATTTAATGGAACTTGCCAAGCGGACATCAAAGTATGTTACACTGAAAACAAACATACCAATGAAGAAACTGAAAAATATCAGAAGCAGAGGTAGCTGGTACTAACTACACCGGGTACTTCTACTGCTGAAGGTGTCGCTGAAAAATATCAAAAGCATGTAGCTGCCACTGAAGTGTACCTAACTACATAGTTTAGGTAAGTAAATATAATTATGCTTTAAGTTTGTTACAACATGAAGCTAACTGTATTTTGAAGTCTGATATATTTTTTAATTTTATGCACACCTAATTCAAAACTTATTATTTTAAGGTTCCCTGGATTCGACTATAACACCATTTTTAAAGGATACTCCTAAATCTAAAGCCCTAGGTAAGATAATTACAATATCCCAAAATACAAATATTTGTTATGGAGGTCATGAAACAAATTGCCTTTTTTGCGAGATTTAATCAGTTTTTTTTTTTATATATAGATGCTGTTCGCCAGAACCAAATTGCTACAAATGCTACAGATGCCGAGATACACGAAGTAATATCGAATTGGTTGAGTTTCAACAAAAACCGAAATGGAGGAACGGAAGCCCGCAGTTAAGGAGTAAATCAGCTGTTTCAAGGAGGTCGAAAAAACGGAATCTTGCTAGAAAAAGTTCACAAATCAAGAAAGAGGTAAATGTCACATGTAATTTGAATAACAAACCATCCACTGTATCTAATGAGTCACTGTTAAGTACAGAAGCTGTTTTTTTACCGAATAATGAAACCTATATGATTCAAATAGCTTCCCACTCAGATATTTCGCTAAATATAGTTCTGCCAAGGAACCCTTCAGTTCTTCAGATGTTAATTCTTTTCTTATATTGTGGTCTAAGAAACATAATATATGTCATTCTGCTCTCAATGATTTACTTAGAAGCTAAAACCTTACCACCCTTCTTTGCTGAAGGTTGCACTGAGATTATAGGTGACACCGTACAGTGTTAATGCTTGGCAATGATGTCTTAAATAAAATTATGTTTGTAGCTAGATAGATTTTTGTAAACAGCTGCCGAGCATAAAATCAAATTATGCAATGTCCCCATTTCCTCACTTAGGGATATTGTAATCATCTTACCTAGGGCTTGAGCGTTAGGAGTTTCCTTTAAAATGGCGTTACAGTCAAATCCAGGGAACCCTAAAATAAGGAGTTTTTGAATTAGGTATGCATAAAATTAAAAAAAATCAGCCTACAAAATACAGTAGCTTCATATTGTAATAAGCTTAATGCATAATATATTTACTTACCTAAACTATGCAGTTAGGTATACTTCAGTGACAGCCACATCTTTTTGATAGTTTTCAGCGATATGTTCATCAGTAAATAAATAAGTAGAAGTACCTGGTGTAGAACATACTTAGTACCAGCTACTTGCGTCTGATATTTTTCAGAAATATATTCTTCATTAGCAGAAGTACCCGGCGTACGGCATTACTTTAGTGGAAGCTACCAGCTTCTGTTATTTTTCAGTTTCTTATAAATTTTCAGTGTAGAATGTACTTTAGTGGCAATTTGCATCTGACATTTTTCAGTGATGCATTCTTCATATCAGTACAAGCACCTGATGTAGAATAAGCAACCGGTGTATGGTGCACTGAGTACTGGTTTTCATGATACCATGGCGCAGAGGACCCGGGTCACTGTGGATCGAAAATAGGCTCCCTTTTAGACACAAAAATTAAACTTTTAGGTTTTTTTTATTACAATGAGTTTAATCGCAGTTATGTGCTAAAATATTTTTTGGAATAAATAGGTTTGCAAGCAGGTGAGTAATTATTTTTTTTCTGAAAAAAATATGGAGCTGGATTCATAAACTCAATATTTCTGAAACCGTGTTTTTGAATAAAAAGTTTTTATTTGCAGTTATAATACCTACTACCGCAAGCCCTGTACTATGCCAAAAAATCAAAAATAATTCCTGTTATTGCCATCTCCGAGGATATAACGGTTAGGCTTTTACGGATGTACCTAATGTTGGCTATTCCCAGCTACTTACAGTTCTTTATTGCTACTTTCTGTCAACACCCATTTTATTAGTGTTATCTTTGGAAAATAAATGTGTGTGAAGTACTATGTTTTTTTATTAACATTGGCAATAGTTGAGAAAAAAAAATATCCCACTAGGCCCAGTTGCCCCAACTAGAGTAAGCCCTTAACCCAGAGTTAAACGTCTATTTACGTACGCGTGTTGCCGCCTTACCTCGGCTTAAGACGCCAACTTTGGTTGGCGCAAGTGGACCTAACTAATTCGTAGTGGCAGCAAAGGGGTCGAGCCCTATATTTTCAGTGTCTTTCAGGTGTCCTTCCGAATATTTAGAACTGTAGATATATCTACGTTGACCTTCCGTTACTTCTAACGAAAGACTGACGTAGACAGTCCCTAAGGTCCCATTCCGGTGTAGAAAACGTCATGGGGATATTTTTCAACAACGAACAACTTACTCTGTAAAGTTGTTTGGTATTGAAAATTATCACTAACGTTTTTGTATACCGGTATGGGACCTTAGGGACTGTCTACGTCGGTCTTTCGTTAAAAGAAATAACGAAAGGCCAACGTAGATATATCTACAGTTCTAAATATTCGGAAGGGCCTCTGTAACGAAATACCCAATTGGCACTATGTGGATAAACAAACAAAAGGCCAACGGTAGGGGTTCGGTTAGAAAACACGCAATTGGCCTTACGTGGATAAACAAGTGAGGGGCCTACCTAGAATTGCTATCATTGGGCCACCTTATTTTAAGGTAGAGAATCTAACGTAAAACAATCGGTTGGGCCTTTGTAAGCACACCTGGTTGGCCCAGTACAGAAAAGCATATTAGGCCCAACGGTGATCCTACCGTTGGTACTACTATTTTTAGGGGTGACAAGCCTCACCGTTGCCCAACTAAAAGGTGGACAGAGGCCCAACAAACAGCCAACTCAAAATGCTACTAGGGTATCCACTATCTTGAATTCCATAACTAAGTATAGAAAATTAAAAAATATATAATCCCCCTGACTTGTTTCGCTAAAATCTTGGAGACGAGTGCTCCGATTTTCTTTAAACAATTTGCATAAAATTATCTATGACACAATAAAAACTGCACTCAAATCGATCCATCCGTATGGGCGCTACGATGCCACAGACAGATGCACAGAGTCACAGACACGTTAAACTTATAACACCCCTCTTTTTTGTCGGGGGTTAAAAATGATTAAATGAAATTATCGAGATTAATGCTTCCTTTATCAGAAAAGTGTCGATTATTGGGGTGTCCATTGCAGGATTTACGATATCAATTCCGGGAAGATATCAGGCTTTTCAAATTTTCAGTCATTTTCTCAATAATATATGGTTTTGTTGTACTTGTTTCTCTTTGTCGTTAAGAATGTTTATTGAGGGATATATGAATGAATTATACATAAGTACTAACAGTTAAAACTTGAAAAGTGGACAAAAAAATCCTTAAACCGTCTATGACTGGAGCCGTTACTTTACCAAATTCAGCGATTAATAGTGTAACCGATGGCTAAACGTTGCAAACCCCCCTCGTTTAGTAGGGTACTAAGTATGAACACAGCCAACTCCCAACTTTAAATAAAAAACCGGTCAAGTGCGAGTCTGACTCGCCCACCGAGGGTTTCGTAAAAGCTTTCACTTATTCCGACTTAACTTGCCGCTTGAGTTAAGTTTGCTTCTGGTATCACATACAAATGAGGGGCAAACTTAACCAAACCGGATTATTCAAAAAATATTTTTGGTGATAAAAAAAAGTAGGGCAGATAGATGTACTTTTCTTAGAAAATAAAAATATATTTTTGAATATTTCCTTTGCAATACGTGTGGGCTGACCATGTTTATAAATATTCTAAATTTAAAATAAATACCATAAGTCGTATTTGAGATAAGGCGCTTTAGGACAGACAGACAGAGACAGACAAACTCGCACCATAAGGGTTCCTTTTCCACCATTTTTGGTACGGAACCCCAAAAACCGGCCAAGTGCGAGTCGGACTCGCGCACCGAGGGTTAGTTAGCGACGAGTCCGTCAGCACTGTGTTCGACGCTGACGCACATTTTGTGAGTGCTATATATAGCTGTAGATACTTCAAATGGTTCCCCTTGTTTAAGCATATATTTTTTTGTCCGAATCATGATTTGGCCGAATTTATAATTTGGCATAATGCATTTTTTTCTGAACACGTAAACTTTTCAAGATTTTTATAAAACAAACCTAACCTAACCAAATGTATACAACTGGATAATGCCTTAAAAACTCCTGAAAATTTTACAGTTTCTGAAAAAACTGCATTATGCCAAAATATGAATTCGGCCAAATGATGATTCGGACAATCGAGATTATGCCACATATGGGGAACCCACTTCGAATTGATGTAGGAATGAGTGTTGGTGACGGATTGACCGCTGATTGAATTTAAGAGCGAATATGATGTATGGAATGAACGACTGAAGGAATGGTTGACTACTGGTAGAAGTTGAGATATGACGTTAACTTTAGTGATCTTGGTTACTTTTTGCTTATTTAATTGTTTTAATCCTCGGTTTTGGAAAATATTCTTATTTTTGTTGGGAAATGGTGGTTTCATTGAAGAAGATATCTACATTTATGCACCTACATATCTAATTATTATATTTTTAATTTCGTTGCTTGAAACTATTTACTCATTATTATCACTTTTAGAAAATAATCATACTTCAATATGAAATATTTTTAAATATGAAATATGTCTAATCAAATCAAAATGGCGCGCTGCGGCCTGTACATTTGACTATGCGCGCGCAAGAGCGTGGCTAATTAGCCGATAAGGTACACATTGACTTAAAAAAAACTGAATAGATAATTATATCAACTCAATACAAAGATAATGTTATTCTGTTAAGAAAATTTTATAATTTATTGTAATTAATTGTACTTTAGACGACGGGATGTGGTACGTATACCTACCTTACTACCAGACCTTATATTAAATGTAGGAGCTAGGAGTGAGCCTAGAGCACAGCCGGGGGCGTGGGAGCAGACACCTGCCGGCGTCCCTCCGCGTCATGTATTGATCGAAACCCACCCAAAGCCTCACGAATTTTCATCAGTAACTAACAAGTTACTATGTTACAGAGCGAAGACTATGGGCTTCTGGTCTAGGTGCGTTGCGTTTAGCTTCTAGGTATATTCGTTATTAGTGGCTTGGAACATTTTGGGCCGTAAATAAGCTCATGAGTTATCGGATTATGCTAATAATAACTAGTTGGCGGTGGTAGAAAAACGAGTAGTCTGCTCAATACGCACCCTTAGAATTATAGTGAACTCACTCACAGTTAAACATTTTGGAAAACCTTCTTTCGAATCGGTATTTTTATGACAAACTGTTAAAGTTCTAAAATGTTGGGATTGGTTTACACTGAAACGAGCGATTTGTATTTTGCGATGTTAAGATTTTTCTTATAGAATCAAGACCCCTGTAAGTCAATTGGATTTGGAAGTTTATTTAGTTCCTAATATTACTGAAATTAGAAGGTGTGAAAACATAGTAGGGAAAGACCGGGCAATGTTAGTCAGCGGGCAATGGGAATCACCCACATATCTACAATACCGCAAACACTAGGGAAGAGTATACGGTCGCCCCACCACGCTCTTGATCCCTTGCTGTCGGCGTAAGTCGCTCGCGCTAGTATGGCTGCCACAGCGGGAATGAGAGAAATGTTTTGTTTTTGCACCGCGTCGACGTAATTTTTCAACCACTCAAAATATTGTAAGTGGCTCATTTGTTGATCTATTTGCTCGTTATTTTGATACACGTTTAGCCGGATCAAAAGTATGATGCGAATCCTAAATCACGTGTGTAACTAATCTGTATTTTTCTTTTCTTATATTTGTTGTTGTGCGTAATGAGAGTCAGGTGACCTCCATTACAAACCACAAATCAATATTAGACTAGATTATATTACTTAAATAATTTATAATGTTTATATTTTTGTTTATATGCTGAAAGTACCTACGGGCGAGAACTAGAGATGCAGCTAATAAATTCGGCCACTATTCGGTATTCGGACTATTCGGCCGCTTTTTTACTATTCTGCCGAATACCGATTAATGGCGTACTATTCGGCCGAATACCGAATAGTAAATTAACAAGTTAATTGACATTTTTCTACGTGCAGCACAAACACTTTTACGTTATTGAGCGTCTCTCTTACTAGAAGCAGCACGAAAAGCACTAGAAACTCACGTATTCATTTTTCACGAGGTGTTGCAGTTGGCGAGTAAAATTTCGACCGCACTGACGTAAATGAGAGCGTTTTTTAATCATAGTTTGCCTACAATTAGTGACAAGTTACAACCTGCACGGCGCGCAGCGCACGTGCGTTCCGTATTTACTCCAATGTACACTGTAGGTAAACTCGACGGCTGTACATTCGGCTGCCGAATATTCGGCCCTTCGGCCGACGGCTACGCCGAACATTCGGTATTCGGTATCCGGCCAAACGAGTATTCGATTAGATTTTCTTTGACTCTGATTGCCTTTAGGGTGACTACAATTAAACTAACCTCGGTGCAATGAGAGTCAAATCGGTTTTTTTTTCAACTTATGTATTTACTATTTTTCAAAGTTGATTACAAAAGTGTTTAGTATTGATCTCAATTGATAGCTAATTAAGTACATTTTGTTGTGAGGCGGTTGCAATAAAGATTTTTTCTACTCCTGTACTTCTTTCTGATGTTTAAATGGTTACCAACTCTAATATAAAGACATACATTACTTAAGACTTTTAAAATTCTATAGTCTATTTCCCAAAACGCACTACAAAACGTGTTAAAAATGTCGCTATTAGAGTTTGGCAAACGAAACATGACATTAAAAATATGCGGCAAATTTGAAAAACTCATGACCTGGCAATACGGAATGGCAATAGAAACGAAGTAGGTTTTATAATTTGACAGCTTTTTTAATATTTGAAATTGTTGCCATATAAGGAATTAAAATAGCTAAGCTTCTTCATAGTAGCAAATTGAAATGTTTCTGATGAGAATGGTACCTACCATCGAATTGATTTGATGATGAGGCCGGAAGGTAGGCACTGGATCTTTATAATAAAATAATGTATCCTAGCTGTTTGGGCTTGTTCGAATTGTCACGAGATACACTTTTAAGTAACGATTAACTAAAAGTGTAGAATAAATTAACCTTTTCAACAAAAAATAAAACCGACTCCAAAAAAAACTAAAAAGTAAAAAAATAACTGCATAATTCAGTTTCTTCAATTTACTTACATACAACCGTTTCTCTACTTACTCAATCTAAATACAATTACTTTGGAGTCGCCACCATCGTGTCACACAACTTACTAAAATCGAAAATGTTCAATATTTTTACACCTTCTTTATATGGCACCGCGCCAAAATAAAATTAATTGTATATGTGAAGGAGTTTAGTAAAACGTCCCACTTTGTGGATTCTAGTTTCGGAGTTACGGGCAGTTTAGTGAAATATGGTAAAACCTACCGAAAATCGACTTTCAATGAAAACTGATAGAACATACTGTAATAAAACTATGATTTTGATGTTGACCCATAAATGACCAATTTAAGCACCTTTTTTATGCCTCAAAGTTTAGTGCCCAGCGTGCCCATCGTCGATATCATATTTGTGCCTGATATAGGGAAACTTTTCTACTTTGTCGATATGGAGTTATGAGTAGTTTGTAATATAAGAAAGCATAAGCTATCTTTTGGTGAAAAAATTGTCTCTAAGTGCTATAGCAATTTTTTTTTTTCACACTTGCAAAGGTGAAAAAGCGATAATTGAGAAAACGTTGGTTAAAATTTGGGACCGCAAAAAACACGGTTGTACTTTGTAGTTATGGAGTGGTTAGTATCAAATGAATTTGCATACCTTAAGGATTACAAATTAATCAAAATCAACCTTAGTAGTTTGAACGTTACGGAGGCTTGAACATAAAAACAGAACGAAAATATGTCAATCCTGAATATGGGTTTATTTTCCATATTTATAACACGACCCGCAGATTCATCATTAAAGTTGTAGGTATTTATAAATGTATGCTCATGTTAAAAAATACAGAAATAATTCTATGGATCCCTTTAGTTAGTTATTATGTCGAAAAGTTAATATAAAATTAATTGAAAAGTACAGCATAAAAAACTAGGAATAAAAAATAGAAGATTGTTTGACAAGGGGCTAAAATAAGCCATTATGACACAAAGTGATTATTTGGATGAGCTCACGAAGTGAGCGAGGACAAATATATCTGAGTGTCATATAATGGCTTTTAGCCACGTGTTAAGCACTCTGCTTTTCACTTCGACTGCGAGAAAATAAAAAAGACTTAACATTAAAATTGTATATTTCATGAAAACCTAAAAGTACTTTTTGAGCAGGAGAAAAGAAAAATACGAAATATGAATAGTAGGGTTGGGTAACCATCGATCATGGACTTTTTTATCGACTATTCCGCTAAATTAAAAACAGTATTATTTAAAAATATATAAGTAACCGATAGATATAAAATAACATTTATATAAATACTAACTCTAGAAACATTACACCTATGTATTAAAAGCTAATTTTATACTTGTAGTATTTTTTTAGCGTATGTCCATACGAACGAAACCAAACCGTGAAAGTGGGACACTAATCTTGAGTAGGAAATAAATTCCGTTCAAATTCCGTAAAAAAAGATCACACAAACGACATTAGTATCAATGACTATTAGATTAACAATAACAAACCTTTATCTCATACATAAAATGGAATAAATATATCAAACACATACTTTTCATTGAACAAGCACTAAAGTTTAGTAAATCGACAAAGTGGGACGCTACCTATAGAAAATCACTAAACTTTATAATGCATATAAAAGTACTTAGAATTTGATATTAATGCTTTTTATGCTTGATAAGTATGTTTTTTAAGTAATCTTATGTTATATATTAAAATACACTTGTAATTTGTATTTTTTTATGCTGTACTTATCAATTCAGTTCTTCTTAATTTTTTGAAATAATAACTAACTAAAGGGATCCATAGAATTATTGTTATCTTTTTTAGCATGAGAATACATTTATAAATACAACTTTAATGATAAATCTGCGTGTCATGTTATAAATATAGAAAATAAACCCATATTCAGGTTTGACATATTTTCGTTCTCTTTTTATGTTCAAGCCTCCGTAACATATAAACTTCTAAGGTTACATACATGATTTTGACTAATTAATAATCCCTAAAGTATGCCAATTCATTTGATACTAACCACTCTATAACTTCAAAGTACAAGTGTGTTTTTTGCCGTCCCAAACTTTAACCAACGTTTTCTCAATTGTCGCTTTTTCACTTTTGCAAATTTGAAGAATTAAAAAAAAATAACTATAGCACCTAGAGACATATATCTTTCACCAAAAGATAGCGTATGATCTGTAGTATTAGGAACTACTCATAACTCCATATCGACAAACTGGGACCTTTTCCCAAAAACTGTCACATATACTGTGTAGATTGAGTAGATAAACGGTTACTTGTAAGTAAATTCATGAAACTGAATTATGATATTATTTGTTTACTTTGTAGTTTAATTGTTTTGAGTCAGTATTAAATTTTGTTAAAAAGTTATTTAAAGGTGCGTCCACACTTGTATCATTTGCTCGTATCCAATCACCGTGGCGTAGCATGACTGCGCTGCTTGGACGCTCACTGTCGGCGCGGTTATCATGCCCCACTTGTCTGATCTAAGTGTGTGATACGCGTGGGTCATACTTGTTCTCGAATTTAGCCGTCTTTCCTGGGACAACGCAATAGTTAAGGGCTTGGGTACATATAACTGATATTTTTATCGCTTAGATCTAGAGTATTAATCAATTTGAACATCGCCTATAGGCCACTAAGAAAAATTAGTATTTAAAGCCCGTAACAATCGGGTGTCCACAGGAAAGACGCATAACGCTAACTCATACTAAAAATAAGTATGACCCGCGTAGCAACATGGATTTCGAGCGATCGGATCGGCACAATGTCCAAACGCGTGATCGTGACACGCGATCATACCACGGGACGAAGATCTGATCGGGCAAATTATACAAATGTGGACGCACCTTAATTTACATAGTCGGTAAGAATAATTGATGGAAAAAAGGAAAGACTCATGAATATGAGAATATCACTTTATAAAGTTATCTTTACTAGTTAGTTACTGAATATCTATTGCTTCGTACGCGACTACCTACTCGTGCCATGAAAAAAGCTGCCTGGCTTGCCCACTGAACTGAAGTTCCCCTTGGGAATCGTGGCATCTGTTTTATTGCGGGGAGGATTATATTAAGGACAATACAAAACCTCGCTTATAGATGTTCACATAAAACGGCGGTTACAGCCTATAGTGTTATAAAAGTAGATTCAGTAAAAACCAGATAAGTGCGATTCAGACTCGCCCACTGAACTGATGGTTGCGTACTTTCACTTATGCCAAAATACCGAGCTAACGGACCGGTTAAGTTTTTTTTATGATTGATGTATTTACAAATTCACGTTTTTCAGAATTTTACCTTTATTAGTGCTAATAGAAAACAACGAGAAGTAACTTGGAGGTAGGTACTGTAAGTAATTATGTTAGATTTACTTGCGAATCTTAAAATTTCCTCATTTTTTAAAAGGTCAACTTTGATTGCATTGACTTGGAGGCGTGATTTTTCTACCACTGAGACTTTAGGCCTTCGACTTCAATATTAATTTTAACTTCATATCTCCACATCCTACATTTTTTTTAAGACCAAGGTTCGATACTCGGTTAAGTACACTGTTCTACAAGTCTACCATTTTAATAATGCCATGCCCATTTTAATTCATCGGTGAGTGTATTTTATTGCTTTGAACGAACAACTAATAGTTTATAGGTATAAAATAAGTACCATTTGAATAAAATTTTGTACATAGACAACGTTATGTCACTGTTTCACTATATGAAACCCGTCTAGACAATAGGCTGATACAGCAACAAGACACAAGAAGTCACCTAGTAGGTCCATACGAATAGAGTGACCTGGTTAATCGGCCTTGTTTTTTTTAAATTTAGTTATCTAGTTTCCATAATTTATCATACAGAAGCTCTGGTTCCTGGTTATGTTTATGGTTGTAAAGATGTCAAGTAACACGATGAAAGTAGTAACAATGAAAGTTGCGAACATACGGTAACTATAAATGCTTTACAATTTACCATGAGGCATCACGGTAAACTCATTTCACAGAATCCCTCGACTCAACTTACTTTGCGTACGAGTCTGATGATGCTTGCCAAAATCAGGAGAAGGGTCCAAAATCAGGAGAAGGGTGATTCTCCTAATTTTAATTCTTCATGTATGAGTTGAACGAAAGTCAGTATTAATTGATTTATATATATTAATGTTCATAGTAATGCTTCAATACAATGTGTATAATGTTAGTCACTAAGAAGTAGTGACTAGCTTGAATTTTATTTTCTTAGTAGGGTTCCGTAATTATAATAGGTAAAACTCTTTCTTATTTTGCTTATACCTTGAATTTGGGGCAACAATCGTCGAAGTAGTAGCTTTGAACAGGTAAATTGAATTTAAAATGAAATTATAATATAATAATGCCAGGTCCAATTCACCATATTTTCCTGTTTTCGAATATCTACAATTGTTGCATAGAAAAGTTTGCCAAAGAAACATTATCTCACACTACTTATAAATAATCAGCTGATATTGATTCCGCTAAAAGTATACGAGTGCAGCGCGGCTGTGCCCGCTTTATTTAGTTGAATTGACCATTGAGATACGACGTGCAATGTATATTATATAATACTGCGGTTACTTTCTTACTAAAGCATTTATACATTCAAGAAAGCACCATTAGCTTAATAATACAAATGTAATTATATATAAAATTAAACAATTGACATGAAATCACAATAGGAATACAGTTCGGGCTTGATTGCGGATGGTGTGAAGTGGCGAGCGAAACAGAAAAGTTAAAGGAATCATAGATTGTAAGGTTTTCTTCTATCCAATTTATCCATGGTTCAAGTATATGGTATCATGGTGGGCGGCGTCGAGTCGTCTCGGCCCTGCGGACGGCCAGCCTTAGGTAGAGTTTGTCGCGAGGGTATCGTCTCTCGCATGTATCCTACGCTTATACATGTAGCTACTCTGTACACTGCAGTGACTTTCCGATCAATCGTCTTGTGCGCGAACTGTATTGTTCCCTATATACAAATAACCTAAAATGAGATCAATGAACTTCTATCGCTAAGATTAGGTTTGAATATATAAATCCGTGTATTGAGATCAGTATATCTATCTCAATTCTTCTTTATCGTTAGTTTTGGTAATGGATCGGGGGTCCTCAGGGATCCATATCTTTGCATGCAGCAAGCCGCCGGGCGGGCGCTCGCCCCGCCGCGACCAAGACAGTGAATGCGACTGAAAGTTGTTTCCTGAAACAAATAACTTTTATCACATTAATGCACTCAATCACCTGGCCAGCCACAAAATGTTTCCTTTGCAATGCGTTTATAAATATTCCGAATTTCAAATAGATAGCATAAGTAGTTTTTGAGATATGGCGCTATTAATAGTCGGACAGACAGACAGATCGACAGAGTCGCACCATCTGTACAGACCAGAGTAAAAATGTAGGTTTACAGTCGTCTGTCGTCAAGAAATGTCTTCCAGGATTAAAAAAACCGGCCAAGTGCGAGTCGGACTCGCGCACCGAGGGTTCCGTACAAAATATACGCTACAAACGGCCGTATTTATAAAAATCCAATTTAAGCAGAGCCCTACTCCTACGCAAAACGTACGCGGTGTTCGACCATTTTATATTCGATAGATACTGATATTGACAGAAGTATGGCACTTCCAGCTGTCCTAGAAACTAGAAATTTGGTATGAAGGTAGCTCTATAATAGCTAGGGATAGGAACCGGTATTTTTTTTCATACAAAATATCCGAAATATCAATTCGTTTTTTTTGTTCAATAACGAGATTTTCATATATTTTATTAAAATACTAGATCAATCAACGCGTAAAGTCTCAAAATCTTATTTTTTTATGTCTGTTTGTCTAGGTGTACATATATGTAAATAACCGATATAAAATGACTCCTTACTACAGTTGGCAGTGGATTTTCATAGCTACGGCCGTTTTTAACGTACGGAACCCGCGGTGAGCGAGTCCGACTCGCACTTGGCTGGTTGTGATTATGGCCCGACCCCTTAGTCGGTCGGGCCATAATCACCATGAAAAAAAAATACAGCCATGAGAAGCCAAATATTAAGATAGTGAATGTAGTAACTTAATACTTCTCACTGCTTATCGCTGTGAGGCACAATAAGACAACAGTATTAAAGTACGCATTTTACGTAAGAACCCGTAGCTAAGTGTCATTTAATGAAACAGAAACGCTCTCAATTAAACCGTAAAAAAACTAATCTCCAATCGCCTTTCTTTCATTGTATTTTTAATTGAATTGGGGCGTCCCTAACGTGAGTAAGTATATTTAAGGTTTATATTTAGAAAACAATTATTTAGGCGAGGGCCCCCGGGGACAATCCAAACTAAGTATTCGCGAATGTGGTATAATGCCCTAGTGTTATTCTTTTATTCGTGGGGTGTAATGCGAGGGTCGCGCACGTGCGCGCTGTTATGTTTCCAACTTAGCCCCCTTGTCGATAGCGCTGATAGGGTTGACCTGTGTCGATTGCTATTGCAATTAAAATTTGGAATAATACTTCGATACTTACTTCATTGTATCTGGAATACATGTTAATTACTCAATCGATGTCTCTTCAAATATTTAAATACGCAGCTTAGCTTACCTATATTCTAATGCGTTGGAGTTTGTGTAGATGTTGTATGCAATGTCTCTGTAAATCCTTAAGGTACTGGTTTTAGTACATTGATAATAGATCAATTAATAGTCAGCTTTGTGAACGAACGCAACATGTATCTGGGTTATTCTACCTTTTTCAGTACCTCGTTGCCATGGTTACGTCGCCTGAGGCACTCATTAAAACTATGGTTTTGAAGAATATAAAGGCAACAAATTGTTTTTTCTAGCGACTATAAATCCATTTTCAGGAGCTGAACTCATCAGTATGTCAAAAGCCTAGATTATTCGCATTTTGAGTAGCTCTGTCACTATTGTCTCCTGAGTTACGAGACAGATTAACGACAAGAAAAACGCACTAGTAGAATAGCGTTACATGTTTAGAGCACAGGGCATAGGTACAATACAATAAGGGTGGTCACGATAAAACATTGTCTACATAACATGGAATGGCATTGCAACAGGGTTTAATCGAAATTTCCTTCACTGTACATGTGTGTGAAAATGTTTAGTATCGATAAATTGGAGAACTACCCTAATCGAACAGAACAAGTGCATTAATAACAGTTTAGGCGATATCACAATGAACATAATGAGTGTTTCCGGCAATTAGTCCGGTTGTCGCGTATGCCACTTCGGAAATTATTCATAGGTACCTACTATTGACTACAAATCGACATGGCGCCATACCGGTGAAGGCTGCTAGAGTGGAGACTACTACGGCAACTCCTGCTACCGAGATTACGACCACCGAAAGGTGCTTTCCGTGACCAATGACAGCAGCAGGTGACAGGAATTGGTTTACTTTTACTCAATTTCTGGGATTGCTGCCGTGAATAGCGACAGTGTCACTGTCTACTGACACCACCTGATCTTTGTTATTCCACAGGTTAGGCTGGCTGTCCAATTTGCTAATTTTGTATACTAATTTGAAAAGGGTAGGTATAGGTATGGCTATAGAATATGAAAACGGGATTCCAAAAGAAAAAGATAGTCTTTGTGCGAAACATTCTGATGATTCATTGCGTGACCCACCATGGGAGGCACCCGGACATTGCAGGGAACGTGTTAATCGATTGTGACATGACTGAACCTTGGCATATCAGAGCTAAAGACCAAATAGACAGAGAGACAATAAAATGCATTTTTTAAATACGACAAAACGAAACATTTGCAATGGAGATGGAGTTTAGTATGTTTTATTGATTTCCAATAAATGTAAGCTATATCCACTATTTACATACATGTCTTAACACGTTCCCTACCCGGGTACCCCCCAATGGTGAGTCACTCAACGCTTGCCAGTTGTCCATGCCTCCACCGTGGAGTCACTCTCCATACTGGATGCGCATTTGGACTTATCACATTGTCAGATCGTTTGTACGGGGACAGTGAACGTGTTAATAGACGCTCTGTCCGTCCCTCTTATACTGCGGCCACATTAAAGACATTGAAATTACTATTGAAATCTTAAAAAATCGATTCTTATGCGCAAGTAAAAATCTAAAGCTCACGGCGCATGATCGGCTACTGATCGGTATAGGACAGGTACCGATCCCGCAAATTTGCAATAGGCCATCTATTCGTACGACTCTTGCGGCTAACATTTTACTCGGTTTTTCGTTGTTCAAACTAAATCAAATAAATAAACGCAAATATCGCTATATAATAAGGTCGCTTTTTTTCTTTTGTACTGGAAAAAACACTATTGCACTATTTGTATTGTTTTCGGCAACGAATTAACTTATTGCACTATAATAATATAATGCATTAAAAATTATTGTAAAAAAAGAGCATGTCGGGCCACATTCAGTGTAGGGTTCCATAGTTGTTCATCTGCACAATAACCGGGCTTAAAACAGCGGTATTATTTGAAACTAATAAACATAAAGAATGGCTTTATTGCTTCAATATTTGGCTTATAAATTAGAAACGGGCCCATATAGGACGATGATAACTGATAATTGAAGAATGAGTTATAAAATCAGACAGTACAAGCGAAGTTTGAAAAAATGTTGTCTATTTGAGTTCCACCATGTGTAGAGAGAAGCGCTTGTAAACAGGGAATTATAAGTATTATAACCAGCGTCATTGAGTAAGTAATTTAACGCAAACTCGGTTTATATGTAGGTACAGTCACCGTCAAATAGTCTGCAGCATCGAAAGCGCCAAATATATCGTCACACAACTTTATGTCCATAAGAATAAAAGTGTGTTGCGATATTTTTGGCATTTTGGATGCTACTGACTATTTGACGCTGACTGTACCTGAGCGTCGTCGCGTACGGTGGACGGTACGATGATATTAGGTAGGTATATATAATTCGAAAACGACCTATCAGTTTCGTGAAAAAATACTAGAAAGATTTCAAGCTCTATAAAAAGGTCGTAAACGCCAAACTGTATTTGCGATAACTCAAAAACGGCTCGACCGAGCTTATTCAATATAGTTTTCATTGAAAGTACTTATAAGGCCACATTTTCAAGAACTTTTCCATAATTTTTTCACCCGTCGTTGAAAAGTAAGAGTGGGGGGGTTTTTTGGATTTCCGGAGCGAATATTTACAAAATGTGGTTTCTTCTTTTGTTTTTATTTTACCGTTTTGTCGGCGTGGGCGTGATACATACACATACTCACACAAAATTTCAGCTTTCTAGTACTAATTATCATGGAGATAAGTCGCGGACGGACAGACAGACGGATACATGGTGAAACCATAAGGGTTCCTAGTTGACTACGGAACCCTAAAAATGTAAACCAGTATTTTCAATTGTGTATATATGTTCCGATTATAATTTTATGTAATACATTTTGGTTTTATGATTATTTGATGTGCTTTGAAATAATAAGTACCTACCTACCTAAAGCAAAATGTAAGATAGTTCTTTCAATATATTTAGGTAGGTACGTAAATATGAAAATTCGTTTGCAAAGTAGGTAGGTATATTTCTATTTTCGTATCGCTTTTTTTAAACTACACGCCAATATTACATTACAACTCTGTGAACTCATTATCATCAAAGAGATAACAAGTACTTTGAGCGACCTAATCAATGAATTAACGAATTTACAATATCAATTCAGGACGTTCGTTTATTGTTGGCCCCTGAAATTTTTGCCGGCATATTTCGCTAACGCTCCCAGTTCTTCCTCAATCCTCAGTATTTGATTGTATTTGCTGATCCGCTCGCCGCGAGCTGGCGCGCCGCACTTCAGTTGCCCGCATGACAGCCCCACCACCAGGTCGGCCAGGAATAAATCTTCAGTGTCGCCCCACCGGTCCACCACCACGCATCCAAGTCCATTCGACTTCGCCAGTTTGAACGCTTCTATCACATCCGTTACCGTTCCAGCCTGATTAAGGCACACAGCTACAGAGTTGCTAGCTTTTTTCTCCACCGCTAGGCCGATTCTCCTCAAACTCGTTTGCGTCAAATCGTTTCCACATACCTGGGCTTGCGTGCGAGAAGTCATATTAGACCAAGCGCCCCAGTCATCGAATTCGAACGGGTCGATCACGGAGCATACAGGAAACTCTTTTATGTTGTCTAAAAACACCTCGGCGAGTTTATCCGAAGACATATATCCTTGTGGATTAGAATGAGGATTTTTGAACTCTAGATCATATGAACCGTCTTTATAAAAGTCGGAGGCGGCCGCATTGATACAGATTTCGACTTTTCCTGTGTAACCGCATTGTTTTATGACATCCGTGAGAAATACAAGAGCATCGCGGTGCCCTTCCATAGGTACAGAGAAGCCTCCGTTATCAGCTACATAGGTGGCTACTACTCCATACTTTTCTTTCACAACCTGCTTAACGTAGTGATATATGTCTGTTCCCATTCTCATCGCATCAGCAAAGTTTGAGGCGCCCGTGGGCATCACACAATACTCTTGGAATGGCAGGCCATTAGTAGAAAGAATGCCACCCGACAGAATGGTGAGATGAGGCACTGGAAGTATTATCGTATTGGTGCCCGCCATGTCGGATATGTGCCTGTAAGCGGGTATCCCTTTCTTGGCGGCACCGGCTTTAGCCACCACTAAAGAAACGGCCATGATAGCATTTGCACCCAATCGCGATCTGTTTTCAGTTCCATCGAGAACAACCATAAAATCGTCTATTTCTTTTTGATTTGTGACCTCGAGTTTTTGCTTTATTAGTTCAGGAGCAATAATTGTGTTTATATTTTTCACTGCCTTTTTTACTCCCATCCCGCGGTATTCGTCGGGTACATTATCGCGGAGCTGGACTGCTTCGGCGATTTTTTTAGCATCTGTGTTCGGCACGCCAATGCGAAATAATCCAAGTTCAGTTACCAAATCCACCTCCACAGTCGGAATTCCAGTGGAATCAAATACTTGACGTGCTAATAAAAACTTGATAGGCATTTTAAATTATAGTAATTGAATAAGATAATATTTACGTACAATATGAAACGTAATTTTCTAAAATATACGATTTCTGTAATGTCAATTTCAATGTCAATTTATTTAATCATTCATACCATATATAAATAATGCCATTGATGAATATGACAATGAAAAAGGTTTAATCATTAGGAAAGTACCCAGACCAGAAACGTAAATGAGAGGCATTTGGGTGCGTGATAGGTTACTGAGTAATATTTACCTGCATATATGCTAACACATTCATTTTGCCTATTAACAAACATATTGCATGTTAACTTTTTTAATAAGGAGGTTATTACGAGGCACAAGTAAAGGCCATACTTCGTATGTCCGTTATGGAAAATATTTATTGCAGTTGTTATATTTTTTGAAGTAAAGCCCGACCAGGAAAATAAAATATCTGCTCTGGGGGCGTTAAATTAGCAATAATTATAGCAACACTAAGTATGACGTACCTAACCAATCATGTTGACAACATGGTCGGAGATGTTATTTAGAGGAATAGAGTCTAATCCTACAGACTTTCCTTCCGACAAATACTTCATCATATTGTAAATTACTTTTCTTAAGTGACTTAATATTTTTCGGCATTTTAACGCACAAATAACTCACAATATTCCAGAAACAGACCACGCACAATCAACACCTCACTTTGACAACAATTGACAGATGGCTTTAATGACTGTAAAGTTACCATTGCCAGTTGAAGAAATTAGTTCCAATAGTTTTCCGCAATATGGCGAAGTTTTTTTATATTCCTGGTCGGGCTTCATGTCCCTGTGGTGAGACTTATCGTAGGTATATGTAAACCATTGCACCAATCGTTGACGGTCGGACGTCGGACGGTGTCATGGAGCACCTGGTTTTATACCCCTGTGTACCCTTCAAGGGCCAAGTCACACAACATTAACTATAATAATAAAAAAATCGCAGTAAAGAACCTTAGACTTGGCACGACTTTGTCTAGATTTCATTACTTTTTAGAGATAAACAAGCAGCTCCATCGAGACTTGACAAGTTTTTTACAGAATGTTTTTGGTGGGATTTCACTTCTTTTTGTAGAAACGTGGGCAAATAGACCTTCGATTTTTGACATCAAATGAAGCGGCCCACCAAGTGGAATATTTTTTGAAAGGCGGTATGTCGATCTCTAATAGTTTGGTTCGGCTCTTGTGTCTTCTAATCAGGGTCACCAGGTACTCCAGATCTTCGATTATCCTAGTTTGATAGTTTTCCCTTTATGTGGCCCATAAGCCCTAACTCTATACCAAATTTCAGCTCTCTTGAGTTTATGGGTTCTATTATGGGTTTATACTAGTTCTATTCTGATGATCATGAGTGAGTGAGTGAGTGTCATAAATGCGAAACTTTGCTTTCGCTTAACTTCGGAACTAAATGACCTACAGACTTGAAATTTTGGATTCTAAGTATGTGATTATAGCTTACTGGATGACGAATTTCTGCGTTCTGGTGTTATCCAGAGGTTCTCAAATAGGGGCCTGAAAATTCGGCGAAATGGTTCCAGTAAAGGATGGTACGGCAGTGTTTGCTTCGCGCTCGACTTGGCGGGGGCACTGCCGTGCCCCCTGATTAGAAATAAAGAACTCAATTCAATTAACTTATTGTGGCCCGTTCCTACTCTTAGGATATAGAGATATTCTCCTGAGGAGAAAAGCGGCTAGGAGCTAGTCAATATATTCCGAGCTGTCTCGTTTCATAGCTTTTACTTATGTGGGTAAAAACATTTGCACTTTACTTATATCCGAATTTTGCATCAATATCACCGACATTCTTTCGATTTTGGAACAATGTGGACTACAACTGTTTTACGGTCTGTGTGTGACCCTCATTTTAAAGTGGTGTTTGTATGCACTATGTGTACCTACACAGGGCTGTCGGGCGCGTCGCGAGGAGCCGCGGGGTGAGAGACGCACGTGCACGATAATCTGTATATTATTTCGATAAAGTGTTTTATTCATTGAAAAAAAGATTACGTGGTGCACCTCATCCTATACTAATAAATTATCGCCATTGTTGAACACTGTAACGAATTGTAATTGATCCACTTGTATTTTTTTAAATAAGTGGGCAATAGCCTACCTACTATATTGCTGTTAGTAAGTAAACTTAAGTACACTTAATGTTACTAAGATACTGCATTTGAGGTAGCTAATTTCCTAGGTAGCTAGTATTATTCATGGTAACTACTTGTTCTTTTCTAGAAGTAATGAGCAAAGGTAAAGGACGTAACCGCATGTCGAGCCACGCGCAGATAACTTAAAGCCATAGTGGGCCAAATCACGCGTCTTCCCGAAGTGCAACCATGATGCTGCTATGGTGATAATGTAATCGAGTACAGTTAATAGCAAGAGGGCGCTGAGTGTTTAATAGCATTCTAATATACCCCGCCTAACAGTTTATAAAGGGTCTCTCAATTTGCTTCAGTGATTGTCGCCAAACACTTCGCCTCCCTTATTTACTCTTTTAGTTGCGTAGTGCACAAATGGGTGCAGGCGATTGAATAAAGAGTTTTGGGTTGAGGCGCCTACCGCCTACATTGCACAATGCCGAATAACATCATGTAATGCGAAAAATTATTTCAATTTTACCTACGTTGGATCCGTGATACGACTTTGGCTCTCGGGCTCTCGATAGATTCTAAAAATGGTCAATACACAATATTTTTATACATTGAGTACATTATTAAAGAATTTATAAAGTATAGTTTTATTCTAAGTCATTCATTATAATAATGACGTACTTAATTTTTCTTCTGTTTCCGCGATTATTACTCATTGAAATAAAACAATTTAACGGATTATATCGCGTATATCATCCCATCCCACCCGTGACCATGGAAAGCTGAAAAGCTTCCGAAACGTCGGGAACTAAAATTAGATAATATACGCGATATAATCCGTTACATTGTTTTATTTCAACGTACTTAATTATTTAAACAACGTACGCTCTTTAAATTCGTTCCTTATGTCCGTCTGTCAATCCGTCCGTACATCGCAGGCATTTTACTCAAAAACTACAAGATGTATATTGATTTATTGATCAAATGTGGAGTAAGTATAGGTGTATTGTATAAGCCGCTACTTAGTTTGGTTGTAAAATAAAATAAGTTTAAGTTAACAAAAAAATTGTATCAAACTCTATTTTCGACTGTTACTTTTCACTAAACATCTATTCACTAATTACAGAGTTCCTATGACTACCTTCCGGCTCCATCATCAGATCAACTCAACAGTGTCATAATTGTCAGCTAACTTACATAATATAAATATGCCAAATTTAGCTCAATCTAAAACCGGGAAATGGGCCAAATTTCAGTTGCAAGATTTGTTTACATAGCTACGGGTGATACTGAATACTTGTAATAAAAATAAATATTTTTCGGGGGGCCACTTCCATACATGTACCTAACCTAAGCAGATTTTTTTTCCAGCGAACATTAACATCTGGGGGGCCTATGATGGTGTACACAACTATGTCACGTTTAAAACGGTAAAATTTTATCACTGTCGAAAATTTTATCATACGTCTTGCCGTGATAAACGGGTATGACAAATTTAACACATCAGTTTAACATTTCTCGAAAGGGGTTGACAGTTTTTTTTAAGTTGTTTTAAAAACATTTTAAGGATTGTAAGCGATGTTATTGATTAAAGTGATATTATCGGAAATAAATCGCTCTGAGAGTTACTCTCAGAGCGATTTATTTCCGAAAATATCTACTTTTATATACAATTTCATTTATGCTACTGTAGCATACATCAAATTGTATTATCTTTTAAAAGTATATATATCGAAAAGTTGAAAAAAATGCAGAGGTAATAAATACTTTAAACGAAAATTATTTTCAAAATGATCTGATATACCGTTTTTGAGCTATTGCCAAAAAACTGCGCTTTTCAACGAAATGACGTAAAGCTATAGTTTTCATTGTAGTATCGGCCACGGAAACCAAGTCTAAGCGGTCTGACATACGTGGGTTTATCGAAATATTGATCAAAATATATCGTATTATCACGCCACTATCTCTTTAGAACAACCAAACATCTCATACAACACTTGTTTTTTATGTTGTTGCCAATGATATGCTTCCGAACTGAGCAGCTGTTTTCAGTTTAAAGTAAAGTAGGGAAGTGCCGTCTCTTAAAACGTAGTGATTTTACATATTATCTTTGATCACCTATAGCTTCGCTTAGGGAAGCGACGGATTACTTTAGTTGGTTCTACTTGTCTCAACGGTCTAATAGAACCCACTACAGTAATCTGCTAATTTCTATACTTACCCACACGCTTAGTCGCACTAATTATTAGTTGAAATTAAGTTTCGTAGTGGGTGTTACAGTGTAATATAGCGCATAAAGACGAGGATGGTGAATCCTGTTCCACCGTGATACCGTTTTTATACTGGTACGGGAAGCAGAAGACGCTTACTCTCGCTCATTACATTACTGATCAGTGGAGTGCCCAACACCAAATGTTATATTTTCGTTACAACCGATACAAAATGTAAGGAGTATAACATTTTAATACTCAACAAAGTTTTTTTTTTTAATAAAAAATAGAGTTAGCTACTTTTCGAGCATGAGAGGTGATTTTTCTTTTAAACAGACGTTAAACTAAGTTTGACGTGTTGACAACAAGCCAAAGCTACGATGCTACGATCGCGAACAGTTTTAATAGCTCAGGGGTCAATTTATATACGTCATCGTTGTAATACAGCGTTATGTTAATACAATTTGTTTTCAATTATATTGTATCTACGGGCACAATTACAGTCCATATTGCCCCATTAAAAAGATGTAGTGAATTAGATGACACATTCGCGTGGGAGCATCCCTGTCCCTCGGGCCGGCATCACGCGACAGCGCCTGCGCGGGCCGTGGGAACCGCGCTCCCGGTGCACCTGGACCAATCGATCGGTGATAAGATGATAATGCGCACGTTACTAATATGCTATTCGATTGTTATTCGTGACGAATTTCATAACACGCTGCAGTTATCACATCGTTGACTATTATATAAATTGGTATACAATTACGCAATTCATTAGAGAATATGCATGTTTTTTTTTTATCATTCTTTCAACCCGTGCGTCGCAATAGCTGAAAGAAACAAAACTTTTTTGTTTTTTTTAGTCTCTATGTCATATTTCTACGTTTGTTTTATACAGTAGACATGAAAATAAACGCACTACATCTTTTCCATTACGAATGCGGTTTATATTTACTAATACTTCGTTTTTAGGGTTCCGTAGCCAAAATGACAAAAACGGAACCCTTATAATTTCGTCATGTCCGTCCGTCCGTATGTCACAGGCATTTTACTCGAAAACTACAAGATGTATATTGGTGAAAATTGGAGTACAGGTGTCTTGTGTAAGCCGCTACTTTAGTTTGATGGATATATAATAAAATTTAAAAAATCTAGGGTGGCACTCCATACATGTCACCCAAACTGTTTTTTTCTCCTGCAAATATCAATGTGTTGCACATATTTTGAAACATTTTTTAAAAGCATTTTAAGGTTTTTAAGAAAAATTGATTTAGTGGATATATTCGGAAATAATCGCTTCGAAAGTACCATAAATTGTGTCCCCCCCCCCCTTCTCCATTTTCTAAACGGTATGTCTAAAAAATATGAAAAAAAATACAAAGATAAAGCTTAATAAATCCTTTCAATGTACATTTTTTTCAACATGATCGGATATATCGTTTTTGAGTTATTGCCGAAAAACGGTGCTTCTCAACAAAAGGACGCAAGTGCCGTGGAGATACGCTCTTTTGCTAATTCACTTTTTATATCGTATTTTTTTTCATCTCTAGTGCATTTTTTTGTATGAACGGCTGCGGAACCCTAATTTTTTTCATATTTTTTGGACATACCTACCATATTTTTAGAAAATAAGGGGGTAGGGGACACACAATTTATGCAACTTTCGGAGCGATTATTTCCGAAAATATTCACTAAATCAAAAACTTTTCAGAAACCACAAAGTCTTTTTAAAAGAACTGTCGACATATGTGCCGTGTACATGTGTGGAGTGCCCCCCCTAGTAATATATTTTATTATTATTTAACTATCACACTAAGTAACGGCTTAAACAAGACACCAATCCTCCAAATTTCATCAATATACATTTTGTAATTTTTGAGTTAAATGCCTGTGACATACGGACGGACGGACGGACATGACGAAACTATAAGGGTTCCGTTTTTGTCATTTTGGCTACGAAACCCTAAAAACGACCATTACGATCCACAAAAAGGTGTGCTTTAGATCCAATTTAAGAACAAATCTTGAAGTATCAACCGAAAATCAAAATGATGACAAAAACCGGCCAAGTGCGAGTCCGACTCGCACATCGAGGCCGTGCAAACGACAAAGTTTCACTGAATTGACTTAACTGATCGGTTAATTGAAATTCGCACCTGGTAAAAATGGCGTTATTCAAAAGTCATATTAAAAGATTCGAAAATAATACTCACATAGAGATATGGTTATAATTTTCAAATAATATTTATGTTTTTTTATACAAAACGAGAAATTTTCTAAATGTTTCCGTAATAATCAAAATAAAAAAACATTGAGAGGCCACAATCGGCTTATTACTAAGCTGCTTTAGTAATTATTCGTAGTCATTATTAGATTGCGTCGGTGAAATTGCCAATTCAGCTATGTGCTCTTTGTAAGACTTGCAAAAACACACCATAATTCAATTTGTCAGGATGTTATTTACAAATCCTATTTACTGCACATAGCGGAATTGGCAATCTCACTTAGCCTATTAGTAATTAAGTAAGGCCAACTTCGTTGTAATGTTAGTGTTGGAAAAGGTCCATTTGTGGCAATTAGCCTCGACTTAAAGTATCGATCTCGGAAAGGTGCACAAACAAATTGCGGGACTGAGTGCAGGGGTCGCCTGGCACGGCCGTCCCCGGGCCCAGAGAAGGGCGGCCTCTCACTTGCCACTAGTGCACGCTTCATTATGTAATCGCATTTTACACTGCGTAAGTATAAGCAGTAAAGTGTAGTATCTTTGGTGATACTTCTATGGATCACATAAAGACGTTTTGATTGACTACTTTATTCTACTGCCCTTAAATAAATTATCATGGTCAAACAAATATGCTCTCCGGTTTAATTTCGCAGCATCGATGATACTAACTAATTAACAAATATTTCAAATTTCTTATAACTTAATTATATTAGCTCCTAGACTAGTATCAGTATATTCATGTTTCAGGATTCTTTCACCTTCGGTTTCGTCATTACTGAGAGTCGTGGTAAAGTCCTCGGAAAAGTTTTTCTATCTGCAGCCGAATGGAGGGCATCTTGTACAGTCAGTATGAAACAGTATGTAGCATTCAAAGTGTCAAATATATCACAACACATCTTTATTCCTATTAGGCATAACGATGCGTGACGGTATATGGCGCTTTTGATGTTACAGACTATTTGATGCTGACTGTACCGTGGCATCGAACACTGTGCGAATCCGGTCTGTCAGTCTAGCGTGCTGGGCTCCTGCCGTTTTGTCTCTTTACGTTGGTGATACCTAAAGATAATATAAAACTACTGCCTATATTGAAAGAGAGTGGACTACCTCGTATGACGACTTTTTTCTGTTCCTCGTTATTACTCTTCTTGCCCGTGCCGGTTAACATGTGACTTGGAGCGTTCCGATCTGCTCGTACCTGCCGAAGAAAAGCCACGTCACACAATTTTCTTTGAGAGTCAGACTCGCGCACCAGGGCTTCCGTACAAAATATACGTTAAATCGCCGCATATATGATATAATTTTATATTGGTTACTGAAATAGACAGACAGAGATAAAAAATTGTATTTTTTATTTGTATGTATAAACATGTTTAATTATCTATATCAGTAAATATAAAATCTCACAAACTTTTACACGAAAAGGCACTCAATTAACAACATGTATGACTTTGCTGATATGTGTTCTTAGTTGACAGAAACAATAGTCATAAAGTAGGTAAAATATTAATGAATTTCATGCGATTTATCTCCTATGAATATCAAAATTTGTTGTCAATTAGAAATTAAATAAATCATTTTTTTTTTTCAATATATTCTGGCCTTTTTTTATTTTAAGTACTTAAGTGACTCATGCTTTGTTAGATTATATATACTTGAATTAAAATGTACCCTTTATAGAGAAAAACTCAGCTGTTGACAATTATCTCCATTTCACCATACTAGCGGTCCGTAAAATTACCGAAGTATATTTCTTTTTACTGTGTAACTGAAAGTTTAATTTCGATATATGTATGAAAGAAAATGAGAAATGAAATGACCCTAGGAAAATGTGATATACAGTAATCTCCGAAGTTAACCAGCGAAAAATGTGAATTTTTCCGTACTAAATAAATTAATATAAATATTAGAGGAAAAATCTATTTGTGATATGGTTTTCATTTCCAAAAATGAGTTTTAAATAACCAAACCTGAGTTTGCCCTTCATTGTATGCGACGCCATAGATAGGTACCAGAAGCAGACTTAACTCAATAAGTGTCAATTTGTACTGAGCCCTCGGTGCGCTTATTTTCATATAATATGACCGAAAATATAATCAACACTCGCTCAATTTGGCTTGGCATTGTAAAACAAAAAGGGATGTTCAAATTATCAATGTAAACTATAGTCAGTTATATATACTGCCTATACACCTAAGGTTAAGGTTTAACGTTAAGGTTTAGTTCTGGTTTTTAACCAACTTCAAAAAAAAGGAAGAGGTTCTCAAATCGGTTGTATTTTTTTTATTTTTTTTTACGTTTGTTACCTCAGAACTCCGTCATTTACATGACGATTTGGAAAATTATTTTTTGTTCATAAGTAATATCCAAATTGGTTCCATAAAATTTTGGTGAAGATCTGATGCCGGGATCCAAGAGGAATCAAAGGAATTCCTCGAATATTATGAGCACATCTATGGCGATTTCGGTATTTATTACAGTAGTTTAAACAATTACATTTGAAAATCACCATTTGGTGAAGAGAAACCGATGATGAAGACACAAGCCATCAGTTACCACTGAGGGCTCTACCAGTGTTATTTAATTCACGGATCGCAAGTCGCTTTAGAAAATTATTTTTTCGGTTAAGAGTAGGCATCTCCAAGTTTATCTCATAAAATTTTGGTGAAGATCTGATGATGAGACAGATGAGGAATCGAAGGAATTCCTCGAATATTATGAGCACATGTATGGCGATTTCGGTATTTATTACAGTAGTTTAAGCATTTACATTTGAAAATCACCATTTGGTGAAGAGAAACCGATGATGAAGACACAAGCCATCAGTTACCATTGTGGGCTCTACCAGGGTTATTTAATTCGCGGATCGCAAGTCGATTTAGACAATTATTTTTTCGGTTAAGAGTAGGAATCTTCAAGTTGATCCCATAAAATTTTGGTGAAGATCTGATGATGAGATCGATGAGGAATCGAAGAAATTCCTCAAATGTTATGGGCACATCTATGGTGATTTTGGTGTTTATTAAAGAAGAACAAGCATTTACACTCGAAAATAATCATTTGGTGAAGAAAAACTGATGGTGACGACACAAGCCACCTGTCACTAATTAGGGCTCGACCAATGTTATTTAATTCACTAATCGCAATATAACTATTTATCATATTTTGCTAAGAGGCAAGTTGGTAAAGATCATGGTAACAAAGTGGAGAACCAGAGAACTCCTCAACGGTTAACGGCCCTGATTCTGAAATAGCAACGTTCAGCTGAAGGTCGTGAGCAATTGACATTAGAATGCATTATGGCTGTAAGTGCCTAGGGATTGCAATCCGGTCCAGCGGATCCGGTAATCCGGCCGGATCCGGTACTTTTTGGCGGCTACCAGATCAGGTAAGAATTTACCGGATGCGGGCCGGATCCGCTAGACCCGAAGAGACTAAAGAGACGCGGCGACATACAATGCGGACTACCCAACCCAAGAAAGCTGATGTCAAGAGTCAATATGATCTAGATCTAGTTAAGCTTTAAAGAACGATGTCTTTCTTCATTATTATTTGAGATTAATTGTGTTTAATGGTTAATTATGTTTGTTTGGCCAAATTAGAAAAACAGTTTTATTTTTCAATTAACGTTATTACAATTATAACATGTCTCTTACCTAGTATTTAAAGTGCAATGTGATGTGATATGTGATTATTGATTAGATTTCTTTATGTATGTTTAATATTACGGGTGTTATGTTACCTCTTATAGTATTAATAAAGTTGATTAAATATTACACAGTAGAGAAGAAAAGTGGGGTCAAAGTTAAACGAACGATCATGAATCATGATCCAATAGACCAAATTAGTGATAAATTCTTAGATTTGGCAATCAAAACTATAAAAAGTCCCTTTAATTAAAGTATTTGTTTTATTTTTTATAAAAAACATTTAATTTTGTTACATTTACTATGAGATAAGGTTACCATGTCTTCATGTGTGGCTGTAAATAGGTTGATATTGTTATTATTAAGCGCTTTAGCGAAATTATTTTTATCAAGGTCTATCACAGCTTTCTCTAGGGTACCTTGTAGCTTATGAACAGTAACAGCCCAACTTAATATTAAAGGTAAGATACGACGCTCCACATCTCCGTATCCGCTTGTCGCTTGAAACTTAGTACATGATGGAGGTATGGGTATGCAACCGTCACTATCTTTTAACCTAAGACCAACAGTTTCATCGTCAAATTTTACGTACACGGCTTCCGGGAGCTCCCCGTCCTCCAGCGGATCTCGTCTTGGGGCCGGCCTTTTTTTTATTATGCGCATAGTTCCATTCACTAGTCCATCGGAGACGGAAATATTCCGTCTCAACATCACTCAAGATTCTACGCCAATTTGAGTTGCGAGATAATTCTGTAAATATTATGGGTCAGTTGAGACTGTTAGTCGTATTCTTTTTTAACCAGAAAGCTACTGGATTTAACCATTTTGACCTAGCCAATTCTTATAATTTAGATTTTATTTACAATAGTCTTATCTACAATTGGTCTATTCTTTACAATAGGGCCTCTTCAATCTTCCCATTTTAAGCTCTAATAATACTTTATATCACTAAAATCCATCACTAAAAAGCAAAATAATAATAATAAAAAAAAGAACCGACTTCAAAATAAACTAAAAAGCCAAAAATAATCTTTTATGTACGGTACGGATCACATTTGAATCACCTTTTGAAGACGGTGCCAAACCTGAACTAAAGTCCTTTATCCAAAAAAATACGAATTACTATAACTAAATTTAGGTAATAACAATAACTAAAGGCTCGCCGCCGCGGTTCTTGCGTGTCATTTGTGTTAATAGTATTATATGAATGTATATTGAATGAATGGTTTGGCACCGAATTCAAAAGGTGATTCAAATGTGATTCGTACCGTACATAAAAGCGTACTGCGAAGCTGAGGTCCTGGGTTCAAATCCCGGCACGGGCAAATATTTGTGTGATGAGCATAAATATTTGTTCCTGAGTCTTGGATGTTTTCTATGTATATAAGTAATATATCTGTTAAATATATCGTCGTCTAGTACCCACAACACAAGCCTTATTGAGCTTACCATGGGACTAGTTCGATTTGTGTAAAATTGTCCCGTAATATTTATTACTATTATTATAAAAGATTACATTTGGCTTTTTAGTTTATTTTGAAGTCGGTTCTTTTTTTATTTAAATTTTTTTATTAGCATGGTAAGTTGTTTTATATAACAATCAGTACCGTTACTAGGGCGGGCGAAAAGCTAGGTGTGGTGCCCATGCACAGCGCGCAGACTGTGGAGGGCACAGACATGACACGACCCGGACCGAAACATTATCGAGGGCTCAGTTATAAAAGCTCGCACCCGGCGCATAAAAGGCTAGTTACGGCACTCATCTCAATCTTCTGTTGTTTGATCAATTCAGTAAGAGTCCTTTTGTGAAATTGTATATTATTTATTTATTTAATCTTTATTGCACAAAAGAAAACTTGTTCTACAAAAGGCGAACTTAATGCCATAAGGTATTCTCTACCAGTCAACCTTAGGGCAAAGCAGAAAAATTGTGCTGAATCTAAAATTCTAAACACACCATAAAATAACATAAACTACTAGTACCTACACTTAGTGAATAAATTGAGTTGACAAAAGGTTAATTGAAAGTAAATTAAAGGAACTAAATTACCTTTTTTATTTTATTGTAATGATTTTTATGCAATCAGTTTTTTGTTTATTTCTCAATTTTTATCATTCCGTTAAAATCCATCTAGTAACGATTTCAACAAGCCCAAACACGGCTAGGATACATCCTTCCTATAATCCTAATAATATTATAAATGTGAAGTTTTGGATGGGTGGATAAACGTTTCAAGTAACGTCAAAAACTACACTACACTGAACGAATTTTTATGAAACTTTCCAGTTTGGAGCCCTTTGTTTCCGAAGATTACATTGTGAATTTTTTTAAATTTTATAATAATCCAAAATTATCTTCGAGGGTCACACTGAAAGTATCTAGAACTGGCCACTTAGAGATTGTGCATTAAAAAAATATATTTAATTTTTAAAAATGGAACTCTATGCATTGTGGTACTTTTTATTCAACTGTCACTTGTTTTTAAAAATTGGCGGCAATTTAAAAATTGTGTTCACAATGTCGATATGAATTTAACTCGTGAAAATTATCGAGTCATGATTTTCTACGACTCGCTGCGGTCTAAGTCAGCAACAAAGTCACGATAGGCTTCGATTGGCATTTAATGATAAAGCCCCGTCTTGTGCCACCATTTACAACTGGTTTAACGAATTTAAACGCGGTCATACTACTCTCACGGACGATTGTCGCGGAGGCCGTCCTTCAACGGCGACTTCTGAAGAGAACATCGAGACTGTACGGCTTATGATAGAGGCTGGCAAAAGAGTTACGTATCAGCAGATTCGGACAGCCTTAGGGTTTGGTATAAGTCAAGTGAAAAAAAATCCTGCATGAATATTTATGCGTAAGAAAACTTTGTGCTCGAACGGATACCCCAATACCCCGCGCTTTGACCTAGGCCCAAAAACGCCTTCGAGTCGACTGGTGCAAAAAAAATATAAAAGGATTCGACGGCGGAGACTCAAATGCTGTATTCGACATTATCACTGGTGACGAAAGCTGGATTTACAGTTACGATCCCGAAACAAAAAGACAGTATGCTCAGTGGGTGTTCCCGTTTGAAGAGTTGCCTACAAAAATAAAGAAGGGACGCAGCGTGGGAAAGAAAATGGTTGATTCGTTCTTCGGTCGGACAGGACATTACGCAACAATTGTTCTCGAAAATAATATAACAGTTACTGCAGAGTGGTATAGGTAACCCTCCAGTGAATGAACAGTGCATGTTTGGAGTGACATTTGAAGTGCTTATTTGATATATACTGTGAAGGTATTAACCCTTCACCATTAATAATAGACAGACCGTATGTAAAAGTAGTATATATTCCAATTTTAAGAACGACAACGTATGTTCTCGTTCTTAAAATTGGAATATATAATATTCGTTCAACGTACGTGCTGGAACGTCTCGTTCCAGCTTTATGTCATTATGTCTAAGTCTTAGGACAGACGTTGAATACAGATCATCAAACCCGTACCAGCTCCTTTTTATTATATCCCACCAAGAGCTACAACCCCACAATACCAGTAGAAAGTTTAGTTATTTGGTTAAAATAAGAGTTAAATCATCTAGAAATGTACACTTTGGTGGATTATTTTTTGATTAAGTTGATCTGTAAGGTGTTCCATTACTGACTTATCGAATGTTCTAAAACCGGTAAATGAACAGTGTGTTCATTCACTGGTGTCGGCTCAATTTTTTTCCTTAATTTAATTATTAACTTTATCGTATTAAGCTTGTTTTTCGATATTCTGTATAGGAAACGATCCTTATTCTTTGAGCTAGTGTTGGAACATATAGTGTTCATTCATAGGCATGACAAATCTAGGAAATGGACTATAGAAATTTGACTGTTCATTTACTAAATACCTACTATATGTGAACAACGTAACGACAAACGTGTTTATGTAAATTTTGTAAGGTTTACTTCGTAAATTGGACATATTAATAAAAGTTATTTTTCTTATTCTTAAATATTGGTACCAAGTTTATTATTTCAAGCATTATTTGGTGAGCCAGACCCTCTTTCCCCAAAATGCACGTTGTTTCTTAGGTAATATATTGATTTTTACTTTATTTTTTTATATATTTTTGCATTACTGGTGAAAAACATCTATTATATTTCCTCTGGTGAATAACATCCATAAAAATACCGAAACAACTTAAGTCATGACACTTGATTCTGATTGCGAACGTCAAACGCGTGAGGCAATAGGGGGGCTGGTCCTTAAAATAATACTGTTAATACTAAATTTTCAGTTGATTCGGATAGCAAGTGTCAAAATTTAGTTAGGCAATAACCCCCCGGGTTTAATCAACCACGTGTAAACCGATTACTTTAAGATATGACAGATAACAGCGCCAGCATTAGTTTTACTTTTAGCCACTATGAGCGCTGCGATCGATTACTACACACCATCAGGTGCGTAGCTTCTGGCTCCATCGTAGCGTAGTCCGTCGATGGTTACATTCTTATCAGGAGCAATTTAAATTGTGATAGTCGCTTAGCTAACTTAATCGAGATATGTGATCGCCACTAGTAAATCACTTATCATTCATTATGTAATCCTATTAATGTTATAACTATGCTTAAGCTAGCTTACTCTAGAATTCTATTGGATTGATCTGACTCGATAGTTGCTTCTATACTAGATTAATAGCAAGAAACGTTTAATTTATTATAGGTAATTATATTCTTGAAACAGTTTTACTTGTTATAATAAAGTGGCCAATAATAAATATGGCGGCGAATCATGTCAAGTAGTTGCATTGACCTAATATATAAATATTATTCTGATATTTTTTATTAAAGACTGTTATAGTGCAGGCGATCAGATAAACTGATAATCATAATTGCTACTAGTATTTGTTAAAATACTAACTAAATGAATAAAAGCTAATCTATTTGTATCGTGATTTTTAGAAAGGGGCATAAAATAAGTTTCTTCGTGATGAAGCTAAACTGAAATAAGTTTCGCGAGTGCTCTATCTGGCTGTTGAAAATCTTATAAACACTAAATAAATATTGAAGGCACACTTTACCTTTTCCAAATATATATTTTTATTTTTTACCATGGCATATATACAACACTTTTCATGACAACACCGGCTCGATTTACCATTTCCTGCTTTCTACTAGGACTGATTACTCCTCTAACAGCAGGCAACAAATTGTTATAGGACTAATTGTGCTCGTCTGGTGCATTTATTGGACAAGTACTCTTAGGATGATATGTAAATGCATATAGTCCTGAAACTGCGCCCAAATGTGGGTTTATTAGTAGGAATTCTATAGAAAAGAGAATATTTATGTGTCAATATTTATGTGATAGTATTTTAAATTAACCCTAGTATGATTTAAAATACTGATCACTATATAAATGTAGATGCCTTAAAAATTTGAGGGTTTCCCTCAATTTCCCTGAGGTCCCATCATCAGATACTAACTTGGTTACAATGGGACCGCCTTTAAAGTATACGCTTTCGAATATAAGAAGAATTACGAAAACTTACTGAGAAATTGGTGAGCATACATAAGAAATACAAACAGTGGAATATAGAACCCCCTCCTTGAACCTGTTGTGACTTTTTCGGAATAGGGGTTTGAAAAATGCGTAACAGCTAAAAAACTAATCATATGAGTCTAATTTTAGTATTTGTTACGCGTAGATATAGACATAAACTATCTGTTTTTATACTATTTTCGCCCGGGACACCTATAGTTTAGCTCTTCCTGAGAATATCCCTAACTAAATCATAAAAGCAGCTCAGGTATGATTTTATTTGTCTACTAAGTATGTACATACCTAGTTTATTCAAAAGAGTCGCTTAGCTTACTTTACAAGTAATATGTGAAAAAAAATAAACAGCAGCAGCGCAGAGTTGATATTTCATTTTTACAACATAAAGAAAAGTCCTATGTATAATTTTAGCGCGGAATGTCAATTCAAAAATTTGGCGCGAGCTGCTTAGCTGAGCTGAGGATCCTATACTCCACTCCCATTTAAACAGTGAGTGAATAGATTTGCAGAAGTCGAAACTTACCCGTGCACTGCAAATAGCCATTGCATTTCCTCTAGCAGGCAGCATCGTGACAAAATTCATATTATTATTAGTATCTAATTCTAGACTTACCAATTCACCTAGGAAGCTGATGTATCCTATGGCCAGCTTGAGCGTGTCGACTTTAGAGAGCCTCTTCTCGTAAGGCAACGTAGGGATGTGGGCGCGAAGGCCCTCGAACGCGTCGTTTATGGACTGCATGCGGCGGCGCTCACGCAGGTTGGCCGCCTGACGCTGCTGTATCTGCTGCTGCGGACAGCGTGAGCGCCGCTTCAAGTGCCGTCGGTAATCCGACCTGAAAAAGTTTCTCGCGTCAGCTAATACAGGGCCCAAGCTCTTGATAAGGATAAGAGTAGGATCCCCAAGATTGTGTTTCGGCTCTTTGGCCACGCCTCTCAAAAGACGTCATCTAAATTTACTTTACGCTAGTATTTTGGGGCCTATCGTCACCTGGCGTCTACAGCGACCACCGGTCAATGCACTCGCTCTACGTTAGTCGGCGCTGCAAGGCTGACCCATGAGCTAGTTTATCGTGCCGACAAAACGGTCCAAGTTTTCTAGAACTATAGAGGATTACTTATAACACTATGTGAAGCCGTACTGGTACTGCGTTTCTTCATAGATCTGATGAATTTCTCCTTCGTCCCTTATAAAGTGTACAAGCAAGTACCACCTGCATAGTTTTCTCGGTTACCCATTTAGCTACAATATTTCTTATTCCCTCTTATATGAATTTAAATTATTTATATTAAAACATGCATGTAGATAGTATTATACATTGTTAGAATAATGTGACCTACCTGTCCATCACATCTTTTTTCCCCTTATAATAGCGAAATCAATAAACCATCGTTTCGTTGGTCGAAGTACCTACTGGTGTGTTTCCCTTAGTTTAGTAACTTTAACTTTATTACTCGTAAGTTCGTAATAGTTCGTTTATTAGGTTTCTGTTAAAACGTCGGGGCAGACTATATTGCAAATCGGAGATTAGGTTTCGCAAAAAACATTGAATTCGAGGAAACTCTGGCCGAAAATTCGTATTAGTAGGCCGGCAAGGTTGCTTCTTTGCCTACATCTGGAAATATTGAGCAAAAACTACTTACACTAAGAACTTTCTGTTGTTGTTTGTGGGTAAGAGGCGATGAAGGTTTGTCTTTATAAACTAACGTAAAGGTAACCTCCACGATGTCTGTAAATTATTACCATCAAAATCTGTCCAAAATCGGATAATAATAAAGGTTCCGAAAAATAAATGAACCTCCTGCGATCTGTGGCCGATTGTACTACTAACTATGCTGCGTTAAAATGAATTACCGAAATAAACAGAAAATATACGATAAAAAAAAAACAATTTAGTACACATAATAATTTAACGTAAAAAAAACTATACTTCAACCTGAAAAACTAAACGTCCCAAAAATACTGTGTAAACCATATTCTGCTAAAATAAACATGTTCTTAACTAATTGTAAAAACCTGATTAATTTCTATTTTTTATTATGACACATTTTTTTTACTTACAATTGTAATGAAAATAACTTTTAATGAATGAATGCTAAGACTTGCAAATATCATATGGAATGTTTTGGCATTAATACTGGCAGTTGGAAGCAGAGCGTGCCAAAGTGACACCAGAGTGGCGTAAAGATGTAATCAATGGGATGAAAAGACATGGCTGGAAACTGGAAAACATAAATCAGATAATAAAGCATATAACTACTGATATGCCCGGTGCAGGAAGAATTATCCTGCTTCTATTATATTATTGGCTTGTATAGCGACAAGAAAATCCATAAAATTGCGATGTTGTTGACGTTGCAGCAATCATCCGCATGTATGTCGTGGCCATATATAATACTATGTTTTTTTTTAAATATTGAATCCTTTATATTAAGATTCTAAATTAAAGTAGGTACAATGAAGTTGGGTGCTGCACACAGCGTTTCAGCCGCCCCTTCCCGCGTGGTATATAGAGTATGTAATATGTGTAAGTAATCGACAATATTATTACAACTAAATCTTAATATATCTTAGGGGTTTCTTGGAATCATAACATAGTAATATTTTCACAATGTCGCTAAAGTTTTAGAAGTCCCACATTTAATGAAATGCTTGAGGTTGATTTGGAATTTATGATATATGAGTAACGGTCAAAATTACAAACCATCGCTTTCGGTATAAACGTAATTTAATCTAAAAGTATTACGTCAGCGAATTACGCATATATTTTTCGCAACTTTCAATTATTTTATTCGTTCATTTGTATATTTTTATTCGTACGTAAGTTTTCGGAAATTTTGTAAAAGAAGCGGTAAAAATCTTATTTTCAATGAGCACATTTTATTTACTTTTCGGAAGTTTTATTCCTACCCTTAAAAATCTAAGCATTTAGACAGGAAATACAATATAAATATTTCATAATCGTAATATCGTAGGTACCTAACTGAATAGTTTGATGGAGTAATAACTTACTTCCTCTCCGGAGCACAGGGGTTTATCCCTTCACACTAGTCTGGCCTATTTAAGGTTAACAAAAATAAAGAAACAATTGCTGCCTACAGCTTATCTTATGTTCCAAAAACTAACTACCAATATATACCTAATAATTAAGATAATCTCTGAACACAACAGGACACCCGCAATAGTACTGCCCAGCTTAATATCAATATATCACACGGTCAATATATAAAGTAGTATATATAGTAGTATAGAAAGTACTCGTCAAAGCCTTATTAATAAATCGCTGAGCTTTTTACATAATTATCTTACTTCTACGTGTTATAAAATAAGAAAAAAAACAAATTTCGATATTTATATGTATTGACATTCAAAATAGTGTAAAAAGTAAAATGTTTTTTGTAAACTCACCGTTTCCTAGGTATGGACAGGTTCTCTTGGTCGCTCGCGTACAGACTGCCGTCAGACATGGACGAATCGTCGTAAAGAAACAAATCTGACCCATTTGCGGATGTGGGTGATCCGCCCAGACTCACGGGGACAACACTGCTGCCCTCCACGGGCAGGCAGCGGTGATTACCACTCACACCGTCCATGTTGAACATCGTTTCAAACACTAAGTCACACATTCACTCAATCCACCTCAGTACCATCGCGTCTGTCTATGCGTCAATTAAATGTTTCGAGTTTGTGTTTATAGTTTAGTTTTCCCGTTCACTAATTTATGGAAAGCGGTCTGCAGAGGTGGACATACTACTCGTAGTGAGGTCCGGAGGGCTTTTAAAGGGTGGGCGCAACGATACCGGAATAAGGTCGCTCCGCCCATTTGTTGTCAAACGCCCACTTTATATCACCCTGTCGGTGGAAACTGTGCCGACGTCGAGTCTCTCCCTTTACTCACTATTTATTGTGCGATATAGAGAGAGACGGGCTGTTTTTTTTACGTGAAATCGTAATCAAGTTCGCATCACATTTTTTACTTAAACAATTTATAGAACTTAAGAATATTTAGGTCAGAGAATTCATAACCATAGTCGGTTAAGAAAAATGGTGGTACCCATAAAGTCTAGCCAATCCTTATTTAGTTGAATTTTATAATCGTACGTGTTACTCAAAATGGTTTAGTCCCCACATAATACGTAGAACACACTTCAATAATTCTATATCTATTTTTTTTTGTCGTATATGTTCGTTGAGGAGCTGCACGATGCTAGAAGCAGTGAAAATGTATGATTAAGCGGCTTGAAGCCACTTAATTTTTTTTTCAAAGGCGCCTAAAATGAGAAATTATGTAGTTTCTATATCGACAGCAAAAAGGGGAAACGTAGTAATGGCGAACTGAATCCATTGACGGTCACTACGACGTCTCCGCTTATTGCCGATTAGATATAACGCTATCTTTTTAGGATTTAAGGTCTGTGAGTTACCATAAAGGCAAAAAAACCAGTCTAGTGCGAGTCGGACTCGCGCACCGAGGGTTCCGTACAAACATTCCATTTACCCTAACATTATTATATTACCTGGTTCCGGTTGAATTAAGTTTACACCTGATATCTATAGCATTGCATACAAATGAGGTGCAAACTTAACACAACCGGGTTGTTCAAATAGGTATATTGAACATTAAAAAAAGAATGAGCTAGTTAGAGACATGGTTATAATTTTTGTGTAATATTTATGTTTATTTATAATACAAATTTCAAATATTCGTTCGGTAAACTTCGATGATAGGGGGGTGTTTTTTTACACATTTTCCTAAAACAAATTCTACTCACAGAAAAAAAATTGTAAAAAATGTGCAGATTAAGCCCTTTCATATGATAAACTACTTGACCTAGTAGCTAGACTTTTAATTTTTTCCATCCCTCATATTTGTTGTTTTTTTAGAAAATAAAAATATAATTTTGAATATACTCCTTTTTTACCATTTTTGTTACGGAACCCTAAAAATAAAGTGCGACTATGTTTGGTCTTTCTTTCTTTCCGACTTTTACAGCGCTATATACTCGTATCAGGATAACAGGAAAACTTATGTCATCCATTTGAAAATTAAATGGTTATAGACACGGTCACAGAATAAATAATAGTACAAGTACAGAAGGCTCACTACTTTGATCTTTACAAAAGCCGCTTTTTTTTTAGCAAAAACATTTTGATTTATGGCCCTCTGACGTCGTCGACTCCAGCGCAAGCCAAACGGAACCTTAAGGCTGTGTACGAACGGTGAAAATGAATTGGCTCACTCGCCGCGTCGCCGATAGTCAGGGCTGTCAATGGCTAAAAATAAAATAATAATGTACTGCCCATTTATTTCTTGCATTAAATATAGAGAGCAATAAATAAATGTATATTCTTCATACATTATATACATTATTTCATTATTTATCTCTAAAATAATAAAAAGACAACAGACAGACAGACGCGACAGGGGACTTCGTTTTATGATATTTAGTGATTTAAACGGAACGGTTGTTAATACATATATATAAAATATATACTAAATATCAAAATCAGCAGTGTAGTTTCCGAGTTAATCGCGAACACACACACATACAGACAGACGCAACGGGAGACTTTGTTTTATAATATTTAGTGATTTGAGCTTTTCGAGCGAGCAACGTATTATGAATACTTCGAATATACTATGAATAAGTCGTCAATAGGTTACCTACTATAGAGTGCATTAAAAATAACATTGAGTTTGTTTAAAAAATAAAAACAATAAATTATTTACATAAATCTTGAAAGTTGTTTAACAAATGTTAATTCTTTTTCAGAGTAGTCACGACTCCTGGGAGTTAAAGTTTATGGTCAGAGGCAACCGGGAAAATAGTGAAAACTCTATCAAAACCTGTTAAGTAGTTTAGGAGAAGAAAGCGCACACATACCTACTGGATCTGCGAAAAGTAATTTGTACTACTAGGTATTTAGAGAAAATCGAATACCATTTACCGATACTTTAACGTGAACATGATAATCTATAGTATTATAAAGTTGTAAAAATGAAATGTCTGTACATTGAAGATATTTTCAAAAAAATGATTGTTATGGACTATTTGGAGGTCAATAAAACAATTTTTAATTTTTTATTTTATGTATATTTGTATTGTGTTGCTGTGGCTTCATCACACAAAATCGGCTAAACGGATTTCAACTATTATACAGGGAAATGGACCGAGCACACGACAGACGTAAGATGTGGTTTGAAATTTATATCACATCTGTCTCTCCATTTCGCCCGTTGCTGAGGATTTCGTGGAAACCTTAAATCGAAAAATACATGTTTATTAAAATAGTAAATAACCAACACTGAATCCTTAGATTTTTGTTCCGTGATACTGATAATGGACAATTTGTAGGAATTTGAATAATTTACATTATTCAAATCTAAAAAAATACCCCGTTTCCACGTAATATTTGTTAATCAATCAATAGAACTAACGTTAAAAAGAATATTTCATTATTTTTTCTGATTTTATAATTGTTATTTTTGCAATTAAGCACAGAACATCTAGGGCGGCTTGCACCATGACGCTAAATAGTATTTAAATCCTATTTAAATATAAAATTAAGTTTAACGCCTTGCACCACGTTAAATAGATCGCTAAACATGTTTAGGGAGCTGTCAAAATTAATCGCCCATCAAAGGCTATTTAACTGGGCTAAATACGTTAAGCGCCATATTTAAAATTAATTTGACGTTTACTTTGACAGATTATGTTTGTAACATTTGGCGCCGAGTGTTTAAAATTTGGTGCAACTATTAATTAATAACGGATATTTCGAGTTTTTATTCCGACGACGAGGAGGGAATAATAGAGTTCATAGATAGACCAGTTATACTACGGGAAATTAATACAAGCACCAATTTATTTGAGACGCTCAATAATAAAAAAGTCATAGGAAGGTTCCGACTACGAAAACATGCCTTACAAAAACTCTAATAATAACTAAAGAACACGAACACACACAGCACCGCACTCAGCAGTACGAATAGTGATGGCAGCAGGAGTCGGTTTATTTACTTTAGTTGGTTGTTAAATTTAGCGGCAATACTTTGCTATATTTGTTGTTAATTTGAATTTACAGTGACAAACAACAAATAAAATGTTGAAATGCGCGCGCACGTCACTCTGTGTCAAAATTAAACGGCCCGTTCCTATTTACGCATACTCGTCGCGTGGAAATGATTAATTTTGGTTTAAAAGATGGCGTATTTCGCCATTTACGTACAACGAAACGTAGGAAAACTGTTTTACCGACACATTAAACGCGTTTAGTTAAATAATCTTCAAAACAGCTTGGTGCAAGATGTCACTAAACGCAATTATGTTAATCGCATTTAACGATATAAACGTGTTTAGTTAAATTTAATTAGCATATATTTTAACGAAATTTGGTGCAAGTCGCCCCTAGTCATTGTTGACAACTGGCAGCGTCAATGGTCGAACGAAACGAGACTAATCTAATCGCAAAACTACCGCAATAGGCGATATTGCGCTAGTTTTGAGTGGCTCATTTTTGCCAACTGATTGTGTGTCCTTATATAATACGTCAATACTTTATTATGCTAATTTCTATTACGCACCTGTGACAGCCTCTTTTGGATATAAAGAGAGTATAAACTTCTTAGTTCTATAGTCCATGCCATTGGTTTAGTTCTGTTTTCGGTGTCTCATTCGAAAATCTAAATAGAATTGGAATGTTCTTGTCACTCGCTCTCTTTATATGGATATGAAAGGGACAAAGTGCTTCAAAGTTCAAATATTTCGAATTCAGTCATAGACCCAGGACAGAAAAATTACAACTAGCGCAATTCTAATTAAAAAAAATTAAAAAGTTACTTTGCCTCACGCTCGCAGCAAAATCACATTTTGCACTCTGTTAGCTCGCAGCAAAACTCGCATGTTTGAGCTGCTGAGGTGAAAATATGTATTTCTCAGTGTTATTTGAGTGTGGTGCAACCCTACGTCAAACCTAAAGGAAGGTAGAGCTTAGGTAGAGCGTTTAAATTTGGTTGCTGGGAAACGTCACAAAATAACGAATGTGACGTAAACACTCTTAGGCTACGAATCCGATCGGGGATAGGACCCTTAATTGTGCGTGGTCCGACTTCACTGATTTTGTTTAAACATTTTGTAATACCTACTGTCTATTAACACATATTTAAACATCCTTTACCTTTAATAGAGAGTAAATATTTTTTTAAAGTCAAATGTTGAAATTCATATATTTTATGATTGGAAAAGAAAAGAAAAAGAAAACAAAGGGTACAAGGACTAAGAAGAAGACGAACGTGCAGAAGAAGAACCAACAAAACTAATTCAACGTCTATGGAAATGAATCTTCTTCATAAAAGGAAAATTTACAACCACACATAGACGATAAATTACCGAACAGTCGCAGACGAAGTTGAGGGCATATGAGCTAGCATAGTCATATACCTACATCTAGACTCATACAAGAAAATGAAAACAATTTAAAATGAAATATAAAACAAAGTTTATTACCGTTATAAAAATAAATCACTTCTCCTTTGTGGGTTTCAACGTAGCTTGGTCGAGTTTCGTATTTAACCAAAATGAAACGTATATATTTCGTTGTGCTGCATTATTTACTTCTGTGCGTATTTTCTGATTATTAATCGCTAATTTAAGTCAGTCAAGAAATTGTAGATACTAAAAGAAGAACCAAGTGATACCACTGTATCCGACGTGGGAGCTGCTAGTTTGTGCCATGATAGTGCGGCTGTAAATAGATTCTGAGTCTGCGGCAAATTCAGACGAAATAATGAAATGTCTACCTCGTGTGTCTTATGGAATCACATTGATTGCACTGCACCAAAAGATGTCTGCATTTTATACTAGATTTTTTGATGTTCACGGTGACCCCAATTATCTTCACCTCAGTCATTATTGGAGTCATTGCGTATTTTCTCAACTTTTATATTCTCCAAAGTTGATTACAATAGTTATTTGTTATGCAAGGCTGCAAAGTTGTTATTTGGCGCGAGTGCTACAATTGAAAGCCGAGTAAGCGAAGGAAGCTAAGATTCCTGATTTCAAGGCACAAGAAGCCAAATAATTTTGCAGCCGTACGAAATATACAACTTTTCACCTCACTAAAGCGAGGAAATGTGTGATGTAATAAAAGTATGAAATATATTTAAAATATAATAATAATAATAATCCATTGAAAACTAGTAACAATGAACCTACGAAACACACTAATAATAGTTATAACATGACAAACAAATAAACATGTTAGTAGTAGGTACATTACGCCAGAGATCAGTAAATAAACCATATTGGTCTAGTATGAGATACTGGACGGACCGAGTCAAATTAAAATTATTTTAGAATAATATACTAACCCCGCCTCAATTCGCATATATTTTTCAACATGGACTTTGCGTTTAGTTATTTTCACGGTTTTATCATAGGAATCAAATTTTTAATTGAAAAAAAAACACTTTTTATTTCAGAAAAAAATTTCATATAATAACTGATACTTAAAAAAAATACTGTCCCAAAATACTAACATTAATTTCGACTTGTTTCTGCTGTTTTACACGGTTTAATTATGAACTAAATGCAGCTTATAAACTATTTCCGCGCAAACGTCATTGGCACATTGTTTTTCTTTAATCATGTTTTTTTTTAATCTGCCAAGAATGATAACATCATTTTCCTGGATGAAAAAATGCAGTCTTACTTAATAATAAAAACAATTAGTCGTGTGGATATTAAAAATAAATAATCTATTTTTCAATAATAATATTTGTCATACGTAAAATAACGTTTAAGATGATTAATTAACTTCTTTAATTCATATACAACCTCATCGCACTCTCACCTTAAGTCTTCGTACAGCTCGGTTTTGAGAAAAAAAATATAAATTCGAATTTCAAATGACTTTTGCACGCAAGCGTGCATAATTGATTTTTCCACACAAATTTGGCGCTGTAAATGAAACTTTTCCGAGCGAGTGAGGTGAAAAAATATTATTATTGATTTCAAATGATAGCCAATAAAATTGATTACGTTATTAAGCGGTTGCGATAAATAAATCATTTTGTTAGTAGCTATTATTTATTTTTATGCTTAAGGCGAAGGGGTGGGCAAATCACTGAAATCGAGGTGTTTTTGTGCAATTTTTTTGATAATATATGTAGCATGTAGAGATCTGGAAAGTAACTATCCAGGACACAAATATACTTAATTATGATTTGATAGAGTAAGTGCGTTCCTATCTGATGTAACTAGGCCTAGAAAGTATATTTAAGAAGCAGGTTTTTAAAAATCTTCTACATCTTTTTTTCCGCCTGTGAGCAATTCTACATTACCAAATTTTGCACATGCACTTTAAAAACCTTGGTCTACTAACTGATAGGAAAAAACTTAGTCTAATTTGTGTAATTCGGAGTTTAGACCCGGAATCAACGTTCGCCTACGACATTTCTATGATGTCAACATACTAAATATTTGATCAGTGTAAAAGCGTAGGCGCTTTAGCAGTGAAAGAGACGTTACGTGCTCGCACTACTCCACGGCGGCGCGGCGTGCGCTTACGCTGTTGCCAGCTCGCTTCCATCTATCCATAGCGATAATGTTTTTGAATTCATTCCGTCAACTGATTGCGTTTGTTTTGTTTTAATGTGTTCTATTCTACGATTTAGTACCAGTATAATTATATCAAGGTACTCTGTGTTTATTATTATTACGAACCGGTAGTCTTTGTGGCGTTGTTTATTTCGGGGATTTGTTGTTGTTTTGTTTGTTATTGTTTGTGTTGTGTATGTTATTTGACATTGAACTGGGTGTTTTGTGCGGTGTGAGTCGCTCCGTGCGACGTAGTTCCTTGGAGATTCTTGAGTCCCTAAAACTGGGGAGCAAGAACGGTGGCGGTGGTGATAATGGTAGTGATCGTGGTAATGATGGTAGTGATGGTGGTGGTGGTGATGGTGGTGGCGGTGATGATGGTAGTGATGGTGGTGGTGTTGATGGTGGTTGATGGTGATGATGGTGACGGTGGTGGATGGTGGCGGATGATGGTGGAGGTGGTTATGGTGGTGGTGGTGTTGATGGTGGTGATGGTGATGGTGGTGATGATGCTATCCACCACCATCATGACCATTACCATCACCATCACTTTCACCATTATCTCCATCAACACCACCACGACCACCACCATCATCATGACCACCATCACTACCACCACGACCACCAACATCATCCACTACCATCCACCACTGTCACCAACATCACCATCACCACCATCATCACCACCACCACCACCACCACCACCATCATCACCATCAACACCACCACCACCACCATCATCCACTACCATCCACGACCGTCACCATCATCACCATCACCACCATCCCAATCATCACCATCACCACCATCCCAATCATCACCACCACCATCATCACCACCATAACCATCATCACCATCTCCATCCACCACCACCATCCACTAATGATCATCCAATCCTGAATTCCGGTAGATACCCCCAGGGTCCATCAGAATTTGGAAAATGGTTGACTGTCCGGAAGGTCTTTATATCCTTCCGAATCTATCATTTAAAATAGGCACAAACAAAAATCGTTCTATTGACACAACACATAATTTCAGCAAGCAGCAAGGTCAAAAAAACAAACAGGAATAAAGTAGCCTCAAAACAAGCGCCACCATACTGCAAAAGGAGTCGATAGTTCACAACTAGTCAATGCGCGATACGACGAGTCGAGGGAGAGCATCTAATGCATACTAGATGGCGCGCGCGCTCGAAGTATTACGTTCGGGCCGAACGAGCAAGGTCATATCCCCGTCTCTTCGCCTTAAATGACCCACATTACCCCCTTTTCACCTAAGTTTCAAAATCAAACAGTTTATTGTCAATGAGCTGTTTGATTTGCCTACTGTGGGTAATACAGTATATATGTAGGCATATTCAACTTTTCGTGATAATATCTACATAATAAAATACATAATAAAACACATAAATCTCAACAGCGCGATGTTGGATTACCTTAGCTAACCAACAGTGTCCTCTCGGATATTGATAGTTCTAGTATGATTTGAGAATTAAGTTTGGCCAAACATTAACAACTTATATGTCCTGTAGCACTTTCGCTAAGCGCACTACTCGAAATGGCATGGGCCCGCCGTGCTACGGCCGCTCCGACTGCACGATGGCTTTTTCCGAAGATACTGATTCGTAAGTCTTTTACTTCTAATAATGTAAGAACCTGTTTACCGCAAAAGCAATCATATGACGACAGCGCTCGAAGATACTCCACACGCCAATGGCGTCATTAGTTGACAAAATAAAATGTTTTCAGTATTAGTATAAGTCTGTCCACATCTAGTTTAGTCGTTGACTTGACACCATACCTCCAGCAAATAAAGCGCTTGCTCGCACAAAAGGAGGAAAGAAACATTACAGAGAGACTTGGTGGTGGACAAACACAACACACAGTTCAGAATAATAAAACGACCTGTAAGACCCTGCAGTCCATCCTGACACCCGAAAACCAAGCAGCATAGGTAAAAGAAAGCTTTTATTGCTGGCTGCACTTTTCTTTCATCGAAACGATTTGGATATACTTGGAAAGTATTTCAACATGGCGCCTTACACCTAGCGTAAAAAAGACATGTTGTTTCCACATTTATAACCAACTAGCAAACCGTGAACTCAATGTGCCCTTCAACAGTTCGACTCTAAATCATAATCCTACTCCAAAATATCTGGGTGTCACTCTTGACCGCTCTCCCTTACTTTCAAGGCACATCTTACTGGCACTGCACGTAAATTACAGACTCGTAATAATATCTCGCAGATAACTGACAGGAACAACTTGGGGAGCTGATGCCAATGTACTGCGTACTTCCGCCTTAGCGCTGGTATATTCATCTGCAGAGAATACTGCGCGCCGGTTTGGTTGGGCAGTGCTCACACCACCAAAGTCGACTCAGAGCTGAACAAAACTATGCGACTCATCTCTGGCACACTGCAATCCACCCCTTGTCACTGGCTTCCTGTTCTATGCCGTATCCCTCCACTTGATCTGAGAAGAAAGGATGCGCTTATGAAAAAGTTTCACAAAGTCAGGGAAAAACCGAGCCTGCCAATGCACAGTGAGTTTATAAACCCTGTAAAAAGCCGCTTGAAGTCCAGAAACCCACCTTGCAGTATTGCCTCGGCACTTTGCCAGGAGGATTTCAACACATACCAAGAGTGGATGCAAACATGGACGACTGCAATCGACGGCAAATTTGGATCGGAGATCGTCCCGGGTACTATTGTAGGGGGTTTGAACTGCCGAGACGAACCTGGTGCAATCTAAATAGACTGCGCACCGGTCATGGTCGCTGTGCCTTATATAAATATCGTTGCGGCTGGCTGGACTCCCCTGCCTGTCATTGTGGTGCAGAAGAGCAGAGTATCCACCACATCTCCCAAGTGTGCTCATCTACTCGATACACCGGAGGGCCTCCGGAGAACCTGATCAGTTTAAACGACGAAGCTCTCAAGTGGATTAATTCTCTGGAGTTAGATTTATGATCCTCTGTATCTATTTTTTTAATTATGCCATACGAATAAATAAATAAATCGAAACGATTCTAAGGAGTCTAAACTCGGTAGGATTGCGTTATTTTGTTACAGAATTTCTATAACCACCATCCGGTCTTTTCGTCAGATCAGCTCGATGGTGTCATAGTATTGTATTGTAACCTACCTTTGATAAGTATGCCAAATCTTAGTTTAATCAGAAATCGGAAAGTGGGTCAAATTTAACTTGGACTATTTGATCCACACATACTAACATGGCAAGTTAAATAAAATCTTGTAAAATATGCTTACCACCAAATTCAAACAGACTGCAATGTTTAGGAAATTGTGGAAATCTAGAGGCTCTGTAGCCTTTTAGAAAAGTAGGTCTTATACCTCCAATTCACCCAAGTGAGGTTAAGATAGCGCTACAAAGCATGTAAAACATGAAAGCCATGGGAGCCAACGGTATCTCGGTAGAATCTTGAAAATGCTTCCGGGAGCGAGGCGAGATTGAGCACCATAGTACCGATCTAGGGAAAAGGGTAGCAAGTAGCTCGGTATCAATCTTCTAAGCCAAACTATGAAGCTCTACGAGAGTGTGATTGCCAGTCGATCAAGATCAAAATAGTCACTGTCTAAATATAAGCTCTACGAGAGTGTGATTGCGAGTCGATCAAGATCAAAGTGGTCACTGTCTAAAAATCCCTATAGCTGCGTACCTGGCTTATCGACCACCGATCCCGTGTTAGCAGGCACAGTCTTAAATTGCGCTACGACTAAGTAAGTAATTAATGCGATATTCGCTAATAAATACAAAATTAAAGAATATCTTCTAAATCAGTCTAATCCAAACACACTTCGACATTACTCCACCTGATATTTTTCAAAGTCCATCAAACATCAATATTTTTCAAAGTTAATCAAACATCAATGGTCCTCTCTTACTTTTTTGCGTCGGCGCAGATAGTTTCATGACAACTTCGTCTTTCTGACACGAGTACCTTTATATGGGTAGCAGAATAGGTATACAATTTTTTTTTGTTTGTTTTCGCTAATTTACTGTAAGGTTTTCGTTTTCCAATCCCCCAAGTCGAGCTATGTAAAACTTATTTTTGTTTTTAATAGCGTGTCTTATTAGAACAAATTCACCTATCTCGTATTCTAGATTCCATGTTTGATTTACAGAAGTATCTTTACGGATTTCGCTTGATTCAGCCATGTTGGTCACAGGAACATCAACATCAACGCTTTCGTTTTGCTGATTTTCAGCTACAGGTTCTTTGCTTAACTCATTGTGGTTAAGAAGTTCATCTTCACTCTCAGCCTGAATGAATTCTAAGCTAATATTTTCTATATCACTTTCGTATTCGTATGGAAGTAAGCAATGCGATTTGTGATTTGGCAATAGTTGGGAGGGGGGCATTTTGTCAGTCTGATTGTGTGTCCACGTAATTATTACGTCAATGAGCTGTCTCATTATTATCCTACACTATGTCTTATTCTAAAGCCCGTCTTATTTTCTCCCACCAACACAACGCAACCTGCCAGCTCACCAGCATGTCGCAGATAAAAATCTGCGCTCACCGGCGGAGGGCGTGGAGCGGGGTCTGGGGTGGCCGCGGCCGAGAGGTCAGCGACGACAACCAAAGTTGGTCGACTATCATTGAAAATTCTTGCGCCATTTTTTTTGCTCGGAAACAAAATGTAACAAAAGTCTTACAGTGATTACAGTGGTTCGTATTAAGGGCTCCAAGCGTAAATGTACGATTTTTCATGGTTTTTTGTTTTGTATCTAGTCCCTGGAATGGCCAAAACAACGTTCGAAATATGGTTTGTATGATAGTTCAGTTTCTATTTAACACTTTCTTGCATTGAATTTTACAGAGACGTCTATAAAAATAAAAATTGCGTATCTAGTCTCTCAATAAACCTTTGGTAGACTCAAAACTTATGCCTAATTGTTCATTATGAAAAGACCTAACTTGCTACGCATGCATTTTTTTTACAAAAACGTGTATTTTTTGAGTAAAGTGGTAAAAAATGGTTTTTCGTCGTAAAAATAACAATGTTTGATGGCATTTATCTTGGTTTCGGTGACTCTTGAAGATAAACTAAAACAGTATATTGGTGGTAAAGACGGTCGCTGTCAACATGATGAGACATATACAACACAGAAAAGCGAAGACCTAGGTACAGATCGAAGGTCATTCAGAGCTGTAAGCCCCTTAATAAAAAAATCTAACATTGAAGATTAGTCAATAAGGATTATTTTAAATGAGATAGGAATGGATTATCGGTGTTTTTGAGTGTTAACTAACCGTGTCTTATATTTACCCCACTTGACCCTATTACTTTTTTGTATGTTTAGTGTTTGTAATATTGTAATAAAGATTGGTTTAAAGGCTAGGCTGTACACTAAAGTATAGGTTGTTAATGTTATTTATTTCCTTTTTTATAACTACTCGTGTACGTAATCAATTATTTTGTCATTTTTAGAAATAAAACAAAAATACCTGATCTGCCGCGACGCCACGTTAAGGATAGCCGTTTTAAAGGGTAACCCATTTAATTACCTACTTTTCTTAAATTTATTGCACTTCAAGGAAGTAGGTACTTAGAAGTGCTAGAAATAGGTACATTGTAAAATTCGACCACTTACAACTGTCTTAAACGATTAAAGATAAATGAATACTTAATTGATGAGTAATTGATGTCGTAGATACTTACTATTATGTAACGTTCACGTTTGCTTTGAGCTACCTTCCCATAACGAATATACCTAGGTACGCCGTGAGTCTAACCGACTCTGAATAAAATCCGACTTGTTTGTATAGATGCTGTCAGCCCATGAAAATGTAGAACATAATGTACCTACCCAGAACCTTGTTTAAGAAAGAACATTTTCTCTCTGGGTAATTTTTTATTTTAAATTAAATGATTAATGTCCATTTCAGTCCAATATTCGGCGCCTACAGGTTTAACCCATTATTGGGAGAATTTGAAAGTCGTGATGATGATGACAGTTCAATTGCTACCATATCCACAACAGTAAAACAACAAGCAAAACCTGTTCGATCCACAGTGATGAGGGCTTTCGAAGAACCCAGTAATACAACTCTGAGGGGTTCAAGAAGGAGCAATGACATATACATCGATTATTTTTAGAAGGATACCAGCGAGCTTACCTTCGTATGTCAAAATTTAATCCTATCCTATTTCTTTAATCGAGAGACATACAGTTTTTTAAATGTAGCCGTCTTTCCTTTGGACAATAGGCAAAATAAGGTGAGTGGGGCGAAGTGCGCCTGCCGAGCAAGTGCGCCTACTCGTTAATAATAAAACTGTTCAAAGTCGTGGGTACTAGTAATGACACATCATACATCATACATCAATGCAACAAACTAAATCATAGTTCATGGTATATTCACAGATCTGTGATTATTTCCAATAACTAATATTATACATAGGTATAGGAACACTTCGACGGCATAGCGGGTAGCGGGACAAGCCTTACGCTGCTCGAAGCAAACGCCGGACGAACTGTCAAATGCGTCGCTGTGATTGTGCTGACCATCATAGGCCTAGGCCATTTCGGCAGGCGTTTGTGTGAAACTAACAAAAATACCAAAACCAGTGTTTTTCTTAAATAAATAGTGAAATTGAAAAGCAATCGTTTCTAAAACGTACTTATGTATTGTGCTGTGTTATAGTTTATTATTTCCCTTCCGGATTTCTTAATCAAAAAGCACAAGGTTATTGAATCAAAGGTAAGATGTCGTCAATTTGAGTAATTGTGAATTGAGCCGGTGGGGCATAGTGCATAGTGCGGTATGGCGCCTGGGGCAAAGTAGGGCACACTATTTGGATTGTGCCCCACTTTGCCCCGTTAAAAAGACTTTTAAGTTGTAATATATTTATTTTATATGTATACATTTTATACAAGAGAAAAAGTTCAGCTGTTCAGCATTCATGGTCTATGCAAGCTATAAAACAAGCTGTACACTGTGTTGTGTCTGGAGAAATATGCTAAAGGAAAGCAGCAAATATGCACGACGATCCACAAACAAGGTTAGAACGTTTATGTTTCTAAGTATCGGGGCAATCCAGACGACAGCATCTTTCAAAAGAAATTGTGCCATTTCCAAAGCGTGTTTTCGCCCGATCAAGAGAGAACAGTTGTATCGTTTTTTATTATGATCACCCCACAATGCCCCATAGGAGATCCCACTTTACCCCTACGCAAGGGGCATAGCGGGTCAAATGCCTTTTTTCATTTAAGTATTCACATCTCTTAGATTAAAAGTCTATTAGTTTTGTTTTATTAAGGAAAATGTGAAAAAAACACCACCCTCCCCCCCTTCATCACCGAAGTTTACCAAGCGAAAATATTGAAATTATCACAATTTGTATAAATGAACATCTGGGGGCACGGCAGTGCCCCCGCCAAGTCGAGCAAATCAAAGGCACGCCGACCATACTTTTCTCGAAGCGAAGCCATTCACGACATTTTCGACCCCCTGTAATTTATTTACAGATGAAGCTAGAAGCCTGAATTTTCAGTGTCCAAGAGGTCGTAATACACCTTAGGTATATTCCAAATAACAGTCAATTATAAGTTGTAGTTAAAGATTTATTGTAAGTCAAAGTTCCTTAATTTTGTCACTCACTCACCGATCATAGAAATTCTAAGGTACTTCCAGTAGATTTACAAGGTTCAAATATTGAACCCTATTAGTGTTTAGTCTGTAAAGCACCAGAAAACTTAAACATTCTGCAAATTCAGTCTAATATTCCAGATATAACAGGTGTATCAATAAATTTGTAATTCTATAGAAATGTATGCGATTACAAAGTTACATTTGCACCTCAGATAAACAATACAATTTTTCGTTACTTAAAAGCGAAGCCTTCAAGGAGTGAGAAAGGAAGAGGATAAGGAAAGGGGGAAAGAGTAGGGTAAGGAGGGGGAAAGCAGAGGGAGAGGATGGTTGAAAGAAGGGGGAAATGGGGAGGTAGAAGAATGGGAAGCGGAGGGGCGGGAGGAAAGGAGGGGGAACGAAGGGGGAAAGAAAAAGGAGGAGAACGGAGAAGATGAATGGATGGCAAGGGGAGAGGGGAAAGGGGCAAAGGAGAAGAGAGGGGAAGGAGGGTAGATAAAGACAAGATACCAAATACCAGAAAGATATATGATATCAGATATACCCCTTACCCCATACCAGATACCTGATCTGTAGCGATCAATACTAGATACAGATAAAAACTAGTCCATCGCTAAGTTTCCCATATGTATAGCTTATGCTATTACCATACATAAAAGCCAGGGTTTACGTGTAAATAGTGCACATGATGGATATTGGTACTGCAGTTTTTACATGCGGGCAAGCGTACTTGGCACTCTCGAGGGTGACAAGTTTGGGTGGTTTACATGTATTTAATGTCAATTTCGGTAGTATTAAACGCAGGAATCCGCCAATTCAGAATACAATAGACTTAGCATTTACCGTCCAGACTTGTCAGAAATGGTCACATCAAAGCCTCTGAGAAAAACCCACAAAGACAGGGAGTGGGCTTTGAGAAAACTGGCAGCTGACGTATAAATAGTACCCGAAACGAAAAAAAGAAGGACTGCCTACAAAAAGCGATGTGATCCCATCAAAAACGTCACATGTAAAAAGATTGCCAAGTCTCGCAACCTTTTCTACTACAAAAAGTTGTGATATATAATAACCAAGTCTGTTAATTTATTCAGTAGTACCTATCCAGGGAAGGATCTACCCCATACCTTTGTCATTCATAAATGTTCACCGAACTAACAACATGTAATTGTGACGGTTAATTAGTTCAGTGATACCTATCCATGTGAGCATCTATCCAACACCTTTGTCATTCATAAATGTTCATCGAATTAGTTAACTAGGAACATGTTATGGTGATCACTCGGCAACATTTTTAATTCTTCGTTTACGTTCAGAGGGCTAATAAAATTAGGTAGGGATTGCTGCATGCAGTTTATTGCTGTTGTGCGATTGGCCAAGTCGTTTTATTTATTATAAATATGAAGATGTGTAATATTGATACGGTCACAATAACATGTTCCTAGTTAACTAATTCGATGAACATTTATGAATGACAAAGGTATGGGGTAGATCCTTCCCTGGATAGGTACTACTGAATAAATTAACCGACTTTGTTATTATATCTCACAACTTTTTGTGGTAGAAAAGGTTGCGAGACTTGGCAATCTTTTTACATGTTATGTTTTTGATGGGATAAATATTACACGAGAATTATAGCCATGTCTCTAACTAGCAATTTTTTTTTATTTGCTAAAAACCTATTCGAACAACCCGGTTGCGTTAAGTTTGCACTACATTTGTATGCAATGCTATAGATATTAGGTGCAAACTTAACTCAACCGGTACCGGGTAATAAACTTAGGGTAAGTAAAAATTTGTACGGAACCCTCGGTGCGTGAATCCAACTCGCACTTGGGCCGTTTTTATTGGATTTTTGCGAAATCGCATAGATCATCCACCTTGCCTCGAACCAGATGATATTCCACGTTTAGAATTTTGACTATCTTTATTTTTTACTCTCATTCTCATCTTTATTTAATATCTAATACTATCATCACTTTCGGCGTATATTAAATCTGTACCCATTCGTGTCTTCAGGTGTATCCTCGTGATTATTAGATTTAATTTTAGTTTTAGAATTCTGTTTCCTCTTCGCCATATTTCTTTCCTTTGAATATATTTTTTTCCTTTTTCTCTGTTGGTCTTTTTAAGGTTCCGTAGCCAAATGGCAAAAAACTTATGGATTCGACATGTCTGTCTGTCTGTCTGTCCGTCCGTATGTCACAGGCATTTTACTCAAAAACTAGAAAGAAAGAAAAAAGAAAAAATATATGAAATAAAGAAAGATAGAAAGAAAGAAAGAAAATAAATTGATTCGGTAGCATAGCATAAGCAAGTGAAAGAAAAATAAAAATAAACAAATTACATACAAAAAAAACTAAAACTATGCCCCGAAATGGACCCACCTCCCACCTCAGCATAATGCCAGCTTGGGAGCCAGCGCTGATCTTCCGGTGAGACCATACTATACTAAGACATATATTGATGAAATTTGGAGCATAGGTGTCTTGTGGAAACCGCTACTTAGTTTGATAGTTAAATAAAAAAAAATATTTTTCTAGGGGGGGCACTCCTATACATATACCTAACCTAAAGTGATTTTTTTTCAGCAAATATCAATGTGTGGCCCATTATTCGACAGATCTTCTAAAAACACATTGAGATTTACAAAAAAAAAAGATTTATTGAATATTTTCGGAAATATTCGCTCCGGAAGTACCAAAAACTGTGTCCCCCCGCCCCTCTATTTTCTTAACGGTATATTAAAAAAATTACAAATATAAAGCTTAATAAATACTTCCAACGAAAATAGTTTTCAACATGATCGGACATACCGTTTTTAAGTTATTGCCAAAAAAACTGCGCTTCTCAGCAAAAGGACGTAAGTGCCGGGGAGATACGCTCTTTTGTTAGTGTTTTTTTCATATCGTAGTTTTTCTATCTGTAGTGCATATTTTTGTATAAACGGCTGCGGAAGCCTACATTGAGGAAGGTCGGACATACTCTTGGCTGGTTTTTTGATGGTAGGTATTCTTGCCAGGCTTTACCTACTTGTGATTGCAAAACTGTTCAAAAGGGATCTTTTCTTTCTTCATTATTTTGTTTTCCTGCTGGTCTTCGGGTCAAAACAGACTCATTTTAAAAGGGAATGGAATCACTACGCCTAATGCAGCTTGTAAAGGATGTTTTTAGGTGTTCCTGCTAGAAGTATATAGAACAAGAATCGGTAATTCTGGTAGGTACTAGTTTCTGGCACACGTTCGGATGCTACTATTTGTAATATTGTTAGTTGTGGTACGAAACTGCAGCATAGTACCGAGTACGCAGAATCAAGAGGTTTATGGCTTTATCCTCCTTCTTCTTCTTCTAGTCGAAGATATTTCCAAATAAATAAGTGGAAAGTACTACTTTAAAATCACTGAATGGAGATGGTTATTTGCTATGCAAGGCTGCAATTATTTGGCAGGTTATGTGACATTGGATGATGACGTGCTGCATAAACTACCCTCAAACGAAATTACAATTTTAAGAGATCTAAATGGACATACGGTTACAGAGTATCCACCATGAAAATGAGTACACAGTGGCTGTGGTTTCGGTTCTATAAATGACGCCGACAAAGTGATCATTACAACTGCCATATCACACGATCTTGCCATTCTAAACTCATTATTTGTTAAAAATCCTGAGAACTTAATTACATACAAGAGTGGTTCTGCCGGGACACCAATCGACTATGTACCTACTTGTCCCAAGATCATACATCGGCAGGGTTAAAGACTGTAAGGTGATATCGGGTGAATGTGTCATAGTCATGGGTCAACATCGGATTGTAGTTATTTTTAGTCTTTGTTCGTATTTCAAGTAAATAAGTGGTTTTAGGCAAAGCGGGTAGGGTAAAGAGTTGAATGTCTCTAAAGGCTGATTATGAGACTGTTATTAATAATATAACTAGGTAATATTTAAAAAAGTAAGTAACTTAAGTTTGTTAAAAAAATGTCTTTAAATCTCAAAGAAATCACAGTTTTAAAAAGTTGTAGTTTGGGACATTCAGTGCCGTTAAATTCTACTTCAATATACCCTTTGGTGGTGATTTTTATAGTTCATTGTTTATGTAACAATTTAGACATTAAATATTTGGGTCAAAAAGAATTATTAGTCATATGTTTCATTTTAAAAGTACCCGCTTTACCCAACCACTACTCGATTTGCTCAAAGCACCAACCCACTTTAGGCCCATGTCTGGGCAAGGCGAGTTTTAGCAGACCCTTTGCTTTTCTTCTATTTTTTAAAGATTTTCAGTAGAAACTTGAAAAAAGATGTTCTTTCAAGTTCGATAAATAGTGTCATGTCATGTCTTTAGTGACATTCGGACAATTAAGACGAATCGATTGACGTACGAATCATCAAAATCGGCCTACGCGTTTGGTCTGCGTGGCAGATAGGAACAAACATTCATACATATACATAGCCTGATTACGACGTAATGTAGCTAAATTGGTTTGTTTATACAATTTTGCAGTTTATATTGAACTCCACTTAACGTTTTGCACGGTGTGAAAGGGGAGTGTCCGATGCAAAATATAATTAAATACATATTCATTTCAATTTAAATAATTTTATTTCAATATTACATTATTTGTATGGCTGCAGTATTATACATTTGAATATACCTTAATTTACGATAAAGAAAACCCTGCTATAACTAGTAGGTTTGTAGGAACTTCTTCTAGTACAAAGATTATACTTTAAACAACAGTAATAAGTTTGAAAATGTGATGTCTTTATTGTCAAGAGAGTCTGCTAAAATGACGTTTACAACCATGTTTGTGATACTAGGTATTAGCTACTAGATGGGGCGTTTCCAAATTTGGCAGTTTAACAGGCGTACCAATTATATAGGCGAGCCGGCCATCGTGGTTACTCGTTTTCTGGGAACGTGTCACAAAACGGTCCGCGGTTGAATACTCTCGTGCTCAGTTTGCGTGGTTATTACTATGAAAAAGTACCTATGGCCAAATTCACTCACTATATGTGTAGACAACTACTGGCAAAACTTAATACCTAATGTAGTACGAGAAAATTAGCTTCAATCAAGACAATCAGCGGAAACATATCGTGTAGTTTTCGAAATTGGTAGTGGGCTTCCTTGAGGTGTTCTAAAAGTCCTCGGGTGCGGGGGCGTCTGACGCTGACGTCAGGATTTTGGTTTAAATGACACTTTTTTCAGTTATTTGCTTTTATCTCGAAAACGTATAAAAATAACGGCACAGTTGCTTTTACAAAAATAAACAACAGTAGGTACATTTACTACAAAGATTATATTAATTTTTATTGTTGGTATTATTATATTTTCAGAGAAAAAGAGTGTCGAATTTTATAAAACCTACAAAACTTTGGATACTCTTTGACCTGGGGCCCGTTTCACAAAAGCTTGTAACTTATATCCCACCAAAAACATAAATGTAAAAAAGGAGAGCCAAGTTCAATACAAACATAATGCTTGGCAGAGGGCTTCGCCGCAAAAAGAATGGAGATCTAAATGAGTGCCAAGTTTTATGCAAAATTCAAATATGTATTTATAGGAACAAAATAACATTATGAACAAGTATTAAACTCTATTGCTTTGCTTTATTGGATACCTATAACAATTGCTGTTATTTAAAAATGTGAGATCTTAAAGTAGGTTAGATTTGACTTGGCCACTTTTCATTACATCAGTCATTTTATAAAGTTATTCAATATATATATATTTTTTAATTCTGATAAAATCCCGCGGGTACAGGGGGGAGGGGAATGAAGCTCGATTAGGATGTGCATTATTTATATAACCACTAGCTTCTGCCCGCGACTTCGTCCGCCTTAAATTCGTTTATCGCGGATAAAGGTATTTTTCCGGAATAAAAAGTAGCCCCGGGACTCAAACTACCTCCATACCAAATTTTATCCAAATCGATTCAGCAGTTTTAGCGTGAAGATGTAACAGACAAACAGACAGACAGGCAGACAGACAGACTGTTATAAGGTGCAAAATATCATACCACCAGCGCCATCTATGTTGTACTGTATGAACTCTTTTTCTAATAAAGTTAGTTGCTTGCTTGCGCCTAAAAGAACAGCGTTGTTTTATTTTAGGTTATGTGCCCAGCATCGCAAATTAATCTTTTTTCGCGTTTATTGTCAGTATTATCAGTGTGATGGACAATAGACAGAGTGTTTTTACTATCAGACTAAAAAGTGAAGTGTGAAAACCGCGTCAATCTCTGTACTTTTACTGTTTGGACTTGCAAGTAACCGGTCATGGCTTCCAGCTCGAACTATTTAGTGAGCGTACCCAGGTTAAAGGGGCGCGAGAATTACAGTGAGTGGTGTTTCGCGGCAGAGAATTTTTTGGTGCTTGAAGGCATGGTTAAATGCATTAAACCAGAGCCCGACGTGACGCCAGAAGCTGCAGATGACGCGAGAACAAAAGCCAAATTAATTTTAACAATCGATCCGTCAATTTATGTACACATAAAAAACGTCAGCACATCGAAGGAGTTGTGGGAAAAGCTCAAGATGCTCTTTGATGACTCAGGCTTTACCAGAAAGATTACTCTGTTGTGAAATTTAATTTCAGTCAGACTTGATAACTGCACATCGATGACGTCCTATGTTACACAAATCGTCGAAGCGGGTCAGAAATTGGCTGGAACGGGTTTTGGAATAAGTGACGAGTGGATTGGTTCTATCATGTTGGCTGGATTAAGTGAAAAATACATGCCCATGATAATGGCCATCGAACATTCCGGAATGGTGATCACGACGGACGCCATTAAATCAAAATTGATAGATATGGAACCGGAAACCGGAGATGTCAACAACGCGTTGGCATGTTTCCGCCACCAACAATACCAACATGCAAAGAATGCAAAGTCTATGGTTCGGAAAGATGGCGCGAGTGCGCAGAAGTCGATACCTGTCAATGTCAAAGGAAAACGCGTCAAATGCTACAAGTGTAAACAACATGGCCACTATCGCAATCAGTGTGAAAAAACAGATGATTCTTCAAATAATACCCATGAAATTGAAAAGAAAACTACGAATGCCTTTAGTGCTGTGTTCGTCAATGGGTGTTTTAACAAGAGCGATTGGTATATTGATAGCGGCGCATCCTCACATCTTACAACAAATCGACATTGGGTAATCGATACGCGTTATTCTGGTTTTACAAAAGAAATTGTCGTCGCTAATCAGAATAAAGTGCCGGTGGAATGTTGCGGAAATGTAAAAATCACTACGTCTACTGCCGAGTGCGATTTTGACATAACTGTTGAAAACGTATTGTGTGTACCCAGCCTGACTACCAATCTCTTATCAGTAAGTCAGTTGATAAGACAAGGCAATAAAGTGAATTTCACGGAAAATGCATGTGAAATATTTAATAAACAAGATGTTTTGGTAGCAACAGCTTCACTCATAAATGGAGTGTATAAACTGAAAATACCTACATGTTTATTGGCTTCAGTGATTGAGTCTCCAGAAGTTTGGCATCGTCGACTAGGACATGTTAATAGTTATAACATGAATAAAATGCAGAATGCTGTGGAGGGAGTCGTGTTTGATGAAAAGGCAGATATTAGCCAGATGAATTGTGTAGTGTGCTGTGAGGGAAAACAAAGCCGTTTGCCTTTTGCTCATGAGGGCAACAGGAGTGCTGAAGTTTTGGAAGTAGTGCACTGTGACATCTGCGGGCCGATGGAAAATGTATCTCTTGGAGGATCAAGGTATTTTTTACTTTTTGTTGACGATCACAGCCGCATGACCTATGTCTATTTCTTGAAAAACAAGAGTGATGCTCTTAATTGCTTTAAAGAGTATAAATTAAAGGTGGAGAACTTAACTTCAAAGAAAATAAAGATTCTTAGGAGTGATAACGGCACAGAGTTTTGCAATAATGATTTTAATAATTATTTGAAACAAATGGGAATAACTCATCAAAGGACAAATTCCTATACCCCAGAACAAAACGGGCTATGTGAACGCATGAATAGAACAGTAGTCGAGAAAGCCAGATGTATTTTGTTTGAAGCTAAACTGGGTAAGGAATTTTGGGCAGAAGCCATTAATACTGCTGTTTATTTACAGAATCGAATTGTAAAAACTGGATTGAACCATCGTACACCATATGAGCTATGGACAAAAAGTAAGCCAAACCTCGGTCACATTAGAATTTTTGGTAGCACTGTCATGATGCATATACCGAAAGAAAAAAGGCGTAAGTTTGACAAGAAATCAGAAAAATGCATTTTGATAGGCTATCCAGAGGATGTGAAAGGCTACAGAGTGTATAATCCAGTAACACGGTCAATCACAACCAGTCGTGATGTTATTATTATGGAAGAAAAAGGTTCCCATCCAGACAGTGTGATTGAAATAGAGCAGAACGAGTCAGAGCCAAGCCCAGAGTGTGAAGATCAAGTGGGAGACCTGTCAGGCAATAACGATTTTGACGACTCATTTGTTTCTGTAGAGAGCACCAATAAAAATGATGAAACTTATGTACCAAGTGATGTAACATCTGATGAAGATCATTGCACAGAAACAATTGAAAAAAATTTGCCAAAAAGACAAAGGAAAAAACCTGACAGATACGGATTTATGTGCACAGAACAATATGAACCTGATAATGAAGAGCTGACATTAGAAGAGGCATTACAAGGTCCAGAAAAGGAGTGTTGGAAACAGGCTGTAAAAGAAGAATTACAAAGCTTTGAAAACAACAATGCATGGGAAGTTGTTGATACTCCAATTGGTGGATCTGTTGTAAAGTGCAAGTGGGTTCTGAAGAAAAAGTGTGACAGTGCTAATAATGTATGCTATAGGGCTAGGTTAGTGGCTAAAGGATGTTCGCAAAAATATGGTGTGGATTACGAACAGACATTCTCTCCAGTGGTAAGACATACTACTTTAAGGTTATTATTTGCTTTGTCAGTTCAGTTAAATTTTGATGTTGTACATCTTGATGTGAAGACAGCTTTTTTGAACGGAGACCTGGATGAGACCATATATATGCAAAAACCTATGGGTTTTGACTGTTCAAGTGATCACAAAGTTCTAAAACTTAAAAAAGCTATATATGGGCTTAAACAGGCATCCAGAGCATGGCACAAAAAGGTGGACAACTGTATGTTGGCAGATGGCTATACTAAGTCAAAATTGGAACCATGTTTGTACTCTAAAATAACTGGTACAAATCAGACAATAGTAACACTGTATGTCGATGACTATTTTGTGTTTTCGAATGATGAAAATGAACTGAAACATTTGAAAAACATGTTGAGTACTAATTTTGTGATCAAAGACTTGGGATGTGTTAAAGACTGTCTTGGAATGTCAGTAAATTTTGATAAACAAAATTGTACAGTAACATTGAGTCAGAAAAGGTATATTGAAAGTTTATTAAGTAGATTCAATATGACAGACTGTAACACAATTGATACTCCTATGGAGGCAAATTTAAAAAGTAAGAAAGAAAATGTTTCCAACTGTCAATATCCTTATCAACAGCTTATCGGGAGTTTAATGTATCTAGCCGTCCTCACTAGACCCGATATAGCTTATTCAGTGTCATACCTTAGTCAGTTTAATAACTGCAGTAATGAAGAACAATGGTCTTATGCTAAAAGAATACTAAGATATCTAAAGAAAACTAAAGATGTGGGTTTGAAATATAGTAAAAATGGAAATGTTAGCATAAAGGGTTATGTAGATGCTGATTGGGGTAGCAATGTAAATGATCGAAGATCATATACGGGTTATTGTTTTACCTTGTCAGGAGCAGCCATATCATGGTGTTGTAGTAAACAGAAATGTATATCACTTTCAAGCACAGAGGCTGAGTATGTTTCAATCTCTGAAGCTTGCAAAGAAGCAGTATATTTAAGAAATTTGCAATATGAGATCACAAGGAAAATGTATGAAATTGCTCTACATAATGACAGCCAGAGTGCCCAAAAACTGTTGGCAAATCCAGTATTTCATAACAGAACTAAGCATATTGATGTTAAATAACACTTTTGTAGAGACATGATAAGTAAAGATATAGTTTGTGTTAATTATTTATGTACATCAGATATGCCGGCAGATTTACTAACAAAAAGTTTAGGCATTATAAAACATTATAAATTCATGAATGCTCTGGGCATAGTCAAGGTATGTTAGATGTAATTTTGAAATTTAGATAAGATATTTTGAGTGGGAGTGTTATAAGGTGCAAAATATCATACCACCAGCGCCATCTATGTTGTACTGTATGAACTCTTTTTCTAATAAAGTTAGTTGCTTGCTTGCGCCTAAAAGAACAGCGTTGTTTTATTTTACAGACGCACTTTCGCGTTGATAATATTAGTATGGATTAGTATGGATATTACTTCAAAACTATGAAAAGCTCAGAGGACATTGCCGGATAATGTAAGGCGAAGGGGTGGGCAAATCACTGAAATCGAGGTGTTTTTGTGCAATTTTTTTGATATTATATGTAGCATATAGAGATGTGAAAAGTAACTATTCAGGACACATATATACTTAATTATAAGTTGATAGAGTAAGTTCGTTCCTATCTGATGTAACTAGGCCTAGAAACTATATTTAAGAAGCAGGTTTATAAAAATATTCTACAACTTTTTTTCCGCCTGTGAGCAATTCTACATTACCAAATTTTGCACATGTACTTTAAACCCTTGGTCTACTAACTGATAGGAAAAAACTTAGTCTAATTTGTGTAATACGGAGTTTAGACCCAAAATCAACTTTCGCCTGCGACATTTCTACGAAGTCAACGTACTAAATATTTGATCAGTGTAAATCGTAGGCGCTTTAGCAGTGAAAGCGACGTTGCGTGCTCGCGCTACGCCACGGCGGCGCGGCGTGCGCTTACGCCGTTGCCAGCTCGCTTCCATCTGTCCATAGCGTAGCGATAATGTTTTTGAATTAATTCCGTTAACTGATTGCGTTTGTTTTGTTTTGATGTGTTCTCTTCTACGATTTAGTACCAGTATAATAGGGATGATGACTAAATTTTAAAAATTAGTCCATCTTGTAGATTAATAAAAATATTGGACACGTATTTCTTCTTTTTTTTACTAACCCGAAAAATAAAGGCGATACATTGAGTCAAAATGTCGCGTGAGGTCACTCTAAGTAAAAAAAATATTTAGGAATGACGTCACGAGCCCCCACTCCTAAAGTTAAACGCGATTTATCTGAGTATTTTTTTATAATTATGTAAAAACGATAAATACGTGTCGAATATTTTTTTATTATCTAACTGAAGGACTAATTAGAATTTTGATTTTCATACCCAGTCATCATGCCTTTATATTTTACTATTATACTCTGTGTTTATTATTATTACGAACCGGTAGTCTTTGCGGCGTTGTTTATTTCGGGGATTTGTTATGTTGTTCTGTATGTTATTGTTTGTATTATTTGAAATTTTATCTTGGTGTTTTGTGCGGCGTGAGTCACTCCGTGCGACGTAATTACTTGGAGATTCTTGAGTCCCTAAAACTGGGGAACAAGAACCGTGGCGGTGGTGGTAATGATAGTGATGGTGGTGATGATGGTGGTGGTGGTGATGGTGGTGGTGGTAGTGCAGGTGTTGATGGTGATGATGGTGGTGATCGTGGTGGTGGTGGTGATGGTGGTGGTATGGTAGTGGTGGTGGTATGATAGTGGTGGTGTTGATGGTGATGATGGTGGTGGTGCTGGGGATGGTGGTGGTGGTGGTGATGGTGGTGATGGTGATGGTGGTGGATGGTAGTGGATGATGGTGGTGGTGTTGATGGTAGTGGCGGTGATGATGGTGGTGATTGTGGTTGTAGTGGTGGTGTTGATGGTGATGATGGTGATAATGGTGGTGGTGATGATGGTGGTGACGGTGATGATGGTGGTACCATCACCATCGCCACAATTATCACCATCAACACCAGCATCATCATCATCATCACCGTCACCACCATCACTACCACCACCACCATCCACCACCGTCATCATCATCACCATCACAAGCATCCCAATCATTACCATCACCACCATCATCACCACCATCCCAATCATCACCATTACCACCATCACCATCATCACCACCATCACCACCACCACCACCATCCACCACCACCATGCACCAATGATCATCCAATCCTGCATACCAGTAGAAACCTCCAGGGTCCATCAGAATCAAGAAAATGGTTGACAGTCCGGAAGCTCTTTATATCCTTCCGAATCCATAATTTAAAATAGGCACAAACAAAAATCTTTCTATTGACACAACACATAATTTCAGCAAGCAGCAAGGTCAAAAAAACAAACTGGAATAAAGTAGCCTCAAAACAAGCGCCACCATACTGCAAAAGGAGTCGATAGTTCGCAACTAGTCCATGCGCGATACGACGAGTCGAGACAGAGCATCTAATATGTACTAGATGGCGCGCGCGCTCGAAGTATTACGTTCGGGCCGAACGAGCAAGGTCATTTCCTCATCTCTTCGCCTTAAGAACGATATCTAGTTCTTTCACAAAAACTATAGATACACTTTCATACAAAAAAATTAAAACGATCATAGAACATTTATTTTTGTTTTCGCTTTTCGCTGACTGAGCGTTTTTGGGAAACTCTTTAAATTCCAATCAAAATAACTTTTAAAATACAGAATGCCTTTTAAGGTCATAATGGCATGACGGCAAAATTACTAGTAGCTACCCTCACTAACCCACTTAAATTTTCAACCCTGTATATTCTTTGTTTACCAAATACGATTACATGAGCATATTTAACTTTCAATAATGAGTTTCAGAAAATGTAGTTAGTCAATAAAAAAATGTTTATGTCTTGTAATCGTTTCAATTTCATTACTATTTTTTGAATGCAAGTTTTTGTGAAAGAAATAGATAGGTCGTTCATAAATTATTTGGCAATGTCCTCTGCTTTTTCGCTTGGACGTATAGTTTTGGAGTAATATGGCTCTAAATAATGCACGTCCTAATCGAGCTTTACTCCCCTCCCCCCAGTAGCCGCGCGATGGTTATCGATGTTAATCAACTCTTAACAATCTGATACATAACTTGACCAAAACTCAAGTCCAGATCTTAAAGTGCATGGCAAATATAGCTGGTCAAAGAGTACCGGTAAACTGGGGTTACATTGATCAACGGGGTAACATTGATCATTAATTTTTAGACTACAAGGAGTGTATTTCTGAACGCGTCAAAAATGATATTTCTAACGAAGATGCAACCTTAACAATAAAATGTCATAAACGCGTTTAGAAACAAATGTGAGTGAGTTTAGTAAAACGTCCCACTTTGTGGGACTCAGTTACGGAGTTACGGGCAGTTTAGTTAAATATGGCAACACCTACCGAAAATCGACTTTCAATGAAAACTGATAGAACATACTGTAATAAACCTATGATTTTGATGTCGACCCATAAATGTCTAATTTAAGCACCTTTTTAAGGCCTCAAAGTTTAGTGCCCAGCGCCCAACTTTGTCGAATACCGAAAAAATCGTCGATATCATATTTGTGCCTGTTATAGGGAAACATTTCTACTTTGTCGATATGGAGTTATGAGTAGTTTGTAATATAACAAAGCAACAGCTATCTTTCGGTGAAAAAATTATGTCTCTAAGTGCTATAGTTTTTTTTTTATTCTTCAAAAGTGAGAAAACGTTGGTTAAAGTTTGGGACCGCAAAAAACACACTTATACTTTGAAGTTATGGAGTGGTTAGTATCAAATAAACGAACTGCAAACTTAGACTGCGAGAAAATAAAAAAGGCAACATTACAATTGTATATTTCTTGCAAAACTAGAAGTACAGTTTGAGCAATTCTATCAGAAAGTTTGGCCAATCTGATCAGGTTGTTTGTTTTAAATTATTTGTAAGGAGTATGTAGCTGGCCGCAAGTTTTTTTTTTCAGTGTCATTGAAATTTGTATGGGATTATGTGGCTTTCTTTTAAACCCTAGGGGCTAAATGTACTATTTTAGTCTCGCTTCACGAAGCTAATATGACGTACTTTTTGAGCAGGAGAACTGAAAAATACGAAATATGAATAGTAGGGTTGGGTAACCATCGATAATGGACTGTTTATCGATGATTCTGCTAAATAAAAAACAGTGTTATTTAATAAAAATAGAATTAACCGATAGATATAAAATAACATTTATATAAATACTAACTCGAAAAACATTACACCTATGTTTTAAAAGCTGATTTTATACTTGTAGTATTTTTTTAGCGTATGTCCATACGAACGAACCCGAACCGTCAAAGTGGGACACTAAACTTGATTCGGAAATAAATTCCGTTCAAATTCCGTAAAAAAAGATCACACAAACGACATTAGTATCAATGACTATTAGATTAACAATAACAAACCTTTATCTCATACATAAAATGGGATAAATATACAAAACACATACATTTCACTGAACAAGCACTAAAGTTTAATAAATCGACGAAGTGGGACGCTATCTATAGAAAATCACTAAACTTTATAATGCATAAAAAAGTACTTAGATATTAATACTTTTTATGCTTAAGAAGTGTGTTTTTTAAGTAATCTTATGTTATATATTAAAATACACTTGTCATTTGTATTTTTTTATGCTGTACTCTTCAATTTATTTTTTATTAACTTTTTGACATAATAACGAACTAAAGGGATCCATAGAATTAGTTCTGTCTTTTTTAGCATGAGAATACATTTATAAATACAACTTTTACAAATCTGCGTGTCGTGTTATAAATATAGAACATAAACCCATATTCAGGATTGACATATTTTCGTTCAGTTTTTATGTTTAAGCCTCCGTAACATTCAAACTACTAAGGTTACATACATGATTTTGACTAATTTGAAATTCTTAAAGTATGCCAATTCCTTAAACCCCAGTTGACGGCACCTCAACTTTTTGGAGGTTTTATAAATTCAATACTCTTTATCTCTGAAAGTATTTGACGACCGGTTTGGCTCAGTGGGAGTAACGTTGCCTGCGAAGCTAAGGTCCTGGGTTCAAATCCCGGTAAGAGGATCGAAGATCCCTTATTGAGCTTACCATGTGCCTAGTTCGATTTGTGTAAAATTGTCCTTTAAGTTTTATTTATTTATATTATACCAACAATAAATATTAATATAACCAAATTTGTAGTCAATGTACTGTTACTTATTTTTGTAAAAGCACCTGTGCCAGTATTTTGAAACGTTTCCGAGATAAAAGCAAATAACTGAAAAAAGTGACATTTAAACCAAAATCCTGGCGTCAGCACAGCCTCCACACCTGAGGACTTTCAGGAGGTTTATCAAAACACCTCAAGGAAGCCCTCTACCAATTTTGAAAACTACACGAATTATTTCCGCAGATTTTTCTAATTTTCGCAGGTTATGCATATAAGTAGTACTTAGGTTTCTTAACGCACCTAATTCGTGCGACAAGTGTAATAAATATATTACATATCTACCTATTTAGTATATATTATGATACAGCCGTATTGAGATTATCCTCTTTTTAAGAGCGTTTATACCTGCTTCACTGGCAACGTAGCATATTTTTTCATTTTGCTTCATTACTTGAATGAAACAAAGGTATATTCAATTCATACCCTACATCTTTAGAAATCATGTTGCGTTTAATTCACCTATCACCCGCTTTCGCGTTTATTTAATTACAAACCAAGATATAGACATGAATTCATTTTTAGAGCTCTAGTTGTGGCAATTAACATGAAATTTTGAATTGTGCCAGCTTAACTACCGAAAACCTAATGAATGTATTGAAAACATTTTCAAGTTACATTCATATTTCTCAAAATAATCAAGGAAACCCAAAAAATATGCGACGTTGCCAGTTAAGCGGGTATAAACCCTCTTAAGGTAGGTGGGAAAAGCGTGTATATAGTGAATGAAAGCAATTACTTGAACAAAACCATTATCTTTTATTGTGAAGTGTTATGTTTTTGAATGTAAAACTTCTTTGTGTGGCAAGTGTTTGCATACAGCAAGGCAACTAACTTTGGTTCACTTCGTTCACATTCGTATTTTGTCAACTTCCTAAACTTGCCTTACTCCCAACTCGTCCACATTTCCACCTCGTCCTCTCAATACGGTTTTACCAAAACAGATCCAACTGTTTTTGCCGTGTGGTATTTTTAACCGACTTCAAAAAAGGAGTAGTGTCACAAATCGTTCGGACGTGTTTCTTATTTATACAGGGTTAACTACGTGACCCCGATTATTGGTTAAGTCAAATGGAATCTGCATTTTTATATTGTTTTTTAATCAATAATCTGCAAATCAACATCAAATATCTATTTTCAAAGTTTGAAGTGTGGTTCAACAGATATGAGCCAAAAAATAACCTTGTTTTTATTATTTTTTTCCTAAAAATAAGCTATTCTAGGATTTGGCAAGGACAAAGAAAAGTCTAAATTAAAAACACAAATAATTAACTTATGCCAAAAATGATATTTTGAAATCTGTTAAGTCCAAGATAAGAGAGACATAACGACTAAGGAGCGTTAGCGACTAGGAAATGTGGACAAGTTGGGAATATCGACGAGGTAGGAACGTGCATGAGATAGGAGGTAGACGAGTTGGGAATGTTGACAAGATTAGTGGACGATTTGGAAATAAAAATGTCAACGGAATGGGATTGACGAGCTAGGAAGTTGACAAAATGGGAATGAAGACGAAGTGAACCTAAAGGTTTAAAGCCTAGGCCTAAAGGCACAATGAAGACAATGGTTTTTTCAGGCACAATGATGACTTCCGGTCTCGAAAAAGGATTTTTCACTATAAAGGAATAGTTATTGTAGTGTAGTCCACGAGGTACAAACTGAAGAGCAGGCATGTACCAGTTTTCACGCGACTGATAGTACTGATTGTGATCCTGATACGCAATTGTCACGCTATTTGCCAAATGTGAAAGCGCTCTTACAGGAATACACGTTCTCGATGCCCTGCGATAAGATGTGATATAATGTAACCTAAACATATATCTAAAATTGTTTTATCCCCGAAGCTGTTTCAGTATAACTCAAGTACCTACCTAAATGAGTCAAGCAAATAAAAAATGATTACTGCACGCATAATTATTAAGTGACTACGACTTGGCAATATAATAGGGATGATGTCTAAATTGTAATTCTTAGTCCGTGATGTAGATTAACAAAAAATTTAACGTTTTTTTTACGTACCTGTTCAAATATAATGGCGATACATCGAGTTAAAATGTCGCGTATGTCGCCTAGGTACACGAGTACTTTAATGCGATTCAAAATTATCTTTTCATTAATTTGATCAAGCATAAATTATGTCTAATACTTTTCTGTTACGCTTAATAGAATTTGGATTTTTACACCCCGGCATCATGCCTATTCTGAAAGTATAGTTTACTACTCAAAAAATATAGGGGCCACTGTTGCGCGGAGTATTTCTGTTCAGTTTTTGTGGTTACAATAAACTAATCTTATCTCAATTAAAACGAATAAAACGATTGACCATTTAAAAAATCGATTATTAGCCAAACAAAAATAAAAGCCTTTTTACCTGCAGAGTATGTCAAATAAATTTTACCAACTAAAGGTGCGTCCACACTTGTATCATTTGCTCGTATCCGATCATCGTGCCGTGGCATGACTGCGTATCACGCTGCTTGGACGCTTACTGTCGGCGCGCCGATCATGCCGTACTCGTCCGATATAACTGTATGATACACGTAGCAAAATGGATTTCGAGCGATCTGATCGGCGCAACGTCCAAACGCGTGATCGTGACACGCGATCATGCCACGCGACGATGATCTGATACGGGCCAATGATACAAATGTGGACGCACCTTAATATACATTTTCACGTAACGATAAAAAATGTTAGTGGCCCTTATATTGTTTTGTACAGTATATATTTGTACACAGTTGTATGTATGAAGGCCTAAATTGGTATTTATAAGCGGTAAGTATCTTAGTGTACATAGGTGCCTACCAAAGTTACTTGGATAGATCTCACACACAGAACAAAGCTCGATGGCGCAGGTACTTTTACTAGAAAATAAAGCCATTCCAATCTCTGAATATTTGCAGGTGAATGTAACAGCGTCAAATGATAGAATGAAAACAATTTTATTTCATTAAGGAAGTTTTACCTTTATTGCACAACCATAATTATAAAACTACACTCGTAAGTCTTGTACCTTATAAGGTACCTACAGTCGCCGCATAGGTACGGAAGCTACGCGTTAAGAGCAGCCGCAAGCAATGTCAGGAATGTGTGTAAATCTGGAAGTATTTATAGTATTATGCACGTGAACACGGGCACAATAGCATCCTCCAAGTAATCAATTACTATTTCTCTACTATATTATTAACGTTTAAATAATTTAGCTTTAAATGAAGCAGGGTGAATCCTAACTCGTGAACAGAAATATTATTTTTCGATGTACTTTTGTATGCTGGTTTAGAATACCTGGTTCTAATGACAATTAAATAAGATTTAATATTATTTTTGACCGTCAAAAGCCTTTCCGGTCTCACACACATTTTCTTTTGGTCACCCTACTCAGCTTGTAGTGATTATTGTCATTCGTTTGTCAAATGCGTAAAAAATGAAGGGTGACCATGAGTTATGATGAAATTACAAAGAAATAATGTTTATGTTATCTCTTTGCCCTAATAATCACTCTAAGCAGCTGTCGGGCCAGTTAGGACTTAGAAAAAATATTTCTGTTCACAATTTAGGATTCACCCTATTGGCCGGGTGCAGGGGTCGTGTACGGAAAGCGAAAATGATCGCAGCGCTTGATGTGGCCAAAATTGGTAACTTTTCCGGGTCTGTTTCTATGCTTTTCAGTTAGTATTCTTACGTTTTCTGCTATAAAATAATAAACTGAAACAATATGGGTCACGATAGCCGTTGTGTGATAAACTGCAATAATACAGGACGAAACAGCAATTGCAAATTTTATCGCTTTCCTACACCGAGTTGGAGCCGAGACCAAAAAATGAAATGGATAGTTGCTGTTAAAAGAATAAAGTAAGTGTATTAAACTGAAACCTTGGTTAAATGTTTTATCTATTTAGTGCAGTAATAATATTATGATAAAATAATTACAATGTTTCGAGAATATAAAACGTAGAATAACTTATAATTTCTAAATGTTTCTTGTTTTAGTACTGATGGATCTAAGTAACAGCTTCCCTTTACTCTCGGTTTGAGGCTGATACCTTATGTTGCGACCGATGCTTTGTGATCCACTAATAAATTGCAAAAATTGTGATTATTATCATGATATTTGTAAAACAAAAAAGGTACATAGTTGCCATGCTGTAAAACTGCGACCTACAGCTACAGACGTGCAGGATTATCGAACCAATCACCCACCAAATACCGATACAATCACCAAAGACATAAATAATAAAAAATATAACAAGCGCGTTCGAATCACGGTAAGCAAATTAATAATAGTCCATCTTTGAATAAGAATGTAATTTTCTCAAACATTAAATGAAATATCGTCTTTGTCTTCGCGATAACAGGCTGCGACACTACATTTTAATGGTACTTATTGAAAATTTCTTATTTCAAGTTGAGGCAATAATAATGAAAATTCAAACGTTGATGGCCTAGGCCAGGGATCTTCAAACTTTTTGACTCAAGGGCAACACTGCACTTAAAGGTGCGTCCACATTTGTATCATTTGCCCGTATCAGATCATCGTCGCGTAGCATGATCGCGTGTCACGATCACGCGTTTGGACGTTGCGCCGATCCGATCACTCGAAATCCATTTGCTACGCGTATCATACAGTTATATCGGACGAGTACGGCATTATCGGCGCGCCGACAGTAAGCGTTCAAGCAGCGCTATACGCAGTCATGCTACGGCACGGTGATCGGATACGAGCAAATGATACAAGTGTGGACGCACCTTTAGTTGGTAAAATTTATTTGACATACTCTGCAGGTAAAAAGACTTTTTGGGTACCTAGATAACGCATAAGGAACGTTCTTGGTTTTTATTATGTTCATGAGTGGCCATGGTTATGTCCAATTACCGTCAGTTTGTGAGTTCTCCCGCTTTCTTTCCGCGAGCCGGATTAGAAGAGCTCGCGGGTCGGACTTGGCCCGCGGGCCTTAGTTTGGCGACCCCTGGCCTAGGCCGTCATATTGCCGGCAATATGATCGTCTTTTATTTGTTTGTTTCAGTGTTTCTGTTTTTCTCATACTGTCAACTAAAAAAATCAAGGTTTATCACAAACCTTGAGTTTTTTAATCAATATAATATATTATGTAAACATATAAAAAATAAAAAATCGAATAATCTATCCGTGCGGTCTTGTAATTGGCTTTTCATTTTCTATCTTAATGTAGTTATTTAAATAAATAAATATAATAGCTAAGTATATGTAAGGACCGTTATCGGAAAGAAAGTCGACAACTTTAGGCATCTTTAAAAACTGACACGTACATGATAGAGGCATTTTTTTTATGCTGGACTATATTCTTGTTTATAAGTTCAGATCAAAAAGCAGTTGATTTCTAGTCAAAACGTCAATATGTGACGAAATTTGCTAACAAGTTCGAAAAATATTTTGGACGAAATTGCAAAATAAGAAGTATGACGATAAGAACACTGGGAAAAAAGTACGAGATGAGCACTGTGGACGTGCACAAGATATTAAAGAAATTTAGTAGCTTCAGTACTTGTTAAAATCCGCTTTATTCTGGAAGAAAACCTGGGACAACTGACTCAGCATCACAACGGAAAGTCCAGGAATGTTTAGATAAAATCCGTCGCTTTCCATACGAGATACTGCCAAAAAAGCGAAAACTTCTTCAGCTATCATACGAAAAATCAAACTAAGATGCAACCTAAAGACCTATAAAAAACGGAAATAACCTAAAAGAGACGAAAAATAAACAATAGCTGTTAGAAAATGTACAAGGAAGTTGTACGACCATAATCTGACCAAGAAAAAACAGTGAATTATTATCGACGAAGAGACGTTTGCAAACTGGACTTTAAAGCCTTACCTGGACCTATTTTTTTTACAGTACCGGCTCATAAAAACTTACTCGAAAAGATAGGGGCAACAACATCGAGAAATTTGGCAAAAAAGTATTAGTTTGATAAGCGATTTGTCAATGCGGTATGCGATTGCAGTCCGATTTCACTACAGGGAATTTGAACGCTACAGTATACCGCGACGAGTGCTTACAGAAAAGGTTACTACCGCTCATGAAGAAGCACAGGATAAGTACTTTATTTTGGCCAGCCTTGGCTTCTTGTCTCTTACTCGAAAGCAACGAAAGAGTGATTTAAGACAATAAGGTACATGTAGTAGACAAGGAAGTCAATCCTCCAATTCTCCAGAAATTAGTCCAATTGAACAATTTTGGGCTATTATGAAACGGTACCTCTAAAAACATGTCTAACCTGCCATTTAAGTCGATGACTTAAAAAAAAGTGAAACAGGGCATCTAAAAATATGTCAAGAGAGGTCGTCCAAAACTAAATGAGAATCTTTAAAAAGAAAGTCACATTGTAAGCAACACAGGATGTAGTACGACGAATTAATGAAAAATAATTATTTGAAAGAACCTCTAGTTTCAATTTGTTTTTGTTTTATTTTCAGTTTTTACATAGAATAAAAAATATACAAGTTTGTAGTTGACTACTTTTTTTCCGATACGGTCCTTATGTCTACCTGTCCGTCTAGTCTAAATCTTTTAATATGCCATACGACATATTTCACTGGATTTAATTGAGAAAAATACTATACTCGTAAAATCCTCGGCTCGAACAGGGATTGACTGCCTCGTATCTCTAGAAGAATCGTTAACAGGCCGTCTATACCTACTCGTCCGGCAATCCCCTTATTCACGGCGTGTATAGTAATGGGTATACTGCCTTTCCGGCGAAAAATGTTTCGCCAAATTTCACTTCCCAACCAACTTTTCGCAGAAGGTTCATTTGGCAAACCAACCGTTGGCATAACTTGACTACGCACTTTTCTTATATGGCAACTTTTTTAAATCGCAAAATTTTACTAGAACAAACTTTTATATGGCAAATTATTATGAAGCAAATGATTTACTTAGGCAAATAACAAATTGTCAAATGTCATTTGGGCAAATAGAAACTTTGTAGAATTATTTTATGCTACTGCTTGTGTTTACCATTACACTACCAACCTTTAGAGAACCTATTTAGACAAAAAAAACAGTACCAATAATGTTTATTTTAAGAAACAAGTTTTTCGTCATCACATTGTCGCAAATATGCATACAGGTTCTATATTTTCAAGTTAGTTGCAAAACACAATCGACTTGGCTTACGATTCCTAACTTTACCTATTTCACCTTAAGTCAGGTCCGACATGGCTTAGGTTAGGTACGACGACGAGCGAAGCGAGGAGGAGTGTTAGGTTGAACTGTGACCCTAACGAGTGAGCGAAGCGAGCGAGCCGCCCAGATCTATATCGAGTGAAAAAAAATCCTAACATTACGTTCATTCACTCATAGTCTACTTTTAAAGAACAAATTATTGATTTGCACGAGAATGAAATGCCATATTGAGCAACGGAGTATCTAAACAAAAGTAATATCCTTATAATTTAACTATACGGTGCATCAGCCTGCCCACATAATGAAATACAATCATACTGTAATTTGTTCCCTGCATCCTAAGGAACTAGGTTAGATTTTATAATGCCATTCAATATGTTGCTAAAAGTATGGTATGCCAATCAATACAATTGACGAATACATAAATGACATCTTAAACAAATCTCAAGTAATAATTTGCCTTATAATAATTTATCAAATCATTAATTGGGTAATGATATCAGTGCGAAACGTTGAGTTGGGAAATGAAGCTTCGCCCTAATAAAAATATGGGATAAATAGTTTTGGAGTAAAAAATTTGCTAAATAATTTTCGCCGAAACATTAGTAAACCATAGTAATGTCAATATATCCGTCCATTGTCTGAAACGTAACAACCTATATACAACTTCATAAAGGTCAAAAAGTTTACTTTTAGACATAGGCTGACGGAACAATGACCCTCAATGGCCTCAACCCTCATACGATATTACAGATAACATATTAAAAAATATATATATTTATTCATCGACAAATACTATAATACCTGACATGCTTCCGCCAATAAATAAAATAATGGTAACTTTTTATATTCTAATACTACCTTATAAGGTATATTATTATTATCTTTATTAGCATAAATGGTACAGAATGATAAAAGTATATTGACTGCTAAATTCATAGAAGCAGCATTGTTGCAGTTTTAGTTTTTTGGATTACTAACAATTATTTAGCAAAGAATATTAATAGTAATTGAGTTGACAACTTCATACAAACAATGAATTCTATACATACTGTTTATTTGTATAAGGGCGGATCAACTATTTCTTGTATCGAAACAACTTTTTGTGTTTAAAAATAAAAATTGATATTTGTAAAAAAATATTACGATTATTGATAAAGACATCCCTCTTGCTTGCAATTATAATGAGAGCATCTAAGGATTGTATATTTAAACGAATTATAACCGTATGTTCGAGAACCGAGTGTTGTGAAATGTCTACTGGGTAACGGATAAGAGATACAGGATTTCATTAATAAACCAATACGTAATTTACAAGAAGCACGCTTTAATATTGAAAATACTCACAAATTAACTTCTAGAAATTAGCAAAACAAAAAAAAACAGTCTCTTTATCATATTATTAAGGCACATTGTGTCTCCTGAGTCACGCGTGTGATTTAGCCGGGGTGATTTTTTTTATAATTGCTTAAGTAATCATTAAAAATATATTATTGAAGCACTATCACTTCAGACAGTGGTCACTAAATTATAATTTAGATAACATATACATTTATATATTTTATAAGATTTTTATAAGTCTATAAACTGTTCCCATATGTGGGGATCAAATTGTAAGCCAAGTGACTAAAAGAAAAAACTTATCGTACAAAAGGCGGAATTAATGCCATAGGGCATTCTCTTCCAGTCAACCTTGAGGCAAAGTAGATAAATTGTGGGCGGTGCAACTAATTTACAGACATAATTTAGGAAGATGAATACTTAGATACATACATATTCATATAATATATACTTATATACATTAATAAATTCAGATGAAACTAGCTAATCAGAAAAGCTAAAAGTTTGCAGTTCTGCCAACAAAGAGTTCGCGCAAAGATTTTATGAAAGCGCACTTTTTTGGGGCTTTCTTAATCTTGAGAGGAAATCGGTTCCAAAGTCGGGCCACTTGAATGGTATAGGAGTAGGACATAAAATCTGATCGGTGACGAGGGATGGAAAGAGATAGATTGCCGGAAGAGCGATTGACGGTCACGAGTTACACCGTAATAGTGAAAGAAGTTTTTGAGGTACTCGGGTGATTTAAGATCATTGAGAATAGTGAAAAGAGAGCAGAGCATTCCTATTTCACGTCTTTGACGGATAGGAAACCAGCCAAGCTGGGAGCGGTAAGCAGACACATGATCATACTTACGAAGACAGAAGATGAATCGAATTGTTGAGGAGTCTCTTCAGTTTATTTAGAAGCTCCTCATTTAAGTCCGGATAGCACACATCACCGTAGTCAATTATGGGTAAAATTAAGGTATGGACTAGGAGGATCTTGGTTTTAATTGGTAAGAAGTGCTTCAGCTTGTTAAGGGTAGAAAGCGAAACCATGACCTTTCTGCTAATTTCGGCAACCTGTGTCCTCTAACTTAGAGTGCAATCCAGACTATGAATACCTAAATCCTTTACGCTGGTACTGAAAGGTATAGGCGTACCGTTGAAACTCAACGGCGTAAGACAGTCCATGTCAATTCTAGATAGCTGGCGAGAGCTACCAATGACAATGGCCTGACACTTAGATGGATTTAACGTACAGGCCGAAATTCTCGGACCATTGTTGAATGTGCCGGAGATTTAAGTTTAACTTGTCAATGGCAGCCTCAAGGTCAGTCACTTTACATTCGTCGTAGAGTTGTAAGTCGTCAGCGTACAGGTGGTACGAAGAGCGAAAGTCGGGGGTGATGAAATTAATAAAGATTGAAAAAAGGAGTGGAGAGAGTATTCCTCCTTGAGATCACACCAGTCAGATAAGGACCGGTCAACCCTGACCGCCCGCTGGCGACCCCGAAGATATGCAGAAAACCAACTGAGCGCCGAAGACGACACATTGAGATATTCAAGCAGGGCAAGAAGAACATCATGATCAACAGTATTAAATGCTTTGGAGAAGTCAATCAGAATGAGTACTGTGACCAATTGATCCCTCATGCCCCGCCTGACATCTTCAGTCACCTCGAGGACTGCACTGCCCAGTGCAGGTGCTGTGACTGGGTCGGAAATCGGACTGAAAGAGGCTCAATAGCTGCTGAGAGTAAATTTGGCACGAGGGTTGTTTATGAGCTACCGCTTCAGCGATTTTCGACAGGAAAGGGAGAATAGATATAGGCCTGAAATTGTCGAGCGAGGTGTGATTACCAATTTTCGGCAGGGGAATAACAAAGGCTTTACAGGCGCCACACAGTGAAGGGAATTGACCATTGCACAGTGAGGAATTAATATTATCAGTTATTGAAATAAAACAATTTAACGGATTATATCGCGTATATTATCTCATTTTATTTGGACACACGGGTGGACCCGTGACCATGGAAAGCTGGAAAGCTTCCGAAACGTCGGGAACTAAAATGAGATAGTAAACGCGATATAATCCGTTAAATTGTTTTATTTCAATGAGTATTAATCGCGGAAACAGAAGAAAATATTACTATCAGTTATTACAGGAAGCACACAATCAAGGACAGATGGCACCATGTAACGACTGATATCATCACATCGAACGGCTTTAGATTTTATAGCTTTAATGATTGTTTTGACTTCAGATTGTGTAGTGGGTGAGAAAGAAAAGATATCAGTAACAAGAGGCGTAAGAGACGAGATACCGGAAAGAGTAACGGACTTAACATTAACGTCAACGGAAGAAGCAGAAGATATATGTCTTTTTAGATCATCAAGAGAAAAGGAATGCCATCGATAGGTTTGGTAGGTTTACCAGAGCCAAATGACTTTAGAAATTTCCTGACATCCGCCATAGAAGAAGAGGCCACAATATGATGAATAAGCCGCCGCTTCGCTGTACGTACCATCTGATTGCATCGATTACGGGCTGTCTTAAAAAAATCTCCAGTTCTCGTCAGTACTGTCACGCTTAAAAAATCTAAAGGCACGGTCTCTTCGCATGGCCATGCGAACAACCTCAGTAATCCAGGGAGCTGGTGGGCGTCTGACCCTAATAGTGCGTAAAGGAGCATGCTTATCAAAGTCGTAACTATTCAGCGTTAAAGAAGGTTACTTTGGCCTCAGTAGATGGAGCAGCGAACACAGGAGATCAGTCAACAGCTTTAGCGTCACTTAAGAGAGCTTCAAAATCTGAACTGACTAAAACAGGTTTACATTTGACTCAAAACTATAATATTTTAGACAACATGAGCTATCTATATACACACTATTCATTTGATTAAATAAGAATAAAACTCTCTGGGGTCACAATAATTGTCCTTTGGGGTCACGATTTTCGTGACTCTGGAGAATGTGAGCCAAGAGACATTTAATGGGTTTTGACTTCTTTTTGCTGCAAAATTACTAAAATTATGCGAAAAACCTTGTATCTTAGGCATTTTATACCTTAAAGTAAGCAGATAATGTATTAATATACTTTAAAAAATCATTAAATTACCGAAATTCGCGTGTGACCCAGCCGATATACAATAAATACACGTTGTCACTTCTCGAGTCGCGGACGAAATAACCGAGCCAATTCAAACATGCTGCAATGGCGGGCGCCATCATACGATTTACAGATCTTGCTCCTATTGGATAAGGCATCGCTAGGCTGTGTCACTCGCACTTAGCCGTATTCAGTAACTTGTAACTCAGCAGAAGTGCGTTTTAATAAGGATGCAAGGACAAAGACGAAAATAATAATGTCTATACCGTAAATTGACAAGAGCGCGCACATCTAATTCGTTTTAAATCTAATATGTGTCTTTCTGATTGATAAATACAATAAAATGTAAAACGTCAAGGAAAAAATATTCAGAATATGGATTAACAGTACATTAGTATACCTCGGGGACAGTACGATTTAGTATGGCAGGAAAATTTCGTCCCCTGGGTCACGGTTTTTTTTAAATGTTAAAATATTAATTTAATTTTAATAAACAATAGCAAATAATCATTTAGCGTTCTGATATTTTAATCATGTACTTAAAATCGTTAACAAAAAAATATATTTGCTTTTAATTTTACTTAAGTGCACAGGACACGTTTTTACAGAAAATAGTTGATCCGCCCATTAGTTATTGCATCGCGGCTATGCACAGTTCAGAAATGAAATATATATACTGTAATTAAAGGGCAAGGGCAAGATAAGCCAAGCTGTATATAGTCCTTTTCGTTGCACAATTACATTTATTACGTGGACCCCTCTAATACAACTCCATACTCTCTGTCTACATTACCTTTTTGCATAGGGCAACTAATGGTACAAATTACATTTGTCCGGTTGTCTATGTGATGTAACTGCATGATCGCAATGGTGACATGTATGTGATGTCAGTCTGCAAGGATATAAGTTTGATTATCGAAATCATCAGGAGTGTAGACTGGGCATGCAGCATGTCAGAAATAATGTGAAGATGAAGTCAGATTCACAAGAAATTCTTAACTAATACCAAGAAATTCTTAACTAAAAAATATTCAATACCACCCGGTATTGAATATTTTTCTATCAACTATTCCTTCGGTGGATACATTTAGATGGATTTTTTCATTGCTTAATACTACCCTTATTAATGTAAACTTGTTGACTAAGTAACAAGGTTATTTACCTACCTCCAAGTAATAAATTGTATGTCAGTTTTCATGGAATATCTGCAACTTGTATTCTTGAAACTTAGTTAATGTGAAGGGCAAATCGGTTAGTCTGAATCCAAAACCAAACAAGTTTAGAAGTTATATAATATTTTCTTCTGTTTCCGCGATTATTACTCATTGAAATAAAACAATTTAACGGATTATTCCCGACGTTTTGACGCTTCGAGCCAACGAGCTCCAGATACCACGTTCCAAGCAGAATCCCAGTATGAAGAAACCAACAGTCGAGCGTAAATCTGCCGTATTTTACCATATGTGAAAGGGGTCACAGACAAGATCGGAAACATCTTGAAGCGTGCTTCTATAAAAACATATTTCAAGCCGTTGAAGAAGGTGTCTCAATACCTTAGACCCGCGAAGAGTAGCACCTCTTTGCAGAGTGCAGGCATTTATGGACTGCGAGTGTGGTCTTTCATACATTGGTCAAACGAAACGCAGTGTATCAACCCGGGTGAAGGAGCACATAGCAGATGTCAAGCACCGTCGGTGAAATAGGTCTGCAGTCTGTGAACATGTCATTGACAAACCAAACCACTCAATTAAGTTTGATAAACCTTCTATCCTTGCCAAAGAAAAAATATATTTTCCCAGAATGCTAAGCGAGGCTATTGAGATTAAAAAGCATCCTAATTTCAATAGAGAAGATGGATTGTCACTACCACCAGCTTGCGATCCTGTAATACATCTAATCAAGGAACAAGCGAGACACAGGACTGCAAAACCTTAATTTCCGAACGGTGTAAAATATCTTATCTGTTTAAAAGTAGTTTAATAGTCTCTGTTTTTTTTAAATATTATAATTAGTAATGAGGTAGCCTGGGAGTTTTTCTTTGCAGCGTTTCTTTTCTCCTCAGTATGCCTCATTTGTGAAATGCTGCTTGGTAAATTATAAAAAATAAAATAATTAAGCCCTTCTGGCACATGTGTAACTGTTTTTACAGCTTAGGCCCATCTCGCATGTATGTACACCTTTATTTGTGTTTTTTCAAAAATGGGTAGTTTGCACAAATTGTAACTTTGACAGAGGAAAATACATCTTTTCTCAGTCCACCCGTGACCATGGAGAGCTGGAAAGCTTCCGAAACGTCGGGAACTAGATTGAGATAATATAAGCGATATAATCCGTTAAATTATTTATTTCAATAAGTTTAGAAGTTCCCATTTCTAATAAAATTATTAGTCTATTGAAAATAACTTACTTAAAGTTTTCAAAATTCAATGATTATCTGGTTGAATCTGAATAAGAGGGTTGTTTGGCTACTAAATAAAATTAGAAATAGCATGCCTGCAGGCCACCTACAGATATTTCTACTTGTCGATAGTTGATAAAAAAAATATTCAATCCCTTTTGACAGTTGAATACTGCTATAACTTTTCTGCTCCTTGGCCATAACCATAACAGATTGCATGCCCTAATGGTGAGCTGACAAATCAGTTATCAGTTAAATGGGGAAAGTGGACGATAAATAGCCTATTAGACTAGACCAACATAAAAAGGCTGAGTGACAATCGTAATCATTTATGCACATGAAATGTCACTTTAATTAGTAAATATATGTCTTCAAAATTTTTCTACTGTATTTCCTTAATTTACTTAGGACATGAAGGACATTGTTCATTCACAGGTGTGACAGAAAAAAATTAGGGCTCTAGACAAGCTTCCATATAGTTTTAGCACTTTATTTAAATATTACTATTTGACACATATTTGAATTTTAATTTACTTAAAAAATATTGTAGCAATTCATTCATGTTAGAAATATTATTTATTTTAGATAACATGCTAACTTTATGTTATTGTCTTTGCCACTAAGTCGGCTGCAAAACAGTGCAAATATACTATAGGGGCATTCCACCAGAATAAGAACTTTGTAAGTCATGTGTTGATGGCTATGGCTGCTACCTTACCAAAATCTAAAAAAACCCTAGAAAACACTACCCATGCAGAAGTCAAGCTATGAAATATAATCATACCAAAAATGGGCTCCCTTTCAATGATACAAGTATCAAAGGATGGCTCCATGATCCCGACATTCTGGTAGAATACCCCATTTTAATATATTGTAACACAAATACAATTCATTGGTACTTACTGTGTAAACAAATCAGCAATTTGTTTTAATATTTTAAGCTGCTGGTAATACCCATAAGATGAGTAACACCAAAAACCAATGATAGTAATGTTATGAATAAAATTGTTCTGAAATACCTGGAAAGAAGATATTGCTTTTATTATTTTGTCAAATCCAAACTAAGCTGGAGGCGTTTACTCTGAATAATAAATACTTAAATATATATACAAAACATGAAGATGGAACAAATACTGTTCATTAAATGCACATACATGCATGCAAGGCAGTATCAGAGATGGGCAAAATGTAATCGATTAACGATTAAGATTTACATACTTAATCGCGATTAACGATTGCAAATTACGATTAATTAATCATAATCAAACAAGTTGCCATTAATTTAATCTGATTAAATTAATCGCAAATTAATATCCAATGATTAAGTTTTTAATCGATTAATTAATTAGATTATTTTTCTCTTGATTAATATTAGAAATAAATAAGATTTTTTTTTGTATGTTTTAAGTCTCGAATTTTAATTGTTAATTGATTAATTTAATCACAATTAATTATGAATGATTAACTTTTAAATTGATTAATGCCCATCTCTGGGTGGTATCCATTCACTTAATTCTTATGGTTTGCCCAATTTCATTTGCACATGTAGGCTGATGCAAAATAATCTCAGTTGCATTATCTTACATGAAGTATGGAAATAATTAAATGTATTTACTTACCATGTAAATTTTGATCGTCTCAAAGTCCGTATGATGCATTCAGTTTGATGTTTGGTGTTCGAGATTTCACCTGAATTATCAACAACAAAGTGCGAGTTTGCCACCTTGTCTTCCAATGGCATTTGGCAGTCTATTCTTTTCTTCGCAACCACTATGGAGAAGTCATTTCGTTTACACAACCGCTTCAGTTGCTGGTGATCTTCACTGAAAGGAAATTACAAAGTACAGTCAACCAGCAATTATATAATGTAATTGACTGACAACTCAAATATATCTTACCATACAACAGTTATAATTTTGTGCATGAAGGTTAACATTTTTCCAGTTTCAAAAAGTAAAGGCACTTCCATTACGACGTATTTGTGCCCTGAGAAGAAATAAGAAATTGCCATCCTCATCATAGCACTTTGGATTCTGGGGTGTGTGATAGCATTCAGTTTACGCCTCTTCTCTATATCATTAAACACAATCTCTCCCAGCTTAACTCTATTCACTTTTCCATCAGAATACAACACTTCCTCGCCAAAATACTCCTTTAATTCCTTCCAAGCTTTTGTTCCTGGTTCTAAAACTAGAAAAAAATACATCAACAGAGATTCGGATATTCTTTATTTATCGATACTGATATAATTTAGAAAATACCTCTTCTAGCAATGTCATCAGCGTCTATTACTGCTATACCGTTGTCCCGAAATATTGATAACACCGTACTTTTGCCCGTTGCGAGCCCTCCAGTGAGACCCACAATGAACATCCTCAATCAACGTCAATTACCTATTTACTGGACAAATAAATACCCCAACTTGACTGCAATACTAAAAGCTTACCGACTAAAGAAAGATTCTATATTTCCATGAGTATTTAAATATTAAATGACTACAGCTTCAAAGGAAAGGTAAGCGATAAACAAATAAGTGATAACTTATTATTATTATCAAGTTTCTAAATGTTTGACTTGACATTTACAATTATTTGCTTGACTTTGACTTGACTTGTGTTGCCATTTCTGTAATAAACTACGATACGATACGAGACGATCGGATACCTCGCCTATTGTAAAAAGTTATCCCCATGTAATCCCGGATAGAGAATTCTCAACTTATTAAACGTTTTTGAAACAATCCACACGATCGTCAAGGTAAAAAATCATTATAATTATTAGTTATAAGATTCAGAATGAGGTTTGATACCTTGAGATATGTCTTCGAATTCGAAATTCGTATTCATACAAAAAATATTTATTTTAATAACCTCGGAGTGGGACGTTAACATTTTTTTGTGGTATTTTATAGAACGACCTTTCAATAATAGAATGATTGGGGAAGAAACTACTTCAATATCATCTCCCCAAAATACAACAATGTTAAAATCACATTTTTGGACTTTCCCAAAAAACGTTAATGCCTTGTATAGCGATTAAGAACTTTATTCTGCAGCTATGTTAAAACTTGCGTTTATCGAAACGGTTTCATAATAAAAGTAAGGTAAATGGTTCATTTAATATTATTATTTTAATAATAATAATATTAAAAATTGACTATCCCACCCCACTTTAAAAGCTCATAAAAGAAAGCTACACATAATGTATTGAACATTTTTTTCTTTAGGATTTTTATCACTTAACGTACTTAACCACTTCTTATCAAAAAATCATTTTGTTTGAGTGGTCCATCGCTTCCCTACTTTACCCTCGTTAGATTTTGAATAGGTACTAACTACATGATAGTTTTTGAGCGCATCTCACCTTACAAGCAAGTTACAAATTATTATTTAGAATTTCATTTAATAGTATGTCAATAAAGTAAAGTATGTAATAAAATACTAAGAATCTTGTTTTAAAATGATTTTTATCGAAATGGCTACAACTTTATGATATTGTAATTTTTCGATAACTTGCGTAGAATGGGATGAAATTGAAGAATAACATTTCAGTACGGATCTGTCAATAGATTTGGTTTATTTTCGTCATTTCATTCATTTTGTGAAGTGGAATAAATATACTCTTGAAGACTTACGAAATTCTTTGTATCCTTGAACTTAATACATTTATTCCAAATCAAAATGCAAACTCGTGTTAGTTATTAATTTACGTATTCGATCGATGAAAATCCTTTGTATGAGTTTCGCGCTTTGTTCTTGTAAAAGTTATTTTTACGTTTCTGCAGTAAAGTCGAAACTATGTAGATGATAGTAAATGACCTTCCTAAGCAAAATTAGGCGTAAAAAATATCAATAGTGATCAAGTAAAAACAAATTAAAAATGGCTCACTTTAGTCGCCGTGAGACTACGTATAGTGCTCTAGACAATGAAATATCTCCGCCACTCGCGAGGTTGGCGGATTCTACTAATGCTGCACCAATGATGCTCACTCTGGACCATGAACACGAAGATGCCACAAATGTTATCATCCACAAAGTACCCAAAAACAAAGGTACTGTAAACATTTATATTGTTTTTGTTATTGTCACATTATGTTCAAAATAATACTTTCTTTCAGAGTGTACAAGAGGGGACAAAACATTATCAGTACTTAAAATGTAAAAATATTTGCAGCTGTAAAATACTTTAATATTTTTTCCAAAATGGGATATTGTAGTTTTATGCATATAAATATACTACTCACCTTGCATTGTATAGCCCTCTCTGTGAGAAATTAAGTGTAATAATGAATTCATTTTTTTTCTAAGTCTTTAGTCCAGGTTAACTTTCAAAGCTTTCAAGAAAGTCTTATTAATATTTTCGTCAATTAACTAATGAATAATTTTCTCATTGTCTCTTTTTTAGGAGGATGGACTCATATTGAAGACTTAGATTCATTCTTCACAAGAATGTACCACTATTATATAAGAGGTGGATTTTATCCCATGATTATGTCCGATCTATTTTACCTATTGCAATTTGTCTTCATCATATGGTTTTCTACATTTTTGGTACACTGTGTCAAATATCCAGTATTATTCAGAAATGATCCGAACACAGACAGGACTGAGAAACTTAGTTTAAGCGATGTGATGTATTCATGTTCGGAATGTGTTGGATTTATATCTTGGCAATGGTAAGCTTTAACATGTATGTAATGTCAATTAAGATAAGGTAGATTTCTTCTATCTTCAACATACTTAACAAATTTCCATTTGAAAATAAGTACATAATGTCCGTAGTATACAGAGTTTAATAACATGTCTTATTTCAATTTGCCTAGCATTTATTTTTTTCAATATTTCATGGTTGGCTTTTAAAAAATCATTGCGTTGTGAATATATTCATGTAAAGTCATTATAATGTTTCTAAAACTAATATTAAGGGAATGTATATTAACCACATCATTATAAAACATACTATTTTTAGGTGGTGCCTCATCATATTAAGTTCTGTTATTTGGACAATGAGACTAGTTTTATCAATATACCATTTATACTATGCATATGACACAAAATTGTTTTATAATAATGCACTCAAAATAAAAGATGTGAGTATAATTTCATAGTATTCTCTTAGCTTTTTCATTATTATAAATTGTAACTGAGATGTGTACAAATGAAATTGTCTGTTTTTAGAGTGACTTAGTGTGGGTAAGTTGGTCAACAGTTCAAGATAGAGTCAGAGAGGCCCAGCCGGAACACCACATGTGTGTCCATAAACAGGAAATCAATGAACTAGATATATACCACCGTATTCTAAGGTACCATCATTGCATGTATTTTGATAAAATATGTATGTATTTGTCAATGTCCCTGCTCGCATTCTTATAGGTGTTATAAATAATGAACAATTTGAATGCCAAAGAGAGCAAATCACATTTTCAGATAACTGTGCCCTTGTTTGGCTTGATGATAGGCATCTGGTGCACTGTTTTCTGACCACAGGCTTGGCATTTAACTCGTTTGATGACAGTACATCCACACACATTCAATGTGTTGGCTTAACAACACTTAATTGTCAATACTGTCAGCAATAGTGTTAATATGTTTCGCTGCTTTAATTATAAATTATTAAATTATTTATATTCAGGGCCACAAAATAGACATTAATTCTTCATGAACAGATGCTTGGTAGAGGTAATCTTTTATAGGACTGGGCATGGGTCAGTTCTATGATTCTACACCTCATATTGACTTTGATATTTGCAGGTTTAACAACTACATGGTCGCCATGGTCAACAAAAGCTTATTGCCACTACAAATACATGTACCTTTTGTGGGGGATTTCCACTACTTGTCTAAGGGCTTAAAGTGGAATTTGGAATTTCTCCTATTTTGTAAGTTAATTTTGTGTAAATATTTTTTCGCACTTATGTACAAACTTGAAAGATGAAATATATAATAGGTTATTACTATTATGGAAAATAGATAGGCGGTAGTGATAGACTACTCTATAGTAGATTTATTACATCCCTCAAAAATTCCAGATTAATTTTGAAAACTATCCTTATTTGTGATAGAATTCTATTTACTTGTTATTAAGTCATTTCACAATCTTGTGCATCACTGGAATCAAATATGGGTGTGTTAAAGTAAAAAAAATAGTGATGGCGCCCATTTAGTACCAAATTCAGTTTCCTTATTCTGTACAGTTTATTTCCATATTTTATTAACTTGTGACATGTTCGTAAACAGCAAGTCCGTGGAGTCCTTGGGAGAACTGCTGGCAGTTGCGAGAATGTTATAAAGACCACTCAAAGAGGATGATATTGGCCCGACAGCTGGAGAGACAGATTATGTTCCTGGCATTAATAAATCTTCTCCTCACACCACTCATACAAGCTTGGCAGATTCTATATTTCTTTTTTAACTATGCTGAGGTTTGTAAATGCAATATCATATTTTTGTAGAATATGTTGTAACTACTGTTGTTCTAGATGATACTTATTTTTTTTCTAGTTTGCTATATATCTATATATATTTATGCCAAACTTATATTTGTCAACTTGATACATTTAATTGTTTATTACTTTATACACATGGATTATTAAATTAAATAAAGCAATTAATACACATATCATTCTGGCTCATATAATTCGAAGCCTCACTGTCTCTCAATCTTGTAAGCCACACTTATCAGGAATTCTTGATCTCTAGTCTGGGTTTATTAACACTGTTGTACTATTACTTCCCCCAAGCTCTGTAGTAATGTACAACTGTCTCCAGTTAATAAAGCGGTCGCCGGGGTCGCTTGGGCTTCGCACCTGGTCTCTGTACGCACGCGTGACGCTGCGCCACTTCAACGAGTTGGAGCACGAGCTGCGCGACCGCCTTAACCGCGCGCACAAGCCCGCCACCAAGTACCTATCCAGCTTCTCGTCCCCGATCACCACCGTCATTGCTAAGTGAGTCATCGCCATTGTTTCCTTCGATTAGCTTTCTCCAACCTTGCTTAACAACGAGGGCACTGATTGAAGGTGGATCGCGGCGATTCCGTTCGGAGCAGTATAGCCGCTTTGGCCGGACACCTCATTGAGTGTTAATTAGCTAAAAGCAGTGACAGTCACTACTGTCAGATAAGTTTTGCCGCTGCAGTGCCACCTCAATAAATTGTGCGAAAGACTGGATACATTCACGACCGAAACCGGACGGCCTGCTTTTTTCTCCGTCACCATGATGTTAAATACTGCATCGTTGAAGAAATAAATAGATCTGAATAACGGATCATCAGAATAAAGAATTTCCCATTTCATCAAAAATAAGGTACTCAAAATAACTTAAGTATTCATCATTCAAATAAGTTAAATCAAGATTGATTTAGGTATTTTTTTTTTCGTATGAATTATCTTTTTAGGTATGTGTTTAGGATACATTATTTGGCTGCCGGATATCTTCTTTACCTTTTGTTCGGCGTTAGCAAACTGACAATGACTTTTCGAACAAATCTAAGAGTCTCATATTGTTAGCATTTCAACACAAATCTTTACCTGAGAGCTAAAGTAACTTTTTCTAGACACATGTATCCTAGATTGCCCCAAACATTTGTCGACATGGGTCCCTTTCTAATTGAACCGAATTGACCATTTGACTAAGACGCTCGTTTTACAGCTCACTTTTGTTGATATTAACAAAATAAAATCAGTAGAGTTAAAGACGGCTAAATAATATTTTCCATTTTATACACCGTAATAAGATTGTTAAGCCGACCCCGTTATCAGTGGAGTGAGTTCATGGAAGCAACGATATAGGGTTGACACAACAACACTATACTTAATAGGCATGATACCCCGGTACTGAAATCAAAATTCTATTCCGCCAGTTAAATGATAAAAAAATAAAGGACACGTATTTATTGCTTTTTCAAATTACTAAAAAAAAATATTCGGATACACTTACGTTTACATTTGGGGCTATATTTTGAATCAATATATCGCCATTATTTTAGTATTACGTTAAAAAACAACGAGTCTAATTCTTTTATCTACGTAACGGACTAATAGTCAATATTTAGTTATCATCCCTTTTATTTTATGGGCATATAAAGTATTACGACATATTTTATACATATCTATACTATTATATCTTAGTTTTCTTTGTTCTTTTGTATATATATATGTGTATACTCGTAATGTCACTACTCATGCCTAGCTATTCTGTGTCATTTCCGCTACCCAAAGGTTGTCTGGAAGAGATAGTTCTTTAGCGATAAGACCGCCCACTTTCTGCCGTAGTTTATGTTAAGGCTCTATTGTACTGGTGTTGGTGTGCAATAAAGAATTGTTATATAAAATAAGAGATAACCTATCCATACTAATATTATAAATGCGAATATAATATAGACAGACAGACAGACGGACAGACAGACACACTTTAGATAGATAAAGCCTTACTTTGCGGAATTCCATATAAGATTATAGTTCGTTTGCTTTTCCGTGAAATAATACTGTATATCTATACATATAATAAAGCTGAAGAGGGTCAAAAGTCTGTACATGGAAGATATTCGAAAAAAAATTGGCCGGGGATACTTAAAATCGATAACAGAACACGTTCCAACAGTTTTTAGAATTTTTGTCTATTTATCTGTTTATTCGTACGCGCATCACGTAAAAACGGCTGAACAGATTTTGATGCAAAGTTTACTAATCTGTTGAGAAAATTCCCGGCCAGGTTATAGGCTATAAAATTTAACCCTTAAAGGGGGGGGGGTTAGCCACTAAGTTTGTGGCGCTACTTGGGACGGAGGTGCAAACTTTTCTCAAATATGTGCTACACGAGCCTACGACTACTCTTGAGTACCTTGCTAAACTAACAGGTGGCGCTAAAATTAATACCTTGGCATTTTACCAAATTAACTGTAAGTTTAGAAGAGGGGGTACGAATATCAATAAAATTTGATTTAATAATACAACAAAATACGAGATAAGTGGCTCAGTGGTATCAACAAGGAGGAGGGTCTCATGTGCAAGAATTTGCCCAGGTACTGCTTCAGGTTGGAGAAGGACTTCTGGAGGAAACCAACGGCCTGACTCGATTACCAGAGATGTTATGCAAGATCGTTCCGTCTGCGTATACGGAGACCTAAGTCAGATGACGCGACGTGAGAACTCTTGGGTTTGTGAGAGAGCCGTTAATGCGCGGATATTGGCGTGAAATGGAAGGTGAACAGGCAGTATATAATTCCATTAACACTGTCTTGGACGAACGCTTCGTCACAACATACTTGATGGAGTTCCTAAACTCATTGAGCGCTTCAGGACTCCCAGCACACACACATTAACCCTGAAAGAATTCTTCGGAATTTGTCACCTCCAAAGCTATGCAACGGACCCAGGCTAAAAGTAGTGCAGCTGCAGCGAAACCTCATCGAGGCGCAAATCCTGATGGGGTGCGGCGCCGGAGAAGCCGTGTTCATCCCCCGCACCCCCCTCATTCCGAGCAACTTCCCGCTCCGCTTCAAGAGCCTACAGTTCCCCGTGAGCGTTTGCTTCGTCAACAAGTCGCAGGGGCAGACGCTGCGTGCCGCCGGCGTGGGCCTGCGCACGGGCTACTTCTCGCACGGGCAGCTACGTTGCGTGCTCGCGCGTCACCAGATTCACGGAGCTGTTCGTGCTGATGCCCGCCGGGAAGACTCACAATGTGGTGTACAAAAAATATTGTAAAATGTCAATGTTATATACTTTACATGCCTACTTTTGGAGTATTCAACTGTAGATATAATTATATTTATATATTTAGTTGTGCATACATAAACATAACTGTAAATAAAATGTATATACTTGGCCTCAATATCTATATTCACCTTTCCTCTAATCTTACTTCTAAATAATATTAGACCTAAATTCGAAAGGTTGTTAGGAAGTATGGATGTGTATATTTCTTACCTTTTCATGTTTACACTGATTGATTGAAGGACCGGTTTGGGTGATATTTGCCATGGACTTGATTTAGATAGTACTACAGTCAAAGACGTAAAAATTGAAAAGTGGTACTGTATCGTCCGATATACACCTCTAAGTATATACTCTATGTCTTTTAAATCACATCAAAAATTTAAATAAGTGCAAAAAACTCCTGATTTTGGAGTGTAGTTTTATTTAGTGGTATTTGTATAACATTTTATCTGGACTTTACTTCAAGTTTCGGCTCCAGGGGAGAGGGGTGAATTAGCCGCTTACTGAGACAGACTGAATTCCACGCGGGCGGAGCCGCGGGCACAGCTAGTAATAGTATAAATGTGCAGACATTATACATTTTACACATGCAATTATTTCATTTTACACAATAAAATATTAACTTAATTGATGAAATTAAATTTAATAATAAATTATTCCTCTGGGTGGATCAACACACACAATAGTGACGAAGTTACTTAGACAAATGCAAATAATGTAGGCTAAGATACTGCCAGGGTGGGTCCTTGCAAAATGGACATTGTATTAGCTAGAAAATAATTTTGTTGCATTTATATCGTTTAAAATTATGATTTTAAAGAGTGATTCGGAAAATTTCACTTTGGCAACGTAGTAAAAGATAAAGTTGATTGTACTCTATTACACTTAATAGCATGTAAGCCCAAACATAAAAAAAATATTGGGCAACTTTACACTATGTCAAATTTTAGTCCATACACCATCAGCCACACACTTAACTGACCATTGATAGACCTTATTGACATTGACATAAAGGCAAAAGATAGGCAATGAAGTGTGTTGCTGTTTTTACATTATAACACAAAGATGGTGTGTAGGACCAACCCTAATCTTTGCAATGAATTTGCTCCACTGATAACGGGGTCTGCTGATGACTTTTATATAATTATATTCGTACTTAGGTTTAATTGTTGTTTAGTTTTACGACCACTCTGAATGTGACTTTGTTATATTTTGATCGAATTGAACGACAACTTACAAGAGAAGATACATGTATGATATCAGTGCATGTACTATGTATACAAAGGCACTATTGTTATCTACTCAAGAACTAACTTTGGTAATTAAATAGTGAGCATTGTTATGGAGTTTTATTACTCCACTTCCTCCTTGGTCGCCTCAATTAGAATATTTAGAATTATATATTTCGACGGAATTACAATCCACTGCTAGTGGTGTTAATTCAATATTTATTTCCGTATTTATTAAACCTACTGCGATTAAAATAATTAGACGCGTTTAAAATAATTTGTATATTCAAATATCTGTTATGAATTGTAATATTGTAACTTTTATTACAGTGGTACACCTCTAATTCGAATCCGACAAGTCGATATCCTCTCCAAGACAAAGAAATTAATTATTCCCTTCCGTTGAAGTACAAAAACCCCTTTAAGTAACTCGAATTATTTAGACTTCGCTGTGAAATTCAGACATATCGCGTTCTGTAACGCGAATTACAAATCTAGCAGACTATGTCTCGGTAAATTTTGCGACCTCTGTAAATCGAAATCTGGTCCGTAAAACTCTTTATCTCGAAATAATGAAATCGTGTGCGTTGCGTCGTTGTCAATAACCAATTCCAAGAAAATGATTCGGCTCACGCCGGTTTGTTGTCCCGCGGAAGTTCCCACCCTTATTAACTATTGTTTACATGTTTATGTAAATCTGCGTACCAAATTAATTAAAAAATCCTTATCTCGCTGTCCTCGATAAGTCGAGGATTCGTTAACTCGAAATTTGTAACCTTTCCCTTGAAGTTCGAGTTAAACAGGCTCCACTGTATATTTTTTTGTTATACATACTACAGTATAATATGCATGCGTTATCATATTTAGAGCAGTTTAGGGAAAAATATCTAATCTATAAAGTCGCTATAGGTATGTATGTACATTCGTTTTATTGTCTCAGCAAATTAGGTGTTAATTTTAGAATTTCATTTAGCTATGTAAAAAATATGACAGAGTTGAAATATAAATGTATTTTAGAACACTAGGCTAATAAAAACAGTGGCCGTGTTTGATTCGGACGGCTTGACACGATAAATTAAATATGAATATTTACCTAGTACGAGTATGTACGTATTGTACGTACATACTAGTGAGTCAAACTTCTTTTTTACCTACAATGAATCTGTTATCCCTATAAGCATCATAATTGCGGTACAAATGACACTGTTCTTAATTCACATTAAATATTTAATTATCATTACAACATTTAATATGATAGTGTTTAGGTGATTGTTTTTTTTCATAGTTACTAAAACGGAGGCGTCAGTTACACCACCGTCACACAATTTTAATATCAGGCTATTGTTGATAAACAAACGAGCCATAAGATGAACAGATACTAGGGAATGCAATCGGTTATTTTTAGTATGGGAAAAAATCGGGTTTTAACCGAAACCGACGGTTATTTCATACAAATCGGTTAACCGATTGCATTCCTTAACAGATACATAGTGCATATTATACACTCGGGTGCAAATAATTTCGCGAGTTCGAGAAAGAAATCCGGTTCGATCCATGACCGATAACAAGTCGTAGAACTAGAGAGAGGGAATAAAAGATTTAAAAAAAACCCTTTTTCGAATTTTCTTTGCGTTACTTCGATGATATTTTTAAATCACCCGTTTTTCACCTAAAAATAAAGTCCTTCGATAGAAAACCAAATTATCTATCAAACGATACTCCAGTTATCACATTTCCTTCGACAGTTTTTCTATTAAACAAATATTGGAAAAAATATGAGAGCGGCTCGAATTCTTTGCACCCGAATGTATTTATTAGCTTTGGAAAAACGGAATAATACGGCTAGTCTTGTGAAAAGGAAGGAAGTAACAAGTGAATTGAAATAGAACAACGACGCTTATGTAGTATAACTATACTGTCGGAATTTAAACATCAGGGGCCCGTTTCTCAAAAGCTTATAACTGGTATTACAAGTGGAAGTCTCTTTTTAACAATATGAATTAAGAAGAGACTTCCGCTTGTAATACAAGTGACTTGCGTGTATGAAACGTGCCCCACAGGTCATTTATAGATAACAGACAGCAGGTGCGTTCGTCTTCTATTGTTTAACAGCTCTTTATCTCTTTATATTAGTATTTTTATCACAATGTCGACCCTCTAGCCTGGATTGTAAAACCGTTATTGGGTTCCTTTCAAGCATGTCGGACTATGCTGTATGTGTAGGGTTCCGCAGCTGTTTATACAAAAAATTGCACTACAGATAAAATAATACGATATGCAAAAAGTGCACTAGCTTTTTGTCAATAACTCAAAAACGGTATATTCGATCATGTTGAAAACAATATTCGTCGAAAGTATTTTTTTCGTTATTGTAGGGGGGGGGGGGGGGGGGGGGGGCGCGACGACGATTTATGCAACTCTTCTCTTCTCTTAAACTCTTTTAAAAAGAACTGTCTAAATATGTGACACATTGATTTGCTGAAATTATTTTTATTTTAGTTTCGGTTACATGTATGTAGTTCCCCCCCTGGATATATATATATTTTTCTTAACTATCAAACTAAGTAGCGGCTTATACAAGACACCTATCCTCCAAATTTCATCAATATACGTTCATTAGTTTTTGAGTAAAATGCCTGTGTCATACGGACGGACGGACGGACATGACGAAACTATAAGGGTTCCGTTTTTGCCATTTTGGCTACTGAACCCTAAAAAAAGAAAGCATTATTTAAAACGTTATTTTACAGAGAAGTTTAAAAGTTGTGGATTCATTTGTGTGGTTCTAAAAGTTGATTCACGTGACCCAAGTGCCCTTGTATTCATTTACGGATATAATTATTATGTTTTTTTCCATACCAGACTTGGCCAACACCCAACTTATTAGCAGAGATCGGACAGGTCATCGCAAAACAATCGCAACACGCCAATAGAACAAGATTAATAGAGTCGTATTATGTACCTACAGTATTATTTAATTATATTTTTCAATTACATTTACAACGATAGGTAACCCAAAATTCACCATGTGATTGTGGAGGTATTTTCATTAAAATGTTTTTTAATGCTGATGGTTCTATTGAACATAATATGCAACCATCAACTCCTGTATTTTCTGAAACAAACCTATATTTTTATTTAGTTATTTGTGGTAATTAATTTTTACTATTTTATCATTAAAAAACATAAGCGATAAAAACTATATTACACATACTAGTTTAATTTAACTTGTTTGTTAATATTATCTTTCTGTAACATTTAATTCGAATGTCACATGCTGTACACAAAATTTATTTGTGATCTTCATTATAAGAGAGCTCGGGATAGTTCTTAATCCACTTATTAATCGTTTTTATTTTTACCATGTTTAAAATATTTCGAAATCACCATAAGAAAATAATTTGACTAATTTAAATTGTCACAAAACTGTATTAAGAACGCCACTTTGACAAAACCATGACAGTACCTATGCAACTAAAAAAGGGTCAAATGTTAAATTACGATAATATCCGCTTTAGATAATCATAATCTTAAGTATCGACTCTATAGAGTCTTGTTCTATTACCATATCTATTTTTGCGATGACCTGCCCGATCTCTGCTTATTAGGTGTATAGAGTGAACTTTGCCATGAAACCTTTTAAAACACACGGTACGCACGCCTGCAACTCCAATGGTTAGTGTTTCGTTTTCGTTCACTATTTCGTTAAAGCCCACAGACACGATGGATTAATCAACTTTTTTCTTTACCTCGTTTATCAAGTGCCCATCACGTCAGTATGTTAGTAACCTACATTATCTGCATTTTTTTAAGTAACCCTGTTACTATTGTCACCTGAGTTATGGCACAGAAAAACAAGAAAAGGTATAATGTGTTCGGCGAATAGCCAGTAAAAGGATTAAGAGCGAGCCGTGGTGTTTCAGAAACGTGATGTTCTTCTCGGCGAGCGTGCTCGGCGTGCTGGTGATGCTGTCGGTGTACGACGAGGATGTGCTCACGGTGGAACACGTCCTCACTATCATCACCATACTGGGCTGTATTTTGGCCGGCGCCAGGTAATTCACTTCATACACATATCATCCAGTGGCGCGCATGAGGTTTTTGGCAAAGGTAGTTCTATATGAAGCCCTGGTCGTTCGGGGCTTCAGGATAGGCAGTTTCTCTGTGCCTGTTTAGACCGCACGCCACTGATCATCCATCCATACTTCCATACTAATATTATAAATGCGAAAGTGCGTCTGTCTGTCTGTCTGTCTGTCTGTTACCTCTTCACGCTTAAACCGCTGAACCGATTTGGATGAAATTTGGTATGGAGATGGTTTAAGTCCCGGGGAAGGACATAGGGTACTTTTTATCTCGGAAAAATACCCTTATCCGCGATAAACGAATTTAAGGCGGACGAAGTCGCGGGCAAAAACTAGTGTATACTATTATAAAGTTGTAAAAACTTTTAAACAAATTAATAAAACCGACTCCAAAAAAACCAAAAAGTAAAAAATAACGCCATAATTCAGTTTCTTCAAATTACTTACAAGTAACCGTTTGTATACTCAATCTGTACAGTATATGCAATTAATCTTATTTTGGTCGTCGGTGCCATATAAAGAATGTGTAAAATATTGAAAATTGACGATTTTAGTAAGTTGTGACACGATGGCACCGACTCCTAAATAACAGTAATTGTATATACTGTATAGATTGAGTATACAAACGGTTACTTGTAAGTAATTTGAAGAAACTGAATAATGGCGTTATTTTTTACTTTTAAGTTTTTTTGGAGTCGGTTTTATTTTTATGTTTAAAAGTTTATTTATTTTACACTTTTTAGTTAATCGTTACTTAAAAGTGTATCTCATGACGATTCGAACAAGCCCAAACACGGCTAGGATACATTATTTTATTACATAGATCTGGTGCCTACCTTCCGGCTCCATCATCAAATCAATTCGATGGTACCATTCTCATCAGGAACATTTAAATTTGTGACTATGAAGTTGCTTAGCTAAATTAATCAAGATATTTTGTCGCCACCCGTAAATCATTTATCATTGAGGAGTTCCGATGGCATTCTGTGGTCTTCTGCATCAGTTGCAGCTCACCAATTTACACTTTCTGAATGCAAATGCTTATTATGTTTCTTATAATACCAAAATCGCTATATGTATGCCTACAATATTTGAGGAGTTCCTTCAATTCCTCATGGATTCCATCATCAAATCTTCACCAAAATTAAATGGGACCAACTAAAAAGTACCTTCTATAAAACCAAAAAAAAATATTTGACATCGGTCAAATAGTCTTTGAGTAATCGGTGAACATCCATAAAAAAAAATAAAAAAAATAAAAACATTCCGTCGAATTTAGAACCTCCTCCTTTTTTTGAAAGTCGGTTAAAAATAAAATGTCTGTACATTTTACGTATTTAAAAAAAAATTGTTACGGACTATTTGGAGGTCAGGTTTCTCCTCTGCGAACGAAGTTGCGGGCATTTTCTAGTACTATTATAAAGTTATATAAATTAAATGTTTGTATGTGTCATTGTGGCTTCATCACGCTAAATCAGCTAAACGGATTTCAACTATTTTTGGTACACGGGTAGCTGGGTATCTTCAGATCGTTATAGGATACTTTTTGACTATGCTTAAGAAAAAAAGAGGGATTATGACTTTTTCTCGTCCGTAAACGAAGTTGCGGTTGCTTTCTAGTCTATTTATATAACCAACACCCCAATTGACAAACGAGTGACAGAAAAACCTTAATAAAAATAGAAATTTGAGAGTGCAAGATACAGAGACAACGGATTTAACTCCCAAGGCAAAAAAGCGAGGGATGAAAGTTATTTTCAAAACGGTAGTTATCCACATGGGCGTAGAAGCGGAGAGCAACCTAATAATAAGGTACTAAAAAATTAGGACCCAACACGTAGAGCTGATAGCAGTCGTCTCTCGGCGTAGACTTAATTATAAAACATAAAAGTTTATATTAGTTATTGGAGAAAATTAACGGAACCACTTAGTTATATAAAAACACCCTGTAAATTATATATCAGATAATCAATAGTCGTTGATTAAGCCTTCTTAAATTATCTTGTGAAACCTCTTGACTATCGCTAAACTGGCCACTTCATTTTTCTACTATTTTTTCTGAATCAAATAATATACATTTTTTATTTTATGTATGTTTGTATGTGTGATTGTGTGTAAAACCAGAATGTGCCAGTGGCTTCATCATGCCAAATCGGCTAAACGGATTTCAACTATTTTTGGTACACGGGTATCTGGGTATCCGCATATGGTTATAGGATAGTACTTACCCGACTACGCTGGCGAAAAAAATAGGCGTTATAACTTTTTCTCCTCCGCGAATCGATGAATAGTTGCGGGCACCTTGGCCTGCGAGCGGTTGTCGGGAGCGGCATACCATGGCATGTCGCTGTCCCAATATTACAGGGTTTTATGTTTCACTTTTAACGATTTGAAATTTGAACATTGTCATAGTGACATATAGTCTAATTTTAACTACCCTGAAAATTTAACATACAACCCTGTAATATTGGGCCAGCGATGTGAGTGTTGCAAATTTTTAGAATCTTCGAGCGTTTTAAACGCTTGATTCACGCGTCTCACCACGACGGAAAAATATGTCGTGATAACTTCGACCAAAGTAAACGCAGCCTCGGGATTACTCTTCGGTTTGATGATAAGTTAATTCCATTTGTTAGTCCTTGACCTCAAAAGCATCAATTACTTGTAGCGATTCACCTAATCGCATTTCACCTCGAACTAACAAAATTTCAATAGAATCTTGTACTTGACGCATTTTTTCGCATAGCTGTTTACAGTAGTATAATTAATTTGTAGCATTACATTTTTTGTGTAGTATTTTATTCTAGACGCATTTCGCCGCGATCGATGTTTGTTTGGTACTCAAATTAATTTGACGCTATAATTGATGTTCGCAAAAAATATCTGTAACATTTTTTTTAAACGTGTTGTGTACCTGTTGATTCATACCTTAAGTGCTCTCAAACCTGTATCAAACTCATTGAAATATTATCTTTGTGGCTAATCAATAATAGACAATACTCTGTCATTGCGACATGAATTGTAGTGACATTGTGAAGTTAGATATAAAATCTTGCAATATTTGTGAGATAAAATGGAGAATGGACCTGAATCCGCTTCTGGTAGGCGGGGTAATTTCGAATTCATCGTTAGTTCACATGGGGGGAAAATTTTGACAAGGGCAGGGTACAGACACCGCATCAATAGGACAAATGGCTCCGGGACATCAGTTTATACGTGTTCAACGAAATTTTGTAACGGTACTGTCGTCATCAACCCCACTGAAACAGAAATAGTGCGAGAATCTCTGCATACTTGTACGCCGGACTTCGAAAGTATCGAGGTAGAAAAAGCCATGGCAAAATTAAAAAGAAAAGTAATTACCGATTACAGACCGGTACCACATTTATTTCAAAAAGCAATGTCAAAATTTCGTACCCCAGAATATGCTGACAAGGTACCATCATTCTTAAGTAAGCGTGATGGACTTTATAAAACTAAAAAAATAAATTCCGGTAACTGTTTATTTCTAAATGTATCCGATGTGATCATACCGGGGCACTTAGCTGACGATTTTTTATGTGTTCAGACTGATGAATGCCTGATATTCATTAGCCCTTCGTGCAAAAATTATATAAAAAACGTGAAGATGTTTTTTGCGGACGGGACGTTCAAGGTAGTACCACACCCATACACACAGCTGTACACATTGCACGGGGACATCGGTACAGATAACAATATAACAAAAGTTATTCCTTTTGTATATGCCCTGTTAACAAATTAGGTGAACAGATTAGGTGGACCACGGGCAAGGAGGGCTGGTTGCGAAACACGGTTGCGGTGGAGGTCGAAGGGAAAACGAAAGTATTCTGACAGTGGAACCACGGATAACTTTACTTACCCGTGGTACAACAAGTTGGACATAGCTGTTGGACCATGATGTTTGGGTATCAGGTGCTCTCTCACGCATTTATTACTTTATTGATTAAAATTTATACATCACTTAGAGAATAAAAGAAACAAGCTTTAATCAGAATACTTATTTATTACCTCAACGACTTCACTCCAAAATCCGTCCATACTCTCTTCGGAAATATTATTAATTAAGTGACGAAACAACACAGTTTTTTTATTACGGATACAAGTACACGTTGATAACATTTTATTAACTACTTTTAATGTTTTGGGAGGCATGTGAGTTTCATCTGTAACAAAAATATAAATTAATGACAGAATGTTACGTTGTTATACCTCATTACTCATACTCATTTACTTATAAAATATTTTACAATTTTACATGTCAGTTTATCATAATAAAATTTATGTCATTATGCCGCACTCTTGTTTATATCCTTACCGCTTACTCAGAGCACAGGAGGCTCGTTAGATTTGCCAGTATTTCTTGCGTCCCACAGTTTCTTCTGGATAAGCCGTTTGCATTCAGATTCCAAATATGCTTCTGATACTGGACGGTCACATTGGTTTCCCTTAAGTATAACAATAAAAGATGTAGTATCCCGAGATTATAACACGTTTGTTGTTATATCATACAAGTAATAAAGTGACCTTACCGTATTCATTTCTGATAATTACTCGGAATTTAACCGCTTAGAAAATTACGCTGGTAAACCACATCAACATCAAACACAACCTTGTCACTCAAATGGCATGTCACGCATGGTCATGTCATCATATTTTATTTTCTCAAGGATTGTGCTATAAGGAGTATTTATTGTGTAAAATGTCCAGAACGATATGCTGTAAAAAAATAAGCGAAAAAGGTACATTGCGACTAAAAATATTCTCTAATACTCAAATAAACGATTAGGATACAAAGCGAAAATTTAATACACGTTCAAGGTGAAATGCGACTAAAACTAATAGCGACTCAAAAAAGTCACGATTGAGAAACAACGCGATAGTTAAATGCACGATCGAGGTGAAATGCGATTCAAACTTATAGCGCCTAAAAAAGTAAACGATTGGGACACAACGCGAGAAATAAATATACGTTCGAGGTGAAATGCGATTAGGTGAATCGCTACAAGGAATTGATGCTTTTGAGGTAAAGGACTAACAAATGGTTAATTCATTTCTTGTAACGATATTTGCTGAGACGACAATGACGAAAAATAAACGCCGTAAAAACGCTGAAAATCGGCGCAGGCCGTGTGTACTGCGTTTCAAATGCCGTAAATAAACAGTTTTGGATATAATGTCCAGAGGACTCTGCGTCTTGCTGCCGATGTGAACTGTGTGTGTATCACAACAAAATGACATAGATTCACCTTTCTCTAGTCTGAAAGTAATTTGCGATGCTGAATGATGAATAATCATAGGCATTCCTCGCACCTCAAATGTTTTTTTACTTTTTTATTTCCTATCTTCGCTTCAGGCCGCGGCCACAGTGGTGGTGTGTTCTTGCAGCGGCTGAAACCGCAGGCCGTGTTTGTCGTTGATACGCTTAATTCATTCATACGCTTAATAGTACATTTCTCAAACATGCAAAGAAATGTCGTCATTACGTGCGTTATAACAGACTTCAAAGTATCATGTTTCGGGCGGAACAACTCGAGAGAACTGTAAAGGAATTTCATACAAAATTGTTTTGTGAAGTATTTTTAAAAATGTTAATGGAAATATGGCGTCAGTATTCATTAATTAGCTAAACAGCTGAATTATATTTTATTCATTTGTTTGTTGATGAATATATTTAAAATATTGTTTATACGTTAGTCGTCACCAGAGAACATAGAAAATATTTTATATCCTCTGCATTTAATTTATTTATTATAGAAATTCAGATTCTTATTATCAGGTTGTGTATAATGGCTCTAATAGGGTCTATTCGAACACTACACACGCGAAATACGGATGACTTCCGTAAAAAAAATACATTACGAATGTATTGGAGGGAAAATTAAAAAGCTTTTGTCGTGTAGTTTTTTGAGCGATGTATTTTTTTTATTTCATTGCATATGTTTGAGAAAAGCACTATACATGCCTGGCCGGGAAAAGGGCTTGCCGGCTTCGTATCACTATCTCCTCCAGTAATGTACTATTGCCATGTTTATTGCCGCCCGAAAAGTGATACTTTGAAGCCTGTTATAAAGGTTAGGTTAGGTAATATAACGCACGTAATGATGATGTACTATTGCCATGTTTATTGCCGCCCGAAAAGTGATACTTTGAAGCCTGTTATAAAGGTTAGGTTAGGTAATATAACGCACGTAATGATGTTTATTGCCATGTTTATTGCCGCACAAAAAGTGATACTTTGAAGCCTGTTATAACCGTTAGGTTAGGTTATATAACGCACGTAACGATGACATTTTACTGCATGTTTGGGAAAATAATATTATAACGTCGGCGTTCGGAACGTTTCTTAAGATAAGAGAAAAATAAAACTAGGGATTTAAGTTTTTGAGTACGTGAGCGAAGTAAGAGGTGGCGTTGGCAGGGCTTTGATCGGCGAGGAGGAGCGGCTGTCGGGCGGCTGCGCGGGGCCGGCGCGCGGCGAGGAGTTGTTCGTGCAGGTGCTGGGCCACGTGCACTACCTGCCCGCCGCCTGGCGCGGCCGCGCGCACACCAAGGACGTCGCTGCGCACTTCCAGCAACTGTTCCAGTTCCGAGCGGTTAGTGTCCAGCCGCCGCTCAACGGCACATGCTAAATTGAGCCATTGAGCTATTATTACTACGTATAGAGAAGACGCCGCCCAATCAATTAGTCTTCCGTTCAACTGCGGTCGGCCGGCCCCAGTTCACTCAGTGTCGCGCCTATGACGGTGACATCGCATCTATGACTCATTAGCCGCCCCCCTCCCGCTCGCGCGCGCCCCGCACTGCCGCACTTGTAGCACAGACGCGCCGTATTCTCTATACGTAGTAATAATAGCTCAATGAATTGAGCAGGATTTTTTTTCCAGTGAAACTAATTGATCTAGCAGCTTCTTATGACTAAGAAATGTATATGACACTTATTGAAAATTTTACACAGGAAACGTTAAAATCGAAATTCAAAGTCAGGCATGTGACATCGCTCAATGTCACAAGTGTATGGTGGAGTTTATCAACTCAATTGTAGTATACTTTTCTATGGTTACTAGGAATAATTATGTAGTGATGTCTCGTCTGTGTGCAGGTGTACATCCTGTTCGAGCTGCTGAGCCCGTTGCTCAGTCCGCTAGTGCTGTACCGGCTTAGATCACGCGCGCTCGACATCGTCGATTTCTACCGCAACTTCACCGTCAGCGTGCTCGGCATCGGCGACGTGTGCTCCTTCGCCCAGGTACGCCCGACGACAATTCTGATTGAGCTGTTAAGCCTGCTGCTCAGTCCCCTATTGCTGTATCACTGGTTTACACCGTTTTCTATATCAACATATATGGTTTTAACGTTTTTCAAAATATGATCGATGCATACTTTGAAACCAATTTTTAAAGTACTTTTTTCACTCTTACCTCAGTATCTCCAAAAAATGTTGTTTGAACGCGTCGACGGCTTGGAAATCGTTGAGCACGTAAATTATACTTTACATTTGGAAATAAATAAAAATGGGTACTAATAAAACTTCCGAAAAGCCAATAAAAAACCGGCCAAGTGCGAGTTGGACTCGCGCACGAAGGATCCCGTACCATTATTTACAAAAACGGCAAAAAAATCACGTTCGTTGTATGGTAGCCCCTTAAATGTTTATTATATTCTGTTTTTTAGTATTTCTTGTTATAGCGGCAAAAAAATACATCATCTGTGAAAATTTCAACTATCTGGCTGTCACGGTTCATGAGATACGGCCTGGTGACAGTCGGACGGACGGACAGCGAAGTCTTAGTAATAGGGTCCAGTTTTCACCCTTCGGGCACGAATCCCTAAAAATAAACATTTTGAAAAATGCAAAAAAAGAACGTCCGTAATAATGTGGTCAGGATCAGGATAAATCCTCACCAGACACACACGAGGGGTTAAGGTTTGAGGACTTACTTTTTTAACCGACTTCAAAAATAAGGTTTTATGTTTTACTGTTTTGCTAAGGCAGGTCAAATAAATTACTACAGACAGACAGACATGACGAATCCATAAGGGTTCCGTTTTTTGCCATTTGGCTACGGAACCCTAAAAATGTGCTCATTCAAAATGTGATTTTTACTGCTTCTTTTACTAATTTTCGGAAAACTTACGTATGAATAATAATAAAAATATACAAACAAACGAATGAAATAACTGAAAGTTGCGAAAACTCAAGTTTAATAGGTATTTGAGAAAACACTTTACATGCTTCGACCGTAAATGCCATTCAGGCCTATTTTAGCCGGATCTCTCGGTCCGTCTATGTATCTCAGACTCAGCCAGTATAGGTTATTTGCTGCTTTGTAACTTGTATTACAAACAGAAATCTTTTTAATTCATATTGTTGGAAAGAGATTTCCGCTTGTAATATAAGTTACAATCGTTTATGAAACGGGCCCTTGGTTTTTGCGTCGTATTGTATATGCCATTAATTTGACATGGTATTTTCAATTGTGTAATTAAGTTTAAATAAATAAAAAAAATACTTTGACATGCTATTTTCAATTGGGTACTTTCCTGTAGTCAACATAAATGATGTCACGCTTGCAGTTAAATGTTATTTTTGAAAATAGGTTGAAAACATTCATGAATACTTATTTTTAAGGTTATGACGATTTTAAAATGATCAAAAACTAAAAATAAGAAGGCAATTTGACTGTATAGAATTATGACGTCATAAACCTTTTTTTCTTTCAAACTTCATACTTTCTGACAGTTTTGACAGTTCATATAAAAGGAACTAATTAGATCTATCAGTCAAGTATCATATTGTGTAATTAAGTTTAAATTAATAAAAGAAATATTTTGACGTGCTTCTTCTATACCGTAATTTTTTACTGTTTTTTGCAGTTGGACATTCGGCGTCACGGTCACCCCGATTGGCAAACACCTGGCAAATATGCTGAAAAAGCAAGAGGTAAAACGATATCTAATGTAAATTGTAATGTTTTTTTTTACTGTTATGTGGGTGACTAAAGAAAGAATTACAACATTTATTCAATACAAGAAAAAGTTTGGGAATAAGAAGCGCGGCGCTGAAAGACACGAGATCTTAAAGGGATTATTTGTTTCAGGCAACACGCAATACAATCAAGGCGAAGGCGGCAAGACGGAGCTGTCATTGGTGGCGTTCTCGTGTCGCCACCCCGGCTGGCAGCCCGCCGAGCCGGCGCAGCGCCAGTACCTGCGCTCGCTGCGCCAGAGCATGCACCACGCCGTGCCCGCCAGCAACGTGCTAGTGAGTACACCTACACACAGCCGAAATGCATTGCAAAACAGACGCTGAAACTGGATTCCGCTTAACAATATTACGGTCTATTTTGTAAAAAAATACGTTTTGTTGTGATCTTTCGGAAATAATAAACTGTAGTCGTCTATTTACCACTTAGAGTAATTGGAGTAGCCTTTCAAAAGCTTAACCTTATGCCGACAAGCTTGCCCATCTGGGCAATTGCTTTTCAAAACCAAAATCAGAATCGATTACATGTCAGTCACAAAATGGTCGCAGAACAGAGCGCACAGTCACAAAAAAAAAACGAAAAAGCCCGCATGTACGGTAAACTTGTGTAAAAACCGTTCCGGCACATCGCAATCTAAAGAAGATGGAATATCATTTCATTTGTAAGTTGTTTTAATTTTTATTTCTTGCATAAACATAATTTCTTTAGAATAAAAAATACTAACATTTGATCATCATTTTAGTGTTCATAATTCTTTTCGAATTGATTCAAATCGGTCGTACGTTTTATAATGACGTCATGACACTCCCCACGAGAAAAACTGTTTTATTGTTATTAGAAGAAAATCATATTTACATAAAATCGAGACCCTATAGATCTGAGGGTCGTGTTGACATCACTTATCGATAATAACTTAATGGTATTTGTAGTCCCGTACTTTCAGTGACGTAAATATATATACACTTTACAGTACTAAAATATATTGATATACAGGTTTTTAGGGTTTCTCGTATGTATATCGAGTGCAACATTGTATAAGGATTTAATAATGGATCCTAACACAACAATGACCTACTTACCATTCCACAAAATAAGACAGGGCCACGTACATATTTTATTTTCGAATGTCAGAAGCCACGGAGGTAGGTACTTCAGACAACCCAATTTATAATCTTTTTTTTTCCATATTATGGGCTTACCGTGTAGAAAATAGAGAGACGACGACGACACAATTTATGCTACTTTCGGAGGGATTATTTCCGAAAATATTCACATACACCACTTTTTTTAAAACCTCAAAGTATTGTTAGTGGAACTGTCGAAATACGTGCCGTGCCACACATTGTATAGCTGATTTTTTTTTCGGTTTTGCTTACATGGTGTGCCCGCCCTAGAAATATATTTTTATATTAGTTTATTATCAAACTAAGTAGCGGCTCATAAAGACACCTATACTTCACATTTTATCAATATTATTCATTCTGTAGTTTTTGAGTAAAATACCTGTGACATACGGGCAGACATGACGAAACTATAAATATAAGGGTTCCGCTGTTGCCATTTTGGCTACGACTCGAATACAAATGCGTTACTCTGTTAGAAAGGATAATTACAAATAAATTCATCGATACATACTCGTTTGTGCAACGGTTCTCTCCATGTCTCCTCTAAATAAGAGCTTGCTTTATCTTGCATTTATATACCAAACAACGTTATAATTGTCATAATAAACTGTCTTGTCAAAAATTAAAGGCATCTAGTTCCTAGTTATAATTTATCGAACTAGCATTAAGAATGCATTATGGCGAAAAGGATTATTGAGTTAGACGTGTATGTAGGTATATTTAGGAGAGTAAAGCATGCCGAGGAATGCTAAAGCATAATTACAGCTATATTGTATGTTTTTCATTTGTAAGATACTAGTTAATATGCAACGTATGATACTATTTCCCCAAAAGCCACATTGTTTCTGCGTTTTATTAGTTATTTGAATTTATTTTGCGTCACGACTATCCAGTGCCAGTTTTGTAAATACTGGGCCTGTCTATGGTTGTAACTGTAAGCTTAACTTATACAATTGTTTTACATATTACAGAACAAGACAATGCTCGGGTCCTACATACAGCAGAGTATATTCGGTACCAACACGCCTCTCCCGGCTGTGCTGTCTTACTATCAGCAGCGGCAACCGTATAGACTGCCTGTAAGTGTCATACCTGTACTTACTACTGGAGATGCAACGGATAGATGTTTGGCCGAATCCGGTCGATAGTATTACCTAAACTGGAGTAAATTTCAACTCGCGTGCGGTGCTAGTTGCAGCTTGTTACGAATCGTAGACAATTTTGATTTAAAAAACGTGCTTATTTACCAGCGTGATTATGCACGTTACTTAAATTAATATCAAACAATGTAATGGAAAAGTTTAAACTTATTGATAACGATTCATTTCATATATTATGATAGTAATTTATTGCCTTAAATACTTAAAAAAAAAAGAAATTGCTAATTTTGAAATTATTTTTTTGCTTTGTTTTCTGTACGCTCTGAATATTTAAGTTTTATGTAATGTGGAATATTAAACTAGCATAAATAATTGATAAATTGGTGGGTTGTCGTTTAATCCTCCTCTTAATCTTAACTCTACATGTATTATAACTTCCTACTATCGGCCACTACCCGGTTTCCGGCCGGATAGTATAATTGGAGCCGGATATTGGACGTGTTGCATCTCTACTTATTACAATTGAAGTAGTACTTAAACGGGCGTTAATTCAATTAATTATGGATGTTGCTATACAACAATAACGTCAATATATGTAGTTAATCATACAAGCACTATTAATGAATGGGGAATGAATGAATATATACAAAAAACTTGAAATTTTGTTTATAGGTAGGAATAAGTCTCCTTATCGTCAGAAAAAAAATACAGATTTTTCTGTGGCTTAGAGAAAAATATAAAGATGAAAAAGTGTTGGTGGGCCTATATGACAGCTTATACGGTACGGCAAATGCACCATTGATGTTTTAGATTAAAATAGCTGTAAATGTACTGTTATTCTTGCCGTACCGTTTATCTGTCATATAGGCCCACCAACACCTTTTCATCTTTTTATTTTTTCTAAGCTACAGAAAAATCTGTATTTTTTTTCTGACGATAAGGAGACTTATTCCTAACTTATACACAAAATTTCAAGTTATTTGAAAATTTTCATCCATTCCCCATTCTGAAGTAGTTGAATTAAAGTCTAGCCAGTGCTTGAAATCAAACATAAGATTTGGTTTAGTTTTTACTTTGAAAGTAGTGACTGCTTAACATCAGGCAGGCCGTACACTTGTTTGCCACCTTAGCTTAGTAGTATAAAAATAAATATATGGCGCATAAATGCTTCGTAAAATATTGAAGGAAAAGCGTTATATGAACTAAAATGAGTGATGTGTGTATAGGACATGGACGAAACAAGCGACGAAGAGGACGAGCCGCCGGGGTCGGCGGAGAGCGGCGGGCGGGGGAGCGCGAGCCAGCGGTCGCGTGGGCTCGCGGGCGCCAGCAGCGTGCTCGGCGCCAGCGCGCTCGGCCTCGCGCCCGACGGCGCGCCCGCCGACGAGACGCGCGACATGTCCGTCAGCACGCTTCATCTCTACGATCTGCACATCTCACACGTGAGTACTCACTCTGTCACTAGGGCTAGCAATTTCAGAAATTCTCAGTATGGCCAGTGGAAATCCGGCAGTTTTCGATACCGGCCATTCTAAATAATTCCAAATTTGCAATCTTTGATGGGATCACCCCTTAGGCATCTCGCGTGCGTATTTTTTTATTTCTAAAGCGTCCGTATGTACTCAGCGGATATCAGTACCTATACAGTATGTAAACTTACTTAAACCATCCCTTTAAGCCAGTTGATGGCCATGACGAGTTAAGCATCTTACAATATTTATTGCTAGTGTGGGTCGAATATTTTTAATTTTCTCATCGTATAAAAATTATAAAATCTTACCTTTTTCAAAGTCGGTTAACCCAAAAAGTAACGCCCTGTAATGCAATGTTTACGTCATGACAGATGAACGCAAGCCCACTATGTATACGTTAATACCTACTTGAAATTTCATTATTTGTTCATTAGTACAACTTATTTTTTCATACCCGTTTTACGCTCTTATAAGTCCGTGGCAGCCAAATTATTTTCAATTTATTATGTAAACACATTGACGTATTATATAAGGACTCACAATCAGTCGGCAAAAATAAGCCACTCAAAACTACTGCAATATCGCCTATTGCGGTAGTTTTGTGAATAGTCTTGTTTCGACCATTGACGCTGCCAGTTGTCAACAATGACTAAATATGTTCTGTGCTTAATTGAAAAAATTACAATTATAAAATCAGATAAAAATATGGAATATTCTATTTAACGTTAGTTCTATTGATTGATTAACAAATATTATGTGGAAACGTCGTATTTTTTTAGATTTGAATAATTTACTTTGTATACCTACTAATTGTCCATTATCACTGAACAAAAATCTAAGCAGTCAGTGTTGGTTATTTGTTACTTTAATAAAAATATATTTTTTGATTTAAGGTTTCCACGAAATCCTCAGCGACGACCATAATGGACCGCAGTAATATCACGAGACAGATGTGATATAAATTTCAAACCACATCTTACGTCTGTCGTGTGCTCGGTCCATTTCCCTGTATCAGACATTTATGAGACAAAAAAGGGTTTCAAAAGGTTAATTAGAACTGCGGAACCAGTTCTGAACGTAAGTTAATCACTAGTTGTTGATCTAGTATATCTGAAATAACAATGCGTTTTATTTTAGTACAGAAAGATATTTAATTTATGGGTTGACCTTGGTTTTTTTTTTACTTTTTGTTTTGATAAAAATATTCATCAAAATATTTCATATAAATAAATCTCGACTCCATTCACTCAATGTTCCAGTTTGACGTATGGCGTTAGTTATATTACGTATTAACTATTCTGTGATTATGATTACGCTAGTAGCCCATAGACACCAATTTTCTTTGTGTTTTAAGTGGAAATTTGACAATTAAGGCTTATTAGTACAAGTTATTTTTAGTATGAAGTAATTACGTTGATTCCTTAGATAAATAAGCGTTATTAGCGTCTATTTGATTACAGCTGGCAATGTCAAATCGGACCATTTTCTTTTGGCAATTTTGTTTAGGTCTGTTTATGCAGTATATTAATAGATCAATGTGTAAACGGCATCAATTCATGCTTATTTATTAAATGTAATTTCAATTTCACTAGTGTCACTTCAATGTAAAGTTTTTTTTTCATAATTATTCCTACAAAAATGTTTGGCTAGGAAAGAAATGTCAAGATTAATTTTGAACGAGACGTTTCTATATTGCAATGAAATGAAGCTGTGGATTCTACAAGCTTTCAACAAAATCAAGCGACGTGCTTCGCAAAATCCAAATTTGATCGGTAGGGTTCACAAAAACAGCCACCGTCGCTTGGTTCAAGTAACAACTAACTCGTAAGTGTGCACATAGCCTTACTTTAAAGCCGGGTCCGCTGCGACATGTTTTTGTGTTTTTCTAACATCTAACATGTTATTCTAACATAAAAGGGGCGTGGCCAAAATGTTTTGGTTAGAAGAAACACTCAAACATGTTTGCCGCGACGGATGGAAAACATTCCCCGCGTTCGCCTGCGGAGGGGGGTGCAGCGTTCATTTCGTGTTAACCGTCGTTGGGATAACACGTCTTCTATGTCAGAATTCATTGTGGCTTTTGTGCGTCAACAATGTTTTGGCTAACAAAAACGTTGTTGCAACAGACGGGAAGTTTTGCTAACATGTTAGACAAACAATGTTTTGTTAGATTTTCGAGGCAGCGGACGCGCCTTAACTGACATTGCATGTATTGAACTTGACGTTGTTTTGACAACCTGATGCCAATGTTACAATTGTAAACATAGAATACATGATGTTAAAATCATTAATGATTTTATTTTTTGTATTTTAATTATAAATTCTAAAAAGCAAGGTTGTGGTATATAAGTATTTGAATAATTTATATACCACAACCTTATTTATCACCTAGACATGTCCGGTTAAATAAACGGTTTTAGTAAGTTTACATACTGTAGTGTAATACGCAACAGTCAAGATTAGAATCTAACACGAATCGCGATTTTATTATGGCTCGCAAACATATGTAAAGTTAGCCGTGAATTTCATAATATTCGCACACCGAGGGTTCCGAACAAACGTACACTTACCCTAACATTATTACCTGTTCCGGTTGAGTTAAGTTTGCACCTGATATCTATAGCATTGCATACAAATGAGGTGCAAATTTAACGCAACTGGGTTGTTCAAATAGGTTTTTTGGAAATTAAAGAAAAAATAGCTGGTTAGAGACATGGTTATAATTTTCGTGTAATTCTTATGTTTATTTATACACAATGAGGAAATTTCAAAATTTTCGTTTGATAAACTTCGTTAATAAAACAAAATCTACTTACAATTAAAAAAAGTTCGAAAATGTGCAGGTCAAGCCGTTTCATATGAGACTTACTTGACCCAGTCTTCTTTTAATTTTCGCCCCTCTCATATTTGTTGTTTTAAAAATAATTTATTTTTAAATATTTCCTTTGCAATACTGTGTGTGTGTGGGCTGGCCATGATTATAAAAATTCAAAATTTCAAATAAATTGTCTAAGTAGTTTTTGAGATATGGCGCTCTAATTGTCGGACAGACAGATTTCCTTTTGTACCCTTTTGGTATGGAACCCTAAAAACAAAACGTACTTAGAATAGTTAAGGTTTGCTTAAATCAGCTTGTTAAAGTTTTCTGACCATAGGGCAGGTGATTGATCTCAGTTACCCCCGACTCCCGTTCCATGTCTAACCAGAAACGTTGCTACTAAAGTTGTGATTAGCGGTAGCAGAGCTTGAGACCGGTGCGCAATAATGTTGCAGGCGCCAGCCGCGGTGGCTGCGTGCTGCGACAACAACTGCTCCGACCGGCAGGCGCGCTGGGCGCAGGGCGAGGAGACCCCGCTCCTCCACCACCCATAACGCTGGTCGCCCCCGCTCCGCCCGGTGTGGGTGTAGACGAGTTGTCGACCGTTTTACAATACTTACCACTCGGACGTGAACCAGTTTTGGTAAACCTTCAGGACTTGAACAATTTGTAAATATAGGTATGAAATTAGTTTAATCTAAAATTGTTTAATGATCCCGGACATTGTGGTCTGTTCAAATGAAACTTACATTTATAACGTGTTTTTCGCTACAAACCTAAAATAAATAGTATCTAGGCAGCCTGCGAATTCAATATTGTTTGACTATTACAAGTATTGTAAAACGGCTTCACGAGCGATGTTGTAACTTGTGTAAGTTTTTAAATTTTCGTTGCATAATACGACCAAGTGATGACCTGTGTATTAAATATCATATTATTTAAGTCTTAATCTGAATATGTGATCGCATATTGCTAAAAATATACCCAATTACTTTTAATAAGATAAGAATGGAATCATAACATATTTTGCGATACCGCCAGAGCTGGAACTACTAGCTTTACTTTAGAGTTAGACTTTCTTGCTCGACTCGAAATCTTTTGTTTGTCTCAGTCTATACTTATACTAAATGCTACTCATCGATTTCAATGACGGCGACTCGTAAACAAACATTATGGACTTTGTCTATTGTGGGCTCTTCAATGGCTGGCTAGGCCAAACTTACTTGTAAAGAGTAATTGCATGCGTGACAGCATATAATAAATAGTATGAGTATGAAAGTGACGAAAAACATTTTTCGAGTTGACGGGCTAAAGTTATCTAATTCTCTCTCTATTCATTGAACACTGAATTACATCGATTATAGAGTTTGAATTGGGCATCGATACAAATAGTGCGCCACCACAAATGTTATCGAAACATTTAAAAACTAATCCGCATGTTCGGAATTTATATCGCTTTTGACTTCGTTGATGTTTTATATCAAGAATGTCGCTTCAAAAACGCCCTGCTTTAGTCAAATGGGGTACACGCGTGAGTTGTAATATTTTCGAATAGTCTGTGTAAATAATAACTAGGGTATATCGAAAATTCCCATTCAGTACATTGGTTTAAGGCACTAGGTTAATTATCTTATGACGTCTACATTCATGATTGTATATATATTATGTTAAACTAGATGCGTTCTGCAACCTACGACCAATGCGCCTACATTTTTATAATTTATTTTCAGTGCACATTTGGATTGGAGGAAGCAGAGCGCATTGAGCGCGACAAAAGTATAATTACTAGTATATTTGAAATGTGATAACTTATAAACTTATTTTATTAGACGCTTGGTACGGGTAAATTTTACACTAAAATAACTATTTACAAATTAATATATATTATTATGCTTTATATTAATCAAATCAAAAAACATAAAATAAAATACATTACGCGAGTTGTATTTCAATTATGACGTGATTAGAGTAAATCGAACACAATGTATTGGTAAGGCACTCGTCATCAAATGTTCTCCCTACATCACGCCATCCACAGTTCAAGGGGTGTACACAAGGGTAAACATTGGGCAAAATTACTCAACTCAACATTTAAATATTTTAATACTTGTGTACAGATTGATATGACAAATGACATATTTGCGTATTTTAAGTCGGGGTTCTTGCTGCAATAGCTTTAATGTGATCTTTAACCATACCACTTAAGCAATTATTTTTTAAAATCTCGCTTTGAATATGTACAAGTGTCATACATAGATATATATTTAACATATATCAGCACCCAAGTAATCCATTTTTTATGTTGTAGCATTTTACTACAATAGGGTATTTGACAGTAATAAAAATAATTTACTACACTAAATGAATCACTTGAAAATTCATGTAATAAAGGAAACGGTCACTAATTATTGCACTTTAAAGAATTTTTAAGTTTACAAAAACTGAAGAGGGGAGGATGCAGTCTGACTGTGACACCACACGTCTGTGTTTTCCTACAGACTTCATTTTGACTAGCGCAGCGTTTTGAGTCATCAGATAATATATCCCGAAGAATCCTTATTTTGAGCTTGTTATTCTGCGTAGCTACTTTTACTGCTGACTGTACTATTTGACATCTTGCTATAATAGCTGATAGCAATTAACATGTCGCAAATGTAAATTACGTAAGCTATTATTACAGCAGGCTAATCGTGTCGACATTAGGCACAACTCTTATCGTGTACAATTTTACTGTCCTTGCGGGAGATATTTCTTAAACTCTATTATATAATTTCTCCTAATACATAGTTTGAAACAGTATAGGAAAAAACTTGGTTCGGATATTTAGTAACAAAATATCGCTTGGTCTTCGGTACTTTAAAATTGGATCAGAATTTCACATTGTATGTACTAACCAATATTTCGAAATTAGAAAACTAAAATGTGAACCATACTAATTATATTTTAGCTAGTAGTTAACTCGGATTTGGTGAAGCCGTTAGAGTTATCAAACATGCTAAATTTTAAGATTTTACAAATATTCTCGATTGTCATTCATGTATGCCAGGAAACATGGTTATACGCTGCAATGCATTGTATTTAAAGGAATTGATATCCTTCATTACATATACATTAAATATTATGTGAACCAATCATGTCTAAACATTAGAATACTCAAATAATTAAGATACAAAAAGAAACATAAATAATCATCAATTTCATTGTATTGTGCTAACGTTCATGTCCATACTATGATATTTGTATTCACTTGCGATTAATGTATACCATATTTTTTGTCTACATAGTACTGACCAGAGTAAAATGTACTACGCTAAATTGTTCCTTGCATAGAACATGTAGTATATATTTAAAACGAAAACAGATAATAGTGTTGCACAGCCATACCAATTTTTGGAAGTTTGTGCGACCGATCTATGGGTTTAATTTAAAATACATACGATCATTAATGTAAAAAAAATCATCATAGATTAGTCATAGTATAGGCAATCAATTATACAATATGAATACTTAAGTGTTTTGTGTGATACCAATGTTTCGATCTTCCATCAACGCGTCGAGAACGATCGTTTTCTCTGCCATTCAGATTGTGGGTGATGCATGGTGCGGCTATCGTGTCATTGTTTGATTAATAGAAAACTTTGTAATGTAATGAAATGAAAATTAAGAGCCGTGACGTAATATACTTGGTTTCTTCAGAGATCAACAATAAAAGATAAGGAAAATAGCTGTTAATGTCACGATTACTTTATAAAATATCTATATATATAGACCAAGGTAAAATTATACAGACGAACAAATTGTAAAAAATGGAAACCATATAAAATTTCATTATAGATGGACCTTTAGTCCACATAAAAGTATCAAGATAAATATAATGGGCATAAACTTTTAAAAACTAAATGATCTCGATGTTATATTTACTTCCTAATAATTCTGACAACGTATCGAACTAAAATTGTGCTATTTATTTTATACGATTATATTTGACTGCCATTACTTCGTTTCCTAATAGTTGTATAGAACAGATAGCATGATTTTGGTTTTTTATGTTTCGCCGTGTGACGGAAAAGTTTTTAGCAGTTTTTTGACGTTACAGTTCTGTATAACAAATGGTATCTATATTTGAAAAGATTTCACATTGGGTTTATTATTCCATACCTACAATATTTGGCAGCTTAGCCAGCTGCATATTATCGTGTTACGATCTTTTACATCTTGAAATGCCTATAAGCCTCTATTCCTATACCAGACTGCGCCCGCAACTTCGTTCGCGGAGGAGAAAAAGTCATAACCCCTCTGTTTTTCTTCAGCGTAGTCGGATAAATGGTATCCTATAACCATCTGGATACCGCAGCTACCAGTGTACAAAAAATATTTGAAATCCGTTTAGCCGATTTGGCGTGATGAAGCCAACAACAACACATACAAACATACAAAAAATCCAAAAAATAATATTTTTCGATTCAGTGACCTCCAAATAGTTAGGAATATTTTTTTTGAAAATGTCTTCAATGTACAGACACTTCATTTTTACAACTTTATAATACTATAGATATCTCACTTGGCAAAAGTGATTTCGGCGACATCACTTAAGATTCTCATTGTCTGGCGCCACCGATCGTGAGCCATATCGTAATTGACAAGATTTCATATTTGGCTATAGCCCTAAATTGATATCCAATTTATAGAAAAAATATACAATCCGAAAAAAATATTTTATGATGTTTTTTTTCTCCTATCTTTCGAAAAAAATTGCTGAAAGTGCCAAACCGGAAGATGACGTCATGTAGAGGATGGAAGGTCTGTGCCTTCCACAGATTAAAAAAATCTCTTTTGTCACTAAGTCACGTTTGACAGTTAAATCCAAATATGTCATTGCTTTGTCGTGCTCAAATTTCGTTCGTGCACTATTTTTCCGTTTACGATTGTTCTATTGCGACTCTGCTTTTCCACGGATATTGGTTCTAACCCTTTAAAGAGTCGATTTTTCCACGGATTTGAGAAAAAAGAACTCCGACTGACTCACTCAAGCTGATAGCACAAACTTGCCACGAGTAGAGAAGCTCATGAATGGAATATACTCAAAACTGTGATAAGTATTACGTGGCCGCCTTAAGTTAAGAGGTGCCAAAAGTATCATAATCACAATGCAACACTTAAGTCGATAGAGTAGGGTACGTGGAGGTACGCTGTGTCTCCAACATATGTTTTTTGCAACGCCGTATGACTCCAGAGCATCGCGTGTGACACAAATTGTAAAAGATTACCGTTTTGTATTATTTTATATTGTGCAATAAAGTTTAAATAAATAGAATATCTCTCTAATGTATCTGAAATAAATTACTAAACAATGTGAAATTTTAGTGGTTGTTTTCCCGAAGCGAGATGATTTTGAACATGATACTAAACAACTTTCCCCAAGGAACATAGAATATGAAAAAAAAACGGCTCCCCATAAGTAGACTTGATCAGCTGATTGCATATTTTCTATGGGAAGTCGAAATTACATTGTATAGTGTCAACAATAAAACATATATTTAGTAAGATAAATCGTTTATTTTAAAGCTAACAGTAACAGAAGTAGCTTTGAGCATAACACATCACACACTCCCATCCGCCCGCAAGCCATTCTGCTTTATTTTCTAGTGGAAGTGCAAATAACTTTTTTCCAGCACACGTACCGTACAGCCGTAATTTTAAACGTTTTTACGTAAAAATATTTAGTTTTTGCGGAAGACATATTCACCGAAATTTCTCAAATTTGTAAACAAATATTTGAACTATCACTAAACGTCAATATTCAATTCCATAGATAAGTACTCGTACTCTAGGTAATATTACGGCTGACACACACGACAGATGCCCGTTTGGTGTATTTAAGCAGATTATTAGACTTTTGTTTACTAATTAGGCTCTATTTTACAAACATTAGTTCACTAAATTTACGAAATCAGATCTGAGTAGGTTTACCGACATGATATAGTTATTAAAATCGTTTGCGTGTATGGAAGTCTTCTGATAAACATAACATTTATTTCGTTGGCAACACATCATCCAGTAAATGACGTCGTTATGGCGGTTACGCTTTTTTAGAATGAGTAACTCTGATTCTCACTCTGAGTACTCTGACTCTGAGTACTCTGACTCTGAGTAAACTTGATTTTTTGCTTCGAAATGGAGGCTTCGAGGAAAATAAAAATTACGTATATCTTAAAAAAATACCCTCTTTCGAACTGCATAATAAAAAGGATTGGTCTGAAAAATGAAACATTGTCAATTACGAAAAGTTATGAAATCTTTAAAAGCGGCCATCTCAAGTAGGTATCTATTTCACTTGTAAGTTAGATTCTTCTTCAGTTACAGTTGCCGTCAAAAATAAGTGATTATCTAAATACTTTATTAAGGTGATAATCTGACTAAATAGCAAACTGTGGAAGAATATTATATTTCATTCATTCATTCATTTATTCATTCATAAACAATGTAGGTACATTGTGTTTGAAATTGATAGCTTTACATTGTTAACTCGAACATAGTAAGATTACGTAATAAATAATATTAACTAATATAAACAAATCTACATATCTCACTATTAAAGTGACATTAATGACAAAACCTAATTTAGATAAAACAGCAACTTAATAAAAAATACGAAAAAGTTATTCAGATGTCACATTTTTATAAAACTAGTAACTAGGTACATACCATTTATAAATTATTGAATGTCAATAAAAATCACAATTAATTTCATAATGTCAATAAAAATAACCTACAATAAACCACAAAGAAAAAGACCATTATGTCTAACTATTAGTAACTTAACTACTATCTATACCTTAATATCCAGCTGTCGTACCGAAGTCTGCCACTGAGTACAAACATTGTTTCAGCAAGATGATTTTAAGTTTGTTGCTAAAGATGGTACTGTTTGTGATCGACTTCAACTCCAATGGTAGTTTATTAAAAAGATAAATTCCCTGGTAACCCTCTGTCTGTTTCACTACTCTAAGTCTGGTAACCATGGTCTGTGGCAAGTCCTTTCTTCTAGTTTTGAGTCTAGCATCCCTTTCCTCCGTTGTTTCCGATTTATATAAATTCTTAACCAAGTCCTTAAGCACTACCAGTATATAGAGGCTGGGAACAGTGAGGATACCATAGCTTATAAAATAATCCCTACAGGAAGTCCACTGACGTACTCCTGCTATGATACGAACAGCTCTTTTTTGAGCAACAAAGGCAGACTGAACATTATATTTGTAGCCGTTTCCCTATAGCCTAATACTGTAACGTAATTTTGATTCTACTAACGCAAAGTAGACCATTTTTAACTAATTCAAGTTTAGTACATCTCTTAAACTCCTGAGCGCATAATATGCCGAGCTAATTGAGTTAGTCAATGAGGACAGCTCTTGCTTCCAGCTCAACTTAGAATCTATATGGACTCCAAGGAATTTTGTTGATTCTAATTGTTCTATAGTACTACCCTCATTCACTATACTCAACGAGTCCTTGCTTCTAGTCTTAGTTCCAAATAGGAGTGCATTGGTCTTTTGGTGTTTAGTTTTAGATTATTCATCTCGAACCAGACACCAAACAATTTAAGGACTTTATTTAGTCTCTCATTCAACTCTTCAATGCTATCAGCAGACATAATCACATTTGTGTCGTCAGCAAAAACAACTAATCTGATTTGATTTAGTGTGTTACACATGTATGTTATCATATCATTTGTATAAATATAAACAACATAGGTCCCAGTATGGATCCCTGTGGAACTCCTCTAAACATACCAGCAGTCTTAGATTTAAATACTCTTTCAGCCGAACCTTCCATCCATTTAATTTCGACAAACTGTTTTCGGTTAGTAAGGTACGACTGAAGAAAAGTCAGCATTTGGCCCCTGACGCCATAGTGTTCAAGCTTAGCTAATATAATATTATGGTTGACTGTGTCAAAAGCCGAGCTTAAATCAAGGAAGAGTGCTGCTACTTTCTTCTTGTTGTTTAATTGTAAGGTAGTATCTTTTACCAATTCACTTATGGCTTCGTTGGTGCCCTTACTTTTCTGATACCCATACTGGCGTTCATTGTCTCAGTCAGTATCTCATTAGTCTGTCTTTTATTAGCCTTTGAAGTAATTTGGAAAGAGTTGGCAAGAGGGAGATGGGTCTATAGTTCTTCGCATCATATTTTGGACCTTTTTTGTGGACTGTCATTACTTTAGCTATACTATACTTTACGGTTTACTCTTACTAAGTACAATATTCCGTTTTGCTTGACGCTCATAACACAATCATATATCGCAGATCATTAATTGTATCAATAAAACATGTTATTATTATTTTAACATTACCGCGGTGTATACAGTATATTGTATATTTTATACATAATATGACCTTATTCATGACACTATAACAATTTAGGTAAAATAGATTTAGTCTCTACAAACACTTTGAAAACGCGGGAAAAAATTGTCATGTTCTTTAAATATGCCCAACCACATACCAATTATGAACTCTGAATAGGGTAGTTTCCTGGTTAAAAAAATATTGTAATTAGTCTGTCAGTTAGTTTATCAAAACAAAAAACGCAAAGATAAAGCGCGTCAAAGTTTGAGAGTGGGGCATGATGTCACGCCGTGCGAAGAACGGTCGCACGGTGTGACGACACGGGGAAGCTATATCTTCATATTTTTTTGGTTAATTGACAAAAGAAAAAATACGTGTCCAATATTTTTTGATAATCTAACTGACAGACTAATTATTTTTTTTAGGACAAAAGCCTAGTTTCGAAAATTGCGGCACTAGACAAGTGCCATTTTTTTGACAATAACAGTTGAATGACAGATGTTACGGAAAACTCACGTGGTCTGCATGTCAGCTGGCCATTGTGATAAATAATAGAAACGATGCAAAACGATCGATGCTCGTCTAGGCTCTCTGGGCTATAAAGCTCAGTGACAGTGTAACCAGCTTTAGTCCCAGTCCAGTCGGGTCTATACATGTACCATCTCGTGCTTTGAGAATAGTGCTGGACTCAGTACGTATACTTGGATGATAGTGGCCGATAACCGCTCACAAATTTGGAACCATTTCATAAGAATAGCGGCATGTATCTTATTTGATGTGAATATGTATGTATAATCCGGAATGATATAAATTAGGGTGCTAATTCATTCAATAGCGCTTAAAGTGCATTGGCACTTAGTTGCTTTGGGATCGTCTGCATGAAATAAGATCGTATGTGCCAGTTTTTGGAGGAGTGACGACTATAGCTAATTTAGAATCATCAGTGGAAGGCAAATATACATGATGATAGTATGTAATTTATTACAAGTATCGAATTGGTCTATTATTAAAACTGGATTAATTACCATATGATTGTCACAGCAACCAGTAATTTTATGAATTTAGGGTGCAAAGGAAGCCAGGACAGTTTGTATTTACATTTTTCAGAAGTACATATAAGAAAAATGCAAGAAGAAGGAAAGAGAAGGGAAGATTATTTTACTGCTCGTATTATAAAGTTGTAAAATGTAAACATTGAAGATATTAAAAAAAATATATTTAAATTGACTATTTTAAAGTCACTGAATTGAAATATTTTTTTATTTTTATTTTCTGTATGTATCATTGCGGCTTCCTCACGTCAAAATAGCTGTACGGACTTTGACAATTTTTGGTACACGGGTAGCTGGTCATCCACAAATGGTTATAGGATACTTTTTACCCGACTACGCTGAAGAAAACAGGGGGTTAAGTTTTTTCCTCCTCCGCTGACGAGGTTGCGGGGGCACCTTCTAGTATTTATTATATTAAATACCTGACGATTTTTAAAAATACGAAAGGCACTAAGCTTGTGCCTTTCATAGTTATGTCAAAGCTATGTCTGTTCCTCAAATATTAGTAAGCACAAACCATGAGTTGGATTGGTTAAGTTATCAGAAGACTCGTCGTCTTCCTTGTTGGTGGAGTTGAACTTGATTTCTTCCTTGGTCGAGTCCTGAACTGGAGTTTACGTTCAACACATGTCACCTCCTTAAGATGATGAAACCGATAATTAACCAAGAGTACTTAACTCGTGACGTTCCTAATGTATCGAGTCATATTTGTTATGAATACTGAATGCGCGGTTGAATACCGAACTCAGCTGTCGTAATGATTATATTCCTAGCTTGCTTTAGCTTTCCTTCGTAATTAATAAGAGTTCTGAACTAGTCATCTTCCCAGTGGTTGCACTTGAAACCTATCACTAGAATTGTAATAGTTGTAATGATTTGAATTCTGGATAATTCTAGTGTCGTCGTCCTAACCCAGATATGTAAAATGCAAACGGCAAATACTATATAATAATATGTAGTATTTGCCGTCAAATGCTACATATAAATATGTAGTATTTGCCGTCACATCCAGAGATGGGCAAAATTTATTCGAATGACGAATAAGAATAAACAAATTATTCGCGAATGACGAATAAAATTATCGATGATATGCTTATTCTTATTGGAATAAATTATTCGTGAAATAATTTATTAGTCGAATGAATTGCCGCGAATAATTATTAATTGGAGTACCTTATTATCTTTCCTCGAAATATAATAACTAAACATAACTGAAAAACTGTTGTTTTTACTAACAGACTAAGATTTTCTCCTTACATAAAACATCTTCTTTTCTTTAAATATTACTGGTCTGACTGAGACAAACATGTGATTTTGTGCCACTATCTTTCTACATTATCACTTCTTTCATTGAAAGCAATGTTTGATATGAGCTATATCACTTCGGAAATGCAAATGTTTCTCATCACCACTAAATTCACTCATCATAAATAAAAATACCATGTGATAGGTTTAGATAGAAGATTCGCAACTGTGTTATGCTCTGCGATGTGAGATTCGCTCCGAAGTAAACAACGGGATAAGAGAATGTGGTTTTCTCACTCTTTCATGTATCCATCTCTTTTTAGGCCATTGTAGAGACTTTGAGTGTGACTAATCCCGTTCTTTACGCTAATCCTTAGTTTATTATATATCTGGACTTATCCCTTAACCTTTATGACATTCTTAAATGAGTTAGAACAAATACAGTAAACACGAATCATTTTAAATATAATTCGTGTTGTTTATTTGAATGGATTAACCGAAACAACTTAAATGTTTTTCGTGGATTTATCCGAATAAAATAACGAATAAATCATTCGTCGTTTGAAAAGCGATCGAATAATTTATATGCGGATAAATTATACGCGAATAAAAAAATCGTGAATTATTATTTATTCGAATAATTATTCGGATACAAACTTATTCGAATAATGCCCACCTCTGGTCACATCTATACTATTAAACTGTTGTGAAAATGAAACGTCAGTACATTGGTGTTTTTTTTAAATAAGTGATATCCGTATCACCTATTTATTGAAAGCCACTGAATCGAAAAATATTATTTATGATTTTTTCGTATGTTTCTATGTGTCGTTGTGCCTTCGGGCCAAAACGGCTAAAAGGGAGGTCCACTTTTTTTGAAACACGGGAGCTGGAAATCAATAGATGGTTATACAATACTTTTTAGCCGACTACGCTGAAGGAGGGTTTTAATTTTTTTGCTCCGCTGACGAAGTTGCCCACCTTCTAGTGATTTAATACAGTGGTATATTAGTTTTCACATTCAGTCAGAGATATGAAAAGATTACCGCGTGATCTGATAAGTTAGTACTGGACATGCAGTACGATAATGTTCTGATAATCCATACTAATATTATAAATGCGAAAGTGTGTCTGTCTGTCTGTCTGTCTGTTACCTCTTCACGCTTAAACCGCTGAACCGATTTGGATGAAATTTGGTATGGAGATTGTTTGAGTGCCGGGAACGACATAGGCTACTTTTTATGCCGGAAAAATACCCTTATCTGCGATAAACGAATTTAAGGCGGACGAAGTCGCGGGCAAAAGCTAGTGTAAAATAAAGGAGAATTCAAGTGAGCCAAGCCTATATCTTTCTATAACCAATATTTAAAAATGGCCATATAAAAAAACAATTTAAAAAACTCACATAGTTACATGGTTACAGAATAAATTACCAGTTTTAAACACTTATATGTGGCAAGATTTTAGCACAACTATTTCAATCTAATATTCTTGTAAATGTACTTTTTAATAATGCTGCTCTAGTGCGTAGTCTTAAAATAAATGTATTGAAATCTAAATTGTAGTCATCTAAAATGTACCAAGTTTACATTAGGTATAATATTGGAATTTAACTATGCTAAGATTGCAATGACAATTGTCGCTCAATTGTATTGGTCCAATCGTCGCCCAGCAAGCGCGATAGTATTATTTCAAACTGATTTGTTAGACTAAGCTGGTAATGACACTAGTCAGCCAGCCACACATCACTACTCGGGTTTTGATGCGAGATTTTAATTGCATCTAGATGGTATATCATATAGTACCCTCTTCCAGGTAATGGCCCACGTTACGTCATGATCAGAGCCGCATACAAAGCTTTGATGGTCCACCTAATGCAGTATCATCATCGTGACCTGACGCACTGACATAGCCGAGCTGGCACGTAAAGATCATACCATGCGAAAAATATAATTCCTTAGTTAGTTAAGGTCGCCGGACGCCATACAGAAAACATGCGTCCGTTCGTTCAGGATATCTTTGGGGGATACATGGATCGTGTCGCCTTTGTTTAGATCGTACGATTGCTGAGTCACATAAGCAGATCGGACGAATGTGATTGAGCCTTTAGTTATTTTTGCATACACACATTGCTAGCAAATAGTATATTATAGTTTTATACTTCTGTAATACAAGTATCCTTACTCCCATAATGTGTTCACTTGTATTAAGATTTCTGTCGGTAAATAAGGTTAGACGTCTAAATTTGATGTATTCTATATATTTTAAAGATTATAAAATATGGGGGCTTATGTAGGGTAAATTTTGTGTCATTTAAACGGGGTAGATTATAACCGTTTATATATTGCGCCGGCCTTCTCTAATACATTCTTTTTCAAACTTTGTGTATTAAATGTACCACTCTGATGAGCTAGCTCGACATTTTCGTCTGTTCATTTCCTATATATAATCTTAAAATGGACCTTGAATACCTTTTTAACTAAAAATGAAGCTATTACCCCTGGCGTTACATTTGATACATTTGGGTTGACTCGTACGATTTGTGTGATGCTTACTTGGTTTGTGAATTATTAATGCATAAATAATGGTCTCGCTCAATACAAAAATGTGTATAAGCGAGACAATATCCTGCACTGGTTTACGAACAGTGGTTTATTCTGAGATAATGAAGTGATGAACAGTCCTAAATTGGACCACCATTGGACCGTCGTAAACACTCACGAGCGATGAAAATAGGTAGGTGTACTTTGTGTAGAGTTCTGTACATGGTTGTAATATTCTTGATTGCTTGTATGTATCATCGATTCAACGCCATCGAATATGACTGAAATCTGTTAATAAATTAAGACATTGTTTATAATACACTGAACAGTGTACTTGATAAATTACAGTTTCATCTTTCAGTGCTAAGTAGTGCATATGCGGACTAAATCTAACGAAACTCTGTACAGCAGTGTTTTTTAACCTGATGTGTTTTTGAGTTTTGTGTTTTTCAGGACGCGACCACCTTTAATGGTAAAATACTTCGCGACCCTCTTTACTGCGCTGATTTATTAAAACACGTGTCTTAAAATGCTACATATATTGAGTCCGAATTAATAACCCGCGACCTCCTTTAAGCGGCCCTTTTAGGGGTCCCGAGACCACACAGTGTATGTACTTCAACCTAATCGTTTGAGGAGTTACAACGGATGGGACTTACGAAGCACAGAGTTCCCGCGTCACATGGCCAGTTGTGTCCCCGCATCCGGTGTCGCGCTCACCGCAACTCGCGATCGCTTCTCATGTAAATATTTAGTTCAATTTATTATTTAGTGATTTATAGTAATAAGAATAACATTATTGTGATATAATTATTAGAATCATCTGACTTCATTTTATGTGTAAACGTATTTATACATTGCAATATTACCTTTCGAACGCTATAATGAAACCACGTGTTGACTTTTTGACACAATCAAAAAGTTTAAAATATATTTAACACCATGTCTTTATGGGCATTTCAAGTACATTGTTGCATATCTTTATATATCAGTTATGTTCCAATAATTATAATTTAGTACAAGTTTTAAATTTTCAAAATGAAGAATGATGATAATTCCTTAATCACATTTTTCTAGTCGTCAATATTGTTAGTAGATTCAAATGTGTATTTTGTTAAAACAATTTTCTCACTTGTTCCTTTTCTGAGGTTGATTGCCGACACTTTGATTGTAATTTTGATATGGGTACATACATAGCAAAATTATTTTCTGTTAAAGTAACGATAAAAGAAGTGAGCTGAGATAAATGAAATATTTTTTGCTTGTTTACACTGAATTTTTACAATCATAATTGTATGCACTAGAAACGAATTTTAGGTAAGGATATATAGTAAGGTACCTATCTCTCCATTTGTTCATATTAATCGGACATGTTATAAGAGCATTAAAAAAAGTTACATACCCCCACTTGTCTCAGACTTATGGACTTTTCGGGCTCGTTTCACACAGAATCCAGAGCACTAAATTTCACGAATATAAAAACGGCTCATAAATTTGTATGAAAATACAGATCATCAGTAATTGTGATGCTCATAGAAAATACACCGAAACAATGTCAAAAAAGTGACTCTATGACACATATTCTTGAATATCAAACGTTTATGTAAAAATGCCCATAAACCAAGAATTGAATTGGGATTAAATAGACTCGAAATTATATAATTTTACTCGTGTTTCTCGAAGGCCTAATGTTTGGCGTTGCAATACGGGTATACCAATTCGTATTTCGCGTCCCTGGTGTAAATTTGGCCAATATCAAAATTATATGTATTTTATTCTTCCACTGACATAACTCTTAGGAAAAATCTATTAAAATCTAACTCAGTTTATGATCCACACAATGTTGTTGTCGGTATGGGAAAGTACTTCATGCTCGCTGGTCCTTCTCAAAGTTTTCGACGCCGACTGAGAGAAATCCGTCTTGATGAGCGAGTGACATTCGGTATTAATAAAAAGAAGTACACACAATAAAAACACAGCTATACTTACATAAGCTCATGAAAAGTACGCAATGTACACATGTAATATTTGAGTCCACAAGCATGAGATTTGCGCGAATTAATCCCATCGCGTGCGTCGTAGTTCCCTGTCTGCAATTTGATTTTCCCGGTGACCTTTCCCATCAAGAGCATTTCTCAAAATGTGCCATATAACTTCTTGCCTGTATTACGACATGAGATTGTTTTATAATTGCATATTGTTATGCTGTAAACTGGTTGAAGCGATTTCTTACTTGATTTAGAAATATTATACGGTCCGGCGCGGAGTGTCCGCTCAGGGTGCCGTTTCCAGTACTTATATTCTTTTGTTACCTACTTTGGATTTGGATCGCCCGCCACACGCGAATATACAGACAACGGCACCCTGAGCGGACTTCTCAATGCAGCGGACGCCATTAAGAGTCCCCGGTAAGCTCGGTTCTCCATACAAACTTAGTTACGCTCTCATTTTAAAACGACTAGCTACATTGCTCTGAAACTTTGTATAATATGCAGGCCTGTAATTAGTTTATGTAGCTTCAGATACCATAGTAAAAAAAATACAGCGAATTTAAGTTTTTCATACAAAACTTGTGCTTGCTGTATTTCGTGTGTTTTACAAACTGGAGCCATATAAACTAATTACAGGCCTTTTAATAAGTATATCTCATGTCATTGTACATGCAAAGTTTCGTTACAATCCAACACGTAGTAGTTAAAATGAGAACGAAACTCCGTTTGTATGGGAAGGTGAAATTCGGACGAGCTTGCTGGGGACTCTTAAAGTAAAATAAACGACATGAAAAAAGTGTTAATTTTATTATCGTGTGACTTTAGTTCTGTGTATTTTTTGTGAAATGTTCTAAAATCAAGTTCAACAAATTTCGACCACGGAATTCACATTAGTGCATGCATTCTGCAGCCAAAACTGTTTTATGAAACAACAATTAGTTATAGTTATATCTTAGACCTTGTGATCACAAATTGTCATAGTTAATCCCGCCTATTAACTCCGACTGTCCGTATTGTATTTATACCCCACCGTAAGAAATGTTTGATTTGTCCTCCCCAGGGCCAAAAGTTTAGACGCCTATAATAATGTGTAATGCACTGAAGAGCTAACACGATATAATACCTAATTCTACGGATGTAAGTTCAATACCTACATATATTTCACTATTGGAATCCATTCCAATTTATGTATAATGACTAATGGGAGATGTATTTCACTTGTCCGCGCATTACATGTAGTGCATTTGCATTGATGGGTGATAATATTGTCAATTATCTCGGCACAGTGAAAATGGTATTTTCAATAGATTCTCCGATTAATATTTTATGTGTGTTCGCTAATTTATTTCTTAATTCGAATTGTACTTCTAATCTAAATTGTAATTGAATCGACTACTCATAATTTGATTATGATTAACTATCTATCTTTGCTACGATGAATATTACACGCTGTAAATAAAATGTTTTTAACTGTTTTTTTTTCTTATCCTACCTGTACGCACTTTAAGAGACTGAGCATACAAGGCCCCGGCCTGGAGTCCTAGCTTGTCTAGGGGTCGCAGACCCAGAGGCCGAACCTTGACAAAGTTCGATATCCTGACAATTTCCAAAATAGCTTCGGGGTGGGTGAGGCAAATGGTAAGTGCCTAGGGGCCCTGGGGCTCTTAAGTGCGGGACTGTGGATTGGTTTGGTACGTAGGAATATTTTAAAAACCTTAAGTAAGATCGTTCTTCTACGAAGGCTGCACTGAAAGCTTCGGGAATCTAATACACTCGCGGACAAAGAACGAAAAAGTAGAATACTCCAAAAAATCGGCCAAGTGCGAGTCGGACTCTTGTACCGAGGGTTCCGTACTAAATATACGCTACATATGGCCGTATCAATGAAAAGCTGGTTTTAGCAGAGCCCTACTCCTAAGCAAAATGTACGCGGTGCTTGATCATTTTATATTAGTTACTGATATAGACAGACAGACACATATAAAATGGTTTTTCAGATTTATTTTGTTGATTGTGCTATAAGAGCTTCTTCAAATTTCAAGTTTCTAGAACAACTGGAAGTACTAGGGTACTTACTCAATTTTAAAAAGTGTCTAAATATACTTTTTTTGGGGCATATACGGCCGTATCTTCTTTTTACATAAACTTAGACGTTTGATTTTTTCACAGCTTCAAGGGATCGTAGACCTGAGTATATAGTTTTAATTTTAACTCGATACCTCCACGCGTTCCTTCTATAAAGGGTCTTGACAGACAGACAGACGGACCGACGGACAGCAAAGTGATCCTATAAGGGTTCCGACTTTTCCTTTTGATTGACATATTAGGTTCTTAAGCCTCAACAAAATTCGCAATGTTGTCAATGTCAAAGACGAAGACCGGCTAGTATAGCTAGGTACACACCGACTGCTCCGTGCGCCCGAGCGGGGCAGTCTCCAACGGTGGTGCCGGAGGCTGCTGCGGCAGTTCCACCGCCACAACACACTCAATCGGTAACAGCTAAGAAAGCTAGCCGACAAACAATACCATCAAATCGAATCAATATTAGGCTCTTGTAAGTGTTCAACGAGTTTTTGATGCTTTATTAAATTGTGTTTTCACAACAACCGACATTATATATTGTCTTCTGTTTGGGGCAGTTAATGTCTACTGTGAAAATTTCAAGTCTCTAAGTTAAGTAGTTTCGGCTCCGCGTTGATATGTCAGTCAGTCAGCACTTTTCCTTGTATATGTATGTAGAACCAATTTTGTAATGATACGCGTGTTGATATGTGTATTGATTTTACCACTACATAACTATGTAAAGTAATTTTTAGGGTTCCGTACCCAAAGGGTAAAACGGGACCCTATTACTAAGACTTCGCTATCCGTCTGTCTGTCTGTCCGTCCGTCTGTCTTTCTGCGTCTGTCCACTGCGTGATATGATAATCGTGATAGCTAGACAGTTGAAACTCTAGTAAAAACAGAGGAATTTTATGTCTGACTGTCTATATCAGTAAACTATTATACTTAGTGACTTCAAATTTTCACAGTAGACACTTTTTATAATATAAGCAAGGAATAGGAAAGGATCTTTGGAAATGTTGGTTAAACTTGGGTTTCAACCCAATTTTAACCAAGTTTGTATAGAAAATCTGTAATTATTTGATAACTGTTATAATATTTCGCGTATATACTCTTCATTTAAAACTAAAAAAACGAATGTCAGCATTTTTGGAAATTCAATCCCCGAACCGGGTTAAATTGAGGTTGAAAGTTGGTTTGGAAAACCTGTAATTATTTGAGTAACTGTTATAATATTTCGCGTATAGAGTCTTCATGTAAAATTAAGAAAACTAATTTCAGCCATTTTTGGAAATTCATACCCAAAAAGGGTGAAATTAGGGGTTAAAAGCGCTGAATCGAAATTTGAAAGACATTAGAGGGAACGATGGTATGATGGGTGGAGCCACTATGTTGTTAACTGGAGATTTTCGTCAGACTTTGCCCGTAGTTCCAAGAGGAACTCGAGCTGATGAAGTTAAAACTTGCAATAAGGCGTCAAATATTTGGCCTTTAATCAAAAAACTCCACCTTAAGAAAAATATGCGAGTGTGAGACAGAATTCTGCGACCTTCTCCTTAAAATAGGAAATGGAGGATATCCCGAAACTGAGGGAAGGATTACAATTCCGTCGGATCTCGCTTTTGTTGTGCGGACCGTTGACAACCTAATCTCTCAAAACCCAGATACCATAGCAAGTCAATGGAGTGGTTGTGTGAACGAGTGATTCTGTCACCTAAGTACATCCAGGCTTCCGTTATTAGCATATCATTTTATTGAAGTCGTTGGAAGGTTCAGAATACAAATATAAGTCTGTAGACTCTGTAGTGAACACGGATGATGCCATAAACTATCGCGTAGAGTTTAATACACTTAACCCACCCGACCTACCTTCTCACATACTTATCGTAAAAGCGGGTGCTCGACTAATGTTGCTGCAAAATCTCAACCAGCCGAAGTTTTGCAATGGAACCAAGCTGCGTGTGATAACCTTACATAAAAACGTTACAGAAGCCATATTTTGAAAACTAACCTCATTGCTATTAACCCCAACTACGGGGTGAGGTGGGATCTAGGTACTATTTTGTGTTTACCGTTAAAATTATGAAATGAAACGACAGGTACTTAATCATTAAAAAACTAAAATTCATACTACCGGAATATTTTAATCAAAACCAACCTGCTCGTATTAAAATAATACCTATGGGTATTATTGAGGGTTGAATTTCTGTTTTGTCTCTTCCTTCTCCCCCTCGTTTTATGGTATTTTCTTATATATGTAGATATCTATTACTATGCCTTTGAGGTACAATCTAGTCAAAACGGCTGGACGGGTTTGGTCATGTTTGGTACAAGGATATCTGCAAATGGTATAAGTACCTGCCTACTTTTAAACGATCTCGCTGATGTCGCTGAAACAGAAAAGAAGGTAACGGCTTTTTTCCCCTCCGCGAACGAAGTTGTGTGAGCGCCTTCTCGTTAAGTCTAAAATTGAAAGATCCATTAAGCATTTGGTCTATTGTACATGTAGTATAGCTAGACACAAGAATTCAATACCGGTTTACTTGAGTCAACAGGGTTTTCATAACTTGAATTTGATCATGTTTTAATTGATATTTAAAATAGACATTGGACTCGCCAAACCATATTTCACAATCAAACTCATATCGTAGCATGATTAAACTTGTAACTAGAAACAATTAAGAAGATTGTAAAATAGTTAAGTAAATTTTAACGACTCATGCTACCTTATAAGGATTTTAAAAGTAGCATCGTTTAATTTACTTATAGATTATAAAAGAACAACGGCAAAATTGCGAAACATTGAAGATTTGTTTCATTTTGTAATTTTAATTTATAATTATTTTTTTTATCGATTTAGAGGTTGGCAAATGTGAAAGTATGTAGTATAAATATAATCTATAAAGACTGTATATCATAGTTTCGAATACGTACTCTCGGAATATCATTCTATCGAATGCTCGTTGGCTCGACTGTTACTGAATCGAATATTCGCTGTTCGAAATACTTGTGGCCGAAATATGTACAATGGACAAAACGTAATCTAGAATTATATGGTTTCGATCAGTACTGTAAGACCCAGGAATTTCCAGGAATATTCGAGTTCATCACACAAATATTTGCCCATGCCGGAATTTGTACCTGGGACCTTTGGCTCAGTAAGCCTTGGTTAAACCACTGAGCCAAATATGTCGTCATAATTCAAATAACTTCTAATCTAGAAGAATTTTTGGATTGCTGGCACCACACTAGCCTACGCTATTTTGTCACGCTCCGCACGTGAGTTGGCTTTCTCGTTTTTTTTAAGTATTCGAGAAATTTGTCAGTTTTTAGTTATCGAGGCAATAGACTTACAAATTAAAAATATATGCATATTTGAAGATTTATTGTTTCAACGCTTTTTGACACAGCTAATATTTGATCCATGACGTTGTGTCTGAGATGACAATCGACACCTCATTTTTGATTTGACGATGTATTGTTTCAACGCTTTTCGACCAGCGAATATTCGATTCAGTAAAAGTTGAGCCAACATTCCTGTTTGAGATCTTCTGTGGGATCACAATCGACACCTCAATTTCGACTTGACGATTTATTATTTTAACGCTTTTCGACCCAGTGAATATTCGATTCTGTAACAGTCGAGCCAACGAGCATTCGATAGTATGATATTACGAGGGTAGGTATTCGAAACCACAGTATACAAAAAGTCTTCGAAAAATCAAGAATGTTAAGTTTCATGATTTAAAAATGTTTTTGCGAAATTTCTAGTTTCTAAATTCTAAGATTTTACCTTTGACATACAAACTTCCATCCCTTGTTTTTCCGCCTCAGGGGATGTATTTGGAAAAATGCTTTCTTATCCCTTGCCTACGTTATAAATGTAACCTACTGTGAAAAAAACAGTTTTCTAGCGTTAGTAGTTTCGGCTGTGCGTTGATGAGTCAGACAGTCAGCCAGTCAGGACTTCCTCTTTTATATGCATAGATAAAGCAAGGATCTCATTTAGAATTTGTATCTTAAGCTACATCATCATTCTCCTGCCCTTACCCCATATATACTTGAAACGATGTTATAAGCGATATAGTTACCTAAAAGCCGTATTAGGATATTTAAAAGACGTTATCACATCAAAAAGTATTAGTTTGAAATTGGTTTAACGTAATTTTCACGAATTTATTTCAGGGCCATATAGATTATTTAGGGGCAAAATATAGTCAGGTAATAACATATTAATTCCGTTATCTGTGAAACATGCGTTATTAAATGACCAGCTGGCTACGATCTTGGCGCCATCTAGCAATAGTCTGCATTTTTTGTTACTTACGGGGAACGGCCTTTTGTGTGGAAAGGGACAGTCCTCTTGCTTTAATCGTCCTTGCTATTACTAAGACTCTGCAGACCGTCTGTCCGTCCATCTGTCACCAGGCTGGTATCTCATGAACCGTAATAGCTAGACAGTTGAAATTTTCACAGGTGATGTATTTCTGTTACATGTGTCTATGTCAGTAACCAATATAAAATGATCGAACACCGCGTACATTTTGCTTACAATATGGCTTTGCTAACTGGATTTTCATAGATACGGCTATTTGTAGCGTATATTTTGTACGGGACCCTTGGTGCGCGAGTCAACTCACACTTGGCAGATTTTTTCATTTCCTTTAATTTTAACGGGTGGTAGTACTTACCTGTCAATACAAACAACTTTTCCTATGGGGGGATATCTCGGTAACGATATAAAACTGTTACATAATAAAATATCCAAGACTTTGTTATTTATACTTATCACAGAAATACTTGCCCTTACCGGGATTTGAACCCAATACCATAAGCTTCGCATGCAGCGTCACTACCGCTGAACAAAACCGGTCATCATGACAGTGTTTTGACAATTGACAAAAAGTAGATTCTACGTTCGTTCTTCTCCATTATTTTAAATGTTAGCTTATAGTAGTACATTATGATACGAGTGTGGTATGGTGGTAATTACACTCGAGGCTATATCTTGCAGCCCGAGCCGTAGAAGAGGGCTTTTATAAAGCTGAGAGTGTAATTACCAATGCACACGAGTTTCATATACGACGTTTTTCAACACACTTGCGAGAAAAAAAGCAAAAGAAGATTATAGATAGATATATACTCGTGCTTGGGTAAACAATCCTGTAGTCCGTAAGTTTTATCCATCATCAGTATTTCAAATTTACGTACCTACATAATAATTATATTTTAAATAAAATGCTTGGAACTATTAACACCTTATTGACATTTAAAAAAAATAAAAAAAATATATAACACTTAAATATAAAATATTTGTAAATATTAAATATGTCATATCAAATCAAAATGGCGCGCTACGGCCGGTGCATTTGTCTATGCGCGCACAAGAGTGATGAGGCAAAGGCTAATTGGCGGCTAGTAAAATAAGGATAATTATATCATACTAGCTTTTGCCCGCGGCTTCACCCGTTTATTGCTTAATGAAATTTTGACAATATTGGTATCTGAATCAAATGTCATTGCCCATATATAATCATGACACTTGATTCTGATTCTGAGCGTCAAACGCGATAGTTAATAGGGGGGCTGTATGTCGGTATGTATGTTTGTCCGCGATTATCGCGTTTGGCTGAAGCGATTTAGATGCGGTTATCGGAAAAGTATTTGTTACATTCTGGAGGTTTCGGTATACGACGTTTTGGTGAAAGCGGTTCCCTTATTTTTTTAAACAAATGATTGCAATAATTGTTGAATAGTTAAGCCGGCAACAACTTACTACTACTAAGAGATTATGATCAAAGTAGATTTATACTCTTGAATAGAAGCTTTTACCCGCGGACTACAAAAAAATGCACTACAGATGCACCAGGAAAAGAGCGAATTTTCATGCAGCCTTACGTCGTTTAGTTGAGAAACGCAGATGTTCGGCAATAACAATTTTTGTGAAAGTATTTCTTAAGTTTTACGTTCGTAATTTTTTTCATATTATTTGGACTGACGGTTTAGAAAATAGAGGTAGGGAGACTCTATTTATGCTACTTTCGGAGCGGTTATTTCCGAAAATATTTTTTCTTAGAAACCTCAAAGTGTTTTGAAAAGAAATGTCGAAATATGTGCCACACATTGATGTTTGCTAAAATAAAAAAACCGTTTTAGTTACATGTATGGTGTGCCTCCCCTAGATATTTTTTTATTTGTTATTTAAGTATCAAACTTAGCAGCGGCTTTTACAAGACACCTATTCTCAAATTTCATCAATATACATCTTGTAGTTTTTGACTAAAATGCCTGTGATCTACAGACGGACGCACGGACATGTCGAAAATATAAGGGTTCCGTTGCTTGGGTAAGGGTTTCGTTGGCTACGGAACCCTAAAAAGTGGGACTTTCCTTGCGCAAAATAATTCAAGATCTAGCTAAATGTTAAAGATATACATAATATCCAGACGTTGCTCACAAATTGCTAGGTTATAAAGCTGACAGAGGAACGTCGCAGAAGCATTATGTAAAACCTAAAATTATTGTCTAGGATGGCCGGTAAAAATAAACGATGTGATAGCTTTAGAGCGATTGGTGATTCATTAACAGATTAACAAATGAAAAGGCAGTAATATTCTGAGAACTCACTCTCTTGCTTTTTCCTGGATGAGCGTAACGTCTGGATACATTTTTGAAATAAGGTCTTCAGCTGTTGTTACTGTAGTGCACAGATATCATGCCGTCTTTGTCGGGGTAATCGCTGTTACCCAGTTTTAGTAAAAGGTCCGAAAGTTGGCAATATATGTGCATAATACTTATTTATCAATTATATTACATGTTATCGAATAAATAATTGAGGAACGTAAGTAAGTACATATATGTAGGTACCGATTTAATTGCAATTTGGCACAAATATTTTCCATCCTTTTCATTTCCACAATATTAAATTTCTAATTCGATGTCATTTTCGTAATTAACGTCCCAAAAAACATAAAAACAACACCCATATTGATATTTACACATTTCAACCCCATCACACCCCAACAGGGGAGATGGTGTTTTACGTCCGCCAAGTCGGATTTTAAAATCATTTTTATTTTCGTAATCAACGACCCGATAGACCATAGAAACAATACCCATGTCGGTTTTCGGTCATTGTCAAAAAATGTCCCTCTTTCAGGGGTTGAATTCTCAAAAAACCTGAAGCACGTGCTTAACTCATGTATCTTTAGGAATACTCCTGTGAAGTTTTGATTAGAATAGTCTAACTAATCTTGTTTCCCCATACAAACTTTGGACCCCCATTTGACCCCCTTAGGGGCTGAATTTTGAAAAATCCTTTCTTAGTTCACCCCTTGACCTTATAAGGAACCTACGTGCCAAATTTGGAATCCTTAGAATCAACGGTTTGGGCTGTGCGCTCATTTGTCAGTCAGTCAGTTTCTTATTCTTATTTTATATATTTACATATATATGTTTTTTTATAAGCACCACATTCGATTTATTAAAAGAACCTACAGTGCTTCTGGTACATAAAAACTATTTGCTGACGTTTAAAAAAAACTGTAATGAAAAGGCACTAGTGCGATTATGTAATGTAAAACACACGCTTGTGTAATTAACTGGATTACAGCCATAAAAACGGTATAATAAGGGCCATTTTAGGAGCAAGTGTGTTGAAAGTGATTTTTTGGAGATTGGTTAAACTGATTTGGATAATTATTTAATGCTTAACGAAAATCGCTTCAACGCTGAACTGGTTTGCATAGGCTTGTTTAGAGTCAATAGTTAGGTGTGGTCTTTCAATTTAGTACCAACCTAATTAGCAAGTAAATTCGACCTCGTAGCCTTTGCCCTTAGGTGATGCTGAAGTTCTCGTTGTTCATTGCGTGACACGGGTCAGTTCCTGAATAATAAAAAAACTTAGTTATGTAAAATTCATCATGGAGCAACATTCCATTCGGCTACGGTAAGGTTGTCGAAACGTTGACGCGATATTTTCTGGCACGAACATAATTATATAATACCTACTAGGTAATTGTAGTCAGCAATAGTAAGCATCATTCTCTAGCCTTTTCCCGTTACTTTCGGGTATGCTTTGGGTAGAATCAAAATGATTTTCAATAGAAAGATGGCGCTGTTATTATTGTTTAAACGAATTAGTATTAGGACTATGGCACACGCGTTCTGTTACTGAAGATTTTTATTGGATTCATGATCACGGTAAGGCAAAAGGATTTTATAACATACTAGCTGCGCCCGCGGCTCCGCCCGCGTGGAATTCGGTATGTGTCAGTAAGCGGCTACTTCACCGCTCTCCCCTGGTGACGTAACTTAAAGTAAAGTCCAGATAAAATATTATACAATTACCACTAAATAAAACTACACCAAAATCAATAGTTTTTCGCACTTATTCAAATTTTTGACGTGATTTAAAAGACATAGAGTATAGGTATACTTAGTAGGTGTATATCGGACGATAAAGTACCACTTTTCTATTTTTATGTCCTTCTCCAAATCAAGTCCATGACAAATATCATCCAAAACGGTTCTCCAGTCAAATCAGTCTAAGCATGAAAAGGTAAGAACACATAGAAATCCATACTTCCTAACAAACTTCCGAATTTAGGTCTAATATTATTTAGAAGTAAGATTAGAGGAAAGGTGTATATAGATATCAAAAACGTGAGGCCAAATATTTACATTTTATTTAAAGTTACGTTTATGTATGCACAACTAAATATGGTATACATACTCCAAAAGTAGGTATGTAGAGTATATTTACATAACGTTGACATTTTACAATATTTTTTGTACACCCCACTGTGAGTCTTCCCGGTGGGCATCAGCACGAACAGCTCCGTGCAGCTGGTGACGCGCGAGCAGGCCCCGTAGAGCTGCCCGTGCGAGAAGCACGAACACGGCTTCTCCGACGCCGCACACCATCAGGATTTGCACCTCGATGAGGTTTCGCTGCAGCTGCACTACTTTTAGCTTGTTTCCGTTGCATAACTTTTTAGGTGACAAATTCCGAAGAAGCATGATCGGAACTCCAATTTTCAGGGCAATGGGGAATATATGAAAATTTTCAATAATCTTGAAATTTTGTTTATAGGTAAGAATAAGCCTCCTTATTGTCAGAAAAAAATACAGATTTTTCTGTTGCTTAGAAAAAATAAAAAGATGAAAAGGTGTTGGTGGGCCTCTATGCCCGTCTTATACGGTACGGCAAAAATAACAGTACATTTACCAGCCATTTTTAACCGACTTCCAAAAAAGGAGGAGGTTCTATGTTCGACAGTTTGTATTTTTTTTAAATGTATGTTCACCGATTACTACGCCATCGCCAATAGGATATTTCAAAGGATATACTCCTGAGGTGGTCCCATTGCCACCAAGTTGGGACCTGATGATGGGATCCCAGGGAAATCGAGGGCAATCCTCAAATTTTATTGGCACTTAGAACGTTTTTCATATATTCTTTTAAGCTATATAAGCATTTGTATATGGTAGTCATCATTTTATCATGCTGAGCTGATGACGGAAGGTACAACTCTTTAATAGATAAGAGTTAGAGGATAATTATAAAAAAAACATCTACCTATTATAGGTAGATACGTTAAGACTGTTAGTCATATTCCTTACTAGCTTTTGCCCGCGACTTCGCCCGCCTTAAATTCGCTTATCGCAAATAACTGTATTTTTCCGGGATAAAAAGTAGCCTATGTCCTTCCCCGGGACTCAAACTATCTCCATACCAAATTTCATCCAAATCGGTTCAGCGGTTTAAGCGTGAAGAGGTAACAGACAGACAGACAGACAGACACACTTTCGCATTTATAATATTAGTATGGATAGTATATATTTTTCTAAACTTATCCTCTGGTTGTCATCATTTCATGCTGATAATGGAAGGTACAATAAACTAACCAACTTTTACATTTCTTTCTTCCCAATTCCCAAGACTCGAGATGCGTGCAAAGTGCCTCCTCAATTTTTCCATTCTGGGCTCTAAAAAATACTTTATATCACTACTAAAATCCATCACTAAAAAGCAAAAAATAAAATAAATTAAATAAAAAGAAGAAACGAATTCAAAATAAACTAAAAAGCCAAAAATAATGTTTTATGTACGGTACGGATCACATTTGAATCACCTTTTGAAGTCGGTGCCAAACCTGAAGTAAATAAAGTTCTTTATTAATAAAAATACGTATTGTAGGTAAATGTAGGTAGATAATAACTAAAGGCTCGCCGCCCAGGTTCTTGATAGTAATAAATTAATGGTTTGACACCGACTTCAAAAGGTGATTCAAATGTGATCCGTACTGTGCATAAAAGATTATTTTTGGCTTAATACATTATTTTGAAGTCGGTTCTTTTTTTATATATTTTTTTTTATCGAAAATATCAATGCTGCAGGTATATAGGGCCACCAACACCTTTTCATCTTTTTATTTTTTTTCCAAGGCACAGAAAAATCTGTATTTTTTTTCTGACGATAAGGAGGCTTATTACTACCTATGCAAGATTTTTGAAAATTTTTATCCATTCCCCATTGTGTATACTGGGAGTCCTGAAGCGCTCAATGAGTTTAGGAACTCCATCGGGTATGTTGTGACGTTGCCTTCGTCCAAGACAGTGTTAATGGAATTATATCCTGCCTGTTCACCTTCGATTTCCGCCAATATCCGCTCATTAACAGCTCTCTCACAAACCCAAGAGTTCTCATGTCGCGTCACCTGGCTCAGGTCTCCCTATATGCTCCGAATGTGGTCTTCATCGGACGGAATGATCCTGCATAACATCTCTGGTAATCGAACCAGGGCGTTGGTTTCCTCCAGAAGTCCTTCTCCCACCTGAAGCAGTACCTGGGAGAATTCCTGCACATGTGAGCCTCCTCCTTGATGATACCACCGAGCCACTTATCTCGTATTTTGTTGTATTATTAAATCAATTATTCAATTAAGTTTGTTGATATCCGTACCCTCTCTTCTGAACTTAGAGTTAATTTGGCAAAGTGCTTCCTGTTGCTTAAGTTTTAAGGCTTAAGTTATATCTAAAGATATTTATTTTAGCGCCTCCTATTAGTTTAGCGGGGTACTCGATAGTTCGTAGGCTCGAGAAACAGCTAGAGTAGGTTAGAGAAAAGTTTGCACCTCCTTCCGTAGCGGTAGCGCCATAAGATTCGGGTGCAAACTTACCTCAATCTAGTGTAGTGGCAAGCCTTTTAGAGGTTGAATTTTTATAGCCTATAACCTGGCCGGGAATTTTTCGACAGATTCGTAAAGTTTGCATCGAAATCTGTTCAGCCGTTTTCATGTGATGCGCATACAAATAAACAGACAAACAGATAAACAAACAAACAGACAAAAATTCTAAAACTGTTGGAACGTGTTCTGTTATCAATGTTAAGTATCCCCGGCAAACATTTTTTCGAATATCTTCCATGTACAGACTTTCGACCCTCTTCAGCTTTATTATATGTATAGATAGATAGATACACCTATAGATTAGGTCTTAGGAAACAAATGAGAATCGTGTCATAGTTAGAGAGTTTTGTTCCGGATGGCACGCAGGCCACTCCAATACAATACGAATGAAATGACAACGAGCTTCAATTCTTTAAAACCAATTTTTTTAGTTGGGTTTCTCGACATTAGGATCATTTGACTCACCGTGATGCATGCAAAGCGGTCAACATAACATTCATATAATCCTATCTCCGAGATATGTAGTCCCATGAAAATGTCAACCATTTTTAGAGCAGGCATTAAATTTTTAATTAGTGTGAACTTTGACAAATGAAAAGGATGCTTTTTAGGGTTCCGTAGCCACAATGGCAAAAACTGAACCCTTATAGTTTCGTCATGTCAGTCCATCCGTCCTTATGTCAGAAGCATTTTACTGTAAAACTACAAAATATATACAGGGTGTCCCAACAAGTAGTGATATATTGAAGCTGGGAGGTGGAGGACCTAGAGGGCTATCTAAATGACCCCTATGTATGTTCCACGATTTTTCGTATTTTCGGAGTTATGACTTTTTTTTTAATTTTTCACCTATAGCCGCGTACGATGAGATTTTTATTTATGGTGACGTGAATTATTGCGGTAGATGCTTGATTTTTTTGTGTGCTAAGCTGATAGATAGGCCAATTCAGTATGGTAACATTTACTATCGTTAGATCTTTGAATGGAATAATAAAAAATTAAATGCCAAGAATGATAAAATTACCCAATATGTTCACAACTTCAAGGGGCTTTAAAAAGATAAAATCACATAAAAAAAATTACCATTTGGCTTTTAAAAACTTGCTCTATCTATCAGGTAGCTACCCTGAAAATTTCATTTTATTATTCATAAGGCTTCAATCAAAAAATTTAAATCAAAATGTGGTAAGTGCAAAATTTTAATGTACATGATGATTAATACAAACAAAGTAAAACCAATTACAAGGTGTTTAATTACAAGACATTTTCAAAATGGCCCCCCTGTTGCTCAATGCAAGTGCGACATCGCCGAAAAAAGTTGTCTTTTAAACGTCTGAATGCACTTCTATTATTTTTAATGGTTTCTTCTGCTACTCTCAATTTCCGGGTTAACTCGTCCAAATTGCGGCATTCTCTTGAGTAGACGACGTCTTTGTAGTCTCCCCATACAAAAAAATCAATGGGGTTTAGGTCGGGGGACCGTGGAGGCCAGGCTATAAGGCAGGCGTCACCCCGGCCGCAACTACCAATCCATCTTTCAGCGTATCTTTGATTGAAATAGTTTCTTACGTCCAAGGCAAAATGGCATGGTGCACCATCACACTGCAGTACTATGCTTCTGCGTGTCTCCAAGTCCACATCTTCTAACAGCAGGGGCAGATCGACGCGTAGAAAATTTAAAAAGTGATTGCCGCCCAAGCTGTCTGGCAGCTGAAAGGGCCCGATTAGCTGACCGTTAAGTATGCCAGATCAAAGGTTAACACTAAAGTGATCTTGGAATGTCGATTCCCTTTTTAAATTTGGTATTTCAATTGCCCATGAGTGAGAATTGTGCATATTAAAAATCCCATTGCGTCTAAAGTGGGATTCATCCGTCTACAAGATTTCGTTAAAAAAGTTTTCGTTTTCAGCTTGTCTCCTCAGCATTTCCTGACAGAATTCAATTCGCCGACTGTAATCTTCCGGTTTCAACTGTTGCACTTTTCTAATGTGAAACGGATGATATCCTACGCTCTGTAGTGTACGGTGTACCTGAGATTTAGAAAGTCCGGTACGACGTTCCATAACTCTCACACTGGTCGACGGGTCTCTTTCTACTTCTTCAACCACTGCATCTACTACATCAGGATCCGGCATAGTGGCCATACGGCCTGATCTGGTACCCGGTATGTAACCTTCCAAATACGCATTATGTACTCTTAAGATCATGCGATGGTCAGGAAACGTTTCAGGTTGAGGCCCGCCTCTTCGTTCCACATGTTCCCGGTACAGCCTTGAAGCTTCCGCCGCATTCCCCCTAGCATAACCGTAATAGTAATGCATTTCTGCCTAGTCACGTGAAGTAAACATGATCACTTACACGCAAACTCAAGTCCAGTTAAATAATGCCAAGTCGTCGATTCCAGGTAATAACACTAATCCAAATCGTAATGCAAGTCAAAGTCCATATGAATAGCCAAAATGATTAGAGAAACGAACAATTAGCAGTATTAAAAAACAAGTTTTAAATTATTGAAAAGTACCAACGATGACCAAACAACGTGAAATTTTTTTCATGCGTCAACCGTCTTTTGTTTTTTGTTCTTTTTCTATTGATGGCCAGTGCGTGATTTAGAACGAAATTTATTTAGAAAGTTAATTAATTTTGCACTTGCCACATTTAGATTTCAATTTTTTGATTGAAGTTTTATGAATAATAAAATAGCTACCTGATAGATAGAGCAAGTTTTTAAAAGCCAAATGGTAATTTTTTTTATGTGATTTTATCTTGAGCCCCTTGAAGTTGTGAACATATTGGGTAATTTTATCACTCTTGGCATTTAATTTTTTTTTATTCCATTCAAAGATGTAACGATAGTAAATGTTACCAAACTGAATTGGCCTATCTATCAGCTTAGCACACAAAAAAAATCAAGCATCTTCCGCAATAATTCACGTCACCGTAAATAAAAATCTCATCGTACTCGGCGATAGGTAAAGAATTAAAAAAAAAGTCATAACTCCGAAAATACGAAGAATCGCGGAACATACATGGGGGTGATTTAGATAACCCTCTAGGTCCTCTACGTCCCAGCTTCAGTATATCACTACTTCTTGGGACACCCTGTATATTGACGAAATTTGGAGAAATTTGTGTAGTCCGTGTGTCACATATTTCGACAGTACTCTTTGAAATAATTATGAGGACGCTATTTTTTTTATTCAGTGATTTTTTTCGGAAATAGTCGCTACGAAAGCTGCATAAATTGCACCCCCCCATCTGTTTTCTAAACCTTATGTCCAAAAAATATGAAAAAATCATAAAAATAAAGCTTAATGAATATTTTCAATGAAAATTGTTTTCAACATAAACGGATATTGTTTTTTAGTTATTACCGAAAAACAGGGATTCTCAACAAAAGGTGCCGTGGAGATACGCTCTTTTGTTAGTGCAGTTTTTCATATCGTTTTTTCCATCTGTGGTCTCTGCGGTGCATTTTTCGTATGGACGGCTGCGGAACCCTACACTGACCATGGCCCGACATGCTCTTGGCCGGTTTTTCCTCCAAGTTTGTACGGAATAGTAGGTGTGTATTATGCGGACTATGGTTGCTTCATCTCCAGTGTTTGTTCCCCCTGCACCCGTCCGCAGACGACCCGACCGCACTGCTTCCGTAGCTCATTTCAGTATATCCACTGATTGTTCTAAAGCTAATCTATTCATAGCATGTTATTTTGTTCACAAGTCATCAAGTTATGACATCATCTTAAGCCAAAGCGTAGTGTGATCTTCAGATATAGTTACTATGTTATTATTGCTTACTAGAAGGTGCCCGCAACTTCGTTTGCGGAGGAAGAAAATTCAAAACCCCTCTTTTTTTCTCATAGCCTAGTGGGGTAAAAAGTATCCTATAACCCAGCTACCCATGTACCAAAAATAGTCGAAATGTACTTTGTTTGAACATACAAAAGTCCAAAAAAGATATTTTTCGATTTAGTCACCTCCAAATAGTCCGTAACAATCATTTTTTTGAAAACATCTTCTATTATTTTATAATTGTATTTAGTATAGATATCCCACTTTCCAACTGCTAGCTTTCTCTCCCTCTCTCAGTGATGGGCTTTCATCTACAAACCCTTATCATATCACACACGCGGTATTTGATACTTATGGGATTTGTATCATAGCGTGCTACTGACAGCTACAGCATAGTAAGTTTGGCTGCCAAATATTTCAATTGTTCCTGTCGGGCACCAAAGTCATGACAGGATGCAGGACAATGCACTATATGTTTTATACAACGCTACAACGCCTTAGATGAATAAATAATTACAGTCAAGGAACCTCGAAATAAAGTGTTTAGCTAGGAGTGAGAGTTTAGCTAAATATATTGCACAACAGCTTACGAAGGAGGCGGCCCGGGTTCGAATCCTTTTTCACCAATTTGTGTGATGAGAAGTTATGAATTTCCGGGTTCCGGGGTCTAGGGATGTTTCTAAGTATTTATAAGGAGTGTAAATATATTATGTATGTCTTCGTCTGGTACCCATAGCTTCCCTTATTGTCAGGGGCTTGTGTAAGATTATCCTAGGTAGTTATTTATTTGTTTATTTATCGCCTATTGCCTTATGAGGATAGAATAATATAATTAAATAGCAAGCTACTTTTAAACGCAGCCTGCGAGTACCAACGCGGGTCAAAATAGTCATGATGTGATAATTGGCGATGGCGACAAAGTTCAGGCACGGCGCGTAGCGCAGGCGCACTGGGCTCCGGCCCGGCGGCACTTCCTTGTTTCCCAACCGAAGCGATCGCCAGGTGGATCCTTCGCTTACTCAGTAGGTTATTATTCACGTTTCGTATTCTACGGACAGACTACTACTTTCTCAAAAATCCTACTTCCTACTTATATTATAAATGCAAAAGTTTGGGAACATGTTTGGACATGTGGATGTTTGTTACGCGAAAACTGCTCCCAAACTTTTGCATTTATATTATAAATGCAAAAGTTTGGGAACATGTTTGGACATGTGGATGTTTGTTACACGAAAACTGTTGAACTATGTGTGTGCCAAACACAGATAAGTCAAGTCATGGAAACTTAGGATTTCCGGAAACCTCGCGTTTCCAAAAGTACTGTTGGCACACAAAGCTGTTATGATCAGACAGCAATTTATCTACTCTGCCCCAAGGTTGACTGGTGTGCTGGTGGAGTTAATGTCCTATAGCATTAACTCAACCTTTTGTATGATATTTTTTTCTTTTGTGTAATGAGGGTTGAAAAAATAATTAGTCGGTTTTTTTTAACATTCCTAGTCCATTGCCTGTTGGCAAACGTCCCAAATACTTTTGTTTACGTAAGTATTAGGGACATTTGAACAAATGGTGCTCTCGACTTAAATGTAGAAACAAGTAATTGTTTAATCGATAATAAAAACCAGATACACTTAGAAAGACTTAATTCTTGAATAATAACTACCATGAATTTCGATCAAGGATCGTCGATCGTTCCAAAAATAGTGGCACCGACAAGTTAAAGCGTCATACGAAATAAACACCGGCCAAGAGCATGTCGAACTATGCTCAGTGTAGAGTTCCGCAGCTGCTCATACGAAAAAATGCATTACAAATGAAATAAAAACGATATGAAAAACTGCACTAACAAAGGAGCGTATCTCCACGGCACTTACATCCTTTTGTTGAGAAGAACTCACAGAAATTTATGAACTACTTAATTTTACGTCATCTTTTCTTTGTTCCGTGTTTTTCCATCTCTTTCTAGAAATCATATTCAGGGTATAAATACGGCCGAACGTTTTAGACAACTCATTTCGGTGGACGCCGAATTGTCAACATCTCCTGCATCTCCTGATGATGCCTCGTAGAGAGGCGAAACACATGTCGAGGATTATACTGTCTGGTGGTGGTTTGTTCTATTTGCCAGTGTTTTTTTTTGTGGAAACAGCATGAAATGTGACCATGTGAGCACAATTTATTCATTCATTAATCTAATATGGAGTTCCGCAAAGTGACGCCTGAATCTATTAATTATTTAAATTCCAGACGCTTTGGGTGTGTTTTTCCATTTGTACGTCTTTATTGCAACATCGATTGTAGCTATGATAGTCAATATGGACATAACATAGTAGGATAGATAATTACAAGTTTTAAAGTATTTTGTAACTCGTTAGCTATATCGGAACGTTGGCGAAGAGTCGGATACAAAAATAGTGGCATCATCTGCGAGCATAACACACAAATGGTCAATTCTTAGGGGGAATTCATTAACGTACACCAAAAACAATGTGGCTCCAAGACATCACCTTGCGGCACCCCTTTCAGATTTGTATTAGGTATATTTTGACTACACTCTTGTGATTGTTTTGTAATCCCAGAGTATGTGTCTAATATCGTAGCATGAATCCTATAAGTACGATAAGTCTATACAATTTTTCTGGCCACACTTCTCGAATTCCAACATGTTCTAGCTGCTTCAATAAGATTTTATGAGACATGCAGTTAAACGCCTGTGGTGTTTGGTACCCCTCGGTTTTCGCATAGAAACACGTACGATTGTCGTCACTCTAAATTCGGCACGGATAGCTTGCGCGATCGGCGTCGAATGCTGGACTTCTGCTTCTTGCATAAGATAATTAACGGCTAAATAAGATGCACCGACCTGCTTAAGATGATTTCGTTGACTATACGCCTCACGATTATCCCAGGCGCCCCATAGGGAAACCCTTTTCCGTACCCACATCCAGGACTAATCTTGGCTTGCAGTCACCTTTGGTCACCGAATCTGCTCTAGCTATATAATCAACAAAAATAATCATTGCCTTGACATTTTTCACGACCGTTTGGCCGTGGTTAAGTCTAAAGTATTGCCAAGCAAGAAGTAATGTTTGTGATACCCACCTCGCCATGTTGTGTTAACTTTAAAGTTAAATTCGATGTCAATATTTCTTTCTTTCTTCTTTTCCTTGTGTTCCTAATTTTTGTTTGCAAATTTATAATTATTAAATTGTTATAGTTATAATATTAATATATTTTTTTGTTCTCACTGCATAAATGTGTTTTAAAAGTATTATGTCCTCCATTATTGTTTTGTATATCAGATGTAGTATAATAATATAATTAATGTGAATGATATAATATATGTGGCTGTAATTTAATAATATATAAATATATAAACGCCTTTGATTGACAAAAACTAAATGACTTACAGTGAATTTACTACTTTAAAGAGAGTGTCGAGTTTTATAAAACCTACAAAAGTCGGGGTGCTCTTGGTCCCTTTAAGATAAGGAACTGAATCTTGGTGCTGGGACCAAGCGAACATGTTGAATATAATAATATATGATAATATAATAGATAATAGAACATGATCGAATAATTCAAGAACGACTTTATCTATTTCTGTCACAATTAATTATATATTTAAATAACACAATTTAAACGGATTATATCGCGTATATTATTTCATTTGAGTTCCCGACGTTTCGGAAACTTTTCAGGTTTCGTGGTCACGGGTCGACTAAGAAAAGATGTATTTTCCTCTGTCAAAGTTATAATTTGTACAAACTACCCCTTTGAGAAATCAAAAGGTACCGGATGGCTCTAATGTTTAAAGACAGTTACACATATGCGAGAAGTCTTTGTTTTTAAAATAATAAAACACGTTCGGCTCAGTGGGTTGTACAACAACCTACGAAGCCAGCGGTCCCGGGTTCGAATCCCGGCCAGGGCCAGTATTTGTGTGATGAGCACGAATGTTTGTTCTTGGGTCTTGGATGTTTTCTATGTATTATATTTTATCTATTTATTATGTACTAGCGGCCGCCCGCGACTTCGTCCGCGTAGAGATTAGGTAAAGCCAGAGATATAAAAGAAGAAAACTTTTTTCTGTCAGTTGTCCGATGCTGTTAATGTTTTAAAAAAATACTCATAAAATATTCAGTGACCAACGGATTTAGAGTGAGAAAATGGGGATATTGAACATTATTCCATAAGAAGGCAACACTGGCACTTTTAATTTAAACTAGGAGGCGTTCTACTATGAGAAGAAGAGACATACGAAGTTCCCGACACTGGTCAAAATAAAATGTTCTAGAAGGTCCCTCGGCGTTTCAAAAGGACAGTATTTTAAGGCAGTCGGTTTACGAACGATAATTTTACATGCTACCGTCACGTCATAAGAAAACCGACGTCATAATTTTACTACGGCACCATTTTTTGTCTACCACTACTCTCGCTCTCTCTCTCTCCCTCCCCCTCTTTCTCTCTCACTCTCTCCCTCCCTCCCTCTTTCCCTCCCTTCCCTCCTCTCTCTCTCTTTATCACCCTCCCTCCCTCTTTCCCTCCTTTCCTTCCTCTCTCTCTTTCTCTCCTTCTATCCCGCCCTGACTCCCTCTCTCCCTCCCTTCCTCCCTCTCTTCGTCCCTCTCTCTGTTTCTCCCTCCATCTCTACCTCTCCCTCTCCCTCCCTCCCTCCCGCCCTCTTCGTGTTTTACTTTAATAATTTATTAAAAATATATTTCTGGATAGCTCCTGCAGCAGCGTCCTGCTGTCATGGTTCTAGCCACAGTTTAACATTCAATGGAATGAATTGGAAAAGATGCCCTTATCAATGTTTATCACTGAACATTAGTAGGAGGTTGTGACCGAAGTTTTAAGCGTCTAACTTTAAAAACGACAAGTTTCTCATATAAACATTATTTTAACTGGGATGATTTTTTAAAGCAACGCCAAAGCATTTTTTTTTTTTTGAAATAAAGCTTAATAAAAAGATTCAAGTTTATAATTTTCCAAATGAGCGATTTCCATACAACGGTTCAACCCCTATTTCACTACCTTAAGGGTTGAATTTTGAAAAATCCTTTCCTAGTACACATCCACGTACAATAAAGAATATATACGTGGAAATAAAACAATTTAACGGATTAAATATATCGCGTATATTATCTCATTTTAGTTCCCGACGTTTCGGAAGCTTTCCAGCTTTCCATGGTCATGGGTGGACTGAGAAAAGATGTATTTTCCTCTGTCAAAGTTACAATTTGTGCAAACAACCCATTTTTGAAAAAACAAATAAAGGTGTACATACATGCCAGATGGGCCTAAGCTGTAAAGACAGTTACACATGTGCCAGAAGGGCTTAATTATTTTATTCTAATAATTTACCAAGCAGCATTTCACAAATGAGGCGTACTGAGCAGAAAAGAAACGCTGCAAAGAAAAACTCCCAGGCTACCTCATTACTAATTATAATATTTTAAAAACAGAGACTATTAAACTACTTTTTAAACAGATAAGATATTTTACACCGTTCGGAAATTAAGGTTTTGCAGTCCTGTGTCTCGCTTGTTCCTTGATGAGAACCCAAGCTGGTGGTAGTGACAATCCATCTTCTCTATTGAAATTAGGATGCTTTTTAATCTCAATAGCCTCGCGTAGCATTCTGGGAAAATACGGCAGGTTTACGTTCGACTGTTGGTTTCTTCATACTGGGATTCTGCTTGGAACGTGGTATCTGGAGCTCGTTGGCTCGAAGCGCACGTTTGACATTCTGCAAATCAGCAGCAAATGAGATAATATACGCGATAAAATCCGTTAAATTGTTTTATTTCAATAAGTAATAATCGCGGAAACAGAAGAAAATATATACGTTCCAAATTTCATGCTTATATTTTTAGCGGTGAAGGCTGTGAATTGTCTGTCAATAGGTCAGTAGCGCAAGAGTTTTATAATATGTATAGATAATACTTCGGAATAAAAATTTCAGAGTTAACAAAAAGTGATGACTATCGATCGATTTATTGTCGAAAAGAACCCGTTTTATGTTTTTATCTTATTTTTAAACCATACTTTCGTAACAAAGTGTATACCATTCAGAGATGATCGCAAGTCCAAAATGTACTTCGGGTTATTATCCGGCTATATTCAGATATACTCTTATTTGTATGATACGTTGTATACGGAAGGTGTGTTCCTTGCTTAATCGTGTAGGTAGTATTACTGTTGCTAGGTTACAAATTGTTTATTAATTGAAATGAAAATGTCACTATGTGCAAAAGGTCATGTTTTTTTATTTATTGTTAAAAAAAACCTTTTATGAATGAATACCCTCAAAAGTTGTAACCTATGCTGTCTATGTCCTATTCTGATGTCTAAGCTATATTACTGAAGAGTTTTACGCAAATCTGTTGTGTAGTTTTTGCGCAATAGTGAAACGAACATACATACTTTCACGTTTATAATATATCGTCGCCTAGTAACCATAGTACAAGCTTTGCTTAGTTTGGGACTAGGTCGATTTGTGTAAGATTGTCCTAGATATTTATTTATTTATTATTTATTTATAATTAGTAACGAGGTAGTCTGGGAGTTTTCTTTACAGCATTTCTTTCTCGTCAGTAAGCCTCATTTTGAATTTAAAGCATCATTTTCAACGCGTCAATTCTGCCAAAAAAATAACTTAATGTCAATCCCATTGCCACCAATAATATCAAGAAGTAAAAAGACTCTTCAAATACTGAATTTTAATACATTTGGTAATAATTATTGACTAAACATTTTTTTCACTTCTCCTGCTCAAAAAGTATGTGATATTAGCTTCGCGAAGCGAAACTAAAATAGTACATTTAGCTCCTAGGGTTTAAACGAAAGCCATATAATCCCATACAAATTTCTATGAAACTGAAATAAAAAACTTTCGGCCAGCTTCATACTACTTACGAATAATTAAAAACAAACAAACCTACCTGATCAGATTGGCCAAAAGTTCTGATCGAATTGCTATAACTGTGTTTTTAATTCTTCATGAAATAAATAATTTTAATGTTAAGTCTTTATTCTCTCGCAGTCAAAGTGGCTAAAAGCCTTTATGACTCTCAAACATATTTGGCCTCGCTCACTTAGTGAGCTCGTCCAAATAATCACTTCGTGTCATAATGGCTTTTTTTTAGCCCCTTGTCAAACAATCTACTATTTTACCTCTCTCGCTGACAGTATTTGTTTTTAAAAGCTATAAATGTGGATCACAATAACACTTAAAAGTAGACAATGCCATTTAACACTTTCGCTGCCAAGCTTTTCTTAGTGCTACGCAGTTTCCTCTACATAAGGGGAAACGTATGGTATCGGCTTCGCGCCTGCGAGCACAGCGCCGGCTAGGCTCGTTCCTGACAGTGGATGTGTTAAGCTCATCTTCTTTTGGTGGCAGGGTTACTAGTAGCTTTCCTCACTGGCCCATTGAATTTTGCCATCCTGTATATTTTTGCTGATCTTTGATACGGTTTCATGAGTCTATTACATTTTCTATTATGAGTTGCAGAAAATGTAGCTAATGTACGAGTACTGTAAACGAAGCTGTAGTATTTTGTTGCTGTAGGCTTTACTCCCTTAGCCCAGTACCTGCGCGATGGTTATTGCTGTTAATCTGCTTACTCTTGACTATGTAATAACAACTTTACCAATGTTCAGCTCTAAATCTTGTTTGTAAGGAGCATGGCAAATAATGCAGGTCAAAGAGCACCCTAACCGATGTGACTATAATAAAATTCGACACTCTTTTTCTCTGAAACTATTATAATAGCTTGTCCAACATTAAAAACTCCTGTTTGTAGTAAATTTTATTAAAACAACTGTGCAAGTATTATTGAATGTTTTCGTGATGAACGCAAATAACTGAAAAAAAAAATACATTTAAACCATAATCATGATGTCAGCACAGCCCCCACATTCCACACCCGAGGACTTTCAGGAGGTTTATCAGCACACCTCAAGGACCAAAAAATAATCGACACAAGATAAGTTAACATACTTACCTGTTACAAACCACAACTCCCGCCTTGGATTACTTAAAACTATATCTAATAGTTAGCAGTAATTAGCCCGATCCTTATTTGGCTGTAATTATTGATACTCCGAACATGATCATATTTATGTGAGTGAGTTGCGATATCCCGTACACACAGGTTAGAGTGGAAATATCGCTGGGCAAATTTCGTTTCCATGCAGCATAAATATTTTTTTCATGTTGTCATATTTTCATCAATAAGTTGCTCTAAAATCCTTTTGGTAAATAACGATTCAAAAGTGCTTGCAGCTTGAATAAAGCAAATTTTAACTTTGACTTTAATTAATATTTATTGTTATCAGCATAATTTTGAAATAATATTGTACATAATATGCACTTTATAATAATATTGTACATAATTAACAAATAATCTAAAACTGGTAGTGTCGCGTTTGGGACGAACATAGAACCTCCTCCTTTTTTGGAAATTGGTTAAACCCCCGTCTTTCCAAATTTAAAAAAGTAAGTATTACGTTTAAAGGAATAAAATTTGTACTTATTTACCTATCAACATTTTTACTTTTTCTGAAAAAGGCAAATCTGTCGTACTTTCTACTCAAAAACTGAATGCCACTATTTTAAGCTCTTAACACGTTAGCGCGTTACAACCGGCAGATGAAGCATGTTAGCTAGGCTTGTGTTTGAAAATACCAAATTTCCCCATTACTACCATATTAAATTTCTCCGATGCTGCGTACACTACTTATAATGCTCGCTGTTTTCGAAATAAATCAATTGAATTATGTAATTATCCGTAGTTCGCCACTAAATTGCTTCAATAGTTAATAGCTATATCATAACTTCTTTCTTTGAATTACGAAGTTTATTTCATGGTACCCATTTAATTAAAACTGATTAGTTAGCCTCTTCAAAAAATTAAGTAATAATTGTTTTACATGCAAATGAGTAGTGCTTTTATGTTTAGGATCAGGTATTTTCTTGTGAAAAACTAACTACTTTAGATTGCTGTAGCTACCTACAGCAATTAATATTTTTTTCACAAGAAAATACCTGATTCTAAACATCTGTACCTACGTACAGATTTTAACCTTCAACTGCATATGAGAAATATCTCACAATGTTTTTGATTTCAGTTATTTAAGTAGAAAAATTATCTTGCTTAAGAAATATATAGAAGATTTGTTGCAATATAACATAGAGACACAATTGCATCAATAACATCTATGGGCTCTTCAGGGGTCTCCCTCGCGATCCCTAACAACGTTTGTCCTAATATCACTTGGCCTAACTCTTTTGTCTTACTAGGCATCAACCCTAATGAACAATTGTCATAACAATTATTTCCATAATATAATGGTTTCCCTTAAACTCATTTGTCCGAAGCATTTTTTTTTATAACTATCAATATCCCTAACGTTTTTGTGCCTATTCCTTGTAATCCCTATCAACATTTGCATCACTTGCCCTAACTGTTTTGCCCTTATGGGTATTAGTCCCAACAATTAATTGTCATGATATTTTTTGCCTCAAATGCCGAACGGTTCAAATAGTTAACATCAAATTGCGCATACACGGAAAGGAAGGGTCAATGCTAAATAATTATGCGCTTAGGTTATGGTGAGATTGGTGAGGTTGCTTAAAAAAGAAATAAAAAATATTTTTAGCATATTTTGTTATGATACCGCTTCCTAACAGTATAATTAAAAAAATACTGCCAAAAATGGAACATGACTCTAAAACCGAAAACTGTAGGTTAGGTTTGTATTGTGACCATGTATAGCGGAGCGAGCGAAGCGAGTGGAGCGTCATGTTGGCCAAAAACAAAAAACTATAGGTTAGGTTAAGAATAATGATTAGGACATATGATCTTTAGGTCTAATAATAATTAGGACAAGTTACTATTATGGAAAATGACATTAGAATAAATAATCAATATGGCAAATGCTATTAGGCAACAAAATTTTAGGACAAAAAAATGTCGTCCATACGATGTGAGGGAAACCAAAATTATGGCATATGAGTGTTAGGACAAATGATCATTATCACAAACAGTATTAGGGAATGCAAAAATAAGATAAAACTCTTTAGGGATTCCGATATAGGTAGATCCGCTCTTCAGGACACTGGATCTGTTTATTTCACTCCTATTTAAGTAAGTAGTACTTAATTTTATTTAGACATTGAGCCATTTTACTTTTGGATCGAATAGTGGAATGGACTAATTACGTCAATCCTTTATTACATGGTGAGCTGAACCGACGGCCATATACAATTAATATATATCTATCCTTAAGCTTACGTACCTACATGATACGTTCATTAAGGCTCGGCAGCAGGCGAATGATACTTCTAGCGTTATACGAGTATATCCTGTCCATATAGGCTACGGTAACTGCTAGCTATCACTTATCAGGCGGGACATACTAGATTAGAATATTGCCGGCTTGCCTGTGGACAATACAATACAAAAATGGCTTGGGTACATATAACTTATATTTTTAAACGACTTCCAATAATGATTGTTATGGACTATTTGGAGGTCACTAAAAACAAAGACATTTTTTGTTTTGGATTTTTTGTATGTTTGTATGTGTCGTTGTGACTTCATCATGCAAAATCGGCTAAACGGATTTCAATATTTTTGGTACACGGGTAGCTAGGTATCTCCAGATGATTATAGGATACCTTTTACTCGACTACGCTGAAGAAAAAACGAAGGGTTATGACTTTTTCTCCTCCGCGAACGAAGTTTATCTTCCAGTAAACAATAAAATTACTTTTCCAAGTTTTTAATTACAACCCCATTCGTGAAGTTTCAGGTTTCTTGCTTGAAAGTAAATATGTTCCCCACACTAAACTTCAACTCCAGTTACCCCTTTCAGGGTTCGGTTTCAAAAAACGATGAAATTACTTTTGTTAAATTTATTACATTAAAAACTGCTCTTCACACTAATTGTAATCCCAATTTAACCCCCTTAACCTTAGGGGATGAATAAAAAAAGCGGTGAAATCACTTTCCATAGTTTTTAATGAAGACTTTATTTACGAAGCCTCAGATCTCTTACATTTGAAAAAAATGTTCTCCTTGCTAACTTTTAACCTCAATTTTTGCCTTATGGGACTAATTTCGAAAAATCCCTTCTTAGTCGTTGCCTTCGTTATAGAAGTATCATACCGAAAAAAAAACAAACGTCTCTGGATTGATCAGTTTCGGCTCTGCATTGATAAATTAGTCAGTAATATAAGATAAAGTTTAACAGATTATATCGCGGTCCCGTGACCATGGAAAGCTGAAAGGCTTCCGAAACGTCGGGAACTCAAATGAGATAATATACGCGATATAATCCGTTAAATTGTTTTATTTAAATGAGTAAAAATCGCGGAAACAGAAGAAAATATTGTAGATAAAGTTGTAAAAATTAAATGTCTGTATTTACATTGAAAATATATAAAAAAAGTGAAACGACCTATTTGAACCTCACTTTATTTTATTATTTGTATGTTTGTACGTGTACTTATGGCTTTATCACCTCAGAACAGCTAAACGGATTCAACTAAGTATTTTCGGTACACGAGTAGCCAGGCATGGATATGGATGGTTATACTTTTTACCCGACTAAATTGAAGGAAAAAGAAGTAGCCTTTTGTAGCGGGCATCTCGCAGCACATGTTAAGAGATGTGATTTACTAGACAGCGCGTTGATGTCTTTCGTGAACGAGCATCTCGAGAACTCTACGTTACTGCAATTGTACATCTACACATACTTTTATATACTTGCTCGTATACGAGTAATGCCGTCACATTTAGCTAAATTGGTTGTGCAAAGGCCTGCGTAGCTGGTGGTCCTGGGTTGGAATTTGGTTGGAAGTGATGTTACCGATGTTCTAATTCTGCACAACTTGAGGTTTGGTCTCGTGTCTTTTATTATTGCCCCTGGTGAAAACCCTAAGACGATATATTTCATAAAAAAAACTAAAACTAGTTTTTTAGGTAGGTATACTAATGACGGATCTCGCGCGAGTCGGAACTTCTTCTTAGCCGTTTTTATTTTGGCATTTCTATCATCATAGAAGGTCAAAATATATAAATAGTATACAATATACAAATATTCAATGAACATTTAAATCACTGTCGAAATGAACCATATTCCGCTTGAATGTTCCACACACAAACAACATCATTAATATTCTAAACATTGGTATTTCGTGTAACAGACTGCATGCCACTCGTCTTTTAATTTATAATGAGATACTTATGGATCATTTTGCAGTGATACATTTTATGGTGTTGGGAAACTAAAAAGTTCAATATTGATTATACCATTTCATGTAATTTTATTAGTCGATTTTAGAAAGAGCCTGGTTTTTTGTTGCAGAAATTTTATTCTGCAGAAATTTAAACATTGTTATATTTTTTCAAGTATGAAGTTAATAAAAAACATTGTTAAATTATATTTTTATCAAAGTACAAACGTCTGTGTAGAGAAAAGTTGAAACTTCCCTCTCTCAGCAATACATTTCCAACTCAAATTCAAATAGTTTATTCTGCAAGTAGGCCACAAGGGCACTTTTTCAAGTCTGACTCTACAGCATTTTCCAAGAGGAGACCACTGTTGAGAAGAAAGCCGATGCAAACATTTTTTTTAAATCGACCCTTATCTAATAAGTACAATGTTTGTAAGTGTACACTACTTTTAAGTATAAACTCAATACGTAATTCTCCATGATTCAAATTCGAATCATTATTCTGCGAATAGGTTTCAAGGGTACTTCCAACTATTCGTTTTAAAATTTAGAATTATAAAATTTCTTTCAATGTATGGAACACCACAAAAGTAGTGCGTCATTTCTTCAAATATGCAGCACAAATAGTTGTTTGGATAGCTCCGCTCCCTTATAGCAGTATCTTCTTCAAGGACGACATCCTGGGGTTCAGGGCAGTGGCACACGACGGAGCGCGACACGGCTCGGATGCGGGTTGCGCTGCCGCTGCGGGAAGCCGGGATCAGTCCGGAGCTGGGGCTGGTGGCGGCGAGTGGGCGCGCGGCTATAAGTAAGAGCGGCGCGCGCGGTCGCGAGGTTAGTCGCCGATCGGCAGCGCGTCGCAAGCAGTGTCACTCCCCCCCCTCTCTGGTGCGTCCCCCACACACGCGCCTTTCTCACACGACCGGCGATCCTCGCTTGCGCAACCCCAGAAAGGTCGCCGCTATTGGCATTTAAACGCTCTCTGACATTAATGTTGCATTTAAATGTGCGATATAGCTTCCTCGTTGAACTTAACTGTCGCAACTGTGTTTGGGAAAGGCGCGTGTGCTGACGTGAGTCTCTGTTGCAGCCCCAGCCCGACCAAGCCGGGCAGGCGCGCGCGCCCTACACACGCTACGGCACGCCACGCAACGCAACGCCGCCACCATGATCGCCAGGATTACGCTGTAAGTCATATCTATAAGGCTCAACTCTGTTCCTAAAACCCGCAATTACGTATATTCAAGCGAACAGCGATATTGCAATGGTAACGTGTTAAACAAAGGCATTATAATTACAAGGATCATTAACACAATCACTTTCTAATAGCAGCCTTAATTATTAACATCAACGAAAAACCAGTAAGCACAGCATAAATAGCAAACCTGTCAGTGCTCTGTCACTTTCATCGGATGTTTGCATAGATGAATCGTGCGGTAACGTGTTGCGGCTCCGGTTGCGCAACGGTTTCCGGGATAGAGATGCTCATCACGGTTTTGATGCCGTGAAAATATGATCTGATTTCTTGCAAGGAAATCAGGTTTTCGTTGCTCAACGGCAGCTGGCTGACATCACGAATGAGGGCGCGGGTTTCTCAATGAAGGCTGCGAAACATTTGCTTTTAAATATGCACGACTTAGCGAGTACATTGTCTCTGGCGTCGGAGCGCCGCGCCGCCCTCGGTGCCCTCCGCCGCCGCCCTCCGCCCTCCGCGCAAATTTCTTCAATGTCAAAACGAAATGACGAAGTAAAAAAATGTTGATTGGTTATTTACGATATGGATTTGGTGCATAAATATGTTAGTTTACTTTTTTGAAACATGAAACGTATATTATGAGCTTATGGATAGGAATATTACGTTTCTCACAGGTATTTACATTTTAATACTTTTTTGATAGTTATTTGAAATAAAGTTGTTATGTGAACTCTGGGTTTACATATAAACACAACGTCAATAGTCAACTCTTTTATTTTAGTTACAAACCTATGTAGACCTAAGTAAAAATCCTCGTATGAATAGATTTTTATTTTGGTGTACATAGATTAGTAACTAAAAATTAAAGAGTTGACTATTGACGTTGTGTTTTTTTTTCTGACTAATCTATGTAGACCAACGTAATAATGTATTCGAGGGAACTGTACAAATGTCACGTCGGGTGTTAAAAACAAGGATGTTCAAAAACCATTTCGATATAAAAATAAGATATTTGTAGATTCTGAGTTTACATAACGTATACTATTAGAAAAATATAAAAAGCATCCCTCTGAGAAAATTTATGTTCCCAATTTAAGCTCATTGTGAACAAAAAAATACCGTTTTATAGAATCGTTTTTGCTTTGATCCTTCTTGCCTTTGTACTAAGTATACAGATCGAATTTGAATTATGATGATCTTTTTGTTTAAAACTAAGTTTTTAACTATAGTAAGTCGCCACCATAAATAGGCACCGTAGAGATTGAAATTAAAGTTGCTTAAAACAATGAGTCAGCAATGACAATATTTATATTGTATAGAAAACCTAAAGAAAGCAGGAAAATCACCGCAGATTTGCGGCACTTGGGTGCGGGTCAAAGTTAACCGCCATGAAAGTTTCTGTTCGCACGACAGCGGCTCTGTCGACGGTTTCCCGAGCTACTTACGTAGATGTGACTTGTTTATTGCTATACCCGAGTCCAGTTGTGAACTTGTCCTATTCCACAGGAGAAAACGACTTTTAGATACCAAGGTATAAAGAAATAAGGCGTTGTAACGGAAACATAACTAACTTAATTAACTGCGTAAGCTAACCATCACTTGTTTAACATTATCCGCTAGAGATATCGACAGATTCTATTGTCAAAGGTGCCAGACCGACGCTTGCAACACGAGGTGCTAAGTGGATGATGTGCTATATCGTTGTAACACAATGACAGAAAGTTATGTTTGAGCCTTAAAACTCAGAGTCATGTAATAGGGGTACGTATGAAAGTGATGACAATTCATCCGCGCGAGCAATGTGTGTGTAGCCGCGCTATTGAGACCTAAATAGGTAAAAATGTTAAGGCGCAAACATTGCGGAGTACTTAAATATAATATTATATTAGGGCCGACAGCATAATTATTACTATTGAAAGCTATGCCATTGAAATAACACGATTAATTAAATAATTCTCTCAATTCATACAAGAATTATGTTAAGCTAACCATTTCCCTTAAGCTATCGGGTAATTTTAGTCACAATAACAAGTCATAGCACCATAGGTATAGCAGTTTAACATCCCGTAAAGGCACGTAGTGTTTTGTTTGTTAGATAAACAATTTAGTAGTAAAGTAAAGTAAAGGCTTGAAGGTCTACAACTCTGAGTTTAACAAGAAAGATATCTTACCAAAGCATATAACAATCGAATTCCAAAATTCATTTATACTGTTTCATCAGTGCAGCCTGACTCAGCCGAAAACTTGTAGTTATAAAACTGGTCGGTTAATCGTGACTGTTGACGTCGCCACATTGAACCCAGTAGGTATTGAAAGCGACAACGACTTTTTATGACCCAAGCTGACCTTCGATTTAAATAGTTCCCGGCATCTGCACCGGTGCTGTTTTCCCCAATCCTCACTCACTACCTTGTCCTGTCATTAAAAATACTGAGAAATTTCGATATAAAATGGTACTGACTAATTCGATTTTACCTTTTGACATATTTAATTCAAATTCTATTTCTTGCATATTGAACAGTAATATACGTTCATATTTAGAAAGTTTTTTCTGTAAACCACTAAGTGCATTGTAAAGATGTTATGCCTACGATAAAAAAACATATATATCTGGAAAACTGCTTTTATAATATACGGTCAAACAAAAAAAAAAATAGCGGATCATACGCATATAAATATGTACGAGTAGGTGTTACTTATGGACGCGTCCTGTTTCCTCATCATAAGGACTCTACTTAATTGACTACTACTTAATGTTGATCTTTAAACTGTGAACATTGTTTGCAAAATCCTTAAACATAGTAATTAAGTACATATAGGCACACATCCTTCTACCTAAGGTTAAGTACGCGGTTTTCGCTCTGAACACTGACCCCATTTGACCAACACCAACATTTTTGTATTCCTTAAAATTTCTACCTACGGCTTCTTAAAATTAACGTTCAATTATTGTGTGATATTATGCAAACTAACCTGTAGATTCGTCTAGGTAACGTTCTTTGAAAATTCAAGTCTTTGGTATTCAGTCGCGGATTATTCAAGTGTCCAATAGTGAAGACGCAACTTTGTTCAATGATACCAATCGATCCAGTTTATTATGGTTATGACTAAGAAATAAATGTATGCTATCCATGGAAAATTAAATACTAGAAACGTTAAAATTGATTGAACCGTAAAGAATCTATCCTATGATTCGTTCGGTTCGATCGTTTCATTTACGTTTGGACTACAAAAAAGACGGCAAAAAGACTGTAACGTCACGATATTTAAAAGCGATATAACTTTTTTTGTATATTCATTCTAGATTTCAATGTATGGGCAAAACGGCAAAATGTATAATAATGTTTTACTGCTGCTGTGTACCTGTAGGTGAGTACCACATTGTAATACACTAACTCTTTCCCCCCACCTACGGCTTCATACTCCTTCCACCCCCTTTGAAAAGTGTCCCATTTTACAGAGTTCTCACTTTTCAGGAAAGCAAAACATGATGAGAGAAAATGACCAAGGACTTAATTATTGATTAACCAATTTTCTACAAATAAATAGCAACATTCATTTTAATACGAGTTATAGTTTTCAAGCTATGTTGCGGCAAAGTTACTGAAAAAATTATAACCAACAAATATTCACAATTAGAGTATTCGCGCCCTGATAGGGAATATGCATGAATTTTTATTTTTACTTTATTAAAAGCTCATTCATGTAACAAACAGTAGACAAAAATATTTTTCGAATAGCTATAAAACTAACCAAAATATAAGCCATCAAACATTTCATTCTATCTCCTTCTAGCAAAACGGAATTTAATATGGAGTTTATATGGCCGGAGTGCACTGTGACGTAACAGTGCACATCGGACCTCTCTTTCTAATTACTAGTTTAAAATGCCTACATTATGCGTATTACTTGGCTGATTTTAATTTTAATTTCACACTTTGAAATAGTTTTATGGTATTTTGATATTCAGTTAAGAAAAGCGATAAAAAAAACATGCATGTACCCTATTAGGTTCGGGATTTGCGACGACGTTTGTAGCAAATATAATCACTATTTAAATACCTAGTCGCACGCTAATTCCGTTCGGGATCTGTGACGTTGCCTGTTCGCTGATTCATAGAGTGATCTGGGCAAAAGGAGGCACATGAAATACTGACGTTTATGCTGCTTATATATATGTGAGGTACATTCAAAAATGTTACGGAGAGAAGGTTATCGTTGTATTCGACGGCTATGGCGAAAACTGTACCAGTTCAAAAAGCTTTGAAAGATTGAAGCGAATGCTAACCCGAAAGTGCCCGGAGATTGAGTTTGATGAGAACAGTCATATAACAGAAATAAAGGCACTTGTTTAAGCAATGTCGTAAAACAATAACGGTTTATTCTGCAGTTTTGCGACAGACTTAACAAACGAGACCCCTTGAAAAATGACAATTGTACAGATTTTCTCAATTTCCAGGAAACCGATACAACCTAAGAGAAAATGGTCAGAGACTAAATTATTTATTTAAAAATTGCCTACAATTGAATACTTACATTTATGTTGATACGAGTTATAGTTTTCAATCCATGGTGCGCCAACCACTTACTGCATGCAGAAAGAGGATTGTTTGCCTCTAGTTTTCGACGATTACATCTGAGTGCAGGCATTTGCAAGCTGGACTGCAAGTGTGGACTTGCATTGGTCAAACGAAGCACATTGTAACCTGGCAGGAGCACATAGCAGATGTCAAGCACCGTCGATGTAATAAGTCTGCAGTCTGCGAACATGTCATTGACAAACCGAACCATTCAATCAAGTTTGATAATTTTATCCCTGCCAAACAGAAAAGATATTTTGCTACGCGAGGCTATTGAGATTAAAAAACATCCTAATTTGAATAGAGGATGGTTTGTCGCTACCACCAGCTTGTAATCCTGTAATACATCTCATCAAGGTACAAGCAAGACACAGGACTGCAAACCTTAATCTTCGAACGGTGTTAAAATATGTTATCTATTCAATAATAGTTTATAAGGGTCTTGGTTTTATAATAATACAATTAATAACAAAGTAGTCTGGGAGTTTTCTTTGCGGCGTTTCTTACTCATCAGCCTCATTTTGTGATACGCTGGTAGCTTATTTTAAAATAAAATAATTAAGCCCCTCTGGCACATGTGTTACTGTTTTTACACATTAAATAGGCCCATCTGGCATGCATGTATACATTAATTTGTTTTCTCATAGTGGGTAGTTTGTACAAATTGTAACTTTGACACAGATTTTTTTTTCTCAGTCAACTCCATGAACACGGGATCAGTAAAGCTTTCGAAACGTCGGCAACTCAAATAAGATAATATGCGTGATATGATCAGTTTAAAATATTTTATTTACATGAGTGATAATGATAATCGCGAAAACAGAAGAGAATATTATTGTATCTCACATAAGCGGCGTATACATCATGAGAATGTGTCTTTTTTTGTCCGTATCACTCTAAGACACAGCGAACCGGCACGTCGCAAATCCCGAACGGAATCAGTGCGCGACTAGGTATTTAAATTCTGATTATTTGCTGGTTATATTTTTTTCAGTAATTTTGGCTGCAACATGGCTGGAAAACTATATATAGCTCGTATTAAAATTAATGTAAGTAGGTACTTATTTCAAATATTTTCTCTTATCTTGTATAGTTTTCCTGATAATTGAGAAAGTCTGTAAAATGGGAAACTTTTCAAGGGGGGAGGGGTGAATCTAGAATGAATAAGCTATTTCTTTATTTCATATTTAAGCTCAACCTGATATTTCTACGTTTGTTTTACACAGTAATTATGACAAATAAACGCATTGCATCTTCTGAATTGTGATGTGGTTATATTTATTTATTTATTTACATGGAGATCCAACAGCTTAAAATATGTTAGTAGTGACTTAAATAGTAATGGTGAGCCAATTACAGGTTTTCACTTGTAGCACCATGATAGTATTTAACATTAAGTTAAACAATACGCACAAACGTTACGTTATATACCTACTCATGATAAAATACCATCTATAAATCATAAATAAAATAAAATAGCTTCATGCAAATTTTGACTATAGTATGTATTATAAGTAAGCCAATGCTTAAAAACTATGGCATGCACTTATCACGTAAAATCAACTAGAAATATCTTCGAATTCGAATATATTCGGAATGCGCCAGGACTTATTTTTTAATGTTCTACGCAACTAGGTACAGTCACCTGCAGAGTAAAGTGACCCCCTGTCACACAGATACATGGCAGGGGTCACGTTTCTCTGCAGCTGACCATACATATCAAATACTCCAAAACACTGATGTACCTTATCCGCATAACAAAACGTATATTTTGCTAGGAATATTAACTTAATTAACAGAGACAATATGTGCAGTGCACACAATGAATGCAGCAATTTGTGCACTTCAAATGAAAAATTAGAATTAGTGAAATGCATGTGTTCAGACTCAATGCGTGTGTTCTATGAACTATGTAGAGTTGAATCGTAAGTGACGTATTTATACGTAACAATAAAAACTGCTCGGGTTGTTGTTGTTTCGTGACACTTCCTAATTAGGCAATTTATGCGACCATGTCTGCATTGCAGAACTGTTTCACTTTCGCTGCTTTACAACAAAACAGGCTCTCTGCGCTTTACTGAAGCTACTCGTACTGTGGAATTCTGGACGGCGTTTGTTTACGAATACAAATCAGTGAGAAATTTCACCGTGATACAGATTTTCAATACAAAAGTGATGCGAATTGCCACACACATAAAATAGAAAGTGAATTAATCGTGACTGTAGATATTTCAACGCGCTTAAATTTATAATATGTATGGTACACGTGTTTGGAGACTGCGATTGATAAATCAACTTAATTAAGTAGGTACTTATATTTTGTTCCGAACATTATTTTATATCAAATGCTAATCGTTAAAGTGCTCCAGTTTTTGTCTAAACTTATTGTGGTACGCATTGGACCGATGTATTGTTCGTTCTTCTTGCATAAGTCCGTCCCCTTCCCCAGTAACAGGCTAGCACGTTGCCATGTTTGTTGCACTTTGTACGTAAGTTTTTGTGAGGTTTCGCCACACGAGTGTTCAGCAGTTGATTATGCACGTACGAGAAAATCCTTCGGTATTCAGTAGCATGTTCGGAAGGCAAAAGGTGAAGTGGCTGTGGTTGGCACGGCGCAGACTCATGTCCTGTGTCGACAAGCGCCGTTAAAACGAGACGAGTCGCGTCTTCGCGCGACCTTCACTTTCGCTTTTAGGCGTAAGCTTCGATCCACCGGAGACCGGCTTCCAAAGCTATTATATGATCTGTAAATACCTATTATATTTGAGTAAATTTAAATGAAATAATAAGATTTCGGTTTATTGGCCTTGGATTGATTTGTCTTTCCATTATAATCTACTCGTGCCTATTGTTAAATCATTATATACTTAATTTACATTAAATCGGATAGTAGCAGAGAAGATTAATACAAAGTTAATGCTGTATAACAACCATATGTACATAATATCTATATAAATAAAATTTAGAACGGGCTCCTATTTGGCTTATTCTTTTTTGTTTTGTTTGTATTTGTCAGGAAAAGGTTTATATGTAAGAAAATAAACTAAAAATTACATAGAAAAGAGAAAATCGCGGGTTTGAAAATCTCCATATTGGAAGTGAATGAGAAAAGTTTAGTACACTCGTGCGAAGCCAGCGCGGGCATGCTTGTATCAAATAATAATGGTAATGCAGTTTCTATTTGAAGGTCTAAAGCATTGACTACAAAGAAATAACAGACTTTTAGAGAAATTGTTAGTATGGATAGAAAGAAATGGCAGCTTTTTATCATGTGGAGGTTACGTAATGATTTGTTCATATCGAAGACACTGAGTGGCACGGGCGCCCGCGCGCGCCGAGAGGTTATGTCCGGCCCAGCTTTCCCTCTCATGCCTTCAGCAGTCACGAACCATCTTTCTATCGCTCATGGGAGACATGAACATAAAAATAATCTCAGATTATTACTCATATCATACGTACATTTTACTTATTTGCTATTCCGCGTAGCAATGGGGCTTAAAAACGCGTATTATGTTTGGCTAACTTTTTATTCCCGAACAATAAATACAATATTTAATACGTGTGTGCCAATAAATTAAAGGAATATGTTCCGTATTCCTTTAATTTATTGGTACAATCAGTAAATGTTTTGAGAGTAAAGGCCATAGTCGGCATTCCATATAGTAAATCGGCCCCTACATGAAAAGGCCTCTGGTTTTTTTTTACGCACCTCTTATAATAAGGATTATTTGTGCTGAGTATCAACTTGCGATATTTAAGGTTTTAGTCGGAATTGAGACATGCGATTTTTCAAAATTCTGAAATAATGATCTTTGTTTTGATTCGCGTCACCTCAACAAAACGAGTAATGCTTATCATAACAAAATTATTTGTAATATAATTTTCAATTTTTTTTATGTCGTGGTAAAGAAGCGAGACCTACAGATTTTGATTGGTTTGAATATTAACATTTTCCAAGTAGTACTTCCTTTCAAAAACCTGCAATGAAATAAAAGTAGATAGCATATAAACAATATACAAAATTCACGCTTGAATTTATTTCAGATGGCTTTAAAGTCGTCAGTTCCCGCAAGGTAGAATTTTTTCACACACATTGTGATTGCTTGCAATTCTATTCATCGGCTTTATAAATACAACTCTCAATAAAATTCAACTGGTAAATAATTATTAATTAATTAATTTATTTATTTATTTAAACTTTATTGCACAAAACAAAAGTAAGTACAAATGGCGAACTTAATGCCAAAAGGCATTCTATGCAATAAAGATCGAATAAATAAACTCTATCATACTTAGGGTAATCGTTACAGTAATAGTGATTAAATTTAATTATCCTTAAATTTTAACGTATGAGAATTGCAAAATTTAGGTTTGTAGTAATATGTTGCTATCGTACTCGTATATGTATTTGTATAAAATATTTCATTGTCAATGTGTAATTAGTAGGATCTGATACTTAAGTCGTTAATTTTAAATATATAATTTCGTTAAGACGATAATTTAAGAATATATATATATGTCTTGTTGGTCTTTTGCGCGGCACCCAAACAGTAATGATTCTGAACAATGGCATTAGTGTTGACTTGACCGCGTGGGAGTGACATTGCGGCGTCGCGTACAGGGAAAGGGTTACACTGCTTGCTGTATGTCGCTGGCCGTAGTGGCCGATACCCACCGTCGCTCAAGGCTAAGGGCCGAATCGTTGACGTGCCGTCTACGGTCAACAACGTTTTGCCGTTATTGCCATTAACAACTGCTAAATATTTCTTCTAGTGATGTTTCCGGTAAAGTATGCACAACAGAACGTAAAAAACATGCAATACGAACGTAGTTTTGTTTGGTATTTTTGAAGTTTTGAAGACAATGTCATTATGTGCTGCATCGGACATTAGTTCGAGCGGTCGAGTTTGATGGTTTGCACTTTCTACAGTGAGCCGATATGTCAAGGGCAGCTGGTGCGGCGGGTCACGCTGCGACCCAACGCCCGCTAATCACTGCGCTTGCGCAACACGCCAAACCCGTTGTTCAAATGACACGCGGAGCCCCGTGGAGACGAGTGACCTATGCATATTAGCATAACTAAGACTTTTAATGTAGGTACTTATCAGTAGAAGAATTCTAAGTTGTGAAATCGTAAATAGCAATTATTTTATTTAGTGGTTAGGTATTCGGATTTATAGATTTAAGACAGAATGTTTATGTATTGTAAGAATTATTTGTATATTTCCTGCCTGCTTCTAAAGCGGATAAATTTATAAAAGAAATCGTTTATTTTGAACCTAATTTAATAATTAAATAAGTAAAGAAAGGTGACGAAACGAATGTTCAATAACTTCAGGTCGGTCGAGCTCGTAGCGACAAAATACGGGGGCGTTTAGACGAATTATTCGTTTTTACAAGCTCGTACCTCATTAAGATGATTTTTTTAATGAACTTTATTTTGTACGGATCAAATAGCCTTTACGGATATATACAGTCAAGTTAGAACCGAGTATGAAAAATATTTTTTCGGCACGTGCCCAATTCAATGCTTGCAGTAGCCCAATGATAGAATCAATGCAGTGTTGCAACGGCACCCAACTTCATCGTAGCGCGCCAGGAATGCGGTCAGGTCGTGCCCTAAATAGACCAGCTATGCGCACTTTGATATAATGCATCCAAGTCGAGATAGTAGATCTTCGCGCACTAATCCGCTATAAAAGTAAATTTAAGTGTTTATAAATATAACGAAGCTCCGCATTGTGAAGCACATCGCCAGTAAAACGACGTAGCATGCATTTCATCATACAACTCCTACTCATCTATATTGACGGGAATTTCGAGAAAGCCGTTGCGTAATTTTGATGAAACCATCTGCCCATCGATCCATCTTTATCACTAAAATATCAGTTCGTACCAGCACTACATACCATTAGCCAACATCACCGAAGGTTAATTCTTTCTAGCTGTAAAAAAGTCTATTGAAGAAAGTAGATTTATAAAATATGTTCGGAAACGTGTACATGTCACGCATGGTCAATATACCAGTAACGCCTTTATATATATCGTGACTAAACTGACTGTCCATAAGCCGCTGGGTATCAATTAATTATTTTACCATTCTTTATGACAGATTGATAGACGTAGCGAAAGCGAAAAGATGCACTTCTATTAATGGTATTGCTTATATGAGATTCCCGATTTTAATGACTTTGTCCACTTAGCAAACGTATTTTCATTTTCTTTTCTGAACCGCTCATTTCACTCTTTTGCCTGAAGGCTCTCCTACCTCTATATACAATAAAATCTAATCGATCCCATGTTCCGATATTGCGGGACAGAAGGATCAACCAGCATACACATTGTGGAATTTATAATATGCGTAAGAATGGTTAGGGATAACTTGTACTTAAAATTTATAATTTACAAATACATATATAGTAGTTAACAACGGCGTTCGTTAATAAACTCTAGTTTTTACATTTATTTGATTGCCATGTTCTTACCTCGTTATCTCTCGCGACCACTCGAAGATCTGGGGACGTAGCTATAATTTGGTAGACTTGGTTTCGTCACAACTTTATCATCTTAATGTAATGGTAATAAATAATATCTATATATGTCAAAGGCAACTGACATTGAATTAAGCTCGTTGCATCAGCGGCATTAAGGCTGGCATAGCGAGGCGACGCTTCAAGTGAACGTAATCGGATATTTATGTGCGTCTTCATATTTTGTAAGCCTCACTTTCGGTCTCAACAGTTTCACTTTCCTGCCGATGACCTTTGGAGGAATGCGCAGTGAGATAACAGATGACTACAATAAAATCATTGCCTGTCAAAGAGGGCCCGCCCGACACGACCGGACCCACATGGGTCCGGTGCATATGCACTTGCCATCAGTATGTAGATTGTAGAGACAAAAAGCTTAAGAAATGGAATTTAAGTATTTAGTAGTAACTAATTAACGTTCTAAATTCTGTACAACAGTATTTTCTAAACTAGGTATGGATCACGGCCCACTGGTGGGTCGTGAATCGGCCCTGAAAAATTGAACGAAACACCGATCGACCTTTCGATCCCGGCGGTCACCGGCTGAATCATTTTAATAACAATTGTTCGTGTTTTACGATTATAATAGAAAAGTGGTATAAACGGACAGCATAAATGGTGATATACTAACGTTTTTTTTGCTTTATAAAACTACTTAGTATCCTCCTAAGTCTCTGTATAAAAGTGGTGCTTAACCTCTGATAATTAATACCTGGTATGTGCACTACATAGCATCCTCTATAATTTTAATGTGTCTATATGTCATTATCTCATTTTTGATTATTTTTAATCCCTAGTTATCCTTGGCTTAGGTTTGGGTATGGGTGATGGATAAGGTTTATGCACAAGCGCATATTCTCGTACGAGTATCGTGGCCGAAGCCTCTGCCGGGTTGGCGACATGTGTAATCACTCGTGTCTCCGCGACTAGGCCCACTGGATCGGAACGCTATTTCCCCTTCGCTCTTCCCACGTCCGCTGGGACAAGTTTAACTGGCTTTCTTCGATTCGCAGTACCACCGCAACACGGCTAGGCTTACTTTCTGGTATAAATTATGATTCTGATGGTGTTATCAACATTATAATAACAGCCTACCTTCCGTTTAACTTCTAGGTACCTAGAGAGAGAACTCTCTATTTACCCAATTCCTCGAAATAGAAGGATTTTTACGGATTTTTGTGTCATGTTCAGCGACATTCCTAATTAGTTAGGCACCTTTTCGTACCTAGTCTTGTTGATCAAACTACCTACTGATATCGTTTCATGTATGTCGTGAATCAGGTATAAATACGTGATCGCTAACATGTTTTATCACGTTTATCAGACAATCAAAATTAAAATGGCCAGGCTTGAACCCGAGAGCGGGCATCACTAAAACCAATTTACTTACCTATATGTATATTCAGTACCTATATAATAATTTTGTCATGTGCCTGATGGAATTTGTCCGTTTAATTCATTCCAAATCTTGATAATATCTTTCAAACTGGTAGTCAACACTGCTTATATATACTGAGTTATCAAATTATCATTAATATGCATATATTCGTAGATAGTTGTTTAAGTACATATTGACAACCGAGGTATGAAATCCATTCGATCGGAGAGCATTTTTAAAATGCGTCGCTTATAATGTGTATAACATATTTTGAACAACTAAATAATTTATCGTTTACGTTGTTTTGAACAGGTTCTGTTGAACTTTGATCTTCATCGTAACAGACAAATCTCATAGGCAATATAGTGTAGACATATGTATTCTACTATCGCAATAAATAGCTGGAGCTACGCAATGCCATTGTTATTGTTAAAACTCGTAACGAAGGGGTGTGGTAGGCTCAGGACTGTGCAGTCGCAGCCTTACCTTACCTACGCACGCAGAGTTCCTGTTTACGAAACATGTTCACCTGGCATTGTGGTAAAAGTTGTTTTTCCGCTCGGGGAAGCATATTTGGCAAGTACCAAGGTGTTCGTCACGACGCTCCCAAACCCTTATTCTACCATTTTATGCATATTTCTTCTGAGAATGACGCCATTTTTCTTTGTGCTAATCAACCATTTCGATGCAAATTACTTAAAGCATAACACACGTTTATAAATAAGTACGTAGACTTTCTGGTTCCAGTCCAAACCAATTGTTATCTTAAGGTACTAAATACCTAAACTGATTTGGTAGACACCTGTGTGTATTGGAATCGCCACATGTTTGTTTGAGTGGAAGGGAGTTATCCTTTACTAGTAGTAGCTGCAACGTAATTCGTAATGCAGAACGGTACTAGAGTTCGTCAACCTTTCAGTTACTAGTATATTACGGTCACGTAACAATTAACACTCGCGGCGTGATTAGAACTATAATAGGATAGTTGTAACGCTGCTTAACCTCTATGATATGCGAGTTGGAACAGCTAAATACTTAAACGCGTTTAATAAAACACCTCAATAAATGTATTGCAATGCTAACTAGATTAACCTTCAAATAGTCATTAACACCTATGTTAATATATTTTGTGTATTCACATAATTTACCAAGAGATAAAACTGAATTTGTTGATTTAATAGAACATTTTGTCATTTTGTTATGTCCTTCTCAGTATGATCTTCGAAGGTTAAATAGGTCAATGTATATATACATTTCTATGTTTTTTTACCAAGCTCAATATTTTGCGTCAAGTCGTTTCAGGCGGATTTTAAACTATGTCGGGAGGTGGCTTCGTTTCATGTCATAAACTGCAGATTGCATTCAGTTGCATATCAAATTAGGTTTCTGTAAATAAAAAAATCTCATTAGAATCTCATAATAGTTCTACCGTTGGCGAAACAAACGATGTTGCGTCACTTATAAAATTGCTCGTAGGCATCTACATCCTACATTACTACATCTATACAAAGGCTTTGCTCTTTTATCTATATATATAAAAGAAGAAGTCCTGACTTACTGACTGACTGACTCATCAACGCACAGCCGAAACTATTAACGCTAGAAAATTGTTTTTTTCACAGTCGGTTACATTTATAACGTAGGCTAGGGATAAAAAAGCATTTTTCGGAATTCATCTCCTAAGTGGGTAAATCAAGGGATGAAAGATTGTATGGGAAACGTAAAATCTTTGGACTTAGAAAATTGAAATTTTGTAAAAAGCTTATGTGTTTAAAATCAAGAAACTTATAATCTTGATTTTTCGAAATTCATCCCCTAATGGGGTAAAACAAGGGATGGGACTTTGTATGTGAAACGTGAAATCTTTGGACTTAGAAACTTCAAAGTTCGCAAAAAGATTCTGTGTTTAATCAAGAAACTTATATTCTTAAGTTTTCGAAATTCATCCCCTAAGGGGGTAAAACAAGGGATGGAAAATTTATGTGCAACGTAAAATCTTTTGACTTAGGAACTTGAAATTGCAAAGAGATTGTGGGTTATGTGTTAATTAATGAATTATAGAGAGAGAGAGAGAGAAGTGGGAGAGAGGGAGGGAGGGAAGGAGGGAGAGAGGGAGACAAAGAGAGAGAGAGGAAGGGAGGGAGAGAAAGAGACTGGGAGGGTCGGAGGAAGAGAGAGAGGGAGGGAGGGAAGGATAGAGGGAGAGAAAGAGAGAGAGGGAGGGAGGGAAGGATAGAGGGAGAGAAAGAGAGAGAGAGAGGGACGGAGGGAGGGAGACAAAAAATAGGTGTCGTAGTAAAATTATGACGTCGATTGTCTTGTGACGTTAACACGTAAAGTTATCGTTTTGCTACGCGTTAAAATACTATCCTTTTGAAAGGCCGAGGTACCTTCTAGGACATTTCATTTTAGCCAGTGTCGGAAAGTTCGCCGGTCTCTTCTTTTCATAGTCTTGCAGGCGTTAAAATTAAAAGCGCCATTATTGCCTTCTTATGGAATAATGTTCAATATCCCCATTTTCTCAATCTAAATCCGTTGGTCACTGAATATCTTCTGAGTAGTTTTTTACAAACATGAACAGCATCGGACAACTGACAGAAAAAAGTTTTCTTCATTCATATCACTGTTTTTACATAAAATCTACGCGGACGAAGTCGCGGGCGGCCGCTAGTGTACATATAAAGGTTGACAATTATTTTATAAGTTTATGTTTATTGCTAGGTATCTGTATGTATATATAAATGTATTTAATATAATCTATGATACTATTATGTACTTATAGTTTCAAAAATGAAATGTTTGTACATTTAAGATAATTCATAAATAGGGATAATGACAATGACGTTTTCTCTTCCGCGAACGAAAGTGTGGGCACCTTCTAGTCTAGTACTAAATAAAAACGGAAGACAGATAGCTTAGGTATATGTCTATAGCTTAGGTATATGTCTATAGCTTAGGTATATGTCTATAGCTTAGGTATATGTCTATAGCTTAGGTATATGTCCATAACTTAGGTAAATGTCTATAGCTTAGGTATATGTCTATAGCTTAGGTATATGTCTATAGCTTAGGTATATGCCTAAAGTTTGTTGTTTGAGAATCGCTTTCAAAATTGTGGTCCCAACGACTAAATCAATAAATATATAAACAACTGCAAATTTTAAGGCCAATTTAAGTAAGACAATTTAAAGGAGAGTTTATTTAAGTCCTTTAGAAAAGTGAGGTAGCTGATAAAAATATCATATGTATACACTATTACCGATAACTACAGATAAAAAATATCGGTAAAATAAGGTAATTATTAACAAACATACAGCGGCATTATCTTGTAAAACAGTTACAGAGGCGATAATGAAACGCTCCTGTCTATAAATCCTGGAAACGCAATAATATTGATAACTTAATTAAAGCAGTTAGCGTTCAGTAGCCCCGCGACGGATTTACGATTGGAAGGCCTTGCTGTTGGCTCGTGTCGATATTCAGCTAGCATCCCGCCGCCGCCGCGTATGCCGCGCACGCGCTCCGCTGACATGAAGTATAGCCATCGCACCGCACTGCAACAGAATTTTTATTACAAAGCGAGTCCATCAACTCGCCTTAACCATTTGTTGATTGCATTCAACGTTTTCTAGTGCAACACATTAACATTATTAAGCCTCGCTCAATTGTATCTTTGACGTATGCAGCAATTAGCAATTTTCTCACACCGTCTCCGTAATGACCAGTTACGTTAATGTGCACACTCCTACCTATCACGTTTATATTACGTACATTGTCTTACACCAGACAATTACTGTTATTTTCTCTCATTATTACGATGTCAAGATAGAATGAGGAATAGACAAAATTCATGAAAATCTGTGAATTTATGCGCAATTACCGTAATCCTTTTGTTTGCTCTGCGGAGTACGTAGTATGTAATAGAAGATCATATCATCACGTCTTGAGACAAGTATTTATATATTCCATGCATTTGTGTCTAGCGCAAGAGATTGCGCTTTTAGGGAAAGTTAATGACTATTAGTTACCAATCAGTTTAGAACAACACGATGTTAAAAAGATATAAACAGGATATGTTAATATGGAAATAAAGAGGGCAAATAAGTATAATCGGTAAGTCAGTGGCATGTTGCTGCTGGTGCGCCGGCGGCAGCGCACGTTCACCCGCGACCTCGCGCGGCTCCACCAGCTCGGACCTTGTCGCAGGACACTTTACTGTTATTGTCTCCGACCAATATTGCCTTGATAGAAAGATACCTATTCTCAGATACAGGAAATATAAAATCGCGATCACGTGTACAAAGATCTCGACCTGCCTTTACTGTAAGTGGACGGCGTGACCTTTGAGACAGTTGGAAAGAACTGGCAATGAATCAACCGCTTACCCAGTACCTAATCGTATACTTAACTGCGTGTACCAAAGTATACTAACGTTACAACGAGCACTAAACTTACGTGACTAAGCCCCGCTAAATGTCGTACAGCCCGATAACTTACGAAAGCCACTTTAACTTTATTAGGAAACCTTTCTCAATAAAAATTATGCCTTTTACAAACCTTGAACACTTTGCTAATCGGCATAATCAGACAATAATATTTCATGCACAACAATTTCTATTAATAATTGTATATTCTGAATGTTGCAACTCGCCAATTAAACGAAAAAAAATTTAACAAACTGTCTCAAACAGGTGTCGTGTGATAAAATATAATTTGTAAACAATATCGACGCGCGTATAAATGACGATTGTTTGATAATGCAACACCAAAATATAAGTGGTGACGATGCAGGTACTTACGTCGTCTTAACAAATATTTTAATGACAACCGGTTCGTTATATAATCTTGACACCCGGATAGAGAAATTATTCAGATCCGGGTTTCTCCACGAAGTGACAATAATTGTGTTTATTTTATAATCATGGTCAATCGTTTCCAGCCCAGTAATTCGTGATTACCGTGATAATTAAGAATCAGTGTGACACTAACTGCATACATTGTTGCCACTTTTTAACCGACATCCAAAAAAGGAGGAGGTTTATATGTTCGATAGTTTGTATTTTTTTTTATGTATGTTCACCGCCCGCCCGTCCGCCAATTGTGGACTGATTTTAAAAATTCTTTTTTTATTTGAAGGGGTATACTCCCAAGGTGGTCCCATTGCCACCAAATTATTTAGGCACTTATAATGTTTTTCATATATTCTCTTAAGCTCTTTAAGTATTTGCATATGGTAGTCATCATCTCATCATGCTGAGCTGATGACGGAAGGTACAACTCCTTAATAGTTAAGAGTTAGATTATTTTTAGTGTGTCCCTGAAGTAGTCCCCTTATCACCAAGTCAGGATTAGCCACTTGAGTGCTTTCCGCAACTGTAGTTGCATGTCACCACTCTAATTTCAAGTATAAATAGAGTTCAAACCAAAATCACGAGCACTTGAGTGGTTAGATGGTGGAATACCAAGGAAATCGAGAGAAACTCTCAAATATTATAGGCACTAACAATGTTTTGTATATATTTTTCTAAAGTTATCAGTAGTTTTCTTCTGGTTGTCATCATTTCATGCTGAGCTGATGATGGAAGGTACAATGAACTAACCAACTTTTACATTTCTTACTTCCAAAGACTCGAGATGCGTGCAAAGTGCCTCCTCAATCTTCCCATTCTGGGCTCTAAAATACTTTATATCACTACTAAAATCCATCACTAAAAAGCAAAATATAAAAAAAATTAAATAAAAAAAGAATGAGTTCAAAATAAACTAAAAAGCCATAAATAATCTTTTATGTACGGTACGGATCACATTTGAATCACCTTTTGAAGTCGGTGCCAAACCTGAAGTAAGTAAATAAAGTTCTTTATTCAACAAAAATACGAATTACTATGACTAAATATATATGTAGGTAGATAGTAAAGGCTCGCCGCCGCGGTTCTTAATAGTAATAAATGAATGGTTTGGCACCGACTTCAAAAGGTGATTCAAATGTGATCCGTACCGTACATACAAGATTATTTATGGCTTTATAGTTTATTAAGAAGTCGGTTCTTTTTTTATTTTTTATATTGTATCTAAATATTCACATACGAAATTGAGCCAGCGCATCGGTCTAATATTTATTTTTGATTTATAGTGTATAACACTGATTGGATTGGATCTTTGAGAAAGCAAAAATAAAACAAACTTTTTTTAATTCGATAAAAAATATAAACAATTTGTCAACGAATAACGGCTGTTAGAATGGACGTAAAATGCTATACAAGTAATCTAAGCTGTACTGCTTCCGCTTACCATAACATAAAGAATAAATCTGTGCAATCCCAAAGGTCCATGACGAATATATTTAAAACAACGTTGAAGTATTACTTACTGTTCAATTTAACCATGACGAAAATGTATTAGCTTTAATAGACATTCGATTATCTTTGCAAGACTCTTACATAAACTGTGCAATATGCAGCAGTAGCCTACTCGTAAGCCATCGTGTGAAAAATATGTTGCTGGGGCCTCGATCTGCCTGTCGCCTGTGGAATATGTTCCACGTATAATAATCGGCGTTTCTACTCTGACACGTTCGATCGTGGCTCGATGCCGCCGCCTGATCAAATATTTTCGATAAACCTGTTTCTGCTTTAAGTTCGTTATGTCAGCTCTGAGACTAATAAGTAAAACATGTTGTTCATACACATTTTTTTAGCCATTGCGGATATGTTTAAACTTATTTTCATTATGTAGGTAGTCAAGCGCTACAAGCATTAGGGAATGCTACGCCGGAGCTACTAACTAGTAGAAGCGAATTGAAAATAGGTGGGAGATGATGTGAAGCCGAGCAAAAAAAATTTTGCTCCGTCGTGCATTATGGTCTATTTACTTATACTAGAGAGAGTTGAGTGAAACTCTGAGTTAGAATATAATTTGAGTTTACTGTGCCTGTAAAGTACCCACTGAATGCACAAAATTTGAATATGTACAGGCCGGCAGCGAGCAGATGTAAACTGCCAATTCGGCAGTACAGGATTTTGCGTTTGTTCCATGCGCACGAAGTTGTAAGCAATTTATAATGAAGGCTCCAGTGAGGACTCCTTAGGACCTTTAAGCACAGGTGCTCGCAGAGGTCCACAGCCATAAGGCGCGATTGATATCAGCGGGGGACTTTCCTGATCGGGAGGAGGTGGAGCGCGTTCGTGAGTCAGCTCAAGTTGAAGCACTAAGGACCTGGAAGGACGACCTTGGGACAGCAGATTTTGGCTTAGGTACGGTGGGAGCGATACTTCTCCACTAAGAAACGCTGGATCAACAGGCGTCACGGTACGTTGAGTGCTTTCGTAAGTACCTGCATATCTGGAAGAGAGGAATCCCCTATTTGCGGCGCTCCGGTAGACACAACCCGCCATAATATTCAGGCGAAAATATTCACAAACCACCACGCCATTAGCACCCTGTACAACGCCTGTGTACGCAGTAAATTGGAAGCAAATGCCATAGTATGGAATCCCCTTGAACAACAATATACACTCCTTCTGGAGAGAGATCGCTCGAAATCCACATGTTGCTACGCGTATCAAACACTCCGATCGGACGAGCGAGGCATGATCGTGACGGTGCGACGTCCACACTAGCGATCATGCTACGCGGTTATGATACGCCGCGATCCATCTCGAGTCGGTTTTTGCCCGATCATCTTCTGTCTCGTCCATTGCAGCTACGCGTGAAAGAGATGGCCGAGAGGCGTGGCTTGAGTCGCTGGCGCAGGTGTGTTACGGTGAATTTCCAAAGTAGTGTCATTTTTAGTTCACGCTGGTACTCGGCGCTCGCGGCTTATCAGCTGTCTTGATAGTGATCTTCAAGTTTCTGCACGGGTGTTAACCAATTTGAGGTGCAATCGCAGAGTGCAACAGTTTTGCAGGGAACACAACGCTACTACAGAAGAACGATCACGCGAAAAATGATGATCGGCGAAATACCAAAATGATCGGAGCGGTGAAACGATACGGCTAGCGTCCAAACTGCAGCATGCAAAATAATCGGCGCGATGATCGGATACGGTGATACGCTACGGCTTAGTGTGGACGCGTTTCTTGACGCGGCGGCGCAAATGATACGGAATGCCGACAGTGAGCGTCTAAGCAGCGCGATACGCAGTCATGCCACGGGACGATGATCGGATACGAGCAAATGATACAAGTGTGGACGCACCTCTAGACAGCGACAGCGAACTGGACATATTTTTCAGCTCTGATACAAAAATTTTGACAGCACCAATTCGATAAATGGAAACAATAGTGACAGCTAGCATTATTTAATCCTTAAATTAGTGTTTCTATTTTTTGTAATGAATCAATGTATGGACTGAATTGAATTGGATCTAATGTACTCTGAAATAATCATAATTATAATCATAACACATGTATCATGTATTAACTAACAATTAGCACGTAAGGCTGTTAGTGCTAATTATGTAACTTATGTAAATAAATAAATAAAAATAAATGATCTTGAGGAGTGTACCGCCTAGGATTCTCAAGGTGTTGTACTACAGATGGCAGTAGGAACGGACCTCTCTCTGCCATGCGTCGTTTACGCTATGCTTGACAGCGAGGAGGTATGGAAAGCCATGGTCTCATTCTGTGACGATGTAATGTCACTAAAGGAGGTCGCGAAGCGGGTAAGAAAGACCAACTCTTGCAAATCCGCTCCTCGGGCGACTGTATAGGGGCCAGAGCCCGGCGTTATGTGCATCTGTTGCCCCCGCCGTAGTGCTGTAAAGATGCCATAATACCGCAAAAAATGAAGTGTCACGCGAGTAAGAAGTATAAAACGCAAGATTTTGTATTTAAAATTTGGAGAATTAGAATGTCTAAAATCAAATATCATAAGCTTCAAACACTTATGATAATGACTAGACTGTCGAAAGCCTAAATGAATAACGTTCGTTATCTATAAAGTTCGAAACACATACAACACGATTGATCGAGAGAATAGAATATCGAGGTACAAAATGAATATGATGATTTGACATAAAATTGATAGGTACACATAATGTCCAAAATGTAGAAAATCCAAATGAATAATGATCGTTATCTATAAAGTTCAAAAGACATACAACACGACTGTTCCTCAGATACATTTTGTGAACGTCTACGATACTTCACAAAATGTATCTGATTGAATGAAGTGTAATATAATAATACAAAATATTATATGGTATGAATATTTATTTAAAATTAAACATAAGTACTTATTTTTCACAAATTGTTGTATTCGTGTATTTTCGTTATAATATTTGCTATAAATTACAAATTTATTAATTTTTCCTACGTCTTTTTGACGGAATTTGGTGTCCCGCTTTTATTTTTCTATTTCCATAATACTGTACTTCGTTTCTTTTTTCAGTTCATAAAAAACAAGTTGTTCTTTCACACATATTTGGTTTATATGGTGGTGAAACGCCTCAGCGCTATTTTGTGTGTAGGGTATATGCACCTGCTGATTCACCCCTCTAGTACACCAAATATTGGATGAAAATTTAATGCCCCACCGTTTATATAATTTTTAGCAAACCACACAGCAATCCGGTTTTCGTCATTATATTGCTTCCGTTCCATTGCGTTATATTCCAGTAAGTAATGTAAGTAACTAATAATATGTAATTGCTATTACGTACTTGTCATAATAAATGAGTCTTAAAATTTAATTTACATCTTGAACACTATTTCACTACACGTATGTTTTATATATTCACATATATGTACATATTTTATTGTACATATATTTTAATGATTAATTAGGTATGACTACAACCTACGGGCACTATTGGCAAATTAAAAGGGTAAGATTAATAAAGTACTTGCTAGTGTAAAAAACGGGTGTACACACTGATGATCGGTATAACAACTTTTGATATATTTTCACTGGATATAACAACATTTGATATAATTTCATAGAATATAATCACTTAAGGGGCATAATAAAGTTTTGATATAACAACTAAATTGATAATTTCATGGTGTATAATGTTCAATGGGTATAATGAATATATGCTATAAGCATCAGTGATATAATGTATTGAAAGATGTAAAAATAAAGTATGTACAAAAGGCAAAAGGCAAGACTCAATATAGACCTCCGCGGCTCGCTCGTTAGGGTCGCAGTTCAACCTAACAGTCCTCCTCGCTTCGCTCGTCGTCGTACCTATCCTAACCCAAGTCGGACCTGCCTTAAGGTGAAATTGGCAATGGTTGGTTTATTTTTCACTTGATATAGAACTGCGCGGCTAGCTCGCTTCGCTCGCTCGTTAGGGTCGCAGTTCAACCTAACACTCCTCCTCGCTTCGCTCGTCGTCATACCTAACCTAACCCAAGTCGGACCTACCTTAAGGTGAAATAGGCAAGCTTAAATTCCTGTATTGTATACGTACAATTGTATTTAATATAATTTAGACAATATTTCTGTAATATTAATTATGTAATTGTTATTAATTTGTGGTTATCAATTATTGTATTCCTGCAATAGTAAAAATTATCGATTAATTATTTCCAGTTTATACCAGTACTACCCACTGAGCGTTATATCGAACTTAGTTATATCACATATACGTTATACCATTTAACTCTTAGATTAATAGTTGTTATATTACTAGTTCATTATACCTGATGATAGTTAGATCATATCAGAATATACCAAATATTGTTATACCAAAAGTGCATTATATCCCTTAATCGTTATATTGACCAATAATATACCAAAAGTTGTTATAGCGACCGTTACGCACCCGTAAAAAACTACTCGCACAGTCTTTGTTAAAAAAACTGCAATAAAATTGAAGCGGTATTATTTTCATATTTTATTTTACTTTCATGTTTAATTTTTGAGATAAGCACTATATAACCGCTCATAAGTATTCTGCCCATTTTTTTCCCTTCATACAATAGCATACAAAACATAGTAGAGTCATTTGACAGTTGAGTGCATTTGGTATTTTTAGGGTTCCGTACAATAAAGGTAGAAAAGAAAGCCTTATGGTGCGACTCTGTCTGTCTGCCTGCCCGGCTATTAGAGCGCCATATATCAAAAACTACTCATGCTATCTATTTGAAATTTGGAATATTTGTGAACATGGTCAGCCCACATGTAGGTATTGCAAAGGAAACATTATACAATATATTTTTATTAAAAAAAAAAAACAATCGATATGAGCGGGGGAGGGGCAAACTTAACCAAGCCGGGTTTTGAATAACACGGCTTGGTTATGTTTGCCCCTCATCTGTATGTGACGCCATACATATACAAGAGGCAAACTTAACTCAAGCGGCAAGTTAAGTCGGAATAAGTGAAAGTTTGTACGGAACCCTTGGTGCGCGAGTCAGACTCGCACTTGACCGGTTTTTAACGTATAGGTAATGCTTCAAAATGGTATCCGCGATAACCTTGTAAATATTATATTTGCCTGCAGACAAGCGTTAAAAACTCCACCAACCTATTTCTAGTTCAAAGTTGTTTCATTTTGTATAAAACAGTATTTTTTTTTACTGGAAGGAATTTAGGTCTCCGGTACCGAATTGAAGCTCAATATATTACCTGAATAAAATACTAACCAGTATAACTGTATGGAGAAAATAACAAGCGGGCATACCTATAGGTACTTAGATTTGAGCGTTAGTGTAAATTGTCATCCTGGTTTTGTATTGTAGCCGGCCTCACGGCTTGGTCCGACTGACACATATTAGACCAGTACGGCTTAATTCGCTATAAGAGTTAATGTCAACTTCGTTCAATTTTTACATCTTGATAGCACGAGTGTTCTATCTTTCAAGCACTTTCCTAAATTCAACTCCGTTTCACTGTTATAACGTTCGTTTGCTCTAATTGTAACCTTTACAAACAGCAGTTTCATGGCCGTAATTCACTAACGATGACATAAGTAATAGCATGCTGAAGCCACGCATGCGAGAATACACAAAATAAAGCGACCATTCATTTGCTGAGTAGGTAACTTAATTAAGAAGTATAATGAGTTTAGTCTTGCGCTTACTGGCACTTGGTGCATTGGCCAATCTGTAGCACGCTTTGTTTACACCTAACATCTGAAAACCTAATGTACGAAACTACGAGTTAGGCTGGATATATTAGTGACATTTCACACAAATTATTTCAATTATTATCAAATACACAATTTAAAATCTTTTACATTACTTACACGATTTTCTTCACTGGTATTCTTTATTTTTTTTGTGGTTTCTTTTTTTATTCAATAAATAGCAAACAGGAAGACGAGCCACCTGACGGAAAGTGGTCATCGTCACCCATAGAAATGTGCAACACCGGACAATTCGCCCATACGTCGCCCACCTTTGAGTTCCCTGTAAACTCGCTTCATGAAGAATCCCATGTTACAGCGCTCCGGAAGCACCTCAGTGGGAAGCTCATTCCACAATTATCAAGTTCGTGAAAAAATGAACATGATGCCCGTTTATTTTGGTGTCTGTTCTTCTTCATTGACCTTCCCATTAAAACTTCAACAAATCTTAAAGAAGAAACATGGGATTTTTTTAGAATAATCTTGTTAGGTCATTACGTTAGGGATTTAAATCTAGTCATGACTCAAATCTCTTAATTCCAACTTCAAGCTTCATATTTGAAATCTAATATCAAATATTGTTAGTGACAAAAATAAATCAAATTGTCACATTGCGGTACTTATTTAATGATTTTGACATTAAATAATAAGTGCTAAGTGAGTAACGCAAAATTCCATGGATAACCCAACATCATTTAGGTATTTAAATAGCGATATTAATGAAACCAACAAACTTTACGTTAATTACCAATAATGATCTATTAAGCGTCATAGTTTTGCTTATTGGGTGCACCTAAATGAAATAATAATAGTGAAGTAAATGAATACAATCGTAATTGTTTGCAGCGGAAATTTTCATAGAAATGTAAAGGCCAGGTATGGAAATGTGCCGCAGGTCACTGTCGTTGTAGGGGAGGGTGAAAAACTGTGGAGTTTTGCCTAAATTGAGAGAAATAGTAGATTTTTATCTTCGTCGTGCGACGAATTGAAAGAGTTTCTAATAATCTCGATCCACTGTTCCCCGCCTTCCTCTGGAAGTACGGAAAATCAATTCTCGTTGAATTGGTATGTGTCAGTACGCTCACATAGCCTTGTGATCGGTGCGACCTTACATCCAGTGAAATTGAAACTCTTGGAACCGGTATCGCGTGTACCGGTCTGATTGCACCGGTGGAATAATTATCATCGAGCTCATTTCAATGCCTATTTTCTAGATTGTCGATTTATTGGAAGACCAATAAATAATCAAAACATTTTTTTTAATACGACAATATATTTTACAAAGTTATATATACATACATACATACATATAGACAATTCCATATTCCATTCCAATAACCACGAAGAAATTGATAGTCACATGATAACTATCTAACTGCACCTAAATCTTTATCTACGCTACACGTTCGCTGTTGACAGATATTTAAAATGTAATCATGGACAAAAATGGTCTTACAAAAATGGTATCGCGACCATCGCTGCCGTCTCCTATGCGCAGTTCCGTGTATCGCTACACGAGCTTGCAACAAATGCGCGGAAGCAATTTCTTCCGACTTCGATAATTCGATTTATAATCGAAGTGAGTGCGATATGAATCACCGCACTTCAATACGTGTATGTTTCTTAAAACACATAATTCTAACTGACAGCAGTTTCAGTATTCACTTTGTTTTTACAACTCGATAGTACACTCCCGACAATAATACCGCGACGAGCATTCCACAAGTGACGTGTAAATCTCTATAGGCGAAAGCAGTAGCGATGTCACATTACCTCATCGATTTGCACTTGTACGGAATTAGTATTCGTAATACACACCCACGCTCCGATTTTCGCAAACATTTCTCACGACTACATCACTTATTTGCAACAGCATATTGCAATGATCGACATTGTTTGTGATCTATTAGTCATCTAGAAACCTAGTGTTCTCACAATTTCCTTGCGTTTTTACCGCAACTACCTGCTGGATATTTTATTGACAGACGTATGCAAATGTACTGAAATGTTACGAAAGTCCTCACAGACATTTTGTTATTTCACATGTATGTAAGCAGTGCATAAATTACAGCCTCTCCGGCTCACTTGACATATCTGTTGGAATGCTAGCGAAATCGCGTCAAGCGCCAGTACCGAAGTGATGAAACGTGGATGACTCACTCTTTGTGTCGAAGCGCGAGGCTGTGTACTGTACCCGTAAAGGCGCAGCAGCCAGATGTCATCTTGCTGACTCATAAATGGTTGGATCTTATCGTACTAACATTACTTTCTCGTGATATCTTTCTTACAATGTTTCCTTTTATTGTTACAGATGTTTGCTAGTCTGCACAGTCTACCAAGCTATTGCTGAGGTACAGATTATCACAGAGCCCCGTCAAGGCGAGGAATATGTTATAGTTAGTTCGGGTCAACAGATCCCCTTAAGAAACTTTGAGACCTCGCATAAAATTCCTGAAAAACATCCGCAACATAGAAATTTTAAACCAGAAGATGACAAGAGTAATAAAAAGACAGTCACTGGTAAAGTTAGTGGAAAGCACACCTCGGAGGGCATAGTATCGATAGAAGAAGATAAAAGAGTTTTACTTAAAAAAGTGCAAAAGGGCAAAATAGCTGAATCAATAGAGATTGATGTTCCTGTATCCAAAATAGAAGATATTAAAATAAAAGAAAGTGTTAAAAACGATGACATCAACCCAAAAATTAAAATAGAATTGGAGGCAATGTCTGAATCAGGAAAATTGAGTGACAGGCCCGGCACGACGACACAAAAACCCGTTTTGACTACTGTATCCCCTAGCGCAAACAAGGCTTATGACTATATTCCTATTAATTTTGACACAATCGAAGATATTAATAGCGGACTGTTGTCATCAAATGTAAAGTTAGAGACTGCTGGTTCGGAGCAGAAACAACACTCCCGCATCCAAATCAAAAAGGGACCTAATGGACAAGATTATGAGTATGAATATATTTACTATTACTACGATGAGGAAGAGGAAGGCAAAAAGGATAGTAAAGAGAAGAGTTCTTCGACAACAGCCGAGCCCGTACACAATTCTCACGATGGTCCCCAAAAGGCAGAAGCTGACAATCAAATCGGCAAAGAAACTAAGGCTAAAAGCAAGTATAGTTCCATAGACAGGTCCGGAGCAACGACCGTAGCTACTCCCGATAACCAGAACGAGGTTTTGCCAGCTTCAGGTAGAGGGCGGCAGCGAGGACGCACCATCGCACCTGCTCCCGTCGAGGAAGAAATTGAAGAAGACAGGTAATTAATTAATCAATGGACCATTATTAAATTCAGAAATTTCAAGAAAGTAACGAAAAACTTTAACACTAAGGAAATTTTTACTTGTAGATTACCATCAAGCACGCGTTTCCCGCCACGCGGACGCAACCTTACACCTGCAAGCTCGACCACGTATGTGCCTGAAGTTTCATCAGAAACGACCAGACAACGTGGCCGACCGCAGATCGATAACGTTGCTGACGAATCTATTGGCCAAACAAGAAGTAGGACACGAGCACACATCAGGTATCCATAATAATTCTACCATATATTATTGTGATCTGCTACTTTTCAGAAGCTCATGTCCTGGCTGTTTTACGCTACATAGATAATATTCATTGGTGAAAATTCCGCACGCCATGGAATCTCACTATCGTGTGTCCTTATTATTGTCTTTATAGGACCTACTAATTCATTAGTCTAAATATAGATTGTTCTTTCTTTTGTTTTACTACTTATATTGTATGTACTCGTATTAAATTAACTTATTTAAGCTTTACTGCACAATGAGAAATACAAATGGAGAACTTATTGCCTTAAAGGTTTCTTTAAGTTAGCCAGTCCATTAATTAGTCAGTCAATGGTGCTTTGTACGAGTAATACCTTTAACTCTCGATATGTTTCTTCAATAAACGCCCTAAAACGTAGTAGCTACTCAATATTATCATATCAGTGCAAACAATTATTGTATTTTCAGGCGCCCCAGTTCAGAACTTGTTGATTTAGACAGTTTCAAGACAAACTCGGGAGACATTCCCTCTCAGTACAAGGAACTACCAACGAGATATTCCTCTGAAAGTAAGACTACCACTGAAACAATACCTGAAGCTTCATCTACCAAAGAACCGTCGCATGCCAAAGACTCAGTAAGGGAAGGCCACAGCCTGTCGAGCGGAATCAGATTCCAGGAGATTATCGACGATTCGAAACTCCCAGCGGATTACAAACAGACGACACCTTACGAACAGGACACTACAGAATACACCACGATGACTGCCATGGAGAAGGTTGCTCTCGACCTCTACGCTTACTTAGCCGGTGAAAATTTGAACAACGATGTGAATCCAACCGTTGACGAGCTCGGCTTCGAGGGTTCTACCGTTGCTGACGAGGAGTCGTACACAACAGAAGCTCTGAGCACGACCGAGGAGGCTACCACACCCACCACGACGACAACCACCACTACAACTACGACGACAACGACGACCCCGGCGCCCACGACAACTCCCGCCGCGCCGACGCGGCCCTCGCGCTTCAAGGGCCGCCCCGGCGCCCGCGCGCGGGTCTCCTCCACATCTAGCGCTCCCACCGAAGCGCCACAGGAAACATCTACAAGAGCACGAGGTAATTATTAGAACACATTGTTAAGTAATGCACTCATTCAATTTGATTTAGTGAAAACGATGCTGAAATGGTACGTTCTTACAGGAACTTATGTTGATTTTCTATTTATAAACTGTATTTTATTGAATATTTTCTTCTGTTTCCGCGATTATTACTCATTTAAATAACTTTTCTTAGTCAACCCGTGACCATGGTTAGCTGAAAAGCTTCCGAAACGTCGGGAACTCAATGAGATTAATATACGCGTAGCCATTTAATAGTTGTATTTTATTGCTTTTGCGAAGTTTGTTGTCGCTACTGTTGCTCTGCGACTGTCTGACCTGCTCGTGCTATTTACTGGCCTAATTATTCTTCTTCGCCTTCAGCAGCGGGAGTGAACAAATATATTTGAGTCTGTTTTTTTCTCAAGCGTAGTCGGATAATAAGTATGTATCCTATAAACATCCGTGGGCTACCCGTGTACTAAAAATACATTACCCGTTTTGGGGTAATAAAGCTAACAACACATAAAAAATACAATAAATAAAAACAAAAAAAAGGATTCAGGATCTTCAAAGAGTCCGTATCGCCTTTTTATATGTCTTCAATGTAGGTACAGATATTTCATTGTAACAACTTTATAATGACTCTATAGTGAGTGGGTTAGTATAAAATGTAACGATCGATTTTTTTAGTCCATACAATTGTATGCCATGTTATAATTGTCAGGTACTCATATTGTCTTACTGGAAGGTGCCCACAGCTTCGTTCGTGGAGGCGAAAATATCATAATTAATCTTTTTTTTCAGCTTAGTCGGGTATAAAGTATCATATAATCATCTCGTGTAGTACCAAAAACAGTTGAAATCTGTGAAACGAAGCTGCGGACGCCTTCTAGTATTGTTATCGTATTACTTTGTAGAATCTCAAATTAGATAATTTCAATTAAATTTTTAGACAATAGAAAACAATTTAAGAAACCTCAAAGAGTTTTTAAAGGAACTTTCAAAATATGTGCCACACGTTGATAATTGCGCAAAATATAAAAGTCTAGCTACTGGATCAAGTAGGGTATCATATGAAAGGGCTTGACCTGCACATTCATGAACATTCTTTTTTTATTGTGATTAGATTTACATATTAAGGAAAACGTGAAAATAACACCATTCCCCCCCCCCCCCCCTTTATCTCCGAAGATTACCAAGCGAAAATATTGAAATTTTTACAATTTGTATAAATAGACATAAATATTAAACGAAAATTAGCTATATTTTTTTATTTGCAATAAACCTAACCTATTTGAATAACTTGGTTGCGTTAAGTTTGTATGCAATGCTATAGATATCAGGTGCAAACTTAACTCAACCGGTACAGGGTAATAAAGATAGGGTAAATGAGAATTTGTACGAAACCCTCGGTGCACGAGTCCAACTCGCACTTGGCTTGGTTTTTTTTCTCTAATAGCTCGCAGTTCTAACCTAACCTACTTTCCTGGCAGTCGCCGTTCGTTTTTTAACCGACTTCCAAAAAAGGAGGAGGTTATATGTTCGATAGTTTGTATTTTTTTGTGTGGGTAGTTATTGTAACCTAATAACCCACACTATTATTGGCAATGCATTTTTAACCGACGGTTCATTATATAATCTTGACACCCGGATAGAGAAATTATTCAGATCCGGGTTTCTCCAAGAAGTGACAATAATTGTGTTTATATTATAATCATGGGCAATGGTTTCCAGACCAGTAATTCGTGATTACCGTGATAATTAAGAATCAGTGTGACACTAACTGCATATGTTGTTGCCATTTTTTAACCGGCTTCCAAAAAAGGAGGAGGTTATATGTTCGATAGTTTGTATTTTTTTTATCTTTTTTTAATTTCTTTTTTATGAATGTATGTAGAAGATTGAGATAACAGCACTCGGAAGACAAATGGAAAATTTAGTTCAAAATCTTCAATCTACGAGCATAAGTACACCAATTATTACCACAATAGAACCTATGGACGAACCTCATACGCGAGCCGTTTATCGAACTTCTGACTCGGCTAAGGTGAATAGAACACTACAACGATCGAAACTCTGTGTAATAAGCAACCACGCAAATTACATGCTGAAGTTGATAAAACAGGAATTCACATGCGGAAACACATGTCTCTACCTATCACCTGGGGCAGGCACCCGCGAACTGTTCACTGGTCTACATTACAAGCTCCAAGATTTCGGTCTAAACGATTTTTGTATTATCTATGTTGGTGACAAGGACTTTAAAACTAGTACAAATTACCACAATCTTGTTGAATATATTCAAAAACAGTTAGGCCTAGTTCAACACACGAATATTGTTATTTGTTCGCCAACATTCAAAATTAATGGATTTTCAAATATCTTGAATACCCGTGTGGAAATATTTAATAATTTATTAATTAAGAACAATTTGAAACATAAATTATGCTACATTTTAGACTCAAATTTAAATTTGTCATATGATAACTATATGTTTTCTCGTTTCGTAAGTGTAAACAAACAAGGATACATCACAATGTTTAACGATCTCATACAACTTCTGACATTGTTTCCTTATGTTTGTAATGCGACTCAGACAGTCGAAAATAACTCAATAATTATTGAATCATCTATTTGTAGTAACAGTGAGACTTTTTTAGGCCTAACGCAAGATTAAGCGTCCCTCATACGTTCACGGGGACTTGCCACTCAAAGAATAATAACTGTTTGTCTGTATTACACCTTAATATTAATCGCTTACGAAATAAAATACTACATTTGGAAGCTCTCCCGGAAGTAGAACTGAAAGATGCTAAACCATGTTTTATATGCATAACGGAGTCTTGGTTGAGCCAGAACGAGGATAAGAGCATTAAGTTATCTGGCTACAAAGCCGTAGCAAACTACAGTAGAACGAGTAATCAGGGAGGTGGTTGCATCATGTTCGCCAGAAATGATATCTATGCAAACTGTAAGGTGATGAAGGTCGATAATTACTGTATTGAAAAAGTTTTTGAAGTATGCTGTATTTCTGTACAATTAGCTGGAAAACAGGTTTACCTAAGCACAGTATATAGAAGCCCGAATTCTGATGTTGAAAGTTTCCTTATTCAGTTAGAATTGTTTTTAAATAATCATAACAAATATAATTCTGTTGTCTACGGAGATTTTAACATAGATTTGAGTGAAAAAACCAAGATAGTAACAGATTTTTTACAAAGTTTTCTGGAATATAACTTGAAACCAACAATACATAACTATACTAGAGTTACTGAAACGTGTAAGTCAATTGTTGATAATGTATTCTCTCCCCTCACGCGTGGCGTAAATGCGTGTGTTGTTCCATGTTTGTGGACTCCTGGCACAAGTTATTCAATAACTTACAAGGAGCCGCCGGCCATTTGTAATAATTGTACTTACTCTTTGTAACAGCAATAAATAATTTTAATTTTAATTTTTTTAATTTAATGTACTTTCTCAGACCATGATGCTCAACTTGTCGCATTTCCGAATGAATTTTTGATAGGGACAAGAATTATCAAATATCAATTTAAAAGAAAGTACGGCGTGGCGGCCTTAAAAAGTTTTAAATATGATATGGCAAATATGTGCTGGGATAGTGTATATGATGCTAAAAACTGTGAACAAAAACTAAAAATATTTTACGATATAATTTATGATTTATATGATAAACACTTTCCTAAGAAGAAAGTCAAGTTAAAAAATCAAAGGAAAAGTTGGGTCACACGTGGTTTAAAATTATCATGTAGGAAAAAGCGTTTATTGTTAGTACGAAAACGGAAAAATAAAAAGGATACACACTTAAAAAAATACTACAAATGATACACTTATACCTTAAAAAAATCCATATCAATAGAAAAACGACTACATGTCGAACGTGAATTAAAACTTGCTAAATGTAAAAGTAAAGCTATTTGGAAAATTGTTAACGAAAACACAGGCAACAATGAAAATACAAGTACATCATCGATTAAATTAATAGAAAATGGCGAAACAATCGAAGATCAAAAAACTATTTGCAGCATATTTAACGATTTTTTTGTGAATACGGGTAATATATCAGGGACTAATATTACTCAGGGTGAGCATAAGAGGCTCTTGCTTAATAATACAATTGACAACAGAAAATCAATGTTCTGTACACCGATCGATGAAGTAGAAATAATAAAAATAGTAAAACAACTAAAGAACACATATTCCTGTGGCCCCGATGACATCTGCACCAATGTAATAAAATCGAATATCGAAGTGATGTGTATTCCCTTATGTGATATATTTAACTCATGCATCGATAGTGAAATTTATCCAAGACAATTGAAAAGATCAAAAGTGATTCCTCTACATAAAAAAAATAGCAAAACTGATAAAAATAACTACCGTCCCATTTCTCTTTTATCAGTTATATCAAAAATCTTCGAAAAAGCAATTGCTACGCGAATAATCGATCATTTCCACACAAACAACTATTTCTGTATCCAGCAGTTTGGTTTCAGAAAACAGCGTAATGCCATAACAGCGGTCACCGATTTAGTAATGGAAGTAATGAGAATTCTCAATCAAAATCACAAGTGTGCTGGAATTTTTTGCGATCTTAGTAAAGCTTCTGACTGCGTTAATCATTCGATGCTTCTCGACAAATTGCAGTATTATGGTATAAGAGGCCCTATTTTGAATCTACTAACGTCATACCTGACAAATAGAACACAGTATACGCAAATAACAAGTATAGGTGATTCAGGATGCGTTGAAATCATAAACTCAGAGGATGAATCAATCAATTGCGGTGTGCCACAAGGTTCCGTTTTAGGACCATTGCTTTTTAATATCTACATTAACGATCTTCCAAAGAATGTTTCTCATGCTACGACATATCTCTATGGCGACGATACTAGTGTTATTATTCAAAATAATGACATCACAGCATTTAAGTCACAACTAAATCAAACATGGGCAGAACTTATGCACTAGTTTCAAGGTAATGGACTTAAAATGAATATCGATACAACCAATTACGTAACATTTTGCAGACATACCAATAGCATACCCTATAAATTGCGAAAGTAGAGAAAACTAAATTCCTAGGTATTGAAATAGACAATCAATTGCGTTGGTCAAACCACATTGAAGACATAAGAAAAAAGACTACCCAGTGCCTGCTATGCTTTAAGAAATCTGTCCAAAATGCTAGACTCAACATCCCTCAAAGTAGTGTACTTTGCACATTTTGAGAGTATCTTGAGATATGGTCTAGAGATTTGGGGAAATAGTGTCCACATACAGCCAATTCTAGTACTACAAAAAAAAGCAATAAGATGCGTCCCAGACCCAAACCTCTCGAGCACTGTAGACCACTGTTTGTAAAATATGAGATATTGACGGTTATTTCACTTTATATTTATGCAGTAAGATACTTATTTATAAAAACAAGTCCAATTATCCGTGTAAGGGCAAAGACAAATCACGAGCCTTACGAAATAATACGGATATTGTTTTGCCTAGATGTAATAATTATGTACAGTTTAAAAGAAGTGTTGAGTATAACGGAATAACAATTTTTAATTTTCTTAACAATGACATTAAAGAATGCAATAATATAAATGAATTCACAAAGAAATTGAAGTCGTACTTATTGACAAGACCATTTTTTTTCATGTACTGATTTATTTGTTATTTAATTATGATGTATTCTAATACTTAAAAGTTAAATTAGCTTAATAATTTTGAATGCCAGATTGGCGCAATTGACATGCATTCATAACATCCTTCTATCGTTGACATGACTATTGTAACACCTGTGTATGTTATGCAAATTAAATAATTTGAATTTGAATTTTGAATAACTCCACCAATTGTGGACCGATTTTAAAAATTCTTTTTTTATTTGAAAGGATATACTCCCGAGGTGGTCCCATTGCCACCAAGTTGGGATCTGATGATGGAATCCTAGGGAAATCTAGGGCAATCCTCAAATTTTATGGGCACTTATAACGTTTTTCATATAATAGTTAAGAGTTAGAGAACAATTCTTAAAAAACTCATCTATTATAGGTAGATACGTTAAGACTGTTAGTCATATTCTTTTAAGTGTGTCCCTGAAGTCGTCTCCTTATCACCAAGTCAGGATTAGATGATGGAATACCAGGGAAATCGAGAGAAACCCTCAAATATTATAGGCACTAACAAAGTTTTGTATATATTTTTCTAAAGTTATCAGTTGTTATCCTCTGGTTGTCATCATTTCATGCTGAGCTGTTGATGGAAGGTACAATGAACTAACCAACTTTTAGATTTCTTACTTTCAAAGACTCGAGATGCGTGCAAAGTGCCTCCTCGATCTTCCCATTCTGGGCTCTAAAAAATACTTTATATCATTACTAAAATCCATCACTAAAAAGCAAAAAAAAATGTTTTTTAAATAAAAAAAGAACCGACTTAAAAATAAACTAAAAAGCCATAAATAATCTTTTATGTACGGTACGGATCACATTTGAATCACCTTTTCAAGTCGGTGCCAAACCTGAAGTAAATAAAGTTCTTTATTCAACAAAAATACGAATTACTATGACTAAGTATATATTTAGGTAGATAATAACTAAAGGCTCGCCGCCGCGGTTCTTAATACTAATAAATGAATGGTTGGTCACGTACTTCAAAAGGTGATTCAAATGTATCCGTACCGTACATAAAAGATTATTTATGGATTTTTAGTTTATTTTGATGTGGGTTCTTTTTTTATTTAATATTTTTCAAGCTTACTTATGCAATTATATATTTTCATACTTTTGTAAAATTAAAAAGAAACCGTACTAAAGTTAAAGCCAGAAGCCAATATGAATAGAAATAATAGTATGATGAAATATTTGACCAATGAACTATAGGCAAAATGGCAATAATAAAAATAATAGTACCTACCTATGTTTAAATATAAGACATAAAATATTTTTGGAAAATTCTTAATATGACTTCAGATATTATGGATATGTACTTAATGACTTTTGATACGTATAATGTTTGTCATTATTGGACATTAATGTTAGGTTCAACAAGCATCATGAGCATAAATAATATGGGAACCATTTTCTGATGATCAATAAGTTGGTAACCAAAGGGCACCCTTTATAATATTACTAGATGAAGCCCGCAACTTCAAATGAATGTTTGGTTTTTGGTAACTTTGCATGTATCGTTGTCGCCTCATCAAAACGTCTTAACAGATTTCAACTAGTTTTGGTACACGGGTAGCTGGGCATTCAGAGATGGTTATTGGATACCTCTTACCCGACTACGCTGAACTAAAAAGAGGGTTATGATTATTTTCTGGTCCGCTGACGAAGTTGCGGGCTCCTTGTAGTATATATAATATATATATATCCATATTTAATATTATAAATGCGAAGGTGTGTCTGTCTGTCTGTCTCGAAGTCGCGGGCAGAAGTTAGTATAATATATGTATAAATATATGGTGGTGGGATATATATATATACAGTGTGTCTGGTCAACGATGTCGGAGCTTTTAAAGGTGCGTCCACACTTGTATCATTTGCTCGTATCCGATCACCGTGCCGTGGCATGACTGCGTATCGCGCTGCTTGGACGCTTACTGTCGGCGCGCCGATCATGCCGTACACGTCCGATATAACTGTGTGATATGCGTAGCAAAATGGATTTCGAGCGATCAGATCGGCGCAACGTCCAAACGCGTGATCGTGACACGCGATCATGCCACGCGACGATGATCTGATACGCGCAAATGATACAAATGTGGACGCACCTTTAGGTTGTGTAGTTCAACCAATTTCATCGATAAATCACCACGTGTTTTTTTTTTAAGTCAACGGTCATAAAATGGCGGCATTTTAAATTTTTCAAACACCTGAGCACGGGTGCATGAGGTATTTTTGCTATTATCTGTCAATTATTCGTCCTACGATTACAAAAAATATCTTATTAGATAGCTAAACATATCAGCAATCGATTAAATCTAACAATCATATGCAAACGTTTCAATAACAGAGCAAAAAAAAATTAAACGTAAATAATAATGATAAAAACGCGTATATATATCCCACCACCATATATTTGTAAATATATTATACTAACTTCTGCCCGCGACTTCGTCCGTCTTAAATTCGTGTATCGCGGATAAGGGTATTTTTCCGGGATAAAAAGTAGCCTATGGCCTTCCCCGGGACTTAAACTATCTCCATACCAAATTTCATCCAAATCGGTTCAGCGCTTTAAGCGTGAACAGGTAACAGACAGACAGACAGACAAACACACTTTCGCATTTATAATATAAGTATGGATGTTATCTTATATTAAGTTATCAGATATTTTACCAGTTTATACTAAACCCGTCAGATTTTATCAAGCAATTTTGGTAGTATTTTGTCTGACTTAACAATGCTACACAAAACACTTTTATTAGTATGCTTAGGAAATTTAAAAGAATAAGTTGTTTTCTAAAGCTATGTGATACAATGACAATAAAGTAACGCTGTACATCATTTGTCACTAGGTCGCTTCAGCAAGCCCGGCGGCGTGCGCAAGACCACATCCACTGCTGTCGACGCTACCACTCCCGTCTCAGCCCCGGTAGAGAAGGCAGTCACACAGCCTAAGGTACGTTTCCACAATCAATATCTAATAGGGAATATGCATGAATTTTATTTTTTGCTTTATTTAAAGCTCATTCATGGAACAAACAGTAGACAAAAATATTTTTTTGAATAAATATATAAATAACCAAGATGTAAGCCATTAAACATTTCATTCTATCTCTTTCTAGCAAAACAGAATTTAATATGGAGTTTATATGGCTGGAGTGCACCATGACGTAACAGTGCATATCGGACCTCTGTGCCTAATTAGTAGTTTAAAATGCCTATATCTTGCGTATTTCTTGGCCGATTTAAATTTTAATTTCACATTTTGAAATAGTTTTGACGGTATTATAATATTTAGTTACGAAAAGCGATAAAAAAAACATACATGTACCCTATTGCCATACGGTTGCACTAACCTATACAAACTCTAATCCCTATTAAGACACGTTATTGTCAATGATTCACTAAGCGACAGGAACCAGCTAAATTTGTTAACGTTTATACAACTGAACGCGTCTTATTTTTGTGTTTAACATTAAATGCTATTTGTGTTAAATGCCTGAGCGAACAATGCGATGCGAATGTGTTAGTTAATGTTAATTAACATAATGACAATAACTTCTCGGGGTAACCTACATATAATATTTAGAAGTTTCTTGCGTCATGTAGAGGCTATTTGGTTATAGGTCAATGTATTATTTTAGTTCTCACCTGTTTTTTTTTTTGGTTTTATAGAAGGTACTTTTTAGTTGGTCCCATTTAATTTTGGTGAAGATCTGATGATGGAATCCATGAGGAATTGAAGGAACTCCTCAAATGTCGTAGGCATACATATAGCCATTTTGGTATTATAAGAAACATAATAAGCATTTGCATTCAGAAAGTGTAAATTGGTGAAGTGGAACTGATGCAGAAGACCACAGAATGCCATCGGAACTCCTCAATGATAAATGATTTACGGTTGGCGACAAAATATCTTGATTAATTAAGCTAAGCAACTTCATAGTCACAAATTTAAATGTTCCTGATGAGAATGGTACCATCGAATTGATTTGATGATGGAGCGGGAAGGTAGGCACCAGATCTATGTAATAAAATAATGTATCCTAGCCGTGTTTGGGCTTGTTCGAATCGTCACGAGATACACTTTTAAGTAACGATTAACTAAAAACTGTAAAATAAATAAAATTTTAAACAAAAAAATAAAACCGACTCCAAAAAAAACTAAAAAGTAAAAAATAACGCCATAATTCAGTTTCTTCAAATTACTTACAAGTAACCGTTTGTATACTCAATCTATACAGTATATACAATTAATGTTATTTTGGAGTCGGTGCCATCGTGTCACAACTTACTAAAATCGTCAATTTTCAATATTTTATACATTCGTTATATGGCACCGACGCCAAAATAACATTAATTGTATATACTGTATAGATTGAGTATGAATTTAACTTCACTCAGCTTAGACTATCGTTATCAGTCTGCTTTTATAGTTTTCATGGTTTTACTAACCGTGTTTAGTGGTGGCAACACACACGCGTTCTTCTGTCTATCAACTAGTGTGTTGAATTCTAGATGGAGTTCATTTTGATAACTTCACCAAATCTCCTGAACAAAATTGTGTTTTTTTTAATATTATGCTGATGTTCTTCATTTGAACTGAACTCGTATGCGTTCAGAGGTATCTGGTTACTCGATGGAAATCAAGATAACGCTTACGTCTGACACTGAGCGAAGCCCATTGAAAAGCAGAATTATTGTTAGTGGTTAGTTGGAATCACACGCAATGAATTAGAAAAAACCGCTGCCGCTGCCGCCGCTCGATCTCGTGGCCGGGCCGTAACGCTTCGTAATATAGGTTCAGTCAGCCTCAAAATTAGCTGGTCATTTTAATACAGTGACATAGTAATATAGTAATACTAAGTGGTAAGCTACTTTTGAGGCTGACTGTGTACCTTCATACGCGCAAACGCATATGTTGTACGCAACTGTTATTTTTAATATTGGTTCTTCGATCCTTAGTAAATGTACGATTGTAGGTATATGTAAAATGTGGGTATTGTTGCAGGCGTTCGGCCGTCGAGGGCTGTTCTCGGGCCGGTCCCGCCCTAGCTCCACGACCGCTGCGCCAGCGTCGGAGGATGGCAGCGCGCCCGCGAGTGATACCCCTGCGCCCAGGTATAGAAACATTTCTTCATGTGTACCCATACCTACTCAATTTTGTCTATGTAGCTCCAGTTATTCTGATAATATTTAAACACATTTCAGTTCTAAGATAATTTGGATACGATTGCATTATCTTTTTACTAAGTTCTTATGACCACTATCCGGCTCCGACTAGGGATTGCAATCCGGTCCGGCGGATTCGATACTTTTTGGCTGCTACCGGATCCGGTAGATCCGAAGAGACTAAAGAGACGCACACAACAGACATACAATGCGGTCTACCCAACCCAAGAAAGCTGATGTCAAGAGTCAATATGATCTAGATCTAGTTAAGCTTTAAAGAACGATGTCTTTCTTCATTATTCTTCGAGATTAATTGTGTTTAATGGTTAATTATGTTTGTTTGGCCAAATTAGAAAAACAGTTTTTTTTTTTTCAATTGACGATATTACAATTATAATATGTCTCTTACCTAGTATTTAAAGTGCACTGTGATGTGATATGTAATTATTGATTAGATTTCTTTATGTATGTTTAATATTACGGGTGTTAAGGGAGTATAGTATTTTATTATTGCTGATGTTACTTCTTATAGTATTAATAAAGTTGATTAAATATTACAGAGTAGAGAGGAAAAGTGGGGTCAAAGTTAAACGAACGATCATGAATCATGATCCAATAGACCAAATTAGTGGTAAATTCTAAGATTTGGCAATTAAAACTATAAAAAGTCCCTTTAATTGAAGTATTTGTTTTATTTTTTATAAAAAAGATTTAATTTTGTTATATTTACTATGAGACAAGGTTACCATGTCTTCATGTGTGGCTGTAAATAGGTTGATATTGTTATTATTAGGTTAAGGCTAAATATTATTGAAGCAGATGCTTAAATTTTCATATTACTGTGAAATTTGTGGCTAGTGCTACTGATTTTTGACTTAATAAGGGTGATTTTTAGCGTTGAACCATTGTTACATTACTTAATTTGCAAAAACTGCTCCGCGTGTCTACTTGACGGCCAATAAACTAGACAAAAAGCATAATTTTGGATAGACGCAATAGCATAACTTCAATCCGTCTGATCCGGCCGGATTGCAATCCCTAGCTCCGACATCAGATTAGCTCGATGGTTTCACAATATTGTATATACACCTCAAAAGAACTGCTGAAATATGTGCCACAAGCTGACATTTGCTGAAAAAATAAAGGTCGAAAATGACGTGAAAGGCTTCGAGAAAAGTATGGTACGGCGTGCCTTTGTTTTGTTCGACTTGGCTGGGGCACGGCAGATTTGCTTCGGTTATATGTTTGGAATGTCCCCCCTAGAAATATTTATTTTAGTTATTTAACTACCTACCAAACTAAGTACTGATGATGATGTCCTCTTCATCGGATCCGATGACAGCGACTTCAAGAAGTTGGGCTCGTAGGAGTCCTACGACGGTGGGCGCGAATATGACTCGCAAAACCCAGTTTATTTGAGAATATACGGTCGCAGCGCGCGCAGTGGAGCTCACCACGGTCATTGTAGGTGTACGCGCAAGATGGCTTCGGGCGTGCCTTGCGCTCTTGACGTACAATAGGTATCCAGCGCTTGGAGACGTGCTTCTTCAAACTCCTTTACACTATCGCGGACAGTGGAATGCCATACATCCCGTTTACGGCTCATGCCTTCCCAACTATCGGGAGATATACTACTAAGTAACGGAGTACACAAGACACCTTTACTCCAAATTCAATCAATCTTGTAGTTTTTGAGTAAAATGCCTGTGACATACGATGGACGGACGGACGGAGAAAACGAAACTATTAGGTTTCCGTTTTTGCCATTTTGTCGACGGAACCCTAAAAAGCTTCTAAAAAAGCACATGTTTGTCAATTTCGTTAGTGGAGGAGAAAAAATGTATAACCCCCTTTTAAGCTTCCCTAGCCAAAATCCATACATAGTCCATATGACACTCACAGGCACTTTACTCAAAAACTCAAGGTGTATATGATTTTGTTTTATGTCAAATTTACATAAAAAAACTTTAAAAAAAGCTGTATTTGACGACAATCTGGTGAATCTTCAGAGCCCGCCTTCGTCCGAACCTGAGGCGGCCCAGCTCCACCGCTAGTAACGCCCCCCCCGCGGAGGACAGCACCGCTCCTGCCGCTAACGAGTCTGGCGAGACCACTGTCGCTCCTGGTAGAACCATTGGGTAAGCCCTGAAGCGTCTCAACCCGCTGTCTCTCCTCGCGACCCCCGTCAGGGGGCGCCAAGATGCCTTTTTAGTGCTGCGCACTTTTAGACGGCATCTAACGCGACCTGTGTTACAATAGGTCGATCTTCATTCCCTTTTGTTCGGGGTCAGTGTCTTGGCGTCCTGGCTGGGAGGTCACGCTGGCCTGTCTTGCCTTAGAGGTCTCGTTGGCCTGTCTGCGGCATTGTGGGCTCCTGGGACTTAAGCCTTGAAGCAGTTATGCCTTAAAAACGTTTCACCGTTCCGAGAAGGACACCATCGCTCATGCACCCAATGAGCGGGGGAGGCCACTATATTGTTCCTGACGGCCCATTGGCTAAACGCCTTGTAGCAGTTTATGTATAGACCTAAAGATAATATGGTAGCATTTCTTTGCGAGCATTATGGTAAATTGCTGTACGAATTAGGCGTTGAAAATATCAGTCAAAATTATTAATTACGTACGTATATGGTTCATATCAGCAATACTCGTATTAATACTAATTAATCGCTTAAACTGAAATTCCCCAAGCCTAATGGCACTTCGCTTTAATGCTTGCAATGAAAATGCTACTTCATTATAACTTATCATATCACTTTACGTCCCTACATAACCAGAGCTTTCTTGATGTTACTCTTTGTTACATATGACGTATTTTTGATTGTTATTTTATTCCGTGGATATTACTAAATAAATGTATCGTAACATCAAGATAAATTATTGCTATGCTGTTATTTCCAATAATTGTACCATCAGCATGACGTGCAAGTCGTGCAGGTGAAGCTTTTTTATTGTGGTTTGAATATTTTTGTTATAGTGACTTGCAAAACTCGAATCGTTCATCGTAATAAATACCTGTAAAACGAACTGTTGATTCATTTCATTCGAGGTGTATATTATTCGCCTGTCACCTACATTTTCTACAGTGACTGTTTAAATTCACATTAAATCTTTCACCATATTGTAAATAGAAATGGAAGTTCATTCGATAGTTGGACTGATTGCTGCTAATATACAGTTTTTTTTTCTGCATATCAATGATACTTCGTGTGATTTTAGCTTAATCTGTCGCAACTCGCATTTTTTCAGCCGCGGCCGGCCAGGTCTGAGGCCCGCTTCTTTGCGGCCCGGACCCCGGCTAAACCTGCGAACAAACCCGCGCTTGCGGCCCGGCGCTAGTGTGGCACCCACCGAGGCACCCGCCGACGCGCCCGCCGAGACCCCAGCGCCTGATGCGCCTGCTACTGACTCCGATGCTGAGGTTTTACGATTGTTTTAAAAGCAAAACGTCTGGCCATCTGTCAAAAAAATCTGGAAAATCATAACTAATTCTTATTATTAATATAACCACATGAATTTTATCAAGGATTGATACAGTGACTTTTACGCTATTACGTGAAAATACCGAAATTTCTGATCCAAATTTGTCGCATTATATGATATAGTGGCATAAAGGTTACATTTTGCATGTGGGACAAGAATGCATTATAATTATAACGATTGCTTAAAAATTGTTCTATTTCTCATACTTTTATTGGCATTAAGAGAAACATTGTATAATCGTTGGGCTACGGCAGATACCTATACAGTCACAATTTGATTACTTAATGATATTTTATTGTCTTAACATTTAAAATTATTATAAACATAATGTTTGTATTATAACAATACATATTATAATCAACACTAATAATTATTATTTGATATTATTGTACAAATAATAAGCATTTGTTTCAATTATTTTCTTGAATTATTTTCTCTGAAAGAAAAATATACGTACACATACCTATATTAATTTAAGATACTAGTTAAACCACTGAGTTACAACTGCAAATTAAAAAAATCACATGGGTATTTTTTTCCTCATATTCGAAATTAAAAATAGAGTTTTTAACTCGGGTGTAAGGCACACCATTTCAGTCTCGAACTATTGGCGCTCGAATGAACGGCAGGAATCCGTTGGTTGACAATCTACTATTTCGTCTTCGTGATATTTATTTGATTTACTGAAGCAGGGCTCGTCCCCGACACCGGCGCCCGAGGCCCCTCGCGGGGGCCTGCGGATACGCAACCGCCTGACCGTGCAGCCGTCGCCCAAGCCGCGCGTCGCGCCGACGCCACTGCCCCGGCGGCCCAACCCTCTGCTGAAGAGGAAACTACCGTCCACTGAGGTAAGCTACTACATGTGCCCATCGTCAAACTTATCACCCAACTGAAAACCGCTAACTACCGGAGCAGGTAAAAGTGAGATCTGCGTGGAGCCTTACATTTCTAAATCATTCAGGTGGTATGCCGTGCACGTGGGCAATGCCACATTTGCCACATAAAGGCACATTGTGTGGAGTAGTCGCGGGAACGGTGCAGTAAATGTACGCATCATTTGTATGCTGGGTAATCTCTTGATACGCCAAAAATATAACTATCTCTGTAGTTCGACTACACTTCCAAATATCTGCATCTTCATCTTATTCTTCTGGAATGTTCCAGAACAGTTTCAATGAAACTATGTAGACGCATAAATTGCCAGTCATTTTTCTCGTCAAATGTATGAATCCCTTTCTTCCCCCGTGCCCTATTTATAGCCTATTCATTTTTATTTTTTAGTAAGCGCAGCGAGCGAAGCGTCTCGTATCCGTTTCAGCTTGGGCAAAAATGCTTTCGTATCTATGTCTGTCCGGCTGGGCTCCTCCACACGTCGCATTTCTCAACCGATTCTAGTGTAATTATGTGAGCAGGTTTGATAATTATATGGATTTTCTTTGTCTATTCAGTTTTTGAAAATAAATGAAAATACCGTAAAATACTGCCCTAGGGCTTGAAGTTCTCGCATGGACTTCAACTCACAGACAGAGTCACCAGTTTTACAAGTTTGAGCTGTTCAATTAAGGCTTTCACGGAACATTTCACCCGAGTAACAAGTTTGTCACTCACGGGATATGTACTACTAACTTCTGCCCGCCACTTCGTCCGCCTTAAATTCGTTTATCGCGGATAAGCGGACTTTTCCGGGATAAAATGTAGCCTATGTCCTTCCCCGGGACTCAAACTATCTCCATACCAAATTTCATCCAAATCGGTTCAGCGGTTAAGCGTGAAGAGGTAACAGACAGACAGACAGACAGACACACTTTCGCATTTATAATATTAGTATGGATAGTGGTTCTGTAAGCTGTACACCTCGCGAGTCCCGCCATTTTCAATTTACAAAACCATATCATAATCGAACCCGCTCATAAAATTTGGCGACAATCGATTAAGAAATGCGACCTGTAGATGAGAACACAGCCTGTCAACTGCCGGCCGAATAGACACACATCCGTCTGGCATACAAAAGCATTGTTGACACGTTTGGCTCAGTGGGTTGCACAACGGCCTGCGAAGCTAGCGGTCCCGGGTTCGATTCCCGGCCAGGGCAAGTGTTTGTGTGATGAACACGAATGTTTGTTCCAGGGTCTTGAATATTTTTTATGTATTTAAGTATTATAATTTATCTATATATTATGTATATCGTCGCCTAGTACCCACAGTACAAGCTTTGTATAGTTTAGGACTAGGTCGATTTGTGTAAGATTGTCCCTAATATTTTTTTATTATTTTACCCCAAGCTGAAACGGAGACGCTTCGCTCGCTGCACTCGCTCGGTCAATAAACTAGAAGTATGAAAATAATGGTGTCACGTACTCTAAATTCTGGTGGAATGCCTCTCACTGTTCCAGAACTAATAAAAAGTACCTACTCGATACTTATTACAATTTTTTTAACCCTTGATACAGCCAACCAGGTAATTTTATAGTCTGCCTGTATCAGTCGCGGGGTGGATTGTAGCATTGTAACCTTCAAACGAGTAGAATAATAAGGTCAACGAGTTTTCGCATGCGGTATTTCATAGCCAGGTTTGTAGGAAAATTAGACGCAGATATTTAACAAAATACAATTTGAACAGGCAACCACCGAAGCTGCCAAGAAGGTAGAAGAGGAAGCAACGGAAGAAAGCAATGTAAGTGGGGAGAAGAGCGAGACGGAGACCGAGGCGGCGCCAGCGGAGACGACGCCGGCGCCGCCGCTGCGCGGGCTCGACGCGCTATTCGCGCGCCGCCGCGCCGCCGGCGGCATCGGCGCGCGCCCCGCGCGCCCCGCGCGCGACGCCCGCCCTCGCAACTAACACTCCCGACACCACCATGAAACAATACCGGTGACATGCAGCGGAGTTCGACATACATTTACACAAAATTATGAAGCTTAAATTCTATTGTAATTAACTTTTACTTACTGTGTTTAAAACGCACTTTTTTACCTAACACTGTTTAAGCATTTTCTCATATCATAAAATAAGACTTGTACAGTCTGAGACATTTTTTGGGAATGAGACATGCGTGTTTTAATATTTTTTCGGAAATTTACAAGAAAATTCTTGTTTTATGCGAAGAATTAGCTTAACCCCTGATCAGCACAGGCTTTAAGCAAACTTTTAGGTCTATAAAGTGGTAGAAAGATCGCCAGAAGTGATTATTTCCTATGCAATGAGAAATATTTAAAATACAAAAAACCAACAAATATCACGCTGCCTTAGGCATTCATTGTGCGGTTGATTACGGTATTTAATTCTAGTTTGATTCATTGTATGTCGACGTCATATTAAACTCCACGCCGATGTCATTTCTTTTAGTCAATTTAATGCCTAAGTGGTAATGATGTTTTTATATCAACTTACTACTTAGGTACTTTCAGTTTCTCATTTGTAGTATATTTAGATTGTAATAATTCCTAGACTACTATTTTTTTCAACTGTAGGGCTGAAATATGATTCGATTTACCGAAAACATAGAGAAATAGAAGGGTTTCTTCTTTCCATAACCCTATTTATACGTGTTATGTACATATTAGAGATAACTATTGTTACGAGAAAGAGAGCGGCTCCCGGAGGTCAATATTAAGTATCAGTAGGTACATACGTACTTATTTACTACAGGCATTACGCAGCTTGCAACTCCGAGCTGCCTCTCACCTATTGACCACTTCATTCTAGTAATAAGAATAGACACCTAGACTCAACCGTGTTGTTCTATAATAGCAGCCGTCAGTTTTTCATGATCGTAGCATACTAAGATTAATGCATAAGAAGACACTATCTTAGGAAAAAACAAATAATGCCTATTAATTAATTGAACAAATGAACAACGTACGTCCGTCCATTCCGTATATTCCTGTCGTATCCTGTTCGTACCTTCTTATAGATACCATCACTGCACTATGTTATATACAGTTGTAGAGGTCATCCAAAAACTACGTCTCGCGTTTTTTTTGTTTTTTTACCCTTAAATCTCTTATTATAGTTGAAGTAGTAATTATGGCTTCTCTCTCCACTTTTCACATTTTGCGGACACCCTCCTGTCCTTTAACGTATGGCGTAATTTGTGGATAGCCTTTAAAATAATGACAGCTAAATCAATAAGTAAAGTATGTATTTAAGTCGTAGGCCGATTAAGTCACTGGCCAGATCATGAAATTCCTAGGCATTTTATGAAACGCTACTTCAACGAGTTTCATGATTAAGCAAATTAACACCCGCCATTTTGTCAAATGAATTGACGAAACGAAAACTTAGCCAAGTTGGGCATATCGACTATATAGGGTGAAGGAAACCAGTTACTACCATTTTTTTTCGGCGTATAAAGACAATTTCGGCGAAGTCCGACGGGCGTAGAAACTCTGGGTGGTTTGCCGTTCAGGCATCTGCAGCTACCTAACAAACCTAGCCTACCTACGATATGCTCAGTACTTAACTGGGACCATCGACGAAAAGGATGCTTTCGAAGATCTGCCCTATTTCCAATGTAATGCCTAGGAAATTCATTATCAAGACTGCGATCGGATTACGAAATATATAAGATGAGATGAGAATACGACAATTAATCAATCAAATGAAACAAGTACGTAATGTGAAATTGAACTTTTATAAAATTATACTCATTTAGTCTTTATTTATAGGTATCATTAAGATCTTTGTATTGAAATCGTTGATATTAAATCACCAGCAAACATCGATCGACGTCGATGTGAATTGAAGCGTCTGAAGCACTGATAGCGAGTGCCATCGTGATATGTTTTGTATATTTCGTAAGTGTGATAATAAACTTATAATATAATATGTTTTCTGCATTTTCATTTTTAACCGAATTCCAAAAAAGTAGGAGGTTCTATGTTCTATGTTCTATGTTCGACAGTATGTATATTTGTTCATGTATGTTCACCGATTACTCCGCCAATTGTGGACGGATTTTAAATCTTCTTCTTTAATTTGAAAGGATATACTCCTGAGATGGTCCCTTTGCCACCAAGTTGGGATCTGATGATGGGATCCCAGGGAAATCGAGGGCAATCCTCAAATTGTATAAGCACTTATAACGTTTTTCATATATTTTCTTAAGCTATTTAAGTATTTGCATATGTTAGTCATTAATTCATCATGCTGAGCTGATGACGGAAGGCACAACTCCTTAATGGTTAAGAGTTAGAGGATATTTAAAAAAAAAAAAACATGTATTATAGGTAGGTACGTTAAGACTGTTAGTCATATTCTTTATAGTGTCTCCCTGAAGTAGTCTCCTTATCACCAAGTAAGGATCTGATGATGGAATACCATTGAAATCGAATGAAACCCCAAATACGAGTATTATAGGCACTAACAATATTTTGTATATATTTTCTAAAGTTATTCAGTTGTTTTCGTCTGGTTGTCATCATCAGACAAACAAACAGAGCTGATGATGGAAGGTACAAATGAATATAAACTAACCAACTTTTACATTTCTTACTTCCAAAGACACGAGATGCGTGCAAAGTGCCTCATCAATCTTCCCATTCTCGGCACTACAAAATACTTTATATCATTACTAAAATCCATCAATAAAGCAAAAAATATACTTTTTTTTAATAAAAAAAAGAACCAACTTCAAAATAAACTAAAAAGCCATAAATAATATTTTATGTACGGTACATAGGGTACGGATCACATTTGAATCACCTTTTGGAGTCGGTGCCAAACCTGAAATAAATAAAGTTCTTTATTCAACAAAAATACGAATTACTATGACTAAATATATATGTAGGTAGATAGATACCTAACTAAAGGCTCGCCGCCGCGGTTCTTAAAAGTAATAAATGAATGGTTTGGCACCGACTTCAAAAGGTGATTCAAATGTGATCTGTACCCTATACATAAAAGATTATTTATGGCTTTTAAGTTTATTTTGAAGTCGGTTCTTTTTTATTTCAATTCTTTTATAGTGTACGGTATAATATTTGGGTGAATTTTCAAAACGTCTTTTTTGATGTCCCACAATTGCAAGGTCTTTGAAACGACTCTTTTTTCGTAATTACGCTGGCAATTTTTTTTTTATATTGATGGAAACGATTAGTCTTTTCGAAACACCTTTAAAATAGGATTCCAAATCTGCAAGAGGCACCATTCTAATATCTTCTCATTAGGTGTAATAAAATTTTGTAAAAAAAATGTCAGCGAAATTATTATTGTGGCAGCGAAATGACGATTACATGAACCAATTAGGAAAGTAAGTGTAAATAATTTTAATGCGTACCCTACCAGAGAAGGAATAAAATAAAATAATAAATTACAGTTTTTAATCTGGTTTTTATTTCAATAATAATATAAACAACCGTCTCTAAAACTCTAATATTCTCACAACGGCTTTTACGCAATAATAAAATCAAAATTTTAATATGAAGAAGAAAAAATAATGATTTAGTAACTCGGTAGTTAACAATGCACCCTTTAATTGTTACATTATGTAACTTTTCCAGTTTAAAGATGCCTGGTGGCTGCTCTGACTTCAGATTCTAGAATGTCTGGCTCTAATTCAGATTCATTCTTGCGTTCAGATTCAGATTATTTATGGAAGAACCAGGTCTGGCAATAGGTTTTCCAAACGTTTCTAACTCACAGCGTACTCTGCCTTCCCTATCCTCAACGGCCCAGGAGTTGGGAGATAAAGTTTTGCTCACAGAACGGATTTTCTTGTTCAGGTCTCTGGCCTCATTTCATATAATAATAGTAGTTTATGCAACTGCTACATAATGAGAGGCCTTAAAATACGAGTGTAGTTTTGAAACGAGCGTTTTAAGGCCTAATTATGTACAGATGCATACACCACTTTATCTACACACATATCATAAGTACTCTAAAATGGGTTCGCCGTAGGGAAATGACCTGCATTGTTACTAGTGCTACCTGTAAAATATCAATAGGCCATAGATATTAAAATAATGCAATAAAAAATAAACTTGAACACATACAAAAGGAAACAAATTATTTATTCACATAAATTCGTGCGTTTGTTCATTCTCCAATTTAAAAAATCTTTATTATTTTTTACTAGTACTAAATTTGGCTATCGATTTTTCTGACAACAAGTTATTTGTTGCAATCGTGGCTGCATTTACAATATCCGGCGGAGTGTTCATATAGTTCTCGAAGTCACTTCTACTCATATTTTCAACTTAAATGTAAATTACAAAAACTTTTCACAATTCTACTTTCGTAACAGCAAAAAATCAACAAATAAATGACAACATTAATGGCGGCAATTCGATCCTCCGTCAAAAAGGAATGTATTTTTTTAAATCATAGACAAACGAATGAAGTCTTTACTCTCATATCACTTGAGATCAGATGTCGTGCGGTTTATATAAAAAACATACTGAATTGACGTTACATATCGATAATTGTTTTAATATCTATGGATACTAGAATGGAGATCTACTTGAGTTTTGACAGCTGTTCCAAATTTAAACTCATAACGTTACAAAAATCGCAAAAATCAATACTGAAATACACATAACAATACAGATTTTACCTACTACCACAGACAAGAAAGTTCTCATAGTAAAGTTGGTTGTAATAATGCTGGTCATTTCCTACGGTTTCTGAACGCATTTTAGAGCACTAATGATATGTGGGTAGATAAAATAAATAATATCGGTCTCATAGTTTCTGTAATCAGTCTCTCCGTAACTAGATTCTGGAGCTAGTTTTTGCATTTCGTCTGACTTTACATTCACAATCACAAGTCCACAATCCTCAACATATAACAAATCACGAGTCCACGCGTTAGACAAGGATGATGTAATTACGCTCTCGCTAAATAGCTCGCAGTTACAAAGTTGCCAATTCCTTAGAATTATAACACCTCAATCATTAAAATTGAAAATACGTAATTATTAATAAGCTATAAAGAACCACAAAGATACATAGACATGCGTCAAAAATATAGCCCGCTCAGCTTACTGTCACGCAGCTGGGCAAGAAAACGCACATTGGTAGTTAAAAAAAGAACCGGGAGAACCGGGATGGAATCCTTGGTACCGGTTCTTTCAACACCATGAAATTCCCGGGATTTCCCGGGAATTTGAGAACCGGTATTTCCCGGGAGCAGGCCCTACGTAGGAGCGTGGATCAGCAGGAACTACATGGGCACACAAACGGCTGGCAACACACCTTAGATGTGGAGAAGGAAGAAGCTACACAGTCGGTTCTACAAGGGCCTTACAAGGCCTGACTTAAACCTGCTGGCGTCGGTGAACTGGCTTCGTTTCGGCGATCATTTCGGGGAAGCCGAAGGTTTTGCCTCTACTATGGCGGACGAAGTAATCATGACGTATAACTACCGGAGATATATCCTGAAGGACTTTACAGTCACCAGTATCAATATCTGCGAAAATATCTGACACATCCTAACGGCCCTAGAAATAGAGTTGTGTCAGATTTTTAATGCGCGCTTTTGTGTGGCAGCGGGGAGTCAGTTTCGGTGGTTCTCATCTTGCTAATGGCGATTACTTGCACAGAGATTATTCATCAGCAACTTGTTCTTAAATACGAGCTTGTAGGGTCTGAGGTGCCATACTATAAGTAAGCACCAATGCCATTTCTCGAAAATATTCTTGTCTCGCTCTATTGGGATCGATGTATCATCACAGACAGTCCTGCAGCCTATAAGCAGTCTTGGTAGCTCGATATTAGCGTCGGGCAATACTGGTCGACATCACCATCCCATGTAGCGACGAGAACATAGTGAAGGCCGAGAAGGACAAACTCAGCAAGTACCTTGAGTTCGCTCACGAGGTAATCGCCATGTGGGATGTCGATTCGACGATTATTGTCCTTATAGTCGTTTCGGTAAGCGGTCTCATAGCGAAGAGTCTCGACAAACCTCTCAAAAGACTCGCTAGATGGCTGGATCAAGTGTCAGAGACTCCGGGCTATAATTCCTAAATAATACTCACAGGGATTATGCAATCCCGATAACGAGTTACGAATGATTACATGCAACGGCTACAACCCAGGGCGTGGCCCATAATGCTATGCGCATAAATTGTTTGCAGGGCCAGTCGGCTTAATGGCTTATTGCCTATCTATGCCAGTACTTAGAGAAGGTAAATTATGAGTTGCATATCCATACTACATTGATAAAATATTATACAAATATAAGTCATAAATTCAATTAATCAATTAAATATGACTATACAGAACAGGGTGATCAATCCAAATGGGTCAGTATGGAGAACTCAGAAACTATGAGAGATATGTCCATACTGACTACTGACCCATTTGAATTGATCACCCTGTATATGAGTAAAGCCTTTTGGTGAGACAGGTCCCAGAACCATCCAGAGATCTATATCTTGAGATTGACACAAAAGTAAGATGACCAACAGAAAAGATGATTAACCCAGAAAATGATGTACGTCGAAATTGAGTTTTCTTTAGGTGCCGTGCCACTGACTTCAAAATAACAGTTAAGTATAGCATTTAAGTATTGTCTATGTCTACATTGAAAATATATAGTCTGTAAATATACGGGCGAATATTTTATCCCACCTTATACCCAGCAGGGCCGGTCATTGTCACGATATGGTGTTCTCAGGCTAATTACCGTAGCCATTTTTTCCTTCGTTTATTTGAGCCGTTATATATATTATATGATCCTTACTAAGCTATATTATTAATATATCTAAATGGCACTATACTGGTGTAAGTACCTTTCGGGATATTATTATTTATTTTTTTACTTGAAACGGTAATTATTATTTTGTGTAAATATTAAATAAGACAAAATAAAAACAACAATTAAAAGAAAGTTGAAATATTTGAGATATTTTTTCGATCAGACTGGATTAGAATAAAACATAATATAAGGATTCTTTTTAGTAATTTTCATGCTACGGGAATTAGAAAATCTACGGTAATTAGCGCCACGGTACTTAGAACACGGGCAATTTTAATTATATTTTAAAATACAAGATGTCATTGCAAATAAAGGAATATCCTTATACATTAAGGCCACGTGGTATGTTCATTACAAAAAACAGCAACACATTAAGCTAAAAAACATAGTTAATAAACACAGGAACGAGAATTATACATTTTGAAAACCAAAGGAACGGTAATTAGATACTTACGTGAATTGCGAATAGAAACAGTAATACTATCACAATATTATACTAAGCATTATATATTTGGCCACTGAATATTGTGATTGTCACAAATGTAATTCATTCCTAGCTAAAATGAGACGCAATATTCCCCGCTAAGATAGGATCCGGACAGCATACGGTAATTGGAGAACAAGTGTTATAAAAAATAAATCTTTTAGAAAAAGAAAATTTTTGAAGTTCATCTCCTAAATTATGAAGTCGCTTGACTAACTTAATCGCGATAATCTATCGCCACCCGTAAATCAGGGAGGGAAGGAGTTCAGATGGTTTAAATTAATACCTACATTTTGAATGCAAATGCTTGATCTGTTTCTTAAAATACTCAAATCCTTATATAAATGCCTTTTAAATTTGAGGGTTGCCCTCGATTTCCCTGTGACAATCTCTTTTCACAGAGAAAGCGGTGAACACGCATGAAAGAAATACAAACATAGACTCTTCAAAAAAGGAAGAGGCTTCATTTTTGAACTCTGTTAAAATTTTGCTTTATCAGAAGGATATGAATGTGCCTTTAGTCCCATCTATCTATCCTCTCAGATTTGGAAGAATTGCTCGTTTAAAGTAATAGCACGTACCTACTCGTATTCGTAAGTATACTGATATGCAATGTAAATTACCACTTAAAGAAATAACACAATGGAAGGAATCATTCGTAAGGTCGTCACACAAGATAAGACCGCGTTCCCGAGCCGACTGTAAATCCAACTATCGAACAACAAGTTGCATCATCAAGTTAAACGTTGGGAGATAAACAATTCTTGTATTGCCGAGTGAATTTTGTTTCTTAAACGGGCTAGTAGCAAAAGTCAGTATCTCCTACTTATCTAATTACCTATAGGTACCTGTAAACTCCACCGACCTATCCACATGAAACTGGATATTTCTGGTGATCTGTTATAATCTTAAACACTAAACTCGTTGACTTTTGGTGATATAATAAGTATTGATAGCAATAAACATTGACATAGTGTAATTCAATTGCACACGGCAATGACTAAAGTGGTGTGACGATACAACTCGGATGATAAAAAATAAAACACCAACTTTATATTGCAGTTCATATAATAAAATGATTTATATGTTGCGCGTAGGCATTGAGGCGAGATTCGTTCATCTTGACTGGGTATCAATTAACATGAACGACTGTGCCGTCGGCAAAATGTTTGTGGCGTGTGGTCTCACGCCCCGGCGACTACTCGGCGTCAGTCGCTGCCGAACCTCCACGGGAGCTCATCGCAAAATCATCAAATAACACCACATAATTTCACGAGTAAGTATTCTTTACATTTACTACTGACATCTCAAGTTTGGTTTCTTGCTATAGTATAAAGTGTGAATGCGTTGGCACATACCTATGACTATGACATTGTTATATAGGTACAACTGTCTAGAACTAACCGGTTTTTTTCGGGATAAATAGCATCGTACATTTATTTTAACTTTACATTGAAAAATAAACACGTTGTTCTATCGTTATCAAATCTTTCTTATCGATTATGTGTTTATCGAAATTTAGCTTAGCGAGTGTGTTATATAAATTAAGTACTACTTTACAAGTTACATTGAATTGGAACGCAAATTCTTGTATTACACAGGTATGCAAGTATAATTTCAATCTAATTGGTGGTATCCTGCCTACAATGATGATGGGTCATACAGATTTTAATATATACATTTTTCTCGTGGACAATACAATACTTAATGGCTTGTATGCATGTAATATATAACTTATTGTGTATATATTATATTATAACTTATATATATTCGTTAGGTCTTGAGTAGCAGATGCCTTTAAGGAACTGCAAGAAAAAATATATAAATAATTGAAAAGCTTTTTACTTGGGGGAGCCCATTGTCCATAGAAAAGATACGTAACGCTAACTCACATAAATATCTGTATGACCCTTATGCATATATTTATAGTCAACATTAAGGAATTAAGGTAGCTAGTAAAAGAAACGTTCACGTCCATGACCCTGAATATTAATTAGATATTATTACTTAATTACGACCAATGCAATGGATACCCAGTTAAGTAGGCTCTACAAATTATAACCTAAAGTGCAAACCATATACTTACATAATAACCTATTCAGTTCATGATCACTTAATTACAAGCTGGTTTAAAATCCGATATTAACGTTTAATTTAATACGCCTAACTTTTCATTATCCTCAGATAAAGATGGGCTTAGACTTAAAGTCCGTCCTAGTTGTTGATGGAGTTGGACTTAACTGTCAAGAAATCCTTAACTCACATGGAATTCACGTCATCAACAGGCCTAAAATAACCAAACAAGAACTTCTTGAAGAAATCCCCGTAAGTATTGTACCTATAAGTATTGTTTACTTCATGACATTAAGCTGTGTGACGACCTTTTTAGCATAATTCCACCTGTTTTATAAACTATGTTATAAGTATAATCATGTAATGCTAAATAAACTTATTTCTGCTTCTTCTTCTATTCAATCATGGATCTCTTTACTAGTAATGGTTAATGAATACTCAATTGTTTGAGAAGAGATCCTTATACAGAATATTAAATGTATATTTAATGTAACCTCAATTTTATAATTTTTATAACAGTTTTTAATACTTACCCCTTTGATTGTTCCAATCAGTAATATATATCTTCACTTCCAAATACGTCCGTAGAAGGTTATAACAACCTCCTACAAATTGATAATTTACGAATATTTTGTTTCTGTCCTCCTTCCCACAATCTTTGCTGCGACTGCACCTGCTGGTCGATAAAGCGATAAAGTTGTGTGTAGATTATTTTTAGGCTATATATGTCCTCTATAACAGTGCTGTAGTGAGGTCTTGGTACAGCCGGAGTAAATTCGGCTTACTTTACTTACTTTTTCGTGAGGCTCCGTAAAATGTAGACTTAAATTAATTCATATTCACTTCAATATCTTTTTGTATCATAGAAACATGACGGTTTGGTGGTGCGATCAGCCTCACAAGTGACAAAAGAGGTGCTGGACGCAGGGACGAAATTGAAAGTTGTGGGTCGCGCAGGCGCCGGTGTCGACAACATCGATGTTGCCGCTGCAGGGGCTAAGGGAATCGGTGTTATTAAGTAAGTTGTTACAAGTACCTACCAACTTTATAAATTTATGCGTGGACATTTCAACTCAAAGACGTCCACGAACAAGAGAGACGTACAACGGTTTAAGTTAGAACCTCTTCCCTCCGCTACAGGAGGTATCTTTCTTGTGATGGTCGTCCTACTCACGCTGCCTGTGGAGTTCCTGGCTGCTGGGATGTGTTCAAAGCTGGAGCTGCTACCTATCCATAGCAAAGTATAAAGCCACTGGCAGCTGTGACAGAACAGTTTAAGCAATTTTAAGGAGATACAGGCGCACAAGTGGAAACGCACAAACCATTTAGGCATATCAAAGATTATATGCGCTCTGTTTTCGGTGAGAAGTCACAATATTCGCTCGTTCCAGTGCCCCCGGTGCCAACGCGATGAGCGCCTGCGAGCTGACCTGCGGGCTGATGCTGGCGTTGGCGCGGCATGTGGTGCCAGCGGCGACGGCGCTGCGAGCGGGTCGCTGGGAGCGCACCCAGCACACTGGCACCGAGCTGGCGGGGAAGACGCTCGCGGTGCTCGGCCTCGGCAGAGTCGGGCGAGAGGTCGCCGTTAGGATGCACGCCTTCGGGATGACGGTTAGTACCGTCATATCGGTGGATTCAATACCCCTCTAATACCCAAAGTTGCAGTCCCCAGTATTTTAAGCGATGGCAACGAATAAGCGTAATGCTTGGTTCAACCTCTGGTTATATGCGTCACCGCAACCATATAACGCTTGCAAAGCATGACGACCGTGTTACCGACCCTTCAAAGAAGCTGTGGACTCCCCTTTCGAAGTTTTTGATACTTAATATCCACAAAGCAGTAGATTCATCTAATTAATGATATGTTTGTACACAGATCGTAGGCTTTGACCCCTTTGTGTCAGCGGAGCAATGCAAAGCGTTCCACACAACCAAAATGGAGTTGGACCAGATCTGGCCAGTAGCAGACTACATTACTCTACATACGCCTCTCATCGAGTCTACTAGAAGTAAATATACTATAACTACATACTATAAGTAATGTGTTGTTTTCAGTAACAATATTAGGTTATCTATCGAATCGTGTTATCGTTATCTGTAGGTGTTGCTAGGGTTAGGGTTATCAATTCAGTTTTTATCTAATGCTTTTGATAAACACATTTTTAATATTTTAAAGCACTTAATCTAATTTTTAGCTAATATTATGAGAATCAGACTTCGTAAAGGAAACCTTTTCGTTTGGTAAATTTTAACCGAAATGTCCAATTAATTATTGTTGCATGTAACCCTTTACATGCAACAATATTAAGTACGTTTATAGGAATGTTTCACATCTAGATGGTATCGTCTCATCTCAACGTCATATCGACCGTTATATCAACGGTATTGTCCGTGATGTCTGCACCAAAAATGCTGCCAAATTTAGGATGTAATATTAGAAAAAGAGAATGAGTACAAAAATTTGCGTTACAAATTTATATGTCGCTCCAGAGTTAAGTGACTATGCACAGCACTTCCACTAAATAATGTCAAGGGCAATCCTTTGTGTTGTAGATTGAAATAAGTGGACAGTCCAGATAAAGAATCCATCATATTATTACATCACGCATGATCTAGCCTCTGAGCTATACAGCTTCTGATTAACTATAAAGTAAACTTCGTAAGTGTGAAGGATAAAACATTCATAAACCTCTTTTTTTCTTCAGCGTAGGCGAGTAAAAAGGATCTTCTAACTATCCATGAATGCCCAGCTACCCATGTACCACAAATAGTTGAAATCCGTTTAATCTTTTTGGCGTGATGAAGCCACAACAAGACATACAAACATACAGAAAATCCAAAAACATTTTTGTTTGGCTTCGGTCATGTTCAATTTGTCCGTATCACTTATTCTATTCAAAATATATTAAATACAGACATTTTATATCTACTACTTTATAATATAACGCAACCTTAATTCATAGCGAGAGTGATAACAGATGGATGACTTTTTTTTAACCGACTTCAAAAAAAGGAGGGGGTTCTCATTTCGGTTGTATTTTTTTTTTATGTTTGATACCTCAGATCTCCGTCATTTATACGACGATTTGGATAATTATTTTTTTGTTCATGAGTAGGTATATCCAAATTGGTCCCATAAAATTTTGGTGAAGATCTGATGCCGGAATCCATGAGGAATCGAAGGAATTCCTCGAATATTATGAGCACATCTATGGAGATTTCGCTATTTATTACAGTAGTTTAAGGATTTACATTTGAAAATCACCATTTGGTGAAGAGAAACCGATGATGAAGACACAAGCCATCAGTTACCACTGAGGGCTCTACCAGTGTTATTTAATTCGCGGATCGCAAGTCGATTATTCGAAAATTATTTTTTCGGTTAAGAGTAAAAATCTCCAAGTTGATCCCATAAAATTTTGGTGAAGATCTGATGATGAGATCGATGAGGTATCGAAGGAATTCCTCAAATGTTATGGGCACATCTATGGCGATTTTGCTGTTTATTAAAGTAGAACAAGCATTTACACTCGAAAATCATCATTTGGTGAATAAAAACTGATGATGAAGACACAAGCCACCAGTCACTAATTAGGGCTCAACCGGTGTTATTTAATTCACTAATCGCAATATAACTTTATCATATTTTGCTTAGAGGCAGAAGTTGGTTTTATATCAGGGTAGCAAAGTGGAGCTGATAGTGAAGAACCAGAGAACTCTTCAACGGTTAACGGCCCTGATTCTGAAATTTTGCTGAGATGCAGAAGTTGGTTAAGATCAGGGTAGCAAAGTGGAGCTGATAGTGAAGAACCAGAGAACTCCTCAACGGTTAATGGCCCTGATTCTGAAATACCAATGTTCAGCTAAATGTCGTGAGCAATTGACATTAGAATGCATTATGGCTGTAAGTGCCGTATAAAAGTCGTAGTAGCCATAAAAGTCGTGTATTATGTGTGGCTTCGATCGTCAGAAGGAAGATTTCGTAGTCTTGTTATTTCCGTTAACGATCTCTCATCATGTGGTCGATTTAATAATTTGTTGGCGTCCAAAACTAAAAACACAATGCCTTCCAAAGTTTTGACACGGCTTATTGCAACATATATTTGCCCTTTAGCCAAATTCTTTTTATCAAGGTCTATCACAGCTTTCTCGATGGTGGTACCTTGTAGCTTATGAACAGTAACAGCCCAACTAAATATTAAAGGTAACATACGACGCTCCACATCTACGTATCCCCTTGACGCTTGAAACGTAGTACATGATCGAGGTATGGGTATGCAACCGTCACTATATTTTAACCTAAGACCAACAGTTTCATCTGATATGAGGAAATAGTATATATTAATCTTATCAAGGTATTTCAATCAAGGAGTTTGCATAACTAGATACCTACTCAAGTACTCATAATGGTAAGTACCCTATTGATTGGGTATTTACCATTACAGATGAATCCAAATGGTAGATGAAACGCTATTATTGTGTAAAAATAAAAACTGAGCGGATTTACGAATGTAGTAAACTGCGGTTGCGTTGAACCCATATTGTGTGGAATCACGAATAGGTAGAATCCCGATTGCGTTAAAATAGCGGCTGTGTGAAATCACGAATGTAGTAAACTGCTGTTGCGTTGAACCCATATTGTGTAGAATCACGTATAGGTTGAATCCCGATTGCGTTAAAATAGTGGCTGTGTGGAATCACGAATGTAGTAAACTGCTGTTGTGTTGAACCCATATTGTGTAGAATTACGCATAGGTAGAATCGCGTTTGTGTAGTCGATCGCATAATTACGTACACGGCTTCCGGGAGCTCCCCGTCCTCCAGCTGATCTCGTCTTAGGGCCGGCCATTTTTTTTATTGTGCCCATAGCTCCATTCACTAGTCCATCAGAGACGGCAATATTCCGTCTCAACATCATTCGAGATTCTACGCCAATTTGAGTTGCGAGATAATTCTTTAAATACGTAGGTCACTCGATAACTTTCGAGATGCTGGAAATTCTAAAATGGAACGCACCTGAATTATATGTTTTTAAAAAGCAAATTTATTTAGAAATAGAACAGAAGTTGCCGATTCGCTTCAATTAAAAAAATGAACATGTTACTATCATTTTTCTAAAACGGTTCCCGCGTTTTTTCTTTGTAACGATGGAGCTTAACCGCGAACTTTTGCGTGCTATGATATTTTATGATTTTAAATTTGGTTTATCTGAACAATTGTGTTTACAACGATTGCAGTCAGCGTTAGGAGATTCTGCTCCTTCACGGGCAACAGTTTTTAGATGGTTCACGAATTTAAAAGAGGTAAAACCAGCCTCGAAGATGACCACCGAAGTGGTCGCCCGCAAACAGCAGTAACTGCAGAAAACGTGTGGACTACTGAAATGTTGGTGCGAGAAGATCCACGAATAACATACAAAGACAGAGAATATCTTAGGCGTCAGTTTGGGGAGCTTTAGCATCATTCTACATCAACATCTTGGAGTAAGGCAGCTCTGTTGTCGTTGGATACCACGTTTGCTCTCCGATACTGAGAAACAGACCCGTGTAGATTGGTGTAGTGAGATACGTCTACGATTCGACAACGGGTCATCGCGGCGTGTATCGAAAATAATTACAGTTGACGAAACATGGATTCACCAATATGACCCGGAAAACAAGCGGCAATCGTCAGAATTGGTTTTCTCAGAGGGAAAGTTACCAACAAGACTACACAGACCTCGTAACGTCGGCAAAAACATGGTAGCTAGTTTCTTTTCACGGGGCGGACATTTATCAACATCAATGCTGGAAAATTAAAGGTCAGTCAACTCTGATTGGTATACTACAGTAGCATTGCCGCAAGTTTTCAAAGCAGTGCGAGAGAGGAGACCAAAGACTGGACTTCGGGGAATCTTGCTGCATCACGATAACGCCTCTTCACATACGTCCCTCAGAACAAAAGCGTTTATTGAGAAAGCTGGGATAGAAACCTTACCACATCCACCCTACAGTCCTGACATAGCTCCCTGCGATTTCTTTTTGTCCCCGGTGGTGAAAGAAAAAATAAAAGGGAAGATTTTTTCAAGTGCTGTAGAAGCTGTGGCTGCATATGAAGAAGCAATTTCGGACCTATCTGATGAAGACTGGCAAAAGTGCTTCCAAAGTTGGTTCAGACAAATGGAACTTTGTATAGAGAGTAATGGAGACAATTTTGAAAAAATGTAAAATAAATAATACTAATATCTTTAATTTTTTTTTAATCTCAAAATGTATCGAGTGACCTACGTATTATGGGTCAGTTTAGACTGTTAGTCGTATTCTTTTTTAACCAGCAAGCTACTGGACTCAACCATTTTAACCTAGCCAATTTTTATAATTTAGATTTTATTTACAATAGTCTTATCTACAATTGATCTTATTTATTTACAATAGGGCCTCCTTAATCATAATCATAATCATAATCATTTTTTGCATATCACATTATAAAATACAGATGGAAATATAAGTAGGTAGAGACATGTGACACCCTGAATTTTAATTATTTTACACGCTACAGATACACATGCATATTTAAACAAGACATATTCAACATTATTCATTCATTATCATGATTAAAATATTCGTTTATATTATAAAAACATTTATTGATTAAGAACAATTTCAATTGTTTCTGAAACAATCCTGGGTTATCGAGATTTTTAATTGAATTTGGCAATTTATTATAAATTTTGATAGTCATATAATGGGGGCTACATGTGACGAGTTTAAGTTTAGAAAATGGCATTATGAGTCTATTAACATTGCGTTCATTTCTTTTAATTTGATTTGTATCTTTGGGCGAGTATAAGTTCAGGTGTTTCCTAACAAATTTACATGATTCAAATATATACATGGACGTAACAGTTAGTATTTGATGTTTGATGAAATAAGGTTTGCATGACTCCATTTGGTCTATATTTGCTAAAATTCTGATGCACTTAATCTTCCCATTTTGGGCTCTAAAAATACTTATATCACTAAAATCCATCACTACATAACTAAATTTTTTTTTTTTAATAAAAAAAGAACCGACTTCAATATAAAAAACTAAAAACCTCTAATAATCTTTTATTTACGTTACGGATCACATTTGAATCACCTTTTGAAGTCGGTGCCAAACCTGAAGTAAAGTTCAACAAAAATACGAATTACTAAGTATAACTAAATTTAGGTAATAACTAAAGGCTCGCCGCCGCGGTTCTTGCGTGTCATTTGTGTTAATAGTAATAAATGAAGGGTTTGGCACCGACTTTAAATGGTGATTCAAATGTGATACGTACCGTACATAAAATATTATTTTTGGCTTAAATATTATTTGTCACGGTGTTGGTCATGGAGTGTGTGGAAGGGAGAATTTGCGAGGTGCAGGGGATGTTATTTACTGGAATAAGGATGCCAGCGATTGGGACGTTTACATTAACAGCTGTATACGGCCATCGAGGTTTCGATGGCCGTAGTGTAAGGTCAGCCGATATAATTGCTCACCATATGAATTTACCCAATACCCATGCGCTCTTTTTAGGGTCCCCGTAGTCAACATGGAACCCTTATAGTTTCACCACGTCCGTGCGTCGGTCTGTCCGCAGCTTAGCACAGAGACTCTTATTACTAGAAAGCTGTAAATGTAATTCAAAATCAAATTCCGAAAATAGGCCACAAGGGCACTTTTACAAGTCTGACTCTACGGCATTACTCAAGAGTAGTCCACTGTTGAGAAGAAAGCCGAAAGAAACTCAACAGTCTCAATAATTGTTAACTAAGTATTACGATATTATTAATTATCTTGATTAAACTTAAAACTTTTACAATAGTGCTATAACTAATTTATAATTGGTACACGCAGAGGAGATGCTTATGAAATTGTTAAGCTGTAAAAAAACAAATCCTTAACAATACAGATTCATAAATTAATAACAATGATTACGATGTTTATAACACATTGGAGTCTGCGGCGTTCGGCGCTTGTTAGACGTTATGAGGAGCCGAAACAACAGAATCGTTGTATTGTATTGTACCTAGTTATTTAATGCTCCCACGTCCTTAATTATCAGGAGTAGCAACTCAGTTTGTATAAACATCGGTATTATGGTTTAATTCAGTGAACATTATTTGACAGACTTCATCAACGCCTCTGTGCTGAGTCAGTGCAAGAAAGGTATCAAAATAGTGAACGTCGGTCGCGGAGGTCTCATCCACGAGCGCGCTCTGCTCGATGCTCTCAATGCTGGACAGGTAAAGTGCATTGACCAGAATAAATCTAATAAGTATTTCGCACATAGGCTGGAGACAATCCATCACAATCCGTATATGGTTCGTCTCTGGTATAATATTGAAGTATAAGTCCCCTAAGAACTAGCCTAAAGCTCGACCAATGTTCAATTAAAGCGATGACGTGTCCGGCAGCGCTGCACACATTCCTAAAATTATCAATTGATAATTTTAAAAGAACGGAGATAAAGCCCGGTTTTGAATAAGAAAGTCCTGAGAATGTATACGAGTCACGCTTATTCGTCATAATGTCTTTCTTTATGTCGATTGTATTTGTTTTAAGGTTTTATTGAACTTGCAATGTTTGTATGTATGTTTGTCCAAGTGAAATCAGGCAAGTTAAATATGATCGAGTTCCCGGTTTCAGTTTGAGCTGTTTGGCATACTTATGTAAGTTGAATGAAAATGTAATATTATGAATATACTTATTGATACCATTGAGCTGATTCGATAGCGGAGCCGGAAGGTGGACATGGGAACTCTAAGAAAATAAAGCAATTTTACCGATGTTGGGTACAGTATATTTTGAAGATAATATCAGCATCATCATGTATGTGACTTATTTCATGTCAGGTCGGCGGAGCAGCTTTGGACGTGTTTGAACAGGAGCCCCCCACCGACCCCCTCACCTTAGAGATCATACAGCACCCGGCAGTGATCGCCACACCACACTTAGGTACGTTCCTAACCTAAGTAGCAATAGCGTCTAACAACATTGATTTTGTTCATTTACGTTAAATTCAACAAGTTTTTTTGGTATATTCACAGGCACTACCCAGTAAATTATCTTAATTAAGTAAGAAAATATTACTTCTACATGCATAACATAAATATTGCAGTTGCTCCCCATAGAATGGTCGTTTGAAAATTTACCCCATTATGATCTGACCTTTAGTTTAGCTCAACGAGTTGACAATAATTACATGTGTTTTGAAAATACTTCGATAGGCAAATGAATGAGGGATTATTAGCCCAATTAGCTTGAATGAAATAAACTCAACATGAATGTTCTATTTGTCCAGGTGCATCTACCAAGGAGGCGCAAGTGCGAGTCGGCCAGGAGATCGCCGAGCAGCTCGTGAACTTGGCGAAGCCTGGCACCTACTCCACCCCCCTGGCCGAAGTCACGCGCGTGTTCAACAAATGAACATGCCAACCATAATGTTAATACTCAGACCACACGAGAGCTCCGAGAATTCGAATACCAAGTATCTAAAGAGTAATGCCCGGATTGTCGAAGCTCGCGCGTGGTTCGTACCCGCAGTCGTCCCAATTTACGAATATTAAAAAGTTTATACTCACAGCTGTCAACCTAGAATCAAGGACTACAACAAGAGCACTGACCATCTCCCTACAAAAAGCTGTTCCCCGATATGTTACAACAGTTGTCATACTTTGGATCGTGTTCCAATCGCAAGGAGATATTCTGGCGAAAACTAGATGGCGCTTTAAAATAAACATTTAATTATAATATTTTCTTCTGTTTCCGCGATTATTACTCATTGAAATAAAACAATTTAACGGATTATATCGCGTATATTATCTCATTTTAATTGTAACTTTGACAGAGGAAAATACATCTTTTCTCAGTCCTCCCGTGACCATGGAAAGCTGGAAAGCTTCCGAAACGTCGGGAACTAAAATGAGATAATATACGCGATATAATCCGTTAAATTGTTTTATTTCAACATTTAATTATGTTATAATTTAGACGATGACATCATTAATTAATTAGTCTTTATTCATTTAAATACCTACCTAATAGAATTTGCCCAGACATAGTTATGCACTGTTTATAAATAACTACAAAAATAACATACACCCTGCCTCTTATTCTACGGCCAGACTTGAAGGCGAAGTTCGCGTTGTCACGATAAGAGTTCGTAGTGTTCGATCCATGACGAACTGCTTGGCCACATAATTTTGATGTACGTCGAAACTTCACTACGTCGTCGCGACAATCTGGAACGTGTAGCGCGCGAAGTATAGCCTACCGCACGAACTTTGTTGCGACAAAATTTGATGTGCGACAATTTACCGATAGCGGCGCGAAGGGCATTCGTATTCGCGAAGATGATTCGCGATAGTCCGAACTCCTTGGCCACATGCAAATCTTCATCATGTTATCGCGATAGTGTGGCACCTGCTGCGTTACAATGGGACTTTTGTGCAGTATCTCAGAGATCTTAGAGTCACGTATTCTTTTTTTACTTTAAAAGTGGAAATAAAACACTATTGTGTATATTTAGTTTTATTTTAAAAATTACTTAGACATACATAATTTACAATTATTTTAAAAGTAGATATACAATTCTTCGCAAATTTATGGGATCTATGCATTTGAATTTTCCTAGCCAAGTCTGAATATTCCTAATACACGCGATAGAGATTCAATTCCACATTGAACTGTCGTTGCGGAAGTATAAGAATTATTAAAGCAGCAATGGAACTCCAATGCTGTAGGACGGTTCCCTCAGATCGGGGAGGTGGGATAGGACGGTTGGCTAGAGGGGACGGTGGGGCGATGAAGAAGCTCAGATCCCTCCTCGGCGGGAGAAGGTCCGACCGGTCCTGGAGGGCGCCTCGGCTGGCTCCTCCGCCTCTGTTTCTGGGATAGATCTTGAAGCCGCTGCCGATCAAAATACATTCATTTTATTTCATAATTTATACGATGACATCATTCATTACATAAATAATTACTTGAATACCTAACAGTTTATATAAGTGATAATTACAAAAAAAGATCTTATACTTTATGCCAACGGGGGACATTAAGTTTTTCAGAATATACATTTTATATTTTTACGCCAAAGTATACGTTACATGTACACAGAATCTATAAATATTAATGTTTTATGTCGTATCGTTTTTTAGATAGGTACGTATGTGTATCTATACAGTTGATTGTGGTGAACAAATGTCATATCCAGGATTTAAATTATAATATCAAAAAAATCATCCCTAGAGTCTGAGTCTACATAACGCGTACTATCGAGAAGAAATATAATATGAACACCTCTGGAAAACTTAATAATTCCCAATTAAAATGTATCTTCTTTATCCATCATTCCTAAGTCATAGTCACCCTACAATATGCATCTTTGCAGTAGCATGGACACGTTTAAATAAAATATGTTCACGAATTAGGAATCGGCCTGTAAATACATTATACATGGGACACAACATATAACTCTTTAAATACTTAAGATACATGTACTGTCTCGTCAATATTTCCTATTTTTTTATTATTATACAAATTATTGTTGTACTCTAAATGAGCAATTCTTATATATACACGATGATTCTAAATCGGTGATTAGGAGTAGGAAAATCGTAATATCTAACTAAAATTAAACTTAATAGATGAGGTCTCACGCAAGTACTTCACTGTTTAATTAATTATAAGTTAACACATAATCAAAACTAAGAACCAATGGATACATGGTTATCCAACAATAGGATAGTTTCCTGGGTGCAAAAATATAATGACTTCATCAGTTAGATTATGACAAACTATTGGACACGTATTTTTTCTTTAGTCAATCAAACAAAAAAAGGTAAAGATAAAGCGCGTCAAAGATTAGGAGTGGGAGCGCATGACGACGTCACGCCGCGCGAATAACGGTCGCACGGCGTGACGCCACGGGGAACTTTAACGTGCTATATCTTCATATTTTTTTGTTTAATCGACAAAAGAAAAAATACATGTTCAATATTTTCTGATAATCTAACTGACGAAGCCCATTGAAGTAACTTATCATACGTTAACTGCCATCGCTTAGGCGGGAAATTTGATGTATTAAGCCAATAAACTTTATGCATAAATGACAAGGACAATATTGACAAATTATTACTCATACATTATCATTGCCATTAATTTTCTGTGAATAGGTTGTAGGCTCACAGATACAGATTCGTAGGGTGACAAGGAATTTAGGATAAAATTGATTTCAAATTACGTATTTGTTTCAGTTTTCCTTAATACTTCGGAGCTTTTCGATATGCTGCAATCATTAGGTATAGTAAATTAATGGATATAGGTATATCTGAGTAAGAGAAGACAGTAGTGAATATGAGCTGTATATAAAGTTAAAACTTGAAATGTGTGTACATCAAAGATATTTCCAAAGGGAATAAGTGAAACAGACTTATTGAAGATCTCTGCTCAATTTTTTTTTTTGTGTGAAGGTATGTGTGTATGTGTCCTTGCAGCTTCATCCCACCAAAACGATTAAACGGATTTCAACGTTTTTAAGTACATGGGTAGCTGCGCAGTCGTCTCCATGGACGTAGGTCAGGCACCTTCGAGTTTCTTGTACATCGGAACTATGAACAGAGTAGATTAAATAAGCAACATAATAATTTCTCTTACGCCTTCCGAATCGTCCTCGGCTGGGCTTGGCAGGCGCCGGCGCATCCTCGCTGTTGGTTTCCCGCGTTGCGGTGTTGAATCTCTTCTTGCCTGCGTCCAAATATTACTTGTTAGCTATCTATTTTGACACAGACGGACGAGAGTTACAAATTTACAGTTTGTATGTCTCATCGCAGAACGTATACGGTATCACATAAGTTTCGAACGAAAATTGGGAAGACACATTTTTAGGGTTCCGTACCACAAAGGTATAAAGGAACCCCTGTGGTGTGACTGTCCGTCTCTCCGACTGTTACAGCACTATATCTCAGTATCTATATACGTAAGCTATCTATCCGAAGGAATAGATATAAACATATGTTGCTAACCCAAGTGTATAGTTTTATGTTCTATATAATGGCTAGAAATTTTAAGCCCAGCTACTAGGTCAAATAGGGTATCATATGAAAGGATATGATTTGTACATTTTCAAACACCTTTTTTATTTTTTTTACAGTGGCTGTAGCTAATTTCGATTTATGAAGGAACATGTGTAAAAAATAAAATAAATTAAGTAAGGTTCTTTATCTCCAATATTTAAAGCTATATTTAAATCGATATGTTTTTTTAAGTATCTCTTAAATTTATATGTAGTTACATAAAAATCACGTCTCATATAATAAGAGGTATATTGGATGTACCACTTGAAAAATTTGACATATTACAATGAATAAAAGGCCAATTATGTGTATGAACTATGACTAAAAAAAATGGAGGTCTCTCTACTTCATATCCACGTAAAAAACGATTGTTTATTTTATATTTAGTATTTTATTAGTCTTATCGTCTTTTTTAGTGGTGACACAGATCAATACAAGAACATTATTTATTTCTAAATTTGAAGAAAGTCGCGTGACTAAACCCCGAAACACTTTAAAAAGTCTTAAGGCAAAATCTTTCAAAATTTGAATATTGATACTCAAGAGGTACCTACTTATAAGAAAAACCAGAGTCCATTTAGTAAGAAAAGGTATGGGTTCATTTAATTTGTACCCTACATGTTCTGCGGTAAATGTTTATTTCATTCGAGTGCGTAGTATCACCACGTCTTCATTGTTATAGCTATAAATATATCTGAAGGTATATTCGGCTGTTTCTATTTTGTAGATTAGGTACAGTAAGTAGCAAAAAAAGATACACTATTAGCCCATTCTAAAAATATCTACGCTAGACTCTATTTCACGTCTCTAATGACGTGAAATAGAGTTAAGAGAAAACATTTTTGAACGGACTAATCGTATAAATATTTTTGCATCTGACTATACCACGCGATAGTCGAATCAAACTGTGAATTCCTGCAAAACTTTGGATATAGTATGCACTTAACGATGTTCCCTACCGTAAACGGGGCTACAACGGGGCCCCATTGAAATTCCTGCATGTCATGGGTTTACTTATCTATACTTGTGCTTGTGATATATTTAAAAGGCGATCGGTCGCGCGCTCCTTTCACTGCGGACCCACAAACGTTGACAAACATACGGCACTGCCGGCAATGAGTAATCAGTCCCAAGTATTAAACGACAATTTCATTTTCCTCATCAGCTGGAGGTCGTTCAGTGACTCTTTGTTTTAACAACAAATTGGTTTTATAAATTATAGCAATTTTAAAGTAAGTGGATGATTAAATATGTAATTAATTGATATTCCTATCTTTGTAATAATGTGGCTTTCAATAAAGTGTAACATTGAAATATGCCGGTTCGTCGGTATGGAAAGTCAGAAAAGCCTAGTCAGCTATTAGCATATTCTGTCACGGTGTTTTCATATTGATTTCCTACAACTCTCACACATATGCGGAACAAATAGGGGCGAGAAATAGATATGTTAGTCATAATAAACCGCAAAATTATTGTTAAGTTATGCAACCCGAGCCTTGATGTCCCGGTCTATATTTATATATATATATATATTAATGTACTTGCTCAGTAAGACTTTTTGTTTCGATAGATGATCGCACTACCCATCTTTTATCTTATCATTCGATTGTTCTAATCATGGTGTAATATTCAGTTGGTGCATACGTTACTTACTGAAATTAGCCTTGACAGGAGCCTCAGTAGCACTGTCCTGGGCTGACACGGTTGCGGCCGTCGAGTGTCCACCATTTAACTTAGCTGCAAAGAAAGAAGTCAATTGTAACGATACGAGCTAGAATCTGAGGCGTGATATAACTTTCTGAGCCTACGAATACGAGATTACTCGTTTAGTATGCGAACAACGACATAAATGTACATACAGTCACTAGAAGAAGAAGTCTTCTCAACAGGTTTAAAGAGAAAATAAACTCCTACGGAGTGCCAACTAAGTATATTTCACAACTGCCAAGTAAGTATATTTCACATAGCAACACAACACAGTTGCAATGATGGTGTACGTTTTATAATAAACTTCATATATTTTTCTTTACTATGGAAGTTTCGTGCCACTGAACAAGTCCAAATAACACGGCCCGCATGGTGCCCAAACGGTTCAGCATTGTATATCTTTCTTAGCCTATTATTTTCCAAAAGTAGGTAGTTAAATAATATCTGACTATCATTTTGACGGATGCCCACACATTTTTAACCGACTTCCAAAAATAGGAGGAGGTTCTCAATTCGACGGAATGTTTATTATTTATTTATTTTTGGATGTTCACCGATTACTCAAAGGCTATTTGACCGATTTCAAAATTTTTTTTTTGCTTTTATAGAAGGTACTTTCTAGTTGGTCCCATTTAATTTTGGTGAAGATCTGATGATGGAATCCATGAGGAATTGAAGGAACTCCTCAAATATTGTAGGCATACATATAGCGATTTTGGTATTATAAGAAACATAATAAGCATTTGCATTCAGAAAGTGTAAATTGGTGAAGTGGAACTGATGCAGAAGACCACAGAATGCCATCGGAACTCCTCAATGATAAATGATTTACGGGTGGCGACAAAATATCTTGATTAATTTAGCTAAGCAACTTCATAGTCACAAATTTAAATGTTCCTGATGAGAATGGTACCATCGAATTGATTTGATGATGGAGCTGGAAGGTAGGCACCAGATCTATGTAATAAAATAATGTATCCTAGCCGTGTTTGGGCTTGTTCGAATCGTCACGAGATACACTTTTAAGTAACGATTAACTAAAAAGTGTAAAATAAATAAACTTTTAAACATAAAAATAAAACCGACTCCAAAAAACTAAAAAGTAGCCATCGTGTCACAACTTACTAAAATCGTCAATTTTCAATATTTTACACATTCTTTATATGGCACCGACGCCAAAATAAGATTAATTGTATATACTGTATAGATTGAGTATACAAACGGTTACTTGTAAGTAATTTGAAGAAACGGAATTATGGCGTTATTTTTTACTTTTTAGTTTTTTTGGAGTCGGTTTTAATTTTTTGTTTAAAAGTTTATTTATATATCCAAGACATGTTAAAGACAACTACACTATTCAAATATAATACAAGGTTGATAAAGCAAAGGGTTGATATCCGTCAGTTATAGCTACGTCAACATTGCTTATTAATCGACTTCCAAAAAAGGAGGAGGTTATATGTTCGATAGTTTGTATTTTTTTTAATGTATGTTCACCGATTACTCCGCCAATTGTGGACCGATTTTCATAATTCTTTTTTTATTTGAAAGGATATACTCCCGAGGTGGTCCCATTGCCACCAAGTTGGGATCTGATGATGGGATCCCCGGGAAATCGAGGGCAATCCTCAAATTTTATAGGCACTTATAACGTTTTTCATATATTTTCTTAAGCTATTTAAGTATTTGTATATGGTAGTCATCATCTCATCATGCTGAGCTGATGACGGAAGGTACAACTCCTTAATAGTTAAGAGTTACAGGATAATTCTTAAAAAAATCATCTATTATAGGTAGATACATACGTTAAAACTATTAGTCATATTCTTTTTAGTGTGTCCCTGAAGTAGTCTCCTTATCACCAGTCAGAATTAGATGATGGAATCCCAGGGAAATCGAGAGAAACTCTCAAATATTATATGCACTAACAATGTTTTGTATATATTTTTCTAAAGTTATCAGTTGTTTTCCTCTGGTTGTCATCATTTCATGCTGAGCTGATGATGGAAGGTACAATGAACTAAGCCACTTTTACATTTCTTACTTCCAAAGACTCGAGATGCGTGCAAAGTGCCTCCTCAATCTTCCTATTCTGGGCTCTAAAAAATACTTTATATCACTACTAATATCCATCACTAAAAAGCAAAAAATAAAAATTTATAAAAAAAAAACCGACTTCAAAATAAACTAAAAAGCCTTAAATAATATTTTATATACGGTACGGATCACATTTGAATCACCTTTTGAAGTCTGTGCCAAACCTGAAGTAAATAAAGTTCTTTTTTCAACAAAAATACGAATTACTATGACTAAATATATATGTAGTAAAGGCTCGCCGCCGCGGTTCTTAATAGTAATAAATGAATGGTTTGGCACCGACTTCAAATCATACATAAAAGATTATTTATGGCTTTTTAGTTTATTTAGAAGTTAGTTCTTTTTTTATTTATACATTTTTATTTTCGATCTGAAACCTAATCTTGACTATTTGATAAGCAAATGTGTAGGTACCAATCAGTTCTAAAACCTAAAGTTCAAGACCGTTGAAACCGTTTTATAAAATTCCAGCCTTTTATCGAAAATTTGTTTCTGTAAAAGAAAGCTATCCAAATATTTTTGAAGGTTTTCGAGGTTGTAAACAAGTGACGCTTAAACCAAAATCTTGACGTCAGCGGAGCCCTGTTCACTCGACTTTTAGGAAGTAAAGTAGATAAGGCCAGATACCAACAGTACAGGTTGAAGCTTTAAGTTATTATCTTAACACTTTCACGGACAATCCGTCCTCAGCTATAAATTCTCCCGTGTTTTGAAACTACGACTGTAGCTGGTGATGGCCACTCTGTCCACCGCCTAAAACTGTCATAGGTTTTATATGGAAGGCAAGTAACTTGTGCTGGATTTCGCAGATCATCTTTGTCTAGTTCCACATTCTCCAGTACCACAGCCACAGCTTCAGGGTAACCTCCACTTTACACACTACCCGCACCTGTATGAAATAACATGACATATTACTCTGTCGCTGTGGTGACATTGTTTAGTAACAAGTTATCTGACAATCGGTCTGTGGCCGCGGAACATTTTTCTACGAGTTTTACACAACAGACAATTTTCAAAATGGTCCAGATTTCGTAAAAGGTTAAGTTTCGCGTCGTATACATATATATTTAATAAATTCTTGTCTTGAATTAGGTTATTATATTATATAAAATAAAGCGATATAATTTTGAAACACAGGTAATCTCCGAATTAACTATACATTATATTATATTACATTACATTACATTAGATTACATTAGATTACATTAGATTACATTAGATTACATTAGATTACATTAGATTACGTTACGTTACGTTACGTTACGTTACGTTACGTTACATTACATTACATTATATTATATTATATTATATTAAGTAGGGGTACCTTCGGCAGCCTGCGCCCTCCGGCGCTTTAGTGCTGCGAGCAAGTCAGTGTTGCTACGGAAGGGCCGCACGCCCCCCGCAACCAGTTTCTTGCCCTCCGTGGACGACGGCGGCGCTTCCGTCGATGGCTCTTGCTGTTCGCCCTCCGCGGGGTACTCCTCGTCCTCGTATTCAGCTTCTTCCTGAAACCGATACCATATTTCCTGTTCAAAACGCGCGCAGTTTCCATTGTTTGGTAATGATTCACTGTGGTGATGAAGGTTTAATACACTCGTAATAACTTCTTGCGGGTTGCATTGAGCCTTAAACAAGCGAGATACGAGTGAAACCCTTCTCGCCTTTCTTTCATCTTTCGCTATTGGCCATAATATAGTACCTACCCAATCAAAGTTAATTATAATTACCGATCAATAACTTATCATTGTCTAGTTTTGTAACAACAAAGCAGGTTCTCGTTGATGTTGCACATAATTTTTGCAACTCAGTCAATAAATAACGTATTAGTCAAATTTTATAAAAGTCAGTGTTAAAGCGATTATATTATTTTCACAATCACTTAATCGTTTTAGTCTAATCACTAAATGATTAATTAAGCGTGACGAATAACAAACCGAGACGAAATTATTAAAAATGTACATTTTTTATTCATATTGTAAAAGATCATGTGCAAGTCAAGCATTAAGGTTATCTTCATCACATATACATTCTTGGGCTGGAATTAGAACTAACATTTAATCTAGATAGATTCACGGTCTGTAGGTATTAACTATTCGAGCTATCTATAACAGGTCCTGGTGTTTCGAATGCAGAACTAGCAGACATTGCAATGTATCGAATTCTTGTCGGTTGAAATTCCGCCAAGGAAAGGGATTCCGTAGAGGTCATCCGCGAAGGTGACCGCATCATCGGATCAGCGACCCACTCGCCTTGAGCCAGATGGACCCGCCCGTATCATCTCATCTCATTTACGCAACCTATCCACCAAAACCGTTTTTCTTGATCCACCATTCGGGACCCCCGAAAATCAAGTTTAACGGGCATGCGCTCGTAAATGTAGGTAAAATTCCTAACATGAGGATTTCAAAAGTCAATCTACTAACAAGGTTTTACGCAGTATCGATTTTGGACCACGGTTCATGTTGCGAAACAGTTAATGGTACACAGCCGTGAAAATAGCCCAGTGGCTTAGCTTACCGCGACAATATCATTATTATACTGGTCGAGGGCCGTTTACAACATAGACATAAATATTTGTACGCTTTCTAATCTCTAATTTCACGTAGTCAGCATGTATGTAATTCAATTGGGTAAGAAAACGTTACGTGCAAATATCCATCCGTTCGAATTGGCATCCGACAACCATGCCAAATTGTCACATTATGTGACAGCAGGTACCTTGCAAATACGTAATAACTGTGTTCGATTACAAAACTATGGTGAGTCATTTTAGAGGCTGGTCGTTCTAGTTTGAGGTAGAAAAGGATAAAGCATAATTACTATATTAATGTGAACTACTTCTACTAATAAAAATGTAATAGGTACTTAACCTGCCTTTGTCGCGTTAAGGTGCAATTGTTTCATTAAACGGGGAGTAACAAAACATTTAAGCATTATTGTTAAAGTTACAATAAGATGTTTGGGTTGGCCGGCTGGGTCAATTTATCGTCGGTCGGGTGCCCCAAGTATCGCGGGACGCAGTAGTGGAATGTAATCGCTGGAAGGTGCTTGAGCTGCGGGTCACACACAGGTGCCACGAGCCTACTCTGGTTACATCGAGTAAAGCGGAAGGCGGAAGGAGAATAATGATTTTGTAAGCAGACCTGTGGCGCGGGTGTAGTGGTGGTGGTGGTCGGTTTCCCCTTAGCCAGGAGGCCGCGTTTGAGCAGCCCACGAGAGGGCGCGGCGCGCGCTTCCCCCTCTTCCTGCGCCCGCGCTCGCGCCGCCGCCTCGCACGCCACACAAGCCAGAAGAATAACCCTGAAAAATACATTTGTATCCTTATCAACTCTAAAAGGAAAATTCTATACAATGATGATTTAATTTGACTAACGTATCGAACTTATAGGTTACTAACGCGACAGAGTAAATTCCTTCAATTTCAATTCATTGCTGATGTACCTTTTGCATCATTCATTATATTATATTAATAGGTACATATATTCTGCATTATATGGTAAATAGATTAGTAAGATAAAGATTGCAATTTTTGAAAACCCAATTCCCAATCGATATCCTGTTTGTCGCCTTTCTTATAAGGTACCTATGAACTTCGATTGAAGGTAATCCAAATGGGACAGTTTTGACAACCAGGACATTTATCTGAAGTACCTATAGTTTCTTATTTAACAAAAAATAAACGAATACTATTTTTAGAAATTATCCAAGGTTAGTTGTACCTATGTAGAATAGGTATAACTTTTATGTACATTTTAAATGTCAAGGGCAATGGGGTCTCGAATCCGCATATTTTGCAATATTTAATTGTGGTATTTAAAGAAAAACCGGCAAGGTGTGTTTTGTTAGATAACAAAAGATTTTAGAAGTTATCCTATTTATTTTTATATTTTATTCGAAGTCTACAGTACCTAGGTGACCAAGCTTTGCTCAGTGTCGCACGATTTTTGTTTTTTTAGAATATGAAACCAAACACGATAAAATTTAAAATCAAACCTTAGTCTACGTACCAAATGACATCCAAATCGTATAAAGATGACAGATGAACCTAAAGAAGACTCAGTTCCGGGTTATACTACGGACGGGTAATATACACAATGCCACCAAAAACATTTCATGTAAAATTGGCGACATGCATAAGGCTTTCGCTGTAAAAAAGTTATCAGATTCCAGGAAAAGCCAAACTCCTAAGCTACTTTACTAACCATAACACCTTTGTTTAAAAAATATGGCTTGGCCGTTTCATAGAGCATAGAGTACCGTAAATAATTCCAACGGACCGTCGTCTGGCCCATATGGTATCAAGAAATTAAGGTTATGTTCTTCATGATGATAATATATATAAACTTAATTCCTTACCATATGGGCCAGACAGCCCGTGGGATTTATTTACGGTAGATGTGAGTCTTCGCCGCCAATTTTACATGAAATGTTTCTGGTGGGATCCCATTTCTTAGCTGTAGCGTTTCTTGAGCGTCAGCTACTCCTTTTTTCGTCGTCCACACTCTATCTTTGCCTCTTTTTCTTGTTGGCTTATTATACACGATATGTGATAAATCAGGATGGTATTTAGTTATAAAGCGATTATATTTTACTATAGCCGACTGTTGTGCCTTTATACTACCATAATTAAAGTATAAACCTGATTAAAGCCCCATACTCACTTATTTAAAGAGAGAGGGGCTGGGCGGTGATTTACTAAAAATCCTAAAATACGCATTTTACTATTTATAACAAGGAGGTATAAATTGATAGACCTCTAGCATCAAATTTTGCAGAAGTGTCATACAAACTTCGATCCCCTAGTTTAGAGGGCTGGGGGGTAATAGGTCCGTGATTTTGAATTATTTTGTAGTTTGTGTACTAGCTTACATACCAAATTTCAGCTTTCTAAGTCATCGGGAAGTACCCCAGAGGTTTTGATACGTAAGTGGCAAAATCGGCGTATTTTAGGTACCAATAAAACCTAAAGTATAAAAGCTAGATCACTTGAATTTAGTGCATTTCATATATTCTCTAACTGCATCTTCAGCTATGAATTTGGGCGCTCTAGTGTTAATTGGGGCGAAGCTATGAGGGTTTGAAAATGAGACGAAACCGTTCGTGAAAAGGTAGGTAGTGCCCCGCTTCTTTTTTGTTCGTCTTGACGTGAGCACTACCGTGCCCCCAGATATCAAAATAAGTAAATACCTATTCATCATAAGAAGTTGGCCGTAAGTTCGCACCAATGTGAAAAAAAACATAATCATAGCACTTTTGTTTTCGTCACTGAAGTGTAAAAAGTATCTTGTAGCCATTTTTGCATCCCACTGCAGCTACCTGCACCTATCGGAAATTAATGAAATCGGTCTGCCATTTTGATGCGACTACTATCATAATTTCATAATCTACAAAATTATTGTATAAGTATACACGCATTTAAATAATCTTAAAAATGATTTTGATCTTCAATAGAACCTTCAAATAGTTACTTTACCTACCTATAGGTTGCCACTTGCCATTTTGATAAAATTATCTTCAGTTCTTGCATACATTTATTTTTTGATGATTTGGTAATGTACTTGTACACAAGTATTGTGTACGTATTATAAGCACGCTGATATAACTTAACTTACCTACCTAGTTCACGTGGAATGAGTCAAGTTTACATACAAATTAGTAAAACTTAATCCATAGGTATGCTAGTAGACATCAGTGATGTGGCGTTAAAATGTCATTGGGTTAGGGGTTAAGCAGACTGATTGCATTCCAATCGCAAATGGGTCACACTGATTTTAAAATATAGCCGTTTTTCCATTGCACAATACAATAGTTAATTTTGTATCATATCGGTCTCACGTAGTTCGTATATGCTTATACTCCTGCAACAAAAATTAGGATTTAAAGTCCTTAACACTGGGATATCAGCAGGAAAGGTGCATAACGTTAACTCATATTCAGAAATATGTATGTCCCCACAATAGACTGCGCTGCCGGCGTGCTATGACCATACAAGTGTAAAAACTCTAAGCAGCAATAAATTTAGCAGGTTAAGAGTAGTAGCAGAGAAGGCCTAAGGCGAAATACATTTACTAGGTGCAGGTAAAGATGCTCGAAGTGTGTTAAAAGGCTACTGCTCCTGAGCAACAATCTGACGGATCACCACTGACGGATAGTATTTCGTACGTGTGCAATACTAATGACGCAATCTAAAGATCTTAACCTACATTTTTGTAAATAATTAAAATATATATTCAGATTAGGCACTTCTTTTAGCTACTGCCAGAAAATAAATATGAGTTTTGAGTACAGTATATGAATACCAGCTTACTTGAATCTCCCGTGGTTAGGAGACAAACAGAACTAACTACACTACATAGTCATTAAGTAGAATTAATATTCTAGTTCAAACAGTTGGCAATTATAGTGGTGTGAATTACAAAATTATTAGACCGGCTACTACGACACGTGCGCTAAATAAGAGAATGTAGAGTAGAGTCTTACTAACAAATACTTGGAAATAATAACATAAGCATACGAGTAAGTTGCTTCGTTTTTAATTTTGATCAAGATACATATCTAAACTACGTCATCCGGCTGCGTTCAAAACTTTTCTAATTTTTGCTTTGCAAAAATAATATGCTACTTAATAAGTAATTTGGCTGCGGCATGTCGTAATATTTATCAGTCATAATCGTAACGTAGGCAGACGTTACAAATTAGAAAGCCTCCTAATTTTAAGCGTTGTAAGTTCAAGGAGCACCTCATAGCGAACTCCTACGCACTGAATAGTTCAATGACGTTAAATGTCAGAGTGTGGCGGGTGAATGTCGAGCCGGAGCTGCAGGGTGTGAATAGAGCCTAAACATTGCTGGATACACTACGTACAATTCACATTTGTGCAAGCGTATGCCTTCACTGTATCGTGACATAACAATGCAACTTCTTTATCTATATTCTCTCATCGATCGCAGTGAATTACCTTTTGTGGCGAGACTAGTTACATCGCGTTTCCCAACTTTATCATTTCGCGAACTCGTCGACTAGTACCTATCTCATTTCGTACCATAATGAGTGTAATCCTTATCTTATAAGGTACTTACTTCAATGTGAAACTAATAAATCAACCGGTAATTTAAATGGCCGAACTTGTTTCTTGACAGTTCCGCTTTTGAGACCTTGCATATAATTTGACCCAGGTAGAGTAGTAAATATGAATCCAATGTGTAAATTCTCCCTAGAGCGATAATCAGAGCGGAGGTGGCTTACGCAGCGAAAGGTCAACCTGTCGGTATAGATTGTTGAATAACAGCAAACCCCAGAGCCAGGGTCAGGTCAGGTGGACAGCCTCCATATCCGCTTCCGACTTCATCATAGCGGCTTCCCTTTGAGCTTTCTCTATTTTATGTAATTCGTGCAATAAACGACTGGTCACGTCCGCATAAGATCCGAATTGATACGTCTGAGAGATGCATGCACACGACGTAGAGCATTTTATTACATTACTAATTGCCAAAGTAACCCTTTAAAGTCATTAATGTTGGCGCTATTAAATTCAATGTGCGTATATATTTCTAGAACGGTACAGTAGAAAACGAAAAATTACCTTTCGCATCACGTCGGAAAAAGTGCAGCTTTCTATGTTGTGTTATTTACTGTCACGTGCGTGTAGGTGCTCTGAATTTGTAATTGTAACCTCAAATCGCTACAAGGTCAGGCAAGCAACACCCAGAAGTAAAAAAAAAATGACCTCGCGGTGCAATGCAGCCCGGCGCTTGCGCAGCTTGCGTCTGCAGCACCCGCTACCCGGTACACTGTTACGCATAGCAAGCAGGAAGTCCAAACATCAGCCTTGCACATTCTGTGCTCACAGCTCCCCCTAATTTCATATCGCTCAATAATATCTACGCGCTAGTGGACACTAGTTTCGTCGCTCACAAGACGTAGTAATCATAACCCAGATGAAAAGGGATGCATTATGCTATGCATTGTACATTGTACTCGTAAAATTTACTCTCGCTTTTGTGTTCGATCATTATCCCACACTGTAAATAGACGACTACGTAAGAGTTGAGCAACTATCCGATATACTAAAAGAATATCGAACATGATTATGATAAAAAGTTTCGATATGAAGATGTTCACTAGAACACATTTTATTTTTGCATTACGCAAGTTATGCGAGCGGTTCGTGCAAAAGAACTGTGAAATAACGAAAGCTCGTGAGTCCCTCCGGTTTATAGGCAAATGTCAATCGTCTGTTGAGCAATTTGTTTTATTACCAAATGTATTCAGCCAACTGCAGGGAGGTAATACTCGTGTTGAGTAAGTGGTATTTTTGATCGCATCTTCGTTGCGCCTTTGTTTCTTATACTATGTAGCTGCACTCAACCGGATGAACCGATAAATGATGATGATTCTTCGACTGTAACTGCTTATAACAATAGATTTTAGAAATGTAAATAACGTACAATTTTAAATGAATAAAGTATGATGATGTAGGTAACTAGATAATTATGCATGTGATATTTGGCGCTACATAAATTCCACGTTTTCGAAAGGAATATTATGTCGTTTAAAAGCGCAAGATAATTTTAATACACAATGTTTATTAATTGAGGCCAGCCAGTAGAATTCACTGCATTCATTATATACCAACTCGATCGCAACGGTGCACTAAAGACCGATATCAAACCTTGCCATAATTTCCTCGAAATCAATTACCGGTTACATATTTCTGTCTTCCTCGACATTGAATTTAATGTGGACGTAAACTTATCACAATCTATAAGTTTTTTTCTTAACATGGACGTACGAAGTTAAATTCTTTAAGGTTTCCGCGATTACTGAAATACATTTTTATTTATGGAGTAATGTAAGTTAAAAGTAACTCCTCTACTGGAGGTATTGCAAAATTAATGTAATTTGAATTACTTAATATTGATTTGGTCCGTGTTTTTCAATAATAAATAGGCGATCCTAAGCCATTTGAACGTATATTTGATCGTAGATAGCACAGGTAGGTACCTAGTTACTTAACCGTAGGTCGCGAACTAAACTTTCGACATGGGACCGGCTCATTTATCGAACCGGTTTTGGTCTCGGTCAATTGATTAAAAAAATAATTGGTTTGCTGTGTCAGGTCAGCCACGGGCTCTGCATAAATATGCATTATATGCAGACTTAGAAACACTTTGTAAGCAAAATGTCCGTAACTTCGTTCGCGGAAGATAATAAACTCGAAAAACTCTTTCTTACTTTAGCGTAGTCGGGTAAAAAGTGTCCTATAACTACCTGTGGATGCCCATCAGCTACATGTATACCAAAAAGTTTTGAAATCCCTTTAGCCGTTATGGCGTGGTGAAGCCGTAACGACACATCTATCTATACCTACATCTATCTATACATATAATAAAGCTGCAGAGGGTCGAAAGTCTGTACATGGTAGATATTCGAAAATAATTTGGCCGGGGATACTTAAACTCGATAACAGAACACGTTCCAACAGTTTTTAGAATTTTTGTCTGTTTGTCTGTTTATCTGTTTGTCTGTTTATTTGTGCGCGCATCATGTGAAAACGGCTGAACAGATTTTGATGCACACTTTTCTAATCGGTCGAAAAAATCCCCGGCCAGGTTATAGGCTATAAAAATTCAACCCTTAAAAGGGGGGGTAGCCACTACATTTGATTGAGTTAAGTTTGCACCTGAATCTTATGGCGCTACTTAAGAAGGCGGTGCAAACTTCTCTCAAACATGTTTTACGAGCCCACGAGTATCGAGTACTTTGCTAAACTAACAGGTGGCGCTAAAATTAATACCTTTTTGCCAAATCCATACTCATATTATAAATGCGAAAGTGTGTCTGTCTGTCTGTCTGTTACCTTTTCACGCTTAAACTTGGTATGGAGATAGTTAGAGTCCCGGGTTTGAGGCTACTTTTTATCCCGGAAAATACCCTTATCCGCGATAAACGAATATAAGGCGGACGACGTCGCGGGCAGAAGCTAGTACTATTATAAAGTTGTAAAAATGAAATGTCTGTACATATAACTATCTGGAAATTACCCATCTACCCGTGTACCAAAAATAATTGAAATCCGTTTAGCCGATTTTGCGTGATGAAGCCACAACGACACATACAAACATACATAAAATCCAAAAAAAAATATTTTTCGTTTTAGTGACCTCCAAATAGTGCATATCAATCATTTTTTTGAAAATATCTTCAATGTACAGACATTTCATTTTTACAACTTTATAATAGTATAGATTTTATTTATAGTAAGTATAGATTAATCAATATAGATCATGATGGATAATTAATAATTACATAATTATTAACAGATTGTCGCGAAGACTGAAGCCTAATTTCACCATGCTCTGTTAGTTAGTCATTACTGATTATACTTGTCAAAGTGGATTATTTGACAGGATAATCAATCAGCTGTGAGCCAGCTGTTAAGGCTAACTGGGTATGGTAAAAATAAACGCGTCACCAAGTTAAAAGCTCAGTCAAAATAATGTGAGATATTCTGTTGAAGCAGTGTGCAACTTGTTCTATACGTCGCGAGTGTTTATTAAATTGCGTATATGTAACTGTACAGTATTAAATGACGTGTATGTAATTGTATAGTAAGTATTCAATTTAAAGATTTTAATTGAATGTGTAGCAAATACACAGTTTAATTACATTATTAATTGCTAGTTGTACTCGAGCAAAGAATGTTAAGACGTTACCAAGCCAAACCATGAAGCGGAAAGGTCCGATTAATTTATCGAAATTATCTGATAAGCGAAATTATTTAAGTAGCTGCATTACTTATTTCGTATTCGAGAGTATGGGTTTAAGTTAATAAAATACACATTTGTAGCAGATGTACCGATATTCTGACGGCACAGCTTGAATGCTTATTTTACTTTCAGGTACTAGATATTTAACTTAGACATGAATAAAGACAATCACATAAGAAGTATATTATTTCTCATGGTCAATATAGGAAAACCATCCCGTTGTATACACTGAACAACTGTTGTAATTTTGTCGTTCCCATAATATATCGATAAATCTATATAATTAAATTGCAAATGTACTTTCTATCGCCGTGGTCCCAATCTTGGACAAGAAAAATTATAACATTGGCATGTAGGATTTCCGTTATACGCGAAACTTACTGAACAGTCGGTAGGTACCTATATAATCTCAGACAAAAACCATGCAGACACAATTACGGTTAGATATTTATGTCCAGAACAAATAAATAACTTTAAAACGTTTCTGTCGGAAGAGTGACTGAGATAAATTATCTTGAACTGACTCCAATATAGCACTTGTAACGTATGCGATGTGCAGCGGTTTGCCGGCACAACCAAGGGTCGTGATGTAAAGTGTGGAGCTCGTAAGCTACCGGTTAGACCTACCCTTCTGCTAAACTCATTTAACTATTCCACGGCGACCGATGTTGGAAAGTTATTGGTGCTCGTACAGTCCGCAGCAACAGTAGTTACGTAGAATAACGCGTTAAATTATGTATAAGCAAAATCCTTTTTGTCTTTAAAATAAGAGCTATGTGTTATATTTTAGAGCACTTGGATCGTGTAGTTGCTTCTGGTAGCTTTTAACTAAGCGATATAACTTTTTTTTATGATTGTTATACTTTAAATGTCATCATGTCTCTCATCTATTTAAATGCCTTGTCGTTTTATTTCTAACATCTATTAATCACTAAATTTTTCACATTTAAACGACCTAAATAAGCATACTTTAAACGTATTATCCTTCTAGCAAACCGCAATTTAAACCTCCGGGTATCTCGTTAGATATTTGTGTAGACCCGATTTATGATATCTACAGACAAAATAAATAGCTCGCTATGCTAATCTTTTGAAATCTAATACCACTGTTAATATTGGAACTTTTGAAAGGACAATAATTATGTAGATATACAATATCGCAAATGCAATCGCCCAGCATGAACCTAATCACCTTCACATTCAAATGAATAGAGACCTTGGAAATGAAAGTGCCGTCACAACGATGTATGTAGCTAGGAGTTTCTAAATAGGGCAACGGGACACATTGAGTTGACCATTGCATTTATGCAAGAACCCTGCCATTCACATAAATTTTAATTGTAGGTCAAATTTGTGAATTGGCATGTATGGTACAAATAATTGGGACTGAGAAAAAAAACAAGTAAGAAGTACTTACAGGGGTATGAACCTCATGTTTCCAGTAGGTATTTCAGTCGCGGGTGTCGCAAGTGGGTTTAGTGTCGGTTGCTGTGCGCGGAGCGGCTCTGAGTAGGTCCGCAGTGGACGGCGGCCGCGGTTCTTGTGGCGTTCCCGTCACGCGAACCCTGGCAAGTACACTTCGCGAGTGCAGTGCCACCGCTGTCGCCGCCGGTGCCCGCGCCTCAACCTGACACCTGTAGCCGATTTTTAAGTGAATTCGGCATGCCGCATGCGTGCCGAATACCCGCACAAACCTGTGTATCATGTTAACTACGAATTAGAGTTAATCCTGTTACGGTCTCTACGAGGGTATACTCTTACCTTACTTGCCAGAATTTAATTTGCCAAAATTTTAATTTTAATAATATTCAACTGCCCGTTGTTTCGTAGAATTACGTTTCCCATAATCATTGTTTACCAAATTAATATGCCAGAATCTTTGTTTCCCATAATAACAATTCCAATAATCACATTTTCCATAATTATCACATGTCATAATATCATATGTAACAGAACCGAACTTGTGCCAATAAACTAGGTTAGTTTAGGATTGAACTGCGGTTGTACAGTGCGCAAGCCGAGCGAGCAAAGCGAGCGTGCCGCGGCAGCGGCCGGCTAAGCGCCAGAACCGAACTTGTGCCAGTAAACTAGGTTAGGTTAGGATTGAACTGCGATTGAGTACAGTGCGCAAGCCGAGCGAGCGTGCTGCGGCAGCGGCCGGCTAAGCGCCAGAACCGAACTTGTGCACGTTAATTAGGTTAAGTTAGGTTTGGACTACGATCCTACAGCTACAGAGAGTGAAAGTATTCGGACAGAATTAGTATTTATTACGATTAAATATTCTATTAAATAATATTATGGCGCTTAATATTATAATATGAAAAACAATACTTATGGCAATCGTATCATTATGGTATCTAATATTCGAGAAAACAAGAGTATTATACGAGAAAATTCGAGCAAATCAATATTGCTGCATATAAATTTCAGGCAAACAATAGACAACCCTTGACGCTGATGATAGATAGGTGTTCATATATGTTTCAAAATACTTGCATGTCAATTATCATACCATAGTTTAGAACAATTATCTTAACCTCCCTCGACGCTCGACTAGGTATTGCTATCTGCAACACCTACATTTGCGTTCTCATCAGCTTGTGGCAGTTCCTTCCATTTCAGTGGCACTGTGTCTTGGCTCCATAATTATATTATAATATTACAAAGATTTCAAGTACCTAGCGTAAAAAAATATTTACTGTCCATACAAATTTTCATCACCTTTACGTCCCTAAAAGGGATGAAATTTTAGATACATTATACTCTGATATATAAGGTGCATAACTGGAAAGTTTCATAAAAAATCGTCCAGTACTTTTTTGACATTAAGTGGAACGTACATACATACTTTCACGTTTATAATATAGTAAGGATAATCACTACTCATAATTATCAATAATCCCATTAATTATTTGTGAGTGCTGATTACTTAAATACTTCTCATATATATATTTTTTTTAAATAGCCTATCTGGTGTCCCACTGCAGGGCAAAAGGCCCCCCCCCGTCCACCCCTAGACTTCCAGTTGTCCCGATCCTAAGCAACATCTGGCCAGTCGCTGAGATATGCATCCAAGTCATCCCGCCATCTCCTCTTAGGACGACCGCGAGGCCGGTGCCCGTCCTGAGGCATCCACTCCGTGGCTGTCATAGCCCACCTATGTGAATGCATACGGTATACGTAGCCTGCCCAGTTCCATTTAAGCCTGGCGGTCTTTACACCAACATCGGCAATGCGTGTTTGTGTTCCGGATCCGGTCGATCCTTTTCACACCGAGTATACTGCGCTCCATGGCTCTCTGACAAACCTTCAATTTGGTCTTTTGAAATTCGGTAAGCGACCAGGCCTGGGCACCATAGGTAAGGACAGGCAGTATACACATGTCAACGAGCCTCCATTTCAGAGCTAGGAGAAGGTCCCCCTTCAATAATAGGGAAAATGCATGATTTTTTATTTTTGCTTTATTAAATGCTCATTCATGTAACAAACAGTAGACAAAAAATTTAGATAGACTCCCATAGATCATTGCTGTTCCATGCGTTTTGGATCCGTCTGTCGACTTCTTTATCCTGTGTTTGGCTGAAAGAAACTAATTGGCCTAAATACCGATACTCGTTGACATAGTGTATGATCTGTCCATCTACCATTTATATGTATATATATATATATCATACCGGAGCTCGTATCCGGACAGGCAGGATAACTATACCTAGCCAACCTTGCGTGCTTTTAGATCTGTTTTGACCGGTCCAATTGGCACTTTTTTGTTTATGTAGGTACAAAGTTATCAAAGAAATGTAGCACAAATTTTAACCCCTTACATTTTCACTCGGATTTGTAACACTCGAAGACAGCCTCAAAGCAGGGGTGTTATAAGTTAAAGTATGTAAGTATCTGTGATCTGTGTAACTGTGTATCTACGTGGCGTGGCTGTCGGTGGCATTGTAGCTGGACCTATATGAATTTAGTTTTTCTGAATGAAATGTGACTATCTAAAATGTTCCTAGTTGTGGTTCAAGAAAATCAGTTCAGTCGTTTGAAAAATTCATCAGCTTTTAATGGATTCACAGATTACTTGTCTTATTTAGTGTTAAATTGTTCTCTTTGAATAAGTCGACAGATAACGCACGATCTTCTTGATCTGAATAAGTTTCTGTCAAAAATAGCACTTTTATTTGAACCCCCTTAACTACTCATCGAGACGATTCTAAAAACCCAAATTCGATACGATTATATTATTTTATTACAGAGTTCATAATGATCACCATCCGGTTCCATCATCATATCAGCTGGTATACATTAAGTATACTTACCAAATATTAGTTCAATCGGAAATCGGGAAGTGGGTTAAATTTAACTTACTATATTTGACCCAAACATACATTGCAAGTTAACTAAAAGCATGAAAAAAAACGGATCAAGTGCGAGTCACAACCGTGAACTGAGTTTTCCGTACAAACATTCACTTGTTCAGACTTAACTAGCTAGGCGGTTGAGGTAAAGCCTCTTTATTTGGTATCTATGGCACCCTTTACAAAAGAGGTGCAAACATAACCAAGCCAGGTCAAAAACAGAATTTTTGGATATCTATTTAAAACAATAAGACATATAGATATGGTTACAATGTTCATGTCATAAACATATTAAATTGTTTTACTACGGAGATAGGGAAGCACTGGTAACTTTTCCTCATTTTCCTTAATAAAACGAAACTTAGCCACAGTAAAAAAAAAGTTTGAGAATTTGCAACTCAAGCTCTTTCACATGATGCCCTATTTGACCTAGTAGCTTTTGACCTAAATTTGACTTTGAACATAAATTTATGTTTCTGACAAGAACATGGCGTTGTCATTAATAATTGCTCCAAGACTCATTTCATAGATATACATTAACTTTATAATTTGAAATGTAATTACGAGATTTTTTTACTTCCAAACAGCAGTCCATAGAGAGCTCTAGGTATTTATTTATTAATTAAACGAATCACCAACAATGTAACATAACAGTAAGAAAACCAAATCGTTACATTGATTCAGGGGTACTTAAAACTAATTAGCTTATAGCTACAAGGTGTCCATCTTGCGCTCTCTCTAGCACTCTCTTCCAGTCGTTCATGTGTGTTATCTCTCGGTCGAAATTGCAAAACATAGACTCGTATCATCGAGCCCGAGACCTCACTAGTCCATTTGTCAGTTTTTAGCCTCTACAACAATGTAGGTACCTACTATAGTTTCACTAGACTATAATTTCGTTGTATTTGAAGAAATTATTTAATCAGGATAACATAAATTGATCTCATACACCTGAGTGCTTATAATGGTTGAGTTTGTCGCGCTAAATAAATGGTCCCCGAGCCAGCAATCAAAATTTCATAATCAATTTACACTATTCGAGCAATAACTACTAAATTAGTAGAATAGGTTTCCGGGAACTGGCCCTAGGGCAGCTGAACTGGGCGGGCGGTCTAGGTGGGCGGGCAGCCTGGGTGGCGGGTGGTCTGAGAGGTCGGTGGTTTGAGTCTGAACTGTCGAACGCTTGCATTGTCCTCCACCGACTTTAAACAGGGTGCACTCTGCCATGGTTCACGACTCGTTCCGTCCTTTTCTATTCATTCAAAGACTTGACACTATTTGTGAGTGAGTTTAGTAAAACGTCCCACTTTGTCGATTCTGCTTACGAATTTACGGGCAGTTTAGTGAAATATAACAAAACCTACCGAAAATCGACTTTCAATGAAAACTGATAGAACATACTGAAATAAACCTATGACTTTGATGTCGACGCATAAATATCCAATTTATGGACCTTTCTAAGGCCATAAAGTTTAGTGCCCAGCGTCCCACTTTGTCGAATACCTATAAAAATCGTCAATATCATATTTGTGCCAGTTTTAGGGAAAATTTTCTACTTTGTTGATATAGAGTTATGAGTATTTTATACTATAACAAAGCATAAGCTATCTTTTATTGACTTAGTAAATTTGATTTTGCCAACCCTCTTTCCATTATTTTGCGTCGTCATTCTTAAAGGATTTCGCCTTAATTGTGACAAAGGAATGTAGGTAAGCTTTGCCGTAGTTATATACCGTACATAGGTTACGTTGTCAAATCATGGCACGTTTCCAATTGTTAAGGTAGTGAAGTATAAGAAATAAAATGTGTTATACAAAAGCATTTTGAACTCATTTAGGAGACTCGGTAAGAAGTACGTTAGTTTAGGTTGAAACTGCTTTCCCAATAAGAATTAAAATGGATCAGATGAATAACGTAGGTATTGGACACATAGGTATATAATATTTTGTAGACTTGTAGGTATATTAAGTATTGTACACGTGGGCAAAATAATAAGTAAATAGTGCCAATACTTCGAATGAATCGGGAAAAACGAAACGAGTTAAAAACCACGGCAGAACGCACCCTTATATTAAAACCCTGCGGAGAACAATAGGGACCGCACTCCCGGAGGAGTTCAGGTAAGACGTTGTATTGTTGATGTAGGACATCTCGTTGGTCGTAACACAGCAGTCTGAGAGTCCTGGGACCTATCAGAACAGACTGCCTACCTCCCAAGCTACCCACCCAGCTTAGCCGCTGTGTGGCCAGTACCTGGGAATCTGTTCTACTTAAAATACTTAAGATACATTGTATTGTGAAGCCTCGTGAACGGCAGCTGCAGTTGCTGGGCTCAGTAGCAGTAAAAACACGTAAAAAATTGATAATTCCTCCCGGTTGATAATTTTTTAAGTTACAGTTAACCTAATATCTTAAAGAAAAAGAGTCAACTGGCTATAAAGCCGTCGAATTATAAGTAAGTTGGTCACAAAAAAAATGGAAATCAGGGTTTATACACTCATCATCATCATCGTAGCGTTTTCCCGGTTGCGTCCTCAGCTGCTGCTTCGGAGCCCGGGGTCCGCTTTCCGGCATTTTCGTCTCCACTTCGCACGGTCTTCTGCATCCTTAGCTGTAAGGTTTATACACTATTGTGAGCCAATTAAACCGTGAAATAAATCTTAATCGGTAAAAGTACGGTGCGTGCGCAGCGCCCTGGCGCGCTGGTGATTAGCAAGCAAGCTTGTTGGACAAACAGGTCACCATAGTTAAAACGCAGGAACCAGGCGCACAGGTGCACATATACAAATGGCATGTCAAATGAAAGCTGATTAAATGTACAAATATTGTACAAACTTGTAACTGCTGAATTATGCCTAAAAACCGATAAATAGAAGATTAAAAACACATTTATTTGTTATTAACCGAAACCTATTGTCCCAATAGTTGACACTTTCAACGGTATCATTGCAAATATTGCAATAGAGTTGATACATAGGATGTCAGCTATTGAAATTGGGATGGAATATGAATGATGGCGTTTTTTTAGGATCTATTTCGGAATCCCTTTGTCCTAATGTATCGTTTGTCCTAATGTATCTTTTGCCATAACGCATTTTTTTCAGAAACCGTAAACTTTTCAGGATTGTTATATAACAAACCTAACCTAACCTAACCTAATCTATACGACGAGCTATTATTAAAAAATCCTGAAAAGTTTACGGTTTCTGAAAAAAATGCGTTATGGCAAATGATACATTTGGCAAACGATACATTAGGACAAACGACATTAGGGATTCCGAAGGAGACCCATTTTTTTATGCACGAAAGAGTCGTATCTGTTTTTCGTAAGAATCAAATGTCTATACGTAAGTAAATATACAAATAAAGTTCTAAAAGTGAGAAATCCTAATATCTTTATCCTTATCCTTATCCCTACTATAGTATAAACGTGAAAGTATGTATGTACGTTCCACTATTGCGCAAAATCTACACAACAGATTTGCGTAAACTTCTGCAGTAATATATCTTAGATATCAGAATAGGACATAGACTACAACTAGGGAATGCAAACCGGTATACCGATTTATATCTAATGTGAAGTCGGCAAATTACCGGTAATTATAACCCAAAGCCGGGTTTTACCGATACATATAAATATTGGTTTACACTGATGTTTATCAATTTATGTACTACAAAACATCCGTACTTTATCCAGATCAAATGATTTTAAGTGATTTAACGATTTAAATAAAAGAATTTAACGGATTATATTGTGTATATGATCTCATTTGATATAACGATTATTTAACGACCTTCAAAACTTTAAACTAATAAGTTTCAAAAATGTTTCGAAAGCTTTCTAGCGTTTTAGCTCAACCTAAAAGTTAGCCCACCTAGGGTTCGTTCTTATATTTAATTTACACCTTAATCTCAGTGTTCGATCTCTTATTAAGTACATAGAATGAGCCTGTTGTATCGTATCTCTATATCACAAATTTATAAAAAACCATCAACCGGAAACTAAAATATTATATCCCTTTCAGCACTCTAATTAGCTCATAAGTTCGCGAGTTTCTACCACAACGGAACGAGGGATGTTTGCTTGGCCTGTGTCCTGACTAGAGATGCAGCGAATAGTCGTTTGGCCGGATACCGAACACCGAATGTTCGGCGTAGCCGTCAGCCGAAGAGCCGAATATTCGGCCACCGAATGTTCGGCAGTCGATTTTACCTACAATGAAGTAAAACGGAACGCACGTGCGCTGCGCGCCGTGCAGGTTGTAACTTGTCACTAATTGTAGCCAAACTATGATTCAAAAAAACCGGCCAAGTGCGAGCCGGACTCGCGCACCGAGGGTTCCGTACAAATGTTCAGTTACCCTAACTTTATTACCCGGTACCGGTTGAGTTAAGTTTGCACCTGATATCTATAGCATTGCATACAAATGATATGCAAACTTAACTCAACCGGGTTGTACAAATAGGTTTTTTGGTAATAAAAAAAATGGCTAGTTAGAGACATGGCTATAATCTTCGTGTAGTATTTATGTTTATTAATAAAAATTGTGAAAATTTCAATATTTTCGATTGGTAAACTTCAGAGAAAGGGGGAATGGTGTTTTTACATTTTCCTTAATAAAACAAAAACTAATCACTATATCATCACAATAATACAAAAAAAAAAAAATTGTTCAAAAATTTGCAGGTCAAGCCATTTCATGTGATACCCCATTTGACCCCGTAGCTAGACTTTTAATTTTTAATATGGTTAAATTGGGGTTAAAAGTTTGTATGGAAAACCTGTAATTGTTTGAGTAAATTTTATACTATTTGGCGCATAAACTGTTCATGTAGTACTAAGAAAACGAATTTCACCATTTTTGGAAGATCATCGCCTAACGGGGTAAATTGGGATGGAAAATTTGTATAGAAAACCTGTAATTCTCTGAATGTAAAAGTAATAAAACTGATTTCAGCATTTAAAAAAATTCACACCCTGGAATTCCATTCCATCCAACAGGGTTAAAGTGGGATTGAGAGTTTGTATGGAAAACCTGTAAATATGTACGTAACTGTACTGTACCGTACATTTAAAACTATGACATTAATTTCGTTGAAAAAATCCTTTCCTAAATGGTTTAAATAGGAAGAGGGGGGCGGGGGGGGGGGGGGGGGGGGGGTTATATTTTCATTTATCCATTAAGCAATTTTACGTACGCACGCAGCTTGGTCGTATTGTCGCCTCAAGGCAGTACTGTTAATGTGGTATATACAGAAATACTGCAATATTATTTTCAGTATTTATATAAAATTTCCTAATGTATCATAAACAGTTAAATCTCAATTGGGAATGGATGAAAATATCAGAATTGCTTGAAATTTTTACCGGTGATAGGAATAAGCTTCCGTAAAATAAAGAAGTTTTTAACACGCAGCCGATGTGGCCTCAGAACCCGCGGGCTACTAACTTCTTTATTTTTAATAATTTACCGAAAAATCTGTAACATTTTTCTGGTGCTACGGAGGCTTTCCTATCACCAGTAAAAATTTTAAGCAATTCTGATATCATCATCCATTCCCAATTGTCAAATTTTATCTGTTTTTAGGGTTCCGTACCAGAAAGGTACGAAAGGAACCCTTATGGTGCGACTCTGTCTGTCTGTCTGTCTGTCCGACTATTAAAGCGCCATATCTCAAAAACTACTTATGCTAACTATTTGAAATTTGGAATATTTATTAACATGGTCAGCCTACATGTATTGCACAGGAAATATTTAAAAATATATCTTTATTTTCTAAAAAAACGACGAATATGAGGGGGGTAAAAATTAAAAGACTAGCTACGGGGTCAAATAGGGTATCATATGAAAGGGCTTAAATTGCACATTTTCACAACTTTTTTAATTTTTTTATTGTGATTACCCCCCTCCACTCCCCCACCCCTTTATCTCCGAAGTTTACCAATCGAAAATTTTGAAATTTTCACAATTTGTATTAATAAACATAAATATCACACGAAAATTATAGTCATGTCTCTAACTAGCAATTTTTTTTTTAATTCGCAAAAATCCTTTTTGAGCAACCCGGTTGCGTTAAGTTTGCACCTGATTTGTATGCAATGCTATAGATATCAGGTGCAAACTTAACTCAACCGGTACCGGGTAATAAAGTCAGGGTAAGTAAAAAGTAAGTACGGAACCCTCGGTGCGCGAGTCCGACTCGCACTTCGCTGGTTTTTATTTTATTTCAAATTACAAGTATATAAAAAAAAAGTAACGTGACATAACTATTGACAGACAATGCATAGCCTAAACTGCCAATGGTAGGAATACGCGAATTGAAACATATATTCCGTTACAGATGGATGTAGAGGCGCACAAAAGAAGGATTGTTTGAAATCTGCGCTATACGCGGGCGTATAGCGCAGATTTCAAACAATCGCTAGCGTGGAGCGTTACTGACACCTAAAAACGACCAGGCTTCAGTTATTAATTACATTTTATTGAAGTCGTTCGAAGGTTCAGAATACAAATACAAGTCTGTAGACTGTGTGGTGAACACGGATGATGCCATAAACTATCCCGTAGGGATATTCAATGCACTTAACCCACCCGGCCTACCTGCTCACATACATACTTATATTAAAAGTGGGTGAAATCTCAATCCGCCTAAGTTGTGCAATGGAAACAGGCTGCGTGTGGACAGCCTTACAAAAAAACGTTATAGAAGCCATCCTAATTACTGGCTGTGCTCGAGGTGAATCTGTGTACATGCCCCGGATACCACTTATACCCTCGGGATTCCCATTCGAATTTAAGTTTCACTTCCCCTTTAAGTTCTGTTTCGCGATGAAGATCAGTAAGTCTCATGGTCAGTCACTGAAAACCGCAGGAATGGATCTGAGGGGGGACTTCTTCTCGCACGGCCAGTTTTACGTGGCTTGCTCTAGGGTAAGCTCTCCACGCATCTTGCCCGTATTGTCGCCGCAAGGCAGTACTGTTAATGTGGTTTATAAAGAAGTATTGCCATATTTTTTTCAGTATTTATATAAACTACCTATGTTCATTATTATCAATAGTCCAAAAATAATATCTCAATTGTCCATCTAGTTTTTTTTTAAACTACAAGTATATAAAAAAATAACGTGGCTTATAACTATTGACAGACAATGCATAGCCTAAGGGCCTTATCACACTTGCGATTTGCGAGCGAGTTGAAAGCGAGGCGAACACGCAGCGAGTTTGCCGCGAGCGCGTAACGATCTCGCCGCGAGCACGTCACGATCTCGTCGCGAGTGCGTAACGATTTCGCCGCGAGCGCGCAGCGAGTTCACCGCGTCTAGAGTTGGGCCGCCATGCTGTACATTCGTCAGCAAAATTCATTTCTACCCCCTTTAGTTTATTATCTATTTTGTTAAGTAGTTTATTATCTACGTGTGTGAGCGGACTTAGCAATACCTAATAATGGCATCGTCGAAAGATTCAAACATTATTGAAATGGATATCGAGACATTTTAATTGAAATTCAAAATCGTCCTGTCATATGGGACCAAACAAGGCGAGAATATAGTGATCGTAATTTAAAAAAAACAAGCATGGGAGGAAATTTGCAATGTATTTATTGAAGACTTCGCGACAAAAACAGTGAAGGACAAAAATGAATCAGGTAAGCCAGATACAACATTTATATGTATTTATTTTGCCATGACAATGCACCTTCATTCGAAACAAAATATTTAGCAAATTTATCCCTTATTGCACTACATGAAATTCTAGAAATATTTATATTTTATAAAGTCGAATTATTTGCGGTATTTTCTTACGACGTCTTATAACTTTAACTTTAGATCGTACTAAATTATGCAATATACAACAAGTTTTGACTATTTCTTCGGCAAAGTGTATTCCAACATTTAACATTTCAAAAGTGCACTCGATATATCTCCGTGCTCGGCTTAGTCTGTAATTATATACTTTCTTTATAGGCGATAAATACTTGTCAGCATATGGTCGTTGCATGTATTTTGACAACGGAAATGCTTCGTCTCCAATAAAAGTAAAGGGAAGCGCCATTTCTGTGTCCAGTACTTGTTTTGGTTGCGGAATACCTAAACGATTTTCTTCTATGTCACTTTTCAATTGGCTTCTGTTAAATATTGTTGAATCTGAGCTTTTTCCATAGGAACCGACATCAATAAATATATACTTATAATCGGAGTCACATACGGCTAGCAAAGTTATGGAAAAATAATTTTTGTAGTTAAAGTAAAGTGAACCGCTATGACATGGTTTTATCATTCTAATATGTTTCCCATCAACTACACCTAGGCAAATGGGAAAATACTCGTTTTCCAGAAAACCTTTCGCTATGTCTTCCCATTCTCTGGTTTGTTTCGGTGCCATACAAATATGTAACATGTTTCTAATAATGGCTTGACATGTCTCCCGTACTACTTTTTGAATCGTCGAAAATCCTCTTCTGAATGCAAAATGCAAGTCCATGAGAGAGCATCCAGTTGCCAAATACCTGAAACACTTTTTTTATGTTACAGCAGTAAAACTACAAAATAAATGGAAAGGTATCCGCGACACGTACACTAGAGATAAAAACAAGAAACTGAGAAGTGGCTCAGGAGCATCAACTTCCAAAGATTATTTGAATTCGCATTTGTTGTCCTTTTTGAACCCTATGACGCGGACCCGTCCATTAGAAATACCACCATCAGCAACATCAGACTGTGGCGATACAACAAACATAGACGATATTTCGACTAAGCCTACAAAAAAAGCTAAAAAATCAAATAATGATGCTGATGATAAATTAATACAAGTTTTACTTCAAAGGATGGACGACAAATATCAGAACATACATGGGGGTGGAGGAAGTGAACCTGAATATAACTTTGCTTTGTCTTTGGTGGATGACTTAAAAGCAATTCACCCTGATTATAAAACGGATGCTAAAATGGAGATACTGGGAATTTTGAAAAAATATAAGCAAATGTCAAATTATTCTCATAACTATTCAGGATATTATACCACTCTAGAACCACGCCAAAATGTATCATCGCAACCAACCATGTCTTCACCACCCACCATTCCCACCAATGATGACAACAGCAACACCGAAAATTCAATTTATGCTGATTTATTTACAGAGAACGAATCCGGTTGATAATCTTTATCTATATGTTGATTGTTACAAAAAATATTGTTTATTAAAGAAATAACGAACTGATTACAATGTGGGTTCATTTTTGAAAACATACCTTATAGTAATTACGAGCTTTTCTTCAGGCGTCACTGACAGTCTTAAACGTGAGTTTTCACGTCTTAAGTAATTTTGGATCACTTGTAACAACTCGTAAAATGTAAGTCTTGACATTCGCAGGTAGGTACGAAATTTTTTGGGATTATTTTTGATTCGTTTGCAAAACAGAACATAGTAGTCACTCTCTTGCAGTCGATTAACTATAAATGGATCCTCCCAAATTCGTCTCTTCTGTCTTTGTTTCCGTTTCTTACGTCTCCGAACCAATAAAGCTAACAGAAGTGTTTCCTCGTCGGAATCCATTATGTAACTGACTGTCCAAGACGAGGATCACTAGCCGCGATTTACCCGCGAGTACACAGCGAATTCGTTGCGCGCACTCGGCGAAATCGTTACGCGCTCGCGGCGAAATCGTTACGCGCTCGCAGCGAACTCGCTGCGCGCTCGCCTCGCTTTCAAGTCGCTCGCAAATCGCAAGTGTGATAAGGCCCTAAACTGCCGACGGTAGGAATACGAGAATTGAAACACCTATTCCATCAGAGATGTATGTAAAGGGGCATTAGGATTTTTTGAAATTCGAGCTATACGCTAAGTCGCGGGCAAAAGCTAGTAATATTATAAATGTGAGAAACGTGCCGATGTAAGTACTTAAATTCCGCTTAATAAAAATAACAATACTGAACGGATCTCAACGAAACTCCAGTAATGTCGTTTAGATTAGACATCAAAACGGTTTATAGGTAAAGTTCTTACTGCGCGCTGAAAATGCTACATACTAATTGCCAGATAGGTACTAATTAAGACATTTGATTGCTACTTGAGTAGGTAGGTAATGTAGCGATTCTCCGTTGGGCGGTAAACGATAGGTATGCACGTTTCCTCCATACATTTGTCAATATACTAGTAAGCAATTTTCGCTAAAAGTCAAAGTTGAAAATGAGACTCCGGTATTTATTAGGCAACGTAGAACTTAGTCAGATGGGCTGACTGTATAGGTCACTATTCATTTATTAAACACACAACTTATAATACCCTAGGCATAGGTAGGGGAGACCGAGGAGGGTTGTGACAATTCTTACTTTAATGAAAATTCCATATTTATGAGCTCTATGAATGAAAGCACTTCAGTCCATACACTTTCCGAGTCAATGGGGAATGGATGAAAATTTTCAAAAATCTTGAAATTTTGTTTATAGGTAGGAATAAGCTTCCTTATTGTCAGAAAAAAAATACAGACTTTTCTGTGGCTTCGAAAAAGATAAAAAGATAAAATAAATGAAAGTACCTTGTAAGGTTTCTGAGAGAACGAACAAAAACAAACTAATAGAGGAAGTAATGGACATGGATCCAGTTTAAATAATAAAATAAACAAAATTGTGCTGCGGTGTTTATTTATAATTACGCAATTTTCTTAACAAAATCGTTAAGAAGGTTGGGTAAAGTTTTCATCAATTATATTATTATTAAATTTAAAGAAATTAGAAAACATACACATATATTTTCTAATTTCTTTAGATATAATTATTATAACATTATTTCGTGACGCAAGACATGTAAAAATTAATTATCGAAGGTTATGGCGCGCTAGAATAAAAATAGAATTATTTAGAGACATTGTTTATTACTGGATAATATTTTTGTAGATATCCAATCTTGGACTATTGTACATGATTGGTTCTTGGCTATTTTTATGGCTATCCAGTAATGTACAATTTGTTAAAATCAAGTAGAAAATATCTCACCGAATAGGGAATATGCATGAATATTTATTTTTGCTAAAAAGTTAGAATAGCTATGAAATAACCAAGATATAAGCCGTCGAACATTTCATTCTATCTCTTTTTTGCAAAACACAATTGAATATGGAATTTACATGGCCGGATTGCACTGTGACGTAACAGTGCATATCGGACCTCACTGTCTAATAACTAGTTTAAAATGCCTATATTATGCGTATTTCTTGGCCGATTTTAATTTTAATTTCATATTTTGAAATAGTTTTTACGGGATTTTGATATTTAGTTAAGAAAAACGATATTAAATGTCATGCATGTACCCTATTAGAATCAAAAACATCGAAGCTGCCGAGAAAAAGAAGGTCGAATAAAACTTCTCATTAAGTTTTTGAGGGCATTAATTTCGAATTTGGCGTCCATTTTGGAATTCAAGATGGCGGACATCACTTTTAATAAAAAAAATATCATGGGAGTCGTTTTCAAGGATTTAGGGGCACAGATTTCAAAACTGGTGTCCATTTTGGAATTCAAGATGGCGGACACTACTTTTTGTGAAAAAGTCATCATAGGAGTCGTTTTGTGGGTTTTTAGGGGTACAGATTTCGAAAATGGGGTACATTTTAAAATTCAAGATGGCGGACATGACTTATGAAAAAGTCAGCATGGGTGCCGTTTTCTAGGGTTTTAGGGGTGCAGATTTCGAAACTGGCAACCATTTTGGAATTCTAAATGGCGGACATCACTTTTAATGAAAATGACACCATAGGGGTCGTTTTGTAAGTTTTTGAGGGTGCAGATTTGGCCATCTATAATGGCATTTTAAAATTATGTCCACCTCATCGTGAATTTTTGAATTCTGCGCCCCCGAAAAACCTATAAAAGGAATCCCGGGATGAAATAATAATTGAAAGTAATTTCGGCCATCTTGGATTCCAAAATGGACAACACTTTCGAAATCTGCACCCCCCAAAAACCTCGAAAACGACACCTGTGATGACTTTTCATCAAAAGTAATGACCGCCATGTCGAATTCCAAAATAGCCACCAACGGTCCGCATAACTAATAATCGTCGTTGACGACCAATGTCATCATGACAGTCGTTTTCTAGGTTTTCGGGAGTGCAGATTTAGAAAATGGCGTCTATTTCGGAATTCAAGATGGCAGAAATCACTTTTAACGAAAAAGTCGTCATGGGAGTCGTTTTCTAGGTTTTCGGGAGTGCGGATTTCACAAATTAAAACACTTGTCACTCACTCTAAGCGCCGGCACGAAGTAATTACACGTTTGAATCAAATTTCTTTGCAGTTTTTTTCTCACTCACACGCGTCGGCAAGACATACATACCTAGTTTCATTTCATTCGCGGCACGCGCTGCGCAGCACATGTCGATCACCCCGAACGAACTTGTCAGAACGTGTTTTTCGCGGCGCGCTGCGGTGCGCGTGGAATCTTTTTGGTAAATTGTAGGTACTGGATTAACGATTAACGGACTTGAGGAAATTTAATGGAAGTTAACGAGTCCGTTAACATTTTATAAAGTTAACTTAAAATATAATCCGTTACTCAAAATGTTAACTTCGTTAATTAAGGATCAACGGATTAACGAGTTAATGCCCAGCTATGTCTATTTTATAATTCATTCCCCCCCTTACATTTAACGTAGCGAAGTGGCTGTCCATAGCTCACTCTTAATAATTATTTTAATAGAAATATATACAGGTAGAGAAATAAAAAAGAGACGTATTATTTATTCTATCTAATTTTGACTTAGGAGTTATAATTTTATTTTCTGTTTTTTATTTTGTGTCCGCCATCTTGAATTTCAAAATGGATGCCATTTTCGAAATCTACACCTCCAAAAACCTTGAAAATGACACCCACAAGTGATGTCAACCATCTTGAATTCCAGGATTGCGCCTTAGTTATGCAGACCGTTGACGACCATTAGGTCGTCAAATTTACCCAGATGTTCAAAATCTACACAGCAAGTCCATGGAGTGGTTGTGTGAACGAGCGATTTTGGCACCTAAGAACGACCAGGCTTCCGTTATTAATAATATTTTATATTGAAGTCGTTTGAAGGTTCAGAATACGAATAAAAGTCTGTAGGCTCGATGTGTAGTGAACACGGATGATGTGATAAACTATCGCGTAAAGTTTTTAAATGCACTTAACCCACCCAGCCTACCTTCTCACAAACTTATCTTAAAAGTGGGTACTCGAGTAATGTTGCTGCGAAATCTCCATCAGCCGTAGTTGTGCAATGGAACCAGGCTGCGTGTGAAAGCCTTACATGAAAACGTTATAGAAGCCATCGTAATTACTGGCTGTGCTCAAGGTGAATCTGTGTACATACCCCGGATACCATTTATACCCTCGGAATACCCATTCGAATTGAAAAGGCTGCAGCTCCCCCTTAAGGTCTGTTTCGCGATGACGATAAATAAGTCTCAGGGTCACTCACTGAAAACAGCGGAAATAGATCTTAGGGGGGACTGCTTCTCGCGCGGCCAGTTTTACAAGGCTTGCTCGAGAGCAAGCTCTCCACGCACCTTGGTCGGGTCTGTTAAAGTGGAATATAAAGAAATACTGCATAACCTACCTAATTTTCAATATTATCAATATTTCAATCTCAATTGTCCAATTAAATCTGTTCTCTTTTTTCAAACTACAAGGTATATAACAAAATAACGTGACTTATAACTATTGACAGACAATGCATAGCTGCCGATGGCTGAAATACGAAAAGATGTATGTACAGCCGGACTAAAGCAGAACTCTTTGAAATTCGACCTATACGCGGACGAAGTCGCGGGCAAAAGCTAGTTGATGAAGTTGTAAAAATGAAATGTCTGTACATTGAAAATATTTTCAAAAAAATAATTGTAACGGACTATTTAGAGGTCACTGAATCGTTTTTTTTTGGATTTTTTGTTTGTTTGTATGTGTCGTTGTGGCTTCATGACGCTAAATCGGCTTAACGGATTTCAACTATTTTTGGAACCCGGGTATTTCGAGATGGTTATAGGATAATTTTTACCCGACTTTACTTATTGATACATATATTCAAACAAAATATGCTCATCTACATATACGTCCACAACAACAGTACATCGACAATAACTATGCCTACAGCCACCTTCTACCATCGCACCGCTCGCCATCGGCGGGATATTCATCCACACACCTTGGAACCAAAATGGTCGCGCACCGTACGGTATCAAAGGATTTTTCTACCGCGCACACTCCGTATGTGAAATGACCTCCCTACCGCGGTTTTCCCTGGAGGTTACAACATGGGGTTCTTCAAGAGGGGAGTGAATAGGTTCTTAAAGGGTCAGCGACACGCTCGTAATGCCCCTGGCGTTGAAAGCGCTCATAGGCTGCGGTGACTGCTTAACATCAGGCAGGCCGTACGCTTGTTTGCCATCTTAGTAGAATAAAAAAATAAAAAACAGAAAATAAAATTATAACTCCTAAGTCAAAATTAGATAGAATAAATAATACGTCTCTTTTTTATTTCTCTACCTGTATATATTTCTATTAAAATAATTATTAAGAGTGGGCTATGGACAGCCGCTTCGCTACGGTAAATGTAAGGAGGGGAATGAATTATAAAATAGAAAATAGATGAAGAATGTTAGATGATGGATGCAGGGACCGGAAAACCCCTTTTTGGCCTAATTCGGTCGAATGGCTTAAGCTGTTCGAGGATTAATCGCTTGTTCGGGTTAAGACCGGACTGGCTTAACTTATAAAGGGGTTAATCTTATTGACTGAGTTAAGCGTAATTCACCTATAGGTTTTGGGTTAGGGTTTTTTAAGGGTTTTTAAGCGGTTTTTATTTCGCTTAATTTAAGCGGTTACACTTATCGGAATGAGGCACGTTTTGGGGGGAGGCGTCCTCGTGACGAGCCTAACCTTTTATAACGTTGGTCGGTAGACCATGTTTTAGTTTCGTTTCATGATCACTCTAGCCGAATGGTGTGTCTCAATCTCAAGACTCTCAAGGAGATTGATCACATTTTGGAAAAATTGAGTAGGTGTGGTAAGTAAATACTGCACGATTCACTGTAAGCAATATAAGTATTAGTAACGAAATTTATTTAATCAATCTTGAAAAAGCTTACATTGGTACTATATAGGATTTTGTATGCACTAAATTGGTTTACTTGTGATTTAGGCCAACAAAATCCAAAGTAACTATCCAGTATCAGAAAATTATTTGGATTCAGAATGCATCCATCTTATACGGCAAAAAATGTATGTCTTTAAAGGGAAAATAAGTGCAAATAAACTCCAAAGTCTTCCATATCCGGTGTGAGCGGTAAGCACTACGCTACGACTAGCATAAAAATGATGATAAGTACCAGAGACCGTTGAAAACTGCAAGAATAGGTATTTAACATCCATACTAATATTATAAATGTGAAACTGTGTCTGTCTGTCTGTCTGTCTGTCTGTTATCTCTTCACGCTTAAACCGCTGAACCGATTTGGATGAAATTTGGTATAGAGATATTTTGAGTCCCGAGGAAGGACATAGGCTACTTTTTATCCCGGATAAATAACCTTATCCGCGATAAACGAATTTAAGGCGGACGAAGTCGCGGGCAGAAGCTAGTTACTTATAAAGAGGTAATGTTTGTAAGATTGTGACTAAAAGCAAAATTGGGTTAACTGTTTACTATCCAGCGCCGTGTGTCTACACGGCAGTGTGTCAGCCAAGTTCACAATGCTCCATTTTAGATGATTTATACGTAGGTATTTGGTTGACCATGAGTTATTTTCAAAGTAGTGATGATAATAAATTTAAGCACAATCATATTTCATGTTAAATAGTCATTCTTTTTTCAGGTGGTCCTAGTGTTGAGGGTGTTTCTACAAAAAAAAATAGCAACGCGGTTTTAGCAGATTGTTTTTGTGTTTGCAATAAAGAAACTATATTAAGTATTTAGACAATTTAATTAATAGTATCGCAGCGGAAGAGGACATTGAAGAATTTTGGGAGGATGTGGTTGAAATAATAAATAAATATTCATAATTTAGCTGTATTTATTAGAATTATCAATTATCGTAGCCTCAATATACTTTCATTTGCAAATTTGCGATTCAACTGATGAGTCGAAAATGAAAATAAAACATAACCAGTAAATACGAAATCAAAATATCATAAATATAAAGAGGCATAGCTTATAATTATAATTTCTGATTAAGGAAGATTAACAAAGGGGGCACTTACAATAATCAATAGTAACGTCACGCTGTATCTATAGGGACGATGGCTAAATCTTAATTATTAATAGTTCATAATAAAAAAATATTAAAGCCGTATTTTTTCGTTTTTTACGTAATTGATAAATAATATAAGCGATACATTGAGTCAAATCATCAAGGAATGTTGCACGAGGCGGAGACACTCTTTTAATTGAGTGAAAAGTAGTTTTGAGGTACTTTAGTTATTGCCCAACAGTAAATGTAGACATAATAACGAATAGTCGGGAAAATTTATGAGCTGTAGGAAGTGACTTATGAACTGCAGAAAAATCGAACGTCACTTTATTGAATCTTCAAAAAGTAGGTAATGCTTTCGTAGTTTTGAAGTTGAAACATGTCATAGAAAAAATATGCAGTTGCCAATATTATATTTTTGGACTGAACTGACATTTGCTAAATTGTTGCCATATGAATGCGCTCTCTTGACAAGCCTCATATATATTAACGTCAGACTTTAATAAAAAAATCGTCATTTGTTGTTTTTGAAGCACGAGTGTTCCTTCGTTCGCGGGCTTGTATCATTCTATTAATTACTAAAAATTGCCAGAAACCAATAGAGATTTCGGGTATTGTGCAAATGTAATGTTGCTTACTTACCTTTAATTTATGAGTTGACACAATCTGGTATTAGACACTTCATCATCATATCTAAAATACCAATGAAGGGAATTTTGTTAGGTAGCGGCATTGCACAGTAGGTAAGTACAATGCAAACAGCATAATTTGTTTTTTTTAGGGTTCCGTAGCCAAAATGGCAAAAACGGAACCTTAATAGTTTCATCATGTCCATCCGTCCGCATGTCACAGGCATTTTACTCAAAATATAGGTACATGATCTACGAGTTTATTGATGAAATTTGGAGTATGTGTCTTGTACAAGTCGCTACTTAGTTTGATAGTTAAATAGCAAAACAATGAATTTTTAGGGGGGCACTCCATTATATGTAGGATAGATGGACCGAAACTGAAAAAAGTATAATACAGCAAATATCAAAGTGCGGCACATAATTTGTCAGTTTTTTTAATGACTTTAAGATTTAATTTTTTTTTTTTTTTTTTTTTGTGAATATTTTCGGAACTAATTGCGTCCCCCTTCTCTATTTTCTAAACGGTACGTCCAAAAAGTACAAAAAAGAACTACACAGATTAAACTTAATAAATAATATCAACGAAAAAGTATTCCACATGATCGGATATACCGTTTTTGAGTTAATGCCAAGAAACTGCGCTTTTTAGCAAAAAGACGTAAGTGCCGTGGCGAAATGCTCGTTAGCAGGTACCTACACTTTTTAACCGACTTCCAAAAAAAGGAGGAGGTTCTCAATTCGACGGAATGTTTTTTTTTTTTTTTTAATGTCCTATTTTTTCATCTGTTAAGTAGTACATTTTCTTGTACGGCTGGGGAACCCTACACTGAGCATCGTCCGGCATGCTCTTGGCCGGTTTTTAAATTATCTCACTTAGAAGACGTTCACAATTTCACTGCTCAATGTTCGGTAGTCGCAAAAAAAGTAACGAACTTTATAGGTAAACTAGAAGATGCCTGCAACTTCGTTCGCGGAGGAGAAAAAGTCATAACCTTTCGTTTTTTCTTCACCGTAGTCGGGTAAAAAGTATCCTATAACCATCTGGAGATACCCAGCTACCCGTGTACCAAAAATAGTTGAAATCCGTTTAGCCGATTTTGCGTGATGAAGCCACAACGACACATACAAACATACAAACATACTTACATAAAAACCAAAAAAAAAATTTCGTTTTAGTGACCTCTAAATAGTCCATAACAATATTTTTTTTGAAAATATGTTCAATTTACAGACATTTCATTTTTACAACTTTATAATAGTATAGACAAACAAATTTGCCGAAACAAGTGCAATACATTAATGCTCTAACATCTCATCTAACGCTACTGGGATCTATATTGTAAACAGTTAGGTGCAAGTTTGTTTGACGCAAAAAAAGCGGCGTTTTGCAAAAGCTTTGACAGACACCGCCTGCGCCGCTCTGGGATTTCTCGGACTCGATTTGACGAACTCCAATCAAAAATAAACTGTATCACTAAAACACTTAAGACCGTAATAGCTTGCGTTTAATGCTGAATCTTACCTATACTAAAAACCCTGGGGTTTTTATTGGGTTTCGGGTTAACTTAAGTTAATTCAAGTAACGGCTTAGCAAAAATGAATCGTATATCTATGAAGGTTCAGATAAATTTTGTATGCTCTCAGCAAAAAGCCGTTTACTATTATAAACCCTAACCGGGGTTTGTTTGGGTTGTGAGTTAGCAGAGTTAATTCAAACGATCGGCTTAATCGTTTAAGCGCTAAGCCGTTGATAAGCTTAACCTGATCAAAAGGTTTTCTTAAACCCAGCATTATAAAAACCGGCTTAAAAACCCTATATAAAGGTAAGGTAAGCGGTTCCGGTCCCTGGATGGATGCGAGAAATATTGGTATTCTGTGTGTGAATGAGACGAAGCGAAAGGGTTGTGACAGCACAAAATGACGAGATTAATGAATGTTGATGAAGCGGCAGTTGTATGCCAGGACCGTAGCAAGTGGAAGGAGGTAGTCTCTGCCTACCCCGTAATGGGAAATAAACTTAAATTTACATTACACAAACTCTAAATGTGATTCAATTACAACTGGCATAACTAGTAGTTGTATCGAAAACAATCTTAACTTTCACAAATTAACATTTTCGCTGATAGTACTGTCAATTAAGCGTTGTTAAGCCTACATATTTAACGCATGTGGACGTACTTTTTTGTACGTTTTTAGATTTTTTTCCCTTTTTACAATTTCGGAAGGTACGGCTGTACTTAAGCACCATCGTCCTGTTGAAGAAAAATATTTAAGGGGGATATTTAAAAATGATAATAATCTTTATTAATCTCAGACTTACATTTAGTTACAGCATTAGAATAATAGAATTTTGCTTGACGACAGTAGCATCTGATGCATTACAGTTATAATAATTACTCGTAGATACTAGTTGTCTACTACGCTACTGAAGGCAGGCATTTACACACGTATTTAAAGAGATAACAGGGGCCCCCAAACTAGGCTATGCCTGTATCTTGGGGTACCGGCTGTAATTAGGGTGATAGTTACTAGTTAAGTCTTATTCATTAAACATTACTCAATAGAACTTATGATTAAGACTGAAATTGCACTAAACATTCGTGTAGACTAAAATAAAGAAATTATATTAGGTTTGTGTGTAGTTGAATGAGTTGTTGGTAAGTCTTCTGTTGTCTGGTAATCTATAGTGAACAGCCATTTAGTACTTATAATTTTTGCTTTATGTGTAGCTATATCCCTTAATTGGCAATATTTGGAAATAAAATTGTAAACGTAGGCTCTCATAAATTCACCAAATCGTCTTGCAAATGACGTTTTAATTAAAGAAAGGGGTAACTGCAGTCTACGTCTTTGAATGAAGTAGTGAGACTTATTATTTGAATATATAGTCCTGTGGGTGGCTAATCCGGTTTTAAGAATGAAGAGTTTTGACAGTACTTGTGCATCATTGTATAATAAATAGTGTTGTGGGGTATCTGAAGGGTTTCCTAAGCATGACTTTGATTACAGATCTTTGAGCTCTCTCTAAGTCTATTAAATTGATTTCGCAGCACCACCCCAGACGGTAATACAGTAGCCTAACAACGATTGGCATAATGATATATACACCATTTTCAAGACGTCTTTGCACACTAAGTCCCTTTTTTTAACAATTAAAATGTTTTTTCTGGCTCTTTTTGAAACACAGGCAATGTGGGTTATAAAATTTAAGTTTTCGTCAATCATTAATTATTCCTAAATATTTTAGAGAGGATGCGCGTTGGATACTGTCGCAATTGCATGATTGTGTGGCAGAAATATTACAGGTGTGGATCTTAATGTGTAATGTAGGACTGGGGTTCGACGCTGCTGTTTTATGGAAACACAGATATTTAGTCTTCTTTTTATTTAAAGTGAGCAAATTATTCCTCAGCCAGTTATTAATAGACTTCATTCCTACTTCCGTTATATTAGAAGTCTCCTCAAGAATCAACACAGAATTTTGGAACTCTTTAGTGTAAGGCTATGAATATCGTTTATGTAAATTATAAATAGTGTAGGACCAAGAATACTCCCTTGTGGGACTCCAAATTGGACAGGCATGAGGTCACTTTTCAGTGATCCTAGTTTTACCAGTTGCTGCCTCTGAGATAGATAACTTGTGAACCAAGCTACTCCTCTAATTCCTAGTAATTCAAGCTTTTTAATAGTATTTTGGAAGAGACCATGTCAAATGCTTTACCTAAATCTAAAAACACACCGATACAATTTTGACCATCGTCTAAATATTTAGCAATCAGGTCAGTTACAAGTACTACTGCGTCTTCCGTGGATTTCTGATACCGAAAACCAAATTGTCTAACTGATAGGAGACCTTGGGATTCAATGAACTTTGTAAGGCGCTTGTTAACAATTTTTTCTAGTACTTTTGAGAATATGCTAAGAAGAGAAATTGGTCTGTAATTTCCGGGAGAATCTTTGGGTTGGGTCCGTCTTTGTAAAAAGGGGTCACTGAAGCGACCTTCCATAATTTCGGAAAATGACCTGAGCTTTAACTTAAGTTGTATTTGTGTAGTAAAGGATTACATATAACATCTTGACAGTACTTAATAAGAGTAGCGTTTATACCATCTATACAAGGAGCGCTTTTTGCCTTAAGATTACTAAAAATGTTATATATCTCCTGCTGATCCGTTGGTTCTAAGAAGAGAGAGTTTGATGAAGATTTCATAACTTTAACTTTCCTGGGTAGAGCATCTTCAGTATCATCAATTTTACTGAGTGTTTCATTTGCTAGGTTCTGTCCCATAGTAGGAAAAAATTCGTTGCATCTGTCTAGAGAACTTTTGGAATTATTACTCATTGGACTAAGATCATCAGACTTTCCTGTGTTGATATGCAAATTGCACTTCTTTTTAATGTATTTCCAATTTTTTTTTTTGGATCTTTGCTATTTTCCCGAAATTCTTGTGTTTCATATTCAATTTTTAATTTCCTAACTAATTGGTTATAAAAGTTTCTATAGCTGGTATATGTAATTTTAAGTTTTATATCGTTTGGGAACTGTTTTGATTTAGAACGAAGTCTGTCTCTATGACGAGCGCACCTTAGTAAACCAGGGGTTATCCAGGGCTGGATGGCGAATTTTGATCTACTGATTTTAATTTCCTTTGTGTTGTTGTTAACAGCTTGGTTAATAATTGCCATGAACGTTTCTACTACATCATCCACGTCAGTTAGTTCTGGTAACCATATCACCCCAAAATCCGTCTCAAATAGCCTCATTTAAGAAAATCGTTAAAATCTCATTCAAAATAAATGGCTAAAATTCTGTGACGTACCTTAACTACCGAGAAAATATACTTTTAGGTATGAGTAGTAAAAAAAGTTAACCCCACGGGCAACCAAGTTTTGGATAGAAGTAAGTCGATTGGCACTACTTTTTCACCGACTCGGTTAAGATTTTTTTAAACACACGAGTTAACTTAACGGCCTCATTGCAACCACTGACCAACTTTGCATTAGACTTAGGATTGCCAGACGAAAATATACGTTTCTACCATTGCCATGACAAAAAAATATGTGGACTCAAAAGTTATAATTGTATTTTTTCCAAATAGCCTCGCGAGTCCCAATCAGCCTCGTTTTACGGTAACTAGAAAACTAGATACAAAACATTGTTAGTGCTTATAATATTTGAAGTTTTCTCTCTATTTCCCTGGTATTCCATCATCAGATCTTGACTTGGTGATAAGGAGACTACCCCAGGGACACACTATAAAGAATATGACTCACAGTCTTAACGTATCTACCTAAAACATGTATTTTTTAAGAATTATCCTCTAACTTTTAACCATTAAGGAGTTGTACCTTCCGTCATCAGCTCAGCATGATGAGTACCATATGCAAATACTTAAAAAGCTTAAGATAATATATCAAAAACATTATAAGTGCCTATAAAATTTGAGGGTTGCCCTCGATTTCCCTGGGATCCTATTATCTGATCCCAACTTGGTGGCAATGGGATCACCTCGGGAGTATATTCGTACAAATAAAAAATATTTTCTAAAAACGGTCTACAATTGGCAGAATCATCGGTGAAAAACAAAAAACAACACAAACGGTCGAACATAGAACCTCGTCCTTTTTTGGAGGTCGGTTAAAAAGCAGCATAAAAAACGGAAAAGCGGGGTGTCTGGCAACACTGTTACTGTTAGTTTCACAGAAAGGTCAGAAAGTGCAGACATTCATTGTTTTGGATAATACCAAGTCTTGCTAGGTGTGATGGCAGTCGCTGCACTCAGCTGAAACTGAATCCATCAGTTGAGAACAAACAAGATGCATCCCAGTTTGTTTCACTAGTTGATTTGTTACACATAAAATGATTTGGCTCGTAACTATTCTAACCTTACTGACCTTATCGGTATGCGAAAACACACAACAGGATTTGATCATTCAATATGCGGCGGTTATCTTCCGACATGGTGACAGGACCCCCGTAGACATGTATCCTACCGATCCATACAGGAACGAGTCTCTGTGGCCAGTTAAATTTGGTCAACTAACGAACACCGGCAAACGGCAACATTACGCGCTTGGCAAGTGGCTTAGGGAAAGATATGGGGTAAGTCTGAATTAGTAAAGCTTTTAGTATTATGCAAAAGTTAAACTGTATACGTATTTGAAATAATAAATAACTGAAATTTAATATGAGACAATAGTTTCTTGTTTATTTTGTGGAGATCAATCATCCCTTAATGTGAATATGAAATGTCCTGCAATAAATCGGCTGTTTGAAATGGATACATTAGTATACAAATCTTTTATGAATAAGATGTAGTGTGGGTAGCTCACAAAACTTGACTCGGACCCTAAGCAAGAGATGGAAAGGAAAGATATCAACCGGCACTGCTTTTGGTTTTGGATAAGGACCATTTTTTAAGTTATGCAATTACAGTTTTCTAATTTCTATTATCTCCCATTTTCGGTTAGCATCATTGAATGTATGTGATCTCTCGTGTTGGATCCGTTTTTTATTTTGAAATTTCTATAATCAAATTAACATAATTGCACAGAATCTTAACATTGCAGAAGAAATAATATCCATATATATATTAGGAAGAAGTGAAACTACTGTAACTGTGCAGTTGGTAGTTACAAAGTTTGTGCGTCTTGACATCAATATGATCTGCGAAACTAAATATAAAGTTAAAGAAATATGCTTCCTTCAGAGTTATATGTCAAACCAAATGAACTGAGGAAAGCAGACAAATTTAATTTGTTGCAGCATTTCATTTCACCACAATTTGATCCAAATCAAATTGTTGTGAGGTCTACTGATGTGGACCGAACATTGATGTCTGTAGAAGCTAATCTTGCAGGTAAGATATTCCTCATTATCCATATATAACACATAGGTATTTTGGTATAGTCATTAGGGCATATTCACTTCTGTACATCAGGGTAATTTTGCCAGTGTCAAGGTTTTAAAGCCAAGGCCTATATTTAAAATATTAAAACAATGAGTTTCAACATCAATCTATGTTGTCCGTTCAAGATGGACAACAAGAATCTGCATTTTCACTTAAGTAAGCATTGCAAATCAGTACTTAGTGGTTGTCACAAAAACTGATGGGTAATTTCAACTGGCATAAAATGCTTCATAACAAAATTTTCAGGTCAAATGCTATTTAAATATAAATTAAGTTCCCTTAACCTTACATTTGGAAACATTAAGTTTCTTAGAGGTCAGCATTTTGTATATTTCTTCTTGATAGTATAGGTTATGTGAACTCAGTCCTCTTACAAAACAGGTATTGTGTTTTGTAGATATAATTTTCAAACACTTAACATGATGTTTGTACAGTGCCCTCGTATGAATACATTTTTACTTTGGTCTACATAGATAAGTCAGTTTTTTTTAAAACACTACAATGACAGCTACCTTGATATAAAAATAAGATTTTTGTAAATTCTGAGTTATACCATATAATGTATACTATTAGGAACATTTATAAAACACACACCTCTGAGAAACTTGATGGTTGCAATTTAAAAAATACAGTCCAAATATAAGTGGATACCTAAGGTTTTCAGTTCTATTGTCCCAAGTTGTCTGAATAGATTGAACTTACAGTTTAATTCCAATTAATATATACCTAAGTTCCTGTGAATGTTTTATAAAAACATAATAAGAAAAATAAATTGCTGAAATATTTGATGTCAAGTTTCAAATCACTTTATTTATCTTATTAATAGCAATAATGCCCTCCAATCCTTTTCTGAAGCTGTAACTTGTTTAAGGAGGATCGGAGGATTGCTTTAAGAGGATCCTCTTACGGCATATAAATAATCGATTATTTATATACAAGTATATAAAAGCAGTCCTGAGTGACTGACTGAATGACTCATCAACAAACAGCCAAAACTACTAACTGATTACTACTGATTTTTGCACAGTTGGTTACATTTACAACATAAACAAGGAATAAGAAAGCATTTTTCGAAATTCATCCCCTAAGGGGGTAAAACAAGGACTGAAAGTTTATATGTGAAGTGTCTACATTTGATCACTGAAAAAACATACTATTCTTTTGTTATCATTTGATGTACATCTGCTCTATTCTATTCTAAGATTATTCTACGAGTATTCCAATGTAGCTGGAGATTTTCTTCAGACATCGCCTGTGTGTACTCGGGTAGATGAAGTGAAAGCCTGCTTAAAGTCATCATATTTATTGGCACAACTAAACAAAATTTCACTGCACACAAATATGAGGGTTTAGTATTTAAGAGGCGATGAATCTGCTGGTGTCTTCGCCGATTTGATACTCAGAATAGGCAATGGAAATTATCCATCACTTGATGGTAAAATCACACTTCCACAAAATATATGTACAATTACACTTTTACCTGAACTAACTGCCGCAGTATATCCATGTACTTTATTATACTTTTCAAGCTTCTTACGCAATTTGGAGAATTGCAACATTCTTTTAAAATTATATTTAATCGCTATTGCCTTAAAATACTATCATTTTTAAATGCTGACGTACCTTCTAGAATATTTTATTTTTGCCTGTTTCTTCTCATAGTCTGGCTGGCGGTAAAAGTCCCAGTGTTACCTTCTTATGGAGTAATGGTCAATATTCCCATTATCTTACTCTAAATCCGTTGGACGCTGAATATCTTCTAATTATTTTTTTTACAAAGATTGACAGCATCGGACACCTGACAGAAAAAAGTAGACCTCATTTATATCTTTGTGTTCATCTAAAATATACGCGGATAAGTCCCGCTCTAGGCCCGCTAGTTCCTAATAATAGAAAAGAAATCAAGTGATTTGCAAATTTTCATGCATTGTCCAGTGTTTAATATAATGGGAATGGAGCATATTAAATATTTATTATTTTATTGTTTAGGATTGTACCCTCCTGTTGGAAATGCTGTTTGGGACAATCAACTAAACTGGCAACCAATACCGGTCCATACAGTGCCTGAGACCCGGGATGAAATTTTGGCAATGATGAGAAGGTGCCCAGCTTACGATAAAGCTCTTGCAGATTATTTAGAATCCAAGGAATATAAAGAAAGACTCTCAAAATATCAAGATCTAATGGAGTAAGTATTATTAATTCGAAACAGTTAACTTCCACTTTATAATGGACTGACGGATTGGAAGTTTGTAAAACCATGCATTGTTTCTAAGCGTTTATCAAGCTTAAAACTTAAAATGATTCTCTAATGCGAAAAATAACAGATGTGTGTCTTCCTTAGACTAAAATGTAATGCCTTGTGTGCCTGTAAAGTGCATAGGCTCTGATTAAATATTTTTATTTTGCCATTAAACATTACATTTCAAGAACAAATTATTTTATCTGTTTCAGTTATTTGACGGCATATACTGGGAAAAAAATCAAGGATTACTATGATGTGTTAACAGTCTACAGTAACTTGTATATTGAATCACTATATAACTTCAGCTTACCAAACTGGACTCACTCTGTATATCCGACGCGCCTGCACGACCCGGCCTGCTATAGGTATGGAATATGATCCATTGCTGACTCACTGGATTGATGCAAACTGTTATCAAAAGTGCCGATGATTGCTTTCAAATTGCACTCACTGAAAATGGGTATGTTATTAACACTATGTCGAATTGAGAAACGAAAGTGTACTCGTTTTCATTGCTCGCAAATGTCGCAGGGAAATGGCCAAAACAGGAATTTGAACAAATCTCTAAGGGATATGACCAATTCACGCAGGATGTTAAAATGGCGAATCGATTATATCATTTGCATGGAAAAAATCAGTCATTTCGTCAAATCCCTGAATCAGTTTAGTGAAATGATGAAATTAGTAGTAGAGACTTTATCATATCACTTAACGTGTCTAGTGAAATGATAAAACGGGTTTACTTTGCGAGTTCGTTTCATCAACTCACTGGCGTGTTTCAGGAACTTTATCAAATCACTAAACAAATCTGGTGAAATGAAAAAACCAGTTGCCTCTTTTTGGCTGATTTCGTCATTTCACTAAACTGGGTCAGGGATTTTATCAAATGACTGTTTTTTTAGGCGTATGATAAAATAGATTCGCCATTTTAACATCGTGCGTGATTTGGTCATATCCGTTAGAGATTTGTTCAAATCTCTGTTTTGGCTATTTCCCTGTGACACATACATCTCGTCTCTGTTCAGTGTTCAAAGAAATCTTACTTCTATTGCAGTAACACGAAGTTTATTTAGAGGTACAGGTTTTTTCTAAGTGTAGTAAAACCCCGTGCGGTATAATTTGACGAATGTGACCATGTATCCTCTTTATCAGACGATAGATAACAGCTATATACATTCATTTCATTTATTAATTGCATTTGGCGGATGAATTTGTATGCAATTATTACATTGTACTATTCTGTGGGATTGCAGCATCTTATATGGTTATGGATATGGGCTCCGTTTTTCCGCACTTAGCCCGTGAAAGCGGGGCCATTGTGCGTAGAAATGTTGCTGCCTAGGGGTCTAGCCAGTCTAGCTCTGTCCAGAAGCGCAGGATCCTCCTGATGTCTCCACAGGCTTCCCAGAGCGACCTCGGTGTTGTGAGAATTTCAGCCCGTTGTTTAGCTACGCCAACGCATTCCAGGATCACGTGGGGAGCTGTTTCTTCAGCCAACAGGCAACCTCTACAGGGGGTTGTCAGTTACTCCTAGAACATATAAATGTTTGTTAAGTGGGCAGTGTCCAGTGATGATGCCTACGATTATACGTAGGGCAGGCCTGTCAAGTGACAACAAGTGCCTCGTCAGGCGCGTGTCTCGGTGTGATACCACTTCCTGGGACTGTCTGCATGTATTGGTTTTTGCCCATTGATCAGCGTGTTGTGTTCGTGTTCTATGACGTAACCATGTCCGCAGCTGGTTAAAAGCCAGAGGAATCGTAGGACTTGGCTCTATCACTAGGTGCTTTGATCCTCTCCTTGCCAGCTGGTCGGCTGCGTCGTTACCTAGAGAGCCACTGTGACCTTTGATCCATTGCAGCGTGACCTGGTTTTGTAACCCGATCGTCTCCAATGCGGAGTGGCACTCTAGTATGAGCCCTGATTTGATTGTTTTGTTGTCCAAGGCTCGTAGTACTGCAGCGCTATCGGAAACTATACGTATCTTTGGTCTTTGATACTCCGCTTAGCCACCGCCTTGGCAGCCTGCTGTGTGATGGCAATACATTCACATTGGAAGATGGAGCTGTATTCGCCCAAGGCTATTGATATATTCACGTTTATTTCAGGTGAGTACACTCCTGCTCCCGTACCTGATTTAGTCTTTGATCCGTCCGTATAAATGCGTAGTTCATGTATGCCGGACCGGTCGTTGGCTTCTTCAACTAGCTCGATGGTGTAACTCTTGTTGAAGTTGTGTTGTTTGGGTATCTTATCATTGGGAGCGGCTATCAGTGGTTGGAATTTGATAGCTTCTTCGAGGATTTTGGCATGGGTCCCGTATGTTGGCTGCCGAAGCCGCCTCTTGTTGAATGAACAGTTCGAGAGGCGGCAGTCCCAGCAGTACCTCTAGTACCGCTGTGGGTGTAGTTCTCATGCAGCCCGTTATAGCGACACACGCTAGTCTCTGGAATTGCTGCAGTCTATGCTTGGCTGTGGTCAGTTCGGTTCTGAGTTACCAGACCACAGTACCATATGTAATAATTGGCCTTATCACGGCAATGTAAAGCCACATTGTGATTCTGGGGTGTATGCCCCAGGTTCTACCAAGTAGCCTTTTACACTGCCAGAATACCACGCAGGCCTTCTTTAGTTTATTATCTAAGTGTTTGTTCCATAGTAATTTGTCGTCTAGTATGATGCCCAGATGCTTGGCCTCATGGATGGTGAGAGTCAGCGTGGTTCCTAGGAGTTTTGGTAAGCGATGGATGTTTATGATCCGCTTCTTTGTGAACAGAACTAGTTCGGTTTTTGATGGGTTAACTGATAAGCTGTGTTCAGAACACCATCGTTCGACGGTTTTGAGTGCACCTTGCATAAGGTCGCAGAGGACTGCCTCAAATTTTTCTCGTATGAGGATTGCCACATCGTCTGCATAGCCTACAGTGTAGATGCCCGCCTCGTTAAGCTTTCGGGTCAGGCCGTCCATTACGAGGTTCCACAGGAGCGGTGAGATGACTCCTCCCTGTGGGCATGCTCTCGACACCATTGCTCCAGTTGTGTCGTTCACTGTTACTTGTGCGGCCTTTGCCTTAGCATGTTGTCGATCCAACCGGCCATGGATTGATCAGCTCCATGTCTAAGAGGGGCTTGGCTTATGCCGTTGAATTGCGTCTTGTCGAAGGCTCCCTCGATGTCGATGAAAGCCACAAGCGCTGATGATTGTGTTGATAGCGCGTGCTGTATAGGCGAGACGACGCTGTGTAAGGCTGATTCAGTTGATTTACCTGAGCAGTAGGCATGCTGTTGAGGATGAAGAGGATATAGCACCAGGGCGCCATCTCTGAGATCACGATTGCAGAGTCATTCCATTGTTTTCAATAGGAACGAAGTGAGGCTTATGGGTCTGTACGACTTTGGCTGTGTATAGTCACTCTTACCTGGTTTGGGTATAAATACCACCTTAACTTCTCTCCATTTGTGGGGAATGTAGCGGTGCCATAGGCAAGCCTGATAGATCTGCACCGAATGTGGTGCTATGATGTCCTTGCACCATAGAAGGAGTCCAGGGAAAATGCCATCAAGGCCTGCCGCTTTAAATGTAGAGAAGCTGTTGATTGCCCATAACACTCTTTCTAGTGTTACTACTCTTTGGGCAGTGGTTACGGCCTCAACAGTTGGTTGTTCTAATTCCTGTTGACCTGCTTGGTCCCATGTGGTGCTTTCCGTAACGGAGCAACCTGGGAAGTGTGTGTCAAGTAACGACTCGCACACTTCAGTGTTACTGGTTGTGTAAGTGTTGTCTGATTTTTTCAGTGAGCCTAGGTATCGTTTTGGTTCGCTGGGTAGTATTCATTTTTGAAATAAAACAATTTAACGGATTATATCGCATATATTACCTCATTTTAGTTCCCGACGTTTCGGAAAATTTCCAGCTTTCCATGGTCACGGGTGGAGTATTGATTTTACCCTGGCTGCCTGAGCGTTTGATTCAATGTTAGTGCAGAAGGGTCTCCAGCATTCACGCTTCCTTTCTCGGATTCGTTTTTTGTACAATGACTGGGTCTGTTTATAAGCATCCCAGTCTGTTGCCTTCCTTGTATTGCTCGCTCTGTTGAACAGTTTGCGTAGTTTTACGTCGCAGTTTCTCGAGCTCAGATCCCCACCAGCTATTGCGGTTGCTGGCCTTAGTCGGGGGCGTTGTTAATGGACAGGCTTTTGTGAGTGAGTCTATTAACGTTTCCGTTAGTTCATTAACGTGTCTCTCTTGCAACATCTTATGAAATTTGTAATGGAGTGAAAATTAGTAATTTTGGAAAGCTTCATGATAAAAAGTAATAAATGCAACCATCTTCAGGGGCCCCTTAAGATAGTTGCATTTATTACTTTTGTTAAATGAGCCTTTGCAGTTGGGCTAGCTGTTCGGGCCGCGACTTCACATCGGAAGTACGTCTGAGCTACAAAGGAAAACAGACAGGGTGAAAATGTCTGTGGTAGTGTCTGCTGTCTTAGCGCGACAGGCAAGGACTTGGACTGCATGCTATTGCAAACTATATAGTCAGTTGGTCGCTTGTGAACGTGCCCTTAGGGCTACTCTACTGTGTTGTGAGGTTGAGTCTAACTAGGCAGACGATTGAAGCAGTAATCGCAGAAACGGGCATCTGTTTGTCTCGTCCTGTCGGTGTAATGGAGATGATGGGGAGCTCGGATGTAACCCACGTTTATCAAGTTGAACAAATGATAATCGGGATGTTGACTGTACTCAAATAGTAATAAAATTTTGATGCCGTATGATAGTTTTTATGATAACCTTGAAAAAAATTGAGTTCGATTCCTTACATGTATTTTGTTTTATGAGCCTTTAAATTTAGTTGGGAAAGTCCATTTTTTTCATGAAATTTATGGTTACTATTGTTATGAATCAGTTTCGATAAACGCAAGTTTTAACATAGCTGCAAAACAAAGTTCTTTTTTTTTATTGTTTCCTGTATCTCTCTTGGCCTTTTTTGGACCATTTTAGAGTTCCCGAAGTTTGCGCTTCACTCCGATGGAGGATGCGCCGGTAGAAAACGCCGATGGCAGGGGCCTGTCCGCCGGATGGCTTCCAGGAGTTTTTAGTCCCGCCGGTTGATGAAGCTGGCTGCGGCCAGCTGTGATGAGATTTCGAAGCTTGGAAGATGACACCTTACAGGGCCTTTTCTTCCGTCTTAGTCTTGAAATGCTGTGGTGCGATGAACTTGAGGAATACAGGAAGCCGAGCCTCCCCCAGATTCTCCACACCGCACAAAGGAGAGGCCGGCTGAAAGCCATAGGCCTCTATCCTACGTGGACGACCCTGGTGGCCGCTGGACGACGGGAGCCGAAAGAAGAGCGGGTCTCTGCATTCGCTACAGTTCGCATGTACTGGTATTTTCCACTCGGTGTTCAGCGTCGTCGATTTCCGTGTGTTATTGGTGTTTCCGGTGCGAGAAGCACGGACGGCGGGCAGGCCCTCCCCGAAGCCCCCAGCAAGGCCCCCTCAGGCTGGTAGGACAGCACGGCGTGATGCGGCGTCCACTTTGTCACCAACTCGAGGAGGTCATGGTGCAGGATCCGGATTGTTCCCGCTCTCCGCAGATGCTTCTCACTCCGGCACAGCAATGTGGTTACTCGAACTGAGCATTGGTGTAGTTTTCACTTTACCGCCGGGAGCTGAGCTCAACCGGGGCGCGCGGATGGTAGTGCGACTGCGCGTCCGTGCCTACAGAAACACGGGAACAAAGTTCTTAATTTCTCTATACAAGGTAGGACGGTGTGACGTCACACGTTCCTATAGAGCGTTTTTGGGAAAATCCAAGTGTGATTCTAACGGTGTTTCTCGTGGAGTTTTATCGACATTGAAGTAGTTTTTTTACCAGTATTTCTATTATAAAAAGGTCGTTTTATTTATAACCTCCCACAGAAAAAACTTGTCATCATCCCTATTCATCCGTCACTCTCGAACTTAAATACTTGTCAAAAAGTGGCGGGTGGTTTGTCAATCTATAACGCGATATACGCATACGCCACCATCATAGACGGGCTGATTTTGGAATCCTGAATCATCTAAATATCCGAGTTACTTCTTACTGATATTTAATTTGTATAATGATTATGAGAATATTTTCTTTATGGACATAATTAATGTCGTTCATTTTACCACCGACGCATCATTAGTATCATTACATTAAATCAATTAGAAATGTCATCTATTTCATACTCATCATAATTTCAACTCTGACATTGTAAGTACTCGCATATGCACTGCTACATAGTTAAGAAATACAGTTGTTACATATATATGATTAAAAAAATCAAATTAAAGAATGTCTTCATTTTTATTCTTTATTGAAAGTTACCTAAGAAAGTTAACGTAACTTTTTTACGACAATTTTGTTATTTCACATACTTGTAAGTATGCAAAACGAAGGTTCTTTCCAGTATCCTTATTTATATCTATAGTATTGTGAAGTTGTAAAAATAAAATGTTTGTATGTGTCGTTGTGGCTTCACCACGCTAAATCGGCTTAACAGATTTCAACTATTTTTGGTACACGGGTAGCTGAATATCTCCAGTTGGTTATAGGATACTTTTTACCTGACTATGCTAAAGAAACATGGAGGGATTATGACGTTTTCTTCTCCGCGAACGAAGTTGCGGGCGACATCTAGTGCTATTGTAAAGTTGTAAAAATGAAATATTCGTATGTGTCGTTGTGGCTTCATCACGCAAAATCGACTAAACGGATTTCAACTATTTTTGATAAACGGGTATCCCCAGATGGTTATAGGATACTTTTTACCCGAATATTCTAAAGAAAAAAAAAGGGGTTATGACTTTTTCTCTTCAGCGAACGAAGGTGCGGGCGCCTTCTAGTGTTTCAATAAAATAAATAACTAAGGAAACATTCGAGACCAGCAACGCAAATGACTTGTTTTTCCATTCCACACTTAGTATACTACCCGGTATACCAAGTGTGGAATAGACCTCCCTCTATACAAATGAGATACGCCCTTTGTTATGAGTACTTTTATTTATTTATTATAAACATAACATTATCCTCACAGTTGCCCAATGCGATAGTGTAGCAAGATTTTTATAGTCATCGTCATTTTCGATATACTAAAATATAATGGGCATTATCTAGTGAGTGACATATGACAATTAACGGGATAATCTAATGACCAACCTATATAACCACTTCTAAAACTATGATGACGCACTAATTAACAAATCATGTTATTAGATAAATAAGGCAAATAACTTGAAGTACCCATTAAAGTAACATTAACTATTAAACTAATATAAGTAATTTATCGAAGTTTAAGTAAAACCTGTATCAACATGCCGCCATCCATCCCGTCGCCGGCTCTCATTATCCCAGTGGTCAGTTGGGTTTGAGGATAGTACGAGGGTTGCTACTTATATATCCGGAAACAAAAAAACAAACAAACGTACACGGCTGAAAATAGTTTTATTGTTTTTCAAAGTATTCCCCTTGATGATCTATGCACTTTTGCATTCGCGTGAACCAATTTTTAAAGCACTTCTGCCACTCCGCCTGAGGTACCTCCATAACGTGTTGTTTGAATGCGTCGACAGCATCTTCAGCGGTCGAAAATCGTTGACCGCGTAATTTATTTTTTATATTTGGAAATAAATAAAAATCGTTGGGTGCCAAGTCAGGGCTGTACGGCGGATGACCCGTTAATTCCACATTTTGACCCTCCAAAAATAGAGTTGTTTCGCGTGACGTATGACAGCTGGCATTGTCATGATGAAGAATGATTCTTCGTCGCTGGTTAGTTTTACGAATTTGTTCAAATACTTCCGGTAAGCAAATGGTCGTGTACCACTCTGAATTAACCGTTCTACGGTTTTCTAGTGGCACTGTAGCTACATGGCCATTAATACCGAAGAAGCAGGCCACCATTTGTTTCAATGTACTTTTTGCACGAGTAACTTTCGTAGGGTTCGGCTCATTTTGAAACACCCATACCGTTGATAGTTGCTTCGTTTCGGGATCGTATGCATAGATCCAGGATTCGTCACCTGTATAGATGTTATAAACGGCTTTTGAGTCACCACGGTTATATTTTTTTAACATTTTATTGCACCATTCGACGCGAGCATGTTTTTGCTCATTTGTTAAGTTGTGGGGTATCCAACGCGAACAAATTTTTTTTACAGCCAAATAATTATGTAATATGCTATTAATGCTGGTCATAGAAATACCCAGAGTCGCCTCTATCTCGCGGTACGTAACATGTCGGTCGTCCATTATAAGTTTTCGCACAGCCTCGATATTTTGTTGTACAACGACCGATTTCGGGCGACCTGCCTTAACTTCGTCCGTAAGCATACTACGTCCACGATTGAACTCACTAAACCAGTGATACACAGTAGTTTTAGATGGGGCTTCATCACCAAAAGTTGAAGTTAGTTGATCTATGCACTGTTGTTGCGTTAAACCACGCCGAAAATCATAATAAATCATAGCACGAATATTTTCACGAGTGAGTTCCATTCTTGCTGCGAGATGACATTTAAAACCCGTCAAAAACAAAACACGAGCGTTAATAAGGAAGAAAAAATATACCTTATATACTTAAAAAAGTTCAAATTTTACCATGGCGGTCAAATATGCTATTTAAGAAGATTGTAATCCCGGTTTCCGGATATATAAATAGCAGCCCTCGTATATCAATCAGTGTGGAGCATTTTCAGCGCTCAGTGGGAATGTCGAACTTGTGTATTCGTCGTAATTTCCAACATTCAACCTCAATCCAAAATCCAAACTAATGATAAGTTCTCTATTTGTTCAGTTTTCGAATTCCGACAATGACACCGCTAATGGCGCGTTTGAAAGCTGGGCCGCTAATACAGGAAATTGTGATGAACATGGCAAACACATCTCTGACCGATCCTGCAGGATACCCTAAAACTATAAAGCTATCGATATACAGTGGGCACGATATTACGGTTGCTTCTGTCCTGAACGCCCTCAGCTTGTATGACGGAAACTGTCCCGTCTACACTTCTACTATCCTCATGGAGCTTCTATATTGTAAGTTACTTATTATTTGATATTATTTAAATAAGTACATAAGTTCATAATGATCTATGTATGTTATCCCTTTCACATGATGACGTAAATTGTTTTTACAAAAATTATTTTGTATAATTATAAATAATTTTAATACTCATTTCAAAATGAAAACTATTTCTGGGTCAAAATAAAATTTAGTGAATGGGCTACTGTCGGCATTCATAGAAGTAGAAATAGGCTTTATGAATTATATGGAGAGAAAGAGGTAAACAAGAATACTGATTTCCTGGACTGTGTCAAGAATTATTTAAAAATATATAAGAAAGTGTGCATAGCCGCTAAGGCAAATTATATTAGTTCTTAACTCAAAATGTCTGACAATAAGAGAAAACTGTTTGGTATATTATTAATAGGGAAACTGGTAAAATAAAAACTCGCAATAGTCAAGTCAACATTATGACAGGAAATGGTCAGATTATGTCGAACCAAGATGTTGCCTCGGTATTCGAGGATTATTTTTCCAACATTGCAATGAATACTACAAGATATCTTCAATCATCTGCGACCGAAGCCCATTTGTTACTTAATGTTAATTTTAGCAAATGCAATGTAAGCTTTGAATTTAGTCAAGTAAATTCAATAGAAGTTATTAAAACACTTAAGTCACTGCATTTAAAGACAACAGAGGATTTATGGGGAACTTCAGTAAAAATTGTTCATCATATCATAGATTCAGTTGCACCCTATCTATCCTTCATTTATAATAATTGCATATCAGAGGGCGTGTTTCCAGATCTTATGAAACTTAGTAAAGTCATACCTCTTTTTAAATCAGGTGACTTGAGTGACTTGACTAATTTCTGTCCGATATCTATACTACCTGTGTTAAGTATAGTTTTCGAAAAGTTAATGTTGATGGATCTGCTGGGACACTTCAATAGAAATAAACTGCTTAGTAGTAAACAGTTCGGTTTCACAAGGGGACGTTTCACGGCTGATGCAGCATCTGTACTCATTAAACATATTTACAACATCTCAGAGAAATCTGATCTTTCTAAGGCATTTGATTGCGTTGATCATGGAACACTCATTTTGAAATTAGAACAATATGGCCTGTCTATAAATGCCTTAAGCCTTATGTCTTCATATCTCAGCAATAGAACACAAACAGTTGTTGTAAATGGAACCCAATCCAGTAGAGCTGCAGTTAAGCTAGGAGTGCCACAGGGCTCTATCATAGGGCCATTTCTATTTTTGGTTTATATAAATGACTTACCGTGTATAGTAGAAAATCTTTGTGATATAGTACTATTTGCTGATGATACATCATTAATTTTCAAAGTTGACCGGAAAGCAACAGACTATGCCGAAATTAATAGTGTACTAGTTAAAGTACTTGCCTGGTTTAATATTAATAATCTGCTATTGAATGCTAAGAAAACGAAATGTGTTAGATATGCTTTAACGAATGTTAGAGCAGTGGATTATACTATATCGCTGAATGGTGAATGTTTAGAAATGGTGGATAGGGCATTTTTCTTAGGTATAACACTGGACAAGAACTTGCAATGGAGTCCCCATTTAGCAGTACTTGCAGGTAAATTAAGTTCAGCAGCTTACGCTATTAGAAAAAATTTACAATTAACCAATGTTGATACTGCTCGCTTAGTATATCATAGTTATTTTCATAGTATTATGTCATACGGTATTCTGTTTTGGGGCAAAGCAGCTGACATATAGACTATATTTGTGTTACAAAAAAGAGCGATTCGTTCTATATATAACCTGAACTCCCGTGACTCCTTAAGAGAACTTTTTAAAGACATCAACATATTAACCGTAGCGTCCCAATATATTTATGAGAATATTATTTATGTTATTAAGAACCTAGATATCACATATCCATAATTTTAATACTAGAAATAAAAACAAAATCGCTATTAGAAAGTTGCGTTCGTAAAATAGCCAAATCATTCGTAGGCCAATGTATACATTTTTATAATAAGCTACCAGATGATGCTTTAAAATTATCGTTTCCAGCTCTCAAAAAGTACTCAAGAGTCCCTAATGGCAAAGGCTTATTATAGGGTAGAGGACTATTTAACAGACAAAAATGCATGGCCCAAAACAGAAACCAAATAATTTACTTTTACCGGGACACGGTTCTTATAAGGTGGCATATCAAACGTATGTAAGTTGTTTGAAATAAAAAATGACTATTTTGCTTTTTTATTTTCTATTTTTTTTTTACTTTTATAAGTTTTTATATGCTTTCTTGAAGAACTACACATTGAGTTTATATACTCAAAACATATATTTAGACAAATATTGTAATAGATATGAGTTATTTCGAAAAAATTACTGACTGTTGAGTTTGTTTCGGCTTTCTTCTCTTCAGTGGTGTCCTCTTAGGAAACGCCGTAGAGTCAGACTTGTAAAAGTGCCCTTGTGGCCTACTTACAGAATAAAGATCATTATTTCATAAGAAAGAGTATACGATCAAGTAGTACGTACAAAATGCTGTTGGGGTAGGTCTTCGATCATCTTGATAAAGTTTTCTTTTGTCTCCACTGCGCTACGTTAAGAGTGGTTGATTCTATCTACATATATCAGTCCATCCTCTAATTGTATAAGAACCTTTGAACTACATATATGACGAATGGCAGTTGTTATTATGAATTTATCTGGTGCTAATTGGTTGAACTGCAATGCTTTTACTTTTTCAGCTAACAGCACCAACCAGCATTTCGTCAGGATATCCTACAGGAATTTCACTGATATTGAGGAACCCCACATACTTACCATACCATATTGCGGAGAGGTGTGCAACTTTAGCCGATTTGTTAATCTTTACGAAAAACTATTGGACATCAACTGGGAATTTGAGTGTGCAAAGCAGGTAAATATAAATTTGATTTCATAATATCTGTAGATAGCATTGCGTTAGCATAGCCTTGCGACCTCGCGAAATTGCAAAGCGGTCGTTTTTTATACAGAACAAGTTTATGCTCGCGACTTCGTCTGCCACTATTGGGTAATTTATAGTCAAAGTTTAGATAAATGTATGCTGTTCGAAATCTATATTATTAGAAATAATGCCTTCTGTGCCATTGGTTTACTTAACTTTTGTTTGAAAAAAGCATTCGTGAATTCTCAGTAAAGATAAATCCTGATATCTACCTTCAACTCCTCAATCCTGGAGATAGGTTTTAAGACTGTTAAAATAACTTTTTTTATTTCAACTCAGCTCTCTCAGTCCAATAATCCTGAATGTTTCCATGCAAACTATCAGCCCATATTCATCCCGCTAAGCTGTTCTCATTTTTTAATGTTGTCTCAGATCTCTTACATTACAAAATATATGTTTTGCTAGCTGTGACTTACGCACGGACGGGCGAATGGACCGACATGACGAAACTATAAGGGTTCCGTTTTTGCCATTTTGGCTACCGAACCCTAAAAAAGGTGGCTATAAGCTTTTCCTTGAGCAAGCCGGTGGGAATCGGCTTATGTGAGCGTGGCCCGATATGCTCTTAGCCGGTTTTAACATTTTCGTTTTATTTTTACTTAAATTCTGGAATTATTCAATGAGTAACGGTTTGAGTATGCCCAGATAAGGGGAATATTTCCTAGTAAAATTGGGAAAATACCGGGTATTTTTGAAAATATTCCCAATAATATTGGAAATTTACTTAAAGAGTAAACCTATGTTGATTTTTGCACTTTGTATGATGCATTCGTACACAAGTAAAGGTTTAATGTAAAAGCAACATATGTTTACATTTTCAAAATTTGAATATTTCCGTAAAATACTGATTTTTGGGAATGTTACCGGTAACGTTACTGAGAATATTCCCTAGTATTCACTAGTCCTGACTGTCAGAACCGTGGGTGTATGCCTATTTACCATGAACTTATTAATTATCGACATTGATATTCTATAATTTTAGTGAAGATCTGATGATGGGATCCCTGAAAAATTGAAGGAACTTCTCAAATATTGTACGTATATACGTACATTTGGCGATTTTGGTATTTTAAGAAACATAATAAGCATTTGCATTCAGAAAGTGTTAAATTGGTGAAATGGAACTGATGAAGAAGTCCACAAAAAGTCACTGGAACTCCGCAACGATAAGTGATTTACGGTTGGCGACAAGATATATCTCGATAAAAATAGCTAAGCTACTTCATAGTCATTGAAATATGGTCACGGGTGGACATTGTAAAAGCTGAAAAGCATCCAAAACGTCGGGAACTAAAATGAGATAATATACGCGATATAATCCGTTAATTTGTTTTATTTCAATGAGTAATAATCGCGGAAACAGAAGAAAATATTACTTCATAGTTGCAAATTGAAATAGTCCTGATGAGAATGATGGTACCATCTAAAGGAATTGATGATGGAGCCGGAAGGTAGGCACCGGATCTCTTTGATAAAATAACGTATCCTGGCCGTGACTGAGCTTGTTAGACCAATTAATGTTATTTTTGAGTTGGACACTTTTACTTCTTTCTCCTCCGTGATCGAAGGTGCCCTCTAGACTATTTATAAAGTTGTAAAAATTAAATGTCTGTACATTGAATATATTTTCAAAAAAATAAGTGAAACGGACTATCTGAAGATCATTGAAACGATTTTTAAAAATCATGAAATCCTGATGGTCGATTCGCTCCTTCTGGGCGTAAATTGAGCCTAAACGAATGAAAATAATACCCGACGTTGATATGTCTTTTTATTTCAGCACGCTGTTTTAAAATAACTACAATGAACTATCTTTGAAAATAACAAAGTACAGCAGACCTAACTGGCGACTCTCACGGGTCAGGGTCACCAACCATTGATCGCTCGACATCCAACGCCGAAGTTGAGCTCGTAAAACACATTTTCGATGCCTGGGAGGAATCGCGAGATGCTTTCGGCATCTTCTGTGATTTATCTAAGGCCTTCGATTGCGTTAATCGTGAGACACTGATCAGGAAGCTACACCACTCCGGAGTTAAAGGATCAGCACTAAATTTATTAGAGTCTTATTTAAATGGTAGAATACAAAGGGTTGACGTGAATGGAAAGCGTTCACCGGGGTCATTAGTCTCTATGGGTGTGCCGCAGGGATCAATATTGGGACCTTTCCTGTTCCTTGAAAATGAAAATGAAAATGAAAAAAATATTTATTTTCCTTAATGAATCAGTACAGGTCCAGCAGTGGGTGGGGCTTCCTTTTAGGTAGATCCTTCTCTATATAAACGACTTGCCACACCTCGTAAAGACCCGCCATGAGATAGTTTTGTTTGCAGATGATACGTCTCTAATTTTCAAAGTCGTACGAAATCAACGATCCTACAATGACGTAAACAATGCTATCTGTGAAGTAGTAAATTGGTTTAATGTTAATAATTTATTGTTGAATGAGAAAAAGACTAAATGTGTTAAGTTTGTCACGGGTAACGTAAAACACGAGCAAGCAAGCGTTATGGTTAAAGGTGAGGAACTGGAACTAGTTAATAGTACAGTCTTTCTCGGTATAACATTAGATTGTAAGCTCCAATGGGGTCCCCATATTGGTAATCTCTCGAATAGACTGAGTTCTGCAGCTTTTGCAGTAAGTAAGATTCGTCAATTAACAGACGTGATAACGGCTCGATTAGTGTATTTCAGTTATTTCCACAGTATTATGTCGTATGGCATCTTACTATGGGGCAGTGCTTCCGACATTAATACTATATTTGTTCTGCAGAAGCGGGCTGTTCGTGCGATATATAAAATAAACTATAGAGACTCGCTTAGAGATAAGTTTAAGGACATTAATATAATGACAGTGCATTGTCAATGCATTTATGAGAATATTATGTATGTACATAAAAATATTACCGACTTTAAGAAGAACTGTGATATACATAATATTAATACTAGAAATAAGCATAAGCTCGCAGTGCCTGCTACTAGGCTCCATAAAATAAGGAGATCATTCATGGGTAACTGTGTGAGATTTTATAATAAACTTCCTAGCAGCATAACTGAGTTGTCTATTGGTAAATTCAAAAATATTGTGAAACTAAATTTATTTTCTAAAGCTTATTATAGCACACAAGACTACATGAATGATGAAGCCGCGTGGGATTAATGTAAATTATAGCGTCATGTAGGTATATGAATAATTATTTTAACGAATACCTAAGGTATTATTATTATTTTAATCTTAATTGTTTTATATACTCTGACTTTAGAATTTTATTCTAGACACATTCTAGATTATTTATTTTTTATTGACAATCCTTTTGGGATTTATCTTACTGATTATTTTAATTTTAAAAATGATGATTTTACAATAATATTACACTTAAGTTAAATGATCTGATTAGGTTTTTCTGGGTTTCCCTAATTCTTGGTGCAAATGTTGGATCATATTGTATTTCTCCCAGCAAACATTCACTCTCATGTAACTGACATTTCGAAAGTGCTTGTAACTACATGAATAAAGAATATTTTGATTTGATGAGACTGTATCCATGTTATGTTATGATTATATTGATTACTAGCTGTGCCCGCGGCTCCGCATGAAATTCGGTCTTTGTCAGTAAGCGGCTAATTCACCCCTTATTTCTCCCTCCCCTGGAGGCGGAACTTGAAGTAAAGTTGACAGATGGATACGCTAAAGGACTGCAGTCCAGATATTTTTTTTTACAATTACCACTAAATAAAACTACACTCCAAAATCTATCCTTTTCGCCCTTATTATTATTTTTTATGTGATTAAAATGGAAAAGAATAATTTTCACAGCTACCGTTCAAAATTACACATTAGCCCGACTAGCGCCAACCAGAGTTAGCCCTTAACATGTACCTGTGTTGGCGCAAGTGAGCCCTATTATGTTAATGAAATTCCTTTTTTTATGTACCTAACCGTTTATTTTTTGCACTTTAACCCATAAATGCAACAAGTAGGTACTACCGAAATGATACAAGTTAAAATCAACATCAATTTGAGACTATATCATATCGTCACAAAGTCGCAAATTGACATGAATCTCTAATGAAGCCATTTCAGAGATCAAACGCATGATATGTCATGCATCTAAGGGTTAACGGGTATAGTTTAGGAAATATTATTTCGCCGTCTAAACTTTTTACAGTGATCTGTTTATGCAAATATCGGACAGAAGCGGACTATAAACTGAATTTAAGTTAAAATGCTGTTTACACGAATTTAGGATATAAGCTTCTAGTAATTAACAGTATTATCGTCGATAATTAGCAGTAATACCTAACATTAATTAGCATTCATTTATTTGGTGCCGCTTTGTGTTCCTAAAATAGAGTTGCAGGCGATGACTTTTATTGAAATAAGCACTTTGCAACTGGGAATAAGTGTTTTTTTTTTTTTATTAATTTCAGTACGCTCCGGTGCTTGGAGTTTCCTTGATATTCAGCGTCGGTTGCGTTGCGGCGTTGCTCGTCGCGTACAAGACCCTCTTCACCAGGCCGCGACGAACGTAAGTCAGCTCAATTATGTCACGCGAATATTATTATCACATCTGATTGTCTATGTGACTTGTTAGCCAATGCCATGTTAGCAATACAATACGCCACACGACATCAATGTAAATTCGTCTGATACAAGCAGGGTAACTTAGGTCGCATTTACTTGATTTGATTGCCGATAGCCGTTTTTTTATGTATTTTGTATAAAATAATTGTTTGAAACGACGGAAAGTTCCTATAGTGATGTTTTTGGAATCATGCCGTATAATTCTATTGCTTCCATGCGTTTTTTCAACTACATATAGCTTGACAAGTACTTTCGTGACAATCCCATGGGCGTGGGGGCGACGGGGGGAAAACGGGGGGAGTGAGAAGTGTTCGCACGACAGGGTCAGCGTACTCCGCCGCGGACGGACACACTTAATTTACTTCAGGCTTTATCAGAGACCAATGAAATTACCTCTATTTGATTAATCTCTTGTAACCGATAAGCATTCCCTAGTCAATTATCATTATTTTAAAATAGCGCTACCAAATTGACATAAAATATAAGGAAATAGTTTTACATAATAACATTTATAAAAAGATTATAGAGAGAAGGTATTATTACCTTCCGAGCGAGTCATTTTTATGTGTGTTGTGTTTCTTTGCTTGAGGAAAATAATAACTTATTACCAACGAGTACTTTAGTGGTAAAAGATGGTGGACAGACAAGTTGGTGATGATAGACAGGTGGGAATAACCCTCTACATCCTGGCTTAAATTCTAAAATAAAATTTAGAATAGAACATCATCTCGACAGATATTAGAATTGAGATCAAATCGAATTGCTTTGTTTTCCAGATATGTTCGAATTTTGAATGTTATAAGAAAATAGAATTTGATGTCATTATTGCGCAATAATAAAATTTTTACAAATAATAATTGTGATCCAACAAAACAGTTCATCTTTAGGCTTTTTTGAACGCATTTTATGATATGTATATGAGGCTTTATGATATGTGTGTAGATGAACATAAATATACATTATTTAATACGAATATATTTTTGCAGTAAAGTAGCGTTCAAGGCGATTAATTTAATTTCATATATAAGTCATATATGGTCACGTTACGATATGGTCCGTCATTCGGCCTCATCGCCCCGAAACGATAGCTTTAATCTGTACACGGGTCGATGACGGTTTTAGAACGTGTTTGAAATTAAAATAACAGGTGAGGACCAAATTTTTGGCAAGTAGTTAAGGCATTCCATTTGCCTAATTTTAATTGATACCGTTGTGATACGAAATTATGCCATCTTTCGTCACCTACTTGCCATAAATTTGATCCTCACTCTAATATGTTTCGTAATAGAAGGTAATTTCATATTATTTATTGGCCTAACTTTCAATATAAATTTGAAATCTCACATTTTACTAAACGTTTGGAATAACTTTCCGTTATGTTCCACTTTCTGTATTGGAGTCGCACCCAGCGCCGGCAACGAGGCGCAACTCTTTCTTATAATCAAAGTTATCAATATGCGCCTCGGCGAACAATTTAGAAGCACTGCGGTGGCGCGGCAGCCCAAACAGTACTCTACTCACCAAGGGGATGACTATGTTTATTAACTATTGTCGATTAACTATTTAAACCTAACACTAAATTATGAAAATACTAGCGGCCGCCCGCGACTTCATCCGCCTTAGATTCGTTTATCGCGGATAAAAGTTATTTTTCCAGGATAAAATGTAGCTTATGTCTTTACCCAAAACTCAATATTTTACTAATTAAAATGTGAAGCATATTACCAACATTTCAAGTTGCTAGCGTAAAAAATATTTACTTTCCATACAAATTTTCATCCCCGTTTTCGTTCCTAAAAGGGATGAAATTTTACATACGTTATAAGGTTCAAAACTGATATATATATATATAAGGTACAAAACTGGAAAGTTTGATAAAAATTCGTCCAGTAATTTTGAGATTAAGTAGAACGTACATACATACTTTCACGTTTATAATATAGTAAGGATACTCATGCGCTATTTACATAGCGCGTCCTGGCTGCCGGATAGCTAGAGAGCGCTCCCGCCATCTTCCTGTCTCCTTAAGCCCGCAGTTTAACAGCTACGGATGTACGTCACACGTAGTGCTGATAGTGTAACCGTCCGGAATCACCAGGGCGGCAACATTGTAGCTCACTTCTTCAATATATATATATATGTATATACGTGAAAGGAAAATAAAACCTATAACGTTTGCATATATGTTTATCAGATTCTGTGTGTTTCTTTGCCCTTGACTGCACCAGGTGCAAACTCTACTTAACCGATCAGCTAAATTGTGGTGTATATATATGTATTATATTTATTAAAGTACATCCACATTGTGAATATGTATTACATCATTGACAATACATTACTCTTATGGGTGACTGATGTACGAAACATTAACAGAGACCATAACACTAATAACCAGGCATCAGATAATCGGATAGATGTTGGCCTAAACTTTGGTGGCGGTGTCTATGTTGGACGCGTCTCCATACTTTTCGCCAAGGGCATTATTTATTTTAAACAGTAATTTTGATTGGCATTTATAGTTTCCAAAAAACGTACAGTCAGCGAGAAAACGTGATTTTTTATAAATACTTAAAGATTTTTTCTCGCTAACAGTAATTTATTTCAAAAATCTATAAAAGCCAATCAAAATTACTTTTTAAAATACATAATGCCTTTTAAGGTCATCCTCGCATGGCGGCAAGATTACTAGTAGCTGCTCTCACTAACCCACTTGAATTTTCCACCTTGTATATTTAATGTTTACCATTATTACGATTTCATGAGCATATTTAACTTTCAATTATGAATTTCAGAAAATGTAGCTACACAAAAAAAATGATTATTTTCCTGTGATCGTTTTTTTTTGTAAGTAAATGTTTTGTGGTCGTTCTTAAATTATTCGGCAGTCTTCTGAGCTTTTTCGGTTGGAAGTATAGTTTTGGAGTAAATAATATGACTCGAAATAATGCACATCCTAATCTAGCTTCACTCGTTTTTTGAAAGTACTTAACAGAGACTAATGTACAGTCGCTCTAAAAATTGGTCTACTTACCACTTTTCGACTCTTTTTCATGTGTATATCTGGCTCAAAAATGGGAGCCTAATTTCTTGGCCGACCGTACCTATAACTCGATTGTAAAATAACGTATAAATGGCAAACCTTGAAATATTGACATATAAAATTATGGGTAACCTTAGTGACACTGGCACAATATGCTATAAGCGAATGATATGGTACGTATTCTAATTTCCACCATAAATATAAAGTCCGATATTTGTTTCAGGTTGCATTTAGAATATTTGAACGTGAATGGTGATTTGAAGAATCCGAAGAAAATAATTGAGGTCTAGGTATTTTATATAATATACTGGGTGTGTTTGGGGTCGTGATCTCCAGTGCCAGGGGGTGATGGGGAGGGTCACACTGAGCAACTTTAACCATGGGGCCAGCCACGAAATCGCGAAAAACAATTATTTGTTTCATACATTTAAGATAGTTAGCGATCAATTAACGTTTAATGAGGTGTTTTTTTTCTCTAGATTTCGTTGGCTCCATAGCGAAAGTTCCCTCTCCATCACCCCCTGGCACTCGAGATCACGGCTCCAAAAACACCCAGTATTTAGCTCTGAATTGAGAGAAAGCATATTCTATTTATTGAAATCGTCTTCAATATTTTTTTAAGAAATGGAATTTTATTTTGCTCATCAAATGTATACTATGGATACCTACCCTATTATTGTAACCTTGATAAATATTGGTTGAAGTTTGCGATTAAAAAATGTTGTATGTGTATACGTTGGTCAATTTATTATCTTTAGCTTAGGGCCAAAGAGTATGTAATTTCCTACGGAGAAGAGACTTAACTGCCTTGTACTGCTTTCTACAGAACCTTGTATGAACCCAGCTCTAATAATGTAACGACATTATGGAACGAATTGCACAGACTAAACAAGCATACTGTCTGTCAGCAACTGTCACGCTGACGGGATAGTGCTGTTCGAGTTATCGATAGTATTGAAACGGTAAATGCTCTAGGGATGTGCATGTTTTATCGATATTCGACGATAGTAGCCTTAAATGTTTTAGTACTTTATGTTCTTTTTCAACTTGTTTTTAACTGTTGATATAAATAATAGAACAAATATGCTTCTCAAATTCTGTTTATTTATAAACAGGTACATTATTCATTTTTCGAAGACAATTTCAGTATTTACAGTAGTGTACAAAATAATAGCAGTGAAGCCGAATTTGCAGAATCAAGATATAAATGTGACTTAAGATTTTAGTTATAATCGTGGTATGAGTTAACAATAAAGTGCATTCAGGTTTGAAGACAGCAATGTAACTTGTAAGTAAACTGCAGCAATTTTTTACCTTTTTTTTCGGAGTCGATTTTATTTAGTAGACATAAGAGGAAATTTTGCTTATATAGTTTATATATGTACATATACATATATAATTCAAAAAAACTGATACGTCAAATACGAATATTTCCTGTGTTAAGTTCGACTACTTTTATAAAGGGTTCATCTTTTGGACAAAAAAATCATCGATACTCATAAACGGAACCCTTACAGTTTTGTCATGTCCATCCGTATGCCTTCCATATATCACAGGCCTTTTACTCGAAAACTATATGATGTATATTGATGAACTCTAGAGTAGGTATAGGTGTCTTGTATGCCGCTACTTAGTTTGATAGTTAAATGATAAAAATAATATCTATAGGGTTACAAATAGCAATTTTGCCAGCGAAACTATCTGGGTAAGTTGTGATAGCGTACACATAGACACATTAACAATGGGCGTCACTCAAATGATCCTACTATAAGTCTACCGGTTCATGATAGCAATCAATCAAGCGTAAGTCGATTAATGATTAAATACGGGACGATATGTATGAAAATGAGTAAGCGCAAACAGTATTTAAGCATTTTTTTTTTTCAATTAAAAATGAACCGTCTTCAAAGTGAACTAAAAAGCCCGAAAATAATATTTTATGTACCGTACGGATCGCATTTGATTCATCTTTTGAAGTCGGTGCCAAGCCATTCATTTATTACTATTAACAAATGGCACGCAAGAACCGCGGCGGCGAGCCTTTAGTTATTACCTAAATTTAGTTATATTTGGTAATTCGTATGTTTGTTGAACTTTACCTCAGGTTTGGCACCGACTTCAAAAGGTGATTCAAATGTGATCCGTACCGTACATAAATGATTATTATTAGCTTTTTAGTTTACTTTGAAGTCGGTTCTTTTTTTATTTAAAAAAAATATTTTTAGCTTTTTAGTGATGGATTTTAGTGATATAAAGTATTTTAAGAGCCCAAAATGGGAAGATTGAGGAGGCCCTATTGTAAATAAATAAGACTAATTGTAGATAAGACTATTGTAAATACAATCTAAATTATAAGAATTGGCTAGGTCAAAATGGTTAAATCCAGTCCAGTAGCTTGCTGGTTAAAAAACAATAGGACTAACAGTCTCAACTGACCCATAATATTTAAAGAATTATCGCGCAACTCAAATTGGCGTAGAATCTCGTGTGATGTTGAGACGGAATATTTCCGTCTCCAATGAGCATATGGAGCATAAGGGCATAATAAAAAAAATCAAATGGCCGGCCCTAAGACGAGATCAGCTGGAGGACGGGAAGCTCCCGGAAGCCGTGTACGTAAAATTTTACGATGAAACTGTCGGTCTTAGGTTTAAAGATAGTGACGGTTGCATACCCATACCTCCATCATGTACTACGTTTCAAGCGACAAGGGGATACGGAGATGAGGAGCGTCGTATGTTACCTTTAATATTAAGTTGGGCTGTTACTGATCATAAGCTACAAGGTACCACCACCCTCGAGAAAGCTGTGATAGACCTTGATAAAAAGAATTTCGCTAAAGGGCAAATATATGTTGCACTGACCCTTGTCTAAACTTTGGAAGGCATAGCGTTGTTAGATTTGGACGCCAACAAATTATTACATACATGATGAGAGATCGTTAACGGAAATAACAAGACTTAACAGTGAAACTTGACACTTCACAAGATTGTCCCAACTATAGTTAATATAAAACATAAAAATATACATATTATTCCGTTTATGTTACGTACGCCGCCTGATATTAACCCCTCATATGCTTAGATGCATATCTGTGCCAGTTCATGAACTGCGTAAGCATGGATACGTTCCAAATTGACAACTCTGAAGCCTCTAATCATGGAAAGTTGCCGCACCAAGGTGTCAAATTCTGAATCGGCTCCTGCATACGAGGGGTTAATAGTAGTTCGTTTGACATAACCTCACCATTTTTTTGTAAAAAGAATACCAAAAAAACAATACTCTTATGTAGTTGTATAAAGTGAATGTTTGTATGTACATTGAACAAGTGATACGGCCTATTTCAAGGCCACTGAGTCCTTTTGTAGGGTTGCAAAGTAGCAAAAAATACGGCGAAACCCTAGTTTCGTCATGTCCGTCCGTATGTCACAGGCATTTTCTCTCAAAACCTAATAAATATATAGTAATGAAATTAGGAGTACAGGTGTCTTGAATAAGTCGCTACTTGGTTTAATAGTTATATAACAATGAAATATATTTTTAGGGTAAGCACTCTATACATCTAACCGAAACTGAAAACAAATCAGCAAATATCAATGTGTGGCACATATTTCGAGTTGTTTTAAAAGGAAATTAAGGGTTCTAAAAAAAATTAAGTACCTAGTGAAGAAATAATTGCTTCGAAAATAGCGTAAATTGTGCAAAAAGACAAACATGATCTTCTATACATATAAAAGAAGCAGTCCTAACTGACTGACTGACTCATCAACGCCCAGCCGAAACTACTAACCCTAGAGAATTGATTTTTGCACAGTCTAATACATTAATAACGTAGGCAAGGGATAAGAAAGCATTTCTCGAAATTCATCCCCTAAGGGGGCAAAACGAGGGATGGGAGTTAGTATGTGAAGGGAAAAATCTTTGTACTTAGAACCTTGAAATTGCAAAAAGATTGTGTGTGGCGTGTTAATCAAAGGATTATTAAAGTAGAACACGAAGACGGAGGGAGGGAAAGAGAGAGGTAGGGAGAAAGGGAGGGAAAGAGATGGAGAGATAGGGAACGAGAGACAAAAACTAGGTGTAGTAAAATTATGAAGCCGGTTTTCTTATGACTTTACAGACAACCATTTTTTGGTATGACTTAAAATAATATCCTTTTGAAACGCCGAAGATACTTTTAGAACATTTCATTTGACCATTATCGGCAAAGTACTTGCGCCCAAGATGGCCCGGTTCTTAAGATGGCCCACTAGCAATTATATTGTAATTTTTAAAGTTCTTGATAAGTTTAAATTTCGCGCCTATGTTCGGTAAGTACCATAGATAAAAGTGCAACTGTAATCGAATCCAAGGAAGTGAGCTAAAGCACAAGATAAGATGAAAGTGGGCCATCTTGGGCGCTAGTACCTTATACTACTTCGTTCGCAGAGGAGAAAAAGTTATAACCACCCTTTTTTCTTGAGAGTAGTAGGGTAAAAAGTATCCTAATCCTATAACTATCCTTGGACAGATAAAGTCTGGCTAATGAAAGATAGACTGGAATCAACCGCGAAATTTAAAAATGAAGCTGCGGTGTGCCTGTAAGAGCTGTAGTTCAAGAAATTCATTGCTTGTGTCATTAATTATTAAGTTATTAGCTAGTGAGAAAGGCATTCAATTTTGTTTATATCTAGATTATACACCGCAGCTACATTTTTAAATTTCGTGGTTGATTCCAGTCTCATCTTTCATTAGCCAGTCTCTGCCCGTGTACCAAAAATAGTTCAAAACCGTTTAGCCGATTTGGCGTGACGAAGCCACAGCATCACATGCATACATACAAAAAAAATGTAATGCAGAGTTAAACAACAAAGAAATGCAATAACGATGTTTCTTATTTACATTGATACTCGGTTCATGAATTATGTTTACAAGGAAAGAAGTAAAGAATCAATTTAAGGGGTCCAAAAACACCATTGACAGTCGAGTTTCGTGAGATAGTCCTGTAATATTTATACTTAATTTATTATATATCTGCATATTTCCAGAGATGAGGTATCCAATGGTATTATTCCTTTTTAATATTTTCATACTTTAAAAATGGACTTTTCCACCCAACTTTAAATACTCATAAAACGAGCTTCACGTAACGTATCAAACTCAAACTTTTGACTTAGGTCCGTACTTTGCTTGTTTTATCAGGGTCTTATATATATATATATATATATATTATTTATTTTGAGTTTAGTCAACAACCCTATTGAAATGACACGGATAGATTTGGGTTCTCTAAGCACATTAACATTACTATTGGATCAAATATATTTGAAAAAAAATGGACATTATCAGTAAATGGTGATCTGTAGGCAGTACAAACTTAATTCCTTTGCTTTATTTTTTTTTGGCAATTATAAAAAAAAGCGTGTCATATTGGCAGTTTACATTTGTAGCATAACTAGTAGATAAAAAAGAACACTAATCGGCCGGTCTAGAAAAAGTATAACTGTCACAACGGAACGTTACAAAATCACATAGGTTATGTGAGCAACAATTTTTTATGACAGCCTTGGTTTAGTTTTCGTTAGGCGCGTGAGGATGAGTCTTGACAATTATAGTGCAATCCATACTAATATTATAAACGCGAAAGTGTGTCTGTCTGTCTGTCTGTTACCTCTTCACGCTTAAACCGCTGAACCGATTTGGATGAAATTTGGTATGGAGATAGTTTGAGTCCCGGGGAAGGAAATAAGCTACTTTTTATCCCGGAAAAATACCCTTATCCGCGATAAACGATATTTTTGCATGTGATTGACATTAAATAAATAAATAATAGTATTTTATGCAACAAGTAAAGACGCCACGAGTGTTTTTTGACCCAATTATACAACGTTGCATTCAATAGTTTTTCTACGACTAAGGGGCCGTTCACTAATTACGTAAGGACAATAGCGAGTATCGCAAAGAAAGACGCCGCGAGCGTTTTAGACCGAATTATACAACGTTGTATGTAGTCTTTGGTTTTTAAACTGAGCGAATCGGCCATTGTATTCTTTCAGTCGATTAGCTCAGTTTAAAACAAAAGTCTATATGTCGCAGGGAAATAGCCAAAACAGACATTTGATCAAATCCCTAAGGGATATGACCAAATCACGCAGGATGTTAAAATGGCGAATCAATTGTATCATTTGTCTAAAAAAAGTCAGTCATTTGATTAAATCCCTGAACCAGTTTAGTGAAATGACGAAATTGGCCAAAAAAGGCAACTCGTATTGTCATTTCACCAGATTTGTTTAGTGATTTGATAAATCCCTCAAACACACCAATGATTTGACGAAACGAACTAAGTAAGTGTAGCTCAATAAGGCTTGTGTTATGGGTACTAGAGGACGATATATTTAATAGATATATTACTTATATACATAAAAAAACATCCAAGGCTCGGAAACAAATATTTATGCTCATCACACAAATATTTGCCCTTACCGGGATTTGAACCCAGGACCTCAGCTTCGCAGGCAGCGTTACTCCCACTGAGCCAAACCGGTCGTCCGTTAAATTGTTTTATTTATTGATGAACCAATCAATATAGAACAATTTGTATGAAACGACATTGGTTCGCCGTACCGTTCGCCGTTTGACAAATTCACAACTCCTAAAAAAAAACATAGTTACATAAACAAAACATTTAAGCTCACGTATGCTATTGGACAAAGAGAACATAATCACTGCGTTCTAAGAGACGGAACTTCATACTAATTTGATTCTGAACGATTTGTGTTATAGTTGAATTATCGAGAAGATGGAATTGCATTTGTAGTGGTTGTACCGTTTGCAACAAAAGGAGAATAATTTTCTCTTAACTTAATAAAATGACATACCCAAGAAGTGGAATAAGTAGTAGTCCTCTGTTTTTTTCTTTTATTCACTATCATGTTCTTCATCTGAGCTGTCACAAGTATTGATAATAAAATTGTCTGTTATTTGATCCATTTCTCCTTCCTGACATTGATATTCATTTTCTTCACTTTCGACGTGGTGACAAATATTTTCCCAGTCCTCAGCAGTGATGGTATTCATTCGTTCAGTTGCTAAACTCATAATGCCTTGCATGTTTAATGAAACGTTTCTTTTTGCTACATATCCTTTTACCATGGACCAAATATTTTCGATCGGATTGAATGTCGGGTGATACGGTGGCAATCGTAATACGGAGTGGCCATGTTCTTTTAAAATTGCATCTATGTGGTACTCGCGAAACCGCTCTTTATTTTGTTTAATTAATTCATACAAACTGGTTTTGTACATCAACCGGTTATACGAAATGTTGTGTTCTGTCAACCACTCCATCATTTCTTGTTTATTAGAATTTGACGTTGGAGCACGATTCAAAAGTTTGTTGTGATAGGACGCATTATCCACGATAAGTACGCTATTCGGTTCGAGGTTCGGTATTATATTTTTTTTAACCATTTTTCGTAGTTGACAAAGTTCATCTGGTCATGGTAATCTCCCGTTTTTTGGTTTGCCTTAAACATTAACAAAGCGTTGGGAATAAAACCATCTTTTCCTCCTGCGTGCACTATTATTAACCGCTGGCCTGTACTGATTTGTTTTTTTACACCAAATTCTGTTCCATCGGTCCAAGCTTCTCCGGACACATGTGAAGTGTGGATGTAGGTTTCATCAGTATAAACTAGTGGTCTATCTTGAGATCGATATTCCGCAATTTTGATAAGGTAATTTATTCTTAGCAGTCGTATGTTGTGTTTTTCCATTAATATTTTTCGGTTGTCCTCGGTCTTTTTCCATTTAAATCCTAATTTTTGTATTTGTTTTCGTAAGGTGGAAATGCCAAATTTTTAATCTATATCGGATTTTAACAAAGAGTGGAGTCCCTTTAAGGTTGGAAATTGCTTATGGGACAGATGAAAATTGTATATAGTTCTCCGGATGACTTCCTGATCAAAATCGTCTACTGCTGATGACGGACAAGGACGCAACTTTTTATTCTTCGGGGAGGTGAATTTCGTTGTTGTTGCGAATTTCTCGCTGTTGCTCTCAGTCACAATGTTATAAACAGTAGAGACAAACACCTGTAGCTTTTTCAACTAACTGGGCAGCGGTGTAAGGCAAGTTTAAATTTTTCGTCAGTTCATTTTCAAAATATTTATAACAGTTGATAATTATTTGCTTACTTTGACTCTCAATAGGACCAAAATTACTTACAGCCATATTTTTTTAAAATATAGAAATTATTCGTAGTCGTACGGGCGGACACAATAATTAATTGAGAATACAATCAAATCAGATGTAAAAATATACGCACAACGTAAATAATATTGACAATTTCACACTGACATTATTTTTGTTTTTAGTTCTTCGATATATATATATATAACAACCTCTTTGTATGCTGATAGTACAAGAAAATAGAAAATTCAAATATAGAATGCCTGTAAACAAACAATACTACTACATATGCAATTCCACGCTCTCGATGATTGAACTATACCATCGGGTGAAGCATAGAGTATATTTAATGTGTAGTAGAGTCGTCAGTCAACGATCCCGAATACAGCGCCATCTATTGATGTTTGGCGAAATTATTCAAAATGCTCGCGATCCAACTCTTAACGCTTACGTGCTAAACCTTTCATTTTGTATAGCTACTTTGTTTCCTTCTTCCGTCTAAAATCTATCTTTTGATTTCACGCGCCTTCTTAAATTGTAAATAGTTTTCTTACATAGTTAATATAAGTGTTATATGGGGAATCATCGTGTATTTATTCAACACCGCTGCAATAACATCCAATAGTAATATATAACCATACCTATACGTAATAGCATCATATAGCATGGCATGATTCAATTGCCCCGCGGATGAGAAGTCAATTCCGAAACCTGCCACCCCAATACATCCTATAACCATAAATAATTTTAAATTATAAAATGTATTGAGACGACAGGTATCAGAATTGACTTCTCACCAGGCAGCGGGGTACTATTTCATAACGCCTTATTTAGATCTCTGGTGGTATAAATCTTAAATAAGGCGTTACAAAATCAAAAATAAAAATCGAAATTTCAGGAAGGTGTAGTTTTATTTATTTTAGCAAAGTACTTGAAAGCATACAATTGCACAGGTTCTTCCCTGTCGTAGTCGCTTCTTTCACCTTTTAATATTTTGTAGGCCTTTTTGTCCACCGACATTTTCGTCGCAGCGCAAATCCAAATCAGAGGCAGATCGGTGTCAAGAAACAAAACAAAGTTCAAATGTAACGAGCAGGGGTCGTAGAGTCCTGACGGGCTACTCTGAAATTCGATATTCGAAGTTCGTATCGCGCCATTTCGCTCACTCAAATACAGTTTAACATGAGAGCGAGAGGGATGGCGCGATACGAACTTGTAATATCGAATTTCACAGTAGCCCCTCAGGAATAGCCACGTCCTCGTGTAGACATTTTAATAAAACGTAGAGAAGACTTTCACGGTCACGAAAATAAACTGAAGCGAGTTTGAAAACGAAATTTAAATTATACAAAATTTGACATTTCATTTACAATGACAAAACAACAGCGTTCCGTTTGCGAGAATAATTAACATTATAGTCACTGTTTATTTTACAATTTAATACCTTAAGTATATAATATTATTGCAAATATCAATAAATTGTTGTCATAAGTGACGATTACTCACTTTGGTAAATATTTCGAATTGTTTACCAGAAATTTAAAGAATAAGTTCAAAGAATATATTCTATTTATTTTGCATAGAACTAAACGTAAAAGACACATCCGCCTAGAGTTTCTATGACAAAAATCCTGTTAGTAATATCATATAAAACAAAAAATGTATTCCAGTTTTAATTTTAGCTCCATCTGTTGTTAAGTGTTGAAGTAATAATATATACAGAAATATATCAAGATAGAAGGAAAGAGTATATGTACCGCGCGTGGCGAAAACTCGCACCGACAGCGGACTTGCTCGCCGCGAACATCAGTCTATTCCCGACCGCGGTCTGCGTGCGACGTTAGGTTGAAAAAACAAAATGACTCGTTGTTCAATAATGAACTGTTCAAATGTTACCAATAAAATTGGAGCTGTTAATCGTGGTATTTCCTTTCATCGGTAAGTACCATTAGTCCCAAAATATGTGTGATTAATTAAAAAACAATTTATTTCATTATTTTCGTCAAAACAGTAGCAGGCGATTCTGTGTCCAACGCTAGTTTTCCATTGCGGCTTTAATTTGTCAAGCTAGACTTGGCGTGCGTTCAAAACCAGCGATGTAAAAATATGCTATTGCAAATTGTCGAGTTACGTTCAAGGTCGATTTTTCTTATTTTTCTGTCAAAAGTAAGAATAGTGCTGTACCCCAGTGCTGTAGACTGCGATTTTCTTACTCGGTTAAAATCGATTTTGAAAGCAGAGAAAATGATAATTACGTTTTTATATTATTATGTAGCTATATAATGTAGGTACGTAGTGCAAAGCAAATATTATTAACAAGCAGGTTATGGTTACTTCTATATTGCAATTTTATTTCAGTTTTCCGAATGATCCTCGTATTCAAAATTAATGTATTGAAGTGAAGCAACTGGTCGTAAAAATGATTTCCTACAAAAAACAGCCGCATTTGTTCTATACATTTCCACAAAGACACCTTTACTGGTCCATCAAAGTTCCGCCGAGTTATCATTGCAGCTAATCCGACTATTGATGTAGTGATGATGTCAAATGATGAAAAGGTACACATTTACATAAGGCTTAATGAGTCGGTTAACTTCAAACTCGAATAAATCCATATTTGACATTTTTTAAGATTTTTGTGTATAATAAAAGGTTAAGAAATTGGTTTTGTTTCTATTTCATGGGTTAAGTATAATTTCGCGTAGTTTTTGAGAAAAATAAAGTTATGATCACATTATTTTATCAAAATCAGGTAAATCCATATGACAGTTTATTTCAAATGAAGGCAACTCCATCAAAGCCAATCAAGAAAGAAGTTTGTTCAATATGGCTGTCAGTTGACGTCAACTCTGCGTCAGTAAATCTAGTTAAATCCAGGTCTGTTAAATCAAAATTATACAAATCCACACTGAGTCTTTTCAAGGATAGATAAATTGCAAACGATTATATCAAATGAAGGTAAATCCAATCATTTTTTTTTAAAGAATACACTTGTTTAGATGGTTTTTAAGCTGATTTTGTCGAACAGGATCGATTTTTTAATGCTTTAGTCATAATACAAATAATCTGCCTTTCAAATCACCGAATTATCACTTTTTTTCAATTATCTCCCGAGTGGTTAGAGTGGATTTATCTGAGTTTGAAGTTAACCTGCTCAAATATTATTTTTAAAAATGTGCGCGCGTGCGTGCGGGCTATACTGTTTCTTCATAATATAACAATTTGTGCAACAGACCATAGGTAGAGTAGATAGTAGGTACTGACAAATGTAACGCAATTTATTGGTTAGGTAGGTACCTACCTACATTTACATTTTTCGATTTGAAATTCAGAGGTTTCTCTCTTTTCCTCTGTCGAAAATAATGATCATTACCTCTATCGGTTCTTATCGATATTTTAAATCGATCTACAATAACTTGAGTAATATAATTGGATGACAATTATGTGCGATTAAATTGTTTGTCATCACACGAATAAAGGTATATAAAGAAAGAAAGAAGGGCTTACCACATCCGGTAATTACCGAAGTTATAGTTGAATCATCGAGAGCGTGGAATTGCATATGTAGTAGTATTGTTTGTTTACAGGCATTCTATATTTGAATTTTCTATTTTCTTGTACTATCAGCATACAAAGAGGTTGTTATATATATATATATATCGAAGAACTAAAAACAAAAATAATGTCAGTGTGAAATTGTCAATATTATTTACGTTGTGCGTATATTTTTACATCTGATTTGATTGTATTCTCAATTAATTATTGTGTCCGCCCGTACGACTACGAATAATTTCTATATTTTAAAAAAATATGGCTGTAAGTAATTTTGGTCCTATTGAGAGTCAAAGTAAGCAAATAATTATCAACTGTTATAAATATTTTGAAAATGAACTGACGAAAAATTTAAACTTGCCTTACACCGCTGCCCAGTTAGTTGAAAAAGCTACAGGTGTTTGTCTCTCTACTGTTTATAACATTGTGACTGAGAGCAACAGCGAGAAATTCGCAACAACAACGAAATTCACCTCCCCGAAGAATAAAAAGTTGCGTCCTTGTCCGTCATCAGCAGTAGACGATTTTGATCAGGAAGTCATCCGGAGAACTATATACAATTTTCATCTGTCCCATAAGCAATTTCCAACCTTAAAGGGACTCCACTCTTTGTTAAAATCCGATATAGATTAAAAATTTGGCATTTCCACCTTACGAAAACAAATACAAAAATTAGGATTTAAATGGAAAAAGACCGAGGACAACCGAAAAATATTAATGGAAAAACACAACATACGACTGCTAAGAATAAATTACCTTATCAAAATTGCGGAATATCGATCTCAAGATAGACCACTAGTTTATACTGATGAAACCTACATCCACACTTCACATGTGTCCGGAGAAGCTTGGACCGATGGAACAGAATTTGGTGTAAAAAAACAAATCAGTACAGGCCAGCGGTTAATAATAGTGCACGCAGGAGGAAAAGATGGTTTTATTCCCAACGCTTTGTTAATGTTTAAGGCAAACCAAAAAACGGGAGATTACCATGACCAGATGAACTTTGTCAACTACGAAAAATGGTTAAAAAAATAATAATACCGAACCTCGAACCGAATAGCGTACTTATCGTGGATAATGCGTCCTATCACAACAAACTTTTGAATCGTGCTCCAACGTCAAATTCTAATAAACAAGAAATGATGAAGTGGTTGACAGAACACAACATTTCGTATAACCGGTTGATGTACAATACCAGTTTATATGAATTAATTAAACAAAATAAAGAGCGGTTTCGCGAGTACCACATAGATGCAATTTTAAAAGAACATGGCCACTCCGTATTACGATTGCCACCGTATCACCCGACATTCAATCCGATCGAAAATATTTGGTCCATGGTAAAAGGATATGTAGCAAAAAGAAACGTTTCATTAAACATGCAAGGCATTATGAGTTTAGCAACTGAACGAATGAATACCATCACTGCTGAGGACTGGGAAAATATTTGTCACCACGTCGAAAGTGAAGAAAATAAATATCGATGTCAGGAAGGAGAAATGGATCAAATAACAGACAATTTTATTATCAATACTTGTGACAGCTCAGATGAAGAACATGATAGCGAATAAAAGAAAAAAACACAGGACTACTACTTATTCCACTTCTTGGGTATGTCATTTTATTAAGTTAAGAGAAAATTATTCTCCTTTTGTTGCAAACGGTACAACCACTACAAATGCAATTCCATCTTCTCGATAATTCAACTATACCCACTGTAGCCCAACTTTCATAATCTGAATTATTGTTCGAGTAAAAATTAAACAAATCATAAATGTGATGAAAACTTTATTAAATTCTTAATTAACTGTAATTTACATTGAAATATTACAAAAACTTAATGTTTTATTTGTTCTTAAGAGTGGGAAATTAAAGATGAGAATGAAATCAACCGCGAAATTTAAAAATGTAGCTGCAGTGCGCCTGTATTATTGCGCTTGTATTCATTGCTGTTGTCATTAATTATTATGGTATTAGTTACTGACAAAAGCATTTAAATCTGTTTATATTTGGCTCATACAGGCACACTGCAGCTACATTTTTAAATTTCGCGGTTGATTTCATTCTCATCTTTCATTTGCCAGACTCTAATAACAATGTGTGATAAGTACATAATCTACCGAGAGGTTTAATGCTAGTATACCTACACACGGGGCCCCCTGGTCTATGTAAAGTTCTCGTTAGCAACCTTTTTTAGAACCACTATCTTAAAACACCACGAATCTCTATCTCAAAACAAAACAAGTCTCTGTCTCTACAATATCTCACGCACACAGTTAATTGAGCGATGGAGCAAATTTGCTCAACTCAACGCCACAACAAATTTCAAAAACTTCAGAATAATTATCAAAATGAATGAAAACCATTAGGATTAACAGACGTCAGGATTCGACACGCGTGACATTCCATCAGTGTTGCCATTACCTTATTCACATATTTTGTTGTTGGCGAAGTAGTTCGATCGCCATACATCTTATTTTTGTATGAGACTTTGGACAGATTACAAATGCATATAATTACCAATAAGATGATATGAATTGTCAACGTTTTGTTAGTGCATTACTGTTTTTTGGATCGGAAAAAAAAACAGTACTGTGGGTGAGAATTGAAGTTTCCTAAACGAAAACTAACTACTCTGATACATGTTTATTTTTAGACCAATTTAATTCGTCAATGACCCTAAAATAGAAAATAGGCATTTATAATATTTATGAACATTTGGTGATTCAAATGTTAAAAAATAATAATAGAAAAGCCGCTCTAACGTTTTTATTTTAGCTCATTTGTATTTTTAGAATCGTTTTAAATTAAAATAACATGAAACGGAAAGCATTTGAATACACCAATCAGCCTCTAGTGATGTCACTTGTGTTATAACAATTTATAGTCGACAAGGTAAACGTAACTTTGATGGGAAAAAATATGATTATTATTGTTAATAAATCTGGAGTCGAAGAGTGCGAGCTTATAGCGTCTACTCACTTACTCTAATGCAATTGTACACAAAAACTAGAGGGACGGCACGAGACGAACCTCGAATTCTGAGTAAATCTAATCACATTTCGCGACTAAGTTCTGCCGCGTAATTATTTTCTAGTTTCAATCGAGACTCTTAAAGTCTTCTTATTCTTAACTCATTGTTTACAAATTTTTGTACTTGAAGTAATTAATCTTAATCATCTTAGTGCTTGTTGTATCGACATCGACATCCTTTGTTTTTTATTACGCTTTTTTTAGGCGTATTTATTTCAATGAATATAGGATTCCTTAGTCATTGATTTAATTGATACGGCATGGCAATAATCTAAGATTTTGTTACAAAACACGGCAATTTACGGCTCGGTATACGGCAACCCAAAATTTTACAGGACAACACTGACGTATGGTAACTTTCAAAGATAAAGAAATAGCATAGATGGACTGTATTTAGGCAGAACCTGCATAGCTATTGTCGCCTCTTGTATCCTCGAAATTAACACATTAGATAAAAAGAGAAAAACTTAGTCACTCTACTAGGTCGAGAACTGCTGAAGACATATATTGACATATATTGGGCAATAGTGTTATGCAATCTTATATTGTAAGTTATTACAATACAAGCGACATAATGACATTCACAAATAAATGCCAATAGCGCTTATGTATAACTTTTATTTGCTTCATTCGCAAACATACCTACTAATTTGTATCAATACAATGAATTCTGTCCTTCTTTATACTGATTCATGGATTCAAACAAAGGACATTCAAATTCTATTAACGTGGGCGAAGCCGCGGACAAACGCTGGTACTAGTCTGTCAAGCGAATCGTGATACACAAAAAATGCGGAAAATTTCCAATATCATGAGCTGGTAATAAGTACGCTGGTATGTACGTTTTTTATATTTCAGAAAAAATACATGGGGTTTTTTTCATCCACATCAAGGACATTAATTGTTTACGTGAAATAAAAAAAAAATGCTACATAATTAGCACCGTTTTTAGGTATATAATGATTTTATAGGCATATATCTTGATATGTTTATAAAATAAAAGAGGTCAGTACATAAAATGCATGTTTAATTAACAGTATTTAATTTTAAAGAATGCACTGAAAGAAAAAAAACTGTAAATTTAAAACGAAAACATCGAAGTAATATAGCAAGCTGCGTTTTTTACTACGATAACATTAATCACTTGCATAATATATATTTTTTTCGCCTCTATACTTCCTGTCATCATCATGCATTTTCTTCCAAACCCCTTCCACAACAGCTTTTACTGCACTTCTTTATTTTCCTGGCTGCTGCATTTCACTTCCTACGGAAGTCGTACATGTTTTTAGGAGCTTTACCTGTCTTCCTTAAGCTCGATTGGGCGACACTGCTGGTTATTAGGTGAATTGAATTCTTCAGGTACAAAATTAATGTTGTTGTTCTTAAGGAGCTTTAAAGCTCACCACATCTTCATCAGTTGTAGCAGTTGATGTTGATGGCAATGAGTTAATATAGTCATATTTCGCAATATGTCTCCTTTTTTACGTTAACTTCTGATAAAATAATAATATCTTATTTAAATACTGCTCATATGTATTCACTTAAATGAGAAACATAAATATAAATAAAACTTACCGGTTGACAAGATACGGGGATGGTTCACAAATATAGTCGGCACTGCATGTGAATGGAGCATTCTTCGGTTATACTTATATCCCATGCGAAAGCAAGATTCCTCAAAATGCGCAGAGCATATGCTTGAGAACTGTGAAGGAGACCATTTCTCCTCTCTTTTCATATTTTTTATCCTAGCCTTTGTTAGCTCTATATCAGCAGGAAACCTGTTTATAATTACTGATGTTAGTTTTGTTCACTTATGATTCAAAATCAAATTACTAACACAAACGTTCCTAATAAAATTATCGATATAACGATAAACACCTACAACACCGAGCAGTAGGTTAAATGTCAAAATTCTTTACTCGCGTTTTTTAAATGAGAAATACAATTACAAACTCCAACGTATGTTCTAAATCGATGTAAAAAATGTGTATTGGTTTTTATTAATACACCTTGAATAAGAATCAGCACTGTAATATACAAATTAAGTACAATAATCATGAGCTTAGAGCTTAGCAATCAGCTTACCGATGAAAAGATATATTTGTATTGTTTTCTTCGAAAATACACATTCGGTGTGAAAACCCGGGCACTACACACGCCATAGTTTATTTTAAACATGCACATTAAACTAAAAGATCACAATTCATTCAGAAAATGTAATTTTTTCTACAAAAGACGGCGATGGTCACACTGTTTTCAGTTAGAACAAAGTAGTAGGTTCAGCGGAAATAATATTACTTCAACACTGAACAACAGATGGAGCTAAAATTAAAACTGGAATACATTTTTTGTTGTATATGATATTACTAACAGGATTTTTGTCATAGCTACTCTAGGTGGATGTGTCTTTTACGTTTAGTTCTATGCAAAATAAATAGAATATATTCTCTGAACTTATTCTTTAAGTTTCTGGTAAACAATTCGAAATATTTACCAAAGTGAGTAATCGTCACTTATGACAACAATTTATTGATATTTGCAATAATATTTGTACTTAAAGGTATTAAATTGTAAAATAAACAGTGACGACAATGTTAATTATTCTCGCAAACGGAACGCTGTTGTTTTGTCATTGTAAATGTCAAATTTTGTATTTCAAACTCGCTTCAGTTTATTTTCGTGACCGTGAAAGTCTTCTCTACGTTTTATTAAAATGTCTACACGAGGACGTGGCTATTCCTGGACTCTACGACCCCTGCTCGTTACATTTGAACTTTGTTTTGTTTCTGGACACCGATCTGCCTCTGATTTGGATTTGCGTTGTGACGAAAATGTCGGCGGACAAAAAGGCCTACAAAATATTAAAAGGTTAAAAAAGCGACTACGACAGGGAAGAACCTGTGCAATTGTATGCTTTCAAGTACTTTGCTAAAAGAAATAAAACTACACCTTCCTAAAATTTGGATTTTTATTTCCCTCCTTGCATCTATCTAGATTTTGTAACGCCTTATTTAAGATTTATACCACCAGAGATCTAAATTAGTGCCCCGCTGCTCGGTGAAAAGTCAATTCTGATGCCTGTCGTCTCAATACATTTTATAATCTAAAATTATTTAAGGTTATAGGATGTATTGGGGTGGCAGGTTTCGGAATTGACTTCTCACCGGCGGGGCAGTTGAATCATGCCATGCTATATGATGCTATTACGTATACGTATGGTTATATATTACTTTTGAATAATTTCGCCACACATCAATACATGGCGCTGTATTCGAGATCGTTGACTGACGACTCTTATGTATCCAGCTGGCAACCAAACAAATTACTTGGTGGCGCGCAGCGCTTTAAGACGCGATCGAGAAACTATTGCCATTTCGTTTTAGCAGTAGTTTTTTTTTATTACCCTTGTATAGAAGAGCTCATACCATAGATCTCTCTGTTCAACTTAATACAGTCCAGCTATGCTATTTCTTTATCTGTGGTAACTTTACTTATGAAAACGTTTCGATAAACGCAAGTTTAAACATAACTCAGAACAAAGTTCTTAATTTCTCAATACACGGTACACTTTAGTATGGAGCGTATTTTGGGAAAGTCCAAAAATGTGATTTTAACATTGTTGTGTATCTTTGTGAGTTTTAATTGAAGTAGTTCGTCCACCAATGTCCATTATTGAGAGGTGGTTTTATAACATACCACAGGAAAAAGTTGACAACAATTGTCAATATCCAATTGCCTTTGCCCGGCCTCTGCAGAATCAAACTAATTTTGTTAAAATATTCGAAATAATGTTGTATTTTCGTTTCTGTCATGTTGAATTAGCATAGAGTCGGACCATTTTATCTCTTCCAAGCAAATGAACTGTCAAATATATAAAAACTGAATATGGCAATGTTTTGTATCCGTCACAGACGTCAAGTTGATTATGTGTCTTAAGAAACAATTTATTTTTACGTGCGTAGGTTTAAAAAATAAATAAAGGTTACTATGGGATAACCATATAAAAGTGGTCAGCGGGAACTGCTTTTCCGCATGATCAATAACTTCGATGCTGTAAAGCAACAGCAAGAAACGATTATCGCTGAAAAGCGGCATTGTTTACATTGCATTAAGTCTTAGGCTGGTAAGACTAATCAATCTTAGTACTTTTGAATAACACCAATATAGTTTATGTTTAAAATAATGTTCAAGTGAAGCCATTTAGCTTTTAGCTATCTCTTAAGTGCACTGAGAATATATTATGTGGTGTTAGTGATTTATTTATTATTTTTAAGACTATTTAGTGCCCTATATTTCGTGTTGCCATATACCAAAGCACAGATAAAACAATTAAAATTGGTAGGGTAAAGATATTATAGCCAGACTCTAAAATAACTACGTTTATATTTATCCAAGTTTCTTAGTCTATGGTGTATTTGTATCTGTGTTGTGTGACATCAGATCAGTTGTCAACTTAGTTTTTCGTGTGAGTGATTACAGAATTTCATATTTTTTTATCAATTATACGCAAAGTATATACTTACAGAAAGGCATAAAAATATATATTTTAAAACGTGTTGTGGTCTTTCGGTTCGTGATAGATTTGGTGCTTTGTTATCACTAAGTACAGTGTTTGACATTGATGTGTTTACGGTATGTACTGTAATAATTAATTCGTTACGTCTCCCTAATAATTATACTCGCGCGTAATTAGTTATGTTGGAGTAATTTAAATATCTTTCTCATATATATTTAATCGTTGTCATCACGCCCTACTCATATAACGGTTGCTACTCCATGTTTCTTGCGACATGAAAAGTTTCGTAGTTAATTCCCTAAGTACTATAATCAGTCAAAGACAGCGATCTCTTGGCCAATGAGTTCCTCAGCCAGATTGAGTTATACGATCTACAGTTTTTATGATTTCAATGCTTAAATATGATGCCTAGCCATGTTTACCTAAAAATGTCCATTGGTTGATATAATAATAGTAATTAAATATACTAGATTGTATATATGTTCGTACAGAATTGTAAATTTATGTACAGGTCCAAACTTTCATATTTTGCTGAGAAGTGGGGAACAGCTGGCATCTAACATTTTGAGTTGTTAAAAACCTTTCTCAACTCTTTAACAATTTGTTCAGCTATATGCAACAGATCTTAATCATTAGGTCATTCAGTATTTAAAAAAAATGCAATACACATCTTATCATATATACTATTAAAAAAAAACTTATAAATTATTGTAAAAGAGGAGATGTTTTAAGAGTGGCCAAATGTGGTCATGTTGTTTCTGGTATGAAATATGATATTGGTCGTAGGTATGCATAATGTCAATAAGTAATCTTTTAAATACTGCTTTCTCCAAATTGGCTTTATAAGTTATAGTTAAGTTTATGTAATATAAATAAGCAAAAATGACTAACAATATGTATCAGGTATGAGTCTTATGTTACTTGAAATAAATATTTTCTATTCTTGTTCTAAATGAATTCATGAATTGAAGTTCAAATTAAGTAAGTCATAATCTGTATTGTACATACATACAAATGGAGGTTGACTACAAACTGCATTTAGTACCAGTCAATCGTTGGTCCAGAAGAGATGCTAAAACTTTGAGTAGTAAGAAATATACAACCATGATAGCATAATATATGACTATCATGGTAAAATATACCACCTTACTGGTCCACCAAAATGTTGCATGGATAGACTATTCTATTATCACATATGACTGGTGACAGAGTTCGCGGCGTGGGGAGAGGGGGGGGTTATTCACAGGAGACATGACCCCCAAAATAAAAAATCTGAAAATTTTCAAAATAAAAAATGCAATATTTTTACCAATCAAATAGAAGACTTGCATTTTCTTGTATAATGTTTGCAATAAAATTCTCAATTGTGCTATAATTTACTCTACATATCTTATTATTAGTGACCCTCCAAAATTTCCGGCTGCTACCCTTCCTGATGTGTGCGAATTGTTGCCGACTATAATGACTATGTTGTCTAAAAGTTTAACAGTAAAAAAAATAACAATTCTTATTAACCATTGCATTTTTAATACAAGTTTTTTATTAAAGATCCTAAAGTAAGAGTATGTGTCAAGACTGATTCAACATGTTCAAATTTGATAAGATGGCACTGTTTATTAAATTGGCTATTGTTAGACCAGGAGCACATTTCATAAAAGCTTGTAACTTGCACAGTCAGCAGCAGATGTATCCACAAGGGCAGAGTGTTCATTAAGACGTTTACACTTCAAGAGTCACAAAGCTATTGACAGCTAAGGCAACATTTTTATGTGAGCTTTCACTATGTCTAAAATAGGTTCCCTCTATGTCGCATACTTTTGTTTTTCCGAAACTGTTTTAGCATAACAGACTTGGCATATTCAGTTTTCGACGAATGGTAATGTGGCAGAAACCTTATTTGGCATAAGTTCTAACTTACCGAAAATGTATTTGTCCGAAATTGTATTCGCATATTTACGAATAATTTGGTATAGCATAATGGTACTTGGCATATTATCTATTGTCCGAATCTATCTTGGCATACTTAAATTACAAAAAGAAAAGCGGGTTAAGTTAGGTTAGAACTGCATCCCTCGCAAAGAGGAACTGCTAGCAGAAAAATAAGTTAGGTTAGGTTAGAAGTGCGTCCTTCGCAAAAACGATCTGCTAGCAGAAAAGCGGAGCGTCAAAATGGGTCAAAAACCGAAAACTGTAGGTTAGGTTAGGTTTGTATTATGACCATGTTTAGCGGAGCGAGCGAAGCGAGCGGAGCGTCAAAATGGGTCAAAAACCGAAAACTGTAGGTTAGGTTAGGTTTGTATTATGACTATGTATAGCGGAGCGAGCGAAGCGAGCGGAGCGGCAAAAAGCTAATATTACCTATATCACAAGATAATGAAACATATATGAAGATATAAATAACATGGTTTTATTTTTAACATTAAGTATATTTAACAAAAACATAAGCTGCAAGATTATGAGCAAATAATTTTCGGTCTGATAAAAATATGCCTATTAATTTTATGCGTAGACATGATTCGGACAAACAAAAATATGCGCAAACAAATTATGACAAATTAATATCTGCGTTATCAAAGTATGCGAACCTTGATTATGCCAAAACAGTTTATGCGAAAAGTCAATTATGCCTACATTGAATATGCCATGCAAAATTATGACTTAAAAATTTATGCCAAAACAGGGGGAACCGTCTAAAATATCTCAACAGTTCAACTTTTCATTAATACTTACACATATATTTTGTCATTATGACAATACCAAGTACAAAGACGGTGGTAACTAAGCAGTCAATCTGCTATTAATACTACATACTACCAACCACAAACAAGTCAACACCCAAAATGCCTCTAGTTGCTAAGCAGTTACTATTTCAATGGAAACTAAGCATCAATATTTTATCTAATCTATAACTATATGTATCTATACTATTATAAAGTTGTCAAAATTGAATGTATGTATATTGAAGACGTTAAAAAAAATTATTGGACCTATGATTTTTTTGTATTTTCGTATGTGTTGTTGTGGCTTCATCACACAAAACCGGCTTAACGGATTTCAACTATTTTTGATATACGGGTAGCTGGGTATCTCCAGATGGCTGTACAATACTTTTTACTCAACTACACTAAAGAAAAAAGAGGGATTATGACTTTTACCTTCGCGAACGAAGTTGCAGGCACCTTCTAGCTATCTATAAACTAGAAAGGGCCTGCAATTTTTTCTTCCACATATAATACCAAGACCTGCATTTAGTTTTCAATCTTGACAGGCCATACTGCCAGATTCTACCGATATTCAAAAATAAATTTTATAAAATAATTGTAAAACTCTTTTAAATAATAGTTAAATATAAGTTTTAAATATATACAGTAAAATTGGTTTAAAGTCAAGTTTTGAAGATAAGAAATAAACCTTCGCTGATTTGAAACCTATGTATGAGTGGGTTCCATATACATCTTAAAACTAAACTCATAACTCCCTTGGGAGTTATACTAATTCATAATTCCCGCAGGGGGTAAATCAGCTCTATACGCCTGCGTGTAACACCCTTAACGAGCAAGTGTGATGAAAATATGATTCCAAACGCAGCTATGGTAAACAACTTGATTTTGTACCAGAAGACCATGGAAAACAGCTCAGGTCGTAGATTTTGGAAAAGTTGTTATGGATTATATGACTTCACCGGACTGTGAATCTGCCCGCGTAAAACGAGTAAAACATCGTCTGCTCAAAAACGACAAAGACTGACATAGTCTTAGTTCCAAGATAAGAAAAATCTTAAAAAGTCTCATTTTCAAGATATAATAAAATTCCGTAATAACGATCACTCAGTACATCTAATATCCAAAATGGCTAGTGGGCAACATTCCATTTTTTCGCCCATAATTTTATCCAACCATCTGAGCAACGTATTTTGTATTTTTAATAGTATATTACTGCAGAGGCCGGGAAAAGTCATTTCGTGGATGAGTACGGTTTTACAATAGATACGAGGGTTGCTACTTATATATCCGGAAACAAAAAAACAAACAAACGTACACGGCTGAAAATAGTTTTATTGTTTTTCAAAGTATTCCCCTTGATGATCTATGCACTTTTGCATTCGCGTGAACCAATTTTTAAAGCACTTCTGCCACTCCGCCTGAGGTACCTCCATAACGTGTTGTTTGAATGCGTCGACAGCATCTTCAGCGGTCGAAAATCGTTGACCGCGTAATTTATTCTTTATATTTGGAAATAAATAAAAATCGTTGGGTGCCAAGTCAGGGCTGTACGGCGGATGACCCGTTAATTCCACATTTTGACCCTCCAAAAATAGAGTTGTTTCGCGTGACGTATGACAGCTGGCATTGTCATGATGAAGAATGATTCTTCGTCGCTGGTTAGTTTTACGAATTTGTTCAAATACTTCCGGTAAGCAAATGGTCGTGTACCACTCTGAATTAACCGTTCTACGGTTTTCTAGTGGCACTGTAGCTACATGGCCATTAATACCGAAGAAGCAGGCCACCATTTGTTTCAATGTACTTTTTGCACGAGTAACTTTCGTAGGGTTCGGCTCATTTTGAAACACCCATACCGTTGATTGTTGCTTCGTTTCGGGATCGTATGCATAGATCCAGGATTCGTCACCTGTATAGATGTTATAAACGGCTTTTGAGTCACCACGGTTATATTTTTTTAACATTTTATTGCACCATTCGACGCGAGCATGTTTTTGCTCATTTGTTAAGTTGTGGGGTATCCAACGCGAACAAATTTTTTTTACAGCCAAATAATTATGTAATATGCTATTAATGCTGGTCATAGAAATACCCAGAGTCGCCTCTATCTCGCGGTACGTAACATGTCGGTCGTCCATTATAAGTTTTCGCACAGCCTCGATATTTTGTTGTACAACGACCGATTTCGGGCGACCTGCCTTAACTTCGTCCGTAAGCATACTACGTCCACGATTGAACTCACTAAACCAGTGATACACAGTAGTTTTAGATGGGGCTTCATCACCAAAAGTTGAAGTTAGTTGATCTATGCACTGTTGTTGCGTTAAACCACGCCGAAAATCATAATAAATCATAGCACGAATATTTTCACGAGTGAGTTCCATTCTTGCTGCGAGATGACATTTAAAACCCGTCAAAAACAAAACACGAGCGTTAATAAGGAAGAAAAAATATATCTTATATACTTAAAAAAGTTCAAATTTTACCATGGCGGTCAAATATGCTATTTAAGAAGATTGTAATCCCGGTTTCCGGATATATAAATAGCAGCCCTCGTACGAATCCACGAAATGACATTCCTGCCGGGGCATGTATACTGCTTTTCTCCAAATATGCGAGGAAATTTGACACATGTTTATGTAACTTATTTTCGTAAAAATAACACGACAGACAATCTTTGACAAAATGGAATTCACGTCCCGCCTTATTTTTTTTTTAAGGATATTAAAGTTAAAAGTTTTGGGTCCGAATTCTATATTTGGTTCCACATGAAATACAGTACTGAAAATAAATAAAAAGAAAACCTATAGCAATAGTTAAAATAAATATATGCATTATTACTTTTAGTTGAATCGGCAATTCCTAAACGCACAACATTAACAAAAAAACATACCTTTGCTACAAAATATTTATCAGTCCCAGAAGATCATTAAGACTAAATAAACTGTATTATAATTTTGACATAATAATTATTGTTTTTTTTCATTATTAGTATTGGCATTAACCATGCATTAACTAAACGCAGAAAACAATTAAAGTTTTTTAAATCTCGTTTTTTGTACGTTACTATTGGCTGTATGGTGAATTTTCAGTCTTGGATGCAATTAAAAGTAAAAACCTGTACAATAATGTACACTTATCAGGCCTGTCCGGGAAGTAATGCCACTTTTTTTTAAATTTATTATCGTATCAACGTATATAACGATGGACTTCGCGTTGTGTTTTTACTACATTAATGGGAAACATTTCTGAGCAAGTTGGAGAAATAGTACATTATTGCAGACGCCGGGAAAGTAGGGCTTGCCGGGTGAGTAGGTATAGACCGTATAGTGATACGAAGCCGGCAAGTCCTTTTCACGGTGTATAGTGCTTTTCTCAAACATATGCAATGAAATAAAAAAATAAACCACTCGAAAAACTATACGACAAAAGTTTTTCTAATTTTCTCTCCAATTCCTCTATAATGTTTTTTTTTAAAGAAAGTCGTCCGTATTTCGCGTCTGTTGAGTTCGAGTAGATCCTATTAGGGCCGTTATACACAGTTTTTTAATAAGAATCTTAATTTCTATAATATATAAAATAAATGCAGAGGATTTTAAATATTGTCTATGGTCTATGGTGACTTACGTATAGACAATATTTTAAAGTTATTCATCAACACAATGATTCATACAGATTTGTGTTCTTAATATCAGTTCGTGTGTAATAGGGATTAACGCGGATATTTTTGGGCCGACAACCATTCAGCTACTAGAAAAAAAAACAGTTGTTTAGCCTGTTTATGACCACAGACGCCATGTTTAAATAAATAAATAAAAAATATTACTTCCCGGCCTAAGCCTTCAATTTTGTATGAAATTCCTTTACAGTTCTTTCGAGTTGTTCCGCCCGAAACGTGATACTTTGAAGCCTGTTATAACGCACGTAATGACGACAGTTCATTGCTTGTTTGAGAAAATTACTTTTAATTGTAGCCACTGATTTTAATAAAAAACAACTACCTTATTCTATAAGGGCCTAAGCGTAATTCGAAGAAGAATACATTTAAAAAGTAAAAACATTCTGCATTAGTGGGCTCATTCTGACAAGTGTCATAACTAGAAATGGCGAAAAGTGACTCTCGTACCAGTTCTAAAAAAACACTGATTTTGTTACCCACGACGAACCCTGACTTGCCACGTTCCGTTGTAAAGTTCCGTCGTGACCAGCCACAGTTATGCCAGAGAATATATACAAGTTACTACGTAACAGATAAACCAGTGGCATGGACGGAGAGCTTTCGCACCGCTGTCGATGCCTATCGCTCCTATTGGACGCGGGTGACGCAACGTCATTGAAATGTGCGCTAGGGTTGCCTCCGTTAAGGTGCGTTCACACTTGTATCATTTGCTCGTATCCGATCACCGTGCCGTGGCATGACTGCGTATCGCGCTGCTTGAACGCTCACTGTCGACGCGCCGATCATGCCTTGCTGGTCCGATCTAAGTGTGTGATACGCGTATCAACATGGATTTCGAGCGATCGGATCGGCGCAACGTCCAAACGCGTAAGCCCCGTTTGTTATGTTCTGATAATGTCCTCCGAATAGTCAGTTACAATATATTTTTTTAAATACCTTCAATGTACCTACCTACAGACGTTTAATTTTTACAACTTTATAATAGTGTAGATGTAAGGTAAATTAAAAATAAGCATGATGTTCTGATTGAACAAAATTTATTTAAAATCAATATAGGTTATTCAACAAAAACATTTAAAACAAATGTTTACATAAATCAACTAGGTATTTATAAATATCGCACTTTGACATAATTATTTATTTGCTGTTAGAATTGTCTATTATTAAATTTAACAGAAGTAAATATTCTAAATCTAACAAAAAGTCCGATTTTTTTTAGCAATACACAGGACGCACACGTGTGCGAGATTGTTTGCGCGGGAAACGTTAATTGTAGGCAGAGCCGTTCCTCCTCTCAGCGAGACGTTGCGGCCGACTAGCATTTATTTATTAATTTATTAAGATGCTTTTATTAGGTCGACCTGTATGTAACTAGCTATGTAATGGAATCTACGGTAACTAATTTAAACATCTTCCAAGGATCGTAGCGTCATGAAAATTGGCAGCTGTATGTAGTTCTGATGACAATACACTAATATGGTACTGTCGAACTGATCTGATGATGGAGCCGGAAGATATGAACTGGAACTTCATGATGGAACATCGTATCATAGCTGTGTTTGGATTCGTTAGAAAAGTCTTGTAAAGCGTGTTTTTCTAGTGTTGTTCAAATTAATTAATTAATTATTAAAGTACAGCCACATTGTATACATTATAACATTCACATTAATTATATTATTATAGGTCTACATCTACATCTGATATACACAACAATAACAGTGTGCATATCACTTTTTAAACATAATAGCATTTGCGGCCTCTGGAAGATACTTAGAGATCGGTATTTATCACGCGGCTTTGAACGTGTGGGGATAGCGTGGTTATACTTTTCTAGACGGCCGATTACTGTGATTTTGGATCGTGTCGTCATTATTAACCGCCACTAGTTATGGCACAAATGTAAATTGCCAATATCACACGATAACATTCTTTTTATGACTGCCAAAAAAAATTAACATTGTACCGCGTACAGATCACCATTAAATAATCATATTCATTTTTTTTCAAAAATTAGTGATCCATAAATTCCTGTTCACTTTCAAAAAATTAAATGTTCTCCATTAGTAGTAAGAACATTCCTTCAGATAGCGATTCATTACTAAGACATAAGTTGAAAATGTTTTTTCTCAAACATGCAATGTAATGTCGTCACTACGTGCGTTAACACAGGTTTCAAAGTATCACGTTTAGGGCGGAACAATTTGAGAGAGCTGTAAAGGAATTTCATACAAAATTGAAAGCCTAAGCAGAGAAATATATTTTTTTAAAATTTTAATGTAAACATGGCGTATGTATTCATGATCAGGCTGAACAGCTGAATTATATATTTTTAATTTTTTTCTAGTAGCTGAATGGTTATCGGACCAAAAATATCCACGTTAATGTCTATTACACACGAACTGATATTAAGAACACGAATCTGTATGATTCATATGTTGCTGAATATATTTAAAACTAGAAGGCACCCGCAACTTCGTTCGCGAAGGAGAAAAAGTCATAACCCCTCTTTTAAGTCTTCTTCTTCTTATTTTAACTGTTCATCGCGATTGCGTTTATTTTCTTACAAACAAAACTTAGTTGTGTCAATATTAATTTAAATTTTTGGAACTTAACTACTGAAAATGTAATTAATGCATAGAAAACATGTTTAAGTTACATTCATTATTCTCAAAATTATCAAGAAAAACCAAAAAATATGCGTTGCTAGTTAAGCAGGTATAAACTAGGGCATGTGATATCCGTGTTACACGCCCGAACGGACGTCCGTAATCTTAATACCGCAGAGTTTAAGAACCCGAACGGAACGAACTCGGCGGATCGTTTACCCGCCTACACGTACTACACGACTACACGAACTACACGCAGCAACGGACCTTAATTACACGCTTCTCTTACCGACGCTGACGGATCGTGGCACAACGTACGGGCCATTTTTATTATTAATAAGGTCTCGTACGTTTTGAATAATATCGAAATTGTTTGAAAATTTAATTTATTTAAATAGAATTATTAGAAGTGTATATATCATATTATTTATTTTTGTATCTCAATGTTTCTGTAACTCCATAATATCCATTTAAATTGATATATTTCAAGAATTCAAAAACGGAACCCTTATAGTTTCTTCATGTCCGTCCGTCCGTCCGTCCGTACATCCGTCCGTATGTCACAGGCATTTGACTTAAAATCTACATTATGTATATTGATGAAATACATTGATGGAGTATAGGTGTCATACATGATCCGCTACTTACTTTGATAGTTAAATAACAAAAACAAATATTTCGAAGGGGCTCCACATATTACGTAATCGAAACGGAAAAAAAATCGCAAATATCAATCATCATCATTATTTCAGCCATAGGACGTCCACTGCTGAACACAAGCCTCTTCAATAGATTTATACATAGGCCAGATAGAAGTGAGCCGCATCCAGCGAGTCCCCGCAACCCTAACCAGGTCGTCCGACCACCTTGCCTTGCCTCGTACGAACTTGTCAACGAATACGTATATCTATGACAAAAAATCCATTGAGGATCTTTATTTTGTAAACCTTATGTCCAAAAAATACGAAAATAAAATAAAAATATAAAGCTCAATAAATCTTTTCAACGAAATTTCTTTTCAACATAATAGGACTATATATTATTGAGTTATTTCCGAAAAACTGCGTTTCTCAGCAAAAGGACGTAAGTGCCGTGGAGATACGCTCTTTTACTTGTGCACTTTTTCATATCGCAATTTTTCTCATCTTTAGTGCATTTTTTTGTATGAACGGTTGCGGAACCCTACATTGAGCATGATCCGCAATGCTCTTGGCCAGCAATTTTGCAATGATCAGCGTACTTTATTGTGAATTCGTGAATACTGAAGGTAGCATTCGGATCTACGTAGTCGCGGCCCGGCAGGCGCGGCCGTGGTCGGGCCGCGTAGCTTTGTAGGGATTTGTTTGCAACGCAAGCGACCGAGCAGCGCGGCTGGGGGGCGGGGCCAGCGCGTGACCTCCGCTCCGGAGACAGCATAGTCACGGTCGCTTCCTAAATTTCTGTTCCTTTATATTTAAGTGCCGTTTTATCGGAATTTGATAGCTACCTTTATCAACTCTGGATGTATATATTGAATCGATTTTATTCCTCCTTGATAAAAGCAGGAGCAACATTATTTCATCATCCTCTATCAGCCTCTTCACGAGTTCTCGCTTGCGTTTACTTTAATTTTCAGACTTAATTAATCGATGATCGCGTATCATGGATTAATTATGCCCGGAATGCACAACTGTTTGCACTTGACTTTGCGCGTGGCAGTCGCTGCCCGGGTCGCGGTCGCTGCTTCGGTGCTGCTGAAATCTTGTGGCGGCGCCGCACAGCAGTGGCAATGGGTCGCGGCTGCCGGGCCGCGACTGCCTGGATCCGAATTCTAGCTTAACCCCAGAGTATAAAATATATTTACTTACACTTTATTTCAATAAAGACATTATTCATGTGCAATTAATATGGGTGGCTTTGTTAATTTTGTATATTATTACGGACGTTAATTTCATGTTTAAATCGAAAACAATTTTTATTGCATATTGCAAATAGTTATCTAGGTTTTATCACTTACAATCGGACCACTACATAATTAACATCACCGAATAAATGGCAAGTGCATAGTTTCAAAGTTAAGTTTAAACTTTGTTTCTTCGAGACAAGGTAAAATATTCTTAGGAACAGCGGATGAAATTGTGCCCTTGTCAGTTAAACGTTGTGCTTTGTTTGTTTGTCGGCAAAAGCGAAAGCGAAAACGGGTCCACGAGCTATTGTTTACAAAAAAATATGGAACAATAGCTTTCGATAGAAATAATAAAATGACTTATTTTAAAAATACTTCGTATTAGTCTTCAGTTTGCCACTCAGACGGTCAGTTAGATATAAGCAAATTGTTTTTGTTATGTACATAAAATGTTAATTTAAGATAAATTAAAAAACAATAAATGATATGAATTAAAGACCAGTTCAAGATAATCTCTCATTATACTTTTACTATTTCGTTTTATTATCGGACTATTAAATTCGGAATTTACTTATCTATTGTTTCTGCCCATACAGATTTGTGTCAACAGACCAGACAAGTGCTCGTTTACCTAACATTGCGATGCGAGGCACGTTTGTCAATTAATACCAATGATAGTGAATCACTTTGGTATGATTAATAAATGGCATATGATTATACAAATTGTAAATGTATAATTATGCTTTTAAATATTAAATTATACATATTTAATATAGCAACACATGTATTTCAACAAAATTTCAACCAATAAAACAACTAGCGGTCACATCTCTATCTAAAGGCAAACGCCGACCTGTGCATCGAAAGCATTAACTAGAATAAAGTTAGGGCTTGACATAAATTAAATTTGTTTAATTATATCCCTTTTTGCTAAATTATATTAGTTAGCAGTAATAAAAGTTATATATATTATAAATCTTTATGTCGAGTATGGCCAATTCGACTTCAATGGTACTTTTCGTTGTCTGTCAGTGTGAATAGCTGCAAAACACATGAAAAGGTTAAGCCAGTAAAATACCGATATCTCGTTCTGCAAAGACGATTATGTTTGAAATTATTATCCATGTTTTTGCGTCGGAAACACATTTTCATGTCAACGAGCTCATCATCATCATCATTTCAGCCGTAGGACGTCCACTGCTGGACACAGGCCTCCTCAATAGATTTCCACATGGGCCGGATAGAGGCGACCCGCATCCAGCGAGCCCCCGCAACCCTAATCAGGTCGTCGGACCACCTTTCCGGTGGCCTTTCCACGCTGTGCTTACCGGTACGCGGTTTCCACTCTAAACTCTCTGCCCCAACGGCCGTCGGTTCTTCAAACTATGTGCCCTGCCCATTGCCACTTCAGTTTGCTTACCCTGTATGCTATATCGGTGGCCTTGGTTCGCCTACGGATCTCCTCATTCCTGATTCGATCTCGTAGAGAAATACCGAGCATATAGCCCTTTCCATAGCTCGCTGAGTAACTCTGAGCTTCCTTAAGAGGCCCATAGTCAGATACCACGTCTTGGCTTCGTAGGTCATCACCGGTAATACGGACTGGTTGAAGACTTTCGTCTTCAAGCACTGAGGCATGCTGGATGAGAAGACACTTCGCAGTTTCCCAAACGCTGCCCATCCGACTTGGATCCGTCGATAGATCTCTTTCTCGAAGTTGGACCGGCCTAACTGGATTGTTTGTCCTAGATAGACGTATTCGTCAACAACTTCGAGGACCGAGTTACCAACCAATACTGGGGTGGGCGCTACATGGACATTCGACATGATCTTCGTCTTGTCCATGTTCATCTCATAACGAGCTCATAAGTTTAAAATTATGATGTTTAATATTTTATCTTAGGAGAGTAAACATAACTATGAAAAACTTTATAACTGATAAATATTCAAAAAACCTGCAAAAAAAAGCCGACACGTGGTCTTTAACTAAAGGCCTCTTAAGAAAGCTCAGAGTCACTCAGCGAGCTATAAGCTATGCTCGGGATACCTCTAAGAAATTTAATCAGAAATAGGAGATTCATAGACGAACCAAAGTCTTCGACTTAGCAAACAGGGTAAGCAAACTGAAGTGGCAATGGGTAGGGCACATAGTACCAAGAACCGATGGCCGTTAGGGCAGGAAGGTTCTCAAATAGAGACCACGTACCGGCAAGCACCCACGCTACGCTAGCCACCCGCAAAGTGGTCATACGACCTGATTAGGGTTGCGGGGCCTCGCTGGATGCGGGTCGGCACTATCCGGTTCATGTGGAAGTCTATTGATGAGGCCTGTGTCCATCAGTGGACGTCCTATAGCTGAAGTGATCATTAAAAAACCGGCCAAGAGCATGTCGAACCAAGCTCAGTGTAGGGTTTTGGAGCCGTTCATACAAAAAAAATGCATTGCGGATGAAAAAAATATAATATGAAAAATGAGCATTAGCAAAAGAGCGTACATCCACGGCACTTACGTCCTTTTAGTGAGAAGCGCCGTTTTTTAGCAATAACTTAAAAACAGTATATTCTATCATGTTGAAAATAATTTTCGTTGAAAATATTTCTCAGGCTTTATTTTTGTATTGTTTTTTCATTCTTAAATACCGTTTAGAAAAAAAAGGGTGGGCACAAATTATGCTACTTACGGAGCGATTATTTTCCAAAATATTCACGAAAAAGAAAAAAAAAAAATAGTTACCTCAGTATAAAAGAACTGTTAAATTTTGTGCCACACATTGATATTTGCTGAAAAAAATGATGTTCAGTTTCAGTTACATGTGTGGAGCCCCCGGAGTAACCGGTCCGAACGTATCTTAAATACACGGACCTTAATTATCCGTTCCGAACGGGTCAAAAACCCATGTCCGTACTACACGTACCCGAATACACGAACCGTCTACACGAAACACGTCGTAGACCGAGAGCTCTAGTATAAACCCACTTTAAACGTATTTGGGACAGGATAGTTGGTTGTAGCAAAACCGCAACTTATTTTCAATATTTTTTTATTTTTTATTTATACCATGGGAACTATTTAAATTGTACCTATAGAACGCGAAAAAAATGTAATTATTGATATAATATCTAGCCTAGGCGACCACCAAGTTATTCAATCATAATCACATTCAATAGTGTCGACTATTAAGCGTATGTCTTTTCTTCAATAAAATTGAAGCACATGACCCATCAATGGATCTCATATATGTACCTACAGTCCTCCACTGACGCCGTACAGTAGGTTAATAGAAATGTGTAGTACAAACAGTAATTGGTGCGCACGCTCTAAAAGCGCCCACACCAACTTGTATCACATAGGTGCGTGATGTAATTGGTTGGTGTTGGTACCCTCGCGAAGGTCCGCGTGGCGACGCGGTTTGTTGACATAGGTACTCGTATGTTACTGAGCCTAGCGCTGTGGATAGTGTAGAATTCGTAAACATGACTATAGATAAGTACACTCTCGCCGAGACCTAACTAGATAGACATGCGGGTATGCAGTTTACATTTCTCATATACGTTATATAATACCTCATTCACATCTACGTCGACAAAATAAGAAAGAAAAGGTTACACATGTTTCTTGTGTCCGCTCTCTCGGGTAGGAGGTATTAAATTTTAGGACATAATATAATCGGTATGTATTGTTGAAAAGACACGCAAATACGTTTTTTCAACACACTTGCTCGTAAAGTGGCTCTAAGTTACACCGTTTTTATGGTTGTAATCCAGGCCATTACACACGCGTGCTTTTTACATTATATTATCGGACCAGTGCCTTTTTATTACAGTTTTTTTTAATGTCAGCAAATAGGTTTTATATACCAGAAATACTATACCTAGGTTCTATTAATAAATCTAAAGTGGTCCTAAAGAAACCAATTTATATCAATAAATTATAATGTTTTCTATATAAAATATTATTTTGTTTGAATTAAATTGATATAATTATACAGTTTATTATATTACTAGGTTCTGCCTACGACTTCGTCCGCCTTAAATTCGTTTATCGCGGATAAGGGTATTTTTCCGGGATAAAAAGTACCCTATGTCCTTCCCCGGGACTCAAACTATCTCCATACCAAATTTTATTCAAAACCGTTCAGCGGTTTAAGCGTGAAGAGGTAATAAAATTACCTTACATATTTAAAAACCGGGTGTTTTCGGGCATTTACTTGATATAAAGGCGAACTTTGTGGAATTTTTGAATGTGTACACGACATTGCAGTAATTGCAACTATAAATAATTTTGTGCCCTAAAGTAAGACTAATAATAATTAGTCTGCGAAGTGAAATGGGCAAACACTTTACTTTTTGGTTTCATTGTTTACACAACACAGGTACACGTACATGTTCTATATATCAAATACGAAGTACGACTGTGCCGAGCTATTTACATTACAAGTGCAGTTCTGGTACATACAGGAGAAAAAGGGACAACAAACGCGTTGGAATGGGGAAAGGAGACTCATACACATAACGCTTAAACCTAGCAAAATACTATTTAAATATTTCGTTTTACATGTCCGTGTTGTTTTATTATTTTAATCATATTTTAAATGTATTTTTCATTAATTCATGCAATGTAACATTCGATAAGGTTGTTTTTATTTAATGTTCTAGTTCCACAATTACCAGCTGAAACTGTTACCGTGCGTAGGACGTATCGCGTTATCATTCCTACAAGCAACTCTTTCGACGGATTGTCGGATGCATCGGATATTGATGATGTTTTAGATGAAGCGCCGCCTCTGTCTGCTCCTGAACTAAACAGAAGTTGTCCCAATTCGATGCTTACTTATGCTAGAATAGAGGAGCTACAGAAAATCGTCACTGATCTACGACAACAGCTCTTATCGGCTGAGAATGAAATAGAGAATCTGTTAGCGGAAAACTGTTCCCTAAAAAATGAAATAAAAACTTGCGATAATAAGGTAAACCAGTTAAAAACATTAAGTAAATCGATCACAAATAATTCCACGAATCAATCTCGCAATAAAGGGAAAAAAATAAAAAACCATAGCTTAGATCAAAATTATGTACAAATTACACGATCACAGCTCCAAACTTCGAAAACTGATCGAAAATCACGTAATAATGAACGTAGCATACTAGTTTCACTAATACAGAAACCGAGACATTTCAGTACACCTACTTCCAAGTCAAAGCCCACGAAACAGTGTACAATTCACTTATTCGGTGACGAATAAATAAGGGGCTTGTCTTCGAGACTAAAACGGTCCGGATCCACTGAAGACTATCCGTTATATAAAGTCACAGCGATGTTCAAGCCTTACGCGCCAAGCTCAGAAGTGCTCGCAAGTGTTCACGGAATGTCTAAAAACATTTTAAAGGACGATATAATTGTTTTGTCGGTGCGAGATAACGAGAAAGATCCCTACATGATATTGTCAAAACTAAGTAGTACCATAAGAATGTATAAAGATAACCAAATGATAATTTTAAATATACGTAATAATCGTAACCTGGATAATGATATATTACATCATGAATTAAAATTATTAGTAAAAAATTATGAAAATTGTAAAATTATTGACTTTTATAGAAATGTAAATCTAAATTCAAATTCTTATACATCATCCTTCCTACATTGGATATATGAAAAATTAAATTATGAAATTAACATTTTAAAATGCAAAAATAACATTGTCAACGATATGGTCAAGATTAATTGTGAACATAGTGAAAAATCAGGTAAAGTAAGTGACTCTGGTGACTTTTTTCGTCCCTAATGCACCTTCTGACGTTAATCAGTGTTCTGTGCCATACGCAACAAACCTTAACAGTTTTTTAATTTTTCACCAAAATATAGGGGGACTACTCAGTAAACTTGACCTGTTAAACTTGACTCTTAGAATGATGGAAAACATTTTGATGTACCTAATTTGTCTCAGTGAAACGTTTGTTCACCAGGGTTTGGAAAGCAATATAAAACTAACCAACTATCAACTAGCTTCAGCATATTGTCGCAACAAATGTAGAGGCGGAACCTGTATTTTAATAAAAAAAGTATCTTAATTTCAGAACAATAAATTGCGTTAGTAGATTAGCAACAATTTATTATTTTGAGTGCTGTGGCATAGAAATCATTGAGTTAGGTCTTATTATTATCAATATTTACAGAATACCTAAGCAGAATGTGTCACACGTGGGAATATTCCTTCGTAGGTTGGAAACTCTGTTGCGCTACCTAACATCCGCTTATAAAAACAAAAAGATTGTCGTCACTGGTGACTGGAACATCGACACTTTAAAGCAAAGTTCGGCTTCCCGAGATCTTTTGAGTACTCTACAAAACTACAATCTTAGAGTACACATTCTGAAACCTACTAGGCTAAAATCTTGCATTGACCAAATCGCGAGTAATATAAAAGAATGCGAAAGATGCGTTTGATGAATTTTACGATTTACTAAGTCTATTTTATCAGTTATGTTTTCCCATTATTAAAGTCAAAATTAATAACAACAACAAAAGTTCAAATTGGTTAACTAAAGGATTAAAAAAATCTAGCAGAACAAAACGAAACCTATATTTTAAATGTAGAAGAGACAAGTTAAATAAAAATGGTGATAAATTGAAATATAAAAAATATGACAAGGTTTTTAAGAAATGCTAAATAAATGCGCAAAAGGTAAAAAACATAAAATATCTACGCAACAGCAAAAATAAATGTAAGGAACTTTGAATGTAATATCTTCGACAGCCTCAAATAAATCGCTGGATAATAATTTAAATGAGATTAAATACAATGACGTCATATATACCATGATCCTATTGACATGTGCAACATTTTAAATAATTATTTCATAGATTTAGTATCTCCACAAACTTCGTCTCTTATGGACACGAATTATAAATCGTCTCTACCGACTATGAACCCCAATACCATGTTTCTGTGGCCGGTTGATGAAAGAGAAACATATAAATTGATAATGTCACTCAAAAACAGTAATTTTTGCGGTTACGATAATATTAGCACTAAAATGAAAAAAAAAAACAATGCGCTTCTACCTTGTGTATTCCTCTCGCTCATATATTAAACTTATCGTTTTCCGAAGGGATTTTTCCACACAATTTAAAAACTTGTATAATAAAACCACTATTTAACAAAGGCGATAAGCAGGATCCAAATAACTATAGACCAATCGCGTTAGTTCCTATACTGTCAAAAGTTTTTGAGCGGGCGTTTTTCACAAGACTTAACGGGTTTTTAACAAAATTTAGCATTCTTTGTGCCGAACAATATGGATTTAGAAGAGGCAGGTCAAGTTCACTCGCTTGTTTCGATCTTATCAAATATATCACTGAATGCATAAACAATAAAATACCGGTCACGTCCATCTTTTTGGATATGACAAAAGCCTTCGATTTTGTCAATCATTCTAAGCTTCTACACAAGTTAGAAATATATGGTGTACGGGAAAGAGCGTATGACTGGATCAAAAGTTACTTAAAAGATCGAAGGCAATACACTGAAATTTGTAAAATTACGGAAACTAAAGGAGCAGTAATCAAACAGACATACAGATCGGAATTTAAACTAATTAACACAGGTGTGTACCTCAAGGCAGCATTCATGGACCACTGCTCTTTATTTTATATATTAACGACTTACCCAATGCGTACCCTGGGGAAACTGTAATGTTTGCCGACGATACGACCCTGGTGCTAAAATGTAGCAATAGGTCATCTTATGAACGCGAAATTCTAAATTCATTAATGAACATTATTAATTGGATGAATAATAACAATTTAATAATAAATATTAATATAACTAAATGCATGCAATTTATATCATATAATTATTCTGACATTGTGTCGATAGTCTTAAATTCCTTTGTATCATGCTGGATAAGCACTTAAATTGGAAGGCACATATTGAACATATATGTACAAAATTAAATCGATTTGTCGTTGCGCTTAAACGGTTACGTGACACTGTTTCAACAGAAGCCGCACTGTATCAGCCGTGCCTCTGTATGGTCTAATTCTCTGGGGAAATTCTGTAGAAGTAGACAGAGTATTAAAGATACAGAAAAAGTGCATCAGAGTCATTTGCGGTTCATGGTTTGATGATAGTTGTGTACCACTTTTCAAAAAGTTACAAATTCTGCCTTTGCCGTGTTTATATATCAGAGAAGTGTGCACTTTTGTGAAATCTAATTCACATTACTTTGAATTACGTGGAGAAACTACGCAAAGGCAGACGAGATTGAAGGATAGGTATCTCTTACAAAGACCTCGCTGCCATACTATCCTATATGAGAAAAATGTCTTTAACTTGTGCATTGACATTTTTAATCGAATACCTAATGACATTAGAATTCAAGAAGGAAATAGTTTTAAAAATAAATTAAATAGCCGGCTGCTCGACGCTTGTTTCTATGGTGTAAAAGTTTTTCTCGAGTCATGTAGAATTAGGTAGAATTATATTATTGACATTCTATATTTTATTTTCTATAATTAATTGTTTTTACTTATTAGTTTTAATTATCCTAAACATTTGCATGCCTGTTTGTAGGCTGAATACATGGTACTTTTAAATTACATGTAACAACTGTGTAACTGTATTCGTGGCAAATAAATCTTTGAATCTTTGAATGTGCCTCACTGACACAGACACTTTTCTTCATCAGTTGAATATTAATGAAAAGATATAAGGAACTGTTAGATAAAAATAATAATTAACGGGTTTATAATATTTAACCATGTTATTTCTACCGAATATGATACGTCAAAACTAACTAATTTTATATTTAATTTATTTTATGTCACTATTTGTAATGTTCTCCGGTTTGGGGAATATTTCCGGGAATTTCCTTTGTTCCCGGGAACGGGACTGTTTCCTTGGCACATCACTAATTGGCATCTATGTGAACCATATAGGAAGTGGACAATGTGGGATTGATATGTGGACGAGTTGGGAATGTGGAGGTATTTCATTGAATGCTTGAGAAAAGCACTATAATACTTTCATCCAGGAGGAAAGACATGCCGAATAAGATAGTGCCAAGACTCAATATCATAAAACATGGTACAGCTATCAAGCAGTTCTCTGATTTAATAAGCTACCCGTAGAGCCTCAACAAATTGCTAACAGTCTCATTTCAATGTGAGACTCAAAGATTTACTGCTGCAAAAAATATATTATTCAGTGAGACGCAACTTCGTTCGCGGAGGAGAAAAAGTCATTCGATTTTTTATCCCCAGCGTAGTCGGGTAAAATGTATCCTATAACCATTTGGAGATACCCAGCAATCCATGTACCAAAAATAGTTGACATCCGTTTAGCCGATGTTGCTTGATGAAGCCGCAACGACACATACAAACATACAAAAAATCCATAAAAATAATTCACTTCAGTGACCTCCAACCCCTTACAATAGATTTTTTTTGATATCTTCAATGTACAGACATTTCGTAACAATTTATGAAAACAGCCTTATACTCGTAGCGAAGAATGACCATCAACATCTCAAGAGACTGTCTAGAAATGGCTAGATAAAATGTAAAATTCGGTAAAATGTAAAGGCCGGCACTCCTGGACCCAGCGCGCATTGGTCAGGAGATTCTTCTTTCTGCGACCCAAACAACTGGTAGTTTCAGCTGTGCCTCGGCTCTATCGGAATTCTCCCAAGATCAACTTTTACTACTCTTAATGACACTTACTCATAATGACAGTTTATTGATAAAGACAACATATCCATAAGATCTGCCTTGCCGTCACCTTTGTTCGCTTTCCATAATGTCAGTATATCTATAAGTCTTTATTGCATGTATCCCTATGCATTATTTGATAGGATAAATGCCTCTAGAAACATCTATTTCTACGTCTATACTATTATAAAGTTGTAAAAATTTAATGTCTGTTCATTGAAGTTATTTTAAAATAATTAATTGTTATGGACTATTTGGACGTCACTAACATGAAAATATTTTTATTTTATTTTTGTCTATGTTTGTATGAGTCTTTGTGACTTCATTACGCAAAATCGGCTAAAGAGATTTTAAGCCTTTTTGGTACACGGGTAGCTGGGTATCTCCAGATAGTTATAGGATACTTTTTACCCGACTTTGTCAAAGACAAATAGGGGTTATGACTTTATCTCCTCCGCGAACGAAGTTGCGGGAGCCTTCTAATCCTTACTATATTATAAACGTGAAAGTATGTATGTACGTTCCACTATTGCGAAAAACTACACAACAAATTTGCGTAAAACTCTTCAGTAATATAGCTTAGATATCAGAATAGGACATAGGCTACAATTTTTGAGGATATTCATTCATAAAATGGGTTTTTAACAATAAATGGAAAAGCCTTGAGTTTTGTTCATTGTGACATGTCTATTGCAAATAATTATATCACCAAACAGTTGCTAGGAAACCAATTTGACACGTTAGTATCTATTTGTGTAACTTATATTATAAACGTGAATGTTTGTGAGAATGTACGTAACGCTGGTACGCAAAAACTACATAATAGATTTGCGTAAAATTCTGCAGTAATGTAGCTTAGATATCAGAATAGGACATAGGCTACAACTTTTAAGGGTATTCATTAATAAAAGTGTTTTTTTAACAATAAATGGAAAAACATGACCTTTTGTACATTGTGACATTTTCATTTCTAAATAATGAATAAACAACCTACACGAGTAAGCAAGGAAACACACCTTCCGTATATGATGTATCATACAAATAAATTAATAATTTAAAAAACACTGATACCTGTAACATTTGGTTATCCTCGATTTCCATCAGAATCCATCATCAGATCCAAATTTTGTTTTCATTTATGCCAATGGGATCAATCGGAAAGCGTACTCTTTCATACAAAAAATATTTTTCGAATAAGATTCATTAAAATAGTCTTCGACTAATCAGTGAAAACACAGAATTGTAAAATAAATAAATTAATACTTTAACAAACACTAGAAAAACACGCTTTACAAGACTTTTCTAACAAATCCAAACACAGCTATGATACGATGTTCCATCATGAAGTTCCAGTTCATATCTTCCAGCTCCATCATCAGATCAGTTCGACAGTACCATATTATTGTATTGTCCATCAGAACTACATACAGCTGCCAATTTTCATGACGCTTCCTTGGAAGATGGTTGAATTAGTTACCTTAGATTCCATTACATAGTTACATACAGGTCGACCTAATAAAAGCGTGTTAATAAGAGTATATCTTAATATAGCCGATTAATAGCCCGTTGTACATTTTGGACTTGCGATCATCTCTGAATGATAAACATTTTGTTACAAAAGTATGGTTTTAAAATAAGATAAATGCATAAAACGGTTTCTTTTCAACAATAAATGGATAATCATCACTTTTTGTTAACTCTGAAATTTTTATTCCGAAGAATTCTCTATACATATTATAAAACTCTTGCGTTACTGACCTATTGACAGACAACGCACAGCCTAAACCGCTAAAGATATAAGCATGAAATTTGGAACGTATATTTTTATAGTACGTGGACGTGTACTAAGAAAGGATTTTCGAAATTCAACCCTTAAGGGGGTGAAACAGGGATTGAACCGTTGTATGGAAATCGTTCATTTGGAAAGTTATTAACTTGAATCTTTGTATAAAGGTTTCTTACTACAAAAACCAAATGATTTAGGGTCGCTATAAAAATCAACCCAAAAGGGGGTTAAAAAAAGTTTGTATGGGAAACATGTCGTTTTTAAAGTTGAAAACTTGGTTCGCAACCTCCTAATATACAGTGAAAAACATTGATAAGCTGATGGCATCTTTTCCAATTCATCCCTTGAAGGCGTTAATATGGGTAATGTGTGATTTTTAATGTTAAACTGTGGCTAGAACCATTCCAGCAGGACAGCAGGTGTCTTTTATAATAAGTAGAGCTATCCAGAAATATATTTTTTAATGAATTATTAAAGATAAACACGAAGAGGGAGGAAGGGAGAGGAAGAGAGGGAGGAAAGAGGCTATAGACGAGGGAGAGAGAGAGGGGGAGAGAAAGAGAGAGGGAGGAAGAGAGGATAGACAGGGAGAGAGAGAGAGGGATGGAGAGACAGAGAGAGGAAGGGAAGCAGGGAGGGTGAGAGGGACGAGGAGAGGGAGAGAGCGAGAGAGAGGCAGGGAGGGCGGGAGAACAAAAAATTGGTGGCGTTGTAAAATTATGCTTATGACGGTAGCGCGTAAAATTATCGTTCGTAAACCGACTTTACAGACAACCATTTTTTGCTTTGCCTTAAAATACTATCCCTTTGAAATGCCGAGGGTCCTTCTAGAACATTTTATTTTGGCCAGTGTCGGGAACTTCGCCTGTCTCTTCTTCTTATAGTCTAGCAGGCGTTAAAATTAATTAAAAGTGCCAGTGTTGCCTTATGGAATAATGTTCAATATCCCTATTTTCTCACTCTAAATCCGTTGATCGCTGAATATCTTCTGAGCATTTTTTTTTTCAAAACATTCACAGCATCGGCTTTTAGCCGCTTTTTTCCGCTGATAAAATCGAATAATATTATATATAATTTCCCTTGTTGAACTAATACACTGTTTCACCACGTTTCGACATTAGTTTATACATAAACCTTGTGGTTTTTGTATATAAAAATACACAATGACATATAAACGACTGAAGTTTAATTATTTTTTATAAGACAGGTGTCTAAGGTTCGATTGCCATAAAATTCATGATGTTAGTTCCCGTTTCTGCCACGACTCTTCTCTTTCCGTACAGACTCCAGAATGATCGTGGCAAATGACAATTAGAAGTAAATAGAGCAGATAATACCCGGCCATTATTTGAGCATAGCTATTATTGTCTAAATGAGGATTTCACAGCTCTGTATAATATGTGTAATAGAACAGGATGGTTTAAGATTTAACCAATTTAAAAAAGGAGTTCTCAATTCGCCTCAAGCTTTTTTAACACGCTTTTATTAGGTCGACCTGTATGTAACTAACTATGTGATGGACAATACAATAATATGGTACTGTCGAACTGATCTGATGATGCAGCCGGAAGATATTAACTGGAACTTCATGGTGGAACATCGTATCATAGCTGTGTTTGGATTTGTTAGAAAAGTCTTGTAAAGCGTGTTTTTCTAGTGTTTGTTAAACTATTAATTTATTTATTTTACAATTCTGTGTTTTCACTGATTAGTCGAAGACTATTTTAATGAATCTTATTCGAAAAATATTTTTTGTATGAAAGAGTACGCTTTCCGATTGATCCCATTGGCATAAATGAAAACAAAATTTGGATCTGATGATGGATTCTGATGGAAATCGAGGATAACCAAATGTTACAGGTATCTATTTAGCAACTATAGTATTTTAAGAGTCGAGCATTTGTATTCAGAAATTATAACTTTTGAAGTTAAACTCAGAAGACCACATCAGGCCACTGGAACTCCTCAATGATAAGTGACTTACGGGGAGACTGGCGATAAGATATCTCGATTTAATAACCTAAGTGACTTGATAATCACAATTTTAAATGTTTTTGATAAAAATGGTACCATTGGACTGATGATGATGGAGATGGCAGGCACCGGATCTCCGTAATGAAATAATGTATTCTAGCTGTGTTTGAGCTTGTTGGAATCGTCACGTGATACACATTTACGCAACGATTAACTGAAAAGTGTATCATAAATTACCTTTTTAACAAAAAATTAAACCGAATGGATAAAAAAATGCACCAAAACGAAAAGAAATAACGACATATCAGTATGCAGTTCGTTTTTTAGCTTCTTCAATTTACTTGCAAGTATCCTTTTGAGGGTTTCGTAGTCAAAATGAAAAAAAGTAAACCCTTATGTATGGAGCTCATGTCCGTCCGTTGTTAAATGAAATGCAGTTCTTGTAACAATACTAAGGTTAATACGATTTTTGAAAAATACTAAGATTAATGCGGTCTTTTGCTAGTGAACTTTTTCACATCGCATTTTCTTCATCGGTATTGTATATCTTTGGCGTAACGTCCAGGGAACTTATATCAATTAATGAATCTTAATCATAAAAAATCAACAACTAAACCGATCGGACACTCCTTAGTGCCCTACTAATGATATGATTTATAAAATAAAGCATAATTTCTTAACATAATAGGTAGAAAATACTCAATACATCGATCAACCGCTCCTGATGTAGCTACTATTAAACTTTTTTATTTGTTAATTAATTGTTCAGTCTAAGATAAATAAAATATAGCGCACACTAATAACCACTAACATACACCCTAGGTCACAGAATAGATAATAGTACAAGTACAGAAGGCTCACTACTTTGATCTTTACAAAAGCCGCTTTTTTCTTAGCAAAAACATTATGATTTATGGCCCTCTGTCGTCGTCGACTCCAGCGCAAGCCAAAGGAAACGTTAAGGCTGTGTACGAACGGTGAATATGAATTGGCTCACTCGCCGCGTCGCCGACAGTGAGGGCTGTCAACGACTAAAAATAAAATAATAATGTATCGCCCATTTATTTCTTGCATTCAATATAGAGAGCAATGTATATTCTTCATACATTACTTATATACATTATTTCATTATTTATCTCTAAAATAATAAAAAGACAACAGACGGGCAGACGTGACAGGGGACTTCGTTTTAAATATTTAGTGATTTAAACGGTTGTTAATACACACTCAAGCCTTCCTGAAGAATCAAGCAGCACGTTAGTGAAAACCGCATCAAAATCGGCCGTGTAGTTTCCGAGTTTATCGCGAACATACATACAGACAGACAGACGCAACGGGAGACTTTGTTTTATAACATTTAGTGATTTGAGCTTTTCGAGCAAGTAACATATTATGTATACTTCGAATATACTATGAATAAGTCGTCAATAGGTTACTATAGTGTGCATTAAAAATAACATTGAGTTTGTTTGAAAAAATCGAAAACGTAAAAATATTTACATAAATCTTGAAAGTTGTTGAACAAATGTTAATTCTCTTATAGAGTAGACTGGACTCCTGCGAATTAAAGTTTCTGGTCAGAGGCAACCAGGAAAATAGTTAAAACTATCAAAACCTGTTTAGTAGTTTAAGAGAAGAAAGCGCACACATACCTGGATATGCGAAAAGTAATTTGTATTTAGAGAAAATCGAATACCATTTACTGATTTTTTAACGACAACATGATAATTTATTATAAACATTGATAGAAACGTGAAGGAAATATATTATTTGAGCAAAATAACTAAATAAATGTGGAACGCTGCTATTATACCATGTTGCCAGCTTGCTTGACCAGCTTTTTTTAACAGTGCTGGTAGGACCTACCTGCATACGAATTGTTGTATTAGTAAGTAGGTATGTGTACCCTGTATATCTACCTACTTACTACACTAGAATCTAAATACCCAAATGTCAGCAAATAATCGATTCTAAATTACATAAAACCATATAAAATTGTTCTGAGTATTACCTACTTGGTTAATCCAGTGTTAAATATGGAAGTAGGTACCTACAATATTTTTTTATTATTATACTGTTACTACCTAGCATCTATTATTTTCATTTACATTTCTCCTGCCACATCACAAAAAAGAAAAACGAGTGATTTGAATTTCTGTCATTGTTCCTGCAACCCGCTGCGATACAATATTTTTTAGCCTTATCTATATTTAATCATTTAAGCACACGTTTTCTCATAATCTTCCCAAATAGTCCGTCTTTACACATTAAATACACGAATGCGGCACGCTCACTTGCGACGTAAATCCAGAAAGTGAGAGCGTCTAGCGTGCGCGAGCGTTCCGATGCAGACCGTGGCAGCCACTGAATAAGGCCCCTCTGGAAGGGGCCGCCGGCATGTACTTGTAGCGACGAACGTAAATCGCGAAGTGAGCCGCGCCTGCCTAAGTGCAACTTAGAGTATTTTTCAATTATTATTTTGTAATATTTCACTTACGGTGTTATTTTCATCAGAATACGTACTTTGATCTCATAAGCCGACAATAAGGTCCCTACCTTATTGTCGGCTTATGAGATCTTAGGAATTAGAAAGTTTAACCAAAAAACTGTTCCTTAGTAAAGAACAAAGAAACTGCTGTTCCTTTTATAGCTATATGTTATATTGGTGTTAAAAGTCGAATATTGATTAGAAATGTGTATTTAGTAGTTTGAACTTTAGGTAAACAATGCAGATTAATGTGTTTTTCCTTAAAGTTACGGAAACTGACAATCCGGTTACCTACCTTATTTATTTTTTATTCAAAAATAGGTATTGTTAAAATAATAAACTTTGAGAACAAATATTTCAAAGATAACAAACGCAATTTGTATAGATAAGTATTTTGAATTCATTTGTTATTTCTAAGTCTAATAAACCACGCTGTGCTACGAAGTTTAATGTTCACATTTGTAAAGATTGTTAAGAATAATGTTTATGTTTGATTTAAGTAATTCAACAAATAATATTGACATTATGGCGTTTTAATCATTTTGTATACTTACCCTTAGATTACAAAGTCCACAAGCAAAATAATCCAGTGGCAAATTCGCAATATATGAGCTGTAAAAAATATTTCATTTTCGATCCGGGCGTTGGTACGTGCTATTTGTTGTGATTTCTCAATGACAATGTAAATGTCGTTGTTTGGTGAAAAGCATCCTTTAACCATCTGGAGATACCTAGCTATCCGTGTACCAAATATAGTTGAAATCAGTTTAGCCGATTTGACGTGATGAAGCCGCAACGACACATACAAACATACAAGAAAAAAAAATGTATTCTATTCAGTGACCTCCAAATAATCTGTTACATCCATTTTTTGTAAATATCTTCAATGTACAGACATTTTATTTTTACAACTTTATAAGAGTATAGATTTAGGTACATATAGTACGTCCAACATAATTATACCATTATCACCGTAACTTCAGCCTAGAAGTAGGTTTTTTGCACTCACATATTTTAAACTCAATTATCTCAAAACACAAAACATTTTGGGAACGTAACTTTCTGGAGAGCGAAGTTAAGGTCACTCTATGTTAGGTTATCAGAATGTGTTTATTTCTGTTTTGTATTTTACGTTTATAATCGTTAAGTGATTGGGGGTAAGATAGAAGTGCGGGGAAGTTCGAAAGATTGACTATATTCCAACGCCATGAGCATTTTCATTATTTCGTCTTATTTTCCGTCTCGCAATGACCTTAATGTAAAAAATCCTGAGATGAAAAATAAATAAGTGAATAGTAATAATATATCTATTTATTATTTTGGAAAGGTAATTCTTCTTATATTGCATTTTAAGAAATATTTTACTTCCTTTACCTGGGGTTGTGTATGATGCTGATGTAGCAACCAGTTATCGTTACTCAAATATTGACTGTGTGATAGTGATAGGTGTCTATATCACCGGTGATCTGCTTATGGCTTGATTTTCATTTTAAATTACAATCTTAAGCCCAATCGTCTGTCTGGTTGTCTCTTCTACGGTAGTAAATAGTTTAAGATATGAAATTGGGGACTTTCTTTCGATGAGGGAAAATGATTTGTCACTGACGATAATTATTTTTACTTTACAGTTATCCATTAATCATGAATTGTAAAAACGATTGGAGGTTTAATCATTGAGTATTTTGTATAGAATTGTGCTCACAGCTTCCCCAATGTTCTATTCTTTCGCTTTCTCTCCCACGGCTTAAGTAGGGTTGGACCGGTTCAACCTACCTCTGCAGTCCTTGTGCCTTGTGCAATACGTCTACACCCATCTCCAAGTGGCCAAGATGGCATTCCTGTATATGGGTTTGCTCTCCCCACACTCAATCTGATACTGGTAAGAAGGCTTAGCCCCATTTCAAAGTCAGGTTCTAAAAAAAACTCAGTAACAAATTTCAGGGCTTCTTGCGTTAAACCAAGTGACGTAAGACACAAAAAACCGGCCAAGAGCATGTCGGAACATGCTCAATTTAGGGTGAAAAAAAAAACACTAACAAAAGAGCGTATCTCCCCGGCACTTACGTCCTTTTGCTGAGAAGCGCAGTTTTTTGGTAATAACTTAAAAACGGTATGTCCTATCATGTTGAAAACAATTTTCCTTGGAAGTACATATTAAGCTTTATATTTGTAATTTTTTTCGTATCTTTTGACCATGCCGTTTAGAAAATAGAGGGGGGGGGGGCTAAATTTTTGCTACTTTCGGAGCGAATATTTCCGAAAATATTCACCAAATCAAAAAGTTTTTTTAGAAACCTCAAAGTGTTTTTTAAGTATCTGTCGAATGATGTGCCACACATTCATTGATATTTGCTGTTTTTTTTTTAGTTTCGGTTACATGTAAGGAGTGCCCCGCCTAGAAATATATATATTCTTTGTTATTTAACTATTTAACTAAGTAGCGACTTACACAAGACACCTACGTTCCAAATTTCATCAGTATATGTCTTATAGTTTTTGAGTAAAATGCCTGACGGACGGACGGACCTACGGACGGACGGTCGGATAGACGGACGGACATGACGAAACTATAAGGGTTCCGTTGTTGCCATTTTGGCTACGGAACCCTAATAAAAAACGACGATTACGTAGGTATATGCTGTCCACAAAATAAAGTTAGTATACGAGTACCATTAGGTCTAGTCACCATTTTATGATGTTCTGACTTAAGTTCGACGACACGTTTGGCTCAGTGGGTTGTACAACGGCCTACGAAGCTGGCGGTCCCTAGTTCAAATCCCGGCCAGGGCAAGTATTTGTGTGATTATAATGTATCTATATATTATGTATATCGCCGCCTAGCACAAGCTTTGCTTAGTTTGGGACTGGGTCGATTTGTGTAAGATTGTCTCTGTGTTATTTATTATTATAACTAGCTTCTGCCCGCGACTTCGTCCTTCTTAAATTCGTTTATCGCGGATAAGGGTATTTTTCTGGGATAAAAAGTAGCCTATGTCCCGGGCCTCAAACTATCTCCATACCAAATTTCATCCAAATCGGTTCAGCGGTTGAAGCGTGAAAAGGTAACAGACAGACAGACAGACAGGCACACTTTCGCATTTATAATATTAGTATGGATTATTTTTTAAGTCTGCACTTAAATATTTTTTTCGTTCACAACCGTCTTTGAATTTCGCGAAGCCATCGCTCAAAACAGCATAATGCAATTTGATTGTGGAGTCGCTTTTGTAGCTACGCGGTGGAAACGGGCGCTCAGGAGTAATTTGAGTAGGTATATACTTAAGTAGCAAAGCAATTAATAGGCTAATGGTCGCTCCTAGCGCCCTATTTTCAGTTATCGGTATCGCTATTGTACATGCAACATGTACTCGTAGGTATGTAAGTTAGGTAACGTTTCTGTTGAGTAACTGACAAATTGCATTGACACGTACATAATCTTTGTTGATCCTGAGTAATTTAGTTACTGGACAGTGGAAACCAACATAAATTTGAATAAAATTTACTAAAAACGTCCCAAATTATCTAAGTAATACCTAAACCAAATAGGCATGACGAATTCTAACAATGGACAAACAAAAGTACAATTAATCTATTATATACTATTATAAAGTTGTAAAAATGAAATGTCTGTACATTGAAGATATTTTCAAAAAAATGATTGTTACGGACTATTTGGAGGGAACTAAAACAAAAATATTTTTTTTTGGATTTTATGTATGTTTGTATGTGTGGTTGTGGCTTCATCACGCAAAATCTGCTAAACTGATTTCCAAAATTTTTGGTACACGGGTAGCTGGGTATCTCCAGATGGTTATAGAATACATTTTACCCGACTACGCTGAAGAAAAAACGACGGGTTATGACTTTTTCTCCTCCGCGAACGAAGTTGCGGGTGCCTTCTTGTTCTCAATATGACTATTAATTCCTACATCATTTCATTTTTAACACGCTTTTATTAGGTCGACCTGTATGTAACTAACTATGTAATGGAATGTAAGGTAACTAATTTAACCATCTTCCAAGGATCGTAGCGTCATGAAAATTGGCAGATGTATGTAGTTCTGATGACAATACACTAATATGGTACTGTCGAATTGATCTGATGATGGAGCCGGAAGATATGAACTGGAACTTCATAATGGAACATCGTATCATAGCTGTGTTTGGATTTGTTAGAAAAGTCTTGTAAAGCGTGTTTTCGTAGTTTTTTTAAACTATTAATTTATTTTCTTTTGGACTTAACACGAATGACGTAGTAGGTAGAGGTACTGCTGTCCAATTCTCTCTGCCGTCTGGCAGGTTTGACCAGCTGTAGATTTAATTAAAAACAGAGAATTTACATATAAAGATGCGCATCTTTGCAAATGCAAGCCTTAATATCTAATGTCCAAGACGTACTGTGTATTTTTACGAACATGGCAGCGGCCGGCAAGCGGTTTTATTCCAGTACAGGGCCATTCATCATCGTCTATTAAAACTTAGGTCGCCAGTCTCATGACAGATCGTTTAGTTGTTTCTAATGGGTGTTGTACGAGTAGAGTACCTACTTATAGGATATTCCATATCCTTATATGAATAAAGTAGATAAGGCGTACAGTATTTTATTAATACCGTGAGTTAGTATTCGTACCTGTTTAGAATTAGTTATACTAAGTACACTGTAACTAACTAAATTTGATGATGGAGCCGGATGGTGGTCGTAGGAACTCAGTAATTAAACATCGCATTGCTACCGAGTTTGGGCTCTTTCGAATCTTCTCGATAGTCTTAATAGTACACTTCAATATAGATAACAAATCGGACAGACAATATGTGAAGGAAACTACGCGGGATGGTAACGTGCACTAGTTATGGTTGCAAGAGGATGTCATGAATAATGATGATTTCTTGTTTCAGGTTTATGAAATTGGCATGGAATACGATTTGCACAGCGGCGCCGCAAGCATGGTGTATGTTCGGTGACGAGTGCCCAGGACCCAACTCTGACATTACTTAACAAGAGCTTTTAAGTGATCAAACAGTAACATGTGACTTTTATTGTGATGTGATGGTTTAGATACCCTCAAAGTAATCCAGTGCCTTAGACTTTTTATACTTAATCTAATTAAGTTTGGCTACGACAATAAATTATTTACGCATGCTGTCCAATGGATTCCGAAACCGCAACAACTAGTAAAGTTCTAGTGAAAAAACAAGATCGCCAAAATGAAAAGAAGAAGAAAATGGCGAAAAGTACAGAGGACAATTTAGATGAAGTGTGTCGCCAGAAAAGCAAGCAAGCGGACGAGGAGACCGCATCCGGCAGCTCCACCGACAGCGACGAATTGGTCAACGCTATTAACTACAACACTATCACGTCCTTAGCCGCGCTCAAGGATATTATACAAGGCGATAACAACGACACGCCGGAAACGGATACATTTTTTCAGCATTATTTTATGAATCATTGTAATAATCTTTCGAGTCTTAATCCGAACTCAAGCTTTACGTTCCCCTTTTCGGAGCGCCGCCGCCTGTCCCAGTGTCGGGAAGAAGATGAAGATGACGAGAAAAAAGACAGCGATCTCCTGCTGTTATCCCTGTCTTCAGCAGAAGCGTTCCAAGGTAGTCTAGTAAATATAAAGAAAGATCATCACAACTCTAGTGATATAGTCGATAATTCACACCGCAACAAAGACGAGAGTTCGAATGATACAACACCAAAAAGTGGTCGAAAGTCAGAGGAAGGTGGTGGCCTACCAAAAAGGACAGTCATGGGAGCTCGGCACAAGTTTTTAGTGACTACCGCAGAACCGCCGCCGCCGCCATCTGTCGTCGTTCAAAGAGCGCTCCGGGCACAAGTGCATAACGCGCATACGGTTCATTTTGGAACAAAAGGAGCAGAAGAGATAAGGCCGAGCGTGCGTTCCATTTTTGCTGGACAGAATCTCCACCACGATAAGAAATATTTTGATAGCAGTCTCATAGAAATTAGGTCTACGGTAGACGAATCGCCAACAAGCTCAGAAGACATATGGGTAAAAAGAAATGAGGAAAAACAAGTAAGTGTTCCTGCAAAAACATGTCTCAATAAGAATCATAGAATTAATATTTATCGTCTTTTTTTATTTTCCGTAGAAAGCAGAAACAGCAAGTAATACAGGTGATTCGCTCAAAGATGGCAACATCCCGTCTTCTGCTTCTGAGAAACATTCATCACAAATGCGAGATCGGTCGGGCACATGGGGCGCGCAGGGATCTCGCACTGAAAGAGAGACGCCGAAGAAAACCCAATTTCGCAAAGACAAGGACGTCCGCCGCAGCTGCGACGACAGGCGCCAAAAACGCGGTGAGTGTTCAATCCTACATGCCTCGTTATGTCATTTCATGCCATTCGCATGTTTCTGTACTTTTCAATAATAAAAAACGTGGCAATAAAAAATTTGATAACATAAAACAATACTCGTTAAAGTACTTGAAAAAGTTAATTTCACTAATATACACGAACACTTGCAAAAATATCATTACCCTCCTATGATACAACACATGCTAATACATTTCAAATGTTTTTTTCTAAGAAGCTTTGTAATGAAAATCCAAACCGATTACCACATTACACTCATCTTATTAATTACTATTTACTAGAAGGCGGGCGCCATAAAACATGCTGCAGCTATCAAGCAGTTCTCTGATTTAATAAGCTACCCGTAGAGCCGAAACAAATTGCTAACAGTCTCATTTCAATGTGAGACTCAAAGATTTACTGCTGCGAAAATTACATTATTCAGTGAGATGCAACTTCGTTCGCGGAGGAGAAAAAGTCATAACCTCTCTTTTTTTCTTTAGCATAGTCGTGTAAAAAGTATCTTATGGACATAAACCCAGCTACCCGTGTACCAAAAATAGTTGAAATCCGTTCAGCCGATTTAGCGTGATGAAGCCACAATGACACATACAAACATACATAAAATCCAAAAAAAATATTGTTTGTTTTAGTGAACTCCAAATAGTCCGTAACAACCATTTTTTTGAAAATATCTTCAATGTACGGACATTTCATTTTTACAACTTTATAATAGTATAGATTATGTTTTATTATTTTAATACCGTCAATCGTAATTATAAATCTCGTCACATAGAAAACGGCATGGTTCTAGGTGAAAAGTAACAAAATTATATTCAACACACTTGCTCGTAAAGTGCCTCTTATTTCACCGTTTTTAGGGTTCCATAGCCAAAATAACAAAAACGGAACCGACGGACATGACGTAACTTATATGTCATGTCCGTCCGTCCGTCCGTCCGTATGTCACAGGCATTTTACTCAAAAACTACAAGATGTACTGTGATGAAATTTGGAGTATAGGGGTCTTGTGTAAGCCGCTACTAGTTTAAGGGGTAAATAATAAAATATAAAATATCTAGGAGGGGCACTCCATACAAGTAACCGAAACTATATATTTTCTAAATCTCATGTCCAATAAATTGCAAAAATAAAATTTTGTTAAGTACTTTCAACAAAAATACTTATACCGTTTTTGAATTATTGCCAAAAAACAGCGCTTTTCGACAAAAGGATGTAAGTGCCGTGGAGATACGCTCTTTTGTTAGTGCACTTTTCCATATCGTATTCTTTTTTCATCTATAGTGCAAATTTTCGTATGAAAGGCTGCGGAACCCTGTGTAAGCATGGTCTTGTTTTTTTAACTGTGTGTACAAGAAACACTACACGTTTATTTCATATTTCTAACGTGGTACTTAAAAAAAATATTTTCTAAAAAAAATAGATTAATTTGTATTGAATTGATAGATTTATTTAATTTATTCTATTATTAATGTTTGGCTGGTAGGCAACTTAGCTTTTGCCTCATCGCTCTTACGCGCGCATATACAATGCACCGGCCGCAACACGTCGTTTTGATTTGACATATTTACTAATGTATAATAGTTGATATTCAATTATGATTATTTTCTCAAAATGACAATAAAGTGTAAATAATTTCAAGCAACGAAATTTGAAATATAATTATAACGTTAAATCGAGGTTCTGATGACGGATTAATGTAATGTATAACTTACGGACCACAATATTATTTGCCTAAATATAACCTTGATGACATTTTATTTACTTGAAAGTAACGGTCTGCAACATAGCGTCGTGTGTGATTACCAAACTAGCACATTCGTATATTACTACTAGGTACTATTGTGTTAACCGCGGAGGTACCTGTTTTTGAACATTGATTTCTAAATTACCACTTATATACTTTATATAATATTTTTAATTTAAAATTATTATATAAAGTATTTTAATTTAAAAATATTATATAAATTATTGGTGAAATAGTTATAACAGTGCAAAAAAAAATCACCAATGCCTACTTTTAAAATACTCGGCTATGGGTATCTTTTTATGAAAAATGTTTCAAAACAAGTCTTATTTGTGGGTAATTGACAACATGATGCGACAATGTCATTCATCTTCTTATCTTTACCATCCGTACAAACAGCAACACACTTAAGTGACCATAGGCTTCATGTCAATGTCATTAAGGTCTACCAATGGTCAGTTAAGTGTATGGCATATGGTACCTTCCTAATTTGTGTAGGAAGATAATGGAAAATTTCGCATTATTAGTAATGATTAATATTTTTTTCCAGCGTTTGTGGTCACTAAACTCACTACCTGAGTAATATCTAGGATCATTAAAACAAGAGGACTGTAAATTGCCACACAAAAAATCGTCCCCCAATACTTACCACGCCACCCATGTCTATAAAATATTATTTATAATTATTCAACTCTGCAAGCGCGACACAGTATTATAAAAAAATACATTGTACAAAGTGCCATTCATTGGGAAATAGCAATTGAATACCCACGAAAAGAAAAGGTTTGTTTTCTGTATTGTATTTTTTTCGCGGAATGCATCGAAATGGCATAACATGACGAAACGCCCCACATATACATACATTAAAAATACTTCCGCAGGACTTGGATGCCTCAGTCAGATAACTTCAGGTGTTTAAAAAATAACGCGTTTTTATTAGCGAGTTAAGGATTGTAAAAATGCAATAAACGAGAAAATATGAATAGCCGTAGGAATTACGAATAGGCACCCAGAGATAAGACAATAATAATGGCTCATATATTCTCGATAAACAACATCTATTTGCCTGACCGGATGTTTATAGATTTCTGTGGGGGTTTGACTTGGCTTCGTTGGTGTGGTAAATATGATTATATACTGTGCCGAGTACCTGTTGTGGTAAATCTCCGATGTTTGGCAAGAACCGCGATCCTATTATATTTATGCCGTGTCGGCAGTACCGGAGTAGTTGGCGCCGCGCCAGCACAGCTAGGGCTTCAGCTAACTATATTTTCCACAAAAATCTAAATGTTGCACTGTTTTCATGTCGTGTAACGTCGATGAAACATTCGATCTCGTCTAGCTAAACGGTTCCTGCGCTCATCTAGTAACAAGTGTTATTTATTACGTCATTGGTAGTAAATTTATTTATAGAAATGACTCCATGCATCGGTCAACTTGTCAATATGAATCGTTGAGTTACCTAAGAAACATCTTAGACAACTCAACGTCCACACATATTATTATATGTATATATTAGGTTGATGGACAGTCAAATCAACGAGTTTCATTGTCCAATAACTGAATGTTATTACGAATTTTTAATCCCAGGAATAATATATAATTAAAGAATTAGGGTTCCTTTTCTACTTGAACTTTATGATAGCAACAAAATATTAATTACCCTTTTGGTTTCCTTACATATTATTTTTACTCTACCTATTTTTTTGTACTCCATAGGGTATTTTATTTGTTAATGTTGTCCTGTCTGTTATATTTTTGCTTCGATTTATTGTGGTATCACTGTTTACCGTAATACATAAAGAAATACTAACATCGCACACAACTACCTACTTCCATATAAGACTGCCGAAATCCGTGACAGATCACTAACGTTTATCGTATTTTTGTTTAACGGTTTCCCGTACCACCCCGTACGAATACTTACTATGATACTTTAAGGTAATGTCATGTAGAAGACAGTCCAGTGCATGATTTTTTACGTTGAAGATACATAGACACATAGGTTAAAGGAAAATAATTAATTTACATATTTTAACAAATGATCGAATAATGGTATATTAAAGTTGAACCTTCCAACAGTTTAAGAGTCTTTATCTCTAATTCCTATTTCAATATTTACTATATTTGAGCGAGTCGGAATGGAATATTAGACCCAACATGGGTAAATATCATAGGGCGATAAACTGTGCATACGTCGGATCTGTCCTAACAAGACGGGTCTAGGAAAAGATGGTTCTACGCGCGATTGCAACTGGATTGCACATACTCCCTTATCAGATGCAGCGCTGTTGTGATGAGCACAGGCGGATCCGTTGCAACGGTACCTCATGCATAGCGCATATCGTTTCTACCCAACAGTTGCATACCTGCTTGTACTTATTTTGGTTATAGTTGCATCATTATAAACAGCGGTATGCGTCAAATTAATAAGCATGTAAAAAAATGCTGCAGAAAAAACTACGTTATTAAAATAAAATATGTGGTTTTCGTAATTTTAAATGGACATACTCCTAATATGCGAGTGCACTACAAAAATCTTAAACAGGCCAAAACTGTCAATACGGCGCTGAAGCAGTTAGCTGCGCTGAACTCAAGCCCTAGTGTCATCACGATCAGTCTCGCGTTGCCGCTTTCTATAACTGGCATATCAGAAAAGTCTTTTCCTCATCGCAAAATGAAACCCAAAAATCTCGCTATGCAACGCCTTTTTTTATACTACGCGGTTTACAACGCACAGTATGATATTTGACCTCAAAAGCGGTCATCCCTATTTTATGTTTTCATTTGGTAGAATTATCTAATATAAACATAAGACTAAAACTCCCGAGTGATAATTATGCATAATACTGATGTAGTGATTTTTTTTCAACATTTCTATGGATTTCCTAAAATATCATAGAAATTAATTTAACTTGAAAATAACCCAGTCTTGTGTAATAATGCATATGTCTTTAGATAAGACTATTGTCCGGGATAATTTGGGAAAAAGCTCAGGACTTTATTTCAAATATCAACTGAGATCTGAATAATTTTGTCTATTTTTGTTTTTATTTTTCTATGGCAACATAGTAATGAATTAGGATTCCATTGCACGATTATTTGTTTAATTGAGACACTCTTAGCCTCTTCCATAAAAATGAAACCGATATTCCAAAGGACCTTCGAGATATTGCTATGTCAATATTTTGAAGCTAGGGTTGTCAGTTACTATAAAGATAAAGATAAGATAAAGTAATACATTTAAAAAAAATGTTATATTATTGTGCATGTAGCAATCTATACGTGTAAATAAAACTTACTTATACCGATATAATATGCTTTTTAGGATTCCGTACCTCAAAATAAAATTTGGTTTTTTTTTTCAATATAACACAATACATGTAACATTTTCCAATGAAGAGTATTATGTGGTACAAGGAAGGGGTCCGCTCTCGTAAGGTTTATACTAAAACCCTGTGCCAATACGTAATGCACCAAGGAACGGGGGTACCATGGAGCCGCAAAAGACCCATGGTACCACTTTGCCTCAACAGGAACTTATCCGGCCTGTTGAGGAATGTCTGTCCGGGCTCCAACCGGCTGACTTAATGCTAAGAGAGCACGAGGGCGTCAACCCTCACGCTGGTACACGAGTGGCAAGTGACCCTGTGGATAGCGCCACAGGCGGTGTTCTTCGTCCTCCAGAAATATCCGCAAATAGGCATCGTCCGTGAGGGATACACGACCACGTTGAAAATCTGAATACCACCTGTATATTGTCATCTTTGAAGGTGCTTCATTACTAAAAGCAGCAATCATCCGGTCTCCACGTTGTTTTTGTGTTAGTCCACCTTTAAAGTCGTAATAAATCATGGCTCTTTAATTTTCACGGGACAGTTCCATTTTCACCAGCGACTCAACAGTAAGTAATAGATTCCTGAAACTTTCAGTGCAGCCCTCGTATCCTATGAATGTAATCTTACATAAAATATTAGTACATGGCAGAGATATTATGCAATGGTCAGCTTTATCTATCGGTTTCTTATCAGAACAAGTTGGAGACGCCAGGAATAAGTTTTGGCGGTTCGATAGGGAGCACTATTGCCGGAAATCTGACCGCAAAAGAACCATGCTGGATTTGTTTCACAGGACATTGGAATCGTCCGATCCCTTGATTTGTAACGTACGGTTGCAGCACAGATTAAAAAAGTTAAAAACCCGCCCACGGTTTTTAATCTCTTGAAACAATTTGAAGTATCTAAAGCGGTTGATTCTGTTCCCGTCGCAGAAAATTATACTTCGCAAATTATAGACGGATATGATGCTGAATATACAGAATTATTAAGAAGCGAAAATATATACATATGTGTTTTGTAAATATTATGTAAATAAATTAAATATTCTTGTTGGTAACAACCCTAATTTCAGAATTATCAGAAAAAACTTTGAAACAGAATTTCTCAGAGGTCATCAGTCCGTTAAGATTGATTTTTTTTCAGGGCAAGAGCACAATCAAAACAATCATTTCATGTTAAAATTAAATCCTAATACTTGTAAAATAAGTTAATATAAATAAATAACTAAAATATATAAAAATACATTTTACTCAATTTTCTTAATACCTAGAGCTGTGCTATTTTCTTATATGAACTGCTTGTAGTTAGCATTATTTGATATTGCTAGGAGCAGTATTAATTATTATGAAAAAAATGGAAAAGAGAAATTTCAGATTTTCATATATTTTTCACGATTTATTTTTTATTATGAATTGTGTGCGTAATTGCCACTCCGGAGTTTTCGTCTTATAATTGTGTTAAATAATTCTACCAAATGAAAACATAAAATAAGGATGACCGCTTTTGAGGTCAAATATCATACTGTGCAACGAGAGAAAATGAAAATATTATATTAGATTTAATAATTATTACAAGTTTATTAATTATTATATATTACTTATTTTAAGTAGTTACCCCGCCTTTTATTTAAAATTGCAATCTGTAAAATGATATGGACAGTATGTTAAATTTGAATAATTAAGTATATATGTATAGCATATTATTGTATAGTATAAATATATTCTATTCTATTCTATAGCGTTAAAAATGTGTGAACTTATAGTTTGTAATTTGTTACTGTTCCAAAAGCAATCTAGCATGTAGAAGATTTTCATGTAATGTGATGTACCGATGGTAGTGCGACTAGACAAGTATCGCACGACTGCCAGCTGCGTCCCACTATGTAGATTCTGACACGGATACCTCGTTGAAAATGTAGCTTTCCTTGTAATGAACTAATGAATGCCGTGTCGCTTATTGTTTTCATCGAGTAACATAGTGCTACCACGGCCTCACTAATTATATTAGTAACAGTCGACTTATCTGTACTTGCTTGAAACGATTCCAAAAGGGCGAACTCAGTTGTTAATTAGTAGCCTGTTAAAAATATGTATTTGAATGCGTCTTAACTATGATATCATACAAAGAATCGTAGAAATTAAGTATAAAATAAAAATCGGCCAAGGACATAGGCCATGCTCAGTGTAGTGCACCGTAGCTCTTACTGCAAATAAATTCTCTACAAATGAAAAATTATGATGGGAAAAAGCGCACCAGTAAAAGAGCGTATCTTCTTTGCACTTAAGTCCTTTTGTTGAGAAGCGCAGTTTTCCGGCAATAACTCAAAAATAAATGATACTCAAATAATTTTCGTTGAAAGTATTTGTAAGTTATAAGCGGTACCTTCGCAATTTTCTTCATATTTTTTTGACTTACTGTTTAAAAGACAGGTTGAAATATTGAGCCATACGTTAAAGTTTGCTGAAAATAAAATATAGCTTCTGTTACATGTATGTGCCCCCCCTAGAAGTATTTATTTTTGTTTTTAACGCTTTCAAAGGCAAGAACATCTAAAGGTGCCGTGCGCTGTCGGGCCTACCACGCCAGCATCGCCTAAACGTGTCGTAAATACGATTTCTAGACTCTGTGTCCATAATGAAATAATGATCTTTATTCTGTAAATAGGCCACAAGGGCACTTTTACAAGTCTGACTCTACGGCGTTTCCCAAGAGGACACCACTGAGGAGAAGAAAGCCGAAACAAACTCAACAGTCAGTCATTTTTCGAAATAACTCTTATATCTATTACAAATATTGTAACTGTACTTAGCCTATCCTAAATATATGTTTTGAGTATAAACTCAATGCGTAGTTCTTCACGAAAACATATCAAAACTTATAAAGTAAAACAAATATAGAATATAAAAAAGCAAAATAATGTTTTTTTATTTAAAACAACTTACATACGTTTGATATGCCACCTTATAAGAACCGTGTCCCGGTAAAAGTAAGTTATTTGGTTTCTGTTTTGGGCCATGCATTTTTGTCTGTTAAATAGTCCTCTACCCTTAGATATGCCTTTGCCATGTAATTTTTGAGAGCTGGAAACGGTAATTTTAAAGCATCATTGGTAGCTTATTATATAAATGTATACATTGGCCTACGAATGATTTGGCTATTTTACGAACGCGGAACTTTCTAATAGCGATTTTGTTTTTATTTCTTGTATTAAAAATGTGGATATCTGAATTCGTAGTTAAAGACTCTAGGTTCTTAATAACATAAATAATATTCTCATAAATATATTGGGACGCGACGGTTAATATGTTGATGTCTTTATAAAGTTCTCTGTAACTGATACTATGCCATAAACATGAAAAATATATGCTTCTGGGAAACTTATTGTTCCCAATCGTCGGGCCATGCTCAGTGTAGGGTTCCGCAGCCGTTCATACGAAAAAATGCACACTACAGATGAAAACAATGCGAAATGAAAAAGTGCACTAGCAAAAGAGCGTATCTCAACGGCACTTACGTCCTTTTGTTGAGAATCGCCGTTTTTCTGCAATAACTCGAAAAACAGTATATTCAATCATGTTGAAAACAATTTAGCATTTAGGGGAATTATTAAGGTTTATCTTTGTAATTTTTTTTCATATTGTTTGGACATACAGTTTAGAAAATAGACGGGGGGGGATCAATTTATGCTACTTTCGGAGCAATTATCCGAAAGTATAAGATCGCAGAAATTGCTAGTACTATTTTGTATCACGCAACGAATACTATATTATGTAAAAAAACTACTGTTTAAATAATGATAAAAATCTATTGCTGTTATTTAAATTAGGGTGACCCGAAACATTTGCTCTCGAATGTATGTTCAGTTGTTATCTATTACGAAATCGTGTTACTATACACTTACACGTATCCTGACATCTATTGGGGGGTGTGGCTTCCTCAACTGTCATCATCAACCAGTATCGTAGGTGGTGCCGCTCGAATGTAAATAGCTCAACAAATAAAAAAGCGGTCAAGTGCGAGTCTGACTCGCGCACCGAGGGTTCCGTACAAACTTTCACTTATTCCGACTTAACTTGCCACTTGAGTTAAGTTTGCCTCTGGTATCCATGGCGTTACATAGACATGAGGGGCAAACTTAACCAAACCGGATTATACAAAAATGATTTTTGGTGATTAAAAAAAACTAAGACAGATAAACAAAATTTAAGCACAGTAAAAAAAATAAAAAAAAAAAATTCCAAAATGTACATGCCCTTTCATATGATACCCAACATGACCTAGTGACTAGACTTTTAATTTTTGCCCCCATATTGGTAGTTTTTTTTGAAAATACAAATATATTTTATACTGTTTCCCTTGCAATACATGTGGGCTGACCATGTTTATAAATATTCCAAATTTCAAATAGATAGCGTACGTAGTTTTTGAGATATGGCGCTCTAATATTCAGACAGACAGACAGACAGAGTCGCACCATAAAGGTTCCTTTTTTACCTTTTTGGTACGGAACCCTAAAAACGATAAAATTAACGCACCATGTTTCTTATGAATGTTGAGTAGTTCCGTATAATCTTAGTGATTTCCATCGTCAGGTCGAATCCAAATTTCTACTGGACCACACCTTTACCTACAGCAAAAAAGGTTAATCAAAGTCGGTCTACAGCCAGCGAAGCGAACGTCGACATCGTTAGTTACAAAAAAATCTAAGAGGAGTTTCTACTTTCGTGAAGTCAAAGGGAAAAGAATTCCAACACAATATTTATTTCAAGACTCTGCGTCCATGTAACTGATAATATATGCTTCTGGGAAACTTATTGTACCCAATGGCTTGGCGTGTGACTACCAACGTCGTTATAAATGTAAACAAAAATTCTACGCGGCGAGTAAATATTACTATGACTGGCTCAAAAACCGGCCTCACATGGTTTCTTTGTTTACATTAAGTTAAGTTAAACCTAATAAGGTAATATAATATAGCGGTATAGGAGGGTCAAATATGTAATACAACATTTATTTGATTGATTTGTATTGTTGTTTTCAGAGCAACGGCTAGATGCGGCGATTACTCGCAGTACGCAGTCCGTCGGCGAGCGCAAGCGGCGTGGCTCCGCCGACGAGGGGCAGCCGCATCCCATGTACCAGCAAACCATACATGGTACCGAAAACACTCCTTCACCTACAATAGTGCCTATACTTTGTTCCTTTACGTATCTAAAATAAGTTTCTGTCAAAAATTACGTTTATGTGACAAGCTTTAAACTGATTACTCGTACGTAGCGTACTCTGATTTAAATATCCGTCTACTGCTCATCAAGAAAATCAATCTTAAAGAACCCAAACTCGGTAGGATTGCGTTATTTTACTAAGAAATTGTATTAATAGATGTCCTTTGTCTCCTGGACGGGGCTGAGGGTGTCCATAGTGCGTCGCCATCCCGAACGGTCGTGAGCTTCGCGCTTTACTTCGCTCCAGATCATTCCTATTGCCTTCGCGTCTGCAGTAATCGTCCGTCGCCAACATTACATAGGGCGGCCACGTTTCCGCTTACCTTAGGGATTCCAGTCCCGGTATGTGATCAGAGTACCTTCGGAGCGTGTGGCTGATCCACTTGCAGCGTTTGATCTGCTGGTCGATCGGAGTCTCATCTCAGCGTTGCCACAGATCTGCTTTGGAGATTTTCTCGGGCCAGTATAGACCAAGAATACGGCGAAAACAGCGGTTGACACGAAGACTTGAAGCCGACGCGAGATGTCTTTAGTGACCTTCCACGTCTTACTTTCGTACAGCAACAAGGTTTTCACGTTAGACCGGAATATTTTGAGCTTAACTCTCCTAGTCAGTTTCTGAGATTGCTATACAGAAAGAGCTGTGCGAAGGTTGCCTTCCCCTTGGCGATTCCTCGCCAAGCCTGCGATGTTCTCTTCGGTCCCTTTTGTTTCCGACACTACATTAAAGAGATAGATAAATTTTTGGACTCTCCACCCAGGACGACCCAGGTCGTCGGCATAGTCCAAATCTTCCAAATATATATACTTATAGATCTGCTCCGACTATATATAAGAAAAAATAAGGCATGTTCACACCGCTTTGCCATAAATAGTCTTATTTAACAATTAAAAAATAATAGGGGAACAATTTTACACAAATTGAACTAGTCCCATGGTTAGGTCAATTAGGCTTAGTTTGTGATTATTAGACGACAATATATTTAATCGATAAGATAGTTACCCGTTGGGTAAAAAATATCCTATAACCACAGTGAACGAATAAAACATAGAACTCGAGCGTCATACAAAATTGCAGTATAAAATAAAGTAAATATTCTAAATCCGCATGTGCGTTCTGTGACCAATAAGAGTTGGCAAAAATATCAGTCTACTTTCTACGAGTACCTATTACCCAAAACAAATAATTGTGATTTGCCAATTTCAAAATAACTGGCTGTGATTGGCTTCTAGCGCTGACGTTTTATAGTACCAACATGACGGCGACTATAACAACTGTGGATACCCAGCTGCCCGTGTGTCAGTGCGATGCAGCCACAACGACACATATACGAGTACAAACATACAAGATCTTTTAAATATCTTCAATGAACAGATATTTCATTTTTACAACTTTATAATAGTAAAAATATTACTTTTATGCATAGGAAATATTCAAGACTAATGTACAAAATTGTAAAATGAACATCTAAAGTTGTCATAATGGAAGGTCTGTTACTCTGTACATTGAATGTATTTAAGGAAAATAAGTCGAAAACGGTCTTGAATGGATTTGGTCAATGAATCGAAAAATATATTTTATGATTTTATGTTTGTACGAGAAGATGCCCGCAACTTCGTTCGCGGAGGAGAAAAAGGCATAACCCGTCGTTTTTTGTTCAGCGTAGTCGGGTAAAATGTATCCTATAACCATCTGGAGATACCCAGCTACCCGTGTACCAAAAATTGTGGAAATCTGTTTAGCCGATTTTGCGTGATGAAGCCACAACGACACGTGCAAACATACAAACATACATAAAGTAAAAAAAAATATTTTTCGTTTTAGTGACCTCCAAATAGTCCGTAACAATATTTCTTTTGAAAATATCTTCAATGATTGAAGATATTTGATTTTTACAGACATTTCATTTTTACAACTTTATAATAGTATAGATGTACGTTGTGTATACCTTTGCGGCTTTATCACATCAAAACGGCTGGACGGACTTGAAAAATTTTTGGCACTAGGTTGTCTACATCTGAGGCTGGTTATAGCCACAATAGCATACTTTTTACCTTTTGATCTGATTTGGCTGAAGTAGTAAATTATGACGTTTTCTCGTCCACGAACGAAGTTGCAGGTACCTTCGTGAAATACCCCGTTTACGTCAACGTTATAATGGTAATAGTATAATATCCACCTCCGTAAAAAAAGCAACTTTCACCAAAAATTACGACAAGTTGTGTGACTATCTCATATCACTAATATTGAATAGAAAATGCTTGCGTGTTGTATCTATCGCTCACCAATCAGTATAGATACGGATTCAAGTGGTTTTGTTCTGTGTAATTGTTAGTGTAATTATTATATTAGACGCGGTTGCATTGTAACGTCACATTTATTGCAAGGTATTTTGAAAATACTCTTAATACAACGAATTGTGTTTTTATAAAAAGAATAATCCTGATTAGCTTGACTCGAACTTGACTTGACGGTTGGAATTCTGCATAGAGGCGTATCTTTCTATCGTACCTTTAATTTTGTCTATTTTCCTAAACTGTCTCATTTACGGACAAGCGCGTTTCTGAGTAACCAGAAACATTTCCGTTTGTTTTTGAATCTTTGTGTAGATGCAAATAGTTTATGTCAAGTTTGTTTTTAAAAACGTAGTGCTTGAACATTTTAACGTTTCGGAAATATCGTAGGTTGGAAATAATACACTTTGGGAAACAAAATTAGCCCACACATTAACATCAACTTATATTCATTTAGTTTATGGATAACAAGGACGGCTTTATTAAAAACCGTAAACAGTATGCTTTGCAAATAGTGCCCCACTACTGTGCATCAAGCCTTTTTAGTCTAGTTCCTTTCCCTACTGTAAGCGAATTAAAACTTTAAAAACATTGAAACCGACAATCCTTTTTCCCAGGAACAACCGGGGTGAGTCGCCGGCCGGCTCTCTTCGATATCTTCAAAACTAAACCTCGCGGGGACAGCAAAAAACAGCCATCAATCATGAAACAAGTGAAAGCGGCTGTACAGGTGGGCCTTTACATTTCATTAACTGATTTGTTGGTGTAATGTGGGACGTCTCCGTACCTCGTGGTACTCCGTACCGTATCGCGACACCGTTTTCGTGTTTTTTGCCTAGTGGCGGCGGTAGGTATAGCCAAATGGACCATTACGGCCGTGGTGGCACCCGACCCTATGTTACAATAGTACATTGCTGCAAACACCGGGAAAGAAGGGCTTGCCGGGTGAGTAGGTATAGACGGGATAGTGATACGAAGCCAGCAAGCACTTTTCATGGCCACAGGCATATATAGTGCTTTTCTCAAACATATGGAATTAAGTAAAACAATACACCACTCAAAAAACTACACGACAAAAGTTTTTTTTAATTTTCCCTCCGATCCCTCCATGATGTTGTCCGTATTTGGCGTGTGTAGTGTTCTATTAGAGCCGTTATACACAACCTGATAATAATAATATTAATTTCTACTATAATAAATAAAATAAATAAAGTGGATTTTAAATATTGTCTATGGTCACTGGTGAATTACGTATAGACAATATTTTAAATTTATTCATCTACATATGAACCATGGTAATTTGTGTTCTTAATATATTTTCGGTCCGATAACCATTCAGCCACTACACAAAAATAAAAAATATATAATTCAGCTGTTTATGCTGTTCGAACACAGACGCTATGTTTACATTCTCTCGAGTTGTTCCACCTGATACGTAATACTTTGAAGCCTATTTTAGTAGTTTATGCAACTGCTACATAATGAGAGGCCTTAAAACGCGAGTGTGGTTTTATGAAACGAGCGCCAGCGAGTTTCATAATAGATTCACACGAGTGTTTTAAGGCCTAATTATGTACAGATGCATACACTACTTTATCTACACACATATCATAAGTACTCTAAGATGGGTTCAGAAATAGCAGGGAAATGACCTGCATTGTTACTAGTGCTACGTGTAAAATATCAATAGGCATTATTTTAGTATCTATATACTAAAATAATGCAATAAAAATTAAACTTGAACAAATACAGAAGGAAAGAAATTATTTATTCACATAAACTCGTGCGTTTGTTCATTCTCCAATCTAAAAAATCTTTATACTTTTTTACTAGTACTAAATTTGGCTATCGATTTTTCTGACAACAAGTTATTTGTTGCAATCGTAGCTGCATTTACAATATCCGGCGGAGTGGTCATATAGCTCTCGGAGTAACTTCTACTCATATTTTCAACTTAAATGTAAATTACAAAAACTTTTCACAATTCTACTTTCGTAACAGCAAAAAATCAACAAATAAATGACAACATCAATGGCGGCAATTCGATCCTCCGTCAAAACGAATGTATTTTTTAAATCGTTGACAAACGAATGAAGTCCTTATTCTCATATCACTTGAGATCAGATGTCGTGCGGTTTATATAAAAAAACATACTGAATTGACGTTTCATATCGATAACTGTTTCAATATCTATGGATACTAGAATAGAGATCTACTTGAGTATTGACAGCTGTTCGAAATTTAAACTCATAACGTTACAAAAATCGCAAAAATCTATACTGAAATACACATTACAGTACAGATTTTACCTACTACCACAGATAAGAAAGTTCTCATAGTAAAATTAGTTGTAGTAATGCTGGTCATTTCCTACGGTTTCTGAACGCATTTTAGAGCACTAATGATATGTGGGTAGATAAATTATTTTGCCAACTAGTAAAATGCGCTTGATCGCGCTCCGACTCGGCCCGTTCGATGGGAATCGTATTTACGGCGGTGATTAGATTCAAAAGTGAAGCAATGACTTTGAGGTTTATTATTTTGCGGTGTCGCCCTCACTACCGGGAATTGAGTAGCCTATGTTTTGATCTATGACCCGATGAATACTAAAAAACTACTTTTACTTTCAAAAAAATCTAACAAAACATGTTTTGCTTCGTCAGATCTTTCATTTATTTTCAGAACATGACCAAGACCGCGCCGACGAAAGAGCCCAATAAGCCGGATGAGGCAAAAGCGGAGCCAGGCAAGCCGGAGGCGGGGGCGTCAGCGCCGGGCACGCCCGCGGTGAAGGCGCGGGACGGTTCCGCGCACCCTCATCCCGGAAGCGACACTAGGGTAACTCACTTATTTACTCTGCTTTAGTGTTCCCAAACACCCGCTTTTTAGTTTTATTTTATTTTAATACGCCTCGAATGGTGACGCCTAGAGGTCAAAAACCCTAAGGCGTAAAAGTCCTATTCAAGAGCCTTAATCCTCGGAGGTAGTAACCTCATAATAATAATATTTTATAAACCTAGCTCGAAAAACTCCGTTTCCGGACTAAAACGCTTGAGTCCGTTGGAACTACTGCCTTAGGGCAGTAGTCGGCTACTTTTTGAAACTGAAAGCCCAAGATTTTAAAGATTTGCCAGTTTTTAAGGGCTAATAAAAAAAGTCATTTCTATGTACGTAGACTTTAGCTTGACCGACTTGTAGCACGGGTCGAAATCAAAATGCACTTTCCTTAGTATATATGTATAAGAAGAGCCTTATTCGTTCCAAGTACTTTGAGCACAACACAGTCGCGACTGTCTACCCCTTTCCATTCAGTACACTGAGACAAAAACCCGGATGACACTGTCTCGCGATAAGCGGCTAGTAATGACCCAGCGGCTATGGTTCGCCTAATCGTTAGGAATATATTGCTTTTCCACAGTACTATCACACGGTCACCGCTTCAGCTACGAGGAGACCAAGCGCAATGACGAAAATGATAGACATCTTCCGCGGACGCGCCTCTGTGCCGGGCCAGGGCGTGCCGGTAGAGGGCCCCGACAAGAGAAAGTCTGTGAGTATTTATCATTATGATTTTAATGTAGAATTCTAGATAGACAAGCAGCACGACTCGGTTCGTGTCGTTCGCGTCTACCGTTAGATGTACCTGCAATCAAATCCGTCAGAAAAAATAGCCATTCTACGATAACCTAGATCTTATCATGAATATTGATTTCTGTGTGATGGATTTAACTCTGTAACATTACATGAAAATGAGTTGTGCGTCAATTTTCACTTATCTCAACGTAGCTTGCTGGGTTAGTTCGTTTGCACCAGGGGCCCGTTTTAAAAAAGCTTATAACTTGTATTATACGTGGAAGTCTCTTAATACATATTGTTGGAAAGAGATTTCCTCTTGTAATATAAGTTACAAGCTTTTGTGAAACGGGCCCTAGGTATATGGGGCGTCGCATACAAATGAGGTCCAAACTACAAAGTTTACGTTCGTAATATGTATTATTCAAAAAATGATTTTGACGACTAACAAATATAACCTAAATAATGATTTACGGTTATAATTTACCTGTAATGTTTATATTATGCTAGAAGCATACGTCGCACTCCAGCCGGCATTTTGGGGGAGCGTCAGATGGTAAGGTTTACAAAAACAACATATTAATTTACTAGTATACGTACTTAGTATATTTGTTAACATACCTGTTATCATGTATTAATCTTAAATTGACTACATAATGTGTAAAGAATCTTTAAAACGATAATCCTATTTAAGTAGCCACATGGAGTGCGACGTATGGCTATAAGTATAATTCGTTCGTAGTGTTGTTTTTTCTAAAAGCTTCCACTGTAAAAAATTGAAAATTGTTTTAATGGCCTAATCGAGCCTTTCATATGATATCCTACTTGACCTAGCAGCTACTCTTTTTAATTTGTTAATCTTTATAGAAAATAAATATATTCGTTTTAACTTTTCATTTGCAATATGCTAGAACTACCCAAATTTCAAATACATAGCATCAGTACATTTTCAGATAAAGCGCTGTGACAGATGAATAGACAGAGTTGCACCATATGGGTTAATTTTTTATGCGTTGGTACGGAACCTTAAAACAATCGGAGCACGGCGTCGATGGTCGTTGTTATCACGATAGGGTGGAGATATTCTCTAATAACAACTACTTGGAAACACTGAGTACTTAATCACTACGTTTTAAGAGTCGGCACTTTCAAAGAAGCCCCGAATCAAATTATGAGCGTACTTTGTGCTAACCTAACCAATACTTGCCAATACTACCAACGCAAAAAATGCAACGCTAGGGCTTGACAATTTCAGTATCTACTGTTTATCGATATTGATAAATGTGCGTGGCATCCTGCTGTACTATACCAGTAATAAGTTTTGAGTATTGCGAGTGTGTATTAATAAAAAGAATAACTATACAAATTATGTATTAATCATTTTCACAACATTATCAACATCATGAATGTACAAGGAATGCAACTTATAACAAATTAAAGATATTGTACAAACACATACATTACTTTGCGGCACTTCTCAGTTGAGGTACCTTGTAAGCATTCGCAGGAATTTCCTCTGTTTTAATAATATCTGAATTTTGTATTTGGCACTGTCTTCTAATTTATTTTTTGTCATGAGCCAATATAATTGTTTTGTCATAATATCTCCTTGATTTTTGCATTTCCACCAGTTTACGTTAATATTTATACGCACAAATAGTGCAAAACTTTGGCCAATAATTTCTTCATGTAATATCTGAAATAAGAGTATTATCGATAAGTGATGGTGTTCGCACACCATTCGTGTTTTAGGTTACCGGTTTTTTTCACAAGAGTAACTTTAGTCATAGAATGTTTGTTAAATTCATAATCAAATCTCCTTCGAATGAATTAAATTAGTAACTGTTCAAGACTCAAAGTCAAGAATGATTGAAAATATTACATTAGCTTACCAACCGGAAATCTGGCCAAAAATACGTCAGAAGTTGATCGACTCACACGCCTCACACCACAAACTGTACACTATCTCAAAGATTTGCCCCCCATTCAAATGAGAGCTAAAGTTATTTTATCTAAAACACAATAAATAACAAATTCGGCCCACCGCATCCACGAGAAATAATCCGACGCATATGAGACGTTTAACCAATCATACCAACATAATAAAAAGTAGTAGTATATGTTTGAAAGCAATTATGGTATTTGCTACCAAAATGCATCAGCAGTCATTTTAATTCGATAATATTATTTCTGTACCGCAACGTTGGTACAAAGTACGTACATAATTTATCATACTAGGTGTCGAAGGGCTGCTTGGAAACTGTCATAGGCACGTCCAAATGACGAATATACTTCGTTCGTGGAGGAGATAAAATTCATAAAGCTCTTCTTTGACTTATCGTAATTGGGTAAAGAGGTATTCTATATAAGATTTTAGGCGGTAGGCGTCAATTTCGAAATAATCCAGTCAAAATCTGGATAAGTCTATCTCCAAGGTTGCCAGTTTCTCATTAATTACAATTCTTAGTAAGTTTGATTCTAAGTAGCATTTTTTTTATTTAGACAAGTTTCTATAACGTCAGATCATTTATAAGCCAATATCTGTGTAATCAGATTCTGTTAATATCAAATTCCGAGTAAGGTCAGATTATTATATGCCCACATTTCAGAGTTGTATAGTTTTCGCTACGACAAATTTCTAGATTATTTCTAAATTTCCAGTTGAATTTCTAGTAAGATAAATAATGTGTCAATAATTTTACAGGTATGTTAAGTGTATGTACATTGCAGTCATAAGAAAAAAAAAAATTGAAATATATTAATTAATAAGAAAACGTAACTTTTGCTCCTCACAATGAAATAAAGCAAGAAAAAAATATATAATATAAGTTGTGCTTGATTTGGTAAACGAAATTCGGTTCTTTTAACTTTTAGAGCTTAGGTTTGTCGATACAAAATACAATATTTCAAATGAATAGCTTGCTTAGGATTATTCCGAACTACCGCCAATGTACCTGATTTGTTTTTGAGCTGGTAACAATATTTATAGCCATTTAAAAGTATACCGGGCCAATTTTAGCAGTTTTTATTATTTTAAAGTTTTCCATTTCCATTTAGAAATTTTTGACAAGAGAGACATTAATATGACATTTGTCATTAAGAATATTATTTACTTTCTAATTGTTTCATCGTGTTTTATATTCAAGTGGCCAATATCTTTGGTGTCTATTTCTACTTGTACAAATTTCATCTGCAATGCATTTGCCACTTGCCGTTTATACATGGCCTTTCTAGAATATAACATATGTATATGGAATTTCAAAATCAACTTTAGTTTAATCTGATTAAATAAGAAATCGCAATTTTTGGAATCTTAACTTAATACTTATTTGATTACTATTATGACCTATGAATTATGACCGTAACCGACTAAGAACCTGACCTATCAGAAATTGACTTGTATAGAAAACGACTTGAACTTCATAATTTGTTTTCTGAAACTGTCACTCTCAGAAGCAGAACTACGGCTAATCTGAACTAACCAGAATCTAACTTATCCAGATGTTGTCCGAAACCTCAACTGGCTTATTTAGACATTGATGCATTATTGGTTAGGGTGATTCACTAATAGAACAGTTTAAATTAAAATAATATTCATTAATATTATTTATTAAGAGATTCGTGTGTTTGGTAAACAAGGCGATCGATACAAGGCAACCGAACAACTAACGTGAATCAAAATCAGCTTCATGAAAAGCCCTCATGAAAAACCATAGAACATTTCAGAGTGCATTAGTATTCAGGAGTGATAGACAAAATTATATAAACTCCACGATAGAGCAGGATGGATTTGTTGTTGTGAATTCCAACACGCCTACCGCCCAAATCCTATATAATACAATAAATTGTTGTTTTTCTGACAAACAAATGAATTAAGTTGTAAACCTTGTTTGACATGATACATTTGGGTGTGGTGTTTAAAGTTTACTACCCTCCCACTCCCTCCACCTGACAAATACATACATGCAAAAAAATCCAAAATAAATTCGTTCCACGTATTTTATTGAAAATGTTTTCAATTTACAGACATTTATTTTTACAAATTTAGTAGTACCTATACTGTTTATTACACAATTTCTTTCGCGGAGGAGGAAAAAAAAGACGTAATTTTTTTGCTTCAGAGTCATCGGGTAAAAAATAACCTATTACATAACCATATGCGAATGCCCAGCTACCCATGTACTAATGGGTTTCTATCAAAAATTGCCTTTTTGTGAAAAGATTTTATTGCAGACTTAACTTTTCTTTGAACATCCGTTAAGTACTCATCGAGACGATTCTCAAGAGCCCTAACTCGGTAGGATTGCGTTATTTATGACAGAGTCCCAATGACCACCACCCGGTGCAATCATCAGAGGAGCTCGATGGTGTCTATATGTTGTATTGTCACCTAACTTACATAGGTATGCCAAATTTTATCTCAATCGGCAACCGGAATGTAGGTCAAATTTAACTGGCAAGAATTAACTATCATGATGTAAGATTTCTGTAAAATTATTCATTACTCATGAAACCAAGAACTGACATTATCGAAAACAAAACAAAAAAGGTTGTAAGTATTGACTTGTTCTTAACCGATGTTCATGCCGATGCACAATTAAAAACAAATCTGCTTCAAATTTGTACTATATTCGTGGTAATCCTTGAAAGAGTTATCAATGCCAATAGGGCAAGATCTCGTTCGTGGGAACAGAAACATAACATTAGCAATATAAGAAGCAATTATACATTTTTATTTAGAATTTACTTTCATCAGACGATTATTTTGAAGGTTTTAAAACGCGAAAAGGATGTGTCAAAAAGCCAAACAGACCTGCGGGGTTATTGCCTAACGAAATTTTGACACTTGGTATCCGAATCAACTGTCATAGCCCATACAAAATCATGACACTTGATTCCGATAGCGAGAGTCAAACGCGTTAGGCAATACGGGGGCTGGTCGACCACGCTGCACTTCGCTTTTGGTTGACCGCAACATTTTGCGATTAGCAAGAGATAATCCAAGATTCATGGCGAGAGACATTATGCGAGAGATATCGAGAGAACATGTGAAAGAAACTGGTATATTTTCTTTGCTGAAATGCTCTATTGTGTACTATTTCCCTAAATTTAAATTTTAAATATTTCGTTTTCTTAGAGCTTCTTGTTTTGCGCCCATTTTTGACACAAACGAGTGGTAATGGAAAGGAATAATTTACTGAAAAACTTTTTTAAATATATATGAATAATATTTATTTAAGAACTACAATAGTGTAGGTAAAGTGTCATTCTAAAGAACTTGCTAACAATGTAAACAAACGACACAAGTTTGTTTTGTCCCTATTTCGCCTTGAATTTTCACATCACCTCATCAAACACCATTGAAAACATACACTATTGAAACGGTCGTTACCGTAAAATACAAAAACCATAAAATATATAAATATATCTTGAGTATTTCATTAAAAATTTAAAATGGTTTCATAGTTATGTTATTGGGACCTGATGGAAAAACGTTTTTGTTGATACCTATCAACAATTGTAGAATTTAAAGAAACAAAAACGTGATGTGACTAAAGTTGGTCATATATTAAAGCCGCTACACACTACCCGACTCGCGCTCTGTACCTGCCAAAGCGGTTGTATACATTACGCGGTAGTTTGTCAATTTTATATTTCAATAAATACGTAAACTCAGATTAATCTTTTTAATTCTCTGACTCAGATAAAACTTTTTTCCATTCTTTTGCATCATTTTTTAAACATTACTTTTACGTCAAAAAATTAATTTGGTCGTTTTGAACTGTTTTAAGGTATGAAAGAAACCCTACATTTTTATATAAATTAATACAATGACGGTTGAATCATTAACGGTTTCAATATAAATTTACTATTTTACTATTTTTCTTGGCATGTAGGGGTATGTCTTCTTTGTTATTGAATTTTCTAACGCTTACTTCTATTGCTACCGAACACGGATACTGATATTGCTTATTATTGCCGGCAGCAAATCTCGTAAATACTGGTGATACATCATCTTCAAGTACCGATTTTTCTTCTGATGGGAATTAAAGAAATATAAATTTACCTACTTGTTTTTTACTTTCGGAATTTTACTATTCGATATGTTTTGACATAAGTAAAGGAGTAAGTAAGAGTCTTGCCCATCACTAGTAAATTCATCACTCAGAGACAATTTCAATATGACAGTTTATTTACATAGTTAGCAAGTTCTATAGAATGGCACTTTAGATATTAAATTTTATTTATAATCACCCGTTACTTAAAGGTATTTTTTGAGTGAAACTTTTAACCACATTGCACCTTGGTTTTTGTAAAGTTTTGATTGAGCCACTCGACCTTGCTATATGTGTGTTACCGATTGTATAAAATTCATCCATTGAAGGGTTTCCAAATAAAAGTTCATACTTTTCTTATCATTATTGCGTATCATTATTCGGTATAAGCAGTGACAGTAAGATACAGTTTACATGGTCTACAATAACCTACTTATTACACGTAGGTAACAAAGAAAACAAACGTAACATTTTTATTTGTCGTTTTTAGGGTTCCGTACTAAAACGGGGCCCTATTACTAAGACTCCGCTGCCCGTCGGTCCGTCTGTCTGTACCTCTGTCACCAGGCTGTATCTCATGAACCTTGATAGCTAGACAGTTGAAATTTTCACAAGTGATGTATTTCTGTTGCCACTATCACAACAAATACTAAAATCAGTATAATTGTTTGTTTGTCTGTCTATGTCAAGTAACCAATATAAAATGATCGAACACCGCGTACATTTTGCTTAAGAGTAGGGCTCTGCTAACACTAGATTTTCTTAGATACGACTGTTTGTAGTGTATATTTTGTACGGAACTCTTGCGCGAGTCCGATTTGCACTAGGCCGGTTTTTTCTATTGTAGCATAATTATGTTTCTTGCGTCAATACCTACTTACGAGAAGTCTGACCAGTACATGCACGGCATTGTTCAAATTAAGTACCCATGTTGTTAGCATTGAATACCCATAATGCTGCATGATTTGTTTTCATATCAAATTAACAGCATTTTGTTTCAAACTTCGTGGACAAATATTATGTACCGGCAATCATAATAGTCGTGTGTATTTTCAAAGGGCTATAGGTCCTAAAGGTCAGAATCGCATATAACTCTACATTAACTGTGAACTAGAAGGCGTCCATGTTGACACTGATAAGAAAAAGTGTAAACCCTCTATTTTACTTTACCGTAGTTGGGTAGAAACAGAAACTAACCTATCCGGCGATTTTTTAAATGAAAATATCCTAAAACTGTAAGTAATACTAAATCAGTAAGTAAAAATTCTAGGCGTGTTTTTAAGATCTCCAAATGTAATGCGAGAGTCGTGTTTTCAATTTCATTTTCTTTGCCTTTGCATCTTAAATTAAGTGTCAAGAGTGGCCACATACATATTTTGTCAGGGGGTAAAATAGTAAAACAACATAGGTTGTAAAAGGTGTTATTTAAAATAATTCGCTTAACCGGTAAAACCCAAAGCTACTTAAAAATATTATCGATCCAATTGACATGGTTATTTTACATTCGCCCGCAAACTATTGTCATCTTATTTGCACGTGCAACTACTGCTTTGTATTCGCACCGACAAAGGGTTGTCCAGGCAGTATTGATAATTAACGACAGAGTAAATTATTATTTCACTTAACAATGTTGCGTTGGTCGGCCTGTTTTGTTTCTTACTAGGGAATAGATAATAGAGAAATTAATATATTTAGGTACATTTTATATTCGTACAATGAATGCATTGGCAAATCCCTGGTTTTATCAAAAATCATAATGTCTAGTTATATGGAAAACAGGAATAATGCCAATAATTACATTAATTACTTAAATAGAAAAATCTGGAATCAATTCAAAAATATAACTCAAGTTTGATTCAAATAAAACTGAACCACAAAACATACGGTTTTCGACAAGCTTTCATTCAATACCCGAACGGAGCCTAGATCCGCAGATACGTAGCCGAACGCAGACACTTCTACGTATCTTGGCGTGACCGTGTAGTACGGGATCTTAAAACCGCCGGTGGTAAGAACACAGCGCTACGTTTCCGCGTGTAACACGGATATCAGAAGCCCTACTTTATATTGGTCTAATATTCGAAATTTGTGAGCCGGAATAAGCCTAATTTGATTTTGCGTAAAATGTACTTGTAAATATCTGATTGTAGAAAGATATAAAAGAAAAAAAATGACCAAAATAAAATGAAGTTATTGTTATTAATTATATTTTTATTAAAATATAATACATGCCGTGCCGTTTTATAATCAACTACGCGTATCAAATCAAATCAAAATATTCTTTATTCAAGTAGGCCTAGTTACAAGCACTTTCGAAATGTCAGTTACATGAGAGTGAATGTATTTCTGTCTTACAAAATGAATTCGTATTGGCATTATTATTTACTGTAATGAAGACCCTGTTTTAAGCTTCAAACTTGACGCGTTTCACTATACATGTTATTTCTTATTCTTGTTTAATTATTTAATTTGATAATTTGTATTGATAGCTCTCATAACAAATTCTTAAGTATCGCCATTGGTGTAGCTGCATTTTTCAAGCGCGCTATTAGAACATTTGTTACATTGTTTACTTTATATTAGCATTCGGAATACCAGAATTAATATGTTAATCTTATATCACACTAACGGTGCACTTTATCGCTGCTATTGATCTTATAATAGTATAGAATAAGATCTAAAAACACCTAATTACAATACACTTGTTTAACGCTAATATTAGCCTTTACAACCTTATTTTATAAAATTTTATTTGCTCTGGCCGCGATTCGAACCCGGGACCGCCAGCTTTGTAGGCTGTTGTACAACTAACTGAGCCTAACGTGATAAATTGTACCGAATTGTGCTGTCCTGGGGTGTAAATTAGAGCTCTCGGTCGTGTCCGGGTTTCGTGTACCCGTTTCCGTGTACCCGTTTCCGTGTTACACGGAAACGGTTTTCTGACCCGTTCGGAACGTGTAATCAAGACCCGTGTAATTAAGACTCGTGTACCCGTGTACCCGTGTACACGGGTCTCAATTACACGCGGGTCCGATCCGCCGTCGACGTGTAGTGGCAATCCAACGGGTTGTCTTTACTTTAAGAGCGTGTGTGAGAAATCGAGAGTGATATTTCGTCTTTAAACTTGTGCGTTTTTTTATTTCTACGTTTAAGAAAATGTTCAATATAAAACGGTATATTATTTTACGCGATAAGATTAAAAGGAAAAAAAACGAGTCGAGCGTAATACAGTATTTAAAAAAAACTTGAAAAATACAAAAATAAACAAGTAGAAATTAATAATTTAGAAAATATTAAATAATCAACTTAAAATAATAGAAGCTTCTTAAAAAGCTATTTTATAAATATTTCCTATTGAATTAAAATTCTGGACAGAGTAATCAAATAATATATCAAAGATTTCTTAAGGCAATCTACTTTAATTATAAAAATACAACTAAACTATTTTTTAATCACATTATTGGTGTGAAAAATTACAAGTTTACCTAAGTGTACCGAAGCTTAACAAGAATTATGCGTACAATTATATAACTTGTAATGGCAAAAGCGGAATCAAATCGTAACTTATATTTTCTAGGTTAGACAAGATATTGTAAAAAAACGAAAAAAAAAATTAGAAGTCATGAATTTATTGGGTACTAGCTTCTGCCCGCGACTTCGTTTGCTTAAAATCGTTTATCGCGGATAAGTGTATTTTTCGGGATAAAAAGTAGCCTATGCCCTCTCCTGTGACTCAAACTATCTCCATACCAAATTTCATCCAAATCGGTTCCACGGTTTAAGCGTGAAGAGTTAACAGACAGACAGATAGACAAACTTTTGCATTTCAAAATAATAGTATATGGATTAATTTTGATCAAAATGTTAGAATATTAAAATGTTATACTTAGCTAAAACTGCAATCATTTAGTAGTTTTTTTTAAGTTTTAAATACTTTTGATACTCATTGCAGTTAGCGAAATGGCAAATAATATATATTTGTAAAATGACAAATCACTCCGCTTAATTAAAAATACTTCTTTAGTAAACAACATGATAGACATTAAAGCACAACGGATCGTTGGTAATTTGGTTTAGTAGCAACTGAATAAATTAATAATGATAAATCGATTATTTTACAAAAATATCACAAGGACAGGAGTACTTATTATAATTGTGTTCGAATATTTGTACAAATGAACAATGATATGGCTTAATTAAATATTTTTTTTTCTTTTCACACACTATCAGAATGAAAATAAGAAAATGTAGGTACTTACTTGTTAGATGTCGACGCTGGAGATTTTAAGTGAACAAATTTTAAATGCTTTCCTATAGCTCCTGTCAAACTACCACAACACAAAAACTTATAGTTAGTCCGATCACTGCACAAGTTACAATAAGCTGTATCACCGAGATTGGTGGCGTATCTCTACACCCAACTTCTTTTCATATTCAAAGTTTTTAACTATAACAAATATAAATTTTAACAAACAAAGTATGACTCTCAATGTTGACCGACAGTGTGGGCAAGTAAAATTTTAATAATAACTAGTGAGTACATTATAAATTCAAAGCTGCCCCTTCCAAAAGGGCTAAGGGAAGTATTTCGCTTATTTATATTAAAATAATTCGGCCTTTCATTCAACTTTAGCGAACAAAAGCTGTTCCAGGTAATAGCCGAGTGTCAAAGTTACTCATATATATTATTAGTAAAATTGCCACGGTTTATTTACTACGCAAACAATAGGTATTGTCTTTATCTACACGTGCAGCGTAACCCTAAACCCACTCACATCTTATCTCGTAAATGGCCGCCTTGGCAGGTAATGTACCATGTATAATAGTCGTACCTAATACTTTTTTTCACCTAACACCATATTAATCCATTATTTATAGTAAGTATCCATTAAATGTGTGGACAAAATTAAAAGATATCATTAGATAACAAGATTAACACTAGGACGATTTTTATAAACTTTAAATCATGTATTATATCATGTGCGATTAAAATTTTAATCGCAAACCAAAAATTGCTTAGACCAATATAACTGTAATCAATGCTAAAATATTAGATATTTGAGTTCGTTATTAAATTTGAATAGAAATAAATCTTGTCCGCCGTACGCAATAATATAAAAACAGTTATTCAATAATGACCAATTACGAGGGTTGCTACTTATATATCCGGAAACAAAAAAACAAACAAACGTACACGGCTGAAAATAGTTTTATTGTTTTTCAAAGTATTCCCCTTGATGATCTATGCACTTTTGCATTCGCGTGAACCAATTTTTAAAGCACTTCTGCCACTCCGCCTGAGGTACCTCCATAACGTGTTGTTTGAATGCGTCGACAGCATCTTCAGCGGTCGAAAATCGTTGACCGCGTAATTTATTCTTTATATTTGGAAATAAATAAAAATCGTTGGGTGCCAAGTCAGGGCTGTACGGCGGATGACCCGTTAATTCCACATTTTGACCCTCCAAAAATAGAGTTGTTTCGCGTGACGTATGACAGCTGGCATTGTCATGATGAAGAATGATTCTTCGTCGCTGGTTAGTTTTACGAATTTGTTCAAATACTTCCGGTAAGCAAATGGTCGTGTACCACTCTGAATTAACCGTTCTACGGTTTTCTAGTGGCACTGTAGCTACATGGCCATTAATACCGAAGAAGCAGGCCACCATTTGTTTCAATGTACTTTTTGCACGAGTAACTTTCGTAGGGTTCGGCTCATTTTGAAACACCCATACCGTTGATTGTTGCTTCGTTTCGGGATCGTATGCATAGATCCAGGATTCGTCACCTGTATAGATGTTATAAACGGCTTTTGAGTCACCACGGTTATATTTTTTTAACATTTTATTGCACCATTCGACGCGAGCATGTTTTTGCTCATTTGTTAAGTTGTGGGGTATCCAACGCGAACAAATTTTTTTTACAGCCAAATAATTATGTAATATGCTATTAATGCTGGTCATAGAAATACCCAGAGTCCCCTCTATCTCGCGGTACGTAACATGTCGGTCGTCCATTATAAGTTTTCGCACAGCCTCGATATTTTGTTGTACAACGACCGATTTCGGGCGACCTGCCTTAACTTCGTCCGTAAGCATACTACGTCCACGATTGAACTCACTAAACCAGTGATACACAGTAGTTTTAGATGGGGCTTCATCACCAAAAGTTGAAGTTAGTTGATCTATGCACTGTTGTTGCGTTAAACCACGCCGAAAATCATAATAAATCATAGCACGAATATTTTCACGAGTGAGTTCCATTCTTGCTGCGAGATGACATTTAAAACCCGTCAAAAACAAAACACGAGCGTTAATAAGGAAGAAAAAATATACCTTATATACTTAAAAAAGTTCAAATTTTACCATGGCGGTCAAATATGCTATTTAAGAAGATTGTAATCCCGGTTTCCGGATATATAAATAGCAGCCCTCGTATTCGTTTCAACTTCAACTCAAACCAATCCGGGCGGGTCGCGGTATTCACTACCCGAACGGAGCCGAGACCCGCGGATACGGACCCTAACTTAGAAACGTTTCCTAAGAGGAAACATTTCTTAGACCCGTGTAGATCGGGTTGTTAGCACCGCCGGTGTTAAGGACACGTGTACACGTTTCCACGTGTAACACGGATAGCTGGAGCTCTAGTGTAAATACACAAGCAGAACGCAAGACATATTAAAGAGAGCCAATTTTTATTTCAGGTATGTCACGTAATTAGTTTACTGTGAAAAACTAATAGTTTATTCAATATGATTGGAAGTCAGTATTTCGATTTCCTCTAAATAATACCGTTAAATACCAAATGCCGGCATTATGTGTCGTCATAATAACAGAAGCAAACAAACAACAAACGTGCTTAGTGTATAACCAATGTATGAATCTTAAGGCCACTTTATCCACACTATCTGTAGATCACGATTACAGTTTTCATATAAAAAAATGTGTGTTAGTGATTAGAAATGATTTTCTAATTATAAAATCGCAATTACCACATTTATTGCTGCAATACGCCAATACTTTATTATGAAGAGTAGTAATTACACTTGCATCATTATAGAATTACTGTAATAATTGACAACATTTAATATCCAGGTATTTTCCTATAATCCATACTAATTCCAAACTATTAATATTATAAATGCGAAAGTGTGTTAACCGATTTGGATGAAATTTGGTGTGAAGATAGTTTGAATCCCGGGCAAGGACATAGGCTACTTTTTATCCCGGAAAAATACCCTTATCCGCGATAAACGAATTTAAGGCGGATGAAGTCGCGGGCAGAAGCTAGTATAAAACAAAGGAAAAAAATATTAGAACACATTTTTAATCTTTCGAAAACACCGGTTTTATAAAGAGTGTAAAGTGCGTATATGACAAGCAGCTGCTCAGATTCAGAGCGTAGAAAATCATAAGTAAAATGCTTCCATTGTGTTGGTGCATGGAGATGCGCTACCGTGTGTTAGTGTATTGCAATACGTAGCGCTGGTATGTGACCAGCCAATGAGTGCACTTCGCGCAATGTTTTAAGTATTGTATTCGTGAACGTTTCTTTGCATGTGCACTATGTCAAAGGATGTATTAAAAAAAAATCTGCGACATCGAAGTGGAACAAAATGAGAGATGTAAAATATCCTTATTTCTAAGAAATCCATGGTACCTATTTGGGGTAATACATAATTTCAAAATGTATCTGAGTGTTCTTTTCGGATAAAAGTCAAGATTGCTACCTTTCATTCCTCGTTAGCAATCCATCATTTGTAGATGATTATATACTTGTATTCTTTAGGCCGTTCACGTAATAATTTCGAAATTTCGACACGCGGGTAGCTGAATATGAAAGGATTGTTAAAGCATACTCTTTATCCGATTATGGTAAACAAAAAAGAGGTTTGCCACTTTTCTCCTTCATGGACGCAGTTGCGGGCACCTTCTAGTTAACTTTTAGTTTGACCACATTATTGACGTCCGGAATCCGACCCGGGGTCTGATTGTCACTCGCGCCCATCTATCAAAACATTACACGAATTACATGCATTAGGTGCGTGCGGAACTGTGTGACACATATAAAAAGTTTGTTTACCCGTTCCTGTTGTATTTCATTTTTATGACACAATGAAATCAGTAATATTAAAACGAGAAAAATCTCGTGACACATCTAGAAAAAAACTGATAATTTTCAATTATAATTCAACCTGCTGAACCGCTGAATAGCGGAGAAATCGCGATGAGTTCATCGCGAGTTCTCCGCTATTCACTTTCCAAACACTAAATGCTAAATCGTGACGGTTATGATATGAACGCTAGACTGTCATTTACCTATTCCTAATATAGATCTTGGCTTTGATTACATATTTATATTTTAGTTGACAATCCACTTTAAGAACTAGTATATTTTGACCTCTCATCTCGAACACTTACAACTACTTCACGTATAGTATTATATCAGGAATAAGGTAACTGATTTTCTGAATTAAACCCGCCCGGGAATCCGTAATTAGAATTAACTGTTCTCTCTCATGCGGCTCTTGAACACATAAATGTTAATACCATAATGTAATAAGTAAAGGAGTATTTTTGTTAAGTACATAGCTCTACGAGTGTTAGTCGACGAATGTGTTGGACTAACAATGATTTGATTACATGACTTACTATCTACTCGAATTTGACGTCATTATTGGGAAAACTAAAACATTAGCATATCTATTATTTATTCTGCATAAACACAAAAAACCCGACACCTTGTGTTTCTTTTGGGTTTCTTACGCATACCTCTAGCGACTGTATATTTGCATATATGCATTTGGCTTGAAGTAATATGCTGTACTTGGGTCTTGTCACTAGCATTTGGCTTAAATATTATGCTGTGAATGCGTCTTTTTAGCATATATATATTTGGCCTTACTGTGCAATTGCGTTTATGTATCTCTCTGATACGAAACGTTTAAATGCCGAGAGCAACAATTGCGTTCTTGATCACCCAGTATTGATCGCATGGGGCGCCTGCCTGGGTGGATCTCGTGTTCATTTATGTACCGCCAGCCTTTTTCAAGCGACGTTGATTATTTAATTGATTACTTATTGAATATACATTTACTCAAAATATGTCATAGGATTTATTATATAGTATGAATACACGTTGTAAGGTGATAAAATTGAACTAAGCTTGAACTGGGGATTGGTAAAACAGCTCTAATGTGGCCTTCAATTTAAATTGAATGTAATGTAAAATTTTGCGTTAAGACAATAAGTTGGATAGTGCCGACGCCACGAGAGTTATTCAGTTGATTGAATAAGTTCAGATCGTCACCCGCGAGGAACTTTACTCGAGTCCAGCAAGTTTCATTTTATAAATAACTATAAGATGGCCGCAACGCGGAGGGGGAAAAGTCATAACGCTCTTTTTTACTTCAGCGTAGTCGGGTAAAAAGTATCATATAACCATTTGGAGATACCCGGCTATCCATGTGCCAAAAATAGTTGAAATCGGTTCTGCCGTTTTAGTGAACTCCAAATAGTCCGTAACAACCATTTTTTGAAAATATCTTCAATGTACAGACATTTAATTTTTACAACTTTATAGTAGTATAGATTATGAGCGTTGTTGCACTTGTAATTACAATCGATTTATTTGCTTTCCAGATACAAATTAACTAAATCTCAACTACATTACACAACGATACGGTTATATTTAAATCATCCCTGATTGTAAAAGGTGATGATGACATTAGATCACATGAAATTAATGTAAATAAGGCTTTGACAGACATTAACAATTGGACATGTAGCAATAATCTAAATATAAATATGACAAAAACCTTCTAGATTTAATTTCATTCATATAATAATAAGCCAATGCAATTAGATATCAAATATAATAATTACCCTATTGTTAAAGTGTGATTATATTATGTTCTTGGGACTACATCCAGATAAACATCTGAATTGGAAAAGTCATGTCGATTATGTGTGTTCAAGTTTAGACAGATTTATATATGCTTTGCATTAAGGAGGTTAAGGAACACTGTTACTATTGGGACAGCTATTACATACTACCATGGATACGTTTCATTAGTCCTTAATTATGGCCTATTTATTACTGTGCGGAAATTCTGTACACGCTGAAAGGGCACTTTTACTGTAGAAAAAGTTTATTCGTGCGGTTACTCTTTAAGAAATGTAAGATCTTGCGTTGACTCTGCATGTATATAAAATAAGCATGCTTATATTACATGTTAAATATCATTCACAATTATTTTAAAAAAGGTACGAGGTTTTTGTAGGCAGGCAAAGAGCCCAATATCAGAATTTCTGTATCAACTTCCATGTCCCAGAAATTGGACTATATACCTAATTTTGTATGTACCGCAATTAGTTTATTTCTAATAAATTTCATGACGAAGAAAGTTTGAAAGTTACAACTGGCCTCATCTGGGGACAAGATCGGAAGATGTTATTGAGATGGGCCAGGTAGTCCAAAGTTGCTTTGGGGCAATATTTATACAAGGTAATTCCAAGTTGATTGAATATTTTTTTATTTAACGACAACTCAACAATGTCTTATAAGTCACATGCGACTGCTTTTTTACAGTTGTTTAACAGTTAAATAACATCTATGACATGCAAACAAAATATAGAATTTTCATCCACGTTTTAACAGTTATAATTTGTTACGTAAGTTCTTATCCGTATATATGTATAAATCTAATCAACTGCATTTTCATAATAACTAAGTCACTTATCAACTTTTTAATATCAAACAGATATTTAGAAACCAAATATCAAAATGTATTAAAAATATCTCTTGACGACCGGTTTGCCTCAGCGGGAGTAACGTCGCCTGCGAAGCTGAAGGTCCTATGTTCAAATCCCGGTAAGGGCAAATACTTGTGCGATGAGCATAAATATTTGTTCCCAAATCTTAGATGTTGTTTGTAAATATATCTATTAATATACAGGGTGTCCCAAGAAGTAGTGATATACTGAAGCTGAGACGTAGAGGACCTAGAGCGCTATGTAAATCACCCCCATGTATGTCCCGCGATTTTTCGTATTTTCGGAGTTATGACTTTTTTTTTTATTCTTCACCTATCGCCGAGTACGATGAGATTTTCATTTATGGTGACGTGAATTATTGCGATAGATGCTTGATTTTTTTTTGTGTGCTAAGGTGATACATAGGCCAATTCAGTATGGTAACATTTACAATCGTTAGATCTTCGAATGGAATAAAAAAAAATTAAATGCCAAGAATGATAAAATTACCCAATATGTTCACAACTTCAAGGGTCTTTAAAAAGATAAAATCACATAAAAAAAATTACCGTTTGGCGTTTAAAAACTTGCTCTATCTATCAGGTAGCTACCCTGATAGATAGAGCATTTCATATTATTATTCATAAGGCTTCAATCAAAAAATTGAAATCTAAATGTGGTAAGTGCAAAATTTTCATTTACATGATGATTAATACAAACAAAGTAAAACCAATTACAAGGTGTTTAATTACAAGAAATTTTCAAAATGGCCCCCCTGTTGCTCAATGCAAGTGCGACATCGCCGAAAAAAGTTGTCTTTTAATCGTCTGAATGCACTTCTATTATTTTTAATGGTTTCTTCTGCTACTCTCAATTTCCGGGTTAACTCGTCCAAATTGCGGCATTCTCTTGAGTAGACGAGGTCTTTGTAGTATCCCCATACAAAAAAATCAATGGGGTTTAGGTCGGGGGACCGTGGAGGCCAGGCTATAAGGCAGGCGTCACCCCGGCCGCAACGACCAATCCATCTTTCAGGGTATCTTTGATTGAAATAGTTTCTTACGTCCAAGGCAAAATGGCATGGTGCACCATCACACTGCAGTACTATGCTTCTGCGTGTCTCCAAGTCCACATCTTCTAACAGCAGGGGCAGATCGACGCGTAGAAAATTTAAAAAGTGATTGCCGCCCAAGCGGTCTGGCAGCTGAAAGGGCCCGATTAGTTGACCGTTAAGTATGCCAGACCAAAGGTTAACACTAAAGTGTTCTTGGAATGTCGATTCCCTTTTTAAATTTGGATTTTCAATTGCCCATGAGTGAGAATTGTGCATATTAAAAATCTCATTGCGTCTAAAGTGGGATTCATCCGTCCACAAGATTTGGTTAAAAAAGTTTTCGTTTTCAGCTTGTCTCCTCAGCATTTCCTGACAGAATTCAATTCGCCGATTGTAATCTTCCGGTTTCAACTGTTGCACTTTTCTAACGTGAAACGGATGATATCCTACGCTCTGTAGTGTACGGTGTACCTGAGATTTAGAAAGTCCGGTACGACGTTCCATAACTCTCACACTGGTCGACGGGTCTCTTTCTACTTCTTCAACCACTGCATCTACTACATCAGGATCCGGCATAGTGGCCATACGGCCTGATCTGGTACCCGGTATGTAACCTTCCAAATACGCATTATGTACTCTTAAGATCATGCGATAGTCAGGAAACGTTTCAGGTTGAGGCCCGCCTCTTCGTTCCACATGTTCCCGGTATAGCCTTGAAGCTTCCGCCGCATTCCCCCTAGCATAACCGTAATATTAATGTATTTCTGCGTAGTCACGTGAAGTAAACATGATCACTTACACGCAAACTCAAGTCCAGTTAAATAATGCCAAGTCGTCGATTCCAGGTAATAACACTAATCCAAATCGTAATGCAAGTCAAAGTCCATATGAATAGCCAAAATGATTAGAGAAACGAACAGTTAGCAGTATTAAAACACAATTTTTAAATTATTGAAAAGTACCAAGTTTTGGTCATCACCAAACAACGTGAAAATTATCTCATGCGTCAAACGTCTTTTGTTTTTTGTTCTTTTTCTATTGATGGCCAGTGCGTGATTTAGAACGAAATTTATTTAGAAAGTTAATAAATTTTGCACTTGCCACATTTAGATTTCAATTTTTTGATTGAAGTTTTATGAATAATAAAATGAAATTTTCAGGGTAGCTACCTGATAGATAGAGCAAGTTTTTAAAAGCCAAACGGTAATTTTTTTATGTGATTTTATTTTTTAAAGCCCCTTAAAGTTGTGAACATATTGGGTAATTTTATCATTCTTGGCATTTTTTTTTTTTTATTCCATTTAAAGATCTAACGATAGTAAATGTTACCATACTGAATTGGCCTATCTATCAGCTTAGCACACAAAAAAAATCAAGCATCTACCGCAATAATTCACGTCACCTTAAATAAAAATCTCATCGTACTCGGCGATAGGTGAAGAATTAAAAAAAGTCACAACTCGGAAAATACGAAAAATCGCGGAACATACATGGGGGTGATTTAGATAGCCCTCTAGGTCCTCTACGTCCCAGCTTCAGTATATCACTACTTCTTGGGACACCCTGTATATCTTCATCTAGTACCCTTAACACAAGCCTTATTGAGCTTACCATGGGTCTAGTTCCATTTGTGTTAAATTGTCCCGTAATATTTGTTTATTTAACTTTACATCTTTATTATTTGTACTTTCAACTTAAAACAATATATATGGATTATGCCATCATTATTATCTGACCCACACTGGACATTTCATTTTTCGAAATTTACTACAATTGAAATGTCACGGATAGATTTGGGCTATCTGATCACATTAACATTATTTTTAGTCCTGTTTTTATTTTATATCTATATAATGTCATGTGACAATTATCAAGCTCTTTGTCAACAGTTTTCGCTATTCGGCCTTCTTTAATAACAGCATCTGCAGCTCTTAGTAGTTCCTAAGACACCGTACAACGCGTTGATGACCACTTTTAAGTCCGCATGGTACATTAAAAAAAAAAAAACAATAATATTTAAATCCCTTTATATATGCAATATAGCAGCCAATTAGGCGCTTCACGTAGAAAATTGTACACTGACACACAAGATATGTATATGTTACGAGGGTTGCTACTTATATATCCGGAAACAAAAAAACAAACAAACGTACACGGCTGAAAATAGTTTTATTGTTTTTCAAAGTATTCCCCTTGATGATCTATGCACTTTTGCATTCGCGTGAACCAATTTTTAAAGCACTTCTGCCACTCCGCCTGAGGTACCTCCATAACGTGTTGTTTGAATGCGTCGACAGCATCTTCAGCGGTCGAAAATCGTTGACCGCGTAATTTATTCTTTATATTTGGAAATAAATAAAAATCGTTGGGTGCCAAGTCAGGGCTGTACGGCGGATGACCCGTTAATTCCACATTTTGACCCTCCAAAAATAGAGTTGTTTCGCGTGACGTATGACAGCTGGCATTGTCATGATGAAGAATGATTCTTCGTCGCTGGTTAGTTTTACGAATTTGTTCAAATACTTCCGGTAAGCAAATGGTCGTGTACCACTCTGAATTAACCGTTCTACGGTTTTCTAGTGGCACTGTAGCTACATGGCCATTAATACCGAAGAAGCAGGCCACCATTTGTTTCAATGTACTTTTTGCACGAGTAACTTTCGTAGGGTTCGGCTCATTTTGAAACACCCATACCGTTGATTGTTGCTTCGTTTCGGGATCGTATGCATAGATCCAGGATTCGTCACCTGTATAGATGTTATAAACGGCTTTTGAGTCACCACGGTTATATTTTTTTAACATTTTATTGCACCATTCGACGCGAGCATGTTTTTGCTCATTTGTTAAGTTGTGGGGTATCCAACGCGGACAAATTTTTTTTACAGCCAAATAATTATGTAATATGCTATTAATGCTGGTCATAGAAATACCCAGAGTCGCCTCTATCTCGCGGTACGTAACATGTCGGTCGTCCATTATAAGTTTTCGCACAGCCTCGATATTTTGTTGTACAACGACCGATTTCGGGCGACCTGCCTTAACTTCGTCCGTAAGCATACTACGTCCACGATTGAACTCACTAAACCAGTGATACACAGTAGTTTTAGATGGGGCTTCATCACCAAAAGTTGAAGTTAGTTGATCTATGCACTGTTGTTGCGTTAAACCACGCCGAAAATCATAATAAATCATAGCACGAATATTTTCACGAGTGAGTTCCATTCTTGCTGCGAGATGACATTTAAAACCCGTCAAAAACAAAATACGAGCGTTAATAAGGAAGAAAAAATATACCTTATATACTTAAAAAAGTTCAAATTTTACCATGGCGGTCAAATATGCTATTTAAGAAGATTGTAATCCCGGTTTCCGGATATATAAATAGCAGCCCTCGTATACGTATTTATAAACCTACCCGATCAATGCAGCTTAGTACAGTAAAAAGTACATCAAAATTGGTTGGTCCAGTACTTATTTGGCGAGTTAGCCGCGACTGTATAGCCAAACAGTCGTCGAATTAATGATGGGGCAAGTTGTTCTGAGTTCACAACTTGCCCCCCAAAAAAGGAATATCAAGCCCCAAACATAAGGTATAAACATGAATCTCAATATGACGTAAGTAAGTTGTACATAAAATAAACTGAATTTTTAAGTTAGAATAGAGAAACATAGTATTCGTAACAATTAATACGCAATTAGCTATTAATAAATAAATAACTTTATGAACTTAAGTAAAAACTGGGTAGGCTAGGTATTTAAATTATTCAAGAACTTTGTAGAGCCTAGATTAAACTAAATAAAACTAAATAATTAATAATAATCAAAAAACAGAAAAATAACTATAAATAATGCACGGGCTCCGGGTCAGAGCCGAGCGGTAGGGTGCCCAGCAGGCTGTCAGCATTACCCCGCTGAATAGCTAAAGCTATTCTTTGGGATAGGTAAGAGCCAGCCCGCTGGTCACCCGTCGCTTCGACGAGTCGCTTCCCCAATTCCTTAAAAATGTTTAAGGCACTTTCTCCCCAAGGCCCGAGCGTTTCCACCCCAAACGGCTCAAACAAGCAGGCACTGTTGATGGCTGCATATTTGCGCCGCTTGAGGTGTTCGGCTACATCCGCAGCAGCACCGGCCTTGGTGGAGGTCACTGGAAGGTGGGACGGCGCCAGTGTATCCACGCATGTGGCATCCCAAACCAGCGGCCGTCCCAACTTCCAGGGGACTAGTGTCATGCCGTCTGGCCTCTTACCGTCGTCCCTCGCCAGACCTGTCGGCTCCAGGACGGCTGGTGTTCCCGCACTGACGAATGCTCGGCGCAAGATGTCGTTCAGGGTGGCATGCCGCGCAATGCGCCCAGCACTTCTGGTGCAGGACAGGCCATGGACGCCGGTTCGGACGACATTGGTGCCGCATTTGTACCGATGCGGGGCAATACACGCAGCTCCCAGTCGCAGCGATACTGCGAGCCTAAAAGTCTCATTACTGATAAGTGTGCCCAAATTTTTGGAGGGTAGAGCCTGTAGCCACGCGCCCGATTCCCATCTACAACTAGCAAGGAGGCGAGCTCGCTCTGCGGGGCTGGTGGACGTTACTAACAGGTTATCCCCTACCAGCGCGCAGAGCGGCTCGTCCCATTGCCGCTGCGAATGGGGAATCGAAGGCAGGTTAGTGGGGCAGTAAGACCTCCAAGAATTTAAGGCGTCATTCAAAAAGGGTATTTCCAAATTAGCAGGGGTTTCTTTTAGAATTTTGAGTACTAAATTTTGAGTTCCATTAACAGAATAAAGGAATGCGGGTAAGGCGAGATTAGAAATTTTGCGGATCCCAATGCCTCCGTGCCTGACGGGCAAAGCGGCTTGGGTCCATTGGGCCTCTTGTAGATGGATGTTAATGACGGATGAAATTGTGGTTTTGATCAAATCGTCGAGTTTTTCCAAGAGGGCGGGATGTTTCCAGAGGTGACTGCATCTAAGTGTGTACGTAAATTTAGGCACGAAGAGACAATATTTGATTATTGTGTAGGCCATGTGAGCATTAATTTGGAGCAATCGATCCGAAAAAGAACTGAAAATTTTGTGTTTTTCTTCGATGAAGCCGGGAAAGGATTCATCAAGAATTGGTGACCCTAGGAGGTGGAGAGAAGTATTATCTACCTCTTTAATATTTGGTGCTATTGTCCGGAACTTACATAATGCTAGGTTTTTTTGGGTGCAGTTTTTCAAAAAGTATATTTCACATTTGGAGAAATTTAAATCAAGTCCAATTTCTGCGAATTTTCCTGTTAGGATCTGTAGATCTTCGAATAGCATGTCAACATCACCCCCTAGAGTACCGTCGTCTAGATACCATAAAATATGATACAATAAATTTGGAATTTAGACTTTTTAGTATAGGGTGAATAGCTAAGCTAAAGAGAGCCGATCCAAGAGGATCGCCTTGTTGACAGCCTACCGCGGATAGTAGGGGGTTATTTTTGAAGACTAATTTCGATGGGGTGCTGTAGCATTGCCGAAGAAAATTGAAAAGTTCTGGTATGTTTTGCTTGACCTGTGTCAACACGGTACCTCGGTCGACGGAGTTGAACGCATTTTTTACGTCAACTTTTAAAAGTACCTCGCATTCCCTTTTTGTGATAAAGGTACGTAAAGCTTGTACCGCTGCTTCGCTGCCACCCTTAGAGCCGAAGCCTAATCGATAAGGTTGAAAGTATGCCGATAGGTCGCTTGAGACAGCGTTGCAGCAGCATTTGGCTGTTAAGCGGCGGTAGGTGGTTCCTACCGCTATTGGCCTGATCCCGCCGTCTTTTTTTGTTAGTACGCACAGATTGGCTCCGTATAAGATGTTAGTAATCGCTTCGTTCACTGTGCCTGACAGCATGATGTTAGCCAGTGCCGTGAGCTCTTTTAAAAGTGGGTCACTGGCTTCTCCGCATGTGTGGCGCAAAAGGTCCTTTAATTGCTGTGGGGTTAAAGCATCGAGGCCACCTGCCGAGCCATTTGGGAAGGAGGATACTGCTTTAAGAACTTCCTCGGAGCACACGTGGAGATACGGATCAGACGGGTTGGGAGGGTCAGGGAGTGAGAGATTAACATTGGGAGCCGGGTGTTTGCTTTATAGGGCTGTGAGAGTGTCAGCTGTGTTAGGAGCAGTGGTGTCGCTGGAGAATAAAAGCCGGGCAGCATCCTTAATGTTACCTTCCCCTAGCTTTGTCTCTGCATGACGAGGTAAAGAAAAACCCTGTTTCAGCGGTGTACTTTGCAGATTATTTATATCGTGAGGGTTGAGGCAGTTTTGTTTAATACGAGACGTTAAAGATGTACCTCTCTCTGCGTTTTGTTTTACATGTAGGACACGATAAGGGAAGGTAAGAAGGTGCTCCCATGATTCCTGTCAGTTTTGGTTTACTGCGAATTTTATATCTTCTGTGAGTTTTTGAGCAACCTGTATCCGCGAGCTGCGTGGAATTCATTTTATGATTGGAATAGAGTGTTTAAGTTCACTCAGTTTTTCAGAGAAGGGCCTAAACTGATTTGGTTGCAAAATGTTTACCTGGACAGGGTTAGGAAGCGGCAAAACTGCACCAGATCGAGAGCCGTGGGTACGACTGATATGTATATTAAGTCCCCTCTGACCTTTGAAGAAACGAATCTGCGAGCAATGTGGGCACCGAATCGAGTTCTCCAGCAACACAGAACTGGAAGCGACATTTGTGGTGGAGCCCGTGCTGCAAGTATCCATTTAACAAAATAATAAAGAACGTAATACGTATAAAATTAAAGCTAAGAATAAAAAAAAATGTAAATATAAACAAAACCACTATGAGATTCGTCGGCATACAAATTGTCACTTTGTCCAGGCTCAAGAGTCCACTGGGGTGCGCACCAGAGCAAAACTATGTTTTTGAGGACCGTACAGTATTATAAAAACGCAAAACGAGAGTAGGTATAAACATTAAGGAGATAAACAAAGATGAGAGTAGTGGAGGCAGTCGCTGTCAACCACCGGAGCAGTGACGGCCGGAGTCGGCGCATGGCGCGCTCTCGGGCGGAGCATGTGCAATACGTGCCGTTGCCTAGCAGCGTCTCAGCGTCCTTGTTGTCATTGTTCTTTCATTTCAAAATAGAGGAAAAAGATTACTAATTTTCCAAAAACGATCTTCTGAACTTTGCCCACATGTGGGCGTACACAGGGGAATATTTATAACATAACTATTGGAATTCCAGGGGACTAAACCCTGCTTGTTAGTAATATTTGCTTTGCACTACGTACCTACATTATATAGCTACATAATAATATAAATACGTAATTATCATTTTCTCTGCTTTGAAAATCGATTTTAACCGAGTAAGAAAATCGCAGTCTACAGCACTGGGGTACAGCACTATTCTTACTTTTGACAGAAAAAATTAGAAATCGACCTTGAACGTAACTCGACAATTTGAATAGCATATTTTTACATCGCTGGTTTTGAACGCACGCCAAGTCTAGTTTGTCAAATTAAAGCCGCAATGGAAAACTAGCGTTGGACACACAACCGCCCGCTACTGTTTTAAAGAAAATAAAAAAAAAATTTTTTTTAATTAATCACACATATTTTGGGACAAATAGTACTTACCGATGAAAGGAAATACCACGATTAACAGCTCCATCTTTATTGGTAGTATTTGAACAGTTAATTATTGAACAACGAGTTATTTTGTTTTTTAAACCTGAAGTCGAAGTCGCATGTAGACCTCGTTCGGGTGCAGACTGATGTTCGCGGCGAGCAAGTCCGCCGTCGGGGCGAGTTTACGCCACGCGACACGCGAGGTACATACACTCTTTCCTTCTATCTTGATAAATTTCTGTGGTATCTACGCCCCTAGTACGTAACAGTACATTTCACTTATTGTTTTTGAAAATATCTCCAACATTTAATTTTTACAACTTTTTAAATAATATAGTAGCAGAGAATGTCTGTATGGTCCTAATAGAAAAAAACAAAACTGAGATTTCTCGAGAGAGACGCATAAAAAAACTGTATGACCTTGTTCACATATATCAAATAGAGAATAGCATCGAATTTCGTGCTTAAAAATTTAGGTTCCTGATTTCCATGGTGACCAACAAGCTTGCTTGCCTTTGTTTACAGTTCAAAGACACTCATAAAAACCTTTTTCTCCCCACTTGACGTTCGTGCCAGAAAAATATCTAGGTATAATAATGGGACATCGTCACGTATGGTATGGGAGAGGGGAAAGAGGGACGATGACATTGTTTTCTTAACACGTTGATGTTGATGAGTGATTAATATATTTGGGTCATACAGAATTTTAGTATGAGTTAGCGTTATGCGTCTTTCCTGTGGACACCCGAAAGTTAAGGGCTTTAAATACTCATTTTTCTTAGTGCCCTATAGGCTATGTACAAATTGATTAATACTCTAGATCTAAGCGATAAAAATATCAGTTATATGTACCCAAGCCCTTAACTATTGCGTTGTCCACAGGAAAGACAGCTAAATTCTAGAACCAGTATGACCCATTTAGAAATGATGGTAACAAATAGTTATGATAGTTATGTTATTTTCTGCATTTTAAAAACTTTTTTTTTACTTTTATTGGCTGTGTCTCCGTTAATATTGGTCGTGAAAATGTGGTTCACGAACGGAACTTTAGGAAATGTAATGCTCTTTAACTTTGCCGTGCTATGTAAGACAAAAATTGAACATAGTCATACATTTTTGAGGTTCTCCACACCAAGGTAGAATATAGTATATTCTTCCTACTTATAGTATACCCCTAAACAACCTGTTAAACTTCCATCAAATACGGAATACTTACCAGCTACCCTCACCTTTTTCGACATTTTGACAGGATCACATTTTAAATTATTCTTAAATATTTTTGCACAAATGCAATTTTTGTTATTCATATGATAAGGGATAAAGTACGAACAAAAGTAATAGTCATTTAGTAAATAAACAAATTAACTTGTTATATATGACGTAACCAATGTTTTCATTCAAGTTTTCACCTTGAAGCTGTTAAGTTGTAATGTATTTTATACGAGTAGACGGTGTAATGATTAGCTGTGCTTGAAGTATTAATAACATTTTGATGCAAATTAATGATAGATGGCCTTATTTGGCTAGTAGAATGGTGGCTGAAGGTTTAGTACGTTCTTGATGCTGGGAGACAGTTCCGTTAGAGTCGTCCGCGCATCTCCAGTGTTCACTTCCCAGTTCCGTATCGGAACCAGGCGGAGTTGAAAATCGTACAAGTACGTAGTGTATCGTTGCATAACGATAGCCGTCTCGTGACACCGACGTTATCGCTCAGTACTTAGAGAGATGTCTGCGCGGTATAACCTCGTAGCTAGCGCGACGATGTGTCGTCGGCGCGTAAACATGTGCTAGTGGCAGGTGTGACCGAAAGTGTGCCGTGATGGCGAACTACTTCAGGTGGAAGAAGGGGAAGAGGGATGAATTCTACTCGGAGAAGCCCCGAAGCAGGTCGCTGGACCCTCGATCCTTAGAGCTGAGCGGCATTAAAATCGTGGCTCAAAATCATGAGCAAAAGGTACAGCGGAAGTATGCGAATACTGCGAATCTTTTCTGTATAGGTACGACTATTTAGATTTATGGGTTGTTCTTATTTTTTAACGACGTTTAATCATCCCCCCCCCCCCACCCCACCCCCTCTACAATCTTCTTAATTACGGTACAAATTTCACAGTATTTCATTCATTTGTTATGTTATTACAATATTTAATATCACAGCGTTATGGTCACTTTGCTTGGCAAATTAGTATGGTGCTATTTGTCGTAAAAAGGAAGAACAATCCATACGATACTATCCCTTGTGATTGTTGAGTCATCTCAATAAAATCATGCATTGCCTCAATAAAAACATTCATGTTGCAGAAAGTCCAGTTCCATTACCCCTGACAATCCCTCACTGACAAGTTTATAAGGCATATGCGAATATGTTTAGTCATTTGTTCACAGCAACTTATTTTGCATATGATGCTTTTTATTTATTAAGTATAGCATTTGTTATATCATTGTAAACGATGACGATATGGCTCGTTATGAACTACCTACGCGTCCACGTTTAGTTTAGTTTAAGCTGCGCAGCTACGTAGTACCGAGGCCGTAGCAATAATAACTGGAAGAGTTAATGTCTAAGTGATCATGCATTTACCGTGTTCTTAGCCATTTAACAGGGAATTACGTATATTCAGTATTATAGATCAGTTCTATCTTAGGAAACCCAACAAAATGTCATTATCATCATAATACGTTACACGTATTAAACCAAAATAATAAATTGGTAATAGTTTTGTATCATCAAATAATACAGTACTAAATTACTATTAAAGACAGTATGTCGTTTTTGAACTCGTATATGCTGTTATATGTTTTTACTTTTGCACCTAGTAGACAAGACACCACTTATTGATATAATATTATATAATTATTATTAATTATATAATAATTATTATATTATAATATTATATTTAATTTCCACCATTTGAAAATGGTGGAAATTATTTTTTTTATTCATGTTTTATGCATATTTATTCATAATTTAACTGAAGCTCGCAGCAAAATCGCATTTTGCGCACTGTTAGCTCGCAGCAAAACCTGTATGCTTGAGCTGCTGAAGTGATAAGTATAATACATACTTACTTCTGATCCACTTTAAGTACCCTTTATGTACTCGTTTGAAAAATAAATTTACGTATTAGGTACGTACGTAATCGTGTTTACTAAAAAACCTGAGCGTTCGATCAAACGTAGTACGCGAGGGTGAATACCTAAGTAGGGCTCTATTTTATTCATCGCAAAAGTCTGGTAATAATAATTAGCTACCTTTTCCACTTTAGTAGATGTGTTCACCCACGAAATATTTTCTGCGTTTATGCGTTAACTTTGTTAACTTTAACTATTATTCGATTACTAGATGACGCGTGATATTTTAAATAACTTTTAATAGCTATACCATTAATAGGTTCCTATGTATGTTTGTATTCGCCTGATAAAAATCCTAACATTAGCCCTTTGACCGTCGACCTTGCCTTAAATTGCTTTCAATGTTTGGGGTTCCGTACCCAAAGGTAAAACGGGACCCTATTACTAAGACTCCGTTGTCCATCCGTTCGTCTGTCTGTCACCGGGCATATATAGCTCATGCATAAACCGTGATAGCCAGACAGTTGATTTTTTTGACAGATGTATTACTGTTGCCGCTATAACAACCAAAAACTAAAAACTTATATTTATCCGTCTATCTATGTCAAAACCAATATGAAATGATCGAACACCGCGTACATTTTGCTTAGGAGTAGAGCTCTGCTAACACTGGATTGTCATGGATACGGCCGTTTGTAGCTTATATTTTGTACGGAACCGTCGATGCGCGAGTCCGACTCGCATTTGGCCGGTTTTATTTCACTTTGGCGCAATGATAGTTTCTTTATGTCCTTCGCTTCGTTAAATGTATGAGTCAACCTATTGGAAATTGAGCAGAAGAAAAAACACAAATAAAATTGAGTCGGAATTATTTGCTCAGTGATGTAGTGGTAAGTAATATAGAACATATACAAACAAAAGATATACATAGATATAATATAGACATAAGATATAATATAGATTAGTACACTCACTAGGTAAACATACGCTATGTACAAGTTGTTTCGTATAACATACAATTCGTATACTGAACAAAAATTATAAGTGCATATTCTATACCTACAGTTATTTTTAATGAAGATTTAAGAATTTTATTAAAATACCCAGAATTCGATACCTACCTGTTTAATAATGCCCCATTTAGCGTTTGTTTGTAAATGAGATTTTATAATAAGTGTATTGGAACAAAAAAAAACAATATTTAAGCATCTTTGTTTCCACAAAAACAAAGTGGAGCCATTTGATATTATATTAAAATGGTCTAAGGATGGAGTGGAGTAATTTTTCGGTGACTAAAAAAAAACATTGAAATGTTGAAACACTTTTAAATGCGTATTTTATAGTAACCTGCTCGTTTAAAACTATTAGGATATCATTCATTTGCATAGCTTGCCATCTGAGTAAAGGAGTAAAAACCAAATATAGGGAACGCCGGCAATGAATGCTTTTTTGCTTAAATTACAAAAAGAAAGAAAAAACTTATGTAAGTAGGGAGGGGACGATATTTTCCCAGCGCTACTACAACAAGGGAGCGACCTCCTCCTCCCGCATCTGGTAAAAATATTTCGGGCAAGCTTCGCCTGGGGTACTATACCGGAACAATGGACAAAAGTCAAGGTACGTTTCATACCAAAAGCAGGAAAAAAGGACTACTCTCAGCCTAAATCCTTCAGACCTATCAGTCTAACATCTTTTCTACTAAAAACAATGGAAAGAATAATTGATCAGCATATGCGAGCGAATCATCTAATGGAAAGGCCACTCAGCCACAACCAACATGCTTACCAAAAGGGAAAATCCACAGAAACTGCCCTATTAGATCTGGTCGACAAGGTGCAGAGGACCCTAGAGGATAGGCAAACAGCTCTATGTGCGTTCCTAGATGTGGAAGGTGCCTTCGATAACACACCCACAGAAACGATTCTTAGAGGAATGGTATCAAAGGGCGTGGACGGCACAACCAGCAGATGGGTTCAGAACATGCTATCTAATAGAGTAGCAACCCTGACCCTAAATGCAATCACACACGAATTCTACACCACAAGGGGTTGCCCACAAGGAGGCGTTCTATCACCATTACTGTGGACCCTAGCGGTGGACCAACTCCTTACATTGCTTAAAGGCTATGACTATGATGTACAGGGTTACGCCGATGACCTAGTAATCATAGTCAAAGGCCCATGTCTCAGCACAATTTCAAACATAATGCAAGGAGCTCTCAAAACCATCAATAAATGGTGCAGAGAAAATGAGTTGTCAATCAATGCCAACAAAACAATAATAGTACCCTTCACAAGGAAGAGGAAGCTCGACAAGCTCAAACCCTTAGAGCTTAACGGGCAGACTATACCATTTTCAAAAGAAGCCAAGTATCTAGGGGTTACACTTGACCAAAGGCTTACTTGGAACACACATTTGAACAACATAATTCAAAAAGCGAAAATGGCAATGTGGACATGCTGTAGAATGGCAGGAGCAAGATGGGGGTAAGACCCAATATTGCGATGTGGCTATACACGGCAGTCGTGAGGCCTATAATCACATATGCCTCCGCCGTCTGGTGTGACAAAGCCAACCAAAAAACAGCCATCCAAAAACTAAACAGCCTACAACGCTCTGCCTGCGTTATCGCAACGGGAGCCATATCATCAACACCGGGGGCGGCGTTGGATGCACTGCTTGACCTAACACCTCTACACTTGCAAGTGAGGAAAGAGGCTGAGCAGTGCATCTATAGAATCTGCACCCTTTCAAATACGAAATGGCGCTCTCAGGCACTACTCAAAATCAAGGATTCAGTGTTTGAGATCAAAACTCTATGCATGCCTACAGATGACATGCCCACTGAAAATAACTTCGTACAACTCTACTCAGTGGAAATACCCCCTAGAGACAAATGGTAAAACAATCAAATGTCTTTTACAGAGGGGAGTCACATCTGAGATCCAAGAAAGGAAAAGATGTGGGATGCGGTGTCTATGGACAGAGACCAAAACTCAATGTCAGCGTCAGCATGGGTACAGAGGCCTCAATCTTTCAAGCGGAAGTCCTTGCCATAAATAAATGCGCGGAGATAAACCTTGACAAGAACCTAAGACACCATCACATTTACATCAACTCGGACAGTCAAGCCGCCCTGTTTGCACTAGAATCCCTAGAGACTAACTCGAGGCTAGTGCAAACCTGCAAAAATAACCTAAATGCCCTGGCTAATTCCAATAAAGTTATACTTAGATGGGTACCAGGACACTCCGACATTGACGGAAACGAACGAGCAGACATACTCGCCAATAAGGGCGCGGACTTGCCCCAAGTCGGCCCAGAACCCTTTTGTGGGATCACAAAACGAAAGGCATACGTTCTGCTCAACGACTTATATAGATTTAAGGCAATCGGGGAATGGAGGCTCGTAAAAGGACAAAATCACTCGAAAACCTTAATTAAGGGATTCAAGCAAAAGTTGTCGAAAGAGATACTACAGCTCAAAAGACCAAAAACGTGCGCAATAACAAGAATCCTGACAGGTCACTGCAAACTAAATAAGCACCTGTTTCAAATGGGTATGAAACAGGACGCAGTATGCAGATTCTGCCAAGAGACAGAGGAAACTGCAATGCATATCCTCTGCTCCTGTTGACCACTCATGAGGAAAAGAAGTATCTACCTAGGGCAACATGTCGTGCCCCCGGAAGAGATACAACATTTCACTGCCCAAAGAATTTGGGAATTCCTAGACTCATCGGGCCTCAGTAGTGAACTCTAATAAAGGGCTGCCACAATAGATCAAATCTGGTCGAGGCGGCATACAGAAGGCCCACAAATAAACAATAATAATATGTAAGTACACCGCGTTCTCATATTGCGGGAACGAGCCCTTTCCCGTACTTCCATGGTAGTTATTTGTAGTTGCATGCATATCTATCTATTGATCAGCCACAGACGTCCACTGCTGAACATAGGCCTCTCCTATGGCTCGGCACAGAGCTATTAAAAAAAAAGGTTTTTATGTACTATTTGGAGTTCACTAAAACGAAAAATATATTTTTTGGATTTTATGTATGTTTGTATGTGTCGTTGTGACTGCATCACGCAAAATCGGCCTAACCGATTTCAACTATTTTTGGCACACGGGTAGCCGGGTATCTCCAGATGGTTGTAGGATACTTATTACCCGACGAAGCAGAAGAAAAAAAAGAGGGTTATGACTTTTTCCCCTTCGCGTACGAAGTTGCGGGCGCCTTCTAATACATAATAAATCTCGAGAAAAAAAGTTACGTAAAGTCCCTTTTCTATTTCAAATTGGTACAGGCTCCCTCTTCAAGCGACGCCTAGACATGGGACTAAAACCAATAAGTGAGTAATGATGTTCACTTTGAAATTGTCAACTGGGTTTTCAATATGTTCTATAGTTTTTAAGAAAAGTAACAAAAACTGACGTATGAGAGTTTTATCTTCCAATATCACATAATGACTGAACTATTAACAAAAGTATATGACTATGACAGATATCGGCCACATTCTAAATTTAAATATCTATACTATTACTAGAAGACGCCCGCAACTTCGATCGCGGAGGAGAAAAAGTCATAATCCACCGTTTTTTCTTCAGCGGGTAAAAAGTATCCTATAACTATCTGGAGATACCCAGCTACCCGTGTATCAAAAATTGTGGAAATCTGTTTTGCCAAAAAGAAAAAAAGGGGTTATGACTTTTTCTCCTCCGCGAACGAAGTTGCGGGCGTCTTCTAGTATCTTATATGTGAGGGAGTTTAGTAAAACGTCCCACTTTGTCAATTCTAGTTTCGGAGTTACGGGCAGTTTAGTGAAATATGGCAAAACCTACCGAAAATCGACTTTCAATGAAAACTGATAGAATATACTGTAATAAACCTATGATTTTGATGTCGACCCATAAATGACCAATTTAAGCACCTTTTTAGGGCCTCAAAGTTAGTGCCCAGCGTCCCACTTTGTCGAATACCGAAAAAAATCGTTGATATCATATTTGTGCCAGTTATAGGGAAACATTTCTACTTTGTCGATATGTGGTTATGAGTAGTTTGTAATATAACAAAGCATAAGCTATCTTTCGGTGAAATAATAATGTCTCTAAGTGCTATAGTTATTTTGTTTAATTGAGAATACAATCGCTTTTTCACTTTTGCAAATTTGAAGAATGTAAAAAAAATAACTATAGCACTTAGAGACATATATCTTTCACCAAAAGATAGCGTATGATCTGTAGTATTACGAACTACTCATAACTCCATATCGACAAAGTGGGACCTTTTCCCTAAAACTGTCACATATATATTTTTAATACGGCCAATCTATCTATAATACTAGCGTGAAGGTTTAACACATTCGCAGTATTTTAGTATCTAGGACTCAACCGTAACTTTTTTGCATTCTTAACATGCATTTCGTGAATATTCGCGGATTATTTAGGATGATTCGGCTAAAGCTTCCTTTCATTTGTACTATATTAACGTCTTAAATCGTACATATTTCGTCATAATTACATGAATACTTTGATATTCGATTTCATTTTCGAACGTTAAGCCTTAATAAGCTATATTGACAGCTGCTCTGAAAACGTAGTACTTATTGTATTTGTACAGATGTTATTTTGTACACGACATTTGTGTGGTTTATCGGACGTACATAATTTATATTTATTCTATGACTAATACTAGCCCCGATGCAGAAGAGTTCGTCGAGTACTAAACAACTATCACATGTATTATATTTTATATAGCATGCTTAGATCAAGTGACTAAAAGCACTAATAGTACCTAATGTTTAATTTAGTATATTTTCACTGTTTAACAGAATCGTTGACGTTGCCAGCTAAGCAGGTATAAACGCTCTAAACAAAACTGTGTCAAACTTAAGAGTAATATGTCAGGTTCAAGGCTGTTGCCGAATAGTTGCCCTGTCGCATATAAATTAAAACGAACGCACCAATGCCTGTCTTTTGTTATTACTATCAGTTCGTTTTATCATGTTAGTGTTGAGGGTTCCGAACTAAAATGTAAAAAAAGGTTCACTATTGTCTTGTAGAAACTTCTATGACATATTTTTGTTTATCATACTGATACTTGGCAGATGTAACGTTTGGCAGAAACACCTTACGCAGAGTATACTTTGGCATAATTAATTTCGCAGAATTTTATAACATCGAATCTTATAATTGCATAATGTTGATGAGCATAACTGTCTTCTAAACGTAATTATACTTTCTCAGATAATTATATATTCTGCTTCATATTTAGGTGCCATAAATTGTTATCCTTTATTCATTATAAATCTATTATTATTGTTTATTCATAATTCTTCTCATTCCTTTTTTCTTCCTTTTTTTCTATTATTATTAGGATTTTTCAACCGCTCAATATAGACCTCCGCGGCTCGCTCGCTTCGCTCGCTCGAACATTGTACCAGTAAAACATATCCGACCAAAAACATTCTGTAAAAAACTAGCCAAGTCTCGATGGAGCTGCTTGTTTATCTCTAAAAATTAATCAAATCAAATCAAATCAAAATATCCTTTATTCAAGTAGGTTTAGATACAAGCACTTTCGAATTGTCAGTTACAATGAGAGAAGTCTTTGCTGGGAAACATACAATATGATCCAACATTTGTTGCAAGGATTAGGGAAACCCAGAAAAACCTAATCAGATCATTTAACTTAAGTATAATACTTACTTATTATTGATAAAATCATAATTTTAAAAATTAAAATAATTAGTTCATCTAGAATGTGTCTAGAATAAAATTCTAAATGTCAGAGTATATAAAACAATTAATATGAGTGTACCAATTAACTATTACAATATTGCCTTAATTATACTTAAAACTTTTACAATTGTGTTATAACTAATTTATAATTGATACACGCAGAGGAGATGTACAAATTCTCCAGATCAATGTTAATATAAAATATAAACTCTCTAGGCTATGTATAAGATCTCTAGGCGTCACGACATGCGATATAATTAAATATAATAATTTGACTGAATTCTACTGAGATGTTTAAGGTCTCTTAGGGGTCAAAGTGAATAATACATTAAACATAATTATTATTAAATCTAAATTTCTTAGAGATGTATATGGTCTCTAGGCGTCATAACATGCAAAAAGATAAAATTAGTTAATTAAAATCCTCAGAACTGTTTAAGGATTTACCTCTATAAATAAAACAAAACTCTTAGAGATGTATACAGTCTCTAAATCAAATAAAAAATGAATAACTTCAATCGAGTACAGGATGAAGTCTCTCACGTCATCAGTTCATTAAACACTGGTAGGCAGTTACTAGGTATACAATTAATTTGGCCCTTGCTAGCATGAACAGACCGGACCCCACAAACGGCACCCGTTCACGAGCATGACGCATATCTCAGCCATCGCGTCCCTCAACCATATTTTAGGGAAGGTTGCGACCCGATCAACGACGCCACCGTAAGTAAAGACCTTTAAGCGAGCATGACATGCTCACACTGCCGGGCATTAAACACTAATAGTATTGCCCGGTGAGAAACAACAAATGTGCTCTCATGTTACATTAAATGCGAACTATTATTACCTCTTAAAATAATGCTTACTTTACATACACAAGACTAAACTACTGGCTTAAAGACATCTTTATCGTCTAAAAAGTCATTTACAGTATAATACGCCTTGTTTAGTAGAAAATCTGTCTGTGAAATAAGGATACAACGAACTTAATTCTACTGTTTGATAAGTATGTTCATTATTAAAAAATATCGTAAAATTCATTGAATTGTGTATCTGTCAAAAATGTTTCATTCAAGTGAAATAGTCGTTGAAAAAATTATATTCGAAATAAAAATACAAGGACCAAACATTATATAAACATATTCTGTGCAACGAAATTCTATGAAAATTCAGTCTGCGAAACAAGGGAACACCCGCCATAGGTACTATAGGTTTGGAGATCTCATTTCTCGGGTGTACGCCGGTGCGTCAACATCTCCCGCGTCTCCTGAGGATGCTTCGTAGAGAGGCGAAACACGTGTCGAGGATTATGCTGTTTGGTGATGGTTTGTTGTATGATGGAAACATATACTCGTGTGAGCACGATTTACTGTCACATCTTACCGAGACAATATTTCGCGGAATAGCAAAGGCACCATAATCCATTAATTTAACTTAACCGGTCAGTTAAGTTGGAATAAGTGAATGTTTACGTAGTGAGGGTTTGTGTCCGGAAACTTCGGTGCGCAAGTCAGACTTGCACTTGGTCGGGTTTTTACCAAGATCGACATTAGTCGTAGTCTTTTATACAAAAACAGCTGAGTTTGTTAGTCGAATTATAACTAAGGTTTTTAAAAATCATAACGTCACCTCTTGTTTATCCTTTGAATAGAATCGCGAATTTTTATTCTAGTTGTCTTAAAAACTACAATACAGTAGTGCTATACGAATAGCACTGCCAGATCGAGGCGTCAAAGTACGCTCAATATACCAGGGGCAATCTTGTACAAATCGACCTGATTCCAAACTAAGCATGTAGACCAGGGATTTTCATACTTTTACTAGGTATCACGCACCCTTATCGTGGATGTGAAAAATCTACGCACTTCTGCCCTTACCTTTAAATTTCGGTATGTATATGACTGATCACATGATTCTAAAATCTTGCCAATCAGAAGGTATCCAATAATTTCACAAAGTACCTAATCACAAATTTAACAAACTTATTTATTTCACAACCAACGTTTAATATCATAACGATTCACAATATAATAATTACGCACTACTTCATCTGGTATATCATCATCCCATATCAAGCTTCACCAACTGATATGCTTGAATGAATTTAAATTTATTCCCAGTGGGCTCCCAATCTTGCTCAGCATGTATCCCCTTATCGAAAAATTAATTCAAAAACCTAGTTATATCAAAAATTACCGCTTCTTTCTTTTGAGCTTTGAATGTATGTGACACATTTTTACCAGGTTTTGTATGGGGCCATGTTATGTGACTTACCTATTTAGGAGTACTTACATTATAAAGAAATATCATTACGTTTTGTGGAGGTACTTGATTTCATGCATAACACAAATTTATGACAACATACAAATAAAATTGTAATGTCCCCGTAATATTCCCGTGTTTTTTTTTTCAATTATAATCTGGTATTTATATCAAATATACGTTTTACATTTAAAATAGAATCTAAAAGATTATACTTATCCTGTGATATTTTAGATTAAAATAAAACTTAAGTTCTAATGTAAATAACTCGACAATATCGCCCGAAATGACTCTTTCTTGCATGTAACAGTGTAATTTTGATATTATAAAACGTCAGCGCTAGAAGTCAATTATTAATCGATCATATTTATTTGTTTTCAGTAATTGAAATTACACTGATATTTTGGCTAATTTTTATGAGTAAGTATGTACTCATCATTCGAGCTACTCACAACTCGAGCTTCCTACAAAATTCTACTTCAAAACGGGGTTAATATTCTAAATATGCAAAAGCTGTGTTTTATTCGTTCACTAAGGCTTAAAAATCATGTTTTAATCGAGAAGACGCAATGCGTTTATTTATTTGGAAGTAAGTACAGTATTAAAGAAACTGAAATATCAAATTGATCACAAAAAAGTTAAATAAAGATAAAATAGTCAACCGTTTTAGATGTCATGACGAAAATTTACAGTGTCCTTTTTGTTGTCCAAAAGAAACGTTACCTTGTGATGCTTTACGGTTTAATGAACGAAAAAATATACACTTACATTTCACTTATTAACAGCCAAAATAAGAAAATACTCTTACACTCCTGACTTCTCCATATACTGATGACATTAGTGGCGTCACATGTGTCGCTCGATTTTTATGGGGCGTTTTACCGCCCAGCCGTTAAGCCTGACTATTAATCACGATTTTGACGTTTTTAGTGTTTAATTTTGTAATTGATATCATACGAGTAGATATAGCATACATTTCTGATCTTAACTGTATTTATTGGTATCATTGAAAGAATCTTCTCTATTATATCCTTCGCCATTATAATAGTCTTTCAAGAAAAGTAGAGAGTAGGAATATCTACAAAAAAAAAAACTATCAGTAACGTGGATAAATCTAGAAATAATATCTATATTTGTATTATACCACTTTAGACAGGTTCTCAGATTCCGAAATTATGAGAAAAATTGATAGATTAAAACGGGACAAAAGTCATGGACCAGACGGAATTCCAAACGAAACAATAAAAATAGGCAAATTCCTGCTACTCCCTCACATATCAAGCCTGTTTAACAAGGTCTTAAATGATAGAGAAATACCTACAGAATGGGCAAAATAGGATATAATATTGTTATATAAGAAGGGCGACCCAGCAAATATCAATAATTACAGACCTATCAGCTTACAGTCCAATATGTACAAAGTGTTTGCCTCTTGCCTGGAAGAACGACTCGCGAAATACACCGAGAAACAACAACCACCAGAACAAGCAGGCTTTAGAAAAAGCTTTTCGACAACAGATCACATCCATACGCTAGATAGAGCAAATCATAGAAAAATATGAAGAACACCAAAGTCCACTCTACTTGGCTTTAATAGACTATGCCAAAGCGTTCGATTCAATATCTCATAAAAGTATGTGGACAGCTTTACATGAATGCGACGTACCGATAGAGACTATAGAGCTTATAAAAGACATATATAATAAAAGTGTATCTCGGGTAAAAATGGAAAAAAAGGCACAGAAATAAAAATTTGCAGAGAAGTTAGACAAGGAGACCCGCTATCGCCTAGAATTTTCATCACTGTTCTTGAAAGTATCATGAAGAAACTAAACTGGAAAAGGAGCGGCTTAAACATACAGGGCGATTTTCTGAGCAATCTGAGGTTCGCCGACGATATTATTCTCTTCTCAGAAACAGCAGCTCAGCTGGAAATAATGGTTTGCGAACTTCACACAGTCAGCCAAGAAATCGGCTTAGAGCTAAATGCTACTAAGACAAAAGTCATGACTAACTGTACATTAATACCCATTAGCGTCAACAATACCCTACTAGAATACGTACAGGATTACATCTATTTAGGGAAACAAATAGAATTTACTAAATCCAGACATGAAGACGAAATTAACAGAAGAATTAATATTACATGGAATAAATTTTGGAGTTATAAAGAAGTGCTGAAATCACACCTTCCTATAAAGCTTAAGAAAAATGTATTAGACTCCTGCATACTTCCTTGTCTCTCATACGGCAGCCAGAACTGGATATACAACAACAGCATAAATAATAAATTACAGGTATGCCAAAGAGCAATGGAACGAAGTATCCTGAATATAAAAAAGAAAGACAGAAAACGAAATTCGGATATCAGAAAAACAACCAATGTAATACACGCCTTAGAACACTGTAAAAAGCAGAAATGGAAATGGGCAGGTCATGTAGCGCGTATGAGTAAACAGAAATGGACAAATAAAGTAACTACCTGGACAGGACCACAGAATAAACGTAAAAGAGGAAGACCAAGAGAAAGATGGATAGACGAAATAAATAGAGTAGCTGGTAGAGACTGGATGACAAAAGGTAATGATAGAGATGTATGAAATAATATGGAGGAGGCCTTTACTCGCAGAGAGGTCCTTTAGATGAATACAAATTTAACATAAAATAATTCAGTAAAACTTGCATGACATATGTTAAAAAAAAATATATTCATAATTATTATGTTTCCTAAACTCCAATTGTATTTAAATATTTAATTCTATGAGTGAATGTATGAATATTGCCAACAATTTAAATTATTTGCATGTAGAAATTGATTATGATTATGTAACAAATCATTTATTGTATCAAGGAATAAACGAGGCTATAATAATAATAATAATAATCTATATTTGTAATTTTTATAATTACTCTTTTTTCAAAGTTAAACTTGACATCAAGTAAATTTTATTTATACCGAAACCAAGCGTAACCAGTTTCAATAACATCTAATAAGCATTCATGCAGCGACCTGATACTATACTGCAAATGTCGAAATTTGTTTTTTTTTCTGTGATGTAAAAGAGTTGGAATTATGAGCCACAGCAAATTCAAATGGCGGCTGTGATAACAATGGTTAACCTTACATAAACCGCTGACCCGTATTGACGCAATTTAGTTAAAGTTTATAACGTCCTAAGTGCAACATACACGTGAGAGATGAAAACCCTGATAGACTTCGTTTACTCACTCTCTGTACGACTCCAAAATACCAAGTTAATAGAAGATATTGTGGTTCATAATTTTGACGGTTTCAAATCATTTCTCGCTTAAGTAGGTCAGGATTCAGTTTGCTCGACTGTACAATCTAATCACGAAAGTACTATGTCCCGTAAGCGACTTTGCGACTATAACTAATGTAGGTAATCGTCTTCAGGGAGCATTTCCCCAAAAATATATTTTTTTAAACATTTTGTGTACGTATAAATTTATTTTTTATAAACTTATATTATAATAGTATAACTTTGATAAAAGCCTGCATAGCAGAAATTCTTTACAAACGGTTATATACATACTTATCTACCTGTAATTTTTGGTACAACAATTTTTTATCTTAAAAACATTTGCGTTTTGGCACAAAGAAAATCTATATGGACATAATGTAATATTAAAAAGCGGCCAAGTGCGAGTCAGACTCGCCCATGAAGGGTTCCGCAGCCGTTTATACAAAAAATGCACTACAGATGAAAAAAAGTACGATATGAAAAAAACACTAACAAAAGAGCGTATCTCCCCGGCACTTACGTCTTTTTGCTGAGAAGCGCAGTTTTTTGCCAATAACTTAAAAACGGTAAGCCCGATCATGTTATATTTTTAGTTTTTTCATATTTTTTTAACATACCGTTTAGAAAATAGAGGGGGGATGACACAATTTTTGCTACTTTCGGAGCGAATATTTCGGAAAATATTCACTAAATCAAAAAAAAAATCTTAGAAACCTTAAAGTGTTTTTAGAAGAACTGTCGAAATATATGCCACAGACAGACAGACAGACATGACGAATCTATAAGGGTTCCGTTTTTGCCATTTTGGCCACGGAACCCTAAAAAGGGCAGACATATTTCCGGTAACTATCAACATTTTTTGACTTTTCAGTTACAATTTTCAGTTTTTGACATGTCCACATTGCATGACAAAGTTGAAGAGCATAATTTTTTTTTAAAGTTTGTTGGTGAACCAGAGTTTTAGGCCCAATATTAACAGAGATACAGACGATCAAAGCTGGAGAAAGTTTCTTAAAATGTTACAAATAGCATAACTATTTGAAATCCCATGTTGCCCATGAAATCCCAGGCGGACTGTCGCGGGCAGAAGCTAGTTTCTTAAATTATAATGAGTCAACGTGTCGCTTGGCGGAGGGGATCATAGGTTTTGGAAGACGTTGATATTATGGATATTCATAAGTGATCAACATGATTAATAACGAAATGATGGTATCAAATAGTTACACAATTTTTACGTTCGGCTGTATCTCTGTTAATAACGTCAAAATCTGGTTTTCTATCTCTAACAAACTTTTTAGGAAACCGTAAAACCACCAAACTATAGTCCAGTCACTGTGGTCCGGAAAAAAAAAACATGGAAATAATCATTACTAAAAATTTTGGTAATCCATACCATACGTTAGAATTATAGCCGAATAATTTTGCCTATAAGCACATTATAATAATACAACCCCAACTAGGTAAGTAAAATTCGATTTAGTTTGGACCATAATTGAGTGATTTTGGACTATAGATGTGTGGTTTTACGGAATTTAAATGTTCTTCAACTTTTTCCTGCAATAAGGTTTCCAAATTGTACTTAGTTTAATATTAATAAGTACGTCAAAACCATAATAAGGCAGAAAAAAATCAGTTTATTGTCGTGCCCCTCCCCTCTCCCCTCCCCCAGTTAGCACAGAGCCTCGAGATCCAAAAATTAGGATAGTCTTCCTAGTGTATCCTCAAAAAATCTGTTGTAGTTCCTTTAAATTAGGTACACTTTCCAGGTAAAAATACATATTATATCTGCAAATCTCTTAAACTTTATATTAGTCTTGATTTTGATAAGAACACTTGAGTCGCTGTCATTAATCTAATTACTTTATGTGTCTACTCTCTAGTATTAGTGGTAAATTTGAGTATCATCGAAACAAAAAGAAACTCATTAAAACCTAACTTTAAATTTTGTTTGCTTACCGCCATTGAAATCGGTTCTTTGGTGAAGGAGTCCATTAAATCTGCCTTATTTATCTCCAGTTATTATCGAAGAGTCAATAATGTTACTGCTGTGGTAATGGTAACCAGCCAGAGTATAACGCCGACGAATTAACAAGATTGATTATTGTGATATTAGTGATTTGAGTATTACGTAGATCTGGTTGTGTCTGTCCTGACGCAGGGGGAAATCAGTATTAAAATGAAGGAATGACAGGCGGAATTAACATTATTCATTATTTTATAGAATAGTAGAATGTATAATCACCCAGCAACATTCAGTCGAACTGGACAAGCAAATTGGTGACACCTGTACTGTTTAGCCTGCAGTCATCATGTTCAACTGTTTCTTGTACTACGTAGCGTCGGCCTCGGCCGTCATGGCGACGCAATACACAGGTACAGTTGCTGAAACGTTGTACCTTTCAGTTATGACTCGTCATTTTAGTCAAACTCGCTGGGAACGCTCTTTTCCCCCCATTTCCATTTGCCGAATTCTATAATTTTTTAGTTATAAATTTTCTGTGATAGTGTAATTAGGTTAATTAAAAAAATAGTAAAAGTAAAAAAGTATTTATTTTCTCCACGACATAGTATACAGTTTATATACAGTAAGTTATGGTATTTTTCTTATGAATAGGTATACAACTAGTGCGGTGGAGACTGGTGCCCGAACTAGGGGGAACCTGTATGTCAGGTCACCAGGTCTCCATCTCTCAGGTATCTATAAGAACAGACTTTGGGGATGAGTATTAGTTATATAAACTTCACTATATGAGAAGTAAACAATTTCAAAGTACAGTTACGAGTGTGTGTGTGTGTGTGTGTGTGTGTGTGTGTGTGTGTGTGTGTGTGTGTGTGTGTGTGTGTGTGTGTGTGTGTGTGTGCGTGCGTGCGTGCGTGCGTGCGTGCGTGCGTGCGTGCGTGCGTGCGTGCGTGCGTGCGTGCGTGCGTGCGTGCGTGCGTGCGTGCGTGCGTGCGTGCGTGCGTGCGTGCGTGCGTGCGTGCGTGCGTGCGTGCGTGCGTGCGTGCGTGCGTGCGTGCGTGCGTGCGTGCGTGCGTGCGTGCGTGCGTGCGTGCGTGCGTGCGTGCGTGCGTGCGTGCGTGCGTGCGTGCGTGCGTGCGTGCGTGCGTGCGTGCGTGCGTGCGTGCGTGCGTGCGTGCGTGCGTGCGTGCGTGTGTGTGTTTGTTTGTGTGTGCTACATGTGTGTTTAGAGGTTATGAGATTGGGATCATCAGCTTTTCGGTACTATTATAATCCAAATTTAGGTACCATTCTGTTACAGACTTTTTAGAGTATGATCTTCTTTGGGTATAAATAGATAGTTCATTGTTAGCTTTATTATATAAGAAACTACCGAGAAAACAGTAGAATCTCTGTGCAAGCCGAGTATTAAATTTTTTTATAGGACAGATCTGATTATTACGTCTTTTATTTGCGATCTTAATAGGTTCGTAGATTAACGTCGAGTGCTTTTTTTGGATGATGTCTAGGAAAAATAACTGCCGCACTGTTAGCACTTTGCATATTTTGTACAGGTCACTTGTGGGGTACAAAATGGTTAGTTTAGCTTTCAGAAAAGAACTCTTTCGAAATCGATTAAATTATGACAAAGTAAAATTTAGGCAAAGGTAGGTGACCAATAGTAATTTCTATTAACATGTTTGACCAAGCGTTAGCAAGTCTCTGTTTCCACCTTGGCCAAAAACGGTTTCGTATGTCCGTCCGGATGTTCTCCTCTACAGTACAGGTCGCATTTCTCAACCGATTCTCGTTAAGTTTTGAGAGCAGGTTTGAGGTATCAGTAGCTTAATGAAACAACCGTCTAGTTACCCAGATATTTTATTAGTGACTTACAAACACAATAAGGCGCAAGCGCCTCATAACTAGCTATGCACACATATCAAGGTTGCAATAATTATGTAGATTATGTGTCGATTCAGTTTTTGATATATATTTCAAAATGGCGCAGATATGGGATATGGAAGACTGGCGAGGTCCACAGCTCACAGAACTATTTAACCATTATTTTTAATAAGTTCACATTATGTAGTTGGTGGTACTTGGATAGTATAAAAGCGTTTCAAATAACATTCATAGGTATTTACAGGGGTGAAGCACGTAGGTATCTTTAAAATTATCATCAGATATTCTGCTGATGAAAACACAGAGCCAGTGGGTCAATTCTTTATTTCATTATTTCATTAGATCATTATTTCATTTCATTATGGAGTCTGAACCAAGAATCAATAAAGTTGAGAATTATGTACTTGAAAAAGTATTTTAATGTGTTTCAATTTTTAGTATGGGCATGAAGCAGAATTATATTGCAGAATTGAGATATATATACTTTAGTCAGAGTATACAATTTTTAATGTTCCTAATGTTGAAGGTATCATTATCTTTCTTCGGCCAGTAGCAGTCAACTGCTAGGGATATGCTTCACGATTAACGAGGAGCACTCGTTCCTCAAGCCTCCTTGTAAGAGGTGTAAATAATAAGCTCATATACCCAGCATTATTCTAATATACAATTTGTTCGGCTATTCAACCCCTCAAGCAACCAGTCTGAAAAGTTGTCACAGTCAGTGTGCAGTATCAATTATTCTATACGTATTACATACAAGATGGCATAAGTGACAGCCAAAATACTGATTTTAAGGCCATTAGAACTTATGCCGATAAGTTGAACATAATTACTTCTATTATACTACCTTAAGGTTGTCTAGAAGAGATCGCTTTTTAGCGATAAGACCGCCGGTTGTTTACCATTTCTCATACTGTTTTAGATTTAAGTGTCTGATGTTATTTTCTTTTGGTGTGCAATAAAGTGTTTTGTATAATATATACTATTATAAAGTTGTAAAAATGAAATGTCTGTACATTGAATATATTTTCAAAAAAACGATCGTAACAGACTATTTGGAGGACACTGATACAAAAATTATTATTTTTTTGGATTTTTTGTAGGTTCGTAGGTTGTGTCGTTGTGGCTTCATCACCCCAAATCGGCTAAACGGATTCCAACAATTTTTAGTACACGGATAGCTGGGTATCTCCAGATGGTTATAGGATACTTTTTACTCGACTGCGCTGTCAAAAAATAGAAGGATTATGACTTTTTCTCCTTCGCGAAGGAGTTGAGAAGTTGCAGGCTCCGTCTAGTTAATCTATAAATGTTGTAAACTAATGGTTTTATGCTCATTATAAGCGATTAATGGATTATAGTTCCCTTGCTGTTCCGCGAAATTGTGTCTTAGTTAGAGTGACAATCAATTGTGCTCACATACGCATATTTTCATGCAGTTTCCACAAAAAAAATACGCATGCAAATACAACAAACTAACAGTATAATCCTCGACACGTAATTCGCCTCTCTACGAGGCATTATCAGGAGATGCAGGAGATGTTGACGGTCCGGCGTCCACCCGAGAAATGAGTTGTCGAATCGATCGAATCAGTGGTCTTCTAAATACGCCTTTGTGGCGCATAGGATGCCATTACAGGGCGTGGCCCTTTTTGGCTGGGTCATCTCCACCCGCTACTACGGGTGGATCTTCTCATATGCCTTTATTTGGCGGGCGTCGGGTAAGGTTGCGGGGAGAGGCCTTTGCTCAAGTCGATGGCCGGAACTGTTGGCCTCTTCCGCGGCCTTATCAGGGGTTCTGCTGCGGTGCAGCAGTTGGTAGTGTGGATGCAGTCGACGGATGACGGCTGCAGGGTTCTGTTGCAGCAGCAGTTGGTGTTGCTGATGCTGTTGTTGGTGCTTGTTGGCCTGTCTGCGGCCTTGTGGACGTTGGCCTCTCTGCGGCTTTGTGGATTCCTGGGCGTTCAGGGGACTCAGTTGGCGGGACGAGCTCTCTCGGCAGAGCTCGGCTTCGCTTCTCCGGCGGGCGGGCGTGGACCGGCGCGATCCCGACGAGTGACGGAACGCTCGCCGCTCGCGCTATCCGCACGACGAAACATGGCGCCGGCCAGTTGACCGATGAAGTCATCCAACCCTCGCCATTCAAGGTCTCTGTGAATCGTCTCGTTGCGCATGTAGCGCGGCGCCGAGACGATTGTGCGCAGGGCTTGGTCCTCCTGCGCACGCAGCCTTTTCTTGCTGGTCTCCGAAGTTAAAGCGTACCATGCGGGAGCCGCGTACGTGAGACGGGACCGCAGGTACGTTTTATATATCCCCAGCTTGGTGTGAAGAGGAAGGCTGCTGGCGAGGATTGGGCGAAGTTGGGTACGCGCTGACTTCGTTCGCCGTGCGGTGCACTCGACGTGCTGCTTCATAGTGAGTCCCCTGTCGATGGTGACGCCCAGGTACTTCACCGTGTGCGACCACGGGATGTCCTGACCGAGCATTTTCAGCGGGGGAGGCTGCTTGACTCTTCCTGTCACGGTGGCCTGTGTCTTCGCTACATTTACCCCCATGCGCCACCGCGCTAGCCACTCTTGGATGACGTCAAGTGAGTATCGCGTCGTCGGCATAGAGGCCCAGCTTGACGTCGCCCAGTACTGGGATGTCGTCTGTGTAGCGGGCGTAGCAGGCCGGTGACAGGCAGCTTCCTTGTGGAACGCCGGCGAGGATCGGGCGCTCTGTAGAGGTGGCGTTTTCCACCGCCACTTGGAATCGCCGCTCGGTCAGGAACGAGGCTACGACGCGCACGATGCGTCGGGGAGCTGGTGACGTTGACAGTTTGTAGAGCAGGCCCTCATGCCATACTCTGTCAAACGCCTTCTCCATGTCGAGGAGTGCTGCAGCGGTGACCTCCTTCTTGTTGATGGCGACTGCCATGTGGCGCAGCACCCTCGAAAGCTGCAGAGTGGTGGAGTGCTCAGCGCGGAACCCGAACTGTTCTGCCCTAGGCTGGATGTGAGGTTGTAGGTGGCTCAGCAGGAGTTTTTCGAACACTTTGGAGAGGATGCTCAGTAAAGTGATTGGGCGGTAGCCTTCCGGCTTGCGGAGGTTCTTCCCCGCTTTAGGTAGCATAATCACCCGGCCAAGCTTCCAGGGTGACGGAAAGTGTCCGGAGCGCAGGATCCCATTGAACAGGCGCGCCACCGCGGCGACTGCGCGCGGCGGCAGATGGTGGAGAGCCATGTTCGGGATCGCATCGGCGCCCGGTGCCTTTCTTGGCTTTGTGCTTGCTGGACCTGGCCGGGGGAGAAGAAGATCGGATCCTCTACCGCCTCGATCGGTGCCGCGAAGTATCTCTCCAAGTGTTGCTCGACTGCTGAGACGTGCTCCACTTCTGGTGTCGGGTTCGGCTGGAACTGCCTCTGAAGGCTGTCGGCGAAGAGCTCCGCCCTGTCTTCCGCCTTGTACCTTGGGAGGCCGTTGTTGTCGTCCAGTGGGAGTGTGGCCGTGGGCGTCATGCCGAGTTGTCGGCAGAGACGGTGAACAGAGGGTATGTCACCGTCGATGGACGCCAAGTGGCTTTCCCACGACTCTGCAGCGTGTGTCTCCAGCTCCATCTTCACCTTTTCCACCAGTGCGTTGAGGGACGCTTTGAGAGTGGGGCAGCGGGTCCTCTGCCACACTTTTCTTAGGCGGCGCTTGCGCTTGATCAGGTCCATGATCCTCGCAGGTAGCGGCTTACGCCGTTCGCTGGTCGGAACGGTGTGCGCTGCGGTGTTCAGCGCCGCCTGTATGCTGGAGGTGATACTGGTGGTTGCGCGCTCGACTTCTTCTGCTGAGGAGACCGGCATGGAGTGAGGGTTCCCGTCCATGGCCGCCGAGAAGGTCTCCCAGCAGATTCGTCTTCCAGGTGGTTTCAGTGGCGTTTTTGAAGGCAGGTCTTTTATAACCATCAGGACCGGGCGGTGGTCCGATGGCAATTCCGGCAGGACTTCGTGCGTCATTATGGCATTGACGCCTTTGTGCATCGCAAAGTCGATGATGTCACTGGAGTTGTAGCTATGGTGCGTCGGTTCTTGAGGTCCAGTGATATCGAAGTTTTGGTCCACGTCTGCTCTGGCGATCTTGGTGCCCACTCGATTGTTGAGGGACGAACCCCAGTCCTCATGTTTTGCGTTAAAGTCCCCCACCAGGACGGTCGGCGTGGGGGACTGCAGCAGCTGGCCGATATTGCGCGTTTGTCGTGTCCCGTTATCTGGAGCTCAATGCCCAACGCGTATATAGACGCGAAGGGAAGGTACGGGACTTCTTGGTGGATGATCCTTCTCTTCATCAATACCGCCAGGCCTCTATAAGCGACGCCATCCGGGGAGACCTCGTCTTTTCGGTACACAATGTACCCCGGTGCTTTTAATGGAACGCCCTCTTTCAGATGAGTTTCGCTGACCAGCATGACGTCGATCTCCTGCTCACTGAGAAAGTTGCGGAGCTGAATGAGTTGTCCAAAACGGTCAGCCCTATTTCTATCCTGAATAGGATTTCTAGAAAGAGATGGAAAAACATGTAAAAATGGTGATGACGTAACATTAAGTTGTTCATTAATGATCAAACCTCTATTGCTCTACCTGACTATCTCCAACTGTTCAAGCATACTAAGACGTAATCCTTTTCTGCAAACATGTAAGGTGTTAAAAGAATAATTGTCTGACAAGGAATAGCTGTTTTCTAATAAATGTTTTGCGAAATTGGATTTTTCCAGGGTTATGTCTATAAGAAGAAACATGTTCTTTCTACCTAGTGTTAAAACTACGACCCGTTTGTCCCAAATACACCTTGTCACATATGCCTCGTAGAGAGGCGAAACACGTGTCGAGGATTATACTGTTTGGTGTTGGTTTCTTGTATTTGCATGCGTATTTTTTTGTTGAAACTGTATGAAAATATGCACATGTGAGCACAATTGATTGTCACATCTAACCAAGACGCAATTTCGCGGAACAGCAAAGGAACTATAATCCATTAATCTAGTACGGAATTCTGCAAAGTAACGCCTGAATCTATCAATCATTATAAGCGATGTTTAAAAATACCGGCGCCGGTCTCTTTAAAGATGTTTCTTATAGCAGGTATGCGTTAATTAGTTCCAATATTCACCACACTGCACTTAATTTCAAACAAGAGTATCTCAATTCTGTAATGGTTTTCAACTTGTAGACCATGGTAAAGAATGAAACATAGAAATACCTATCTAATGACACCACTTTCTCTGTTGGTTCTAGGTCCATTTTGAGGCATGGTCCAAGGAAGTTAAACTGCTAAGTTTAACTGTATTGTGATGATTAATTTTTCCTTATTTTGTTTCAGAGGACGTTACAACATCAACAACATTTTGCCGGTAAGATAATTATTGAATTTTGTTAAAATTATAATATATTTTGCATTGGTAGTCATATACTATGCGTCAGCGAAAGAGAAAACAATCATACATAGTGGCGTGCAAAGGGGTTTTGGCCAAGGTAGGCAGTTCAAATGTTTTGCTAACATGGATAGGCAGCTTCTCTGTTTCTATTATATGGACCCATGGTCGTTTTCGGGTAGGCAGTGCGTTTGTGCCTATATGAAATGCACGCCACTGATGTAACCAACCCTCTTTTTTCTACAGTGTAGCCGAGCAAAAAGTATCCTATAACCATCTGGGGATGCCTAGCTACCTGTGTACCAGAAATAGTTGAAATCTGTTTAGCAGTTTTGGGGTGATGAAGCCACAACGACACTATAAACATACAAAAATATTTTCGATTCGGTTGTCCTTCAAACAGTCCGCATCAATGTACACAGTTTGAATTTTTATTATAGTATATAGATGATTATCTGAGATAGCTACTTTTACTTTTTCTTACGTGCAATATCGAATAAAATGCGGTGCTTACTTGTCATACTTTTAACATGTGATTTTACAGAACTAAAACATATAAGTATTATTAATATCTGGTTTAAAATATTGTTGTCAAATTTACAATTACACTCGCGGTCAAATAGTACGGATTGATAACGAAATTCCCTGTATTTTTCTATTTAATAATGGTACATGCATGAAACTTAACTTGCGGATTGCCCGCCCCCCACGCCACGACCCGATGGAAAACGGGGCTGCAATTCCGGTCGCACTGTGTCGCTCGGCAGTAATCGGAAGCTACCCTGCGAGGATCATAACACGAACCGTGGAGTTAATCCCCGTTACAGGTTGCCACATTAGTTATAAATTAATCGTGGTCCAAAACTTGATAGGATACATCGGTAGCAAGATAAGGTTTGCCCGCGAACACTTGCAATGTGCAAGAGTAATGTTTTCTGACTAATTTACGCTGTACCGACGGCCAGGGGAGAGTCTTATTACAGCTTATTTTGAGAAAAAATGAAGTTCGGCGGTTGATCTGTTATGGTTTGGGTTGGAATCTTTTCAAACACTAAGTTGGTTCGCTAAGTAGTGCAAGATATGTGGAAGAAATTTTTAAAAATATGGGTGAAAATTCAATATTTATGCTAAGGCCAAGCCACATACATCTCAAATTGTAAATGAGTATTTTCTGGAAGAGAAGCCCGGGCCAGATTACAATCCAATACGCTTGGGGCGAGCTTGGGAGATGTGTATAATTGAAACCCCGCCCAACTACATTTTGAGACCTGAAACATGTGCTAGTGGAAGAATGGACCAATATCCGGGAACGTTATAACATAGCACTCAATGACCTGCACTGATACTGACCCGTATTCTATGTCCGCGAGTGTATTTTTGATTTGAATTTCTTAATAAATTCGGGATATTTCATTTTGAAGTTAAGTAGGATATGCGCCGATACCAATACCTAGTTAGTTAAATTGTATTTTATTTCAAAACTATCAGAACTGATCCTTAAAATAAATATACCTACGATATCGAAAATACACGGAAGCTTCCACTGTTCTCTGATTATTAGTCCATACCAAAGGGTCTGGCCGGACTGCTATAGTAAAATTGCCCCTTATTGTCAAATATAATTTTACTGAATATTAACGATTAGCGAAATAATTAAAAAAAAAAACAGTTTAAATTATTTATTGGCCAAAGTACTTTATCGATTGACACGTCCTTTGGATATTTTATATATGTATATAAGACACATTTAACAAAAAAAAAAATAAGTGCTAAGCTTCATTTAAAGTCAACATTTTTGTCAGTTTAAGTTTACCTTTTTTTTTACTTGCAAGTTAGCGACACCTACCTAATTTTGAGATAATATACACAATTGAATAGTCTATTACATATATTTTTTTCAAAAATATTAGTTTGCATCAACAAAGTGGAAATAAGGTGTTTGTGTAAAAGGGTGGAAAAAAAAAATACCCATGAACGGCAACTTCCTTAAATAATCGAAATAGCCAATTCTGCAAAAAACCTTTTATTTTTAAAAACATTAAATACATAATATAGTTTAATTTCTATTTAGTGGCGCAAATTGGGACAGTAACTCAACCCTTCATTTATTTCCAGCATAATAACCAAGCTATTTCCAGGATGTCATTTAGTTACCACAGACAAATTGTTTAATATGTATTAAATCAACTTTTATGTAATTATTAGCAAAACAGTATTGCATCTGGTAACATAACTGTTTGATTATTAACTTAATTCGTTTATCGCGGATAAGGGTATTTTTCCGGGATAAAAAGTAGCCTATGTCCTTCCCCAGGACTCAAACTATCTCCATACCAAATTTCATCCAAATCGGTTCAGCGGTTTAAGCGTGAAGAGGTAACAGACAGACAGACAGACAGACAGACAGACAGACAGACAGACACACTTTCGCATTTATAATATTACTATGGATTTCTAGGGGAGGCACTCCATACATGTAACCGAAACTGAAAAAAAAAGTTTCAGCAAATATCAATGTGTGGCACACTTGGAGTATTTAGTAAATGGAGGCGCCTTCATGTCGTTTTCCCTCTGCCAAAGACTTTGGTACAATGTTCCAACCGTTTTATAAAAATTACTTCATTCATCGATTATTGACAGTCTTGTAATCGTTATTTACGCGTGACGAGCTCGTCAAAATGCGTGTATGTACTGTGTATAGGTGCAAAAAGCGTTCAAATACATCAAGCAAACAAAAGGATGGAATATCATTTCACAGTTTTGCTTTCATTATACCATATTTCAACATATTAATACATAAAACTTTTTCAAGAAAATCAGGCATGTCGGAATCGCTTGGAATCGATTACAAAATTAGTTTGAAAAATATCGCATACAATTCGTATTTCATTTTGACAGATCGAGAAAGTTTGACGTTTACAGCTCCCCGTATTTAAGGTTAATAAGGTCTACCGGCCTTTAAATTTTGTATGAAATTACAAGCAAATATCAGCCTTAATGAATTCAGTATGGGAGAAACGTCTACCTTTGTCTAAGAATTTAATCTTATTTCTAAAGGATTAAGGTTGAATATTTATTGCTCCTGTTTACATATTGCAGAGTGCGATAAATTAGAATAATGGTATTGTTTTAGTGTGAGTGCGTAGTAACGAGAGGAAAAAATATATTTTGTAGTTAGATTGTTAATATGTGTGTTACCTCACCCCCCTCGAAAAACGGCCGAAGTTTTTGTTAGGAAATTTGTAGCGATGCGTACTCCATTACTTAATCCTTCAAGGTGGCACATCATTCGACAGATCTTCTAAAAACACTTTGATGTTTTTAATTTTTTATTTTTATTTAGTGAATATTTTCGGAATTATTCGCTCCGAAAGTAGCAAAAGCTGTGCCGCCCCCCCCCCCCCCCTTCCTCCCTCTATTTTCTAAACGGTATGTTCAAAAAATATGAAAAAAAATTACTAATATAAAACTTAATAAATACTTCCAACGAAAATGGTTTTCAACATGATCGGGCTTACCGTTTTTAAGTTATTGGCAAAAACCTGCGCTTGTCAGCAAAAGGACGTAAGTGCCGGGGAGATACGTTCTTTTGTTAGGGTTTTTCTTCATATTGATTTTTTTATCTGTAGTGTATTTTTTTCTATGGAGCAACGGCCGCGAAACCCTACATTGAGCATGGTCTGACATGCTCTTGGCCGGTTTAATATTTCTCTATTTATTAATTTTACGGAACAAATAACTTTACACACTTAGGTACTTAGACGACTAACGTATTGCGCTGTAATAGTAGTAACAATCACAGAAAATGCAAGTTCATCATTTCCTACCAGTGATTTAAATAGTACGTTTTGTCCTGTCATCCAATGCATGGAGAGGTCGCCATTTTCTGCAGGATAGATTCCCTTGGCACTGTTGTATATTGGGTCGATTTGAGCTGACAAAAAATCATAATTGCCTTCAAATTACCTGCCTCATGTGTTTGTATCGTTATTGTACAAATCCAAGATCAAGAATTCATTTTTGACATCATTTGTATGAAGTTTTATAAATAAAAACTCAATTATTGACGAGAATATGAAAAATTCATTTGACACTTTCAAACAAACAGGTTTACATTTTTCAAAATACGAAAGTTTTTGATTAAAAAAAATACTGTTAGAATCAAAATTTTATCAGCTTTTATATAATATATATTTTACATAACATAATCATTATTATGCAACGTTTGTCTGAAAAAAAAATCGAACGTGCTACGCGGCGATGACGAAATTATTTCTTCAATACGTCTGTCTCACAGAAGGTCATACACTCAGTATGTTCATCACATTATGGCGGAAAAAAACGGCACCGGGCTGAATCAGCTCAGATCGACCCAATATACGAGTGTGCCAAGAGAATCCATCCTGCACAAAATGGCGACCTCAACGTCAAGACAAAACGCACTAAAACAAGATCTGACAAAATGGTATGACATATCGATTCTCTTGTGATATTAATGCAAGGCGCGCGTCGAACGGAGCTCAATTCAGTATTTCGCTGTAAGTACCTAATCAAATAATTGATTGAAGATAGTTATATCCCAAATCCGGATCCATGTGTTGGCTGGAATCAAGGTTTGTGTCATTAGAATCATAATTAACCTTTCGTATTATAAATATAAATGCATTTCTCGTCATTGTATGACCATCTATCGTGTTTTACAAGTGTTTTACGTATAATTAATTACTAATGTTTTACGTATCACATGTACGAGTACACGTAACTCATAAATGAAACAACTCATGTTAGCTCAACTTTGTTATAATAAAATGCAAGTGTCGCATGTAGATACTAGATGCTAGAATAGGATATTATGAAACGAGTGTGCTATGTTGGTTATTACACTCGAAGCTATCACGCAGCCTGAGTCGTACGTAGACAAGGGTTGGGTAAAGCCGAGTGTAATGATAATGACCAATGCACATAAGTTTCATGCTACGTTTTGCAATACACTTGTGAGGAAAACAAGCAAAAAAAACCTACCTTACTTTCAAGTAAATAAACGTCAAAGTCGCTTCGGAAAACAATGCTGTACCCTGTAGCCCAGTCCGTAAGTTTTACATTAATCCGGCATGAGTAATCTCAAATTTACGTATACATAATTATATTTTAAATTTCATTGCTTGAAATTAGTGTCATTTTATTGTTATTTTCATTTTAAAATAATCATATTCCAATATAATATAATATGTATTTCAAATTGTTAAATCTAATCAAAATGGCGCGCTGCGGCCGGTGTATTGTCTATGCGCTGCGCTCGCAAGAGCGATGAAGCACAGGTAGGGAATGCAAACCGGTATACCGATTTACCGGTGTACCGGTAAACCGGTCAAATATGAAGCCGGTAAATTGCCGGAAATTATAATACAAAACCGGTTTTTTACCGAAACATATAAATATTGGTTTACGCTAATGTTTATCGGATAGCTCAAAAAAACCCGAAATTACTGATAACAATTTATTTAAGGAAATTTTACAATTAAAATAATAATTAAAATGAGTTGACTCGATCGATGTTGGAAACGTAGTGGCGTTGCCACGTCCTCGCTGGCGCCGCCGGGGCCGGGCTGCTACACGTGCCGCTGCATCAGCATTTCCTTCATCTTGTTGATATTGGTGCCGTGTGCAATGCTTGCCTGGTCAGCACTCTGCCTACAGTAGGTATATGTAACACGCCTGTATTTTATCCAGATCCAATGATTTTATGTGATTTAACGTTTTAATTAACTTTTATTAGTTTCAAATATGTTTAAAAAGCTTTCTAGCATTCTAGCCCAACCTAAAAGTGCCTGATGTTAATCAGTCACCGCAGCCTATGAACACTTACAAAGCTAGAGGCATTACGTGCGTGTTGCCAACCCTTTAAGAACCTATTCACTCCCCTCTTGAAGAACCCCATACTGTAACCTCCAGGGAAAACCGCGGCAGGGGAGGTCGTTCGACATTCGGAGTGTGCGCAGTAGAAAATTCATTTGATACAACACGGTGCGCGAACATTTAGTTCCAAGGTGTGTGGATGTAACTCCTTGAACCGATTCAAGAGGGCCAAGCTGATATCCAGGGGCCCCAGCCCAGAGGTGACAGCAGTACTCCATATGGGGTCGGACCTGCGATTTGTACAGCATCAGTCTTTGCCAAGAAGTGAAGTACCGCTTCGCTCTATTGGGGACACCGAGCTTTTTTGATGCCAGCTTGGCCTTCTCTTCCAAGTGACTTCGGAATTGACGTCGCTGGAAATGTCAACACCTAGGATCCCAATGTTCTTGAACATTGTAAGAGCCATGTTCTGGAGTTGTGGGGCCACAGTAAATGGGGTTTTCTTAGCGGTAAACGCGCAAACTTGTGTCTTGTCGGGGTTAAATTGAACTAAATTATCTCGACCTCCATGCGAGACTCTGGACAGAGTGCTCTCGATTTCGGACACAAGTTGTTCGCGAGTTTCCTCCACAACGGAACGAGGGATGTTTTCTTGACCTGTGTAAAGTGCATCTCCAGTACTGTCGGATGCATTACAATGCATACTATCGGTGGTCAGCATGTCATTGACATGAAGCAGAAACAGCGTTGGAGATACGAGTAGTACGGAGCCTTGGGGGATGCCTGCGTTAATAACCATGGTTTTTAAACACCTGCCATCAACCAAGGCTTTTATGCTTCCGTTGGTTAAAAAGCTGGCGACCCATTTGCATAAATCCACGAGCAGTCCATAAGATGGCAACTTCGATAGAAGACCCCGGTGCCAGCCAGACCCGTAGGAACGCCTTGGCTATGTCTAGGATAACTGCCAATGCCTCACCTTGATTCTCAATGGCCGAGGCCTAGCTGTGTGTGATATACTAGTGTACTGCACTGGTGATCTAGTGATCACCAGTGCAGCGACCGTGGCGAAAGCCGTATTGACGGTCGCTGATCAAATCGTATTCTTCTAGGTATCTTAGGAGTTTCGTGTTTATCACACGCTCCATCACCTTAGAGAGAAGAGAGGTGATTGCGATAGGCCTGTTATTCGATGAATCTGACCTGTCCCCTTTTTTGGGTACTGAATGCACATGGGCAGTCTTCCACGAACACAGGGCACAACTTAGCGGCATACTGCTTGAGCACCACTGCCAGTATGCCGTCTGGCCCACTCGACTTGTGAACATCTAGACAGAGCAACTCCCGCAGGATATCCTTTTGAGTGAAGGTTATCTCCGGCGTGGAGTATCCGCAACACGGAAAGGTAGGTAGTACGGTGCTTCCATCATCCTTTAAAGTTGAGTTCGAGGCAAAGAAGGCACCCAAAAGATCGGCTTTCTCTTTAGCACTGTGTGCCAAGTTACCATCAGTATTTCGCAGGGGTGGTAAGGCCGACTGACATAAGTTTCCCTCGGCAGCCTTGGCAAGCGACCTGAAGGCACGACTTCAAGAAGGGTACCCTGCGAGTTGCTCACCAATTCTGCCGACGAAATCAAATAGATTTGTCAATTTCTCGTTTACTGGCCCTGGAAGCAGCATTTAATTTGCGTTTCACATCAGATATGTTAGGATCCGTATTGATACGGGCCGTGGTCCAAGCCTCATACAAAGATTGCCTTAGAAGTCTGGGTTCCTTGCAGGGCTGATTTAACCAGGGCCGTTTTTTGGCCGTTAATTAATGATAATTAGTAAATTCTTGATTGTTTTAAGTTAATCGTCACTCTACTGGTGTTTTACGGTATTATCTTATTTTACACAATGTAGATTGTTTTTTATTTACAGAATCTTAAATAAAACAACATTTTCACGTCATTTTTACGTCGAATTTCGAATACCGGTAATTTACCGGTTTACCGGTTTTGAACTACCCAAGTCGGTAAATTACCGGTTTCAAAATAATGGCGGTAATTGCATTCCCTAAGCACAGGCTACGTCGTTAATCAGCCAAACATTAATAATATTAAACTGAATGATTGTATCCATTTAATACAAATAAATGTTATTTTGTTTGAAAAAATAATAACTTATTGAAATTGTTTTTTTTTTATAAGTACCAACTTAGATCTATTAAATAAAACCTTTTCTGTTATTTTTCTATTCTTATACATAAAAACTCTTTGCTGGCGTGTAAATATAATCTGTATTGAAATGGCACTAACGGTTAATTGAAAGTAAATTGAAGAAACTGAATTATATATGTTTTTTAACTTTTTTCTTTTTGGAGTAGGTTTCGTTTTTTCTTAAAAGTTAATTTACACGTCTGTAACGTACAGACTTTTTTTAATGAAAACTGATAGTTGGGGAAACTTTATTGCGTTAAATAACTTGCAATGTATGTGAATAATTTGAATGAATCTTTAAACAGTCGAATGTTGGTGTGGTTACGTTAATATAATTTCCTTTATTTTATTGTGTAAATACAATGTTGTTTCTCTTTCGCAATCGATGTAATGTTTAATGGGCCTCTCCAGTATCTGATGAGGCCAGGATGCTGCATAAAATCTATTGACTACAAGTTTGGCTCAGTGGGTTGCACAGCGTCCCACGAAGCTGGATGTCTAATTTATTTATTTATTTATTTATTTATAGGTTTGCCAACAGATACAACACAGAATAAAATTACACTAATATCATATGGACATAAAGACAAGAGTGTTTATCCAATTACAGGCAAACACAGCATGCTTTTTCTATAAGCTAGCTAAACAATGTGAAGTGACTGCTAGTACTTATTATACTAACTGTATGATATTGAATCATAGTTCTGAAGGAACTTCTTAAATTTATTAAGTGACATTGCCAATAAGTCTACCCCAGTGTTCTTATACATTCTATTATGCTCCTTACATATTCTAGGGATGACACTATGAGATCCAAGATTGGTCCGAAAATTACCTAAAGCAAAAGGACGGAAATTTGCTATGCGCGAGTTAGATCTAGGTACCGTAAATCCAATTTTAAGCAGCAGCTGAGGACAATATATTAACCCGTTTAGAATTTTGAACAACAAGATCTGATCAGAAATCCATCGGCTAATAGTGAGGATTATAGATAATATTCTAGAAAGACAAAATATTAAAAATAAACTAACACTATTGAAAAAAGAGCGGGGTTTGCTAGGCTGTTGCGGAATTGTGCCTTGGTCCCTTTAATGTTAAATGCAACTGCAGCATATTAAAAATAAGTTACGCTCTTAGATTTCATTCATTTAACAAGTTTTTATTGCTAAGTGTACTTTTCTTAGAAAATCCAGCAACTACTCACCGAAACGATTGTAAAGAGCCCAAACACTTTGCGAAGAGGACACGGTTATCTGGTTTGATTGCAGTTCCTGTACCCACCTTCCGACTGCATCATCATACCACCTTCATGGTGGCATAATATTATATAAAATGTAAGGAAATAATAAACATCATACAAGTATACACAACCTTACCATTATTAAACAATATTTATCGGTCGGAGAATTCCTTAGGCTAAAGAATTGGCTTTATTTAGGTTTTGACTCTTAGATTTTATTAAAATTTTGTTTGATAATGTTAACTCTTCTTACTCATCGTATTCAATGTCTATACTATTATAAAGTTGAAACATGTAATATCTATATATTAAAGATATGAAAAAAAAAACTATCGCAGATTGGACTGAAAAGAAAGTATTTTTTTGGATTTTTTGTATGTTTGTACTTCAACTATTTTGGGTACACGGGTAGCTGGCTATTGGGTTCAACAGATGGTTATAGGATACTTTTAACCTGACTACACTGAAGGAAAAAAAAGAGGAGTTATGACTTTTTCTCCTCCCATGAACGAAGGTAAATATTTTATTTTTATTTCTTTAAAAAAAACCATTGACACTAATGGAGATATTTGATTGCAAAAATTTAACGCAGAGAACAATTAAAATGACTGTTGACTTAAAGTTCCGTATCTCAAAAGGGTAAAACGCAGCCCTTTATCCTTATAGGATCATTCTGTTGTCCGTCGTTCCGTCTGTCAAGTCAAGACTCAATACCCTTTTATCAGTAACGCGTGGAACTATCAAGCTACAATTAATATCAAATCCATACTAATATTATAAATACGAAAGTGTGTCTCTCTGTCTGTCTGTTACCTCTTCACGCTTAAACCGCTGAAACGATTTGGATGAAATTTGCTATGGAGATAGTTTGAGTCCCGGGGAAGGACATAGGCTACTTTTTATCCCAGAAAAATACCCTTATAAGGCAGACGAAGTCGCAGGCAGAAGCTAGTAGCCCATAAAGCTGTGAAAAATCAAACTTCGAAGTCAACGCAATCAAAAGATTTTGTCATTAAAAAAGGTGTTTCGATACAAATTGCCGTGTCGACCGAAAACCTAATAGGGTATTTCTAGTTCTCCTAGAAACTTGAAATTTGCTATGAAGGTAGCTCATATAGCACAATTTACATAGGCCCTCATTTGTACGAGACGTGATACACGGGAGGTGTGTTCGTTATTCAATCGTGTGGTACTAGTACCGGCCGGTGCACGCTGCGATTGGAATATAATGATACCTCTTTTTTTATTTGATTAAACGCCTATAACCAAGGTATTCGCGGCCTATTTTACTATTAACGGGAAAGTTTCCTAGCACGTTGAAGAAAAGTTATTTTATTGCGTTAGATGTGTAGCGAATTAGGAGGAGCGATCAAAGATTGAGTCGTTTTTGGTTGATGTCGCGGTGCGCCGCGTGCCCGCCACGCGGTACCGCGGCGCCCTCTCTCGTTACTGCCCTCTCGTTCTCACTCGGTTTGCTTATTTATTTCACTAACTTAGTGCTCGTACGACTGTTGCGAGAGTGCGACGTGTCGCTCGTTTTCGTATCGTAAACTTCGATAACACTAAAAATGAACTTGGATCATTTATATTCACGTGACGCGAGTGAAACGATATGTGTTACTTAGTTATGTGATCTCATGTGGGTGATAAGGATTGTTTAAGGGAATTCGTAAGATACTAGCGGTCTGTTTACAATGTAGCATATAGCACATGGTGAGCGGTGCACGTCCGCTGGTCCCTCCTTGCGCACTGCGTCAGTTGTAGTAAATAAACTTATTAGTCGGTGTCCACGTAGCCCATTGACTGGCCACGCCGGCCTCACTGCCGTCCTCTAACACTGAACGACAACATAAATTATGCCATGCCGCTATTTTCGGACGCAGTATCTCACCTTCCGGGTGATGGCAGTATCCTCGGCGTAAATGACTTATTTGTAAACGTCTACAATCCTTTAACAACTGAAACATTTCGAATGAAATGAGGTTTATTGATACCTACCTGCAAAATAAGGAAGTATCAACATGACTTTGCTTTGTTTGGTGCGTTTGCGTATTGGTTTAATTGATTCTCAGTCATTTAATAATATAATACCTACGGAGTGGATTTTTCTGATTATGATCCGTAGCAAAATCGTAAATATAGTGGAGGTTCTCAATTGGTCAGTTTTGCGTATGTTGTACTTACTATAAACTAAACATTTTAATTGGCTGATTGTTATTTTTATACTGATCTCTTTTTGTTCTCGCGCATAGCGAACTGTAAAAAGGGTATTTAAGTTAACAGCTAATAAATTTTGGCACCTGCGGCCTCTGCGGGCATGTCGACAACTATTTACACCACTTTAGGGTCAGACTAGGGCTGCTATCTTGATTTTAGCCTTGAAACCCGGACGGATGGCAGCCCTAGGTCAGACCTATAAGCTTAAGCTTCTAGTAATTAGCAGAATAATCGTAGATAACACAAGGCCATCGGCCATATATTACTTTTTAAAGTATACCTACATTTTTGTCTGTGATTAATGCTGCAGCGTTACCAACCGAAAAATGACGATTAAGTATGATAGCGATATTAAAGATGATGACTGAATTTTAATAATTAGTCCGTCATGTAGATTATAAAAAATATTGGACACGTATTTTTTTCTTTTTTCACATAATCGAAAAGTAAAGGCGATACATTGAGTCAAAATGTCGCGTGACGTCACTCCTAAGTATACATTTTTCTTAGGAGTGACGTCACGAGCCCTCACTCCTAAACTTTAATGCGATTTGTTTGAGTATTTATTTATTATATGGGAAAGCAAAAAATACCTACGTGTTCAATATTTGTTTATTATCTAACTGAAGGACTAATTAGAATTTTGACTTTCACACCCAGGTCATCATGACCATTTTTTTACCATTTGCAGGGTTGGAGTCCGGGTTCAGACAGGCGGTTATTCAAAATCTGTAGACGCCGTTCAAATTGTTTTTAAAATCAAAATTAAGTCTCCTTTCAGTAAAATTGTCCATCTACATACCTATTTAACATACTTTCCTTCCATGTGGCATAGTCTTGGGACATTCTGTATATATGTCCAATTAAGAAGGAAAACTATCACAGCTAGGCACTAAAAGTTTCCGAGAAGACAACCATCTTATAAAGTGGACTTGAAAAGTAAAAAAAATCGTAAAATTTCCATTGAAAAGTACTTACAATAGATATATTATTGTTACTTGTGTAAGTGTCTTAACAAACACAGTAACTAGTGTACATTTCTATTTGATCTAAGGTACGCTCACCCACAGAACTTTATTATTATTAGTTGCACAGACCGACTCAAGGTTACACACCACCTCCAAAGGGAAGTGTTCCGACCAGTAAACACCATAGTGCACCTTGACCGATAGTACTGATTTAATCGCCGCCTCTGTTACCAAGCAGTGATCAAGCCATCTGCGACTGCCGTGCGCATCGCTCACAAATGTGTATGTACCAGAACTTAGCCCCAATTTATCAAAATCTACTCACATCCAGTTTTGCTCTTTGCAAAAATCCAACATTTCCTTTCCGAATAATTCCCCGGGATGGGCATTAAAGTCTCCCAAAATATATGCAGTTTGAACATTATTATTATTAACTAGAAGGCGCCCGCAACTTCGTTCGCGGAGGTGAAAAAGTCATAACCCTTCATGTTTTCTTCAGCGTAGTCGGGTAAAAAGTATCCTATAACCATCTGGAGATACCCAGCTACCCGTGTACCAAAAGTTTGAAATCCGTTTAGCCGATTTTGCGTGATGAAGCCACGACGACACATACAAACATACATAAAATCCAAAAAAAATAAAATCGTTTTAATGACCTCCAAATAGTCCATAACAATCATTTTTTTGAAAATATCTTCAATGTACAGACATGTCATTTTTACAACTTTATAATAATATAGATTAAAGCAACAATTTCACAAACATTGTACATAGTCTACCAAGTTATCAAGCGAATCCGTAGGCATATATACAGAAAAGAAAATTATTGATCGCTCCGCCAAAATAACCTTAATTGCTGTAATTACTATAATTTTATTATTAAACATATTGCGGAGAGGCCTTAAAATACGAGTGTGGTTTTGACGAAACAAGGGTTAGCGAGTTTCATAAAAGGATCACACGAGTGTTTTAAGGCCTAATTATGTACAGATGCATACACTACTTTATCTACACACATATCATAAGTACTATACTAGCCCCCAACCAAAGTGAGGACTGCGACCATAAAACCCTTGAGCTCGCGTTATCAGTTTCCCATTGTTTGTCACGGAGCCAGCCGAGACCTATAGTGCAGGTAGTAAACCCACATTGAGGAATGTCGATATTAGGGATAAGTTGAGGGAGTAAATACATTTTATGTGCATGAATTCAATATTATATATTATATAATAATAATGACAATGGCATTACGCTATAACATAATATTTTTAATGATTTTGACAACATAGGCTAAAAAATTTACATATGACAAATAAATAATTTATACAATTTCTTAATTTAAGTACTTTTACTTCTAACTTATAAAAAAAAAAATATAACTAATTAAATATCTTCGTTGTCACTGTCGTCATCACGGAGATTTATTATAAATCATCTCAAGATTTATTAAAAACCATCTTTAAATTATTAATAATATATAATGTACTCCATTCGGTTATTACAAAACAAGAACCTCACTTAGGAAGACAATAATCACTGAATAACTAGGCAATAATAGTTAAAAAAATTAAAGTATTAAAATTACATCGACGTTTAAAACATTTCGTAATCGTCACATTCCCATCACTACGACCGCCGAGTTTTATTGCACCTCACCCGAATTTTATGGCCGCAATCCTCACTTTGGTTGGGGGCTAGTATAAGATGGGTTCATAAATAGCTGTAGGGAAATGACTAGACTATAGATATTAAAATAATGTTATAAAAAATAAATTGAAACAAATACAGAAACAAATTATTTATTCACATCGAAGTCGTGCGTTTGTTCATTCTCCAATCTAAAAAATCTTTGATCTTTTTTATTAGTACTAAATTCGGCTATGGATTATTTTCAAAATCAAAATCCTGCACTCATGTTAATGGCGGCAATACGATCCTCCATCAAATAGACAAACGAAGGAAGTCCTTATTCTCATATCACTCGAGATCAAATGTCGTGCGGTGTATATTAAAATACCGGCAGAGCATGTCGGACCATTCTCTATGTAGGGTTTCGCAGCTGTTTATACAAAAAATGCGCTACAGATGAAAAAAATACGATGTAAAATAAACACCAATATAAGAGCGTATCTCCCCGGCACTTACGTCCTTTTGCTCAGAAGCGCAGTTTTTGGCAATAACTTAAAAACGGTATGTCCGATCATGTTTAAAACAATTTTCGTTGAAAGTATTTATTAAGCTTTATATATGTAAATTTTTGCATATTTTTTTGAACATACCATTTAGAAAATAGAGGGGGAGGGGACACAATGTTTGCTTCTTTCTGAGTGAATAATTCCGAAAATATTCACTAAATCAATTTTTTTTTTAGAAACATCAAAGTGTTTTTAGTAGATCTGTCGAATTATGTGCCACATATTGATATTGGCCGAAAAAAAAATACTTTTGACAGCTGTCCCAAATTTAAATACTCAATACTCAATCGTTTATTGCATTCCACAATGTTAGTTTACAGGATAGGTATTAAGGTGCGTCCACACTTGTATCATTTGCTCATATCCGATCACCGTGCCGTGGCATGACTGCGTATCGCGCTGCTTGGACGCTTACTGTCGGCGCGCCGATCATGCCGTACTCGTCCGATATAACTGTGTGATACGCGTAGCAAAATGGATTTCGAGCGATCCGATCGGCGCAACGTCCAAACGCGTGATCGTGACACGCGATCATGCCACGCGACGATGATCGGATACGGGCGAATGATACAAATGTGGACGCACCCTTAGGTAGACTTAAGTTGCATAAAAGTTACATGACTGTGAACTGCGTGTAGGAATTCCCGTGTTGTATTAAGGTTTAGACCGTCTAGTTCTCATTGCCGCGCTATTTGAAGGCCAATAGGCATGTGAATTACCTAGTTAATATCGTTATTTTATGCCCTTGCAAATAGTGTATTGAGTTCAGGGATATAGCGTAGCAATTTAAATGAATATATATTTTTCTGTTTAAAAGGCAAGATCGGCATATGCGTAGAAGAGATTGTAAACATTTTTTAAAGTCCAAAATAAAACAACATTCTATCTCTCTAAAGCCTTCGATCTCGTTAACTACGACTTACTTTGGAGGAAACTTGACGAAGTGCAATTTCCTAGGGAAGTCATACGCATATTTAGGTGTTGGTACAGGAGCCAGCGAAATAGTGTTCGTTGGGGTGATGCGATATCGGACGAATATGGCTTGGAGTGCGGGGTCAGGCAGGGGGGGCTTAGTTCCCCCAAGCTTTTCAATCTGTACATGGATGCCCTTATCGGCGGGCTTAGCAGTATGCATGTTGGTTGTCACATAGACAGGGTTTGTTTTAATAACATTAGCTATGCTGATGACATGGTACTGCTGAGGCCTTCGGTGGGCGGTATGCGGGTACTGATTGAGAAGTGTGAATCCTATGCCGTAAGTCACGGCCTGAAGTACAATGTGCTCAAGATTGAGTACATGGTATTTAGGGCGGGGAACAAGTGCCCAACTCATGTCCCACCCATTTGTTAGAATGGCGAGCAACTAAAGAGGGTTTATACATTTAAATATCTTCGGCACTTGGTCACCGATGATCTGCGTGACGATGCGGACATAGAACGCGAGCGTAGAGCAGTGTCCGTCAGGGCCAATATGATAGCCCGGAGGTTTAGCAGGTGTACAGCCCAAGTTAAAGTAACAATCTTTCGAGCGTACTGTACTTCGCTGTACGCCTGTAGCCTGTGGACGAGGTACACACAGCGTGCTAAGAATGCAATGCGTGTACAATACAATGACGCGTTCAGGGTACTGTTGCGGCTGCCGCGATACTGTAGCGCATCGGGCATGTTCGCCGACGCGCAGGTGGGTTGCGTTACGCCGCGACACTCCGCAGAGTGCGCGCCAGCCGCCACAGTCTCCTGACCGTCGTGGCAGAGAGATAGGACAGCGCCCTAATCAGGCACTGGACCTCTCAGCACTTAAGTTTAGGTACTAACATAGTTATTTAAGTTTAATTGTAATACTAATAATATATGGATGGATTACGTTGTCCGAATTAAATGCTTTTTATTTTTTTTATTTATAAACGCAAAATTTTAATAAAAATGACAATTGGTTGTTTAAAACTCGTATGAGATCGAAAAAAATACTTAAAACAGTATTAATATTAATTGAGAGCTGGCATGTTCATTTCCTCTGATCAAAGCTCCTTAAATAAAGATAAAAAAATAAAAAAAATACTTAAACGTAAATTATTTAAGAGGTCGCAACGAAAACTTTAAAAGTATTAATAATAATAATTAGTAACTGAATACTACATAAGTAGTATAGTAGCGTAGTACACAGAAAACAATAGTGAATATGTTTTAAGCAATTCTGAAAATAATTACGTGTATCTTGTTTAAGGTGAAGATATATGTAACGAGAATATTTCAACGCCAAAGGTTGGCAACCTCTGGTTTAAGGCAAGACCGGCACATGACGGGCTTCCCTTGTACGTATCAGACGGACTTTCCAACTAGACAATTTTTAAAAGCTCGGCAATTCGAACCAAAAACTACAAAATTAAAGCGTTCTGGCTACATTAAAAGCAGTTATTAAACTACTAAGTTACTCACTTGTTTAACAAATAATCCGACTCTTTCTATTTTTTCTGATTTATTTGCAGAACCCACTTGCACTCGCCATTTAAGTTTGAAACACGAATGAAGTTGACAATTGAGTTGCGACCATAGTCTTCGTCATAGCGACGTCTATTATAGAGTAAAAGAACTAGGACGAAAAACCGCTTTACCGACCTAGTTCTACGTGGCGTGCGTACACAAATATAAGAGTTATAGCGTGTAGACGGTCTTGCCTTATAGACGGACTTGTCCACATTGACCTTATTTATAACTGAAAATACAGACACAAGCTATTCATTGTCAAAAATAATAACAAAAGTTACAGTTTCTTGATTGAAAATAAAAATATTTGTTTAGTACGTAGGTACTCGGTAGGTACATAAACCATTTGCATCAAGAACAGCTGGCATCATCGGAGCAGAGATTCGACCAACTTTGGGACGAACAAATTTGGAATCTGCTCCTTCAACTGTAGAAACCCTTCATTGATATTATTAGCTGCTTTCCTTGCACGACGATCAAATATCATCACGAAAATAGTACGAAACTAAAGTTCTGTTCAACTTATATATAAGACTTTGAATTCCAAGAAAAACGAACTCGAATCAAATTTTATTTTTGATTAGCAATAGGTACCTATGTAAATCGGTTAAGAATGAATCAAAGCAATCGTTTTTGTTTTTTTTTTCCAACATTTTTATTTCTTGGTTTCGTAAGTTTTCAAATTATTTACTTACAGAAAAAATACATGCATCCCTGGGGTTTTCGGAGCACGAACGATTTGCTAAAGAGTAGAGATCAATAGATAGGTTATTCTGACAAAACATCATATTATGCCTAATGAATAATTACCTCACTGCGAGTTGTAAACTATACTAGTATTTTAGGTTTAGTACCAAGCCTTATTACCTTTCATTGTTTTGCATACTTCTGTACCTCACGATATAAGTCAAAACCCAATTATGGACCTATGCAAACGTGATTAAATGTCTTTTATTTATTTATGTTATGAGATAATAACAAAACAACGTTATTTAATTACCTGCAGTAATTTTAGTACTTCATATGATTATCAAAATTAATTATTAATATATTTTTTAAATTTGGAACAGTTAAGCAGCGGCGACTTGTTGTAAATGTCCATTTTAACCCACTGAATAATCTTTCTACGTCGTCAGTTCTAATAATAATTTTTAATATGCACCATATTTAAAATTCTTGAAGAAATGAATTGTTGCACAATGTGTTTACAAAGAAGTGGATTAAATACGTATTTAATCACGATTAAATTACTCGAATGGCGATTAAGTTATTGTGAGTGGCAATTTAATCTTTTCAAACTAAAATAATATTTTTTGTGTTTTAAATATCATGTATTTATTTATGGAAAGCGTTGGCAGAGCAGAGTATCTATACCAATTATATAAATATACTACAAGTAATATATAGGAAAAGTAATGAATCAACTAATAATCATGAATGGAATAATATTTTAAAATGAAGTTTAATATTTATCTTATTATTGTAAATTGGACAAATTATATAAGTTGTATAATTAAAAATAAAGGTGGTCATAGAAATTCTGTAACAATATAACACAATCCTAATAGTTTCCGAGTTTTGGCTGTTTAGAATCGTTTTACTGGGTAGTTGTCATAGACATAGAAAACAGTCTGCACTGCAGTAGAGGTGTGCGCCGATGGCTAAACCATCGGCGGTGGCGTCCGGTCCAAAAATGGCCGGCGGCGGCGGCGTAATCGGCGTGATCGGCGTAATAAATAAAAATAAGTTATTAATGCAAAAAAAAACGGTTTATTCATATTTTATTCATTTGTCTGAACAATACCCAAGTAGCACAAAAAGCTGAAAAAAACAATTTTAAGATGCTTTAAGCAGCACCAATTTGCCGTCAAAATTAGCGTAAGCGGATACCAAAAGGCATTAATATAGTTTTTTAATGGAATTAAAAAGGTACACAATGATGGTTATACAGCCTTAAAGTAGCGTATAAGGTGTATTTCATATAGTTCTTTCAAATATTTTTTACATTTTGTGCACATCAGTGCAGAAGTGACGCCATTGTAAGTATTATGTGTCATATTGTATTGGGTTTTAGATGGTTGTTACGTGAAATAGTCTTGGGGAGGCAAGTTTACTGTTAATGTTCATATACATTTCTAATGAAAATTTGTATGCGCCCTGAATATGTTAGTTAAAAATTATATATTAGAAGTACCCAAGTACCTATGAAGAATTAAACATTTGAATTTTTGGTTTGATACTCGTATGTGCATAGTTTTATATTTAGGAGACTGATATATATTTTAGAATTGTAAATTGAGCAATAAGTAGTAATATATTTAGATAAAATATCGTGGTAAGGTTAGGTTGAAAGACTTAATGGCGGAATATTTAAGCAGAATTATAGAACGTTATATTTAGTTTCACTCTGGTTCCATCACTATTCTTTTGGCTATGAAAGGGACCTTTAAAATTCTTTAGTATTCCACCAGTGTCTTCTTCATTTTATTCGTACACGATAGCATTTTGTCGATCATCAAGCAGACTGATATTAAACGACATATCAATTCTATTAAAATGCTTTTACTCTTCAGGGCGCTCTAATCTGTCTACTTTTACGGCCTAAATTATAAAAGAATGACAGTCACCCGTTTAAAATGCCAGAATTAAAATGGTGTATCCCAACCATACTACATATCCTTTGCCATTTTCTACCTCCCTTTAAGTTCTTTTATAGAACTCCAGGACTTAAAAGTTGCCTAAAGCTGAATAGCAGCATTAAAACTGTTCCCTTACTATCCCATACACTAACTTTATTCGACTTCAAGCATTGAAAATGGTTTAATCTTACATCTTTTAAAATTCAATATCAAAATGGTATAACGAGTGTCTGTTATAGAACCATTGGCATTTTGCACCTACTCTTACAATGCTTTTGGTGGAATGATCGGCGGCAGCGGCGTGGCATATATGACCGGCGGAGTACGCCACGCCGGTCGGCGCACAACTCCACCCAACTAACAAAATGGTCATAAAATCTTACCATTATATGACTATTTTATCGTAAATACGTCGTAAATAAGTAAGTTTTAAAACGTGACGTTATACAAGTGTCATTTATACTGCATTTTAATTTAAATGCAATATGATCATAAAACGCAGTTGTACAAACGTTTGTATGACATAGTAATACAGCAATTTTAACATTGTCGTTCAAAAGTTTTAGCCGTGACATTTACCCGATTTTACAACTTTAATATGACATTTTACAGCAGTTTGATCATAGAAAAGCTTTTAGAGTGACTACTGTACGACTAATAATAATTTAATTTTTTTACAACTTTTATACTGTTAACATGCCATACAAGAGTCATATACACAACCGTCTTATGATAAAAACACAAAAATTTAGTGAAGGCGTCGGCTAAGAGTTATTTTAAGTCATAAGGCAGCGTTTTTAAGTATAATAAGTCTTATTTGTGTCTCCTTCGGAATCCCTAATGTCGTTTGTCCTAATGTATCATTTGCCATAACGCATTTTTTTCAGAAACCGTAAATTTTTCAGGATTTTTTAAAAGATTGTCGTACCTAATCTAGGTTAGGTTAGGTTTGTTTTATAACAATCCTGAAAAGTTTACAGTTTCCTAAAAAAATGCAGTATGGCAAATGATACATTAGGACAAACGATACATTAGGACAAAAGACGTTAGGGATTCCGATATAGATCCGTCATATTTACATAGAGACAAACACCTAAATTATTTTAATTTATGAAAATATAATGAAATCAACTATATTTAAAGGGGGCTTTAAAAATGTACTCAAAAACCTTGCAAATTGATCGATAAAGTAATGTTCGCATATCATAATGGCATCTGATTTTAGATTTTTCACACTTGTAGAAGTTGTAGATCTGATGTCGAGTCTGTTACTTAAAACGGTAAAGACATATTAAAACTTAATACTTACTGTTGTAATACGTACTGCACTCACAATCTGGTTGTTAAGTATGTTGTTATAATTAAAACAGCTTGCTGTTGGATCTAACCGACTTATTTGTCTTACAAACGTCTGCGTTATGATAACTGTACAACCAATTGCTCTTAGAAAGCAAGAACTTACGATACTTTTCTGACGAAATAGTTGTTTAATATCTATTTTATGACAGCCGTGTGACTAAATGTGTTGGCTTATGACCATTGTGTGATCACTGTACGTCGATTTAGTCTTACAAACTGCGCCAAAATCGCGTTTTATAAACGTTTGTATGACTTAAATTGCATACCAATAAGTTTTATCAAATACGTTTGTAGAATACTTATACAACTTATTTTTGCTAGTTGGGCAGTCTGCAGTAATAAAAGCGTATCTCAAAAAGGACTTCCCTTTTCTTGTTTTAAAATTGTAATAACTATTCATGTAATGTAATGGAATGACTATTCCAATTCACAGGCAAATTAGTTCTGTTTCCCTTACTGTACGTTTCTCCTAGACAACTGGGTAGTTAGCAAACTCGGTTATGAATACGAAAGGACAATTTCACACTGATAACTGGTTTTCTCCGCGGAAGGTACGTTTCACCTAAATACGAATAACTAAACCTACCCATCAAGTTTGGTTATAAGGGCGGAGCCATGGCTCCATACAGGCACATATAAACTGCCTTGGCTAAAACGCTTGTGCACGACGCTAGGTGGAACAAAGGAAAGGTACTTACCCAAAATAATATGAAAATTAAAAATTATCAGAGTTTTCATACCCACTGCATTAAAGCAGCTAATCAGGGAACCAGAGTACCGTAAACATATTTTTATTTACTGATAGAGTTAACCCCAGTATTTTTAGTAGTTGAATGATAAGCGAAGTACTTAGATAGGTTGGAGACGTGTAGTTACTAGTCGTTAACATCGCGCCTTATTCCATTATCTCGAGCTCGTCGTAAACATCACGTGGACTACATGGCTAAATGGCTCTGAGACTAACAAAGATTTCTTGTTATGCTGAGTATATTTGAAATGAAAACTGGATTAATTAAATTAAAGATTCTAGTAGGTAATATGTAAAACACAGTACGCACAGGGGTGTCTTTCTGAAATTTCGTACTCGACCGCCTTCAGTTCGTCCCTAATATTACTAGACACGTGGGAGTGTGAATGTTCCAGATCACAGATCAAATATATATTGATCGGTTAAGCACGTTGTCAAAATTGTCTTAAGAGAACGAAGCATATGGCTGTTCGCGCGAGACCCATTAAAGCTGATAGTTTGTACGTGTCTAGGGGTCATATTATAGTAGCGACGAGTTCGTCAACGCCGACGTACATTTTGCGAATGCTATAGCTGTGCGATAGCTCTCCCGTATGCGTACCTGCTAGATAGAAAGGCTGCTAGTGTCTCCCACGGCGAATCCGTACGAAGGGTTAGACCGACCGATGATTCCTAACTTTGTCAATTATTCTAACACTGAACGACTTGTCAAAGTGACCCTGCACGTATGCTTCGCCCGGCCCCCCATATTTCGGGAACTACGGGCTGTGCATCTACATGCAGGTGGTCTTCTTCATCTCAGGAGAATATCGACTTGACTAATTACTTCACTGGGTGTAATTATCCCTTAATTCTAAACCCATAACCTGAAAAAAAAAAAATGAAACGCGTGTAAGCGATTTCTCAGAAATTATACTTAACTCGTTACCGTAGAAAAATAAACAAACGAAGCTGTTTTAGAATTGATTATATCCCGTTATTGCATTATCTTGGAACTATTGATATCTGATAATGGCTTTTCAGTGGATAGGTACAGTACCTACAGTTCGTAACAAGTTTTTGTAGAAGTGTTTCACTTTATTAACTTTTTTTCCTTTATAATAATAATAGTAATAGTGCTGCCGAAACGATAGAACACAACACAGGCGCCTGTAAAGTCAAGGTACAAACACTACAAACACCGCCACGATCAGGTTCCATCTATACTCCACCAACATTAAGCACAAATACAAATTCATCAATAAAGAAGTACCATACTATAAATACTCACCGTCCGTAATACATGAAAAAAGCCAGCACAAACTAAATGACTGGGACCGAACAGAGTTAACTGACAGGACAGTACACTTCAACAGACCGGATATAACATTTTTTGACAGGACTAACAAAACTATTTATATAATTGACATAGCTATTCCAAATACACACAACGTCCAATGGACAATGAACGAAAATTTAACGAAGTACACAGATTTAACTATTGAACTTAAACGCCAGTGGCAAGCTAATACAGTTCATGCAGTCCCTATAGTAATATCAACAACAGGTGTAATCCCCAAAACTAAATAAATGCCTAGAAACTCTAAAGATACCATCGTATATTATAGACACTTTACAAAAAGCTACAGTATTAAACACATGCCGTATAACGCTTGGCTAATGTCCACATTATGAACAAAAACCCTTGAAAAAGGAGATGAAAAATAAACCAATGTAATAATAATAAATTAATAAAATTCTTCATTATTTATTGAAAAAACGTATTTTACAATAATGATAACTATAGGCTAAAATCAAACGATTTAGGGCAGATACAAGTAGGTAAGGTACTTCTAAGCCTGAACTAGGATTCCCTATGTTTCAGGCAAAATAGAATGAGAGTGATGAGATGAGATTTATGAATTTACCTAAGCCGGATTTAACCAATTTATCTGCAACAGTCGCAATCAAATGAATGGTTCATAGGTCAACTATAACTAGGTACTTGAGATACATACGAGATCAATAATACCTTTTTTTCACTTTTGGTTACATGTATGGAGAGATTACATGGTTTATTTTATTATTTACTCAATTACACAAGATACCTACTTACGAGGGTTGCTACTTATATATCCGGAAACAAAAAAACAAACAAACGTACACGGCTGAAAATAGTTTTATTGTTTTTCAAAGTATTCCCCTTGATGATCTATGCACTTTTGCATTCGCGTGAACCAATTTTTAAAGCACTTCTGCCACTCCGCCTGAGGTACCTCCATAACGTGTTGTTTGAATGCGTCGACAGCATCTTCAGCGGTCGAAAATCGTTGACCGCGTAATTTATTCTTTATATTTGGAAATAAATAAAAATCGTTGGGTGCCAAGTCAGGGCTGTACGGCGGATGACCCGTTAATTCCACATTTTGACCCTCCAAAAATAGAGTTGTTTCGCGTGACGTATGACAGCTGGCATTGTCATGATGAAGAATGATTCTTCGTCGCTGGTTAGTTTTACGAATTTGTTCAAATACTTCCGGTAAGCAAATGGTCGTGTACCACTCTGAATTAACCGTTCTACGGTTTTCTAGTGGCACTGTAGCTACATGGCCATTAATACCGAAGAAGCAGGCCACCATTTGTTTCAATGTACTTTTTGCACGAGTAACTTTCGTAGGGTTCGGCTCATTTTGAAACACCCATACCGTTGATTGTTGCTTCGTTTCGGGATCGTATGCATAGATCCAGGATTCGTCACCTGTATAGATGTTATAAACGGCTTTTGAGTCACCACGGTTATATTTTTTTAACATTTTATTGCACCATTCGACGCGAGCATGTTTTTGCTCATTTGTTAAGTTGTGGGGTATCCAACGCGAACAAATTTTTTTTACAGCCAAATAATTATGTAATATGCTATTAATGCTGGTCATAGAAATACCCAGAGTCGCCTCTATCTCGCGGTACGTAACATGTCGGTCGTCCATTATAAGTTTTCGCACAGCCTCGATATTTTGTTGTACAACGACCGATTTCGGGCGACCTGCCTTAACTTCGTCCGTAAGCATACTACGTCCACGATTGAACTCACTAAACCAGTGATACACAGTAGTTTTAGATGGGGCTTCATCACCAAAAGTTGAAGTTAGTTGATCTATGCACTGTTGTTGCGTTAAACCACGCCGAAAATCATAATAAATCATAGCACGAATATTTTCACGAGTGAGTTCCATTCTTGCTGCGAGATGACATTTAAAACCCGTCAAAAACAAAACACGAGCGTTAATAAGGAAGAAAAAATATACCTTATATACTTAAAAAAGTTCAAATTTTACCATGGCGGTCAAATATGCTATTTAAGAAGATTGTAATCCCGGTTTCCGGATATATAAATAGCAGCCCTCGTATTAGACTCCAAATTTCATCAATATACATCTTGTAGTTTCTCAGTAAAATGCCTGTGACATACGGACGGATGGACGGATAGACATGACGAAACTATAAGGGTTCCATTTTTGCCGTTTTGGCTACGGAACCCTAACAAGGGCAATATGTTTGATGCTTTTGAAAATGTTTGACACTTTGCCAAGTTTAGGCTCGTATTAATAAATCGCGCTCAATCATGAGAGACTCTTGAGTTCAAGCTTTAGATGTTGTCATAATTTTATATCCGAACCTAAGTCTAACTCTACTCAGGTATCACTCGACAGTGATAACCAAACTTGTGTATTAAGAAATGCAACTAAGCGCTTCAGATCGCACTTAGGCGGTTTACCTGCTGTTTTTTTCTGAATAACTTTATTCAGTCAGAGACTAAGTTCTGGTTTTTATTTGTGAGTAGGTACTAAATATTAATTACATATAGGTACATATTTATGTTACTGATCTGTAACTTTATTGATATATTTTTATTTTAGTCGATTATTTGTGTAAATATTATTAAACATGATAGTTTATGATAGTTGATTAAACCATTGAGAAAGGGATTACTTGGTATTGAAAAACCATATACAGAATACCTATTATTTCTTTGCTTTTGAGTGTGGTATAGCTATTGTTGATTGTTTTTTTGTTTATTATACCTGCTATTGATAAAAAAAAAACCTACCCAGCAAACATTTTTGGTAAAAGTTGCGGTAAAAGGACCTATTATAGGTCGCAAATTTCACGGTGACCAAAATGAGTTACCACGAATCGAAGTCGAGTCGACGTAGAATCAACCAAAATGGAGAAAAAAGCACGTGCCGGCTACGTTTATTCCACGTACCTAATTTTAGAAATTACGACCATTAGGTCAATACAAAGGTCACTTTTTTGAGGTGTATTCGACGTCGTCCCGACGTGCTGTGTAGTAGCAATGTATTAATTTGGTAATCCTTACCACTTTTTAACATGATTTCAACGTATTTTTTTACCACTTAATTACTCCGATAGGGATTTTTTATGAGATGTGATAAAGAGAAAAAGAGACAAAAATATTACGGAATTATTTTCTTTTCACTCAGAAACAAAATGTCTCACTAAAAACCAATCTTGTTTAGCAATAATAATGGCGGCCAAACTACCTTATGAAATAATTAAGGTCGATTACGCAGATTACAGATGATGAAATATAGTGCTCTGAAAATTTTTTCGTGCATTATGTTAGGTTTACAATCAAAACAACCGATGGGCTTTTGAAATATTCAAGTATTAGTATTTTTTTTAAGTTCAATGTGTATTGCTTGTAATTGCGTTTCATAATTTTGCATTGGTGTATGTAAATATATTTACTTTATTAAACATCTCTTTGAATTTTCTTATATAAGATAATAAAAGTAACGTGGAGTATTATATTTCGAGATATTAAAACATGCCTAAATAATGCAATTTGCCAAAACCAAACAAAATGTCGGCTCGACTAAAATGTTACATTTTACATAAAAATACGACTTATAGAATTGAGTATATTTTACGTTAAATAGACATATTTGTGCGACCTAATAGTATACAGTAACTGTTTAAGGTTGTGTCAGCGACCAATAAGTCGAAGCGACCGCATCTAGGCGTCGCTTCGACCGCGAAGCGATTGCAATTGCATTCAGTATTTGTGTGAGAGTGGTCGAACAAGGTGTCTTGATGTGTTGTGTTTCAAGATTAAGAAAAAAAATACGCGCAGTGATTGAACAATACTAGTTAATTATGTGTAACAAAAGATGCATTTAGTTAACATTATCTCACCTTTCAGTTACGCTCTAGCAGTAGTGTCACAGATAAAACTGTTTATTTCAATTAGTAGTTTTTTTCCTTTAAATTGTATGCCGTCGTCTATAATACAATTCAACTCATTTATAAAATAAAAATCCAAAGGTGGTCCTCCACTTCCGTAGTAAATTGCTGCAAACATGAGCTTAATATTTGGCATGTCATATCTTGCCAAAGCAACAGGCCATACTTCGGAAGCAGTACTATTAAAGAGACATAATGTCTAGGTCGAACAATAACTCAATACTGGATATAGAACTTAAATCAATGGCTGACATAGTTTTTTGTTAAAATTTCTTACACCTTGATACCAAAACTTGCCTTGGACCATACATAGGCATTATAATGATATCGTCAGTTTTTAGTCGTGTTTGCCCAATCTTTGGCAGTTTAAATCCGTATTAATTCAATATAACATACAAGTCGTTTAGAGATAAGGAAGTGGGTTTATACTGTACTATCCATTGTTTTAATAGCTCGATAAGTTCTTTCGTTCGTGACACTCCCATGGTCTCCGGGCAACGGGCATGGGTATGCAGTGTGCGCGCGGCGGAGCACGATGACCCTGCCGCGCGCACACTTCTTACTCGCCCCCGCTGTCTTTTCCCCCGTCGCCCGCACACCATGGGAGTGTCACGAGAAAGAACTTGTGAAGCTGGTCTTCCATAAAGTTTATTGATTTCATATTAGCCGAGTCTTCATTTCCAACGTCTTCATCTTCATAGTCTATATACATCTTCAGAGTCTTTGTTTGCAGAAAACTCTAACAACTCTAAATCAATTACAGTCTATATTTTCAGATATTTTATTTTCTAATTCGTTATTATTCAAAGGCATAAAGTCAAGATCCTTACTTATCTGTGTCATTGAAACCAGTAAATTGAGTCAAAAGTTGGGTTTTCATGAAAACTGGATGTAGAAGCTGATTCACACTTTTGTCCTTCGTTTAATATTTCATTTTGAATTTTCATTTTACTTTTACACTTTCTATAGCAACTGCTTGAATGTCTGTATTTTTTTTTCTTTGGCCATTGTAGATCAGAAATTGATTTAGATTTATCAACTAATGAACTATTACGTGAATAAGTCCTACTTCACCAAAAAATTACTAAATTGTGACTAAACAAACTTAACCTCAAGTAATATTTAATCAAAAATTGGTAGCAAAAGTGACATAAATCGACGACCCCAATATAAGAAATAATTACGTCGCAAATACACCTAATTTAGAGAATAATTTATATATGACCTATTAGTCGGATTTAGAAGTTAATTCTACCTACTATTTCACCTTATTCTCAACCATTAAGTCTCCTACTTTATGGTGTATTGATAAAGTGAAATTTACGTCTTAATGACTATTTATTTTGACTTGGGAGTAAAAATTTACAGTAAGTGTGAATTTTTACTTAAATTAGTAATATATTCTTCAGCCTAGGAAAAAACACTTAAAATGTTTGCTGGGTATCAATTGTCTGAAATCAAAAGTAGTTTAAAAAGTAACATTTTACATCGGTTTGTTTTGTTAACACGTTCGGCACCGGCAACGATCCTTTTTAGGGTTCCGTAGCCATAATGGCAAAAACGGAACCCTTATAGTTTCGTCATGTCCGTCCGTCCGTCCGTATGTCACAGGCATTTTACTCAAAAAGTATAATATGCATATTGATGAACTTAGGAAATTTCGTGTATTGTGTAAAACAATATATTTCTAGTGGGGGCACTCCATACATGTAACCAAAACAAAAAAAAACATTCAGCAAATATCAATGTGTGGCACATCATTCGACAGACCTTCTAAAAACACCTTGAGGTTTCTAAATTATTTTTTTTGATTTAGTGAGTATTTTCGGAAATAATCGCTCCGAAAGTAGCAAAAATTGTGTCCCTCCCCCTCTATTTTCTAAACAGTATATTAAAAAACTATGAAAAGATGTACAAATATATAGCTTAATAAATACGAGGAGTGATCTAAAAGTAATGATAACTGAATACTTATTGAATTGGATTAAAATAAATAGGTATGCCGTTTGGCCATAAAGACTCCTTAGTAAATTAAAAAAAGAAAAATTTAAAAATATGTATCTGTCAGAGAGTTGCAGCTGCTTTTTCACGAGTAGTCGGAACAATAACGCAAAAATGGACAAAACTGAGGTGAGAGCGGTTATTAAATACTTCTGTTTGAAACAAATGTGTACTAAAGATATTTACGCTGAATTAGTGGGAACACTGGGCGAGTCCGCTCCGCCGTATTCCACAGTGGCACGGTTAGAGATTGCAATCTGGTCCAATTCTCAATCCGGCCGGATCCGGCCGGATTAAGCCGTATTGAAGTTTTGCTATTGCGTCTATCCAACATTATGCTTTTTGTCCAGTTTATTGGCCGTAAAGTAGACATGCGGATCTGTTTTTACAAAATAACCAATGAAACAATGGTTTAGCGCTAAAAATCACCCTTATTAAGTCAAAAGTCAGCCTCACTAGCCACTTATTTCAAAGTAATATAAAAAATCAAGCATCTGCTTCAATAATATTTAGCTTTAACTTGGTAACATTATTAACCTATTTACAGCCACACATGAACACACGGTAACCTTATCCCACTTTATAAAAAATAATAATAACACTTTAAGTAAAAGAACTTTTTATAGTTTTTATGGCCAAATCTAAGAATTTACCACTAATTTGGTGCATTAGATCATGATTCATGATCATTATTTTAAATTTGACCCCACTTTTCTTCTCTACTATGTAATATTTAATCCACTTTATTAATACTATAATATAATATATATCAACAATAATAAAATACTATAACTTCCTTAATACCCGTAATATTAAACATATATAAAGAAAGTTAATCAGTAGGTAATCACATATCACATCACATTGCACCTTAAATAATAGGTAAGATACATGTTATAACTGTAATAACGTTAATTGAAAAAAATATTTTTCTTATTTGGCCAAAGAAACATAATTAACCATTAAACAAATTTACGTCTCTAAATCAATTAAGAAGGACATCTTTCTTTAAAGCTTACCTAGATCTAGATCATGTCATTGTTTTCCTAACTCAAATTTTCACTAAATTAGAATCAGTTTTCTTGGGTTGGGTAGTCCGTATGTATGTCTGTTGTACCGTCTCTTCAGTCTCTTTGGGTCTACCGGATCCGGTGGTCGCCAAATAGTACCGGATCCGGCCGGATTACCGGATCAAAGGAGTTTAACTTGAGAAGAACATCCACTCAAGATGAACATCGCGAAGGCCGTCCATCTGTCGCCGTTACTGGAGAAAACGTCAAAAAAAAATCATGATCTCTTTAACAGATAGAAGGATGACTATGCCATATAAAGAATGTGTAAAATATTGAAAATTGACGATTTTAGTAAGTTGTGACACGATGGCACCGACTCCAAAATAACATTAATTGTATATACTGTATAGATTGAGTATACAAACGGTTACTTGTAAGTAATTTGAAGAAACTGAATAATGGCGTTATTTTTTACTTTTTAATTTTTTTGGAGTCGGTTTTATTTTTTTGTTTAAAAGTTTATTTATTTTACACTTTTTAGTTAATCGTTACGTAAAAGTGTATCTCGTAACGATTCGAACAAGCCCAAACACGGCTAGGATACATTATTTTATTAGATAGATCTGGTGCCTACCTTCCGGCTCCATCATCAAATCAATTCGATGGTACCATTCTCGTCAGGAATATTTAAATTTGTGACTATGAAGTTGCTTAGCTAAATTAATCAAGATATTTTGTCGCCACCCGTAAATCATTTATCATTGAGGAGTTCCGATGGCATTCTGTGGTCTTCTGCATCAGTTCCACTTCAACAAATTTACACTTTTTGAATGCAAATGCTTATTATGTTTCTTATAATACCAAAATCGCTATATGTATGCCTACAATATTTGAGGATCTCTTCAATTCCTCATGGATTCCATCATCAGATCTTCACCAAAATTAAATGGGACCAACTAGAAAGTACCTTCTATAAAACAAAAAAAAAAATTTTGAAATCAGTCAAATAGTCTTTGAGTAATCGGGGAACATCCATAAAAAAAAAAACATTCCGTCGAATTGAGAACCTCCTCCTTTTTTTGGAAGTCGGTTAAAAAAGAATTGCTACTAAAAACTACAGGGATTGTATAAGATATCATATAGCAGCCATGATGTTTTCTTTGGTTCATTTTCCCAATAAACAAACTTAAAAAAAAAAAACCAACGGGCATCCTTTCTTAATCCAATATATCCTTCCCTATACTAGACAACAACATTTTATTTGCCATCCATACGTGAAGCATATATATGCCGTACATACCATAATTTAGGTTTTTAAAATTTTTAAGTTTTTAAAATGTTATTTTTCCGTATTGACATTAATCACTAAAGGTGTGTCCACATTTATATAATTTGCCTGATCAGATCTTCGTCCCGTGACATGATCGTGTGTCACGATTACGCGTTTGGACGTTGCGCCGATCCGATCGCTCGAAATCCATGTTGCTACGCGTATCACACATGAGAGTCCAAGCAGCGCGATACGCAGTCATGCCACGCTACGGTGATCGGACACGAGCAAATGATACAAGTGTGGTCGCACCTTAAAATGGCCAAACACTCGACTTGGATGCCACGTAAACGCGGTGAACACGTGTTACACGCAAAACAAAAAAGATAAACACTTAAAACAGAGAAGATAAATGTTCACCCAATAGTGACGTTTGTTTGAGATTTGATACACGTCATAATATACCAGTATAAGTAAGTATCAAGAATTCTGCAATAAGATTAATATTTTAATTGTATGTATGTACGTAACTTAGTACTTAGTGATTGTTGGTAGTGTAGGAGTTGGATTACGCATGGAGGATTTCTTGCGATAAGCTTTGAAAAGACCCATATTTGACCAACGTTCATCTGTACTGTACGATTTAAGTCCTCGAGCCAGCAACGGATTTTCATGGGCAAGTTACATTTACGCGGTAACTCTAGACAGTTGCATCATGAAGCCTCATGAAAAAATGTTTCAAGTGTATTGATGCTTTATTCAGCTATAATGTAAAATTTTAATAATTGATATCAGTTAAAAAAGTACGATCTTATGGCCATTCAAAAATGACGTAGCGGGCGCCGCTAGCAGTAAGCAACAGCTGAGCAGCTTTCAGTAAGGTGATTTTTTAGCTCTTATCTACGAGGCTTCATAATACAACCATCTGAAGCATTTTGCGAGTTATTGATTTAATGATTAACCAAATTTGTACCTTAATCGCGGCGGACCATATTGTTATCTCCGTCTAGTAATAATTCTTATGTATGTACCTAATACCGGCTAATAATACCTACTTACAGGTTAAGAGTTCGGGATATGGTACAACGGCGCATATGGTAGAGATATTACTGAGGGTTACTATACTCAAATGTCCCACTAATTGAGCCTAATGGACTCATTCTAATGAGACGATTAATTAAGGATCAAACGTTACCTAGATACATTATTGCCGTCCCAAATTATACGTTAAACTCCAACTGCTTTCTGGAGAAAACAATCTGCTAAATCTCGCCGTAGTTGCTGTTGTCAAATCCAATTTTAGGTTATGGTCAAGTTAAGAGGAACTTCACTTTAACACGGTTGCATATAATGGCTGGTGCAGTGCATATACTATCAACCTGCACGATATCATAATCATCACACAGACAGACGATTTAATTTATTGTATAAAGAGTATTACTCATTAAGTAGATGGAAATGAATTTGCGTTTTAGGCTTCCGTATGTAAAATATACGGAAAATCAATAAGTTATCAGCTTTCAGACTAAAAGCGGATTTATTTATAGAAGAAATATGATCAAGTTAGCTTTCCCACCGCAGCGAGGCTACGTCTTCGCGGATGAAATGAGAATTACGAGTGTCCAACTCATTGCATAACTTTAGTGAGGTACTCTGTGAACATAGAACAAATCTGAAAAGGCTGTTGCATGATTCAGCGGGCCTATGATGGTTGCGTTTGTCACGTGATAAATAAGTGACATAGCTGCCGTCACCTTCTGACACGTATGTGAGTGCGAGAGTGACAGGCGCGTAATCATATCATTTATCGCGTGATAAACGCGACCATCATAGGCCCGCTGGTATATGTATATTTTATTATCTCATCGCAACCTTCGGTTCTACTAGTCATTGTTTTTTTTAATATTATAATTAGTAATGTGGTAGTCTGGGAGTTTTTCTTTGCAACGTTTCTTTTCTCGTCAGTACGCCTCATTGGTGAAATGCTGCTTGGTAAATTATTAAAATAAAATAATTAAGCCCTTCTGGCACATGTGTAACTGTCTTTATAGCTTAGGCCCATGTGGCATGTATGTACACCTTTATTTGTTTTTTCAAATTAGGTAGTTTGCACAAATTGTAACTTTGACTGAGGAAAATACGTCTTTTCTCAGTCCACGCGTGACCATGGAAAGCTGAAAAGCTTCCGAAACGTCGGGAACTCAATTGATATAATATACGCGATATAATCCGTTAAATTGTGTTGAATGTGTGGACTGTATTGGACTACTTCTTTCTTGATTTAAAATAAAATACTTATTTCTTCATGGTAAGTATTTGCTAATTAGCCATAATCAGCTAATATAGCCGCAAGAGAGTAGAGTAGATTACTGAGTGTATAAGACTCTGAGTGTAGTAGAAGACTGACTGTGGCTATCAAAATGGCCACTTATTATTCCCACATACTAGGGCCTGAATTAGCGGCTTATCGGCTGATGCAGGCGAATTAATAAATGCGACAAAAGATATTCTTTATTCATCATGTTTTACAATAGAATGATATACACAGTTATATTAATTTCTTAATACTATAAAACAACATAACACGTATTTTATAAAACAGGGTAAAAAATATATGACAGAGTAGTAAAATGAAATAAAATAATTATGATTAAAAATAGCGAAATAATATTGATTTATCTCTTATAACTAAGTTTACACAATTAATCATTTCCTAATCCTAGTTATTTCCCACAAATTGTTTTATTTAAATAAGCAAAAAAAAGTTGTGCTGCAAAATTTGAAGACTTTTCGCTGTTTTTGCAGTTTAATTCAGAAACTATGGGTTTTTTGACATTAGTTGTTATTACCATTTTAAAAGTAATATTAAATTTGAAACAATTTAATCCAACCGACCGCTCCGTATGTCTAATAGTTTTTGAGATATGAAGCTTGAAAAATTTACTTGGTTTAAAGAAAACTTTAAATTTTGAGTTTTGCTTATGATTTCAGCCGAACATCGGCATAACGGCTAACGGGGGACACCATTTTTGCTACTTTCGGAGCGAATATTTCCGAAAATATTCACTAAATCAAAAAAAAATATAGAAACCTAAAAGTATTTTTAGAAGAACTGTTGACTGATGTGCCACACATTGATATTTGCTGAAAAAAATATTATATATAAAAAATATTTTTCAGTTTTGTGTATGGAGTGCCTTCCTTAGAAATATATATATATTTTATTAAAATATCAAACTAAGTGCCGTGCCCTTACAGGGTTTGTGTTGTAACTTTGATTTTAGTGTAGCATTTGACTGGCCTATATGAAACTCGTCAGATTATATTTTTCTATTATTCTTACATTACTTCCTTTAGAAAAAAAAATAAGTACACTCGAGAATGTCGAGATATCATTTTTTTCTAATCCTCCCTTACGTCAAGCTAAAATCGTAAGTGTTATAAAAAACATTAGCTTAAATTGAGCCCCTCTCTTTTTTCTTAGCATATGTAAATAAATTTAAAAAAAAAATACAAAGATAAAGCTTAATAAATACTTTCAACGAAATTTTTTATCAACATGATCGATTTGCCGTTTTTGAGTTATGGCCTAAAAATTGCGCTTCTCAGCAAAATGACGTAAGTGCCGTGGAGATACGCTCTTTTACAAGTGCAGTTTTTCATATCGTATTTATTTTCATCTGTAGTGCATTTTTTGTATAAATGGCTGCGGTGGTACCCTACACTGAGTATTGTCTGCCATGCTCTTGACCGGTTTTTATTTTTTATTTTATTTGTTTTCGTTCTGGAAAAGTCCTTACTCCTGAAAATTCACACGCTTTCATACATTATAATATGATTATTTTAGTTTTTTTTTTGTATTATATCTAGTCATAATTCGGGAGCGCGTGAGGAGTTTAAGTAAACTCAAGTTAACTGTTAGCCTTTAATTAAGCCAAAACTAAACTAAATTACAATTACGAGTGCACAGCTTGATGTTTAAACTGAGACTAAATTGAGACAATTTTTTACTTAAATCTATCTCACACCTTGGGGGCACATTTCTTGCAACCGGCCACATGCGCGTGGGCGCGTTCGCCATAACATCAACAACGGTGTGTAAGCTGTTATGGATTCACATGAACAGGCCGGGAGCCAGCGTACATAACTCCTCCCCCTACAAGTTCAAAGTCCTCAGTTGAAGGATTCTGAGACTGAGGATTTTGAAAACAAAACTTTCTCTTATATCTAATAAAAACGGTTATACAGCCTAAAACTAAGATTATATAGAGCCCTAATGTTCCAACACTGATACTTTTCACTTTCACTATGCTTTCATTGCCACTTTGTATTATTTCACTGTCACTTTTCTTTAACGCATATAGTAGAAATTGCAAGTCCGCCAGATTGACTCCATCCAGATTTAATGGTTTCCTTTCTGATAGGGGTGATGGCATAATGATCTCGGGTAGGTTTATGATAGGTAACTTTATAACTGTTACATCTTTTCCATTAATAAGTTGCTCAACTCGATGTCTCCGATTTTCACCACACAATTATCATCTGCTGTAAGTATATAAGTGCCTTGGATCTTCCTTTGAGTAATTCCAGTTTCACAAAGCCTCTTTAGCGTGAGGATTTCCTTAGTGAAAATCAACCATTGATTTCGTTGCAGGGGTTCTATTTTCAGATCTCGGATATCAACAACAATCGGGTGACAAGACTTCGTATTTGCGCTGAATTTCATTAAGTCTGATATGCAGCGGTCGGGAGTTAAGGTGAGTATCTCATTCTCTTGGCAGAGGAAGAAGCCGTCTTCAGTCTCCATACATCTCAGTTTTCGACTCATTTACAAGGATATATGGATATTCAGGTATGACTAAGGTTGTTTGATTATGGGAGTTTATGATGGGTAGAGGTAAAACTTTGTAATACGTATAAACTTCCTTTCGTATAACTGGAATGTCTAGCAAAAACGTTACTTTACTTCCTTTAGAATAAGCTTTTAATTGTATACATTGTTCAAGCTTCAATAAATTCTCAAAATTAACAGGGAATACTAACATATTCTTTGATTCAATGGCTTTCACTATCCACAATGGTTTGGTGAAGGGTTTTCAATTTACTTAAAGCTATGGCTGTTTCTATTTCAGGAATATATCAGTATTTGATTGGGTTTTGTATCGATGGCTTCTCTGAGTATTGGTATGCCGACCATGTCTATGATATCTGCAGATTATGCAGTATCAGTACCAGAGTTACTACGCTTCTCTGAAGCGGTAAGAGTTCTTGAAGAGGATTCTGTTTCAGAGTTACTGTGTCTTTCTGAAGCTGTGAGCGTACTTGAAGACGATGAACGAGGAGGCGGATTTCTATTTGTATATACTTCTTGATCTCGAGCAGACATTTTGGTCGCATCGAGATTTGATCGTCATTCTCCAATGCATTAATAACAACACGCGATAAGGCGTCTGCATTCGTGTTTTGTTTCAGCAAATCATCAACTTCACAATTTGCTAAAGATGTGGAGTTAACAAAAATGTGATTATTTTCGTAATCAATCATTTCGACGTCGACGGGTTTTTCGAATTTAATCGTAATGTGTTGATCTATCGCATTTTGTATTACTGTAGTTGTTGAATAGTTTTCTCATGTGACGAGTGCAGATGGCGTTCTTTTTTCACGAGGGGGGCTGTATATAATCGGGATGCTTGTGTTGCGTGTATGTAACATTAGGTTTTTCATTTCCACAGTAGCATCCAGTTGTTTGAGTAAGTCGGATCCAATGAGTCCATCATAATCTTGCGCGACATCGTAGACATAGAATTTGTGACGTTCTGTGCAATTAAAGGTTTTTAAAAGTGGTATGTATATGGTCTCGTTGTTTGTACTCCTTGCGTGGGTGCTGATGACCTCGAAAGGCTCTTCATGTTTGTATTTTGAAAAATAATGGTCGGCTAATGCCGTGTTTATAAACGACCGGGTACTTCCTGTATCGATCATAAAACGTGCTCTGATTTCCGGTAATTCTATACATGGTAATTTAAAAGTTTCATCACAATTTAACTTGACCGGGTCTTTTTTTTAAAGGCCGTTAACTGAAAATTTTCAGCACGAGACGTATTATTTTCTTTTGTCGAGGTTTCTTCTGGTACTTCCTCAATTTGAGTCGGTTCGAAATCTTGATTGTATTCAAAAGGATACTCCTCATAATAGTAATATTGTTCATCGTAAGCCTGGGGATGGTCACTATAGAAGAAGCTTTCATCGTCGCATGATGTGACTAAGTTATTGTGTCTGACTGTACGCATCGTAACGTCTGTATTGTCGAATGCCCTCTGATTTGGCTGAACGGGTGGATTGCCAAACCGGAAGCCTGGGGGAGCTGTCTGCTGGTTATAACCTTGACCAAACGAAGGTCGGAACCCTGGGTTGAATGAAGGTCTGAACCCTTGATGCTGAGGGGGGATGCCATATTTAAAATTTCCGTACTGCTGGGGTGCTCTCTGTCCGAACGTATTATTCGATGTAGGCCTAAAGGCTGGCTGCGTCTGATTCGGATTGCCGAATCTAAAACCTTGATTAAACATTTGGTCTGAAAACTATTAGGTCTAACTGCCGGAACTTGAGGAATGCCAAATTTAAAAGTGTTTTGTTGAGGAAGACTAAGATATCGATTTTGTGGGAATGGTTGAGGCACCTGATGTGGCCTTGGATTTTGTTGCAAAGTTACCTGTCGCGTACCATGTTTAGAATTGTATTGGAACTGGAAATTCACTTCTTCAGTTACTTCGCTCAACGCACTTTCCAAAGTAGAGCAACCTTTAAGACGCACTATTCTAAGCATGTTCTCTGGGAGATTATACAAAAACGAGTTTAATGCGGTATTATTATATATTATAGTTTTAGCGGCCTTCATTTCTGCGTTATTGATTTCATTGACCTTGGAAAACAAAGTACTTCTAACATGTTGAATTCTGTTGCAAAAATCAGGGTAAGATTCACCTTGTTTAATTTGAAAATTTTCTAATTCGATAGCAATACATTGCTCCGAACGCGGGTCACCAAAATGTTCGCGTAACACAACCTTTAATTGGTTCCATGACACCAAATCTCCTCTTTCACTCAGGAGGGACGCAGCACTACCCGTAAGCCTGCTCGTAATAGAATGAAAAACATACTCATCTTGAATTTGTACATTTTCACCGACACCTCTGAATTTATCGATTACATATTCCGTTTTTCGGATAAATAAATGTAACTGTTTTTCATCTCCCTCATATTTCGGGATAATTGCACTCATTTCTCTAGGAATTAGCTGTAACTGAGCTTGAGCCATTTTGCCTTAAGACAATTTATTCGCTACCAAATGATATGATATATTTAATTAACGTTACTGGCTCTAAATATTTAACGCACAATTTAAAAAACACAAAAACTTTTTTTATCTTATTTTTATAAACCTAAAAATATAGCACTTATTGTTATCACTCTTATTTACTAAGTTTAAACTATTACTACCGATTTACTGTAGTACACGGTTAATCTAAAACTATTTGCTAGAGTTTCCAGTGAAGTTTATCCGAAAACCTGATTATTTTAATACGAGTTTTCACTAACGTTTGGGAAAAATCAGGAATATGCAAGGAATGTAAAAAGGTCTACTCACAAACCGCCGATTGCCATGACTTGCGCTGCTACTGCCGTTGTCACATTTATCACGCTGAAGTTCAATCAATGTCCACAATATAACTTATTTATTTGGTTGGAAGATATTCGAGTTACGCGTGAGAATGAGAACAGATAGTAGTGCCCTTTTATCACGCGATCCCGAGTTTCGCACTCTTTACGCGAATATCTTACTCGGCTGCACCAGTTATAATTCGGGAGCGCGTGAGGAGTTCAAGTAAACTCAAGTTAACTTTTAGCCTTGAATTAAGCCAAAACTAAACTAAATTACACTTTCGAGTGCACAGCTTGATGTTTATACTGAGACTAAACTGAGACTATTTTTTCCTTAAAACTATCTCACACCTTGGGGGCACATTTCTCGCAACCGGCCACCTGCGCGTGGGCGCGTTCGCCATAACATCCACAACGCTGTGTAAGCTGTTATGGGTTCACATGAACAGGCCGGGAGCCAGCGTACATAACTATCTATGGCGATTTAAAAAAAGTGCTGTTTCAAAATGAGCAGTTAATAGAAATTTGAAATCATGCACGTTAGTTTAGGAATTATTCCAGTGAATTCTTTTCTATTCGGGACTAGCTAATAGGGTTGTTGACTGGTCACAAAATTTGTAAAAAATATAAAAGATCCTGGTAACACAAGCAAAATAAGGAACAAAGTCAACATTTCGAGTTCGATTCCTTACGTGTAACTTCTTTTTATGAGCATTTAAAGTTGGGTGGGAAAAATCATTTTAATAGTACGAAAATATAAAAAAATACTATTGCATAACCTATAAAACGTAAGGTAGCTTTTGTTATGAAACCGTTTTGATAAACGCAACTGCAGAACAATGTTCATAATTTCTCCATACAAGGTGTGACGTCACAATGTATTATGCTTTAGTATGAAGCGTTTCTTGGGGAAGTCCAAAAATGTGCTTCTTACGGCCTGGCCACGACATTGAGCGAATTGCGGCGCGGCAAGCGTTTTATCTGTTCATTGCGCGGTCGACACACGCAACGCACTGTGGCTAGTTGGGATCACACGCAATGAATTAGAAAAACTGCCGCCGCCGCTCGATGTCGTGGCCAGGCCGTAACATTGTTATATCTCGGGGAGTTTATAAGATTGAAGTAGTTTTTTCACCAATATTTATATTAAAAGACATCTGTCTATAACATACCATGGAAGAAAGTTGCCAAATACCCTATTATGGCGGGAACATCACACGTGCAATTTGAAGCAACATTGATTCAATTAGCACACACATTCCTGCGTTATTGTTATATTTCAGAACATGCAGTTTAATGAGTATGTAAAGGTATTGCTCCACCGCTTAAACATTTCATAAAGAAATTAATTCAAAATCATAATATTTGATATATTTTTAAATGGACAAAATATGCATAATAAATAATTGCAACTAAAATAATAACAAAATATGCATAAGTTAATTGGGTGTACGTAAGGGAAAAGGATCCAAACCAAACAAATAAAAATAAATGAACTTAGTTGTTAGATAAAAGGCTCAAACTTCGATGACGTCATCTTGTAGGTTGCCGTAACTACGTCGAAATATCTATCGTTCGTCGTGAGTTCTACAAATACGAGTAGTCGGCATATATACAGTATACACCGAGGGTCAAAAGTATGAAACAAGCTTATATAAAAATAAAAACTGATTGATCGTATGACGTCTATGTCGTAAAGAAAAAGTAAGAGTATGGATATCGACATCATACATATTTTGACCCGTGCCTTAAGAAGAACGTGGGTCCAGCTACCAAATTGCACCTCCGATAACGGGGTATAGTGATGATAATGAAAAAATAGACCATATGCATGAATTACATGTATACCAGAAACCAAATACGCCAAGTAAATCGTTTGTTAGGCAGTTTTTGAGTGGCACTAATGTTATATGTGGCGCATTCAGCAGTTAAATGTAAGTTTGATTGTCACCTATTCACATTCTACTAAGCCCTAAGGGATACTAGTATTGACTCATTTTTGCATATGTACTTGTCAGGGATGAGAGGGAATGGGATGTAACCTCCACGCTGGCCCAGTGCGGATGGAGGCATGACATACTCCCTTGAATTTCTTCGCAGATGTATGCAGGTTTGCTCACGATGTTTTCCTTCATCGAAAAGTTAGCGTTAAATATCAAATGACATTCCGTACATAAATTCCGAAAAATTCACTGGCACAGGCCGGATTCGAACCCATGATATTGTAATATGTCATATGTATTACTATCTACTACAAAAAAAAAGTATTCCCTTGACTGGTAACCATGAAGTTGCCAAACTGATGCGCCGCCTTTCTGGAATATCGAATGAACCGTTGGATCAATTATTTCCTATTTAAATAAACGAATAAAATTCACCATTCAAAACAAAATTGGGGCCATTAGGTATATAGTTCTCAACGTGAGAGTTATATCATCAAATTGTTTCTATTTGGTAAGTTGTGTTTGACTAGGCTGACAATCGTTTAATAAGGTAGGTGTTTGTGCGGAACATCACTAATAATTTATTTTCAATAAATAAAGTGACTCTTATTTTGTTTTGAGTAGTATAGTTTTACTTTCGTATGGCTTCCTTCATTAACCAACCAAGAAGACGCATATTCCACGGGTTAAACTTATTATTCGACAGTGGAAAGGAGAATTGAGATAAGCGACGTTTCATATTCGAGACATTCAATTATACACCCTATAATATGAGTTAAATGGGTATATTACTAAACGCCACCAAGCTGTCGCTTATCCCATTTTTCCTTTCCACCGTGATTATGTTTCTGTTACTTTTACTACGCCATACAAGTTCTACGCAGGAAATTGAGTACGCGGAACATGTGCAGTGTTTTTTTTTTATAAATATAAATATGGTTATAGTGTACACACGTTATTTCGTTTTCGTTTCTATTATAAATAGATTTAAAATAAACCAAATTTTACCCACGTATTTTTTCCCGAGTGTTTGCCATAAAGATTGTTGACATATTTTTTTTCCATAGTAAGGAAAAACGTCAAATATTTTATTTAAAAAAAAAATCAAACCTTACAACCTCCATAACACCTAGCATCTAAAACTTTTGTAATAATCGAGGATATTGATTTAAGGAGGAGGGGACGACAAACGTTTACCTAATTTTGTCAGATATGCAGATTTTTGCCTATGCTTCACAATACTCTGAACGTATCTAAATATAAGCACTTCCCTGACCTATATTCGGACTTGTTTTTACTCGTATAGTATACGTAAATACGACGGTATAGTATAGTATATTTTTATTGCTGGTTAGTCATAAAACCTAATCGTACTGATGATGATATGATCCGTTTATAGCCAGTCTCGAGACTTAAAGGTATCATGAAGGTGACCCCACGTGCGCATGCGTTTTGCACGAGAGGCGCCCCTTAGCCGCCGCTTCCCGTCTGCCACATGAACGCACTCCCCAAATAATAGCCGACCTTGAATCTCAAATCCAAACCAGCTGCGAGATGGGCTGCGAGCTAGGCGCGGCCTTCGGACGGTTCAAGCGTTACGTAACCCTTCGCCCCCAACACGACCGACCTCTTAGTACCTACGGATTAATAAAACCCAACCGAATACAAATAAATATCCCGATATGTTAACCTTGAAACACAAATAGCGCTCGGTGACTTGGTTGAGTAACAAGGGTCATTGTACCTATCTGCGTTTTGTTAATCTCGTTCAAAACTATTTTGTTAGATCTTCATCTTTTTACATCACGGAGTTCATGTTTGCCGTTTTTTCTGGTATTTAATACTTCTGAATATTTATCATAAAGTAAGGTCAATCTTAACCGAGTTTGTAATATTATTTAACTGGGTTCGGGACGGTACGTATATTTGCTGTGCCAAGGATTTTATAATTTAATAATGTGGACCAGCGTTCTTGCAACTTTTGACCTTCGTTAGTATCATACAAATTTAAACGGAATATTAAAATTAATGTGTAATCGCTATTAATGAAGAATGGGCGAATCCTCTGTGACATTCCCTTAGTTGCTGGGCGCGTATTAAGGTCACAATGCACGGAATTACACATTTTCTACACAAGCATCATTCCCGGGAGTCGACACCTCCGTTGGAGAAAGAAGATAGCACAGAAAGCTGGTATTCAAGTTTGAGTACACAAGACTCTCGTGCTAACATACAAAATGAAAGCCATCCTCGATCTATTCCAATCAACGCGAGAGGCTCCTTCGCTCAACGCAGTTTGCGGGGACAGTCGGGGGCGCCTTTCGAATGTGCCTCTAGTCCTCGGGATAGATATCCTAATTTCGCCAGTTACTTCCGGGAGGTCTTGGAATCTCGCACTTCATCTCGCGTCGATACGCATCACCACTATCACACCCACCACGGCGAATACTCTCGGCCACGAGGCGACGGTGAAAGGATTCAAAACAGTACGAACACTTATCAAGGGCCTCGTCAAGACTACCGGCATTATATTTCACCACTATATAGCGATGTCATGGACGACATACAGGAAAACGTATATAGCAAATGCGAGCGTTACGGAGAAATCAGCAACACGAAACTAAACCATGTTCCATATCGAAATCGGTTTGATAATAAAAGCTTCGCGCAAAAGTTGACCGAAAGTGCTAGCGGGTCTAAAGAGCAGCATCATTCACATGAACGGCGAGGGTCGGGCTCCAGTTCTAGTGGCACTCGACACAAGCCCCACTCCATACAAGAGCTAATCCGAACGTTCGGAAAGAAGGTGGGACACTGGCGGCATGAGTCGGGCGAGGGTCGCCGTAGCTCTTGCGCGGTCCCGGCAACCGTCGCGAAGGACTCCTCGGCGGCCGATCCTGAAGAATTCCGCTCTCGGTCAAAGTCCCTCGATGGCGACCACCTGCATCGAATCCTCAGAAAGCCAGTTTTAGAAGATTGTGGTGCGACTTATCACATCTACGATACTATTTTAAAAGAAGGTAGGTAGTTTTTTATTTAGTAAACACGCAGATCATTAGGCAACATGAATTTATTTAAAATAAAATATTAAATAGATCTCTTTGATCTGAGCTACTGCTTTGAGTTCGTGTGCCTGTCAGAGATGCCTTCATGTCTATTGAAATATGAGACATTTGAATCCATTCAGTATTGGATAAAATCAGCAAAATAAATATCCTACATTTGCTTTGAAGTCATATTCGTTTATATACTACATTGAAGATATTAAAAAAAAAAAAGATTGTTACGGACTATTTGGAGGTCACTAAAACGAAAAATTTTTTTTTTGGGTTTTATGTATGTTTGTATGTGTCGTTGTGGCTTCATCACGCAAAATCGGCTTAACGGATTTCCACAATTTGCAATTTGGGTAGCTGGGTATCTCCAGATGGTTATAGGATACTTTTTACCCGACTACGCTGAACAAAAAACGACGGGTTATGACTTTTTATCCTCCGCGAACGAAGTTGCGCGCGCCTTCTAGTTCGTTTACAAGATTACAACATCAGGCTGATGTATGTATGACAGACTGTAGCTACTAGTGATCAGAAAGATAAAACAGTATGATAAAAGCAACGCTTGAAGGTTTTGCCATAATATGCTCAATAAATAAAATCGGATGACTGGCGTACGGGGAGTTTTCATTTTATTTAACGTTACAATTGCGCTGACAGAAAGATATAGGTACGTAGAAATGTATATATTTATTGTACTAGCTTTTGCCCGCGGCTTCGCCCGCGTACTAAACGTAATTTTTAACCGTCTACAAAAAGGAGGTTCTCAGTTTGACCCTTATGTAGGTACATATGTCTGACCGCGATTATCTCGCGTTTGGCAGAACCAATTTTAGATGCAGTTTTCGAAAAAGTATTTGTTACTTTCTGTGTGCCTACCATGAGCTGAGTTTACGATCGGCGCTAGTGTGTATTTCGTATCGAGAGTCAGTGCACCTCTCTCGCACACACCAATAGTGCGAAAGAGGTAGGCCGTCATCGAGCGCTCGATACTCGCTCGTGCCGAACTCATGGTAGGCGTACTGGAGGTCTCGGTTTACGACGCTTTGGTGAAGGCAGTTCCCTTTTTTTTTTTAAAGAAATGATTGATTGCTATAATTGTTGAATTGTTACGCCGGCAATGACTACTAAGAGATTATGATTAATGCAGATTTCTACTCTTGAATAGAAAATTTTGTCCGAGGCTTCGCTCGCGTTAAATTCGGGGTAATTTTGAATTTAAAACCAGCTAAGAGCATATTGTTTAATAGTGCTTAGTGTGCGGTTCCGCAGCCGACACTACAAAAAAACCGGCCAAGTGCATGTCGGACCATGCTCAATGTAGGGTTCCGCAGTCATTTATACAAAAAAATGCACTACAGATGAAAAAAATACGATATGAAAAAAGCCACAAAAGAGCGTATCTCCCCGGCACTTTAGTCCTTTTGGAGAAGCGCAGTTTTTTGGCAATTACTTAAAAACATTATGTCCAATCATGTTGAAGACAATTTTCGTTGGAAGTATTTATTTAGTTTTATATTTGTAATTGTTTTCATATTTTTTGAACATACCGTTTAGACAATAGAGAGGGTTGACACAATTTTTGCTACTTTCGGAGCAAATATTTACGAAAATATTCACTAAATCAAAAATGTTTTTTGTAATTTTAAAGTGTTTTTAGAACATCTGTCGAATGTGGCACACATATTTCCTGTTCTTTTTTTTCGTTTCGTTTACATGTATGGACTTTCCCCCTAGAAATATATATATATTTTATTTAACTATCAAACTAAATACCTAGCGGCTTACACAAGACACCTATGTTCCAAATTTCATCAATATACCTACTCCTTATAGTTATTGAGTAAAATGCCTGTGACATACAGACGGACGGACGGACGGACATGCCGAAACTATAAGTGTTCCGTTTTTGCCATTTTGTCTACGGAACCCTAAAAAAGCACTACAGATCAGCAAAAGAGCGTATCTTCATGCCGCTTACGTCCTTTTGTTGAGAAGCGCAGTTTTTCGGCAATATCTCAAAAACTGTACCTATATCCGATCGTATTGAACACTGTTTTCGTTGAAAGTATTTATTAAGTTTTACGTTTGTAATTTTTTTACGTCTTACGGTTTAGAAAATAGAGGGGGGCGGAGGATACAAAATATTCCCTAACTCGATTTTTTTTCTTAGAAACCTCAGTGTTTTCAGTACCCAAAGGTTGTCTGGAAGAGATCGCTGTTTAGCGATAAGACCGCCTGTTGTTTACCTCTCCTTGAACGTATTGTTTTCTGTACTCTGTTTTGTGAGGAGTATTGTATTGTGTTTTTAAAATAAATATCGAAATATGTACCACATATTGATTTTTGCTTAAATAAAAATAAAATACTTTCAGTTACATTTATGGAGTGCCCCCCCTAGATTTTTTTTTATTTGTTATTTAACTATCAAACTAAGTAACGGCTTATACATGACACCTACTCTCCAAATTTCATCATTATACATCTTGTAGTTTTTGAGTAAAATGCCTGTGACTTACGGACGGACGGACATGATGAAAGTATAAGGGTTCTGTTTAAGCCATTTTGGCTACGGAACCCTAAAAAGCGGGACTTTCTTTGCGCAAAACAATGAGTACAATTCAAGATCCGGTCAAAATAGTGGCCTCTACTACGTTCCGGTGCAAAGCCTTGACATGCAACCTAGTGCCGTTACAAAGTGGTCCGTCTGTTACAACCGATTTTCAATCGATACAACCGGACCGATTGAATTACAATTTGGCACAAATGCTTTCAAGAATGTTCATGTCCAGAATATAAAATTTCAAAATCGATGCCATTTTCGTAATTAACCTCCCAAAAAACCATAAAAACGACACCCATGTTGATATTTTCACATTTCATCCCCATCGCACACCAACAGGGTAGTGATATTTCACGTCCACTACGTTGGATTTCAAAATCAATGCCATTTTCGTAATTAACGTCCCAAAAAACCATAAAAATGACACCTATATTGATATTTTGACATTTCAACCCCATCGCACCCCGACAAGGGAGATAGTATTTCACGTCCTTCACGTCGGATTTTAAAATTGTTGTTGTTATCGTAATTCGCTACCCGATAAACCATAGAAACAATACCCATGTAACAAAACTGAAACACGTGTGTACTCATTTATTGTTAGGAATATTCCTGTGAAGTTTCGAATACAATAGTCGTAACTAATCTTGTTTCCCTATATAAACTTTGGACCCCCATGAAATAAAACAATTTAACGGATTATATCGCGTATATTATCTCATTTTAGTTCCCGACGTTTCGGAAGCTTTCCAGCTTTCCATGGTCACGGGTGGACTGAGAAAAGATGTATTTTTTGGACCCCCATATCACCCCTTTAAGGAGCGTCCACATTTGTATCATATGCCCTTATCAGATCATCGTCGCTTGGCATGATCGCGTGTCACGATCACGCGTTTGGACGTTGCGCCTATCCGATCGCTCGAAATCCATTTTATAAAAACTACTGTTAACTAACTGTTATAAAAACTACCTATTGTGATGAGTTCAGCTCTCTAGGTCGAACGGTTAGGGCTGGGCGTTGATTTAAGTGGGTCAGTCAGTCAGGACTTTTACGTTTATATTTATAGATTAAGATTACATTACGAGTAATGGAGTTATATTGATGTAAATTATTTATTTTCTAGAGATACGAGGGGAATCGAAAATTTTAAAAAAATCTATACGTTTATAACAATTCCATTTTTATAGTTCCGTAGCCAAAAGGCAAAAACGGAACCCTTATAGTTTCGTCATGTCCGTCCGTCACTAGAAGGTGACAGGCATTTTACTGAAAAACTATAAAATGTACATTGATGAAATTTGGAGTATATGTAGGTGTAGCCGGTACTTAGTTTGATGGTTAAATAATAAAATAAGAAAAATCTAGGGGCGGCACTCCTTCGTACATGTAACCAAAACAGATTTTTTTTCGCTAAGATCTATTTGTGGCACATATTTTGACAGATCTTTTAAAATCATTTCGAGGTTTCTACATTATAATTGTTTGATTTAGTGAATACTTTCGGTAATAATAGCTCCGAAAGTGGCATAAATTGTGTCGCCCCCCCCCCCCCCTCTATTTTCTAAACGGTATGTCCAAAACGTATAAAAAATACAAAGATGAAGCTTAATTAATACTTTCAACCAAAATTGTTTTCATCGCGATCGGATTTTTTGAGTTATTGCCGACAAACGGCACGTCTCAACAAAAGGACGTAAGTGTATGAACGGCTGCGGAACCCTACATTGAGCATGGTCCGACATGCTCTTGGCCGGTTTTTTTCTACCTAGATCCTGCACGATCTATACACGCCATTGCTATCTTGCGTCTAACTTAAGGCCCCTTAACAAAAGAATCTGCAATGTCATCAAAATATCCAGTTTGAACTTATTGTACCTCGAAATTCGTCAAGATTTGTCGTCCTGCCATGTGTCTTTTTTAGATTGAGGAAACGATAATGGGTGGGAAGGGCTCAGTCTAGTCACTATTATCAATAAACATTAAAACAAGACAATCTTCATACAACAAGCCATTCCCCGATGTGTGCAACGCCATCTATGTATAAGAATTATAATTTACAATTATTCCACTTTGTACATGTGACACAGTATATAAATGTTAGAATGTATTTATTATTTGTTACTTTACTGTTTCTTTGTTCAGTTATAATTATAACTTATAACATAGTTCACTGTTTAGTTTTAAGGCGCCATCTAGTTTTTGCCAGGTCTCCTTGCGATCGGGACACGGACCAAAGTATGACAACTGACAGTCCTCTTGTTTAAATGGTCCTTGCTAGTATGTATTTGTGCGATTAATGCCGCAGTAATACAATATTTTCTTAGGCAACATACCTGACTTTTTTGTTTTCATTTCTTCACAGAGACGTTGTATGTGTGTGCAATACTAGTCAGCATTTATAGATTTACCCTTCTCGAGGTAATCAATCATTATGATTATGACTCTTCTTGGCTGACAAAAGGGCCTTAACTTTTTTAGGGGGTGGTGACCCTGATTTTTTCCATTGTGTGGATTATACTTTTGACTTAGGTATAGTGGTGGACCCAAGTCTCCATAGTTATGAAACTGCTAAGAACATTATGAGGCTTACTTTGAAACAGATCGAAAGAATCCCGCCACAATGGCTGGCGGATGCGTTTATTTTTGACTGATAACAGTTTAGGTAACCATCGCGCACTATTCTTCGCAATAACTGTTAGCAATTTCCGCGATCGTATCATACTAATAGCAATATCCGAAAATGACGATTTTTGCGTTATCTCGCTCCGTTGTTGTCTTTTTCTGTCATTGGTTTTTACGAGTTCGATTTAAATCTGAAAAGGTAAACTATTTCAAGTTAGTTTTTTAAATCTAGATGTATAATAAAATAACGACCATGACAAGATAAAAAAAAATGACAACCCTGCACTATTTTAGGAAATATCATGGTATTTTACCGACCCGAAATTTTTGCTCTCGAATGTATATCACCAATCATCTTATACAATAGTACATTACTGCAGACGCCGGGAAAGAAGGGCTTGCCGGGTGAGTAGGTATAGGATAGTGATACGAAGCCGGCAAGCACTTTTCGCGGCCAGAGGCATGTATAGTGCTTTTCTCAAACATATGCATTGAAATATAAAAATACACCACTCAAAAAACTACACAATAATAGTTTTCGAAATTGTCCCTTCAATCCCTCCATAATGTTTTTTTTTTTTTTTTACTGAAGTTGTCTGTATTTTGCGTGTGTAGTGTTCGAGTAGACCCTTAGGGCCGTTATACACAACCTTTGTAATAAGAATCGTAATTTGTATAATAAATAAAATAATTGCAGAGGATTTTAAATATTGTCTATGGTCTCTGGTGACTTACTTATACATAGACAATATTTTAAATTTATTCATCAACGTAATGAATCATAGAGATTTGTGTTCTTAATATCAGTTCGTGTGTAATAGGCATATTTTTGCGGATATTTTTGGTCCGTTAACTATTCAGCCACTGAAAAAAAACAGCTGTTTAGCATTTTTTTTAAGAATATAGCTGTTTAGCCTGTTCATGAACACTGACGCCATGTTTAAATAAAAATTAAAAAAATATTACTTCCCGGCCTAGGCCTTCAATTTTGTATGAAATTCCTTTACAGTTCTTTCGAGTCGTTCCGCCCGAAACGTGATATTTTGAAGCCTGTTGTAACGCACGTAATGACGACATTTCAATGCATATTTGAGAAAAGTATATTTTATTTTAATATTCTTAAGGTTACACTAATATTATTTTCGGTTCCCGCGATCATCACTAATTTTAATAGATTATATTACGTATATTATCTCATTTGTGTCCCCGACGTTTCGGAACCTTTACAGCTCCCGCGTTCACGGTATACTTTTCTCTGCCAAAGTGACATTTGTCTTTTTTTTTTTACGATGAGATTTTTTATTTAATAATGATCATAATTATTATCTTCTTAGTTAAAACAAAACAGATTTATTCGTTTTGTTATGTATAAAGGGTATTTAAAAAAATCTTTGCGTTATGTTAGATTACTGAAAGATGTTAATAAACCGTGTCGTCTGTAAAAACTCTCCTCTGTTCAAGAATTGCCGCCTGACTTCGTGTGACGCGCACCAGTGTAGTACTGGAAGTTTATTTTGAAACGGGATCAGCGCTTTGTGCCGCGATGTGGTCAATGTACTGACTGGCAGTTGCGCGTTGTACAACCAGGAAATCTTTACATGATTCGTTACGATTTTCACATAATCGTACAATGTTTTTTATTCAAATTCGTGTATGATATGGATTTTGATTTATTATTTTGTATATACAGCCTGTAAATGTTATACGGGTGAATCTTTTATCCAACCGTAATTTCTGATTATACGTACTAATCATATGGGGAAGATATTTTTATAAAAAGTTGTATTAATTAGATGTATTTAATTTTTTGATTAGACGCCAAAATAAGATTAATTGTATATACTGCGTCGATTGAGTACACGTGGAGTACGACAAACGGATACGATGATATGTAATCGATGAAATCTCGATTTTTGTGTAGCTTTATGATACTACAGACATTAGTCTTCGACATTACTTAATTCCAAATTGATATCACCACACGGTTCTTGACAGACTGACGGACGTAGTGATAACGAAGAGAAGAGAGCTATTCCGATTTTTTAATTTGTGGTACGAAACCCTAAAAACAATGTTCCGTTTTTTGTGACCATTTAGTGGTTGAACGGTTATTCCACGGTAGTATAGGACCATCATAGCGAGGTTAGCCTCGCACACTTGGCCAGTTATTTATATTCATACTAAATAATAACCTTGTGTTTCCGTTTAATACGACTGCGAGCTGCGGATTTCCACCAGTTGGTGGCCAAAATAAGCCTTTTGAAGCTTCATCTAGGATTGTCCACTTTTACTAGTGTTTTTTTATGTTTATAAAAAAACAGTCTATTTTGAGAAACTCATTTGATTATTTTTAAATTCCGTTGCTTAGATTTATTTTTTCCGGTCGGTGACTGATATTTATTTGCGGCTGACAAGGCCTTATATAATAACATTAAAAAAAAACGCTATTACATGTCAACTTTGTCATGTTATTTGACATTTTCGTTGTCCATGGTTCAGCTCCCCCAAACCCGGCTTTACGAACTCGACGAAGCGGCATGCCGTGTTCTTCGCACGACGTAAGTAAGAAAAATACGCCACAATCAATTAATATTTTTAAGAATCACTTTACAACCAAAATTAACTTATAGCTATCGAATCAGAACAAATAAAGAAAATGAACAATATCAATTCGGTCACAACTTGTTTTTTTTTTAAGGTTTCCCTAGCAAAAATGGCAAAAACGGATCCCTTTTAGTTTCGTCATGTCCGTCTGTCCGTCCGTATGTCACAGGGATTTTACCCAAAAACTATAAGATGCATATCGATGAAATTTGGAGCGTGTCTTGTGTGAGCCGCTACTTATGTAGGTTAATAGTTCAATAATAAAAAATAATATTTTTAGGGGGTCACTCCATAGGTACATGAAACTGAAAAATAGAAGTTCTGCTAATATCAATGCGTGACACATATTTTGTCAGTTCCTTTAAAATCACTTGGAGGTTTTTAAGTTTTTTTTAATAATTGCGGAAATAATTGCTTCGAAAGTAGCATAAATTTTGCCCCCCCTCTATTTTCTAAATGAAGTGCTAGTGCATTTTATCATATGATATTTTTTTTATCTGTAGTGCATTTTTTCGTACGAATAGCTGCGGAACCCTACACTGAGAAAGGTCTTGGTTTTTTTTTTTTACACTTTTGTGCAAGTAGAAATATCGAAATGACCGAAATACCTATTGTGTAAAATGTTGCCTATCTACCTTTGTTAATTTATAGAGTTTGGGTTGGCCTAGAATCCAACAGTGTATGTACCTACCTATCCTAGTTTTATTCAAATGTTGTCTTATCAGGTCACGACGAACTTGGATAAAAACGGGCTTATCTTGTCGTTCGACTATCCTAAAGTGAAACATTGATAAAACTGTATTAGTATCATATTGTTCATTATTGAATCTTCATATACGAAAATAATATGTTTTAATCTAATCATGAAAACATAATCACGAGGCGCATAGCACAGCTCAGGCCAGCTGCCAGTAGAGGTCGCATGCGCTTTCTTCACAAGTTACCTGTGGTACCTATTCGATAGGTATGTGCCAAGTGCATGCTGCGTGTAAATAAAAAGCGATCGCAGCGCATGCCGTGGCAAAAAGTGCAATAACTCGGGATACTACATTTCCAATTCCAAGACCGACATGACTGACGAAGGCACACTACACCGACACCGTCGACCCCGCCGGCGGTGTCGTCCACCGCGGTCTTGAAACAAGAATATAGGTACCCCACATCCCAACCCTTCCGTATCCCCAAAAGCCCCAAAAAATTCAAATTTGTCCACAGGTAGGACACGACTCAGACCGGTTAGAAAATTAGCTAGGTACACACCGACTGCTCCGTGCGCCCGAGCGGGGCAGTCACCAACGGTGGTGCCGGAGGCTGCTGCGGCAGCTCCACCACCACAACACACTCAATCGCTAACGGCTAGGAATGCTACCCGAATATCAGCACCATCAATCAATCAAAAACTGCAGTATAGCACTTTAGTATCAGAAACAGAAGTACGATGACATTTCCTACCATTTGTGTATTGTGTCGTGACTGTCGTGAGCTATAAAAATAACGTCGGAGTAAATTCTATATTAACAAATAAAGGAGCAACATGTTTGCACTTGCCGCTCTGATAAATACTTCGGCAATTTACTCAACTGACAACACGAGAATCATTGATCTGTAATAAATACATTGTAATGATAATTAAAGTACTTACTACTACGTAGTAAAAGATGCAGTTTCATAAGGTAATCTATAAGGTTATGTGAGTATACCTACTTACATTTAAAATACAAAAAGGCTATAAACATAGCCTTTTTGTATTTTGTATCATCGAAGTTTGACCAGGGATGCGATTACCAATCTCGCAGGCCTCGCAGCTCTTCAACATTTCGTACATGTTGTGCTAAAACTCATCTATTTCCCTTTGACACACTTTGAGGTTCAGTTGAATATTTAAATACATTGTTATAAACGGTTTTATAATAAAATCAATGTACGTAGGTACTAGTTTTTAGAATTTATTCTAAAAACTAGCGAGCCGCCCTGGCTTCACACGGGTGCAATTTAATTGATTAATTACAATTTACTGTAATATCTTCAAAAATATTAATTTAGATTACATGCTAAAGGGCCATTGATCTATATTAAATGCACTTAATTGAATAAGGATTAATGCAATATTGCTTAAAAATCGCTTCGTAAATAACCCATTATTTCTCGTAAAAAATAATGGATAAAAAATGGTTAATTATATAATAATATTTTTTCGTAACTCAGCACCAGGAAAAAACATTTTATTCAATTTTTTTTTACATACATTAGGTAATTTCTTTGCATTTAACATTATACATTCAAATCAAAGCATTCGTTGCACTTGAAGATTTCTTTGAAATTTATTTGTCAGAAAAGCTAACTATCTTAAATATTTCGTGAAGTATGTATGAAAGGTCGATGACGGGTGTTTTTTTTATAATACGTTATTTACTCAGAAATATATACATATGCATTAAACCATTCATGTTGCATACAACATACAATGTTTTTAAGCAATCAAGTAAAAACTGCCAATTAAGTAACAAAAAAATACTTAAGATGGCGTTTTGTGCCCAAAAGTCATCAGTATATATTTTTTTAATATTTTTTTGTGAATAATTTATGTAATCAGCTTTCATTTAGGATATTAAAAATTGCAATCGGTGTATTAGTTTAGCTTGTAGAATTTTTTGAAATAGTTTTTAAAGAAATTTGTGCTACCATTTAAATTTTCATATTTCGTGAAGTATGAAAGGTATCGGTGTCGGGTTTTTTTATAATACTTGTTATTTACTGAGTAATAAGTTTATGCATTAAACTATTCATGTTCCATACAGTTTTTCTAAGAAATTAAGTAAAAACGATACTATAAGTAAGAAAAAAAAAACTTAAGATGCTGTGTTTTGCCAGAAGTTTACAGTATAATTTTTTTCAGTATTTTTTTATAAGTAACGTGTATAATAAGCTTTCATTTGAGATATTAAACATTAAAATCGGTACATAACTTTAGCTTGTAGAATTTTTTGATTTTTTTTTAAATAAGTAGCGCCATCTCTGTTCCTAAGGGGTGAAACTTCCGCTGCTGCGGGTCAAATCACTCAGTTTGGTCCCTATTATCACTGTGCAAAGCGGCTTGCTTTCATCATAAAGTGCAGCATTTTGTCCATAACAAGTATGAGTATTAGAACCCTTTCAAATTATCAGTGTTTCTCAACTATTTTATGCATGTATTGTACATATAAACCTTCCTCTTGAATTACTCTATCTATTAAAAAACTGCATTAAAATCCGTTGCGTAGTTTTAAAGATCTAAGCATACATAGGGACATTATTTGACATACTCTCGAATAGTGGAGTATGTTAGGAGGCGCTTACTGTCGTGTACATAGTCATTTAAATATACCTACTTCCTATGTAACACTAAACTAATTATACTTATATATAACTAGAAGGTGCCTGCAACTTCGTCGCGGAGGAGAAAAAGTCATAACCCCTGTTTGTTTCTTCAGCGTAGTCAAGTAAAAAGTATCCTATAACCACAGTCCACAGTGGATTATTTTAGCTAAATTGCGGACATGCTTATTATTATTCCCATTCGATGCGACTTACTGAAAGAAAGCTTCCTGCCAAACATTTTTTTTTAATTCCGTTTGGTTTTTGATATATTAATAAATTGGTGACACCATAAAAAGCAACCCTCCGAAACCATAGAAATGATTTAACTCTGAATATTTACGTTTTTTGCAGTAAATTATAACGTAGTGGTTTAGAAACATCATTTAACTATCAATAAATTTGAAAATCTGTAAAAATATCACACTTTTCTGCGGGTTATTTAAGATTTTCTGTTATATTAAAAATATTGTTTTTCTTTGAAACGCATTAAGTGTAGCGTTTTTTTTATGTGGCATTCTCTTAAACATAATATAAGGTGTCACCACAAAAAAAACGAAACAAATATTATGTGGAACCTTTGAGTTATGATTTTATCAATTTTCGGGTCAGGGTTGTCACTTGCCGTTAAGTACAAAATTTTGATGTGAAATTATCTACAATTCGGCGGGTAGTGCAACGTATTCAATTGAATATTAAAAAAACGTATCAATGCAGCATTCTTACAAACAGTATTAAGTTTGTAACATTTTCAAGTAACACCATCAAAATGTTGTCTACGTGTTTGATGGCTACAATTAACTATTAGTTATCTTGTAGTTCTTCACTTGAATGTCATATTCTTCCTCCAATCAATTTGCACTTTTAGCTGGTATACTCTTTACTGGTTCTTCGATGAAGGTCATTATGTGGCATTGGGAAGGGGTCCGCCCTTGTTAAGCTTTTGCTAAAACCCAATTGCCTATCATGATGACTGGAGAAGCGGGGGTGAGGCGTCAGGGAGCCGGCAAAGACCCATGGCGCTGAATTGCCTCAGCAAGAACTGACCCGTCTTGCTGGGGGATGTCCTTCCGGGCCTCGACCGGAGGACTTACTGCGAGAGGAGCATGAGGGCGCCAACCCTCATGTTGGTCGACGAGTGGCGAAATCCGGCACTTTTCAACCTCCGGGAGTGTCTGATATTATGTTAGGAGGAGATAAAACTACTATGCTGGCTACGGATTCTGCTACTGTGTCTGTAGTTGAGCATGATTTACCAGAACAGATTTCTCGTCTTGAGCTGTTCAAAATTTTGGAAGCAAATGCTCGTCTGCAAGGACCTAAAAATCGTCCATTAGATTTAAACCTCACCACGCGAACCAATATTGTTTTAAATACCCTTTACCCCAAAGGTATACCAGAGAGCGTGCAAAAAAAAGAGGTATGTAAGAATGCTGTCAAAGTATTTACAAGTAAATGTGAAAAGCTCTACGGGGACTGCAAACGAAATCCAAAAGCATTTTTTTACAAAAACAAATCATGGCTTACATCCACATTCGAGATTAAGTTTTCTCCAGAAAATATTACTGGTGAGGTACATGAAAGAGAACCGGGGCCAGTTAAGTCCCTTTTAGAAACAGAAAGTCCAACAACTACATTAAGTACTCCTTCCACATCGACAAATTATAAACAATACGATAGCCTAAGTGATCGTCAGCAGCGGCGTGTAAGAAAACAACTGAAAAATGACCTAGAAAATGAACCTCCAGAAAAAAATATCTAAGTTTTAACTGCCATAGCTCACGATGAAAAGGGTCAAAAACTTAACAATACTTCTTCTAAAGATTTAGAATTTCTAATTAAAGAGTGCATGAAAACTCCGGCTCTGGCAACTTCTCTCGCAAATAAAATAAAATCACCTGACCAAGAAAAGAGAACGCCTTCTAGTCCCGACGAAGCTCTTGGCTTAATAATCGATAGAAAAGTTACAAAAGAAGACTATATAATACTACATCAAGGTACAAAATCACGAGGATTTAGCCTATATCCACCGTATTATAAAGTTCAACAGGCCAGAAAAAACTGCTACCCAGATGAGGAAGTTATAGTAACAGAACGAGAAGCGGAAATACCTTTATCAGACTTGCTTATGCACACATATCGTCGAATCATTGATACATGCAATGAAATTATCAATGAATATTGCGAGCAAAAGCAGGTAGATCAACTTCGTTGCATATTTGAAGGTTCGTTGGGTTTTGACGGTAGCAGTGGTCAATCGGCCTATAAACAAAATTTTACTGATGGAAATGATGATGAGCACTGTTTATTTGCTACAACATATATTCCCTTGAGGATAAAAACAATTGATGGTTTTGTATTGTGGACAAACCCAAACCCTCAGTCTTTTAGGTTTTGTCGTCCCGTCAAAATTCAATCAGAAACAAAGGAACTTGTTTTAAATGAAAAAAGCCGCGTTGAGGAGCAAATTAAAGACCTGTCTCCAATTTACGCTCAAACATCTACTGGTGTTAGTATTATTGCAGATCCGAAATTATATGTGACAATTATAGATGGTAAGGTATTTAACATCATAACTAAAACGAATTCACAATTAAGGTGTGCTTGTTGCGGAGCCACGTGCAAAGAATTCAACAAACTCGATGAAGTTTCAAAAAAACGCGTTAATGAGCAAGCGTTACAATATGGACTTAGTCCTCTCCACGCTTGGATTCGAGTTTTCGACTTCTTGCTACATTTAGGTTATAGAAACGATTCAAGAGTGCAAAAATGGAGAATATCAAAAAAATCTGCTGAAGGAAGTATTTTTGAGGAGAGGAAAAAAAATACAATCAGATATAAGGAGTAAAATGTCCTTGCTGGTTGATGTTGTTCGTCCAAATGCAGGGACAACAAATGATGGCAATACAGCTCGCGCGGCTTTATCAGATATTCATCGCAAAACGCTTTCACATATTTTGGGTACTGAACAATGGCTTCTTGACGATCTGCACACAGTATTGATAGTCCTTTCATGTGGTTTAGAGATTGACGCTCAAAAATTTAAAATATTTTGTTTAAATCTTCCTACAAGATATGTAGAAAAGTACAGCTGGTGTTACATGTCGGTAACGTTGCATAAGCTTTTATTACATGGCCATCAAATTATACAGTGTAGTTCACTGCCAATAGGAATGTTGTCAGAACAAGCTGGTGAATCACGCAATAAATTCTGGCGATATGACCGAGAGCACCACACCAGAAAATTAGATCGGAAAACAACAATTCTCGATTTATTTCACCGTGCCTTGGAGTCTACCGAACCCCTTCTTTCGTACACGTCATTAAATCGACAAAATACAAAAAACGTTTCACTCTACCCGGAAATGCGTTGTCTCTACTCAAACCGACAAGTGAGAATGTAATTACTCATGACTACTTGCATGGAATCGCCACAGAAGATATTGTTTTGCGATCGGAAGAGGTTTACTTAGACTCTGATGATGAAGATAGAAGTTTAATTATATACTTCACAGAAGTTTAATTATAAAGTTATAGTTTGTAGTCAAAAAGTGAGCACCCGCCCGCCACCATATTCAAAATACAATTATTAACACATTATGAGTTCGTAATTGAGCTCTCGCATCTCAAATTCACTTGAGCGGAATACCCTTAACTAGTTCCGTTTTACATGAGATGTCAACCCTACTTCCATAGAAAGTTATGAAATCCTTAGAAATGATTTATCACCAAGGTTCCGTAACTCTAACGCGTGGTTTTTTAAGGTGTTATAAACACCTGTAATATGCATAAGTTTAACGTGAATTAAGGTGCTATTCTCAAAGAACAACCGAGAAAAAAAAAAGTAAATATTCAGAAAATTTAAATTACTCAAAATTTTGAACAGTTAAAGTAACGTTTCCTTTTAATCCACGTATGTTTTTCAAAATGTTATTGTTTTTATAAATATGTGTGGCCCGAATTCCTTTATATTTAAATTAAAAATAAAATTTTAATTTTATGAGGTCATTGACCTTAGACAACAATAATTTATAACTCCAAAACTAGACTTATTAAAAATGTGGTACTTGCACTCATTGCTTTATTTAAACCAAACCTACCGATATTCGAACCATATACAGCATGTCCGCAACTTAGCCAAAATAATCCACTGTGCAGTGTAAGAAATAATACAGTCGGTCGACGAAGGCATCTAAACAGGGCAACCGTGCGGGGTGCCAGGGGTGGGGGGGCGGGAGGGGCGATCCCTGACTCGTACGCGCCATTGTTAGTATTCAGGGATATGATTTTCAGAGCTGACGCGTGTCTTGTTATTGCATGTCGTCTTCTTCCATAAATAAAGAACTGCGATTTCATGAATTTCCATGCTCAATAGAAAGGTAAATATTATTTAATTTTGTAGTGCCTAATTTATATTTTTTCTCATGTCATGCTAACGTAAACAAAATGGGGGATGTAAAAGCGTTACGCTTGCCAGTAAAAATTGAAATACCGCAAAAATATCGCTAATTGTTTGTTTCAGTGTAAACAAATTAATCTAATAATTTTTTAAATTCAAAATGGCGGACATGTTTTACAGCTTATTTTAAGAAATTACGAGTAGGTAGTTTAATATTTTATTTAAAAAGCAAGAAATTGTTTCTTGCTTCTGTTTGTATATACGTATCATGTAGTATTTGATGTTTTAATTATTTTTGAGAGTCCTCGGGGTGCCGTTTTCAAAAATGACATTCAAATGGAAATCCAAGATGGCGGACATAATTTTTTCTTAAAAATCGATATGGGTGTCATATCCGAGGTTCCTCGGGGTTCCGATGGCGAAAATAACATCCATTTTGAAATCCAAGATGGCGGACATTCATTTTTCTTCAAAATCGATATGGGTGTCATATCCGAGGTTCCTCGGGGTTCCGATGGCGAATCGCCATCTTTACTTTCAAAATAGATGCCATTTTTTAAAATCTACACCCCCAACAACCCCCATGAAAACAACACCCATGACGACTTTTTCAAAAAAGCGATATGCACCATCTTTAATTCCCAAGTAGATGCCATTTTTGAAATTTACACCCCCAAAAACTCAGAAAACGATACCCGTGACGAATTTTGCAAAAAATTACGTCCGCCATCTTTAATTCCAATTTGGATGCCATTTTTGAAATCTTTTGATAGTTTGGATCGCCTTTCGGGTAAAGCGCATTTTGTTTTTTTTTTTTTTGTTACTATACAATTGTTTTATAGCAAGTTACGTATCTGTTCACAAAAAAATATTTATGAGTCAGTGGGTATGAAATTATTATACGCAATTTAAGCGCGATTTCGAAACTTTAGTGTCGTTTGTTCATACGGGCCCAAGTTCGATTATGCTTTAACTTTGTAGATACCTACCTAGTGCGTCAGCTGTAGTCATTGACCCTTTACCGAGCGAGATTTAGGCAGTTAGTTATTCATTAATGAAACACTATATAATTTTAATATATGTGAATTGTCAGTGTGAATGAATGTTAATCTTTATGTTCTAGACAATTTCATTCTTGTCTTTTAATGTAACACCTCATACGTACTCTGTATTTATTAATGATTAGAAGGTGCCTGCAACTTCGTGCGCGTAGACGGGTAAAAAGTATCCTATAACCATTGTGGATGCCCAGCCCAGCTACCCGTGTACTAAAAATAGTTGAAATCAGTGTAGCTGCTTTGATGTAATGAAGCGGCAACGACACACACATTCATGCTCAAGTTGTTCATACGCATGCGAATAAATTACATAGTTAAATTTAATAATAGAAAACTAAAAAAAACTAAAATTAAAATCGCGTGTAAATATATCTGGCTGTGCAACATCTGTAAAAACATACTAATATATAATGACGTTCATTTTATTTTCCATTTTGTGACAACTACTGGTATTATAACGCACACCTCGCATCTTAGACATCATTCGTACATGGTAGACGCATTTTGGGGATGTGAATTGTTAAATAATATTATTGATCCCTGTAAATAAAGTGATATACTTAGTGGAAGATATATTTGATTGGGTTATTAAACTGTTAATGACGAAACATTAATCAATTTAATAGTCATCTCGACTCAAACATGCCACTTAAATATTTACCATATTAATCATATTTCATGATATTTAATGTATTTCATTATCTTGTTTACTGTACCTACGTATAAACATAATCAATAGGTTAAACTTTTGTATCATAATATAATTACTTCCCAAATGTATAAAGGTTCTCAAAATACCTATATGAATAGTTTGATAGAATTGTCGTTCTGAAAGTACCTAGGTTATATATGTTATTCTAAAGTTGTGAAAATGTAAATTCTGTACGTTAAAGAAAAATAAATACTTAAGAAAAAAGGGCTGTTAAAAGGTTATCAACTCATAGGTACTTAGGTTCAGATATGTTTTCTATACAGATTCTAGTTTAAGACCGTAACTATTAACAAACGTTAGAGCGAGACATGCACCGTTCTTAATTTAAATATAACTTCTACTTTTAAATACTAGCCTGTCCGTCTCATATATTTACTTTCGTGGAGGTTCTAATACTGTCAACCTGCTTTACTCACTCCACTATACTATCCTCAAACCAAACAGACGACTGTGGCAATAAACGCCGGCGGCCGTAGGGAAGGCGGCATGTCGATACTAGATTTATTTAAATGTCGATAAGATTGATTATATTTTTTGCATAGCTTAATACTGTAACTTATTTTTATGGTTTTATTCGTTTATGTTATTTTCAGTATCGTGCTGATACCGTAGGTCATTAGACTATCACACTAATTATTTTACATATAATAACACAATGACAGTCATTAGGGTACGCCGATTTTATTATAGTATAACTATTAAAGATGACAATTAGTAGAAAAGGATTACAAATGGAGTACCTACATGATTTCTTAATCACCAAGTGATTAATACTTTCTACACGCAATACCGCAGGTCATTAGATTAGAGTTTTTATTTGGATGAAACTTGGGTGAACCAAAATCACTCCCGCAAGCGAATGTGGGTCGATAATGAAGATAATGGAGGACTTAATGCACCGATTGGAAAAGGGGCAAGACTTATAATATGTCATGGTGGATCATCAAAAACAAGCCATCATGAATGTAACTACTGAAAATTGGATTAAATGTGTTCGTCATGCCGAAAACCTTCAAAACGAAGACTTAGAAAAAGCATATTTAAAAGATGCTCATCCTCTTATAATCAATCTTCAAGAGGATAGTGACAGTGATGAAGAATATTTTTAATTTTAATACTATTAATATAATATTTATTTATTTATTTAGTCTTACTATGTTTTAGTTCTAAAGTACCTAATTGTAGTTTTAAAAGTATTTATTTCATAATATAAAATATTGTATGCATTACTTTGTTTTCATTTTTGCATGTTATCTTATCGACATGCCTTGTACCGTGTGCTTTCTACCTGCCCTATGCGGCCCGGCTGATAACAGGCATGCTGCATAAGGGCGTACGGGTGCGAAAGAGACAATACGATGCTAATTGTTTTACGATCCCAGTCGTCTGTTTGGTTTGAGGATAGTATAGTCTCCACAGTATGTATGCGTGTTTATTACGGCTTCATTGTATCAAAACGGCTGGACGGATTTCAACCTGTTTGGATACAAGCCTAGCTATCGTTATCAGAGGCTAGTTATTTGATACTTTTTACCGGACTAAGCTAAGCGGAAAAAAGTTAATGATATTTTTCTCCTTCCCAAACGAAGTGGGCATCTTTTACCTTATCGCATATAATCAACAACAAAGTATTGGCTCCGATATAACTGATGTATTGATTGACATCGACAGGAATCTATACCTATGTGGTTATCGCGACACGATTTAAGTGCTGCCCGACTGAGGCTCCAGTATAGTAATTTGTTTTTTTTTTTTTTTTATTGATAGGAGCTCATTTGCGACGGGCCGCTTCGCAAGAGGCTGAAAAGCGAAGATCTTCACTCGGCAATGTGTCCACTCGGCATCGCGCATCGGATGCCTTTCTTGACCCGCACCACGCGGCTATGCTGTTCCGCGACTCCAGAGGGGTGAGTCAGCACTTGACCCTTTTAAAAGGTGTCAAATTGTTTAAAAACCATTATAAGACTAACTCGGTATTAAGTGCTAGTGGGTTATTATAACTTACCGAACTCTTAGCGGGACCTATTTAATCTATAAAAAAAACAATCTAGGACCGCTTAAGATCATATTAATCTTCTTTGTCGACTCAATACTTATGGCCTTTTAATTACGCAACTTATATGCCACCTAAACAAGCCTTTTTTAACCTGCTTAAAGAAACTGCGCTATTATTTTGATTGTATCAACAACACATGCCCTGACTGACGCCTGGCGCACCTAGACTAACATTCGATTAGTGTTAACGGAAATATAAAAAAAAAAAATGGATGTCGTACGCTAACGTAACCTTAGTGGATTACATGTTACACAAAGGCTTTTGCCAATGGCAAACGCTTTTGGCAAAAGCCTTTGCGTAGAAACGTATAACATTATTAAATCTTTATTGATCACAGGCGGCCAATTTTTGAGTATCGAACTTGAATATAGAAAATAAATTGCAAGCAAATATATTTTCTATTTTCCTGTAATCATTCGTATCTTAAGAAACTATTTTACATATCGTTCAATTCTCGGAATAGAGTGACATTGATCGATTACAACAATCGGTGGCCTAGTTTCACATCTTGGCTAATTTTCGTTTAATTGACCGTTAGCGGTACGTTACGATATCTTGTTTGTGTGCTTATATGAATACCTATAGGCACATACCTAAATGGCCTAATTATTTTGGATTGTGGGCGGTCCGAACGAATTATCGATATGCTATTGTTTTCCGAAATCAACAATGTCTGCTCAATTTGGCTATTTACTATGTAAATTTTCTTGTTTCAGTTACCTGTTGCTGATCCATTTTTGGAAAAAGTCAGTCTTTCCGATTTAGGTAAGAATTAGTAAAATATGTTTTGTACCATGCTTCTAATGAAAACAAAGAATAATTTATGAATAATCCCTAATTAATGTAATGTTATAAGAGGTTCGTTCAAAATTTTAGTTAAATTTTAATAGTGACTCAGAATCTCATATCTCGCTCCAAGCGAGCGTAGGCGAGCTAGGTAGGTACCTACTTAACAAACATATTAGCGGCGAGTTCCGGAGTTTACTCTTCAGCGGATAGTTGCTCGTTTATATTTTATACGAGAAAAATGAACACTATAGTGAGTTATAACTATCACTTGTTAAACAGTCAGGTATTATTTTTTATTACGTTGATATTTGGTCACTTTTTAGGTAGGCTAAAAATACCGTTCAAGCTTCCATAAAACCGAAACACACAAAAGCATAATTGTTTACTTGTTTTAGACGACAGATCATTAATTATAAACTACACTGGTAAAATTAAAGTAACTTATGTCATCAGGTCACGTATGGGGTTAGGCACCAGGTTGCTGCCCTGCGGGTAGGGGCTGTGGAGTGATTGGCCGAAGAATGAGCCGGCTCTGTGGTCGGGTGTACATTCATGTTTGTGGGCATCTGAGTTGCATGGCCCAAGGGTCCCTACTGCAAACGCCGCAAATACATGTCTATATGACTGTGTGTGAGACCCATATATTTGCTACGTTTCGCGGGCATTGGAGATTTAATCGAATCAAATGACGATTTAATAATTAGTCATTCGAAAATTTTATCGATTTGAATCGATATAATTCTCCCGCGAATAAATATTTATTCCAATGTTTGACTTGATTAAAAACTATTAATCGAATAATGCCCATCTCTGCCTCGGAACTGATTACAAAAAAGCGCTGGCGCTTAAAATCGGCGGGGTTATTGCCTAACGAAATTTTGACACTTGGTATCCGAATCAACTGTGATAGCCCATACAAAATCATGACACTTGATTCCGATTGCGAGGATTCCGATTCAAACGCATTAGGCAATACGGGGGCCGGTTGTGCATCGAAAGATTAGCTTTAATAGAGCGACATCGTCACCTGAGTAACAAAGCTATTTAATAAAAAAAAAGAAAATAACATCCACGTTGAAATATTGATGGATAATGACAAATTCTGCCGTGCTAGTCTAAAAGGCCGTCTTTTGATAGGAGTTTTCATATATTTTACGTCTTTTTCCACTAGTACGTGAAAATTGTGTAAACTTAACCTGGAAACAAAATTTGCGCTTACGTTTTAACATTACATGAACTATGTTCTTGAGTAAACATTTAGCTAAGTAAACTGGAATCAATCGAATTCAGGCAAAATGTAAAGTGACAGTGAAGAGTTAATTAGTGGCGTCACGTGTAGTGTAACATTCGCGTGCAAAAATGACTAAGTGGCAGCGTGACGGTGCGGAGATGCGATGCGGGTGCGGCGCGTGGGCTCTCGTACGCAGACGGCGGTGCGGTGGCGTGGCGGCGGCGCGGTCGCAGCGGCCAGCGGTGTCAAGTTCGTCGTGTCTCCCGGCGCTCGCGGCCGCACGGCGCGCCGCTGCGCTATAATTAGCAGTGAGCCGTGGGAGGCGCGGCGGGCCGCACCGGGCGATGCGCGGCCCGTGCATGCTGCGTCTACACTACTTCTCGGACAACCCCGCTCTCGCCGCCGGCGACGGCGAAGAGTCCGTCTACTCTATCGATCTCATCAAGGAGTTCGAAGAGGTTGGCCGTGCCTGGAAGGCGTTCCTCGCTGACTGGCTCCTGAAAGGTGCCGGCTTGTTTATGGCGCCCACGCCGCACGCTGGTGTTGCCCGTACCGTGTTCGATGCATTCTTCACATTCGTGACTAGTTGTGTTGATGTTTTTACTTTTTTGTATCTGCTTGCAGAGATGTTTGATTTATAATGATCAGCCAGGAATATAAATAAATCAGTATCATTTTCTTCACCAAATATTCTTTGCCCTAAACATCCGATAAGTGGCGAAATTCAATTAGTGTATTCGGGTTTCTTTTGTCTTGACGGTGCGTCTGTGTTAATAGTATATTACTGCAGAGGCCGGGAAAAGTCATTTCGCGGATGAGCACGGTTTTGAAGGACGAGGCGTAGCCGAGTCCTTCAATAGATACGAATCCACGAAATGACATTCCTGCCAAAGCATGTATACTGCTTTTTTCCAAATATGCGAGGAAATATGACACATGTTTATCTAACTTATTTTCGTAAAAGCTTCCCTTTATTTTTTTTAAGGATATTAAAGTTAAAAGTTTTGGGTCTGAATTGTATATTTGGTTCCACATGAAACATAGTAATGAAAATAAATAAAAAGAAAACCCATAGCAATAGTTAAAATAAATATATGCATTATTACTTTTAGTTGAATCGGCAATTCCTAAACGCACAACATTGAAAAAAACATACCTTTGCTACAAAATATTTATCAGTCCCAGAAGATCATTAAGACTAAATAAACTGTATTATCATTTGGACACAATAATTATCTTTTTTTTTATTATTTTTGGCATTAACCATGCATTAACTAAACGCAGAAAACAATTAAAGTTTTTTTAACTCTCGGTTTTTGTACATTACTATTGGCTGTTGGGTGAATTTTCAAAGTCTTGGATGAAATTAAAAGTAAAAAAAAGCACAATAATGTACACTTCCCTGAAGGAAATAATTCCACTTTTTTTTAAATTGATTATCGTATCAACGTATGGCCTGTCCGGGAAATAATTCCACTTTTTTTTAAATTGATTATCGTATCAACTTATATAACGATGGACTTCGCGGTGTGTTTTTACTACATTAATGGGAACATTTCCGAGCAAGTTGGAGAAAAGGTAATAAACACGACGTCTCCAATGGCCTGTGTATATACCGTGAGCGTCATTCGACTTGATGCATGAATGAACCGTCTCCTATAGCTGAAAACCAGGTCATTCGTTACTGTGTATAAATAATGAGAGATGAGAGAAGCCACAGTCTGTGAAGTGTTATTTAGATACGGTTACAATATCGATGAACATACTTCTAGTGCAGTTTAGCGTGCGCGTGTCGATTGCGCCAAACTGTTTACTTCTTACATTGTCCTTTACAAATTTTATTAATATACCCATACCTATATATTTTTAATTTTAATTTACGTCATGCAAAATAAGATTTTTACGTTATTAATAGTGTATAATAAAAACCAGTGAGATATTATTATAAGTTTGATTTTATTATTTGCTTATTAAATTTGGTTTTAGATACCTTTTCAACCTCTTTTGTATTCTGTAGGTTCGATGAAAATTTTATAGTAAAGTACTCATTCATTACATGACTATTAATCTAAAATCGATTGCAGAGTCAGTACTTTACTAATTAGTATTTTCAATTGCGCGAAATGTTCAATGACGTCATAATGATGACCCTACCTCGTAGTTCGCGCAAGGTAGGTGGCAACTGGCAACATAAATAAACAAACCGACCGAAGGCGAAATGACGTCATGAACGTTCTTCTCTAGTGGGTGAATTATTAAAACTGAATTACTTGAAAGACTGTTTATTAAATGATCGCGTCTTAGATGTTGATATAATTTAGCTATGCATTAACTACCTACTGACATATCTGAGTGCGTAGGTACCTAACCCTTCCTATTGAATAATAAGAATATTGGCAAGTAAACGAATATGATTTTCCTTGCAAACACGTAGGTACCAGCCGTGAGGCTTAAAAGTCACAATTACTTAGACAACCTTTAAAAATATTCAATACAACTTTAACTTTTTTATTAAACAATACAACGTGCTGGCCAGGAATTTGAAGATTGACCCAACACGTTCTTTAGGTAATTAAGACGATTAGTCGCGCGGGTTATTATTTGAATGATTATATCTATATACACCGTATCCCCCCTTTAATATTTCCTTACTTTTATTGCCTGTTCTGAACCTACTAAAAACAGGCATAAAAGTAAGGAAATATTACGCTCCTATCTCATCTATCAGCTCGTTACTCCTTAGGGCCGCTACCAAAGGGCTGCATTTTGATTTCTGGCCGCTAAAGTGCAGTTTGATTACAGTTCAGTTGCAGTTGACATAACTGCAAACCAACTGCGCAATCCGCTTCCAAACGGCGTGCAATTCTGACGACTGTCCGCTGTCTGCGTTGCAACAGCATTAGCCCAGCCATGCAGTGATGATGTAGTTCTATTGCCTTTCTAATGCAATTGTACCAACTGCCACAGAACTGTATTACAACTGTGCTGCTAGTTTGCAGTCGGTGTGCAGTTGCCAGATCGTGTCATTGGTTTCCAGTTCAAATATAAAGTAGCTGAAATGCATACTGTCTGTTACGGCCTTACGTTTTAAATATAGATATTCTGGCATTTGTTGTTGCATTCTGGCAAGAGTGACACTACTTTCGTAAAAGGCTATTAAGTATTGTGGGTTAAAATCAGTGCACCCATAAAATCCTAGCAAACCTTTCTGCTGCTTAAATGAAACCGTATCCGAATCCATATAATTACTGACTTTAATCAACTCACCGGCACCCCATCTGCCATCGTCTAAAGTGCGCTTTTTCTTTCAATAACTTTCGTTGTGCAATGTAGTAATGAAACTGATAAAAGGTCAGAAAAACCCACAGAAATTAATAAGGACGAATTACAAGCTTCAGCTGCTTAAACGAAACCGTTAATCATTGTCACTTTGTTACCGCGTCTATTCAACTCTACAGTGCCCCATTTGCAACGGTCTGGAGTGTACTCGTGTTATTTCAGTAGTTTAAGGTTGGCAGTAGAAAGCATATTTTATACTCACTATTATTTTGAAATTCTCTACAGTGGTAAGATCTAGCCCTGGATACTTTAGTTAGGTAGTAGGTAATTGATAGTTTCAGGTGTTACTGTGCGGAATCGTAAATAAATGTAGGTATAGCATGACAAGTTGTTTCGTTCCACTTCCATGGTCTGCGGGCGACGGGGGGTAAGAGACACACAGTGGGGTACGGTGACCCACCCTGCCGCGCGCACACTTCTTACTCGCCCCCGCTGACTTACCTACTTCGCCCGCAGCCCATGGGCAAATCCACGAAAGAACTTGTCAAGCTATAGTAGGTTCTTCTATGCTACAATATGCTATTAATTTATCTAAAATATCCAATTTGTTCGTGTTAATATCGGCTTAAAATAAGGGTTTATTCTATTTTACTTTCATTGTTGGACCATTAGCCTTAGAAATATTTTTTTTTGTTGTTTAACTACCAAACTAAGTAGTGGCTTATATAACAAACCTAATTTCCAAATTTCATCTATATACATAATGTAGTTTTAGTGTAAAATGCTTGTGGCATACGGCCGGACGGACGTATGTCGAAACTATAAGGGTTCCGTTTTTTGGCTACGGAACCTTAAAAAAGACAAGTAAATTGCATAATTTGTTGCAATTTACTTTACCCCTTCGCTGGCAATACTGTTGAATAACCAGACCATGTTGAAATTGTTTATATCTTGGGCATTTACTGATTGAAAAAAAAATGGTCAGTGAAAAAAAAAGACATTTGCTTTTTTTTCTCTGTCCATTTTTTGCAGAAGAAAATAATTATTATGCTATGTTTCTGTGGTTTCCAGAAGAGGACGAGTCTCAGATCTTCGTGAAATTCTTCAAGTTCCACAAGTGCTACGACTTGATCCCCACCTCTGCGAAGCTCGTGGTATTCGACACGCAATTGCTCGTTAAGAAGGCATTTTTCGCTCTGGTTTACAACGGTATGTGCGCTGTGTCATATTACTTGTTAAGTTACCTGGGTCGAGAGCGCTTATCTACCTATAGATACATTGAAAGCAAGGCAAACATTCATACATTTTTTTATTGATCGAGGACACCCTGTAAACGGGAACACTCAGTGTCATTTTGCATAGTTAAAATTTCCGCCTACAAAAGGAATCTCTTATAGTTAGTTCTAGTATGTAAGGTTCTTATCTCGTGATACGCGAAACTTTGTCGCGTGCACGACAAAGTTATATGTTCTTATACTATCCTCAAACCAAACAGACGACTGGGATCGTAAAACAATTAGCATCGTATTGTCTCTTTCGCACCCGTACGCCCTTATGCAGCATGCCTGTTATCAGCCGGGCCGCATAGGGCAGGTAGAAAGCACACGGTACAAGGCATGTCGATAAGATAACATGCAAAAATGAAAACAAAGTAATGCATACAATATTTTATATTATGAAATAAATACTTTTAAAACTACAATTAGGTACTTTAGAACTAAAACATAGTAAGACTAAATAAATAAATAAATATTATATTAATAGTATTAAAATTAAAAATATTCTTCATCACTGTCACTATCCTCTTGAAGATTGATTATAAGAGGATGAGCATCTTTTAAATATGCTTTTTCTAAGTCTTCGTTTTGAAGGTTTTCGGCATGACGAACACATTTAATCCAATTTTCAGTAGTTACATTCATGATGGCTTGTTTTTGATGATCCACCATGACATATTATAAGTCTTGCCCCTTTTCCAATCGGTGCATTAAGTCCTCCATTATCTTCATTATCGACCCACATTCGCTTGCGGGAGTGATTTTGGTTCACCCAAGTTTCATCCAAATAAAAACTCTAATCTAATGACCTGCGGTATTGCGTGTAGAAAGTATTAATCACTTGGTGATTAAGAAATCATGTAGGTACTCCATTTGTAATCCTTTTCTACTAATTGTCATCTTTAATAGTTATACTATAATAAAATCGGCGTACCCTAATGACTGTCATTGTGTTATTATATGTAAAATAATTAGTGTGATAGTCTAATGACCTACGGTATCAGCACGATACTGAAAATAACATAAACGAATAAAACCATAAAAATAAGTTACAGTATTAAGCTATGCAAAAAATATAATCAATCTTATCGACATTTAAATAAATCTAGTATCGACATGCCGCCTTCCCTACGGCCGCCGGCGTTTATTGCCACAGTCGTCTGTTTGGTTTGAGGATAGTATAGTTGTTACTCGACTTCGCTGCTCAAATTCCAATTTATATTCCTTTCTCATTCGTGTTGATGTTAATATCAAATGTTATAGAATATAATTGCGAATTATTTGTTTATTGAATTTCTAAATGTGTTTACCAATCAATTTTGGCGAATCGTATTGACTTGTTAACGATGCCGACTTATTTAAGTTGCCAATTATGCTTAGCAATTTCGTAATGTATTGCGTCTACCGCATGGTAATAATAAAATCGTTAAAATATAACATTGAATTGAAACATTTCGAGTATTTACCAATTTGGAGCCAATAAGTCACAAACGAAGTCCAAGATGGACTTCGTCCAACGATTTACGCCCAACCGTAAACCGTACATGTAGAAGGTTGACATTTTGAGTGAAGGTTCCTGTTACAATGTAAACCTAGTTGAGGGTGGAGTCTTTGATATGTCCACACTTTCTGCCTCTCTGATTTATAAACAGGAAAGTTACAGCACGCGTCTAAAGTTGTCATTGAATGTGTTGGACTTACCTTGTTGCTTATCCGTATATAAATGCGAAAGTGTGTGTTGGCTTGTCGATTTGTTGGTTTATTAGTTTGATTATTTAGTTGGTTTAACCTGCTGCAACAACTGACCAACGAGTTGACGTGGTGTTTGTATACAGATTGAGTATAGCGAGTAGAATAACACCTATACTACTTTAATGCAGAAGAAACATTGACTCGCGCATGTAGAGCTCCTGACCACCATACGCTTGAATTTTTACGTTTATTTTTTAATGTTTTTGAAATAGCACACGTAGTAATATTCATACTGTGTAAATGTCAACTGTCTATTACAGTTGAAGAGTCTTTTGACTTAGTTGGGCCTTTTCGATAAAGGGCAGCCAAGGCTTAGTAATAGGGTTCTGTTGGTATCCTTTGGGTATCGACGCCATGCACAGCTCTCAACGGATAAACAACAACTCTAGCAACGCGAGAGAAGCCGCCAGACAGTCCTAGATTTCATATAATGAGGACACGGGTGCTCGGGTAATGAATAACTTCGCCGTGACCTCCCGTGGAAATATATATACTTATTTACTAGGTACTTATTTACTCCAAGGCGTGAGCCTTCGAGGGCCGGGACAGTAACAAATTGTGTTAAGTATCCAACTCCCTTGGGGTTGGCAGACACACAATAATAATATTTTAATTAGATTGTTTGTTGGTCTCTCTGTTTCTTCGAGACTCATTTTTTCCATGTTAAACTTTGCTTTTTTAGGTTAAGCGGAATAATTGATCATATTGACGACCATATTGTGACTTTGCAGTGGCGTGGCGTCACGTCAGACATGTTGTTGGTAAAGCTGAAGTATATTTTCTCTTGTGTTTTCTTTTAAAGCAATAAACTAAAGTACTCAAATGCCTTAAGTAGGCAAGCCGGTGAGAATTGGGAATCGGGTTGTATAAACGCCACGACACTGTAATTTTTTTTTGTAAAAAACATAATCTATTGTAGGCATTTTTAAAAGTTTTTACATTAAACTGTATTGGAACTAGCAAATTTTGCAAACAGTGTTTTCAGTAACTGTATTGAGATAGTTTCTTAAAAAATAGGTAAACGATCTTATTTCTTCGAGTATTTCTTAAATAATGCAAAAATATGACCATATACATAAAACATGTAACAATATAAGTAAAACATATCATGATAATGTATGGACCTGCATTAATGAAATGATGACATTAAATTGTCGTCACAAATTTCAACACTATGAAATCTTACCGAAGTGCTGAGCGACTGTTTCTTCGGCTATTGCGAATGTGACCTAGCGAATTCCGCACCTGTTTACCTGTTCGATAGTCAAGTGTTTGCTGTGCGATCAAATTATAGTTTTATGTGCATAAAATAATAGGTATGCATTGCTTAACTGCGGTGCGAAAGCTTTGATAGTTATGTAATTAAGTTATTTTATGTTGATACAGTTGTTGTCTCGGACCGGACTACGAACCTCCATAAGAAACAATACGGATCCGTATTCACGGAATTAAAGGTGGTTATCGTTCCACGTTAGGGTGAATCTAGTAGTAGAAGTCTTAAAATTGAGCACTTTGATCGATAGTAAATAACTAATCTCTTGTTGAGCTAGCTTTGGAATAGGTATGTATGATAAGAAAACATTACAGTCTCCACTTCTGTGTAAATGTTATATCCAGGTATTGTTTCTTACTGAGGTGCTAAGTCCTAGTTTGAAATCAGAACACTTCGTAAAAGAAGCGGAAATTATAAGGAAGAAGAAAGTAATAGAGTGGAGATTGTAAAAATGAATCTGGCATGTTGTACGAATTCGACTCCAAGTATATTGTATTGGAACAAAATCGCTGTCTTCTTTGATATATCATATCCCCGAGTATTAGTAGTAACGTCAACGGATCAAAATAGAATCGATGAAATTAAATGACTCGCTATAATGTCTTCCTAAAATTGGTTATCGGATATTAGTTAATTAATTATATTTGATTTGACGTAGGCGTCCGCGCGGCACCTCTATGGGACTCGCACAAACAGAAGTTCATCGGTATGCTGACCATCACAGACTTCATCAAGATCCTGCAAATGTACTACACAAGCCCCAACGTCGCGATGGAGGAGCTCGAAGAGCACCGTCTCGAGACCTGGAGACGTAAGTATATCACGATTTCGTAAGTGACACGTCTGACGTTTCATAAGTTATCATAGGTTTTCCGCCATTAGCACAACACACCTCACTATGCAATTAGTACACCCCTCTATCCGCTAAACTCTCTCTATCTCTCTCTCTGACGTCTCTCCCTCGCCATAAGTTAAGTTAAAACGATTCAAACTACCTCCGCAGTCCTCTTCCTACTGAGTTGGTTTACTGGAACAGACCTCAATAATATATCTAGACAAACTATTTATTGAACTAGTTCAACGTTAGATGTCGTGACCCTCAGTCAGACCATCGTTAAATCAGTAATGAGAATGACCTTATTTTTATTGTATAATCCCGAATTGTCTGTCTCCCAAACACAAAATTGCTTCTAAGGCAAAACGTTCTAAACTTAAATATCGCCTAATATACTTCGCTAGTATTACATAATTTCGGAGGAAGGTAACAAACTTATTTTTTTCATTTCCTAAATTATACACTGCCGTCAGACAACCCAACCGATGATTCCGTCATCCGCCTAGAAGTTGAATACGTCTATCGGATGGCAAAATGTGACTTGTAACGCAAATATGTGTACAGCAGAATGCATTATCTTTCATTAGGTTCCATTCCACAATTAAAATCTTCAAATTGCCTTAAGTTTGTATATATTATCACGAAAAAAAAATTATAATAAAAATATAAACGTAATCTCTTGATACCAAATGGGCCAGACGGTCCGTTGGACCTAATTACGGGATCCTGCCGTTTTACCAAAATTATTCTGGTCAAATTTCATTACCCAAACAAATTTTAGCAACTGTCTTTTTTGCCAGTGCAATCTTTGGCATAATTACAATACGCAAATGTTCATTTGATCAAATTTTCATTCAGCAGAATATTACTACGAAAAATGACATTTAGAGATTTCGTCTTTTAGCAAATGCTTTATTAAGGCAAAAAAACATTAGACAATAATAAACATTTAGTCAAATGAATTGTTATGACAAAACATAAAACGGCCAAAATCGGAGTTGTATCGGATAATATTTATTTTTCTAAAACAACATAAATATCTCTATTATTAATATTTGTGTTTATATATTTTTCCAACATAAAGATATCAGGCAATATTATTTAAGATCATATATATTTTAAAAATATTGGTTATTATTTCTAATTTTTTTATGAATAAATACAAGTATATGACATTATAAATCTCCAAATAACACGATGATCTCACCGTCAAGAAGCGAAGCAATGACCATCTGTTGAATGTTATTACAACAAACATAAACCACGATAGATGTAAGTAGGTAACAAAAAAGAAACATTTCAGGAACAAATCAATTTTAAATGAATCTTACCCTCAATCCTATTATGACTTTTGATCGTAATAAAGTATGTACATTTTGCTTACGCGAAGTAAATAAGTTCGGTTATTGAAATATTATTGTTTAGGCTAATAATAATATGATATATCTTCATGAACCATAATTTCAGCTTATCTATCACCTTAAGACAGGTCCGACTTGGGTTAGGTTAGGTACGACGACGAGCGAAGCGAGGAGGAGTGTTAGGTTGAACTGCGACCCTAACGAGCGAGCGAGCCGCGAGGGTCTACGATGGGCGTTCAATATATTCTCGGTATGGATATGATCCAGTATTATCATCATCATGTTTGATGATTGGTCATATGATGTCCCTATTCATGAATAAAATAAGCAAATAAAAAAAGGATATCATTAATTTGTCTTTATGTAATAGCTAAACAAAGACAACAGTATGGAATGTGTAACGATGTCAGTAAAACTGGAGCCTGTTTTGATTATTGTTTAGGATGAAGTGAGCAAAATTTTGGTACAGTAATTGAGAAAATTGATTCTGAAAATGCAAGATAGACTGATTGTGGTGCCTCAAAAAAAAATCAAGACTTATGGAATTACATTTTCAAAGAACTGGTAACTTATCAAAATTCTAAGTAGTTTTTCTGGCCGTCAATAGAAAAATATATAAAAAAAAATTGCGAGCATAAACTAAAAATATACGCATATATAAATATTAAGGAAAAGTGATACGAAATTGTCCTAGTGCAACTAAAAAAGCTGGTCAAAGAAAATACGGAGAAAACAAATACATAAATTGTATGACCTTCTCTTTAGCCATCTGCTGCTCAGGACCGCAACTTCTAATCAATAAGTCAACTTATGTGCAACATAGCCCACATGCTTGACTAATATTTCCTTTTTTCTAAAACCGAAAGTCCCTAACTAAATCGGCGCATCACCGATGAAGCAAAAGATAAAGCAAATTTCGCCCATAAAAACTTTTTTTTATGTTGAGAATATAAATAAAAATATTTAAATATATTATGTACGCATACAAAATACGAAAGAGCCAAATTATGACAAAAAAAATATATCATACGAATAACTTCACATTTTTACACAGATACCGAGAATATTTTGAACGCCCCTCGTATGTCGAGTCTTGCCTTTGTTAGGGGTGACAGTTCTACCCATAACAAAAACAAACTGCTAACAGAATAGTAGGATAGGTTAGAACTAAAAAATAATAATTTGAATATTGACGATACAAATCATTTGCCTAGTATTGTTTTGCCTAAAGAATATTATGCCAACTAAAACATTTGACTAAATTAAATTTGGTCATCGTACGATTTGGTAAGCGAGTCATTGCCGAAACATTCATGTTGCGAGTCATTGCCAAACATTAGGTTTGCGTAACAATTATTTGCGAAAAGTTAATTTGGCAAACGACTATTTGGCAAATGAAATTCTTCGAAACATTTTTTGGAAAATGATAATTTGGCAATTTTTTTGATAAATCAAAGGTAAGCCCCTAATTACGGTACTCTATGAAACTACCAAGCCATACTTTTGAAACCAAGGTGCGGGGTTAGTAAACTTCGGGCTTAGGGGCTTGAAGCCAGTTGATTCCATCCTTTTTAAATCAAGGTGTAGGGATAGTAAATTCAGGGCTTAGGAGCTTGGCTTTTCTGGGATCAGATGATACAGCGAAAGCGTTATGAGTATGTGAGTCTTGGACGCGACGCCAACCGCGTTTTTGGTCCAGTATTAAGCAGGGATGCTTAATACTGGGCCAAAAATCAAACATTAAGGCAACATTTAAATGAGTCTGAACACTTGTACATTGTTTATAAAAAATGGAAACAATCCTATTAGTAAGTTTATGGAAATTTTATTCGTAATGTTACGCTATCCTTTAATGCGACTAGGTAGGTACAGGCAATCGCAAAAGTAGATAGCGCTGTTTGCATACTAACCCAGTTAGCCAATGTTAAATAGATTTTATGGTCATTTCTGTTCCTGATAGTTTAGGACAGTGAATAATTAAATACGCAGGATTTTAACACATATCTAAACTATGTTCCCTAAGCAATATCCACGTAAGGGGATCCATTTCTAGCTAAAAAATAGGGACCAGTGCCTTGACTTTCAGGAAGGAAGTACTACGAGTACTGCATGTAATATATTTAAACTGTAACTGACATGTCGGGTGGTCCTCTTTGCCAGTTGTACTGACCATGTGTAATCTGAGGAATGCTTCATTCCTCAAGCTGGAGCACAAAGGTGGACTCTTAGGCATCGTTCAGAGCTAACTATCTATAGCTTGTTTACTAACGTGTGGCTTAATAATTTCTCCGATTTTTTTATTTCCTCACCCAAGTGGTTTTTTCTGTTAACGTACAGTTTTCTGAACTTTCATAAAACTAATATAATTAATAATTAAATATTATTAATTATATTAGTACTATGGGAGGCACCATACACAAATATAACTAAACATATTCTCCACAACGATTCGAGTATAACAAAAAACCCCGCAGAGATTTTTCGATTTCGCAGGTAAGCGTGAGTTGGCAGATAAGACAGCTGGGGAGAAATAGTTACATGAGATAATGGTTACCGCTATAAGCGCATTGTTCAGCGGAGTTGTGCCCTGCACCTTCACAGTCTTCATGGTATGGCAGCGTTTGAAGTGTTTCTCATATCATCGGCGGTATCACGAAAAATCATATATGTTTCTCTGTCAATGCGTGTCGGAATTCCTAACCAATTACTGTAACAAAACATAATTTTGCCCTTAAAGCTGAGGACATATCGCGCTGTAAAACCTGAGGTCTTACTTTGAAGAACTAAATTTGAAATTCGGATCGTGCCATCTCTCTCGCTCTCGTGTTAAACTGTATTTGGAAGAGAGACGACGCTCTAGGAACTTCGAATTTCAAGCATCGGAGTAGCCCATCTTTGGCGGTGAAGAGTTTTAATATCACATTCGTTATTTGCAGAGGTTCTGAAGGGTTCCGTGTTAGTGTCCATCGGGCCCGACTCATCGCTGTACGACGCCATTCGCATCCTCATCACCAACCGTATCCACCGGCTGCCGGTCATCGACCCCGACACCGGGAACGTGCTCTACATACTGACACACAAGAGGATACTGCGCTTCCTTTTCCTATACGTGAGTGCTCTTGCTATCATATCGACGCACCCTCACATAAACAAGCTATTGATAAGAATCTAGGATATGTGTTGAATTGAGTGATGCTGTCTGTCTGTTTTCATATACTTAAGCATTAACAATTTTGCTGAATGAATTTTTACTTTACTCACGGGCTCGTGATTTGAGTCAGAACTCTATTTATACTGGAAACTAGAAGGGCAACTTCGTTCGCGGAGGAGAAAACGTCATAACCCTTCATTTTTTCTTCAGCGTAGTCGGGTAAAAAGTATCCTATAACTATCTGGAGATACTCAGCAACCCGGGTACCAAAAATAGTTGAAATCCGTTTTGCCGATTTTGCGTGATGAAGCCACAACGACACATACAAACATACATAAAATCCAAAACAAATATTTTTCGTTTTAACGACCTCTAAATAGTCCAGAACAATATTTTTTTTGAAAATATCTTCAATGTACAGACATTTCATTTTTACAACTTTATAAAAGTATAGATAAGAATGTTGAAATGCAACTGCGGTTGCGGAGCACCACCGGTCCCATGTTTTTCATAAACATCATTTTTCAAATTGGTACCGCAAAATATTCGTATCATTGGTTTCAATTTTGTTTGTTTCTTATTTGTGCCAATATTATGAATTTTATATGGAAGTCTCGGCATGCTAGGTTTAGGTTATACTGTTTTTAAGTGAGAGGTTAAATTGGCTACTCCTTTGAAAAATGTGAAAGGGCGGTCCCTTAGTACGTTATGTTTGTGTTACGTAAGTTTGTAGGAAACAAGTAAACGGTGAAACCATAAGAACTCTACGACTCGTCTACAAAATGCTAATAATAATTCTCACACGGTTGACTTTTTGAGCCTCAGCTAAGAACTCTCCCGATGATGTCACCTTTGTCAGGACAAAAAACTACACAAAAATGCCACGGATACACACGCTAAACTTAAAGATCAAGTGTCGTAGTTTCAAATAGCCATAAAATTAGAACAAAACTTTAAATTTCAGTATAGGACACGTTTTTATTTTAAGCATACTTTATATTTACAAAATGAATGAGAAAATGATCTCAAATCCCTCTCCTTTGGCCTTTATATTAACTTAAGAGTCCCCGGCAAGCTTGTCCAAATTTCATCTTTCCATACAAACGAAGTTTTGTTCTTATTTTAAAACTATATGTTGGATTGTAACGAAACTTTGCATATACAATGACATGAGGTATATCTAGGCCTATAATTATATGGCTCCAGTTTAAGAAACTAACGAAATACCGCAAAAACAAGTTTCGTATGAAATTTTTTAAATTCGCTGTATTTTTTTTACTATGGTATCTGAAGCTACATAAATTAACTACAGGCCTACATATACCTTAACTTATTCTAAGTACAAAGTTTCAGAGCAAACTAGCTAGTCGTTTTAAAATGAGAGCGTAATTACGTTTGTATGGAGAACCGAGCTTACCGGGGACTCTTAATGCATTCTACCATAGAATGAGTTGCAGGTGGCTCGTACTACCTCATCTGGTATATCGTCACGTATCAAGATATCAAGGTACCAAGCATTGGTTGGTCAAGACAAACCACCCTGTGTACTGCCGATCCTGGTTAGCATGTATCCCCATAACGAAATAGATTCAAGTATAAAATCTGTCAAATTTGTTCGACACCAATCTTGTGTGCGTTTAGCTTTCTGAGACGGGGCACTGTCTTGTTGAAAACAATAATAATCATTTCCATACAATTATCGGATATTTTGTAGTAAGTATATGACCCTGCAACACGTTCAGAATATAGTAGTCTTGATACATTTTTATTCGAATCATTGGAACAGCAGTGGTAGTTTGTCTCTAGCTTATATCGCACCCCATATCCTGACAGCCGTCGCAATTTGAAACCGTTTAAAGGCTATTGTGTCTGCTGGAATATCCCTTAATGAAGCATCATAAACACGATAATTTTGTTGATTGTAACTATCTTGCAATTTGAACATCTTTTCGTCGGAAAAAACCATTTCCATGAGGGCGACCTCATGTCAAGCTAGCAACTCTCCTGCATGTTTTTTTTGCGGCCTTCTTCATTTCGTATATATACGACTTATTGACTGTTGGGATTTTTCAAATCTTTATCGAGTTTACTTGCATTTTGGGCTTGATTTCGCCTAATACGCTCACGAACGTTTTTAATAAAATTTTTGATGCAAACAAATGGTTTTAAACCAGGTTTGGGCTTGATTCTTGAAGATTCCGTTTCTTTAAATCGCTTAAAGATCCGCATGTTTTGAACTCACGGGTAAGCAATTTATCTTTAGCTATATGTGCCTTTGTGCCTATATGGACTGCACGCCACTTATGGTCCGCGATATAAACCCTACATTGATATCTAAATATTTTAGCTTCTTAAATATCTCGCCCGGTCGGAAGTTTTGCTTGTATTAATTTACAACCAGCTGGCGTTTCGCGTCCATTGCTGATAACAATACAAAAACAAAAGATCTCAAGCTGATATCTAGAAAACATAAGGTAATGAAAAAAAGTTCCGTTACATTAAAGTAAAATGGCGATGAAACTAGGCCACTTAATGTGCCCAACCCTGTATGAAATTATCCCCTTGTTTCGTTGGGGATTAAGTACCTTTGTACGATGACAAGTTCAGTTACTTTTTTGTTAAAATGTAGCATTTCAAGAATTTCTCGCGCGTGGTTACGCCAGGAACCGAACCTGGTGCCTTTGGATTACGCGCCCAACGTGTTAACCTCTCCACTAGCGAGCACTGTCCTGAGCGCCTCGAATTTATCTATCCGCTTTGAGACCCGGTACTATTTTCATTTTTGAAAGGTATTAACGTGTATATCACAATAGATAATAGTGTGGTGTTAAGTTTCCTACATTAAAAAGACTTTCATTAATAAAAATGATTTAAATTTCAGTCAACCGCCCAAAGATATTCACGATGAGTCCGTTCTAAACTATCTTAGCTAGACTCTATTATACCCTTAAATATTGTTGACAGGAGATATTTTTTGACCGGACTAATCGTGTACAATTGTGTGTAACTAGTAGTTTTGTTCTGTATTTGAGAATATTTGTGTTTCATTTAGTGGTTAGTATGTGACACCTATTTTAATTGCAGTCAAATACTCTAAACCAATTTTAAAATGGACGCCCCTCTACTGAGAGTCCCCTGCATTTGAATGCATGTTTCACCGTCGGTTAGTGGAGGGGCGTTCAGTTTAGGATTGGCTTTACTCCATCATACCTATTAGCTAATTATTCTTAGTCGGGTGAGCTCTGTACAATAGTAATATTTATACATATTAATCCGTCAGTATCGATTCCATTTATCCCTGAAATATGTTTTATCTTAACAATGCACATCTTTACAATGTTCTTCGCTGTAACATATTGATTTATTTGTTCGTGGGCGTTGGTAAATGCTAAGAGCCATTTATTTTGTTGAAGCCGGACGATAGTGTCGACAAAATGGAAGCTATTGTGTCCAATGCTTTGTGTGTTCTAAATAGATGTCCTCTTAATCATATCTTAGTAATATCTAGTCCTATTGTTATACTAAAAGCTATATAACAAAGCCGATATTGTCGTTGCTTTGGAAAAAGTTTCGTACTTCAATTTTCTTCGAGTAGTTCCATTCCGTTGCAAGAAATGTTCCATTATTTCTAAAGGTTACTTTTAATGATATTAACTAAAAGGAACCCGAAATCGTTCGCTGAAATCGTTAAAAAAGTATCCTATAACCATCTGCCCGTTTGACCACTTTGACGTGATGAAGGCAAGAACACATACAAACAAACCTAATATCTACAAAAATCTATTCAATGAGCGTATCACTTTTCTTAACGTCCGAGTGTTTCCAGTCTTGGGGCATCTTCTATTTATGGCTGCAGATACGACATGCTTTAGAATAATATTGTCCCGTTTAATTTTAACATTTGTTGCAAAAAACACTAGTAAAGAAAAGGGCATCGTTTGAATTAAGTTTGCTACATTGATGAGCCTTGGTGCTATGTCCGCATAGGTATCGGTTTTATTGGTGGTTGATAGGTTGAATATCTGACAACAAATCAAAGTTTTAGCTTAAAAGTGGGTCACGTAACGAACCTAAGCAGCCCATGCACATCTATAAAAAAAAAACACGCAAAATAGACCAGACAAGACCAACCACAAAGTAATGCGAACAAAAGTGAAATAAACTTAGCCCTAGCTCAAAACAAAGCAGAATCTGGTGCGAGACACTGTTTTGAAAATAATACTCAGTGAAATTATTTGGCCCTAAGTTACAATTTTTGTTGCTGATTATCTGCACAAACCTGATCGAACAGTAAAGTTCACTAAATATTGTAATAACTAGCTAGAGATGCAATTTGTAGCCTATGTGTTATTCTGATGTCTAAACAACATTACTGGTTACGGATTATATTTATATGGATTTTATGTACAACTCATAAAATGATAAAATTATTTTAATTATTTTTCCATTTCTTTTATACCAAAGTAAAAAAATAATTAAATTGGATTTATCCGAGTTTAAAGTTTAAGAGACTCAATGACGATATTTGTCTAATTCGGTCGACCCTTGAATTATTGATAATTTTTTTAACGAATATCAGTTCAAAATCAACGTTTCGTGTAATTTCACTACATGGCGCGACACAACGGCGCGACGCCGCCGCTGGCAGGTCTCCCATTCGTGAGTTCGTTGGTCTAGCTTTTATGATCCGGCAATACAGGCATTTTGCGGCGACAGTTCGTACAGTAGGGGCCTGAAGCCCGACTCGCCAACCATCAAAGGCCTTTTACGCACTGTGGCGTAGACCTATTTGGCAACATGGAAGTAACAATTGGTAGACGACACGAAAAAAGATACGGCGTCTTATTGACTTGCATGACAATACGAGCTATTCACATTGAGTTGGTGCCGTCGCTGCCAGCTGATTCCTTTATTTTGGCATTAAGACGAATGGGAGCTCGACGAGGTTGGTTATACTCAGATAACGGAACTAATTTCAGGGAACTGAAGCCGAACTGAAAAGATCTTTTCTGGAGATAAGCAAACAAGCCAGTGTCGAAGGTGTACTGACCGTACGTCAACTTGAATGGCATTTCATGCCGCCTGCGAGCCCAGACATGGCCGGAGCATGGGAGCGGTTAATTAAGACTGTCAAGACTGCCCTGAAAGTGGTGTTAAAAGAACGAACCCCCCGTGAACAAATTTTGATCACATTAATGGCAGAAGTGGAAAATATTGTCAACAGCCGTCCACTGAGTTATGTATCGACGTACCACGGTGACCCAGAGAGTTTCGCACCGAACCACTTTCATATTGGCTCGTCCTCCAACCTCCCGATACCCGGCGTTTTTGAGTAACGATGTTTTCTATGTGTATAATAAACGTACGCGAGCACATGCATATGTGTGTGTGCATGGCCTAACGGCCCATTCAAAATTTAGTTACCCTTCAGCTACCGAAAGACACACGCATGTCCATGTACTCAAGTATTTCATTAGTTGAATCCAGCTGTTTATTTTCGTTCCTCTCGACCTGTGGCTATCCCGTCGCTTACACCCATATTTTAAGTGATATATTATGATTACTGTCGTTTCAGATAAATGAGTTGCCGAAGCCGTCGTACCTGCAGTGCAAGCTGCGCGAGCTTCAGATCGGCACGCTCAGCGACATCGAGACTGCCACCGAGGACACATCCATCATCGACGCGCTGAAGAAATTCGTCAACCGGCGGGTCTCGGCGCTGCCGCTTATCGACGCCGACGGCCGCCTCAAAGATATCTACGCCAAGTTTGACGTCATAGTACGTTCTTACATTTGATCTCGGAGTCGTAGGTGACAAGGCTTGCTAATATACACCGAGACGGCCACCGAAGACACGCGAAAACTTCCAGAACTACGTCAACCGGCGGGTCTCGGTACCTCTGCTTGTTGACGCCGCCGACCGACTAAACATCATCATCATCAAGTTTGACATCATAGTACGTGTTTTTATTTATTCTACGAGTTGTAGGTGACCCGGCACGCTACTCTAAACCGAGACAGCCTCCGAGGACACTGCTTTTACCGCAACGGTCAAGAGTTTCGTCAACCGGTGCGTATCGACGCTGCTGCTCGTAGATGCCGCCGACCGACTTACGATCATCTTCGTCAAGTTTGTCGTAATAGTTACGTTCTTACTTTTGTTCTCGGAATAGCTAGGTCTTCTTAGTCGTTCTCGGCTCTGTTCAAGTATAATGTCCGTACACGACGCGATACACGTACAGATATACTAAAGAGAGAATCACCGTCGGGAAAAGTCTGAATCTTGACAAGTCCTAAAGTGTCGATCAGCTATCGTATCATGTATGATCGACATTTTTATAGTGGTAAATGGTGTTAAAAGCATGAAAATCGGAACGATTGATCTTTAGGCCATGCGGATCAATTTCACTGCACGAAAAAAAAAGGAGAGGAGTTATGACATGATCCTTTTTTTTGTACGGAAAATAAAATCGTTCTGTAACCTATCGTATGTGGTATCTAATGAAAGGGCTCACTAAGCCGATTCAAATAATTTATCACATCATTATATTTCATTCACTTGTTTTAAATTAAAATAATAATCATTTTCAAAACATACCAAGTTTGAGCTCCTCCGGATATGATACGGTTGAATCATTATTTGTAAAATATACCTCAAATGATATGTAATAGCCTCATATCCAACTCCAAGAAAGCAATTTTGAAAATATTAACATTTACTTTTTTTTATAATAACTTAACTTATTACATTGTAGGTTACTACAAATATTGTACAAAATATTAATAAATAATATAAATAAGATTAAAAACTCCTTACGCATTAGTAATTATCAACCTAGGTGTCTAAAATTGAAGTTTTTATAAGTACATTTTACAATTAATTGTGATTTTATCATATTTTGTAATATTATAAATTTATAAAATAATAAAAGAAATACTAAATGTAAATATATAAAAATTGCTTTCTTGGTGTTGGATATGAGGCTATTATATATTGTTTTAGGTACATTTTACTAATAATGATTCAACCGTATCTTATCTGGAAGGCCCCAAACTTGGTATGTTTTGAAAATGATTTTTATTTTTATTTTAAACAAGTGACTGAAATATAATGATGTGATTTATTTTAAGAATTGTTTTAGTAAGTCCTTTCAGAACATTTTTTTCCCATACAAAAAAAAGATGACGTCATAGCTCCTTTCCTTGTTTTTTTTTTCGTGCTACAGGTCTAATTAATTCGTATGGCCTAAATCATCGATTAATAGTTCCGATTTTCATGCGTTTAACACTATTTGCAGCTTTTTACTGAGTTTCGTCGCTAGGATGTACCGTTATCACTATTAGGTCCATTAATAAGAACATTTTATTAGTGATAGCAGTTAAAAGAAAGTAATTCTTGAAAAAGATGTGATGTAAATTGCGGATGACGCCTAGCCTCTACAGAAATGGCATGGCCGTCTAAAAATAATAGAGTGGTCATAAACTCTCTGGCTTAGCTCCTCGGCAGCCATCTAGAACTCGTGTCCATGTAACACACACTTGTACAGCGTGTCATAGTCATAATGTCCTATAGTTCTGTCTTGTGCTGCTATAGTATGTTTTCAGATTAGCAGTATGGAGCTCAGGCCTATGTTTCCTATGAAGTTGATATTGTGGTCGCATTGAAATGCACGGAGGAGACAAACATCCGCGCCTCGGCCACGTCTCATATAAAATTTGTCTCCGCACATGTATACTCATAACTTTACATTAAAAACTCGAGCTCATTATTAACAATTTCTCTTTGCAGAACTTAGCTGCAGAAAAAACATACAATAACTTGGACGTTTCCCTGAAGACGGCAAATGAACATCGAAACGAGTGGTTCGAAGGCGTTCAAAAATGCACTCTAGACGAAACTTTGTATGAAATTATGGAAAGGATAGTACGAGCGGAGGTATGTTTCTAGTCTGGTAATAACTACTCTTATTGTAACGTGTATAAATCATTTTTATCTTGCCCTTGCCTCTTTTACTTAGTGTCGGCGCAGCATGTTTTTTTCGTCCATCCTTCTATATCACCTATCATCTCGGTATTTAGATTCTTCTTCACCGTGTATTTTTTTACATAATCTAAGTTATTTCTTCGTTCTTCTTCTATATAGCCTTCCACATTCGCGTAACGCTTTTGTCGTCACATGGCTCTCATCCCTCTTCATCACATGCCCATTTCACGCTAGCCGGAGTTTGTTCGTATCTTATCTGTAAAAAGGGTGCTACTTTTAATATTCCTCTCACAGACTCATTTCTTACTCTGTCCGTTCTCATCATATGACATATCCATTGCAGTTTGATTTGTATAAATATTTTATAATATTTGAACTTTCAGGTGCATCGTCTAGTAGTGGTAAATGAAGAGGAAAAAGTTGTCGGTATCATATCCCTATCCGATTTGCTAATGTACCTCGTTCTGAGGCCCACCGGTGAGTGCGGTGGCAGCGGCACCAGCCTGCGCAATGAGCAGTCTTCCATCGAAGAACAGGACGAGAGCAATGGCCGGGAAAGCAAACAGACGAGGGACATCATAGTCGAGCCAGATCAAGTGGAGCCGGCCGTGGGCAGCGACGGTGACCCCGCCGATGACGGCGCCACCGACGACCCCGGCGACCACGACCCGGCATTAGTCGACCGCGACATCACACCGACGGCCGTCGAGCGCCAACATCACTAATGTCAATGGGATTTATCTTCACGGGTGTAGAAGCTAGCTTAAGTTACGTATTCGTTTGAGACAGCGCATCCGCGAGTGTCGGACATTGATAACTGTTTACGAAACGGTTGTGAATTAAGGTCAAATTTTTGTCGATTGTATTTGATGCTCGCTTATGATCGACGCTCATTTATAATATTATTAACTTTGATACCAATGTTTTACCCCTCTACTAATAAAAAATGCTTGTGCGAACAATCTGTAAATTGAGCTCATCGGGTCGCATGTCTTTTGAATATATTTTGTAGTTATATATATTTTAGCCTGTTAATTTTTTTATTAGTATGTGGGGTTGTATTTATATGCATATTCCATTTTTACTTCTGTAGATGCTCAGCCGGTCTTCACCCGTTATGTTTAGTTTTATTATTTGTGTTGGGGCTACTGCCTCGCACGTGAGCGGCCCGGACCCTCGATACGCGAGGGACTGCGATTACTTTGAACCTTAGCGCTCCAACTGTTTAGGTCAAGTATGATGGTTTTGTGAAGTATACACCAAAAGATTCCATATTTGGGTAAATACATCGTACCTTTATAATATAATTGTAGTAAAATAGAGGATCAAATATATATATGTCAAACGACGCCACTTTTTAAAGATTAACTGGCATAGAAACATGCTCTGCTACCACATCGTGAAAATTGTATTTCTATCTAGTAGTCATTTACAGAGGTCGGAATTTTCGCAACAAAACATTACACAGTCGCAATCTCAATACTGTTAGAATTTTATTTTCGAATGAAAAAAATGTATTTAATAGAAACTTACATGATCGGTAGTTTCAAATTCAAATTAAATTTCAAATTATTTAATTTGCGAAACATACATAGGTGGTACAATATTCATGTCAGCGATATAAGAATGTCATGAATGCATGTTCCGCTAATCTGGCATGCAAAATTATTAAGCTAATTTACCTCTTAAGTATTAGAATACATCATAATTACCCAACAAATAATTCAGTACCAACATTTGAAAATTGCTATAACTACACCTATAAGTTGTAGACTTGTAAATAATTTTATAGAAACAATGCAATGCAATCTATTTCTAAAGTCGACGTCAATATACACAGAAAGTGACATTTTATATGCTTTGTGATAGAAATAAATAACCTTTAACTTCTCAATAAAACTTATAAAAATCACAGAAAATCTCTCCCATCCTTAACATGGTAGCCAATACAATGAGTTTTATCTTGACATTGAGAAAAGTTGAATGCTTTTTGACGTAATAATGTCTTATAAATCGATGAACGCCGGCTGCACGCACAAAATAGCTTGACTCTTATCACCTTCCGGCCTTAGCGTTCGATCGTTCGTTTTCATGTGACGTTATGTTATCACTTAAAATTATCGTCCGTAAACCGACTTTACAAACAAACAATGTTTTAGAGAAAAAACGGGGCTAACCCCAGGCAATGTTGAAAACAGTATTTAATGCAACTGTTGTATAATAGGGGTCAAAAACGGCGAGTGGCGTGGGTTGCAATGCGAGCCTTGGCGAGTAAGAAAGACTCCACGAGAGTTTTAGACCGAATTTTATACAACGTTGAAAACAACAGTTTTTCTACGACTTAAGGGCCATTCATTAATTACGTAAGGACTATCGCAAGTATCGCAAAAGAAGACGCCACGCGCCACGAGCGTTTTTTGACCGAATTATACAACGTTGTATATAGTCTTTGATTTTTAAACTGAGCGAATCGGCCATTGTATTATTTATGCTGATTAGCTCAGTTTAATAGTGTTTCTACAATTAAGGGGCCATTCATTAATTACGACAGATTTTTCGAACCCCTCCCCCCAGGGATACATACGTAATTAATGAACATACTCCGGTTTGGCGGGGGCAAATCTGTACTGACGTTTAATAGTGCGAGGACACATTGAACTAATTTTATTAGTTGATATCGATAAAAATGATGTACAACCATTGGGTAATTTCAAGAATTTGAATGAAGAAGAAAACTACATACACAAAAATAAACTTTTTGCGTAATAAACTTTTTTAATATTTAATATAATTTTCATAATATACAATCAAAATTTTCTCCACATTTTCAGCCTTTAATCTTCGTCGCCTGGGTGACAATATCCATTTTAGCCAACTAAATGACCTTTCTAGGTCAACTGTAGTAATTGGAGCAAATTCAAACAATTTATAGCATTGATGAATTTCTGCTATATGACTCAGTTCTATTTCTTTTCCGGATACCAAATCATTTAATGTTTTTAAAGTTGAAATGCCGACGTTTTTCTCTAACACTGTTTGAAGTTTTTTGTGAATAATTTTGCCCTGAGGATTCAAACGTAATCTTGATTTATGTACTTTTAACTTATGGACAATATTCAAACTGGCTTATAGACTTAAATTTTGTGTTTGTAATTTTTCAATGGTACCTGGTATGATGGACAGATTGTTGGCTATCCATTTCAAATCGTTGAGAATGTTTATATCATTCATTGCCCGTTTTGCTTTTTGGTGGCAAAGGAACGTTCGGTAACATTTGGTGAAATATTTTTATACTTTTAGGTGATTTCAGAAATACCTTTTTTGTATAAGCAATTAAATTATTTACAGCAGGAAACAATAATCGCACTTGTTCAGCCACCCTATTTACTCCATGTGCCAAACGTGTACTAAATTCGGAAAAACCTTTTTCAAATTCTTACCAGCTTTCAGCATGTAGGCTACGCCATCCGTAAGAAGCAACAAAACTTTATCATGTTTGTTGTGGTTACTTCCCCACAACGTCTCTAGGGCATTTTGAATAAGATTTGTTATACTAACATTATTTACTTCCTCTAGACAAACGCTAGATATTATGTGTGGGGTACCTATTTCATTTTCTAATAGTGCTCCAACTATTACATTCCCAATCTGACGCCCATTGGTATCTGTACTTTCGTCTACACTCACATAAATTCTAGAATTTCCTAGTTTAGTCTTAATCTGTTTCATCGTCTCCTTATTAGCGATGTCTAAGGTCGTTTTTCTCAAAACTGATTCGTTGGGAATATATGTTTCTGTTTTCCCAAATATGCAATCAGATATAAAATTGATGAAAATGGGATTTCCCACCTGGGTCCATGGTATGTTGCAAGCTAAAATAAATTTTAGCAAATCCAGGTTAAATACGTTTTCGTTTTTAGCAACGCTGTTATGCATTTGTACGGAAAACTTTTTTCGTGATATATGAATTTTACATTTCTTGCAAAAGTAAGTCTTACCTTTATCATCTATATCTGAATCTGGTTTCCATGAAGATGAATGATCTTTTTTCTTTCGAGGCATTTTTAGCCGCCTTAAGAAACAAAAAGGTAGTTTTAATTGATCGGAATGCAAAATAATATTGTAGTACTGGATGCATTATTCAACGATTCAATGGTTGTCAAGTGACTCGACACAGTCAATGTCAGATATCGGTTGTTTATAGTTGCGATAAGTATAAATGAAAGAGGTTTGCACATAGTTAAACGTATTCAAACTTAGCCATTAGTTTAGTTATGATAATGATGATTAAAAATTTATTTTTATCGATGTCTATAAACTTAGTCGATTTTTAATTAATCACTAGCACTGGTACATTTTTGCCCCCGCGAAACCGGTGTCTGTTAATGAATGACTCCTTAATTGTTTAAAATTTAATAAAACACATACAGTTTTTTTGGCAGTAAATTGTTTGATACCTTTTGCGCCACCACACTAATTTCTTCGGGAGTACAATTAGACTCGCCTTCCTCCATTTTTTTCACTTTCAATAACTTATAATAAAACAACAACCAACAACTTCAAAATGAAAAAACTTAGCGCCACGAGGAAAATTAAAAAGCGAGCTGTCAGTATCTATGGCTTTCTTATTTTTTAAATTCGCCTATACTTGTCAGTGACGAAAACATGTTATGATTAAAAAAAAAAGGCAATAAAATATGTGTACGTAAATTGTAAAAAATAGAATGTAACACGTTTAGCAGTGAGTTTATGAGAAATAGACTGTAGAGTTTTACAAGTCTTAAGTAATGTTAGAGTTGGTAACCATTTAAACGACAGAAAGAAGTACAAGCTTAATTTTTTATTTTTTGTTTTCTCTTTGTTAGGAGTAAATAAAAAAAACAGATATAATTTAATTTGCTGTGTACTGACGTGGACGTTGAGGGAGAAATTGCACCTTTATCTATATAATGTAATACAAAACTACAACCTCTCGTCGTAAGATTGTCTATTAAATATATTTTTTAATTTGGTGGACCACTCTTTTTACTTTTTCACAACTATGGATATGGATAAAGAAATGTTTCTAACACTAGTTAGATTGCAATAGTCTTATGTTTTACCGCAAAAATTCCAAGCTCATTTAAAAGCAGTCCTTACAACGGAAAAATTGATATTTGTATGCGCAGCAAATAACTTAATATTTATAAAATCCAGTTCAGTTACATTAGGATAAGATGCCAGCAGTGCATGCAAATCTCGAGTTCACTTTTCGGCCGCCAACAGGTTGTACATCACATATATTGAACCCCGGCCGCCTGAAGGCAGACAGGTGATGCTCACCCCATAGACGCCTGGGCTTTCCCAGATAAACCCTACTCATTAAGCAAGGATAGTGATTGTAAATATAACCTCCATTTTTTTTCTATTTAAATGTAGCATAAAACAAACATTAATTAGGTGTTATTAATTTAAAAGTAAATAATATTTGTTTGTTTGATCGTATTGTGTGCGTGTGATATTCTTGACACGCAGCTGTATGTTCAAATATTTGCAGTTTGTGTTACTCTCGAAGCCAAATACAATTCAATTTCTAATAGTGTAGACAAAATAGGTACCGACTATATCAGTTAGTCCGATTAACATTACATTTGTTATATTTAGCTTACATTGGCGGTTACTCGCGTCGTAAAAGTGGAGTCCTGCTGCACTCAAGAGCGAGAAGGGCATCGACGGGGTCCACTCGTGCTTCATTACTATGGTCGAAGGTATTACTGGACCGAAACTTGTCTAGCAGTACTCGACTCTTACGAAGTGAGTAACCGCTAATAGTAATTTTCTAGTTAAAATTGCATGACTCCTCAAGGTTTCGCTTACTGTGTTGCGGGTATTTTTTTATGAATCAAGTATTTTACGAGTTGAAAACGATTGGTCCAACAAAATCATCAATTTTACACTAGGTCAGGGGTCGGCAACCTTTTGAGGCGGAAAGTCAAAAATTACAATTTACAAAATTACTAAGTTTTTATAGAGCCACAAAAAAATCTTGCCAACAATAAATAGTACTTTATGATGAAAAAAACGAATTGAGCCGCAGCTTCACATCCAAAGAGCCGCATGTGGCTCGCGAGCCGCAGGTTGTCAACCCCTGCGCTAGGTTGTACTTCCATGTCGCCTGTATCTTAAACAATAGAGCCGCAGCTTCACATCCAAAGAGCCGCATGTGGCTCAAGAGCCGCAGGTTGTCAACCCCTGCACTAGGTTGTACTTTCATGTCGCCTCTATCTTAAACAATAGAGCCGCAGCTTCACATCCAAAGAGCCGCATGTGGCTCGCGAGCCGCAGGTTGTCAACCCCTGCACTAGGTTGTACTTTCATGTCGCCTGTATCTTAAACAATAGAGCCACACCTTCACATCCAAAGAGCCGCATGTGGCTCGCAAGCCGCAGGTTTTCAACCCCTGCGCTAGGTTGTACTTTAATGTCGCCTCTATCTTAAACAATAGAGCCGCAGCTTCACATCCAAAGAGCCGCATGTGGCTCGCGAGCCGCAGGTTGTCAACCCCTGCGCTAGGTTGTACTTTCATGTCACCTCTATCTTAAACAATGGAGCCGCAGCTACACATCCAAAGAGCCGCATGTGGCTCGCGAGCCGCGGGTTGTCAACCCCTCGCTAGGTTGTACTTTCATGTCGCCTCTATCTTAGACAATACTTTTTGAATGGTACATCGTATCTTAAAAATCGACCCGCAGTTAGATGCAAACTGGATTCGTTGTGGTCGACAGAAGGCGGCGTGTCTGTCGAGATTCGATTCCAAGGACCGGATTCTCGGTGCCATCGATACGATCACTATAGATTAAATTAACATCGAGAATTGCGTCACTAGTAGGAATCGAAATTAAATGGGATGGATTGCATGATGGTAAATATCATTTTGCAATGCTGCCGTTGTCAATTGTTCGTTAACGACTTCAGGGATCTGGTACTAATTGAAGAAGAACGTTATTGTAAATATACGTAATTTTGTCGATGAAATGTATAACTTTTGATTAGTTTTAAAATATTAGATGAAAACGTATTGTATTGATTAGGCTGACAAGGTAAATTTTATAATATTGTTGTAATTAAAATAATTACTTGTTAATCAGCCGACCCTGAAGTAAAACAACATAGTGTACCAAATTGAGGAATAATTACTACGTAGTCAAAATGAAATTGTGGTTTGTTAACTAATCAATAAAATAATTTTGTTGAGTAAACGAAATCTTTAAAATTAAGTTTCGAAGTTATGTTAAACGTAACACACTAATAATATTCTTCATTGCAAAATATATTGTTAATATTAATATTCACATTTTAAATAAAAGTCATGTTAAGTATCACAAATATCGTAATGATAGATCGATCCTTTGTAAGAGGTTGTTTTCTCGATGGCTACAGCTATTGTATATAAATCGTTGTCTTCCGAGCATGTTTGTTTTCATTATCTACTTGGACGGCGGTGAACAAAAGGGCGGTCCACCTGCAACTTTTGATGGATCCACTTTGTAGGGACAATGGTTCACTAAGGTTGGGACGCGTCGCCGCTTCAGTTTCAAGTGCTGTGGAGTCGTTTGGTACGTTTTATGATGGAATGATTTCTATGCAGTTCGACTTTTGTGTTAATACTCGTATGATCGTGATTTTACCGCGTATAATGCAAATGTAATATTTGTTTCGTACCTGATGATCCTTTATAAAAACAACAGTTAAATTTTTATTTTGGGTGTCATTAAACTACGTACTAGAAAACGATACTTTCAATTTAATATTATTTTGTCATTCAGTCATAAACGTTTGTATAAATATTACTCCATTGCAATATCGAGTCAAAATGACACTTCAGTCCTAATTCTCATTCCTATAATCCATGCAATTAGACCTAAGACCAACTCGTGGAAGCCAGCTGTTCACTTGGATCGCAATATATCTATGTACGAGATGTGATAGTCCGTTCAACCCTTCTTTTGACAAAATAAACGAAAGATCCTAGTTATTGTCTAGTAGGTAATTGGAAAAAATACAAAAATATGCCTAAAATGACAAGAAAACTGATAATAATGGTCAAATTTATATTTACAGATATTCTATTTAAGTTGTGTGGGGTACCTTTATAACCAAGTTAAATATTTATGAAAACATTTTTTTTATCGTAAATGTAATTAATAGACGTGTAATATTTTAAATGAATAGTACTAATGTATATCAAAAATGCAAAACTTCCATTTACTAATATGTAGTATATATGAATAGCAACGGACCTGGTGTCAACCGGTATTATATGTTTGGTTAGTGTGAGGGTTGTAGGGTTAGTGTAGCTATTTATTTGGCATCGCAAGAGATCCCGCCTGCGGCCTCGCGGCCATCTAGATCCTCACTTGTTCTGCAAGTATTATTTGTGTTATTAATTTATGATTAGCGTAATTAGTTCATATATAACCTTTTTAACGCCCGACACGGATAAACTCTCCACGGCATAAACATACTGTCAAATGAACCTTGTAATGAACGAAAAATTTAAAGTTTCTATTTTCATTCGTCATGGCGTCCTAAAGGTTTATATGTCACTAAGTGTTTGTAAACTTAACATCTTATAATTACTACTTATATTAAACTATTAGAACATGCGCTTCTGGCGTTTGCGTGCCTACTTTTACTGTTTCATTGCCAGGAACCCGACGACTACTGAGGTCTACAAAAGCTTACTTACACAAACACTTATTTTTCAACTAAGTGTCAAGATTTGGATGCTATGCTTTGTTGTTTAAATCAGTTGGAACACTATATTACTGCCAATAATCATCAAACGATGAAAATATTTTGATGCAGGCGTCCGCTAGGCGCGTTCGCTGCATAGTAAGCGACCGAACATACAGTTGGCTAGTGATGGTTGTATGGGTTTATGACTAAACTTTGTCCAGCGGGTCTTTGAGTTAATGTGATGTATATTTCGATTACGGGTCTGGCAATGAATGTGTTAAGGCATCAACGAGAGGGCTGTGTTCGTGAAATCATTGAATACTCTGTTCAATTAAGTTGCTGGAGTTTATACGCACATATACGGAATTATTAATCATGCAATAAAATTTGATTCCAATATAGCATTTGTTTTGCATTTTGACACTATTATCAGGTTTCATAAATCGTGACGTGCCAGAAGTATTTCGACGCTACTTTGAAAAAATCTCGAATTATTTTACTCTTAAGTAAAAACGCATTATGTGTATATCGACCCGGTGTGTACTTACGTCGTTTTCCTGAATTTTTTTATGAGTTATGAAGATACAAGCTTTTTTCAAAGTAGTGACTTTAACGCACATTTAGTACAGAGAAGGTGGCACGGAATTATCTCCAGTAATTTCGCCTCATCAAGGTGAGGATAAAAGAAGCACAGCAACAAATAGATGCTTGCGTTCGTATTCAGTGAAAATATTGAGATAGAAATATAATTACAAGATTAATTACGAGATTCCCGCACAATACGAAGGAATACAGTACCTACAATACACGCATTATTATGATAGGAATGGTAATTATTTACACGATTTTCACTAATTATCACAGCTCAACATCACGTGGCTTAAACTGAACTGAGTTCTTTTGAGACAATGGACTTAACGTGACTTACAAAACTGTCGAAGAATTACTAACGAAAATTAATTAAATATATCATACTTGTACGCTATTAAGCCCCGTTTCGTTGTGTTGTGATAATAAAGAACGGCGAAGATCATGTTATTTGATGGTAGGTAGGTACGAAAACATTCTTGCACCGAAAACCGCGGGGTATGGTCATGCCTTGCGACGATACACCTACGTTCCCGGCATCATTCACACCCCTGGTCAACTGAACTCCCGGTACAAGCATTTTAAAGAAATTACGAGTACAATACGCCTAGATTAAAAGCAAAACTCATTTAAAACTAGGTACTACAACTGTCATTCATTACAAACTAATGCGAGGTGGGTTTATGAAGGAGATTAATTTCCATATTGTTATGTTGATTTCGTAATATCTGTACCTTTAATTTTTTTATATCCTTTAAAAACAAGGGATATTTAAATATGTGTAGAAAGTCGGTACATATTCGTATTTGAAAATGTATTTTAACAAAACCAACCACGTCATACCACCCGTACCCGATCGCGTACGCAGTGCTTATCTTCACGCCACATACGTCCTTTTGTTATTTTAAACATTTATATGTTTCCCATTCAATTATAAAACCAATTTATACCCATTACCTACCACCTTTAGGTTTAAGTTCAAAAAGCAAGCAAGAGGCTTCTAATGAAAATTCTATTTGTTAAGTTTGAGACGTCTGTTCCTTGCAGGTTATCTTCGATATGCAGAAAAAATAGCGTGGCACACACGGCCTTGAGGAACACCAGTATTCACTGACATGGATTCAGAGCCCGCACCGTCATAAAAAGAAATAATATATTTTTATGGTGATAAGTGAAATTAACTAAATATATACATACCATCTTTGTTACAAAAACCGGTGGTATTAAGGCGAGATTTTCTGATAGTCAAAAGTCTTTTATGCTATACAATGTTCGGATTTTATTTTTGGAAAAATTACTATTCATGGCCGTTTTTATACATGCGGCGGCCCTCGGGCACTCGATAATAAAGTTAGTCCTCGTTGAACTGTAATACAAACGTCGTTTTAGATTTTCGGGGTCTCCATGAGGAAGCCCCTGGGCACGTGCCCAGTGGGAAAGAGGGGCTTGTATACCTTCATGGTTCGACCGTAGATGGCACCCTGGTCTCGTATTGTAACCGCTCTAAGGAACCGACCACGACATTGCGCGAATTGCGGCGCGGCAAGCGTTTTATCTGTTCATTGCGCGGTCGGCACCCGCAACGAACTGTGGTTAGTTGCAATCACACGCAATAAATTAGAAAAACCGCTGCTGCTGCCGCCGCCGCCGCCGCCGCTCGATGTCGTGGCCGGGCCGTAACTCATACTCGGCCAGTCTAGTATAACTTATGTACTGGTTTGTGCCATAATCTACTATAACGGGTAAAGGACTAAGTGTGGAAGTAAAACACGAAATGAATAAGTACTTTAACCATTCTATAATAGTAAGGTTAAACTTATTCTATTATCGTTTACATATCACAAAAATACTTTCCGAATCATAGTGGCTGATTAGCGAATTTTATAATCCCAATTGGTCCAAAAACAATTTCGTATTTCCTACCGCATTTTCCTTGTCCGAGAGTGCCTACCTACTGTCGCCCACCATCACTGCGTACACATACCTAGTTTATTATGGCATCCCCAACGCGTTGTGTGCCTTAATGACGATCACGGTTTTACAGAAATATTTCATTTAGCACGTAACTAATAGGGTAAGGAGACACTTATTCAATAGCCTCCCAAAGGTGTTCGTAAACATTTTCATATCAAACGAAGCGATTATTGGGCTGCAGTGCATTTTCCCTCATTATTTAAGTCGAATATATCGCTACTGTGATTCGGAACGTTTAAACAGCGAGAGCGTTATTATTATCATAAAATGTTAACATAGTCAAATCAAGAGCCAGTTTGCTATGAAAATCGGTATAGAGAATACGTCATAATTTCTTGCACTGCATTTAATTTTTCCTTTATACTGTAAGCTCAAATTCCCTTTGAAACACTACTCTGGCAAGAAATTTCAACGCACTGTGAGGCCCTCAACTTGTTTGTTAGCAGTAGCGGGGTAAGCGAGTGTCTTTCACACGGGAAAATATTTAAATGTTGATTAATATAGTTCTTTTTTTAATTAATATAACGTATTTACATATATATCGTTGATAAAAGTAACTGCTCAATTATTTTTTTCCATTCATAATATAGAGCACGAGATGTTCCTGATCGGTTGATTGACAGTTATTAAACCAAGTTAGGTCGGGTACAATGCTGCTCTGACGCACTTTAGTAAATAATTACGGCAATTATAAAACGATTTATGAAAAAAACTATGGCTGGATAAAATATTCGCCCGTATGAAATTTACAGACCGTATTCTTGAACAACATGTACTTAATATTAATATGTATATATATTATGTGAGTACGAATCATTAGTTCTGAATAAGGTAAGGGGGGCGTAGTGCTCCCGCCGGGCAAGTCCGCCTATATTATATATCTTTTAGCTATTGGAAATAATCACTGATCTTTGACTATTACCAAGGACCATGACTTCGTTGGTTGCATCGATCGATCTATGATGTCATTACTAGTACCTATCAACGGTTTTTATTATTTACGAGTAGGTATTAGGCAGTTGCCCGGCAGGCGTACTTCGCCCCACTCACCTGAGGTTTCACGCTCAACTGAAGCCGTATTTGTGGTAACAGACAACCGCTCTGAAATATGCAGAGAAATCAATTTTATTTATGTTTAAGGGTAACACATTAGGTTTCCATCTGTAGTCTAAAAAAAACTACAATTGTGATAAAAAGTATTAGTGGTGAAAATCCGCCCCACGGACCATTTGCTTTAGTATGATATCGATATTACCCAGTAAATGTCTTATGTAACCTAAGAGTATGACTAGGTATTAGGTTTGTCATTTTTAACGACTATTGTCATTGTGTAAAAAATAAACAAAACCTGAAAGATAATGTATATAATATCGACATTTATGAATAGTATTCTTATTCCGAAAAGACAAAAAAAGCCGGCTACGCGCCATCGTCGGACTGTAAAGGTACACCAAGGACAATCAAGATATTCGTTTTTAATTTATGTAGTGTACATCAATACGGATTTAAGGGAGCCGTAGACCTTCCGTATGCAAAAGTCCAGATCATCCAATTTTAGGTTTATCATTGTGTCCCTTCAGTCCACTGTTTTCTCCTTTGGTGTGCCGGGGCTGGGTTGGTCTTAGTCCGTTGCCTCACTGTGATGCTATGGCGTCGTCGTCAACTACGGAAGCCAAACAATTCATACTGAGATGTAAGGCAGCTCACTGACTTGGCGATGATTTGGCTACGTCAAATGCAAGGGCGATATCGCGGGTGACAACCCATGGAGTCCCAGTGAGGCAGAGGCCTAAGAGTGACAGGAACGTATGTAAGTATTGTTAGTGTGCTGTACCCTGTAACTAGCTGTAATAATAATTACGGTGATTGGCGCGTATGTACCTTTTAACACAAAAACATATGCGTGATGCCTCATGAGGGCTGACGTGATATGATAAAGTCGAAGTAATAAAAGTGTAGTAATTATGAATACGCTATACATTCAACATTTTGATTACCTATATTATTAATACATACATCCTTACAACAACATGGCTTAGGTTATGGTTACAGTAGTTCATATCAATGGCTTTATTATCAAAATTTACAAATATAGCACGTTGTTAAATGTGTTTAAGAATTAACTTGTCTTTTTGCTTACTCCTATGTCACTAAATGTTGCGGTATATCATTGATATAATAATATTGATTAAAAATTTACTAAAAGTAGGTGTTGTAAATTGATAATAAAGCCCAAATTATTAAATTTTTTAACAATATCGATTAGAAAACTTCAATCACTATCTAAAATTCCACCAATATTTTCAACTGAAACGTTGAGCATGTAGCGCCACGATTTCACGGACTGAGATTCATATTAAGTATAGTCTACTCCTAATAAAAATAAAAATATCAATGTCAGTCAGGTTGCAAATGTAAATTTGAGCCCTGACCCCTACATACGACGGTTGACATCAAGTGATTAAATATGTTTCATAGTGAGTAAGTAGTTACATTACGGTTGCGAGGGGTACCCACCACGTATCTGGGAGCGCTGCCGCGGCGCACGCGCCACGCTCAGAGCCGTCCGGATACTCCCGTGTTGAGAGAGTATATATTTTAATATGGCGCTTTAATATACGGGGATTACAAAAAGCACCTCAATCCTTAGTAGCCGTTGTTTAAAATTTTCAAGTGGATATATATTTCTTGATTCATAATTTTGAAGACATGCAATATTAAATTGGTACTTAATTTCATATGCCAAACAAATTTTATATCTAATATATTTGTCGTTGCGACACCACACCTTATACGTCGTGGTATCATCTATTAAGATTCAAGAAAGTACAAATGTCTTACAAATAGACACGACTCCACCTGGGCAGCATTAACCCTTATAGAAAATGCTTTGTGCATTCATCAAACTTCAACAATTTTAAGGCCTATCATTTATCCACATATTAAACATTTTACCCCGAAGCATTTTGTCGCGAGAATGGCCTCTGACAAGTAATTGCCTATAATTATCCCTTATTTACTAAGATTTTATAGAAAAGTGTAAGATCAGTAACAAAAAATACACAGAGCGAACCTCATTCGAAAATAAGGTACAAATAAATGGTTCGCGGATCATAGAAAAACCTCACCGAACAGATCAATACAAGTCGGAGGCAGTTACAGTTTGGGAGGTATTTTTCAACCTGCGCATTGCATCCACCTGGCTATTTATTTGGTACGACGAGCCTTATTATTAGTGTGGCAATAGAACTATTACTTAAATATTAACTAAAAAAATCTTATTCTCATTTCATTTTTTCATGCAGTTCGTAAATTGTCCCATCCAAACTCTAACTATTCCAACGAAAAGTCTTGTTAAGATATGTTTTTACTGAATATGCTACCGAAATAGTTAATAACATAGCATAATCAGTTCTCGATTTAGATCAAATAACAGTCTAAGGTTACGAGGGAAGTACCTGAGTGGAGGAGTGGTTACAAGTTTTGATTATTACCTATGAACAAGAGAGGAGTGGATTCATTAAAGTAACGGAATTAATTTTCATAGGTCCTAATTTTAGTACTAATAACAGTCACATAATAAATAATAATGAATTATGAAATATTGGTTACACGCTCAGTCTTACACATGTTCGCCTGCGTTTACTACCACGAATGCGTCTGCGTTTAAATAAAGCCTTCAATAGTCAGCGAACATTTATAAAATTGAGCATATATCTATATGATTCAACATTAACATGAGTGTTAATTGTATAATTTTAAAATTTAAGTTAACACGAAGTTATTTGCTAACTAAACTAACATATAGTTAAAAAGATTAACCAAATGACTATCTTTGTTACAATTCAAATATAGTGTATGCATTAGTTAAAATATCACATTATCAGTTGTGAAAATACTTTACTAGGTAAATTGGCAAACTTATTAGAAGTATGTATTTGGTATACAAAATATAGAACTCGTAGAAAACTAGGTTTATCTTGTAAAGGATAAAATCAACTACTAGTGTAAATAGGTACTTATAATATATTTTCAAATTGTCCTTCTGGTAACATTCATTTATCTAGGTGCAGCGTAGACCTTAGGAAGAACGAAAACAAGGAGAGAATCTATGGGCATAAAATAATGTTGCACACTAGAATTCATTAAAATTGCCGTCAGAAAATATTAAACGTGTTTATGTAATTTTTAGCTAACTATATTAACCATTATGGTTTAGTAACATTAACAAGTTGAAGATTGAACAACTTTACAATAGTATAATTCTGAAAATCAACGTGTTTAAAACGTTTCCAAAATACTTTATCAGATTAAAATCAATTAAGTCATTATATGCACTTTTATTAACAAGAATAGAAAAAAAATATGTGCGTCTGATAAAGACTAAAATTAATTAACAATGAAAGTCCCTACAAAAATAACTATACCTAAATAAATATATTTCATTTACAACAAAATGGCGTTTTTCATAATATATTCATGTTAAATCGAAAGTTAGTTTCCTTGTTAGGTACGTCTTGCAGGATCTTAAATAGAAATGTATCTGATATGTTTAGACTGTTGACGGTTGATAAACGATGTGATCCCATACGTTGTTATTCACGAAATCATAATGGCGAATTTTCAAATCGTTGCCAGTCTCCTGAGTATACAAAACTGGCGTTAATATTGACGCGCTTACTCTATTGCAGTGTCATTCATGTTTTGCAACTAACATTAATAACTTGAAATAAAATCGTTAGGTATCTTATAGAAGCAATCCATACATGACATTAAAGAATCTGAAGGTACCATTTCATGTAGGTACTGTTGGATGCTTGTAATAAAACTACTACAGAGACAAACACTTGAATTACAGAAAATAAGAAAAGTACTGATGACTCTGATGACATTTTCCCCGGGCATTGTTATTAATTAACTAATTTAGACTTTATTGTACAAAACAGTACGTCCAAATGGCGGATTTAATGCCAAATGGTATTCTCCCCTATATACATAGGGCCAAACAGAAATGCATGAAATAGGTTGTCGTATTTCATGATGGGAGCGTTACCAGTATTCATTAATTTTGAAGTATCTTTTCTTTGCAATGTTTTTCGAATGGGGAATGGATGAAAATTTTTAAAAATCTTGAAATTTTGTTTATAGATAGGAATACGCCTCCTTATCATCAGAAAAAAATTACAGATTTTTCTGTGGCTTCGAAAAAAAAAAGATGAAAAGGTGTTGGTGGGCCTATATGACATGACAGCTTATACGGTACGGCAAGAATAACAGTACATTTACAGCCATTTTAATCGAAAACATCAATGGTGCATTTGCCGTACCGTGTAAGCTGTAATATAGGCCCACCACCTTTTTATTTTTTTCTAAGCCACAGAAAAATCTGTAATTTTTTTCTGACGATACGGAGACTTATTTCTACCTATAAACAAAATTTCAAGACTTTGAAAATTTTCATTCATTGCCTATTGTATTAAGTGCTTTTTAAGTAATGACATTGAAATCTTAAACTATGTCATTTAAATATGAAAATGTGTAATAATAATAAGTGAGATATCGAAATTAAACACCGGTTATATTGTATGCATAATATACCGGCATAAGTACCTGGTTTCATGACGCCCGACTAGATGTTTCTTTAAAGTATATTGTCGGTTACATGTAGCAAACTACCATCTGCAAACTTCCCCGTGCAGGCTTTTGGATTCTGACACTTCCGATAGTCTGGTACGCGTCATTTAAAATAATTACAATTATACAAGTTATTATGGTTTATAAGAGATATATTCAAAAATAAAAGTTTGCCACCTTTTTACGCAAATGTAGTGAGTTGCGTTTTTTATATTGTAGATGCATTTTTGTGACATTGTTGGTACTGGACAACTGGACACTAACGGCAGCTGACGACATTCATATTATTGTACTTGGTTATTAATATGTTCAAATATTTTGATTGATTATAACTTATATTTAGGCAGTTTATCTTATGATACCTTTGTATTGAATAATATCCTTTCATCGCGAAATGTCTTAAATTTCGCTATTTTCATTCAGAGTGTTGTGCATTAAATCTCGTAGCACATTTTTATTTTTTCAACTTATTATGATAGAATATCCAATTTATCAATGATTTTTTGACAAAAATTAAATTAACTTTTAATCATCATAGCCAGAATGTTACTGTAATGAGTTTTAGGTACGATCATGTGTAACATATATACAATAACTGATTTGAAACTAAAACCAACGATAACTGAAACAAGTACTCGCCCGAATTCACGGTTTTGAAAGGGATTTATGTACATAACATTGATCGGGGTGTATTTTCTCAGCCCACAAAGTCACATTTAGTGCGGCCTAGCGGACATCTTGTCTTGTAATCGTCACGGGTCGCTGACATGACTTAGCGCCGTCACGGAGAGCAAACCACGTTTTATTGTTGCATGCGTTTTTGTTATTGTCATTCATGTATTATTTTATTATTATAACACAACGACGGTAGTATAGAATAAGTTCGTAATCGTAGAAGTTACTTTTAGATGCCTGAAGACTAGAATACAAAGATCTGAGATTATATTTATGATTAGAGAGCGAAACTGGTTTTTCGTACGTTTTTTGTATTTTCAAGATATCTTGCTTTGTTTCGATAAGTTTCACTACATACGACAATTTTTTTTTTTAATAATTCATTAAAAGTAAATAATGGTTTAAAAAAACAAAGCATTTTTTTGTTGAATTAATATCCTGGGACACACTGTATAAACAACATGACATGTAATTAACAAATTGCACTTGTGATACCCATATTAATATTGAGATCGCTACTTCAAATCCGCTCTCTATTTATGATAGTTTAGTTATACAGAAAGACTAGCGCTGCTTGCCGTGTGACTAACATCCAGCTCACTTGATTTATACAGTGCGCAAGAGAAGGGTCAGCGAGTCCCGCAAGGGCCTTGCTGCTGCGGTCAGCTGTGCCGGTTCTTGGTGCAGAAATAGCCATGAATGGCTTTGAAGACGAGTAAAGAGAGTTGATGTTTAATTGTCCCAGGAGTCGAACTCTCGATCGGGGTAGGCCCACGGCAGCGGGCGGCTGGAAGTGTGCGACGAAGTACAGTTGGTCTTTGCGTTGTACCTGAAACACACCGTCAAATATTACACAGTAGTAAAATAAATCCATACAATAAATAATAATAAACATAATTATCAGGGACAATCTTACACAAATCGACCTAGTCCAAACTAAGCAAAGCTTGTACTATGGGTACCAGGCGACGATATACATAATATATAGATAAATTATAATACTTAAATACACAGAAAACATCCAAGACCCAGGAACAAACATTCGTGCTCATCACACAAACACTTGCCCTGGCCGGGATTCGAACCCGGGACCGCCAGCTTCATAGGCCGTTGCGCAACCCACTGAGCCAAACGTGTCGTCAATAATCTGGTACTTGGTAGAAAATGCGTTAATTCCTCCTTTCTCATATGTGTTTTCTTATATTGTGCAAAAATGCCAATAAAGTTTCAATAAATATCCACCGAAGTTGGAGCTACGGAAACGCTACGTAAACTCGTATATTATTTGGCCGAGGACAATACTGGTAGTCCGGTCAAGATCGTGAGTAATAACCAGAGTCGAACGAACCGTTTGATGAAGGCAGCGCACGAGAACTTTGTCGAGTGATAATAATATACTGTGGGCAACAGAATTACTCTCCATGCAAAACCAAAATTTATCCATGCAATTTTGCTGGCCATTGTATATTAATATAAATAAAAAAATAGCTAAGACGTGAGGCGTGGCGCAGTTCGCGATACGCTGTGCGGCTAACATTACCTACCGGCAAGCTCATTATCATTAATAATGGGCCCATCCATAGTTGCCATGGAAACAGGGCTGAAGAGCAGTTTTTCTGATGATGAGAAAGCCTTTTGTACTTTCACTTTATTATTTATTCTGTGGCAAGTATAGGGTTTTTACCGAGACTCGACTTGCTTATAGGTGGTGTTGGAGTTGCGGAGGGAGCCGGCGGGCGGCGCCGGCTCCAGGTCGGCCGTGTGCCATGCCAGCAGAGGGTCCGGGAATCTAAAACATACGTACATAGTCAAGGTGTATTGTATATAAAAGTACTAAGATTTGTCCGTAATGGATCGAAATCTTTGGAAAATTATTTCACTTCTGTCTCTTTTAGATATAATCCTATCTATATTATAAACGTGAAAGTATGTTATGTTTGTTTTTTTTTCTACTTCTGTACTTCTTTCTGTCATTTAAATGGTTACCAACTCTAATATAGTGACATACATTACTTAAGACTTGTAAATTCATCTCCCAATGCATTTCCCAAAAAAGCACTGCTGAGCGTGTTACAATGTCGCTATTAACGTATTCCTTGGTGCCACAGAGTACGAAATTTCAATCTAATAGGTAATTTATATTCAGTGAGTCTTAAACTAATGTTATTTGAAATAATTTATATTACCAACTTATCAAACCGCCGAATACATACAGTATTAAATAAAAAAATAATAATCTACGTAAATGCATTGCTGCCAACTTAAAAAAAGAAAAAAACATTTTTTACAATTTACGTACACATATTTTATCGCCTATTTTTTTCAAATCATAACATGTTTTCATCACTGGCAAGTATACGTGAATTTAAAAAATAAGAAAGTCATAGATATTGACAGCTCGCTTTTTAATTTTCTTCGTGGCGCTAAATTTTATTAATCTTGAAGTTGTTGGTTTCTGTCTTGTTAAAAGTAAGAAAAATGTAGGAAGACGAGCCTAATTGTACTAACTCCCAAAGAAATTTGTGTCGTGGCGCAAGAACCATCAAACAATTTTCTGCTAGAAAAATCTCGGCGCAAATATAAATATTTAGACTTTTTGTGTTTGATTAAAAAGTGCTTAGGGGTCATTCATTAATTACGTATGGATCCCTGGGCGGGAGGGGTTCGAAAAATCTGTCGTAATTAATGAATGGCCCCTTAGTTGTAGAAAAACTATTGTACATCGACTTTCGTTTTAAACTGAGCTAATCGGTTTAAAGAATACAATGGCAGATTCGCTCAGTTTAAAAATCAAAAACTTTATACAACGTTGTATAATTGGGTCAAAAAACGCTCGTGGCGTCTTCATTTGCGATACTTGCGATTGTTCTTACGTACTTAAATAATGGCCCTTTAGTCGTAGAAAAACTGTTGTTTGCAACGTTGTATAATTCGGTCTAAAACGCTCGTGGCGTCTTTTTTTTGCGACACTCGCTATTGTCCTTACGTAATTAGTGAACGGCCCCTTAGTCGTAGAAAAAACACTCGTGGCGTCTTTATTTGCGATGTTCACCAAGGCTCGCATCGCAACCCACGCCGCTCGCCTTTTTAGGGTTCCGTAGCCAAAATGGTAGACGGAACCCTTATTGTTTCGTCATGTCCGTCCCGTCCGTCCGTATGTCACAGGCATTTTACTCAAAAATAATGATGAAATTTGGAACATAGGTGTCTTGTGTAACTTAATTTTATAGGTAAATAAAATATATATATATATATTTCTATGGGGGGGCACTCCATATATGTAACCGAAACGGAAAAAAAAAAAATCAGCAAATATCAGTGTGTAGCACATTATTCGACAGTTCTTCTAAAAACACTTCGAGGTTTAAAAAAAAAAATTGATTTGGTGAATATTTTTGGAAACTCGCTCCGAAAGTAGCAAAAATTGAGTCCTCTATTTTCTAAACGGTATGTTCAAAAAACATGAAAAAAATTACAAATATAAAACTTAATAAATACTTCCAACGAAAATAACTTTCAATATGATCGGACATACCGTTTTCTAGTTATTGCCAAAAAACTGCGCTTCTCAGCAAAAGGACGTAAGTGCCGGGGAGATACGCTCTTTTGTTAGTGTTTTTTTTTTCATATCGTATTTTTTTCATCTGTAGTGCATTTTTTTGTATAAACGGCTGCGGAACTCTTCACTGAGCATGGTCCGACATGCTCTTGGCCGGTTTTTTGACCCCTATTATACAACCGTTGCATAAAATACTATTTCGGTTACTATAAAATGTTATTTCTCCTAATGATTGTATAGTTGATTATACGCAATTGACAATATTTCATTTCCTTAACCAGGCTTTTTTCCGATGCAATCCAATAGGCGATCATAAAATTAACAACTATGTTTTTAAATATTATAATATATCCTGGTTTTATATAAATTAAACAATTTCAAAAGTTCCTCATTCTAAAAGCCTGTACTGCGACCATACCTTCTTCTTTTCATACATAAATTAAATTGTTTTTATATGAAACCGGGATATATTCGAAATCAACTTGGTACTCCTTTTCTACAAGCTAATAAAAACCCAATAACAGAAAAAAAAACTTATTGATGGAGTTTTTTTATTTTGCCATAACTTGTTTCACACAGCGAGTTAAGATTTTCCGCCATACAAAAAGTTGTAGGATATTTAAAAAATCCCGACGAATTGAGAACCTCCTCCTTTTTTTGGGAGTCGGTTAAAAAACCTTTCAAATGACAAATGGCTTGTTATTATTGGTTTTTAGGCCAGTGTCCATACAAAACTGACCACCTTCGTTTTCGGATTTTGCGATTTATAATCATAAACAAATTGTATATTTTTGTAAAAACATAGTAACTTCCTGTCTTTATTCATGAACAATATTTACATTGTATTTGAAATATTTATAATTAATGTCATACTTAAGGCTAAATTATTTATGTACTACTTAACACACTAAATTTAAAATAAATAAAAATAATAATAAATTACAATAATAATTAACAATAAAAATAATAACAATTACAAAATTTCATAACAATTATTTTTCTAGTTAACCATAAAATCTAATATGTCAGTCTGAGTATGAATTCCTAATAATAATGAATTAAAATTATCCGAATATCTCATCAACACTATAGCAGCATCTGGCTAACAAGAAGCATTTTAATTTTCGTTTAAAAATGGACCAGTTCGTAATAACCTTTAGCTCAGTGGGTAATCTATTAAATAACGTGACTGCCTGATACCTCGCACAATGTTTCACAACCTTAAGTCTACGATAAAAAGTATGTGTAATATTAACGCAGTGGAAAATGCTCGTCTTTCATACAAAACCCGGGGACAACGTTGTCTCCTGCATAACCTGATATATATTTGTATTAAATAATAGTATAATTTTTAAAATTGTAAACTAGAAAGTAAGCTGAATTGTCTGATTTATTCAATACTATCTTCTGCCCGCGACTTCGTCCGCCTCAAATTCCTTTATCGCGGATAAAACTATTTCTCCGGGATAAAAAGTAGCCTATTTCCTTCCCCGGGACTCAACTATCTCCGTATCAAATTTTATCTAAATCTGTTCAGCAGTTTAAGCGTGAAGAGGTAACAGACAGACAGACACACTTTCGCATTTATAATATTAGTATGTATACTGGCCACATCAAAAACATTTATTGTATTCTATCAAAATAAGGTGACATAGTGAGACATGTCGAAAAGTAGTACTTTAAAAGTTGATTCACTAATGTTAGTAAATGGGTGAGTCAACTTTTAAGATACTATCGAATTTTCGACTAACTATGTAGTTGATTTTTAAAATGTAACTCTTATAATATGAATCTATTAGTGGTCTGAAATAAATTATTTTTATTTATGTTTGATGCATTAAGATAGAGCGTAGGTGATAGCCACACGTAGAAAAATAAAAACATTGTGCTCCTGTTTCTTTTGTGTGCTGCGACTGGTACTTCTCCACCTAGTGACGTCATTCAGAGGATCGTACAGTCCGTTAATTCTTACAGCCCCGTTCGGGTTTTATAACGACACTTCGGGTATCGGCGGTAACACGCGAAGGCGATATCTACTGCTGTTCTGCTTTATTATTACCTCACAGAACTTTTTAAACTTACCGCAAAAAGTTAAGGAGACCTCCTGCCTCAAAGAAAAATAAACCTCGATTTAATGTTATTATTGCGATTTGACTTTTCGTCGTAATAATCTAAATAAAATAGAACCAGAATTTGAAATTCGTCAGGAGGTGATTTGAAAATAGAACATCATTTATTCGTACTATTTCTGGCAGAAATTATTTCATAGAGCTGATAATACCAGTCACATCAATTCACGAGGTAAAACTTTTACAATTGGAAAATGTTGTTATTATTGTAATTTGTAAAACTATAGTGTGAGCTTAATCATTACCTATGTATTCGTATATCAGTCACAATATGTCGTCTATTTAATTTTCATATAAATACGGAATTCTTTACATTTAATTTCGTGCTATCAAAGGTTTTCAAATTTTCTGGACCATTCATATTGACTCTTGCAGTAGATTATTTACGCTGGGCTACGTATTGTTTTAATTAGGTCCATATATTAAACAATAGGATTAAACTGTGGATGGTACGGAGGTAAACGCATAACAGAATAACCGTGTTCAGCCAGTGTACAATCTATGGAATATATGTTCTTGTTTGTTTTGCAAGATAATTTCTTTTTTATTAGTTTTGTTTTGACAAGCGTGGATCTACTGGAATATTGTGTGTTGTCAATCTATCATGTCTTGTTTCCGGTTATTAGAACTGGACAGTTTTTTGGGATACGTGTTTTGATTTGGGGCATATCAACAACTAACACGGAGTTCGTCGGCAAATTTGGAATAAGGTGATTTTTAAGCCATTTTTCATAGTACCTACTCGCTATTCATCTCTTTGTGTGATAATCGCTCGTTGTGTCTATAGATTTATACACAAGCAACGCGCTATGTAAGTACGAGTATATCACCATTTTAACTGCTGATAGCGTGCGTGAGCTACAAGACGTTCTTTGGAAAGGGGTTATTTAATTCCTGCGTTGCTATAGTCTCACCAACCTCTGACTCATTCATATGTATGTAGAATTGTTTTCTCTTCCTTAATTCCTATTTTTTTTATCTAATTATTTGGTCCTTTTTAGTCGCATCATATTTTACCATGAAAGATTTTTGATAATTTTCTTAGAATTTTTCGTTGCGTGATTTGATGAATAGTTTCTTTCAGCTTCAATCACATTATTTTTAATTCGCGAGTTCTTTGAATTGATTCATGATTACATCGTATTCAAAACTGTTCAGATTTAGCACAAAATCCTTTTTCGCCAAAAATAAATATAAAATAAAAAAATAAAAATATATGTCCGGAATCTTGAAATCCAAAAACTACTTTTTGTATTATATCTGCCATCTGGGCGTCACTAAATAATCTAATTTAATATAATATTATTACTTGTGCATCTGCATTGCGTTTTCATGTGATGGCCAAGTCAATGTATCTATTTATTTAAAACATAATAGATTTTTAATATTGACAACATCACTATACCTACTATTATAAAGTTGTGAAAATGAAATGTCAAAAACATTGAAGATATTTTCAAAAAAACGATTGTCATGGACTATTTGGAGGTCACTAAAACGAAAAATATTTTTTTTTGGATTTTTGTATGATTGTATGTGTCGTTGTGGCTTCATCACGCGAAATCGGCTTAGCGGATTTCAACTATTTTTGGTACACGGGTAGCAGGGTATCCTCAGATGGTTATAGGATACTTTTTACCCGACTACGCTGACGAAAAAACGAAGGGTTATGAATTTTTCTCCTCCGCGAACCATGTTGCGGGCGCCTTCTATTTACGTTTAAGATTAAGTAGGGGTTGAAGAAATTAACCGACTTGGTATTATTAACCGACATGCTAATGAAACATACTAACAAATGAATATTAAGTTTTTTTACTAACGAACTATGGATCTATGACATCTGAAATAAAAAAATATTATTATTATTATCTGTATGTCGCACCCGCTCACGAGACATCTTTATTATTATTATTACTTATTACATGGATTATACAACTTTGTACGGTAGAAGAACTGAGTTGCGAGACTTGTTTTTTTAAACTTGTTTTTAATGGCATTTTTCTAAGACATTTACTTGGGCATATGACAATAAGTATGATATGAACATTATTAATGATACTGACGAGAGTATTTGTTTGTCTTGTCGTTAATAATTTGCTCCAAAGCTTTATAATGTTACGTCTCGGCTGAAAGTGCAGTAGATGAACTCATCTATTTATTATTTATTTATTTAATTTTTATTGCGCAAAAGAAAAACTTATCGTACAAAAGGCGGACTTAATGCCATAGGGCATTCTCTACCAGTCAACCTTGAGGCAAAGCAGATAAATTGTGGGCGGTGCAACTAATTTGCAGACATAATTTAGGAAGATAAATACCTAGATACATTTATATCATATAATATATACCTATATGTATAAATAAATTCAGACGAAACAAGCTAATCAGAGAAGCAGTTCTGCTAACAAAGAGTTTGCGTAAAGATTTTTTGAAAGCGCACTTATTTGGGGCTTTCTTAATCTTGAGGGGAAGTCGGTTCCGAAGGCGGGCCACTTGAACGCTATAGGAGTTGGACATAAAACCTGATCGGTGACGAGGGATAGAAAGAGATAGATTGCCGGAAGAGCGAAATTGACGGTCACGAGTTACGCCGTAAGAGTGAAAGAAGTTTTTGAGGTACTCGGGTGATTTAAGATCTTTGAGAATGGTGAAAAGGAAGCAGAGCATTCGAATTTCGCGTCTTTGACGGATAGGAAACCAAGCTGGGAGCGGTAAGCAGACACATGATCATACTTACGAAGACAGAAGATGAAGCGAATGCAGTTGTTAAGGAGTCTCTCCAGTTTATTCAGAAGCTCTTCATTTAAATCTATCTGTTGGTTACTTTTCTGACTCTGCGACAATGTACAGGTAATACTCCACCGGCCAAGTTTAAGAACGCAATTTTTTAAATATTACTTAACCATTTAACTGAGATCATTTAACTATTGGAGATACCATAGGAATACATTCCCCTCTGCTTAAGTGTCAGCGTGATCTTGAGGTTAACTTATACGGTAAATTGTCAGTGTGTGGGTGTTTTTTTTTTGCATGTAGGTGATTTCTTTTTATTGTGTGCGTTTGTACAAATAGGAATATTTCCCTAGTGCAAATGCTTAGTTTGTTTCTAAAATATCAATTTCGCCACATGTATGCCTACATTATTTTAAGAGTTTTTTCAAATCTTGATTGATCCCGATCAGAGGGGTTATTGCCTAACGAAATTTTGACACTTGGTATCGGAATCAACTGTCATAGCCTATACAAAATCATGACACTTGATTCTGATTGCGAGCGTCAAATGCGTTAGGCAATAGGGAGGCGGATGTTCACTCAATTTATATTGCACCAACCTCAATGCTCCTCATTTCAAATAAAAAATTGTTCCGACAAATTGAGAACTTCCTTCCGCCTCCTTTTTCGGGATTACGGTTAAAAATACCACTTTCCTTTATACGTACTCAGGAAATTAATATCAGACAGCCCGATTTGTAAGTGATATTTTATTGCTGATACTTACTCGAGGTTGCCGTAGAGGCCGCTGTTGCCGTCGCCCTCAAAGATGTTGCGGTCCCCACCAGGGCGCGACGCCTGTGTCGTGGGCGGCGGCAGAGTGGTGCGGTCGAGGGGACTGGGCGTCGGAGGGGATACCGGCGGCTCTTCCTCCCGAGTCTCCAGAGAAGAGTGCTTGATGCCGTACTTGAAGTACACAACCAGCCCTAAGTGTTTATTTTAAATCAATTAAACTTATTACAATGATTTTATAATTGATATTTGTGGATGGAACATACCTGCTGCAAATTATCAAAGAACAAGATAATAAAATAATTTAAGTATAGTCTTGATTTCTCGTATAAAATGCCTGCGGTTTCTTGGCTTACAGTTGTAGATAAATAAATAAGCTATCGATAGATTCAGATGTGATTGTAACTCATTTAGTAGACACTTATAATCAATAGACGACTCACTTATAAACATTTATAGTTACTAAATTACGATAATAGTTAAACATATTTTAAAGAAACATATGTACTTGACAACGATGCATTTTAAATATATTTGACCACGATAATGTGAACGAAATTGAGAATTTTACTTGTTTTCACCTTCGCGGAGTAAGCGCCGACCAAATTTTGCTAAAGAATGTTGTCGGTGTCGTTAGGTAGGTACGAGTATGTATTTATCGTTTTAACATGCATTAATGGCGTGAGTGCCATCGACAGGGTAAATAACGAGTGATTGATACATTTCAGTTCAAAGCGCTACAGGAAAGGTAAGGTTTCATTCACAATACGTTGCCAACTTCCAAGTGGCTTTTTGTTTCGCACTGTTCGTAAACATTCTTTTTCTAAAGCGAATCCACTTAGTTTTGTACCCGACAAAACAACACTGAGTATCTGCATTATTAACTGTGGCCACAACTGCCATTTTGAAATGTAAGGTGTTGTAACTGACAATGATTTTGACACTAAATTAGTCTTTAAGTCAAACGAAATAAGGTTTACTCTTAAACAAAAAGAACACAGATCACTTCGCAAGTGAAGGAGCAGTGAAGTTCGTATTGAAGCTTAAGATGACAAAGAAGTGACCAACATATGTTCTTATAACCGACTTGCAAAAAAGGAGAAGAAGGATGTTCGACAGTTTGTATTTTTTTTTATTGTTTACGAGTAAACCTTATTTCGTTTGAAAATAATTTTTACTATAGTACACAGAACACAATTAGTTACTGACCGATGCTCATCCATACGGTGAACCGCACGAGAGTGAGGATGGAGAGGTTGAGCATCAGGTAGATGTTGACGATTATGGCCGTCGCCGGAATGAAGGGGAGTGCCGGCGTGGAGTATACCAGTGCCACGCTGCAACAACATGCGACTCTCTCTATATTGTAAGCCAGTAAGACGTCTACATAACCGGCAAATACGAGTTACGAGCTGTTATAATCCAAGATCCCTAAATACAGCTCACTGGGGTGGGGTATCTCGGCAAGATTGCATTTTACTTTTTGTTTTTCAAATATCATAATAATAATCACAATATTTGCAATTTATTAGTGGATCACTCCACTAAAAAGTCAGATGCACCATACAGAGATCCATAAGCAAGAACAGATGACAAAATTCGTCGACTACTGGTATGGACGATTAGCTCAGTTGGTTAGAGCGTGCTGCCCCAGTCTGGCTCAAGGCATTGGTTTAAGTCCAGTATCATCGATTTTTTTTTCATTTGTGTCTGATCTTTGTTTATAAGACTACATTTTATTGAAGAAATATTTACTTATAATCCTTAGTAAAGTGAATTGACTGACGACTCGTTTAGCTCATCGGTAGTGACGCTGCCCTGTCCCGGATTCAAATCCCGGTGAGAACGAATACTGTGTGATGAGCATAAATGTTTGTTCCTGAGTCTTGAATGTTTCCTGTGTTAAAGTATACATCTATTAAAAATAACGTCGTCTAGTACTCTTATCAACAAGTATTGAGCATACTTCGATTTGAGTGAAATTATGCCATAATATTTATTTATTATAGTGACAACTCTAATATCTATCAATTTTTGCACTACACAATCGTACTTGCTACAACAAGTTTAAGGGCTGCAACCCCAGGGCATTGTATTTACGCGTGCGTTATTTTTATTATTACTTCACACTAAGTAAATTATGTAAAATGAATGACACATAACGGACACAGAAAAGACCTGGTAGGATCAGCCACACACTTAACTGACAATTGGTAGACCTTATTGCCATCAACATAAGGTCTAAATGTGGTCACTTAAGTGTGATACTGTTTGTACAATCAGAGATGGGCATTAATCGTATTTTTTTTTTTTATCAACAACTATTAAATCGTTTGTTTCCTTGCGAATAATTTACAAAAACCTATCAATGTTGACTTTGTTAGTGAATTTTCCTTCCACTGAAACACGTTCAGCTTTACAAAGCTTACACGCAAACACGAACTTCGGTCAGTGTGGATGTCACAACGCTGTTCGCGGGAATGCTCGTTTTCGATTTTTTTATCAAACAAAACGGTCGCTAGCGAGTACATAGATAATATAAGGAGATACTTTGTCACGTTTTAAAGATAACTATAATTTTTTTTTTTCAAGACCCCCGAACCAAATGAACATAACAACAAAATTTGGAGGTTCTAGCTTCAATATTAACTCAGATCCGGGGTTATATTGCCTAACGAAGTTTTGACACTTGGTATCCGAATTAACTGTCATAGCCCATACAAAATCATGACACTTGATTCTGATTGCGAGCGTCAAACGCGTTAGGCAATAGGGGGACAGGTCACTTGTTCCACTAAAAGCTGAATATGTTTGAGTCATATCTCAATAATCGCAAGCAAATTGTGAAAATAGGCGATCATGCGAGTAGTGCACTGAATGTTACTTATGGTGTCCCTCAAGGATCTATTTTAGGACCGCTGCTTTTCTTGTTATACATTAATAACATCAGTAAAATAGGTCTAAGAGGTGACACTACTCTGTACGCAGATGACACAAGCCTATTTTACTACGGCCTCTCTATCCACGACATCATAGCCGATGCTCAAAGTGACTTAAATCTACTCAATGAGTGGTTTCAGAGCAATCTTCTGACAATAAACATTAGTAAAACAAAATATATAATATTCGCGTCGAAAAACAAAAAAAATCCGGAGCACCAACCTTTAACTATAAATAATCAGCCCATAAATAAAGTTCAACCAAAGAGAAATATCTGGGTCTCATACTAGACAAAAAAATATCTTGGCAAGCTCATATTGACAAAATTAAAAACAAGATAACCGCTTTAACTGGTTCATTAAAGGGAATAGTACGATGTCTTCCTAAACGAGATCGCTACACAATTTATAATACACTTGTGAAACCTCACATTGAGTATTTAATCGAGATATGGGGAGCGGCATCACCTACTAACCTAAACTGTCTACAACGAGCCCAAAACAAACTCATTAAAGTTTCATTTGGCTATAACTTTCTGGCGCCATCAAATAAAATTTATAAAGACACTAAACTTATGAACATTCACCAAGCTTACATCTATCACACTTGTATTCTTATAAGAAAAATACTGTCAAATGACCTTCATATCCAAAATTCATTTACAAAAAAACAACAAATTCAAAAAATTCAACTCCGAAACGCTAATAACCTTATACTCCGCCCCCCGCGGTCTAATTACAGCAAAAATGCATATTATATGAGGGAGCTAACTTATACAATAAACTCTCGATCGATATAAAAGATGCTAAATCACTACGCACGTTCAAAAGACTACTTAAACACCATCTATTAACTCGTCCATAACATGAATACATGTATATATTTATAAAAGTAAAGTACATCCTTTGTTAATCTACTTAAACCATACAACTTTTTTTCAATAGTGATACATTTAGCCATAAATCAGTATATTAGAAAAATATATATACATATACGTACATATATGTATTATAAATTACAAATAATAAAAATACATACACACACTGTTCTTTTTATATTCATAAAAATAGTACAACAAATCAGTTAACACCAAATTAGTCATCCCGCAAAACGTACGCATTTGTTGAGACACTTCCAAACAATTTATATCCTTGTACGATGTTATCTTTATCTAGTTACCACGGTCGCACCGAGCAGCGCAGCGCTCCCACAAGCAGGCAGCGATCGTTCGCAAACTTGTTTTGTATGCTTCCATTTATAATTCCACCCGCCAAATGTTACTTTTTACAGTTCGTTACTTTGCGACTTTTGCGAAAAACCAGAAATGTATTTACGCTCAATAGTTTGGGTTATAACAATTTACGCATGATATGTTTTTCTCAAGTAAGTGAATTATATATAGTGAGACGAGTGCTCCGATTTTCATCAAACACTCGGGATAAAATTATCTATGACACAAAAAAATCCGCACTCAAATCGTTCCATCCATATGGGCGCTACGATGCAACAGACAAATACACAGATACGTTAAACTTATAACACCCCTCTTTTTTGTCGGGGGTTAAAAACAAAGATCATTCAAACAAATTAAGGTGCCTTCCGTATTTGTTGCCAATAAATAGGTAATAATTAAAAAAAACTGCATTTTATTTCCTTGAAAATGATCACTTATACGGTTATGTTCTTTTATATACACCCCTTCAAATGCTTGCGAAAGAATGCTTTCAGTGGAGTCGCACTACAATTAACAAGGCGACAAGCAACATCCTGTGTTACGAGTAAGTATGCACATGTTTGGCTTTCTTATTATATTGTGTAATTAGGTATGCTGCTTTTTTAGGGTTCCGTAGCCAAAATGGCAAAAACGGAATCCTTATAGTTTCGTTATGTCCTTCCTGTCCGTCTGTCCGTCCGTACAACCGTCCGTATGTCACAGGCATTTTACTCAAAAACTACCAAATGTATATTGATGAAATTTGAAGGATAGGTGTCTCGCCGTTGCCGAGACAACGTCGACTCAGTACGGCCCCGCACGCCGCCAGCATATATACTATGCTCGAGACAAAAATCTTTCAGTACAAATTATTGACACGTGCAGATCATACGGCTGATGTCAACTGCTGCAAGACAGACCCAGTGGGTTCAGAGAAAAAAAATAACATTAAAATAGACGATATAATTATAAAGACAATGGAGCAAGTTGCCGTTAACGGTGACCAGCCTCCTCTTAGTGGTAGTGTTAAGAATGTTGATAAAGTGAATGATAAAAATTAGCGGCTGCTTAGTTTGATAGTTAAATAATAATAAAATATAATTCTAGGGGGGCCACTCCATACTTAATCACAAAATAAAATAAAAAATCTAGAAATCTCAGTCTTTTTTAAAGAACTATCGAAATATGTGCAAATTGATATTTACTGATGTTTTCTTAAATCTTTAAATGCACATTGGATAACTTAAACCATAACGCAACTTTTTATAACTATTTTTATACGTATAAATAAGAAATAAACTCGTACACAATAAAAGTGATTATTAAGTATCAAGTTTCCGTTACTTGCTATCGAGTAACTAACATTTAGATAAAACATAGCTTCTGTAACAGTTCAACTCACCTATTTTGTGGTTTCCTCGAAATAAGGAGGAGGATCATGAAAATGGCCAGCATGAGAGCAATCATGAGGGTCGTGGTGAAGTCAGAGGAGCCGGGATTGCCGTAGGCCGCCAGGACGTCAAACACGACGATCAGCACGAACATTATACCCACAGCCTTGATCACGAACATGCCTGACGAGACAACATGTCAATAGTCATAGATTTTCCTACCGCACGTCCGCAAGCCGAACAGTAGGAGAATGACGACATTCGAAACGGTGCGTGGACGGACAATCTAGCTAGACTATCATAAACATGCTGACAGTGATGATGTTATTCGTCAGCGTATGCCAAGATTTTTTTTATTTATATATTTTTTTTTCTATAATTAAGTGAGAACAAAGGGGACAAATGGGCGTAGACCATTAATAAAAAAATACTATTTTGACAGCTCAACGAAAATTATTCTTAATACATTAGCATATACGGGTACAGGTGTAGGTTGTATGAATAAGTAAAACAACATTTCCTTAAAATCTCTTCCCCCGAATATTATACAATATAGAGCTTGAAATTGAAAATGAACTATATAGTGTGGCAAGCTTCGAGAGTTGGCAATTAATAGAGATTGAGTTTGATATTGATTCCTTTTTTATAGGATAGGAACGTGAAAGTGATTTCAATTTTAATATTACGATACACAGTCAAGAGAAAACATACCAGTATTATGATTGGCGGGTCCTGCGTCAATCCATGGGAAGACGCCGGGGCACAGGTAGGAGCGCGCCAACAGCTGTCGCGACACGGCGTCCGTGAAGCGACGGAACCGACCCGGGTTGCTCGCCGACCCGCCGGGCACGGCCCCTGGGAAAACCCTCTCATCAATCCCGCATACGTCACTAAACCACTTAAAGCATTACGTCTGCTATTTTAAGTCCAGTCAAATTAGAGTTTTACTTGTAGACATTTTGATGTTACAGGATAGAGCTGTCATACTGACTCGCGTGTGTATCGTGTTTATTGTCGATACAAAGGCACGTTGACGATTAGTTTAAAAAGTGCGGCAAGCTAAGGCCCTAAATATCTTTTCCCGAACGAATGTTTTCCTGTCAGTGGGATTATAATCGTAATAAAATTACGGAAAAAATCAAACCAATTAACCAGTTCATTTTTATAGCATAGATGGTAAGCTTAATGGACTGCTAATCGTTATAAAATTATAAAATCATTTGCCTTATAGGGCCATAAATCCGAGAAAAATATGTCATCATCATCATCATCATTGTTAGTCCGGAATCGTCCACTTCCACTGCTGAACATGGCCATGCCCAATTTACGCCAACATACGAATATCTTACATGATATGAATGTTGATAACAGTGCCATCTCTTGGCTGAAAATATTTGTGGTTTCTTCGGCCATTGTACTGAAAAAGTGTTCCCACCTTCAGATTCACTGATAAGTAGAAATAGTAGTAATACATTTAACATCTACGCTGCTATGAATAATTATATCTACTCGTATTTATTATGACGTCATCTCTGTTCTTCAATACTACTGTACTATTAAAGAAACATCAATTTCCTTACAGTTATATTGCAAGCATGTATTTGGCAAGTGAGACGATCCAAAAGTCCATTTTAGAAAAATCTTGATAGCGCCATGATGAATTTACTTAGCAAATTAAAAACCCTCAGACAACTCGCAGTAGACAATTTCTAATTCATAATACATTATTAGTAGAAACATTACTTACCGTAAAACTTATTTTCAGTATGAGAGTTCATGAGGAAAGTGTCATCCCTTCCGAATTCTCCGCTGTCGTCGCCTGGCATTGTGTCGTCGGAATCCGGGGAGCTGTGGACATACTTACATCCCTTAACGATTAAGAATAATGATCAAAACTTTATATACAAATGATTAAAAAGTCGGCCGGCCTTTCGCTTGGCTTCGAAGAAGCGTAGCATAAAAAACATAGCAATTCGCATGGCGTTGAGAGCAACCGTTACCTGCGGGTGACACGGCGCACCATGACTCGGTGGTTGGATGCCGTCACTTGAGTCTTGTTTCGGCTCTGCAAATTAAAACACACTTTGACATACTTTTATGTTTTCATATTTAGCCGGCCTATGATACTCGTAATAAATAATAATAATAATAATAAATAATAATAATAAATAATACGGGACAATTTTACACAAATCGAACTATCCTAGCTCAATAAGGCTTGTGTTATGGGTACTAGACGGCAATATATTTAATAGATATATTACTTAGATACATAGAAAACATCCAAGACTCGGGAACAAATTTTTATGTTCATCACATAAATATGTGCCCATACCGGGATTTGAACCCAGGACCTCAGCTTCGCAGGCAACGATACTCCCACTGAGCTAAACTGGTCGCCGTCGCTATGATGGTTGAGTTTATAGCGGGATAGATAAAGACAAAGCACCCGTCAATATGTGATAAGTATGTGAGTGCGAGAGTGGCGGATGCCTTACCATTTATTTAATCGCGTCATTGGCGCGACCATCATAAACCCTGCAGGAATCAGTTGGAAGTCAAGAAAATATAACGCCCCTGAGACAAGGCAGAGTGTTTACATACATCAAACTAAAGAGTGGTAAAAAATAAACAATTAATACGCATCGATTTTGACGACCGGTATAGCTTAGTGGGAGTAACGTTGCCTGCGAAGCTGAGGTCCTGGGTTCAAATCCCGGTAAGGGCAAATATTTGTGTGACGAGCATAAATATTTGTTCCTGAGTCTTGGATGTTTTCTATGTCGTATATAAGTAATATATCTATTAAATATATCGTCGTCTAGTACCCATAACACAAGTCTTATTGAGCTTACCATGGGACTAGTTCGATTTGTGTAAAGATTGTCCTGTAATATTTATTTATTTATTTATTTATTATCGATAAATAGGGGTTCAATTATCGTTAAGGACATTTTTGCGAAAATTAGACATTTATACAGTGTTGTTCAGAATTTCAAGCGCGTTCTGAATAGTCGACATTTTGATATCTCATGAAAAGTTGTGTGTGTAGTAAACAACGAATAAGCAGGGATTTTTCGAAATTTATTCCGCAAGGGAGAAAAGGTGAAATTTATTCATCCTTACGGAGGGTTAAAAAGGGATTGAAAGTTTGAATGCGGAAATTACGAATTTTGGAAATGGCACTTCTAGAATGAGCTCTTTATTAAAAACTAAATAATGTACTTTCACGGTCAATAGAGTCTGTCTGCTCGTTTACCAATCTGTCTGTCACAGGGCTCTAATTCTTAAACGGTATATACTTGAAATATGTTCAAATATATGGGGGTCCCCATACGAGAAACGTATTTTTAGGCTTTTTTTGCGTAAGATATTGAACAAATATGCAAATATTACTACAACAGCTATAACAACAAATACTAAAAGTAAAATAATTAAAAAACTAACAAGTATGGGGACCATACTATATTTCTACCCTATGTGAGCAAGTCGGGCACCTTGAACTCAAACTTGTATGTGATATATATGGCAGACGTATAATTTTTAAAGTATCAAATGGACGTATGTGATACTTATGTATGTAGGTATGTGAATTCATAAGTGTGAATCAATACGCAGTACGCAGGTACGTACCCGATAGGGTACGGAACCCTTCATTGTGCGTGGCCCGACTTAGCAGGTTTGGTTTAAGATTTTTTAATAAGTACTTGTCTATTTACACATATTTAAATATCCTTCATCTTTAATAGAGACTATAATTACTTTTTTCTACTCGTCGACTTTAATCCCTCAATAAGAACTTCATAGACTAAACTTTAATAGCATACTTTTCAATGTCGGATACTTTATGGCAATTCTAACACTTTGAATACACTATAATGATTTCAAAAATAGAACTTTTGTTGCGAGAATTTTTTTGATGATGATGATGATGATGATGATGATGGTAGTGATGGTGATGGTGATGGTGATGGTGATGATGATGATGATGATGATGATGTTGATGATGATGATGATGATGATGATTGTGATGATGATGATTGTGATGGTGATGATGATGATGATGATGAAGATGGTGGTGGAGATGATGATGATGATGATGATGGTGATGGTGATGACGATGATGATGATGATGATGATGATGATGATGATGATGATGATGATGATGATGATGATGATGATGATGATGATGATGATGATGATGATGATGCTGATGATGATGATGATGATTGTGATGGTGATGGTGATGGTGATGATGATGATGATGATGATGATGATGATGATACCTACTCGTAGAAAAAGTTTTGTATACAATAGTTATATAATTAGCTTTTTAAGTCTCGTACCTTAATTAGGCCACTCAGCAAGCTTCGTGGCCTAAACGCGTTACTCGACTGAAAAAGCATACATTATATAACGATTGCATAAAATACTATTTAAAGGTACATACAGATGTTCAATTTAAAACATTTTATAATTCAAAACCAAACGAAACTAATTCAATGTCTATGGAAATGAATCTACTTCAAAAAGGAAAATCATCAACAAAGCATTGATCATAAATTAGCGCAGACGCGGAATAAACTAGTTAAGTATAAATCACAGGAAATACCATGAAACATTCTGAAATAATATTAGTCAGATATCCCGTCACATATTTATAAACCTATCAATGTTCTCAAACTGTTATAAACTTAGTTTTTACATATGTATGGTGTCCATTTTTTCGGATGAACGACTGCGGAGCCCTACACGGAGCATGGTACGACATGCTCTTGGCCGGTTTAAAAAAAATGTTCAGGTCAATTGGGAAATAAGTAAGGAATTGACTTAACAGTGACAATGAAAATACCCACTAATCTACGACTAACAGTTTACTGATTATACTCTAGTAAGTAAGTATAGAGATTTTATCCCTAGGTTAAATGTAGGTAAATCATAAAATGAGTTTACTCACGAGTAATTAATGATTTATTATGGGTTTAAGACTTAACTACGTTGGTAAAACCGACCCTTGAGCATTACTGGAGATGGCACAAGGTGTGTGTGTTTTTTTCGTTTAAAGGTGATTTTTAAGGGTCAATTTCACGGACGTAGTATAAGCCTTATTCCAATAATAGATCATTAATTTCACGTGAGTAAACTCATTTTACGTTTCGCCATAATTAACCTAAAGATAAAATGTCTAAACTAGAGAATAATCTTACACCGCCAATTTCGGCTGAGTAAATTGTTAGATATAAATTAATATTGTCATTGTCACTGTCAAGTGAATTCAATACTTTCTTCACAATTTATGTATTACTCGAATAAATTTAAAAAATACGCAGCACCATTGCTCAAGCATGGGACAAATTGTCTATCTTACTTGGGTGCATTACGATTTCATTCAATTCATTCGTTCAACGTTACTTAGTAACTATGCGAGAGATTGTTATCCGTAGACTAGCGTGGTGAAATGGAAATGAAGTTAACCATTAAGTAAATCGTTAGATTTAGTTTATACTGTAAATTGATTGTTGGTGAAATCGGTCCTTAATTGAATAAATAGGAATATTTTCAAAGTGTGCTGTAGGTAGGTGTTTACCTCGCCTCCCACTAAAGCTACATGATCTTGTTCGGCAATGAGACGGCGTGCCATCCTCCTTAGTTAAATGCTCTTACAGTATATAGTTTCAAAATAGATACTAACCCAATTACGAGTACCCATTCCGTACATCATATCATCATTCATAGCTTAAAAGTCTCAAGATAAATCAATACAAAATAAGTAGGTCGTAGGCGACAGCCGGCGAAGTGATCCTTTTTCCGCCTACTTAACCCTTACACATGTTGAAAAGATTTTCCGGGCGAGATAATTAGTTAACACGAGACCGTTGGCCGTCTGGGGCCGCCCGGCGACCGAACAATTGATACGCGTTCTCAGGGGTACAATTACAAAACTCCGCATAAAGGTCTTCGTAATTTCGCCATTCTGATTTTGACCTATGGAGTAAGTGACGAAATTTACGCAGTGAATTAAAATAATAATCTCACGACGTCGTGACGTGGAATGATGCGAAACTATATTAATTTTGAATCCAGTCAGAAGGACCAAACGTTTTAGGATTGACGGTGCACGTCGTGGTATTTCACGGCACGACGTTACAAGTATGGAGGGAAAACTCGTAAAGAAAGTGCTACGTCCTTAAAATAAACACGTAGCACCAAGTGCCGCCGTCGACACCTCGTTACTCGTTATATGTATCTGTATTGAATACTAGAACGTGTCCGCCAACTTCGTCCGCGGAGGAAAAAAAAATCATAAACCTCTTTATTTCTTCAGAGTAGTCAGGTAAAAAGTATCCTATAACCATCTGGATATACAGCTACCCGTGTACCAAAAATAGTTGACATCCGTGTAACCGATTTGGCGTGATGAAGCCACAACGACACATACAAATGTTTTATTTTTACAACTTTATAATAGTACAGATATTGCTTGCCCATCATGGGCGGCACTATATATAAGTAATGTAAAATGCAACATGAGTCTTGATCGCCCATCACTTACGTCAAAGGCGGTTTCCCTCTGGCCCGCGGCGGTGCCCTCGGGGTCGACAGGGGTGCGCAGGCTCTGCGGCAGCAGCTCTATGAGGTTGGTGTACTGGGGCTGGTAGCGCAGCACGAGCACGCAGCTCGACACCAGTGTGTAAGCCAGCAGAGTGCCTGAGAACATCACATGACGTCAGCTATCGTATTCACTTAACTTGTCGAATATCGTATCAGTACTTTGTGCATCGCTGCCGGGCAATCATCGTAATCACACCACTTGGTAATCTGCAAACAGGCAAATATATTTTGACCTCAGACACAGCACTCGTAAATACCACTACTTCATATGACTATTATATCAGGGACGCGGATTGATGGAGATTTTCTAAATCTTACTTTACGTTATGTTATGCTATTTGCTCATTCATTATATTACGATTTACGGACTTTACGGTATGCTAAGCCGCTTTAACTACAATGGACAACATTTAATTTTTTGAAAGTGACTACAATTGATATATGGGCTCTCTGAACACATTAATATTATTTTTGGAAAAAAAATATGTTATTAGAAAATAGTGAACTTTAGGCGGTACAAAGTTAATTCCCTTTCTTTATATTTTTAGGCAATTAGAAAAAAAAATTGTTAACGTGTCATATTGGAAGTTAACGTTTGTGTCATAAGTGTCATAACTTAGTGGTGGGTAATAATAATGACACAATAAAAAATCACTGTGATGTAGAAAACTATAACTGTTACTGGTCAGGACGAAAGGTTACAAATTCACGTAGGTTATGTGAGCTACAAGTGTGATAAAATCATGGTAAAATTGTTATAATTATCTGAATGCATTACAGAAAGTAACTTTTCTCAAACATGCAATGAAATGTCGTCATTACGTGCGTTAAAACAGGCTTCAAAGTATCCCGTTTCGGGTGGAACAACCTGAGAGCACTGTAAAGGAATTTCATACAAAATTGAAGGCCTAGGCCGGGAAGTATTTTTTTTAAAATTTTAATGTAAACATGGCGTCTGTGTCATGAACAGGCTAAACAGCTGAATTATATTTTTCTATTTTTTTCTAGTGGCTGAATGGTTATCGGACCAAAAATATCCGCGTTAATGCCTATTACACTCGAAGTGCTATTAAGAAAACAAATCTGTATGGTTCATATGTTGATGAATAAATTTAAAATATAGTCTATACGTAAGTCACCAGAGACCTTAGAAAATATTTAAAATCCTCTGCATTTATTTTATTTATTATAGAAATTAAGATTCTTATTATGAAGGTTGTGTATAACGGCCCTCATAGGGTCTACTCGAACACTACACTCGCGAAATACGGGCGACTTCTGTAAAAAAACAAACATTATGGAGGGATTGAAGGGAAAATTTAAAACACTTTTGTCGTGTAGTTTTTTGAGTGGTGTATTTTTTTATTTCATTGCATGTTTGAGAAAAGCACTATACATGCCTCTGGCCGTGAAAAGTGGTTACCGGCTTCGTAACACTATCCGGCCACCCTACTACTATTAACGTGGCAAGTCAGGGTTAGTTGTGGGTAACAAAATCACAGTGAATTTTTCACAACTGGTACCTACGAGAGTCACAGTGATTGAAATTGAATTGTAACGCTTTTCACCATCTCTAGTTATGGCACTTGTCACAATGAGCCCACGGATGCAGAATATTTTTTGACTGTATAGCTAAATACCCAATTTTTTTTCCCCCATTATTTTAAGTTCCATTTGAGTTTTTCCCCATTTGGTTTATTCCCTGTAGTATGTGTTACTAGTCGCATAATTAACCGATGACTTAAATTTCTGCTTGGTATTTTCACTGTAAGACATTTTACCCGTACGTTTTTTCCCCCATCAGTATAATTTCCATATACATATTTTACCTAAAAAATAAGTTTTTAAGCCTTTTGAAACTACACTCGTCACATATACTCGATCTAATGACCATGAGAAGTAATAAATAAAATAATAATACAAAAACTAAAAACCGACCCCAAAAATATTACTAAAAACTAACAAAATAAGTAATTTAGGTCCTTTAATTTACTTTCAATGAACATTTATTTAACTCGATCAATACACAATATATACAATTAATGTTATCTTGGAGTCGGTGCTACCCAAAGAAATTGCCAAATATTCAAAATCGACGATTATATTAAGTGGCACAGGGGTGTCACCGAACGAAAAATAAAATGAAAATTGGAGAAGGGTTTCCGTGTGTGTTAAAAATTACATCCTGTGATTCCTGTGACGATTTCAGCAAGCCCAAACATGGCTAGGATACATAATGTTACTAAGGAGATCCGGTGCTTACCTTCCGGCTCCGTCATCATAATAATATCATTTCGGTGGAACCATTTCCATCAGAACCATTGAAATTTGTGACGATGAAGTCACAGTATCGTAATCAGTAAATCACTTATCATTGAGGAGTTCCGGTGGCCTTCTGTGGTCTCCTACATCAATTCCACTTCATGAATTCATATTTTCTGAATGCAAATGCTTGATTTGTTTCTTAAAATACTCAAATTATCAGATCCCGACTAGGTGATAATGAGACCACCTCAGGTGTTTTCTTTCTTGCAAATAAAAAAATCAAAAAATGTTCTACAATTGACGTTAAAGACTTTATCCTACTGTCCATGAAAAAAATTTAAAGCTCCACCTTGCCCGCAAATAAGTTTGACGCTACGCCACGCACTGATATCTACGCCTAAATAAAAAAAAACTACATAGAAGTCAGATATGCAAAACCAACTTTAACATTTTGTTTACTAGATATTTATCCGCTTAGTAAGCCAAACGACAGCAGGCGTGACGACGAGGTGTGGAAATCACAATTCTGATTAGTCCGTCAGTTAGATATTTAAAAAATATTGGACACGTATTTTTTGCTTTTTCTTAATAATAAAAAATACTCGCATCAAAGTTTACGAGTGACGTCACTCCTAGGTATAATTTGTACCTAGGAGTGACAAAACGCGACATTTTGACTAAATGTGTCACCTAAGTCGCTTTTATTTTTTGATTACGTAAAATAAAGGTATCGAATATTTTTTATTAACCTACATGACAGACTACCTAATTATGAAAATGTAGTCATCATCCCTATAATAAAAAAAAAAAACATATGACTGTCAATTTCAACCTGGCTAGGTTTTCGTAAATATATCATTTGTCTCCCTTGCGATACATTCCTCTATTTGAGGATACGAGATCTCAAGAACAAATTAATCATTTGGTAAAGTATGTACATGGAAATAATACTGATGGGGGAAAAACGTATGGGTAGAATGTCTTTCAGTGAAAATACCAAGGAGAAATTTAGGTCAACGGTGAAATATGCAATTGGTAACACATACGATGGGAAATAAACCAAGTGGGGAAAAAAGCAACTGGAACTTAAAATAATGGGGGAAAAAATGGGTAATTAAGCTATACACCCCTAAATTCATTGTCCTTACTGTGGCCTATAATTTTGTCGACACTTCGTCGACAAGCGTTTAAAGTTAACATTAAAGCTACGAATGCCCCGGAGCTGTGCGAAGTAGCGTATGAGCGTTTCCACCATAGATGTGCAATGCAGCTAAGAGGTGTGCAAATAAAATATACGATTCTGACTCGCGTACTGAGTCGTAATGACCGATGGCAACTATGGCGTCGCATACATTCAAATGTCTGTTTCACCCAATGATATTTAATAAGTATATCACCTATTTTTCTGAAAATATCATCAATGTGCAGATATTAATTTTTACAACTTTATAATAGTAACTGTATAATAGATGAGTCTGGTTTGTCAGGATATTTTGTACGCAGTTCTGGCACCACGTGGTTTCGAAACTAACAAACAAAGCCCAAATACCCAGGGGCGGATCGTGAATTTGCGGGGCCCTGGGCTAATACTGCTTAGTAAGTAAGTGGGCCTCACTTAATTCATTGAACTACCAGATTGATTTTTTTTAAATTTAATTTTCATCAATGGATGCTGGCGGCCCTTTGTATGGGCCTTTGCGTGGGCCCTGGGCTGCAGCCCAAATAGCCCTTAAGTATATCCTCCCCTGCAAATACCTATATCGCCACACAACTCTGTGCATATATACCTAGTAATAGAGATGTATTCCGATATTTCTCGCGTTTAGGATGTTATAGACTATTTGATACTGACTGCACGTGTGCGTGTATATTGAGCGGGACAAATTTGAGATATAGATTCCTAAAGGGCATTTGTACCAGTTAACATGGAAAGTAATAAGCCGAAACATCATTATTTTCGCGCCCATTGAAAACGTAGGTACTGCATGATGGTCGAACCCGCGAGTGGTAATCCGATTTATTAGGATTGAGCTGCATGCATCGTAAAGTTTTAATAATGCAAATTGAAGGCTAAAAATAGGAAAGGAATGTTTTAATAAAATCCCTGGAAGCCCTCCTTGCTAATACTTCAATATTGAAAGTTTTTTTCCATTTTGCATGCATCACTTGATAGAGCACGATGGGAGATCGAGCGGTGATATTAGCTCTGGGCTTGGAGCTCGGGTTGATAATGGAACTCGATTAGCGAGGAAGCCCGATATCGCTTCGAGTGCAATGACTCTTCAAGTGCAAGTTCCACGAGCCGGTCGGCGCTCCACTCAGACTGAAAGCGCGGTGGAAACCTTCAATGTGTACTGAGACAACAAACTTTTTGCAATTTCAGTATTACCCAAGTTCGATCCCGCTGTGTTGTTTTACGTGCGCGCTCAGCCCATTGTTAACAGATGTATTTTTATTGAATTGGATCTGGTTTAAGAATTTCCGTAACTGAGAACAATTATGTTCGTTGGTTTTATTTACTACGATTAATGTAATAATTATAAGTTCCTTTTTTATGTACATATTAGAGAGTTGGGTGTCTAGTGTAGACAAGGGCGAGCCGAGATATATGATTTTGTAATTATTGAAGATACCTATTTAATGTCATTTGTCAGATGATTGACGAGATAAATATTCCTTGTTACTCAAAATTAAAAAGAGAAACTCACTATCCTTGTGTTTTTAAGAGTTTATGTACATTTTAAGAATTTTAATGGTACCAGTATTTTGAATTAAAAATAAAACACTTTAGTTGTTCGAAGGAATATTACAACACTATTAATACTTTTTTAAGATATTAGTTAAAACGGTACAGTTTTGCACTATAATTAATTGTAATAAATGTTAATTCTCTATTGATTAATCTCAATTGAGATTCTTAGAGACCTTCTGGAGAAGCAGCGATTACATCCAGGGGAAGTGAATGAGTTAATAGAAATGACTATCATTTGTATGTCCTAGAATTATTTTATGTTTGGTGGGCAATATTACTTAACGCGATGGTTTAACAATAGGTTCACCCCTTAGTCCTTTAATGGCAGACATTTTCGTGGACCATTTTGAGAATCAGCACATTGCGAGTAATACTCATATTCTATACTATTATAATCATAATCATAATCATTTATTGTGTCAGGAATTCGGGTCAAGTACAGATGTTTATAACAGTTGCACAGAGTATAGTTTCACCAAACCCTACCTTTCCAGGTGTACACAAATGTATTTTACATACTGTTACAATTTCAATCAATGATATAAAATTTGGTTTAAAAGTACATTATTACATTACAATTAGAGTTAGATGTCATAATTATTTAGGCTAATAGATACATTTTTATTATCAATTATTATTATAAAATTTCATTTATTTACTTGTTCGTTGTCAGAATTAAAAAAATATTGATACAGTAAAAACATTTATCTGTAAGCCAGTTCCTAGTCATTTCTTTAAATATATGCATATCATATTCTTTAAAAGCATCAGGTATCTTATTATAGATTTCAATGCACATGATGTATGCATTCCTATAGCTTGACCACAACCGCTGTGCCGCTCCTGAGGTATGCGAGCGGCGAGACGGGGGGGCAGAGCAGCCACTGCGCTCTGTCATTCCGCCGTCGTCGCTCGTGGCGGCGTGTAGTGTTATCTGTTGGGGGCCGTCTATGTCAGACGCACATGAGATAGAATATCCAAAGATGGGTCGTGCATTATCTCGAGATGTTAAAGCTGTCATTTTCAAAGTGGCCGAATATTTTAGGAAAAGAAAAGCAGACAAAAATAGCTTCGAACATAAAAGTTACGCAAAAATCGCCAAACTTGTGGCCGAAGCTACTGGGTACTGCCAGAAAACCGTAGGTAGTGCCAAACAATCTGTAGGAAATTCATCAATTGAAAATGAGGGCAAACCGAAATTTAATTCGCCCAAAAACCGAAAGTTATAAAGAAAAAATATGTAATTGATGATTTTGACTTGGGAGTGATCAGGAGAAAGATTCATCAATTTTATGAGATCGAAAAAACAGTGACAAGTATTCGTAAGTTACTGTCAAGTTTGAGACAAGATGGTGTTTTGAATTGTGGACGAGAATATTTGAGAAAACTTTTACACCCAATGGGTTACCGGTTCAAAAAATGTAGATTGAAAAGATATCTTCTTATAGAGCAGCCTAATATTACAGAGTGGCGGAGGAAATATTTGACAGAAATAAAAAAAATATAGAAGTGAAAACCGCAACATATATTTCCTAGATGAGACTATGAGATTAACGCCAGTCACAATGTTAGCAAATGTTGGCAATCATCGTCGGATCTTGGAATTCACACTGACATCGGGAAAGGACAACGCTTGGTAATCGTTCACGCTGGAAGTCGAAATGGCTTGGTCGAAGGTGCATTGACTATATTTAAATCCGATGCTAAGACTGGCGACTACCATGGAGACATGAACGGGCCTACTTTTTGTAAGTGGGTGGATGAAAAGTTGAAAGATAAACTGCTGCCGAATTCTGTAATTGTGATGGACAACGCGTCTTACCACAGCGTTCAAGTTGATAAGAAACCGACCATGACAAACCTCAAATGTGAAATGCAGAACTGGCTGCGGCGTCACAATGTTGAATTTCTGGAAAATATGAAAAAAAAAACAACTGCAAATTCTTATAAATGCCACTCAAAAAGAGCCCGTTTACAGAATCGATGACCTCTTAAAAGCTCATTGGCACACAGTCCTGCGGTTACCGCCATACCATCCAGATCTGAACCCCATCGAGTTGGTATGGGCTGATGTTAAAAACAATATAGCGCAAAACCATATTCATTCTTTTCTAGATGAAAAGATAAATGCACTGAATTTATTATTTTCGGAGTTCACGGCAGAAAAATGGCAGAGGTGTGATGACCATTTCCAAAAAAATTAAAACGATTACTGGGATCGCGACAACCGTTTCGACAATATTATTGACCCCGTAATAATAAATTTGCAGGATGACAATGATTCAAGTTCCGGTAGCGAAATGGAAGATGAAGATAAAAGTGAATCTATATCAGAATAGTCACTGTATGCATTACCTAGAAGCTTATGATTTTTTGTTTTTCGAACTGATTCTGTTTTAACCCTCGGAACTATTCATTTTTCCGATAATTACACATTAATTTGACTTATATTGGTTTTTTTATTTGTGCTTACCTAAAAATCGTATTGTACCATACTAAAAGTTGGATATAATAAGTATGTACCTATACAGAGTCAAAATATTGTACTTCGGTATCTTCAGATCTATCCGACACGACGACGGACTCTTGTGTGTCTGTGATCTTTCCTGCCCGCACCCCGCCTCCCCGCGCATACCTCAGGAGCAGCACAGCGGTTGTGGTCAAGCTATAGAGTTCAGAGCTAGTTTGACAGAAGGTTTGTGCAGTTTGTGTTTATACTGAGTACGAACCGTGCGATTGCATATATCCTGTTTTTGCACAAAAAGATTTTTATGTTAGTGTACAAAAACACTAGCTTCCAGAATGTATAAGCATGTGACAGTGAGAATTTTGTGTTCAATGAAGTGTGGGCGACATGATTCTATTTGCTTTATATTAAACATTGCTCGAATACAGCGCTTCTGAATTAAAAATAACCTTTCGCTGTCTACGCTGTTTCCCCAGATAACTATACCATAGCGAAGCACAGAATTAACATATCCGTTGTACGCGATTAAGGCACCCTGTATAGATACCGTCTGGCTTACTCTCCTTAAAGCAAATACAAACCGGTTCATTTTAGAACAGACGTTATCTACCTGGCTCTTCCAATTGAGGTTACAATCAATCGTCACTCCCAAAAAATTGATTTTAGGCACTTCTTCTACAGGTTCATTATTAAAACTCACAGTTAACGATTGAGGGATATCTTTACATATATAGAACTGCACATACTAAGTCTTATCAATATTTACTTTCAAATTATTGGCATCTCTATTATAGATATGTCGATGACTTGATTCTTTGTTGGACGGGGAGTATAAACCATTGTTTTTATTACCAATCTCAATGTCAAACACCCAAAAATTAGGTTTAAGAGAGAATTGGAACAAAATAATTCACTTAATTTCCTAGACTTGACAATGAATAAAGTAAATAATTAACATCAGCTTCAAATTTATCGTGAGCCTACCCACACAGATACAGTTATCCCGACGTCTTCCACATATCCACGGCAACACATGTTAGCCGGCTTTCCACTCTTACGTGCATAGGTTGTTGACAGTTGCAAATTTCCAAATGGAATTGAATAAAATGTATTATTTAGCAGTTTCAAATGGATGTAGTAAGTTGCTTGTGGATATTCTTTTGACCGGATTAAGAAATATAAAGTAAGCATAACTTATGTTGGCCCATTATCAGATAAGATTCATAAGGTATTACGATCTTATGATATTAACGTAGCCTTTAAAACAAATAACACTTTTCACTCTAAACTTTGCAATGGTAAGGATAAAGTAGAAAGTGGGAAGAAATCAGGAGTTTATTAACTTGTAAGTTGTGACAAGGTGTATGTGGGACAAAAGGGTCGTAGTTCTAACACTAGGTATAAATAACATCTTCTTACAGCCATAACTACCCGGAAAAATCCAATTTCGCAAAACATCTAGTAGTAAACAGCCATTCCTTGTCAGACAATCATTTTTTCAACACCTTACATGTTTGCGGAAAAGGCTTACGTCTTAGAGCGCTTGAACAGTTGGAGATAGTCAGGTACAGCAATAGAGGTTTGATCATTAATGGACAACTTAAAGTTACGTCATCACCTTAGTTACGTGTTTTTCCATCTCTTTCTAGAAATCCTATTTAGGGCCGACCATTTTGGACAACTCATTTCTCGGGTGGACGATCAACATCTCCTACATCAGATGATTCCTCGTAGACGCGAAACTCGTGTCGAGGATGGTTCTGTTTGGTGGTGGTTTGGTGTATTTGCATGCGTATTTTTTTGTGGAAACTGCATGAAAATATGCCCACGTGAGCACAATTTATTGTCACATCTAACCAAGACACTATTTTGTGGAACAGCAAAGGAACTATGATCCAATAATCTAGTATGGAATTCCGCAAAATAACGCCTGAATCTATCAATCATTGTAATATTCCATATAAATGCTAATCACGAATCACAAACAATTCAGAGATTAACGTTTAGGTTTTTACGCAAACATCAGCTGCGTTTTCATAGCAAAGTTTAAATTCTTTAGATTGTTCAACATTTTGTGCACACTTTAACACAACCCTCATAAGGAAATTAATTCCACCGCATCAATACAATAAAAATATTTCAAAATTCACAATCACGATAAACAAAACAATACTTCCGCTACAAGTAATCTATTAAACTAAATATAAGGTACGTATCACCTGGATTGTCAACAACGGCATCTGTGTGCTACTTCATTGCGAAAGCTCGGCTTAAAATTTCGTACTAATTGTTATATAAATCTACAAATAGTTAGGTCGCATTATGGTATAGTTTTCATAGGTTAAAAAAAAATGTCGGAGCGATATAACACACAGTTTCTCTGGTCTCAACACAGTTTGACGCTAGGCGGTGGTGGCATTACCACCTTCTAGGTGCATGATCAGGTCTTGGTAACCACTTGCACGAAAAGGGCTTATTAAGACAAAGCATTTGAGCCCAAACACGGTGATACTACTGTAAGCCGTTACATAGTTACAGTCACCACCTTCTAGGTGCATCATCAGGTCCTGGTTACCACCTACTCTAAAAGGGCTCATTAAGACAAAGCATTTGAGCCCAAACACGGTGGTACTACTGTAAGCCGTTACATAGTTACAGTCACCACCTTCTAGGTGCATCATCAGGTCCTGGTTACCACCTACTCTAAAAGGGCTCATTAAGACAAAGCATTTGAGCCCAAACACGGTGGTACTACTGTAAGCCGTTACATAGTTACAGTCACCACCTTCTAGGTGCATCATCAGGTCCTGGTTACCACCTACTCTAAAAGGGCTCATTAAGACAAAGCATTTGAGCCCAAACACGATGGTACTACTGTAAGCCGTTATATAGTTCCAGTCACCACCTTCTAGATGCATCATCAGGTCCTGGTTACCACCTACACTAAAAGGGCTCAATGAGACAAAGTATTTGAGCCAAAACCCGGTGGTTCGACTATAAATCTATAATCTGTTACATAAATCCATTATTTTCTAAATGCATATAAAATAATAAAATTAACCCAAGGATAAAGATCGGTTTTCACACAACTCCGAAGATCTTTTCCACTCTTCAATTGATACTCGTAATATTTTTGGTTGCGAAGCAGAGCGATCCGTCCTCACTCTAAAAGGCTCTGGCCACAACTGACGGCAACGCGACGCATTATAAGGCAATTTTTAAAAAATTGTTATTAAATATTTGTAATCATTATTTGCTACTATTTTGGATTTTGTATGGTAAAGGATAAGTTTCAGAGCTGGCCGTTCGACTAACGACATGATATTTACTCTTCGACGGCTACACGAAAAATGCCAGGCTATGTTAAAGCAGAGAAGACTACGCTGGCTGGGTCACGTGCATCGCATGGACCCTGAGAGACTACCACGTCAATTTATGCTGGGTCAGATAGCGGATGTAAAAAGACCAGTTGGGCGCCCAACTCTGAGGTTTAAAGACTCCTGCAAGCGGGACATTAATAGTTTTGGTATTCGCACGGACGGCTGGGAGAGACGCGCCGAGATGAGACCTGAATGGCATCACGACATTAAAGTTGGAACATCAAAAGATGACGATGACTGGCTGGAAAACCTCAAGCAGAAGAGTCTTCGTCGTGTTATACCACCTCCTGCGGACTCGCGTTCTGTGTGTGATCGATGTGGCAAGAAATGCCGCGCTGCTATAGGACTATATAGCCATCAACGCCGATGCAGAAACCAGTAAACTCACAAGTGCCGCAACAAACATCTACAATAGATGCTGTGGCCAATGATGATGACGTTTTCCCTCGCGAATAATGTAGTAAAGCTGCAATGAACTTAGCGCAAACTACGTTGTTTTCGATTTCGTGTTTCGTTGGTTAGTTAAACAAAACATCGAATTTGTTAATTTCGTCTGTAAAAACATTAAATGATGTAGATTATAGGAATCATTTTATCTAGTTTATGATAAAAGCTATCACAAAAACAACATGTTTCGTGAAATTTCAAAAACGTACGTGAGAAAAGTGCCCTGGTTTCCATTAATAAACGAATAATTTCATAATGTCGTCAATTGAAATGCTAGGCAATAAATTGTTATTTGTATAAATATGAATATTTTTACCGGTGTGAAGTTAGCGGCCAAAGTTAGCGGCCGCATATAACCCGACCAAATCGAGAAGTCAATATTTTTTTTACTGTAGAACCTTTTGAAGAAAGGCTCTAAAAACACAGCAACGTCACACGAGATAATAAACAGTACAAGATAAAAAACATAAACATCACGTTAATCAAATATACATACATAAAATATATTTGGCCGCTAACTTTTCAATGCAGTCAAAATCGGAATAAGGCTAATTAGGGAAAAATAATAAAAAGAAATGTATAGTCAAACACATAGGCTTTACACTGCCAAAAGATGGAAGTCAAATTCAATCGCTAACTGGGTCAAAATGGGGGCAGACCAAATAAAACGTGCCAATTTATTACGAAATTCGCGGTTTTCATAAAATATCGCCATGAAGGACGGCAAGCAAGGAATTTTCGACATCAGAATCGTCTAGCGCATAGTCTAAGCTATTAAACATACACATTCCAGAGTGATACTCGATCGTTTAGATAGATCTATAGGGTCGAGAACATATAAAAGGAGGAATTTTCAATTTTATTCACATTTTGTTCAATTTAGCCAAGTAAGACGGATATGCAAGACAGTTTTGAAAGATGCAACATATAGTCAGATACTTAGCGTTTAAGATGCTGAAATTTGAAGGTGATACTCAGTCGCTAACTGGGTCAAAATGGGGAAATACCACAGAAAACGTGCCTATTTATTAAAAAATTCGTGGTTTTCATAAAATATCGCCTTGAAAGACGGCAAGCAAGGGATTTTTGACATCAGAATCGTCTAGCGCATAGTCTAAGCTATTAAAGCAAACACATTGTAGAGTGATACTCGATCGTTTAGATAGATCTATAGGGTCGAGAACATATGAAAGGAGTAATTTTCAATTTTATTCACATTTCGTTCAATTTCACCAAGTAAAACGGCAAGCAAGAAAGTTTTGAAAGGTGCAGCATATACACAGATACTTAGTGTTTGAGATGCTGAAATTTGAAAGTGATACTCAGTCGCTAACTGGGTCAAAATGGGGGAATACCACAGAAAACGTGCCTGTTTATTACAAAATTCGCGGTTTTCATAAAATATCGCCTTGAAGGACGGCAAGCAAGGGATTTTCAACATCAGAATCGTTTAGCGCATAGTCTCAGCTATCAAAGCAAACACATTCCAGAGTGATACTCGATCGTTTAGATAGATCTATAGGGCCGAGAACATATAAAAGGAATAATTTTCAATTTTATTCACATTTCGTTCAATTTCACCAAGTAAAACGGCAAGCAAGAAAGTTTGGAAAGATGAAGCATATAGTCAGAAACTAAGTGTTCGAGATGCTGAAATTTGAAAGTGATACTCAGTCGCTAACTGGGTCAAAATGGGGGAATACCAAAGAAAACGTGCCTGTTTATTACAAAATTCGCGGTTTTCATAAAATATCGCCTTAAAGGACGGAAAGCAAGGGATTTTCGACATCAGAATCGTTTAGCGCATAGTCTAAGCTATTAAAACATACACATTCCAGAGTGATACTCGATCGTTTAGATGGATCTATAGGGTCGAGAACATATAAAAGGAATAATTTTCAATTTTATTCACATTTCGTTCAATTTGACCAAGTAAGACGGCAAGCAAGACAGTTTTGAAAGGTGCAACATATAGTCAGATACTTAGCGTTTAAGATGCTGAAATTTGAAAGTAATACTCAGTCGCTAACTGGGTCAAAATGGGGGCAGACCAAATAAAACGTGCCTGTTTATTACGAAATTCGCCGTTTTTAAAAAATATCGCCTTGAAGGACGGCAAGCAAGGGATTTTCGACATCAGAATCGTCTAGCGCATAGTCTAAGCTATCAAAGCATACACATTCCAGAGTGATACTCGATCGTTGAAATAGATTTACAGGGTCGATATCATATGGAAGTAATTATTTTCAACTTTACTAACTTAAAATATGGATATTTTAATATTTTCTTCTATTACCGCGATTATTACTCATTTCAATAAAACAATTTATCGGATTAATAGGTCTGCAGTTTGTAAACATGTCATTGACAAACCAAACCATTCAATTAAGTTTGATAAACCTTTTTTCCTTGCTAAAGAGGAATATGTTCCCAGAATGCTACGCGTGGCTATGGAGATTAAAAAGCATCCTAATTTCAATAGAGAAGATGTATTGTCGCTACCACTAGCTGGGGATCCTGTAATACATCTCATTAAGGAACAAGCAAGACACAGGACTGCAATACTTTAATTTCCGAACGGCGTAAAAATATCTTATCCGTTAAAAACAAAGACTACTAATAGTCTTTGTTTTTAACAGATAAGATATTTTAATAAGATATTTAATATATTATAATTAGTAATGAGGTTGTCTGGGAGTTTTTCTTTGCAGCGTATGAACCCAGCAGAGCCCCGCATATCAGTTAAGAGTTTAACCTTATTCTGGGGTAACCAGTCCTAGGGCAATTCGGCACAATAACGACTAGACTCGCCTCTAGCCACTCATCCATCGGCAATGCATACCTTGAATTGGCGGAATAGGAGGAAGGATAACAGGGTAAAGAAAGGAATGGTACGAATTTAGACAGGAGAAAGGATTAAAGGATACTACTGTTCCGGAAAACTATGTATGAGCCAGTAGCAGCTCGGGGAGCCGAGGTCGCATACCCGTATACCATAACAAAATTGCCGGAAAGGTAACTTCGTATGAGTAATACCTGACTAAAAGAAATGAGATAATATACGCGATATAATACCTCAAATTGTTTTATTTATATGGGTATTTTATTTATTTATTTGATTATTATAATAGCATAGGTCGCACAAATTTTCAAACTGTTCAGTCTTTTTTTTATAGGTCAAGTCTTTGTCTGCGTCTTTGCGGCTAACGTAGCAAACCTTGTGAATAGCCCTCTTACAGCACCGACATTTAAATTCGTTCGTATCTACCATTTTACCATGTCTTCCACGGGCTCGCTGTGTTCGAGCAGTCGAGTTTTTATTTCGTAGCGGTACTGATCGAAATTTTTCTTCTCTACAAGGGTTTTATTTTGAACCAGGAGACTGAACAAATGGATCCTAATAGGGCCGCAATTATAATGGTCTGCCTGTAAGACGTGACGAGGCGTTTTGGTTTTTGTTATCCGGGCCGACATATCTTTCATTTCCAGAAGTTCAATCATTTTTTTTTATACGTCGACTTCAAATTATTTACCATCCCCAGCGGATCTATAATTGTCAATTTTTTTTCTTTTAAGGATAAAATTGCCATCGTAAAATGGCTATGCAAGCATAAGGGAAACACATTGTCTCTATCTGAATGCACTTGTACAGAATCGACAAATTCTGGTAGTTTGTCAGAGTCATCGAATATGTAATTCGACTTGGCCACACTGATGACGTTGTATTTGTTGACAACGTTGTACGTGTACAAAAGGTGATCCATAACAAAATTTGTCAGTTCCTGACCAGGATCTTGCCGTTTTACTTGGTGAAATTGAACGAAATGTGAATAAAATTGAAAATTATTCCTTTTATATGTTCTCGGCCCTATAGATCTATCTAAACGATCGAGTATCACTCTGGAATGTGTTTGCTTTGATAGCTGAGACTATGCGCTAGACGATTCTGATGTCGAAAATTCCTTGCTTGCCGTCCTTCAAGGCGATATTTTATGAAAACCGAGAATTTTGTAATAAACAGGCACGTTTTCTTTGGTCTTCCCCCATTTTGATCCAGTTAGCGACTGAGTATTACGTTCAAATTTTAGCATCGCAAACATTTAGTATCTGTGTATATGCTGAACGTTTCAAAACTTTCTTGCTTGCCGTCTTACTTGGTCAAATTGAACGAAATATGAATATAATTGTAAATTCTTCCTTTTATATGTTCTCGACCCTATAGATCTATCTGAACGATCGAGTATCACTCTGGAATGTGTATGCTTTGATAACTCAGGCTATGCGCTATATGATTCTGATTTCGAAAATGCGTTGCTTGCCGTCCTTCAAGGAAATATTGAATGAAAACAGCGAATTTAAAAAAAAAAAAACAGGCTAATTTTCTTTGGTCTTCCCCCATTTTGACACAGTTAGCGACTGAGTATCACTTTTAAATTCCAGCATCTTAAACGCTAAGTATTTGACTATATGTTGCATCTTTTAAAACTGTCTTGCTTGCCGTCTTACTTGGTGAAATTGAACGAAATGTGAATAAAATTGAAAATTCCTCCTTTTATATATTCTCGACCCTATAGATCTATCTAAACGATCGAGTATCACTCTGAAATTTGTATGTTTTAATAGCTTAGACTATGCGCTAGACGATTCTGATGTTGAAAATCCCTTGCTTGCCGTACTTCAAGGCGATATTTTATGAAAACCGCGAATTTTGTAATAAACAGGCACGTTTTCTGTGGTATTCCCCCATTTTGACCCAGTTAGCGACTGAGTATCACTTTTACATTTCAGCATCTTAAACGTTAAGTATCTGAATATAAGCTGCACTTTTGAAAACTTTCTTGCTTGCTGTTTTACTTGGTGAAATTGAACGAAATGTGAAGAAAATTTAAAATTATTCCTTTTATATGCTCTCGACCCTATAGATCTATCTAAACGATCGAGTACCACTCTGAAATGTGTATGTTTCAATAGCTTAGACTATGCGCTAGACGATTCTGATGTCGAAAATCCCTTGCTTGCCGTACTTCAAGGCGATATTTTATGAAAACCGCGAATTTTGTAATAAACAGGCACGTTTTCTGTGGTATTCCCCCATTTTGACCCAGTTAGCGACTGAGTATCACTTTTACATTTCAGCATCTTAAACGTTAAGTATCTGAATATAAGCTGCACTTTTGAAAACTTTCTTGCTTGCTGTTTTACTTGGTGAAATTGAACGAAATGTGAAGAAAATTTAAAATTCTTCCTTTTATATGTTCTCGACCCTATAGATCTATCTAAACGATCGAGTACCACTCTGAAATGTGTATGTTTCAATAGCTTAGACTATGCGCTAGACGATTCTGATGTCGAAAATTCCTTGCTTGCCGTCTTTCAAGGCGATATTTTATGAAAACCGCGAATTTCGTAATAAACAGGCACGTTTTCTTTGGTATTCCTCCATTTTGACCCAGTTAGCGACTGAGTATCACTTTCAAATTTCAGCATCTCAAACACTTAGTATCTGTGTATATGCTGCACTTTTCAAAACTTTCTTGCTTGCCGTTTTACTTGGTGAAATTGAACGAAATGTGTATAAAATTGAAAATTCTTCCTTTTATATGTTCTCGACCCTATAGATCTATCTAAACGATCGAGTATCATCACTCTGGAATGTGTTTGCTTTGATAGTTTAGACTATGCGTTAGACGATTCTGATGTCGAAAATTCCTTGCTTGCCGTCCTTCAAGGCGATATTTTATTTGGTCTGACCCCATTTTGACCCAGTTAGCGATTGAGTTTTACTTCTATCTTTTGGCAGTGTAAAGCCTATGTGTTTGACTATACATTTCTTTTTTATTATTTTTCCTTAACTGGCCTTATTCCGATTTTGGCTGCATTGAAATGTTAGCGGCCAAATATATTTTATGTATGTATATTTGATTAACGTGATGTTAATCTTAATCAACGTGACTTTTCTGTGTTTTTAGAGCCTTTATTCAAAAGGTTCTACAGTAAAAAAATATTGACTTCTCGATTTGGTCGGGTTATAGGCGGCCGCTAACTTTGGCCGCTAACTTCACACCGGTAATATTTTTCACAAAATGTCATAGTTTCCAAGAAAACACATTCGAAAACATGGTAAAATGCCGAAGTCGCGCTATTCGAGCGTAAACCCTCTTAAGTGCTTAGACTGTTAGTTGCTTTTAATCACCTCAAAAAAGCCGACATTATGTCAGTAGGTACAGTCAGCTGTACATGATTAGTCTGTTCATAAATATCTTCTTTCGACACTATTGACGAGTAATACGCGCAGGTGCATTAGATAAACTTTTCGTGTGATTTTTTCACCCAAACTGCATTATTATGAATTTATTCATTCTAATGAAATAAAGCCATTTTATCGCTTACCCACGGCTTGATGTTTCGCATTCCTTGCAGTTGGTTGGAAAAGTAGCTGACCGAAAGCTACTCAGTATTATTAGAAAAGAAATTAACTACCCCGCACTAGTAAGTCATTTTATAAATTCGATTGTGTTTTAGTTTTTACCTGAGTTAAATTAGTTAGGTTATCCATTAATTAATGAACTAAAGTCGTAACCAAACAAATGGCCTGCCTCATGTCAATCCTCTAAATTTAACACTAGAAACTATTTAAATTGAATGGATAGTCGAAGAAAACTTAACTAGAAACTATATTGTTGAATGTATTATTTGGTTGATAAAATCATACAAGAAGTGAACCGAATGAATAAATTAATATCAGGAACAACTTTATACAAATCGACCTAGTCCCAAACTAAGCACAGCTTGGACCATGATATACCCTTGTTTGATGGCAGGTGGTGTTACTTAGGAAAGGTGGCATTACCGTCGTGTAGTATTGACCTAATCAAATAAAAAGATGAAAACTGTCAATTGTCTATGGTTCAGATTTTTTCTGGCGGCAAATTTTGTAAGGCTTGTTTTGATTTTCGTACAAAATGGAGAACGAGCAATATCGTTCCGTAATCCGCTTCTTATTTTTGGACGGAAAAACATGCGAATAAATAAAACTTAAGTTAGATGCTGTCTACGGAGGTCTTTCGCCATCTATGACAACATTTATATATGATTTTCCGTGATTGACTATTTACAGAAATACCTTTCTTGAGACGTGCCCATTAAAATCAATTCCTACAAAATATGAAATTAAATATTACCTATTAATTATAGTGATTAACTACTATATAGCTCAAGGCCAAAAAGACAACTGCACTCTTTGGGTGTTGGATTTAAATCCGTAAGGCATTGTTATTTTGTATTACTCGATTACGTCCGATTTTATCCGGAGAACTAATGTGATTTCGTTAACGGATTATAGGTAAATAATACAATATAAACACAAAAACTACGCTTAATATAAGTTAACGCAAAGTATACTAAATACAGTCATAAATTAAGTTTACTAAAAGTGTAATAATTAATAGCCGAAAAACCGGCCAAGAGCATGTCGGACCATGCTCAGTGTAGGGTTCCGCAGCCGTTACTATAAAAAAGCACTATAGATGGAACAAATAGGATGTGAAAAAGTACACCAACAAATCAGTGTATCTTCATGGCACTTTTATATTCTTTTGTAAAATGACACTTATACTCTAAATGTCATCAATATAAATATTGTTGTTTTTGAGTAAAATGGCCGTGACATACGGACGGACGGACCGGACGGAAGGTACATGACGAAACTATAATGGTTCTGTTTTTGCCATTTTGGCTACGGAACCCTAAAAATTTAAATACGAATGCGGCGTACATTTATAACGTTCTTATTAAGGTGCGGTTCCACGCAAGTTCATTCATCAACATTTTGTGCAGAACTGAAATAGTGCACGCACTGATTTTCCAACCTGTCTCCACTGGCGAAGTGGAGACGTGTACAAGCATGTTCACCATACCGGCTATACCGGCCAGCGCTGCACTGACACTGGTGGCAGCGCACCTTTACAGCTTCGCAGAACTTACGTGCATTATTGCAAGTGACAGTTGGCTCGACTCGCTTGCTCTAATTAAATAATTTAATTTATACTTTTACCGGTGTTTTGTTTTTCCTACATTCTTGTAAACTAAATAATAATATTATACCCTTATCTGCTCTCTATATGTATAAAGGATTCTCAAGAAACGAAAAATTAAGTCTAAGTAAGTAGATAAAAGTCACGGCAACAAACCCAAAATAGGGAGAAAATATCAGTGAGATAAGTGCAATTGCAGTAATTTGATTATAGTTTTAAAATTCGATTTAAAGACATTTATTGTTCATAAGAAACACAGTTTCGCCTACATGAGAACTCTAAAAGCTATAGGTATAATATTAATTATAAAAATAACTCTGTCAGGGATAACTCATACGAAGTTGCCTTTCCGGCATTTTTGTTATGTATGGTATACGGGTATGCGACCCCGGCTCCCCGAGCTGCTACTGCCTCATACATAGTCTTCCGGGACAGTAGTCATTTAACCCTTTCTCCTGTCTAAATTCGTACCATTCCTTTCTTTACCCTGTTATCCTTCCTCCTATTCTGCCAATCCAAGGTATGTCGTGCCGATGGATGCGTGGCTAGAGGCGAGTCTAGTGGTTAAGCTTGCCGAATTGCCCTGGGACTGGTGACTTCAGAATAAGGCTAAACCCTTACCTGGTATGCGGGGCTCTACTGGGTTCGAAAATTCGAATCACAAAACAAGAGAACTTGTTCTGTGATTCGAATATTTTATCCCTAGCAGCTCATGGGAACGCAATGAGTTTCAATTATTTCAAAAACCATAATGGCGGCGATGTGGTTCGCATCACGTCTCGGTCCCAGCGAGAGTGAAGAGTAGGCTATGGAGAGCCGCTTTGCTACGTTAAATATGGGGAGGAATGAATGATAAAATAGTTGAATTATGTCAGATGAAACAGAGAAATAGAGAGATTAATGAATGTTGATGAAGCGGAAGTTGTATGCCAGGACCGTAGCAAGTAGAAGGAGGTAGTCTCTGCATACCCCGTAATGGGAAAAAGGCGTGCTTTTATGTATGTGTGTATGTATGTATAAAAATAACAAGTTATTTCGCGCTTGGCGAGCATTGAGTTGTTGGAACAAAAAATAACCACCTGGTTTTATACCCTTGTGTACCCTCCAACGGCCAAGTCACACAACATTATCTATAATAATAAAAAAATGCAGTAAAGAACCTTAGACTTGGCACGACTGTGTCTAGATTTCATTACTTTTTAGAGATAAACAAGCAGCTCCATCGAGACTTTTTTTACAGAATGTCTTTGGTGGGATATTTAGGTTACAGAAAATTTACTCACGCCGTTAAGTCTAAATACTGCAATGAATGAAATGATGTTTCGATCCACGTGTCTACGAGTCCAAGTGTGTAACGGTAACGGGTTGTACAGTAACTTGAGTAAAGGTCTCGTGAAATTGATTGCGCACGGCGGCAAGTAGTTCTATTATCCAGCTGCCTTTATTTACCTATTAAAATATCTGCCCATTTATGTGTTTTTCCCTGTAGTTAGGTTGAAAAGAGAGAAAGAGAGGATAGTTACCGATGCTCATCATCTCGACGAGGACTTCGAGCTGGGTGAGCAGCGCCACGAAGGAGGCCGCCACGCCGCCGCAGATGGTGGCCAGCGCCGGAGTACCCGTGGTCTCCGAGATGTTCGCCAGTTTCCTGAACACAGAGGAGGCCCGTTTCTTGAAAATATCTTTAATGTTGTCATTTCATATTCAGTACATTATAAAATTATGTTCATACATGAAAAGCGCGCAAACTTTATGGATACATATACAAACTGTGACGTCGTATTTGTTAACCCCTATGACTTTCTCGCCTTCTATGACATCAACAGGTAGAGCAGGAGGTTTCGATTTCATGAGAAGCGCACATATTTAATAAATTTCATTGTTTGTAAGTTAGATCAGAAACTTGTTTGTGTATTGAAAAAGACTCATACATCGTAGCACAAAGCGAAGGAATCAAATGGTTTGGTAAACAACTATCTGGGTGAATATTTGAGAGTATGAAAAAACGTTCCCGCGTCATGTATGTTTACGTAAAGATGAAATCACTTGAGTATTTGATGCCATTACCTTTCTTGTTAAGTGTTGCGAGCGGCGCAGTCACTTAAAATTGCCTTTCTATTAATATAAAAAAAATTAACGCCTTATATTGTGATGAACTGTATTGAATTGTTTAGATTTATGAAATTATTCAATAAAACAAGGTCATTAAAAAGTCAAGGTAACGTCTAAATAATACTTAAATAAGTAACCTTTAAAGGGGTAATGAAAATGGTAATATTAGAATTACAAAATAACTCCAATTTGTGTGTTAAAAAAATGATACGAATTATTACAATAATGACGCCAAGTTGCTTACGTCGGATGCCCTGTCTATGAAATGTGTGTAAGAGTGGGAAGGATGTCTTGCCTACCACCCGCACACCACTCTTCATTCGTCCGTGAACTGTCGACAAGCTGCTATGTCGCGCTGCGTAATTAAAGAAGCAATTGTGTCCAGGCTCTCCATCGTGTCACGAATAGCGTCATTCATATTTTGCGACATTATATCGTAAATACGTATTAAAATTATTGTATATGTGTTTCAGTTTGTGACAGATTTGGTACGATTTACTTAAATTAAAGGTTAGTGTCAATTGGCAAGTATATGAGCGAGTTTCGACATGTTATTCCAAATTGTCATTATTGTCGACGTCATTATTGTAAACAAATATGTTTTTTTATAATGACGCTTGTTGACAATAATGACGTCTTAGTGTTATCAATAATGATTATTGTAGACAATAATGATTTTTGAGCCGAATTCAAAAATCAAAAGGAAGGTGTGAGGTTTGTCATGAGGGCGCTCTTTTTTTCTTACGAATACTGCACTGTTTTTTTGGAAAAAGCACGTACACATTATTTAGGATGTTTCACTTTAGAATAGGGCATTTTGGATAGATGATTTAAGAATATATAATTTCCTGATAATAATCTGCTCTTCTTTTTTATTAAAAAATAGATGGGCATTTTGACCGCAATCTCACCTGTTGTTAACCGACGATGCGGTCAAGGTTGTATCATGCCCGTCTAGAAACAGCCTATTCACTCTTGTCTTGAACACACCCAAATTATAATGGTCGGGGTACATACTCGCAGGCAACGAGTTCCACTCCTTTGCGGTACGCATGATAAAAGTGGCACCCAAGCGCTTCATGCGGATACGCGGAATATTGACCACGTGTGGATGGAACGAACGCACGCGTCGTGTGTCCCGATGGTGGAATTAAATCATGTAATTCCCCCGCACACTCGCCGAAATATAACCTGTAAAAGACCGACAGACGAGCGACCCTACGTCGATGCTCAAGGCTCTGCAGCTTAGTGTCAGTTAGAGTAGGGTCGCCAATAAGCCGCCTAGCTCGTTTGTCAATCGAGTCGAAAGTGGCCAGTTGGTATTTAGCTGATCCGTCCCAAAGGTGGCAGCAGTACTCCATATATGACCGGACTTGTCCTTGGTAAAGCATTAGAAGATGTCCTGGAGTGAAATACCGCCTAACCTTGGAGAGGATTCCGAGTTTTTTGGCTGCAGTCTTTGCTTTGGACTCGATATATTGACTAAAGTTGAGATTGGCAGTCAACTGAACACCAAGAAGCTTAAGGCTACCAGTCAATTTTACAGGCACATTCCGGAAAGTCGGAGCCAGCTCGAATGGGCTCCGTTTGGTGGAGAACAGACACGCCTGCGTCTTGGTAGCGTTGAACGTCACCAGATTAGCATCACCCCAAGTGGAGACTGCATGATGGGACGCGTCCACACGGTCTAGCATAGCCTCTCGACAAGACTGGATTGTTTCCCTGCTGGCCTTTGCATCCGGTAGATATCTGTCCGCAACTGTGCTGTCGTCTGTGTACCCAATGATACCGGGTATAAGCAGATCGTTTATGTGCAGTAAGAATAGAGTTGCAGACAGGTTGGACCCCTGTGGAACTCCGGCATCGATGGCTTGGTGGTCAGATCCGGTTACAAAAGAAGTCAGATATCCAAGTACAAAGACCATTAGGAACACCGTGTGCAGGAAGCTTGGATATAAGGCCAGCGTACAAGACGTGGTCAAAGGCCTTAGAGATATCGAGAGACGCGGCAAGAGCTTCGCCGTGTTTCTCTTTGGCCTCACTCCATAAGTGGGTGACATACACTAGAAGGTCCCTAGTTGACCGGGCTCGGCGAAATCCGTACTGACGGTCACTGAGGAGATCATTACCTTCTAGGTAAGCCAGGAGTTCAATTCAATTCAATTCAATTCAAATAGTTTATTTGCATTTCATGTTGTACAATATGGTCTTAACGATTAGGTATAGTTCAAACATTAGCCCTGTTGGGCATAGCAATAGCACTAAAAAACTAAGGTGAAGGACTATTAAATCATGCACAATTTATCATAATTATTAAAATTATTAAATTCTGTATTATCTTAGCCTAAAGGTAGATATTTTTCAATAATGTTATTAGTTTTCAATAATGTTTTCAATAATATTATTACAGTTTGTTGTTCAGTGCACCTTCCATAGTCTTGCAGAGTATGGAGGTGACAGAGATGGGACGGTAACTGACAGGGTCAGCTCGGCTGCCTTTTTTGGGCACAGGTTGCACATTTGCAAGCTTCCATGATTTAAGTAGGAGTAGTACCTCTCCAGTCTCTAGTGAGAAGCGATACAGGCGAGTCAGTGGTGGAGACAACTCTGGTGCACAGGTAAGCAGGACTATTGCTGGTATACCATCAGGTCCACTGGCTTTGTTCACGTCCAGAGGCTGCAGGATTTTTAAAATCTCTTTTTGATGAATTCGTTCTTCTGCCATGGAGCAGTCAGCTCAACACTAGGTAAGATGGGTGGAGTTTTACCAGCTGTATCCTGACGCGAATTTTGGGCAAAAAGAGTCGCAAGTCAAATCTAAATCTAATCTAGTCCAGTAACGTTAGATAATAAGCCGTAAACTTGTATTAAAACCTATATTTATTACCAAGACAAACGTTTCTAACAAAATAATTAATACTCAAATATTCACCCATCTACACGTAGTACTCGTACTTAGGTCATACTGAATGTTCCTGGATTTTGCTATATAATACCAGATATTAGAAGTATGATACATTTATGGTTTTGCGAAGTATAACCCGCACTACTTACACATTTTTGCATTCGTTGGAACCACTGTGTAAGTCATTTTCGGAAATAAAAAAAGTTACAAAGTGCGTGGTCCCAAGCTTTATGGCGGATGGGTCATGAGTTGTACACTTGAGGTTTTAAAATATGCATTCCTTGCCTCAGCGGAATGTTAGGTTGAGGTCGCGTTGTCGTGATTGAAGGGCGACCTTGCAGCGATAACGCGAACTTTTTCTGACGCTTTGGGCAAGCAAGTGTTTGGTTTTCCAGCATCAATGTAGTGTAATCTACTGATTTGCCGAAAAGAGAAGCAACCATCTTCTTACGGGTGCTTCGAGTTTACTTAACTTTTGTTGGTAAGTCATTTTGCCGACTGGCTTTAACTACTTTACACGCAGCCGTTTCTGCCTTCCGTTAAATCATGCGATATCCATCGAGTGCGAAGCTTCTAATAAACATGCAATACAGTACGAATTTACTGACAAGTAGTTTGTTTCTCAGTTTGAATAAGTGGTCGTACGGCACGGTATTAATATCGGATTCGGTAACCGCAGTCGCCAGCCGACCTTCACGTCTCAGAAATAATCACGTCAAGACAGAAAAGAAATTCCCAAAACCACGCCAAAAATTTGGTCCTCACCCAAATACCAATTGAGGTCTTAATCATCTGTCTTGTTGACTTAAGCACCAGCGAAATTCGCAATAAAACATTAAACCGAAATTTTCACGACATTCATTAATTTACGACATGTTTGGTTCAGTTGGTTACACAACGGCCTGCGGTAGCGGTCCCGGATTCGAATCCCGGCCAGGGCAAGTGTTTTTGTGATGAGCACTAACGTTTGTTCCTGTGTCTTGGATGTTGTCTATGTATTTAAGTATTATAATTTATCTATAATATTATGTATATATATCATCACCTAAATAGTACCCATATAACAAGAACATATTTACTTTGCTTAGTTTGGGACTAGGTTGATATGTGTAAGATTGTCCCTGATATTTATTTATTAATTATAATACCAACACACAATTTTCTAAACAACGCCACTATCATAAATCAAATATGACAGTCTCGTAAATTGAACTTCATTTCGAATTTCATAATTGCTTTTTATCTTTTTATTGTAAGCGGCCAGTTCCATAAACTTTCATTATGCTCCATGTGTAAGAAAAATAATTGACAAACGCGTTGAATTGGTAACAATAGCCTGTTGTACTGGCGAGGTGACACCCGCCAGGAAGGCAGGGCCGCGCGTCACATGTCCCATTCAACCTCACCAAAGAGGTATTCGGCGACTACGCTCAAAAATCGTGATCCAATGTAGGTACTAGTGCGTATACTGCGTACAGATGTAGTGAATAATCAATTCCCATCGTATTTTCTCGGAAATGTTCGTATTCGTCTTACTACTTCATTCACACTCAGTACCCATCAAGACAACGTAGGGGACGGTCGCATTGCGAGACGAAGTATCGATATAGAGTGGTTAATACCACAGGATTTATTTAAGTTAGTATTTTGTTTACCTAACGAATTCTTTATTTGATTAGATCGTGGTGGTTTTAACATCTCAGTGTGATATACTTCAAACTGGTGGTTGACATTTGACATTGATGAATAAAGTATTCAATTGATTTGATACAAACACGTCTCTCAATAATACAATAATTCATGGACACAGCGGCGCCATTCGGAAGGAGTCGTATGTGCAAAGTTATCACGAAGGGAAAAGATTATTCACTACATCTGTACGGTGTTACTAGAGCTGTATAGTGACCGACATCTCATGATTTTGGTTTGAGCTCTATATCGACGATAAAAAGCGAAAACGTAGTAACCGCCAACTAAATCCATTGCCGGTTACTAAGTTTCTGCTTTTTGCCGTCGATATATACTTTATAAATGGTGATGTGTAACTATAATTGCGGAAATTACTTGAGTGTATACTCTCATTTACGAGGTTAATCAAAGAATGTATAATTCTAATATTTTACGACGTAATATAATGCCCAAAAATTATACTCTTATATAATGATTTAAATTCTAATGATCAAAAAAAAAACAAACATAGATTCGTAATAATTTCCTAAAGTAAATTAATATTGTTGGTGTCAGCACTTATGAAAAATGTCCTACCATCTATTGAAAACTAGTGTCAGTTATAAAAAATGTCGATGTCGATTAGTTTACAACTCTAAGTGCTACCATAAATCATTGAAATATTTTACCACCCACACGCGCACGTGATTTGTTACTGCCGTGTATAGGCAATTAGGTGTAATAGTCGAATCTAGTCAGAATAATTATTATAGAATAATTTCAGTAGAAGTCTCTACTGAAATTATTACAATTGGAGACAAGACGGGTACGATATTGTGCGTTTAGTTTGACAGCCGAAATATTATAATAGATGGTACTGCAATTAGGTAGTAGTTCGCCAAGCTTTAGTTCACTTGGTGTGAAGTGCAATGAGTTACACATTGTAGCTATGTTACAGTTAGGTATGCTATGGTTATAACTCCCGTCTTCACTGCTGAGTTACGAGTTTAGGAGCTTAACTAAGTCTCCTGTAAGATATCACAAGGATTCCGCATCGTCGATGTTGTGGCAGCGTGGTCGGGTAATGAGAACCATATTATTACCATCTGTAGATACCCAGCTACCCATGTACCGAAAATAGGTGAAATCTGTTTAGCCGTTACGGTGTGATGAGACAGCTAGGAAGACGCCTTTAATATATTGAATGTACCTGGGTTATTTTGCCCAGGTACATTAAATACACCTTAACCTCAAAAAGAGGGCCAAACCTTCACTTAGCCTGAATGCCGAGCTTCCGCGTAGTGTCGAAGGCTAAAAAAAACACGCAGCCTTACATAAATCATAATTCATTTATTCCATTAAACATTGGTTAATGGTGTTACATTTAGTTTAGTAGGTACATGGTGCCCTGACAGGATACAATTTTGGATTATATTACATTTTAAAATTGTTTATTATCAGTTTCTAGTTTCATATTTTCGGGTTTTATTTTTCAACTACAATTCGTATACATACATCGATACTACCAAACAGTTGTAAGTTTAGTCCAAGTTAGTTGTAATTGATTTATACGCCTGCTGTCCGGTTTTAAAGATCCTATTCTTTCGAACATATGCGGGTGGTTTCCAAAAAAACCGGCCAAAAGCATGTCGGACCATGCTCAGTGTAGGGTTTACAGTGGTTCATGCAAAAAAATGCAGTACAGATGAAAAAATACGATATGAATAAGTGCACTATTTAGCAAAAGAGCGTATCTCTACGGCACCTTTCGTTCTTTTCATCCTTTTGCTGAGGAGCGCAGCTTTTTGTCATGAACTCGAAAACCGTATATCCGATCATGTTGGAAACAATTTTTATTGAATGTATTTAGAAAGCTTTATTTGTAATTTTTTTTATTTATTTTGGGCATACCTTTTAGAAAATAGAGGGGGAGGGGACACAATTTATCCTAATTTCGTAGTGATTATTTCCGAAAATATTCACTAAATAAAAAATAAAAATTGTTAGAAACCTTAAAGTTTATTTAAAGGAACCTTAAAGTTAAAAAAAAAAAAAAACGGTTTGCGGTTACATGGATGGAGTGCCAACCAAGAAATATATTTTTTGTTATTTAACTTTCAAACACTTTCAAACTAAGTAGTGGCTTATACAAGACACCTGTACTCCAAATTTCACCAATATACATCTTGTAGTTTTTGAGTGAAATGCCTGTGACATACGGACGGACGGACATGACGAAACTATAAGAGTTTTTGCTATTTTGGCTACAGAACCCTAAAAAGTGCCACTTCCGGAATATAATTAGAGGATGCTGACATTAATAATGTGTATATATTTCGTAAATTCTAATATATTTTATAATTTAAATTGGTTTTCTAATCGATTTGTATTTATAATGTAATTTTTATTTGCATACCATGTAAGTTATAGTATAGCTGCTCATAAATTTATGTTTTTGTACGCCAACTGGCAAAACATAGTGCGACCCTCATAATGATATTCCGCCTGTAACTAACCTGTGTTTTACAAAAGAAAACACTTAGACTTTGACGTGTATAGTTATGTCTGTGACGAACTGTAGGCGGTTAATTTTCGAAACAATACCCCCAAGCTCGTCGCAACTCGGCCGCAGAACCGTTGTCGATGTCTCGGTGAATAGAGTAAGCATTGTGAAACATAAAGCCGGCGTTATTTAATATCAAATTTTTAACAGTAGTGAGAAAACGGATATCAGGTCTTTATTGAACAGATATATGACGGGTCTAATACGATAGACCGCGATGGAAATATCTTATTAGACCCTTAATATCTATGCTTAATAATACTGTAAGGCCGGAGTTATTAAATATTTAACAGTAGTCAGAAGACCTACTAGGTTTTCATTAAACAGAAATTTAACGGGTCTAACACGGTAAACCGCGATGGAAGGATGTTAATATTTTATGGTGACTGAAGATGGGTCGGCAACTATTTCGTATTGTCTTCTGTTTCCGCGATTATAACTCATTGAAATAAAACAATCTTACGGATTATATCGCGTATATTATCTCATTTTAGTTCCAGACGTTTCGAAAGCTTTAGTCCACCCGTGACCATGGAATGCTTTTCAGCTGAAAAGCTTCCGAAACGTCGAGAAATAAAATGAGATAATATACGCGATATACTCCGTTAAATTGTTTTATTTCGTATTGGTCAAAATGCGAATTGTTTTTATGCGGAACAAATAGTTGATGTGGGTGTTGATGTGCGTCGGTACTTGCACATCATTCAGATCATTCGTGTTGATTTTGATTTTTAATACACTGAGTGCGTAAATTAACTTAGCTAGTTTTGTTTAAGCATTTGTGATTTCCTGTTAATATCAGAGTCTAGTCTAACCTAACCAAACAACTTGAAGTCATTTATATCCTCAATCGCGTTATTGTTAATTGTAAACACATTTGTAAGGTCCTTGTGGTTCGGTTTGAATGAAATGATTTTTGTCTAAATTGTGTTAATGAACATAGTTGATAATGGTGTTAAGGGTTTCGAAAAGACGGTGTTGCTTTCTAGAATATTTGTACAACCTAATAGTATAAACACGTCATCAGCAAACATTGGAATAAAACAGGTCGTGTTTTGCATTTGTGACGTTGCAAAGTTGCAAATACTGTCAGCGGTTTTCTAAGTACTTATGATTGGAGCTAGTAGGCTTTGATCATTACCCAGTAAAAGTATTTTTTATCGTTTAATTATCTTAATGTTCCGGTACTATAATTCAATATAGCAAGTACAGTAGAGCAGTTCGATCTAATACATACTGGTTGGGTATCATAAAGTATACTATACTTTTTCAAAGATCTAACCGTATTGAAAAAAATTGTATAGGTAATGACAACCAAAATGGTGCACGATTTGCTATCAATTTCTCACATAGAAATCTAAGGTAAAAGGGCGGTGGGTCAATAATGTTTCGGATCTGTTTATCACCTCCTGGCTTAAGAATAGGTACTATTTATGAGATTTTAAGTAAATCTTACAATGCACCGTCTCAGAAAGACTGATTTATTAGAGTCTCAGAGTTGTCGTAGGTTTTGATGCACAAATATTTTAAATACTGATCTAATTTGAAGCAAGTAAATTATTGTGTCTCTATGTAGGCATAGGGTTCCTCCACAACGTGGACTCCTGAGTAACAATTACAAAGTGTAATTGTAAGTACGACGTTACGGTATGCAAATTCGGCGAGAAGTTATAACAATTTCGAATGCAGATCCAAATATCTTTTCAACACACTTGCTCATAAAGTGGCTCTTTATTACACCGTTTTTATGGCTGTAATCCAGTCCATCACACACGCGTGTTTTTTACATTACATAATCCCACTAGTACCTTTTCATTACACTTTTTTTAAACGTTAACAAATAGGTTTATTTAGGTACAAGAAACATTTTAGGTTATTTTAGTAAATCTTAACTGGCACTTGTAAAAAGTAATTAATCTGAATAAATTATAACGTTTTCTAAACAAAATAATAATAGTATTAAATTGATATAATTATTTATTTTATTTATTTATTTAAACTTTATTGCACAAAACAAAAGTAAGTACAAATGGCGAACTTAATGCGAAAAGGCATTCTCTACCAGTCAACCATAGGGCCAAACAGAGAAGCATGAAAATAGTGCAAAATCATTCAGTTTATTTTATTATTAATGTTTGGCTGATTGGCAAATTAGCCTTTGCCTAAACGCTAGTGCGCGCGCATAGACAAATGCACTGGTCGCAGCGCGTCATTTTGATTTGATTTGACATATTTAATATTTACAAATATTACATATTGAAGTATAATTATTTAAAAAAATACAATATTCTGTAAATAGTTTCAAGGAATGATATTTAAAATATAATCATTATGTAGGTACCTAAATTTGAGGTAAGATGACGGATTAATGTAAAACTTACGACTATAGGATTGGTTACATATGTATAACCTAGACGAAATTTTAAGTAAGGTACGATTGCTTTTTTGCTTTTTTTCTCGCAAGTGTGTTGAAAAACGTCATATGAAACTCGTGTGCATTGGTCATTACACTGTCGGCTTTATACAGCACTCGTCTACGACTCGTGCTGCAAGATATAACCTCGAGTGTAATTACCAACATACCACACTCGTATCATAATATACTATGACAATTGATGTTTTTTTTGTGCAAACTACATACTTAGCTTATACATAGAAGCATTCTTTCACAATAACATACTGATTCAACACATTGCGAGCATAAATATTTGCAGCTTATAAATAGGGTCCTAGTTAATGAATTAATCAATGTCGTAACTCAAGCGCCACGATGATTTCCGGAAACTGTCCTCGTATAAAATTAAAAGCCCGCCGGATTAATACCAAATATAATGAACGAATGGGCAAATGCTTAACCTTATCCTTATCCCTACTATAGTATAAACGTGAAAGTATGTATGTATGTACGTTCCACTATTGCGAAAAAACTACACATCAGATTTGCGTAAAACTCTTCAGTAATATAGCTTACATATCAGAATAGGACATAGGCTACAATTTTCGAGGATATTCATTCATGAAATGGTTTCTTTTTAACAATAAATGGAAAAGCCTTAGAAAACCCCGAGTTTTGTTCATTGTGACATTTTTATTGCGAAGAACTAAATCAACAAACAGTTGCTAGGAAACCAATTTGCCACGTTAGTATCTATTTGTGTAAATTGTGACATTTGTGACTTCCTACACGATTAAGCAAAGAACACACCTTCCGTATATGACGTATCATACAAATACGAGTATATCTTAATATAGCCGAATAATAGCCTGTTGTACATTTTGGACTTGCGATCATCTCTGAATGATAAACATTTTGTTACAAAAGTATGGTTTATAAATAAGATAAATACATAAAACGGGTTCTTTTTAACAATAAATGGAAAATCATCACTTTTTGTTAGCTCTGAAATTTTTATTCCGACGAATTTTAAAGAAATAATAGCTTTGAAACCAATATGACACGTTAGTTCTTGTTTGCGTAACTGGATGGCGTTAGTTGTAAACGCTTTTTCGTTCTTTATTTTTAATAATTTGCGTAATTTTTGCATCATAATAAAAATCATCATAATTCATGATGAAATTAATTAAAGAAAAATTAATATTTTTTTGAAATGTCATGTACTTAAATTTATACAGTATCGCGACCGCATCATAGAAAGAATGAATACAGATGGTCGTCGCAAGGAGTTTATTGTTATTTGATCGCATCAAACGATCTACACTATACTCATTACAATAAATAAATACAAGACTTAATAGAACGGCTTAAATGCATACCTTTTACCCGTTCTACCACTTCATATTTTTACTTACTTACAGAATACACAGATGGCGCTGTGCTTTTGATGCGTGATTTCTACTTCACGCTAATGGCTGTGTTCTATATATATATGTCACCGTTATATTATAAATCCCGTTAGATTATAATCTACCTAGCGAAATTGTAAAGAATCGAAAGACTGTTAACCGTGTCATACTGGTTCCAATTTAACGCATTATTTTTAATTAGATTATAATCTGTCGAGTAGAAACCGTCAAATTGTCAAATGACTATCTGATTGGTCAGTCTTACGGCCGCTCTGTGTACTTGGCATAGAGTTAGAAATCAAATAAAGGTGTCAGTCAAATAAAATACACGCTTTTCAAATGTTGTAAGATAAACTATGTATTTATTTATTGCTTAGTAGGAAATCAACAATTCTGACATAACATTATTATCTATACTATTATAAAGTTGTAAAAATGAAATGTCTGTACATTGAAGATATTTTCAAAAAAAAAAATATGGTTACGGACTTTTTGAGTTCACTAGAATTAAAAATATTTTTTTTTGAATTTTTGTATGTTTGTATGTGTCGTTGTGGCTTCATCACGCAAAATCGGCTAAACTGATTTCAACTATTTGTGGCACACGGGTAGCCGGGTATCTCCAGATGGTTATAGGATACTTTTTACCCGACTACGCTGAAGAAAAAAGAGGGTTATGACTAGAGGAAAACCCCTCCGCGTACGAAGTTGCGGGCGCCTTCTAGTCGGAGCATATTTTTATTTCTTATTTTTTCTTACTAAAGACGTCAAGTTGTTTATGTGTCTTAAGAAACTATTTATCTTTACGTTCGTTGGTTTTAAAAAAAATAAAGGTTTAACTATGGGAAAACTATATAAAAGTGGTCAGCGGGCACTGCTTTTCCGCATGATCATTAACTTCGATGCTGTAAAGCAACAGCAAGAAGCGATTATCGCTGAAAAGCGGCAATGTTTACATTAAGTCTTTGACTGGTAAGGTTAACCAATCTTAGTACTTTTGAATAACACCAATATGGTTTTTGTTAAAATAATGTTCAAGTGAAGCCATTTAACTTTTAGCAGCCTCTTAAGTGCACTGAGAATATATTATGTGGTGTTACTGATTTATTTATTATTCATAAGACTATTTAGTGTCCTATATTCAGTGTTGCCATATACCAAAGCACATATAAAACAATTAAAATTGGTGGGGTAAAGATATTCTAGCCAGACTATATTTATATCATCAACAACGAATAAGGAAGGATGTTTGGAAATTCATCTCCTGACAGGGTTAAACTGGGGTTGAAAGTTTGTATGCAAAACCTGTAATTATTCGATTAACTTTTATAATATTTCGCGTATAGACTTTTCATTTAAATGTAAGAAAACTAATTTCAGCATTTTTGGAAATTCACTCCTAACGGTGTTAAATTGGGGTAGAAAGTTTGTATGGAAAACCAGTAATTATTTGAGTATTTCGCGTAAATGAAGAGTATTTAATAGTAATAAAACTAATATCAGCATTTCTTGAAATTCATACCTGAAAAGGATGAAATAAGCGGTAACAGTCTGGGGCAAAAGTAGTAAAACTGGGGTAAAAGGGTGTTTTGAAGCGATGAATAGAAATTTTAAAGATATTAGAGGGAAATGATGGTATGATGGGTGGAGTCACTATGTTGTTAGCTGGAGACTTTCGTCAGACTCTACCCGTAGTTTCGAGTGGAACTCGAGCTGCTTAAGTTAAAATATGCATTAAAGCGTCAAATATTTGGCCTTTGATCAAAAAATTCCACCTTAAGGTAAATATGCGAGTGCACCTTAAGGGTGATATTTGCGCTGGATAGTTCTCCGACCTTCTGCCATGCCATAAACTATCGCGTAGAGTTTTTAAATTCACTTTACCCACCTGGCCTACCTTTTCAAATACTTATCTTAAAAGTGGGTACTCGAGTAATGTTGCTACGGAATCTCAATCAGCCGAAGTTTTGCAAAGGAACCAGGCTGCTTGTGCAAGCCTTACATAGAAACGTTATAGAAACCAACACAATTACTGGGTGTGCTCAAGGTGAATCTGTGTCGTATATACCCCGGATACCACGTATACCCTCGGAATACCAATTCGAATTGAAAAGGCTGCAGTTTCCCCTTAAGTTCTGCTGTTTCACAATCAATATGTCTCAGGATCAGTCACGGAAAACCGCAGAAATAGATCTTAGGAGGGACCGCTTCTCGCACGGCCAGTTTTACGTGGCTCGCTCGAGAGTAAGCTCTCCACGCAGCTTGTTAATGTGGTATATAAAGAAGTACTGCCAAAACCACCTAATGTTCAATATTATCAATAGTTAAATCTCAATTGTCCAATTACATCCTTTTTTTTAAATTACAGTTATATAAAAAAGTAACGTGACATAACTATTGACGGACAATGCATAGCCTAAACTGCGGACGGTAGAAATACGAGAATTGAAACACATATTCTTCACTTTTGAAATTCGAGCTATACGCGGACGAAGTCGCGGGAAAAGCTAGTAAATAAATAAATATCACAGGACAATTATACACAAATCGAGCCAGTCCCACGGTAAGCTCAATAAGAGTTGTGTTATGAGTACTAGACGACGATATATTTAATAGATATATTTACTTATGACTAAATTTCACACAAATATTTGCCCTTACCGGGATTTGAACCCGGGACTTGTTTCGTAAACATTTTCGTACTGAATTTAACCTTTACCTAAATACTTATCAAATTAAAAGATTATTTTTCGACGTTTGCAATCGGTACTCGTACGTTCGCAAGTTTTTGTAATTTAGATTCTTTATTAATCATAATTTGTTTTTATCTCTTAAACTTTTTTGGCATACTACTATGCCAAAGCAAAATAAACAGATAAATATTTGGAAATCGGAAATATTACCGGGCTTGAATCTGCTGAAACCAGGTATTTTACAACGACAATGAACGAGAAGCGAGTAAAACTAGAAACTAGATTTGAGTTGGCGAGAAGCGAGTATGCAGTACTGATAATTTTGTCGTTTAGCTATAAGTGTACGTACGAGAATACTCGCACCACTCTCTCGGTCAAGACATATATTCGTTCGCCAACTTATCCAAAATATTTCTATGGATGAGCTTTTTATAGAGAGAATGTGCAAGGCAATATAACAAATAATTAAAAAAGAAGGCAGTTGTTGTCCCGAATATACGAGTAGGGATCTTTGAGGCAAAAAACCACCTTCCTGAAAATATAAACAATTAGACGCGAAATATACGTAGCAAGTAAAAATATTTAAAGAAAATAAATACGAGTATAGAGAGTATTAGCAAGTAAATTGGCAACTGGTTGGTTTTATAGCGTGTATACCGTGCGTATGACAGCAGAACTAGCATCTGAGCGAGTTTTATCTGTGTTAGGTCTTGTCGCTGCGGAAAAGTAGTGGAGAGAGCCAGCGATCAACTAATAAATTATAATATAGTTTGCTATTGTTCGTTTCGTGAGCGAGAATATAGTCGTTCTCGTTGGCGGTGGGCCAAGTGCCTGAGATCGAAGTTAACTGAAGCTGTCGACCTGTGTATACTTTTACAGAACAATGCTAACGCAATGGCAAATTAAACTGATCCAGGTTCACTGATTGCTCATGGACATGATTAAGAGATTCGTGTAAAGTGTCCTATTTATTTCTTGTCAGTAAAAACAATCGATCGACACAAAAAGTAACTAAGCGTCACTGTAGAACTACCCTAACGGCATGGAAATGTACTTACTTGAAGATAAGTCCATCATGCGCCATGGCGTAGACGACGCGTGGCATGGGGAACATGGAGCCGAACATGGAGACGGTGAGGCCAGCGAGCGCGCCCAGCGCCACGATGTACTTGCAGGTGGGCGCCTGCACGTGCGCGAACATTTGCACGAGCGCGCTGTCCGTGTCGACCTGGTCGTACGGCACTGGGGGACAACACGTTTTTTATGACTTTTAGGGTCGGCACCAGAGTTGACGTGAATGATTACTTAGGGGTAGGTGATGTGCATGTGGACCACCACCAGTTTGTATTGACATACCATTCACGGAGCAAAATCAAGTATACGCGTCTGAAAATGTTTTTTAACGTATGTACCCAATATATTTATTGGGTAGATACCTAATGTATTTATGTGTGGGTGTATCAAATATTCATCATTAAAATGTAGTTTCCATTTGTAGTGTCGGGTTCACAACTCGGGTGGGGCGACAGTCACGTGAGAGGCGACGGCGAGAGTGGACGTGTCAACCCCAACTACTGGTGACGTAACGAGCCGTATATACTACACCCGTGTAAGGGAGTACTATACCATTGAAATTTCAATAAAGAAATAAAAAATCAGGGACAGTCTCTCACCAATCGATCTAGTCCCAAACTAAGCAAATCTTGTACTATAGGGCGTCTAGTAAGGCGACTAATTACCCGACTACGCTGAAGAAAAAAAAGAGGGTTATGACTTGTCCCCTTCCGCGTACGAAGTTGCGGACGCCTTCTAGTTTAATATAAATATGTATTTACAAATTTATACCTACATAAATATAAAGTACTCGTATCAAAGTGTGCGCTTGTTTATTGTTTTTTTTTCTGTGTAAATTGAAATGTGACATTATAGGTATCCATGCGATCTTCATTATTGTAAGATTGTCCCTGATTATTTATTTATTTTTATTTATCTATATATCATCCCAAAATAGTTTCTTTAGTTTTGGCTGAATAGTGACAACGTATGCCATTTTGTAAAAGAGTCTGGTAATTAAAAGTAAAAAATAGTTTTCCACTCCCGCCTTTTTCTTTAATGATCTATTTTTTTTGTTGACTCTAGTGGTTTGGAGATGTTTTTACTTTGAAAAAAATAAATACAAGTGAATTGTATTGTATTTATTGAACTTGCTTTCGCGATAAACATTTACCTACAAATGTAACGCTTTTAAACGAATTACCTATATCTAACATTGCGTCGGTATGTAATAATATATACTTAATAGTGGATTTTATGACAAGGCGCTAATAAGCCATTTATACACGAGGTCATTATTTGTGCCAAATAGGTGTTAAATATTACATTACTGCAGAGCCTGTGCAAAATAGGAGACTGCCGGCCGAGTATTTAGTTATATCCTCGTTAACACTCGGCCATCTAGAGAGATACGAGGCCGGCAATCCCTGTTCGCGCGGAGGCTTGTATAGTGCTTTTCTCAAACATGCAGTGAAATAAAAAACAACATTTTTTTATACAATAAATATTTTTTTCCCACTAAAATGTTATTTTAATATACATAGCATAGCACCCCGGCGCGCGGCGGTGCTCGGAGCGAATTAAAACAAAAGAAGGTCGCTCTCCAGGCCATGGCACGCAATTTCGTATGAAAGTATCATTATGTACGCCACGTCGCACCGCACCCGAAATGTGGGACTTCGGGGTCTATTATAAGGAACACAACGTCAATATTTCAATGCTTGTTTAAGAAAAACACAAACCTAAAACGTGTTGTTCCTGATATTTATATATATATAACTTCATAACTCACACATACCCTACAAATTAAAAATAATTACAAGTGATCCAACGAAAAATCTAGTATTTCTAACATTCGCGAACGACACCAAACCAATGTCACTCCGATTCAGAGAATTAAAAACACACGCCTAAAACTTACGTACATGTACGTAAAATAAAATGTAGCAAGCTTTGACCACCGAATACACCAGGATTATTTAAGCTCGAAATTTGAACTTGTTAGGTATGTATTTGTGAAACGGCACGCTCGCTCAGTCAAAAGCTGCAGAAGAAGAGACCGAGTGGGACGACTGAATACGAATTCCAAATGGCGAACATCAGAATATCCCGCGAGCTTTGTGGAGGTTCTGTGGCTATGCACACATTTAACGCGATGTGCGCCTTGTGCATAAGCCCTTGAGTCTTTTGTTTTAGTTGTGAATTTTGATTGACAAGCGCGTAGGTAGAATCGATTTGTGCAAACTGATAAAATGTCAAAGAATACAATATTTCCGTTTGGCAGTTTTTAGGGTTCCGTAGCCAAGATGGCAAAAACAGAACCCTTATAGTTTCGTCATATCCGTTGCCAAAAAACTGCGCTTCTCAGCAAACGGACGTAAGTGCCGGGGAGATACGCTCTTTTGTTAGTGTTTTTTTTATATCGTATTTTTTTCATCTGTAGTGCATCTTTTTGTATAAACGGCTGCGGAACCCTACATTGAGCATGGTCCGACATGCTCTTGGCCGGTTTTTCAAGATAGTGTCTTAAGTTACAGTTATACTCGTAATTATTTATTATAAGTAAAAATAAAAAAAACTGGCGGTCTACGAACCATAAGGTGATCTGTTTTTACCTATACTTACCTACTACTATATTTAGTACTTATTCTTTTTCACTTCTGCTCAAAAAGTACGTCATATTAGCTGCGCGAAGCGAGACTAAAATAGTACATTTTGCCCCTAGGGTTTAAAAGAAAGCCATACTGAAAAAAAAACTTGCAGCCATACTCCTTACGAATAATTTAAAACAAATAAACCAACCTGATCAGATTGGCCAAACTTTCTGATAGAATTGCTCAAACTGTACTTTTAGTTTGGGAGCGTTCAAGTATGACGTAACGCAATTTTTGGAGATTATTAACCCCCCCGCAGTAAAACGTTACGTAACCACCAAGTGACCTTTTTTATCCAAAGTAAAATAATGCTGCTTGAAAGAAGAAAAATGCTTGAGAGAATCTCTGTACGCGACCGTTCTGAAGGGTTAAAAAAATCTATGTTATACGTAACGCGTAGTTCAAACCCCCCTTCCGCCCTTGTAACGCATCGTAACGTTTTACAAGAGTCCCCCCTTGGTTACGTAATACTTGAATGCTGCCTTTTTCATGAAATATACAATTTTAATGTTAAGTCTTTTTTATTTTTTTCTCGCAGTCGAAGTCAAAAGCCGAGTGTTTAACACGTGGCTAAAAGCCATTATGACACTCAGACATATTTTTCCTCGCTTACTTCGTGAGCTCGTCCAAATAATCACTTCGTGTCTTAATGGCTTATTTTAGCCCCTTGTCAAACAATCTAATATTATGAAACAGTTCGATTAAGAAGTGGTTGGACTCGTAGATAGGAGACTTTGTATGTAACCGGTCGCATACAGTTCATTTCATTTTATGTGATTTCTCTTTAAACCATAGAGGCTAAAACAATCACTTTAGCCCCGCTGCGTGAAGCTAAAATGAGGCTATTTAAACCACAGAGGGTAAAACAATCACTTTAAAGTGCGTCCACACTTGTATCATTTGCTCGTATCCGATCACCATGCCGTAGCATGACTGCGTATCGCGCTGCTTGGACGCTAACTGTCGGCGCGCCGATCATGCCGTACTCGTCCGATATAACTGTGTGATACGCGTAGCAAAATCGATTTCGAGCGATCCGATCGGCGCAACGTCCAAACGCGTGATCGTGACACGCGATCATGCCACGCGACGATGATCTGATACGGGCAAATGATACAAATGTGGACGCACCTTTAGCCTCGCTGCGCGAAGCTAAAATGAGGCTCTTTTCTAGCATAAGAAGTGAAAAAGCTATTACCTCGAGTATTTATTACAGACCGTTTAACGATATTTAGTTAAATGAGATTTTTGAATCGAAATACTTTAGATTTAACTTCTATCTAGCCAATCCGGCTATACGAATATGCTATTGAAGTTTAATATTGATACGAAAATAAAGAGTAAATATAGGTAATACTGATTCAAAACGAGATTTTGCGTCACTGAGAGAGACATTCGAATTATTGACTCAATATTCAAATATTTAAAAGGTTTATAACCAGACTGTACCTAAAAGATGTATCTTGACACGTCTTTCTTTCGTCGACTTTAGGTAAACAATAATAGCGTTCTCAGTAACTCTGCCTATTCTTTCGCGTTCCGTTATAAGCATCCGTGTATCTGTATTTTATTATCTTACTTGAAATATGTTTTAATTAAAATATATTCTCATACAATCTATAACAATTTTAAATAAAATACATTATTAAGTATAAGAGCTTTCATGCCAGGACTATTGTTCCAAGTGTAACAGCAATGCCTCGAATAGTATTCGGAGCATTCGTACGTAACTGCTTATATGTGTGTTTCATTCCATCAATTTGGCTAGAAGGATGATTGATGACCCAATAATGTTAAGTAAATGATAAACACATTATCCTCCTTAGCGTCGCGCAGTCGGGTAAAATCCTAAAACCACACTGCATAACAGACCACATCTTTTATAGTTATAGGGACATTTTAGTAAGGTATGCCGGTTTACCTTAGCGGTTTACTTAGTCAATACTAGGATTTGAAACGTGTAACGTATGTTTTGTTTTAAATAAATTTCAAATTTTCCCATATTAACCCATTTGGATTGCTCACCTTGTGATATATTCACCCCTTCCCTCCAAAAATAAAAACTTAAATATCTTTCTCCTCATTCAAGTCAGCAGTTAACACATTTAGAATTACAAGTGAAACATTAAAAATCACACGTTTGCGTCAGTAATTTTCAGCGCTTGGATTCGCGTGTCATAGAAATTTTAAATGCACTAAACTTTTGTCGTTCTTTTGTTTTCCTATTGCATCAAGGTTTTAAGATTAAGGTTTAAATAGCATACACATACTCAGGGATCAGCTAATATTAGTGATAGAAAACTTATAAAAGACGATCGAAGGAAAAAGAGGCGCTACATTAAGCGAGGTTAAATACGAGTAATAGCTTCAGATTTTTGTATGTAAAGCAAAAAGTACGAGACCTTTTTGCTTGTCCATTAGATCTTTTAACTAAGTTTTTGTCTAAAGTACGCTTTGTATAAATAAATGATATTTTTCTTGTATTACTGGACCTTACCAATAGTATTTGCCATTAGCGCCCAACTAGCGAGCACAAAAGTGATATATTTTATTTGGGTATATTAATTTAAATATAATTTGAGTCTTCGCTCCTATGACACTACGAAATCTCATCCAAACTGCTGTAACACCATTTTGATGTTAAAAATAGTCTGGTCGCTGTCGGGAACAAGAACGCTCGAGGGCGGCTAACTTGTATACAGGGTGTAGGAACAATATACCGTCGAAAAACTGAAACCAAATATTCTAAACCTCATTATTGAGAACATTTCCCGTTAAATTGTCATGTTCTTAACGTAAACTGCAGAAATATTCCTTTTTCTCCGAAATAATAATTTGCTAAGAAAGGGAGGTAATTGCGGTGTTCGTGTCGTAAAATGGATGCCACCCCGATGCACAAGTTTTCGTCAGTCAGAGCAGTTTTTAAAGTTCTCCCATTCGTAAAGAAATAATGTTTTAGATGAAAATTCAATACTGTTATTAATGCTAGTGTTATAATAGTTCCATTATGCACGAAAATATTCTACGCTAGTTAAAGTTAAATATAAGGATACCACTTTTATCAGGAAAAAATAATATTAGTTTTTTTTTTCTATTTCGGTTTCGAATACGAAAAGCGACATTGCATAGCTACATGCTGACAGTTCCGCTTCGAGCCCATCAATCAAGAAGTGCAGTTCGAGACCACAATTTGACTTGGACAATAGTTTTTAAGAGTCCTTTTTTTCTACAGTAAAAGCCTTATTGAATTTCTATTAAAAAATGCAAATATAGTATACATTCAACATTAGTATTATTATTTCTATTACTTTGTCTTAATAAATACCAAAATAAATGTGATAGTTGTTTAGGATTGGAGGAACTCTTTTGCATCATGAATAGTATATAAAAATAAAAGAAGTTCAGTAGGTATCTTAATTTCTTGAATCTTTAGTATTTTAAATGCTATTATAAAGTTGTAAAATGAAATGTCTGTACAATGAAAATATTTTCAAACAAGCTATTGTTTCGGACTATTTAGAGGACACTGCAACAAAGAAAAACTTCAAAAAGTACAGTGACCTCCAAACCATACGATGCAATCTTTTTTTTATATCTTCAATGTATAGCCATTTCATATTTACAACTTCACGTGATAACATAATTATGCGAGATGAATTACCTACACGTAAAGATGTGTTAATGCTGGACCCATGTTGTCTGTAATAAATAAATGATTTGATTTCATTATTATTATTACGGTTCTATTCTAACATCACTAGTTATTCCTATATACATGCTACATGCTACATCCTCAGTTAGCGTCCCTATCAAAGGGAAGGGAAGCTTATAGAATGAAATAAAGATTAAAAGCTATACGAGGATATCACAGAAGCGTCGGGCGACACGTACCGTCACGGAGTAATAAACCCTCTATTGAGTGCACGATACTTAGAAGGTTAGTTAAATGAATCCTGAAATGAAAGGGATGATATCGAAGGGAAGAACTAATAAATAAACCGACAGTGAATTTTTGCGAGCAACGTGGGATTTAAATGCTTAACTCGCTATTTATAAATGTGTTTACTACTGACTTATTAATTGTTTATATTTAATGAGAGGTGTGAATTACGAGTATGGATGGGTGAGCAATCCAAATGGGCCAGCATATGGGAAAATTTTAAATGATGTTAAAATTATGCCCAATTTACAATTGGCAACATTTCATACTCTAAATGATGTTCACATTGTGGCCAATGTACAATATAAATCATTACGAATTTTCAAGTAATATTAAATCGGTACACATTTTGTTATGTTTTTTTAATTGCATCTAGTTTTGAAAATATTTGGGAAAATGTGTAGAAACGATTATCTAAGAGACGCCACTAAGGTGGATATGACAGTCTCAGCACACATGAAGAACAGCAGTACAATTTTTATACTAAATCTGTCTTAGTAGCATTGACTTGATGCAAAATACTTACATATTAGTGGTTAGATACGAATTCTCCGAAATAGTACTGGAAGCAATGCTGTTAAGATTTTTGTTGGAATCATAATCCCAGCTTGAACGCTTATTTATATATAATCTTTTAATAGTAAGTATAAATAAAATTATATGAGAATGTATTTTCATTAAAGCATATATTTGCAAGCAAGAACATAAAAGCCACGTAAAAAGATGCTTATAACGGGACGGCAAAGAATGGGTCGAGTATCTGAAAACGCTCTTATTGTTCCCCTAGAGTCGATGAAAGAAAGGCTTGATAAGATACAGCTTTAGGTACAGGCAATAAAACATTTATTTATTTATTGTATGACGTTAGTTTACACTGCGTGTTTATTATCTAAATTTACAATTTGTGAGACAGTCAATAGCTTCGCTTATGTACTAACAATGATTATGTTTGTGTGTAACTAGCGGGCGCCAGCAATGTCCACGTAGATTTCCGATCAAAACAAAGATATAAATGAGGTCAACTTTTTTCTGTCCGTCGATGCTATTTATCAGTAAAAAAATACTCAAAAGATTTTCTACGTGCAACGGATTGAGAGTATAAAAATGGAGATATTGAACATTATTTCATAAGAAGGCAAGACTGGCACTTTTAACGCCTGTCAGACTATGAGAAGAAGAGACAGGCGGAGATCCCGATACCGGCTAAAATGTAATGTTCTGGAAGGTACCTCAGCGTTTCAAAGGGATAGTATTTATTTTAAGGCATAGCATAAAAAAATATTAGATTAAGGCATAGCATACAAATTACCAAGACCTAAACTGTGTTGAATTGCGACCCGCCAAAATTTAATCCACGTAATCATCATGCGATTAGTATTTTGGTGTACAGGCTATGAGAGCATTTAAATATTATTATTATAGGATGTTGCAATTCTCTAAATTGCGTAAAAAGTTTGAAAAGTATAATAAAGTACATCGAATTTTATTGTATCTGTTGATAGACGACACACGAATCGCTAAATATAGGAACAAAAAGTTTGGTACACATAATATATATATATGACATAAAGAAGCACTAAGAAAATTTTGTTGTCAGTCACACATAGGGCGAAAAAGTGGGTGCAATTTTGTGTGATAAAAGGGGAAAATCACATGGACGTAGTCACGAGACAGAAGAGAGGAAAAAAATAAAAATATAAGCTGGTCGCCGTAGTTAGCGTAACACCTCTTTATAAACAACATTAGCGGCGTTTCTTTTGGGGGCTAAGATTACCAGACTGCTGGCAGAACTCACACTGGAACATGCGACGTAAAATTGACTTGGGACTTATTAAGAAGTTGGGCGTGCAGCGTTCATTTCGTGTTTGATCGTCGTTGGGATAACACGTCTTCTATGTCAGAATTTAATTAGGTAACTTCTTATAATAGTCGAAGAAACTAGACAACCTATCCTATCCTTCATTCTTAGAATGCAAAATCTAACTTTTTAACCACGGCTCAAAAATGATGGAAAAATTCATGAAAATGAGGCCTTATAAGTACTTTCAATGAAAACTATATTGAATACAATCGGTTGTAAACACTCATTTCCCAAATAATACCAATGGAACGTATGATAAATGTCCCAGTGCTTCACACAGTCCCTTCTGTTGGCAACTTTTGCTTAAATGCACAGTAATATAGGCCAAAAACAGGGTGACAATTATTAGGAAAAGAGAGTCCAGTATGGGAGAAATTTACCTTATTCCACTTCAAAGTATATAAATAAGTTAAAATAAATATTTGGGCAGTATTTGGCTAGCTAGACGTACACCTAATATTGAAATAAAAATAGGTATAGCGAAACAGACATTCAACAATAAAAAAAAACTTATTTAAACTGTTATTTGAAGCATTGCTATATGTATATATGTATAGGACTAGAAGGTGTTCGCAACTTCGTTTGCGGAGGAGATAAAGTCTTAACCCCTCTTTTTTTCTTCAGCGTAGTCGGATTAAAAAAGTTAAAGTACCCTATAACCATCTGGAGATACCCAGCTACCCGTGTACCAGAAATACTTGAAATTTTAACCGTTTAGCCTTAGATTTGGCATGATGAAGCCACGACGATGCATACGAACATACAGAATAGCAAATATACGAGAAGATTACTTGAACTGGAACTGGGAAGATTAGCAGTACTTACAAGTATGAGAGACAGTAGGAGTTCGTTTAAAACCATAGAGCATAAAATGTGTATTTTAATAATTACACCATAGAAAGAGAAGCTGAAGTCAAGAGAGAAATTAAAGATTAAAGATAAGCTAGAAAACACAAATACAAGAAAAGGATGTCACATAGTACTACGAAACTAAGGACATAGTGTGATACGGGGGGTTTAGTAATAAAATATTTATTCTCTGGTTTAGTTAGTGATTTCTATAGAGAAGCTTAGATAGGCGTTATTCTTAATATAATTACATCATCTACTTTTAAACTAGTTGCCTGTCTGTCTTGCACTACTGTCAATCGGCACCGATAATAATGTGGGTGTTTTTGGTGAAACACTCACCTATAAGGGTGAGCATCATGGAACTGCTGACGTAGGATTAGATGGAGACAGTTGCACACATCAGCCTCACCGATAAGAATATGACTGTTAATGGTGAAATACTCACCTACTAGGGTGAGCATCATGGAACTGCTGACGTAGGATTAGATGGAGACAGTTGCACGCATCAGCTACACCGATAAGAATATGACTGTTAATGGTGAAATACTCACCTATTAGGGTGAGCATCATGGAACTGCTGACGTAGGATTAGATGGAGACAGTTGCACACATCAGCCACACCGACAATAATATGACTGTTAATGGTGAAATACTCACCTATTAGGGTGAGCATCATGGGACTGCTGACGTAGGATTAGATGGAGACAGTTGCACACATCAGCCACACCGATAAAAATATGACTGTTAATGGTGAAATACTCACCTACTAGGGTGAGCATCATGGAACTGCTGACGTAGGATTAGATGGAGACAGTTACACACTTCAGCCACACCGATAAGAATATGACTGTTAATGAAACACTCACCTATGAGGGTGAGCGTCATGGAACTGCTGACGTAGGATTAGATGGAGACAGTTACACACATCGGCCACACCGATAAGAATATGACTGGTATTGAAACGCTCACCTATGAGAGTGAGCATCATGAAACTGCTGTCGTAGGATTAGATGGAGACAGTTACACACATCGGCCGCACCGATAAGAATATGACTGGTATTGAAACGCTCACCTACTAGGGTGAGCATCATGGAATTACTGTCGTAGGATTAGATGGAGTCAGTTACACACATCAGCTACACCGATAAAAATATGACTGTTAATAAAACGCTCACCTACTAGGGTGAGCATCATGGAACTGCTGTCGTACGATTAGATGGAGACAGTTACACACATCAGCTACACCGATAATAATATGACTGTTCATGAAACGCTCACCGATGAGGGTGAGCATCATGGAACTGCTGACTTAGGAATAGATGGAGACAGTTGCACACATCAGTTACACTCATGAGAATATGACTGTTAATGAAACACTCACCTATGAGGGTGAGCATCATGGAACTGCTGACGTAGGCCACTAGGATGATAACGAGGCTCAGGACAATGGCGAGCGGGATGGAACGCTTGGGGTTGTTGGCCTCCTCGCCCGTGGTCGCGATGATATCGAATCCGATGAAGGCGTAGAAGCAGGTTGCGGCTCCGCTGAACACCTAATATAATAAATAATAATAAAATATATAAGCCATTTTTTTCGTCAATCTGCTTTATCCCTCAAAATCTAGCTTGGATTCCATTGTGGACCGAAAATGCGTGTGAATATATTGGCCCATCTTTTCTTTTGTGATCCTTGCTGTCTTTACGTTACCTTAGGTATCCATTGCATTGCACACTACTAATAAGAGATACTAATTGTATTGTTCTTTTTGTCCATCTGTTAACAGACAGAACATATGCGGCCTATTTAAATTTCAATAATTGCAAACTAAGTCGGTTAATTTCGTAATTTGTCTAATATCCTTATTAACTTTATTCCCAACATACTGTTTCCACTGTCCACTGATAGAGCGCTAATTTATTTTGTTCTTACCTATTTCAGCTTAAGTTAAATTAAGTCCGCCAAATGTACCTTTATTCGTTGTGCAACAAAGACTAAATAGATAAATATATATATATATTATGTTATAGGGGGGAAAACGAGCATGGAGCGCCTGATGGTAAGCGATCGCCGTCGCCTGTAACTTTTATAATGAAATAAACTTACTTAAAAAATATAAACGTTCAAAATCATAATGTCCAGTCCAGGCTAACACCTACGAGTCAAAGATGATTTCTTTCGCGCCGAGTAGAAGCTGCGAAGAGAAAAATCTAACTATACCAAACCTAATCCTAAGCAGACGGGACCAGGCGCCCTTTTCAGAAAATCTTGTAATTTTATTACAATCGAAAATTTATTTCCAGCATTATCTATTAAAAAGAAACTTCACTTGTAATACAACTTACAAGCTTTTATTAAACGGGGCCCAAGTCTGAAGACGAAAAAGCTGCTTCTGCTGGTTGTATTTTTTTCCAACCAGCATAACGCGTTATCCCTTTGAAGATTCTTAAATCGCCTGCCCCGAACCGCAGCAGCGTTAAATGGCTCCCTGACACTGATAAAGTTACCCAGGTTTTTATTTTATCATCCGGTCTACTTACGCTTAAATATAACGGGCTGCGAGTACGCTTGTCGCACGACAAAACGGCACCCGTATCTTTAACAGTGTTCCGTAGAGAAATAGATAGGTACCTAGTGTCTCTCGCGCGACAAAGAGTCGACTAGCACAGTGTACTAGAGATGTACTACTGTATACGATTCGGGTTGTACGTATAACACAGTACCTATCTCTAAGTCGGTAACCCGATTTCTTAGGTAAAACCTTGGGCTCTGCGCTCCAAGGGCCCATAGTCTTTATTAAAACTTGTAGAATTTGAATATGTAATAGCAGATCAGATTAGATCATTGCTTTTTACCTTTTGTATATAATGGTATTTCTACGCCGGGCCTACGACGGGCGGTCCAATAATTCGCGGAATGAAGCAGAAGGAGGTAAAATTATAGAAAACCTTTTTACGTATCTGGTATGAGAATTGTTCAGAAAAAAAAAACATATTCAATCTCAATCCAAAACCGTATAGTCTGGCTATAATATCTTTACCCCACCAATTTTAATTGTTTTATCTGTGCTTCGGTAAATGGCAACACTGAATATAGGGCACTAAATAATCTTATGAATAATAAATAAATCAGTAACACCACATAATATATTCTCAGTGCACTTAAGAGGCTGCTTAAAAGCTAAATGGCTTCACTTGAACATTATTTTAACAAAAACCATATTGGTGTTATTAAAAAGTCATAAGATTAGTAAATCTTACCAGTCAAAGACTTAATGTAAACATTGCCGCTTTTCAGCGATAATCGCTTCTTGCTGTTGCTTTACAGCATCGTAGTTAATGATCATGCGGAAAAGCAGTTACCGCTGACCACTTTTATATGGTTTTCCCATATTTAAACCGTTATTTTTTTTTAAACCAACGAACGTAAAAATAAATAGTTTCTTAACACACATAAACAACTTGACGTCTGTGACCTGTGACAGATACAAAACATTGCCATATCCAGTTTTTTATATATTTGACAGTTCCTTTGCTTGGAAGAGATAAAATGGTCCGACTCTAGTTTGTTTTAAACGTGCAACTATGGAGAAAATTGAATCATGCCATGATAAATATCAACCTAAACAAGGAAAACCTCTGCAGCCTAAAATTAATGAAAGTATAGCCGTCTACGAGGACCAGTACCTTGATAAAACCATACTTTTCAAGTGACATAGCATGCAAGTTAGTCAATTGAAGATTACTCTCGCCCAGAAGGGCCGATTGAAGTCACAACCTTAGATATCGTACAAAAAGTTGAAAAGCTTGTATAAGAAGATGCTCGGATTTAAAAAGATACGATTATCTGCATTACACCAGGGGCCCTTTTCATGAACGCTTGTAACTTGTATTACAAGCGGAAGTCTCTTTTTATTCATATTGTTGGATTAATTTCCGCTTGTAATACAAGTTACAAGCTTTTGAGGATCGGACCCCAGGTCTAATAAATTCCAATACAATTTAAGAGTAAATTTGAAATAATGTTGGAATAGTTAGCAGGTTCAAAACCATATACATATAAAAATATTTACAGCAAAAGGATTTGGAATAACTCCATTTTTATTTACTACCTTTAAACGTTTATCAAAGGCTCGCACCGCTTTCGTTGGTATTTCGCCCCAAACATCAAATATGCTAGATAGCATAATTAAAATGGTCCAAATGAATGATTTTATAATAATTTAGATTTGAAAGCTTTTATGACCACACAATATAATCTCATACATTTAAATCCAAAGAACTGAGAGTAATTCATTTTTCTGCTGAAAATCAGCCAAACTAGCCCAAAACCAAGCTTGAACAGTGTTTACTGTGTGAGATGGGGCTCCGTCGTGTTGAATCTTGTAGTACTCATCTTTCCTAAATTTGGAGCATCATTTTTATAACAAATCTCTGATTATCAGTAATCAGCTTTAATTTTACCATATTTCTTTTAAACATTAGTGAAAATGTATCCCCCCCATACTCAATATCCCCTTAACCATCACCGATGGTGAGCTCCGGAATATCAGAACACTCCCCTGATTTTCTAGGATGTCTTCTTTCCTTGCTGCCCACAACCGATTGTTTTGAACATTATGCGGCTACTCCAAAACATACTTTAACACTTGTCAGAAAATACGAATTAATCCATAGCGTGCCAAGAACGTATCATATTAAATTTTTATATTTTTTTTTATCTTGGTTGCTTCGGAAATGCCATGAACCTTACGTTTTTGGTAGGCATGCTACCCAAGGTCAACTTTTGAAATATTGTGTACCCGTCCCCTCGAGATCTTCAAATCAGCAGCAAATGTTCGAATAGAACGGTTGTTTTTCCGCCGATTTCGCGCTCTCATGATCTTCACCGGTCTCTCTGTTCTAGCTGAAATTACTCGACCAGCTCTTTCTGTCGTCTAATGAGGACGTCTCCTTCTACCTTTTTATTATGATGTAAACTAGATTGCGTTTGATTCCAAGGGGGTTTTAACGCCCTAAATATTGTACGCGAGTTGTTGCCGTTACGAAATCTGTGGTATATACTTCACGGTATTGATTCATCTTAGATTAAAAGCAAATGCCAAATCTTTGGTGATTACTCGTATAACGTATTAAACTGTACTGCCTCAGACACTTAATTCGTGAAGGCCAGTATAAAAAGAAGTGTATTTGAACTTATTGGACACGGTGTAGTTGGTGATCGATTACAAGAATTTTGAGGATCCTTGACGGTTCTCTTATTTTTCGCAGAAAATTGTTACGCCGATTATCACTTCCCAACTCCCGTTTCGCGGAATTTTATTTCGCCGACCTTTCATTTCCCAACTTATCAATTGCCAACTTATTATTTGCCAACCTCACCGTTACCAACTTAACTTTTGGTCTGTGTTTTATTACGTATTATTAAAATGCCACCTTTCATGTATAAGTATTTTTAAAATGCCACCTTTCATGTAGCAGAATGTTTTAGTTGGCATAATATACACTTAGTTGTTTATTGTTTACCAAATGTTTTATTGAGTAGCGTTTCGTTTAGCAACTCCGTTTTATTAATACATCGTGGGTAAACGCTACCGCTCACTTATTTTTATGACAATAATGTAGGTAAGTATGAATACATTGACTCATTAGCGATAAGTGTTTATACTTGCCAATTGCCTTGTGGTATGTTTTATTGGTGTAATAATTAAAATGGGTGAGATTAATGAAGAGTGCTCAGTTTTTACTACTACAAGAGGCGGAGTGAAGTTATTTTTGAATGGATTTACGTATGAAAAGAGCAAAGTATATGCAAGCAAGCAATCTGACGCTCCGCTCGCTTCGCTCGCTCCGCTATCCATGGTCATAAAACAAACCTAACCTAACCTACAGTTTTTGGGTTTTGATCCATATTCCATTTTGTCGCAGTTACTCTTCCTTGCCAGAGTTTCGGCCAACCAAAAAATATGTAAGCATTGGTATGTATCTTTTTCTTATTTGTAACTTGCCTAATGTATGAAAAGGGAACTGTTCCATCAACGAAACGTTAATCTTCCAAAAGTTGTTCGACCAAGTGAAAGATTTGACTAATGATTAGTCTGCCAAAAGTTTAGAGGCATAATAATAATCTGCTTTACAATAATTCTGCCAAGTGAAAAGTTGTCATACAAAAATTTGGTAATCGTTAGTTGTCAAAGTGAAAAGTCGGCGAAACGTTAGTTGGCAAATGAAATTCGGCCAAAAATAGTTCTGCGAAAAGGCAGAACACCATCCTTGACGTATACATGACCATCTTGGCGTGACGAAAGTTAGTGCTAGGTGGGTACAGAGATTGCTCAAACCGCTGCAGACGCAACAACGAATTTCTTCTTCTTTGATGCTTTACGAAGCAATTTTGAATCTGTGCTGAGAGAATGCAACCCACATATTGGAACGAATTGTGACTGGAGATGAGACTTGGGTTCATAATTTTGAACCTGAGTCGAAACAACAGTTTAGGGTATCATAATCGGCCGGAAAGCTAATTGATAGACTTCTTTTGATTCAGAAGGAATTCTTATGTTCGACTACAAGGACAAGGGTGTTACAATTACTGAGATATATCATGCAATGCTAAGAGAGCTGCTACTTATGTAGCCGGAATCCGGGATTCCAACATTTTTCAATCGTCCTTCATTGTAAAATCCGAACTTTTTTTAGTACTGGCCGTTATGTATTTTGACTTTATGATCGCTAGATTTTTGTTCTGGTGGGTTTATAATGTCATCTCGCTACAAGAATGGAACTCACTTGTGAAAATATTCGTGCTATGATTTATTTAGATTTTCGGCGTGGTTTAACGCAACAATTGTGCATTGATCATTTGACTTCGACTTTTGGCGATGAAGCTCTATCGAAAACTACTGTGTATGATTGGTTTAGTAAGTACAATCGTGGACGTAAAATGTACCACAACATATTGAAGCTGTGCGAAAACTTATAATGCATGACCGTCATATAACAAGGATGTATGACAAGGATTAATAAGCATGAACATTTAGCGGTAACAAACAAATTGTTGGCGTTGGATCCCGCACCCCTTAACTAAGGATCAAAGGCTCACGTCGAATGGTGCAAGAAAATATTGTTTTAACATAACCGTGGTGACTTAAAAGCTGTTTATAATATGTACACCGATGACCCGAATCCTGGACTTATGCGTTTGATCCCGAAACTAAACAACAAGAGTATGTGTGTTTAAAAATGAGCTGAACCCTACGCCGGTATAACTCGTTCAAAAACCACGTTGAAGCGATGTACTGGCTACAGGGCCACTAGGGAATCGTAAAACGGTTAATTCGGACTAGTACACAGCCATTTGATGATATTTGAAGTAATACGTAAAACGGTGAATTTCAACAAGCTAAACTTTTAACTCATTTTGGTGGATATTTTTCAGTTTAATTATTTAACTCAAAATTATATTTTAAAAGTACGTCTCTAGTAATTTTAATCCATACTAATATTATAAATGCGAAAGTGTGTCTATCTGTCTGTCTGTCTGTCTGTTACCTCTTCACGCTTAAACCGCTGAACCGATTTGGATGAAGTTTGGTATGGAGATAGTTTGAGTCCCGGAGAAGGACATAGGCTACTTTTTATCCCGGAAAAATACCCTTAACCGCTATAAACGAATTTAAGGCGGACGAAGTCACGGGCATAAGCTAGTATTGTATGAAAATTACCTCCCATTATACATACTACTTTTAGATATTTTATGATTTTACGAATTTTGTGGCCACCAACAAAATATACCCACCCACTAAAAGTGTAAATGTACCTTAAGAAATATAAGAATAAACCATATGCAATTTAAGTATATAAAAAAGGAAACCGTAAAATACAGTTCCCACAATGTACAAGTATTGCTGAGTCATTAGTTAAACAAACCACTATAATTATACAAAAGGTATATCACAACACCAAAATTTGATACTTACGTGTTAAGTGGAAAAATCAAGCAAGATAGGGCACGTCATTCGCCTAGTGCAAGAATGGAACTCAACGAACAAGTGAAGACATGTTTGTTCGACTCATTATGTTTCTTTCGATCGTAAAAATATTTTCTACATGTACCACCAAAATTAAAGCAAATTCTTAACAGTGAATCTCAATCGAATGAGGATTCACAGTCAGCACCACACAATGAACTCTGTGACTCCATAATTTTGGACACCCACATACTTTCGGAGAATGACATATCGGGCTCTTCTGATGAACCCCCATCGTGTATTTTATCAAAGAGCCTAGACGGCGACGTACATGGTCCTATATCACATTCGATCATACAAAATCATGAACTGCACGATAAAATATCCACACTAGAGACGGCACTTTTAAGCACTGAAAATGAATTGGAAAATAAAATAATAGAGAATAATGAACTTCAAAGAAAAATACAGCAATCAAGTATGGAAATAAAAGTTCTCCAATCGTTGTGCTATTCGTCTTCATCCGATACCAATAACATATGCACTGCAAGGAAAAAACGGAGAAGCTCCTTAGTTCCTAATATTCCACCGTCACCCACCGCGCCGTTACAGGCAAACAAAGGATTGGAGAGCAATAAAACTCTACTAAACTTGCAGCTAAAAATAATTGATGTGGAGAAATTGCTCAAAAATATAGAGAATGAGATAACAGCGCTTGTAAAACAAATGGAAATGTTACTTCAAAATCTTCAAACTACGGACATAAAGTGTACACCGATTGATATCACCACAATGGAACCTATGGACGCACCACGTACCCGAGCCGTTTATCGAACCTCAGACTCGGCTAACAAGGTGAATATAGCACTACGACAATCGAAACTCTGTGTAATAAGCAATCACTCAAATTACATGCTGAATTTGATAAAGCAGGTATTCGCTAGCAGAAACACGTGTCACTACCTATCACCTGGGGCAGGCACCCGGGAACTGTTCGCCGGCTTACGTCACAAACTCCAAGAATTCACTATAAACGATTTTTGCATTATATATGTTGGAGACAAGGACTTTAAAACTAGTACAAGTTACTATAATCTTGTTGAATATATTCAAGAACAGTTAAGTCTAGTTCAACACACGAATATTGTTATTTGTTCACCAACATTCAAAATGAGCGAATTTTCAAATATGTTTAATAACTGTGTAGAAATATTTAATAACTTATTAATCAAGAATAATTTGAAACATACATCATGCTACATTTTAGACTCAAATTTAAATTTATCTTATGATAGTTACATGTTTTCTCGTTTCGGAAATGTAAACTATTTTTAACGATCTGGTACAACTTTTGACATTTTTTCCTTTGGTTTGTAATAAAACCCAGACAGTTGGAAATAAGTCAATAATAATGGAGACACCTATGTACAATAATAATGAGACTTTTTTAGACCAAACTCAAGGATAAGCGTTTCTCATACCTTCACGGGGACTTGCCACTCAAAGAATAGAAACAGCTTATCTGTATTACATCTTAATATTAATCGTCTACGAAATAAAATACTACATTTGGAAACTCTACTGGAAGTAGAACTAAAAGATGTTAAGCCATGTTTTATATGTATAACGGAGTCTTGGTTACGGCCGAGCGAGGATAAGAGCATTAAGTTATCGGGTTATCAGATTATTTCAAGTTGCTCTAGGTCGATTAATCTTGGAGGTGGATGTGTTATTTTTGCCAGAGATGATATTGCTAAAAGTTGTCGAGTTTGTAATGTTGAGCGCTACTATGAAGAAAAAGTGTTTGAGGTGTGTTGTGTATCGATACAAATAGAGTCTTACAAGATTTTTATAAGCACGCTGTATAGAAGTCCCAGCAGTGATACTAAGAACTTTCTAACTAAATTAGAGCTATTCTTAGATAAAAATAAAAAACATAGTTCTATCATATGTGGAGATTTCAACATTGACTTAAAAAGCGAATCCACAGTGGCTCAAGACTTTTTGCAAAAGTTTAGGGAGCATAACATGAAGCCTACAATAAAAGACTATACTCGGGTAACAGAAACATCGCAAACCTTAGTAGACAATGTATTGTCAGACATGTAAGATAACTACAGTGCGCATGTACCCTGTAGCTTTTCGTATCGTGATGCTCAAATTGTATTATTTCTTGATCAATTAATAATACAAGTAAAACAAGTTAAACTGCGGGCCAAAAGGAACTATTCTCAAGTTGCTCTAAAGCACTTTAAAGATGATTTAAAAAAAGTTAGTTGGAGTAACATATTCGTAGAAAAAACATCTGAAGGAAAATTACAATTGTTCTACAATATAATTAATAAATTTATTGATAAACACTTTTCTTTAAAAAAAGTTAAATTCCGTAAATGTCACAAGACTTGGATAACGTGTGGAATTAGAGTATCATGTAGAAGGAAAAGGCTCTTATTGTTGGAAATGCGTAAACTCAGACATGACATACATCTTAAGAAACACTATAGAACCTATAACAGTATACTAAAGAAACTTATATGTAAGGCTAAAAATATGCATGTTAAGAGTAGAATACAAAAAGCTAAATCTAAGAGTAAGGCCATATGGAACATTGTGAATGAGAACACAGGAAAAAATAAAATGCTAGATAAAGGTATCAAACTACAGATTGATAATGAAGTGACTGATGACCCTGTAAAAATAAGCAACACTTTTAATGACTATTTTACTAAAACGGGCCAGGGCATTGAAATCAATGCGGAACATAGTGGTCAACATATGAAACTTTTGCAAAATAATCACATTAATAATGAAAAATCTATGTTTATGGCTCCTATTGATAACGTAGAAGTAGTAAACATTGTCAGGTATCTACAAAACACTATTTCCTGTGGTCCAGACGACATAAGTACTATTGTAATTAAGTATAACATTGAAGTTCTATGTGAACCGCTGTGCGATATTTTCAACGCATGCATATGTGAGGGGATTTTCCCTGTTCAATTTAAAACCGCAAAAGTAGTTCCTTTACATAAAAAACATTCCAAAACAGATATAAATAATTACCGGCCTATTTCGCTGCTGAAAGTTCTATCAAAGGTTTTTGAAAAGGCAATTGCAACCCGAATGATTAATCATTTAGAAATAAATAATTATTTTTGTTCTCAGCAATTTGGTTTTAGAAAAATCGGAATGCTGTAACAGCTATTACTGAATTAGTACGGCAAGTTCTGATCAATCTTAATCTAAATCTGAAATGTGCTGGGATTTTCTGTGACCTTAGTAAGGCGTTTGACTGTGTGAAACATAAAATATTACTGGATAAGTTGCAATATTATGGGATACGTGGGTCCATATTAAAACTACTTACGTCTTATCTCACGGATAGAGTTCAATTTGTCCAAATATCTGACGTAGATAGGTCGGGATGTATTCAATTTGTTAATTCTGCTAAAACAGCGATTGACTGTGGGGTCCCCCAAGGATCAATATTGGGACCTCTGCTATTTATTATTTTCATTAATGACTTGCAATATAATATATCATATGGAACAGTTTATCTTTATGCGGACGACACGAGTATTTTATTTGAAAATGAAAATATTGTAGCACTTAAGGCCGAAATTAGCCAGACATGGGCGGACTTGACACATTGGTTTGAATGTAATGGTCTTAAGATTAACATGGATAAAACACTTTATGTCCCTTTTCTAAAACATACTAATAGTATGACGTACGACTTGCCGCTACCCATAACAAAGGCCGCTAATGTCAATTTTTTGGGTGTAGAACTAGACTCCCAGTTGCGTTGGTCAGACCATATAAGCCTACTAAAGAAAAAATTGGCCAGCGCCTGTTACGTTTTCAACTTTGTCAAAAATATTGGATATTTCAGTGTTGAAGACAGTTTATTTTGCTCATTTTGAAAGTGTTATAAGGTACGGCATTGAAGTTTGGGGTAATAGTGTGTATGTATACAGTGTTCTCCTGTTACAAAAAAAAAGCTATCAGGTATATCGAAAAAGCAAAACCACTCGAACATTGCCGTCCACTTTTTGTGAAGCATGGTATACTGACTGTGATATCACTTTACATTTACTTAATATGCATTTTTATCTATAAAAACAAGTCCAGTTTTGCAAATAATAGTAACAATAGACCACGCAGATTATGCAGAGACAATTTTGACATTATGTTACCAGAGTCAAAAAATTATGTTCATTTTAAACGTAGTGTTCAATATAATGGTATAAAAATTTATAACTATCTAAATGAGGACATAAGACAATGTAATAATATTAGTGGATTTTCCAGAAAATTAAAATCCTTCTCGATTATACGACCATTTTATAATTTAAATGAATATTTCGATAAATTGTACGATTAGAGTATTAGTATTATTTTGTAAACTAGAATAAGATTTTGCATGCCTAATTATGGCGAAACATGCCGTCATGTAACTAAATCATACTGACATGTACGTTGTTACTACCACCTGTGTATGTTTGGCAAATAAATGATTTGATTTGATTTGATTTGATTTACTATTACACAAGGACAATTTTAAAAGCTTGTAAGTTTTAACTTATTTACGAATGTTTATAATTAATATACCTACACTCATAATTTCGTCATATTAATGCATAATAATTATCTTTCTACTATGGCAGGCACCGGACACCAAACTAAAATTATTCATTTAATTAAAAATATTTTTAAACAAATCAATAGCTTTTGTGTTTGGTTTTCAGAAAAAATATAATATTCCAAGACAATTAGTTCACAGTGTAATTATTAGCTTCGCCGCAAAATATTATCGATGAGATAATAACCCAAATCAACCAGCGACGCAGAATCATTCTTCACTATGACAAAGGAGCGACACTATGGTGCCGGCGCAGACGCATGACGTTAAGTTACATAGGTACAGGGTGTTTGTATCTAGATTATAGATACCTAATCATACAACATCAGATTTGGAGACAACTATAAGGGTTCCGTTTTTGCCATTTTGGCTACGGAACCTTAAAAAGGCAGCGAAAACTATCAAAGGTTGTGTGTTGCTGTTGCACAGTAATGCAATGGTTCACAAGAGCCATGTTGCGACTGCTGAGGGGCGAGCGAGAGGTATGGCGCGATACGAATTTCGAATATTGAATTTCAGAGTAGCCCCTCTGCTCTCAACAAGCGCGGCTTCGAATCGCTGGTTCACCCGGCCTACAGCGTAGACCTGCCCCCTTATTGCCTTGCCTATCGCGTTTCATTGATTTTGTATGGGCTATGACAGTTGATTCCGATACCAAATCCCAAAATTTCGTTAGGCAAAAACCCCCCTGGTTCCCAGCGATTTTTATTTGTTCCCAAATTTAACATAGAGCTACGAGAAAAGAAATAGGTATTGCCGATGAAGAAGTGAAGGAGGCTATTTAGACTCATTTTGAGGGCAAAAGATAAAAAAATGTTTTTGATGGTATGAAAGTCGAAGGTGGTTAAAAGGCATTGAAAAATAAAAATACTTCTATTGTTTCATTTAATTTGCAAATTCTTCATTCCGAGAATATGTAAACCTCCCTTCGTATTTTGATTTTATTCAAAAGGTGTTTGATAATTGCTTTCAATTCTCAAATTGAATGGTTCCATTTATGTGAAGAGCTCTCACTCTGTCCAGAGTAGATGAACGAAATAAATCGAATGATGGAGTATAACAAAAGACCACAATATTTCATCTTGAAATGAGATCAAACCGACAACAAACAGGCGTAATATAAAATAGTTTGTTGTTACTTGTAATCGATTAGGTAATCTACATTATTTTATTTTTAAAACAAGACGCTGCCATCTGTCAGTCCAGACATAATTAAAATTCATATTTGAAAGCGTTAGGTTATGTTTTCTTCTCTAAGTCTTGTTTACATACAATGTAAAAATGTGCCGTCAGTACAAAGACCTAGTGACAAAAGACAAGAATATTGACATTTTCAATCCACTATTTCTGGTATTCAGGAGGCAGATTGTAGAAGTGCTTTCGCGTTAAACACCTGTTAATATTATTAATATTCTTAATTATTGCTCGTAACAATAATGCAAATTAATTCTGTTCTGAGATGCTCAGTAAATAATCATTATGTTATATTTAACAGTTTAGCCATGATGATAATAGTTATTTTTTAATTTAGGGTATTTTACGATGTTACTGTATTGTTTTAATCATGTTGTGCATACTTGTTTTGGATGGCATTTTTCTACAAAGCCTGTTCTATATTATTTTAAATGTTATCTGTTTAGGGTGCCAAATAAATAAAATAAAAAATACCTTCATGACGTCATGATTTGTTTTAACATGGCACACGAAAACGCGTTTCGTAGAAATAAAAAAGTTGAAATTTTAATGTTATTTTATGAAAAGGAAGCGTATTTATTTTGCCATAATAATTTATGTGACGTTTTAGTAGGAAATCAACATTTTAAAGTACTTTTTCAAACGGCGTTGGATACCCTATTCTATTTGGATGAAACTTGGTGCATATGTAGACCCAGTTTTGTTTTACCACTTTATCTAGATATGTTTTATACTAGAAAACCAAAGAACCTTTCAGATCGCAACGCTTATCATGCATTTCATCTGAATATGTTTCGCGTCGACGATTCTAACGAATGTCGACTTTATGGTTTCTGGAGCTATGAGATAACGAAGCGAATTACAGTTATTATAACTGGGATCCATCTGTGACATTTGGAAATATTTGCAATTACGATTCAGTTTTGTCAAAGTGGCGTTGCGTCTGTGGTTGGTTAATTTACGAGTACATGGAGGCATTTTGTTGCCTCACATGGTTTACAATGTGGCAATTTACATGGTTGCTTGTCGAGCGAGCAGCCCTGTGAGAAACTGCTCGCTTGTAAGTAATTGTGAGGTTCTGATACATAATTAATTGCTGGGCATAATACCTCCGTCAAAGCTCAGACGACCGGTAAATATATGCAGATTATTCTAATCGGATTTGCCACAATAAACGCAAATCGCTTCTGAAGTATTGCCCTTCACTAGTCTATCGGTCTTATAGATGAATTATCGAGAAGATGGAATTGCATTTGTAGTGGTTGTACCGTTTGCAACAAAAGGAGAATAATTTTCTCTTAACTTAATAAAATGACATACCCAAGAAGTGGAATAAGTAGTAGTCCTCTGTTTTTTTCTTTTATTCGCTATCATGTTCTTCATCTGAGCTGTCACAAGTATTGATAATAAAATTGTCTGTTATTTGATCCATTTCTCCTTCCTGACATCGATATTTATTTTCTTCACTTTCGACGTGGTGACAAATATTTTCCCAGTCCTCAGCAGTGATGGTATTCATTCGTTCAGTTGCTAAACTCATAATGCCTTGCATGTTTAATGAAACGTTTCTTTTTGCTACATATCCTTTTACCATGGACCAAATATTTTCGATCGGATTGAATGTCGGGTGATACGGTGGCAATCGTTATACGGAGTGGCCATGTCCTTTTAAAATTGCATCTATGTGGTACTCGCGAAACCGCTCTTTATTTTGTTTAATTAATTCATACAAACTGGTTTTGTACATCAACCGGTTATACGAAATGTTGTGTTCTGTCAACCAATCCATCATTTCTTGTTTATTAGAATTTGACGTTGGAGCACGATTCAAAAGTTTGTTGTGATAGGACGCATTATCCACGATAAGTACGCTATTCGGTTTGAGGTTCGGTATTAATTTTTCTTTTAACCATTTTTCGTAGTTGACAAATTTCATCTGGTCATGGTAATCTCCCGTTTTTTGGTTTGCCTTAAGCATTAACAAAGTGTTGGGAATAAAACCATCTTTTCCTCCTGCGTGCACTATTATTAACCGCTGGCCTGTACTGATTTGTTTTTTTACACCAAATTCTGTTCCATCGGTCCAAGCTTCTCCGGACACATGTGAATTGTGGATGTAGGTTTCATCAGTATAAACTAGTGGTCTATCTTGAGATCGATATTCCGCAATTTTGATAAGGTAATTTATTCTTAGCAGTCGTATGTTGTGTTTTTCCATTAATATTTTTCGGTTGTCCTCGGTCTTTTTCCATTTAAATCCTAATTTTTGTATTTGTTTTCGTAAGGTGGAAATGCCAAATTTGTAATCTATATCGGATTTTAACACAGAGTGGATTCCCTTTAAGGTTGGAAATTGCTTATGGGACAGATGAAAATTGTATATAGTTCTCCGGATGACTTCCTGATCAAAATCGTCTACAGCTGATGACGGACAAGGACGCAACTTTTTATTCTTCGGGGAGGTGAATTTCTTTGTTGTTGCGAATTTCTCGCTGTTGCTCTCAGTCACAATGTTATAAACAGTAGAGAGACAAACACCTGTAGCTTTTTCAACTAACTGGGCAGCGGAGTAAGACAAGTTGAAATTTTTCGTCAGTTCACTTTCAAAATATTTATAACAGTTGAAAATTATTTGCTTACTTTGACTCTCAATAGGACCAAAATTACTTACAGCCATATTTTTTTAAAATATAGAAGTTATTCGTAGTCGTACGGGCGGACACAATAATTAATTGAGAATACAATCAAATCAGATGTAAAAATATACGCACAACGTAAATAATATTGACAATTTCACACTGACATTATTTTTGTTTTTAGTTCTTCGATATATATATATATATATAACAACCTCTTTGTATGCTGATAGTAGAAGAAAATAGAATATTCAAATATAGAATGCCTGTAAACAAACAATACTACTACATATGCAATTCCACGCTCTCGATGATTCAACTATACTTTTATGCTGAAAACAAAATATGAACTTATCATATCAACATATTGATGTTTATTTGCACAGTTTGTCATACTTAAGATATTCAATATATTTCGTGTATGTCGTTCAGCAATCTATTAAAATTATCTCATTATTCATTATCTCAGGCCCGGGCAGCCATGTTTACTCAGCGTAAAATTACTTTACAACATAATTTTTTTAACCTCGTTGGTGATAGCGAAGAATGTAAAAAATATTTTCGATACCCTGATTAAAAATATTTGTTGCATCACTCGCATATTTAAAATGTTTAATAAGATGTCGAAATACATATTTTTTTTTTCATAAAAGTTTCGTGGGATTAGCTTTACTTTTTATACAAACTTTAGGTAGGTATTATAAGTAGGTATATAAGGCAAGTTAGCACAATATTGCAAAAAAAAAATCTTGATCCTCACCGACTTTTACGTCAGTAAGGATGAAAATAATTAAGATGTAAATAAGTTTTTAAACAATCAACTTTTAGGCATAAAACATTTGTTTTTTAGTGAATAGGGGACCATTTAGGGCACACAGCAATAATGGTTTTTATACCTCGAGATAGTGGTATACTCGCCGTTCGCGTAAGCCGATTAATATTGCATGTAATTGGGAAGCTTGACATTGGAATTGTTATACTTGAACTTACTCCGCTCCATCCGTAAGGCAGGAATCCCTGGTGCGTCGTCCAGTTGCCGGTGTCCGCGTAGAAGAGGCCGGCGGTCATCATGAAGACCCACACGCTTAGGTTGATTGCATTCAGCAGATTGGTGAAAAACAGGGACTTCTTGACGCCGGCCACAAGAACCACAGTCATCAGAAGTGATATTCCAAAAGCGATGAAGTCCGGGGGCTTTCCTGCGGAATAATGCATTTTTAGGGTTCCATACGTAAAGGGTGCCTTTGCTGTCTATCTTGACTCATCTGCCTGTCTTTCACAGGGCCTATTTCAAGAACCGTAATAGCAGACAATCGTAATTTCCACATAATGCGTACTGCTGCTGCCCCATATAATATAGTTTTTAAAGGCATTTATTGCATTTATAACTTTTGAACCGTAACAGGTAACTTGAAAAAAAAATACACTATATAATTAGTAGCTAAAACTAAACATAGTATAATAATAAAAAAGGGGTAGTTGTTTAAAATTGGCGATTTTCGTAAGTTGTTACATGATGGCACTACTGCATAGTTTGAGCATAAAAATGCTACTTATATAAGTAAATTGAAAAAGCTACATTAAATTTGCACTTTTAAGTTAGTATGTCTTGGGGTAGGTGTAATTATATGTTAAAACCTTCCATTCCAGATTCCAACAAAACCCAGACACAGCAAGGATAGGATACATTATTTTATTACGGAGATCAGATTCCTGCTTCCGGCTCCATCATCAGTGCAATGTTACCATTCTCATCGAAAGCATTTCATATTGTGACAATGAAGTTGCTTAGCTAAACCTTCTGTGGTCTTCTTGGTAAGTATTTATACTTTCTGTGTGCAAATTACTTGTTTGTTGAACTATCCAATCCGCTATATACACCGTGTTTATTTTTTATTTCCGTTAACTTTAAATTCTGCAGGTCAAATAGAGTTAATTTCTCAAAGAAACTAGTGTTCTAACTCTTACTATTTTTGAGATATTCAATAATAAATTGGATGTCTCAGCCAGTGTCAAAGATCCTTCATTACGTCGTACTATATAGTATTAATCTTTTAAATTTCGGTTGTAAAGAGTTTTCAATTCATAACTATTCGCTACAAGGAGTTTATTGAGGCGAGTTCGTTCAACATTACATACTTTTTCTTTTATTATGTGTCACATCAATGTCATAAAGTCGTGCCGAGTTCGCCCGATGTCTTCCTCATACGAGTATAACCGAAAGACGATGGGTGTCCGAATTGGTTCCCCTTTTCCCGAACTGTCTGTCTATTTGAGTATTCTTAAGATTTACGAACCTGACTCAGGATCATGAACTTAATAAAATTAACAATGTCTTGATTTTATGAGGCGTGTTACATTGAACGTAATACAACTCATGTTTTTTAAACTCATCTCCCTGATGTTAAAACCCTCTGCTAGGTCCCGTGTTGTTAAAATCATCTTAATTAAATAATATCCCTGTTTTTATTATTTCTTTTTTTTGGTCTCATCGTGGTTACCCTTCTTAGAGTTAAGAAAAAGAAGTTTGTATCTAGTTTTGTAGTGAACCTTTTTGCTTATCTAGGTCAGTAATTTATAAATAAAATGCATTCTGTCACATTGTCTAAGGTACTCCGGCGCATTTAGAACACGAGTACTTCGGCATTTCATCCGCCACCCAGAAGCCAGCAACGGACAAGCCGCGGCACGATTTGGTACAACCCACATTTTTATTTAGAGACTATTGAATGCCGAAGGATTACACCCGTTTCATGTTCAACGGGTGCAAGATATTTTCTTAGCAGATTATCCCAGAAGAGTACGGTTTTGTCACTGGCTATTACAAAACCAACAGTTTAACATTTTATGGTCAGATGAACCTACCTTTACCAAAGTAGGGCTGTTTAACATACACAACGAGCACTGTTGGGGTGATATCAATCCTCATGTGACACGGCAAGACTCGTTTCAAACACGCTTCTCCGTTAATGTTTGGGCGGGTATTCTCAATCATGATCTCATAGGGCCTTATTTCATTGAAGGCAACCTGAATGGAATAAAGTACGAAAACTTTTTGCGAAACGAGTTGCCAATGCTGTTGCAAGTTGCAATTAATTCCCGAACAAAATTTGCAAAACATGCATTATCAACAAGACGGGGCTCCAGCACATTTTTCCCTGCGGTTTCGGAATTACCTGGATCGAAAGTTCCCCGAACGTTGGATAGAACGTAGCGGTCCTGTGGAATGGCCAGTTCGTAGTCCGGTTTTTTTTTGTGGGGTGAGCTCAAAAGACTGGTATAAAAACGAGTCAAATACTGATGCGGACCTCCGCCAAAAAATAATCCAGGCGTTTGAGGTAGTAAGAACCGACGAGTTTGTACTCGGTAGAGTGAAAACAAATCTTCTACGACCTGCGGAGCTATGTGTTCAGGAAGGAGGTGGACATTTCGAACACTTGTTGAAGTACGTTTGAATTTAACAGTTAATTTGCCTTTATGATAATAAATTATTTTAAACCGATATCACTTGTGTGTCTACTAATGGCCCTTATCATTTGTTTTGATGTTAGAACGATTACAGACACACGTCAGGTAAGCATGACGTCACGGTGGGTGACCACACTATGAGTTTTTTATTTCTTTATTCTGCTAGAAAATTGGTAATAAATTTAATTACGACGTATTTTAATAACTCAATTAATGCATTTCGTTTCCTGTCGTTAACTGAGCCGGAATTGGCATGTCCCAAAAAAAAATGACCTCGAATTTACATCAAAATCGTAATATATAGGTCAACTTAAGATACTAATTTTGTCCTTTTTCCATTCGGATGAGTATAATTGTTACAATTCCTAACCAAAGTTTTCTGTGACATCATTATTTAGGCGTTTTGTAATCGTCAAAAGTGCGTATCTCGGTTAAGGATAGTACCGAAGCACTAATGAAAACGGTCGTGGTGCCTATTGTTAAAAACAAAACAGGTGATATATGTGATAAATTGAATTATAGGCCTATCTCGTTAGCGACAATTGTGGCCAAAGTACTCGATAGTTTGCTTAATATTCAACTTGAAAAATACGTTGAATTACATGACAACCAGTCTGGTTTTAGACGTGGACTGTCAACAGAAGCGGCCATTTTGTGTGTTAAGCAGACTATAAGGTACTATTATACCGACAGACGAACGCCTGATTATGCTTGCTTTCTCGACCTGACCAGGGCATTTGACCTGGTATCATAACCAGGTCAACGTTGTGCGCTGGTCGGGAACATATTCGGTACAGTACAGATTGGAATTCGGCAGGAGGGTTAACCTCGCCCATGCTCTTCAGTCTGTACATGAACGCACTCATACAGGAGCTCAGCAGCATGCACGTCGGTTGTCATGTGGACGGTACGTGCCTCAATAATATTAGCTACTCAGACGACATGGTGCTGCTGAGCGCCTCGCCGTGCGGCCTAGCTAAACTGTTGCGAGTGTGTGAGAAGTACGCGGCCGCGCATGGCTTGACGTACAATGTCAAGAAAAGTGAGTGCATGGTGTTTTGGGTCAGAGGCAAACGTTCACACTCTATTCCTGAACTTAAACTGAACGGAACGCCTTTAAATGTAGTTAGTAAGTTTAAATACCTGGGACAGATACTAACCTCTGACCTAAAAGATGATGCTGACATAGAGAGGGAACGCAGGGCGTTGCCTGTTAGAGCCAACATGGTGGCTCGCAGGTTCGCTCGTTGTTCCTCGGATGTAAAGCTAACGCTTTTCAAAGCATACTGCACTAGCTTTTACACGAGCAGCCTAGGTGTTAGCTGTACGCGGAAACACTATAGCGCCCTGCGGGTGCAATACAACAATGCTTTTAGGGTACTGATGGGGTTGCCTCGCTTCTGCAGCTCATCAGGTATGTTCGCGGAGGCAGGAGTGGATTGCTTCTATACCACAATGCGCAAACGATGTACATCCCTGATGCGTAGGATACGGGGCGGCCACAACGGTATCCTAAATACGTTTGCACAGAGGTTCGATTGTCAGTACGTGAATCATACTATCATAGTAGCATGATTCACGTACAGCCTAATCGCCTTCCTTGACATTGTTGTAGTTATTATTAGAATAGAATTTAATTGAAATGTATTGAGTTGTTTTGTTTTGTTTACTAACATTAGCTTAAAATTTCCATGTATGAACTAACTCAATCTATGGCCCCAGGATGGTCGAAATAAAAATAATTGAATTTGAATTTGAATTGCAATTGCAAAAGCTTATTATAATATTTATTAAGCACACATTTGGTAATGGATTTTATACAAATCTTTGCACGTTTATTTTCAGCAGAATAAGCGGTTGGCCTTAATGGCTACTGCAGCAAATCTGTTAATAGGTACATTAAAATCTGCTCCGATTTATCTTACAGTTAAATATGTTATTATAATAATCTCGGATTTTCCTGCATTATTTGAGGAAACGATTACCTCATTGCAAATAGGAATTGTTCTTTTAAACGAAATATTTTGTTATATTTTATCTTTTAAACCGAAGCCAATTAGTCAGATAATCCACGACCTCTCTGCCCCTTGGTCTATATACAGAACTGATAAAAAATGTAGAATCTTTTTGTATTTAAGTAAGCTTCTTTTCTCGATATTTTCAGTTTTTCGATACCGCTTCGGGCAACCGGTAAATAGATATTGCAGAACACGAGCAGAAATTGTCTTATTTCCTCTCGTGACTTAGGCACTGGAATTCCTGTCAATATTATGGTAAATGAAAAATACAGTACATAAACACAATGTCATACATTTGAAATAAAACGTACATTATGATTTTTTTTTGTAATAATAAGTACTTACAACAACCGTCTAATAAACTAAAGGTTTCTGATGCATGCTAAATATTGCTAACTACTAAAATAGATTAATACTAAGTATTCCAAGTTTGTTTACTAACACCCTATGGACCACCAAGTTGTTTGAGAAGAAAAACAGATTTTATTATGAGATAATGTAAAATTCGAAGAAAAAATAGTCCATTTTTAATAAACACCACAGATGTGCGAAGGTGATAAAATCATTACCTACTTTTTTGCTTCAGTATTAGTCAAGTAAAAAATATCATATCTGAAATGTGGATGCCTAGCTACTCGTGTAACAAAAACAGTTGAAAACAGCTCCAAATTGAACCTCCACGTACTCGTAAAGTCGAGTAATCCTTCCAATTAAAGAAACCAAATGCATCACTTCGTGTGTCAACGGACGAGCCCATGAATTACTATATCTCCCGTTCATTCAGTTCGCTTTGTTTTGTGTGGATTTGGACGGGCTGTTTTCAACTACTAGTAAATACTTGTTGAACTTGATATCCGGTTTTTACTACGGCAACACTCTTCACTTTAAACATAAATAACTACAACGATCAGGCCATTTTCTGTACTTTGATTTTGTAAGATCAATCGAATCTATCTTAACTCAAAATCACATAGAAGGTGGGAAGACATTATATGTAAATTGACCCATTCTCACCTAAGCCTACTGCATGGAAGATAGAGTTAGACTTTGGGCGGTCGAGACAAAAGAGAGCAGATACTGGCTCTAAGCGTAACCTTCCGCAAGCACCTTCAAGCACTAGTTCTTTTTTGAAACACAATACCCTCCGACTTTCTGTTAGTCTTCGTCTCGGGGTCCCGGTACTCCCCTCACCGATATCCCCGCGGTAAAGACGTAAACAGGCTGGGTGATCACGGACTTTCCTGTCAGAGCAGTGCGGGCCGCTTCTCAAGACACACTGCTATGAACAACATCATCCGCCGGTCTCTTGCGTCAGTCAATGTGCCGACCCTATTAGAGCCTCCGTCCGTCTACGAGATCTAATGACGATATTAATGAAATTTGTAGAGTACGAGTAGATGAATCATATAAGCCGCTTCTTAGTTTAACAGTTAAATAACAAAAAGAATATTAATAGGAGGGTCACTCCATACATGTTACCGAAACTGAAACAAAAATCAGCAAATATGAATGTGTGGAACATATTTCAACAGATCTCTTCAAAACATTTCGAAGTTTCTAAGAAACTTTTTGATTTTGTTAATATTTTCGGAAATAAGCGCTTTGAAGGTAGTACACATTGTCTCCGCCCCCCTTTATTTTTTATCTACCGTTTTTGAGTTATTGCCATAAAACTGCGTTTCTCAGCAAAATGACGTAAGTGCGGTGGAGATACGCTCTTCTGCTAATGCCCCTTTTCACATCCTTTTTTTTTTAATCTGTAGTGCATTTTTTTGTTTAAACAGCTGCCGAACCTTACACTGAGCATGGTCCGACATGCTCTTAGCCGGTGTTTAGATTTCGTTTCATTTTGTTTTGATTTAGTAATATTAACAGGTTTAGTTTTACTATAAAACTATGATATATTTGTTTAATTGTTTTTGTGTCATAAATACAATAATATCGAAACTATTCTTATTTTCCATTCAGGTATAACCGGATTGCTGCTATAACTTTTAGCTTTGGACGTTATAAAACTGCTTCGCGACTCGGTGCCAAGATCGTAACTCGAATAACAGACATGTCCTACCCCATCCTGCCTAGAATCATAGACGAAAAACGCGTAAATCAATTTATGGTCAAAAATAACAGGATATTACTGTGAAAGCACTTAGTTTAGACCAGGGATCGGAACCGGTATTTTTTTCATACTAAATAACCGAAATAACGATGCTTTTTTTGTTACATTGAGAGATATTCGTATATTTTATTAAAATTCCAGAACCACTATTTACGCTCAGGCTATCCATACAGTTTTTAACCACTTTTTGCCTTATTTGACGTAATATGTGCCTCTTTCCTGTACTCTAGATCATTGTCTGTACACCTCCAAAACATTAACAGATTCGTTTTAGTAATAGCTGCGCAGTCCAAAACATCAATAAGTTTCAGTAATATGAGGGTCAATTACGACCAAACAGTAATTATGCACCATATTATTTATAATTATTGCGTGCACTAAAAAATAGTAGGTTTCACTTTATTACGATACTGGACAGCATAAATATATTACATACAGGTTTAATTCTGGACCGTCCGTTAAAATTAATATGAACAACAAAAAAAAATATAGCGAAGAGTATACACATCTTTTTATTATTATCCATTTTCTGACAACACTTATTAAGGGGCTAAAGCTCTGAATGACCTTCGATCCGTGGCTCTTAACTTTTCCGTGTTCTATATGTCTCATCGTGTTGGCAACGACCGTCTTTACCAATATACTGGTTCATTTTATCTTCACGTGTCACCGACACCAAGACCATCAAACTTTGCTATTTTTACGATAAAAAACCAGTTCTTGTCGATTTTCTTAAAAAATACACGTTTTTTAAATTAGACGCTTACGTAGTAGGTGTTTTGATAATGAACGACGCGACATAGGTTTTGTGTCTATTGGAGTTTGATTGAGAGACTAGACACGCAAATATTTATTTCCATAGACCTATTTGTAAAAGTTCATAAAAATATATTCATATTCCCGAATGCGAAAAAGAGTTAAATATAAATTGAACTACGAGTATTATTCTCGTGTATAGGAATCATGTTTAGGAAGTTATCTTCATCATTCCAGGGACTAGATACTCAACAAAAATCACGAATCGTCCATTTTACTTGCAGTCCCTTAACGACCAAGTAGAGTAATCTAAGTGAAAATAACTAAATTAAGAAGCGTTTATTTTTATTTAATTAATTTGTTGTACCTTTGCGATGCGACAATAACAAAAACCTGCATAGTGCACGATTTCCTCACTTCGCTAACCTCGAAGTAATCAGGCATAGCTTTAAACACTCACTGATGAAGCGGTTGCTTCATTGATTTCTGTTTTCAAAAAAAGAATCCTTATATATTGTTACTCTAAAAATAAAGGTTGCAAGCTAATTGCATAATGTAATTTGCCAACCGGCTTAATTTCAATCACTATAATTTTGTATAATGGCTCTCAAATATCAGCTCTCAAATATTTTTCTCCAACGCAATTGCGTAAGAGACTAATTAGGTAGGTAACACGGGCGATACCGGGCAGTTATATTATTAATGTAAAAGCTTTAGAAGATGTGCACATTGTAGCATTAGTTTAACTTGTACAACTATTTTCCGAACCTAGCGATGTATATTCATCATGTAATGTTTTGTTAGGCCTATTCCTTGTCACCCTAACTGGGGTGTGACTCTACCAGAGCCAAACGGATAATGGTGAAGTCTTTGACGCTTGTGAAGGTTCACTTACCGAAAACTGTTCCAAATACGCTCTCCAGATGGCGGGAGATGGCACCGTCACACAGAGAGTCGAAGCAGGCACTCAGAGCTCGCGCACAGGCACTAGTTCCGATCTGTTCCAACAATAATCAATTATAGCATACTGAAGACGTAATAAACCAACAGAAAATATATGGATATGGATGAGTAATGCTTCATACATATTTCCGGGAAAATTAAAGTACATCCCTTCATAGTAACATAAGTGGTTCAGGAGGCGTTGGGATGTGCTGAGGTTGCTGAGACATATACATACAGTTAAATTCATTTATACACACATACATACACACATGCTCATACACATACAAAAAATAAAATATCAAATCGATTCAGAGCCCAACAAATAGGCCGTATCACTTATTTTAATGAAAATACCTTCAATGCACCTAAGACTACAAAGCTTAGGACAGGCGCTCACTGACTTTGACTACTCGTAATCACTTGTGAGTAGATAACTAAGGTGAAAATAAACGGATTGTAAAACTAGTGATCGATGATTTCAAACTGTTTTTATTTTATTAAATACTGCTTTATATGAGACTAGAAGGCGCTCTTAACTTCGTTCTCTCCCTCCTTTTTCAGCGTAGTCGGGTAAAAAGTATGCTATAACCATCTGGAAATACCCGTGTACCAAAAATAGTTGAAATCTGTTAAGCCGATTTTGCGTGATAAAGCCGCAACGACACATACATACATACAAAAAATTAAAAAAACGCTTATTAGTCCCTTACATTCGTTTTTTTATAATATCTTCAAAGTACAGACATTTTGTTTTTACAACTTTATAATAATATACAAAAGATATCAGTCATCTACTGCTATTCCGATGAAGTCACGGACTCTACTTGAAAATTCGCAATTACCTAACTGATTATTTCTATTTCAATGCGTCATATTGGATTATATAGATCAATCAAGAATTAAGCTGTAACCACAATAACAGCGGTATTTTTTTTAATTGCAATAAATTTAAAAAGTTCAGCAACTGTTGTAGAACCACAGCAGTATCACATTACCGCGGTGCCGTGACTAGAGCGGTGCCAGCGGTGCCCAAGCACAAGGCGCAGAAATGACCAGACCCGGACCACAAACAGAAAGTGTTTCAAGGGTGCAGTTACTGACGACTGTCGAACCATTCTTCACAGGCTGTAGTCAAGGTCTATCATAAGCCTTCGCCAGTTATTGGTAAAAGTTCTTAATTTTAAAATTAAGAACTTTTACCAATAATTGGCGAATAAACCCTCCCTCCCACCCTCCCGTTCCGTCCCGTCTGTCTCCGTTGCATCAATTTAACTTTAGCGACAAAGTTGTTAATTTAATCTAGGAACTGGTATTAGTTACTGTACCTTGGTTGTACACGCTCTGTTTACTCGCTACTAATTTGCCCGCCAGAGTAATCTACGGTTGCAGGTTAACAACAAACCGATCGGACAAATCATCGCTGGAAATAGTAACAATAATAATAAAAAAAAACAATATTTGCTATTCTAATACTAGGCTCTTATTGATTTTGTTTAATAATAAGTAGCAGAGAAGTATGTCATATTTGCACGGAAGTTTTTGTCAACATTTGTATGAAAACTTCATCAGTACATGGCCAGTACGAGTAATAAACATTTACAATGTTAGTTCACTATATTATACTGTGTGAAAATTATTTTCTCAAACGTACAATGAATTGTCGTCATTACGTGCGTTAAAACAGGCTTCAAAGTATCACATTTCGGGCGGAACAACTTGAGAGAACTGGAAAGGAATTTCACACAAAATTGAAGGCCTAGGCCGGGAAGTAATTTTTTTTAATTTTATTGTTAACATGGCGTCTGTGTTCATGAACTGGTTAAACAGCTGAATTAAATTTTTAATTTTTTTTCTAGGGGCTGAATTGTTATCGGACCAAAAATATCCGCCTATTACACACGAACTGATTTTTAAGAACACAAATCTGTATGGTTCATATGTAGATGAATAAATTTAAAATATTTTCTATTCGTAAGTCACCAGAGACCATAGACAATATTTAAAATCATCTGCATTTATTTTATTTATTGTAAAAGTTAAGATTCTTATTATCACGTAGTGTATAACGGCTCTAATAGGGTCTACTCGAACACTACACATGCGAAATACGGACGACTTCCTTAAAAAAAAAACATTACGGAGGGATCGGAGGAAACGTCAAAAATTTTAGTCCTGTAGTTTTTTGAGTGGTGTATTTTTTTTATTTCATTGCATTGCATATGTTTGAGAAAAGGACTATACTTGCCTCTGGCCGTGAATAGTGCTTGCCGGCTTCGTATCACTATCCGGCCTCCCTACGGTCGGCCGTCTATATCTACTCACCCGGCAAGCCCTTCTTTCCCGGCGTCTGCTGTAATGTACTATTACTTGTCTGATCGCTATTTATATGACGAATGTAAACTGGTCTATCGAGTTATGTATTCTGAATTGATCCCCATGCCCGCGTGATAGCTTCAGGAACTATTACTTGACGTGGTACCACTAATGTGTGCATGAGAACTTGTGTTTAAATGTATCCTGAATCTATTAGCGTTTAGCCTTAAAAATAAAGTTATTATTATGACCGGCAAAAATTGTAGGTACATTTGATTAGTTAGTATACATACTAATTTGAATTGGGTAAATTTAATATTCCACGTTTATTACTATTCAACCAGCATAATTTTACAAAATGACCGCAATTTTACTAAAGGTTATCCACATGCTGGAATTATCAGAATAATATGAATATAAAGCAACATGTTACTGGTCAAATATCACCACAATAAAGTGAACCAGTTGAAGCGTTCAATTTGTTCAAATTAAAATGTTGATGTTGAATTAAATAAAATTATATTACTACGTACCATTAATGTACGTGGACTTATTGGAGTTCTATATTTATCACCACAATTGTGATAATTTGCTAATGTAAAGCTGCTGCAATAAACTGAGTGCGGCGTTTACACCGTTCTGCGTGTCTGATGGGCGCTGGGCAAGCGTGCCTGGCTCCGCACGTGCACACTGAATCGTTCGCTTTTCATACGACAACATTCACTGAATATGCACGCACTCGAAGCTGGATCGTTATTGCATTCCTATCATTGGATATTTATTGAACAAGATAGGTATCATATGATATTAACCTTTTAAATAGTGTATGTTCTATTGCTCGACACCGTCTCAATAATCAGCAACTTCAACCTTAATCCGTAGACTAACGTCAGTTCAGTCCACTATTTAATTTGAATGGCTACTGTCCAACAGTACAATTTTACCAGCGTCAAAGTTTTAAGCCAGGGTACGGGTATGATATCGATAAAATATTTATTTTGCAAAAAAAGTGCATTCGAATTTTAGCAAATGTAGACCAAGTGGAGTCATGCAAACCTTATTTCATCAAACATCAAATACTAACTATTACGTCCATATATATATTTAAATCATCATGTAAATTTGTCAGGAAACACCTGAACTTATACTCGCCCAAAGATAAAACTCAAATTAAAAGAAATGATCGCAATGTTAATAAACTGATAATGCAATTTTCTAAAGTAAAACTCGTCACATGTAGCCCCCATTATATGACTATCAAAATTTATATTAATTTGCCAAATTGGGATGTAACTACCAGTTTTTTCAAAGGTATGGCAATTCGAAATCGAATGAATGATAATGAATGAATAATGATGCTATATATCTTGTTTAAGTATACATGTGTATCAGTAGCGTGTAAAATAATTATAATTGACCTCTGAAACTGATATTTCACACACGTCACTACCTATTTATATTTCCATCTGTATTTTATAATGTGATATGCAATAAATGATTATGATTATTTAAATATTGAATATAATGTTTTTTTTCCACACCGATTCAAGTCGCCGACCCTCCGTGGTAGTTACAGTGAGCTTTATTACAGTGACTTAGTAGTTTAGTGAGTTTTGTTCAGGAAGCCGTCAACCTATTGAACAACTTCATCAAAAGCCGGACTAACGCCGGATAATCACGCCGGACTTTTGAAACGCTTTGACAAAACTTATTGTCGAGTGTTTTTTTTTTTATAAGTATCTCTTTTTCATCATTTGGAATCGAGACTGTGTAAATATGTAAGATGTAAGTAATTTGTTGCGTTTTATTCTCAACAGTTACATATATTATATTACTAGCTTCTGCCCGCGACATCGTCCGCCTTAAATTCGTTTATCGCGGATAAGGGTATGTTTCCGGGATAAAAGTAGCCTATGTCCTTCCCCGGGACTCAAACTATCTCCATACCAAATTTCATCCAAATCCGTTCAGCGGTTGCAGCGTGAAGAGGTAACAGACAGACAGATAGACAGACACACTTTCGCTTTTATAAAATTAATATGGATATATTTCTGTAAGGCAACCTTTTTTACCCAAAAAATATATAAATAAAACTAAAAGGTGCTCGCAACTTCGTTCATCGAAGAAAAAAGTCATAAATCTATTTTGGCTTTAGCGTAACAAAGGAGCCTGTACCTACTAATAATGGTTCAAAACCATCCCGCCGTTTGACGGGGTGATGTTACACAAACATATAAATACACACAAACATGCAGAAAAAGTCAAATATGATTGACTCAGTGACCTTCAAATAACTGTTCATATAATTTTTTGAATAAATCTTCAATGTACAGGCATTTCATTTTTATAACTTTATAATCTATACGAGGGTTGCTACTTATATATCCGGAAACAAAAAAACAAACAAACGTACACGGCTGAAAATAGTTTTATTGTTTTTCAAAGTATTCCCCTTGATGATCTATGCACTTTTGCATTCGCGTGAACCAATTTTTAAAGCACTTCTGCCACTCCGCCTGAGGTACCTCCATAACGTGTTGTTTGAATGCGTCGACAGCATCTTCAGCGGTCGAAAATCGTTGACCGCGTAATTTATTCTTTATATTTGGAAATAAATAAAAATCGTTGGGTGCCAAGTCAGGGCTGTACGGCGGATGACCCGTTAATTCCACATTTTGACCCTCCAAAAATAGAGTTGTTTCGCGTGACGTATGACAGCTGGCATTGTCATGATGAAGAATGATTCTTCGTCGCTGGTTAGTTTTACGAATTTGTTCAAATACTTCCGGTAAGCAAATGGTCGTGTACCACTCTGAATTAACCGTTCTACGGTTTTCTAGTGGCACTGTAGCTACATGGCCATTAATACCGAAGAAGCAGGCCACCATTTGTTTCAATGTACTTTTTGCACGAGTAACTTTCGTAGGGTTCGGCTCATTTTGAAACACCCATACCGTTGATTGTTGCTTCGTTTCGGGATCGTATGCATAGATCCAGGATTCGTCACCTGTATAGATGTTATAAACGGCTTTTGAGTCACCACGGTTATATTTTTTTAACATTTTATTGCACCATTCGACGCGAGCATGTTTTGCTCATTTGTTAAGTTGTGGGGTATCCAACGCGAACAAATTTTTTTTACAGCCAAATAATTATGTAATATGCTATTAATGCTGGTCATAGAAATACCCAGAGTCGCCTCTATCTCGCGGTACGTAACATGTCGGTCGTCCATTATAAGTTTTCGCACAGCCTCGATATTTTGTTGTACAACGACCGATTTCGGGCGACCTGCCTTAACTTCGTCCGTAAGCATACTACGTCCACGATTGAACTCACTAAACCAGTGATACACAGTAGTTTTAGATGGGGCTTCATCACCAAAAGTTGAAGTTAGTTGATCTATGCACTGTTGTTGCGTTAAACCACGCCGAAAATCATAATAAATCATAGCACGAATATTTTCACGAGTGAGTTCCATTCTTGCTGCGAGATGACATTTAAAACCCGTCAAGAACAAAACACGAGCGTTAATAAGGAAGAAAAAATATACCTTATATACTTAAAAAAGTTCAAATTTTACCATGGCGGTCAAATATGCTATTTAAGAAGATTGTAATCCCGGTTTCCGGATATATAAATAGCAGCCCTCGTAGTATTATAAAGTTGTAAAAATGAAATGTCTGTACATTGAAGATACTTTCAAAGAAATGATTGTAACGAAGTATTTGGAGGTACTGAATCGAAAAAATAAATAAATTATTTTTTGTATCTGTAAATCGGCTAAACAGATTTCAACAACTTTTGGTACACGGGTAGCTCGGTATATCCAGATGGTTATAGGATACTTTTTACCCGACTACATTTAACAAAAAAAAGAGTGGTTATGTTTTTTTCTACTCCGCGAACGCCTTCCAGATACTTCCACCTTCTAGATACTTATAAGGATGTTAGTACCTACCTACATAATGCAAACAAATTTACGTCAAGAAAGGCGTCAAGTTAAGGTACACAATGTTCATCCGCTGCACCATATAATTTAGTAGGTACTAAATTAACTGACTTGGTTTATATTTATATTCGATTTCACAACTTTTTACGGCAGAAGAACTGCGTTGCGAGACTTGTACATTTTTGTACATGTTATGTTTTTGATGGGATCTCATTTCTTTTGGTATTTTGTATGTCTGTCTATGTCAGTAACCAGTATAAAATGACTCCACGCGTACTTTTTGCTTAGGAGTAGTGCTCTGCTATCACTGGATTTTCATAAATACGGCCGTTTTTAGCGTATATTTTTAACGGTACCCTCAGTGCGCGAGTCCGGTTGTCCGGTGTCCGTTTATCGGTGTCCAGTGTCCGCTTGTCGGTGTCCGGTGTCCGTTTGTCGGTGTCTGGTGGCCCAGTATCCGGTCTCCGGTTGCCCGGTAGCCGCGGCTAGCCGGTATTCGGTATGTGGTTTCTTGTATTTGGCTTTTAAGTGACGTTAAATTGTATGAGTTGTAAAACTAACTTTGTAATCGCGTATATTACTAAAGAATTACAAATTTACTTATGCAGTTTGTATATCTGGAAAACTAGACTGAAATTACGGAATGTTACTAAAAGGGCCCACATTTTGGAGCTTGTATGTCTGCTAGAAGTACCTTAGATTTTTGATGATCGGAGAATCAGTGAGTCACGTTTGACGACACTTTTGGCTCAGTGGGTAGCACAACGGCCTACGAAGCTGGCGGTCCCGGGTTCGAATTCCGGCCAGAGCAAGTGTTTGTGTGATGGGCACGAATGTTTGTTCCTGGGTCTTGGATGTATTCTATGTATTTAAGTATTATTATTTATCTATATATTATGTATATCGTCGACTAGTACCCATAGTACAAGCTTTGTTTGCTTTGTGACAAAATTAAGGAACTTTGATTTGCAATAATTCTTGAACTACTGATTAAAATTTATTGTAATTTGGAAATATGTAATTCTCTATTGGTCACTGAAAATTTCGGCTTGTAGTTTTTTCCACAACAAATTTAGAGCGAGGTCGAAAATGGTCCGAATGGGTTCGAGAAAATGATGTTACACTGGCTTCCCTTTTTTCACTGTTGCTCGACTGATTAAACACATTGAACTCCCATTTTTAATTGAGTACCTGCACTGCGCTATAGTTTAAGTACAGGTTCACCCAAACCTATGCTTAAATTACGCTGACGATGCGTTATATGCAGTGACGTGACTCATGCGTCTCGTTTATTACGAATGCCTCCCACGTCGAAGCGTAACGCTGCGTATACACTATCACGATTTCTCCAAACATTCAGCCGCGTAAACGCGTTTTTTGAGCAGCAGTGTAATGCATATGGTAAAATCGTAACGCGTAAGTTACGTCAAAGTAAAGTTCGCCAATGGTGCGATATAACGCACCATTGGCGAACTTTACAGCGTATATGCTTTATATGAAGGTTAATGTATGTGATGAAATTCAGTGGTTGTATGAAACCTCATCAATTAGGTACAAATTTTAAAAGCGCTTAATTTACGACTCGCGCCGTATACTCGTACCAGACACTATCTCATGTGGCATAAACAAACGAATTTTTTATGTCATATAATAGGTACTGTCCGTCTATATCAAATGAACTCAAATATGGCGAATATTTTTTACACGCATTTTTTTTACAACATTCTGTTAAGTATGTTTTAATAGTATCCTACTAATCCCAGTTAAAATGTAAGTACTAGACTAGTATGTTAATGTAAAATATAAGAATTGCTGTAGAGTTCGATATAGTTAAGTTTGCCAATAAATAATTTGACAACCCATCATATGACCACAAAGATCCAACTAACAAATCGGATGTTACCAATAGAACATTGTGCCCCAAGGGCGGTAAGAAAGGGATTGCTTACGAGAGACGATTAGAAGCCCGACGCCGAAGGCGGAGGCCTTTTAATGACTCGAGTTTGTAATCCCGGTACTGCCCGAGATACACACACTTGCGTATTTCATCATATTTGCGAGGAAATAAAAAAAATGACAGTAAAATATATTTAGAAAACAACAGTCAAATAAATTAACGGCACTCTATAAAAGAGATTGTCAACTTTTTCCAATTACTCTTCCGTAGATAATAGGTACTAAGAACAGTTTCCAAACTTGTCAAGCCGTACTGCCATTTTGTACCGATTTTCAAAATTAAATTTAATAAAATAATTGTTAAACTTTTTGAATAAAAGTAAAATATGGTAAAATATCCAGTAAAATGGGTCTTTAGTCAAGTCTTGAAGATAGGAAATAAACCTTGGCTGATTTGAAACCTCCTTAGTCTGAAATGATGTACGAGTTAAAAATCGGCTACAGCAATTCTTTATAATCGTGCGTGTAATAACACCCTTTACGAGCAAGTGTGATGAAAATTAATTTATGCAGGCTTAGGGCGACTAGTTTGATTGAAAATAGCCCTTAGAGAAACGTCAAATTCTTCATACCACAGGGTGAAACTTATGTAACTTACGATAATGCATCACATTAGTTAAGACCCTTGTACTTTTCGTAAACAACTATGAGATATTCATACATACCAAGTATTCGAGGACCATGTTCCACCCGATGACGAAGGCTATGAACTCGCCGACAGTGACGTAAGAGTAGGTATAAGCGGAGCCCGTGGTGTTCGGCACGCGCACGCCGAACTCGGCGTAGCACGCGCCTGGTTCAGACAGTACTCTCTATAGGAAAACTGTTTAACTGAGCGCTCGCCCGCGGGTACGGTGTCGCGGGAGATAACTAGTACTACCTATTCTACATATAGTATGCTGACAAGACTAAGCGTAACTAAGGTAAGCGGACGGCAGGCATCCTGGCATTCGACATAAAACAAGGAATGAAAATACTCGCAGCAATATTTTGGGGGAAAAGACCCTAAAGCCGCACAAACAACTATCACACATTTATAATTACATACGGTTAATTAAGGTTGATCGAAAACTAAATCCCATCGGTAACGTACCAAACACGTATACCAAACAGCGTTGTCCGATTGAAATGCATTTGAAAAAGCTTTGTTAAGTAGCTGTCTGTTCGAGGCTCGCAGGTTGACTGTTTTTGTGGAGCCCATCCACACTCGTCAAAATATCATGTAACTTGTGCACCGTAAACAATGTGGTATCGCATCATCGTGTATATCAAATTACAATATAATAAGCTCTAGCATCGCTAAGCGGCTTTGCACAGTAAATTCACAATAATTTCATGGGAACGGCAGAAAACGCAAGTACATTAACGAATACATTCGTGATGAGCCACACACTTAAATTCCCCTTTTGCTTCAAAGTGGAAAAACAAATGTAAAAGCAAATAACCCTTTCAAAGAACTCGCTATATCATTGAAAAAATAAGGATAGAACTAAACTCTTAATATTTAAATATTAATAATAAATAAATTGGATACTATTCCATTGTATAAAAAAACAATTCGTTACAAAATTAATATGTATTTAAAATATCACGATTGTTTTATTAAAATTCTTTACTGTTTTTTGTAGCTAAAACCTTTGATGATGATTAAAAAGGCCTGGTGCGTTTACATAACGTAAAGAGCTTGTTAGTTTAATGCAGTGGATTACAGCTAACATGACAACGCTGTGATAAGCATAAGAGCTATTTTATGAGAAAGTGTGTTCAAAAAATGGTTTACCATGCTACCTATCAAGATTGTTCGTTTACGAGAGTGTCAGATGCTTAATCATTGGTCTAACCGATGGAAACTGGAAGCAATTGAAGCGTTTGTACATCTCACCGATAACGCGTGAAAATAGTAAAAGGTTAAATTAATAAGTGCATTGTCATTACAAGTTACCTGAGAAGATACTGGCGATCGCGGCGATGAAGAAGCTGATGATAACGCCGGGGCCCGCGAACTTGCGCGCCACGAGCCCCGACACCAGGTACATGCCCGTGCCCACGCACGAGCCCACGCCCAGCGATATCAGGTCCATGGTCGTGAGGCATCGCTGCACACATACCACTCATTAATCATTTATACAGCTTATAATCGTCCAAGTCGAAATGTCAAAAAAGGGGAGGGTAGTTAAAAAGTGCACTAGGAAGGCTAGCCCAAGTCTTCGCTTCGACCTCGAGGACCCTGCGCTAATTTGGGGAGGGGAGGAACAAAATACTCAACATTTTCTGATTCTTTTCAGTTTCTGACCTATATTTTTGAAACTAAGCATATTTTAAACCACATTGCACGACAAAGTTGAATAACATTAATGAAACAATACTGGTTACGTTCTGGATTTATTGTTCGCCATTCAAAATATTTTATATCGCCTTCAATAATGCAAGAAAAATCTTAATAGCGTGTTTCAGGTTTTGCTTCCGAAGATTAAACAACATCTATTTCCAATATGAAATACTAATAATTTCATTATAAATAAACTTCAATGTAAACCAAAAAACTAGTACATGTCACTCCCTCTAGTACATAAGAAACAAATTGTATACAATTCAGATACCTGTAGCGACATCTGTTACGCTACATATTTGTTGGTATATGCCGGTTGTACACCCATCAATATCAACATCTTAGGAAACCTATGCCCTCTGCCCCTCTCCCCTCCTATTGCAAAAATTGATTAAGATGAAACTAGGCATATAGAAATCTTACAGCTAAGGGCTATGGCACCTTTTTATCCCGGAAAATACCCTCATTCCATAACATATACATAAACGAATCTACGGCGGCGGCGGCTAGTTGCGGGCAGAAGCTAGTTTCTTTTATTATAATAGGACATCACTACGTTTGGGGGAAGGGAAACGGTAAGAAGATAGGTTTTCCCAGACGTGATATTGATGACTGATCCACATGATAAAACAAATAGGTATATGCTATTTTTGATGTACATTTTAATTTACATAAAAAATATCATATCTATTAGTTACTTTGATGCGCTGTATCTCTGTTAATATTCATTCTCCAACGAACTTTAACGAAAAATAATACTCTTCAACTTTGTCATGCTATGTAGTACTCAAAATTTGCTATGAAAAATTAAGTCAAGGGTCCTCGAGGTCGGACACTTAGGGTATTCTTCCTAGTGTATCCCCAAACAACCTGTCGAAGTTCCATTAAATTCGGAAAATTTTCCAGATAACAGTACATATCTACTGGACTACTATGAAAATTATAGAAGTCCTACTATGACATATGCATCCAAATGTAAAGTAAACTCAGTGGAGGGGCGTTATTGTAAAATGGTATTACTCTGCATTGTGTACATTGCAGCACGATCGCAATTTTAAAATAAATACGCCAATTTAATGCCATTACTTTTCCATATGATTTGTATAATCAAAAGAGCAAAAAATAGAAATGTATAAATAAAAAAAGAACCGACTTCAAAATAAGGTAAAAAGCCATAAATAATTGTTTATGTACGGTACGGATCACATTTGAATCGCCTTTTGAAGTCGGTGCCAAACCATTCATTTATTACTATTAAGAACCGCGGCGGCGAGCCTTTAATTATTATCTACTTACATATATATTTAGTCATAGTAATTCGTATTTTTGTTGAATAAAGAATTTAATTTACTTCAGGTTTGGCACCGACTTCAAAGGGTGATTCAAATGTGATCCGTACCGTACATAAAATATTATTTATGGCTTTTTAGTTTATTTTGAAGTCGGTTCTTTTTTTATTTATATTTTTTTATTTTTCGCTTTTTAGTGATGGATTTGAGTAGTGATATAAAGTATTTTTTAGAGCCCAGAATGGGAAGAATGAGGAAGCACTTTGCACGCATCTCGAGTCTTTGGAAGTAAGAAATGTAAAATTTGGTTAGTTCATTGTACCTTCCATCATCAGCTCAGCGTGAAATGATGACAACCAGAGGAAAACAACTGATAACTTTAGAAAAATATATACAAAACATTGTTAGTGCCTATAATATTTCAGAGTTTCTCTCGATTTCCCTGGTATTCCATCATCTAATCCTGACTTGGTGATAAGGAGACTACTTCAGGGACACACTAAAAGAATATGACTAACAGTCTTAACCTATAATAGATGTTTTTTTTAAGATTTATCCTCTAACTCTTAACTATTAAGGAGATATCGAAGATATTTTCAAAAAGAATAAGTGAAACGTTTTGGCGTGATGATAGCACAAAGACACATACGTACCTACATAGAATAAATTCATTTTTGTTTCTATTCAACAAAATAACTTAGTATAAATATGTAATGTATACGTGAAACCATTCATGGAAGTGGCTTTAACGATTTGTATAAAATTTGTTTTATTATGCAAGTTTATCTAGCTAGGTTTTATTCTTGAAAAATAAAACATCGTCTACTCACAGCACAATGCTCCGTCACCGAGGTCCTGCCTATAAAGTACAGTTATATATAGTAAAATATACGGCGTGCTCATATAATTCTTTCATAGAAAGGCGTGTTGAATGAAAGGAGGTTTGATATCGACGTGAAAATATGGCTTTAATTCCGTATTTCAAATTGGAATGAGTCTTTTGAAGTTGGAATTACGTACGTCTTAGATTCCATTTTTGGTGCTGTCCAAAGTCTTATTGAGCTTTGATAAATATAACAGGGCCTAGAACTTAATAAATGAAAAGCAGACAATAATCGCTTCAGTTAAGCGTTCTACGGACAGCATAAGCTCTCATACTCGCATATTGCTCCAGTCCAGTGCTACTTGAGATAGCAATAGACCGACGTATAGTACAATAGTACAGCGTACTTTTGTATGCTTAGCTACTAGAAAATGCCCGTAAATACTTTCGCGAAGGAGAAAAAAATCGTAACTGTCTTTTTTGCTTCGGTGTAGTCACAAAGACATATAAAAAATAAAAATAAAAACTGTAAATATGTTCGATTCAGAGTGATCTTCAAATAGCCCGTAACACTTATTATTTATAAAAATACTATCTGTAATGTACAGATATTTAAAATTTAGAACTTTATACTAATATACATATGTATATACAGCTGACAGATAAAAATAAGTGCTAACCTTGCAAGCATGTTACCAGTATTATAGACTTATTGATGGGGCAGCAAAAGGTATATAGCCGGCTAAGCATGGCCAAACTGCCCTTAGTGAGAAAATGTTTTTTCTTTTTATGCATTTTTTTGAAATTTTTCATTTGAGGCTTAATTTTTGTTAAAAGCACTAGGTTATGTATAGGTTAATACTCCAGTAAAAATATATTCATTTTTTTCACTAAGGGCAGTTTGGCCCTGCTTACCCGACTATACCCTTTAATAATTAGAGTAGGTAAGTTACTGGAATAGGTAGCACTATTATAGGGGAATTTATAAAATGTTCATCATGTGTCAAGGATTATCTTGAAGCGATCAGATTATAGTACATTAGCACGGGTTCTCAAGGTCGAAAACTTAGGATAGTCTTCTTGTGTTGGGGGATACACTCCCACACAACCTGTTAAAGCTCCATCAAATTCGAAAAACTTTCCAGCTACCCTCTCCTTTATATTATGTATAGTCCTTTACTTATACGTGTGTTTGGTCAGCGATGTCGGAGCTTTTAAGGACGTATACTACAATCAATTTTATCGATAAATTAACACGCGGTTTTTTTTGTAACAACGGCAATTAAATAGCGGCAATCTTAAAATGACATAGAACTGAATACGGGTGCACGTGGTATTTCTATCATTATCTGTCTGTTATCGGTCTTAAGACTGCAAAAAAATTCTCTTTAGATAGCTCATTAAATAAGCAATCTAATTAAGTCATTAATTTGACTCAAATATTTCACCAACAAGGCCAAAAAAATATTCAATATGAATAATAGTAATAAATTCACCGTAATTTTTCAATTTCTTTTATTTTGCATGAAAACTAGGTCGTTAAGATAGGTTTTTGTTGTTGTTATTTGGTAGTACAGGATATTAGCTAAAAAATAACATAAAAATCACAGTTGTACCTTAAGTACTTTAGGAATTACAGGTGCTCAAACATGACCCCTAATTAGGGTTATTGATAATTTGACATAATCCAAAGAGTTATTACCCCCACTTCCAGTTTTCCTGTTACTATAAAGTAGATCGGTGCATGTTAGAAGTCAAGGGGTGCAGCCAGGTCAGACGGTCATCCCTCGCTCTGCGTTGTGGAACGATCTTCCTGCTATCTTCAGCATAGTTCAGTTCTAATTGGTTTCAGTTGAAACAATTTTTTACGTTTTATGAAACTTGCATTATCATATGTTAAATGGAAGGCGGCCACTTCTCTAGTCAGCACACTGCTGGCATTCATTTCGTTTATGGATTTTGCAACGGGAACACTAATGCAGCTGTTAGAGAGTACGCGAGAAAGATTCCTAACAGACCCTTACCGAATGCTCGTACATTCAATTCAATTCGTAATTTCAATTCATATACGGCTCGCAGAGAACGCCATAAGACAACCTGCTGATGAACGTGCTCGACTCGTGGCACATCAGGAGGAAGAAGAAATTTTAAGGGTGATAACTCACGACCCTCGACTCAGATCAGAAGGATAGCCAACCAAATAAATTTAAATAAGTGGAAAATATGGAAAATATTTAAAAAGAGAAAGATTACATCCCTACCATTTTCGACGAGTGCAGGACATCATCGAACCTGACTACGCTGAAAAATCATTTTTTTGTGCCTGGATTGACAGAAGAACACGCGGGGACGAAACGTTTTTGAAACGCATCATGTGGACAGACGAAGCCACTTTTACCCGATCGGGGTTTAGAAGTCACCGCAACCAGCATCTGTGGCAAATGGAAAATTCTCATGCAATGAGACCAAGTTCGTTCCAGCATCAATTTTTGGTCAATGTTTGGGCAGGAATTATTGATGATATTTTAATTGGACCAATTGTTTTACCAGCAACAATGAATGGTCCGAGATTTTTATAATTTCTGCAAACGCAGTTCCATGACGCATTAATGGAACTGCCCATTGCTTACAGAATAAGGATGATCTTGCAACTGGATGGAGCACCTCCACACTTTGCAAGAGATGTGCGGATTTACTTAAACGAGCACCATGCCTCGTAGGTTGGACGTGATGGGCATATCGCCTGGGGTAATTAGGGGTCATGTTTGAGCACCTGTAATTCCTAAAGTACTTAAGGTAAAGCTGTAATTCTGATGTCGTTTTTTAGCTTACATCTTGTACTACCGAATAACATCAACAAAAATCTATCTTAACGACTTAGTTTTCATGAAAAATAAAAGAAATTGAAAAATGAAGGTGAATTTATTACTACTTTTTATTTTGAATATTTTGTTTGGCCTTGTTGGTGAAATATTTGAGTCAAATTAATAACTTAATTAGATTGCCTATTTAATGAGCTATCTAACAAGATTTTTTTTTGCAATCTTAGGACCGATAACAGACAGATAATGACAGAAATACCACGTGCGCCCGTATTCAGTCTTTTGACATTTTAAAATTTCCGCCATTTAATTACCGTTAACACAAAAAAAAATCGCGTGGTAATTTATCGATAAAATTGATTGTTGTATACGTCCTTAAAAGCTCCGACATCGCTGACCAAACACACTGTATAAGAAGAAATATATAATAAAAATAATAATAAAGCCGCAGGGCAGCTTATTATTATTATTTTTAGATCAGCAGCTCACACCTCTCCAGATCCAGAGCTGTGTATGTACGTGTTGCCCTCTAGTCGCCAGGGACGGCGGCCGTTATAGTGGGCCCACCAGTACACAGCTAGTCACCGCCTGCCACTATCAATTTGTTGTGAGATATTGTTCTGACAGGTGTCCGGTAATCTCACTCCATAGCCCATACAACCGGTCCACCTAACATTCTCCCCATGGAACCAGGTTATAGTTCATTTCTTTTATTTTTGATAGTCTTACACCTTGCGGGAATTGTCTGTGTCTGCATTTACATAATGCAGAGAGGGATAAGTCCAGACTGGTGTCCCATCGCAAATCAAATTAAATGTCTCGAAAAGGCCTCTGTACTGTTGGCTTCGGCCCCAGTCATGCCCACCAAATGACCGGGACCCATGGCCCGTGACTCACGGAAGTCGAGACAACATAATAATAATAATGTACTTATTCACTCCACGACATAGTATATGGTAAACACAATCAAGAAGGAAGGAACATTACATTAGTGTCTCAAGCAGACTTGCGTGGTGGAGACTGGTGCCTGAACTAGGGGAAACCTGTATGTCAGGTCACCAGGTCTCCATTCCTCGGATGTCTATAACCATCGACAGTATGATAAGTTATCAATTTACGTAGAGTTAAAGAACATTAACCAGCTAAACTATGGAAGTCCCAATACTTCGGCTGGATTAACTTAGGTACATCGCGGTCGCACACGACCAACGGATGGCCATTTGCGAATTGCGTAGAAAGATCTTTCTATAATTTAATATCACTGGGTGTTTTGTATTAATTACGAGTACTCGTAAGTAATAACAACAATCCTTCCTTCTCACCTAATACTTGGAAACATAAAGTTCAATTTAGGTTATCAATGTTATCATTAACGTAAATCTATTTTCAAAAATCAAACTGTTATATATTGCCAAAATTTTTCATTATCGTTCTTAAAATTTATCTCATAACTTTGGTGGATCAGACTAAATTGATAGGGCAAATAATAATCCCTGTGGGGAGCCGGCCGCCGCCCGTACCTGCTGGCACGGTCAGGGCGAAAGGCGAGAGGCAATAACGATATGATTTGCCTATGAGTACATATATGTGCTCAATGACCGCATGCTTCGATTGAGTTGTGATTTGTGATTAATGATCTGTGATCGGTTTTTGTTCTATACTATCAATTGTAGTGAGCAGTGGACTGTGAAAAACGGTAAAAAGTAAACATCATATATCATTGAATCTCGCTTGTTACGACACATAGTATGTATTCTACTAGAGCAAGTGTATCTATGAATTTTATGAAGATCGAAGTCGAAAAATGAAATTATCGACAGGTTATTATAATACCCAATTCTCAGTAAATGCTTTCGAATTTTATGTTACAGCGCAAAATGAAAAGTTTTAATTTATAATGCCGTCCAAATTAGCATAGTCAACACTTAGTTTAGTATTCCCCCGTTTATCTTAAGGTATATCATAAAGTTAAAGCAATGAATTTGTTACGTTTAATATGATTGTCAAAAAAATTGGTTGCCTGCAAAGTCGGTTTACGAACGATAATTTTACGTGATAACGAAGAAGAGTATGCTCTCGCTCTAGGCGGCTTCGACTAGCTTCTCACATTTATGTTCTCCTGGGACTACGACACCAGCTTGCATAGAAACAGTTACTGTCCTTAGGCCCAATTTCACCATGCTCCGTTAGTTGTCAATGGCAGATTAACGACAGGTACTTCACCGTAATCTGTCATTAAGGGCCACTTGCGCAGTCCAGAGTTAACTAATTTAACTCAGAGTTAGATTAGATTAGAGACTCACCCCAGTTTTGCAGTACCAGGAGCACATACGTACACAGCAGGTTCTATAGTAACGAGCGGCTCGTGACACTTTTTCGTGCGTGCAGACGGCGTTCATCGATTTACAAGCATGTCAAAAGTTTAAAGTTTACACAGAAAATATTGTAATAAGGAAGTTTGAAATTATTACAAGTGCATTTATAATAAATAATTATATATAATATACTTACTTTAGGTACTGGTTGGACCTACCATCTTTGTTAGTCTATAGAGATACTGTGCGCGCCGAAAACTACTCACAGAAGCATCGAAAAGAACAATGTCCTAGACAGAGTAACTGCTATGAGCGAACTAGGATTACATTTAACCGTTGGAGAGTCACGAGCATGCCTACAACCGGGGGCTCGTTTTCATAAACGCTTGGAACTTGTATTACAAGCGGAAGTCTCTTTTTAATTCATATTGTTAGAAAGAGAGTTCCGCTTGTAATACAAGTTACAAGCTTTTGAGAATCGGGCCCCTGATAGCGGAGACAGACGTACTGTGTGCGACGGGGTTTCAAGCAGACACCTCGGTTTCACTGCTACGTCGCTCAGTCCCAGGATATATCTTATTGACATCGATATAAATGTATTTTAAACAATTATTTTATGTTTATTTCGTAACATGTTTGCAGAATAATTCAACAGTAAACTAATTGAAGAAGCGTATGTTCGCGCATTACTTCAGAACGGCTGCAACTATTTGCCTAATTCTTTTGTTGTTTTGTTTTTAGTTCTCCGGACAAGGTTTGACCATAAGCAAATATGCTAAGAATTGCAACGAAAAGTGAATATTTTGGGAGTAAAGTCGACATATAAGAAGTGAGTGAGTGAGTCAGACGAAAATATAAGGAAGATCTTTAAAAAAATATTTCATTTATTGATCCATACAGTAAAGGAAAGTTTAGGTCTCATCTTGTTCCTTAGTACTACCGTCCGAGCGGGGGCGGGCGGGCAGTTAGTAAATATTAAACAATATTGTGAATCAATCACTCTTAATTTGGCCATTCTAAGATTTGGTGATCTCTTTGATAGATTGCTTAATATAACAACAATCAATGCTCTACGATAATTATGAGGTCTCCCCTCTTTCGACTTGATATCACTCTGTCCCGGAATTGTTTTAGGTAACATCTATTTACTATCTATCAGATAAAGAAAGTACAGAAATATAATAAGGACTAATTTTATCAGTTCACTAGAAGTCGCTTACTCTAACACAATAACCCTGAGTGCTGGAAAGCATAGCCTGTTTGTCTTAATTCAGATATCCACAATTTTAATACTAGAAATAAAAACAAAATCGCTATTAGAAAGTTCCGCGTTCGTAAAGTAGCCAAATCATTCGTAGGCCAATGTATACATTTTATAATAAGCTACCAGATGATGCTTTAAAATTATCGTTTCCAGCTCTCAAAAAGTACTTAAAAGAGTCCCTAATGGCAAAGGCTTATTATAGGGTAGAGGACTATTTAACAGACAAAAATGCATGGCCCAAAACAGAAACCAAATAATTTACTTTTACCGGGACACGGTTCTTATGAGGTGGCATATCAAACGTATGTAAGTTGTTTTAAATAAAAATCACTATTTTGCTTTTTTTATATTCTAGATTTTTTTTTTTTACTTTTAGAAGTTTTGATATGTTTCCTTGAAGAACTACGCATTGAGTTTATACTCAAAACATATATTTAGGTTAGGCTAAGCACGAATATTGTAATAGATATAAGAGTTATTTCGAAAAAATGACTGACTGTTGAGTTTGTTTCGGCTTTCTTCTCTTCAGTGGTCTCCTCTTGGGAAACGCCGTAGAGTCAGACTTGTAAAAGTGCCCTTGTGGCCTACTTACAGAATAAAGATCATTATTTCATTAATTAAACTCTAAAACTAGTTATCAGTCTTATCACCCTTCGGAGCATACTCATGTTTTTTGCTAGGAAACGAGTAAAGGTCCTAGCACGTCTAAGTTGAACAACATGCGTTCCCTACGTACAAGAAGGGACTACGTAGATCTTGTTTTGATACACAACTTAGTCAATGGAGGAGTTCATGAAGGACTTATACTGTAGCGTTTGAACTTTGTCGTGCCTAAAGCTAATTTAAGGTCCTCACGTATCACCACCTTCCGACCTAAGCTGGCCAAGTCTACCCTGGGCAAGTTTTCTGCTCTGCAAAGATTACAGACACTGTACAACAAACACCAGAAAGCGCATGACCTGGATATATACTCGGATAGTCTCCCCAGTTGGAAGCGTAAAATGCTAGTGCTAAATTGAGAAATAACGTGCCATTTCCATTATTATTGAATTTTTTATAGATAGTTTGTTTTTCATTTCATTTTTAATCCTCTAAATTTGATGTCTAACCGGCTATTATAGTGAATGCTGTTGCACACCTGTAATTGAGGTACAGGCTAGACGTGGTCCCTGTATATTGATATTTGTTTTTACTTGTATAAGTCTGTGTTTTGTTGGTGTGTCTATTAAATAAATAAATAAAATAAATAAACATGTCATTCAGCAGCTCGACCTTTAAATACGTTTAAGTAGTAACTTTATTACAGCACACTAGATGAAGCTCAGCAGTGAAGCGTAACGTATCATAACAAAATGTAGTGAAATCGACTGCAGCACGTATAAATTTTAAAACTCGGATCGATTGAGTAGGTAATAATTTTGTAACTGGGTTCATACGTTTGAAATGGATGTGGAACTTAAGCGCAGTTAAGAGTTTGAGCGCTCTATTATGTTAGTGTTCGTGACTGTGCGCGAATAAACCATTTTGCTAAAGCACAGGTTTCGATGGTGTATTTTTTAAGAGAGGATGGAGAAGAAACTTGATTTTGGTTCATTTTCATTGTTATGAAAATACTTAAACGCCTCGGTGTGTTTCCTGAGAGATACTTATACTCAAGGTCGGCAACATATAGGCGACTGTGTTCGTATGCCAATTCACCATTTATTCTATAAAATGTAACTTACCGAAAGCTTTTGCTTGCCGGGCACTGCGATCTCCTGCGTGGTCTCGGAGTCGCGAGGGTCACGGGTGCGGATTAGCTTCGTGAAGATGTTGTGTCCGTCTCGCCTCACATTTGCCCAGTCCACTTCCCGCAGGCGCTTCATAGCACTGTTGGCAACGGTTGATTTTAATGTCTTATTTTATGGACACTATATACAAAACGCTCTGTAGCGCTTTTATCAAAATGGCAAAAACGGCTCCCTTATAGTTTCGTCATGACCGTCCATCCGAGTCCGAGTGAATATTTTCGGAAATAATAGCTCTGAAAAATAAAGTAGTAAACGTACATAGGGCATGTTTACCGTAAAGGTACTCTAATGCTTTAATAGTTTCCAGGAAGAGCGACGTGACTCGAATCTCCACACTGGGCTCGGGCTCTTATTAAAAAAATAGAGTTTAATATACATGCATTATTGGCTCTATGACGGATCTTGATAAATAAGTTATAGGAACAAATGGCTACAGGTGTCGCTTCCCGGCAAATGAAAAAAATGCGGCCAAGTGCGAGTCGGACTTGCCCATGAAGGGTTCCGCAGCCTTTTGTACAAAAAAATGCACATTAGATATAAAACAATACGATAAAAAAAAACACTAACAAAAGAGCGTATGTCCGCGGCACCTACGTACTTTTGCTGAGAAGTGCAGTTTTTTGGCAATAACTTAAAAACAGTATGTCCGATCGTGTTGAAAACAATTTTCGTTGGAAGTGTATTTATGAAGCTTTATATTTGTAATTTTTTCATATTTTTTGAACATACCGTTAGAAAATATAGGGGGGGGGGGGGACACAATTTTTGCTACTTTCGGAGCGAATATTTCGGAAAATAATCACTAAATCAAAAAAAAATTAAGGAACCTCAAAGTATTTCTAGAAGAACTATCGAAATATGTGCCACACATTTATATTTAATGTTTTCTTCTGTTTCCGCGATTATTACTCATTGAAATAAAACAATTTAACGGATTGTATCGCGTATATTATCTCATTTTAGTTCCCGACGTTTCGTTTGTGAAATGCTGCTTGGTAAATTATTAAAATAAAATAATTAAGCCCTTCTGGCACATGTGTAACTAACTGTCTTTACCGCTTAGGTCCATCTGGCGTGGATGTACACCTTTATTAGTTTTTTCAAAAAATGGGTAGTTTGCACAAATTGTAATTTTGACTGAGGAAACTACATCTTTTCTCAGTCCACCCGTGACTATGGAAAGCTTCCGAAACGTCGGGAACTAAAATGAGATAATATACGCGATATAATCCGTTGTCTTATTTCAACATTTATACTTGGTAAAAAACATTTTTTTCACTTTTGTTTACATGTATCGAGTGCCCACCCTAGAAATATATATTTTTTTATTTAACTATCAAACTAAGTTTACACACGACACCTATGCTCTAAATTTCATTAATGTACAGCTTATAGTTTTTGAGGAAAATGCCTGTGACATACGGATGGACAGACAGACAGACAGACATGACGAATCTATAAGGGTTCCGTTTTTGCCATTTTGGCTACGGAACCCTAACAAGACGCTGACTGCTTCCGGGAATTTACCAAACTTAACGTTGAAAACAAAGATCTCTTATTCTTATACTATAGCATGCATAGTTTGGAACGGAAGTACTAATCAAATCTAAGCATCTTTGAAAGACGAAACCTGAAATGACTCGTACGCATATTTTGTGATATTTTTAAATACAAAATTAAATTAAAAGCTCCCATCTCTAATCTTTACAATTCAATAAGACAATCATTGTACGGTAATCATATACGAGTATATAGTTAAGCTCAGTTTTTTATGTCTTATAATATTTGTTTTCCGTAACTAGGTAGATATTAGTTAAACTTCAGATCATTTTCAGCGCTCAGCAGGAATGTGGAACTTCAGTTATCTTTTCTGACTTTTAAAGTTCTATATTTGTAGTTGACTCATTCAGACGTTTGAAAAATACGATCGATTGTCATCGTGAACAAAAAAGACATAGTCCCAATTGCAATTGAGAACGCCTTTACATACGTCCTAAATCCAAACATGCATTGTTTAATTACAAGCCATTTAGATCCAGCTTTTAGTTGCCTGGAACATATGATGGTAGACGAAGTAGAACAAGGAAGTAGAACAAGAGATCGAGAAGGAGTTTTGCAGGTAATTTAATTTTACAGGTCTCTACAACGAGTCGAATTCCAGTCAACTACTGGAATTTCATAGTTCCAGGTAAGCGTTTTTAAGTAAGCGCAGTTTTTTGGCAATAACTCAAAAACGGTATATTCGATCAAGCTGAAAACAATTTTCATTGAAAGTAGGGGAGTGTCGGCCATATCGTACCGTTGTTTAAATCGTATCACTGCGAGATTTCCTATAAAACAATTTGTTTATTTACACTCGGGGGCACCAAATACTGCTCCGATGGTATCACCATCTATAACCTGAATCCAAAATAGCATATTACTAAGCATGAAAGTGAGAAAGCAGAAAAATGATTTACATCGGACTTGATGTAATCTTTAGTGTTACTGTGTAACGACATCACTGATGATCAAGGTAAGTTAAAAATGCGCAATAAATAGTATTCAACTATACAATACAAATGGGTTTATTGGGTGGTTCTTAGATATAGCCAAATTTTATGTTTATATTTTTATATTCGTTATTTCAAAAAATAACTGGTCGTTTAAATCGTACTATTGCTTAATGGCATAGGTACGATTTAAACGACCAACTATTTTTTGATTATACCAGATCAATTTAAATGTCTGACAGTCAAACTTTTTTATTAATACCTAAAATAAACAGTTTACATGCGAAATGCTTCATAGATGCGATTTAAATCCTGATGGTAAGAATTAACCAACTCGTCGGCTAAATCGTACCGATGGAAGGCCTTTTCAAAAAGTCAATTTTGACGATGGTAATTTAATCCCAGAATGCTCATCTTGCTATTTAAAGAAGCCGAAATACTAAACTTTTATATGCATTGTCAGCCATATATGTAAGTACTTTCACAAATAAAATAACCACGTAGGAGTAAAAAGTGGTACAATACTCGTATAACCGACTCTCCCCTATTTATTAAGCTTTATCTTTGTAATTTTTTTCCTATTTATTTTACACATACCGCTTACAAAGTAGAGGGGGGAAGACACATTTTATGCTACTTTCGGAGCGAATATTTCCGAAAACATTCACTACATCAAAACTGAAATAAAGTCAACGCAAACAAAAGTACCAGACATTAAAAACAAGATGTTTTCATACAAATTGCAATGGTACTTCCAGTTGTCCTTGAAACTTGAAAATAGTTTTTGTTAGTAGACTCGTTGCCTGCGAGTGTGTTCCCCGACCATTATAATTTGGGCGTGTTCAAGACAAGAGTGAATAGGCTGTTTCTAGACGGGCATGATACATCCTTGACCGCATCGTCACTTAACAACAGGTGAGATTGCGGTCAAATGCCTATCTATTTATAATAAATAAAAAAAAATAAAAAATAGTATGAAGGCAGCTCTTATATATAATCTTAAATATAAATAATGTCAGGAACAAATATAAAATTACCCCAACTCCGTAAACGCAAAATGTACGGAGTTGGGGAGCAAAGCCCTGCGGCTTTGCTAACGCTGAACTTTCATAGACACAGCCGCCATTTATACCTCGATCCCCATGATAGACGAACTATTAACAGACCTACAAATTTATACGGACCCTCAATGCGCGAGTCGGACTCAAGTTTTTCTCGTAATATATCGCATGTCTTCTTAATGGAATTCTAGTGTAGAAACCTATATTTACACACTATTTTTTTAAGGAATTATGACCCCTATTAAAACATCGTGTACAACTTTGTAACTGTCAAAACATTTGTTTAACCTTCATGCACGAATAAATGTACTCAAGAAACTGACGCAATTTGTAAAACATATAAAATATACCTATAGTATGGACAATCGCAAACAGCTTTCCTTTAATTCGGGAATATTAATTTTCCGAGAACCGAAATCTCCGTGAAATAAACTTACGCTGCCCACGCGAACGATGCCCTATGTGAACTTATTTCTGAGTTTATGAGTAGACCTGTCTAAAAATAACCATCTCTTGGTATTGATATAATTATTTACTAATTTTATATTAATGTGCGCCGATAATATGACAATTTCTTTTTGATACGATGTAATTCATCAACATCGTATCAAAAAGGGAGGATTGCCTAATACTAATTCGTCAACCCATTTCTACGTTCGCCTTACCCGCGACCGTGATCCACGGCTTGAATAGTGTTACCAAGTGTTACTGGGGGAACGGCATAGTATTTATATATCCATACTAAAATTACAAATGCGAAAGTGTGTCTGTCTGTCTGTTACCTCTTCACGCTTAAACCGCTGAGCCGATTTGAATGAAATTTAGTATGGAGATAGTTAAGTCCCGGGGAAGGACATACGCAACTTTTTATCCCGGAAAAATACCCTTATCCGCGATAAACGAATATAAGGCGGACAAAGTCGCGGGCAGGAACTAGTATTCTTATATAACTTGACTTAACTATTGACAGACAACTTTCCGCCTAAGCCGCTGAAGGTACATGAAGTTCCAAACACATATTCCTTTACAGACATAAAACCGCGATTTGGAAGGATTTTACAATTTTGAATAGTATGCGGACGAAGTCACGGGCAAAAGCTAGTTTATATTTGTGTAGTTTAATTAATATTTTTCTTATTTTTGTTGAAGCGAAAATTATAACACTACGTATTCGTATATACAGGGAGAGGGTGATTTCTGAATCATAGACCCTGAAACGATAGACGTAAGTAATGAGAATTTGAGTAGTTAGTAATTTTTAGTCATAGTTCGTTTTATTATCTCACACACATATATATATAAAAGGTGCCTACCTAAATGCTTCAATTTGATTTAAGGTTTAATGAAAATAAAACGTCAATATTTTCAGGGTATGATAAAACGAATCTCCCATTCCAAAATCCGTTACTTTAAATTCAAATATTTTCATGATAGTAGTAGTATTAAGATTAATTTTACGTTTAATTTATTGATTCCGCCCATGGGAAGATAGAAATTAATCAAAAACTCTTGTCCCAGAAAAAGTTACCAAAGTAATTTCATATTTTGTTACTAGGCTAAAATACATAGAAACTACCAGAACTCGAGTTATTTGCATTGGGCAACTCTATTCAGATGTCAATTCTTTAGCGGCCATGTTTGTGTGGCCAGTTGTCACAGAGGGAGACCTAAGAAAGCACGAGACAGGGCGCTGTGACTAATACTGTTTCCCATTTTATTACAAGTTTTACGGGCTTAGTTTAATAATTTACTCTTAATTACATATCTATACTATTATAAAGTTGTAAAAATGAAATGTCTGTACATTGAAGATATTTTCAAGAAAAGGATTGTTACGGACTTTCTGGAGTTCACTAAAACGAAAAATATTTTATTTTTTGTATTCTTGTATGTGTCGTTGTGGCTTCATCACGCAAAATCGGCTAAACCGATTTCATCTATTTTTGGCACACGGGTAGCCGGGTATCTCCAGATAGTTATAAGATGCTTTTTACCCGACTGCGCTGAAGAATAAAAGAGGGTTATGACTTTTTCCTTTTGACTAAAATAAGCTAAGAATACTTTTTATACTTAGACCACATGTTGTGTTACTGCCTATTTTGTTACTTTTGCGAGGTAACAAATAAAAGGAAAGCTTGGTAACAATGAGAGGAAAATTAAAAAAGGCTAGTTTTCATTGTTTTATCAGGGCTAGAAAAAGACTTAACTATGTCTGCAGATGATACGATTCTAAAAGAAAACCATTACCAATCATTCGCTACTTCAATGAATAATTTCTCCGGTAACATACTTGCTTAGCCTAATGTTGAGGTGCGTTATATATCTACACATAGCTTTACATTCTTACTTTGCTACGTATGGCCTTATTTGTTACTGTACTAACGTTTTCACTGCCATTATATTCGTTTTATTAAATTTCTGTTTTATAAAAATTAATAGTGACTGCCAGTAAAACAAATGCATTCGCAATTACAATGTAAGATACAAACATTTATTTAGATATGCCCACTATTATACATTCACTTTTATTCTATACTTTGCGGTCAAGGTTCGGCATAAATATGTTGAATCAGTAGTTCAACTACTGCGCTTCTGTTTCCTCTACATGAAGTTTAGTGCAGCGTTACGGCTTAAAATAGTAGATTGTATTATGACTATTATGAGGGTGAATATGTGACTTCATAAACGGCGTCAGTTGATTTTCTTATAAAATACACGCGCTCTTTTATATAATAGTAAAATGATATTTATAATCCGGATGTTTTGTGCTGGTTTATGTTGTTGTTTCCTATTTGCTATTCTTAATAATTATTAATTCTTGATTCATTTTCATAATTAAGAAAATGTATACTGGATAGAATCTAAATTATTTTCGGCTTTTGTGACAGTTAACAGTTAAATTAACTATTTCTAAAATAAATGAGATTGCAGATCCGACTAGGACTCCGAAGACACATATTTTCAGACTACTTCTAAGCAAAAACAGGCCTATGACTTTTTTTTATTCTCTTTTTACCATTTTTTTAGCACAGCCATTTAATCGGGAATATGCTTACTTAGCGAAATATTACTATGAGCGGAGCTCCCACCAAGCGGGTGCGCGGCCGTGAATATATTAATAATAAATAATAATAAATATTACGGGACAATTTTACACAAATCGAACTAGTCCCATGGTAAGCTCAATAAGGCTTGTGTTATGGGTACTAGACGACGATATATTTAATAGATATATTACTTATATACATAGAAAACATCCAAGACTCAGGAACAAATATTTATGCTCATCACACAAATATTTGCCCTTACCGGGATTTGAACCCAGGACCTCCGCTTCGCAGGCAACGTTACTCCCACTGAGCCAAACCGGTCGTCAAATATATTAATTGATAAAAACCTTACTTCACTAAATGAACCACGCCACATTAAAGTTTTAAGTATCTTTTATAATTTTAAGGTGAACCCCTTAACGGGTAGGTACCGTGGTACCGAGCCGACGTGTAAACCTACCTTACGATACACGCTTTTGAGTTGACGGAGATAACAAACTTTTAGACGGCATCACCTTCGTGATACCAATGTTAATAAGATTTCAAGTCTTAGTACAGGTACAGAACTTGTAGTGGTTAAGGAAAACAAATTTCTTAAACATACGTGGAAGTAACTAACTTCACTGTGAGAGGAACTTCTTGAATTTCTTGTTCTTCCTTCTCAGTTTCATTCGTGAGTGGTATAATTAAATTACACAGATCTTCTATACTATTATAAAGTTGTAAAAATGAAATGTCTGTACATTTAGATATTTTCAAAAAAATGATTGTTATGGACTATTTAGAGGTCACTAAAACGAAAATTTTGTTTTGGATTATATGTATGTTTTTATGTTTGTATGTGTCGTTGTGGCTTCATCACGCAAAATCGGCTAAACAGATTTCCACATTTTTTGGTACACAGGTAGCTTGGTATCTCCAGATGGTTATAGGATACTTTTTATCCGACTATGCTGAAGAAAAAATGAAGGGTTATGACTTTTTCTCCTCCGCGAACGAAGTTCCGTAATCTTCTAGTAGAAATATAAAAGGTTATTATATTTAGTTAATATCAGCTCAATTCACAACTAGGCAGGCAGGGATATGGGATTTAGTTCAAAGCGAGGTTAGCGATACAACAAATGGCATTTTAAGGAATACGATATTTAATTATTAGATGAATACAAATAGTTGTTTAAGGTGAAATTGCGATGAAAACTGAATAGATACGAAATGTCATTCATTAAGCCCATTCGTATTCTTGCGAAACAAAATATGTTAGAAACGGATTTTTTACGTTATATTTCTAAAAAACAGAATGGATATTTAAAATTTCGGTTAGTTATTTGCATAAGACAGTTCCTTATTTTTTATGCAGTGGCCTTATATTTAAGTACCACTGAATATTTTTATTAAATGTACCCGTCTAAGGACAGCAGTTTTCTGGAGAGTGAGCGAAGTCATAAGTCAACCCTTTCATAAGTCATAAGTGAAGCCTTTGAAACTTTATGATGTTATATGAAGACCTGGTTGTTTAAGTTAGATATCTTTTCGCAACTGGAAAATATCCTTTGTTTACACTGCGGTCTCAATTGTTCGTTATGTTGTACGTATTCATATGTAAATAGTGCTTATTAATATCACACCGAGAACAAGGATAATCTCATTATCGTTGAATTATTAATATTTTTTTCATATTTGTTGGACATAAGGTTTAGAAACTAGAGAGGGGGGGAGGGGCGACACAATTTATGCTACTTTAGGAGCGATTATTTCCGAAAATGGCCACTACACCAAAACTTTTTTTTGGCCCCAAAATGTATTTACGTGCCACACATTTTTTTCGTTTTGGTTATTATATGTACTATGGTTGTAATAGTATGGATTTCCCCCCCTAGATTTATTTTATTTTATTATTTAACTATTAAACTAAGTATGTGACCCGCACATAAGAAATACTCAAATTTTTATATTATGGTTTAATACAATATTTTCACCCACACCACTTAGATGGTTGACAGTCCACAACTGTGCCTTTGTCTACAAAGTGCCTGCCTCGCACGACCGTATTATGGAATTAATTGCCGCGTGCAGTATTTCAGGACCGATGCGACCTTCAAGCCTTCAAGAAAAGAGCGTACTCCCACCTGAAAGGCCGGCAACGCACTTGAGACTCCTCTGGTGATGCAAGTGTCCAAGGGCGACAATTCATCGACAAGTCATCAATTTACATTTTGTAGTTTTTGAGTAAAATGCCAAACTAGGAGGAGCAGATGTCCGGACAGAGGGACGGACGGACATGACGAAACTATAAGGGTTCCGTTTCCGTTTTTGCCATTTTGGCTGCGTATCCCTAAAAATGGTATCGATTTTAGGTTTCAAAATGGTGGACGTCACGTTAAAGATTAATATTTTACGGGTTTGGTTAGTAGATTTTTGGGGTGTGGATTCCAAAAATGGCATCCATTATGAATTTAAAGATAGCCGATGTCACTTTTTTTTTTAAAGTGTCTTTGATGTAGTTTTCTAGTTTTTTAATGATAAAGTAAACCGAAACCTTACATTTTGGTTTTATCACAAAAGTTTATTTAGCCATTTTAGATCAGCGTAAATGCTCCGCTCTGCGCCGCGTTGAGCCGATTAACCGTGTCATGCGAGCGCCTACTCGTAGATCGACTCTTATATCATTACTTAGGGGCCGGCTACATAAGGTACTTAGTTTAGGCCAGGAAGGGTGATGCGAAATCGAAATAATACGTTCTGATAAATAGAATCTTAAGAAAGTACATGTACTTACATAATTCTACGTGCATTTTCGAGTAAACATTATAATTGCAGTGAATAACTCAACACTTTCAATTTCAATGCCACGTTTGCCAATTCCTGTTTGATAATGTTAATAATTTTGCAGTTTCACAGGTAACTGGCTATTAGCAAAGCCCTCGCAAAGCAATTAGGCCTGTATGAGATTTTTTCTTTCAAAATGTTCTCTTAAACTGACTTTGTGATGCTATACATAAAGCAAACAACGTGACTGCACAGCTTGCTGAATGGCCGTGTTCCGCGGCCGACGGCGCGAGCCGGTCGGCCGGGCCGTCATCCAATGGTTTTCAATAAGTAACTATCCACAAGGTATAGTGGACCAATAGTTATTTGTTATACAAGGGTGGAAAGTTTTATTTTACCCGCGAGTGTGGAATTGAAACAACAGCAAGCGGAAGGATTCTATACCTAGTTGAACCATGGGCGAAGCGAGTGGTTCTAAAATAGAATCCTGAGCGTAAAGTTTTTAGGTAAGTAAAATTTTGTTGAAAATGTTGACATTTCTGACAATGCATTTTGTAATTGCATCGACTCAACTTATGCGTTCAGAATTATATTCAACATCCTTATAAAGAAACAAATGTTTCTTATTGATTTTTAACGTTTATTTATGACTTAAAATCATGTAATGAACCTAAATACCAATTTTTATTAAATTCTAAAGCATTTATTTAATGATAATACATATCGAACGATCCATTATAATGAGCGTTTTACGTTTTGTTATATGTCAAAAGCGACTTAAACACGCTCCAAGTTCAAATTACTTTCCCCACTAGTGGATAAAATTCGTTTTTAAAGGATAAAAGAAGGCTTTCCGAGTTAGTGAGGGGAAAATATTATTTGTCGATGAATGTTATTACAAAATTCAACCATTAAAATGTTAACCGCGTATTATGAACGGTTGATATGAGTGGCACAAACGTTAACGAAATTTTTCACTTATTTATTCGTTATTTTAGCTTAGCTTTATGCTTTATTTCGGTAAGTATACCTAGTTATCAGTTTAAAAGTAGAAACGCTCAAAAGGGTCCCGTTTTAATTTCAACCGTATCATATTAGCTTAGAACTGTGTAATTTAATTGGAAGTGGCATACCTTATTATTTACATGTATCTTCTCCATCTTTTATTTAAAACGAGGATTATTAAGCGGAGACAATTAAAAAATGCAGTATGTTATTAACAGTTGCGCACGGAACAGGAAAAACGGAGTGATTTTAACATCAGTATAACAAAGTAAGTGATTTTAAAGGAAGGGATGATAATGTGATAACACTTAGTTTTTGGCCAGCTCATTATTAAGTAAATCACGATTTGGAAACCAGGTGTACAAGCCAAGAAAGACTTGGAATTGTCGTTGTTTTAAACGGTTCTGTCGGTAGTTTTTATGCCACTTACGAGTGAATTCGCTTGCAAACAAATAATAAATACATTTCGTAATATCGAAAGCATTTTTGCGGGTCAATATATAATAATTTTATACCTACTTACAGTAAAAAGTAATCTACAGTAAGTGGACAACTAAATTACTCAGCGTTAAGGGGCCTCTACAGAATAATGCGTTAGGTACCTATCAACAATTACTTTCTTCAACGTAATACTTACTTTTAAAGAATGTTATTGTTGTCACACATCTTTTCTATCATAAAGTTGTAAAAATGAGATGTCTGTACCTTGAAATTATTTTCAAAAAAATGATTATTACGGACTACACGAAAAATATATTTTTTGGATTGTTTGTATGTGTCCTTGTGACTTCATCACGCTAAATCGGCTAAACGGATTTCAACTATTTTTGGTACACGGGTAGCTGGGTATCTCCAGATGGTTATAGGATACTTTTTTCCTGACTACGCTGAAGAACAAATGAGGAGTTATGACCTTTTCCCCTCCGCGAACGAAGTCACGGGCGCCTTCTAGTTGTTTTATAAAGTTAATAAGTACAATTACTGTGTGGATGCACCTTTAGACTCATCTCACTTCATGTGTGTACCTCGAGAGTATAGAGTATTTTATATAAAGTGTCGTTAGTGTTACTTCTTCTTAAATGGTTTTATCGTCATTTCATACATTTCATATATAAATAATATGTTACATATGTAAATACACCATCGAACTAGCTAAGCCTAATATTTGTTATCCATTCTCGAAATTAGGGTGAAAAGTTAGTTAATCGTAATGGAATGCCTTGCCTCCAGCATGCAGCGAGTAACAAATAAATGATTTTGCTATTGAAATAGCTATAGTTCTTGCGATTATAAATAGTATAAACCGAAAATACAACGGTTATGTACGATGAACCAGGCATACGATGAGTAAGGCCTTACTCCACCGCTATATTAGAAACAAGTGGCTCATTGTAGCCTGTCAATGTCAAGCTGACGTTTGTGAGTCCGATTTCTCTGCTTAGGCAAACTGGAGCTAAATCGAGATTCGCAAATTTAATGACTCATCATAATTTTCTTGAAAAAAGGGCTCAATTATCACGAAGCTCCAAAGCACATGTCCTGCTCATCACAACACCATGTTGCTATCAGTGAAAAATATCGCTCCATTTGCGATAAATTCTATGCATCTGGTCTTATGTCACATCCGATCTTAGGCGACCCAAACTTACGCCTTAGTTATCGCAAGCCTCTTTCACAGCTAAATTAAAATTAGAAACAAATGGCTCATTGTAGCCTGCCAGCTGCCTGGCCTAAGCAGCCGTAGAAAGTAACATCGCACTACATGTAAACAGCAACTCACGCAATAATTTTGGGTGTCGTTACGCATTCACTTTTAAGAAAATAGAATACACTCTAATTTTCACGCACACAAACCGAAATCCCATAGAAATATTGAGGTGTGACAACGTGCATGTACACGAAGATGCTTTATGACAGATAGTGCGAGGGCCTTGTCGATATTTTATTTATCACAGTAATATCTTGTTCTTACGTCAGAAAATCTGAATATTTTAAAGAAAACTATACATACACCTTTTAAGGCGATATTGCATACGTCATCAATAGCATAAAAAAGTATGCTAGAGCGTAACGACATTTTAACTTATTGCGTTTCATTAATCTAGTTTATCTGCATTATACTAAGTAAATCCTCTTTAATGTGTTAAAAAACTATAAGCAACGACTTTTCATCTTTTCGAGGTATGCGATCACGTTCAGCCCTTAGAAGAAAATGTCCGTTAGGTCACATAAAACTTTATGTGGTTTACTTATCACATATTTTTTTATACATTTGAAAAAGCAAAAAAGTACGTGTCCTACATTTTATTATATTTTTTATTGACGGACTAATTAGAATGGGTTTTCGTATCCCGTCACTATGCCCATACCAGAAGGGTACCAATGAGTCTCTATCCGTCTATCTATCAGCCACAGACGTCCACTGCTAAACATAGGTCTCCCCTATACTTAGAATTTGACATTCCAAGTCAAAAGAACATTGTTCTGAGTCCACTAAATTTCTTTTTAAACTTTTTTCTCGTGCAGAGACTACATTTATTTTTTCAATAGCCGTGGAACAATCTAGAGGGACACACTTCGTTCCTTTTTCAGTGCTTATGAGCTTTTTGTGGACTAAAAGCTTTTTGTATACATTCTATCCATTACTAAATCCTTGTACAATGATTAATGTATATCTATACATTTTAGTACTGTAACACCTTACAAAAGTGCATTATATGTTTATGCCGCTGACTGTACAGGGCTACAAATACCATTAAGTAATTATCGATAAGTGATGTCGACACGACTCTCAGCTCTATGGAGTCTAGTGAGGGTGATAAAAAAATACTTTCATATAAATATCATTTTCAACTCTTCGTTAATAATAAAAAAAAACAGTTTTTCAAAAATCTCTAAAAACTACCTTTTCTCGAACCGTTTCGTTCCATTTTCAAACCCTCCTAGCTTCGTCCCAGTAAAGACCAGAGCGCCGAAATTCACAGGTAAGATGCAGTTAGGGAAAATATGAAATGTACTAAATTTAAATGATCTAGCTTTTATACTTTAGGTTCTATTGGTACCTAAAATACGCCGATTTTGCCACTCACTCACGTATCAAAACCTCTGGGGTACTTCCCGATAACCTAGAAAGCTGTAATTTGGTATGTAAGCTAGTATAAGTGCATAAACAACAAAATAACCCCTTAAACTAGGGGATGGAAGTTTGTATGAGACTTCCACAAATTTTGATACTGGAGGTGTGAAAATTGATATACGGACTCCTTGTTATCTATATACTATTATAAAGTTGTAAATGAGAAAGATATTTTCAAAATAATGATTGTTACGTCCGTATTTGGAGGACACTATTTTTTTTTGGATTTTATGTATGTTTGTATATTTGTATGTGTCGTTGTGGCTTCATCACGCAAAATCAGCTAAACGGATTTCAACTATTTTTGGTACACGGGTAGCTGGGTATCTCCAGATGGTTATAGGATACCTTTTACCCGACTACGCTGAAGAAAAAATGAAGGGTTATGACTTTTTCTCCTCCGCGAACGAAGTTGCGGGCGCCTTCTAGTTGTTTTGTAAAGTTAATAAGTACAATTACTGTGTGGATGCACCCTTACAATCATTTTACTTCATGCGTAAACCTCGAGAGTACAGAGTGTTTTATAGAAAGTGTCGTCAGTTTTACTTATTCTGAAATGGTTTTGCCATCACTTCATACATGTCACATATAAATGATATGTTATACTAGAAGACGCCCGTTAGCCGATTTTTTTTGTTCAAATTATATCTATTGGTTTTTATTCTATATTTACTTTCCTAGTTTTTAATCGAAGCTGACGATCCTTTTTTCGGAGATGTGATTTAATTACAGCGATATTTTTTTTGGTTTTTATCATTATTTTATTTTAAGTTGACGATTATGATGTAAATATGTACTTAACTTTGTCATTAAGTTTTATTCTGTTATTTTATAATGAAATACACAAATCTAATATAAGATTTTATTAAAGGATCACTCTACTGATACAATGAAGTTCCACTACAGTTAATAATGTACCAGTACCTACCTAGTAACGTACCTGTAGGACAAAGCTTTATCGATATTCAATACCCTACAGTATCTCGTTACCCTTAGCCGTAACCGTAATTGGTACATTCAAGCGCCATGCTGAGCCAAATTCAACGTAGCAAATGACGAACATATTCCCTAGTTCTGTTCAAGACATCCTTCATTATATATCTCTAAATAGTTAAGCGAGGTGCTACTCAAAACAACCTTTCCGGTTTTCCGTTAGGCACTTATAAAGCAAAAATACAGTTATTAATATATTTGACTAGAAGGTCGAGTACCTCGTCAGCAAAGGAGAAATAAATTATAACCCTGTTTTTTTCTTGAGCGTAGTCGGAAAAAACTATCCTATAGCCATCTGCGGAAGACCCTCAGGGTACCAAAAATAAATGAAAACCGTTCAGCCGTTTAGGCGTGATGAAGCCACAACGACACATACTCGTGCAAACATATAAAAAACATTTTGACAGCATTTTTGTGAAAATATCTTTAATGTAGACATTTCATTTTAATAACTTTATAATAATGTAGATTATACGAGTACTATTAAGGACATGCCACAGCTTGAACAATAGAAAATTATATATATCCGCTATATGACCGTGATATGCTTAAGATATCGCGCAATGGGAGAGATCGCCCTGTCAGCCATGGTAATTGGTGCCGATCGGCTGCTCGCTGCAGCTCTTTTGTCTCGCCCAGACCTTTAAAACGTTATGAAAAAAAACGATATATTTCGTTTGTGTTTACAATTTCGTTCAAATAAAATGAATATTCCTTTATAACGTTATATCATATCACAACGGAATGAAAACCGCAACATTATAAAATAGCGTTATAAATGTTTAAATGACGTTATGAAATACGCGCTGTTGCCGCTCCGTATGCACTCCTTTGGTTAGGCACACGGCGCGCCGGCGACCGGCGCTGGATTAATGTATTGCGCAACGTTGCCAGCACCTTTTGCTTGGATGCCTTTTACCTACCGTTCGTAAAGGTGAAAAACAATTAAGGAGTGTTGTTAAATTTAGTGTTGAGTTGTTTGTCATACAATCAATGAAAATTGGGACGCAAAAAATGAAATACTGTCTATACATACGTAGTTACGTAGACCTATTAGAGGACGGGACGACGAAATGGTTAGATATTTGCCTCCTACTAATAGCAATAAGTAATCCAAATCATTGCAATTGGCATTGGAATTCAAGATGGCGGATTTTAATCAAAAAGCCATCATGGGTGTCGTTTTCTAGGTTTTTGGTGGTGCGGATTTGGAAAATGGCGTCCATTTTGGAATTCAAAATGGCGGACATTATTTTTAATGAAAAGGTCATTATAGGTAACGATTTCTAGGTTTTTGGGGGCACGGATTTGGAAAATGGCGTCCATTTTGGAATTCAAGATGGCGGACATCACTTTTAATGAAAAGTCATCAAAGCCGTCGTTTTATAGGTTTTTGGTGATGCGAATTTGGAAAATGGCGTCCATTTTGGAATTCAAGATGGCGGACATCACTTTTAATGAAAAAGTCATCATAGCCGTCGTTTTATAGATTTTTGGGGATGCGAATTTGGAAAATGGCGTCCATTTTGGAATTCAAGATGGCGGATATCACTTTTAATGAAAAAGTCATCTTAGGTGCCGTTTTCTATGTTTTTGGGGACGCGAATTAGGAAAATGGCGTCCATTTTGGAATTAAAGATGGTGAATATCACTTTTAATGAAAAAGTCAGTTTAGGTGCCGTTTTCTAGGTTTTATGGGGGCGCGGATTTGGAAAATGGCGTCCATTTTGGAATTCAAGATGGCGGACATCAATTTTAAAGAAAATGTCATCATAGATGTCATTTTCTAGGTTTTTGGGGGTGCAGATTTGAAAAATAACGTCAATTCTGGAATTCAATATAGCGGACATCAGTTTAATGAAAAAGTCATCACAGGTGTCGTTTTATAAGTTTTTGGGGGTGCAGATTTAAAAATTAACGTCAATTCTGGAATTCAATATGGCGGACATCAGTTTCATGAAAAAGTCATCATAGGTGTCGTTTTATAAGTTTTTGGGGGTGCGAATTTCGAAAATTGCGTTCATTATTAAATTCAAGATAGCGGACATAACTTTAATAAAAATAAAACATTCCGTCGAATTCAGAACCTCCTCTTTTTTTTGGAAGTCGGTTAAAAAGGTCGTCATAGGTGGCATTTCCTAGGTTTTTGGGGTAGCAGATTTCATAAGTGGCTTCCATTTTGGAATTCAAGATGGCCGAAATCACTTTATGATTATTTCATCCCTTTTATAGGTTTTTTGATGATGTAGAATTCAAAACTTCAAGTAGAACTAGGGGTAGACATAACTTTAAAATAGACGCCATTATATATGGCCAAATCAGAATTCCCAGAAATCTAGAAAACGACTTCCATAATGACTTTTGCATAAAAAGTAATTTCCGCCATCTTGAATTTCAAAATCTGCACCCCCTTAAAACGTAAAAAACGACACCTATGATGTCTTTTCATGAAAAGTGATGACCACCATCTTGAATTCCAAAATCAACGCCATTTTCTAAATCCCCGCACCCAAAAACCAAGAAAACGACACCAATGATGATTTTTTCATTAAAAGTGATGTCCGCCATCTTGAATTCTAAAATGGACGCCATTTTCCAAATTCGCGTCCCCAAAAACCTAGAATATGACACCTATCATGACTTTTTCATAATAAGTGATGTCCGCCATCTTGAATTCCAAAATGGACTCCATTTTCCAAATTCACACCCCCAAAAACCTGAAAATTTATAGTATATTCACTGTAGCTTATTTTAATAACAGCAAATTGTTCAAGTATTTTTGTAGGTTTTCGCGATAAAAGCAAATTACTGAAAAAAGTGAAAGCCCAGCCCCCACACCCGAGGACTTTTAGGAGGTTTATTAGGACACCTCAAGGAAACCTTGTACTAATTTTAAAAACTACACGATTTGTTTCCGCTGATTAGCAGAAATAGCTAATTTTCTCGGGCTATAACCCTTTTTCACTCACCACTAGTTGCATTATTTCCCAATCCCAGCTTCTGACGTATTCGGTTTATTAAATCAGAACGTATTTTCAAATCACCGAGTGGCCGACAAAATCCGATCTGATACTACAAATAACTAACGATTTATGTAGATTGTAGGTAAACTAAGTAGGTATTCGTATTAAGCAGGTAGTAACAGCAAGGCAAAACTATGCCATGCCCCGTGAACCGCAATGCAGGAGCGGGCGAATATGAGTGTAAGAAAGAGAAGGTCTATAACGTTATTATATCGCTAACCGAAGTATCGATATAGATGTATAGGTGTTAATTTAATAACGTTATAAGGGATACCCCTACGGATACGGCGTCAAAATCGTTTTTTATAACGTTATTTGTGTAATTATAACGATATAAAAGATAGCGTTACATGAAAACAACGTTTATTAAAGGTCTGGTCTCGCCCACTGTTGCAAATGGCGACTTGGTCGCTATTCAGACTATCACTTCTAGTCTGCTTTTCAAAGTATGTACTAGCCAGGGACCAATACCGTTTGTCTTAATATATCGATCTTAGTTTGCGATATATTTTTTTATTATGTCTGTCTGTGGCACCAGAGCGCTTAACTAAACGGATGGACCGATTTTGATTTTGTTTTTTTTTGTGTGTTCGAAAGGTGATTTCACAGTGCTCTTACGAGTACCTATGGCTCAAGGAAATCGTCTCAGTAGTTTGAAAATTCCTGGCATTATTCTAAATGTGTCGGATTGTTTTTATAGGTTCGCCGATTACTAAGTTGTAGCCATTTTATAAGATTATGAGATAGAATCACGAAAACTTTTCAATGCCGTCGCCTTATGTAATCCTTTCCACATGTTTCTATTTTTATTTTTATCGGCTTTTGGTAAGTGCTGTGCTAAATAAAATGTACCTTTTTAAATATGTAAGAGTACCTACTACTTTGCGATCGAATCAATAAATAAAATTTCTTTTATAATTAAAACAACATGTGAAGAATTATCAACATTGATTTCAAGTTTCAGCGTATAGGTACTTATACTTACTCGTAAATATGTAATGATATTTTGTACAGGATACGTCGATCGCTGGTAAAACTTTTTAGTTTCTATTCATTTCACGGAAATAGTTGTATCGTAATGTTGTAATTATTGTTAGACCTCGCGATGTAATTATTAAGATGTTCATAATATTAGCGCAAAGCTCGAAATTCATTTGATGTTACTATACGAGCGATATAATAACATTACAAGTAGGGACTAGGTAGGTACAATAAATAAAATCCTAGACTAAATCCAATAACAAGATAGTATTCCGTCATATACTTGTATTTTGAATAAGTATATTATTTATTTCAATATTTACGTAGTACCCAATAAATAATAGATATAGGTACTTAATCCGCTTTTATTTTCATACCCCACGCATATTACGTTGGATTGAATATAGATTAGGCACGAATTACACTTTTTAAACGCAATGGTGGCTACTCGTATCTTAATAATGTCGCAGCTGTGACAACGCAGAACACGCGTGACATCATACTTATAACTTGGGTAGGTACTGCCAGAAGCGAACATAGAATAGATTCCGCTGAAGCAATGCACTATGTCAGGCTTACTTATATAATAAGAAATCGTATAAAATGAAAACCCTTCAAGTACAAATTACCAGATACGCACATTGGCAAAGTTTAAGTCGCGATTTATTAGAAAGTTCGCAAATTGCTAGATCGCTACTCGCAAATTTCTACACACGTTTATCACCCGAATAGTTAGCCAAAAGTCATTTGGGTTAAAGTTACAAAAATGTACGGTAAATGTCCTAGAGTTCAACACACTGACAGGGGCGGATCGTGACTTTGTGGGGCCCTGGGCTAATACAGCTTAGTAAGTAAGTGAGCCCCACTTAATTGATTGAACTACTGGATTGTTTTTTTAGTTCTATGGTCGTCAATGGGGGCTGGGGGCCCTTTGTATCCTGGGGTACTGGGCTGCAACCTAAATAGCCTTTAAGAAGATCCGCCTCTGCACACTGACCCATTAGCGGACACTTTCAACCTTAATTGACATTAACATTAATTGCTCTATTCTATATACAGAACTTGGGCAACCGAGCTTTGCTCGGTGGTTGAAACCTATCTATGTATAGGTACTTTGTTAATCTTTACTTGTCCTAAATAGTAAACAACATTCTAACCTAAAAGTACACCTTTTTTGTCTTTAACTCCCATTTTCTCGTAAATAAAGTAACATGGATTAACATTTTAAGTGCCGCTTTGCCAATTTCATGTGTTTAATTGATTTCCTTGCAAGAAAACAGCTGGTTATGGAATTCAATCCATATAATATTTATATTTTTAGGACAAGTAAAGGAAAAATAGAGTTTAAACTTGAAAAGCAAAACCATCATGTCTACATACAAAATGTCATCCAAATCTTTAAAAGGTTTCCAAAAAACCAACTATAAATACACAAGAAACGCTTGTTTAAAATAATACGATTTAATTTGTCATTCATTGTGTGTCATTTTTATACTGATCGAGATGTATATTTTAACAAAAAATACCACTTCTACTGGCATGGGTTATGATTGTTGCTTTTGCCTCGATAAGGACACAAGACTGGAAAACCATAAATTTTATCGACAAGAAACGAGATTTTTTAATAGTATTTTATGCAATCGTTATATAATATATGCTTTTTCAGTCGAGTGCCGCGTTTAGGCCACGAAGCTTGCTTGGTGGCCTAATTAAGAAACGAGACTTAAAAAGCTAATTATATAGCTATTGTATACAATACTTTATCTACGAGTGACCCATAAACATAAATAATAAATAAAACATAGCTAAAGCCATAAATGTTAATGAAAGTTAGCTAAAAAAGTAATTGCTAAAACACTGCGTTCTTTTTGAAATAAAACAATTTAACGGATTATATCGCGTATACTCGTATTATCTCATTTTAGTTCCCGACGTTTCGGAAGCTTTCCAGCTTTCCATGGTCACGGGAGGACTGAGAAAAGATGTATTTTCCTCTGTCAAAGTTACAATTTGTGCAAACTACCCATTTAAAAAAAAAAACACAAATAAAGATGTACATACATGCCAGATGGGCCTAAGCTGTAAAGACAGTTACACATGTGCCAGAAGGGCTTAATTATTTTATTCTAATAATTTACCAAGCAGCATTTCACAAATGAGGCGTACTGAGGAGAAAAGAAACGCTGCAAAGAAAAACTCCCAGGCTACCTCATTACTAATTATAATATTTAAAAACAGAGACTATTAAACTTTTCAAAAAAATGGGTAGTTAGCACAAATTGTAACTTTGACAGAGGAAAATACATCTTTTCTCAGTCCACGCGTGACCATGGAAAGCTGGAAAGCTTCCGAAACGTCGGGAACTAAAATGAGATAATATACGCGATATAATCCGTTAAATTGTTTTATTTCAATGAGTAATAATCGCGGAAACAGAAGAAAATATTACTTCGTTCTTTTTTTTTAATTCATTATAGTTCTGTGCGGAGTTGTATAATACAAGTATAGTTCAGTGACATATTGTAGGTATATGTATATACCATAGAGCATAGAGTGATAGTCCTCATGGTCCAATCTAAAAAGTATGCCTTTGTAGTATGATTTGCGGAGTTCTTATTCACAGATTAATTCACGAGAAGAAAAAATATTTTAATAGGGAAGCAATCTAAGGGATTCTTACGAACGGCGGCGTTTCTTAGTATAAAATAGGCATTATTCCGAAGCCTATTTTAAATTAAACTTGTTCTACTATGTTTTTTTATTTAAGTACAGGCGTAACTTTGGCAGACTAAAATTATACTTTTCTCAGTTTCTCGTAAATTCAAATAGAATAAAATACCTGTATATATAATGAGTTTAAATACTACAATTTAATTTTTTAAGTAATTTCTATATACTTATCTGAATATTCATGGTGTAATCTGGTTTGTGTGAAGCGTACAATTTTGTGAAAATAAAATTATTTTTGACTTTAAGTTGTAAAAAACGTTGTTTAATGCTATTTTAAAATGGTGTTAAAAATTTATTGTTTCACACAAGAATTACACTTGAAATAAAATAATTATAAATCACTGCTTAAAAAGTACATAAACTATATATATTAAAACTAAAAGCTAAAAATAAAAATAAACTAAAACTAAAAAGGGCCTTTGTGACATCGTACCAAAGATGCTGGCTGCATTACTTCGCTGTATGGCTATGCTTATTAAAATGATAGGTTCAAGATTGTTTTATTTACTCGTAAACGCATTACTACAAACTAGATTAAACCACGAATGAATATTGCGTTGCATAAATAAATTACTTAGGAAATTCAATAGTAGATGGTCTTACCAAAATATACTGAACTGGAATAAAATACATATGTGATGAAATGAGTTAAATGTTCTTTTAAATAAAAGATACATTTTTTAATAACATAAATTGCAACATATTAATTTAACAAAAAATAAATAGTCTCATACTTGTTATATTCATCTAAATCATAATTAGTGCATGATCCGGCTCTGATGTAACAATACCCAAAACACGACAAATATTTAAAATGTGAAAATACATTTGCATACTTTATACGGTATTTGACTGGAGCCTCAATAAATTTTTTGAAACTTAGCATTAACTGTGAAATTCGCAAATATTGATGATGTTTGCAACTGGTATTTGTTTACATACCTATTTATGTTGCACTTTAAAACCTTTAATTACACAAAAACTTAAACAAAGTCATCTTACTTACTAATTTTAGTGATATATAACATTAAAAACTTTAACACATGTTTTTATTTTTGAAAAAATTGAAGTGTTCATCAATTACCGTATTCACAAATCTATAGCTGCCATTGCATTAATAAAACTTAATACGGGCGAAAAAACTTACTAGTATCGCATCATTGTAAAGGGCACGACCGGACCAGCGGCCGGGATGCACTCAACCCGGAAACGGCGCAGCGCGCGGAGCCGCAGCGAGGACCTGCTACTCCGGAGACCCACCGACAACTATGCTCTACCCTCCCAAAAGGTATCCTGGGCATGCCCTGTAGATTGTAATGCTGTGATTGGCTCGCCATCAACAGCGCGGCGGCGGGGGGGGGGGGGGGGGGAATGGGAGGAGCCCGAAGTGCAAGGATTAAAATAATTTCATAAATTCTGTAAAAGCCGAATCGAGCTTAATTCGAATAAACGTATGTAATTTTGTAATTATATTAACAGGAAGTTTATGCATTATGTTGATGCAAATACACAAGCTAATTGCAGTATTAAAATAGTTTAAGTAAGTGTACCTACAAATATTTAAAGATTTTTCTCGAAGCATTAAACCTCGACTCTAAATACCACTTTATAAGTACTTAGATGTGCTAAAAGAAATTACGTTTTTGATCAATTTACTGGAGACAAATAATACTAAATTTTACAAAACTAAAATCCGACGGCTAAGTATGCACACACAAGTTCAGTTCATTTTGTTTGATGCCGTTCGCATGTAGGTGATATTCTTAAAATTATGATAATTTCAGTCATACATAGTCGGAGATCCTCAATTATCGAAAGCGCAAGTTTTTGCGAGGGCTGTTGTAAAATCGGCAAGGCAAACGTTTTATGAAGTTACCGTCTTTGGACTAGAACAGATGGCTTTGAAACGTAAATCGACGTTGTTTTTATTTACTTTCAGTGAGGACATTGCAAGGCATCTTAATTGACAGCATTTAATTTTTTTAAAGTGACTATAATTCAAATATCACATAGATTTGGGTTCTCTGAACATATAAATAGAATTTAAGATTACAGTTAAAAAAGGGTATTTTTATTAAACGGTGATAAGTATACCAGGTGATACCAAACATAGTGAATTCTTTTATACCAATTACAAAATAAACCTTATCGTGTCATCTTGGCAATTTACAAACACATTTATTGTGTCAACATTGTCAAATACATTTTCTTTCAACTAGTAGCTCGAAATAACTTTGATTTCTATTAATTTTCGTAATAAATAATGTTTCATTTCCACCGTGGTTTACTAAAGGATATGATATAGCGGCCAGTCATAATCTGCTGCAAGAGGTAACATGCAATAAATTGTTATCAGTCCATCAGTCCATGTGACAATGTGAGTGAATGTGCTTTCGAATGGGTTTTCACCAATGATGTAACAAAAAAAGAGGTAGATAGGTTATACGGGCCCCGAAAAAGGCACACCAAAATAACGCCAATTGGCAAACCTTAACTCAGTTTCGCGCTCAGAGAACTTTGTTATATATTGGATGACGCGTCAAATAAACAAAAATGCCGTCAGGCACACTGAGATTTGGCACTAATTACTCAATAAAAGCATCTAAAAGCATTTACGATTAGTGTGTTATTGCAGTATTATCAGATTTATGTGTGCATAAGCCTGCGGGCCTATGATGGTTGCGTTTGTCACGCGATCTTCACGCGATAAATAAGTGACAGAGCTGCCGTAATTTTCTGATACGTATTTGAGTGCGAGAGTGACAGGCGCGTTATCATATAATTTATCGAGTAATAAACGCGACCATCATAGGCCCGCTGGACATTTTTACACGCGGATTTTATCGTGATGGTAACCTATTTACCTCTTTTTATATTATATCATTGGTGAAAACAGCCAAAACAGGGCAACCAACATCCTGATGTCTTTCCGAGATTATTATTTAGACATATAGCCATAGGCTGTATAGAGAAAGAAAGAGAAGGCCGGGTTGCTTTGTGAGATGTAGAGTTAATACAATAAACATAACTATGCAAATATATTGTTATTTCATGATGAAACTATTGATTGCATTTGTGTTGCTTTTATTTATATTTTGATTTCATACTAATACTCGAAATGTTGACCCCTCTCATAGTATGTCGCGAAAAATACTATGACAGTGCTCACAATATTGATGAAGATCACTACAAAAATATGGCATTTGCTTCAAACTACCACTACCAAACTGTAATGAAAGCCAGTTTATCGTAACGCTTATTACCCAACAATCAAAATCAGTACTTATAGTGTTTTCAAGCCTATTTTTAATTGTACTTATAAGATACTTGTAGTTTATTATACACACGGATTTGGGCGCAGTTATAGGAGCATTGCTTTCTTATAATGTTCTTATAATAAACTAGCAGAATGTCAGTAGGCCCTATAATACACTTACAAAAGTTCTACCAGAATACAATTGCTCCTATAATGTTCTGAGACTACCCATTTATAAGTTTTTTTTACTCTTATAAGTAACTCACATAAGTATCATACGAAAGCAATCTTATTTATAACGCATTACTAATATACTTAGTTATTAAACATTTTATGATAATTTTATTTAATATTACTTTGCGTGGTATTTAAAAACAAACGTTAGTATTTTTCTTAGCTAACTAATATAATTTGTAAGTAGTTTAGAGCATATCTAAAGTATTGTAAAATACTGTATGTATAGTGTGAACTTACCGGGGAAGTCATTTTTATTGTAAATGTCCACCATAAATTGTTTAATTTTACAATGCCCCTTGAAAAAGCGGACATATCATATATGTTGTTAAAATAATATTCCTACATTTATTATGAACATTCGCCATTTTATAAAAAATCTCTACATTGAGTATTTTATAGGACAATTATAGGTAAATTTGCACTTACAGCAGTTTTAGTCCAGAGAACTTGCCGCCATATTAATATGGCGTAACGTATTAGGGTTCCTCACGAAATCTTCTCACTATCTATGAATCATAAGAAAGTTAATTTTAGTTAAAAATAATGTTTTGGTCTCCGCCATGGTTACACATTTCAATAAAACTACTTAAACGGATCATGTCGCGTACAATTCCTTAAATTCGTCCCGACGTTCCAAATATACTAGATTACAAATTACATCGTCAATGTGACAATACCAAACGATTACTAGTAAGGTGTTTGATCTAACAACTTATATGATTGTTTCATCTAATAAGGCTCTTACCAAGTACAATTTCAGTTATAAGAACATTGGACAAAACTAATAGCGATGTGGACTTGTAATCACCTCAGCTTAGTATATTATAATATCTTGTTCTCTTATAAAATGCTACTATAAGATCAAATACAATTCAGACATAAACCTATAACTGTCTTAAGAGACGATCTTGAAGCTGACTAGAAGTCTGTAAGATAAAACCAAATGATCTTCAGACTATCTACGCTTGTGAAATGTACTATAAGTAAAATTATCCTGTAACTGTTCTGTGCTACAATCTTGTAACAAACTAGAAGGCGGAAATATAAACATTAATGCTCTTGAGTATGTTACCGCTTATCGTATGCTATTATAAGTAAATGGCTCTACGACAATGTCTTTATAGGAACGTTATTAGTAAAGAAGTACTTATAGTCTTTATTTATAGGAATATTTGCTTGTTGGGTATGTTCCGATATAAATGGTAATAAAGGCATGTTCTGTGTAGAGGGACACATGGGTGTTCCCGTACACAGAAGATGCCTTTGTTTTCCGTCGAAGCTGTCGAGTGTTCTGACACTCAAGCACTATTTGAGGGCATTACATCCAGAACATCTTTTAAAAAAGGTAGTCTTAGTTTAGCCTGGCTCCGTACTTTCAACTGTCATAGTTCAGTATATATTATGTCTTCTTCGAGCTAAAAATATACAAATAATCCATTCATTATACATGGATAACTCACTGGCTTTAGTATTACTGAGACATATATGAGACTTACTATTATATGAGACCTTCACATAACTTTTTGGGTAACTTCACATAACTGTGGACTGACAACAGCAAAAAAAATATTTATTCAAGCGACATCAATTCCGTGTCTGTACGAATCAGGGCAACGCACTTGCCGATTCATTTTCTTGTGGCTCATTTTAATAGAAGTGTGATAAAATCAAGGATTATTTTCTATTTATAATGAGTGATTAATTACAGTAAGTACACGTAAGTCACTTTTAACGCGGCCTATGTAACATGCTCATGCTTGACAAAGTGTTTTTTTAGGGTTCCGTAGCCAAAATGGCAAAAACGGAAACCTTATAGTTTTGTCATGTCCGCCCGTCCGGCCGTTTGTCACAGGTGTTTTACTCAAAAACTACAAGATATATATTAATGAAATTTAGAGTATAGGTGTCTTGTGTAAGCCGCTACTTAGTTTGATAGTTAAATAACAACAAAAATATTTGTAAGTAGTGCGCTCCATTCATGTAACCGAAACTATTTTTATTTCTGTGAATGTCAATGTGTAGCATATATTTCTACATTTTTTTAATAAACATTTCGAAGTCTTTAAACAAAATGTTGATTTAGTGAATATTTTCCGATAACCGCTCCGAAAGTAGCATAAATTGTGTCCCACCCCCCCTATATTTTCTGATCCTTATGCATAGATAAAGCTTAATATATACATTACTAGCTTCTGCCCGCGACTTCGTTCGCCTTAAATTCGTTTAGCGCGGATAAGAGCATTTTTCCGGGAAAAAAAGTAGCCTATGTCCTTCCCCGGGACTAAAACTATCTCCATACCAAATTTCATCCAAATCGGTTCAGCTGTTTAAGCGTGAAGAGGTAACAGACAGACAGACAAACTTTCGCATTTCTAATATTAGTCTGGATACATTCTACGAAAATCGTTTTCAACATGATCTGATCTGATGTTCCGTTTTTGAGTTATTGCCGAAAGACTGCGCTTTTTAGCAAAAGGGCGTAAGTGCCTTGGAGAAACGCTCTTGTGTCATAGCTTTTTTTTCATATTGCAATTTTTTGTATGAACGGCTGCGGGATCCTACACTGAGCATTATCCGACATGCTCTTGGCTGTTTGTAGAGGTGCAGGAGTCTCCGCGATTGAAATTGAAATGTACCCAATGCTTTTCCTCCTCTCTACGTTACGACACTTCTCACAATGAGCCCACAGATGCTGTATATTTTTAATTTTTAAATAGCTTTTAGTAAAGGCGCAGCATTTATTCTTTGTAGAATTGCTCTTAAGCCCTTAAGGAATACTTATATGACGTAGTTTGTTTTATCGCAAAAATAATTATATAAATAAATAAATTTATATACATTCTTCGTAATTTGGTAAATATTATTAGATAATTTGATAAAATTAGGTGGTAAATAAATTAAACGCTGTCCAAACAATCTCCACTAAGTTCTACTCTCTAGATTCCATTTTCGCGTATTTTCTTGATAACTTCAGAATGATTTATCTTAAAATTATAAAAAATATATATTTGAGATTCTCACAACGAGCCCTTTTATTCGCTAAGTCACACGATATAGTTTGCAAAAGATTTTATCTTTTTATTTTCTAATTTTATCTCCAAAGGTTCCCTCGACCAAATTACAACTCAATCGGTCCAGTAGTTTCAGAGCAAATTGTTTGTGACAGACGGACAGACAGATACGAGTGAGTGACTGATCCTATAAGGACTTCATTTTTCTTTTGCATTGCGGAACTCTAACGTTTAAGGGTCAATTTCCCAAGTCGTATTTTTTTTATGGCAAGACTGAAAACGTAGGTGTGGAAAGGTTTTACAATAAAGTACCATTTTTTTTCGGAAACAGCCTCCGATTATCTACCTCGGGCAACAGCTAAAATCAAAATATTAATATATATATATTAATAAAAAAATATATAATTAGACCGAAATTCTCATCAAGGTGGGTTGTCCGGCAGCCGGTTTTCTTTGGAAAATGCTGCATAGTTCGAATGCTAGGCAGGATAAAGAAAGTATTTTCCCTTTATTTTATTACCATATAAACAGGTAATAAAAAAAGCACATCATTTGTTTTATACCTCGTTTATAATATTCCTGAATATGTGCATATACGTTTGTCCGGCGACGCGGGATTAATTCCACCGACAAAATCTGTAATCGATTTATTCGAAAAGTTTGTTTCAAGCCGCGTCGCTTGGCAAGAAAGCACAGTGCGTACGGGCTGTACGCTGTCCTACACAAACGTTAGTTTATCATCACGGTGGTGTGGGGACAAAAAACTTTCAATTACCGAGTCAGTTATATCTTTTTTATTTTTAACGGTTTTGTTTGAAATTTATATATGTCATGTACACATGGTTTCTGGAGTTGTATTAGGTTAGGGATATAGGGCTTTCTTTTATTTATGTTTTTTTACGTCGTTTTTCTCACTCCGCCATTCTCATTCCGGTGTTTCCGGTGGAATTTATCGACTTTGATATCCACCGGGATGAGATTACACCGGAATAACGACAAATGTAGTTTCGCTTTTCACAGATGTTGAAATAATAATATTTTTTATACGTTATATTTATTTTTACTATAATAGTTAAGTATGTTTTATAACGCGATACTTATAACGCGAAAGTAAGTTGATCCGAGTATCAAAATTGCAGAGGTCATAATTTGTCGTAAACGATAAATAAATGCAAACATGACTGCCTAAGAAATAAACATATGATGTCATTATTTTTTTTAGGTACAAATTGGACTAAATAAAAGATTTGATTATTAAAATCCTTTTTTATTTTAATTTCGGTGGGCACATTTCATTCCGGTGGGCTGATTTTATCATACCGGTGTATATTATTCATTCCAGTGTGACTTACCTTTCATTCCGGTGTAATTAATAATTCCGGTGGAAGCTTAAATTTCGATCCCTAATATCTCGAAAACTATTTAAGTTTTTAGGTTTCCTCTTAGATTTTTAATAATAAAGTCTAAATTACATACATACCTACATTTAAAATTCTCAAAATGAAACAGAAATAAATATTTACACCGGAATGATACAAAAAATGCGATCTGTTGAAATTGACCCTTAACTGTTTAAAATCCAACTTTTCCACATTCACACACACACCCGTACCTTCCTGCCAGTCACAAGTCGCAATACCTGACAATAATCAGTGACAGATTACAATGATATGGCAGGTAACGATTTTTTACTGTTCTTTGGCCACAATGTGTTCTTAAATATGTTGACTACATTAGAGCACAACTGGGGAAGGAGGGTGGAAGTTTGATATCCAACAAGAAAATTGTTTCCCCTTTTTTTTTAAGTAAGTAAGTAAGTATTTTATTTGCTCAAGATAGGGTACATTATGTTCTTATAAATTAACATTGAGATCCAACTATCTTGTCACTCAGTGACATGCAAAATTTGGGAAAAGTTAGCTATTTTGAGTTATATAAAATGAATTGTACATAAAACATATTGTGAAAGAACACACACTCGCACATATCCGAATCTAGAAGTTTCGATGTCTATTTAACATATTAAAAAATGAATCTATTATAATATAAAATAAATGTAAAAAAAAAATATCACTGAAATGTCACATTATACACTACTAATTTATTATAAATTTAAATTTAATATGTATTTTCACATGAAAGTCAAAACAAAACCATAATTAAATCAAGATATAGAATTAGGATAATATAATTAAGTTACAACATCAGCAAATACTATAATCAAATTTAACTCATGTCACAGTAATCCTTAATCGAATAGAATGCATTATCCTTAAGCCATTTGAATAAATCTGGCTTGAATTGTTCTAACAGAAGGTCTTTTATGGCTTTTGTTAATTTATTAAATAAGCGAATTGAATTGGGGTAGCAGTTTTTGCGGTACAGGTCCGTGTTTGTTTTGGGGTAAACCAATTTGTTTGGGTGACGGGTGTTAAAGTGGCACGAAATGTCGTTTGTTATAAAAAGATTCTGATTAGCTTTGACAGAAATACACACTTCAAATATATACATGCAGGCCACAGTTAGTAGGTTTAGTCTCTTAAACCATGGTTTGCATGTGGACGTTGGTGAAACATTACATATGGCTCGTACACACTGTTTTTGAGCTATGAATATTTTGTTTATACTGATGGAGTTACCCCATAATATTATTCCATAACATATTGTAGACGCCACATAGCCATGATAAGCTTGTATTGCTGTTTTCTCGCTTGCAAGGTTTTTTAGACGCCAAAGGGCATAGACAAACCCATTTATTTTATTGCATTTTATTGCACACCCCTTCGATATTTTGTGTCCAGGTACATTTATAGTCCAGAGTTATTCCAAGAAATTTAACTTGATCGGACTCGTCTATAATATGCTCATTGTGAGACACTGTGATCCTATCTTTGTTTCCTAGCTTTGTGCAGAATTGCGTGTATGTAGTCTTACGAATGTTAACTTGCAGATTATTTTTATTCAGCCATCCTATCATATTAGCAACTGTTGCGTTGATTTCATCGCTGTGTTTTAATGCGTCACTACCCTTGATTACAATAGAGATATCATCAGCAATGAGTGTACAATGATGTTTTGTAGCGAGTGGTAGGTCGTTGATATATATCAAGAACAACAGTGGGCCTAGGATACTTCCTTGAGGGACGCCTACTTTATTTACTTTTAAGTCTGATTTGAACGTAACCAGTTCTTTATCTGCGTTGATATTTGTGACTTCCACATATTGTTGTCTATCACTAAGTTTTTGTAGTTCGAAACATGTTTTGTTTTCCTAATCAACATGAGGAATTTTCTTTTTTCTTTGTAAATTTATATAATTTTAGTCTTTTAATTGTAATAAAATAGATGTAAACAAAGTCACTTAACTAGGTTCAAAGTTTATAGTCACTTTCTTAAAAGTATTAAAAACCAATACTCTTTTGCCCATAACTGAGTTATTGAAATGTATGTACATTGAAGATATTTTCAAACTGTTACGGACTATTTGGAGGTCATTGAAACAATGTTTTTGTTTATTTTTTGTATGTTTGTATGTGTCGTTGTGTAAACGGATTTCAGAAACTAAAAAAAAAAACAGCAAATATGTGGTGCATATTTCGATGGATCTTTCAATATCCTTTTGAGATTTCTAAAAATAATTTTGATTTAGTTAATATTTTCGGAAATAATCGCTCCGAAAGTAGCATAAATTGTGTCACCTTCTAATTTCTAAATGGTATGCCCAAAAATATGAACATTACAATGATAAAGCTTAATAAATACTTTCAACGACATTATCAGATTTTCAGCACAGTCGAGTAAAATGCATCATATAACCATCTGGGGATGACCAGCTACCCGTGTCCCAAAAAGCTAAAAAGTGTCCCGTAATATTTATGTATGATGATGAGATGGAGACAGCTATATGTTTTGTCAGCCACGCTGACAAAACTTTGACTCCTAAAATGCTGAATAGTTGTTTACGCGACTGTACCATCACGCACGCTTTGCGCATGTGTGTGCCAGCACAGAACTAGCGTATTTAGCATTGCATACACACCCTAATGTCAGACAGGACGTTGCATATATTTTGCGATGAGAACAAAACCCCACGCTCACTTCTAACCGTACTATCACGAAGCGGTAAAAATATAATGTGATTAAAATTATAGATGACCTTTTAATGGCTTCGTATACCTAATGCATTCACTGCCACTTCCGGGCTGGTAAAAAGTAAGCCTAAGCTTATCTTTCATACTCAGAAATAAAAAAGTCGCAGGGTGGAAACGGTGGCAGTTCCACATTCGAGCCTTCAAATACGCATTCGTTAGGTATCTTAGCGGGATTTGCGGACGCGTTACTTATCGCGGCGAAGCAGCAAGGTAGGCCACCTTTTTCTAACACTCTGTGCCGGCAAGAGTTTACGTATCAATATGCACTCACTATCCTTTGGTCTGTGGACTTAATACACATCGATAATCGTAAAAAAAACCCGGCCAAATGCGAGTTGAACTCGCGCACCGAGGGTACCGTACAAATTTTCACTTACCCTTACTTTATTACCCGGTACCGGTTGAGTTAAGTTTGCACCTGGTATCTATACCATTGCATACAAATGAGGTGCAAACTTAACGCAACAGGGTTGTTCAAATAGGTTTTTTTCAAAAAATACAAATCCTAGTTTGAGTCATGGCTATAATTTTCAGGTCATATTTATGTTTATTTATACAAATTCTAACAATTTAAATTTTCCTTCGGTAAACTTCGGAGATAAAGGGGGGGTGATTTTCATTAATACATTTTTCTTAATAAAATAAAAACTAATCACAATAAAAAAATTGTTCAAGAATCTGCAAGTCATGCCCTTTCATATGATACCCTATTTGATCCAGCAGCTAATATTTTAACTTTCTAAAGTAAAAAATATATTATTTAAATATATCCTGCGCAATACATGTGGGCTGACCATGTTTATAAATATTCCAAATTTAAAATAGATGGCGTAATTAGTTTTTGGGATATGGCGCTTTAATAGTCGGACAGACAGACAGAGTCACACCATAATGTTTCCTTTTGTACCTTTTTGGTACGTAGCTCTAAATGGGTGAATTTTCAAAATGACTTTTTTGGATGTCCCACACTTGCAAAAAAAAAAACTATGCTATAATAAAATTTCACGAAATTTCACGAAACTTGTTACCGTAGGGTCAGATTATTTAAAATTAATTAGGGCAAATCTGTGGGAACCTTAGATAAATAGGTTTAATACTCAAAGGTGGTAACAGTAGGTGAGATAAGTCAAAATAAAAAAAATCACGTACCTCCAAAAACGGAAAATATTCGGGTAAAGATGACATTTTACAGCGTTTTTTTATACAATAATACTTAAATATAAATTTTAGCTAAATATAATCGTGAAGATACAATAACGAAGTCAAGTTCATCTGATTGACAATGTGTCATTCAAAAACATAAGTACTTACTCATTTTAAGTGGCGATATCGTTTAATAAATGATAATTGTTTATGAATATCAAAAATACTATTAGAAATCACCTATAAGTGGTTTGAAATCATCCGCACTTTTTGTCAGACCCATGTAATGAGCTACTAATCCCCGAAAAAAAAATTAAAGTCCGTAAATTCACGATTAGCATAGCTGTGAGGTATGTCACACGCGAAGTTTAGCTCAGTCACTTGCATAAAACTTTGTCTGTGATTGTCGTAATTCATTTCTGTAAAAAACATTTAAAAGGGCTCTTCCGGGCCTATATTATAAACCCAAAAAACATGCAAAAAATACATAGTTTAAAAATACAGAGATCGGAATGTGTTTGTCCTGCGCGCGAGCATCTTTTCACGACTCGCAAACACACTGCGGGTTACGATTAGTTGAGCTATGTAACGCCATTTTTAAGTTACTTCGTCGAAAACGTGGTAGTTTGCTTTCAATTACCCGGGCGAAGCAGACGCGTAATCTGTGTTGTGATTTTTAAAAATAGGTAAGTTTGTGAAACGATGTTTTTGGTCAGCCTATAAGGTAATTTGTGTGGCTAGTAAATATTGCATGTTCAAATACTTTATCGGTATGTCAAATTAAGTGTTTTATAGTTTAGATCACCGAGAATCAATAGTCCTATTGTCATTTCCCTAAAGCTTATACATTCGACAAAAAAAATAGAAATGCCTTTTTGCTGTAATTTGTATGGCGTAATATGTGTGCCACTTTAGTCCACACAAATTACAAACGCGCCACACAAATTTCATTTTTTGTTTTATTTGGATATTATGAGCCTTTTATATGCTTAATAACACTTGTTATCTTTTAAATGACCAGTCAAGTGCGAGTCTGAGTCGCGCACCTAGGGTTCCGTACAAACTCTCACTTATTCCGACTTAAATCACCGATTTGCCTCTGGTATCTATGGCGCAACATACAAATGAGGGGCAAACTTAACCAAACCGGGTTATTAAAAAAATATTATTAATCAAACCCAATAAAAAAAATGTTTGAGTATGTGCAGATCAAGCCCTTTCATATGATACCCTACTTAACCTAATGGCTCGACTTAATTTTATAAAAAGTGGTCGCTTGGAAAAACGACCAATATGAGGGCATATTGGTCGTTTTTTAGAAACAACTGATATATTTTATAATGTTTCCTTTGAAATACATGTGGGCTGATCATGTTTATAAATATTCCAAATTTCAAATAGATAACATAAGCCGTTTTTGAGATATGGCGCTCTAATAGTCGAACAGACAGACAGAGTCGCACCATAAGGGTTACTTTTTTACCTTTTTGGTACGGAGCTCTATAAACAACTTAAATAGAATAACAGTACATTCTACTTTTTTCAAAGTGTAGTTTCATTAGCAAATTTATAGGATTAAAATTAAAAATTAATTTCAGTAGCAAAAATGTAATTTGTGTGGCCTGATTTTTTTTTGGCAGTAAATTGTAGCTAAACTATTCGTCAAAAAAGAATGCCTCTTTTTGCATTTTGTTCATCATTACAATATCTACCGTAATCTTTTATCAGAATTATAAAAGCAAATAAAAAAAACGCGCCACGAAATTTACTAAAGGACGTAGTGTTCAAATATTTACCCAAATATTGTGCGAAAATGTACACGACTTCAATTCATTACAATTCGCCACAATAACAAAATTGAATGACAGTCACGAAAATTAAAAAGTAACATATTCCCAGAGAGTTGCACTTTCTAATTCCATAATTGCTTTATTATATTTTTTATTGTAAGCGCATAGTTTCAGAAACTTTCAGTATGCCCACGTAGTGCCTACAATGAAAATTAACTGATGATGTGGGTGAGCGTCTCGGCCGCTAAATGAAGAGTAATACGCCCTCCACACATGACCGATTGTGTTGGCCGACTACTTGTTCTTGAAACCATCTAACACGATCGCTCGAGTGACCTTGGATTTTTTTGACTGTGCTCACCGCCAAAAATGATGTTCAACCCGATCAGATTGTGCATAATTCTTAACCATCTGGTATCTACGCCGCTGGTTGCTCTATGTAGGGCCATTACATGAGACATAGGCGATATAAAAGTTAGCTTACCTCTGCATTGTGTCAACGAAGGGATGCTGTTGCTCTTGTGACCTACATCGACGTTGGCGACCACCTGTCGACAATGTTCTACGTCAGTAAACAATAAGGTTAACCTCTTGTCGAATACACTTATAAGTCGAGGTACATATAAAAGTGGCTTTTCGTTAGTTTACTCGTAAGTAATTTTAGCCATCTTTTTTGTTTTTTTTATGAGGCTACATACTTTTCCCAAAGATCAGCTACTATACTTGAAGTAAAATTTTAGTTAAGTAGTTAGGATAATGCTGCATGTTTAATACATGATACATACTGTAGTTACATGTAAAGTACCAATTTATCATGAAATAAAAACCGGCCATTTGCAAGTCGGAATCGTGCACTGAGGTGTGTTTTTAGTATTTGTTGTGATAGCTGCAATAAAAATAAACATCTGTTAAAATTTGAACTGTCCTTACTACCATGGTTTATGAGATACGGCTTGGTGACAGAAGGACAGAATGACTGACGCGTGACGGACGGACGGACCGCGGAGTCTTAGAAACGATTCAATCTTGATTTAGGCTTCCCCTCTGCCTAAGTATAAGCATACCCGAAAAATCAGGTCAGTTCATACGATACATTTTCAGTGTGTGTAAATGAAAAATTTCAAGCTCTTTAATGACACGGCTTGTCATCTCCAGGTGCGAAATTCTCTGAGAAATTAATCGATAACGCATGTTAAATGATTGCGGCGCTATGGTCCTCCGCTACGGGCGACGGTTCAGATATGGGTTTCATTTAATACGATTTCAATCTGCTCGCTTGCAGTACAATCTTAGAGCGTAATGAACAGCTTTTTAACACGCTTTTATTAGGTCGACCTGTATGTAACTAACTATGTAATGGAATCTAAAGTAACTAATTTAACCATCTTCCAAGGATCGTAGCGTCATGAAAATTGGCAGCTGTATATGTAGTTCTGATGACAATACAATAATATGGTACTGTCGAACTGATCTGAAGATATGAACTGGAACTTCATGATGGAACATCGTATCATAGCTGTGTTTGGATTTGTTAGAAAAGTCTTGTAAAGCGTGTCTTTCTAGTGTTTTTTAATCTATTAATTTATTTATAACTTTGGAACTCCTATTCACGGTTCGTAATTAATAATCCACTTAGTGCCACCAATTTTTCTGTTTACCTACCTATTCGGTGGCGCAGCGTCTTTAATCAGAATCCATGTTAGGCTTTACTACTTTTCGTCAACTTAAACCACTCATAACTATTATTAACACAATAAAATATAATGAAAACTGATTATTCGTTTTCAAAAACTCAAAATAGTTGACGAATACAATATTTTAAAGTCCGAGAAACGATTTTCGGACAGAATAAAATATATTTTGACGGCTGATTATTACGCCATAAGTCACATTTGCATTGGTACGTCGCAACACGGCGATTTTGGCAGCGAAAGAAATGCGCCTTTCACGAATTGAATTTGTCCAGTATGATGTTATGAATTATTTCATAACAAACTTTAACAAGAATAGAGTTGAAATACAGTAACTACATGTGACTGTTTATGATGAAACTAATGAATATATTATATTAATGTAAACGTCATGGATAAGTGTTTTTGTGTTATTAAGACGATATATATCACAATATTCGTGCTGGAACGAGTAAGGAATGGAACGAGATGCGCGACGCGTCGTCTTTTACCCAGTTACCACGAGGTCGAGCACTACGTATCACAGCCGCTAGAACTGCCTACTAACAAGTAAGTTCACCTTTGCGCCAGCGAATCGGACCATTTAATCGGGTTACTATATATATTGTGGTGTTACTTTATGTTATGTGTATTACAAATGACGGCCCGATCAACACATTATAATTTTTCGTGCAAGACAATTTATATCGATCATAAATATTGTTCTAAAGTTGCGAGTTTGCGCGGTTAGCTAACAAACTGCTTAGTAGTTTTAGCAATCGCATTGGTGGACAATAATAAAATTAGTATAAGATAAACTGTGCACAATCAGATCAATTTTATTTGATAACGAAATACTAACCCTAATGAAATGCATCTATTTCCCTGTGAGTTTACATACTAATGGAACAATTGTGTAACTTAGTATTTATTGACTTTACTCAAATATTTAAACAAAAACATGTACTTTTTCTAACTTTTTTTGTTTTTAAAATGTCTAACTTTTATCGGCATTGTTTTATGTAGTACCTACTAACCTATAATATTTTTTAAGTTGATCCCAAATAGACATTGACTATACTCGTATTACAATAATTGGAACACAAGACTCGTTCACTAATTTGCGGAGTCAAGTAGCGTGATTAACATGCATGTTAGATGGACGTTGCTCGCACAAATGCACAAAACACCCGTGTCCGAGCTCTAATAAGCCCTATCAATCCCGTTGCCCAACTGCCAATTAGTGCGCTCATCATAGGGACATCAAACGCTACACCGGAATGTGGTAAAGGCTGACTAAACTACTAAATATATACCTATAAAACAGGACAGAACGTGACTTAGGCCGGATTTCACCAAACTTTTATTCCGAGAATAACGCTTATTCCCAAATAGTACTGACAAAACTTCATAATAATTTGACATAACTATTTGAGAATAAGCGTAATACTAGGAATAAAAGTTTAGTGAAATCCAGCCTTAAGTGACTATCGCTTAACCTAACCCGCTAAAAGTTGGAAATTTCAAATACATTTGGAGACGTAGAGGTACACTAAGTAAGGATTTTATGAAACACAAATTGTATGCAAAGTATGCTAATGAAGTTGCGAGCAAAATCTAGTGTATGATAACATTCATAATTATCAAGAAGGCGTTGTTTGGAATGTTTCTGTTTGGAAACAATTCAGTATTCAGCAAGTATACCTTTTTGAAACAACCTGAAACTTCTGTTACATTTAGTCGATTTAACTGGCAGTTCAAAAGTTAATATTGTAACGTAACGTAAAGAATGGTCTTTTCTAAATGATCGGTTATTGAAATTTGAACTGTATAAACTTAAATATTAAGTATGTTTATACAGTGTGTTGGGCTGTAAGTGGAACCAACAACAGATAAGTTGCGAGCTAACAGGCCAGCGTGGTACGGGCACGTCGAGTCAAGCGTTGAGTATGAACGTGGAAGGTTGCAGAAGAAAAGGAAGACCAAAGAAAAGATGGATGGATTGTGTGAATGATGACATGAATAAAATGGAATTAAGCGAGGATATGACGGGTAATGCGAAAGTATGGCAGGGGAATACATGCTGCGCCGAGCCGCCCCTGGTGATGAGACAAGGTTGGGGGAATGATGGTATGAGAAGAAAATACAAAATACTACTAAAAGTTATTCTGATTTGTCTTGTAATACGCAAACAAAACGTGTCAATGTCAGAGGTGCTCTTTGATGCTAGCAGAGCAAGAATAACCTTGGTGCACTAAACTAATCACACTAACACAATCTATCTTCTACCTATAAATAAATAATAAATAAATAAATATTACGGGACAATTTTTTATACAAATCGAACTAGCCCCATGGTAAGCTCAATAAGGCTTGTGTTATGGGTACTAGACGACGATATATTTAATAGATATATTACTTATATACATAAAAGACATCCAAGACTCAGTAACAAATATTTATGCTCATCACACAAATATTTGCCCTTACCGGGATTTGAACCCAGGACCTCAGCTTCGCAGGCAACGTTACTCCCACTGAGCCAAACTGGTCGTTGATACCTAGATATACCTATATATACATACTCGTATATGAAGAATTCCTAAATGATTCATCAACACACATCCGAAACTCCTAAATCTAGAAACTTAACTTTTTTCTAGACAGATATTTTTAAAACCTAGGCAAGCAATAAAAATAGATTTTTCGGGGGTAAATTGGGGTTAGAAGTTAGTAAGGGAAACATATTTTTTCTAAGTATGAGTTGTAACTAAGGCTTCACGTCACGAATAGTCTTATCATTTAAAAAATGGTTACTTCACCGTCTTTTAATATTCATCCCTTAATCGGAACTAAAAAATAGAAATTGGAGAATTAGAAATGTGATGTGAGTCACCTTGCATTAAATCTTCATTCAAAACTAAAGTAAATATGTGGTTTTGTGTTTTTGGGTTCCGTAGCCAAAATGGCAAAAACGGAACTCTTATAGTTTCGTCATGTCCGTCCGGTCCGTATGTCACAGGCATTTTACTCAGTGCAATAATAAGCATGTAGGGGCTGTTCAAAACTAACGAAGAATTGCAGTGTTAATCTGAATACCCGCAGTCACAATCAGAATCACAATTTTGGTGACCCTTGAATGCCTTGAAGCAAGTCGAGACGCTTACGCTACGTGTTATTAGTTTCATGAGATTTCAATAGATGGCGCTGATAACATCCATTAAAGTAAAAATATTTTATTCCGTCGGTAAGCGGAGTCAGTTTGATTATTTTCGGTGTTGTCCTAATCCAGAAATTATAGAATGTATCTTCGATTATTTATTAAATATTTCTAAGGACAGTCTAAATTCGAATCATATTAATCTACTACCGATGATGATTTACGCAAATTGCAAAAACACTATCTTTCCTATAACTGTTGCCAGGATTCGAACTCTGGGCCCCTTAGACGTTTTAAACAGCTGCATTCAGCCCCTCAGCCTTTGAGACTTGGTGAGGGTTAATGAAATTTATTACCATATTCAGAATGACGTAAGTTTATCAGAAATTCAAGTAATGCGTTTAGTATGAATATTTTTTAATTGATTATTTTTTAGGTTTGTCAAAAAGTAATTGTAATTATACACGAATATTAATAACAAATAATAAATTCACTTGGTATTCGTTGTTGAAAAGTGCAACAATTATTGGGTTACACTCATACTTAGAGGGTAGACTTGAAACATAAATATACCGTTCTAGTTTTTATTGCAAAGAAACAGCTCGTCCGCTAGCAATAGCCATTCCCGTCGGTTCGATTGTCTTGTTTGATTGCTTTTTATTACTTATCAAGTTTTAAAATGAATTCTTATTACAACTTCGATTTAGTGAAAAGGTCACAGATAATGCCTTGCATAATGAAGGCAAAAATATGGCAGAAATTGCTAAAGAAACCGATTCAAATGTAAGTATTGTTTTATATATAATACAAATATAATGCATATATTAAAAACGATATCTGTATTATACCATATTTCTAAATATTGTTGCAGAGAAAAACGGTTGCTTTATGGGTGGAACGATTCGAAGAAGAAGGGTCATTATTGCACCGCCAAAGAACTATTGACCACGGCTTGATTGAGTATGAAGTAAACGGTTTTCAAACAACTAACCATTACCTACGCCCGTTTATAGGACACAAAAGTGGACACGGTGAATAGTGATTCGCCGTGTCCTTCATAGTGAACGATTGCAGCTTCGTAGGCATGCGGTCAAACTTTTACTAACACCACATCACACAGAAGAAATATTTTAGTTCGCCCGGGGACACTTAAATGACGATTAGAGCAATGTCATGTTAACAGATGAAAAAAAACATTTTATATGTGGAGTCCGGTCGTATTACTGTGAACATGTGGGGTTGGATGAGTGCTGATCCGGGAGAACTAGTGCGAGTGCCGAGTCGAGCGAAGAGTGCTGACTGTTACAATGTGCTGGAAGAAACTGTGTTACCAACTATTAGGAATGTCTATTCAGAGGAAAAATTATCAGTAGGTACGTTTATTAAGAAAACTGTCCGGCCCCATACATCGTTCACAAATTGTGCGTGAGTGGTTTTACCAGCACAATAATATACATGTCATATCGTGCGTGGCCTACTACATCACCTGACTTAAATTCCATAGAAAATGTATGGGGTGTTATCGTTGAACGTTGTCATCATCAGAATATTCAATAATGACATGTTTTAAGTGTAATAATGAAATTACCTATGAATAAAGTATTTTTGAATTTGAATGTGATGATCAAAACGCAGAAACATTGGAGACACAATGTGCTACCATTTGGGATAGTATTCGTGGTTCGGGTCTGTGTCAACATTTCTTAGAATTTATGCGTTCCGGCGCTTGCGAGCAGTTATAGATAAAAATGTGATAATTAGCTATATATTAGTTACATTACTAACTTTTTAACTATTCTACAATACTACATTATTTTTATTGTTTGAAATTGTACAATATGGTTATTTTTTTTTTAAGTTTCTACTATGACAATAAATAACTTTCTTTTGTGTTATTCAGTTTATTACAATCTTTTTTCATGACACTTTGACTAATTGATAATTGATAAGCATAAGTGAATCAAACAGCAACATTTAAATATTATAGTTAACTAACTATTTATAACCAGGTCTCAGTTTTATTTTATACTCAATTGTATTCAGTAATAAAATAAGACAAGTATTGTTTGCTTAAGGTGAAGCTTCAATCCTCTTTCTGATTTCAGAAACGAATAATTAAGTTGCAGCCTCAACAATGTATTTAAATTGTTTTGTTTTTGTTTTTCACTTGAATTATATTTTAAAAATAAGTACTATGTGAGTAATAAAGGTTGTTGATTTTTTTTATTGTTTTATTATTGTATATCCATTAGTCCTTTAAGTTAATTTTACGCACATACCTATTTATCCAACTTCATAGTAATAATAAGAAAAAAAAACACTCCTTATTCAGTGGAGTTTTCTACAAATAAACCTTTACTTTTTTCTACTAATTTATATAGACCAAAGTTAAAAATAAATGTATACAGCCGAGACAACTGCACAAATGTCATAACAGGTTAAAAAAACATGTTTATCAAAAAAACAACACAAAATATTTTCTTCTGTTTCCGCGATTATTACTCATTGAAATAAAACAATTTAACGGATTATATCGCGTATATTATCTCATTTTAGTTCCCGACGTTTCGGAAGCTTTCCAGCTTTCCATGGTCATGGGAGGACCATGTACGTCGGGAACTAAAATGAGATAATATACGCGATATAATCCGTTAAATTGTTTTATTTCAAAACAACACAAGTTAAAAATAAAGTGTTTGTTAATTCTGAGTCCAAATAACGTGCACTGTCTACAATATGAACACTACACACTTGAATATAGATCTATCCCTATCATAGCTATGAATTCAGTCATGTTTCAAATTGTTAATTGTAAATTTCTGAATGTTTCAACATTAAATATTTTCATACAAATATATGTCTAAAATTTGTATTTTCATTATGAAAACAGGTAACATAATATTTTTAGAGCAACCCTATGTTTTGATTGATAGCCCATAGCCATAACATAGGTAGGTATTATTTGGTTTGACAAATTTATACAAATAAATGCAGGAAGTAAAACGAATTATTTTCTAATTCCTAATCACAGCCAGTTCATTTATTTATTATTTCTTTTAAAATCCATATAGTTCGCACTTTCAATACTCATGTTCTCGTATGCTATTTTAAGACAGGAATAATAAACATAAGTTGTTCTTTAACTATAAGCCCGCCTATTGTCATTCATGCAAAATATCAATTAGCAATTATTTTTTTTGATATCCGTACCCCCACTTCTAAACTTAAGAGTTAATTTGGCAAAAAGGTATTAATTTTAGCGCCACCTGTTCGCAAGGTACTCGATACTTGTAGGCTCGTAGCACATTTTTGAGAAAAGTTTGCACCTCCTTCCGAAGTAGATTGCTTTATAGCCTGGCCGGGGATTTTTTCGACAGATCGGTAAAGTTTTTATCAAAATCTGTTCAGCCGTTTTCACGTGATGCGCGTACAAATAAACAGACAAACAGATAAACAGATAAACAGACAAACAGACAAAAATTCTAAAAACTGTCGGAACGTGTTCTGTTATCGATTTTAAGTATCCCCGGCCAACTTTTTTTCGAATATCTTCCATGTACAGACTTTCGACCCTCTTCCGCTTTATTATATTAATAAATGTATAGATTTGTAAGTCTTTAGATAAAATCCCAACTTTCTCATGACTTCACTTATATCATAAATTCATAATTTTCTCGGGTTTTTTCACTCGACTAGATAAAAATATTATATTCTCGACAGTGACATTCACGAAAGTATTGCGTACACAAATATGAGAATAGCCCACAATTAACTATGTATTAAGATCGTATATGTGAATCTAAGAACAATCCAATGCATCCACAAGCCACAAGGCCCGGCGGGGCGAGAGCCACGCGTCACCGCCGCCGCAGCCGTGCGGGCCGCTCCATTGAATCCTAATGGGAATTGTGAAGCTGATTTAAATGAATTGTAAGTTGATTTTTCACGGCCTTATTTATATGTAGAAAATATAAAACTACAGAATTGAGTTGAAACAATATTAAAATAAAGAGTTGATGGCTGAATCAATTTTGCCAGATAGTTGATAGGTAGTAGTTCGGGGCACGACACATCGTCTGGAAGTTCCTCTCTAGAGACTAGAGTCCTGCTGACTAACTGCACTAGTAGGTTGAGCCCTGCCCAGTTGTCTGGTTGGGTTTATAACGATGTGTTAATTTTTTTTTTTAGTTTTGTATCTAATTTTTAAACATATATTGTTAAATATGTAACCTAAGAGCCAACATAAACTAAACATTAAATAATGATAATAAATTGTACTATCAACAGCCTAATTGCATGGACATGGCAAAGACGATAATCGCTTGACTGTCTTAAGATGCTGAGAGCACGTAGCTGTCAGCATTGCATGATGGTTACAAAAAAATAAACTAGATGGCGTTGTTATCAAAACGAACAAAGAATTTAATGCTTTGTTTATTGATATGTAAGTCTCACAAGCACTAAAATTGTTCTGTAATAGAATAATCTACTACATGGATGAAATATAATTAATATTTAAAAAAAAGCTTCCACTGAAATTAAAATGGCACCTGTATTTAACTTTTGGGACACGCTTCTTTTTAACCGACTTCCAGAAAAAGGAGGAGGTTCTCAATTCATCGGAATGTTTTTTTTTTTAATTAAGGTTGTTTTGAAATTTTTTTTTCAAGCGTATTGTTACTATCGTAACAGAACAGAGTCTGTTCTGCAACAGGAACTCATTGCAAATATACCGCCATTTACACTTTGTTTCTTCATGAAACTACGAGGTTTTTAAACATGCTTAACTTCATCCACACTTCAATAACATAGGCGATGACATGAATATTACGGCACTATACTTTAATAAAAATAATATAATAAGCAAGGTGAAACTTTACAATACCCTCCTTTGGAAAATACTCTACTTTGGATGCAATTTTCCATAAAAAGTTGCGTTGCTAGTTGTTTGAAAGTCATCAAGGATGAAAATCTATTATAATATCATATAATATGAAGAGATAGTCAATTGATACATAGACTAGGCTGGAACAAAATAATCATTGCTTGTGCCTGGATCTTTGCCTGAATATTGACTATGAATACCTACACTTATAGCAATCGAAATACTGATTCAATATTAGTATGGTTATTAAATTATATAGTTATTACAAGAAATTTTACAATTGACTGTGTGTATTCATAAAAGGTAAGGTAAACGAAAAATAGTCACAAGTTCTCTTATATTGACACTCCTCAAAAGTAGGGTTTTTTATTTTTTTATTACAACCAATTAATAACTATCTACACTAACAACTAGAAATAATACAACTTTGTAATGAAAATAAAATTCTTTATTTCTTACACAATTTTTATTTAAGATAAATAACACAATTTATTAATCTTAAATTTAAGTATAATCTCTTCTTAAGATTTTTTTGAGGGTATAGCTTAAGTATTCATTTCCAAAATTAGAAAGAGGATTGAAGCTTCCTTTCAACAAAACAGTATTATAAGCAAATACAATTAATTACAAATCTGAAACTGGTTATCATTGTAGGCGAACGCACTCTAACATTTACCTTTTACTGTTTTACTAACTTATCATTTCTAAACAATTTAAAGACTGAGTGATGAAAAAAATATCGTATAATACTGACACAAAATAGCGTATATGAAAAACAAAACCATACGTGATTGAGTCCCGTTTTGTAGTATAAAAATGTAGTTATTTACTATCATAGTATAGAAAAATATAAAAATTAAATATACTTAACACAATGACGCCCTGTTTGACTACTAATAAACATCAGTGTAACCCTATCTCCACTTACTTCTGTCCTTAATTGGTATAACCACAGGTTTTCAATGGGATTTAAATCTGGTGATCTAGCAGGCCACGCAATGATATTTATTTTATAACTCCGGCGAAAATACCCACTCACACTTTGAGAACGATGTATTAAGACAATTATCCTGCACAAATGAAATTATGGGTAATTCTTCCTCCGAATACACATTTCGAATCATGGTCTCCTCCAGCACATTGACGTTATCAGCAATTAGCCCGACTGGGCACTCTGACGAGTTCTCCCGGTTCAGCCCCGCTCATCTAACCCCACATATTCACTGTAATGCGACCAGATTGCACATTGGGCACTACGTGATCGTTATTATAACGCGTATTATTGCGACGCCACAAGCTTAAACGTGCGTGTTGACTAGTGAAACGGTTTTTCGTCAGTGAAAATGACATTACTTCAATCGGCATTTAAGTGTTCTTGAGCAAACTTTAGTCTCGCTTCTTTGAGCTGTGGAGTCAGCAAGGGTTTGACTACATGCTTGTGAGGATGTAAACCCTCACTGTATGGAGAACACGGCGATCAGTGTCCACGCCTATGTTAAATAAACGGGTGTAATGGGTTGTTGGTGGAAAACCATTTTCTTTATATTCCTGGACCATGCTTTGACGCCGCTGTGCGCTTACAAGTCAAGGTCTACCGATCCTTTGGCGGTGCAGATGCTATATGATCCTTCCGCTACGAATTGTCGCACACATAACACAACTGTTTTCCTCTGTAACAATTTTCAGAAAAGTATATTAAATTAGCATACAGATATAACTAATATAAAAATCTAGAAAGAAATGTAAACAATAATACTTACGCTTACACCGGTTTCTGTGGCAATTTCTGTCAATTTTTTGCCTTGACTATGCAAAGTAATTATTTGTAACATTGTGGCTAAGTCAATATTGCAACGAGAATCCATTATTACAAAATAAAAGAACTAAATACATACTAAAACTCAATCAAAAATACAATCAACCGGACGGCAGCCGCAAGGGAACGAACGAACAGTTTCTTTGTATAAATAATATTACGGTATATTCATAATCTTAAGTCTACCCTCTTAAGTATGTGCGGTTACTTTTATATAATTGTTGCACTATTCAACTATTCAACATGTTACTTAATTATAAATATTTATTTGTTTAAATAAAAATGTTTTGTTTGAGCAGCTGTTAATTAATCTCAGTGAAAATAAAATAAAAAACTATTAACACTAAACGCATGCCTTGCAAACGTAGGCGGGTACTGATTACAAATACGGTTATAAATTTCATCCTCGTCGAATATGTCTTGATGGCTAAGGGGTTCAATGAGTTGATCTATACGACGAATGTCGAAATATAAGGAAAAATTTGTTTTTGTATTTTGTATTTGAATTAGCAAAATCATCGATGGCTTTAGTATATATGACGGTGAATCTAAGTAATATCTAACTGAAGGTGCATTCAAAAATACTGGATTCTGAAAATACGTTCCATAATGTAAATTGAATATTTGTGTGACTTGCCGTGTGTGTTTGGCAATCGTAAGTTCAATCGAGATTTTTCTTTTTATATTTTGTATGTTATCAACGTCATCTAGTAAGATCTTATGAAACCAATGTCGTTACCGGATAGATGGTGTCTCGTTTCGCAGCAAAGCAAACTTTCTGACACATGTCCATGCAATTATGCTGTCCAGTGCTTATCCAGAGCTTATCTAGCAAAAAATGTAATTGAACGGACACATAGGTAGTCGTATGTAACTTATTTAGTAGTAAAATAAAAGAAGAATTGACAATCGTCTCCGTTTCATTAAATGTAATGTAAATTGGGTCGGTAACGTAATTTCATCTCAAAATACGTTTAGTGGTCGGGAACGAGTATAGCATTAAACGCAAATTCTGCAAATGGGTCAGAGATAAGCAATTTTCCCGCCTCTATCTTAATAGCTGAATTGTTTCTGAATCACCCAGGCACACAAAAGAACTTCTTATCAAGGAATGAGCGTTTCAATTCTAATAGTAAGCACTATTAATTACCCGATCACGTCGATCAAATGAATTGTTGATCAAATCGATTGGATAATTCATAATCGCTGGAATTGACAAACAATTATGTATTAGCCTTAGCCTGGCCTTCGCAAACCTGAGGAAAAGAGAGCATTAGGTTTATACTTTAATGGAAAAAGTATCAAAAGAGGCGAAAAACTTAGTACGATTTGCGCTTCAAAATAATTTAATAGTTATCAGTAGCATGTTTAAAAATAAACCTAGCAACCTCGTGACATGAAATTCACCTAAAAAAAATACCAACTTGATTATATTATGTCCAATAAAAAAGAAATTTTTACGAATGAGGAAACGATAAATCAGCTAAACATCCCTAGTGACCATCGTCTCGTAAGGAGCACATTTTAACTATCAAAAACTAAGAGACAATATTCCTAAATATATTAAAACTAAACCTAGAAAACATGATAGAGTTATGTGCGAAGAAAGAGAGTCGTATTATGCAATAGCAAGCTATGACGATGCCTTCAACTCTACTAAGAAACCAACGAAAAATAGAAAGTATATATTAGTAAAAAAAATTAATACCCAAGGTCCTGTAATAGAAATTAAGAGAGGCGTAAAACAGGGCGACCCGCTATCTCCTACATTATTCAAAACTGTATTGTAAAATATCATGCAGAAACTATACTTACTGGTCCCAAAAAGGTGTAAATGTGAACCGAAATTACTTGAGCAACCTAAGATTCGTTGACGGCATCGTGTTTTTTTCGGAAATAGCTGAGCATGCATCACTCCTCGAGGAAATGATAAATTATCTTAACTCTATAAGTCATGACATTTGCCTAGAATGAAACACAGAAAAATAAAAAAAATGTCCATTAACTCACATAAACCGATTATTGTAAATAACCAACCATTGGAGTATGTTTAAGAGTATATATGACTGGGAAAACAAAGATCCTTCATGAAATCCAGACACCGCGACGAAATAAGAAGACGTATAAATATGACATGGAATAAATTCTGGAGTTACAAATAAGTTTTAAAATCTGACTTACCCTTAAGACTTCAAAAGAAAATTCTAGATACGTGTCAGTACCATGTCTTTCGTACGGATGTCAGATATGGATTTATAATATGTCTACATACAAAACAAAAAAATTGAAATATGTTTGAAAGCCATGAAGCGGATCATACTCAATCTAAAACGTAAAGACAAAAAACGGCATTCCGAAAGGACTCACTAAAGTCATGCTCGATCACATTGCCAGAAACTTAAGTGGAAATGAGCAGGCCACATCGCACGTATAAAAGAAAACAAATAGACTAAGAGAGTTACGACATGGGCAGGCTCTCCCGGAAAAAGAAAAAGAGCCCGCGTGGAGACTACAGCCCATTCCCATTCATGGGAGGAGGCTTTGCCCATAGCAGTGAGACGTATATAGGCTGATGATGAAGGTGATGAAACAGTAACACCTAGATGAAAGCTAAATGACAGCCTCTACTTATATGTGCCCTCAGTAGCATATTTACGGTTTTGGCCGCCCTCCACCACTTTCTTCGCTCCCATCTATTAGAAATTATCTACGAGTAGTAAAAATTTGGAAAAAGCGTACTATGGCCTTTTTCATTCCATACTAACTTACGGTGTGGATCGCTGGGCGACCGCGGCTGATAGGGTCTTTAAGATTAAAAAAACGAGCAGGACGTGTTTATTATTATTTACTTATTCTAAAAGGGTATAACTTCCAAACTACTTAAGTTAGTCTGATCTCTCATAAAAAAAACCGGCCAAGTGCGAGTCGGACTCGCGCACCAAGGGTTCCGTACAAATTTTTACTTACCCTAACTTTATTACCCGGTATCGGTTGAGTTAAGTTTGCACCTGATATCTATAGCATTGTATACAAATCAGGTGCAAACTCAACGCAACCGGGTTGCTCAAATTAGTTTTTTGCGAATTCATAAAAAAATAGCTAGTTAGAGACATGGCTATAATTTTCGTGTGATATTTATGTTTATTAATACAAATTGTGAAAAATTCTCAATTTTCGATTGGTCAATTTCGGAGATAAAGGGGGAATGGTCTTTTTTTCACATTTTCCTTAATAAAACAAAAACTAATCACATTAAAAAAATTCAAAAACTGTTCTCAAATATGCAGGTTAAGCCTTTTCATATGATACCCCATTTGACCCAGTAGCTATACTTTTAATTTTACCCTCCCTCATATTTGTCGATTTTTTAGAAAATAAAAATATACTTGTAAATATTTTCTGTGCAATACATGTGAGCTGACCATGTTTATAAATATTCCAGATTTCAAATAGTTAGCATAAGTAGTTTTTTAGATATGGCGCTTTAATAGTCGGACAGACAGACAGACAGACATACAGACAGAGTCGCACCATAAGGGTTCCTTTTGTACCTTTTTGGTACGGAACCCTAAAAACATGTAATGACGTTGAGATTGACATTATACAAATTGTTTGTTTATATGTAGATTAATGAAACAAAGTTTTTTTTGTTGCTCTGCTATTTACAATATGGCGGCGCAGTCCATGTCTTTCGATTGTAATAGACAAGATGATATGATATATATCACATAGTATCGACATCATGTATCATAACCACGTACACTATTAGATTAACGCAGCTAACATCCATACCTTAGCGTGAACGTGCATCGGGTGCCGAGAAATCGTTGATACACGTAATCAGATCAATAATAGGCTCTAGTAGATTAATACGTTCGTGTCTACTTAGTTTATGTACTTACTCTAGCTATTTACAGAAATTAGATGGCTAGATAGTAAACTTATGGTTCTTAGACGGTATCCGATTGAGTCTACAGTATGAGATGAGAAGTGTTATCTCTTCTTCTTCTTCCTCGTTCCTGTAATACTCAGGATCGCAAATACATATTGTTTGCCTCCAATGGATGCCGTCGTAAGCCGTATGCCGCAGAACACCTTCCTTACAAAATCAAGCCATTGCGTAGGTGGCCTGCCTTGAGCACGCCTGCCATCCATTTTTCCTAACATTATCTGCTTCGACTCTATATCATGTTTTCAATCCGCATAATGGGCATGAAGAATATTGTAAGGAGCCTTGTGGTGATGTCGAGTTCTTCTATTCAGGATGGAGGAGGAAGGCGTTCGTATATACACTTGTTACATGATATGAGGTGTGGATCGGCAGTCGATAATCTTTAAACTTTCAACGGTTGTTATCGTGTTTCGTCGTGACCATAACAACGGTATTGTTTTCAGTTTTAAGAGGATTCGCCAAAACTAAAAGTGACTATACACATCATCCAATTATAAGGTGGCCCAGTCGCTATGGTAATCAGAAAAACGTATTCGTGTTATAATAATAATTTACGCTTCGGCGGTGGTTGCGTTTATCACGTGAATGTCAAAGCGCCTGTCACTTTCTGACAAGTAAGTGGGAGGGACAGGGACGGATGCTTTGTTCTTGAGTTATCACGCGGCAAGCGGGACTAGCAGGGATCCGCTACATACGAGTATGTGATTTCTGCGCAAGCATAAAGCATGTTGTTACAGTAAGTGCAAACTTTTAATGGCTGTTTGTAGCAATCTCCGATAGTTACCTACCCGGATATCTTTACATACTGTCATAACACCTATGATAACAAGCAAAACTTTTAACGAGTATCTGCCTTGTAACATTTGTGGCCACAGGATATGAAGTAAATGTATAGGTGTGTGTTTTATTTTAGCTTAATTAGCTTCGCACAAAATATTTTCAGCAATGTGAAAGTTTATAGTTTTTGAGTTTAGTTCAACTAAGTTCATTAATAAAATTTATGGTTAGTAATTACATTATAAAATTCGGTCTCCATCGCAATCCCTAATAACGTTTGTCGTAATCATATTAATAAAATGCTCACTTTGCCCTAAACACTTTTAACATAACACTCACTTACCATAACGACTGTAGTCCATAAGTACCTAAATACTCATTTTTCCTAAAAGTCATAATCCATAATAGTTTAATAGAATAGCTCACTATTTCCCGTACAACTATTTTTCGCGGAAAGAATTGCAATTGTGGTAAAATGGTACCGGCCCATGACGGTAAAAGCTGGGTTAAGTATATGGTATTTCTGCCCACTAAAAAATCTAGGGATATAATTTGTGCCGTCATATGCGGAGGACTCCAAGGTCTCAAAATAAACGCACTAAAGGCCCTGGCGGTATTTCTAGGGCTCACCCTGGGCCGATATGGTATTAACCGAGTATTAAGATACCCACATATAGAAATACTCGCGATCCCAAAATAACCCCGTCTAGTGGCCTTTTACAATAGGTAGGCAAGGAAAATCGTAAATCTATTCTTAACCGCTACGTATTATCGCACACAACTCTACTACGTGCTGTCCTTTCTATGTAAGATGAGAGCATTTACTAACTATATTTTTCATCTTCGTGTTTTCGACGAATGTCTTGAGCACGTTTCTCATGTCGATGCATAAAAACCCGTTGCTAACGCTAGTTAGTATGAATACTTACGTCCGTACTCGTAAGTACATCGTTTGTAGCACATTTGTAGGTTTATGAATTTTATGATCAAAGGACTTTGATCATCCGACGGGGATCGTTATACAAGGCTAATCTGTATAGTCAAGGTCTAAGTAAGATCTGTATTTCAAATCATCTGTGCAGGTATCGCACCACGTATAAGTATGTTTTTTATGATTATGAATATCGTTGGTGTTATCTCTAGTCTTCAATACATAAATTAGTCAAAACATACCCTCACTAGGTACCCTAATACATGTATTATAATATGCTATAAAAAGTTGGATCTATGACACCAATTTTTACTCACTACACTAATTTTGTTCTCAATAAATACTGCTTACATACTAATAACACCTTCAAAAGTATAGGGACGAAAATACATAGTAATATAGATGAAAAACTTAAGTAAGTCACCTGTTGTATGTAGTAGTAGTATCCGTATAGGCAATTTGACGTTCCATATTAGAAAATGACATAGGTTCCGTATCAATTGTATACATTACTACAAGTACTACAAGAGGGGCTTTACTTAAGTGTTTCACCTAACCATATACATATTTTAATTATATGGTGAAAAGTCATGGTGATAAAAACTGCCTGGTGGCGACTGGTCGGACCTTCAGTGTCATGGACAGCCATAGCCAAGACACTATAGATAGTAATATTGTAGAAGGCAAAAAACACTGAAGTCACATTTCGATCGAAAATATATTGTGAAAATCTGTGTTTTTTTTCTATATGGAATGAGCTCGGCTTCCGCGACAATCTAACGACTTTCATCATCATTATCAGCCAAAAGACATCCACTGCTGAACATAGGCCTCCTCTAGGAGCACCACCATGTCCAGACCTGCGCCGTCGGACTGTTAGGAGATGTCTGTCAAAATTTAATGAATGAATTTGGGAATGGACCGCATTCATCAAAGTGTATTGTCTCTTCCGGTTCTTTAGCTCTTTCTCTTGTTTCAAATTTATGTCTCTTTATATATATATATCCTGTGCATAATCCAGAATCGAGTTTACCTTTGATACAAAGTTCCTTATCAATCAATTGTTTAACATGTCTTTTGTTCTGATGTGCGAATCTTTCATGATAATGGTGCAAAGTGTTAAGATACGTTAGTTGAGCTTTTTTACTGATTTACGTAAAAGTAATATTATTGTATTTTCTTGAGGATATAAATTTTCCAATTTGATCGATTTCTATCAACTTACGAAATGTCACCTGAATTGAAACGAATGTTTTTGGTCACAACGCTGGTTTTAAGAAAATAATGACCCACGTACCTTTTTGTATGGTGATTTATTATTGCAAAATACTCCAAGACCATAATAAAAGAAATAAACATAAGCTTAATAGTATAATCAAAGAGTAAGAGTAGTTTATAACGTCCTTGGAAATACTTAATGTCATTACATGTTTTTTATTATTAATTTCAATTGAGCATGCCCATTACTTAGGTACTTCATATGGTTGTTGTGTTTTTTCAAATATGTGGTCTAAGGAAAATTCCACTATAATAGCCTATTCCAAGCTTGAAGCGTATCGATGGTAAGAATCACAAAAATTACTTAAAATAAGGTGCACTCAAATGAGATACAGCACTTTGCAACTCATAAAGCACCGTCACTTGCCGACAAGTACGTGAGTTGAGAGTGATGGATGCTATCATTTATTTTTCGCGTGATAGTCGCAAACATCGTAAGACCTCAGTATAATGTGTCTACTTAATCGGAATGCTCTTTTTGAAGTAAACGCGACATTACTTTTGAAGTTTGTTAGCCTTATTAGAGTCCGTACCAAAAATGGTAAAAAAGGAACTCTTACGATGCGACTCTGTCTGTCTGTCCGACTATTAAAGCGCCATATCTCAAAAACTACTTGTGATACCTGTTTGAAATTTGGAATATTTATAAACATGGTCAGCCCACATGTATTGCAAAGGAAATATTCAAAAATATACTTTTCACTTCTCCTGCTCAAAAAGTACGTCATATTAGCTTCGCGAAGTGTGACTAAAATAGTACATTTAGCACCTAAGGGTTTAAAATTTTGTATTTTCTATGACTGAAAATAAAACTTTCGGCCAGCTACATACTCCTTACGAATAATTTAAAACAAAAAACCAACCTGATCAGATTGGCCAAACTTTCTGATAGAATTGCTCTAACTGTACTTTTAGATTTTCATTAAATATACAAATCGAATGTTAAGTTAAGTGTCTTTTCATTTTCTCGCAGTCGAAGTGAAAAGCAGAGTGTTTAATACGTGGCTAATAGCCATTATGGCACTCAGACATATTTGTCCTCGCTCACTTCGTGAGCTCGTCCAAATAATCACTTCGTGTCTTAATGGCTTATTTTAGCCCCTTGTCATACAATCTAGTATTTATTTTCTAAAAAAACAACGAATATGAGGGCGGGCAACAATTTTAAGTCTACCTATTAGGTCAAGTAGGATATCATATCAAAGGGCTTGTACTGCACATTTTTGAACATCTTTCTTTTATTGTAATGAAATTTGGAATATTAATGAAAAACACACCATTTTTTTTTTTTTTTGAAATCCTATTTTAACAACCCTGTTGCGCTAAGTTTGCACCTAATTTGTATGCAATGCTATAGATATCAGGTGCAAACTTAACTCAATCGGAACCGGGTATTATAATAATGTTAGGGTAAGTGAAAGTTTGTACGGAACCCTCGGTGCGCGAGACCGACTTGGACTTGGCCGGTTTTTTCTCTATTTTTGTTATAGCCAATTAGCGAAATAAGTTTCTTTCTTCTTGGTGATAACTACGAGTAGGCTTCTTAACTGTAATTCCCGCGAACTTTACACCTTTAATTACGGAAGGCTTCGTAATTATGTTACACACGTCAACAAAGTTCAACTTACTTAAACGATTATATATATGTACGTATCCTTATCCCTACTATAGTATAAACGTGAAAGTATGTATGTACGTTCCACTATTGCGCAAAAACTACACAACAGATTTGCGTAAAACTCTTCAGTAATATAGCTTAGTTATCAGAATAGGACATAGGCTAAAATTTTCGAGGATATTCATTCATAAAATGGGCTTTTTAACGATAAATGGCATGGATAAATGACATTTATATTGCGAAGAATTATATCAACAAACAGTTGCTAGGAAACCACGTTACACTTGTACTATTATCTACTCTGTGACGTTAGTATCAAAGTATGTTTTAAAAATAAGATAAATACAAAACGGATTCTTTTCAACAATAAATGGATAATCATAACTATTTGTTAACTCTGAAATTTATTGACAGACAACGCACAGCCTAAACCGCTTCGGATATAAGCATGAAATTTGGAACGTATATTCTTTAGAGTACGTGGACGTGTACTAAGAAAGGATTTTTCTAAATTCAACCCTTAAGGGGGTGACATAGGGGTTGAACCGTTGTGTAAAATTCGTTCATTTGGAAATTTATAACTTGAATCTTTGTATTAAGGTTTCTTACTAAAAAAAACAAATATTTTAGCGTTGCTATAAAAATCATCCCAAAAGGGGGTTAAAAAAAGTTTAAAGTTGGTATGGGAAACATGTCGTTTTTAAAGTTAGACATAGACAGACATAAAATGATACTGTTTTTAGTATTTGTTGTCATAGCGGCATCAAAAATACATAATGTAACTTACCTATAAAACACCTGAATATTTGGGCCTGAATAAATGGGCTATCCATACATATTTTTTTGTAGAGTTTTATGTGACAGTTTTTGTATTATATACAAGGTTTTTGAAAACAAAAAGAGAAACCATTTTAACATATTTTTTCAAATATCTTGTATTTTTTCATATGAGAAGGTATAATTATCAGATCAAAAATGAATTCAGCATCCTTAAGTTATCCGAAAATGATACCAAACGCGATGCAGTTACTTTATTAACGAAGCCATTGAGCTTAGAGTGGAGCGCGATGGAGACACATTTCTGTGAAAATACGAAGGAAAACTATTATACACTACATCTGTACTAACTTTCATCCCCCACAAGAGGATATTTACTAACGGTGCACGGTGCTTCTTATTAATTCATGCTCTTATCCTAGTATTTAAATGAATAGTAGGTATTTATACGCTAAGTGCACCATTCATTTTATCCCCGGTAATAAAGCTTGCAACTTCCTTTCGGGTATGAGTTATAAAAAATGGTGAAAATACATTTCTTAACTGAAGTATTTATTGATTTAAAAAAAGCGTTTGATATCGTCATTCAGTCACTCCATTCTTGTAAGCAAGCTCGCCGATAATATATTTTCACCCCTTTTTAAGATGTGAACGAAACTTCTAAATACGGAAACCAATCGTAATAGTTTTGTTTCCATTTTTACTTACAATCCTGCACTTACTTGCCAGTTACACAACCTACTAAAAAAGAGTGTGTATAAATTATATATAAAATTAAGTTTTTTTATGTGAACCCAAAAGTTGTGTTCTGTTTGTAAAAAATAATGTAGATTATGTAGTTCTTGTAAAATGGGTATATTATTGGGGACTGATTTTGGACTATTGGGGTCATTTTTGGACATTATCATTTGCTCTACTTGTAGATCTTAGACAAACGCTACGATACCAATAACTCAAATCCGCCAAAAATGTTAGCTATGTTGCTATTGTAAACATCCCTTCAATTGTATAAGATTACCACGTGTATATTAATAGAGACAATCATAAAAAAATTAATATATTGTCTAACAACTTTCGTTACTAATAGGGAGAAAGGGCGCTCGCAGGGTTCTCCGAAAAGCGGACAATCTATACGTACCTTTCCCTCGAAAGCTCCGATACTAAAAACATTACATCTGAAGGAGCACAATTATATCATAACTTATCTAAATAAAACAAATTAAACGGATTATATCGTGTATAATAATCTAATTTGACTTTCCGACATTCCGGAAGCTTTGCAGCTTGCGTGTTCACGGGGTCGACTGATAAGACATATATTTTTCTCAGTCAAAGCTACAATTGTGCAAACTACCCACTTTGAGAAAAGAAATAAAGGGGTACATACCTAAATTCCAGATGGGCCTAATGTGTATTGGCTCCGTGCGCGAGTTCAGCTCTACCTAGCGTCCACAACTTTTTTGGCTCTGACGTTTTGACATTTAATCGCGACGTTGTGACAAAATATTATTATAATCTAAAATTATTATTATTATTATTATTTTAAATTACTGTAATCCTCAATTCGGGTGGAGAAAGGGTTGTGAAATCAATTTTCTTCATTCAAATCAAATGGGGTAAGTAAAATTGATTAAAAAAGTGTGTTTAATTTTGAATATGTCAGGGTTTGCTTAGTTAATATTTAGTTGTAATTTTGCTGTATAACAAGAAACTAAAGCTACCTTAATGGTTTCATTCAATAATAATAAACATACATAATTGTTTCTGTATAGCTAGTGGTAAATTAAATATCTTTTTCAGATCGAAATGAGTATTATTTTAAGGACCGGCGGGGTTGTTGCCTAACGAAATTTTGACACTTGGTATCCGAATCATCTGTCATAGCCCATACCAAATCATGACACTTGATTCTGATTGCGAGCGTCAAACGCGTTAGGCAATACGGGGGCGGGTTTATTCAAATTAGGTAACGAAGTCTAAACAGATTACTTTGAGATATTTCAGATAACAGCGCCAATATTAGTTTTACTTTTGGCCACTATGAGCGCTGCGATCGATAATATTACCCCCACCTAATACTTCGCACCCAGCGAACAGACAGTTGCACATAACACATGTGCCAGAAGGACTTAATCTTTTATTTTAAAAATATACTACCAGCAGTACCAGCAGCTTTTCACAAAATGAGGCTTACTGAAGAGAAAGCAACGCTACAAAGAGAACTCCCAGACTACCTCGTTAGTAATTATATATAATAATAAAATCTCGATATAATCCATTTAAATTGTTTTATTTAAATGAGTGATGATCGCGGAAACAGAGGAGAATATTATATAGATTACCTTACGAAAAGATATTAAAATGGCTAAGTCATCCAGAATTTTTAAAAAGAAACTGACAGCTTATATTGAATCATAATCCGGCCCTGGCGGGCTATCGCTAGAGGAACAAGCAGTGCGAGCGAGAATGCAATAAATTGACACCTTAACCGATATTTTATTGCTCGCTAGTGCAACAATTACCGCTTTTGTATTTGTTATTGTTACGTTTGCATTATTGGTATGCGCTCAAGGGCGTAAATAGTTAAAACACGATAATTTATTTACCTATGTTTAGTTTCAATAAGTAAAAATGTATATTTGTTTTGAGAAAAAATCTTTAACCCCAGCTATCATACAGATCATTCAAGACCTTAATATATAACTGACAAACTATAATTACGAGACAGTGTTGTCAGCATAGCAAAAACATAAAATAGCACTGGCTGCAATGACAGCCACTAACCAATCTGCTGTTGATGATGATGAGGCTTACGTCAACATCGAACGATGTACGCACCGCGCTTTCCTTTCCTTGACTTTCTCCAAAACCCACTCAGAGACCGGATAGAGTTCCTCAAGTTATTGCGAAAGATTGTCATGAAGCCTTCATAGCACTTCTTAATTATATATTCAATCTATCAATAAAAACGCGTAAATACCCTTCTCTGTGGAAAACTTCGAAAGTGATCCCAATACACAAATCCGATTCAAAATCAGACATTATATACCGGTGGCAGTCCTGTGTGTAATTGGGAAGGTTTTTGAAGCGGTGATACACGCTTGGTTATTTATTAAACTTTAAGCCGGCTACGTACGACGAACTTGATGAATTGCTACGCGTGTACAATCTGGATAATAACAGGCAAGTAGACGTAATATATTTTGATTTTCAGAAGGCATTCCACTGTGTGGACTTTAAAACACTGCTGTACAAACTGGCACTACGCGAGTTTTCGCCAGACCTCTTAGAGTTCATAGCAGACTATTTGACGAATAGGGCCCAGTTCGTACATTATCACAGATGCACATCGGTACTTTACCAGAGCACTTCCGGTATAGGTCAAGGGTCTCCTCCTACCTCGGTCCGTTATTTTTCCTTATTCTAATTTATGATTTACCGGCACAGATTGCGCATTCCTTCTGTCTTATTGTGGTTGATGACGTATAAATGGCCCTACCTGTGAATTCCTCACGGGACACCGCTCTGTTCCAGGCCGATATAGACAAGAGTACATGAATGGGGTAGATCTAATAGTGTAGCCCTTAATATATCCAAGTGCGCTATAGTTACTTATACGCGATCTAAGCAGCCACTTTATGACGACTATTATATAGCGGGTGAAAAACTTAAACGTGAAACCACGCTAAAGGACCTTGGCACATGGTTCGACTCACAGTTAACATTCCACCACCAGGCTGTCGAAATCTGTAAAGCAGCTCGTAAAAGTATGGGCTTCCTTATGCTTCAGACCCAGCTATTTCATTGTCGGCTAATTTTATATGTACTATATTACTCATATGTACGTAGTAAAACAGATAGCAATGCTATCGTGTGGAACCCGTATGAAGCCAAATACGTACTCACAGTAGAAAAAATACAAAAAACGTTTGCAAGATACTTGTTTAAGAAACTGAACTATTATTATCTCTCTCTTTACCCGACCCCCTACGTGCTGTGTAGGCTACCAGACATTGGAAGCACGGCGAAATCTTACTTTGATTGGATTCTTTCTTCGGCTACTGCGAGGAAATATCTATAACGGTTACCTGTTATCACAAATTTCCTTAAACGTTCCTCCAATGTCTAAACACGGTCTGCGTCCCCAATAACAACCCCTGCTTAGCCTCCCGCACGCGCAGGCACTGCCTAACTCACCGCTTCACCGCGCTCTGCGGCTTATTAACAATATTGGACCAGGACGAAACTCTTGGTCTGTTCTCGACCTCCAAGCCGAGATTTCTAGCCACTACCGGACGTTATCTCGAGACTATAATGACTTCGAGCACAATAAGCGATAATTAATTATTGTTTTTATTAACCGAATCTTCCGATAATTTAATCTATTTATGTTCTCAAATGTTCCCGTGTCATGTTTGGTGTTTTTTACTGTAAGATGAGACAAATAAACATATAAACTGGCACGCCCTCAAATCCTACGACTCTTCTTTTTCCGAACAGACTCTACGAGTGTAAAAAAAGTATGACAACTAAGAAAATAGGTCGTGTCTAAATTATGCCAGCTAAAATTATCCCGCGGCGCTGAAGGAAAAAAGGCTGGTATGTACATTACACAAATCAATTCGCTTTGGCTGGAAAAGCGACCCTTATGATTAGTGGTTAGTCAATGCAAAACAATACGACGTCATGAATCATGCCTACTTATCGGTCATTTTCAAATCGCCAAGAGGTTAAAAATGAGTATCCATGGATATTTTCAGCATATTTTCTCAAATACCATTTAACTGAAGGCGTGACATAATTTATCTTGACTACAGGAACGTATACAATTGGGATGTTGAGTGAATCAAATCATAATATAATTTTCACTTCTCCTGCTCAAAAAGTACGTCATATTAGCTTCGCGAAGCGAGACTAAAATAGTACATTTAGCCCCTAGGGTTTAAAAGAAAGCCATATAATCCCATACAAATTTCAATGACACTGTAAAAAAAACTTGCGGCCAGCTACATACTCCTTACGAATAATTAAAAACAAACAAACCAACCTGATCAGATTGGCTGGCTCAACCTTCTGATAGAATTGCTCAAACTGTTATTTTAGTTTTTCATGAAATATACAATTTTAATGTTAAGTCTTTTTTTATTTCCTCGCAGTCGAAGTGAAAAGCAGAGTGTTTAACACGTGGCTAAAAGCCATTATGACACTCAGACATATTTGTCCTCGCTCACTTCGTGAGCTCGTCCAAATAATCGCTTCGTGTCATGATGGCTTATTTTAGCCCATTGTCAAACAATCTACTATTTGATGCGAAATGGTAGTTGCTATGATAGGAGTTCAAAACAAAATTTTGTTTGATATTTTACGTATAGCTTGTCTTACGAGTATGAGCCTTAATTTAGTGAGAAACTCCATTTTTAAAGTAAGTATGAGAATATTAAATTAATAACTAATAATATCATTAAATGACTTCTGTAATGAAACGTTTCGATAAACGAAAGTTTCAACATAGCTGCAGAACAAAGTTCTTAATTTCCCCATACAAGGTAGGCTTTTGTAAAAAGCGTTTTTTGGGTCCAAAATGGGATTTTAACATTGTTGTATCTCGGTGAGTGTTAATTTATGAGATTGAAGTAGTTCTTTCACGAATGTTTACATTATTGAGAGGTCGTTCTGTAACATATCCACAGAAAAAAATATCATCATCCCAATTATGTGAATATGAAACTGATATTAATAATTTATTATTAGGTGGTTTATTACTTATTATGCCGTTTTTAATTATAAACATGTGTCTATTACTATTCGATATCCGGCCGGATAGTACGCAACTGTCCGGTATTCGGCCGAATAGTAAAATTTGTGTCCGAATAGGCCGGATACGGAATGATGGCCCTGTAGCCGTTGCACCTCTTGTATTTATTACACAAACGAATAATTATAGTGTAACAGATGAAGTAAATGGGTCATACTCATTCTAGAATTTAGCCGTAATTCTTGTGGACAACGCAATAGTTAAGGGCTTGGGTACATATAACTGATATTTTTATCGCTTAGATCTAGAGTATTAATCAATTTGTACATCGCCTAATAGGGCACTGAGAAAAATTTGTATTTAAAGCCCTTAACTTTCGGGTCCACAGGAAAGACGCATAACGCTAACTCATACTAAAAATCAGTATGACCCAAATAACTGTTTGTCTCACTTAATTTTTAAGACTTAACATTCATTAGATACCCTTAAACAATTTGGTAAATTAATAAATAGTCGTTAACATGTTAAATTACGTGTTCATTTATTGATTCTTGTATAGTTTCAATAAACTTTAGGTAATGTTTGAAACAAACAATAAACAAAGATAAGTGTAACGAGAATTTCATTACCACATTTTTTGAAAAGTGTATTAAAAACTGCACGCATGATGAAATATTAAAAATGCATATTTACAACTTTAAGATGAATAAAACCGGCCAAGAGGATGTCGGACCAAGCTCCTACAAAATTATCAAGTTCATACAAAAAAATGCACTACATTCGTTAAAAATAATAAATGTTTGATCTGATGTAGCTCTTTTTCGGAATCTAATTCAAAAATCTAAATTAGAATTGGTCCGCTCTTTTCGTCGCCTCCTTTGTAAGGATGTTACAAGCAGTTTAAATAAATAAATAAATTTAAATAAATAGAATTCTCAAACTTTCAATTCCTTCACACCATACCGGTTTCATGTCAAATTCTTTCGCCGTTCAGGCAAGCCGTCTCTGGAATTCGCTCCCTCTTTCTATCAGACAACCCCCAAACAAAGTAGTTTTCAAGCGGATGCTACGTAGGCATCTGCTGGAACAAGAACTCAAGTAGCGTCCATCTTCCATGCAGTAGCTGGTATATTTTGTATTTATTATTTATATGAAATATATATATATATATATATTGTATATCATATATAGTATAGGTATAAGTAATTATGTATGCATTATTTTCTTGTGTATCCTAACGCTCTCAGTACTGAATGTTTTTCTCCACTGCATGCACCATTTTCATGCTTCTCTGTTTGGCCCTATGGTTGACTGGTAGAGAATGCCTTTTGGCATTAAGTTCGCCATTTGTACTTACTTTTGTTTTGTGCACTGAAGTTTAAATAAATAAATAAAATAAATAATTATATCAATTTAATACTATTATTATTTATAAATATGTCTGGGTCTCTTAAAATTTTCGAAATGTTTTAATTTCAAAGCGCTTAAACTCTTACATCCTTACAAAGAAAGCGATAGAAGCTTACAGCTTTTCCTAAACCAAAATACTTTTCTTAGCTTTAAATAGAGTCCACACGTGAAGTCTCTTCCTTGTAAAGCATGTTCTTTTTTCTAATTTTCTACCCTTATTTTACCTATTTTATTTTTAATTGCCTACATTCTACAAATACTATACTGTAAAAATCATGTTGTTACAGTCAGTAATGTCGGGACTACGTTTATGACTTCTTATTTGTAATATATAGCAGATTTGCTAGTTAGGCGGAACATATTAAATGGGCTAGTAAGGGTAACTTAACGCACTAGGAATGAAACGCTCCGTGGAGGTAATCAAACGTCAACGTCAAATGCCGTTGCACCTGTAGTGAATATTACGAGGAACTCTCGCAATCCCAAACCTCGCTTCTTAAAAAAGGGCTTAATTATGTTGTTACTCCACGGAATATCCCTTTTGAACAGATTATAGTCGGTGTGGAAGATTGTTTGGTCCAAAATCATATGCGTAAGGAGGATTTGGAGGCCGTACGCCAGGATGTGTCTTCAATTTTAAGACGAGCGAAGTCTCCTAAAGTTAACTTACCCAGAACTGAATTCAACGCTTTGAAGAGCTTGCGTGAGGACCCAGATATCACCATTCTTCGAGCTGACAAGGGAAATGCGACGGTTGTTATGGATACTAGTGATTACAACCAGAAAGTGGAAGTACTTTTGTCAGACGCTACAACATACAAGCTTGTTAAGCGAGATCCAACGGCGAAAGTAGTAAAAACGACAGCCGAGCTGATAAGTAAGCACTCTGAAAATCTTAATCTGGATGTGAAAAGTTTAGTGCCTTCTTGCGCGGTGCCACCAAAGTTGTACGGGTTAACAAAGATACATAAACCTGGTGCTCTGTTGCGCCCTATAGTGAGTCAAATCGATGCTCCTACCTATCGATTAGCTCGGCACTTAGCAGGTGTACTTTCTTTACTGCGAGGGAAGACGGAAGCATACACAAGGGACTCATACCATTTTGTCAGTGAGATTAAGGATTTGAGACTAACTGATGATGAAGTTATGGTCAGTTTTGATGTCCAGTCTCTCTTCACATGCCTACCAGTTCAAGAATGTATCGAAATTGTGAAAAGAAGATTGGGTGAACAACAGATGGCAATAGAATATGCTGAGTTATTACAACACTGCCTTACATCTGGCTATATGCTATGGAATGGTGAATTCTACGGGCAAGTTGATGGTGTGGCAATGGGGTCTCCGGTGTCTCCTGTCGTCGCCGATATTTTCATGGAAGACTTCGAGGAGAGAGCGCTTTCATTGGCACCTGTCAAGCCGAGGATCTTTAAAAGATACGTAGATGATACCTTTACTATTTTACCTAGATCTAGTGTTTCAGCTTTCTTAGATCATCTGAACTCCATGCATAGTAAAATTAAATTCACTATGGAGTTGGAAAATCAAAATTCACTTGCATTCTTAGATGTGCTAGTAATTAGAGGTCCTAAAAATGACATAGGTCATACTGTATATAGGAAACCTACGCATACAGATAGGTATTTGAATGGCAAATCTCACCACCATCCCTGTCAACTTGCTACAGTGGATAAATCTTTGTTTCAGAGAGCCAGGGGTATCTGCGACAATCAACATCTGACTGCTGAGTTACAGAATGTCAAACGTGCGCTTCGAGCCAACGAGCTCCAGATACCACGTTCCAAGCAGAATCCCAGTATGAAAAAACCAACAGTCGAGCGTAAACCTGCCGTATTACCATATGTGAAAGGGGTCACAGACAAGATCGGAAACATCTTGAAGCGTGCTTCTATAAAAACATATTTCAAGCCGTTGAAGAAGGTGTCTCAATACCTTAGACCCGTGAAGAGTAGCACCCCTTTGCAGAGTGCAGGCATTTATAAGCTGGACTGCGAGTGTGGTCTTTCATACATTGGTCAAACGAAACGCAGTGTATCAACCCGGGTGAAGGAGCACATAGCAGATGTCAAGCACCGTCGGTGTAATAGGTCTGCAGTTTGTGAACATGTCATTGACAAACCAAACCACTCAATTAAGTTTGATAAACCTTCTATCCTTGCCAAAGAAAAAAGATATTTTCCCATGATGCTACGCGAGGCTATTGAGATTAAAAAGCATCCTAATTTCAATAGAGAAGATGGATTGTCACTACCACCAGCTTGGGATCCTGTAATACATCTCATCAAGGAACAAGCGAGACACAGGACTGCAAAACCTTAATTTCCGAACGGTGTAAAATATCTTATCTGTTTAAAAGTAGTTTAATAGTCTCTGTTTTTAAATATTATAATTAGTAATGAGGTAGCCTGGGAGTTTTTCTTTGCAGCGTTTCTTTTCTCCTCAGTACGCCTCATTTGTGAAATGCTGCTTGGTAAATTATTAGGATAAAATAATTAAGCCCTTCTGGCACATGTGTAACTGTCTTTACAGCTTAGGCCCATCTGGCATTTATGTACACCTTTATTTGTGTTTTTTCAAAAAAATGGGTAGTTTGCACAAATTGTAACTTTGACAGAGGAAAATACATCTTTTCTCAGTCCTCCCGTGACCATGGAAAGCTGGAAAGCTTCCGAAACGTCGGGAACTAAAATGAGATAATATACGCGATATAATCCGTTAAATTGTTTTATTTCAAGGGTAACTTCTTCAAAAATCTGTAAACACCAATTGAAATAATTGGTTTTATACTGTCGGTCAATCTTCATATATGTATACTACAATGTATACTTCTCGTATTGAAATAAGAATATTGTTTGGCAGCTAACATGGGTACATTAGGTACGTACGTACCTATATCTTTATTGTAAACAGTGAGCTCTATGGCTTCTCTACTCTCCTGAAGAGAAACATTACTGGCTGTGCGGGTGAAATTGCCGTCCATCCTGTTTGGTGTCTTGTGAGTGACCAAAAAGAAACGCAAAAACTTTAGTGTTTAATAAAAAATCTCATCAGCAAGTTCGATATTAACAAAAGTAGGTATGGTGATCTTCATAGTTAATTATGCGAGACGCAAACCTATATATGAACATACACACCGTCATGCAATTTATATATACTTATGTGTATTTAAAGCGGGGGTCACTTTTTTCTGCAGCTCACTGTACGTTTTTATGTAGTTCTGGTCTTCTGTCCATAGGAACTTCCACAAAATATTCACTACCTAAGTAGTTGTGCTCCTATTTTTAATACATACTCGTATAAGTTAATTACCATAGAAATAAAACAATTTAACGGATTATATCGCGTATATTATCTCATTTTAGTTCCCGACGTTTCGGAAGCTTTCCAGCTTTCCATGGTCACGGGAGGACTCCCGTGACCATGGAAAGCTGGAAAGCTTCTCAGGTGATTCAAATGTGATCCGTACCGTACATAAAATATTATTTATGGCTTTTTAGTTTATTCTGAAGTCGGCTCTTTTTTTATTTATATTTTTTTATTTTATTAAAAAAATATATTGTAGATCGTGTATATAGAGCAATCTTATTTTATGTTTATCAATCGCAGTACTAGTGTATTATGTGGAATATGTTGTACCTAATCTATTGTCCTTATGATCGTGCTCATTCTCCAGTGTTACAGTCCAGCTCTCATCTCTGGGATGTGATGTTTGCCTATCGGTTGTACCTTACATACTTATTGTTGTGATCCATCAGGTGACTGATAAAAACACAAATGATGTGCCAAACGTTGCAACTAGTCTACAAATAACAGGCATCTTGTTATATGCCTAACAAGTAAAGCTTTTGAAACTAAAACTGGCAACACAACACCTATGAGAACTTTCAATCAAACGTTTAAGTTCTTGTGAAAAGTAAAAGTTTCTAAGAAATGATGCAACTACAGCAGTCTAGGAACCAGCTGTAAAGTTTCGGCAATAACGTCCAGTTTCGTTAAAAATACCCACCGGTTCCTCGGAGTGACGTACAAATATTTATTTCAGCGGTCAAGTGAATCAGGAGTTAGGTTTACGACCCACAGGTTGCCTTGCGAGAGACCGAGTGGCGGAGTCGTGCATTACTCACTTTGAGGTTAGTGCTGACTGTCTAGTGGATCGTGCAGCAGGCGGATGGCGATCGCCAGCGCGTGGTATCCTGAAGGCGCGAAAGGCGCGTGTGGCGGGACGCGAGCTTAAACTCGCGCGACCGTCCTCCTCGACTCTGCGCACCACACTGCTTATCGACCTCTCGTGTCTCACTTGCCGCCCTAATACGCCGCCGCGCCCGCCTACCGCGCACCATTGCCAAAATGTGAGAAACCTTTAACAATTCATCTGTCACTACCCTTACACCCTCGCGATCGATGCAAAGTTTAACACCAGTCCACTTCCATCAAGTGGGTCCGACATGTCACCTGCAACAAAGTTATTTGAACCTATATACACTGTTGCGCTTCGCAAACTTACAACAATCGATTGTTTCACAGAGAGCTATGCGACTGGCGATTAAATGATGTCGAGTAAGACAAAGAACATGGAGAATACCTCTTGTTTGAGATCAAGTCTCTGGGATCAGATCTATGACAGCAAAAATACTAGTCGTACTTGAAAGCTATTTATGGCAAAAATATTATTTAATCAACAACATACCGGCTATAGAAAATGACGTACTTATAACAAAATACGTACTGAAAATATGTACCTACTCACTTAAGTTTTTTTAAGTACATTTTTACAGTGCGTTTTTCATTCACGACTTTTTTTCTTTTAAAATATTTAGGAAACCATACATGTCGATGATGTCGAAGTCGTGTTATAGTGACATGTGTATCCCAGCTGACTTCTAGACAAATCCCTCGGTACAATAAAATGAAATATTTACATCAGAGACCAAGAAAACCACACGAATGAAGCGCGGATAACAAAACACGCATTTTATCCTCTACCACTGGTTCATTCACAAAACGTACAGTACTTTTGTACTTTACTAGTAGTTTAGTATAATAGTAACTAACAGAGGTATCTAAGACGTTTAATTCGAGGTTCAGACAGACACCGTGGAGAAGTGTTGAAAATAAATGAAATTTTTAGCCATATGGTCTGAACAGACAGACGGTGACGATAACAAAATTAACGGACATGTCAAAATAATTAAGTTAGATAGCAAAGTGGAACGATTTGACGGTATAAATAAAATTACACTGACTTTATACCGCAAAATTCCTGAATTCGGTCAACTTTAAAAACGTGAGATAATTCTCTTTGTGCAGACAATATAACTTAAAGAATATTGGCCAAGTAGCAAACAAGAATAGTCATTAAATGTTACATGTCTAAACATTATCTAAAATAAGAATTAAATAAATAAAAAATGAATCCGTTTAGTAATTTTAATCTTAAAAACTAAATAGTTTTAAGCTAACGCTATTTTAGCAAGTTAAGAATACCTAAAACCTAGGTAAGTATTTCAAAAACAATTTAGTTTTAAGTATGTCTACAATTAAGTCTAAAAATGCGTTTTTTACTCAACTCAGATTATTTGAAGGCTCACTTAAGACTCAATGGTATAATTCAAGTATCAGTTTAGAATTGCAAAGTAAAAACTGATTTTGTAGATAAACTTAAGGTGATCGTAACAACAAGCTCTTTGAATTGCCTCACTGAAGACCATTGTATTCTTTTTTTACTAAATTTAATCAAGTTTAAGTGAAAATAAGTTTAACGGGGCGTTTTTCGAGAAACTATAACCAATTAATGGAATGGATGAAATAATAAAAACAAATAAATCTGGTGGTTTTCGTCGGCGTGTTCTGAAATATAATAAATATCGTCAAATTGTGTGCGACCAAGTGCTTCAAACACAGGATATATTATACGGAATGAATATTACATATTATAAGCGTTATGGTTTTTCTTGCATAAACATTACCATAAATTGGACGGCAATTTGCATTCACTAAATCAAACTAAAGATTCTATATAATCCCATTAAGTATTAAGTAGAACTACACTAATTCGGCTTTTAGTATAAGTTAAGTATAATATCTCTTAACCGGTACTACTCCAAATGCAATTTGACTATACTTTATCTAAAGTAACCTTACAAAATCAGTATCGTCTAAAGTCATACTTCGTTAAGAATAATAAGACTTAACGCCATTTTACACTTTCAACATAAAAAAAAAAATGGAAATATTCCGACGCTAATTCATAAAAAATAAAGTATATTGAATTTAGATTTTTGTTAAAGCAATAAAAATGGCATTAATATCTCAAACATTTACAGAAAAGTAGTATTCTGCGCTGTATTTAAGCAAATTTATCATTTAGCAACATAATATTCCAACATAATGTTCTAAAATACCATTCCATGAAATAAAAGGTTAAAAATTTTCTTTATTAAAAGGTGATCGAATTTGTGAAACTCAGTGTTTTTAAGTAAGTATTGTAGATATCCTTAAGTATATTTCTTGGTCTTAAGTCAACCTTCAAGATATCTTGACAAAATAATTGTCATTTTGAAATTCAATAAATAAATACAACATTTTTATTCCTCCTTTGAGATCGAAAAATAATTTCAGGTTTCACAATCATCATGATGTAAAAATCAATATCAAAAATGGTTCACATGGCATCTGCGGAACCCCAATGAAAGCATATGTGACAGTTTTTGGGAAAAGGTCCCACTTTGTCGATATGGAGTTATGAGTAGTTCCTAATACTACTGATCATACGCTATCTTTTGGTGAAAGATATATGTTTCTAGGTGCTATAGTTAATTTTTTTTAATTCTTAAAATTTGCAAAAGTGAAAAAGCGACAATTGAGAAAACGTTGGTTAAAGTTTGGGAGGGCAAAAAACACACTTGTACTTTAAAGTTATGGAGTGGTAAGTATCAAATGAATTGGCATACTTTAAAGATTTCAAATTAGTCAAAATCATGTATGTAACCTTAGTAATTTGTATGTTACGGAGGCATGAACATAAAAAGAGAACGAAAATATGTCAATCCTGAATATGGGTTTATTTTCTATATTTATAACACGACACGCAGATTTATCATTAAACTTGTATTTATAAATATATTCTCATTCTAAAACAGACAGAAATAATTCTATGGATCCGTTTACTTATTATTACAAAAAGTTAAGAAAAACTGAATTGAAAAGTACAGCATAAAAAATACAAATGACAAGTGTATTTTAATATATAACATAAGATTACTTAAAAACACACTTATCAAGCATAAAAAGTATTAATATCAAATTCTAAGTACTTTTTTATGCATTATAAGGTTTAGTGATTGTCTATAGGTAGCGTCCCATTTTGTCGATTTACTAAACTTTAGTGCTTGTTCAGTGAAAAGTATGTGTTTGGTATATTTATCCCATTTTATGTATGTGATAAAGGTTTGTTATTGTTAATCTAATAGTCATCGACACGAATCAGTGTCCCACTTTGACGGTTTGGTTTCGTTCGTATGGACATACGCTAAAAATCATTACAAGTATAAAATCAGCTTTTACAACATAAGTGTAATGTTTTTCGAGTTAGTATTTATATAAATGTTATTTTATATCTATCAGTTTATTATATTTTTTTAAATAATACTGTTTTTTATTTAGCGGAATCGTCGATAAAAAAGTCCATTATCGATGGTTACCCAACCCTACTATTTATATTTCGTATTTTCTTTTCTCCTGCTCAAAAAGTACGTCATATTAGGTTCGTGAAGCGAGACTAAAATAGTACATTTAGCTTCTAGGGTTTAAAAGAAAGCCATATAATCCCATACAAATTTCAATGACACTGAAAAAAAAAACTTGTGATCAGCTACATACTCCTTACAAATAATTAAAAACAAACAAACCAACCTGATCAGATTGGCCAAACTTTCTGATAGAATTGCTCAAACTGTACTTTTAGTTTTTCATGAAATATACAATTTTAATGGTAAGTCTTTTTTATTTTCTCGCAGTCGAAATGAAAAGCAGAGTGTTTGACACGTGGCTAGAAGCTATTCAGCTCATCCAAATAATCACTTTGTGTCATAATGGCTTATTTTAGCCCCTTGTCAAACAATCTTCTATTTTTTATTCGTATTTTTTATGCTGTACTTTTCAATTAGATTAGATTAGATTACTTTATTTCATAAAATAAATTACAATATAAATTACATTTAGTCAATTTACACGAATTTAAATTATGATCGTCGAATACAAAGAAATAATAAAATAAAATAAAATCATAATAGCTATACAAAATGGAAATGTTTCTTCATTTTTTATTAACTTTTTGACATAATAACTAACTAAAGGGATACATAGAATTATTTCGGTCTTTTTACCATGAGCATACATTTATAAAAACAACTTTAATGATGAATGCGGGTCGGGTTATAAATATAGAAAATAAACCCATATTCAGGTTTGATATATTTTCGTTCAGTTTTTATGTTCAAGCCTCCGTAACATTCAAACTACTAAGGTTACATACATGATTTTCATTAATTTGAAATCCTTAAAGTATGCCAATTCATTTGATACTAACCACTCCATAACTTCAAAGTACAAGTGTGTTTTTTGCGGTCCCAAACTTTAACCAAAGTTTTCTCAATTGTCGCTTTTTCACCTTTGCAAGTTTGAAGAATTGAAAAGAAATAACTAGCACTTAGAGACATAATTTTTTCACCGAAAGATAGCTTATGCTTTCTTATATTACAAACTACTCATAACTCCATATCGACAAAGTAGGAATGTTTCCCTATAACAGGCACAAATATGATATCGACGATTTTTTCGGTATTCGACAAAGTGGGACGCTGGGCACTAAATTTTGAGGCCCTAAAAAGGTGCTTAAATTGGTCATTTATGGGTCGACATCAAAATCATAGGTTTATTACAGTATGTTCTATCAGTTTTCATTGAAAGTCGATTTTCGGTAGGTTTTGCCATATTTCACTAAACTGCCCGTAACTCCGAAACTAGAATCGACAAAGTGGGACGTTTTACTAAACTCCCTCACATATGGCTGGTATTTAGTCAGCATCATATAGTTAGTTACAGTCAAGACAGCCAAATATATCGTAACACATCCTTATTAGTATTAGGAATTTGGATAGAAATTCGTGCGATTTATCTTGTGATCTATGATTATTTTTGGGTCACTATTCATGTTGTATCATTTGCGGTCTGATTAATGCCGTATTTTTGACAGTTGCTACCTAGTATCTAAATGATCTAAGGTATGAACCGAACGGCGAATGTAGCATCGTGGACAATGACTCTTAATTACGCAATGAAACAATAACAAAACTACTATAAAAACAATTTTAAAACGACAGAAAATTGCATGTGCATACAATATTCTTGGCAGAAATAGTACAGTTTACCACCCATCGCTATATTAATTAGTACATACGTATATGCAATCGAGATACTTTATTTGGCATAGTTAAAATCTAGACAGAAATACTTGTACAAACTTATAAATCAATTAATCAAAAAATAGTAACTCTTTTTTAAAGGATATTTTTTTAATTCAGTCGTAGGTTGTAGTGCATTTGTTTAAAAAAAAAACTATTTAAACCACTTGTTTTTAAAATACTAAATATTTGAAAACAAACATCAAAATCAGAGCATCAAATAATTAATAAATACGTTACGCTAAAACTTAAGACGTTTATTCAATGTGCGAGACGCTTTTCATTTCAGTGTGGTGCTAGGAGCCAAATGTGCACCGAATTCACCGAGATGAGATCGTTAAAATGAAAAAAAATGAGGTTTAATTTAACTCGAGTTAACTAAAAAGTGTCTTACGAATATTAAACTTAAACCTACCAGATGAAATAAATAAATATTACGGGACAAATTTACACAAATCGAACTAGCCCCATGGTAAGCTCAATAAGGCTTGTGTTATGGGTACTAGACGACGATATATTTAATATATATATTACGTATATACATAGAAAACATCCAAGACTTAGGAAAAAATATTTATGCTCACCACAAAAATATTTGCCCTTACCGGGATTTGAACCCAGGACCTCAAATTCGCAGGCAACGTTACTCCCACTGAGCTAAACCGGTCGTCTATCGCCCATCGTATATGAAAGATTTATTGCAACCTAGTTACAGACTTACTTCTAGTTATATCGAGTGCGGCAGTTTTTTTTATTAGGTACAAATTTACTAATACTGTGTCTTAGGTATATTTTTAATTATTTATTATAAAAGGTAAGTAGACCGTCTATCTAGATATTTAAATCACCCATGAATTCCGTGACAGAGTAATCAATTTTTTCAAGTTCCTTCTTTAAAGACAAACTGAAAAGTATACACTTTTCATTTTGTTTTTAAAGGCTGAGTCTGATTGTATAGTTTTTATATTCACAGGAATTATTTTCTTGAAATACAAAGATCCAAATAATGAAAAAAAAAATACAAAGATCTTCTAACAAGTAGTGACAAAATTTGGCTTTGGCTGGGCTCTGTAGCTCAATTGGCAGAGCGTCGCCCCGGTAAGGCACAAGGCACTGGTTCAAATCCGGTCGGAGTCTTGAATTTTTTTTCATTTTTTGGATCCGTATATTTCAAGAATATAGATTCTTAGTGATGAAATTGACTTTAAAAATCACGAAGATCGTGGTGGTAAAACATCAAGATTTTCGTAAAAAAACAATGTTTACTCTACAGCGACATCTCTAGTTAGCATGTGGCAACTGTAAAGTTCGCTCTGTTAGGGTGAACATTTAGTTTCATAGTTGTTCACCAAGAGCGCTGACGGCGAAAAGCCGGTTAAAAATACAAAGACCTTGTAACAACTAGTGACAAAATTAGAAGAAAAGCTGACTGGGCTCTGTAGCTCAATTGGTAGAGCATGCGCCCCGGGAAGGTACAAGGCACTGGTTCAAATCCGGCCGGAGTTCTGTTTTTTTTTTCATTATTAGGATCTTTGTATTTCAATAATATAGATTCTTAGTGATGAAGTTCACTTTAAAAATCACGAAAATCGTCGTGGTAAAACATCAAGATTTTCGTAAAAAAATCAAGAAATTGTTTTGTATATTTTTATTTCTCTATAATATGGACCGTTCTTATATATTTCCAATTTAAGCCCTGGAATCTCGAGATTTTGGTGGCGTCGAGTATTTTGACTGAAAGTGAAAAGATGTAAATTATTTCGGACAAACGTTGCTACTTCTTAAATTTACAGGGAGGGAAGAAAAACAAAATGTAGACTCATTCTGAATCAAAATATACCAATAACCGAAATGATATTGTTTTGTCACCACCTCTCCGATGTGACAAACTTACGTGTCTACTTCGAACAGGTAGCAGGTTTACAGCACCTGACGTAAATATTTCTTATCGATAATGTGGCTAATTATCCAAGATTATACGAGTAAATGTATCAGTTAATCTACTTATACTCGTATCGTAAAGGGTCGTATAAAAAGTATGGGGTGATGATAAATCCGACCTTTATTTTTATTTAAGTGACTCGTATTATTTAAAATACAATCGCGGTATTTGCACCAGTAAGTTACATCAAAAAGGCTATTTTAAAAAATATGACGAATATATATGACCAATCACCACGCCCGTTATCAGCCGTGCCATTTCAAATTCATGCCTGGGATATTGACCCAAAAACTATATTTTACGTTAACTACAAAGTTTCGTATTTAACGACATAGAGAGAATTCAGTATTCAAAGTACATTCACGTTTGAGGAAGTTTGAGAGATGATCACGTCCACATCTAAATTTATTGAATCACAAATAGCCTGAGCAAAGTCATAGGGCTTTCACTTAAATGCTAATTCTAAACTTTGGCAATTCAATTATTGAATTAAGCCACAATATTAACCAAAACATTTTAAGAACCTGGGTGACACGCGATGTACGATTCTTTGTTTTTCGGTGTTTTAACCTATCTACATCAACTTACTGGGAACAAACGTACATTTTATCATATCGTTAGAGACGCTTTCGAGAAACTTGCACATTATTGTAAGAATTTCTCTTTTAACCTAATAAGATTGGTCCAAATCGTGCGAGCCGTTCCCAAACAGCACCGTAGGTAAGATTAGAACCAAAAACTACAGTCTTCCAAATTAATAAGTAACGAGACTCCAGAGAGTTTCGTGATCAAATTCCGTTATAGTTTTTTTTATGTTTTTATAAGTTGAACTCATAAATAGAACAGACCAGTTCAAGAAATGTTAAGTATGCCCGCTCTACTATTTAAACAATGCTTCTAAAGAAGAGCTTTTCGTTAGAAGTGTAGTGTAGACATTTTCGTTTCGTTGCGCTGTGTTATCCTAAGGGTGCCTACCTATCGCTAAGACTACCTTTTCAAATTTAGCAGGTCAAAAGGCTTTTAAAATGTCAGGCAGTGCTCGCCGGTGCCTTTGATGTATGCAGAAATTGCTGTTGAGATTAAATGCAATTTTTGAATACAAGTAAAGAAACTTAGAAAACGTAACTTGTTCAGAATGATTGAATCCTACTTTATTTTAATTTCCACAGTTTTCAACGAGCAAAATTACAAATTGCTAAGTTTTTCCAAACGTAAAGTATGGAACCTAATCCCCAGTCAATGTAGGTACGAGCCACAATGCAAATGAAATCATCTGGCTGGAACAAATGTAACTCAGATGGTCCATTATTGGCAAATGGTTCAGCACGAATCACGATGTGTGCCTTCAGTGGGCCTCCAACCTTTTCCTGTGGGCGATTCAACGAACCATATGACACTTTGCCAAACACTTTGTGGCAAACTCTAAATGCTACTGCGGCTGTTACAGTGTCTCGGGGACTACTTATGCTATCTATTTGACATAAGGAATAGTTATAAGGATGGCTAGCCCACGTTTATTATATAAATTAAAAAATATATATATTTTAACTTCATAAATGACATTAAATCGAAGGTCATTAGGTCAAATAGGGTATCATATGATAGGGCTCATTTTCACATTTTTTCCTTTTTTTACTGTGGTTAAATTTCGTTTATGAAGAAAAATGGGAAAAAGTAGCGTTTTCAGTTACGGCTTTTTACTTGGATATTCCTCAAGAATGTTTGCCCTGCCATGTGTTTTTTTCTCTTGACAGTTCCAAAAAAATTGAAGTCATTACCTTCTTGGCTAAGAAAATGACCGTAGCTTTTTTAGGGGAGTGGTGACACTGACCGTTTCCAGTGCTTGGATAGTACAATCCAAGCAATGGAAACTTCCCTTGACTCCGGTGTACGAGTATTGTGGTGGACCCAAGTCCTTTGTGTCAGTCAATTGCTTTGGCGTGAACCCTTTTTAGGGTTCCGTACCAAAAATGGTAGAAAAGGAACCCTTATGGTGCGACTTTGTATGTCGCTCCGACTATTAGAGCGCCATATCTCAAAAACTAATAGATAGTGAACTATCTATTTGAAATTTGGAATATTTATAAACATGTATCTATTGCAAAAGAAACATTTTAAAATATATTTTTATTTTGTAAAAAAACGACTCGTACGAGGGGGGGCAAAAAGTCAAAGTCTAGGCTACTAGGTCAAGTAGCGGCTTAAATGAAAGGACTTGATATGTACATTTTTGAATTTTTTTTTTTATTGTGATTAGATTTTGTTTTATTAAGGACGATGTGAAAAAAAAGTATAACTCAACCGGAACCGGGTAATATAATACTTTTAGGGTAAGTGAAAGTTTGTACTGAACCGTCGGTGCGCCAGTCCGACTCGCACTTGGCCGGTTTTCTTTTGTAAGTACTTTATGACGGAACGATACTCAAATCTATAAGGATATTGCGAATCTTGCTTACTAATTCGATCACGAATTTCACCATTGTGACAGAAGAAAAACAAAAGACATACATTATGATGAACATTTGAATAGTATCTACGTGCCAGTATATTTTTTTCTTTTTAGCTTATTTTTTTTAAATCAAACACCGTTTTGCTACATCCCGGTGTGTATACGAGTATGACGCTATACATACCAGGTGCAAACTTAACCGGTCAATAATACATTGAATTAAAAGTTTAGACGGAACCCATGACAGGCAGTCTCGCACTTAGCCGGTTTTCTATTGCGTGAATTTGCAGTAATGGGAATAATTTCGTTATAGTTAACTGCAATGTTAACCTCGTCTCGCGCTACGTAAAAGTGACTATTGCACTTTTGATACTGGTTGTCATTTCCATTTTTGAATGCTCTAAGCTTTTAATAGAACAGTGTAAGTGTAAGTGTAGTGTAAGTGTATCACATTCGCGAGCAAGCTTCTAAAAACTCGAAGGTTTATCTCATAGCTCGCGGACTGTATGCTTTTCTTTCGACATTTGTGTCAAATGAGTGTTTTGCTATAAGTTAGTACCTCAACAGGGAAGACAACTAACATATCCTGACAAATGTACCTTCACAAACTAAAACGTAACTTCCCTTAAAACAGTCATTTGTGAAGAAAATCTAAAGCCACGAGCTCAAAAGGTACAACTTCAACTTAAGTAGGTACATTGATTTCTTTGCCCGCAACGCTTCTAAGGAATTAAAAGTCACTGAAAAATTAAAAAGGGAACGACTTTCAAAGGCTCTTACTTCAAGTCTCGAGCTGTACAAAGTAGCCTTTCATTCCGACTTCGATGTGGTTGGTCGTTAAGCTAAATTACATGTTATACTTCCAAGTTTTTGTGCTGAGCACAGATCTTGGTATTATACCACTTCAGCAGTAGAGATACCATGATACCAAGCTGTATTATTACCGAATTCTTTATTCATTTATTTTTAGCGGGAGGCGAAAGTAAACATCAGTGTTGTGCAAAAAGTATCGGAATTACAAATTAACAATTACAATATGTAATTCCAATTATAAATTACAATTTCAAGGAATATGTATTTAATTGTAGTGACTATTAATTACATTTAAAAATAACTGATTTATTTATTTAATGAAATACTTTCTTGCACTGACAATATATAGGGTAGACCGGGAGTAATAGAACCAGTTTCGAAATAATGACCTATAAAAATAAAACAATTGAACGGATTATATCGCGTATATTATCTCATTTTAGTTCCCGACGTTTCGGAAGCTTTCCAGCTTTCCATGGTTACGGGTGGACTGAGAAAAGATGTATTTTCCTCTGTCAAAGTTACAATTTGTGCAAACTACCCATTTTTGATAAAACACAAATAAAGGTGTACATACATGCCTGATGGGCCTAAGCTGTAAAGACAGTTACACATGTGCCAGAAGGGCTTAATTATTTTATTCTAATAATTTACCAAGCAGCATTTCACAAATGAGGCGTACTGAAGAGAAAAGAAACGCTGCAAAGAAAAACTCCCAGGCTACCTCATTACTAATTATAATATTTAAAAAACAGAGACTATTAAACTACTTTTAAACAGATAAGATATTTTACACCGTTCGGAAATTAAGGTTTTGCAGTCCTGTGTCTCGCTTGTTCCTTGATGAGATGTATTACAGGATCCCAAGCTGGTGGTAGTGACAATCCATCTTCTCTATTGAAATTAGGATGCTTTTTAATCTCAATAGCCTCGCGTAGCATCCTGGGAAAATGTCTTTTTTCTTTGGCAAGGATAGAAGGTTTATCAAACTTAATTGAGTGGTTTGGTTTGTCAATGACATGTTCACAGACTGCAGACCTATTATACCGACGGTGCTTGACATCTGCTATGTGCTCCTTCACCCGGGTTGATACACTGCGTTTCGTTTGACCAATGTATGAAAGACCACACTCGCAGTCCAGCTTATAAATGCCTGCACTCTGCAAAGGGGTGCTACTCTTCACGGGTCTAAGGTATTGAGACACCTTCTTCAACGGCTTGAAATATGTTTTTATAGAAGCACGCTTCAAGATGTTTCCGATCTTGTCTGTGACCCCTTTCACATATGGTAATACGGCAGGTTTACGCTCGACTGTTGGTTTCTTCATACTGGGATTCTGCTTGGAACGTGGTATCTGGAGCTCGTTGGCTCGAAGCGCACGTTTGACATTCTGTAACTCAGCAGTCAGATGTTGATTGTCGCAGATACCCCTGGCTCTCTGAAACAAAGATTTACCCACTGTAGCAAGTTGACAGGGATGGTGGTGAGATTTGCCATTCAAATACCTATCTGTATGCGTAGGTTTTCTATATACAGTATGACCTATGCCATTTTTAGGACCTCTAATTACTAGCACATCTAAGAATGCAAGTGAATTTTGATTTTCCAACTCCATAGTGAATTTAATTTTACTATGCATGGAGTTCAGATGATCTAAGAAAGCTGAAACACTAGATCTAGGTAAAATAGTAAAGGTATCATCTACGTATCTTTTAAAGATCCTCGGCTTGACAGGTGCCAATGAAAGCGCTCTCTCCTCGAAGTCTTCCATGAAAATATCGGCGACGACAGGAGACACCGGAGACCCCATTGCCACACCATCAACTTGCCCGTAGAATTCACCATTCCATAGCATATAGCCAGATGTAAGGCAGTGTTGTAATAACTCAGCATATTCTATTGCCATCTGTTGTTCACCCAATCTTCTTTTCACAATTGCGATACATTCTTGAACTGGTAGGCATGTGAAGAGAGACTGGACATCAAAACTGACCATAACTTCATCATCAGTTAGTCTCAAATCCTTAATCTCATTGACAAAATGGTATGAGTCCCTTGTGTATGCTTCCGTCTTCCCTCGCAGTAAAGAAAGTACACCTGCTAAGTGCCGAGCTAATCGATAGGTAGGAGCATCGATTTGACTCACTATAGGGCGCAACGGAGCACCAGGTTTATGTATCTTTGGTAACCCGTACAACTTTGGTGGCACCGGGCAAGAAGGCACTAAACTTTTCACAACCAGATTAAGATTTTCAGAGTGCTTACTTATCAGCTCGGCTGTCGTTTTTACTACTTTCGCCGTTGGATCTCGCTCAACAAGCTTGTATGTTGTAGCGTCTGACAAAAGTACTTCCACTTTCTGGTTGTAATCACTAGTATCCATAACCGTCGCATTTCCCTTGTCAGCTCGAAGAATGGTAATCTCTGGGTCTTCACGCAAGCTCTTCAAAGCGTTGAATTTAGATCTGGGTAAGTTAACTTTAGGAGCCTTCGCTCGTCTTAAAATTGAAGACACATCCTGGCGTACGGCCTCCAAATCCTCCTTACGCATATGATTTTGGACCAAACAATCTTCCACACCGACTATAATCTGTTCAAAAGGGATATTCCGTGGAATAACAACATAATTAAGCCCTTTTTTAAGAAGCGAGGATTGCGACTCCGAGAGTTCCTTCGAGCTAATATTTTTCTTTGCAGCGTTTCTTTTCTCCTCAGTACGCCTCATTTGTGAAATGCTGCTTGGTAAATTATTAGAATAAAATAATTAAGCCCTTCTGGCACATGTGTAACTGTCTTTACAGCTTAGGCCCATCCGGCATGTATGTACACCTTTATTTATGTTTTATCAAAAAATGGGTAGTTTGCACAAATTGTAACTTTGACAGAGGAAAATACATCTTTTCTCAGTCAACCCGTGACCATGGAAAGCTGGAAAGCTTCCGAAACGTCGGGAACTAAAATGAGATAACATACGCGATATAATCCGTTAAATTGTTTTATTTCAATGAGTAATAATCGCGGAAACAGAAGAAAATATTAATGACCTATAACTCAGAATCTAATGCCACCACGTAAAAATCACTTAGGATTTAACATTCTAGTCTAATTGACTGTAAGAATCTAGAAAATTATTTACATTTGATCGCATCAGAATGGTGAAAATTGAGTTTTTGTTCATGAAGTCCTTGTGTTACATTTGACCCCTAGTACGGGTCAATTGTACCAGAAAAACAAAGGTAAATAAAACCCAAAATAATGTACTAATCCATTAGTATTCATTGTTAATTTCTTAAGACAAATCAGTATGTTACGTAACATCAGTCTTAATTAAATAGACTCGTATTTAGACTATAGACAAAGCTATCATTTCAGTTGAACTAAACGTATGTATGTTCTCCAAGTTTTTACAACAAATTATTTTTAAATAATACAGTAGTATTCAGTAGAAAAAAATAACATTGCGGGTTTTATAATTTATGTACAAAAGTATCGAAATGAATTAAAGGTATAAATCAACTTTTACTTTGAACGTACATGAACCTTAAAAACATTACACTCCTTTCTTAGCAGTCGTGTAAAAACTCTGGGTCATTTGTAGCACGGGGTCAATCGTAACGTTACAATTGACCCCGAGTGTTATGGTACAATTGTCCTTTTTTACTCGCACTCACTGAACTTCATAAATCTTGATTTCTATATCTAACTGACCCCCACACTGTGACACATTACAAACTTTAATAACTAGAGAATCACACTTCAGTAAAACTTCCACACTACGACTATTTAATTATAAATCCTAGTGCAAAATTTAAATCGTAAATACTTACTTTGGTCAGACAAAAACATAAATTGTCGTCTAGCACGTGCGTCTCGCGCGGCAGCGATTGGCCGACTGGTGAGCAGGTTGAGACACGCTCAAAGCACAGTCACGTATGTATACCCATTTATTACATATTTCGATGTAGTTGCAGAGTTATAGGCGATGGTACTTTTGACCCGTGGTTCTATTGACCCCGGTCTACCCTAAAGTCCTAAACTAAATTATAAAAACCAATTACAAAATGTATTTATTTAAAAAATTACAAATTACTTTTAGCAGTTGATATTTGTACTTGGTTACATACTCTATTGAATTACGAATTATTTAAAACAATTTTAGCATTGAAATACCTTGATCCCTGTCGTGTTTTATCATCATAATGCACTGTATTTTGTATTTCTTCTAATAATAGTTCCATATTTTTCACTTTCCTTGATAAAACAAAAAATAATCACAATAAAAAACAAATTCGAAGATGTGCAGATCAAGCCCTTTCACATGATACCCTACTTGACCCAGTAGCTATGTCGCAGGGAAATAGCCAAAACAGAGATTTGATCAAATCCCTAAGGGATATGACCAAATCACGCAGGATGTTAAAATGGCGAATCAATTTTATCATTTGCCTAGAAAAAGTCAGTCATTGGATAAAATCCCTGAATCAGTTTAGTGAAATGACGAAATCAGCCAAAAAAGGCAACTCGTTTTATCATTTCACTAGACAGAGACACGTTCAGTGATATGATAAAATCTTTATCATATTACTTAACGTGAGATATAAGAGACTTTATAATATCACTGAACTTGTCTAGTAAAATGATAAAACGAATTGACTTTGCGAGTTCGTTTCGTCAAATCACTGGCGTTTCAGGGATTTATCAAATCACTAAACAAATCTGGTGAAATGACAAAACGAGTTGCCTTTCTTGGCTGATTTTGTCATTTCACTAAACTGATTCAGGGATTTTATCAAATGACTGACTTTTTCTAGACAAATGATAAAATTGATTCGCCATTTTAACATCCTGCGTGATTTGGTCATATCTCTTAGGGATTTGATCAAATCTCGGTTTTGGCTATTTCCCTGCGACAGCTAGACTATTAATGTGTACCCCTCCCCCCTATGAATATGTCGATATTTTAGAAAATAAACATATATTTTTAAATATTTGAGTATACAGAGTTGCACCATAAGGTTTTCTTTTGTACCTTTTTGGTACGGAACCCTAAAAAGAAGTCCGCGGCAAAGCAAATTTCTAAAGACATGTGTCAAACTTTAGGGGAATTTGGCCTATCATATGCCACTGTAAAGAGATGGGTTGACTTTCAAACACGTAAATTTAAATAAAATAAAATAAATAATAGGAATTCTTAACTATATTTAACACGTGTATAACAAAGCTTTATGTAAGTTTTCTTATATAAAGCGTGTTTCACACACACATTTCATGGTAATGGGGGGCGAATGGTAGTGGTGAATTTTTAAAAATACACGTAAATGTATCACGTCACACAGGTCTGAAAACTTTATTAATTTGTTTCATTTTCCGATACATTGATAACATAGAATTACTCTATTACATTTTGGTACCAAATGACAGTTGACAATGTACAAAAAAATCCTTGTGGCAATCGTATATTTCTTATTGACTAAAGTCTGAAAGGGTCAATTTCAAAACGTTTCATCTGCACTCATTAGTGTTGCCGCATTAATGGTGCCTTCTATTACAGATTCGAATGAGATACTATACCTCCTGTGTAGAGGTACTGTACCTCTACACAATATCTCAAAATACCATTCGAATATGTAATAGAAGGCACCATTAATACGGTGACACTAATGAGCAGTTGAAACGCTCTGAAATTGACCCGAAAACTATAAAATTACAGTCCCACTCTGTTATTTGAGATCGCCCACAGTCGAATAAATATTATTTTATCGGGGAATTACAATCATTTAAAAAACATATAAGAGGCCTCACGTAAGTCGACTGTTCAGGACGCTTTACTTTCTGCGCCCTCTTTGCCAACAACGCGGGAAAACTGCACATATAGTGAGAAACTTACCTTTACATTAGTACTGACAGGCTCCGAGTTTAGTTTTAGTTCACCTTTTCCCTTGAGTTCGCCGCTAAGGCCGAAAGTTTCAGCTGAATAACAGAGATGGCGTAGCTTACTCACCCGGCTCGTACGAACGTTTTCAGGGTTCCGTACCAAAAATGGTAAAAAAGGAACCCTTATGACACAACTTTGTATGTCTGTTTGTTCGACTTATAGAGCGCAATATCTCAAAAACTACTTATACTATCTATTTGAAATTTGGAATATTTGGTCAGCCCGATGTATTGCAAAGGAAACATTTAAAAATATATTTTTATTTTCCTAAAAAAACGACGTACATGAGGAGGGAAAAATTTCAGGTCTAGCTACTTAATCAAGTAGGGTATCATATGAAAGGGCTGGATCTGTACAATTTGAACATTTTTTTTTAATTATGAGTAGATTTTTGTACAAGGAATAGAGGAAAAAAAACCTCTTTATCTCCGAAGTTTACCGAACAAAATTTTGAAATTTTCACAATTTGTATGAATAAACATAATATTACACGAAAATTATAACCATGTCTCTAAATAGCATTTTTTTTTTAAATTTTCAAGTAACCTATGTGAAAAACCCGGTTACGTTAAGTTTGCACCTCATTTGTATGCAATGCTATAGATATCAGGTGCAAACTTAACTCAACCCGAACCGGTAATATAATAATGTTAGGGTAAGTGAAAGTTTGTACGGAACCCTCGGTGCGCGAGTCCGACTCGCACTTGACCGGTGTTTATAATGCAATAAAATTTAATGAAATAGGGAAGCATAGTTTAATTATGAAACAAAAAAAAATTATTTCATAAGAATGTATTGTTGATAATCGAATCGATGATACAATAAGTAATTTTGCACAGTCAAATTGATTACTCGATACCTAATTGCCGCGGGAGCAAAACGAATAGGCATGTTAATGCATATTTTTTTGATTATTATGTCAAAGATTATGTTTTTCTTAAGAATGTTCCTTAAAGATCAATAATCAATTATTGATTATTCTAATAAAGACAAGGATTCTAACCGAGCACTGAAACAGACAAAAATGATAGTGAGTTATGCGATCACACCCTGCATACTGCTTTAATCAATAACAGTCAAGTTTAAATATATGGGTGGACTAATCATTCTCAAAAATATTTCCCAATGCTCTTATCTCAACATATTTACGAGAGGATTAATTCGATACATATTTATGCACTTGACGGTACAGGAAAAGAAGTGATTCTCAATTTGAAAAAAGAAAACCAACATAGAACTAGTACTTAAAGAAACTTTATTTACACAATCTTTCGTTGTTTAGTATATTGATTAAATTAATAATGGTGTGTTAAAATGGAATAAATTCTTTAAAGACACGAATGGCGTTTACTTTACGTTTGTTTTACATAATCTTAATCAGTCTATTTGTTATAGCTCCCGAGGTAACGGGGTACATAACATGCAAATGTTACAAATAATTGACCATAAACATTAGGGCAGAAAATTCATTTGTTTGCAATTTATTTGCACTTAGTACCTACTCGTGTTGATCGGTTCGGATATATGTCTACATGATCAAATTAACAACTATTACACAATCGATTACAAATTGCAGGATAAAAAACTATGGGATACAGATATTGCAGTTATTTAAACTACACAATCGTTATGTTACGAACGGTGAATGTATTAATAACCTAGAGATTTGTCGCTCAATTGGGATTCCTGCCAGGAAGCGGGCGGCAGCACTTCTGAACGCATTTCGCAATAAACATTGTGTTTCCATTTGAGCATTAATAATCACGACACAATTCACCGACAGTGCTGTTTGAGGATTAACTGTTTATATAATATTCAGCATGTTACACAGATATCTGAGACGCTCTCGTGTCTTTCCATCGTCCCTGCTGCGGTCGTTCTCGGTGTACACTTCGCGCAACGTCACATTTAAGCGGTAACCATCCTTATTTTGGATTTTAAACATTAGAACCTCAGCTAACAAACAACGTGAAAACACTCGCATTATTCCAGTGTCACCTGCTTATCAGTTCCTCCGATGTCAATAAGCATCGACGTAATAGTTATATTGTTAGTTCTGCATAGGCCCCCAGAATAGATCAGTGGTGGCGCTACACATAAGGCGCAAAGCACGCAGGCTAACAAATGCCTTCGTGCGGTTACGTACAGCACTATATCAGAGTTAGTCAAAATGTAATGTAAATGCAGGGGGGGGGGGGGGGGTGTACTACGGCCTATTCGGATCGTCTCTCGGGTTTAAACAGTGTGCTGTACGTAAAAGCACTAACAGGGCCCGTTTCTCGAAAGCGGAAGCTTCTTTCCAACAATATGAAATAAAAAGAGGCTTCCGCTTGTAATACAAGTTACAAGCATTTATGAAACGGGCCCAGCTGTGTTAATAATACACGTTTCTTACTTTGTTCCAACTTGCTCGACCACGTTTATTTCACTTCCAATGTCAGTAGATAAGACAGTCATTCATATTTATCTTCGATTAGACAGGATTGCAAACTTATACTTACAATACCAGTTATATTAGGATGCCGAAAAAAATACATGAATTTTAGATGATGGGATAAAATATCCCCCAACCCAAATCAAGACTGACGTCCATTACTTCTGTAAGACAAATAAACGAGGTATTGCAGCAACATATCTATAAAAAAATAAATTACCTCAAAATATGTCAAAGTATAAAATAAGCTTCATATCAAGCTAGTACATAATCATATTTAAAGTATATAAAAGTAGAACTATAAAAACCGGACGCACCAAAAGCAGCAAGCAGCTAACACTTAAGTAAAAAGACTTCATAATAACAACAATCATCCCACTCGTCATCGTCACACGATACAATACATACGAGCAGTCGAAGCCGAGTGCCAATAAATAGTTTAGTCTAGTTTGTTCACACAGGGATCCTATCCCATAGAATGTATATCTAAACTAGATCCTGGCACATCGCCTTGATCTGCAGTCAAAAGTCAAATCATCATACATTGGTTTATTACAGATATTCATGTACATTGAATAGTGTAAGGCAGTTGGCCTGTCTGCACTTAGTTTCTAAATAGATACGAAACATTAAATGCCATTTCCAAAATAAAACGAAAATAATCACCCTTTTGTGCATTTGATTTAATTAAAAATGTCAAAAGTAAATTAAAAAGGAAGCAGCGTAACCATTCGAGTTTAGCGACGTCATAAAACTTCTCTTCTAATTTCCAAACTGAACGTTTCGATACTTCGTCAAACCTAGCTGATTTGATCTGCCAGAGAGGTAGCCTATTACATCATTCATGAAAACTATTCAGCTTTGCAAAGGATTACGCAAGCACCACGCTATTTACATGCAATCCAGTTGTATGGTGCGCGGCGCATAACACATTCCTACAAATCGGTTTCTGCGTAGATCAAATTATGCACCGTGCACTGTGCCCGGTCGTGTGTTCGGCAATCAATATTATCGTTGCAGTTTTTGGTTTGCATCATATGATCATATTTCGGTATACATAGCTGAACACAAAAATATATCAATTCTACACTCTCAGTTTACACATTACAAGTTCATTGGATCCACTACTAAAGTAGTATCAAGAAATAAATCTATGTATATACTATTGAATGCTTATCTACTTGTTTAAAAGCGAAACACATGCAGTAAAGCAACACAACATACAGATTAGCCTATATTACAAAATGATGTCGCAGTTTTATTATGATTTCATTTTTTATAAAAAAAGCATATATTTTCATAAATAGGGGGATCACCAGTGTTTCAATACGTTAACGATTTCTTGAATGAATTCCAGCAAAAGTAAACGGCTCATCATTGTTCCTCACTCTCGAGTTTCATATGCACCTACAAGTTACGCAAAAGTTAAACGTTCACGTGACGCAGTAGTCTTGTTGTCGCTCATAAAGACAAGATGGCGGCGCCAGACCACGGAGCACCGGAGAAGCCCAGGGTTGCCAACTCTAAAATATTTAACCTTTAAAACAGGTCCAATAGCTCAAGACCGAAATACAAAACAAAAAGACCTCGCGAAATCTCTCTAACATAAATCGTTATTCATGTATCAAATAAGGTACAATTAAGTAATAAATTTACTCTTCATTATTTTACTTCAATTCCTTCCATAATTCTAATAACACGGTCGTCGTAGGAGGTCACGTTTCAATTATGTATCTTTTATTGGCCTTTCAAACCCCCTAGTTTCCTCCTAGTTTTTTGAATTCCATAATTTAAATTTAGTCTTCGAATAAATTCCCTAAGCTGGTGACCCTAGAGCAGCCTCAAGGTGGTTTAGTCATTAACAACGAAGGGTCGGGGCGGCGATTGGGGTCCGCCTGCCTCCGCCGATCAGGATGTCCCGGCAGCTTCGCCGCCTTCCTGGAAGTTACTCGCGTTCGCGGAGAAGGGAGCACCGAGACCGTACAGATGCCCGCTTGAGCTCTCTATGTTGTCGTCGAAAAATATCTGAAAGAACAAATGAAAGGACATTATTGTTACATTGCGTATGAGGTTTATGCCAAAACATGCTGCGATTGTTTACAAAATATACTGCGTTAAATTAAAATAAAACAATTTTAACGGATTATATATATTATCTTATCTCATTTGAGTTGAGAGTAGCACCTCATTGCAGAGTGCAGGCATCCAGAAACTGGACTGCGAGTGTGGTCTTTCATATATTGGTCAAACGAAATGCAGTGATTCAACCCGAGTGAAGGAGCACATAGCGGATGTCAAGCACCGTCGATGTAATAGGTCTGCAGTCTGAGAACATTTTGTCATTGACAAACCAAACCATTTAATTAAGTTTGATAATCCTTCTATCCTTGCCAAACAGACCATATATTTTCCCTGAATGCTACGCAAGGCTATTGAGATTAAAAAGCATCCTAATTTCAATAGAGAAGATGGATTGTCGCTACCACCAGCTTGGTATCCTGTAATACATCTCATCAAGGAACAAGCGAGACACAGGACTGCAAAACCTTAATTTTCGAACGGTGTAATAATATCGTATCTGTTAAAAAGTAGTTTAGTAGCGTTTATTTAAAAATAATAATAATTAGTAATGAGATAGTCTGGGAGTATTTCTTTGCAGCGTTTCTTTTCTCCCGATACGTTTCATTAGTGAAATGCTGCTTGATAAATTATTCAAATAAAATAATGGTCTGTACAGATTAAGCCCATCTGGCATGTATAGTTTGCACAAATTGTAACTTTGACACAGGAAAATATATCTTTTCTCCGTCAACCCGTGACCATCGAATGCTGAAAAGCTTCCGAAACGCCGGGAACTCAAATGAGATAATATACGCGATATAATCCGTATATTGTTTTATTTAAAAATGAGTAATAATCGCGGAAACGGGAGACAATATCATTTCTATTCATGTTATAGCTACGTTTTTGCTCAATAAGACTTTGAATTATAGATAAATAATTCTTACATTTTTTTAGGCATAACCGAATGAAATGAGGGACTTAATCTGAAAATGAAAATGTAATACCATAGATTTGTTTTACTGTTCCAAAGCCGTCTTGAAAAACCGTATTCGATTGCTTACTATGCAATGTGGAGTAATGCACATGCACACGAATATCACACGATGTGAGCAGATTTCACGACTTCAGTTTTCTTTATTTAAAAGTCCCCGGTTAGCTCGGTTCTCCATACAAACGTAGTTACGCTCTCATTTTAAAATGACTAGCTAGTTTGCTCTGAAACTTTGTGCTTAGAATAAGTTAACGTATATGCAGGCCTGATTTTAGTTTATGTAGCTTCAGATAAGTAAAAATAAATACAGCGAATTTAAGTTTTTCATACAAAACTTGTTTTTGCTGTATTTCGTTTGTTTTATAAACTGGAGCCATATAAACTAATTATAGGCCTAGATATAACTCATGTAATTGTATATGCAAAGTTTCGTTACAATCCAACACGTAGTTTTAAAATGAGAACGAAGTTTGTATGGGAAGGTGAAATTCGGACGAGCTTGCCGGGGACTCTTAAGTTAGTGCCTACCACATATTTTTTAATCTTAAATAATAACCTGGATGCCATAGTTATACGATATACCAATATTCTAGCTCCACTAAGTGTATATCTGTGGACATCTGGCATAAGCTTTACCTATGTATTAATTCCAAGCCCTGTTATTGATGTTTTTTAATGCTGTTGGTTGATGTACCAAATTAATAAATAAAATAAAAGTGTACTTCTTTTATCTTGAAGAACGCCATTCCAGTGAGGTGAGAATCGGAACCAGCTTGGTGCTGCGGGCCTACGCGCCGCAGCTCCAGCTGGTCTGCCACCTCCTGCAATCCGCCCTTCAGATTTTTGCAGAGCTTCATTAGGTACTGCAAACCAATTCAATTCATGTTATAAGTCACTTTACTACATAAAAATCTGCTAAACTCGAAAAGCACATTTTAACCTTGCGAGTTTGAGTCTGTAGGACAAAACAGTTCATTTCTGCAGAGGCTGGGAAAATAGGGGTTGCGAGCCAAGTAGGTATAGACAGCCGAGCGTAGTGAGGCGGGAATCGGGAGACGAGACTGGCAATCCCCTTTCACGCCGAGCTGCTTTTCTCAAATATGCAATGAAATAATAATAAAAAACATCAACAGAGAAAGCGATTTTTTTTTAAATGTTCCCATCTAATCGTTTTTTGAATATAAATATACTTATTTTGTTGTTTTCACCGCCGTAATGAAGAGAAGGTAGCTTTCAATTTTGTATGAAATTTCATTATGCACCTCTCGTAGGGCCGCACCCGAAACGTGACAGTTCGTGTCATATTATAAGGAACTCAACGTCAACATTTCATTGCATGTTTGAGAACACAATTATATCATCGGTAATATTAAACATAGGTAACTATTGTAGAATCCACGGCAAACTCTAAGGGTGTAATTGGAAATCCGTTCCATTGCCGCCTAGAATAATTTGTCACTACAGAGATGAAAAAAAGAATTGAAATCATTAGCTGCTAGTCTGTTTTTTAACTACATATAATGTACTGCGCGGTACAAGTACCGTACGAGAGACCGAAGAGCGTGTGGTACGTACGTGTATCAATTTTAGTACAATTTTAACTCCTCTAATGGAACAAAATCGCATTTGTTTTATTTCATCAAGAGAAACTACCTAATCGTAATAAATTAGAGCATTATAATTTTTCCATGGTCAGCTTTCACAACAAACGTACAGCAAAATTAACAAAATTACGTACGTGCTCAGGAGCACGTATAGCTTAACTCCACTCACCATTAATTTGAATGTGTGTATGGCGCAAGCACATAGTATTATTATTACATTGACATCAAAACTACATCGTCACCATTATGCTTTTTTGCTCAACGCAAAGGATAATCGGATCGGGATATAATGGAGATTGACATACGTAAAGGTATCGACTTTAACCCACTACTACGGTCGGTCGTTTTGATTATAAACTTGGTACGTTTATATATTTATACGATGACACTGCAATAAGTGTCTTTTTTTTAAATAATATATTTATAATAATAAGGTGGTCTGAGACATTTGTTGCGGTGTTTTTTATTTAACTAGGCTTTATGAAAATAATTAAGCTCCTCTAGCATTATGCTCACCTGGCATTTTAAGTGTAATTTAGATTTCACAAAGTGAGTACTTTGCACAAATGTTTAATTAAAATATGTTTCTCTGTCTACCCGTGAACATGGAAGCTATAAAATTTCCCCAACGCCGGGATTACAAATGCACGCGGATCAGCTCCAACTGTTTTAGTTAAAGGTAAATCAGTATAGCTTCTTTTTAACTTAACCTGTTATTCTACTCCCTGTTTCGAAACTATTTTCGTGTAGATTAAAAACAGCAGTGGTTAAAGTGGACTTGAACATACCTTGACATCATAAACTGTGGGAAAATACAGTCGCAGGCTTTCAAAGAAGTCGTTCTCGTCTTGTGGTAAATTTTGGTCCGTGAGCAACTTCAGTAGGTAACCAAAGTCGTATCCGGAGTGGAAGCTCAACCATTTGATGTTATCCATGAGAACAAGACCTAGAAATAAATTGAATATCGAATACAGAATTGAATCTTGCAAACTCGGTTATAGTTCGAAAGATACATGAGTGTTTTTTGGATCAAAAACTTACACGAAAAAAAGGACCTACGATTCGACCTAGTGCCACTCAAAGTAACGGGAAAAATGGTTTAATAATGGTATCTATATTTGATTTAAGTTCAACGCAAAGGTGGTTGTAAAATAGGGAGTGTAAATCGTGAATAAACATATTTTAAGAGTTTGTGAACCAACTTTAATATCAGTGGTTTGATGGTTTCCCTAATTCAGTACACTGCCGCTCATAAATATTTAGGTACTCGTTATTATTTCTTTACAACTGTATAAAAAAAGTAATTCCAGAATTATAGGCACTGACAAGTCGGGAGTCACTTGACAGTTTAATCTAGCTGACTTATCGAGCTTCAAAATGGTTTCGGAGATATCCTTGAGAATATTCTATTAACGGCAGGCAAGCGTTAAAAATCCATAAAACAATTTCTGGGTGCGGCTTTTGAGCGTTTCTACCGCTGTTTCCGTGTGTTATGAGATTTGGACGATTGTAAGCGTCACAAATATACACTATTTGTAATTGGTACAGGAGTTCAAACAGACGTTTATAATCTGTCATATTGCCTTATGTATGAGAATAACTTATGAGCGGTAGTGCATTGAGATCAATAAAGACAGGTTTTACCTACTTCCAACAAGAGCGACGCGAAGGCAAATATGTAAGATTTTCTCTGATATTTATTTATGTGCAAACGATAAAAGTATAAAACAAAAGCTAATCTATATCCTACTATAAAATAATCAAAGGGCTGGCGTGTAAAGTTTACCTGACGTCATAAGTAACTCAGCAAACTCTAGCGGTTCAATGCCATCCTCCTCGTGTTTCCTGAACTGAAGACCGGAATTTTGCAGCAAATCAATAGAATCCTGTGCATACATGTCCTCTCTGTAAAAAGATAAGCATAATTAAATAGACACGGGCCATTTCTAAAACATTTCATGTTTCATTAATTGTCAAATATGTTAACTGATGAAAGTTACATACTAGAAATGTTTCCAATTATTTATTTATTTTATTTCATGTAACTTTTCCTCTACTTCTGACATCAGTAGAGCGGATTGTGATAAGAAATGTCTACAATGAATAGCAGTAGACCTGTGCTTAAGGGGTAATCAAAACCCCAATATTGAGATACGACGAACGATATTTCAAGATTTTAGCTGCGCTCTGCGCTTACTGCTTGCTTATTTGATTTGTTTTTTTGTAAGATATGCTATTTGTTTTGCTTAGTATGTATATATTTTGCCTACATACTAATATAAACAAGACATTTAATTTTGCAGTCACAAGGTTATTATTAAAAAAAGTTTTAGTTCATCCGCTTGATCAAGAAGTGACCAACTTGTTCTGTTTGTTTCCACTTTAGCGACGTTTGGCCAAGCTCTTGATTCGAATATTAAAATATTATATTGAGACATTAATATTACCTAATTTCGAAATCGTGCAATTAGTTTATATTCTTTTTGTTTATAAACTATGTAATAAAATGTGCAGGTCGAAATTATGAAATTCAAATTATGTAAAATTAAAATTCGCAACTAGTTGTTATTAAAAACATTACACACCAGTTAGAAAATCATATTACTAGTTTTATAATCAACGTTCATGAAAACTCAGACAACAGATGATACACCCGAAAACAGTTCTGATTGCGACTGCGCAATGGAAGTCGGAAAAGCTGTTTCGCATCGTCCTGTCGACCGCCTTCCTCTTCCTCTTATCCAGTTTTCATAATCGGAGTCGTCCACCTAATCAGAACATCATATTTTGTTTACAGTGAATAATGGATTTACAGCTGTTCTGTTATTTTTATCGTGACTTTGAAGTTGTAGTTATGTAATTTTAAATGTGCAATAATTCGAGGTGTAATAAAAGAGCTATGCATACTAAGGTCTACTTTAATTTTGATTTATACTTGGACATTTGAGGTCCTTACAAATCCAATAAAAAGAGTTGGGATTCAAACCCACAACCTCCGGTTCGGATGTCGCTCTATCAGTGCTCAAACGATGTAGTAATAAGATTATTAACTAGACTAAAGTCGGAGATCGAATTGAGATCAAAAATGTAAACAAACAACTGTCAACGTCAAAGTAACGTGCCAGGATTAAATCATATTTTTTTTATATTCGAACTTTATTGACCAAATGTTTGTTTAAATGCAACAATAAAAAAACTACAAACAACGAGAAGCATATTCATTCGACAAAGATCAGACAACGAATTACGAATGTCGTGTGATAGACTGACGGTTAAAATAAAATGGCCCCTGGCTATGACATCAATCGGTTTAAGCCTTATGGTCTAAAGTATGTCTTTGGGAGCGTTAAAGTGTTACGTAACACAATTTTTGACCCCTCCCCTAGTAAAAACGTTACGTAACCACCAACTACTGGCACCATTTTACCTAAAATTTTCAAGTGGTCATTCCTTTGAAATTTTGAGAGAGATAACTTTTTAAAAGATGCGTGAGCAAACACCCCCTCCTTCCCCTGTAACACATCCCAACGTTTTACAAGAACCGCCTGCAGGTTGTCACAGAATATTTGAAAATTAAATAAAAAAAAAACTGGTTATAATTTTATTACTATACCAAATGTTTACAACTTCTCATCATTACCAGTGGTATAAATTAAATCTCCGTGTATTTTATTTGAACTACACAAATATGTACTAAAAAAAAAATTTGCTGACTAATTTAAAAATTATTTTTATTTATTCGTACGGTACTATTTAACTCTGAATATGGTATGTTTTTATGAGTATTCCAATGATTTTATTATAACCACCGTTTGCGTTAAGTATTTAATGGTGGCAACCCATTTGCTTACAATTTTGATCTCGAATTCGATCTCCGACTTTACTCACTAAATCAGTGCCCAAATAGAAAAAAAAACCGGCCAAGTGCGAGTCTGACTCGCGCACCGAGGGTTCCGTACAAACTTTCACTTATTCCGCCTTAACTTGCCGCTTGAGTTAAGTTTGCCTCTGATATCTATGGCGTCACATACAAATGAGGAGCAAACCGGGTTATTCAAAAAATATTTTTAAAGATAAAAAAAAAAGTAAGACAGGTATAGTTGAATTATCGAGAAGATGGAATTGCATTTGTAGTGGTTGTACCGTTTGCAACAAAAGGAGAATAATTTTCTCTTAACTTAATAAAATGACATACCCAAGAAGTGGAATAAGTAGTAGTCCTCTGTTTTTTTCTTTTATTCGCTATCATGTTCTTCATCTGAGCTGTCACAAGTATTGATAATAAAATTGTCTGTTATTTGATCCATTTCTCCTTCCTGACATCGATATTTATTTTCTTCACTTTCGACGTGGTGACAAATATTTTCCCAGTCCTCAGCAGTGATGGTATTCATTTGTTCAGTTGCTAAACTCATAATGCCTTGCATGTTTAATGAAACGTTTCTTTTTGCTACATATCCTTTTACCATGGACCAAATATTTTCGATCGGATTGAATGTCGGGTGATACGATGGCAATCGTAATACGGAGTGGCCATGTTCTTTTAAAATTGCATCTATGTGGTACTCGCGAAACCGCTCTTTATTTTGTTTAATTAATTCATACAAACTGGTTTTGTACATCAACCGGTTATACGAAATGTTGTGTTCTGTCAACCAATCCATCATTTCTTGTTTATTAGAATTTGACGTTGGAGCACGATTCAAAAGTTTGTTGTGATAGGACGCATTATCCACGATAAGTACGCTATTCGGTTTGAGGTTCGGTATTAATTTTTCTTTTAACCACTTTTCGTAGTTGACAAAGTTCATCTGGTCATGGTAATCTCCCGTTTTTTGGTTTGCCTTAAACATTAACAAAGCGTTGGGAATAAACCCATCTTTTCCTCCTGCGTGCACTATTATTAACCGCTGGCCTGTACTGATTTGTTTTTTTACACCAAATTCTGTTCCATCGGTCCAAGCTTCTCCGGACACATGTGAAGTGTGGATCTAGGTTTCATCAGTATAAACTAGTGGTCTATCTTGAGATCGATATTCCGCAATTTTGATAAGGTAATTTATTCTTAGCAGTCATATGTTGTGTTTTTCCATTAATATTTTTCGGTTGTCCTCGGTCTTTTTCCATTTAAACCTAATTTTTGTATTCGTTTTCGTAAGGTGGAAATGCCAAATTTGTAATCTATATCGTATTTTAACACAGAGTGGAGTCCCTTTAAGGTTGGAAATTGCTTATGGGACAGATGAAAATTGTATATAGTTCTCCGGATGACTTCCTGATCAAAATCGTCTACTGCTGATGACGGACAAGGACGCAACTTTTTATTCTTCGGGGAGGTAAATTTCTTTGTTGTTGCGAATTTCTCGCTGTTGCTCTCAGTCACAATGTTATAAACAGTAGAGAGACAAACACCTGTAGCTTTTTCAACTAACTGGGCAGCGGTGTAAGGCAAGTTTAAATTTTTCGTCAGTTCATTTTCAAAATATTTATAATAGTTGAAAATTATTTGCTTACTTTGACTCTCAATAGGACCAAAATTACTTACAGTCATATTTTTTTAAAATATAGAAATTATTCGTAGTCGTACGGGCGGACACAATAATTAATTGAGAATACAATCAAATCAGATGTAAAAATATACGCACAACGTAAATAATATTGACAATTTCACACTGACATTATTTTTGTTTTTAGTTCTTCGATATATATATATATAACAACCTCTTTGTATGCTGATAGTACAAGAAAATAGAAAATTCAAATATAGAATGCCTGTAAACAAACAATACTACTACATATGCAATTCCACGCTCTCGATGATTCAACTATATATGGTTATAATTTTCGTGTAATATTCATATAAAATAACATAATTCCAGAAAATTCCCCATTTTTCGCTTGGTAAACATTGGAGATAAAGGGGGGGAAAGCTATTTTTTCCCACATTTTCTTTAATAAAACGAAATTTAAGCACTACAAAAAAATAAAAATAAAAATTGTTTGAAAATGTCCAAGCCCTCTCATATAAATACCCTACTTGACGTAGTTACTAGACTTTAAATTTTTGTCCACCCTCATATTGGTCGTATTTTTGGAAAATAAAAATATTTTATAATGTTTCCTTTGCAATAAATGTGGGCTAGCCATGTTTATAAATTTTCCAAATTTCAAATAGATAGCATAAGTAGTTTTTGAGACATGGCGCTCTAATAGTCGGACAGACAGACAGTCGCACCATAAGGGTTCCTTTTTTACCTTTTTGGTACGGAACCCTAAAAATCGATATTTAGATTTATGTTTACACTACATATTCAATATAATTTGGCATTTAATATTTTTTCCATAAATTATATTATAAATTATAACACAACATCAGCACTTAGGTACTTACTGTAAATTAAATTTGAAATTGAATTGCCAAGTGGTGTAGCCTGGCGGTGTTTTTCCATTTTCATCCATGAATGTGAGTCCAAGCTGAATGATTCTTAATAAGTCCACGTTGCACCTAAAACAGTAATACATATTGGATTTTAGTACAATACTAGAGTTGAAACACAAAAAATGCTCTACAACTTAAAATACCATACATAGGCTGTCGCCTTGTTAAGAGGTATGACAATAATTATTTTTATGTGCTTCTATTTTGACCCATATACCCTATAGGCACCCAATCTGAATTCCATTGCACAATTGAGATACACACTTTAGTTGGAGTAAATGTCTGAAATAGTGGCATTCACTTGGAGGATACAGTATTTAATTATCATGGTGTTGATGGTAACATAGTCTTCGTTATCTGCCTATAACATTCTACTGATAGGCATAGGCCTCAGCCAATACGCACTGTTTTACGCTACCTTGGGCTTAGTGTATTCAACTTCTCTCTTTTTAGGGTTCCGTAGCCAAATGGCAAAAAACGGAACCCTTATGGATTTGTCATGTCTGTCTGTCTGTCCGTCCGTATGTCACAGGCATTTTACTCAAAAACTAGAAAATGAATATTGATGAAATTTGCAGCAGTGTCTTATGTAAGCCGCTACTTAAATATAAAATATATATATTTCTAGGGGGGTATACATGTAACAGAAACTGAAAAAAAAACTCACGTATGCACTTGGCACGTAATTCGACAGTCCTTCTCAAAACACTAAGGTTTAAAAAAAAAAAAGATTTAATGAATAGTTTCGGGAATATTCGCTCCGAAAGTAGCAAAAATTATCCCCCCCCCCCTCTCTATTTTCTAAACGGTATGTTCTAAAAATATGAAAAATTATTGCCAAAAAACTGCGCTTCTCAGCAAAAGGACGTAAGTGCCGGGGAGATACGCTCTTTTGTTAGTGTTTTTTTTTTCATATCGTATTTTTTTCATCTATAGTCAATATTTTTTGTATAAATGACTGCGGAACCCCACATTGAGCATGGTCCGACATGCTCTTGGCCGATTTTTTTGGATTGTACTACAAACAAATGGTTATACCTTTTTATTATATATAACCTGATAATTGCAAGAGTATAATTATATTTTACTTTAACTTATATTGACTACTCATTGAGAGGTAATCCTGCAACTACTTACTAGATGTTGCCAGTCCGTGCAATTTTATTCACAATATTTATATTTATACAACGTGCATTCAACCATTTCGAACAATTAATGAGGATTGACGCAATCTCAATTCGCAATTGATCGCAATCTAGTACAACTCGTCCCTCACTATGATTGGCTGGTCAATTGAAGTATATATCCACGGTGGAAGGGAGAAATTGGATAAGCGACATTTTCGAGACATTGCATTATACACCCTATAAAATGAGTTAAATGGGAATATTATTCAATGCCACCAGGCTGTCGCTTATCCTATTTCTCTTTTCCACCGTCGATATGGCTACTTAATACATATACATATAAATGAAATATGTACGATGCACGGAACGTTCGGCAGTACTTTTCAGCAACCGCCACTCAGATCGGCAACGTGACGCGACCTCTGTCTTGGGATAGAAAAAGTTAATTGTATTTAAACTGTACGGACCCAGCTTTTTAAATAGATATAATTAATTCAGCTATTCGACACCTCAAGCCTGGTGTCAGGAGAGTTGAGCTCCTCTTACATACTATATGGCATCAGTGGCTAGAAAATAACAGATTTTAACACAGTGCTCGCTGGTGGAGAGATGACACGCTCGACGCGTAATCGAGATGTACCGGGTTCGGTGTGACCACGTGCGAGAGCAATTGTATTTTTCTTTGCGCTTTGACTTGTATCGATATCGCAATAGATGATAATGTGGTGTTAAGTTTCCCACGTTAAAAACTTGGAAAAACAAGAATTTGCGTTTCATATTGCGCGATTTTAATACGATTAAACCTGATTTACGCCCATTTTAAGCGACTTTAAAAATACTGTCGCCACTGTCTACGTAAAGGTGGTTGTTTAGTAAGCATTAGGTAATTCTAATTTTCGCCACGTCTCACATCATTTTAAGCACGAATGTCTCAGTTCTGCAACAGAATTCAGCTTAGTGCCCATAGTAAAAAAAAAACCGGCCAAGTGAGAGTTTTGACACGCGCAACGAGGATTCCGTACAAACTAAAACAGGTAAACAGGTATCTATGACCTCGTATACAAGTGAGGGGCAAACTTAACGAAACCAGGGGATTTTATAAAAATATTTTTCCAGATAAAAAAAATAAGACCACTAGATATATGGTTATAATACTTATAAATTATACTATTAAAAAGTTGTAAAAATGAAAGGTTTATACATTGAATATATTTTCAAAAAAACTATTCTAACATACTATTTGAAGGACACTGAATTGAAAAATATTTATTTCGGATTTTTTGTGTTCTCATGTGTCGCTCGTTATAGCTTCGTCACGCCAAAACGGCTAAACGAATTTCAACCTACTTTGGTGCACGGGTAGCTGCTGGGTATCTCCAGATGGTTATAAGATACTTTTTATCCGACTACGCTGAAGAAAAATAGAGGAGTTATGACTTCTTCTCCTCCGCGAACGAAGTTGCACGGCACCTTCTAGTTAAACAATAATGATTCAAGAAAATTTCACGTTTTCACTTGGTACACTTTGGAGATAAGACAATAATTTGTTTTAGGAATTTAGATATTATTGACAGGAGGTAAAATACCAGATAATAGCCGTCACAAACATATTCAAATATTTCATTGAGTGAGGTCATTGGTCAAATAGCCTATGACGTTAAGGTATGGTAGCCCATACGCGGATGACCTTCGATCCGTATAGCTCTTCACTTTTTTGTGTCGTATATGTCTCATCGTGTGGACAACCACCGTTGTTACCAATATACTGTTTCTGTTTATCTTCACGAGTCACCGACACCAAGATAAACACCATCAAAATTTGTTATTTTTACGACAAAATCCAGTTTTTGCTACTTTTCTTAACAACTATTGAAAAACCAGTTGAAAATTTTAAAGTGAACATCATTACTCACTTATTGGTTTTAGTCCCACGGCTAACCATTGCTTGACTATACCAATTTAATATAGAAAAAGGACTTTACGAATCTCTTTTTTTTAGGGTTCCGTAGCCAAAAAACGGAACCCTTATAGTTTCGTCATGTCCATCTGACCGTCCGTATGTCACAGGCATTTTACTCTAAAACTACAAGACATACATAAATGAAATTTGGAATATAGGTTTCTTGTGGCATATACTTAAACACATATTTTAAAATCATTTTGAGGATTCTAAAAAAAAAATATTTAGTGGATATTCTCGGAAATAATCGCTCCAAAAGTAGCTTAAATTATAATAATATAAGCCAAATACCGAACTACAATATATATATTGTTGACGTGGTTTGCAACAAGAGCAATCATTTTATATCTCTATAAAAAGAGTGAAATTTACCATCATTTTCCGAGTAGCACCTTAAATCAAAGAGCAATGGAATGCTCTTCCTAAAATGGGTGACAAACAATTAATTTTTAAAATTTTAATTTACCTGAGTAGTTGGTACTGGTAGTCAGCTGTGGATCTGAACTCTCCAATAGGCCGGGCCACAACACCTGGGAACTCAGTGTCCATGGCCACCCAATGGTACTTCTGCACCACCTATTACAAACATAAAGAATACTCTTTATATTTTTGCAGATTTACGTAAATATGATTGCAATTGCCATAAATTGTATTTCATCAATTTAATTAAAAACATTACACCAAATGATTTACTTCATTGAGATATTATTTCCTCAAAGGCATAATTTCTCAAAATTTTCATTAGGTTTGATTTTAACCATACATTAAAATAAAGTTGGTGAATGAGCATGCTCATACATATAAATATAATATGGCCATAATATCTGATCGCTGATTTCTAAATGCCATTAAATAAATAAAATAACTTATGCAGCTATGCAAAAAGTGAATAAACATATTTTATTATTATTATGTATTTATTAATAGTTATATATATATAATAGTTAGATATAATAAGTTATTTTAAAATTTGATTAATATATGGTGTAAAAAACTTACAACAAGAATACTTGAGTACTACATACAATTCTATATTGACAGTGTTCTGTCATCAACACCATGAATATTGTCGACCATAATCTAAATTGGCATAAGGGACAAAAAGAAGAATCTTTATATATGAAGATGGTTGGACTCAAATTTTTCTCTATTTTGTTAAATGACTGCATAGCAGTTATCGCATCTGCATTACTTACAGTATTCATTTCTTAAAATAAATCAGTTTCGCAAGCTTATAAATAACTATAGGATTTACAGACTAATTTTATAGACAAATGCACAAACATAATTAAAACCAGGAAGAGCCATCAGCTGATGAAACTAAGTAACACATTAAATTAACTAATCACATACTGTCATTATTATTAATACAGCTAGTAACAACACTCTGAACATTACATTATCATCAAGCTTATTGCATAGTATCAAAGATAGAACAAACAAACCGAGAGGATGTTGTTGGCACCATGGTAAAGTTGCAAATATGTATAATGGCGAAACTCACACATCATATCAAATTAACATCCAAATACACCCAATTTTCAGATTAGCAAGTCTAACATGGAGAGTGCACCGTTATAGTTGTCCTTAAAGTGCGTTTCATTTCCGTCATAGAGTAAATACAGTGGAGCAAGTCATTTTACTTATTAAAGCTTTCCACTAAGAAAAAGCTTAAGAAGTGAAATGATTTTCACATTCAATTGATCTTCATGAGGAATTCGCTTACGCTTAATAAATATACACAATACAAATTAATTTATATCTACAAACCTGTCTTATTATTTGAAATTCCTCATGTAGGTTGGAATTCCACACATCTTTGATGCCCCCGTCGCCAACTGGGGCCGTCTGAGCCCCAAAATTGGCGGCGGGCATCTGAAACGAATAATTTTGATTAGTTTGACGTAGATAAACAGTTAAGATAAAGGCACTAATGAAAGTAACATTTAAAGTACCTTCTTTTTTTAGTATAACAATCAATCAACATGAAAAACTTGCCTTGAAACGGTAATCGGTCTCCGTGGTGGCGGAGTTCTCGTTATTTTTCGACGCCGTGGTTTACGGATTTAGCAGGATTTCTACTAATTACAATAATTTTGTGTATTAACTGCCACAAATAAAAAACGTTTAGCTTTAAAAATCACATTCGACGGCCAAAAGACCGACCTTTACAATAAATAACAATTAATTAATAACATTTCACACGATTTAATAGAGAAAAAGCTGATTTGCTGTCAATTTATAATAATTTGAGTTTTCACGCAATAAATGCAAACGCAGCAAGAGACAAATATTAAGGAGCGAAAAGCTGACGCTGACGCTGCGTTCGTTAATGTGACAGTTAGATCTAAGCTGCTGTGTTGGAGTTGCCAGCGTCAAAATATCAACCCAAATCAACCAAGTTAAAAGCCTTTAAAAGCATAGCGTAAAGAACGATAGAAAGTCCATCACCAATAACAATTTAAGAATTTTTCAATTAAGAATTTAAAATTCATATTGATTCCATGGAAAAAAGTAAAACGGGAACAATTTAAGAACAGGAAAAAGCTCTTCGAAGATATCAACACCTACCTTAAGAGTTAAATAAATAATTTGCTTGTTTTATTTAAATACCTAAGTAATCGTTTAACACAATCTTGGCATAATTTTGTTTTTAACCAATACACAGTATGTTGGTTAAGTAAGAGACTAATTACTTCCCAAGCAATCGGAAAGATGGCGCTTGCAACGTCGATTTAAAAATTCATCAGGGCAAAGTTTCATTTCTGGAATAAGTTTAATATACCATTAACAATATGAAACAAAATGCCTACTTAGGTATTTTTCGATACTTAAAGTCTATACTTTTGTATAGATATATATAAATCTGAAAATGATATAATTATCGATGTAGATCCACATTAATTAAAATTTAAACTTACCTACTTATTTTGTATTGCATAGTGATTGCAAGTCAACTTTCATGATTTTTGTCGGGCTCCATCCCGAAACTGACGGAGACGAGTTTTTTACTATAGGTAAGAATCTTCAATCACGGAACAGTTTGGTTGTTATTAAAGTACCCGACATAAATTAATATAATGAATGGCATATATTTAACTTAAGGTTGGGTAGAAAACAGGTAATCGATGTACTGATATGGCTACTATAGGGTTAATTGTTACAAAATGTTGTTATTAAATTTAATTATCACGTCATGCATGACGGTATGTTAACAAAACTTAAGTAGAGAACAAGACAAACACTTAATATGATAGTTGATTTGATTATGACTGAACTGATGACAGCGTATTGTTTTTCCATTGCGCCTCATGTTTCAGGTCACGTAATAACTATTAATATTATAAACTTGAAAAAGTACGAGTCGGAGTCGCGCACCGAGGGTTCCGTACAAATTTACACTTAACCTAACTTTATTACCCGGTTCCCGTTGAGTTAAGTTTGCACCTGATATCTATAGCATTGGCATTGCATACAAATTAGACCAGGTGCAAACTTAACGCAACCGCGTTGTACCAACTACAAATAGGTTTTATTCTAATTAAAAAAATGCTAGTTATAGACATGGTTATAATTTTCGTGTAATAGTTATGTTTATTTATACAAATTGTGGAAATTTCAATATTTTCAAACTTCGGAGAAAAAGAAGGGGAGGGTGGGGTTTCACATTTTCCTTAATAAAACTGAATCTAATCACAAAAAGGTAGCTGCGTACTTACGTATCCACATACGGTTATGTATAGGATACTTTTTACCCGGCTACGCTGAAGAAAAAACGAGGGGTTATGATTTTTTCTCCTCCGCGAACGAAGTTGCAGGGATCTTCTAGTAAGTTATAGCAAGTTATAGTTAGTTGTATTTAGTTTAGTTAGTGTAGGTATAGAGGAGTGAGAAGTGTACGATCATTTTCTTATTTTGGTCGTTTAAAGGTGCGTTTAAGTGTATAGTTGTCTTACATAATTTTTTATTCATGGAAAGAATCAATAGGTAACGTATAATTTTCTTTTGGGGAAAAAAATAACACTGTAATTTTTCGGGGCGATATCTAAAAAGATAACTTTTTACATTATTTCGCCTACTCAGGCTCAAATTATATTTTTGCTTTTTTTTCAATATACTTACTATGTAGTCTTGTCTATTAAGTTCGCTACGACATGCTAAACTAAACTGAGCTCTACGGCACCATATTTACGATCGACGATCCTTGTTAGGGCGCTGACGGCGCGGCAGGTAGTGTTTGTTACGTTCAACGTATGTTGTTTGTATGGAGAACGTATTAGGTTAGACTGTATTCAGTAATGAGTGTTAGTGACTGGCCGAAGTATTGGTTGGGACCATTGCGACCAAAACAACTGGGTGCGGCTGAGGTTTCAATTTCGGCCAATGAACGTCTGAAGCTTTCTGCCTAGCTGAAATATATATTTTTATCATTAATGATTTATTATTGGAATAAGACTTATTACTACGTCGGTTAAATCGCCCCTAAGTAGATGGTGAATTTAGGACATTTAAATAGGTATTAATATTTTCTTCTCTTTCCGCGATTATTACTCATTTAGGTAAATAAAACTATTTAAACGGATTATATTATCGCGTATATTATCTCATTTGAGTTCCCGACGTTTCGGAAGCTTTTCAGCTTTCCATGGTCACGGGTTGACTGAGAAAATATATATTTTCCTCTGTCAAAGTTACAATTTGTGCAAACTACCAACTTTGAAAAATTACTAATCTGTAAAGAGGGGCATAATGCATGCATGCATAAATGAGGCGTACTGGGGAGAAAAGAAACGCTGTTGTTTTATTTAACTAGGTCGGCTAAAAATAGTTATATTCTATGGAATTGACCAATATATGAGAGGATGATATATGATGATACGAAAAAGTTCATATGCACACAAACAAATAAAGCAGTTCGTTTCATGCTAGTAGTTTAGTTTATAGCAGCATTATTAAGATTTTCTACTCGTTGACTTTAATCTTGCAATAAGGACTTCATAGACTAAACTTTATTAGCCTATGACCTGCAAAGCGACCTTTTTTTGTTTCTACTCGCTCCGAGCGCGCGCGCCAGGATGCGCCGCGGCGAAATTAACGAATAACTACGTATATTTAAAATAACATTTTAGAAGGAAAAAAAAAATATTATATTTAAAAAGTTTTTTATTTCATTGCATGTTTGAGAAAAGCACTATACAAGCCTCCACGCGAACAGCGATTGTCGGCCTCGTAATATCTCTAGATGGCCTCTGGTTGCAGTCGGCCATGCATAGGGCTGCCATCTTGATTATTGCCGAACCCGGACAAAAACTTCAAAAACCCCGAATATTTGGAGTAGATAAAATTTTTCCACGGACGTATTAGATCTAATTCGGTTTTTAAGGATCCCTTGAAAGAAAAAGTGTCTGGATTCAAAAATCAAATCAAATCAAATCAAAATATCCTTTATTCAAGTAGGCTTAGATACAAGCACTTTCGAATTGTCAGTTACAATGAGAGAAGTCTGCTGGGAAACATACAATATGATCCAACATTTGTTGCAAGGATTAGGGAAACCCAGAAAAACCTAATTAGATCATTTAACTTAAGTATAATTTAACATTTAACTTACTTATTATTGATAAAATCATCATTTTAAAAATTAAAATAATTAGTAAATCTAGAATGTGTCTAGAATAAAATTCTAAATGTCAGAGTATATAAAACAATTAATATGCGTGTACCAATTAACTATTACAATATTGTCTTAATTATACTTAAAACTTTTATAATTGTGTTATAACTAATTTATAATTTATACTCGCGGAGGAGATGTACAAATTCTCCAGATAAATGTTAATATAAAATATAAACTATTTTTTTTCAGAGATGTATAAGGTCTCTAGGCGTCACGACATGCGATAAAATTAAATATAATAATTTGACTGAATTCTACTGAGATGTTTAAGGCTGGAAACAGTGGTCAACCGATGGTACGCGCGTACTGTCGGTTTGGCGTGTTTTGTATGGCCGCACACGCACTGACGGTCAGCATCAGTCTGAACGCGCCTATGCTTTTTAGCAGCGATAGCTACGCCCGATCGACCGTACGCGCGTACCATCGGTCCAGCACTGTTTCCAGCCTAAGGTCTCTTAGGGGTCAAAGTGAATAATACATTAAACATAATAATTATTAAATCTAAATTTCTTAGAGATGTATATGGTCTCTAGGCGTCATAACATGCAAAAAGATAAAATTAGTTAATTAAAATCCTCAGAAATGTTTAAGGATATACCTCTATAAATAAAACAAAACTCTTAGAGATGTATACAGTCTCTAAATCAAATACAAAATGAATAACTTCAATCGAGTACAGGATGAAGTCTCTCACGTCATCAGTTCATTAAACACTGGTAGGCAGTTACTAGGTATACAATTAATTTGGCCCTTGCTAGCATGAACAGACCGGACCCCACAAACGGCACCCGTTCACGAGCATGACGCATATCTCAGCCATCGCCTCCCTCAAGCATATTTTAGGGAAGGTTGCGACCCGATCAACGACGCCATCGTAAGCAAAGACCTTTAAGCGAGCATGACATGCTCACACTGCCGGGCATTCAACACTAATAGTATTGCCCGGTGAGAAACAACAAATGTGCTCTCATGTTACATTAAATGCGAACTATTATTACCTCTTAAAATAATGCTTACTTTACATACACAAGACTAAACTACTGGCTTTAAGACATCTTTTTCGTCTAAAAAGTCATTTACAGTATAATACGCCTTGTTTAGTACGTGACGTTTTCAAATCAAATCAAATCAAAATATTCTTTATTCAAGTAGGCCTAGTTACAAGCACTTTCGAAATGTCAGTTACATGAGAGTGAATGTTTGCTGGGAGAAATACAATATGATCCAACATTTGCTGCAAGGATTAGGGAAACCTAGAAAAACCTAATCAGATCATTTAACTTAAGTGTAAAATTATTGATAAAATGATCATTTTTAAAATTAAAATAATCAATAAAATAAATCCCAAAAGGATTGTCAATAAAAAATAAATAATCTAGAATGTGTCTAGAATAAAATTCTAAATGTCAGAGTATATAAAACAATTAAGATTAAAATAATAATAATACCTTAGGTATTCGTTAAAATAATTATTCATATACCTACATGACGCTATAATTTACATTAATCCCACGCGGCTTCATCATTCATGTAGTCTTGTGTGCTATAATAAGCTTTAGAAAATAATTTTCGTTTCACAATATTTTTGAATTTACCAATAGACAACTCAGTTATGCTGCTAGGAAGTTTATTATAAAATCTCACACAGTTACCCATGAATGATCTCCTTATTTTATGGAGCCTAGTAGCAGGCACTGCGAGCTTATGCTTATTTCTAGTATTAATATTATGTATATCACAGTTCTTCTTAAAGTCGGTAATATTTTTATGTACATACATAATATTCTCATAAATGTATTGACAATGCACTGTCATTATATTAATGTCCTTAAACTTATAGCGACTCTCTATAGTTCATTTTATATATCGCACGAACAGCCCGCTTCTGCAGAACAAATATAGTATTAATGTCGGAAGCACTGCCCCATAGTAAGATGCCATACGACATAATACTGTGGAAATAACTGAAACTAATCGAGCCGTTATCACGTCTGTTAATTGACGAATCTTACTTACTGCAAAAGCTGCAGAACTCAGTCTATTCGAGAGATTAGCAATATGGGGACCCCATTGGAGCTTAGAATCTAATGTTATACCGAGAAAGACTGTACTATTAACTAGTTCCAGTTCCTCACCTTTAACCATAACGCTTGCTTGCTCGTGTTTTACGTTACTCGTGACAAACTTAACACATTTAGTCTTTTTCTCATTCAACAATAAATTATTTATATTAAACCAATTTACTACTTCACAGATAGCATTGTTTACGTCATTGTAGGATCGTTGATTTCGTACGACTTTGAAAATTAGAGACGTATCATCTGCAAACAAAACTATCTCAAGGTGGGTCTGTACGAGATGTGGCAAGTCGTTTATATAGATAAGGAACAGGAAAGGTCCCAATATTGATCCCTGCGGCACACCCATAGAGACTAATGACCCCGGTGAACGCTTTCCATTCACGTCAACCCTTTGTATTCTACCTTATGTGGGACTTAAATTTGCTGCAAGGTAAATTCACGACATCGGTAGGTATTTTGTTATAGAAGCGTACACAGTTCCCCACGAACGAAGTTCCGACCTTGCGGAGACGATGAGCAGGCATGGCAAGCTTGTTCTTATTTCTTGTATTGTAGTGGTGAATGTCACTGTTGTGTTTGAAATCATGTTGATTTTTCCGAACATACATAATATTCTCGAGAATGTACTGAGATGCTACTGTGAGAATATTGGTTGAATTTTTCTCTGAGTGATGCACGAGCTCCCAGTGCATAGATTGAGCGTACTGCCCGTTTTTGTAGTACGAAGATGGTTTGTATGTCCGCCGCCTTGCCCCACAACAGAATTACATATGACATTACACTATGAAAATAACTGAAGTACACGAGCTTTGCCGTCTCGACGTTTGTTAACTGTCTGATTCGCCTCACTGGATAGGCTGCGGAGCTTAGTTTACCTGCAAGAGTGGCTATATGCGCATTCTATTGCAGTTTAGAGTCCAAAGTAACACCCAGGAATACTGTTTTGTCTTCAAATTCTAGCACATCGCCTTTCAATGTCACCTTGGCACAATCTACTTGTTTCACATTCGGTAATGTGAATTTGATGCACTTGGTTTTCTTGGCATTTAAAGGTAAGTTATTTGCAGTAAACCAATGTACAATAGTAGACAGCGCATCGTTTATAGTAACGAAGTTATTCTCTCTTCTTTTCACTTTAAAAAGAAGAGAAGTATCATCTGCGAATAACACGATATCATGTTTATCTTGCACAAGGTTTGGTAGATCATTGATATACACTAGAAACAGAAAGGGGCCTAGAATTGAGCCCTGGGGTACCCCCATAGCAACAGATGACCCAGTTGATTGCATCCCGTTGATGACTACGCGTTGCGTTCTGTCTGAAAGATATGATGAGACGAGGTCAAGTGCACGGTTCTTTATTCCGTAGTGTTCCAACTTACGCATTAAATTATTATGATCAACGCAATCAAATGCCTTTGATAGGTCAAAAAAAATCCCAATAGCATCTTGAGCGTTTTCGCAGGCATCAAAGATGTGATTAACTAGCACTACCCCAGCATCAGCAGTGGAGCGACCTTTGGTAAATCCAAATTGACTGCTATGAAATAGGTTATATCCATTAAAATGAGATGTAAGTTGATTAAGAATAAGTTTCTCAAAAACTTTACTCAATGCGGGTAGTATTGATATTGGTCTATAATTTGTGGGGTCTGTTTTCGTTCCTGATTTAAATAAAGGAATGATCTTGCTGTGCTTCATCAAATTAGGAAATACTCCAGTGTCAATACATTTGTTGAATATATCAACCAAATATGGTGCAATCGCCTCTATTATTGAATGTAACACTTTAACGGAAAGGCCCCACAGGTCTTCAGTCTTCTTCAAATTTAACGATCTAAAGGTTTTGATATTTGGAGTAACATTCAGCAATATCTGGCGATGAATTTAAAGATTTTGTTGTCTCTACAGATATATTAGAGAAGAACCGCTCAAACTGATGCGCAACTTCAATGTCGGCATTTACTGTTTCATCGTTGAATATAAGGCTAAAATGAGGATTTTTTACTTTAGTTTTCCCAGTTTCGTCATTTATGACCATCCAGACGGCCTTCACCTTGTCACTAGAATTAATAGTTTTTTTAGACAAATATTCCGATTTAGCAGCAGCGCACAATTGTTTGAAGGACTTGGAAAAATTCTTCACGTATTCTAGAAATTCCGGTCTCTTTTCGATTGACCTTTGATCATATAGATCGTAAAGACGAAGTCTTTTTTCATGAATATCAGGCGTAGCCCAGTCGCTAAATGTAGTTTCAACCTTGCCTTGTACTTTATTCAGATTGAGACAAGAATAAAATTCTTTTTTTATGCAATCAAATAAGACCGAGCACATGCCGTCGGCATCCTTTTGAGTAAAAGAAAGATAACACAGTTTCTCCTGAATTTTCCGTTTAAATAAATCTTAGTGATACTCAGAAATAGGTCTGCACATACTGTCTTGTGGTTTCTCTTCATTTTTTCTACTGAAACTGAAGGATGAGTGTTGTCCACAGTGGTCAGAGCTTGGTTTATTTATGATAGATTTATCCAACGTATTCGTGTTACTAAATATGTTATCAATACATGTTGAACTGGTGGCTGTGATTCGGGTAGGCTCACAAAACAAATTCTCTAGGCCAGAAGATTTGAAAGTGCTCAACAAACTCACACTCATAGATGATACTTCAAGTAAATTGACATTAAAATCACCACACACAATTATACACTTGTTACTAGAGAATACGCTATTGAGCACTTTATCCATAATTGACTCAAATATACTATAGTCCGCTGATGGGGGTCTGTATACACATATAATTATAAATTGATCTGATTCAATACATGACAGTTCTACTTGACGTTCAATGGACATGTTAACAATATCCTTCCGTTCTTTATACTTTACATCATGTCTTACCATGATTAAAGATCCGCCGCGGTTGTAAAACTCTCTAGAGAAAGAACTCACTATACTATGATTATTAAAATTGAACATAAGTTCATGACCTTTAAGCCAGTGTTCAGTTATACACAGGATATGGATATTTGAGTGGTCTATGAATAAACCAATTTCAAGTTCTTTACTGGTAAACTATATTAATCGTATTATTATTAGAGAAATCAGTTTAAATCATTCGGCGACTCGGTGCCCGCGGATCCCACGCTACTACAACGTAACGCCGGATTCGCCCCTGCACTATCACTCCTCATCCGAGTCATGACGGAGTCTTCTATACTGTATGCTAACAGATTAGCACAATCACGTAAATATCTTCTCGGAAGATACGTGCAATCGCGAGACAGGACGTAACGTTTAATAAATTTATTCGTTTCAAAATACAAAATCGTAGAGTTTATACAGTGAGCCTGTATAGGAAAGAATTAAAATAATCATTTTTTTAATACATTTTTTCCGATGTGTTGTTCGGAAACCGTAACGCACATACAATAACTTTCGCTACACCTCGGTCGGCAACACCGGTGAGCGTATCACAGAAGTCGACAACGTCTCGTTTGGTATAATCCAAACTGTCTCCCAGCGCGATCACGACGGTGGTGTGTCGGTCGAGCGCGTCGGCGGAGATACACGAGGCCACCCGGCCGAGCGGAGCTCCCGGCAGTCAGTTGTTGGTCACCGAATGATTTAGTCGCCCGGCCAGCAGCGCCCCGAGCCCGACACCGAGTTGGTCAGAGTACAGCACCGTGCGGAGCGCGCCGGCGCACGAGGTGGCACGGGGCGCGGGCGGTCGCCGCGGTTGAGCCAAAGCGGGCGCGGAGCACAGCTGAGTTGGAACTGGCGCGCAGCACGGCTGAGCCGGAGATGGCGCGTAGCACGGCTGAGCCGGAGCTGGCGCGCAGCACGGTTGAGCCGGAACTGGCGCGCAGTACGGCTGAGCCGGAGCGGGCGCGCAGCGCGGCTGAGCCGGAGATGGCGCGTAGCACGGTTGAGCCGGAGCTGGCGCGCAGCACGGCTGAGCCGGAGCTGGCGCGCAGCGCAGCTGAGCCGGAGATGGCGCGTAGCACGGCTGAGCTGGAGCTGGCGCGCAGCACGGCTGAGCCGCAGCGGGCGCGCGCCACGGCTGAGCCGGAGCGGGCGCACAGTACGGCGCCGCACCATGGGCGCGGGTGTGGGCGGCGCCAACGAGAAGCGGCGCGGCACGGGCACCGGGACGGCGCGGCACCGCTCCGGCGTCTCCGCTCCTGGTGGGCGCGGCCCGCGGGGCGTGCGGCGCGCGGGGGACGCGCAGGCGTCGCGACGCTGCGCGGGCGAGGCCGGCCCGCTGCGGCAGGCGGCATCTGTACGGCCCAAGTCGTTAGTGCTCACCAGAGACTCGAGGCGCTCCGCGTTGCTGTCCCCCAGGTCTATAATGCAGTTCATAAACCCTATGTATTCCCGCATTTGGTTGCATGACAATTCATACTTACTGTTAAGATTTTTTAGGCCTGAATCTAGAATTTGGAGCTCTTCGTTCCTATTATTTAGGTCCGAGGTCCAGTTCATTTTGACAATTGAGGAGATCAGTCATTAGAGCCACATTGTTATGTTTTAGGGGTACTGATCTAAGTAATGACCTGTGACTTTTTATTAACCTCTTAGATCTCTTTATACGTCTTTCCAATTTAAGATATTTTTTAATTTTATTCGACCCTTGCACAGCAATCTTTACATTTTTATTGTTATTCATATACATTGAATTTGTTAAATCTATTGTTTCTAACGCAGGTCCACTTATTATAGTGGTGTAGTTTTACCCGGACTCTCTTTAAAAACCTCCCCGGACGGCCCCCGGACGCCTTCCAAACTAGAACAAATCCAGGGAAACCCGGACGGATGGCAGCCCTAGCCATGTATAACTACTCGGCCGGCAAACCCCTATTTCGCAGCCTCTGCAGTAATGTACTATTTAGGGAATGCAAACCGGGTATAGCGATTTACAGGTTTACCGGTTAACCAGTCCAATATTAAGCCGATAAATTACCGGTAATTATAACCCAAAACCGGTTTTTTACCGATATATATAAATATTGCTGTTTATCAATTTATGTACTAGCCTGTGCTTTATCCAGATCAAATGATTTTATGTGATTTAACGATTTAATTACCTTTTATTAGTTTCAAAACTGTTTAAAAAGCTTTCTAGCGTTTCAGCCCAACCTAAAAGTTAGCCCACCTAAGATTCATTCTTATATTTAACTAGCTTCTGCCCGGTTCAGCGGTTTAAGCGTGAAGAGGTAACAGACAGGCAGACAGACAGACAGACAGACAGACAGACAGACAGACAGACAGACAGACAGACAGACAGACGGACGGACGGACGGACGGACGGACGGATGGACGGCCGGACAGACAGACAGACAGACTTACGCATTTATAATATTAGTATGGATTTATACTTAATCTCAGTGTTCCATCTCTTATTAAGTACATAGAATGAGCTGTATCGTATCTCTATATCACAAATTTATAAAAATTCCATCAACCGAAAACTAAAATATTATGTCCCGTTCAGCACTTTAATTAGCTCATAAGTTCGCGAGTTTCTTCCACAACGGAACAAGGGATGTTTGCTTGGACTGTGTAAAGTGCATCTCCGGTACTGTCGTCTGCATAACAATGAATAGTATCGGTGGACAGCATGTCATTGACATGCAGCAGAATCATAGTTGGACGTAGTACGAAACCTGCGTTAATAACCATGTTTTCGAGCAGCTGCCATCAACCACGCCATTTGCACAAACCCTTGGGCATTCCGTAAGATGGCAACTTCCATAGAAGACCCTGCCAGACCCGAACGAACGCCTTGGCTATGTCTAGCCTAACTGCCAATGCCTCACCTTGACTCTCAATGGCCGAGGCCCAGCGGTGTGTGAGATATACTAGAAGATCACCATTGCAGCGACCATGGTGAAAGCCGTATTGACGGTCGCTGATCAAATCGTGATCTTCTAGGTATCTTAGGAGTTTCGTGTGTATCACACGCTCCATCACCTTAGAGAGAAGAGAGGTGATTGCGATAGGCCTGTAATTGGATAGATCTGACCTAAACCCTTACGTACCCTTTTTGGGGCACTGCATGCACAATTGCACATAGGCAGTCTTCCACGAAGACGTTTTCCTGCGCTTTGTGGTAAGAAAGCGTGAAGAGGCGCATTAACACAGGGCACAACTTAGGAGCACACTGCTTGAGCACCACTTCCGGTATGCCGTCTGGCCCACTGGACTTGTGAACATCTAGACAGAGCAATTCCCGCCGGACATCCCTATCAGTGAAGGTTATCTCCCGCATATCCACAACACGAGATGGTAGGTAGTACGATGCTTCTATCATCGTTCAAAGTCGTGTTCCAGGCAAAGAGGGTACCCAAAAGATCGGCTTTCTCTTTGGCACTGTGGACCAAGTTACCATCAGCATTTCGCAGGGGTGGTAAGGACGACTGACAGAAGTTTCCCTTGGCCGCCTTGGCGAGCGACCAGAAGGCACGACTTCCATAGGGGTACCATGCGAGTTGCTCACCAATTCCACCGTCGAAATCAAATTTAGCTTTGGCAATTTCTCGTTTACTGGCCCTGGAAGCAGCATTTAATTTGCGTTTCACATCAGATATGTTAGGATCCTTATTGATACGGGCCGTGGTCCAAGCCTCATACAAAGCTTGCCTTAGAAGTCTGGCTTCCCTGCAGGGCCGATTAAACCAGACCAGGGCCGTTTTTTGGATCCTTATTTAGTAAATTGTTTTAATTTTATCTTTACTCTGCTGGTGTTTTTCAATATTATGTTATTTTACACAATGTCGAATGTGGATTGTTTCTTTTTTAGTTAAATACTCGATAAAAAATATACAGAAATGCTAAAAGAAACAACATTTTGACGTATATTTTATTTCGAACTTCCAATACCGGTTATTTACCGGTTTACCGGTTTTTTGAACTACCCAAGTCGGTAAATTACCGGTCTCAAAATTATGCCGGTATTTGCATTCCCTAGTACTATTCCATCCCTAGGGTGGAAAGTATTTTGTTGTTACGATTAATAGCCACAGAGTCGAAAATAGGTAATTGCGTTACGTCATACATATTATTAAAATAAAAGCTTTTAAATTTTTCATATCGCAAAATCGCAAACGCAGTCATGATGATCATGATGAAGATCAGGATGATGACGATCATGTTCATGCCGATGATGACCATGAAAGAATCTCGGACATTATTAATTTGTCTTTTACCTCGGGAACGTTTCCTTCCATCTGGAAATATGCTCAAATTATACCTCTTCCCAAAACCTCGAACCCAATCGATACGTCTCAATATCGTCCAATTTCCATTCTCCCCGTGTTGTCCAAAATTATTGAACATTTTGTCAATCGTCGCCTCTTATCGCATCTCAACAGGCACAATATGTTCAATCCGTCTCAATCTGATTTCCGTCCCGGGCATAGCACCGTCACTGCTTTGGTTAAAGTCACCGATGACATTCGCTTTAATATTGAAAATAAAAAGCTAACCCTTCTTGTACTACTAGATTTTAGCAGTGCCTTCAATTCTGTAGATTTTGATATCCTTTTAGGAATCCTACGCTCGCTTAATTTTTCCCCTACTGCTTTATCGTGGTTCAGGGAGTACCTCTTTGGAAGGCGCCAACGTGTTAGAGTTGAAAACAACATTTCAGAGTGGTGCAACCTCTCCGCTGGTGTCCCACAGGGGGGTGTACTCTCGCCACTTCTGTTCTCAATTTTTATTGATGGCATTACTAAAACATTAAAGTCTAGCTATCATCTTTACGCAGATGATCTCCAAATCTATGCTGCGGCCAGTATGAATGATCTCCCATCACTGGTTAGCAAAATCAATGGAGACCTGGAATCCATTCGTGGGTGGGCTACTAATTTTGGCTTAAAAATTAATGCAAAGAAATCGCAGGTAATTGTTATTGGAAGTCCACACTGTCTTTCCAAACTGGCAGAAATGGTGATGCCAGATGTTATTTTTGATGGAACAATAATCCCGCTCTCCTCTACTGTAAAAAATCTAGGCATTACCATGGACCAGACCCTTTCTTGGTCACCGCACTTATCTGAGGTGAGCAGGAAACTGTTTGCGTCACTGCATTCTTTAAGGCGTCTGCAGAATTTCCTTCCACTGCATACTAAGATTTCTCTCGCCAGGTCTCTTTTACTTCCTCTTCTCGATTATGGTGACATTGCTTTTTTGGACCTCAAGGAAGAGCTACTTGATAAGCTTGAGCGTCTGCAAAATATTTGCATAAGATATATTTTTGGTCTGAGAAAGTATGATCATGTCTCTCAGTACCGTTCTCAGCTGGAGTGGCTTCCGATTCGTCGTCGTAGAGACGTGCATGTGCTGTCATTGCTGTACAATGTATTATTCAATCCCCCCCTCCTATCCATAGTGGCCACCGGCTGCGCTCAAGTGCCAATCTTTCTCTCGCCTTTCCGCCCAATAAGTCGCGCACATATAGGAGATCTTTCACAGTCCACTCGGTTACATTATGGAACGCGTTGCCGGTGTCCGTTAAGCAGTCACACACCGTGGCATCATTTAAAGAAAACTTAAAAAAGTTATGGCTTTTAGACCCCTGACCTTGTCAATTAATATTTATCCGTTTGTTATATTTATTATGTATACATAAATTTTATTTACACACGTATATTTATTTATCTAGATGATATATATGCTATTAATTACTATTTATTATTTAGGGTTTATGTGTATGTGTATGCTACTTTAGCTTTTAATGGTTTTACTGTCATTGTGCATACTAACTTGTTAGTTTGTCTATCTACGTTGATGTTTATTCTTGTCTCTCATTTGCTCTAAGGTTAACTGGAAGAGATCCCTTAAAGGGATAAGTTCGCCTTTGTACAAATGTTTCTTTACTTTCTTTGTTTTATTGTTTTTATGTACAATAAAGTGTTTACAATACAATTACAATACAATGATGAACATAATGATGATGATCAAGATCATCATGACAATGATGATGACCATGATCATGATCATGATGGTGATGATCATGGTGATGATGATCATGATCAACACCAGTTTACAATTCCGTCTTTTGTTACTTGTTATCTATACTATTATAAAGTTGTAAAAATGAAATGTCTGTAAACATTGAAGATATTTTCAAATAAATGATTGTAATGGACTATTTGGAGGACACTGAATGAAAAAAAAATAAAAAATTGTAAGTTTGTATGTGTCGTTGTGGCTTCATCACGTCAAATGGGCTAAACTGATTTCAACATTTTTTAGTACACTGGTAGCTGGGTATCTCCAGATGGTTATAGGATACTTTTTACCCGACTACGCTGCAGAAAAATATGTAGAATTTTTGTGACTTAACTATGAAAGTAAGTACCGGCTTACTCAAGACACCTGTAGGTGCCATCAGCCACATACATAACTGACCATTGTTAGACCTTATTAACATTGACATAAAGCCTACAGATGGTCACATAAGTGTGTTGTTGTTTGTACTCCAAGCATCAATATACGACAATAGGTCTTATAGAAGAGCCAATGAGAAAATTCAGAATATCTTAAATTTTCACGTTTATCTGTCTATGTTAGTAACCAATATAGAATGACCCCATACTGCGTACATTTTGCTTAGGTCTGCTAACACTGGATTTTCATAGATACGGCCGTTTAGAACGTATCTTTTGCACACCTCGATTCCTGTGATAGACAAACTATTTACATACCTACAAATTTGTAAGTCGCACAAACGGACGGAGAGCCGCGAATCCGACTCGCACTATGTCGTTTTTAGGGTTCCGTAGCCAAAATAGAAAATATAAAAAAAAAAAATTCAGCAAATATTTCGACAGTTCTTTTAAAAAGACTAAGGGTTTCTAAAAATATGATCGGATATACCGTTTTTGAGTTATTGCCAAAAAACTGCGCTTCTCAGTAAAAGGATGCAAGTACCGTGGAGATCTCTTTTGCCAATGCACTTTTTCATATCGTATTTTTTTCATCTGCTGTCCATTTTTTTGTGTGAACGGCTGCGGAATCCTACACTGAGCATGGCCAACATGCTCATGGCCGGTTTTTAGGGTTCCGTAGCCAAAATGGCAAAAACGGAACCATTATATTTTCGTCTTATAGTTTCGTCATGTCCGTCCGTCCGTCCGTCCGACCGTATGTCACAGGCATTGTACTCAAAAACGAGTAAATATTTTCGGAAATAATCGCTCCGAAAGTTGCATAAATTGTGACCCCCCCCCTTCTATTTTCTAAGTGGTATGTCCGAAAATTATGAAAAAAAAATACAAAGATAAAACTTCATAAATACTTTCAACGAAAATTGTTTTCAACATGATCGAATATACCGCTTTTGAATTATTGCCAAAAAACAGCGCTTTTCAGCTAAGGACGTAAGTGGAGATACGCTCTTTTGTTAGTGCACTTTTTCACATCATATTTTTTTTCATCTGTAAGTACATTTTTTTGTAGGAACGGCTGCGGAACCCTACACTGAGCGGTTCAACATGCTCTTGGCCGGTTTTTTATACTCGCTTTATGATTTCGCGTGATGATGACAAATTCAGTTGCTGGCTCCAGGCTACTCGTATTCCTTATTGTTTTGTTTTGTATAAAATGTTTGATTTTGCAGTTAGTCTAAGATAATCTATTTTAATGACCTACTACAGCAATAAATTGTGGGACATACAAATCTGTATGTATCTACATTTTATGTAAATATGTATGTATGTGCGTATGTATGTATGCTGTATGTGTATGTGATTCAATCTTTTGATAAATGTAAAAAGGGCTGATAACAAAATGGGACACAAATATAGAATCGTGAATTCAGTTTCTGAAATGCTTAAAAACAATATTGTAGGTACTGAATTATTGGAAAAATCCTTCTGCCCCGACCATTGGAAAAGTTCGATATAAGCCTCGATCCCCGTTTTAAACAAGACTTTGCTTTTCTTGTACAATTCGTCTTATAGAATACTTAATGCAGATACCAACCCCTTTTCCTCGTTTCCAACAACTTTTCGGGCTCTTTTAGGAACCGTCCAGTGGAAATCATGCTCTATTGGGATTACGACCAGCCTTGCGCGATCGCTTCCGTGTGCTGTCAGTTACAGGTAAATTGAGACAGGCACATATACAAACACACTACAGTATTTTATCGTTTAACTGAACCACTATTTGAAATGGGTTATTAGAGAGAAACACTCGTCCAAAAGCATTACTTTTGATCGAGCTTGCCCAACTATTTATTATTTATATTTTACGAACTCCGCGGTCACTTATTATAATTATAAAAATCCGAATACTATGATTTTTCCATACCCAGTCGACCACAAGGTTGCAATCAATTTTGTCCCTAAATTCTTTCTAAAAAAAACATGTTTAGCAAATTCACATACAAAAAAAGTGATAACCCTATTTTATCATCATCTTTTTGGCCAAGGGATCCGAAGTCATATAAACGAGTAGACATATACAAATAATGGGACTTCATTAGTGAAAATGTTCTTCGCCAAAGGATAATTGCAGATGAAGCTATATTTCGGGCCTTAGCATAGTTAACGAAACTTAATCGCTGCTCACAGGACACTCTCAAATTAAGTTTCCGCTGCCAAGTGAGGGGGTCAGTTAAAAAAGAGGCCCCCTAATCAGGTCCGCGCGAGCACGCGTTACGCACTTACATAATGAAAGGGGGAAGCAAGGGGGTCAGAGGGGGCAGCGGGGAGCCGTCATCTGCGTACACCCTGTCCGGCCGCCCTCGATCGATACCTATACGTGTGGACTTTATGTAAAAAGCCTCCTGCACACCCGGAGGACGCCGACCATAAGTGTCGAGAAACGAGTCGCCCCCGGGGAGGCAGGCACGAAATATCTTCAATTTTCGAGAGAAAATTTTCCAATGCGGGGGCGAGAGCCCGCGGCGGAAGGGCTGTAGCTCGCTCGGCCCGGACGCCTATGTCCGAAAAATGTGCGCCCTTAATTGAATTTAGAGATTTGCCTTTTGGAACGCACGCCCGGATCACTGTTTATTGCGCCCATCACGTTATTACTCTTTATGAGACAACATGTATCATATAACAACACCTATTTCACTTATATTTTAAGGCATAACTCATTTTCCTGCCGCAAGCCTGTAATTGGTAGAAGATATCCCCTTAAAAACAATACTATTCAATAAAAAACAACAATACAAAATTGAAAACATCGAAATTGTCGCCACTTAGTCCGTAAGTTGTTAAAAAGTCTTTCGGGTTAAGCGAAATCGGACCGACGTGTATAAGTAATTGTTGCACCTCATAGGCCGGGATACGGACGTCGTTAATTCTATGTGATCAAAGAGTTTACGCGACTGTACACGACGCACGTAACTTTTAGTCCTCTTTCATGGGGTGTCAATTTTCTTCTGGTAGTCTATGAGTCACAGACTACAGACACAGTTATATTGTACAGTAAGTAAATACAAATCTAAAACATACTAATCATAATCACGCTTATTGTATCGGTAGTTACACCGTGTTTTTACCCAGTTACCGATTCTCGACTTATGACTTTTTTCCCTCCGCGAACGCAGTAACGTGCACTTTCTAGTTTATACTAGTAATTCTCGTATGAATAGTAAATAAATAAAATAAATATCAGGGACAATCTTACACAAATCGACCTAGTCCCAAACTAAGCAAAGCTTGTACTATGGGTACAAGGCGACGATAAACATAATATATAGATAAATTATAATACTTAAATACATAGAAAACATCCAAGACCCAAGAACAAACATTCGCGCTCATCACACAATCACTTGCCCTGGCCGGGATTCGAACCCGGGACAGCCAACTTCGTAGGCCGTTGTACAACCCACTGAGCCAAACGTGTCGTCAAATAGTGACAGGTTATAAGAATTATTTATTGTTTGATCAAAAGCGCCGCGGTGGAATGACGATAGGCGCGTGGAGGCGCACACCAGCGCCGGCAGCCGCGAGTCCCAGCGCTCCGCCAGCACGTTTATAAGTAGTTCTATAGCTACCTACACTCCTTTAAGGAATGCCAACGTGCCGGTAACATGCTGTATAATTATTTTTCAAGCGTAAATTGAATAATTTATACTATTCTAAATTCCTTTTATAAACTTAAATCTTTTATACTTTATTTTTCAAAGTATCCTAAATTAAAGACATTTCGTTTAACTACTTAGTAGGTCCTATTGGTCTACAATGGTTGATGAAATTTTATGAACACTTTCAATATTACTTACAAGATCACTAACTACAACGGGTGTCTAAACTAAGATACTAAATGGTAACTTCCGGAATAATACAATATTTTTAAAACATAAATAATAGTCGATTTACGTTATTTTCTGTTTTTTTAACGCGTCTTAATAATTTATTTCCTACAGGACTCTTGATCTTAAAAGTTATGAAAACTTTGTGAATTATTTTATCATTTGAAAATTACTTATCATAATAAATTAATAAAACATTTTAAAATGAACATAATAAAATAGAACACATTAATTTGCATTGCAGGTCTGGGGGCACGGCAAGCCAAGTCGAGCAAACAAAGGCACGCCATACCATTCTTTTCTAGAAGCCATTCACGTCATTTTCGACCCCCTGTAATTTATTTGCTGATGAAGCTAGAAGCCTAAAGTTTCAGTGACCAAGAGGGCTCAATACACCTAACGTATATTCCAAATTACCGCCAATTATAACTTATAGTTAAATATTTATTGCAAGTCAAAGTTCCTTAATTTTGTCACTCACTCACTCACCGATCATAGAAATTCTAAGGTACCTCCAGCAGATTTACAAGGTTCAAATTTTAAACCCTATTATTGTTTAGTCTGTAAAGCACCAGAAAACTTAAACATTCTGCAATTTCAGTCTGGTATTCCAGATATAACAGGTGCATAAATAAATTTGTAATTCTATAGAAATATATGCGATTACAAAGTTACATTTACAGCTCAGATAAAAAATACAATTTTATGTTACTTAAAAGCGAAATAAAGGACCGAAAAAAGGAGGAATGAGGGGAAAAGGAGTGGGGAAGGAAGAGGGGTAAGGAGAGGGAAAGCAGAGAGAGCGGATGGTGAAAAGAAGGGGGAAATGGGAAGGTGGAAGAATGGGGAAGCGGAGGGGCGGAAAATGAAAGGAGGGGGAACGAAGGGAGAAAGAAAGAGAAAGGAGGAGAACGGAGAAGATGAAAGGATGGCAGGGAGAGAGGGGAAAGAGGGAAAGGAGAAGAGAGGGAAAAAGGGAAAGAGGGGTAGATAAAGGACAAGAAAGAAAAGACAAGATACTAAATACCAGAAATAAGATATCAGATATACCCGTTACCTACCAGGAGAGATACCTGATCTGCAGCGATCAATACTAGATAAAGATGAAAGATAAACTTAAAGATAAAGGGTAAAAAATAAAGGATAAAGGTTAAAAGATAAAAGATAAAAAATAAAAGAAAGATAAAAGATAAAATAATCTTGGTTCAGTCAAAACTAAATTTGAAATTATCAATAGAGCTCATGTCCATCGCGAACAGTTTCCCATATGTATAGATTATGCTATTACCATACATTAAAGCCAGGGTCTAAGTCGGTAAGTAGTTAATGTCGATTTCGGTAGTATTAAAGCGCAGGAATCCATAATTTCAGCATAATTCAATCTCCTTTCGGGCCAAGTTTACGTTCAGAAGGCTAATACAATTAGGTAGGGTTTGCTGCATGTAGTTTATTGCCGTGTGCGATTGGGCAAGTCGCTTTATTTATTAAAAAGATGAAGATGTGTAATATTGATACGGTCACTATAACGGTCACAATAACATTTTCCTAGTTAACTAATTCGATGAACATTTATGCACGAAAAAGGTGTTGGATAGATGCTCACATGGATAGGTACTACTGAATAAATTAACCGTCACATTAACATGTTGTTAGTTCGGTGAACATTTATGAATGACAAAGGTGTGGGGTAGATCCTTCTCTGGATAGGTACTACTGAATAAATTAACCGACTTGGTTATTATATCTCACAGCTTTTTGTGGTAGAAAAGGTCGCGAGACTTGGCAATTTTTTGACATCTTATGTTTTTGATGGGATACGATTTACGGCTTCCGTAAGGAACATCGAAGAATAACGAAATATGCGCTCGATGATACAGATATTAGAGTCCTATACGTTATTTTCCCGTGCGCGAATCATTTTTTTTTCAATCAAAATCCTGAACAATAGATTTATAAAATAAAACATTTCTAAGCGTTAAAGTTTTCTACGTGAAGTCACTGTTGATGTTTTTGTGCTACGATAAACCGACGACTAATATAATAGCTGCCGTAAAGCCACCATACTATGGTCCAAATTAAATCGAACTTCACCCGTCTTAGTGCGATATATTATTATTATTACAATGCGTTCACAAATAAGCGCAATAATTTCACAATTATTAAGTATTTTTGGAACAACCCTTAGATAATAGTAATTATTTATCGACATTGCGTGCCTGGGCTGCAGTTGAGAGGTTTTACGGTACATAAGCAGTACACAGGTGACCTGAAACCTAAAAATCTTTCATAAATGCCATACCCATACTCTTTTAATTATAAATTAAGATTTTACTAGTCAGGATGTACATTAAATTTCATATTATAGACTTTTGATATATGTACTATTTAACTAACGTCATTTTTTGTCTATAAAGTGTTAAAAGTACTATATACTCGTATGGCAGACTCAAGGTCTATGAAAAAAAAAGTGACTACATTTTTTATGTCTGTAAAATACCACCTGCCATAGTAAAATGCTTGTATCACTCATTTATGTCCCTTTGTTATTAACCATATACTTACATATGAAAAAGTCGAACAATTTATAATTACCGTACTCACAGACCGTACTCAAACAAATACTATTAGATGCCAAGTTAAATCTCAAAATACTTTAAATAGCATTAATTTGCGATAATCGTTAGCGAACCTATGCTAATATCGGCACTTTTTGAAATTTCGCTTACTAAGTACTTTTCGTAGCATTTAAGAATTTGGCTCCCCTTTTTAACCGACTTCCAAAAAAGGAGGAGGTTATATGTTCGATAGTTTGTATTTTTTTTTATGTATGTTCACCGATAACTCCGTCAATTGAGGACCGATTTTAAAAATTATTAGTTTATTTGAAAGGATATACTCCTGAGGTAGTCCCATTGCCACCAAGTTGGGATCTGATGATGGGATCCTAGGAAAATCGAGGGAAATTCTCAAATTTTATAGGCACTTATAACGTTTTTCATATATTTTCTTTAGCTATTTAAGTATTTGCATGTGGTAGTCATCATCTCATCATGGTGAGCTGATGACGGAAGGTACAACTCCTTAATAGTTAAGACTTAGAGAATAATTCTTAAAAAAATCATCTATTATAGGTAGATACGTTAAAACTGTTAGTCATATTATTTTTACTGTATCCCTGAAATAGTCTCCTTATCACCAAGTCAGGACTAGATGATGGAATACCAGGGAAATCGAGAGAAACCCTCAAATATTATAGGCACTAACAATATTTTGTATATTTTTTTCTAAAGTTATCACTTGTTTTCCTCTGGTGTCATCATTTCATGCTGAGCTGATGATGGAAGGTACAATGAACTAAACAACTTTTACATTTGTTACTTCCTAAGATGCGTGCAAAGTGCCTTCTCAATCTTCCCATTCTGGGCTCTAAAAAATACTTTATATCACTACTAAAATCCATCACTAAAAAGCAAAAAATAAAATTTTAAAAATAAAAAAAGAACCGATTTCAAAATAAACTAAAAAGCCATAAATAATCTTCTATGTACGGTACGGATTACATTTGAATCGGTGCCAAACCTGAAGTAAATAAAGTTCTTTATTCAACAAAAATACGAATTACTATGACTAACTATATATATGTAGGTAGATAATAACTAAAGGCTCGCCGCCGCGGTTATTAATAGTAATAAATGAATGGTTTGGCACCGACTTCAAAAGGTGATTCAAATGTGATCCGTACCATACATTACGATTATTAGGACCGACTTCAAAATAAACTAAAAAATCATTTTTTAGTTTATTTTGAAGTCGGTCCTTTTGTTATTTAAATATTCTTATGTATCTCTAAATTTGAAATAATTAATAAGAAAATGGTCTTACTAGACATGTAAGTTTGCAAGTATGTACTTAGGTCAAATCGATTTTATGATACAGTGTAATATTACATCCGTGATCTAATATTTCGTGTTCGATATCAAAGGCCAAAATGTACTGGTCCTTAATTACAGATTGTCTAAATGTGACTTAAACAAACCAAGCTAAGGGCGAGATATACGATTACGAATTCTGCAACCTCTAGCAAAACTGTGATGTGCGACTCTTTGTCGAGCGACAAAAATCATCCGTCTCTTTCCTTTCAATACAATGCGAGAAAGACGGGTGCTATATCAAGCGACAAGCGCAGTAGCGCAGTTGTCTTAAACCGGCAGCAGCGCTGCACCTCGACCAAAACAGATACCTGAAGTCGTGCCGTGCTCATATCCCTACTAAAATAACTACCTAGAAGAAGAAAGTTATACATTGTGGTGTAAGGATGGCGCTTAGTGGAAACAGGTGATATGATTTATATTTTATACTGTGTAGTACTCTTAATCTTAGTATAATGTCATCAGGGATCGGAACCGGTATTTTTTTCATACAAAATATCCGAAATAACGATTCGTTTTTTTTTGTTCAATTACAACATTTTCGTATATTTTATTTAAATTCTAGAAGTTAAATCAGGTGTTTTGTGATTAATTTCTCTTCGCCTAAATACAGTTTTAAAACATTCCAGAAATAACGTGTATTCTACAAAATTTTAAAAATACCGGTTCTTACATTTCGCATCATGCCCAGAGCACAAAAAGGTACTTAATGTAAACAGAATTTAGAAACTATTAAGTATGATCATGACAAGTCGAAATTTCTAATGTTATATTTCCTTTGCATTAAAATATCGATTATTGAATAGCACGTAATTTAGTTTAGGCACCGAATATCAAAAATCCAATGTTTTAATATTCCGATGTTTATAACCCCGAAGAATCAATAGTCCCATGTTTTTTTGCCCGGAAAAATGTTTCAATTTTAATTATCCGAAATGACATTGCTAATTCGGAATTTTGTCATTCGGAAATATAAAGTTCGTGATTTTTAACAATCGTAATAAAAACGGAAAACCGGATGTATAGCGGTGCTAGCGAAGCGAGCGGAGCGTCAAAATGCTTGCTTGCATGTACACAATTAACAAAATTGCAACATGGGCCAAAACCGAAAACTGTAGATTAAGTTATTCCGATGTTTCGGACTTTTGTTTAGTCGGATTTATTATTCATCGGTGTAATGTTACCTATTCGGAATTTCGAAATTCGGCATTTTAGTATTCAGAATTCGTATTTTTGATATTTCGGATAATTATTCAGTCGGACTTCTTATTGTTCGCTGTATTAAAATTCGGAATGTTAAAATGGGAAATGTAAACGTTACACATTTTTAAACTTCGGATTTATAAAAATCGGATTTACGATGTATCAGAAGAAGCAACAAAACAACTTTTTACAAATAATCACTTAACAAATAACGATTCACAAACTATTCATTTCACAAACGAGTCATTCCTTAAAATGCTCATTTTACAAACAATTACTCGACAAATATACATTTAGTAATTTTGACGCTTTATAAACATAATGAAAGACAAAGTTTCATTTAAAAAATGTTCACTTCACGAATAAATCATTTTAAATATCAGTAATATATAACGTTAATTGATAAACTATTGTTTCATAAAAATATTAAAAATAACTCTATATGTAACGAAACGCAGGACGGATTGATGTTTAATACCCGAACCGAACTTCGTAATTTTATGGCACTACACACATTTTGCCGTTACTCCCGTTTTATTGTATTGTCATTGAAATATTGTCGTTTGAAATAATTGTGTGTCAGTTTTTGTTTAGTCGATAGCATTTTAACATGATCAGAATACATACCTAACCGAATGTTCCATTTTGTCCATTGTGTACATGCAAGCAAGCATTTTGACGGTCCGCTCCTCGCTCAGCTGTACATAGTCAGAATACAAACCTAACCTAACGTACAGTTTTCGGTTTTTGACCCATATTCCAGTAAACCGGTAGGGTAGTCTAGTAATTTGTCTAATTTTAGTTTGTCTAATAATAACATTTCTATGTCGCCTTGAGTTTGATGTCACAGCTACATTGTTTATCTCAGAAAGGCACCTGCCCCCCTATTGTCTAACGCATTTGACGCTCGCAATCAGAATCAAGTGTCATGATTTTGTAGTTGATTCCGATACCAAGTGTCAAAATTTCGTTAGACAATACTTAAATAAAATATTTTTATTTCAGAATTAATATTCCATAAAATGGTTAGTATCACTCTTAAACCTAATTTAGTTAGTTATTAATTAAATTTAACAATAACCCCTCTATTATGTCAGTACATTTTATGGCCTAAAAGTGATTTATAGTTCAGAAATTAAAATGTAACAGGTATCTTGCTTAATTGGCTTTCTACTAGCTGAACACTAAGACGGCTGTATGCTTATCAGAACAAATTATACTTTGTTAAAAATTAAGTAGGTATGTTAATATTTCTCGTACTCGTAGAAAAAACTACACATATGAATGGCATTCACACCATGATGATTTATTAAACGAAATGTTTACCAAACAATGCATTTTATTAACGTTGTTTTATCATTCGTTATGTTGTTGATTTACTTAAATAATAAATGAATAATTTTTATTATAAACAAATATAAATCAGAAACAAATGAAAAAAAAAATCGACGATATTGGACTTGAACCAGTGCCTTGAGCCAGACCGGGGCAGCACGCTCCACCACCTGAGCTAATCGTCTAGTAATAACGCTAGTGGAGGGATCCACTAATAAATTGCAAAAATTGTGATTATTATACTTGTAAAACAAAAAGTAGTATCATGATACTTGTAAAACAAAAAGTAAATGAATAATTTTCTAAATAATATTTTGCCTTGGCCAATAAATAATTTGAATCGTGATCTATTTGTAAAACATATTTTTAGAAACGTCTAATTTTGGAATGGTTAATTTGTCTAACGTTGTTTGTGAAATGAATATTTTAGAAACGTTGTTTAGCAAGTGATTGGCTACCGTATATGAATTGTAATATTCGGAATTTTAATCCACACATAAGGATTGGTATCATAAAATTCGTGATTCTGAATATCGGAATAAATTTTTTCGTATTTATTTTGTAGTGTAAGTACCCTTTTCAAACAACTATAAAGATAATGTTAAGATAATGTTAAAAACAGCAATTATCAACGTGTGGCACAAATTTCGACAGTTATTTTAAAAACAATTTTATTTTGCATATTTTCGGAAATAATCACTCCGAAAGTTGCAGAAACTGTGCCCCCCCCCCCCCCCTCTATTTTCTAAACGGTATGTCCAAAAAATTTGAAACAGAAAATACAAAGATAAAGCTTAATAAATACTTTCAACGAAAATTGTCTTCAACATGATCCCGATGACACAGTTTTTGAGTTATTGCCAAAAAACTGCGCTTCTCAGCTAAAGGACGTAAGTGCCGTGGAGATCTGTAGTGTGCATCTTTTTGGTATGGAGATACTTTGAATCCAGGTGAAGGACATAGGCTACTTTTTATGGAAAATACCCTTATCTGCGTGTATATATATAACTTATAAACGAATTTAAGGCGGACGAAGTCGCGGGCAGAAGCTTGTATTTATATATATATATATATATTATAGATAGCTCTCGAAAATTAAAAATTGCGTAAGTATCCAGTTTCTCAATAAAACTTTAATACTTAGACTCAAAATTTATGCCTAATTTATCAATAAGCAAGTTCTTTTTAAATATGTATTTTAAAAAGTACCTCGTTAAAACTGTCTAATTGGTGACACGGCATCAAACGAAATTATTAAAATAAAGTTAGTCTCTTGATTTCGGTGACTCGAGTTTATCTTCAAACTGAAACAGTTGTAAAGACGGTTGTTGTCAACACGGTGAGACGTAACAACGCGGAAAAGTGAAGGGCTAGGATCGTAGGTAATTTAGAGCTGGCAGCTCCTTAAAAAGTTAATACTTATTTGATAACAAATTAAACAATCAAAGTACACTTTTTAAGGAAGCCTACTTACGAAATTACCTAAGCCAATAGTGTCCCTTAAGCGCTGTCCTGCGATAGGGTGCCCACTAACATTAAGCGTCCGCAGTAAGCTCGGCCGAATTTCACCTTCCCATACAAACGGAGATTCGTTCTTATTTTAAAACTACCTACGTGTTGGATTTCAACGAAACTTTGCATATACAATGACATGACATGAGGTATATCTAGGCCAGAAACTTGTTTATATGCCTGCAGTTTATAAAACAAACGATATACGGCAAAAACAAGTTTTGTATGAAAAACTTAAATTCGCTTTTTTTTTTTACTTTGGTATCTGAAGCTACATAAACTAATTACCGGCCTGCATATACCTAAACTTATTCTAAGTACAAAGTTTCATAGCAAACTAGCTAGTCGTTTGAAAATGAGAGCGTAACAACGTTTGTATGGAGAACCGAGCTTACTGGGGACTCTTAAGAGCCCAATCACGAAACACGGCCGCTCAGTACTGAGGGCTTTTCCCGCGCGTGCAGCGGAATATTTAGGTATATTATTTTTTATTAGCTGAAAAAAATAATGTTAATATTTGATTACTGAATTGTGTTGCAATTGCAATACGTTTATTAACTTCGTTTACTGCTTTATTTGCCCAATACCCATTTATGTCGATAATTACAATAATCACAACGTATTTCTTTTTTAATAAGTACTAGTACGATTCCCCTAAAATTGTGTTGCTACAAGCTACAATAGTTATTTGCAGGGGTGTATTTTGAAATTGGGCGCCCTGGGCCAATAAGTTTAACCGCCCCAGAAGTTAAAAAAACCGGCCAAGTGCGAGTAGGACTCGCGCACCGAGGGTTGCTACACTTTGCTACGCCGCCCCTGGCCGTTTGCCACCCCGGGCCAAGGCCCCCTTAGCCCTAGGGTAAATACGCCTCTGGTTATTTGTGCAACAAGAGAGCAAAGTTGTTTTTTGCTGCGAGTGCCGATTGTTGAACCCGATCCCGAGCAAGCGAAGGATTATATTATTGAATCACGAGCGTACCGAGATTGGTGATGCAGGTGGATCACCAAGTCCACCTTTACCAACGACTCCCCCTATATCATCAAGTCCACCTATATCACTCAGTCTATCTATATCACCGATTCCACCTGTATCACCAAGTCCACCCTTATCAACGACTCCGCCTATATCACCAAGTCCGCCTATATCACCCAGTCTACCTATATCACCGATTCCACCTGTATCACCAAGTCCACCTTTATCAACGATTCCGCCTACATCACCAAGTCCGCCTATATCACCCAGTCTATCTATATCACCGATTCCACCTGTATCACCAAGTCCACCTTTATCAACCACTCCGCCTATATCACCAAGTCCGCCTATATCACCCAGTCTACCTATATCACCGATTCCACCTGTATCACCAAGTCCACCTTTACCAACGACTCCCCCTATATCATCAAGTCCACCTATATCACTCAGTCTATCTATATCACCGATTCCACCTGTATCACCAAGTCCACCCTTATCAACGACTCCGCCTACATCACCAAGTCCGCCTATATCACCCAGTCTATCTATATCACCGATTCCACCTGTATCACCAAGTCCACCTTTATCAACCACTCCGCCTATATCACCAAGTCCGCCTATATCACCCAGTCTACCTATATCACCGATTCCACCTGTATCACCAAGTCCACCTTTATCAACGACTCCGCCTACATCACCAAGTCCGCCTATATCACCCAGTCTATCTATATCACCGATTCCACCTGTATCACCAAGTCCACCTTTATCAACCACTCCATCTACATCACCAAGTCCGCCTATATCACCCAGTCTATCTATATCTCCGATTCCACCTGTATCACCAAGTCTACCTTTATCAACGACTCCACCTATATCACCAAGTCCGCCTATATCACTCAGTCTATCTATATCACCAATTCCACCTGTATCACCAAGTCCACCTTTATCAACGACTCCACCTATCTCACCAAGTCCACCTAAGTATATCAACGATTCCACCTATATCACCAAGTCCACCTATATCAACGACTCCGCCTATATTACCAAGTCCACCTATATCAACGACTCCACCTATCCCACCAAGTCCACCTATATCAACGACTCCTCCTATCTCACCAAGACCACCTAAGTATATCAACGACTCCACCTATATCACCAAGTCCACCTATATCAACGACTCCACCTATATCACCAAGTCCACCTATATCCACGACTCCACCTATCTCACCAAGACCACTCATATCAACGACTCCGCCTTTATCACCAAGTCCGCCTATATCACCCAGTCTGTCTATATCACCAATTCCACCTGCATCACCAAGTCCACCTTTATCAACGACTCCGCCTATATCACCAAGTCCGCCTATATCACCCAGTCTATCTATATTACCGATTCCACCTGTATCACCAAGTCCACCTTTATCAACGACTCCACCTATCTCACCAAGTCCACCTAAGTATATTAACGACTCCACCTATATCACCAAGTCCACTTATAAAAACGATTCCGCCTATATCACCAAGTCTATCTATAACAACGACTCCACCTATCTCACCAAGACCACCTAAGTATATCAATGACTCCACATATATTACCAAATCCACCTATATCAACGACTCCGCCTATATCACCAAGTCCACCTATATAAACGACTCCACCTATGTCACCAAGTCCACCTAAGTATATCAACGACTCCACCTATATCACCAAGACCACCTATATCGACGACTCCACCTAACTCTCCAAGACCACCTAAGTATATCAACGACTCCACCTATATCACCAAGTCCACCTATATCGACGACTCCACCTAACTCACCAAGACCACCTAAGTATATCAACGACTCCACCTATATCACCAAGTCCACCTATATCAACGACTCCACCTATATCACCAAGTCCTATATCAACGACTCCACCTATCTCACCAAGACCACCCATATCAACGTCTCCGCCTATATCAACGACTCCACCTTTATCACTAAGTCCATTTATATCAACGACTCCACCTATCTCACCTTGACCACCTATAATCAACGACTCCGCCTATCTCACCAAGACCACCTACATATATCAACGACTCCGCCTATATCAACAACACCACCTTTATCACGAACTCCACCTATATCACCGTCTCAACCTCCGCCTATATCACCGCCGTCACCTATATCACCAACACCACCTATATAAATCATGTAGTTTAGGAGCACAAAGTGCTTAGACAAGCGTTCTTACTTGGTAGATGGTTTATTTCTGCCGCAAATCGGCAGTGTATTGTTGAGATCCGGTTTCATGAAGTCTGAAATAGCTGGCACGTTCCTAATTACAGCCATATAATAGACATGTGAACTCATGTGACATTATACAAAATACTTACTGTAGTTATATAATTAACAATACCAATGTAATATGAAATTAAGAAAAAAACCAAGAGCATGTCTGACCATGCTCAGGGTAGGGTTCCGCAGCCGTTCAAACATAAAAAATGCACTACTAACGTAAAAATACGATATGAAAAAGTGCAATGTAGCAAAAGATCGTAACTCCACGGCACTTACGTCTTTTTGCTGAGAAGCACAGTTTTTCAGCAATAACTCAAAACGGTATATCCGATCATGTTAAAAACAATTTTCGTTGAAAGTATTTATTAAATTTTGTCTGTGATTTTTTTCATATTTTTGGACATCAGATTTAGAAAACAGAGGGGGGGGGGGGGGGGGGCACAATGTATGCTATTTTCATAGCGATTATTTCCGAAAATATTCACTAAAACAAAATGTTTTTTAGAAACCTCAAAATGTTTTTAAAATAGCTGTCGAAATATGTGCCACACTTTGATATCTGCTGAAAAAAAAACTTTTTCAGTTTCGGTTACATGTATGGAGTGCCCCCCTTAGAAATATATTTTATCATTATTTAACTATCAAGCTAAGTAGCGGCTTATATAAGGCACCTATCCTCTAAATTTCATTAATATACGAGACGGACATGACGAAACTATTTAAGTGTTCCGTTTTTGCCATTTTGGCTACGGAACCCTAAAAACGAACTCACTTTGTAGTAAGAAACATCAAAGTAACGCCACTTTTGTGATTGTTTAAATCCGAAACTAAAAACGCTCTTTCGGAATCCGTAATACAAGGAAATCAATTAGGCAATTTTTGAATAAAAATTCAAAACTATTTTAAATGAACTCTGAGGAAAATAAAAAAAACTCTTTCTTAAGTTTTACATCATACTTATTGTTTTTTCTTTAGATGCATTTTTTAAACACCCGTTATGACTATTTTACAGTTTCCTTGTATAAATAGTGAGTTTCTAGAACGAAATAAAAGAGTTAACAATGTTATTATATCTGGGTTACCGGAACGTAGCAAGACTAACTCCACAGAGAGACAAACGGAAGACAAACTCGAAGTAATGAAAGTCCTGAAAAGTATTTGCAATGATTGCTCTGATCCACAAAAAGTTATACGATTAGGAAAATACGCACAAGGCACAAGTCGTCACTTAAAAGTATGTTTCTCATCGCAGGCATCTGCAACAGCTATATTGCAAAACAGGAAAAACCTCGAAACCGACACTATTAAAGTGTTTAGCGACCAAACACCTCAACAGCAGGCCTATTTCAAGGCAGTAAAACAAGAACTTGAACGACAAACTAACAATGGTGAAACATGTTTAAGCATCAAATACATCAAAGGTGTCCCTCAACTTGTACAACAGCCGCAAAAAAACTCCAACACGCCTCTAGCATCAGTAACAACATCCACAGCGTAACCACGGACAATACAACGTATCAAGTCATTAACAGTTATTCTGACATAACTACTAGCACGGGATCTCTAAAATGTTTCTTTGCGAATGTTCGTAGTATAGTTAAGCATGGCAAATTTGATGAACTGAAATGTGTATTAGAAGCCATGAAAAGCAGAATTCACATTATAATCCTAACTGAGGTTTGGCTAAAATCTGACGATGAAGCCATCAACTACCAGCTGCCAAGTTATACACATTACTACAATGTTAGGACTAGCGGACGAGGTGGCGGAGTGTCAATATTTGCCCAAAACTCGCTGAAACACAGCCTGACTGAAAAGCAATGTCTGAACGGAAACCATTACCTATGGGTTTATCTAAAAAAGTTCTCAGTAAATGGTGGCGCTATATATCGATCAAACCAGGAAACCGTCAGACTATTTAGATGAGTATTCCAGGCAAATTCACAACCGGAAAAGAACCATCGTGTTTGGCGATTTTAATCTTAATCTGTTAGGCACCGAAAAACATATAAAAGACTACAAAAAAGTTCTTAAAGAAAATACACACCAAGTGATTAACAATATACATATGAGCTATTGTACTTGAGAAACCTCTACTACAAAAACGATACTGGACCATGTGTGCACGAATTTAACCGAACATGATTATCATCTTGCTATGATAGAATCAGCTATGTCTGATCATAAACAAATTTACTTTGAAATTAAAAAATACTGCCCTAGATCACTACATAAAATAACACATGAAACAGTAAACTACCACAATCTGCACAAAACTCTTGAACACAAAATTGAAGCCGATGACTATGACGCCATAGAAAATCTACTTTTGGCGTGTATTAACAAGAATAAAGTAACAAAACCAAAATAGTTAACAGACAGGATTGGATTGAAAAGGAAATAATAAACGAAATCAATACAAGAAATACTCTATGGTACAACTGAAACAAAATCCACTAATCCACAGATTAGAGCAAGATTTTAAAGCAAAAAGAAATGAAGTAACCAAAACCATACAAGACGCCAAAAAAAGGTATTACCACAAGGCCTCCATGGACTGTAAAAATAATCCTTCGAAGATGTGGACACTAATAAATAGCTTGTCATCAAACAAAATAAAAGAATGTCAGATACCGATCAAGATACAAACTCCAACGGGGACCACTACAGATCAACAAGAAATGTGTGAAATGTTTAATGACTTTTTTTCTAATATTGGCTTGACACTAGCAAACCAAATTCCGATAAATTATAACAACAATACTACATACACTCGTACTTCATCAGCGAACCACTCGACACTATCTAAATTCGAACCTGTAACGGCAACCAGAGTTTCTAAAATTATTGATAATTTGAAATTGAACACGAGTTCTGACATAGATGGTTTAAGTGCGAAGGTAATTAAATATATCAAAAATGTAATTCTTGAGATATTGACATTATGCATAAATAAGGCCCTTTAAACTGGCATTTTCCCTGACAGCCTAAAATTAGCCAGTGTCTCCTATCTATAAATCTGGGAATCAATCTGATCCAAATAACTACCGTCCTATATCGGTCATTCCAGTTATTTCGAAAATTTTCGAGAAACTTATATATAATCGCATTGAGTCGTACCTAAATTTAATAAATTTAATTGATTAAAAACAATATGGTTTTCGACCCAAATCCAACACCCTTTCGGCAACAATAGATCTGGTAACGAAAATTAAAGTAAATATAGACAAAAAACAAATAGCCTTAGGATTTTTTATAGACTTAAAAAAACCATTTGACACAGTTAGTCACAACCTACTTTTGCAAAAACTATGCGCCATAGGCATCACCGGTATGGCATTGGATGTACTTAAATCGTATCTCACAAATCGTCGTCAAGTAGTTAGGATTGGCAATTCTCAAAGCGATCCTAAAATTGTAACATGTGGTGTCCCCAAGGATTGATTTTAGGACCATTATTATTCTTAATCTACATCAATAATATTAAGGAAATTGGTCTAAAAGGTGACATCACGTTATATGCAGATGACACAAGTCTTTTTTATTTTGGAAATTTTATCAATAATGTCATAAGCGATGTACAAGACGATTTAAATATACTTAACAGATGACAATATGATAGATGGTTTCAGTGTAACTTATTAACTATTAATGTCTCAAAAACCAATTCTATAATTTTTGCTGCAAAAATAACAAAATAGCGGATTATCAACCCTTAAAGATAAACAATGTAAGCATCCAAAAAGTTAATAAAGAAAAATATCTACAAAATAAAATATCGGATTAATACCCGATAAAAACTTAAATTGGAAACCACACATAGACTAGCTACAAAATAAACTGACGTCACTAACCGGAGGTCTGCGTACCTACAGCCGTTACCTTCCGCATCATGTACGCTATATTATTTACAATTCGCTAATTAAGCCACATATTATCGCATTGAAGTGTGGGGAACTGCAGCAAAAACTAATCTTAGTAGCCTTCAAATTGCCCAAAATAAAGTAATAAAAATACTTTTTCGCTATAATTACTTAACTCCAACTAGAAACATATATAACGAGACCAAAATATTAAATATAACATATACATATGCTTATAACACCTGTGTTTTGGTGCGAAAAATACTAAAAAAAGAAATAATGACTCAAATTAATTTCACTAGAAAAGACCATGTACAAAGAATAAAACTACGGAAATCTAATGACTTAATCTTACGTGCCTCGAGAACTAGCTATGGAAAAAAATGTATTCTCTATGAAGGTGCTCAATTGTTCAATAAACTCCCAAAGAAAATTAAAGAATTAAAATCGATTTCTAGTTTCAAATATCTACTTAAAAATCATCTTTTGTTGAACCTGAAAACATAAAATTACTTCTAAATTAAGATTACAATAATCATAATAACATGTATGTATAATAACCACAAAACTGAGATTATAATACCTACGCACAAAGACAAAACACATATAATATACATGTATACGTATAAATATATTTACAAAAAAAAAGTATATATATTTACTATATATATATATATATATATATATATATAAAATAAAAATATGTACAAAATAAAACAGTGAAACATCTATATTATACAATAATCAACACATGTTAGTAACACGCAACTGGATTGCATTGTTTGAAATTGTATACAACTACGCTCAGTCTCAACGCATGCCGTATCTAGATGTAAATGTTCCGTGTATTTTGCTTTGAATAGATTTAAGATAACGTTGCGCGTACTGCGTGCGGGCAGCGCATTGCAAATTGTCCATGTACCCTATATTTTTACTTATTTAATAAGCTCTTGCGTTCATTAGTTACTTTATAATTACTTTATAATTTTAGTTATAATTTTCTGCCTCATGTAAGTGAATTTGTAAATTCTTATGAGATTAAATGATCTTAAACCTTAAACCTATATGGTCTACTACAGATAAATAAGAAATATAAGAAAACTGACTGCTAACTTTTTAATTTTTCTTACTAATCTTTGTAGATCAAAGTAATAAAAGTGTTCATACGAGGGAACTGTACAAATGTCACGTCGACTGTTTAAAAAAATATATCCAAACTGGGACAATGTCGTCCATGGGACTAATGCGTCTTTTAAACATTTGAATGTATCCTAACACCTTAGAACTACCCCTCCCACGCTTAATGTTTGGCACTGTTACTAATGCAAGGAGAGCGAGGGGTAAAGTGTTCCGTTTCTAAGACGTCACCAAAAGACGCATTTTCCCACATTCGCAATTTGCACAGTTAACCTTATAAAAATAAGATATTTGTTCTCATAACGTTTTATATTGGAAAAAAATATAAAATACTCTACTCTGAGAAACTTAATGTTCCCAATTGTCATCTTCACTACAAAAAGAGTTCCTAAACTGTTTTACGTCAAGTTATAAGTAGATGCATGCTTGTTTGTTGCTTCTTACTAAGTAGGTAAGCTAAATGATTAAAAAGAGTAAAAACAGTCTTTTTTTTTAACGCGCACTAGGTGCCATATATGCTGATAAAGATTTAAGGGAAATAAAAGAGAAATGGAGTGTTCTTATTCCAAAGCTACACACAAGCTTTATAATAAAATGTATTCAGCGTCGCCGTTGGAAACCTATTTCGACTGCCCTACCTACCGATGGGCGGCTGCTAGTCCGCGCACATGTAAAATAGCTCCGCACGACTTGTAGTATGCTCTTCTTCGAATTTTATTTGTGTATTCAGTACTTAATAACATGATAGTTGGGTCAATTTCAACAGATCGCATTTTTTGTATCATTCCGGTGTAAAATTTTACACTATAACTAGCTGTGCTCGCGGCTCCGCCCGTTCGGTCTGTAAGCGGCTAATTCACCCCTCTCCCCTGGAGACGAAACTTGAAGTAAAGAAACTTAATATTAAATAAAACTACACTCCAAAATCAATAGTTTTTCGCACTTATTTAAAATTTTGACGTGATTTGAAAGAGGTGTATATCGGACGATACAGTACCACTTATCTATTTTTACGTCCTTGACTGTAGTACTATCTAAATCAAGTCCATGACAAATATCACCCAAATCAGTCCTCCAGTCAAATCAGTCTAAGCATTAAAAGATAAGAAATATACACATAGAAATCCATACTTCCTAACAACCTTTCGAATTTAGGTCTAATATTATTTTGAAGTAAGATTAGAGCAAAGATGAATATAGATATTGAGGCCAAGTATTTACATTTATTTTATTTACAGTTATGTTTATGTATGCACAATTAAATATGTTCATATAATTATATCTACAGTTACATACTCCAAAAGTAGGTATGTAAAGTATATTTATATAACATGGACATTTTACAATATTTTTTTTGTACCCCACATTGTGAGTCTTCCCGGCGGGCATCAGCACGAACAGCTGGTGACGCCCGAGCACGCCACGTAGAGCTACCCGTGCGAGAAGCAAGCGTCTGCCCCTGCGACTTGTTGATGGTCATGGCGAAGCAGACGCTCATGGGAAACTGTAGGCACTTGAAGCGGAGCGGGAAGTTGCTCGGAATGAAGGGGGTGCGGGGAATGAACACGGCTTCTCCGGCGCCGAACCCCATCAGGATTTGCGCCTCGATGAGGTTTCGCTGCAGCTGCACTACTTTTAGCCTGGTTCCGTTGCATAACTTTGGAGGTGACAAATTCCGAAGAAGCATGATCGGAACACCAACTTTCAGGGTTCATGTGTGTGGTGGGAGTCCTGAAGCGCTCAATGAGTTTAGGAACTCTATCAAGTATGTTGTGACGAAGCCTTTATCCAAGACAGTGTTAATGGAATTATATACTGCCTGTTCACCTTCGATATCCGCCAATATCCGCGTATTTACGGCTATCTCACAAACTGAAGAGCTCTCACTTCGCGTCACCTGGCTCAGGTCTCCGTATACGCTCTGAATGTGGTCTTCAACGGACGGAACGATCTTGTATAAAGTCTCTGGTAATCGAATCAGGCCGTTGGTTTCCTCCAGAAGTCCTTCTCCAACCTGAAGCAGTACCTCGGCAAAATCTTGCACATGTGAGCCTCCTCCTTATTGATACCACTGAGTCACTTATCTCGTATTTTGTTGTATTATTAAATCAATTATATTAAATTAAATTTGTTGATATCCTTACCCCCTCTTATAAACTTAGAGTTAATTAAGCAAAATGCCAATGTATTAATTTTAGTGCCACCTGTTAGTTCAGCAAGGTACGCGATAGTAGTCGTAGGCTCGTGTAGCACAGATTTGAGAAAAGTGTGCACCTCCTTCCTAAGTAGCGCCATAAGATTCAGGAGCAAACTTAACTCAATTGAACTGTTTTTATAGCCTGGCCGGGAATTTTCTCAACAGGTTAGTAAGGTTTGCATCCAAATCTGTTTAGCCGTTTTCACGTGATGCACGTACAAATAAACAGACAAATAGACAAATATTCTAAAAACTGTTGGAACGTGTTCTATTATCGATTCTAAGTATCCCCGGCCAACCTTTTTTTCGAATATCTTCCATGTACCTACAGACTTTCGAGCCTCTTCAGCTTTATTATATGTATAGATAGATAGAATATAGAAGATGCATAGATTAAGGTGTTTAAAGTTTATGTTTAATGTACATAGACATTTGTCTATGTACACTAAACCTATATAGATAATCTACTACTATAATATAGAAAAATCTAAAAAATAAGTAATATCGAGTATTTAAAGGTCACTAATTCAATTTTATTTTTTGTATGTTTGTTTGTATGTGTCGATGTAGCTTTATCACGCCAAAACGGCCAAACATATTTGAACTATTTTTGGTACACGTGTAGCTGTGCATCCCCAGATAATTATAGGATACTTTTTATTCAATTACGCTGAAGAAAAAAAGAGGGTGGTTCTTTTTCCTCCGCTGACAAAGTTGCCTTCTAAAAGGCTATAATTAAAAATTTCATCTCTGTGCGGACGAAGTCGCGGCCAACAGCTAGTAGAATTATATACTGCCTGTTCACCCTCATTTTTCGCCAATATCCGCGCATTAACTGCCGCTGCCTGTTCAATTTTCAGCGTGAGTATGGCTTTGAATTTGGCAAAAAGATATTAATTTTAGCGCTACCTGTTAGTTTAGAAAAGTACTCGATACTCGGCTCATAGCACATATTTGAGAGAAGTTTGCACCTCCTTCCTAAGTAGCGCCATACGATTCAGGTGCAAACTTAACTCAATCAAGTGTAGTGGCTACCCCCCTTTTAGGGGTTGAATTTTTATAGCCTATAACCTGGCCCGAGATTTTCTCGACAGATTAGTAAAGTTTGTATCAAAATCTGTTCGGCCGTTTTTACGTGATGCGCGCACAAATAAACAGACAAACAGACAAATATGCTAAAAACTGTTGGAACGTGTTCTGTTATCGATTTTAAGTATCCCCGACCATTTTTTTTCCAATATCTTCCATGTACAGACTTTTGACCCTCTTCAGCTTTATTATATGTAAGTATAGATAATCATTGGTATTCGTACGTAATTACATTATGTCAGTATATATGTGTCTATATTCATTACAATTCATTCTTATCATTAAAATACTACTCTAAAGAATAGTAAGCTTTTTCTATTTGATGCTTCTTCAATTTATATTTTAAATGTTTAATATTCATTAATATTCTTTTTTTTAATAGGGATTTTGTTAAATATTTTAATTGACATTCCAAAAGGGCCTGAATGGCACATTTGCAACGTAGAATTAGGGATAGCTAGTCTGTTCCAGGCAGGTCGTAAGTTGTGAGGTCGGGAATATTGGGTGAAGAGGTTAATACCTAATGTTCTTTACAAATAGGCAAACTTCTAAGATATACATAGATTAAGTTAAGGTTAAAATAGTTAGTTTTTTTAAGTATGGCTTGCAGCTTACCATTGAGTTCACATTTACCAATATTCTAACACAACGCTTTTGTAATCTAAATATATGTATAATGCTTGGGCTATTCCCCCACAGCACTATACCATATTTTAACCACGCATGAGCGTAAGCGTAATAAGGATTTGTGGCTATTTTTATGTCTATAGGTACATTTTTTCAGTTTATATAATGCATTAATAAAGCTGTTCAATTTACCACTTATTTTGTTTATATGGTCTTTCCAGTTAAGAGCCGAGTCAATGTTAATACCTAAAAATGGGGATGAAGTAACTGATTCTAGTTTCTTGTTATCATGGGAGTAGTCGATATTTATGGCGCGTTTTGGTAAGGTTTGAACTGCATGAGTTTAGTCTTATCAAGGTTTACTTTTAAATTATGGTCGATAAGCCAGGTTTCAATTTCTGTTAGGATAGGGTCTAATTGGTTATTGAGGTGAAGTTCATGGTATAACAAAAGAAATATCGTCTGCAAACAGTGTACATGGGCTATTTATTATTTTTCAATTTTTCAAATCGTTTATGAAAATTAAAAATAGGATACATCCTAGGACGCTCCCTTGAGGAATAAATTGTCTAACTTTAGCTGCCTGTGATTGGACGTGTTGTATTACTCCGGTTGTATGGTTATAGTACTCTATTTCTACGTACTGTACACGATTTTTAAGGTATGAAGAGAACCATTCATGAGCGCTTCCCCTTACCCCTATAACGTGAATATTCTTTAACAGTATGTTGTATTGCACTCGGTCGTAGGCTTTGCTCATATCAAGCAAGATACCTATAGCATATTTCCTATCATTTAAAATATACAGAATTTCCCGGACAAACTTATAAACTGCGAGTGTTGTAGATCTATTTTCCCTGAAACCGTATTGAGCATCGCTAAATATGGGTAGTTTGCACAAATTGTAATTTTGACAGAGGAAAATACATCTTTTCTCAGTCCACCCGTGACCATAGAAATCTGAAAAGCTTCTGAAACGTCGGGAACTAAAATGAGATAATATACGCGATATAATCCGTTAAATTGTTTTATTCCAATGAGTAATAATCGCGGAAACAGAAGAAAATATTATCGCTAAATATGTCATATTTTTCGCAAAAAGAAGCGAGTCGGTTTCACATCGCAGTCTCAAATACTTCCGCGAAAGTCGGTAGAAGCGCTATAGAACGATAGTTTTTACAGTCGTTTTTATTACCTTTTTTATGTACAGGTTTAATTATTGATATTTTTAACGCGTCCGGAACACCTTCTTCAAATGATTGATTGATGAGGATAGCCATAGAAATTCACGATGTGTACGTTGATTTTTATACATAAAAAATATTCCGGTAGTAAGAATTTTAGTTTTTTATTTTTCATATTATAAAATATTCATTTCATAATTTTAACGATAAATACAAAATAGTTGGAATTTCCATCTTCACCCCGTAGTGGGGTTAGTAGGGATAGCTATGAGGTAAGTTGGGAAAATTGCTAGGGTTGACACTTTCGGATTATGAAGATCACGATACGATAGCTTGACTTGTCAAGAGAATATTTTATTTACGTAGCGACATTATCTTTCATTAATACTTCAACACAAAACAATTTAATATTTTCTATAAGTTGAGATCTTTGCCTTTGTTATCAAAATTAGTTATATTTAGTAAGCATATTGATATCTTCGAAACAAAATGAATGAAATTAAAAAGTGAAGTAGAAGTAAGCTTTTAACTAATTAAGTTGACAGCACTGGTCTACAAGCACGAACTCGCCTCTCTATCGTCCCTGTACACCCTGTTCGTAACACTAACTCTACCCAATCATGACTCCACTGTCCCTGTCGTTGTCCCAACTGACCCCTCAATACATGCCCCATACACAACCTACCACCCCATAAAAAACCTCAAATACGGTTGAATCGTTTTCTGATGTAAAACCATTATAATAAGGAAAATATAACTTGAGTTTTTTTTAAATATTTTCTTCTGTTTCCGCGATTATTACTCATTGAAATAAAACAATTTAACGGATTATATCGCGTATATTACGAAACGTCGGGAACTAAAATGAGATAATATACGCGATATAATCCGTTAAATTGTTTTATTTCATTGAGTTTTTTTGTTTTAAATTAGCCTCGTAAGGATATAGACGATATCCGACAGGTTGATGAGCACTCACTTTGTCAAATCTGACATAAAAACGAATTAATTAAAATGCAGACAAAAAATAAGTTTTTCATTTTTTAATTTAGGTCGCATCCTAGACAGTTTTAATTTTATCGTACCCGGAGCTAATGTCAGGCCCTCACGCATCACCACCTTCCGACCAAAGCTAGCTTAAACAAATTTAGGGAAGTATTCCGTCCTAAACAGAATACAGAAGCGTTACAATACGCTGCAAACTATGCATGATCTGGATGTCTACTCTGATAGTATCAGTTGCTGGAGGCGTAGACTGCTTTCGCAAGCTTGTGGTACGCAGTAGTTCCTTTTCCTTTTCATATTTCATATTTCTCTTTATTGTTAAGATCGTAGTATGTAAGATAAGGAAGATTTGATTTGTTATTTTAACTAAATTTATATTTCCCGTCTAAATAAAACTGTCCAATATTTGTAAATGCTGTTGCACATCTGTTATTGAGGTGCGGGCTAGAAGTGCTCCTAGTTTTTACTGTAATTAAATGTAAAGCCTTGTACTTTGTTGGTGTGTCGAATAAATAAATAAATAAAATAAATAAATAAATTTGTTTTTTTTAGTGATGCCTCAAGAATAAAATATCTAAAAATATAAAAAAAAAACACTTTAAGAGCAATCTGTGCCCGAAAATTTAAGTAGCAACTAAATTATGAAATTCTGGATACGCATACCTACTGCCCCCGCCGTTTCTTCTCCCCCCGTTTTACGGTACTCTTAATTCGACATTACTCTCATCTTCGCATCACTGATGAAACTATGAACGTTAATTTCGCGAACTTGTTTTTACTAAATAAACTTTTTTATTTCCCGATAATTAATCGTTCCGTGTCCAAACTCAAGTTTTTCTACGAAACCGAATATTTTCACGAGTTTTTTGTCGTCATAGATGGGTAATAAGGGGTAAGTTTTATTTCATACAAGTTTTGTTTTGTGAAAATTTCTACCGTAAGAAATACATAAGATAGGAAAGGAACAGTTTCGGTAACCAACTTAATTAGCCCTTAAGTTAGTCAACCACAAATATTATAAGTTGAAAATTTTAAATTAAAGCAGAGCAACTTCTGTGACACACCAACTACAAGCAGGGAAACGGGGGCTACTTCTCTGTTATATCTGCCCGTCCAAGATACATGCCTCGCATAGGCGCACTCGTGTTACCGGCCGCGTCCAGAGCGGGGGCCCCCCGCCCCCACCACCCTGCGCCATCTAGTGCGGCTAGCGCGCTAGGGTTCCACACTGTTTTGGAATTTGGAATTCCAGTACCGTAGTAAGTGAGAATAATGTGTCATTGGTAACACATAGTGAGGTAGAGTAAAACCAATGTTAAAATGGCCGCAACTCCACTGACGTTCAGTTTAAGATAGGTCCCAAGACTAGATACGTCCCAAGTAGCACACGAGCTGTATAAGAGCTTATACGGCCATTTTACAGCCAGCTTGAACGTTATAAGAGGGTATATAAGCTAGTGTGCTACTCGGGGTGGCAGGATCTCCAGCCAACTTCGAATAAAAAGGAACTGACAGCGCAGCCAGCCGTGTGTAATATTACACAAACCTTTTCGAGCTAATTTTCTCCTTCACAACTTGAAATTTATTCAATCGACATCAGTAAATAGGAAATTTGGTACATTTATTAAAACCCCTTAGCTCGCCTAGAATCCTAAATTTGATATATGTAGCTTATCCAGTAATTGATACTATTAATGTTTAAAAATTGGTATTTTTATGACTGACTGACTCACTCACTGGCTGACTCATAGATCATAAATCGATTCTACTTCCAGATGACCCAGAAATTTGATATTTGATTATCAAGGTAGACTATTAGGCGTCTACAAAGGGAAAAAAATACAAAAAAATCACAAAATTCGTACAAAACTATTGAAAAAATATATCTTAAGTATGGTGATATCGACTACCTAGCAAAAAGTAATAATACCCACCAAAACATAAATGTGAAAATAAAACCAAAATCTTATGCTCCACCAAAAGTAATGATATCTCAAAAGGTGCCAATTCTGGTACTTGTTAGCATTCAAACCAATTTATTTAATGGGTTTTGACCCTTAAGTTGGCAGTTTTCTATTCAGTATTGTTTCAATATCATATCATATGATAAGCGGCAATAAATTGGTTTTACTGTTAACACTGTAGTATCAGAATTTGCACAATAAATTGGTTTTACTGTTAACACTGTAGTATCAGAATTTGCACTTGATGGAACATGAGAACTTAGGTTATTTTTAACATTTATGTTTTGGTGGGTTTTGTTTGTTTTACTGATACATGAGGAATCTAAAGAGAAACGAAAAGTCCATACTTTTTTTCTTGGTATTTTTTAATTATTCTTGTAAAGTACACAATCAAGGACTATTAAAACAAGAGGATTGCCATACTTTACATCGTGTTCCGATCGCATGGATGTATTATGGCAAAAACTAGATGGCGCCATAAAAATAATCATTTAACTTTGTTATAATTGAATAAAGAAACATAGTATAGTAACAATTAGTTCGCAAATAGCTAATCCATACTATAATATTATAAATGCGAAAGTGTGTCTGTCTGTCTGTCTGTCTGTCTGTCTGCCTGTTACCTCTTTTATGTTTTTGGTATGTATTTAGTAGTATGAATTTGGTATGGAGATAGTTTGAGTCCCGGGGAAGGACATAAGCTACTTTTTATCCCGGAAAACTATCCTTATCCGCGATAAACGAATTTAAGGCGGACGAAGTCGCGGGCAGAAGCTAGTAATAAATAAATCGTAACATTAAATAACTGCATCACGCCTGCAAAGTTAAATAGTTATAAAAAATAATTCTTATACATAGATAAAGCTTTGTACATATCGGGGAACGGCTTTTTGTATGGAGATGGTCAGTCCTCTTGTTTTAATGGTCTTTGTACACAATTAACTATCTGGATGCTCATGCTCGCGTGCTCTACTATTAAGGTGCGTTCGGCAAATTTTGGACGGATTTAGGTAGGTTGACATGATGTTAGGTTTTTTTTTTTCTCAGTTTGTAAATACATTACGTAAAAAACTAAAATGTCAAAATGATAACAATAAAATACTCTATATTTTTTTCATCTTCCTAGTCGTGAAGGTGAGTCCGTAACGAGTGTTTAAATTAAGAAAACATTTTTTTTTTGCCACGGTCAACGGTGGGGTAAGAACGGACGGGCATTTAAAATCGTCTATATTGCCGGTAGCGAAGAGATTACTACAGAGAAATATCAGTTTTTACCCTCTGACAAACATATAGTAGAATTGGTCAGATAGTATTACTAACCGTGATTTTGGACAAGATTTTTACTTTTTGTGACTTTTTCTGTCCGATCTTACACTACGCGCCTAAAATTAAAGAACTTGTGTATCTCAAACTTTTGACTGCAGGTTAATGAACTTATCTTGGGGTTAATGAACTTATCGTGGGGTTAATGAATCCAATTTCATCAAGAAGTGTAGTAGCCTAAGCGGAGATGAGGATAATCATAGTAGTTGTTTATGCAACTGATACATAATGGGGTGGTATTAAAACACGAGGCGAGTTTTATAATAAGACCACACGAGTGTATTAAGACGTACTATGTGCATTTGCACTAGTTTGTGTGACACGTGGCGTCAGGAAAATTAAAGGGAAGCCGAAGCGTACTCATGTTTAAGGAAAAAGGTAGTTATAAGCCTTTTCTTGGACAACCTTGTGGGAATCGGTTTATATGGACGCCACGCCACTGCTAGTTTTATCTATATTCATATATTAAATCCTCTATCATGAGTTCCAAGAGCAACCATTGGTTATCTCGGTATTAACCACGGGTAGGACCATGTTTGCCTACATTTAGTATTGAAAAGCTGGTCGTTAGTCGCTACCTATGGTTTTTGGACACGTTTAAGAGGTTTTACTTTATGGGTGTAGATTAATTATTTTAAAGTATTGTGGAGACTATCTAAAATAAATACGATCATTTGATTCAGTTTGCGTTTTTAATCACCATAATCAAATAAAAAACAAACAGTGGTAATTAGCATTCGTAATTATCTCACCTTCAATATAATTATATTATATAAAAGCGGGTTGAGCGTACTTGTATATAACTGCATGCTAACCAGGCTGTACAGTGTACATACACATTTGCTGCTTCTGAGCGCTGAATTACTCATTTAAGTACTAACAGATAATAGGCTTGCACTTACATCTTCTTACACGAGTATGACCAACCTGCTTTTTATGGTGAAACGAGTATAATAAAAAACATACAATATTTTAACACAACAGGCATTTAAATAAATAAAGAATAATACCTTCATAAATATTTAGTAAATAAAACAATAACGTAACGTTTAATCATTTAAATTTGTCTGCTTTAAAATAAGAATCAAATTACATGTTGGGAGTCAGATTTATGTATCATTGGTGACCCGTAAGTGCAAGTTTGAGAAACCCTGACAGTTTAAGATAGGAAGATTTTCATCCGGTCTTTGTCGACTGCGGGTAAGACCGGATCTCAGCCTACAGTAGGCGTATTCCAATTTCAATTATACAGATTTATCACAAAATAAGAAAAATAGCATGTACTCAGTAAAATAAACTAAAAATGCTTCTACTTACCAGTAATTTTCAAAAACTCTTCAAAGGGTCATTTCGGACATAGCACAGAATTGCATTTTTTAAGTAATTTTACTTTATTGCGCATAAAGCACGACTCGCTGGTCGCAGCAACAAGTGCGAACTAAAGAGGGGAGCAGGACAAAATAGCGCATCACATGATCCTGCCAGCTTTTAAAAAAAAACCCGCAATAAGCGTATTTTTAAGCCATACGTTCTTACCCGGTGTCCGATCTTAGTCGAACGCACCTATGTATGCAAAAAATTAAGCACTTTTTTAACATTAAGCATTTACTAATATAATATGTATCACCAAGTTATACGAAATAAATAAATAATTACTATTTAACGAAATGTATTTAAATACGTTCTGTAGGAGCTATACAAACACCCATATGATATTTACACGCTGTATACAGGAAATATTAACTCTTTAACAATTGTATTTTATTCTGTTTCCGCGATTATTACTCATTTAAATAAAACAATTAAACGGATTATATCGCGGATAATATTACCTCATTTGAGTTCCCGACGTTTCGGAAGCTTTTCGGCTTTCCATGGTCTTTAATACTACTAACTAATAATTTGGTTAATTTTATAAGTCTTCCCTGAATTCCTCATATGGAATATTTTATCTGTTACGAAATTGAAGTTAGTACATCAGTAATTTGAATTTCAAATATGGCTCAGGTATCATGATCAAACTATAGAACGGATATAAACCATATTTTTTACAAAAAGGCAACTTAAAGTTATTCACGATTACGAATAACTTATTGCTTGAATATGGCGATCGGTAATTTCGGTACCTTAGTAAACATAGCAAATAGTAAAAAAAAAAGGAATGTATATTTTCTGTTCTGATAATTTCTGCCTTTGGGATGACATTTACGAACACATCGATTTGTCCTACTTTCGCACAGCAACGAAATAAAATGTAAGGTGGCACCCGGCAAGTCACCATAGACTCCTTTTTATCCGAAAAAACCGCAGTTGCCAAAACGTACATGTCACGCAACGCAACTAGGCCGCAGGAACAACCCAGATTAAAATAAAAATCCCAATTGTAACCTAAACATATTACATTTTTACTTGCACAATGCATATATCAACCTGTTTACTGCAATAGTGAATAGTGCTTGACATATTTTTATAGGTTATTACGAGTAAATATCCATAATAAAGTGAACCAAAAGAGTCGGCGTTAGAGTGTCAGCCCTGGATGTCCAGCGCGCATCCCTGATTCTGTAGAACAGAGCGGAGCCGTGCGTGCCCGGCGCGCTGTAAACAGCCTACCCTACGTATGGAGGCTGGACGTCCCTAACACCCCAGAGAAAGGGGTGCCCCCGCTTCTTCCTTCTACCTCCTTGTGCAAATTCCCCTGGCGATGGAAATGTGCTCGGCCACATTTTATACAATTTCTAGTCCGTGCGTTGCAAACTTTACTCGTGTCCACATTCAGCGTTATTAAATTGCTTAATTTCCTCGCTGAGGCGACGACGACGACCAAAGATCAGGCCGCTCTATGAATGGTCTGGCCGAGTTATTAAACTTGTTTGTTGTGAACAATTTTCCCGGCCGTTGACTTTTCGTTTCATTCACTTGGCGGAAACTTGTTTATTCTCGCCAGCCTGAAGGTATCGTTACGCCGCACGCGATTGCGACCTCCACTTGTGTAACTTACACATGTTACTTTTAAATCTCAGTTAATCAACATTATCTTGTGAGTGCTACCTACATGGCAATGCAACGATGAATCTTTAATGTCATTGCTAAAAGGTTTATTTCTAATATAGTTTCATGAAGTAAATAAAAGTATTCAAAATTTAATGCACGTTGTACAAATGAAATACTATTTCATAACGCACCTCATACATACATATATACGGAACGCGAAATTATATAGGTATGTCAATATTTAATTATTCATCATTTTTAAGAGAGTAGAAGAAAGTAGTTCAATATTCCATTTACAAATTGACAGATTTCCGATCGGTCAGTTTGAGTATAAATGGAGGCTGCTTTACAGATACGAGTAGATACCTATGTATTTGCGTACGAAGTTGATTAAGTACTGGCATTTTAGGAAGGTATAGATAATATACCTAAGTACTTATACAATTATTTAAAACAAACTACCTAAAAACACATTTTTCGCTTTATATTAATAAAATAAATAACTTAGGCTTTTTCAAACAATGTGAAGTAATTAATGTTTTCAGTAGATTTTGTCTGTCATTACTATCTAAACAATGTGAAGTTATACCCTCATTTGAACAAAAGTACCGGCCGAACAACAATCTAAGTACCCAAAGCTGCGTCCACACGTAGCATGACTGCGTATCGCGCTGCTTGGACGCTTACTGTCGGCGCGCCGATAATGCCGCACTCTTCCGATACAAGTGTGTGATACGCGTAGCAAATGGATTTCGAGTGATCGGATCGGCGCAACGTCTAAACGCGTGATCGTGACACGCGATCATGCCACGCGACGATGATCTGATACGGGCAAATGATACAAATGTGGACGCACCTCAAGATTACTTCCCTGCGTACTCGCTGCCGTACACCTAATAATATATAGCCTTTTATTTCTTACAATATTTCTTACAAAGTACAAGAATATCTTATTTACATGCAATCTTAAAGATAGTAATAAAGGAAATAATAATTAAATCTACTATGTACACACATAAATTGCTGGGTATAAATGCAAGTACCCCACTTATTAGCGGGTGAAGGCCTCCTCCAGTGATACCCAATAGTCTCTATCCTGGGCTATTTGTATCCATTCTTTGCCTGCTATTTGTGTGACGTCATCCGTCCACCTGCTTATTGGCCGTCCTCTCTTCCTTTTACCCTTGGGGCCTGGCCATGACGTCAGCCGCGATGTCCATCGGTCGTCGCTCATCCTAGCTACGTGGCCTGCCCACCGCCACTTCAATGTCTGGGCATGTTTTTGTGTGTCGATTACTCCTGATTTTTTTCTTATGGTTGAGTGATGTATTTTATTAATTTTTCTGATCTTTAGCATGCTCCTTTCCATGCTACGTTATTTTGTTTTTTATCCGTTGTGTAAATTTCCATGTTTGGCTGGCATAGGTAAGTGACGGTAGCAGGCAGCTGTCCATAACAATTTTTTTAATATTAATTGGCATTTCACTTTTAAATATTTCTTTCATATTCCAGTACTTTTTCCACACTCCTTTAATTCTTCTTCCGATTTCTAGATCGTTGTTCTGTTTTTGGAAAGATAATTGTTTACCTAAGTAAATATAAGAATCTACATACTCCAGCGTTTCATTTCCAAGACTTATTGGACACTTGACTGCATTTGTCATAACTTTTGTTTTGCTCATATTCATTTTTAGGCCTGCTTGTCTGCTTATTGTTTGTAGCGTGACTACCATGTATGTAAGCTCTGTGCTGTTTTCAGAAAACAAGACTAAGTCGTCGGCGAACCTCAGATGGCTGATGTATTGTCCGTTGATATTTAATCCGACTGTTTTCCAATTTAGTTTGCCAATGGGTGATAATGGATCTCCTTGCCTCACCCCTCTTTTTATAGCGATACGTGGACCTGTTTCTCCAGTTTTACACGACTAGTGCTGTTGTTATACAGGTTTTTTAGTAAGCTAATGTATTGCGTCTCTACGTTTTGTGATTGTAGAGCGTGCCAAATAGATGAGTGAAATAACGTGTCAAACGCTTTTTGATAGTCTATAAAGACCATGTAGAGCGGTCTTTGGAATACACCTAATACTTATGGTAAAATAACATTAGAACAAACAACTATACAGTGATCATTATAAATATGTATACATTTTAGTACCTTATCAACTTACTAATGTGTATAAATATTTATGGCGCTGACTGTACCTGATTCCATTCACACTTAACAAGTGAATGCACTGGAAAGTGTAAAAAAATCGTACAAAAATACTTTTTGGAAATTGTATCTCGAAATGGCAACTATCAAACCACTTAAGTCTTTAAATTAATAATGTAGGTATTTCAACCAACCTCAAACAAGCATACTCAATACAATTTTTGGAACAAATCGCGTAACAATCATTAAAAAAAAAGTAATTAATGTATTAGGAACAATCCGCCTTTTTTGATGTTAATTAAGTTGATACATAAATCGTAAGTTTATCGAACCACGCGATCTCGCCACTACTATATAAACCCTCCGGGTTTCCTACATTGGCATCTATAGGTAACTGAATATGCAAATAAATATAATAATATATATTCATATTGGGAATCGTAAGTATCTCAAAGACGTGTATTTTATATATTTTCCCGATAGTAGGTATACATCATGTCAACTCAGAATCTACAAATATATTATGTTTATATTGAAATGTTTTTAGATATATTATTTAAATACCCGACGTGACATTTGTGCAGTTCCCTCGTATGAATACCTACATTAAAAATCTATTCTTACGAGGCAACTGCATCGCTTTGGTCTAGGGTATATAGATCAGTAAGAATAATAAAAAAACCGACCACGAGAATGTCGGACCATGCTCAGTGTAGGGTTCCGCAGCCGTTCACGCAAAAAATGTACTACAGAAGAACAAAATAGGATATGAAAAAATGCACTAGCAAAAGAGCGTAACTCCACGGCACTTACGTCCTTTAGCTGAAAAGCCCAGTTTTTAGGAAACAACTCAAAAATGGCTCGACTGATTTTATTCAATATAGTTTTCATTGAAAGTTCTTATAAGGCCACATTTTCATGAATTTTCCCATTATTTTTTGACCCGTCGTTGAAAAGTTAGAGGGGGCGCTATTTTATTGGATTTCCGGAGCGAATATTTACAACACTGCTGACTTTATAAAAAAATATTGTTAGAAGACCCCTATTATTTTTAAAAGAATTATTCAACGACACCCCACACACTAGTGTTGGAACGGAAAAATAAATCACAATATGTGTACGAGAGGTACCCGAAAAAAGGTTTTTTTTTAGTTTTTATTTTACCGTTTTGTCGGCAAATTTCAGCTTTCTAGTACTAATGATCACGGAGCTAAGGACAGACAGACGGACAGACGGACAGGCGGACAGACGGACAGACGGACAGACAGACATGGCGAAACTATAAGGGTTCCTAGTTGACTACGGAACTCTAAAAAGTGACGTTTGTCAATCCAAGACGCAATATTCGATATAAAAATAAGATAATGTAGATTCAGAGTTCACATGACCTATAACTGTAGGAAAAAAGATTATATGCTTACCTCTGAACAACTTAATGTTCCCCATTGATCTGATGCTAGATCCGAAATTACATCTTATAAATCTGAATTCCCAATAACGAAAATCCACTTTTGCTAGAACAGACATGTAAGTCGAGTAGTGCTAGCGTTATCAGAGGTCATAGCGGTCGTTGTTGGAATACTTGTCATGTACAGAATGGCTCGGCTTTTAATTAAAGCTCAAGTAATTTAGAGGGCCAGGCTTGTACGAATACGCCGCGCGTGGCCATGTATTAGGTACAGTCTTCTGCATACTCATTTGGAAATGTTTAAACAGCGAGGTAGTCTTGGGGGAGGGCCGGGCGATGGTTAGTTCTCTACAGATAAATTAATAACGTAGCGCCGGTATGGATCCACGCGTGTTGCCAACTGCTGCGGGAGATTCCTTGCGGATAAACAGGGCAAAGTTTTGAGCCGGACTTAAAATACGCGCTGGTATAAGGAAGACTGAAAACGGCCGGTAAATTATATTTCTTTTCCTCTTTCGTATATCAATGTTCAAATCGTTACAAAAGTTTCCTTGACTTAAGTTATAAACCGGTGTATACGATACGATTTTTTATTGAGTCTCCTAGGTGTCAAGATACCCAAAGGATTTTGGATCATAGTATTTCAAATAGCCCTTAAAATTCTTCAACACTTTATGGTACGAGTTTAGCTTATCTTGTTCATTCTAAATTCGGAATCAAGAAACAAAAATAAAAAATGATATATCAAGTATGTGTAAGTTAGAAGAAATCTAATATTTATAATATAATTTACCTTCCTGATTTGGCAAAAATAATCTAATGTGATAGACATAATTTTGCTATAAAATCTGTACTACTGTACAGTAGTCCTATGCTGTTGAGATGTGAGATGTAAAATTTGAACGGAGCACACCTATTATGAAATTTGTGCACACAGCGGCGCGCCGGACACACACACGCGGCGAGGTACTCGGACTTAGGTGGCTATCGGGGGAGGGTGCGTTCGAATACTTGCGACTCTCTCCCCAGCTTAAATTCCCGTATTAATATGTATCTTCTTTACGCGTGGATTTCAGAACGCCGATGGTGCCTGTAATTATATCGTGGTCAGTACCTACGCAACCCTTTTTAATACCGTAAAAAACCGAAAGGAAACGTTTTAACGAAACGTTTTAGAAAATTTCAGTTGTTTTTAATACTGCCTAATTGAATTGAGCCTAATCCACATAACACGGGGAGGACAATGCCTCATCTTTTGTAATTATAAAGCAATAAGAATTTGTAACTAGAGTAAGTAGACTTAAGTACTACAGTCAGCATCTTAATCGAATAAATCGTAAGAAGCAAAGGTGCTCAAAAATATCAAACCAAGCTTTATCAATTAGAAATTTGAGTCGTGAACAGGTTTTATGAGCACCTTGTTTCTTGCTCAAATGTATAACATGGCAAATGTGCCTAAAAAGTAAAGTTCTAATGTACTTCTCTATCTATTCTACCTACACAATTATACTCGTTAATTGACACAATGCGCAATATATACCCTGACAGAAGATTTTTTCCACTCGCGTCTAAATTAAGAAATTTCCGTTAATAATTAATTGACGCAAAAAGGATTGTCAGCCGAGGTTGGACAGCGTAGCAACCCCATTTCCAATGGGTAATTGAAAAGGGTAGCATAGTTGTTAAAAATTCAATGGGCTAAACTGTCTTAAACTCCGTCAGCGAGACGTCCGATTTGCTGTGGTGGAGCTCTCGGAGCGTGCGGTGTGTCATGTCACTCGATAGTCAGGTCTGCGAGAATGAGAGACTGTATCGTATAGTTCCTTTAGGGCATACATACAGGTGTATACAGACATTAGTAAGTTTGGAGAATCGTGTATATAGCTTTAAGGAGTAAAATCAGAGATATTCGTATTTCGGATGCGGCTTTGTTCAGGGGTACGAATTAAATATGTACGTACTTGCATAATTTTTTTCGAATACACCAATATTTTTAAGAGAACGAATAATAAATGTCACCAGCGTTAACAAAACGATATAGTAACAGTATGTTAGTTTCCTACGACGTAGTAGTATCAAAAATGATACAGATGAAGGACGGTAGGTAGCAGAGGCATGGCGTCAGGAAAATTACAAGGGAAGCAGAAGCGTATTCATTTACTCATATTTAAAGAAAAAGGTGGAGGTGGTGGTGGTGGAAAAAGTCTTTCCTTGGGTAACCCGGTGGGAATCGGCTTATGTGGACGCCACGCCACTGGTAGCTAGTGTTTCGACCATCTGGTCAAGACCGCAGGGAACCATTGATGGGAGGAAGGCACGACTTGTGGAGATCCTTGGATCCTGCCTTTGTCCAGAAGTGGATACATACCATCATCACATCATAATTTAATTCAGCGTTTTCGCGGGAGCAAATAGTTTAAATTTTCATGGAATTTTATGACAAGAAAGCTAACTTTTTATAAGGCAAACAACATATGGTAGTTTTTCATCTCATCAGGTCAAACATGCAGGTTTTGCTACGAGCTAACAGTGTGCGAAATGCGAGTGTGATGGAAAGTAACTTTTTTTTTATGTCATAGTGCCGCGTGTTGTTATTTTCTCTGAAACATTTTGACTAATTTGTTTATGGTTACCAATGTATGCTCGTTAATGTTTAAAAATTACGTGTGGTAATAAGCAAACACACAGAATGGTGGAAAGAAAAACTACTGTTGTGTGTTTATAACATGTTCCCACTGCTGCTTGAGACGTTGTATATGTGCCTAATGAGAGCAAAGTTATTTGCTTAACGTGCGTTTGCATCACTCGCTATGCTCAGGATTCAAGAATCGGCACTCGCAGTAAAAAACAACTTTACTCTCTTGTTGTACAAAAAACTATTTCACTTTCAAAGAGAGTAGATTACCCTATTTATTAGCTTTATTCTAGACTTGTCCGGGGTGTTTCATCGATTCTCCGATTAAGTACCGCAAAAGGGGGCGCGAATTGGGATTTTTCTAGGTAATTCGTGCAGTTGCAAGAAGAAAGTGTAACAATTTATTTTTAAAACATATTTTTTTTCTATCGCTTTAAAATAGGTAATAAAGTAGGTAGATTTTCTTTGAGTTGTCTTCAAATAGCCCATTTCGCTAATTTTATTCTTCAATGTACCTACAGACATTTTATTTCTACAACTGAATAATAATGCAGGTGTATTAGTCATTATAATGAGTGCGCAGCATAAACATATATATAGTATACACATCCCATGATTATGCGACAGGAAGGGAAAGTACTTATCGTAAATATTTTAGAAAAGATATTTTGCAGAATTAAAGAAATTATTTTATTTTTAAAAGTACTTAATCTGCATTCAAATATTGTATAAAAGTTTCTTGCCAACAGTAATAGATGTAGTTAGTACTTGAATAATTTTCTTAAAATTTTAATTAAATATTTCACGTTAGTCCCTTATTTAAAAATACTATGTTTCTTATGAGGATTATTGTTTAGTCTTTCGATTAACATCATAAAAATACGGATTCGTTATTTTTTTCAAATTTAGTCGATTCGATTCCCAGTTTCCGAAGTTGAAGCGAGTAATTTTTAGAAAATATCTGAAAGCGGTGTTAGTTAGGTAGGTAAAAGTTACTTTTAAAAATAAAATAATGTATTCATTCAGTAAAATTTAGCATACCCATGGGACAACCTGTTATGTAGAGTATCCATACTGTCAGGCCTAGCAGTAAAGTCCTGGAGTGGTGACCACGCATAGGAAAGCGCAGCGTGGAAAGGCCCCGACTAGGTGGACAGATGACCTCGTAAGGGTCGCGGGGAGTCAGTGGACGCCGTCTGAGCAGGATCGCATCATGTGGCGAGCTATAGGGGAGGCCTATGTTCAGCAGTGGAAGTCCGTGGCTGATAGATAGATAGATAGGCCTAATTTCACTATGTTCTGTGGGCGATTACAGCTGTCATATTATGTATCAAATTAATCCTCTCAATAAATATGTACCACAACTTTTCGACTATTTCGTTGACATAAAGAGCGATGGGACATATATTTGTGAAGGATTACTCCACGCATATTTTTGCACTTGACTGTAAGTATGTACAGATACTTATCGTACCTACAGACATACATTATTTCGAAGTGTTGAATTAAAAAATCCGTCAGCTTTGATAAACAAGGAACTATTGGTGTATTGTGGGGTGAAGGATTTAACCGGTACTTTATAAACATACGTACAATTTACAATGTGAAATAACATTAGTTCATAAGTACGGTCAAGGGATATAATTTGTTTACCCTTTCGTACCTTGTCATAGTGACATTGATATGGAATCTCTATCGGCTTTCATATTGATTTTGACTGTGACAAGGTACGAAAAAGTATATAAATTAAATTCCTTGATTGTTCATGTAAGATAATGAACGCACTTGTTTTGCATAATGAGTTTTTGCTTGCTCAATAGATGGCGCCACTTGTCAAAAACTTCGACAGTTTTTATTGTGATCTAGTTTTACAGTGTATAACTTTCTAGTACTCGTTTATTTAATTTTAATTTTAACTAATTTGCATCACAGGTATCTTGTCAAGTACACAAATTCAACATAGCAACAAAGAACATTAAAACTTGTTGGACGGTAATCGGTATAGGTTTGGATCGAGAATTGAGCTAGGGGATATCCAAGCCGAAACAAGATGGCGCTTTAAAACTAAACATTGCTTAAAACGAAGAAACAAAGTTTAGTGACAATTGGTTAATAAACAGATAAATAATAAACTGTGTCACCTCTTTACTATTATAATTATAAAGCTGTAAAAATGAAATGTCTGTACATTGAAGATATTTTCAAAAAAGTGATTGTTACGGAGTAATTGGATGTCACTGAAACGAAAAAAAGTTGTGGCTTCATCGCATCACGTCAAATCGGCTACACAGATTTCAATTACTTTTGGTACACGGGTAGCTGGGTATCTCCAGATGGTTATAGGATACTTTTATCCCGACTATGCTGAAGAAAAAAAGAAGGTTTATGACTTTTTCTCTTCCGCGAACGAAGTTGCGGGCACCTTCTATCTAGTTGTAAATAATAATTGTCATACAAGGCGATGTAAATCTACGAAGGACTATTTCTATTGCGATTGACAGACCTCCTGTGTTAATGATCCTAAATATCAATTATGTGCTTAGTTAATAAAAGAAGCAATAGATGTCGCTGCATGTCTATGAAATAGTCTGTAATTATTGATAACTGGAAGGTGCAACTTCGTCAGAGCGGCGGAAAAAAATCGTAAACCTCTTTTTTTCTTTAGCGTAGTCGAGTAGAAAGAATCCTACAGCAAAACCATCTGGGGATGCCGAGCTACCCGTGAACGAAATATAGTTGAAATCCAGTTATGCGTTTTGGAGTGATGGAGCCACAACAACACATACAGACATACAAAAAATCCAAAAGAAATGTTTTTGAAAGATATTTTCAAAAATATGAGTGATACGGACTATTTAATTGTGACTGTTTTAAATGTTCGTATGTGTCGTTGTGGCTTCATCACGCCAAAATAATTAAACGGATTTCAACTTTTTTTGGCACACGGACCCCGGTAGCTGAGCTTCCACAGATGGTTATATATAGGATACTTTATACTACAAAAAACTTTTGCTTTGAGTTTTTTAAACAGAAAATGAATACTTTTAAAATATTTTACTGAAACCAAAAACATTTAGATGAAATTCCTTTTCTGTTTTGTTCAAATAATCACTGATTATATTGTAGTTCAACACTAAAATTGTGACAAAGAAATGGCTGTCTGTTGATTTTTGAAGGTCCGAGTCGAGAAATATTATATTCATACATAAAAAAATATTTTTCGTTCTAATTCTAATAAACCGTATCACTTATTTTTTATAAAATATTTTCAATCTATGTACAGTCATATCATTTATACTATTTTATAATACTACTAGAAGGCGTCCGCAACTTCGTTCGCGGAGGAGAAAAAGTCATAACCCTTCTTATTTTCCACAGCGTAGTCGGGTGAAAAGTATCCTATAACCATGTTTGGATACCCAGCTACCCGTGTACCAAAAATAGTTGAAATCTGTTCAGCCGTTTTGACATGATGAGGCCTCAAAGACACAAACATCTATACTTGTCATTTTTACAACTTTATATTAGAAGTATAGATGTTTGTGTCTTAGGCCTCATCACGTCAAAACGGCTGGACAGAATTCTACCATTATATTTGGTACACGGTGGTTGGACATCCAAGAATGGTATCCACAGATAACGTGCGTTTTGTCACTTCTCTGAGCAAACTCGCAAGGTGTCTCTAGTGGATATTTGCCGAGTCGCTAGTTAGTTAGTCTTTGGAGTTGTCGACCCCTTTATATGAAAATATGAAGTTGTAATGTTAGCGAAACTTAACAGCAAAGGATTTTGTATTTTACTATTACAAACTACGTCTCGAAAAGCATCTCGAATAAAATACAAAATTTCAGAATGTTCGCTTGGTAAACTTCGGAGATCCTTATCTCAGTGGCCGGAATGGTTTTTTTTTTCTACATTTTCCTGATTAACACGAAATTTAACCAAAATTAAAACAAAATTATTTGAGAGTGTTTTTGAAGCTACATTTTTCCTTATAGTTTTTAATTTTTGGCCCCCCTCACAAAGACATACATACATACAGACTACAGACAGAGTCGCACCATAAGGGTTTGTTTTTCGCCTTTTTGACACGAAACCCTAAAAAGGCATTTCAAAATAGTCAAATTCGTATCATTGTAGCAACAATTTTTAAACAACTCGAAAAATATCCAATCGATACTATGAACATGGGGAACTCGAAAAACAAGTCACTACTTACTTTTTATTTATACGACTAGTTGGTGAATACCTTCATCCTGATCCTAATCCTAATAATCCTATCCTAATTAATAAAATTATAACGATGTATTATAAACGTGAAAGTTTGGATACGTACGTTCCACTTACTCTTAAAAACTACTCGAAGCATGTTTATTAAACATTCTAGTTATGTACCTTATATATGGTTGTAGGACATGAGCTTTAATTTATGTCAAATTTCGTCCCCTTTAGGGACGAAAAAGGGATGTAACTTTGTATCGAGAGCAAATATTTTGCTAACGTTGCACGTTTTCTTTTGACAAGAGATATATATTCCAATTGACGACGTTGCCATAGCCACGTTATAACAATGATCGCTATGTTACGGCTGAAAATATTTTTTAGGGGTTGTTTACTCTATTAATACATATTAACACTGAAATTTTTCGTTAGTTTTGAAAAAGCTCTACACCCTTATTATATTACGCACATGTCGTGACGTAGCGGAGTTAATCGGAGAACAGGTCATATCATCGTAGTTCGTGGTCGAGAAGAAGAAACATGAAAATTGGCAAATATTGAAAGTGATCGTAAATGTCAATGTCAAGTATTATTCCGACTGCTATTACAGATCACTCCCGTATATCGGGCCTAATATGTCTAGCATACTATATATATAGTAAAATGTGTGTATTGTGGAAGAAAATTACCAAGTGCAAAGACTTGCTCTATACTGTAAAACTAAAATTTTATGAATAAATATTTTTTACTTAATCTGCCGATTTATGAAGGATTTATGAGATAAACTATAAACGGAAACTTAAAAAAAAAAAAAAAAAGATTTGCACTCTGTGCACCAGTTGCGATGAAGCAATTTTCGTTGCAATATTATAAACTTGAAAGTTTGTGCCGGTTTATGAATGTATATACGCTCGTCTTAATTTTATAAAGCACTGAACGAATCTCAACGAAACTTTCCAGTTATGTTGTTTAAACATCAGAATAACACATACGCTATAAATTGCATCTCTATGCGGACGAAGTCGCGGGTAACAGCTAGTACTTGATAGACGGAGGGGGTAATGTCATAATCATAGCGACATCATTCTGTAGTTGGCGAATCAAATTTAATATAGGTACGGTGTACATTTTAGTCGTGTGAAAACCTGCGTTTGTCTACACGGTTGCCTTAATTTATTTTCTTTTATTGCTTCCTAATACTTTGAAATAAAAATGTTTTTATTTACTTCATTTGGATTGTTTATTTTTTTGCGTAACCTGAAGTTTAGTATTTGATAGCCATTTAATTTTTTGATTTATATTATAACATGATGCATTGGTATTTTTATTTCATCTAAAAACTGCGACATGCGGCATGATCTCTGTTCTGTACACTAATTACATGTATGAGGGGCTAGCGTGTTTTCGTTTAGCTATTTATGCATTTTCCACTCACGAGTAGAAAATGCTAGTTACACTAATAACCTCTCAGATTAAAAAATATGTTAAGAAATCAACATTCATAATACCTGTCTTTATACATCTACATACGTAGCACGTAAAACAGAAGCACTTAGTGTATGTATTAAAAAAAACAAGTTCCTTTATCACTCTTGCCACAATGACAATAAGGACTACAAAGGTACGTGTTTTAGTTTCCCTATACCCTATACCTATGAAATGAATACGAATCAGCGCCTATAAACAAAAATATTTTCAAGATTTTTATCTAACGATGTCATTTCACTACCTTACCATTCATAGGCAAAATAACTCTCAGTTGGTGTTTTGTGACCCCTTGTTAACCCTACGTCTGCTTCAAGCGCATAATGGTTTTATGTCCCATTCACAATACTCGTATTCATTAACTATATATAACGAAATGTTACAATCCATTCCACCAAATCAAATACTTACATATTTGACTATACGGAAGTAATAACGAACACCTTTTGTCTATTACTTTTAGAGAGATGAATACAACTTAGCTACAGGGATACGAAAAGAGAAAATACTCCGTAAAGTGAGGCTTGGAAACTTGCTCACGTGGCGAAACACATTCAAAAATGTGTTTTACGCAGTGCCTTGAGAGTTGCAAGTGATACTGACTTAAATTCTTACCTTCCTTATCGCCGTTACTTTGTTATACTTTTTAAAGTTACGTAAGTTCTTTCATAAAATTATGCAAATTTTGGTAAGTAGCCATATTATCTACTGACAGTAAAAATTTTCCGATGGTTTGGGACGGTGAAAAAAATAGTCGTCGTCTAAGACGAGACAATGATCTATGTTAAATTATAGGGACTACGATCGGCAAGTAAGATTTGCGAAAGATCCAACTCGTAATTTCCCGTCGAAGGCTTACCATCGAAACACATATCATCATAATTGGTGGCGTCGGTTGGTCTTCCAGGGAGACTATACGTTAATGCCTCCTCGGTAGGTATGCTGTGTGGAGACTGTTCGAATCCATTTACTGCTCTAAATTATGCGTAAAACGTCCATTTGACGCTCACCCCTCTTCCCTCTTATCGCTTGGACAGGAACGGACGGGGAGCCTCGGGCGGGGGTGCCGGACTAGGGCAAATTGGGGGGTTTACAACCCCCCTAAGGGAGGTCCGAAGTCCACCTCACCCTTTAGCTACCCTGAAGTTCCATCTCTCACACCTATAAATTCGGCACACACATTTCACCCCATCGGGTGGGGTGGTCCGTGGCGTCCCAATCCTTTCGGTGCGGCTATGTCACACTAGCTGGGCCGCCGCGCCGGTGACCTCCACTACAAATTAATATTCGGAAACGTTTCCGTTCGGATCGTTAATCATTGCCTTCTCTGCTCGTGATCTCGGCTCAGCTTATGTACTGCGAGTCTCCGCACCTCCAGACCGAAATTAACAAATTACCGCTAAAATAAATAGCTCCTTACTTCTATCAAGAGAGTTTTCTCAATGAAAACTTTACAGCCTTTATGCGTAATCGATAGGTTCGACCATCGAGAGCGCAGCATCGAGAGCGAGGCTCGTTGTAGACTTGTAGCGGGGCCGAATCCCGAGAGTGTCCGGGAACAGGTCCACGACGTGTCTCCATTAGGTCAGTAAAATACAACGCCGGTGTATATGGGCCGCCAGTCGAATTCAATTTGGCTTTACTTATTCGTATTGCAGAACATATTTCCAAGAGGATATTTATTTTTAGAACTTACAGCTAATGATGCGCACGCTTTAGGTTATAATTATAATTGTATGTACATGGTTACAAAATTTGGAATTCAAAACCAGAAACGATGAATTGCTTATATGTATATATTTCATAATTTTCATTAGGAAGGTACGCCTGCCACGAAATAAATATTCACAGACGAGATTCAAGTTATTATGGTAACTTTTGAGGTATAATCAATTTTAGGTTGAAACTCCGTAGCAACTATCTTGCGGTTGGGTGTAAATGCACGTACTGATCACGCCACACCGGTTCTCGCTACAACCGCCCCTATATACATGGATACAAGTGCGATAGCCGCGAGCGCGGCACTCGCCTGAAATAGACTAAAACCCACGGTTGCACGCTAACTCCGCTTCAGTAATTAAGTTATAACTTGGTAAAAACTTGATCGCCCCTGGTAACGGATACTCAATAAAAAATAAATTATCTAGCCACATTACGCATTATTTCCTTGTATTATGTAATGGAGAAAATCAAACAGACTCATACACGACAAAGACTGTCTATTGCCATATTCATATTAGACACCGTAGTTCGACAGCTCAATAGATTTTGTATTGACATGCAATCTAATACAATATTTTTGTATCTAGACTGCGTATCAAAACAAAACATTAGTATACTAAATAAATTAACAAAGTGATTTGGTATAATAATAATTTAGTAAGTAAATTTTCAAAAAATCTGAACAATTTTTACCTACCTAGATACTAACTTTACAACGGTATTTAATTATAACAGACACATTGTTGCTTATATTTACAAATTATTATAATAAATGGCGTGGCATTCGTATTTCTGTCGACACTTTAGTCCATATTCAAATTACTGTGGTTTTTGACGACGACATCGCTGCCGACAGACGGCCTACGAAGCTGGCGGTCGCTGGTTCGAATCCCGGCCAGGGCCAGTGTTTGTGTGATGAGCACATTATGAGCACGAATTATTCTTCCTGAGTCCTCGATGTTTTTGTATGTTTGTAGTATTTTAATTTATGCATATATTTTGTATACACCATACCTGGTACCCAAAGCACTTGTGTAAGATTGTCCCTGATTTTTACTAGGTATATAATAAAAATTGATAATAGTTTTTTTTAACTATCGTGCCCTTCTTGAGAGTATTCATTGTATTTTACTGGTAAAAAATATGCAACATTTATCTTACTTTATGTATGTGCCTATGGAGAAATATAAAACCTTTCATCTAAATTAACTTATGCTCAAAATACCACAGAACCCACTGAATTATTGTCTGTATAAAAACTACGCATTGTGTTTTTTTTGAAGAGCAATGGTTCTCAAACTTCAATGAACTATCGTGCCGACCTATGTTCAATTTTGTTCAATGCATAGGTAACTAAAAATTCTAACAAATGCTAACAACTGAGCATATATAACATGATGCTAAATGCTTCAAAAATACTTATTATTACTTTATTGCGATTTTAAAACCGCCATAAGCATAGGAATAGGCCTAATACACTTTCTAGGCGAATTAATATCCAAGTTTACGAACACCTACATTCAGCCACGTTAATGTTAAACTAATAGTAATTTGAACTTAATAAACGTTTGACAAATTAAAACGTGATTTATTATTATTACTAGCTAGTTAGTTGAAATTTGACAATGCCAATGCCAGAATACCTTTAATTTCGTAATTTTTTTTCCGAGCCACTGTTGCAAACCACTATGAAAGTTTTAGTTTCGTTCATTTCGTAGCTACACTAAACAGTGTAGGTTTAGTGTAGCTACGAAAATGTCAAGATCTGTAAATTTCTTATGATATCAGACTAGACAACCAGTGGCAATAGACATATCGCAGTCACCTCTAAACTTGGTGTATTAAATAAACAGTCGTGCCGACAATAGTTTGAGAGTCTTTAGTCGCGACGGGGGTGGCGCCAGAGGGTCGCTCACTAAGATTTTTCTCGCCAGGTATCTGCTTTAAAAATCAGTTCAAATTGTTATAACATTAACAGCTTTTGTATTACATTTTCTCATTTGCAAAGCTGTTCAAGAAAAGTTTTTCGTTGATAAATACATATATTCTACAGTAAAAAATGTATAAGAAGGTATATATAGGTAGGTTTAGGTGTGCGCTGGTGATACACAATAACTAATACGGGGCTGAACTTCATTCACGGAACTCGTTCCGCGTGTTTTGGCATGTCCAGCTAGCCCTGTAGCTACCAAGACTTGCTCTAATCCGTCCAGCCGATATATTGCGAAAAGAACACAAGCACTACTTGACATATTATATTGTCCGAGATATGGTGCTATGATAGCTTTTTTATGAAAGCTCGTAGACTGTTTTAATAATCAGCTCGATTAAGGAACTGGATCTTCTAATTATATAGAAATGTATAATTGAAATAAACTATTCCCAGATTCCAGCTTCATTCACAGTTTATTTTTAACATTAGACCTCTTGTTGTTCGGTGTAGTCCGTCTGGAGAGCCTAAAAGTTTTGCAAAGCAGTGTAACTTTTGCTCCCCCTGAAACGTTTTCATCTAGAGTTTTTGTTGTATTTGTCAGCAGGTATTTATTGGAGAAATGAGCTGTTTTCATGTTAATGTTCGTTATGGTGGTGGGTTTGAGCGCGGATTGGTGGTCCAGGTCGGGGCGCTGCCGGCCGTCGTCAGAGAGAGTGGAGCCGCGGCTGTAGGTGCACACGACGTCCACTCGGATCACTTGCACGGTCTCGGGGCTCTGCGCGCGCGATATAGTGAGGCACTTGCGCTTTCCCGACTTGCGGTACGCTATCTTCGTGTCCTGAGGCGTCGGTTCAGGGGGTTCATCCTTAACTGTCTCCTTCATTTGTGCCTCAGCGCTGTTATGCTTCGGGATATTCTCAATTTGATGAGAGTTTTTTAAATCTGTTCCTAGTTTCTTAGATTCTTCTTGCACTGATTTGTTTTCTATTATTTTGTTATTTAATGCACAGAGTAAAATACTGGATTTTTCCGATAAAGGTGCATTTTGTTCTGGATTCAGAATGTATTTTACGTAATCATCAAAGTAGTAGCAGGTGAGTTGCGACGAGCAGTCCTCTATTATTTCCTCTTCTACCTCAACTATTTGTTTCACGAACATCCGGTGCTTCTTGCCATCACTTATCGCTTTATATTTAAAACAAGTTTTCGGTCGTTTTATTTCCTTAATGTCACCATCAAATTTAATGTTTTGTACGGAGAGAAATAAGTGTTCCTCTGGCTGCGTTTGAATATTATCGGCCGTACTCCTTGCAGTATCAGCACTGGGAGTGCAGTAGAATCTGCAATAGTTACAGTTTAATTAGTAGCTGGGTGGTTATTTAACCGTAGAATTATGTTTTGTTGTGTAAAGCATCAGGGCATTTCCGTATCTATGCTTTCATTAATTTTAGTAAAAGACTAAGGAAGCGATGGAGATTATTACCTATCGACCAGGTCAGCCCAACGCGGGTCCTCCTCGTGGGTGGGGTCCACAAGCCGCTTCTGGCAGCACCTCCGCGGCCGGTCGGGCCCCTTGACTTTTCCTGGACTTGCTCTAGGCTTTGTTCTCTCATGAAGATGAAGCCTAGCGCATTTCATGGCTGCCACTCTGGAAGCGAAATCATCCAATTTATTTAAGCATGTTCAACATTCTAGTACAAATAAATAAATAAATAATAAATAAATAAATATAACGGGACAATTTTACACAAATCGAACTAGCCCCATGATAAGCTCAATAAGGCTTGTGTTATGGGTACTAGACGACGATATATTTAATAGATATATTACTTATATACATAGAAAACATCCAACACTCAGGAACAAGTATTTGTGCTCATCACACAAATATTTGCCCTTACCGGGATTTGAACCCAGGACCTCAGCTTCGCAGGCAACGTTACTCCCACTGAGCCAAACCGGTCGTCAAACAAATAACAAATAAACAAATAGGTAGTCTTTTTAGTACCATATACAATTGCTATAGGTATATAAAATAATTTCAATTGTTTGTCGATTGTCACTAAGTACGTAACTACTACGAGTACAATTACTTATTATGCCTATTACTTTTGACACTGATTATATCACAACACAACAAGAAACTGGTAAGTTCTAACATAATAGTTGCAGTCTTGTTTATCTTCAATGGTATCTCACTGGTGTTCGACGAGTAGGTATATGTAGTTATTTATAGACCTTGTAGTTAGGTATTTCAGCTATAAACTGTAAATAGCAAGCAGGTGGTACGGGACTATTTGAATTAATTCACGTGCCGTGATTTGGTTCCATTATTTTGAATTTAGCTAAGCAACGCGACAAGGCAATGCTCCGTGCGCCGATAAGCATGCCACGTGGTGTATTTAAAATAAAAATATTACTTAGTAACTTAATTCTTCAAAAAATGTTTTACAGATAAAATGCCTTAAAAAGTCTCTCTTATTGTAATAAGTGTTAAAGTAATGAAACTAATCTCGTACTGATAAGCGAGTCTGCGAAACGCATTGCTATTCTTTAAGAAGTCCATTGTTTAAAATCTATTCATTTCGAAAGCAATTATATTCGGAGATGTTCCTCAATAACTATCCTCGTCACTCTTGTGCATTTTTTGTCAGATTAGACAAGGATGGCAGTTTAAGAGGATTTTTTTTAGAAAGTATTGATAAAGGAACTACAATGCCGGCAGGATGGTGTATTTGAACTGGCAACGTAGCGGTCCACATGGTCTTGGGAATAGCTTCGCCAACTAACGATGCAAAAAACGTTGAATGCTCGGAACAGATAGTTTTGATATCTGACAGGCGCATGTAGCGTGAAAGATGTCAGGAAAGTAATGATTACAAATTAATTATTATTGTCAACTTTCACGTTTATTGTAGCTATTAGTTGGATGTAGGAGCCACATCCTGCTTAGCTAAGATACCTAAATATGATATTGTAGTTGGCTTACTTTTAAACTTGCAGGACAATAAAGCAGAGTTTTTAGTGTATTCCAAATTAGGCGATGATGCTAGAGAATATCTAATAACATTATGGCTACACGTTTGGCTCAGTGGGTTGCGCAACGGCCTACGAAGCTAGCCGTCCCAGGTTCGAATCCCGGCCAGGTCAAGTATTTGTGTGATGAGCACGAATAATTGTTCCTGGGTCTTGGCTATTTTGTTTGTATTTAAGGATTATAATTTAACTATATATAATGTATATCGTCGCCTAGTAGGTACCCATAGCACAAGCTTTGCTTAGTTTGGGAGTAGGTCGATTTGTGTAAGATTGTCCCTAAGATTTATTATAATGTTATAGTTTTGGTACCTAACGATGCTTATCAGCGTTTATTTACGGAACCTTAATTATCACGGGTGACACAATAATCGCCACCCCGCGGGAGGCAGGTGATTCGCAGTCGCGCGGCGCTGTTTTTAAATCGGGTTCGAATATCAACCCGTCACGCGAGCTTTTACGTCTTCATCTATTGCGTGAATATTTACCATCTTTTACAACGGAATGTATCAAGTTCACATGGTCGCGCTACACAAAACCCGCACACAACTTCAAAATAATAGGCACAGCTGCTAGACGAACGCTAGAGACACACAGAGGCATCGGTGCATCGTACACGGCCAGCTCGGGAACAAAAAATGCATTATTATTATCCCAGAACGGGCACAGAATTGCCTGACTAAAATACACCTTATTGTGCCTAACTTTACATGTCACGATACTAAATTATTACTAGAGAACGATTAACTTAGATCTCATGGCTGAAATGACAAGGTCTAGTCGGTGCAAACTGCACTTTAACATAAAAGTACGAAAACTGTTTTGATGCTTAATGCTTATACTCGTAGTAACAAACAAATCAAAGATACGGGTATGTTCGTACTTAGGTATACGCTCATAGAAATTGTTTTAAAAACAGGTATGAACTTAGGGGCCAATATTTTTCATTGTTTGATAAAAAGCTACCAAACGCGAATTCAGAACTCATTACAATTGTTTAGGGTTTTAAACTTAAGTTAGAAACCAAGCCCCTAATCGTATTTACGAATACCTACCTACTCGGAAAGATGAGTTTTCTAAATGCTTTAAACTTTTAAAGAAGGGCTTTGTTACTTAAAACAATAGCTTGAATAGGTGGAGTGCTTACAAAATTATTTGTATATATTTAGTTATCTTTGGTTTATTCGCATAACAAATAATGAATTATGATTATGAATTAATGAATTTGTTGACCGTAGTAAATGAATAAATTGCAAGTAGCTCACAAGAAAGATGTTAAAAACAAATTTTGTGATGTTAAGAAGATTCCTTCCAGACCTTGTTGTCTATAGCATATTGACAACAGATATATAATAACAATAAGTAAATGAATCACACATAAGCTGTATCAGCATCATCACCGGATGCATAGGCAATTTTTCTTATCACAGATGATGCTATGAAATGTACTTAGAAAGCTGACCCACGTCGCTCTCTATAGCGATATTTAAGCAACGCAACAGTGGCAGCATAAAACAATAATAATAAGCCACCTGCAAAAGTCATGTTTTTCGATCGAAGACTGGCACTCCCTATCGACTTTAATTGTGTAAAAAAATAAGTGTCAGTGTAGTCGACGTACCTACTTATAGCTATAAATGATTAGATATGGCTAGAGATTCTTATATATATTCATATATGTAACGCTCTAGACTTCGATCTGATGAGACATATGATTACGCGAGCGCATTATGACATGACATGAACCCTTTAGAGATTTTTGATTAATTATAAAAAAACCGAACTAATTCAATACGTACCTCTAGGTACTGACTGCTGCCTGATCGATAGGTATACAATTTAATGAAAGTTATTTTGTAATATCAATAGTATTCCTTAGGCTTTCTATGTATGGTCTGATTTTATTTTGAGAATAGAAAGGCGCCCACAACTGTGTTCATGGCGGAGAAAAGTCATAACCCCTCTTATTTCGACAGCACAGTCGGGTAAAAAGTTTCCTATAACCATCTCCCCGTGTACCAAAAATAGTTAATTAGCGGGCCGCATAATTACTAATCGCATTTTTTTTGATAGAGGGAATCCTTATCTCCGCAAAGCAAGTCGGCGTTACAAAATACATTTCCAAGTGAACCAATGGCCAAACTCAACTAAGCCATGATAAAATGTCAGTGCACAAATTAGATTACGCCTCCTGAACAAGTAGTTTGGCCGCAGCGGCATTATACGAGTAAACGAAATTACTATGCTAATTATTCGCCTTTTAGATCTCATTACAATTAAAATGATTCTGATTACTTACATAATACCTTATTAAAGATAGTTGTATTCCACGATATCATGTCACCCAAACCAACCTTACGACACCGGCGCATTGAACTGGCACTTGCCAATGCCAACTAAACCTCACAATGAAGACCCGTCAAACAAGTTGACCATTTAGTCACCTGTTAGTAGGTCAGATCTAACAAAAGGGGGTCACAAGGACCGTGTATCGATCGTACTGCATCCCAATCTTCCGATGTTCCTTGTATTACCATGACAAAGGACCGGACCCCTGGAATGCCCTTGGCATTAAAAGAAATTAAGTGCATTTCTGACCACGCCCCGTCGTACCCGCAAAATCGCATTAGGTATATTAGTATTTAATAATTCAGTTTTGACTGATTTATAACTTTTAAAATTTTAAGTACTTAATGATCCAAATATTTATAATGTCGAGCTCGGAAATGTTACATAGAATCATCATTCAGCGCGTGTTAATCCTGGGAATATGTGAAATCAGCGTTTCAATTCCCATAGAAGCATAATGTAATGAACCAGTTATTCTATGATATCATTCTTCAGTATGAAAGTCGGTTATCGATGGCATATTTATAAAAGACCCCGGACACCGGCTGCGTCTATTCATGACCCCTTTGCGCTAAAATCTATCACAAAGTAGACAAAGACGGCTGCGCGAATATGTAACAAGGCATCGAGTAAATAAAGGGATGATATATTGTGAACAGTGATGTGATTAAAAAAACCATTTCCCTTAGTGCTGTCAAGGTGCATTCTTGTTAGGGTTGTAACGCAAACAGTTGTCGATAACAATATTTTGGTGTTCGTAACTTGTACTCGGTATTTTACGAACCTACTCGTAGTTTTAAAGAAAGTCTAATGCAGCATATTCATCAATTTTCGTTGCATTTGTTTGTATCATAATTCTCAATTTGATTACATTGATTTCACAATACCATTCGGTGAGTATTATTCTGATTGCGAGCGTCAAACGCGTTCGGCAATAGGGGGGCAGGCAATTTGAAATTATTTTCGAATTAGACCCCGAAAAAAGCGCTAACATGAAACACGTTCGGATACGCGTAAATACATTAAAATTTTAAGAGCAATTGGAAGTTTAAATATTTCGAATTGGTATATGGACTCACTATAAAAAGAGTTTTGATGTGAAATGGCAATATCTATGATAAAAATCCTAAAATAAAATATTATAAGCCTTTAAAGATGAGTGGGAAAGCCCATTTTTAAAGTATGGAAATATTAATAACTAAAAGTACCATTGAATAACCCATGAAACTTATGGAAACTTTTTTTATGAAACCGTTTCGATAAACACAAGTTTAAACGTAGCTGCAGAACAAAGTTCTTAATTTCCCCATACAAGGTAGGAACATGTGACGTCACATCACACGTTCCTAGGCTTTCGTATAGAGCGTTTTTTGGGAAAATGCAATAATCTGATTTTGATATTGTTGTAGTTATCTCGATGCGTTTTTATAAGATTGAAGTAGTTTTTATCACAATTTTACTATAATCTACTTATAAGACACACCACAAAAAAAAACATGGCAAAAATTGACAACATCCCAATTCTGTACCCAACACTGAAAAATGACTAGCTGAATTCAAAATTATTAAATTAATAAGTTAGTACTTTGCCGCACGCTCGCAGCATCATCGTATTTTGCATAATTGAAAAACCATTTCCTTTTTAAACTGTATATAAATAATTTTAACTTGTACATAATTATATCTAAGGTGACCTATTTCATTGAAGGTGTAGTGTTTTCCTAACTTACTTTTAATTTTTTGTGTAAATATTTTTTTATTATTTGATTGTTCTGTTGAATTTAAAATTAAAAACATTAAAGCTTAGTTACAAACATAAAACACGGGATTTCATTTGGTAACAACATTTTTTTTTAATTTTAGCTTCGTTCGCGGAGGAGAAAAAGTCATAACCCTTCATTTTTTCTTTAGATTAGTCGGTTAAAAAGTATCCTATAACCATCTGGAGATACCTAGCTACCCGTGTACCAAAAATAGTTGAATTCCGTTTAACCGATTTTGCGTGATGAAGCCACAACGACACATACAAACATACATAAAAGTCAAAAAAAATATTTTTTGTTTCAATGACCTCCATAAAAATCTTTTTTTTTAATATCTTCAATGTACAGACATTTCATTTTTACAACTTTTATAATAGTATAGATTACGCTACAATAGTAAGTTCGTCTGACAAAGAAAAAAAAAGGTACATTGATTAGTTACTTAGTGTGTCACTTGTTTTAAAGTGAAGATATGACAAGTGTCTTAGCTACACTGTATGTTGGTATGCACGGTATAAACTATTTTCTTTAATTATGGAACATCGATAAAGTTGTCCCCTCACTGTTGACTCTCAGGTGAAGGTAATCGTTGTGGGAACTATTAGTTCTGTTAAGAAAAAAAATATATCCCTCTCTTTCTAAAATTGGTGGCTAGACAATTTTATAAGGAACGTGTTGAATTTAATACACGGTTCAATGGCGAGATTTTGGATTGACGCTTAGTTTGACGATGTTAGAATAATTTAAACAAGGTTATTGGATTGGAAACGGCGAACGTCTACTTACTTAGACAAGACAAAAGTTACAATTTTGTTTCGTGTGTTAGGTACGCCCGTCAAAAATAGCATGCTGCAATATTAAATATTACTGTACACACTACATAGTAAAACTTACAATTACCAAATTCTTGTGAGATTGTGGTCGAATTACAAGACTAGTGAGACTTAACGCCTGAAATGTTTGAAACTGTCAGCGATTAACATGGGTTGATTATATCAATGAACTCAGCTTATGTATGAAAAAAACCATATACTGCTGCCGAACTATCTGGATGGAAACAAGCACGTTATTTTATTCATAAAATAATGGAACCTTTTTTTCTCATAGTTTAAGTTATAAAAAAATACAATTTCCCAAAACTAGTCAATAAACAACACAAGGTTTTTAGAATAGAAAGATAAACAAAAGACGAATGTTTGTATAGAAAACACTAGTTTGTAGAAATACTGCAGTACGGTAAAGTTAATTACCGATAGTCGTGGACAATGAGGGTGGGAGCCGGCACCTTTGTCGGAGGCTTTGTCGGCGCGCCGGTCGCTCGATACGCATGATGTCGAACCATTACTATCGATTTCACGACCAAAATTATTACTTGCAAATTGCAGCCATAGTGTTAGCCGAAGGACGAATATTAGGTTTATTCTGACCTAATTACTTATCTGACAATTTCAAAAAGGTGTGAAAGTTATACTTGGTCACACAAAGTAGGGCTAACGAATATTCGTATTCGCATTAACATTTACGAATATCCCATCCCATAATTTTTAAACAAAGAAAAATTTGCCTAATAATAGTTTGATTTACTTTCTGATGTTTTCATTATCAATCACTGATACGAAACGTATTACTTAATATATCAGGGACAAAATATTTGCCTTCGTATTCGTAAAAGTACAAAAATCTGCGTTATTTTTTACATCCCTAACACAAAGCGCAGCAGTCATTTAATAAAACAATAGCTGAAACTTAAACAAAATGCCCTTTTTTGCGTAAAGTAGTCTATGTAATTAATATGAAAGTTAATGACATTTTTCTAATTTGGAATGTCAAATTATCTATAGGTACCTTTTTACGGACACGTTACCTACTCCAAACAAGAAGGGCATTTCTTAAGGGCCTACTTCGTCATTTGTAAACCACGCCCCCAAAGCGGAGCCAGCCAATAAGCGTAATTTGTAATAAGGTACGCATTTATTGCTCGCGCGCATCAAAGAAAGAGAAAGCTAATACACTACATCCTTGGGATTTTTTGGCGTAAGCGCCAGATGTAAAAGTACAATGAAAACGAAGATATTATTATGTTTTGTTAACATTTAAGTTAGTGAAATAAAAGATAAAGGGAAGAATGACATTTTTACACAATTTAGCCGTTTATTAATGTGTCGTTTCTAGAAACTAGACAAAAAACGAAAAATAAAGACGCGTTTTCGGATAACTTTTCTATCGAGGAAATTTTAAGCAAACATATTTCCGCGTCAGACGCTGAATACGTTATAGCCAAAAAGCACATATCTGAAAACCAGCCTGTTTTATATTCTAGATTTGACAAAAAAATTGCTTACATTTTCGATGCACCCCCTTATGTTTTTTGCCCTGTTCTAAACTACGCTACGATTAGGTTCTTTAAAACATTGAAACATGTAAATGAGAGTCGAAGTTAGGGTGCAAGTTAGTAGCTACATATAGTAGGTATTTTATCTTGTTTAAAATTAAAATAAAAACAACATCGAAAGAATAGTCATCTAAATAAGCTTTTAACAGTGTGATAGGGACTCTATTAAATGCTGAGAAAGTAATATAGTAAAAATTCTAAATGTGCGGAATAAGTGGTTTACAAAGAAAGTTTTACCGAGGCAAGAGATAGCGATACGGCCCGCCGCCGTGGAGCCCACCGCGCGACTACGCCGCGGTATAATCATAACCTCCGATTCAGGGTAAGCCTCGTTCATAATTGCACTGAATCATAACACGACCGAACTGAAAACTAACGATACATTGTTACCATGTTTTTAGTAGCGTTTCTATACAAATGTGTATCATACAGGTATTGAAAATAGTTTAAGTTAAGTTATTAGTTACAACACCATACCTTGTTACTAAGATAATTAGTGTTTAGGCGCGTAGGTACTGACTTTATATAATAACTCTTATTTTGTATTGTACTTAAGCACTCTCATGTGTGTTTGTAACAGAATAAAGTAATAAAGAAACATCCCGCGAATGGTAACGGTAATTTACCTTGGTACCTTAGAACCTGCTAGTAATTACAATTCCAGCAAACATTCACTCTCGTGTAACTGACATTTCGAAAGTGCTTGTAACTAGGCCTACTTGAATAAAGAATATTTTGATTGATTGATTGATTGATTTACTGCTAAATCTAATTAATATAAATTTCGCTTGTCTTATATGTTCCCATTTCTCAAAAATAACATTCAATACACGATAATATACGTGTATGTGCCTACCTACAATATGATTGAGAACAGTATGTAACGCTGCGATGCACGTGTAACTCTGGCGTATACGCTGGGCAGACCGTAGAATTGAGTTAGTTTGATCCCAGCGCAATTAGATGTCCTGTGCGAGCACACGTAAAGAGTTTCCCGGATAAGGTATGGTTTCACCTAGTTCCTATGCGGCGTCACATTATACACATCACGTCACGTCACACTATACCAGGTGCAAACTTAATCAGTCAATTCTTACGCGAAAAAATATAAAATGTTCAACTCTGAGTAACTTGATGTGCCCAAAACAACCGACTACTCGTACAGACGGCGCTTGTCAACCGTTCGTACCTACACGTACTAGTGTCATGTCAGTCGTTATCTACGGATGACGGTAACTTTACAACCAAGTTTATATATATGGAAAGGCTTGAAATAACTCCCTATAAAACATGTGTTTGATACCAGTTGGACACGCTAAATATCTACATTATGCGATTATGTGAAGTTCAAGAACCTTTTATGGTTCGTACCGAATAATATTAGCCACCCATGGAATTGTATTCTCGTTTTATCCGCTATTGTGGGTAGCTATACGGGCACAGTCTCCTTGACTAGGTTTTGGCGGGACGAAATTATGTAGTCGACGATAATCCTTCGTGATCTGATTCAAATATATTAAAATAATAATCAGGGTCAATGAAAACTTGATAATAATTTGGTGGTTGTTAGACTAAACGCCAATCCAAATCGTCGTAGATGACATGATTACCGAGTATCATGAGAAACGTATAGGCCGAGGCGGCTATAGGTACCTAAAGCTAAAAAAGAGTTTAGAAATTAAATTTAAAGAATATGAAGTTGCAGTTTAGAAACAATATTTTATATAAGTAGTTTTGATCAGTGGCGTGGACAGAGTTTTTGTCTTAGGTAGGCAGTTCTTCTGTGCCTGTATGGAGCCATGGTCGGTCACGGCTTCAGAGTAGGCAGTTTCTCTGTGCCTGAATGGAACCATGGTCGTTCAGGATAGGCAGTGCCTTTGTGCCAATATGGACCGCACGCCACTGGTTATGATGTTATTGTGACGTCACCTTTAGCCCTATTATCCCAAGTGATTCCTTTTAATTGTCTAATCTTAGCTTATTGTAAATCTTCGACTAGCAAAGAATATGTGTAGCTTGTTGTTTGTTTGCATGTAAGTTCAATATTAAAATTTAATATACACAAAATAAGCTTGATTACTTTTACTTTGATTAAAATGTAAAACCTTGGTTAATTGTTTATATGGGGGAAACTATGTATTTAAATAAACTAAAAACATTTCTAAATGACGATAACTAGCGTTTCGTCCTTCACACTGGTGTAAGTATAATTTGCAGCGGAAAAAACACTCCGACCACCCATGTCGCCGGCACACTCTGTCTCGGCCACTCCGGACACTTTATCGCATAAATGCTTCCACTATTATCTACAGCGTTCCGGGGTGGTCATGGTCAAACAATAAATCGAACAATTCGATTGCTTTTATTTAATTCGATTCAACACATCTGACAGTATTCTAATGTTTTGACAATTGTATACACGTAAAGTATATCAAGACCTTCAATGACTTCGAAGTAATCAATAGTAGATTGTTTGAATAGGGGCTAAAATAAGCCGTTATGATACGAAGTGATTATTTGGACGAGCTCACGAAGTTTAGCCACGTGTTAAAACTCTGCTTTTCACTTCGACTGCGAGAAAATAATAAAAAAGACTTAACATTAATCCATACTAATATTATAAATGCGAAAGTGTGTCTGTCTGTCTGTCTGTCTGTCTGTCTGTCTGTCTGTCTTTTACCTCTTCACGCTTAAACCGCTGAACCGATTTGGATGAAATTTGGTATGGAGATAGTTTGAGTCCCGGGGAAGGACATAGGCTACTTTTTATCCCGGAAAACTACCCTTATCCGCGATAAACGAATTTAAGGCGGACGAAGTCGTGGGCAGAAGCTAGTATTGTATACTTCACGAAAAACTAAAAGTACAGTTTGAGCAATTCTAGCAGAAAGTTTGGCCAATCTGATCAGGTTGGTTTGTTGTTTTTAATTATTCGTAAGGAGTATGTAGCTGGCCGCAAGTTTTTATTTTCAGTGTCATAGAAATTTGTCTGGGATTATATGGCTTTCTTTATCTTAGGGGCTATAAATGTACTATTTCAGTCTCGCTTCGCGAAGCTACTATGACGTACGTTTTGAGCAGGAGAAGTGAAAAATCTTTACTAGCTTTATGCCCGATAAGATTTGTATACTTACATTTTTTCATCTGTATAGAGATGATGACTCATCACAAATTTTACAATACTTACATTTGCATACCGTAGATATATGATTTAAAAGACACCGGTGCAACATTTAATAAAGATTACCTACGTAGGCAACCATGTACTTCAATCGTCCGTCTCTAAGAGCACATGGACCAATGTGTCGCTGATAGATATGGAGGAATGCAACGTTTCAGAAGACGGCGCTAAGGATGGGGCGCAGTGGAGGCCAAAAATAGGGAAGGCTGACCCCACCACATAGCTAGCTAGCAAGAGAGCCAGGAAGAGAAAGCACAATTGAAAAATGAAAACATTAATTAACTACCATTAGCCACATACTTCAGTGATTGCAAACCCTTTTGACATTGATAGAAGTTGGTGACTTAAGTGTATTATTTATTGCTGTTAGAACGTACTTTGAAATATGAAACTTAAAATTAATTCCAAAAACTTATTAATATTTGCATGACAACCATGAAGTTAAATGCAATTTTTCACTACCCAAATTTCAAAGTACTGGTTTTTCTTACCTGAGGAACTAAGTTCAGAAGCCTAGCTGTGCTGTTCGGTCGAAGCTTGGGGATGACGGATATTTAATTGAGAATGGCGCGAGTTGTCATTTTACAGTGCAGGGTTTATTGACTGAATTCGAAATACAATTTGAACTTCGAAGCACTTTGTCCCTTTAATATTCATATAAAGAAACCGAGTGACAATGGGGAATGGATGAAAATTTTCAAAAATCTTGATGTTTTGTTTATAGGAAGAAATAATCCTGCTTATTGACAGAAAAAAAATACAGATTTTTCTGTGGCTTAGAAAACAAGATGAAAAGGTGATTAATTTCTAATTCCAGATTTTTTTTCGCTTGGTATTTTCGGAAATAAAGGAGTTATAGTTGAATTATCGAGAAGATGGAATTGCATTTGTAGTGGTTGTACCGTTTGCAACAAAAGGAGAATAATTTTCTCTTAACTTAATAAAATTACATACCCAAGAAGTGGAATAAGTAGTAACCCTCTGTTTTTTTCTTTTATTCGCTATCATGTTCTTCATCTGAGCTGTCACAAGTATTGATAATAAAATTGTCTGTTATTTGATCCATTTCTCCTTCCTGACATCGATATTTATTTTCTTCACTTTCGACGTGGTGACAAATATTTTCCCAGTCCTCAGCAGTGATGGTAACCATTCGTTCAGTTGCTAAACTCATATTGCCTTGCATGTTTAATGAAACGTTTCTTTTTGCCTTTTACCATGGACCAAATATTTTCGATCGGATTGAATGTCGGGTGATACGGTGGCAATCGTAATACGGAGTGGCCATGTTCTTTTAAAATTGCATCTATGTGGTACTCGCGAAACCGCTCTTTATTTTGTTTAATTAATTCATACAAACTGGTTTTGTACATCAACCGGTTATACGAAATGTTGTGTTCTGTCAACCAATCCATCATTTCTTGTTTATTAGAATTTGACGTTGGAGCACGATTCAAAAGTTTGTTGTGATAGGACGCATTAACCACGATAAGTACGCTATTCGGTTTGAGGTTCGGTATTAATTTTTCTTTTAACCACTTTTCGTAGTTGACAAAGTTCATCTGGTCATGGTTATCTCCCGTTTTTTGGTTTGCCTTAAACATTAACAAAGCGTTGGGAATAAAACCATATTTTCCTCCTGCGTGCACTATTATTAACCGCTGGCCTGTACTGATTTGTTTTTTTACACCAAATTCTGTTCCATCGGTCCAAGCTTCTCCGGACACATGTGAAGTGTGGATGTAGGTTTCATCAGTATAAACTAGTGGTCTATCTTGAGATCGATATTCCGCAATTTTGATAAGGTAATTTATTCTTAGCAGTCGTATGTTGTGTTTTTCCATTAATATTTTTCGGTTGTCCTCGGTCTTTTTCCATTTAAATCCTAATTTTTGTATTTGTTTTCGTAAGGTAGAAATGCCAAATTTGTAATCTATATCGGATTTTAACACAGAGTGGAGTCCCTTTAAGGTTGGAAATTGCTTATGGGACAGATGAAAATTGTATATAGTTCTCCGGATGACTTCCTGATCAAAATCGTCTACTGCTGATGACGGACAAGGACGCAACTTTTTATTCTTCGGGGAGGTGAATTTCTTTGTTGTTGCGAATTTCTCGCTGTTGCTCTCAGTCACAATGTTATAAACAGTAGAGAGACAAACACCTGTAGCTTTTTCAACTAACTGGGCAGCGGTGTAAGGCAAGTTTAAATTTTTCGTCAGTTCATTTTCAAAATATTTATAACAGTTGAAAATTATTTGCTTACTTTGACTCTCAATAGGACCAAAATTACTTACAGCCATATTTTTTTTAAATATAGAAATTATTCGTAGTCGTACGGGCGGACACTATAATTAATTGAGAATACAATCAAATCAGATGTAAAAATATACGCACAACGTAAATAATATTGACAATTTCACACTGACATTATTTTTGTTTTTAGTTCTTCGATATATATATATATATAACAAACTCTTTGTATGCTGATAGTACAAGAAAATAGAAAATTCAAATATAGAATGCCTGTAAACAAACAATACTACTACATATGCGATTCCACGCTCTCGATGATTCAACTATAACACAATGTTCTAACTACCTGCCAAACACAAAACAACATAGATTCACCCTAGATCGAAGCATTGGCATCTGATTGACTATGCCATCGTAAGGCAAAATGACGTTTCCCAGGTCCGAGTCACTCGTGTCGTGCGTGGTGCACACTGTTGGAGAGATCACCGGCTTGTTGTCGCTAAGTTACGTCTCTGCCTTCGCCGTCCTCGTAGATCCGGAAAAACAAAGCCAGCGTGTTTAAACGTGGATAGGCTGAAAAATCTAGAGGCGAGGAAGGAATATATTGAAGCATTGACCGGTGCGCTGCCGTCCCTGAGTCATGAGAGTGGTGATGTCGATGCTCGGTGTAAGTCTCTGTGTTCTCACATTCTAGACACTGCGAGAACTATCCTTGGTTCAGCAGTACGAAAAAACGAGGACTGGTTTTATGAGAATAACAGCGTTCTGACAGAGGCATTGCATATGCACCGACGTCTCCTACGGGGCTGCAGTGGAATACGGCAAGGTGGAAGCTCTGCGGAGGTTAAACAGAGTGACCAGGAGCTGAGAAAACTATCTCGGGAAACGAAAGACAGATGGTGGCAGGACAAGGCTCGTCACATGCAAGGGCTGGCAGATACAAACCAACTTGGGGAGTTTTACGAGGAGGTAAGAAAGTTGATCGGTACAAACTACCGTGTAAAAGTACCTCTCAAGTCGGTTGACGGTGCATGCCTTCTTAACAGCAGGGAGGATGTACTGAAACGGTGGGCAGATCACTTTAACTCACTGCTCAATGTAGATCGAACAGCCGATCTATCACATATCAGCCTGATACTTCAATCCCCTGAAGTTACTGAGTTGGATGAGCCTGTCTGTCTTGTGACGAAGATTTTCGTGCCATTAAACAACAGCAAAACAAGCGCGCGGTTGGCGTCAACTTTATATCAGGTGAACTGCTGAAGTACGGCGGTGAGGAGTTGCAGTCTTCTATATGTGCACTTTTTGTTCGTATGTGGCAGGAAGAGCGTGTTCCGACTAGTTTTAAACTCTCTCACATTAGGGCTAAGAACAAGGGTGACCGTGCGGATTGCAACTCTTAGCGTGGTATTTCACTTCTAACGGTCCCTGGAAAAGTCTTTGCCTGAATACTTTTGAACCGTTTCATGCAGTTATCTGAAGAGATCTTGCCTGAAACACAGTTTGGCTTCCGACCTGACCGGGGTACCTGCGAGGCCATTTTCTCAGTCAACTTCAGGAGAAAAGTAGAGAACAGGGTCAAAATCTGTACGTCTGCTTCGTTGATCTCGAGAAAGCATTTGACAGTGTACCCCGAGAAGCTCTATGGATGGTGTTAGGATAGTTAGGATGCACAGGGAAATTTGTACGACTCCTAAGACTACTGCATGACGACATGGAATGCTGCGTCGCTGTGGATGGTGAAGAGTCCAGCTTTTTCCCCGTTACCTGTGGGGTGAAGCAAGGGTGCGTTTTGGCACTCACACTCTTTGCCATGTACTTCGCTGTTGCCGTTCGTGAAGTGTTGCAGAAGTCGTCAAAAGGAATTCGCATCCGGTTCAGTACCGATGGCAATCTCTTTAACCTGGCCAGGCTCAAAGCAAGCACCAAAGTGTCACATGCATTGATCACTGAGGTCATGTATGCGGATGACTTATGCTTCTTTGCGGAATAGGCAGGTGACCTACAGCAACTTGTGACCCACTTCCATGAGTCATGCTGCAAGTTTGGTTTAAAAATCAGCGTCAAGAAGACAGAGGTAATGTCTTTAGACATTCATGGTGTGATGGTCGAGACATGCTGACAGTCAAACTTGCCGAAGACGTGTTGAAGCAGGTCGATAGGTTTCGTTACCTGGGGAGCACGGTAACATCTACGTGTGACCTTGATGCCGAGGTCAACAGCAGGATTGGTGCCGCTGGTGCAGCGTTCGGCAAACTAGATACTAGGGTCTTTTGCTCGTACGACTTAAAACTAGCCACGAAGATTTCCATTTACATGGCAGTTGTGCTCCCGAACATTTAGTATTCTTCTGAAACGTGGCCCGTATATCGTCGTCACATCCGCATCTTAGACAGATTTCACCTGAAATGCCTCCGTAAAATTTTGAACATCACCTGGTCCGACCGCGTGCGGAACACCGAGGTTTTGCGGAGAGCCAAAGTAGGTGGAATCGAAGTCTATCTTATGCGACGCCAACTACGTGGGGGCGGCCACGTTTCAAGGATGTCTGAGGGTCTAGTAGCTAAGCGCGTCTTTTACTCGGAACTCGAGGAGGGCAAGCGGAGGCACTCCTCCGGTACAAGGATGTGCTTAAGCGTCACACGAAAAGTTGCGATATTGACCCCACACTGGGAGAATCTGGCAGCTAACCGACCGAAATGGAGATCTTCAATCCAAAATGCTACACTCGAATTTGAGTCCCGTCGGCAGAGGGAACTTGACGTAAGACGGGACGAGCTGAATGCCCGACCACCCGCGGCAATCAGTTACAATATTATCGACGGTGTGCTCATGTGCCCGATATGCGCGCGAGTCTTCTCGAATAAGATTGGGTACGTGAGCCACATGAGAGCACACGAACGCCACCAAACCCGGAGTTGAAGTAATCATCGTGGTCGAAAACGGCCGGTATAATAATAATAAGTTTTTGAGATATGGCGCTCTAATAGTCGGACAGACAGACAGACAGAATCGCACCATAAGGGTTCCTTTTTTATTTACCTTTTTGGTACGGAACCCTAAAAATGAAATGTTGTTCATCGGTTGTTGACTTCTTACTATCTTGTTACTCTAGTGCCATTAAAGACGGATTTTGAACTATTATTTACCTATTTCTTTCCGCAAGCCACTTTTTAAGATCATTAGAATTAAAAAAAATCTTGCAATATTTAATGGCGCTTTTGTTTCCGGGTTTAAGAATTTTATTTCTCATAAGAATTACAATATTCACTTACGTGAGAAAAATGTTTAAAAACGTACATTACATGCAAGCAGAGAAATAGTTTTATAACGATTCGACGGTAGATAATATTTCGGCTCGACCGCTCTCGGACACCAGTGGCTCGGAGCACTTGGCAACTTATTTGATACCGCGCACGATGCTAGTTTGCGAATCACATTTTTTTTAAATTATCGTATTACTAAATTATTTTCTATTGAACATAAAATATAATTGTCTTTTTTACTTATTGTAATAATAAAACATTGGTTCTAAAACTTAACTTGTTATATTCAGTGTTTATGTGACGAAGGTATATGAGTTCAAGTGTCACAATACATTATTAGTTATTGAAAAGGAAGGCTTTTATATTAAATCCACATTTTTTACATAGGTTTTTCATTTAGCACTATGGCTGACTATTAGATATCATAAGGACGTTAAAATCCCCAAATAAACTTTCCTGTACTGTACCATATAAAGACTAAATAAGTCAATAAAATACAGCTCAAGCCTTGGAAACATTTTATTGGACCTAATTGGATAATTTAAAATGGCAATTTAGGTTGTAAATTGGGTAGATACCTAAACACTGAATGAAATGACGTGCTTGTACCCCGGGCAATGATTACTGCATCAATGCAGCGCCACGCAACATCGCGTTTGCATTACCGGCAATTACTGCCAGTGCCAGGGTTGGCGCAAGCCGATTTGCCGCAGCTCAAATCACCGACTACGATATGAGAACCAGCTCAGAAATACTCCAGAAAGGCGTCCGAACACAAACGGTGTATTTGCGCTGTAAGAGCGTGTTCACAATAAATCATTATACCAAGAAGATTAAAAAAATCCTTTGTTTAGAAGAGTTTGCCAGTCATTTATGAGTCATTCAAACACATATAGAGGTTCGAAACAATGTCTTTAATTTTATAAATTTACCGTTAAGACTACTAGATATATGTATATTATTCTTAATCAATTTACAAAAAATATATGTGTACCTATATATACGAAATAAACTACATTCGTAGAGGTTTATTGGTTTATGGTTTGGTAAAGGCTTAGAATGAATACATCGAGTTATGGTAATAATATTGTTAAGTAATATGAAGCATTAAAAAAGAAAAATACTTAGTAGTTTAATTTTCGCTTTAAATACAACTTTCAAAAAACACTGTTTAAAAATGCTATGTTCCATATAAGAATTTATTATTTGTTATATTGTGAGTATCGATCATGAATCATGAAAGATTTCCATTATAACTTAACAAATTTCTAGGGTACTGGACTTTTTTATTTCTTTTTAGTTTTTTACGCAGTAGGGTTTTTTGTTTTTTTAATGGTTTTTTTTATTTTAGACTTTTTAGTTAAAATTATAAAAGTCAGTAAATTTCGCAATCTTCATCGTGGGGGTTATTGAGAAGCTTGGACAGATTTATTAAAATACCATTAAATGAAAATTTAGTGAGAACGGCTTGCTAACCAACTTTAAATCGCTATAGTTCCTAACTGGTAATTCTTAATTAAAAATGAGAAAACAAATCTCATAATGATTTTTAAATCTCTATTCATTGATCTCCCACTCGATATAGTACGTCGATTTTCATTTTTTTCTTTTTCACAATATGACGTCTCATTATCGCCATTTTGAGTTTTCATCATTTTCATGTCTTCAGTGACATTCGGACAGTTAAAACAAATCGATTGACTTAAGAACCATCAAAATCGGCCCACGCGTTTGGTCTCTAGAGTGCCAGATAGGAACAAACATACATACATACATACATACATACATACATACATACATACATACATACATATATAGACTGATAAACACATTACCACTCCTTTGCGTTGCGCAGTGGGGTAAAAAGGAAACAATTTAAGCATTGACACATTTGGACCATGAAAAATATAACACGCGCTGCGACCATTTTCCTTATTAATAATAAAATAAACAAAATGGTGCAGCGGTGTTATTTGTAAATATCGAAAACGCCATTTTTGTAATTTGCTCCCCCTTAAACCTAGAAAACGACACCTATGATGACTTTTTCATATAAAGTAATGTCCGCTATCTTGAGTATCAAACTGGACGACATTTTCAACATTAATGCTTCTCTTATCATAAAAATTTACATTTTAGGATCTTCATCGTCGATTGCAGGATTTTACAAAAAAATTAAACATTTTAATTTTTCAGTCATTTTCTCAAAAAATATATGGTTTTATAATACTTTTTCTTCCCTTGTCATAAAGAATGTTTATTGAGGGTTTTTTAATGTAAGTATTAACTAACCGTTAAAGTAGAAAAGCAAAAGAAATATAACCAAGAGAAATCAAAAACAAATATCATAAATAGATATATGATTTATATGTGAGTTCCCGCGCGGCGAGCGTGCCGGGGTATCTGGGGGGTATCTTGCAGTTATGTGAGCTTAGGCCGTATAGCTTTTTAATGAGATAGACATACTTACAAGTACATGCACTCGAAAAACTGAAACCTTCTGCCACAGGGGGTAATAATATTAAAATGAAATAAATGTCTGTACATTGAAATATTTTCAAAAAAATGATTGTTATGGACTATTTGGAGGTTATGTATGTTTGTATGTGTCATTGTGGCTTCATCACGCAAAATTGGCAAAACGGATTTCCACAATTTTTGGTACACGGGTAGCTGGGTATCTCCAGATGGTAATAGGATACTTTTTACCCGACGACGCTGAAGAAAAAATGAATGGTTATGACTTTTTGTCCTCAGCGAACGAGGTTGCGGGCGCCTTCTAGTTTTTATAATATATAAATATAACCATATTGGCAACCCTGAGAGCGGTTGGATATAGAAAAATACGATGTTAAATACAAAGAATATTCCAAAGATCGCGGCAATAGAAAACTTGAAAGTACACGATAGGGTTAAGGTAAAGTTTGCTAATTTAATTGGTCACATTTGTAATGTCTATTTGCTTTTGGTAACTACACTACTATAACTACTATTGGGTCTCCATCGTAATCCCTAATAGTGTTTGTCCTAAATATTTTTGTCGTATTACTCATTTATCATAACGATTGTACGCCATAATGCTCGTTTGTCCTAAAGTCCTTTTTTTAAACCGAACGGCCCTTGAGCTGTCAACATCAAATTTGCATCGGCTATTCTAAATTTAATAAAATAAATTGTATATAGATAATTATACAATTCATAGTTAATAAATTAAGTAAATATAGTCATAATCAAGAAAGGTGCAATAAATATTTGGAAAATACGATCTGGTTACATCGTAGGAATCTTTGTTTGTTTGAAGCAACTATTTATTTATTTAAACTTTATTGCACAATTAAAAAATGTACAAATGGCGGCAACTGAAGGCCGCATTAAAGGAATTGCAGGCATCTAAAGCCCTTTGTGAGCAGCTGTTGCAGGAACACAACTTTGAAAAATGAGCTGGTGGAAAATGACATTCAATTATCAGATGCCACGGGTGAGTTACTGCGACTACAAAACCTTGTGGACTCCTTCAATCAATGTGCCTCGACACTTGAGGTTGCATTAAATCGCATCACGCACCTTGAAGAAGAACTCTGCGCAGCAAATTCTGAACTAAATCACTTTAGAAAACAATGTGACAATTATAATAGATGCATGACTCAGAAACTGTACCAAGAGCTTGTAGGCAGTGAAAATAGTAAGGACAATAAAAAGTACATATTTTTTAATAGTAGTACTAAGTTGAAAAAATATGTTAAGATAAATAGTTATATTAGGCGCACTCAAAAGCTCATTAATGGCCAATCTGCCAATAAAAACTATTTTCAAATGAAATCAGAATTGTCAGTGATGAAAGAACGGGTAAAACAATGTAATATTGAGCTAGATAATTATGATGTGTATACTCATACATTGAATGCTGAAATAAGTACATTGAAGCATAAGCTTGAAGCTACTTCTTCAAGGTACTTATCCACTCAAAAAGAAGCCAGGGAGCATGTCCTGGCTTTCTCACGCCTCTTGGAAGAAAGTAAATATAATGAGGCGCGTTTCAACTCATTGATTAACAATAATTTTTGTAATTGTGGACATGTCCCACAAGTACCTCCCACAGCTAGTGTTCAACCGGAGATGCCCTCTGGTACTTCAAAGTCTGCTTCTCCTGTGCAGATGCAGTCGCCAAGTTGTATAAATAAACAATTATATACTCTGACCAGATTGGTTCAGGAATGGGTTCCATATTAGGTAAAAAACTGGATCAAAATATAACAAACTTCTGTTATCCGAACATAAATATGAGTCAATTGTGTGACTAACTTACAAAAGGAAGTTATGATAACAGAACTACCTTAGTGATTATGGTAGGAAATACTTATAATATAGATAAGTCTTGTGTAGACAAATTGATGTTAACAATAAATAATATTGAAAAATCTGGCTTAGGTAAAATCATAGTGTGTGCACTACCATATTCTCAGAATATGCCATATCACTATAACAATAGAATAGCACACCTAAATTCAATGATGTACAATGCCATATGTTTCAATAAAAAGACACATTTCTTTGACTTAAATAAATTTGTCAAGCGCTTCACGCTAATGTCCGACAGAAATATCTTGCCAAAGAAATATATTTTGACCATAGCAGATCTTTAAGCATTTAACAGAGAACCAAATAAATATAATACCACATTAGCTAGTCCCCAGTATGCCCATAGTGGTAATAGATCTATGCCACATTTAAACTAAATTGTAAGACAGCGGAAACACCTCTGAATATTAACATTATTCACCAGAATATTCAGGGTTTTTCCAGCAAGGAATTAGAAATAGGTTTATTTTTAGATAATAATAATATTGAAGTTATGTGTATTACTGAACACTGGCTAAAACAGGAACAATAACTTTTTGATTTTATTAACTTTAAGTTAGTAAGTTTCTTTGCTAGAAAATTAGCCATTCATGGGGGTTCTCTTATAATTGTTAAAAGTTCCATGAAATCCAAAGAGCGAGAAGATATTGTTAGATTATCACTAGAACGGATTATAGAAATTGCTGGTGTAGAATTAGAGACCTATTTAATTATATGTATTTACAGACCACCTTCTGCTGATTTCCATACATGTGAATGCACTATGGAAAATGTCTTAAAAATAGCTTGTAAAGGCAAAAAACATGTTATAGTATGTGGAGACTTCAACGTTAATTTACTTGAATCGAATAGTAACACTGTTAAGTTATTTAGTTTGTTTAAATCTTTTAACTTGGTCAATTTGTTTTTTGAGCCGACCCGCGTGGGAATTAGTAGTGAAACCTGTCTAGATAATATTTTTGATTTAAATGCTTGGATAAGGCAATATTTAAGTCCTTTAGTTCAGATCATAGAGGTCAGAGAGCATCTTTCCCAAACACTTTGCAAGAAATACAACAAACTATAACATACAGACCCATAACTAGTTATCGTTTAGAATTATTCAAAAATGAAGTTCATAATGATCTATGTATGTTATCCCTTTGACATGATGACCTAAATTGTTTTTACAAAAAATTATTTGGGATTATTATAAATAATTTTTATACTCATTTCAAAATGAAAACTATTTCTGGGTCAAAAACAAAGTTTAGTGAATGGGCTACTGTCGGCATTCATAGAAGTAGAAATAGGCTTTATGAATTATATGGAGAGAAAGAGGTAAACAAGAATACTGATTTCCTGGACTATGTCAAGAATTATTCAAAAATGTTTAAAAAAGTGTGCATAACCGCTAAGGCAAATTATATGAATTCTAAACTCAAAATGTCGAACCACGATGTTGCCTCGGCATTCGAGGATTATTTTTCCAACATTGCAATGAATACTACGAGATATCTTCAATCATCTGCGACCGAAGCCCATTTGTTACTTACTTAATGTTAATTTTAGCAAATGCAATGTAAGCTTTGAATTTAGTCAAGTAAAGTCAATAGAAGTAATTAAAACATTTAAGTCACTGCATTTAAAGAAAACAGAGGATTTATGGGGAACTTCAGTAAAAATTGTTCATCATATCATAGATTCAATTGCATCTATCTAGCCTTCATTCAAAATAATTGCATATCAGAGGGCGTGTTTCCAGATCTTATGAAATTTAGTAAAGTCATACCTCTTTTTAAATCAGGTGACTCACTCAAGTCTTGACTTGACTAATTTCCGTCCGATATCTATACTACCTATATTAAGTAAAGTTTTCGAAAAGTTAATGTTGATGGGTCTGCTGGGACATTTCAATAGAAATAAACTGCTTAGTAGTAAACAGTTCGGTTTCACAAGGGGACGTTCCACGGCTGATGCAGCATCTGTACTCATTAAACATATTAACAACATCTGGGAGAAATCTTGTGATGCAATTGGAGTTTTTTGTGACCTTTCTAAGGCATTTGATTGCGTTGATCATGGAACACTCATTTTGAAATTAGAACATTATGGCCTGTCTATAAATGCCTTAAGCCTTGTTGTCTTCATATCTCAGCAATAGAACACAAACAGTTGTTGTAAATGGAACCCAATCCAGTGGAGCTGCAGTTAAGCTAGGAGTGCCACAGGGCTCTATCTTAGGGCCATTTCTATTTATGTTGGGTTTATATAAATGACTTACCATCTATCGTAGAAAATCTTTGTGATATAGTTCTATTTGCTGATGATACATCATTAATTTTCAAAGTTGACCGGAAAGCAACAGACTTTGCCGAAATTAATAGTGTACTAGCTAAAGTACTTGACTGGTTTAATATTAATAATCTGCTATTGAATGCTAAGAAAACGAAATGTGTTAGATTTGCTTTACCGAATGTTAGAGCAGTGGATTCTACTATATCGCTCAATGGTGAATGTTTAGAAATGGTGGATAGGGCATTATGCTTAGGTATAACACAGGACAAGAACTTGCAATGGAGTCCCCATTTAGCAGTACTTGCAGGTAAATTAAGTTCAGCAGCTTACGCTATTAGAAAAATTAGACAATTGACCAATGTTGATAATGCGCGCTTAGTATATCTTAGTATATCATAGTTATTTTCATAGTACCATGTCATACGGTATTCTGGTTTGGGGCAAAGCAGCTGACATACAGACTATATTTGTTTTACAAAAAAGAGCGATTCGTTCTATATATAACCTGAACTCCCGTGACTCCTTAAGATAACTTATTAAAGACATCGACATATTAACCGTAGCGTCCCAATATATTTATGAGAATATTATTTATGTTATGAAGAACCTAGTCTTTTACTAAGAATTCAGATATCCACAATTTTAATACTAGAAATAAAAACAAAATCGCTTTTATAAGTTTTGATATGTTTTCTTGAAGAACTACGCATTTAGTTTATATACTCTAAACATATATTTAGGATAGGCTAAGTACAAATATTATAATAGATATAAGAGTTATGTCGAAAAAATGACTGACTGTTGAGTTTGTTTCGGCTTTCTTCTCCTCAGTGTTCTCCTCTTGGGGAACGCCGTAGAGTCAGACTTGTAACAGTGCCCTTGTGGCCTACTTACAGAATAAAGATCATTATTTCATTATTTCATTTCATAAAGGTCTATAATATAAAATTACGTATTACTCTAATTTCCTATTCTATTTTATCCTAATAATGGATAACATAATAATAGTATTGCTTCTTTTTATATGAACCGCAAGTTTATTGGGATTCTGTGTTTTTAATGCGGAAAAATTAACACCACATTACTATCTATTGCGATATAAAATTGCGTCCTGGTGTGACCACGTGCGAGAGCAATCGTATTTTTCTTTGCGCTTTGATTTGTATCTATATCGCAATAATAATAGTATTTTAGTACTCATAAGTTGTAACTTATGAGCCCTATAATATGCAACAAACAAAATTTGAGGCAAAATGTTTGATTTTACAGTATAGGTACATTTCTGAAATAGGAATACAAATCTGTCAACTCCTAATCCACACAGCCTTGTCTGTCTGCCATGCCCCTAGAGTGTCGTGTATATATAAAAATATATTAAATAAAAAAAGAACTGACTTCAAAATAAACTAAAAAGCCATAAATAATCTTTTATGTACGGTACGGATCACATTTGAATCACCTTTTGAAGTCGGTGCCAAACCATTTATTTACTTATTACTATTAAGAACCGCGGCGAAGAGCCTTTAGTTATTATCTACCTACATATAATATAAATAATGAATAAATAACACGGGGACAATCTTACACAAATCGACTTAGTCCCAAACTAAGCAAAGCCTGTACTGTGGGTATTAGGCGTAGATATACATAATATATATATAGGCGTAGATATGATAATACTTAAATAGATCAATGGATTATAGTTCCTTTGCTGTTCCGCGAACTAGTGTCTTTGTTAGATGTGACAATAAATTGTGCTCACATGCGCATATTTTCATGCAGTTTCCATAAAAAAATACGCATGCAAATACAACAAACCAACACCAAACAGTATAATCCTCGACACGTGTTTCGCCTCTCTACGAGGCATCATCAGGAGATGCAGGAAATTTTGACGGTCCGGCGTCCACCCGAGAAACTCCACCCGAGAATTTTCTCGGGACCTTCAAAATGAAGATTTTAAAAACATTAACAAAAATATAAATTTGAATATTTTCATTGCAAAATAAAATATTGAAAGTACTGCGACGTTCGTCGGCGCAGCGCAGGGGAAGGCAAAAAGAACTGAGAAAGAAGTACTAACACAAAACTAGCAAAAACAAACCAGCGAAGTGCAAGTCTGACTTGCGCACTGAGGGTTCCATACACATTTTCACTTATTCCATCCCTTACTAACTGGTACGGCTGGGTTAAGTTAAGTTTGCACCTAGTATGTATGGCGCCACATACAAATCAGGTGCAATCTTAACGCAAGCAAGTTGTCCTCATATGACTTTTGAAAACATTATTTTTTATGATGTCATTACAAATTTATACAGATTATTTCCTATACTTATAGTATAAGACGATATTACTTGCCAAATTTCATAGTTCTAGGTCAACGGAAAGTACCCTATAAACTTTGATTCCCTTGAATGTGGTGAAATATACATAACTGGCCATATCTTTTGTTACAGTAACTTAGAACTTTGATGTTTTTACAGCAATTTCTAACCACTGGGAGCTCTGTACTTTACTGTACTATGTATCTTTATTCAATTATGTATAGCATCGTTCAACGTTTAGTTTTTAAGCGCCATCTTGTTTTTGCCAGAATATCTCCTTGCGATCGGAAGTCGGAACACGATCCAAAGTATGGTAACTGACAGTCCTCTTGTTTTAATGGTCCTTGATACGAAATAAGCGTTCGTTGCATAAGTTACCGTGATAGCTCTTATGAATCGACCTATACATACCTACCTATTCCTTTAGCTAATCAGCAGTTATGTTCTTTTACCTGTAAAGTATTCCAAATTCAATGGAACTTTAACAGGTTGTTTGGGGATTGCTCTAGGAAGACTATCCTATTAAAGATATAGCTGATTTAAGTTAGACAAAGTTTCTGCAAATGTACAAAATAGCATAATTATACTAAAGATTAGGGTATTTTTTCAGGATAAAAAGTAGCCTGTATACTTCCCTATGCCTTATGCTTTGTATATGCCAAATTTCATCTTCGTGACAGTTTATAGTTAGTAATAGAATGAACGGCCATGGAGCCTTAAGGTGCGTCCACACTTGTATCATTTGCTCGTATCCGATCACCGTGCCGTAGCATAACTGCGTATATGCTTGGACGCTTACTGTCGGCGCGCCGATAATGCCGCACTCTTCTGATACAAGTGTGTGATACGCGTAGCAAATGGATTTCGAGTGATCGGATCGGCGCAACGTCCAAACGCGTGATCGTGACACGCGATCATGCTACACGACGATGATCTGATACGGGCAAATGATACAAATGTGGACGCACCTTTACATTAAACATACTCGTATCATGACATCCCGACTACTCCTGAGTGTTCATTTCAAAATCACATTCGCGTAATGTCTCACTTTTAGGATTCCGTATCAACAACTTAAGAATTACTCTTATGGTGCTAGCAAGGTGTTACTCCGTAACTAAGTCGAAAAATATAATTTTCTTGATATAGAAGTTTGACAAAAATTACTTTATTAAAGTACCTACTTCTGCATCAGCATCAGATTACTCTTTTAACATCAATACGACGACACGTTTGGCTACGGAACTGGTGGTCCCGGGTTCGAATTCCGGCCAGGAGAAGTATTTGTGTGATGAGCGCAAATGTTTTTATAAATATAATATTTATCTATATGTATAAGTATGTATATCGTCGCCTGGTGGGTACCAACTTTGTTTAGTTTGTGACTAGGCGATTATCTCTCATATTTATTTATTCAATATATATATATATATATATATAAATGTATGTATATATATCATTTGACCATTTAGATGTCACATACAATTTGACGCTGACTGTACAACAATAGGTTTTTCTATAAATACTCAGTAATAAATCACTTCAAGAAATACAAAATAATATAACTACTCCATAAAATCATTTATTTTAATATTCCTGGAATACCGATGATCTCTGTCTTAAAGCAAATTATACATTTGCTTCGATTTAATTAGGTAGACAAAAACTAGTTGACTTTAATATCTTTGCGAAATGTTATTTGAAGGTGATACTATGATAGTTATACTTAAATGTCGGGTAGGTATATCAACAGCCCGCTATGCAAACTGTGTGGTCTCGGTCGCAAACAAAGAAATCGACCAAGTTGAAATGCTCAGAAGTTGACTGATAATACAATACTACAATACTACAAAACATTTAATATAAGCTCTTTCGTGTAACTTTATGCTTTGCTTTAAGTATTTTTTTATAAAGTGATTTCAATGCTGAAACTTTTAGCCAATCCTTCGAATTAACTCAATGTAGTCTATGTCATCGGTAAGCCGATGAAAAACGCTGATAATCTTCAAACGGCTCAACCAATTTTTTGAACTGTAGTTAATAACACTCACGATAAAGATACCTTACAAACACAAAATACTATATCAAAATCGGTCAATCAGTTCAATCGTTGCGATGCGACAGACACACAGATACACACTTTCGAACTAATGACACCGTTATTTTTTAAGATGGGGTTAAAAATGGCCTTGGGGATAAATCGTATGAACATACGGTTCATGGGCACATTATTCTCATTACAATATAATTTGTATAAGAAACTGCACTATATTAACTAAGAAAGAGTGTTAATTAATTATAGTTCGTGTATCTTTTGATAACACCGATAATATATAAATACCGATTCCTCAGACGGTTTTTACTTTGAGTTGGGTAATGACGACACTAAGTAATTTGTTCTTAGTAGAAGTACGTACTTACAGAAGGGTAGGCAGTGCCTTTCTAAATTAGAACGATGGTCTTAATAACTTTTCCACGAATTAAATATTTACTGTAATGCAAATCTAATTATTAATAATAATATTAAAATTCAACTAAGCGCCACTAATTATAGTTCGTATTTATTAATCGCGCAAATTATAGACGTATACTTAAGTAAATAAATACAACAATTTATTGAAGATTTATACAGAAGTGAAACTAATTCGCTCCAACTGAATGCTTCGGTTCACATTCTGGTAAGATGGCTAGGTCTGTTCCTGTATACAGTTAGACTGTCGATTTCTGTAGTCCATTGTTGGTCGGAAGCGGCCGAGTTGCGACCGACTGACGTCACCAGTCAGAAGTGAACCAACCAGTTTTTATCCAAGCTCCAATTTAGCGTTTGATTCTTTATGCATAACTTGCTGTGCCCTAAGGTCGTCTGAGATTCAAGGATAAGACGTTAATTGCCTAATCGTCACTGATGTACCCACGTATTAATAAAACCATATCGATTGTTGTTATGCACAACGCCGGTAATTACGAATTGACTATAAAATCAAAGTTCTTTACACTGAAGATACCTTATTAAGAATAAGTGAAATGGCACATTTGGAAGTCTTTGAATTATTCTTTTTTGTTTACTTTATATTCGCGAGTATCTAATCTAGTTATCTTTGTAGCCACATCACGTCAAATTGGCTAGGTGAATGTTCACAACCCTAGTATCAATTTAATTTCGTATAATCGTCAAGTAAACATTTTTAATTTTATCTTTTGCTTAGCTTAGCTTAGGCCCTAATTATAAGACTTTATAATCGTATAGTAAATAGTCAGTCAATTACTACGTATCGTTATATACAAGATAAATAAAAGTATAAAGGCCGTCTTTTCGGTCAGATACTGATGATGATAACATCATAATGTGACTTTTAAGTCACATAAGAGTTATAATAACGTAATTGAATGACTGAAAAGTTGTTATAGTATTCATCAACGACTCTATTATGACACCAGTCCCCCTATTGCCTAACGCGTTTGACGCTTGGAATCAAAATCAAGTGTCATAATATTGTATGGGCTGAGACAGTTGATTCGTTTACCAAATGTCAAAATTTCATTATGCAAAAACCCCCGTTTTGTATGGGACAATTTTTAAGACTAGTGTGATTTAAATGTACTAATATTATAGTAGTTTAGAAATAAATAATAGTTTAGATTTGAATACAATTTGGTGCAACATAACTGCAACTTGTATGAACGCTACGCGAAATGCTGCTTAACATCAGTCAGGCCGTACGCTTGTTTGCCACCTTAGTTTACCTATTGAAGCTGGGATTACCTTTAAGTTCTTAAGTTCATCCCGTATTTTGTTATTTCGTTTATTTCCTTTATTATGAATCGAGTATTTCACACGCTTCCATTGGTAGGGGCAGGATTGACTTGAATCAAATCAAATCAAATTCATTTATTTCGTCATACATAGGTAAAATAAGGTGACAGTGTGGGGTGAAATCGAGCATGTTATCTATACTTAATATTATAAAGTTGTAAAAATTTAATGTCTGTACATTGAAGATTCTTTCATCAAAATAAGTGAAATGGACTAGTTAAAAGTCACTGAACGGTATTATTTTTAATAGATTTTTTGTACGTTTATGTGCGTCGCTATGGCTTCATCACGTCAAAACGGCTAAGCAGGTTTCTATTACTTTTTTTTATGTTTTGTCAAACATAAACAAGTTTTATTGTCCAAAACAAATATAAATTGATTATTGAACATTATTTCCTCAATGCCAGTTCATAACATCTTTAGCTTTGCCCGCTAAAGCTTATTTAACCTGAGACCAGATGGAAATGACATGTCCCAGGGTCTATGAACCATGAATTTATTCTTGGTTTTATAATAGGTATATATGTATGTGCATATAATTTGCGTGTCACACTGCCGCATAGTCTGTGTTATAAAATAAATAACATGCCGCATGTTACACGTGTATAAGTATGTATACGACAGCTTTCAAAATAAAAACGTATTCACAAAATTTGCAAAAAGTGATACCAGCCTGTGTACACGATATTCATCGTTCATCACCAGCACATATTACGTCCCACTGCTGCGCACTGCGCACTGCGCACAGGCCTCCTCTCATGGATGGCATGATACGAGTTTATGGACAAGATTATAGTTATGACGAGACCGTCAGCTGCCACGGCGCTACTCCCTATTAGGGTTTATCCTGTAGCGTAGTATTTTCATACAAGTTACAGTAGGAATGCAATACGGTATTTTCAACCCTTACATACTCGTGTTTAACTTTCAAAGTTTCGTAAAGCGGTAAATATTACTCGGATACAAATCCAACTAGTCCTATGGTAAGCTTAATTATTTTATGACGGGTACTAGACGACGATACGGATCATCTAAAACTCAGGAACAAATGTATCTGCTACTAGCTCGTCACACAAATATTTCCCCTTGCCGGATTTAAATTGAGAACCGTCAGCATCGACAGTAGTGTTCACTGCCGCTGAGCCAACCCGGTCGTCATACGAATGCAAGGACTACTAAGGAAAATATCCCAGTGATAACCCAGTGTTATCCCAGTTATTAATTGGAACCTTCAATCTTGATTATATTCATAGCTATTGGGGGGACACACAGGGTGTCTCAATTAATAGAATTATTGGAATTGGAGCTTAACTTAAAACTATCAAATTAAGCAATTGATGTAGAAATAGCAAACGTAGTGTAACGCATTATAAGTAATTCCATGTACTTAATTGTATACTTGGGAAAACGAATGTTTATTGCAATTACAGCTACAACTAACATACATTTGAATCAAAGTAAACTGCATGTATGCATAAGCAATCGCAGCACTCGGAGCCCAATATGGGTCAAGGAACGTTTCCCCTTGCAGCCTCCTTGGAATGGCAAGGCCAGTCACCACCACTCGTAACACTCGTTTTTTCCTTCCGAATCAAATCATTTTTATTTAAGTAATACTTGTCCAGTCGAAGCGCTTATTGTCTTAATTTATATATTTGAATTGATAGCGCAATTGACTAACCAACTTATTTAATACATTATGACATATTACTATCAGTTATTCTTTAGAGGTAATGCGTATGGAACTATGCACACACTCATGCCCACAAGCAGACGAGCAGGAATAGTTCCGAAGAACAAGGCGAGAACGACATACATATTTTACGATACGTACTTACTTTGTTGTTGGTAACTTGAGTATTGTAAGATAGTACACATTGACCAATTAAATGATTCCGGGATTCTCAATTTACTGGATTCTAATTTCTAATTCTCCCTAATAAGGCGTATTAGACAAATAAAACAGCTGGTTGAAACTTTAAACGCATAAGCTCAGAGTATCGGACGGACCGATTGGTAGGTCCCACTCGGTGGCCCAGAAAACCCTTGGAGACGTGGGTTCGAATCCCACTCGATGCGTACAATTTTTCAACTTTTTTCTTTGGATTCACATTTATGAATGAATATTTTGATACTAGTATTTTTACATTTTTGAATTGTAATGAAGTATAAAAAAGGTGATCCTCTTTGAAGTCGACTACGGTCGGCCAAGAAATTGGTCAACCACTTTAAAACCTTTAATGAACAGAAAATAGAGTCGAAAAGTGGTAGACCAAGTTTTTGGTTAACCGTACCACGTTTGGCAAGTTACGTGAATAATAGCGGGATTGAGTTTCGATCTGTTCAGATCTGTCACCGTCCCGCCAGTGATGGGTATTATACAAGTTTATGGTGTACAGATATCTCTCATATTGAGAAATACTGAAATAACTATAAGTGCTGGGGACGCACATCTAAATTATATTTAGTCCGTCAGTTATAATTTAAAAAAAATATTAGACATGTATTGTTTCGCTTTTTTAAATTAATAAAAAATACTCTGATAAATCGCATTAAAGTTTAAGAGCGGGGGCTCGTGTCGGCATAATTAAGTATACGCTGTACCTTAATGTATTGCCATTATTTATTGATTACGTAAAAACAAAAAATTGCGTCTCCAATATTTTTGTGAATTTATATGACTGACCCTGTCTCTCTCCTCCTAGCTAGTATACCACACGTGGTGAGGTCAGCTTTCCGACATTTTCTCCTCGACTCCGCTCGGTCCTCAACACCATCTTCGAATACCTAATGCTCAGTCAGCTCCTTTAGTACTACATTTTTCCACATGACGGACTAAAAACCAGTACCTTGTCAACATATATAATTTGGGTGATCTAAACTTACGGACAGGACGGGTCCACCGCCATATTGTTTATTTACCTTTATAGTACCTTGTTGTTATTGTTAGGATACCAGATCTAATTTCCCATTACTATACTTAGCCTTAACATAAAATTCATTATTTTTTAACATAATGGCGTCAGTGAGCGGCGACACTGACCTCATGTCTCTCAAGTACGATGGGTCATTTACACCCATCGGCCGCACTCGGACTCGATTCATAATGAAACAGAAAAAAAACAACTTGCTTATATATTTGTGGACGGAAAACGACCACATATTTCATCCATTAACAAATTAATAGGGGCCATTAAAATGTGGCCTACCAATGTAAATATTCGGCTAGCTTTGTTATTTTTCGCAGATACGTTCACACTCCGCTATTTCTATCCTAGTCTATTCCGCTTGTTTCACAGCTCAGCAAACAGGGGCGTATTTTGAAATTTGGCGCCCTGGGCCAATAAGTTTCGGCGCCCCTGAAGTTCAGGAAAAAAACTGGCCAAGTTCGAGTTGCACTCGCGCACCGAGGGTTGCTACGCCGCCCTGACTGTTTGGCGCCCCGGGCCATTACCCCCTTGGCCCTAGGGTAAATACGCCCCTGTCAGCAAAGGGTCTATTTTTAAATGCAATCAGTTATTTTCAAGTAAAGCCAGTTCATCCCGAAATCTATTTATCTGATACGAAAACAATCTTGTTGCATGTAAGGAATTTGGACCATCTGTCATTGCGTATTCGACAGAGGTCAGAAGTCAGTCTGCCGGTCTTCATTCTTATATCGGTAATGCGGGTTTTGTGGCCACCTATGTTACTTACCCTAGTAGATCTTCGGACACCCATTAATTCAGTGTTTTATCCTCCTTTGGAAAAGGGCTTCCACACTCCGCCATAGGATTGAAAATTGTATTATAACATCCTCGGTACTTCAAATTGATGCAAAGCATAGGTACGCTGTTCTACGAGTATTTGAGAGTGATGTTTACAGCAATTCGTCCCTTGACCAACTTTTTTACAAACTTAGGTAGTTAATATCCATGTGATTGATATGTATTTTTTAAGACTTCAAGCTCTTTGGAGAGTTGTGATATAAGATCCAACATTTTAATTACATAATATCATATATTCAGAATCCAGAAATAGGATGAGACTCATTAAAATCAATCATTTTTTTATTTATTTCCAATCTTCTCACAATGGAAAAGGAATCCTTCTTCCTTCCTGCAAACTGGTTAGACCGAACCACTTAAGTGTAAGTACTCGTCCGAGCCGAAGATTTATATCATCGATATTCGCGTGGGCATACGCGAGTTAATTTTAACATCAGCGGTTTTTATAGATCTCAGAATTACAACGTAGGTATTAGTTTCGAGAACGAAATTTCAAGAACAGTCGACCGCATCAAAGCCTCGGGCCGACTTAGTCGGTGTAATTTATGTTATCAACAACTAAACCCGTGTGAGACCGGAAACTAATTGAATTCCAAATAAATTACAAGTGGCTATCTCTCGGACGATACGAATCTCGCGTCGTGCCGAGATATGAGCTCGGAAACTGTTTCACGACTACCTTCCTGTTTTATTATAAAGTGATTACGTAATAATCCAACGTATCTACAGTAGGTAAGTCCGTCACACGAGGAGCTGTAATAAGTATCATAATAAAATGAGAGTGTCTATACCCTTGTTCGTATATTATCTGCAGGAATCGTATGTATATGGAGTCTGCCAAATAGTAAGTATATGTAGTAAACATATCGTAAGATGCCTTGCTATCCATCCATACAAATAATCCAAAGTGATAGTTAAATGGTAGTTGTGGGAAGGACATAGGGCACTTTTTACACGGAGCATAATCCTAAGGGAGTGTGGGGGGAGGGGTGGGGGGGGGGTTGTATGGGAAGTAGCGTGCGGTCCATATAGGCACAAAGGCGCTGCGTACCCTCAATGACCATGTAGGCACAGAGAAACCACCTACCTTGAAGCCCTAAACGACCATGACTAGACACACTAGACATATACATTAGTAGGCACTTCGCCAAGAATCCTGTGCACTCCAGTGTGTATATTATAGGCTAATAAAACATAGGCTCCCTCAAACTAAATCGTATTTCATTGATATAAAAACCATGGAACCATACCATACGACTATAATACAATTAGGTAAGCCTTACAAACGTTACCTATTTTTAACCGACTTCCAAAAAAAGAGGAGGTTATATGTTCGATAGTTTGTATTTTTTATTTTATGTATGTTCACCGATTACTCCGCCAATTGTGGACCGATTTTAACAATTCTTTTCTTTTTGAAAGGATATTCCCCCGAGGTGGTCCCATTGCCACCAAGTTGGGATCTGATGATGGGATCCCAGGGAAATCGAGGGCAATCCTCAAATTTTATAGGCACTTATAACGTTTTTCATATATTTTCTTAAGCTATTTAAGTATTTGCATATGGTAGTCATCATCTCATCATGCTGAGCTGATGACGGAAGGTACAACTCCTTAATAGTTAAGAGTTAGAGAATAATTCTTAAAAAAAAATCATCTATTATAGGTAGAAACGTTAAAAATGTTAGTCATATTATTTTTAGTGTGTCCCTGAAGTAGTCTCCTTATCACCAAGTCAGGACTAGATGATGGGACCAGGGAAATCGAGAGGAATCCTCAAATATTATAGGCACTAACAATGTTTTGTATATATTTTTCTAAAGTTATCAGTTGTTTTCCTCTGGTGTCATCATTTCATGCTGAGCTGATGATGGAAGGTACAATGAACTAAACAACTTTTACATTTGTTACTTCCAAAAACTCGAGATGCGTGCAAAGTGCCTCCTCAATCTTCCCATTCTGGGCTCTAAAAAATACTCTATATCATTACTCAAATCCATCACTAAATAGCAAAAAATATATATTTTTTAATAAAAATAGGAACCGACTTCAGAATAAACTAAAAAGCCATAAATAATCTTTTATGTACGGAACGGATCACATTTGAATCACCTATTGAAGTCGGTGCCAAACCTGAAGTAAATAAAGTTCTTTATTCACCAAAAATACGAATTACTATTACTAAATATATATGTAGGTAGATAATAACTAAAGGCTCGCCGCTGCGGTTCTCAATAGTAATAAATGAATGGTTTGGCACCGACTTCAAAAGGTGATTCAAATGTGATCCGTACCGTGCATGAAATATTATTTATGGCTTTTTAGTTTATTCTGAAGTCGGTTCTCTTTGTTATTTAAAAAAAATTATATACGCTAGCGTCATCGTTAGTGGTTCATTTCTTAATTTTCTGAAAATTTGTATTTCGAAGACCAATTTATTAAATGTCATGCAAAGTTAATTCTGCTTAGCGTTCTCTCAATAACCTTTGTTCAGTCTAACCGGCTCCCGCATCACATTCCATCGCATTATTCATACGAAGCATATGTAGGTTTCTGCTCGTATCTGAGCCAGTCTACTTTTTATTTCTTCGTCGTCTGTAATCGAACTTCAATAATAATTTCATTTTACAATACGATAATTATTTTAAATCTAATTTCTCAACTATAACTACAACTATAAATTGCAGGTACTGAAGTACAAAAACATATTAGTGGTTTTTACCTAAAAGGTAGTACCTTCTTATTTCGAGACCCCGAGGTAATATGGAAGTCTTATTTACCGATCTTAATGTGTCAGGGTAGTGTGGGTGTTCCTGTTTAAACTTAAAGTACCCACAATACCACTAGTATCAGTGACAGCAAACTCATTTCAATTTGTAGCATTGCTTATTACTTAGTGTCACAAACTACTATTGATATGTATTTACGTTTTCTTAAACCAAAAACAGCACCTCGGAAATTGTATGACCAAAACCTGAGACACTAAACCATGTCAACGTGATGACAGTATTTTAAATGTAGTTACCTAATAATAGATGGTAAAATATTTAAAAAGAATTTCAAAGTATTGATATCGGAAGGCGTTTGCGTCAGTCTCGTGGCTCGGCCGTGATTCAGAGTGACCTTCGAACGAAAGCGAAACCGGTGTAGGTCATCGTGCCAGCGACCACGCTCGCTCCCGGCGCAGGCGCGGGCGCGAGCACGCGTTCGCTTTCAAGCGATACCCTCACTGACTTAATAGTTCCACTTATGTTTTCATCCTCGATCTTCATAGTCTAGAATATGTATCACTAACAACGAACACGCGTCTGGCCTTAAGTAAGAACTAGAGTACGTATTTGGCAACTAGGAAGACTAGGATAAACGAAAAAATAAAGTAAATCGATAGATTATTGGTAGCTACGATGAGTCAACTTAAGTAGAAATTAGTTTCATTCAACCTGGATACCTACGATCCTGAATATCAACAATCAAAATCTGTGCCTCGACCGATTTACACGATTCCTACTTATTAGACACTAGAAAGTGCGCGCAACTTTGTTCGCGGAGGAGAAAAAAAGTCATAACCCTCTTTTGCTTCAGCTTAGTCGCCGGGTAAAAATTATCCTATAACAGTATGTGGATCACTTTTTTTGGTAAAGTGTAACTCTGGACAGATTACCCGTATACCAAAACAAATTGAGATGCATTGAGCCGATTAGGCGTAATGAAAGCACAAAGACACATACATACCGACCGACCGATTTGGCTCAGCGGGAATAACGTTGCCGGCGAAGCTGGAGGTCCTGGGTTAAAATTCCTGTAAGGGCTTATTTGTTCTGAGTCTTGGATGTTATCTATGTATATAAGTAAATCATATCTATTATATATATCGTCGTCTAGTACCCATAACACAAGCCTTATTAGGCTTATCATGGGACTAGTTCGGTTTGTGTACATTTGTCCTGTAATATTTATTTAATTATTTATTTATACAGGCAAACATACAGAAAAATAGGTAGTTTTCGAATGACCTTCAAAAAACCCTTGTAATTTTTTTTATGAAAATATCTTCAATGTCATTTTTGCAACTTTGTGATCCGGGTGTAGTCGTGAACCAGGCGATTATTCCGTAACTATTACAGATATCAAAAAACTTTAAACTGATATCAAAAGTAAAATGAGTAAAGTATTACAATAACTTCTTAAAAATCACGAGAAATATCCAAAATTTTGACATTAAACACTCCCATACATTTAGTATGAGAGTAGTAGAAAGATTTAGTTTCCTTATTAACCGACTTCAAAAAAAGGAGGAGGTTCTCAATTCGACGGAAGGTTTTTTTTTTTTTTTATGGATGTTCACCGATTACTCAAAGACTATTTGACCGATTTCAAAAATTTTTTTTGGTTTTATAGAAGGTACTTTCTAGTTGGTTCCATTTAATTTTAGTGAAGATATGATGATGGAATCCATGAAGAATTGAAGGAACTCCTCAAATATTGTAGGCATACATATAGCGATTTTGATATTGTAAGAAACATAATAAGCATTTGCATTCAGAAAGTGTAAATTGGTGAAGTGGAACTGATGCAGAAGACTACAGAACGCCATCGGAACTCCTCAATGATAAATGATTTACGGGTGGCGACAAAATATCTTGATTAATTTAGCTAAGCAACTTCATAGTCACAAATTTAAATGTTCCTGATGAGAATGGTACCATCGAATTGATTTGATGATGGAGCCGGAAGGTAAGCACCAGATCTATGTAATAAAATAATGTATCCTAGCCGTGTTTGGGCTTGTTCGAATCGTCACGAGATACACTTTTAAGTAACGATTAACTAAAAAGTGTAAAATAAATAAACTTTTAAACAAAAAAATAAAACCGACTCCAAAAATAACTAAAAAGTAAAAAATAACGCCATAATTCAGTTTCTTCAAATGACTTACAAGTAACCGTTTGTATACTCAATCTATACAGTATATACAATTAATGTTATTTTGGAGTCGGTGCCATCGTGTCACAACTTACTACTCGTAAAATCGTCAATTTTCAATTCTTTCAACATTCTTTATATGGCACCGACGCCAAAATAAGATTAACTGTATATACTGTATAGATTGAGTATACAAAAGGTTACTTGTAAGTAATTTGAAGAAACTGAATTATGGCGTTATTTTTTACTTTTTAACCGACTTCCAAAAAAAGGAGGAGGTTCTCAATTCGACGGAACGTTTTTTTTTTTTTTTTTTATGGATGTTCACCGATTACTCAAAGACTATTTGACCGATTTGAAAATATTTTTTTTTGTTTTATAGAAGGTACTTTCTAGTTGGTCTCATTTAATTCTGGTGAAGATCTGATGATGGAATCCATGAGGAATTGAAGGAACTCCTCAAATATTGTAGGCATACATATAGCGATTTTGGTATTATAAGAAATATAATAAGCATTTGCATTCAGAAAGTGTAAATTGGTGAAGTGGAACTGATGCAGAAGACCACAGAATGCCATCGGAACTCCTCAATGATAAATGATTTACGGGTGGCGTCAAAATATCTTGATTAATTTAGCTAAGCAACTTCATAGTCACAAATTTAAATGTTACTGATGAGAATGGTACCATCGAATTGATTTGATGATGGAGCCGGAAGGTAGGCACCAGATCTATGTAATAAAATAATGTATCCTAGCCGTGTTTGGGCTTGTTCGAATCGTCACGAGATACACTTTTAAGTAACGATTAACTTAAAAGTGTAAAATAAACAAACTTTTAAACAAAAAAAATAAAACCGACTCCAAAAAAACTAAAAAGTTAAAAATAACGCCATAATGCAGTTTCTTCAAATTACTTACAAGTAACCGTTTGTATACTCAATATATACAGTATATACAATTAATATTATTTTGGAGTCGGTGCCATCGTGGCACAACTTACTAAAATCGTCAATTTTCAATATTTTACACATTCTTTATATGGCACCGACGCCAAAATAAGATTAATTGTATATACTGTATAGATTGAGTTTACAAACGGTTACTTGTAAGTAATTTAAAGAAACTGAATTAAGGCGTTATTTTTTACTTTTTAGTTTTTTTGGAGTCGGTTTTATTTTTTTTGTTTAAAAGTTTATTTTAAGTGGCCTACTCATTTTACCTTAATCATGTTATTCATGACATTTTACTGATTAGGTAACGTACATTCGATATCAGTTTTTTTTTTTTTTATATCTGTAATAATTACTGAACACTCGCAGGGGTGGCACTTAACGATTACACCCCTTATATATATACATGTTACATTAAGTTATTAATCATTGTATACCTAGTTTAGTATTTCTATCATTTAACGATTGCTAGATTATCAAAATCAGGGTGTCTGCAAGGGCGTATTTTGAAATTTGGCGCCAAAATCAAGAAATAAAGCGATTTAAATAGAAAAATATATATTTTTTTAATATAATTTAATAATTTGTAAATTTTTTTGCAGTGTACAAATTTATTTCCAAAGTCATTAATGATGATTTCGTTACTTAGTTGTTTCGTTAAATCGGCTTCAATATTGAGAATCGCTAAACTTTTTAAACGTTCTTCAGAAGTCCGTCACCGAAGATAATTCTTAACTCTTATCAGAACCGAAAATGTTCTTCTTGCACTGCAGTTTGTCACTGCAGTGCACAAAAAGATGCGTAACACAATAACTGTGTATGGAAATGCTTTTTTCAGGTCTCTTTTTAGGGTTCCGTAGCGAAGATGGCAAAAACGGAACCTTTGTAGTTCCGTCATGTCCGTTCGTCTGTCACAGGCATTTTACTCAAAAACTACACGATGTATATTGATGAAATTTTGAGTATATGTGTCTTATATAAGCCGCTACTTAATTTGATAGTTAAATTATAAAAAAATATAAAAAAGGGCACTTAGATCTTTTTGAAGAAGCGCAGTTTTTTGGCAATAACTCAAAATCGGGATATTCAATCATGTTCAAAACAATTTTTGTTAAAAGTATTTATTTAGCTATAGGTATACATATTTGTAATTTTTTTTCATATTTTCTGAACATACCGTTTAGAAAATATAGGGGAGGGGAACACAATTTATGTTACTTACAGAGCGATTTTTTCTTCTTCTGTCTTTGTATACGAACTGTCTTAATATTTGCCACACAATGATATTTGCAAAAAAAAAAAACATCACCTATTGAGTGTTAAGTGATTAACTATCAAAGTCAGTAACGGCTTATACGAGACACCTATACTACAAAGTTTTATGTTTAGTTTTTGAGTAAAAAGCATGGTTATGCGAAGATACGTTATGACGGCTTATACGGACGGACTGAAGGACATGACGAAACTATAAGGGTTCCGTTATTGCCATTTTGGCTATGGAACCCAAAAATAAAAAAGTGAAAAGTAACAGTTGGTTGAATGTCAGCTACGCCGCCCCTGGTGGGTTGGCGCCCCGGGCCATGGCCCGGATGGCCCTAGGGTAAATATGCCCCTGAGTGTCTGTGTGACACTACACTACTGTCTCATTGAATTACAGTTGAGGGTGCCGACTAAGTAATGGGCCAGTTCTCGGCCCGCAAACGAACACTGGCATGTTTACCTTACATCAAAAGCTGTAAGTATAGGTTTACTTCAGTGTTTTGAAATAACCTCTAAGCAAATATTGTTACCGAACAAATCCATGTTTTAGTTTATGCCTTCGAAGGCGAACAATTTGACAATAACTTGATAATCACAATAACAGCATTAGCCCGCAAATTAGCTCCCCACTTCAAAATAAAAAATAATATTACAAGACAATATTACAAAAATCTAACTAGTCCCATTGGTAAGCTCAATAAGGCTTGTGTTATGGGTGGGATGAGTAAAACTTAATAGATATTATATTTACTTTTAAACAAAGAAAACATCGAAAACTCGGGAACAAATATTTATTTTCATCGTCATCACGCCCTTACCGGGATTTGAACCCAGGACCTGCAGCTTAGCAGGCAACGTTACTCCCGCTGAGCCAAACCGGTCGTCAATCATTTATACATTTCTGCCTCTCAGGTTACGGGGGAGGCTAAATAGCTAGTCTACAATGCGTGTAACAAAGATGGCGAGTAATTCTTTGTCGTAACCCCATAATAAAAACCACTGGTTGCAACAAATTCGTTCCCAGGCTCCGTTGCCGCGTTGAAATCTTTTATACGGCTGAGATGCGTGTTGACATAAAATATACCCAAAACTTGTTACATTTAGTAAATACTAGAAGGGACAACTTCGTTCGCGGAGGAAAGTTATAACAACCCCTATATTTTTCTTCTGCGTGGTCGGGTAAAAAGTATCCTATAACCACCTGGAGATACCAAGCTACCTGTGTACCAAAAATGGTTTAGCTGATTTGGCGTGATGAAGTCACAACGAAAATACAAAAATTAAAAAAATATATATTCTAATCATATTCATTTCTTAATAGTCTTACAATAGTTTTTTTTTTAAATATCATCAATGTACAGAGATTTCATTTTTACAACTTGATAATAGTATAGACTAGAAGATGCCCGCAACTTCGTTCGCGGAAAAGTTATAACCCCTGTTTTTCTCAGCGTAGTCGAGTTAAAATTGTCTTATACTAACTATCTGTAGATACCCAGCTACCCGTGTACCAAAAATAGTTGAAATCTTTTTAGTTGATTTGACGTGATGAAGCCACAATGACACATACAAAAATACAAGAAAAATATTGTTGGATTCAGTGACCTCTAGATAGTCTGTTCCACTAGTTTTCTTTTTAATATCTTCAATGTCAAGACATTTCATGAGTTAGAATTATGTACATGTTCACGTCAAATTCTTTTCGGTAAGTATTTGCTACAAATATGGCGAGAATAAGGCTCCAGGCATAATTTTGGACATCACTTTTTGATATTTCAACAGATAGACAAAAATATAATTATTTGTGATTTCTTTATTTTTTAGTAAAAACTAAAAGGCTTCTTTTGAGGTGAGGTACTAAGTTAAATCAGATAATCTGATAACTTACAACCACTGTAAGTATAACTGAAGAGTCAGCGAGATTAGACTGTCATAGATCATGTCATCTATTATTGTGACAAAGGGATTTCGGGTATAATAGGTTATATGCATGATTTTTTTAAATAGTAAAATGTCAAAATACTTAAATACCATTTCAAAAAGTGAAATTAAAATTAAAATCGGCCAAGAAATAAGCACGATATAGGCATTTTAAACAACTAATTAGACAGCGATATGACAGAGAGGTCCGACATGTACTGTTACGTCATAGTCCACTACGGCCATATAAACTCCATATTAAATTCTGTTTTGCTAGAAAGAGATAGAATGAAATGTTTGATGGCATATATCTTGGTTATTTTTATAGACAGGTATTCGAAAAAAATGTCTACTATCTGTTACATGAATGAGCTTTTAATTAAGTAAAAACAAAAATTCATGCATATTCCCTGTTAGGAACATTCAGTTTCCCAGAGGTATACATGAGTATAAAATGGTATACCTACGTTACAAAGACAGATGAGTAAGAAATTAGTTTATATATATCGGGTAGTGTTTTACGTGAGTGCCCGTTATTTCGCCGACAAACTTTTCATCGAATATCATTTCACCGAAAACGTTTCGCCGAATTTTTATTTCGCGTATTTTCATTTAGTGTAATTTTATCTCATCGACAGTTCATTTCAACTTTTATTAATTCGTAGAAAAAAAATTCAAGGAATATTATTTGATCGATGATTCATTTCGTACATTTTTTAAATGGAGGAAGTACATTACATCGATTTTCATTTCTTCGACGTTTTATTTCAACTCATTCTTATATAATCGAATACATGTAAATTTCAATGGCAAATGAACGGGTGCCTGTCGTTTCGCATAACGTTTTTTGTCCTAAAAATGTTTGGCCGAGAATTTTTGGCATATACTGTTGAATGGCATACTACTCGTTTGTCGTAATAATTTTTACATATACTCATTTAAAGTCCTAAAGCAAATTTGTCCTAATATTGATAACTCTAAAATCGAATTACCTAAAGTATACTATTCCTAACATGAATTGTCCTAAGAATTATTTTGCCTATTATTAAATTGGCTACTGTGATACGAGCCACCGCTCGTATATAGCCACCTTTTTCATATCCTGGCCGTTTATTTTAAAATAATAGATTCGAATAAAGAATGTTATGTTTTTGGTAATGTCATACTGTGAAAAATATCCATTACGGATTTGACGATCAAAGAATAAAGACGTAAATAGTTAATCACCATAAGCATCTAAACTAAACTATGTTAGGCGTGAAGTCAGAAGCGTTACGTATTCTAGTTTAAGGCAGATCAGACTTCGGTTTGGTTAGGTACGACGACGAGCAAAGCGAGGAGGAGTGTTAGGTAGAACTGTGACCCTAACGAGCGAAACGCCAGAACCAACAAGGTTGAGAAGGTTAGGTTTTGCTGCGTTATTATTGCGACAGGCAATATTGCACAAGACAGCAATAACAATTTTACTACGAGCGTCAAACGCCTTAAAACCATGAATACCCACATCAGCACATTACGTTGCGTTCCGTTCACAACATTGATAATTATGTCTGCGAAATATTGCATATTGAAATGATTACGTGAAGTAAGTTTTATGTAATATATACATATGAATTATGAAACGTACTTCTATGAAATAATACATCTGTGTAATGAAATATCCGCCATTTGAAAATTCGTGATATAAAAATACTCGTAATGAAATTTCGATGAAGTGAGTTGTCGATGAATTGAAAATACTTGAAACGTTATCTTTGAAGTAAAATTCGACGTAACGAGTGTCGGCGATTCAAGGATAAACCGTTTTACGTATATTCTTTTAAAACCTCGATGAGACATTTGTTCTCTACTATTGACTGTATACATTTTTATTTTACTTAGGTGTATATGGTTTAGTACGAAAAAAAATATTTCACATTGACCGCTTCAAAATATTTCTTGCTAATCTGTACCTACAGACAAAAGGAAAAATGTAAAGTCACTTCTCGGTTTAAAAAAACCGCTCAAGTGCGAGTCTGACACGCGCACCGAGGATTCCGTACAAACTTTCACTTATTCCGACTTAACTTGCCAGTTGAGGTTAGTTTGCCTCTGGTATCTATGACGCGACATACAAATACAAACTTCAGCAAACAACCTGTTAGTCAAAAATTATTTATGGTGATAAAAAAAAATAACACATATAATATATAACACAATATGTTATAATTTTCGTTTAATATTAAATTATATATTTCCCGATTCTTCGTTTGGTAAGCTTCGGTGATAAAGGCAGGGAATTGTATTTTTTTCCACATTTTCCTTACTAAAACTTGATTTAAAAAATTAAGTTTAGTGTCCGAATATATGCGGATCCTTTGCAATACATGTGGGCTGATCATGTTTATGAACAATTCCTTTCAAACAGAGATAGTGTTAGTAGTTTTTATTTATATGGCTATCTAATAGTTGGACCGACAGACAGTCACATCAATAAGGGTTCCTTTTTTACCTTTTTAGTACGGAATCCTAAAAATGATATCTAAAAACAATGTGACATAAAAGTCATCCGTAGATTTTGAGTCCGCATAACGCGTATTTACTGTCAAGAAAAATAGTTATTTGTTTCGCAAGGCTGTAAAGTTGTTATTTGGCACGAGTGCTTCAATTGAAAGCCGAGCAAGCGAAGGAAGCTTGAACCACGAGCGAAGCGAGTGTGCCAAATATAGATTCCTGAGCGTAGCGAGGCTCACAAGGCACGAGAAGCCAAATAATTTTGCAGCCGTGCGAAACACACAACTTTGTAATAAAACTATGAAATATATTAAAAGAAAAAAAAAACTATTTTTTCCATTTAAAACTAATAACAATGAACCTACGAAACACACTAATAATAGTTATAACATGACAAACAAATAAACATATTAGTAGTAGCTACATTACGACACAGATCAGTAAAATAAGCCATACTGGTCGAGTATGTGAGACTGGATGGACCGAGTCGTAGGCTATAACATAATACGAGGCCAGAATGGCATTTACGGTCGAAGCATGTATAGTGTTTTAAAAATATTTTTGTTTTCAGAAAAAAAAATCATATAATAACTGATACTTTAAAAAAAATACAATCCCAAAATACTGACATTAATTTCGACTTGTTTCTGCTACTTTACACGGTTTAATTGTGAACAAAACGCAAACGACATTGGCATTGGTTTTTTTTTTATCTGCCAAGACTGTCAACTTCTTTTAAGTTATTTTCTCGATAAAAAAATTCAGTCTTACTTAATAATTAAAATAATTAGTCGTGTGTATATTAAAAATAAGTGATCAATTTTTAAATAATAACGTATTTATCGTACATTAAATAACGTTTTAAGATGATTAAACTTTTTGAATTCATATACGACCTCATCGCACTCTCATTTTAAGTTTTCGTACAGGTCGGTTTTGAGAAAAAATATAAATTCGAACTTCAAATTGATTTTTCCACGCAGATTTGGCACTATATATTGAACTTTTCAGAGCGTGTGACAATATAATAGGTATGAACACCTATGGGAAACTTAATGTTTTTAATTCAAGTCCCCGTTATTTCTGAACGCTGTTAGAACGTGTTCTTCGTTCTCAACAGTCAATACCATAGCACTCTATCCTCTACCAACCCATTGATACTTAATTTTGTAAACTACCTCCACCGCGGTTTGAGAAACGAGAATATCGGCCAACATGCTCGTTCCATGTCGTTTCTTCTTCATCGTTACTCTTACCAGCCATAGTGTCTTGAATAACGAGATACACCCGGCCCCATTCCTTTCTAACATGTTTGTGATTGTACCTGTAGTACAGTTGTGACTTGTGGTTCCGGCTTTGCCCACGTCCTTTATGGCCGATATCAAGCATCTCTCTGAGAAGTTCAAGGGAGGTGAGACGATGCTTCATGCCAGCGATAAAGTCGTGTCTGTGGAATCAAAAGACCAAAGATGGTCTTTGATGAAAACAAAAAGTGAAATATACGAAATGGCTGTAGAATGCACTAATTAGTCAACACTAGGCTGTTTTGACAGAGCAAGGAGTGAAGATAGTGTGCAACTACCTTCAGCCACCATTTATATATAGTTTACATTTGAACAATGTAAACTATAAATAAATGAACTATCCTCTTCATTTTTTTTCAAACAACAGATACTTTTTCCGCTTCAATGTACGGAAATGATGATCGCATATATGCCTGTATAAAAAGCGTCCAGAAATTCAATGAAAGCGAAAGGGAGGCATGTTTTATCTGGAGCTATCTATAGACTATCACTAATTGTAAGTCTTATGTAGTTGCTCATTATATTATAAAAGCATATCGGACCATACTCCAATTGCACACTAGAGATTAAAAAATGCGGTATGAAAAAGTACACTGACAAAAGAGCGGAATTCTTTATGGAACTTACGTCATTGTGTTGAAGGCGCCGTTTTTCGCAAAACTCAAAAATGGTTTATCCGATCATGGTGAAAGTATTATTATTACGTTTTTTTTTTCAGATACTAACCAAACTAACCGAAAAATAAGTATGATTTAAATTGAGAAGCACTTGTACGAAGTGAAGGACGCTTAAACTGTATCAACAAAAGCGGTACTAGAAGTGCAGTTTTGCAAGATTTAGGTACGTCACCATCGTGAGCGTCACCCTCATTCATTCCGTGCATGGCGTGAAGAACTTAATAAGATGTCAGTAATGGCGGAACAAAATTAAACCAGAAAAATACTAAATTAAAATTCCTTTAAATGTATAATTTCAACTTATCAAATTCTTCACGCCATGCACGGAATCACTTATATTGCACTCATGATAGCGAAAGGCAATTTTTGAGAAATACTATTTTTTTCCTACACTTTCAAACATTTCAGCTGTATAAAAGAAGCTACAGCTTAAAAGAAGAAAATATACAAAAAAGGGAGCCCATTTCTATGCCCATATGAAGATGTTGGTTATATTGGTATGAAGACGACATTTTTTTTTGTAAATTGCAGTAAAGGTTCAGCTCACGCTGATAACACTGCATTCTTACCCTTCTTTTTGTCAGTACCTACCAAACTTACACGGAACGGTTTTGTTTAACTTCTTTTATTAACGTTTTATTCAGGATTAACGTTTTTTCCGAGGATCTAATGTCAACTTTTAAATCTCAGAATAAATGTTAATGTGGAATAAAATGTTATATCGAATCCATTGAAGTATCCCCGCTAGGCTGCGACGATGTCCCGCAACTTCCACCGTAGTCCCGTCCGTTGTTGAAGAGGTTCATGTTTTAGGGTGTGCTTGCCTAGGCGCGCTTTTATTATATTGGTCATCTACTCGGATGACCAATATAATTATGGCAACTAGCGGTTCGAGTGCAAAGATAATACTTGAAGTAAATTTATGTCCTGTTCTTGAAAGATGCGAAGGGTAGTCTTACTCAGTTTGTATGAGAATAAGAAAATACTTTACGTCAACATTTCAAACCCAATGTTTTTAGTAGTTTAGTTAGCTACGAAAAAAAGTTTACCTAATATATCACAACCTCGCTCCAATTTATTTCAAAGGAAAACATTCAAATTCTAGCTTTTCACTAAAAGTTATAGTGAAGCGTTAGGTACGTTATGAAGAACGAACCGTATTAAGCTAAAATGTACACTTTTCGATTTGAATGGTATCAAATATGATTGAAATAAAACAATTTAACGGATTATATCGCGTATATTATATCATTTTAGTTCCCGACGTTTCGGAAGCTTTCCAGCTTTCCATAGTCACGGGAGGACAACGATCAACGAAACGTCGGGAACTAAAATGAGATAATATACGCGATATAATCCGTTAAATTGTTTATTTCAATGAGTAATAATACGGAAACAGAAGAAAATATTATGGTTATTTGATGTCATGTAATATGCGTCGAGTGTTAACCTTTTAACTTTTAGCTCCTTGGACTTGGACGATGGAGTCAGAAGTCACGGTTGAGCCCGGCTCTGAGGAAATTAATTCATAATAATTGCTTAGCGCTTCATTCGCAAGTAGCAGCAAGGAGTAGAGAAATAAAACAACAATTTCACATTAAATTTATATTTACTGACAGATCTGAAACAACCACTAAAGCTACAGGTCACGAGTAGGCATTTAATTTAGCGCAACTACATAAATACATACTTGAGTGGGTAAGTCCCTCGGTACAGTGGTACAGTTGAGTGCTGATCTTGACTGAATACAAAACAATTCACGGAACCCGCGGCCGGGTGCTTGGAGGCTCCTACAACACATTTCAGGCACCGCAGCGACTCTTGAGCCCGATGCAACTTGCTATCACTCACACTCGTCAAGCAGAAGCGAAACGGAATTAGCTGCTGCTCAACTGTCGCTGCGGTCCCTAAACATACAACAAGTCGCGTAGCGGGAAAGATACACATTTTTCGCAAAAAAAAACTTTCGATTTGTTCACAGCACATACTTAACTCACGTAATGGGGTAAAAGGGTATGTATCACATAATATAGAATTATTTTATATTATATAAGTAGAAATCGTTACTTGAGTATGAACTCTGAACAAATCGCATCGCAGAGCAAATTCTAAGTAAGCTTTCGCCATAGCGGTGTTAACAGATCTGTCGCCTTAATCTAAGGTTGCTATAAGTAAAACTTAAGTCTAAAATGTGTCTAGGCAAAGATCAGCGTGTGCGGAAGCGCGGAGCGCAGCGGCGGAACACAGGCCAGAATTAGAGCGGGCACACCTGACCCTCACCTAGGAACACTAGTAAAATTTGCGCTACGCTTATTGTAAACAAATGTTCTTTGATTAATAAACCAATTCAACATCACTTTTATCTGTTTCTGCTACAGACGTATCGACATGATTGGACAAGGGAACAATTCAAAGAAAACAACATCTTACCGTATATAACTTTCCCAATTTTACTCAACTCAATGTAACAGAAATCACCTGGTAACTGATTTTTAAATTAAACGTTATACACAAACATAATCATCACATAAAACTTACGTTTTCATTATACTTATGAACTATTGTTATAAACTTGTAATCACTACGTTAAACTTATTTCAAAATAAGTCTATCGATGGATACGATAATAGAATATGATAAATAACAAATTTATCGTTATTTAATATTTAAATTAGTGAAAATTAAACTGTTATGTCTAAGTGTGTGCTTTAAACGGTATGAAAGATAACCACGTCTACTAAAATATATATTTATCTGCATATGGGCACCTGCGTGGCGAGCCGCCATCGCCTTACCCGCCCGCGCCGCATACTTCGCGAGCCGCACGGGGCATGCGACATGCGCGACACAAACTACGCGACAAAATACATTAACTAGGAGTGTACAAGAACGGAAGGCAAGTTGAGGTAATCGTTTCAGCGGCGGGCGGCGGCGGCGGCAGGCTTCGCGGGCGCGTTCACAACACCACTTTAATCCTATTACTCGTTATATGAGGTAGTTAAGTTCCATAATTGTGTCATTTTGTTATATTATTGCTATGAAGAAAACTTCTGTTATACAAACTTTTTCTCAACAATTCTTATACTTTATTGTTTATTCTGCTTAAAACAGTTTGTACGTATGTTTACAAATTTAGTACTTTGTGTAGGTACTTGGTATACACTACCATAGCGCGTGCGCCCGTTGCGCTCGCATCGGCTAACACTGGCAAGATCGAAAATCGGACACAGGCGGGTATCGCGTCATAGTTAGGTATAGTCACCACTTAACTACTATATTGTACAAAATATGATAAAAATTTATTCATATCTAGGAGGTAGGCCAACTGGGTCCAAAATTGTATGATAATTAGTTATTGCTTTTCTATTGAACGAAACAACATTGTATAATATTTTAATATGATTACATCGGCTCTTCATTCGATATAGTCACTGATGAGGTAGATCAATATTGTAAGTGCTATTCTATTTGTATAAAAATACTTCTGCAATATAATCAACATTCAAATACAAACATTATCAAAATTAATTCCATCGTAATGTTCATATTGCACATTAAGTTCAGAGTAAACCAATATTGTGTAGGTTCTAAATCTGCTAATAGACCAATGATATGGTTAGACAAGCGAGCGTCTCAACGCACCCTGCTCGCGGCCGCGCTGCGGCGGCGGCCCGCCGTGCGGCACGCCACGTCTCCGGCGTGCGCCGCGTCCCAGTGGGGCACTAAGGATCCGCGAGCGAGATAGTTTGAAACATCCGCACATTACGGCCTTGATATGTTCTAATTTGCTGACAATATACCCAAACAATCGTTTTCTCACACTTATGTACAGGGATTTCATGATATTCTTATTGTTTTAAGTACATTAATCAATAATCGCTATAATTTTATTTAATACTATACAAAAAAACATTTACATTATTATTATTTAAATTATTGCTAGAGAATTTCATTAGACATTATTAAGCTAGAACTTATTAAAATTAGATCGTTTCGCAACAGACAGTTGGCGGTATTAATTTGGCAACGTTCAGGAAGACTACTTTCCTACCACTAACGAAACAGGAATGTTTGTAAACTAAATTCGTTCAAATAACAAATTGGTAACTTAAATCGGATATAGATATGTTTTAAGAAAAACATTCCGAAATTTAAACAAAGTAGTTAACTAGCTTACACTTAAACAAATCTTAACAGAAAAATAATTATAGGAAGCACCGGAAAATATTTCTACAAGTCAATATAAAATTTATAACTAGAACAAAACCGCTTCGGTCTCGCTGCGCTAGCGGCCATCGGTCCTTGTCCCCGTCTCAAATCAAAACGCAAACCTTCAAATTAATTTCATCATAAAACCTAAAGAAATGAACGCGATGTCTTATACCTAGCATGTATAAGATCTTATAATGTCTGGCAAATAAGTCCCATCATATTTACAAAAAATATTCAAGTCGCGTACAAAACGTACCTCTTCTATTAACATGACAACCTAAGAAACGTTGAAGTAGCATAATATGTATATACTTAATAAAACAATGTATATTGAATATATTGTATATAAATTGTACGCTCATATTGAAAATTTTTCTAATAACTTTGATATTTTCTCGTAGTTCATATGTAAAATTGATATGGTATGGTCTGCTAAAACGTTAGCGCGGAATATTATTCCGTCATATAATTACATGTTTAGGAGCTCTCAGACGCTCAGTCATGTAAAGTCACCTTGCGCCGAAAACAAGGTTAGGTTGAATGAACAACAAAAAACTGAGCCAGCGAACTGGATGTGTGCGCGGGCGACGGCGCGCAGCCCGGGGGCGCCCGGCGCATAATCAACGGCACCACACAAATAACAAAACGTCTTGATTTAACGTTATAAACCTACAACCCTACTAAAAAGATAAACTATATTGCAAAGTTGCTACTTTGTAAATGTTGAATGATATGTCTACACGACACCTGTGTACCCCGCGGAGACGACGTTCACGTCGACGACGACGGGGAGGACGACGTGCGCAAGTTCTTCTTGATATGCGTGTCAAAGTGCTTGATCATGTGATCCTTCCTTATGAACCCCTTGCCGCAATGGTCGCATGCGAAGGGCTTGCAGCCGGAGTGCAGGCACATGTGCCGGCGCAGATCAGTTTTATGATTGAAGGACTTGGGGCACTCGTTACACTTGAACGGTTTATTGTCTGCGTGCTTCATGTAGTGACAGTCGTACGACACGTCGTCCGAGAAGCGCTTGCCGCAGCGGTCGCACTTAAAGGGCTTGGCTCCCGAGTGGAAAGTCTTGTTGTGCTGCGTCAAATAGCAGGCTTTGTTGAACAGCTTATCGCACTCGTAGCATTTGTGCACCGTGGCAGGCACACTTTTCTTCAGCTGGTTCCTCTCCGACAATGGAGTACTCGGAACTGTTGAAGAAATTAACGGAGAACTTCGGCTTTCATTCTCCGCTTTCGCGCTCTCTGGACTAGCTGGGGATTTCATTTGTGTACTGTAATTTTCTTTATTCGCATAATCCATAATATCTTCTATTTTTAATATTTGAAGCTCGCTCGAGTCTGTGCGCATAAAATCGTCCTCTCGCTTTATCGTCTTTCCCCCCACCGCGTACCCGTAAGGATAAATCTTTACATGTTCGGGATGATAAGAAACGACGTCTTTAACTGGTCTGGGCGCTAAACTATATTCATAATCCATACTCTGTCCACCGATTTCGATATTAGTATATTGCAAGGGAGCTTGAACCGGGTCGACAATAATGTAACCGGCTGTCGACTCATCAGCAATAACTTGACCCCCCACGTTAGGCGATGTAATATAGTTGGAGACGTACACGCCGAACCGCTGCGTCTGGATCTGCGCGAAGCTCGGCAGTCGGACGCTAGCGGAGTGGTTCGACGTGTCATGTTCCATCACTTCGGCTGTTTCCGGTGACGATTCACCAAAAGTAGCCGGATTGGCTATAGGCAGGTTGTTGATAGCCATATCCATAACGTGGGGGGCCATCCCGTTTGGGTAATTCGGCGCTATAGTCTGCTGAAAATTCTGACCCAAATATAATGGGGTGTGCGTGGGGTCCGGAACCGAAGCCCCCAAAGGATCCGTAGACCTCGGGCTGTACGGGTTGACACCCAAATGACTGAACGGCGGCAGCGTGTGCGGTGTAAGCGCCGGCGTAGTCTGGGTTAGAACTGGAGTTGAAATATTGCTGGTTGACACTGATAGCAGGCCCCTCATATGGTGATTTTGAGAAACAGAGGGACCTGCTTCCCCGTTTGGGGGATTCCCGGATGTAGTAATTGGGATTCCCTTTGCACCCTGATGATTATTCTCTGTTGGATTCCCTATACCTGGCGGTTGACTACCTATGTTGAGCGGATGTGAACCGGCCTGATGCTGTAAGGGGTGATTGGCTAATGGATTATTACTGAAATTATTATCTAAATTACCCTGTTGAAGATGCGTGTACGGTGACTTCGACTGCATCGTGGCGACGCGATGAGAGCGCTCGAAGCTCTGCGAAGCGTATGGCGACTGCAGGGCGGCGTCGTCCACGCTGCGGCCGTCCTCAGAGGGGACTGGGCTCTGGGTGTTCGAGTCGGCGGCCTGCTGCGCGGCCCGAGCTTGTATCGCGTCGCGGCTCGGGTGATGGTGGCTCGAAATCGGCATTGTGGCTGGGTCAGGTTGACCGGAAGACCTGACTGCATTTTTATGTAGTGTAGTATTGTAGTGTCTTTTCAAATGGCCAGAGCTTGTAAACCATTTATTGCAAGCAGTACAGTTGTAAGTTTTGGGTCTTCGAGCTTCATTAGATTTCCAGTTAGCACCTTTTCCGCCAATAGACGGCAAGGCTGAGGACGCCGGGTTTGCAGGTTGTGTGCTCGTTATCTGTGGCGCTGCCGATGAGTCGTAGGGTCGGTACGGCGGCTTCATATCAGGATTAGAAGAAGCCACGGGCCCGGAATAATCCGTTAGCGGTGGCATTTGAACCCCTGGGTAAATTTTTTGGTCAACGTGCATGAACTGCTTTTGGTCGTGATGCACAGCGAGAAATTTATCTTGAACGTAAGGAAATTTCTGCTCTTGATGGAACATTTTTGTTTCAGTTGTATACGATTTGTCACCAAACATTTTTTGATCTTTAAATAAGGAAACGTCTCCATTGAGTTGCGGATTGCTATAAAGTTTCTGAGTTTCCCATGGCATCATAGGTACAGTGCGTGAGTTTACTTCGCGCCCTTGAGCAGCAGATTGGTCATACGATGAATTCGGTTGCTCACCTTCATTTCCTTGATAAACCACTTTCTGAGAATCCAAATCTAATATATCTGATGACTCTTCGTGTTCTTCTTTAACCTTTGTGTTGTCATTCTGGTAGCCGGTATTATTGTACTGTTTCGGTGGAAACTGTTGGAATGGCATGGAGGCGGAGGAAGCGGTGGCGCTGGAGCCCGCGTGGGCAGAGTTGCAGTGTTCGTTGAGCTGCACCGCGGAGTCACACACAAACCCGCACTTGTCGCACTGGTTGGGGGACGGCGACGGCGTCGGCTGGTTCAACGGCTGCCCGTACAGCGGACTCGAAGATGAAACTTGCGAAACCCTTTCTTGCATATTGTAAGGATGGAAGCGATTAGGTTTATGATAGTCTTGGTTGTATTGCGATTGCTCCCAATTTATTTGATCAGGGTGTTGGTTCTGAGGAAATCCAGAATGTGAATAGCTGTTACCGAATTGTGGTCCCGGTGAAAAATTTGTCTGATCCGGGTTCTGGTAGGGCGAAGGCGCGCTGTGGTAGCTCTGGGGTGTCGCCGGATGAGGGAACTGCGCTGAGGTCTCCGGCGTCGCCCGCTGCTGGAACTCCGGACTCGGCTTCGTAATCATGTTGTCGCTCGAGTCGGCAGGAGCCGACACTGTTGTCTCGTTCTTCACTTTGGTACCGTTGTTGTTTTCGGTATCATTTTGCGAGTTCTGCGTACTCCATTTTGCGTATAAATTCTCTTTGTGGTATTGCACGTGCACTTTTAATGAATCAACAGTGTCCAGGTAAAGGTCACAAACTTCACAATGATAATCCCTCGACGGTAAAGTCGACGACACTGCGCTGCTGGTAGCCATTTAAATCATTAATCCAGAGGAGAGCACCGTCTCCTCCAACGAAAAAAAAATAATAAAAAAGCAACAGTCTTCGACTGGACGTACATGAAGTCCGCACGGTATCAATCAGGCGCCACAGGTTAAAGTCATGGTCGCGGCCCGTCACCCCTCGTCTCAACTCGACTTATACTACGGCGGTGTTGTCGAAGAAAGTTTTTCGCGGCATTTCCGCGCGCGGGTGGGGGCGCACCACGTGCGCGCTGTAAACACTCGCTCGCGTAGGTACACCGACAACAACAAACTTGTCACCCGTCACGGTCCGCCTGCACTACTGCACACTCGAATAACACTTTAATTCGTACACTGATTCAGTTCTTTTAAAGTTTCTATTTAATTATTTATTAACACGTAACTGAAAAGTCTTAATTAAACAAAGTCTTACGTGTACTTTAATCACAAAGTTAACAAGCGGATAACAATTGGCACTTTTTTGAGACCCGGAGGTAAGACGTGTAGTTTATAGTGCACCGGCACTCGGCAAGAGCGGGGCCACTCGGGTCAACCGCCGGGGCAGGTACGAACGTTGCGAGCGGACGTTTAGTAGCAACTGACAGCCTTCCCGAAGTCGCCTTCGGGGGCATGACTTCAATAACAATTCGCAACGTCGTCCCCCACCGAGGCGTGCGTGCGAGTGAGAGCGGCACGCGGTGATGAAGTTATCGCTCCTTCGTCCTTTTGTGTGTCCTTGGAGCGAGCGAGACGGTAGCTGCGGCGGCGCGGGGTGAGGGGGAGGCGGCTGGTCCTACTCTTTCTCAAAATTGAAATGCCCGGTCGAAATGTCCGGTGATGCTGCGTCCGAGTAGGATAGCGATAGCACCCACCCTTACAATGCGGGCGGACAGAGCCCTGCGACGAAACTTTATAAATTTAAAACCTAGTTTCTATTTATATCGGAAGATTTTTGTTTTTTTTTATAATGATGATATGAACATATATTTTTAGCTCATCCATACTTAAAGTAATCATCATATAATTATACAGCATAATCATCTATACCTACTACAATATAATATAGTCGCCACTGCCAAACTATTAACATGACGAGTAGTTAGTAAATATGTGGTCACCTATTAGTAGTATTTTGTAAATCTACCTATATCTATAATATATATTTGTACGTGAATATTTATGTACACGTAGTTATCTACGCGATACCTACACTTGGTGGGTTGGTGTGCAATCATTGTCCTACTGTAACAGTAGCACAAATTGAACTTTTAATTTTAAACTATGTTTATTGTCGAACTATCTGAGGAAACAATATCCAATGTAATTAAATAAAGATTACGTTCAATTTAGATATACAAATATTTATTTGTATTTAAACTTTATTGCACAATACAAAATGGTACAAATGGCTTAATGCCTTAAGGCATTTTGTACCAGTCAACCATAGGGCCAAACAGAAACTAGCAGTTGGAGAGAAGAATAAATTACATAAAATACACATATATATTATATTACAACCTACATAAAATTACGAAATATATGCGTACCCTTAGTACTATTGCAAAATAGTCGTATTTTACTTGCCTTGTATAGGGAATCCTGGCTGTATTCGGTATAGTTGAGATACAATTCGATATATTTACATTTATTAAAATATGATATGCAAGAAATTAACTGAAAAGAAGTAACATGCGTTCGACATACACCAATATTATTTGTTTAATGATGTAATAGGATAGTCATCATCAAACTTTTTACAAAACTCCAATGCATCTCTTTGATCACAAATGAGAATCAATGTGATATACGTATTTCCGTCACTATGAGTCATACTTAAGACTATTCTGCAGGATACATAGTTTCTACTAATTCCAAACAAGTTTCAAAGTTATTACAGTACTTTCGCTTAAGGCAATATTATAGCAGCAAACTTGCAACGGCACATTTTTTGTCTTTTTACCATCATTTCGGAAATGAAACAAATATTAAAACTTAAAGACCTCGTTTTTGTGATACATGAATAATGATTTTTTTTTAATTAAAATTAAAATATATATTACCATTTCGGAGAAATGGTAAAAAAACACGTTTTATAATTAGAATAGTTCCACCGAAACTGCGATTCGAAAAGTCTGTAATGTTTTCATTGAAAGAACGATTGAGTATCTTAATTATTTTCATTCGTTTCCGAGATAATGGAGAAAAAGGACTACAATTACTAAGCGTTGTCCTTTTTGGGAATACACTATAGCGTGTTCGTTGTTATTGTATAAAAAAATTACCATGTTTTGGATCATAATTTCAGTTTCAAGGAGACACGATGACAACGAACATGCAATAGTGTACACCCTAAAGGGTGGGATTTTTCTGAAGCGCTGGTCTGAAAAATGACGATTTCTCTTGGGCTGGCATTCAATACGATTAATTCTTGGTTAGTTAAATGTACATTTATTATAAAAAAGGAACACCATACCAAATGATCGTAGGTGAGGTATTTATTGTTTAGCGTTTAACGTTCAATAGGCCATGGTAATTTTGAAAAGTGCAAAGCGCCTCTGATAATATATCAATACATTTTTTTAAGTTGTATTCTTCTGTTCCTTCAACACTGGAGACCTGATTAAACATTTTTATATTATCATATTTATTTGTATATATTGGTTGTTTATTTAAGAAAATCTTTTTAAACGCTATTTTCATACTAAGCCTGGCATATTATGTTTTGTTACCATACGTTTCCTTCATTCAGTTACAAACGGCACAGCCTTTTTTGTAATTGTGTTTAACCTATTCAATTTTTTCTCTACTTATCTGTTATTAATATGATATAGGAGTATCTCTACGTCAACGAGCGCTATGCAGAGAGAAAACTTGCCCTTACCAAACAGCGAGCGATTCTATAGAAAAATCATGTATCATCGCAATGACCGAGAGCCGCGCAGGGCACTAAAAATTTTGCATCGTGGACGGCTGAGGGGTAGGGAGCGGGGGAGACTCACAGGCGCGGTTCCTTCAATTTTTTCTAAACACATCGAACCACCGTCTCTGCAGCGTTCGCTCCAAATTCGGACATTGCACACTGCTATAAACATTTATTTATCCATGATAAGATGGTATTCTAAACAGTAAAAAACGTAGGTAGGATGGCTGTTCCGTGGTGGTCACTTTGATTTTTACGTGGGGGGTAGGAAGCAGTGTGCGCCGTTATCGGCCGGACACGAGGGCCATGCAAACTATGAGGGGCCGACATCGATTTTCTCGGACTATGCCGATCGCTTCCTTATCCACGCTTGCTGTGCGATTTTAGACTCGCGTTTCTATCATATGAAAATTCGTTGGCGACTCCTTAGTTTCTAAGAAGCAGGATTATTTAAAGTTGTTTGTAGGTAAATGGCAAATATCGTAATTAATACTCAGTAGGAGTGCCCATTTAGTGTTTTATTCATTATTTTGAAATATAATCAATCACGTAAATAAGGTATCGTTTGACGGAAGGTAACAATGGATTAGCTAGCTAGCTATCATATTGTATTCTAAACTACCCTATCTTAAATTATTATAGACTTAATTCTGAACGGTGTTGCTTAAATATATTAATGAAATTCTACTTTTATTGCCTTGCTTCTAAACTTATAGGTACAATTACCTACGTTCAATTATAGGTAAGAAAATTAATAATCCCGGTGTAAGAAAGGAAAAGGTATTAGGAAAAATCTAATAAAAGATACGTAAATATTGTATTTTTATTTACAAAAACCACATGGTTTAAGTATAAAATAATGTTAAAACGTGGTTAAACCAGGGAAATTATATTTAATTATTCTGTTTGTCAGCTTTAGTAGCGGTTAAAAGCCCCACTATCGACTTACAAAAGATCACAGAAAGAATATCCGCTATGACGGGTATTTATGTTGTATTTAATATTAAATAATTACGTATTTAATAGTAAGTACCACTAAGTAATTATTTACAAAAATATACAGGTCATTCATGATCCTCGGCCTAACTATAATTACGTGACAGTGTTGTCATCATAGCAATAAACATTAAATAGCACTGGCACGTTCTCAAATCCTACGACTTTTCTCTTTCCGCACAGACTCTATAATAGAAAGATTTTGTTACCATTTCGTTACAACCTCATTAAATTGAAGTTACGTTTATTCTTTAGAAGGCTGCCTTCAAATCGCGGAGTTTTGTCTAAGGTGCCGGAGATAGTTGTTTCCCTGTATTTCCATTTTGCATACCCACGTAACTTTAGTAACATTTGGCGTTGAGTCCAGAATGAATAACAACAACTAAATAATCGGAAGCTACAGTCTAAGATGATTTGAAATACCTACCAATGAGTCATCCATTATTGAAGTTCAATAGCAGGCTAACTTTGTTATGGTTGCATGATGCCTACCTACTTGTGTGTATGTGAGTGAAGCTATTAGAATAGTTACATTCTTTCTATTATACTAATATTTTGTATACTAACAAATATAAGTAAATTTTCGTAAAGTAACATTATATGCATTGAAACGAAGTTTACAAATAGACATCAAAGTTTCTTCTGATTATTGTGATTCTAACAAATAAGTAAGCAGTCTTGAAAATGCGTCGCATTAGGATCGCACTACTTAGTTTCATTCCGTAAGGATTCCGTATCACCTGGGAGAATTGTGCGCAAAGTTAGTGTCTGTCTCCGTATTAGCCGGTGAAATGAAAGGGACGGGTGAACGTCTAGTTACGTGATTGCAAACGCTGCGTCGCGTTTAGGAGTAGGTCACTGGACCCATTCGCGGAGCGTCGCCGCGACGCCTGCCACTCGACCTTTTTTTAATCAAAGCTAAAGATAGACCTTTAATCATCGCGTCGTCAGATTTATACACGAGCAATATAGTTACTTCACTATGGTCTATATAGTTGTACACCGCTTCTTGATATACATATCTTATTTAACTTTGCCTTCAACTTAGTTGTTTACGCTGCACGATCTCGACCGCGACATACCTACCGATACACTTTTCTACGGCTGGAGTAAGTAGACGAAGAGTTGTAAACTGGAGGTGTGCCCCGATTTTCAGAAAAAAAAGTTCTGCTTATATATCACGAGTCACGCTTAGATACTCATCGTTTTTGATGTTACCTGCAACTTATTTTACTAAAAAATCTAGTATGTACTTTTAGATTTTTAAATTATATTGAAAAATCAGACATATCAGTTATTTTTAATGTGGCGATACCCTCAGTACAACAAAAGTACCGGCCAAACAAACCAGGTACCCTAGAGTATACTACATATGCAGCGGTAATAAAATAACACACAATTACCCGATTCCATTCACAATGAACAAACTACCGCGGCATATTCTGCACGACATCACAACTACTATTTATAACACAAGCACGATACCACAAGGAAGTTGCTTAGGACCATGCACTTAGGACTTTAAAATAATAATTTGTAACAACCAACATAAAACATGCGTACCTACTCAATACAAACTTTTGAACAAGTCGTGTATGGAACATTTAAAAAGAAAATAAATTAACAAGGAACATCCACCTTTTTTGAAATCGGTTCGTTATATTTATACATGTATTGTAAGTTTTTATTATGAAATGAATAAGTGTTATGCTATATAACCCTCCGCGCTGTCAATTGTGCCATTAACGTTACTGATTTGTAAACAGTTAATGTAAATTGAATAAATAAATAAAAAGTAAAATTGTATTTGTTCGTTTAGTTTGGTTCGGGACTCTGGTTTTGTGAAGTCTAATATGATAATGGGAGAACGAGTACAGATTATTTAGATAACTTTGGAAGGATAAACTGTGACTACATACCAAATTTCATCCAAATCGTTATAGCTATTTCCGAGAAACCCATTAGATTTATTAAACGCTAGAAGGCGCCCGCAACTTCGTTCGCGGAGGAGATAAAGTCATAAGCCTTGATTTTTTCTTCAGCGTAGTCGGGTAGAAGGTATCCTATAACCATCTGGAGATACCCAGATACCCGTGTACCAAAAACAGTTGAAATCCGTTTAGCCGATTTTGCATGATGAAGCCACAACGACACATACAAACATAATTAAAATCCAAAAAAATATTTTTCGTTTTAATGACCTCCAAATAGTCCATAACATTTTTTTTTTAAATAACTTCAAATTACATACATTTCATTTTTACAACTTTATAATCGTATAGATAATACAAAAATTGGTCGTTTAAAGTAAGTAACTAATAGAATATAGAAACAACAACATCAACAACAACAATTCTTTATTGCACACCAACAACAGAAACAACAATAGAAACAAGAAACTGTAAGCTTCTCAATATGTTATGTTCCAGCTGTTGTAGGTGTAGGTATTATATCTAATTAATTAAAATGTGTTAAGAATCTTCAACACACACGAAAAATTCCGTTACAATATACAAGTATTTTACGAAAATGCTGATTCATCGCAGGCCACATGCAACGTTACGAATTTACTAAATACCAGCCAAGGGCGAGTCAGACTCGCGCACCGAGGGTTCCGTACAAAATCCACCTACAATAAAACGGAAGTATGTATGAAAATTTAGTGTTAGCTGAGCCCCTACTCTTAAGCAAAATATACGCGATGTGGGTTCATTTTATACTCGTTACTGACATGGACAGACAGACATTAAAAAATACGATTTTCAGATTTATCTCGTGGGTTGTGCTATATGAGCTACATTCATACCAACTTTAAAGTTTCTAGGACAACTGGAAGCGCCCTATAGGTTTTCCACTGACGGCAATTTGTGTCTCTGGAGTTATCAATAAATCGGGCTTCTACTAAATATGATATTTTACTGTTTAATAACTTTAACAGACGGGACATTCAAGCTTTTAACGTACACCATGAATAAAATAAGAGAAAGTATTATTTACAGGCGTTATTTGACAGCGAAGTTTAAAATTTGTGGACAGATTTGTGTGGGTCGAAAAGTTGATTCTAAGAAAACGACGAATATGAGGGGGGCAAAAAGTTAAAGTCTAGCATCTAGGTCAAATGGGTCACTGATTTTTAGCATGAGTTAGCGTTATGCGTCTTTTCTGTGGACACCCGAAAGTTAAGGGCTTTAACTACTAGTTTTTCTTAGTGCCCTATTAGGCGATGTACAAATTGATTAATACTCTAGATCTAAGCGATATAAATATGAGTTATATGTACCCAAGCCCTTAACTATTGCGTTGTCCACAGGAAAGACGGCTAAATTCTAGAATCAGTATGACCCAAATAGGATATCATATGAGAGGGATCTGCATATTTTTTAACATTTTTTTTTTATTGTGGATAGTTTTTGTTTTATTAAGGAAAATATGAAAAAAAAACACCATAATAAAGGGGGATCTTTATCTGCGATTTTTTATTATTCCAAAATGTGTGTTTAGCAAATATTTGGAAATTTTCACATCTTGTATAAATAAACATAAATATATTACACGAAAATTATAACTATGTCTCTAACTAGCATTTTTTAAAATTTTCTAAATAATCAATTTGTACTCATACTACCCGGTTACGTTAAGATTACACACCACATTTGTATGCAATGTTATAGATATCAGGTGCAAACTTAACTCTACCAGAACCGGGTGATAATGTTAGGCTAAGTGAAAGTTTGTACCGAACTCTCGGTGCGCGAGCCCCACTCGCACCTGACGATTTTTATTAATTCTGTATCTTTGGATTGCGGTAACTTAGAAGCGTGATTTTTTGCAGCTTTAAGGGACCGCAGATAGAATTTGATGTTAATTTTAACTTGATATTTCGACGCGTTCCTGAGAAAAAGGATCTTGACAGACGGACAGACGGAAGGACAACAAAGTGATCCTATAAGGGTTTCGTTTTTTTCTTTTGAGATACGGAACCCTAAAAACGTAACGTAAAAGACACTATCATGGACATATATTTGGAATATTAGACATCCTGAATTATGGTTGAAGGTGCCTGCTAACGGGACAGAGTTAGGCATTGGGACATTTAAGTAGGTACTAGGTATTTAGGTACTAGGTTTACCTACGTTATGTGTTTCAAAAACAAAAAAGCTAGGCAAGTAACTAGGTATTTACTCGTACAACAAAATGTAATCCTCGTTGGTATAGGTTCCGTATTACTATATGTATTAAACAAATACTTGATTTTATTCCCCAACCCACAGGCCGTGCCATTCATAATATTGTATGACGTTTGCGCAATAAGCACACGCATATACCTAGGCGCCTACGAGATGCTTTGGCCCATAGTGGCGTATACTTATTACCGTTCATGGTCGTCCTTGCTTTCTGCAGCTGCAGACAGTGCCGACACTTTGTCTACTTATAACCTGCTTATTTTATGAGGGTTGCAAAATAAACACACGCATACCTAGGCGTCTCCGACATACTTTGGCCAATGTGGCGTGTATTTATTTCTGTCCATGGTCGTGCTTGCTTTCTGCAGCTGCAGACAGTGCCGACACTTTGTCTGCTTACTATAACCTGCTTATTTTATGAGGGTTGCGCAATAAACACACGCATACCTAGGCGCCTACGAGATGCTCTGGCCATAGTGACGTGTACTTATTTTCGTATCTGATCGTCCTTGCTTTGTGCAGCTGCAGGCAGTGCCTACACCTTGTCTACTTGTAACCTGCTTATTTTATGAGGGTTGCGCAATAAACAATGTGTACTTATTTCCGTATCGGGTCGTCCTTGCTTGCTTCAGCTGCAGACAGTGCCGACACTTTGTCTACTTGTTACCTACTTATTTTTAGCATTGAATATGAATTTAATGATTTACACTGCCCAGACACATCATCGCAAAACAATTAAAAATCGGAAATAGAGCAAGATGTAATACAGTATTATTTATGTTTTTAAATCATATTTATGTGTACGTAATAATATCTTCATTGTAAGTCATACAGCTCTAGGACAAACAATTCAGTTAGGCAGGTCCATCTTCGAGGAAGAGATCAATCACGGATCCAAGTCGGATGGGCAGCGTTTGGGAAACAGCTAAGTCTCTTCTCGTACAGGATAGCTCAGTGCTTTAGTCTTCGACCAGTGCGTATTACCGGCGATGACCTACGAAGCCGAGACGTGGTCTCTGACTATGGGCCTCTTAAGAAAGCTCAGAGTTACTTAGCGAGCTATGGAATGGGCTATGCTCAGGATCTCTCTACGAGATCGAATAAGAAATGAGGAGATTCGTAGACGAACCAAGGTCACCGACATAGCAAACGGGGTAAGCAAACGAAGTGGCAATTGGGCAGGGCACATAGTTCGAAGAACCGAATGCCGTTGGGGCAGAAAGGTTCTCGAGTGAAGACCGCGTACCGGAAAGCGCAGTGTGGAAAGGCCACCCGCAAGGTGGACGGACGACCTGGTTAGGGTAGCGGGGATTCGCTGGATGCGAGTCGCCTCTATCCGGCCCATGTCGAAATGTATTGAAGAGGCCTGTGTCCAGCAGTGGACGTCCTATGGCTGAAACAATGATGATGATGATACAGCTCAGAATAGTTCTTGATCCACTTCTTGACCGTTTTTAATTTCACTATTCTTAAAATATTTATCAATAACGACTAATTATTCCACTAATTTTGGTTTTTATAAAATATCTGCAGTAACGTCACTATGACAAATTTAGAAAGGCAATGAAAATAGGTCACATATTAAAAGTGATAATATCCACTTACGCTTCTACTGCATCTTGTTCTACCTCCGTATTTGTTTCTGCGACGACCTGTCCGAGCTGTATATTAATCTACTAGTCTCATATCACACAATGACTCGAAAGCTAAAGTCCTCGTGGTAATTTGTACGAGATATTACCAGTAGATGTCGGTATATGTCTACTTTAGCGATGATCTCTGTTGGAAGTTATCGTTAAAATATTTTTTTCTCATAAAGGTGACTAGGTATATTCAACTGTATATTAAAAAATATTTTATTCAAAATAAAAAAGAACCAACTTCAAAATAAACTAAAAAGCCATAAATGATCTTTTATGTACGGTACGGATCACATTTGAATCACCTTTTGAAGTCGGCGCCAAACCCGAATTAAATAATAGTATTTTATGCAACTGTTGTATAATAGGGGTTAAAAAAGGCGAGTGGAGTGGCTTGCGATGCGAGCCTTGGCGAGCATCGCAAGGAAAGACGCCGCGAGTGTTTTTTGACACAATTATACAACGTTGCATACAATAGTTTTTCTACGACTAAGGGGCCGTTCACTAATTACGTAAGGGCAATAGCGAGTATCGCAAAGAAAGACGCCACAAGCGTTTTAGACCGAATTATACAACGTTGCAAACAACAGTTTTTCTACGACTAAAGGGCCATTTTTTAATTACGTAAAGACAATCTAAAGTATCGCAAAGGTAGACGCCACTAGCGTTTTTTGACCGAATTATACAACGTTGTATAATTCGGCCTTTGGTTTTTAAACTGAGCGAATCGGCCATTTTATTTTTAAGCCGATTAGCTCAGTTTAATACAAAAGTCTATATACAATAGTTTTTATTATTTTGTGATGGATTTTAGTGGTGATATAAAGTATTTTTAGAGCCCAGAATGGGATGATTGAGGAAGCATTTTGCATGCATCTGGAATGCATTGGAAGTTAGAAATTTAAAAGTTGGTTAGTTCATATTCATTTGTACCTTCCATCATCAGCTCCGTTTGTTTGTCTGATGATGACAACCAGACGAAACCAACTGAATAACTTTAGAAAAATATATACAAAACATTGTTAGTGCCTATAATATTTGAGGGTTTCTCTCGATTTCCGTGGTATTCCATCATCATATCGTGACTTGGTGATAAGGAGACTACCTCAGGGACACACTATAAAGAATATGATTAACAGTCTTAACGTACCTACCTATAACAGATGATTGTTTTAAGAATTATCCTCTAACTCTTAACCATTAAGGAGTTGTACCTTCCGTCATCAGCTCAGCAAGATAAGATGAGGACTACTATATGCAAGTACTTAAATAGCTTAAGAAAATATATGAAAAACGTTATAAGTGCCTATTAAATTTGAGGATTGCCCTCGATTTCCCTGAGTTCCCATAATCAGATCCCAACTTGGTGGCAATGGGACCACCTCAGGAGAATATCCTTTCAAATAAAATAAGAAATTTTAAAATCGGTCCACAATTGGCGGAGTAATCGGTGAACTACATAAAAAAAAATACAAACTGTCGCACATATAACCTCCTCCTTTTTGGAAGTCGGTTAATAAATAAGTAAAATTCAAAATGGTCAGTCACATCGCTAAATGAAGTGATAGGTTGAACTAACAGGCGCGAGCATTATATAAAGAAGTTTCTAAATTTGCCATATTGGGTATGCCCCCTCTAGCCATATGACAACTTATCAGTGTCCTTAGTGCAATAGTTGTATATCGGGGATATATTGGAGATATTGCAGTGTCTTGTCGAATTCAGCCTGAATTAATTCACCCTAAATTCGTGCTAATTTTACACTCATGTTCATATAACACATTGGCCGAAATACCACGTTATACCCTATTGTCTAAGTAGGTAGGTTAGGTACTTACTTAACTAAAGGTAAACAAAACATAAGGAGTCTTTATACTCTTGATCCGTTAAGACGATTTAGTCTATAAGCTCCATCAAATTTACGGAATACTTTCCAGCTACAAAACTCCTTTTTTGACATTACGACTGATTTATAATGAATATAGATGATTTTGAATAGGATAAATCATTATTGGAACTACCTATGATGAATTTTTCGACATTACCCCAATGCATTTTAAGGTGCGTCCACACTTGTATCATTTGCTCGTATCCGATCACCGTGCCGTGGCATGACTGCGTAACGCGCTGCTTGGACGCTCACTGTCGGCGCGGCGATCACGCCGCGCCTGTCCGATCTAAGTGTGTGATACGCGTAGCAACATGGATTTCGAACGATCGGATCGGCGCAACGTCCAAACGCATGATCGTGACATGCGATCATGCCACGGGACGAAGACCTGATCGGGCAAATGATACAAATGTGGACGCACCTTAAGGTGGCTCAGAGTTACGCGACGTGCAACGGAAAGGGCTATAACTATCGGGTAAGGTGTGACATGGTCAATCGACATGATTTTTGTCTTGTCCATCTTCATTTTCAGACCTACCTGGTGGGTGCATCTGCCGATGTCTACGAGCATAGCGCTTAATTCCTCCAACGGCTCTGCTATGACTACGTTATCATCTGCAAATCAAAGGTGAGTGAGGTACTCGCCGTTGATGTTGTTGCCAAGTCCATTCCAATCCAGCAGCTTGAAGGTATCTTCCAACGCAGTACTAAAACAGTTTCGGAGAAATGACGTCTCCCTGTCTTACTTCTCACTGCAGTCGAATCCTCTCTCCCCCCTATCTCCGAGCTCCGGTCTTGGATGCGGACTGACATAGTGGCGTTTCTGTACAAACACTTCAGCGTTTCGATGTATTGATAGTCAATATGGCACCGCTGGAGGGATTGAAGCACAGCCTCGATCGAATCGAAGGGCTTTTGTGCCGAGGTGTATAACTGTCCATAAAATCTTTCGATCTCTCTCAAAATCTCAGTTTTGGACGGTCTTCAGTTTAGTCAGCTGGCTTTGTTCAACAGACCCCATGTTCCGCTCAATGGCATTTTTGATACAGGTGGTGTTGAAATGCCTCGTATCATATTGCGTCTGAGAGATTTGGAGATCTGTCTATTTAATTGTCTGTATATTGCCATAAAAAAAGAGAGTATCGTTGGAGATCTGTTTGGTTCTATTTGTGCGTCGGAGCTTGTAAAACTTAGCTCCGACGGTATGGACAGTTTCCACCAGCCCGTTATTGATATCGTCCACAGTATAACGCAATCTGACAAAACATTTTCAAGCTGGAGCTGAAAACTTTCGGTGTTTTTGATATCGGCAGGGGTTGGACGGAGCGTTGACTTCATCAATTTCGAACGTTCCAGTTCAGTATTCAGATTCGACCTCTTACCATCCTGTGATCACTACCGGTTTTCACCCTGTTTATCATCGTTGAATATCTGGTTTTTATTCGAAATGATGAAGTCAATCTCATTTCTTACGGAACCGTCGGGACTGATCCAGGTCCACTTTCTGTGGGGTATCTTCTTGAAAATTGTTCATCGCGTAGAGTCCCTATTTCTCCATGAAGTCGACCAGCTGCTGCTCCCTGGGGTTCCGTATTCCAATACCAAAATTCCCTACTCTCTGCTCATCATCGTCGTTTCGTTTGCCCAGCTTTCCTTTAAAGTCTCCCATCAATACCGAATAGTGGGTTCCGGAAGTATGGCTTTGGAAATATCCTCATACATGGTCTCCACTTCCGTATCAGGGAGTTTTGTTGTTGTTTACAAATTTGATATTTGTTAGATAGGCCACTGATGTAACTGCAGTGTGGTTTTTCGGGAGCAAGAACTGTTTTCAACCTAGATAAAGATGACTGCTATATTTATATTATAATCATGAATTGAGAAATCTAAAGAGGCAGACATTGACGGAAAACCATAATCCATATTTTCGGAATGTCACGCTGAAGCTTACGGTAGGGTAGTAAAGCCAGAAATGTCCACATAGTCCTCGTAAGTTAAGGTACCTAATCAGTAATCATTTGGTTATGAAGACGTAGGTACAAAAGGAGGTAATTAATGTGTATTCAATTACTTAGGTAATGTATCACTAAGCTTCGACGGCATACAAATAGGTTTGTAATCAAATTGTCTCTTAACTTAAACATATAGACACGCAGCAAGCTTATTAAGTTTTTACTTTAAAAATATATACTCATACTGTCCATCTGCGTACCGTACACATAAAGGGCAACATTAATTTATTTTTTTAAGCAGGCTTTTCTCTGATAAATAAATGAGTTAATAGAAAAAACACTTAAAATTTTCGACAATATCCCGTTTTCGCATAAAAATACAATAAAAAGTTCCTCGTTATAAAACAGCGTAATTGGCAAGTAGATCCTGTGCTTGTAGGTCAGTCACAGGTCACAGCGTATTTAGTACAATAGATTAGTATATGCAGTATAGAAATTGTTACTGCTGCTGTCCTTTTTGTGCGCTGTGACTGACACGTAGTATATATGTAATATCCGTATCCCCCTAGTGGCGTCATTTAGAGAATCGTCGTGCTTCCTTCACATTTTTCGAATATTTTCATAACTAGTTAGGTATACTCGCCATAAAAAAAATGTTTATTGGTTCCTTAAAAGTAGATCAACAAAATTGGTCTCGATTTAAAGTGACTTGTAAATTTGAAAACATCAATAGTAATATTTCAAGTTAGTGACTGAAAACTTTTGAAATTTACTTTTGTATGGATTATAGCTCACCCCCTTCCAATAGGCGTGTAATAAATAAATAGTCCGTTAGACTATCGGAAAATATTGGACTCGTATTTTTTCTTTGGCCGTGACGGCATGCGCCCTCCACTCCTAAATGTGGACGTGTGGTGCGGCGCTTTATCTTTGTCTTTTGCAATATTTTTTGAAAATCTAACTGGCGGATTAATTAAAGTAATATTTCTTTACCCAGGACACTACCCTATTAGTTACCTATCTAAATATCGTTTCATATTAACAGGACTGTGATCCCCGCGGCGTAAGCGCAGAACATGAGTATCGGTCACGTGCGAATAAGAAAAGAACAGGTGGTCGCCGACCGCGCCAGCGCCACACAACGCCGCTTAGCCCATGTTTGAAGAACGTGCATTTTGAGAATCTATTAATTTGGTAGTCTCGTACCTATTTCTTAAAATGTGGTTGGTATTCCGCGATTGTGTTGTCTATTTTGACCGCGCTGCTCTAGCTAGAGAAAGGACGTTATAGTATACCTACATAATTACAAGTGTGATTTACATACCCACTACAATATAAACTCTCTATCAACCTAAAAATCCTAGTAGCCGAAAAACAGGTATCTTAATGCACGTAGACAAGCGCTCCTGCATGAGTAGGTAGGTAAGGTAGGTATTTTGATTTAACCTAGAAACCCTCATGTTATAATTTCATTTAGTTTAACGGTTAGGTATACTTAATACTATTTAACATGATTATTTATACCATGCACAAAATTAATGCTATTCGTAATTCATAATGCCCACGTTGTTCTTTCATAGCATCGATGATGTTAGGTTAGGAGATATAATTTATTGCTAAATCTCCGACGTATATAATTATACTCTATTTACATTTTTTTTAATTTCCATCTAGACCTAGGTATTATTAGGAAGTCTGGCGGATACTAGGTCCCAGTCTCCGCTTCGACCTCGAGCGTAAAGGTCATATTGATGTAGGTAGGTACTGATTCGACGATCGCTCTCATTCCTCAAACGTATGCCCGCGCGCAGACGTGTTATTATTTCGCGCTTAGTTGCATGTCTATCTCCTTTTAATACTGACCATACCTAGACCGTGACCTACATCACAGTCACATAACGTGTGCAGAGCTAAGCATTTTAGTTTCATACCTACGTTACATTTTTTTTATGCACGCTTTATTTTTCTGTTCGTTTCTTTAAACGTCTCGTCAACTCACCGAACTTACATATGTATGCTAAATAGTTCAATAGGAAACCGGGAAGCGGGTTCAATTTAACTTGCAATATGTGACCCACACAAACATACCTACTAACACTGCAACTTTAATAGAACCTTGTAAAAATAAGCCTAAAAACCCGGCTAGGTATGAGCTGATGGTAGGAAAATTCCCGAATGAAATATAAAATAAGCAGCAGCTTTATCCTTGCGCCTGATATGGATACAATCCGTGGCCTTGAATGTAGTGGAGCATCCAAATTGCGCGACGTTGTCAAATTTACCAGTGCAGTGAAAAAATGCATCTAGCAACATCGCTCGCACTACCACGGAGAAAGATACACGCACACAGCGTCACCAGAGACAGGTGTAAATATACGGTGGGCACGCACACACACGAAGGAGATACAGCCCTTACGAAAGATTTCTTAGAAAAGCGAAGCACGCACACAGGGAGGGTGTGTAATTAAAAAAAAAGTCAAAACGCACTCGGTGGGGCCCGGCCGGCGTCATCGTCACGAGCTAGGTGCGCCGGCGCACCGCCGATGACGATATCTGTGATTTGCAGCAAATGGAACATCAACTATCATTTAGATATTAGATTATTCAACGAGACTGCCGTTTCACCTTTCTGGTTAACTTCAGTTTTCATTCGTAAGAGAAACCAGAAGGTTATTATTATTTTTAATAACTGGATATTGTTTTACCCGATACCTAATAACGATTTAGTCTTTATTAATTTCTCATTTTTTGTACAAGGCATGTTTTTACTTTTAGAATGAAAACTGTACTTAGGTATCTATATACGTACAGGTAGGATTTAACTCTAATGAAACCCTTAATAAAAGGGAAGAAGGGTCCGATTCGAACGAGTACTTACATTTTATCGGAGGTGCACGTAATAGGTTTATTTAAAGTCATTTGTTAAGTTAGTATACGTAATTTTGTTAAAAAAACGGAGTTTAGCTTGGATGAGACTAGTATCTTACGTAAGCAACGAAAAAGCAAATCAAAGCAAGGGGTTGCATTGCATCACCCTGGTGGGGTGCGAAGGAATGCAGCGCGTAAAAAGAGAGATACAGTTAGCCGGGGGTGGCGCGACCGGTTTCGAACCCAGCCATCCACTGTTACTTCCTTCATCGTTTTTGATTGCCTAGCGCGCATTCCGCACTACGTAAAATACAGATGAGTGGCCGAGATTGGTTATAAGGAAATGAATGACTGTATGTACGAGTATAAGCGAATCTGGGGAATTGCTTATCTAAGTAGATACGCACAATGCGTATCTAGATCTTATAGAATATAGAATTAAAACTTGTGTAACAACGTGTGACTATGACTAACTATTGTGGATCATAAATCATAGCGCGACGAGTGTTAGTCTTACCAACGGGATGAAATACTACTAAGTCTTTACATAAAGGATCTTATTATAATTTTCTGAACTCGTAATATTTATTATAACCTTATAATAAATATTACCTGATATTAAAAAGTTAACTAAAACTTCACAGATCTCATAGCTAGCTATTTTAGAAATGTTGAGTTACTTGCGTTCTAAAATATATTTTGAAATAGTAATTGGTAGTAAGACCCACACACATGTATTACCATGGTTGGAATTGCTATTACTAATCAGTTCTATTCAACCCCTGTGATTAGACGTAAACGTCTTATCGTCGGCACGCTCGTGAGATTTGCATTATTTTGTAGAACAGATGCCCTCTACAAAAATAATTCAACTACTGAGAGCAGAGCGTAGAAACCAAAACACAGTTGACTAAAAATATTAGATTGTGGTTGGTGATATAATCCGCGTAAGTATTAAAAGAAAATTTTAGACACTGAGTTAAAAGTTAAAACATCAAGAAACTTCATGAAATCTGTTCAAAATACACACTAAAATATTGCCTTAGAGACATTCATAATTAATGGGCTGAATTAACTAAACTAACAAGAAAAAATCATTTCCATTCTTAAATCACAAAAATGCGACGTTGCCAGCTGAACAGAAATAAACGGCCTTAATTGGAATTGATATAAAATCGACATTTTAACTTTTGTTTCAACACAATCTACACACTGTGTAAACAATCACGTGGACAGATGTTCTATGTGTATTATCGAGTACAGCTGATTCACCACAATTACCTACGCGAGGCATTTTTAAGTTTAAGCATAGACAAAAGTTATCCCTAAATCGCAATACACTTTCTTATATGTATACAGCAAGACCCATGTAAACCTAAACAAAGTAGTGCTTGTTAATACTGTGGACATACTTCAATACTTATATTTACATCGAGCTTTTTTATTCCGTTGACTTCAATATAGAGTAAATGTCCCCGTGCTCGACACTAATTCTACTAAAGATTGTAGGCATTTTCCACCCTAAGTCAAAGCAATAGAGTCCTCAGCGATACTCAGTGTGCTCCGCGGCGCCATAGGGCTCAACAAAGCTTTTGTGGGGACTCCGCGATAATATAGATCGAAAAATATTTACTAAAGATAAATAAGGTTTCAGACAAAAATAAGTATAGTACGAGTATAATAGGGTAGACGCTAATTGTATGAATGCGAAAGGAGCACGAGCGAAACCCAGAGCGCGCAGAGTTTTCTGAGTGCAGTGCAATGTCTCGGAGTATTAGTTTAATGCAATTTACATAGTGTGGTGGTTTAGAAAAAAATAATAATATTGCCTACGGTAAGGTCATTTGTATTTTGTATTCTGATTGGTTATTTGCAAAAGGCAGTTCATTTTTTTTTTGTAGTGACCTTAAATTTGAACTTTTAAATTTTGTGATTTTATATAAAGAAATATTTACACAAAATATTTTTTCACAACCACAATATATTATTTTTTAACCGACCCCCTTAAAAAGGTGGTGGTTAATAATAATTCGGTTAAATATACATACATAGTCATAGTCATAGTCCTATGACTATGACAATGACTATGTATGTATATGTAACCGAATATATCCTTTATTGATAACATTCAAAATATTACATGTCATTATCATTATATTATTAAGAGTTTCACATTGGTATATTACTGATATTGGATTGTATGTTATTTCGAAAAAAAAAATTATGTCATAAAATGAGTGCTCGAGGAGTCACCTTTTCAATTTTCTTAGAAAAATATGTATGTTATCAATTTCCTTAAGTTGTACAGGCAGTTTGTTGTACACCTTGGGTCCTACATTTTGCATGATTTTGGAAGACTTGGCCAGTCGACTGTAGGGTGTGTTGAGCCGGGTTTTGGATCCTAGCCGCCATATACCTATATATGTCGCAGGGAAATAGCCAAAACAAGAGATTTGATTAAATCCGTAAGGGATATGACCAAATCAAGCAGGATGTTAAAATGGCGAATCAATTTTATCACTTGTCTAGAAAAAGTCAGTCAGTTGATTAAATCCCTAAATCAGTTTAGTGAAATGACGAAATCAGTCAAAAAAAGGCAACTCGTTTTGTCATTTCACCAGATTTGTTTAGTTATTATATCTCACGTTTAGTGATATGATAAAGATTTTATCATATCACTGAATGTGTCTAGTGAAATGATCAAACGAGTTGTGCCAGTTCGTTTCGTCAAATCACTGGCGTGTTTCAGGGTTTTATCAAATCACTAAACAAATCTGGTGAAATGGCAAAACGAGTATATAATATATATATATATCAAAAACATATATATATATATATATAATATAATAATATACATATGTTTTTGAATGTTTGTTACCTCAGAACTCCGTCATTTATAAACCGACAAAAAAAAATTGAGGTGCCTCCAAATTGGTTCCATTTGATTTTAAGCATTTGCATTCAGAAAGTTTATATTGGTGAAGCGGATGATGAAGAAGACCAGAGAACGTTTACACTTAATGTTATATTTTGGAGTTGGTGCCATCGTGCCACAACTTACTAAAATCGTATTTTTTTAATATTTTTCACATTCTTTATGGCACCGACGCCAAAATAAGATTAATTCTAAATACTGTATAGATTGAGTAGACAAACGGTTAGTTGTAAGTAAATTAGATGAGAAACTGAATTATGCAATTATTATCTTACTTTATACTTTTTTTGGAGTTAGTTTTATTTTTACAGCATGTTATTATATTTTCGTTTTGTTCTTATTTATAAGATATTACAAAATTTAACTGAAAACAAGGATTTTCTTATCATAGTTGATTTATTAATATTATGCATCCAACACTATTTTAAATGCCACTTTTGTAGCAACACAAATCAATAAAAAAACATATAGTTTGATTTGTTCTTAAAGGTACAATTCCATTTCCGACCGCAAACAGTAACCGCACTTCCCACCGCACTCCAAATTGAACCTTAACACTAAATAGAAAAGTTAAAATTTTCAGGGTGCAATGGAGGTGTAGCAACTAGCGACTGCACGGCGACGACACTTCTCATCACACGGACAATTTAACCTTTTAACCTTACCATTAAGGTAACATTTAGAGTGCGGAGAGACTGAACATGCGGTTGCTGCTTGCAGTCGGACATGGGATTGTACCTTTAGTTGTATACAACTAATAACTATTCAAGTGCACGCGGGAAATACCCGCAGCACCGCGCGAGAATTCACACAACTAGTTTCTCATTATTTTAAGGCTCCGTCAAATAATTCGCTTTTCACAAGGGTTCCGTAGCTCAAAATGTTAGAGAACTAATATAAATTGAATAAGCACCATTTTATTCAGGATAACACATGATCATAAATGTACAATGATAAAAAATAATAATTAAAATAAAAACAAAAACCCGACTGGGTAAAAAAAGTAATAAGAAAAAAACAAGTCCAGTACCCTAGAAATTTGTTAAGTTATAATGGAAATGTTTCATAATTCATGATCGCTACTCACATAAAACAAATAATAAATTCTAATATGGAACATAGCGATTTTAAACAGTCGGGACCCATAAGATATCTAGATCGACGCAAATCTTCCCAACATCGCATTATCGCCATTTTGAGTTTTCACCATTTTCATGGCTTCAGTGACATTCGGACAGTTTAAGACGAATCGATTGATTAAGAATCATCAAAATCGGTCCACGCGTTTGGTCTCTAGAGTGCCAGATAGGAACAAACATACATACCTACATACATACATACATAGACTGATAAACACATTACCCTCCTTTGCGTCGCGCAGTCGGGTAAAAACAGACAATAAATGCAAACTAGAAATGAGCACCTGGAATGGTCTTTACTCAGCAATGCCCGTTCGTTTGGCTGGGTATATAGCAATGCCAACGACGCTGGCTTTCTGTGGAGCTGACGGGTCGGTTGTGCGGGATGGCATACATACACTATTTATTATTTTATTATTTAATGTTCTTATATCTTATCGGGTACAACCGTGGTCTTCTCAGAAACGTACAGGCCGTCTAAGAATTTTCTAATATCCTTGTTTTCGACAGTTGTGGACTGTTGGATGAGGGTAGCAGAACTGGGCACATCCTCAGGGGAGTTTCCTTCAATGATGAACTCATCCTTCTGTTTGGGGAGTTGACAACAATCCCGCTTGGTGACATCTTTACCCTCCCGATGTACTTCTCTCCGAGGAAATCACGGATTTCTGATGCTGTTGCCTTCGGTGGTGACATAGTTGATGGGGAAATATTAAAATTATAGTATTATTGTAGTTTTGTAATGTTGATAGTGGTCTTTCTCACAATATTTAATTTACGAAATACCATGTTTCCCAAAGGATATAACAAATTGTTGACTTGGCAATTTATCATTTATTACTAACACCAGGACAATAAAGACACCATTGCACACGAATGGATCCGTACTGCTGTAAGCAAAAAACAGGCAAAGTGCGAGTCAGTCGCGCACCGAATCCAGTGTTAGCAGGGCCCTACTCCTAAGCAAAATGTACGCGGTGTTTGATCATTTTATATTCGTTACAGACATAGACAGACAACATATAATTATACTCTTTTTAGTATTTGTTGTTATAGCGGCAACATAAAAACATTGTGTGAAAATTTCAACAGCTATCACGGATCATGAGATACAGCCTGGTGACAGACGGAAAGACGGACAGCGGAGTCAGTGATAGGGTCCCGTTGTACCCTTTTGATACGGAGCCGTTTATAGTATAGTTACCGTACCCTTTCACGCTTTCATTTTAGACCTAAGTTTATTTTTTATGTATTGTTATAAGGAAATTGTAAAATTTATTCCATGAAAGTTTCAAGTGCACACCTGTTACTGTTGACACGGGGAGCTTTCCTTTAATTTTTCCTTTATTTTTTTTCATTATTATTTGTTGTTTTAGCAGCCACAGTATTTTTATGAGAAACTTTCAAGTGTCTACCGATTACATTTTTAAGAGTTAGAGTCTGGGGATAGACATACGGTTCCGTTGGTACTTAACATTTAGATACGGAGCCCTAGAAACTAAAAATTACTGTAGTTACTTTTTATCTTAGGGGACCAGTTTCTCAAATCATGGATGTTCTTGCAAAATGAACAGAAAATAAATTCTTTTTTGGGTTCCATACCAAGAGTACCGACGAAACTGTCAGTAAACCTCTGCTGTCTGCCTCTGCTAACGTGCGTTACTGTGGTTGCTATAACAAACTATACCAAATTATTTAAATAAAATAAAACAAATACTAGGGAATAAGTTTGTATTTTTACTATCGCTTCTCTTAACAAAATATCAAAATACCTTAAAAACTATTTCAAAAAGTGAAATTAAAATTAAAATCGGCCAAGAAATACGCATGATAGCATTTTAAACTACTAATTAGCCAGCAATTTGACAGAGAGGTCCGACATGTAATTTTGCGTCATAGTACACTGCGGCCATATAAACTCCATATTAAATTCTGTATTGCTAGAAAGAGATAGAATGAAATGCTTGGTGGCTTTTATCTTGGTTATTTTTATAATTATTAGAAAAAATATTTTTTTCTAAGGTTTGTTACATGAATGAGCTTTTAATTATGCAAAAATAAAAAAACATGCATTTGCCCTATTATACGGGGACCCGTAACAGAGACACGTATTGACCCGTGAGACCCGTAACAGAGAACCGTTTAAATGAATTTAAACAATAAAAAAAAACTGTTTCACAAATTAGTAACTTTTTTAAGATCGATTGAATTGTCTGCCTGAAGTGAAACAATAGGTACTATTTGTGAACTCTAGCCTCGAAGCCGACGCGCCTCAGAGGCAAATTTGTATTGTTTCATTACGAGTAGCTTTTCAAAATGGGTTTTCTCTTTCTGTTGATAACAGAGCGTATCTCTGCATTCTCAGCGCGACCTACCATTACGAACTGTGGCTACGAGAAATTACAGGAGTATTTCTTGCTTGGTGAAAACATTAGAGAACCAAATACCATTGAAAACAGTCTACATTCAATTTGATGTAATAAATTCGGACAAGGCTGTGACTGCCATTTTAGAAGAACCTTCGACTTGCAGTTAGACATTTTTTCTTTATAACATGGGAAAAAATGTGGACAATCTTCTTAAATTCCAAGCTGTAGCTTTTGTGGACACCTTGCCACCGTTCTGCTTACTGTCCAACAGCTACCAAGTTCGATTCCCAGTTGGGTTAATCACCAAAATGAGGTTCTTCCATAACAAGGGAAACAACTAACAGTCTGAGTAGTAGTAACTACCTTCAGTCCAGTTTTTGATTCTTATAGCTACTGTCCACAAGGTCAATTTATCCAGCGTCAAGGTTTAAAGCCATGTTATGGTTTTATATTCAAAATCCATGCTAATATTATAAATGCGAATGTGTGTCTGTCTGTCTGTTACCTCTTCACGCTTAAACCGCTGAACCGATTTGGATGAAATTTGGTATGGAGATAGTTTTGAGTCCCGGGAAAGGACATAGGCTACTTTTAATCCCGGAAAAATGCCCTTATCCGCAAAAAACGAATTTAAGGCGGACGAAGTCGCGGGCAGTAGCTAGTATTAAAATAATTATTTATTCTACACCGATTCATGTCGACGTTGCCCCTACAAGCTGGACGAGAGGAACCCGTAACTACGTTTATCTATTGCTTAAAATTTAACTGGGTACTTGACTGACATATTAAAAATCTGCTCTTTTTATGAACTGTCAAAACGCTCAGAGAGTATGTATAATGTTCCAAAGAAAAATGGTTGTATGATATCATGGAACTTTATGGATATTAAACCTTCTTATTATTCATCTTTGTTAATGTTAATGCTATGCTGTCTGGGTGTTTTCGGAAATTGTAAGCTTGGCATAACTTATATTGTAGAGAGTACCTAATTGTAGGCTATAAATACAAACTCGCAAAACGTACTTACTACATTTTAATACTTATAACGAGCCGGGTGTGACAGGCAAACGTTAGCTTGGTACCATTCGATAATGTTTATTACATACTTCTAAATGCAAGCTGCTGGTAGCTGGAAATATGTTCTTTACAGCAATTTTTAAAAAATGTACAGTAACTTAATATCTTAGAAATAAGCGTTGGTAACTTTCTAGTATAGCTGCGTAAAATTCTTGTGTTACATTTAACAGACCTGCTCGTACATAACTGGTCATCAATTTGGCGAGCGAGGGGCGAAGGGAAGGGGCGAACTCAAGCTCGCCTAACCCCTTATTTTACATTTCACACTCCGGGAAAATCGTTAGAGAAATCTGCGTAACGTGCGGGGTCCGAGACATACGCACACACGCGCGGCGCTGTATGCGCGGTCCGAGACATAAGCACACACGCGCGGCGCTGTATGCGCGGTCCGAGCCCCCTCCCCCGCCGTATCGACGGGACTTCAAGAAATCCTCGTATACGCACATGTGCTATCTACCGATGTACAATAAATCTAAATTACGCATTCAATTCTTCCCTCATAGTATACATATAAATATAAAGGATTAATTTAATTCACCGTAGGAATCGTATGATTTACTTTTATCCTATCGTCCACGAATGCTTTCCCTGAATGTTCAAGTTTTACTTCGAGTTTAATCTCAAAATTAAAAAAAAACCTGTATACGAGTACATACATAGTTCTTGATACATATAAACGTTTGTAAAATGTATAGGAGGAATCTCGTGTGCGTATAACTGTTTTTTGAATGAATAATTATCCGTCTGATATTAAAGATAATAAAACTTAGAGCTGGTTGAGTAATAGCTTCTTAATTAAGTTGTGTATCGCATGTGTTGTCGACTAAACTACCATCGAACAGGCCGGGACAAACAATACGTTCTAGGGTTCGTCCGCTACGTGTTTCACGATACCTACTACGTCTGTAATATAAAAAATATTTTCTAGACGAGTTATATTGACATAATCTTTTGCATAACGTACAAGTGTAATTAATTGTATTATTTTCTTCAACGATATTAAACAGAGTATATTATTTTCCAATCTTGTTGCGATTTATCCAGTCTGGAAATGTTCGGTTCGGATGTTGATAGTTACTGCCGCGCCAATCGTAAATGGTATAGGTACATTTGTAAATAATTTTCGATATCGTATATTTTCGGATTCAAATTGGTCACAGACCGTAAGCACTCGAACGGACCCACTCGATATTATGTTGTGTATTACCATGAAAGTACCCGAAGGAAATCTTCAAACACCTATGTAGGTACCCACAATATAATTTAATTTTTCTAAACCTCCCGCTCCAAGTAAGTAGTCAATGTTGAGTTTTTTATGACGCAAGATTTACGCATTACTCTAAAACATGAGACCGCAACAAAAACCCGAAGAAGTATGACAAAGTTCGTGCTTGCCGTTTTCGTTAGCCGCGTTGCGAGTAGCTATAAGAACATAGAGAAACATAAGTAGAAAGTGTTTCGTTGGTTACGGTTGACCTATACTTATAGTACTTCAAAGGATTACGATGTTCGTCGATTTTACTAAAAGTTTACACTACATACGATATCATTTTTTAAGGGTTAATGGGTGTATGCGCAATCATCAACTAAACTAAGTACAAGTATACCCGCCTGTAAAAAATATGTGGACTTAACTAATTTAAAATTGGCGTATATAACTGCGTAGATGTAGATATTTTAATTAGAAAGCGGCTCGCTTGGGAGACAGGGGGCGGAGGGGAGACCGGGTGGAGCAGAACAAGCGAGCGATCTATTGAAAGATGTCGCCGCAGGGCGGCGGCGAGCTACTGGTCACATACATTATTACCGTACAATGTCACTATGCAAATGTATGTTGGAAGGCTTTGTGTGTACGCACTTACGCATACGGGGCGGCCGGGCGTCGCCTCCACATAATCCGAGGCTCTCCCCCGCCGGCCTCGAGCCCGCCGGCTCTCGCTAAAGATGGTTCTACGTATGTGAGCGTACGTACGCGGCACTTTCTCTTGAAGCTCGCCACTGGCTTTTAAAGAGGGTGGCGGGTGGAGGTTCCCGGGGCGGCGGGCGAGCCGTTCCGAACGGGTGACCACGGGGAGGCGACCCAGTATGTCGGATGGCCGGCGGACTCACGTGCGCCACCTATCGGCGGGCTACGTGCTGCGAGTCCGCTGAAGCACCGGCAGCAGCAACGGCCATCACCGGAGACGTCGGAACCGCGCACCCGCGCTGCAACGACCGACAGTGGGGCGCGGATTTGGTCATCGGGACCCTGTACGAGTACCGACGGTTGTGCCTGCATAAGATAAATGAAGTAAACTCCAGGTAACTTAAAAACTGATGAGGCAGCAAGTAAAGGTGTGTTTGGTAGCCCGCGGCCAGACGCGCGGGCGGGGCTCCGGCCTCGTTTAATTGAGTGTACTCAGCGCCCTCGCCAAATGATACTCCTCTGTTCCCGAAATACCTGTAATAGATGTTAATTAGAGCGCCGCTCCGCACGGCGCAAAAAGAAAAAATAATTTGTACAGGTCGTAATTAGAGATGTTTACAGAACTGTAAAACAAATATTTTGTTAATTTTTAATAATTTTTTTCCTCTTTTTGCAGCGAAGGGTCGGGTTTAGCATATTTATTTTACGCGGAAGTTTCTCGAGGCGAAAAGATAAATTCGAAATTACGCCTGAAAATCGCTTTTCATGGTACCTCGGAAAATGAGTATGCGGACGGGAGCCGAAAAAGATAGCGGCGTTGTATTGTTTTAGACAGAGCAAGAGTCGCGAGCGGTGGACGATAGGACTGCGTCGCAGGCACTCTGAAGAGCGGGGGCGCGCGATGCAGCCGCGTGCGGGCTGTCCTGACGTCATTGCCATGCAACGTTTCGCAACAAGAGTTTGAAAGATAAAATTGCTTGAGCCTCTGGCGGGGGCGGCCGAGGCTCGTTTGAATCGAACGCACGTTCGGGCCCCGCCACCCGGCGGGGTGTGTAGTGGACTTTTCGCTCGGCTTGATATATATATTCCATTCCTCCCGATGTAGGCTACTGCGGCTGTAGGTTCCGGCCCGTGGAAGCGTTGCTCGCATTTACATGCGCCACTCGGACGCCCCCCTTCGATTGCCGGCAGCCGCGCCACTATACCGAGCCGGCTTACGTCTCAGCGTCTCGGCTAAACTTAATTAAATTCGTTATCATTATACATAGATAACCAGCCTTCTGTTATATTATACGTGAGGAGATACAGAATAACCGTTGTGTTATATAAATACGTAACTGGTTCCGGAGAAGATTAATAATGTTATTGTTGTTACGTGTAGCTGGTACTCGAGTATGTACTCGTACATACTCGTTATTGACAATTTAAAAGTCATTGTCACGTCATTAGATTTTATACATACTAATATGTACATAGTAGGTATGTGTCGAAAATAGGAAATTGTAGATTTTTACTTAACTTGTTCGAATGATTAAATTGGAATTATTTTAATTCTGAATACTTAGTTTGATGTTGTCATTTCAGAAGTACTCATCTCAATCTTCAGTCAAATTGGTCGTCATTGCTTTAATTTAGCTCGTAATATGATGGTTTCGCTGGCTGCGGCGATTACAAATCGAGTTTTCCCTCTCGATGCAGTAATAATTAAACTGGCTTACATTAAAGGTACATGGGGAAAATGTTTACAAATGTGAATATTGGTGCTGGGGCACGGTAGTGCCCCCGCCAAGTCGAGCAACCAACCAGTTAGAACCAAAGCCAACCTGTGCAGTTATTTGCGCGCTTCCGACTGTATCATTATGGGTCGCGGTGGTAGATCTAACAATAAGCGCCGTGGTTGGGCGTAATTCTAAATGCTCCTGTTATAGCCATGCACACCGTTCTATGGACGTTCATAAGGTCATCTCTGCATGTGCTATTTAATGTTTTCGGCCACCAGACCACGCTGCCGTACAGGATTGGTCTTACTTACCGTCACAGTAAAGATTTATCTCAGTACCCCTGGGGTTTAATCCCCATGTTTTGCCGTGTTACTTGCTGTGCTGCATTTCTTTTACGGTTCTCTTTGTAGCATCGTTACCACCTGCTACACATGCTAGAGCCCTCCTGGACTCGGGGAGCCAAATTTCATTTATATCAGAAAAGTTATTAAAACATGTAGATAGTTTTGCATATACAACAGATGAGTTAGTAACGGGAGTTTGTGATGTGGCAAATAATGTCTCCAAAAGGGCAGAATTAACTGTCCATTCTAGTGTAAGTGACTTCAAACACAAGCCCACTTCCACAGCAGACGTTTGACATCTCCCAATTCAATATCCCAGCTCATGTCAAATTGGCAGATGAGCATTTCAATGAAACGGATGAGATTTCTCTTTTACTCGGACTTGACATAACAAAAATGTAGTAGCGAGTTGTGATCTTATATTATAGTTATTGAAGAAAGTGAGTTGTTTTTGTCCCGGTCACGGGAACCAGTATAATTATATTGTCCGGGACATAATGTCCTCGCTACTACATTTCTCAAATGTGTGCTACAGTCGGGATTACTGGATAGTTGGTGATTGCTGCACCATCTCTCTACTCTCCTCAGTCCTTTATTCATGATTACTGAAACCGTACTGGAACATTGTCCATTTATAAGCGTCACTAAGCCATCTGCATACCGTACCATATAGATAGGACCGTCATTGAGGTTCTCCGATAGTCGCTTCACCACCAAGCTCCATAGTGTAGGCGAGAGTACTCAACCTTGTGGACATCCGTTTATTGCTGTGGCCATTATCTCGTCTCGCCCGCTATTACAGATGATGTTTTTAGGCTACCGTTTAGCATATTGCCAATCCACTTGCATATGATGGATTCTAAATATGCCATGTCTTACAGTTGCTTTATTGATCGCTCGGTACGTAGTCAAACGCTCCCTCCACATTTAGAAAAGCCGTCAGGCTCTGGTTTACTACCAGGTGTGGATAGGTAGGTACACGTTATTTGTGTAGAGGATGCGTTTTTAATGGGCCATCCTTTATGTGTCTGTCCACCAGTTTCTCTAATGTTTTTAGGAAAAACGATGACCGGCTTATGCGTTTATAAGACTTGGGATCTCCGCTTTTGGCAGGCATTATTTATTTATTTAAAACTGGGTATATTCCATCTGGCCCCGGATCTTTGTAAGGTTTTTACGTTAACAGGGCAAATTTTAATTCCTTCTGATCTACTACTTTCTTAGATGTGCGGCCTGATTGTGCTTGCAGTTTGCTCCAATGCACTAATCCCTCGTGTATTACAACCCCGTTTTAGTCATTTTCCTGTCACTGTCTTTAATAGTTGTGAGTGGCACTGATTTAGTTATAGCTAGTGTTTTTGTTAGTCTCGTACCCTCTGATATTATCCCTATTTGATCACAGTGCTCTTTTCACGCGCTCTGATTTTGCTCTTTTCACGGCGTTGTTGTATTCTGTGAGCTTGCGTGCATAGGTAAAGCTCAAAATTATTTTATAAATAACCTTTTGCGTCGTTAAAGATGACCCTGATTTCTCTCCTGAGTCCACCATGGTATCTTTTTCTCCAGAGTTTTTTTCTCCGGGCAGTTGTCAGTCAAAGCGGTATATACCTACTATTTTAACCGCTTCTAATTCTATATCTATACATATAATAAAGCTGAAGAGGGTCAAAAGTCTGTACATGGAAGATATTCGAAAAAAAATGCCCGGGGATACTTAAAATCGATAACAGAACACGTTCCAACAGTTTTTAGATTTTTTGTCTGTTTGTCTGTTTATTTGTACGCGCATCATGTGAAAATGGCTGAGCAGATTTTGATGCAAACTTTACTAATCTGTTAAGAAAATCCCCGGCCAGGTTATAGGCTATAAAAAATCAACCCCAAAAAGGGGGGGGTAACTACTACACTTGATTGAATTAAGTTTGCACCTGAATCGTATGGCGCTACTTAGGAAGGAGGTGCAAACTTTTCTCAAACATATGTTACGAGCCTACGAGTATCGAGTACCTCACGAAACTAACAGGTGGCGCTAGAATTAATACCTTGGCATTTTGCCAAATTAAGTCTTAGTTTAGAAGAGGGGGTACGGATATTAACAAATTTAATTGCATAAGTGATTTAATAATCGAACAAAATACGAGATAAGTGGCTCGGTGGTATCAACAAGGAGGAGGCACATGTGCAAGAATTTGCCCAGGTACTGCTTCAGGTTGGAGAAGGACTTCTGGAGGAAACCACCGGCCTGGATCGATTACCAGAGACGTTATGCAGGATCGTTCCGTCCGTTGAAGACCACATTCGTAGCGTATAAGGAGACCCGAGCCAGGGGACGCGACGTGAGAGCTCTTCGGTTTGTGAGAGAGCCATACTCACGCCGAAAATTGAACAGGCAGCGGCAGTTAATGCGCGGATATTGGCGAAAATAAAGGTGAACAGGCAGTACATAATTCCACTAGCTGTTGGCCGCGACTTCGTGCGCACAGAGATGAAATTTGTAGCCTTTTAGAAGGCAACTTCGTCAGCGGAGGAAAAAAACATAACCCTCTTTTTTCTTCAGCATAATCGAATTAAAACTGTCCTATAATTATCTGGGGATGCCCAGCTACCCGTGTACCAAAAATAGTTGAAATAGAGCCTACGACTACTATTGAGTACCTTGCTAAACTAACAGGTGGCGCTAAAACTAATACCTTGGCATTTTGCCAAATTAACTCTAAGTTTTGAAGAGAGTATGGATTTCAACAAATTTAATTGAATATAGTTCATTTCATAATACAACAAAATACGAGATTAAATAAGTGGCTCAGTAGTATCAGGAGTCTCACATGTGCAAGAATTTGTCCAGGTACTGCTTCAGGTTGGAAAAGGACTTCTGGAGGAAACCAACGGCCTTATTTGATTACCAGAGACGTTATGCAAGATTGTTCTGTCCGTTGAAGACCACATTCGCAGCGTATAGGGAGACCTGAGCCAGGTGACTCGACGTGAGGACTCTTCGGTTTGCGAGAGAGCCGTTAATGCGCGGATATTGGCGGAAATGGAAGGTGAACAGGCAGTATATAATTCTATTAACACTGTCTTGGATGAACGCTTCGTCACAACATACTTGATGGAGTTCCTAAACTCATTGAGCGCTTCAGGACTCCCAGCACACACATTAACCCTGTAAGTTGGAGTTCCGATCATGCTTCTTCGGAATTTGTCACCTCCAAAGTTATGCGACGGAACTAGGCTAAAAGTAGTGCAGCTGCAGCGAAACCTCATCGAGGCGCAAATCCCGATGGGGTGCGGCGCCGGAGAAGCCGTGTTCATCCCCTGCACCCCCCTCATTCCGAGCAACTTCCTGCTCCGCTTCAAGCGCCTACAGTTCCCCGTGAGCGCCTGCTTCGCCATGACCATCAACAAGTCGCAGGGGCAGACGATGCGCGCCGCTGGCGTGGACCTGCGCACGGGCTGCTTCTCGCACGGGTAGCTCTTCGTGGTGCGCTCGCGCGTCACCAGCTGCACGGAGCTGTTTGTGCTGATGCCCACCGGGAAGACTCACAATGTGGTGTACAAAAAAATATTGTAAAATGTCAATGTTATGAAAATATACTTTACATACCTACTTTTGGAGTATGGAACTGTAGATATAATTATATGTACCTACATTTTAGTTGTGCATTGCGTATATAAACATAACTGTAAATAAAATGTATACACTTGGCCTCAATATCTATATTCACCTTTCCTCTAATCTTACTTCTAAATAATATTAGACCTAAATTCGAAAGGTTGTAAGGAAGTATGGATTTCTATTTGTATATTTCTTACCTTTTCATGCTTAGACTGATTTGACTGGAGGACCGATTTGGGTGATATTTGCCATGGACTTGATTTAGGTAGTACTACAGTCAAGGACGTAAAAAGAGAAAAGTGGTACTGTATCGTCCGATATACATCTCTAAGTACCTATATACTCTATGTCTTTTAAATCACGGCAAAAATTTAAATAAGTGCGAAGAACGATTGATTTTGGAGTGTAGTTTTATTTAATGGTATTTGTTTAACATTTTATCTGGACTTTACTTCAAGTTTCGGCTCCAGGGGAGAGGGGTGAATTAGCCGCTTACTGACACAGACCAAATTTCACGCGGGCGGAGCCGCGGGTACAGCTAGTCTTTAATATATTTTGTAACTGGAGGACCCAAAAGTGTTATTGATAGAACGATAAAATTGACAACGGCACGAACACAACATATACATACAACGATATACCAATTACCTATTCTCGTCTAGCAATAACAAAGGTTGGTTCATTGCCTTTTGTCACCTCGTAGAGAAGATACTATTACTCAGGATCTTAACTGTAGTAAGATCCCTGGAAAAGAAAACTTGTAAGGGTATTATGGCGTTGATGCAATTTCTAATATGAATGTTTGTCCTCATATTATCATCGGAACAGTGGTACAATATAGTAAGTCATCTGTAGCTGCCTCGCTAGAAAAGCTGTAGCTACTTTACACCTATTCCTTCAAAACGATTAGCTGCCTTATCTTCAAATCTAATTAAAACTAGCAGTCAGAATAAAGATGCGGCAGAAAACTTCGATCATAGTCTCCAAGCGATCTCTTCATCCCCGCGACATCAGCATCATGTGACATCAGGTGACATTGTCGATGACACTTCTCCAATGTCCTCGCAACCCCTACAACACAAATTTCGAAAATGATCTGATAATATTACTGTGCGGAGGTACATCCCCGTGCGCAACTCGTTCGACTTATTATCAGACGAAGAGGGCATGCATAGTGCCATTACTCGTATTCATAACGAGACTCTAAATCGAAGCTGCCGATTTAAGTTAAAACTACAAGGGTTTGGCTGAAACAATGAAAGGGAAAATTGAGTATTTACAAGAAAAACTTGTGGCATCGAACAGCTTTAATACAAAGCTACTCCTAGAAAAAGAGGACTTAAAAAAAACAAATTTCTCACCTCATTCTCCAAATCGATCAATTAAAGATAATTTGTAAATCAGCGCATACATAAACAAAAAAATCGATTAACCAGTGCTTAAGCAGTTCGAGTCTAATTCCCTTATCTCATGCGTAGTAGAAGAAGAAGAAGGAAAAAGACTCAGGAAGCTGTAACATTCAGGAGGATTAGGAAAACCAGACGCCTAAAAACATAATTAATACAACGAAAGAGGAAACTGAACCTCGACTTGAAATTGAGATATACAGGACATTATGAGTACGGACACTTATAATAAAAGGAGCATCTATATTATCGGAGGGACTATGTGCAGCGGATTGGCGTCTGCATTATTAGATACGTTCAAGAGAAAATTCGTCTTATGGTAACTATAACAAAGCGTCGTTCATAAAACCAGCTGCGCGTGCCCAAGACATATTCAAATCAACGGACACTCTGAATACAACTGTGGACGATGTAATTATCATAAATGTAGATGACAATGATTGTAACCCGACAAAATTGGCTATAAAACTCAGTTTATTTTTTTGAAAAAGCATCCTAGGCCGTTCATTATAGTAACAGGAGTAATAAATAGTGTATGTTTAAATGAGAAAAAACTGAATGACACGTTAAGCTTGTATTGTAAAATCTTTAAGAACTGCGCATTTCTGCCTGTGAACGATTTGGACTATTCTGATGGTAGATTCATGCGTAAGCTTTGTTCCAAAATCAATTCTCTTATAGATTCAAAGTACTATAGCATGGAAAACCTTAGTCTTAAGCAGAAAACAATACAAAAAATACATGAAATGGCATCGGTTCCTATAGGCACTTTCTACAAGAATGGCACGATACCTTATTACTTTGTAAAGCCCAAAGCTCATAAAGTACATGAATCAAGCTTAAAAATTGCACCACAAATTTGTACTCAAAAGAAGATCAAGGATTATTATTGTCAAAGTAGTGTAAGCAAGGGCACTACGTCCATAAATAATTGTTTATTTCGAAGCTAATAATAGCATACAAAATGTATCGAAACATACCACGTTAACGAACTTTACTATCGTTCAAAAATTGGAAAATAGTGAAAATGGTGTTAATTTATGGTTTTAAAATATGCAAAGCCTAGAAAATAAAACCTGTATACTAGAAGCATTACTAAGCAATAAAAATTACCAAGTGCTTTGTTTAACTGAGACATGGATATCGGACCTACAAAAAAATGTTATTAAAATAGATGGATATGAGTTTGCAGCGGCTTATTATCGAAAAGACCAGTAAGGCGGTGGAGCGGCGATTCTGATACAACATGGTATTCGTTACATTGAAAAAAAAAAGTCATTTCTGAATTATCCGTTGAATCCGTAATAGAGTGTTGCGCAGTGGACATACTGCAATATAACCTCTACATTATTAACATTTACAGAGCTGATAGAAAAATAGATATATTCTTTGTAACCTTAACTAAAATTTTGGAAAAACTTAAGAACACCATTCGGTGCCTGGTGCCGGGATCCATTAGGAATCGAAGGCATTCCTTGAATATTATGAGAACATCTATGGCGATTTCGGTATTTATTACAGTAGTTTAAGCATTTACATTTGAAAATCACCATTTGGTGAAGAGAAACCGATGATGAAGATACAAGCCATCAGTTACCACAGAGGGCTCTACCAGTGTTATTTAATTCGCGGATCGCAAGTCGATTTAGAAAATTATTTTTTCGGCTAAGAGTAGGAATCTCCAAGTTGATTCCATAAAATTTTGGTGAAGATCTGATGATGAGATCGATGAGGAATCGAAGGAATCCCTCGAATATTATGAGCACATCTATGGCGATTTCGGTATTTACTACAGTAGTTTAAGCATTTACATTTAAAAATCACCGTTTGGTGAAAAGACCCCGATGATGAAGACACAAGCCATCAGTTACCACTGAGGGCTCTACCAGTGTTATTTAATTCGCGGATCGCAAGTCGATTTAGAAAATTATTTTTTCGGTTAAGAGTAGGAATCTCCAAGTTGATCCCATAAAATTTTCGTGAAGATCTGATGATGAGATCGATGAGGATCGAAGGAATTTTCAAATATTATGGGCATATATATGGCGATTTTGGTGTTTATTAAAGTAGAACAAGCATTTACACTGGAAAATCATCATTTGGTGAAGAAAAACTGATGATGAAGACACAAGCCACCAGTCACTAATTAGGGCTCAACCAATGTTATTTAAATTCACTAATCGCAATATAATTATTAATCATATTTTGCTTAGAGGCAGAAATTGGTTAAGATCAGGGTAACAGAGTGGAGAACCAGAGAACTCCTCAACGGTTAACGGCCCTGATTCTGAAATAGCAACGTTCAGCTAAAGGTCGTGAGCAATTGACATTAGAATGCAATATGGCTGTAAGTGCCGTATAGAAGTCGTAGAAGTCATAAAAGTCGTGTATGATGTGTGGCTTCGATCGTCAGAAGCGAGATTTCGTAGTCTTGTTGTTTCCGTTAACAATCTCTCATCATGTGGTCGATTTAATAATTTGTTGGCGTCCAAATCTAACAACGTTATTTTGTTAATAGCCTTCCAAAGTTTTGACACGGCTTAGTGCAACGTATATTTGCCCTTTAGCGAAATTCTTTTTATCAGGGTCTATCACAGCTTTCTCGAGGGTGGTACCTTGTAGCTTATGAACAGTAACAGCCCAACTTAATACTAAAGGTAACATACGAGGCTCCACATCTCCGTATCCCCTTGTCACTTGAAACGTTAGTACATGATGGAGGTATGGGTATGCACCCGTCACTATCTTTTAACCTAAGACCAACAGTTTCATCGTCAAATTTTTACGTACGTGTTTTTACGTACACAGCTTCCGGGAGCTCCCCGTCTTCCAGCTGATCTCGTCTTAGGGCCGGCATTTTTTTTTTATATGCCCATAGCTCCAATCACTAGTCCATCAGAGACGGATATATTCCGTCTCAACATAACTCGAGATTCTACGCCAATTTGAGTTGCGAGATAATTCTTTAAATATTATGAGTCCGTTGAGACTGTTAGTCGTATTCTTTTTAACCAGCAAGCTACTGGACTTAACCATTTTGACCTAGCCAATTCTTATAATTTAGATTTTATTTACAATAGTCTTATCTACAATTGGTCTTATTTATTTACAATAGGGCCTCCTCAATCTTCCCATTTTGAGCTCTAAAAATACTTTACATCACTAAAATCCATCACTAAACCGCAAAAAAAAAAAAGAGAACCGACTTCAAAATAAACTAAAAAGACAAAAAATATCTTTTATGTACAGTACGGATCACATGTGAATCACCTTTAGAAGACGGTGCCAAACCTGAAGTAAAGTCCTTTATCCAACAAAAATACGAATTACTATAACTAAATTTAGGTAATAACTAAAGGCTCGCCGCCGCGGTTCTTGCGTGTCATTTGTGTTAATAGTAATAGAAGAATGGTTTGCCACTGAATTCAAAAGGTGATTCACATGTGATCCGTACTGTACCTAAAATATCATTTTTGGCTTTTTAGTTTATTTTGAAGTCCGTTCTTTCTCATTTTTATTTTTTTTTACGTTTAGAAAATACCGTTTTATTTCCTTATAGGTATTTTAAAAGTACAACGCATGATTGTTTATCGTGTAAAATTGATCGAAAGTGCTATAAACAGACGGGCTTACAAAATACTGAAAAAGAGCAATAAAAATTTGGAATATTATGTTGCTAAATGATAAATTTGCTTACACACAGCGCAGAATACTACTTTTCTGTAAATGTTTGAGATATTAATGCCATTATTATTGCTATAACAAAAATCTAACTTCAATCACAAAACAGCTTTTTGTGCTTCAATATACTTTATTTTTTATGAATTAGCGTCGGATTTTTTCCAGTTTTTTATGTATTAAAAGTGTAGAATGGCGTTAAGTCTTATTATTCTTAACGAAGTATGACTTTAGACGATACTGATTTTGTAAGGTTACTTTAGATAAAGTATAGACAAATTGCATTTGGAGTAGTACCGGTTTAGAGATATTATACTTAACTTATACTAAAAGCCGAATTAGTGTAGTTCTACTTAATACTAAATGTGATTTTATAGAATCTTTAGTTTGATTTAGTGAATGCAAATCGCCGTCCAATTTATGGTAATGTTAATGCAAGAAATCCATAACGTTTATAATATGTAATATTCATTCAGTATAATATATCCTGTGTTTAAAAAGAAAGTCTCACTGCTAACGTTTGAAGCACTTGGTCGCACCGCACACACTTTGACGATATTTATTATATTTCAGAACACGCCGACGAAAACCACCAGATCTTTTTATTTTTAATATTTCATTCATTCCATTAATTGGTTAGTTTGTCGAAAAACGTCCTGTTAAACTTATTTTGACTTAAACTTGATTAAATTTAGTAAAAAAAGAATACAATGGTGTTCAGTGAGGCAATTTAAAGAGCTTGGTGTTACAGTTTATCTACAAGGTCAGATTTTACTTTGCGATTCTAAACTGATACTTGAATTATACCATTGAGTCTTAAGTGAGCCTTCCAATAATCTGAGTTGAGTAAAAAACGCATTTTTAGACTTAATTGTAGACATACTCAATACTAAACAGTTATTGAAATACTTGACTAGGTTTTAGGTATTCTTAACTTGCTAAAGTAGCGGTAGCTTAAAACTATTCAGTTTTTAAGATTAAAATTACTAAACGGAGTCTTTTGAAATTTAGCTAATTCTTATTTTAGATAAAGTTTAGATATGTAAGATTTAATCACTATTCTTGTTTGCTACTTGGGCTGAAGTAAAGTTCTTTATTGAACAAAATTAAGAATTACTATAACTAAATATATAGGTAGGTAATAACTAAAGGCTCTCCGCCGCGGTTCTTGCGTGCCATCTGTGTTAATAGCTGGTTATTTAGTAGGGATTGCAATCCGGATTATCCGAGATTCGAAAATCCGGATTTTTCACCGATTTTGCGACCCCCTTTTCTAAATCCGGATTTTCCAACCGAAATCCGAATTTTCGGATTAAATTGTCAAAGTATTGTAAATAGAATTGTTGCATATTTTAACAAGAATTCATTGATTAAATTGTTTTAGGTTATTAGTGTTATTACCATCGACAAAGAAATAATTTAGACTGATAACGCCGAACAAGTCGTTTATAAATGTGTTCCACTATTACGCCCCTAACCATATTTTTTCAATTTTCGGATTAAATTGTCACAGTATTGAAAATGCAATTGTTGCATATTTTAACAAGTATTCATTGATTAAATAGTTTTAGATAAATATTGCGATTGAACGCACCTGTTAAGGTTTTTAGTGTTATTACCATCGACAACGAAATAATTTAGACTGATGACGCCGAACAAAAGTCGTTTATATATGTGTTCAACTATTACGCCCCTAACCATATTTTTTCAAGTTATCCAGTTAAATAAATAATAATATATAAATAAATATTATGGGACATTATTACACAAATTGACCAAGTAAGCACAGTACAAAGTAAGCTCAATAAGGCTTAGGTTGTGGGTAATTAGACAACGATATATATAATATTCATATTTATAAATACTTAAGACATAGAACACACCCATGACTCAGGAACAAATATCCATGCTTATCACACGAATAAATGCCCTTACCTGGATTTGAACCCGGGACCATCGGCTTCATACGCAGGGTCACTAAGTGTTACTACCCATACCGACTAGGCCAACACCCGAAGCTCCGGATTTACCGACTCTGGCGCTTATTGAGATGGCTGTTTATGAAAACGGGGGTAAAATGGGCCCAATTTTTTCTTGCGTTTATGGTCAGTTGTCAGCAATCCCACCTACAAGTGTTTAATCAAATCAAATCAAAATATTATTTATTTAAGTAGGCCTACTTACAAGCACTTTCGAAATGTCAGTTACATGAGAGTGAAGTGTTTGCTGATCCAACATTTGCTGCAAGGATTAGGGAAACCCAGAAAAACCTAATCAATCAGATCATTAACTTAAGTATAATATTATTGATAAAATCATCATTTTAAAAATTAAAATGATTAATAAGATAAATCCCAAAAGAATTGTCAATAAAAAAGAAAAAAAATAAAAATCTAGAATGTGTCTGGAATAAGATTCTAAATTTCAGAGTATATAAAACAATTAAGATTCGAATTTAGGCGGAGAGTCCGCCTTAGAACTCGTTTAAACGACTCGACACTAGATGGCGTTTTTAAGATATCCCTTTTTGAATAAACGTATTCTTGAATAAAAACTGTTAATAAAGAATATTATCCTGGTAAACCATAATATGGTAGTTTTTTCTTCTTTTCGTAGTAGTAAAAAAAACGCTCCAAAATCCGGATTTTGGAGCGTTTTTTATCCGAAGTTACACTTGTGCCAAGTGGTCAACTGAGCAGATTTAAAAAGATACCCAAGAAATTATTCCGTGCTGGTGGGCGGTGAGGGGGGGGGAGGGGAGCCCCTCCTATCACGCTGTATTCTGAGCTTGATTTCTTCATAAGTTTAGTAAATAGGCCGTGTTTGGTATTGTTTTCGTATAATTCAAGGACGAAGAATTCATTTCTGGAATAAAATTTCCACTCGTCCCTACAAAAAAAAGAGTTCTGCACAAAAAATGCAAAAAATATATTTTTTTTTACAAAATCTTAGCGTAAAATTAAACCGCGAGGTATAGTACTATAAAAATAATACGAGTAAATAGCCCATTTTGTTTAAAATATATAAACATAGACTTTATTGACATGTTTAACTTTGAAATGGATTAAAAAAAAACTATGTAACGGCGGAGCTGCTTAATGGCGTGAAGTCATAGAATTGTGCATTTTTGTGTTTCATAATGACACTGATTAGGTGCTTCTAAATCTATAGGTAACATTAAAACAGATTGTAACCACTATAATTTCAGATTTTTGTATATGTAGGCAAAATGGGCTGCCCACAATTCTACTCTGTGCAGTTTATTTATATCTCTTTTCACACAATTGCACCTTCCTTCGCATTTTTGCCTGTATCTACACCTGATTAACTCCATGCAAGCAGCGGTTGCTGACTGTAGGCTGGCCCAGACAGGTTCAAATATGCCATCACTTTTCGCCCCACCCCAGTCGGCAGGACATGGTTGGTCTTGAATTGATCGTAATACTTGATCACCCCATATTATGTCCTCCCCGATATGCCCCTCACAATAGATGATTACGCAAGGCGGCTTTAGTTAGTGGCACATTTTCCAGCTGTCTATCTTTTTTGGTATATAGTGATTTTCTGCGCAAGTTGATATCAGTGCATGCACGCGATCTAAAATAAGACAGCTGATAGATATTCAGTGACACAGCGACAAACACACACACACTTGACAGCCAAACAGAATCATATTTATTTGTCTTACTTGTCATACAAAGCAATAACAAATCTCTCCACAATGGGCAAAGCCTTCTAAAAAATGCACAGAATATTTTTTTTTTATTTGTGCAAGGTTTTCCCTTTTTTTTCTACAGACGAGTTAAAATTTTGTTCCAGAAGATAATTTCTCGTTCTTGTATTATACTTAAACCAAACACGGCCTATTTACTAAACTTATGTAGAAATCCAGCTCAGAATGCAGCGTGGCTGGCGCCCACCTGCACGGAACAATTTCGTGGGTACCGGGCTAAATCTGTTCACATGACCACTAGGTACACCTGTGCCAAGTGGCTTCCGTAGTTGAAAATCTGCAAGGTGTCCGATACAAATGAGACACTAAAAAACCGACTATAATAGTAATAAATGAATGGTTTGGCACCGACTGCAAATGTGATTCAAATGTGATCCGTACCGTACATAAAATATTATTTTGGCTTTTTAGTTTATTTTGAAGTCGGTTCTTTTTTATTTAATTTTATTTATTTTAATCAATAACTCTCATTTGATTTAACTAAACTACCTACGGGCGAGACTAATTTATGCAATTTTGAATTTCGAACCTTCCGGAATTTGATGAAAGTTGAGTAATATAATTTGTACTAGTATTAGTACATGACACCTCAGGAGGTAATCATATCTTGGAAAACTAAAAAGAAACTCATAAACTCATAACTCTTATTTGGAGTAGAGCATTATATGGGTGTGAGGCGTGCACTATGAGAAAAAGGAATAGGGAATTACTGGAGGCCTTTGGAATATGGTTCTGACATGGGATGGAATTAGTTGGACGGAAAAAGTTACAAATGAAGAAGTACTCGGAAGGGTGAGGAAAGGAGGTCCTTAATAAAAACGATAGAGAATAGAAGCGGGAAAATGTTTGGTCACCTTATACGACACAGCGCTTTGGAATAATAAGGAAAGGTTAAAGGCAAGCGAAGAAGACAAACACCGAGTTTACATGTCTACAAAGCATGTGAAACAAATAAAAGAGAAGGTCGATCTCATGTCGTATAGGTAGATCAAGGAAGTGGCCTTGGATAGGGCGAAGTGGAAACAGCTACACGGTTCACCAGCTCCACCGCCAATAGTTTAACTTTATGTTTTCTGACGCACGATGGACGACCTTAATAATTTCCTGTATATTTAATCGTCAGTCGAGTCCAGTGGCAATTTAAGGTTAATTGTTAGTTTAATTCAGTATTTTATTCTTCAGCAGTTTTTTTTTCACGTATGTGGGTAGTTCCTCAGGAATTTCTGCTGAATAACTGTATCGTAAGCACCTTATATCGTTTTACCGAATCTTTACGCAAATAAAGTTGAAAATATTTATTAAGCTTCATATACATAAGTAAAGGGGTAAGTCAAGAGTCTTACCCATCACTAGTAAATTCATCATTCAGAGACAATTACGCTCATAATATGCGACAGAAAGGAAACTCATGATAGCGATTAAGACGCCTGTAAAGCTACCCAGGTATAAGTGTCTTCTGTGTTATTTTTTAATTGTACGTAATCAAGCTACAGATAAAAACGCTGCAGTACTTGCAGCTCGAACAGTTACAGTAAAACGCCGTTACGACGATCAGCTGTAACACGACGTATCGGGGCATTCGAGCGTTTATTCCGGGTCTCCTGTAGATTTTGACGTAATTTCTGTTTATTCCGTAGAAGTACGGGTACGGGATTTTCGCTCAATAGCTAGATTGGCAAACATATCTACAGACGCTTCGACAGAAATGCGGCTACGAAGGGTTGAAACCATCGCATAACTGGCTATTTGATCATTATCATTGAAATATTATAATATGTTCGTAACTAGATGTAACTCACTGGTATTTTAATCCCCTCTAATATTATTGCTAAATACAAAATTAAAAATGAAACCAAAATAAAACTAAACGAGACCCGTCATTCTGTGACGTCATAATAACAGAAGCAAATGCACGTTTGATCGTGCATACTGCAATAACCATTTTATGAGCTCAGGACGACTTTATGCTTCAAGACAACAAATGTTCCTGTTATAGTGACGTCATACGCAGCAACAACACTATCACCCGTCATCTCCTTCATGTCATCTCTCATGCAATCCACCTTTTCCTCAGCCTACCCCACCTTACATCTTCCACATGCATATCGAATACCCTTCTTGACACTAACTCTCATCCATCCGCATAAAATTTCCATACCATCGTAGACGATTTGTTCTCTGCTTATCAACTACGGGTGCTACTTTCAGGCTTCCTCTTATATACTCATTCCTTATCCGATCCATTCTCGTCACGCCACTCATCTATCGCAACATTCTCATCTCAGTGTATTAGATATAGTCTGTAATGCTGTGTGAATATACTTATAAATAAATAAATCTCCGTAACCTGCAATTTGCTTTCATCTGTCACCATCGTGGCCCAAGATTCCGATCCATACATGACGACAGGTCGTACAATGGTCTTGTAGATTTTGCCCTTCAATCGAACGGGCATTCGGGCGTCACATATTTCTCCCGAGACCTGTGGCCATTTCATCAATCCTGCGCTGATTCGGTTTTTAAATCACTATCAATATCACCATCGCACTGTATGAGTCACACTAGGTATCGAAAATCGGAGCGGACCGGCAGCGTTACGCCATCGAGCTCTATATGGACGTAAAATAGGAGAGACCGTCAAACTACTATTTAAATGTTCCAATAAAAAAATATTCTTGTGTTTTTAGGATAACAGAACGATACGTGCGATTTGCTTATAATTAAAACTATCATAAATACGTAATTCCAACATTTGTTGTTGCCTGACACGCACGCACCGGCGCATGACATGGTACGCCACTTGACACCGATGATCGAGAGTTCGTCGTTTCTTCGTTTACCTGCAACTTTAATTAGCATCTGACCTCATATTGAGCAAATTATTCACACCGGAAACTCTTGGCTTGATATTATAGAAACATTTTAAATAAAAAAAGAACCGACTTAAAAATAAACTAAAAAGCCAATAAATAATCTTTTATGTATATATGATCGAAATAAAATAAGATACCATATCTTGCGTAATCGATGTAGCACGGTATGCCGTGATGCTCAGAGACGTCACATTCATAATTCAATTGAGAATGGTGATCCAGCCAAAACTTGGAAATTTTTAAAGTCACTAGGAGTTGGGAAACCTCAGCAAAATTCTGTACCAAAGGACGTCGATCTAAATCTGCTTAACAAGCATTTTTCATCTTCTGCTACGTTTAGTGGCCCAGTTAAGAGTAACACTCTTAACCATCTTTCGAACCTCCCAACTTCTGACTCTTCACCGTTTTCTCTATCTCAATTTTCTGACAGTGATGTTAAAAAGAACATACTATCCATTTCTTCGAATGCTGTGGGCGTAGATAACGTGAGCCGTAATATGATCCTTCCTCTTCTTGACCTTCTTGTTCCTGTCATTACTAGAATCCTTAATAACTCAATTTCTGCTAGTGTATTTCCATCAATTTGGAAGGATGCTGATATAATCCCTTTACCGAAAAAGTCCAATCCCATCTCTTTTTCTGATTATCGCCCTATTTCCATTCTTCCTTTCCTATCTAAAGTCCTTGAGCGTCTAGTTCATAGGCAGTTAACATCATTTTTAAATACGAATGATCTCATGAACCCTTTCCAATCTGGTTTCCGTTCCGGTCATAGTACGGCTACAGCTCTTGTCAAAATTACTGACGATATTCGGGCGGGTATGGATAAAAGGATGGTAACGGTGTTAACGTTGCTGGATTTCAGTAATGCGTTTAACACTGTCGATTTTGAGATCATGCTTGGAATATTATGTTCTCCTAACATATCTCCCGCAGTAATTGATTGGTTTCGTAGCTACTTGGAAGGTCGAAGGCAGCGGATAAAGGTGAAGCTTCTCGTTCTTCATGGTGTAGTACGTTGGCTGGCGTTCCTCAAGGCAGCGTGCTATCACCTCTTCTTTTTCCAATTTTCATTAATTCTATTACTAAGAATATTTTCTTCACAAGGCGCTCTTGTTGATTTGCCTATGGTTATCAACTCTACAAATAATGACTTGGAGATCATATAGGTTAAAGGTCAATCCAGCTAAAACTCAAGCCATTATTATAGGCAGATCAAAACTCATTTCTAGAATTGATTTCCCAAACTTGCCTATAATAGAGTTTGACGGTGTACAGGTACCTTATTCACATCAGGTCAAAAATCTTGGTGTGATTTTAGATCGTACTCTGTCTTGACTTCCTCAGATCAGCGAGGTTAGTAGGCGGATGTTTGCTGCGATGGGATCATTACGACGATTACGCAACTTTTTACCATTCTCCACTAAAACTGTGCTAGCTCAGTCTCTCATTCTCCCCATCTTAGATTACGCAGATGTTTGCTACCCCGATCTTACTGATGAGCAGCTAAATAAACTTGAGCGCCTTCAAAATGTATGTATCCGGTTCATTTTCGGCTTGCGTAAATATGACCATATTTCCCATTTCCGTTCACAACTTAAGTGGCTTCCAATTCGGCTTCGCCGTAAGTCTCACATTCTTGCCCTCCTCTATAGCATTCTTTTCAACCCCGCTACCCCTTGGTATCTTAAGGAGCGATTTAAATATTTGTCATCTTTACGATCTTCGCAAAATCATCTCCTTGCACCTGTTGCTTCTTCTTCCAAATTTTATAACACTTCTTTCACTTTTCAAGCGATCCGGATGTGGAATACTTTGCCGTTGGACGTTAGGTGTGCTAAATCTATTTCTGTTTTTAAGAGTCATCTTAAGCAGCACTATTTATCGCTCCCTTAAACTGAGATTTCGATGTCGTGTAGTTCAGTAAATTTTTGGTTATATGTATGTATTTGTGTAGGTATATGTATATTTGTGTATATGTTTATTTGTATTTTATATTTATTTATTAGTATCTAGTATCTTTGTATGTATCTGAAATGTTCATGTCTCTTTAATTTTTCTTTCTGGCTTTAATTTATGATTTGTCTCATCTTCATGTGCACCACTTACTTACTCATTAGTTGTTTACTTTGCGCCATCTCTACTACCTTAAGGTTGTCTGGAAGAGATCGCTTTTTAGCGATAAGACCGCCTGTTGTTTACCATTTCTCATACTGGTTTAGATTTAAGTGTCTGATGTTATTTTCTTTTGGTGTGCAATAAAGAGTACTTATTATTATTAATAGCGGCGAGCCTTTAGTTATTATCTACCTACATATATATTAATATAGTTATAATATATATATATAATTATAAAGCACTTTATTTACTTCAGGTTTGGCGCCGACTTCAAAAGGTGATTCAAATGTAATCCGTACCGGACATAAAAGATTATTTATGGCATTTTAGTTTATTTTGAAGTCGGTTCTTTTTTTATTTAAAAAAAAAATCTTTGCTTTTTAGTGATGGATTTGAGTAGTGATATAAAGTAGTTTTTAGAGCCCAGAATGGGAAGATTGAGGAGGCACTTTGCACGCATCTCGAGTCTTTGGAAGTAAGAAATGTAAAAGTTGGTTAGTTCATATTCAGTTGTACCTTCCATCATCAGCTCAGTTTGTTTGTCTGATGATGACAACCAGACGAAAATAACTGAATAACTTTAGACAAATATACACAAAACATTGTTAGTGCCTATAATATTTGAGGGTTTCTCTCGATTTCCCTGGTATTCCATTATCAGATCCTGACTTGGTGATAAGGAGACTACTTCAGGGACACACTATAAAGAATATGACTAACAGTCTTAACGTACCTACCCACAAAAGACGATTTTTTAAAGAATTATCCTCTAACTCCTGACCATTAAGAATTTGTACCTTCTATCATAAGCTCAGCATGATGAGATAATGCTTAAGAAAATATATGAAAAACGTAAGCGCTTATTAAATTTGAGGATTGCCCTCGATTTCCCTGGAATCCCATCATTAGATCCCAACTTGGTGGCAATGGGGCCACCTCCTTTCAAATAAAAAAAGAATTTTCAAAATCGGTCCACAATTGGCGGAGTAATCGGTGAACCTACATAAAAAAAAATACAAAGTATCGAACATAGAACCTCCTCCTTTTTTGGAAGTTGGTTAAAAAATATACATACAGCCGAACATAGAACCTTTTAAAGTAGGTTAAAAATAGAATCAATCAATCATCACAGGCCAACTGCCTTTATACCGAAACTCGTCGGTGAGCTACCAGTTCCGTTATATCTGACCCTCAGACCGGTTACTTATGTTAATAAACGGAGATCAAGATACTGGTTACTTAGAGTAGTCGTATGAGTATGTTATGGGCGGGTGGGTTGTTTCAAGTGTTAATTATGTGTCGCCAAGGATTTATTAGGGATTTTTTTCTTTTCTCTTTACGATAATGGCAAACTGGTATAAGTATTTGATCAAGGTGTTTTTTATACTACGCAATTTGGCACTTAATGTAAATGGAGGTTAAGCAGATGGTATAATTAACACATTTATGCCTCAAATCTAAGATTATTTCGATAAAAATGCCTTTGAGTGCAAGAATACAACGACGTGTAATTTTTCTAATATTGATCTAAATTCATAGACGATTTTTATATTACATCGCTACAATTACACATAATACACAATTATTAAAACATTTTCATACAGAAAATATTTTAATAATTGTTTCTTTACAAATTTACTCGTAAAAATAATAAAATACATAAGACGTATGCCGTTAACATGTCGCTGTGAAATAAATTATTCGATCATAGAACGTTGCCGCTTGTGTTTCAAATAAAAGGCCGGAATTGCTACGGCGTAGCACCGGGCTGCTCGTAGCTTGATTACTTTCCTAACTATGCTGGCCTGTCTTTGCCAAGTCATATTCATAAATGGCGGAGTCATAAAATTCCTTCAAAAATATATACTTAAAAAATTATACGAAAAGTCATATGTTTAAAATAAAAGAGTGCTAATCTTGACATTGGTTTGCTAAAGGTCATCGTAATTGACGAGATAATCAATACTTCTCAAGTTTCTTTAATATTTAAAGTCGTATAAGAGCATTTTTTTAGTTTTTTTATACATAAATTTATCGTTAACTGTCACAAAAGTCATTACCTTTTCCATTTTGTTACTCACTATTTTACGTAATGATTTAGGTACACTATTCTTTTTGATTATTTTTCATAATTAAACTTCTATCCAGTAAAATATTTACTCAATTAGAATTTTAAAAAATCAACACAATATATCTATTAAAAATCAATAATTACATAATATGTAATTATTGAATTCTGCCTTCTAGTTTTTAATATTATTAAAAACTAGCAGGCGCCCGCAATTTCGTTCGCGAGGAGATAAAGACATAACCTCTGTTTTTTCGGCTGCGTAGTCGGGTAAAAAGTATCTTATGACTATCTGGAGGTACCCAGCTACCCGTATATCAAATTGTCTTTATTTCCAAGAATACGGTTACAGGGTCTTAAGTCTACAATTGTACATGCGTATTAAACCTGCATGCAGGTGTGCAAATTATATTACATGTCATCAAATCATTAATATCAAATCAAATAAAAAATGTTAAATACTGTTGTTTATGCTATATTATGTCGTGATAAATATTCCTTAATACTATAAAAACAATTTTGTTAGAGCCATTTCGTCAATTTACGCTCAAATACAAATTTATTTTCTAATTTAATTTTATAAGGTAAATTATTATAAATGAGTATACACATATTAAAACTATTCTTTTTATATATGAAAGTGTGACAGCGAGGCTGATACAATAGATTCCTATATTGAGCTCTTGTATGTCTATCATTGGTATTGGAACGAAGAGTAAAGTAGTGTGGATTATCCTTGACAAAGAGACACGTACTTTTTATGTATAGACATGGAAGCGGGAGAAAATTAAACTAAGTAAACAAAGGTTTACAGCTTTCAAGATACCAAGCATTGTCTAGAGCACGAACACACCTTTTTTGGAGTCTGAAGGCTCTCTCAATGTCTACAGAATTACCCCACAGCAATAACCCATAGGTTAATACGGTATACCACAATATACTTGAAATACGTTTACCGAATTTGACGTGATGAAGCCACAACGACTATTAGGTACCAACATACAAAAAAATCAATTTTTTATATCTTTAATGTACAGACATTTTCATTTTACAACTTTATAATAGTATAGACGTTTCTTATAAAACCGTAAGGAAGTTAAAGAAGCGATAATAGGGTACATGCATGAATTTTTTTTATCGCATTTCTCAACTAAATATGTTATCAAAATACCGTAAAAACAATTTCAAAATGTGAAATTAAAATTAAAAACGGCCAAGAAATACGCATAATCTAGGCATTTAAAACTAGTAATTCGACAGAGAGGTCCGATATGCACTGTTACGTCAGAGTGCACTCCGGCCATATAAACTCCATATTAAATTCAGTTTTGCAAGAAAGAGATAGAACGAAATTTTGATGGCTTATATCTTGGTTATTTTTATAGCTATTCGAAAAAATATTATTGTCTACTGTTTGTTACATAAATGAGCTTTTAATAAAGCAAAAATAATAATTCATGCATATTCCCTATTGAGGAACAGGCTTTTTTTTTAAATGCACAGTATTGAAATGTCTGCGGGTGGTTATCACAGATGCACAGATTGTTTTATAAGGACTACCCGTTAATATTAATTTGTTGCAATTATTCGCCAAATAGGCATGTAGCTTATAATTACATCTACTTTAGTAGAATTAAATTTGGCTAAGAAAAGTATACCACTAGGATACCGTGAAACATAGGAATACTCCAATTTTTAAACCATATTGTATAACCATATTTTTATCTTAAACAGACGAGTTTAAGTAATGTTTTTATGTATGCTATTATAAAGTTATAAGAATGATACGTCAGAATCTGAACATTGAAGATATTTTCAAACAATAAATGAACCTTATTTGGGGGTGAGCGAATCTAAAAAGAATGTTTCAATTGTACCTAGTATGTATATTTGTAGCCTTAACACGTAAAATGGCTAGACGGATTTCAACCTGTAGTATGTGTAATTTCACAGAGCTCTAACTTTTGAATCGCAATAGATAGGTGCTCGGAACATGTCAGTGTGCTAGTTTTTGTGGCGTATTCTTCGTAGTTTTTCGATTTACAATATGATATGAAAGGTACTTATTTACTTTTGCTAATTTCCCAAAGATATGTAAGGTACCTGCGTTGAATAAGAGCCGCCGTCTAACAAGGGCCACCATTAAAAAAACTGGTCCAGTGCGAGTCTGACTCGCGCACTGAGGGTTCCGTACAACCATCCAATTATTCCGACTTCACTTGCCGCTTGAGTTAAGTTTGCCTCTGGTATCTATGGTGTCACATACAAATGAGGGGTAAAACTTAACCAAAACGGGTTATTCAAAATTGTTTTTTGGTGATAAAAAAAAGTAAGACAGATAGAAATATGGTTATAATTTTCTTGTAATATTCATATTAAATTACATAATTCCATAAACGGGGTATGGTATTTTTTCCCACATTTTCCTTAATTATACGGAGGGTATGTTCTTTGCTTAATTGTGTAGGTAGTATTTACTGTTGCTTTTTTATTATTATTATTGTTCATTTGTGGGCCTTCTGTATGCCGCTTCGACCAGATTTGATCTATTGTGGCAGCCCTTTATTAGAGTTCAGTACTGAAGCCCGTTGAGTCTAGGAATTCCCAAATATCTCTTCTGGGGGCACGACATGTTGCCCTAGGTGGATACTTCTTTTCCTCATAAGTGGTCCACAGAAGCAGAGGATGTGCATTGCAGTCTCCTCTGCCTCTTGGCAGAATCTGCATACTGCGTCCTGTTTCATACCCATTTGAAACCGGGGTTTGTTTAGTTTGCAGTGACCTGTCAGGATTCTTGTTATTGCGCAGGTTTTTGGTCTTTTGATCTGTAGTATCTCTTTCGACAACTTTTGCTTGAATCCCTTAATTAAGGTTTTCGAGTGGTTTTGTCCTTTTACGAGCCTCCATTCCTCGATTGCCTTAGATCTATATACGTCGTTGAGCAGAACGTATGCCTTTCGTTTTGTGATCAAACTTAGTTGTAGAGTAAAATGTTATATCTAGGTAGGTAAATATAAGTACTTAAATTATTTCACTGAACCAGTTTAGAGATTTGATCAAGTTACTGGTTACTTTATAAACTTTTTGCCAATACGTCGCATTTCGAAAAACCTCGTGCCTTCTTCCCTGGTGATCTTAGTCAATCGCTCGAGTGCCTGGTTTACGCCATCTGTGATTTCTGTGGTTTCCACGGCAGCGAATCGGCTCTCAAGATGAAATTGGAACTTACCAAATCCCATCATAGTTTGAAGCAGGTTAGGTCGGAGCGTGGACTTCATCTAACGGACACGTTCAAGCTTTAGGTCGATATTCAGGGTGCTTCGGACTAGGCGGTGATCGCTCCCGGTGTTGAACCTATTAATCACTGAGACATCCCTAAATATATGTTTTTCGTCCGTTATGATGAAGTCAATCTCGTTTGTAGTCATACAATCGGGGCTTTGCCATGTCCACTTCCGTTGAGGCTGTTTCTTGAAGAACGAATTCATCAAGTAGAGCCTTTCCTTTTCGAGAAAGTTGACAAGCATTTGCCCCCTATGAATCCTATAACCAAACCCGTGAGATTCTACTGCCGCCTCGCTGCAATTTTGTACTCCCACTTTGGCGTTGAAGTCCCCTATGACGACGTTGTGGTGGCCGTTAGTGGTACGGTGTAAGGCCATCGAGATCTCCTGTAACATCTCTACTTCATCATCCGAGCGTGTCGTTGTCGGTGCGCGTAAACCTGCACAACTTTGAGACTATATCTTTCAGTTCGACACACTAGAAATGTCCACAACGTTGTTAGTGAGGGACTTGTTTAGCAGAAACCCGATATCACCTTGGGATTGATGGCCTCCTTCTCGAAATTACAGAAGGTGGCCCGATTCCAGCGTAATCGTGTCCTCACCCTCTCTACGAACTTCGCTTAAATTATCGCTATTATTATCTTATATTCTCGAGTTCAGTTTCCAGCTGCACCAGATGTTCGTCAAGTCGTTACGTGCGTCCATTATACGTAGCCAAGGTCAGTTGTTGTTTTTGTGGTTGGCGGCCTTCCTTAACCAGGGAATTTTTAGCACCCCCTACCCCACCGTTACCATGACCGCCGCCGTGGTCAGGAATAGCAGGGCAGCCGGGAACTAGAGGCTTTGGTTCATTCTGGCTCATCATTGGAGGGTTTGCCCGTAATCGCCACGCTGGCCATGCGGGTTGGCGATCGCAGTGCGTAGCTAGAATAGCCAAATATTGATGACAGATATTTTCTTGTGGTATCACCAATTGACTGATTAAAAAAAACGGCAGATACAAGGCCATAAAATACCTAAAAAAAAAAAATTTAAAAAACGGCTAAAAACCTGTTGTCAATTTATGTCATACAGTCAAATGTTCCGTGGTTTATTTACATGCAAAAGGAGAATTATAAATTAGAGCTCTCGGTCTACGACGTGTTTCGTGTAGACAGTTCGTGTATTCGGGTACGTGCACGGATTTCCGACCCGTTCGGAATGGATAATTAAGGTCCATGTATTTAAGATCCGTTCGGATCGGTTACACGGATCGGCGGGTTTTAAATAAACGGATCACTACCCGTCCGTAGGTAAAGCTATTATTTCAGCTCCGTAGCCAAAATGGCAATAACGGGACCCTTACAGTTTCGTCATATCGGTCCTTCCGTCCGTCCGTCCGTATGTCATGATGTTAAGTGATGAAATATGAAGTATAGGTGTTTTGTATAAGCTGCTACTTAGTTTGATACTTAAATAAGAAAAATATATTTCTTGGGAGGGGCGTGTGGGGGGGGGGGGGCCGCTCCACACATGTGACCGAAACTGAACATCATTTTTTCAGCTAATATCAATGTGTGGCGCAAAAATTGACTGTTCTTTTATAAATACTGAGGTAACTAATTTTTATTTTTTATTAAAAAAAATATAAAAATAAAATAAAAATAAAATGTATTTATTTTGGACTACATGATCCATAGATAGTTTGTAATACTAAGGCTTACATAACTATCTTATTACGGAGACTTAAATGTAAGGAGGTCCAGTGCCTCACCAGGCCACTATCCCACCTGCCGGCCACCGCGGCCAGGAGCCTGTGGCAACTGGCACGCACTTAATTTAATGAATATTTTCGAAAATAATCGCTCCGTAAGTAGCATTAATTGTGTCCCCACCCTCTATTTTCTAAACGGTATTTCCGAAAAATATGAAAAAAAAATACTACTGCCTAAGAAATATTTTCAACGAAAATTATTTTCAACAATGATAGAATATACTGTTCTTAAATTATTGTTTAAAAAACTGCCTTCTCACCAAAACGACGTAAGTGCCGTGGATGTACGCTTTTTTGCTAATGCTCTTTTTCATATATATTTTTTGTATCCGCAATGTATTTTTATTGTATGAACGGCTTCAAAACCCTACACTGAGCATGGTCCGATATACTCTTGACCGGTTTTTCAACGATCACTTCAGCCATAGGACGTTCACTGCTGGACACAGGCCTCATCAATAGACTTCCACATGAACCGGATAGTTCCCGCATACAGCGAGGTCCCGCAATTCTAACCAGGTCGTACGACCACTTTATGTGTGGCCAGCGTAGCGTGGGTGCTTGCCGGTAAGTGATCTCTATTCGAGAACCTTCCCGCCCTAACGGCCATCAGTTCTTGGAACTATGTGCCCTGCCCATTGCCTCTTCAGTTTGCTTACCCTTAGACTTTGCTTCGTCTATGACTCTCCTAATTTCTGATTCAATCTCTTAGAGGGATCCCGAGCATAGCCCATAGCTTGCTGAGTGACTCTGGGCTTTCTTAAGAGGACTATAGTTAAAGACCACGTCTCGGCTATTTTTGCAGATTTTTGGAATATTTATCAGTTATAAAGTTTTTCATAGTTGTTTACTTTCATAAGATAAAATATTAAAGAACATAATTTTAAACTTATGAGCTCATTGACATGAAAATGTGTTTCCGACGCAAAAACATAGATAATCATTTCAAACATAATCGTCTTGGCAGAACGAGATATCGGTATTTTACTGGCTTAAGCTTTTCATGTGTTTTGCGGCTTTTCACACTGACAGACAACGAAACGTACCATTGAAGCCAAATTGGCCATAGTCGACATAAAGATTTACAATACATATAACTGTTATTATTGCTAACTTATACAATTTAGCAAAAAGGGATATAATTAAACAAATTCAAGCCCTAGCTTTATTCTAGTTAATGCTTTCGATGCGCAGATCGGCGTTTGCCATTACATAGAGATGTCACCGCTAGTTGTTTTATTGTTTGAAATTTTGTTGAAATATGAACATGTGTCGCTGTATTTAGTAATAAAGTATAATTAATTATTTAAAAGCATAAATATACATTTGCAATTTGTATAATTATATGCCATTTATTAATCGTACCAAAATGATTCACTATCAATGGTATTAATTGACAAACTAGCCTCGCAGTCTCAGGTAAACGAGCACTTGTCGGGTCTGCAGACAAAAATCTGTATTGGCAGAAATAATAGATAAGTAAATTGCGAATTTAATTTGTAGATAATAAAACTAAATAGTAAAAGTATATTAAGAGATTGTCTTGAACTGGTCTTTAATTCATATCTTTTAGTATTCAATTATCTTTTGTTTACATTTTATGTACACAACAAAAACAATAGACTGTCTGAGTGGCAAACTGGAGACTAATACGAAGTATTTTAAAAAAAAAGTCATTTTATAATTTCTGCCGACAGCTATTGTTTCGTCTTTTTTGTAAACAATAGCTCGTGGACCTGTTTTTGCTTTCGCTTTTGCCGACAAACAAACAAATCACAACGCTTAACTGATAAGGGTACAATTATATTCGTTGTTTCTTAGAATATTTTACCTTATCTCAAAGAAACAAAGTTTAAACTTAACTTTGAAACTATTCACTTGCCATTTATTCGCTGATGTGCAATATGCATTAAAACTTGTTTTTGATTAAAACACGAGATTACGTCCAATAAAGCATACAAAATTAACAAAACCACCCATATTAATTGCACATGAATAATGTATTTATCGAAATAAAGTGTAAGCAAATATATTTTATGCTCTAAGGTTAAGCTAGAATTTGGATCTAGGCAGTCGCGGCCCGGTAGCCGCGACCCATTGCCACTGCTGTGCGGCGCTGCCACAAGATATCAGCAGCACCGCAGCAGCGACCGCGACCCGGGCAGCGACTGCCGCGCGCAAAGTCAAGTGCAAACAGTTGTGCATTCCGGTCGCGTATCATGGATTAACTATGTCTCACAATTTAAGTAAACGCAAGCGAGAACACGTAAACAGGCTCATAGAGGATGATGAAATAATGTTGCTCTTACTTTTATCAAGAAGGAATAAATTCAGTTCAATATATACATCCAGAGTTGATAAAGGCAGCTATCAAATCCCGATAAAACGGCACTTAAATATAAAGGAAAATAGAAATTCAGGAAGCGACCGCGACCATATTGCCTCCGGAACGGGTCGGTGGTGCTGCCGAGGTCACGCGCTGGCCCCGCCCCCCAGCCGCGCTGCTCGGTCGCTTGCAAAAGCGTTGCAAACAAATCCCTACAAAGCGGTGCGGCCCGACCACGGCCGCGGCTGCCGGGCCCCGACTACGTAGATCCGAATGCTACCTTTAGTATTCACGAATTCACAATAAAATACGCTGATCATTGCAAATTTGCTGGCCAACAGCGTTGTGGATCATGCTCAGTGTAGGGTTCCGCAACCGTAAATATAAAAAAATGCACTACAGATAAAAAAAATGTGATATGAAAAAGTACACAAGTAAAGCGTATCTGCACGGCACTTACGTCCTTTTGCTGAAAAGCGCAGTTTTTCGGCAATAACATTATAATATATACTCCTATTATGTTGAAAACAATTTTCGTTGAAAGTATTTATTAAGTTATATCTTTTTATTTTATTTTCGTATTTTTTGGACATAAGTTTTAGAAAATAAAGATAGATCCCTTTTTCAATATTGGACGTTCCTAACTGGATTTTTTGTCCTAGATATACGTATTCGTTGACAACTTCGTTCGATGCAAGGCAAGATGGTCGGACGAACTGGTTAGGGTTACCGGGACTCGCTGGATGCGGCTCACTTCTATCCGGCTTATGTGTAAATCTCTTGTGAGGCTTGTGTCCAGCAGTGGACGTCCTATGGCTGAAATGATGATGATGTATGATATTTGCTAAAAAAGAAATCCGTTTCGATAACATAATATGTGGAGCCCCTTAGAAATATTTTTTTGTTATTTAACTATCAAACTAGGTAGCGGCTCATATATGACAACTATATTCCATCAATGTATTCCATCGATGTATTCCATCAATGTATTTCATCAATATACATAATCTGGATTTTGAGTCAAATGCCTGTGACGACATACGGACGGATGGACGGACAGACGGACGGACGGACATGAAGAAACTATAAGGGTTCCGTTTTTGAATCCTTGAAATATATCAATTTAAATGGATATTATGTTGTTACAGAAACATTGAGATACAAAAATAAATAATATAATATATACACTTGTAATAATTCTATTTAAATAAATTAAATTCTCAAACAATTTCGATATCATTCAAAACGTACAACACCTTTTTAACCGACTTCAAAAAAAGGAGGAGGTTATCAATTCGGTTGTATGATTTTTTTAATTTTTTTTTTATGTTTGTTACCTCAGATCTCCGTCATTTACACGACGATTTGGAAAATTATTTTTCTGTTCATGAGTAGGTATATTCAAATTGGTCCCATAAAATTTAAGTGAAGAGCTGATGCCGGGATCCATGAGGAATCGAAGGAATTCCTCGATTTTATGAGCACATCTATGGCGATTTCGGTATTTATTACAGTAGTTTAAGCATTTGCATTTGAAAATCACCATTCAGTGAAAAGAAACCAATGATAAAGACACCAGCCATCAGTTATCACTAAGGGCTCTACCAGTGTTATTTACTTCGTCGATCGCGAGTCGATTTGGAAAATTATTTTTTCGGTTCAGAGTAAAAATCTACAAGTTGGTCCCATAAAATTTTGGTGATGATCTGATGATGAGATCGATGAGGAATCGAAGGAATTTCTCAAATATTATGGGCATACCTATGGCGATTTCGGTGTTTATTAAAGAAGAACAAGCATTTACACACGAAAGTCATCATTTGGTGAAGAGAAACTGATGAAGACACAAGCCACCAGTCCCTAATAAGGGCTCAACGAGTGTTATTTTATTCACTAATCGCAATATAATTCTTTATCATATTTTGCTTATAGGCATAAGTTAGTTAAGATCAGGGTAGCAAAGTGGAGCTGATAGTGTAGAACCAGAGAACTCCTTAAGTTAATAGTTAGAGGATAGTTCTTAAAAAATACATGTATTATAGGTACGTGTCTCTGAGGTGGACTCCTTATTACCAAGTCAGGATCTGATGATGGGATCCCAAATATTATAGGCTATAACAATGTTTTGTATATATTTTTCTAGTTATTCAGTTATTTTCGTCTGCTTTTCATCATTTAATGATGCTGAGCTGATGATAGAAGGTACAAGTCCTAATTAACGGTCAATAGTTACTATAACTAAATATATAGGTAGGTAATAACTAAGGGCTCGCCGCCGCGGTTCTTGCGTGCCATCTCTGTTAATAGTAATAAATGAATGGCACTGACTTCAAAAGGTGATTCAATGTGATCCGTACCGTACATAAAAGATTATTGTTGGCTTTTTAGTTTATTTTGAAGTCGGTTCTTTTTTTATTTAATTTTTTTAAATAATAACAATGGCCCGTACGTTGTGCTACGAACCGTGACCGTCAGTAAGAGACGCGTGTTATTCAGGTCCGTTGCTGCGTGTAGTACGTGTAGTCGTGTAGTACGTGTAGTCGTGTGGTACGTGTAGACGGGTAAACGATCCGCCGGTTCGTTCCATTCGGGTTCTTAAACTCGGCGGTATTAAGATCACGGACGTCCGTGCAGGCGTGTAACACGGATATCACAAGCCCTAATACAAATAAATAATATTAACAATAACTATACCGAGGGAAGTCCGCAAACTATTATTTAAGGTCCTAAATAATTACGACTATGTGCGAAGCCGACGTGAAGCGTTGTACAGAGAAAAACTGCAATGTTTATAAGTCGTTAACAATTTAGTAGGTTGGTGCTCTATAAATATTTTGATACTTTGTGTACTAGTTCTAAAATTTGCCTATAACTATAATTGATTAGGTACCTACATGAATTTATTAATACCTGAATCTCATAAACAGAACAAAATGTGTAAAGAAACGGATAAACTAGAAGTTTTGGAAAATATCAATGAAATCAAAACATTGGAACGTAAGGAGTTACTGAAAACCAATATTCAGAAGAAATCTGCGGACTGGTCAGTAGTAATTAAAACGACGACGACGACGACGACGATGATGATACCTAATCGTAGAAAAAGTATTGTATACAATAGTTATATAATTAGCTTTTATACATACATTATATAACGATTGCATAAAATACTATTGGTATCTATCTACAAAAAGTTTTACTACCGAAAATATTTTCATCACGAGATAAAATGATATTAACATGCAACTAAAATACAGTGTAGTGTATTAATCCGAATAATTATAATATCTTATCTTACACACTTCAATCTCAAGTAGTTTTGTTATCACTGAGAATAGAGATAATTAGGTTTGTTCTGTTCTAAGTCGCGAGAGTGATTCTTCTTATAACTGGTTAGTTTGAAATTGATTGTCACTAAAATGACACATTACAAATGATAACTGTCACGCAAGATAAAATAACATTGAACATTTTATTGACTGTAATAAATAATATTCGCTATGCCGCATTATCCTTCGGCTCATTTAGCAGATATCCACTTTGTGTACGGATTTTGTGATGGGAACTCGCTCCAGGCAGTCGCCGAATACCGAAGACGATACCCAAACCGTCGTATACCTCACCATTCGACTTTTGCGGATGTCCATCGACAGTTTCACGAAAAAGGGCTTGGAAAAGTTCACAGAGAAAGGGCTATAAATCTAGATGAACAAGCAGAGTACAAAATAATGAACATCATAACAGAAGACCCAACTTTGTCATCAAGAGCTGTAGCAAGAATGGTCAATGTTAACTATAAGCTCTTTTCTCTACGGGAAAGTATACGGATTAATTAACAATGACGGGCTAGCTAGAGTTGCCTTTTGCCAAAGGATGAATCAGAAATTAGTGGAAGATCCTGGATTTCTAAATAAGATATTATGGACAGATGAATCGTTATTCACAAGAGAGGGAGTTTTTATTCCCATAATCAGCATATGTGCTTAGAAGAAAATCCCCATGCGAAAAGGGAAAATTCATACCAGCACAAATTTTCCGTAAACTTGTGGGCTGGCATTATTGGGAATAAAATAATAGGTCCCGTCATATTTCCAAATAGACTAATTCTCACAACTATTTATTATTTCTAAATAATGAATTAAACGACCTGCTAGAAGATGTCGATTTGGAAACCCGACGAACTATTATGTGGTTCCAGCACGACGGTTGCCCGGCCCACTTCGGCTTGGATGTTCGTAATTGGCTGAACCAACAATACCCCTAGAGATGGATCGGCCGTGGGAGCGAAGTTTTAGCATGGCCTGCCCGGTCACCGGATTTAACTCCGCTAGATTTCTTTCTATGGGGAACTCTGAAAGATAAGGTTTACTCAACACTTGTGAACTCCAGAGAAGAGTTGTTAATAAGAATTTAAACGGTTTCAGAAGAAATTAAGAACACTTATGTTAACTGGAATCATGAAATCCGTTCAAGATTGAATATTTGTGCTGAAAACGGCGGTACACATTTTTAAAATCTAATTCATTAAATTACTCGTAATAAAAATGCGTAACTGTTTCATTTTGTTGTTTATTTTACTGTAGGTACAGGTTAGCATGATCGCTGTTACAACAAAGTCCCTTTCCTGTATGAGGTAAGAGGTAAGTATGATGTAAAAAAATAAGTAGTATGATTTCCTTAGAATATTATCATGCCTAACAATTTATGGTTGTGATTGTTAGTCAAAAAAAAGATACCTAAGACACAAACTTTCAATAATAATGTAAGAGCACTTTAATGTGGTAGCACCTAATAAAGTTTGGATACATAAGTATTTGTGGTATTTTGTGGTGCCAATAAATAAAAATAATTTCAACACAAACATCGTGCTAGACATAACTTGACACTTTTTGTCATTCATGGAATACAAGTCACGCCATTCGCCTTTCATCGTATGATTCGGAGCGATTCGTGAAGTGTCATGCTCGCTCTCTGTTCTTCAACTTGAGATTCCCACCTAAAGGCTTGTTCACAAAGAAGCGGGCAATTAATAAGATTTAATTCGTACTGAAATAGTAATTTAATTAAGACATATAATTAGACCCATGTTGATATAACATTATTTACTCGTACAGTCGTCAAAAATATGTGGTTTAAATCTTTCGGGTTATTAACGGTCACGGTGTATAGACCTTTTTGGCCAAGATATTTTAATATCAAATTACTACTGACCAGTCCGCAGATTTCTTCTGAATATTGGTTTTCAGTAACTCCTTACGTTCCAATGTTTTGATTTCATTGATATTTTCCAAAACTTCTACTTTATCCGTTTCTTTACACATTTTGTTCTGTTTATGAGATCCAGGTATTAATAAATTCATGTAGGTACCTAATCAATCATAGTTATAGGCAAATTTTAGAACTAGTACACAAAGTATCAAAATATTTATAGAGCACCAACCTACTAAATTGTTAACGACTTATGAACATTGCAGTTTTTCTCTGTACAACGCTTCACGTCGGCTTCGCACAGCTAATATCGTATGTAATAAATAATAGTAAGTACAAAAAAAACTCTAACCTGATCTTAATTCAGAACTGAACGAATCAGAATCAGAGCTATGGCGGCGACGACGACTGCATATTTTTTTCTCCAATCGGCGTAATTTCTTTAGGATTCGTTCCTCACTATTACCATCACGATGTTTACGTTTCTTGATGTAACGATAAATACACAAATAAATGTTTTTATATTGTTTCTACGTGTAACGGCCGCTGCACGAAAACAGATAATGAAGTCAATATGGCGGATGTTCGGAAACGGAAATGCAAGCAGGTGAAGGGGACAAATAGTCAAAATAAGTTTTTTTTTTTTTTTTTTTACAGATTAGTATTTATTCTTTAAATAATTCGTGATAATGGCCGTGAATTGGAAACAGTACTACATGTAAACATTAATCGAGAGAATTGAGCAGTGAAGCATAATTCACCATGAAACGATGAGATCAATCATGAAAGTGAACCATTTTTCGTTCGATTAATTTTTCTTTTTGGGTGTCACTAAGTTATTTCATTTTATAATACCCCATCTGCAGGTAACGGGTGACAAAAATATAGACATGTTATTTAAAAATTCAATCGAATAAAACGATTTCAGTTCAAATTTGCTTGATACAAAAAAATAAGTAAAAGTAAAAATTAAGTGACATTTTATTTGACATAGAAATTATTAGCATAATTATGGCATTAGTGAATAGTATTTAGCATCATTTTATCAAAAGTCGAGCTGCAGTTTAGCAGATTTTATATTGGCCTTGTTGGCAGCACTGGCAAAAGTTTGCGACCAATCCGACGCATTGATTTTATGCGGCCGATTAAAGAAGTCCCCCTTTTGCTGTAAGTTGTATGCGTAATATGAGGCGTTTTAATTTGTCAAGGGTTTTTGTTTACAAAAAAATGTTTTGATTTTGCTATTCTGGTACCATAATGGATTCTTTGTTGCGGCACTTGCGACCGAGTTGTGATAGAATGTAAATTTCTTGTATACTACATAGTTCACTTCGGAGCGATTTTCTTTCATTATCAATTTAATTTGCCGTGAAATAGTGTTTATTATAGTAGCTAACGCATAAATATGTGTTTTGGCTGTGATCAGTGTTTTGATAGTATGTTTGCGGAAGTTAACTTTCGTCGAATTGGGATGTCCCAAAAAAAAATTGACCTCGTTTTTACATCAAAATCGTAAAGTATAGGTTAATTTAAAATACTAGTTTCGTCCGTTTTCCATTCGGATGAGCATATTTGTTACAATTCCTAACCAAAGTTTGCTGTGACGTAGTTATTTAGGCGTTTTGTAATCGTCAAAACCTCGTATCTCGGTTGAGGATAGTACCGAGATACGTGGTTTTGACGATTACAAAACACCGAAATAATGACGTCACAGAAATCTTTGATTAGGAATTGTAACAAATATACTCATCCGAATGGAAAACGGACAATTGCAAGCGGTTTATTAAACCTATTCCTCTAAATGGTTTTTGAATTGCCATACCTTTGAAAAAACTGGTACATCCCAATTTAGCAAGTTAGCGTTCGATGATAAGGTAAAGGGGTATACTCTTACTTGCCAGAATATCATTTGCCCGAATATCATCTGCACTACTAATCAACGGCCATAAAGTTGTTTGTCATAATTTCGTATGTCATACTCATTGTTTACCATATCAATCATATGCCAGAATCTTTGTTTCCCGTAATATCAACTTCAATAATCTCATTTTCCATAATCAATGTAATCCATTATGGATTCACATGCCATAATGACATTTGCCATCCATCTTAATTGTTCGAATTGGACAAAATGGAAAATGGGTCCAAAACCGAAAACTGTATCGTTAGGTTAGGTTTGTATTGTGAACAAGTATAGCGGAGCGAGCGAAGCGAGCGTAGCGTCAAAATTCTTGCATGCTTTGCTTCCAACTGCGACAAAATGGAAAATGGGTCCGAAACCGAAAACTGTAGGTTAGGGGGGACCATCTAGTCGAATAACAACTATTGTCATAATATCGATTGTCATAACACTTTACGCATAAAGTTGCTGCCTATAAATTTTTTTTGGCATAAATTGTACGATGTCATAATTGTTTTCTGTCATAATTTCACTACGTCATATTTGTTTCAGCCATATTGTCGTATGTCATACATTCTTTTAGTCATAATATTGATAATTATAATGATTTTTAGTAATAATTGCAAATGTAGATAGACTTATCAAGTCATAATATTGATAATTATAATTATTTTTTATTTTAATTATGATACAATCGTGTAGCTTAAATTATGACAACGGAATTGCGATAGTGAGGGTTCTTAAAAAAAGATTCGAAAATTTATATTAAGTAAGTATTGAAATAAAACAATTTAACGGATTATATCGCGTATATTATCTCATTTTAGTTCCCGACGTTTCGGAAGCTTTCCAGCTTTCCATGGTCACGGGAGGACTGAGAAAAGATGTATTTTCCTCTGTCAAAGTTACAATTTGTGCAAACTACCCATTTTTTTGAAAAATCACAAATAAAGGTGTACATACATGCCAGATGGGCCTAAGCTGTAAAGACAGTTACACATGTGCCAGAAGGGCTTAATTATTTTATTCTAATAATTTACCAAGCAGCATTTCACAAATGAGGCGTACTGCACTGAGAGAAAAATCGCCAGACAATGCTGCAGTTTTACATTGCGAACGAATTATTGCGAAAAGAACACATTTATTTTGAGATATTCACAAACTGCCCTTTGCTGGCGCAGCAACTTTTTTTTTGCGAAACGCAATTTTTGTGAAATTGACAATAAAAATATTGATACACTAACAATTTTTCAGTTCCTTGTTAAAACTGCAAGGTATTACTTTGCGGGTTTCACATATTTCAACATTGCGCATTTCACATCAATGACTTTGTAAGTTGTGGCTTCAGCAACTTCAAGTATCTTTGTCAAATTCACAAAAAGGAACTTTGCGGGACCCACACAGTTTAAGTTTGCGCGGTTCACAATGTTTGTCACACATTGATTTTGTATGTTGTGGCATTAGCAACTTTAAGTACCTTTGTCAAATTCACAAAAAGGAACTTTGCGGGACCCACACAGTTTAAGTTTGCGCGGTTGACAATGTTTGTCACACATTGATTTTGTATATTGTAGCATTAGCAACTTTAAGTACCTTTGTCAAATTCACAAAAAGGAACTTTGCGGGACCGACACAGTTTAAGTTTGCGCGGTTAACAATGTTTGTCGCACATTGATTTTGTATGTTGTGGCATTAGCAACTTTAAGTACCTTTGTCAAATTCGCAAAAGGGAACTTTGCGAGACCCACGCAGTTTATGTTTGCGCGGTTCACAATGTTTGTCGCACATTGATTTTTTATGTTGTGGCATTAGCAACTTTAAGTACCTCTGTCAAATTTGCAAAATGGAACTTTGCAGGATCAACGCAGTTCAAGTTTGTGCGGTTCACAATGTTTGTCGCACATTGATTTTATATGTGACGTTCCACGGGGTAAAGGCTATTATGGCGGTTTTTAGTTTCGGAGATATTCAATGATTTGTAAAAATGTGTAAAAATATAGTTTTTATTAAATTGCTATTTCATAAACTATAAGAGGAAACCTTCATTTACTTTCCACAAGGCACCTTTTCTTAAATGTATGGAATAAAGACTGTTTTTGTGATGAAAATTTTAGTGACATAAAAACATTACACTTTTATAGCGATATTGATAAGGTAAACATCCCTGTGTTCGACACTGTCCCAATAGTTGCCATCTTGAACGTTATGACTTTAGCAATAGAGGTGAAAGCTATTAGGCATTAGTGTGTCGAGCACAGGGACGTTTACCTTAGTCTCTAGTTTCTTTTCTCCTCATGAGGAGAAAATAAACGCTGCAAAGAAAAACTCCCAGGCTACCTCATTACTAATTATAATATTTAAAAAACAGAGACTATTAAACTACTTTTAAACAGATAAGATATTTTACACCGTTCGGAAATTAAGGTTTTGCAGTCCTGTGTCTCGCTTGTTCCTTGATGAGATGTATTACAGGATCCCAAGCTGGTGATAGTGACAATCCATCTTCTCTGTTGAAATTAGGATGCTTTTTAATCTCTATAGCCTCGCGTAGCATCCTGGGAAAATATCTTTTTTCTTTCTTTGGCAAGGATAGAAGGTTTATCAAACTTAATTGAGTGGTTTGGTTTGTCAATGACATGTTCACAGACTGCAGACCTATTACACCGACGGTGCTTGACATCTGCTATGTGCTCCTTCACCCGGGTTGATACACTGCGTTTCGTTTGACCAATGTATGAAAGACCACACTCGCAGTCCAGCTTATAAATGCCTGCATTCTACAAAGGGGTGCTATTCTTCACGGGTCTAAGGTATTGAGACACCTTCTTCAACGGCTTGAAATATGTTTTTATAGAAGCACGCTTCAAGATGTTTCCGATCTTGTCTGTGACCCCTTTCACATATGGTAATACGGCAGGTTTACGCTCGACTGTTGGTTTCTTCATACTGGGATTCTGCTTGGAACGTGGTATCTGGAGCTCGTTGGCTCGAAGCGCACGTTTGACATTATGTAACTCAGCAGTCAGATGTTGATTGTCGCAGATACCCCTGGCTCTCTGAAACAAAGATTTACCCACTGTAGCAAGTTGACAGGGATGGTGTGAACAAGCGAGACACAGGACTGCAAAACCTTAATTTCCGAACGGTGTAAAATATCTTATCTGTTTAAAAGTAGTTTAATAGTCTCTGTTTTTTAAATATTATAATTAGTAATGAGGTAGCCTGGGAGTTTTTCTTTGCAGCGTTTCTTTTCTAATCAGTACGCCTCATTTGTGAAATGCTGCTTGGTAAATTATTAGAATAAAATAATTAAGCCCTTCTGGCACATGTGTAACTGTCTTTACAGCTTAGGCCCATCTGGCATGTATGTACACATTTATTTGTGTTTTTTCAAAAAAAATGGGTAGTTTGCACAAATTGTAACTTTGACAGAGGAAAATACATATTTTCTCAGTCCTCCCGTGACCATGGAAAGCTGGAAAGCTTCCGAAACGTCGGGAACTAAAATGAGATAATATACGCGATATAATCCGTTAAATTGTTTTATTTCGATGAGTAATAATCGCGGAAATAGAAGAAAATATTAAGTATTTTTAATAACTACTCCATACACCAGATTATAACAAAAGTAGGTTAGATTAGAACCTTTACCTCTACTCAACCTAACCCATTAATCTAGTTCTAAGGCAGGACCAACTTGGCTTAGGTTAGGTTCGACGACGAGCGAAGCGAGGAGGAGTGTTAGGTTGAACTGCGACCCTAACGAGCGAGCGAAGCGAGCGAGCCACGGAGGTAAATCCTCGTTTTACGTTCGTACTCACGTACTTAGAAAAATGTAGGCTTATGCGTTTTGCAATGTATGCGTTTATAAAGTCTGGTTACATTGTTTTATGAGTAACGAATTTGACCCTTACATAGTATACTTAAATCATTTTATGCGCATCAAATGTATGCCCATAACACAGTATGTTCTTAAACATTATGATTAAAAACGTAATGCGCATAAATGTATGTCTATTTACAGTTATGCGTAATGGTGAGTATGACGAATCCACGTATGCCTATCAAAAATATGATTTTAAACTTTATGCAACCCGACCCCTACCCGTAAGTTAGGTTAGGTTTGAATTGTGACCAAGTACAGCGGAGCGAGCGAAGCGAGCGGAGCGTCAAAATGCTTGCATGCTTTGCTTCCAACTGCGACAAAATGGAAAATGGGTCAGAAACCCAAAACTGTAGGTTAGGTTAGGTAGGGTTTGTATTGTGACCAAGTACAGATACGTACTTACAAACAGCGAACTATTGCAAGAGTATGTAAAAAAATGGCAGTAAATATCAGTTGCAAAATCCACCAGCCAGGATGAATTCGGAAAGAAACAAATTAGTATGGCGTTTGAATATTCTAATAAATAATATTATTGCACTTAATTACATGGAAAACATTACATATGGCATTCGATTCATTCTGGCATCTAATATTCGAGAATACAAGAGTATGTCAAATAACTTATCTAGTAAATGAAGCATTCGGGCCACTGAAATTCGGGCAAATGAAACACGAGCAAATAAATATTATTGCCTAGGTATGTCGGGCAAACAATAGATAACCCGGTAAAGGTACCTAGTTAATAAAGGTAGGAATGTTGCAATTAACTCAAACTCAGAGCAATATTACTCGTCAATGTCACGTAAAGTATTACGAAAGTTTTAGCTGGTTGAATACACACTTTGCTGTCCGTGCATTTTATTCGGGAAGTCTCCAAATGTTTGGAATGACAGACAGGCTATGTCGAATTCTGCCTACCCTAACTAAAAACCCTTTGCACGCCACTGATCTCACGGGTTTGGTTATAGGACTCATAGGGGGCAAATGCTTGTCAACTTTCTCGAAAAGAACGGCACGTCGAGATGAATTCGTTCTTCAAGAAACAGCCTCAACGGAACTGGACATGGCAAAGCCCCGATGGTATGACTAGAAACGAGATTGACTTCATCATAACGGATGACAAATATATATTTAGGGATGTCTCGGTGATTAATAGTTTGAACACCGGGAGCGATCACCGCCTAGTCCGAAGCACCCTGAATATCGATCTAAAGCTTGAACGTGTCGGTTAGATTAAGTCCACGCTCTGACCTAACCTGCTTCAAACTATATGATGGGATCTGGGAAGTTCCAATTTCATCTGGAGAGCCGATTCGCTGGCGTGGAAACCACTGAAACCACAGATGGCGTAAACCAGGCATTCGAGCGATTGACTAAGATCATCAGGGAAGAAGGCACGAAGTTTTTTGAAATGCAACGTACTGGCAAAAAGTCAAAACTATCGAAATTCTGGAACTCATGAAAAAGCGACGACACTTCGTCAGAACAGCGAGCTCTGAAAACCAAGATTAACAAATCGGTACGTCGTGATCTCCAGAGCTCTAACACACCTGCTATAGAAAGCGCAATTGAGCGAAATCGGGGGTCCAAAGTATTTGTTCGATCTCTTGGGAGAAGCAACCTGGCGAAGCTGACTAGACCCAATGGTGAAGTCACTACCTCTAAACCAGAGATTCTTTTGGAAGTTGAGGACTTTTACAGCCAATTATACTCCTCGCATGCCTCTCGAACCGACCCCGACAATTATGATCCCTGAGCCACACTGGTCCGCCACTATACCGAAGTTCTGCCAAATATTCGCGTAGACGAAATCGAGATGGCCCTTGGCCAGCTTAAGAATGGAAAAGCCCCGGGCGAGGACGGAATGACGACCGAGCTATTGAAAGCCGGTGGAAAGCCGCTCTTAATAAAACTCCAGAAAATCTTCAATAGCGTCCTCTTTTCCAGGAGAACTCCTGAGGCATGGCACATGAGTGTCGTGGTATTGTTCTTCACGAAAGGTGATAAAAACTCATTGAAAATTTCAATCCTGAGTCATGTCTATAAGCTATCCTCAAGGGTCATAACGAATCGTCTCGCTCGAAGATTCGACGAATTTCAGCCACCGGAACAGGCCGGGTTTCGAGGAGGATATGGCACCATAGACCACATCCAAAATTATACAGCGGCAAATTATACAGAAGTCAGAAGACTATAATCAGCCCCTTTGCCTCGCTTTGTGGACTATGAAAAGGTTTTTGATTCTTTCGAGACCTGGTCTGTTTTGGAGTCTCTGCAGCGATGCCAGATTGACTGGCGATATATTCAAGTATTGAGATGTCTCTATGAAGCCGCAACTATGACGGTTCAAGTACAAAACCAGCAAACTAAACCCATCCTGCGTAGAGGTGTCCAGCAAGGGGATGTTATATCCCCAAAGCTTTTCACAAACGCATTGGAGGATGTGTTTAAGATGCTGGATTGGACAGAGAGCGACATAAATGTCAACGGCGAACACATCTCACACTTACGATTTGCAGACGACATCGTCATAATGGCCAAATCGCTGCAGGAACTACAAGAGATGCTGAGCAGTATAGGTGAGTTCTCTCTATGCATCGGTCTCCGGATGAACTTTGATAAAACCAAGATCATGTTCAACGAACATATTATCCCGGAACCGATTGCAATTAACGCAATTCCTCTCGAAGTTGTTCAAGAGTATGTTTACCTTGGACAGACCCTACAGGTGGGCAAAAACAACCTTGAGAAGGAGGTTAATAGGAGAATTTAGCTGGGCTAGGGAGCATTCGGAAAGCTTCGTCGAATTTTCACGTCACCCATACCACAAAGCCTGAAGACTGAGACGTGGACACTGACGGTACGACTAGTTCACAAACTCAAAGTTGCTCAGCGAGCTATGGAGAGAGGGCAATGCTCGGCGTCTCTTTGTGGGATCGTATCAGAAATGAGATGATCCGTCACAGAACCAAAGTGACAGACATACCCCAAAGAATTAGCAAACGACCGCCGATAGGCCAAATTGCATATTTTCCTTTAAATTAAACCGCAAACAACAACAATTTTATGTAGAGGTAACTCGTACATTTGAGAAAGTTACGAGCAGTCAAGTTGGTTCCCAACAGTGCCATTGCACATCTACTCATTTTAGTAACATTAATATCAATCATAACCAGCTGAGAGATTATTAAAAATTTTCAACGAACTGGTACCCCTTTCGATAAATGATAAAATGATGTGATAAATTTGTCACAGCCGTTTATCACAGCAAGACGTATGATAAAAATTTCGATAGTGATAAAAGTTTATCGTTTTACATGTAACATATTTGTGTACACCGTCATAGGCCCGCAGGCGGTATATAATTTCATTAACACTGTCTTGGATGAAAGCAACTTAACAACATACCCGGTGGCGTTCCTACTAAACTCATTGAGCGCTGCAGCACACACATTAACCCTAAAAGTTGAAGTTCCGATTATACTCCTTCGGAATTTGTCGCCTCCGAAGTTATTCAATAGTACCCAGCTAAAGGTAGTGCAGCTGCAGCGAAACCTCATCGAGGTCCAGATCCTGTCGGGGTGCGGCGCCGAAGAAGCCGTGTTCATCCGTCCATCCCCCTTATCCCGTGCAACTTTCTTCCGCTTCAAGCGCCTACAGTATCCCGTGAGTTCCTGCTTCGCCATGACCATCAAGAAGTCGCAGGGGGAGACGCTGCGCGCCGCCGGCGTGGGCCTGCGCACGGGCTTCTTGCACGGGCAGCTCTACGTGGTGTATTCGCGCGTCTCCAGCTGCAGCTGCATGGAATTGTTCGTGCTGATGCCCGACGGGAAAACTCACAATGTGGTGTACAAAGAAATATTGTAAAATGTCAATGTTATGTAAACATACTTTACATACCTACTTATTTGTATGTAACTGTAGAAATAACTATATGTACCTACATATTTAGTTGAGCATACATAAACATAACTGTACATAAAATGTAAATACTCAGCCTCGCGTTTTTGATCTCGATTCTCCTTTTCTCTCATCTTACTTGAAACTAATATTAAACCTAAATTCGAAAGTTTCTTTGAAAGTATGGATTTCTATGTGTATATTTTTTACCTTTTCGTGCTTACACTGATTTAACCGGAGGTCCGATCTGGATGATATTTCTTATGGACATGATTATGATACGAGGGCTGCTATTTATATATCTGGAAACCGGGATTACAATCTTCTTAAATAGCATATTTGACCGCCATGGTAAAATTTGAACTTTTTTAAGTATATAAGGTATATTTTTTCTTCCTTATTAACGCTCGTGTTTTGTTTTTGACGGGTTTTAAATGTCATCTCGCAGCAAGAATGGAACTCACTCGTGAAAATATTCGTGCTATGATTTATTATGATTTTCGGCGTGGTTTAACGCAACAACAGTGCATAGATCAACTAACTTCAACTTTTGGTGATGAAGCCCCATCTAAAACTACTGTGTATCACTGGTTTAGTGAGTTCAATCGTGGACGTAGTATGCTTACGGACGAAGTTAAGGCAGGTCGCCCGAAATCGGTCGTTGTACAACAAAATATCGAGGCTGTGCGAAAACTTATAATGGACGACCGACATGTTACGTACCGCGAGATAGAGGCGACTCTGGGTATTTCTATGACCAGCATTAATAGCATATTACATAATTATTTGGCTGTAAAAAAAATTTGTTCGCGTTGGATACCCCACAACTTAACAAATGAGCAAAAACATGCTCGCGTCGAATGGTGCAATAAAATGTTAAAAAAATATAACCGTGGTGACTCAAAAGCCGTTTATAACATCTATACAGGTGACGAATCCTGGATCTATGCATACGATCCCGAAACGAAGCAACAATCAACGGTATGGGTGTTTCAAAATGAGCCGAACCCTACGAAAGTTACTCGTGCAAAAAGTACATTGAAACAAATGGTGGCCTGCTTCTTCGGTATTAATGGCCATGTAGCTACAGTGCCACTAGAAAACCGTAGAACGGTTAATTCAGAGTGATACACGACCATTTGCTTACCGGAAGTATTTGAACAAATTCGTAAAACTAACCAGCGACGAAGAATCATTCTTCATCATGACAATGCCAGCTGTCATACGTCACGCGAAACAACTCTATTTTTGGAGGGTCAAAATGTGGAATTAACGGGTCATCCGCCGTACAGCCCTGACTTGGCACCCAACGATTTTTATTTATTTCCAAATATAAAGAATAAATTACGCGGTCAACGATTTTCGACCGCTGAAGATGCTGTCGACGCATTCAAACAACACGTTATGGAGGTACCTCAGGCGGAGTGGCAGAAGTGCTTTAAAAATTGGTTCACGCGAATGCAAAAGTGCATAGATCATCAAGGGGAATACTTTGAAAAACAATAAAACTATTTTCAGCCGTGTACGTTTGTTTGTTTTTTTGTTTCCGGATATATAAGTAGCAACCGGTACAGTCAAGGCAGTAAAAATGTAAAAGTGGTACTGTATCGTTCGATATACCTACACCTACTACTCTATGTCGTTTTAATCACGTAAAAAAAATATGGGCGTAAAAGATAGATTTTGGAGTGTAGTTTTAATTACTGGTAATTAATTGTAAATGAATATATCTGGTCCACAGTCCTCTAGTGTATCCATCCATCCACTTTATTTCAAGTTCCGCCTCCAGGGGAGAGAAAGAGAAATTAGGGGTGAATTAGCCGCTTACTGACACAGACCGAATTTCACTTATATAATTTAATATGAATATTACATGGAAATGATAACCATATATCTGTCTGTGTTACTTTTTTTCAATGAACAAAAATTATTTATGAACAACCCGGTTTGGTTAAGTTTGCTTCTCATTTCATTTGTACGAGTATGTGACGCCAGAGGCAAACTTAAGTCAACGGGCAAGTTAAGTCGGAATAAGTGAAAGTTTGTTCGGAACCCTTGGTGCGCAAGTCAGACTCGCGCTTGACCGTTTTTTGATATCGGTCGAGCTGACCCCTACCTTTTTCAGGAACTTGATCACGTACCGATCGATATTCCAACTTAAACATTTAATTGCAGTTATAATTCCATCGTATACGATGTAGTATTTCTTCTCCTATTTCTTCACTTGTTTTGGAATGTTATGCCAGTATTTTTTACTTTTTTGTTTTTGGAGTCGGTTTAGTTTTTTGTTGAAAAGTTTTTAGAAGATTAGATTAGAAGAGAATTAGTAGAAGTACTTACAGAAGGGCACGTAGTGTCTTACCAAATTGAACGATGGGTTTGGTAAGAAAGAGACTGTTTGTTCGAATTGTCACGAGATGTACTTTTTAACCGGCATCCAAAAAAAAGGAGGAGGTTCTCAATTAGTCGGAATGTTTTATGTAACCATGAACTAAAAAGGGTGAAATAAATTGATTTTGTTTTTCAAAAACCAACACTGACTCCAAGAACCACTTGGAAGTAAAGCAAATAACTTCATAATTTAGTTGATATATATGATGATAATGTTGCTTTGAGGTGAGGAATAACTTCCTCGTGTACCTACTGACTGATACCATACGCTAGGTGCAGGTTCCAATCCCACCCGAGTCCAGTGATAGGAATACTTTCAGAAACCACCGGAGAAATCGATCGCTAAAGCTATCACTTAACACAAGTCCCAGTATTTCGACAGGGTTCTGCGGTGGTACACGAATAGATTATATTGCAATAATATATCTTCTTAAAAAAACATTTGCGCATTGCGAGCATAGCAACGGTGTAAGTTCTTTTGTAGGCATCCTACGCAGAGTCAGGAACGACCACTGCGATTGGACCCGTTAATTCCTAGCAAATGCTCGAGCTTGCGGATCAAGATATGTTCTCATTTGTGCGATTACAAATAGGCTATTTGTCATTTTTTTTACGGTAGTTATGTTATAAACGACGTCTTAATAATAGAAATATTGGTGAAAAAAACTACTCCAATATCATAAAAAATACTACCCCGAGATACAACGACTTTAAAAGCACATTTTTGGACTTTCCCAAAAAACGCTTCTATAAGCATGTGACGTCACACGCGTAGTATCGTGTATAGGGAAAATAAGAGCTTTGTTCTGCAGCTATGTTAAAACTTGCGTTTATCGAAACAGTTTTACAATAAAAATTACAAAACATTTTATGGGTTATTGAATGGTATTATTAGTTATTAATATTTTCATACATCAAAATGGACTTTCCCATCCAACTTTAAAGACTCATAAAACAAGCTACACGTAAGGTATAACTAAAAATTTTAACGTAGTTTTTGATTTTGCCTGTTTTGTCAGGATCTTTTTTTTTCTTTTCTACAGTCAAATACCCTATTCTGAAGGGCTAGTATACTTTACTTAGTACTTGATAACGAACAATTGTTATGAGTTTAGGGATAAAAATATAATGGCTCTGATAACAACATCGAACGTAAATAAGTTTCCGATCTAAAGTGTGCTCACGTAGACTTGTTACGAAAAGCAAACTAGTGCTTAACTTAGGTGGGTATACAACCAAGGAAGATATTATAATGACTGACTTATAGGAAAGAACAGTGAACTTTTCATCAGGCAGCACTAATGTCTCTCATGCGAGTGCGTTGAGGCGACCCGACACGTATAACTAGAGCCTCTCGGTCCAATAGATGTAAGCAAATTTCCAAGCGCGCGTCCCTTTCCCAACCTGTTCCATTTCCTATGTCTGCATAATAGATAAACTTATATACGTATGTAAATAAGTACTCCACAGCCTATATAGGGTCCCGATATATAGTTTAAAGCTATACCTATACATCGGCTTGACAATACTAGCCTCCCTTATACCAGGGTATTTTACTTTCTCTGGACGAGGCCCCTTAGGCGCGTCCTGAAACCTCCCCGGGAGGAGCGCCTCCCCGTCCTCCCCCGGCCACCCCTGGACCCACCTCACGCATAGTATACACCATACAAGCGAACTAACTCTGCCAACCTCTATAAAGTCGCTCATATGTATACTTATACATAGGTGTTTTAAATATACAATTTAGAACAGCTGGTAGTTGTAAATGCAAAACTCTCAATATTTTGGGGAAATTTGGCAGAATTTAACTATTTCCATTGTCATTTTGTTTCCTCGTTGGGTATGGGAATTCATAACTAACTACAAACGTCGTGTGTTCTATTTGATTTTCATGAATGAACCTACATACATACTTAAGTTTTATTAAACTTAACTTGGCAATCGTACAAAAAATATGCCCGACATTTTCTTTAAGGCAAATCAAAGTGACCATTGTTCTGTGTTTAAAATTATGAGTTATTTATTATTAGATATAGTTACATATTCTACATAAAAAGTATTAGTCGTACCTAATAATAAATAAATATACTTTTAACTACTATGGAATTCCTAAATAAGTAATTCCTAAGTTTTTCGTATCCTGCATTCCAATCTTATTTACACCTAAACAAGCGTCATTCCGACAAAACTTAACCCTTTTGACGCCCCGTGTGGCACGGAAAGTAGTTAGTAGGTCGCGTTGGTGTCCTACACGCACACCAACGCGACCAGACAGCCGTGAGCACGGCTAATGAAATAGCGACTTACGTGCCGCCGCGAAAACTTCAAATTCACATTTTGCAATATATTGACGTCACGACCAATTTTTGTATCAAGATGTTCAACAGGTTAACTGAACTTTTTTTATATCTGAATAATCTTATAGGTGTTTTCCAAATTAACATGTCCGTGCATTTCGCCTAGGATGAAATGAGAAAAACTACTATGAGCAATATGAATGAGAGGAGGGTTGGGTTCACACGTTCGCTGCGATAAGGGGTCTAAAGACCTCCTGCCAGTACTCCCGGCCAGTGCGGATGAAAATATTGTGGTTTCGCTCTGGTGCTGAGCTCGTAACTTGTGGAATATTAAAGGTATAAACGAGACCACTATATGGTTCGATTTGTATTTAAATGTAGAATTTTTAAAAACCTTAAAACATGTAAGAGGTCCTTAGGCCTCTCATCGCACTGGAAGTGAAATGTGAGCGTTCAGTGCGGACAGGGGGTCTAAAGACCTCATATAGGTGGTAAGGGCCTATCCACCCCTTCCCTCACCTGTTTGTGTCTATGATAGTTGAACTATTACTCAGTGATGTGCTCGCGTCGATGAGCAACGTAGGTAATGTATTGCATTTGCCACTGAGTCCAAGTATGTATAGATAAAAAAACTTAAGTAAAGTACCACTTGCATTAGTTTACAGAATTGATATGGAACTTATGCTATTTTTGTAATATGGAACATCAAATTTTCTATACGGGTACGCTACTACGACATACAAAAGATGCTTTACTATTTTTTTTTACTTATATATACTAATAAGTGTCCATTGTGTTTAGTGTTTCAGTTGATCAGTGATGAAAAATAGTTAATACCCAAATGCCTTCGGTTAATCGTCCTTGGCCTTCGGTCAGTGACTGCTGTTACCAATAAGTATCGATTGTCTTCAAAATCATGGGTGGGTAAATAGAAGGTGTTTCTATAACAATCATGTGTAATTTAGTTCTACCTTGAATTCTATACCTAATTGTGTACCTTGAATTCAGTGCTGTATGAGGTCTAAATGCCTCCTAATTATTTTCGGTCATTTTGTCATATTCTGACATCAGAACTGTGGGCGAAGCCAAAACAAGACAGAATCGTTCCTTAGCAATACTTTTATATAAGTTTCATATGAAAATTTGTGAATTTCGCAGAAAAAAATGCATTTGAAGTATCCGGTTCCTTGAATGGTCTTAAGGCCCCTAACCGCACCGGTAAAATGTTACAGTGAAGGTGTAAAGGCCTCTTACAGCACTAGTTGAAAGTAAGCAACATTTTGAGCCGCAGTGAACGTGTTAAGTGAGAACAATGACTTGTTCTGTACGACGAACTCTATGACAGACAGACAGAAGAACCTTAGTAATAATGTCCCTATTATTCCCCTTGGCTACGGAATCTACGGATCTCGAAATAAACCACATGCGAAATTTTCGCTTTCCGGTTACTACAAGCTTGAAAAGGTTTCTACATTTTGTGGCTATTTTAGTGCCTTAAAACTATTTAGTGGATTTGCAATATTGTCTTTTGATCCCTAATAGCAAAGTCATCAATGGGCAATAAACATTTTTTGAGAAAATCTCTTTTCACGCCAACTGTTCTTTTAACCGACTTCAAAAAAAGAGGAGGTTCTCAATTCGTCGGGATCTTTTTATTTATATATTTTTTAAATAAATTCAAATACCACTAATAAAAAAGAGTCGGTTTTCTACGATAATTTTGGTACGACAGCAAGAAATCAGATAGGTGCCTGTGCCCGGCCTGTTTATATTTTCCATCATGTGTATTTTTTTGCATTAGGTACCAATTTCATGTGGTTTCAACATTCATGAACGTATGTAGTTTTCAATTAGGTATTAGTTTCAGAAACCTAGTGAAACAGAAAATTTAAGATGAGAGGCTGAAACAAGCCATCATGATTATAGTATCTATAGTATGGATTAGGGTAAGTACGGAAAAAAATAAATAGTGTTTTGATTTTGGATCATATGACTTTATTTAGCCAAATTATAAAATCAGCCTTATTTATCTAAAACCATCTTAGGTTCATTGACTACCACATTAATTATTTTTTTTTAATATAATAGAGGCCATATTAAATTGTATATTTGTAAACACTGTAACTTACGTATGCATATATAAAATCGAAATCAAAAACTTTTATTGCACTCATGTTAGTATAAAGTTCTTAAACTAGTTTCTTAGTTAGGTACAGTTCCACTATAGCATTATGTATGCCGTTCGGCCATCTGCGGTCGATGCTATAAGAACAAAGTCATTTTCATGATACGTTACATCATATTATATTACACAAGACCAAATGTATTAGTTGTTAAGTTTATGAATACAAGTTCTTATATAATAGATAGCATAAGCAGCTTTTAGATACGGCGCTCTAATAGGCGGACAGCAGACAGACAAAGTTGTACGACTATGTCGTTTTGTCCAGAATAGAGTTATATCAATTTGTACAAATGTGAACAGATACTATTAAAAAATCATATTTTTTTTAAACATTTCACATGATCATGCCATAAATCATCGATTTAAATAAATATAATCCCAAATAATACCACACAACTCATCAAAAGACAGAAGAGAATCATGTATAAAATAAACTTTTGACTAATGTCAGCCCACGTGCTCAACCCTAGTTCCGATTTTTTTGACGGTACATAATTTGTAATACAAAAATATTTTTGTTTCAATTTTCTGTTGAAAACACGTAAGCCTCTCCTCATCCCTCTGCTATCGTTAAAACAGGTGCAAAGGCATGCTTTGCGTGGATCAATAAAGTAATAAAATAGAGCTTAAGATTTTCGTTTCACGTACCTACTATATCGCAATAATAATTTAATGACTACAACGACTATCAATTCGAATGGCTGGATCATGCGCATGTGACGTTACATTAAAACAGATAAAATATCCAAGACGCAATAAAATAACTCTATCCTATCCAAAATCATCCAAGAAGTTTAAGTTTTGGAACCTAACTGAAAATTGATGCTACCCACCAACATAACTACTAGGTGCGGTACAAAAGTTAGTGGACCAATACCTAACATAATATGTAGGTACTGCTTTTCTTTGTTATATATTATATTTACAAAACTTTTTTTTATTTTTCGAAAATTGAAATAGAAGGAATAGTCTCCTTCTATTTCAATGCACTTTTCAGACTCAGATCTCTTAATAAGCATCTACATCCCCTTACAAAAATACTCAGACGTTTTGTCCTCAAAATGGGCGTAAACTGTACGGGTCACTTCATCATCCGAAGAAAATCTTCTTCCCCTTAAGTCTGTCTTAAGTTTCGTGAACAAATAATAACTTGGGGCCAGGTCGGGACGGGTGGGTGGCGACTTTTACCGAAGCCACGTGTTGCAACAGCAGCCTTAGCAATGGATACAGTGTGAACGGGAGCATTATCGTGGAAAAGCGGGACACCTCTGCTAAGTTTTCCACGGCACTTCTGCCTGATCACCTCTCGTAACAGCTCTCTATTGGTGGTAGTAATTGCCATTTACCCTTTATTTTATGCCAATAAGTAGTATTCCGCGAAAATCCCAGAATACCGTAGCAGTTATCTTTGGTAGTTTTTTACCAGGACGACGCCATTCAATCGATTCCCTTTTGGAGATAGGATATCAGTACAATGGGCTCCAAAAAAATTTAACTCGGTTTCGTCTATGAGCGTCTAAAACTTCTTGAGAGCACGCTCTTCTCTCACTTCTCTACAAGCGCGAAAGAAATATGTTCATGAAGAATCCTACGAACTGAAGTTTTCGAAAGCCCTGTCCTTGCCACTATTTATTTAGTCTTAAGTCTTCAATCACTCAGAACTTCCTCTTCCATAAATTTGACGCATTCGACGGTGAGTGCCTCAACAGGCCGGCCGGAGCGCGGTTCGTCGTCATTACTAAACGAAACTGCTTACTCCTCTATTTAAAAGTTGAAAATGACGTAGACTTTCACAGCATCTTTTTTTTTTAGTAGTAGTTTTAGTAGGTAGCCAAAGTGACAAAAACTACAAGATGTATAATGATGAAATTTGGGGTACAGGTGTCTTGTATAAACCGCTACTTAGTTTGATAGTTTAAGGGCCTGCATCGTCTAGTAATGCCTATTCGTAAACCACGCCCCATACGCCCAGCCGGCCAGAGCGGAATTTGTAATAAGGGACGCATTTATATTATTATGTTTTGTTAACATTTAAGTTAATCACGTAAAAGATAAAGGGAAGAATGACGTTTTTACATAAATTAGCCGTCCATTAATTTGTCGTTTGTACAAACTAGACAAAAACTGGCCAAGTGCGAGTCGGACTCGCGCACAAACATTCACTAACCCTAACATTATTATTATATTACCCGGTTCCGGTTGAGTTAAGTTTGCACCTGTTATCTATCTCATTGCATACAAATGAGGCGCAAATTTAACGCAACCGGGTTGAAGAATGAAAAAAGAAAGTTAGCTAGTTAGAGAAATGGTTATAATTTTCGTGTAATATTGGGGGGGGGGGGGTTCACATTTTTCCTTAATAAAACAAAATGTAAGCACAATAAAAATAAATAAAAAATTGTTTACAAATGTGCAGATCAAGTTCTTTCATATGATATACTACTTGACCTATTAGCTACACTTTACTTTATATCCCCCCTCATTTGTCGTTTTTTTAGAAAATTAAATTATATTAATAAATATTCCCTTTGCAATACATGTGGGCTGCCACTGTTTATAAATACCTATCTACTCCAAATTTCAAATAGGTTTTTGAGATTTGAGCCTTAATAGTCGGACAGACAGACAGACAGACAGAGTCGCACCGTAAGGGTTCCTTGTTTACCATTTTTGGTACGGAACCCTAAAAAGAGTTTTCTAAAAGAAAATGATTCAGTGAATATTTTCGGAAATAATCACTCCGAAAGTAGCATAAATTGTGTCGTAGGTCCAAAAAATATCAAAATAATCACAAGGATAAATATTTTTCACGAAAATTATTTTCAACATGCACAGATATACCGCTTTTGAGTTAATGCCATAAAAAACTACGCTTCTCAGCAAAAGGACGTAAGTGCCTTTGCCTTTTCTAACGGTTTTTTTTTCATCTGTAGTGCTTTTATTTCTATGAGCGGCTGCGAAACCCAACACTGAGCAAGGTCCGACATGCTCTTGGGCGGTTTTTTTACGTACCTACCAAAAAGGTAAAAAGGGAACCCTTATGGTGCGACTCTGTCTCTCTGTCCGACTATTAGAGCGATATTTAAACCATGCTCAGCCCACATGTATTACAAAGGAAACGTTATAAAATATATATATATATATTTTAAAAACGATCAATATGAGAGGGGGGTCGGGGGGGGGGGGCTACAATTCAAAGTCTAGCCACTAGGTCAAGTAGGGTATCATATGAAAGGGCTTGATCTGCACATTTTGGAACATTTTTCTTTTTTTATTATGCTTTAATATCATTTTATTAAGGATAATGTGAAAAATATACCTCTCCCCCTTTATTACCAAAGTTAACAAAGCGAAAAATCAAAAAAAATCTGGAATTACGTTATTTAAATATGAATATTACACGAAAATTACAACCTATTATATACCTGTGTTACTTTTTTTAGCTTTCCGTACCTCAAAAGGAAAAAAACGGAATCGTTATTAGGATCACTCGACGTGCGTCTATCCGTCCGTCTGTCACAGCTAGTTTGCTCCGTAACTACGGGACCGATTGAGTTGAAATTAGGCACACATACCTATGCAAGTGGTTGACCCAAAGAGACGGCTGTGCAACTTAAATAAATGAATTTTAAACATGGGGGCCACTTTTAGGGGTAAGTTATAAAATATTTAAAAAAATGTTTTGCAAACTATATCGAATGAAAGAGCTCCTCCGATATCCACTAGGCATACAATTTTGAAAAAAAAAATACAGAAAATGGTTTTTTGCCCATAGCTTACAGAAAAACCTATTAGAAGTGTATGGTATTTAAAGTAACATAGTTTATTTCATAATTCATTTGAGGATTTCGGTTGCGTTAAGTTTGCACCTCATTTGTATCCGACGCCATACATAACAAGTGCAAACTAAACTTAACTAACCACTTAAGTTGGGTTAAGTAAGATTTTTTTAATCCAGTTGACCCTTTATGCGCGAGTCCAACTCGCTTTGGCTGTTTTTTTTTTAATTCACTAATAATAATTTTTGAATAACCCGGTTTGGTTGAGTTTGCCCCTCATTTGTATGTGACGCCATTGATACCAGAGGCAAACTTAACTCAACCGGCACGTTAAGTACGAATAAGTGAAAGTTTGTACGGAACCCTTGGTTGACCAGTTTTTGATATCGGTCGAGCTGACCCCTACCTTTTTCAGGAACTTGATGAAGTACCGATATTCCAACTTAAACATTTAATTGCAGTTATAATTACCTACCATCGTATACGACATAAACATACTAACTAACATTATCAATTCGAAATTGTGTCTGTCTGTCAGTTACCTATTCACGCTTAAACCGCTGAACCTATTTCGATGAAATTTGGTATGGAGATAATTTGAGTCCCGAAGAAAGGACATAAGCTACTGGACCAAATGCAAGAAATAATTCTTGCAGATCGGAGAGTTAAGCAGTGGGAGAACGCTAGAGATGTTGGAATTAGTAAGGAACGGGTCCACGTAAATTCACAAATATTTAGGGATGTCAAAGGTGAGCGCCCCATGGGTACCCCGAATGCTGACGCCCTTCGATGTTATGAGGCATTTTTGGACATGGTGAAAAATAGAGAAGAAGAAATTATGACATACTTAAATAGTAACCTGCGATAATACCTGGATGCCCCAATGGGCCCTCGAAAGCAAACAGGAATCTTTGCACTGGAAATTTAACCACGAGACGCCGCACCGACCAAATTAATAGGTTACCTACCAAAAAATATTACCATGAACGCCACATAGTATGCCGGTGTACTTGACCAACTGCGAGAAGTAATTAATGAAAAAAGAAGATCTTAGCAAAAAAATAATAATTTAGCATGACAACGCGCCGGTCCACAGTGGCGCTTGCTGGCTCATGGTTAGGCAAGAATGGCTTCATGGCACCTAACTATCCACCCTATAGTCCAGACATAGCGCTCTGTAAAATTTGAAGAAAGGCCTAAGGGGAAGGAGATTTTCGACCGATGAGGAAATGACGGCCGCTGTGGACGATCATTTTGACAAACAACCCAATTATTCATTGAAATAAAACAATTTAACGGATTATATCGCGTATAATATCTCATTTTAGTTACCGACGTTTCTGAAGCTTTCGAGCTTTCCATGGTCACGGGTGGACTGAGAAAAGATGTATATTCCTCTGTCAAAGTTACAATTTGTGCAAACTACCCATTTTTGAAAAAACAAATAAAGGTGTACATACATGCCAGATGGGCCTAAGCTATAAATACAGATACACATGTGCCAGAAGGGCTTAATTATTTTATTTTAATAATTTACCAAGCAGCATTTCACAAATGAGGCGTACTGAGGAGAAAAGAAACGCTGCAAAGAAAAACTCCCAGGCTACCTCATTACTAATTATAATATTTTAAATATATTACTGCCGGAAGGCGGGGCCTAGAAACACATTTTTATGACAGTAAACGTAAGTATGCGTTGCCGGCAGTGAATGCGTTAATCTATGTTCTGCTAGTGATGTACAACATATCGGTGGCCCATATATTACAGGGTTTTATGTTTTTGAGGAGAAAAGAAACGCTGCAAAGAAAAACTCCCAGGCTACCTCATTACTAATTATAATATTTTAAATATATTACTGCCGGAAGGCGGGGCCTAGAAACACATTTTTATGACAGTAAATGTAAGTATGCGTTGCCGGCAGTGAATGCGTTAATCTATGTTCTGCTAGTGATGTACAACATATCGGTGGCCCATATATTACAGGGTTTTATGTTTTTGAGGAGAAAAGAAACGCTGCAAAGAAAAACTCCCAGGCTACCTCATTACTAATTATAATATTTTAAATATATTACTGCCGGAAGGCGGGGCCTAGAAACACATTTTTATGACAGTAAACGTAAGTATGCGTTGCCGGCAGTGAATGCGTTAATCTATGTTCTGCTGGTGATGTACAACATATCGGTGGCCCATATATTACAGGGTTTTATGTTTTTGAGGAGAAAAGAAACGCTGCAAAGAAAAACTCCCAGGCTACCTCATTACTAATTATAATATTTTAAATATATTACTGCCGGAAGGCGGGGCCTAGAAACACATTTTTATGACAGTAAACGTAAGTATGCGTTGCCGGCAGTGAATGCGTTAATCTATGTTCTGCTAGTGATGTACAACATATCGGTGGCCCATATATTACAGGGTTTTATGTTACATTTTCAGGGTAGTTAAAATTAGACTATATGTATGTCACTATGACAATGTTCAAACTTCAATTCTCTAAAAGTGAAACATAGAACACTATAATATTTAGCCAGCCATATGTGAACCATTCTAGGATTAGCGTGCTTCTGCGTACTAAGTACTTATCTAATTTCACTTGAACCAATGTAGACCAGAGACTAGAGGTGGACCTCTGATAGAACCGGCTTGCCAATACCTAGGATGCTTTCACTGACTGGGGTGGTCATTTCGTAGACAAAAAAGGGTCTATTTTTAATAAAACTTCACTCTTGAGAGAAGAAAGATTTAATAAATAGATGTCATAATTACAATCTAAAACAGGTGAACCATTTCGTTTGGTCAATTTTCAATGTAAACGATATTATGTTTTGCATGTTGTCGGTACATAATCTCGAGAGAAACATTAAGTGGGTATAATATTCGAGCCAAACACTCAAAAGATAGTACAATAGAACATTTCACACGGTAAGGTACCACTATTGTATGTTATGTACAATACTTATAGGTCAGGGTGCTGTAGGTAAAATGCAAATAGTAATTCTATACAACTCGAGTACGGATTAAGCAAATGACCATAGTACGCTAAACTGAAAATAACTTCTACACAATACACAAAAAAAAGCACAAGCACGATGATGTTTAAAATATGTGTACCATTTCTCTGTTGCGGTAAAAGTGATCTGCGACTCTAGTAGCACCCTGGATTCAACAGAAACCGTATTGTTACATAGCGTACGCATTAACATTGTATCAAAATAACTTTAATTCTACACACATTATGTATTAGTTAATGTTACAAAAAAGTAGTAATAGAGATTTAATATCTAACAATCCTTTAATCTCATAGGGACACCTTATGCACCATAAATATATCAGTGTTGATATTCATAGTATATAATAGTGAAAAAGGTATATCAGAAAGAGAAGGCATTAAGCAAGCGTGGGAAAGAGCCAAACGTGTCTAACTAGGTATTAAGATAGATTATAAACATGTAGATAGGGTCTCATTGAACCGTACCTAACTATGATGAAACCGTCGCCACGCGATGTACCAATTCTTGCATTAAAATATTCCAATAAAGCATTTTCCTAAATCGTTATTTTTATATAAGTAATAATAATTAGCACCCATTTAAGCTAGCATTGAACTAGTAGGGTGCGTCTAAATCTTCTAAGGATTTTTATACTTCGATTTTAGGTAAACACATAACCAGATTATTTTACATAATAAAATATAATGAAGGTTAAAAAGGTTACGTACGATTCGTAATTAAGAATCATCTACTGCTTAAAATACTGGAAGACTGGTAAAAAATAATAACCAATTAAATCAGTGATAATGACTAGTTACGGGCGTTTATAGCGCTCAACTGAATCCTATCTAACATTATTAAGCCTATCTATCTTACAAGCGGATCCCCAGGTGATCCCGTGTGACAAGACAGAACAAACGTCTACATAAAGTTTCGCTGCTGAAAACGACGGTTTGCGCACTGCGTGCGTGGGTACTGAGGGTAAAATCACAAAGTGACGCGAAATTATATATCTCTTACGTGGAAGTGCAAACAGCGCCATACAGCGGGACAAGGGCTGCACTCTGACGGTCCCTCACTAAATATTATCAAACCTATATTTGAAACTAAAATGCTTAGGTTTAGGTACTTCCCGTCCCGGTCCCGTCGCGAGTGTTGGACAGGGTGTTTTCGAGGTGTGAGTATGCCACAATAGAGGATGCAGATGCTAAAATTTACGCGTAGATCGATTAAAAGAGGCTGGGGTATCGTGAGAATTTCGAAGCTACCCGCCATAAACTGCTTTAAATAAGAACCTTCAATTTGCCAAGACTTAAAAATTCAAACAGTTCTACAAAATCTAATTAAATGAAAAATACAAAAAATCTATGTAAAAGTAAATATTGCCAAATTAAAGACGACAGGTTATTGGTTTTTCCTAACGAACTACGACCAGATCCGTTTAGTTGAGACAATGGGACTTTTTCTCGACTAGGCATAGATTAACTATAGTTAACATTCACAACTTTTATAACTTCTAAGTACCAATGAATCGTTAGTCCATTTCGTTCATAAAATTGGAATATTTTCGAAAAAATAGTTGCATTTAAAGGTTGTTAATTTATTGTCCGTGTCTGAATAGGGGTTGAAAGTGTAAGAATTCGACGGACAACATAAAATGTGAATATAGCCGGTTCGCAGGGTAAAGAGTGAAATATAATGTTATATGTTTTGGTTCGATTGGTGGTGCGGTATCTAAGGTGTATATTAAAATGAATAAGAATTTTCCACGCAAACTGGATCTTTAGTAGGTACAATACCAGTATTACATATCTATTTGTATAATGGTTGTCAACCAACGGATTAACGGATAAAGGAATGCTGAATATGTATTAACATAGTAGGTAGCTTACGTTCTCAGGGCTCTATTCATTACAACACTGAAGCACACGATACAGAAAAAAAACAACGCATTCTTGTGCGGTACATAAATAAATTGTGCATTGGATTGAATATAAGACAGAAATATTAGATACCTATAAGAATAATGTAATTAATGTGAATGATATAATATACATACAATGTGGCTGTACTTTAATAATAAATAAATATTCATAGAATCATGGGAGTTGCGTAAATTAGAATTGAACTGGTATTTATACCAGTTTAAACATGAATAACATATCATATATAACAATAAAACATATACCATTCAATTTACATATAATGTATAAAATACCATTTTATTTCCAACAAATCTGTTTCACCTAACCAGTTACATTATATACTTATTTGTAAGTACATTACCATCTACCTACTCTTGTATTTGTTTCAGGATTTGTTTTTTTTTTACTACATTACTCGATTTTTCTTAATTTATAAATTTATTGAGGATGATGATGCTGATATTACTGATTGAAAGCTTCTTAAGTATAACATAAGAACGTCTTAGTGTCAAGACGTGCGTTGGAAGTAAGCTTTGGCAAGTTTTTAAATCATACTAATCACATATATAGCGGCAAATTTGTGTCAATTATTGTAGTAACTGTAAAAATTTTAATTCAATATAATAATATTGACACAATGCAACGTTATTATGCAGGTCGTGTACTAAATGAATAGGGTAGGTAAAGACACTTGGAACACACTATTATTGGGCCAATTAACACTCACCCCGCCCACGGTGTTTTTTTTTTAAATCATATTTAGATATCTCTTTATCAATAGATATGGAATATGACAGTAAAAAGTATTTGTTTTTTTTTTATCTTTAACGTATGCGTATTCTATTGTTATCTTATTTAGATTCAGATAGTAAATAATAAAAGTTATTCTGTTGGTACATAAGTTTTTTTATATACCGAGATAAAAAAACCGCGAGCGGGATCAGTGTTAATTGGCCCAACATGTTTCATGTCTCCCTACCTACCCAATGTAGTCATTTGGCACACGATCTGCCATACTTCCTGTATCATTAATGATATGCTTAGTTTGTTGCCCTGCCTAATCTGTAATTGCAGTCGATAAAGTCCGCAGTCGCGATGACTCGTCAATCTACCTGTGTGCTCAGTACCCCGAAATATCACCAGCAAATAGACCCATAATTCGAAGCGAAAAGTTAAAATTTAATCAATCCATAAATTGAGCTCCTAATTTTTTTGTTAAATAAAGCGACATAGTTTCATGTTATCGTATGTTAATATTTAACTCACCGTAAAATTTTATAATGATTTTGTCTTTTCTTTTTTGAAGGTGGTTGATTAAAGTTTAACTCACATTTATCTAAGATATAGTGTTCTAAACATAACGGAGGCGACTAGCTAATATTATATAATTCAAAGAAAATTAGTCAACTATCAGTAGCAGACACTACGCTTTTCATTATGTAGCTATTCGATAGAGAAACAACAAGGCAGATTTCGCCCCGCATCACGCATCGGAGCTTTGTGCCGTAATTATTCTCCAGAGCATCATCGGCACCGACGCACACAAGCACCCTGAACATTCAGGTTGCCCTCCTTGCTCATGCTCATCGAGTGTGAACACAGAGCGACATCGCAGCGTTGTTTGCGTTAATACAGACGACGGGGCACGAAACTCAGAACATGTGCATCGGTGTTGCGAGATCCGCCTAACATACATATATAACGAACCCACGATTGTGAAGAAAAATCATATCTAAGCAAAGTAACCCATGGTGAATTGGTGAAGATCCATTTTCTTTCATATTTTTATATGCAATTTCTCAAAGTGCACAACAATGCATGGCATTCATGGAGCAAGTTAACTATAATTAGTAAGATATCTAAGTATTTTAAATAAACAGTAGGTACATAAAAACTATCACATCATATCAAAATCATTTAGATTTCCGCCAGATGTAAACTTGTACCTAGCCGCTGAAATAAGTCAGACAAACCTCGGCATCCGGAGACTAGTAGTGGAGGCACGTGCAGAACGAACTTGCGAACATGCAGCGGCCCGGCGGCAACGGCCCGCCTACAGTCAGATGCTTGCTTAGCTTGTGGCAGCTGACACTCAACGGCATACTGATTATTGCGCAATGGGTTAAATACAGGAATTTCATTTCTAAGAACTACTCTTATGTCAGCGGTTATACGTGTTTTCAATTACACTTTAATGAAAACTGTTAAAATTACAAAAAACTACAACAAATGTCTAATCACACCAGCTAATTAAAACTCCAAGTGTACACATCTTATAAATATTCCGTAGTCCACGACGTCCCAATGAGTTATAACAGTTACTTTGTTCAAAACCACAACTGTTGAATATAAAACGCTATGTGAAACGTTCCTACAGATCATTAAGATAATTGAATAATAATACTTAGGCTGACTCAAAGCTACATGTTTTTTTAAACATTTGTCAATAATTACAACTAAATCTTAAAAATAGATCAGCATAAATATTTTGTATATAACTATGAATTAAATAATAACTATATTTAGGTATATTTGTCAGTATCGTTTGATGCGTAAATTGTCTTCATATTGTGCAATAATCCCGCAGTCTTTCCAATGCTAGCTTAGGGAATAAAGGTTACATATTATGACCATAGTTCCAATAACTAATAGAATCTCGTAGCACCACTAGACACAATAATAATTTACTTAATAGCTTGAGATTTCCAGATCAGTTAACAGTCAAACGAAGATTGCTAGTTACGCTGGCACCGCCACCGCGGCCGGCGCCGCTCGAGGTGGAGTGGAGGTACTTAAATGCAGATCTATCATGTCATATCCTCATAAAGGTACATTTTATGTAAGTTTTTAGGTCAGTAACAGGCGAAAATCATTTCAAATCCTAGTACCTATCGTATAAACTTCATATAGTAAATACTAGGAGTAACTTAGCATGGACTGGTGGCTTCATCCCTTTTCCGCTACATCAATATATTTAACTACTTTTTGAACATAAAGGGCACAGATATTAAATATCTGAGTGGAGCGATAAAATGTGTTACTTTATCAAGAATAGAGATTAGATATTTAGAGACAAGTTATAGAGAGTGTATGTTCTTAATTTAACAAAAGTAAAATATAAATCTATTTCAGAGCACAGGTATTTTTACTAGCAAACGCAAATAACCCACGTAAAAGAATCTATAGCGCCAATTACTCACAAATCATTTACATTTTAGATTATCATTGTAGACGGTAACGTCATCGTACAGTATGCCAAGATCAGACAATAAGTACACCTAAGCACAAACAGGCAGAACACGAATGCCCAACCTAGCCACCAAGTTCAGCCATTTATCTAACAGAGAGTGCTGAAAATCATGTCGTAGAAATTGTAACAGATCCATTAGTATTGTGGTTCCTTAATTATTTATTGACAGTACCTACTGTATATTACACACAGTGAAATATGACAAAACGTGTTTTTAAAAATGTTCGTTTTGGCAGTCGAAATTCCAGCGACTACATAGAAAATACCATTGAAACTGATTACATTTCCATTCGTTTTAATTTTTGTACTGGTGTGTGCTCGATTGGGTCAGAGTGCCTTAATATAAATGTCTTTATTTCGAATATAGATGTACAAATACATAGCTAGGAGTAAACAGTGTTACGTATCGAGAATTTTATCGATGCCTAGTGAAAGACTGATCATATCAGAACAAAAATCTAAATATGTGCTTTAACGATTTACGTCGCGCACTAGCTCTTACAAGCGATTTTAAGTGGGGTTATTTTACAATAGGTTTACATAATACATTGGGTTAGATCAAAGCGATCCGGATGAGCGCGGCTGCTGCGGCCGGGTTAGCGCACCTTTCCGCCACATCGCTTGTCGCGCGACATACCATCATCACCCATCTGTCCCGCACTGGGGTGGAAGATAAGGGATGGATAATATTGGTCGCGCGACAGAGTCGCATGCCACAGTCGGTCTAGAGGTGCTGGGGTCTATGTTATATGTCTTACTGTGACTGCGGGTCACACTGGAGCAAGCGCACGATGGAAGGGTCGCTCTTAGCGCCCTCTATGAATTCTTCCAGAGACAGTTTTCCATCCTTATTTCGATCCATTTGACGAAATATTTTGTCCGTCCTCTTCTCCGGCGTAGATTCATCTTCCGGCATTTTCATCACAGATCCCACCATCTTGTAGATAGCCTGAAATGTATAATTATATACCGTTACTAACGGATGTATTACAAGTTACAGATTATTTTATTTTACGGTGTTTTACAACATGTCGAAAATTGACAACATTTCATATTTTTAAGTGATAGGTTTTATTTTGTAGAAAATGCCACGCATAACATATTGTGTTAAGAAGACTTGTATGAACAACAGTCGTATATCGCCTATTCTTATTAGTCTATTTGTGCAGATACTTAGAATCGTAAAATATCCCATCCCGTGTAGGGATACGAATCCAGAATTTCTTTTTTCAGTAGTTACTTTAATTTTCGGGCACAGGTTTATCCTTAAAGTAATTTGATTATATTTAAAGACATGTATTTTCTTCTTATGGCAACTTGCATGCAATTTTTAAACACAAATTCGCAGTCAAAGTCAATGTTGATGTTCGAAAGCGACATATTTTTGTTAGAATTACTTAAGAGTCCGCAGTAAGCTCGGCCGAATTTCACCTTCCCATACAAACGGAGTTTCGTTCTTATTTTAAAACTACGTGTTGGATTGTAACGAAACGTTGCATATACAATGACATGAGGTATATCTAGGCCTGAAACTAGTTTATATGCCTGCAGTAAAACAAACGAAATACAGCAAAAACAGGTTTTGTATGAAAAACTTATATTCGCTGTATTTTTTGACTATGGTATCTGAAGCTACACAAACTAATTACAGGCCTGCATATACCTAAACTTATTCTAAGTACAAAGTTTCAGAGCAAACAAGCTAGTCGTTTGAAAATGAGAGCGTAATTACGTTTGTATGGACAATCGAGCTTACTGGGGACTCTTATGTGAAATTTGCCAAAGTAATTGTTCTTCTACCTTTCAGATATCGTTTATATACTTACGAGACTTATTAAAAACAGAAAAACGTTAGTTATATTTTCCTTTTAGAAAGAACAAATCAACTTCTACTGCGGCTTTTTCGTTACTTAAAGATGTACTGCATTGTGTAGATAAAGGGCAACCTGTAAGTGTACTTTTCTTGGACATGTCTAAGGCCTTCGATTTAGTATGCCACAATAGGCTCCTAAATAAACTACAACTATATGGTGTAAGAGATCGTACTTAAATGAGAGGTCTCAGTGTACACAAATAGCAAGAGAAGAAAGAAACTTCCTAGTTAAATACAGCTCTGCATATAAAATTAACAGTTTCGGGGTTCCTCAAGGAAGCGTTCTCTCGCCATTGCTCTTCGCATTCTATATTAACGACCTCCCTAAAGCAATTCCTTATCCATCAATACTATTTGCCGATGACACGCCAGTTGTGATTCCCTGTACAAATGACCTGACATACGAACAAGAAATAAACCAAGCCTTACATAAAACCATTCAATGGCTAGAAAATAATAATTTGGCAATTAATATTAGTAAAACTAAGCATATCCAATTCTTGACTTCTAGGGGTAAATCTATAGATTTAGATTTGAAATACAAAGGCGAGCCCGTTGGCAAAAATAATAGTGCTAAGTTCTTAGGTATAACTTTAGATGAACATTGGAATTTTAAACTTCATGACGAAAACGATTGTGGCAAATTGAATAAATTTGTTTTCCCGTTGAGGAAGCTACGTGAAACAGTATCGCAGGAAGACGATCAGGGCAGCTCGTAGCGTATCATGGTTACGTCATGTCAGTTCTTCGCTATGGCCTTGTTTTATGGGGAAATTCTACAGCGATGCCAAAAACATTCGTCAAACAAAAAAAGTGTATTAGAGCCATATTCTCTCTGAAACCTTTGGACTCATGTAAACCAGTGTTCCAGAACAACAAGCTTCTGACATTACCAGCACTATATATATACGAAACAGCTATATTTGTTCATAGTAACCAACATTACTTTAAAAAAAACTGTGACGTAATAACATACAATAACCGTATGTCTAGACAAGGTAGCTTACTAAATGTAAACACAGCGTCAGAGAAAAGTATCCACAGTCATTTTAAAATAGTAACTTCCACAAGAAATGAGAAATTAGGTTTTCTCCAAAAGAAATTAGGATATGGTTGAAAGTTCTGCTACAGGGCTTAAAATTTCTTGCTTTAGTGAGCTTTTATTAACTTTATTGTATATATTTGCAAATTCGGTTTTGCAAGTCACATTCGTGCACATGACCGACGCTCGTGAAGGTCATGATGCCAGGTTTCGGCATTGACGGATACGTCAAGGAGGACGATATATATCATATCATTTTATTGCAATTCATTGTTCGTAATATTTCCTTTATTGGTTTCTACATGATCAACAATAGAAGTGTTTATTAAATCAAATCCATACTAATATTATAAATGCGAAAGTGTGTCTGTCTGTCTGTTACCTCTTCACGCTTAAACCGCTGAACTGATTTGGAGTGGAGATAGTTTGAGTCCCGGGGAAGGACATAGGCTACTTTTTATCCCGGAAAATGACCCTTATCCGCGATAAACGAATTTAAGGTGGACGAAGTCGCGGGCAGAAGCTAGTCTTTATATAATTTTCTACTAGTAATGAACGCGAGTTTATAAAAAAGTAGTATTGAACATGTTCTTTAAGTAATTGTTGTAATTTTGTCATTTTTGGGAAAATGATTTTGTTTTTAACCACTTTTTATACATTTGAAATCAAAATGGAGCGAAGAAAAAAAACGGCTATTAAAATGAACCCAAACACAAAAAATAATATTGTTGGCAGTAGTAGTAGTAGTCAACCGCAGCACACAATTAATTAAAAGAACGCAAAGCAGACCAAAGATGAAAGACTAGAAAAAAGGGAAAATACAGAACGAAAGCGCTTAAAAAAATCCGAAGTGATCAGGTACGTTAAGCAGAATTTAAGGAAAAACAAAGGCTCAGCTACCACAAAATAAAAGCGGAAAAAAATTACCCGTTAGTGAGATGTCATGAAGAGACCGAAAACGTACCAGGAAATGAAAGGGACAGCTTTAAAAAATACTCTTAAAAAAAAGAGCGGGCACGGCTAGAAGTGATACTTCAAGAAAACAGTCCTCCGCACTCAGACGCAGATAATATATGGATCCGGCTCCAGTAATCGAAAATTGAAACCTAAGTTTAGCTGGTCCTTCTTAACCAAATCGTAAAAACCCACGAGCATGGACTTCAGTGGCATACCGACCACGTATAATGTCACCTAAATCGATAGCATCTTGTTGTTCATCCATCGGTAAATCCGTAGGTAAAGATTTACAGGAGAAGAAGATATTTGTCTTTGTTTCACCATACAATGTAGAAGAAACTGGCATTTAGTACAGTGTTAGAGAAATTGTTGAATAATTAAATACAATAAGTGAGAATCAGATCTTAGATTAAAAAAAATAATCGGCCTCATTTTTAATAAGCACTTTGACTGAAATACATGCCGTTTTATTTAATCATAACTGATTTAAATTATTTCATTTATATATATTCAATTATATATTTATAAACAAAATGTAATTAAACTTATACATACATATTTTTTATGGCGCACTATTCTAATATCTTTGGCGCGATATTTGCATTTTTCTAATTTCTAAGGCGTATTTTCTAATTTCTCTGGACATGTCCTAATTTCTTTGGCAATGTAATTTTCAAAAATCTAAAACTTTAAAACTCCTTACGTTATTTATGGCAGAATAACATATTTATACATAGAATTAAGTCGTTCACAAGGTATGTTATCTCATTTAACTAAAATAATTAAAATAAAATGTGTTATAGAAAATAGAAAATATCAGACGAAATCTGATATTCACCCAACAACATTTAGAAATATGGTAAGACAGATATCGTTTAAAAATGTTCATTATATTTGTATTAACTATCATACAAAAATATACTTAGATCCTTTAAAATAATACTTACATTTACACCGGTTTCCCTAGCAATTTCTGCCAAAAAATTTCCTTAATTTCATTATGGTAGCCAATTATTTCTGATCTTTTCACTAAATTGATGTTGCAATGAGAATTAATTTCAAAACTCGATAAGTAATAAGAAGCAATCAAAAATGACAAATGACAACCAAGTCTCAATGGCTGAGGCGCTGAATGCAGCTGTCTAAAACTTCGATAGGTCCGAATTCGATCCTCGCAACAATTATAGGGAAGATAGTGTTTTTGGATTTTGCTTAAATCAACATCGGTAGATTAATATGAGTTGAATTGACTTGTCCTTAGAAACATTTAATAACCAACCGAAGATGCATTTTGTAATTTCTAAATTTGGACAACACCGAGAGGAGGAGAAAAGTATTTTATTTTATAATCAACGCCTATATTGGAATCTCATAAAACTAATGAGATATAGCACGTAGCGCAAGCGTCTCGACTTGCTTTAAGGTATTCGCGTTTAAAAATGACCATCCATTTATGCCGCCGATGATAGAACATACATTAAATTTTTACAACTTTATAATAATATTTTCTTCTGTTTCCGCGATTTTGAAGAAAGGCCTAAGGGGAAGGAGATCTTCGACCGATGAGGAAATGACGGCCGCTGTGGACGATCATTTTGACAAACAACCCAATTATTCATTGAAATAAAACAATTTAACGGATTATATCGCGTATATTAATCTCGTTTTAGTTCCCGACGTTTCGTAAGCTTTCCATGGTCACACGGGTGGACTGAGAAAAGATGTATTTCCTCTGTCAAAGTTACAATTTGTGCAAACTAACCATTTTTGAAAAAACAAATAAAGGTGTACATACATGCCAGATGGGCCTAAGCTGTAAAGAACTGTCTTTACAGCTTAGGCCCATCTGGCCATGTGTCACACACATGTGCCAGAAGGGCTTAATTATTTTATTCTAATAATTTACCAAGCAGCATTTCACAAATGAGGCGTACTGAGGAGAAAAGAAACGCTGCAAAGAAAAACTCCCAGGCTACCTCATTACTAATTATAATATTTTAAATATATTACTGCCGGAAGGCGGGGCCTAGAAACACATTTTTATGACAGTAAACGTAAGTATGCGTTGCCGGCAGTGAATGCGTTAATCTATGTTCTGCTAGTGATGTACAACATATCGGTGGCCCATATATTACAGGGTTTTATGTTTTTGAGGAGAAAAGAAACGCTGCAAAGAAAAACTCCCAGGCTACCTCATTACTAATTATAATATTTTAAATATATTACTGCCGGAAGGCGGGGCCTAGAAACACATTTTTATGACAGTAAACGTAAGTATGCGTTGCCGGCAGTGAATGCGTTAATCTATGTTCTGCTAGTGATGTACAACATATCGGTGGCCCATATATTACAGGGTTTTATGTTTTTGAGGAGAAAAGAAACGCTGCAAAGAATAACTCCCAGGCTACCTCATTACTAATTATAATATTTTAAATATATTACTGCCGGAAGGCGGGGCCTAGAAACACATTTTTATGACAGTAAACGTAAGTATGCGTTGCCGGCAGTGAATGCGTTAATCTATGTTCTGCTAGTGATGTACAACATATCGGTGGCCCATATATTACAGGGTTTTATGTTTTTGAGGAGAAAAGAAACGCTGCAAAGAAAAACTCCCAGGCTACCTCATTACTAATTATAATATTTTAAAAACAGAGACTATTAAACTACTTTTTAAACAGATAAGATATTTTACACCGTTCGGAAATTAAGGTTTTGCAGTCCTGTGTCTCGCTTGTTCCTTGATGAGATGTATTACAGGATCCCAAGCTGGTGGTAGTGACAATCCATCTTCTCTATTGAAATTAGGATGCTTTTTAATCTCAATAGCCTCGCGTAGCATTCTGGGAAAATATCTTTTTTCTTTGGCAAAGATAGAAGGTTTATCAAACTTAATTGAGTGGTTTGGTTTGTCAATGACATGTTCACAGACTGCAGACCTATTATTTGCGATATAATCCGTGAAATTGTTTTATTTCAATGAACTTTATAATAGTACAGATGTAGGTACTTCGTTCTCGTCGACGAGGAAATCTTTTAGTTTTGATTTTAACACAGTTTCACTTATTTTACTGTCTTGTATAAGTAAATTAATCTTATTAAAAACTGTTGGTGTTAGATATTTTGAGGTCCTTTGACCATAGTAGTTTTTTACATTTGGTTGAATTAATTTGATCTATGAAACACTTCTAGTATTAATTCTATTATTATTTTAAACATATCAGTTATTTATAGGAAATAACATGTCATAGTCTCTATTACACTTATTTTTAACATTTTTAGTTACAAGGAACTTTATCAGTCTTATCTGTATATTTTTTAAATCTTTTATATAAATAGTGAACGTTCGTCCATCCACAATAAGCACAAAACTAAGTAGCGAGTCAGCGAGCGCATAATACACGACTCGTAGAATTTTCCTATTTAACACAAACACACATATATATAGTTGGTAGAACTTCCCCAGTACAGATCTTAACCATTTCAACAGCGGCATAGACAAAATTAGACGTGCATAAAGACTCTTTTGAATATTAATCGATATACTTCTTCCACTCACTATTTTGTCACCCGCAACAAATAAAAATATCATTGTCTAGCTATTGACAATATTTTCATAATCGAAACTTCATGGTTGCGCAATGTGTCAAAATTGGGATGTTATATAACGACCTTAGAATAATAGAAACATTAGTGAACTACTTTAATCTCATAGAAACTCACCGAGATACAACAATGTTTAAATCTCATTTTCGGATCGAAAACGCTCCATACTACAAAACTTGGATAATTTAAGATTAGATAAGATAAGATGATAATTTATTGGCAATAAACATTATCATTATATACATAGGTCTTATTCAATTATTTGTTCTGCAGTTATGTTTAAACGGTGCATTTATCGAAACTGTTTCGTAACAATAGTTACCATAAATTTCATTGGTTATTCAATAGTATTATTACAATTATTAGTATTGATTTGTACATACTTTAAAAATAGATTTGCCCACACAGCTAAAAAGGCTCATAAAACATGCTACAGGCAAGGTATCGAACTCATTTTTTTATTTAGGATTTCTATGATAATTTCGCCTCAAAACTGTAGTTTTGTTTGAGTAGGTACATTTATGGCGGATGAAATGGTTTCAGTGAAAAGCCGATTATTCATTGTAATATTATGTTTGAAAGTTTACAGTTTGTAAGAGGTTTTTTTTAATATATTTTCAAACATAAACAAATTCATTTAAAACAAATTCTATCGCTGGCAAAACTAGTATTTAATTTTTTTTAGTAGTGTTAATTACTTTAAAATAAGGGAATGGCCAACATGCCCGGATCTTTTTTGCAAAATCATCACTACGATACTAGCGACCTCTAAAGTAGTAACTAACTACTTAGTACTTTTGAGCACATAAATTCCGATGGTATTTTTTTATTAACCTGATTTAAAATTTAAAACTACTGGTTTTCAGAAGTTGGTATAGGCACACATGCGTGTTTAGTATAGTAAACATGCCACATTCAATGACTCGTTGAGCCTTGTTTTGATGCATTACTAAATTTGTCAATGAGCCGTGATGTTATGATAGAAGTAGTGACTTACCGTAACGATCTCGAGCATCTCCTGGCGCGATATATATCCGTTACCATCTAAATCATACATGGAGAAGGCCCACTTCAGCTTTTGCTCGAGCTTCCCGCGCGAAGTCACGCTGAGAGCGCAGAGGAATTCCCGGAAATCGATTGTGCCGTCGCCATTGGCGTCGAACGTCCGAAACACGTGTTCTGCAAACTACATGTTCGAAAATTACATATAATTTATCCAATTCGGTTTTTTTCATACACAAATCCATACTTTCTTTAAACTACTTATATTTGATTAAAAATTAGCAAGAATTTAGAAATCTTATTCTTGATACATTATATAAGAAAACCCCTATGCAATATTAAATCTTCTGTAAGTCATCACAAAAAACATTCCGTCTAACCATTTTATTTATGGCCAAGGCATACGTTGTATGTTATAGCCAGAGTTGGGATGTTTCGTGGCATTGGGGATACAAAGAGCAATAGTCGTTGTTATATATTTTTTGATTGAATGAATAAATTGCTCTAACATTATACCAGAACCAATAAAACAATTAGAGTGTACATATATTCCAAACCATGAATCATTCCTAATAACTGACATTGTAAGGAATACACTAGCCTCGTATGGAACTCAAAATGTACGAAATAAGTGAGAATTTCTATTAAATAGAAGTCCGGACTTTGACGTAGTAAGAGACATGGTTGATTTTGGCAATCATGCCCAAATTCTGAAGCATGCTGCGTTAACATCGGTGTTTGTGGATGTAGCGAGATGGTTCTCGACACGTAAATGGATTTTTCACAAGTTGAGAAACCGTATAACGCCAGCTAGTATGGAACAAAATGCCAACTCATACTCTTTGCTTGCTGCATGCTTTTCATAATTTTGATAACAGTTTAACATCAGATGAAGATAATATGCAAGATTTTGAAACTTTAATTCCAGCTGCAAGTTGTTCCGGCACTTGAATACATAAACATAGCAAAAAAGTAAAAATTATTCAAATGTTATAATATAAAATCTATTACACAATATGGATTTATCATTCAGTTATTCATTTATTCAAATAAAAAAATATACAATGGCGACTCCACCGCATTATCTGTGCCAAATTGCCACCACAAACCTAACCCTAGTTATAGCATAGGTAAGAAAGTTTTACTGGATCATGTTATGTAGAATAAAAATAGGTACGAAAATGTTTAACTTCACGGATGAAGTTGCCGATTCGACGACAAGTCAACGTACCTTACTAGCATCACCGTAAGGGAAGAAATTCCCGTAAATTTTCTTAAACTCTTCTACGGACAAGTGTCCACTGGGGCAATCTTTCAGGAAACCTTTGTACCATTCTTGTATTTCTGCATCTGTAACAACAGACATGAGGATATGAACATATATATAGTAATGTAGAAGCAGATTATAATCTGTTCAATTATGACCTGATGGAATATCTAAAATGTTTTTTTCTTATTGTAATTCTAACAGTTCCGAAGTTTCTGAGTAAATATGCATACAAAAAGGCTATGATAAATTTGTTTGTACTGGTGTTCATTGCCGAACGAAGATTTAAAATAACGTAGATAGATACACGTTAAAAACGTAACCCGGTCTGTGCTGTCGCAAGACCGAGCTTTAAGGAGATGCTACCGTTAAAACATACCTTGTCAAACACATGCGAATGTCGCAGCCTTCCATCGTAATGGGAGTGCAATATCACTTGTGAGCAACTGTAGCCCTCCAACGTATGGACAACATGTAATTCGATAATCAGTAGTAAAATTACCTGAAAATTCCGTGTTTTGCTTCAGGTCTTCTAAAACCTCCGGTTTGAGTTTGCTATTTTGTTTACCCATTTTAAAAATATTTCTTTTAATATGGAACGTAATTTAAGACTCAAAATGTGCTCTTCTTAGTTCGTTATCTCGTGGCCCCTAGAAAATAATAGAATAAATTATCGTAGTAGGAATGGCATTAGAGTTGAGGCGAATGATTTATTATACACACACACAACTGCATAGAGCACTAATAACAAAAAAGTAGAGAATGAATGAATGAATTAACGCGTTTTATGTATACTACTGGCTGTATATATTTTGGGATAGTATTATGCAAATGTACATATATATTCTCTTTGGTTTTCACCTACTCATTTTAACGAAAATATTATAAACAGATTAATGAGTATATCGCGTCGATAAATAGAATAAAATTATAATATCGCTCCGTTTCAAAACATTCATTTAACTCTGACCATTTAAAAAGAAAATTTGATCAAAATATTATTTTTAATAAACTATTGTGCAATTTGCAATGGAATGTGCTATCGGTGCGCAAAAAGAGCATTTTTTTAAAATTTGGTTGACAATACAGGACATGAAGTTGTGTGCGTGACCTCAACTCTAGTACAAACAGCACCACATTTAAGTGACCATCTGTAGGCTTTAGGTCAAAGTGGATAAGGTCTAACAATGGTCAGTTAAGTGGGTGGCTGATGGCACCTACACCTCTAACTGTATATAATTAATGGTGGAATAAACGGAACCCAGCAATTCAATTTCAAGCTATAAGAAGATAAAAAATACTAGTTGTTCGAAAATAATGAGACAAATTAAGAACTATTTTTGTATTTTGTATATTATACATGAATAGGCAAAATGTGAATCATTAAAAATATTTATTCTTAGAAATACAACAGAGACTTAATGGGGACACAGTGGTTACTTGATCTAATGTAAGTGCCTATCTATAACACTATATGACACCGGGTGTACTCTACACTACACCGCTACATACATTGCTTCGGTAAACAATCAGTAGGCTGTACACTTAAACATGTTGCTCAGACTTAACAAATGTTTTATTTAAATATATATAAGTAGTTCTATTGGATGAAATTGCATTTGTCAAGACATAATGTATACGACAGGGGCTAGCGAAATAATAACAATAAGGTAAAAACACGTGATGAACTGCTACAAAAAAAAACAATAGTTAGTGTCTTTTTTATTTTTGTAAATTACTCGGTCTACCGGGTGTCCTCAATTTAGACAATAAGGGGCTGCATGCTTTACTCGTTTTTACGATGAGTGTACTTAATAATGTTGAAAAAAAAACAGGTTATAATGAAATTTGTAAAACAATGACCTTAAAAGGTTAATTTCAAATGATTGAAAATAAAATGCTCTAACACGCGCTCTGGTTAGTCGCATAGAGCCCCTTAAATAATAAAACAGTGACTAGTAAATAACAATTCAATATGCTATAAGTGTAGGAGCTTCCTCGCAAACAATTAAGTAACATGTATAGTAAACAAATACCATTTCATTACAATTATAACAATGGAACATATTCAATATAAACCTATAGATGGACTTTTAATACATTCATAAATTAAAGAGTTAAACTTTAAAATATAGCTGAAAATACTAATCTGTCAATTTATTTATTTTTTTTGTGCCCAAAAATAATACAACTAATATTCGAGACATCCACAATATTTCCCCCATCCACGTAATTCTGAAAGATGTTTATTTAATATCACAATTCATGTTAAATAATACAAAATAACTTATACAGTTATTTGATATTTCAAACCTCGCTTTATAGTATCTTAGTACAGGATGGGAAAATACTGTAATGGTCCCATTGCAATGAGTAAACAAAACAATATAAGTGGCACAACCTAACAAAGTCATAGCAGCTATATCTAACTTGAAATATCACAAAATCGAGATGCGCCTTACAAAGGTCGAAACGCACAGCTCGCAGCGCCCGAAGGGCAGCTGCTCGCTCCAGCCATTCAACATTTCAGGGCTACAAATTAATTTAATGGCTACAGAGTAGCATTTTTGACACGTTTACATTTAGCTATTAGACACAGAGTTTATTTATATGTGCATATTGTAGTAATCTGCTAACTATGCTTTTCTTTTCGATTTTTGCTTACGTTACTTATGGCAACACACATGGCACATTAATTAATACTTGAAGCATAGAGGAAAAGGAAGGTTCGACATTAAAATATCGCTACAAAACGAGACTTTTCTATAATTAGGTACAAATATGCGCTTAATAGATCCGTGCGGTAAAGGTGCAAGTTATTAATTCAAAGATGATTTGATTCGTCTCTATGAGTGGCGAGATAGAAAAGTCTTAATGTGGAAAACGAGTAAGTACATTACATACAGCTAATTACTAATACTGACTACTTAATAGTTTCTTGCGATACAATAATAGCAACTGACGCATAGGCTGAGGTCGCGTTAATGGCTTCCACGGCAGAAACAATGACACTAATTGACTAACAAATTGAAGTGTAACTTCTGATTTGATGAGATATGTATTAATTCGTTAATATGTGAAATATTTTGTCAGCGTGTGAAACCATAACCGCAGGTTACCTGCGCATCGCAGAAGACAAATATCATGCCGAATAAATCAATGGTTTCGTAATGTCGTGATATGTTCCACAAAACCCTGTCCGCGAGCTACCTTCAGGTCCGAAATGAGTATCATTGATCCCTCTTCCCTACTTGTATAAATTCAGTCATTTAAATTTTGTGTTATTTTATTGAAAACGAAGCTATATGATGACTTAATACTAGGCAAAAAACAGTCATATAATGCGCAAGCGCCGGTAAAATGATGAGTTAGTTACTGGAACATAATAATGTCTTTTCAGTGCTTTGGCTGCACAAATCAGTATGTGTCTTTTATATAGACAATGAAGAGAATTGAACTCTGTTCAATAATATTCACCACTGGTTAGCATAAAGTTGAAGAATTATAAGTTCGTTTGCTATTCCGCGAAATAGTGTTATTTTTAGCTGTGACGGTAAGTTGTGTGCGCATATTTTCACGTAGTTTCCACATTAAATACCGGTCAGCCTCTCCACCGTACCATAAGTCCATTCGAGAAATTAATCCGTACCGTCAACATCTCCTGCATCTCCTGACGATGCTTCGTAGAGGCGAAACACGTGTCGAGGATTATAATTGTTTGGTGGTGGCTTGTTGTATTTGCATGCGTATTTTTTTTGTGCAAAGATATGCGCACGTGAGCACAACTTATTGTCACATCTAACCAAGACACTATTTCACGGAATAGTAAAGTAACTATAATCCACTTAACTTTATATATAATACCAGTGGTGGATATTATTGAACAACGTTAGTTCAATTCTCTTCATTCTTAATTATGTCCATATAAAAGACACATACTGACTTGTACTAGCCAAAGCTTCAGAATCTATCAATTGGTTAGCATAAACTCTGTTTACTGACATTGACATCGTAGACCGATTTGATGAATAAATGTAAAAATTCTGATTAGATGGGTAACCGTGGGTTTTTCTTAAAAATTATACAATCTAAATGCAGTGCTTTCACAGCAAGTTACAGAAATAATTAGTAAAATATTGTCATACTTAGAAGGTACCTGGAATGTATCGAATGAAATAAATCTACGCAGATACATTACAAGAGTCTGTCACTTATAATTTAAAATCCATCGAAACCAGCACCACGATTTTATAATACTTTTTGGGGTAAATAGATTTCACGCATCGACGCGCCATGCGCTGGTTTTCATAAAAAGCCAACCTAACGGCCGATTATACCTACACAGAAAGTGGCACCAGCTCGAGTGCACCTTTGAATTAGACTCGCGACTAGGGGTGACATCTTTATCACTGCTTTTTACAATGCTTAATACGTATTATGATTTTACACGTGTAGATTAAACATCATGTCCCAGAAATATCAATACGTTATGAATCACGAGAATACAATCAAAATAATCATAAAAAATACGTAAATATCGATTTGTGCCTTAGGCAAGTACAAGTCATTCAATTAGAACTTTATTATAAATTCGGTTAGTGTTTTACAATCACATAATTTTAGTTTGGTTATCTGGTATTGCCTTTTTCAATTTGTTCGATCAGGGGACTATAGTGATAAAACTCGACTTTCTAGGGAAATTACTCTTCTGGATAATGAAAGGATAATATTCAGTTATTCTGAGAAAAATCAGAAGTATAATGTGGAATCTTCCCGTTGCTATTTTTGATGACAAAATAGTTTGTGCGTTCATTTTCTTTTGTACGTTTACTTGCTATTTTCGCATATTTAATGCATTGACAACTACTTACGGGTCAAAAACTGAAGTATACCTATGTATACAGAAAGAGTATAGAAGGTAACATAAAAAAATAAAAGAAAATCGCAACCCTCAATCTATATATATATATATGTAAGTTATAGCAAACATGAAATAACAAACTATACCGGCGATATTTTATAAGAACCCTATTTTGTACCCGATAAAAGGTACGAGTAACATTTAAGGAACTAATGAAGGCAATAGAATAAATATGCCAGAAAAACGTAAACTAAGTCGATCCATGTATGAAAAATGAAAATGATGACAATCGATAACTATTTACAAAGAGAACTAGAAGGCACAGTAGTGTGGAAACGATGTGTCGAAAACTCTAAACCAAAATAGGCGAAAAGATCACAAGTAGTTATGCCAGTATTTATTTAATATATTTAAACACTACCACAATAGGAAAATGCATTAAACACTAAGTACTGGTTGGACAGCCGACAGTAAGAATAGAAAAGTTCGCTAAGCGACTTGAGCTCGGACACAGACACTACAAACGTATTGCAAATACCAGATATAATCAAACTTCGATGCCGGTATCGCGCCCAAGGATGTCAGAAACCGATTGTGAGTCGATTATCGCGAAATTGGTGTAGGATCTTTCACTGTACTCAGACATAAAACGCATAGAACAATCTAAAAAATATCGACATACTTACAAATTATATGATTAATAACTATGTATATCCTCGGTTAATACTTTTAGTCCAAATGTGCTAAAGCTTAATTCGGCACTGAATTTAGTTGAGATTTTTGTAGATTTTGCGAGGTTTCCAACGTTAATATTTAACAAAGACTGGACGTAAGGTTCGATCAACTAATTGATATTAAAGACAGTTAAATATAACAGAAATTATAATCGCAATTGAAGTCTTGCGCACGAAAAATCGAAAAACAATCTACTGATTCCTTTTTAGCGCACCGTATGCATACAACAGTAATCTTTTGCATTCGTGCCGATGCGAGCCCGCGCCTTCTCCCATTGACAAGGGGCCATGTATACTTATGGCTTCGTATAATACATTAAGTGTGCTGACTTTGATACCGGTACTGAGCCTGCTCCATTATAACTATTAGGTAGTACAAGGATATCTAGGGGGGGGCATTGAGGCAGATCAAGAATTTGACCTACGAGCGATAAGACTTAATCTGAAACTTGAGTATTTCGGACACAATATTTTATATATGGGACAATCCGACAGCGACAGAAATGTAATATTTCATATACAATAATCATTCACATTCATTAACTGTATCAAATAGGAATGGACATTTTCAATACTTTTTTAATATTCAAGAATTCATTGACTTTATGTTCGTTATATTAATAATATTCGCTATAAGTACAAATATTCTCTTCACAAATATATAGTTAACACGTATTGGAAAAAGCTCGGTGTGGATGATTTTAGTGAGGAAGCGCAGCTAACGCTATCGATCAAATTCGCCGTCTCCAGTTTTTACGATAAGAGATATTTTTGGAGTTCAATTTACATAATGTTGTATAACTATATTTATATAAATAGCAGTTGCATTGCTGCAGCTACGACGAAGTTGCAACTTAGGTAATAAAGGAGAACGGCTTGGATGCACAACGTATGATAGTTGTGGAGGAGACGTTACGGCGGCGATTATCAAGAACGAAGGCTGCACTTCGCGCCAGCGGCCGCTGGCAAACAAATATGAATTATCACGGGTACTGTGTACACTTCGAAGTTAACCATGCCGACACGACAGCTACACAACCATTACTTAATAAATACTTTCCGAAAGACAAACGTCGCATTGCAAAAACTGATTGCATCAGTAAGATATACGTTGCATGATAAATAAAGGGACTCATATATTTTTTTAATAATTGACTGGACAACACGAGACCGTGCTAAAATAAACCGTTTATAAAATAGTGTGCGTAACATATGAAAAATATGTACAAATGAGTAATATTTTTAAAACCGCTCTCTACGCCTACTACATCTCTCACCAAAAAGGTGTGATGGTCATGTTACGTTCTGTCACCGGTTTAGTTTATGGCTCGCAGCTTGCTGTCGTGTCTACAGGAGCACGCCGTCGGGTTATCGTGAGGTATACAGTGAAAGGGGATGGTTGGTGAGACCGGTCCGTGGTGAATGACCGCCAGCTCGCTTAAGGAGCGAGCATCTTGGAGAGTTCTTCGTCCTGGAGGCAGCCTTTGAGGAACTCGTCCTGTGTGAGTTGGCCGTCATTGTTCTCGTCCATTTTGGCGAAGATGTTCTTGGCACGCTCCTCAGCAGAGTCGGCGGGGCGGTTACTCGAACACGCACCAAGCATATCGTAGATCGCCTGAAATATGTACAAAACCATAATTTATTCGTAGTTTAACAGTAACATATACGAGTATTAGCGATATACTACCAGAGAAATCTTACAACATCTTTTTAGTTCGTAATATTAATAAATGAGTCGTTGTTTAACTATTCCTTTGATTGCATTAGAAAGAAGTGGGTCTCCATCGGAATCTTGTTAGGATTGGTTTGTTTTATATCAATTCCGAAAAGTTTAGTTTCATAAAAAAATGCGTTAGGACAAACCATACATTAGGACAAACGACGTTACGGATTCCGATATAGATCCGAAATAAGTTCATAGAAAACAGTCCGAGGTTTTACAAATCACATGTTTCATATTAACGAACTATCATGTAATGTAATGAAGTAATGATCTTTATTCTGTAAGTAGGCCGCAAGGACACTTTAACAATTCGGAGTCTACCGGCATTACCCAAGAGGAAACCACAGTGTTGAGAAGAAAGCCGAGACAAAATCAACAGTGAAACATTTTTTCTAAATAATTCTTAACTATTACAATATAGCATATCTTAACCCTTACATGCATGGTGTAAGATGCATCGTACAAAACCAAAATATAGTTAGTGTTTGAAAAATAGATATATATTTATTATGTTCTAAAGAGTGATTTTGCAAGGAAAACTAACGTATTTTCACATTCATTGCCGATTTGTTGGCAAGAATGTATTAAAAAAAGTTATAAGTTTTATAAGCAAGAAGGCGGCAATTTAGAAAAAGTTAAATATTGAAGGTTTTCTTTGAGTGTGTTCGGCGGTTTTACCCAAATAAGTTTTTTTTTTGTTAATATTTTGTAACTCGTATCATAACGATGTTACGTTACGTTAACTAAATTTAATAAAGTTCTCAGTCTAAAAGTAAACAATATTTTCACATTTGATCATGTACGATCTAGCCTTAGAATAATAACGCCTAGAAACGCAGTCCACGCGCAACGGTGAGGCCACCAAAATTTGGCCATAAATGGCTAAGTACGCCGATCGGCTTGTCAGTCGCAAGGACGCGTGTCAGGTGCAAACAGCTCCCACGTTTTCAATTAATATGACGGTTTGTGCAGTGAAAGGGTGTCACAATGCATCGGATAAGAAGGATAAACATTCTAAGATAACATTTCACTCGTAAATATTATTCTTCAACTCGTATTTTTACGTAAACAGTAATCTAAATTGCATATTTTCTATAAGCGGCATGACAACGTAGTGTTGCCAAAGTTACGGATTTATTTACTCATAATTCTGTCCTGATAATATTAATAATAATAATAATAATCTGTTTATTTCTTACAACATGGTACAAAAGATGATAAACTAATTTAATGATGAACATGATGGTAAGGTATTAATGGATTATTATCTGAATTAATAATTTAATACAATATTCCTACGTTTAATGTATTGAATAATTTTTTAAGTCAAGAATTGTTCTATGATTCTTATTATTTTTATTTTACCAGTCACCAAGAGTATACCCCCATTTTCAGGTGTGACAGTTTGCGTACCGGCCATGTTTTATTTTTTTGAGATTTTTTACATATGAATGTACTCAAAAATGTTGATGTGAATTTTTTTTACCCAAAATGTACTGCACTACTATTAACACATTTTCTTCGTTTCTTATATGTATATTTACAGTGCAACATTTTCTCCATAATTGATCAAATTTTTGAGTTTGTGAGGCTTTTGCTTGATTAAATTACAAACAACATAGTCAAAGTTAAACTGAGAAAGCGGTACTTAACTTTGAAAGCAGTGCTTTTTTATTGGCAGTTTAAAGTGAACCCGCTGAAATAAAAAGCTGTAAATTTTAACAAAAATAAGTGAACTACATTTTTAAGATAAAATTACTTTATCATTTGGGGTTATTTTTGGCCAATTTAGTTAATTTCAGGTCTCCGGATTAAGGTAACCCCTACCTCAATCTTGTGAGATAAACAATATTTACTTACAGAGATTTATCATTATTTTTGTAATAAAGTCAGTAGGTTTAGGTGAAGTACATTTTGGGTACAATTTTCTAATATCGTTTTTTTAAATACCCATTCAAAGTCTATTTATTGTCCGTACCTATGGAACGTAGGTACTCGGTACATACCGGCTAACTTATTGGGCATATTTTTTAAATTTGTTATTCAAACTTCCTGGTACATAATGAGTACATTTTTTTTATCGGCGTCTGTTACTCAAATTTTAATTTTCGGCCGCGGGCCCGTACTAGACGAGTACGTTGCGTACAGGCCAATTTAAACTTCGTTTATTAGTTAACTATGAAAAAGTACAATTATTTTATGCTACGTACTAAATAGTACAATATGAGTACATTAATATGTAAAAAAAACTCGGTACGCAACGTATCACACATTTCCAGGGAATGTGATTGCGCTAGCAACACTTCTGGTGCGTTTGTGTGCGTATTGGCGCGTGTAAGTACGAGTTGATCACAACTACATGAATCCATTTTTTGCCTCACGCTTGGCACGTCGGCCGTGTGAAACTATCATTCTAGGCGTAATTATTCTAAGGATCTAGCTTACATTATGCACTCCCAGCACTTTTACAATAATACAATGAACAGTATCGAAAATATTCTTGCAAAATAATTTAACTCGTACATGATTTGGATGTTATTATTATAATAAATATATATGAAACTTAACGAAAAGAATGAAAAGTTGACAAAGACACATTTAATCAGTTTAGTTTTGTGTTTCATAAATTTCATGTTCAAAGTGCGTTTTAGTGCTAACGAGTGTTTCAAATTAATGTCATAAACAGAACAGTGTATCACAGAATCTTGTTCTTTATTAATCAGTTCCAAATAATTTTCCAACCATTTACGAATTCATTTTGTAGCTTATTAAAGAGGCTAGCTTTGGTGAAAAATTTGGAGGGGTCGCTGACGTGAAATTATCTCTTTTTTGAAAAGAGTTATTGTATTTTTTTTCTTTATTGTTAAGCAATATATCCTGTAATTGATTTCATATAATTGTCTTTACTATATGCACATTATGCGTGGCGCACGTCAAAATTGGCTAAGAAAATAAAAATATTAAAAAAAAGATCATATTTCGTTTTTTTTTACTATAAAATTGTGTGGGCTAAATTTGCATTTTTGTAACCAATACAAAACCACATCATAGAAAAAATCACAAGCCGAAACTCGCTGGGGGCAGATTCACTTAGCTTATGGCCTTTGTTTTATTTAAATGAGTAATGATCACGAAAACCTCATAAGGTATTATTATAATTCCTATTTAAAATTTTACCAAAAAGTTCTTATCCAAAGGTTATTTCGAAGAGATCGCGATAAGACCGTGTGTAATATGTTTTGTTCTACAATGGATCGATATAATATTAATATCGGAAGTCGATTATTGAGAAATCCCTATGACAGCTCAAAAGTGCCACGAGAATTCCGGCCTCTGGATGACATTAGGCATTTCCCGCCAGGCAACCTTAGGGCAAAACAGAAAAATTGCGGGCGGTGCTGAGATTTATGTAACTACAAAAACACATATGATATGTGAGCAATTTATCTTCGATTTATTATTATTTGAGATTCCATAAAGTCCAAACCTTTTTTTTTACTAATATTTTTGTGGCTATACTATTTGTTCACGTGGACTTTGTGGAAAATATACTTCATAGACTCCGCATATAACTGTAACTATTCACAATATACTATGAGAAATAACCACTATAGCTACAATAGTCCCAGGTGTAATTACGTGGACTACCAGGCTAGTCTGGGAGTGAAGGGAAAACATAGAATGTGCCACCCGTGCACATAGTAAATCTATGACAAGACAGGACAGGGTACTTGCGGAAACTATGAAGGCCATAGGCTCGCAAACTGTCATTGTGTTTTTGTCGAATATAAAAACTTACCCCTATAAATCAATGCGAAACGTGTCTACTACTGAACCTTCGATGCTCTGCCACCCCGTGAGGGAAACGGCGTGATATTATGTTATGATAATTACGTGTATCACAAGTACATATTTCCGTAAATGTTTAATTCGTAACTACCAACAAACATTTTGGGTTTCAGATCTGTCATAGGCCGTGTATAGGGCTATTTGTTTTTGCGGCGAATGTATAATGTAAGCTGTATCGACATTTTGATTAGTAGCACAAATTTCACCAAAATTATCTATTTTTCACCTTCAGCTGTATTATAAAGTAGTAAAAATGAAATGTCTGTTCATTAAAGATTTAAAAAAAAGTAACTGACTCAAACTGAATATCAAATACCACAAAAAAAAAACTGGTGTAAATCAAAAACGAGTTGAATTTTTTGGCTGATTACGTCATTTCACTAAACACATTCAGGGATTTGTTTTCTAGGCAAATGAGAAAATAAATTCGCCATTTTAACATCCTGTGTATGATATGCGTCTGAATGCACTTCTATTAAAAATAATAGAAGTGCATTCAGACGTTTAAAATACAACTTTTTTCGGCGATGTCGCACTTGGATTCAGCAACAGGGGGGCCATTGTGAAAATTTCTTGTAATTAAACACCGTGTAATTGGTTTTACTTTGTTTGTATTAATCATCGTGTAAATTAAAATTTTGCACTTACCACATTTAGATTTCATTTTTTTTTATTAAAGTTTTATGAATAATAAAATGAAATTTTCAGGGTAGCTACCTGATAGATAGAGCAAGTTTTTAAAAGCCAAACGGTATTTTTTTTATGTGATAATATCTTTTTAAAGCCCCTTGAAGTTGTGAACATATTGGGTAATTTCATCATTCTTGGCATTTATTTATTTTTTTAATTCCATTCATAGATCTAACGATAGTAAGTGTTACGATACTGAATTGGTCTATCTATCAGCTTAGCACATTAAAAAAATCAAGCATCTACCGCAATAATTCACGTCACCATAAATAAAAATCTCATCGTACTCGGCGATAGGAGAAGAATTAAAAAAAAAAGTCATAACTCCGAAAATACGAAAAATTCGGGACATACATGGGGGTGATTTAGATAACCCTCTAGGTCCTCTACGTCCCAGCTTCAGTATATCACTACTTCTTGGGACACCCTGTATATTATACGAGTAAGTTCAATAATAAGGTTAGGGCTGTTGCAGGCGACCTTACACTTTAGTGAATATATCCTCGGGCGGTCCGCCTGCAGGCAACTGCAATTCAAGCGAGCCTTGATGCCACTGGGACTAAATTTAATCAGTATTAACCCGAGTAACCGGCCAGCGAACTACGTACCTAGGGTTCACTGTAACGCAACTCTCTCAATGTAACTACGTTACCAAATACAAAATATGGGATTATCGATATGGCAAGCGTTTTTCGAGAAGGGGATCTTGGCACTCGGGAAACGTCTCTACGCAAGGAAAAGAACCCGATTGGTCCGACGACAAGTTGGTCACGGACATGACGCCAGGACTCTAGTTCGTTCGTTTAGTGATACTGGAACCCTCCGTACATGACAGGGCAGATGGCAGTTACGGGTGGAGTTTTCATGACTGGAAATAACGGTTAGCCCAGCTTCTCCTCGAAGTTCGGGTGCTACAGGTTATCTCCACGAACAAAAGGACAACCTACACACATGTCGGCACGACGACGAAAGAAGGGCTTGCCGGGTGAGTAGGTATAGATATAGGATAGTGATACGAAGCCGGCAAGCACTTTTCACGGGCAGAGGCATGTATAGTTTTTTTCTCAAACATATGCAATGAAATAAAAAAATACACCACTCAAAAATAACACGACAAAAGTTTTTAAAATTGTCCCTCCATATTTTTTTTTTACGGAAGTCATCCGTATTTCGCTTGTGTAGTGTTCGAGTAGACCCTATTAGGGCCGTTATACACAATCTGATAATAAGAATCTTAATTTTTATAATAAATAAAATAAATGCAGAGGATTTCAAATACTGTCTATGGTCTCTGGTGACTTAAGTATAGACAACATTTTAAATTTATTCATCAACATATGAACCATACAGGTTCTTAATAGCAGTTCGTATGTAATAGGCATTAACGCGGATATTTTTGATCCAATAACCATTCAGCCACAAGAAAAAAATATAAAATATATAATTCAGCAGTTTACCCTGTTCATGAACACAGACGCCATTGAAATAAAACAATTTAACGGATTATATCGCGTATATTATCTCATTGTAGTTCCCGACGTTACACATACAGACGCCACACAGACGTACAGACGCCATGTTTACATTAAAATTAAAACAAAAATACATCCCGGCCTAGGCCTTCAATTTTGTATGAAATTCCTTTACAGTTCTCTCAAGTTGTTCCGCCCGAAACGTGATACTTTGAAGTAGACATGTGCGCCGGTCTACGATCGAGCGGCGGCGGCGTCTGTCAAAAAAATCGGCGGCGACGGCGTATTTTCGGCGTGAAATCGGCGTCAAGGTTAGGTCATACGAATCAATTTGACAAAGCATATTGATTCGTATTTTATTGAATTTGTGATGAGTTTCATGGCTGATATAGTATCATGAAAGATAAAATAATAATGGAGTATATAATCAACAGTTGTGGGCAAAAAAATAATTATGCAATACCTTCTTTTTAATATAATTCAATATTATAAGCGTAAAATTACAACATTATAAATATTAAACTTCACATGAAACATTAAATCAAAATAAATCATGTATGATTTTTCTAAAATAATAACAATTTACGTTAAAAATAAACTATTTTTATATGGACACCGATTTATAAAACAATTTTTTTTTTTAAATCATACTCAACTTGAAAATGAGAACATAGTTAAAATCGAAGTATAGATAGGTAGACCGAGGCGAATCGGATCACAGGGCCAATTGGATCAAGTTAAGCATTTTTGTCAAATTCAAGAGATAGCGGCTAGCCACGGGTGGCCAATCAGCGTCTAGTGTTGGGTTTGACCTTCCCGCATGCCGCGGCAGCGGCCGCCACTCTTCGTCTTAGCGATGCTTTGCGTCAAGTCGTCCGTTTCGGTGTGCTGTGATTTTAGTGGTGATATGAAAGTGGTTGCAATATTTGTGATAAATTCAAAGTAAGTGGGCTGACGTTTAATGTTTATTATTAAATATTGTTAACAATGTAGTTCGTGTGCGTAATTGATGTGATTGAAACAGTATTTTAAAGAATATTTGCATGAGGTAAAAATATTGTGTACATAATATGGTTTGGGGCTATTCGCATCAACTGTTTGGGAGCAAAGTAGATCTCTACTTTGGATACGTTTTTTTCAAGTTTACTCTATTATTATTAATCTTTTGCATGTTTTAAATGGGTCCTGCGTACAAAGAAAGACACACACCAAGGAGAATGGGATGCAAAAAACATGTCAGAAGCCGCTGACAATGTGTTGAGTAAAAAGCTGACATGACTAAGGGCGGCCGAAGTATATAATGAACGTTCACATCTTTACAACGAACAGTTACGCTGTCCCATGGTGTAATAAAGCGAGAAGGAAGGAGAAACGAGGTGGAAAGACAGTACATATTTAGTGTAGAACTATTTGCTGAAAGGTTATTGCAGTTATCCGCTCGAGGACTTGGGCTCACACCAAAATCGGTACACGGTGCATTTGTATTCGCTGAGCATCAGAAAATACCGCACACATTAAGTAGAGCCTCTAAATCGCAGACATGGACTGGTTTCATCGATTTCTGTACATCCACCTGTAGAAGACTGGATTTAATGTCATGTTTGTGAAGAATGGTGCCATGAAAGTTGTGCCGATCGAGGACGTGCCAAAGGGTTTGAAAGGGAATGAATGTGATCTCTGTAGTATAAATGATAATTGATCGTATTAGAGTTTAATCATAATTTTGTTACTTGTTTTCCAAAAAAAAAAGAACTGTTTTGTTTGATATGATTTGTCTCTTCAAATGCGGCGAATCGGATATTTCGATTGTTTAATGTTATGTAGCTTTGTTTAAAACAGCAGTTTGAGTTTTAGTTTAGTTTTTATTATTGAAATGTTTCGATAAAAAGTTATTAACACCTATTAAATTTATTGTCAGCACGAAAGTAAGCTTTGAAACATAGTATTTTATGTAAAATTTATAACGAATGGCTTCAATATAAATGTTGCTATAGGAAGTCAAAATAACACAAATACCATATATATAATACCATATAGGGGCTACCGTAATCCGGACACCTAAAAGTAACTAAATTGGCTAAAAATAACCCCATACGATAAAGTAATTTTAACTTAAAAATGTTGTTCACTTATTTTTGTTAAAATTTACAGCTTTTTATTTCAGCAGGTTCACTTTAAACTGCCAATAAAAAAGCTCTGTTTTCAAAGTTAACTACTACTTTCTCAGTTTAACTTAGACTATGTTGTTTGTAATTTTATCAAGCAGAAACCTCACAAACTCAAAAATTAGATAGATATTGGAGAAAATGTTGCACTGTACAATATACATATAAGAAACGAAGAAAATGTATTAATAGTAGTGCAGTACATTTTGGGTAAAAAAAAATCACATCATAATTTTTGAGTACATTCATATGTAAAAAAAATCTCAAAAAAATAAAACATGGCCGGTACGCAAACTGTCACACCTGAAAATGGGGTATACTCTTGGTGACTGGTATTATAAAAATAATAAGAATCATAGAACTATTCTTGACTTGAAAAATTATTCAATACATTAAACGTAGGAATATTTTATTAAATTATTAATTCAGGTAAACATCCATTATTACCGTCCCATCAAGTTCATCATTAAGTAAGTTTATCATCAGGACAGAATTATGAGTAAATAAATCCGTAACATTGGCAACACTACGTTGTCATGCCGCTTATAGAAAATATGCAATTTAGATTACTGTTTTACGTAAAAATACGAGTTAAAGAATAATATTTACGAGTGAAATGTTATCTTAGAATGTTTATCCTTCTTATCCGATGCATTGTGACACCCTTTCACTGCACAAACCGTCATATTAATTGAAAACGTGGGAGCTGTTTGCACCTGACACGCGTCCTTGCGACTGACAAGCCGATCCGCGTACTTAGCCATTTATGGCCAAGTTTTGGTGGCCTCACCGTTGCGCATGGACTGCGTTTCTAGGCGTTATTATTCTAAGGGTACACATTATTTATCTATTCTTTTATTAAGTTGCGACATTGAAATGTTTGTACATTGAAGACAATTTCTTCTAAAAATATTATGCTACAAGAATAGTCGGACGATTCTTGGATAATTAGCAGTGATCGTAAATTTAGTAGCATTTTTAGTGCAGCGATCGTGTTATAGCGCTATAGATGTGGAAAATACTAATTTAAACGACTAAACATAGTTAATATTGTCGACAGTAACCCTAATCCATCCTTCCGGATGAAATTTGCCACACCTGTGGCCCTGTACCATGATCGCTGCACCGAAAATGATATCGAACTTACGACCACTCATAATAAGTTATGGCTTTTCTCTCCTCTGCGATCGTAGTTTCGGGGATCTTCTAGTAAACTATATAAATTCAAGACTTCAGAAATCATCAAGCTTCAAATAATTTTGGGATCTTCAGCGAAATTAAAATAACCAAAAAGAGCATTAAGGCACTCCTCAAAAAAGTGTATTTATCTAAGTAACCTGTAAGTCAGTCCGTACCCTATCTATTACACTACTTTTATAACTTATACCTAAACATAGATACACAACATCTAAACTGTGTTTAACTATAAAGTAGTATCATACAAATCCTATACAAGGAACAATGGCCTACATTAAATTTTTAGAAAGTGACTACAATTGAAATATCGTTTATAGATTTAGGCTCTCTGAATACATTGACTTTAGTTTTGGAATTTTTGTATCACCAATTATTGAAACAAATTGGTATTATTAACAAATGGTGATCTGATGGTGGCACAAAATTAATTCCTTTTTATTTTTTACTTTCATTTTTGTCGAATTGCGCTTAGGCCCTTATAGAATGAGGTAGTTTTGTTTTATTAAATATAGTAGCTAAAATTAAAAATGATTTAAAAATACATAATACATTCCTTCTAATTTTGCAAGTATTATTAGATAGGTCGATAAAATTAGGGGCTATAAAAATTTAAATGTTGTCCATTGAGCGTGTTTGTCATAAACCAATTTACAATGGGCAGTATTTTATAGTAAAAAAAATAGGGTACTATGTAACAACTGATAAGAAAATCTTGGGAATTTCTCGAATGAACCTTACTGATAAACGTGATTTCACAAAATATCGCATTACATTCTTTGATACGCATAAATAAAATACCTGTACGATTTTGGTCATCTCCTGGATATCTATGACTCCATTGCCATCCACGTCATACATACGGAAAGCCCACTTAAGCTTCTCTTCGGGCGTGCCACTCGATGTAACGTGAATCGCCTGCAGAAATTCCTACAACAAACACAATGTTCCGATACACGTCAATTCCAAATTTTACGCACATATACCACACTGTAATCCCAAATAAATCAAAATTCATAGATTCGTATAAACTATTAACAATGCAACTCGCTCAAGCAGATAAAACTAGCAGTAGTAATTCGCTTATAGCGTAACAAAAGACACGCGTACAAATTAAAATATATCGCATTGGCAACAACAATTGACTACCGAGGGTTTACCTTAAAATCTATATAGCCGTTCTTGTCCATATCGAATGTGCGAAACACGTGATCGCAGAATTCCACTGCGTTCCCAGACGGAAAGAACATCTTGTACATATCGACGAATTTTGCTGGCGTCAACCTCCCGTTCGGGCAGTCTTGCTGTAAGCGGGAAAATACAAAACATTCATTCTTAAACCACAAGTCACCGCGGGTCCTCCTTAATATTCTTTCTCAACTGTGCAAGTTTCTTATAAAAGTTATAAAACCCAATTATTTGATAAAAATCGTACATAGTTCCAAGGACTATTTTTGTTTGCGCCTCATTTGATTTTATGTTCGTTTGGAATGTCTACCTACGAGGAGGGGCGGCTAAAAAGTTATGAGCCTAAGTTATTTCGAAGACGTATATGCATTTATTGTACTGGTAACTAGAAAAAGCAATTTACAAAAATAACATATTTGTGTGTGGAAAAGATGATGTGTGATTTACCGACGAATATTACGTAAATTGAGCACCGTGTTGTATGTACGGTATCAGTACTAAAAAATTAAGTTATTCGTATGATTTATATTATTTGTAATAGATAGACTCTTTCGTATTTCGTATGCGTACATAATATATTACAATATTTCTATTTGTATTCTTAAGAAAAAGAACTTTACAGGAAAAGTTTGCCTTATCTTTTGCTTCGTCGGTGGTGCACCGATTTTGTTCGACTTTTCAGTTTTAAAAAAAGGAAGTTGCAGCCCTATTTTCTAAAAAAAAGGTCATAAAATGGATGTATTTGTTATCTTCGTTTTTTCTTTCACCAGCAATTTTAGTTGCAGTCGGGTAATGTCGTATCACGCTTCCTTAGTATTTTATATATTTCTAGTGTATGCTCGCCATTTGTTTTTAATTTATTTTAGATTGTCGGAGAATACCACTCTGAATTTTGATAAGTGACCCGTTCTTTGACAATATAATGGCATCTGTCTTATTTTTTTGAGTCATCACAAAAAGTTATTCTTTCATTTTCAGAAACAATTTTCTTGATTACTGTATTAGGGTTTTGCTCACGTTTCCCTAAACTATAATCAAAACAAGCTTCCATTTTACTGACGACGCTACACATTTCATACTGTCGTCTTTGTTTAGCTATTAGATACAGCTATTTGTTTATTTTATTAATGAATATATAGCTAGTATCATATGACCCGTCATCAAATATTATGATAATAATTTATTTTTATTTTTTTACATAAGTAAAGTTTTGTACTGTTTTTTTTTCCATCTTAGGCTTAGAATTTTTTATCCGCCCTCTTACTACTTTACTACTCAAGTGGTTTTCAAACATACACATTTTTGAGATGGTTGTTCGCCATTTATATTTTTGTACACCTGATTGTACCCCCTTTACCAATTTCGTTTCATTATAAGGGGCGCGTTTAATAACCATTTAACCTTATATTTTACATTACCTTAAAGCCTTTGTACCACTCCTTGATGGTGGTCTCGTCGTAAGATGTGTGAGTTTTGAGGAAGTCCATGTCTTCCTTGGTGAGTTTATCTTTGCTGACGAAACAACCCATCTTGATTTCTGTAACAATGGGATTTTCATAAGTTTAGTTCAATATAATACGATTTTACTTCCGGTCTGTGAGTAGGTAAAAAATGGTTTTATTCCATAATTTTCACACTTCGTTAACGACGATAGATTCAAAAATACTCTTTTACTTCTGATGAAGCGTATCTTAATAAGTACCATTTTAAAATTTCCAGCTAGCCCTGTAGTAAAACTAGTGAAATCCATCGGTAGGATTGCGTTATTTTGTTCCTATGACTCCTACCACCGGTCTAAGGGCAAATGTTTGTGTGATGAGCATAATATTTGTTTCTGAGTCTCGCATATATTCTATGTATAAAAGTAAATTTATCTTTTAAATAATGTATACCCACAAGATTAGAAGATCGGATGGTCGCAATTGCTACCAAAATAGTCGTTATTTTACATCACTGACAATTCAACGAGGGACCCCATTTCACCCCGCCCTCTCGCCAGTTTGTAGTTACCGCACAGTCGTATCAGTGGTGAGACTGGTGAGTTACAAACGTTTAATAAAAGTGTCGTAATATAATTTTTTGTGATAAAATTTTAAGATATTTTCAACGTATGCACCGTTCTTCTCTTAGTTTTAGAATTGAATTTAGCTATTAGTCCTATCTTAGACCAAGGTTTTACGGTTTAGTGCTTTAAAATAAAAATTATCTTTGAGCGTAGATTACTCCTTAGCTATTTTAAAAGGGGCATTAAGTAAATTAATGATAAAAGCTAGTTTTCCTTTTTATCATTCGCATTCAAAATTTGGAGGTAAAAGTTAGTGAGAATTAAGTTTTTTTTTGTGACTATTCCATCTCGCCGAAAAATAGTCCGACCTTACCCGGTTATACCCGGATGCTTTCTTTTAGCAAACTATTCTTCCCAAACTGTTTCAATTCCCAAATGTTTCATTTCCCAAACTCGCGCTTTTCTCCGAAACCGACGAAAATCCAGATATTTTTTTAAACCATTGTGTAGAGCCCAATAGGTTAGGTTTGTTTATTAGAAATTCTGAAAATATTACCGTTTTCGAAAAAACCTAAGTTTGGGTAATAAAATATTTGGGAAGTGAAACAGTTTGAGAAACATAATTTTCCAAACATTAGTAAACCATTTATTTATTATTTAAATATAGATGCTGTCTGTAAACTACTAATGCAAGATCATCGTGTTACACATCGCGAGATAGAGGCAGCTCTAGACATTAGTATGACGAGTACACATAATATAACACGAACATTTGTAAAAGCCTGTAAAAGAACCCACTAAAAAGTTTAAAAAAACTACATAATTCGGTTTCCTCAATTTACTTACAAGTAACCGTTTTGCCACTCTATGTATACACTTTATATAATTAATCTTATTTTGGCGTCGGTGATATAGAATGTGTAAAGTATTGAAAATTTACAATTTAAGTAAGTTGTGACGATGGCACCGACTCCAAAATAACATTAATTGTATATAACTGTAAACATTGAGTAGAAAAACCTTGTAAGTAAATTAAAGAAACTGAATTTCAAAGTTTTTTTTTATTACTTTTTAATGTTTTCTTTTTGGAGTCTGTTATTTCTTTGTTAAAAATAAATTTATTTCACACTTTATTCGTAACTTAAAAGTACATCTCGTGACTATTCAAACAAGCTACACAGCCGTGTATAAAGGATACATTATTTTATTAAACAGATCCGGTGCCTATCTTCCAGCTCCATCATCAAATCAATTCGATGGTACAATTCTCATCAGGACCATTTCAATTTGTGACTATGAAGTAACTAACTATATTGGCATAGTGGCCCAAATAGGATCTTAGCCCGCGAGTCGCCCCAAGTATGCCCTTTTTGTTGCGCGATTTTCTTCCATTCTTTAAAGACCAAGCCAACGAAGTCTATGGGACTTTGGCTCTCCAATAATGTTAGACTCGGCCACCAGTTCCTCAATCTCGGCGTTAGTACGGATCCGCCACGTGCCATCGGCCCCGTTGGTCCGTCCCAGGATCTTCCGAAGCACTTTTCGTTCCGCTACTCTTTGAGGGTCAGTGTCCAGGCTTCACAGCCATACATGAAGACGGGTCTTATACATTTTTATACATTCGTATTTTTGTATTATTGCTGAGCAGCTTGGACACCGAGACTTTATGGAGGGCTGCACTACACCGTAGAGAATTCTGGATGCGTATTTGGACCTCTTCCTCTCTGGTGTTGGTGTCGGTAATAATGCATCCGAGGTACCGGAACTTGTCAACTCCCGGATAAACGGTACCCCCAACATGAAGTCTATCACGTCGGGCACGTGTGTTTGTGTAGTGTTTCATGTGGAGGTATTCCGTTTTAGTCTGGTTAATCCTGAGACCTACCCTAGCAGCCTCTCGTACCAAAACAGTAAAACACTAGCAGCTTTCACCACTTCCTCACGGCTTTCCCCTAATAAAGCTAGGTCTTCCGCGTACCTTATCACCTTGTGCTTTCTTCCCAACTCCAGTCTTGTCTAGGGCTAGAACTTTCCTCACCACATGTTCTAGGGCCAAGTTGAAAAGCACAGGTGACAGGGCAGCCCCCTGCTTTGGCCGATCAACAACGTGAACTCTTCCGTCAGCTCTCCTCCTGCTTGAACTCTCATCCTGCTTTCCTTGGTTGCTGTTGCAATCATGGCAACCACCTTTCTAGGGATGTTAGAATTCACAAGAATGGAATATAAGGTCCCTCGGTCTATGCTGTCATAGGCTTTAGTAAAGTCCCCAAATAAGGCATGAACGCTCTGTGCGTACTCCCACCTGTTTTCCATTAACTGCTGGAGCAGAAAAAACTGTGCTGGGTTCTCTGCGAAAACAACATTGGTAGTCTCCAAGGATTCTTTCCGCATGTGGCTCAAGCCTGTATAGTAAGACATTGGAAAAACAATGTACGCTGTTGTAAGAAGAGCAATCCCCCTGTAGTTTCCTTTTGGCGCCTTTTGGAGCCCATATTTTAAGCAGCAATTCGTAGTTTGGACTCTACTGCGCCACCGCAACTCTTCCACGGCTTCGAAGGTAATCCATCAATGCCAGGAACCCTGTTGTTTTTGAGTCGCATGGTCGCTTTATGGACCTCGTCAAAGGTAGGGAGGCTTTGTGCTGTTACCATTAGGAGGAACCGGCTCATCCAGAGGGGGACAGTTTAGCAGATGATGAAAATACTGTTTCCACATACTCTTTATATCGTCCTTGGATGTCACGAGATTACCGCTGTCATCCTCTAGAATTTGGGTAGTCGGTTGGTATTCTTTTTTAAAAGACTTAAGTTATTTGTAAAACTGACGAGAATGATTCGTTTAAGTAAAGTTTCCGTCCCCCTCACTAAACCGTTCAGGTGTGGTCCTTTGGCTCGCTTTATAACTTTTCTAGCTTCTATCTGCAGATGTTTATACGTATCCTCATAGCGTGTTCTGTTCTGCAAGAATTCTGTAATCTTCTCTCCTCAATAGCAACCTCACACTTATCGTTCCATCACTTTTTTCTTCACTCTCTTCTTACTGCCAGTTACCTTAAGTGCCATTTTTTCTAACGTTGTTTTAATATTTCCCCAAGCCGTGTTGAAATCCTCGGCAGCTGATAATCCACAAAAAAGATTACTCAGTTCCAACTGAAATTTACTTTTGGTTTCGCGGTCTTTAAACTGCTCTACATTGAATTGCAATATGTGTTTCTTCTGTGTTTCTGGTTTATGTATTTTGATTTTCACTTTGACTTTAATGGCAAGTATGAAGTGGTCACTGTCGCAATCAGCACCCCTAAAGGATCTAACATCTTGTATGGCACTTTTGTGTCTATCGTCTGTAAGAACATGATCGATCTGGTTGATGGTCTGTCCTTCAGGGGAGTCCCAAGTGCCTTTACAGATTTATTTTTGGGGAAACATTGCACTTTTAACCACCATGGCTTTTGATGTTGTAAAGCTCACTAGTTTCAGACCCGATCATTGGCATTGAATTGGTCGTGCTTACTGTGATTCCCAATAGTTGGCCGAATTGTTTCCTTGTCCCAAATTTAGCATTAAGATCCCCCATAACAATTTTCACATCAAAGCTAGGTATCATAAACAATTTCAAGGTGCTCGTAAAATTTATCTTTCACCTCGTCACTGAACACTTCCATTGGTGCATAAACGTTAATAATTGAGACGTTAAGTAATTTAGTTTTCATGCGAAGATTGGACACTATCCGACACAGCGTCAAATCGGATCAAGTTTCCCATGTGGTTTTTATTAACAATAAAGCCTGTCCCATACGTATGTTGCCCAGCATCGCCGCCACTATAAGATATTATTCCATTGTCGACATTATATTATCTATTTCCTGGCAACCTAACTTCCTGTAGACCTGCGATATCCACTAGGTATCTAAGCAACTCTTTATCCTAGTAAAGGTCTCCAGGTCTAAATAGAGAACGCACATTCCATGAAGCTAATCGGAGGTCTGTATAACTATGCCTTAAGTCGTTAAAGTTGGAATCAGATCGTTCATTCTCTCTTTTCGGTTTCTTAACAAATTGGTTTTTCCATCGGAGGGTTGTTAACCCGCTGCATAACCTCCGATATGCTCGAGGACCACATCCTTCTTTGGTCAGCGAGTCCTTAGCCGAGGACTTAGCCGGCTAGCGTTGCTAGGCTGTACTACCGAACGTTTCCCAACCACCACCCGGGGTACGAGTAATATTTTTTTAATTTTTATAGCGTCTGTGTTCATGAACGGGCTAAACAGCTGGTTTTTTTTTCTAGTGGCTGAATGGTTGTCAGACCAAAAATATCCGCGTCAATGCCTATTACACACGAACCCATATTAAGAACACAAATCTGTATGATTCATTATGTTGATGAATAAATTTAAAATATTGTCTATGTAAGTAAGTCACCAGAGACCATAGACAATATTTAAAATCCTCTGCAATTATTTTAATTATTATTAAAAATTAAGATTCTTATTATAAAGGTTGTGTATAACGGCCCTAAGGGTCTACTCGAACACTACACACGCGAAATACGGACGACTTCCGTAAAAAAACATTATGGAGGGATTGAAGGGAAAATTTCAAAAACTTTTGTCGTGTAGTTTTTTGAGTGGTGTATTTTTTTATTTCATTGCATATGTTTGAGAAAAGCACTACATGCCTCTGGCCGTGAAAAGTGCTTGCCGGGTGAGTAGATATAGACGGCCGACCGTAGGGAGGCCGGATAGTGATAGTGAGTGAAGAAGCCCTTCTTTCCCGGCGTTGTAGTTGAATGTTTTATATTATTTTAGTTATATTTTGTCTCAAACTAACCTTAATTTGGAAATTATTAAGTATATTTTTAAAGTATTTAATGTGTAATTAAGTGGTGATTGATGGAAGGACGCAGGACGTGGAAATGTCACGGTCACTTCGTCGACAAAGATAAAACGTGTCTAGCGAGAGTGGTGCTTCCCTTGTCCCTGACAGTTTTCTCTACTTATTTCATTTATTTACAAAGATCTCATAGTTAAAATGTTCGATAATTACGCATTCATTCAGTCACGTAATTATCACCCGTAAATAGATTTGCATTTACTTACTGAAGTTTAATGTCAAATACAAATTTTGTGAAAATGTAACAATCCATATTTTACCAACTTTAAAACTAGAAAGTTTCTTAATATATTCTGGTCTTCAGATTGCTACACGTCGCGTGGCTAATGACGAGGTGGAGTGTGTGACGACGGCTTCTCGCTGAAGATGCACCAGCTGCTGTCCCGCCACTACGTGCCCTTCAGCTCTTTTATGGTGTAGTGTTTCGGCAGTTCTAGGGCAATCTGCCGAATCCTACACCAGATCAAACGACACAACGGGGCCACAGAGTTAATTAGTTTTAAGTTTTTTTGTGTTTCTGTTTGTTTTTGTTTTTCGAGTTCGCAGTGCCTTGGTTTTTACTGTAATGCTCTGTAACTTTTTCCTGCCTGCCTCCATTACAATAGCATTCAGCAAGTATTTTATAAAATCAAATGAGCTAATAAAATGTTGATATAAAAGCAAGTTGCCTATAGAGCAATTAATTTTAGTAAATGCTGTTGTAGGAACTTTACAACAGCATTTTGCAAGTATCAATAGTCAATCGCGCTTTGAAAATATCGATATAAGACACATATAAGAGCATGCTTTCTGAAGTGCAATTGAGATGTAACAGTTTTTTCAAAGGTATGGCAATTCAAAAAAAAAAAAAAAAACCGTCGAATTGAGAACCTCCTCCTTTTTTGGAAGTCGGTTGAAAACCATTCAGGGGAATAGGTTTAATAAACCGCTTGCAATTGTCCGTTTTCCATTCAGATGGGTATATTTGTTACAATTCGTAACCAAAGTTTCTCATCCGAATGGAAAACGGACGAAATTAGTATCTTAAATTATCCTATATTTTACGATTTTGATGTAAATTCGAGGTTAAATTTTTTTTGGGACATCCCAATTAGTTATAGTAAATTCTGTTGTAGAAACTAGTACTTTACAGCAGCATTTAGTGAGTATATTATAAAGTAAATCGCGCTTCGAAAATGTAGATATTAAGAGTGAACATTCTTGAGCTTGAGATATCGCCATGACTGAGACTAATATAAGATATCAACAGCATATGAAAAACAAGTGTAAGAGCGCTATATGCGCATATTGCGCATTACTGTTATTTCTGAGACTATTTTGCTGGTTGGGATTGTCTAGGAAATATTGTATTAATAACACAAGCAGGTTTTTGTATCAATCAATGATAAAGTGAAAGTTTGAAACGTACAAAATGTGAGTATATTTAATATAAAAAATCGATTTGTTCGATAATTATCACAAAATTATTTTTTTTATAGCAGCGAATTTTCACATCGCGTTCTTCGTGATCGGAAATTTAATTATTCGTCTTTCTTCATGTAGCGATTTCTCATAAAGCGTTTTTTAATGTTCGCGTAAATTTTTTTCGCTGATTTTACTAGTATGTTATTTTATCAGTCGCATATACTTGTAGTATTTTTTTTCCGAACTCGATTTTTAACATGATGATATTTTATTACTTGCATAAAACTCCGATTAATACGTACAAAAATATTAATTTACAAATTTGCTAAGTTTGGTCACTATATGTATCTGAAGAATGTGCGGGATAAGTTTAACATACTTACACAAGTGAACTTTACATTGGAGAATCTCGTCTAACTGATAAGATAGCGCTCGCCTGGCCAAAGAATGGGCTTTGTGAAAGAGCAGTATTGTGATAGTGAAGTTGCTAACGAGCAGTACCTAATGTAAAGCCTGAATCAAGAATGTGCTGCACTGCGCCGGCTCCGTGTCCCAGGCCTTACATCTCGTAAACTTCAGTCAGCAACACTAATAGTTTTCATATTTAATAATGCTCCGAGCCCCGCATAAAGCAGAACCGAGTTAACATGTCAGATCAGTGATCAATATAAAGGTCCACATTCTTAGACGTGTAAAGTATCTATTAATTATCTTAAAATTACATTAACGATGTAGATATCATAAAAAGCATTGATTTAACCACCTTTGACACCAAATTTGAGGAAATACCTACAAATAAATTCATCTGAGGCAATATAAATCATGCTGCCATTGTTTATATAATATGAAAATGTTCCATGGAAAGCCATAAAGGGATTTAAACTAGTAGTGGGGCCCGATGAACGCGAACAAGACGTCAATTTTCATGAATGACCTTTCAGTGGCTATCGACGGGAAATTAAATAAATTGAACCGGAGTTACCTATCTTTAAGCCACCGTAAATATTGCCGAGTCATCTAACAAATCCATTATGCTCCCTACTTGTATATTATACAGCAGTTTTATGCAGAGCTAACAGTACACTACATTATATACTTTAATTTGTTTTATAATTAAATTTAATAAACTTTTAAAAGAGCTTTAGGGTAGCTTTGATTTTGCTTTTAATTGCTCGTATTCTGATCTACTTTTATTATCAGATATAGGCGTTGGGGCTACTTCAAAGTAATCAAACGAAAGTAATTATGATATCGTTCTCAATTTCCAATTATGCATTATAGATGATTGTCAACAGAATGGGTAAACCCACTTACAAAATAATAATAAAAAACCTTGTTCAAACTTGAGATAGTAAAAAAATTTTGCAACTATTGCTTTCAAAATTATTCTATTTATATGATAACTTTCATTAATTTTATTACAAAACTAGAAATTGTCTGCAACTTTGTTCGCGGAGAAGTCATAACAGCCATAACCCTCTTTTTAGCTTCAGCGTAGTCTTCTAAAAAACGGGTCAAGAGCATGTCGAATCATGCCCAGTGTAGGGTACCGTAGCTGTTACTACAAAGAAATGTACTACAAATGAAAAAAATACGATGTGAAAAAATGCAAGCGTATCTGCATGGCACTCACTCCTCTTTTATTGAGCAGCGCAGTTTATCGGCAATAATTCAAAAACGATATAATCGATTCATGTTGAAAATGATTTTTGCTAAGCGATACCCTTGTAACTTTTAATTCATCGATCCGAATCTAAGTTCACGGGCTTCCCAAGATACCTACATTATATAACGTACACAACACGACGATAACACTGTCGCAATCTCCGTATCGGAACTAAAAATATTGTCATTGATTTGTGACTTCAAGTGTCTATATTATAAGAAAATAACCTTAGACTCGTTTTTATCACTACAATGTATCTACACGAGGATTAAGAGATGTCGAGATACGCATAAAACATTAGAGAATAAGAAACAACAACATTTTCGTCATTAACACACTAAAAACATGAACATTTTGTTTCTAAATTCATTCGCAAATCACGATTGATACTATCAATAAATCAAAATACGATAAAAGTACCATATTTGTCAAAGTGGCTACAAGAATACAAACCTACTGTATTCAGTTTAAACCAGGCTGATATCCCGAACTGTCTAAGGCACCTGACTCTTGAGTAGAATCAAACAAAACATTAATTATCTATTTAGGCTAAACCATAGACAAAAACGGGTTACTTACATGAGAATCAATACAAGAATAAAACTACATTCGAGAGCAACAGTTTCGGGTCACCCTAATTCGATAGGCCACTAATTTTATTTACATAAAATACTATTATTCGCAATACCCAACTGTATTAGCAATTTCTGCGATCCTATCATAAAAATATCAATATCCGAAGATGACGATTTTTCGTTATCTCGCTCTGTTATCGCCTTTTTCGTCATGAGTTTTTACGAGTCCGATTAAAATCTAAAAACGCTTCTTTACAATCCTCTACTATTTTAGGAAATATGATGGTATTTCACCGACCCGCATCGCTCAACAGAGGTCAACGAACTACGGAAATTCTTAGGTATAGCGAACAATTACAATAAGTTTATGGCCGATGTCGCAACTAACACTGGTCCCTTAAACAAACACCTGACGGAAGGAACGAAGTTCATGTGGTCATCGAAATGTATTTATAAATATTCTTTAAAAACCTAATTAAAAATAAACTAAAAAACCGACAGCGTGAAAAAACAAAAAAGAAAAAAACAAGACCAGTGCTCTAGATATTTGTTAAGTTATAATGGAAATGTTTCATGATTCATAATCGATATTCACATAAAACAAATAATAAACTCTAATAAATTTCAGTCGGGACCCATAAGAAATCTAGATCGTCGCAAATCTTTTCAACAATGGGTCCCGACTGTTTAAAATCGCTATGTTCCACATTATAATTTATTATTTGTTTTATGTGAGTATCGACCATAAATAATTTCCATTATAACTTAACAAATTTCTTGGGCAATAGACTTGCTTTTTTCTTTATTGTTTTTTAACGGAGTCGGGTTTTTAAAATTATTTTTTTATTTTATACTTTTTAGTTAAAATTACAAGTCAGTAAATTTCGCAATCTTTATCGTGGGGGTTATTGAGAAGCTTGCACAGATTTATTACAATTAAATGGAAATTTAGTGAGAACGACTTGCTAACCAACTTGAAATCGTTATACTGGACATTCAAAATTAAAAATTATAAAAGAAACCTAATAATGATTTTAAAATCCGTATTCAATGATACCCCACTCGACATGAGTTTTCATCATTTTCATGTCTTTAGTGACATTCGGACAATTACGACAAATGGATTGACGTAAGAATCATCAAAATCCGCCCACGCGTTTGGTCAAAGAGTGCCAGACAGTAACAAACATACATACACAGACATATTTAGACTGATAAACTCCTTTGCGTCGCACAGTCGGGTAAAAATGAATGTAGTAGGTATTAGCGAATTAGTGATAAATTCCTCATACACTGCGATCAGATTAAATCACTGACATCAGATGCTTCGAACCTCCGGACGCACCGACATGGCTCAGGAGGACCGGATAGTATTTTCTCCGAGATTCGCATCGTCTTCATCGTCCCCAGGTACATCTGAATGACTTCCTTACAAGCTTATTATATACGGTTAGAGGTGAGGACCTGACTAGCGGCCAAGATTCGAGGACTGCTGAGAACCGTTTGCCGACACGAGAAGAAGTGAGAGTTTACGCTCCGAAGCCGAGTGCAAGCTCGGAACTACTCTGTATCTGGTAAAAAGTAGGAATTTGTTACAATAAACTACCATTTTCAAAAAGGAACGTTACAGGATATGTACTACCATGTAAACTTAGCAACTTCATGATAGTTTTTCCAGAAAAACAGTAAAACTACTTTGCTACATAAACACACCCCGTTAATAAGATAGCCAAAAGTCAGGGATTAATATCTCTTTGTTTATCTAACGGAACCTCTTGACTGTCACTTAACTGACCACTTCACTTGACACGAAGTTTTCAACATCTTGTCAGGTAAATGCAGAGAATGATTATGTTAGGGCTACTTATACAATTCAATTTATTTACACTCGAGAGCAAAGTTTCGGGTCCTCCTTATTTAAAAAACAGCCATAGATTTATATTATTATTAAACACTAGTTTTATTTACATGGTAAACAATTATTTGCAATAGCCAACTGTATTAGCAATTTCTGCGATCTTATCATAGAAATAAAAATATCCAAAAATGACGATCTTTTGAAATTGCCCCGTTTCATTAAAATAATTTGTGGTGCAGGTGTGTTATATCTTATTCGGATGATTTAAGGATGACGAATGCGTTAATGCGACAAAAATATTACAAGAGCAAAGCCTTTTATTTATTTACATAATTTTCTTCTAAATTATAACATAATATATCTTTTTGTAGACATACTCGTATTGTTGAATGCACTTAAAACTGCAAAAAAAACCGAACAAGGGCGATTCCGACTCAAGCACCGAGGGTTCCCTACAAACTTTCACTTAGGGAGCGTTCAAGTATTACGTAAAGCAATTTTGACCCTCCCCCCCTTTAGTAAAACGTTCCGTAACCCACCAAGTGACCGTTTCATTCTATTCCAATTTTAAAATTCCCAAATTTAAAAATGCTTGAGAGAATCTCTGCACGCGACCGTTCTGAAGGGTTAAAAAAACAATGTTACGTAACGCGCACTTCAAACCCCCCTCCCGTAGCGTAACGCATCGTAACGTTTTACAAGACTCCCCCCTCCTCCCAAATTCACATTTTCCTTAATAGAACAAAATCTGATCACACTAACATATGATATACTACTTGACCTAGAAAATAAAAATATTTTTGTGAATATATCCTTTGCAATACATATAGGCTGACCATGTTTCTAAATATTTCAATTTTCAAATAGATATCATAAGTAGTTTTTGAGATATGGCGCTCTAATAGTCGGAAAGACAGACAGAGTCGCGCCATTTTTGGTACGGAAAACTAGAACCAGCGCGACCGCCTCATCTCAAAACGTTGACCGCGTGCTAACTTTGATTGCCTATGCCTATGATTTTATAGCAGTTGTTAGGAAATAAATGCACTAAAGTATAAATTTATATAAACCGGATAAAAGATTTCTGAGACTATTTTTACTTTTTTTAAGTTTTTTAAGTAAATCAGGTAAACATAAAAAATATTCCACGTTTTACATTTTTTATACATTTTTCTTTTCAAGAGTTGTATTTTATATCCAAAAATATTTGGTGTTCTTAAATAATACTTAAATGAATATTAACATATTCCAATGAAGCGCGGCGGAACCATATTAGTGGCCCACGCTCTTAACCCACTCATGACAACCCTGGGAACAACTATTTCAAGTTCCAAACCTTAATCACAGATTAAGATCCCAGCTCATTCGTTATCCTCAAGTAATTTCAGTGGGCCCATAGATAATTATTGCACAGATTTTTTTATCGCTGCATTGCATCTTCACTTTCATTGCATAATTGCATATAACAGCTAATGTGTAGCTGATATTGCATAATAAAATATCGTAACTGTTGTTGATTTGAAGCCACATTGCTGGTTTGATAAAGTCAACTAGACAAGTGGCACCTTTTGAATTCCAATTTCGAACGTTCACTCGTCCTGGTGGACTACCAGTCAGAGATGGGCAAAATTTATTCGAATGACGAATAACGAATAAAAATAACAAAATCATTCGCGAATAACGAATAAAATCTTCGAATGATTATTCGTCTTAAAATTATTCGCGAATAATTTATTCGACGAATAAATCATTCGCGAATAAAATGTTCCACGAATAAATTATTCGCGAATAAAATATTCGAATGATTACTAACTATTTACCTGTTTTTTACTTTGCCGTGTTTTCTTTTCAGGTGACTAATGTAATTCGATGTTGAATTTGGAAGTATTTTTATTTTAACAATTTTACGTGAACACTTTACACAGGTCATGATAACACTATCGGTTTATGAATCAATTTTGGAAAAAAAACACCATCTAGTATAGTCAAGGTTGATTTTGTTTGATCTGTTGGTAAAACATCACTGTTTTCACTTAAGTCCCGAAAACGATCGTCGCCTGCATTAATTTCACTCATTTTCATAAAAGTTGTAAACGGCGGTAAGTAACGTGTTATACATATAGCGACTGGCTTAGACGGTAGTATACAAAAGAGTAATTGGTAAGAAATAATAAACAATCAGAGTTAATCTAATTATAAGAAACTAATATAACAATTTGATTTTCTCGCTCTTTTATATATCCATCTCTTTCTAATTAGCTTCCTGCGATAAAACCACCATCCTTCGGCCCCTAACATGCACGAGTTGCTTATAAGTAGTAAATTTGTTTCTTGTAAATTACCATTTGTGGTTTATTTGTTATTTTATAATAACAGGTATTATTGGCATCACGCCGCATAGTCAAGAGAAGATGAAACACTCTTTAAAATGTTACAGTGTTAAAATGAGAAAAATTACTAAATAAAATAATCGGAATGGTGGAGACGTTCGCCTGGAAACCAGAAAACCATTTTTTTATTTCGGATCGGATTCGGAGAGCTTGACTAGTATAATTATGTGTACTACAAGTACAACAAAGGATTACTCTTAGAACAAGAGCTGAAGTCATGATGACTCAGTTCTTTGCTGGAACTGATTGCAGTATGTAGACCGCGATGAAGAAATGAAAGCTATTTACAATAAGTTCAATTCACCATTACCTTTTCAAGCGTCTCTAACTAGAGCGTGTAATCAAATATACCAAATCTCCTTAAATCAAACAGACCAGAAGCAAGTTACGTAATTTCTAAATCAATTTATGTATTTATTTGTCTTTGTTTTCGCTGTTATATTATCAGCACTGACAAAAAAAAACGAGTCTCTCTAAGCATAGATGAGTCTCTCACTTAAGTCTTATGTTTTAAACAATTAGCTTCAAGGTGATCTTGTGGTACCTATAAAGAATGTGGCAATCCCACACAAATAAAAGATGACGTCATAAGACCCTACCGCACAAAGAATCAAGCTTCACCCCGCTGAAGGAACCCTCCCGATCATCAAACGTAATGAGAAATTGCCGTCGTTTTCTCTTATTGCAACACAATTACCATCCATTGACCCTTAACACTTTTATATAAAATCATACGGGTTTCCAAAATATTATTCGTAATTTATAGTTTTATTCGAATAAAATAACGAATAAATCATTCGTTATTCGAAATTGAACGCAAATAAAATTACGACGAATATATTTTTTTCGAATGATTATTCGAATAAAAAATTATTCGAATAATGCGCAACTCTGGACACTGTGCTCGTCGATAGACTGTCTATACTTTGACAAATTACTAAATTACATTACCAATTACCGCTATCAGATCGCCACTCAACGTAACGTTCGGCGAAACACTCGTGTTGTGGATTGTATAGCTGCACACATTCCTGTGTAATCAATTCTACTTCATCTTGCAACAATGGTGGACACATCACATTTTATGGAGCACCTGCTTCTAATATGCAAACACGACTGTGCAGACATCAAATTTGGCTTGCGCTGCTCGATCGGTTCGACTAACACCCACAAAAACCACAGCGAGGTGAAATGAAAAGAGCGCTAAACCGCGCTCGCTTGATGTAAAACTGCATTTGGTAGCTTGGAATCTACAGCAGTAATCTACTTGTGGTAAGAGCTTATACTTTATTGTTTTTTTTTAAATAAGAACTGTCAGACGCTAAAATAAATTCATTTTTTGATTAACTCTGTAAGATTTTTTTTTAAGTATTTTGGGCTCAGGCCTTTTTACACCTTCAAACTTCTTTCGAAGTCAGTTAATAATAGGACAAAATATTACAACAAGATTATTACTTTCTACCTAGTGTACAGTCAATCAATGTAAGCACTTTAACTCATGGCCATGCTGTCCGTTTCTTTTTTTGTTTTCGTACGCAAAAGATACGAACCAGGTATCTTCCTATTAGGTACTAATACTAGGTATCTACCTACTACAAGTACTAGGTACCTACTACATAGTAACAAACTCTACGGCATAACGAAACGGCCTCATGAACTGTGCTCCAGAACATCAGTTTAGAATGAATCGTCTAATAATGTTCACGACAATCTTTTGTTGATAGAGAGCCACTGCATCTCGAGAACCAGTCGCGACGCCGGTGGGGGGAACAACTCAAATTCAAGAGTTTATCCTGGACATGGTAGCCGATTAAGTATACATAGAAATAATTGTCCAGCTAGGGTAGGTAAATCACTTCGAGAAATCAACAATTTCTTCTGCGCATACCTTTTCATCCCATATTCCGCAGTATTTCGAAACGACCGACTTTCATTAAAGTGTTGCCTATTATTATAGGAGGTTTACAAAGTTTCCCAAAGAACAATTGAAGAGCTATACTCGGAGTTTTTCTACAAACTCGAATTAGGAATGAGATAGAAGTAACCGACATATACGCACGGCGAATATGAATATGTACAGGAAGACAAAGCGTAAGTAGGCCTCCCACAAGGTGAACTGACGACCTGCTAACGGTCGAGGAAGTCCGGCAAAAGAGTTGTTTTTCGGAAGAATTTCTAGAATCGATTTACTGAAACCTGAAAGGCTAGCTTTATTTCGTTTCTAGATTCACCCGCAGGCTGCAACTTCATTAAGAGGATGAAAAATGTCTTCCCTCTCAAATTCATCCATCAAATGTAATTGGTTATTTCGAGATGCTAACCTTTCATAAACATTAGAAAAAAATGTTAAGTGATTTATAACCACAACAGCGGGTTGCGTTTTACAAAAATAGTTTTACGATATATTTGAAGGTAAAGAGTCGAATGCCGATAGTCGATATACGTATACGGCCACGGCTGAAACAAATATATGTTAAATATCTAAAATTATGTTGTTACCAAAGATTTGTATAATACATAAAGGTTTTGGGTAAATTGACTCAAATATGACAAAAATAGTTGAAGCCGGAAAAAATCGTACCGTTTGGTTTATTTATTATTTATTTACCGTTTATCTCGGCATGCGCTGCAGAAACCAGTAGAGTTAAACATTAATAATGTATAGTGAAAAGTCACTCTTTATATCGATTTATGAAAAGGCCGCGAAAGCCGTTATTGGCAAAAGATTGAACCAAAAATATTTACATATTAAGTCAGACGATGTTCTAATTATAATGCACACTTTTTTTGTATTCTATTGATTCCTATCAAATTTAGTACTTTTATCGTTTTCGGTATTTGAAATATAGATACATTATCAAATATTGACAAATAGTCTAAAAGTTACGGTCATGAGAATGTTCAAGCGCGCTGTTATATCGCGACTGTGCAGGCTGATACATGTCTGATCGTAATATTCAGAACAATTGACCAATCCATTGAATAATGCAATTGGACAAGTTGTAGATGACATAATATAAAAAGAAGGTCTTATGCTCATTGGTAGTCCAGCGTTGTTCAGACAAAGGTTGCAGTCGGCACATTAGCTGGTCGATGCTCATGGTCGCTCACACAAGTCACGTAGGGTGCGAGCGGCAAGATACGGCTAACTACTTCTGCAATTACTCCACGAAGACGATTGAGATTGCTGTCAGGAATCCTTTTAATAGATGACCATGGTCTATATATAATCAACTACTCTAAAGAAAACTCTTTCAAATTTTACGAGTGGAATCGTAAGAGTAAAAAATAAAAGAAATATAAAAGTGGGTGCCGTGTTAATCTGCTCATAAATCACATACCTAAATAGTACTCAGAATAAATTCCGTGCCGCCTTTCAAGGTCAAAATCGTTCTAAGACTAACAAGTGAACCAAAATCACTATGTTCAACTATAGCGGACAGACAAAAAATCAAAAAGACCACTTACTGTTACATGGTTGGCCCCTGTTAAAAGTTGTCAAGTGATTTTAGTAAAACGTTAGCCGAGGCTAGACTGTCAGAGAATACTTACGGAACGAACCACAAGAATTAAACAACTTTGCTATTCATATTCACTATCCTTATATCGTATTACCTAGTTCTTAATAATACCAAGGACGATTAAAACAAGAGGACTGTGAACGCCCACACAAAAAGCCGTTCCCCGTAGTTCTCGAAAAATCCAGGCTATTGGGAGATGGCGCCAAGGTCGTAAACAGCCAATCAAATAATAAGGCATGCTACACATGTAACGGAAATATTCGATTACTACCTGGCTAGATATTGCCCTTTCAATGTATGTACTACATGGCGCTAAAGCAAATGAGTTAATATTACTTCTAATTATTGTTATTTTTATAAGGTCACCACTAGACACTGAACGTGTACCGAACCCACATCAAAACACTTCACAAAAACAGTGCGACTCTCACATTGCATATGTCTATCTCACTTTTTTTTCCTACACGAATGTGTTTTAACAAATAAATAAATAAAGGTTCACATGATAGTTGAGTTTACCAAGAGATCTGAGATTTGCATTTGATAGTTATTAATTATACTTATTGCTAGATTACAAGTAAAAAAAAAAATACTTCAACTAGATCAAACATCAAGATAATTATTAAATTATTATTTTGTTTAGTTTAGTAATGTTTTTCAAATAATACCTATTCGGATGGATCGGATGTAATTTGAATAATATGAAGTTGATGTAGTTCAATTATCGTGATAGGAAGCAGAGCATAAGGATAATTTCAGGCGACGTTATCACTTGCAGAACTATGCCTAGTTCACCGTCAACCTATTGTCATTCGCCTTTTGACATACGTTTCCATCAGTCTTCCACTAATGCCCGTCCGATGATACTAACATCTAATAGAGACCAGCATCAGATTGCTAATTAATCAGTCAAACAGTTCACGATAATTGACAAGTTTCACATCAAGACACTCATTGAATACATCAGGAGAGGCATAAACTCCACGGTATCGACATAAACACTAACAAAACTTGGTGTGGATTAATGACACACAAAGAAAGTATATTAATATGAACAAATAAAAAATATTCTGTGTTTATTGCATTCAATCAATATATTTATATATATATATATAATTATATTGATTGAATTTATATGCCGCTTTTAATTGCATTAATAATAATAATAATATAAAATCACTTTTTACGTCTATTTACGCTTTAAATCCTCCGTCTTTTTGATAAATATATTTTAAAAGCAACACAAATGATGACGTACAGTGTAAGTACACAATGTACGAAACAAGAAGACGCAAAAGTCGGATTGGTTATGACGGCGACAAAATAGTCTAAGAAATGTTAACGAGGCAACGCGCGAGAGCGGCATCGACACCAGACACAAACGCACGCCCACCACCCCCGCCTGCATCGTCCAGCTCGTCGGCATCGTCGTCGGGAGACGAGTTTGCCACTGCTCCCGACACCAACAGTCAGTCGAGTGACGACGAGCGCGGGCCGCCGCCCCCGCCGCCACGACCACCAGCGCGACGAGGGCGCCCACCGCTGCCGGCACGCTTGGGGCCTGCGGGGTATCCTGCTCCGCCCACGGCTCCCGCTACCGGTGGTGTAGTGCGTCGCATGCGATGGACTCAAGCAATGAACGAGCACTGCATGCGCGCATACTACGGGGCTACAGAGGGGGGAACCCACCTGTCTGCGTACCGAGACAGGATGCTCCTTCTGTTCCAGACCCTCGAACCGGCCATTGCCGTATCTGCACAGCGGCTATCGGATCAAGTGCGCGCTATCCAACGGCGTAAGTTGCTGGACGACGCGATGCTTGATCAACTGCGCCTGGAAGTACTGGCTGCTCGCGCGGCCTCCACGTCGTCTCGGAATCCACCTGCTACGTCGCCAGTTTCGGCGCCAGCACTCGACCTGGTGCCGGGGGCGCCGCGGGTCGATCCCGGCTCTGACGAGGGGCACTGCGCGAGTAGCGTAAGTACCCAGACCAATGAGCAATTGAGGAGGACTCTGGAAGAGACGTATGAGCGGTATCGATTCGCGCCTGACTCTAGGCCGCGATTACCACGCTTGCCCACGAATAGACGTAACTTAGCGCTAGTGGGAGCCCTGAACGCTTTGCTAGACCCGTATCTGCGGGCTAGCGAAGATCTAGCTGATACCCACTCGATCATGTACTGTGGGGCCATCGCGGCGTGCCGCGTTGCTCGTGTCAAGTTCCCGGACGCTGACGGAGCACCGCGGACTGCCGGTGGTGTCCCCGCCTGGCAAGTACGGATCGAGCGGCATATCAGCACGTTCAGGACTCTCATTGCAAAGCTAATCTGCTTCAGAGGGGGTAACAACCGCCCTCGTGTCATGCGCTACGTAGCACAGGCCTTTGCGGGGACTGCTGTCAGACCCCGTGATTACATGGCCTGTGTTACGGAGCGCATCGACTTCCTGAAGCAGAAAGTATATGCGTGGGCAAGCCGTATCCGCCGCTACAGAGAACGTGTGGATCGATTCCAGCAGAATCGCCTCTTCCAGAGCGATCAAAGGAAGGTATACCGAAAGTGGGAGGGAACCGACCAACGTGTGACCGACGGGCGGCTGCCGGATCCTACTGCCATGAATAATTTCTGGCGTAGTATCTGGTCGGTGCCAGTCGAGCACACCTAGGGCGAGTGGATGAATGTTGTCGAACGTGAGTGTGAGCCCATCGAAACCATGGGGGCTGTTACCATCAGCCCCGATGACGTGAGCTGTGCGGCTCGTACGACCCAGAACTGGAAAAGTCCTGGGCCGGACGGGTTGCACAACTTCTGGGTCAAGTGGTTTCGATGTTCACACGAACGACTGGCAACACAATTCCAGCAAGCCCTCGAGCTTGGTTCCCTGCCATATTTCCTAACAACTGGTGTTACCTTCCTGCTCTATAAGTCCGGTAGTACCACGGAAGCGAAAAACTATCGACCCATCACGTGCTTGCCTACGCTGTACAAGCTCCTTACATCTATTTTGAGAGCAAAAATTAACACGCACATTGTTGCGAATAACGTTTTGGCCTTCTCTCAAAATGGATGTAGGGTTGGGTCCCGTGGTACTAAGGAGCTCCTTCTCATTGACACGACTATTTGTCAACAAGTTCGGCGGAACAGGGGGACTCTTTCGGCCGCTTGGATTGACTACAAGAAGGCCTATGATTCGGTGCCTCATTCATGGCTTGGGAGGATCTTGGAGCTGTATAAAATCGATACAGTTTTAAAATCCTTTATAGGCTCATGTATGAGGCAGTGGACCACAGTCCTTCGTCAACCAGGTGGCCGAGATGGCCCCCCTGATCCGCAGGACTTTATAAGGATTAAGAGGGGTATTTTCCAGGGCGACAGTTTGAGTCCATTATGGTTCTGCCTAGCCCTAAATCCACTCAGCACTCTGCTGAAGGATTCAGGATTAGGTTGCCGGCTTCGCAGAGGGGGTGAGATCATTTCTCATCTGCTGTACATGGACGATCTCAAGCTGTTTGCACCAAAACGACCAGAACTGGTGGAGCTACTCAAAGTCCCAGAAACATTCAGTAGTGCCATCAAAATGGAGTTTGGTGTAGACAAGTGTGCGACCATGCATGTACAGCGGGGGAAAGTCGTAAATTCAACGAATTTACAGCTTTCCGAGACAATGTCTCTCAAATCTCTCTCCGAAGTTGAAACCTACAAGTATCTCGGTATGTCACAGACATTGAGTATTGCGGACGGAGACATTAAACAGCCAGTGAAGGAGCGTTTTTTTTGCCGCTTGACAAAAGTACTGAACAGTCTTTTGTCGGGTGGCAACAAGGCGCGCGCCTTCAACGCTTGGGTGATGCCCCTGCTCACTTACTCCTTTGGCATACTAAGGTGGACCCAGACTGAGCTGGACGCCCTGGATAGGAGGGTCCGTATGCTGCTCACTACACATCGCATGCTACACCCACGCTCGTCAGTAATGAGACTGTACATCCCGCGCAAGTGTGGGGGCCGTGGCTTTTTAATGCCAAGGACCTCCATAACCGCGAGGTGTGCAGTCTCAGGTGCAGTTTCCTAAACAATGAGTGTGGGATACATCGCGATGTAGTGGCAGTAGACAAAGGCCTCACCTCTCTATCCTTGGCAAACGAGAACTGGCGCAGACCAACGGTGCTTAGCACTGTAGACCGCAAGGACGTATGGAGGAGTAAAGAGCTACACGGGCGGTTCTACAAGGCCCTTACAGGGCCTGATGTAGATCTGCTCGCGTCGGTGAACTGGCTACGTTTCGGCGATCTCTTCGGGGAAACCGAAGGTTTTGCCTGTGCAATTACGGACGAAGTTATCATGACGAACAACTACCGGAAGTATATCCTGAAGGACGGTACGGTCGACATTTGTCGGGCATGCCGCCGTCCCGGAGAGTCACTCAGGCATATAATTTCCGGTTGTTCTCATCTTGCTAACAGCGAGTACTTGCACAGACATAACCAAGTAGCCAGGATTATTCACCAGCAACTTTCTGTTAAATACTGTCTTGTGGGGTCTGAGGTGCCGTACTATAAGTACGCACCGATGCCAGTTCTTGAAAATGGTCGTGCCACGCTTTATTGGGATCGATCTATCATCACGGACAGGACTATTGTAGCCAATAAGCCTGATATCGTGCTGGTAGATCGATCTAAGCGCCGGGCAATACTCATCGACATCACCATTCCACATGACGAGAACCTCGTGAAGGCTGAGAAGGACAAACTCAGCAAGTACCTCGACTTGGCTCACGAGGTGACCGCCATGTGGGATGTTGATTCGACGATAATTGTCCCGATAGTGGTTTCGGCAAACGGTATTATAGCGAAGAGTCTCAACGAACATCTTAAGAGACTCTCGCTAGATCGCTGGGTCAAGGGTCAGATACAGAAGGCAGTAATCCTGGACACGGCCCGCATTGTCAGGAGATTCCTCTCTGTGCAGCCCTAACCACCGGTAGCTTGAGCCCTGCCCCGCTGCCGGCGGCACCCTAGGTTAGGTTTTTTATAATGTGTTTATATTTTGTATTTGCATTTTGTATTTTACTTTTTATATATATATATTGTAAAAAACCTACCCTAAGATTTTAAATAAATAAGTGAATAATAATAATAATTCATTTATTCATAAGACAACACAGGTCCACAATAACGTTAAAAGTAAATGTCATTAAATTAAATTAAACTAGATTAGTACCTTGCAAGTAGTGACTTATGTATGGGCAATCAAATCTGCCCGCGATCAAGGACAAGATGCTGTTGGGACTGGCTCGCACTCTGCAGAGCAAGGATGCGCACCGCCTGCGCAGAGTGGCAAAGAAGCAGGCGGTGCGCGCCTCCGCGAACATGCCTGATGCACCGCAGCGGCGCGGCAGCCGCAACATCACCCTGAACGCATCATTGTACTGGACGCGCAGGGCGCTGAGCGACCTACGAGTGTAGTTGGCCCACAGACTGCACGTGTACAACGAGGTACAGTAGGCCCGAAACAACGTGACTTTTACCTCCCTTGTGCACCGCGAGAATCTGCGAGCCAACATATTCGCTCTAACCGCCAGCGCCCTACGCTCTCGCTCAATGTCAGCGTCGTCCTTCAGGTCGTCAGTGAGTATGTGACCAAGGTATTTGAATTTCCTGACTCGATTTAACTCTACACCATTTGACATAATGGGGGGCACGTTCGGTGGTAGCTTGGCTCCAGACTTGAACACCATGAATTCACTCTTTGACCACTCTTTCACTATGAATTCATTGCATCATAAAAGTAAACTTTAATATTTTTTTAATTATCCTGTAAACGAGTCATTATTATATAGGCAATTGATGTCTTGGATACTACTAGTGTTGTGCCGTTAGTAAATTACCGTTGCCGGTAATTTCCCATTTGGGAATATATCCAGTAAATTTCCATTGTTCCCGGTAATATTCCCAAAAGTAGGTACTATACAATACCTTGGAATTTATTATTGTTTATACGCTATATTTAGTTAATTTAATTCGAAACAAGCAGACCTGGCTCAGATATCTTTAGGTCTCTGTCGATCATTAAATTCGATAATTGTTTGACACTTCGGTATATACCAAGTAGGTATCCGAGTTTTCCCGATGACGATTCGTAATGATATTTGTACTGTTCGGCCCCCTATTGCCCAACGTATTTGACGTTCGCAAGCAGTATCAAGTGTCATGATTATGTATGGTCTATGACAGTTGATTCGGATACCAAGTGTCGAAAATTCGTTAGGCAATAACCCCGCTGGTCTAAGATTTTGACTGAAATTTTAACGGCCGTCTACACAAATTTTGCTCTAATACAAAATACCAAAGCGTATTCTTTTTGTATCATTGCAGCGAATTTGGTCTAGGTGGCGTTGTAAGTAAAGAAAGACTAAAAAAAAGAATGGTTGACAACTGAGTTTTATCAAGGACCATTAAAAAAAGAGGACTGTGATGCCATACTTTGATCTTGTTCCGATAGCAAGGAGATATTCTGACAAAAACTAGATGGCGCTTAAAAAATAAACATTTAACGATGTTATAACTGAATAAAGAAACATAGTATAGTAATAATTCGTTCGCAAATAGCTAATAATAAATAAATTTTTATATTTAAATACTGTATCCCACTTCCAAAGTTGAACAATTGTTAAAAATAATTCGTACACATAGATGGCGTTATACATATCGGGGAACGGCTTTTTGAATGGAGATGGTCAGTCCTCTTGTTTTAATGGTCCTTGGTTCTATTGAATTTTGTTACAAGTAACACCACCTGTCTTTCATTATGGAACTAATGACCGGAGAACGATTCAAAGTATGGCTACAGATGCCCGTAAACTTCTTAAACTAAAATGGCGGATACATTTGTACGTAAATCGGTTACTGCGCAGTCAGTATTATGCTCAAGTTTGCCGGCAACTATACTGTCAGTCCTCTTGTTTTAATCGTCCCTGATAATAAATATCTACCATAAGAGTGAAATGACGGGGTCGAATAAGTACTAACGTTGAGGCCACATTGAACAGGCTATATCTACCTAGAAACCGTTTTAGGAATAAATAATGCAATTTGTTTGTCTTGCCTTGTTTCACTTTTTCCCTCATAATGCTTCTTACCAAGGTTTATAAAGTTTTACGTAACATTTGTGACAGCCAAACAAAAGCACTGAACACATAATTCATAGAACAGGAAAATAGTAATTTCGCTGGAAAATATATAACATGGCTAAGCTGAAAATCATTGAAACCTGATAACCTATAGTTTCCATCACAAAGTGTCAACCTAAGGATAAATAATAAGTAATCGAAACGGGTTGAACTGCAATCTGATACGATCGCGCGTCGTATTCCGTGAACATTAGATCGCAGTAGGTAGGTGTCAAAGGAGTGGGAGCTTCTCTTACCTGGTGGTATGACAATAGCTGTCAAACAAGCCGGTAACGGGGAAACGAATGGGGGCTTTCAAGCTGGCATAATAGGGAGGCGGCGGGCGACTGAACACGGGGGAAGAAAAACTTACGTGAATATCAATCTAACTTTTATAGCAAACCCGTGACAAACGATACTAATTACAGGATACGTCATTAACTATATATTCATTGAAATTAAAATACCATAGTTGTTACAAACCATACATTTAAAAAAAGTCGTATAGAGAACACCTACATATATTTGATTTTTGTGTATTTAAAGCTGTTAACGTAAATTCAGTTTAAATACTATAGTGGTTTGTGTCCAACTTAAATAAAGATTATTTTATATAAATTGACTATTATACAGTAAAAAATAAATAAAAGTCCGTTCATTGAATTAACAGTTAGAGGTTTATTTATCCGACAGGTTATAACAAGAAGGCATAAAGCTCTCGACTTTAAAGAGGATTTGTTTTTAAATAGGCGTCGTACGCACCACGTCTGCGAGGTTCATAGTTTCCGTCTGGCACTTGCAGGAAAGATTTATCACTACCTGAGCCCAAAGCTATACAATAAAACTAATAGGTTACTCGGAATTTATAAACTGACCTTAAGAGAACGCAAACTGAAACTTACAAACTGGCTGGTTACTCTGACATATGAGGAGATTGAGGATCTCCTTTGAGTCCTTTATAAAGAATAATTTATATATATATATATATATATTTATACACATATACATGCACATACACACTCACAAAACATACACGACATAAACCATCACTTAAGCGTTCGTAAATTAAAATAGGCTTGTTCACGCTTACCTTACCTTATTTCTTAAACCTAATTTTAAGCTACATAATGTGTTACCTTGTATGTACCTCATAAATACCATTGTCACCACTCAATCACAGTGAATAAATCTACTTGTATTTCCGGGGTGAGGGCCTGGAGATCTGTAATACAGGTTTATACCTAGTTCAGACTCCAGTCTCTCACAAAGGTTATCTGTAAATCATTTGTAAATTTTGCTTGTAAAATTGTCCTTAATGAGGTGAAAATAAATACATTATATTATTTATTATTATTATTGAAGATATTCCCATGAAAATAGGTGAAATGGACTATTTCAATGTCGTAAAATATTTTAATATTTTTAAATAAGCTTTGTGCTCTCATCACGCCAGAATGGATGGACCACGCTGTGTGAGCTACCCAATTACCCCTAAGCAAAAAAGAGGGTCATGACTCTTTTCTCCCCGTCGGACTAATTGTAGGTTGTTTTTCGGAAGCGTTTCTATCGATCAGGATGAATAAGGTATACGTAAAGTTTTGCCTACAAAGTAGGGAAGGAAATGATGGCCTTACTTATCACTGCAATTTACTAAATACTATCTAAAACCGTTAACGTAACCCCATCGTGCGTTGGTGTTAGATTTTAAGGTTTCCCATTTAACACCTTTTCACAGTCCAGTATCCTATGTATGGGTCACGACAAACCAGCTCGACAAGTCCGTGCCCCACATATGGGACAAATATCGGTAAAAAATACATAAGCTTCTTCATTCCAGGTAACGCGTATTTTTTACCCATATTTGACCCATACTTGGGCCACTGCACTGTGAAGGTGTTTAGTTAAAATGTTGTCTAAGTTGATACTGTCTCTTACAGGATTGTTAATAAGGTCAATTATAACAGCCCGGAAATAACTAGTAATAACGCGGCAAAGGTACGGAAAATTGGTCACACAGATTAACATTATGAGCGATAATCCCTTGCGTAGATGAAAGAAAATATTATTTACACCAGGCCCATATCACAAGAACACCATGTATTAAAAAGATACTCATAGGTAATTAATTTACCTATAATCGTATAACTGTTGCAGAATTATACCTATGTATATAGAAAATATATATGTACATATGTAAGAATGTCAGTATTTCTAAATAGCTGCATCATATTAGAAAACATGGTAATTGAACAAATGAAGTCATTTAGATATTTATGCATATAGTGCTGCCACAAATGACTCCAGATGTACATCGTCTGATATTATTACCAGGATAGCTATAGCGAAAAAAAACGGTCAAGAGCGAATCTGACTCGCGCACCGAGGGTTCCGTACAAACTTTCACTTATTCCTACTTAACTTGCCGCTTGAGGTAAGTTTGCCTCTGGTATCTATGGCGTCACATACAAATGAGGGGCAAACTTTACGTTATTAAAAAATGATTTTTGGTGATAAAAAAAGTAGGTAAGTATGGTTATAATTTTCGTGTAATATTCATATTAAATTACATAATTCCAGAAAATTCTAGATTTTTCGTTTGGTAAACTTCGGAGATAAAGAGGGAGATGGAGGAGGATGGAAAGGATCAGGAAAAGAAAATAAAGAAAATTTTGATGAAGTTTATTGAGAACAGGAGAGGGAAGATATTAGGTCATCTTATACAGAATGACAACTGGATGAAGAGAATAATAGAGGGAAGGGGAAGACCTAGAAAGACATACATGGAGCAAATAAAAGAAAAATAAATGCTTAATCGTACATTGCCGTAAAGGACAAATCAGAATGTAGAATACGCTGGAAATGAGTCCACCGAGAAGAGCCTAGGTTTTAAATAGATGATGATGATTAATCTAATTGTATACAAGTAATACAAGTAACTTAAGCATAAAGTTATTGTATTTACTGCTAACTACTTCTATTTCTTCCTGAGTGCAAGGTAACATGGTGGTCTTGATTATGCTTGTATAATAATTAAACTATATATCACTGGTATAATATTAGATTACACTAAATATGATCATTATCACTGACGATGTTTGTATTTGCTTGTTTCTATTATATTAAATATACTAGCTGCCGCCCGCGACTTCGTCCGCCTTAGATTCGTTAATCGCGAATAAAAGTTACTTTTCCAGGATAAAAAGTATCTTATGTCTTTCCCCAAAACTCGATATTTTGCTAATTTAAATGTGAAGCATATTACCAAGATTTCAAGCTCCTAGCGAAAAAAAAAATACTGTCCATTCAAATTTTCATCCTCTTTTTCGTCCCTAAATGGGATGAAATTTGACATACATTATTATTATTATAGCCTATGTGCTATTCTGATATATAAGGTACATAACTGGAAAGTTCCATAAAAAATCGCCCAGTAGTTTTTGAGATTAAGTGGAACGTACATACATAGTTTCGCGTTTATAATATAAGTAAGGATAATCATCCCGTACGGAGTAGCTAGTTTCCTTGCTATTTTTTGGCAAGCCCAAATATTACGCAGAATGCTAAACGTGTCTAAAAAATGGTAATCATGCACGCAGCTTTTGACCAAGGCCAGACCAGCAGAGACCAGTTTTTCTGCGCCTGTATGGAGCAACGGTCGTTCAGAGAGGGCAGGGCCTTTGTGCCTATATCAACCGCACGCCACTGCTTGTAATATATACTATTATCTATACCTATAATAAAGCTGAAGAGGGTCGAAAGTCTGTACATGGTAGATATTCGAAAAAACGTTGGCCGGGGATACTTAAAATTTTTGTCTGTTTATCTGTTTGTCTGTTTATTTGTACGCGCATCACGTGAAAACGGCTGAAAAGATTTTGATGCAAACTTTAGTTATCTGTCGAGAAGATCCCCGGCCAGGTTATAGCTATAAAAATTCAACCCTTAAAAGGGGGGGTGGCCACTACATTTGATTGAGTTAAGTTTGCACCTGAATCTTATCGCACTACTTAGGAAGGAGGTGCAAACTTTTCTCAAACATGTGGTAGGAGCTTACGAGTATCGAGTTCCTTGCGAAACTAACAGGTGGCGCTGAAATTAATACCATTTTGCCAAATTAACTCGAAGTTTAGAAGATACGGATATCAACAAATTTAATTGCAGAATTGATTTAATAATACAACATAATACGAGATAAGTTGCTCGGTGGTATCATCAAGGAGGGGGCTCACATGTGCAACAATTCGCCTAGGTACTGCTTCTGGTTGGTAAAGGACTTCTGAGGAAACCAACGGCCTGGTTCGATTACCAGAGACGTTATGCAGGATCGTTCCGTCCGTTAAATACCACATTCGGAGCGTATACGAAGACCTGAGCTAGGCGACGCGACGTGACAACTCTTGGGTTTGTAAGAGAGCCATACTTACGCCGAAAATTGAACAGGCAGCGGCATTTAATGCGCGGATATTGGCGAAAAAGGTGAACAGGCAGTACATAATTCCATTAACACTATCTTGGATGAAGGTAACGTCACAACACACCCGATGAAGTTCCTAAACTCAATGAGCGCTTCAGGACTCCCAGCACACACATTAACCCTGAAAGTTGGAGTTCCGATCATGCTTCTTCGGAATTTGTCACCTCCAAAGTTCTGCAACGGAACCCGGCTAAAAGTAAAGCAGCTGCAGCGAAACCTCATCGAGGCGCAAATCCTGATGGGGTGCGGCGACGGAGAAGCCGTGTTCATCCACCGCACCCCCCTCATCCCGAGCAACTTCCCGTTCCGCTTCAAGCGCCTACAGTTCCCCGTGAGCGTCTGCTTCGCCATGACCATCAACAAGTCGCAGGGGCAGACGCTGCGCGCCGCCGGTGTGGACCTGCGCACGGGCTGCTTCTCGCACGGGCAGCAGCTCGCTACGTGGCAAGCTCGCGCTTCACCAGTTGTACGGCGCTGTTGGTGTTGATGCCCGTCGGGAAGACTCACAATGTGGTGTAAAAAAAAATATTATAAAATATCAATGTTATGTAAATATACTTTACATACCTACTTTTGGAGAATGTAACTGTAGATATAATTAATTATGTGTACATATTTAGCTGTGCATGCATAAACGTAACTGTAAATAAAATGTAAATACTTGGCCTCACTTTTTTGATATCTATGTTCACCTTATGTCTAATTTTACTTCTAAATAATATTAGACCTAAATTCGAAAGTTTGTTAGGAAGTATGGATTCCTATGTGTATATTTCTTACCTTTTCATGCTGAGACTGATTTGACTGGAGGGCCGATTTGGTTGATATTTGCTATGTACTTGATTTGGAAAGGTACATTCAAGAACGTAGAAATACAAAAAAAATTAAATAAAATAAGTACCAACTTCAAAGTAAACAAAAGCCATAAATAATCTTTTAGTACGGTACGGCCGCCGTATTGCCTAACGCGTTTGACGCTCGCAATCGGAATCAAGTGTCATGATTTTGTATGGACTATGACAGTTGATTCGGATACCAAGTGTCAAAATTTCGTTAGGCAATAACCCCGCGGATCACATTTGAATCACCTTTTGAAGTCGGTGCCATGGTTTGGCACCGACTTCAAAACGTGATTCAAATGTGATCCGTACAGTACATAAAAGATTATTTATGGCTTTTTAGTTTATTTTGAATTCGGTTCTTTTTTTATTTAATTTTTTTCATTTTTTACTTTTTAGTGATGGATTTTAGTAGTGATATAAAGTATCTTTAAGAGCCCAGAATTGGAAGATTGAGGAGGCACTTTGCACGCATCTCGAGTCTTTGGAAGTAAGAAATGTAAAAGTTGGTTGGTTCATACTCATTTGTACCTTCCATCATCAGCTCAGTTTGTTTGTCTGATGATGACAACCAGACAAATACAACTGAATAACTTTAGAAAAATATATACAAAACATTGTTAGTGCCTAGAATATTTGAGGGTTTCTCTCGATTTCCCTGGTATTCCATCATCAGATCCTGATTTGGTGATAAGGAGACTACCTCAGGGACACACTATGAAGAATATGACTAACAGTCAGAACGTACCTACCTATAGTAGATGATTTTTTAAAGAATTATCCTCTAACTCTTAACCATTAAGGAGTTGTACCTTCCGTCATCAGCTCAGCATGATGACATGATGACTACCATATGCAAATTCTTACATAGCTTAAGAAAATATAAGAAAAACGTTAAAAGTGCCTATAAAATTTGAGGATTGCCCTCGATTTTCCTGGGATCCCATCATCAGATCCCAACTTGGTGGCAACAGTTTATCCTTTCAAATAAAAAAAGAATTTTTAATATCGGTCCACAATTGGCGGAGTAATCGGTGAACATACATAAAAAAAATACAAAGTGTCGAACATAGAACCTCCTCCTTTTTTCTAAGTCAGTTAAAAAGTGGTACTGTATGTTCAGATATACACCTACTAAGTATATACTCTATGTCTTTTAAATCACGTCAAAAAATTTTGAGCTGTTTATACAATTACCACTAAATAAAACTTTATTTATCTGGACTTTATTTCAAGTTTCGCCTCCAGGGGAGAGGAGTGAATTAGCCGCTTACTGACACTACGACTTACATAAAGTTGTTAAAATTTTAAGTCTACATTAAACATATTTTCAAAAAAACTATTGTTGTAAAATATATTTTTGGATTTTTTGTGTGTTTGCCTGTGTCATTGTGGTTTCATCACACCAAAACGGCTAAACGGATTTCGACTGTTTTTAACCGACTTCCAAAAAAAGGAGGAGGTTCTCAATTCGACGGAATGTTTTTTTTTTTTTTCTTTTTTATGGATGTCCACCGATTACTCAAAGGCTATTTGACCGATTTCAAATTTTTTTTTTTTGTTTTATAGAAGGTACTTTCTAGTTGGACCCATTTAATTTTGGTCAAGATCTGATGATGGAATCCATGAGGAATTGAAGGAACTCCTCAAATATTGTAGGCATACATATAGCGATTTTGGTATTATAAGAAACATAATAAGCATTTGCATTCAGAAAGTGTAAATTGGTGAAGTGGAACTGATGCAGAAGACCACAGAATGCCATCGGAACTCCTCAATGATAAATGATTTACGGGTGGCGAAAAAATATCTTGATTAATTTAGCTTAGCAACTTCATAGTCACAAATTTAAATGTTCCTGATGAGAATGGTACCATCGAATTGATTTGATGATGGAGCCGGAAGGTAGGCACCAGATCTATGTAATAAAATAATGTAACCTAGCCGTGTGTGGGCTTGTTCGAATCGTCACGAGATAAACTTTTAAGTAACGATTAACTAAAAAGTGTAAAATAAATAAACTTTTAAACAAAAAAATAAAACCGACTCCAAAAAACTAAAAAGTAAAAAATAACGCCATTATTCAGTTTCTTCAAATTACTTACAGGTAACCGTTTGTATACTCAATCTATACAGTATATACAATTAATGTTATTTTGGAGTCGGTGCCATCGTGTCACAACTTACTAAAATCGTCAATTTTCAATATTTTACACATTCTTTATATGGCACCGACGCCAAAATAAGATTAATTGTATATACTGTATAGATTGAGTATACAAACGGTTACTTGTAAGTAATTTGAAGAAACTGAATTATGGCGTTATTTTTTACTTTTTAGTTTTTTGGAGTCGGATTTATTTTTTTGTTTAAAAGTTTATTGGTACACGGGTAGCTGGGCACCTACAGATGGTTATAGGATACGTATTACTCGGCTACGCTAAAGAAAAGAAGGACGATCTGATTTTTAACTCCTCCAATGACAATGACAATGACAATGAATGTATATCATACATGTTATTTGGTAATGTTTAAAGATATTGAAGAAACTAAGGAGTTCCGATTTCCAATAAATAAAGTCCTTCGCATGAGACCCTCCGTTGTGATGAACGTCCGTTAAATAATATACTCGCTCTTATGTTGATATAAGGAAAATAACCGAAATATATAGTATATCCACGGACTGTGCGCTACATAATACTTTTATATTCATTTTAACCCCCAACACAAAAAGGGGGCATAGTAATTGTAAGTTTGACGTGTGTATTGTATCTGGCTGTGACGTTGTAACTTTTTAACGGATGGACCGATTATGGCTCAGAGTTTTGTGTTTAAAGGTGACTTGATCAGGAGGCTAAGTCTAGATAACTCGGGAGTTATTAGCGGCTCAACGATCGTTTGTTAAAGTTTGTGCAGCATGTACAAGTAATTTAATACCGTCGATTCAAACTCATTATATCTCGTATTAATTTACATACTACTGGAGATGGGCATGAATATGGATTTTGCTGACTCGCTGACTAATCAGTTTTCAAAATGCTGATTAGTCGACAATGCCGATCATAGGTTTCGGCTAAGTTCGGATGCAATCGGAAACGTTTGTTTCGCTGTGTCCCTCCCGCATTAATATTTTGGCACTTGGCGTAATTCACAGCACAGTCGCGACCCAAAAAGGTTCTTAGCCTCCGGTACAAATCAACGCGAATGTCCCCTATTGTCAGGTTCCTACAACCTTCATAAAAATAAACCTATGTAAAATTCAAGATTACAGTTATGATGTATTGCCAATAATAATTATTCAATATGACTGAGTCGTCTTTTTGTAAAGACCATTGATTCATTCAGGACGGCTTGCGTTAACAATTTCTGTTATAAACCTCAGCCATGTGTGCTATAATGACGGGTCTCCTTCTGAATCCCTAAAGTCGTTTGTCATAACGCATATTTTTCAGAAATCATAAATTCTTCAGGATTATTTAAAGATCATCGTTTCGGTTAGGTTAGGTTTGTTTTATAACAATCCTGAATAGTTTAGTTTAATTAAAAAATGGGTTAGGACAAACGATACCTACATTAGGACAAACGACGATACGGATTCCGATATAGATCCAATAACCTGTACCATGTCATATACTTTTTCATGAAAATTCCGCGAGGTTTCAAGTTTAATTGTATTTGTTCAAACCTATTAAAAGTTGTTTCCGGCGCAGTAACTAACGGGCAGCTCTCCGCGCAAATTGTATTTCACTCAATCACAATCAACTTGCAATGACCTAGTCACATGTACTGGTAATAATATATGGGTATTCCAAAAAAGAATAGAGCTGAGTCTCACCCAATCTTACGTGAGGGAGCGGGGTTCTCAGCCATATCACGTTTCACTGTAAAATTGCCAACAAACTGGACTAAATTCTCCACTAAAATCGCCAGCCAGCCAAATCGCACAAAATAACACCAACGGCCAAGTACATCCAACGCAGTCAAGCACAGATTAACGTATTTACACCAAAATTACGAAAACCCAATATAAAAAAATATAAACTTTTTTTTTGAAATAGAGCCTATTGTGTGCAAAAAAATATCAGTATTCACTAGATAGTACTGTGATAGGGAGTTGTTTGCAAGTAAAAGTAAGAACAATCAAGGCATCAACCACACGAGGGAAGAAGATAAAGGAGCCGGACATGGCAGCGGCGGTCTCGCTTGCAGGACCCGCGGTGAGCACCTCGGCGCGATTGTCGTTCACAGTTCGTGCATGGCCTCGGACACGAACGATCCTACTCATGTTGTTGCAACCTGTACACGTGGCATAAGTACCTGCTTACGATAATAGTTATCGCTATCCTTTACATATTATAGAAGAAAATCCCAGCGGCGTCTGTCAGTCTGTTCGCAGTAAACTCAAATACAACTAAGCGGATTTTCATACGATTTTCACCAATGGACGGAGTGATTTATGGGGAAGGTTTAAGTGTATAATTATTAAGTTTCGTGTAAATTGGCTGAAATATGACGATAATAGTTAAAGTCGGAAAGAGTTTCACCTTTTGAAAGCTATTGCTACTAAGACGATGCTCTATTTACAATGCACATTTTTTAATTTTTTTATAGATTTTTATTAAATAAATACTTTTATCTTATTAGGGTTCCGTACCCAAAAGGTAAAAACGGGACCCTATTACTTAGACCCTGCTGTCCGTCCGTCTGTCACCAGGCTGTATCTCATGAATCGTGATAGTTATACAGTTGAAATTTTTACAGATGATGTATTTCTGTTGCCGCTTTAACAACAAGTACTAAAAATCTAATAATTGTGTGTCTGTCTGTCTATGTCTGTAACCAACATAAAATTACCGAACACCGCGTACATTTTGCTAAGGAGTAGGGCTCTGCTAACACTGAATATTCATAGATACGGCTGTTTATAGAGTATATTCTGTACGGAAGCCTTGGTGCGCGTATCTGACTCGCACTTGGCCGGTTTTTTTATTTAAATTAGATAAACTTCGTCCCAACTTCGTCACGTTAAGTGTTGCTAAACCCAGTTTATGGCCTTGAATGATCCACAGTCCGATGACCAGCCTATCACCATTGATCGTCTATCAATTGCCAAGTGTGATCAGTACAAATACCTGGGAAATATAATCCACAGTTCAGGAGACCTAGAACACAACATGGCTGAGCAGGATGAGGTGGTATGGACCTGTCAAGAGGAGGTCACTCGATTACGACGGCAACGTTGTGCTCGATTTGTTTGTCTCCGGAAAAATACCTAGAGGGAGACCTAAGACCACCTGGACAAATGTGTTGCTGACAGACATTAGGGAATGCGATGTTTCCGAAGACGACGTCAGGGATAGAGCGAAGTGGAGGAGGAAGATAAGGAAGGCTGACCCCACCACCGTGTGGGATACACAGTCGGGAAGAGAGAGAGAGAGAAACTTCGTCCCACGGATTATGTAATTTAGAAGAATGTTCAAGCTCGTATATTTCATGACAGTGCAAGTTTCGCCCAGGCTAACACGACATCAGTGGCATGCGGTCCATATAGGCACAAAGGCACTGTCAACTAGAGTGGATCACTCATTGTATGAAGAAAAATTCAAATCAATTTTAATTTTTTTAATAGCAAACAATGTGTCTAATGAAGCCATAGGCCATAGGGTATATTTTTTTGTTTATCTTCTGCCTCCGCATCCATCTTTAAATTAGTATGGAAATGTCCATACTAAATGAGTGCTATGTTGTATATTATTATTTCATACTTGTGTCAATAACTGAATGTTGATTTCAACTGAATATAGTTTTTATGGTTTTAGAAAACTTAAATATGATGAAAAACACAAATCCTGTCTACCTTGGCCAAAAACCCTGTACACTCCACTGCGCGGGTTCGAATCCCGCTACAATTTATCAACATTTCGCTCTAATATTTACATTTACCGACTATACCGTACTATATACACATTTTTTTAGCGCAAGGATATTAATAATTATGGTAAATTACGGATTTTATTTCATAGAATTATTAACAGCAATTATACAGAGAGCTTTTACTGTAATTATCTGGTTAGCACACTTTCAAATACTTAGAAAATGTAGCACAAGTTTTTAATTGAGTGTAGGGTAAAAGCTTAGTTCACTAAAGCCTAGAAACTACGTAGTAAGATTTTTACCTAAGTTGTTACTATGTATTGCCTACGTATTTTTATAACCATAAGAGTGGAAAATTGGGAGACAATCACGTAAACTTTAGCGGCGGCGTTGGTGTTCAGTTGATTAGAAATAGACTCCATTTTATTTTGGTACAAAATAATTTAATAATGTAAAATTTGAGATTTTCAGTGTTTTTATTTTATTTTATAGGCTTTTTTTCTTTCTTTGCGTTTGTAGAAATAAGAATATCACCGTACTACAATAGTTCTGCCATTTTGACTATACGTGTGTTTACAGCGCCTCCCGCTAAAAATGCGTGAAAAATGAGTTCGGTAATGACACGGTTCGGCTTGTCGCCTATAGGCGATGTGGTGGTTGAATGCTCCAAGAGCACAAACGAGGATAAAAACGAATTCCTTTCGTTATGAGCATTTAATATTTATGATTTTATAAAATCGATAATACCTTCAAGGACGGAACATAACGGTGGTATTGGTAAAACGAATAATATTTGAACACATTCAAACCTTACAAATTATATAAAAGTCAGGGTAGCCACACATAGCACGCGCCACATAGCAAAATTGCCTTAGCTTTGGTAGTTCTTACACGAAAACATGACTCCATTCTAAGTTCGTACGCGGGTTTATGTTGCTGCAAAAAGTCGCCGTGTGTATCCGGACTAACACTTGCCATGTTTGTAGGTTTCATTTAGCTTTATTTTAGTCATCAGAATGCAGAGACTACATGGGGACAAAACGTTGAAGCAAACATGTAAGAGCGTAAAAGTTAATTAATCATTCTATTGGATGACCAGGAACCACAGCATACAAAACAACCAATAAATACAGTGTACGCTAATGTCTTAAGCTGCGTTTGCGAAGATACAGAGAAAACAAGAGCATGTCGGACCACGCTCAGTGTAGGGTTCTGCAGCCATTCATTTCTAAAACTGCACTACAGATGAAGAAAATACCATATGAAAAAATGCACTTACGTCATTTTGTTGAGAAGTGCCGTTTTTCAGCAATAACACATAAACGGTATATCCGATCATGTAGAAATCAATTTTTGTTGAAAGTATTAAAGGCTTTATCTGAGTAAATTTTTTCATATTTTTTGTACGTACCGTGTTTAGAAAATAAAGGGAGAGTGGACCAATTTATGCTACTTACGGACAAAAAAAAATCCAAATGATTTAAAAATAACTGTCGACATATGTGTCACACATTGATATTTGCTTAAAAAAAATTATTAATCGTCGTCATTGTCATTCATAATAATTGTATCAAGGAATTGAGCAGGGTGCCTAGCAACGTCTCGGTGCCTAGCCCACTCAAACTAGGCACATAACCTACGCACAAAGGCCAATTGTTCTCCGACCCGTGAAACATTAACACCAATAGTTTCGTATGCACTATATTTAGCCGACGATCTCGATTTTTTTTCTTTAACATATTTTGAAATTCTATTTTTTTTTTCTAATAGGACTATAACGCAAGGAACTCGTTAGGGGTGTATCTTCATCTCTGGCCAGCATTTGGGCTATACCTTGTCAATATCCTTTTATTTATATATAATAGTGGGTAAGCTTCACTACTATATTGCCCAAAATGAAATAGATTGAGAAAACACTATTTATGAGACATCGTGAACTAAAACTAAAATAGTAAATTACTACAGAGGCCGGAACGAAAGAGGTTGCCGGTGAAGACATATAGATAGGTCTGAGGCGGGCAACCCCATATTTCCCACCGAGGTATGTATAGTGCTTTTTTTAAACAGCAATGAAATAAACAACAAAAAAATCAAAGTTTCATTTTTTAATACGCATAGTGGCAGAATGGAATGATGCCTGTGCCACAAATTTATATGGAATGGAAATTAAAAAAAAGGACTTTGCCGGCCTAAGCCTGTATGATTTGTATGAAATTCCATTAACGACCTCTTATCCTAGCCGCACCTGAAACGTCATACTTGGGTAAGTAATAGAACGTATAACAACTTATTATATATCACTCACAATATATAAGCTCACTTTATATAAGTTTGTTGGATATAACAAACGAAATACATAATAAACGAAACGTATAAATTTAATTTCTCTAATTTCATCGGTTATAATGAACATTACGCAGAATTATAATTGGTATAATGAATTATATATATAACATGTACATAATATAATGATGTAAACCTATAATGATCGATAACTCTAACTACATAGTGTATAAAGTACAGAACACATAAACGCCTGCATTATTTTATTAGCGTCAAACGTCACTGAAATGTAGATTAAACATAATAAATACGTTTTTCCAATGTAATATTAATCATTTATTTCACTTCCATACAAAAAAACTGTATGCTTGTAAAAAAATAGTCCTACATTTGTGCCTATAAAGTACCGCGCGGCTCGCTCGCTTCGCTCGCTCGTTAGGGTCACAACTCAACCTAACACTCCTCCTCGCTTCGCTCGTCGTCGTAGCTAACCTCACCGCAGTCGGACTTGGTAGCAGTCGGTGTTATGGTTTTATAGTTTGCAATACAAACCTAACTTAACCTACTTTTTTCGATATGACCTACTTTTCTAGGTAATTATATCAACAAAAGTAGTATACCTAATGTATACTATTTGAAATGTTATTATATATTCCTAACGATGTATGTTATATAAATTGATGTTAGCCGTAGTGAATGTTAGACGTTATGTTAGTATGAATACCGTTTCTTATAGTTTATAAAAGGTATACGATATGAAATTACTGTTTTTGTTGTTATATGAAACATTCATTATATATTATGAATGTTAATAAAGTGAAATTATATCAAACGTTGTTATACATTATGGGACGCACCCGTCATACTTCGCAGCCTATTATAAGGAACATATCAATATTTCATTTCATGTTTGAGAAAAGGTTTTTGTTAGATATAGTCTTCAATGTCCGACAGATTAAAAAATACTTCATTTTCATAATTAATATCAGCTGATTTAACAATTTTGACGTGATGTGTGATACAGAACCAAATATCTTTTCTATATTTTAATTACCCAATAGCTCTAAACGGTGACTCGGCAGATCTCATCGGCGATGGCCGGATGAACTAGACTTCTTTCTTAAGGAATGGCCAAAAACTGCGCAGGACAAAACACATTGGAAGAAGAAGGATGAGGCCGAGGACAAACTTAGCAAGTACCTTGACTTGGCTCACGAGGTGATCTCAATGTGGGATGTTGATTCGACGATCATTGTCCTGATATTCGTTTCGGTAAACGGTCTGATAGCGAAGAGTCTTAACAAACATCTTACGAGACTCTCGCTAGATGGATGGATTAAGGGTCAGCTACAGAAGGCAGTAATTCTGGACACGACCCGCATTGTCAGGAGGTTCCTCTCTGTGCAGCCCTAACCACCGGTAGCTTGAGCCCTGCCCCGCTGCCGGCGGCACCCTAGGTTAGGTTTTTTATAATGTGTTTATATTTTGTATTAGCTTTTTGTATTTTACTTTTTATATCAATATTGTAAAGTGCAACTTAAACTTAAAAATAAAGAATATAAATAAAAAAGTAAATGCTTCCAGAAAACAATGCCGAAAGAGAATCCGTTTTTTGTAATTCAGGAAACATAGATTTTAAACGTTGATATATAACAATTTTAAAAAGATAATGTGACCTAGGAATTGTATAAGACTCATTCTTACCAATGTGAACCTTCCTTAGTTTTATTTAGCTACGTGTGAAAATCAGACAAGAACTCATCAAGTCTCATCACGTACCTAAATCACGAATCAAAACATCTTATTTACCAATAAGAATAAATCTCTATATATATATTTATCACTTACAGTACAGATCAGTTGTACATTTGGCAAAGATATACGAGAAGTGCACTAAAAATCGATAAATTAATTTATTTTATTTTATAAATGCGGTTTACTCACATCAGCAGTGAGTAGACACGTCCTAAAAATTGGTGACATATTAGCGTTTAACGTAATTTAAGAATATATTTATGGTCCCATATTCCGTCATGTTTGTTTTATGTGATACTTGAACAATTAATTTTAGTGTTTAGAAAGAAAACAATCATGCATAAAGAATATCCATTTCCTTGATCATAAAAAACACCGTGTTTTGTTTTATGTTATATGACACATGTATATTTCTTTCTTTCAATCTCTACAGACTTACCCCACAATATTAAACAGTAAGTATGTACTGATGACACATAGCCATGCTAAACTGTTATAGCAGCTTCTTTGGAGAAGTTTTCTCTCTGTCTTTCCCAGTCATTTTAGTACAAACACAAAACGATTTAACTTATTACATATATTTTAAATTTAATCTTTTTCTAATTAAGGTATTTGTCTATCACTATGCCTAGAAATTTCATTGATTTAACTTCGTTAACTATCTTATTGTCATATTCTATTTTAATTGGTATTGGATTCGAATTATAGGATTTGAATTGAACCAATTATGTGTTGTCAATATTGATTATTCTTAGGGTTCCGTAGCCAAAATGGAAAAAACGGAACCCTTATAGTTTCGTCATGTCTGTCCGTCCGTCCGCATGTCACAGTCATATTGATGAAATTCGGAGGAATAGGTGTCTTGTTTAACTAGTTAGGTACTTAGCTTAGTAACTAAATAAAATAAAAAAATCTAGGGGGGCACTCCATACACGTAAACTTAACTAAAAAACAGCAAATATAAATGAGTGGGCACATATGTGGACTTTTTTATATATTTTGAGGTTTCTAGAATTTTTCTTCGATACAGTGATTATCTTCGGAAATCGCTCCGAAAGTAGCACAAATTGTGTCCCCCTCCCGCCCTCTATTTTATAAACCTTATGTAAAAAAATATGCAAAAAATGACAATACTAAAGCTTAATAAAATTGTTTTAATCGTGATCGGATATACCGTTTTTGAGTTATTGCCGAAAAACAGTGATTCTCAACAAAAGGACGTACGTGCCGTGGAGATACGTTCTTTTGCACTTTTTCATATTGTATTTTTTCCATTTGAAGTCATTTTTTCGTATGAACGGCTGCGGAACCCTACACTGTGCCTGATCCGACATGCTCTTGGTCGGTTTTTTGTATGTTTGTAACGTTGCAGAAATGGCGGAATGAAATTTGGATAAAGTTTAAAACCCTAGTAAAAAAAAACCGTGGTATACCACAATAAACTCATATATTCATTAAAAAAAAATCCATTAGAATGTAATGTATCAGGAAATTTGGCCACACGCGAGCTGCTTTGCAAGAGTTGGCTTGCACTTTATCTAAGGCTGTACGTCGTAAGCTGCGGTGTAAGCCGATGTTGGCATTTTCTTTAACTCGCGTTGGCATTTTTCGGATAACAGCCTGTATAGTTTTGGACCGGAAATTACTTTTGCCTTTTCAGATTGCCCCCGAAATCTTCGATCAGCCGAAGTTCACATTAGCTGGATTTGAATCGTTCGGTACATATGGGATTCCTAACTCCTCCATTTTGGCCAAGGTCAGTTCTGAGTCATGGCAGGACGCTAGATATGGCCACAGTACAACATTAGCTCTTCTATTATGTGTGCTCATAAAATCACGCACAGCCTGCAAACTACTCTCCATACATATCGTTCAGCACTGACTGATAAACCTGACTCAAAAAATACCGGTTTCGACATACTGTGAGAGCTAATTGCAAGCCATAATAAAACTTTTTGTATACTAATAATAAAACGTATGCTCCACATATTTAACTGATTCTTCAGTTTGGTTATTGGCGTTTTCAAAATAAAAGATACCCTGCTATTCATTATTGTCTAAGGTGAAATATGATTCATCAATTCATCATCATAATACACTCTACTTCGCTTTTTGCGTTACATATGCATGTAATATGCTTTTTACCGAAGTTGCGAGTCTCTTCTTCTGGGTAATTTTTTATTTTTATTTTCATGTTCGTTTCTTAATTCCCATGTCTTGAAGATTTTTTTTTAACGTATTTGCCATTTTTTCTTTCCGAGTTGTCTGTACGAGTTAGCTACTTGACCCGCCTTAAACTGCAATTGGCTACACTTCGAAGGGACGGACTTTACCGGAACGTGGGTTATTGCCTAACGAAATTTTGACACTTGGTATCAGAATCACCTGTCATAGCCCATACAAAATCATGACACTTGATTCTGATTGCGAGCGTCAAACGCGTTAGGCAATACGGGGTCTGTTTTCTAATAGTACTATTTCGTAAGGACAAGAACGAAAAAATATTATAAATCGTACTTCGGAGCTCCCCCATTTGAGTGAAATGTTTCACGATCCTCGACTTCGTCCCGTCTGGACGTTATCTAGACGCCTTTTATTCACTATTTTCCGTAATAATTTTATTATTAGTATTATTACACACAACCTATGACCAAGCAATATTTAGACGGATTTAATAGAGAAACAAATTCATATTCAAACATTAAATGACGTTTCATCACACTTGTTCGTAAAGGGTGTCATTACACGCAGGCAAAACGAGCGACAAGGTCTTAATTAAAACCGTGGGCTTTTTATACGCCATGGGCGTAATGTTTTTTTTTTTTGATAGCATTCACTACTCTAATATGCCAGGTATAGAACGGAACCGAACGGAATTAGTCAAAAACAGCAAATTTTAATTATACACAATGTAATATCAATGAATAATACACGTCGACGCTATACTTAAATACGTTAAAATAGCTTGTTTATACTATTTTACTATAATTAATATTATTAATTTAAGTAAAAGATTGTATGCAACAAAATTAAAAAATAGTTTCGGAACGAGACCTTTGTTGCACGAACGAAAAAAAAACGAAACCTTTGTTTATGTTATCTACGGAATGAGATTCTGACAAGGTGCACAATTCACTATTTTTCTTTTGAAATGACGTATGCGAACTTTGTCCAAATTTCATTCCGCATACGTTATGTTCGTATGTGTCGATGTAGCTTCATCACGCCAAAACCGCTCAACGGATTTCCGCTTTTATGGTACACGGGGAGCTGGATGTACATAGATGGTTATAGGATAATTTTTACCCGACTACACTGAAGAAAAAAGAGGGATTATGACTTTCTCTCCTCCGCGTTCGTAGTTGCGTATAGGTATTTTATTTAATGTTGTTATGTTGTTAATATTGTTCTAACCCTTTCAATTGTAAAAGATCATCGTCCGTCTTTCAGAGATAATATAGCGAAAGAAAAGGTAATTTTAGTGCTCGCGACAAGTTATTGATTTATAAAGTACTAGCTTGTGCCCGCGACTTCGTCCGCCTAAAATTCGGTTATCGCGAATGAGGGTCTTTTTTCGGGATAAAAAGTAGCCTATGTCCTTCCCCGGGACTCAAACTATCTCGATACCAAATTTCATCCAAATCGGTTCAACGGTTTAAGCGTGAAGAGGTAACAGACAGACAGACAGACAGACAGACACACTTTCGCATTTATAATATTAGTATGGATTAATAGCACTGACACGAATCATTACAGACGTATCTAATACAGTAATAATATAAAAAGCAGTCCAAGCTATGCATATAAGAATATCAATCCCATAAGCTGATAGTTACGATTTTCGTACAAGAGTTAGAATCCTTCGTGTTCCCGGAATTTAAGGAATCTGTAGTCTAAAATATAGCTTCGAAGTAAATATGCATTTAGCGCACTCGACGTACCTTGGGCCTGTATTAAAATGCGCCCATAACCATTCATAAGCAATCAGCAAACATCAGTAACTATTTTGCAATTCGTGGCATACTCAAGATTGCAAGTCCTACAATAGGGACGATGACAACTCCTTCTGTGGTATGTTATAGATCGACCATTCTAAAACAGAAATACCTACTGGTGATAAAACTACTTCAAAAACTCCACGAGATACAAAAACTTTAGAATCACACTTTTGGACTTCCCCAAAAAACGCTCCATACTAGACCCTAGGAAGGTATGACGACACACCTTCCTACTTTGTATGGGTAAATGAAGAACTTTGTTCTGCAGCTATGTTAAAACTTGCGTTTATCGAAACGGTTTCATAATAAAAATTACCATATTTTTATTTTTTTATGAGTTATTCAATGGTATTATTATTTATTAATATTTTCATACTTGAAAAATGGCCTTTTGGCACCGAACTTTAAAGGCTCATAAAAAGAGCTATATGTAAGATATCGAACTCAAATTTGTACAACAAAAACCACCATTTCGCATCAAAATTTATTTATTATTATTTATAGTATTGTTACCATTGTTCGCCTTTCAAGAATAGAAACAACATTAGGATCTAATTCTGCACCTAGTTTAACCAACGTGTCAGTAAGATGGCAACAGTAAGTACGAGACGATATCCTGACGCACATCATTAACGCATAGTAGGTACTTTCGTGACTAAGTCAGTTTAACAAATTGTAATTGTAATATTTACATACGAACGAATTTGTTCCTGTATAACAACATAATGTGGATGTTAGTGGTTACTTTAGCTCCATTTGTACCGGCAATGAATAGCTGTCGAGGGTTACGAAAAAAATGTGTTTCCACAAGTGCAATGCTCCGAGAAAACTATTGAAATATCAAATAAAAAAGAACATAATACAAACCAAATTATTAGAAGACCCTAAATTAAGCAAATGGTAACAAATGAATTATTTCTAAATTCAGAAAAATCTTTAATAACTAATTCTTCCATTTTTCTTTCACCGTTTTTTCGCTATGAAGATGTTTTATTTTTCATTACTGCACATTTTTAACACGCTTTTATTAGGTCGACTTGTACGTAACTAACTATGTAATGGAATCTAAGGTAACAAATTTAACCACCTTCCAAGGATCGTAGCGTCATGAAAATTGGCAGCCGTATGTACTTCTCATGACAATAAAATAATATGGTACTGTCGAACTGATCTGATGCTGAAGCCGGAAGATATGAACTGGAACTTCACGATGGAACATCGTATCATAGCTGTGTTTGGATTTGCTAGAAAAGTCTTGGAAAGCGTGTTTTTCTAGTGTTTTTTAAACAATTAATTTTTAAAATGCGTCACTAGGTACATATGGGTACGTTAAATAGGTTATGTATGACAGGAAGGACACAATTGATCAAATTCTAATATTTCGAGCTCTGGCGATCTTTGTTCTTGGCGTTGAATCGATATGATCTTACCAGCAATATTGCATTTTACAGTCCATTTCAACCAAACGAACGCAACGTAAAATAGCTGTTTGCAAAAAGAGGAGGCCGTGCTGCGAATCAACAGTTACAGATTTCAGGTATATTCCATTGTACAGCCTGCCCCATACGACAAATAAATCGGAACTCAAGACATGCGCAAAAAGAATAAGAATAACCTATCACGTGCGCGAAAGCTCTCAGGGTACAGGGTACCTTGCAAAAAATAACGTATTTTGTAAATTGCGATGTTCACTCTTTAGCAATAAAAAATAATCACGAAGGTAATTGTTGTATCTCACATTCATTATGCTATGCGACCGCGTTTAGCACACGGCTCCACAAATACCAATACCGATGATTCCTTGTGGTTTACGATTTAACAATCTAACTTTAGACATATAAACCAGATGGCTAGCTCACGCTGAATAGAAACATTTGAATATACTTTACGCACACTTCTATTAGTGATTGAGATAAACGAAGAATCGTATCAGGTACAACAAATGTACAAAAATCAAAGCAAAAAAATATACGACTTACAATTTACATCATGGGTCACGTATAACAAAAGAAACAATAAACAAAATATCCGCATCAAAAAGCTGACTTACCTTTTAAAGTCCCCTTTTATAGATCAGTCAAAATTAAGCCAAATGCGTATTAGGCACTCTTCGTCAGCTGCGTCCACCGCTATATTAATTAGCCTCGGCGTTCATGATCGCGCGGATGAATTAGGTAAACGCGGCGCGTAATGCACTGTTTACAAGGCCGGCGCCGACGGCGACCGCTAGGCGAATATCCCGAGAAAACGTCGTGCACGAGCGACCACACGAAACGCTCAGATCGATACCGGCGCTGCCGCGCTCCCTTTCGAGTGCTCCTCTAACCGGGAGACTAGCTACGTAACACAGACGGGCTCACCTCTGATAACCAAGCGGCTCTGGTCAGAGGATTATTCTACTGCAGGTAATATCTAACGAAATTATTGTTAGTTAGAGCTGTAAAGAATTATGAACTGTGACGTAGTAGGACACGAGAGAAGCGGGGAGAGCATGCGCGGTACAGGGTAGGCGCGGCGACGCGAACCGACCGGCGGCGGTGGCGGAGGCGGAGGCGGCGGCGGTGGCACCGACGTCGAGCACCGCGGCGAGGACAAAGCGAAAGCACGTCTGCAACCCAAGTGTAGGTGGTATAAGGCTGCAGCGCCGACCACCCCCGCCGGACGCCGCTTCGCCGCGTCTTGCCACGCTCTGAGACGCACGCGATATAATCCAACGACACGCACCGCCTGCGACCTCCACATCACTATTACTACCTCATCAACCTACTTAACCACTAATATACATTCCTACTTACAACAATATGTTTCATTTACCTTTTCAAACTCAATTAAAAGTTTTAAACAAACATGATTACTTAAATAAATTACGAAATAAAAAAAACGGCATCGGCAATCTAACCCATTTCCTAGGAAAATTAATTGTTTCTCCAGTTGATAGGTGGGTACTTTTTCAAATGATTACTGAAATGAAAATGAGTTGAAAGCTTGTAAGGTTATACAAATAATTTACCATGTCGAAACTTCTTCCTTCAGGTCAGTTTTAACTATACACAAATGATTTATTTAGTTATACGCTTAGATACGCTTTTGGAGTATTTTTAGTTATTTGATGAATTTAATTTGAAATACATGAAAGTTAAATTTAATACACAGCAAAGTTATTGACCACGAAAAAAATTTTTTTTCACAATTACTACCTTCTCACATTTTTCAAAAAAAGTGATCTATATACATAGGAAGAAGTCCTGTCTGAGTCACCGACTCATCAACGCACAGCCAAAATTACTAACGCTAGGGAATTGATTTTTGCACAGTCGGTTACATTCATAACGTAAGCAAGGGATAAGAAACCATTTTCTGAAATTCATCCGCTAAGGTGGTAAAACAAGAGCTGAAAGCTCATATGTGAAAACATATAAGCTTTCAGCCCTTTAAAATCTTTGGACTTAGAATTGTGTTAGAATTCCGCAAAATGATTTTGTGTTTAAAATCAAAAAACCGATCATTTTTTTTAGGGTTCCGTAGCCAAAATGGCAAAAACGGAACCCTTATAGATTCGTCATGTCTGTCTGTCTGTCCGTCCGTATGTGACAGGCATTTTACTCAAAAACTACAAGATGTACATTGATGAAATTTGGAGCATAGGTATCGTGTGTAAACCGCTACTTAGTTTGATAGTAAAATACAAAAAATATATATTTCTAGGGGGGGCACTTCATACATGTAACCGAAAGTGAAAAAAAAAAATCAGCAAATATCAAAGTGTGGCACATATTTCGACAGTACTTTTAAAAACACTAAGTTTTCAAAAAAAAAATGTATTTATTGAATATTTACGGAAATATTCGCTCCGAAAGTAGCAGAAATTGTGTCCCCTCCTCTATTGAAAACGGTATGTTCTAAAAATATGAAAAAATCTACAAATATAAAGCTTAATAAATACTTACAACGAAAATTGTTTTCAACATGATTGGACATACCGTTTTTAAGTTATTGCCAAAAAACTGCGCTTCTCAGCAGAAGGACTTAAGTGCCGGGGAGATACGCTCTTTTGTTAGTGTTTTATTTTCATATCGTATTTTTTTCATCTGTACCTAGTGCATTTTTTTGTATAAACGGCTGCGGAACCCTTCATGGGCGAGTCCGACTCGCACTTGGCGGCTTTTTTTTAATTCATCCTCCTATAATGGCTTAAAACAAGGGATGGAAGTTTTTGACTTCGAAAGTTGAAACTCCGTAAGTAGATTATGTATTTAAATTCGAAAAACATAAATTCATGAATTTTGGAAATTTATCATCTTAGGGGGTAAAACAAGAGATGAAAGTTTGTATGAGGAACATGGAATTTTTTAATTTAAAGACTTGAAACTTCGTATCAAGATTTTGTGTTAAAATTTGATAAATTACCAAAACATATAATATGTTTAAGGTATAATTTCATGTAAATCTGCTTAACAAAACATAACAATCTTTCCATGTTATAAAAATATTAGTATAAGGTTAGTTGTGAAAAGGTGGCGCTGGTAGTACCAATTAACTATTTTAAAGTCATTTTCTTAATAACTTACATGTTTCACAACTTACAACTGCCGAAATATATCCTGATTTACAGAATATTTATACCAAATAAATATCATGGTTGTGCGCATTGGTTGTACCTCAGGATGTGGTACGACGAATTAATGAAAAATAATTATTTGCTTACAATGTAACTTACTTTTTAAAGCTTCTCATTTAGTTTTGGACGACCTCTTTTGACACATTTTTATATGCCTTGTTCCACATTTTTTTTAAAGTCATAGACCGAGATGGCAGGTTAGACATTTTTTTAGAGGTACCATTTCATAATAGCCCGGTTTGTAAACATGGATGAGTCTTGGATCCACCATTTCGATGCTGAGACCAAACAGCAATCCATGAACTGGAAGCGAGCGTCTTCCCCTACACCGAAGAAATTTAAGGTAGCAAGCTCCGCTGGTAAGGTCATGGCTTCAATGTTTCGGGATGCTGAGAGAGTCAGAATGATCAAAGACGTGGAAAAGGGAACCACTATTACGGGCTCCTATTACGCTGACCAAATGCGCAGATTGAGGGAGGCAATCAAAGAAAAGCGGCGGGGTAAGCTTCGAGCTGGCATCCTGTTTCACCAGGACAACGCACCGCCCCACAAGACCGGCGCGGCGTTGCAATGGCTGCCACCCGTGATTCAGGGTTCGAATTGCTGAAACACCCCCCATATTCGCCAGACCTAGCCCCCAGCGACTTTTATCTCTTGCCACGGCTGAAGGAAGATCTTAGAGGCAAGAAATTTTTGAATGATGGCGAGATTGGAATCGATCAAATAGTCGAGTAATCAGCAATATATAATAATAATACGCAAAAAAAAGATAGCGACGAATTAAGAACCTCCTCCTTTTTGTGAGTCGTACAGAAAAGAGGGATTATGACTTTTTCTCCTTTCGCGAACGAAGTTGCGGACACCTTCTAATTTTTTGAATAAAAAATGACAAGTAGATCACTAAAAAGTAAGCATGCCAATACACTACTATATTAATAAAAAAATTGCTTGATACCTTGTCAGTATCACATCCAGACAGCTTGGCAGATTGACTGAACGACACAACAAATTAGAGGGCAACAATTACTGTTACCCTTGCGGACTAACTCTAAAATGTATGTACCTAATGGTAAAACCTGGGCAGACAAGAATATAAGTTATAGAAATATTAAAATAAATAAGTACAGTTTATTAGTACACATCATTTACACAGATCATGAGCTTTAGAATGACATTCATCATATGATCAAGTCTCTCACATGAAAGCCATTGATCGTACTTCTCCTAGTGGGATACGGCTCATAACTCTTTGCACCTTCACGTCAGAATACCTCTTCGCCGCCCAAACCAAGCTTTTTCTCAACTCAGCTACCGATTATACCTCTCCATCTCCACCTTTCTTTTCCAGTATTGCTTTCAAAATATTTCCTTGACGGGTTCATACCGAAAAACTGCGTTTCTCGGACGTGCCACGAAGATGTGCTCGTTTGCTGGTGCACTTTTAGAGATGTTATTGACACTCCTTCTGATGATCATTCTCATTTATTGTTCCGGTAATGATGAATGTACTAATTGAAGGGATGTTTACAAAAACAACATAACTACACTAGACATGATTTTACAGGAAACAAAAAGAAGTTAATGTCTTCTCACATACTAGTTATTAGAGATAAATATTGTATAGGTGATTTTAGTAAGTGGCCAATAGTTCAGAAATATACTATTACACATTTGAAAGACCAGTATTTTTTGAAAAAAATTGAAAAATGGGTTCGTCACTTATGCTGTTTTTGTAGAATTTTGTTAGTTATGTTCTTTTTGTACGAAAATAAAACAACTTTCTCTAGAAATTATCTTCTTATCCTATGAAATACAGGCTTATTTTACTTCACTATTTAATCCTCACACCCGCTGCTATTGTCATCACGTCAAATTCATCCTTTTCATCTAGATAAATTTCTATGTTGCGATTTAAAATTTTAGCAACACTTTTTAAGGTAATATTTTTCAACGACTCTGGAGATGAATGATTTCCACCCATTTTTAAGATGTAAACGAGACTTCTGGATACGAAAACCAATCGTGACATCCTTGGTTCAAATTTTTTTTTCACACGTGAAGTGCATTTGTGCAGAAATGCACCTAATTGCCAGTTACACAACTCAAAAAAGTATGTATATATTATATTTAAAATCAAGATTTTACGTGAACCCATACAGTTAAATCATAATAATAATCATAATCTATTTGTTGGTAAAATTTTTTTACTGGTCAAGGACATTTACGATGACGCAATAAATAAGGTATAAATTAATAATAAAATAATATGTCAGATATTGGGTATAAGTATAGTTATGTTCTTTTTGTAAAAAATAATGTAGATATGTAGTTTTTGTAAAATGGGTATATTTTTAGGTGCCGATTTTGGACAAATGGGGTAACTTTTGGACAACATCTTTTGCAAGACTTGTAGGTTCTTCTAAGATAAACACTGTGATACCAATAACTCAAATCCGCCAAAAATGTTAGTTATGTTGTTTTTGTAAACATCCCTTCAATTGTAACGCAAATTATAACTTTTTTTTACCTGTATCTTTTTAGGGTTCCGTAGCCAAATGGCAAAAAACGGAAACCTTATGGATTTGTCACGTCTGTCTGTCCGTCCGTACGTATGTCACAGGCATTTTACTCAACAACTACTGCATGTATATTGATGAAATTTTGAAAAACTAAAGGAATGTGTCCTTTCAGTAAAATGAGCTAACTAAAGGAGTTAAGGTAGTTCCCCTCCAGAGCCCATAGTTTTTTTTCCACTCTGTATATGCGTATATGACATCAATGCGTTCAAGGTGATGTTTTTAATAGGGGACTTATTAAACGATCGAAAGAAAAAGAACTTTGTGACTGATGATGAGATACTGTTTTAATAACTTGAGCGGTGTATGAATTTGAGTCAGCGAAAAATTTACCAAACTAACGACGAATATTGATTAATAATAAAATACAGAAGCTTACAAAAATTAGGTTGTTATTAATCCATTTCAGATTCACTTTAATGTGAAAAAAATAATTAGAAGAAGGTGAGTTATTACATGCAATAAAATATAAACACATAGTTCAAAGGTTCTTTATCTTATATTACGTATGATTTTTTGTAAATATTTGATATTTATAATACATTCGATCTAGTATTTGCAAGAGCCATATTTGGCTTTGTATGTATTCAAGTCATTAATACCGGCGATCATGTTTGGCTCCGTATGCATTAGCGAGTTTTTTCTATGTTTCAGACATGGATCCCTTACGATTTTATGGAACGTCTAAACATGTTAATATTATTCCTGGTGATGGTAGCTGCAGTGACGATGATGTCGCGTCCGAATCTGATCATGATTATGAACCCATTTCCATACGTTCATCAAAAAGAAGGAACGTCATTATACCTGACTCCGATTTAGACTTTTCTGATGATGACGACATTCCTTTAAAAAATTTGCAGACATCTTCCACATCAAATAAGAAAAAACGTAAGACCAAAGATCAGACCAGTTGGAAAAATGAAAAAATAGAACCCTACTACGAAAATAAATTTGAATTTAAAGGGAACACCGAGTTACCAGCTATTTTAAAAGAATTAACTACACCTGCAGATATTTTCAAGTTCCTATTTCCTGATGATTTTGTTGACCTGATCGGTGGAGTCGATTGACTACATTCAATGCTTGGTTATTACCGAATCCATTTGCGATCTCGCCAATGGTATAAAAGAATTTTCTTTCATATGATTGATATGTGCATAGTAAATACTTGGTTGTTGTGGCGCCGAATCAATGAAAGCGAGTATGTGGCATTGTTTGATTTCAAACTTGCATCTCAGAACATATGCGTAAAGCAGGTAAAACCGTAGCAAGAAAACGTGGTCGCCCGGCTACCATCCTCGGGACTCCGACATCAAGCCGCCCAGGCACTCCTTCTAGTGCGATTGGTTCATCGAGTTCTGCAAAGAAACCTCGAAAAACTCCAGCAAGATCCCAAGATCTGCCTCTGAATTCGGTACGTTCTGATAGCATCGATCATTACCCCATATGGACGAAGAACATGCGTCAGTTGTGTAAGAATTGTGGAAAGTATCGTTCTTTCACAAAGTGTGAGAAATGTTCGGTTTATTTATGTTTTAATGACAAACGAAATTGTTTTAAAGATTTTCACAAATTGTAATAGGTTTTAACTTCATTGCATATAAAGTCATATATGAATCGAAGGTATTTCACTGTAACGCATACGAAGCCATATATGGTTTATTTTGTAATTACTTAAATATAATAAAAAAATATATTTTTGACACTTTGTATGCATTATATATACAAAATTATATTAGTTTTTCAAAAAAAATACTCCACCTATATCATAATTCATGCGGTAAGGGGTTAAGTATGTCATGCAAAGTTACAACGAAGAGACTAAAACGTAGGTAGGTACCCCAGCGCGCTTTATCTATAAACCTGACTGTACGTAGTAGACTATACGGTAGCTAGGGTCGAAGATATTAACAAAAATTAAGAATACCTCTTACCCAGAGTTACAACGATCGTGCGTCTTTTAGATTCACGGGTTAAGTAAGTAGTAACTATCTTGATATTATTCAGACAAATAACATTAACTATATAAAAGTAGTATAGGTAGCATATAATAAATTAAAGGAATTATGTGAAAATGGGAGGTCAGGGCAATTCTCCCGTGTGACTGGTCGGGAAGTTTATGACGTCATAAAGATCGCTCTGTTACGCTGACGGCCTTTAATCTACCGCCTCTTGCCGATGGCTGCCTTCGACTTTGATACGAAATCATATACATTTATAAGAGTTTTTATACGAGGATTTCGTATTTTTGTAGCTTAGCTTTATCGTAGATTGCCTTGGGCAACTCTTAACAAATAATATATAAAAATGTTAATTTTCAAGTTCCAATATTACACAAAGATTTTACAAAACAAATTAACGAAATAGCTTGAAGAGATAACGAAATGACATCGATTGCACATAATGCGCCGCTTTTTGCCAGGTTAATATTAAATAGGCTAATATTTTTAGACGAAACGACCGACCAAGCTTTAAGCCTTTTATCATAGAACAGCAGCGTGGGAAGCAAAGCGCCGGTATACAGAAAGACTAGAAAGGATTGCCAAGCGAAGACCACTAAGCACATTATATCTTGAGAAAAGAAATAACTTAACACGGGTTGCAAGTAGCGTTCTTGTTTCAAGTAGGGCAGGCGACGTTAAATAGCGCAAGTACGTGTACAGCTTAAACATAAATACAGTCTATGCACCGGAATGAAGGAACTATTCCCATTTTTTCCTTGTAAAGGTCTGCCCATATTAAATGTACGGACCACTCATTTAATTCTTGCATAGAACTTGTTTGGCGTAGATTACTCTGTTTTAAAATAAAACAGCTGAGAATAGCTAAAATGCATTTTTATGTTTACAACGGATTTTGTTTCAAATGAGGTGACAACTGTCTCTTCGTCTTAATATTGCCCACAGATGAAAGATAGAGTAGGTAGTATATTTGGGTGGAAAAACGTATTGCTAAATTTGTCATTAGCTACGTAAGAATACATTTGGCTACCGTACCAAGCTGTATCAAGCGCCAAGGTTTAGTAAAATTACTAAAGAAAATCACTAAGACGGGTTCTTTTAATATTATACATTAATAAAATCCAGTGAACCAAAACCTGTATATTTTACGCTCGTTTAATTAAAGTGATAATTATTTCTAAATCGACGATGTTATTTCAGTATTATCTGCATAAAGGGTGAATAAATAGCATTGTGTGGAAATTGCAAATTTACAAGGCTTCGACTAGAGGTGTGCGCCGATGGCTAAACCGTCGGCGGCGGCGGCCGGTCCAAAAATGGCCGGCGGCGGCGTCGTAATCGGCGTGATCGGCGTAATAAATAAAAATAAGTAATAATGCAAAAAAAAAACTGTTTAATTTTATATAGTTTAATTTAATACCGAAGTAGCACAAAAAACTGAATAAAAGCTGAATAATGGAATTTTAAGACGCTTTAAGCAGCATAAATTTGCCGTAAGAAAGAATTTCAAGCGCTTAAAATTCCATTACAATGCTGATTTGCGCACAAATCTTAGTGCCTTTAGCGTACGCGGATGCCAAAAGGCATTAAAATAGCATTATAATGGAATTAAAAAGGTACACAATGATAATTACAGCCGTACAGTAGCGCTTAAAGGCCGTAATGGAATTTTAGCGTTCTAAAGCCCTTAAAAAAGTCGTACTTCTGCCCATTAACATTCTTAAAGCGCAGCGTAGTGTCTTAAGTGGTGTATTTCATATAGTTCTTTCAAATATTTTTTACATTTCACGCTAATAAACATTTGTGTGATGTGTAAAAGTGGCGCCATTTGTAAGTATTATTTGTTCATATTGTATTGGGTTTTAGATGGTTGTTACGTGAAATAGTTGTGGGGAGGCAAGTTTACTGTTAATGTCCATATACACTTCTATTGAAAATTGTAATGCGCCCCGAATATGATGAGTATTTAGGTAAAAAATATATATTAGAAGTACCTATGAAGAATTAAACATTTGGTTTTTTGGTTTGTCACTCGTATGTGCATAGTTTTATATTTAGGAGACTCATGTATATTTTAGAATTGTAAATTGAGCACTGAGTGATATCTTACATGTATAGTTAAACTATAATATTTAGATTAAATATCGTGTTAAGGTTAGGTTGAAAGACTTAATCGCGGAATATTTAAGCTGAATTGTAGGACGTTATAGTTCCATTCTGGTTCCATTAAAATTATTTTGACTATGAAAGGGACCTTTAAAATTCCTTCCTCCATTCCTATTCCACCAGTATCTTCTTCATTTTATTCGTACACGATAGCATTTTGACGTTCATCAAGCAAGACTGATATTAAACGACATATCAATTCTATTAAAATGTTTTTATTCTTCAGGACGCTCTAATTTGTCTTCTTTTACGGCCTAAAAAAATATAAAAGAATGACAGTCACCCATTCAAAATGCCTGAATTAAATTGGTGTAACCCAACCATGCTACATATCCTTTGCCATTTTCTATCTTTAAGTTCTTTTTTAGAACTCCAGGAATTAAAGGTTTCATAAAGCTGAATAGCAGCATTAAAATTGTTCCCTTACTATCCCATACTTTATTCGACTTTAATAATTAAAAATGGTTATTCTTACATCTTTTAAAATTCCTCATCAAAATGGTATAACGAGTGTCTGTTATAGAACCATTGGCATTTTGCACCTACTCTTACAATGCTTTTACCTTACCTTAAATATAAAAGTATGCTTTAAGCAGTAAAATAGCATTACAAACAGACAGAATTACACTAAATGCATTAAAAAAGCATTTGTTTTCGCCATTATTCAGCTTTTACGCAGCCTTTAGCATAAGAAGTCACAGTGAATTAAATTTTAATACTTTAAAATGTTGGGGGAACCCTTCTAAATCTTTTTTGATGCTTATTGCCATAATAAGATCCAAGTATGGTTAATTATAATGCGGACGCAGATTGGTGTCACTTGAGCTTTAAGAATTATTTTCACGCCGATTTCACGCCGGTGGAATGATCGACGGCGGCGGCGGCGTGGCATATATGACCGGCGGCGTACGCCACGCCGGTTGGCGCACACCTCTAGCATCGACCACAATTGTTAATTAACAAGACCACAGGAATGGTTGTTTTGAGTTTTGTTTGAGTTATGTATAACCAAACAGTGCTCCTGCAACAGTAGTTTTGATATTAGTGCGGAAAGTATAAAAAAAATAATGAGTACCAAGGTGTGTCAACCTGAGCTCATAGGCGAGCGGCAAGACTCGGAACGAGTGAAAATGAGGTTTCCGCACGTGCATCAAACGTTTTCAACAACAAACATTTGCCTAGAAATAATAACGAAACAAGAACATAATAAAAAATATTATCAAACCAATAAGTACCAATCCATTACTAAATTAAATCCAGAAAGAACAGGAAGCCCTGTTCTTGTTGTCACCAATAATATTTTTTTATTACATAATACTTATTATATTTGCAAATAAATATAATTTTAAGTGTAAGAAAGCAACTGTTCACTCAGAATTATATTGCAGCGGACATTTTGCAGGCACCAGGAGACCAGACTTTTTTTGTCAATGTGACTTAAGTCTTAACGCAATGAGTTTGGTCACTTTTTGCATTACTAAAAATATATCTCTGGTCGCTTTCTGCAAAACCACGGTCGGTTAAGGTTCACAAATAAATAAATTTTCGAGTTGCCAGAATAAGGTACTTAGTATTATTTACTAACCTTTTATTTGACTTATGCAATTTTACCTTTTTTACCTTTTATTTTACGAAGGTATTAGTAACTAATTTTGTACGTTAAGATGGTATCTATAGTGGTATCCGAACTAATCGACTATACTGACGCCATTCAACTTTAAGCAACCCTTCCTATCAAATTGACGACATGCAGCACCAACAACTATGAACGACCGTCATAATGAATGACGTACTTAGAATAATAACGCCCACGCAACAAATAAATGCACTCGCAACGGTGAGGCCACCAAACTTGGCCATAAATGGCTAAGTAAGCCGATCGGCTTGTCAGATGCAAGGACGCGTGTCAGGTGTCAACAGCTCCCACATTTTCAATTAATATGACGGTTTGTGCAGTGAAAGGGTGTCACAATGCATCGGATAAGAAGGATGAACATTCTAAGATAACATTTCACTCGTAAATATTATTCTTTAACTCGTATTTTTACGTAAAACAGTAATCTAAATTGCATATTTTCTATAAGCGGCATGACAACGTAGTGTTGCCAATGTAACGAATTTAATTTACTCATAATTCTGTCCTGATCATAAACTAACTTAATGACGAACTTGATGTTACGGTAATAATGGATTATTACCCGAATTAATAATTTATAAAATATTCCTACGTTTTAATGTATTTAATAATTTTTGAAGTCAAGAATAGTTCCATGATTATTATTTTTTTTATTTTACCAGTCACCAAGAGTAGGTATACCCCCATTTTTAGGTGTGACAGGTTGCGTACCGGCCATGTTTTATTTTTTTGAGATTTTTTTACATATGAATATACTCAAAAACGTTGATGTGAAAAAAATTTACCCAAAATGTACTGCACTACAATTAATACATTTTCTTCGTTTCTTATATGTATATTGTACAGTGCAACATTTTCTCCAATATCTATCTAATTTTTGAGTTTGTTAGTTTTTTGCTTGATAAAAATACAAACAGTCAAAGTTCAACTGAGAAAGTGGTACTTAACTTTGAAAGAAGTACTTTTTTATTGGCAGTTTAAAGTGAACCCGCTGAAATAAAAAGCTGTAAATTTTAACAAAAATAAGTGAACTACACTTTTAAGTTAAAATCACTTCATCGCGTGGGGTTATTTTTGGCCAATTTAGTTACTTTTAGGTCTCCGGATTACGGTAACCACTACCTCAACCTTGTGAGATAAACAATACTTACAGAGATTTATCATAATTTTGTAATAAAGTCAGTAAGTAGGTTTAGGTGAAGTACATTTTGGGTACAATTTTCTAACATCATTTTTTTTTTAAATCCATTTAAAGTCTATTTAATTTCCTTACCTATGCAACGTAGGTACTCGTTACATACCGGCTAACTTATAATGACAATCAACAGCGACGGGAGCATATTTTTTAAATTTTGTTATTAAGACTTCTTGGTACATAATGAGAACATTTTTTATCGGCGTCTGTTACTCAAATTTTAATTTTCCGCCGCTGGCCCGTGCGAGACGATTACGTTGCGTACAGGCCAATTTAAACTACGTTTATTAGTTAACTATGAAGAAGTACAATTATTTTATGCTAGGTACTAAATATGAGTACATTCATATGTAAAAAAAACTCTGAAATATAAAACATGGCCGGTACGCAACGTATCACACATTTTGAGGGAATGTGATTGCGCTAGCAACACTTCTGGTGCGTTTGTGTGCATATTGGCGCGTGTAAGTACGAGTTGATCACAACTACATGAATCCATTTTTTACCTCACGCTTGGCGCGTCGGCCGTGTGATACTATCATTCTAGGCGTTATTATTCTAAGATAACGTATAACAATTTTTTTTTATATTTTTTTACTAGAAGATGCCGGCAACTTCGTTCGCGGAGGAGAAAAAGTCATAACCCGTCGTTTTTTCTTCAGCATAGTCGGGTAAAAAGTATCCTATAACCATCTGCAGATACCCAGCTACCCGTGTACCAAAAATTATGAAAATCGTTTTAGCCGCTTTTGCGTGATGAAGCCACAACGACACATGCAAACGTACATAAAATACTAAAAAAAATATTTTTCGTTTTAGTGACCTCCAAATAGTCCGTAACAATCAAATTTTTGAAAATATCTTCAATGTACAGACATTTCATTTATACTTTATAATAGTACTAGCGGGCGCCCGCGACTTTGTCCGCGTAGATTTTAGGTAAAACCAGATATATAAATGAAGAAAAAAATTGTTGTCTGTAAAGTGGGTTTACAAACGATAATATTACGGGCTACCGTCATAAGAAAACCGACGTCATAATTTTACTACGACACCATTTTTAGTCTCTCTCTCTCTCCGTCCCCCTCTTTCTCACTCTCGGTCTCTCCCTCCCTCCTTTTCTTCCTCACTCTCTCTTTCTCCTCCTCTATCCCTTTCTCCCTCCCTCCCTCTCTCTATCTCTCTCCCTCCCTCTCTCTCTTTCTCTCTCCCTCGTCTCTCTATCTCTCCCTCCCTCCCGCCCTCTCTCTCCTTTTTACCCACCCTCCGTCCCTCTTCGTGTTTTTTCTTTAATAATTCATTAAAAAATATATTTCTGGATAGCTCTACCTATTATAAAAGAAACCTGCTGTCCTGCTGTCATGTTTCTAGCCACAGTTTAACATTAAAAATTACATGTTACTTATGTGAACTTTCAACCCCCATCTTAACCCCTTCAATGGATGAATTGGAAAAGATGCCCTTATCAATGTTTTTCACTGTACATTAGGAAGTTGTGGCCGAAGTTTTAAGCGTCGAACTTTGACAACGACATGTTTCCCATACAAACTTTCAACTTTTTTTAACTCCCTTTTGGAATGTTTTTTTTATAGCAACGCTAAAACATTTGTTTTTTTTAGTAAGAAACCTTTATACAAAGATTCAAGTTTATAACTTTCCAAATGAACGATTTCTATACAACGGTTCAACCCCTATTTCACCCCTTTAAGGGTTGAATTTCGAAAAATCCTTTCTTAGTACACGTCCACGTACTATAAAGAATATACGTTCCAAATTTCATGCTTATATCTTTAGCTGTTTAGGCTGTGCGTTGTCTATCAATTGGTGAGTAACGCAAAAGTTTTATAATATGTATAGATAATTCTTCGGAATATACATTTCAGAGTTAACAAAAAGTAATGATTATCCATTTATTGTTGAAAAGACCCCGTTTTATGTATTTATCTTATTAATAAACCATATTTTGATACTAACGTGTCAATATATACATACTTTCACGTTTATAATATAGTAAGGATATCTATATATATATATGTATATATCTATATCTTCTGCTACACCACACATTGACTGTTTAAAAGATTATTAAAACTACAAAAAAAAACATTAATTAATTCATCTGGTAAACAATAATGAATGATTTTTACTAATTTACTTATGTTCAGTAGTATGCTAAAATGTGTCGTTTAAAAATAAAGGGAGTCAAATAGTTAATATTTACTTCATCAGTTACACTATAAATATTCTTTTGTATGACGTGGGACATACAATTGTGTATAATGCACATCATGTTTTCGCCACTTGTAAAAACAGATATCCTTTGCCCTTTGTTGTCATCCTTTGTCTAGATCGTTACAATAGACTCCATTAACAACCTGTTAGTATCAGAAAGGCATGGTTGTTATATCAGATAATGAAAGCTTCTCAAGTCTAAGCTCTAAAGACTAAAAATTTGCTAGTTTTTATAGGACAAAGGTTTGTGTCTAGGGTTGTATTTGTATCTATTAACTAATATTTTTCTGAAGAGGGCAATCATTACGAGATATTGGATAAGTTTGTTCTAATCTATATCAGAAAAGTATAACGACAAATCTTATCTCACACTTAAATAAATATTAATATACATGTAAACAGACTAGCGCCAAGACATGTCTAAATCTAAACTATCAAATTCGAATCAGAGTACCGTAGATATCGACGTAACAGTCGAAGGTTACAACGCCTTTATGCCCAGTCGAAAATCGAGGTTACGTTTAGGTGTCGCGTCGTCGTAATTGGCAAGTGTCTGTGTTATCGCATGTGCGATGATAGCATCGGGTTGAGCACGATCAACTTAACTAATATCTAATTATCTGGTGTCCTAATTGAAGCTGCCGCCATCATACGCGCTGTATTCAAAGGATAGCGCCGCCATCGCGTATATAGGGACGGAATCGTCAACTACGAAGCTAATTTGGTATTTTTGGAACAGAATATCAATAATATATAAATAAAGAGAATCTCGATAACTCAATAGCACACTTAGCTTCCTCGACGCAAGGACAGGTTTCGACGTATATTACTAATTTATTCACACAATAACACTGAAAAAAAAAATAGCTGAACTGGTTGAGCTAATTGACGTTTAGCCAAAATTTCGTAACAAGGAACCAAAATAATGTTAAAATTGCAAAACTGATTTTGGAAGACTACTTATTTGTTTTGGTATTTGAAACTTATTTGATAGTTCCTAATTTTTTCAGCTAATACTTATTAAATTCAGTGTTTTATTACTCGCAGACAAACTCATCTACTTGTCATTACAACCATACGTTTAGTAGCAATTTACCAACTTAGTATCTAAATTAGCTTTATATACTTTATAAAATAATTACCAAGTTGTGATGTTAGGGTAGTATTTTTTTATTTGCAAACGTTTAACGATATCTGAGTAATGAGTAACAAAACCAAAAACATAAAGAGTCTTACTAAATTTTCTTAATGTTTTACAAAACATTTTATGATTAATGAAATACATTTTAGTAAGTAATAACTAACCCAGTTTAGTAGTTAGCTACATAATCGCGCTTCGCTCGCCCCCGCGTCCCTCACCCTACTCCCCATATTTCTTTCCTTAGTTTGTAAGAGAAACGTGTTCGTTCGTTCATGTTTGTTTTCCTGGGTGACACTGGCTGGTGGGTCGCTGCACGTCGAGCAGGACAAAAATATTATAGTGACCTGTGCGAGTACCAAAAATACTGTATGGTATTTGTAAAATAATTAATGAACTTGAGAAGAATTTATCAGAGTATGGAGCCGGTTAATCCAATCGGTCGTGGGGTACAGAAATTTCCATCGAAAAATTTACAGGTTAGTGTCTTTTTATGTAATTTCAGTTTGAAACATTCTCACTAGATACAAGTCTTATTTTACACGCTAACAATATGTTGCGAATTTGTACTATATGTTCACAAGTACTGTTTCTTACTTACAATTTGTTTGTAATCTGGCGCAGGACGCCATTTTATTAAGTACACCGAGAGGAAATTATCGCTACTTGAAGGGTCAATTTTATAATATTAAACCTTCATATTATTTAGCATCTACTATGATATAGTAATAATAACTTCATAGGGTAATTATGCGATCTGTGTAATGTGCCATGTGGCGAGTAACTGTTTAGTTGTCATATATATGTGACATTAAGTACTTATATACAAGCAAGAGCGCACATGGCACAACGCAACGTGGGCTACCCGTCTTCATCCTGTTTGAAATAGCCCCTTATGTGATATTTCTTTAATAATATCTTGTTATATATGTAGGTGCCAGAACAAGCTATTCGTGCAGAGACCCTACAAATGATGTCTGAGCAGGACATTAAAGAACTTGTGCCCATCATACGCCATAGGGCGAAGCTGAATGCAAAGCTAAATTTGTTGAAACAAATAACTGATTCGGTTCCTCTGGTAAGGATTGTTAAGTAATTTCCTTCTTATAATATACATACGTATGTGGTATTTTAAACATTTATCATGGTTCCATACCTCAACAGTTAAAAATTGAGTCAGAATATCTTGTCAACTCCCATTTCAAGTTAGTACCTTGGCCAAATTATTTATAGGTACCTATGTTGTATGCGGTCACTAAAATACCACACAGGTTATTCAAGCACTTAACCAATAGTTTTAAGATTATATATCAAATAATAGATCTGTTATAGATGCTGCATATTGTTCTTGGATGTTAATTATTATTATTTTATTTCTCTTTACAACTGTATCCACAGAACCCATAACAGAAAACTTGGTTACAACAGAAAATGAGGAGCTGATAAAACATATAAATAGCATAGAAATTGTTTTCAACTCATAAACACAATATTAATTTGATAAAACATACTTGCAGGACAAAGGACACACACAATAACATACCTTTAGGAAAATTAAAAAAGGAAACAGAGCACACATACAATATAATTTGAGGTTGGCTTTAAAGGACTCAACTGTACTGACACTGGAAAATGAAGCTACAGAAACATCTGCAACCGTAAGTAGATCTTCATCATAAAATTATATGTTAGAAGACTTTAACAATAAAGAATCGAATATGATATTAATTGTTTTATTTTATAGATTTAATAAACTATCAGTCCACTAAGGCTTCTGCAGGGGTTTTCGGTGTAGGAAGGGGTTTCCCTTACGCGGTCACTTCAATGTAGGAAGGGGCTTCCCTTTCTTTAAATAAGCTTTTGGAACGGCTTAATTGTATATTGGATAGCCGACAAGCCTTGCTTAGCTTCAGGAACGGGTTTCCCTTGGCTTCCCTAACCTTGAGATTTATAAGTTACCTATTTCGGTCTGATTTCGTTAGGCGGGGCATTTTTTGAGTTAGTTGCTGACTATTGTCGGTCCGTGGAAGTCGTATAGCACTTATACAGGGTGTCCCAAGAAGTAGTGATATACTGAAACTGGGACGTAGAGGACCTAGAGGGCTATCTAAATCACTCCCATGTATGTTCCGCGATTTTTCGTATTTTCGGAGTTATGACCTTTTTTTTAATTCTTCACCTATCGCCGAGTACGATGAGATTTTTATTTATGGTGACGTGAATTATTGCGGTAGATGCTTGATTTTTTTTGTGTGCTAAGCTGATAGATAGGCCAATTCAGTATGGTAACATTTACTATCGTTAGATCTTTGAATGGAATAAAAAAAATGCCAAGAATGATAAAATTACCCAATATGGGCTTTAAAAAGATAAAATCACATTTAAAAAAATTACCGTTTGGCTTTTAAAAACTTGCTCTATCTATCAGGTAGCTACCCTGAAAATTTCATTTTATTATTCATAAAACTTCAATCAAAATATTGAAATCTAAATGTGGCAAGTGCAAAATTAATTAACTTTCTAAATAAATTTCGTTCTAAATCACGCACTGGCCATCAATAGAAAAAGAACAAAAAACAAAAGACGGTTGACGCATGAGAAAATTTTCACGTTGTTTGGTCATCGTTGGTACTATTCAATAATTTAAAAATTGTGTTTTAATACTGCTAATTGTTCGTGTCTCTAATCATTTTGGCTATTCATATGGACTTTGACTTGCATTACGATTTGGATTAGTGTTATTACCTGGAATCGACGACTTGGCATTATTTAACTGGACTTGAGTTTGCGTGTAAGTGATCATGTTATCGTACTGATTTTTATTTATGGTAACGTGAATTATTGCGGTAGATGCTTGATTTTTTTTGTGTGCTGAGCTGATAGATAGGCCAATTCAGTATGGTAACATTTACTATCGTTAGATCTTTGAATGGAACAAAAAAAAAAATGCCAAGAATGATAAAATTACCCAATATGTTTACAACTTCAAGGGGCTTTAAAAAGATAAAATCACATTAAAAAAATTACCATTTGGCTTTTAAAAACTTGCTCTATCTATCAGGTAGCTACCCTGAAAATTTCATTTGATTATTCATAAGGCTTCAATCAAAAAATTGAAATCTTAATGTGGTAAGTGCATAATTTTAATTTACATGATGAATCATTGTATTAATCATTGATGATTAATACAAACAAAGTAAAACCAATTACAAGATGTTTAATTACAAGAAATTTTCAAAAGTGCGACATTGCCGAAAAAAGTTGTCTTTTAAACGTCTGAATGCACTTCTATTATTTTTAATGGTTTCTTCTGCTACTCTCAATTTCCGGGTTAACTCGTCCAAATTGCGGCATTCTCTTGAGTAGACGAGGTCTTTGTAGCATCCCCATACAAAAAAATCAATGGGGTTTAGGTCGGGGGACCGTGGAGGCCAGGCTATAAGGCAGGCGTCACCCCGGCCGCAACGACCAATCCATCTTTCAGGGTATCTTTGATTGAAATAGTTTCTTACGTCCAAGGCAAAATGGCATGGTGCACCATCACACTGCAGTACTAAACTTCTGCGTGTCTCCAAGTCCACATCTTCTAACAGCAGGGGCAAATCGACGCGTAGAAAATTTAAAAAGTGATTGCCGCCCAAGCGGTCTGGCAGCTGAAAGGGCCTGATTAGCTGACTGTTACGTATGCCAGACCAAAGGTTAACACTAAAGTGTTCATGGAATGTCGATTCCCTTTTTAAATTTGGATTTTCAATTGCCCATGAGTGAGAATTGTGCATATTAAAAATCCCATTGCGTCTAAAGTGGGATTCATCCGTCCACAAGATTTGGTTAAAAAAGTTTTCGTTTTCAGCTTGTCTCCTCAGCATTTCCTGACAGAATTCAATTCGCCGATTGTAATCTTCCGGTTTCAACTGTTGCACTTTTCTAATGTGAAACGGATGATATCCTACGCTCTGTAGTGTACGGTGTACCTGAGATTTAGAAAGTCCGGTACGAGGTTCCTTAACTCTGACACTGGTCGACGGGTCTCTTTCTACTTCTTTAACCACTGCATCTACTACATCAGGATCCGGCATAGTGGCCATACAGCCTGATCTGTTACCCGGTATGTAACCTTCCAAATACGCATTATGTACTCTTAAGATCATGCGATAGTCAGGAAACGTTTCAGGTTGAGGCCCGCCTCTTCGTTCCACATGTTCCCGGTACAGCCTTGAAGCTTCCGCCGCATTCCCCCTAGCATAACCGTAATAGTAATGCATTTCTGCGTAGTTACGTGAAGTAAACATGATCACTTACACGCAAACTCAAGTCCAGTTAAATAATGCCAAGTCGTCGATTCCAGGTAATAACACTAATCCAAATCGTAATGCAAGTCAAAGTCCATATGAATAGCCAAAATGATTAGAGACACGAACAATTAGCAGTATTAAAACACAATTTTTAAATTATTGAATAGTACCAACGATGACCAAACAACGTGAAAATTTTCTCATGCGTCAACCGTCTTTTGTTTTTTGTTCTTTTTCTATTGATGGCCAGTGCGTGATTTAGAACGAAATTTATTTAGAAAGTTAATTAATTTTGCACTTGCCACATTTAGATTTCAATTTTTTGATTGAAGTTTTATGAATAATAAAATGAAATTTTCAGGGTAGCTACCTGATAGATAGAGCAAGTTTTTAAAAGCCAAACGGTAATTTTTTTAAATGTGATTTTATCTTTTTAAAGCCCATATTGGGTAATTTTATCATTCTTGGCATTTTTTTTATTCCATTCAAAGATCTAACGATAGTAAATGTTACCATACTGAATTGGCCTATCTATCAGCTTAGCACACAAAAAAAATCAAGCATCTACCGCAATAATTCACGTCACCATAAATAAAAATCTCATCGTACTCGGCGATAGGTGAAGAATTAAAAAAAAGCTCATAACTCCGAAAATACGAAAAATCGCGGAACATACATGGGGGTGATTTAGATAGCCCTCTATGTCCTCTACCCCCCAGCTTCAGTATATCACTACTTTTTGGGACACCCCGTATAGTTATATAGTGTCTGGTGTACGTACGACAGTGTCTGATATAATAGTGATAACATGAGGTAAGTATTTTAAAATAAGAGAATATTTTTACAGTTTTAATCTGAGAAATCATGCCGGTAAAACGGGATGACAGCGTCGACGCGCGTGTCCGCAAACTTAAATCAAAATAAAAAAGCTACCAATAATTTCGGTATACCTACTAATTTTATTTATTTTTTAGTACAAGGAGGAGTAGGAGGGGAATATATGTCCTAAAAACAGAGGATGATAACGACGAACGAATTAAACCTTATTACGATTTGATAACATACTTTCTATCGCAAGCGACGGCGGCTAGCGGCATTATCAAAGAACGTCAAGGCGCGTGCCGATACACATTACACCGCGCGAAACGCATACAACATAAATACTGAAATATTGCTCTTATTTTTATGGTTACAAGGATCAAAATGGCACAAGCGTTATAAGGGAAGCCCCTTCAAGAGGTAAGCAGTTCGAACGACTTTTTAAGCGCTTAGCAAAGGTTATCAAGAATCCGTTTGGTATACCGATATCCGTATTAAAAGTCGTTTAAAAAGCCTTATGAAGGGGTTTTAAACGGGAACGGCTTTGGTTAGCAAAGTCGAACGAAATACCCCTTCAAAAACCCTCGAAGGGGATACGGGACCGGTCCCTGATTTATAGTATAAACTACTTTCCCTCCGTATGGCGTGGCCGTGGGACGCGATGTATGTAGCAAAATAGATGAATAGTTCAGTAACTTTTAACTAAGCAATATTGTTAGTAACAATCAAACAAATCAGTTACCAGCTGCAAGCTGTTTGTCTAGTCTAGCCTTAGATCATCTAATTTACACCCAGTAATGTAAATGTTTAATAGTTTCTAACCAAATAAGTTAATTTAAAAGTAATCAAACAGTTATGTTACCAGATGCAATACTGTTTTGCTAATAATAACATGAAAGTTGATTTAATACATATTAAACAATTTGTCTGTGGTAACTAAATGACATCCTGAAAATAGCTTAGTTATTATGCTGGAAATAAATGAAGTGGTTGAGTTACTGTCCCATTTTGAGCCACTAAATAGAAATTAAACTATTTTGCTAATACCACAAAATTTATTTGCCTACAATCAAATAAAAACTGATTACTTAATGACAAGTAAACTTTTTTTACTAAACTGAGTTTAGCTACTAGTAAGCCTTAGTTTATTAGTCACTCAAGTTATGTAACATGTAGCAAATATTTTTGCCACTGTCAACCAATCTTTTTTTTTTTCAGTGTAGTACAACATTCAAGTTTTATAAACAAAAGTAACGGGTGATAACAAAAAAAATAGAATAACTTTCCATGGACCTCAAAACAAAACTATTCACATAAACGAAAAAGTTTGTTCATGAGGTTCTACTTACCAATAAGTACCTCTTTTGAGGTTCTTGAATTTCACTTGCTTTTTTAAGCATTAATATTTGACAAAATGGTGTCGAAACTCTGTGAAAACGTATTGTCCATTTTTATAATTTTAACTATAACTCGGGGAAAAAGTTTACTATGGATCATTTTAGTAAAGAAAATGTACCAGTTTCTTCTATTTATAGAATCCTGGCATCTTTAACGATTGATCCCAAAAGTGGTAGCGGACGGCCAGCGAAGATAATGACCAATAGAAGGCTGAACCTAACTTTATACCACTTTTAACGATAAAGATTATATGAGCCAACGAGATGCCGTGAAAAAAATTAAGTGTTCCCAACCGTACATTTGTCGGTCCTTGAAACAGATATGTCTAAAATGCCGCAAGAAGGTGATAGCACCGGAATACACTGAACAGCAAAAATATACTAATACGTCACAGTGTCACAGGTGATCCGAAAATACAAAGGAAAATCATTCATTGTTGACGATTAAAGTTATTTTCTTTTGAGTCAAATCCTTATATATACCTGGAAATGACCGATACTACACCAGCAATAGTTCTACCACACCAGAGGGGCTACTCCGAAATTCGAAAAACGAAGTTCGTATGGCGCCGTCCCGCTCAGTCAAATACAGTATAAGATGAGAGCGAGAGGGACAGCACGTTACGAACTTCGTTTTTCGGGTTTCGTAGTAGCCCTCCAGACGATGTAAATAACACGTATAAGCACAAGTTTGAGCAGAAAATTATGCTTTATCTCCCCACATATCATTGGTGCTCTAAAATGCGTTCAGAAACCGTAGGAAATGACCAGCATTATTACAACCAATTTTACTATGAGAACTTTCTTGTCGGTGGTAGTAGGTAAAATTTGTACTTTAATTTTATTTCAGTATAGATTTTTGTAACGTTATGAGTTTAAATTTGGTACAGCTGTCAAACCTCAAGTGGATCTCTATTCTAGTATCTATAGATATTAAAGCAGTTATCGATGCGAAACGTTAATTCAGTGCGTCCTTTTAAGTATAAACCGCACAACATTTGATCTCGAGTGATATGAGAATAAGGACTTCACTCTATTATCTATGACTAAAAAAATAGTTTTGACGAAGGATCGAATTGCCGCCATTAATGTTCTCATTTGTTTGTTGGTTTATTGCTATTACGAAAGCAGAATTGTGAAAGGTTTTTTGTAATTTACATTTAAGTTGAAAATATGAGTTGTAGTGACTCCGAGAACTATATGAACACTCCCCCGGATATCGTTAATGCAGCCACGATTCCAACAAATAACTTGTTGTCAGAAAAATCGATAGCCAAATTTAGTACTAGTAAAAAAGTAGAAAGATTTTTTAGATTGGAGAATGAACCAACGCACGACTTCGATGTGAATAAATAATTTGTTTCTGTATTTGCTCAAATTTATTTTTTATTGTATTGTTTTAATACCTATAGTCTATTGATGTTTTACAGGTAGCACTAGTAACATTGCAGGTCATTTCCCTTCGGTTATTTCTGAACCCATCTTAGAGTACTTATGATATGTGTGTAGATAAAGTATATGCATCTGTACATAATTAGGTATCTATACATATCTCTCATTATGTATCAGTTGCATAAACTACTATTCTGTGTATATCCGACAGAGGTGTTTCGAAATTGTGGTTCAAGCCGAGTGGTTTAGCGGTCAACCAAAAAGTATATGAGAGCGAATGCTTAAAATAATACTGATACCATTTATTCGCAAACATCACTCAAATGGAGAATATGTGTTTTGGGCGGATAAAGCATCGTCGCATAACGCCAAAAAAATAACGCATTCCTAGACGCTAATAACATGCCATTTGGACCGAAAATCCGAAACGCCACAAACCTTCTACAGTACAAATACAATTACTGAACCGACATAATGTAAGGAGAGATACGGCTAAATTCTATAACACACATTTAAATTCAGATTCTATATAACCTGAACTAGGGTTCCCCCTGTGTTTCAGGCAAAAGGAAAGCATAACATTTAGTTCACGACAGTGAGTAAATTCTCTGTATCTTCGTATGACATATTTTGTAGTGAATCGCGTAACTTATTCTTACATTGAGCGACAATGTCGGCTGAAAGAAGAGTCGGTTATATGAGCAGTTTAGTTTACAAAAATAATCGGAGAGCTGAAAATTCTGCCCACCTGGTAAAAATAATTAAAACGTGTGCGGAAAATGGACAAGAATGCCGTCCAAGAGTCTTGGTCAAACATCATGTCTCAACTGCATCGAACAGCTGACCACGGACCCTATACTAATGCGCATTGATGGTTTTGTAAACAGTTTCTATGTTCATATTTTTACAGGTATTTTTTTACACCTCTGAAAGAATTCTAATTTTTTTTGGTATCACCCGTTTTTAGTGAACACACTAGCCCACCTTTCGGGCAACGTAGACGGGTCAGGCCTAGGCGGAGATGGCGGGACGATCTGGATACGTTTCTCAACAACTGGCCGGAGATAGCATCTGATACGGAGTCGTGGATATCTAAGGGAGAGGCCTTTACCCAGCAGTGGGACACTCAGTGGCTAAAAAAATGTATTGATAAAAAGAGGTGCTTCCATTTGTAAAAAGTTGCAAGCTTTTGTGAAACAGGCCCCTGGTCTAGAATATTTTCGATCGACATTTCATGACATTTCATAGCAAACCATAGATGCATGGCTATAGGCCGTGATTTCTACCATCTGTCTTTTGACACATGACAGATGATGTAAATAGTGATGAGGCAAAAGCGTTTCGATTGTCATAATAACCGATAATCAATGGTTTCCCCACAGGTAGTCTGAATCGATTTATGCGATTATTTATTCTGTATATTAATAATCCAATCTCTATATGTTTAACTGCTGTAAATAAACAGTGTGTAAATAAAATCATATGTCTGGATGACATATTTATTACAGGGGAGTATTGATGGTTATGAAAAAGAAGGTATTTATTGATTCCGTAGATACTGTACCAATGTAATACGCGATATTATGTGACGCATTCCACTGGCTTGCTCAATATACAGCATCAGAAAACCATTACTTACTGTTTTTGGATGAAAAATAAGCCTAAATCTGTTTAATGCAAGAATACCGTTAAACAGCCGTAGCCTTTAATAATACCAAATAGTGTAAGTATAAGGGAATAACAAATATCTTAAAAAGATTATGTTTGTGTCGTAGTTTAGAGTATCACATATATTTATTATGTGCCCTTTGCTTTGTCGTATTCTAATTCCTGTGTCCGTTAAAGACGTTAAATTGGTGGCGCCACTGTCGCAAGTGCCCAAAATGCTAGAGTAAGATAATAAACAAGATAAACAAGGAAAGCAACATTTATGTAAGTTCATTTCATACGCACGTGCCACACTAGCGCCATTGAAGACAGATTTGGAATTAATCACAGGTTTCCATTTCCATCCGCTGGACACATTTTGACTATATGAGTTTGGCCTCCTTATCTCCATTCTCCATGGTTCAGATATCGATACATACTGCTGTTTACACATTAATAAATGAGGACAGGATTACACGTAATTTGTTTAATTTTTAAGTCGGATCGGATAACATACATGATTTGTTTGATTTTTTTATTACATATTTGTAATTCAGTACCTCGAAGTATTCGATTATCATCGATTTGCTCAATTTACTTCCAATTCGTAAAGATGGAATTGGCACGGCTCTAAAATGAAAAATAAAAAGTCATAGAACGTAACTGTTTGCATATAATGATTTTAACATACGAATGTGCTAGAAAATAAATATATATTGAGTTAGTTGGGGCTAAAATGAGCATATATATTATTTTTCGGTAATTGTGTAACTTGAGAACTATTGGATATTTTAATTCAAGCTTCGATAACACGTGCACATTTGCGTTATATGGGTGCTGTCATGTGTCAAAAGACAGTTGGTAGAAATCTCGAACTATAACAAATGTCATAAATGTAAGTTACCTTGTTAATCAATTAATTAATTACATTCAATGATTTTTAACCGTCTCTTTGGCAGGAACTCTTCGTGTCAAACGGTATGCAGCCTTGCATCCATTTTTCAATGATATATATAGAATACCAAATAATTTTGCAAACAAAAATTAGGTTAACTTTGCTACATCAATTGAGTAAATTAGGTGAAATAAGTGGCAACTGGCTACAGTCAAGAATTTGCCTATAAGATGTGTGTGCGAGTTGAATCTGCACGATAGCAGTCGAAAAGTACTAAAACTTGAGCAAGTCAATAAATAATTTAGAGGTTGTTTCATGTTGCTATAAAAATGTTATTGGATCATAGATACTGAAAAGAGTATGTATTATATCATGTTGGCTTTAAAATATATCAGCTGCATATCACGCACGCCAGTGGAGACTATGTCCTCACTGTTATTTATATTGTTATGATGAATTATTTAACGCCATAAATTAATCAGTACGTTGGCGAATGATTCAAGAAAGATAATCGAAACAAAAAGTTTTGTTTTTATTTTTTTCATATCAAGTATATTTTATAGAGATGTAGCTACACGTTAAATTCATGACAAGGCACAGTATGATGTTAGCTAGGGTCTTGCATAAGTAATGATAATCACCTACTCAGAAGAACTAGTGGCGACATCTGGTTACTTTACAAAAGACTGTTATGCGCGATACATCACGGCGCGGCCTTTGGCTTAGTAGTGTAATGGTTCATCACTAGATGGCGTAGTACACTAGCTACAAACAGAACTGGAGCGAATGGTAAAGTATAATAAAAAAATTGGTAAAAAATGTATTGTAAAAAAAATATTTCAAAATAAATATTCGAACGGACTTTACGGTCACTGATTCAATAAATATTTTGTGTGTGCTGTTGTGGCTTCATCACGCTAAATCGACGACGACGACGACATTTTGAGTCGGAAGAGTAAAAAATTACAATTTACAAAATTTTCTTGCCAACAATAATAATATTTTGATAAGAAAACTAATCTATGGAGCCGTAGCTTGACCTCCAAACAGCCGCAGGTTGCCGGCCCCCTTAACGGATTTCAACTATTTTTGGTACACCGGTAGTTGGGGATTCACATACGACATACACTTTTTCTGAATTCAAAATGACCTCCAAATAGTCCGTTACAAACAATATTTTTTTACAAAATATCTTCAATGTATACACATTTCATTTTTACAACTTTATAATAGAATAGATAAATTCCGGAGGAGCCCTCTGAAAATGTCTTAAGGAACCCCAGGGCTCCGCAGAACACACTTTGAAAACCACTGAAATAACCTATCAGTCCATGAAAATTACTGGTGTTGACACGGTTGACCTTTGGTTGAGCTAAAAACATAGTTACCTGAATGTTCATGGCTGCGGTCGCTTTAGGCATTGATTTAATACAGGTAAATTACTTTCGAGACGTTTTTGCATTTGTAGTTGTGTACGGCCAGCACATAAAGAAATAAATTAATACTATTATATTTTTTTATAGTCAGGTATATCAATGGAACTAATAATATTAATAGTAGTTTATGCAACTGCTACATAGTGAGAGGCCTTAAAATATGAGTGTGGTTTTATGAAACGAGCGTCAGCGAGTTTCATGATAGGATCACACGAGTGTTTTAAGGCCTAATTATGTACAGATGCATACACTAATTTATCTACACACATATCATACGTAATCTAAAATGGGTTCAGAAATAGCCGTAGGGAAATGACCTGAATTGTGACTAGTGCTACCTGTAAAATATCAATAGGCCATAGATATTAAAATAATACAATAAAAAATAAATTTGAACAAATATAGAAGGAAAGACATTATATATTCACATAAATTCGTGCGTTTGTTCATTCTCCAATATAAAAAATCTTTATACTTTTTTACTAGTACTAAATTTGGCTATCGATTTTTCTGACAAGTGATTTGTTGCAATCGTGGCTGCATTTATACAATCCGGCGGAGTGTTCATATAGTTCTCGGAGTCACTTCTACTCATATTTTCAACTTAAATATAAATTAAAAAGAACTTTTCACAATTCTACTTTTGTAACAGCAAAAAATCAACAAATAAATGACAACGTTAATGGCGGCAATTTGATCCTCCGTCAAAACAAATGTATTTTTTTTAAATCATAGACAAACGAATGAAGTCCTTATTCTCATATCACTTGAGATCAGATGTTGTGAGGTTTATATAAAAACATACTGAATTGACGTTTCATTATCGATAATTGTTTCAATATCTATGAATACTAGAATAGAGATCTACTTGAGTTTTGACAGCTGTTCAAAATTTAAACTCATAACCATACACCGGTTTGGCGGGGGCAAATCTGTACTGACGTTTAATAGTGCGAGGACACATTGAACTAATTTTATTAGTTGATATCGATAAAAATGATGTACAACCGTTGGGTAATTTCAAGAATTTGGATGAAGAAGAAAACGACATACACAAAAATAAACTTTTTGCGTAATAAACTTTTTTAATATTTAATATAATTTTCATAATATACAATCAAAATTTTCTCCACATTTTCAGCCTTTAATCTTCGTCGCCTGGGTGACAATATCCATTTTAGCTAACTAAATCACCTTTCTAGGTCAAGTGTAGTAATTGGAGCAAATTCAAACAATTTATAGTATTGATGAATTTCTGCTATATGACTCAGTTCTATTTCTTTTCCGGATACCAAATCATTTAATGGTTTTAAAGTTGAAATGGCGACGTTTTTCTCTAATACTGTTTGAAGTTTTTTGTGAATAATTTTGCCCTGAGGATTCAAACGTAATCTTGATATATGTACTTTTAACTTATGGACAATATTCAAACTGGCTTCTAGACTTAAATTTTGTGTTTGTAATTTTTCAATGGTACTTGGTATGATGGATAGATTGTTGGCTATCCATTTCAAATCGTTGAGAATGTTTATATCATTCATTGCCCGTTTTGTTTTTAATATACACGTTGATTCTTTGTTATTAAATGTTCGTACGACTTGCTTGATGGCTGGTAAATATTTATTATAGTAAATAGCCGCTTTCATCCATGTTCCCCATCGTATTATCGTCGGCCGTGGTGGCAAAGGAACGTTCGGTAACATTTGGTGAAATATTTTTATTATTTTAGGTGATTTCAGAAATACCTTTTTTGTATAAGCAATTAAATTATTTACAGCAGGAAACAATAATCGCACTTGTTCAGCCACCCTATTTACTTCATGTGCCAAACATGTGACGTGTACTAAATTCGGAAAAACCTTTTTCAAATTCTTACCAGCTTTCAGCATGTAGGCTACGCCATCCGTAAGAAGCAACAAAACTTTATCATGTTTGTTGTGGTTACTTCCCCACAACGTCTCTAGGGCATTTTGAATAAGATTTGTTATACTAACATTATTTAGTTCCTCTAGTCAAACGCTAGATATTATGTGTGGGGTACCTATTTCATTTTCTAATAATGCTCCAACTATTACATTCCCATTGGCATCTGTACTTTCGTCTACACTCACATAAATTCTAGAATTTCCTAGTTTAGTCTTTATTTGTTTCATCGTCTCCTTATAAGCGATGTCTAAGGTCGTTTTTCTCAAAACTAATTCGTTGGGAATATATGTTTCTGAACCATATTTCCCAAATATGCAATCAGATATAAAATTGATGAAAATGGGATTTCCCACCTGGGTCCATGTTATGTTGCAAGCTAAAATAAATTTTAGCAAATCCAGGTTAAATACGTTTTGGTTTTTAGCGACGCTGTTATGCCTTTGGCTTCTTATATGCCTTTGTACGGAAAACTTTTTTCGTGATATATGAATTTTACATTTCTTGAAAAAGTAAGTCGTACCTTTATCATCTATATCTGAATGGTCACGTTTCCATGAAGATGAATGATCTTTTTTCTTGCGAGGCATTTTTAGCCGCCTTAAGAAACAAAAAGGTAGTTTTAATTGATCGGAATGCAAAATAATATTGTAGTACTGGATGAATTATTCAACGATTCAATGGTTGTCAAAAGTGACTCGACACAGTCAATGTCAGATATCGGTTGTTTATAGTTGCGATAAGTATAAATGAAAGAGGTTTGCACATAGTTAAACGTATTCAAACTTAGCCATTAGTTTAATTATGATAATGACGATTAAAAATTTATTTTTATCGATGTCGATAAACTTAGTCGATTTTTAATTAATCACTAGCACTGGTACATTTTTGCCCCCGCGAAACCGGTGTCTGCTCATAACGTTACTAAAATCGCAAAAATCTATTCTGAAATACACATTACAGTACAGATTTTACCTACTACCACATACAAGAAAGTTCTCATAGTAAAATTGGTTGTAATAATGCTGGTCATTTCCTACGGTTTCGGAACGCATTTTAGAGCACTAATGATATGTGGGGAGATAAAGAAGATAAAAGTACAACACAAAAAGCGTAACACTAAACTGAACTGATTAAATGTGACTTTGTCAACTTTTCAATATTTTCGTTTGGTTGCATATATATTTAGCGATAAGACCGACTGTTGTTTAAATTAGTTTAATTTAAATGAGTAAAGATCACGAACACCTCAAATGAAATTATTATAATTCCTATTTCTTAAATTACCAATAAGTTATAATCCAAAGGTTATTTCGAAGAGATCGCTATTTAGCAATAAGACCGCCCGTTATTTACCTCTACTTTCAATATTCTTTAATATGTTGTGTTCTATAATGGATCGAAATAATATAAATATCGGAAGTCGATAATTGAGAACACCCTAAGACAGCTCAAAAGTGCAACGAGAATTCCGGCCTCCGGTCATTATTATACAGCTCATGTTCATTTCATAAAATGAAATTTTCAGGGTAGCTACCTGATAGATAGAGCAAGTTTTTAAAAGCCAAACGGTAATTTTTTTAATGTGATTTTATCTTATTAAAGTCCCTTAAAGTTGTGAACATATTGGGTAATTTTATCATTCTTGGCATTTAATTTTTTTTTTATTCCATTCAAAGATCTAACGATAGTAAATGTTACCATACTGAATTGGCCTATCTATCAGCTTAGCACACAAAAAAAATCAAGCATCTACCGCAATAATTCACGTCACCATAAATAAAAATCTCATCGTACTCGGCGATAGGTGAAAAATTTAAAAAAAAGTCATAACTCCGAAAATACGAAAAATCGCGGAACATACATGGGGGTGATTTAGATAGCCCTCTAGGTCCTCCACCTCCCAGCTTCAGTATATCACTACTTCTTGGGACACCCTGTATAAATAAATAATATAACAATATGTGATAATGATAAGACGAATAAAAACTTCTCCCGTGACTATTTTCCTTAATCTAAAAAAGTGAACAGTTTCACCCCGACCCTGTGATTTAGTAACGATGCTAAAATATTGATTAAGTTGCGGTAGGTACAGCACAGCGAGCGTAAACTTAGACCTTGTTATGTAAACCCTCGGGGTCATATAGTATGTTTATGAACGTAGGTATGGAATCAGAAAGCGCCACTATCCATACTTCCATACTAATATTATAAATGCGAAAGTGTGTCTGTCTGTCTGTCTGTCTGTTACCTCTTCACGGTTAAACCACTAAACCGATTTGGATGCAATTTGGTATGGAGATAGTTTGAGTCCCGGGGATGGACAAGGGCTACTTTTTATCCCGGAAACATACCCTTATCCGCGATAAACGAATTTAAGGCGTACGAAGCCACGGGCAGAAGCTAGTTCTACAATAAAGGATCTTGGGCTTTAATAAATTTTCTCGAAAACGTTACGTTGCTTTACTTACGCTACAATAGTTTGATTGCACTATCATTTGGTAGGTAAAATAACGGATATTTTCCCAAACATGAAATGAAATATTGACGTTGTGTTCGTTGTAATAGACCCCGAAGCAGTGCTCTTAATCTTGACCGTGGGAACGCAGAATTATACCTACGCTTTGCGCGCCGCCGGCGGTACGTGAGCTAGTTGGTCGCCACACGCGCTTACTGCCGGACGCCGCCGCTCGCACAATAAAAGTTACGACTGTAGAATTAACTTCGTCGCGCAAAAATTCGGTGCCCTGCAGTGTTGTGGGATGCAATCGCAATAAATCTAATCGACGCTTTTGCTTTTTTGCTCTGCCAACAGATGATGAAAAGCTAAGTTACTTACTTAATCAAATATATCTTTCTCTACGTTTTTTAAGACCTGCTTGAGTCTCGGTAATTTTGCACCGCGAGCCTCCGGCAAGTTCACTCTGCCACTGCCATTATGTTCAAATAATTTAGTTGTTTGTATTGATTTCATGTTTATATAATATATTTATCCCTGTCTAGCAATTGATAGTTTACTTATTTACTAAAATATTTCCACAATAGGTCAAAACTGGTAGATACGGCATACAAAGGGCCAATAAAAACTACTAACAATTAAGTTTTGTGGCTTGCATTGCACGGCCTAATAAAGGGCGTAAACATTGTCGTTGCTATAGCAACTTATGACCTTTTGGAAGGGCTGAATGTAATCGCGTGAATAAAATGCGTAAACAGAATATTTTAAAACAACTTATGTGAGTAATTCCATGTTTGTAATGCTACTTTTACACTATTATACAATATTGCGTTGTTTATATATACCTGTTATAAATAACGAAGATAGGTAGGTACCTACCAAACTGTATGTAATACTGTATATTTCAATTATGTTAATTATACCTACAGACGTAAGACTATATATTTCAATTATGTTAATTATACCTACAACACAATTTCGTTCAAATACTTACTAAAATTATTCATCAGATTTAGAATTTTCACTTCGCTTAAATTTAATAACCGAACATTTAAAGAAGGACAAAAGATCATTCAAAATTACAGTGAGATAAAATAATTGTAGAATACAAATAATTTGAAATAAAACAATTTAACGGATTATATCGCGTATATCATCTCACTTTAAATTGTTTTATTTCAATGAGTAATAATCGCGGAAACAGAAGAAAATATTATAATAATTTAATTAAAAAAAATCAATAAATAAACCGTTTTTTATTTCACTCAATTATTTATAAAATCGTTTCTATGCGGTGTCAACCATAGCGTCGTTTGGCCGGCACGTGCCGCCAACCAACCCGCGCATTCAAGGTTGCTCCATAGTTAAATAAAGTAGGTGTGTAAAGCTGTAGGTATGCGCTTTTTTATTCAAACATCAGTATCTGTTCAAAGAACTATTATATAATCTGTGCCTGAAGTCTCACATTTCGGGTGCGGCGCAACGAGGGGCACATAATGATAATTTCATATGAAATTGCGGGCCAAGGCACAGAATAGATAATAGTACAAGTACAGAAGGCTCACTACTTTGATCTTTACAAAAGCCGCTTTTTTCTTAGCAAAAATAGTATGATTTATGGCCCTCTGACGTCGTCGACTCCAGCGCAAGCCAAAGGGAACGTTAAGGCTGTGTTCGAACGGTGAATATGAATTGGCGCACTCGCCGCGTCGCCGACAGTGAGGGCTGTCAACGACTAAAAATAAAATAATAATGTATCGCCCATTTATTTCTTGCATTCAATATAGAGAGCAATAAATGTATATTCTTCATACATTACATACATTATTTTATTATTTACCTCTAAAATAATAAAAAGACAACAGACTTGCAGACCGACGCTACAGGGGACGTTGTTTTATAATATTTAGTGATGTAGACGGTTGTTAATACATAGATATAAAATACATACAACTGAATAGGCCCCTCTGGAAGGGGCCGCCGGCATGTAAGTACTTGTAGCGACAAACGTAAATCGCGGAGTGAGCCCCGCCTGGCCAAGGCCAGCAAAGCGACCGTCTTTTGTTTCAATTCGCTCCGAGCGGCGCCCCGCCGCCGCGCGCCGTGCGCCGCGCTGCCGCGGCGCGGCGAAGAGAACGAATAACCATGTACATTAAGATAACGTTTTAATGGGAAAAAAATATTTATTATAAAGAAACACCGGGAGAGCCGGTGGGACGATCGGCGGGACGACCTTCACCGTTATCACCCATAGGGGTATCAAGATGGCGGAAACACGGAAATAAAATCACTGTTGTCACATACAATAATCACTAGTTTTATTAACACTTACTTCAAATCTAAATAAACAATGACTCACGAAATTAACTTGGATTTAAAGCCAATAGATTAGTGTGCATGCGACCTCGAGCACGGCTGTCAGTCATCTGCCCAGCTGTCATCGATTGGCGCCTGCCTACCACCCTATTCGGGGTTGCCCGCTCTAATATCCCAAGATACCGACATTATTTTCATTACTGTCAACATTTCAACGTCATTTAAAGATTTTTTTAATAACGTCAACATTATTAGCTACCATTGCCAATTCACAATCAAAATAAACGGAGAACTACGCATAATCGGATATTTAAACCAAACTATTAATGTAGCAGTAGCGGGCACTATATTTGTCAACGCGCCGTGAATTATATAAAAAAATATTGGTTTTATTTCATTGCATGTTTGAGAAAAGCACTATACAAGCCTTGGCGCGAACAGGGATTGTCGGCCTCGTATAGTAATGGGAAGCTACCGGTAATATTACCAAGGCGGGTATTTTCCCAGTAATCTTACTGGTAACATTACCGATTATCGGAAGTTTACGGAAAGATTGAAAAATTTAGTAGTATGTTAAGGTTTCCTTAAGTTAAAAACTTAATATAGTCACCATTGGCATCATTTATAACTTTTAACATTAAAAATCATAATCCTTGCAAACCGAAGTACTTGTCGAATATAAATTGAAATCCCCTAAAATTATAATTGGTAAAGAATACGAGTTGACCAGCCTTTCAACACATTGGAATATTGAGTGGTATCTAGAGTCCGAAATCTGTGAAGCCTGTCCAGATAAACCACAGAATTAACGGCAGGAAACACACTAACATACACAGTCTTAGTCCGTGCTTAGCCCGAACGAGGGAAACCCCCGTAAAATATTATCTTCTTTCTTACTAACATTATACAGTAGGCTATAACATCGTAAATTGAACTCTGTGCTTTTTGGAGAGCCGAACTAAAATTAAACTATTTATCTTTTTCATTCTTCAGTCATTTTAGGAAGGAGAAATGAGGACTTTGGTTTTGGACGCTCTTTCTTGAATATTTAAATTTCTCGGCATTGTAAAATATTAACACGAATACAAGAAATATAAATGGTGACATTGACAGGAACTGTTATTCACATTAATTAAGTTTTAATCATTATACGCGAATAGGATGTAATCATTACACTTATCAAACTTGACACAGCGTAATGGCAAGATCAATCTAATAAAAGGTTTTATTTCAACTATTAATACTCAAGGAAAGTTCGCCTAAACAAAATTGAACTTTTTTGTCGAACAGTTAAACAATATTAAACATTTACAAAACAAAATTTGCAATGCTTCAATCTCGTATGTTACACGTTGAAAAATGAAACATGTACTTGCAACGCGTAAATTACTTTATTTGAAAACTGGTCAACCTTTTCATTCCGCGACTGTACCTACACTGATATAAATTGGTTTCATAGCTGGCATCTATCTATCTAAGTATCTAAATCAATCCAATTCCCTTTTCTTTACAACCAAATGGATGTAAATGAGTCTTGCGTGCTTTATAAGTACCTATGGAAGAAAAAGACTAAGCAGTTTCATAACGAACTGTATATAAATATTATTAATACGTTCCTATATTAATCATCATCAAGATATACTCGTACGTTCATATGAAATTTACACGCAGTATGAACAAGGGCATACATAATTTAACTGATCCCACGAATGTTGCCTGCGGAATCAATGTTTATATGGACATGTTGGAATGATTTGTAGAGGAATAGTTGAGTCTTGTTGAGTCGCCAATAATATCGCAAAGCTCGCCAATTGGTGGGATGAGTGCCATTTTCAAGATGAATGTATTGTTGTATAAATTATTACTTCCGTCATTGTGGAAGGCATACGCGTGAGCGCTAAAAGCAGATATCTATTTATTTCATTAATTCGGACTTAAGTATAGATTATAGCTACTATTTATGAGGATGTTTATATCTATTCGTAGTGTGTAATTACTTTAATATTTTATATTAGTTACCGGAGGTACGATAATCAGTATGAAAGACACATCAAATGTTAAAAATAATAAGTATCTTAGCAAAGCAAGTATAAACACTTAGAACACAGTTGATCTTTAAAATGCCTCTACAGCAGCCATTAGCTCGCTATCATGCGAAATTGTTGCCTCGGAGATATTCCTTCAGCCGCGGAAAGAGATAAAAGTAGTAATGTGCCGCAGTAATATTACCGTTACCAGTAACTTACTCTTTGGAAATATTACTAGTAACTTATACTCCCATGATGACTTTTTCTTTTAAAATGATGTCCGCTATTTTGAATTCCAAAATGAACAGCATTTTCTAAATTCTCACCGCAAAAGATCTATAAAACGACTCCTATGGAGACTTTTTCGTTTAAAGTGATGTCCGTCATCTTGAATTCCAAAATGGAAATCTGCACCCCCAAAAACCTACAAAACGATACCTATGATAACTATATTTCACTAAAAGTAATGGCCGCCACCTTGGATTTCAAAATGTACCCCATTCTCGAAATCTGCACCCCCTAAAACCTAGGATATGACTCCCATGATGACTTTTTCACTAAAAGTAATGGCCGCCATCTTGGATTTCAAAATGTACCACATTCTCGAAATCTGCTTGCCTAAGAATCTACAAAACGACTCCTATGATGATTTTTTCAAAAAAGTAAAGTCCGCCATCTTGAATTTCAAAATGGTCGCCATTTTGGAAATCTGCACCCCTAAAAACCTGGAAAACGACATCCATGATGACATTTTCATTAAAAGTGATGACCGTCATCTTGAATTCCAAAATGGACGCCATTTTCTAAATCCTCTTGTTCGGAGGAAACGCATTAAATCCTACACTAGATCTATCTAGCAAAAAATAATCCTTCTGATGAACCCTTTCGATCGGTATGATAAAGCTACAGGGTGATTTTTTTTCGTGTAGCGGGTTCAATTCCCGGTTCAAACGTGTAATTATTCAAAAATCTATGAATGCAGTTAAAATTGTTTTTGAAATTAAAGTAATGTCTTCTTTCAGTAAAATGTTCTATCTACAATATTTAAGGTACTTTCCCTACATGTGGCATGGCCGTGGGACGACCTGTATACAAAGGATTGCTTAAAAAAAAAATCTCAAATAATACGAACAATAAATGCTACACGAGTGATTTTTTCACCCACAGGTCTTTTAATAAATTCGTAACATGGAGGTCAAATATCTCCGCTTGGTCCGTAAAGACTACTGAAATAAAAAAATATATATTAAAAAATATATAACAGACCAACAATAATTAAACAGGTGGTGATTTTTTACCATGTTGTCAACGCAATTACTCTACTCAATATCCGAAATTTTCTCCCCGGTGACTTTATTTTTATCATTTTTTAATCAATTTTAATTGGTTTTAGAGTAGACGAATTAATTCTACAGTCAATATTTTTAAATTAAAATTATGTATATAATTAATTATATCAAATATCAAAAAATCTCTTCTGAGTCTGATAATAATTTGCTACAATTGTTAATAATTACCGTTAATCGTGGTAAGCGCGGGGCGGGAGCGTGAACACGAGTGACATACGGCCGTTGAGCCGCGGATATACTATAGGGTAGCAGATAGGTATTGTATTACGTAGTTTAGTTATATACAGTGTGTTTTCGACTGGGGCAACAGTGTGGGAAAACTCAAAACTAAAGGGGTAAGTACAGGAAAACTGTCTAAGGAACAAGGAAAAACGGGTCTCCTTCGGAATCCGTTATGTCGTTTGTCCTAATGTATCGTTTGTCCTAACGGGCGTTTCTCAGAAAAAGTGTACACATGACATACCGGAGAACATTTTTTTTTTTAACAAATTTAATTTTTTTTTGCTTATTCAATCACTCATAAGTTATAGTGTATTATTTGAGAAAATAGCATGAAAATAGTGAAAAGAGTTTTTCTCATTACGGGGTATAGGCAGAGACTACCTCCTTCCACTTGCTACGGTCCTGGCAATTGCCGCATCATCAACATTCATTAATGTCTTCATTTTGTGCTGTCACAACCCTTTCGCTTTGTCTCATTCACAAACAGAATATCAATATTTGTCGCATCCATCATCTAACATACTTCATCTATTTGTGACTGTTTTTGGGAGAAGACCATACGCTCCCACTTTGTCGATATGGAGTTATGAGTAGTTCTTAATACTACAGATCATACGCTATCTTTTGGTGAAAGATATATGTCTCTAGGTGCTATAGTTATTTTTTTTTTAATTCTTCAAATTCACAAAAGTGAAAAAGCGACAATTGAGAAAACGTTGGTTAAAGTTTGGGACCGCAAAAAACACACTTTTACTTTGAAGTTATGGAGTGGTTAGTATCAAATGAATTGACATACTTTAAGGATTCCAAATTAGTCAAAATCATGTATGTAAACCTTAGTAGTTTGTATGTTACGGAGGCTTGATCATAAAAAGAGAACGAAAATATCTCAATACTGAATATGGGTTTATTTTCTATATTTATAACATGACACGCAGATTTATCATTAAAGTTGTATTTATAAATGAACCTGGGTTAATAATACATAATACATAGATAAATTAAGAAAGACTTTTTTTATCAATGAGTAAAAATATTTAAAAAAAATAATGTGCGCACAACTGGTAGAACTCACACTTCACCAAAAGATTTGCGCACAAATTTCATGTTATAAGAAAAAAATAAACACACCTTTGACAATTACTTTTTTTGCCTAATCAATCATCTTCTAAAATTTTGACTAAAAACACTGTTATCCTTGTATATATACTGGTATCCCTGTTATTTTACTCACTATTTGTCTTGCATAACTTATAATCGTTATGCGATGACACAAACGAATAGATATTCTTTTAAATTATACCATTGGAAACGATTCTGTTTGTGTTGTACACATCACCAAAAGACTTGCGTTGCGTGACGTCAAAGTACCTACGCAGAATGTTACACGCTCGGTTCTCGGGCGTGTAACAGGTGATATGGTTCGGTGGTTCAGGAGCAAAAAGGTAAAAAAGAAACCATTATGGTGCGACTCTGCTTGTCTGTCCGACTGTTACAGCGTTATACACGGTGTTTGGTCTATCGTTGGCCAAATTTATATGGTGGATAGGTGGGGTCTTTTCCTATCTCAATACGGCTTCAAAAATGTTTTTGGTCCTACGTGTACTTACTTATGTTGGTTTTGAAAAAAATCGGGATCGACTCTTTTAAAATTAAATTTAAAAAAACTAGAGGTTATATGTCAGTAATTTTGACTTCAATAAAACTGTGCATCGCTACACATTACGATGCAATAGATATTGCATGTCTTTAACGCTTGCTTTTTTAAAATTAATTTAAGAGTCGATCCCGATTTTTTGTCAAAACCAACAAAAAAACAATTGACCAAAAAAGCAACTAAATTTGTACACTTATTTACAAAAAAAAATGTATACAAATTTCGCCGCTCCCGACATGATGAAAAACTACTTGTACTATCTATTTAAGATTTGGAATATTTATAAACATGGTCAGCCTCACATGTATTGCATAAGAAATACAAAAAATATATATATTTATTTTCTAAAAATACAATGAATATGAGGGGTTTAGGTCAAATAGGGTAAAAACGTTAAAAGTTAATGTTTGCTTTATTAAAAGCTCGTTCATGTAACAAACAGTAGACAAAAAAACAAATTCGATAACTATTAAAATAACCAAGATATAAGCCATCAAACATTTCATTCTATTTCTTTCTAGCAAAACAGAATTTAATATGGAGTTCATATGGCCGGAGTGCACTATGACGTAACAGTGCACGTCGGACCTCTCTGTCTAATTAGTAGTTTAAAATGCTTATATCTTGCGTATTTCTTGGCCACTTTAAATTTTAATTTCACATTTTGATATCGTTTTTACGGTATTTTGATATTTAGTTAAGAAAAGCGATAAAAAAAATTCATCCATGTACTTATTTATTATGTAATTTAATACGAATATTACACGAAATTTATAACTATAAATCTGTCTGTCTTACTTTTTTTTAATCACCAAAAATCATCATTGAATAACGCGGTTTGGTTAAGTTTGCCCCTCATGTGACGCCAAAGATACCAGAGGGAAACTTACTACAAGCGGCAAGTTAAGTCGGAATAAGTGAAAGTTTGTACGGAACCCTCGGTGCGCGAGTCAGACTCGCACTTGACCGTTTTTTATTTATTATCATAACACAACAGAATGGGGCTTAATCGCGTATAAATATGATTTATTTAATTCCCTTTCGTTGGTAATTCTTCGACGTTTCGGACGTCGCGTTACGGCCATGGTCTCGAAGGAACTGCAAAGGCGAGTATCAACATCTTCTAGCCGCGCTTAAGGTCGTCACACTTACGACGACGGCGATTTATCGCATGATACCACGAAAATGAAAGTTTGAACCCGTCTTCCCGGTTGAAATTTCGTTTTCTTGATTTCTATTGCTTCACTTCACGTACGATTCTACTATAGATACAGTAGCGATCATAAGTATTTTGACAAATAAAAATCATTTAGTATTTTTATGAATTGAGTTAATATTTCATAATGATTTTGTAATAACATCTTCTGAGCGTATCGTTCTTACGTTTCCACTAAGATTACTGAAAATAAACTTCAAACTTAAAAGAAAATTTAAAAAAACACACTTCAGGTCGCTCAGAAGTATTTTGACATTCAAATATATCATTTTACCGGACTTGTGAGAAGGTCAAATTTAATATTTGGTTAATATTTGGTTGCATATCCTTTGGACTTTTCAACAGCAGCACATCGAGCAGACATAGAGTACACTAACTTCTGTAAATGTTCATATGGTATATTCGCCCACTCTGACTTCAGTGCTTGAAAAAAATCTTCTTTGTTGGAATAATTTCTCCGTCTCGCTCTGCGATCCAACTCTTCCCATAGGTGCTCGATTGGATTAAGATCAGCACTTTGACTCGGCCACTCGAAAACCTTGACTTTTATACGTTTTAAGAATGCCTTGATATGGTTGGATTTAAGCTTAGGGTCGTTATCGTGCTGGAAAACCCAGCGAGGTGGCATATTTTCTTTAGCATAAGGTATCATGTGTGTATTAAGTATATTTTCATACACAAATCGATCCATAATCCCATTATATGTGGCTTTTTAGATAGGCGTCCACGATGAAGTCCTTGCTCTATTAGGCGTCGTTTGACGGTAGAAACATGGATATTTACGTTGTAGTTTTCTTTCAGTTCGTCTTTAATTGTCACTGCAGTTTTCCGCGGATCTTCTACAGACAGTTTTTTGTTTACGCGATCAGTTTTCGATGTGGTTTTTTGAGGACGACCGCCTCTACGCTTATTGTTGACGCCGTTTAGAGCCTTAAATTGTTTATTCCAGACACTAACCAGTTGCCGTGATATATGAAAAGTTCGAGAAACGTCAGCCTGCGACTTGCCTTTTTTGAGTGCAGCTGCAACGGCTTGTTTAAAATCGTTTGAATATTCTTTATATTTTGGCATATTGTATAAAGTCTAGAACTACATTTATTTATAAAATATCTTTATTCTTTAAGCCTATTCTCAATAAAACTGAAAAAGAAAACGGTGTCAAAATATTTTGGAACCAGTAAAATGTACGTTTTTGTGGCCAGGTTCATAATATATTTCAAGAATTCGAACCCTTTTGTGTGTTTCAAGGAGGTCATAAGCCATTAATAACCATAGCAAAAAATAAGTTGGAAAAACGAATCTGCCTTGTACAATATTCAAACTTTTGTTGTTGTCAAAATACTTTTGATCGCTAGTGTAGATAGAAAGGATCTTGGGATTATGATGCTCAATCTAGTGGTTTGGTCCCGCTTCTAATAAATGTTCGGTAATATCAGTTATTCACCTGGCGGTTCTTAAAAGCCGCGATATGTTCCTTGACTCTTTCAGCGATGGTGCGCTTCGTCTGTCCAATATAAGAACTCCCGCAACTGCAATCGATCTTGTAAACGCCAGGTGATTGGAACCGAATAACATCTTTAGGTGATCTTACATGCTCTATGACCTTAGATAACGGCGTGTACACAGTTTTCATCAAGTACTTTTGCCCTACTGTGCCAATCTTGTCCGTTATTCCTCTTAAGGCATAAATGCTGGATTGGTTTGTTGTGATAATGAGTGAAGATCGTGTATCAATGTTTATTATTTATTGTCCAGCATCTTCTGATAGTTTTTGGTACGTTTTTGCCTCTAAGTTATAGAGATAATATAAGGTTTTTGAAAAGGTTCGACGAGTTTTTTTATACTTTATTAAATTTCCTTTTCACAATAACCAAAATTATTTTTATTGTTTTCTGTTTGGGCCAGTTAGGAGATATTTACTACTTTAGTCTATTTTATTTTTGACTGATATTTGTCACTTAATTGCCTTCCATACAAATACTACTTTCAGTGCTTGAAGTAGACAGTCTTGCTGGCTACCCTGAGTAGAAATTTGTCAGCTAATGTAACTTTTTAGTCAAATGATATTCTAAGATGCTGTTTCTAAACAAACACTTCATAGAAAAAATTACCAGATCAGGCATGGCCCGACTCGTGTAGTCTTTACGTAGGGCTGCCATCCGTCCGGGTTTCCCCGGATTTGTCCTAGTTTGAAAGGCGTCCGGGGGCCGTCCGGGGAGGTCTTTTAATAGTGTCCGGGTAAAATCCGGACACTTTTAGTTTCAAGGAATCCTTAAAAACCGAATTAAATCTAACACCGTCCGCGGAAAAATTTGATCTACTCCAAATATTCGGGGTTTTTGAAGTTTTTTTCCGGGTTCGGCAATAATCAAGATGGCAGCCCTATCTTTACGTATACATGCTATATTTTGGCTACTAAAAACTCTGACCCAACATGCGTGCTATTTATTCGAGAAACATCGATGCTAACTTGCTAAGATAATCGTAACGATAATTATAATTATTAAGGTCTTGTATAAGGACGGACGGACGGACGCAATCCATTGTGCTTCAACCAAGTGTTCGGTTTTGCCAACTCTTATACCTATGCTAAAAATAGAATGCAGATTTAGAAAATCGATATGAAAGTGTAGGTGTTAGCGGGGCTAGATACTTATACAAGTACTTAGTTACGATTAAATACACCCACGCGCGATGTACAATCATAATAAGAACGTGCCCCGCGACTATTTGCTCGCAAAGCATAGACACTTCGCGTAAATAACGGCTCTTGCCAAATCTATGTTAGTGAACTTTACATTTGGCACTCGATAGTGTGTCTGCGCGGTTACGTTAAAAATATGCGGCGTCATGAGCGAGTCACAGCCGTCCACGTCCGCGAGGGCTGGCCACAATCCAGGGTACATGCGACGGCATCCGACCGGTCCCGACTGATTGTTTCCTAGTTACGTTTTCCTAGTTAGAATGAGAAACGAATTACCAATGAATTCGAGTTTTCCATGACAATTAAATATGTCGAACCCATTGGAAAGCCAATAACTAAAACGTCATGCCATTGGATAGGGGATGTCAAGCCGCACTACAAAAATACACATTTGGTAGTTTGTTTCGGTCGTGAAAAACCATGTTACACCGTTATTAGTGTTTTATTTCTGATAAAGTTATTTTTCCGAATGCATACACATACACGCACAACTAGGTACATTACGTTTTAATGAATATTTATTTTTAAATAGCAAAATTATGACGCCGAAAGAGTTCCACCCGGCTCTGGGGCACCTCGGGTGACTCGAGCTCGAGTGACGCACTGGCGGGGTAAGCTAACGAGGAAACACACAAACAACGCCATATTGAGAATCGCACCGCACGATCCCGACTCGACATTAAATGTGAGCGAGCGCTTAATGTCTGGTTCACTATGATTAATTCCTTAATTAACATACACGCCCGAGTTATACGAATATAATAGAAACAAACACGCCCAGATGACAACTTACTTTGCATGTAATGCTAGTTCCAAATAAAACAAACAACGATCACTTTTACTAAAATTTTCCTTCGTGATCATTATATACTTACGTTTTCAAGAGTACTTCTCACGGAATGTTAGAATACTTAATGCATGTGACAGCCTTATTTTAAAGCCACGTGGAGTAAAGAATATGAGTGTATATTTTTAAAGACTAAAATTACAAGCGTATTCATTTTGTAATAATCAATGCAGTATTTACTTATTACTATGTGTTTCGAATCTGTACTACGACATTGTAAGTACAGTTCGTAATAAAACTAAAACACATTGCGGTCGCAGCCACAGCATAGTAGCCACGTACATTTATTTGACTAGTGGCATTACTAATCCCAGTCATGTGGCAGTCGATTGTATCGTCTGACTGTAATCAATTTTATTACTTCCTTAAACTCACAAGTATAGAAGTATCGATTGTTAAAATGTTTCATTAATAAAAGACGGCACTAGTTCTTTTTAAGTAGGTAGTGTCATACAAGCGCATTCGTAATTTCAACTCTCGTACCTATTTTTCTGCGCTTTACTATTTCATTCCCGGGAATAGAGCATTAGAATAAGCCGCGCCCAAAAAGCCTAGAAAATGGTAAATCGTAAGCAGAGTATAAATAATAACGGCCACAAAATATGACTGTGACTGACGAAACTGATGTCATACCGGCCGCGTGTACCGTGTGGCCGCAGCCATACGTAACACTTATTTCATGACATCACACCCGCGTTTATTTTTAGGGATAGCTCAGCCTCAAAATAATTCACTTCGACGCAGTGGATCTGCGCGCACGCGTTACACGATCACTATACCCAAAATAAAATCATTTCTCAAGTTTTAACTCAAATTAAATAAATACTTGAATTATCAAACATTACTAGATTCTGAAGGCCGTTCAGACCATATGCGGGAATGCAGTAATATAACGTCAACAAGATTTTATTCAAAATAACAAGGCTTTTCCTTTATTTTGGTGGCACTTTATTAATCAATATATATAAATTACCTAGAAGCAGTGTACAGAAAGAAACTGTACTCTGCTTTTAGGTAATTTGCCGAGTCTAAACTGCACCGCACTTACGCTTGGAGACAGGGTACTCGATCTTTCACCGCTGAAATGAGTTCCGAAAGGTTCAGTACGACCTCAAAGTTTAAACTTTATTTTATTTTATAAGATCCTGGGTGAACTCTATCTATATACAAAATTTGTCTATATATGAGTTGCTCGTAAAAAGTCAAAGGATTTGTAGTTACATCAATTTTCCTACGTGTTACGGTTCAAGAGTTTCACTGTTCAAGAGAGCCTTGTACAGACTGACATACTTAGTCCTGAGACCTTTGGGTACGGAACACAAAATAATGTTTTAAAGAGAATATCACTACAAATTATTATATTACATATGGACCATGGACCATGAACAACTGAATACGGAACTGAACAGTCGCACCAAAGAGAAAAACTTACTTAATTGGAACAACGTTTGTCCGTCTGGATACTACAACAAACTATAAGTAGTAAGGATATGAGTACAATTAAAAGAACAACGTGAAATAAAATGAATATGACTAAAGATATTACGACTTGCCTATAAGGGTGTTAATCAGGCCAGTATTTATATTCAATAGTTGTCTTCAGAGGTTCAATGGAGTTAAACATTTTAGACAAAGTGGTCATGTCATTACTTTTGTTAATTGTCTTTAATTAGTACTCATGAATTTTAAATATGACTAAAACTGAATGAATAAATGGACATGAAAAAGGCATTAATTTACATCCTACTCTAGTTTATCCTCCAGGTGCATTTTTAAGACTTATAAAGTACTCGTCTAAATTTACGAGCGAACAACTTCGTTATTCATGTAAGTAAGTACAATTACGTTTTTTGAAAACGTATTCGAGGGATTGGAGAAATTAAACTGAAACATCTAGTTGGAAAATTTGCAAATACGTAAATGGGAATAACTCTTGAAATTATCAGTAAATCAGCAAGTTATATGTTTTAATTATGTGAACTCATTTTACAAGTCTATATAGCTAATATCAAAATGTTATAACAAAATAGAATTGCAAAAAATGGACTAGAATCGACGTATGTAAGACGCAACTAGGATTTAAAATAGGTGTAATAAAAGGAAACCACAAGGACCGCGGTTTTGTGAACTTAATACAGTTCAGTGAGGTCGTGTCAGAGAGTAACTAATGAAGCTTCCGTTGTGTACAATAATTCGCGTTTTAGCGTGGTCGGTGTTGAGGACTTGTCTGTACTCTTTAGCACCGACGAGGCATTCGATGTATACTTACCAATAAATCTTGAACTGGTAAGTAAGTCATGTCACACAACGCAAAGCACTGCGACCGCCGACGGTTTATGGTTTAATAAGGAATATGCATGAATTTTTATTTTTGCTTTATTTAAAGCTCATTCTTCTCACAAACAGTAGACAAAAATATTTTTTCAAATAACTATAAAAATAAAACAGATATAAGCCATCAAACCTTTCATTCTATCTCTTTCTTGCAAAACAGAATTTAATATGGAGTATATATGGCCGGAGTGCACTGTGACGTAACAGTGCACATCGGACCTCTCTGTCTAATTACTAGTTTCGAATGCTTATATTACGCGTATTTCTTGACCGATTTTAATTTTAATTTCACATTTTGAAATAGTTTATACGGTATTTTGATATTTAGTTAAGAAAAGCAATAAAAAAAATTCACGCATGTCACTTATTCCTAGAATGGAAAAACTGGTACACTCTAAGATCACTCATATGGATCAGTTGGTTTTTTGCAATTCGAATTTTGTATTAAACGTTACATTTTTAATAGTGATGAGCAATAGCGGTTCACACTAACTTTCGGACTTAACGGGATACTGTCTATACATATTTTGGAGGATCTCGCGAACGTACTACATTGACCGTATAAATCCATTCAAACAGCAACAATGCACAACATTTAATTAATTTTACCCCCTAATTTGTCGAACAATCTAATAATATTTGTATAAATTACGAGGAACGTATTTTGTATTTGTAGATTATTTTTAATTTTAGGAATGATTTTAATAAAACCAAACTACCTTATTCTATAAGGGCCTAAGCGCAATTCGAAGAAGAATAAATTTCAAAAGTAAAAAATATTCTCTTTGTAACATGTATCACAACTAGAGTTGGTGAAAAGCATTACAATTCAATTTCAATCACTGTGACTCTAGTACCAGTTGTAAAAAAATCACTGTGATTTTATTACCCACTACTAAACCCTGACTTGCCACGTTAAAGTTATTTGCTGTAATGTATTCAGATCATTATAACCATTTTACCGTGATTTTATTACAGTTGTTGCTCACTTAACCTACGTGATTTTATAACGCTCCGTCATGACCAGTCACAGTTATACTTTTCCAGACAGCCGATCGTTGTGATTGTTGTATCGTGTCGTTATTATTACCCGTCACTAGTTATGACACAAACGTAAACTTTCATATGACATTGCCAAAAAAAAAATAAAGCAACGGAATTAACTTTGTACCGCCTACGGATCACCACTTGCTTCTAATATTCCTCATTTTAAAAATAATGTTAATGTATTCAGTGAGCCCAAATCTATCCATGGCATTTCAATGGTGATCACTTTTAAAAAAAAATTGTGCTTTCGCGGGGCTGTATACAAAGTAAAACTTAAGACAACGACACGAGAAAATGACCTTAAGAAACATTCAATGCTGAAAAAGTTTTCTTTAATTTCTAGGTTTTCTTGATCGCCTTCAAGAAACTTTTGATCCTTGAAATAAATATAAGTTTGCAGCAGTCATCTCGACATTTCAACCCCATCACACCCCGACATATTATTTCACGTCCGCCACGTTGGATTTTAAAATCGTTGTTGTTTTCGTAATCAGCGACCCGATAAACCGTAGATACAATACCCATGTTAATATTCAGAGTTTGTCACCACATTTCCCCCTTTTAGGGGTTGAATTCTCAAAAAACCTGAACACATGTTTACTCATTTATTGTTAGGAATACTCCTGTGAAATTTCGAATAAAATAGCCTAACTAATTTTGTTTCCCTATACAAACTTTGGACCCCCATTTCACCCCCTTAGGGGCTGAATTTTGAAAACCCCTTATTGGATACTAAAGTTATAAAAGCTACCTATTGTGAAACATTCAGCTCACTAGGTACAACGGTTTGGGCTGGGCGTTGATTTAAGTAAGTCAGTCAGTCAGGACTTTTACGTTTATATATGTGAGTGAGTTTAGTAAAACGTCCCACTTTGTCGATTCTAGTTATGGATTTACGGGCAGTTTAGTGGAATATGGCAAAACCTACCGAAAATCGACTTTCAATGAAAACTGATAGAACATACTGTAATAAACCTATGATTTTGATGTCGACCCATAAATGTCCAATTTAAGCACCTTTTTAAGGCCTAAAAGTTTAGTGCCCAGCGTCCCACTTTGTCGAATACCTAAAGAAATCGTCGATATCATATTTGTGCCTGTTTTAGGGAAAAAAATCTACTTTGTCGATGTGGAGTTATGAGTACTTTGTAATATAAAGCATAAGCTCACTTTCAGTAAAAAAAAAGTCTCTAAGTGCTATAGTTATTTTTAAAAAATTCTTCAAACTTGCAAAAGTGAAAAAGCGACAATTGAAAAAATGTTGGTTGAAGTTTGGGACCGCATAAAACACACTTGTACTTTGAAGTTATGGAGTAGTTAGTATAAAATGAATTGGCATACTTTAAGGATTTCAAATTAGTCAAAATCATGTATGTAACCTGAGTAGTTTGTATGTTACGGAGGCTTGAACATCAAAAAGCCCAGTTTCGCTTATCTCTCAACGCCATCCCAACTCGGATTGAAGAGGTTCTGGATCAACATACCTCCGCAGTTCTTGAGCCTTGCGCACTGCATCCCACCCCAACTCAGTGGCCGCTGTAGCATTCCCGTTTATGGATTTGCGCTCCCCCACTGAATCCGATTACAAGTAAGGAGCCCTAGCTAGACTATACCAGTTCAAAGAAAGACTCTAAAAAAAATAAATGAAGTCGGTTAAAATGCATTGGCTCGTACAACAAATATGCATTTCTCGATGTTTTTTTGCGTACGGTGGTATGGAAACTATGGAACCCTACGTGCTCTTTAAACTCAAACCTAAAGGCAAGTAATGGGAACAAATTGGTTAGATAGCTAGAGTGTGGAAAACATATCATTTTTAACATAATAAAAAGACGTAGGTGCCGTGAAGATACGATACGCTAAGATACTTACACTCCGCACCCGATCAGGTACGGAACCCTTCATTGTGCGTGGTCCGGCTTGGCTGGATTTGTTTAAATATGTTCATATATGTAGTGTAGCTTCTGCCCGCGACTTCGTCCGCCTTAAATTCGTTTATCACGGATAAGGGTATTTTTCCGGGATAAAAAGTAGCCTATGTCCTTCCCCGGGACTCAAACTATCTCCATACCAAATTTCATCCAAATCGGTTCAGCGGTTAAAGCGTGAAGAGGTAACAGACAGACAGGCTGACACACTTTCGCATTTATAATATTGGTATGGAGATAGTTTGAGTCCCGGAGAAGGACATAGGCTACTTTTTATCCCGGAAAAATACCCTTATCCGCGATAAACGAATTTAAGGCGGACGAAGTCGCGGGCAGAAGCTACTAGTACAAAAATCAACAAAACCGGGGTTTTTTTACCAAATTTGACTTGGGTTCACATAAAACTTTTTACTTCTAATGACCTCAGGAATGCTTGGTTCAAATCTTTCAGATGCCTCGCGGCCAACGTGTACATTGAAAGTAACCAAATTGCTATACGTGTGCAAATAATCGACAGACTTCTGTTAATTACTCCGATTATCCCTACGATACCCTTTTGAACAAATAAATAAAAGTAAGTCAGTTCATGCAGTAAACAACGCTAAACATAATATATACAAGTAGGTATTATTTGGGTAATCCGATAGTCCTCTGTTGTTTTCATCATCAGTTCCAATTCATCAAATGTTGTTTTCCGAATGTAAATAATTTTGGAAGCCGCTGCGGACACTTGTACGGTGGCAACCTTAATAATCCTAAAATGAATCTTAAGTTAAAAGCTAAACAAATATATGCTAGCAGCGGGCACGGCCGACTGGTAAGCGTCCCTGCTAATTCGGAGTTCTCAGACGTTGCTGATATAATAGAATATCAAAAAAATCTTGTTTTCATCAAATAAATAGCGTTCGGGTTAAGGTAACTAAGATTATGTGGCCTATTTTGACTCGTGTTATAGCATGAGTATTATTAAATTAAAATTAAAGAAAAATAACCTTCAGAAGTGCTATTGCAGAGAAGTGCAGTTGCTTTAGTAAATTAGTTTTTTTATTGTTGGTTAAATTTTAATGGGTCAGTGAGGGCAGCTACTAGGCAATATTTCTATTAGCCGTAGCTAGTTAGTAGTACATTTCCAACCCTGTATATTTTTTGCTTGCCATTAATGCGGTTTTAAAATCATCTTCAATTGTACAATTATGAATTTCAGAAAGGGGATAACATTTTTTTTTATGTCCTGAGATTATTTATTAAATTTTTTGGGTGAAAATATACGTTTTTTGTGGAAGAATTAGATAGGTGCTTTAATTATTCTCAATGTCCTCACGTCGGAATCAACTTCACTCCATTACCCGTGCGATGGTCCTCTATGGTTCTTTGTCTTAATCTACTCTAAATTATCAGATTAACAGCTGTACCAAGAATCAGCTCTAGATCTTAAAGTGCAAGCTACAAATACAGCGGGAAAATCAGAATTTCAATTTTCTAGGTTTTAAGGTACCTAAGCCTGTCATAAGGTGTAATTTCACAGTAGGTAGCTAGCTACTGTAAAATTTGCGTTTTATGACATTAATTTAAAGACACGTGCTTTTATTTTCTAAACGTGTTCTGTCATAAACAATATTGGTTTACACAGCATATTTTCCTATATATAAGTAAGTATAATCATCAAATAAACATTCTATTGCATATTTATAACTCTTCACAACAGCAAAAGGTGCAAGGTGGATGACAATAAATAACCAGCTATTTACCTGCGACTATTTCGCGTCACACTTTTAAAATCTCGAAAACTTCCGAAAATTAAAATGTTTTTCTTTCCTACTTACAGTTATTGGGTAAGAAATTCGGAACTATTTCATTTCCGAGATATCCAATATTAACTGCGCAGGTTTATCATCTGATTTGCCAATCAGAAGAGAAAAATTATCATGGTCACTGTCCTCCCGTGACCATGGAAAGCTGGAAAGCTTCCGAAACGTCGGGAACTAAAATGAGATAATATACGCGATATAATCCGTTAAATTGTTTTATTTCAATGAGTAATAATCGCGGAAACAGAAGAAAATATTATCATCAATGATGTAAAAAAAACACCTCAACACATCCTGGATTGAAACAATGATACATAATTGCTAAGCCTTTGTTCTTATGGCACGTACCTATAGGCTACATGAATTGTAAGTTACCACTTACGGAGAAAATGATTAATCGGAAAAAACGCATGACTCCGCAGCCGAGTCCACAAACGGACATTTTATACCAGGCCAATTACAGTAAACCAAAATAAAACAGACGGCTGAAGTCAAAAAAGAACAATCTGACAGATTATGTGGTCTATGATGGTCTCAAACAAAGCACTGCTTGAATTATGTAGTATTTAAAATGGCAATAGACTGTTAGCATCATTGTCTGTAGCATCCAAAGCGCCGAATATATCGTCACATGTCTTTATGCCTATAGAAATTGAAACATACCTTTTTCGCTTTTGTCATAATGACAATAAGGACTAAACAAGTACATGTTTCAGTTTCCTTTACTCTACATAGAAAATATCTCAGACACACACTCAAAAACTATCTCAAAAGTTAAATGTTGTGTTTTAAATCATTTTGATAGAGGTTCCAAATAACCAAAAGGTAAATAAACTGAAGTGCAGATTAAATCAATAGTATAATCAATAATATTTAGGCTACAAGAAAGGAGACTGGGTACCTGTGGACCAAACATTGAAAAATAAGAGTTAGCGGCCACTTCAGAATCAAATTTTCGATGAAAGCTATGAATATGTGCTTCATTTATTTTAATGAGCATAACTCTGAGATGTCAATAGTTAAGAAGATAATGTTCATATTATTTTCATAAGTCCTTGTCACACACATTATTCCCTTCCCGCTTTATCAGCAGGTAATTTGCTACAACAGGGTAGGCAGGGGTCTTCTCAATATGCGTCTTGGCAGTCGTCGGATAAAGCTGCAGGGAGGGCCATGGCTCTGGTCTGTTGACTAGATTTGTGGCCTTTCTGCGGAATTATCTTGAGGATAAACTAGTTTACTGTTGCTGCTGGTGTTGTTGAAATGTTGGCATTGTGGCAGTTGGTCTGTGGGATCCTGGGCAAGCAGGGGACGGCTTGTGGGATCCTGGGTGAGCAGGGGACTCACATTGAGGGTCAAGCTCTATGGGTACAGCTTGGCTTTTTTTCTTCTCTTATAAGAAATCTTAAGAGTTACTTAAGTCCACATATGGATGGAAACAAATAAAAAAAAATTGTCAAACAGTGTTTTTCTAACATTTTTTTAATGTATTTTTAGTGAAACTCAAAATATTATTAAAATCCTAACTTTGAAACAATACATGACAGTGAAGTAAGGTTTTTAAAAAATGCAAGCACATATACTACTGGCTAGTTCCAAAAGTGGCCGCCAGTTTTTATTTTTTTGTGCAAGCTCTATATACATTTTTGCCCACTCTCCTTTAATAATAAATACTGTCTCAAAGAATAACAAAGATCAATCACAAATATTACTGGACAATTTTATACTAATCAAACTCTTCCCATAGTAAGCTTAATAAGGCTTGTGTTATGGGTACTATATTACTTATATACATAGAAAACATCCAAGACTCAGGAACAAATAATTATTGCTCATCACACAAATATTTGCCCTTATCGCGGATTTGAACCCTGGACCTCAGACTCGCAGGCAATGATGCTGAGCTAAACCAGTCATCAAAAATGATGCAAATGCCAAGTTACTATTAATACAATCTCTGAACACATTCATCTTTTAGATCTAGTAGCCATCTGTGGTTCTTCGCAATGAGTTGTGCTTAACAAAATCTGAATTTCCAAGTTGTTCTAAGAGTAGGTAAGAACCATCCATCACCAGAATTTAGTTCAAACTAAAATTTGATTAATCAGGAAAGTTTGATCTTCCAGATTAATAAGGATAAGTAATCCCAAGTAATGACAAAGATCAGAAGGACCAAATGTTAAATTATTACCCTTCCTATTGGCTTTACCACAGTTGGGTTTAAAATTTGCAATCAAATAGAGTACCTCTAAGTCTTAAAGTTAATATGAAAGAAAAATGTTTATGTGACAGAGATGAGGGATGTTACTATGCAAATGGAATCAAACTGAGTTGGGTTGAAAGACAACTTGACAAGTTGGTTTTACCTCAAGTTAACATGAAGTTGTATGAAGTTAAAAAGCTGAGCAGATAGACGAAATATTTTGACTGCCTCTACAAAATCCAGGATCAATTGCGAAGGGGATTTCATTGATCGATTTCTTCAGTCAAATAATAGTAACTTGCATGTGAGATCATGCAATTTTTAAAAGCTGTTTTAAGTGGTTGGCATTTTAATTATTACACAATTTAATCAGGCAATCCACCAGTGGGTTGTTAGTATTAAATCAAACTGTAAAGTATCTGTGACACACTACATACTTAGCCATTGTATGTGACTAAATAATTGATACATTTAGGCATTACTATTGTAAAAGCAGAGCATTCAATTTTTTTTTGGTGCAAGATATTTTGTAACAGTTGTGTTTAAGGACTGTAGGACGGAACTAACAATATACCATACTTATATACTATAAATTGCGAAACCGAAGCGCATCTATTATTTTGGATCAATCTCTCAAATACACAACTTATAAAAGGAAAGTTATAGATTCCTAATAATAACACCAGCCTATGCTCATACCACCCAACAGAAGTGGGTGGTAATATTTCACAGCCGGATCTAGGGGTGAGCAGACCAGAATACCTGCCCTGGTGACAAACTCCTTAGCTGAAGAAGAAAAGGCCCCACACATCAAGCTAAGGAAGTTTTTGAGTTACTCATTTTGAAACCAACTTTGATGACAATGGAGCCCTCGTTTTATCTAATGCTCAACAGCTTTCTTATTGTACTAAACTAAGTAAAATAATAAAAATGTATATTATATATATAATTTTATATATATCGTATAAAATTGTATCACTGTATCAAAAAAAAACAAGAAAGCATTTTAATGAAACATTAAGTAACTTAAACAGTGGAAAGTTAACAATCAAGACTCACCTGGTAATGACACATTGCAGGAGCACACCACATTCTTCTTTGTTAAGCAGGATTTCTTGATAATAACTTAATGTTCATCAGTATTTACATTATTAATTAGACCTATTACTTATAACTAACTTAACTATTATAGTGAGACTTTAAGAGATATGAACTGTTTATAAATAACAATTTGAGTATACAATAACAGACAAATTCCTGTAAGAATTAATGTAGTGAATAGTACCTATGCCCTGTACAACATTAGTCTTGACAATTGTTTTCGATATCCTTTTAGAAAGATGATTGAAATTGTGTAAACTGAGTATTACATGCAAATTTACATACGTCAACAATGTGTATCAATAACCCGCTAAATCATCGGATAAAACGCATTTCAATACGCAAAAAATTTAATGATATTAAATTAGATTTCATTGATAGTATTAACACCTACATGTCGATAAATTCACATTTCACTCATTAACTCAACTTTGTATTAAGACTTGATTCGATAAGCCTTAATCAATGAATATGTCTTTCATAAAAATTCAGAAATGACAGTCTAACAAAATAATCAACCACTGCATTTTGTAAAATCGTAACGCCATATTTGCACGATTTATTCGGTGTTGCTAGTAAAACTTTATATTGAAAAAAATGGTATAAAAATGGCAAGTTTTGCAGCGGTTTGAGTGTGGTATTTATAAAGCGTGACACTCACGAGTTGATGCTACGCCTCTGCCATCTGAAGCTCATCGTAAGTTGATGTGACGACTTAATTTAAAAAAAAACTGATAATACATAGTTTTTATTTATTTAATATTATATGTTCAGTCTAAACCTTCATAAATATAAAAGTTCCGTAGGTTTTGTTAGATTACAAAAGTGTAAAACAAGCGATTTCATTTTAGAAATCAGAACTTAATTAACTAATAACAACATAATCGGTAAGTCAGGAGAATATTAGAAAACTATATTTACATCCTACTGTATTACAATTAGATACAAAAGTAGGCTAATATTCGTTTCTAGTATGAATGTGAATACGTAGATGCCAGTAAAATTTACATTTAAGTACTGAAACAATATTACTTCTTTAATGTCGGTCCAAAATAGCCTAATAAATGATTTACATGACAAAATTAGTTTTTGGAGGTAGCCCTGTAGCTGATCTGATAAGAGAGAGTAATTAGTAATAAAACGGGGCCTGACCGCGTATACATACGATATGTTTAATAATGTTTCGTTGGTAATTCTTCGACGTTTCGAATGTCTAATGACAAACTTAATGTTTCACCTATTAATCAACACCAAGTGCGGGTAGAACGAAAACTCGCGCAGCAATAAGTGTTGATACCCGCCTCTCTAATTAGTTTGTTTGCGACTAATGGACGTAACACGACGTCTGAAAGGTCGATGAATTGCCAACGAAAGGAAATTAACTATTATATTTAAACGCAATTAAACCTCGTTTTACTGGGTCGTGATTATGAGTGTGGATTTTGTAAGTTTTAATCAATGTTATTTATTATATAATACTACTCAATAATTACAAACAATATACAAGTTTAAAAAATAATTGTCAGAGGCGTACTTGCAGTTAGTTATTGGCGATGTGTATGATGGTGCAAAAGCGAATAAAGAGAAATGGTTAAACAAACTGGTTGATTGTTCATTTTAGCAACGAAGTTTATTAATTATGTAGTTACTGCAAATCTTTGTTATTGAATTTAGAAATATTACATTTTAAAAATGATGTTTGTAAGTCATTATTTAAGATGGTTACGTGAATTGGTTTTGCCTAAGAAAATAAAACCGGCCAAGTGTGAGTCAGATTCGCGCACTGAGGGTTCCGTACAAATTTTTACTTACCCTAACTTTATTACCCGGTACCGGTTGAGTTATAACTTAGCTTAGCTTGGGACTAGGTCGATTTGTGTAAGATTGTCCCTGTGTTATATTATTATATAAGAGAGTATTCTGAAGTCAAAATTTAAAGCTCGTACCTATTATAAAAGTTTAGTTTAACAGAAGCGGAACACGTATCTCAAAATTTATAAAAATGAAAAGGGCTGATAGTGTAGACTTCCCTTATGTTGTGAAAAAAGAGACCATGACAACGAGCCATTTCTGAAAGTAAGATAATGGTATTATTTCATTTGTTAAGAATATAAAGTGATAGTGAACCTAGTCTCTATTTCAAATAAAAGTTTTTGGTACATTTTTTTACAGCTTTGTGAATAGAACTAGTTTTTGTTAGCTTGGTAGAATTTAGTTTTATATATTGGTCACACTGTTATTATATTGTCAAACTAAATCTAGACAGACATTTAGATTTAGATAAAACAGAGAGCATCATTACAATATGAATAAAGTTCTATTATCTACTTTTACAAATGTAGAGCAGTGTATTTCATGGTAGTCGAGTTGAAATCGGTTTCTGCTATTTTATTCCAAATTCGGCATGGGTACGTGGCGTCTATACCTATACATATCCATACTTTTAACTTGATGCATTTTTAAGCTGGTTAACAAATGTTTTTTTCTTTTACATTTTCAGAAGGAATTCTAGAAGAAAATGAGAATTTAAAAGATTTCCTTGAAGAAGCGGAGCTTCAACAGTATTATGAGTTATTTAGGTATGAGTTTTGAATTATTATTAACGATTTTTAGCTTTATTCGATTACCAGTTAACTTACCGCAAAATAAATCATGCGAAAGTATTTTCTGGCTAGTGCATTTGCGATTTCATTTAATATCAAAACTACAAATTAGTTGTAACAGATATTCAACAGTTTTATTTTTGTTTATTATCTTCATATTTATTAATAAGTCTTTAATAATCTTTATAAGTAATACCAACATGAAGCTACATAATTGACTGATTCATTTAAGTTTTCGTCTTAAATGCTTGATGTATTTATTAAATATAATTGTTTATGCATTACACTAATTGACTATTATTCATCTATATTTTAGTCTTTAATGCTTGATCCATTCATTAAATGAAAATCTATCACTATTATAAAATTGTAAAAATGAAATGTTTGTATGTGTTGTGGCTTCATCATGCTAAATCTGCTAAATGGATTTCAACTGTTTTTGGTACACGGGTAGCTGGGTATCTCCAGATGCTTATAGGATACTTTTTACCTGACTATGCTAAAGTAAAAAAGAGGGGTTATGACTTTTCTCATCTGGAAACGAAGTTGCAGGCGCCTTCTAGAATTAATTAATATTGTTCAAGCATTGTATTTCTTTTTCAAATTGAGAATTTACTAGTAGCTATTATATATACATACAATGCAATACATTACAAATACATGTATGGAATTCTCTTTATAGATTATTTCTGGATAAAATATGTAGATGCTAATGAGGTATGAACTGCCTGTGTTCACAGATAACACCTCTGTATTGTTGCTTTTGTCATTTCTTAGCTAACACTAGCCCTATTACCGGCCAGTATATCAATGGTAGATATGCATATTAAATCTGATTTCAAATGTTGTGCCAATCCTAATAGAAAGTTAACAGAATATGGCCCTGCTATTGTATGAATATGTTGATTCAGTTAAGTGTTGTCATAGTTGTACAAAAAGTGTTTTCATGTGTTACTGTTATATTTAAGAGCATCTAGTATACATGCCAATGTTAACTCCAATACCCTACCCATACCTGTGCTATAAGTCAATGTGGTTCAGTGAAAAGGGATGGACTGAAATCCAGCACTGTGCAGATGCAAGGCTGCTGCCGCACATGCTGAGTCTGTTTTGTCACTCAGAATATTTGAAGTACTTTTGTTTATCTATTTTTTTTTCACATATATATAATATGTTCCATTTACCTATTTTATTTTTGTATGGCAATCAATATTTTCATTATTTCTTTCAAAAAGCTTGTAAGTAGTTAATTATTATGGTTGTTTTTTTGAATAAGTGGCATAAGAAATATGTAAGCAATGCTACATTCTACATCTCTAATAAATAGGTAAGCACTATTAGTATTGACTAAATTATACCATTTTGTGTGTCATTTGATTAGTTGCGTAATAATAAAATGCAATCAGTTTCACTACAATAAATATTTAATTGCTTTTCTCACATTTTTTTTAATGATATATGTAGTAAATATTAACCGACACTATATAAATTTCATATTTGCATTGTCTTTCATGATCAACATTACTTATGCATAGTGTGGAATATAGACTGGATATTACATAGGCCAGATCTTATCCTGAAAAAATCATGCATAGATGAACCGGAGTTCTATGAATGAAACCATTTACAGACAGAGCGCTTAGAATATGATCAAGCTACTTTTACACACAATCAAATAGTTTTGTGCAATGGAATGAAAATGTTGGAAGTATATAGAGAAAGCAAAAATACCTAGCAATTACCTTACCAAGGTCAATAGCTATTAGGTATCTAGAGGGGATTCCTTTATATCCATACTAATATTATAAATGCGAAAGTGTGTCTGTTTGTCTGTCTGTCTGTCTGTCTGTCTGTCTGTCTGTTACCCCTTCACGCTTAAACCGCTGAACCGATTTGGATGAAATTTGGAATGGAGATAGTTTGAGTCCCGGGGAAGGACATAGGCTACTTTGTATCCCGGAAAAATACCCTTATCCGCGATAAACGAATTTAAGGCGGACGAAGTCGCGGGCTGAAGCTAGTCTGTTATAAATATAAAACAACGATTTTACGTGTGTGAATGATCAATCCATACTAATATTATAAATGTGTCTGTCTGTCTGTCTGTCTGTCTATCTGTCTGTTACATCTTCACGCCTAAACCGCTGAACCGATTTGGATGAAATTTGGTATGGAGATAGTTTGAGTCCCGGGGAAGGACATAGGCTACTTTTTATCCCGGAAAAATACATTTATCCGCGATAAACGAATTTAAGGCGGACGAAGTCGCGGGCAGAAGCTATACTTGATAATGTCATGATCATGATGATATACTCAAGGACCTGTGAAAGCAATATCATCACATAGTTATAATGCAATTATATAAGGCATATTCACCATTTACATTTAACATTACAGTCTTAAAATACCGAAAAATGTGATGTGGTCTTTTTATTCCGTATTATGAAAGATTTTATCGATATAAAAACGACTGAAACTTCCGCTTCGCTAGTGCATATAGTTTAGGAAATAATCAGTTTCAAAGTTACGAAGTTTCGATATTGGTAAATAAGTAAAACGAATATTTTCCGATATAAATGCAATGTAAAATGTTGGGTTACAAATGCTAAGGTTACTTGGAAATATCAGTTTGCCCCAATCATGCATTTTTTTCTAAATCATTCTTTTGTAAATCATTCATTTGAATATAATAACTCGAAATTAAGTCTATCAACCTGGGTATAGTGAAGTATTGATAAACATATATCATTTTGATAATCCTTGTTTATTGATATAGGTATGAACCCAGTGCCTATACTCGTACCTACCTCTACAATACTGATGTTGCGAGGCTAATAGTGCAGACATATTGACATTTGAGATTTTTTTGCTTCAGGGACATACTGAAAGTTGCTAAAGTGTCACAGTTAAAGTTCGTGGTGACTGAAGACCTGGTGCAAATTGGACTGTCCAAGCCAGAGCAAAGGCGGTACAAAAAAGTCTATTCAAAGTATTTCCCTAACCCTTATATATCTAAAATCAAAAAACTCCTCAGCTCAAATAAGAAACATGATTCTGTAAGTTTTTGTAGCTGTAGCTTGGCCTCGCTTTGCAATATCTGAGCAGTTTCAAGACACACTGACTGTTTTGCTTTTTCCTGCTACATTCATTTTCATTACAAATAGCTGATTTTAGTAAACCCCAAAAAATAAATGACAATCAATTTACCGTCAATTACTTACTCATTCCTTGAATATTTTTTATACACTTAGAGAACAACTATTGGAGATGACAAGCCGTATCACCGTACAAATTTTTACAACAAGTAGACACCTACTCACTGACAATTTAATGTATAAACTAACCAGACATTTCGCGATTACTTCGGCAAGGGGGAATGTATTCATATGGCATCTCCAATTGTTAAATGCTCTAAGTTATACATAGCATTACATTCGAACATCAAATATTTGAAATAGCAGAGCAAAACTAGTGTAACTTACTTAAAAAAGTATGTATCGAGCTTTAAATTGTATTATTTAGATTTTTTATAAATACTCACTTATTACATTGAAGTATTTACAGGGTCATTGCTCAATACCTATCGATTTTGAGCCATTCTCAGATAATAACATTAAAGTTCCTACTAAGCATATTATATCAGTGGAAGATATCACTATTAATAAAGAACTGGGCATGGGTCAATTCGGAGTGGTGCAACAAGGCACCTGGGCCACGGGCAGTCAAAGGGTAAGTGCATAAAACAAGCTTATTAAATCATTTTCAAATTGTATCTCTCGATCCTTCAAGCTGCAATAGTAGATTGTTTGACAAGGGGCTAAAGTAAGCCATTATGACACGAAGTGATTATTTGGACGAGCTCATGAAGTGATCGAGGACAAATATGTCTGAGTGTCATAATTCATAATGGCTTTTAGCCACTCTGCTTTTCACTTCAATTGCGAGAAATTAAAAAAACTTAACTTTAAAATTGTATATTTCATGAACTAAAAGTAAAAGTACAGTTTGAGCAATTCTGTCATCTATCAGAAAGTTTGGCCAATCTGATCAGGTTGGTTTGTTTGTTTTAAATTATTCGTAAGGAGTATGTAGCTGGCCGCAAGTTTATTTTTTCAGTGTCATAGAAATTTGTATGGGATTATATGGCCTTCTTTTAAACTCTAGGGGCTCTAAATGTACTATTTTAGTCTCGCTTCGCGAAGCTAATATGACGTACTTTTTGAGCAGAATAAGTGAAAAAAAAAATACACGTTTAGTACATTAAAAAATATCTTCGCTAGACTACCCGTCAATAGAGTTGAGAGAAGATATTTTTGAAGAGACTAAAATTGTATATCTTTTTGCAGCTTTCTTTATCTTTATCGAGGCACATACTTTACGGGTTATCCTTAGATCGTGTGAACACAGTTGGAATGTATTTTTTTAATATATTTGTCATTTAAAATGGCTGGTAATCTTTTGACTTTTAAAGACATTACAATTTTTATTACAGCTTCAAGTAGCCATTAAATGTCTTGGCCATGAGAGAATGACTTCAAACTCTACAGAGTTTCTAAAAGAAGCAGCTGTTATGCACAGTATTGAACATCCTAATATCGTCCGACTGTATGGCGTGGTTTTACACCTGGACTCATTGATGTTGGTATGTTAATCATTGTTTTCTGAGATAATTACGCACAGGACCCAGTCTTGTAATGCTCACGCCTGCCTAAATAATGCCTGCTTTCGCTTGTCAACGTTAGCTATTTAAGAGCCATGGTCAAACCATGTTAAAATTAAGCCTTAGCAACATAGCGGGGGTTAAAATACCGAACTCCCAGCGCTTGAAAGAAAATCTAGTGGATGGAACCCGTGGCCAGATCCCCGTTTCCGTGTTACACGGCAGCCCGTTTGGCATGTGTAATTAGGCTACGTGTAATTAAGTTACGTGTACCCGTGTAAACGGGTACTCTCTTATATTATCTTCTTAAGTACACGCGATTCCGATCCGCCTGCGATGTTTGGTGCATTCCACCAGAATGTTCGTATGTAACGCCATTCTTTTCATAATTCTAATAAAGTTGAGTTTGGGTATGTCAATCCATCCATACTAATATTGTAAATGAGAAAGTGTGTCTATCTGTCTGTTACCTCTTCACGCTTAAGCCGCTGAACCGATTTGGATGAAAATTGGCTTGGAGATAGTTCGAGTCCCGGGGAAGGACATAGGCTACTTTTATCCCGGAAAAAGACCCTTATCCGCAATAAACGAATTTAAGGCGGAAAAAGTCGCGGGCTAGTATTTTAAATGTTGGATTTTGTATTGGTAGTGCATTGTTTGGACTTCTTATATGTTTTCAGGTCATGGCCGTTACGTCACAGATTATATAATAGTTCTTCGAACAGATACTAATGTTTGAATAAAAAAGCGCACACCTACAGCTTTACATACCAACTTTATTTAACTATGGAGCAACCTTGAATGCGCGGGTCGTTGGCGGCCCGTGCCGGCCAAACGACGCTAGGGTTGACACCGCATTGAAACGATTTTATAAATAATTAAGTGAACTAAAAAACGGTTTATTTTTTGCAATTATTTTAATAAATTTTTGGTAATATTTTCTTCTGTTTCCGCAATTATTACTCATTGAAATAAAATAATTTAAAATGAGATAATATACGCGATATCAGGGACCAGCCCGCTATCCCTTTCAAAGGGTTTTGTAAGAGTTTTGCATAAGGCTAACCTTAAGAACATCAAGCCCCAATTAGTTAGCCTTAAAAACCCTTATCTAAGCGCTAACCCATATGAACAAGCGGTATCACAATTCCCCTTAAAATAAAGAATATTTGCTCACCCATCCTTACTAAATGGTTAGCCTAACAAAGGGTTACCTTTATTTTATAAAGCTTACGACGCGTAGGTAACATCGAGCGAGACTATAGAGCGCTTTGTCGGCGGCGGCATTCTTGATTTTTGCGCGAGACCGCTTCAAACCAGGGATGTTACTGATATACGCATCAGGTTTGTGCGAGTGAAGTTTGTTTATTTTGACAAGGACTGCCGCTTTTGTTTTCTTTTGTACGGCAGCTATCAATGCTTAGAATCGGGTTAAAGTACTATGCGATATTGTCATATTTAGTTAATTTTTTGTTGTGTTTGTGTACTACAATGCACGCGAAGTACCTACTTAATACCTATTACTTATACCTTAACATCGCATCGTAATAAATAAATTAGTATTTTCTTGTTATTATTATTAAGTAGTCAATTTCTTGTGCCGAAAATAACAATGACTTTTTTTTATTCCTGTGCTAAATTTAAATGTCTAAAAAATAGGAGGTTCGTAGTTCGTCGAAAATCGGATTTTTGATGTATGTCGGTTGCTGATCAACTCATAAACGGTTGGACCGATCTGTATTTTTAATCTTTTAAGTAGTTTTATTGCCAACAAATTAGGATCTTATGGTGGAATCATAGATGAATCGAGGGAAGTCATCAAATATTATGGGCATTCATTCCTATCCTATAGCAATTTGGGTATTTTACAAGTATTTATTTTACAGTAACTCTTGCGTATGCTTTCGTAATGTTTTATTTATATTTTATATTGTTTTTGAGCAGATTCCCCAGATATCGATCCGTCACCTGCAAACTCATTTTTTTAATCCGACATTTGAATGGGAATCGATTAGTCCTTTTTTCAGATAAACTTGTCTGCCACCCTCTTGCAAGCAGCAATAGAACAGTTCTATAAAGGGTTAATCAGGGATCGGAAACCGTTTCTTTTAGCATACCGGTTTCGGTCATTGATCCGCGAACGAAAAGGGTTTGGTTTCCGTTTGCAGTTATCGGTTAAAGAAGTGTTCAATTGAGCTACCCGTTAGTGCCAAATTCGTTCGTAATTCGTTTTTGGGAAACGCAATGAACCGGTAAAAAATTTCAACTTCACCGGTTAATTTCTCACAATGACGACAAGATAGGACGAGCATTGCTATCTCTTTTATACCACTACTGAAAGAAGCCACACCGTCAGCAGTATTACATTACCTACTTCACTGGATTTTGTTTTGATCTTGCTACTTGCTGAATGAATTGCTCTTTGGCGTATGGCTTTGGTTTAGCTTGGCGTGTCTTGTTTGTGCTTTGTGCCTATTTTTAAAAATATGAAGTCGCAAGAATATAAAGACCTTCCGGGCAGTCAAGCATTTTTCAGTGAAAAGGAGTATTAACGATTAATAGGGTTCTAATGATGGACCTTGGAGGTACCTACTGGATCACAGTGAAAAAGTCATCACAGGTGTCGTTTTCTACGTTTTTGGGGGTGCCGATTCCGAAAATGGCGTCGATTTAGGAATTCAAGATAGCGGAAATCACTTTCTAAAAAAAAGTCATCATTGGTGTCGTTTTCTAGGTTTTTGGGGGTCCCGATTCCGAAAATGGCATCCATTTTGGAATTCAAGATAGCGAAAACACTATGAAAAAGTCATTAAGGGTGTCGTTTTCTAGTTTTTTGAGGGTGCCAATTCCGAAAATGGCGTTCATTTTAGAATTCAAGATGGCGGAAATCACTTTCTATGAAAAGTCATCATGGGTGTCGTTTTCTAGGTTTTGGGGGTGCAGATCTCGACAATGAGGTCCATTTTGGAATTCGAGATGGCGGAAATCACTTTCAATGAAAATTCATCATGGGTGTCGTTTTCTAGGTTTTTGAGGGTGCCGATTCCGAAAATGGTATCCAGTTTGGCATTCAAGATGGCGGAAATCACTTTCTATGAAAAGACATCATGGGTGTCGTTTTCTAGATTTTTGGGGGTGCAGATCTCGACAATGAGATCCATTTTGGAATTCAAGATTATAATAATATACCATCATAAACCTAGAAAACAACACCAATGATGACTTGTTCATAGAAAGTGATTTCCGCCATCTTGAATTCGAAAATTGATGCCGTTTTCGGAATCGGCACCCCCAAAATCCTAGAAAACGACACCCATGATGAGTTTTTAATAGAAAGTGATTTCAGCCATCTTGAATTCGAAAATTGATGCCATTTTTGGAATCGGCACCGCCAAAAACCTAGGAAACGACACCCATGATGACTTGTTCCCTGAAAGTGATGTCCGCCATCTTGAATTCCAAAATGGACGCCATATTCGGAATCGGCACCCCCAAAAACCTACAAAACGACACACATGATGACATTTTCACTGAAAGTGATGTCCACCATCTTGAATTCCAAAATGGACGTCATTGTCGAAATCTGCACCTCCAAAAACCTAGAAAACGACACCTATGATGACTTTTTTATGAAAAAGTGATTTCCGTCATCTTGAATTACAAAATGGATGCCATTTTCGGAATCAGCACACCTATAAACCAAGGAAACGACACCCATGAGAGTATTTTATAAAAAGTGATTTCCGCCATCTTGAATTCTAAAATAGATGTCATTTTCGGAATCGGCACCCCCAAAATCCTAGAAAATGACACCCATGATGACTTTTTAATAGAAAGTGATTTTCGCCATCTTGAATTCGAAAATTGATGCCATTTTCGGAATCGGCACCCCCAAAAACCTAGAAAACGACACCCATGATGACTTTTTTACTGAAAGTGATGTCCACCATCTTGAATTCCAAAATGTACCCTATTGTCGAAATCTGCACTTCCAAAAACCTAGAAACCTACACCCATGATGACTTTATTATGAGAAAGTGATTTCCGCCATCTTGAATTCCGAAATGGTTGCCATTTTCGGAATCAGCACACCTATAAAGCAAGAAAACGACACCCATGAGAGTTTTTCATAGAAAGTGATTTCCGCCATCTTGAATTCGAAAATTGATGCCATTTTCGGAATCGGCACCCCCAAAAACCTAGAAAACGACACCCATGATGACTTTTTTACTGAAAGTGATGTCCACCATCTTGAATTCCAAAATGTACCCTATTGTCGAAATCTGCACTTCCAAAAACCTAGAAACCTACACCCATGATGACTTTATTATGAGAAAGTGATTTCCGCCATCTTGAATTCCGAAATGGTTGCCATTTTCGGAATCAGCACACCTATAAAGCAAGAAAACGACACCCATGAGAGTTTTTCATAGAAAGTGATTTCCGCCATCTTGAATTCTTTAATGGACGCCATTTCGGAATCGGCACCTCCAAAAACCTAGAAAACGACACCCATGATGACTTGTTCCCTGAAAGTGATGTCCGCCATCTTGAATTCCAAAATGGACGCCATTTTCGGAATCGGCACCTCCAAAAACCTAGAAAGTGACACCCATGATGACTTTCACTGAAAGTGATGTCTACCATCTTGAATTCCAAAATAGACCTCATTGTCGAAATCTGCACCCCCAAATACCTAGAAAATGACACCCATGATGACTTTTTGAAAAGAAAGTGATTTCCGCCTTCTAAAATTCCAAAATGGATGCCATTTTCAGAATCTGCATCCCCATAGACACCTAGGATGAGTTTTTCACCTAAAGTTATGTCTGTCATCTTCATCATCTAAGTCCATTAAGCTAAAAAGCACTGGTCTATGTTGATCCAAACCTGTGTTTTGTAGGGGTACCCTCAGGGTCCATCATCAGGACAACTTGGTGGCACCTTATATAAATTCTAAGTCTATTTAATGATTTCCTTCAATTCCTCATGTATCATCAGATCTTCACTGAAATTAAATGGGACGAAACTGCATGGGGCTTTTAAACAAAAAAAAATTAAATGGTTTGTGAATGACGGAGAATTTCTTCTCTTCTTCTATCTTCATAAATATAATCGAATTGAGACCCACCTCCGTTTTTGGGAGTCTGTCAAAAAGTGTTAATATCTTCAAAACTGGATTTGAATGAGGTTCATTAAACATTTTTGTTCCTAATGACATAGAATACGCAGTTAAAATCTTTCGGATTCCTCGCTGGCACCGTGTGTACTAAAATTAACGATCAAAAATTACCATTAATTGTGTCGTGTGATACCGCAGCAAATTCGCAAAGTCCACATGAACAACTGGCAACTAAATAAATCAAAACAAACAAACAGAACAGGCGAGAAGGCGAGGCACAAAGGTATAAACTAAATGAAGTGAGTGTAAAAGACATTGCATGATCACGCGACCGTCGCGTTGGGCATCGCCGTTGCTCGCATAATACCGGTTAGAACTAGTCTTGTCTCATTCTCTTAAAGCTTAAAGTATGACATGTTGAAAAGGAAAGTTTTATATTGAGCGCTATGAACATAAGGGTAACCCTTTAAAGTGGATAGCAAGATAAAGAGAATATCGGTTAGCAATTGTAAAGGGCTAGCCTTATTCTTAGGTTCCCCTTATAATAAGGGATAGTCAAATGTATAGGTTACCAGTTATAATCTGTAAGTCTTTTACTGGGTTATACATTACAAAGGGAAGCCCATTGAAAGGCTTTAGACAGGGAAAGGGTGGTCCGGTCCCTGCGCGATATAATCCGTTAAATTGTTTTATTTCAAATTCAATTATTTTATCTCAATATAGTTTTGAATGATCTTTTGTCCTTCTTTAAATGTTCGGTTATTAAATTTAAGCGTAGCGAAAATTCTAAATCTGATGAATAATTTTAGTAAGTATTCGAACGAAATTGTGTTGTAGGTATAATTATCATAATTGAAATATACGACAGTATTACATAAAGTTTGGTAGGTACCTTAGGTAGGTACTCTTCGTTATTTATAACATAGCATACATAAATAACGCAATATATGTATAATAGTGTAAAAGTAGCATTACAAACATGGAATTAGTCACCTAAGTTATTTTTAAATATTCTGTTTACGCATTTTATTCTCGCGATTACATTCAGCTCTTCCAATAGGTCATAAGTCGCTATAGCAACGACAATGTTTACGCCCTTTATTAGGCCGTGCAATGCACCCCACTAAACTTAATTGTTAGTAGTTTTTATTGGCCCTTTGTATGCCGCATCTACCAGTTTTGACATATTGTGGAAATATCTTAGTAAATAAGTAAACTATCAATTGCTATATAGACAGGGATAAATATATTATACAGTGTCTGGTCGACGATGTCGGAGCTTTTAAGGTTGTGTACGAGGGTTGCTACTTATATATCCGGAAACAAAAAAACAAACAAACGTACACGGCTGAAAATAGTTTTATTGTTTTTCAAAGTATTCCCCTTGATGATCTATGCACTTTTGCATTCGCGTGAACCAATTTTTAAAGCACTTCTGCCACTCCGCCTGAGGTACCTCCATAACGTGTTGTTTGAATGCGTCGACAGCATCTTCAGCGGTCGAAAATCGTTGACCGCGTAATTTATTCTTTATATTTGGAAATAAATAAAAATCGTTGGGTGCCAAGTCAGGGCTGTACGGCGGATGACCCGTTAATTCCACATTTTGACCCTCCAAAAATAGAGTTGTTTCGCGTGACGTATGACAGCTGGCATTGTCATGATGAAGAATGATTCTTCGTCGCTGGTTAGTTTTACGAATTTGTTCAAATACTTCCGGTAAGCAAATGGTCGTGTACCACTCTGAATTAACCGTTCTACGGTTTTCTAGTGGCACTGTAGCTACATGGCCATTAATACCGAAGAAGCAGGCCACCATTTGTTTCAATGTACTTTTTGCACGAGTAACTTTCGTAGGGTTCGGCTCATTTTGAAACACCCATACCGTTGATTGTTGCTTCGTTTCGGGATCGTATGCATAGATCCAGGATTCGTCACCTGTATAGATGTTATAAACGGCTTTTGAGTCACCACGGTTATATTTTTTTAACATTTTATTGCACCATTCGACGCGAGCATGTTTTTGCTCATTTGTTAAGTTGTGGGGTATCCAACGCGAACAAATTTTTTTTACAGCCAAATAATTATGTAATATGCTATTAATGCTGGTCATAGAAATACCCAGAGTCGCCTCTATCTCGCGGTACGTAACATGTCGGTCGTCCATTATAAGTTTTCGCACAGCCTCGATATTTTGTTGTACAACGACCGATTTCGGGCGACCTGCCTTAACTTCGTCCGTAAGCATACTACGTCCACGATTGAACTCACTAAACCAGTGATACACAGTAGTTTTAGATGGGGCTTCATCACCAAAAGTTGAAGTTAGTTGATCTATGCACTGTTGTTGCGTTAAACCACGCCGAAAATCATAATAAATCATAGCACGAATATTTTCACGAGTGAGTTCCATTCTTGCTGCGAGATGACATTTAAAACCCGTCAAAAACAAAACACGAGCGTTAATAAGGAAGAAAAAATATACCTTATATACTTAAAAAAGTTAAAATTTTACCATGGCGGTCAAATATGCTATTTAAGAAGATTGTAATCCCGGTTTCCGGATATATAAATAGCAGCCCTCGTAGTACAATCAATTTCATCGATAAATCACCACGTGTTTTTTTTTAAGTCAACGGTCATAAAATGTCGGCATTTTTAATTTTTCAAACACCTGAGCACGGGTGCATGTGGTAGTTTTGCTATTATCTGTCAATTATTCGTCCTACGAATATAAAAAAAATATCTTATTAGATAGCTAAACATATCAGCAATCGATTAAATCTAACAATCATACGCAAACGTTTCAATAACAGAGCAAAAAAATATTAAACGTAAATAATAAGGACAAAAACGCATATTTATTCAGATTTCATTTGTTTTTGAAAAAACTAGGTCATTTACCTACTTTTTTTTGTTCGTTGTTTGTAGTATAGGGTATTGGCTAGACGTCGATACCAAATTTACGGATCTGACATAATTACTTAAGAACGAGAGAAGAAGTTACACAGGTTTCAACATGTACCTAAAAATTAGTTTAATTTTTAGAAGGAGATAACAATAAAATAAAGCGGTAATAATAATTTAAACTTTAATAAGAAATCACAGCAAGAGTATCTTAAGGCTAACGATGACAATTAGTTGAGTAACTGTTCAAAATGGCCCCCTTGATTTTGGAGACAAGCAGTTGCTCTTATCGCAACATGCTGCGTAGACCGCCGAATCATCTCATTATCTTCTCTTAATATGTTTCCATGTTCTATTATTTTTTGCATTAATTCTTCCCTTGTTCTCGGTATGTCAACGTACACTCTTTGTTTTAAAGTTCCCCATAGAAAATAATCGAGTGGAGTTAAGTCCGGCGATCGAGGTGGCCAAGCGATATGTCCGTCACGTCCAACCCACGGGACATAATGCTCGTTCAAATAATTTCGCACATCTCTTGCAAAATGTGGGGGAGCACCATCCAACTGTAAAATCATCCTTCTCCTGTACGGCAGCTCCATTAATGCGTCGTGAGACTCTGTTTGAAGAAATTCCAAAAATCGTGGGCCATTCATTGTCGCTGGTAGAATAATAGGCCCAACTAAAATATCGTCGATAATTCCTGCCCAAACATTCACTGAGAACTGGTGCTGGAACGAACTGTGTCTCACAGCATGAGGATTCTCCAACTGCCACAGATGCTCGTTGCGGTGGTTTGTAAATCCCGATCGCGTGAAAGTGGCCTCGTCGGTCCAAATAATACGTCTCAAAAACGTTTGATCCCTGCGTGCTCTTCTTGTTATCCATATATCCAGGCACAAAAAACAGATCTTGCAGCGTAATCTGGTTCAATAATATCTTGTACCCGTCTAAAATGTAAGGGTGTAAACCTTCTCTTTTTAATACTTTCCAGACTGTCCACTTGCATAAATTGATCCGGTTTGCTATTCTTCTAATGCTCAGTCTCGGACCATGTGTGATTAATCTTAATATCTCTTCTTCGTCCTGGGGTGCCACAAGTCGAACACGTTCATCAGCAGGACTTCTTATGCCGTTCTCAGCGAGCCGTGCATGGATTCTTATGAATGTGCGAGCATTCGGAATGGGTCTGTTAGGAAACCTCCTTGCGTACTCTTGAACAGCAGCATTCGCGTTCCCGTTGCAAAACCCATAAACGAAATGTATGTCAGCAGTGTGCTGACTAGAATACTGACGGTCCTCCATTGTAATAAAGCGGAAAACAAACAGCAAGTCCAACAATTAACAAAAGTATCAACAATAACACAATCGAACAGAAGTAAGCTGAAGATAGCAGAAGGTTGTTATCACAACGCAGAGCGAGGGATGACTGATTGACCTGGCAGCACCCCTTGATTTATCTACCTGCTCGTAAAAGAAAAACTGGGAGTGGGGATGATAGTTCTTGGGATTGTGTCAAAAAGGTAATTAACAGGGTCATATTTGAACACGTGTTATTTTTGAAGTATCAAAGATAGAGCTACGATTTTGGGGTGCATTTCTAGCAAATATTCCGTACTACAGACACAGAAGAAAAAAAGTAGGTAAACGACCTAGTTTTTTCAAAAACAAATGAAATCTGAATAAATATGCGTTTTTATCCTTATTATTTACGTTTAATAATTTTTTGCTCTGTTATTGAAACGTTTGCGTATGATTGTTAGATTCAATCGATTGCTGATATGTTTAGCTATCTAATAAGATATTTTTTGTATTCGTAAGACGAATAATTGACAGATAATAGCAAAAATACCACATGCACCCGTGCTCAGGTGATTGAAAAATTTAAAATGCCGCCATTTTATGACCGTTGTCTTAAAAAAAACACGTGTTGATTTATCGATGAAATTGATTGTACTACACAACCCTAAAAGCTTCGACATCGTTGACCAGACACACTGTATAAACATGACATCAATACAAACAACTAAATAATTTGGACATATGGCAGTGGCAGTGGCAGAGTGAACTTGCCGGAGGCTCGCGGTGCGTAATTACCGAGACTCAAGCAGGTCTTAAAAAGAGTAGACAAAGATATGTTTGATTAAGTAGGTAACTTAGCTTTTCATCATCTGTTGGCAGAGCAAAAAAGCAAAAGCGTCTATTAGTTTTATTGCTATTGCTTCCCACAACACTGCAGTGAACCGAATTTTTGCGCGACGAAGTCATTTCTATAGTCGTAACTTTTATTGTGCGAATGGCGGCGTCCCCGGCAGTGAGCGCATATGGCGACCAACCAGCTCACGTACCGCCGGCGGCGCGCAAGGCGTAGGTATAATTCTGCCTTCCCACGGTCAAGATTACGCACTGGTTACGCACCCGACAAAGTAGACGTTCTGGTGGATACCGTTTATTATTTATCGTGTGACTCTAGCTTCTAATTTCAGTTGTTTTTGCTTTTGCATGTAAATAGATTTTCAAGAGTATGACCATGTAAATATAATGTGAGTCGTAAATAAAAATGAACCAAACACTAAATATTTTTATCAACATGTAAAATAAAATGAAATCATCAGAATAAATACAAATTCACCCGGTTCATTGGGTCTGCCTGTTTTTTGTATGCTTATAAAAATACATGTACGTATTTTTGTTCGTGTAATGCACGGGCGCGTCGTTCGTTTTGTGGGAGATGTGTATAGCGTGTGCGTGCATTGGTTGCTGTGGAAATTTTGACACACGCAGCTAGACCAAACGACTCACGTGGGTGACGTGTATAGAGTGTGCGTGCGCAGCAGTGGGGTTCCAGCTTTGGAGCGCCCCTCCATAGTGGCATACGTTGCCCACGCAATTAAAGCTTGTCGCAGATATGACCAGGGAAACTTATTCTTTAAAAAATATGAATCACATTATTTTGTGTATCTGTGTTTTGAATGTGCATCTATATCACACAAGAAACTTATTCTGCTTAGGTGACTGAGTTGGCACCCCTACGCTCTCTTTTGGAATGCCTCCGCGAGGTGTCGCTCCGTCCGAACTTCCCTGTGCCAAACCTTTGCGAATTTGCGGAACAGATCTGTGATGGCATGACTTATCTAGAAAATAAAAGACTGATTCATAGGTAAGCATTACGAATGCTCAGATAATGCAAGTGTTTGTCACACTCAGTCAACATTGCAAAACTCAATATGAATCTTATGATGAATGCTTGTAAACATTGCTTTATCATATTCCATTTGAATTTTCCAGGGATTTAGCAGCAAGGAATATCTTAGTATTTAATAAAAATAGGGTAAAAATTTCTGACTTCGGGTTGTCCCGTGCCTTGGGCGTCGGAAAAGATTATTACCAAACAAATTACAATGTCAACCTCAAATTGCCGGTTGCGTGGTAAGTGCTAGAATATTTCGACGTGTTTAATTAACATAATTTATTTAGTTTGTAGCGGGCCGAAACGCCGTTACTTCATTGATTAACTTTTTGAGATCTAAAGACGGTCATTTACGTCAACAGAATGCTGTGCCCCAGACCCTTCCGGTGCATTACTTCTGTCTGTCTGTCTGTCCGTGTGTCTGTCTCTGTCTGTCTGTCTGTCTGTCTGTCAGTCTGTCAGTCTGTCTGTCTGTCTGTCTGTCTGTCTGAACCGATTTTGACGAAATTTGGTATGGAGATAGTTTGAGTTCCGGGGAAGAACATAGGCTGCTTTTTATCCCGGAAAAATACCCTTATCCGCGATAAACGAATTTTAGGCGGACAAAGTCGCGGGCAGAAGCTAGTAGTCATATAAACATAAATTCAAAATACCCTAATTTCTAAATACCAGAGTCCCAAAAAACCCTAAAACCCTTAAAACCAAAACGAACTTATAGCTGACTCTGGTGTTTAGACATTAGGCTATTTTAAATTTATGTTTATATGCCAATATGGGTTTTTGATTTTGACATTAGGTTGTACTGTGTAAAAGGGTAATTTGTGCTTAGGTGCTAACGCACTGGAAGGCTCCAGACATTTCCCGCTATCCATTGCAACACTTCTTCAGGTCAGGAGACGCTAGGCTGGAACAGTGCTCGACCGTACGCGCGTACGTACGGTCGGTAGGGCGTGTTTTGATGGCCCTGTACGCGCTGATGGTCAGCATCAATCTGAACGCGCCTATGCTTTCCACAGCGAAATATGGGCCTAACAGACCCTGCGCGCGTACCATCGGTCGAGCACTATTTCCAGCCCTAGCCATTGCGAGGCTCGGTGCGGGTAGATTTTTGCCAGGCCCTGTCTTGATGAAATATTTTTTAATGCTAAAGTACAAATTCAAATAAACATTTATTTTAATTAATAATTTTTGTATAAAAGAAAAAAACATCGTACAGAAAGCGAATTCGTCATCTACTTCCTGAACCTTAAGGCAAAGCAGTAAAATTGTACGCGGTGCATGGACTTATACCTAACAACGTATGACACATACATGTAGATGTATACTTAAATACATAGACAATATAAATACATATAATATACTAACTCACAAATATATGTATGAGGGGCGTTTAATATATTCTCGCTATGGGTATGATCAAGTATTATTATTATAATGTTTGTTGATGGGTCATATGATGTCGCTATGCATTATTAAAATAAGCAAATAAAAGAAGGATATCATTCATTTGTTTTTATGTAATAGCTAAACAAAGACGACATTATGAAATGAGTAACGAGGTCAGTAAAATGGGAACCTCTCTTGATTATTGTTTAGGTAGAAGTGAGCAATTCTTGGTAGAGTAATCAAGAAAATTGTTTCTGAAAATGAAAGATTGACTAATTGTGATGACTTGAAAGAAATATAAAACTCATGTAATTATATTTTTGAAAATATAATTACATGAGTTTTATATTTCTCAGAACGGGTCACTTGTCATAATTCAAAGTAGTTATTTCCTACCGTCAAAAAAACATATATTTAAAAAAAATGCGACCATACACTAGAAATATACGGATATGTAAATACTAAGGAAGAGTGATTCAACATAATCCTAGTGCAATTAAAGGAACTGGTCAAAGAAAAAATTCAAAAGCAAAGACATCAATTTTATGACATTTTCTTTAGACGATATTTCAGATTACCGTGTCTGCTGCTCAGGGCCACAACTTCTAATCAATACGTCAACTTACGTGCAACATAGTCCAAATACTTAACTAATATGTCCTTTTCTCTGAGACTGAAAAGTCCCTAACAAAATCGTTGCGCCACAAAATAAGAAAAAGAGAAGGAAAGTGTCGCCCACAAAAAGGCTTTTTTTCTTGAGAATATAAATTAAAATATTTTATATATTATGTACGCATACAAAATAAGAAGGAGCCTAATTATTCCAAGAAGAAAAAAATAAGATTTATATATGTACTTCACTTTTTTTACTGATACCGAGAATATATTGAACGCCCCTCGTATGTAGGTATATAGATAAAATCTCAAGATAGCTCATTAGAAATAACATTCTTTTAATTTTCATGACTATGAACCATTTTTAGACATTTTCAGGACCTCTCATGGGTTTCTGAAGTAATGTGTTCCGTATGTGACAAAATGTTCAGTAGGAATGAAAGAGATACCACGATTAGAAAGAGTACTAAGAACATTCCAGAAGGATGTGATAGAGACAACATGATCAAGACAGAGATAGTAGTACGAACTTTCGCGAAAAAAGTGAGCGAGACGGCAATGGGAAAGTTCCCAAACAATCCCGTACTACGTAGCAGGTACCTATCAAAATACCTTCTGCGACTTGTTTGTGTCGCGATCTAATATTCCAGTATACCTGAAAACCGTATAAATAAGCACGGTCGATGGCGCCCAGTTCACTAGCCCGTGGGTGAATGGTGGTCAACGTGGCGGAGACGCAGGCCATAGTCACCGGCAGGGTGAAGCAGCCTCCCCCTCTCCAGATGCTCGGCCAGACCATCGCGTGGTCGCACACCATGCAATACTTGGGCGTCACCATCGACAGGGGACTCACCATGAAGCAGCACTCTGAGAACACCGCACGGCAAACGAAGTCAGCGCGCACACTTCTACGCCCAGTCCTTGCGTCTCACCTACGCGGCACCTACATGGTACGCCTTGAAGTCGGGAACTAGCAGGAGAACCAGGCCCTGCGCACCATCGTCTCGGCCCCGCGATACATGTGGATCAAGACGATCCATAACGACCTTGAATGGCAAGGACTGGACGACTTCGTAAGCCAGCTCTCCGGCGCCATGTTGTACGGTGCGGACGGCTCGAGCTTCCAGTCGCTTATCGGGATAGCGCCCCTCCACGCCCGCCTACCGGAGAAAAGAAGCCGTGGTCTCCCAAGAGAGCTCATCCCATTATCAGAATCCCCTGCTCGGCCAGGACCCCACAACGCCGCAGACAGGCCAACGATCGTCGTCGTCGTCACAACCACAACCAGCAACCGTAGCGGCAACCACTACAACAACAACAACGACAAGATAAAGCCTCAGAAAGGCCCAGTTTAGTCATTAGACCCGGACCGCGGCCTTTCCCGCAGCCTTACCCGACGCCTGCTAAGAGGCGTTTTTAAGAAGACCCGCCCGTCGTAGCGGGCGGAGAGAATTCCGCCAAAAAGGGCTAAGCCCTGATATGGCACTCTACACACCAGCTAGGTGTGACAGAAGAATTCCGAACAGCCCAGTTCAGTTAATATTTAGAACGGTCGCGTTACTGATATGAAAAAAGGAGCGAGTACGACTGGAGAGTTCAAGTGCGAAATGAGTGTAAAGTGTTCTAATAGTGTTTCAAGTGTAAAGTGATAGTTGAAATAAATGTTTATCTTATGCATTCGGATTAAAAAGGGGGATTCATTCACGTACGCCTCCCCGTAGAACGTAACTGTTTTTAAGCAGATAGACAACGACATTTCATTAGTACTATTAGTACCTAACATTTTTTGACTTGGGTTGTTGCTTGGGTGCGAGAGGCCATTGCAAAGACCTCCCTGCATCTGAGACGCTAAATTCAAAATTCTAAGTTTATATAATTGTCTACCTCGGTCTCTTGTTAAACTATAATTTGTAATTGAGTGAGCGAAACGGCGCGATACGAATTCAGAGTAGCCCCTCTAGTTCATTGCTTGGCGACTGGGGTACAGTTTTGTGTTAACGAGATGAACGCTCAGAGGAGTAACATAATATTAAGTATACAATTATATTTTAGATTTTTTACTAAAATCTTCATGTTTTATCATCACGATCTTTGTGATTTTAAAAATTAATTTCATCATTAAGAAACTATATTCTTATGAATAAAAAGAGCTAAATAATGAAAAAAAATTCAAGTAAGCAGTTTTTACCGGCAAGACACTGGTTCAAATCCAGTCGGAGTCTTGAATTTCTTTAATTATTCAGATCTTTCTATTTATAAGAATCTAATTATATTTTTATTATAATACAGTTATATTTTTATAGGTGTGCTCCTGAATGCATTTTGTACCTTCGGTTCACATCAGCAAGCGACGTTTGGGCCTACGCCGTATGTCTTTGGGAGATGTTCACGTATGGTTTCCAGCCCTGGGCTGCATTCTCCGGCCAACAGATACTCGAAGCAATAGATGCACCAAATTTCCAGGTTTCTTAAATTAGTAGTTTGCTATCGTCGCGAACAAAGTGGTGTTTAAAGAATGTGATATATATTTTGTAGAAATTAGTGTCTTGAAATAAAACATGCGCACCATGGATTGAAATTGGGTCCTCGTATACTTCATTTGTATATAGGTAGATGTACAAATAAGTACAAAACGTGTCTCGGCGCAGATAACATTTATAAGTATATATAAAGGTTGTTTGAATATTTTTTTACATTCGGCTGTTAAACCTGGCTTAGCTGCTGTGTATCTGGATACATCCAAAAGAGGCCCCGAATTATACAGGTTCAAGTGTAGATCTAGCTGGTTAACAGCTGGTTAATAACTGTATAAGTCAAAGTAACAAACTTACTTAGGGTTTTATAAAATTCCATTATGCATTTACAATTCAACGATCTGGTTTTTTTATACACAGGCTGGTAAAAGTCTTGATGTAGGTTACAATTATTTTATTTGCACAGTGAAAGCTTCTGTTATTTTATAGATTTATTCATTGAAATATGCGGCCATTTATGCTCGTAATTTATGAAGTGAAAATATATTAATTAGTCGAATACATCAAAATTGATAAGTCCCCATATTTCTATTAACCATTGAAATTTTGCGGCTGCTACTTTTCGGTATAACAATTAATAGCAATAAAATCACGCGTCCTCGAAATAATAGAAACTAACCTAAACTCCCAGCCAGTTTTTATTTGACTTAAAAGCGAGATTTTTTCGTTCAGTTCAGAGAGTTAAGATACACTACGACTTGAACAAATATAGGAAACAAGAAATGCCAAAACGTAGTAAAAATAAGCTGCATCAGTAAAACCAAGACTTCGTAAGTTTTACAACAGCGTCTTAACGAAAAAGAAACAATCTAATATTCAAGATGATGAAACAAGCGTCAAATTGGACTACACTGGATCCCAATTTTATACTGCACGGAAAGGAGAGGCACTTGAGGCTATTTCATGGCTATTTGTTGAAAACATTGCCTTTAAAATAATGGTGTGGCAAGCTATTTGCGAATGTTGGGTTAAGTTAACTCCGTTTATTACAAATGCAAGAATAAACACGGATATAATCAAGGAGTGTTTAAAAAAAAGTATTTTACCCTTGATTCGAAAGCATAAATATTCATTGTCGTTTTTGTTGACTGTATATTTTAAAAGGTTGTCATTTTGCGACGAAGACTTGACGATGCCTTATACTATAAGGCTGTAATTAAGTATAAGGCTTATAGTGTTCTGCGTGGTCCTCTTTCACCGTTGGCTTTCTGCTGTATAGGTATTTTTCTACATAGATCAATCGCATTGTAGGCTTTTTGCCACGGTGTACATTTTGCGAGGTAGGTATTGACGTCCGGGCCCTTTAAATTCTGGTTTGCTAGATAGAGATAGAATGAACTTGTATAAAGTTGTTTTAGCCTGAACGGTTATTGGGAGGTTAATGATTTACTAGGACTTGCGCGTTAGCATCGTTCTGATCCTCAGTTACTTTAAATAATTAAATTGTAATAAAAAAGCTGTAGTTGATCTGAGATTATTTGCTCGCTGCTGGGTTACAGAGGCTGGAAAAGCCAGAGTGCTGTCCGGAAGATTACTACTCTACCATGTTGGAATGTTGGTCCCATGATCCTAACAATCGACCCAAGTTCAAAGACTTGGGACCGAAACTGAGGACTATTCGACCAGAACAGGTATGGATTAAAAATACAATTCTCGTTTTCATCAATGCTCGACAAATTCTGTAAAATGTATATTTTGTTACAAATAATAGTATTATCTCGATTAAAAATTACAGGTCGAGACCACCGTAAGCTATCAGAGATCAGAAGACTGCAGGCGAAATAATTTATTAGAGTATAAATGTGGTCAAATAATAACGGTTCTTGGCAAAGAGTAAGTGCATTAATTTCATATTTATTTACACATTACATTATGCGTGATGAATTGAGAATGAAAAGTCAGATGCGGCGAAAACGTACCATCTTGTCATACATACATGTGTTTATTATTGTATAGGAGTACAGATAATCACATAATCTAGTGGTGCAGCCTAAGCAATTGAAGGCTTTAATTATGATCATGAGTTTAAAATCATTTTGCATGGTTGTACATTCAATAGTCTTGGGAGAACATAGATTAAAAAATCTTCATAATATCACATTTGACTTCGATGCACACAATTTGGGTAACATCCTAGGGTTGGAAAGACGGGAATAACTATATGAGAACTGCAAGTCGACTGGTCGCCGACTACGTAGTTCCCATGTTATCCGTCTGTTTCAAACTATTCTGTGTTTATTTCAAAGGAGAAGTATCCTTCATTTTCATGCTTTGTCATCTATCCATTCAATATGAAATAGTTAAAGTTAACATCAGGGTGTTAAAATTTTCATAAAACGTTGTTTATATTTATTTCTATTTTTTTATAAGCTATGCTCCTTTATTGAAAGAAATAAGTAAGAAACAATACATACGAACTAATACTATATAATGTTATGAATTAATAAGTGGAATAAATTATTATGTTTAAATTGAGTACTAATGATAAATATGGAGGACATTGATTTGACCATGTATGTTTAAAAAAGACCGACGACGATGTCATATATTCACATATAAGGTGTATGGCATATCGTATGCCAAATGACTAGGGTGGGTACTGGGTAGGTAGGGTCACTTGCAACATACTTTGAGCGAATTAACACTCGGCTTCCCACGGTGTTTTTTATATTAGCTTTCAATTTTATCTCGGTACTTTCTAAAAATTCACCATTCTGCTTAGTTAACTTTTGTTTAAATGTGACATCACCTTAGTGCTTGTATTATTTTTATCTGTAATGTATGCATATTCTATGGATGCCTTATTTTTAACCGACTTCCAAAAAAGGAGGAGGTTATATGTTCGATAGTTTGTATTTTATTTTTATTTTTTATGTATGTTCACCGATTACTCCGCCAATTGTGGACCGATTTTAAAAATTCTTTTTTTATTTGAATGGTTATACTTCCGAGGTGATCCCATAGCCACCATGTTGGGATCTGATGATGGGATCCCAGGGAAATCGAGGGCAATCCTCAAATTTTATAGGCATTTATAACGTTTTTCATATATTTTTTTAAGCTATTTAAGAATTTGCATATGATAGTCATCATCTCATCATGCTGAGCTGATGACGGAAGGTACAACTCCTTAATAGTTAAGATTTAGAGGATAATTCTTAAGAAAATCATCTATTATAGGTAGATACGTTAAGACTGTTAGTCATATTCTTTTTAGTGTGTCCCTGAAGTAGTCTCCTTATCACTAAGACAGGATTAGATGATGGAATACCAGGGAAATCGAGAGAAACCCTCAAATATTATAGGCACTAACAATGTTTTGTATATGTTTTTCTAAAATTATCAGTTGTTTTACTCTGGTTGTCATCATTTCATGCTGAGCTGATGATGGAAGGTACAATGAACTAACCAACTTTTAAATTTCTTACTTCTAAAGACTCGAGATGCGTGCAAAGTGCCTCCTCAATCTTCCCATTCTGGGTTCTAAAAAATACTTTATATCACTACTAAAATCCACCACTAAAAAGCAAAAAATAAAAATTTATAAATAAATAAAGAACCGACTTCAAAATAAACTAAAAAGCCATAAATAATCTTTTATGTACGGTACGGATACATTTGAATCACCTTTTGAAGTCGGTGCCAAACCTGAAGTAAATAAAGTTCTTTATTCAACAAAAATACGAATTACTATGACTAAATATATATGTAGGTAGATAATATGTAAAGGCTCGCCGCCGCGGTTCTTAATAGTAATAAATGAATGGTTTGGCACCGACTTCAAAAGGTGATTCAAATGTATCCGTACCGTACATAAAAGATTATTTATGGCTTTTTAGTTTATTTTGAAGTCGGTTTTTTTTAAATATATATACATTTTTATCAATAGTAAATAAAAAGTTATGAGCCGACAAAGTGTGAAGGACTGAAAATAAAAATCGTTGAGCTAAAGTTTATGACACAATTAAAGATAAGTTGATCTTCTAATATCATAAAAACTTATCCAGCTTCTAACTATTTTAACGGTGGTATACCATATCTTGAGAAATTCTTCAGGACGACTTTTAATTTGCTAAAAGTATGTTGCAACCCTACCTACCCACCCTATTCATTAGGCACACGATCTGACATACAACCTGTATAATATCTATACGTGATTCCAGAAATTGTACTAAAACGTCAATGTGGCATGGGGTACTCCTGGGAGGCGCTTGTGGCATGTTCAACCCGAACAACACCAAACCATACACTAAGACTGAAGTGAGTAGTTTTACGGCTTCAGAAGTGGTTGTATATGTGACCTACATGCTGAGAACCAAAGTTAAATCAGAAATAAAGACTTAAAGTATAGTACAATTTTGTGCACCGACTTAGGACGAAACTACTCGGTTGGTTAAAATAAGTTATGTCCCTAGGTTTTTGCTAATAAAATAAAATTACCATATTTTTTTATAATATTACCGTACATCAATACAAAACCAATTTTTTGGCAATTATAAAACATAAATTTTACCTCAGTTTAGTCCCGCTACATTCTTTGCCAACTTGTTAAAAGGGATCAAAATACTGTGTTTACGATTAGAGGGAAAAAAGGAAATGTTATAGTTTTCTGACACTTCCATTTTAGGGCTTATTTTGCAATAGCAGTTTTTTCTATCCGTCCCTTCACTAAATATTCCAATCAAGAAGTTAAGGTAGTATTTCAGTTTAACACAAAATACAATAATTTCGTAAGCGCGCAACTGAACCAAACCAAGTACGTAAAACACGAACACTGACGATTGCGACGCATGGGCTTACATATATAGTACCTTAAAATAAAGATGACGATCTCTTAATTTTTTTTCGTAATCATAAACTTAAAGAAACTGTATTTAAAATCACGCACTGATGTTGACTCACTTGACTCTTGTTCGTATTTTTATAGTAGTGAAGGTAAAGAAAAATAGGACACTCAATTAAGAAAAAAAATCCTAACTGGCCAAAACTAAGCTTTGAATTGATAATTTTATTTTATTTGCAAACAACCTTGTTGTGTCGGATCATGTAGTCGTTGTAAGGACCTAAGAATAAACCAGAGGTTGGGTAGTATTATACTGCACCATTTTCTGTAATATGACTTCAAACGTTTAAATAGATAGTGATCTTTTGATACAGCTTTTATTTCTGGTCTGGTTTTGTATTCAGTTTTTATTCACTGTTTTTGATACTGATGAGCATAGCATATTTCACTTTTGGCTGGGCATATATATCCTTATTTACGGTTTCAGTTATGTATTTTTTGTGGATTTCCTCTTGTGTGTTCATTCTCTATTTATGTTAATTAATATTTAAAATTAAAATATCATTCCGGGCCTGCTTTTTTTTCATTTGCTACTAAATGAAAAAATACGGTATCCACCTATTGAGATTGTCACCAATATTTTCGTGATATTCAAATATGAATGAAACATCTACAACAAACATTCATATTCTGAATTAATTTTATTTATATATCCCTATTGACCGACCATAGAGAAAAACATACTTCAACGGAACATAGCCAAAACCCATCCTACAGTGCCGTACACAGATCAAAGACTTATACCTACAGATGCAGTGAATAATCATAGAATAACGGGAAATCTCGACCACCACGGCTATTTCATCTCATAAGTGTCCGATACCCAACTTTTCTTGTTTAGCACTGATGTATTTAATTTATATAAAAACCTAAGAGAGCTTGTGTTTTACAAGCCTTTGTAATTGCAGCCGTAATTGTCATTATAATTCTAAAATTAAGACGATAAAATACGTAGATAATAAAAAACGAAATATACGGCGATTTCGACATTATTCACTTCACTACACACCCGTTACGTTACGTTTGTTACGCATCATTCAGCTTGTTCAGCCTCGTTTCCCATCTAGAAATCGCTCACTAACGTCACTGGGTCTCTATCACCTCATCCGGCTCGGCATTCGGTACGGTCCATCCGGTCGTCGCTGTCGCGGGCCGACGTGAAGCGGCATACATACACGGGCAAGCGGAGCATCCAGCGAAGTATGATCTCCAGCCCGCAGGGAGACGTGAAACACACCGGTCACGTCGGCCTCGACGGGGCTTATTTCGGTGACATCTCATTCTTGGATCCCGCCGGCTGCGTAAGTATCATCATTGGTTATGGTATTTTGTATGTCACTGTGCCTAAAACTTTATGCCAATCTCACCATGGTTTATTAATTATTAATGGCAATTTAACGAATGATTACGCCTGTTAATAGTTGATATTAATTGCCTTAGTAAAATTGGGCTGTAGTCCGACTAGCTAAACGTGGCAGCAAAATTGTTCTGAACATCTGGTTGAAGTAAATCTCAAAGTCCGTTAATGTGCTCGTAAGCAGCAAATTTACAGTGTTTAATCTTTTAACCAGACTTTTTTCCATGAAACCAAATTGAGAAAAATGACATTTTCAAAAGTTCCTCATTCTAAGAGCGTAGGTGACACGTAGAGCGTAGCTCACAGTCATACCTAGAAGCACTATTACTAAGTCGGATTTAGTATAGAAATTGTATTGTTTCGATGTCGTTTAAATAATCGTATGCTTCCTTCACATTTTCCCGAATGTTTTCAAAAGTATTGCTAAAATATATATACTGCTTAAAACAATACAAGGGCCACTAAAAATTTTGGTCGTAACGTGAAAATGTATATTAAGTTGGTAAAATCTGTTTTACACACTCTGCAGCTAAAAAGGTTTATTTTCGTTTAGCTAATCATTGATTAATTAAATAGTCAATTGTTTTATTAGTTTTAATTGAGATAAGATTCGTTTATTGTAAACACAAAAACTGAACAGAAATTCTCCGCGCAACAGTGGCTCCTATATTGTTTTGAGTAGTATACATATATATATATTTTTATGTGCTTAGATAATTACGTAATAAAATTGGGTCTTCCTTCATTATTAAGTACTTGGAAATTTGATATATCGCCAATTATATGTATTTTGGAATTCAATAGGAAATAAAGTAATCGAGAGGCTGGTTAACTTGTTCAGCTCGGTTACCTTTTCAATATTTTACTTATTTGGTTTATTAAAACTACGTTTGGTTGGCCACACTTTGGTTATATTTTCTACACATTATCGTGCTAATTTGATATGTTAAAGACACATTTAGTGTATTTTAGGATTAGCGTATTTTGAGGCTATTGTATTTTAAGAACGACGTATTTTAAGACTAGTATATTATGGGAATAGCTCGATTTGAGCTTTCAGCTCTTATGGCAGTAGGTGATCTCGAAAGTAGTAGATAATCAAGATAGTTCATTTTGGTTTTAAGGTTTTAGGGTTTTTTGGGACTCTGGTATGTACAAATTAGGCTATTTTGAATTTATGTTTATAGAACAAGATGAGTTTTTGACATTAGGTTGTAATGTGTAAAAGGGTCATTTGAGCTTAGATGCTAATGCACCGGAAGCGAAAATTTCACGTCAATTCATGTTGTTTTTAATGATTTGCATCACTTTCTTTGGTGTTAAGAGCTTGATGAAGATGCTAATCGTTAGTAACCAATTTTCTTTTATCAAACTGTTGTTTACTTTGCTGCCTTCCACTGAAGGCTAGCTAGTATATATTATTGGTTTCATGTTTGTAACACAGTGCTCGATCGCGGCCACTAATTCCCTAAATAAAATAATGGACTCGAAACATACACGTGTAAATTTAATATATCTAGATGTTACAATTTATTAAATGTCGTATCATTTGGATTGGTTTTAAAATGCTGGTTAAGACGCGATTATTTTCACTTACCGTAATTATTTACGCTTTTCACAGTTTCATGAATTTATTTTAATTGCTCACATATAAGTAAAATTAAATAGAAATAAATTCGGCCTGTACAGACTATACTTTTATTGACAAATTCAAACCGTCATCCAGACTTCCGTTCAATAGAATAATGCCATTATGTAATTGATTATAAACATGATTACGCATGTATGAGGTCTTATGATTCGCTCATGCAAGTGAACTGTGTATCAATCGCCGGTCTGCATTACGATAACCCCAGTATCAATATTGGGTAACTATGCGACGGATAGTCGTGAGCCCTAGTTGAATATGTTCGGGCTGATGAGTCGTTTGTGGCAGCCGCCGAGGCAAGTGGTGACGCCGTACAAGCCCTCCGAGGACCTGGAACAAGTCCCGCTGATCAATCCCAATTCGCCGTCCCACCTCACTGCGGCCACCTCTCCCTATCCACTTCTCAGCGCCGACGGCGGCGGCAGCTGCGATGAAGTCGACTTATCATGTGAGCTATACACTTGTACTTTATTTTAATTTAAGATAATAATTTGTCTTAAAAATATATGTACTTAAAATATTCATTTTATCTTATGAAGCAACACACGCTTAATTACAATTTTTACATACTACAATTTAGGTTTACACGAGTTTAGCAAGTAATATTTAATATTTGTCACTTTTTTTTAGGTTTCCATAGCTAAAATGGCAAAAACGGAACCCTTATTAACCCTAGTTTCGTCATGTTCGTCCATCCGTCCGTATGTCAGGGGCATTTTACTCAATAACTATATTGATGAAATTTGGAGTTTAGGTGTCTTGTACAAGCCGCTACTTAGTTTGGTACTTCAATAACAAAAATAAATATTACTCTCAATCATTACTCCATACATGTAATAGAGACTGATTTTTTTCAGCAATAATCTGTGTGTGGCACATATTTCAACAGTTCTTATAATAATACTTTGAAGTTTCTAATTTTTCTTTTGATTTAGTGTATTTTTCGGAAATAATCTCCCCGGAAGAAGCAAGCATTCTAAACCGCATGTCCAAAAAATATGAAAATTGCAATGGTAAAGCTTATGAAATACTTTCTAAGTATAATTATTTTGAACATGATCGGATATCCCGTTTTTGAGATATATATTATATATACGCGATATTTCGCGAAAATTATAACCATGTCTCAACTAGCAATTTAAACAAAAAAGCCATTTGGACAACTCGGTTGCGCTAAGTTTGCAACTCATTAGTATGCAATGCTATAAATATCAGGTGCAAACTTAACTCAACCGGAACCGGCTAATAAAATAATGTTAGGGCAAGTGAAAGTGTTTACGTAACCCTCGGTGCGCGAGTCCGACTTGCACTTGGCCGGTATTTGCATAGGATGTTCGGTATTGTTCGCATGACCAGGAGACTTCCACTCTTTTATTTATGACACGCGTCGAAGAACGCCAGATTACACAGATACAGACACGGGGTAGGAGTGGATCACGACGTGACGTGTCCCGGTCGGTACGTCCCCCGCCTGCACCTCTGTTCTGCTTGGTGGTCGGAGCTTAAATGCTGTGGCCGACGTGGCGTCAGTGGCACGACTTCTAGCTGCCGGCCACAGCCGTCATTGGCGGGCAAAAGGCTAAAGCAGATTTCATTCGAGGGGTTAAAATAAGCGTGCGTTATAAACTGCTTTACACTTTGAATATGAGAAAAGATCAAAACCTATTCTGAGTCAGTACCCATAATCACAGATTGAAGCGCACGTTCATCACCAATGTGCTGTTATACTGATACTTACCCTTCGGTCCTGTGGCTGTACCGCGGCGGCGCTGGAGCCGCTCGCCGGGCAGTCGGTCCGGCCTCCGCACGTTCGCTTTAAAACCCTAGGGGTAAAAACCGATCACTTTACCCCGCTACGCAAAGCTTTTATGTTTTCTCAAACATGCAATGAAATATTGACGATGTGTTCCTTATAATAGGTCTCAAAGTCTCACGTTTCGGGTGCGACGAGATGAGTCTTTTTGATACATACACTACTTTTGACATAGTTGGTCTATTTCTATGATTTTGTAGATGCCGGATCCATGACAAAGAATCTCAAAAAGCAGAGTCTCAAAAATATAGCAGAACCTATGACAAGCAAAAGCATCCTTAGTAAGGTAATATTATAACTTTATAGGTTTAAACATCAAGTACAGTCGCGGAATGAAAAGGTTGACCACATTAAGATCTGTATTTGCTTGCTCAGTATAAGTTATCAGTAACTGCTTTATCAACCGAGTAGGTATGGCACATTCCGTCATAATGCATGTCATTTTCACTACATGGCCCACATAGTGAACTTTTAAGAATTGACCTCTTTGCTTTTTGGAAAGCCGAATTAAAATTAGACTATTTAAGTCATTTTAGGAAGGAGAAAAGAGGACTGCATATATTCGAACTTTGGTTTTGGGAACACTTTCTTGAATATTTAAATCCCACCAAAAACATTCTGTAAAAAACTAGCCGAGACTCGATGGAGCTGCTTGTTTATCTCTAAAAAGTAATAAAATCTAGACAAAGTCGTGTCAAGTCTAAGGTTCTTTACTGCGATTTTTTTATTATTATAGTTAATGTTGTGTGACTTGGCCGTTGAAGGGTTCACAAGGGTACAAAACCAGGTGCTCCATGACACCATTGCACCAATTGTTGACGGTCGGACGTCGGACAAGCAACAAACAAGCAGCTCCATCGAGACTTGGCTAGTTTTTTACAAAATGTTTTTGGTGGGATTTCACTTCTTTTTGTAGAAACGTGGGCAGACCTTCGATTTTTTGAAAGTTGAATATTTTTTGTAAAGGCGGTATGTCGATCTCTAATAGTTTGGTTGGGCTCTTGTGTTTTCTAATCAGGGTCACCAGGTAGTCCAGATGTTCGATTATCCTAGTTTTATAGTTTTCCCTTTATGTGGCCATTAAACCCTAACTCTGTACCAAATTTCAGCTCTCTGAGTTTATGAGAAGTACTAGTTCTATTCTGATGATCATGAGTGAGTGAGTGAGTGAGTGTCATAAATACGAAACTGCTTTCACTAACTTCGGAACTAAATAACCTACAGACTTTAAATTTTTGATTTTAAGTATGTGATTACTGGATGACGAAAATTTCTGCGTTCTGGTCTTATCCATAGGTTCTCAAATAGGGGCCTGAAAATGCGGCGAAATGGTTCCAGTAAAGGATGGTACGGCAGTGTTTGCTTCGCGCTCGACTTGGCGGGGGCATTGCCGTGCCCCCTGATATAAATGGTGACATTGGCAGGAACTGTTATTCACATTTAATAGTTTTAATCATTATACGCGAAGAGGATCTAATCATTCCACTTATCAAACTTGACACAGCGTAATGACAAGATCAATGTAATAAAAGGTTTTAGTTCAACTATTAATACTCAAGGAAAGTTCGCCTAAGCAAAATTCTACTTTTTGTCAAACAGTTAAACATAAAAATTGAAATAAAACAATTGAACGGATTATATCGCGTATAGTATCTCATTTTAGTTCCCGACGTTTCGGAAGCTTTCCAGCTTTCCATGGTCACGGGAGAAAAGATGTATTTTCCTGTGTCAAAGTTATAATTTGTGCAAACTACCCATGTTTGAAAAAACAAATAAAGGTGTACATACATGCCAGATCGGCCTAAGCTGTAAAGACAGTTACACATGTGCCAGAAGGGCTTAATTAATTTTCTTCTAATAATTTACCAAGCAGCATTTCACAAATGAGGCGTACTGAGGAGAAAAGAAACGCTGCAAACAAAAACTCCCAGGCTACCTCATTACTAATTATAATATTTTAAAAACAGAGACTATTAAACTACTTTTTAAACAGATAAGATATTTTACACCGTTCGGAAATTAAGGTTTTGCAGCCCTGTGTCTCGCTTGTTCCTTGATGAGATGTATTATTACAGGATCCCAAGCTGGTGGTAGTGACAATCCATCTTCTCTATTGAAATTAGGATGCTTTTTAATCTCAATTGCCTCGCGTAGCATTCTGGGGAAATATCTTTTTTCTTTGGCAAGGATAGAAGGTTTATCAAACTTAATTGAGTGGTTTGGTTTGTCAATGACATGTTCACAGACTGTAGACCTATTATTATTATTATTATTATTAGTTAAACATAATTTGCAATGCTTCACTCTCGTATGTTACACAGTTGAAAAAGGTAACATGTACTTGCAACGCGTAAATGACTTTGAAAACTGGTCAACCTTTTCATTCCGCGACTATACCTTAAGAGAGTATCGCGTATGTTTTCTGTACAAGTTCAATATTTATGCAACTCTATTGTGATCGATGTGTTTGTGCACAGCTCAAAATAGGACACACCAATTAAACCTTGATATGCTCGATATATATGTGAAGTGTATTATTGTAAAGGCCGCTAATGTGTTAAGTGAATTGTATCATTATGAATAAAAATAGTATAAACCTGTCTGTTACTAGGTAAAATCAGCAACATTGGGCAGATCGCATAAAACTGACGAGGGCAGTACTGCTCCCAAAACTGATGATCCGCACGAGTACCACGAGATATCTGACACCGACACGGTAAATATGAACATGTCTAAGTGTGGTTACCGCTTCATGGACTGATCACAACAGGACAAACGGTAAACGGTATTTATGTCGCAGGGACATGGCCAAAACAGAGATTTGAACAAATCTCTAAGGGATATGACCAAAGCACGCACGATGGCGAATCTATTTTATCATTTGCCTAGAAAAATCAGTTATTTGATCAAATCTCTGAATCTGTTTAGTGAAATGATGAAATCAGCCAAAAAGGCAACTCGTTTTTTCATATCACCATATTTGCTTAGTGTTTTGATAAAATCCCTGAAACACGTCAGTGAGTTGAAGACACGATGCACAGTGGATCGAAATGAATAAAAAATGGACATTCGCATTTTTTTCCTAAAATCGCATTTTAAAAAATGCTTTTCGGTTGTAAATAATGTAAGGAATAAAAAATGTAATATAAAAAAATTCAAAATGGGGCTTATTTTAAGCAGAAAAAAATTAAGTGTGTTTTTTTTTGTATGAAACTGAAAAATAGGTATTAATTGTAAAAAAACTGTAACCGATCCCCCTTTCAAACCTTTAGAATATCATTGTCGTACTTCAGAGCAGTGGAAAACAGTTAACAGTTTATCTCAGTAGGTGCCCGTTTTTTTTATAGTCCAATCAAAAGACAGTGAATACAACATTTTTCTTAGTTCTTTTTTTTATTTTCATTAAAAAAACGGTATATTCATGACAATGTAGTATAAAAACAACATATATTTGATATTTTGATAAAGATAAAAACAATTTTTTCCAAGAAAATGGTTAAAAATTACATTAAAATAGAAACATTTATTGCGGTGTTTTTAGTAACTATGATAGTAACAAAAAATGCATTGTAAAAATCTATTTTATTCACCACCTTCTTCTACACTTTCAAACATTTCTATATTTTCAGCGTCATGGGTGCTTATGTTTTCTATTATTTATAATTCCAAAGCTTTAAGTGAGGGTCTTTTTAGTAGCTTTACTTAGCGGTGGCCTCAAAAAAGACAATATTGGGTCAGATGACACCAAAAAATTGTGCAACATGTCGTCGTTTGTTTTTGTTCGGCTACATTTTCTAGAATGATCCCTCACATTGCGAAAATCTTTATTTCGTGCTTCTGATGCTTCTTCTGACATCATTCCGATGGGCAGCATACCAAAATGTTCAATTATGTCAGCCCCGTGAATCAATAGCTTGTGGACACTGGGTGGCATATAATACCACTCGTATAATTCCTTACTCGTACACAAGGTTGTCTGTTACGTTGTCCAGACGCAATCACTTGCAAAATTGTGTGAACACGTTCAATTATATTGACGTCAACTTTCGTAATTCGTGCTGTTATTGTAGAGTTGGCGAAAAATTTTCTTGCGGTGTTGCCGTCATTAGTTGTTCCAGCTCCTTGCTTGACGATGTCGATTAATAATCCCAGTTCTGATTTAAATTCGTCTTGAATTCGTTTTTTGGCTTGTTCTTTTAAAATCTTGTTTTCCTTGGTAGCATTCCGTTTTTTAAACTCCAATCTGTAAGCTAGCGAAAATAATAAATTAGTAAAAAAAAATTATTAAAAAAAACAATTAAATATTGTAATAAGTACATAGTTAAATTACCTATATGAAGTATGTATTCCATGCATCTTATCCAAGCATGTAGTGATGACAATCCATATTGGTACACTTCCTCGTGAATAACTTTGCTACTTAATGTTTCGAGTTTATTTACTTCAGTTGGCTTAGCATGGCAAATATCGCAGGAGGCTGTTGAAGTTCCCGATAAATATGAGGATATTTTACCATCTATCATTGTCATATGAAGTTCGTGTTCTACTTTTGAGTTATATTCGACGATTTCTCGGCAATTGAGGGCATTAATCTCGGCTTTTATTTCCGATTCCTGATTTTTTACTGTAACTTGTGTTTCTTTTACAAACTGGAACAAAATCGGGCGACATAAATGAGTTGAGGAGGGTTTATCATTATCCCATATGGTTTCGCCGTCACAAGTCAGTTTCAATGGTACCAGGCTAGCCATAAAAATGCTTGATTCATCTAATACGGATTCTGATGTCATTTTATAGTTACTCTGTCCAGAAGCTCCATCAAAGCCCCATTTGCTATGTAGCTTTAATGTTTGGCCTTCAAATTCACCTCCAATCGCCTTTAAAAGTCTTTTTGCCGTCAAATCTAATAAGGCCTGTAGTTTTATTGTAGCACCATTTTCAGTTATTTCAACATTCTCTTTTGAAGGATAGCACTCCTCTTTAGCTTGCTGGATAGCGTAATATGAAGGATATAAATTCACTCTTTGGTCACTTGCTGTATCGCGTAAAGTAATGTACTGCAACTTTGAAAGTTTCAGAGAAGTCATTAGGGCTAGAGCCTTTGATGGAGACATTAACTTGTCTATTTTATTATTTTGTATGCAAAAGGTTTACCTTATCTATGTCTTCCGGATGATTCAGTAAATGATCAATAATTTTGCTTATGTCCACATTTCCACTGTTCTTTCATCTACGAGAAGTAGCTGCAATCAATTCCTCGGGTGATAAGGATTTGTTTATCCGCTCTAATCGTCTTTTTTTTTGTCTCGAAGAAAGGTCTTCAAAAGGTTTGCGAGAACTTTAGGGTGTCGAATATTGAAATGTAAGTTCTTCGGTGGTTTCTGCTGGTTCAATATTTTCAGCATTAGTTTCATGCTCTTGAAAATCTACTTCTTCGGCGAAAGTTTCGTTTGGCCACACTATGGCCATGTTAAGCCAGTTACTGTGAGTCTTCAAAAAAATATCAAGCGTTCGATTAGAATCTTTCCATTTTTTATGTACCTTTGAGCAAAACCTTTGGCAAAACTTCGAAAAGTTGGATGTATCTTCTTCTCGAAAATTTATATTTTGTTTTAAATATTCACATAACTTTGCACTATCACTTAGAGATCCTAAATTTTTTAATGCGTAAAACAGATCAATATTGTTCACAAACTTTTCCATGACAGTATATTATCAATGCTTTGTTTTCTAGGAACTAATTATTTGTTAAGTAAATCTTCATTTTATAGCTTACTAGCTTCTGCCCGCGACTTCGTCTGCCTTAAATTCGTTTATCGTGGATAAGGGCGTTTTTCCGGGATAAAAAGTAGCCTATGTCCTTCCCCGGGACTCAAACTATCTCCATACCAAATTTCATCCAAATCGGTTCAGTGGTTTAAGTGTGAAGAGGTAACAGACAGACAGACAGACAGACACACTTTCACATTTATAATATTAGTATGGATATGGATTGAACCCCCACTTAAACACTTACTCTGGGATTAATTCTTTACGGTAGGTACCCTCATTAATGATATGTAAATAACTAACGATAAGGAATATGATCTGACCGATTAGTATAAACGTATAACTTGCATTATAGCGAAGTTGCTAATGTACCTATTACTTAATTACATATTATTGTAAATGTTAGTATTTCTAAGTTATAAATTAGTGAAACGATTTGAACGTTCATATTTTAACGACACATCATTATTTATTAGCACATAGTGAACGTGCTCACTAATATCCATGTTTTGAAGCGTAGAAGAAGGTAGTGAGTAATATAGATTTTTAAAATGCATTTTTTTATTTACTTTTATCGTTAGTGTTGATTTCAAGTATATTTTAGCTTTTTGTTACTATCAATAAAAACACCGCAATAAATGTTTCTATTTCAATGCAATGTTTAACTATTTCCTTGTAAAAAATTGTTTTTATCTTTATCAAAATATCAAACATATGTTGTTTTTATACTAAATTGTCATGAATAAAAAAATAAAGAATTAAGAAAAAAAATGTATTTACTGACTTTTGATTGGACTATAAAAATAAACAGGCACCTACTGAGATAAACTGTTTACTGTTTTCCACTGTTCTGAAGTACGACAATGATATGATATTCTTAAGGTTTGAAAGGAGGATCGGTTACAGTTTTCTTACAATAAGATACCTATTTTTCAGTTTCATACAAAAGAAACCACACTTTTTTTTTTGCTTAAAATAAGCCCCATCTTCAAAAATTTTATGTAACACTTTTTATTCCTTACATCATTTACAACCGAAAAGCATTTTTTAAAATACGATTTTTGGAAAAAAATGCGAATGTCCAATTTTTATTCATTTCGATTCACTGTGCGATGTCGCAAAGTCAATTCGTTTTATCATTTCACTAGACACGTTCAGTGATATAATAAAGTCACCTATATAACCTATTTCTAATAATTAAAAATTGTTGTGCTTCTGCGTTTTTAATGTAGGAAAACTAACACCACATTACTATCTATATTGATATAGACACTAGTCAAAGCGCAAAGAAAAATACGATTGTTCTCGCTTTGACCCATGTACCTATTTTATTTTTAAGGTTATAATACTTTTCAACTTATCACATCACCTTATACCCTGTTCACGATAAAAAGTACTATAGCGGTATCTCTCTTGCATTTTTGTATGCAAATGGAAGGGGCAAAAATCGGTCAGCGGGCGTAAACAATTGCGCCTCGCTGGAACGCTTGGCTAACATGCCGTCGCTTGGGATATTTGTTTATTTATCTTTCTATTATATTTGATTATAGTACGTATTTTTTTTCTCGGTGATTTTGGGGTCATGAGCGAGAATGTCAGGGGCGATGGGCCAACCACGCAATCGTTAAATAACAGCTAATTAGGTAGCTGCTAAAAAGTTAATTGATAGCTCGGAAATTTATGGAAGTACTGATGGTTTTTCCGCGTTATTGTGGTCGGCCCCATAGCCAAAGTTGCTCAGTGTGATAGTAATACGAACGAAATACGGCAAAAACAAGTTTAGTATGAAAAAATTAAATTCACTTTTTTTTTTTACTATGGTATCTGAAGCTATAAACTAATTACGGACCTGCATATACCTTAAGTTATTCTAAGTACAAAGTTTCAGAGCAAACTAGCTAGTCGTTTTAAAATGAGAGCGTAACTACGTTGGTAAGAAGAACCGAGCTTGCTGGGGACTCTTTAAATATTGAAATAAAACAATTTAACGGATTATATCGCGTATATTATCTCATTTTAGTTCCCGACGTTTCGGAAGCTTTTCAGCTTTCCATGGTCACGGGTGTACTGAGAAAAGATATATTTTCCTCTGTCAAAGTTACAATTTGTGCAAACTGCCCATTTTTGAAAAAACAAATAAAGGTGTACACACATGCCAGATGGGCCTAAGCTGTAAAGACAGTTACACATGTGCCAGAAGGGCTTAATTATTTTATTTTAATAATTTACCAAGCAGCATTTCACAAATGAGGCGTACTGAGGAGAAAAGAAACGCTGCAAAGAAAATCTCCAGGTATATACTTGGGAGATGTATTACAGGATCCCAAGCTGGTGGTAGTGACAATCCATCTTCTCTATTGAAATTAGGATGCTTTTTAATCTCAATAGCCTTGCGTAGCATTCTGGGAAAATATATTTTTTCTTTGGCAATGATAGAAGGTCTATCAAACTTAATTGAGTGGTTTGGTTTGTCAATGACATGTTCACAGACTGCAGACCTATTACACCGACGGTCTTTGACATCTACTGTGCTATAACTAAAATTAGATAATATACGCGATATAATCCGTTAAATTGTTTTATTTCAATGAGTAATAATCGCGGAAACAGAAGAATAGACTCTTTAAATAGTTAAAACAATTACACCAAACAATTGTATTGAAAGAGAAATGTGGTATATTTACTTTAAATTTTAACTCTCTCTTTTTCGTTTCTCAGGAAAGTACGGTTATAGATCGTACGAGAACTGAAAATCTAGTTCCGTTGGACAGTCCTGGAATACCTGTAAGTATTTGACATAAATCGATATCCCACCAAAAACATTCTGTAAAAAACTAGCCAGGTCTCGATGGAGCTGCTTGTTTATTTCTAAAAAGTAATGAAATCTAGACAAAGACGTGCCAAGTCCAAGGTTCCTTACTGCGATTTCATTATTATTATAGTTAATGTTGTGTGACTTGGCCGTTGAACATTCTTTATACGTTAGTGGGTACAAGGGCCTAAAATGAGACACTAGCGTCCAATTACCAATACCAGTATGGGCTATTATCACGCTTAACAAACACAGGTAGTTACAACAGATGTTATAACATTACGTGTAAACAAATTGACTTGTACCCACTAACGTATAAAGAATGTTCAACGGCCAAGTGACACAACGTGAAATATAATAATAAAGAAATCGCAGTAAGGAACCTTGGACTTGGCACGACTTTGTCTAGATTTCATTACTTTTTAGAAATAAACAAGCAGCTCCATCGAGACTTGGCTAGTTTTTGCAGAATGTTTTTGGTGGGATTTCACTTCTTTCTGAAGGCCGGCCCACCAAGTTGAATATTTTTTGTAAAGGCGGTATGTCGATCTCTAATAGTTTGGTTGGGCTCTTGTGTTTTCTAATCAGGGTCACCTGGTACTCCAGATCTTCAATTATCCTAGTTTTATAGTTTTCCCTTTATGTGGCCATTAAACCCTAACTCTGTACCAAATTTCAGCTCTGTGAGTTTAAGGGAAGTACCTACTAGTTCTATTCTGATGATCATGAGTGAGTGAGTGAGTGTCATAAATGCGAAACTTTGCTTTCGCTTAACTTCGGAACTAAATAACCTACAGACTTGAAATTTTGTATTTTAAGTATGTGATTATAGCTTACTGGATGACGAAAATTTCTGCGTTCTGGTCTTATCTAGAAGTTCTCAAATAGGGGCCTGAAAATGCGGCGAAATGGTTCCAGTAAAGGATGGTACGGCAGTGTTTGCTTCACGCTCAACTTGGCGGGGGCACTGCCGTGCCCCCCGATAATTAATAGGCACTTGATCAATGAAGATTAAAGAGAATAGGGATGTTGACCGTACGCAAATAATAATAAAATTTTGATGCGAAATGATAATTTTTATGATACATATACTAAAAAATTAAAATTGAGTTCGATACCTTACGTGTAGGTTGTTTTATGGGCCTTTAAAGTTAGGTGGGAAAGTCCATTTTTAAAGTATGAAAATATTAATAACAAATAATACCATTGTAAGTAATACGAAACGGTTTCGTAACAATAGAAATGTAAGGTAACTTTTGTTATGAAACCGTTTCGATAACCGCAAGCTTTAACACAACTGCAGAACAAAGTTCTTAATTTCCCCATACAAGGTAGGACGGTGTGACGTCACACCTTCCTAGGGTTTAGTATGGAGCGTTTTTGGGAAAGTCCAAAAGTGTGATTCTAACGTTGTTGTATCTCATGGAGTTTGTATGACATTTAAGTAGTTTTTTCACCAGTATGCTATGTTTTATCAGAAAACAGATTTCGACAACCCTATTGGAATTTGACACACCTGTATTTAATTAGTATCAAATACTGTGACATCCTAGCTCATAAACGGATGGACCGATTTATTCTGTTTTGCTTGAACCGTGACTTCATCGAGAGATTCTTAGCAATAGTTCAAGAAACTCTGTTCAGCCGTTTGAGAATTATCTGCTGTTTTATAGGATGTCGGGTGGTTTTTACCGGTGCATCGAACTTCCTTTAGTTTTAGAGTCTCAACCAAATCAATATTTTGCGTTTTTGATGTCCATTTGATAACTCTATAAGCATCAATTTCTGCGAGCACTAACACATTCATGATCGATGTTATCGTAGCGCTCCGCTAAGCGGGAAGCCGATAACATGAGAAAATGGGTATGAAGCGAAAACTTGCCACCTGCGCGCACCCAGCGGGTCCCTGGTCGTGGAAGTGTTATTAATAAATATATATATTGCATCAGATACAGAATTTCATTGATATTTATTAGTTAGTTTTCATAGGCTACAGGATTTACACAATTCCGTCTACCTTTAGTCGTTGAGACCTATGGATTATGAAAATTATATTTTTAATGGTGGGGGAAGAGTGCAGATTATCCAAAATGTTAAAAAACACAGTCACACAGACATATTCGAGTGTGTCAGATATTGATATTGCATATATCCTACGTATCTCTGATAACGGAAGTATGTTAATCTGCCGGTTTGCCTGGGACAAAATTAAAAAAAAATCGAGTTCCTCAGATATTTAGATGGGATGTTAACTGTTCTCAAAAGATGCTCCAATTCAAAAATCTGACAATTTGGACTCTGAAAATACAAAAAAATAGTCTTTGAATGCTCGAGCGCATGCGTCATGCCCGAGACGTGCTGACTTCTAATCTGACGGTTATCCAGAGGGATTTTCTAAATCTATCAATTAAAAAAAAAGTCTGATCAGTTGTTATGGCCTCATGGCAACGGAAAGTAGAGTGGGGACGGAGCGAGAGAGTGATAGAAAGAGAAAAAGTGAAAGAGAAATAGAGATGCGGAGAGGGGAATACAGGTTTCGCTCCAACTGCATTTTTATTTCTTGGGTTGACGATTTTTATTAGTTTGGCTTATGAAAATCGACAGATTGTATTTTTCCTACTATTCTTACATTAAACATAAAACGGAAAAAAGGAATCGTTATTTTGGATATTTTGTATGAAAAAAATACCGGTTCCGATCCCTGGCTATGCCTTGTTTTAAAAAGTATGGCTTGTCCGTGTCATGAAACTATTGCATATCATAATGATCATTGAAGACCTGTGACATAATTTTCTACCGGAACTATCGGACTGTCTGGCCCATACGATTAGAAATAAAGTTTATGTCTTCAATATATGTAAAAAAAAGGTCATTTTATTTTTTTAAATAAAACAATTTAACGGATTATATCGCGTATATTATCTCATTTCAGTTCCCGACGTTTCGGAAGCTTTTAGCTTTCCATGATCACGGGTAGACTGAAATGAGATCTCAAATGAGATAATATATGCGATATCATTCCGTTAAATTGTTTTATTTAAATGAGTAATAATCGCGGATACAGAAGAAAATATTATTATTTTATTTTGTTTGCAGAAAAGTTATGGCGATTTTAGTCAAAGTTTGCTGGACGAAATGGAGTCCATGTTTCGCAGTTTGGACAGCAGGGGGAGATCCGATGAAACTGTAAGTGCTTAAGTATTACAAGTTTAGTTTTCTTCGAACAGTTCGTGTCTAGGGAGACAGTCTATCAGTGAGACAGGGTAACTATATCAGAATATATTTTGCTATTTGTTACAGACCTGCAGTAACGATAGTAAAACTGACTATAAAGTATGATTTTTTGAATAAGTTTCTTTTAATTTACAATGATCAGGATATTTTTTGATTCGTATGTTCCTAATTTTCCCATTGTTGAACTTGAGGATAGAGGCTGGCTAACTAACGACAGCAGCAATAACGTAAAGTAAAACAGATTCTGGCAATCTTCAACGTTAAATATATTTTTTAACACAGTTGCTCAGGAGTGGAAGGAACTGCACCGACAAGAGTCAAACTCTTAAATACTGAATGAATGAACGGTCGCTCAAAAAGAGCTACATTACGTAGCTGTTTAGCGCAAGAAATTAGGTTTCGCGAACTAGTGCTGTGCTTTTCACTTCCAATTTTTTCAAATTTATTCCTGTTCCAATTCATGACTACTTATTGATGAGGGTTAATATTAGTTTCCTTTAAACGTCGTAATCAATATAAAAACGTACTGTTCATGTAAGAATACGAAAAATATACATGTTTCATATTTTATACTTACCTTTTCATGATTATAACACGTTTATTTTTAATATTGAATATTGAAAAACCGTTCTTAATAAGTTGTCTGAATGCAATGGAATAGCTGTCGAAAGGCCTGTCAAAGAAGCGTTTTTAGGGTTCCGTAGCCAAAATGGCAAAAACGGAACCCATATAGTTTCATCATGTCCGTCCCTCCAAATCAAATGAAATCAAAATATGCTTTATTCAAGTAGGCCTAGGTACAAGCACTTTCGAATTCTCAGTTACATTGAGAGAAGTCTTTGCTGGGAGACATACAATATGATCCAACATTTGTTGCCAGGATTAGGGAAAACCCAGAAAAACCTAATCAGATCATTTAAGAGGATATACTAGCAAAGGGCCTTTTGGAAATTAGGTATTATTTAAAACTATTGCTATCGCATCGCCTTAAATCCCCCGTATAGCAGTGCAAAAGGGACAACTACAGCTCGGAACGATCTGACCTACAAAAAATTGGCGAAAACAGGGGTTAATTTTAGTTTTTCTTTCTCATGTATTATAACGAGGGCTTCGGCTATGCTTCTATGTTTTTTGTTTTTCTTTTATATTCGTTAAAAATGTTGTTTTACATAATGAAGTATAGGGACATGATGTGGGTTAAAAATATGTATTTAGTAGTCTATTTTGTTATTGTCAAATATAATTTTGTTTGGTTATTCTAACTTGAACAGTTTACAAAATATGCCACTTTCAATGAGACACTGATTATTTTACATTATCCTGAATAACTCGAAAACAAAAGAAGATCGAGGACTGATATTAAGCATACGGTGTCCGTAGGACTTGCCAGTTCACCACCTAAAAGACTGACCAAATCTGTCGTTGGGGGCACTTCTAGTTCGCTTAGCCTGCTAGATCCTTTGTTTACTGAACGTGTGCTTATGGCGCCGGATGGTGCCATTTTTTGCAGTTTTAGACTCTACTTCTTAAAATAAAGATATTATTAAGAAAAATAAAACAGGGGCATGGCACAGGTAAGTATAGATTATATTTATATAAAAAATTTGCTCTAAGACAATTATCCAGGGAGGAAACGGGGGATTCTATTGTATGGAGGAACGGTCACTAGCATATCCTCTTAACTTAAGTATAATATTATTGTAAAATCATCATTTTAAAAATTAAGATAATTAAAAAGATAAATCCCCAAAAGAATTGTCAATAAAAAAGAAAAAATGTCTACAATGTGTAGAATAAAATTCAAATGTCAGAGTATATAAAACAATTTAATTCTTAATCAATGTAAAGTCATGTACATTGTGATTGAGGTGTTATATACATTGATTGGCCAGACCATGACGCCCTGTAAGGGCACACAAAGACTTTTTACTAACGTGCATAATATTACCCATATAGCTATTTTCGGTCGCAGAATCTTCAAAGCAGTTACAATTCACAATATTTTCGTAACTGTTACGGCACATTGCGACTGTGGTGGGTTCTGGTTTCTACGTGCAGTAACAGTTAATACACAATGCCACCACTAAGCCACTAGTAACTGTGTGTTGTTGCTGTGTCCACGCATAATGGAAACATTTGTGTACACGCTTTTATACACTTTGCGTTTAGTTTGTGACTAGTGTACAAACTTGGAATATCGTGTAGTAACGGTGTGGTAACTCTGTAACCAAAAGCATACGCGATGTGTAGTAATGTTACGTCAATGTTTCTGAACTTGTAACGGTAAATGTCAATAAAAAGGCTTCATAAAAACCAAAGGTTCTCAAACTGTCCCCATAGCTTGTCAATGTAATGTGATAATTAAGTAATATAAATTATGTTTAATAATGTGTGAGCCAAACGAAAGGAATACTCTATACCTTCTCTAAGTGCATATCCATTTGAAAGCATGCTATTTCGAATTAAAAACTACTACGAAAAGCTAATCAACCATTGGCTCGAGTAGCGAATCGCATACAGGAATTAACAAAGTTAAATGTAGACTACAAATACAAACAGTCATAATTATCCTGTAGTCAAATACGAAAACTTACTAGAAACACGTGAAAAGGTATTTACTACTGTCAAGATTAGTGAAAATTACTCGTCATCGAAAAACATTAATGACAGGTGGTTTTAACCACCGATAATAATTTTATAGAGATCAAATTCGCTACTTGTGTTGAGGGAAAAATAAAAATCTTTGGTAGAAACATAAAAGCAAATGTATTTTTTTTACCTGCCATTCCTATATTTACATATCAATATTATATGCAACGCCGCTCACTTACGAAGCTGACTAATTAAAACAATACGATTGACAAGATGTTACAATGTAAACTCATATCTATGGTTCGCAGCATCCGAATTGCATTATTTCCAATATAAACAACATTGGGGGTCAAAATAGTTTACTCGTAAATGTATAAAAGAAAAACTTAAACATTCCAATATTAACAACAATAATCAGATAAATCTTGTTGGTTTGTTTCCAGTTGTTTGCTTCTTGTTTGTAATGTATGAGATCTCCATGCATGTAACTGAAGGTGAAAAAAATTTTTGCAGCAAATAATCAATGTGTTATATTTCGACAGATATTTTAAAATCAATTTGAGGTTACTAAAAGTGTTTTTGATGTAGTAGATATTTTCGAAAATAATCGCTCCGAAAGTAGCATAAATTGTGTTCCCTCCCCTCTATTTTCTAAACGGTATGTCTAAAAAGTATTAAAAACATTATAAAGATAAAGCTTAGTAAAGACTTTAAAAGAAAATTGTTTTCAACGATCGGATGTACCGTTTTTGAGTTATTGCCGAAAAACGGCGCTTCTCAACAAAATGACGTTAAGTGCCGTAGAGATACGCTCTTCTGCTAGTGCACTTTTTAATATCGCATGTTTTTCATCTGTAGTGTGCATTTTTTGGTATGAACGACTGCGGAACCCTACTTTGACCATGGTCCGACATGTTTTTGGCCGGCTTTTTTCTTACTGCAAGCATGTTTTAAGTTTGCAAAGGCAACATTACATGTTGTACTAGTTGTTTTTCTTATTTTTTCGCAACTGTATTAAAAAACGTCTTTCGGTACACGTGCGGAAATGTCATTATTTCACGAGTACCGAGATTTCACGAGCCGTAGGCGAGTACATTCCATTATGAGATACTTTCTGCACTAGCATCGAAATGTACTATGTATTACATTTAACTTTGAAGATTGCCAGGATCAGTTTTACTTAGTCATTACCAAACAAATGTTTTTCATACACTTAGAGGGAGGCGAGGTAAACACGTACAGCACACTACGGAAATGTTTATATTTCTACAAAAGCACACAATAAAAAAAATCACATACTAGGTAATTATCGTATATACTGACCTGATTTTTCACATACACTTCTGTAATGCGCCGGTATGCCAAGTCCAGTGGTTAGATGCTATCCATACTAATATTATAAATGCGAAAGTGTGTCTGTCTGTCTGTTACCTCTTCACGCTTAAACCGCTGAACCGATTTGGACGAATTATTTTGAGTCGTGTTGTCTCTTTGTTTCATGATAGTTTTAAGTTTTAACTATAAAAAGGAGGTAGACGGAAATACCCTGTTCGGTATTAAATATGCGAACCCATATAATAGCAGTTAATGATTAGTGTGGAATGGAAAGGTGCGACTGGACCAAACTGCGATGCGCTCAGTAATGCATCCGTAGAGGTAGGCTAACTAAATATATTTTTTTTTTGTAAAAACAATGAAATTTACACGGCATGAGAAACAAAAATTCAAAGTAAGAAATAACAGCATAATAATATCAATAAGAAAATTAATAATACAATGACTTGACAAAATTCACCTTATTAAATAGACCATTACAAATCAATGTTACATTACTGGTAACAAATATAGGTATTACTTGTAATAATTATATTTGCACTTATATGCATCCTATAAAATAGACCCACATTGTAGGCAAACACATCGTCGAGAGTCGTCGTCGTCGTCGAGTTGAAGTGTAATACTGTTCTGTACAACTGTACAGAACAGTATTACGTTCTGGCCGTAGGGGTGTCGACGACTAGGTGAAAGCACTGCGAACACCCCAACCACTCAAGTGCTTTCTGCAACTGTATTAGCATGTCACCATTCTTGTCTATACTATTATAAAGTTTAAAAAAATAAATTAAAAACGGACTCATTGAAGCTCACTGAATCAGCAAGGATCAAGAAAGTCGTAGCAAAATTATTGTGTCACTAGTGATTGAATATTTTATCATAGACTGTCGACAAGTAGCAATACCCGGGGGTAGTATGGTATCTGTAACTTTGTTCACTAGCATAGACACTATTCACATTTAACTAAAACAATGTTTACTATTTGTTTAAGAAAAGCATATTTTAAATTGTTTCAAATAGAGTTTATATGTCGCCGTATAATTGTGAACATCGTTAGTTTTATACGATCTATCTGGTGAGATTATTAACTGTAGATAAATTGTGATCTGTTCATCCTGTAATATAACGTATTAATTGTCTATAGTTTATAAACTATCCGGGTCATACTGATTTTTAGTATGAGTTAGCGTTATGCGTCTTTCCTGTGGACACCCGAAAGTTAAGGGCTTTAAATACTAATCTTTCTTAGTGCCCTATAGGCGATGTACAAATTGATTAATACTCTAGATCTAAGCGATAAAAATATCAGTTATATGTACCCAAGCCCTTAACTATTGCGTTGTTCACAGGAAAGACGGCTAAATACTATAATATGACCCATCCATGTTAAACCGCTAAATTATGAACGAACCCGGCACTTATCGAAACAGTTACGACCAGTCCGCCTTTTCTACTAAGGGGGATTTAATAACAAAAAAACTTTATTGCAGCCTACAAAAGATTGATCTGTCATACGGAAATAACAATAAGTGAAAGTGGCAATTGCTTGGACTTGGAAAAAAATTGCAGTATTATCTACACTAGCAAGTCGACTACGGATAAAATTAAATAGTTCTTCAAATTATAATACAATTTTCAAGGAACTTTTGCAGGATATAAATGATGGCAATGATCAAAATCAAGAAACTGATTTCGACGAAGAAACTGTACTATTAGACGATACTGCTTCTTTGTCTCAAATGTCAATGATGATTGTTTCATATATATCTGGATAGGTGGTTAAAAAAATAGCCAAAAAGGTCAAATGTGATGTATGTGTTCAAAGTTTAATGTCAAGTTCGTCTCAAATATTGTATAATTCATTGATAATCAAGAGGGATTATTCAAAAACAATTGACGGCTATCTCACATACCCATCTAATAACGTAATCACATTGTGTAGTAGTGCAGAGACTTATTTTAGAAATAACATGAAAAATAAAAAAAATGGGCGAATTCACTTTTGCTAAATATGTATTAAAAGTTCTGCGAAATAACCAGACCAGACCATATTTAACGATTTAATATATTACATTTTAGATCAAGACCCATTAGATAATCATAGATATCTACTTATGAAAAGCATCATTGAAACTTATTTTGATATACGATTAAAGTACGAGAGCAGTTAGTTAAAGTTTGATACGGAAACTTTGCGCACACATTTAAACAAAACTGTAATATTTCGAGGGCAATAAAAAAATCGACAAAAGTATTTCATGTTTTATTTACATATCTAATAATAATGACATGCAGACGTTTTTTAGGGTACCTTACCTCAAAAGGAAAAATCGGAACCCTTATAGGATCACTCTGTTGATCTTCCAGTTGTATGGTACATCCAGTTGTTCTAGAAACTTTAAATTTGGTATTAAGGATGCTCTTATAGCATAATAAACAAAATAAATCTGTTTTTTATGTCTGTATGTCTATATCAGTAGCCAATACAGGGTGTCCCAAGAAGTAGTGATATACTGAAGCTGGGAGGTAGAGGACCTAGAGGGCTATCTAAATCACCCCCATGTATGTTCCGCGATTTTTCGTATTTTCGGAGTTATGACTTTTTTTTAAATTTTTCACCTATCGCCGAGTACGATGAGATTTTTATTTATGGTGACGTGAATTATTGCGGTGCATTAAAGATATTGGAAAATAAACCTATTGTAACGTACTATTTGGAGGTCAGAGAATCGAACAATTTGTTTTTGGATTTTTATATGTTTGAATATGTCGTTGTGGCTTCATCACGCCAAATCAGCTTAACGGATTTCAAACATTTTTGGTACACGAGAAGCTCAGTATCCACCGATGGTTATAGGATATTTTTACCCGTCTACGCTGCAGAAAAAAGAGAGTGGAGTCATGCGGTTTTTCTCCTCCGCGAACCAAGTTGCGGGCATCTTAAACAGTAACTATTTGAAGTATTGACGCACTTTCTCAGAAATTTCCGTTTCCGGAGAACTTTCTAGGGACGCAGTGAAAATTCTCAGAAAAGGAATTCTCGAGAGCGAGAAAGTTCTCGCCGGCACATCCGCCCTAACATAGCTGTTTTGAAATATCTGGTTGTGTAATGTGTGCTATTTTTGTACGTTCGCTAGATCATTATGGGTCTCTAGCTGGATTCACAGAATGAATCATAGACCTGGAATGTTGTTTAAAATGTCGACTTGAGGCCCGTTTCATAAACGCTTGTAACTTGTATAACAAGCGGAAATCTGTTTCTAACAATATGTATTAAAAAGAGACTTCCACTTGTAATACGAATTACAAGCTTTTGAGAAACCGGCCCCTGGCATCAAATACGGCGAATGTATTTTTTTATTATGGATAATATGATTTCATCTATATTATTATAAAGTTGTAAAAATGAAATGTCTGTTACATTGAAGATATTTTCAAAAGTATAAGTGATACAGACTATTTGAAGGTCACTAAATCGAGAAATATTTTGGATTTTTTTAAATGTTTGTATCTTTGTACGTCAGTATGGCTCCATCACGCCAAAACGGCTAAACTGATTGTAACTATTTTTTGTACACGGGTAGCCTGGCATCCACAGATGGTTATGGGATACTTTTTACTTGACTACGCGGAAGAAAAAAGAGGGTTATGATTTTTTCTCCTCCGGTGACGAAGTTGCGGGCACCGTCTATTTCGAATGTTCCTAAAGTGGTCCAGGTGGAGTCCCAGGAGTCCAGGACACCAGGCGGGGGTCCGCGTAGGCATGAAATAAAAACGGGAGTCTACAAGTTGTAAGTGGGGGTCCACGAATTACTTTTTTTATTTTGATAATAAGGAACAAAAATGTTGGGTTGGATTTACCTATCAATTCAGGCAGATAATACACTACCTACTCTAAAAAGAGAAATGAGGGATATAATTATATAATTACTCAGACCGAAGTACTCAGACCTTGCATTATAATAGTTTTTTTTCTAATTGCGTACTTGACAGATTTGTACAAAAAATCAAATGACGTTAACTTGCAGTTACAGGGGAACAGCCTAAGTTTAAATAAATAAGGGGTGTAATTAATTATGGACTTGTCACAGGCAAAATGAATTATTCAGGATATTCAGACAAACGCTAAATCAACATTTAAAGGCCCAAGCATGATGATTTCAAAAATAGATTTGAAGATATTTCTGACGATGGAAACACCACCATGGATCATAACCTCATTTGATAAAATGAAGGTGGTGAATGTGGTAGTATAACAATAACAAAAGTAGCTACTTGAGCTCAGCACGCATCAAATTTAAAAAAGACTATCATACATTTTGGCAGAAATTCTGTGGGAAATGGCGAGTTTTTTTTTGATAGCGTTTCCCTCATCATATCTTGTTTAAAGAAGTTTTAGTGTTGTTACCAGACACAAATAAGTTATTAACAGGCCTCGGACTTTTTATCGCATGGTAAGACGTTAGAGAACCGTGGAGTCGATATTAACATTAAAACTTTACTCATACTCATACTCACTCAGTTAATTCATTTCAAGGTTGATTATAAATAAAATACACATTTCTAATGGAATTGAACTATATTTAATACATATAATATAATAAAAAAAATACTATCACACTATGTATACTAGCGAAATATTATTAGCCCAAGCAATAATAACACTATTAACAAAGTTCCTAGTTTATTATATCCATAGGACACGTAGATACAGGAATGAGTGCTTCAAAATCTTGAAAAGGTATAACGGGTGTATTCTCTATTTCAAAATTGTAAAATGAGCATACAATGGGTATTTTTCCATATTTTCTGGTGTAAAGGAGGTTCTATATTGGTTGAAAATCCACTTGTGACTAGAAAAAGACCGTTCTACATCAACAGAAGTTAGAGTAGTAAATTCTAGAACTTGCTCATATTGTTGAGTATTTGACATCTGTCTTATTTCAAGGAAGTCCGGATTTCTATTCAATACTTTTTCCAATTTATCTTTAGTTGTTTCGGGCCCAAAAATTGTTAAAAATAGTTTGATGTTATTGAGTATTTGAAAACATTGTTTTATTGGAATATTGGTACACTGTAACTTTGTGATATATTCAAAATTGATTTCATAACTATCCTTCATAAAACTAAGTTCATTTGGCATATTTACGTCCAATAAAGCAGTTTGAGCAGCAGCCTTCGGGTTACCGAAAACTAGTTGAAATACATATATTTTTACTATATTGGATAAGATTAACTTCGATTGACATTTTCGATCTGGTTTAACATTAGGGATGAAAGCATTACGGACCATAAAAAAATTAAGTATTATGAGTATGAGTAAAGTTTTAATGTTAATATCGACTCCACGGTTCTTTAACGTCTCACCATGCGATAAAAAGTCCGAGGCCTGGTTATTAACCAAAAAGAAAGCAGAATAAACATCACAGAACGGGGAAATTTGAGGTTATTTTTTTCCGAAACTGATGCCAAATTTTGATAATTTGCTGTCAATTCATCTTTATATTATGTAATTTCTTTTAAATTGTTGATTTGCATTTTAAAGATGATTATTGATATTTTGTGATGATTTGATAAATGTTTATAATGTTGAGTAATCACTCATATTATTTTAATAAATAGAACACAGGAAAATGTGCAATTTTTACTGACTCCCAAAAAGAGGTGGTTCTCAATTCGGTTGTTTATTTTTTAATTACCTTTTTCTTTTTGCTTCTCTGAATTTAGGGTGATATGTTTTAAGAGTTATGGGAACCTAGTAGAAATGTAGGGAGTCTACGGAAAGTAGTAAAACTTTAAAAGTGGTCTACGAGATAAAATAGTTTGGGAACCTCTGGTCCACTTAATTTCATATTTTTGTAGACGATTTCGTCCGTTCTTATTTTTGGCTCTTCATTTATAACTCCGTTATTATGTCAGTATCATCTTGTGGATTACTCTCTAGTAAGCAGCAGATAGTACAAAGTACAGCGCTTGACGATCGTTAACTTACTCATCGACCTTTATACTCGTATCACGTACACGATTTTATTATTACTTCCATTTTAATAAAGAATCATTTAATTTTTCAGGGGTCAACGGCTAGGCATTTTGACTTCGACTCTGCTCTGAGGTAAGATATCTATAAAATTATTTAAAAAAACCAAATGTATGTATGCCGCAGTGAAATGGACAAAACAGAGATTTAAACAAATCTGTAAGGGATATGATCAAATCGCGCAAGATGTTAAAATGGCGAATCCGTTTTATCATTTGCCTAGAAAAAATCTGTCATTCAAATCCCTGAACCGGTTTAGTGAAACGTTGAAACCAGTCAAAAAGGCAGCTCGTTTTATTATTTCACTAGATTTGTTTAGTTATTTAATAAAATCCCTGAAACACGTCAGTGAGTTAAAGAAACGATCTCGCAAAGTCAATTCGTTTTATTATTTCACTTGACACGTTCAGTGAAATGATAAAGTCTTTACTGTAACATGCTAACCAGTGTTTTGTGCAGATAAGTTTTCTGTATTTAGAGGTCAGGGGTTCAAGAAGTGATCCTGTGAAAAGTCCAAATGTTTAATGCGAATTGAACAAACTTAATTGTCGTAGAAAAAGTTATACAGAATTGGTTCAGTGAACTGACGTAAGTATGTACCTACGTACGTCTTTTCACTGAAGCAGTTCAGAGATTTGATCAAGTCACCTTAGGTGACTTTATTACATCACTGAACGTGTCTAGTGAAATGATAAAACGAGTTGCGGGTTCGTTTCATCAACTCACTGACGTGTTTCAGATATTTTATCAAACATAGTTCTTCGAAATCAAAGTTCTTTATCTTTTTTATATTATTGGTTGGGAATAATAAACCTCTATTATGACACAAACATTATGTCGTACAACGACACGGTGTATTATATTAATAACGTAATATCGTACATTTCATATATGACGGTATCATACATTTTCCTTAGCACTACTAATAATTGTACTCGATGGACTTTCATTTGACAAGAATAATTCAAAACAACCGGTTAGCTAATCACTGAACAAATCTGGTGAAATGAAGAAAAGAGTTGCCTTTTTTGGCTGATTTCATCATTTCACTAAACAGATTCAGGGATTTCATTAAATGATAGATTTGATCTAGGCAAATGATAAAATGGATTCGCTATTTTAACATCGCGTGTGATTTGTCCATATCCCTTAGATTTATTTGTTCAAATCTCTGTTTTGGCCATTTCCCTGCGACACGTGTCGTTGTGGCTTTATCACGCTAAAACGGCTAAATAGATTTCAACTATTTTTGGTACGCGGGTAGCTGGGTATACAGATGGTTAAAGGATACTTTTTACCCGGCGGCGCATTAGAAAAAAAGAGGGCTATGACTTTTTTCTCTTGCGCGAACAAAATTGCGGGCACCTTCTAGTAACATGTAAATGAACCACACCTAATTATCACAAACATGGTTTATTTATTAATTAAAGATGTTTTGATGCAAATAACGGGAGTAGTCCACGTGAATACCACTAAATTTAAATATTATAGGTATGTTTGTATATAATGTAAATGTATGTAAGAAGCTGTCTATCGAAACTAAATTTACACCAGTGAGCAATTCAAAGATATGTATGACCTCAGCTTACGTCTTAAGTTTTTTTTTCATTACACGAAAGAAAACCTACTAAAATAGCAAGTGAAATAGTTTGTAACATTCTAATAGGGTAACAATATTTGCTCCTACGGGCACAGAAGTATAACGATATGTTGGGGCATTCTGATGTTAGAAGCACTTTGATGCTGAGATTACAATAGTGATATCCTGTGACATAAAGCCTTGTAACTACTTATAGTTACGTAGCGTTAACTGCTGGGAGTGAGAAACCGGAAGCATCGTGATAACGTATGCACCTAAGTGTAACCAAATACTTTATATGTAGGTGATCGTTCGTGCTCGTATGCGTCTAGTTGGAATTCTGCTCCGGACTTAGTAGGACCTGCGGCATTTAGTAACTGATGTTCACGTGGATATTTCATACATTAAATATTGGACGAACGAGCGTTTTACGCTATTACATGACGTTGTAATGGCGGCCTTTATGAATTTCTACTGTGAATATACTCAAGACAGGCACCGTTGTTGTAATTTAGATTATTTCTCTCTTTCACCGATTTATTCAAGTTCGGTTACAAGATCTAACGCTGGAGAAAAATTGTCAATATTGTTGTCTTGAATCTTCATAATGGTTTAAATAAAATGCTCTGATCGTCGTTCAAGGACGTAAATTGTCACCATTTTACTCCTTTGTATCCGAATAATTTACATTTCAAACATACTTGACAGGTTTTTTTTGTGGTTGCAGTACCTTAATTATAATTTGTTCGTTTCAGATCTCATACATTCAAAGCCGACAAAAAGAAAAGTTTTCACACGGGCACCATGAAGCCCATGTCGGCGCACGATGAGAAGACTCTCGACACAGCGGTCGCCATGGCCAACGAAATAACCACCAAGTAAGTGTACTTACATTTACAAGTGCATTTGTTTTCAGTAATTTGGTACATTTAGTTAATATATTCAGTGCTATTAAGATTTGAAGCCGCTGCTTACAAAATTAGGAACTGACTTATGTAAATAATTAATCAGAATTGTGAATATCTTTTGTTTCTTAGAAATACAACGTCAGAAATGTGTTTCTGAAGCATTTTTTTTATCATAAATCTGTCCGGTAAAGCCCCACTTGTATGTAGTAGTAACATGGCCGGACAATTTGACGCGACATATTGGAGAAATTGCTTTTTTGTTACCAAAACTACGAAAGGCCTCTGTGTGCATTTTGACAAATAATAACCCCATTTCCGCAACTAGCAGTATAATCGTAGATAAACAGTCGGCCATCTTCTTTTTCTAAGCTATACTACTGTTAGGTAACATTTGAGAGAACATAGCTTGAAAGGGGCGCTATGATTAGATACTGTCACAGTGATTATAGAAGGAAACCTGTCTTTTAAGCTTTCGCATTGGTAACGTAATTGTTGGAAGGGTATTTATATCTGGTTTGTCGCCACATTGCTGTTTGTGTAATTTATAACAATTAAATTAATGAAAATCCTTAGGTTATTTTTGTTAATTTTATAATTGTTAAATGGACAGACCTTAGATTCCTTAGGTCAACTACAGGAGATGTACACAACTCGTATCATTATTGACCAATTTTTTTCACCCACATTTAGCGGGAGGCAAGGACGATTAAAGCAAGAGGACTGTCCCTTTCCATAGAAAAGGCCATTCCCTGATCTTTAGTTCCCTAATGGAAAGTGGCGTTACTTGTAACAAAATGTAATAAAATTCGGTTGACAACATTCTCGGTTTTACTTACAACGCCATCTAGACCGCATTTGCTGCAATATTACCGAATGCTGCAATAGTGCCGAACTATTTGACTTCACGTACGTGAACTAATGCCAGAGACTCGCCCCAGTTTTTCAGTACCAGGAGCACATACGTGCAGAGCAGGTTGTAGCACTCAGGGAATATAGTAAATTACTGCAGACGCCGGGAAAGAAGGGTTTGCCGGGTTAGTGATACGAAGCCGGCAAGCACTTTTCATGGCCAGAGGCATGTATAGTGCTTTTCTCAAACATATGCAATGAAATAAATGTCGCGCGTGTAGTGTTCGAGTAGACCCTATTAAACAACCTTTATAATAAGAATCTTCATTTCTATAATAAATAAAATAAATGCAGAGGATTTTAAATATTGTCTATGGCAGGGTTTCTTAAAGTGGGGTCCACCGACCCCTTAGGGGTCCGTAGCATGTGTGTTAGGGGTCCGCAGTAGTTCAGTCTGTAAAATATTTATTACGAAATTGTGTAGTAAACTTGACGAGACGCATTGTTTTTTTTATTACCTAAGTTGTCTTAGTAGTAAGTGTAATAAAAGTACCAATAAAAGTATTTCTTGTTAATATAAATAAGGCCATTTCTTTCATTCCCAAAAAAATATATTGTTTGACAGGGGTCGGTAGAATTATTTAAATTGTGAAAGTGGTCCGTGACTGCAATAAGTTCAAGAAACCGTGGTCTATGGTCTCTGGCGACTTACGTATAGACAATATTTTAAATGTAGTCATCAATATATGAACCATACAGATTTGTGTTCTTAATAGCAGTTCGTGTGTAATAGGCATTAACGCAGATATTTTTGGTCCGATAACCATTCAGCCACTAGAAAAAATAAAATATAATTCAGCTGTTCTGTGTGCATGACACAGACGCCATGTTTACATTAAAATTAAAAAAAAAATACTTCCCTGCCTAGGCCTTCAATTTTGTATGAAATACATTTACAGTTCTCTCAGGTTGTTCCGCCCGAAACGGGATACTTTGAAGCCGGTTTTAACGCACGTAATGACGACATTTCATTGCATGTTTGAGAAAAATCTATATTCACGACCCGCTTGTGACACTTTTCCGTGCGTGAAGCCGGCGTTCATCGATTATAAGACGTTATCGTGTCAAAAAGTATTAGCTTGAGATTGGTTTGACGTAATTTTCGCTAATTAATTTCAGCGCCATCTAGATTATTGAGGGGCAATATCTAGTCAGGTCAGGTCAGGTCAGTAACCTGTCTGGTTTGTAGAAATAACTAAAATTATTTACACACAAAAAAACACACTGACAATTGACAATGTTTCATTTTTCGGACCAATCCTTTTTATTATGCAGTTCGAAAGAGGGATTTTTTTCAAGTTATACGTATTTTTTATTTTCCTCGAAAGCCTCCTCCATTTCGAAGCAAAAAATCAAGTTTTAGAGTTACTCATTCTAAAAAAGCGTAACCGCCATAATGACGTCATTTAGTGGATGATGTGTTGCCAACGAAGAAAAATGTTATGTAAAAATAAAATATAAAATAGAGTCTATTTAACAAACAAAAGTCTAATAATCTGCTTAAATACACCAAACGGGCATCTGTCGTGTGTGTCAGCCGTAATATTACCTAGAGTAGAGTACTTATCTATACTACTTGTACTTATCTATGGAATTTTATATTGACGTTTAGTGATAGTTGAAATATTTGTTTACAAATTTGAGAAATTTCGGTGAATATGTCTTCCGCAAAAACTATATATTTTTACATAAAAACGTATTACTTGGTGGAACCATTGTGTTCAATACCGCTGCCCACTGGGCATCCGTTATTTGAGGAACCTCGACACGAAAAAAGATGAAGAAGAAGACGTAAAAACGTCCAAAATTACGGCTGCACGGTACGTGTGCTGCATAATATTTGCACTTCCTCTAGAAAATAAAGCAGAATGGTGTCTTGCGGGCGGATGGGAGTGTGTGATGTGTTATGCTCAAAGCTACTTATGTTACTGTTAGCTTTAAAATAAACGATTTATCTTACTAAATATATGTTTTTTTGTTGACATTATACAATGTAATTTCGACTCCCCATAGGAAATATGTAATCAGCTGATCAAGTTTACTATGGAGAGCCGATTTTTTTTTTAAATATTTCGTCCTATGTTCCTTGGGGAAAGTTGTTCAATATCATGTTCAAAATCATCTCGCTGCGGGAAAACAACCACGAAAATTTCACATTGTTTAGTAACTTATTTCAGATACATTAGAGGAGATATTCTATTTATTTAAACTTTATTGCACAATACAAAATGGTATAAAACGGTAATCCTTTACAATTTGTTTCACACGCGATGCTCTGGAGTCATACGGCGTTGCACAAAACATATGTTGGAGACACAGCGTACCTCCACGTACCCCACTGCATTATCGACTGTGTTGCGTTGTGATTATGATACTTTTGGCACCTCTTAACTTAAGGCGGCCACGTAATACTTATCACAGCTTTGAGTTTGTTCTATTCATGAGCGTCTCTACTCGTGGCAAGTTTATGCTATCAGCTTGAGTGAGTCAGTCGGAGTTCTTCATTTCTCAAATCCGTGGAAAAGTCGACTCTTTAAAGGGTTTGAACCAATATCCGGGGAAAAGCCGAGTCGTAAAAAAGAAGCGAATTAGTGTCCGTGGAAAAGCAGAGTCGCAATAGAACAATCGTAAACGGGAAAATAGTGCACGAACGAAATTTGAGCAAGACAAAGCAATGACATATTTGGATTTAACTGTCAAACATGACTTAGTGACAACCGCAAAAGAGATTTCTTTTAATCTATGGAAGGCACAGACCTTCCAGCCTCTAAATGACGCCATTTTCCGATTTAGCACTTACAGCTATTTTTTTCAAAACATAGGAGAAAAAAAATCTTAAAATATTTGTTTTGGATTGTATATGCATTTTTCAATACATTGGATTCAGGGCTATAGCCAAATATGAAATCTTGTCAATTTGACATACATATTTACATGACATTTGAGTTGATAAATACAACTGCAATATGTCCACGTAAATTAGCAAACGAGTTTTTTTTTCAAGTTTTTAGTAACTCATTTGTTCATATGCGTCCCGGTCATGTCTTCATGTTGAATGCGTCCGTTTTTCGTCTCCAGTGGTTTCCTGGGCTAACAGAAAAACCCGTTTACTTTGATTTCTTTCCTCTTATTTATTGCAGTTAGTAGTTTCATTTATATTGTCTACATACTAGTACTTATTGTTTCAGGTCAATGAACGATTTAGGTTTAGATAACAAAATGCCGAGATCGCCGAGCGACAGATCAAAGTTCCACTTCAAATTCCCGCTTGTGTCCAGACACCACACTGCCCCGCATGACACCGAAAAGGATATAAATGGTAGGGTCAATTTTATAAGGCTCTCCGCTTTGCCCGTAGAATGTGTATGTTATGTAACGAAAACTTGCTACGAGCAAAGCGCCCTCCTAGCAAGTTCCGCACTTGAAATTTTAACAGCAAGAACTAAGCAGTAACCTTAGATTACATAGAAGTTTTTCGCCAAAAAAATCAAAGCTTAAATTAACATATTATTCTTACAGGCAAACAAGAAAGACGTAACTTCAGCGAAGAAGCGCATAGTGTTCCTGATATTCAGGTATTACTTTTCGTCGTATAACCAAGGTAACCTATTGTATCTGATGGTTCAGGGTGTTAGGAAGTAAACGCATTTTCTGTCTTTTGCTAGTAGTTATAATTAGTGAAAGCAATAAGTATGGAAGTAATAGAGTGCTTGTAGAATAGCCTATTTTGGCAGATTTTCTATATCTTGATACTTTTTGATAGAAGAATCAGCGTCTTGCAAATAAGAGGTAGCATTATTCATTATTGAACAGCAACGGTGAACTTATTCTTTGATGACTGTATGGTACATACATAATTTTTTTAATCGCTTTTCTTAACTAAATATCAAAATACCGTAAAAACTATTACAAAAAGTGAAATGAAATCTAAAATCGGCCATGAAATACGCATAATATCGACATTTTAAACTACTAATTAGACAGAGAGATCCGATATACACTGTTACGTCACAGTCGACTCCAGCCATATAAACTCCATATTAAATTCTGTTTTACAAAAAAGAGATAGAATGAAATGTTTGATGGCTTACCTATCTTGGTTATTTTTATAGTTATTTGAAAAAATATTTTTGTCTACTGTTTCTTATATGAAAGAGCTTTTAATAAAGCAAAAATAAAAATTCATGCATATTCCCTATTAAGATCTCCAGTGTATTTATTAGGCCAATAGCTAAGTTAAATTTAGTTTTCGTCACCAGTGACGTAACATAGGGTTTTTGAGTCGGGGTAGAAACGTTTCGACTCCAAGGAAAGGCAGTGTCTCAGTACAGTGTAAAGCAGCTTATTTGTACCTATGTGGACCGCGACCCAGAATTGACTATCTATAACTATGATACTAGAATAACTGTTTTAATATCTATGATACTAGAATAGAGATACACTTGAGGTTTGACAGCTGTTCCAAATTTAAACTCATAACCTTGCAAAAATTGATACTAAAATAACATTAAAGTACAGATTTTACCTACAACCACAGACAAAAAAGTTCTCATAGTAAAATTGGTTGTAATAATGCTGGTGGCAACGCAGTTTGGAGTACTAATGAAATGTCGGTAGATAGTATACAACAGATTACTGTTCTGACGCGTTACGATACAACATGTCAGACAAATGTGAATCAAGCGTAACCCGAACATGTTCCCAGTCGACACTATCGGAGGAGAGCAAGCTGGCGTACACGAGCCTGATCGAGCAGCCAACGCCATCGTCACTTCTGCCGCACCTAGCGCCCGACGCGCCGCCGCCGCGCCCCGCCACCGTGCCCAAGCCGGCGCGCGCCGCGGACCGCGCCGACTTCCACTCGTTGCAGCAACACTCCGCCTACAAGAACAGGTATGCTGGGTTACACTAGGACGGAGCGCCCGACGCCATCGTCACTTCTACCCAACGCACTTCCAGTTAGATGGGTTTCTTCTAGTGGATTTTAGGTACGAGGTGCGGTCCAAGGGTTTCCGGCCTAACAAATAACAGAAGTACATATCGACGGCAAAAAGCGGAAATGATCTAACCACCAACTGAATCCATTGACGGTTACTACGTTTCCGATTTTTGCCGCCGCTATATTTACAAACATTTATTATTTTTCGATGTAGTATAATTTCAATGAACTGTTCAGACCTCGTAATAAGCTGATATAATTTTTGTCCTCAAAATGGGAGTAAACGCACGGTCCAGTCTGCCTTAACTTTCAAGAACAAATAATAATATGCGCGCGAACGCGGTCTCACCAAAATGACGTCTTGTAAAACTGTGAAATGTGTTAATTATAATATCGTAATATGCGAACTGCTTGTCTTTCATACAAAATATGTCATCGATAATGAAACGTTGTGGATATGTTCCTCGGCATACAACGACGAGGAGGTGGCAGCTGCAAAGGATATGCAGTTCGATTCGTTAAAAAGCAGAAAGATGAAGATTTTGAAAAGAAATAACGGGAGAAAACATCAAGACCTTGAGGATATGATTTGTGTGTTCAGTGAGACTGATCCGGAATTGCTTTCGATCTTTGTTGCCAAACAGCTGAATAAGTTGCCGCCAGTAACGTTTGATCATGTAGACGTAGAAGTTATCGACATAAAAGCTGCATATGCTACAAACGATAAATACGAGGGTGGTCTCAGAAGTTGCCATTTACAGTTGTAAATAAACGAAAATTGTATACAGTGCGGCTAATATGTGATATTTTATTCCCCAATCAACTCATCGATATACAAGTTACAGAGGACAGGAGACGTCAGTCCACCCTGTCTTACTCTACATTCCAGTTTATACTGGTCCGACCATTGCCCAGCCGATCTCACTTGTTTGACCTGTTTGGCGTACCAGTATTTCAATAATGAAACACACTTAGGGGGAACAGTGGTCTTGTTCAGTTTGCCTCACAATAAGTCATACACCACCCGGTTAAATGCTTTAGACAAGTTAAGAAAGCACGCATAGATTGGCTTGCTCCTATCCTTATAGTAATGGAAAGCTTGCTAAAGGCACAATATAGCACTCTCAGTAGATAATCCAGCTCTAAAACCGAACGGAGCGTCCAGGAGTTGAATGTGTTCCCTAAGTTGATCATTAAGCAAGCTATCGAATACCTTAGCAATTGTAGTGGCTAGCAAAATGGGCCTGTAATTTGCTGTATCTTACACATCCCCTGTCCTGTTCTTAACAATCGGAAAACTACAGTTTTCATTAGCTGCACAGGTAAGTATGCATATCCCAAGCACAACGTAACAAATATTGCCAAAACGCGAGGCAAATGTACCCTCGCATATTTCAGATGCCCCATGTTGATCCAGAGACTTACCCCTCTGCATATTTTTGACGACTTTTTTCACTTGTTTCGCAGAAAAATTTATAGTACTTCCTCCCACAGTGGCCTCAGTAACGAATACCTCATTCTGTGTGGATGTAGGGGGAAGACACGGTAAAAAGTTCCCTAAACTTATTAGCGATGTTCTTGCGCTCACAGGCATTCCCAGCTTCACACTTAGCTTGTTAGTATTTTTTCAAAATCTTTTCTAATCCTTAGCTGAATGGCTCGAGCCTGGATATCGCTTTTAATCTGCTCTGGTCTTTCCTGGCACCCTTTCATAGCCTCCGACTTTCAGTCATTTCACTATGGAGTTCTCCATGAGACGGCTTTCCAGAATGAATCAAACATAAAAAAAATATTGTGGCATCCCTATGTGCGTCCGCGACATTTTATAATACATGTTATATCGAGTACAACATAGTGGGAGCTATCACTACAGGCTCCGTCCGCACAAGTGGTACACTCTGAAGGGAAATCTGTCTAAGTTCATCATGACACATAGACTCACCTGAGCAGCCTCCCTGTCCCCCCAGATCACTCCTTCAAAAAATGATTTAACGGGCTCACACTTAATATGCACCCTACTCATATTTCATTCGATTACAAGACGAAAGTGGTCAGACCAGTACATGTCTTCGGTCCAAAACGTTTCGAACCGTTTCCTGCGCTGACTTTGTGACAATGCAATGGTCTAACTCCCTGTTACAACCTTGTGCCTCACTAGTATATGTATATGGTAGTAGTACAGACAAATAGACGGACGGACATGACGACATTAAAAGGGTTCTGTTTTTGTCACTTTCGCTATGGAAGCCTAATATGGATATATATATATAATTTCAGAATACCACAACTATGTTGACGTAAATCAACAAGGTTACGTTACGGTGTATAGTTAATAGTAGTTCAATAAAAATAATTGCTATTTGTTGAAAGATGAGATCATAGCCAGAGATTATTCTATTATACTACTATTTACGATCGAATAGGAAGTAAAATAGCATCTAAGAAGACATTTAAAAAAACTAAGAAGAAAAGTCACATCCTTATTTGTACAATAAATATGTTTATGTAAACACCAAAAACGTAATGTCAGAGAGAAGACAGCGCAGCGCGGCGCTGGACCTCCCCTCCCGCTACTCCGCTCCCCGCTAATGTGTATCGAGATAGCTATAGGCTTTCCAAGATTTGGGCGGTTGAATTTTTTGTTTCGTAATCCTCATATTATACGAAAAGTATTACACAGAAATAAATGATATTTTACAATCTAGATATTAATTATATTTGCTATGGCTGAGTTTATTTAGATTTTTTTAAAATTGCTTTATTGTATATTATATATATCTTTATCTACCCACATATCATTATTGCTTTATAATGCGTTCAGAAACTGTAGGAAATGAATGACGAGCATTATTACAACCAATTTTACTATGACAACTTTCTTGTCTGTGTTAGTAGGTAAAATCTGTACTGTAATGTTATTTCATTATCGAAATTTGTAAGGTTATGAGTTTAAATTTGGAACAGCTGTCATAACTCAAGTGGATCTCTATTCTAGTATCCATAGATATTAAAACAGTAATCGATACGAAACGTCAATTCTGTATGTTTTTTATAATATAAACCGCATGAAATTTGATCTTTAGTGATATGAGAATACGGACTTCATTCGTTTGTCTATGTTTAAAAAAAAATACATTCGTTTTGACGGAGGATCGAATTGCCGCCATTAATGTTGTCATTCTGTTTGTTGGTTTTTTGCTGTTACGAAAGTAGAATTGTGAAAAGTTGTTTGTAATTTACATTTAAGTTGAAAATATGAGTTGCAGTGACTCCGAGAACTATATAAACACTCCGCCGGATATCGTAAATGCAGCCACGATTGCAACAAATCACTTGTTGTCAGAAAAATCGATAGCCAAATTTAGTACTAGTAAAAAAGTACAACGATTTTTTAGATTGGAGAATGAACAAACGCGCGACTACGATGTGAGTAAGTAATTTGTGTCTGTCTCTGTTTAAATTTATTTTTTATTGCATTATTTTAATATCTGTGGTCTATTGATATTTTACAGGTAGCACTAGTAACATTGCAGGTCATTTCCCTAAGGCTATTTCTGAACCCATCTAAAAGTACTTATGATATGTGTGTAGTACTTATAATTAGGCCTTAAAACACTCGTGTGATCCTATTATGAAACTACCTAACGCTCGTTTCATAAAGCATCACTCGTATTTTAAGACCTTTCATTACGTTGCATAAACTACTATTTCTCAGTGAACAACCACAGGCATAGACAATTACGTCTAGTCTATACTTACAAAATTTCATCTACTTCTCTTGCCTAGTTTTCAAATGAGACCGGGACTACGTTTGTATGGAGAATGGACCGAAGAAAGAAGAATCTCTAAAGTTGAAAAAAGAAGATTCGTTCTTTTGTTTTTGTTTCACAGCAATTAAAAGAGTGAATCCTGAGTGATTTTGCAAAAATGGGCAAAAATGATCTTCGACATGTGATACAATACTTCCATTTGAAAGGTGTAAGTCCATCAATCTCTTTTAGAAATATTTAGCTTTGTTATTTAACTACTGAACTAAGTAGCGGCTTATACTAGTCACACCTATATTCTCAATTTCATCAATACGAGTATACATCATACCTATAAGTTTTTGAGTAAAATTGCTGTGACATATGGACGGACGGACGGACGAACATGAAGAAACTATAAGGGTTTCGATCATGCCATCTTGGCTACGAAGTCATTTAAAAGCGGAATAAATGACAATCACAATGTCATATATTTTTTTAAATCGCCATATTTTTCCAGCCTCTTTTGAACCTCGCCTACAAGGGCGGTCACAGAACCTAACAAAGATAATACAAAATAATTGGAAAAAACTTATTTATTAGTCAATATGCTCTCCGTTTATAACGCAATGCACTTTTACCAGCGATATTAAATAGCTTCGATACCCTGTTTATAGTGATTAGTGTCAAGTTCCTCAAAATAGCCATGTATGTAACCATGTAGACTATACTTCTTCATTATTGGCAAATCTTTTACCGCAGGACTTACACCTTATAAATAGAAGTATTTTATCATATGTCGAAAACCAATTTTGTCCATGTTTGCAAAATCACTCAGAGTAATCTCTATTAATGGCTTTGAAACAACGAAGAATGAAGAAAAGAACAAAGCAACTTCTTTTTTTTTTTCAAATTAACGTGCCGTGAAATTCGAACATTAGATATATTTTTTTCAGCCAGTATTGCGATATGTATAAGCGAGGCCGAATTTTTTTGGGACCACCCTAGGTTTTAAAATTTGTAAGTTATTAATAGTGGATGGGCTGGGTGGACTTTGATTTTACTAACTATTGATGAAATTCGGATATTTATTCGTAAATTACACTTAAAAACCATCTGTGTATAGAAATTGCATACAGTGTGTCAAGGTCAGTTAGATGACGTTGATTTTGACATCACTTACATGATTTTTGAAACAAGCGGTTTACGTAGTTGTGAAGAGTATTTTAAAAACACACGGGACAGAAGGTTTGTTTTCATATTGTTTGTTTTTGTTACAGACAACCTTCAAATATCTTCAACGATCCCAATGCAAGCAACGAATATGTATGTATTAGTACTGAATTTACGAAATAAATGGGTCGTTATTCATTTGTCATATTATTTAATCGGTTTAAATATTTCAGAATAACCAAAACGAGCTGCCTCTACCGCCTAGATACACGAAACCCAAGTTGGTCGATAAACCTAGACACATTCGTAAATATCCCCTCAAATTGCCCACCAATAGTGATTTTGATAGTAAGATAACACCAAACGACAACGCCACTCAAAAATCGTTGAACATATACCAGAACGCGGTACCTAACTCAATGATAAAAGAGTATATGAATAATAGGTCAGATAATCAGATTGTCGTAGTGGGGAACAACGGTAGAGACGTGTTCGATGGGTGCCAGAAGCCCAAAGTGGACACGAACCCGTTCACCAGCGGTGCCGGGCCCAGCTCCGCCAACCCTTTCAACTGCTATCTACCGGTGACCGACGACCTCAGCCCGACCGAAGAGTCGCACCAACCTGAGCAGTACTTCGAGGAGGGATCACTAGTAAAAGGTGACATTTATCTAGAATCCTGCATATGTTTCTGTTAATCTCTGTTCTGTGGGTGACTGGTAGAGAATGCCTTTATACGGCAATAATACCACCTGTACCTTCTTGTATAGCATAATGGAGATGCAATGCTTTTATTTTTCATAGTTACTGTAATTACCAAACATAACTATCAAATTAAGCCTTAAAAATTGATATCATTCAAAAAATTAATTTAAAGTTATGCCTCAAAATATTACAAAATTTGACAAAAAAAATACAATAACTTGTGACTACAAAGCCTTTTAAAAAAAATAATCTATGCTAAATGTCAGATTGACCTTGTCAACTCCTCATAAACACACCGTTTTTCTTAAAGTTTTCGTAATTTAATGGGATTTTCTTAATTCAAACAACTGACTTAAACCTGATTGCTGATAACTGATAAGCGACTATATAACTTTTAATTAAATTCATTTATTCCTTTATTATCAAATCTTGACTAGGCCAAGATAGGTGGGTGACGGGTGCTGGCGCATAGTCTATATAACAACATCATATAAACCTTTAACGATTTGACGATTATTGTTTCAATACTTATTTCGGTAAACGGTATTGAGATAGAATACAGAAGGCAGTAATCCTAGACACAGTGCACATTGTCAGGAGGTTCCTCAGTGCTATTTGCTGCCGGCAGCACCCTAGATTAGGTTACTTATAGTGTAACCTATTTACATCCTGTATTTTACATTTGAAATTGGTTTGACGTAGTTATTTCAGCGCCATCTAGATTATTGACGGGCAATATCTAGCCAGGTATTCCGCTATCTGTTTAACATTCGTTATACGGGAAACGGGCTTTTGTAGGGAAAGGAACAGTCCTCTTGCTTTAATCGTCCTTGGTGTATAATGAATGTGTGTACCTAGTAACTGAATATTTAATGTTTCCACATTAAAATTCTGCTTAAGCACCTAGGTATCAATCCAAGCAGTATTTACGCTGTTGTTTTTAGTAGTTGACTTAGGGATTTTGAACCGGTTTTCCAGTTACGTAGAACGGGCCGGTTTAATCAATATTTTCTGATTGGCCTCTGCATGTCTCAAAGTATAATCAGCTGTGTGAAAAAGTAATCCCCTTATAATACAAACATACACAGGACTAGTGGTGATTACATTACGCTGCAGCTGTCTGTATCGTCCCTGCATGCGATCTATGTATGTCTTTTTATATACTTAAATATAGGCAAAATAGTTACTTGATTCGTGCCAGCCGTTGTCTAAATAATATGACAAAAGAGCTAGAAATTGATATTTTTAATTGCTCAATTCCTTCTGTGAGGCGTGATTTGGCGAGAAGCTACTTTGAATGAGACTATTCCGATTTATCTTTTAGTGTACCTACCTACTTTCCTTTTTTTTCATTATCTGCAGGTAGTTGTTTGCTCACTAATAAAAGATGTTTATGATCGTTTTATTATTCAACCGTAACTACTGTTTGTTACCATTAAACAACCCTTTTGTTTTGTTTTATGTATGCTATTTTAGTGCATGAGTACTTATGTAGCGTAACGTTTGTGCGTATTGTTTAACTTAATGTTAAATACTATCATGGTGCTACAATTGACATCCTGTAATTGGCTCGCTATTACTATTTAAGTCACTACTAACATATTTTAAGCTGTTGGATCTCCATGTAAATAAATAAATAAAAGAAAACAATAAAACAACTGGTCAATCAGCCAGTGGTATTTTATTTAAATATGACTGATTGGCTGAATGTTTTTTTGTTTACTTTTACAATATCGAATGGGATTAAGTGTAAGGCCTTAATAATAATCCGTGCATAACATCCCAAACTTTAGCAAGTAACAGCTGAGTTAGCTATAAACATTCACTGTTTAAATGATTACGGTATTTCACTTTCACTTGCGTTCAACTTTCTAATCCACGTTGTATACAATTCATCTATTTTTATGCGCCCAGACGACGATCTGTAAAATTAAGTAATGGATGATTCTACAAGTAACCCAGTTGCGAAGCGATGACACTAGACGCTTGCTCTATATTATTACTATTACGTGTTCATAAGTGCACTTAAATGGAATAACTCCACGCACTTTCGATCTACATAACTTGGTCTGTTGGCTCCTCGCGTAAGCAGCTTTGTATCGATTAAATATTGCTGGTTTCAGATCACGTGTCGGTGGAGGATTTGCTGGAATTCGCTGATCAAAAGCCTTGCGGGCGACAGCGCGGCGTGGAATCCGACGAAGTCCGAATTATGAATAAAGTGCTCAAGCAGCAGGTACTATATCTTCTTGTTGCTGTTAGTAATGGCTGATTACCAACTGATTAAGCCTGTCATGGTAAACATGGTACTCTGGCGTAATCAGCAGTTAATTGGACCCTAGCATACGGTATTTGACTGACGGGTTAAATTATCTACTTTTTCTAAATTTCAATATGATCCTCTTTGACCGAGCGAGCGTAGCGAGCGAATCGACTCGGTTTCAGCTTGAGCAAAATCGCATTCGTATGCCTGTCTGTCCGACGGATATCTGTTCGGCTATTCTGCTCTTCAGGTCGCATTTCTCAACCGATTCTCGTGAAATTTTGTTTTCAGTTTCGATAATTATATGGATTTATTGGCGGTTCAGTTTTTATTTTGTATTTTTTTTTTCTAAATGGCGGATATATGAGTTTTGAAAGACTCGAGGTGTACAGCTCACTGAGCCACTAGTTGTAGTTTTAGATTAAAGATCGTTTAAAGTCATGGTCATGGTATTTTGTAAGATCCTAATGATTTTTACACATCAGTAATTGGCTATACATCTTCGACTAATGCGATGGCCGGTTACTCAATACCTACTGATATTTAATCTTCACTATGCCCCTAATGCAGAGATAAGTTTTTTTATAAATAGTATTGATAATCTACGAACTAAAACGGTACCTATATCTCAAATTTCAGTCAATTTGAAACATTAGTTTAAGAATGATAACTAGTCAAAGTTTCTTGGCAATCGCACTAAGCAATCTGATTTAATATAATATGTATTACTTGTGAGATAGATTGTGTTTACATGTGATGGCCAAGTCAATCTATTTATTTTAAACATAAAAGATTTTTAATATTGATGTGGTCTCTATAAGATGTTGTTAGGCTAGCTAATTGTTATAGGTTAACCACCATTAGGTTAATATTATTTTTCATCTCTCCTGTTCGGAAAGTTTAATTTTCATGGGTATTTAGCTGGGTGGAAAATAGCTTTTCCATCCCTAGGGTGGAAAGTATCTTATTGTTACGATTAACAACAGAGTCGAAGATAATTGAGTTATGTCATATTATTAAAATTAAATCTTTTCATATCGCGATTGCAATTGCGAGGACGATGACGATGACGATGATGAGGATGATGAAGATAAGTCGCATATCTGCTGGGCATCCACAGATGGTTATAGGATACTTGTTACCCGACTACGTCGAAGTAAGAGTGTTTGGACTTTTCTCTTCCGCGAACGAAATTGCGGGCATATTCTAGTGAGTATGGCGATATTTTTCCCATATTTTTTTTCCTGTTAGTAAATCTTTCCATTCGTAAAATTTACCAGTCGTCACTTTTTTATAATTTTTCGGACTTTTTTCTCAGCAGAATTATTTGTAGTGTATCTGCATAGGTAGTTGATATTCCCGCCCTCTTTTTTTTAAGCCATGTTCTGAACGGAAGATTTTTGTTTTATTTTTACTTATTCCATGTGAAGCCAATTTGTTGTTTTAATTTTTCTATTTGGATTAAAGATATGCCAAGAAACGAATTAATAATAAATCCCTGCAACCCCTAGTCCTTTGCTTTCCTTTATCTTAACCCTTTGACCGCCAACGACGGCTGTGGCCGACAATTAAAACTCGATTAGAAACTTGATCATGGAGCTCTTCTTATTGTTTTGCTCTGGCGTTAGTGGCACGGTAAATTGCTCTGCCGCTTAGCGTTCAAAAATTTAAGGCGACGCATCGCTAAACAATCAATTGAAAAACATGGTTGCATCCCGTTCTCTGATTGGTCCGCAGCGGACTGAGGGGGGGACTGATTGCATACAAATACGAGCCAGCGCTAGCTTATACAATAATGTCGTAAACGACAAAACGGCTTTTTTCGTTTCAATTAAAAAACTACAAATGATTAAAACAAATCCAACTAACAAACGAAAGTGCGTAGTTAGACTAATGTACTAAGAAAATTTTGAGGCTTAAATTGGTCTGGTTAGCTTGAAAAATGAGAATCTCTGTTTTAAAAGAGGTTTCTTTGATATTGTTTTCACTGTTATAAAAGTTAAAGAATCGTGTTTCTGCAACTATGAAAATAAATTAAATGAACTGAAGAACCATGTTATGAAATATCACTTTCATATGCTTTGAAATGGCTGAGAAATGTTAAGATCTCTGACACCAAAATTTCCAATTCGTCGTCTTAAAAAATAACACTAAAAGGTTTTTTAACCTTTCAGTGTGAGAAAAACTGCATAATTTACTGACATGAAAGCTACAGTATATACTCTCTTCTTCTTCCTCTCCTTATCCCACTGTTTGGGGTCAGGTCTCCTGACTTTTGCGCCTAGTGTTACGATCTTGGGTAGTCGGTCCAGGCAATTGGGCTTTCTTGAGGTCTCTTTCCAGGTTCTACCACCAAGTTCACGGCGGATGGCCTCTTCGTCTTTTCGCTTCTAGTAGGTCTAAAGTTATTTTTTCTTCTACCATCAATTTTGAACATCTTTAGGTGGCACCGACGCCAAAATAAGATTGTTTAGGCTGTATAGATTAAGCGGAAAAACGGTTACTTGTAAGGAACTAAACTAAATTAAAGAAACTAAATTATGCAATTTATTTTTACTTTTTAGTGTTTTATTTTTGTTAAAAAGTTAAAATAGTTCACACGTTTTAGTTCATCGTTACTTAAAATTATATCTCGTGACGATTCGAACAAGCCCAAACACGGCTAGGATACGTTATTTTATTAATGTGACCCGGTGCCTACCTTTCGGCTCCATCATCAAATCAATTCGATGGTAGCATTCTCATCCGGACCATTTCAATTTGCGACTATGCAGTAGCTTAGCCATTCACTTATCGGTGAGGAGATCCAGTGACCTTCTGTGGTCAAAATCGGTTTATAAACAGTTGGGCATTATTCGAATAATTTTTTATTCGAATGATCATTCGAAAATTATTGGCGAATTAAATTATTCGCGTGAAATTTCGAATAACGAATGATTTATTCGTTATTTTATTCGAATAAAACTACGAATATATTACGAATAATATTTTGGAAAACCGTATGATTTTATATTTATTAGCAACTCAAGAGTGTTAAGGGTCAATGGATGGTAATTGTATTGCAGTAAGAGAAAACGACGGCAATTTCTCGTTCCCATCATTTGATGATCGGGAGTGTTCCTTCAGCGGGGTGAAGTTTGATTCTTTGTCCGGGAGGGTCTTATGACGTCATCTTTTATTTGTGTTGGATTTCGACATTCTTTATAGGTACCACAAGATCACCTTAAAGCTAATTGTTTAAAACAATAGACTTGAGTGAGAGACTCATTCATGCTTAGAGAGACTCGTTTTTTTGTCAGTGCTGATAATATAACAGCGAAACAAAGAGAAATAAATACATAAATTGATTTGGAATTCATTTTCAGAACAACTTGTTTGATGAAAGTTAAACATTCTGGTCTATTTGATTTAAGGAGTTTTGGCATATTTGATTACACGCTCTAGCTAGAGACGCTTGAGAAGGTAATGGTGTATTGAACTTATAATAATAATAGGACCCGTAGGACTCTCAGCTCTGGCTTGCCTTCATTGGCTGTCCAGAGAGGAGCGTTAGAGCTATATGCTCCAGGGGTGGAAGTGTTAAAGGGCATAACGCCGCGAGTAACCCCGGAGAAAGCGCAGCACACCTCTCGACCACCCTGAGCCCTCACGTCCGTGTTGCTTCCGGCTGTCTTGTTTGACGGCAATTACGGGGGCCCATCAAGTGATTGGCGATTCACCACCCGCCACAGATAACAATCGATTTGGTGGTTATGGCGGGTGACATATTTGTATTGCAATAGACAAAAAAAAGTCCATCCAAACTACAATTTCATAGCCCGACATCTCTTTCCTTAAAATGCAATAGTTCCAACATCTGCTGGGACCTGCTCATGGACGTATTCTCTTATTGATATGATCAGGAGCGAGTCCCAGCAGAAGTACAGCCACAGCAAACTTCTCGAAAGGGCCTCTACGTGTTGGATCCATATCCCCACGCAAGCCTTTCAAAAATCCGGGACATACGAGCCCGTGACTCAATGTGAGATACAAACAATAATAATAATAATAATCTTTATTTCAGACTTCTGGGGTCCATAAAGTGTTAGTTACAAATCATTCTTAAATACTTATAATTATGTTAGTAATACTACACTAATTTTATCTGGAACACTGATACACCGGTGTATGAAATGTCATCCAGTGTTTATAAAAGGGGTTGTCAAGCCTTTCTCCTATTTCAACCAGAAAACCGTTGGTACTGCGTCGCAGGCGGTACATCTGGGAAGCCACTCGCTTTCGCATTATCGCGTAGAAAACATCCATGCGAGCCTCTGCAAACATCCCAGATGCACTGCAAAAGCGAGGCAGCCCCATCATCATTCTGTAGCCATCATTGAGCTGGACGCGCAAGGCGCTGTAAGTTCGTTTAGTATATTTGATCCATAAACTGCACGTGTAGAGTGATTGGCAGTACGACCGGATAAGAGTCTGTTTTACATCAGCCGTACTGCCTGCAAATCTACGGATTAACATATTCATTCTTACTGCCAGCGCCCTGCGCTCCCTTTCAATATCGGCGTCATCAGTGAGATCCTCGGTCACAATATGACCAAGGTACTTAAATCGAGTTACTCTATGTAAGGCAAGTCCGTTCAGAGTCACTGGAGAAGGACTCTTACGACCTGCTCTAAATATGAGCAACTCACTTTTATTTACATTATACGAGGGTTGCTACTTATATATCCGGAAACAAAAAAACAAACAAACGTACACGGCTGAAAATAGTTTTATTGTTTTTCAAAGTATTCCCCTTGATGATCTATGCACTTTTGCATTCGCGTGAACCAATTTTTAAAGCACTTCTGCCACTCCGCCTGAGGTACCTCCATAACGTGTTGTTTGAATGCGTCGACAGCATCTTCAGCGGTCGAAAATCGTTGACCGCGTAATTTATTCTTTATATTTGGAAATAAATAAAAATCGTTGGGTGCCAAGTCAGGGCTGTACGGCGGATGACCCGTTAATTCCACATTTTGACCCTCCAAAAATAGAGTTGTTTCGCGTGACGTATGACAGCTGGCATTGTCATGATGAAGAATGATTCTTCGTCGCTGGTTAGTTTTACGAATTTGTTCAAATACTTTCGGTAAGCAAATGGTCGTGTACCACTCTGAATTAACCGTTCTACGGTTTTCTAGTGGCACTGTAGCTACATGGCCATTAATACCGAAGAAGCAGGCCACCATTTGTTTCAATGTACTTTTTGCACGAGTAACTTTCGTAGGGTTCGGCTCATTTTGAAACACCCATACCGTTGATTGTTGCTTCGTTTCGGGATCGTATGCATAGATCCAGGATTCGTCACCTGTATAGATGTTATAAACGGCTTTTGAGTCACCACGGTTATATTTTTTTAACATTTTATTGCACCATTCGACGCGAGCATGTTTTTGCTCATTTGTTAAGTTGTGGGGTATCCAACGCGAACAAATTTTTTTTACAGCCAAATAATTATGTAATATGCTATTAATGCTGGTCATAGAAATACCCAGAGTCGCCTCTATCTCGCGGTACGTAACATGTCGGTCGTCCATTATAAGTTTTCGCACAGCCTCGATATTTTGTTGTACAACGACCGATTTCGGGCGACCTGCCTTAACTTCGTCCGTAAGCATACTACGTCCACGATTGAACTCACTAAACCAGTGATACACAGTAGTTTTAGATGGGGCTTCATCACCAAAAGTTGAAGTTAGTTGATCTATGCACTGTTGTTGCGTTAAACCACGCCGAAAATCATAATAAATCATAGCACGAATATTTTCACGAGTGAGTTCCATTCTTGCTGCGAGATGACATTTAAAACCCGTCAAAAACAAAACACGAGCGTTAATAAGGAAGAAAAAATATACCTTATATACTTAAAAAAGTTCAAATTTTACCATGGCGGTAAAATATGCTATTTAAGAAGATTGTAATCCCGGTTTCCGGATATATAAATAGCAGCCCTCGTAGCAGAGCCCGTGAGACTCTGCAAACCCTTCACAAATTCTCAACAATTGATTGATAGAACCGACTGTTGGGCCCAGCAGCACCATATCGTCGGCATAGCTAATATTATTTACAATTTTACTTCCTACCGAACACCCTACACGTGTGCTACTGAGCTCAACGATCAGCTCGTTTATATATATATTAAAAAGCAGAGGAGAGGTCACCCCTGCCTCGGTTTTTTTTTATGGCATAGGTCGCCTGACGGTAAGCGAGCACCGTCGCCTCACTCCGCATTCAGCTCTATAGCCATCCGAGTATGTTTCTGCCCAACGTACATAATTTATTTGGTTATTATACCAAAACCGGAAATGGTCAATCAACTCGGGCGGAATACCGGCTAGTTCTAGTTTTTCCCACAGCTTTTCATATGACACCAGATCAACAGCCTTGGAAAGGTCAAGAAAGGCAGCGTAAACAGGTGTTGCCCTATCAGTGTAGTACTGAAGATAGCTTTTATTTCTTCTCTTATTGAAGATAGCTTTCATTTCTTCATCGCGGTCTACATACTGCAATCAGTTTCAGCAAAGAACTGAGTCATCATGACTTTAGCTCTTGTTCTAAGAGTAATCCTTTGTTTTACTTCTAGTACACGTATGCTAGTCTAGCTCTCCGAATCCGACCCGAAATAAAAAAATGGTTTTCGGGTTTCCAGGTTCGTCTCCACCATTCCGATTATTTTATTTAGTAATTTCTCTTGTTTTAACACTGTAACATTTTTTAAGACTGTTTCATCTTCTATTGACTATGCGGCGTGATGCCAATTCGTGTTATTATAAATTAACAAATAAATCACAAATTATAATTTAGAAGAAACAAATTTACTACTTATAAGCAACTCGTTCGTGTTAGGGGCCGAAGGATGGTGATTTTATCGCAGATAGCTGATTAAAAAGAGTTGGATATATAAAAGAGCGAGAAAATCTCAAGTAACTCAAGTTTCTTATCAGTAGTTAACTCTTATTGTTTATTATTTCCTAGCAATTAGTCTTTCGTATACTTCCGTCTAAGCCAGTCGCTATATACACCAAGGGCCTGAATAACCCGAGTATCAACATAGGGTCAATTCTGTACTTAAATAAAATTGATTTTGTAGAACAAAGTAAATCAATTAACTTTAGCATTACCTTGTGAACAAATCTTTAGTTAAAAGAGTGAGTAAGAGAAAACAATCCCTAGTAGAGAAACAGAGTAAGCAAACATGACACTTCACGAATCACTCCGATGTCATACGATGCACGGCGAGTGAAGTGCCGGTCATGTGACATGTGATTGTTTACTAGTTCATGACAACGAATGTCAAGAGAATACAGTACAGCAAACTTTTATTCAAGTGGGAAAACAACACAATGCAATACAATTACGGATCTTTATAAGTGAATTAGGTTTACGAAATGTGAACCATTATTTTGAATACAAAGATATATTCGTAAACAGATTTCATTATTTAAGTTGACAAAACTGTTTTTAATTTCATCAGAGGCTGCCGTAATCCTTCGCATTAGTTCTTCTCTCGAGTGTACTGGTCTTGAATATACCTTATCTTTCAATGTCCTCCATAAAAAAAATCTAATGGGGTTCGGTCTGGTGACCTGGCAGGCCACGCCAGAACATTGCTTCCACGACCTATCCACTTGTCGGGGAAATTTTGGCGTAACCATTCTTTAACCTCATTGCCGAAGTGGGCCGGGCAACCGTCATGCTGGAACCGCATCGCTCTGCGGGTCTCCAAATCGACATCTTCCAGCAAGTCATTAAGTTCATTCCTCAAAAAGTTTAAATAATTTCTTGAATTTAATCGATTTGGCAATATGACGGGACCTATAAGTTTATTGCCGATAATTCCAGCCAAAACATGTGTTGGTATGAATGTTCTCTCTGTGAGTGCCGATTTTCTTCTAGCCACATATGTTGATTATGGGAGTTAAATACTCCTTCCGTCGTAAACATCGACTCGTCCGTCGATAATACCTTGTTGAGAAATCCGGGGTCTCCTACTAATTTCTCGTTGAGTCTTTGGCAATATGTGACTCTAGCAAGCCCGTCGTTGTCTATCAATTTTTGTACTTTCCGGTAGTGAAAAGGATGAAGGCCGTACCTTTTCTATAGCCTTAATATGGTTCTGTAATTAACATTTACAATCCGTGCTACGTACAGCTCTTGATGACAACGTTGGATCTTCTGTGATGAAGTATTTTGTGTTTGTAAATCCCTGCGAGTTCGTGCAAGACCATCTTCACGAAACCGTCTATGTGTGTCAACGAAAGTGGAATGGTGCGGTACGCGACGAGTGGGAAATCTTCTTCGGTATTCAGCCACTGCTTCGTACGATTTGCCGTTACAAAATCCGTAAATAAAATGGATATCCGCTAAGTGAGCCGGAGTATAATGCGGCATGGTTTTATTTATTTATTATACTTTATTTGGGACCCCGATACAATCCTATGTGACAATCAATAATCATTTTGATCGTTGACATTTCAGTGACATCAACTTTAAACTATCGGCCAGTTATTAGCTATAGTATAAGTAAATCGTTTTCACACTAGTCTTAACGATAGTGAGGAGTACTATTTGTGATAAAAAAGAAGTAAAGATACAGCTACGAGTACATACTGCACTGCCGCTCAGCTTTAAGAGACATCTTCATTATAAAAATAGCCTTGATAATGAAACCTTTTTGTAATAGTGTACCAAACTTAAATAATTCCAACTGGCCAAATAGCATGCAGTTAGTACTCCGTCGCATAAAAAAACATTAAGTGGATTATACCCTACGTCACATCCTTAGGGTGTGTTAAACCGGAGATTTATCTAAGTGTATTTTTTTTAATAATGAAAATTTTAAAAACTAAACGTTATTTTACTTTACATCATATAACTTTTTTTACTCCAAATAGTCATTAGCATCTATTGTTAAAGTTAGTCGGGTTACTCGAGCCCACGGTGTATATACCTACCACGTGACTTACCGCTGTTTACAACTTTTATAAAAATGAGTGAAGTTAATGCAGACGACGATAATTTTCGGGACTTAAGTGAGAACAGTGATGTTTTACCAGCAGATCATAAAGAATCAACCTTGACTATACTAGATGGAGTTTTTTTTTTTTTTATCGATTCCGTAACCGTAAAATTGTTATCATGATCTGTGTAAAGTATTCACCTAGAATTGTTAAAATAAAAGGACTTCAAAATTCAACATCGAATTACATTAGTCACCTGAAAAGAAAACACGGCGAAAATAGTTAGTAATCATTCGAATATTTTATTCGCGAATAATTTATTCGTGGAACATGTTGTTCGCGAATAATTTCAAGACGAATAATCATTCGAATGATTACTAACTATTTTCGCCGTGTTTTATTCGTTATTCGCGAATGATTTTGTTATTTTTATTCGTCATTCGAATAAATTTTGCCCATCTCTGTTTATAAATGACGGAGTTCTGAGGTAACAAACATTTGAAAAAATACAACCGAATTGAGAACTTTCTTTTTTAGTAGTCGGTTAAAAATAGCAATCGTTGACTGAGCGAGCGATGCCTCGTTGTCTCAGCTTGGGCAAAAATGCTTTCGTATGTCCGGCTATTGTCCGATGACTGTCCGTATGTCTGACGGATATCCGGCTGTTTTACTCTACAGGTCGAATTTCTCAATCGTTTCTCGTGACATTTCAGACTTGAGAGCAGGTTCGATAATTATATAGATTTATTTGGCGATTTAGTTTTGCATTTTTTTCAAAATGGCGGCTGAGCCGTGGGGTTGGCGAGGTCAACTCTCACAGAGCCACGAGCTATTGAAATTGAATAACTTAACTTCCGCAGGAAGTAAGTCAATCAGGGCCGTCTTTCCCACTGGGCATTCTGGGCACGTGCCCAGGGCACCCAACCCCACGGGGGCCCCAAAAGTTCTAAAAACGAGATTTTATAATTGAGTGCCCCAGGGCCCCCCGGTTTTGAGTGCCCGAGGGTAGCTTGTCAAAAATGAATAAAATGTTATGAATATTAGAAAATATCAAAAGAAAACTAAGCTATTGTCAGGATAAAATATTGGTAAAATAAGCGAATGGGATAATCGCTATACGTAAAAATGGATACCGGTGAAATAGTCATCGGCAAAATCAGCTAAAGAAAATAATGAAGACTGGTAATTTTTTCGAATGTGAAGATTATTTCCTTAAAAAATGGGAAAAATATCACCCTACTCCTACTAAACATACTAAAAATATTCTAATCACACCAAACCAAACGTGAATCGTGAGTGCGTTACATTAAGTTAGCTGCGTTTCTTCTTAATTACTCCATATCATCTTGGTTCCATCTTAGTTGACAGGGAACACTGTGTATCGTTTTGGTTTTTATATATATACTAGCTTCTGCCTGCGACTTCCTCCGCCTTAAATTCGTTTATCGCGGATAAGGGTATTTTTCCGGGATAAAAAGTAGGCTAAGTCTTTCCCCGGAACTCAATCTCCATACCAAATTTCATCCAAATCGGTTCAGCGGTTTAAGCGTGAAGAGGTAACAAACAGACAAACAGACAGACAGCCACACTTTCGCATTTATAATATTAGTAGTATGGATTAGTATGGATAGTATGGAGATATATATATATATATATATGTTTTCATGTTTCCCAATTTAAATATTGAAATTGCTTATCGGTATTTTTTCTTCATTTTATCAGGTCTCACCGGAGGAGTGCTTAGAAGCTTTAGAACTTAGCGAGTGGAATGTTCATCGAGCCATTAAACTCGTTCGAGTCAAAATCGCCGTGGACGGGGCCGCTTCGATACAAGATTGCTGCGAAGAATTAGCGAAGGCTAACGGAGATATTGTTAGAGCATCTGCGGTACTCGTCTTGAGTAAGAAACAATAAAGCTAAAACGAAAAGAAAAGGTTTTTATTTTATTTCCAGTGCTATATTTTGTCCTTATGGTTATTTAGATAAGAATAAAAACTGTAGGGTACAGTGTCGATCAATGAAACACCTAAATTTCGAGCCTCCCTATCTTTGCAGTTTCTAAAGATACAAGTCTGATATTTTGCACCATGATAGCCAATTTATTTAGCAATCTCATGATATTTTAAATCACAGCTTTACTTTTATGATGTCAGTTACTATATTTTTTTCAAAAAATGAGAATTTTTCATTGTGTCGATATATATGTATACAATAAAACACCTGATTTTGTACAATGAAACATGGGGTTTCACATTGAAACAGTGTCGGGAGTACTTTGCTTTTTACCTGTGCATCAATGGAACACCCAAATTTCAAAGCATCATATCTCTGTAATTTCTTAAAATACGACTGATATTTTGCGCCATGATAGACAATTTATTTAGTAATGGCATGGTATTTCAAATCACATCTTCACTTTTACGATATCTGAGTGATTACTTTTTTTTTAAACAATGACCTTTGTTTCATTGGGTCCATATAATGAACCCCTGATTTTTTTCATGGTATTCCACATCACAGCTTCACTTTTACGGTGTCTGAATTATTATACTTTTTTTTAAAAAGAAATGACATTTGTTTTATTGTGTCCATATAATAAAATCATGATTTTTTTACAATGAATCTTAGGTTTTCACATTGGGTACCTACTAATAAGGTGGGTATGGAAGCAAAATAAAGTAATTGAAAATTAAAAATTCTTTATTAATGGTATAATCAATTAAATTAACAAAACGACCTGTCTTACAGGTTTTAACATCTATCCATTATAAATGAAAAAAAATCTTGATGAGGACAATTTTTTTAATCATAGTTAAAGCATTTAAATTGTCCTAATTTTAATTGATTCCGTATCGTATCGTATATTGCCCGTTTGGTACATTAATGACTTAAGCATTACGTGAAAATACCAAACGCAAAAAAGTTAAAATATGCACACATAATCTATTAACCACAAATAAAAAATATAAAAAATCAATCGTCAACGCAAACTGTATTGAAGTGAGGTCACTGCATAAGACGACAAACTTTTCATAGCGCATTAACATTATCTGCCTCACAGAAATAATATATTTTCAGTTTCATTAAACATAATTTACTATTTCATAAATAGTTTTCAACACTCCTACGTCTTAGAGGAATTTTATGATATCTCATACGTAAAACATAAAGCCTTTAAATGCTGCAGAGCGTGCTAAAGAAATAGAAATACTTCATACTTACATTCGAAAAACATAACCCTCTTTCTGCCGCAGTCGGGTAAAAATTGTATGGCATATATATATAATTTCCTACGTGATCTACACTACACAAGCTAGAAATTGTAACATTGAAACATGTTTCATTGCACACCACACTGGATTATTTCAACGTGAGACAGCCAGGTATTTTTTTTATTTCCGCTGAAAAAAAGTGACATAGAGTCAACTATTTCCAATAATTTTTGCGTCCAAATATACTTTAGAATACACAGGATGAACAATGACATTGAGAAGTACGAAATCATTATCAGTAACTTGCGAAAAAATCACCAAATATGAAGAAAAGAACCTACTTTATCGTAGCCGAATCAAATAACCACTCGCGGAGACGTGTTTACTCGACGCGGCCTCTGCCTGTTCTGGGCCAGTGGGAAGGGTCCCAGAGCTTGTCCTTGCAAGATACTCTGCTTTAGTTGGCAACATCACCTTTTCGAGATATTGTAAAGTTTCACTGTGTACCATTGTGTCAACGTCCTACACATAAATTTGTAACAGAATTTGAGAAACATTCAAATAAGCAGAAAAAGAAACAAATTATAATTAATTTACATGGACATATTTGAGTTTGATATTTATTAACTCAACTACACCACCTTTAGTCAAATTACGTGCTTTTGTTGAACTTTATTAGAGTACGTACCCAAAGGGACAAAGTGTATATACCTAATAATAGTATACAGTTATGATAATGATATTTTCTTTTGTTTCCGCGATTATTACTCATTGAAATGAAACAATTTAACGGATTATATCGCGTATATTATCTCATTTTAGCTCCCGACGTTTCGAAAGCTTTTCAGGTCCACCCGTGACCAGGGAAAGCTAATATACACGATATAATCCGTTAAATTGTTTTATTTCAATGAGTTATGATAATGACGAAAAGTATTTTGCGAACAGCAAAAGCTTTGATATTGTATGCGGCATATTAGTTATCTCAACTTAATTCTTACGAAGGTACTTAATTGAAGGCTTAAAACCTCCTGAAAATAAGTAAACCGATCAGTTTCATTTAATTAAAATATGAACCGGGCCACAAAAAATATCAAATGACTGAAAATATTTTGACACCGTTTCTATTCCAATTCTATTGAGAATAAGGCTGCAGAGTATAAGTAATTATAGCAGGACCTCTCTTAACATGCCATAAAATAAAGAATACTCGAACGATTTAAAAGAAGCCGTTGCAGCTGTATTATTAGTGGGTATGTTAAGAAATTTTGGTGTATTACGGAAACAGATTAGTGCCTGGAATAAACTGTTCAAGGCTCGAAACAGTGTTAACCCTGGATGCGGTGGTCCTCGAAAAAAGACTTAGGTACAACTGATCGTGTCATAAAACAACTGTCCGTAAATGACCCACAGAAAAGAGTACGGCGACGATTAAGAAAACTAACATAAATATTCATGGTTCCACTGTTAAACGACATGGGCTATCATAACCATAATTTGCTTAGTCATTAATTTAATTTATATTTGCCCAAGATTTATAGTAGGTAGTGGGCTTGCTAGTACCCAGTAATAAAATGTATACGTTCGATTAAAAAAAAACCGGCAATAAAATTATTTCGATTGATCGAATCGACTGTATGATTCATAATCGCTAAATTTGACAAACAATGATGTCTTAGCCTCATTGCTACAATATCAATAGACAAGTGTTAAATATGTGATGTAAGGAAAATCGTACTAGAATCTCAGACCAAGAATCCTATAGACTTGACAGCCAAATAATAATACCACTACCGAACGCGATGGTCGTATCGTATACAAATTATAATAAGAGTGACAGAGAGAAATATATTATTTTTTGTGTTTGTCATAGTTTCACTTCTCCACCGCTGCCACAACCGAGTTGGTGGCAAACTTCTAAACAAAACAGTATTTGTAAAAATTTCCGCCCAAATTACGTAGGTTCTTCATGGTAAGCTGTCAGGTTTTCTTAAGAGCGTTATCACACTGGCGATTTACGGGCGAGTTGAAAGCGAGGCGAGTTCGCTGCGAGCGCGCAACTATTTCGCTGCCAGCGCGTAATGATTTCACCGCGAGTAAGCATCGATTTCGTCGCGAGTGCGCAGCGAGTTCGCCACGTATAGGGCTGGGACGCCATGCTGTACACTCACGTATATTTACGTCATCACGCGGCGAAAATGTTGCGCACTCGCCTCGTTTTCAACTTGCTCGCTAATTGCTCGCAAATCATAAGTGTGGTAAGGCCCTTACGTGCAATCATTTAATATAAAAAGAGGTAGATAGGTTACCTACACGATAATCCAAGTATAAAAATGGCCTGGCTTACGCACACATAAATCTGATAATATTGCAATACAAACTAATCATACAAGCTTTTAGACGCTTTTATTGAGTAACTAGAAGGTGCCCGCAACTTCGTTCGCGGAGGAGAATAAGTCATAACCCATCGTTTTTTCTTCAGTGTAGTCGGGTAAAAAGTATCCTATAACCATCTGGAGATACCCAGCTACCCGTGTACTAAAAATTGTGGAAATCTGTTTAGCCGATTTTGCGTGATGAAGCCACAACGACACATACAAACATACATGAAATCCAAAAAAAAAAAATATTTTTCGTCTTAGTGACCTCCAAATAGTCCGTAACAATCAATTTTTTGAAAATATCTTCAATGTACAGACATTTTATTTTTACAACTTTATAATAGTAAAGACTAGAATGTGCGAGACTTCGTACGCGGAGGAGAAAAAGTCATAACACTAATACCCTACTTTTTTTCGTCAGCGTAGTCGGGTAAAAAGTATCCAATAACCACCTGGAAGTACCCAGCTACCCGTACACCAAAAATTGTTGAAATCTGTTTAGCCGATTTTCTGAGATGAAGCCACAACGACACATACAAAAAATGTCAAAGAATTGACCTCCGAATAGTCCGTTATAATATTTTTTTTGAAAATATCTTGAATGTACAGACATTTCATTTTTACAACTTTATAATAGTATAGATTAGTGCTAAATCTCATTATGCATGACGGCATTTTTCTTTATTTGACGCATAATCCATTATATAACAAAGTACGCTGTGCGCGAGACTGAGTTAAGGTTTGCCAATTGTGGTAGTTTTGGTATGCCATTTTCGGAGCCCGTATAACCTATCTAACTCTTTTTATGTTACATCATTGCTTACGTGTATAAAAATCAAGGTTTTTGAGTGGCCTAGATAAAGTACTGATCTTATCCTATTGAGCGTCTATGGGAAGAGTTAGATCGTAGAGTGAGGTGCAAAAATGATTCCAACAAAGTGTCGGAGTGGGCAAACATACCATTTGAACGTACTATCTTAGAGCATACCATACGAATACATTCCCCTCTGCTAAAGTAATCGCGAAATATCTCGGGCCCGTTTCTCAATAGCTTCTAACTTGTTTTACAAGCGGAAGCTCTTTCCAACATATATATAATACAAGTTACAAACATTTATGAAACGGGCCCCAGGTTATAGTTTATACGGTAAATTGTCTGGGTGCGTTTGTAGAAATAGGAATATTTCCATAGTGAGCGGATCTAGACACGCGGCAGCGTATCAAGCCAAGTTCAAGCAAAGGAACTGGCTACCAGCGCCGAGTGTAATATTACACGTACCACTTGGTGTCACTAATATAATACGCAACTAGTCATAATGAATATTGTGTAGTTTTAGAGATATTAGTTTTAGAGATATTCTGATTTTAGTTATTTGATTGCCACCAAAATTGCTTGTGCCCACCAAAATTAGGTTTATTGTCTACCAGAATTACACATATACACCAAAATTTGATTTTAGTGCTAATTCAAGTTGTTAAAAATATGTTATTTAAATAAAACAATTTTAATGGATTATATCGCGTATATTATCTCATTTGAGTTCCCAACGTTTCGGAAGCTTTTCAGCTTTCGGTGTTCACAGGTTGACTGAGAAAGGATATATTTTACTCAGTCAAGGAAGTAGTGAAGGCCATCCAATCACTGAAGAATGGTAAAGCCCCAGGAGTGGACCTCACCACAGCGGAAATGCTGAAAGCTGACATCCCCACCGCTGCGAACGCGCTGACGCCCCTTTGACGAACATGTGGTCAGCCGAAGAGTTGCCTGACGATTGGAGCAAGGGCCTTCTCATTACCGTAGCGAAGAAAGGAGACCTCAGTGAATGTGGCAATTGGAGAGGCATCACCTTGCTCTCGATTCCGTCTAAGGTGCTCATAGGTATGCCGATTGAGCCACACACGCGCCGACATGCAAGCCAAACTGGACGACGGACGGCGAGAGGCTTTGGAGACGGAACTTAAAATTAAAGTCGGAAACAGGTGGGACTGAAGAGGACATCGCTTCAAGAATGGCCAAGGGGAAGGCAACCTTTGCACAGCTCTGTCCTGTATGGCAATCGCGGAAACTGACTAGGAGAGTTAAGCTCAAAATATTCCGGTCCAACGTGAAAACTGTGTTGCTGTACGGATGTGAGACGTGGAAGGTCACTAAAGACATCTCGCGCCGGCTCCAAGTCTTCGTCAACCGCTGTCTTCGCCGCATTCTCGGTGTATACTGGCCCGAGAAAATCTCCAACGTAGATCAATGGGAACGCTGTGGTGAGACCCCGATCGACCAGCAGATCAAACGCCGCAAGTGGAACTGGATCGGCTATACGCTCCGAAGGGACCTCGATCACATACCGAGGCAAGCCCTAGACTGGAATCCCCAAGGAAAGCGGAAACGTGGTCGCCCTAAGCAATCCTGGCGGTGGACGATCACTGCAGAAGCGAAGGCAATAGGAATGACTTTGAGCGAAGTGAAACGCGAAGCTCAAGACCGTTCGGGATGCCGACGTACAGGTGATATAGGACATTAAGTCAAGTAAGTCAAGACATGCAAAGTATATGGCTACAAATGAGAGAGTGGTATGGCATTAACAGTTCTGGTGGAATCAAGCAATTTTGGTGGGTTTCAAATTACCACCAAAACCACAAAAATTGATCCACCAAAATTAGAAAAAGTGCATGAAATAATATTTAAATAAAAACCTTATTATTCACTTCCAATTCGATTTTATAATTTAAAAAGGAAACTGTTAACACGCCCTAAATATAATTCGCACAAAAACAATTATTACTAAGTCATTAGTTACATAGGGTAAAGGCACCAGTGGTCAGCCTCATAACGCCTTTTTGACGTTTGAACGGTCGGCATTTCAACAGGATTACTTGGATAAATAAACGTATTACGTGGTTAGATTAATTGTTTATTAAAGATTCAAAACAAAACATCGAAATAAGTAATAATCTTCTTTATTATATCTATAATTAAGTAAAAAGATAAAATGGCACTTTTTTCCAGTAGTCAGCCTCCGAAATCCTGTATGCAGCCTTGGTGTAAGGAGATCAAAATCACATATATTTATATCAATATCAATGATATCTATATTATTCCTAATATTTATTATTCCTTATGTCTAATTTTCATAATAAGACACAAAATTGCCTACAGGCAGGACTTAACAAAAACATATAACCTTGCAAGCCAAGGATCACAGCATTTATTTATTTTATATTTATCTATTAATCTTGTTATTTTCTATGGGTTTATCTATTATGGAAATAGGTGTAGGTCTAACACGCCAATGCAGATCTAGTCTTCATTTGTACTGCTACTAGTATTGAATAGATCCATTATTTTTCGGTCACTTATGACTTCATTACACATTTGGCCCCAGTCCACTAGTGCAGCTTCTTCTGCTTTATTTAGAACCGAATCTGGAGCCATTTTCCTTGGGCCTTCTGGCACTCGCAGATGGAGCCTATCTTGTAAAGTGCCTCGAGGAACACCAAACGATCTGCTAACCTGCCTAATGGCGGAAGTGAGTTTTTCTGGAGAATATGTGTGTAAATGTGGCTGAATTTTACTACAAATAAAAAAATATATTTAAGTAGTTAATACTCAATTATTTGAATATACAAGATACATACATACATTTTATGCATGTATACCTGCGTAACAGGCATAAGAAAACCATCATTCAAACAACACCTATGTACAGTGAAGCGAAAAATATCTATACGCTTTTGGACCTTATTTTAATGAGATAGAGTCCAAAAATGTACACATATTTTTCGCATCGACGTACCACGCAAGGCTGAGTACTGGATCCTGGACTTATGTCCACTGGGCTATCTCAGTGGTCAGCCGCATATAAAAACCGTTATTTCAAATGCGGCTGACTACTGAGTTTTACTTTAAATAGACTAAAACATGCTTAACTATATTTTAAAATTTAAATGTCACGGTAGTAATGGTTGTCGGCTCGAAAAGAAATAAAAAAATAAATCACCCAATGGTCAGCCACTGGAGGCTGGACACTGGATTTTTTGTAAAAAAGTGATATCCCGTAGCCAGACCTCTTAATTAATAGGTTAAATATTGATATTTTTATTAAAATACAATGTAAGTTAATAGAAACATGGTTTTTCATACCCGTTAAGAGAACACCGTGACCAGAAAAAAATATGGCACTACTGCTCTTGCCGACAAACAGCACCTGTATGAACGAGTATATCTCTTCCCCCCGATCCCTCACCGCACCTGTCGCATGATGTATTGACCAATTAGGAATCAGAGCTACTATTTAAATACTCGCGATTTGTTAAAACGAATATACCAGATATTAACGACCAATAAACTACTCAAAAGGCTGACCACTGGTCCCTGGTTGGCCACTGGTGCCTTTACCCTACACCACCAAAATTGCCCAAAAAAGTATTTTATCACACCAAAATTAGATACTTACGTACGTGGCAGACAGTTCCCGCAAGGTATGACACGTGCGTCATCACTCAGTGCTGGAGCGGAACTAAATGAACCGGTTAAGAATGTTTTTTGGTCTGAATTGCGTTTCGTTCGTCCATAAAAACATTTTTCACTTCTCCTGCTCAAAAAGTAGGTCATATTAGCTTCGCGAAGCGAGACTAAAATAGTACATTTAGCCCGTAGGGTTTAAAAGAAAGCCATATAACCCCATACAAATTTCTATGAAACTGAAAAAAAAAACTTGTGGCCAGCTACATACTACTTACGAATAATTATAATTAAAAACAAACAAACCAACCTCATCAGATTGGCCAAAATTTCTGATCGTATTGCAGCCATTCACATTAAAAAGTAAAAATCGTCTATGGATATTTTTAGTTTAAAAGAATATATAAGCTATCAATTTAACTATAAAAAATTGCTCAAACTGTACTTTTTATTTTTCATGAAATAATTTTAGTGTTGTCTTTTTTATTTTCTCGCAGTCGAAGTGAAAAGCAGAGTGTTTTACACGTGGCTAAAAGCCATTATGACACTCAGACATATTTGTCCTCGCTCACTTCGTGAGCTCGTCCAAATTATCACTTCGTGTCATAATGGCTTATTTTAGCCCCTTGTCAAACAATCTACTATTAAATATTTAACACCGAAATTCACTATTTCACCCGGATAACTTTAAATGCCTAGTTTTGAGTATCAATTCATCTATTAATCTTTACTTATATTATCTTATAAGCTACTTAATCTAATGAAGGACAAAAGTAAATGAAATTTTAGTCAAATTCATGGATGTTGTGGTTCTACCATAGACATTATTCAAGATCAACGGATAACGGACGCCACACCAAAATTATCATTTCGATGAAAAAAAAAATGTTTTATAAACATAAACAACTTTTATAACAGTTTGCGGTCTGGCTTAAAATAATAATTAGTGTTAGGTTCTCAGAAAAAGTATTTTGACACACATATATGAAGATTTTGTCTAACTTGTAAGATGGTTAAATAAAACATTTCATTAACATTTAGTCTGGCATTTCTCACAGCAGTACATCGAGCCGGCATCAAAGTCCACTGACTTCTGTGTACGTTCCTTAGATCATTTAACTAACGGAGATGAGAAGCCGTGCCCGGAAAAAAAATTCATCCATTTTAGCGGGGGGTGAAGTAAACACGTATCAATACAAAAATTATGCTTGGCTGTGGGCTGCGCCGCGAAAAGAATGGAGATCTAAATGAGTGCCAAGTTCTAAGCAAAATTCAAATATGTATTTATAGGAACAAATAACATTATGAACAAGTATTAAACTCTATTGCTTTGCTTTATTGGATACCTATAACAATTGCTGTTATTTAAAAATGTGAGATCTTAAGGTAGGTTAGATTTGACTTGGTCTGGCACTCATTTAGATCTCCATTCTTTTTGCGGCGAAGCCCACAGCCAAGCATAATTTTTGTTTTGAACTTGGCTCTCCTTTTTTACATTTATGTTTTTGGTGGGATACGTGTTTACTTCACCCCCCGCTAAAAATGGATGAATTTTTTTTCCGGTCACGGCTTCTCATCTCCGTTAGTTAAATGATCTAAGGAACGTATACAGAAGTCAGTGGATTTTGATGCCGGCTCGATGTACTGCTGTGAGAAATGCCAGACTAAATGTTAATGAAATGTTTTATTTAACCATCTTACAAGTTAGACAAAATCTTTATATATGTGTGTCAAAATACTTTTCCTGAGCTACCTGAAGTCTTTGATATCAGTTTGTTGTTTAGTTTTAGTAATCTAAGTGGAAACGTAACAAGTAAAGGCTCATAAAATGTAATTGGAAGGTAATGAAATATTAACTCAAATCATCTACATATTGAAATAATTTTGTTTGTCAAAATACTTTTGGTCGCTACTGTATACCCTAAGACATTTGAACGTTTTGTGACTTCATAGTTTATTACTATTACGAAATCTTTCAAGCCGCTTAGCTGAATCTACATATTCAATCTCAAAATGCTCTTGAAGGCGTTGAAATGAAGTTAACTTCTCCCTAATACCCCAACGCACGTTAGGTACCTACATTAGAAAAGTAAAAGACAGAAAAAAGGGCCTTTCTCATTAATATGTACTGATATCACAAAATGGTATGGCTATCAAAACATTATCAATTATGATTAAGTAATAGATAGTGATATCAGTACATATTTATGAGAAAGGCCCTTTTTTCTGTCTTTTACTTTTCTAATGTAGGTACCTAACGTGCGTTGGGGTATTAGGGAGAAGTTAACTTCATTTCAACGCCTTCAAGAGCATTTTCGGTAAAGTTTTCGTATTTTCCATACTACCGTCTTACCCCAACCCACTTCTTTAATATATATGATTTTGTTACACTTTTTTCCTTATCATAAAGAATGTTTATTGAGGGATTAAACAATATAACAACTATTATACACTTAAACGCACTTTTCAATGGCCAAAATAAAGAAAATCCTCGAACATTCCTCACCCTTCCATACACTTGTGACATGAGTGACGTTAAATGTGTCGCACGATTTGTATAAAGCGTGTTGTCGCCCAGCCGTTATGCCTGACTTTTAATCTTGATTTTAGCGTCGCACTTTTCAATGGCCAAAATAAAGAAAATCCTCGAACATTCCTCACCCTTCCATACACTTGTGACATGAGTGACGTTAAATGTGTCGCACGATTTGTATAAAGCGTGTTGTCGCCCAGCCGTTATGCCTGACTTTTAATCTTGATTTTAGCGTTTCTAGTGTTATCATAGGCAAAGGGTATCATTTATAAGTAGGGACCTTACTGGAAAAAAGTAGACAACTTCATAATCATATAGTTTTTATTAATGTAGGGGAAGGTGGGGAACAGTGGATCAGTGGGGTACAATGGATCATTGCTTAATTTTAGAAAAATTATGGATTTACATATCTGTCCTGTTTGCACTTAGATATGCATCAGGCGCTCTTTCAATTTGGTCCAGGATTAATGTGAAAATCTATTGTTTCTCTGAAATATAAGCAAAGATCCACTTTTCCCCACCGATCCACTGTTACCCATCCTCCCCTACCGATTACTCCGCCAATTGTGGACCGATTTTAAAAAATATTTTTTTTATTTGAAAGAATATTTAATTAATCCGTCTTACCACATCCTATTTCACTTGCAATATAATTTTCTTTTTACAGCTTGGGACAATCGGACGAACTTCTGAATCATTGCCTTGTCTACTTCATCTACTTTATTGGCTTTATACCACTCGTTCGGTGTAATTAAGTTCGTGTAATAACAAGAAGCTAGTGCAGCCAAAATAAAATATTTATCAATTATCATGTGCTTCTTCATGAGCTGTTAGTAATTTATTCTGTAAGCACTTGTCGCGGTATCTGTAGCATTCAAATTCCCTCTAGTATAATCGGACTGCGATCGCTTGCCGCATTGACAAATTTCTTGCCAAACATATTTTTTTGCCAAATTTCGCAATGTTGATCTATCTTTTCGAATAACCTTCTTATTAGCCGCTACTGTACAAAAATAGGTCCAGGTAAGGCTTTAATGTCCAGTTTGCAATACGTCTGATCGCCATAATAATACTTACACTGCTTTTTCTTGGTTATACTATGGTTGCACTTCCTTGTCTTGTTGTCTATTTTCTAACAGCTATTGTTTACTTTTTGTCTCTTTTAGGTTGTGTCTGTTTTTTACAGGTCTTTAGCTTATATTTTGATTTTTCGAATAATTACTGAAAAAGTTTTGGCTTTTCTGGCGGTATCTCGAATGGAAAGCGACGAATATTGTTAAAACATTCCTTGCTTGTATAAATTTAAAAAGAGCTGGCGTTTCGCGTCTATTGTTGAAAACAATATAAAAAACCAGCCAAGTGCGAGTCGGACTCGCGCAACGAGGGTTCCGTACAAACTTACCTACACTTACTCTAACGTACTACCCGGTTCCGCTTAAGGTAAGTATGCACCTCATATCTTCAGCTTTACATACAAATGAGGTGCAAACATAACGTATCCGTGTTGTTCAAATAGCTTTTTTGAAAAATAGCTAATTATAGACATACCTAGTTATAATTTTCGTCTAACGTTTATGACTATTTATACAAATTGTGACAAGTTCTAAATTTTCTCTTGGTAAACCTTGTTTATTTCCGATGTTTACCAGGGGGGTGGGGTAAAGGTATCTTTTCCACAATGTGCAGATCAAGCCCTTTCATACGATACCCTATTTTTCGCCTCCCTCTCATATTCGTCCTTTTTTTTAGAAAATAGAAATGCATTTTTAAATGCTTTCTTCGCAATACATTTGGGCTGACCATGTTTATAATTATCCCAAATTTCAAATAGATAGCATAAGTAGTTCTTGAGATATGGCGCTCTAATAGTCAGACCGACAGACTGACAGAGTCTCACCATAAGGGTTTCCTTTTTTTCCTTTTTGTACGGAACCCTGAAAGATATCAAGCTGTTGTATAGAAATTATAAAGACGAATAAATTTTCAATTAATAAAACATAATAGGAGTGTAAAAAATCCGTTATATTTAAGTAAAATGGAGATACAAAACTTAATCTGCACAACCCTGTATATGAACGAGGACAACTTTAAAATTATATAATTAAAATATACATTTATTGATATCACTAACCGCACCCTGATATTCATTCACATGTCATCATTTAATTCAATATGTTTTACAATTACCCAACGTTTATACAACACGAATTCTTATTCGTCTATCTTACATAAATACACATTTAATTAGGCTAGGATTATTTTAAATAGAATATATAAAAACATAAGCAATAGAGTATATAAAACATAACACTCACAACGAAAATATCTTTGTTATATCATACATAATAGTCCAGCAGTTAAGTCTTTATATTTTCGACCTCGAGGACTGTTACTTCTTCGCGGCTAAACTACAACACCGATTAATATAAAATTTGCTACCTATATAGAAAGGTTAAAGCTTAGAGAAGGACATGGGCTATTTTTTAACCCGGATAAATACCCTGATCCCATAACATAAACGAATCTAAGGCGGCCAGAATCTAAGGGGGCAAAAGCTAGTTTCATATATTATAATACGACATGTCACGTTGGGGGAGGGGGGTCATAGGTTTTCCTAGACGTTGATATTGATGAGTGATCATCATGATTAACATAGAAATATGGTAATAAATAGTTTAGCAATTTTTTCCATTTTAAAATAGTTTGTCTAAATTTGATCGGTTAGGTATAGCTCCGTTAATATTGGGCATGAAAATCTGGTTCTCCAGCGAACTTTTAGGAAATGTAATGCTCCTCAACTTTATCCCGCAATATAGTAACCAAAATGTGCTTAGTTTAAGAAATATAAGTACGTCGAAAACTGTAAAAGGTAAGAAAATTTAGAGGTTTTTGTTTATTTCGATTTGCCGCCCTGTACTTGTACCTACAAGCTATTTGAAATCTGGTCTGCAAGAAAACTGTACTTAATTAAATTCTGTGTAGTACTTTGCAATTCGACAAAACCTAAATATGTAATTAAAATTTGCAAAACTATAACTAAGAAAAGTCTTACGGGTGCGGCTCAGGTGCGTTTCATATACGCCGTTTGGGAGTTATCAGATTTTGACAATTAAATTTATAACAAGCCTCAAAGTAGCAAATAGGGTTAATCTGTACAGAACTTCAAACAGAAGGTTTTATCCGTCAAAATCGAATAACACACGGGCATAGAGCTGAAACGCGCCGCACTCAAAAAGCATATCCTTCCTTACCGTAGGTGCTATTGCTATTGAATGTAAACACTTGTTCAGTTTCTGGCTGAAATATAAAGCTCACCATGACATGGAGATTTGTTATGGAATTACATAATATTATATTCCCAAATCATTTTCACCAATATTATCTAGATACTGCGAAAATGTGTTTGTTGGTTTGTTCTTCGCTATAGCATCTCGCGTTATAGCTAAGAACAAACCAACAAATCAATCCGTTGTCCTTTATATCGGGCAACGGATTGATGTGAATGATGTGATTTTTTGCATACAGATAAGATAGATGTTAGATACTTAGATACGGGCTGGACAATGAAAGGACCTAATTTTATCCCGGAAAACATGCACGTTCCCAGGTCAGACTAAAAGAAGCTCACGAACGCGTTGTACACTTTGGCACACACACCGAAGTAAAGCGGATTGTATGACAATGTATGAACATTAAACTAATATTATTCTTGTTATAGTTCCTAATACTACCTACTTACGCGTATTTTATATTGTAAGGTATTTTAATGTATCGTCTAATTGACAAGGTATACATAAAATAAAATATGATAGGTAGGTATTGCAATCCATTTGTCTTTTTTTTTATTTCGCGTCCTTGCAATTTAAAGGAAGCATACATGAAGAGGACTTGCAGAACCTATGACTAAACGGAACCCTTATAGTGCCCTTATGTCCTTCTGTCCATCCGTATGTTTCAGGCATTTTACTTATAAACTACGTGTTTTACGAAATTTGGAGTACACGTGTCTTGTAGAAGCAGCTACTTACTTTGGTAGTTAAATAATAAGAATAATTATTTCTATGGGGACACATATCATCACATCACATCCATAGAAGTAACAGGAAAGAAAACTTTTTAGCGAACATCAACATGCAACACATATTTCATAATGTTTTTTGAAACACTAATGTTTTAATTGCCCAAGAAAATTAGTACAATTAAACCAATCAGCGGAATGAATTCATGTAGGTTTCAAAATTGGTACAGGTTTTACACCCTGAAAAATTTCAATTATATAAAGTACACGAATTATTTCCGCATTAGGCCCGGCCCATCTTTGAGGTGTCTTTTAAATCTCCTAAAAGTCCTTGGGTGTGGGGCTGTGCTAACGTCAGGATTTTGGTTTAAATGTAATTTTTCCTAGGTAAGTAAAACTTTGTCCTGTTGTTTTAATTTAATTTTTATTTATGAGTATATATATAATTTTATAGATATAGGTCGTTCTTAAATTATTCAGCAATGGCCTCTCAGTAGTTTCGCTTACACGTATAGTTTTGGAGTAATATGGCTCTAAATGATGCACAGCGTAATCGAAATTCACTCCCCTCCCTCCAGTATTCGCACGATGTTCCTCGCTGGTAATCAATCTTAATCTACTCTTGACTATCTGATAAACAACTGTAGCAATATTCAGCTCCTGATCTTTAAGTGCATGGCAAATGCAGCAGGCCAAAGAGCACCCTAATTATTGTAGGTTTTATAAAATTCAACACCCTTTTTAGGGTTCCGTAGCCAAAATGGCAAAAACTGTTGACATACTGTTTTTGAGTTATTGCCAAAAAACTGCGCTTCTCAGCAAGAGAAAGTGCCGGGGAGATAAGCCCTTTTGTTAGTGTTTTTTTTTTTCATATAGTATTTTTTCATCTGTAGTGCATTTTTTGTATAAACGGCTGCTTTTTCTCTGAAACTATTATACCAACAATGAAATATTAATATGACCAAATTTGTAGTAAATTCACTGCAGTTTATTTTCCTAAAAGCAACTGTGCAAGTATTTTTGAAGGTGTTCGAGATAAAAGCAAATAACAGAAAAAAGTGTCATTTATAGCAAAATCCTGACGTCAGCACAGACAGCGCCCACACCGTTAGGATGTTTATCAGTACATCTTAAGGAAGGAACTACACGAATTATTCCCCAGATTTTTCTAATTTTGTCATAGGTACTTCGAGACAATTTTTGATTGAATGAATGAATGAATGTAGTTTATTCACTAGAATATATGGTACATATACAGGTGTTACAATTATTATTATTCGCATTCCCATAATATATTCAGCCACTATATAGTGACATGTGAAAATTACAATGGCAACATAAGACTAGGTACATATTGCCTGAGAAAATATAAATATAAATACTCGGTCCAACAATAATTAAATGACCCAATTAATGTCAAGACTGACAATGATCAATTAAAAATAGTAATAACTTAAATATAATCAAATCAATAACTCATTAATATATTGTGTACAGTCGGGGTTTTACCATTATATGTCATTATTAATAATATTATTGTAGATCGGTCACCATTTAAATAATAAAAAAAAAAGGTTAAGAATAAAAATTAAGGTCAGTTAAAACAAAATAATAATAATAACAATAACAGTAACAATATTAATATGCCCACGATCAAAAATTATGTCCAAAGAATTCATTAATACCATAAAAACAATTTTCACATAATATTTTAAATAATTTCTTCTTAAATTCTTGGTCAGGTGATGTTTTTAAGGGTGATGGTAATTTATTATAAATTTTGATGCACATGCTATGGGCACATTTATTTCTTATTACTAGCCTATTACTTTCTGGTAACAATCGGTGTTTTCTGTGCGACCTAGCATTATCCTTATTAATAAAATTGAAGAGTTCAGGGTGAGTTTTAACGAAATTGGCAACTTCAAAAATGTAAATGCAGGGCAGTGGGAGTAAATTACGTTTTTGAAATAAGGGTCTGCATGACTCACGGCTAAAGACTCCACATAAGGTCCTGATACATTTTTTTTGGGCCACGAAAGCGCGATCGGTATCCACTGAGTTTCCCCACATGATGACTCCGTATCTTAAAACTGACATAATGTACCCATGATACGTCGTTAAGGCTCTTTGTAATGATACTGTTTGTTTAATACGCCACAGCGCATATACAAATTTATGGATTTTTTTACAAACATTATCAACATGTTCCTTCCTGTTACAATGGGTATCTAGGGTCACACCTAGAAACATAGTGCTCTTTACTTCTTCGATATCGTCAGTGTTATGTTTGATTTTCAATTGATGTGGTTTTGCCTTATGTGATTTGAACTGCATAATTTTGGTTTCCCCGAGATTAATTTGAAGATGATTACAATTCAGCCAATATATAACGTTGCTCAGAGCCTCATTGATATCATTCTCAAACTCTTCCACGCTTTCACCTTCAATTATTATCGTTGTGTCGTCAGCAAACAAGATACAATCATGTTGAATAGAGTCAGGTAAATCATTGATGTAGAGTAAGAACAGGACAGGTCCTAATATGCTTCCTTGTGGGACTCCGTATGCGTTGATCTTATAGTTAGACCTAAACGTGGACACAACATGTTTATTAGTTTTGTTTATTTGGGTACATTGTTCTCTGTTAGATAGGTAACTTTTTATCCACGAATAGGCTGGTCCGCGAAGCCCATATTTGTAAATTTTTCCTAGAAGTATCTTATGGCACACTGTGTCAAAAGATTTTGACATATCTAAGAATAGAACACCAACTGGTATGCCTTTGTCTATACATCTAGTAACTTTATCGTTCAGCTGAAAACAGGCTAAAGAAGTAGACTTTTTTTTCCTGAAACCGTTTTGCTCTCCTTTCAGAATATTATTTTTGTCTAAAAATATTTCTATTCGCATATACATAGCTTTCTCATAAATTTTTGACAGAATAGGAATTAGTGTTATAGGTCTATAATTACCTAAATTGTATTTTTCTCCTTTTTTGAATATGGGTTTTACTATCGATTTTTTTAACCTCTAGGGAAATGCGCCTCGTTCAAATGACATGTTGATTAGATGAGAGATATGAAATGAAAGTGGAAACGCGACCTCTTTCAGTATTCTAGTAGGTATATTGTCATACCCGGTAGATTGAGTATTTTTGAGGGACAGGATTATTCTATAAACTTCGTGAGATGAAGTTGGTGCCAAAAAGATACTGTGTTGGTGGGGATGGAACGTACTCGGATTCTTTGTATTTGTATCGAGGCTAGGAATTTTATTTATGCTTATAAAATAGTCATTGAATTCTTCCACTATTGCTTGAGGGTCCTGCAACTGTTTATTATGTCTATCTGTGATGCTCATAATTTCATTAGTGGTCGGCTGGTTAAAATTGTTTCTTATAATATTCCATGCAGCGCGACATTTGTTATTTGCTTTTTTAATTATTTTTGTATTGGATATTTTTTGTGAGCATGTAATACATTTTCTTAATATGCGGGTATAGGCTTGTAGATGACCTTTGCTTGTAGTGTTGTTTTTCCTATAGTTTTGATAATATAATTTTCGTTTTTTAACGCAACATTTTTTAAGTGAATTTGTTAACCAACCAGGTTTGTTCCGTTTTGTTGTTATTTTCACTTTAATTAAGTGAATATTTTTCAGAAATTTGTTGTTATCTTTTGTCTGCTGTCTATATGTCCGATGTATGTTTGCCTGTGTGTCTGTATGTCATAAGTCATATTTTTTAAATATTTATTGATTACAAATACTTACTCTAAGGATTATGCTTTTTTTATTGTTTTTATCTTTTAATTAAATGCCGTATCCGTTAATCTAATTTTTTTTTTATAATCTAATGGTGTGCACGTACACCCTGCGCTTAAGCACAAACTCAGCGAGTCTAAACCGATTTCTCTGAGTACGCGATGAAGAGTTTGTGCTTACGCATACACGCGCATCGCGCTTTTACGAGTGTATTTATCGCAGCGCAGTTGTATGAAGCGTGGTATCTTTTCCGTTTTTTACTCAGTGGTCGGGTGGACGAGCGGTAGCAGCAGCGCTGTAACTTCTCCCGAGACATTAAAGATAATACTCGTATAATCGTTACGTCATACAAGATGGGGCCCCGAAAGATAACTAGGAAAATTGTTATTTTTTTATAAATGATTATTTCTAACGGCACTTGCAGCCGCTCTGCTGGTAGCTTAGCCTTGGGCTTCAGCCTAAATGCCGTTAAAGTACGGCGTACACGCAAATGGCAGGTCCAGCTGCGGGTCCTCCAGCGGCCGCAGCAGCCGCGCCGGCATCCAGTGGTAGAAGATCTTCGCGCGGAAGCCCTCGCCGCGCCATCTGAACGTGTTCTCTGGGAATTGCGCCGCTGCACACTCCACGCGTATTTGGCGCTGCGCCCCGCGTAAAGTTTCCGGCAGTTCGACGACCTCCCGCTGGGGGTCGCCGGCGCATCGGCGACACAGCGGCGCGCGCGGCAGGGGCCGACGCCGCAGGCAGTACGGCCGCATGAAGTCGCGCTCCACCGTTGGCCGCTCCGAGAGGCGGCGGATGAACTCGAGCGTTGGGTGCCGCCGCAGCGCAGCCACGTACATGGTACGCAGTGGTATGTCTAAGTCCAGCACTTCCAGTTTAGGCAGCGCGGCTGCCAGTCGGAGCACGCCCTCGGGTGTCAGCTGGCAGCGCCACGCTTCAAGCACGCGGAGGTGCGGCAGTCTCGTCACTAACGCGTCGACGTGCTCGTCGCCTAGATTGGAGCCGCTCAGAACCAACTCCTCGAGCCCGAGCGGTAAATGCGCCAATAGGCTACTCATGCAGGACTTCTGCACCATCACTGTGCCTGTTATGTGTAATCGTCGCAGCCGGATCGGCCGAGACACGTGCAAAAAGTCCTCCGCGTTCATCAACCAACACGAGTACAGCTGAAGTTCGACTAAGTTCGAGCAGTTTCCTATCGCTTCGTATACGTCGCTACGTAACTCGGCGCAGCGGAGAGTCAGCTCGGTTAGGTGGTCGCGCCGAGCATTTAGTAAAGCGAGGAGCCGCGACGGCGGTGAGAACAACGCCTCGCCGTACATATGTAAACCGCGCAAGCGACAGCGCTCGGCGCCCGGAAAACTTGCCATGTAGTTGTTTACCACCAGTGAGTCTAGTCGATTCGCGATGGCGCTCTCAGAGACGTCGCGCGCGGCGCACGCAGTAAACACATCGAGATGCTGCAAGTTAGTCAGCATTCCTATTGCGGCTATGTCGTCGTTGGAAAACCGAATTCCGGAGTGGCAACACAGCTCCCGAAGAAATTTCAAGTCGGCAGTGGCGACCAGCACGGCGGGGACTTGGCGCTGCAGACTTGAGGCGATGATGAGCGTGCGGACACTCTTGGGGATGCGCATGAGCTGTTGCCTGGTGTGTATCCGCACGGTGCGACGGCGTGCCAACCAGGCCCAGCGCAGGGAGACCAGCGCGGCGCCGCAGGAGAGTTCCGACGCCGGCAGCCATGCAAATATCATCTGCAACACCTCGTTCGGGAGCCGGTCGATATTCGTGGGGTGCCGCACCGTCGCCTGCATGTGTGTAGACTTGGGACAAAAGGTTCCAATTGCAGCGAATTTTAATAAGTGCCGGTAAATAAAATCCTTAATAAAGTTGGTTGGCTGTCAGTCCCCACGTAGCTCTGTTGGAACTGAGTTTGAAACCGTGACACGGCTTTGAGATGACTAAGGTCTTAGTAGTGATGAAGAGGCGTTGTGATCTGAAAACAACACAAACAAGCTTATTAACCTGTTTAAGAGCATATGAATTAGAAATATTAGAATATACTTTAAAATAATTATTTGATATATACTTGATTCCAGTAATAGCCGGACATCTACAGATGGCTATAGAATACATTTTACCTGACTACGATGAAGGAGGATTATGACTTTTTTCCTATGCGAACAAAATTACGTGCGCAATGACCTTCAAATTGCCCAGTTCAGTATTTTTATTCATTTCAAGAGACAGGACTGTGTGGCATTTAATTGAAAATATATAATATAGAGTTCTAAGGCCCCCAACTTTAACCTTTTAATTCATGCAGGGAACGAAAAAGGCTTTTTACCTGGAGCCTTTTTAATGTGCAGGTTCACGGATACTACAGGTGATTATCGCAATGAAATGAATAACAATAACTACAAGAAATAGCTACCTAATCAATCAATTAATCCTAAATCCCAAATGTACCCCGTATGGCTCTGTTCCAGTTATCGACAACGCACGTTATCACAATAAATATGTCAAAAGACCCCCCAATTAAAAAACCGCAAAACGGGAAATTATCAACTGGTTAAACAGTCATAATTGACGAAAACCTAGATTTAGAGTTTACAGAGTTTTCCGTGGATAAATTACTTGCCGAACATGGATACACTGCGTTGCCATTACCACCATATCACCCGGATATTAAGCCCATTGAGAGCATATGGTCACAACTAAAAGGGTACGTAGCCGCTAGAAATATAGATATGAATTTTAAATCAATAAAAAATGTTAAATAAAAAAAGAACCGACTTAAATGAAAGGTATAGAGAATTTTAAGAATTTACATTAAATAAATGGGCGTATTTTGTTTACTACGAATACCTGGGCGTATACTGCTTTTGATACATAGTTAGTTCACTATCTTTTCTAGTAGTTGCAACAGCTCTCTATAAATATCCAAATTTACATGTCATCGCTTTTACGTAAGCCAATAAAGTTCATAAAATGAAGTATTTATTTGATATGAAATGTCACTGAATAATTACAATAATCGATGGAGAATCGTTTGTGTTCGGAAATCGTCGTAATCGGCCATTATCTTTTTCCAAAGACCGATGTGCATTATTTATCGCCGGGCACCGTAAAAGTGGTAAAAATTAAATGTATGTATCCGAAATATTTTTCAAAAATAAAATAAAAGTTAAAACAAAGTGAAACGATTGTTTGAAGTTAACTGAATCGATTTTTTTGTATGTTTGTATGTGTCTTTATATTATGCCTTCATCACGCCAAAACGGCTTACCGGATTTGAACTACTATATTTGGTACATGGCTAACTAGGACCCTGGAGGTAGGTACCTACTGATCATCAGAATTGGTTCAATATAAGCGAGTGTTTCGTAGTTTAATGGACTTAGAATGAGGAGCATCCTTACATAGTCCTCGACGAAAATACAAATCACGATATATTCTTAATGCTGCCATTCAACCATTAATATATTCTTAAGTAACTCAAAAAAAACATTCCGTCGAATTGAGAACCTCCTCCTTTTTTTGGAAGTCGGTTAAAAATGGAACACACTAAACATTAGTGTTAAAGTACAACTTATACTTTAAAAAAATCTGATTATGTTATTTGAAATAATCAATCATAAATAAATTTATTTTAATGACGAATAAATTAATGTAACTATTCTTCTCATGCATGACGGCGAGATGATTTATTCTTGCGGCGCATTATGTAGAATGATTTTCTTGAATGCCCATCTCAGGTCCAGACCTTGCAGCCTGGGACTTTTTTGTTTCCGAAAATAAAAGATAATTTACAAGCCCGGACGCGGCAGTGAATGCGTTCCATGTAGCCATTGAAGAGGTCCCTACTGAAGCCTAAATCCACTGCTTCACACAATGCTTCCAACGACTGTAAATATGTGTTAATATCATGCTGATATATACTTCATAAAACGGAAATTCATAATATAATTATAATATCTAGTCTTATTTATCAAAATGCATAACATTTCTGTACTACCGAAGTATATATAAAAAGAATACTCCTATATTCCTGATCATAACGAAGAGACCGATTCCGTAATCCGCCCTAAGTGCTGGTACTACGCCTGGTGAGACTTAGGTATCTACCTGCACACCTAGGACCCCTGTGCCATGCGACTCTTTGTAGCGCGAGACAAAGTACATGTAGAATGTAAATATGTAGGTATATTTGTCCGTTGGCCCATCTATTTAAGATCCATGTAATAACTTATCTGAAATTGACATAGGTACGCGCAAGACAAGTGTGCCCGTACAGCTGTTATAAAATCATTAAATGGTTAATTCCCTTCCTTATCTATACTACTATAAAGTTGTAAAAATGAAATGTTTGTACATTGAAGATATTAAAAAAAAAAAATGATTGTTCTGGACTATTTGGAGGTCAATAAAACGAATTTTTTTTTTTTGGCTTTTATGTGTTTGTATGTGTCGTTGTGGTTTCATCACGCAAAATCGGCTAAACGGATGTCAACTATATTTGGTACACGGTAACTCATAGTACTCCTTATAGGATACTTTTTACCCGACTACGCTGAAGAAAAAATGAAGGGCTACGACTTTTTCTCCTCCGCGAAAGAAGAAACTAAATCTTAAAAAAGGTTTCCAACACGATATCATTATTTAATATTTGACTTGACTTTGAAGTACCAAAGTGTGTCAAAAAAACTCCCCTTGCCGTTCGTATAGTGTAAGTCTAGTGGCTATTGAGTGTTGTATCTCTAGCATTTTATGTTAACAATTATAATTGACCTCGTGTTAGATACGTTGTATTTCACAGGTTGTCTAAAACAAAGGACAAATAAAAAAACAAACATCATTATCAGAGCTTAAATCTGCTTCGTCGCCCTTTTTAGGGTTCCGTAGCCAAAATGGCAAAAACGGAACCCTTATAGATTCGTCATGTCCGTCCGTCCGTCCGTCCGTATGTCACAGGCATTTTACTCAATAACTATAAGTAAGATGAATACCTATCGATGAAATTTGGAACATAGATGTCGTGTGTAAGGCGCTACTTAGTTTGATAGTTAAATAAAAAATATATTATATTTCTAGGGGGGCACATTTTTTTTTCAGCACATATCAATGCGTGGCAGGCATTTTCGGAAATATTCGCTCCGAAAGTAGCAAAAACTGTGTCCCCCCCGTCTATTTTCTAAACGGTATGTTCAAAAAATATGAAAAAATTTACAAATATAAAACTTTATAAATACTTCCAACGAAAATTGTTTTCAGCATGATCGGACGTGCCGTTTTTAAGTTATTGCCAGAAAACTGCGCTTCTCGGCAAAAGGACTTAAGTGCCGGGGAGATAAGTTTTTTTTTTCATATCATATTTTTCTCATCTGAAGTGCATTTTTTTGTATAAACGGCTGCGTAACCCTACATTGAGTATGGTCCGACATGCTCTTGGCCGGTTTTTATAAAATATTGGTAGTGTGATTTGGCTATGGCTATATTGTCTGTAACGCTAACGGGCGCAACACGGAGTAACAAGAATTGGGACAATGACGCGTGGGTCACGCCCGCAGCCCCGGCCCTCGCCTGGCCGTCCTGCCGAGATTGGGGTTAGAGACGACCCGCCATGCAAACGGCGCTTAATTAAAATATCTCGATCCGTTTTTAATATACAGTATATCGGCACAATTAATGCAAATGCTCAACGTTTCACTATTACCTACTAAAAGGTACCTATGCTTTGTCGCTGCCCTGGAAGAAAATTTAGTACCTATTCCTGGGTATGTATTATAATATTATTTATTTACCTACCATATGCAATATACAGAATATTTTGTATCTAACCATGGAGAAATAACTTGTTTTACTTAAGATTTGGACCCTATAATGCTGCAAAACTATGATTTAAATCTATCCATGCAATTTTGCTGCCCAATGTACATATATTACATTGTCTCATTATTGTTGATACTTACCTACCCTAATTTCGTCATTTGGCGCTACAATAGGTAACTCAAAATTACACTAATCAAAAATATTGATATGTGAAAAGAAACGTAAAAAAAACTCTTCTCGATGTTTCTGTATAAGCTAGTCACTCCATGTATGCATTAGGTTAGGCTATTGTAAAGTTAATAGCACCAAATAGTAAACTATTTGTTGATGAACTTTCCATCGCCGTATCTCGTTTTGCTGGACACCCAAAACGTGCCTCGCGTTCACCACTACACAGACAATCCAATTAGGTTGTCTCAACACAGGCACACACGCATAGGTGCTTTTGACAATATTACCTCAACGTACGCGCAACCACAGTAATGTGGCCTTTCGAACATAGAACAACTCTTCTTGTGACACCGTGCAGCCTTTGAGCCCAGGGGATTCGAGTAGGTCGTCGCTACTGGCCCACGGGTGGCAACGCAACGTCTAACCAAAACGAACGCACACATACAGAGTTTTATGCAACGAGTCAGACATGTTTAGCTGTGTGAGTTCCTTTGTTAATTTCTAGATCAGGGCCCTACAATTTTGAAGCCGATTCTTTTTAAACTTTACGGTTATAAAATTAAGTGATTAATTCTTAATAACTATATTGCGCAGATGTTTCTTTGTGTCGTGTTCTGAAGGCTCAAGATAGTGTAACTCTATAGCTCGGGTCATCCATCTCCTTTTTGGGTTGATAAATATCAAATTCCAATATGTCCAATGGTCCACGTAACTTTTTATTGCGTACTGTTTTAAACGGCAATTGAGAAACTTTTTATTGGATATATAATTTAAATTGTATTTGACACTCTTATTTTACCCTTGGTTTGTACTTATATTATATAAATCGACATACCCTTAAAGATATGCTTTTGACATTATTTTTAAATTTGACTTATTTGAATTTACAATTAATTGACATCTAAATGCTATTTTTAATAATGTTACCTTAATTCTTGCATTCTGACGATTACCTATCTACTTGTTTAATTTATGACATATATTTTAATTATTTGTTCTGTAATCAATTTGTTTGTAGATTATCTATTATAATTAATTTATTATGACGATCATAGTATAAAAGCATGTAAATTGACTAACTAACTATTTTGTCATACTGACCCAAATAGGATCTTAGCCTCCGAAACGAGAGCACGCCACTTGTCCTGATCCTGCGCGGTTTCCCGCCAGTTTTCGGCTTGCAGCTTACGCAGATCCGGCTCCACCACGTCTCCACAGCAGTACCTGGGACGACCAACCGGTCGCCGACCGGCTGGCCGCCCCAGGTATGCTCTTTTTTTTGCGCGATCCTCCTCCATTCTTTGAAGGTGACCAAGCCAGCGAAGTCTATGGGACTTGGCCTCACCAATAATGTTAGGCTCGGCTACCTGCTCCTCAATCTCGGCGTTAGTACGGTTTCGCCAAGTGCCATCCGTCCTCTTGGTCGGTCCCAGGATTTTCCGAAGCACTTTCTCTTCCGCTACCAGCAGCTGACTTTCCTCTTTGAGGGTCAGTGTCCAGGCTTCACATCCATACATGAGGACGGGTCTTATGACAGTTTTATATATCCGTATTTTTGTATTCTTGCTGAGATGCCTGGACACTAAGACTTTATGGAGGGTAGCACTACACTGTAAGGAATTCTGGATGCGTATTTGGATCTCTTCCTCCCTGGTGTTGGTGTCGGCATTAGTGCATCCGAGGTACCGGAACTTGTCAACTCCTGGATAAACGGTACCACCAACATGAAGGCTAACACGTCGGGCACGTGTGTTTGTGTAGTGTGTCATGTGGAGGTATTCCGTTTTAGACTGGTTAATCCTGAGACCTACCCTAGCAGCCTCTCGTTCCAAAACACTAGCAGCTTTCACCACTTCCTCACGGCTTTCCCCTAATAAAGCTAGGTCATCCGCGTACCCTATCACCTTGTGCTTTCCACCCAACTTCAGTCCTAAGTCTAGGGCTAGAACTTTTCTCACCACATGTTTGAGAGCCAAGTTGAAAAGCACAGGTGACAGGGCATCTCGCTGCTTTAGGCCGGTCATCACCGTGAATTCCTCCGTCAGCTCTTCTCCCACTCGAACTCTCATCCTGCTCTCCTTAATTGCTGTTGCGATCATGGCAACTGACTTTCTAGGGATGTTAAAATTAACAAGAATGTAATATGTGGTCCCCGGGTCTATGCTGTCATAGGCTTTAGAAAAGTCCACAAATAAGGTATGAACGCTCTGTGCGTATTCCCACCTTTTTACCATTTATTGCTTGAGCAGAAAAATCTGGTCAACTGTACTGCGGCCTCTGCGAAAACCACATTGGTAGTCTCCAAGGATTCTTTCCGCATATGGCTCAAGCCCGGACATTAATAGGACAGAAATTAGTAGGACATTAGAAAATATTTTGTACGCTGTTGTGAGAAGAGCGATCCCCCTGTAGTTTGTGCACTTTCTTTTGGCCCCTTTTTTGTGGACTGGACAGATGACGCCTACATTCCATTATTGTGGCTGCTGTTCCAGTTACCATATTTTAAGCAGCAATTCGTAGAGTATGTAAATTGACATAGTGTAATTTTTATTGACATTTTATATTATGATATAAATAAATCTAAATCTAAATCTATTATAAAGTTGTAAACATTAAATGTCTGTACATTGAAGATATTTTCAAAAAAGTAAGTGGTACAGTCGCGGACGAAGTTGCGGGCACCTTAATTCTAGTAATTAAAAACATACTCGTACACCCTCAAAGGCATGACAATTTATTCGATACTAATTATATACTTAAATTTATCATGACATAACTACCTTATTATCTAATTCGAACGAATTTCCTACTTAATATGTATAATACATGAGTTTTAAGTATAAGTATATTCTTTTCAAGAATTGTTATATATAATAGCTTTTTTTAATAGGCAAGTAAATGTTTTTCTAGTGACTTTTTAGATAATTTAATTTTCTCTATATATTTAATTGCGTTTTATTTTGTTATAGATTTTTACGCACATTTGCTATTAAATAATTTTAAGTTAGTAGACTTGATAGCAGAGTTATTGCGCTGCGGATTTAGTACTTTTAAGTATCATTCAACCTGTGGAAAAAAGGTGTCGTCAGTTTTAACAAAATTGCACACTACATAAATATATATTTATGAGGACATATTGGAGTTTTATTTATACGTAGGTCTGTAATCTGTAATAATGATAGAATCAATATAGTATTTTATGCAACTGTTGTATAATAGGGGTCAAAAAAGGCGAGTGGCGTGGTTGCCACGAGTGTTTTTTGACACAATTATTCACCGTTGCATACAATAGCTTTTCTACGACTAAGGGGCCGTTCACTTATTACGTAAGGACAATAGCGAGTATCGCAAAGAAAAACGCCCCGAGCGTTTTAGACCGAATTATACAACGTTGCAAACATCAGTTTTTCTACGACTAAAGGGCCATTCTTTAATTACGTAAGAACAATCGCAAGTATCGCAAAGGAAGACGCCACGAGCAATTTTTGCCCGAATTATACAACGTTGTATAATTTGGGCAATATATTATAATAATATCTTTGGTATTAATGTCTTTGGTTTTTAAACTGAGCGAATCGGCCATTGTATTCTTTAAGCCGATTAGCTCAGTTTAAAACAAAAGTCTATATACAATAGTTTTTCTACAACTCAGGGGCCGTTCATTAATTACATTATTATTATTATTCGACAGATTTTTCGAACCCTTCTCTCCCAGGGATCCCTACGTAATTAATGAATGACCCCTAAGCATTTTTTAATAAAACACAAAAAGTCTAAATATTTATATTTGCGCCGAAATTTTTCTAGCAGCAAATTGTTTGATACTTCTTGCGCCACGACACCAATTTCTTCGGTAGTAAGTACAATAAGGCTCGTCTTCCTACATTTTTCTCACTTTCAACAGTTTATAACAAGACAACAACCAAAAACTTCAAGATGAATAAAATTGAGCGCCACGAAGAAAATTAAAAAGCGAGCTGTCAATCAATATCTATGGCTTTCTTATTTTTTTAATTCGCGTATGAAAACATGTTGAAAAAAAATAGGCGATAAAATATGTGTACGTAAATCGTAAAAAAAGTTTTTTTTTTTAAGTTGGCAGCAACGCATTTACGTACATTATTATTTTTTTAATTTAAAACTGTATGAATTCGGCGGTTTTGTGATGCCAAAGGAATCATCTAATCAGAGCAATTTTTGAGAATCTCTCATTTGTATGTTATATTATTACATTTAGAAAAATCCGTCTAAGAGCATGTCGGCCCATGCTTAGTGTAGGGTTCTGCAGCCACTTACGTGTTTTTGCTGAGAAGCGGAGTTTTGCGGCAATAATTAAAAAACGGTATATCCGATCATGTTGAAAACAGTTTTCTTTGAAAATATTTATTAATCTTTAACTTTGCATTTTTTTCAATTTCGGTTAATACTTATGTATGGAGGGCCCCCGATAGATAAATATTTTTTTTTGTTATTTAACTATTGTTAACTATTTTATACTAATTAAGCCCCTTATACAAGACACCAATACACAAAATTTCATCAATATATATCATATAGTTTTTGAGTAAAATGCTTGTGACATGACGGACGGACATGACGAAACTATAAGGGTTCGGTTTTGTAATTTTGGCTACGGAACCCTAAAAAAGGAGCTGATTGGAACTATCCTCAAATACCGTAGGTGTATTGTGCACCTCTGGGTTTATAGTTTACTAGCTTCTGCCCGCGACTTCGTCCGCCTTAAATTGGTTTATCGCGGATAAAGGTATTTTTCCGGGATAAAAAGTAGCCTATGTCCTTCCCCGGGACTCAAACTATCTCCATACCAAATTTCATCCAAATCGGTTGAGCGGTTTAAGCGTGAAGAGGTAACAGACAGACAGACAGACGGACAGACACACTTTCGCATTAATAATATTAGTATGGATGTGGTCTAGTAATCCGAGTCATCTTATAATAGCATATAAAATACTAGAAGTCGAAATTAATCCTAAACCAGATCCCTTTGTTACCCAGAATAATCATTGAAAGTCATAATGTAATGTAAGTCATAAAATCATTTGGTAAAACTTATGAAATCGTTTCATTTTCAGGGTCTTAAGAAGGTTATCCTGTAGCACCCATAAGCTTAGGTGGGTGAATCGTCAAAACGACTTTTTTGGATGTCCCACACTTGCAAAAACAAAACTATGCTATATACCAAAATTAAAAAAAATGGTTGTATTCTTTGCTATTCTTTATGATGAGGCAAAGCCTTTAATTAACAACAATGAGCTACTAATCCTAGAAAAAAAAATAAAGTCCGTAAATTCACGATTAGCATAGCTGTGAGTTATGTCACACGCGAAGTTTAGCTCAGTCAATTGCATAAAACTTTGTCTGTGATTTTCGTAATTCATTTCTGTAAAAAACATTTAAAAGGTCTCTTCCGAGCCTATATTATAATCCAGAAAAATATGCAAAGAAATCATAATTTAAAAATACAGAGATCGGAATGTGTTTGTCTCGCGCGCGAGCATCTTTTCATGACTCGCAAATACTTGCTGGTTACGATTGGTTGAGCTATGTAACGCCATTTTTAAGTTACTAAGTCGAAGGCATGTAGTTCGCGTTCGATTATATATCGTCGAAGCGGACGCGTAATTTGTGCTGTGATTTTTATAAATAGGTTAGTTTGTGACACTTGTTGCTTGATGTTTTTGGTCAGCCTTTAAGGTAATTTGTGTGGCTAGTAAATATTGCATGTTTAACTACTTTATCGGTATGTCCAATTAAGTGTTTTATAGTTTAGAACACCGAGAATCAATAGTCCTATTGTCATTTACCTAAAGCTTATACTTCCGACAAAATAAAAAAAATGAACTTTTTGCTGTAATTTGTGTGCCACTTTAGTCCACACATATTACATTTTTTATTTTATTTGGATATTATGAGCATTTTATATGCCTGATAACACTTTTTATCTTAAAAAAAACTAGTCAAGTGCGAGTCTGAGTCGCGCACCGAGGGTTCCGTACAAAATTTCACTAATTCCGACTTAAAGCGCCGGTTTGCCGCTGGTATCTATGGCGTCACATACAAATGAGGGGCAAAATTAAACCAAACCGGGTTATTCAAAAAATATTATTCATCAAACACGATAAAAAAATATATATGTGCAGATAAGTGCAGATCAAGGCCTTTCATACACTACTTAACCTAATGGCTAGGCTTAGTTTTATAAAAAGTGGTCTTTTTGATACTCATATTGGTCGTTTCTTAGAACATAAAAATATATTTTGTAACATTTCCTTTGAAATATATGTGGGCTGATCATGTTTATAAATATTCCAAATTTCAAATACATAGCATAACTTATTGAGGTAAATATACAAGAGGAGCAAACGTCATAACAACGCAACACAAAAAGCGTGCCACGCGTCAAAAACCAGGACCTAACCGACAAAAATGACAAAATGAATTATTAAAATATATTAATTCGTTTTCCGCCTGGGATCGCGTTAAGCGAGGTAATAGTGCCACTTTTGTCTGTCATGAAAATATTTCCTACGGCATAAAAATATTTCCCCTAAACAATCAATAATGTTTTCAAATATGTACATAAATAACTATGTTAAATATGTCTTTATGAAATTATATTGAATTAGGTTGTAGTCATATCATGGGGTACCATTCTCTAACAAATATTAACAATCACCAATAGATGGCGCCATAGGTAATAGTTTCAAATGAAACAATATAAATATCGAATTTAAGAAAAATACGGGACTTAAAATAAAACTTAGTATATTTTACGAATAAACATCCACATCAACACTAATTATATGCATAATTCTGAATAAAACAAAAAACCATTAAAAACAGATTTTCAACATGCCAACTCAAGCTCCACTCGAGGTTTGGAGTTTGGACCTCTCCTATTTGTTTACAGTAGCGACACTAGATGGCGCTTGATCTGAAAACTAAACTTAAGGTTGTAGACATTAGCCGAAACTGGCCAAGACACGCATGTCATTCTCTTCGAACGATGTACATAAGAAAAGGACGGCATACATAATATCTCACCCCGTCTCCATGATGGTATACTTCGAGGTACAAGCACGGTAAACATAGCACGCGTTTCGTAACAAAAAATACATAAATAGGCCAGTAAGTGGACCGTGTAATACATTGACAAGTTTTGATAATTCGGAAGTAAAAGCCAAGCACTTCCGAATTATCAAAACTTTTTTTTGTGTTTTTTTTAGTGAATAAATAATGTCTATTTAACTAATTTATAAATAACAAATTTCAGAATGATGCGTTATAGGTATTTCGTATTCATATTTTTATACTTCTGCATTAAATATAGAATGGATGTCCGAAATGTTAATTACTGTGTGCTGGTAACTATTTAATAATACTGTTATAGAAAATGTCAACCCACGAAAACCTGAAATGGAAAACCACGGGATAAAATGCAGTCGTTATAAATTGCATGATATAATTGGGATGTGGGTAAAATGATTTTCTATGAGTTTGTCGTAACTAGTAAGTAACTGTATATTTTTTTTTAAATAGATTGTTTTCCTTTTTTCTTCACAGCTTTACTAATATTGTATGAAAATCTTCTAATCATTCTTAATTTCGCTCCTACATAATCTAATCAATTGATTTAATCGTCATACACTTTAAAAAGTTTGACTTTTATTGTGCGATTTATTTAAATTGCGAATAAATGATTTCACTAATTTCTTCACTAATTTCAAATTTCGCGCATCGCGGCAAGCGACGTCGTGCCCGCGGGAGTTTAACAACATGACAATGTAAATTGTAATATTTGAAAATAGATCATTATAAATGTATTGAATTAGCTATATAATGGACCTACCTATATTAAGGGTTGTTTGAATTAATAAAATGCTTATTATTATTTTGATAATAAAAATATAAGTAGGCACTTAATAGGAACTTACAGTATAACACGTTAACCTAGTCTCGATCTGTTGCCAATTAATTCAATAAGTTTTGCAATACAAGAAATGATTATGTTTATTATTATATATAATTTGATGGATATTCTTGATTCTGCATCAAGAATATCCATCACATTCTCATTATTTCAAAATAATGCATGATTTTAAGTACACCCTGTAACATTTTGATGGGCCGACTATACTGATTGATTGCATTTAGTTGCCACTATCAAAACTAAGATATCCCTTGACGTTAATTTTATACTTAACTAGCTTCTGCCCGCAACTTCATCCGCCTTAAATTCGTTTATCGTGGATAAGGGTATTTTTCCGGGATAAAAAGTAGCCTATGTCCTTTCCCGGGACTCAAACTATCTCCATCCCAAACTTCACCCAAATCGGTTCGGCGGTTTAAGCGTGAAGAGGTAACAGACAGTCAGACAGACAGACACACTTTCGCATTTATAATATTAGTATGGATTCTTAAGTTCGAAAATAATAGAACAAATTAATTTATAAACTTGATATCATTAGTATAACTTTCGTGGTTTAAATTTTAAATTGGAACTCAGTGACGAGAGAGTAACATGAATAGGTTTTAATCGAGTACGATCGGTAAATTTTGAAATCAGCGAGACTATCTCTTTGAAATTTAAATAAATTACATAATATAAATCATCATGTTTCCTGTGCGTGCTAGTTGAGTAAGTTGATAAGACCATATAAGACCAAACTAGAAACAAAAAATAACTAAAAATTGTTTATGATTTCTGTCATGGAAACTACCATTACGTAAATTTTATTTTTATTTAAGCCAGTCACAATACCTACAGTCTACAGTCAACATCCCAATTAAACAGGCTGTTCTTGAAAACCCACGAATCGAATAATATTGATATTTTATATTCTTAAGTAGGTCTGGTTCTGTATGTACATACCTATTATGTGTTTAGAATCGCATCAGCCATCACCAGTTTTAATACTCGCGATACCTAAGTATTTGTCCATACAAGGATGGTAAAATAATACTTAAGTATGTCCGGGTCTCCTCAAACACCAAGTCAAACCAAAACAAACTTTTCTTTTATGTACGTGGACTGGGCTCGAAAGCGGCGCATGGCGGCATGAGGCGCATTACTTCTCTGCGAATAAAAATAGGTAGCTATTTCCAAGACTTCGTTCGCATTGAACCATTCATATGTTGGAATTAAGCGCCATCTGCCGACCCTATGATGTTCTAGTTATCGTATCCCCAAAAGGGAATATGCATGATTTTTTATTTTTGCTTTATTAAAAGCTCATTCATGTAACAAACAGTAGATAAAAATATTTTTTCGAATAACTGTAAAAATAACCAAGATATAAGCCATCGAACATTTCATTCTATCCCTTTCTAGCAAAACGGAATTTAATATTGAGTTTATATGGCCGGCGTAGACTATGACGTAACAGTACATGTCGGACCTCTCTGTCAAATTGCCGTCTAATTAGTAGTTTAAAATGCCTATATCATGCGTATTCCTTGGCCGATTTTAATTTTGACTTCACTTTTTGAAATCGTTTTTACGGTATTTTCATATTTTGTTATATTTCGTTAAGAAAAGCAATAAAAAAACATTCATGCATGTACCCTAATCTGTACTAGATGGCGATAATGTGCGCACGTTCTCGTTATTGCCATCTTGCGGAGAACCAGGGAAAACTATATAGCCAGTTGTATAGCCAGAGTTAGTGACGTTCAATTTAGTTGTCCGACATTGTGCGTCTGTTCTAGTATAGTAGTCTGTGGTCATATAGAACTTTTTCGTTAATTGCTGTCAAAGTTGTTATCTGGTTGTTAAATATGAAAAAATTGTGAAAATAAAAAAAATGGCAAACATCTTATAAATATTTGTTTCTGGAAGGAAACGAACTATCTGAGGATCTGCGTATTCTCCGAAAATGAAATTGTCGTTGAAATTAAAGAAGTTAGATAATACAGACAAACATTTTGATAAATAGCAGCATGTATTTTCATACTTTTTTAACGAACTTATCACATCATGGGAGTTTGGAATAAAACTTTTGATAACATTTTCACGTTGGATACCTACACAGACACCCTCATACACATATCCATTATGAAAGTAATCAGTATATTAAATTTAATAAGAAGGTCAAACTTATGGGTCAAATAAGCTAGAATCTCCCAAAAATATGGGAATTCGTAATAGTGTTTTACTAGCAACACTAAAAGTAAAAAATGCCGCCAGTAGATTTAATTATTTTTTCGTGTTATTTACATGAATGAGAGTGTAGAAACAGTAAACTCTCATGTGAAAAGTAATTCCGTGTGTTTTGTTGTGATTTTCGCTTCGCGATGTGCATGATTTTACGCTGCAATATACCATTTTCACGACTAGTTTCACGGACAGTGTCAAATTGTCAACTGACTTGAGGTAAGTCTGACAGAAGCCTACAGGCTTCTATCAAGTTACACGCGTGTGGCTGCTTACTGCGGATCTAGTGTAACGTGTATATCAATGGCATGACTTATTAAAATTAAAAATGTTATATGGGTGGGAACAATGTAATTTGTGTGGCATGTTTTTTTTTGGCAGCGAATTGTAGCTAAACTATTCGTAAAAAAGAGGGCCTCTTTCTGCATTTTGTTCATCATTCCAATATCTACCGTAATCCATTATCAAAGTTATAAATAATTTAAAAATAAACGCGCCACGAAAATTACCAAAAGGCCTTGTGTTGAAAAATTTACCCAGGTTAGGTTTGTTTTGTGACATTCGTGAAAAGTTACGAGTTTCGTAGAAAAATAAAAATAAGTAACAAAATTCGGACAAACATTACATTATGACTTTTTATTTTAGGGCAGCCAACCTTTACTACATACCTACATTATATATTTAAAAAATATATCCAAGTGAGCTATCTAATCGACCTCACACTTTTGACGAGTGAGAGAAGGCATACGTAGGTCACTCAATAAATTTTGAGATAAAAAAATACTATTGAAGATATTAGTATTATTTATCTTTCATTTTTTCAAAATATTCTCCATTACTCTCTATACAAAGTTCTATTCGTCTGAACCAACTTTGGAAGCACTTTTGCCAGTCTTCATCAGATAGGTCCGAAATCGCTTCTTCATATGCAGCCACGGCTTCTTCAGCACTCGAAAAAAACTTCCCTTTTATTTTTTCTTTCACCACCGGGAACAAAAAGAAATCGCAGCGAGCTAAGTCAGTCCTGACTTGTAGGGTAGAGGTGGTAAGGTTTCGATCCCAGCTTTCTCAATAAACGCCTTTGTTCTGAGGGACGTGATGCAGCAAGATTCCCCGAAGTCCAGTCTTTGGTCTCCTCTCTCGCACTGCTTTGAAAACTTGCGGCAATGCTACTGTAGTATACCAATCAGAGTGACTGACCTATAATTTTCCAGCATTGATGTTGATAAATGTCCGCCCCGTGAAAATAAACTAGCTACTATTTTTTTGCCGACGTTACGAGGTCTTTGCAGTGTTGTTTTCCGGGTCATATTGGTAAATCCATGTTTCGTCACCTGTAATTATTTCCGATACACGCCGCGATGTCCCGTTGTCGAATCGTAGACGCATCTCACGACACCAATCTACACGAGCCTGTTTCTCAGTATCGGAGAGCAAACGTGGTATCCAACGACAACAGAGCTTCCTTACTCCAAGATGTTGATGTAGAATGATGCTAACGCTCCCAGAACTGTCGCCTTAGATATTCTCTATGTCTTTGTATGTTATTCGTGTATCTTCTCGCACCAACATTTCAGTAGTCCACACGTTTTCTGCAGTTACTGCTGTTTGCGGGCGACCATTTCGGTGGTCATCTTCGAGGCTTTAAATTTGTTGAACCATCTAAAAACTGTTGGCCGTGAAGGAGCAGAATCTCCTAACGCTGACTGCAATCGTTGCAGACACAATTGTTCAGATAATCCAAATTTAAAATCATAAAATATCATAGCACGCAAATGTTCGCGGTTAAGCTCCGTTGTTACAAAGAATAAACGCGGAAACCGTTTTAGAAAAATAACTGTTACATATTCATTTTTTAACTGGAGCGAATCGGCAACTTGTGGTCTATTTTTTCAAATAAATTTGCTTTTTAAAACATATAATTCAGGTGCGTTCCATTTTCGAATTTCGAGCATCTCAAAACTTATCGAGTGACCTACGTACTTACATACTTTGACCACTTTGTCCGGCTTGTCCTCCTTGTACTACCAACATATTCCTAGGTACAGTACCTATTTGGTATCAAGTCATATCATAAGGTTCTTTCTCACTGTCTTATGGCATTAAGTTCGCCTTTTGTACAATAAGTTTTCTTTTGTGCAATAAAGATTTAATAATAATAATACTGTAGGCACCTTAAAGTCACATTTTGATGCTCAAACTGTTTAGAGACTACGACGCGTTTTCATTGCTTCTAAACGACAAAATTGATCTATCTTATTTTACTTTATTAATTTTCTTATAATTCGATTATCTGCAGTATATACTGCTTTGATGTGTTACTTGGGTAGTTTATTGTTATTGTCTTTGTAATTCAACATGCTTTAGAGAAGAGACTCTTCTCTTTTTAAAAATAACTTAATAGATTATCTAACATCACGAATAATCAAAATTTTGCTAAAAGTTCATTTTTGATCAAGCTTTGATCAATCTTTCACCTTTTAGAAATACAATTAAGTACATAATACTATACCTATTTACTACTAATATGTAAGTATAGTCCGTGAGCATTGAGGAAAAACTTCGGGTTCAGGTGAAATCGGATACATTCGTGTAATGGACATGATATACAGCTCTCAGGCCGAGGTACGGCCGCCGTTAACACTACCAGAAAAATATCACATCAAGGACACCAAGAAAATACAAAAGATTACTTATAGAAACGGGAACTCTGCAAACTATGTAATAAGCTTTCCCACCCTTAAATCCAAAAAATATACGAGTACATGTACGTTACTTTTTTGAAAGTATATAGCTTCAGCAGTTTTGGATCTGCGTTGAGCCAGCCAGTAAGGAGAAACATTGTTCTATTTATAGTTTTATACAAACGAGTTTGCAAGCTCTTTAGGGTTAGGAGCTTAGGAGCCGTCTTTAACTCTACACTACACCATAAATACAGACGAAACGTGCCGAGTCGACAAACGCATGCGCGAGTTTTCGACCTAGTTTTCGGACGTGGCATACGAGTGTGCGTGTTAAATAGTAGGACGTGTAATAGTCTGTGTTTGGCACGTAGGAGGAGACTCTCGACCTACATCGGCATTAGTTACTATCGAGGGACAATGATACCAGCAAAGGCACTCTTAAATTGTGCATTATTATATTGATTTGATTAAATTTATGTCATTTTATTATTAAGACATGCTAACTTTAAGACGGCTCAGAGCGACGTCGACGACGTCGTATTGTTAATTTTGCAATATTTACTGTTAAGCAGAATGTACTTGAACTTTGGCTTAGAATTCAGTCAAAAGAAGGTAAGGCGTGAGTCGAACTTTGCGCAAAAAGGGTTCCATTTTTAATTTGAAGGAGAAATCCTTAAAAAATGTAACTTGTTTTTTCTGTACTTAATAAAACGTAATAATGCTATTGAAATTGTATATAAATCAAAATAGAGATTTGTATCATATTGCGGCATGTATAGTAACAGTTTATATACAAGTTACTACGTAACAGATACACCAGTTGTGTGGACGGAGAGCGTTCTCATCTCACCGCTGTCGATGCCTAACGCTCCTATTGGAAGCGGGTGACGCAACGTCATTGGAATGTGCGCTAGGGTTGCCTCTGTTACAAAAAACACTAGCTTTTTCTCGCGCCTCCACTCGTTTGGTATTTTAGGTATTCAGGGGCAAGGTGATTCCACAAAACAAATTACTGATTGAATTTGTATGTATGTGCATGTATATTTGGGTACTTTAATTGGGCTGATTTTATTAGGTACTAGAAGGTGCTCGCAACTTCTTTCGAGGAGGAGAAAGAGTCATAACCCCTCTTTTTTTCTTCTGCGTAGTCGGATAAATAATATCCTATAACCATATGTGGATTCTAGCTACCCGTGTACCAAAAATAGTTGATATACGTTTTGCCGATTTGGCGTGATAAGGCCACAACGACACATATACCTAACCCACATAAAGATACCTACGTAAAAAAATACAAAAATCATAAAAAAAAAATTCATTCAATGACCCCAAATAGTTAATTTTTTTTATATATTCAATGTACTGAAATTTCATTTTTACAACTTTAAGTATAATAGATAAATTAAAAATAAACATGATATATGACATATATCGGTAAATCAACAAAAACATTTTAAAAAATGTTAACATTAATCAACTAGGTATTTATAAATGTCGCACTTTGATATAATTATTTATTTGCTTTCACCCCTGTCTGAATTCTCTATTATTAAATCTAATTGTAGTACATATTCTAAATCTAACAAAAACACCCGAAATTTTGTTTTTTGGCATAACACAGGACGCACGCGTTGCGTGCGAGATCGTTTACGCGGGAATCTTTAATTGTAGGCAGAACCCTTCGTGCGCAGCGAGGCGTGGCGGCCGACTAGCATTTGTGGCCTCTGGGAGATACTAAGAGATCGGTATTTATCGCGTAGCTTTGAACGTGTGGGGATAGCCTGGTTTAGTTCGTATTAAAGTAAACACTATGTGATAAATATTATTGAAATCTTCCATCAAAGCAGGCAAAGCAGCCGAAAATATTTGTATAAAAAACGTGTAATATACATGTATATAAGAGAACAATTCCTGACTGACCCATCAACTCAGAGTCAAAACTAAAAATGCTATCTTAAGTTCAAATTTTCGCACAAACTATATGGGCTGGCCATGGTCATTATGACTATTCCAAATTTCAAATATTGCAGTTCCTGAGATATGGCGCTGTAATAGTCGGACGGATATACAGACAAACAGACAGAGCCACACCATAAGGGATTGTTTTATACGGAGGAGGTTACATTCAAGCTGACGTGTATATTTTACAATTTTATTTAACTGCCAATGTTTGTATGTGCAGTCAGCAGCAAGAATAAGTATATACACGGTTAGTTCGTTCAAAAATATCTTCTGTAGTAGTAGTGATGGACGTTAAAAAAAAAAGAACAGTCCGCAATAGGGATGAAGACTAAACTTGAATAATTAGTCCGTCATAATAATAATAATTGTTTAATGCTTCATGTAGTACATAAGGTGTTACATTAAAATATTAAGTCCATAACATGAACCCTGTCAGGGCACAGCAATGAAATTAGTAATGGGTGTATAGCAGGTGCTTAATTTGGTATGGAAGGAAAAAAATGTACAATTACATAATTACAATTTGAATAATGATATAATGTAATGAATTATATCCCATAGATAGGTATCGATCAATCAATTTAATAGGTATAATTCCATAATATTTCATTCGGTACATTATATCAACATTATTTTATAGATTATTCAATCCATATCCATACTAATATTATAAATGCGAAAGTGTGTCTGTCTGTCTGTTACCTCTTCACGCTTAAACCGCTGAACCGATTTGGATGAAATTTGGTATGGAGATAGTTTGAATCCCGGGAAAGGACATAGGCTACTTTTTATCCCGGAAAAATACCCTTATCCACGATAAACGAATTTAAGGCGGAAGAAATCGCGGCCGAAGCTAGTTGAAAATACAAATAAATTTGGTTATAATAGTAATATCGCGTAAATATCATTCCAATTTCTTTCACAATGATTACCTACTGTGTTATAATTTTACATTATTAATATATATTCAATTAACACTTACTTAAGACATATAATTAGATATAATAAGACATTTTTTTTGCAAGGGATACGTCGTTAAAAAAATCATCTACAGAATAGTCATCATTTCAGCCGTAGGACGTCCGCTGCTGGACAAGGCCTCAACAATAGATTTCCACATGGGCCGGATAGAGGCGACCCGCATCCAGCGAGCCCCCGCAACCCTAATCCGGTCGTTTGCTTACCCTGTATGCTATATCAGTGGCCTTGGTTCGTCTACGGATCTCCTCATTCCTGATTCGATCTCGTAAAAATAAATACAGAATAGTAACATTTATTAATTAATAACTTTTTAATTCCCTTTTAATAACTGTGTCTTTCGATTCGGCTCTTAGCTTCGCTGGCAATTTGTTAGCTACTAGTATGCATCGGTAATAAGGGCCTTTCCTATACATCTGTAGTTTCGTAGCTGGTAATTCTAATTTAGTTGTGTTGTTTCGTCTTTGGGTTTTGAACACGTTGTTTGGTAAACAAATTCGAGTGCTTCCGAACAAAAAGTGCCGCTTCCATAATATAAATTTAGGGTAGTGTGAGGATTTTTAACTTAACAAAATGCGGACGGCAGCTATGGTACCTGCGTGTTGGTAAGTATTGGAATGCATTTCTTTTGCATGACCAGTAGTTGGTGGACCTCTCCCCCCCTGACAATCACACCGTAGGTACTGCAGCCATGCTTGCGCAAAAGCAAAATAAGCAGACAATGCGGCATGCATGTTTGTGTTGGATTTTAAGACACATAAACATAAAGCATATATAAAGCTTGATAATTTTGATTTTATATTTTGGATATGTGATTTCCAATTCATACTCGTATCAATTTTTATACCTAATCATTTAAATTTGTTAAGCTTCTCAATTGTTTTGTTATTTATTTATTTGTAATGGCACTTGTAACGGCTTTTTTTGAATGGGTTTAGATTGAATGATTTTTGTTTTTTGCAGGTTTATTTCCAAGTTATGTTCCTCAAGCCACTCTGTTATATTTAGGGCTATTTTCATGTAGGTTAATAAAAAATATTGGACACGTATTTATTTTAAGAATTGTTTTGGATTTTTAATTTCTTTTTCCATCAATACGTAACTTCTTTTTACATCTTTCTTTATACCTATTCCCGAATTCCTAGGATATAGTCGTGTGATTTTTTTTATAAATAGTCAAACGTATGGCTGTGTGTAACAAACTCAACAAAGTTGTAATAAAAAAAAAATATATTAAAAAAAACTTCACCGACTTCAAAATAAACTAAAAAGCCAAAAATAATCTTATATGTACGGTACGGATCACATTTGAATCACCTTTTGAAGTCGGTGCCAGACCATTAATTTATTACTATTAAGAACCGCGGCGGCGAGCCTTTAGATATTATCTACCTACATATATATATTTTAGTAATACTAATTCGTATTTTTGTGGAATAAAGAACTTTATTTACTTCAGGTTTGGTACCGACTTCAAAAGGTGATTCAAATGTGATACGTACCGTACATTAAAGATTATTTTTGGCTTTTTAGTTTATTTTGAAGTCGGTTCTTTTTTAATATATTTTTTTTTGCTTTTTAATGATGGATTTTAGTAGTGATATCAAGTATTTTGTAGAGCCCAGAATGGGAAGATTTAGGAGGCACTTTGCACGCATCTCGAGTCTTTGGAAGTAAGAAATGTAAAAATTGGTTAGTTGATTGTGCCTTCCATCATCAGCTCAGCATGAAATGATGACAACTAGAGGAAAATAACTGATAACATTAGAAAAATATATACAAAACATTGTTAGTGCCTATAATATTTGAGGGTTTCTCTCAATTTCCATGGTATTCCATCAGATGATGTGTCAGAATCCTGACTTGGTGATAAGGAGACTATTTCAGGGACACACTATAAAGAATATGACTAACAGTCTTCACGTATCTACCTATAATAGATGTTTTTTTAAGAATTATCCTCTAACTCTTCTTAACTATTAAGGAGTTGTACCTTCCGTCATTAGCTCAGCATGATGAGATGATGACTACCATATGCAACTACTTAAATAGCTTAAGAATTTATATGAAAAACGTTATAAGTGCCTATAAAATTTTAGGATTGCCCTCGATTTCCCTGGGCTCCCATCATCAGATCCCAACTTACTGGCAATGGGGCCACTTTAGGGGTATATCATTTTGTATAAAAAAATAATTTTTAAAATCGGTCCACAATTGCCGGAGTAATCGGTGAACTTACATAAAAAAAATTAAAAAATGAAATACAAACTATCGAACATATAAACTTCTCTTTTTTTGGAAGTCGTTTAAAAATGAAATGTATGTGCATTCCAGATATAAAAAAAAAGATTGTAACGGACAAGCTGGAGGACACCAAAAAAAAAATTGTATGTTGTATGTGTATGTGTCGTTGTGGCTTCATCATGTCAAATCGGCTAAACGGATTTCAACTATTTTTGGTGCACGGGTAGTTCGGTATTCACACGGTAATTAGACTACGCTTTCGTAAAAAAGGGATTATTTATTTATTTATTTAATTATGACTTTTTCTCCTTCGCGAACGAGTAAACATCACAGCGGCGAGATTGTACGCACACAGTCAAGCCTCGAAAAATGACGTCCCATGCTCTTCAAGGTCGTTTTAAACCAAGTCGCAAAAAATAATATTTATTAAAAAAATACTCATCAAAGGAACAGCAAGGTTTGTTTTTTGTATTCATAAATAAATTAATAGTTTAAAAACACTAGAAAAACACGCTTTACAAGACTTCTAAAAATCCAAACATAGCTATATGATACGATGTTCCGTCATGAAGTTCCAGTTCATATCTTCCGGCTCCATCAGTTCGACTGTACCATATTATTGTATTGTCATCAGAACTACATACAGCTGCCAATTTTCATGACGCTACGATCCTTGGAAGATGGTTGAATTAGTTACCTTAGATTCCATTACATAGTTACATACAGGTCGACCTAATAAAAGCGTGTTAAAATATGTGGAATTTATTTACCTGCATTGTCAAACTTGTATTTGTTATAGGTTTTGAGTCTACTGAAGATTTATTGAGAGACTAGATAAGAAATCTTTATTTTTTCGACCCCTCTGTAAAAATCTATTCTTAAATTATATTTAAATATATATAAAATATATGCAAGTTTCCCAGTGCGACAAAGTGTTCGATTAAAACTGAGCTATCATATTAGGTAAATATACCATGTTTAGAAAGTGATTTTCACCATTCAAGGGACTTGGCAAAAACTATAATAAATCGTACATTTTCGCTTGGAGCCCCTGTAACCATTGTATTGTCCACAGGAAATGGCCGATATTTAACTATACCAAAATCACTTTCTTCTAGCTCTAGCCATACACAAAATAAATACTCTATTATAGGATTACTAGATTCTGCTTGCGACTTCGTCCGCCTTAAATTCGTTTATTGCAGATGAGGATATTTTTCCGGGTTAAAAAGTAGCCTATGTCCTTTCCCGGGACTCAAACTATCTCCATACCAATTCAGCCGTTTAAGCGTGAAGAGGTAAAAGACAGACAGACAGACACACTTTCGCATTTATATTATTAGTACGGATTTGGCAAAAAGGTATTAATTTTAGCGCCAGCGCGCTTGTTAGTTTAGCAAGGTACTCGTTACTCGTGGGCTCGTAGCACATGTTTGAGAAAAGTTTGCACCTCCTTCCTAAGTAGTGCGATAAGATTCAGGTGCAAACTTAACTCAATCAAATGTAGTGGCTACCCGCCCTGTTAAGGGTTAAAAATTTACAGCCTATAACCTGGCCGGGGATTTTCTCGACAGATTAGTAAAGTTTGTATTAAAAATCTGTTCAGTCGTTTTCACGTGATGCGCGTACAAATAAACAGACAAACCGACAAAAATTCTAAAAACTGTTGGAACGTGTTCCGTTATTGTTTTTAAGTATCCCCGGCCAATTTTTTTTCTGATATTTGCCATCTACGGACTTTCGAACCTGTTCAGCTTTATTATATGTATAGATAGATGTATAGATGTAATTTAACAAGTAAAATGTACCAGTGCTTTGAAAAGGGGGAAACGTCCCACTTATAATTATAGGAAGTCTAGTATTGGGACACATATTTAATAAAACTAGAAGGCGCATAAAACTTCGTTTGCGGAGGAGAAAAAGTCAAAGTTCAGCTTAGTCGGGTAAAAAGTATTACCATCTGGAGATACCCAGATACCCGTGTACCAAAATTAGTTGAAATCTGTTTAGCTGATTTTGCGTGATGAAGCCGCAACGACACATACAAAAAATTCAAAAACATATTTTTCTTTTCAGTCTCGAAATAGTGCCTCATCATATGTAGAGATAGTATAGGCTGCACGCGTAGGCACGTTGACCGCAAACAGTTTGCTCATACGGATATAAACGGTCGGCCGATAGCGGGGTGGCGGAAGGCCTATGCAAGCTACACACAGAGGAAAAAGTTAGCTACGCACCTACTTGGAGGCTAGACAATAATTCAAAGTACCATTTCTTAGATATTTTCTTTAGGTATAATATAAGGAGCATGAATGAGATCCTATTGATCTTTCTTCTGTTATTTTATCACATTGTAGTGAATTGTTTCATAAAAAATTATCTCGGGACGATTTCAACAAGCCCAAATTGTTAGAGGTTGTATCTAATCCTGGCCGACAACCAAACTGACACCGTAGATTTGTACATTTAATTGGAGTAGGTATTTAAAATTGTGGCTATGTAGTTGGTTAGCTAACTTAATTAAGATATCTTTTTGCCAAGCGTAAATCACTTATCATTGAGGAGTTACGGTGACCTTCTGTGATCTTCTTCATGAGTCCCACTTCACCAATATATACTTATTTTCAAAAATACTAAAATGCCTAATCGATGCGTGTAAAGTTTGAGGGTTGCCCTCGCTTACCATAGTATCACATCATTAGATCCTGACTTTGTGACAATGTGGGACCACCTCAGGAGTAGGTATATTCTTTCGAATATATTTATTGAAACAGGAGAAATCGGTGAACATCCATAAAATAAAAATTGTGTAAAATATTGAAAATGACGATTTTAGTAAGTTGTGACACGATAGCACCAACTCCAACCAGTCTCGCACAATTTTCCGCAACTATGCTTGTCGAGCGACGTAGCATCACCCGTTTTCTCGCATTGTATTGAAAGGAAGGAGACTATCCTTGTCGCGCAACAAAGAGTCGAATACCACAGTTGTGCTAGACGTGCAAGTGTATTCTTTTTGGAGTTGGTTTTATTTTCTGGTAAAAAGTTTAATTTATTTCACATTTTTTTAGGGTTTCGTAGCCAAAGGGTAAAACGGGACCCTATTACTAAGACTCCGCTGTCCGTCTGTCTGTCTGTCCATCTGTCACCAGCCTGTATCTCATAAACCGTGATAATTAGACCGTTGAAAAATACATACTGTTGAAAATAGAACATCCTCTTTTTCGAAACCGGATAAAAATTTGAAATATTCTAAACGTAACTAAGCAGTGTTGTATTTATTGAAAATTAAAAATTTCAAAATATACTTTTAATTTCTCTTTCTTTTATTATTTACAAATTGCATTTTTTGAGACCCATTTTATGTACCTACTTCCGGGTCCAAATTTTGTTGGACTCATGAATATAGTGTCTTAGAATATGGTATAAAATTGAAATAAAAAAAATCAGGCTATTATGAATTAATCTTCTGCGAAATCATAAAATGACTGGAGTAATTTCGTAGAATGGAATTCAGTCGTCTTATTATTTCACCTGCCCGGAAACCAAAGTAAAATAATTTTCCCCGATGATGGAGCCATTGATTTTGCATTCGCAGCTGTATTTGTGCATGCCGGACAATAGCGGCGACCAGACAGGCTTCATTAATATTCCTTATATGCCACATGCGAATCCCTTTGGTTAAGAAAAAGTACTGTTATGATAAATGTATAATTGTATACCGGTATAACAGGTTTACTGGTGCCCGACTTCTGATTCAAGCAGATACCTGAATCGTCCATTGACGGTGAAATACAAAGAGAATTTAAAACTTATCTATTATTGAATAGAGCGATGTAAACGGATTATCCCGACAATACACAATTACGATAGCATATTGTCTAGGCACGTTTCTGGGTATTAGGTACATACATATATAAGGGCGTAACACTCAATAAACATAAATAAGAAGTAGATAATGAACGTCAACCCAAATGAAATAAAAATGTTTTGGTAAATAAAAGCTAAATAATATAATCTTCGTAGATACTGTGTATAGATAGATCGAATTAAAAATTAATTATAAAGATAGAGAAGTGGAGTAGATATTTTATTTTGTAGCTAATTTTGTTTGGTCATATAACAAGAACACGAACGCATAACGTATTCTAATTTGTTGATTCGTCTTCAATAAGTACGAACGTAATAAATGGCGGTCTTAGTTGTGCATAAGGGCAAATCTTTTGGTTACTTTCCCATATTCGAAATGAAAATAAGTGGGTTTGACTCAGATAAAAGACATCGAAGACAGATTCGAACTGTTGGCGCGTCCATAATCACCAATAAAGTTGTAAAACTTAAATGTCTGTACATGGAATTTTTATTAAAATATAAGTGTAAAGACTATTTGAAAGTCATTGAATCATTATTTTTTTGAGATTTTGTCTTCGTCACGCTAAAATGGCTAAATGGATTTCAACTATTTTTGGTACACGGGTATCTGGGCAATTCGGCATTCACATATGGTTTAAGAAATAGGATGATCAGCTACTCGTGTACTAAAAATAGTTCAAATCCGGTAAGCTGTTTTATTAATAAAGCTTAATAAAGCCACCACGATAATAAACATACAAAACATTCAATAACCTTCAAATAGTCGGTGACACTTCTTTTTTAATATCTTGAATATCTGATTAAATGGTTTCCATTTATATCCCAAGATACGATCTCTCTAGCCTACCCACGATTCACGAAGCTTCATTGCGAATATTTTCGAGCGTAATAAGAAATTGAACACGGGGCTTCCGATTTTCCACTAAACTTTGTGATGTGAAGTCACTAAAACAGACAAAACAAAAGTACCGTATTTAAAATTTTGTACCTATTGAAATAAACGTGCCGCTCAAGATTATTAATACTCGACTCGAGGCTGATTCGTGTCAATAATGATCACAACCACTGAACGCACACGCCCGTACGTATCTATCTATATTTAGTTTTTTTATGTAGATAAGATAACATTTTCTATGATAATGCACGTATGCAAGGTTGAAACGATTCAGTTATATCTGTAACTATAATGAACATATACATTTTATAGACATTCTTCAGGTATACCATAGTATGTAATGTACTTGGTGGCATAGGATTTTTCTTTTTTTTTCAAAGAAAATTCGATTTATTATCCATTTTTTCTATGCCCAGAGGCCCTGCCTAAAAAAAGGTTATCCATGTATTTAGCATAATACTGTTCGGATTTTTAAAATCAACTCGCGCATGGATTTTCTGGCACGTATGTGATAATCAGCAAATAAACTACTAACCTAAATCTGAATCCGACTGTTAAGCTATACTGCAGTGCCCTATTTGAACAGTAACACGGCGACGACCCAGTTCTCGGGGCGGGTAGGATTGTCGAATAATTCATTTACAGCGGTAGGTATGGCTTCGATGAAAAAGCGGTGTGCAGCGGTATGAGAGCCCGTGGTTCCGTGCACATATAGGGCACCTAGTTTCCGAGCCGGCCTCCTCGGCCCGACCCCATCCTCTTCGGCGCCCGTGCCCCCGCGACCTATTTAATTCCTGCTTTACGTAAGCAGGCCTCACCGTTCATGTGGTCTCTGCTCCTGCCCGAGCCGACCCTAGAGAATTGTTCAATATCTTTGTTCGATGTTCACTCGATTTTTAGATATATTTTCTGCTTTTAATATATATACAATATTTAATATAATGTACGAAAGACCACACTCGCAGTACTGCTTATAAATGGCTGCACTCTGCAAAGGGGTGCTACTCTTCACTGGTCTAAGGTATTGAGACACCTTCTTCAACGGCTTGAACTGCTTACTTAATTTCCGAACGGTGTAAAATATGTTATCCGTTTAAAAAGTAGTTTAATAGTCTCTGTTTTTTAAAATATTATAATTAGTAATGAGGTAGCCTGGGAGTTTTTCTTTGCAGCGTTTCCTTTCTCCTCAGTACGCCTCATTTGTGAAATGCTGCTTGGTAAATTATTAGAATAAAATAATTAAGCCCTTCTGGCACATGTGTAACTGTCTTTAAAGCTTAGGCCCATCTGGCATGTATGTACACCTTTATTTGTTTTTTCAAAAATGGGTAGTTTGCACAAATTGTAACTTTGACAGAGGAAAATACATCTTTTCTCAGTCCACCCGTAACCATGGAAAGCTGGAAAGCTTCCGAAACGTCGGGAATTAAAATGACATAATATACGCGATATAATCCGTTAAATTGTTTTATTTCAACGTATAAAAATGTTGCTTATAAAATTTGTGAATCATTCAATTAGGTATTTTTAGGAGTTGTTATTCCTCTTTTCTTATTATGATATTCAAATACAAAAATCAGAGCCCGAAGACTCACTTCAGTGGTCCACACTAGGAATGGAAGACTCTGAAATATAAGTAGGAACCGATACTCAATTCTCTGATTTACTTTTTATAGTATTATATTGTATCATTCAAAACTGAGTAGCGATTTCCCAGCTCCACTATTATTTGCTGGCATGACCGGATCAGCTGAATCTTGCTTCTAAGCTATTAAATTTTATGAGGGCTTAGAAAGCGCCCAGTATATTATGAGGTCGTAAAAAATTGTGCCTTGAAGATAGATTAGTACTAAAAAATAAGTATTTATACTTAAGGCTTATCGTAGCTATATCCGAATCAAAATAGTCGTCGATTTTATGACGAGTGGCTAAAACTATGACACGAAGGCGAGCGAAAACAAAGATATCCAAGTGTCATCTATATACATGTCGAAAAAACAAATGTATGTACATGAATTTATTTAAAAAAGTGAAGCGGGCTATCTGAAGCTTACTGAATCGAAAATATTGATTTGGATTTTTTGTATGTTTGTAAGTGTCGTTGACGCTTCATCACGCCAAAACGGCTAAACGTATTTCAACTGTTTGTGGTTCACGGGTAGCTGGACATCCACAAATGGTTAGATGATACTTTTTACCCGACTACGCTGAAGTAAAGAGGGTTATTTATGGCTTTTTCACACTTCCGCGAACGAAGTTCTGGAAGGCACGATGCGTGTTTAAACATACAAGCGGTTAATATAACCCAGAAAAAGCATTATCGCTACATCTTAAATTAAAAAATAAATGTCGTGCACGCGTTGAATGTTATTAATAGAAACTTGGGCCATATAAGGCAACAATGTCAGGTCAACAATATTCATTTTGAACTATCTGGAGATACCCAGCTTCCCGTGTACCTAAACTAGTTGAGATCCATCCAGCCGATTTGGCGTGATGAGGCCACAACGACACATATACGAACATCCAAAAAATCCAAAACAAATATTTTTGGATGAAGTCTTCAAAATAGTTTTTTATATGTACAATGTAGGTACAAACATTGCATTTGTGCAGATAGTATAAGTAGATGTAAAAAACATGCATCGGAATAAAACCAACAAAAATGTTGGGTATAAATTTGCTACTATATATAGTAAATTTGTTGGTATAGATAGGTAGTAAATAAGTTCCTATAGGCAGTAAATTTGCTACTATATATAGTAAATTTGTTGGTATAGATAGGTAGTAAATAAGTTCCTATAGGCAGTAAATTTGCTACTATATATAGTAAATTTGTTAGTATAGGTAGGTAGTAAATAAGTTCCTATAGGCAGTAAATTTGCTACTATATATAGTAAATTTGTTAGTATAGGTAGGTAGTAAATAAGTTCCTATAGGCAGTAAATTTGCTACTATATATAGTAAATTTGTTAGTATAGGTAGGTAGTAAATAAGTTCCTATAGGCAGTAAATTTGCTACTATAGCTACTAAATTTGTTACTATAGCTTTTACTATAAATTTAATACAATTCTGTCCGTTACCTATTCCCGGTAGAGGTTTTTCTCTCTACTGTCTTATTATATTACTAGAAGGTGCCCGCAACTTTTTTCGCGGAGGATAAAAAGTCATATCATAACCCCTCTTTTTTTATTCAGTGTAGTCGGGTAAGAAGTACCCTATAACCATCTGTGGATACCCAACTTCCCGTGTACCAAAAATAGTTGAAATCCGTTTAGCCGATTAAGCGTGATGAAGCCACAACGACACAAACGACCATACAAAAACTAAAAATATTTTTCCATTCAGTGACCTCCAAATAGTCCGTTACAATATATTTTTCGCAAATATCTTGAATGTCCACACATTTCATTTTTACAACTTTATAACTATACTTTATAAAAATAATGCATATATATAAAAACATAGGCATGTAGGTTACCGACATTTTAGGAAAAAAAAAAACAATCAGAAGATGCAACAGAAAGATTAGTTTATTTCGTGATATTTAAAATGAAATGTCAGTTACAAGTATTCACATCATAAACCATAATCGTCATTCAACTCAAAGTAAAATGACAAAAGTCAAATATTCAAAATAGTATATTGATACATGGGTGCTATATTTGCCATTACATTCGAGGATATGATGAAGCCTGAGCCTGAAAAGCGAGGGCTGTATATAAAGCTGATAGTGGATGTCCAATATACACGAATTTCATACGATGTTTCTCAACATGTTCATTTTCTTTACCTTAAATTAGATATTTTGAGTTATTGCTGGAAAACTGCGCTTCTCAGCAAAAGGACGTAAGTGCCGTGGAAATACGCTCTTTTGCTAGTGCACTTTTTAATGTCGTCTGAGCCTTTTTTATATAGGTACTTATTGTAAAAATAAACTAGCCTATGAAAAATAATAACAAAAAGAGAATTATAATAATCAGGGATCCCTGACAATCCGTTTGGCTCAGAGCGCAACGGCTTGCCAAGCTAGTGGTCCCGGGTTCGAAACCAGGCCAGTGTTTGTATGATTGCCCGCGTCTTCGTCCGCGTAGAGATGCAATTTATAGCTTTAAAGTTTCACCCCCTTTTTCTTCCCTAAAAGGGATCAATTTTGACATACATTATAGCCTATGTCCTATTCTGACATATAAGGTACATAACTCGAAAGTTTCATAAAAATTCGTCCAGTAGTTTTTGAGATTAAGTGGAACGTACATACTTTCACGTTTATAATATAGAAAGAAAGTAAGGATATGGCTATCGTCGCCTAGTTCCCATATTACAAGCTTTGTTTAGTTTGGGACTATATGTCGATTTGACTCCAATTTCAATTTGTCAATTTTACCCCCCCTAGGGATGAATAACTAAAGTTTAAAATAATATGTGTTCCATACTGATTACTGACCCCAATTTAACCCTTGTAAGCGATGAATTTGAAAAAACCATGTATTTCCTTTTTTTAAATTGTAATGAAGATTGTTTGATAAGTCTCAAATCACATACATTTAAAAAAATGTGTCCATACAAATGTTTAACCCCAACATAACCCCCTTAGGGGAAGTATTTCGAAAAATCTCATTTCATTCCTTGCCTACCATAGAAATGTATCATGCTCTAAAAAATCATGTTTCAAGATGAAGTAGTTTTGACTTGGCGTTTTGATGAATCAGTCAGGACATCTTTTTATTTGTAGGTATATTTATATAGATGAATTCAACAACACTGTTTAAGGCAATGCAATAGAAGAGGCTCTCAAAATTAACTGAATTAATACATTATTGGGATCTATCTTACTCATAAATGAAGGTCCCAAAAAGTTGTACAGTCAGCGTTAAATATAGTCTGTAGCATTCAAAGCGTCAAATATATCGTCACACATATTTATGCCGATAAGAATAAAGATGTGTCTCGATATTTTTGGCACTTTCGATGATAGTTATGTTACCTAAATCATTTTTCAACAATACGTTAGCACTTAGAAACAAAAATAAATATTACTACAACACGTCGATATAGATTTAAAAAAAAACACGTTTTTAATGTTTTAGGTTTGAAAATAAGTACAGATGATTCTAAGAAAGAAAAAATAAGATTAGGTATGAGAAAAGTAGCGAATGAACATTTTTCGACAAACTGCCATATCTCATTTTCTCGCGCTCGGTACTGTTTTATTATTTTGTCCGATATTATAATATTCGTTAATACGTTCATTGAAAAATGGCTGCAAAACGTTTTGGCAGGTTTGAATGAAGAAAGTCTTTTCAAAATAGCTTATTTTTTGTGTAAAGCTGCTTCTAAAGTGAACCTTGTCACAGACTACATAATGTGTTAAGGAACGCTTCCAGTTACGTACGCTTCCAGCTACTCTATGGCGGTTGTGTTTTATATCTGTGTTACGTTGCTATGGTTTTTATTGTGTTGACTGCTGACATTACTTTTAAATATATCTTTTCTTCAACTGCATTTCGTTTACTTTAATATGGTAGCAGAGCGCGGTTATCAAACTCTTTCAAGCTTGCATGAACTTCAGTAGATGATAACGCAACCATCGTTTGTTTTGAACTGCGCCAGGATATTGCCGACCCTGCGTACAGGCACAACATTCCGCTCGTAGAGCATCTCACGATGGCGTCAAAGACTTAGACTATCAGTCACTCGAAGAAGCCGAGAAATCTGGAAAAATTTCAAACGCTTGACAGTCATGCTTTACTTCTTTATAAAAGACACTTGATTGTCTGAAACAATGTGTCTGAGAAAGAGATAGCCACTGAGCAAGTACCGACAGCAGAGCACCTGGCAGATATTTTTACCAAGCCTCTTTACAAGCCAAGATTACATAAACTATGCGAAGACTTCGGCTTGAAAAAGACGAGGGCATGTTAAGGAACGCTTCCAGTTACGTACGCTTCCAGCTACTCTATGGCGGTTGTGTTTTATATCTGTGTTACTTATGGTTTTTATTGTGTTGACTGCTGACATTACTTTTAAATATATCTTTTCTTCAACTGCATTTCGTTTACTTTAATATAATGACGTATTTAAAAGTAACCTTGAAAAAAAAAAACCCTCTTCGAGTATACAAGCCGAGCTTTAAATGTGAGGGAGTTTAGTAAAACGTCCCACTTTGTCGATTCTAGTTTCGGAGTTACGGGCAGTTTAGTGAAATATGGCAAATGCTACCGAAAATTGACTTTCAATGAAAACTGATAGAACATAATGTAATAAACTTATGATTTTGATGTCGACCCATAAATGACCAATTTAAGCAGCTTTTTAAGGCCTCAAAGTTTAGTGCCCAGCGTCCCACTTTGTCGAATACCGAAAAAAATGGTCGATATCATATTTGTGCCTCTTATAGGGAAACATTTCTACTTTGTCGATATGGAGTTATGAGTAGTTTGTAATATAACAAAGCATAAGCTATCTTTCGGTGAAACAATTATTTCTCTAAGTTAAAGTTTGGGACTGCAAAAACACACTTGTACTTTAAAGTTATGGAGTGGTTAGTATCAAATAAATTGGCATACTTTAAGGATTTCAAATTATTCAATATCATGTATGTAAGCTTAGTAGTTTGAATGTTACGGAGGCTTGAACATAAAAACAGAACGAAAATATGTCAATCCTGAATATGGGTTTATTTTCTATATTTATAACACGACACGCAGATTCATCATTAAAGTTGTATTTGTAAATGTATTCTCATGCTAAAAAACACAGAAATAATTCTATGGATCCCTTTAGTTTGTTATTATGTCAAAAAATGAATAAAAAATGAATGGAAAAGTACAGCAAAAAAAAAATTCGAATATAAAATAGAAGATTGTTTGACAAGGGGCTGAAATATGCTATTATGACACAAAGTGATTACTTGGATGAGCTCACCAAGTGAGCGAGGACAAATATATCTGAGTGTGATATAATGGCTTTTAGCCACGTGTTAAACACTCTGCATTTCACTTCGACTGCGAGAAAATAAAAATGACTTAACATTAAAATTGTATATTTCATGAAAAACTAAAAGTACAGTTTGAGCAATTCTATCAGAAAGTTTGGCCAATCTGATCAGGTTGGTTTGTTTGTTTTTAATTATTTGTAAGGAGTATGTAGCTGACCGCAAGTTTTTTTTCAGTGTCATTGAAATTTGTATGGGATTATATGGCTTTCCTTTAAACCCTAGGGGCTACATGTACTATTTTTGTCTCGCTTCACGAAGCTAATATGACGTACTTTTTGAACAGGAGAAAAGAAAAATACGAAATACGAATAGTAGGGTTGGGTAACCATCGATAATGGACTTATAAATCGATGATTCCGCTAAATAAAAAAACAGTATTATTTAAATAATAATAATTAGCCGATAGATATAAAATAACATTTATATCAATACTAACTCGACAAACATTACACATAGGTTTTAAAAGCGGATTTTATACTTGTAGTAATTTTTTAGCGTATGTCCATACGAACGAAACCAAACCGTCAAAGTGGGACACTAAACTTGAGTCGGAAATAAATTCCGTTCAAATTCCGTAAAAAAAAGATCAAACAAACGACATTAGTATCAATGACTATTAGATTAACAATAACAGGCCCTTATCTCATACATCAAATGGGATATATATACCAAACACATACTTTTCACTGAACAAGCACTAAAGTTTAGTAAATCGACAAAGTGGGACTTTTATAATGGATAAAAAAGTACTTAGAAATTGATATTAATACTTTTTATGCTTGATAAGTGTGTTTTTAAAGTAATCTTATGTTATATATTAAAATACACTTGTCATTTGTATTTTTTTATGTTGTATTTTTCAATTCAGTTTTTCTTAATTTTTGAAATAATAACTAACTAAAGGGATCCATATAATTATTACTGTCTTTTTTAGCATGAGAATGCATTTATAAATACAACTTTAATGATAAATCTGCGTGTCATGTTATAAATATAGAAAATAAACCCATATTCAGGATTTACATATTTTCGTTCTCTTTTTATGTTCAAGCCTCCGTAACATACATACTACTAAGGTTACATACATGATTTTGACTAATTTGAAATCCTTAAAGTATGCCAATTTATTTGATACTAACCACTCTATAACTTCAAAGTACAAGTGTGTTTTTTGCCGTCCCAAACTTTAACCAACGTTTTCTCAATTGTCACTTTTTCACTTTTGCAAATTTGTAGAATTTCAAAAATAACTATAGCACTTAGAGACATATATCTTTCACCAAAAGATAGCGTATGATCTGTAGTATTAGGAACTACTGATAAATCCATATCGACAAAGTGGGACCTTTTCCCAAAAACAGTCACAAATAGGCTCTTGCAAAACAAGGGAGCAATGAAAACCAGCGGTCTCTGAGTCTCAATCCAAGGTACTGCACAAACTACGTCATAAGTTACAAAATCTTGTGATTTTTACTTCAATTTCTTCTTGTATCTAAAATCAATATGTTAGCTACTTATGACGTTCAGCCGATCTGATCCACCGCTGGCGTCAGTTAGTGGTGCGGACAGTCCCGTGATTGTGTATATTAGTATAGGGAATGATAGTACATATTTACGTACACGCATGCAGCCTTTACTAGAATCTTGTTAAAAATCAAATAAAGAATACAAAGCAAAATACAAAAGCTTTACAAAGGCAGTAACATTAAATTAACCCGTAACGACGATAAATTGTATTAACCCGTCAATGTCAAATGCGATGTCAAAAATATGCCACTCAAATTGAAGCTAAATGACATTTCAACATCTATACTATACACCGTGACCGTTAATAACCCGAAAGATTTAAGCTAACGATACTAGAGCCTACTTAGAGTATATAAAGTTATGTAACATATAGTCCAAAAACTCATAATTAAGGAGATATTAATTATTTACAACAAATCAAAAGTTAAAAAATCACCAGTATAACACACCTTAAGGGCGTGAGCATGACGTAGCCACCTACTTATTTTACACGTAGATGCACTAACTGTATGGTTGTTAGCCAGTTTCATAAAGAAGTTTGGTATCTATCTACAAAAAGTTTTTACTACCGAAAATATTTTCATCACGAGATAAAAGGATATAACATGCAACTAAAATACAGTGTAGTGTATTAATCCGAATAATTATAATATCTGATCTTACACACTTCAATCTCAAGTAGCTTTTTTGTTATCACTGAGAGTAGAGATAATTAGGTTTGTTCTGTTCTAAGTCGCGAGAGTGGTTCTTCTTATAACTGGCTAGTTTGAAATTGATTGTCACTAAAATGACACATTACAAATGATAACTAATTGTCACGCAAGATAAAATAACATTGAACATTTTATTGACTGTAATAAATAATATTCGCTATGCCGCATTATCCTTCGGCTCATTTAGCAGATATCCACTTTGTGTACGGATTTTGTGATGGGAACTCACTCCAGGCAGTCGCCGAATACCGAAGACGATACCCAAACCGTCGTATACCTCACCATTCGACTTTTGCGGATGTCCATCGACAGTTTCGCGAAAAAGGGCTTGGAAAAATTCACAGAGAAAGGGCTATAAATCTAGATGAACAAGCAGAGAACAGAATAATGATCATCATAACAGAAGACCCAACTATGTCATCAAGAGCTGTAGCAAGAATGGTCAATGTTAACTATAAGCTCGTATTAAGGCTATGGAAAAGGTACGGCCTGCATCCTTTTCACTACAGGAAAGTACACGGATTAATTAACAATGACGGGCTAGCTAGAGTTGCCTTTTGCCAAAGGATGAATCAGAAATTAGTGGAAGATCCTGGATTTCTAAATAAGATATTATGGACAGATGAATCGTTATTCACGAGAGAGGGAGTTTTTATTCCCATAATCAGCATATGTGCTTAGAAGAAAATCCCCATGCGAAATGGGAAAATTCATACCAGCGCAAATTTTCCGTAAACTTGTGGGCTGGCATTATTGGGAATAAAATAATAGGTCCCGTCATATTTCCAAATAGACTGAATTCTCACAACTATTTATTATTTCTAAATAATGAATTAAACGACCTGCTAGAAGATGTCGATTTGGAAACCCGACGAACTATTATGTGGTTCCAGCACGACGGATGCCCGGCCCACTTCGGCTTGGATGATCGTAATTGGCTGAACCAACAATACCCCGAGAGATGGATCGGCCGTGGGACCGAAGTTTTAGCATGGCTTGCCCGGTCACAGGATTTAACTCCGCGAGATTTCTTTCTATGGGGAACTCTGAAAGATAAGGTTTACTCAACACCTGTGAACTCCAGAGAAGAGTTGTTAATAAGAATTCAAACGGTTTCAGAAGAAATCAAGAACACTTATGTTAACTTGCATCATGAAATCCGTTCAAGATTCAATATTTGTGCTGAAAACGGCGGTACACATTTTGAAAATCTAATTCCTTAAATTAATCGTAATAAAAATGCGTAACTGTTTCATGTTGTTGTTTATTTTACTGTAGGTACAGGTTAGCATGATCGCTGTTACAACAAAGTCCCTTTCCTGTATGAGGTAGGAGGTAAGTATGATGTAAAAAAATAAGTAGTATGATTTCCTTCGAATATTATCATGTCTAACAATTTATGGTTGTGATTGTTAGTCAAAAAAAAGATACCTAAGACACAAAGTTTCAATAATAATGTAAGAGCACTTTAATGTCATAGCACCTAATAAAGTTTGGATAAATAAAAATAATTTCAACACAAACATCGTGCTAGACATAACTTGACACTTCTTGTCAATCATGGAATACAAGTCACGCCATTCGCCTTTGAGTGTCATGCTCGCTCTCTGTTCTTCAACTTGAGATTCCCACCTAAAGGCTTGTTCACAAAGAAGCGGGCAATTAATAAGATTTAATTCGTACTGAAATAGTAATTTAATTAAGACACATAATTAGACCCATATTGATATAACATTATTTACTCGTACAGTCGTCAAAAATATGTGGTTTAAATCTTTCGGGTTATTAACGGTCACGGTGTATACAGTTGTACAAATAAAATGTCTGTCGATTAAAGACATTTTCAAAAAGATAAGTGATACGCACTAATTGAAGGTCACTAAATTAAATTTTGATTTTTGTATGTTTGTATGTGTCGTTGTGGCTTCATCGCGTCAAAACGGTTAACCGTATTTCAACTTTTTTTGATACCTACACGGGTAGCTGGGCATCCGCGGATGGTTATATACTATTAAACATCAACACATTTGTTAATTCAAACTATATAATTAATTTATGATTATGTAATATCATTCATATTCCTACGTCCGACTTCTTGATAAGAGAATTATGTAGGTACTTCATAATTTAAGCAGGTTATGAAGGACCAGAGACTTAAGGTAGGTACTGCAACACGTATGTATACTCATAATTAACAAATATTAATTTCATTTCATAATATGTAAATAGATACTGTGTATATACTTATATTTTTTTAAATATACTTATATTTTTCGCGTTATCTAAAAAAAATGTAACTAGTGTAACCACGGACTTAATAACGTACCTATGTCCCTCATTTCAGTAATTTCGAGAAAATATGTTACGTTCTGACATTTGACTTTTGGATATGATTAATATGTGTGACTTATACAGAGGATAAGAGAAGATGAATTTTGATGAAATTATGCATGATTAGTCATGGATTAAAAAAATACCATACTAAATAATAATAATAAATAGTTATTATGGGTAATTTTTTACAAAAATGGAACTATCCCCATGTTAAGCTCAATAAGGTTTGTATTAGTTATCTAGACGTAGATTTATTTAATAAATATATTTACTTTTAGACATCGAAAACTTCCAAAACTCAGGAACAAATATCTACGTATAGCGACCTCTATAAGAGAGCAACTGTGATATATCTTTGATTGTACAGACGGATCGGCGAGTGTCAAAGTCAAATGCTACTTTTCAACCCGGCAAATTCGTGAACTCTGTAGCAAACACCTATGGATTAATATTAGAATACAAGTTGTCAAAAAAACTAGTATACTTAATACAAATTAAATTCATAATCAGCTAGCAAGTAGGTACATATTTCTGCACTGCCCTATTCATATATATTAGTTCATGCTAGGAACTTGTAAACACGTCTGTAAAACCATTTTGTGAGTATATTCAAATTTTATTTAAATAAGCACCCATAATCAGTACTAGCTCTGTGGTATACCTAGGTTCAAATCTTGAAGAGCGAAATTCGGAGCGTTATGTTTCTAGTTGCGTTTAGGCCGTTACGTTTGCGAGTGTTCGGCAAGAAGGGCAGCGGGGCGCGAGGGGCGCTCGGCCGCGCATACGTATAGAGCACAATGCGGCGCTCTGCGTCGACGTGAGATCGTGCGCCAGCGTACTGGCCGCCGCAACCGTCTTAATATACAACCGTGGTGGCGGCCACTGTCAGACCGCCGCCGACCGAGCCCGAGCCCGTTCCCAGGTGAGCCCCGCTGCGCGCTATACGGCCATTCCACTTAAACTACTGTCTCATACGTCACACTTTTTTGGTACTTCTAAAAACCGTTTTTTGCAATGTCCACTTAAAACTTGGCTTTTACATTAATATATAATAGTACTTTATATATTAAAGCATCCGCCGTGGTCACGTGCGCGACAAAAGTTGACGTTTTGGTGGAATGCCTTTATAAAACTTAGATTATAACTGGCGATTTTCTACCTCGCTTTGCTGGCGACATTTCCACCGAGGGTTATCGCTTTATCACCCGCTCGTGTAGCCTTCGACTGTAAACAACGCATGAAACGCACGCGCGGCTCTAATCGACTGGGATACATTCATTTTATTAGATACAGTCAGCTGCAAAAAGATGTATACGACTAGTCGGTTCAAAAATATCTGCCCTCGACTCTATTTACTCATCGATAGGGTTGAGAAAAGATATTTTCGAACGCACTAATCGGGTAGGTATATGTTATCTGCAGCTGGCTGTACCAATGATTCGATACATAAATAATACATTTAAAATACTTCCAAGAGTCAAACCATAACGGATTAGAGCAATGGGTTATTTATTATTATCATTAAACATTTCAAAGCAAATGCGGTATTCTTAACAACTGTTTATTTTTAATTCAAGCTAATCGTCCCTGCCCAAGTTGCACAAAAGTTGTATTGGAGCTTATATACATCCTTTATAACGCCCAAACTGGCTGTATAATGGCCGTATAACCCCTTATACAGCTTGTGTGCTACCTGGGTGTGCTCTACTACTACGCCTTTAATTTTAGCAATATAAGAAAAGCCAAGGCGTCAATAATTGTAATTAGGTTGTTAAACATTGGGACGTTTATCTGATATACTTTAGTGGGCCGTCCTTTGTTCTCAGAGAGAGAGAGATTACTGAATGGCCACTATTAAAATGACGTAATTGGCTAACTCAACTCTCCATTCAAAAGTAAGAAATAATGTATTAAACCTCAGATTCATTGATTTAAATGCATCTACCTACATTTTGGGGAGTCGGGACTTTTGCTTTTTTTCGAAAAGCATAAGATAAAAACATTCACAGTACAATCTAGGTGAAATCAAGCTGCGTTCATTCCATGCTTCTTGTAACTAATTGGAAGTTGTTTCAAATTGTCTTAAAACGAGCTGTTTAACGTTACTGAATGATTATTCTGCACACATTACTATTACAGTAGCGTTCTTTCTTTCTCTAACAGCTATTTACTATGCCAAAGCAGAATAGATAAGTACATTTAATTAAGTTAGTTATTCCTGAGGCGCTAGAACCCTTTGGGAGCCATGGCCTTCTCCACAATTTAATTTGAAGTAGCGGCGTCGAACCACACTTGTAGAAGATTTTCAGCCAATATTCCTTAGATCTTCTGGGCATAGTTCTTCCGTCTCTAACTCTCTAGGTAATTTCTCTGATTTTTTTCTGTTACGGAGTCTACATTATAAAATTGGCAGCTCTGTCATCTAAAATTTAGCGAGGCTATTTGAAACGATTGTTTCTTTACGATTTAGTGCATTTAATTATTCCATGGACCGTTTGAAGTAATATGTATACGCAAATTAAATACAAGTGCTTATATAGGATTCGGGGTTTATTTTATTTGACTTTTTACAAAGGATATAAAATGTCACCTGGTAACGACCACTTGCATAGCATTTACAGTGATTGCAACGTGTACTCGTCGGCACTTAAGACGCAAGAGTAATAATGCATGATTGTCCCCAGTCGCGACGTAGGTACGTATCTGAGCAAGTAGATGTCGAGGCTGTGTGACGCCATTCCTCAGATACGTCGCAATTATCACTCAGTTAGATACTACTGGAAATCTTCCACATTTCCATAGAAACACGTAATGGCACGACTATTTCATTATTTTCCTCCTATAGAAACGTGTATACCCATGTCGGGTTTTACAGGGTCCATCCGTCGACCTAATTAACTGTTGTTTTTTTTTTATGTAGTTCAGACGTGATTGTTATAACCTAAACAGAATATAATTTAAAAGTACATTTGAGCTCCTTTATCACAAGGCAATGCAAGGGTAAATAAATTTGATTGTTATTTGTTTTTTGTTCTATAAATACACGAAACGAGGACCTATACAGGAGCAATAGTGTTGTTTATCGTTTGACAAGCCGATACCCATGCGTTTGCACTACGTAGCCCTGAGCCGTTACAGTAACGAGTTTCAGTTTCATTAGTAGATATTTAAAATGTTTCTTGCGTTGGTACACACGAGCTAAAGCTATCCGCGCGCTCGACTCTTTGTTCACTTTGCTACACCCGCGTAACGCGTTCAATTCTAGCGCACAATAAGCAGACAAGTTTATTGAATATGTCGAATTACCTACTTATTCTTATTCAGTATTACAAGTCTTCATAACTTATGAAACCTATATCAGATTTTCTTAAGAAAGAGCAGTAAAAATGGACGTATGGCATACGTAGTACCTAAGTTATGGCGTTCTGGACAAAATAAACCGTTTAGTACGGGAAATGTTTTTGATTGAAAATATTTTTCATTCAAAATCAACACATGTAGTAAAAATGTCCGAAAGATTTTTTAGAACGAGTCATTAGAGGGGGATTCTCAAAAACTATGGATGGCGGAAGAAACGGGTATAATTATCTCATTTATGGAGAAAAATTGCGTATTCTGTACGGTATTAATAATCTATTTTCAACAGACACCACGAAAAACTTATTTCATTTGATCGCTGTTCTCTGTGCACAAAATTGCCGCAGTGTATGGTAGGTCGATTTTGCCAACATTCCAAACCAAAATTGCTTGGCCCGACCCAACCCCGCCTCCTCGTGAATTTGGTACAATGTGGTACAACGAGGCGCTTAAGGCGTCGGGGCTCCCTATATTTTGGCCGCTATACCATACTATGGCTATGAGTCGTGTTCGCGGCTGCGCAGTAACACTGCCCTAGTTATTTCGGGTGCTGCCCTAGATCCGAACGAGGTCGCTCGAAACGCCGTTTTCATCATCACTAGTGAGTTTTATTCGAGGGGGCCGCTGTGGGCTGTCCGACTGCAGATACCGAGCCGACTTAGAAATATTCCACTTACCTACTCAATGTTCTTAAGAGTTTTCAAATTATAATTTGTTTACGTGTAGGTACATACATAGAGTTACCTTATTATGAACTAGAGTACCCGCAATATCGTTGGCGGAGGAGGAAAAAGTCATAACCTTATTTTTTTACTTCAACGTAGTCGGGCAATAAGTTTCCTATAACCAACTGTGGATGCCCAGCTACAAGTGAACCAAAAGTGGTTGAAATGCATCCAGCTGCTTAAGCAGAGTGACCTGTAGATACTCCGATCCACTTTTTTATATCTTCAATCCATACTAATATTATAAATGCGAAAGTGTGTCTGTCTGTCTGTTACCTCTTCACGCTTAAACCGCTGAACCGATTTGGATGAAATTTGGTATGGGAGAAGGACATAGGCTACTTTTTATCTCGGAAAAATACCCCGATCCGTGATAAACGAAATTAAGGCGGACGATGATCAATTTTACGACTTTGTATTAGTATAGATATGCACAGTCAGCACAAATATGCATGCATAGTCTGTAGCAGTGAAGTGCCAAATGTGCCGTCACACGTCTTTGTGTCGATAGTAATAAAGATGTGTTGCGATATTGTTTGGCGCTTTGGACGTTACACACTATTTGATGCTGACTGTACGAGCAGCTATATATTATGTTCCGCGGTGCGGGACCACGTGCGTCTTGGTTCGATCGGGTATCTAAGTTTGAACCGTTTTCTTCCTGGAATTAGTTGTATCGGTTCTAATACATGGATAAAAAATGGCTGGGGGAGGGAAGGCGCGCCGCCCCGCCCCGCAGGCCGCGCGGCCGCGAGGTGCCTCTACTCTAGTTATTTACTACTCATTTTATTTGTTAGACCTAGGTGCTAGATTCGGAAAATATAGTCAACTAGATACAGGGTTTCGCAAATTTATTTGTCGACCCGACCTACCTACCTTTTAGAAAGCGTAACATTTGACGGACCCCCAAAATAATAAAAAAACTACTTAATATGTTTTGTTTACTTAATACCCAAGGCAATATTAGGTATTTAGATTTGCATTGTCACTATTTAAATTAAATTAAACAATGCAAAATAATGTTCAAAAACTATTCTCATGAAAATCGGTGCGCTCTGGGTTTTAAGTACTTTCGTACGAATTAATTAGTGACTAGTAATATCATTGCGTATGTAAACATAGTACGTGACTCTCGTAATACTTATATATATATATATATACCTTTGCAAACATTATTTATCTTTATATATAACAATTTTTCGGAGCCCTCACAGAAGCTTTCCTAACCCCATGGATCCGCGGAGCACACTGAGTATAGCTGAACCTGAAGGGGAACCTATATGACGGGGCGATATGACGCCATTATATTATAATCCTCTATATTTATACCAGTTACTGGGACACAGATTTTAAAATTGCACTAAATACTCTGTTCGGATTACGACAAAGATCACGCCTCGCGACAAGAATTACAATTTATGTCACAAAATACACAAAAACATCGAGGCACAAACGCGTGTAGGTCGCAGTGGCGTGGCGTTAAAGAACCCCATTCTCACTTTAAGGCATTTGAGTATTTTATTTTACTGCAGTTAAAGAAAACATAAGAGAAAATATACTCCGGCTTTACTAACAATATGTATGACGCCACGCCACTGAAGTTGTAAAAATGAAATGGCTGTATATTGAAGATATATTCGAAATAATGACGGTAACAGACCATTTGGTGGTGACTGAATTGAATTTGTTATTATTAATTGTATGTTTATGTCGTATCGTATGTGTCGTTATGGCTTCATCATGCCAAAACGGCGAAACAGATTTCAACAGTTTTTAGTACACGGGTAGCTGGGTATACGCAGATGGTTATGGGCTAATGTATCCTACTGCGCTGAAGAAAAGAGGGATTATGACTTTCTCTCGTCCGCGAACAAAGTTGCAACTGAAGCGAGTACACATTCCTTCATACAACACTTATAAATACTTCTTTCCACGACATTTATCGTGGGTGAAGAAGTAATCACTGAACAGGTATTTATAATAGTAATTCATCCCCTTAAGGCGTATTATGTTAATATTATGTCAGGCATTTGAGGATGAAAGCTAATATAAGGATGTTATCCAATTAATTCGTTGTTAAAGGATTTTATTAGAGCATTCTAGATCGAATTTAATAGAGGCCCAGCAACACGAAATTGTGCGCAGTTCCAGGCGCGCATTTACCTACATACCTAGGTATTGAGGTAGTTATGCGGAGTAGATAATAATCTTTCGTCAATTATTTCAACAAATAGATTGATACCTACTTGGAATTTATGGAAGTGGGCGCAATATCTTGTACTTATTTAGCATAATATATGTACATATGTAGATCCGATGACAAATGCAACAATCCCGGTCACTGATCCGTCCCAACTACAAGAAATATCGATTTTTAACACATTAATTTTACTTGTTATTATGGCTGAGGCAGTACAGGTGATGGAGGGACGTCAAATTTATCTGCGAGTAAGCTGGAGTAAAGTAAGGTTATTTTTTATCTAGGGCAATAGGCAAGAGTTTACATTACATGTCATATAATTAATTTTAATGTAGGGCATGGTGACTGAAAGAGCAAAAAAAGAGCAGCGTGTGACATGTTGCTACTGCTCAGTAGTAGCAGCCCTACACATATTATTTTATTCCATCGAAACCGTCTGAAGGTTTCGCAATTATCGTATTAGAATCAGCCGGTAATATGGCCCATAGAAGAGTCCGAGGCGCGCCTGTCACCGCGCTACTCCGCCATCGCCACAGAGAAGGGGAGGTGCTACGCCATTTGGGCAAACTAAGCCAAGGCCGTCGTGGTGGGGATAACGTTTACACGTGTGACCCAGATAGAGCCCGAGCAGTCGCGGAGACTCACGAGGAAAACCCGAGCGGCCGCGGCGCAGCGCTCGCTCCTCTGATCAATACTGAAATGCTACTAATTTGTATAACTTAGCTCTTTCGCTCCTCTAGCCACGAGCCGCTTGTATCTGCCGCGCCGCCACGACAAGTGCACGTATAGCGTCAAACCTTACCAGCGTCACGGAGCACTCTTTGTGGCTCATGGTACCGAGCCAAGCACGTGTCACGGGAAGGGTTCACTGACCTGAGTGCTGCGTCTCCTTCTTTACTCTCTCAAAAACCGAGGTTGGCTCCGATTCCAGCTTGTGCTAGTGTCCGGTGGAGGACTAGAATGTTATGTTCGTGTAGTGATTAGACATAAGCGTTTAGCGAACGGCTGTCAGTTGGGCGCTGTAGCGGGTCGGAGTCGGCGCACGACGGCTGCGCCGGGGACGCGCGGGCCCGAGCGGAGTGCATCGATCGCGATTACATCACCACTTGCGTCCTTTCTCTGCGCGCGCAACACGCCCCGCGCCCGCGCGCCCCCCGCCGCCGCCCCCTTCCGCGCCGACCGCCACTACGACGTCGTCTGACTACGCGCCTTCATTCGCCTTTTGGACGTCGTCCGCAGCGGTTGCTCACTTTGCTTTACCAGTTACTTACACTTGTGCAACTTTGAACTTTACTTTTAGTATGTTAATTTCAAAAAGTTTTGTCGTGAATAGAATCGAATCAATTGTGAGATACATAAAGCATTGGTGATATTAATTAAACAAGGAAGTGCTCTATCTAACTAAATACTAATCATAATTTATAAAATGTGAGATGTTCGCGACCTACTTTTATAACTTCCGCAATGTGATAGAGCCGCCATTTTGTTTTTTTTTATTAATCGGTCAAGGAAGGTTTACTTATTAGTTCGGTGCGGTGAGCGTAATGCCGCGTGGTCGATTCTCCGCGCGCTCGGCAATTATTTACAATTACTTGACCTGCAGTCTCCGTGTGACATGCTCCGGTCCTAGTCGGCAGTCTGTGACCCGTAAACAGGCTGAAGAGTTATACTTCGCGATCATCGTTTGAGTTTATATATAACTTACAGTTGCTGAAGAAGATGGGCCTGAAGAAACTGTGAAGCGAAGAACAAATAATGTCAGTCGTGTCGGGGAGAGAAACTGGCAAGACTGTGCCCTATATTAGTCAGTCTTTTTCTCTCTCCTATATGGCCGGCATGTAACCGCCGCGCGCCCGCCTGCTCCTGCGCTGCGCGCCGGCTCAGTCTCTTAGTGAGCTAGGTATATGGCCGGCATGTAACCGCCGCGCGCCCGCCTGCTCCTGCACTGCCCGCCGGCTCAGTCTCGCAGTGACCTCGGAGATTACGCAAGCTGTCCATTTAATTCGGCTGCGAAATCACTGAATTTTCTGCTAAAGACGGCCACTTTACTCCAAAACATTGATTTTACTCATTTATTGTGATTGATCTTGTATTCCTATTACAAAACATTTTGTCTAGCTTCAACATCTTACATCAGTAGATATGTAGGTACAATGAATGTCTCGTAATAATATTTACCTAAGGAGTTATGATTTCCTGCAGGATTTAATGTAACCATTCATTATGAAACATCTGGTCCGTTGATTGTAGTTTAATAATATGGGTCGCACGGTTAGAATATCGGTGTCGTAAGCGCATGGTTTGAGTCATCGCACCTACATAGAACCAACATGACGAAATTGAAATAATCGTCGACACGGCCGCGCTCGCGCAAGCCGGCAGGAATTGGGCAATCCGCGAGCGGACCCCCCCCCCCCCCCCCCCCCCCCCCAACCCCGCCACCACCTCACCAGCACCAGATCGAGTCGAACGAGCGCGAACACGGACTACCGATTACGAAATTTAAACTTTAGTAATCTATATTGTTTCAGGCGCCTTTAAACTGCGCGTCGTCTTCGTTGTAATTGTTTTTCCTAATAAACACTGCTACATGCGAATGTGCTCTACCTTTGCAATTATATTGTTGCTAGCGCTAAATGTTAAATGCATAATTTATTGTACACACCCACTTATTCATTGTCAATTAGTTAACTTGTAATCATAGGGGAGTATATATAAATAATAAATATAATGGTACCGGAAGTAATCCAACTATGGGTTAATCTATGAGGGCGCGTGGGGCGAATGGAACGGGCGCGGGCGCAGTGCTCCGCCCTCGAGCGCGCGGCCAATGGGAACCCGGGAACTATCCTAGCGGACGCCAGGATCCGCGACCTTCTCCATTTCCATGAAATTCCTCCCAGGCCACCTTAATTTTTTACACCCAAAAACACAGCCTCGCGAATGTAGCTTTATTGGAACTTTAACTTCTCTAACTCGAACTGAAATTGGAATTAATTCAAGCGAGCGAAATTTTACAATTTGTCCTCCGAGTCCACGTGTAAATGGCTATTAAGAAAAAAAAAACTTGACTGACGGACCCCGCACCGTAATTAGGTAATAGATGCCAAGATTAGTAGGTATGGAATTATCTGTCTTGTTTAGTAGAATTCACTTCATCCTCTATCTATTGGGGTAAGTCCGGGGTAGATGGCCATAGTTTTTTCCAACACCGATTATGCGGAACCTATAAATATTAGAATTTTGATTTTAGTTGAAAATTAAACTTGGATTATCTGTCTAACGCTAACAAAACCGCAAACATTGTTAAAACTAAGCGAACACGGTCAAAAAATATTTTGAAATCAAATTAAGGTTGGCTATCTCCCCCGGATATCTCCGGGAAAGATGGCCATAACATTGAATATGAGTAGATTTCTAAATGTTTCTATTTTTGTGCACATTTCTCTCCCTCTTTTTAATAAAATAAACAGAATTTTTAATTCGGTATAATTTTAATGAACCCACAGTAGATATTTGTACATAATAGTCGTCAGTTCTTCATTATTCTGGATGTATAGTAATGTATTTGTCATCTCTCGCATATTATTAGTACTACTGTTATGATTTTAATTAATAATATCTATTTCTTTATTTTTTGGTATCTGAGATCCCAGTTCAAGGCTTTCCAGTAGTAATTAACTGCGTATGGCCATCTCTCCCGATGTAGCCGGTTCATTATATCAACGAATAAAAAAAAAGTAGTGAGCCCATTCAAGTTATTTTAAATTTAATATGTACGCAAACCTCCGTACTTTCTAAAATAATCATTATTATTGGGCCAGTTAAAAAACAAATAGAGTTACTGTATATATCGGCATCTCTTTATAAATTTTCAAGTAGCGTAATTTAAACAAAGTTATTTTTCATGAGAATTTTTCTGTTGATCTACTTGTTTTCCACGTATATCAAGTGCTATCTTTAGAATGAATAAAGTTTACGTGAAACAAGCGACATTAACATCCTATAAGTTGGAAAAAAATCGACTGGCCATCTTAAACTTATGGCCATCTACCCCGGAATTACCCTAAGTAGTAAAGAGATACGAGTACCTATTTAGGTTCCGAATAAAAAAAATACATTTAAATCTTTTTATTTTATGTTATAGGGAGCAAAAGAGCAGACGGATCGACTTAATTAATTAATAATTCGGCTTTAATGGACCACGCTATGAACATATTATTAAAACTTGAAAAAAAATATTAAGAACTAGAAGGCGCCCGCAACTTCGTTCGCGGAGGAGAAAAAGTCATAACCCGTCGTTTTTTCTTCAGCGTAGTCGGGTAAAAAGTATCCCATAACAATCTGGAGATATCCAGCTGCCCGTGTACCAAAAATTATGTAAATCTGTTTAGCAGATTTTGCGTGATGAAGCCACAACGACACATGCAAACATAAAAACATACATAAAATCCAAAAAAAAATATTTTTCGTATTAGTGACCCCCAAATAGTCCGTAACAATCAATTTTTTGAAAATATCTTCAATGTACAGCCATTTCATTTTTACAACTTTATAATAGTATAGAAGAAGAAATGTTCATACTCGTGTTAGACTTTGTGCGTAAAGCTTTTCATTGCCGTATAGCCAGGTCAATAACTAATTGTGTCTAATATGTTTAGTAGTTTTAGTGTGTTTTAAGAATGGAAGTTTATAATCGCTGTTAGTCCGTAATGGATTAATCGATGGGGTTTCCAGTGGGTTTACGTCATTTTAATATTTATCATCATCTTCATCCCTGATCTTTTTTTTACAAACCACTATGCTGTAGAGATGTTTTTGATCACCTTAGAATCAGAACACGAGACATAGACCCATCAATATAGAAAAATATACACATACTGCAATACCGACACTATCCAACTTAGTAAGATGTCGAGAGCAATTAACTACATGTTATTTGGGTTAATTAAATATTCAGTAACCCTTAGCAAGACATAAAACAAAATCACAGAAAAGTACTGTTATGCTAAAATGTTGCTTATTATTGATGACTGCAAAACAGTTGCAATACAAGTCAGATGGGGAGAAATTTAATATTGAGTAAACTACGTATACAAAGAAGAGGATTGTTACCATCGTTTTAATTAAACCACCGATTTGCCCTTCCATAGTTGTGCTTAGAGTTTTGACAAAACCATAATTTTAAATACCTAATTACCAACTATGTTTAAACAGGAAAGACTAAAGTGAATATAATGGTACATATTTTATGCAAACGCGTTATACCTACTTATCATGTCATGCTTTTTCAGTCGAGTTCCGCATTTATGCCATGAAGCTTGCTGAGTGGCCTAACTAAGGTACGAGACTTAAAAGTGAAATAGATAACTATTGTAGGTATACACTACTTGTTTTTGAGTAAACTACATATACTTTAATCACATTTGTGTAAGTTGAAGCATCTAGTTAATTGTATCCTGATATAGAAGAAGGCTTTAAATTGTGGTTAGTACCTATATTAAAAAATATATATATTTCTCATTCTCTGAAAGTGGATCATTGTTTGTCTAAGGAGCAGGTTTACGTTTCGGCCGTAGGACCGAAAAGTATTTAAAAATCTTAGTATAATCGTTGGGCTACGACCGATACGCGTACAGACACACTTCGCTTTTTTTCCTTTGGTTTTGGATGTTGATTTCTTAGTCTACGGCCATTTTGGATTGAAAAATGGTAGATACCACTTTATCATTGAATCCAAAATAAAAGCCATTTTTAAATAACGACGCCCATGATGTTTTTCTTTTAAAAAAACATTAAAGAGTTTTTATTTTTTCGAAAAAACCATGATACTCTGTAGTTTTTGAGTAAAATGCCTGTGGCATACGGACGGACAATACGAAAATATAAAGGGTTCCGTTTTTGCCATTTTGGCTACGGAACCCTTAGGAATTTTATGCGTATAAAAAGAAAAACCGGCCAAGTGCCAGTCAGACTCGCGCACCGAGGGTTCCGTACAAACTTTCACTTACGCTAACATATTACTATATTACCCAGTTGCGGTTGAGTTATGTTTGCACCTGATATGTATAGCACTACATCCAAATGAGGTGCAAACTTAACGCATCCAGATTGTTCAAATAGGTTTTATGAAAATTTAAAAAAGAAATAGCTAGTTAGAGATATGGTTATAATTGTCGTGTAATACCTATTTATTTTTATATAAAAATTGTGAAAATTAATAAAAAACGTAAAAGGCGGAGAGTGTTTTTTCACATATTCCTTAATAAAACAAAATCGTATTGCGGTAAAAAAATTAAAACGATATACCTATATATACATATCAAGCCCTTTCATGATACCCTACATGTCCTAGTACCTAGAATTTTAATTTTTGCCCCCCTATACGTCGTTCTTATTAGAAAATAAAAATATATTTTAAAATATGTCCTTTGCAATACATGTGGGCTGACCATGTTTATCAATATTCCCAATTACAAATAGATAGCATAAACAGTTTTCAAGATATGGCGCTCTAATAGTCGGACGGACAGACAGACACTTTTTTACCATTTTAGGTACTGAACCCTAAAAGGGTGGGAAAGTAAGATTAGTGCACATAAGAATTCTCACCTGGGTTTTGTTTGTTTTCCTCATATTCGAAATGGAAATTGTTTAAGTCGCTCAATTGGCGCTCTCACATAGTAGATGCTGCCTTTCTCGCGTAGGTTAAAAATCTACTACTGTTAAATTGTCAAGTTAACTTTCACAAAACTGATATTTCCTGTTTTGTTACCATTAAATAAGTAAATATGAAGGAACAATTTTACACAAATCGAACTAGTCCCATGGTAAGCTTATTAATAAGGCTTGTGTTATGGGTACTAGACGACGATATATGTAATAGATATATAGATATATTACTTATTACATCCATCAAAAATTTATTCTTAAGTAGGTAGTTATTATTATAATCCATACTAATATTATAAATGCGAAAGTGTGTCTGTCTGTCTGTTACCTCTTCACGATGAAATTTGGTATGGAGATAATGTGAGCCCCGGGGAAGGACATAGGCTACTTTTTATCCCGGAAAAATGTCCTTATCCGCGATAAACGAATTTAAGGCGGACGAAGTCGCGGGCAGAAGCTAGTTGGTAATAAAGTGAACAAACTACACAAACCGGTAAAGTGCGAGCCTGACTCGCGCACCTAGAGTTCCGTAAAAACTATCACTAACCTACCTTTTTGGCATGGCTAGTTAAATTAAGATTGCACTTGGTATCTACGGTGTCGCATACAAATGAGAAATGAGGTGCAAACTTAACACAATGGGGTTGCTAAATAATCTTTTTTTTTTGAAAAAAATGTTATAGTAAAAATATTATTAATATGATTATAATTTCCCTTTACTATTTATTTATATTCCTTGAACAATTGAACAAATATTTTCGCTTCGAGCCGGGGGATGTTATTTTTTTATTAATTTAAATCTATCGGGTCTTTCCGCTATTTTCATGCATGCCCCGGGGCAAAATATATATAAACAAACCATTGTTATGCTCGTGAATGACATACTCAATTGCTTTGTTTTCCAATGAAAGGCACTTCGTTAGTTGTATTTTTTTAGCAAAGTCAACGATGGTAATGAACCCCAGGATATATGTTAAAGTTATAAATAAACAAGTACTAAGTAGTGTATAAATGGTTATGTTATGAGTGTGCTGTAAAGTTAAAATAACGGAGGAAGGGTTAGTGGTATCGTGTATATTACTCAATTTATCCCTAGTCAATTAAGTAAACACAAATGGTGAAAAAGCAATACGATCCAATTAGATGATAAAGATAAAATTTCCATTGTCTTGCTCAACCAATGGTAGATAAAGTCAGGAATGAAATAGTCGTATCATGTTATAAATTACCTACAAATAAAGTCTTTTTTTATTATTTTTTATATATTTATAACAAAAAGATTCTCAACGCGAATAAGAAGCGTTTTGTACAATGCAAAAAATCAAAACCAATACTTACTTTAAAATTAAAAATCACTGAACAAAAGTAATTATCTCAGCGAAGAACTTAAATCTGGGCGTCCGCATGCGTTTTTCCAGGTTTCCTAAAGTTTTCATATTGGTCATTTTTCACAGATAATTAATAATAAATAAGTAAAATAAAGAAATATTAGGGACAATCTTACACAAATCGACCTAGTCCCACAGTAAGCAAAGCTTGCACTACGGGTACTAGGCGGCGGTATACATAATATATAGATAAATTATAATACCTAAATACATAGAAAACATCCAAGACCCAGGAACAAACATTCGTGCTCATCACACAAACATTTGCCCTGGCCGGCATTCGAACCCGGGACCGCTAGCTTCGTAGGCCGTCGTGCAACCCACTGAACCAAACGTCAAATAAAAATATAGGTGTTTTTTTGAATACCAAATTAAATTTTATATTTAATTTACAAATCAAATTTCAAATAGATGGCATTAGCAGTTTCTGAGATATAGCGCTGTAATAGTCGGAAAGGCAGACAGCTGAGTCGCACTATAAGGGTACCTTTTTACCTTATTGGTGCGGAACCCTAACAAAGTGCGTTAAATGATGTAGGTACAAACTTTTTTAGAAGTAAGTAGGCATAGACCGATGAAAACACTGAAATTTAGAAAATAAATAAACGTATCTGGATTAATGGTACCTACATGAATAGACTTAGTCCCAAAGTAAGCAAATTTGTTATAATTTTAAAGATTTAATTTGGATTTACAAACATTTATACTTTAAAGATTAAAATTTTCACTGTAAAATCAATAGATGCAGAATACACGTAATAATAAAGTTTTAAGAACAGTGCCGTACTTTTCTTTAGACATCCGTAACTCATCGAGATTATTCTGAAGATCCCAAACTGGGTAGGATTGCATTATTTTATATCAGTGTTCCTATCACTACCTTCCCATCATCAGATTACCTAGACAGTATACCGTAAAACGAGGCTAATTGAGATCTGCGAGGCTATTTGGAAAATAATAATTATAAGTTTTGAGTCCACATATTTTTTGTCATGACAATGGTATAAACGTGGATCTTCGTCTGGCAACACTAAGTCTAATGCAAAGTGCTCGCAGTGAGGCGGTGGAGTTCACACGCGTGCTTAAAAAAATCTTAATTGATTCGGTGAAAAAGTAGTGCCAATCAAGACCGTCCTACTTCAATCCAGATCTCGGTTGGCCGTGGGGTTAACAAATTTTTAAATATCACAAAATTGTATCCGCTTATTTTGAATTAGATATTAACGGTGTTTTTTTAAATAAGGCTAGCCTTTAAAACGGTTTTTGGGGTTATTTGGTTACTAGTACCAAATATCCCACTTACATACAGTACTGTAAAGGTGGGCTGACAATCTTTTTTTCAACAGGACGATGGTGCGAAAGTCCAGCCATAGGTACCTTCCGAAATTGTAGAAGGGGAAAAGAATCTTAAAGCGTACTGCCAATACGTCCACTGGCGTTCAATATGTAAGTAGGCTTAACAACGCTTAATTGATAGTACTGTGAAGGTATTAATCCTTCACTATGGATGTAGAAGTAGTACATATTTAAATTAGGAACGTTAGCTGTCTCTTAACAGTTTTGTCATTATGTGGAAGTCTTAGGACAGACGTTGAATACAGAACATCAAACCCGTACCAGCTCCTTTATATTTATACCACCACGAGCTACAACCCCACATATTGGTGAAGGTCAGTGGGGCTCCGCACGCCACGTTCGGCGGAGGCGGCATTGGGTTTCAGTGAGAGCCGTACATCGAGTGGAGCACGGGACTCCTTGCGGATACATTTTGGTGACTGACGCACGGTCATCAGACAACGAATACAGCGGAGACAAGGGTTTCACATTGCTACGGAGAGAAGAAAGAATAACGAGAAAAAAAGAAAGTGACGCAGAGGCTGAGCGTCACACGGCAAGCAATTTTACGGTGATGCTATTATTTCAATACGTATAACTTATATCACCACATCATTCATACGTTATAAGATTACTGTACAAAATAGATCGTAAAATGGAAGCAAACAAATGTACCTTGAAACATAGATATCAATTGAATAATTAATTACAACGCTGTATGTGTTTTGATTGCATGCCATGATGATCTGATTTGGAAAAGTGCTTATACCTATAATATTCCAAGACGCGAGGCGTCTAAACGTGCTAAACGGTCGGTGGAACTGTTTAATTTGCTATCGGCATAGTTTTATATAATTACCGCATGATATTCTATTATAACAATCATCTCACGCTTTGTGTGAGTTTAGCAACGCAGGAACACGTCATCGTCGCATCTCAGCATTTCTCCGGTGCCCCAGACATCGTCTGACAGGTCGTCAGAAACAGCGGTGAGCGGCACGTCACGAAGACTACGCATTAGCAAAAGGGAAGAAGCATTTTGGCGTCTATAGAAGATCACCGACGGATCAGTGATCATACGTGCGATTCGGGTGAAGAGTAGAGCTCTATAATTTGTTAGTGGTTATCCAGGATCATTTACCGTTTATCAAAAGAAAATCCATTTTCATTATGTATATAGATAAAATGCATATAATATAATTAATTATATATAAATTATTGACAATTGGGTCAATCAACTTTCTCGGTAATTCGTTGCCGTAGTTACGTCTCATGAACCCATTTCGTCAATATGTTGACAGCCGGGTTTGTTGGCAAATTTTTCTATATAATTCGATCAATATTCTCCTAAAGTATAGGACCTTTATGGGACTAAATAATAATAAAAAGTGGATCCACCCAGTTAAAATGACAATAATTATTAAGTAGGGTGTGAATAATTAATAAATTTATCTTTTCGCAGAATATATAGAGTGATTCTCTGAAGGTGAAGGTGAAATGTATATAATTAATTGTATATTAAAATGTATCTAATGTATATATATAAAATATTAGAAGGTTATCTTGTAAATAATTAATAATGTATGTTTCATAGAACGTTTAAATATTAAATATAAGGTTTTATCATATTGTATGGTCACAAGAATACGGGTGCATTGCATATGACAGAAAGGTTGTATGAAGAAATTTCTATAGACCTTAATCCCCTTATAGTGTTCATTGAATGTCATGAATGACATATCTGTGTAACAAATCAAATGAAACACAGTCAGTTGAAAGTAATATAATTAGACTCAATTATATGTAAATATTGTGTATATGCTTATTTGCTGACCATATCAGTCGGTAGGAAGACAGATAACATGTGGGCACTTTTATAATGTTTTTCTTTGTTCACATATTACGATCCATTGGAGACAACACGTTGCATGCTGATGACTTCCTGTCATCAGGCCACGACGTGGCAATGAGGAGCAGCAGATGACATCCTGTCATCCCGAAGATGACATCATGTCATCCCAAAGATGACATCAGGACGAGAAGTATGCTACTATGCATACTCTTCGCCAACCGGGCGATGTAGTACATATTTAAATTAGGAACGTCAGCTGTCTCTTAACAGTTTTGTCATTATGTGGAAGTCTTAGGACAGACGTTGAGTACAGAACATCAAACCCGTACCAGCTCCTTTTTATTTATACCACCACGAGCTACAACCCCACAGTACTGTCCGCGAAAATGTTAATTTGTGAAAGTTAAGACTGTTTTCGATACAACTGCTAGTTACGCCTGTTGTTAATTATTCACATATAGTGTGCGTGTAATGGAAATTTTATATTTGAGAGAAAAACTACAGATAGAGAAAAAAAGAGACGTATTCTATCTAAATTTGATTTAGAAGTCATAATTTTATTTTACGTTTTAATTGTTGATTTACTGCTGTCATAGACGTTATATTTTATGCTTATATAGATGAGCAAATTTTGTTTGAATATGTATAGTTAAGATTTCTATAAAATGACATGAGTCAAAAGTTTATAACAATTTCAATAAATCTTGCTTATGTAAGCACAACTTAGCGGTTTTTTTGTCCCAAAATTGTAACAGAAATATGGTTACCTACACCTACTCTAGTATTAGTACCTTCAGCAGTCGTTCCTAAAGTGTCTCAAATAGCTTTAGAATATTTTGTAGAGAAAAGGAAAATCAACACCGGTAGGCCATGCATCCTTCGTCATCGGTATAACAGAAAGTTTATTCGAGCGTTTCGCGTCGCCGACGGTGTGGCCGCACGGAGTGAAGTTCGCGAACTGGTTTCGTGTGCGCCCGCGCCGCTTCGTGGGGAGCGGCACGCATGCGCATATGCACCCTGAACAGCACAGTCCGAAGTCCGCCGCTAACGCACCAGTCGACCAGTGACACTCAGCGCATGATCAGTGTATGTGATGATGATAAGCTATGTATTCTACTCCAGAATGTAAGGTGCTTACGCAATAAGACCGCTTATATTGAAAGCTTACTCCAAGGTGGCACAAAATACGATCTCCTATTAATGACGGAACACTGGCTGACATATGAAGAACTCGCCGTTACTAGTATTATGAATTATTCTCTAAAGTCTAGTTATTGCCGGGAATCCCGACAACACGGTGGAGCCTGTATATACGTACACAACGGTGTCTCAGTGTTGGATCGGAGTGATTTGTGTAAAAAATACTCATTGGAAATGCACATTGAGATAGCAGCGGTCCAACTGATCAATGTGAACCTTATTGTTATCTGTATTTATCGCTCCAATACGGAAGGTGACTTTAATATATTTGTTAATCAGCTCGAACTATTATTAAACAGCGCCGCTCAGGACGACGCTAATATTGTATTGATGGGAGATATAAACATAGACTCCCTAAAACACTCAAAAGAGATTAAATTAATCAACGAACTATTAGCCAGGTTTAATATTACGTCTAGGGTTAAGTTCCCCACTCGAATACAAGGGGATTCAAAAACATGTTTAGACCATGCCTACACGGACCTATTCTCCGATCGGACTAAGGTGTACCCAATAGAATTTAATATCAGCGATCATTGTGCAGTTTGCCTCGTATTATTGACGCCGAAGGAAAAAAGCAATGCGCGGCGGATGATAAAGAGGGTAACAAATAGACCTAACATGTCTAGATTCAATGACGCTATAGTACAATATAATTGGTCCCAACTATCTTGTGTGGAAGAACTTAGTTTTGATAGTATTTTTAATATTTTTATCAAGCACTGATCAAATTGTCCTTTAAAATCTGTCATAGTGGGACCTAAAGATATTGTATGGTCTACATGTGAAATAGTAAGGAGTAAGCAAATTTTGTTACTGCTTGGAATGTTAACGCGATTCTATCCTCATAACCAAGATCTTATGGAAGTTATCAACCAATACAAATTTAAACACAATGGTATATTGAGTAGGACTAGAAAATCATTTATAAACAACAACATAGAATCGAGTGATATCAAAAATGCTGCTCTATGGAATGCCATTAAAATGGAAACAAATAAGGGCAGAGAGTGCGGGGACGAATACGGTGTGCTGCGGCGCGCCGTGTGCGGCCCCGCTGGCTCCGAGCGGGAGCTGGCTGACGCGCTCAACCGGCACTACCTGGCCGTGATGCGGGACACACCTCTCAGGCCCGATATCCCGGCGGCCCTGAAGTTGTTGCGAACTGCTAGCCCACCAGTGCCCGGGACTATGTTCATGGCACCATTCACAGCACACAAAAATTAAATCAAAGGCTACTAAGGATATTTACGGCCTTCCAACGTCTGCATTACGTAGCTTACCGTTCACCTTCCTTGATATATTATGTGATAATTTTAATAACTCGATCTGCAGTGGTTTATACCCTGATACCCTCAAACGAATCAAAGTAGTGCCGGTATACAAAGGAAAAGGTAGCAGGAAGGAACTTAAGAATTACCGCCCGATATCCTTGGTACCTGCGATCTCTAAGGCGTTCGAGATGGGTTTATGTGATAGGCTAGGAAATTTCTTTAAGCATAATGGATCACTATGCTGTCAGCAATATGCGTATCAAGCTGGTCGTTCAACAGCGGGGGCGGCTAGCGACGTACATAAAAAGGTCCTTAATAAACTTGAATGCAGAAAGCGCGTTGCTGCTGTACTATTTGACCTTTCTCGTGCCTTTGACCTTGTTGACCATATCCTGATAGCATCCAAGCTTGAACACTATGGAGTCCGAGGGGTCAGCCTAGATTTTATTATTTCTTTTCTTAATAATCGATCCCAGACGACGGATGTGGCTGGCGTGACTTCAGAACCGGGTATAATTGGAGACCGGTCTGCCCCACAGGGATCTAACGTTGGAAACACAATTTTAGTGTTGCTGATGAATGACTTACCGTTCCCCTCTTCGCATGCTGAATTCATTATGTATGCAGACAACATGTGCCATAGTGAGTGCGGAGAGTGATGATGAGCTCCGTGTAAACATTGAAGGGGTGATACTAAGACTGTTGCACTGGTTTACTGCTAATGGTATGCAGCTCAATGTTGAAAAGACCAACCTTCTGGAATTTTCATTAGCTACCAAAAAGACATCTAGACTCTCAGTGACGGTAAATGGCACCAACATTGAGGCGGTAAATCTTGCGCGGTTCGTTGGTTTCACGTTCGACAATCGACTACAATGGCACGGGCACATTAACTCGCTGGGCGCCAAACTGAACTCGGCGTACTACGCAGTGTCCCGCCTAAGAGCATCGCTATCACAGCGAAACTTACTCGTCGCTTGTTATGCGTATTTTCATACTCACCTCACTTGCGGAATTGACCTGTGGGGCATGGCCGCAGACAGAAATCGTCCGTTTGTCATCCAGAAAAAACTTATTCGGTATATGTGCCGGGTTGCACTGGATGAGCCAGCAAGACAACTTTTTATAATGCTTTGAATTTTAACAGTTCCCTCCCTATACATATTTGAGGTAAGCAAGTTAATGAGAAGAAAAAACACTGAATTCACAAAACCGATCCGAGGCTCATCCAGAAGGCCTCCCGGTTTAGTAATACCTAAATACAGACTCGTAAAAACTAGTCAGTCGTTCCAAATTATGGGACCACGCATATACAATACACTGCCGCCTGAAATAAGGGAGGCTACCTCGGATCTAAGTTTCAGGAATGAATTAAAAAGTTTCCTAATTAAAAAGGCATTTTATACCGTTGCAGAATATCTCCAAGGCTGATCTAACCTAAGTAGTTACCTGGCGTATAGGAGCGAAATAATATTTGTCGATATGTTTTTATTTTAACCTTCATTATATTTAAATTATATTTGACATGTATATTATGATTAAGACAATGTATGATCAATACAAATAAATGATATGATATGATATGATATGATACTATGTCCAACACTGCTTCTGCTGCATGTCAATGACATGCTGTCCACCGATAGTCTTTATTGTTATGCAGACGACAGTACCGGAGATGCACTTTACACAGGCCAAGCAAACATCCCTCTTTCCGTTGTGGAAGAAACTCGCGAACTTATGAGCTAATTAGAGTGCTGAACGGGACATAATATTTTAGTTTTCGGTTGATGTTTTTTTTTTTATAAATATGTGATATAGATATACGATGCAACTGCTCATTCTATGTCCTTAAATAGGAGATGGAACACTGAGATTAAGTGTTAGTTAAATATAAGTATGAATCCTAGGTGGGCTAACTTTTAGGTTGGGCTAAAACGCTAGAAAGCTTTTAAACATTTTTGAAACTAATAAAGGGTAATTAAATCGTTAAATGACATAAAATCATTTGATCTGGATAAAGTACGGGCGTTTTGTAGTAAATAAATTGATAAACATCAGCGTAAACCAATATTTATATGGATAGGTAAAAAACCGGTTTTGCGTTATAATTACCGGTAATTTACCGGCTTCATATTTGACTGGTTTACCGGTTAACCGGTAAATCGGTATACCGGTTTGCATTCCCTAATCCTGATGGTGTGCGGCGTCAGAGACGTCGTGTTTATCCCCCGCATCCCCCTCATCCCGAGCAACTTCCCGTTGCGCTTCATGCGCCTACAGTTCGCCGTGAGCGACTGCTTCGCCATGGCATTTTTAAGCATATGATATTCAAGTGACTACATAGATGTGTGAAAAGTTCCAAAAAGATTAGTTTGTTCATTGTTATTCATTTTCCATTGGTGGTATATATTTATTTAGGTTAGGTATGGAATATTTTAAGGCTGCTTACTATTACTAACCTAGTTTTATAAAAAAATAGTGTTGCGGAACCGGTATGCAAATTTGTAGTTATGCCGGCGGCACGTGTCTGGCAAGCCCGCCAACAGCGATACCTTAGTGAATTTTGTTTTTCTCTTTGTAAATATTACGAGTAATTGCTGGACACCTTCAATATTCCACATATGTTAAGATCAATGGATCACCAAGTTATTTTTCAGATTGCGTCCGCTTTTTGTGTTTACAAAACATGGTATTTAGTATTAACTTTGAAACTAGTCATAAATTAGGTGTGTCCGATGAACCAAAGCAACGTAAATATACTTTCTGTGTGCGGACACATGTGCTGTATAATATGCCAAATTTATCTAAAAACAGCTCTCCGTCGATAAAAACCTATTCATCAGTTCGTCTGATCTTCATTTGCGGTTTCTGTGTAGGTAATAAAAAAGTGCTTTTCAGCTTATATATCAAAACCGTCAGTATATTAACGGATAATATGAATGAACAATTAAAATAAACGACTTGTCGGTGTATTTTCCGCGAAGCGTTGGTTGTCTATATGTCAATATCATCATCATCATCATCATCATATTAGTCTAAAGACGTCCACTGCTGGACGAGCGCTTCTCACAAGGATCTCCATCAACAACTGGGCGTGTGCCGTCCTCATTCAACGGAAATCGTCCATCTTATGTTGAGGGCATTCCCACGCTCCATCGCCCTGTACGCAGGCGCCACTTAAGAACCTTTCTACCCCAGCTGCCGTGGGTGGGACGAGCAATGTGCCTCGTCCACTAACACTCATATTTAGCAACTCTCTGAACCATGTCGACGACCTTGATTCTTCTGCGAATCTTCTCGTTTCTGATTCGAGTATAGCTCGCTCCAATGCCTTTCAAGTGGCTTTTAGCCTTCTTATGAGACCTATTGTGAGTGCCGTCACTGCTAGGGATAAATAGATAGGTCTTCGATTACGTTCGCGGAGAAGAAAAAGTCATTAACCCTATTTTTCTGCAGCAAAGTCAGGTAAAATGTGTCCTATAACAGCAGCGACATTAGTTGAAATCCATTTAGCCAATTTGGCCAGAACGATACATACAAACAATAAAAACTATTTTGAATGAATTATTGACGTTGTGTTCCTCACATTTCGGGTGCGGTGCGATGAGGGGCACATAATGATATTTTCATACGAAATTGCACGCCATGGCCTGCAAACTGACCTTCTATTGTTTCCATTCGCTCCGAGCGGCGCGCGCGCTGGGGTGGGCCGCGGCGAAAAGAACGAATAACTATGTATTTTAAAATAAGATTTTAGTAGGAAAAGAATATAAATTATATAAAAAATATTGTTATTTATTTCTTTGCATGTTTGAGAAAAGCACAATACAAACCTCAGCGCGAACAGAGCTTGTCGGCCTCGTATCGTATATAACTACTCAGCCGGCAATCCCCTATTTCGCAGCCTCTGCAGTAACGTACTATTAGTGACCTTCGAGTGAATAGTCCGTTACAATATATTTCTGAAAATATCTTCTATGTACCTACAGACATTTAATTTGTACAAATTTATAGAGTCTGGCTAGCCAAATGTTGTTGACAGATTTCCTTGTGGTTTATGGTATCACCAATTTTATTGTCTATAATAAAAAAAAGGCTGTTGTCAATTTATGACTGTAATTCATTCAAATGGTTCGCGGTTTATGCATCATTTACTTTAAATAATATTAACAATGACAATACCGAGTGAGGTCCGCATACTACGAGTATTATTTAAGCTCGTAAATAATTACGACAATGAGCGAAGCCGACGTGAAGCGTTATACAACAAAAAACTGCAATGTTTACAAATCGTAAAAATTTAGTAGGTTGGTGCTGTATAAATAGTTTGATACTTTACGTACTAGTTTTAACATTTCCCTATAAATTTGATTACATACGTGAACTTATTAAAACCTGAATATCATAAACAGGACAAGAATGTAAAGAAACGGATAAACTAGAAGTTTTGGAAAATATCAATGAAGTCACAGATCAGTAGTAATTTGATATAAAAATCTATAAATGAGTGACATGCGTGTCGATGGAATCTCGCACTTGGCCCACCGTGCTTGTGCAAGATTACTCTAAACTAACCCATGTTACACCTACTTAACCTAACCACAGACCTATCGTAACGTAACTCAATGGTCACATAGACAGACGTTTGAAACTCACAGAATGTCAATTACCTCTATTGATTGGCCAATTTTGTAAGTTATTTTTACTATGTATTGTATTGTATTGATCAATGTTTTTTTCGAACAGGTTTTTGTTTTTCAACTTAAAAAAAAATAAGAAATTAAGGCATACAAAACAACTATTTTTCAGAATATTTTTCAGTATATATATATGGTGACAAAGTGTAAAAATATATGTTTGTCGTTGACTGTAGGGACTGTTCAAAGGGGTAGAAATAATGATAGCTGACTTTGAGTACATGTCAACGTATATTACTTATTTATTTCCTTAGGTACTTTAGCGTGTGCACAGTAAATTTAAAGATGTTTTTTAGTATTAAAACTTATAACTCCCACTACACAAAGTGTCACCAGCACATGATTTTTTAATTACCCTCCAAAGAATTGGGTAATATTTCAGTAGCCAGATAATTGTATACGTACATATATTTTTTTAAGGGAAATTTTTTCTCAATACCTACTTGTGCTATGATGACTACTAGAGGATGAAATATACTTAATACAATATATTTATGGAAAACATCCAAGATTCAGGAATAGTATATTACTGCAGAGGCCGGGAGATACGAATCCACGAAATGATATTCGTGCCGAGGCATGTATACTGCTTTTCTCCAAATATGCGAGGAAATTTGACACGTTTATGTAACTTATTTTCGTATAAATAACACGACAGACAATCTTTGACAAAATGAAATTCACGTTCCCGCCTTATTTGTTTTTAAGGATATTAAAGTAAAAAAATTTGGGTCCGAATTGTATATTCGGTTCCACATGAAATATAGTAATGAAAATAAATAAAAAGAAAACCCATAGCAATAATTAAAATAAATATATGCATTATTACTTTTAGTTGAATCGGCAATTGCTAAACGCACAACATTAAAAAACATACCTTCGCTACAAAATATTTATCAGTCCCAGAAGATCATTAAGACTAAATAAACTATATTATGATTTGGACTCAATAATTATTGTTCTTTTTTTTGTATTACTATTGGCATTCACCATGGATTAACTAAACGCAGAAAACATTTAAAGTTTTTTTTAATCTCGGTTTTTGTACGTAACTATTGGCTGTATGGTGAATTTTCAGTCTTGGATGCAATGAAAAGTAAAAACCTGCACAATAATGTTCACTTCCCAGGCCTGTCCGGGAAGTAATGCCACTTTTTTATGTAAATTGTAAGTTATTGGATTTTGCATATCGATAAAATAAGGTATATTCTATTAAGTTAGTTATGCAACTACATAGTCTCTAACTTAAATGTTCCTGATAAGAATAAAATATAATATAACTAGATCCTGCCCGCGACTTCGTCCGCCTTAAATTCGTTTATCGCGAATAAGGGTATTTTCCGGGATAAAGTAGTATGTAGATAAAAAGTAGTATGTCCTTCCCCGGAACTCAAATTATCTCCATACCAAATTTCATCCAAGTCGGTTCAGCGGTTTAAGCGTGAAGAGGTAACAGACAGACGTCTGTCTGTTACCTCTTCACGACTTGTCAGACACACTTTCGCATTTATAATATTAGTATGGAAGTATGGATATCAAAGTAACATATCCTCGACGTGTTTGGGCTTGAGATATGAGATACACTTTTACGTAACGATTAATAAAAACGTATGACATAAATTGACTTTATACCAAAAAAAAATCAACATTTTAGTGGATTATTTTTGTCAATTTTATGTTTTGCTAATTTTGTAATTTGTAAGTTTGCGAGATCTACAGCTCAGCTATGTTGTTGTTGTTGTCAATAAGGCGTTGATACTTATGTAAGTCGAACACAGACAGGGAATATAAGAGCAATGAAAAAGTACCTGCGATCAGTATGAAATTCCTACATTTATCAAAGGAGAACGGCCAAAGGGAGCACAATTTGCTCCGGGTCCTGAGCGTAATTTGAAGAGCAGTTGTGTGTCTTTGGAGGATGGAGGGCCCTTCAAATAATAGTCAGATTGAATTAACTGACGATATGTTGACTATAACCTAGTGCCATTAGGTTATCCTATGTATGCAATTAATAATGTTTGCTGATGATTTAAAGTTAATAAAACCCGTGAGTGACCATATTGATTGTGCCAAGCTACAACAGGACATAGATAGTGTCTGCGAATGGAGTATAAAAAATAAACTGACTCTCAATGAAGAGAAATGCTCAATTATGTCATACACCCGCGCTAGAAACAAGTTGCATTTTGATTATAAAATACAGGACACCTTTCTCGAACATATTTTATCAGTTCGAGATCTTGGTACACGTTTTGATCCACACCTCACTTTCAATGACCATATTGTAGCCACTTGCAATAGTGCAAGAAAATGTTTGGGCTTTGTAATCCGCCAATCTAAATCTTTTAATTCACAAACCGCTTTAAGGATATTATATAATGCATATGTTCGGAGCCGTCTCGAAATGAATTCCATTATATGGAACCCCCATGAAAAACAGCACACGCTTATGTTAGAGCGAGTTCAGAAATCCTTTGTACGCTTTCTTTTCCTCAAAATCTACGGGTATTACCCACGGATGTACCCCACTCTGTACGTTCTGGGAATGGTTAATTATACTTCCCTCGAGAGTAGAAGGAACATATCTCTTATAAAATACTTCTTCCGTTTAATACGCGGGCAAATTAGTAACCCTTTGTTGCTCGCCCTCATTCCACTGCGGGCAAAGTCTATCACCTCTGTCCAGCTCCGGCGCCGGCCTGCGCTCTTCGTTGTCCCAGCGGCACGCACCCAGGCACTTACCCATACACCGCTACACAGAGCACTAACACTTCTCAACAATATACTGGACAGCGACAGCGAACTTGATATATTCTGCAGTTCCGAACCTAGATTTCTTTCAGTTGCCGGTCGGTATCTGGAGTCCATTTCCACACCAAGCTCCATCATGTAACAGGCCTGTTGTACCAGTCCATTGTTTTTTGTCCAATGTTTATGTTTTTAATTAGTTTTAATGTTACAAATTAATTGCTATTGTGTATACTTACTCTCCTGTTAACACGTGTAGCTTGACTGTAATGTGTTAATTTATGGAAATAAATAAATAAATAAATAAATAAATAAAATTCATATCAATCACGTTAAAAAATCCGGCCAAGAGCATGTCGAACCATGCTCAGTGAAGGGTTCTGCAGCCGTGCATACAAAGAAAAACGAATATTTTTATGAAACTGTTCTTCGTGAACGTGACTATCAAAAAATATTGAGCTTATCATTTTTAAAAGATCTATTCAACGACACCCCACACACTAGGGTTGAAACGAAGAAAAAAATCACTCCCACTTTAGGTCTACGAGAGGTACCCGCAAAATATATTCTTTTTTAATTTTTATTTTACCTCTTTGTCGGCGTGATACATACACATACTCATACGAAATTTCAACTTGCTAATACTAATGATTACGGAGCTAAGCCGCGGACGGACAGACGGACAAAGCGAAACTATAAGGGTTCCTAGTTGACTACGGAACCCTAAAAAGAAGATAGTATAGCACAAATTAGCAGTGGGATCTAAACCTATTCATTTGGTGTTTTTTTTTCAGTATTCACCAACCACTTACCCTATTTCTTGGTAACGTAAGGCATCATTAAAAATTCATAAACCTTTAGCAATTTATTTAATCGATACCCTACCGCCACATAATATGAAGTATGCCTCATCTAGAGCGCATAATTCGCATCTATATACTATTATAAAGTTGTAAAAATGAAATGTCTGTACATTGAAGATATTTTCAAAAAAATGATTGTTATGGATTATTTGGAGGTCACTAAAATGAAAAATATTATTTTTGGATTTTATGTATGTTTGTATTTGTCGTTGTGGCTTTATGACGCAAAATCAGCTAAACAGATTTCAACTATTTTTGGTACATGGGTAGCTGGGTAACTCCAGATGGTTATAGGATACTTTTTACCCGACTAAGCTGAAGAAAAAAACAGGGGTTATGACTTTTTCTCCTCCACGAACGAAGTTGCGGGCGTCTTGTAGTACTTAATATAATTATAGGATAAAAGTACTTATGTGCCCACTTATGCACCCCAGATTAGACGTCATTGCATACAAAAGGGTAATATGGGGAGATAAATGTACCCGAATATATACGTCGTATGTGACGCTGTTGGTTTTAGTGTTCCCTACGATAGTTAACGTAGCGTGAAATAAAACGTATATTTTTAAATTCTTTATTTAGCGTAAACTGATTCATATTCTGATTTTATTCAAGAACGTGAGTAGTAGTCAGTAGGTACTCTTTTTGAAAACGATTTTTATCTGAAGACAGTGACGAATGGTTAATCCATGACGATAAACGCAACCATGATAATTAAATATGCATGCTTTTCATGAAATGGGTGCCAATATGGACTAACTGTAATGTAACGCATTAAATACCACACACGTAATCCACACGCGAACATGATTGAATGCTGCATACATTCAACTCATGCCGCATTGACGATAAGGACTCCGATAAAACTCTAAGTTTCGTGAAAAAACGCAAAAGTGCACAAAAATGGCAGCGTGTTATCGCTTACGAGTATGTATAACGAAGCGTGAACAGTAAGCACTTGATCTTTAGGCATCATTGGAAGTTGGACCGCATATAATTAATTAATGGTTACGTTAAAATAATGGTTAAATATGGTTTACCTACGCTTTCATAAAAATGTACCGATTTTCCCGAACCTAAATAATACATATCGAAAAACATGAAAACTCCGTTTTCATTATGTTTTTAACAGAACCAATATAATCTATTTGACTCTGACTTTTAAATGTGGTTACCACTACTGCGTATAAGTTCGGGTCGTGGGTTCGAGTCCCATCTACATTGTAGTGGACTATTTTTTTACTTTGCAATTGATCTTTGTATCTATATTTCTGTCCGTTTTTATTGATCCCTATAGCACTATATTTGTAGATAAATTGATTTTTGCACAGTCGGTTATATTTATAACGCAGGCAAGGGATAGGAAGGCATTTTTTTGAAATTCATCCCGTAAGATGATATAACCAGGGATGAAAGTTTGTAAAGGAAACGTAAAATCTTTGGACTTAGAAACTTGAAATTTCGCAAAAAGATCGTGTGTTTAAAATCAAGAATTTGAAAACAAAGAAAACAAGGGATGAAGGTTTGCATGAGAACATGGAATTTTTGAAGTTAAAAACTTGAAACTCCATTTATTCATTTTGTATAAAAAATATAAATAACTAAAACATAATATGTTTATGGTATCATTTGATGCACTTCTGCTTAACAAATTATAAGAATTAAATTATAATGTTAAAAGAATAATAGTAGAGTAATAAAGTTATTCGTCAACAGGTGGCGCTGGTAGTACGAATTAACTATCTTTCAAGTCATTTTCTTAATCACTTACATTTTTAAAAATAATTTGGTGGACATTCGAGAATTGACCAATGACACTTACCTAATGATGGTGATATCTTATGTTATCATTTGATTTAATGTGCTAGAATAGAATAAAACATAACTTCTATTTGATGTACGTATAGTAGTTGTAATGCTATTCATCAATAGGTAGCGTTAGTAGTACGAATATAATTACTTTTTTCAGTTCATTTTATTAGTCTTACTTACATGCTTTGTGACCCATTTCACCCGAGATATTTCTCAAATGAATAACATAATTTTGGAGATATTTCGAGGGTGAAATGGGTAATTTTACCCTAGTTAATCACTCTAATTTTCATTTCGATTGCGAGGTACATCAAATACTTGCTGAGTTTAGATATATGAAAAGCTTTTATTTTAATAATATGACGTAACTCAATTATCTTCGACTCTGTGGCTAATCGTAACAAAAAAATACTTTCCACCCGGCTATCTATCCATGAAAATTTATCTTTCCGAACAGGAGAGATGAAAAATGATTTAGTTTACATTTGATAAATGACAAAACATACTATTCTGATGTTATCAGTTCATGTTAATCTGCTAAGTAACAGAACAATAATAAAATGTCGATGTTTAAGGAAAGTAGTTTAACCTATCCGCCAACAGGTGGTGTAAGCGATGCGAATTAAATTATTTTGTTATAAGTTTTCTTAGTAATATACCTATGCTATAAAATTATTTCATGAACATTTAATAAACTTCAAAACATTCCAATGTTGAATGGAAATTATCCATCAATCGATGGTAAAATCACGCTTCCACAAAATGTATGTCCGACACTTTTACCTGAACTAAGGTAAGTGGCCCCAAGTTCGTGCTAGTACGGCATTTCGTGAGTTTTGTTTCACGCGCAAAAAATAAGCAAACCAAATATTTTTTTACTATGAAATTTATATTTAAACAATCTCTTACATTTCATCTCCCTAAAAAATCAAAAACCCATATTCTAGCGATTTAATTTTGAGCGATATGACGCTCGAAAGTTCCAGACAGCCGCGAACGGAAAAAACTCTCCTAAAATTGCAAGTAACTGACTCACGAATTAGCGGTCAGTTTATTTTTCGTTTGTTTCCTGTTTCGTGACACTCCCGAATCAAGAATTTTTTAGTTACATTTTCATTGCGTTGGCATTTGTATAGTAATTAAGATAATTGAAATGTTACTTAAGAAACAAATAATGTATTTAACGAAGTTTTGGAGAAGCTAAATTCGGTATATGATTTGTTCAATATATTTGCCATAAAACGAGTTTGAACGTGTCCTGATTTTGTTTTTTTAAGGTAAAATCGCGCATTTCCGTCGAACAAGCTTTTGTTTATTAATCGATTAGTTTTATTTATTTTCGTGTATACTTATTTTATATAAGATAGTTAATAGTTTATTTACATAATTTTAAAATCATATACTGTTTTTTTTGCGTGGTTTTCCAGAAATCAGTAACACGAAACAAGGGACCGTTATTTCGTTAGTTTTCCTTTAGTTCGTGATATATAAATCTTTAGGGCCGATACCGATGGACTGCATTTGAACTGCAACCCAACTGCAAAATGACGTTCTGATCTAGTTGACGTAACTGCATCAAAACTGTAAGCAAACTGCGCAGTCAGTTGTCTGCTGGTGTGTGGTTTGTTTACAGGATACGTAATTTGCAAGCAGACTGCGCAGTTGGTTTGCAGTATCTGACGTACCTGCATCAAAACTATAAAGTAACTGCGCAATCCGCTTGTAACTGTAGTGCAGTTCTTGGTTTGTCTGTGCAAGCGGACGGCGCAGTTAGTTAAAACCGTAAACCAACTGGGCAGTCCACTTGCAGCTGGCGTCCAGTGGGTTCACAGTATGCGCTCATGCAGACGGCTTGAGCTGGTGTGCCGTCGGAGGACAGTTGGTTTACAGTTGTGGTGCAGTTACGGCCACTGCATCCGAACTGTCATTTATGAGCTCGGTTGCAGTTCAAATGAGGGCTGCCTGTTTCGGCCCTTACTCTTTCAAAATGTATCCCGAAACAGGGTCCACGAATTTACGAACTTAAAAGCAGAGCCAAATTTTAACACGAAATGGGGTTCGAACGAGAGGTCTACAAACAAATTAATATAAAATAAACTTCGATCTGAATCAATATATTTTTTGCATTAAATAACAGACTAAATATCAATGTTCATGGCACAAAAGCTTTTAAAGTGATATCATGAAAAGTATATTTTTAAAAATCTCTAAAGTCTAAGTCCCTTAACATACCGAAATATGGGCCACTTACCTTAACTGCCGCAATATATCCTGATTTACAAAATATTCATAACAAATCAATAGAATAGTTATGCGAACGTGCAATCCTAACCCTGAAAAATTACAATGCTGCCGCTATTAATCATTAGTAGTAAATGTAAAATACTTTTGAATCTGAGATCGCGCAAAACAAATCTTTCGATTTCGTAATACAGAGTGATGACACCGTACACTATCCCGTGGAGTTTTTAAATAATTTAAACTCTTTCTAGCCTTCCACCTCACATACTAATAGTTAAAGTTGGAGCACCTGTTAGGTTTATAAGGACAGCCACTGAAAATGCAAGGCATTGATTTAAGAGAGGACAGTTTCTCTAACGGTCAATTTTTAGACGCATGTTCCAGGGTGAGTTCTGCCAGCAGTCTGGTAATCCGACAGCAATATTTTCTTAGTGCTTCTTTATGTCATATAATATGTATATTATGTGTACCAACTTTTTGTTCCTATATTTAGTGATTTGTGCTGTTAGTCGTTTATCAGCACATTAAAAGTCGATGTACTTCATTATACTTTTCAAGCTTCTTACGCAATAATAAAAATGTGACTGTTTTTAGAAAAAGGTCCCACTTTGTCGATATGGAGTTATGAGTAGTTCCTAATACTACAGTTCATACGCTATCTTTTGGTGAAAGATATATGTCTCTAGGTCCTATAGTTATTTTTTTTAAATTCTTCAAACTTGCAAAGGTAAAAAAGCGACACTTGAGAAAACGTTGGTTAAAGTTTGGGATCACAAAAAACACAGTTGTACTTTGAAGTTATGAAGTGGTTAGTATCAAATGAATTGGCATACTTCAAGGATTTCAAATTAGTCAAAATGTCATCATGTATGTAACCTTAGTAGTTTGAATGTTACGAAGGCTTGAACATAAAAACATAACGAAAATATGTATATCCTGAATATGGGTTTATTTTCTATATTTATAACACGAACCGCAGATTCATCATTAAAGTTGTATTTATAAATGTATTTTCATGCTAAAAAAGACAGAACTAATTCTATCGATCCCTTTAGTTAGTTATTATGTCAAAAAGTTAATAATAAATTAATTGAAAAGTACAGCATAAAAAAATACGAATAAAAAATAGTAGATTGTTTGTCAAGGGGCTAAAATAAGCCATTATGACACGAAGTGATTATTTGGACGAGCTCACGAAGTGAGCAAGGACTGAGTGAAGAGGGCTGAGTGTCATATAATCATAGGTTTATTACATTATGTTCTATCAGTTTTCATTGAAAGTCGATTTTCGGTAGGTTTTGCAATATTTCACTAAACTGCCCTTTTTTCACTAACTCCGAAACTAGAATCCACAAAGTGGGACGTTTTACTAAACTCACCACAAATTTGAATGCTCTCATATTAGCCTGCAGACCAACATACCTACTAATCGGGTAAATGAATTCGCTTACGTGCATTCAGTTTTGGCTTGTACGCAATTCAAAATATTTTAGGTCTTGGTAATTTTTTTGTTAAAATACTCTCCTTTTGAAACGCCGAGGTACCTTCCAGAACATTACATTTGGGCTGGTGTCGGGAACTCCGCCTCCGCCTGTCTCTTTTTCTCATAGTCTGGCAGGCGTTAAAAGTGCCAGTCTTACTTTCTTATGAAATAATGTTCAATATTCCCATTTTCTTACTCTAAATCCGTTGGTCACTGAATATCTTTCGAGTATTTATTAACAGATAAACAGCATCGGAAAACTGATAGAAAAAAGTTAACCTCATTTATACCTTTGTCTTCATCGAAAATCTACGCGGAAGAAGTAGCGGACGGCCCCTAGTAATAAATATATGGAGGAGAGAGAAGAGTACGAGCATTTGCTTATCTTAAGGAGCGTCCACACTTGTATCATTTGCTCGTATCCGATCACCGTGCCGTGGCATGACTGCGTATCGTGCTGCTTGGATGCTTACTGTCGGCGCGCCGATCATGCCTTACTCGTCCGATATAACTGTGTGATACGCGTAGCAAAATGGATTTCGAGCGATCCGATCGGCGCAACGTCCAAACGCGTGATCGTGACACGCGATCATGCCACGCGACGATGATCTCATACGGGCAAATGATACAAATGTGGACGCACCTTTACCCGTGGAGTGCCTTTAAATGTATGGCTGTCATTTTTTTTGCATTTAATGGTAAAGAATCACAAAATAACGTAAATTTTTTTTTGGTATACATTAAAAATGAAAAAGTTTTTCTTCTTTACTTCTCCTTTTTAGGCTCATTTTGATATTTCTAAGTTTGTTTTAACACATTCATTAAGAAAAATAAGCCAATAAGACTCATATTAGGCAAATACTCATAACACAAGCCTTATTGAGCTTACCATGGGAGTAGTTCGATTTGTGTAAAATTGACCTGTAATATTTATTGATTTATTTTATTTATTTATTTAATTAAATATGAGTCTTATTGGAACGGCCCCCCCGAGCAATTTGATCGCCTCGAGTCCACTGGGCAAGTCGCCACTCAATGACCGTCTATGCGTCTTTTTCCTTTGCGCATTTATTTGTTTGAATGCAGCATTACACGTGTTTATAGTGCAAATACACCCATAAAATAACGCGTCCAAAGTTCTGACACTAAATTTACGTTCGAACGTATTTCAGCAATACAAACATTGTACAATAGGAGAAATTACACGACGCGCAATCTACACAATAACGGAATGAAAGAAATTTTGTATGAAGTCAGACACACCGAACTTTCCGACGCCCTAGATCTAGACAATCTATAATGAATAATTATAGAACGCGTTAAATTGTGCGTTATCGTACGATCACAATTCGACAGTTCGTTGTGTGTTTGTAATAGATAAGTCCGATGTGTTCAAGTCGAACTTTCAGACACGCTAAAGTAGACCCAAGTAGACGTACGGTTTATTGATCACGTTTGCGGCTGGCAATTTTAGAGTTCCCATTTAATGTAACGGGTAAATAAAAAGATATATATCATATTGGCCACCAAATCTAAAGATGATTTTACGTATTAAAAAATTACATTACCTAATTAATTGTTAAAATATTAATACATTATTAATAATAAACGTCATTCTTTGTTAATTTTATTGAATACCTGATTTCATTTAATTAATTAATCTTGTTAAGTAAGAAATTAAAAAGTAAATAAACATTCACAAACTGTTTTTTTTAATTGACAGTATGCCATTATCGACAATAAAAGAAACAAAACCCACTAAAACTACTATGCTAGCTATCAATGCTGTACGAAATTCCTTTATTGTCCTCTAATTTGAAATTAGAACGAATTTTCAATAAGTGCTATACCAGGACGTACTTGGCGTATCTAGAAACTGTTATCACGAATCTAAGAACGACATTTCCTTGGATGTTTCAGATAATCATATTATACCATGAGAAATAATTATATCTTCGATTAAGGGTCGTTCAAATAGTCTACCTTGTACCTACATTTCATTTTTCGATTTTAAAGTAAATAAATATTAAACAATTATTTAGTAGTAAAGGCAGTGTCGTAAAGACACACAAATTAAAAATATATGAACTTACTGACTCTAACAAATCTCTTTAAGTTGAAGCAACTGTCTGAGACGATCCTGGACCTTAGGCAATTCTCAAAAATCGCATGGTTTCATTATTTTTAGAAACCCGTTTGGTTGGTCCAGTTCAGATTGTACTCAAAAAGCGTTTAGAGGTGAACCGTGTAAGAAGGAGACGCTCCTTTTCTAAGGCAGGCGAAATAGGATGGGGATATGCCGAATTCTCGTGGGTTAGTGTTCATTGTGGTCTGTTTGTAGCACGAAGCTACGCGCCAGCGTCGACAGTTATAACTGATCGATAGCTCGCCCAGACCCCAAATATTTACTGCTCGGCAGATTGGGACTCGACCCGCGCTGCTGTGACATTATTGGGTTCACAGCTTAAGAATTTGGGGATTTTAGGATAAGTACATAAATGCCTACCTGTTATTCTCAAATTCAATGTCCTAATTTTATCATGTATTTCTCTCATTTTTCTTAAAACCTTACCTTTTTCGGCCGAAAGGTTGAATCCCGAATTCTCGACAAATTGACAATTTAAAAAGTGATACAATTAGTACTGGGTAAAAACAGGGCAAGTATACCTAATTAAATACCGTGATGAGCATTAACATATTGAAGATTATGTGTTTTTTTGCGGCCAATGTGACTGAAGTAATATTTTGCTAATCTTTGGAAACTAGGAATTCTTTCCGCATAAAAGTAGCCTAGGTACTAACACACTTTGCATTCTTTCTAACGTTTTTTTCCATCTATGAGCTTGAAATCATGCCAATTGTTTGGTTCATTGTTCTGTGTGCGAAAGAAAACCGCCAAATGAACTTGAGCACTTTGGCATTTATAATACAGGTAATGAAGGGCAATGGTCAGGAAGAACGGCATCGTGCTCAAGAGGCAGGTGCTAAAAGGCTTGGACGGGGCCCGGGGCCGCGAGTTCGGCCCTCGCGGCCCCGTCCTCTCTCGTCATTAGAAATCCGACAGCGCGTTGCGACACAATTGTTGCACAGACCAACTTGTTAGAAAGGTCGGTACATTTTTTCACGAGCCATGAAGTGAAAGTTGGTGTTGTCGGTGAACGGGCCTTTTTGGCGCGGCCAAATGGTATTAGTGAAGTCATCGGCCAATGTAATACGTTTTATGTATATTACGACTATTATAAAGTTGTAGAAGTAAAATGTCAGTATATTTTAAAATATTTTGAAACAAATGAGCGCATCGCGCTTTTTGAAGATCACAGAATCGGATATTTTAAAACATTTGATCAAAACTTTTTGTAGCTGTATATCATGCGGAGAATTGAATTTTTCGAACTATTACTTTTTACTCTTCCATTTAAAAACAAAATCTGTTGTTACAATACAATACATACTTTCAAGCAACGATCAATTACTTTCTGTGTAGATTAGTACGTCATTTGGAATTAAAAGTATACATCTAATGTACCTACTTAAAATATTAAAATAGCAAATTTAATCATTTAAAGATTTATATAAAATTAAAAATTCTCAAAAACGGTTTTCATAAAGTTGGCTGATATTAAAAATGACCGGAAATGAATATTATGTGAGGGACCGCCAACTAAAACGGTTTAAAAAAAGAGTGTTGTCACATAGTAGAGGATACGAATATAAAACTACCTTCAACCACCCGTGTATGAAGTATATTTTATATCATATTTATTATGTTAAAAACATATCGCTAGTATTTTTCCTAAAAAATCCTGTCAAGGCAGTGATTAATTAAAAATCCGCTGTGTTAGCAGAGCCGTGCTCCAAAGCAACATGTTTGTTGTGTGGGGTCATTTGATATTGGTTCCTGACATAGACAGACAGACATAATCATTTAGAATACCTAATCAAACTTCTAAGTCAACGCAATCCATAAATACAGTTACTAAAAAAGGTGTTGCCATACAAATGCCGTCCATGGAAAACGTATAGGGTCCTTCTACTTGTCCCAGACACTTGAAACTTGGTATGAAGGTACCATGTAAGCATAACCCACGAAATGAATCTGAAAATCTTATTTTTTTATGTCTGTCTAGTGTCTGTAAATATTAGTAACCAATAAAAAATTACTCCACACCGCGAACATCACACATAGTAGCACGGCTATACTAACACTGGATTTCTTATTAATCACAGCCTTGACAAGATTTTTTTAGGCAACCTACTTACAGTACGATTACTTTGAGTTTACCACTGACATATGCTTTTATTCCATTGGATATTCGACTTTAACACTAATACAAAAGTGTTTCTATTATAAACCAAACGACGTTTAGACAGTGTGTAAGTAAAATAAACTCTTTTACATCAGTGTTAAAATCGAATATCCAATGTAATAAAAGCATACACAGTGGTAAACTCAAAGATATCGTACTGTACGTTATGTTTTATAACATATAATATCTATACTTCTATACTAATATTATAAATGCGAAAGTGTGTCTGTCTGTCTGTCTGTTACCTGTTCACGCTTAAACCGCTGAACCGATTGGGATGAGATTTGGTATGGAGATAGTTTGAGTTCCGGGCAAGGACATAGGCTACCTTTTATCCCGGAGACATACCCTTATCCGCGATAAACGAATTTAAGGCGGACGAAGTCGCGGGCAGAAGCTAGTAAAATATATTTCATCGCATAAACTGTCTTTGTCTATTCGTATCTTAGACTAACAGACTAGATATAGTATGATGATGAGAGAGAAGAGACCCAATGAACGCTCAGTAGAATGTATTTATGTATTAACATAAGAGGCAATAGGAGGCAACCTTGACGAACACCAGCATTAACGACGACGTCTTCAGCGATGAGACCATCATGTGTCACTTTGCAAGAATAGTTCTTGTAAATGGCCGTGAGCAGATGTACTATTTCGGTGGCACACCAATAAAGAAAAGACGATACCTTGCTTGAGCAACTCAGCGTATCAAAGGCATTTTCGAAGTCAACAAAATGTGTGATTGTGCCAACTTAATTTCAACTACATATTTTTTAGTACACGGGCATCCACTGATGGTTATACGTTGTAGAGGGTTATGACTTCTTTGTAAACATAGGTATATACATCTATATAAAGTAGAAGAGGGTCCGGAGCCTGTATATTGAAGATATTTGTAAAAATGAGGGATCCAAACAGTTCCGACGATTTTTAGAATTTTTGTTTGCCTATTTGTACGTCTGTTTATTTATGTACGCCTGTACGCGCCATTTGAAACGGCTTAATAAATTTTGATGCAACCTTCACTAACGCGTTAACAACTTCATCGATCAGACTATAGGCTATTGAATTTTTATTTTAACGGGGGTAAAAGCTTAAATGGAAAGATCTTTAATACACGATTTAAGGAAAAAACAAAGGCTCTTAATTTATTCCTATATAAGGGTTAAGGGGGTTAAATTGGGGTACAAAGTATTTTTTAATGTTGCTCGTTGCAATAGGTCGTTAGATAACAATAATTTATCCGAAAAAATCATACAAATTAACTAAAAACATTGATAAGATAACGCTGATGCAAGTACAGTTTTTAAGAATACATTATACAATATATTACACATTTTAAGAATATATTACACACAAATTACTGAATATAGTTAGCACTCGTCACCAGCTCACCAAGCGGGATTGTACATAGTTATATGTCACGGCCTTGGGCTTTAAAAATGAAGTTAGCAGAAATTAGTCACTATATACGTAAAATTAAATTAAAATAATTAAAACACCAAGAAAAGCTCCAATCATTTAATTAACACATCCGAAGTTTCAAGTCCTTTCACCACACGGAAATGACCACAGGGACTAGAAGAAAAGAAAAATATCTCTGCGTGTAGCTCACCTAACTGTCAATTAATTTTGTACTGTGTACGCGATTTAAGGGGTGGTCGAAGTTTTCATGTCTGGGCTTGCAGGTTTTCAGCTTGTTTGGACGCTCAGCGACTCCTGTAGATGAGACTACTTCGGCACTACGCCGAAGTTCGGCACTAGCCCTGTCGACATTCACGATACGCTCGGGACTCGGGAGTATACCTAATAAACAATTGAGCGTGCGCGCCAGGGTTGGATGGTCCTCGTATTCAGCGCTATACGTGAAGCTTGGCCTTCGGTTTAGCAACATTTTATATTTGCGCAAGAGGTAACCAGCTCGGTGACTATAGATGCTAGGCTCGCTTTGCTGCGCAAAGAATACCCGTCAGATTTGAAAGATCCGCAACTTCTTCGCTACGAGAAAAGTTTCGCCTTCGACACAAGGTTTTTGGCGCTCACGTTAAAGACACTCGTGGATATATCTCTGAGAGACTGTGAGGGTTTGCTCTGTGACTTCAGTCGCCCTCAGCCATTGGGATGTCTTGGAGAATGCGCCAGACTTATTTTGGAGGATCCGAAGCTTCGACGCTATGCGATGGCTCGTTTTACGACCTCGCTATACTGGTTTTTACAGGTCGCTTGGGCGAACTTGCTATTAATTGTACAATGATCGAGAATAGACTCTTATTTGACTGTCAGTTATATGTACAATAAAATAATAGACGTGGTTAAATTATCAGAAGTCATATATTGTAACTTAATTTCATATTCCTACGGGCCTATGATGGTGTACACAAATATGTCACATTTATAACGATAAATTTTTATCACTGTCGAAATTTTTATCACAAGTCTTGCTGTGATAAACGGCTGTGACAAATTTATCACATCATTTTTTCATTTACCGAAAGAGGTTGCCAGTTCGTTGAAAACTTTAAAAGTAGTCCCTCAGCTGGTTATGATTGATATTCAATAGGAAGCATTATTACAATGTTACTTAAATGAGTAGATGTGTAATGGTATGGTTGGGAACCGAATTGACTATCTTTCTTAAATATACGTGTTACCTCTACATAAAATTGTTGTTGTTTGTGGTTTAACTTAAAGGAAAATAGGCAATTTGGCCTATCGGAGATCATTGACGAAACTGGTCTTACATGAAAGTACTGTTACTAAAAACTTACTTTTGATCGAGAGGAGCCAGAAACATATCTAATTATCCCGCAGTACTAAGTAATTCCATTATTACCACATCTAACTTAACTTTAAAGTTGAATTGTACTAGTACATGACCACCGTATCCGTAAATGGTAGCGCAAGTATTTTTTCCCATCAATAAAAGTGCTTAAAACTAACGGAAAGCAGTTATTAAATCATACTTATAAATACATTTCTTTAACTTTTCAATATAAAAATTCACAACACCCACAATGAAATAATTTACGCGATATAATTCCGTTTAAATTGTTTTATATAAATGAGTGACAGTTGTTGTAATTGGATTGAAACCACTCTCGTTACCTGTAAAAATCGCCATCTAAAGTCGGAGATCGACATCCACATGTCAATAGTAGGTACTCGATTGTTATTATTCTTGATTAGTGGGCCCTCTGTATGTCGCTTCGACCAGATCTGATCTATTGTGGCAGCCCTTTATTAAAGTTAAATAAGTAACATAGTAAAATAGGAGAAGTATGTAAACTCCGACCCTTTAGGAGACTTTATTGCCTACTCCGGCGCGGGCGCTTAGGGTTATCGAAATCTATTTTTTAGATCTATTAGTGGCAAATAATTTAAGAATGAAAGTTTACCGTAAAATTATCTTATATGTCTAAGATTGTGCACCGCAATGTTATTATTATGAAAAAATATTATTTATAAACTCAACGAATGGTTTCGTACGATTTATCTCGCAAATTAGATAAAAATTAAATGCTACCACCATGTATAGTCGCGATCAAATATATCTTCTTTTTTCAACAAGCACTCTAACGCCTTAACGATAGAGTCGTGTTCACAATATTTGCGAACACCTTGTTCGCTCCGATGTATGTTACTGCTTCTGTGGCGACACAGGCGAACTGTACTGTACTAATCATGTTTCAATTATAATACTAATAGCTTCTGTCCGCAACTTCGTCCGCCTGAAATTCCTTTATAGTGGATCAAAGTAGTTTTCCGGGATGAAAAGTCGCCTTCCCTGGGATTAAAAATATCCCCGTAATTAAATTTCATCTAAATCTGTTCAGAGCTGTAAACGTGAAGAGGTAACAGACAGACACACTTTCACATTTAAAATATTAAGTATGAGTAACTACCGTCAAATGGTCCAACATTGCCCTCCAGGGTATCTTTGCCCAAAAAGCAACACGTGAACATTTTCATTCGTGGAGTAATCATTTACATGTTTATGGCAACACTGCTATTTTTAGTAGAAAATAGGTTATATAGGTGGCCACACTGCGTGTCGCATTTGCTTGTAGCCTTACTCAGTAGCTTGTCAGAACTCGTCGAGTGAGGGTGTGTTTTTGCGGGCCAATTCCGGCGGACAATTGAATGCGTATCGTACGAAATGGCAAATCCAAATGTAAGTATGAGCATGTACTTATAAATGAATATGAACTGTAGATTATTTTTATTTTATTTGTAATACTAATGTCTTAATTTAATCGGAAATTGTGACACCGGGCAATGTTACCCCGCAATGTTCAAGCTGGCTTAAGCCAACATTGCCCACCTTCGAAAACGACTTAGGGTTGTCACTTCCGAGTTTTTTAACCTACTGCGCAAGGAAAAGAGTGTAATGTTTTTATGGACAAATTACCTAATGCTTCTTTTATTTCAATTTTGTTTCAAAAATGTTGAATTTTAAACAATGTGACAAAATGCGTCCATAGGTAATTATAAACTTCCTACTTATTTTTGTTATTTGGAACCTAAAAGAGAGGATTAAGACTTCATTTTTTATTCATTCATATTATTTAACAATTAATTTTGTTTGGTTTACAATGTAAGCAGAAAAAAAAACATTTTTATATCTAAGGTTTTGATGGAAATATCTGAATATTTTATCTTTAATTTTAAACATTTTGACTTCCTAAATGCGTCCGTTATAAGGTTCCTACTTGGTGGTTGTGATTAAAAACAAAACATAATTATAAAGAGAGTGACACAAGACTTATAAAAACATTATTTAACAATTAAAGAATCTAGACTAATAACATGATTATAAGTAGGTATGTTCTTTTCAATGTTTCAACTCTAATTATGTTCTTAGATTTATTTGTGATAGTGCGTATTATAAATGTCAATTGATCTCAGTTAAAATGTTGTGTCGTTTCGATTATGTATCCAAGATTTTTTGTTACATTTTTTTAAATTTTATACTTACTAGTAAATACCTCAATAATTTAATAAAAAAAACTTTAAATTGTGTTTTATTGTGATAAACCATTCATACAAATATATACCTTCAATAAAAAAACTATCCGTACTGAGAATGTGTGAGGTTTTTGCACTTTGTATGGAAACAACCTAAAATGGCCATGTAACATTGCCCACCCGATTGCCGACTCAAGTTAAACTAATAATGAGAGGATGTTTGATGCTATTGCTAAAATTGCCCGAATTCTTGTTGTAGTTTTTTTTCCGTTATTTTAAGAGCTATAATTCTGTGTTAAATCGACGTGGGCAATGTTGGACAAAACCCAGGGTAACTTGGCCCGCCTCTAAAATCGGCCGAAATCTTGGTTTAAAATGCTTTTAAAAAATCTTTTTTGCAATGAGTACACGGCCGTGATCATACTCGTTACGATGGACTAAAAAAACACTAGCATCAGCATAGAAAAAAATATAAAAAATCATCGTTTTCCAAAAAAAGCGGGCAATGTTGGACCATTTGACGGTACATAAAACGTTATAAACGAATGGTAAGGTGTCAGTTCCTACCTAATGCGATTAGAATGGTTAATATTGGCAGGTTCTCTAAGAATAGACCAGGACCGAAGTGCAATTTTTCAACCCAATAAAAATCATGTGAAGGATACTATATAGGCAAGTGGTAGGTATAAAATAAAATAAAAACGTGTGTACACGTCACGTTTATTTAAAACTAGCTTCTGTCCGAGACTTCGTCCGCCTTAAATTCATTTATCGCGGTTAAGGGTATTTTTCCGGTAAAAAGTAGCCTATGTCCTTCCGCTGGACTCAAAGTTCCATACCAAATTTCATTCCAATCGGTTCAGTGGTTTAAGCGTGAAGAGGTAACAGACAGACAGACAGACAGAAACACTTTCACATGTATAATATTAGTATGGATACAATAACTAATTACACACAGAAAAATACTTTCGTCGATTACGAGAGATTCGGGAGGCCTTGGTATTCGTTGTCAAAATAAATTAGATCCTCATTCTATTAAATCGCTTTTGCCAATAAATTTTAGGATAGCATGGACAAGGAAGCAAGAATTATATTTCTTTCATTTGGTTAAAAATTGAAAAACCAATTATACAATTTATATGATCTTTTTCAAAAGCTCGATATTAGTAACTTGAAATTCGTCTCGTTTTATCATTAATTAATATTTCTTACCTTTCCCCTTGTGATGGTATCAGGAATAACGATATTGCTGGATTTGATGAACTGTTGTGTTATCTATTACTGTAAATAAAACCCATAATTGTAATTGCCATTTTAATAATAAATGTATGTTAGACCAAATACACAATTCTTTCATTTTATGCATTATTGTACTTAACTTAATCGATGTTTACTGCTCCAAAATTAGTCGAAAAGTGAACCCGAGCGGTTCAATGCACTCCTATTTATTAACTTCGTTTCCCGTGTGCATGACAAACACTGTAGAAAAGAGGGCGCTGGTGTTGCACCACCACAGCCAGATGTCCACTTTGATAGGGTTGCCAACACGGCCATGCTGCAAGGCGCCTGCCCCAGGCGACCCAGGAGTTCAAGTGAAATGCTGAAACATATCAAAACAAAAGATTATTATTATGCTTATAGACCAAAATCAATCTTATTCATAAATATTGCACATTTGTCAACTGTCAGCACTCGCACCTAAATAGCACTAGCACAGTTTAGTTGAGAGTGCTTAAGTATACTATTCATAAGAACAATGAACGCCTGTACATCCAAAGACAACAATCACTTGGCATGCACTAAGAGCATATAAAAGTTCCACTAAATACCATCATGAATAACCCTTTGCACTCAAAGAGATTTACTCACTTGAGCATACAAAGTTCATCCATATAATGTGGCTAGATCTGGAAAAGTGAATAATAATGTGCAATATTTATAATAGAAATAAGTTTGTTTCAACATTTAATCTTGACTCCGCACTACAGTAAATATTTTGAAGTTACCAATTATTATTTTGTTATAATGAAAAGTATTAATATTAGTTTTTACTTTTATTTATATGTTTCTTTATTTTTTTATAATCTAATTACATACCTTGCCAACACGGTTATCTTTCTTACTAATTCCATTGTACTATATGTCCCAATCAGCAATTTGTATCCAAGGTTTCATATTTTCAGCAGCAGCAGTTCCAGTATAAATTTTATGGCTTCTCTCAGCACCTTTTATGTCCGTCACCTCATATCTATCATTACCCAATATTTTTTTTACTCTGAAAGGTCCTTTGTAAGTAGGCATTAGTTTTCGGCTCTGTCCATCATTACTTTGACTTTGTATCTTAATTAAAACCAAATCACCAACTTCATAAGTCCTGGCTTTCATACGAGTAGCATCAAATCTTTGTTTTTGTTCCGCGCTGGCCTTGATATTATAATCAACTTTTTTTCGCAACATCGTCACATCTATATTTTCGTTATCAACAACCTCTGGAGTTAAGGAATCGCTGTCTGTGCGCAATCTATAACCCAGAAAAACTTCACATGGGACAGCTTTAATCGTTTTGTGGATAGTGCTATTCAAACCTTGCTGCAAAACTGTCACACATTGGTCCCATTGGTCGTCCGTGGTATCGGCTCCCAAAGTATGCAAGGCTTCTAGAATTGTCTTATTAAAGCGTTCCACTTGGCCATTGGATCGTGGCATTCCTGTGGCAACAACGTGCAGCCTTATATTTTTCTGTGTACAGTATTGACCAAATTCTTTTGATGTGAAGCAAGCACCAGCGTGCACAATGATTCTTTTTGGATTTCCAAAAGTTTTAGAAAGCATATCGAGCTCTTTAATTGTGCACAATGCATTCGTAGAAGGAACGGAAGATATAAAGACAAATTTCGTAAATGCATCTACTCTTACCAATAAGTGGGTATTTTTTTTTTGTTTTGACAAAAGGACCTAAGTGGTCCAAATGTAGCGTATGGTATGGTTGCGCATACTTAGGCAAAGGATAAAGTACACCTTCTTTGGGCCCACCCTTATTTTTAAAATAAATACAATTCAGACAATTTTTAATATATTTTTTTACTGTTTTGCGCATTCGAGAAAACCAGGTTAAGTTTTGTATACGTTCGATAGTTTTGTCTAAGGAAAAATGTCCTATGTCATCATGATTGCATTTAATTATTTGCCATATGCATTTTTTTGGAACTACCCATCTGCGACCGTGCTGAGTTCGTCTATAAACTTTATTTCCCAGAAGTTCGTAATCATCTTGATTCATCTTGATTTCCCAGAAGGACAAAGGCAGCGAAAACCAGAACAAAACTTTTTTGCCATTATTTACTATCATTTTCAGGTCCTTGTCCTTGTAAATCTACATACAAAAACCGTAGATACACAACGTTCACGGCGCAAAGCCGTGGTAGGTGAGAGAGCGAACAAATAAAAAGTACCGTACCGCGGCAGCGGTGGCGGCGGCACTGGCCAGCGCAGCCCGTCAAACGCCTCCTTAATTCCATCTTATTCTAACGGACACGGGCATGAGCGAGAACGTGTGCGTACCGCCACGCACATACATAAGCTTCGCGATGTACCTTTGTTCGCAGTGAGCTTACTCGTTGTACTCTGTAAGTACTGAGGTTCTTAGATGTGGCGATTCTATTCCAGGTCGGCCTTGCCGTCTTTTTGATGTCGTCCGACCATCTAGCTTGCGGTCGTCCAACGCTTCTGCAACCCGGTCGAAGTCTCCAGTGTAGCGCTCGCTGACTCCACCTGTCATCGTCTCTGCGACATATATGACCGGCCCATTGCCACTTTAGTTGCTTAACTTTTTCACCGATATCGTTGACTTTCGTGCGTTGGCGAATGTCCTCGTTTCGTATTCTATCTCGCAGAGAGATTGTTAGCATTGAGCGTTCCATAGCTCGCTGTGCCACCTTCAGACGATGGATTCTTCCGACGGTTAGCGTCCACGTTTCGCATGCGTACGTCATTACTGGGAGAACACATTGATTGCAGACTCTCATTTTCAGTGATTGAGGGATATTTGAAGTGAAGACGTCTTTGAGTTTACCGAAAGCACCCCATCCAAGTTGGATGCGTCTGCTAATTTCAGTATGTAATGAATCCCTCGTTAGGGTAATTTTCTGACCAAGGTATACGTAGTCGCTCATTTCCTCTATCATTTTGCCATCCAATGATATGCTTTCCATGGTCACGGGAGGACCAAGACCTCCCGTGACCATGGAAAGCTGGAAAGCTTCCGAAACGTCGGGAACTAAAATGAGATAATATACGCGATATAATCCGTTAAATTGTTTTATTCTTTCAATGTCTTCAGGTGTTTCTGCAAGTAGAACGATGAAGCGTAGGTGCCTAAGGTGTTGTCCATCGATATTCATACCTGTGCCGTCCCAGCTAAGAGAATGGAATAGAATCAACGCATCAAGAACAAAGAAATCCATGCAAGAGGCATATGTCCAGCAGTAGACAGATATATGCTGAGAAGAAGAAGATGTACTGAGGCCCGTTGAGTCTAGGAATTCGCAAATTCATTGGTCTGGGGAGTGAAGTGTTTTATCTCTTCCAAGGCCACGACATGTTGCTCTAGGTAGATACTTCAATTTCCTCATGAGTGTTCCACAGAAACAAAGGATATGCATTGCAGTTTCCTCTCTCGCTTGGCAGAATCTACATACTGAGTCTCCATTCGAGTATCTACTATTGACATTTACCGTTGTTTCACGGGTACCTACTTGTTTGACGAGTATCTGTGCCTAAAGTACCTAATCGTAGCTGAATTTGATGACCCACATTCAAGCACGTAATCTTTTTTTCTACATTTTTACATCCAAGGTACGGTCAAAGAATTTAATTTGTGTACCCTTTCGCACCTTGTCATAGTGACATTGATATGGAATTTCTATCGGCTTTCATATTGATTTTGACTATGACAAGGTACGTACGTATAAATTAAATTCCTTGACTGTACCAAGATGAATTTAGTATCTTACATGTAGGTAATAGGTTTGTATACCTACCTATAACAACAGTTTATCTATACCCATATAACATCTCACCTGCGGCTCGTTTCATAACCCTTTCTCGTGATGATGAACTTCTATTAGGCAATAAAACACAAAGTTACAACATCATCATGTAATTATAAAGGTGCTATAGCAACGCATTTGCCATACGTGGACGAACCTTTACACTGTTTATATTAAAATAGGTCATTGTATACTTTCTGGGGTACTTCATAATGGTAATGTCAATGAATAGTTTTCAAACATCACATGCTCAATGCTCTTAGCTACAATTGTCCACGAATACAAAATTAAATTTAAAAAGCGTTAGTCACTATGGAGGGTTGAGAGTTTTTGTAAAAAACTTGAAAATATTGTATATCTATCTGACACGGAATCTCGAACCGTACCTTGATTTTTTTACAGAATCTCTATTACTATTACCGCTATAAGAACAAGTAACAAATAAAAGTAAACATTTAATGGTGTACAGATATTACACGTTTGATTACAAAAGAAAAGTGAAGATTTTATTCAAAGCGTTATTACCTCCGTCCGAGCCACTGCGATAAATAGTTTCACCTTACTGCCAAAATTCGATAGTTTATATACGTTAAATTGATGACCATAGTAAGGAAAATGATAAAATGCTGTTATTTGACACGGGGTTGTTTTAAATATTTAATATGAGAGTTCATTATTAAATTTTAACGATTAACGTCAAAATGTATCCATATATCACACGATAAGTAATAAAAATGCAATCATGACATGCCCAACCATACTAGAAAATCGATTAAATACTATCATTTATCACGAAGATATGTCAAAAGTTTAAAATGACAGTATATTTTGCGCAACCATGTTAGCCTCTATCCATAAGTGTTAACAATGATCTAGATCACACGATAAGTGATAAATTATGCAACCATCATAGGCCCCCTGGCACTATTAGCTATTAGTGGTACGAGTAATATGGTCCTTTCTCGTAACGGAAACCGAATAAAACTGGAATGTTTATTGATTGGTTGGTGTTTCATTTTTTAGGCAGCAATAGCCATGAGTTTTTAGGCAGCAATAGCCATGAGTTTTTAGGCAGCAATAGCCATGAGTTTTTAGGCAGCAATAGCCATGAGTTTTTCTTTTGGGGTGTTGGGGCATCACTATTACTATTGATCCGTCAACCCATTTATGAAATACGTTCGCCTTACCCTCGGCCGTGACACAGGGTTCGGCATAGTATTTTTGTATTAAATTTTATCATAACGTGACTTAAATGTGAAGGTAGAAACATGAAACACATAGATTACACTTGCAACTAACTTAAAACCTTCAGAGATAAAACGGCTTCGGCGGAATTTTAGATGGACGAAGTCGACGCGCGCAGAAGCGACTAATGACAATTATAAATGTGTAATTCGGTTTGTGTAAATCATTGCCACCACTTTATATACCAAAAGTCTGCATGGTTAGGTTAGGTTACTAATATTTTAATAATATGTTTTTCCTGTTACTATCGCTGCTTCCGGTGCTGAAGTGAACTAAACCTATTCGAGCATTTATTACTTATTCTTAACCTCAAGGCTCCAGTAAATAAATGTCGTATTGACTTTGTAACGGCAGCTCGATATATATTCTACTCATTTATTTAGATGGGACTTACCCTCTATGAGGATGTTATTTTTATTTGAAACCGAAATAAACGAGTTCACTTGTAAACTTGAGAATCGTTTGGATACGTTAGCAAATAAAGTATGATATGGTGAGACGTTCATGAAAATATACACATAATTGCTTGTAAGTTAGAAATTGTACTTCCTCTTAAATAGTCAATGTATTTATACGAACACAAAATTATGTTAGTATATTATAGAGTTGATAAGTTCATCAAATCTATTGTGAAATAATATTATATAAACTCAGTAAGTAAAGCGATACAAATCATAATTTTAATACCTACTGGGACAGTTTTATAAGTAGGTAAGTAACAAAGGATTGGCGTCAGGAAATTTTATTATTTAACTATCAAACTAAGACACCTATACTTCAAATTTCATAAATAATATCAATACCTATAAATAACATCTTATAGTTTTTGAATAAAATGCCTGTGACATACGAGCGGACGGACGGACCACGACGAAACAATAAGGGTAGCGTTTTGTCATTTTGGCTACGGAACCCTAAAAAGGTTTGGCAACCCGGTGGGAATCGGCGGATATGTGCACCACGCCGCTGGTAAGTAATATAGGTAATATTCATATTGTACTAGTTTCGGCCCGCGACTTCGTCCGCCTTAAATTCATTTATCGCGGATAAGGGTATTTTTCCGGGATAAAAAGTAGCCTATGGCCATCACCTGGACTCAAACTATCTCCATACCAATTTCATTCCAATCGGTTCAGCGGTTTAAGCGTGAAGAGGTAACAGACTGACAGACAGACACCCTTCCACATTTATAATATTAGTTTGTATGTATGTATAAGCAGGTTTTGTTTGAGTCATGCGCAACGTTTTACATAGTAACATTTCACAACGACTACGATTTTGGCTTCATGCGTGTAGGTTTTGAATAATCTCAGGTTCTTCAAATATGTCCTTTAAATTTCAGCAGGCCTAGCGACAAAATAGTGGATTGTTAATCGAGCTATGAAATACACCAATGGCATACGTTTTATTTTCGTAGTTTCAAGTTAAAAATTGGTCAGTTATTCGAGTTTAACACTCAATTTCGAATATAATGAAAGTTCAGTTACTTCATATTTAGCTATGAGTAATAACAATACTACATTTAAAAGAAAACCCGGACTCATCTTAAATAATATGCATAACTTAAGTTTATGTGTATAACGTTTCTTAACAAATATGAATATTTTTACTACATTTCTTATGAAATCAAATTAACCAATCTGAGTCAAACGAAAGTAATGCCATTTATGCCGCTATGTTGTAAAATAGAACACACAAATTCCGCAGTTATTATGCGTTAAAATTGAACAAACCTTAACTGATGACTTTGGCCGTATCGCGTGCTGGTTGTCGGCCGCCGAAAATCGGCAGTTCGTCGCCCCGGAGTGGCCCAGATACCGCGATTATTTCGATAGGACAGAACCGCGCCGCGGGCTTGCTTCATAACTTGGGTATAACTCGTAGTTCACTCAATTATACTGTTCTCATCATCTTGAAACCGTTCCTACATATTATATTATACATCCATAAACATATGACCCGGTATTTCATAAGATTGGTGTGCACTTAAAGGATCAGAAGTACATGTATTAGGTGTGCGTGTTTTGTTAATGGCATTAAATAATGTTGTTTCGTTGCGTATGAGGTAGATAAGAAATGACTTTATAGCCTATATGGTAGCAAATATTGTATTTAGTCGTTCCCTTATACGTTAATGCATCACGCCATGAGTCTTCATTTGTAATGCTGTCGTTTTCAGGGATAGTGACTGGTTAGTAATCAAAATTCCATAGTGAAATTAGTAAAACTTGGTTGTACGCTACAGGCATAGCCAAAATTGTTCCGTTAGTCGGGCCCACTGCCTGCGACACGCTCCGGTCGGCGCGCGTTCCATTGGTATTTGCTTTTTTGTCGACACGTCAAACTACTGTCGCACGCACGCACCACACCATCAAATACCTACTTAAAGGTGCGTCCACATTTGTATCATTTGCCCGATAAGATCTTCGTTCCGTGGCATGACCGCGTGTCGCGATCTCGCGTTTGGAAGTTGCGCCGATCCGATCGCTCGAAATCCGTGTTGCTACGCGTATCACACAGTTATATCGGACGAGTGCGGCATGATCGCCGCGCCAACAGTGAGCGTCCAAGCAGCGCGATAGGCAGTCATGCCACGGCACGGTGATCGGATACGAGCAAATGATACAAGTGTGGACGCACCTTAACAAAATTTTGACACTTGGTATGGGAATCAAATGTCATAGCCCATACAAAATCATGACACTTGATTCTGGTTGCGAGCGTCAAACACGTCAGGCAATACGGACGTTCCGTAATAGTTTATTCGTGCCGTAGACACGTATAAACTATTCGTTTTCAAAGGTCTCACTTAGCTTCGATTTCTTAAGTCAGTTTTGACAACCTGCTTGACGGACCAATAGGTGTATTTTGACCTGTGATCACGCGTATATGTACCACTTCCGTAAAACATAGGCATATACCCGCGAGGCTATTTGGAAAAAATAAATTATAAGTTTTGAGTCCACATATTTTTTGTCATGCATGGCAATGGTATAAACGTAGATCTTCGTCTGGTAACCCTTTTTTAATTGTTGATTTACTTCTGTTGTGGACCTTTATTTTATGCTTATATAGATGAGCACATTTTGTTTTTATATACGTATCACTAAGGTTCCTAAAAAGTGAGTTGAAGGTAAAAAAAAACAATAAATCTTGTTTTTGTAAGCACAACTTAGTTATTTTTTTGTCACATAAATTGTTACAAAGATATGGTCCACTGGCGTTCAGTATGTAGGCTTTTATACATATATTAAAACATCATAAATTAACATTTTCAGTGAATTGAAAGTGTGTGTAATAGAAATTTAATTATTTGATAGAAAAATTAAGGTAGAGAAATAAAAAAGAGACGTATCTAATTTTGACTTAGAAGTTAAAATTTTATATATTTTTTTTTATTGTTGATTCAATCAATCAATCGTACAAGCACTTTCGAATCGTCAGTTACATTGGAGAAGTGTTTGTTGGAAGACATACAATATGATCCAACATTTGTTGCAAGGATTAGGGAAAATCCAGAAAAACCTAATCAGATCATTTAACTTAAGTATAATATTATTGATAAATTACTGCTGTCATGGACGTACATTTTATGCTTATATTTTAGAGCACATTTTGTTTCAATACTAATAATACTAAAATTTATTGAGAACATATTACAGCTGTAATGACTATGGGCTAAACATACTTAGAATTAGGTTAGGGATCTATATCGGAATCCCTAACGTCATTTGTCCTAATGTATCGTTTGTCCTAATGTATCATTTGCCATAACGCATTTTTTTCAAAAGCCGTAAACTTTTCAGAATCGTTATAAAACAAACCTAACCTAACCTAACCTAATCTATACGATGATATTTTACAAAATCCTGAAAATTTTAGGGTTTCTGAAAAAAATGCGTTATGGCAAATGATACATTTGGCAAACGATACGTTAAGACAAAACGACATTAGGGATTCCGAAGGAGACCCTATAATTAGATAATAAGACGCGCCTGAAGTAGGATTATGCTGTGTTTCAGGCAAAAAAATTACATATAATTAATTATTATATCATATGCAAATTTTTACGACATAATCGTCATTAGTTATTAGAATAAATTAAGAAATGGATATATGTATAACAAAGTTCCTTAAAAACTGCGTTAAAGGTAAAAAACCAGCCAAGAGCATGTCGGACCATGCCCAGTGTAGGGTTCCGCAGCCGTTTATACAAAAAAATGCACTACAGATGAAAAAAATACAATTAGAAAAAAAAACAGTAACAAAAGAGCGTATTTCCCCAGCTCTTACGTCCTTTTGCTGAGAAGCTCTGTTTTTTGGCAATAACTTAAAAATGGTAGGATTTTTTTATATTTTTTAAACATACCGTTTAGGAAAAAAAACAATTTTGGTTACATGTATGGAGTGTTCCCCCTGGAAATATATATATATATATATATATACATATATTTTTATTTAACTATCAAACTAAGTAGCGGCTTACACAAGACATCTATGTTCCAGATTCGATCCAAGTCCAGGACGGACGGACGGACATGACGAAACTATAAGGGTTCCGTTTTTGCCATTGTGGTTACGGAACTCTAAAAAATATTCAGTTACAAACATTAATAAAAAAAATATGATTACTTTACTTTTAGTACCTCCAGCAGTCTTTCCTAAAGCGTATCAAATAGCTTTAGTTCTATTTCCCAACCCATCGATTTCAATAACGCCCCAACCACGAGGCTTAAAACCTCTTTAAATAAATTAATAGTTAAGAAAACACTAGACATACACGCTTTACAAGACTTTTCTATCTATAAATCCAAACCCAGCTATGATACGATGTTCCATCATGAAGTTCCAGTATCTTCCGGTTCCATCATCAGATCAGTTCGACAGTACCATATTATTGTATTGTCATCAGAACTACATACAGCTGCCAATTTTCATGACGCTACGATCCTTGGAAGATGGTTAAATTAGTGACCTTAGATTCCATTACATAGTTACATACAGGTCAACCTAATAAAAGCGTGTTAAAAAAAAACTCGTTCTGTGTTAACAATTAAGACCTGTGCAGTATACAGAATTATGGAACAGTATGCGCTTTATCTACTAAAAATATAAATCGTTAGGTAAAGACTTAAAATATGTTATTCATGATTTTCTAGTCTACAATTAGTGCCAAATAGCCCCGTTTTACGATTACTCAAAACCGATAATATTGATGATGTTGAAAATAATTTGCGTATCTCATTAATATTATTTTACAAAAAACTAAACTTAATCAAAAACCAGATGCCACTATGGATGTTATTCCAGATACCATAAGATTGTCATAAAAAACAGTTGTGTAGACATCTACTCGACCTAGTAATACAACTCTATACTCTAGGTTACGGTTTGATAAAACTATTCATTTCAGTGTTGACCACAGGATACATACATACGAAACTTTCACCTTCTCCAACAATAATATGGTTTTATCAAACTGTGACTCTAGTTGCTTGATCGCAATTATGCTTGATCTTGATCGACAAACTCATTGCCATTATGGAATTTTCCACAGGATCTTTATTTTTTTGAAAACTCTTCACCTAACACGGCCCAAACGGGAAAGAAAGTATGTACGGAAGTTTCATTCGCATTGGACATGCGATGGCATGTCCAGAATAAACACTGCGATTCGAGACTTTTGTGCCGATTTACAGATATTTTCGATAACTTCGCCTAAAGATCACTAACGAATTGGGTAATCTTTATATTCTTAAACAACAGTGAAACTATAGCAATCCCTATTTGAAAATTGAAGTCTACAAATCCCAATTACAAGCTAAAAGTAAAGATTGCTTGTTAAAACGCTGCATATCGGTTTTCTCGGTACCATCAGTCACTAGTTTTTGCGTATTAACAAGTGCTATACATATCTTAAAGTAGGGCAACAAGAACTGGCCGTAGCATATTATAGACATATACGCCAGATATGATTACGTCGAGTATCTATTTAAGTCGTATCATTCATCCTAGGCTGAAATAGTGAAATCTCAAAGGGAAGTCAGAGAAGACGGTCAAATTGAGCAAGTCGGTAAATATAAATTTCCTAATTATAATTTTCACGGGAACACAGCGCAGGGCAGTGCCGCATGCGGCGCGTTGGCTTTCCTCCAGTTTTATATTTAAACGAACCGGTATCTGCTGACATTTTATGAAGGGGTTTTCAAATATTCTAAATTTTATCTACAACTCCACAAGTACATACTACATAGTTCTTAATAGCGTCGAGATCCATCTCATGAAATTAATAAGAACGAAGAATGAATATTCGTTGGCTTGCACGTTTTTTGTGAGCAAGCTTTTATTGCCGACTAAACTTTTCTTTGAATATTCATCAACTATATACTTACCAAAACTATTCTAAAGAGACCAAACTTGATATAATTGCATTATTTAATTACATAGCTGCTGATCGCTCATCGTCATCAATATCAACGTCAAGGAAAACCTATGACCCCCCTTCTTCTCTACAGTCTTTGAAAACTAGCTTATGCTCGCGACTGTATATGTTATCGGATCAGGGTATTTTACTGGTTATTTTTCAGGATAATAGCCTATGTCTTTCCCTAGTCTAAGCTTTTGCATATGGCAAATTCCATCTTAAACGGTTCAGTAGTTTAGCCATAAAAAAGTAACAGGCAGACGGAGTTACTTTCACATTTTTAATATTGAGTATGGATGCTTTATATATGAGGAACCTTATCTCTCACCAAAAACCTTACCTAGCTGTTGGGTTCCGCTGACCGACAGCCTGGTGCAATGTTGAAAATTTAAAATTAGTAGGTAATAAAAGTAATCCGTACTGTTACTCCGTGTGCCTACTACTTCTTAGAAAAAAAACGTTCATAATAAAATGTAACAAAACTGAGAAGGCAATTAGGGACAAAATAGGGTCGCAAAATGTTGAACAGTCAAGGGCAAAGATAAATATCCACAAAAGTTCCAAAATACGTATACATAAACCTTACTGCGATAATAATAAGACCTGTATACATGTTTTCGTAACTTTGTGGTGAATACGTATTGGTGCCCTTGACTGTACCTATAGAAAAATATTTCTCAGGTCCGTTACGTTCATAGAATTAAAAAAAAAATTCGGGACATATTTTTTCTTGTATGAGGTTCGAATGTATGAGCGTATCTGAGCCCAAAAAATCTACATTTGATAAAATAAAATATACGTACATTCTTTCTGCAAATCATCTTTATACGAGTAAAATCAATTCTGTAAACAAATTATTTTTGTAACAAGTTTTATTTACAACTGTACCTCTTTTTCATTAAACATCGATCAAGTTCTCACGGAGACGATTCTCAAGAGCCCAAACTCAGTAGGATTATGTTATTCTATTACAAAGTTCCTATGACCACCTCCCGACTCCATCATCAGATCAGCTCGATGGTGTCGTAATATTTTATTGTTACCTAACTTACATATGTATGCCAAGTTTTAGCTCAATCGGAAACCGGAAAGTAGGTGAAATTAAACTTGCAAGATTTGTTTACTTAATATTTACTGACATACGAGTAGTTTCAGGTGAGCCCTAATTTAAAGCTTGTTTTACAAGGAGATAACAGACTGATCCTGAACGCCCAGCCTCCCTGAACCTAGGCAACTGGATACGTGCGAAGATGTTATTTTTATGACTACAAAGGTTTTCTCATAGCAGCGGAGCTACCGGTAAAATCATTGATGACACCCAAAATTGAAATAAACCGCTAAGAAAGGAAATTATAAACAGTAACGTATTCTTCAAAAATCAAGTTACATAATATAAAATAAGTGTAAGAAAACATTTGTAAGATTTAGCCATGTTTATTAAATGATACTTAAACTACTTTAATTTATGAATGGTAGAAGTATAGTTATGCGTGTTCTATTATTAGATTTATATTCTAAAACGATATTAATAAAACATTTTAATATTTATTTTATTGATATTTTCTATACAGGGCATCTATCTTACACCGCAGGGACGTATCCTTCTTAGTTTTTTCATGTTGAGGCATCTATCCGCATGAGAATACATGTGTGTGTGCTCAAAAAGATATTGGTCTGCAAAAAACCAATTTCTGCACAATCAGTAAATGTTAGCTCATCAAAAACAAGTCGTAATATAAGATAAAAGATTATATGTACTAGCTATATTTATAGGAAATATTCGTCGCAAACTATTTGTTTTCAAATGAAGATATCGAAAAGTGGGGCATCTATCCCGGTTGTATCCTATGTTGATATTAATATTAATGTAATAGACTACGATAATAGTGTTTGATGTTCATTACTGAACAGACTGAGACAAATTTAGCAGTCCTCATTAAATCGCCGAAACTAGGAAAATTTTAATGTGCGCTAAATATAGATTTAGCTCTGCGTGAATTCTTTCGTAGATTGTGCTATCAGAACTACCTTCATACCAAATTTTAATGTGCGCTAAATATAGATTTAGCTCTGCGTGAATTCTTTCGTAGATTGTGCTATCAGAACTACCTTCATACCAAATTTTAATGTGCGCTAAATATAGATTTAGCTCTGCGTGAATTCTTTCGTAGATTGTGCTATCAGAACTACCTTCATACCAAATTTTAATGTGCGCTAAATATAGATTTAGCTCTGCGAGAATTCTTTCGTAGATTGTGCTATCAGAACTACCTTCATACCAAATTTCAAGTTTCTAGGACAACTGGAATTATCCTATAGGTTTCCATCGACTGTCATTTCTACATATGGAAACACCTTTTTTTATTACTGTATCATTGGATTGCGTTAACTTTAGGTATTTAATTTACCTAAATCTTGACAAGCAATGCCATTCCAATGACAAGAGTGTGATCAGGAGGTCTCATTGTATGCGGAGCAAGCCATCAGCAGCATGCGTTCGACTCTGTTAAACGAAGCCATAGTTCTGGAATTAAGTCGACACTTTATTTTATTATCATTTATCATAGAGTTGTAGGACATTTTTAGGGTGATGTACCTCAAAAGAAGAAACTGAACCTTTATAGGATCACTTTGTTGTCCGTCTGTCCAGCCGTCTGTCTGTATTTCTGTCGATACCCTTTTTTTTCAAGGGGTATCAAGTTGAAATTAACATCGAATACTTATGTCTGCAGTTTCATGAAACTGTTAAGCAACCAAGCTTCTAAGTTTGCAATAAAAAGATACAGAAATAAAAAAGGTGTTTCTATGTGTACAAATGGCCGTCTATAGAAACCTTTAGGGTAATTCCAGTTGTCCTAGAAACTTGAAATTTGGTATAAGGGTAGTTCTTATATCACAACCTACGAAAGTTTATACTGATAATCTTCATTTCGTATGTTTGTCTGTCTATGCCATTTAATAACAATAAAGCCTTTTTTATTTCCTTTTAAGTATTTAAGTACATTACATAACAGTAATCTTATTCCTACCTTGTTTGTCGATACATGTATATGAATTATTATTATTTTGTTAGTATGTAGTAGAAAAGAACATATGTATTTATTTTAATAAAGGAACCCCTTTTCGGCTATAGGCCTCCTCCAATTTGTTCCATTTCTCTCTATCTTCCGCTTTATTCATCCAGGGCTTTCCAGCCGTGGCCATGATATCACCCCTCCATCTTTTTTCGGCCGTCCTTTTACCTTTTGGTCCAGTCCATTGTGTCACTTTTTTACCCTTTGGTCCAGTCCATTGTGTCACTTTTTTTGTCTATCTCTCATCTTTGTACCGTGCTATCTGTAACTTTGGTTTTACTTATAATATGTTCACTTCTGACTTTGTGGATTTATTTAGTTTAAGCATATTTCTTTCCATAGCTCGCTGGGTTGTGGTTATTTTGTTTTTGATTTTCACCGAGTGGCACCACGTTTGGCACCCGTATGTGAGACATGGAAGTACGTTAGTGTGTGTTAGTGTGGTGAAGTTGGTAGTTTCCATTAAGGACCTCTTTGAGTGTCCAGTATGTCTTCCAGCTCATGGCCGCCCAGTGGTCTCAAACCTACCGATTTTTCAGTATTTCTCCCGACTTTAGGTCTGTGCCACCGAAATCCAATGAATTTTCTACGATTTTTAATAAATCAAGGATATTCTACCGATTTTAAGTCATACACCAATTTATGTTGCAGTTGGCCTCCGTGATAGCTAGATTTCTACGTGATATATCCAATGTAGTGCCAATGCCACCAATATTTTTATCTGTGCGGGTGGACCCATGAAAAACTAGCTAATCCATATGAATGATACGTCGATACTACTAGCGATACCAATTCTCATAGAGATAGGTTGGTAGCACTGTGGGATAACTAATTATAAATTGTACGAATACCATATATTGTGTAAATATGAAATCGGCCATTCAATCATCTAGATTATAATATAGTTAACAATTAGGCTAAGGTGGTGCTAAGTCAATTAGAAGTATCAACTTCTTAAATAGTTACCAAAGGTCAGATAAAATAAAATATTAAGCAGATTATGTCAATAATTTCAAGAGTTAATTTTTTTAATGAAGAGATTTTACGTTATTTGGCATTTTTTGTATGCATACCGATTTTTGAAGAAATATACCGAGTTTTTAAGGCAACACTACCGAATTCATCTTTTTACGTTTGAGACCAGTGTGGCCGCCCGTCGTTTTACTTCCTCCTCCTGTCGCTGTCGCTAAACGATATTTGCTTTGATGTAGTGCTCGACATTTGGGCAAGAAACTGCGAAGAGGCGAAATAACTGTTAGGGAATTCATGATAACAATACGTTTTATGCAACAAAATCAAGGCTCATAAAGTTATGAAAGTGCTTGTGTAGGGACATTTTGGTTACAAAGATAGGTATTATTTAAATTTGAGCTGATGGTTTTTAGTTATGCTAATATTTCATAAGTTAATTTTAATTGTAATCCATAAGTTAAGTAAGAAATGACTAAAGTAACGCTTAATTGTTGTCTTTTATTTACGATACTCAGCAAACCTGAAGGAAGTTAGGTTTTCCCTCGAAGCCAACATTTTTTCTTAATTAGTGAGTGCACATACGATTTTTCTGCCGTTAACCGCCACAACTAGAAATAGACAGCAGAAATAAACGTAGACTAAAGAGTTAAATAAGTTTTGACCACGATTTTATCGTAAAACCTAGTTTATACGGGACATTTTGCGAAAGGGACGTTTTGCGAACGGGACGTAATTTATGTGACGGGACTTTTTGAGAACGGGACATTTTGCAGAGGTCGTTTTGAGAATGGGACATTTATAACAGGGACTGTTTACGAAAGGGACAAAGGGACATTTTGTGAGTGGGACATTATGAGCCCTAACCGATGGTAGTAATAAATAAAATAGCAGAGTGTAGAGTCTGGGTACTAAAATATTAACCAAATTTTTGGCACAAAATTCAAAAATTCTTGGGCTGGTCAAACTTTGTGAAGTAGGTATTATAGTTTGATATTAGAAAATATTTTTAATATTCTGTGCATACGTAAGTAAATAAAATATACGTTGACGTGCACTCAAAGTCAATGTACAGTACAGTGAACGACAAACACATATGTTTACACTTTCTCACCATATACCATTGTAACAAGGCGAAAAATAAATAAGATCTAGAACGATAATACCATAATATTAATCCATCACCAATATCTGTGGTTAGGTTGAGTGTTGCACCGGCATGATGGGCCAAGTGGGGGATTCTATCGACACACTCGTCGCTCATATATATAGAAATTTTTGGCCAAGATATTTTTGTATCAAATTACTACTGACCAGTCCGCAGATTTCTTCTGAATATTGGTTTTCAGTAACTCTTTACGTTCCGATCTTATGATTTTATTGATATTTTCTAGAACTTCTAGTTTATCCGTTTCTTTACACATTTTGTCCTGTTTATGAGATTCAAGTATTAATAAATTCACGTACCTAAACATAGTTATAGGCAAATTTTAGAACTAGTACACAAAGTATCAAAATGTTTATATAGCACCAACCTCCTAAATTGACAACTGACTTTTAGCCGTTTTTTAAATCATAGACAATTGGTGATACCACAAGGAAATATTTGTCAACAATATTTGGCTAGCCAGACTCTAGTTTTGTGTACTTGTCTATTCAAGCGTTGTTTACAGACTAAGGTCCTACTGACATAAATCTGTTACGAGACAGCTGGCTTTCTTAATTTAAATACGTATTACTTTTACACACGGCCTGACTGTCTCGTATTCATCGTGAAAGATAAACACCTTCACATATCCCGCCGTCTCCCGGGGAGGACGTAGGTAGCCTAGTGCACTACACAAAACTACTCCTACCTAGCATACAATGGTCCCTACCTGCACAAGGAATACCTTACAAAACAAATCCTGAATGGCCTCATGCTATGAGGTAACCAGAATACGAATACAAGTCTGTAGACTTGATCTGTAGTGAACACAGATGATTCCATAAACTATCGCGTAGAGTTTTGAAATGCACTTAACCCACCCGGCCTACCTTCTCACATACGTATCTTAAAAGTGGGTGCTCGAGTAATGTTGCTGCGAAATTTCAATCAGCCGAAGTTGTGCAATGGAACCAGGCTGCGTGTGAAAGCCTTACATAAAAACGTTATAGAAGTCATTGTACTGGCTGTGCTCAGGGTATCCCGGATACCATTTATACCCTCGGAATACCCATTCAAATTTAAAAGGCTGCAGCTCCCCCTTTAGGTCTGTTTCGCGATGACGATCAATAAGTCTCAGGGTGAGGCACTGAAATCAGCAGGAGTAGATCTTAGGGGGGACTGCTTCTCGCAGTTTTACGTGGCTTGCTCGAGAGCAAGCTATCCACGCAGCTTGATCGGGTCTGTTAATGTGGTATATATAAAGAAATACTGCAAAACCTACCTAATGTTCAATATTATCAATAGTTCAAACTCAATTATCTAATAGGGAACATGCGTGAAACTTTTTCATCGCTTTTTTTAACAAAATATTAAAATACCGTAAAAACTATTCCAAAAAGTGAAATTAAAATTAAAATCGGATAAGAAATACTCATGACATAGGTATTTTAAACTACGAATTAGACAGTTATCTAATATATTATTAGACATCCATCTAGGTTGAGTCCGTACGCGCTGCGATCTACGCGACGTCTCTAAATTATTATTTACTTCACTCTCTTCATTATTGCCATTGCCTACATTTGGTACATTTTCATCGTCTCTTAAGATTTCTACAACATTATTGTTTTCACCTACTCTGTTTCCTATAATCCTCATTTTTTACAGTGCTCCCATAGTCTATAAAACTCTCATACAACTGTTCCATCTGATTCTTGGTCGGTTGTAAGAAAGGTGCTGGTACCAGATGCCATCTATTTCTTCTATAAGTAACTCCATCCACTTTAACAAAGTAAGATCGTGGTTCCTTAGCCTTTCTCCCAATCACACCATATTTTCTTAAATCAACTACCCAAACCTTATCACCTTGCCCTAAATCACTTAAATTCGTCACTCTATGTCTCTTATTATAGTTTTCAGCCATTTTACTCCTGAACTGGTTTCTTTTTACATTAAAGTTGTCATGCACATTAGTTACCTTATTTAAGTTGTCTGGATACATAGGCAAAATATCTTTCATCTTTCTATTAAATACCAATTCGTTTGGGCTATAGCCACATTCCAATGGAGTGTTTCTATATATCATTAATGCTGAGTAAATATCATCATTCTTTGATAACAGACTTTTTGCTATCTTTACTCCAGCTTCTGCACAACCATTGCTCTGGGAGTAGTACGGACTACTGGTGACATGTCGAAAATTGTATTTCTTAGCAAATTCTTTAAATTTACCTTTAAACTGAGTTCCACAGTCAGTCCGTACCACATCCGGTGGACTAAACCTAGCAAAAGTCTCACTATAGAAATTTATTATAGTACCTATTTTCAGTCAAGTCCTGTAATTTTTTTAAATCTATGTATCTAGAGTAATAATCAATTATTACAACATACCAATTGCTATTATATTTGAACAAGTCAACACCCACGTGTTGCCATGCTCTACTCGGTGTCTCTTCTAATTTTAATGGCTCTTTAATGTTCCATCGCTTTTGGATACATTTTGGACAATTTTCTATTAAATTCTTTATTTGAACTGACAACCCTAACCACCCGACTGACTGCTTCGCTCTTTATCTACACTTGGTTATTCCCAAATGACCTTCATGAATGTCATACAATGTTTGTTTTTGTAAACTGGCTGGTATAAATAATCTACTATTGTATAATAAAAACCCATCTTCAACAGTAAAATTGAATGTATACTGATAATATACAAGCATTTCCTTTGGCATTTTATTCTTATGCGGGCAGTTGTTTAAAGTATATTCTTTCAGTAAACTGCTAACTTTACATTTCAATTGCTCCTCTTTTAATGTCATTAATTTGGGACTAACCTTTGATTCAGAATTTAAACATTGAATGCTAATATCTACCGTTTCAGGCTCAGTCTGCAATAAGGGGGCTCTGGACAGGGCATCGGCAACAACATTTTTTTTTCCCTGGGACATAAACAATTTTATAAGAGTATCTCACGATTTGTAACCTGAATCTTAATAACCTGGGAGTTAAATCATCTAATGGTTTTGTTTGCAAAATCTGAAGCAATGGTTTATGATCTGTTTCTAAAATTACATCTATGCCAATTACAAAATCTTTAAATTTATGTAAGGCCCACACCAAAGCCAACCCCTCTTTCTCAATCTGAGGATAGTTCTTCTCTGAGCTATTAAGAGTTCTACTGGCATATGACACTACTGCCCTGCTTCCATCCTTATTCTCCTGTATCAATACAGCACCTAATCCATAAGAACTACTATCGGTTGAAATTATGATTTGCTTATTAGGATCATAATGACATAATGTAGGTGCTTTTAAAATCATTTGTTTTATTTTATCAAAAGCTACCTCTCGCTGTACATCCCATGTGAATGGTACACCCTCTTTTAACAATTCATTCAACGGCTCAAGAATATTTGTTTTATCTGGAATAAACCTGCCAACATAGTTTACTAACCCTAAAAATCGCATCAGGTCTTTTTTATTACCTGGTTTTTCAAATTTATTTATACTTTCCACTCTGATAGGATCTAGGGATATTCCTTGCGCATTAATGATGTGACCCAAATAACAAATCTCAGACACATTAAAACACATTTTTCTTTATTTATAGTTAATCCTTCCTTTTTGAGTCTATTTAAAACTTCTCTTAACAACTTGTTATGACTGTTCTGGTCGTTGGTGTATATCAATATGTCATCAATGTGAACTACCACCCCTTCTAAATCACTGAATAAATTGGAAAATTTCATTGAAACATACTCTGGAGCGCAATTTAATCCCATGAGTAAACGGTTGTACATATACCTACCAAATGGGGTAATTATGGTTGAGCTTCCGAGACTCTGAGTCCAGTTTAATTTGATAGAACCCAGATGTCGCATTAATTTTGGAGAACACTGAAGCTCCTTTTAGCTTGGCTAAAGTATTTTCTACTTTGGCTATAGGAAATATGGGTCTCAACACATTTTTATTTACTTGAGTGTAGTCCCCACAAATACGAACCCCTTTATCACCCTTGGGAACCACAACAATTGGAGAAACAAACATAGTTGGTTCTTCTACAGGAACCAGAACTCCCATATTCACTAGCTTATCCAGCTCTTCCTTGACCTTAGGCAATAATGGAATAGAAACTCCTCGAGGGGTTGTTTGCACAAAAGGAACAGGGTTGTTAATCAACTTGATAGTAAAACTGTCCTTAAACACACCTAAGTCATCAAACACTTGGGGGAATTCTTTCTCTACATCTACAGCTGAATACAAGCTAACACTTTGAATCTCTGAACCCTGACTTTCCTGACCAACCATCTTTTCCATACTACAGACTTTTAGTAATTGCATTTGCCTTATTACAGGTTTTCCCAGAATAGGTATCTGCAAGTTCGTAATAACATAGGCTTTTCCTCTATAGATACAAGTATTGTACTTTAATTCAACATAAACAGCCCCTATAACTTTCAATGCTGTGCCATCAGGCCTCTAATAACCTCCTTGCAATCAAATATTTTATTATTTACATTATTGTTTACAATCGTTGAAGGTGGCAAGGCCACAATATCTGCCCCTGTGTCAATTAAGACCTTTTGTTTTTGCAGAATATTATTACCTAAACCCACCTCAATCTCAATTTTAAACTCTTCTCCTGCTTCCACCTGATTCAGCTTCTTCCAATCCTTGCAGCATCTGGCATAGTGTCCGGACCTGCCACATTTCAGGCATTGCTGTTGCCGCGGGACACTGATTGTCAAAATGAAATCTTGCACATTTTCCACACTTCCTTTTACCCTTATTTATGATTGGCTTTGCTCCCATTCTGTTTACCTCAAACTGATTTTGCTGCCACAACAACTTAGCCTCTTCCTTTTGTTCTTCAGCCGGCCTGGCCAGATTCACCGCCTCTTCAAGTTTTAGATTTGACATTAATATCAGTCTTTCACTGGTTTTTTTATCATATAACCCAACAACTAATCTATCTCTTATGAGCTCTTCCCGCAACTCTCCATACTGACATGTTCCCGACAGTTTGCGTCCTCACATTAAATTTATACCTGTCATATATTATATTCCGTTTTGGAGCGAAGTAGCTCTCAAAAGCGTCCACTACTGTAGCATATTCCTCACGCTTGTCCACTTTGAGTCGCTTGGCCAATTGCTCCGCTTTTTTCCCCCAATGTATACAAAAACAAATCGATTTTTTTCTTTTCCGACTGATTTTCTTGGCCACTTATCACCAAATACCTCTTGAACCTTTTCCGCCACACCTCCCATCCTTCTGGACGAAAATCGAATTCACCTGGCGACTTTACTTGTGCCGGGAAAACACTTGCAGGTTCTGGCTTCATAACTTTATCCGGCAAAACCTTCCTATTTTGCGGCTCCAATCCTTGATCCTGCCGACCTTCTGACATTTTTTTTTATTAGAGACTACCGCTGCCACCATGTATTGGTAGTCGTATCGAAGAATACTTCCAGTTAATGTTAAACTATTTATTAGTATACAACAACATTAAACCTCCGCCATCTTGGTTCCCCTAAACCACAGATCACTCCCCGAACGCTATCGCGCTCATTAGGGATGTGTGGTGACGCTAGTGATGTCTACCACAACACTCCCTAATAGCGGGTGTGGATTACGACTTATGGAATCGTGAGTTTGAAGGGCTATTATTTCACGACCATGCCAATAAGTCGAATCTGCTAACAATAACTATAAATCTGCAGGCACCTGTCGCATAAACCCACAGTCTCATCAAAAACGCAAATAAAATGTGGCAAAGCGTCCCGAATTAAATGTACAATGTAATTTCAGTTAAACATCTCGATTATATGTAATATACATACTTATGCCGGCATCCGTTTTAGGGACATGCACTAGTAATCTCTCTAGAGCTGAGAGGTTCACAAGGTTCTAAATGTTAGTAGCCAAGTTCCTAGAGATATTGATATAAAATTCAAAGTTCACTTCAGTTAGTACAAGTGAAAATACTTAGCTAGCTAATAGTAAGCAAAACGAGCTCAGCGCTCGTCGGTCGCGGACTAAATTGAATCTGATTGAAATGCTCCAGATTTCAGTCGGTACATTCTTGTTGTCTGTGACAGGTTGTCAACTCGTCCACGTCCATAGGTACACGTACCTATTCAGTAAGTGGGTATAAGCCGGTCAGTGGAAATTGGTTAGTTTATTCAGTTGTAAAAATGAAATGTCTTTAAGTAGCTCTGCCTGTAAAACCACTATGCTAAAATAACTATGACCCAAATAAAATCCAAAACTATCAGGCTAGGCGATATGTTATAATTATAATGAGTAAGCATAATCATGTCATAATGCTGAAGTATTTATTGCCAGGATCCTGAATAATAATTATTTATATATTATTTTATTAGTACATACAGTTTGGTGGCGGCCCGGACTAACAGTTTTACCGTTACTAATTCAAGCATTTTCATGAGGCGATAGCTGCACATCCAAGGACTTCAAAAATACCGACTAAGTGCGAGAAGAACTCGCGCATGGAGTGTAATGTACCACCGTACTTAAGTACCTCCGCAATAAAACACCGAATACCTAAAACACGTAACTTGTGTGCGGTAACTTCATATTGAACTTTATTTTATTTACATCATTGATTGATATTTCTACTATTTACTTTGTGAAATTTCAGATATTACGATTAAATAGGTATACCCAATTTTTACACACGACACCTATGCTCCAAATTTCATTAATGTACATCTTATCGTTTTTGAGTAAAATGCCTGTGACATACGGACGGACAGACAGACAGACAGACATGACGAATCTATAAGGGTTCCGTTTTTGCCATTTTGGCTACTGAACCCTAAAAAGGTCCTAATAATATGTACTCGTACTTATCTTAAATCGTCGCCTTTAATATTTACATTATTTTATTTTTATTATTTATTCTTGTAGCGGCCACAGCTGTTACAAAAAAATCTCGGCCTATCTATTAACGTTCAATAGTTAAAGCCCTATTACTATGATAGACAAAGAATGGTGGCTTACTACTTAATTGGGTTCCGTTGGTGCGAGTACCTTTTGGGTACGGAACACTGAAAAGAGAAAGTCCAGAGCGTACATGTAAGTTTTTATACTCAAGTAGTTACAATTTAACATCCATACTAATATTATAAATGCGAAAGTGTGTCTGTCTGTCTGTCTGTCTGTTTGTCTGTTACCTCTTTACGCTTAAACCGCTGAACCGATTTGGATGAAATTTGGTATGGAGATAGTTTGAGTCCCGGGGAAGGACATAGGCTACATTTTATCCCGGAAAAATACCCTTATCCGCGATAAACGAATTTAAGGCGGACGAAGTCGCGGCCAGAAGCTAGTAATTTATATTTAAAAAAAAAAACCCTTTACAGGTGATTGTTTACTATTTTGTATGGAGATATACTTTATTAAACACATAATTGAACTTACAAGTTTACATATCTTGTAAATTGTAGTACAATTCCGACAGGTAACCAATGCTGTGTCAGGACTTGATGAAGTGCACACACACTTGTATTTTGTTCCTCTGTAGTGCATTATTGGGTGAACGGCTGCAAGACCCTACACTGAGCATGGTCCGACATGCTCTTGGCTAGATTTTTTTTAAACATATGTAAACGTTTATTAAACGTCGTTTAAAATGGTGATAAATGTAAATTATTTTCTTGTAAGTTCTTACTTATTTTTAAGATTATTCAGCACTTGTAGTACAATTTAACAAATATGTCAGTTTTTTACAAAATATTTCGTTTTACGGGTAAAGGTACCTTGTGGTCGCTGTAGAGTTGTATACATACCCATAATCTGTAATCATTCAGCTATCGATATCTAATAAAAAGATCAACTTCCTAAACAGCGTGGTTGAGGAGAAATATACATTTATGAAAATTTCAGTGGAAACCGTGCAATTTTACGAAACAGATAATGCAAGTCTTTCAAAAACTATGTTCCTGTCGTAAGTTATATAGTGGGCTACATGATTAATTAGGCTTCAGTCCGCAAAAGCACATTGAGACTTATTCAATTTTTTTTTATATTAGCCGTTTGCCTTTGTATGAGCCAATTAATAAAAGCACCTCCTGAGCTATTTTTAAAAATAAAATAATGATAGCAGAACGAGGTATTGATATTATATTCGGAGTCTTTGAATAATGAAATTCGGTATCTATGCATATGCCAACGCTGGTGTTACTGGCACGCAAGTCAGAGGGTTAATTTAAATGTTTTTTTTTTTCAATTTATACTCATACATTCTAATTGATGTTTAGAAAATCACCATGCAAAGATATTTCAAGAATAAAAAGACCCAGAGATTTTGCTATTTTATTAACTATTTATAATTTCATGCATAGTCACAGAACAGGACAATTTTCAGTTTTAATTACATTAAAAGTAATGACAATATAAATTTTCCTTAATTTTTTCAACATATATCAACAAATCTCTTAAGTTAACATGAAACATGCGATCAATATCGCAATTAGGAACTAATTTTTAGGGTTCCGTAGCCAAAATGACAAAAACGGAACCCGCATAGTTTCGTCATGTCCGTCCATCCGTCTGTCCGTCCGTGTCCGTATGTCACAAGCATTTGCCTCAAAAACGACTAGATGTATTGATGAAATTTGAAGGATAGATGAAGAAGAAGTAGAATATGTTTATTTGCAGAATACTTCCGACTAGTTGCAGGGTGTTATTGGTGTTTATGGCAGGTGCAGTATTCAATCGTAATTAAACGATATGCAAATATTATGGTAGCTTACAACAAGTATATGCGATTTCTACCTTATTTCTAGCAAGATTCATGCTGTTTCTTATAATCTATAAACTCCTTGACACTATAAAAACAATTTTCCAACAGGTAATCATTCATATTTTCCAAAAGTAGTAGCCTTCAAATTTCTAATATTTTGCCGTAAGCTATCATATACAATTATGCACATATTAAAAGCGTTTTATTTTATAAATAGCTGATCGATATCTAGGCTGGTATAGTAGATTTTGCGTGCTCTCTATTCTGCTTCTGACCTCATTTTGAAAAAATCTAGGTGTTTTTTTACAAGTAAACAAGCCTTTGTACATGCATGGTAACGGCAAAATAAATAATTGTTTGAACAGGGGTCGAAAACTATCTGTTACCCATGCTTAAGTTATGGCCCGAATACATTTCTTTTGTAGAAGGAATGCCCTTTCTACATCAACAGATGTCTTATATAAGCCGCTACTTAATTTGATAGTTAAATAATTGAAATATATTTCTAGGGGGAGCACTCCATACATGTAACCGAATCTAAAAATATATTTTTAGAAAATATCAATGTGTGGAACATATTTCGACAGTTGTTTACAAAAGACTGAGCTTTCTAATGTTTTTTTATTCAGTGAATATGTATTTTCGGAAATAATTGCTTCGGAAGTTGCATTAATTGTGCCCCCTCCCCCTCTCTATTTTCTAAACGATGTGACCAAAAAATATGAAAAAGATTACAAAGATAAAACTTAATAAGTACTTTCAACGAAAATTGTTTTCAACGTGATCGTATATACCGGTTTTGAGTGATTGATAAAAAACTGCGCTTCTCAGCTAAAAGACGTAAGTGCCATGGAGATACGCACTTTTGCTAATGCATTTTTCGTATATTCTTTTTAGGGTTCCGTACCAAAAATGGTGAAAAAGGACCCCTTATGGTGCGACTTTGTCTGTCTGTATGTTTGTTTGTCTGTCCGACTATTAGAGTACCGTATCTTAAAAACTACTTGTGGTAACTATTTGAAATTTGGAATATTTATAAACATGGTCACATGTATCGCAGAGGAAATATTTAAAAATGTATTTTTATTTCCTAAAAACTCGACGTATATAAGGGGGGGGCAAAAATTGAAATTGTAGGTACTAGGTTTATCTCCAAAGTCTACCGAACGATAATTTTCAAATTTTCACAATTTGAATAAATAAACATAAATATTACACGAAAATTATAACCTTTATTTTTCAAAAAACTTATTTGCGTTAAGTTTGCACCTCATTTGTATGCAATGCCGTAGATATCAGGTGCAAACTTAACTCAACCGGAACCATTTAATATAATAATGTTAGGGTTGGTAAGTGAAACTTTGTACAGAACCCTCGGTGCGCGAGTCCGACTCGCACTTCGCAAGTTTTTTTCATCTGTAGTGCATTTTTTTGTATGACAGGCGGAACCCTACAATGAGCATGGTCCGACATGCATGGCCGGTTTTTAACATTTTCAGTCACGTAAAGTTAAATAGAGTCTGTGCGGAAAGTGAAAGAGTCGTAGGATTTGAGGGCATTATGCCAGTGCTATTTTATGTTTTTTCTACTCCTGTACTTCTTTCTGTCGTTTAAATGGTTACCAACTCTAATATAAAGACATACATTACTTAAGACTTGCAAAACTCTACAGTCTTTTTCCCAAAAAAGCATTGCTAAGCGTGTTACAAACACAATGTCGCTATTATCGTATTCATTGGTGCCGCAGAGTACAAAATTTCAATCTTCAGTGAGTTTGTGTGTCGGAGACTAATAATTATGAGTAATTAATGTAGGGGTAGTATTAAACATGTAATAATTTAATATTAAATACATTATACACAGTCGTCATAGCAGACACTCATTCTGTGCCTTTTGTAAGTCGATAGTGGGGCTTTTACGTGCTTTTTCCCGCCGAAAAAACCGAACAATATTCTATATAATTTGCCTAGATGAATTATACACGGTTTTATCACGTTTCGAAATGATTTTATACATAAATCTTGTGGTTTTGTATATAAAACTACACACTAACATATAATCGACAGAACTTTCTTTACTTTTCATAAGACAGGTGTCTAAGATCCGATTGCCATAAAATTCATAATGTTAGTTCCCGTTTCTGCCACGACTTTTCTCTTTCCGAACAAACTCTAACAATAACAGTCTTCGGTCCATACATTAATGAAAAGGTACCTCAAGGCAATAATCAAAGTCAGTACAAATGTTACATTATATAATAACGAACATTCTGGAAAGCTACTAATTAATGTTGACTTTTATTTTAATAGTTAATTATCACAAACATAATCAGTTCTTTCACAGAGTCTTATTTAAAATTACAATTGTATTTTGTGTTAAGAAAAGGGCCCTTATGGCCGAGTTACGTGACTCTAAACATTTGCTTGCTCCAAACGCCGTTTTTTATAAAAAATTGACACCGCGGCTAACTTGGTTTCAACCTCCTCACCACAATAAGTGCGCGTAGGTTTTTTGCGTTTCTTGGTTGGTAGTTGGCTATAATATCTTTACCACACCAATTTTAATTGTTTTATGTGTGCTTTGGTATATGGCAACACTGAATATAGGGCACTAAATAGTCTTAGGAATAATAAATAAGTCACTAACACCACATAATATATTCTCAGTGCACCTAAAAGCTAAATGGCTTCACTTGAACATTATTTTAACAAAAACCATATTGGTTTTATTCAAAAGTACTAAGATTGGTTAATCTTACCAGCCAAAGACTTAATACAATGTAAATATTGCCGCTTTTCAGCGATAATCGCTTCTTGTTTTTGCTTTACAGCATCGAAGTTAATGATTATGCGGAAAAGCAGTTCCGCACTCTAATTAACTCATAAGTTCGCGAGTTTCTTCCACAACGGAAAGAGGGATGTTTGCTTGGTCTGTGTAAAGTGCATCTCCGGTACTGTCGTCTGCATAACAATAAATACTATCGGTGGACAGCATGTCATTGACATGCAGCAGAAGCAGCGTTGGACATAGTACGAAGCCTGAGGGAACGCCTGCGTTAATAACCATAGTTTTTAAGCCTGTAATTCGATAGATCTGACCTGTCCCCTTTTTTGGGCACTGCATCCTCATAGGAAGTCTTCCACGAAGACGTTCTCCTGCGCTTTGCGGTAAAAAAGCGCGAAGAGGCGCATTAACACAGGGCACAACTCAGGACCACACTGCTTGAGCACCACTGCCTGTATGCCGTTTGGCCCACTCGACTTGTGAACATCTAGACAGAGCAATTCCCGCCGGACATCCCTATGAGATGAGTGAAGGTTATATCCGCCATCAAGTATACCCAAAAGATCGCCTTTCTCTTTAGCACTGTGGGCCAAGTCAACATCAGCGTTTTGCAGGGGTGGTAAGGATGACTGACAGAAGTTTCCCTTGGCAGCTTTGACGAGCGACCAGAGGGCACGGCTTTCAAAGGGGTACCCTCACCAATTCCACCGTTGAAATCGAATTTAGCTGTCGAAATTTCTCGTTTACTGGCCCTGGAAGATGCATTTAACTTGCGTTTCACATCAGATATGTTCGGATCCTTATTGATACGGGCCGTGGTCCAAGCCTCAAACAAAGCTTGCCTTAGAAGTCTAGCTTCCTTGCAGGGCCGATTAAAACAGAACAGGGCTGTTTTTTGGATCCTTATTCAGTAAATTGTTGATTGATTTAATTTAATCTTTACTCTACTGGTGTTTTTCAATATTATGTTATTTTGCACAATGTGGATTGTTTTTTTTTTAGTTTATGGATAAAAATAATACAGAAATGTTAAATAAAACAACATTTTCACGTCTTTTTTACTTCAAACCTCCAATACCGGTAATTTACCGGTTTACCGGTTTTGAACTATGCAAGTCGGTAAATTACCGGTTTCAAAATTATGCCGGTAATTGCATTCCCTAGTTTATACTCATGAATGACAAAAGCGGAGCACGTCTCAACACGAATTAAAACCATACTATCCGACTTTTCTGATTACAGCGCCATAAAACACCTTTTCTACAAAACTTTAGAACAGTTTTAATGGGCTTATAATTCACATATAGTAAAAATAAAAATAGGTGAACACTTGGTAGGTATATTTATTTTGTAGTTTACGAAATAGCAATAAAAAAACATTATTTTCACCCACTTTTACCTTTTAGTATATTCCAAACTAACAACGACCATAAGGGTACCTTGATGAAACGTCATAAACTGTCGTATTGTAATGTTTCTTAAATAGCCCTGATTGAACTTTGTTGTTGGTATGACTGAAGGGAGGGAGAACCTGACTCATCCATAACAGATTTTATACTTTCCTACATTCAGATGTCGTAATGTAGCAAACCTGTCGATTGCGAATAACTAAGCGACGTGGCTGACAGTTTCACAAACCGGCCAGTTTTCTTTTTACGAAATTGGTGCCTACCTAGAGGTAAGTTAGCACTAGCAGCGCGATGAATGCTTCTATGTGCTTGCTTACGCATTTATAGAGCACAAACATTGAGCAATTACTTTTAAAGAGCTTCAAATTGTGTTCTACAGATACAAATCCAACGATTTCATCTTCATTTAATGTCTCTGCTACCAACTTATTTAACAAGCAGGCCATCATCACATGAGTAAAGAAACGGAACTTCGTTCTAGAGAACGTGCGATTCCTTATTTGGTAGGATTGGCACAGGTGGACAAAAAAAACGTTTTATAAATCAAATGCAATCACTGTTTTTTAATTTTATTATGATTTTAAAACACCACTAATTGTAATAAATCACACAAACAACTAATCAGTAATCACTAGCTTTATATAACCGTCCACTCCGGGAGCGATGATCAGAATGACGGATATACATCGTCTAAAATCTTCTGTCATAAGATTGGCGATTAAACATGCCGAGCAGAAACGACTTTCTAAACATACCGTGTAGGAACGACTTTCTGACCGATTGGTCCTATTGAATTGACCCAATTATTCTAAATTTCTATAATCAATATAAAATAATAAAAACGCGATATTGTCCAGTTATTTGCATTTATTGATGACAAAATGACTTACAATAAAGATTTTAATTTTATACCCTTAGTTTTTAAACAATTTTGTATAGCTTTTAATTGAACTATAAATACTTAATATAACAAACAATTTTTTTTTTTACTGTAATCTAGTAGAATTAAAAATAATGATATGTCTCTTTTTTGCGTATAATATATAATTATTCATATACACAGTAAGTAAACCATATTGCACTATTTTTTCATTATAACCGATCAGAACTTAAGATGAAATCCACGAACGCACGAAGCGTACCTACACCCTGCGCTTGAGCACAAACTGAGCGAGTCTAGACCGATTTCTCTGCGTACGTGACGAAGAGTTTGTGCTCACGCATAGACGGGCATCATCGCGCTTGTAGTGGTGTGTGTAGTGTACTGTGAAGGTATGAATCCTTCACGCTAGTATTCTAGATTGTAGGTATTCAAAAAATATCATGAGTTTCTATTAAAAATGTCGCCTGAATTTGTCATACATTTTGTTAATAGGTTTAGTCTTAAGACAAATCTTGATATACAGGGTGTCCCAAGAAGTAGTGATATACTGAAGCTGGGAGGTAGAGGACCTAGAGGGCTATCTAAATCACCCCCATGTATGTTCCGCGATTTTTCGTATTTTCGGAGTTATGACTTTTTTTTTAATTCTTCACCTATCGCCGAGTACGATGAGATTTTTATTTATGGTGACGTGAATTATTGCGGTAGATGCTTCATTTTTTTTGTGTGCTAAGCTGATAGATGGGCCAATTCAGTATGGTAACATTTACTATCGTTAGATCTTTGAATGGAATAAAAAAAAATTAAATGCCAACAATGATAAAATTACCCAATATGTTCACAACTTCAAGGGGCTTTAAAAAGATAAAACCACATAAAAAAAATACCGTTTGGCTTTTAAAAACTTGCTCTATCTATCAGGTAGCTACTTTGAAAATTTCATTTTATTATTCACAAAACTTCAATCATTTTATTATTCATAAAATCTAAATGTAGCATACTTAAAGGTCAGCTAATCGGGCCCTTTCAGCTGCCAGACCGCTTGGGCGGCAATCACTTTTTAAATTTTCTACGCGTCGATCTGCCCCTGCTGTTAGAAGATGTGGACTTGGAGACACGCAGAAGCATAGTACTGCAGTGTGATGATGCACCATGCCACTTTGCCTTGGACGAAGAAACTATTTCAATCAAAGATACCCTGAAAGATGGATTGGTCGTTGCGGCCGGGGTGACGCCTGCCTTATAGCCTGGCCTCCACGGACCCCCGACCTAAACCCCATTGATTTTTTTGTATGGGGATACTACAAAGACCTCATCTACTCAAGAAAATGCCGCAATTTGGACGAGTTAACCCGGAAATTGAGAGTAGCAGAAGAAACCATTCAGACGTTTAAAAGACAACTTTTTTCGGCGATGTCGCACTTGCATTGAGCAACAGGGGGGCCATTTTGAAAATTTCTTGTAATTAAACACCTTGTAATTGGTTTTACTTTGTTTGTATTAATCATCATGTAAATTAAAATTTTGCACTTACCACATTTAGATTTCAGTTTTTTGATTGAAGCCTTATGAATAATAAAATGAAATTTTCAGAGTAGCTACCTGATAAATAGAGCAAGTTTTTAAAAGCCAAACGGTAATTTTTTTATGTGATTTTATCTTTTTAAAGCCCCTTGAAGTTGTGAACATATTGGGTAATTTTATCATTCTTGGCATTTTTTTTTTTATTCCATTCAAAGATCTAACGAAAGTAAATGTTACCATACTAAAATGGCCTATCTATCAGCTTAGCACACGAAAAAAATCAAGCATCTACCGCAATAATTCACGTCACCATAAATAAAAATCTCATCGTATTCGGCGATAGGTGAAAAATTAAAAAAAAAGTCATAACTCCGAAAATACGAAAAATCGCGGAACATACATGGGGGTGATTTAGATAACCCTCTAGGTCCTCTACCTCCCAGGTTCAGTATATCACTACTTCTTGGGACACCCTGTATAGTATTACTCCGCCCTGTATTCATTTAACTTCAAGCTGGTAACCCTCACAGTAGGTACATAACGCAGCAACGTTGTATCAAGCTAAGTCTCTGCTGCGTTTCTTTACTCATGTGTAGGGATTGCAATCCGGTCCGGCGGATCCGGTAATCCGGCCGGATCCGGTATTTTTTTGCGGCCACCGAATCCGGTATAATTTTACCGAATCCGGTAGCCCCGCAGAGACGCCACAACAGACATACAAACGGACTACCCAATCCAAGAAAACTGACTCCAATTTGGTGAAAATTTTAGTTAGGATATAAATATCAAGAATTTAAATGATCTAGGTCAAGTTAAGCTTTAAAGAACGATGTCTTTGAAATAAAACAATTAAACGGATTATATCGCGTATATTATCTCATTTTAGTTTTCGACGTTTCGGAAGCGTTCCAGCTTTCCATGGTCACGGAAGGACTGAGAAAAGATGTATTTTCCTCTGTCAAAGTTACAATTTGAGCAAACTACCCATTTTTGAAAAACAAATAAAGTAATGAGGTAGCCTGGAAGTTTTTCTTTGCAGCGTTTCTTTTCTCCTCAGTACTACATTGGTAAATTATTAGAATAAAATAATTAAGCCCTTCTGGCACATGTGTAACTGTCTTTACAGCTTAGGCCCATCTGGCATGTATGTACACCTTTATTTGTGTTTTTTCAAAAAAAATGGGTAGTTTGCACAAATTGTAACTTTGACAGAGGAAAATACATCTTTTCTCAGTCCTCCCGTGACCATGGAAAGCTGGAAAGCTTCCGAAACGTAGGGAACTAAAATGAGATAATATACGCGATATAATCCGTTAAATCGTTTTATTTCAATAAGTAATAATCGCGGAAACAGAAGAAAATATTATGAACGATGTCTTTCTTAATTTTTCTTTGAGACGTAATTTTTTAAATGGTAAATTATGTTTCTTTGGCCGAATGAAACAAATATATTTTTCAATTAACGTTATTACATTTATAACAATAAGATAATTTTATAAACAAAGATCAGAAAAAAAAAGAAAAAAAAATCGACGATACTGGACTTGAACCAGTGCCTTGAGCCAAACCGGGCAGCACGCTCTACTCTACGAGTACTCTACTAATAAGATACTTGTTATAATAGTAATAACGTTAATTGAAAATAAAATAAAATATTGAAAGTGCAGTGCGATGTGATTACTGATTAGCTTTCTTTATTTATAATTAATATTACGGGTACTAAGGAAGTTACAGTATTTTATTTTTGTTTATATATAATATACCTCTTAAAGTATTAATATAGTTGATAAAATATTACAAAGTAGAGAAGAAAAGTGGCGTCAAAGTTAGAAGAACGATCATGAATCATGATCCAATACTTACACCAAATTAGTGGTAAATTCTTAGATTTGGCAATTAAAACAATAAAAAGTTCCTTTAATTAGTGTTTTTTTTATAAAGTAGATAACATTTTGTTATATTTACTATGAGACAAGGTTACCATGTGTTCATGTGTAAATAGGTAATGTTATCAAGTTAAGGCTAAATATTATTGAAGCAGATGCGTAAATTTTCATATTTCTGTGAAATAAGTGGCTAGTGAGACTGATTTTTGACTTATAAAGGTTATTTTTAGAGCTAAACCATTTTTTCATTACTTAATTGGCAGTAACAGCTCCGCATGTCTACTTTACGGCCAATAAACTGGACAAAAAGCATAATATTGGATAGACGCAATAATAAAACTTCGATCCGGCCGGATTAAGAATTGGACCGGATTGCAATCCCTACTCATGTGCCCTCAGCCTCACCGTAACAAGGTACTTACTGAAAATCATCTGATTGTTCTTCTGAATATAATTGCTGTCAAAAGTAAAACAAAATACTTAGACAAAAAAAAAAGTTACTCTAATCCACAATTAAGAATGAATTCTTAAAGTCGTAAGATTATGAAACTCGTCGGATTACAACACAAATAGGTACCTACATTCATATCTTTGCTCACTGAGCGTAGTATAATCCTTACAAGGCACGCATTTTATTACAGAAAGCCTCTGATTCACTTGGAAATATGACTGTATAAAGGTAGTCTTTGTAGACTAAAGACAACACCTTACCTACGGTGTACTCGTACAAGGGACAAAGGCTAAGTCGACACTCGGGTGCCGAAGCGCCGAATGTGAAACTGGGTCAAGATGATTTTAGAATCAATACTCGCGCGGCTCTCCGTGCTACGACGAGGCGTTCCGCAGAGGCCAGAATATTAGACGAGGACGGTCGAGCCAGGCCGGTAAACATTCACCTATCAGTGGCAACCAAATCCGTTTTAGTGTACCTTATTAGATAATATGTACCGAATCAACTTAGGTATACCAAGGCAACAGTAAGAGATTACGAAATAACTTTCATTATTTGTTATCTACTCTTGTACTTTATTATGCCAGTTATAATATAGTCAGATTGTAAGGGTACCTATTGCCTACTAAAGCACTGCTATTGGTACGTTTAGTAGTATTATATAATGTCGTCAAAAAAGTATTATTAGTGCCACAGATTACAAAACCTAAGTTATTACAAATTATATTTATTTAACTTTGAATCAAACACTTTGTTAGGTACCAACTTAACAAACACATTTCCGAACATATTTTGTTATTGTGTAATAATATTATAATCAACATGACATTAACTAAGTAACTCGGAGATTAATGAACGGACTAGTCGTGTATGTATATTTTTCCAGCTGACTGTACCTAACAGCCGCTATGTCCAGGGGACTCATATCATAGGTACCTATATTATTGATTTATGGATTCCTAGGTAAGTGATTATTGGACCAGTAACTGTTCACAGGTAATAAAATGAAATACTTGTATTTCCTTTATAAGTTAAAGAATGAACCTCATTTAGATAAACGGAGGGTAAAAAATCATGAGAAACTAAGCAAGCAATAAATTAGTTAGGCAGTTTATGCTGATTAGGCTAATACACCAAATTTATACATTTGTATGTATTAGACGATTTAATAATCCAGTTGTGCAGTAAATTTTATAAATAGATTAATTGATGCTAGTGTTCCTACAATTCGCTCAAGGAACAAAGGTTTCAGAGCACCGGCCCTCAGCGCGCCTTCATTCGCCAACTCGAGGTGGAATGCGTAGCCGCCGCGCCGCGCCGGCTTGGCCTTCTGATGTCATGCATTACGTCATTCTGTATTGAACACCACTCATGTGTTCGTCTATAACTATGAGCAGCGTATAATTAAACACAGGGTTACACATACAATAAATTATAGATACCCTGCCGCTTGATGCTTGGCGGCCTTTATGTGAGGCTTACACCTTAAAACTTCCTATTACGTAACTCGGTTCTATTTATCTGAGAGCAGGGGTGCCTCGTGCACAGAGGATGACTCTCTATAGACTATAGCCATCTGCGGCGAGTCTATACCCGCTTCCATTACAATGTATCTTTATATTCTTCGCATTTTTATGAGTATACAGGACGTATTCAACTTTTTATCAGATCATAAAATACATAGTATCTTTACTCATACAACAATTAACATAATATTCCATATATTTTTAATCTTCGCAATGCAAGTATTTATGTACAATACCGCGAGTATATACACATATACCTAGTATAGCTACACGGTTGAAATATTCAACTAGGTATAATTTGAGAGTTTTAACCAGTAGTCAGTTATAGATGAATATGTTCCTGTATATGCAGTCTTGCTTCTAAGCACAATGTACGTAATGTTGGGTCATTTTGTAAGTATTGGTAAACGACATAGACAGATATAAAAATTAATGATAAAAAAATCCTTGGTTGTGCTACAAGAGCTACTAAACTTCAAGCTTCTAGGACAGTTGCAAGAACCCTATAGGTTTTGAGTTCATGTCAATTGGCACGGAAACACCAAAAATGGAACCCTTATAGTTTCGTCATGGCCGTCCGTCCGTCCGTCTGTCCGTCCGTGTCACAGGCATTTTACTCAAAACTACATGATATACATATATTGATGAAATTTGAAGTAAAGGTGTCCTGTGTAAGCTACTTAGTTTGATTGCTAAATAATAATGAAAAGTATTTCTAGGGTGGCACTCCATACTTGTAACCGAAACTTAAAACTTTTTTTAACAAATATCATTGTGTGGTACATGTTTGGACAGTTCTTTAAAAAAAACATTGAGGTCTCTAAAAACATTTTTTGATTCAGTGAATATTTACGGAAATAATCGCTCCCAAATTAGCATAAATTGTGTCCCACCCGCTCTATTTTTAAACGGTATGTCCAAAACATGGAATAAATGAAATTGTTTTCAACATGATCGGATATACCGTTTTTGAGTTATTTCCAAAAAACTGAGTTGCTCAGCAAAAGGACGTAAGTGCTATTTTCCTAATGCAGTTTTTGCCGTTTGTATGAAAAAATGCGCACTACAGATGAAAAAATGCGATATGAAAAGTAGACTAGCAAAACAGCGTATCTCAACGGCACTCACGTCCTTTTGTTGAGAAGACCCGTTTTTGGCAATAACTCAACAACGGTATATTCGATCATGTCATGTTGAAAGCAATTTTCGTTTAATGAACTTCCTGAGATTCCTTGATAATTTTCTTCAATTTTTTTCGATTTACGGTTCAGAAAATAGAGGGACGGGGAGGGGTGGGGGCACAATTTATGCAACTTTCGGAGCGATTATATCCGAAAATATTCACAATATTAAAACATTTTTTAGAAACATCAATATGTTTTTAAAAGATCCGTCGAAATATGTGCCATTTATATTTGCTGATTTCTTTCTGATTTGGACACTAAATCAAAAAGTTATTTTTTATTTTTTGTTTGTACGTGTGTCGTTGTGGCTTCATTCACGCTAAATCAGCAATTGTTATAGGATACTTTTTACCCGACTATGCTGAAGAAAAAATCAGGGCTTATGACTTTTTCTCCTCCGCGAACTAATTTGCGGGCGCCTTCTATTCTAGTTATCTTTATGACTACTAGGTATTATAAAGTTGTAAAGCTGAAATATCTGTACATTAAAATAAATGATTCTAAGTGACTATATCGAAGTATATATTTATTTTGATGTTTTGTATGTTTGTATGTATCGCTGTGGCTTCATCAGGCCAAATCTACCAAACAGATTTAACTATTTTTAGTACACTGGTAGCTGGGTATCTCCAGATTGTTATAGGATACTTTGTCTCCTTCGCGAACGAAATCGCGGGCGTCTTCTGTAGTTCTTATTTGTTAATAATTTCATATATGTTAATACCTTCACGCGTTCCTGAAAAATAGTGGATTGACAGACGGACAACAAAGTGACCCTGTAATGGTTCCGTTTTATCCTTTTGAAGTACGGTACCCTAAAATTTAAAAATAAAAGGAATATTTCATGTAGGAACTCTACACTCTCTACGCGACGAAACAGTGTTAATAACTTGGTTTTAACCATCTATACTCTACAAAGAGTTTATAGTACCTATCTGCTATGGGACATCTTAATTGTCTCACAATTTTCGATAGTATTATGTTATAACTATAGAACCCATACAAAAAAAAATGGAACTAAAATGGAAATGAAAAATATATACATACATCTTTCCTGCGGGGTTTCTAGACCTCAAGTGAAGAAACCCTGCTATCGTCTAAAACAGGTAACTACATAAATACGAAAAATTTAATTTCGATATGCAGAATCACGAATTTTATAATGCCGATTCTTATAATTCCGAATTGATCAAAATTCAGAATAAGACAAATCCGATATAGCACATTTTTTTTTTTTTTAAACCGATTTTAAAAAAATCCGATATTTAAAAATGTCTAACGTTTACATTTCCGATTCTCCAAATTCCGAATTTCAATACACCGAATAATAAGAAGTCCGAATTAATAATAATCCGATATATGAAAGTACAAATTCCGAATACTAAAATGCCAAATTTCTAAATCCCGAATATCATTACACCGACCAATATCTAATCCGACTAAACATAAAAAAAAAAATACAAACTGTCGAACATATAACCTCCTCCTTTTTTGGAAGTCAGTTAAAAAAAGAAAATTAATCTCTCTCGTTCGGTCGATCCATCAAAGCGATCTATATCTGAAAAAGGTAATCTAATCTAGAAATGAATGAACTTTATCGGATCAGTGAATAAATAAAAAAAAATACAAACTGTCGAACATATAACCTTCTCCTTTTTTGGAAGTCGGTTAATAAGTCCGAAACATCAGAATAACCTAGCCTACAGTTTTCAGTTTTTGGCCCATGTTCTATTTTGTTAATTGTGTACATGCAAGCAAGCATTGTGACGCTCCGCTCGCTCGCTCGCTCCGCTATACATGGTCACAATACAAACCTAACCTAACCTACAGTTTTCGGTTTGTATTACGATTGTTTCAAATCACGAACTTTATATTACCGAATGTCAAAATTCCGCTTATTTAAAATCACGAACTTTATATTTCCAAATGTCAAAATTCCGAATTAGCAATGACATTTCGGATAATTAAAATTCGGATTAAATTTTCGGGGCAAAAAAAATTCGGGCTTTTTATTTTTCGGGGTTACAAACATCGGAATACATAAAAATCGGATTTTTGATATTCGGTAAACTAAATTTCGTTGTTTTCAATAATCGATATGTTAATATAAAGGAAATATAAAATTCGGAATTTTGTTAATCGGAAAAAGCAAATTCGGAATAAAATATTTTGGATTCAATCAATCAATCAATTAATCAAAATATGTTTTTATTCAAGTAGGCCTGGGAAAGTGCTTGTAACTTTCGAATAGTCAGAAAGAAAGAAAGAAAACTTATATTGAGAGAAATGTTTGCTGGGAGACATACAATAGGATCCAACATTTATTGCAAGGATTAGGGAAAACCCAGAAAAACCCAATTTTAATTATTTGAGTGTTCCCGTCTAAAACGTACCGTGATAAGCAATGTGGCGTAGGCTGCCGCGGGCGAAGCGCAGGTTCTTGGAGTTGTAAGAAGGGCAGCACTGTAACAATATTATTAACTAGGTGTTGTCCGCGACTTAGTCCGCGTACAGATACAACTTATAGCTTATTCGAAGGTGCCCGTAAATTTGTTTGCGTCATAACCCCTCTGTTTTCGTCAGCACAATTGGGTAAAAAATATCCTATTACCATCAGTGGATACACAGCTACCCGTGTGTCACAAATAGATAAAATCTATTTAGTAAAAAACCCATAAAATATTATTCTTTTCAGTGACCTCCAAATAGTCGGATCAATATTTTTTGAAATAAAAAAGCTTCAATGTTCAGACACTGCATTTTTAAAACTTTGTAATAATTGATGTGTTATTCTGATGTCTAAACAATATTAGTGGATAGTTTCGTTGAGATCCGTTCAATATATTTTTTAAATTAAGAAGAGGAACGTACGTACGAGTACATACCTACATCGGCACAAAACTTTACGTTTATAACATTATTATTTATAGCTGTTGCCCGCGACTACGTCCGCGTGAAGATGCAATGTATAGCTTATGTGTTATTCTGATGTCTAAACAACATTACTTGAAAGTTTCGTTGAGATTCGTTCATAGGTTTTTAAAATAAGCGGAAAGCACAATACAAACATCGGCACAAACTCTGAAGTTTACAATTAATAGTATTGCTTAGGTTATGATTATTGATTAGGATAGGATTTGTTGGCACACGTAACTAATTGCGACCGTGACGGTTAGCACAAGTCCACAGATAACAGATCGTTGACATGTATGTCTTGTTATAAACTATAATATGCCATAAACCAGAAAATAAACTATCATTTTACCAACTTATTAGACTAAATTATTTTTGTAGTTCCTTACAAACAACGCTAAATAGTTAAAGCTAGCGCCTTCAGCGATCTTGACGACTCCAGCAAGGCTAGAACTAATTGGGTATTAGCTGCAGCTTAAAAAGTGTCAACCGGCGTTATTCACGAATGCGTAAGCTACGGCAAAGATCTAGGCGTAAGTCGGTCACCGAGGCTTTATCCCCATGGTAACCACTCTATTGGAGCCCGTATCGATCGCTCCGCGTGTCTGCGACTCGGGATCGACAATATGAACATGGACCTCCCCGTCACAGCACGAGTCCTTCCCAAGTCCCAACACACCTGTAGCTATAGCTATTCACTGATCCGATAAAGTTCATTCATTTCTAGATTACATTACCTTTTTCAGATATAGATCGCTTTGATGGATCGACCGAAACAGAGAGATTAATTTTCTTTTTTTAACCGTCTTCCAAAAAAGGAGGATATGTTCGAAAGTTTGTATATATATATATTTTGTTCACCGATTTTTGTTCACCGTTTATTTATGTTCACCGATTACTCCGCTAATTGTGGACCGATTTTAAAAATTCTTTTTTTATTTGAAAGCATATACTCCCGAGGTGGTCCCATTGCCACCAACTTGGGATCTGATGATGGGATCTCAGGGAAATCGAGGGCAATCCTCAAATTTTATAGGCACTTATAACGTTTTTCATATTTTCTTAAGCTATTTAAGTATTTGCATATGGTAGTCATCATCTCATCATGCTGAGCTGATGCCGGAAGGTACAACTCCTTAATAGTTAAGAGTTAGAGGATAATTCTTAAAAAAATCATCTATTATAGGTAGATACGTTAAAACTGTTAGCCATATTCTTTTTACCAGGGAAATCGAGAGAAACTCTCAAATATTATAGGCACTAACAATATTTTATATATATTTTTCTAAAGTTATCAGTTGTTTTCCTCTCCTTCCTCTGGTTGTCATCATTTCATGCTGAGCTGATGATGGAAGGTACAATGAACTAACCAACTTTTACATTTCTTACTTCCAAAGACTCGAGATGCGTGCAAAGTGCCTCCTCAATCTTCCCATTCTGGGCTCGTTCAAATAAAAAAAGATTTTTTTAAATCGGTTCACAATTGGCGGAGCAATCGGTGAACAAACTTAAAAAAAAAAAAATACAAACTCTCGAACATATAACCTCCTCCTTTTTTGGAAGTCGGTTAAAAGTACTTTAAACCACTAATAAAATCCATCACTAAAAAGCAAAAAATATTTAAAAAAAAAACCGACTTCAAAATATACTAAAAAGCCATTAATAATCTTTTATGTACGGTACGGATCACATTTGAATCACCTTTTGAAGTCGTTGCCGAACCTGAAGTAAATAAAGATCTTTATTTAACAAAAATACGAATTACTATGAGATAATAACTAAAGGCTCGCCGCCGCGGTTCTTAATAAGTAGTAGTAAATGAATGGTTTGGCACCGACTTCAAAAGGTGATTCAAATGTGATCCGTACCGTACATAAAAGATTATTAATGGCTTTTTAGTTTATTTTGAAGTCAGTTCTTTTTTTTTTAATTTTTTCTTTTCTTCTTTACCGACTCCCAAAAAAACGTGAGTGCTCAACTCGACAGAAACTTTGTTTATATGTACGTTTTTTTATTTCAAAAATCTTTTTGTTTTATAGGAGATATCTCCAAGTATATCCCATACGATTTTGGCGAAGATCTGATGATGGAATCCATGAGGAATCGAAGGTACTCCTCAAATATTGTAGGCAAACATATGGCGATTTTGGTATCATAAGAAACATAATACGCATTTGCATTCAGACAGTGTAAATTGGTGAAATGGAACTGATAAAGAAGACCACAGAATGCCATCACATCTCTTCAATGATAAATCGTTATAAGAAATGCAAAAACATTTAAGCGTAGTAAAACAAAAAATCCTTCTATATAATAGCCTAGTTAGAAGTATCGTGGAATATTGTAGTACGGTTTGGCGTCCACACTATGCTACACACTCCTTACGCTTGGAGCGTGTACAGAAGCGATTTGTGCGACATTTAGTATTTTCAGCTGGTAGAGCTAAAGAATCAACCTCATACGCAAAAAGGCTGCAGCTTTTCGAAATGGAGTCTCTAGCATTGCGTAGAAACACCGCCGATGCGTTGTTCCTGCGCAAGCTCTTAAGAAATGAAATGGATTGTCCACAACTATTAGCTTTGCTGTCCTTCCGAGCCCCATCTCGAATGCCCCGCAATCCCATCACGCCTCTGTGTCCACCGTTAAGACGAACTGTTTTTGGCAGCAACTCACCAGTACCAAGGCTCTGCAAACTTCTTAACAGCTGTTATGGCACCGATGTACACTTTGACGCGACGCGACAATTTAAAAAAAAAGTTTCTAAATGTTTAGAAAAGGGAAAAATAGTTTAAATAATAACCTAAGGCCAGTAAAGAGCATAACTTATTTTTAAATATAGATAGTGTTAAGTAGGTAACAAATTAACTAGTTTTATAATATAATGCATGCAGTGTTTACCTTTAAGTGATTGTTACACTTAGTTAATAGTCATAAAAATGTTATAAAGGATGTATTTAGTGTAAACAATTGTTGGTGAACCAAATAAATAAATAATGGCGATAGATATCTCGCTTAAGTTAGTTAAGCAACTTAAACGTTCCTGATTAGAATGGTACTGAGCTGATTTCATGGTGGAGCCGGAAGGTAGGCACCGGATCTCCATGATAAAATAATGTATCCTAGCCGTGTTTGGGCTTATTGGAATCGTCAATTAACTAAAATGTGTATAATAAATGATTTTATACATTTTGAGATGATTTTTTAACAAAATTAAAACCGACTCCAAAAAACAAAATAACTGCATAATCCATTTCTTCAATTTACTTCCAAGTAACCGTTTGTCTACTCAATCTATACAGTCTATTCAATTAATGTTATTTGACTAAGTAAGGTAGTATTGGATGTTAAGATCCAAATGGAACCTTTATATTTTCTATGGTACCTACATTGAGTACCACTGAATGACTTCATTAATTAAATAGATAAGGTAGGTATTGTGAATAAATTAGATTACTCCACATTATTGTATGTCAATTTTGTGATAAATAAAAAAAACCTTTATTATAATTGCAAGTGAGTTTCCAATTTTCAAGGTACCCTGTTTGGGAACTCCCAAAACAATAATAGCACGATTGCTGTCCTCGTCGCAATCAAATGGCTGGTCACATTTTAACACCGGATTTTGACCGGATTTTTTTTACCTGACTGCGCTCACACAAAACAATGGATTATAGGTACTAATTTCCTCCTCAACGAACGAAGTAGCGGATACCTTCTATTAATTTTTATGTAAAGATAAATATAAAGGAATAAGAAACAAACTTGATTCGACATCATCGTCATTCCATCAACCCAAGAACGTCCACTGCCGGAAAAAAACCCTACTCAAAGATATCCATAAAGATCGGTCCTGTGCTCCTGTGCCGCCCTCATCCAGCGGTTTTACGCGATCTTCACCAGATCAAGGGTCCAACTTATTTGAGCCTTCTCGCGCTGCGTCGTCCTGTACGTGGTCGCCATTCGAGAATATTTCTGTCCCGTCGGCCATCGGTAAATTTAATTGTTTACGTGTAAAACTATCTTATTTTTGTCCTTGATAGCATTACTCAATATCATAAATCGTCCCATATCCGACAATGATATCGCATAAGTACCTATATTTTCACTTTCTTTGTTATGTTTTTTCAATATTATACACGTAAATAGCTACTCTACATGTACAGTGAAGGAATTTAATTTATATACCATTTCGTACCTTATCACAGTCAAAATCAATATGAAAGCCGATAGAGATTCCATATCAATGTCACTATGACAAGGTACGAAACGGTATACAAATTAAATTCCTTGACCGTACCTACATTCCCTAAATAGAGAACACTCTTCTTTTTTGAAGTCGTTTGAAAACTACAAATTGTATCAGCTATCCAGCAATACCCGATCTTATTACGAACAAAACATATGCACTCGGAAACTCTACGTAGCATATGAGTCGTATATGATTCAAAGTGCTTTATCATGTATTAGGTATTATGCCAACCTATCTATGAGTGATAGCATAATACCTACCTAAGCAGAATTCTAGGTATGTATTGCTTGTTAGTCGGTGCAGACGATGCTCTTAATTGACGCTCGTCGCAGCTGCAACTGGCGCGGTGTGGGTGTGACATCGATCTGCAGGTATTATACCAACCTATAAATAGGAACCTAGTATACCTAAGCAGTATTATAGGTAGATAGATGCAGAGCCTTATCGATGCACACGATGCTCTTAACTGACGCTCGTCACAGCTGCAACTAGCTCTGCGTGATATTGATCTGCCGGCTGGCTAGTTTTATGTCAAGGTAAGGTACTTTTAGCAAGCTGATCAAAATGTACCTTTACTAAGGCCCTGACATGCCCACGTTTTGCTCTGCGAGTTTACCTTATTGGCAAGACAATTAATCACATTTTTTTATAAATTACAACTACATATAATCATTCTAAAATATATAATTTAAAAAAAGAACATAGGTACGAGTAGGTATAGAGTCAAGGACTTATCTACATAGTGCATACTTATTTACATAATTCCGAGTTTGTTTATTGCTTGGCAATTGACTTTATGTTGGACTCGATAATGATATACCTATCATCGGCTGAAGTAGCAAACCTCGTAACTTCATTCTTTTTTTTCAAAAGAAAGTTTTGGCACTTTTAGATAGTTACAGTCTAAACGCTAATGTCAAAGCTCTTAAATGCTAGGAAAAAACTGTTTAAGAATAAAACCGAAATAGAAAACCTCGCAGTAACCGACCGCCATATTGTTAAGTTTTAGTAGTTTTAGTTTTTTGTACCTCCTGTAAAATGAAATCCGATGGAGTTACGAGGTTTGCGAGTTTAGCCGACGCTATGCTTATGCTACGTTATCGCCCAGCATACAGTTTTTAATAAGGGTATATTTTGTATGAAAAATCCGGATAATACGGATCTGGATCGGGATCTTCCATACAGACTGGATCCTGATTAAAAACCCCAACCCGGAAATAACCACAGTTTCAGAGGGGTAAGCGCAGTAGGTGGGTGGTATGTTGTAAATAGGAGCTGAGTGGAATAGCACATTAAGTATGATACAAGGACAGGATACAAGTGTGCTACGTTGGTAAACACAGGGAGCTAACTTGCAGCCCGAGTCGGAGACAGAGCTGTATAACTCAGAGTGTGTACAACCACCAATGCACAAAAGTTTCATACAACTAAATGTTATTTTGTTCAGAAAAATAAATAAATTATTGAAATTGATTGTTTTTTATTAGTACCACATTAGATTTATCAAAATAAAAATAACCTTATAGTGTTTCTTGTAGGTAGTTACATTAAATCTCTTTGCTGACGTTTAAAAAAGCAGTAATGAAAAGGCACAAGTGCGCTTAAATTATGTAAAAAAAACACTGGGTTTGAACTACGCGTTACGTAAAATTATTTTTTTATCCCATCAGAACGGTCGTGTACAGAGATTATTAAGAAACGGATGAATACGAGTGTTGTAAATAATTATTATAATGGCGTTCAAGATCTGAAATAAATAATGTAGGTACAAATAATAAATTACCATTCGTTGTCATTACCGACATCTAGTTTATTATTACACAACTGTACTCATGTCTCATGAGCGAAACTTAGTATACCAATAAATTGTTAGATAGCGCTGTTAACCCCTGTACAGCGACATCTAACGCATTAGCTTAACTTTACTACAAAATTAGGAACACTGCCGACTAACAGTGGAAGTCATAGATGAGAATGTGTATTATTAACTAGTGGAAGTCATCAGAGGGCCTACTACGAAACCCGAAAAACGAAGTTCGTAACGTGCTGTCCCTCTCGCTCTCATGTTACACTGTATTTGACTGAGCGGGATGGCGCCACACGAACTTCGTTTTTCGAATTTCGGAGTAGCCCCTCTGTCTCCTTGTCCAGCCGAGCGTCATCTAGCGAGAAGTTGGAGGATATTTGCTCTTATTATTTATTACGTGCAATAGGAAAAAAAAATTAAAGCCCCTCTTGTATGTAGCAGTAACGTGTCCATACGGATAATTTGATGTACCGTATTAGAAAAATAACATAAGTTCCATGTCAATTCAATTCACTACTACATGCAAGAGAAACATTCATTAAGTTTTTTAACTTTACCTACTGCGCCCGTCCGTATGTCACAGGCATTTTACTCAAAAACTATAAGATGTATATTGATGAAATTTGGAACATAGGTGTTTTGTGTAAGCTGCTACTTAGTTTGATAGTTAAATAAAAATAATATATATTTATAGGGGGGACACTGTAACCGAAACTGAAAAAAAAAAACAGCAAATATCAATGTGCAGCACAATATTCGACAATCTTCTAAAAACACTGATGTTTCTAAGAAAAAAATTGATTTAGAAAAAAAAATATTTTCGGAAATATTCGCTCCGAAAGTTGCAAAAATTGTGTCCCCCCCCCCCCCCTCTATTTTCTATTCGGTATGTTCAAAAAATATGAAAAAAATTACAAATATAAAGCTTAATAAGTACATCTAACGAAAATTGTTTTCAACATGATCGGACTTACCGTTTTTAAGTTATTGCCAAAAAACCGCGCTTCTCAGCAAAAGGACGTAAACGCCGGGGAGATACGCTCTTTTGGTAGTGTTTTTTTTTATATCGTATTTTTTTATCTGTAGTAAATTTTTTGTATAAATGGCTGCGGAACCCTTTATGGGCGAGTCTGACTCGCACTTAGCCGCTTTTTTTATTAGGTTTCCGTAGCCGAAAAAACGGAGCACCTATAGTTTCGTTATGTCCTTGCGTCCGTGAACCTTATATTGAGCATGGTCTGGCTTGCTCTTGGCCGGTTTTTTTCTTTAGTATAGTCGGGTAAAAAGTATCCTATAACCAACAGATACCCAGCTACCCGCCCGTGTACCAAATATAGTTGAAATCCGTTTAGCCGATTTAGCGTGATGAACCCACAACGGCACATACAAACATTTCATTTTACTACTTTATAATAGTATAGATAATTTTGATGAAGATCTGCTGATGGGATCCAAGAGGAAACGAAGGAGCTCCTAACATACTGTAATCATACATATGATGATTTCGTTATGTTAAGAAACAAATCAAGCATTTACATTCCGAAGAAAACATATACGAGACACGTGTTTTTAGTTGAAAGTATTCAATAAGCTTCTTCTTTGTAATTTTTGTCATATTTCTTCGACATAAGGTTTAGAAAATAGAGAGCCCGGGGTCACAATTTATGCTACTTTAGGCTGTGCTTTAGGAGCGATTATTTCCGAAAATGTCCACTAACTTAATGTTTTTTTTTTTAGTAACCTTAAAGTGTTTTTGAAAGATCTATCGATATATGTGCCACAGAATGATATTTGCTGAATGTTTTTTTCAGTTTTGGTTACATAATATGGATTTTTTTATTTACTACATATACTCCAAATTTCATCAATGTATGTAAGTGTCGTAGTTTTTGAGGAAAATGCCTGTGACATACGGACGCAAGGACATAACGAAACTATAGGTGCTCCGTTTTTTCGGCTACGGAAACCTAATAAAAACAGCGGCTAAGTGCGAGTCAGACTCGCCCATAAAGGGTTCCGCAGCCATTTATACAAAAAATGCACTACAGATGAAAAAAATACGATATGAAAAACACTACCAAAAGAGCGTATCTCCCCGGCACTTACGTCCTTTTGTGGAGAAGCGCAGTTTTCAATAATAACTCAAAAACGGCATATCCGGACATGTTGACAATAATAATTGGATGAAAGTATTAAGGAGAAAAACAATTAAGGGGGACCAAAAAAATAAAGATAAAAAACTGAGTGAGGGAACGGCATCACTTTGTTTTTAAAAAATAAGTTCAATTGTGCTTGAAATTCTAGTGCCATGAAGACACACTATGCTTTTTTTATGTGTAGTGAATTTTTGTGTAGTAAGGGCTACGGAATCCTACATTGCGCATGATCCGATCCGGCACTTGGCCGGTTTTCCCGTACGACGGCAGTATAATTATTTCAATAATCATAAATATTTCGGATGCGATTCATAAATAATAATAAAAATTGTATAACAAAATTTTATTCTAATCAGTAAAACCATCACTAAACATATCTAGTAACATCCGTTCGGACCAGCGTAAACTGCTTTGCGAATCGTCCAAAGCTTCCAATACTTCCTTTTTTTTACTTTGCACAGCATACCACAATTTCGCTAAGATCCACTCTATATTACTATATTTTGGAGATGCACTTTTATTCGTTACCCTTTGGAGTACATCTAATAATATTGTATACAAAATACTTTGCCTAGTTGCCGGCTTGCATATACACAAATGATCAACAGGCAGCTGGTAAAAAGGCCCCCTTCCTAGATCAGCAGACACAGCCTCCACAAAATGTACAGGAACTTTGAATGCTGTTACGAGTGTAGGCAAACTTTCGGCAAAACTAATTGTCTCCCAGTTGTATTTATCTGCATGTTTGAGAAACTTTTTATGAAGTTCTAATAAGACAGGAGAGTTTTCTTGCAATTGCCTCACATCTGCTGAAGGCCAGAGCACTGCGGCTGCAGCTCGGGGCATAGTGGCTAAGGCACTCCCCTTATGCGGTGTGCTATAGAATAATACGGCTTTGGTAGATTCACACAATTTTTGGGTTTCGGGATCCTGGCTCTGTGCAGACACGTTTAGGACTTGTTTCACAATAAGTCCACCCATAGAGTGGGCTAGCCACACTATGGGTGTCTTCTTAGCACCAACTCCAGCATCGATTAAGTTAGGCCCTAATTCGGAGGCTCGTCCTGATATATCAGAAGCTTGCATAGGGCATCTCTCGAACCAGTCTGATAGGGAACTGAAATAATTTACACCTAATACTCTGATATTACTGCAATCTTGTGGTAGCCAATCTTTAGGCCAGCAAGAAGTGTGGTTACAGAGATCCCGTTTTTCTTGCTGTAGACCTATACGTTTATTTTTAACAGTATAGGAGGTACTGCTTTCAGGGTCACGTTTGGAAATGATAGGCAGATCCTGTAATACTACCTCCATGTTGGCAAGTAATACTTCATCTTCTATTTCAATTATATCTTCCAGTACCTGTTGCAGCTCAAGGTCCATATATTTTGAGACATTTTCACCACAGTCACCTTCAGACACAGCCGCATCTAAGATGCCAACAGGTTCATCACAGGTGTTGTCTCGCTGCCTCCATGTCACGAATACTCCACCTCTCAAACCGTGCACCAGAAGCGTGTCGCATGTAGGTCCGGAAATAGTTCTATAAATTGGGTGTAGGAGGTACAACCCTGGTCGGTAACATTGTTCTCCCGACAAATTAGCCAAGCACACAGCTGCTGAACTTGATAATCTGACATCTTCCGATCGCAGCAATCTTGATAGTTCTCTAATAAGGCCATTGTTGAAAAAATCGGTAAGTAGACTTGTGTGAACACTTAACACGGTAAGAACTCTAAGTACCGCCAGATCCACCTCAATGTCATCAGGATTTCTTAACATCAATTCAGCTAAGCGGGACATAAGACCAATTTTTACTAATAACTTGGCAGACTCATCTTGTTCATAATCCTTACTGTTAAAAAGGCTAAGGTGGTGATGCAAAGCATCCAGGCACAACAAGCACAGAGATCGCTCACTCAATGTGTCAGGTTTGGATGGAATACTGTCAGACTCCATGGCCTGTTCCTGGATATTGGCAAAATATTTAGATAGGAACTGTTGTATACAATTATGAGGGTGTAGATTCTGGACGGCGACAATTAAGTCGTGTAATTTGAAGGAAAGTAATTCTGGAGAATGGGCCGCTCTCCGGACGTGTATTGGCGGCGGCAGAAAGTAGCGCAGATCAGCGCCGCGAGTGCGTGCCAGCAGCACCGCTGTCTGCTTGTCGATCGCCTGCGCTAGTTTTAGGCAGTCCCACTCCTTGTTGTTGCTAAACGATGCCAACTGAACCAGCGCTATATTGCGCTGCTCCCGATTACCGTGTCGGCACAGCCACAACAATCGCCACGCTAAAGAGTGCCTTAAACTCTTCCAAATACGATTCCACCCCACAGACTGCTTGTTAGCTTTGTCTTCTTCCATTCGCAGTGTTAAATCATAACTGGGGTCTTCTATGTAGATGTACTCAGGGGTATGTTTTTTTTCCGTCACCAGAACATTCGAGTTGACTATTCTACCGATGGATTTATACGTTTGCCTTATTGGCTCGGTGATTAGATATCCACTGCAGCCAAAAAAAGTCGAGATTTTCAATATTTTCAAAATTAATTTGAATCGATCGTTTAAGCTCATTTTATGGTGTTTCTAAATTGCTATTGCAAATTGCGAAAGTAATTGCCGCAAATAAATAAACACTGTAGAATTAAACATATTACTTTTTTCAAATTTCCATGACTGACTTTGACAGCTTATCTAATGTTGCCAAGACACGAATTTATTTATAGCTAAATTCTTGAATACTATGTATATTGTACTTGAAATAAATATATGATATGATGATATGATATGATATGATATGGCCCCACTTTGGGGGTTTGAAAATTGTTCGTCGTTGGTACCTTTTTCGTTTTCAATGATAATGAAAGAGAGGCTAACACTAAGCCGAACCCTCAAAGTGTGGCCGTAGCATAAGAATTAATAAATGGCCAAAAGCCTTAACATGGTGCCAACCATAAAATAAAATGCTTTATTCAATCACAATAAAGCCATATATTATTTTGTCACATACAAAAATTAATTTTAATACAGACTAAGAATTTTCTCCACAAATGCATTTTGAATTTTTGATTTACAATATTAGAAATGTGAAAATATACGGCGTTCCTTGAATGTTTGGACGTTTGTATGTTTAGATATCTGGGCGCTTGCTACTCAATAACTAATAAATCTGGTTGCAATAAATATCTTATCTTATCTTAAACCATCTAATGAATTTAAATGAAATTTGGCAGACAGATCTATTACTTAGGTAACCTCGATCAACGAATGGCTAACAAAGGATACTTCATCTTAAGAAAATTGTTATATAGTCTGGGAAATGAAATATGAGAATGGAATCAACCACGAAAAAAAATGTAGTTGCAGTTTCAAAAATGGAAATGCATTTGAATACTTTTCTCAGTAACTAATAGCTTAAGAGTCCGCAGTCAGCTCGGTTCTCCATACTAACGTAGTTACGCTCTCATTTTAAGACGACTGGCTATTTTGCTGACACTTTGTACTTAGAATAAGTTAAGGTATATGCAGGCCTGTAATTAGTTTATGTAGCTTCAGATAGGTATCATAGTAAAAAAAAATACAGCTAATTTAAGTTTTTCATTCAAAACTTATTTTTACTGTATTTCGTTTGTTTTATAAACTGGAGCCATATAAACTAATTTCTGGCCTAGATACACCTCATGTCATTGTATATGCAAAGTTTTGTTACAATCCAACACGTACTTAGTTTTAAAATGAGAAGCAAACTCCATTTGTATGGAAAGGTGAAATTCGGCCGAGGTTGCTGCGGACTCCCCAACTAACAAAATGGTCATAAAATTTATTTTATTTTATTTTATTTTATTTTATTTTATTTATTTGGCACACTAAACAGAAAACATTCAAAATAACATATAACAATACATAGAACAGGCTTTGTAGAAAAATACCATCCAAAACAAGTATGCACAACATGATTAAAACAATACAGTAACATCGTAAAATACCCTAAATTAAAAAGTAACTATTATCAACATGGCCAAACTGTTAAATATAACATAATAATTATTTTCTGAGCATCTCAGAACAGAATTAATTTGCATTATTGTTACGAGTAATAATTAACAATATTAATAATATTAACAGGTGTTTAACGCGAAAGCACTTCTACAATCTACCTCCTGAATACCAGAAATCGTGGATTGAAAATGTCAATATTCTTGACTTTTGCCACTAGGTCATTGTACTGACGGCACATTCTTACAATGGGATTTTAATAAGAAGTATTGTTTTTGTATACCTGCAGAGCGAAAACTTTAGGGACACGCGATCTGAATCGTGGTGTATTAAAGGTGACATGTGACAGGATATAGGATGAGTCAATTTTAGAGTGAAGGACCTTGTGTAGAAATAGCATGTCATGCAAAATACGACGCGACTGAAGGGAAAAAATGCCAAATGTTCGTAAACGCTGGTCGTAATTTAGTCGGATTTGGTCATGGTTGTATCTATACGACATGATTCTAAGGCACCTTTTCTGAATACGCTCAATATTATTTGAATGAACCGAGTAATGCGGTGACCAGACAACGCAGCCATATTCGAACACACTACGTATGAGACTTTGAAAGAGACACAACAGGCTACTTGGCCTCTTGAAGTCTTTGGTAACTCGAAGGATAAATCCCAGTATTTGGTTACTTTTGTTAATAATGTACTCGTAGTGTGACTTAAAGTTTAGTTGTTCATCAAAGTAAATGCCAAGGTCCTTAGCACCAGATTTGCGTGCAAGACTCTTGTTCGACAGTTCGTAATCATAAACAATCTTTTGTTTCTTATTTGAGAAAGAAATAACGAAGCATTTATCAGCATTAAGTAACATGCGGTTGTTAAGACACCAGTCAGATACACAAGCTAAGTTATGTTGAAGCTGAAAACAATCACCGACATTTTGTATATCCATAAACAACTTTAAATCATCCGCATATAACAAAAAAGGACAAGATAATTTGTCCGCCAAGTCGTTTATAAAAACAATAAACAACAAAGGCCCCAAATGAGAACCTTGAGGTACACCAGATGTTATAGGTGCCGGAGCTGATAGAAAACCATTAATAGCAACAAGTTGGCTCCTATTATTCAAGTAAGAACAAACCCATCTGAACAAGCTACAGTTTATACCATAAGACGCAAGTTTCTGGCAAAGTAAGCTGTGGTCGACCTATTCAAAAGCTTTAGAAAAATCAGTGTATATGGAGTCCACCTGTCCTCTCTTTGCAAAACTGGTACATAAAAAGTCGTTGTATTCTAATAAGTTAGTAATTGCAGACCTATTCTTGATAAAGCCATGCGGTTATTCTGAGAAAAACGACCTAAAGTGATTGTATAAGTGTTCATAGACCATAGATTCAAAAAGCTTGGCCATACAAGACAGGATGCTAATGGGCCTATAATTTTCACAACACTTCTTATCACCTGACTTGTGAATAGGAACAATATGGGCGCTTTTCCACATTGTTAGAAATGTTCCAAATTCCAAAGATTTATTAAATATTATGCTCAGTGGAAGTCCAAGTTCTTCAGCACAGGATATTATGAAAGAAGGAGGAATACCGTCTGGCCCATTTAACATTTTAATTTTCGCGATGATATCATAGTCTGACACGTAGACTGTGCTTAAGGACGAGTTACACAACATGGAAGTGTCAGAAGAAGATATAAGAGGAGGGGATGTCTGGTGTGTAGGAGCATCAAAGACAGATCCAAAATAGCAAGAAAACAGGTGACAGATGGCTAAACCACCTGAGGCTGTAGACTGTCCGTAAGTCATTGTTTGTGGAATTGTTGAATGACCCCTCTTGCTTTTCACGTAGCGCCAAAACGCTTTAACATCACTTTGTAAGGCATCTTCCACAGACAATAAAAAAACTCTACAGCACCTAACCGTCATAGCCTTACATCTTTTACGAAGCATTGAGAAGGAGTCATAATCGCGTGGATTGCCATATTTCTTGTACAATTTATGAAACTTATTTTTTTCAGCGAGGCAATTTTTCAGCGCACTACTGTACCAAATTGGATAGTTTTAGTCTGATTTATTTTTGCAAAACGGGGTATGCTTTTTAATTATATTAAAGAGCGTATCGTAAAATACTTGAATACAGTCATCCACATCTGATGCCAGAAGCAATGACTTCCAATCAACTAATAACAAGTCATTACGAATTTTAGTTAAGTCGCATTTGTTAAAATTTAGCCTTTTAATATTATTGACAGCCAGGGCGAATACGGGTTGCAGCTGTGGGATGTCAACAACAATAGAAGGATGGTGGTCATCTTGCTTCGTCATGGGTTCGGCATCATACACTTTAACGCAGTTTGAGCTAGATAAAACCAGGTCGAGAAGACGCCCATTCACGTTTGATATGCTATTCAATTGAACTAGACCACACAATGACATGAACTCGGATAGCATATGCGACTTGCGATCTTAAGGATTATGTGGAATTAATTCTCCCGAAGTTGATGACGACCATGTAAGATTAATTGTGTTAAAATCACCAATCAGTAAAAAAGTAGCACCACTGGCAGCACTTAGAATTATTCTTTGGCAGTTAAAATAAAAAGCCTGTAAATCTGGTAATTGTAAGTCAGGGGGCAGATAGCAGACGCAAATATATAACACAGAACATTTATTATTGTCAGGTAGAACTTTCAACCAAATATCCTCCATGTCAGTTTCCCAAGAGTGTTGTCGAACAGCGTGAAATTTTTTTTTAATAGCGATTAGCGCCTTTAAATCTTACCATTATATGACTATTTCATCGTAGATACGTCGTAAATAAGTCAGTTTTAAAACGTGACGTTATACAAGTGTCATTTATACTGCATGTTACGTTAAATGCAATATGATCATAAAACGCAGTTGTACAAACGTTTGTATGACATAGTAATACAGCAATTTTAACGTTATCGTACAAAAATTTTAGCCGTGACATTTACCCGGTTTTACAACTTTAATATGACATTTTACAGCAGTTTGATCATAGAAAAGCTTTTAGAGTGACTACAGTACGACTAATCATAATTTTAAAATTTTACATCTTTTCTACTGTTAAAATGCCATACAAGAGTCATATACCCAATCGTCTTATGATAAAAATACAAAAATTTAGTGATGGCGTCGGCTAAGAGTTATTTTAAGTCATAAGGCAGCTTTTTAAGTATAATAAGTCTTATATACACAGAGACAAACACCTAATGAAATCAACAATATTTAAAGGGGGCTTTAAAAATGTACTCAAAAACATTGCAAATTGATCGATAAAGTAATGTTCGCATTTCATAATGGTATCTGATTGTAGAATTTTCACACTTGTAGATCTGATATCGAGTCTGTTACTTAAAACGGTAAAGACATATTAAAATGTAATACTTACTGTTGTAATACGTACTGCACTCATAATCTAGTTGTTAAGTATGTTGATATAATTAAAATAGCTTGCTGTTGCATCTAACCGACTTATTTGTCGTACAAACGTCAGCGTTATGATAACTGTACAACCAATTGCTCTTAGAAAACAAGAACTTACGATACTTTTCTGACGAAATAGTTGATTAATATCTATTTTATGACAGCCGTGTGACTAAATGTGTTTGCTTATGACCATTGCGTGATCACTGTACGACGATTTAGTCTTACAAACTGCGCCAAAATCGCGTTTTATAAACGTTTGTATCACTTAAATTGCATACCATTAAGTTTTATCAAAAACGTTTGTAGAAGGCTTATACAACTTATTTTTGCTAGTTGGGTCTTAATAATTAATAACAAAGCAATGAATTTGTTTTAGTCTAGCTCGTTCAGACCCACAACAGCTACATTTTATAATTTCGCGGTTGATTTCATTCTCATATTTAATTTGACAGACTCTACTAACAAATGTACCTATATAGATCTATCAAATTTGAAATAAACGAATATTTAATTTAAAATAAAGGGAATTTAAAAGAAAAGGATACTTCATTCAATGTATGATGCAAGTATGAAAAGTTTTCTTTTCTCACAAAAATGCCATATTTCACGGGACACCTTGTTAAGATGCGGAGATTGTACGCTTCCCTTTCAATTGATGCAAGCAATGGCAGTTGTGTTGTCCATACGAAGTAAAATTTGGGTATTGTACGCACTCTTGGCAAATACTTTTAAAACAAACAATGCAGCTAACAATTCTAAAATATTTATGTGGAAATGTTTTTCTTCATTAGTCCAAAAACCATGTGCCCTTTTGTTACCACACAGCCCCCCCGTCCACTTTTACTAGCATCAGAATAGATTTCAAATTCGTAATAATTATTGCGAACGGGTTTTACAGAATTATCAATATTTTCATACCACCAAGCTAAATCTTCTTTTAAGATATCCTTGTTTAATTTCATAACCCTTTCATAGTCATTGTCATTATTTAGCAAATTAATGTTTTTTTCTCTTTCAAATAATTTTGTATATAACCACCCATACTCAATTGCAGGACAGACCGATATTAATAATCCTATAAATTATGCAAAAACTCTTAATTTACAAATTTTACTTTTACTAATACAATTAATTAAATTTTATATCCTTTCCTTTTTCCCTTCATACGCAGAGTTTTTTGGAGTCGTGAACAAAACCCAGAAAAGTACAACTAGTTCGCGGCTCTACCTTACTCTTCTTGCTATTAAGTATAAAACCTAAGTTTTGTTATCTACTTATACATTTGGAATAGGAACTATCAATTAAAAGAATATCATCCAAATATATTGTGGATAAAAAACCGTGTAAGCGCAAGTGCTCGACTACTGGTGTCATAATGTTGGTGAATACTAGAGGGGCAGTATTTAAACCAAATGGTAAACAGTTAAATTGATATACGTTGTTATTAAATTCAAATATTAAATATTTTTTGGAGTTTGGATGAATTGGTACCAAAAAATATGCATCTTGTAAGTCTATGGTTGCTAGAAAAAAACCAGGTAAAATTAACTTCAAAGCTGTTCTTAAATCTTCCATTTTAATGAGTTGGTTTTATATATTTATTCAATTTTTAAAAATTTAAAATGAAAGTTTTTCACCATTCGGTTTGGGTATTAAAAAAATGCTTGATAAAAAATCCCATTCCTCTCTTATACATTGCGAAATCGCACCCTTAGAAAGTAGTTTACTTATTTTCAATTTCAAAATCTTTTAACTCTTTAGCATTACTGGGTATATTTTTCGGATAATCAGTCTGGATAGGCTGAGACGTAAAAGGAATGGTGTAACCTTGGACTCAAGACAGAACTGTCTGGTCAACGTTAAGCTTTAACCATGAATTATAGATGAATTGTAATCTGCCTGCCGGCTTCATCACCTGTCTGTCTAATACCTAAGATCCTCAATAGAGTTTTATGAAAATAGCTGCACCGATTTTAATGTAATGTATTATAGATTTTTTCATTAATTATATTTTGATTTAAGTATTTCTGTAAATTCGATAGAAAATACTTTTAAATTACATTTTGACATCAATAATCCGCGATTTTAATTATTTATTTATTACTTTGATGTACGTTACGAGTACGTAACGACACTTAAAATTTAATGAGTCATCAATTAAGTAATTTATCATTAGGAACTACGAGGGACCTGAAATATGGACATATTCACAATCATGCGTCTCTCATATTATATCTCTCTTTTAGAGAACCATCACACAGTCAAGTAATAAAAAAATACTAATAAACGTTAACTTTTCTCGGTTGTCTGTTCTTTATGGAAGTAGGTAACAAAGGTACTGTTCAGTATTTAATTAATAATATGTACCTATTATACGTAAATAAGACAAATATATTAACTACAAAATGAGATACAAGTTGTATACTTACTCGTAACAAATAGACAGATAATGTTATTACTTTTCCGACACGACTCTGGCAAATACGAACATCGATTCACTATACTTTTCTTTTCGAAATTCCGGAAACAAATGAGTAACGTTTGTCCTGACCATTCGTATTTATTGGTGGAAGAATCGAACAAGTGCATGCAAGATTGCAAGCACACACACCACAAGTCGTATTTCGTCCCTTTTGCACGTCCGAATAAGCGTTGCGGACGGCGGCGGCGACAGCGACGGCGCTTTGCAAGTCTCGACTTCATCGCTTGTCGAACAGCTCGCTCGCGATCTGCAGTCGACAAGTTTTGGAGGCGAATGGTGCAATTTTAATAAAATGCTTGTTTAATTTACCGAAATTTTAATCGAGGAGCATCGTAATAAGGCTATCATCAAGGCGATCATGAATTTATCAGTCATCCAGGCTATAAAACTAGCAAAAAAATAGTAGGTATCTGTTTTCGTTCGTTACTATCGAAACCAGACACATTTTCGTGGACCCCCACTTACAAATTGTGAACCCCCATTTTTTTTCACGCCAACGTAGACTCCCTTCGAGTCTCCCGTGGACCCTTGGGGATCCACCTGGACAACTTTGGGAACCCCTGGTCCATAGGGTACAGACACCGTCGCTTATAAAATTAAAAAAATATCAAAATTAGTATAAATGGTGTAAGGATCATTACAGACAATATAATTAAAACGTCAGCAGCAGGTCGTGAACAACCAATCCTATACCTCCCGTCGTTTTCAAACAACAGAAATGTATATCCGGCTACTGTTATATATAGAAGATTATTTTTGATAAAGCCTGACCAGAAATGTATAACCATGCGCTATTGTTGCGGAATGGAGAATGGATGAAAATTTTCAAAAGTTTTAATTTTCTGTTTATAGGTAGGAATAATCCTCCTTAGTGTCAGAAACCCCTTTTTACACCTCCCCACCAACACCTTTTCATCTTTTTATTTTTTTCTAAGCCACAGAAAAATCTGTATTTTTTTCTGACAATAAGGAGGCTTATTCCTACCTATAAACAAAATTTCAAGATTTTCGAAAATTTTCATCCATTCCCCATTTCATCTGAACTAATTTCTTACACTGGCAATAATTTTAATGATAAGTTGTCAGCAAAGATAAAGAAATAGCATTAGATAGACTGTATTAAGTTGAACAGAGGTATCTATGGTATGCGCTCTTCCATACATCGGTAATTAAAAGAAAATAACTACTGCTAAAACGAAATGGCAATAGTTTCTCGATCGCGTCTTAAAGCGCTGCGCGCCACTTAGTTATTTGTTTGGTAGCCAGCTGGATACCAAAACCGTCGCCGTCTTTTGTGCACAGCTGGTAATCTTCGTACAACAAAACGCGTACGTTAGCGCCATGTTGTTTTTCATGTTGACTGACGTTTTTCTCTGCTGTGATTGGCTGTTGCTTTGTCAATACACTCGTCATGTCATCTGTATATTCGTTGTTGAAATTCATTCTGTCACTGTGTCACAGTAAAAGAGTTATCGAGTGACGTCCTTGTGTTTATCCTGTTTTGCTTTTTGCAAAATGTTTTATGAGTGCTGTGTTTGTAGAACTTTGCGAAAGGACGCAATTTTACACCATTTCCCGTGCTTTGAGAAAATACTTATTAAGTGGTTGAAATGAAGTGAAGTTGAAATCGTGTTGATCTTGCAAAATTATCGCCCGTAGAACTAGCAAACATTATGTCCAAGAATTCATTTTATTTCTTTTCTTGCGCCGAGCACAAAACTATTCTCAGTCATTTAATTGCTCTGACTGTCCGATTTACAATTATGAATTGGTGCAAATTTAAAAAGAATATGAAGAATAAATCTTAACAAATAATGTGTTTTTTATTTTTTTCGCCACTTAGGTATAATTCTCAGCTTAGAATTTGATCACAATATATTTACGTGTTCAATTTACGTGCCGGGAATTATTCAATCTAAATATTAGACCTCATTCAATGAACCTAGACCGCTTTGGCTGAATACGTTACGATCACTTGCCATATAGCAATCTCGAATAGAAAAAAAAATAAACGTCAGTCAACACTAATCGTACAGATTAAGTATAGTTGCCTAGTGCAAATAATATTTGTTCCCGAGTTGGCAGTCTGATACGTAGTATCTCTTATTAGTCTGTGCTTTTGTGGAAAAAATTACAATTTCTGAATGAATTGTAATAAGGCGTCAACTCAAATTAACCAGGTAATACAGGTAAAACAGAGCGTAAGCATTTAATACGATTTACCAGATTACATAATTACTTACTTCAAAGAGTATGACATCAATTAATTATACCACGGCTAAGTTTAAAAGAAAATTACAGCTAAGTACAATATAAATTTAGTCGTATATCTTAAGAGCGGACGTCTCTTGCAAACAAGTTTAAAATATAAGTGTATAACTGTTAATACACTTATATTTTAAACTTGTAATGTAAACATTGCCGCTTTCCAGCGATAATCGCTTCTTGCTGTTGCTTTATAGCATCGAAGTTAATGATCAAGCGAAAAAGCAGTTCCCGCTGACCACTTTTGTACGGTTTTTGCATAGTTAATCCTTTTTTTTTTTAAACCGACGCACGTAAAGATAAATTGTTTCTTAAGACACATAAACAACTTGACGTCTGTGACAGATACAAAACATTGCCATATTCAGTTTAGTTGTCATATTTAGTTTCTAGTGATCGTATGTGTTATTTCAGTCTTATATGTAGTCATGTTATCAGATTTAATTACCACGGTGCTATCATCAGCGAATAAGATCATGGGATGTCGTAGGTGTTTAGGCATGTCATTGATGTAGATTAGAAAGAGAAGAAGTCCCAGAATGCTTCCTTGTGGAACACCGCGCATCAAGGGTCTGAATTTAGAATAGTAAGCGGTGTCCTCCTTTGTTTTAATACACAGTCTTCTAATTTCTGTACACTGCATTCTGTTACTTAAATGCGATTTCATTAGATCTAGTGCATTTCCTCGAATGCCATAGCGGTAACTTATTTCTGTTTGCAATTCACGTAAGTATATAATTACCGTTCCTTTGGATTTCAAAATGTATAATTCTCGTTCCTGTGTTTATTAAGTATGTTTGTTTGCTTAATGTGTTGCTGTTTTTTGTAATGAACATACCACGTGGCCTTAATGTATAACGGTATTCCTTTATTTGCAATGACATTTTGTATTTTAAAATATAATTAAAATTGCCCTTGTTCTAAGTACCGTGGCGCTAATTACCGTAGATTTTCTAATTCCCGTAGTATGAAAATTATAAAAAAGAATCCTTATATTATGTGTTATTCTAATCCAGTCTGATCAAGAACATACCTCAAATATTTCAACTTTCTTTTAATTGTTGTTTTAACTTTGTCTCATTTAATATTTACACAAATTAATAATTACCGTTTCAAGTAAAAAAATAAATAATAATAGCTTAAAAGGTGAATCCTTAGTGTGTGGGTTCCGCAAAAATCACAGTACAACTGACCAGATTTTCCTCAAGCAACTTATGGAGAAAGGGTGGGAATACCCTCAGAGCATCCACGTGTTGTTTGTACATTTCACAAAAGCATATGACAGCATTGAACAGGCTACCCTGTATTCCATATTAAGAAACTAAAACATACCTAAAAAACTTGTCGATATGATCTAAGTAGCCACCGGCGTAAGCCGTATGCAGTTGAAGGTGGGTAATGAGTTTACGGAACCCTTCAGGGTGAGTACCAGTCTGAAGCAGGGCGACGCCCTTTCACCTATGCTTTTTAACTTGGTTCTGGAACATGTTCTTTAAAATATACTGGCACTTGATTCCGGAGTAGAACTAAATGGAAGGCATAGACTCATAGGGTACGCAGACGACTTGGCTTTATTAGGGGAAAACCGTGAAGAGGTAGAAATATCGACAACAGTTTTGGAGCAAGACGCTGCAAAAGTTGGTCTCAGGATCAATCACGCTAAGTCAGAGTACCTCCATATGAAGCGTTTTAGGAATAACCCTGTCAAAAGGGATGACCTACTTGTAGGAGAAACCTCCTACAAGGGTGTGGCGAAATTTAAATATCTCGGCTGCACGGTTACTGACTCGCATACAAGAGAGAATGAGATCAACATCCGCATCCAGAAACCTTACGTTGCAGCGCTGCACTTCATGGGGTGTTGGTGTCCAAGCTTCTCAGCAGATCGACAAAGTTACGGATTTACAAGACCGTCATCAGACCCATATTAATGTATGGATGTGAGGCTTGGACGCTGACCCTTAGGGAGGAGCAAAGCTTGTTAGTTGCGGAAAGAAAGGTGTTCAGAAAGATCCTGGCACCTACAATAAGAGAAGATGGAAGCTGGAGGATCCGCAAGAACACAGAGATCGCGGAACTAGTGGCCGAACCTAACATCATTGGCGAAACCAAAGCACATCGTCTTCGCTGGATTGGCTATGTCGAGAGAATGGGAGACGATCGAAAAGTCAAGAGAGCATATTTGGGTCGACCAGTGGGGCGACGTCCTATTGGTCGCCCCAAGTATCGCTGGAAAGATATGGTGGAGGCGGATCTGCGTGAGCTAGGAGTTGGCGATAGCTGACAGGTTGTGGCGCAGGATCGGGCAAGGTGGCGTGCTCTTGTGTTGGAGGCCAAAACTCATTTTGGGTTGTTGCGCCAAAGTAGTTAGTTAGTTAAGGTACTTACACCAGTAAAGTGCCATTTAGATATATTAATAATATAGCTTAGTAAGGATCATAAAAGGACTTAATAAACGAAGGGAAAAATGGCTACGGTAATTAGCCTGAGAACACCATATCGTGAGAATGACCGATGTTTTTTAAGCGCCCTTGGCACTCCTGGGCGATATGGAGCGACGAAAGGACGCTGGAACTGGTTAGAGAAGACAAACCCATGTACAGCAGTGGATGAACATAGGCTGCTGATGATTATGATTTTCGTATTTTTGAATGTGTACCTCCCAGTCGACGCGTTATTCTACCATTATCCATGATTTTTTTTTTAATAAGAGATTCCCATGTTAAGTTCTGTTCTATTGTGATGTGGTCTACTTGTCAGACTTCTCGAGAAATGTTTTACCCAATTTCTCCAGGATTCCTTCATCACACGTTGACAAAAAGATTGGCTCGATAAAACATCCTTAATAAAAAATAGTTTTCTAAATCGGTCCAAACATTGAAAAAAAAACCCTCTGTTAACAATGGGTTAATTTCCACATTTCAAATTTGCCGATACAACAATTTTTCATTTATTTATCCTCACTAAATACCTTCAAGGCAAAAATTCTCCGAAATAATAATAAGTAATAAGTACTATTTATTGCACACCAAAAGAAACTAACATCAGACACTTAAATCTAAACCAGTATGAGAAATAGTAAACAACAGGCGGTCTTATTTCTTATTTTGTAAATATTTCTATTGAATTACTCATAACTCAAAAGCATTATATTTAACAAATATATTATTAAACATGTTTTTGCACTTTGTTTAAAGGTTGAGGATAATACACAAGTATCAAGACTATTTAGTGCCCTATATTCAGTGTTGCCATAGACTAATGCACAGATAATACAATTAAAATTGGTGGGGTAAAGATATTATAGCCAGACTATAGTTGGTTTTATCGGTTCCCCCTGTTTTGGCATAAATTTTTTAGTCATAATTTTGCATGGCATATTCAATGTAGGCATAATTGACTTCGCATAAACTGTTTTGGCATAATCAAGGTTCGCATACTTTGATAACGCAGATATTAATTTGTCATAATTTGTTTGCGCATATTTTTGTTTGTCCGAATCATGTCTACGCATAAAATTAATAGGCATATTTTTCTCAGACCGAAAATTATTTGCTCATAATCTTGCAGCTTATGTTTTTGTTAAATATACTTAATGTTAAAAATAAAACCATGTTATTTATATCTTCATATATGTTTCATTATCTTGTGATATAGGTAATGTTAGCATTTTGCCGCTCCGCTATACATAGTCATAATACAAACCTAACCTAACCAACAGTTTTCGGTTTTTGACCCATTTTGACGCTCCGCTCGCTTCGCTCGTTCCGCTAAACATGGTCATAATACAAACCTAACCTAACCTACAGTTTTCGGTTTTTGACCCATTTTGACGCTCCGCTTTTCTGCTAGCAGATCGTTTTTGCGAAAGACGCACTTCTTACCTAACCTAACTTACTTTTCTGCTAGCAGTTCCTCTTTGCGAGGGATGCAGTTCTAACCTAACTTAACCCGCTTTTCTTTTTGTAATTTAGGTATGCCAAGATAGATTCGGACAATAGATAATATGCCAAGTACCATTATGCTATACCAAATTATTCGTAAATATAATCGGCCTACACAATAGTATGCGAATACAATTTCGGACAAATACATTTTCGGTAAGTTAGAACTTATGCCAAATAAGGTTTCTGCCACATTACCATTCGTCGAAAACTGAATATGCCAAGTCTGTTATGCTAAAACAGTTTCGGACAAAGAAAAGTATGCGACATAGAGGGAACCCGGTTTTATCATATGGCGATGGAAACTGTTTCTTTATACTCCAATAGCACCATATTTGTAAAAGGGAACTGAATATTCATAAAAATGTAGAAAAGGTAGCGTATGGAAGTTTTTGAGATACAGGTGAAAGTTTCAATGGACAGGTTAGAAGAGGAAAAAAGACATTTTTAATTATATTGGTTACTTATGTTGTAAAAACTGAGTACTGCTTGAATTGTTTCGGTCCGTGTCAAACAGTACTTTGCTTTTATCACGTACATTCCAAATCTAACTCCATTATTATTAGACTAGCTGTAGTTTTCTAGTTAAAATTACAGGTTAAAGATTAATTGAAAATTTATAAAAAAAAGACAAGGAAATGGCATCGGCGTGAAGTTAGCAGCCTAAATTCAGCAGCCCAAGATAACCCGACGAAATGAAGAAGTCTTGCTGGATTTCTACAAATATGTCAAAAAATACGTAAAAATATTAATGACAAATCAAAAGTGATTCGCATGGAATTTAATTTTTCACCTTTTGCCGGACGCATTAAAGTGCGAAATGTACTCAAATACCACAAAAATCGTTGGTCAGCTAACTTCACAAACCTGGCAGCCCGATTTCAGTGATTAATTACAATCCCGACATGAAGATGTCTAGATTACACTTTTTATCTATATCGATTAGAAGCCTTAAAAGTGCTTTCTAATAAGTTGCATCGTGTAAACATTGAAAATGGTAAAGATGGTTATGTCAAAATAAGAGAAACTACACAAATAGAAAATAACCTTAAATTTTCGAAGATTTATATAGGCGAATAAACCGTATTTTTCAATGATTTTAATATTAAGGACCATTTTAAATACGTTCTTGCTAAAAGCTCTAGAGAATTAGCTTTTAGAAACAATATATAGTGCTAACTTACCACGATTACTACAGCCACTGTGGGCCAAGTTAAGTGACTAGCCTAACTTACTGCCGGCTAGTAGCCATTAAACAGTACTTTTGACCGATATCAAGTTAAAAAATCACTTTGAATAGAATACAGATAAAAGAAAAATAGTGTAAGTTACCAGAATCAGCTTTCAGACCTCACTTGCCCAGGTTACTACTGAATCTGCAGCTGATAGAAAGATTGCAGCCTAAAATAATTTTCACACAAATTGTGATTTTCACCAACTGAAAATAAAAGACTACTATGACTTGGATGTTCTTGAAAGTTCTGAAGATAAGCTTTCCTCAACAGCTTTTAGAAGTCACTTGCAAAAATTACAAAGGCTTTTGTGGGCCAGACCAAGTCAGCGGCCTAACTTGCTGTGGGAGGTTACGTAATAAACTGTAATTTTATCTGACTTCAAGATGAAAGACCATCCCAGCGTGAATGTTGCTGAAAGCTCTAGTGCATAAGCTTTCAGAAACAGCATACTGAGCTAACTTGCCGAGATTACTACTGCCTCTGTGGGCCAGATTAAGTGAGCAGCTTAACTTACAGCCGGCTAGTAGCTAATAAACAGTAATTTTGATCAATAACAAGTTGAAAGACCACTTTTAATAGATTATAGTTTATAGCAATAGGGTATTAGCTTTCAGAAACAGCTTTCAGACGTCACTTGCCAAGGTTACTACAGACTCTGCAGCTGAAAGAAAGTTAGCAGCCTAAAATGATTTCGATACAAATTGTAACTTGAAGACAAAATACCACTTTTAATTGAATAATTTTAAAAGCTCGGTAGATTCAGTTTTCCACAACAGCTTTTAAAAATGACTTGACAAAATTACTCGCGCTTTTGTGGGCCAGATCACGTCAGCGGCCTAACGTGCTGTGGTAGGTTATCTAATAAACCGTTATTAAAACAGACTTCAAGATTAAAGACCACTCAAGCATGGATGTCCCTGATAGCTCTATGTCATAAGCTTTTAGAAGCAGCATACCAAGCAAACTTGCCGAGATAACTACTGCCTCTGTGGGCCAGGTAAATTGAGCCGCTTAACTAACTGCCGGCTAGTAGCCTACAAACAGTAAATTTGACCGATATCAAAATTACACACCACTTTTAGAGGAATACAGTCAAAAGCAATAAGGTGTAAGCTATCAGAAACTTTTTCAGACCTCACTTGCCAAAGTGACTACAGAATCTGCAGTTGGTGGAAAGTTAGCAGCCTAAAATGATTTTCACACAAATTGTGATTTTTACCAACTTTAGGACAAAATACCACTTTGAATTGAATAATTTTGTAAGCTCCGAACATGACGCTTCCCAAAACAGCTTTAAGAACTGACTTGCCAAAATTACTACAGCTTTTGTGGAAAAGACCAAGTCAGCGGCCTAACTTGCTGTCGGAGGTTATCTAATAAACTGTAATTTTATCTGACTTCAAAATGAAAAACCACTCCAGCGTTGAAATCGCTGAAAGCTCTAGTGCATAAGCTTTAGAAACAGCATACCAAGCTGACTTGTAAAGATTACTACTGCCTCTGTGGGCCAGGTTAAGCGAGCAGCCTAACTTACAGCCGGCTAGTAGCCATTTAACAGTAATTTTGACCGATATCAAGATGAAAAGACCACTTTTAAAGGAGTACAGTTAAAAGCAATAAGGTGTAAGCTAATTGAAACAGCTTTTTCACCTTACTTGCCTAGGTTACTACAGCTTTTGTAGCTTATAAAAAGTTAGCAGCCTAAAATCCCGTAAAACGAATTTGTGATTTTAACCAATTTCAAGACATAGAACAATGTGAAGAAAAAGCTTTACAAAACAGCTTTTAGAACTAACTTGCCCAAATCACTACAGCTTTTGTGGGCCAGACCAAGTCAGGAGCCTAACTTGCTGTGGGACATTAGATAATAAACCGTAATTTTAACTGATTTGAAGATGAAAGACCACTCTAACGTGGATGTCGTTTAAAGCTCTAACGCATAAGTTTTCAGGAACAGCATACCAAACCAACTTGCCGAGATTACTACTTCCTCTGTGGGCCAGGTTAATTGAGCAGCCTAGCTTACTGACAGCCAGTATCCATTAAACAGTAATTATGACTGATAACAAGATGAAAGACCACTTTAAATCTAATTTATTTAAAAGCAATAAGCTATTAACTTTCAGAAACAGTTTTCAGACCTCACTTGCCAATGTCACTACAGAATCTGCAACTGATAGAAAGTTAGCAGCCTAAACTGACTGTCACACAAATTGTGATTTTCACTATCTTCAAGACAAACTTTGAATTAAATGGTTTTGGAAGTTTTCAAGATTTTGCTTTTCAAAACAGCTTTAACAACAAACTTGCCAAAATTACTACAGCTTTTTTGGGCCAGACCAAGTCAGCGGCCTAACTTGCTGTGGGAGGTTATCTAATAAACCCTAATTTAAACTGATTTCAACATGAAAGATCACTCCAGCGTGGATGTCGCTGAAAGCTCTCATGAAAACGCTCTCAGAAACAGCATAACAAGCTAACTTGCCAAGATTACTACTGCCTCTGGGGGCCAGGTTAATTGAGCAGCCTCACTTACTGCCGGTTAGTAGCTATTAAAAAGTAATTTTGACCGATATCAAGATGACAAACCACTTTTAAAAGAAAACAGTTAATAGCAAAAACATGTTAGCTATCAGAAACGGCTTTGATTTGATATATTTATTACATGAGAAAATAACAGTATAAATTTCCATTGTCCTCAAATTTCTTTTGGACCTCACTTGCAAACAATATTACAGAAGCTGCAGCTGATAGAAAGTTAGCAGCCTTAACTGATTTTCATACCAATTGTAATTTTCACCAACCTGAAGACAAATAGCCACATTGAACTGTAAATTTTTGAAAGCTCTGAAGATAAAGCTTTCCAAAATAGGTTTGAGAACTGACATGCCGAAATTACTATAGCTTTTGTGGGCAAGACCAAGTCAGCGGCCTAACTCTCTGTGGTAGGTTATCCAATAAACCGTTATTTTAATTGATTTCAAGATGAAAGACCACTCCGGCGTGGATGTCGCTAAAAGCTCTAGTGCATAAACTTTCAAAAACAGTATACAAAGCTAATGTGCCGAGATTACCACTGGCTCTGTGAGCCAGGCTAAGTTAGCAGCCTAAATTACTGCCGACTAGTACCTATTAAAAATTAATTTTGTCCGATATCAAGATGACAGACCACTTTTAAAAGAATACAGTTAATAGCAAAAAGGTGTTAGCTATCAGAAACTGCTTTTGGACCTCACTTGCATAAAATATTACAGAAGCTGCAGCTGATAGAAAGTTAGCAGCCTTAACTGATTTTCATACCAATTGTAATTTTCACCGACCTTAAGACAAATAGCCACATTGAACTGTAAATTTTTGAAAGCTCTGAAGATAAAGCTTTGCAAAATAGCTTTAAGAACTGGGCAGTTTGTCGAATTTGCTATCGGTGCGAAAACAGAAAATACTAATTTCAAAATTCCCTGTCAATACATAACATTAAGTTGTGTACAAGGCCTCCATTCTGATGCCGTTCGTTATGCCTCTGGCAAAAAAATCCTGTTAACATGTTGAGTCTGACGTTCCAACATAATGTTAAAAACCAGGATACGAAGAGAGAGGAGATACAAAGGTGTCTCAAATTGAACCTCGTTCATATAACGTAAGACGCACTAAAGAATATTAAAGTTGTGGTGGCTATACCTAATCTTGAAATATTCGTTTAAACGAGTACCTAATGATTAACCAACTATTAACATCCTCGGTGTATATTTTGTAGGATAATAGGTGCATGTGTTATGTTATAGTCGAATTGGTTAAGAAGCCTAATTCTGTTATTCACATTATCGAATCATCGCGTAACAGGAACTTTATATAGAGGGTGTTATGGCATGGCCACATATTTTAAGTAACGATAGCTTTAAGTAATATTATAACAATTTTAAGTTCAAGTTCAAGTTCTTTATTGCTTTCATGTAGTATACAGATGATACCTCAAACTAACATGACACCCTGTAAAGGCATTGCAATATTTTATAATAAAACTATATAAAACACATACAAAACAAAACACATATATACAAAATAAAACACATATATACAAAAAGAGATCAAATTTTAAAAGCAAGAATTGCTATAAATGAGTAACAAAACGATAATAATTTTATATGTAAAAGCTAAGACCACATGTAGAAGGTAAGCTGGTAGAACATTATCTGTAATATTTATTAATCTCTAAATAATCTTCAACTGAATAAAAACCATTTTCAGCTAGATACTCTTTCAATTTTTTTTTAAATATGGTATATTTCAGTTCTCCTGCTATATATTTAGGTAGACTATTGTAAATTCTAATACTCATGGCATGAGGACTTCTGTTCCTCAAATGTAGGTTACTTGCAGACAAGGCTATTTTATTTTTATGTCGTAGGTTCAGGGTACAAGTATAGTGATCTTCAGCTTTACTGGGAAGAGATGGATGTTTTCGGACAAATTTACAGGCTTGTATTATATACAGAGATGGTAAAGTTAAAATGCAAAATTTTATAAAATAAGGCCTGCAACTCTCATATTTTTTATGTTTGCGAGAATTCTAATGCACCTCTTTTGCAGTAGGAACAAATCTGCCCAGTCAGTACTGTTACCCTATAACGATACCATATTGAATCCAAGTTCGAGAAAATGCATAATACGCAGTAACAGCAGTTTTCAGATAAGTAGTTTTTTTGTATATTTCTAAGGGCATAAGCAAAACGAAAAAGTTTTATACAAATATTTTGAATATGTGTCTTCCCGTTAAGGTTTTCGTCAATATTTATGCCAAGTAGATTACAGTGATTAGTTTGTTGAAATGGTGTATCTAAATATATATAATTAATATCTAACGGCTGTCTCTGATGAGGTCTGAATTCCATTAGGTTTGTCTTCTTAAGGTTTAGTTGTGAATTATGATCATCCAGCCATTTTAGTGAAACATCCAAAAGAGAGTCTAATTTGAACTTCCAATCATTGCTATTTTGGCTCGATATGACTATTGCAATATCGTCAGCATAGATAAAGCATTTAGTGCTACTATCTGTATGTAATATATTTGGTAAATCATTTATATAGATAAGGAATAAAAAACATCCTAAAACACTGCCTTGTGGTTGTTTTTTTTTAATGAACTTTATTTAAAGTCGCCCCACGCTCGAAACAGTATTCAAGTATTTTGATAAAATAGGGTCTTCTGAGTATGCCATAAAATGGTTCAGTTGCCGCTTGTGTTGGCAAGATTTTTTTATTCCAGGCGTTAACCATTGTCTCTTTGGTTTTGATTTGAATTGTGTTTGCTTTTTAGGAATGTAAAGATTTAATCATATTTTTAATTGACTACTGAAACAATCAAAATTGTCATCAATTGCCTTTTCAGATGAGAAAATTGAGTTCCAGTTTGAAGTTCTGATTTAAATAAATCGACGTTTTTATCAATGAAGAATCTTTTCGAACGTAAATATTCATCATATTTATATCTCGTACACTCCGTTGCATCTGGCACAATAACTGAAACACTTTTGTGATCTGAAAAACCGAGTTCTTTTACTATTACGTTAAAATCGTCAGCCTCAAAATTGATAAAAATAAGGTCTAAAGCACGTTTTTGAAGTTTTCGAGACTCTGGTAGGTTCGTTTACATGTTGTTTAAAGTAAAAATTCAGCAAAAGAGTTTTTGACGGTACCGTTTTTTTTGCGTGCAGTCTGCATTAAAATCCGCCCCGACTACTACGTTTTTATTTTTATATTTTGACTCCAATACATTCAAAAGCTTCTCTAAATTTTTAAAAAATAATTAGGCCGTCTTTCATTACTAGGCCATTACAATTATTATTAAATTTGACTTAGTTATTTCTATTGCGCAAGTTTCGAATACTTATTCTATAGATAAATTCTTTATATTTAATAATTCAACATACTCTATATCTGCCCGCAACAAAATGCATACTCCTCCCACTTCATAATTAGACCGTCAGAAGCAACTTGACCTATTGTAGCCTTCAAGGTACAATAAATCAATTTTAGACGCAGTTATTCATGTCTATACACAATACATGTTAAGTAGGTTTCTCATTTACTAAATCTTCTACGAAATGTAACTTATTGTTAATGCTACACATATTTTGCTATAGTATTTCTAGGCGGCATGGGTTAGGAACGAAAGTTTGCAGAAGATGTAGAAGGGTGGTTCGGATGCTGCACATAGGGGGCTGGACTCTGCTTTATCAGAACAGTTTGATAGTATAGTCTCTATAAAAGAGAATAATTAATTTTTAAATTGTCGTGGAGCATCAATGTAATGCAATTACGTCATACTTGACAAGTACTTCAACGAAATACCATTGATGTCTTACTGTTACTCGTACATTGCGATCCAAATTAAACTGTATAAAAAGAAAACGTTTTCATTATTTTTATTATGTTCATTAGCATATATACAATAATTTCCATCCTTAAAATATTTTACAGCAGGAAACTTAAAAAGTTCAAGAAGTTATCTTACGGAACCCTCTAGTCAAAAGGGTACGTCATTGCGGCCTGGCGCGCGGCCGTGTTGTCGCGTGCTTGTCGACGCCTGCTCCTGCCGATACGCTGAGTGCACCGCGATGACAGCTAGACTCTTCGAGGACCCAACACGGCTACTCTATTGCTCGTATCGTTGGCTCCCATAGATCATTTTTAAGGGGCCATTACATAATTGTAGTTTAGTTTGTAGTTTACCCGTAGATAAAGTATTGTGTACTATACGAGGGCTGTTCCGAAACACCTATTCATGCAATTTGCTTCTTATTGATACCGTTATGTGGGTAATTTCAATTGGACAGCAAGTATTTTATCAGAACATTTTTTTTACCAAAGGTCTTAAAACGTGGGCTTTCAAAATTTTACGAGAATAGTTATTTTTACAACAAGAGAGCAAAGTTGTATTTTGCTGCGAGTGATTCAAACTGTACGAGACGCAAATAACTTTGGTCTCGTGTGGCACATAAAACTTTTCACCTCAGCAGTGAGAATATATTATACACAATAGTAGTTGTACTTTAAACAAACAAAATCATAGTGTACACGTCATACAAAATCATAGTGTAGCAGATGAAGTTAATATTAATAATTTTATTCCCTCTATATTTAAAAGGAACAAATACTATACTATTATAAACAAAGATCAGAAACAAATGAAAAAAAAAATTTTCGACGATACTGGACTTGAACCAGTGCCTTGAGCCAGACCGGGGCAGCACGCTCTACCATCTGAGCTAATCGTCCACACCAGTAGTCGACGAATTTTGTCATCTGTTCTTGCTTATGGATCTCTGTATGGTGCATCCGACTCTTTAACCGTTAGCGCCGCCTAGTGCAGAACTATGAAGTTACTTTCACCCCGAGCAGATACCTTTACAGGTACCATTGCTCGGCGAGAGGTGGCGCTATTATCAAGACTGTAATTTTTGTTTTACAAATATCATGATAATAATCACAATTTTTGCAATTTATTAGTGGATCACTCCACTAGCGTTATTATTATAAACAAAGATCAGAAACAAATGAAAAAAAAAGAATTTTTGCAATTTATTAGTGGAGTGATCCACTAATAAATTGCAAAAATTGTGATTATTATCATGATATTTGTAAAACAAAAATTACAGTCTTGATAATAGCGCCACCTCTCGCCGAGCAATGGTACCTGTAAAGGTATCTGCTCGGGGTGAAAGTAACTTCATAGTTCTGCACTAGGCGGCGCTAACGGCTAAAGAGTCGGATGCACCATACAGAGATCCATAAGCAAGAACAGATGACAAAATTCGTCGACTACTGGTGTGGACGATTAGCTCAGATGGTAGAGCGTGCTGCACCGGTCTGGCTCAAGGCACTGGTTCAAGTCCAGTATCGTCGAAAATTTGTTTCATTTGTTTCTGATCTTTGTTTATAATAATAACGCTAGTGGAGTGATCCACTAATATATTGCAAAAATTGTGATTATTATCATGATATTTGTAAAACAAAAATTAAATACTATACTAGCAAACAGTAGGTACTAAACATAAGCAAATTAGTTAACATCATTAATTATTACGTGTATATTGTTTTTTTGGTTGTAATTCTAATAATCTTTTATGCTTTAAATGTACACAACAGTTTTGCTGCGTAGCAGAAGATGTAAATAACAAGAATTTGAATTTTATAATACAACATTTTGCACATTGTTAGCTCGCAGTGGAAATTGTCCTCTTTTTATGGTGCGATGAGGTAGTATATGAATTCAAAAAGTTGATTAATCATCTTAAACGATATTTTACTTTCTGCAAATACTTAAAAACGGTTTAGGCAACCAAATCCCCAACAACTAGTGAAAAATGTCCGTGATAAATTTTTGCTTAGCTTTGTTGTTTTTCATGACAAAATAGAAAATGATTGTGTTGACTTAATTATTCTTTGATGATGAGTAATCTGTGGTCTCTCAACGAAGACTCATTTTGAAACCTGAGACCTAGGCCCTGTTTAATCAGGGGGCACGGAAGTGCCCCCGCCAAGTCGAGCGCGAAGCAAACACTGCTGTACCATCCTTTACTGGAACCATTTCGCCGCATTTTCAGGCCCCTATTTGAGAATCTCTGGATAAGACCAGAACGCAGAATTTTTTGTCATCCAGTAAGCTATAATCACATAGTTATAATCCAAAATTTTAAGTCTGTAGGTCATTTAGTTCCTAAGTTAAGCGAAAGCAAAGTTTCGCATTTATGACACTCACTCACTCACTCAGTCATGATCATCAGAATAGAACTAGTACTTCCCATAAACTCTGAGAGCTGAAATTTGTTACAGAGTTAGGGTTTAATGGCTACATAAAGGGAAAACTATAAAACTAGGATAATCGAAGATCTGGAGTACCTGGTGACCCTGATTAGAAAACACAAGAGCCCAACCAAGCTATTAGAGATCGACATACCGCCTTTACAAAAAGTATTCAACTTGGTGGGCCACTTCAGTTGATGTCCAAAATCGAAGGGTTATTATGCCCACGTTTCTACAAAAAGAAGAACATTAGACTTGGCGTGCCAACTTTGTCTAGATTGCTAGATTTCATTACTTTTTAAAGATAAACAAGCAGCTCCATCGAGACTTTGACTTTTCCTGTTTAATAAAAATTACAAGTTAAAAGTTTACTATGGTGGAAACTCTACAAAATTGTAGAATTGTAGCCACAATTCTACATATTTCTCTTTTAAAAACATTTTCGCTTTACAAGTGACAATTTACATAGACTGGTTTAAAAAATCGACAGGTGCCGCGTCGCCTGTCAAACCATTACAAGTTTCGGTCTGCCTAATACTGACAGAAGGAAAAAATTTCTCTACACAAAATTGGTACTGACAACTTGCGATAGTAGTGAAAGTAGTGATGATGGACATGTGATTGAACGACGACCGCGAGTTTTTCGTAAAAAGTTAAACTTCACATTAAATGTAACTGATTTTACATTTAAAGAAAAAGGATAACAGTCACAGAAGCTAATTATAATAACCGGATTCATCCGTGATCAAGATGATAATATGGCAAGATTTTTTTACTCATATCTTTAATCCTAAAGTTGCTTTGTTGATGAGTACATGATTATAACATTAACTACCCAATATTATGAGAAATCAACACACTTTCACATGAAAATATTTAAATTACTTTTTTAAATGTGGAAATAAACATCAATTCTTTTGTGGGCATATAAAAAATTAGTACTTACGGAGGTATTTTCAGTCTTTATTGTAGATGCCTAAAGGCGTTAATTGTGAAGGATGTCCTTCCATTTTTAACCGACTTCCAAAAAAGGAGGAGGTTATATGTTCGATAGTATGTATTTTTTTTTATGTATGTTCACCGATTACTCCGCCAATTGTGGACCGATTTTAAAAAATATTTTTTTAATTGAAAGGATATACTCCCGAGGTGGTCCCATTGCCACCAAACTGGGATCTGATGATGGGATCCCAGGGAAATAGAGGGCAATCCTCAAATTTTATAGGCACTTATATCGTTTTTCATATATTTTCTTAAGCTATTTAAGTATTTGCATATCGTAGTCATCATCTCATCATGCTGAGCTGATGACGGAAGGTACAACTCCTTAATAGTTAAGAGTTAGACGATAATTCTTAAAAAAATCATCTATTATAGGTAGACACGTTAAGACTGTTAGTCATATTCTTTTTTAGAGTGTCCCTGAAGTAGTCTCTTTATCAGCAAGTCAGGATCAGATGATGGAATACCAGGGAAATGGAGAGAAACCCTCAAATATTATAGGCACTACCAATGTTTTGTATATATTTTTCTAAAGTTATCAGTTCTTTTCCTCTGGCTGTCATCATTTCATGCTGAGCTGATGATGGAAGGTACAATGAACTAACAAACTTTTACATTTCTTACTTCCAAAGACTCGAGATGCGTGCAAAGTGCCTCCTCAATCTTCCCATTCTGGGCTCTAAAAAATATTTTATATGATTATAAAATCTATCACTAAAAAGCAAAAAATAAAAGTCTCGTACTTTCTAGTCGACGAAAAATGTAGGGGAAACTGTTGTACCCCGGACATAGTTTTACCTCGGACAGTTATAAATAATTCAAAACTCCCTCGCTCTTTTAAGATATTGTCTATACCATTTGGAACGTTTTGTGTGACTATAGACATGAAGTTAGTAACAAAACTCGAGAAAAGCGAGTGCGTCGAAAAATTTACAAAAATATATATTCTGTTGTTAAAAGTGACTATTCTCAACTTTGCATACTGCTTGATAGTTTAATATTTTACTAATTTATCATTAAACTGTAAGTAAGCTTAAAGTATTTCTTTTGTGTTTTCCTCGAAAGGATCGCTCGCCTCCCTCAATTTCCTCTGCTTTCAATTTAGCACGCGCACTAAATAACCACTTCGCATATCAAATAACTATATTAGTACACCAGATATGGATACTCAGATTCAATTTAGAATAAGTAAAAAAAAAACCAATTAAAATAATTGTAATTTATTCAAAACGATAAATCCTTACGAATACTAAAATTGTTTGCTAATTAAAGGCATGTATAGTAAGAGTGAGCCTTGTGGTACTCAGTGGCACTCATGTCCACTTCGGGTCTCGCTAGAAGATAATCGGTCATATGTACCCAAACCAAACCCTATGAATATCTACTTAATACGTAAGAAGCTAATTTACTAATAACTATACCTACATACCTACTGGTATTATCAAAGATAAATGTAAATATTACATTCATTTATGTTAATATAATGTAATCCTATATCGACATAGGTAGGCTAGGTACAAAACAAAAACGGAACATATTTTGAGGTAAGCAGCTCAGCCTCGAGCATGCGCCTCACGAGCTTGTATAGACATAATGATAAATTATTAGTTCGTCCAAAATCTCTTACAAGTAAATACAATTGTGGCCTCAAAACGTTATAGGTTACGTCCATGGTCTCGAAGGAACGTAACGCGACGTCGGAGACGTCGAAGAATTACCAACGAAAGGTAATGAAATAAATCATATTTATACGCGATGAAGCCCCGTCTTGTTGTGTTGTAATAATGAGTGAAGCTCGTGTAAGTATAAATCAATGTTTCATTATTAGATTAGCCACCTACTATCAAATATTACTCTGACGATTTGCGAACACACAATAAAAATAAAAACGATCATACTACAAATGAAATAAAAAACTATAATACTAAGTATAAATTCTGAATATCATAATTATGGAGTGCTTTCTATTACTTTAAAATTAACTTACTTATCTTAATGACTTTAACTTCTAATTTACATAGACACTTTTACAATCTTCCTTTGGTTTCAAGTTCCAACATTTGGTATAGATATATAAATACATATAGGTACTAACTTTTAACCCGACTATAGCTCACAACATGCATATATACTCGTATGCATAATATCGTATAGAAAACAAAATGAATGCGATGCAACTTTCGTCAACGATATGCACTATAGGTAGGGTATATAGCCATTGGCTGGCCAGATTATTTCATTACTGGCTACACCGTTCGTCGGCATTTACCAAGCGATTTGTTTAAGTACTCCAGGTAATAACAGTTTAGTACATATCCGTCATATAAACACTGGATGTATAACATATTTTTACGATTTCGGCAATACCGGATGGTGGCCAGTAGTAGTACTCCAATTAAGCACTACATACGATGTTTAACCCTTCGTATGCTTAGTCACGAATCCGTGCAAAGCAATTAAACTCTATGTTTAAATTACATATAGTCTCAATTTCATAGGCAAACTCTTGACATAGCAACGCATACGAGGGGTTAAGAGTGAGTATCTGAGTATATAGGGTTACTTGGGCCCACGCCGGACGCGTCGTATTTAAACATGTATTTACAAACTACACGTTTGCATTCTGCTACAATGACAATATGGTAAGTTCAACCTTTTTATATCGTTTGCACAAACTTAAGTGCATAACATACATATGTACATCGAAAAATTGTATATATTATTTTAATTAAATTAAGTCGATTACATGTTGCCTTACAACGTGGTTTTTCCATCTTTGGTCTACATCGGTTGCTACAAAATATAAAATAAGTCTATAACAGTCTGATACTTCAAGTATTTTAGAGAGTTTATGAAACCGAATTACAGTGTCGTGCTTAAGCACCAGACCTGCATAATCTATTTCTATGCAATAGACAGTCTAGACTAAATTACGAGTGTCCGCGGCTCACTAATCGCACGCCGCCGTACGGCCATGGCTAGCATTTAAGGAGTGCCTGTATTCGGGGAGCTACTGATGTAGGGAGTATTTCATGTGATCGTAGTACGCGTGGGCCGAGGCGGCGCTGGCAGGCGGCGGCGCGGGCGCCGGCAGCGTGGACAGCGCCGGCAGCGGCGTCGGGGGCGGCGACGCGTAGGCCTTGCGGTCCGCCAGCGCCGGCAGCGGCGAGCCCAGCCCGAAGCCGCCCAGCGCCAGCGACCCGCCACCGCCCAGCATCTGCCCGTGCACGCCGCGCATCCCTGCGAACATCGCCGGTGTACCTTAGGAGGAAATACATTCGCTTTATTTTGTGGTAAAATTTGATATTAAGGCCCAATACGCTGGCCTATGTTGACCTTTCCACGGATGTAATAAAGGTAGTTCACGTATCGTAACTTACTGAACAAAGACGCGTGAGATTGGGCATTAGACTAAGTATTTTTAAGCATTCGCTTTTGCTACAATACAATACATGAGTTATTCGTCCTGGGACAACCTTATTCTACCTCTATGTAACAATTTATAAGAGCACAAGAACACGATATGTACAAGTAGGTATATTTATATCAAGGGTCTATATTGACTCTGTAGAGAACTTAATAAGATCCTTAAAGAACCCTAACAGAAAACCTCCATTAAACTATCCATGGTCACGGGACCAAATGTAAATAACCTAATAACGAACCTTGAAGACAAGCTCTCCCTTATACTATCCATGGTCACGGGACCAAATGTAATTGACCTAAAAGGATCCTTGGTCATGGCCCTAAATGTATTAAACCTAAAAAGCAGTGCAGAAAACAATTGCAATTTACCTAAGCTATGGCCATGGGACCAAATGTACTGACCCTAACGAAATCCTAATGAAGCTCATTGGTCTCGAAACCAAATGTAACTTCTAATGTGCCCTATTAATCCTGTGTGCGGAATCAACTGTAATGCCTAATGAGACTCCTAATACCACACTCCACTACCTCGAATACACCTAACAAAATACACCTACATGAACACAGTCTAAATCTTATTACTACACCAACTATCTTGTACTGCCTTTTACTTTAATAATGTGCATCTGAATTTGAATTACGCTATTATAATAATATTGGCCATAAATGTGATCAGAAAACCCGTTGTGATTCGTCTAGTTTAGTAGGACTCTACGTTGCATAGTAACCTGAAGTTCTTTTATGGAAGAACCACTATGATCGCTCAGTATATTTTTAATTAAAATAATCCTATCTTTTACTGATGTTAATAAATACTACTCTTATATCCTGACTTATCTTTATCCTACTTTCCTGTCCTAAAACATACTCTAATTGCATACTTTGTTCTTTAAATTATAATATACCTGACAGTTACAATTATTTATATGATTTTGAGATCTAACTACTCTAGCCTATTATTATTTATGCAATTTTTGTATAACTAGTCTTTTTATCCATTGATTAGAGAATTCATTCAGTAGAATAGTAAAGAGCTCCCTCAATCAATGAGAAAGTCATCAATAAGGATTATCAACCCTAAAAAGATCTGGTTTAAAAACGTAATACTTTAAGATTTATAAGGAGATGATGGAAGAATTTAATTAGCAAAATTACTCTTTATTCTGAAATGTCAAACTATTGTGGAAACTAGAACACTAACATATATGATTCATTATGAAACATCAAGAGATAATTAGAAGTAGTCAGCTCGAATACAATTTTGGAGTTCGGTACAGATTCAAAATATTAACTGCGCTGGCTCGATACTCATACTTCGTTGAACTTAAGCTCTAGTTATGCAAGGATAGCTTCTATGAGTATCTTCTATGGCATTATAGATAGATTTTTGTGTCAAATGATTATTAGAGGGAGTTGTAAACGAAATTTTAATATATGAAAAATGGTTGACTGACTATGTCACTTCATGAGATAATATTGAACCGCTAGAATCATGTCCTTATTTTCCCAACAGTATAACTTGTGTTATAGTTAAAAGCAGCTACCGGACTAAGGGTGTTCGTGTACAGAATAGGCTTCCTTCATGTCTATTGGGTACAAGAGATTTCCATACTTGGAATCAAAAAATTGTTTAAAATCCTTTCCTGGATTCGATTTCTATGTTTATTATTAATCTTACAAGCCATAAAAAAGGTCATATTCCCGGATACCGAATGAACACCAAGTCAGATCTTTTTACAGGTTTTAGGGCACCTGTTTTCAAGAATTGTTTCTTGATTTCGCCATTTTCTCAATTTCTTTGATATTTTGAAAGAAAACATTCTCTACGTTAAAATCAACACAAATCTTTTCATTTATGGATTAAGTGAACTCTTCTACCTTTTTATATACCTAGAAAACTTATTATTTCATATCTGAAATCATACGCCATACATAGACGATAAATGTTATTATTTCCTTAAATGTATAAAAGAATTATATGTTCACTGCTATGTTCCATAAACATATAACTATATTTTTACTGGTTAGTAGACATACACGCTTCTCACGGGTATGCTAATATTGATTTCCTTCGATTATCAATATAAATCCTTCTTGTATAAAGGATAGAGTGAACGATCTGAGTTCTGATAAATACTTCAATAAACTATATATTCTTATTTGCAAAATTATTATGTTTCTCATATAATTGATGTAAAAACATGTTCTTTTATTTCACTGTACTCTTTGACAAGGAGACCTTTCGTAGTTACTTTAATTAACCATGATTATTGATCACACTAGACACTGTTCAAAGATCCCATCTAGTTCTCTTCTAGAAGATAGATCTTAGGCCATTCTTAGCAAAATGTTAGGAATGTTCAATAATACATTTATAACTTGAGATTTCGTCCATTCCTTTAGACTAACCTCATCACTATTGCAAAACAGGTTCCATTACCAAATTGCACAACATAACATTACCTAATCAATATAACAGAAATTTGTATTTCTTATCACGACATTCCTCTCTTATTTATGGACCAAGTGAACACTTTTATTCCTTCACAAACCCTGAAAACTACTTATCCTTTCATATTTGAAAAACATACGCCATTCGTAGACGATAAATAAATGTCATTCCTTCTCATGAACACATGTGCACTGATTACTTGTTATTTTCCTCAGTACGCTTCGACAAGGAATCTCCAAAACCTTTTGTACATTATTTCCTTATGAATGTCAATCAAACTAGATGTTATTCAGGATTCGTCAAGACTCTTTGTTTGACGATTCATATCCCGGCCATTCTTAGCGAAACATCGGTCTGATCCACAATATCAATGGAATGAGTATTTGCCCTTTCTTAGACAAATAATCACACTACTTTTAAAAACAGATTCCTTCATCGAATCGCACATTATCTCAAAAATACATTAATTTACAAAAAAACATGTAATCATGACTTTCTTTCTTGAAAAATGAAACTCCCAAAATCTACTAATTCTGTGAGTGATGTCTTTGAACAGCGTATTTTTCGACCAAATTTCTTATTTTCCGATCTTATATTATTCGACTAAAAAAATATAAGATTCCGTCTATCAGGTACATTTCTATTTATGTAAGTCTAAATATTTTGATAATAATATAAATTTAATCTCCTACTTTTAATTTGAAGAAAGATTTTGGTTTGGCATCATTAAATCAAAGAATACCTTTTAACAGAGGCTACAGATATCTATAATATTATAATAAAGAATACTCAATGGTTTTGAGTTGAACGCTATGAATATTTCAATTAGATAAATGGTATTGGATGGATTTATAGTTGAGTAAAGTATTATGCTTATTAAATGAAGTTTGGCCGAATACTCGGAGGTTAAATAGTTAAAGTAAAACCCCAAATTCCCAAATAAGTAATGTGTGTGCCTATCTCTACCCCGTAAATAGCCTATTCTACTGTGAGCAATGCTAGAGGAAATTCCTCACATTTACATTTAATCGTGTAAAGTGGTGTATGGGACCCTAATTAAGCTTCTAAATGCGTTCGATGAGTAAGTCGATATTTGTGTCTAATACTCGTGTAATTGTCTCCCCCTGACGCGGATAATGAAACTCCAAAGGTGCGTTCAAGTAAGACATTGGCCCTATCCGTGTAGTATTATGGATATATATACATAAATTTAACGGGAGACTAAGATTCAAAAACCATAGCTGGTATCCAAGGGTGTGGAAATACCACATGTCCTTCGTAAGGTCCCCTCTTCCTCCGACCAGATCAATGAATCTTGTAGGCAAATCACTGCACTTATAAATGGCTAGTGTCCAGATTGCCTAATCTGGATAAATTACTGCGAGTCTATAAGGTCCTCGTTTATCACTGTTACAGATAAGAACATTTTATTTGATAACCATGTACCAAAACATCATTCTGGCATAAAATTTGCTTTCTAGCTTAAAACACAAAAATCCCCAACAAAATTAATTTAATAATTAAACATAAATCCGACAGAAATTCCCCTTATAATTGTTTACTACCTCAAAATGCCAGAGACTATGTTACTCGTTCGACGATCAAGTAAAAAGTGAACCCAACTACTCAAATGTTCCCCATTTATACTAAAAATGTCTCCACGAATTACTCTTCTTTCTCAAATGTCACATCTGCTTCATATTATACTTTCACACTTGTTCCTCAACTGAACTAGCTCCTCAAGGGAACGCAAGAATAGGTATGTAGGCACTTATAATTTAACGATTTGTTTACTTTTGTAGTTTAGGTAGTATACCTATAAGAATTAGGTATTTTTATCTAGTAACTATAGTTTGATGTTCAAATATGTTTTATGAGATTAATAAGGGGTGGAAAAATATGATTATATGAAAAAAAAAGTAATGTCGAACACATTTGATCGTTACAACTCGTAGAAAATTAAAGTATCGATTTTTACACTGAATACCGGTTTATGTCATAATTATTGTTACTCATATTGTCGAAAGCCATAATTTCAATGTTCTTATTTTTGAATGTACTATTTTTGAAACTCATACTCATTGATTGTCATAACATTATTCGTCATAAAATTTTCCATTGCAGTTGTATTAATTTGTAGAATCTCAAATTGAATAATATGAGAACGAATAACAATCAAAAGGAATAAAATTATAAACAATAAAATCTTTGACCATAAAAGTTAAATACATAACTCAATTTGTGTATAACAATCAGAAAGAATAAAAACCTACGCAATGAAAGCAAAATATACATAACTAAATTTACGTAGAAAACATTGATGGAATATTATTTTAAAGAATACAATCATACGCCATAAATAACAGAACGAATAACAATCAAAAGAAATAAAATTATAAACAATAAAATATTTGACCATAAAAGTAAAACACATAACTCAATTTATGTATAAAAATCGTAAAGAATAAAATCCTAGGCCATGAAAATATAATATACATATACATAACTCAGAGGGTCGCAGTTCTAACCTAACTTACTTTTCTGGCAGCTGTTCCTTTTTCGGTTTTTGACCCATTTTGACGCTCCGCTCGCTTCGCTCGCTCCGCTATACATGGTCATAATACAAACCTAACCTAACCTACAGTTTTCGGTTTTTGACCCATTTTGACGCTTCGCTCGCTCCGCTATACATGGTCACAACAATACAAACCTAACCTGACGTACAGTTTTCGGTTTTTGACCCATTTTGTTCACAATGGTCACAACGGTCAATTTTACACAATTATTTTGTCGAAATGTTCATTGTTTTATGTTTTTTGTCATAATACAGTATTTTCTAAAAGACCAAACGCCTTATATGTCATTTTGCGTAGTAATAATTATGTTTAGGTAAAAAAGCCAATATGAATTTAAACAATAGTATGATCAAATATATGACCAATTTCGACAAAATGACAATATGAATGCAAATAATAGTATGATTAAATATATGGGTAATAATCTTTCGTCAAAAAGGCCATATGCATACAAATAATAGTATATTTAAATATAGGACATACAATATTTCTACAGAATGATTGATATGACTTCAGATATTATAGAGATGTATTTTATGACTTTTTATACATATAATGTTTGACATTATTGGACATAACTATTCGATTCAGCAATCAGTATGATAAACAATTTTTATGACCATTGATAATTATGAGCATAAGTAATATGGAAACCATTTTCTGAGTATCGAAAATCGACACAATAAAATTATAGGAAACAAAGGGACCCCTTATATCAAGAATACGTAATTCAAATCGAGCACATGTAAAAATAACATTACACTTATTAGAAAACCAAACCCACCCCTGAAGGCCACATATTAGTAAACTCCCAATTCAAAGATCGTCCGACTTGTATTAGTCACCGAGTGTTCCAGTAAACGATGGGCGCCATGGCAGGGTAGCGATGATACACGGACAAGACAAGTGATTTGTGAAACACGCATCCGATTAAATTTACGCGTGTTAAACTATAATTGCGGTGCGGGCGTCGGGCGAGTTCCCATCGATCGGGCGCGCCTGCGCCGCGTCTGTTGTCGGCACCACGTGCACGCCTCTGGTAATCGTCGTAATTTAAACAAATCCAACACTGCTCCTGATTGGTTGGTTTTAGGAGTGAAACCCAACTGGTTGAATCTATTTTCTTCGAATTTAAAGACACACGTTGTTAATGTTGCGCCTCAGCGATACAAGACTAATTACGAAGACATAGGTATAACTACTTATACCTGTAATATTTTCTTCTGTTTTCGCGATTATTACTCATTGAAATAAAACAATTTAACGGATTATATCGCGTATATTATCTCATTTTAGTTCCCGACGTTTCGGAAGCTTTCCAGCTTTCCATGGTCACGGGTGGACAAATAAATGAGATAATATACGCGATATAATCCGTTAAATTGTTTTATTTCAATACTTATACCTGTGTTTACAAATTGAATTATATAGCATAGGTTAGGTCCCTAAAGACTACTTATGAAAAGGATCCTTTCTAACTATATCAATAACGAAGAAAACTAACGAAATACTAAGTTTAATCGATGGCGAGTAAAAGTGAGGAAGTGCTCGAAGTCAAGTAAGTAACGACGGCTTCAAAAGCTGTTCGCAGTGGCGGCGCGGCGCGGCGGTTGTCATCGCCCGCGCTCGCTGGTAAATGCGCTCGAGTGGGCAAGCGACGAGAGACACGCGCCGGGCAACCAACTTTTCCAAATAACGATACGTACGTACTTTAATCGCTCAGCTAAAGATTTATAGGATTTTAAGAGGCGTGCTCGAGTCGAGCTGTGGGAAGTTACAAAAAAGGTGACTAAATACTACTACTGTAAATCGGAAATAAAAGGGTCGTAGAGCGTCGCGCTACAAAATATACTATTCGTAATTATGATTATAGCTTAAATAATTTCGCCAGCAAAATACTGTGAATCCTGAATGCCGGAAATCTGCCAACAAACTTTTAAAATACATGAAATTACAGCCGTTAATGATAATTATTCACGTTCGCGCTCAAATGATCGTCATTAAAAGTGAAACGGATTCTGAGTTGGCGGATTCGCCGAACATCGGTTGACGTCAGAATTCGCATTAAGGATTCACGGGGACGCAATATTCCAGAATACAAGGTACATGCAAATGTCAAATTGAGCGTGCGCAAAGTAATTTTGGCTGAACGCTATTGCATAATATTTATTTTCAGGCCTTTACCTTTCTGAATTGAATTCCACGCGTAAATTTGAAAAATGCACTTCTATCGAATAAAAATTCGCCAAAGAATAGTAATATGCAGAATTCTCTATACCTGATACAAAGTAATCAGCGTAGAACATTTATGTCATCTACGTTATCAGGTCACCCACGAGGTGATTCGTTGATAATCTGGTATTGCGCCTCCGATCCACCCTAAATCAAGGAAAATAATAATGTGGTAATCGTAAGTAAAAAACAACGTAGGTTAGTCAAAAACTTACATACTTATATCTACAAATACCTATTATTTCATAGCAACTATCGTTACCTATAATTGTAACATCCTAATCTAATTTAATTGCCGTGTTCGATAATAATGAAATACGAGTCTCTCCCAAAAGTGATTCCTTATTATAAAATGCGAAGTTTGGACAAAATATTTAGCCATATTAGTTTTAGCTCGGCAGCTCAGAAAAGCGTTTTATAGCTCCAAATCGGCATGCAAAAGTCTATTTTACAGTTTTACACCCTAGCGTCCAAAACTCATTCACAATTTCATTTTTAATGTGTGTAATTAATTATATTTTTTTTAATGCATTTTGTAGATTCACTATCAGTGTTGTTTTTGTATCTCGCATTTTCCTCTCTATAGAGAAGTGAAAAGTTTCGAGTTGCGAACGGCTGAAATATTATTTGGCATCTCGTGGCTTGAAAGCCTCGCTAAGCTCAGCGTGATGTGGCACGAGTAGCAAAATGCAGCTGTCACACAACTTTTCACCTCACTACAGCGAGCGGCATTTTCATAGATTTACTAGCATGGCAAAACTACGAAAATATAACAAAACCAAATATCTTTTCATTTAAAACTAGTGATAATTAACCTGTAAAACATACTCAAAACAGTCATAATAAAGAACTATTCATACCTATTAGTATTAAAAATTATAATTTCGTACTTCAAATGACTTTTCCAGGCGTGCGGATAAAAAGGAATCTTGCACGCAGTTTTGGTGCTAGAAAGAGAACTTTTAATTGTTATCATTGCTCACTGCTGGGTCGGATCTATTACGAAATTCGATTAACTGTCATTCGGTGAAAATGGAAAATCGTCCACTTGAAGTGACCATTTTGAATTTGGACCAAAATGAATACCATCAACAGAGAATGTTGTCAAAATGTAATTGAGCTGAAATCTATTGAATGGAATATTGTCCATTGTAAATTAGGAGCAAAATGAAATAAGCACAAAGTGAATATAGTCCAATTTGAAATAAAATGTGTTTATCAGTCTATACATGTATGTATGTATGTATGCTTGTTCCTATCTGGCACTCTAGAGACAAAACGCGTGGATCGATTTTGATGATTCTTACGTCAATCGATTCGCCTTAATTGTCCGAATGTCACTAAAAAGACATGAAAATGATGAAAACTCAAAATAGTGATAAAGAGACGCCATATTGTGAAAGAGAAAAAATGAAAATCGACGTAACAACTATGTCGAGTGGGGTATCATTGAATAGGGATTTGAAAATCATTATTAGGTTTCTTTTATCATTTTTAATTTTGAATGACCGGTTAGAAACTATAACGATTTAAAGTTGCTTAGCAAGCCGTTCTCACTAAATTTTGAATTAATTGTAATAAATCTGTGCAAGCTTCTCAATAACCGACAAAGATTGCGAAATTTTTACTCACTTATAATTTTTACTGCAAAGTATAAAAAAATAATTTAAAAAAAAAAAACAAAAGCCGGACTGCGTAAAAAATACTAGTTAGTTTTTTTACGCAGTCGAGTTTTTTGTTTTCTTTTTTTTTCATTATTTTATTTTTTCAATATAATGTTTTGACACTTTTAGATCGTCAAAGTCTGAACGTATATAATGACAACACTTTTAAATGCTAGGCAAAAACCGTGTAAGTTCAAAAACCGAAATAGAAAAACCTCGCTATACCCGACCGCCATATTGCTAAAGTAAAGTTTTTTTCACTTCACCTGCTCAAAAAGCAATTTTCTTTGACTCTGAAAAAAAAACTTGCGGCCAGCTACATACTTACTCCTTACGAATAATTAAAAACAAACAAACCAACCTGATCAGATTGGCCAAACTTTCTGATAAAGTCGGACCATTTTATCTCTTCCAAGCAAATGAACTGTCAAATATATAAAAACTGAATATGGAAATGTTTTGTATTGTATCTGTCACAGACGTCTAGTTGTTTATGTGTCTTAAGAAATAATTTATCTTTAATGTTTGCATTGCATTAAGTCTTTGGCTGATAAGATTAACCAATCTTAGTACTTTTGAATAACACCAATATGATTTTTGTTAAAATAATGTTCAAGTGAAGCCATTTAGCTTTTCGCAGCCTCTTAAGTACAGTGAGAATATATTATGTGGTTTTAGTGATTTATTTATTATTCCTAAGACTATTTATTGCCCTATATTCAGTGTTGCCATGTACCAAAGCACAGATAAAACAATTAAAATTGCTGGGGTAAAGATATTATAGCCAGACTCTAGAATTGCTCAAACTGTACTTTTAGTTTTTCATGAAATATACAATTTTAATGTTATACATCTATTGACACTAAATGTCACAAATGTACCTGTATCTACTGAAAATAAAACTTACTTTTTTAAAATAACACCTATATAAAAATACACGTAAACACATTTATATTTGGACATATAGTCGATGTACATATTTCAATTGGCCATATTTCCGAGGGTAAGTACAAGTGGTCGTTTTCTTTTCGACATACGAGTATATCAATTTTGACAGTTTTACCATGGGACAAGATTGCATTTTCGACGATATTCAGGATGGACAGTTTTCCTTGTTCATGTATTTCAAATCGGCATTATTCTGCTTTGACATATAATTTTGAGTTGTCCATTTTCCATTTGCACCGAATGACAGTAAATCCAAAATTCGAAATGCTTGTACTTCAAAGCGCTGCGTTATTTTCACATCCATCATCATCAGTGCGAGTCTGACTCATGCACCAAGTTTCGTATAAACTTTCGTTTATCCCAACATAAATGTAAGTTAAGTTTGCACCGGGTATAACTATAAGGCGTTACATACAGCTGAGCTGCAAACTTAAACTAACTAGGTTATTCAAAAATGTTTTTTGCCGATAAAAAGAAACAAGAATGATATGATATAAGGTAAAAACGATATAATTTTCCCGTCGTAAAGGGGATTTTTTTTCTAAACTTATTTATTTATGAATCAAAATTGAGTCACAGTTTAAATAAAATTTCAGAATGTGCTAATTCAGGTCTTTCATATAATACCCTAGTTGAACTAGTAGAGTTAGACTTTGAATGTCTTACCCCCTTTGTATTATTAATTTTTCACGGAAATCTATTTTTTTTTGCGATAGATATACTTGGCCTACTTATGTGCATTGCTATTATAATATGGTATTATGGCTATTATAGAAATTACTATCAAACTGTGTGCCAAATGCGATTTTCCTGGAAAAGGAAATTGTATCTTTTTAAATTTAGAATGCCGCGAGTCGACAATTTATCAGTCCCTGGCTAGCTTTTTACAAAATTTGAACTCCGAAGGGTCTGGCCGGACTGCTATAGTAAAATCGCCCCTGGCTGAATATGACAACTGAATATGCACGTTAATTTGCCTTATTGCCAAAAATAATTTTGCTGAATATTAAGCCTGAATAATAAATAAATAAATATTAAGGGACAATTTTACACAAATCGAACTAGCCCCATGGTAAGCTCAATAAGGCTTGTGTTATGGGTACTAGACGATATATTTAATAGATATATTACTTATATACATAGAAAATATCCAAGACTCAGGAACAAATATTTATGCTCATCACACAGATATTTGCCCTTACCGAGATTTGAACCCAGGACCTCAGCTTCGCAGGCAACGCTACTCACACTGAACCGAACCGGTCGTCAAAAATAAAGAAATACTTACGATTAGCAAAATGATTAAAAAAAAACAGTTTTTATTTTTTAATGGCCAAACTACTTCACCGATTGACACGTCCTTCGGATATTTGATATATGTATATAAAAGATCTAACAAAAAAAAAAATCTAGCTTCTTTTAAATGTAACATTTTTGTCTGTTAAAGTTTTTCATTTTTTTTTACTTGGAAGTTAGCGGCACTCACCATATTTTGATATAATAGATACAATTTAATATTCTATTTTAATATTTTATTTTGTGTATATTCGCGCTAATATTTGTGCCGGTATTATAATTTGTATCTTGTGCTAAGCTACAAATAGTTCATACATTTAAAACATTTAATTAATAAATAAACACGTGCTTTATCTTGTTAATCAGAATTTTTAGATCTAGTTACACATTTGTTAGGTACCTACATATTAAATGTACTTTTTACAAAATAAGTGCAATGAAATTGTTATCATATCTCGCTGTAATTATTTGATTGTATTATGACACAAACAAACGTGCATGGTTGTAAGAACAATAGGGTACTTTCGGTAGTGAACAATAAATTATGAAATTGAATATAATTTTTGCCGATTATGATTGTTTATAAATTGTAATTACATGACAATACTTTTAATCTGTATATCACTTGACCTGAAACACGAGCCGCCATGGTGTGACGCCATAATGGCAAAGTAATACGCTGTCATCTGTCAGACCATGCCATAAACAACAATCATTTTTGAAAGTGTTAGGCATGAGGTAGGTTATGTTTCTTCTCAAAGTTTTATTTGCATACTGTCGTGACGTCATGATTAAACTGAACATGGCGGACAACGTCAAGCTAAAATTTAAATATATTTTTATCAAATTATTTTATTCCTGTGGATTTTTATTAGGAAATCACTACTTTAAAGTTTTTTTCTAAATGATTACCAACTCTAATATAAAGACATACATTACTTAAGAGTTGTAAAACTATAGTCTATTTCCCAAAAACGCACTGCTAAACGTGTTACAATGTCGCTATTGACGTATTCCTTGGTACCACAGAGTACAAAATTTCAATCTAATAATACCTATATTCAGAGAGTCTCAAACTAATGTTATTTGAAATAATTTTAATTACCAACTTAACAAACCGCCGAATTCATACAGTTTTAAATAAAATAATAATAATGAATGTAAATGCATTGCTGACAACTTAAAAAAAAACATTTTTAACAATTTACGTACACATATTTTATCGTGTATTTTTTTCGAATCATAACATGTTTTCTTCACTGGCAAGTATACGAGAATTTAAAAAATAAGAAAGCCATTGATATTGACAGCTCGCTTTCTAATTTTCTTCGTGGCTTTAAATTTTATTCATCTTGAAGTTCTTGGTCTTGTTATAATTTGTTGAAAATGAGAAAAATGGAGGCAGACGAGCCTAATAGTACTCCCTATGAAATTTGTGTGGTGGCGCAAAAGGTCTCAAACAATTTGCTGCCAGAAAAATCTCGGCACAAATATAAATATTTAGACTTTTTGTGTTTTATTAAAAAGTGCTTAGGGGTCATTTATTAATTACGAGAGGGGTTCGAAAAATCTGTCGTAATTAATGAATGGCCCCTTAGTTGTAGAAAAACTATTGTACATAGACTTTTGTTTTAAACTGAGCTTATCGGCTTAAAGAATACAATGGCCGATTCGCCTAGTTTAAATACCAAAGACTATATACAACATTGTATAATTCGGTCAAAAAACGTTCGTGGCGTCTTTCTTTGCGTTACTCGCTATTGTCTTTACGTAATTAGTGAACGGCCCCTTAGTCGTAGAAAAACTATTGTATGCAACTTTGTATAATTGGGTCAAAAAACACTCGTGACGTCTTTACTTGCGATGGTCGCCAAGGCTCGCATCGCAACCCACGCCACTCGCCGTTTTTGACCCCTATTATACAACAGTTGCATAAAATACTATTTTCAAACGGAGCAGAATATCCTACTACATTAATTAGGCTTTCTGACTGCTGCAGTGAAAAGTTGTACCTATCCTATATATAATTAATTTTTTTGCATCTCGTGCCATTACATCAAACATCACCCCATATAATTCACACAGAATAAATATAATCCTTTACTCAAGTTGCCACAAATCTGCCATATCGAGTATTGCAAGCGCAGTCGCAAAAAATCTAGTAGAGTGTTGAATAAGATACGAGTATTATAAAAAACTTTTACACCATCATACGCTAATCTATTTCCTAAAAAGCGGTTGTGTAAACAAAGGATTGGGGTTGTAAAAGGGTATTTTTTTGTCAAGTAACGTCTGTGTCGGCGTGCATATGTTTTTTTTTTTAATATATGACGGATACCCACGTTTAACCTGGGTTCAGCGCTGGATTGTGTGTTCCATGTGAGACCGCACACATCGTGGCAAATGGATCGATCTCAGTGTCAATTACTGCGTTTATTTTAACCAGTTCTATATTTGTGCCGTCTTCAAAAAGAGGCAGGTCGAGTCAGAAATATCGTTTTTGTTTACACCAAGTCCCTATAAGTCAAAAAGAATCATAAAACGTATTTTTAATTGGATATAGATAAACAAACAGAAAGTCAACGGAATTAAGGTCAGGAGAAAACAATATTACTCTAAAAACAAAATTAGATATAATAAAAAAAAATGGTACTTTACCTCGGTTATTGACTCTACAATTTCTTACATTACAGAACAAACCTGGGCGACCTAGATTTTCTCATCGGTCGGTCATGATTTGTTGTTTTTTAGAAGATGACCTGCTATTTTTAATTTGGCAAAGGTAATAAAACATATGCATATGCTTGATCAAAGTATTAAGTACTATAAAGGGCTGAGCTGACTGCAGATTTGTACAAAATAAGTTAAGTTCCGATTATATTCTCGGTAGGTACTTTAGGGCAAGAAGAAGTGGCTGAAAATGAAATATGTAAATAATAACCATATTGATGTGCCCGGTACATTGTACCATCAGCATCAAATAGTCTGTAACAGCCAGAGCGCCAAATATATCGTCACACATCTTTATGCTTATGCCGGAACCACACTTCGCCATATTCCTCAAACATTTGATTTGCATCTCTTTTGTTTTCTATGTCAAACGAAAGGGATACAACGGGATTGTTTGGCGCATACGGCGAAGTGTGGTTCCGGCATTATAGTAATAAAGATGTGTTGCGAAATATTTGGCACTTTGGATGCTACAGACTATTTGACGCTGACTGTACCAAAAAGCGGGTAAGATAAAAGCTGTAATTGGATGGACTCCCATCACGGTACTAGTACTGATGAATCACAAAATTACATTTTAAACAGACGTCAGATCTGATGTCTAATCAAAAATGCTCATAAACGGAGCACCTATGGACGAATAAACAGAACATCAAGGTTGTCTTTCTTAAAATCATTCTTGATTTTTTTTATTAAAGCAAACGTGCGTTACAGTTACTGGCCGTCGGCGAGATTCTCGAAATACCTACAGCATTTATAAAGATCAAAAGCTTGGAACAAACGGGCGCTCATGTAAACAGATCATACCTACTACGCGTTGCCCGCGCTGCCCTGCCCGGCGCGCGGCGCGTACGCAACGTGCGCTATTACTTCTACGTAAACTGAAATACATCACACCACGCGCTTCTCTCACTCACTACAACTTTATATTTTAACAATGCTCCTTCAGTGCCGTACAATAAACTATTTCCAACTTCACGAGAAAAACATCGATATTCTGTTACTTGATATTATTGATGGGGTAATTTAATGAAATGTAACGGCCACTTACATACTACACACATTTGTTACGAGTGTCTTTGTAGGTTCTAAATGAAACATTAGATTCAGATTAGATAAAAAAGTTATTTCCCTTTCAGCAAGTTTCGTAATATTTAACTTCTAGGTACTGTACCAAACTATAAGTAGTAACGTGATTTACAAAACTTAGGTATGTACTTGATAGAACATAACTAAGTTTTGCAAATCACATTTACAAATCGATTTAATCTTAATACAATATCTTTCAAAAATCAAGGCTGCTAACTTTTTGCAGCGATATAAAGGTGCATTACGCGAACGCGCGTCGCGACTGCATCGTGACAGTAGCGATTGATAGGCGTTTGTATTATTGATTCAACCGCGCAATTGTATCGGTGGATGCGCTGGTTTTATACCTACTATATTAAAGTTGTAAAAATTAAATGTTTGTACGTGTAGTTGTGGCTTCATCACGCCAAATCGGCTAAACGGATTTCAACTATGTTTGGTACACGGGTAGCTGGGTATCTCTAGATGGTTATAAGATAATTTTTGCCCGACAATGCTAAAGAAAAAAGAGGGGTTATGATTTTTTCTCCTCCGCGAACGAAGTTGCTGGCGCCTTCTAGTAAATTAATAAAAAAGCGGCCAAGTGCAAGTCGGACTCGCCCATGAAGGGTTCCACATCCGTTCATACAAAAAATGCACTACGGATGAAAAAAAATAGGATATGAAAAAAACACTAATAAAGAGCGTATCTCCCCTGCACTTATGTCCTTTTGCTGAGAAGCGAATTTTTTTGGCAATAACTTAAAAACGGTATGTCTGATCATGTTGAAAAAAATTTTCGTTAGAAGTATATATTAAGCTTTATATTTGTAAAATTTTTCATATTTTTTATGGATGTTCACCGATTACTCAAAGACTATTTGACCGATTTCAAAATTTTTTTTTTGGTTCTATAGAAGGTACTTTCTAGTTGGTCCTATTTAATTTTGGTGAAGATCTGATGATGGAATCCATGAGGAATTGAAGGAACTGGAACTCCTCAAATATTGTAGGCATACATATAGCGATTTTGGTATTATAAGAAACATTTGCATTCAGAAGACCACAGAATGCCATCGGAACTCCTCAATGATAAATGATTTACGGGTGGCGACAAAATATCTTGATTAATTTAGCTAAGCAACTTCGTAGTCACAAATTTAAATATTCCTGATGAGAATGGTACCATCGAATTGATTTGATGATGATTCGGTGCCATCGTGTCACAACTTACTAAAATCGTCAATTTTCAATATTTTACACATTCTTTATATGGCACCGACGCCAAAATAAGATTAATTGTATATACTGTATAGATTGAGTATACAAACGGTTACTTGTAAGTCACTTGAAGAAACTGAATTATGGCGTTAATTTTTACTTTTCAGTTTTTTTGGAGTCGGTTTTATTTTTTTGTTTAAAAGTTTTTGAACTTACCGTTTAGAAAATAGATTTTTGCCACTTTCGTAGCGAATATTTCGGAAATTATTCACTAAACCTTTCTTTTTTGAAACCTAAAAGTGTTTTTAAAAGTACTGTCGAAATATGTGCCTCTCCTTGATTATTGCTGAATATTTTTTTTCAGTTTTGGTTACATGTATGGAGTGCTCCCCCTAGAAATATATATATTTTTTATTTAACTATCAAACTAAGTAGCGGTTAACACACGACACCTATGCTCCAAATTTCATCAATGTACATCTTATAGTTTGTGATTAAAATGCCTGTGACATACGGACGGACAGGGAGACAGACAGACAGACAGACAGACAGACAGACACAGACAGACATGACGAATCTATAACAGTTCCGTTTTTGCCATTTTGGCTACGGAACCCTAAAAAACGTGCGGTTGTATCGGTGACGACACGTTTGGCTCAGTGGGTTGTACAACGGCTTACGAAGCTGGCGGTCCCAGGTTCAAATCCCGGCCAGGGCAAGTGTTTGTGTGATGAGCACGAATGTTTGTTCTTAGGTCTTAGACGTTTTCTATGTATTTAAGTATTATCATTTTTCTATATATTATGTATATCGTCGCCTGGTACCCATAGTACAAGCTTTGCTTAGTTTGGGACTAGGTCGATTTGTGTAAGATTGTCCCTGACATAAAAAACGCTTTGTTGAATCGATTCGTATGCAAGTTTGTGTCGATGAAAGGACGCGATTGTATCGGCAGATTATGAATCAATAAAACGTGGGGTTATATCGGTACAAGCGCACTGTTGTATCGATGCAAACGCATTGTTGAATCGAGTCGTGGGTCAATTTCAGAGCGTTTCAACCGCACTCATTAGTGTAACCGCATGAATGGTGCCGGCTATTACAGATTCGAATGAGATACTATACCTCCTGTGTAGAGGTACTGTACCTCTACACAATATCGCAAAATGCCATTCGTATCTGTAATAGAAGGCACCATTAATGCGGTGACACTAATGAGTGCGGTTGAAACGCTCTGAAATTGACCCTCGTAGGCAAGTGTCGATGCAAACGCGCGTATGTATGGCGATAAATTGGCGACTTTAAAATCAAGCATATGGCTTTTGCATCGATACCGTATCGTTGGTACCGCGATTGAATCACTGCAGTTTCCGTGTCCAGCTACTGTATCGCGACTTGGTACTTACATCGCTACTTCAAATCGCGCGTGTGTGTGTAAAGGTAAACACGATAAACGACTGTATCGATACTGTATCGCAATTGCATCGCTGAAAAAAGACACCGTGTGTAAACCGAACTAAATGCCAATGCTATCTTAATTATTCACAGAGTGAAAAAAAAGTTTGTATCGTTAGATTTTTACAAACAAACAATTACTTCCCAATTAAACAATCGTATTTGTGAATTATCCACTATAGAGCTATAAGTGAGCTTGAAGTGCTCCTAGGGTTGACCGTGACTAGCGATCGGTCTTGACGCTAGGTGGCCATTACGCCAAATAGGAAAAATAAAATTATAGCAACTTTCTCGTAGCAATCGCCTCGCAAGTCGTAAAGAAATTATGCCTCCAACGGTTATTTCACTCTACCCTCGCGCCGAGACCCTATTGGGCATATCATCTCTTGAAATGGAAGTTTTAGTCAGGCATCTGGTTGTTAGATGGACAATAGACGAATCATATATTCTATCATAAAATTTAAATGTCTGTACGTGGAAGATATTCTCATGAAAATAAATGAAATGGTCACTTACTCGTAAATCATAAAAAAATCGGCCAAGAGCATGTCGGACCATGCTCAGTGTAGGGTTCCATAGCCGTTCATAAAAAATGCACAGCAGACATAAAAAAAAAACAATATGAAAAAGGGCACTAGCAAAAGAACGTATCTCTACGGCATTTGCGTCCTTTTGCTGAGAAGCGCAGTTTTTCAGCAAAAACTCAAAAACGGTATATCCGATCATGCTGAAATTATTTGTGTTGAAAGTATTTATGAGAATTTGATTTTTCTTTTCATATTTTTTGGTCATGAGGTTTAGAAATTAAAGCGATCATTTCCGAAAATATTCACTGAATCAAAAATTTATAACATTAAATGTTTTCAAAAGATCTGTCTAAATATGTGCCACACATTGATATTTGCTCTTTTTTTCAGTTTCGGCTACATGTAAGGAGTGCCGGCCCTAGAAATATTATTTTTGGTTATTTAACTAACTAGCGGCTTATGTATATTATATAGATTATGTACTTTTTGAGGAAAATGCCTGTGACATACGGACGGACGGACGTGAAGTAACCATAAGGATTCCGATTTTGCCATTTTGGCTACGGAACCCTATTCAATAGATAATTTAATTTTTTGTTGTATTTAAGTATGTATATCTATGTGAGTGTCTTTAAAATCACCATCATGTCAAGACAGCTGGACGGATTTTGGCTATTTTTGGTTCGGTAGATGTTCCCCAAAAACCCCTACCCCGAAACATCGCAACGGACTTACGAACCGTGGCGTTATGCCCTATACTATATCACATACACATTTAAGTACTTATATTAGAAATCTTACGCAGTGCGCTGGATGAGAACCAACGCAGTCGACGATCGATGCAAGCGCTGCCATTGCACATGTTACCGCAGCTTTTACGACGGCCGTAAGGGAGTGTTCGGGCTTCTCAGAAACGGGCGCAAGCGCACATGGGCGGCCATAAACCGATTATCCGGCTCTGCGCTGCCTGCATTTATTAGCCATCTATGTACGCGCATTGGTGATTTGCCGATCACCTTTGGTGCATCTGTTTTATGTCTACGTTCCATGTAAGTACATAGTCGGCACACTTAGTATGGAATTTGGATACCAGTATTTCCACTTTTTAACAGACTTCCAAAAGAGGAGGAGGTTATATGTTCGATAGTTTGTATTTGTTTGTTTTCTTTATGTATGTTCACCGATTACTCCGCCAATTGTGGACTGATTTTAAAAATTCTATTTTTTTTTAAAGATATTCTTCCGAAGTGGTCCCATTGCCACCCAGTTGGGATCTGATGATGGGATCCCAGGGAAATAGAGGGCAATCCTCAAATTTTATAGGCACTTATAACGTTTTTCATATATTTTCTTAAGCTATTTAAGTATTTGCATATGGTAGTCATCATCTCATCATGCTGAGCTGATGGCGGAAGGTACAACTCCTTAATAGTTACGAGCTAGAGAGTTAGAGGATAATTCTTAAAAAAATCATCTATTATAGGTAAATACGTTAAGACTGTTAGTCATATTCTTTTTAGTGTGTCCTTGAAATAGTCTCCTTATCACCACGTCAGGATTAGATGATGGAATACCAGGGAAATCGAGAGAAACCCTCAAATATTATAGGCACTAACAATGTTTTGTATATATTTTTCTAAAGTTATCAGTTGTTTTCCTCTGGTTGTCATCATTTCATGCTGAGCTGATGATGGAAAGTACAATGAACTTACCAACTTTTACATTTCTTACTTCCTAGGACTCAAGATGCGTGCAAAGTGCCTCCTCAATTTTCCTATTCCGGCCTCTAAAGAATACTTTATATCACTACTAAAATCCATCACTAAAAAGCAAAAAATAAAAAAAATTAAATAAGAAAAGAACCGACTTCAAAATAAACTAAAAAGCCATAAATAATCTTTTATGTACGGTACGGATCATATTTGAATCACCTTTTGAAGTCGGTGCCAAACCTGAAGTAAATAAAGTTCTTTATTCAACAAAAATACGAATTACTATGACTAAATATATATGTAGGTAGATAATAACTAAAGGCTCGCCGCCGCGGTTCTTAATAGTAATAAATGAATGGTTTGGCACCGACTTCAAAAGGTGATTCAAATGTGATCCGTACCGTACATAAAAGATTATGTATTTTATGGCTTTTTAGATTTTTTTGAAGTCGGTTCTTTTTTATTCATTTATTTTTTATTAATTATCGTATTATGTAGGTGCACAGACTGGAAAACGGTTACGAATTTTGTTTCACCCCCACCAATAAAATGGGTGTTATAAGTTTGACGTGTACCTACCTACTTCATGTGTCTGTGTCATAATTAGCGCTTGATTGGATGCACCTATATTCATTTAGGTGTTTGTGTTCGAAAGGAAACTTCATTTAACCAAAGCTAAGAATAAAAAAGAATGCAGTTCAAGGTTCAAGAAAGTCGGTCGCGGCGTTTCATCTCTCTTCATCGGTTCACTATACAAAAGGCAAAAACTCAAAAAGATCACAGCAAATAAAAACATATGCACGTTCATGGTAATTCAGCCTATGGGTTATTAGATATTAATTATCTATAGCTGAGTCATGTGGCTTTTTGACTCATAGGTAAATAGAGAAATTAATTAGCACCCGAAGCATTGCTTGCCTATTCCTTCAGTTTTCATTGGAAAGCAGAGACACACTATACACTCCACTTCATCACTATGCATGGAAATGGGCTACTATTAATTTACTAAATTAATTAAATAGAGAAAGTGTCCTGTCAGCTTTGGACCTAATGGAAACGGGCTACTTTTTATTCACTAAATTCAGAGGCGGATCTTCTTAAAGGCAATTTGGGCTGCAGCCCAGGGCCCCAGGATATAAAGGGCCCCAGCCCCCATTGAAGACAATTGAACTAAAAAAAAACAATCAAGTACCTAGTTCAATAAGTGGGGCCCAGTTACTTACTAAGCAGTATTAGCCCAGGGCCCCACAAATTCACAATCCGCCCCTGACTAAATTGACTAAATAGGGAAGGCGTTCAGTCGGATCTGGACACAATGGAAAAGGGCTACTTTTTAGGGTTCCGTAGCCAAAATGGAAAAAACGGAACCCTTATAGTTTCGTCATGTCCGTCCGTCCATCCGTCCGTAGCTAAGTGCCGTGCTAAATGCGGTTTTTAACCGGGAAAATTAACGGCTCCCGTAGAACAATCAAAATACAAGCGATATCCCTGTATTATAGCTCTAATTAGTCACTTTAGTGAAGTCGATAGTTTTTGTAATTCGACTTTATGTTGAATACCATTATGCAAAATCACGCCGATCATTCAGTTACGTAAAGTTGGTTACTTTCCTCAAATTCAAAATGATAGCAGTAGGTATTAAACCAATAAAAAACACTAAATTCAGAAATTAACTGTTGGCCTAAGTATAATACCTTATAAGATACCTTTACTTACCTTACCCTTTCAATTATCATATCGTCGGCTCAAGTCGCAAACGTCCATTCCTTCCATTTCATTTTTTTTAAATGTAATGTTTTGGCACTTTTAGATAATCAAAGTCTAAATGTATATAATGACAACACTTTTAAATGCTACGAAAAAAACATGTAAGTTTAAAAACCGAAATAGAAAACCTTGCAATACCCGAACGCCATATTGGTAAAGTAAAGTTTTTTGTGCTTCCTGTAAAATTGGATCCGATTGAGTTACGAGGTTTGTGACTTTAGCTGACGATTTTAAAAGCGGTTCAGTACATAGATTGAGGACAGGCTAGTAAATACAAAAATTAAAATATCAACACAGACACAATTTCCAAACTATTAATTCAACCATCATTTTTAGGGTTCTTTAGCCAAAATGGCAAAAACGGAACCCTTATAGTTTCATCACGTCCGTCCGTCCGTCCATCTGTCCGTCCGCATGACATAGGCATTTAACTCAAAAACTACAAGATGTACATTGATGAAATTTGAAGTATAGGTGTCTTGTGTAAGCCGCTACTTAGTTTGATGGTCAAATAATAAACTTAATATAGTAGGGGGGCATACATGATAACCCAAACTGATTTTTTTTCAGCCAATGTCAATGTGAGGTACATACTTCGTCAGATCTTTTAAAATCATTTTGAGGTTTTTAATTTTTTTTAAATTTTAAAAACAGACGAGTAAGAAGGTAATTTAAAACTAAGAATAACATTAAATCTAGGAATCCACACGGCAGACCCCACCGAGCCCTGTTCAGACAACTCGAAAGCATCCGTTTAAATACAAATCCAATTAGACCAATGCTTATCAATAGCTTTATTTAAAAGAGAATTCGCACAAATACTATCTTTATCAATTCCCAAATCAGTAAGAACACCAGGACGAAAGATAATTGCCTCATATGAAGTCTCAAATATGGGATTAAGCCTACATTGATATACCGGGCATGGGAGCCGAGAAAATTTAAGGTAACTTTTTACAAGACAGGGACTATTTTTGTGAAACCAGTAACTAGAAGTAGTAACTAATCTGGAAAGAAGCTGAAGTTTTGGAATAAGAGGATGAGAAACAGATTGAATAATTTTAAAAATAAACCGATCTGATAAATATTGTCTTCTCAAATGAAGTGGAGGCTCTACACATTAAATTTGGAGAGCATTAATAGGAGAAGATCGCATGGCACCAATAACAATGCGAAGACTTTTAGATTGAATTTTGTCCAAAGAACTTAATGCCGCTTTATTACAAGGTTCCAGGAGAAAAGAACCATAATCAAGGTGACTGCGAACTAAAGCATTATACACTAATTTTTGACTCTACGGATGGGAACCCCACCATACACCAGAAAGAGATCGAATGATGTTTATATTTTTCTCACTTTTCTGGGCTGCATTGTTGAGATGATGAATTCCAGATAACTTGGAATCAAAGATGACGCCTAGAAATTTAACCCGAACTGAAACAGGAATTGGAACCCCGTTACAGCTTACCAAAATATCAGGAACGTCTTTTACGGGTGAACACGACTACTGAACTCTTTGATATCGATAAAGATAGTCCATGATGTTCCAACCAAATACTTAAATAATTGAGTGCCGAATTAAGCCGAGGGACGGCATCCGAAATACTAGAGACTGAGGAATATAAACAAATATCGTCAGCGTATTGAAGAACACTACAAAAAGGATTTACCGATAATTCCAAATCATAAGTATAAAGGCTGTACAAAAGCGGACTTAAAACTGAGCCTTGTGGAAGACCCTTCCATATTACCCTAGCTGGCAGAGAAACATTGCCAACACTAATTAATATAGATCTAGAGAGAAGAAAATTGATGGTAAAATTAACGAGCCTCTCGGGGAACTCCAAATTATGCAGTTTTTGTCTAAGTTTAGGGAGAAGAACATTGTCATACGCCGAAGCGACGTCTAAAAAGACACCAACTACTGCCTTAGAGTTTGAAAAAGCGATTCGTATGTCTGTGGTAAAAATAGCTAGACTGTCCATTGTACCAAGGCCCCTACGAAAACCAAACTGGCTTTTTGCCAATATACCCTTGCTTTCTGCTATCCACTCTAATCTATTTTTAATGAGATGTTCCAAAATGTTTGCCAAAGTAGAGGAAAGGGCAATAGGGCGGTAACCAGAAGGATCGTTACTAAGCTTACCAGGTTTTAGAATGGGAACAATAATCTGAGTTTTCCAGTCTTCCGGAGGAACTCCCGATAAAAATATATTATTCAAAATTTTAAGGAAGAACTGTTTGGAGTCGGAACTGGCGCGCAAAATAAAAGAATATGGAATTCCATCCACACCAGGGGAGGAATCCTTGAGATGATTGGTAGCTGTTAAAAACTCTTCATATGAAAATGGACTATCAAAGTAACTAGTTGGGCCTTGATTCAATGGAGTCACAACAGGGGTAACTTCCTCAAGAGAGGGAATAGAAGGAGGCACTAACTTCTGCGCAAATGTCTCTACCCAATCAGAGGGGTCATTCGCTTGTAGAATTGAATAAGGCGTAAAAGCGCCGCGAAAACGATTGATGCCCTTCCAGTGCAAAGCAGAAGGCGTAGACGGGGAAAGACTTTCACAAAACTTTTGCCAGCCATTTTTCTTTTTATTTAAGAGGAATTTAGAAGTATTCGCTGAAACTTTAAGATAATTGTCGGAATTATCCCTATTAAAATTCGAAGAGAGTAAAACTTCAGCCTCTTTACGCTTCCTAACAGCAACCAAACAGTCTGGATCCCACCAAGGAGGAAACGGAATTTTACTAGAATGTTTTTTCTTTCGGGGAATGGCTTTATCAGCCGAGTACAGTAGGGGCTGAAATACGGGTAATTTCACTGTCCAAGGTAAAACTATATAATGGCCAATCAGCTTTAGTTATTTGATATTTCAGTCGAGGGGCTTGGCAGAACGACGGCACTGGGTCAGGAAAGGACAAAAGGATTGGGAAATGGTCACTACCAAAAGTAGTAGGGAGAATACGCCAGAAAACCCTAGAAGATACAGAGGCCGACGATAAAGAAATGTCCACAGCGCTTCTGGGATCCTGCAAGGGAGTTACACGCCTCGTGGGAGAGCCATCATTAAGAATACACAAATCAAAAAGTCAACGATGTCAAGAAACGAAGCGGAAACACAATCACAGTAGTAGGAGCCCCACGATATGTGATGTATGTTAAAGTCTCCAAGAATTAAACAAGGAGGAGGGAGTGATGAAATAATTAACGATAATTCAGGCATTACAGCCACGTGAGGGTCAGGGATATTGATGGAAAGAAAAGAAATATTATTCACTCTAACAGCAACCGCACTATGTGATAGTCATTATTTTATAATATGTAGTCACTGTGAGCAGGAAGAGGAATTTGTGAAAAGGTGACAGAACGGGCAACCAAGATAGCTGCACCGCCATGCCCATCCCCTCTGTCATCCCGCAGGCATGCAAAACCCGGAACTCTAAAAATAGATTCAGGTCTTAACCATGTCTCCTGGATGGCAAGAAGAAATGGGTTATATTTATTGACAAGAAAAGTTACATCCGATTTTTTATTTCGAATGCTGTGACAGTTCCATTGTAGAATCGTTTGAGCCATTGCGGAAGAATTATCTATACATATAAAACTCTTGCGTTACTGACCTATTGACACTATTGACAGACAACACACAGCCTTAACCGCAAAAGATATAAGCATGAAATTTGGATTCTTTATAGTATGTGGACGTTTACTAAGAAAGGTGTTTTTGAAATTCACCCCTTTAGGGGGTGAAATAGGGGTTGAATCGTTGTATGGAAATCGTTCATTTGGAAAGTTATAAACTTGAATCTTTGTATAAAGGTTTCTTACTATAAAAAATACACAAATGATTTAGCGTTGCTATAAAAAATCATCCCAAAAGAGGGTTAAAAAAATGTTGAATATTTTGTATGGGAAGCAAGTCGTTTTTAAAGTTAGACGCTTAAAACTTCGGTCACAACCTCCTAATGTACATTGTAAAACATTGATAAGGGCATTCTTTCCAATTCACCCCTTGAAGGGGTTAAGATGGGGGTTGAAATTTCACATAAGTAATGTGTGATTTTCTGATGTTAAACTGTGGCCAGAAACATGACAGCAGGGCAGCAGGTATAGCTATCAAGAAATATATTTTTTAATGAATTATTAAAGAAAAACATGAATAGATAGAGAGATGAGGGGGAGAGAGAGAGAGAGAGGTAGAGAGACAGGGAGAGAAAGGGAGGGAGGGAGAGACAGTGAGAGGGTGGGAGAGAAGGACGAAGAGAGGGAGGAAGAGAGGGAGAAAGGAAGAAAGGGAGGGAGAGAAAAAGTGAGAGAGCAAGAGGGGGAGGGAGGGAGGGAGTGAGAGATAGAGAGTAAGGCTGGGAGAGACAAAAAAATGGTGTAGTAAAATTATGACGTCGGTTTTCTTATGACGGTAAAACGTAAAATTATCGTTCGTAAACCGACTTTACAGACAACCATTCTTGCTTTGCCTTTTGAAACGCTGAGGGACCTTCTAGAACATTTAATTTTGGCCAGTGTGGGGAACTTCGCCTGTTTTTCTTCTCATAGTATTGTATTGTATTGTATTGTATTGTATGGTATTGTAAACACTACATTGTACATAAAAACAATAAAAGAAAGAAATTAAAGTAACACATTTGTACAAAGGCGAACTTATCCCTTTAAGGGATCTCTTCCAGTTAACCTTAGAGCAAATGAAAGAGAAGATGTCATTATCATTATGCATATTAACTTGTTGGTTTGTCTATCTGCGTTGATGTTTACTCTTCTCTTTCATTTGCTCTAAGGTTAACTGGAAGAGATCCCTTAAAGGGATAAGTTCGCCTTTGTACAAATGTGTTACTTTAATTTCTTTCTTTTATTGTTACACATACACATAAACCCTAAATAATAAATAGTAATATTATAGCATATATATCATCTAGATAAATAAATATACGTGTTTAAATATATATTTATATACATAATAAATATACACAAACGGATAAATATTAAAAGTCGAGGTCAGGGGTCTGAAAGCCATAACTTTTTAAGTTATCTTTAAATGATGTCACGGATTGTGACTGCTTAACGGACATATTGGCACTTGAGCGCAGTCGGTGGCCACTGCCAGTCGCCATATAGGTAAATCTTTCAGAGACATAGGAGGGGGACGCGCGATTGAATAATACATTGTACGGCAATGACAGCACATGCACGGCCCTACGACGACAAATCGGAAGCCACTCTAGCTGAGAACGGTACTGAGAGACATGATCAAACTTTCTCAGGCCAAAAATGTATCTTATGCAAATATTTTACAGACGCTCAAGCTTATCAAGTAGCTCTTCCTTGAGGTCCAAAAAAGCAATGTCACCATAATCGAGAAGAGGAAGTAAAAGAGAGCTGGCGAGAGAAATCTTAGTATGCAGTGGAAGGAAATTCTGCAGACGCCTTAAAGAATGCAGTGACGCAAACAGTTTCCTGCTCACCTCAGATAAGTGCGGTGACCAAGAAAGGGTCTGGTCCAAGGTAATGCCTAGATTTTATACAATAGAGGAGAGCGGGATTATTGTTCCATCAAAAATAACATCTGGCATCACCATTTCAGCCAGTTTGGAAACAAAGTGAGGACTTCCAATAACAATTGCCTGCGATTTCTTTGCATTAATTTTTAAACCAAAATTAGTAGCCCACCCACGAATGGATTCCAGGTCTCCATTGATTTTACTGACCAGTGATGGGAGATCATTCATGCTGGCCGCAGCATAGATTTGAAGATCATCTGCGTAAAGATGATAGCTGGACTTTAATGTTTTAGTAATGCCATTAATAAAAATAGAGAACAGAAGTGGCGAGAGTACACCCCCCTGTGGGACACCAGCGGAGAGGTTGCACCACTCTGAAATGTTGTTTTCAACTCTAACACGTTGACGCCTTCCAAAGAGGTTCTCCCTGAAAAATTAAGCGAGCGTAGGATTCCTAAAAGGATATTAAAATCTACATAATTGAAGGCAAAGCTAAAATCTAGTAGTACAAGAAGGGTTAGCTTTTTATTTTCAATATTAAAGCGAATGTCATCGGTGACCTTAACCAAAGCAGTGACGGTGCTATGCCCGGGACGGAAACCAGATTGAGACGGATTGAATATATTGTGCCTGTTGAGATGCGATAAGAGGCGACGATTGACAAAATGTTCGATAATTTTTGACAACATGGGGAGAATGGAAATTGGCCGATATTGAGACAGAGCAATTGGGTTCGAGGTTTTGGGAAGTGGTATAATTTGAGCATATTTCCAGATGGGAGGAAACGTTCCCGAGGTAAAAGAGAAATTAATAATGTCCGAGGTTATGGGAACGATATAGTACGCCACGAGCATGAGCATGTCTAAGCTAAGGTTATCTTCTCCGACAGCCTTCGTCTTAATAGTATTGAGAATAGCAAGAACCTCTTGCGGAGAAATGCTTCCAAGCTCAAATGTAGATGAAACGGGGTGTTGGGTTATGGCAAGGGAGGCTGGAGTATTTTTCTTGATAGAAGTGTTTAGAGTAACTGGGGGGTACTGAAATGCTGATTGACGGCGTCTAGATCTAGAAGACCGGTAGGACAATGAGAAACTTTGCCCACCCCAAGTGACTTCAAAAATTTCCAGAGCTTGGATGGAGGGCAGTCGTCGAAAGACTCATGAATGTACCGGCTCTTGCATCGCGGCAAGCTCTGTTGCAACGGTTACGCAGCGAAATATAATGAAGATGGTTCTCCTCCGAAGGATGGGATCTAAGTTTGATGCGAGCTTTATTTCGTTTGGCCATGAGAGCCTTTATATTGTATGTGAGCCAGGGCGCAGGAACATGTTTAACACGTATCGGTGTTAACGGGGCATGCTTATCGAAAATCGCAAGCAATATGGAATAGAACGTTTCCAGCTTGTGGTCAATGTTATCGAGGAGTTCGATGCTGTGACAGTCAACATTGCAGACGTCAACGTAGAGCGCCTGCAGATCGATGCCACGAATGTTGCGACCTGATATAATTTTATGTCTCTGCTTAGGGGGACGAATTTTAAATGAGGCAAAAATCAAGTCATGACAAGAGAAGGCAACAGCATTAAATTGGCCGTGAAAAGATACTAAATCAGGAGAAGAGGTCAAGACAAGGCCTACAAGAGAAGGGGGACCATTGTGTGGAAAATTAGTGGGACCAAAAGGCAGAAAGCTAATATTTAGGGAGGTCGCAAGTGACTGAAGTTTACGGGAACGAAGATCTCCTTTTAGGAGGCATGTGTTAAAGTCACCCATGATTATGCGGTGGTCAAACTGCGGGCTAAGGTCCTCCAACGTCTTCTCAAGGGTATCATAATAATTGATATGACAGGATGGGCTATAGAAAATACCAAGAAGAACCTTAGAGTGACGCAAGGACACATTGAGAAATAGATACTCAGGGGAGTTCGAAAGGAGATTTGGTGACTGTGCAACTACTTCACAAGCTAGATCACATTTTAAATAAATGGCAACACCTCCTCCACGGATGGTACCAGATCCGCCATCATTAGAGCTGGCCCTGTCATTGCGTATGAGGCGATAGCCTGGCAGGGGAAAGAGAGTGGAGGGTAAGGATGGCTTGAGCCATGACTCAGAAATTAGGATAGCATCGATGTTACCAAAGTTGAAAGATGCCAGTAGGTCCGGATAGTGCGCTGGCACACTTTGCGCATTTATGTGAATTATATTGAATTGTTTCTGAGATGAGGCGAAAGTAAAATTAAGCCGGTCATACAGGTCTGGCATATCCGGAACATCACTCAGAGTCATAGTGGCTGGAAGTCGACAAGGAGAAGAATTCGCTCTCCAGACTCGCGTTAAAAACGTCAGACATTATTAATAAGAGTGAATACTGTAAAAAATAAAATGAATAAGAATAAATATATGTATATATATATATATTATGTGAATATATTAGTATAATAAGTATATGTATGCAAAATATACGTTTAAAAGAAAAGAAAAGTACAAACTAATTACAACCTGGAGATGTAACGTCGTTTGCTCGCCAGCAGTTAACATAATGAGACAAAACATAAATTAACAAAAGGGCACATTCATGAAATGAGAATCACTAAATTACACGCAAGACTCGAAGTAACAAAAATATCAAATATTTTTCAATCAGAAAAATACGGCTGCATCCCAGCAGAAACAAAACGCAAAACGTCAGTCGGTGACACTGATAGCAAATAGGAAATTACCTGCATATCGTTAAACGCACAGAGGCGTTACTCCGAAACTCTAAATTCGAAGTTCGTAGCCTGCCATCCCTCTCGCTCTCATGTTAAGCTGTGTTTGAGTGAGCGGGATGGCACCATACCAACTTCGTTTCTCGGGTTTCGGAGTAGCCCCTCAGGTCACAATGAATTATTATTGCTACTAGGACGAAGGTATTCCAGAGAATAAATGGAGATACTATACAGAACACAACAGGAACAATCGTAAGCACAGAAAAGGAAACAACACACATTTATCGAGATGCAGACGGAACGGGACTCTTAACAGCATAGGACAACTGACAGAAAAAGTTTTCTTCATTTATATCACTGGTTTTACCTAAAACCTACGCGGATGAATTCGCGGGCGGCGGCTAGTAATATTATAAACGTGAAAGTGTGTCTGTCTGTCTGTCTGTTACCTCTTCACGCTTAAACCGCTTAACCAATTTTAATACAATTTGGTATGGAGATAGTTTGAGTCCATGGGAAGGACATAGCCTACTTTTTATCACGGAAAATACCCTTATCCGCGATAAATGAATGTAAGGTTGGCGAAGTCGCGGGCAGAAGCTAGATTTAAATAAACGTGACGTGTACAAACGTTTTTATTTTATTTTATACGCACCACTTGTCTATAGTATCTCTCACATGACTTAAATTTGGTTTAAAAAATTGCACTTGGGTCCAGGTCTATGTCTATTCTTAGAAAACCTGCCAATATTAACCATTATAATCGCATTAGGTACTGACACCTTACCATTTCTTTTATAACGTTTTATGTAGTTATAGTATTATAAATATTATAATGTAAACATGAGTAGGTACCTAGTACAGTACAGTCGCTAAAGCAGCAGATACATCGGAGCAAACAAGGTGCTCGCAAATATTCTGAACACGACTTTATGGTCAATGCGTTAGAGTGCATGTTGAAGAAAGAAGATATATTTGATCACGACTATACATGGTGGTAGCATTTAGTTATTACCTAATTTGCGAATTAATAAATCGTTCGAAACAATTCGTCGAATTTATAAATAATATTTTTTCATAATAATAATATTGCGGTGCAGAATCTTGTTTGTCTATACCTACAGAGACATACAAGATAATTTTACGGTAAACTTTCATTCTAAAATCAATTGCCAATAATAGATCTAAAAAATAGACATCGACAACCCTAAGCGTCCGCGCCGGAGTAGGCAATTAAGTCTCCTAAAGTGTCGGAGTTTACATACCTACTTCTCCTATTTTATTATGTTATTAGTCTTCAACCTAAAAATTTTGTACAACATATTTAGTACAATATAATATAGATTTTAAGTATTATTTAATTAGGAAATAGAAAATAAATTACAACCTTCCATAAATAAATAAAGAACAGTATGTCGCCAAGCGTTATGTCGCAAAAAAGTTAGTCTTCAGTTCAGTTCAGATGTAGAATAGAACGTCTACCATTTGGCGGTGTCACCTTTTGCATCTAAAACGGTGATCCTGAGCGGCATTGAATCTCCCTACACTCTTCAGGGGATATTCCATTCCACCTACAGGTAAGTTTCTCCGATCAGCTATTAATTTGAAAGGGTCCAGCCATAACTTTTTCTTCATTTCAACACAAGTCCAGGCTGCTGAACGGCCATGACATGGTACGGACTTTTTTGGTCATCAGCCATGCCATCTCATCTTTGTGGTATGGCATATCTTTAATAAGCACACATTTATTTACAAGTACAACTTTATAATGTGGTAGTTATAAGATAGATAACCCGGTTTACGGAAAGTTAACACCTCATTTGTATGCGACACAACGGGATTCGAGTACCAGGTGCAAAATTAGCTTACCGGCCAGTTAGGATGGGATAAATGATTTTTTTTACGGTTACCTTGGTGCACGAGTCAGACTCGCACTTCGCCTGTTTTTTTTGTTTTTAGTATTCCGCGAAATGTCATTTATTTCTCAGCTATGTACGAGGGCTGCTATTTATATATCCGGAAACCGGGATTACAATCTTCTTAAATAGCATATTTGACCGCCATGGTAAAATTTGAACTTTTTTAAGTATATAAGGTATATTTTTTCTTCCTTATTAACGCTCGTGTTTTGTTTTTGACGGGTTTTAAATGTCATCTCGCAGCAAGAATGGAACTCACTCGTGAAAATATTCGTGCTATGATTTATTATGATTTTCGGCGTGGTTTAACGCAACAACAGTGCATAGATCAACTAACTTCAACTTTTGGTGATGAAGCCCCATCTAAAACTACTGCTGCACTGGTTTAGTGAGTTCAATCGTGGACGTAGTATGCTTACGGACGAAGTTAAGGCAGGTCGCCCGAAATCGGTCGTTGTACAACAAAATATCGAGGCTGTGCGAAAACTTATAATGGACGACCGACATGTTACGTACCGCGAGATAGAGGCGACTCTGGGTATTTCTATGACCAGCATTAATAGCATATTACATAATTATTTGGCTGTAAAAAAAATTTGTTCGCGTTGGATACCCCACAACTTAACAACAGAGCAAAAACATGCTCGCGTCGAATGGTGCAATAAAATGTTAAAAAAATATAACCGTGGTGACTCAAAAGCCGTTTATAACATCTATACAGGTGACGAATCCTGGATCTATGCATACGATCCCGAAACGAAGCAACAATCAACGGTATGGGTGTTTCAAAATGAGCCGAACCCTACGAAAGTTACTCGTGCAAAAAGTACATTGAAACAAATGGTGGCCTGCTTCTTCGGTATTAATGGCCATGTCGCTACAGTGCCACTAGAAAACCGTAGAACGGTTAATTCAGAGTGGTACACGACCATTTGCTTACCGGAAGTATTTGAACAAATTCGTAAAACTAACCAGCGACGAAGAATCATTCTTCATCATGACAATGCCAGCTGTCATACGTCACGCGAAACAACTCTATTTTTGGAGGGTCAAAATGTGGAATTAACGGGTCATCCGCCGTACAGCCCTGACTTGGCACCCAACGATTTTTATTTATTTCCAAATATAAAGAATAAATTACGCGGTCAACGATTTTCGACCGCTGAAGATGCTGTCGACGCATTCAAACAACACGTTATGGAGGTACCTCAGGCGGAGTGGCAGAAGTGCTTTAAAAATTGGTTCACGCGAATGCAAAAGTGCATAGATCATCAAGGGGAATACTTTGAAAAACAATAAAACTATTTTCAGCCGTGTACGTTTGTTTGTTTTTTTGTTTCCGGATATATAAGTAGCAACCCTCGTATGCGTCTAATACAAAATTCGATTGACTCTAAAATAGGGATGATGACTGTACACAAATAATAATGAAATTTTGATGCGAAGGTACTTTTTATGATGCAAATCCTAAAAAAAATCGAGTTCGATACCTTACGTGTAGGTTGCTTTATGAGCCTTTAAAGTTATGTGGGAAAGTCCATTTTTATAGTATGAAAATATGAATAAATAATAATACCTTTGAATATCCCATGAAATTTATGGTAACTTTTATTATGAAACAGTTCTGATAACCGCAAGTTTTAATATACTGGCAGAACAAAGTTCTTAATTTCCCCATACAAAGTAAGGTAAGGTGTGACGTCACACTTTCCTAGGGTTTAGTATGGAGCGGTTTCGGGATAGTCCAAAAGTGTGATTGTAAAGTTGGTAGGTATATCTTGTGGAGTTTTTTTTATATATTATTATTATTGAAAGGTCGTTCTACAACATAGCACAAAAAAATTGACATCATCCGTATTATATTTATTTCAGCTGTTATAATCTATTAGGTAAACGAATCTTTTAAACAAAGGAATAACGATGAATTGGGAACATTAGATTTCTCAGCGGCGTGCATTTTATGTTTTCCCGATAATAAGTAGGTTTAGGTACGTTATGTAAACTCAGAATTTACGAATATCTTATTTGTATATCGAATTGACAACATTAATTATCAAGTACCTAAACCAATTTTTAAATATTTTTTATTTTAGCTATTTTTGAAGACATTCGGGGAAATATGTAGAGACTATACAAATGTCATAAATAGTCTTTAAAAACTATATCTAAAACAATACGATGTAAAATAAACCATTTGTGGACTCTAAATTAAAAAAAAATCTAAGAAAAAATATAAAATACACATTTTTAAGCAGGTAATGTTCCCAATTCTACATATGTTTAACATAAATTAGAGATATGAAACTTTATCTTACAAATAATAACTTCTAATTCAATCATTTTTAGGTATTCCGTAGCCAAAATGACAACAACAGAACCCTTACAGTTTGTAAAGTTCCGTAGCCAAAATGGCAAAAACGGAACCCTTATAGTTTCGTCATGTCCGTCCGTCCGTCCGTATGTCACTTGCATTTTACTCAAAAACGGCATTATGTATGTTGATGAAATTTGTAATATAGGTGACTTGTATAAGCCGCTACTGAGTTCTGTAGTTAAATAATAAAAAAACGTATTTCTAGGGGGAGGCACTCCAGCATACATGTAACCAAAATAAAAATAAAAATAGCTAATGTGTGTGTGTGGCACATATTTCGACAAATATTTTAAAAATTACTTGAGATTTCCAAAACAATTCTTTGATTTGGTGAATATTTTGTAAGGGGTGTATTTTCAAAGGCACTTTTTTAGCGGTCACAAGCCAATTAATAAAACACCGAGCTGAAAAATACCACTTACATATTTTTTACACATTTTACACATTAAAACACACCGAAGCATATTGAAGTAAATCAACGGTTAATATGCAAATTACGTAAAAAAAAAATATAGTAGTCGAGTAAAAAGTATCCTATGACCATCTGAATATGCCTAGCAGCACGGGTAGCGGGTAGCGGGTAGCGGGTAGCGGGTAGCGGGTATCTCCAGATTGTTATACAATACTTTTTATCCGACTACGCCGTCGTAAAAAAGAGGGATTATATGTTGTCTCCTCCGCGAACGAAGTTACGGGCGTCTTGTGGTCGTTTATATAATTATACAAGCTGCCAATATTTGTATATTTTAACTACCGAGTAAAAATTAGGTTAATTGATCACGCGATGCGTTTTTGCTATCCTTAAAAATAAAGAATCACATAAAATAAAATAACCCAAAAAAAAACATATAAATACATTCGAATCAGAGACCCCTGAATATCATTTATTCCTTGTTTTTAGTAAGACATATTCGATGCTATACATATATGTATGTTAGACCACCTGTCTGACTAGGTAGGTACTTTTAACCCTAAGCTACTGCATCTAAAGATTTCTAATTCAAGATGATTACTCCTAACGAATTATATTATTGCATTAAGACATAATTTTAACCAAAACTACTTTAAGCGGAAAAAATCAATTACTCCGTAATTTCACTTAAAAACCTAGCTACTTGCTCTCCTGGCGACCGGCTTGTCCGGCGGCGCTGGCATATTTTTGAGGTCATAAGTTTCAAATTATTTCAATCACGCTTATATTGCGTTTTGTGTCATATTTTGTACTTGCATTTTCAGCAATTCGATGATTTATGGCATAGTTATTCATTTCTAATTAAAACAGGTAACATAAAATTAAAGTTAAATAACTTGAATTTTCTTTTGTAGCATTTAGAGTGTGTCGAAAAAAAAAGCTTCATAATGGACGGAGGATGAATTTGACAGAAGTTAGTGTCAACTCCAATTACAAATGATACAAAACGCATAACACCTAGGTATATCCTACGCACTATTATAAAATGATCGAACACCGCGTACATTTTGCTCAGGAGCAGGGGTCTGCTTATAGGTACTGGATATTTAATAAATCATAGTCTGGCCAGGAATATATAGACAACACATTCGAAATATATTTTCTAATATAGGTACCAAAATTGATACAAAATACTTTTCATCCATTAAACAAATGGGTCAAGGTCGTCTTTATATTCGGATCTTGTACTACCATAACACGTTCAATATTATTAAGATACTAGCTTCTGCCCGCGACTTCGTCCGCCTTAAATTCGTTTATCGCGGATAAGGGTATTTTTCCGGGATAAAAAGTAGCCTATGTCCTTCCCCGGGACTCAAAATCTCCATACCAAATTTCATCCAAGTCGGTTGAGCGGTTTCAGCGTGAAGAGGTAACAGACAGACACACTTTCGCATTTATATTATTAGTATGGATTTGTAAGTTGTAAGTATAAATTAGACTGATTTCAGTGTAAAAGTAATGAAGTGCAACTTACCATGGTCATTGGTCACAGTATACTGATAATTTGGTATGAGATCTGGGAGGTCGTGGTGCGGTGGCGGCGAGGGCGGCGGCGGCCGGTAGCCGGGGTCTACCGAGCCGTACGGTAGCGACCACTCGCGCTCGCCCATGCCACCGTAGGTGCAGTACTCGCTACCGTAGGGCAGCTGCTGGCTCGACGAACTGGTGTGCGAGTAGGCGCAGGCACCGTAGTCGATGGAGCCCGCGTTGCTCGTCCCGGCGCCGCTGCTCGCGGCCAGCTCGTAGCCGGCGGGCTGCGACGGCTGCAATGCGGACACACCTCCCCCGCACAGATAACCTCCGCTCCCGAACTGGGGCTTTAGCGCCTGGCACTTCCGACGGAATCCTCGGGGTCGCCTCCTGAACGAGCCTTCTTCGAACATGAACTCTGACGACGGATCGATAGTCCAGTAGTGGCCCTTCCCCGGTCTTCCGAGCCCCTTCGGGAGCTTCACGAAACACTCGTTAAGACTTAAATTGTGGCGTACAGAATTCTTCCAGCCCTGGTACGAACTTCGAAAGAATGGAAATGTTTGTTGGAGATAACTGTAGATTTCGCTAAGGGTGAGCCTTTTATTGGGTGAGTGTCGGATTGCCATGACTATGAGGGCAATGTATGAGAATGGTGGTTTTTCTTGTCGTCGTGTGGCAGGCGGGCGGCGGGCCGCCTCCTCGGTGGCTTGGTCCTCGGTCTTCATGCGTTAGGTGCGTGCGCGCCGGGCCGTGTGCAGGGGAACAGTGCGCGCCGCCCACCGCGCAAGCGCTCGCGCCCGCGTCGCCGCGCCGCCTACCGCCGCGCCCCACGCACCCACCACTCCCACAACCGCCTATACTCATATTATTCGCAAATCTACTCTTGCGAATGCGGTTACAACCATTTCAAAGATTTTCCTGTGAGTCCTTGTAAATCTATGCAGTCGTAAAATTGCATGCAAAATGCGCGGTTTGTGAATAACGCAGTTATCATGATGTATCTTCATGACGAGATGGCTAGATGAACGAACGAAACCAACTTTACCCATAAGGCACACGGTAGTTAACATGCCCTGCCTATGATCTACGAGTGATATGTGATGTGCAAATGGTGGGCAGTTCAGGTCGCGATGGTTTGGGGCCGCTGCCGCGGTCGTCGCACTCCGTCTACCGCCGACAGCCGCAGCATCCACGAGCTCTACAAACACTAACACTAAACAGCGGAAAACCCGCTTAGACAATAATATTTACTCGTCGCAAGGACGCCTGTCGAACGCCCGCTCTTGACCTAGCACAATTAAACCAAACATTTTACTAGATCTATAAAACGGCTATACGACGTACACCAAATATTTACCATAAAGCGTAAACCAAAACTTTTGCATTAAACTCGTTGGATTTATTTACTCAAGCTCGTATAAACGCAATGCGTCATTAGAATATCGCTCATAATACAACGCATTAGAACAGCGTTTTAAGAAAGCCGTTTATGCTTAGTGTAAGTAATTATTGTAATTAGGTATAGACAGATTCGATAAGGATCTGTAATGAATGATACTGGCGTACTACTAATGTGCTCGATTACAAGGCTCAGTGTTATGTAATTATGTATGTAGTACAGTAAGGTGCAGAGAAAAGTAGCCCCCCTGCTATACTAACATTATATGGCAGAGAGGTCACGTTTCTCTGCTGCTGACTGTACCTTGATTTTCAATAGATGACTAAGTAACTAACTTGATTTAATTTATATCTGCTAAACATACATATACTGTAAAATACAAATAAATTATTTGTACTTTAAGTTTTAACAATAATATTTTTTCTTACAAATTAGGTAGCAACTGAAAGTCTATTTTAAATATTTTAATGTTTTATTACAAGGCATATTAGTATGTATGTAGGTCGTATTTCTTAAAATTTCCGACAGTTTAAAGTTACAATGAATAGATAAATATTGCTCGGTTGAGGTCGAGACTACAGGATGCGCACGCGCCGTGCCGGGTTGCTGATCTCTGCTGTAAACATCTTGTAGCTAAATTGTCAGGGTAAACATAATTGTATACCAAAATTAGAGTAAGTACTAGAAATATCTATTGGTTCACAATCAATTTTGAATATACATTTACGTATGCGTATTTATATACATTTGTACGCTCGTAGCAATTTCGTAGGTTGTAAGTATTAGGCATAGAGAACATAATTTGAGCAACCAAGAATATTACTATGTTTTTGTTCTCGTTACCTTTACCTTAGGATACACTAAAAGCAAAAAGTTATTCTCTCCTTATCATGCTCGTTACATGTTGTGAAGCTTGTCTGAGAGAGAGATCAGTGCCGTCTGAAACGATGCGTAGTCGCCGCCCACAAAATGGCGCGTTGACGGTCGCCGGCGCGGCGCGAGCACTGCCTGCGTTGATCTTGAACCCTTCATTCATCTGATTTAACGAGCCAGTGATTTAATTACGTTTAAATTGTATATGTATTACTTTTCTTTCGTATTATCTAGAATTGAAATGGTTAAAGTTAGTTGATCCTTAAAATTATCTTTTACTATAGGTGCAGTACCTATCCGCAACTCCGTTCGCATAAGTTATGTCAATGTGAAAGTATGTATAGGTAGGTAGTAGAAAATACATAACTTTTTTGTTACTAGAGTCATATAAAAATCTACTTGTAACCAAATTTCGCGGAAATCAGTTGTGTACAAACATATATATACGAGAATGTGGAAAAAGAATACATTATAAACAATATATTTCTAGGAGGGCACTCGATGTAACCGAGGGGGGGCACAATTTATGCTACTTTCGGAAAGATTATTTCCAAAAATATTCACTCTCACTAAATTTTCATTCATTTCACCATTCATTTTTTCCCATTTCCCTTAATCGAAAACCATTTTGAGAAAAACGCCTCTAGAACACAAAATATATTTTTGCAATTTTTTTTTTACAATATTTAAACGGAAAGTGATGTCAAACAGCTGATCCAATATTGCCACTATAAAAATATTCTTCTTCCGGTTATCCGTTTGACATCTTTGGACGCATGACACTATTGACAGTTAATTTCACTCGAATATCGTCTTGTACTTTTCGTATGTTTCCTGCCTTTGATTTCGAGCTTTTCAACGACTCGGCATTGCCACGGGACCGACGTACACCTGCTCCTTAAAACAATATTATATGCGTGCCATTTTCTACATAATTATTGAATTAATCACACAACTGCGTATCGTTCAAGTTTTCACGTTTATCTTGACGCCGTGACAACTGCGGTTATTATTTATTATTGTTGATTTGTGGGCCTTCTGTATGCCGCCTCGACCAGAATTGATCTATTGTGGCAGCCCTTTATTAAATTACACTACTGAGGCCCGTTGAGTCTAGGAATTTTCAAATTTATCAACTGCGATTACTGTAAACCTGTTCGAGTGCACTAAAATGTCAAAGTTCGCATTACATTTTGTTGTTATTTCCAACGGTTTTGTAAGTGTGTCAAACAGAGCTGTGACGTCATTAAGCTGATAGTTAGGCGTTTTTTACCAACGCCATTTTTCATTAAACTATTAATAATATTCATAGATTATTGCATTAAAATATAAGATTTCCGCACATGTAAAACATACGTGTATCTTAAAATTTTGCGTTGTTTCAAGTTGGACAATAATATGAAATATTAAATTGTAAAGATAAAGCTTAATCCTAAATACTTTCAACGAAAATTATTTCCAACATGATTGGATATAATGTACCGTTTTCGACTTATTGCCGAAAAACTGCACTTCTCAGCAAAAGGATGTAAAGTGGCGTCAAGATACACGCTCTATTGCTAGTGCACTTTTTCATATCGTATTTTTTTATCTGAAGTGTTTTTTTTGTATGAACGGCAGCGGAACCCTACACTGAGCATGGTCCAACATGCTCGTGGCCGGTTTTTTCTATATAATTCTTAAATATATATTTTTAAGTATACTTCTCCCAGTAAACTTATCTAAAATTATAATAGAAGAAGAAAGTAAAATATGTTTTTATTAAAACAACTTACGTGCGTTTCATAAGTAAGTATGCCTTCTTATAAAAACCGTGTCCCTTTAAAAGTAAATTACTTGTTTGGGCCATGCATTTTTGTCTGTTAAATGGTCCTCTGCCCTATGATATGCCTTTGCCATTACATATTTTTAGGTTGTTTTTGAGAGCTGGAAATGACAAATTTGTTAAGTATCATTTGGTATGTAACATATAATACAAATAAAACCTGTCCCCTTTACATTAGCCTACGAATGTTTGAGTATGTACCAGTGGCGTATCCCAGCAAACATTTCAAGTGTTTTTTCTTAGGCTGAAGAATAAATTACTAATTTAAGTAAAAATTACATAATTCGCACCATTTATTTTCACTGATTGTACATTTTTACTCCCAAGTCAAAATAAATAGTCATTAAGACGTAAATTTCACTTTATCAATACACCATAAAGTAGGACACTTAATGGTTGAGAATAAGGCGAAATAGTAGGTAGAATTAACTTCTAAATCCGACTAATAGGTCATATATAAATTATTGTGTAAATTAGGTGAATTTGCGACGTAGGTAATTATTTCTTATATTGGGACCTTAGGTCGTCGATTTATGTCACTTTGGTAGTAACCAATTTTTGAGTAAATATTACTTTCAATTAATACCAAATTTAGACGATAAAGTTAAAAACACTTGTAAAATATTATCAATACCATAAGGGGAACTTAATTGTCAAACTAACTCAAAAATTTAACTAATAAGTCGGAGGTCGCGAGGGTGACTTGAGGTTAAGTTTGTTTAGTCACAATTTAGTAATTTTTTGGTGAAGTGGGACTTATTCTCGTAATAGTTTTTATCAGTTTATAAAACTAAATCCAAAAAAAAAACAGACATTCAAGCAGTTACTATAGAAAGTCTAAAAGTAAAAAGAAAATTCAAAGTGAAATATTAAAAGAAGGACAAAAGTGTGAATTAGCTTCTACATACAGTTGTCATGAAAACCCAACTTTTGACTTAATTTACTGGTACCTATTCAATGATACAGATAAGTAAGGATCGTGATTTTATGCCTTTGAATAATGACGAATTAGAAAATAAAATATCTGAAAATATAGACGGTAATTGTTTTTAGACTTGTTAGAGTTTTCTGGAAACGAAGACTCTGAAGATGTAGACTCTGGAGATGAAGACGTTGAAAATGAAGACTCGGCTAATATGAAATCAATAAAATTTATGAAAGACCAGTTTGACAAGTTCTTTCGTGATACTCCCATGGTCTACTGGCGACGGGGGGAACGATAGCGGGGGCGAGTAAGAAGTGTGCGCACGGCAGGGTCATCGTGCTCCGCCGCGCGCACACTTCATACCCACGCCCGTTGCCCGGAGACCATGGGAGTGTCACGAACGAAAGAACTTATCATGCTATTAAAAAAATGGATAGTACAGCATATACCCACTTCCTCATCTCTAAACGACTTGTTAGTTTTATTGAATAAATACGGATTTAAACTGCCAAAGATTGGGCAAACACGACTAAAAACTGACGATGTCATTATAGAGCCTATGTATGGTCCAAGGCAAATTTTGGTATCAAGGTGTAAGAAATTGTTAACTAAAAACTATGACAGCCATTGATTTAAGTTCTATATCCAGTATAGAGTTATTGTTCGACCTAGACAGTATGTCTCTTTAATAGTACATACTGCTTCCGAAGTATGGCCTATTGCTTTGGCAATATATGACACGCCAAATATTAAGCTCATGTTTGCAGAACCACCTTTGGAACTTTATTTTATAAATAAGTTGAATTGTATTATAGAAGAAGGCATACAATTTAAAGGAATAAAATCTACTAGTTGAAATAAACAGTTTTATCTGTGACACTCCTGCTAGAGCGTAACTGAAAGGTGAGATACTGTTCAAATCAAATCAATCAAATCAAAATATTCTTTATTCAAGTAGGCCTACTTAACGTAGGCTGACTTACAAGCACTTTCGAAATGTCAGTTACATGAGAGTGAATGTTTGCTGGGAGAAATACAATATGATCCAAAATTTGCTGCAAGGATTAGGGAAACCCAGAAAAACCTTATCAGATCATTTAACGTATAATATTATTGATAACATCATCATTTTCAAAATTAAAATAATCAATAAGATAAATCCCAAAAGGATTGTCAATAAAAAATAAATAATCTAGAATGTGTCTAGAATAAAATTATAAATGTCAGAGTATATAAAACAATTAAGATTAAAATAATAATAATACCTTAGGTATTCGTTAAAATAATTATTCATATACCTACATGACTCTATAATTTACATTAATCCCACGCGGCTTCATCATTCATGTAGTCTTGTGTGCTATAATAAGCTTTAGAAAATAATTTTCGTTTCACAATATTTTTGAATTTACCAATAGACAACTCAGCTATGCTGCTAGGAAGTTCATTATAAAATCTCACACAGTTACCCATGAATGATCTCCTTATTTTATGGAGCCTAGTAGCAGGCACTGCGAGCTTATGCTTATTTCTAGTATTAATATTATGAATATTAATATTGGAAAATGTATATTAATACAGTTCTTCGTAATTTGCGAAGATGTTATACCGAGAAAGACTGTACTATTAACTAGTTCCAGTTCCTCACCTTTAACCATAATGCTTGCTTGCTCGTGTTTTACGTTACTCGTGACAAACTTAACACATTTAGTCTTTTCCTCATTCAACAAGAAATTATTTACATTAAACCAATTTACTACTTCACAGATAGCATTGTTCACGTCATTGTAGGATCGTTGATTTCGTACGACATTGAAAATTAGAGACGTATCATCTGCAAACAAAACTATCTCATGGTGGGTCTTTACGACGTGTGGCAAGTCGTTTATATAGATAAGGAACAAGAAAGGTCCCAATATTGCTCCCTGCGGCACACCCATAGAGACTAATGACCCCGGTGAACGCTTTCCATCCACGTCAACCCTTTGTATTCTACCATTTAAATAAGACTCTAATAAATTTAGTGCTGTGCTTTAGTGTTAACTAAATGCATCTTTTGTTACACATAAATAACTACTATTGTTCAATCTCTGCGCGTATTTTTTTTCTTAATCTTGAAACACAACACATAGAGACACCTCGTTGGACCACTCTCAAACAAATACTGAATGCGATTGCGATCGCGTCGCGGTCGAAGCGACGTCTAGATGCGGTCGCTTCGACTTATTGGTCGCTGACACAACCTTAAACAGTTACTCTATACTATTAGGTCGCACAAATATGTCTATTTAACGTAAAATCTACTTAATTATCTATAGGTCGTATTTTTAGGTAAAATGTAACATTTTAGTCAAGCCGACATTTTGTTTGGTTATACTCGTAATTAAGACGCGATATTTCAAATTACATTATTTAGGTATGTTTTAATATCTTGAAATATTATACTCAACGTTACTATTATTATCTTATATAAGAAAATTAAAAGAGATGTATAGTAAACTAAATATATTTACATACACCAATGCAAAATCATGAAACGCAATTACAAACAATACACCTTGAACTTACAAAAAAAAAACTTGAATTGTTCAAAAGCCCATCGGTAGTTTTGAATGTAAACCGAACATATTGCACGAAAAGATTTTCAGCGCACTAGATTTCATCGCATGTAATCTGCGTAATCGACCTAAATTAGTTTATGACGTAGTTGGCCGCCATTGTTATTGGTAAACTTCAGATTGGTTTTTAGTGAGACATTTTGTTTCTGAGTGAAAAGAAAATAAATCCGTAATATTTTTGTCTCTTTTTCTCTTTCTCACGTGTCATAAAAAAATACCCTATCCGAGTAATTAAGTGGTAATAAATACGTCGAAATCATGTTAAATAGTGGTAAAGATTACCAAATTAATACATTGCTACTACACCGCACGTCGTGACGACGTCGAATCCACCTCAAAAAAGTGACCTTTGTATTGACCTAATGGTCGTAATTTCTAAAATTACGTGGAATAAACGTAGCCGGCATGTGCTTTTTTTCCCATTTTGGTTGATTCCACGTCGACTCGACGTCGATTCGTAGTAACTCATTTTGGTCACCGTGAAACTTGCGACCTATAATAGGCCCTTTTACCGCAACTTTTACCAAAAATGTTTGCTGGGGTAGCGTTCATAGAACTCGATTCCCACCGAGTTACCCATTTATATACAGACTACAGCTGACTACAGTATGTATTTGAAGAAATAACGAGCCAAATTAGCTCCTTCTTGTCTATGAATAATGTTTGACGCCACGCCACTGGTATATAGCTATCTATATACTTACCAGTACTGCGGTACCTATACGTCCTGCCTGCTGAATACAACCAACTCTCTCTTATTATAAAACATTGCCCCGTCAGTGGTTTCACTACCTTGTAAATTATAATGAATTTGATCTTATTCTATAGCCATGTAAACAATACAAATATTCAGCTTTCTGAGTCCAAGGCCCTGAGCTGGGCGTTTTGGTGGGTTTTTTATTACATATATACCTAATACTTAAATAGGTAAAATTTGCGTACGTATATTGCTATTTAGTGCAGCGATATTATTCCTTGTCCATACAAAAGTACTAGTAGATTCCCCTTGTTCAAGAAATGCTACAAATCAGCAGTGGTTAAATAATTAAAATCATTTTGAGCGCATTATACCCGCTCTGTAATAAAACTTTGTGACTTTGTATAATCCGACACCAGGCAGACAAAACTTCAATGAGTACTAAGTCCTCACCTAACAGTCCTGAAGTTGCATTCCATTTAACTAAGTTAATGCATTCTTCGAAATCATGACTAACATTAGATCTGCGAGTCCGCTGAAGACACATAAAATAGGGCTCTTGTTACTTCGGCCGCCCGAAAAAAATGCATAACGCTCTTTTGGTTACCGCAATCTGGTAAAAATAACCTATAAGGCACATTCAATTTTAACGAAGCATGTGGCAACAAAGACATATTGCGACTACTAACACACATCAATACTATTAATACGGACTATTTGGTATTGACTATTAATTTGGATTAGTGACCTTCAGGTCACTGAAAGGAATATGTATATACCTATGTATTGTATGTTTGTATGTGTCGTTATGGCTTGTGGCTTCATCTCGTCAAAACGGCTAATCGGCTTTCAACTATTTTTAGTTCACGGGTAGCTGGACATCCACAAATAGTTATAGGATACTATTTATCCGATTACACTGCAGCAAAAAAGAGGGTTTTGTTTCCTCTTACGCAAACGAAGTTGCAAGCTCCTTCTAGTAACAAATATAAGTATGTATGTAAGTTTACCTTATCCACGAAAATGATTGAACATTTATGTGTAAAAGTACCTACTTACTTTTTAAATGTAGGCATATACGGGTACCTTTCTCAAACCATCACAATGTAACCATTTCATACACACTCGAGCAATGAAAAGGAGATTCTTTATTTGTAAGGTATTTCTGCACAAAGTGTGTCCGACGTCGACTGATAATCTTCATTTTTTTTTCAATAAGTTCATGAAATATCTTTTAAATAGCATTGTTGAATTACTAACCTGTGCAAATACCACGATTGTATTTAAAATTACATATTACATAAAAAATATATGAGGCGCGGATTTATCATTACAATTACCTGTCCCCTATACTTTTTAACACGCTTTTATTAGGTCGACCTGTATGTAACTAACTATGTAATGGAATCTAAGGTAACTGATTTAACCATCTTCCAAGGATCGTAGCATTATGAAAATTGGCAGCTGTATGTAGGTCTGATGACTATACAATAATATGGTACTGTCGAACTGATCTGATGATGGAGCCGGAAGATATGAACCGGAACTGCATGATGGAACGTCGTATCATAGCTGTTTGTTTAGCTGTTTTGATTTGATAGAAAAGTTTTGTAAAGCGTGTTTATCTAGTGTTTTTTAAACTATTAATTTATTATGACACAACCCTTCACGACATCAATATGGATAGGGATTTAGATTAACTCACACATGTATCTAAACTATTATAAAGTTGTAAAATGGAATGTCTGTACATAGAAATATTTAAAAAAAATGATTGCAACGGGCTATTTGGAGGTCACTAAACTGAAAAATATTTCTTTGGATTTTTGGTGTATTGCAGTGACCTTCAAATAGTCCGTATCATTTATTATTTTGAAACATTAATACATCTTACAACTTTATTTATTTATTTGAACTTTATTGCACAAGAAAAGGAAACACAAATGGCGGGCTTAATGCCATTAAGGCATTCTCTACCAGTCAACCATTAGGCTTCAGAAACAGATAAACTTTATAATAGTAGGTACCTATATACAGAAGGCTTTGACTGATTCATCAACGCACAGCCGGAACTACTGAATCTAGAAAGTTGTATGTTTTTTAACTTTATTAACTTAACTATTTGTCGTATAGATGTAATACATCTGCCGATTAAGTCGTCTGACTAAAAAGTCCAATTACAACGTCCAATAAACGTTTTTGTTACCAAATTATACGACGATCACATAATGGTTTTTATTATAACGTTTACTTAGCATAAGTCTAAGTCATAAAAACGTTTCAGTCGTCAAAAGGTTTAAAAAAACCAATTTTGGCATAATAAGGACATTATTAAAACAACTAAACAACTTATTGACCTATAAACGTTTAACAAATAACTTTATACGATGCTTATATTGTGGTTTTATGGATGACTTCAATATGACACCAAGTTATTAGTGCATTGCTTACCTACTTTTATTCAACACGTGTTTTATAAATGAAAAACAAAAACTTTATTAAAACTAACAGTTATAGATGAACCTGTTATCTTCGTTTTAATTAATTACATGGTTTTTTGTAGTTTTTACAGAATCCTAAATCATGTCAATGGCGCTTGTTCGCAGTCATATAAGAAACGTTTACTGAAGTAAAAGTTGTATACTAGTCTTAAAACTGAAAGCCAACCACTTGCATTGCAATGGCTGATATTAATCATATAAAACATTAACAAAATATTACTATAACTAGTCAAATATTGTAATATCCTCGGAGGGCGACAATAAATTACTAAGTATCGTAATATACAATACCAATAAAGTCGCAATCCCATAGATCTAAACGATATCCATAATTTGCCAAGTACTCATAAAGTTTTAATATTATTCTTAATAATAAACCATCAAACATAAGTTGACTATTTATTTCACCAACTATGCTACAACACACAAAAACAGACAAGAAACAACGTATATCGTGGAATAGTTACAAAGTTTTGTATAAATAAAATCTCAAAACACTTATGCGATTTCATAGACATGTAATCAGTGTGTAAAGGTTACGACAAACCTTTTATACTACATAATCGTTACTTTTAAAACCTTTATACGACTTATAGTCGCGTAAAAGATTTTCCTCTACTCTTTATGCAACATTTTGGTCTATCTTTAACCATTATGTTACCTACCTTTATTTAACTATTTTTGCTGACATTTAAACCTTTATTAAACGATTACGTGACCGTAGGTCTTATAAATTGCGCCATTTACGCCTTTTATAACCGGTGTCCTTATGTTTATACAACCAACCTAATCGTACCAGAAGTTGTATGTAAAACGTTGTCACATCTTTTAAAAGACTTTGTGTTGCTAGTTGGGGAACGCTCGCAGACGAGTACTGTGTCAGTTTCATGTACCCGTTGCCGGATCCCCGACATCCCCGTCTCCGTCTTACATTCGACGGCAACGGATTTCTGGCCCTTTCGGCACGTTTAATTAGGCTACGTGTAATTAATATACGTGTACCCGTGTGTACGTATCTACACACGAATTCGATCCGCCCGCGGCGTTTAGTGAAGATTCGATGCGTTGTCTCTATGAGCTACGAATGAAAATGTATCTTGAGACTCGTGCTTTTAATTTATTTTCTTCGCTTTTGCATTTAAATAGATTTTCAAGAGTATAACCATATAAATATTTTGTGTCTCGTAAATAAAGAAGAAACCAAACGCTGAATATTTTTATCAATATATAATTATAAAAAGTCATCAACAGATTAACACTAAGTCTCCTGTTCGCGTCTGTCTGCCTGTTTTGTTTTTTTTTCTGACAAAAAAATACATATAGGTATTTATATTCATGTAATGCATCATGGGCAGGTCGCTCGTTAAATCTAACATTACAATCGCTGGTTATATAGAAAACAGAATAACGACATTCATTACTTTTGTCAAACATGCAATGAAATATCGTCATTACGTGCGTTAAAACAGGCTTTAAAGTATCACGTTTCGGGCGGAACAACTTGAGAGAACTGTAAAGGAATTTCATACAAAATTAAAGGCCTAGGCCGGGAAGTATTTTTTCTCAAACATACAATGAAATGTCGTCATTACGTGCGTGAAAACAGGCTTTAAAGTATCACGTTACGGGCGGAACAACTTGAGAGAACTGTAAAGGAAATTTTATTTTTTTATTTTTATGTAAACGTGGCGTCTGTGTTGTGTTCATGAACAGGCTAAACAGCTGAATAATATTGTTTTTATTTTTCTTCTAGTGGCTGAATTTGGCCAAAAATATCCGCGTTCATGTCTATTCCACACGAACTGGCATTAAGAACACAAATCTGTATTGTTCTATGGTTCATATGTTGATGAATAAATTAAAATATTGTCTATACGTAAGTCCCCAAGTAGCAAACAAGAATAGTGATTAAATCTTACATATCTAAACTTTATCTAAAATAAGAACTAGCTAAACTCAAAAAGACTACGTTAAGTAATTTTAATCTTAAAAACTAAATAGTTTTAGGCTACCGCTACTTTAGCAAGTTAAGAATACCTAAAACCTAGTTAAGTATTTTAAAACTATTTAGTACTAGCTGTGCCCGCGGCTCCGCCCGCGTTGAATTCGGTCTGTGTCAGTAAGCGGCTAATTCACCCCTCTCCCCTTGAGCCGAAACTTGAAGTAAAGTCCAGATAAAATGTTAAACAAATACCACTAAATAAAACTACACTCCAAAATCAATCGTGTTCCGCACTTATTTAAATTTTTGACGTGATTTAAAAGACAGAGTATATACTTAGAGGTGTATATCGGCCGATACAGTACCACTTTTCTCTTTTTACGTCCTTGACTGTAGTTCTTTCTAAATCAAGTCCATGGCAAATATCACCCAAATCGGTCATCCAGTCAAATCAGTCTAAGCTTGAAAAGGGGTAAGAAATATACACATAGAAATCCATACTTCCTAACAACCTTTCGAATTTAGGTCTAATATTATTTAGAAGTAAGATTAGAGGAAAGGTGAATATGGATATTGAGGCCAAGTATTTACATTTCATTTACAGTTATGTTTATGTATGCAATGCACAACTAAAATGTAGGTACATATAATTATATCTACAGTTCCATACTCCAAAAGCAGGTATGTAAAGTATATTCACATAACATTGACATTTTACAATATTTTTTTGTCTTCCCGGTGGGCATCAGCACGAACAGCTCCGTGCAGCTGGTGACGCGCGAGCGCGCCACGTAGAGCTACCCGTGCGAGAAGCAGCCCGTGCGCAGGTCCACGCCAGCGGCGCGCAGCGTCTGCCCCTGCGACTTGTCGATGGTCATGGCGAAGCAGACGCTCACGGGGAACTGTAGGCGCTTGAAGCGGAGCGAGAAGTTGCTCCGAATGAGGGGGGTGCAGGGGATGAACACGGCTTCTCCGGCGCCGCACCCCATCGGGATTTGCGCCTCGATAAGGTTTCGCTGCAGCTGCACTACTTTTAGCCTAGTTCCGTTGCATAACTTTGGAGGTGACAAACTCCGAAGAAGCATGATCGGAACTCCAACTTTCAGGGTTAATGTGTGTCCTGAAGCACTCATTGAGTTTAGGAACTCCATCAAGTATGTTTTGACGCAGCGTTCATCCAAGACAGTGTTAATAGAATTATATACTGCCTGTTCACCTTCCATTTCCGCCAATATCCGCGCATTAACGGCTCTCTCACAAACCGAAGAGTCCTCACGTCGAGTCACCTGGCTCAGGTCTCCCTATACGCTGCGAATGTGGTCTTTAACGGACAGAACGATCTTGCATAACGTCTCTGGTAATCGAATCAGGCCGTTGGTTTCCTCCAGAAGTCCTTTTCCAACCTGAAGCAGTACCTGGGCAAATTCTTGCACATGTGAGACTCCTCCTTGTACCCACTGAGCCACTTATTTAATCTCGTTTTTGTTGTATTATTAAATTAATTATATATAATAATAATCCATACCCTCTCTTCTAAACTTAGAGTTAATTTGGCAAAATGTCAAGGTATTAATTTTAGCGCCACCTGTTAGTTTAGCAAGGTACTCAATAGTAGTCGTAGGCTCGTGTACCACATATTTGAGAAAAGTTTGCATCTTCTTCCTAAGTGGCGCCATATGATTCAGGTGCAAACTTAATTCAATCAAGTGTAGTGGCTGCTCCCCCTTTTAAGGGTTGAATTTTTATAGCCTATAACCTGGCCGGAATTTTTCTCAACAGATTAGTAAAGTTTGCATCAAAATCTGCTCAGCCATTTTCACGTGATGCGCGTACAAATAAACAGACAAACAGATAAACAGACAAACAGACAAAAATTCTAAAAACTGTTGGAACGTGTTCTGTTATCGATTTTAAGTATCCCCGGCCAAATTATTTTTTAATATCTTCCATGTACAGACTTTCGACCCTCTTCAGCTTTATTATATGTATAGATAGATGTATAGATTAAGTTTCTCTACAATTAAGTCTAAAAATGCGGTATTTACTCAACTCAGATTATTTGAAGGCTCACTTAAGACTCAATGTTATAATTCAAGTATCAGTTTAGAATTGCAAAGTAAAAACTGATTTTGTAGATAAACTGTAACACCAAGCTCTTTGAATTGCCTCACTGAAGACCATTGTATTCTTTTTTTACTAAATTTAAACAAGTTTAAGTGAAAATAGCTTTAACGGGACGTTTTTCAACAAACTATAACCAATTAAAGGAATGGATGAAATAATAAAAATCAAAAAGATCTGCTGGTTTTCGTCGGCGTGTTCCGAAATATAATAAATGTCGCCAAATTGTGAGCGACCAAGTGCCAAAAACGTTAGCAGTGCGACGAGTGAGACTTCGTTTTAATCACAGAATATACTGAATGAATATTACATATTATATAAGGTTATGGTTTTTCTTGCATAAACATTACCATAAATTGGACGGCAATTTGCATTCACTAAATCAAACTAAAGATTCTATAAAATCCCATTAAGTATTACGTAGAACTACACTAATTCGGCGTTTAACATAAGTTGAGTATGTATAATATCTCTAAGCCGGTACTACTCCAAATTCAATTTGTCTAGACTTTATCTAAAGTAACCTTACAAAATCAGTGTCGTCTAAAGTTAAGAATAATAAGACTTAACGCCATTTTACACTTCAACACTACAAATTCAAACGCTAATTCAGAAAAAATAAAGTATATTGAAGTTGGATTATTGTTATAGCAATAATAATTGCATTTATGTCTCAAACATTTACAGAAAAGTAGTTTTTAAATTTTTCATTTAGCAACATAATATCCCAAATTTGTATTGCTCTTTTTCCAGTATTTTGTAAGCCCGTCTGTTTTATAGCACTTTCGATCAATTTTACACGATAAACAATCATGCGTTGTAGTTTTTAAATGCCTATAGGGTCATAAAACGGTATTTTCTAAACGTAAAACATAGTTAAGTAATCGCCATTTTGATAAACCTTCAATGAATTCTCTTGTTAGTAAAAGTGTTTGCCATGTTTTCTGAAATATAATTCCATGAGTAAAAAAGTTTTAAATTTTTTTTTATTAAGAGATGATCGAATTTGTGGAAAACTCAGTGTTGATGATAGTTTTAAGTAAGTATTGTAGATATCTTTAAGATTATTTCTTGGACTTAAGACAACCTTCAAGATATCTTGAAATCGAAGTTTAGAGATCGGTTAAACCCCCATTCTTAAGTAGGGTTTAAGTTTGTCTAAGCAGTAGTATTAACTCTTTCTTGGTTTTTTCTTAAATACTTTGCTCACTTTGTCGTAACTGTGTCTTGGGGCATATCTTCAAGATAACTTCAGGGACACAATGGATTTAGCCAAGACAACAGCAAGAATTTGTCTAATTATCTTCAAGATATCTTCTATCCCTTTTTAAGACAATTGATTGCTACTTGGGTCAGCAGAGACCATAGACAATACAATACAATAAAACAATTCTGTATTGCACACCAATAACAGAAACTGTACAATAGAGCCTTAACATAAAATACGGTAGACAATGGGCGGTCTTATCGCTAAAGAGCGATCTCTTCCAGACAACCTTTAGGTAGCGGAAATGACACGAAATAGCTAGGAATGAGTAGGTGGTGAGATAATACAAAAATAAATAAAAACAAACATACATGTTATACATATATACTAAAGATACATACTAAATATATATACATACATATATATATATATTTATATATATATACAAAACAAGAAAGAAAACTATGATACAGTTGACATGAAAGTAATTAGAAAACCAGTAGTAGAATTATAAATAGAAATTATCGGAGTGATAAATAAAGATCCTTTATAACTTAGTTTTAAAAATACTTAAAATCCTCTGATTTTATTTTATTTATTATAGAAATTAAGATTCTTATTATCAGGGTCTGTATAACGGCCCTAATAGGGTCTACTCGAACACTACACACGCGAAATACGGACGACTTCCTTGAAAAAAAAAACACAATGGAGGGATTGGAGGGAAAAATTTATAACATCTGTCGTTTTTTGAATGGTGTATTTTTTATTTCATTGCATATGTTTGAGAAAATCATTTTACATGCCTCTGACCGTGAAAAGTGCTTGCCGGCTTCGTATCACTATCCGGCCTCCCTTCGATCTATACCTACTCAACCGGCAAGCCCTTTTTTTCCGGCGTCTGCAGTAATGTACTATTTTTAATTATGATGTAAACATGCCATCTGTGTTCATGAACAGGCTAAACAGCTGAATTATATATTTTTTTATTTTTTTTCTAGTGACTGAATGGTTATGAGATTAAAAATATCCGCGTTAATGCCTATTTGACACGAAATGACATTAAGAACACAGATCTGTATGGTTCATATGTTGATGAATAAATTTAAACTATTGTCGATACTTGAGTCATCAGAGACCTTATACAATATTTAACATCCTCTGCATTTATTTTATTTATTACAGAAATTATGATTCACATTATCAGGTTGTGTATAACGGCCCTAACAGAGTCTATTCGAACACTACACACGCGACATACGGACGACTTGCGTAAAAAAAAAACATTATAGAGGAATTATGGAGGGACAATAAACAAAACTTATGTCGTGTAGTTTTTTTGAGTGGTATATTTTTTTATTTCATTGCATATATTTGAGAAAAACACTATACATGCCTCTGGCCGTAAAAAGGGCTTATCGGCTTCGTATCACTAACCGGCATCCCTGCGGTCGGCCGTCTATCTATCTATACCTACTCAACCGGCAAGCCCTTCTTTTCCGGCGTCTACAGTAATGTACTATAAATACAACCATTTTAACTCAAGTCGATGCCAAAAATATAAATTAAGTTTGATTCAAATCAAATAACAATAAATCCCATTCGTTCCGTCATAAATATAGTTACAATTTGTTATTCAATAATAAGTCCTTTTTTGTTTTAGCTCCAACCGGCCCGGGCGGGTCGGTCTGACGAGTACCTATTCAATACCCAAGCGGAGTCGAGATCCGCGGATCCGGACACGAACGCAGATACGGCAACGCATCTTGGCGTGTTCGTATAATTCGCGACCTTATACTACCGCACGTGGATACGGTTCAGCGTGTAACACAGATATTTTTGGATTTTTCAAGTGAGAGAGCTGATGTAAATCGCATGTAATCAAGAGTTTTAATCAAGACTCATAAAAGTAATTTATTGATTTTTTAGTTCAGACGCAAAGATGCCCATCGCACTCGCAGCGTTTTGCCTCGTTGAACCGCGACAGTCTTTGCATCAGGAAAGACCCGGAGCGAGGGTCAAGACCTACCTCCCGTAAGCGCGGCCTAGCTCAAACAAATAATTGGCTTCGGAACACCAACACTCGGACGTCTCCACCGCAAGCGGGACAAATAAATAGCCTGATAGAGCCGAGTACTTATCGCGCTTCCGTACTGCCAACAGGAGAAGCCGCTTTCTTGCCTCAAAGGCTTCAGGATAAATAGGTTTTGAAAGATTGCACAGTCGGCATTATTTCTACAGATTTCGAATTTCATCCATTTTATGATTCAAAATGAAATTTTATTCATCACCTAACGGGAACCAAACAAATTACCTAATAGTCGAAGAAAAGTCGTGAACATAAGCTATTACTTATAGTATTTATGTACACATGTAAATGGTTTCTCGGAATTATTTCGATGATAATTAGTGTCTGGAGCCAGTTTTGCTTTTTAACGCTTCAAGTTTATCTTATCCAGATAAACTTTTGTCTTTAAGAATCGAAAGTCCCGTCTTGTTGTGACAATGTGTGAAAACCGTGTCAGTTTAAATCAATACAAAGAGTAATCATTAACAAATGACCTGATATCTGCTTTAGACAACAATAAATAAATACTTGTAATCTTTAGAGTATCTTCTCTTTATCGAAACTGCGCTTGAGTTTACGCGTTCGCGCGGCGCAGGCACAGGCAACGAGCGAAGTAGTAAATTATATTTTATGAAGGTGGCCATGTGCGCATCGTCCGTCACCGTCGACAACGGGAAGCGGGCGCAGACGGAGCAGCGGCGCGGCGCTAACTCGCCATCGCCACGGACGAATTGGCTTAAAGGAAAACAGACGTTCCTGAGCTCATCACATTACTCAAGCTCACGCAGGAGGAGAGAGATTAACGTCACTGGATTTAAACTGACGTAAAATTTCGAGCTATTCCTTATTAGTGATTCGATTCATATGCCTACTGACTGAAAATAATTAAATAAAATAGCCAGCTATCCTGTAACTGACAGTTAAGGAGACTGTGGTATTTTTTTTCGAATACCTATTATACATCCCCACATACGAACACAGTGGTGGAGCGTCATTCTATGAAGAAAAAACTTCTAAATCCGTTGCTGAATTTGATTAAAATCTTGTCATATTGTTAATTTTCTATTGCTTAGATTTTACTATCGTAGAGTCTCAAAAAAGACAAATTTTTTAACTAGGTTTTGATCTGCGTAGCTGTTTAACCCTTAAAGCGGATGTAAACAAAAATAAAGGCCGGGGCCCACCGGCCACATGTGTGCCGCTGGAAAAAACTCACTTCACATTAGATATATCCTGTTGAAAATACAAGAGACTATTAGTTTGGAGTTTGCTAACATTGAGTGATTTAAAACCACTAGATACATGTTGTTTTGTATCAGAAACAATGACTTTAATAAAAATATATTTCCTTTGCTAGATCTATTATTGGTCGTTGTGTTATCTCGGCCAGGGATTGGAACGGGCCATTGAAGCTTATTGATATAAAATACCTATATTTATTTTCTCCTATTACACGAATATAGTATTTGACTTTTTTTGATTTTGATGAATGATGAATCACCGATAAAGCCCGATTTGCGTTACACGGCTAAGTTACGATCATTGGCAATAATAATAATAATAATTCAGATGTTTAGCCTGTTTATGAACACAACGCCACGTTTACATCAAAATTTAAAGAAAACTTCCCGGCCTAGGCCTTCAATTTTGTATGAAATTCCTTTACAGTTCTCTCGAGTTGTTCCGCCCGAAATGTGATACTTTGAAGCCTGTTTTAACGCAAGTAATGACGACATTTCATTGCATGTTTGAGAAAAATCAATTACGACGCACGTGTATTATGTAACATGGTATGAAATAATGATCTTTATTGTGTAAGTAGGCCGCAAGGGCACTTTTACAAGTCTGACTTCTACTTCCCAAGAAGAGACCACTGTTGAGAAGAAAGCCGAAACAAATTATATATTTATAAATACTAATATCATAAATGCGAAAGTGTGTCACACTGTCAGTTATAGTATCCGTACTAATATTATAAATGCGAATGTGTATCTGTCTGTCTGTCTGTTACCTCTTCACGCTTAAACCGCTGAACCGATTGCATTGCAATGAAATTTGGTATGGCGATAGTTTGATTCCAGGGGAAGGACATAGGCTACTTTTTATCCCGGAAAAATACCCTTATCCGCGATAAACGAATTTAAGGTGGACGAAGTCGTGGGCAGACGCTAGTAATATTATAAAGTTAAGAGAACTTTTTAAAGACATATTAACCAGCGTTCCAATATATTTATGAGAATATTATTTATGTTATTAAGAACTGACTTTTACTAAGAATTCAGATATCAACCATTTTAATACTACAAATAAAAACAAAATCGCCATTAGAAAGTTCCGCGTTCGTAAAGTAGCCAAATCATTCGTAGGCTGATGTATACTATTTTATAATAAGCTACCAGATGATGCTTGAAAATTACCGTTTCCAGGTGTCAAAAAGTACTTAAAAGAGTCTCTAATGGCAAAGGCATATTATAGGGTGTAGAGGACTATTTAACAGACAAAAATGCATGGCCCAAAACAGAAACCAAATAATTTACTTACCTGAACACGGTTCATATATGGTGACATATATAACTTATGTAAGTTGTTTTAAATAAAAAAATATTTTGCTTTTTTATATTCTATATATATATATTTTTATAATATTTTTTTATATAAGGCGTAGGGATGTGACGACCCCACCGCCCGCTGGTTCACCGGGGCAAGCAGTCAACGCAGGGCAGCTTGTGGCGAGCTGTTGGGGAGTGGCGACCCCACGTACCTGAGTGCTCCTGGGGGACCCTGACGGAAGGTGTTGCTTCAGGACCCCCACCTCTGGGTTGCCTTAACCGGCCGGCCAGGAGTCGCTAGAGCTGCAGCTCGAGGGTGGATGTGGAACGTAAGTGGCGAGTTGGCTTCAGTAGAAAGTCCAGTGACACCTCTCCACCCTTAGCCCTCCACACCGATGTTGCCCTCAGGCCACTATATGTGTCGCTATTTACGGGGGCCCATCTAGCGGTGGGCAAGTCATCGTCTACCAGTGCCTTTAGCCATGGGACACTTTTTCCTGGTAGACGTCCGATTGTCTCAAGCAATAGCCCAGTATTTATAGTCCATCATTTCAATCCCATAACCCAGCATACTTAGATCTCATCGCTCTCCCATAGTTCTTGCATCTAGCTAGTGCTGTCTCTGTGCGTGTCCCATGATATGGGCAGGAACAGCACCCGCGCGGTGTACACCTTACATTTCATTAAATTGTCGAAAGGGCCTCTACGCGTTGGCTTCGGCTCCGCGCACGCCTCCCAAAGGTCCGAGACACCATTGTCCCGTGAGCGGGTGCGACATACAGATAATAATAATAATGTTATTTATTTCAGGTAAATAAGACATATATCAATGATACATACACACACACAAGTAGAATAAAATAAAATAAAATCCTGTAAAAATAATATAAAAAGTAAAAACTGGACAATCACAATACATTCCCTTCTTATTCTTATCACGGTGCACGGTCAGCCAGCCCTTCAATATTTGGCAGTCCAGGCGCTCGGACAAGGTTCTGAGGATCTCATTCTCAGATAAGAGGATGCGGTTTCTGAAGAACGCTATGCGCGACCTCACTATGGCAAAAAAAATCTGGAACACGGGCTTCTGCGAACATGCTTGATGCACTACAGTACCGAGGTAGTTTCATTAGGACGCGATAAGCATCATTATATTGCACTTACACACATTATAGCTGACATGTGTAGAAGCATTGACAATATGCCCTAAACAATGTCACCTTCACTGGGTCACTACACCGTGCGAACCTTCGTGCGAGCATGTTGCATCGTACCGCAGTAGCCCGACGTTCACGCTCGATGTCAAGGTCATCGCGCAGCGTCTCCGTCAGAATATGTCCCAAGTACCTGAACTGCACAACCCGCTCGATTGAAGCTCCGTCCAGATAAACCGGGGGAACGTTCTCCGGACCTCCTCCCGCTCGGAAGACCATAAATTGCATCTTTTTGACATTATATTTGAGCCCATGTTCCGACGCGTAACGCTCGCAATTTTCAGGAGCCTACGGAGACCCTGGACTGAGGGGCTAAGAAGCACCATATCATAACTGAAGTTGTTCAGGCAGGTATTACCAATATGGCAACCTACTCTTGCGCTTCTTAGCTCCTCAATCAGGTCATTTACGTACAGGCTGAAGAGATCCGGAGAGGTCAGCCCTCCTTGACGAACTCCGCAATCTAGCCTATACAGGTCACTAGAGGTGGAGTCGCCCCATCTCACTACATTAGATTGGTTCTCGTACCAGTATCTCAAGATATTAGTGGTGGGTCTTGGTACATTGGACCCATCGAGCTTTTCCCACAGTAGATTATAATTTACCAGGTCAAAAGCCCGACTGAGGTCAAGAAAGCAAGCATACACCGATGTTTGTCTTTGCACATAATACTTAACGGTGGCTTTTAAACTATATATCGCGCTATAGGTTGAGAGACCGGTACGGAAACCAATTTATAAGTTTTGATATGTTTTCTTGGAGAAACACGCATAGACTTTATACTCAAAACATATGTGTAGGTTAGGCTAAACAAATATTGTAATAGATATAAGACTTATTTCGAAAAAAAGACTGACTGTTGAGTTTGTTTCGGCTTTCTTCTCCTCAGTGGTCTCCTCTTGGGAAACGCCGTAGAGTCAGACTTGTAAAAGTGCCCTTGCGGCCTACTTCAATACTATTATAAAGATGTAAAAATTAAATGTCTGTACATTGAAGATATTTTCAAAAAAATGATTGTTATGGACTATTTGGAGGTCACTAAAACGATTTATTTTTATTTTTTGTATGTTTGTATGTGTCGTTGTGGCTTTCAACTATTTTTAACCGACTTCAAAAAAGGATATCACATAAAGAATGTGTAAAATATTGAAAATTGACGATTTTAGTAAGTTGTGACACGATGGCACCGACTCCAAAATAACATTAATTGTATATACTGTATAGATTGAGTATACAAACGGTTACTTGTAAGTAAATTGAAGAAACTGAATTATGGCGTTAAGTTTTACTTTTTAGTTTTTTATTGGAGTCGGTTTTATTTTTTTGTTAAGAAGTTTATTATTGATACACGAGTAGCTGGGTATCTCTAGGATACTTTCTGACAATGCTAAAGAAAAAAAGAGGGGTTATGACTTTTTCTCCTCCACGAACGAAGTTGCGGGGGCCTTCTAGTATATAGGTATTAAAGATTGTGTGTCTTGTGGAAGAAAGTTACCAAGTGCAAACACTTGCTCTCAAAAATAAAATATATTTTAACTAAAATTGTATGAGTACCTATGCCCGCAACTTCGTTCGCGGCGAAGAAGAACTCATAACCCCTCTTTTTTTCTTCAGCGGAGTTGGGTAAGAAGTATCCTATAACCACCTGCAGATACCAAGCTACCCGTGTACCAAAAATTGTTGAAATCTGTTTAGCCGATTTTGCGTGACGGAGCAGCCGCAACGTCACATACAATAAAAATATTTATCGTTTTAGCGACCTCCAGATAGGCCGATACAAGCATTTTTTGAAAATGTTTTTAATGTACCTACATACCTACATTTCGTTTTTACAACTTTATAATAGTATAGATATTTTTTACCTAATCTTCTCTAGCTTCTCTAGCTCCTGCCCGTGACTTCGTCTGCCACGTTAATTCATTCGTTTATCACGGATAAGGATATATATCCGGGATAAAAAGTAGGTATCCTATGTCCTCCTCCGGGACTAATACTATCTCTATACCAAATTTCATCTAAATCGGTTCAGCGGTTTAAGCGCTAGAACTATCGAAATATGTGCCACACATTGATATTTGCTGGAAAAAATTCACCTCACTCGCTCGGAAAAGTTCCATTTACAGCGCCAAATCTGCGTGCAAAAGTCATTCGAAGTTCATATTTATATTTTTTCTCAAAACCGACCTGTACCAAGGCTTAAGATGAGAGTACGATGAGGTCGTATATGAATTCAAAAGTTAATTAATCGTCTTAAACGTTATTTTACGTACGGCAAATATTTTATTATTTAAAAATTGACTATTTTTTTTATATACACACGACTAATTGTTTTTCTTGTTAAGTAAGACTGCTTTTTTTCATCCAGGAAAAAGATAAAAGAGGTTGACAGTCTGGCAGATTAAAAAAAACATGATTAAAGAAAAACAATGTGCCAATGACGTTTGCACGGAAATAGTTTATAAGCTGCGTTTAGTTCATAACTAAACCTTGTAAAATAGCAGAAACAAGTCAAAATTAATGTTAGTATTAAGGGATTGTATTTTTTCTGAAATAAATAAATTTGATTCCCAAGTCCAAGTTAAAAAAATATATGCAATTCAATGCGGGATTAGTATATTGATCAAAAATATTATTAAGTAATAACATTTTTGAGAAAAAAAACACTACACTTTTTGCATGCTTCGACCGTAAATGACATCCGACCAAAAATATTCTGTAAAAAAACCAGCCAAGTCTCGATAGAGCTGCTTGTTTATCTCTAAAAAGTAATGAAATCTAGACAAAGTCGTGCCAAGTCTAAAGTTCCTTACTGCAATTTCTTTATTATTATATTTTCCCTTTACGTGGCTATTAAACCCTAACTCTGTACCAAATTTCAGCTCTCATAGTTTATGGGAAGTACTAGTTCTATTCTGATGATCATGAGTGAGTGAGTGTCGTAAATGCGAAACTTTGCTTTCGCTTAACTTCGGAACTAAATGACTAAATGAAATATAGACTTGAAATTTTGGATTTTAAGTGTAAGTAATAATTTATAATACTTACAAAAGAAATGTATTAGAGCTGTGTATGGTGCGGAATATCTTGCTCATTGTAGACCAATATTTCAAGAACTTAATATCCTACCGTTGCCATGTCTTTACATTTTGGAAATTACCAAATTTGTTAAAAACACCCTAATCTCTTTCCATTACATGACGCGATCATTGGAAAAATTAATAGGCCTAGTAGAAATCCACTCAAAGTACTCAAACTGTATCAACCGAGGCAAAAATTGAAGATGTTTGGATCAAATGGATACTGTATGGCTATAAAGTTATATAATAAAGTACCAGAGCAGTTCAAAGCGTTACACACACGTGAATTCGAGAGAAAGATGTTTAAATTTCTACTTAATAAATGCTTTTATTCTCTAACTGATTTTTTAAACTATGACAACTCTAACTCTGACTATGGCAAGTGAATTCATTATATATATACATGTTTAAAACAAGTGCATGTTATTTTGTAAGGTATTTTTTTTATTACTTAATTGACATGTTTATTACAATAATTCTTAGTTAATAGTAATGGAACTGTTTATCATAATAAATCTTTAGTCAATAGTAATTGACATGTTAATTGACAATAAGTACATTTAATTTTAATTTAATATCATTTTGACATGTTTTGTTAGCAATATATAATATAATATAACATTTCTACGCCAATACTGGCCGAATATGTCGCACTAAGACACTTGATACCCACCAAATGTACCATATTGTTGGAAATAAAATGATTTGATTTGATTTGATGAGTATGTGATTATAGCTTACTGGAAGACGAAAATTTCTGCGTTCTGGTCTTATCCAGAGGTTTTCAAATAGGGGCCTGAAAATGCGGCGAAATGGTCCCAGTAAAGGATGGTACGGCAGTGTTTGCTTCGCGCTCGACTTGGCGGGGGCACTACCGTGCCCCCCGATTCTGGCCTCGTAATATGTTATGTTATTGGTTATAGAGTCTGGCAAATGAAAGATGAGATTGAAATCAACCGCGAAATTTAAAAATGTAGCTGCGGTGTGCCTGTATGAGCTAGAGTTAAACAAATTCATTGCGTTTGTCATTAATTATTAACTTATTAGTTAATGAGAAAAGCATTCAAATTTGTTTATATCGAGCTCATACAGGCACACTGCAGCTACATTTCTAAATTTCGCGGTTGATTCAATTCTCATAAGATTCTCATCTTTCATTTGCCAGACTCTTGTCATTATAGCCTACGACTCGGTCCGTCCAGTAACTCATACTCGACCAGTATGGCTTATTTACTGATCTCTACTACTAATATGTTTATTTGTTTGTCATGTGATAACTATTATTAGTGTGTTTCTCAGGTTCATTGTTACTAACTTAAATCATTTAAATATATTTTATAGTTTTATTACATCACATATTTCCTCGCTTTAGTGAGGTGAAAATTTATGTGTTTCGCACGTCTGCAAAATTATTTGGCTCCTCGTGCCTTGAAACCCTCTCTCTCTTGGCCGGTTTTGTTTTGTATTATAACTGACCTGACTGATTATTGTTGTTACTGGTTCTTCTTATACCATGTGACCAACCATTGAGCGCGGTACCGAGATATTAAAACTAGGTATGAGGCTGTGAATTATTTTTTTCAGTGTCAGCAAGGCACAAGGTAGGATTTCAAGGCATACGTAACGAACACGTACATTACTTGGTATTCCTTAATTAAACTAAATGATACAAGGAACTATAAAAGCGAAATAAAAGGGTTGACCGTGCGGGACGGGGACGGAACCCTTTGTTTTCAATGGCGAACCATACGCAGCTCTATCAAAATATACAGACGACCGAAATGTAACCACGCCGCGCCCACACGCTGAGGCAACGGTGTTTTGACGACTCGTCTGTTTCAAACACCTTGTAAAGAAGTAATCACTAATTTAATGTTTGCATTTTCTAAAAGTATCTGTATGTATGGGTAGGATAAACAAAATAGACGAAAACTAAATTTAAGTACCTATTTTTAGCGACAATACTGTATTTAGTAGCAAATATCGTACTTACTCAAATGTACTACTGATTTAAGTTACATAGTTTAATATATTTGTAAATGACTTAAAAACGATTAACTGTATTGCATGCCTATTTTAGGTAACAATTAGAACTTCCTGTGTGATATGAACAACTATAGTACACTGTTCTTGCAATAAAAATATCTCTCTCTCTCTCTCTCTTTCTCTCTCTCTCTCTCTTACTCAACTTTCATCTAGAAATTCATTTCAAATATAAAAATAACGTTTGAATACTTTTAATGTGCCTATATAGCACGTAAACCGAATGTCTGAAATTAAAATAAGCACGTTACTAGCGTTACCTAAGCTAGCAACGGCAGCAACTCATTATTGACAACGTTTAATAATTGACAGACATGGATTGGCAAATTGGCCATAATCATAAAATTACCTCCCTTCCCCCCCTTTAGTCCCTAAATATTAACGGTGTGGTAGTGGTACGGAAGTCTCCTCAGCCTGCGCCAATGTTCAAAATTTCATTCCTTAAAAGTGAAACATAAAAAAACCCTGTAAAAATTTAATTGACCCTAAGTACGATATGCACTTCAGACTAAACTTGAGTACAGATAGTACAAAAAACAGGTACACGGATCTATTTTGTGCACTGTTCTCTATTATAGATCAATGGTTTTGTGACTCTGCTTTCGATTGCATACTATTTTGAAAATATTACATTTAGGTTTTTACTTTTTTTCTGTCATTTTAGTTTTTATGGAATCGGTCGAACGAATATGGTGGTTTATTCAATAAGTTGACTTACACAATAATGTAAAAAATGCTCTACTTTGACATAGTCTGTAATATAAAATGTAAATAGTGACATTAGTGACAGCCATATTGTTTGAGAGCGAGTTTTACATCAGCGAGCTTCTGATACCTTATCTGCTCCTTATGATATTATCTTATGATAAATGTATTTGTTTTGTTGCTCTAGCTCATTCGTGCAAAATATAGTGACATTTGACAACCCGTTCAAAAAGTGGGTTCAAACCTAAACGTCATAGATAAGTGCCTTAAAAATGTAATGCAGTAATAAATATGTAACTACGTAAATTAAAATAAATATTACTTGTAAGTAGAAATAAAAATTGTCTCGGTACGTATCGGTGTATTTTTTTTTTACGGAACTGGAATATAGTGTCATATAGTAAACTAAACACCAAGTCGTGTTTCAAAACATCACGATCGAATAAATGTCGAATCGAATAGGTTGTAGCATATTATCATATCATATCATGTTTATATTTCCTCTTGGATTTCGGTCTGGAGATATCAAAACTATTAACTAAAGAGTTTAAAATAATTCAAGAGACACAGTAACGTCTTACAATGGCTGGGTCAGCATTGCGGCGGCTAATGGCTGAATATAAACGTAAGTAGTAGTTTTTCAGAGGTGCTTACGTATTATGATTTTGCAATATTGGATATCTAAAAATTAAAACATGTTTTACGATTAGTAAGTTACAACTCTTTGGCCAGTCATTAATGTGGCAAAAAAAGTAGAGTTGATACGACGAATAACATGTTTTATGACGTCTACAAATAAAAACTAAACATTGTTATTAGGGTACTAATGCGTCTTCAAAAAAGACCATTCGTAATGCAAAATATCGAGATTTAAGTTTATTTTGGTACTTTCAGAACTGACAGTTAATCCACCTGAAGGGATCATTGCTGGGCCAATAAATGAAGAAAATTTCTTCGAGTGGGAGGCTCTTATCACGTAAGTATTGTAGAATGCCACTAATGTTTACCTATAAGTGCCTCTACTTTAGCGATGGACGAGTTTGAATGATTTTAGAAATTGAATAACTTGTTGCTATTTATTTTACCATTCAATTAACTAAATAGTAGTGAACTAGTCACTACAGTTGAATGAATGTTCGACTTTGACTACTGTACAATGTTGTGATTAGTGTTTAGTAGTGATGGACAGCTTTGTATGATACTAGTAGAATTTATTTGATTTTTCAGTTGTCTAACTGGCAGGGCTGGCGATGGAGTGGCATGTGATTTCGACTTGAATCATTTTGGGCGAAATCTACAATCTTCCACCAACTATTATTCTTGTTGCTATTGAGCTGTCACTCTCTCTAAGTTCTCTGAGTCTCAACTTCATTCAAATGAATCTCGATTATTTGAATAATTCGGTGTTGTGTATGTGTATATGACACCATTCTTACGATACTTATTTCTAACAATGCTAGGATAATCTTGCTACTTTTCATGTGTATCTAAGGCATGTTGTTGCTCTTATCACATTTCAGAGGACCAGAAGGAACATGCTTCGAAGGTGGCATATTTCCAGCAAAACTGGTTTTCCCACCGGATTACCCATTGAGTCCTCCCAAGATGCAGTTTATTTGTGAAATGTTTCATCCAAACAGTAAGTACAAATGAACAACAGCTTCCATGCTTTGGTAAGAGTGTGCCATGATCTTAGATACCTAAAGGAACATGGACCAAATTCCCATCTACACGAATGATATCCAGGAACATTGTTCCTGCATGTTACTTCTCCACATTATTTTGACACATAATTAATGTACCCTAAATGTGTCTGGGAATAATTAATTTACTGGTTTAAGGATCATTGATCTGCCCCCAATTCAACCACTAGATTTAAATAAACAAGCCAAGTACCTAATTATTGTTAATTAATTAATAGCGAGACCACCACCAATTAGAGAATCGGAACCACTAATGTCTTGCACACATTTTATAGTCAGTTGTTCTAACATCCTAGTGAACCGAAAACTCCATCACTTTCTTTTTAGTGTAGGTAAATATGAAGGAGGAAAATGATGGTCATAAAATATGCACATTAACAACTACAAAATCAGACAATGATTACAATCTAGGACTGCATGGTTGTACTAACCCTTTTCACAGGTTGATGAAAGTATTTACAGGACTAGTACAAGTAAAATGGTTCAATTTGATAGATCGCAGAAACATTCATTATTTTCTCAGAGACAAAGTGATTGATTCATCACAAATGATGAGAGGCCTTTCAGCCTAGTACTTAAATATTACAAAAAATCCTTTTATGATGTTAATGTAGAATAAGGTATTTTCTTTTAATTCTGTTCAAATGAAAGCAAAAGCTTTTAACATATTCAATAATCTTGATTACAGTATATGCAGATGGCCGAGTTTGCATATCCATCCTCCACGCGCCCGGCGATGATCCCATGGGATATGAGAGCAGTGCTGAACGATGGTCCCCAGTTCAAAGTGTTGAGAAAATACTGCTGTCTGTAGTCAGCATGCTTGCCGGTAAGATGTTCTAAACTCCCTTTGACTCCCACTGCTGGGCGAAGGCCTCTCCTTTAGATCTCTACAACTCCCTATTGCCGGCTGCCTCTGGACAATCATCCAGGAACGCATCTAGGTCGTCCCGCCATCTCCGTCTTGGCATAGGTAATCTAAATGAATTAGTTTTATCTCGAACCTGGTGCAAAAACACCAATCACCAAATGGTTTTTGTTATCTGATGACCAGGATTTGTAAAACTGTTTTTGGTTTCTAATTTCGTCATACAAAATTAAATGGAAAATATAGACAAGTGCAAAATTATGATTACTCTTTTAATGTGAAAATATTACATTATATTTACATCATTATTAAGCTAAAGGTACTTTTTAATCCATTGTGAGTCAAAAGTCGTCTGAAGGTCTAATGGTTCCGATTTTTTTTTCTATTTAGATTTTTGTTTCAATACTGTAATAAAAACAGTGCAAATAATAATAAAAAAGTGTCAATTTTCAGAACCTAATGACGAAAGTGGAGCAAACGTTGATGCAGCTAAAATGTGGAGGGAAGATCGACAGCAATTCAACAAAATCGCTGAAAGATTGGTCCGGAACACGCTGGGAATCCCTTCACAATAAAATCGATTAATACTTTACTTTCAGAGATTTACAATTGGTGACTTGTATAGAAAAATAGTGAGAGATGTTATATTTTAGATTGCTTATTCTGCTTGCGTAGAATCAGAGCATCTAAGGCAAACCAACAACATTGTATGACGTAACGTACATGGTTAGGGTAATTTAGATTTGAAAATGTGACATTATAGAGACAATATATGTAATTATAATATGTATATCAATAAATAGAGCCTAAATCTCCTACTCGAATGAGAGTGCTACATTTGCACAAAACTTCTATTCTTCTATTGCAGAATTATTATGATATGATAATAACATACTGACATTATATTATAATTTATAATAAATGTATTGTAATTTTTATTTTGTAAAATTAACTTATTTTTGTAACATAATGTAACATTTTTGTAATGTTGCACGGAGCGAATACATATGACTTTTATGCATATTATCTATTGTTATTTATAAATGTTTGTACTGTCATTTTTTGGTTTATCATTTTATATTGTAAAGCTGACAGCCCTTTGAAAACTGATAATTCGACGTTGATTTACGTCACTGACTGTTTCAATCTCTTTTCGTGGGTTCAGAAAGAGATATTTAGTCTCCTTCTAGGTAATCTATGAGTTTATAAGACATGCCTATGATATTCAAGAAAAGTAAGTCGACAACGAATTGATTCAAGGTTACATTTTCTGCCTTAAATGGCTATGCGCTTTTCAACCTCTGGTGCAGATGTATAAGCCTGTATTTAGCCAACTGCGCTACTATGACGGCTGAGTTTTTTCTCACGTATCATTGTGAAACATCTAACTTCTCGATGGATTGGTTTGACACTAGGGTTTGCAAAATCCGTTCATTATTCGAATACGGATAATGTGAATTATCCGTTTCTTAAATTCGAATTATCCGGATATTTCGGATAGTTTCCATGTTGTAGAAAATAATATAAAATAAAGACTCCAAGTTGTTTAATAGCAAAAGGTTGTCTTTATAAGGCAAAATAAAAGTGTACATAACAATAAACATACTGAAACTTATAAAATTAGCCGTTTGAAATACAAGTGTGAATCTAAGTCAACAACGTTGGTATTCGCATTGTGCGCGGGAGCGCAAGCGACCCGTCAGCCTTGTGTTGGCTATGTTTTGTCATCGGGAGTCGCACTCGTGTATTATTCGAGAGGCAGGAGTCACACGAGTTTTTTTACCTATTGAACGCCAAGCGGTGGAGCAATTTACCGTGCCACTGACGCCAGAGCAAAAAATAAGAAGACCTCCCAAATCAACAGGGATTGATAAATACTTGTAAATCATAGTTTTTGATCATTGAAATTTGGACGGCTGTGGCCGACGTGGCGTCAGTGGCACTACTTTTAGCTGTCGGCCACAGCCGTCGCTGACAGTCAAAGGGAAAGTGAAAGGAGAGTGAAAAGGTGAAAGAGTCTGCATGCGGGTGTGTTTGCTTGACAAGGAAGGGTGCGTATTTTCTCACATAATTTTTTAAGTCCTATTATCTGAAGTCCGAAAATATTTCTCATACTATTTTATATCATAATGATCACTCTTCATATTTTTTTTTAATACTAACGATTGAAACTCATAATCATCAGAACTCATAAGATCACTAATCATACAACTTGTTTATACTAATATTTTTTTTCATATATTTTCTTACACTACTAATCTAACTCATAATCATCAGAATTCATAATCATCCGAATTCATAATCATCAAAACTCATAAAATCAACACTCATACACCTTGTTCATACTAATATTTGAACCACTACCAGGAAAATAGATTGGATTACAAAATTTGAACGAGCGAGCGAGCGAAGCGAGCGAGCAAAACCTTTCAGAGCAGATCCGACGTGGCCGGGTTAGGTTAGAAGGTCAGGCGGGAGCGAAGCGTAGCGAGCTCCCGCCTGGCCTTCGAGGTTATTTTTTTTTGCGTCCCGAAAAAAAGGCTTTCTTATATTCATACTGTTTACATACAAGAACAACCCAGCGAACCAGGAAAATATATTGAATTACAAAATTTGAACGAGCGAGCGAGCGAAGCGAGCGAGCAAAACCTTTCAGAGCAGATCCGACGTGGCCGGGTTAGGTTAGAAGGACAGGCGGGAGCGAAGCGTAGCGAGCTCCCGCCTGGCCATCGAGGTTATTTTTTTTTTGCGCCCCGAAAAAAAGACTTGCGTGTATTCATACTGTTTACATACAAGAACAATCCACCCAACCACTTCACACAAATATTTTCTAATGAATGCCATTATGAATAGGAAAATTATGATAATTGTCTGTTATGAAGTAAAACAGTTAAGAAAAAAAAATTATGAGTTTTAACATTTCTTAGTAATGACATTATTAAGAAAAAAAGTATGATAACTGACTTTTATGAGTTCCGATGATAGTAAAATAAAAGTATGAAGAAAAAAAGTATGAGGAAAAAAATTATGAAGAGTGATTGTTAGGAAGAAAAATCGGTAGTGAAATAAAAAATAGGAATAAAAATTTTATGAGAGCCAATATGGACCCGCCCCAGGCTCGTCTCGGTGGGAGCCGGCCGTCAGGCTTTGCACCTTTTAGAGCCGGTAGTGCCGCTCCACACCTTCTGAAGCTCGGCCTTCGGCCTCGTGTTGGCTAACGCTCGCCCTGCAGGCCTTTAGGGCCCTTGGGCTCACGTAGATGAGAGCTAATTGTGACGCTGTGCACCTTCGGTGCTACGCAGAACGGCCCAACTATTAGCCGGGAGATCCGCGCCAAAGAGGGAAGTATCGCAAACCCCCAAACGGGTGGAGCCGTGGAGTGTGGACCCCCAACCCACTGGCTACACTACGGGTTCCGATGGATGGCGATTTGCCTCCGTCTCCGTCCCCTCCGCCTGCGACGGAACGGGTGCGCGTTCACGTCTTCCTCGCGCTTCCGCTCCTCGGCCTCCTGCGGCATTACTGTTTTGCAGAAGGAGGCCACTCCTTGCCCTCTCGCTACTCAGCATGGCAGATACTATTCTGGGCAGCGAGAGGTCAGCCGCTCTTATAACCACGATCATGTCTCGTCGCTCTGCGTCCCACCTGCTGCACGATTGCAGGGTGTGCTGGGCCGTGTCGTCCAAGTCCCCACATTGGTGGCATGCTGGACTCGGTTCCCTCCCGATTCGATGCAGGTAATGTCCGAAACAGCCATGCCCGGACATCACCTGTCAACCTATACGATAAGTGGCCAAACTCACTGCTTAACCAGCCCTCGAATGATGAGAGGAGTGCCCCTATAGTACGGATACCATAGGGGGACTCCTCCAGTCCCGTCTTCCACCTCTCCTTGAGCCGGTCTATCGCCTGTCGTCGGGCTCTCTCAGGATCCGGGCGTTCGCCCCTCGCCCTTGCGTCCGATCTTATGCGGTATCTTTCAGCCAGCACCTAGGCGTCAAGATCCCAGGGTGGTGTACCGGCAAGGGCGCATGCCGCCGCGTGGGAGACTGTGGTATACCCCGGATAATCCGGAGGGCCTCCACGCGCTGGGATCTTGACGCCTCGGTGCTGGCTGAAAGATACCGCATAAGATCGGACGCAAGGGCGAGGAAAGAACGCCCAACGAACGCAAATTAACCCTTTGACTGCCAGCGACGGCTGTGGCCGACAGCTAAAAGTAGTGCCACTGACGCCACGTCGGCCACAGCCGTCCAAATTTCAATGATCAAAAGTTATGATTCATTGAAATAAAACAATTTAACGTTTACGTCACGGGAGGACCATGGAAAGCTGGAAAGCTTCCGAAACGTCGGGAACTAGAATGAGATAATATACGCGATATAATCCGTTAAATTGTTTTATTTCAATGAGTAATAATCGCGGAAACAGATGAAAATAGAAATTATGATTTACAAGTATTTATCAATCCCTGTTGATTTGGGAGCTCTTCTTATTTTTTTGCTCTGGCGTCAGTGGCACGGTAAATTGCTCCACCGCTTGGCGTTCAATAGGTTAAAAAACTCGAGTAACTCCTGCCTCTCGAATTATACACGAGTGCGACTCCCGATGACAAAACATAGCCCACACAAGGCTGACGGGTCGCTTGCGCTCCCGCGCACAATGCGAAAACCAACGTTGTTGACTTAGATTCACACTTTTATTTCAAACGGCTAATTTTATAAGTTTCAGTATGTTTATTGTTATGAACACTTTTATTTTGCCTTATAAAGACAACCTTTTGCTATTAAACAACTTGGAGTCTTTATTTTATATATTATTTTCTACAACATGGAAACTATCCGAAAAATCCGGATAATTCGAATTTAAGAAACGGATAATTCATATTATCCGTATTCGAATAATGAACGGATTTTGCAAGCCCTATGAACTCCGTCTATTTTTGGTAGTATTCAAAATATCCGAATTATTCGAATTCAAATTCGGATTTCAAGCGTAGCGGATAATCCGGATTATTCGAATATCCGAATATTCGGATTGCAAACCCTATTTGACACCTATTAAGATTGAAATGGATGTCTTAAAGGCGAAGGGTATAATATATGTCCTGTACGAGAACGATTGTTTTCCTATCTATGAAATAGGTACTGGAACTATAGACCGTAAGGTTTTGAAATATGGAAATTGAAAACGTATTTTTAAATGTATAGGATAGAAGGATATTTTTGACGTGATAGCATAGCGAATTATTTATTTGAAATAGCGACTAGTCATCATAATTATGTTCCTTATTTCGCCTACGCCAGTGAGGACTGCTCGCTTAGCGTGCAGGTCAACCCGATTCTAGACCTCGGGAAAACTTATAAAACCAAAATTAATCGCACATGACCGTGCTAAAAGTTTCAAGTCTTGTTTTGACCGTCCTCGCTCGAGCATGTGCTACGAATACTTGCGATCTAAGGCACCTTACCTTATTACTTGCTAGTTGGTAATATTCTTTCATTGTCTTAATATGGCTTTAGTTAGCCATACAAAATGTATAAAGACCACTCATGAACGATTAATGTATGTAGTGTGGTAATCTCGCATTAGAGCTCTCCACCACACACTCATTTAAAGATGACGGTGTGTGTTACTGTCTGGTAAGCGCAAATGAATAACTGATTTAATCCTGAGACGATAGGCCGTGTCATACGCGGGCAGACCCGCTTCACCTTTATTCAATACTAGAAGGCGCCCGCAACTTCGTTCGCGGAGGAAAACAAACATAACCCCTCTTTTTTTCTTTAGCATGTTCGGGTAAAAAGTATCCTATAACCATCTGGAGATACCCAGCTACCCGTGTACCAAAACTTGTTGAAATCAGTTTATTAGCCGATTTTGCGTTATGAAGCCACAACGATACATACAAACATACAAAAAGTCTGACCTAGTGACCTCCAAATAGTCCATAACAATATTTTTTTTGAAAATATCTTCAATGTACAGTCATTTTATTTTTACAACTTTATAATAGTATATATGAACTGACGATCGTAAGTAGTCCGTGTAGGAATAAGCGATCATCCTTGTTAGGCGAAAATTTGCATTCGAGATAAATTGGGCAACTTGGGCAAGATATACTTGAGCTTACATACATATTATACTCGTACATCAAGCAATGGAGTATCTATCAGAGATGTGAATTACTTTTAATACCTGTATTTGAAATACAAATACAAAATAACTATTTATTTAGCATGTAAATATTTTTTTCAATGACTTTCGTATTTTATTTGAAAAATTAAAAACTACGTACTATTTGAACACGACAATGGATTTTTTGTATGTGTCGTCGTGGCTGCAATACCTACGTCAAATTGTCTAAACAAATTTGAACAATTTTTGGCACACAGGTAGCTCGGAATCCACAGATGGTTATAGGATACTTTTTACTCGACTACGTAAAAGGAAATAACACGGTTATGACTTTTTCTCTTACGCGGAAGAATTTGTGGACACCTTCTAGATTTCAATAATTAAAATTCTCCACTACCAAATGTCCCTACCAAAAATTGTTGAAACACGATGGTAATTAGCTAGGTACCAAACATATATGTTTCGATTGTGACCTTTAAATAGTAAAAGAAATATATCTTCACAGAATATTTCATTTTTTCAAGTGAATAATACATTATATAGAGTTTTTGTACTTTTCGTTATCACTGCAAACATTTAAATTTGCGAAGATACACTTATTTCATATTAAAATAAATAAATTTCGAAGGTCCCTCATTCTAAAAGAGCGTAGACGGCAAACCTAATAGGTGACAGTGACAGCGTAGAAAATCACACAGAAGCACTATTATCATGATGAATTTACTATAGAAATTGAACTGCTGTTCTTCTAGAGCGCTGTGCCTGTCACAATTTCGCTAATGACGCAATTTAGAGGATCGTATACTTCTTTCATATTTTCCCCCCTATCTTCAAAATTAGTACTAAAAAAAAATCACGAAACAGATGTCGATTAATATTAACACCTGCGAGCGGACTCTCAAGTTGGGCGCTCTGTTCATTTTCGCTACATTTGCAGTTTGCTACGTTTTTGGGTACGAAAACATAGAACTAATGATTTTTTTTGGTGATGGATTAATATTATGGTATTGTTGAGGTAGGTTTTATTTACACTACATTTAAGTTTTCGCCTTGTTACAATGGTATAAGGTGAGAAACTGTACACACATGTGTTTGTCAATGTAAGCTGACTTTGAGTGCACGTCAAGGTATATTTCACTTATTTTCTTAGGTACCTTACGTGTGGACAAAGAATCAAAAATATTTTCTAGTATCAAAACTATAATTCCTAATACACCAAGTGTGGCCATCCCAAGATCTTTTGAATTTCCAGCCAAAAAATTGGGTAATATTTCGGTAGCCAGACCTAGTATTGGTCACACGGAAGAGTGAAAATATCGACTTTTACATAGGTTTCATCGTCAAGAATTAATTATATGAAAGTTTTTTGAGCCCAAAAACTTGTATAGTTTCCGAGACCTAGTTTTAATTGTTGCTTTTTGCTTTTCTGAAGGTTTTGGTATGTTAAGCTTTCTTTAGATTTCATAGAAGCACATTGCTTCACACGTCGAACCATAGATTGATTAGTGGTTTTTTTTTGCGATATTGGGTTGGACATAGAGCGATTCTTACGTATGCTATGGTCCTTAAAATATTTCTTTCCAATGTGGAACCACTACGTTATCTGGTTCATGGTCATGGCCTCTGAGCCGTAGACAGTCTCAAAGTACCGCTTTAATAAAGTTATCTTGGCATTTTGAGGTCTTTAGCGATATGATGATTCGGGCGAGTATTTTCTAGCCATTTTGGTGATGATTAGTGCTCGTTGTGTTGTTGATTCATCTTATTTGGTGGTTTCAGTAGATATTTTACAACAGTACATTACTGCAGACGCCGGGAAAGAAGGGCTTGCCAGGTGAGTAGGAGAGTGATATGAAGCCGGCAAGCACTTTTCACGGCCAGAGGCATGTATAGTGTTTTTTTCAAACATATGCATAGAAATAAAAAAATATACCACTCAAAAAACTACACGACAAAAGTTTTTGAAATTTTAAGTCGTCCGTATTTCGCGTGTGTAGTGTTCGAGTAGACCCTATTAGGGCCACATAACTTTTAAAATAAGAATCTTAATTCCTATATGGTGACTTACGAATAGACAATATTTTAAATTTATTAATCAATATGTTCGTGTGTAATAGGCATTAACGCGGATATTTGTGGTCCGATAACCATTCTGCCACAAAAAAAACTGCTGTTTAGCTTGTTCATGACACAGAACGCCATGTTTACATTTTTTTTTAAATACTTCCCGGCCTAGGCCTTAAATTTTGTATGAAATTCCTTTACAGTTCTCTCAGGTTGTTCCACCCGAAACGGGATACTTGAAGCCTGTTTTAACGCACGTGATGACGACATTTCATTGCATGTTTTGGAAAATGAAAAGTCTGTCGTTCTTGTGACATTATAGCTGTCAAAACTCGAAACCCCAAAGAAAAATTAATAGTTTAAAAACACAAGAAAAACACGCTTTACAAGACTTTTCTAACAAATCCAAACACAGCTATGATACGATGTTCCATCATGAAGTTCCAGTTCATAGCTTCCGGCTCCATCATCAGATCAGTTCGACAGTACCATATTATTGTATTGTCATCGGAACTACATACAGCTGCCAATTTTCATGACGCTACGATCCTTGGAAGATGATTAAATTAGTTACCTTAGATTCCATTACATAGTTACATACACGTCGACCTAATAAAAGCGTGTCAGAAAGGTCGATATATGGTGGAATAAAATCATTTAATTTGGCGAATCCTTACATAACGAATCAAGCCTTATATATTACTAATAGGTACCCGGAACTTCGTTCGCGGAGGAGATAAAAAACATAACCATATCCTCTTTTTTTTCAGCGTAGTTGGGTTAAAAGTATCCTATAACCATATCTGTTGATGCTCAGCTATCCGTGTACCAAAAATAGTTAAAATCTGTTAAAGAGTCCCCAGTAAGCTCAGTTCTCCGTACAAAACGACTAGCTAGTAGACATGTGCGCCGACCACATTTTACCAGGCGGCGGTGCGCCGGCTCATATTGACTCGGCGGCGGCGTGAAAAAAATCGTATATTGTAATCTAATTTTATAATAATAATTAAAACATGATCCAATCTAATTCAGGTTTAAGAATAAAATAACAAATTTTTAAATATTTTTATTAGAAAATCCTACAAACTCAATAATAACAATCAACATAGTTAAAAATCCGTCGGATCCATCGGTCCATGCGGCACGATATTCGTCTCTTTAATACTAACCATATTAAAGAAACGATAGAGCGGAACAAGGGCTCCAAAGTGTTTGCAAGGGCCCTGTCTATTGGGCAAAGCCAGCTGACCAAGCTGAAGACAGAAGACGGCAGTGTAGTGTCGACGAAGCCAGAGGTGTTGAGAGAGATCGAGAGGTTCTATGGGCAGTTATATACCTCGGCTGCCAGACCTGTTCATAACTTGGCCAAAGACCCGAGAGCTAATCTTACCCGACAGTATACCGAAGATATGACATCAGTCTGTACGAAATCTCGTAGGATGGCCTTAACAACAACAGCTCAAAAATAACACGGCGCCGGGTGATGACGGAATCACTTCAGAGCTTCTAAAAGCGGGTGGATCACCGGTACTTAAGGTCTTTCAGAAGCTCTTCAATACCGTAGTGCTCTAGGGAATCACGCCGGAGGCATGGAACGGGAGTGTGGCAGTGCTATTTTTCAAGACAGATGATAAAACGTTACTCAAGAATTATAGACCCATCTCGCTTCTGAGCCACGTCTACAAGCTGTTTTCTAGGGTCATCACGAATCATCTCTCAAGCAGGTTTGATGAATTCCAGCCTCGCGAACAAGCCGAGTTTCGAAAAGGCTCCAGTACCATAGACCACATACGCACGCTGCGGCAGGTTATAAAGAAAACCGAGGAGTATAATCTGCCACTGCTTAGCGTTTGTGGACTAGGAGAAGGCCTTCGATTCCGTCGAGTCATGGGCAGTACTGCAGTCGCTCCAGCGATGCCGGATTGGCTATCGGTATATCAAGGTGCTGAGGAGTGTTTACAACAACGCCAGTATGTCGGTCCGAGTACAAGATCAGTTTACGGAGGCGATACCCTTCCGGAGAGGTGTGAGACAAGGAGATGTAATATGTCCGAAGCTCTTCACTAAAGCAATGGAAGACGCCCTCAAGCTTTTGGAATGGCAAGGATTCGGCATCAGCATTAATTGAGAGTACCTACATCACACACCTTCGGTTTGCCGACAATATCGTGGTCATGGCAGAGACGCTGGAGGATTTCGGTATGATGCCCGAAGATCTCAACAGAGTATCCCAACAGGTGGGCCTTAAGATGAACATGGACAAGACGAAAATCATGTCGAATGGCCATATGTAGTGCCCACCCCAGTTATTAGTAACTCTGTACTCGAAGTTGTCGACGAATACGTCTATCTAGGACAAAAAATCGAGTTAGGCAGGTCCAACTTTCAGAAAGAGATCAATCAACGGATCTAACTCGGATGGGCAGCGTTTTAGAAATTGCGAAGTGTCTTCTCGTCTAGGATACCTCAGACCAAAGTCTTCAACCAGTGCGTATTACCGGTGATGACCTACGGCGCTGAGACGTGATCTCTAACTGTGGGCCTCGTAAGGAAGCTCAGAGTCACTCAGTGAGCAATATTGAGCAATATTTATCTATGTACTTATTATTATTGTTTTATTTTATTTTATTATTGTTTTATTTTAGTGCTAATGCAGGTAGGTATACATGCTTTCAAGGATTTTGGGATAAGTGTCGTAACTAATTATAGTTGGAATTATTGTCTTCATGCTTCTTATATATATATATATATTGTGATTATTTTGTGATGTCATACAGAATGGTCTTAGACCGATGCCCTGTGTGGTGGTCGTTTGTCACCAACAAGGTTTTGGTTGAAAATCAGCTTTGCGGCCTCCCGGCTTTAGCACATGCTTTTTGCTTGCACACTGCCGCAATTATTTTACACCTTTTGTTTTGTTTTATGTATGTGTGTATGCAAATAAATTAATTTCTTTCTTTCTTTCTTTCTTCCAATAGAAAGGGCTATGCTTGGGATCTCTCTACGAGATCGAATTAGAAATGAGGAAATTCCTAGACGAACCAAAGTCACCGACATAGCAAACAGAGTAAGCAAACTGAAGTGGCAATGGGCAGGGCACATAGTTCGAAGAACCGATGGCCGTTAGGGCAGAAAGGTTCTCGAGTGGGGACCATGTACCGGCAAGCGCAGCGTGGAAAGGCCACCCGCAAGGTGGTCGGACGACCTGGTTAGGGTTGCGGGGACTCGCTGGATGCTGGTCGCCTCTATCCGGCCCATGTGGAAATGTATTGAGGAGGAATGTGTGCAGCGTGGACGTCCTATGACTGAAATGATGATGATGATGATGATGATACTTAAAATCCTCTTAGCGGCTAGCTTGGCTAGTAGTCATCGTAGAATAGAGATCAGTGTTCATCGGTCAGCAGTAGGAATGTCAATCAACGTTTTTTTGCATCGAATAACTCACGGTGTAGTCAATTTATTTATTTATTAATAATTTTCATATTGTTTAAATAGTTTTTATTTAATATTATCACTCTCAGGTGAATATTTGAGCATTAATTATTTTGTTAGAAACGTTTGTCTTTGTAATAAATGTCGTGCTATCGCAACTCAATTGGTCTTATTCTCTAGTTAGTCGGGGAAAGAAACTCAGAGTTGTTCGGAGAAAACGCATTAAATCCTGCACTATATTTGTCTTTGGAATCTCATTAAACATTATTTTGTAAGGTACATTTAAAATTTTCCCTAGAAAATATACAAAGGATTCCTTAAAAAAAACATTAAGATCGTCCGATATAACTGTGTGATACGCGTAGCATAACGGATTTCGAGCGATCCGATCGGCGCAACGTCCAAACGCGTGATCTGACACGCGATCTTGCCACGCGACGATGGTCTGATACGGGCAAATGGTACAAATGTGGACGCACCTCTACGTAGTTTAGTTATATACTGTTTTTTTTTTTTCGACTGGAGCAACAGTGTCAGAAAACTCAAAACCAAAGGGGTACAGGAAAACTGTCTAAGGAACAAAGAAATACGGGTCTCCTTCCGAATCCGTTTGGTCGTTTGTCCTAATGTATCGTTTGTCCTAACGGGCGTTTCTCAGAAAAAGTGACGAACCGGAGAACGATTTCTTTTAATACCAATTTTAATATTTTTTTTGCTTATTCAATTGCTATGTTATATTGTATTATTAATTTTCTTAAGTTATAGTGTATTATTTGAGAAAATGGCATGAAAATAGTAAAAAATATCGACATTTTAACTTCAGATTCTGGTGGAACTAGTTCCAGTTAGTCACAAATATAACATTCATTTTAAATTGGTTGTAGTATTTTATGGACTAGTTTTAGTTTGTAAACACAATTAAAATATAAAAAAAAAACTATTTCAAACAGGCCTAATTTATAGAATTAATGGAACAAGTAAACTTTGAGGATAAAATAAATGTCCAGTTCGTCACAATCGCTTTCAACTGATTGCTAAAACATGCATTTTTTGTATTAAAATACCACATATATTTTTATTTTTATACATTTTGGAATATTAATTTAGTAATTATAACGCTTAAATATGCCAATTGTTGCACTACAGCAGCCAGAAATAATTATTTCGGACAGTGACTAAACGGAAGCTCATGTGACTAACTTGAAAATGTAAGGAATAGTGTACAGAGATTGAATATATCGAAAGAAAAAGTGTAAGGAATTTGTGTTATGAATCGTATGTATTTATTAAATCACCTTGTGTTTCGAGATCCCTTTATTAATATTTACCGCCGATTATGACATATTGTTTATTTTTAAGTTCACTACCTACAACTGGTGGGTTGCATGATTGTTTACAACTTTTTAGCATTTGTTATATTAATCTGTTACATTGGAATATAACACATTACTAAATAAAAAAAAGGTACAATCAAAACACAGGATTGTAATATAGCCAGTTATTAAAACAATAAGAAACAAAAATATGACCCAATCACTAAGTAGTAAAATAAACACAGACCTAATTGTTTAACTATAAAGTAGTATTGCACAAGTGCATGACTCGTCTATGAATGATTTGTTCATAAATGGGCCATGCAATTCTGTAGCTTATTTGTACCTAATAAGTTTTATATTTTTAACCATTACAAGGAGTATAAGTACACTAACTTGTTTTTTGCATGGATGTGGTTTGGCCTAGTACTTTTTAGTTAAAAATAAATTAATCATAGATCGAGCTTAATTTAAACTGGCCACAACTAGGATGGGTCAACTTTAACTTTAAAATCTAACTTAAGAAGACAGATTTTACTTTGTGGCTAGAGATCAGTAAATCCAAACTCACAGTAAAATCAACAAAGTCATTACAAAAACAACATTTTAATTTTAATCAGTCTAGCAAACTTAACACTTTTACGTAGTTTACGTAATTATAATGAGATAACTTAATCAGAACAATTTAAATATTACCCACACTACTTTTTAATATTTAAACAGTTAGTTTTAAAAAGGTATATATTTTTTTATTCTAACCTAAATATGATAATATTATTTGTCAAATGAAATATATGTAATTTGGGTGTTACTCTGGCAGACTAAGGTATATAGTAAATGATAAACAATTATATCTATTTAAAACAAACATCGCTGCTTTAGGATATGCTATGCGTTAGACAAGGAAGATGTAATTACGTTCTCGCTAAATAGCTCGCAGGTACAAAGTTGCCAATTCCTTGCAATTATAACTCCTCAATATAATAAAAATATCGCCTGTTCAGCTTGCTGTCACACAGCTGAGCAAAAAAACGCACATTGGTAATTAACAAAAACCGGTCAATGGCGAGTTAGACAACTCGCGCACCGAGGGCTCCGTACAAACTTTCCGACTTGACTAAAGACGCTTGAGTAAAGTTTGCCTCTAGTATATATGGCGTCACATAGAGAGGGGCAAACTTAATCAAACTGGGTTATTCAAAAATGATATTGGTGATTAAAAAAAAATGAAGAGACAGATAGATATATGGTCATAATTTTCGTATAATATTCATATTAAATTGCATAATTCCAGAAAATTCCAGATTTTTTGCTTGGTAAAGTTAGGAGATATAGGGGGGGGGGGAGTGGTGTTTTTTTTTTTCACATTTTCCTAAATAAAACAAAATCTACTCACAATAAAAAAAATGTTCAAAAATGAACGGATCACGCCCTTTCAAATGATACCCTATTTGACCTAGGAGCTAGACTTTGAATTTGACAGACAGACAGACAAAGTCGCACCATAAGGGTCAATTACCGTCCCATCTCTGTCACCTCCATACTCTGCAAGACTATGGAACGTGTACTGAACAACAAACTCCTGGCTGACCTAGAAGGTAACGATCTTATCAGTGACCGTCAGTACGGATATCGCCGAGCCCTGTCAAAAGGGGACCTTCTAGTGTATGTCACCCACTTATGGAGTGAGGCCATTGAGAAACACGGCGAAGCTCTTGCCGCGTCTCTCGATATCTCTAAGGCCTTTGACAGGGTCTGGCACGCTGGCCTTATATCCAAGCTTCCTAAATACGGTGTTCCTAATGGTCTTTGTACTTGGATATCTGACTTCTTGTGTAACCGGTCGATACGAGTAGTCATCGATGGCTACTTATCTGACCACCAAGCCATCGATGCCAGAGTTCCACAGGGGTCGGTCCTGTCCGCCACTCTATTCTTACTGCACATAAATGATCTGCTTATGCTCGGTATCATTGGGTACGCAGATAACAGCACAGTTGCGGACAGATATCTACCGGATGCGAAGGCCATCAGGAAAACAATCCAGTCTTGTCGAGAGGCTATATGGTAGACCGTGTGGACGCGTCTCTTCATGCAGGCTCCACTTGGGCTGATGCTAATCTGGTGACGTTCAACGCTACCAAGACGCAGGCGTGTCTATTCTCCACCAAACGGAGCCCATTCGAGCTGGCTCTGACTTTCCGGAATGTGCCTGTAAAATTGACTGGCAGCCTTGAGCTTCTTGCTTGGTGTTCAGTTGACTGCAAATCTCAACTTCGGTCAATATATCGAGTCCAAAGCAAGGACTGCAGCCAAAAAACTCGGAATCCTCTCCAAGGTTAGGCGGTATTTCACTCCAGGACATCTTCTAATGCTTTACCAAGCACAAGTCCGGTCATGTATGGAGTACTGCTGCCACCTTTGGGACGGATCAGCTAAATACCAACTGACCACTTTGGACTCGATTGACAAATGAGCTAGGTGGCTTATTGGTGACCCTACTCTGACTGACACTAAGCTGCAGAGCCTTGAGCATCGACGTAGGGTCGCTTGTCTGTCGGTTTTTTACAGGTTACATTTCGGCGAGTGTGCGGGGGAATTACATGATTTAATTCCACCAGCCCCTTTCCACCATCGGGACACATAACGCGTGCGTTCGTTCCATCCACACGTGGTCAATATTCCGCGTATCCGCACGAAGCGCTTTGGTGCCACTTTTATCATGGGTACCGCAAAGGAGTGGAACTCGTTGCCTGCGAATATGTTCCCCGACCATTATAATTTGGGCGTGTTCAAGACAAGAGTGAATAGGCTGTTTCTAGACGGGCATGATACAAACTTGACCGCATCGTCACTTAAGAACAGGTGAGATTGCGGTCAAATGCACATCTATTTTTTTAATAAAAAAAACGGATTATTATCAGGAAATTTTATATTCTTAAATCATCTATCCAAAATGGCCTATTCGAAAAATGCTAAATAACATGCTAAATAATGTGTACGTGTACAGTATTCGTAAGAAAAAAAGAGCGCCCTCATGACAAACCGCACAAAATAGTGATCCGGCTACAATCTCAATAGGTGTTTTCCTTTGATTTTTGAATTCGGTTTAAAAATCATTATTGTCTACAATGATCATTATTGATAACACTAAGACATAATTATTGTCAACAAGCGTCATTATAAAAACCATACTTGATTACAATAATGATGTCAACAATAATGACAATTTGGAAAAGCATGTCGAAACTGGCTCATATACTTGCCAATTGACACTAACCTTTAATTTAAATAAATCGTACCAAATCTGTCACAAAATGAAACACATATACAATCATTTTAATGCGTATTTACGATATAATGTCGCAAAATATGAATGACGCTGTTCGTGACACGATGGAGAGCCTGGACACAATTGCTTCTTTAATTACGCAGCGCGACATAGCAGCTTGTCGACAGTTCACGGACGAATGAAGAGTGGTGTGCGGGTGGTAGGCAAGGCATCCTTCCCACTCTTACACACATTTCTTAGACAGGGCATCCGACGTAAGCAACTTGGCGTCATTATTGTAATAATTCGTATCATTTTTTAACTCGCAAATTAGAGTTATTTTGTAATTTTTTATTTACCATTTTCATTACCCCTTTAAATGTTACTTATTTAAGTATTATTTAGATCTTATCTTGATTTTTTAATGACCTTGTTTTGTTGAATAATCTCTTAAATCTAAACGAAAGTCGTGTTGGGACGAGAAAAATCATAGCGTTCAGCACCATATACCCTTATACTTTGTTTTTTTTTATACCTATCAATAGAAAGGCAATTTTAAGTGACTGCGCCGCTCGCAACAGTTAACAAGAAAGGTAATGGCATCAAATACTCAAGTGATTTCGTCTTTACGTAAACGTACATGACACGGGAACCTTTTTTCATACTCTCAAATATTCACCCTCTCCATTTTGATATTCACGCACAATACACACAACACACCAGGCACGGCATTCACGACTACTGGCAGTACTGACTAACAACCTTGACGCTACGCGGGTTGCCAATCCACACGGGTGCGCCGGCGCGGCGCACACGTCTACTAGATATGTAGACGGAAGGGTCTCTGAAACTTTGTACTAAGAATAAGTTTAGGTATATGCAGGCCTGTAATTAGTTTATGTAGCTTCAGATACCATAGTAAAAAAATATAGCGAAGTTTTTCATACAAAACTTGTTTTTGCTGTATTTTGTTTGTTTTATAAACTGCAGGCATATTATAAACTAGTTTCCGGCCTAGATATACTTACCTCATTTCGTTGTATATATATGCAAAGTTTCGTTACAATCCAACACGCAGTTTTCAAATAAGAACGAAACTCCGTTTGTATGGGTAGGTGAAATTCGGCCGAGCTTACTGGGTACTCTTAAGCCGTTTTGCCGTGATGAAGCCACAACGACACAATGAAAATATTTTAGATTCAGTGACGTCTAAATAGTTCATAACACTTTTTTATAGATTAGAAAATATCTAAACAAAAATTAGTACATGCTGGTGTCAAATTACAGTTCTATATTGATATATGTAACAAGGTAAGGTACACAAAAACTAAATTTATACACACTTTGAGTAGGTAGTGTTGTTAATATCGCTTTGCATTCTTTTTGGGGATGTTGTAAGTTTTCACGTACTGGCCAGTTATGTTCTGAAAGAAATCAGATTTATGAAACTTAATAGATTCATATTTATGAAAGCATATTCATATTCGTCAGATGACAAGCAAAACTCACTGACTGACAAATACCTACTTGAATTAAAGCTTGTATCTCAGCATCGATGCCGTACCGAGATATGAGGTTTTGAAGAGCAGTGACATATATTTTAGTGAGTCTCGCTTGACACCTGACGAATATATCAGTTTCAATAATGGTCGTGCGTAAAAAAAACCTTAATTCACAGATCACTTTAAATGGTCTGTGCCTACACCACACCTACACTGAGCTCAATATAGTTTTGACAATCATGCAATCTCGTATGTAACTATGGAAGAACATATTCAAGACGAATAGTCGTGGTTCACTTAACCGGTTTGGCTCAGTGGGAGTAACGCTGCCTGCGAAGCTGAGGTCCTGGGTTCAAATCCCGGTTAGGGCAAATATTTGTGTGATGAGCATAAATATTTGTTCCTGAGTCTTGGATGTATTCTATGTATATAAAGTAATATATCTATTTAATATATCGTCGTCTAGTACCCATAACAGAAGCCTTATTGAGCTTACCATGGGACTAGTTCGATTTGTGTAAAATTGCCCCGTAATATTTATTTATTTATTAAAAAAAAAAAACCTCTTTTCCATAGAAATGATGGTTCACAGCGCTCGAAGTTCCCCACACACCTAGGTAAATAAAAAAAGCTTTTCCAGTTAAATAATCTTAGCCGATTACGGTCACGCACCGAAACGTAGTAACTGTCGCTGGCGCATGGAGCATTTCGAGCGCTGTCATCGTATCATGACTAGCGGTCAAGAGGTAGTAAATGGAGCGTACGTACCTGTTCATCAAGCGGAGACTGGAAGGTCCGCAGGACAGGCTCGCCCAGTTCAACGGCGAGAGTGCTGCGGCGGTGATGTGCGCGCACAGCGTCCATCAGCATGGCGTGCGTGAGGCGCGCGCGGTCACAGGAGCGTGCCGCGCGCCGCACGTCGCGCAGCGCGTCCAGCGCCGTGTTAACGCGCGCGCGTGCCAGGAAGCTGTACAGCGAACACTCCTCGTCGTGTTCCTGTGTAACACCGTTATAGCAAACAACAATATAAGCATATACCCACCAATCAAAGTACACGACTGTTTATTATAAATACCTGCCTGCGTGCACTAGAAAGGTCAGAGATATTCTAGCAGCCCTGGCCGCCCTAGGCCGTGTGGTGGCCCTCTTCTCAGCTCAGACAGCACGATCGTTGGGCCTATCCTAATAATCTCACGATCCCTGCATCGGGCATCGGGCCTAGTTTAGTCGGCCTTATGGAAAATTTGTATATGACTCCGGTCCGGTTTTTGCATTACAATTACTTAGGTAAACTAGACGTAACCTAATATAACTTTTTTTGCTCTATCATAAAACAAAAATCCCAATACTTGAAAGACAATGCTAATTACCTAGGAACGTAAAATTTACCTGTAGATAAGATCAGGATCAAATAGTCTGTATTTTGCACGTGGTAATAATAGTCTGTATTATCCACGTCGCACGTCGTGGCAAAAACTTATATCGTCACATTACTTTAATGCCTATATGGTAATAAATAAATTTGACAGTCTATTGTATATAGTGACTGTACATTCAGATCGTATCTTTAAATACCGTCGGTGCGACAAAAAAAATCGCTATGTATTTTTTGTTTACTTTTCAGGAGACACAAAAAACTGATTATATCCCTAGACAAGACCTTTTTAGTGTTACAATATTTTTTTATGAATTCGAAATTGGTTTTTACATAGTTATTTAGTGTAAAAAAATTACTTGACTTGTATTTTTTCATAATATCGGCCATAAACAACAATTTGGCCACATAGGGGTTTGAATTTGGGCAATTTTAAATCGCCTTGTACCAAACCTATACATGGCGGTTTTTTTACTGTTTTCGTTAGTATGGGTGGTGACACATAGCTGACTAAAAATGAAACAGTAATCAACTTTTTTATTTATAGCAGTCATCCAGTATAGTATAGCTTTGTTTTTATTGATTGTATCTTAATACTAGTTGTAACGTACATTAAACTTCCACCACTCATTAATAAAGTGCTCGTAATCAACTGCCCATAATCGGTTCCTAGGGCATGATCTTCAACATCAATCGTACCTAACGTAAGAAATCTGTCTTAATGTATAAAATTGTATAATATAGATGAGTATCTTACACATTAAGATTATCATAAAAGTAATGATAATCTTTGTGCATGTATTTCTTTAAGGATTGTAAGCTCATGTACTTTGAATCGTCAATCTTCGGGCTGCAATCATATAATGATGCGGGTTCGTCGACTTGTTCCTGTTGCGTTTTTGACCTTCTTTGTGGCAAGGGTGTAAACGGGTCGGTGTGCCGCAATTTATATTTGACAACGCCATCAGGAGTATACCAAAGACCTCTTATATCAGTCACTGTAGGGTCACCGGCTCGCTTACCAGGCCTAATACTTGAAAAATTGCCCAGCACTTTTTCGTAATTTTTGAAGAACGTATGATCTAAATAATTAATTTCATACGGTTGATTAGGCCTCGCTTGTCTCATACAGGCTAAGTAATCTGTAGGGGAATAAATTGGGGGCTTAAATTGCCTTTCTAAAGTAGAATGCACACTATCAACCTCCATCATAGTGTGACCTTTTTCCAAAATTAATTGTTCAATGTCGATTCCTAAAGTTGAGGAGGTGTCTGACAAAGCGCTGCTCAAGATCTTATTTCTGTTTTGGTATGAACAACCATCTGAAATAAGACAAACTTTTTGGTAAGAAGCGCAGTTCTCTTTTATGAAATGAATGATACAGCTTGTTATATCATTGGCTGTTACACCGCCTTCACCTTCATGCCATACATACAAGTAAACATTTTTATTATTTTTAACATAAAATGTAAAGTTATGTATTGCCAGCTTTTGCTTGTAATATTGTTCAGACACAAGAAGTTTAGGGCAAAGTAGAACGCTTTGCATATCCATTGTGACAACTATCACCGTCGAGGATATTTCATTTATTGCCATTGTCTTGGCTTGTCTGGCTTCATCCTTTTTAATTATGTGTAGGCTGTATATCTCTTCGGATACATTGCCCTCTTTGTATCCAACACATGTATCACATTGATCTTTCCTGGGTTTGAATATGGATATTTTATGGCTTTCTAACTTATCGATAAACAGTTTTCTTGTAACGGCATATAGATTATTTTCCTTGCACCAGGCTTTGTAAACTTTATGCATGTGAGTTTTGGAGTGAAAAATATCTTCGACATACTTTCGGTCACTGTCAGCTCTGCAGTAGTGACTGGGTACAACAGGTACTTGTTCGAGCCACAGGTCCACAGACCTAGATTTCAAAACTTTAGGTTTTGACATTGAGGGCTGATCAATTTTCCGCACCTTACATGGTGGTTCTATGATTGAATTAGTTCTGACCCATTCCTGAAGTACATCTTTTTTTAAGTCCAAAGTTGCCAAAAAAAATGACCGACATACGCGTATTTTGGATCCATTTTGACCAGGAAGAAAGCAGTCAAAGCCGTACATTTTTTTTGCATTGGCGCTGATATTAGTTGTATTAGGTCGTCGTTTTATCGTGTTACGAAGTTGTACTAAACCATTAATGTACGATTTTTTTGCCTCCCACGATGGTAACTGCCAAAAATACTGGAAAATATCGCTTCTGATTTCGTCAGTTACAGCTGAGCAAAGAAAACTCCGATGAGATTTCTTCTCCGCGCCATGGGGACATTTTTTTTCGCATAACATACGGTTTTCCTTGACTACATGAGCTTTATGCGCTGTCGACGTAGACAGATCTCTTTTTCGTTTGGTGCCTCTGTATTTCAATCCCAGGAGCCTTAATTGTTGGTTCTTAGAGGTAGTTTTAGATAACGAAATAACAATCTCAGGGTTTGCTTGACCTGTACTCATGTTGACTGCATCAAATACACCAGTTTCATGATTTAATATAAATGTACAGTTCCCCATGTCGGTAGCGTTTTCCGGAGTATTTTTTTCTGACAATGGGACCTCTTCAATTACATTCACAGGGACAACTAAAGTATCTTTTAAAGTCGATTGTGAATTTTCTTCAATTTCAGTAATGTTCACGACTCTTGGGTTATCATCAAGAAGCATTGAAGTTACTTGAGGGGTAGTCAATGAGTTATTTTCAAGCCAAACTGATGGCACTGTTAAATTGTTCCCTTCGGTTATGCTATCATGATTTAAAGGCGTAAGTGGCTCTTCAGTGACATTTTGAACGGATCCGTAAGAAATGTCGGTCAGAAAAAAATCGTTGGAATGCATTTTTAGTATGTCGTTTGAAGCATTGTTGGGTGTCGAATTTTCACATACCCGTACGGGACGAATAGGGCTTGTAAAGAAATCCAAGCTGTTTTCTTCACAAAAAAACATATTTAAGTCAAAAATGTCATTCTCTGTGTTTGTATGTTTTACTATATTGTCTGAAGCATGAATGCCGCATAACGCCACTAGTTTTTTCCCTCTTAATAATTTGTTTGCCGCCATCTGTTCGAAAATAAAACGATTGGTTTATTATTTTTGTCTTCTGAATCAAATGTGTAATTCTTAAGAAAAAGTGAAAAACTAAGTATAGGGTGTCGTGCGAAGCAAGTACTTTTAGTCTGTATAAAAACACAAATCTACCCACTTATGAGTGGGCACAGTTGAACTATTAACTATAACCTTGTAACCTCCAACCGATGAACCAATGATTCGATAATAACCATTATCCTGTAACATTAGATAACAATAATAAAACACATAAATTATTTACCTTAATTATCCATGGATTTATCACTTTTTATATCATTTATTTCACTTTAATTTCACATCGAGTTCACATCAGGTCGAGAAACCCTCGATATGTGCAAAAAAATTGATGGTTATTGACGTTTAGAGGGCACATGAAAAACCGCTATGTGATAATAATCACTTAGCGATTTGTTTCTTCCAAATCATATTAGACGTGCACATAGCGGAAAAAATAATTTCGAAACCAATAAAGATATCGAAAAACGGTTTTGTAGGATTGTGTAAAGTATCGAAAGGTATCAAAATATGTAAAAACCTAAAAATCCAAAAAAAATACATAGCGATTTTTTTTTTCGCACCGACGATACGTGCCGGTATGATATACGAGTATATCATTACATTAGGAATCTTAATTTTATTCCGGTATTAAGAAAAATAGGTAAATCATAAGGCGCGAAAAAAAGATGCGAGGAAAATGGCAACATTTCAGTTTTTGAAAGTGACTACAGTTGAAATATCATGGATAGATTTTGACTCTGTAGACATTTATATTATTTTTGGATCGCTATTTATTGAACAAATGGATATTATTAGCAAATGGTGATCTGTAGGCGGTACAAAATCAATTCCTTTGCTTTATATAAATGGCTATTATAAAAAAAAGTATTAACGTGTCATATTGACAGCTTACATTTGTGTTATAAGGAGTGGCGGGTAATAATAACGACACGATAAAATAATGAACACAAATGACAGTGAACTGTGACTAGTCACGACGGAACGTTACAAAATCACGTAAGTTAAGTGAGCAACAACTATGGTAACACCACGCTAAAATTGTTATAATGATCAGAGGGGCTACTCCGAAACCCGAAAAACGAAGTTCGTATGGCGCCATCCCGCTCACTCAAATACAGCATCATATGCAAGCGAGGGACAGCACGTTACCAACTTCGTTTTTCGGGTTTATTTACATCTGGTACGAAAGTAAATTGTAACGCTTTTCACCATCTCTAGCCATGACACTTGTCACAATGAGCCCACAGATGATATTTTTTACTTTTTAAATGTATTTCCTCCTCGAATTGCGCTTAGGTCCTTATAGGAAGAGGTAGTTTTGTTTTATCAAAATCAGTGGCTAAAATTAAAAATACAAAATACGTTCCTCGTAATTTTGCGAATATTATTAGATAGTTCGATAAAATGAGGGGGTAAAAAAATGAAATGTTGTAGCTCATTTGATGTAGTAGCTCAAGCGTTCTCGGTCAGAACAGAGACTTCAATGCAGTTAAATCTTATAAGAAAGTAGATAGTTCTTACTCTTTTGCGGTCTGTTTCCATAACTACTTCTTGTTGTCGCTTTATTTCTATTGCCCAGCCGCTAAAAAAATATTGATGAATCAATTAAGGTGTAAAATTACCGACCAAGAGGTTTTAACATATTGAAAATATACTAAGGACTAGTAACTAGCCATGTTAACTACGACCAAAAAGGTAAAAAAACCGGCCAAGAGCATGTCGCACCATGCTCAGTGCAGGGTTCCGCAGCCGTGCATATGAAAAAATACACACTACGGACGAAAAAAAAAACGACATGAAAATGTGCTCTAGCGTTATTACTAACGTAGATCTAGTATAGAAAATTGTACTACTGTCCTTCTTGTGTGCTGTGACAGTGTTATATCCAGGGGTGCAACTTATTTGTACCACCTATATCGGCTAGCTGTTCTCTATAAATATGCACTGCGTGCAGCTTACCAAGCTGGCTACATATCGGGGAACACTCTGAAACCAGAAATTTCCGTACCGTGTCCATCTTCTTGGGGATGGACTAAGGCAAAAGAGTTGGACTCCAGAATGGTCGGCAATTACGGCGATTTGGTCGCAAGTAAGCCTCTTGGACCATTGTGGCTGCAAATCTGGCTGCGATACTATGCGTTGAGGGTGTCGTCGGGTCACCTTACCGTACAATGCCCAGTGACGAATATAATATTAAATGCAGGGTTATTTTGTATGGTGACCACTGATTTCCACTGGTAGGCACAGAAATTTAGGTCTAATGGTAATCAACTACGGCACAAAAATAATTCGACAGTAATCTACAGCAACACAGTCCACTGTATAAAAGTTCAGTGATTTTGTAGTATTGGAATGGCACAAGTACTTCAAAACGACTTTTCCTTTTCAGTTCTACATCTGCCGATAAACCCGAAGAGGACATTTAAGTTTTAATATAAAATATTTCACAAACATCTATGTACAGTCTTTTATTTCATATGTGACATATTTAAGTTGTAGTCCCATCAAATAAAAAGCTAAATTTTTAAATAAATTATAAATGCCATGGAGATGCGCTCTTTTGCTAGTGCTTTTTTATATCGTATTTTTTCACTTGTAGTGTTTTTTTTTTGTATAAACGACTGCGGAATCCTACACTGAGCATGGTCCGACGTTTTGCGTTCTGTAAACTGCACAGGTTGTATGTTTCTTCCAATACTCGTATTTGAGTATTCGAAATCGCTATCTTGTTCTATTGGCGCTTCATTACCGCTTTAAGTATCCTGGGCGCATTATAAAAAACTATTTCCCTGTAGATTCGGATTACCAGTTTCGGTTGTTTAGTAGAATAGGTACCTGGATTTTAGAAAATAACTAAATATACCGAGATATAAACAACAGGGAAATGGTTGCTATTTAAAGTACCTACATTGAAGAATATGTGTTTAACCCAACTGTTCATAGATTGTATATTCAGTATAATGAATTGATGGAGGCGCAGCTCTTACTTGTTAATGTGAAGGAACTCTTCAAGAATATCTGCATCACGAGGGCTGAGATTTGGGCTTTGCATTTGTATTTCAGTCCATGTTTCCATTAATTTAAAAGTCAAGTAGTGAGAGCATAATACTAACATTACCTGCAAATTAATAAGTACTTAATGAAGTCTGTTAATTGGTCTAAAAATACGTTATTATAATATAATCAAATAACAACTTCGTCTTTAGCTGCCAGATGTATGTGCTTGTAAAGATTGTAGGCTTCATCCGCCAACGACGCCTTGTCATGCAGGTCTTCAGACAATAGTTGAAGCAGAGCAAAAGCCTATAACAAACGTTGTGAAACGAGTAGAAAAGTTAAAATATCGACTGATTCGATAATTCTCCAACCAGGTTAATCACGTGACGAAACGTATGTTATAACGGTCATTCCCAAAGAGGGTATTTTAGGACGTGCGAGCAAATATCTTAGGTATGCATCATTGTTTTAGATGTTTTAGTATTTGCTTGACATATTACTACGTTCATTTTAACTCGAAAGTTGCTGTTTGTTGAAGTTGTTCTAAGGGCTTTGTTATAGAAATAGATTTTTTTCCGCGGTGACAAACGTGTAGCTATAGCTACCTAAAATCCGCGCTAGCGCTCGATATGATAGGGTTGCGCATAAACTTACAAAAGTGATGTGAAATTCGATTTTTATCCGTTGACGGGTTTTAGGTACACGTTTGTAAAAATGTGTATAGTCGTGTCTCAGCCATCCTTCAGTGCGAGTGTGTTGATCGTGCTTGTGAACAGAATGGATAACATTTCATTTTTTTATAGTGACTATAATTGAAATATCATTGATAGATATGGGCTCTCTGAACGCATTAACATTATTTTTGGAATTTTGGTATTAGCAATTTTTGAAAAAAAAAATATTATTAGCAAATAGTAATCTTTAGGCGGTACAAAGATAATTTCTGTGCTTTATATTTTTTAGTCTTATGAAAAAGTGTTAACGTGTCATATTGGCAGTTTACGTTTGTGTCAGAAGTCATAACTAGTGGCGGGTAATAAAAACGACACAATAAAAAATCACAGTGAACTAGAAAAATATAGCTGTGACTGGTTATGTAAGCAACAAGTGTGATAAAATAATGTTAAAATTATTATAATGATTTGAATACATTACAGTAAGTAACTTTACCGTGGCAAGTCAGGGTTTGTCGTGGGTAACAAAATCACAGTGACTTTTTTACAACTGGTACGAAAGTCACTGTGATTGAAATTGAATTGTAACGCATTTCACCATCTATACTTAGTTATGACACTTGTCACAATGAGCCCACAGATGCAGAATATTGTTTACTTTTTAAATTTATTCTTCCTCTAATTGCGCTTAGGCCCTTATAGAATGAGGTAGTTTTGTTATATTAAAATCAGTGGCTAAAATTCAAAATAATTTAAAAACATAAAATACGTCCCTCGTAATTTTGCAAATATTATTAGATATTTCGATAAAATTAGGGGGTAAAAAAAATGAATTGTTGTCCATTACGGACGTAAGTAGCTAAACTCCAATTTTGTTGCACGTGTTTACTTAACTCCGTTTAGTCGTGTATATTTTACGTGTTTATTTGTGAGTGTTGTAGGCTTAAGACATATAGTATCGTAAAGTCGGGTTACTTTAGCCCTGGAGGGTAGCTCTGGCCATTGAGATTTACTCTGTCCAGGTTATATTATTGCCAAAGACATTCAATATTACCCAACTATAGACAGGACATCGCGAACCAAAGCGTAATCCATGACTTGTTACCTCGAGGTAACAAGTCGTTTAGTCTAGTATGACGCGTCGCTCTGACATGACGCATTTATATTGCAACAAACCATTAGAAATAAAAATAATTTAACGGGAAATATGCCTATAGTTGCGCCTTGAAATCCTGTAAGTCCCGTTACGGCAAAAGCACTGGATGTGACTTCACCTTATTTTCATAGGTATTATGTATATTTATTTAATAATTTCAATAAAACAAAATCGTCAATAGATGATTCTAGAAAATGTCCCTAAACTTTTAGTACCTAATAGAAACGCCCTCCAGTGTTCAGTAGCCGTACTAAACTTAGTATGTGGTGTAATATTATGTCGACATGTATTATCGATAATATTACTATGAAGTAAAAAATAATTTATGTATAAAATTATAAAAGTACAGACTAATAAGTAATAATAATAAACCGTTACGGCGTGGTAGCCGGAAGCGGTGGCAGTGTGATAACCATCCAAGTTTTATTTTTTGTGTTATACAAAACAAATGTAAATAAAGAACTCGGATATATTGAAACAACTTCAATTATTTGAATACCTCCTAAATTCATCACTTCTTTGTTAGAAATTATTCAAACATGAAGTATTTTTATTTCTATGAAACACAAATTTTAAGTTCTTAATGTGGGAAAACTAACACCACATAACTATCTATTGTTTCTAAACAAGTCAAAGTGGAAAGAAAAATACGATTAAATAATTGATAGATTCAGGCGTTACTTTGCGGAATTCCATACTAGATCAATGTATTATAGTACCTTTGCTGTTTCGCGAACTAGTGTCTTTGTTAGATGTGACAATAAATTGTGCTCACATGCGCATATTTTCATGCAGTTTCCATAAAAAAAAAAAAAAACTCGGGTGGACGCCGGACCGTCAACATCTCCTGCATCTCCTAATGATGCCTCGAGAGGCGAAACACGTGTCGAGGATTGTACTGTTTGGTGTTGGTTTGTTGTATTTGCATGCGTATTTTTTTATGGAAACTGCATGAAAATATGCGCATGTGAGCACAATTTATTGTCACATCTAACAAAGACACTAGTTCGCGGAACAGCAAAGGTACTATAATCCATTGATCTAAAAATACGATTGCTCTCGCACGTGGTCACACCAGGACTCGATCCCGGTACCTCTCGATTACGCGTCGAGCGTGTGAACCTCACCACCAGCGAGCACTGTGCCTCGAATTTATCCATCCGCTTTGAATCATGTACTCGTGACTATTGTATTTTTTTAAGGCGAAGAGATGGGGAAATGACCTTGCTCGTTCGGCCCGAACGTAATACTTCGAGCGCGCGCGCCATCTAGTACATATTAGATGCTCTCTCTTGACTCGTCGTATTGCGCATTGACTAGTTGTGAACTATCGACTCCTTTTGCAGTATGGTGGCGCTTGTTTTGAGGCTACTTTATTCCAGTTTATTTTTTTGACCTTGCTCCTTGCTGAAATTATGTGTTGTGTCAATAGAAAGATTTTTGTTTGTGCCTATTTTCAATTATGGATTCGGAAGGATATAAAGAGCTTCCGGACTGTCAACCATTTTTCAGATTCTGATGGACCCTGGGGGTTCCTACTGGTATTCAAGATTGGATGATCATTGGTGCATGGTGGTGGTGGATGGTGGTGGTGGTGATGGAGGTAATGATGGTGATGATTGGGATGGTGGTGATGATGGTGGTGATGGTGATGATTGGGATGCTTGTGTTGTGATGGTGATGATGGTGACGGTGGTGGATGGTAGTGGATGACGGTGGTGGTGGTGACGGCGGTGATGATAATGATGGTGGTGGTGGCGTTGATGGTGATGATGGTGACGATGATGATGGTGATGGTGGTGATGATGGTGGTGATGGTGGTGATGGTGATGATGGTGACAGTGGTGGATGGTAGTGGATGATGGTGGTGGTGGTAGTGATGGTAGTGATGGTGATGATGATGATGATGATGATGATAATGATGATGATGATGATGATGATGATGATGATGATGATGATGATGATGATGATGATTATGGTGATGATGGTGGTGTTGATGGTGATAATGGTGCCGATGGTGATGGTACCACCACCATCACCACCACCTCCACCATCCCCACCACCACCATCATCCACTACCATCCACCACCATCACCATCAGAACCACCACTATCATCACCACCACTATCATACGACCACCACTACCATACCACCACCATCACTACCATCATCACCACCATCACCACCACCACCACGATCACCACCATCATCACCATCAACACCACCACTACCACCACCATCACTACCATCATCACCACCATCACCACCATCACTATCATTACCACCACCGCCACCGTTCTTGTTCCCTAGTTTTAGGGACTCAAGAATCTCCAAGTAATTACGTCGCACGGAGCGACTCACGCCGCACAAAACACCAAGATAAAATGTCTAATATAATAACACAAACAATAACATACAAAACAAAATAACAAATTCCCGAAATAAACAACGCCTCAAAGACTACCGGTTCGTAATAATAATAAACATAGAGTACCTTGATATGAAGGCATGATGACTTTGATATAAGGGTATGAAAATCAAAATAATAATTAGTCCGTCAGTTAGATAATACAAAAATATTGGACACGTATTTTTCGTTTTTACATAATTATAAAAAAAATACTCAGATAAATCGCGTTTAACTTTAAGAGTGGGGGCTCGTGACGTCACTCCTAAGTAAAATATGTACTTAAGAGTGACTTCACGCGACATTTTGACTCAATGTATCGCCTTTAGTTTTCGGGTTAGTAAAAAAAAGAAAAAATACGTATCCAATATTTTTATTAATCTACAAGACGGACTAATTTTTAAAATTTAGTCATCATCCCTATTACACTGGTACTAAATCGTAGAATAGAACACATCAAAACAACACAAACGCAATCAGTTGACGGAATGAATTCAAAAACATTATCGCTACGCTATGGATAGATGGAAGCGAGCTGGCAACGGCGTAAGCGCACGCCGCGCCGCCGTGGCGTAGCGTGAGCACGCAACGTCGCTTTCACTGCTAAAGCGCCTACAATTTACACTGATCAAATATTTAGTACGTTGACTTCGTAGAAATCTCGTAGGCGAAAGTTGATTTTGGATTTAAATTAAACTCCGTATTACACAAATTAGACTAAGTTTCTTCCTATCAGTTAGTAGACCAAGGTTGTTAAAGTACATATGCAAAATTTGGTAATGTAGAATTGCTCACAGGCGGAAAAAAAGATGTAGAATATTTTTAAAAACCTGCTTCTTAAAAATTGTTTCTAGGCCTAGTTGCATCAGATAGGAACGAACTTACCCTATCAACTCGTAATTAAGTATATATGTGTCCTGAATAGTTACTTCTCACAACCCTATATGCTACAAATAATATCAAAAAAATTGCACAAAAACAGATCGATTTCAGTGATTTGACCACCCCTTCGCCTTAAAGGTATTATAACCTTAGCGCCATCTAAGAGAACACGTATTACATCTGACTCACATTCTCACTCGTGACACACACGTGGTCACACCAGGACTCGAACCCGCTACCTCTCGCTCTGCTCTTCTCGCTCTGTTCTGCACTTCTGCTCGACACGTAATCGGTTCGAGTCCTGGTGTGACCACGTGTGTGTCACGAGTGCGAGAGCAATCGTATTTTTCTTTGCGCTTTGACTTGTATCTATGTCACATCGAAATATTGTATCATGTACATTTATCCAAATTATCGATACTTTGTATCGTCGTGTCACCACCCCTAGCACGCGTAACTAACATCACCTAGTTGATAATAGCAGAAATGCATTTTTAATTCGTTTAGTTTGTGGTTTTATTTATTTATTTGTTTCATATGTCACTTGCAGTAAAAAAAACACCAAACATGACACAGGTACATTTGAGAACATAAATAAATTGAATTATCATAAAATACCATTAATAATAATTAATTATCACTTATCGTACTCGAAGCCACGATGGTCTCGAGATAATTCCCGGCAGTGGCTATAAATCTCGGCTCGGAGGTCGAGAAGAGATCAAGAGTTTCGTCCTGGTCCAATATATTGTTAATGAGCCGCAGAGCGCGGTGAAGCGGTGAGTTAGACAGTGCCCTGGTGCGCGCGCGCGGGAGGCTAAGCAGAGGTTGTTTTCGGGGACGCAAACCGTGTTTAGGTATTGGGGGAACGTTTAAGGAAATCTGTGATAACAGGTAACTGTCGTAAATATTTCCTCGCAGTAGCCGAAGAAAGAATTGTAATAAAGTAACATTTCGCCGTGCTTCTCATGTCTTGTAGCCCACCATGCCTAGCACGTAGGAGGTCGGGTAAAAAGAGGGATAATAATAGTACAGTTTCTTAAACAAGTGTCTTGCAAACGTTTTTTGTAGTTTTTCTATTGTAAGTACGTATTTGGCTTCATACGGGTTCCACACGATAGTATTGCTATCTGTTTTACTACGTACATATGAGTAATATATATATATATATATAAAATAGCTGGGTCTGACGCATAATGAAGCCCATACGTTTACGAGCTGCTTTACAGATTTCGAGAGTCTGGTGGTGGAATGTTGACTGTGAGTCGAACCATGTGCCAAGGTTCTTTACCATGGTTTCACGTTTAAGTTTTTCACCCGCTATATAATAGTCGTCATAAAGTGGCTGCTTAGATCGCGTATAAGTAATTATAGCGCACTTGGACATATTAAGAGCTAGACTATTAGATCTACCCCATTCATGTACTCTGTCTATATTGGCCTGGAGCAGAGCGGTGTCCCGTGAGGAATGCACTGGTATGGCCAGTTTTACGTCATCAGCAAAAATAAGACAGAAGGAATGCGAAATCTGTACCGGTAAATCATTGATTAGAATAAGGAAGAATAACGGACCGAGGTTACTCCCTTGACTTATACCGGAAGTGACCTGGTAAGGTATCGATGTGCATCCGTGATAATTTACGAACTGGGCCCTATTTGACAAATAATCTGCTATGAACTCTAAGAGGTCTGGCGAAAAACCGCTTAGTGCTAGTTTGTACAGAAGTATTATATTGTCCACACGGTTGAATGCCTTCTGAAAATCAAAATATGCTACGTCTACCTGCCTGGTATTATCCAGATTGTTCGCGATAAACGTAGTAATATTCATCAAGTTCGTCGTGGTTGATTTTTGGGGTAGAGAGCCTTGTTGTTCATCACAGAAGCCGGCTTTAAGTTGAGTAAATAACCTAGCATGTATCACCGCTTCAAAAACCTTCCCAAACACACACAGGACTGCCACCGGTCTATAATTGGGTATGTCTGATTTTGAACCGGATTTATGTAATGGGATCACTTTCGAAGTTTTCCATAGAGAAGGGCGTTTTGATTGATAGATTGAATATATAGCTAAGCGGTGCTATCCAGGCTTCATAACAATCTTTCGCAATAACTTGAGGAACTCCATCCGGTCCCTGAGTGAATTTGGGGGAAAGCTTTCTGAGCGCGGTGCGTACATCGCTCAAATATACTTGTTCAATGTTGATGTAAGTCTCATCGACTGCAGATTGGTTAGTGGCTGTCATTGCAGCCTTCGCGTCGAGAACAGGGACGGTGTTCAAAAACATGCTCTTAAAAAACCTTGCAAATGAGTCCGCCACCTGCTGCGGCGTGAGGTCGCCGAATACAGCCGGTTCATTAGACACGCGAGCTGACTTTATGTATGTCCAGAAAGAGGTCGGGTCGCGAGCAATGTTTGATTGAATACTGTCTAGATACTTTTTTAAAGCTTCCTCGGACGATTTTCTTACTAGTTTCCTATAGTAGTAAAAAAAACGGGTAATATAGTTGATTGCCAGACAGTTTGTATAGTTTATGATAGCTATTTTTTAATTGATTTAAATGAATTAAGTCTGGAGTGAACCATTTAGGATACTGAGTCGACCGTTTGGATTTGCATTGGTACGGAACCGCCGCCTCAAATATATCGTAAACCTTGCTATAAAAAAAGTCCACCGCAGCATCCAAATCCTCAATACTATACAGCGCAGTCCAAACCATATCGGTAACTAAGGAATAAAGGAGCGGGAAGTTAGCCTTGCGAAAATTTCTAATGTTGGTGTTAGTATTATTGACGAGTTCCGAGGATTGATTACCCTGCATGGAAAACCGCGAATTTAAGCCTAATTTGATGTCTAATGGACAGTGATGTACTTCGGCGGGGACCAGTCCGTGTATACTCTCCAAAATCGAGATTGAAGCCCGGGGGTGGCTTCACTAATATTAAATCTAGTAAACGCTTATTTTTATTTAAATTGTTTTTTTTTGTGACAAATTACACGTTGTTAATAGAAAATCATAATTCTTGCAAACCGAAGTACTTGTCGAATATAAATTGAAATCCTCTAAAATTATAATTGGTGAAGATTACGAGTTGACCAGCCTTTCAACACATTGGAATATTGAGTGGTATCTACAGTCCGGTATTCGAGGCGGAAGATAAGTAACACAACAGATAAAGCGCATGGCTCGGGCTGTAACTAGCGTGCTCACGATTTCGTCGTCCGGTTCGGCGCCGCACTGCAAGCGGCGAAGAGCGAGCGGCGCGCGCGCCGCCAGAAGGACGCCGCCACCGCCGCCGCGTCCGCGTCGGTCGGCTCGCAGTACTTGCTAGGAACTCGGAAACAGCTCGGAGTCGAAGACAGAGTCGTCTAGACGTGATTCTGTAAGCGCCATCAAATCGGCGTGGAATGTCTCAAGTTCTCATTTTACGGTGGTTACTTTGCCTTTTAGTCCTCGTACGTTTTGGTAGAATAAGTTATACATGTGTGTTTTGGGCTTCTCCTTGGCTTTTGGTACGAAAAAACGTTTTACCCCGCGTCCGATCTTTGCCATTTGAAAACCATTCCTGCAAGGCCGTGTTCCGTGGCCAGATCGCGGGTGACATGAAGTATTCAAATTGTTGAGGCGAAACGGTGATAATAAAACATGTATGACGACTATGCTCCGGACTGGGCTTTTTTACAGTATAATCCTGGCCCGGCATTTTATTTTTCATATATGTAATAATATCATCTTCTGTAGTATCAGCATGAAAGTTCCATGCGTGGATATATTTACTCGGCTCCAATGTTCTTAAGTTAGAATCAGGTGCGCCAGTGGCTCGTATGGTAGCTCGACGCGAACGCAGCTGGTTTTGAGATGATGACGATTTTCTTCCTTTTTTGGTACTTCCTATTATGTCGCATCGATCTGTATTAGTACTTGTGTTGATGGAGGGCCTCATGTTTGATTTAGGTGGCAGTCTTGCGGGCGGTGCCGGACTAGCGGGCGGTGCCGGACTAGCGGGCGGTGCCTGAGTAGCGGGCGGTGCCGGACTAGCGGACGGTGCCGGACTAGCGAGCGGTGCCGGACTAGCGGGCGGTGCCGGACTTATGGGCAGCGCCTCCGCTGATGGTGGTATAGGTTCCTTATCGTGTGGTGCTAATATCGAGAGCGAGTTAGAAGTATCGGATCCCTTAGATTTACGTAATTCCAGTATTTTACCATGGTCTAAGGTCTGTATAGGTGTAGCACCAGCCATGAGTGATGAGAGCTGGCAAATTGTTGATGCCAAGTCTTGCTTCATAGTTAGTGTCTCGGTTTCCATTGAAATCAATCGTTTATTGTGGTTATCTAAGTTTAAATGTAACATTTGACACTCATTCACAGTTCGTCTAGGGTACCAGAAAAATTGTTTATTTCTGACCGAAGACCAACATATTTGTCGTGCAGTATGCTTACACTAGTTTTCAGTTCCTTAAATAAGTCCGAGATGCCACTTAATCGAGCGTCTTGAGTTTCCATCCGCGCAGCTACGAACTCCTGGAATGAAATTATTTCTGCCAGAATGGTGTTATTATTGCACGTCGTATTCACTGTCCCGTCCGCGCCCGGCGGATGAAAGTGTTCAGTATGCATATTTGTACCTTTGTTGTTGTTCATTGTAGTATCCTTATCAGTTGCGTGTTGGTTCTCGTATAACAGACATAACTTGATCGGTCTCATTATTCGCACCGTAATGTTATTGAGATCGTTAGTATTAGGGAGATAACAAGCATTCGTGACCTCTGACCCCGATACTGGGGTATTGGCGTTGTTTCCCTTGGGTTTTTTGCTATGGCAGCTGACACAGCGCCAGGCTTGTTTGGCTGCTTGTGTCATAAGATTTAAAGTATCTGGAGTGACATTTGTGTATAATAGATCGTAGGATGATTTGCACTGTGAGCACGTCATAAATAGATTATCCATTATTTTATTTTTACAGCCCTCACAAATATTGGCCATAGCTAGTTTATTAATCGGAATCAAAATAACGGTGACTTTCCGTAACAAGGTCTCAAGCGCCGCGCAAATTGAGGCGCTTACGACGTTTTCTTATCGCACTGCGTACCGAACACTTGTTTACCGTTTGGAATGTAACTTTGGATGATTATTATTTTGCGTACACACACTCCACTTTACTATTTTGTCGCTATAATTATTATAGTTTTATAGCTAGTTTTATTCACAGCACTGTCTAGTCACTGCACATGTAAAGTTTCAACGGAAATTTGCGAGAAAAACGTGTAATATGTAATATTACACGTTTTTCTATACTTTGTTGCGTTGGTTTCGCTACTCAACACTAGATGATGCCACTGACGCTCGGGATGAACGTCTTTGTATGAGAACCTGACCAATGTCCTCTCTATAAGTATTATGTTAAATCTCTTTGATTTTTGCACTATAATTATAGACATATGCCATGAGGTTGGTTTTAGCTAGCCTTTAACGTTTTTGTGTTTCTTATTAGATCCTTTTAAATAAGGCTTCAAGAGGGTCAAATTTACCCTCCATTGGGTCAAAGCAAAGATATTCAATATTAACTAACTATAGACAGGACATCGCGAACCAAGGCGTAATCCATGACTTGTTACCTCGAGGTAACAAGTCGTTTAGTCTAATATGACACGTCGCTCTGACATGACGCATTTATATTGCAACAAACCATTAGAAGTAAAAATAATTTAACGGGAAATATGCCTAGTTGTGTCTTGATATCCTGTAAGTCCCGTTACGGCAAAAGAACTGGATGTGACTTCACCTTATTTTCGTAGGTATTATGTATATTTATTTAATAATTTGAATAAAACAAAATCGTCAATAGATGATTCTAGAAAATGTCCCTAAACTTTTAGTACCTAATAGAAACGCCCTCCGGTGTTCAGTAGTAGTACTAAACTTAGTATGTGGTGTAATATTATGGCGATATGTATTATCGATAATATTACTATGAAGTTAAAAAATAATTTATGTATAAAATTATAAAAGTACAGACTAATAAGTAATAATAATAAACCGTTACGGCGTGGTAGCCGGAGGCGGTAGCAGTGTGATAACCATCCAAGTTTTATTTTTTGTGTTAGTTACTATTATATGTTCATAAAAAATGTAAATAAAAAACTCATATATATTGAAACAACTTCAATTATTTGAATACCTCCTATAATCATCGCTTGTTTGTTAGAAATAATTCAAATTTTTATTTCTATGAAAGACATTTTTTTGTTTCTGTGTTTTTATGTGGGAAAACTAACACCACATAACTATCTACTGTGACATAGAAACAAGTCAAAGCGCAAAGAAAAATACGATTGCTCTCGCACGTGGTCACACCAGGACTCGATCGAGGTACCTCTCGATTACGCTTCGAGCGTGTCAACCCCTCCATCAGCGAGCACTGCGCCTTGAATTTAACCATCCGCTTTGACCCATGTACTCGTACCTATTTTATTTAATGAAAGGTATTATTATAACGTTAGCGCCATCTATGAGAACACGTATTACATCTGACTCACATTCTCACTCGTGCGTGACACACACGTGGTCACACCAGGACTCGAACCCGGTACCTCTCGCTCTATTCTCCACTTCTGCTCGACGCGTAATCGAGAGGTACCGGGTTCGAGTCCTGGTGTGACCACGTGTGTGTCACGAGTGCGAGAGCAATCGTTTTTTTCTTTGCGCTTTGACTTGTATCTATGTCACAATGAAATTTTTTATCATGTACATTTATCCAAATTATCGAGACTTTGATATCGGCATTTCACCACCCCTATCACCGTAAGTTATTAACATCACCTAGTGGCTAATAGCTGACATGCATTTTTAATTCGTTTAGTTATTGGTTTCGCTATTCAACGCTAGATGATGCCACTGACGCTTGGGATGAACGTCTTTGTATGAGAACTTAACCGATGTCCTCTCTATAAGTATTACGTTAAATCTCTTTGGGTCAAAGTAACCCGAGTTTACGGTATATAAATATATGTTTACAATGTACACATGCAATCTCGTTAACCGCACGCGATATTGATATAAAAAAAGGCTTTTTCCCTATACTCCGTCAACTAAACTACGTCAAATTTCTACTCGGACTTTAGAAAAAACCTGAACATCTATACTATTATCAGAGGTCGGAGAAATGGGCGTCATTGCTCGCAATAACATGGACATGACTCAAAAATTTGATTGATTAATTTCTTACCTGTAATTTTATTTCTATACGTTGTAAATAAAAACACAGACTTCTTATTGTGTAGATTTATTAAAGTAAATAAACAGTAATTTTTCTAAATTTTCCGTGGTAATTTTATTCCTTTTTACATCCAAAATATTCTTATGAGCTGAAAAACTCCGTTCGCAATCTACTGAAGTTAACGGAGCATACTTCATTACTTTAATAGGAATACTTTCATGCCAATAAGATTCAGAGTCTATTTTGCCTTCTATGTATTGGATGACAGTTTCAAAATCTGGATTTCTTTTAAGTACTGCTTTCATTTTTCCTTTTAAACTGATTCCTATTTCACCTTCAATGCTTTTCAGATTGTTCAATATACATCGTATTTTACTTAATGTAAATTCTATAGTATTTGAATTAGATTGCAAACTCTCTATTACGTGCGGGATTGATTGTAAAATCTGTTTACACGTAGGGATATATATATATATATACTATCACGATTATTAAATGTTTGTATGACTCTCTTTACAGCTTCAAAATTATTTTTATAATATCATGCCGCCTGGATCCAAGTGCCCCATCGTGTAAATACGGGTTGTGGTGGCAAGGGAATGTGTGGGTTAATTTCTTTGAATGTTGCAATCCTGGAAGGGGCTTTTGAAAATACCTTTAACGTAGTTGATTAATCTGATAACGTCGTCAAAATGTTTTCTAATTTCTTCGCAAAGTCTGTGAATCCCTTATGCCAAACAAGTTATGTGTAATATTTGTGGATGTGGATGTGCTTTAATTTTCTGTCTAGCATTTAGCATATGGCTCACCGAATCGCTCGTAAATAAAATTATGTTTTTGAAATTACTTTCAGCACGGTCTTCCCACAACCATTGTAAGCTTGATTCGAAAAAAATACATATTGTAGATCCGTTTACTTTGTCCAAAATTTTGGATGCAATCAAGAAGCAACTAGCGGGCTGATTTTCTTTTAAATTTCTTACGAGAACATTAGCAATTTTCCGGTCTAATAAATCTTTAGTCTCATCAATTAAAACCCAAAAGTATCCATTGCTTAGTTGTTCACGAATATGTTATACTTTTGCTCTGAAGAACTTATCAAAAAACACTTTTCTTAAATATGACTCCGAAGGAATATCAAAGCCGATGCAATATTTTGTCAAAAACATTCGAAAATAATTATTTTTCAATTTATTCCATGGTATATTGGCACAAATCATCATCATAGCTAAATCGTAGCAAAGCATATCCTCAGTAACTTCGCCTGTTTTTTTTTGTAAGTGACATTTACTTTTTAAATGTTTGGTGAAACCAGACTTTCGAGATGCGTCAATATCAATATGACAAACATTACAAGTTAAACTTACACCATCAAATGAGAATTCGTCATGTCCCTCAATCCAATTCCAGATTGTTTCGGACCTAGTTTGACGTCGTGACATGTTGCAATGCAATAAAAAGGAAATTTGATACACAAGGAACTAATTACATTGAATCTTTATAATCTTCAGCAATGAAATGAATGACAATTGACGTTTAATGTCTTCTTTATTAACAGAATTATAAATTAATAGGTGGCCATGTTATCTGGATACAAAAGGTTTATCACTAGAGCACTTAGCTCTATACTAGGTACCTACGCTGGATATCTACATAAAAGTTGAAACAAACAGGTACAACTAGGTATTAATAGTTACTTTATTAACCGACTTCAAAAAGGAGGAGGTTCTCAATTCGAACAATTTTTTTTTGTATGTATGTTACTCGATATCTCCGACAACCGTGAACCGATTTTTAATATTTTTTTGTTACCGTTATATATATATATATATATATATCTTAGATATTTTTCTATTACATTAATTACCAGGACCCAAAACTTCTCAAAATCATGCAGAGGTATTTTTATTAAAATTTTACGCATATAGGAATTCTTTATTGTACATTTACAGGCGACATCTCTTGAGAAATATTTGTACTATTTAGATTTCAGTTTTATTCCCCGTGTATGAAACATGAACGTAAGTAAACTTTAGTTTTTAAAAGGTTACCTTGTTCATCCGTTTTCTGAAATTTACGAAAAAGATCAATTATTTCCTCCCAACATTCGTCGAATTTTGATGGCTCAATATTTTTTAACATAAACTTCAAACACCATTCTTTAAAATTGAAATAACAGCGGCACAAGCATGTTTCTTTATTGCCTATATATAAGTGAAAATATAATTTAGTTTTCATTCAAATTGTTTAAGATAAGCCATAATAAATAAAACATAATTTTGACGTACCATTTCCTCGTCGTATTCTATTTACTTCAATTTTCGCCATGAGCTCGCTGGTAAATTGATGATATTCAATTGGCGAGACTAAAAAATTTGCCATAGCTTTTTTTATTATGGTTTGATATTTTTGGTGATATAGAACTTATGAAATAATCACAAGGTAAATATAATGTATATAACATTAATAGGAATAAATGTCAGAATAGTAAAGTCAATGTCAAAAAATAGATTGTTCGGTTTTGCTAAAAGGTAATCAAAGAAGGTATAATATCTTTATTTTAGTATACCATTGAAATCTTATCAATTATCACTATATTATCAATAATTTCATTCATTGATCAATCAATCAAACTTTTGAGTCATGTCCATGTTACTGCGAGCAATGACGCCCATTTGTCCGACCTCTGACTATTATAAAGTTGTAAAAATGAAATTTCTGAACATTGAAGATATTTAAAAAAATATATTGCTACGGACTATTTTAAAAAAGGTCACTAAATGAAAAAATATTTTTTTTGGATTTTTATATGTTTGTGTGTTTGTATGTGTCGTTGTGGCTTCATCTCGCCAAATCGGCTAAACAGATTTTAACTATTTTTGGTACACGGGTAGCTGGGTATCTTCAGATGGTTATAGGATACATTTTACCCGACTACGCTGTCAAAAAAAGAGGGGTTATGACTTTTCTCCACCGCGAACGAAGTTGCGGGCGCCTTCTAGTATAGTCATATTTATATGGATATAAATACGATAGTAAAATAAAAATAAAAAAGGCTTTTATTTCTAGCGGTACGTAATTGACAAACATTAATATAACATAACATTAAATTTTACAAATAATAGGTCCCTATACATGAAATTGTTGTATGCAATTCTTAAATTCCGTCACGATATTCCTAAACTTCGTCATGATAAAAAAACAATGCTTAATAATATACAAACTAATTGATTATATCTAAGGGACAAAACCACATATGTAAATGCTTATTGAGGCATATTCTTTCAAATTTTACTACTAATATATGTGATTTTCAAAATCAAGACGGAGTTTAGGGTTGAGGCCAACTTTTTCTGCGCATGACCGATCACATATACATGATGACTTGTGCAGTTGTGCCAGTATGAAGGATAAGATTGCATATTTGTGTATGTTAGTTTGTATTTGCCTTAAACACAGTTGTACCTTTGACATACGAGACCCCGCCAAATCAGAAGCGGCATAGCAAATAGGACTGCTTTTATGCACCCACGTGTCTAACTTCGGATTTTCTAATGCATTCCGAACGCGGGCCGATCTCAGCGGGTTACTTAAATCTGCACAATCGAAGATGTTTCATTAGTGTCACACATATGAGCTCTAATGGCATTTTTTAGGAAATGATTAAGTACCCTGGATAACTCCATTCTCGTCCAAGCTTACACCGATTTGTTGACACTCGTCTCGGAAGATAGATGCCAGGAGAGTCGCGATGGTAGAGCCTGCATTAACAACGCGAGGGTGCTGAAAGTTCAAACAGAATATTTAAGTATTCTTCATTCTTTTAATACAATACCTGCATAGAGTCGTCGAGTAATCTAATAAGTAGATAAAAAGTAAAAGGTAGTTCGGTATACTTTAGCCATACTTTTCGCCCTGTTATCAATATCCCAACACAACAAAACGGGGCTTAATCGCGTGTAAATATGATTTATTTAATTACCTTTCGTTGGTAATGGTGTTGTGTTGTGATAATGAGTGAAGATCGCGTAAGTTTAAATCAATGTTCTGTTATCAATAGTTGCGGGAAACGCAAAAACTATTTATATCCTAGACCTGATCCTTTCGGTCAGGAAGGCAAGACACTTCATTTCCATCGTAGGTTGCAAGTATAAGGATATACTGACAGCTGGCCGACAACGGCGCCAGCGCGGTCCACGTCGCACACCAACGCCAGCACTACGCATTGGACGGGCGCGTGACGTCTACACATGATGCACTCACAGCATTGGCAGCGCCGACGCTGGCGCGCCAGGACACCAGCTGCGCGACAGCGACGCCGGCGCGGGCCACGTCGCACACCAACGCCAGCACTACGCATTGGACGGGCGCGTGACGTCTACACATGATGCACTCACAGCATTGGCAGCGCCGACGCTGGCGCGCCAGGACACCAGCTGCGCGACAGCGACGCCGGCGCGGGCCACGTCGCACACCAACGCCAGCACTACGCATTGGACGGGCGCGTGACGTCTACACATGATGCACTCACAGCATTGGCAACGCCGACGCTGGCGCGCCAGGACACCAGCTGCGCGACAGCGACGCCGGCGCGGGCCACGTCGCACACCAACGCCAGCACTACGCATTGGACGGGCGCGTGACGTCTACACATGATGCACTCACAGCATTGGCAGCGCCGACGCTGGCGCGCCAGGACACCAGCTGCGCGACAGCGACGCCGGCGCGGGCCACGTCGCACACCAACGCCAGCACTACGCATTGGACGGGCGCGTGACGTCTACACATGATGCACTCACAGCATTGGCAGCGCCGACGCTGGCGCGCCAGGACACCAGCTGCGCGACAGCGACGCCGGCGCGGGCCACGTCGCACACCAACGCCAGCACTACGCATTGGACGGGCGCGTGACGTCTACACATGATGCACTCACAGCATTGGCAACGCCGACGCTGGCGCGCCAGGACACCAGCTGCGCGACAGCGACGCCGGCGCGGGCCACGTCGCACACCAACGCCAGCACTACGCATTGGACGGGCGCGTGACGTCTACACATGATGCACTCACAGCATTGGCAGCGCCGACGCTGGCGCGCCAGGACACCAGCTGCGCGACAGCGACGCCGGCGCGGGCCACGTCGCACACCAACGCCAGCACTACGCATTGGACGGGCGCGTGACGTCTACACATGATGCACTCACAGCATTGGCAGCGCCGACGCTGGCGCGCCAGGACACCAGCTGCGCGACAGCGACGCCGGCGCGGGCCACGTCGCACACCAACGCCAGCACTACGCATTGGACGGGCGCGTGACGTCTACACATGATTCACTCACAGCATTGGCAGCGCCGACGCTGGCGCGCCAGGACACCAGCTGCGCGACAGCGACACCGGCGCGGGCCACGTCGCACACCAACACCAGCACTACGCATTGGACGGGCGCGTGACGTCTACACATGATGCACTCACAGCATTGGCAGCGCCGACGCTGGCGCGCCAGGACACCAGCTGCGCGACAGCGACACCGGCGCGGGCCACGTCGCACACCAACGCCAGGACTACGCATTGGACGGGCGCGTGACGTCTACACATGATGCACTCACAGCATTGGCAGCGCCGACGCTGGCGCGCCAGGACACCAGCTGCGCGACAGCGACACCGGCGCGGGCCACGTCGCACACCAACGCCAGGACTACGCATTGGACGGGCGCGTGACGTCTACACATGATGCACTCACAGCATTGGCAGCGCCGACGCTGGCGCGCCAGGACACCAGCTGCGCGACAGCGACACCGGCGCGGGCCACGTCGCACACCAACGCCAGGACTACGCATTGGACGGGCGCGTGACGTCTACACATGATGCACTCACAGCATTGGCAGCGCCGACGCTGGCGCGCCAGGATACCAGCTGCGCGACAGCGACGCCGGCGCGGGCCACGTCGCACACCAACGCCAGGACTACGCATAGGACGGGCGCGTGACGTCTACACATGATGCACTCACAGCATTGGCAGCGCCGCCGCTGGCGCGCCAGGACACAAGCTGCGCGACAGCGACGCTGGCGTGGGCCACGTCGCACACCAACGCCAGGACTACGCATTGGACGGGCGCGTGACGTCTACACATGATGCACTCACAGCATTGGCAGCGCCGACGCTGGCGCGCCAGGACACAAGCTGCGCGACAGCGACGCCGGCGTGGGCCACGTCGCACACCAACGCCAGCACTACGCATTGGACGGGCGCGTGACGTCTACACATGATGCACTCACAGCATTGGCAGCGCCGACGCTGGCGCGCCAGGACACAAGCTGCGCGACAGCGACGCCGGCGTGGGCCACGTCGCACACCAACGCCAGGACTACGCATTGGACGGGCGCGTGACGTCTACACATGATGCACTCACAGCATTGGCAGCGCCGACGCTGGCGCGCCAGGACACAAGCTGCGCGACAGCGACGCCGGCGTGGGCCACGTCGTACACCAACGCCAGGACTACGCATTGGACGGGCGCGTGACGTCTACACATGATGCACTCACAGCATTGGCAGCGCCGACGCTGGCGCGCCAGGACACAAGCTGCGCGACAGCGACGCCGGCGTGGGCCACGTCGTACACCAACGCCAGGACTACGCATTGGACGGGCGCGTGACGTCTACACATGATGCACTCACAGCATTGGCAGCGCCGACGCTGGCGCGCCAGGACACAAGCTGCGCGACAGCGACGCCGGCGTGGGCCACGTCGTACACCAACGCCAGGACTACGCATTGGACGGGCGCGTGACGTCTACACATGATGCACTCACAGCATTGGCAGCGCCGACGCTGGCGCGCCAGGACACCAGCTGCGCGACAGCGACGCCGGCGCGGGCCACGTCGCACAGCAACGCTAGCGCCACGCACTGCACCGGCGCACGCGTCATCTAGCACGTTCATTTGTTTTAATAAAAATATGTGGTCCTAGTGCATAATAAATAATCTATTTCATTTTATCTTTATTTGTATCAAGATGCAATCGTACATACCTACACGGACCTCAAGATAAGATGTTTGTTCCGACACATTGCTCAACCATGAATCCGATTATTAATAATGAAAATGATGACGTAGCTAAATTATGGTATTTTATTTGTTGCGAGTGAAGAAGTATTCATAATTCAAAGATTTTTTTTATGCTCGATAAATATTGTCTGTGCTATACTGTGGGTAACTATAAAATAATAAAAAAAATACACAATTAACTAATACAAATAATAGTGATTAGTTTTATTTTCAAGCAAATTGCTTTTTTAGGTCCAATGTTTATGCCAATAAAACTCATTCTCCCGTGATGTGCACTTTTTCTAAAGGTACACTTGTTTAGAAGGATCACTTTCTCGGATGGTGCGCTGGCTCAATAAGTGTACTTCCTAATAGGTACACTTTGCCAGTACCTATACCTATTCTCTAAGAAGTTGCACTTTCCTAAAAAGTGCACTTTATCAAATGGAGCACTTTCTCTTTTCAATAAGAGCCGTTTCTAATCTGTCATCTAAATTAGAAAACGAGCTAGCCTTCTGGATTTTTGCTCTCCATACATGTGATAACCGAGGAATATTTTTGCTAACGGACATATCCATGTGTGGTCTTATATCTAATCTAGGGATAGGTCTTCGAAAATGATATAATGTTTACTAAGGGGTATCACACGCGGCTTCTTCTTGCAGCTATGCAGTCGCGCGTTTCGTGAACTGACTGTAACTGCATCGCGTCATGTGGCCCCTTGTCGCATTTGCAACGCGTAACTGTCGCGATGGGGTTCCATCTATTTCGCATAATTTTTAGTGGCCGCTGGCATAACAGTTTTCGCATAATTGATTTACGCCGAATGATATTGAGATGTGTTCGATCTTTATGTGGCTCAAATCAACTGGACCAAGAGTCCATATTTTCAGAAATTAAAAATATGAACACTTCCGTGGTTGTATATATTTCAAGTTATAATTTTCGCAAGATCATATCTCTATTAATTTAATAGCTTTAGGAGCCTTGAAACTGCTCTATTTTAGAAAAGTATATTGGGAATGGTCCAAAAACTTTATAATAACATCCCGGAACATACCTAATGTAAATGTAGAAAAATATGGCCGAGCTCAAAAGTAAGTTATAAGCTATTTAATTTTTTGGTATGCGTACTATAAAATAAGTGATTGTTTGTTAGATTATAATTAATGGAGCACAACCGCCCTACACCCTATTAATTACTTGTGAAATTTGTATGCGTAACGGCCCAGCATAGTAGCACCAAAAAAATTGTTAGACCCATGTTGACCAAATAAACGGTTTGAATTTGAATATTCTTGCAGAAACGCTATTTTCCGAATCGTATTTTGATCGAATATTGTAATTGTATAATATTAACATGGCCGAGTTTCTTTTCTCAGAAACTATTTCAGCCTAATTGTAATTTCGCATATTTCTGTTAGTCCAAAACCTTATCCGAAACATTTTATTCATATTTAGCGTTTTTTCCCCAACTTTAAAGGATTGTCTAAAACAAAACATTAACAAAATTTGATTCATTATAAATATTATTGGTAGATCCATCCATCTTAACTGTTATAATCGGATAAGTAGGTTTGGTTAAAAGACTAACCTTAGTCAACTTTTATTATATCTACCTACTAGTGCTGCTCTAGGTGAGAACTAGCGGGGAAATGCAGGCTAAAGGTGCGTCCACATTTGTATCATTTGCCCGTATCAGATCATCGTCGCGTGGCATGATCACGTGTCACGATCACGCGTTTGGACGTTGCGCCGATCCGATCGCTCGAAATCCATGTTGCTACACGTATCACACACTTATATCGGACGAGTGTGGCATGATCGGCGCACCGACAGTGAGCGTCCAAGCAGCGCGATACGCAGTCATGCCACGGCACGGTGATCGGATACGAGCTAATGATACAAGTGTATACCATAATACCATAGTAAAAAAATACAGCGAATTTAAGTTTTTCATACAAAACTCGTTTTTGCTGTATTTCGTTTATTTTATAAACTGCAGGCATATTATAAACTAGTTTCCGGCCTAGATATACTTACCTCATTTCGCTGTATATATATGGAAAGTTTCGTTACAATCTAACACGTTGTTTTAAAATAAGAACGAAACTCTGTTTGTATGGGAAGATGAAATTCGGCCGAGCTTTATGGGGACTCTTAAGTAGACGAAATTAGATTATGCGAGAGTAACTTTCTGCGTTATTAATTTATGCGAATGTATTCGCAAATTATGCATAAACAATATTCGGCCAAGAATACGTATATGCAAAATTCGGTTATGCATATACTGATTATTTATTAGACAAAGAAAGTATAGGTAGGTACGTTAAAATGGGGAACCGTTTCGATGTCCTTAATTCTACAGGTGTAACATCGCCAAATCTTTGTGGTGAAGATGATATTCTTGGCTAGTGTACATATTGGGAAATTGCGCGTTTTGAGAAAATATACACTTTGCTATGGGAAAGTGTGCTTTTTGGAATAGTGTACTTTTTGAGGACATGCACTTACGGGGAAAGTGTGCCCTAACCTAAATGGGCAAGTGTACATTTTGGGAGTGTACATTTTGGAAGTTTACATTTTGCGCAAAGTGCGCTTCAGGAACGTGGGTTTTTGAGCTTCAGAGGGCCGTTAAATGGAAATCAGGCTCATATCCATGCGTTTTTTGGGACTGACAGCGGCAAGTTATTAACATGGCAATTGTTAGTTTGTCGTGTAATCATCGGCCTAGCCACAACTAGAAACACATATAATAAAGAATCAATTGGTAAGACTGTAGTTGAATATGATACATGTAGACCTGTTTGTCTATAGTATGTATTGTCTGGTCCACACACGAAAGAAAATAACTCTAGGATGTACATTCGAGAGGACACATTTCGGGTCACCCTAATTTAAATAATGCATAACTATTATTTACATGTTAGGTATACTATACACTGCAATACCCAACTGTATTAGCAAATATTCGCGTTGCTAGCATAAAAATATATAATAGGTATCAATAGCCGAAACCGGCAAAGAGCATGTCGGATGTCGGATCATGCTCTGTGCAGAGTTCCTTAGCCGTTACTAGGGATTGCAATCCGGTTTGGCGGATCCGGTAATCCGGCCGGATCCGGTAAAAATTTACCGGATCCGGACCGGATCTGGTAGACTGAAGAGACGCCACAACAGGCATACATACGGACTACCCAACCCAAGAAAGCTGATTCTAATTTAGTGAATAATTTGGTTTGGATAAAAATGTCGAGTCAATATGATCTAGCCCCCGTATTGCCTAACGCGTTTGACCCTCGCAATCGGAATCAAGTGTCATGATTTTGTATGGGCTATGACAGTTCATTCGGATACCAAGTGTCAAAATTTCGTGAGGCAATAACCCCGTAGATCTAGTAGTTAAGCTTCAAAGAACGATGTGTTTCTTAATTATTCTTTGGGACGTTACTTTTGTTTAATGGTTCATTATGTTTCTTTGGCCAAATTAGACAATTATTTTTTTTCAATTAACCTTATTGCAATTTTACTATAACATGTATCTTACCTATTATTTAAAGTGCAATGTGATGTGATATGTAGTTACTGACTAGTTTTCTTTAAGAATGTTTAATATTACGGGTATAGTATTTTTAGGGTTCCGTAGCCAAAATGGCAAAAACGGAACCCCTATAGATTCGTCATGTCTGTCTGTCTGTCCGTCCGTCCGTATGTCGCAGGCATTTTACTCAAAAACTATAAGATGTACATTGATGAAATTTGGAGCATAGGTGTCGTGTGTAAACCGCTACTTAGTTTGATAGTTAAATAAAAGATATATATATTTCTAGTAAATTTTGAATTAGTGAATATTTTCCGAAATATTCGCTCCGAAAGTAGCAAATTGTGTCCCCCCCCCACCCCTCTATTTTCTTAACGGTATGTTAAAAAAATGTGAAAACATTTACAAATATAAAGCTTAATAAATACTTCCAACGAAAATTGTTTTCAACATGATCGGACATACCGCTTTTAAGTTATTGCCATAAAACTGCGGTTCTCAGCAAAAGGACGTAAGTGCCTGGGAGATACGCTCTTTTGTTATTGTTTATCTTTCATATCGTATTTTTCTTATCTGTAGTGCATTTATTTGTATAAACGGCTGCGGAACCCTTCATGTGCGAGTCAGACTCGCACTTGACCGCTTTTTTTATTATTGTTGATGTTACCTCTTATAGTATTAATACATTTGATTAAATATTACATAGTAGAGAAGAAAAGTGGGGTCAAAGTTAAAAGAACGATCGAATCATGATCCAATACAGCAAATAAGTGGTATTTTTTTATTTGGCTATTAAAACTTTAAACGTCCTTTAAAGTGTTATATTTATATTATTTTTAATAAAGAAGATTTAGTTTTGTTATATTTACTATGAGACGAAGTTACCATCATGATTTCATTGTGTGGCTGTAAAGGTTAATAATGTTATTAAGTTAAGGCTAAATAGTATTGAAGCCGATACTTAAATTTTCATATTACTGCGAAATAAGTGGCTGTTGAGACTGATTTTTGACTTAATAAGGGTGATTTTTAGCCCTAAACCATTATTTCATTAGTTAATTTGCAAAAACAGTTCCGCGTGTCTACTTTACGATCGACAAACTGGACAAAAAGCTTAATATTGGATAGACGCAATAACAAAACTCCGATTGAGAATCGGACCGGATTGCAATCCCTAGCCGTTACTACAGTCACTACAGATAACACATAGTTACGTCTTTGGTTGAGAAGCGCAGTTTTTTGGCAATAACTCAAAAACGGTATATCTACCTAATCATGTTTAAATAATTTTCGTTGAAATATATTGGCCATACGATTTAAAAAATTAATGGATGCCTATGGCATAAAGTCGGATGGACGGATATGACGGAACTGTAAGGGTTCCGTTTAAGCCATCTTGGCAACAGAAACTTAAAAATTACGATTTTGCGATATCTCGCTCCGTTAACCTCTTTTTGTCATGGGTTTTTACGAGTATTTAAACCTGAAAACGTTATTAGGGTTTCGCAGCCGAAATTCCAAAAAAGGAACGCTAATCATTTCGTCATGTCCGTCCGTTCGTATGACTCAGACATTTTACTCAAAAGCTACAAAATGTAGGGACGTAAATGTAGGTTTACTTCGTCCACATCCAATTCCCAAAACGTTTCACTTCCTATCTTGTCAATATTCTTAAATGGTTCACATTTCCTATCTTGTCAACATTCTTAAATGGTTCACATTTCCTAATCTTGTCGACATTCTCAAAAGGCTCACTTCTTATCTTGCCTACATTCCTAACTCAACCACGTTTTTTAAGCCACTAACATTCCCAAGTCGCCTACGTTCAGAATTCGACCACCAGTCAAACTTAGAAACTAGATATTTAATATTGCAGCTTAGATGTAAAATTAAAATTTAAAAATTATGCAGCTTAGATGTAAAATTTAATATGTCGGTATTTTACCGCAATTTCTGCTCTCGAGTGTATAATAATTATCGAATGCTAAATCAATACGTTAATTTATATTACTTACAGGAAAATAATAATAATTGTGTAAAATTAACGTACCGAAATTAAATCCAACAACTGGTAGACTCCATAGTTGGCTATAAATGATTTTCTGTAGTCGTCTCTCCAAATTATTCCTTCCCAAATAAAGTTCAGGAGCGATATTAACCACCTGAATAAATTATAATTAAAATTTTGAGTGTTAGCGGCCAAACACTCAACTAGGCTATATGTATGTATTGTATATATTTAATGTCTATACTTGGTTATTTAAAAGTTGACATGGGTAATTAATTTCTGGGGTCATATCCCAACAAGCAAAATCATTAAGTATTTATAGTGTTTGTCAAGCCCATTTTTTTATTGTATACTTCTAAGATAGTTGTAGTTTATTACACACACGGATTTGAGCGCAGTTACAGAAGCATTGCTTTCTTATAATAAACTAGCAAATATCAGTAGGCCCTATAATACACTTACTAGAATACAAGTACTCCTATAATGATTCATTTATAAGTTTTATAACTCATATAATTATCTCATACGGACATCACACTAAAGCAATCTTATTTAAACTCACTCCTAATATACTTAGTTATTAGTTATAATTAAATTTTATAAATATGTATATACTTATTTAAAAAGAACCTCCGCGAACGAAATTGTGGGCACCCTCTAGTATCATACTACAAGGCGCGCGCAACTTCGTTCGGGGAAGAGAAAAAGTCATAACTCCTCTTTTTTTCTTTGGCTTAGTCGGGTAAAAAGTATCCTGTAACCATCTGGAGATACCCAGCTATCCGTGTACCAAAAATAGTTGAAATCCGTGTAGCCAATTTAGCGTGATGAAGCCACAGCGACACATACAATCATACAAACATTTCATTTTTACAACTTGAACTATAGATATGTTAATATTTTCTTCTGTTTCCGCGATTATTACTCATTGACAACAACGTCGGGAACTAAAATGAGATAATATACGCGATATAATCCGTTATAGATATGTTGTTAAAATAATATTCCCACATTAATTATGAAAATTCACCATTTACTAAAAATTGTCTGCATTTAATATGTTAAATTTCCACAGGTAAATTTCCACTTATAGCAGTTTAAATCCAGAAAACTTGCCGCCATATTAAAACGTACGTATTAGGGTTCCTCACGAAATCTTCTTACTATCTATAAATCCTAAAAAAGTTAATTTAAGTCAAATATAATGTTTCTGTTTTGGCTATGGTTACACCCTTACACATTAAAATAAAACCACTTAAACGGATCATGACGCGTACAATTTCTTAAATTCATCCCGATGTTTCAAATACACTGGACTATAGATTACATCATCCATGAGACAATACCAAAAGTAAGGTGTTTGATCTAATATATGATTGTTTCATCTAATAATCTTACCAAGTATCATTCCAGTTATAAGAACATTGGACAAGACCAAAAGCGATGTAGACTTGTAATAACCTCAGCTTAGTACCTATATTATAATATCTTGTTCTCTTACAAAATGCTACTATAAAATCAAACATTATTCAGGACTATTTGATCTTCCTGCAAACTGTTATAGGAGACTTAAACCTATAACTGTCTTAATAGACGATCTTGTAGTTAACTAATAGTCTGTAAAATAAAACCAAATGATTTTAAGACTATCTACGCTGTAAATGTTACTATAAGTAAAAGTATCCTGTAAAGTTCTGTGCTACAATACAATCTTGTAGCAAACTATAAGGCTGAAATATAAACATGAATGCTCTTGAGCATGTTACCGCTTATCGTATGCTATTATAAGTAAATGGCTCCACTTCAATGTCTCTATAGGAACGTTATTAGTAAATAAGTACATAAAGTCTTTATTTATATGTACCAATACTTTGCTTGTTGGGACCTGATGAAACTATTGATCGTTATAACTATACTTAATATTATAAATGCGAATGTGTGTCTGTCTGTCTGTCTGTCTGTCTGTTACCTCTTCACCCTTAAACCGCTGAACCGATTTGGATGAAATTTGGTATGGAAATAGTTTGAGTCCCGGGAAAGGACATAGGCTACTTTTTATCCCGGAAAAATACCCTTATCCGCGATAAACGAATTTAAGGCGGACGAAGTAGCGGGCAGAAGCTAGTTATATTATAAATGCGAAAGTGTGTCTGTCTGTCTGCCTGTCTGTTACCTCTTCACGCATAAACCGCTGAACCGATTTGGATGAAATTGGGTATGGAGATAGTTTGAGTCCCGGGGAAGGACATAGGCTACTTTTTATCCCGGAAAAATACCCTTATCCGTGATAAACGAATTTAAAGCGGACGAATTCGCGGGCAGAAGCTAGTGTGGTATATATTTGAAATTCGATTCGCACCGATTTCCTTGGATTTTTATGTAGTCAAATAACGCAAGCAAAAATTACAGCATCGGACTAGTCTCATTGACCATACACGCTAAGAACGCTGTGCCTGTTCCGAGCCATGCGAGCTGCGAGTACTTAAACAGTGCTGGCGCGCGTGCGCACTTCGTGCAAATAATGCTACGCCTTGACGTACCTGTCACTGATAATGTAACTCTTCACAAGTGATTGTAGAACGACATCCATCATGTTCCGCGCGACTGAGTTAGCCGAGACGGGCCACGCGAGGTCTGGGTACACCGAGCACGTGACGCTCGTCCTTCTTGTCGTGGCGCTCGTGAGCAGACGCAAGCAGAGTCCCAGGATCACCTGCCGCATTTCAACCAGCGGGCCGCTCTGGGCTAGCAGTGACGAGCATAAATCTGCCGATTTCAAACGAAATTAGTCCCGAGGGTTACTCCGAATCTCGATATTCGTAGGTCGTAACGTCCCATCCCTCTCGTTCTCATGTTAGTGTATTTGAGTGAGTGGCATGGCGCCATACGAACTTCAAATTTCGAGTTTCTGAGTAGCCCCTCTGTTTAGTTACAATAGGGAACATTATATATTTCATTTTTTTACTGTAATTATCGTGTGATAATGTACTGCAAATAATAGAACTAATTTTGAGAGTAGAGCTGTTTTACAAAATTTAAGTTCAATTGAAGATACGAGTGTCCTTATAACTAAAATTAGTGATGTCCGCAAATCGATGTGTAACTAATATATCGATCGTTCATTATTATTAGGTACATCTAAGTTTGTGTCTGTGGGTGACAAAACATGTTATTCTAAAGTTGATCACACATGGCGCAGATACTATAAAATGCGAAATCTAACTGAGAATGTCGCTTGTCTCAAGCATGGAATTACAGTAGTTACTAAGCATGAAACTGCAGAAAGAAGCCTACTTCCGCAATTTTCGTTTGCATGGAATAAAGCGATTTGTAATGCTGGCTTGTATTGAATAAGAAGACTGCGTTTTAAATAACACTTTGTTTGAATGTCTTAATTAGGTACATGTATTAGGCTTATTTAAGCCAAGTAACATAAAATACAATGAACATACATCATATTAGGTACATATTTCAATAAAAAATTACTTATTTCAACGCCGATATCTAAACTGTCGATATGACCTGCTTGGATTAGTTTACATCAATATTACTTCAATTGGACACTCGCTGACCGCGTGGGGCGCTTCAAATTCGTACACAAAATTAGCTGTGAAACGTAATGGACTGCCTGTACGTCTTGAATTTATCCTATGTAAGATTTTATTTACTCATTAGGATGATGATTCCATGTGTGTCGAAGAGGTCCTTGATGGAGCTCCGCCGCGCAGCTGAGCCGCGGCAGTGGCTCGCTACGCGCAGCAGCCGCACGCACCAGTACAGCACCGGCAGCTCGTACGGACTCGACGAGTACCACTCCAAGTACCACATCACCCTGCAACAGTGGAACGTTACCCTCGGCACAGTGCACACACTATGAAGCACATGGATGCAGAAATCGACAAAATGTAATCGATTCACGAATTAAGAATAACCTCTGTATACTATCGCGAATAAAGTAAATAAACGTCGATGAAATCAATAAAGAATATATTATTTTGATTGCAATGATCAATTAGATTAATTTTCTTTGATAATACTTGTTTGGTTCATAAGTTCTGTTACTAGGTTTTTTGAAAATAAAATAAAATGACGGTAATTCTTATATTATTACCGTACATCAATTTAAATCCTAGTTTTTGCCAACTAAGAAAACGTACAATTTACTAAAAATCAGTCCCTCTACTTTTCTTGCCAACTCTTAAGCGCGATATACCACCGCTGAAATCACGCACAAGATTTGATGAAAATCTCTTGTTAAAAGTGATCCAGAACAAGTGTTTAAGATAGTTAACAAAGGAAATGTTATAGTTTTCTGAAACCTCTATGTTAGAGCTGGTACTCCCCTACTTGACCAAATAACGCAAATGCTAATATTATTACACCTATCAACGTTAGCTCTAATTTTCACTAGCCCTAATGACATTTCACCTTATTTTTGTTGGACCTAATAATCCAATACTCTAATAATGATTTGTACTAATTGTCAACAATACGAATATTAAATAATCTAATAATAGGGTACATGCATGATTTTTTTTATTGCTTTTCTTAACTAAATATCAAAATACCGTAAAAACGATTTCAAAATGTGAAATTAAAATTTTAATCGTCCAAGAAATACGCAAGATTTTAAACTAGTAATTAGAAAAAGAGGTCCGACGTGCACTGTTACGTCATGGTGCACTCCGGCCATATAAACACCATATTAAATTCTGTTTTGCTAGAAAGAGATAAAATGAAATGTTTGATGGCTTATATCTTGGTTATTTTTATATATTCGAAAAATTCTTTTTGTCTACTGTTCGTTACATGAATAAGCTTTTAATAAAGCAAAAATTAAAATTCATTAATATTCCCTATCACCACACGTCATGATCAACCTACTCATTACTGACACTAAATGTCAAGAGTATACTAAAGATTGTTTGTTACGTTAAAACGAGAAAATAGAAAACCAGATTTGAACAAATATCGAATTGGCTGAACCCCGAAAACTTTAGGTTAGGTTAGGTTTGTATTGTGACCACGCATACCGGAGCGAGCGGAGCGTCATAAGTTTTTCATGTACATCCAGAGTCTATGGCAATCCCGTCTCCACGTGGTCTTGTCTGTTCTACCCCTAGAGTGTTATTCCAAAACCGGATTTGGACAAATATCGAATTGGCTGAACCCCGAAAACTGTAGATAAGGTTAGTATTGTGAGCACGAATAGCGGAGCGAGCGAAGCGAGTAGAGCGTCAAATGATTCCCATGTACATCCAGAGTCAATGGCAATCCCGACTCCACGTGGTCTTGTCTGTCCTACCGCTATAGTGTTATTCCAAAACCGGAGGCGCGGAGGGAGAGCAGCCCTAGCCAGCTGTAACACATTGTCGGCGCTCGTGCGAGCCGAAGCTGCGGAGATTTATAGATAATTAGGTTTAGTAAAATTTGTATTATCATATTAGTAGTCTGAAAAATCGGCTAAGTGAAAATTAGGGCTAGTGACTAATTTCTTAAAATCGATTTTTTTTTTGTATCCGTCCCTATCCCTACGCCAAATAATCCAATCAAGAGGTTAAGGTAGTTTTTCAGTTTAGCACAAAATACAGTAATTTCGCTAACGCGCAACTATAGTACGTAAAACACGAATACTGGCGATTGTACGTACGTACTTTCATAAATTGCACCTTAAAATATAGATGGAAATAAGTCTTTCACACATAACCATAAAGGAACTGTATTTTAAATTAGGGACAGATTATCCACTCGACTCTTGTGCGTAATTTTATAGTATGTTTGTTTTAAAGGTTTAGAGGCTGGTAAAGAATGAAGCGACGTAAAATTTGGAAAAATCACTATTTCCTAACTGGCAAGAAATAAGCTTTGAGTGGATGTATGGGTAAAATACAAAAAACACCGTAGTTTTAATTTATTTTAAATAACCTTGTAACAGGGCTTATTAACCAACTAGGTATTAAAAACTAAATAATATAGGTAATTATTTCGTAATCTACATGTGGAATTAAGTAGGCAGACGGCAGCATCTCAAAAATGTAAAACAATATTAGATAGGTAATATCTGATTGCTACTTGGCAATATCTAGTCCTACATGGCATAAGACATCTTAAATTTTTGTTCTAGGCAAATATTAAATGTCTTTCTATTTTTATTCGAGATTTAATCATGAGCTTTATTCGACTTTAATATAGATTCAATCAATTCGGCATTCCAAAATTTGGTTGTAATGGATTCACGAATAATTCTGTCACGAATGAGTATTTATGAAGGAATGCCTGCTGTATAGGATGAAGGAATGCCTACCCTGAAGCAAAGGAATTCGAGCCACAGTCATTGGGTTCATCTGATTTATGGAGATGGTGGACCAGGCGTTTTGGTACTTGAAGGGGTAAGTACACTAAACATCCCACTGGTTAGAAGTGTATCCACAAAGACCCCTAATTAACAAGATAAGATAAGCCGTTTGCCTAATCTAGCACTACTACTAGCACTTCCATCAAGCCCTTAAACACAATGTCAAGTATTTTAATAGTTACCTCGTAATTAATCCACAATCTCTAGTCACTTTAGCCGGTATGAGCGGTAGCGCGCACACCAACGCCTGCAGAGCCGTTTGCCTGAGTTCATCGTACAGCGCCTGGGACCACTTAGCCCTGAGCTGAGATAGCCCCGGGTCTAACAAATACATCAAGCCGACCACCCAATGTCGAGATTCTATTAGCTGGAAAATATATAGAGCTACTACAGTGCAAATAAAATGGGTTGAAGAGAATTCTCATACAATTGTTTGTACTCGTCATTTTTTGCTTTTCAGGCTACTACATGTAATTTTAGTGAGATATTTAGGTAGTGTCAGGTAGGGTGAAATCGTTTGATCAAAAACATGGGTGCAACTGATAAAAAAGAGTTACACACCGACGTACTGGCTTGTTTGACAGAGGAGGTTACATTTCTATGCAGCTGACTATACTATTCTACAACTTTATGATAGTATTTACATTTATACCCTAGCAGCATCTTTCCCTCACATTTCAATCATAGAGAAAGTATTCAAAATTCAAAATTGTTTATTTCTTAAATACATTTTCATTATGATCTAAGGGATGGAGCCGCCCAGTAGGCAAACATTTGCCTGTGTTGGGAGGCGCCGCTCTTCCTTAGTTTACAATAGGTGAGGTATAGTTAGCTAAAACAAGACCAAGTAGTAATAACTACTTAAAAATAAAAAGAGGTGTTTAAAAATTAATTATGTTTACATAAACGAACAAATGATTTACGGTGAATCATAAAACAAGCAGCTAGGTTATCTAATACCCAATCATGCGAATGTGTGAGTGAATGTGCACTCACATATGTGTGGTGTGTGTATGTGAGTATGTTTGATAGTGTGAGTATGTGTGTGAGCTTTAGTTGATTTTCTATAGTAGGTTTTCCGTCTCATCGTAGGTTTTATTTTGTAGCCACAGTGTAAGAAGCTTTTTGCACTCGTGGTATGATTTTGAATACATGTCTATTTGTCTGTTGATTTTTTTAATAGAGGTATGCTGATTTTCTGTTATATTGTGCGGTAGCAAATGCAGTTCGAGACTTTGAGTATTTGGCTATGTAGACTAACTTCCTTTTATCCTTAGAGGTAGACTCGTATTGTAAAGTTTTATGAGTTCTTAAGGTACACTGTACAATAAAGAGTTTTCTGACCGATAGCAGATTGCTAATTTCATAAAGTCTGTTTTTTTTAAATACATGACTTTTATCAGAGCACGTTGTGCTCTTTCTAGGTCAATAAAACGGCTTTTAGCCGCACCGCCCCAGATAGGTATACAGTACACCAAAACAGATTAAACCAAGGATATATAAATTTAATTTAGGATGTTACGTGATTTTGATTCTTTACTGGTATCTTTCACTGGTACAATGTGCCTTAACGCACTGAAAATCCAGAGCAGTTTCCTAACTCTGTTCATAACATGGTCAATATGTGGATACCACTTTAGGTGCTCGTCTAGGGTGACCCCTAGATATTTAATTTGACCTACTTTTTCTATAGTGGGACAATCGCAATTGCTAAGCTAATAAACGCAGGTTGGAATGTGTGGATTTTAAGATCTGTGTCAACTGGTTGGGTACTTTTAGTTATACTAAAATGAATATATTTGGTCTTTGCAGTATTAAGTGTTAGTAGGTTTGCTCTTAGCCAAAGTATTCGTAGCCAATTTTCAACTGCATAAAGATTATGCATCTTTAGGCCCATACTGTGTGTTTTTATGTGTTTGGTATGGTGAACCATAAATTCTTACTTACTTATATACAGTTTTACTTACAGTACTGTTGCGGGGAAATGCCTTAATAAAATCGATGCTCAAGCACATCAGAACTTTCTTGAAATGCACGTCTCTCTGCGAGGTGTTGAAGTTCACAGTGCCAACCCAGTCCATCCTCGCGGGCAGTTCGGTCGCCACCGACAGAGACAATACATCTGCGGTTGTAGACCACTTCCATTTAATAACCGTTCACGCTCAATATGATCTATATACGACTCCGTTATCGTTAACAAGTTGGTGCGCATTATTTTGGGCATGTCATTTTGTTCATTTTCCTACTTGTTATCAAGGTCTACCTTCCGATATTACAATGAGCCGTTTAATTTTTTTTTTAATTACCTGCTTATCGCCGAAACTCGAAACTGAACTGAAAATCGGAACTTAATATTCAACCTTACTATACTTACCTAAAGTTTATAACCTGTCGAGCTGAAACCTGGCATACCTTGTAATTCTCTAAATGAAATCAAGTTTTAAGGTTGGAATTTTTTCAAGAAATGTTCACTTTCTAGCTGTGGCTTGTAACCTAATCTAACTTAACCTAGCATCAGGTAGGGCGAGAACATCATCAGTCGCTGGCCAAAGCACCTGACCAGCACAGACGCGATCACGGTCATCGTGATCCTGTGCGCATGGTGCCCCCGCGCGCGACACTCGTACTTGTACGCCCATATGAAGCACCTGCAACAAATGTTCATTCGAAGGCTCTTGGAATTCCACTGAAAGAGTATCAAATATTGTTGATACTTCTAACATACTTAGGAATCCGATTTTAGGTATCTACCCAACTAGCAAAATTGCCGTACCTTTACCTTTATAAGAACTAAGGCATTATAAAAGGTTTATACATATCCTGACTAAGAAGTTAAATCTTACAAAGGCACTTTAAAGACTAATTGGTCTTGAGAACATTTGAACTTATTAAGTACTCTTGTAGACGTTTATAATATTATATTTATTATTTATAATAAATAATATTATTTCTAATAGTATTTATCAGAACATAGGTTTTACAAGTGCATTTCATAAGACTAATTAGTCTTGATCATTATTTACACTTAGTAAAGCACCCAAGAAGTCGGTTCGTTCTTAGTTGAGTCTGAAGTAAGTGTTTCATCAGACTTCTTGCTCTTACTTTGTATGCAACTTCTTTAAAACAAACCAATTTTAAGTGTATTTGTTCTTGTCTAAGCCACATCTAAGAGTAGTAGCATGTTGTAAGTCTTTTCTAAGATCAATATACCTAACAAGAACCTTTGAAAATTCTTTATTAAGAGTATAGCATCGCTGATTTTTTATAATTTTATCGAGATAATTTTACTAACATGGCAACCATGACCACAGGTAAATAGACAGCCTCAGATAAGTGCTTAACAAGAGCGGAAGGCTTAACATTGACTTAACGAGTCTTATATAAGAAATATCAGCCTTACATGCATCTTAAATAAGCAACAGTAATTGTACTTTTAACTGTTTTAACAGTGTCATTTATTGAAACACATTTCAATTTAACAAACAAATTAACGAATAATTAATATTATACAGATAACCAAGAAGGGCCCGTGAAAATATCTATACCATTATAAAGTTGTAAAACTGAAATGTCTGTACATTAAAGATATTCAATAAAAATCTTTATATGCATGTAGATAAAGTTATGTATGCGACTGTGCATAATTAGGCATTATGAACCAGTCACATAAACTACTAATTATAATAGTATAGATGACGCGCCAGGCCCCTAGTCAGCGGACTTTTTACTAAGGTGAAATAGCTGTCAGCGTCACATGTGCGTCAAGTATTGACATTCTGGTGCAACGTCACTTAATATCTTACCCTCAGATCATTTGTGAGAGAGTTTAGTAAAACGTCCCACCTTGTCGATTCTAGTTACGGAGTTACGGGCAGTTTAGTGAAATATGGCAAAACCTACCGAAAATCGACTTTCAATGAAATCTTATAGAACATACTGTAATAAACCTATGATTTTGATGTCGACCCATAAATGTCCAATTTAAGCACCTTTTTAAGGCCTCAAAGTTTAGTGCCCAGCGTCCCACTTTGTCGAATACCTAACAAAATCGACGATATCATATTTGTGCTTGTTTTAGAAAAAAAATGTACTTTGTCGATATGAAGTTATGAGTAGTTTGTAATATAACAAAGCATAAGCTGAAAAAATTATGTATCTAAGTCCTATAGTTATTTTTTAAAATTCTTCAAACTTGCAAAAGTGTAAAAGCGATAATTGAGAAAACGTTGGTTAAAATTTGGGACGGCAAAAAACACACTTGTACTTTGAAGTTATGGAGTGGTTAGTATCAAATGAATTGGCATACTTTAAGGATTTTAAATTAGTCAAAATCATGTATGTAACCTTAGTAGTTTGAATGTTACGGAGGCTTGAACATAAAAATAGAACGAAAATATGTCAATCCTGAATATGGGTTTATCTTCTATATTTATAACACGACACGCAGATTTATCAATAAAGTTGTATTTATAAATGTATTCTCATGCTTAAAAAGACAGAAATAATTCTATGGATCCCTTTACTTAGTTATTATGTCAAAAAGTTAATAAAAAATGAATTAAAAATTACAGGGTAAAAAAATACAAATGACATGTGTATTTTAATAGCATAAAAATTCTAAGTACTTTTTTAAGCATTATACAGTTTAGTGATTTTCTATAGGTAGCGTCCCACTTTGTCGATTTACTAAACTTTAGTGCCTGTTCAGTGAAATGTATGTGTTTGGTATATTTATGCCATTTTATGTATGAGATAAATGTTTGTTATTGGTAATCTAATAGTCTTTGAAATCCTTAAAGTATGCCAATTCATTTGATACTAACCAATAACTTCAAAGTATTAGTTTGTTTTTTGTCGTCCCAAACTTTAACCAACGTTTTCTCAACTGTCGCTTTTTCACTTTAGCAACTTTGAAGAATTAAAAAAAATTTATAGCACCTAGAGACATATATCTTTCAAAGATAGCGTATGATCTGTAGTAGGTATTAGGAACTACTCATAACTCCATATCGACAAAGTGGGACCTTTTCCCAAAAACAGTCACATTTTCTGAAATAAAGAAGCAATTAAAATTTCATCGACATATTATGTATATATAATTCTGTCGTAAATTTGTCTCGAGGACATTATTTCGATCGAGACCAAACATTTGCCTAACAGTGTCGCACTTCAAATCGTTTCTCTTACCCCAACTAATTTAATTAGGTAATTCGTTCATTACGTCACTACGTGTTCTGAAGATGATACACTTAATCCGTCAGTTTCATTTCTATGTAAGCGTTTTGAAAAACAGTATACACGGAGGAATAGCAAAATATTAGTAAAGGTGAAAGCAAACGTATCATATCAGGAGGCAAAAAGCAAAAAGGCTAGCGTAGGATTGAGAGACTATTACTTTACCGACAAGAGCATAGCTCGTATGATGAGTTACGCTTCAACGTTTATCGTCAACAACGAGACGATGAGCACGAGTACAACATGAATACATTATTGTACTTACATATACGAGTATGTACCTACATATATACCATATACATGTACCTTTGTGCATAAGCGTCTGGCGCCGGCAATTGTTCATGGAACTTGGAATTCTCATCGCAACACCTTTTTAACGTCTTCAGAAGTGTTAAAAGTAAGGTCAGCGTAGTGGGCAAGTTCACACTGCTGTCTCCTGAGGACCACAACGATGTTTAGAATTTTGATGTAAATAACGTTAAGAGCAGGCGTATCCTATATTATAGATATATTTATAGCGTGTGAGGGATGTGATAGTGATATAATCAGTCATATATATCAGCTAAATATTTGTAATGAGGATGAGAGCTATCGCGTTACTCGTAATATTATTAAGGCAACTATCTGATTTATTTCCAACATAATAAATAAATAAAGCATGTTAGATATCTACTTATTGGTTTTTGACTATAATATATATTTATATAGGTACATTATTTACATGTAGGTACTTCCCATAATATACGTTACTGACCCTTCGTTATACATTTGGTCGTCTTACACGTGGTGCGGGTCTTATGCTGGTATCTTGCATCTCGGGCAAGTCGCAATTAATAACATGGCAGCTACCCGATCTGATTACCATAAGTAAATTTCGAAAGTGACGCACCCAATCGAACATTGTAGTCTTGAGGATCGGCAGGATTAGTGTCGTGCGCCGGCAACTTTCTCTCGGGGAAGTATGGATCGAAGCGATAAAATATATATTCTATTATATTCTCTTTTAACAGCTCGATACCTGGATTCAATTGAAATTTGAAATCAGTTTAAATGCCTCCAGACCGGCTCAAGGTGAGCTATAATTTATTCATTTCCAAATTAAAACAGTTTTGCATGAGATTGATGAATATTTATGAATTACGGCATTATGCAACGTCTTACATAAAATACGCTCACTTTTTAGCTTCACGAGCACCTACAGGTCCGTTGATTTGAGTAGGTCAGAGAGGAAATAACTAAAAATAACAGGCATGCTTTTTTCGAATTGATGTTGATGTTTTCACTCTAACTATAGAAATCCAGACCATGACTTTTGGAACAAGACCAAGATTAATGCAAGAATGCAGAGACAGTTAGTATGTAACCACGTACAATTTTTCTGCGAGTCGCAAGCCAGCAACAGTGACATCTGCAAGAAGGTGGTAAACCGGTAGGATGTAGTGACCGCCAGCATCCTGACTGCAGTGTCGTAGAGCGCCGGCGCGGCCGCCAGCAGCGTGGCGCGGCGCTTCGATGCCCCCGGGGGCCGTTGACTGTCCGGAGCTGACAGGTGCCACATCAATGCACTAGACATCATCTCAAAAAGAGAGTCCTCTTCCAATCCGACCAATAGACAACCTTGAAAAATGTCGCAACATCGACAATAATACCAAAGCGGAAAAATATATTTTACAATCATAAGTTTTTCATTACGAGGATAAGTTTAGTTCTAGTTAGGGTACGCTTTGGTTATCCTTATTTTTAATATAAATTGCTGAGTAATACAACGATTTACGCACTTCTTCAAGTACCTATGATGACTCTAAATAGGTAACACTAATTCTCATTAGTGTTAAGTAAAAATAAGGATCACCAGAGCGTTTTTTTTACATTGAATATAGAAGTGTTTTATTTGAGCTAAACGATTCACACGTCCTGATTACGTACAACCAACTTAAGTCCCTAATGACAATCGCATGCATTTATGATACTAGCCCGGGTCGAATATTGGTAGTCAAATAATGTCGTCATGTCCATGAATCGAAACCATTTGGCATCTAAATTAGGAGTAAAATTCCCCTGAGCATAAATGGCATTGTCCTCGTTAACCCTATGTGATAAATGTGCTCTCATTGAAACGGTACGTGAATGAAGAGAGTTGCAATGCATAGTGGAAAAATTACGAGTACACTCACGAGCAGTGGCAATTATACACTTTCTACCTACATAAACATAACATATAGAAGTTGTTATGGGCAAAGTGTAGGAATTTTCATTGAACGCGAGTGTTTACGTCTATAGTAGGTATTTATTACATAAAGTTGTAAAATTAAAATGTATGTACTTACGAGTAAATCAAACAAATAAGTGCAACGGAAAATGAAAAATATTTTATTTTTTGTAATGTATCAATGAATCAAATCAATCAAATCGTTTATTTGCTAGAATACAGGCAGGTACCTTATATTCTAAACCACAGAAATATATCAAGGGAAAGAGTGTATGTACCTCGCATAGCGAAAACTCGCACCGACAGCGGACTTGCTCGCCGCGAACATCAGTCTGCTCCCGACCGCGGTCTGCGTGCGACGTCAGGTTTAAAAAACAAAATGACTTGTTGTTCAATAATTAACTGTTCAAATACTACCAATAATACCAGATATGAGTGATTTATTAAAAAAATAATTTATTTTATTATTTTCGTCAAAACAGTAGCGGGCGATTGTGTGTCCAACGCTAGTTTTCCATTGCGGCTTTAATTTGACAAGCTAGACTTTAGCGTGCGTTCAAACCAGCGATATAAAAATATGCTATTCAAACAGTCGAGTTACGTTCAAGGTCGATTTCTCATTTTTTCTGTCAAAAGTAAGAATAGTGCTGTACCCCTGTGCTGATAGACTGCGATTTTCTTACTCGGTTAAAATCGATTTTGAAAGCAGAGAAAATGATAATTACGTTGTTATATTATTATGTGTTAATGAAAATTTGCAGTCTGATTCCTTTGTAAAATCCTGGTATGGACAGTGGAGACCCTGGAATGTACACCCACAGAACTATATCAAGATAGAAGGAAAGAGTTCGTAGTTTTATATGAGAACCGAGCGTGTAACATTTTGCGTAGGTACCTACTTTGACGCCACGAATGTAATTTAGTGATGGGAAACATAAGCCGCGCGAAAACAATTCAAAAGCATCGATTCACATTTCAATAGTCCGTTACAATCATTTTTTTGAAAATATCATCAATGTACAGACATTTCATTTTTACACCTTTATAATAGTACCTATAGATTAAGAAAACATAGTGTATGTAACTCCGATGTGTTTAAGTAACTCTAAATTAACCTGTTAACGCTGAAAAGTACTTTTTGGGGTACAACTTTTGGAGATAACTGCTAAGTGATATAACGAGGTCGTACCAAACAATGGTGTACGGGTGTACCTACCTAAATTACGACCATAAACTAAACTGTTCCCAAATTGTTGCACTGGACGTAAATGGGTTAATTAAGTATATACTTACCTAAAAATCCTGTGTAGTTGGCCAAACTATCAAAATAGGTGACAATATCTGCATTTTTATTTAATAAAATAGGCTGGTGTATGTTCTTCAATAATAATACGAAGCCTTCGCGAAGACTCGGATCTTTTAAATAGGTAGCCTCCAGAAAGTTCAGTATAACACATACACTATCAAGAACATCAATTTTCTGAACATTATTTAAGAAAATATATTTTATGATCAACTTAGTAATATTTTCAACTTGAGATGTTTTAGGACCTGACATGCGTAGATCTGTCCAGATTTCCTCACCAGCAATCGGCTTCAGTGTGGGGAGCGCCACCTACAAGTGGGATCACGCCACTCGCGGCCACTTGGAGTACATACGAGCTGTATTCATATTCATATTCATTTATTAAATGCATTTGTGTGTACAAAGGTCTTAAATTTTTAATAAGTTCCATCGCCCTCGCTATGTTGCGGATTTTCTATGGAACTAATTTATTTTAATAGAACATTTAATAATAGGACATTGAATGTCACCGATGTGAACAAAACGAAAATAATTCTTCATATTTTAGAATAATAATCTATTTTTCAATCAATATGCCCAAATAAGTTCACCCTGATGCAAAACATTATAAATTTAAATACATTCAAATGGTTGCGGCAGAAAAAGGACGAAGCATACCAATAAACAATGTTTTGAAATTAGTTGTTGACATAACGGGCACTGATATTCATAGTGCGGTTATAATGAACTGGTTAGAGTCGGACCATTTTATCTCTTCCAAGCAAATGAACTGTCAAATATATAAAAACGGAATATGGCAATGTTTTGTATCTGTCACAGACCTCAAGTTGTCTATGTGTCTTAAGAAACAATTTATCTTTACGTACGTTGGTTTTTTTTAAAACTAAAGGATTAAATATGGGAAAACCATATAAAAGTGGTCAGCGGGAACTGCTTTTCCGCATGATCAACTTCGATGCTGTACAGCAACAGCAAGAAGCGATTATCGCTGAAAAGCGGCAATGTTTACATTGGATTAAGTCTTTAGCTGGTAAGATTAACCAATCTTAGTACTTTTGAATAACAACAATATGGTTTTTGTTAAAATAATGTTCAAGTGAAGCCATTTAGCTTTTAGCAGCCTGTCAATTGCACTCAGAATATATTATGTGGTGTTTGTGACTTATTTATTATTCCTATTAAATTACAGCTAGTTTCAATGATAATCTTAAAGGAAAATGAAACTCGTTCTAAATAAAGAGAATTTCTGTTATGAGTGGTAGAAATTCATGATTTTATAATATTAGAATGGTAGAAATAAGTAGTCATGTTCCATGTAGGTACCACATTATTAGAAAGCAATTTCTTGGTGAAGGTTAATTATATTTAACAAACATATTATATATATATATATATATATATATTTTTATAATATATTTGCTAAATATAATACTAAAATGTTATTTGCACTTTGTTTAAAGGTTGAGGATAATACACAAGTATCAAGACTATTTAGTGCCCTATATTTAGTGTTGCCATACACCAATGCACAGATAAAACAATTAAAATTGGTGGGGTAAAGATATTATAGCTAGACTCTAGCTTGGTACTAAATATGTATATTAGAGTCTTGGCTAGCCAAATATTGTTGACAAATATTTCCTTGTTATATCACCAATTGTCTATTATTAAAAAAACGGCTAAAAGTCTGTTGTCAATTTATGTCATTAATTCAAATGGTCCGCGGTTTATTTACATGCAAAAGTTGAATATATACAGGGTGTCCCAAGAAGTAGTGATATACTGAAGCTGGGACGTAGAGGACCTAGAGGGCTATCTAAATCACCCCCATGTATGTTCCGCGATTTCTATTTTCGGAGATATGACTTTTTTTTTAATTCTTTACCTATCGCCGAGTACGATGAGATTCTTATTTATGGTGACGTGAATTATTGCGGTAGAAGCTTGATTTTTTTTGGGTGCTAAGCTGATAGATAGGCCAATTCAGTATGGTAACATTTACGATCGTTAGATCTTTGAATGGAATAAAAAAAAATTAAATGCGAACAATGATAAAATTACCCAATATGTTCACAACTTCAAGGGGCTTTAAAAAGATAAAATCACATAAAAAAAAATACCGTTTTAAAAACTTGCTCTATCTATCAGGTAGCTACCCTGAAAATTTCATTTTATTATTCATAAAACTTCAATCAAAAAATTGAAATCTAAATGTGGCAAGTGCAAAATTAATTAACTTTCTAAATAAATTTCGTTCTATATCACGCACTGGCTATCAATAGAAAAAGAACAAAAAACAAAAGACGGTTGACGCATGAAAAAATTTTCACGTTGTTTGGTCATCGTTGGTACTTTTCAATAATTTAAAAAAAGTGTTTTAATACTGCTAATTGTTCGTTTCTCTACTCATTTTGGCTATTCATATGGACTTTGACTTGCATTACGATTTGGATTAGTGTTATTACCTGGAATCGACGACTTGGCATTATTTAACTGGACTTGAGTTTGCGTGTAAGTGATCATGTTTACTTCACGTGACTACGCAGAAATGCATTACTATTACGGTTATGCTAGGGGAAATGCGGCGGAAGCTTCAAGGCTGTACTGGAAACATGTGGAACGAAGAGGCGGGCGTCAACCTGAAACGTTTCCTGACTATCGCATGATCTTAAGAGTACATAATGCGTATTTGGAAGGTTACATACCGGGTACCAGATCAGGCCGTATGGTCACTATGCCGGATCCTGATGTAGTAGATGCAGTGGTTGAAGAAGTAGAAAGAGACCCGTCGACCAGTGTGAGAGTTATGGAACGTCGTACCGGACTTTCTAAATCTCAGGTACACCGTACACTACAGAGCGTAGGATATCATCCGTTTCACATTAGAAAAGTGCAACAGTTGAAACCGGAAGATTACAATCGGCGAATTGAATTCTGTCAGGAAATGCTGAGGAGACAAGCTGAAAACGAAAACTTTTTTAACCAAATCTTGTGGACGGATGAATCCCACTTTAGACGCAATGGGATTTTAAATATGCACAATTCTCACTCATGGGCAATTGAAAATCCAAATTTAAACAGGAAATCGACATTCCAAGAACACTTTTGTGTTAACCTTTGGTCTGGCATACTTAACGGTCAGCTAATCGGGCCCTTTCAGCTGCCAGACCGCTTGGGCGGCAATCACTTTTTAAATTTTCTACGCGTCGATCTGCCCCTGCTGTTAGAAGATGTGGACTTGGAGACACGCAGAAGCATAGTACTTCAGTGTGATGGTGCACCATGCCATTTTGCCTTGGACGTAAGAAACTATTTCAATCAAAAATACCCTGAAAGATGGATTGGTCGTTGCGGCCGGGGTGACGCCTGCCTTATAGCCTGGCCTCCACGGTCCCCCGACCTTAACCCCATTGATTTTTTTGTATGGGGATACTACAAAGACCGCGTCTACTCAACAGAATGCCGCAATTTGGACGAGTTAACCCGGAAATTGAGAGTAGCAGAAGAAACCATTAAAAATAATAGAAGTGCATTCAGACGTTTAAAAGACAACTTTTTTTCGGCGATATCGCACTTGCATTGAACAACAGGGGGGCCATTTTGAAAATTTCTTGTAATGAAACACCTTGTAATTGGTTTTACTTTGTTTGTATTAATCATCATGTAAATTAAAATTTTGCACTTACCACATTTAGATTTCAATTTTTTGATTGAAGCCTTATGAATAATAAAATGAAATTTTCAGGGTAGCTACCTGATAGATAGAACAAGTTTTTAAAAGCGAAACGGTATTTTTTTTATGTGATTTTATCTTTTTAAAGCCTCTTGAAGTTGTGAACATATTGGGTAATTTTATCATTCTTGGCATATTTTTTTTTTAATTCCATTCAAAGATCTAACGATAGTAAATATTACCATACTGAATTGGCCCATCTATCAGCTTAGCACACAAAAAAAATCAAGCATCTACCGCAATAATTCACGTCACCATAAATAAAAATCTCATCGTACTCGGCGATACGTGAAAAATTTTAAAAAAAGTCATAACTCCGAAAATACGAAAAATCGCGGAACATACATGGGGGTGATTTAGATAGCCCTCTAGGTCCTCTACCTCCCAGCTTCAGTATATCACTACTTCTCGGGACACCCTGTATAAGTAATATTACCAATGACTATACCGAGTGAGGTCCGCAAACTATTATTTAAGCTCGTAAATAATTACGACAATGTGCGAAGCCGCCGTGAAGCGTTGTACAACGAAAAACTGCAATGTTTACAAGTCGTAAACAATTTAGTAGGTTGCTCTTGCTCTATAAATATTTTGATACTTTATGTACTACTTCTAACATTTGCCTATAACTATGATTAGGTACGTGAATCTATGAATACTTGAATCTCACAAACGGGACAAACTGTGTAAAGAAACGGATAAACTAAAAGTTCTGGAAAATATCAATAAAATCAAAACATTGGAACGTAAGGAGTTATTTACTTCTATATGAGCGACGAGCGTGTCGATGAAATCCCGCACTTGACGCGCCGGTGCAACATTACTCTAACCTGACCCATGTCTATACCTACTTAACCTAACCACAGACCTTTGTAATCGATTAATATTACGTATTACCGAGCTAGATTATATTTGCACATCACATTTCATTTTTCGCCTTTTACAATGGTATATGGTGAGAAAGTGTTAACATATGGGTTTGACGTTCACTGTACTTTACATAGTGTTAGAATTTATGTGAGCTGACTTTAAGTGCACGTCAACGTAGATTTAACTGATAGGTTTTGGTACCTTACGTATCCACAGATAATCAAAATATTTTCTAGTATCAAAACTATAATTCCTACTACACCAAGTGTGACCAGCTCAAGATTTTTTAATTTCGTGCCAAAAATTTGGGTAATATTTCAGTAGCCAGTTCTAATTAAAAACTTTTTTTTTCTCATTCAAGGCGTCTGTACTGCTGCAATCAAAAATATATACAAAAAGAATGAGCCTTGCCGCCATTGCCACCGATAACAAATAAACAAAAAAATAAAACCGACTCCAAAAAAAACTAAAAACTAAAAAATAACGCCATAATTCAGTTTCTTCAGATTACTTACAAGTAACCGTTTGTATACTCAATCTATACAGTATATACAATTAATCTTATTTTGGCGTCGGTGCCATATAAGGAATGTGTAAAATATTGAAAATTGTCGATTTTAGTAAGTTGTGACACGATGGCACCGACTCCAAAATAACATTTATTGTATATACTGTATAGATTGAGTATACAAACGCTTACTTGTAAGTAATTTGAAGAAACTGAATTATGGCGTAATTTTTTACTTTTTAGTCTTTTTTGGAGTCGGTTTTATTTTTTTGTTTAAAAGTTTATTTATTTTACACTTTTTAGTTAATCGTTACTTAAAAGTGTATCTTGTGACGATTCGAACAAGCCCAGACACGGCTAGGATACATTATTTTATTACATAGATCTGGTGCCTACCTTCCGGCTCCATCATTAAATCAATTCGATGGTACCATTCTCATCAGGAACATTTAAATTTATGACTATGAAGTTGCTTAGCTAAATTAATCAAGATATTTTGTCGCCACCCGTAAATCATTTATCATTGAGGAGTTCCGATGGCATTCTGTGGTCTTCTGCATCAGTTCCACTTCACCAATTTACACTTTCTGAATCCAAATGCCTATTATGTTTCTTATAGTACCAAAATCGCTATATGTATGCCTACAATATTTGAGGAGTTCCTTCAATTCCTCATGGATTCCATCATCAGATCTTCCAACTAGAAAGTACCATCTATAAAACCAAAAAAAAAATTTGAAACCGGTCCAATAGTCTTTGAGTAATCGGTGAACATCCATAAAAAAAAAAGAAAAAAAAAAACATTCCGTCGAATTGAGAACCTCCTCCTTTTTTTGGAAGTCGGTTAAAAAATACAAAGATATGACTACTATACAAACCAAATGTTATTTAGTATGTACAATGTTATGATAACCATTGTTACCGTTTTTAACCGACTTCCAAAAAAGGAGGAGGTTCTCAATTCGACGGAATGTTTTTTTATATATATATTTAAACTTTCGAACATATAACCTCCTTTTTATATGTATATATATATATATATATATTTTTTTTATGTATGTTCACCGATTACTCCGCCAATTGTGGACCGATTTTAAAATTTTTTTTTTTTTTGGAAGGATATACTCACGAGGTTGTCCCATTGCCACCAAGTTACACGATAAAGAATATAACTAACAGTCTTAACGTACCTACCTATAATACATGTATTTTTTAAGAATTATTCTGTAACTCTTCGGAGAACATCCATAAAAAAAAGTCGGTTTAAAAAAATCCAAATCAAAAATCTAAATAGACGACTTCGACAAATGTGCCATAAGGCACAAAATCTATCTAGTGGAAGTTATTATTTAGGAAGTGATTATAGAAAATTGGAGTAAATGCTGCAACCATGTAAAAAAAATAGAAGACGGATATAGGACACAAGCTGCTATAATCGAATCACAGACCGAAAGATTTATAATCGAAGTTGGTGGTCCTGAAAGTGAATCATCAACTGACGAATGTGAAGATACATTGGAGCCAGAATCTGATAAATATACGGGTGTCGAATATTTAGAATCGGATTTTGACGGACGGGTAATTATACATATTTAATTATAAACGAGACATATTCACTCTTCCGATTACCTGAAAACATAGTTCCACAATCTACAAGTAGGTACATACATAGTAGGTATATCTCACCCGTTTTTGCCTAATGCCATTACACACTGTCCCGACTATTCATGACGTACACGTATTATTGCGATATGTAAGCTGTTTGTAGCGACACTATATCAGGGCTAAATAGGGACTTGTCACGCAGATTTTGCCTACTACCAACATTTTTCGTAATATCACATAAACGTGTAATATAAAGGATACAAATCCCTCTCGGGAAGTTCTAGCAAAGTCCCGCAGATGAGAGTTTAGTCTGTCCAACTGCTGTAGCGGCGCGGTGTGCGTGACGAGAAACTCCAACTTCTTCGCCATTTCCCAACCGTGCGCCAGAGGGCAGTCGCTCCATGCCGGATCTGGGTAGGGCGAAGGCAACAGGTTTTAGGGTTCAACAGATGATTTACACACCTGCCTGCTTTACAGTCCGCCATAGTGTCCGCAGAAGTGTGCATGTTTGCAATGTTTGCATTAGTAACACAGGCTAGTGAGATGAGCACATGATTTATTTCAGAGCAGACTTTCACGAAGCACGAATTGTAAAGAAAATATATTTCTGTCAATATCGAATGACTCATCGTTAGCATTCGAATTAGCAAACATGAACTCACTAAAAAGTATCTTCAGCAGGCTATAAGGTTAAATTGTTTTCTAGTGGTAATATAATAACATTGCAACGGTTTGTGTTCTGCATCCGTGATAAAAGCTGGTAATCGAAATGGTTTTTGAAATGTTCTTTATTATATACTTAGGTATTAAAGTCGATAAAAGGGTTTCATTTAAATTCTTTATATGGCAACAATTTCACTTATTAGAAACCGGCCAAGGGCATGTTCGAGTTCCGCAGCCGTTGATACAAAAAATGCACTACAGTTGAAAAAAATAAGATTTGAAAAAGTGACCTAGCAAAAGAGCGTATCTCCACGACCGACAGCACTTTCCCCACTTTTCCTTTAGCTGGGAATCGCAGATTTTTGGTCAATAACTGAAAAACAATATATCCGATCATGTTGAAAGTATTTATTTAGTTTTATCTCTATAATTTTTTGGACATACTGTTTAGAAACCTCAAAGTTTGTTTAAAAGAACTGTCGAAATATGTACCACACATTGATATTATTTATTTAAAAAATTACGGCACTCCGTACATTAACCGAAGCTGAAAAATGTGTGGTACATATTTCGACAGTTCGTCCAAAAATACTTGGAGGTTCCAGATTTGTTTTAGGGTTCCGTAGCCAAAATGGCAATAACGGAACCCTTATAGTCTTGTCATGACCCTCCGTCCGTCCGTATGTCACAGGCATTTTACTCAAAAACTATTATGATCTTTATTGATGAAATTTGGAGCAAAGGTGTCTTGTGTAAGCCGCTACTTAGTTTGATAGTTAAGTCCATATATGTAACCGAAAGTGAATAAAAAAAAATTAACAAATATCAATGTGTGGCACATATTTCGACAGGTCTTCTAAAAAAACACTGAGGTTTCTAAAAAAAAATTATTCAGTGAATATTCCGAAAAATATGAAAAAAATGTAAATCATAAAGCTTAATCAATTCTTCCAACGAAAATCGTTTTCAACAAGATCGGATATAAGTGCCGTTTTTGAGTTATTAGCGAGAAACTGCAAAAAAGCAGAAGGACGAAAGTGCCACAAGGATACGCTTTTTTACTGGTGCACTTTATGTCATTAATCTTTTTAAATGTTAGCGCATTTGTTTGTAGTAACGACTTCGGAAACTTACACTGAGCATGGTCCGACATGCTCTTGACCGGTTTTAATTATTTAAACCAACGAGCAGTCGTACAGGTCAACGCAGTCACGCAAAGCGAAATCATAACCAAGTGACACTTGCACTAAATGGTATGTGGGTGATAGAAAGCGCTATCTATTCTAAAAATAAGTTTTGGAATTCGCGTGACGACGAATACCTACTTTCATTAAATATATCATCGCCTTCATGGAATACTTGCGTACCAGCAATAATCTAAAACTGTTTCTGAAATCCAAAATCATCTTAATTATCCAAGCTCGAAGGGGACCATTGCGAATATACCTATTTTGCACTATCATTTCGGGCTTCAACCGCATTACTGGCCATCTAAATCCGCTCCACTGTTAATTACCTACTTATTGAGTATCTATACCTCATTAAAATCCAAATATCCAAACATCTTCACAAACTTTAATGTCCTTCCCTACTAATTTATATTTTTATAAAGTGTTAAAATTAAATGACTGTAACATTAGGAGATATTTTCAAAACAATAAATGCAACGGGATATTTGAAGAACACTGAACCGAAAAAGAAATTGTATATTTGTATGTAGTTGTGGCTTGATCAGAGGTCAAAACGAATCTTACACCTAATCCTACACCAGATCAGACGCCGCAATGGAGCCACGGAGTTACGTCGCCTAAATCAAACTAATTTATAAGTTTTTCTGTTTTTTTTTGTTTTTTGTAGTTCACAATGCCTTGGTTTTACTGTAATGCTGTGTAACTTCTTTGAATATTAAATAAATAAAATAAATAAAAACAGCTAAACAGATTTCAACAAATTTTAGTACACGGGTAGCTGGGCATCCACCGATGGCTGTATACTTTTATGCGATTTCGCTGAAGTAAGAATATGAGGGTTACGATTCTTTCCTCCTCCGCGATCAAAATAGCGGGCGCCTACTAGAGGAATATACGTAGGTCACTCGATAATTTTGAGATAAAAAAAAACTATTGAAGGTATTAGTATTATTTATTTTACATTTTTTCAAAATACTCTTCATAATTCTCTATACAAAGTTCCATTCGTCTGAACCAACTTTGGAAGCACTTTTGCCAGTCTTCATCAGATAGGTCCGAAATTGCTTCTTCATATGCAGCCACGGCTTTTTCATCACTCGAAAAAAATTTCCCCTTTTTTTCTTTCACCACCGGGAACAAAAAGAAACCGCAGGGAGCTAAGTCTGGGCTATAGGGTGGATGTGGTAAGGTTTCTATCCCAGCTTTCTCAATAAACACCTTTATTCTGAGGGACGTATGTGAAGCGTTATCGTGATGCAGCATGATTCCCCGAAGTCCAATCTTTGGTCTCCTCTCTCGCACTGCTTTGAAAACTTGCGGCAATGCTACTGTAGTGTAGTATACCAATCAGAGTTGACTGACCTATAATTTTCCAGCATTGATGTTGATAAATGTCCGCCCCGTGAAAAAAAACTAGCCACCATCTTTTTGCCGATGTTACGAGGTCTTTGTAGTTTTGTTGGTAACTTTCCCTCTGAGAAGACCCATACTGACGATTGCCGCTTGTTTTCCGGGTCATATTGGTAAATCCATGTTTCGTCACCTGTAATTATTTCCGATACAAGCCGCGATGTCCCTTTGTCGAATCGTAGACGCATCTCACGACACCAATCTACACGAGCCTGTTTCTCAGTATCGGAGAGCAAAACAGAGCTTCCTTACTCAAAGATGTTGACGTAGAATGATGCTAACGCTCCCCGAACTGACGCCTAAGATATTCTCTATATCTTTGTATGTTATTCGTGGATCTTCTCGCACCACCATTTCAGTAGTCCACACGTTTTCTGCAGTTACTTCGAGGCTGGTTTTACCCCTTTTAAATTCGTTGAACCATCTAAAAACTGTTGCCCGTGAAGGAGCAGAATCTCCTAACGCTGACTGCAATCGTTGCAAACACAATTGTTCAGATAAACCAAATTTAAAATCATAAAATATCATAGCACGCAAATGTTCGCGGTTAAGCTCCATCGTTACAAAGAAAAAACGCGGGAAGCGTTTTAGAAAAATGACTGTAATATATTCATTTTTTAAATTAGAGCGAATCGGCAACTTGTTTTCTATTTTTCAATAAATTAGCTTTTTTAAACATATAATTCAGGTGCGTTCCATTTTCGAATTTCGAGCATCTCAAAACTTATCGAGTGACCTACGTATTATTACTAGCTTCTGCCCCCGACTGCGTCCGCCTTAAATTCGTTTATCGCGGATAAGCGTATTTTTCCGGGATAAAAAGTAGCCTATGTCCTTTCCCGGGACTCAAACTATCTCCATACCAAATTTTATCCAAATCGGTTCAGCGGTCTAAGCGTGAAGAGGTACCAGACCGACAGACAGACAGATACACTTTCGCATTTATAACATCAGTATGGATATATGGATTAATGCTAAAGTGGCTTTATTCGTTTGATTTTCTTTTCAGGGGCAGGGGTAACCTCATTGGTCTGATTTACGCGGAGAAGATTGTTTCATCCCTTTGCGAGGCAGGTTGGGTGGTTTTCTTTCAACTAATGCACGACAATGCACGTCCACACACAGCTAGAGTTGTAACTCGCACTCGTGCCGAAACTCATTGCCTGCTCAATCGCCAGACCAACTGAGCAAGCATACTAATAAAACACACCTTCAGTTATAATGCTGACAACGGAATTACGTTTTATTTTTAAAAGAACCAACACCACAGATACAACACTTAGGGACATGATCTCATTATTATAATAGATGGCGTTAGTAACATAAGTATGCTTATTTGATGTTATATTGTAAACTAGCTTCTGCCCACGACTTCGTCCGCCTTTAATTCGTTTATCGCGGATAAGGGTATTCTTCCGGGATAAAAAGTAGCCTATGTCCTTCCCCGGGACTCAAAGTATCTCCATACCAAATTTCATCCAAATCGGTCCAGCGGTTTAAGCGTGAAGAGGTAACAAACAGACAGACAGACACACTTTCGCATTTATAATATTAAGTATGGATTAATTTTAACACCCCCACTAGAGCAAATAAACATACATGGCTATTAAATTAATTAACAATTTTTCTGACTAATGTAAATATCCAATATCCTAATCCTTGAATATAATGTTTTATTGGACTTAAAGCTTAGGGCGGCTTGCACCAAATTTCGTTTAAATATACGCTAAACAAATTTAACTAAACACGTTTATATCGTTAAATGCGATTAACATAATTGCGTTTAGTGACATCTTGCACCAAGCTGTTTTGAAGATTATTTAACTAAACGCGTTTAATGTATCGGTAAAACAGTTTTCTTACGTTTCGTTGTACGTAAATGGCGAAATACGCCATCGTTTTAACCAAAATTAATCATTTCCACGCGACGCGTATGCGTAAATAGGAACGGGCCGTTTAATTTTGACACAAAGTGACGTGCGCGCGCATTTCTACATTTAATTTGTTGTTTGTCATTGTAAAATCAAATTAAAAACATATATAGCAAAGTATTGCCGCAAAATTTAACAACAAACTAAAGTAAATAAACCGACTCCTGCTGCCATCACTATTCATACTGCTGAGTGTGGTGCTGTGTGTGTTCGTGTTCTTTAGCTATTATTAGAGTTTTTGTAAGGTATGTTTTCGTAGTCCGAACCTTCTTATGATTTTCTTGTCATTGAGCGTCTCAAATAAATTGGTGCTCGTATTAATTTCCCGTAGTATAACTGGTCTATTTATGAACTCTATTATTTCGTCCTCATCGTCGAAATATCCATTATTAATTAATAGTTGCACCAAATTTTAAACAATCGGCGCCAAATGTTACAAACATAATCTGTCAAAGTAAACGTCAAATTAATTTTAAAAATGGCGCTAAACGTATTTAGCCGAGTTAAATAGCCTTTGATGGGCGTTTAATTTTGACAGCTCCCTAAACTTGTTTAGCGATCTATTTAACGTGGTGCAAGGCGTTAAACGTAATTTTGTATTTAAATAGGATTTAAATACTGTTTAGCGCCATGGTGCAAGCCGCCCTTAGTCAAGACATCGGCTGGCATAGAGGTAGTTGGCAAATAATCTATGCTGATAATTTTATCATTAGCAGCATCCTTTACAAAATGATACCTTATATCAATATGTTTGCTTTTTCTATGGCAAACATGATTTGCCACCAACTTCTGTGCGCTAAGGCTATTGTTATACAAAGTCACAGAGTACATATTCCCAGTTAGTTCACAATGCAAATTTCTTAGATATATAGCCTCTGATATTGACATATATTCAGCTTCCATACTTGACAGAGCAACTGTCCGCTGTTTTTTACTCTCCCAGGAAATTGCTGAACATGACATTAGAAAACAATATCCAGTATATGATTTGCGGTCAATACAATTGCTGCCCCAATCAGAATCAACAAAACCCATAAGTTCAGGTTTTTCTTTTACATATTTCAAACAATATTTTTTTGGTATTCTTTAAATATCTGAGAATTCTTTTTGCATAATTCCAATGAACAGTAGTGTGACATTTATTAAACTGGCTCAGAAAACTAACACTAAATGCTATATCTGGCCTTGTAAGTACTGACAAGTACATCAGGCTTCCCATCAGCTGTTGATATGGAATCTCAGTATTACAAGTTTCACTGTTACTGACGTCTAGTTTACATTCCATTGGTGTACTAGCAACTTTACAATCAGACATATTAAATTTGTTCAATAATTGCTCTATATATTGTTCTTGATCTAAGGTTAATGTGTTACAGTTTTTATCAACTTTAACTCTCATGCCTAAGCACTGTTGAACCTGTCCTAAATCTTTGATTTTAAAGTTAGAACTCAACAGTGAAGCTAATTTTTCAGTCTCTGCTTTATTATTAGAAAAGACAAAGAAATCATCCACATATAAAGCAACAATTATTTTTACATCGTCAATCGTTCTTGTAAAAACACATGGTTCTATATGGCTTGTTTTGAAACCTAAATCACACAAACATTGCTCTACACGCTCATACCACGATCTGGAGGACTGTTATAAGCCATAAATGGCTTTTTTCAGCTTAACAATTGTTTTTGTTTTAACATCAGAAAAATCTGGCTGAATCATAAAAATGTCCTCTTTCAGGATACCATTTAAAAATTAACTGGACAGTCAATGCAAATAACATTCTGGGTGTAGAGAAACGTACAACTGGTGAGAATATTTGATCAAAGTCTATACCTGGCCGTTGTGTTTGAAAAATTGTGACAAAACTGTCACATGCAATTTTAATAAACAAAAACAAACAAATAAACAAAGGTTCGCGGTGGTGTGAAACAAAAGGGACCGATAACGGCGGGCGGCGTTTAACAAAGATGACTCAGCCGTTTTACCTTTGAAAATAAGCTACCTGAACTGATAAGAGGGAATTTGTATTTCTTGTTACTTACGACGAAATCAAACAAAAGCATAAATATAAGTTATTTATTTCCACACTTAATTTAAAAAACAAGAAACAATCATCGATCGTTTTCAAAATGGGACCCGCCGTTTCGAATACAAGCACGAGCCCGTCTTCTTATTTCCGTGGTGGTTGTTCCGAGAGTAATTTCTTTCCTCATGCTTTCGAACGCTGCTTGGATCCTCTCTCTCAACTCTTCTACGGTATTAATTTCCTCTTCTGTGTAAACTAGCTCCTTAGCCCGGCCCCAAACAAAAAAATCAAGTGGAGTTAAATCGGGTGACTGAGCGGGCCAAGGCATTCGTCCGCCTCTGCCGATCCAACCGTCAGGGAAACAGTTATTTAGGTGTTCCCTTACAGCCAGGGAGTAATGGGCGGGATAACCGTCGTGCTGGAATGTCACAGCACCGGGCAGCTGGTCCTCGTCAATCAGCCCGGGCAAATCGTTTTGAAGAAATTCCAAATAATTTACACCATTTAAATTATCTGGCAAAAAATGTGGCCCAATAAGGACTCTGCCGATTATTCCAGCCCACACGTTGACGGAAAACCTTCTTTGGAAGGACTTTTGCTTTTTCCAATGTGGATTATTGTTTTTATCAGCCCTTTGGTGAAGGTTGTGAAAATTCGTGATCCCTTCCCGGGAAAATTTGGATTCACCGGTCCAAAGAATACTTCTTAAAAAGCGTTGCTCTTCGATGTCAACATTGAGTAAAAATCGGCAGAAGTCTACTCGACGTCCAGGGTCTCCTTCTTCCAGTCCTTGAACTCCGGTGCCGTGAAAAGGATATTTTCCCTCGCGATGCATGGTACTCCATACTTTCCATATGTACATGTCAAGATTACGAGCTACCACTCTGACGCTCGTAGTCGGATCCTCTGCAAATGCCCGTACAACATCGTCCTCCAAATCAGGGCGATTACGTCCTGGGTTCCTTCCACGTTGCCCAGCAATTCCATTTTCACGTAGTCTTCGGAATGACGTGTAAAACACTCTCACATTAGGCAACCTCCGGTTTGGAAAACGCTCTTGGTATAACCGTCGAGCCATTGCTCCATTACCGTCAGCTCTGCAGTACATGTAGACAATGTCGTCGTATTCTTCGTTCGTAAACTCCATGTTTACAACGAAGGAATCGTAATTACACGTAAAGGAGCGCCTACGGCAGCTACAACTTGACACGGTAAATTTTGGATGACGGAGGGAATAAAAACACAATGAACGTCTAACCGCAACTGAAGCTGTAATTAGACTAAATTAGAAGTTTTTGCATAAATACGCAAGTAGCAAATCAGTTTATCTTTAACAATAAAGCATAATAAAACGGCTTGAGTCATCTTTGTTAAACGCCGCCCGCCGCTATCGGTCCCTTTTGTTTCACACCACCGCGAACTTTTGTTTATTAAAATTGCATGTGACAGTTTTGTCCACTGCACTTCACCCTTTCAAAACATTTCAAATGTCAGGTAAACGCCAACTTAGTATTAAGAACCAATGTTTTATTACAAAATCATAATTAGATTCGACACAAGTATCATAAGTAGAGTCGTGCTTGATAGCTTAAATGAAAGGGCAATAGCCAAGCATGTTTCTTAAATGGTTTGAAGAACCGGGACTATTATAGTTTTTTTTTTACCTTCCTTAGAAAACACTTAAATAATTTTTTTCATGTTATTTATTTTTTAAATCGCTGTAGTTTCTTTTTCTTTAGACACAGATGTATCAAATAATTTTTATGGTGTACGATAGACATTTCACAATACAAAAAAAAATATACATAAATGCTATTGTCGATGTAGTCTGAAATTTTGGAGTTTTCCCAGAAAAATCTTAAAACTTAAAAAAAAAAAAACATAACATTCGCCTAACACATACATCGCTTAAAATGTTCTAAATGGCCTAAGCTATCACCTCCTTTCAACTTTGCATCCTGTTACCAAACACCCTGTATATGGACAATGAGGGTAGTGATTATGATTGTATGATAAAGTGAGGTAGATGTGAAAACTAGTCTGTCATCGCGATTCCTGCCAAGACATGTGCTAGGACCCCTAAACCGTGAGTTATAGTAGTGGCGACGACGTAAATACGGTGAAAGTGTGCATTTAAAGTCTAAAAGTGTGTAATTTGAGTGAAAAATACATATACATCAACATAACAGTGCAGAATGGGTATTAAGTTTGGGGAGTTTGATATAGCACATGGCTGTTGGAAAAACTACATAGAAAGGTTTAAGTTCTGTCTGCAGGCAAGTGCGATTGTAGAAGATGATAAGAAAAAGGCTAATTTATTAGCTGTGTGTGGTCATTACTTATATGATTTGATAATATAATTGACAGCTCCGACTCAGATAATCGAGGTTGCCTTTACAACAATTGTATCCAAATTAAATGATCATTTCCACCCGAGACCAAATGAGATTATACAGTTTTTTAAATTCCATAGCAGGAATCAAGAAGAGGGGGAAAGAGTTAAGGATTATATTGCACAGCTGAGAAAATTAAGCATTGATTGTTATTTCACTGATTTGGATCGTACATTAAGGGATCGTCTAGTGTGTGGTATCAGGGACAAGGAAGTACAGAAGCGATTATTACAACATAATGTATTAATTTGTGATCAAGCTTGTGAAATTGCTTTATCACATGAAGCTGCAGGTATTGATTTAAATATCATTGTTGCTGCTTCTTCGAGTAGGTCTACTTTGGAATCAGAAGTACCAATGGAAGTGACCAAATTTACAAACAAAAAAATAGATAAGCAGATAGACAGATGTTTCCGATGTGGCAGGTCTCACAGAGGGGTATGTAGATTCTGATGGTCCAAATGTAATTATTGTGGGAAAACAGGTCACATTGAAGCAGTTTGTTCGTCAAAGGTGAAGGGAAATGATATTCCAAAATCTGATTTTAATGGCTTATATGAAGATATGTCTGTCAATAATATGAGGCAAGATATGGCAGTACCAGCATTTTTGATTAAAATCATGCTCCATGGAGTTATGACAGACATGGAGGTCGATTCGGGAAGCGCCTTCGCACTTATAAGCGAACAAACTGCTAGGCGCATATGGAATGGCCGGATACCAGTGTTGGATGATGTTAATATTGCTTTGAACACTTGGACTGATAATAGGTTATGCATATTTGATAAGCGCACAATTATGGATCAGTATAAAAATATAAAGAAAAACTTAACTGTTCTTGTGGCGGAAGGTAATGGACCTAGTCTTATTGGCCGGAACTGGTTTTTCGATTTGAATATACAGCAGGAAGGAGTGTATAGTATAAAAATAGATAAAAACGAGTTAGTTAAAGAACCGCTGCTTTTCTTGTTATACATTAATAACATCAGTAAAATAAGTCTAAGAGGTGACACTACTCTGTACGCAGACGACACAAGCCTATTTTACTACGGCCACTCTATCCACGACATCATAGCCGATGCTCAAAGTGACTTAAATCTACTCAATGAGTGGTTTCAGAGCAATCTTCTGACAATAAACATTAGTAAAACAAATTATATAATATTCGCGTCGAAAAACAAAAAAAATCCGGATCACCAACCTTTAACTATAAATAATCAGCCCATAAATATAGACATGACAACAATTCTTCTTGAATTCCACTCTGTTATTGTTTCTTATCAGTTGACTAACTGATATTAAGTTTGTGGTAAGGTTAGGAACACAAACAACATCTTTCATTGTGACTTCATACTTGGACTTAGGAGTAACTGTAATTATGTTCACATCACCCGAGCACAACACTGGCATAGCACACCTATTTGCTGCTATGAGCTCCTTAATACTCGGCGTATGTGATGCATTCTGAATCTTATTTACGTCCATCGTCATATGAACCGGGTGTTGCAGATATCCGCATCCGCAACAGCGGAACTTCCGCATCAAATTCAACATTCGCATCAGCATCCGCATCCACTTAAATTGACGCGGAGCTTTATGCGGATGCGGATGTGTGCAAGTCAGAACAGGAACAACTTAGCCGCGGCGCGTGAGGGGCCCGCGCAAGACATTTTCGCCCTTGGCCAATAGAAATCTCGTTAGGTTTTTACAATTCGCCAATCGAGCGCATCATTTGGTCATTCGGTGACAAGAAGGGACGAGCTTGTTTTGTCTTGATTTTAGTCGTGCAATGTGAGTGACGTAGTGAATGTGTTTGTTGTGATTGTTTCTTTTTGTAATTTATACTAAGTGAATAAAACATAAAACAATGGCACCACCGACGCAAAGTGCGATTTGAACCTATTTTAAAACTGACAAACATGATCGTGTAAAGGCTCAATGTACAATATGTCACAAAATATATTCTCGGAAGGGACGTACAACGTCTTCATTAAAAAATCACCTTAAATCTATGCACGCGGACCAACACAACTCATTCAGCGGTGAAGTTGATAAAAAAAGACGAATCAGGCAAGTTTTAAATGTGATATTTTATTTTTCTAATTTAATATTTGTTGTAGGTAAATAGTTTATCATAGGTTGTTCGGTACATTTTATTTTTATTTTCGCGTAGTGCCTAACCTATTCCTTTCTTTCGAGTTCAATGTGCTAGTTGTTATAAAGTATGTTATTTATATTTAAAGTGCTAAGTGCTAATGTGTTACTCTGGTTAATCACAATTTTCGTAAAAGATTTCTAATTCCCTACGTGTTTTGGGTACAAATACAAATGCTACTAAAACTAGCATTTTTTTTATGTACCTTACCTATACCTAATCTTACATCCGCATCCGCATCCGCGGATGTAAGCCATGTAATATCCGTATCCGCATCCGAGGATGTCAAAAAAACTGCATCCGCAGCATCCCTGATATACGCTATACGCTTATAACGCTTGCGCCGCTGTCAAGATAAAAGTCGTGTTTACTAAAGTTCCCGCTCAGGGAGACGGCGGAAAAAGCATTTGTTTTCTTGATTTTATCTGGCGATTGATTGTTTGACTTGCACTGATTTTTATAGTGTCCGTACTGTTTGCACCGATAACATTTTATTTTCGATTTGGTATTGGAAATAATGGTATTGTTGAGTTTGACACTTTGACTCTCGCCGCCATGTTGCCTGGAGCCATCATATCTAGTGTTGCCAACCGTCGAAAAATTCTGACGATAGTTCTGTCCTCTACCCACAAATGCATTTCCTGATTCACAATCGCTACCCGCCAAATCAATAAGTTTGGATTTCACAACGTCAGCTGTAATGGCGATTCCGGAATGTTCTATAGCCATAATCATCGGAAAGTATTTTTCCGGTAATCCTGCTAATAGCAAACATCCAATCCACTCGTCGTTCACTGAAAAACCCAAACATAACAATGGACAACATTTATTTTTTTTTACCCCCTAATTTTATCGAACTATCTAATAGTATTTGCAAAATTACGAGGAATGTATTTTGTATTTTTATTTTGTTTTTAGATTTAGCCACAGTTTGATAAAACAAAACTACCTCATTCTATAAGGGCCTAAGCGCAATCTGAGGCAGAATAAATGTAGCGCCTTTACAAAATGCTATTTAAAAAGTAAAAAATATACCGCATCTGTGCTTTTATTATGACAACTACTGACAAGTGTCATGACAACAACTTGAATCTTTATTGTTATTGAATCGGCGGCAGTTACAATTTTAATTTAGCTTGTGTTCAAGTAATTGGTTTAAGATCTTAAAATGAGCAACAAGAAGATGTATCGGTAAGATCCAATGATTACGTGCTTTGTGCCATCTTGTACAACCAAAGCATTGATGTCTCCCGATAAAAACAGTTCCAGAAAATTGCACAATCCTAGCAGATAGAGGCTTCAAACATTTAGATACCAATAGGCTTGAGTCGGTCAGGAACTAAGAACTAAAAGGAATGAAATCCCGTCACGGACCGAAAGGAACTAATTCCTGACAAACGATCTTACTCGGTCTTCGGTCCTTTAGTTCAGTATCAGATGTCGGTTAACGGATGAGCGAAACGGAACGAAAGAGTGTAAAGAACTACTGAATTGTTTTAAATTTCTATACTGCGATCGTTGTGAACGAGACAAATGCTCTTTCAGAGCGTGTCCTGCGCAAGTGCGGGTGAGACCACATATTTATACAGGATAGTTGGATCATAAACAAGTTCAAGTACTTTAACTGGTACACTATTAATTTCGGAATAGTCTGTTGCTTTCCGGTCAACTTCGAAAATTAATGATGTATCATCAGCAAATAGTTCTATATCAGAAAGATTTTCTACTATAGATGGTAAGTCATTTATATAAACTAAAAATAGAAATAGCCCTAAGATAGAGCCCTGCGGCACTCCTAGCTTAACTGCAGCTCCACTGGATTGGGTTCCATTTACAACAACTAATAATAAGAGACCATGTCCCTAAGTGTTGTGTCTGTGGTGATGGTTCTTTTAAAAATAAAACGTAATTCCGTTGTCAGCATTATAACTGAAGGTATGTTTTATTAGTTTATGGGCTTAAAAGTTAAGTGTAATTACTAGTTAGCTTAGGCTGAGTAAAATTAACAGAAATGGCATCCAATTCCTTTCTGGCAAACGTGCCGAAATTAAAGGGGCGTGAAAACTACCCAGAATGGGCGTTTGCAGTGGAGAATCTGCTTGTATTAGAAGGTATGGAGAACTGCATTAAGCAGGAGAGTACAGCTGCAGCTGCACCTCTAATCGAGCAAGATGCAAAAGCTAAGGCCAAGTTAATTTTAACCATTGATCCGTCACTATATGTTCACATTAAGGAGGCTACATCAACTAAGGATTTGTGGCAGAAATTGAAGAACATGTTCGATGACTCCGGCTTCTCGAGAATAATAACATTGCTGCGAAATTTGATTTCGTTACGACTCGATAACAGCGAAACCATGACTAGCTATGTTACTCAAATTATCGAGACAGCACAGAAATGGACAACATTTCATTTTTTAAAGTGACTACAATTGAAATATCACGGATAGATTTGGGCTCTCTGAACACATTAACGTTATTTTTGGAATTTTTGGATCACACATTTTTGATAAAATGGGTTTTATTAGCAAATGATGAAAGTGAGGCTGAACAAACTAAATTTCACGGCTTTATTTTTTGAGAATGATTAAGAAAAATTGTGACAATGTATGACATAGTATGGCATTGTCTTGTCATGTTATTGCTTTCTACGTTTGAGTCTTAATTTCTTTTGTCAATAAAATTACTCCATATGTAGAATGAAAATTACTGAAGGATCTCAATCAATCTGCCGCATGTTTTGTTAGAATACAAGCGACAAAGCGGCAGAAATCTGGGGAGCCAAAATCCTGATGTCTTTCCACTATTCATATGTAGACTCAGCCGTAGGCTATGTAGTAGAGGTAAAGAGGGACGTTTCTGTTTGTTTTTTGAGATGCAAAGTCACAGAATAAACTCTAAATTGTATTCTGTGATTGCAACCATCAATGAAGTGAGCATGAAGTCCAGGAGCAATTATATCAAGGACAACAAAATTGCAGATAAATTTAAAGCCAAGACCCAAATTCAAATGAATGCTACAGGTCGTAAAAAGGCATTGTTTTGTGTAGCTGACCCAATGTTCGAGACGAACAAGTACTACAAATATTGGCTGTATTATAACCAATTAGCCTCTTTGCACTGCTGAAACAGAAGCGACTCTGTTGGCCATGAACATCGCATGCACCCATTACGTTTGCCGCGTCGTGTTATGCTCGGCGCTGTAGCGAACGCCAAAAGAAGCATCGGTCGCCCAATGCTGTCGCCCAATAAAGATTGTGCCAGGCGGGACATGCAAGCGTTTGACATCCGTCTCCACAACTGGGAGGAGTGTGCAGTAGATAGGGACAAATGGCGCAAACTGGTTTTGGATGGCCGCAAGATTTTGGATGAGGCATGGTTCAAAACACTCGCAACCAAACGTGCCAAAAGACATCGGCCCGGCACTGGTTCACCGCACACAGGCCATTCTTACATCTGTCAAGCCTGTGGTCGCGTGCGCCGTTCCCGTATTGGCTTACATAGCCACGAAAAACGTCGTTTTCCGAAATGACACTGTTTCAATAGTATGTAAACCCTATTAACAAGAGCAGAGTTATTTTGGAAAACATATATTTTCGATAAACGTTGAAGAGAACAAAATATGTAATAAAAATGATTAATTTGCTTTAATTTTATTAATACTTTCATGTCAAACGTAACCGTACTTACAGTCACGAAATGAAGAGGTTTTGTCACTTTAGAACCTAACTTTTTAACTCCATCTCCATAAAGAAAAAATAATAAATATTACTATTCCTTAATTACTTACTATCAGCTTCTTGTTTTAATCACAAGCCGGTTTATCGTGCAGTTTATTTTGTTTTAAACTTTAATACCTAGTCTCAAAAAGCTTTGCCGCGGGTGAATCAGCAAAGCACCGCAGTCCGCGAATACCGGGTGACAGTTTTGTATTACACAGTGCCGAGCTAATCGATAGGTAGGAGCATCGATTTGACTCACTATAGGGCGTAACGGAGCACCAGGTTTATGTATCTTTGGTAACCCGTACAACTTTGGTGGCACCGGGCAAGAAGGCACTAAACTTTTCACATCCAGATTAAGATTTTCAGAGTGCTTACTTATCAGCTCGGCTGTCGTTTTTATTACTTTCGCCGTTGGATCTCGCTTAACAAGCTTGTATGTTGTAGTGTCTGACAAAAGTACTTCCACTTTCTGGTTGTAATCACTAGTATCCATAACAACCGTCGCATTTCCCTTGTCAGCTCGAAGAATGGTGATGTCTGGGTCTTCACGCAAGCTCTTCAAAGCGTTGAATTCAGTTCTGCGTAAGTTAACTTTAGGAGACTTCGCTCGTCTTAAAATTGAAGACACATCCTGGCGTACGGCCTCCAAATCCTCCTTACGCATATGATTTTGGACCAAACAATCTTCCACACCGACTATAATCTGTTCAAAAGGGATATTCCGTGGAGTAACAACATAATTAAGCCCTTTTTTAAGAAGCAAGGTTTGCGAGTCTGACAGATCCTTCGAGCTAATATTCACTACAGGTGCAACGGCATTTGACGTTGACGTTTGATTACCTCCACGGAGCGTTTCATTCCTAGTGCGTTTTGATTTCAACTTGTCAAACTTAGCATTTTTCTTACATGTACAGCTTTTAAATTTTGATGCGTAACGTCTGTCGCCTTGTTCAACAATACTTTTGAAGTCATCATCTGTCAATATCAACTGCAATTCGTCACTCTTTTCTTTAATCTGTTGTTCAAACTTGTGAGCTGAATAACGGGTATTGTGGATAAGTTTGCACAGTAACTTTACACTAGCTTGGCGGAGAATGCGTTCACTACCGAAAATGTCCTTCTTCGGTGCTATTTTCACGCATGTAGGAATGAGATCTTCATCACGGCATTCTTTAAGGAAATTCAATGAACTTCGAGCTCGTGCGAGTCCCGTCCTGAGGTCTTCATACCGCCTGATTTGGTTAGCAACATCCAGTCCGTACTGGTGTACATAATATTTTCTTCTGTTTCCGCGATTATTACTCATTGAAATAAAACAATTTAACGGATTATATCGCGTATATTATCTCATTTTAGTTCCCGACGTTTCGGAAGCTTTCCAGCTTTCCATGGTCACGGGAGGACTGAGAAAAGATGTATTTTCCTCTGTCAAAGTTACAATTTTGTGCAAACTACCCATTTTTTGAAAAAACACAAATAAAGGTGTACATACATGCCAGATGGGCCTAAGCTGTAAAGACAGTTACACATGTGCCAGAAGGGCTTAATTATTTTATTCTAATAATTTACCAAGCAGCATTTCACAAATGAGGCGTACTGAGGAGAAAAGAAACGCTGCAAAGAAAAACTCCCAGGCTACCTCATTACTAATTATAATATTTAAAAACAGAGACTATTAAACTACTTTAAACAGATAAGATATTTTACACCGTTCGGAAATTAAGGTTTTGCAGTCCTGTGTCTCGCTTGTTCCTTGATGAACAAGTTCTAATGAATGAATGAATCAATGAATATGATGATGATGATGATATGAACAAATACCTCGTCAGTGAAGGAGAAAAAAATATATAACCTTCTTTTTTTCTTCAGCGTAGTCTTTGGATGCCCAGCTACCGTATAGAAGGAAACGCATGGTATCGGCTACGCGTCAACGAGCAGAGCGCCCGCTAGGCGGGTTCCTGGCAGTGAATGTGTTAACACGTTAATGACCGATATTTTCGTAAGAAAATACGTATGTAGCGCTAAAACGTATTACTAGCAGAGTGCCCACCCAGTGGGTTCCGGGTCGAGCAAGTGTTGCATTTGCTTGTGAGTTAGCAACGCCACTCGACACGGAAACTCGCCAAAATTTTCGGGATAAAAACTATCCCAGATGCTTTCCATGGCCTCAAACTATCTCTACCCCTTCACATTTATAATATTATAGTGTAGTATACCCACATATACATATATCATATTAGTATGGATACATTTATGCCGCGTTACCACGCTGGATGGCAACGCCTATACGCTGAGCGAGAAACCAACGAGCCATATGGGCGTCGGAGTACCGGCTGCAGTTGAGATTTCTAGGCAGCTTTACTTTCTACTTTCTGGTCCCAGGGTCTTTATGGTAATCCGTGCAAATACAAAACTGTCACCCGGTATTCGCGGACTGCGGTGCTTTGCTGATTCACCCGCGGCAAAGCTTTTTGAGACTAGGTATTAAAGTTTAAAACAAAATAAACTGCACGATAAACCGGCTTGTGATTAAAACAAGAAGCTGATAGTAAGTAATTAAGGAATAGTAATATTTATTATTTTTTCTTTATGGAGATGGAGTTAAAAAGTTAGGTTCTAAAGTGACAAAACCTCTTCATTTCGTGACTGTAAGTACGGTTACGTTTGACATGAAAGTATTAATAAAATTAAAGCAAATTAATCATTTTTATTACATATTTTGTTCTCTTCAACGTTTATCGAAAATATATGTTTTCCAAAATAACTCTGCTCTTGTTAATAGGGTTTACATACTATTGAAACAGTGTCATTTCGGAAAACGACGTTTTTCGTGGCTATGTAAGCCAATACGGGAACGGCGCACGCGACCACAGGCTTGACAGATGTAAGAATGGCCTGTGTGCGGTGAACCAGTGCCGGGCCGATGTCTTTTGGCACGTTTGGTTGCGAGTGTTTTGAACCATGCCTCATCCAAAATCTTGCGGCCATCCAAAACCAGTTTGCGCCATTTGTCCCTATCTACTGCACACTCCTCCCAGTTGTGGAGACGGATGTCAAACGCTTGCATGTCCCGCCTGGCACAATCTTTATTGGGCGACAGCATTGGGCGACCGATGCTTCTTTTGGCGTTCGCTACAGCGCCGAGCATAACACGACGCGGCAAACGTAATGGGTGCATGCGATGTTCATGGCCAACAGAGTCGCTTCTGTTTCAGCAGTGCAAAGAGGCTAATTGGTTATAATACAGCCAATATTTGTAGTACTTGTTCGTCTCGAACATTGGGTCAGCTACACAAAACAATGCCTTTTTACGACCTGTAGCATTCATTTGAATTTGGGTCTTGGCTTTAAATTTATCTACAATTTTGTTGTCCTTGATATAATTGCTCCTGGACTTCATGCTCACTTCATTGATGGTTGCAATCACAGAATACAATTTAGAGTTTATTCTGTGACTTTGCATCTCAAAAAACAAACAGAAACGTCCCTCTTTACCTCTACTACATAGCCTACGGCTGAGTCTACATATGAATAGTGGAAAGACATCAGGATTTTGGCTCCCCAGATTTCTGCCGCTTTGTCGCTTGTATTCTAACAAAACATGCGGCAGATTGATTGAGATCCTTCAGTAATTTTCATTCTACATATGGAGTAATTTTATTGACAAAAGAAATTAAGACTCAAACGTAGAAAGCAATAACATGACAAGACAATGCCATACTATGTCATACATTGTCACAATTTTTCTTAATCATTCTCAAAAAATAAAGCCGTGAAATTTAGTTTGTTCAGCCTCACTTTCATCATTTGCTAATAAAACCCATTTTTTCAAAAATGTGTGATCCAAAAATTCCAAAAATAACGTTAATGTGTTCAGAGAGCCCAAATCTATCCGTGATATTTCAATTGTAGTCACTTTAAAAAATGAAATGTTGTCCATTTCTGTGCTGTCTCGATAATTTGAGTAACATAGCTAGTCATGGTTTCGCTGTTATCGAGTCGTAACGAAATCAAATTTCGCAGCAATGTTATTATTCTCGAGAAGCCGGAGTCATCGAACATGTTCTTCAATTTCTGCCACAAATCCTTAGTTGATGTAGCCTCCTTAATGTGAACATATAGTGACGGATCAATGGTTAAAATTAACTTGGCCTTAGCTTTTGCATCTTGCTCGATTAGAGGTGCTGCTGCAGCTGTACTCTCCTGCTTAATGCAGTTCTCCATACCTTCTAATACAAGCAGATTCTCCACTGCAAACGCCCATTCTGGGTAGTTTTCACGCCCCTTTAATTTCGGCACGTTTGCCAGAAAGGAATTGGATGCCATTTCTGTTAATTTTACTCAGCCTAAGCTAACTAGTAATTACACTTAACTTTTAAGCCCATAAACTAATAAAACATACCTTCAGTTATAATGCTGACAACGGAATTACGTTTTATTTTTAAAAGAACCATCACCACAGACACAACACTTAGGGACATGGTCTCTTATTATTAGTTGTTGTAAATGGAACCCAATCCAGTGGAGCTGCAGTTAAGCTAGGAGTGCCGCAGGGCTCTATCTTAGGGCCATTTCTATTTTTAGTTTATATAAATGACTTACCATCTATAGTAGAAAATCTTTCTGATATAGAACTATTTGCTGATGATACATCATTAATTTTCGAAGTTGACCGGAAAGCAACAGACTATTCCGAAATTAATAGTGTACCAGTTAAAGTACTTGACTGGTTTAATATTAATAATCTGGTATTGAATGCTAAGAAAACGAAATGTGTTAGATTTGCTTTACCGAATGTTAGAGCAGTGGATTCTGCTATATCGCTCAATGGTGAATGTTTAGAAATGGTGGATAAGGCATTATTCTTAGGTATAACACTGGACAAAAACTTGCAATGGAGTCCCCATTTAGCAGTACTTGCAGGTAAATTAAGTTCAGCAGCTTACGCTATTAGAAAAATTCGACAATTGACCAATGTTGATACTGCTCGCTTAGTATATCATAGTTATTATCATAGTATCATGTCATACGGTATTCTGGTTTGGGGCAAAGCAGCTGACATACAGACTATATTTGTGTTACAAAAAAGAGCGATTCGTTCTATATATAACTTGAACTCCCGTGACTCCTTAAGAGAACTTTTTAGACATCAACATATTAACCGTAGCGTCCCAATATATTTATGAGAATAATATTCATGTTATTAAGAACCTAGAGTCTTTTACTAGGAATTCAGATATCCACAATTTTAATACTAGAAAAAAAACAAAATCGCTATTAGAAAGTTCCGCGTTCGTAAAGTAGCCAAATCATTCGTAGGCCAATGTATACATTTTTATAATAAGCTACCAGATGATGCTTTGAAATTATCGTTTCCAGCTCTCAAAAAGTACTTAAAAGAGTCCCTAATGGCAAAGGCTTATTATAGGGTAGAGGACTATTTAACAGACAAAGATGCATGGCCCAAAACAGAAACCAAATAATTTACTTTTACCGGGACACGGTTCTTATGAGGTGGCATATCAAACGTATGTAAGTTGTTTTAAATAAAAATCACTATTTTGCTTTTTTATATTCTAGATTTTTTTTTTTTTACTTTTATAAGTTTTGATATGTTTCCTTGAAGAACTACGCATTGAGTTTATACTCAAAACATATATTTAGGTTAGGCTAAGCACGAATATTGTAATAGATATAAGTTATTTCGAAAAAATGACTGACTGTTGAGTTTGTTTCAGCTTTCTTCTCTTCAGTGGTCTCCTCTTGTTAAACGCCGTAGAGTCAGACTTGTAAAAGTGCCCTTGTGGCCTACTTACAGAATAAAGATCATTATTTCATTATTATAATAGATGGCGTTAGTAACATAAGTATGCTTATTTGACGTTATATTGTAAATTAATTTTAACACATACGATATGCTCCAAAGAAGGGCTCTGCCGAGTATTGATGCTGTGCATAATCCACGACAACTTTTCGGATTGTTAGAAAACACGTGGGTGTCCATTCCTCTAAGTAATTTTGATGAACTGATATTAATCATGCCGATTCGCTGCAATTATGTGATTCGTGTGCATCGTGGAAACACTGATTTATAGCTTTTTTATTTATCCGTACATTTAATATGTAGACCAATTTTCATTTTGCCTTTTTGCCATTTAATTGACGCCATTAAGTTAGGTTATTTCCCAAAATTTTAAAAAACTACAATTTTCTTTATTATTAATAAAGATAATTGGGGAATATTGTGAACTTAAAAAAAACCAAGTTGGATCATTGATTTGGATTTCAACATTTGGTAAATATCGATTTGATATTATTTTATTGCTAAAAATTTACTTCATCCCTAGAAGATTTTGAGGTGTGTGTGTGTGTGTATTAGTGTGGAATTGTGGAGAGAGCCTGAAGTGTGACATAGGCTACTTTTTATCCCGAATAAATGCATGGGTACCGAGTCCCGAGGGACAAACAAACCAGAAGGTCAAGCAAGGAAAGCAGCGGGAAAATCCCAGTTTAATAATATACTAGGAGATGCCCGCAACTTTATTAGCGGAAGAAATAAGTTATAACCCTCTTTTTTACTTCATCGTAGTCGCTTAAAAGTATCTTATAACCATCTGTGGATGCCAAGCCACCGTGTACCAAAAACACTTGAAATCCGTTTAGCCGACTTGGCGTGATGAAGCCACAACGACATTATTGATATGTATTTATTCTGTGACCTTCAAATAGTCCGACACTTGTTTTTTTGAAAATATGTTCAATGTACAGATATTTAATTTTTACAACTTTAAAATAATAGTATACTCCATCTACTTACCTACCATCCCGTATTGCGGATACTCCATGCCGGAGATAATCTTCACTCAAAGGGATGTCCGGCGGGAATTGCTTTGTCTAGATGTTCGCAAGTCGAGTGGGCCAGACGGCATACAGGCAGTGGTGCTCAAGCAGTGTGCTCCTGAGTTGTGCCCTGTGTTAACGCGTCTATTAGCGCTTTTTTACCACAAAGAGCAGGTTCCTTCTTCGTGGAAGACTGCCTATATGCATCCAGTGCCCAAAAAAGGGGACGAGGTCAGATCCCTCGAATTACAGGCTTATCGCTATCACCTTCCTTCTCTCAAAGGTGATGGAGCCTGTGATAAACACGAAACTCCTAAGATACCTAGAAGAACACGATTTGATCAGCGACCGTCAATACGGCTTTTGCCACGGTCGCTGCACTGGTGATCTCCTAGTGTATCTCACACACCGCTGGGCCTCGGCCATTGAGAGTCAAGGTGAGGCATTGGCAGTTAGCCTAGACATAGCCAAGGCATTCGATCGGACTGCCATCTTACGGACTGCCCGAGGGTCTGTGCAAATGGGTCGCCAGCTTTTTAACCAAGAGAAGCATAAAAGCCGTGGTTGATGGCAGCTGTTCCAAAACCATGGTTATTAACGCTGGCGTCCCGCAAGGCTCCGTACTATCTCCAACGCTTTTTCTGCTGCATATCAATGACATGCTGTCCACCTATAGCACTCATTGCTATGCAGACGACAGTACCGGAGATGCGCTTTACACAGGCCGAGCAAACATCCCTCGCTCCGTTGTGGAAGAAAGTCGCGAACAACTTGTGTCCGAAATCGAGAGCACTCTATCCAGAGTCTCCGATTGGAGTCGAGAAAACCTAGTTCAATTTAATCCCGCCAAGACACAAGTTTGCGCGTTTACTGCTAAGATAACCACATTTAATGTGGCCCCACAATTCCAGAACACGGCTCTCACCATCTCGAAGAGCATTGGGATCCTAGGTATTGATATTTCGAGCGACGTTCAATTCCGAAGTCACTTGGAAGAGAAGGCCAAGCTGGCATCAAAAAATCTGGGTGTCCTAAATAGAGCGAAGCGGTACTTCACCTCTGGGCAAAGATTGATGCTGTACAAATCGCAGGTCCGTCCCCATATGGAGTACTGCTGTCACCTCTGGGCTGGAGTACCTGGATATCAGCTTAGCCCTCTTGACTCGTTTCAAAACTGCGCTGTAGGTACTCACAAACGGTATTGAACCTTTAAGTCTAAGGAGAGACTTCGCCTCTTTATGTGTGTTCTACCAGAGTACAACGTGTAAGCTCACTGCGAACATAGGTACGTCGCGCGGCTTATATGTGTGCGTGCCGGTACGCACACGCTCTCACTCACGCGTGTGCGTTAAAATAAGGTGGAATTGAGGAGGCGTTTGACGGGATGCGCTAGCCAGTGCCGCCGCCACCGCTGCCGCGGTACGGTACGTTTTATTCGTTCGCTCGCTCACCACGGCTTCGCACCGTGAATGCGTTTGTGTATCTACGGTTTTTGTATATATAGTTGTAAATAGTGTAATGATGTTAATAAATAAATCATTTTTCACTTCTCCTGCTCAAAAAGCACGTCATATTAGCTTCGCGAAGCGAGACTAACATAGTACATTTAGCCCCTAGGGTATAAAAGAAAGCCCATATAAATTTCTATGACACTGAAAAAAAAACATGCGGCCAGCTACATACTCCTTACGAATAATTAAAAACAAACAAACCTACCTGATCAGATTGGCCAAACTTTCTGATAGAATTGCTCAAACTGTACTTTTAGTTTTTCATTAAATATACAATTTTAATGTTCAGTCTTTTTATTTTCTCGCAGTCGAAGTGAAAAGCAGTGTTTAACACGTGGCTAAAAGCACTTATGACAACTCAGACATATTTGTCCTCGCTCACTTCGTGAGCTCGTCCAAATAATCACTTCGTATTGTAATGGCTTAATTTAGCTCCTTGTCAAACAATCTACTATAAAGTGTGTATTAGATTTACAAGGATAAGGACCTGAAAATTATAGTGAATAATGGCAAAAAAAGTATTGTTCTGTTTTTGGTTGCCGCAACAGTTCATTAAATCCAGCAATATCTTTATTCCTGATACCATCACAAGGGGAACGGTAAAAAATACTAATTAATGATAAAACCAGACGAAAGTTAAGTTTTAGTAAAAGTTAGTTTGTTTTGAAAAAGATCTCATAAATTGTGTAAATTGGTCTTTCAATTTTTAACCAAATGAACGAAATATAATTCTTGCTTCCTTGTCCATGCTTTCCTAAAATTTATATGCAAAAGCGATTTATTAGAATGAGGATCTATTTTACTTTGATAACGAATAACAAGGCCTCCCGAACCTCTCGTAATCAACGAAATTATTTTTCTGTGTGTAATTAGTTATTGTATCCATATTAATATTATAAATGTGAAAGTGTTTCTGTCTGTCTGTCTGTTACCTTTTCACGCTTAAATCGCTAAACCGATTGGAATGAAATTTGGTATGGAGATAGTTTGAGTCCAGGGGAAGGACATAGGCTACTTTTTACTGGAAAAATACCCTTACCCGCGATAAATGAATTTAAGGCGGACGAAGTCTCGGACAGAAGCTAGTTTTAAATAAACGTGACGTGTACAAAAGTTTTTATTTTATTTTATACCTACCACTTGCCTACAGTATCCTTCACATGATTTATATTTGGTTGAACGAAATTGCACTTCGGTCCTGGTCTATTCTTAGAGAACCTGCCATTTTAACCATTGTAATCGCATTAGGTAGGTACTGACACCTTACCATTCGTTTATAACGTTTTATGTAGTTATCCATACTAAATATTTTAAATGCGAAAGTGTGTCTGTCTGTTACCTCTTCACGCTTAAAGCACTGAACAGATTTAGATAAAATTACATAGGCGACTTTTTATCCCGGAAAAATACTTTTATCGGCGATAAAGGAATTTAAGGCGGACCAAGTCGCGGGCAGAAGCTATTAGTATTATAATTGAAACATGATTAGTACAGTATGAGTACAGTACAGTTCGCCAGTGTCGCCACAGAAGCAGTTACATACATCGGAGCGAACAAGGTGCTCGTAAATATTGTGAACACGACTCTATCGTCAAGGCGTTAGAGTGCTTGTTGAAGAAAGAAGGTATATTTGATCGCCACTATGCATGGTGGTAGCATTTAATTTTTACCTAATTTGCGAGATAAATCGTACAAAAGAATTGGTTGAATTAATAAATAATATTTTTTCATAATAATAATATTGCAGTGCAGAATCTTGTTTGTATAGACATAGACATACAAGATAATTTTACGGTAAACTTTCATTCTAAAATGATTTGCCACTAATAGATCTAAAAATAGACATCGACAACCCTAAGCGTCCGCGCCGGAGTAGGCAATTAAGTCTCCTAAAGGGTCGGAGTTTACATACTTCTCCTATTTTACTATGGTTCTACCGCCTGTATAATGGGCTGTGTTCCGAGGAATTGTTCGACATGACGCCTACAGCCACCTTCTACCACCGCACCGCTCGCCATCGGCGAGATATTCATCCACACACCTTGGAACCAAAATGGTCGCGCACCGTACGGTATCAAAGGAATTTTCTATCGCGCACACTCCGTATGTGGAATGACCTCCCTGCCGCGGTTTTCCCTGGAGGTTACAATATGAGGTTTTTCAAGAGGGGAGTGAATAGGTGCTTAAAGGGTCGGCAACACGCTCGTAATGCCCCTGGCGTTGCAAGCGCTCATAGGCTGTGGTGACTGCTTAACATCAGGCAGACCGTACGCTTGTTTGCCACCTTAGTAGTATAAAAAAAAAACTTGATCTCGACTATGCAAACAATGTTTTGCTTTGATTTAGTTATTATAGTATAGAAGTAGGATAATAAGCACATGATTGATTACCTACAGGGGCGGGGTCCAATTCATGAAGAAAAGCTCGTCTGAGCTGTTGACTCTCAGTATAAAGCTTGCCTGCGGGGCCATGAATGCAGCCGAAACTCTCCGACGATGTTTCTGAAGCTGGTTCACCATAATATTCGTCCCGAGTTATTCTCTGGTACACATCAGATCTTTTCTTCTTGCCGAAAAATTGAGAATGCGAAGAACTATTTGAAAGATCTCCACTCGCCTTTTTTATGGCTTCCGGTATATTTTTAGTACGCGATGTCGTGATCGACTTATTAGCTTTTAACCTTGCGGAGCTAGGCTGCTTGCTTTCCATATTTTTTTATTGAATAGGGTTTCAAATTATATACTATTTGTATGTTTACAAACCGACTTTCAAATCATGAAATGTTATTGACAAACTAAAATGTCACTATTACCCCTACAGTGACATTGACAATGTTTATTCACAGGTTGAATAGGTTAATGGTACACAATGAAGTGTAGATATCTGGATTAGTTTAGTGAAACGTTATTCTATAAAACAAGGTACAATCATTTAGTAGACAACAAGTGAAAGTTCCCTTTTCAAAAATGTGTAAATACTGATCAAAATGACTTCAAGTGTAAATCTTCTATTATTTTCGCAAGGTTGTAATGCAAAGGTTTAGTAGTAACCGACTTAACTCATTTAAATATTCCACTCTGTATACTCTCCCGGAGATCTTGCCAGGCAAATAAGCCGCCTCTTTTAATCCAGCAATAAGCAAGAAAAGCATTATAAGTAGCATTAAATGGCTCCTTTCGTCGCGGCAAGAGTGTGTAGTGTAGCCGTCGTTAGAAAAAATATGGGTAAATGCTGGTCCATAGTTATGCAACAAATTGTGAATATCAGTCACAGCAGAGTTAGTTAGCAGTTACCGAAGCGAATCGGTCAGGTGCCATACCATACGCTGGCGCAGTATGTATAGTAGCCTAAGATCCCGCCTAACATTAGTCTCATAAATATAAAAGAAACATGCTAGATTTGTCACCACGTATCCTAGAGTATTATTTTGACTATTTTTTTTTTAATAATTTTATTTGCCAAGTCTGGTTGTGAACAGCAATTTGAAATAAATAGAAACGGCCAAGTGCGAGACTAAGTCGCGCTAATTTTTACTTATTCCAACTTAACACCGCTTCATTCCAGTTTGCACTTGGTATCTATGGCATCGCGAAAAAATATTCAAAAATGATTTTTAGACAATTAATATAATGAAAGTAATTTATTCCAGAATTTTAAGATTCCATAAAACATATAACAAAAACACACGGTTATTTCCCTAAAAACACGATACCTAGGTACTTATAAAAACATCTCGGCTGGCCCGGTCGCGCAACGATCGGTTTATGGTTGTTAAGATGGGGCCGTTGCATAATGTCTCCATTCTATCCTGTATCCCAAAAAAGTCTTATATACTCGTAATATTGGTAACTGGTCTAACTCTAACTAATACGCAGCTTAACATGCATGACTGTTTACGCTGCTAACCTCTCTCTCTGTGAGAGGCAGTCCCAAATCAGGGTGTTGGAGATGGTGCACTCCTGGTAGCTCTCCTCAAGCATATTGGCTCTGGCTAGCCCGGCGCGCACCCCTCCGCGAACACGTCGCTTGCGTAGTTCCAACGCACCATATGAAAAAAAAAATATGTTTGGTTATAATTTTCCTGTAATATTTATGTTCATTTATACATACAGCGTGAAAACGAGTAAACCGACAGACTTTAACCATCGAATGTAGAGCCTAATTGGAGCATATAAAGTGGTATATCGTGTAGTCGGAAAACGCGTAACTTTTGAGACATTAGTTATTTTTATAAATTCATAAATCTCAAAATGTCATGACCTACACGCCTTAATGATGTGATGTTGTCACTTATTTAATACTTTTATAGACAGAATCAGTTCCTGCATGCTTTTTGGCTAGTTTGTATAAGTGTTACAATACTCTGGGTATCCAATTACATTTTTTTTATTGATGGTAATTCATACCGAGTACTGGTATCCCTCAACTTTAAGCCACGTCTTCATTACACGTGAATTTATACAAAAAAATGTACTAAATGAGGCACTGAACACGATGATTAAAATCTGTCGGTATAATTCGAGGAAATTTTACAATTATCGTAAGTATTGTAAACTTTGGAGATAAGGGGAGAAGAATGGATTTATTTTCCACATTTTCCTTCATACATCGAATTATAACTACGTTTACGTGAGACGTCTACGTTATATATATTGCTGAGAAGTGCAATTTTTCGGCAATAACGTATTTATTAAGTTTTACCTTTGTAATTTTTATCATATTTTTTGGACATGCAGTTTATAAAATAGAGGGGGAGGGGGGTGTCCCAATTTATGCTACTTTCGGAGCGATTATTTTCAAATATATTTACTTAATCAAAAAAATGTATTGAGATAGCTCTAAATGTTTTTAACAGTTGAAACAGGGGAACAGGTAAAATATGTGGCACATGTTGATGTTTGCTGATGTTAGAAATATATTTATTTTCTTTATTTAACTACCAAACTATGTAGCGGCTTATACAAAACACCTATACTTAAAATTCCATCAATATATATAAATATTGTCTGTTTTTAGTGAAATGCCTGCGTCATACAGACGGACGGACGGACATCACGAAACTATAAGAGTTCTAGTTTTGCCATTGGGCAACAAAACCCTAAAAAAATTTTTAAGAATGTGCAAATCAAGCCCTTCCATTTCATACCGTATTTGAGAGACTTTAAATTACAAAAAAAAAACAATTGGGGTAGCCATTAATTTTCCAAATTTTCCAAATATGAAATGAATAACTTATATAGTTCCTAAGATATAGCTCGGTAATAGTTGGATAGACAGACATTCAAAGAGACTTTTTACCTTCATGGTACGGAAGCCTGAAAAAGAACCTCTTTCGGTTGCTTAGTGATCGTATATAACCATATGATAATTAAATTAAGAAAATTTAACAAAGGCCACTCTTAGTTATCTATGTACGAGTATACCAAAAATCTAAAATATGTGAAACTTCCTATTTGAATCGAAAAATTATAATCATACCAAAAGGGGTATAGCTGGACTTCCGAGGATGGTTATAGGTAATAATAAATAGTATCTTTCCGATCAGACTTAAATGAAGCAAAAAAGAGGATTATGACTTTTTCTACTCTGCGAATGAAGTGCCCTTTAAGTTTTAAATTAAATGGAAAATGGACCAGAGAAGGTCAGTGTTAAGCGGAATCTTTAACTGTATTAGATTGCTCCTTTTTAGGGTTCCGTAGCCAAAATGACAAAAACGGAACCATTTCACTTCCGTCATGTCCGTCCGTCCGTCCGCCTGTCCGTATGTCACAGGCATTTTATTCAAAAACTACAAGATGTATATTGATGAAATTTGGAACATAGGTGTCTTGTATAAACGGATACTTACTTTAATAGTTAAATAAAAAAAATATATACTCCCCCCCCCTCTATTTTGTCCTCCCCCCTCTTTTTGATCATGTTGTTATCAACATGATCGGACATACCGTGTTTCAGTTATTGCCAAAAAACTGCAATTCTCAGCAAAAGGATGTAAGTGCCGGGGATACGCTCTTTTGTTGGTGTTATTTTTTCATATCGTTTTTTTCATCTGTAGTGCATTTTTTGTATGAACGGCTGCGGAACCCTACACTGAGCATGGTCCGACATGCCCTTGGTCGGTTTTTTCTATTAAATGTAATTAAAATTAAAGTTTACAATACCCATAGGTATATATATGTATGGTTGGTTATAACGCAATGGCATTTGACTGCCAGTTGGTAGTTTCCACGCCATCCTCCTGACTCACTACCCGATTCAAACGTTAACAACCCTTTGTGTTATTTTGCGTTACCCTTACCGTAATGTTTTATAAATAACTTTCATTTCAGAAGGCCGGGGCAGGGATTGCCAAGGGTAAATTGACTGGCAATCTAGTGCTATCCTATTAATAATCTGTCTAACAAGCAAAGGGGAACCCGTTCTAAGAACACTTAATAACTGCAATGAAATTATCTGACAACCCCACGATAAGAATAGCAGATATCTTGTGGTTGCTAAGTTACCCTACCCTATTCCGGCATTATGCAGACTAAGCTTGAACGTGCTACGACTTGGCTTGTTTACACTTTGAATAGTGTGAATTCATAATCATCCGTAATTGTGTTTAGTAGCAAGTGTATCATCTCGAACTAATGAAAGTGTAAACAGGCCATTAGACAGAGATTTGCGGTGGGATCTTAACCTATAACTGAACTACGCGCGCCCCGGCCGCGCTCGCTTCCACTCGCTGAGTGACTCGACTCGACTCAGTTGTCAACTTGTCAGTTAGTTTAGTAGCACTTCGAACTAGCTTCGGGGCAGACGTACGTCGCTGCGCCAGTACGGCTTAACTATTTCATTCGATCATATCCTAACACAGTTTATTAGTTTTCTCATCTAGATAATTGTGAAATAAAACTCAGTTTACCACTTCCGTGGTCACGTTGTGAGTGGTTTGACGGATTGTTTTCCACCTGGCGATCCTGCGTAAAACGGGTGAGTTTTATTTGTTGTTATTTTCTCGATTCAGCTGCATTTGTTTTGTAGACATTTCCGATTTAACAAATTATTACGTACCTTGAAGTAAACGAAACATGTGTATTATGTTAACTAATATATACTTTTAAACATCAAATTGATTGTAATATGATTTCAATAACACTTATTTCTAGTTAAGTAGGTAGTATATTTTACAATTAAACATTAATTATAATTACCTATAAGGAAATTAAGTTGCTTAGGACTTTAGGAAGTTCGGTGAATTACGTGTCGTATTAATTAAGAGCGATAGATAATTTACCTTGAACAAGTTGCCAAGAGCGGGACAGTTAATTTCAATTTTAATTTAGAATTACTGATTAGGAATTGTGAGTGTGTTATTTTTTTTTATAATTTACCTAGTTTGTTACATAAAAGGTATGAGATCACTTGGTAGAAGTCACAAGTCTTTGGTTGGCTCCATTATCACTATTATCAGAGCAAACAATAATTATTGTCTGTTGCAGTTTGAGTGACAGGTGTATTAGCAATGCGAATGACGTAAGGAACGCTCTGCTCATTTTGTAGATAGGTACCTACCTACCTACCTAGGTACATTTGCTATTAAATGAACGAAAAATCGTTGACTAAGATGATGGATGACAAAGTTTACATTTAAAATTACTCACCCTATTGTACCTGCACTTACCTTGCTATAGGTAACTGGCGAAGTGTCTATAGGACCCGATTCCCATCGGATTGTCTATCTTTGAAGCTATGAGAATTCAACTTAGAAAGAAAACGAAACCACATTAATTAGCTCCGGCTAAACTTACGAATGTGCTTGACATATTCGACATTACTTCTTAATTATCCGACAAAGACAAAACAAAAGATCACAAGGTCACAAGCGAATATTTTTTATTTATGAATACCTATTACGGTTGCCAACAATTTCTTAAGCAAATATAGTATTTCCCAGCTCAAGGTACAAAAAATATAGTACTCTGAAAAAAAATGTACTTATAAAATAATTAAGAGTGAAAATTGATTCATTAAACATTATGCATAATATTTACTAGGTACTTACTAACATTCGGCCTGTTATTGCAATTGGGTGGGACAACAATTTGAGTTGATAAAAGCCCATTTCTACACTCCAACAACATTGATTGGGGCATAAAATCTAGTTGATATGCGTAAAGCCCGTCACAGACGGAGCGATAATATATATTAATATACCGAAAGATATCTTACAGTATAGCTAAGCCCCTCACACGACAAAGATACCAAAATATATATTTCTGCCGCCATTATGCTCGTAGCCGGCGAAGCAAGAGGACGTTTTTACAATATACAGAATGTTTGTGAAACATGACTTGTTGCATAGTTTGTCAGAGGGCGATTATGATGCCGGATTTGATTTGCATGTTACTTTATCAGCAAAACTAAAATCCGTCTGGACTCAAGAGCACACAAAAAAACGAGAGAACGAAGAAAATCAACTTATACAATGATCTGTTTTTTATACAATTCAGTTAGTATTTTAGAATATCAAGAACAATGTTTAATGCACTTCACAATCTGTTCAACCTGGTTTTTGAACTGAGTGACTTTGTCACAAATTCTTGCTAAATTGGTATTTTCGAATATTATTTAAAGAGATTAAGTCTAAAATTGCTTATTATAACCTCTTGGTTGTGTTTGCCGAAATGCATTTTATTCGATAAGAGCGACCTGTAAATCATCTTCCAATTAATTATAATTTGGGACACTGATTATTACTTGATATGAGATCAAAATTAGCGATGTGGCGATTGAATGTACATTTTTCTCTTTACTAAAATGGGCCACCCTATTGTCATTGTCCACCGTCCAGCTCCATTTTCAGACCCTGGATATCATATAGGACTAGAGAGCTTGCTAAGACAGACGAAATAATCCGAAATATTATTATTGTGTTTATCTTGTTTAGGTACTTTAGGAGTTCATATCCTCAATGTCACCGTCTACCTTCGGACTCCATCATCAGACCAGCTCTTTGGTACCATATTGTCATCGAAGATAAATAAATTGGAGCCCAATAGCACGTCAAAAAAATAACATCCTGTAGTTGCGGCAAAATATACACAAATATATCATAAGATATCTTACGGTATCTTAAGATACCCAGCTATAATATATATTATCGCTGAGTGTGGGGACTCTGTCAAATAGTAGGCAAAATATATCGTAAGATATAATATTTTCTTCTGTTTCCGCGATTATTACTCATTGAAATATAATAATTTAACGGATTATATCGCGTATATTATCACATTTTAGTTCCCGACGTTTCGGAAGCTTTTCAGCTTTCCATGGTCACGGGTGGTGTGTCCACGGGTGGTGTGGTGTGTAATATCGTAAGATACCTTAATAAAAGATATCTTAATATATATTATCGCTCCGTCTGTGACGTGCTTTAGGACTGACCGAAATATAGTATTTTTGCGTACTACCTATATATTTCTTCAACAGTATTACACAGAGTCAAAATATATTATAGTACAATTGGCAACCCTAGTACATACCTATATAGGTTTACGAGTTAACTATCAGCTAATTTATAATTATATAGCAGTCAGGAATCCTTGGGGCTAATAATTAGAGATTGTAAAACAACGAAACAGGGATGCTGCGTGTATTAAAAAAATGATGCGAAATGGTAGTTTGCTTTGCTCTATGAGCCCTTAAAGTTGATAGGAAAGTTCATTTTTATAGTATAAATATATAATAACCAATGATACTATTGAATAAAATAACCTACATACATGCCTATTTTGCTGCGAAGCTGGAGGTCCTGGGTTCATATCCTGGTAAGGGAAAATATTTGTGAGATGAGCATAAATATTTGTTCCTGAGTCTTGGATATTTTCTATGTATATAAGTAAATACCTAATATCTATTAAATATATATCGCCGTGTAGTACCCATAACATGCCTTATTGAGCTTATACCATGGGAATAGTTCGATTTGTGTAAAATTGTCCTGTAAATTACAGGATAAATATTACAGGCTGTAATAATTATTTATTACTAGCTTCTGCCCGCGACTTCGTCCGCCTTAATTTTTTTTATCGCGGATAAGGGTATTTTTCCGGGATAAAAAGTAGCCTATGTCTTTCCCCGGGACTCAAACTGTCTCCATACCAAATTTCATCCAAATCGGTTCAGCGGTTTAAGCGTGAAGTGGTAACAGACAGACAGACAGACACACTTTCGCATTTATAAAATTTATATGGAAATAGTATGGAAGTATGGAATTAGTATGGAATGGATTCCTAGTTCTGATCAATACCACACACTATCTCGCACACCGCTCAGTACTAAAAATAATGTATGATTTGATACCGGGACAATTTATTTAATGGCCGCAACTCCGAGACACCACGCTGCCAACCGGGACATGTCATGTACCGGGACGTATGGAAACCCTATTCTAACATCAATTTTAACACAGCTACCTACCTACCTATAGAGTCTGTGCGGAAAGAGAAGATCGTAGGATTTGAGGGCGTGCCAGTGCTATTTTATGTTTTTTGCTATGCTGACAACGCTGTACTGTCACGTTTGTCAGTTATATTAAGGTTATGAATGACCTGTATATTTATGTAAAAATATTAAATTATGATACTTACCCATTTTGTTTCGGAGACTAATTATTAAGGGGTAGGTAGGTACTATCACAGGATCGAGACAAGTGGCGTGGTCTCGTTTCAGAGGCCAAAATCCATTTTGGTTCACTGAGCCATAATAGTTAAGCAAGTTAGGTACTATTAAATAGGTAAATAAGTTAGTATTAAATACAACATGCATACCCGTATTAAATACAACATACATACCCGTAATAGCGGACCCTCGTTCTGTGATTTTTTGCAAGTTGATAGTGGACCTTTTAGCCGCTTTTTCCCGCTGACAAAATCGCATAATATTAAATATAATTTCCCTTGATGAACTATGCACGGGTTTACCACCATGCGGTTTTTGTATATAAAAATACACAATGACATATAAACGACAAAAGTTTGTTTATTTTTAACCGACTTCCAAGAAAGGAGGAGGTTCTATGTTTGATTTTTTTTTTAATGTATTTTATTAATAACACAGGTGTCTAAGGTCTAAGGTACAATTGCCATGTAAAATTCATAATGTTAGATCCCGAATCTGCCACGACTCTTCTCTTTCCGCACAGACTATAAATATTGAACAGTAGAAATTAAAGGCTAAGTACGAATACCCATAAAAGATGACACACCGCTGCGCACGTGCACGCCACGCAAACGGTGTGCTATCTACTATGACATTTCATACGATACAACGCGCACGCTACGCACATGCGCACGTGCACGTCCTGCGCACGCATCCGGTGTGTTTCGACCTTAAATTATCCACAAATCCGTTACGAGAAAAAAATTACCTACTCAACCTTCTTTTCCTCTTCAGCCTTGTCGAGTTAAAAGTACAGTGCAGAGACTTATCTGTGTACCAAAGATTAGTCCTATTATCCGTTCTCTTTTGGCGTGATAAGAACTTAAATTCTATATCATAAAGTTGTAAAAATGTGATGTCTATCCATTGAAGATACCTATTTTCAAAAAAAATGTGAAACGGACTACCTATTTACCTATTTAGAAGGAGACTGTATCGAAATTGTTTTTTTGTAAGTTTGTATGTGTCATTGTGGCTTCATCACGTTAAAACGGCTAAACGTAGTTCAACTATTTTTGTTACACTGGTTGCTGGGCTGATGCTTGGCATATATAGGATACTTTTTGCCCTACTAAGCTGATGAAAAAAAGTAGTTATGACTTAACTTATTCTCCTCCACGAACAAAGTTGCGGGCGCCGTGTAGTAAACTGTATTACTGTTAAAGATGTAGGTATAAGGAAAAACGCGAATTTTCTCTCTTGTTTGCACTTTACTCTTGTTAGCAAAGCTCCACTGTTCACACGGGAGTCCACTGTTCCCCAGCCTCCCCTACTGGATTTCATCTATACGTATAAAGGGAAAAGTCCTGACTGACTAACATAATCAACGCAGTGCCGAAACTACTGAACTTAGGGACTTAAAATTTTCACATTAGACATTATTTATAACGTAGGCAAGGAATAAGAAAGGATTTTTGGAAATCCATCCCCTAAATTGGTGTAGAAAGTTTGTATGGAAAACCTGTAAATATTTAAGTAAATGTTATAATATTTCGCGTATAGACTCTTTATTTAAAAGTAACAAACGTAAACTCGCCATTTTTGGAAATTCATCCTTAAAAGGGGTTAAATAGGAGGTAACTAACATTTTGTATGGTAAACCTGTGATTCTCTGAATAGGTAACTGGTATAATATTTCGCGTATGTTCTCTTATACAAAATCTAGAAAGCCAATTTCAACATTTTCAGAAATTCATCTCTGATAGGGGTGAAGTAAGGGGTAACAGTTTGTATGCGAAACGTGTGATTCTTGAGTGTGTACAGTGTACATTTAAAACTAAGACAACTAATTGCGTTGAAAATTTCGTTTCCTCGTCATGATCAGCGGGCACGGCAGTGCCCCAGCCAAGTCGAGCGCGAATTAGCTTGTCCTTATCCCAATTAAGGCGTGAATGTTTTTAGGGTTCCGTCCCAAAAATGGTAAAAAAGGAACCCTTATGGCGCGACTCTGTCTGTCTGTCCGACTATTAAAGCGCCATATCTCAAAAACTTCTTATGGTATCTATTTGAAATTTGGAATATTTATAAACATAGACAGCCCGCATGTATTGCAAAGAAAATATTCAAAAATATATTTTTATTTTCTAAATAACTACGAATATGTGGGAGTCTAGAATAGCCCGGTTTGGTTAAGTTTGCCTCTCATTTGTATGTCACGCCATAGATACCAGAGGCAAACTTAACTCAAGCGGCAAGTTACCTACGTCGGAATAAGTGAAAGATTATACGGAACCCTCGGTGAGCGAGTCAGACTCTCGCTTGACCGGTTCTTTTTATATCTTAGCTCGATACAAATCATTACTACGCAGCATTTGGCTGAGTTTGTAAGACAAGTAGGTACACTATTTGTGACCTACTAGAAAAGCAGGTGGTTAATTATTATAGCCCGAGTATGGCCGACATTTTTCATAAGTAGCTACTTGTAATAGCTACTTGTTCATGTATATGCGGCATCGGCATACAGTTAAGTTTATTATTTTAATACGTGAGCATAAACGGTATTTATGAAACATTCATGTGTTTTATGTGTAGTATGCTATTTATGATATAGGTACCTAGCACGAATTCTCAGCTCGAATTTAATAACATCCAGCAGAAAGCATGAAACTTGCTTACTTCAATTCCAATGATATAGACTCTACCCTCCCTTTTTCCAGAGCTTTAGTAGTTTCCCTCATCATTTTGAATTTGGAGCAACAGCTCAATGATTATTTTTTTTAACATATTAAGCTTCAACTCTACCATATTTTACTTCGTTGTCGCGAATCTTTATTAAGTTTTAAAGATAGACCTACAGAGCATAAACGCTGCGTCGAGGTAATGTAAAATACATGTTAAGGAGGGAATATACTTTGGCATTCAGACTGAGTTTCTTTTGAAAACTGAAAGTTCTTTTAACATACAATTTCGGAAAAATGCAATGAGCAACACAAAGTAGGGGAAAAGGTGGGAACTATCTTTTCGAGCATGGACTCACCAAAGACAATGCGTTCTTAATACCTGAATTTACCTATTTTAAATAATTTAAGCAATTATGTTAGCGGGCCTATGATGGTTGCGCTTGTCACGCGATAAATAAGTGACATAGCTGCCGTCACCTTCTGACACGTAAGTGAGTGCGAGAGTGACAGGCGCGTTATCATGTCATTTATCGCGTGATAAACGCGACCATCATAGCCCTGATGTTAGCTTTAATAGACAAATAAACAATTTTACTCCTGCATTACCAAATCCACTGGAAGTCACATGAAATTGATAAACAAATAATGTAAGAAACTTACAAACATGTCCAGTTTACTGCTTTCTGTGGGACAACATTCTGGTACGTAAATATATGCACTAATTTAGCTTTCAACTTCAGAACAAAGGTACCTCTGCTGTCACTGTACCATAAATATGATGTATGATAATAGCAGGCAGTGTATGCATACCATACACCATCCTGACGCCCCGCGGCACTCCAGTAGTTTCGCCGCTAATTCTCAGCACGGACCTAGTTTAAATCAAGCTGACTGGAACTGTCATAAATAACATTTGATTGAACTATGTGTTAAGTATTACATGTTTGTAGTATACGAGTATTGCTGCTCGATTTTTTTTAAAGATTAATTATGCTCACATATTTAAGACTCACGTCAAAAGAGTAGTAAGTTAACTTTTTTGAAATAATTATACAAACTGAATCAACCAAAGATTCCTTCTAAATAATTATCAAATCTGCTCACAGAAGTACACGAGAATCGGTTGAAAACTGCGACCTGTACCTCTACAGTAATAGGTAGGTAGTACCTACCGTCCGTTTCGTAACCTAGTTGGTACTGCCGGACAGACATACCAAAGCACTAAATAGTGCCCAAGCTGAAACGGAGGCGCTTCACTCGCTGCGCTCGCTTGGTCAACGGTCAACTAAAAGGGCATCGTGAAAATTGACCTACATCCATCACGAGAATACCATCTAGTCGAGTCCACTGCCACTGCAAATTTCCGTAAAAAATAGAGTTAGGTAAATCCTAAAAAATAATATGCACCCAGGAAATGTTCATATTCATACTGAGTATACAGTTTAGATTTTATGACACACGACAGCACCATGGCGCTTCCTGGTGGCATAAAAACCGATTGACCTCATTTTCAGTCGTTCGCCCGAGCTCTCTGCGAAAGTAAATAAATAAGCCTAAATATTACTATACACAACAACTGTGGGCTATTTCCGACTGATATACTGATTATTATAACTATTGTGACCCAAGGATACGGTCCGGTCAAACACTGAAACATTTATGTCACCAATGAGCTGTGGCCGTGTCGCCTGTGGCGCCACAGTTTTAAACTTAACTACCAAACTGGTTAACACTTAATTTGAATTATGACTTTGAAGTAATTCAGATAATGAATGTCTCTACAACGCCACCATACTGTCAGCGCAGCATGAACAACGAATATGACATCATTTTCATGTCACCAGTGTACTCTTTACCTCAAACTCATGGTTAATTGCTAATATAATATTCTAATTTAACTGACTACAATTTCTGAACCTATCTGTTTATTCAATGAAATGAGAAATGGATAAAAGTTTACATAGTCATTAATGGGACTAATATAGGTTGCCGGTGAAAATTTGGTCCTTACAACCCTCTAAAAGCAACTGTCCACAGGGCACAGGGTCATCCTGACATTTTCCTATTACATACATAGTTACCTCGACATCTTGTCAAGCCATATTGCTTATAAGTGTTTAATGGCAAGAAGGACATATATCGTCTGGGGAGCAATGCTCTATCTCTCTATATTATTATTACTTTCCTATCCGCAAGAACAAATTTACAAGTAGTTTTATTCAATTAAAATACACCTTATACAGATGTCTACACCGTATAACACTCAGGTATCTTTTTCCGAATAGGTAAACGATAAACGAAAGTTTCAAAAATTTATATATATACTTGATTGTTAATAGTAAAAATAGTAAAATATTGAAATGCATTCTATTTGACCCTAGAAAACCCGATGTTGGCCTACTCCGCCTAAACTACCTACACCTCAACGAACTGGAAAAAGTTAGGAACACTTATCAGAGCCACGCGAGATAACTGACATGTCCGCATGATTGACGTGTTATTCCTAGATTATACTGCAGATAAGCTGGCAAGAAGTCCCCGATCTGTCATGATAACACCATCTCCCTACTGATAAAAACATACAGAAAGAACCGGACAAGAAAGTTCGTCTTTGTAGTTTTGATACCCTGGAGAACGCAATCATCTATAGTGGTGTTTGTATATATATCTGTTTAGCTCGATGCCTAACCCTTTGAAAAGGTAAGGAAAAGTGCATATTTACAGTTTTGAAGCATACGTAGACAGTTTCCTGTTTAGAATAATTTTCCTGAGTGATTTTATTTAGCTACCTCCGTGAATGTTGAAATATTCGATCACAAAAACATAAAAACTACGTAACTAGTTAGCACGTACGAGAAAGTTTAATCAGCGTAAATAAATCATGTAGTTTTTGAAATCGGTATATTTCGAGGTGTTTTGATAAACCTCCCAAAAGTCCTCGGGAGTGGATGTTCTTGCTACTCCTGAAAGAGGAACTGAAAAACCTGCAAGTATATCAAAATAGGCAAGCCTGAGGATTTCGGGGTTTTATAGAGATGTGGCCATCGAGTTGTTAGTGTGTTCTGTTTTAAGTAGGGCTTTGTGTCATAACATAACCTTATTTATATATACATATTACAAAAAATTAAGTAGGTATGCCGGGGAACTGGTAGACCAGAATGTCGTTTCAATTATTAACCTGTATTCAGTGTTTTAATTAGTTGAGTTTGCAACGTAAGCGGCGTACGTACCTATACTTTTATACAGAATGCAATACTCAACTCAAAGATAATTTAGTTGTGGGATATTTCCGCCACATGCATCCCGCGGACGGCGCCGAGGGGGCAGCTCACAGGTTTAAAATATCCCAACTTCATACAAATATACGCAGTCTTGTTTTAGTTGGTAGGAATGAATAAAGCAAAGATAAATAATTGGCATTGGCAGCAGATTTGTCGAATCTCGTGTTTTAAGTGTCGTCATAAAATAAAATGTTTGTACTATAAAAACTATGTGTAGTATGTGTCGTTATGGCTTCATCACGCTAAATCGGCTAAACGGATTTCAACAATTTTTGGGTAGGTGGGTATCTCCAGATGGTTATAGGATACTTTTTACCCGACTATGCTAAAGAGCTGGCAGAGCAGCCGATTTGTCATTCCGCTGCCCCCCCCCCCCCCCCCCCCCATTCTCGAGCAAAGATATTTTTGAACGGACTGAACGCGTGCTATCTTTTTTACAGCTGTACGTATTCTACCCTGTTACTTCCTAGTGTGCAAGTTGAAGTGTGCTTCAACATTATTTTGACATTGAGCCAGAAAACTCTTATCATTATGTACGTATACCTACTTCGTTATCCTAAAAGTTTTCACGTTACTATTCAAGATTACACTTTTTGATTTCGCAATTTAGTTGGTATACATTAGGTATATTGCCCTCATAGGGCAAAAGACGCATCGCACCTTTTAACCGACACTGAGTTAGGTATTCGCATTTTGGCCTAATTACAGTTTGTGGGTATTTAATGTTCCCATGTTCTTAATCATCACAATCAGAAAACTGGGTATTATTTGGAATCGAAATGTATATACTTAGGTGTTTACCCTACATGACACCATATCAATAAGCATTCGATTTTTAGGGTTCCGTAGCCAAAATAAACCCTTATAGTTTCGTCACAGCCGTCCGTCTATTCGTCCGTATGTCACAGGCATGTTACTCTAAAACTAAATGATGTATATTGATGAAATTTGGATTATAGGTTTTTTGTATAAGCCGCTATTTAGTTTGATAGATAACAAAAAAAAATCTTCTAGGGGGGAACTCCATACATGTAACCGAAACAGATTTTTTTCAGCAATTTTCAATGGGCGGCATATATTAATTCTAGTCACTAGGTCAAGTAGGGTATCATATGCAAGGGCTTGATCTGTACATTTTGAACAATTTTTATTGTGCTTAAATTTCATTTAAACAAGGGAAATGTGGAAAAATATCCCATTACCCCCAAATAAAAAAAGCGGCCAAGTGCGAGTCGGACTCGCCCATGAAGGGTTCCGCAGCCATATATACAAAAAATTTAAAAAAACACAAGACCGTATCTCCCTGGCACTTACGTCCTGTTGCTGAGAAGCGCGGTTTATTTGGCAATAACTTAAAAATGGCATGTCCCATTATGTTGAAAACAATTTTTGTTGAAAGTATTTATTAAGCTTTATATTTGTAAATTTTTTCACATTTTTTTTAACATACCGTTTAGAAAATAAAGGGGGTGGGGGGCACAATTTTTGCTTCTTTCGGAACGAATATTTCGGAAAATGATGACTGAATCAAAAAAAAAATTTAGAAACCTTAAAGTGTTTTTAGAATAACTGTCGAGATATGTTCCACACATTGATATTTGCTGAATTTTGTTTTTTTTTTCAGTTTCGGTTACATGTATGTAGTGCCCCCCGTAGAAATAAATATATCTTTTATTTAACAATCAAACTTAGTAGCGGTTTACACACGACACCTATGCTCCAAATTTCATCAATGCACATCTTATAGTTTTTGAGTAAAATGCCTGTGACATACGGACGGACAGACAGACAGACAGACATGACGAATCTATAAGGGTTCCCTTTTTGTTATTTTGGCTACGGAACCCTAAAAATATCATCATTATGGCGTTATAGTAGTTTTGGTGAACTATTCATTATAAATATTATAGTGCCTACATTAGTGCTTATGGTATATTAAACAAACTGTATTATTTTAGTCACAGTACAGTGCATAATACACGTAATGTGTGTTTATCGTGCATGTTATGTGAAACACAATATTATTAAACTAAAGTAACATGTTCAGTTTGAAACAAATAAAACATTATTCCGGGACTGTCATAACCATACCACGAGTGTCTTGAAATACCTGTTAACATTGTGTGGATCCCTTCTACCTGCCGCAGTAGAAGCGCACTTGAACAAATTTCAATGACCCAAACACAAACTACTTACTTATACCCGAGCCGCGCCGTCGTCGCTTCGAAGACCACATATTTATTTATTACTAGCTTCTGCCCGCAACTTCGTCCGCCTTAAATTCCTTTATCGCAGATAAAAGTATTTTTCCAGGATAAACAAGTAGCCTATTTCCTTCCCCGGGACTCAAACTATCTCAATACCAAATTTCATCCACATCGGTTCAGCGGTTTAAGCGTGAAGAGGTAACAGACAGATTGACAGACAGACGGACACACTTTCGCATTTATAATATTAGTAAGGATTAAGTATGGATTATTTCGTAACTAAGTCTAATTAGTGTACATCTAGATTTATAAATGGGTCATAATCATAATTGTTCGAGCGATTGGCTCGCGTCAGTTTAGTGGATAACTTTTTGTGAGACACGACTGTAGATTTTAGTGCTGTTAAAAAATTTGTCCGGGATCACCATCAAGTAAAGTAAAACCATTTTGAAAATAAACGCCCTGCACTTAGTTTACCCTACATTTGGAGACTTGTTTCATAATTCGATTATTAGAGAGGAGTACAGTTTAAGGTTTGGTTGTACTTAGCTCAGTCTATCTTAAGAAGTCTAGGCCCCTATTTTCCAATTGTGACAATGACAATTGTCAGGTGACAACGACAATTTTATGTTCACGGCGATCCTCGCAAGCTCGATACATCTCCTTACTTTATATTGGGCACGCAAAGTACGTGATATTGTCGCTGTCAGCCGACATTTGTCACGATTGTGAAAAAAAGGTGCCAGACTGTTTCATCAACGCAGTTGAAACTTCATCCAAATCATCAGACGATATCAGAGCGAACTCCTATTTGGCCCAAAGATTACAAAGGGGTAATGCGGCGAGCGTGCTGTGGACAATGCTTCAGACTTGTTCTATACTGGTGGACTCCTTTGAATTATTTTTTATATCTAGTTTTTAAATCGTTTTCCAAAATAAAAATGTTGAATTTTGAAAACTTAGCCTGAATTATTGACACTCTCATTCTTTGATACTCTTTCTCCAATAATTGACACTGTTTTCCGATCTGTTCACCGTTATTGCTGTGGATCAGGATTGAATGTGCCAACTAATGGGGCAGCGACGACTACTAGGTCATCAATTTACATCTTATAGATCCACATCGATGTTGAATAAAGTAATTAGAGTCAAATAGAAAAGATGAAAATATCTCATTCCATTTGCAGGCGCGCTCGTCCGTGATCACATAACCGAAACGAAATGGAGCATGGCCCGAGATATGCCGAGACGAGATGAATATTATGAATTGCTTTTTATATTATATATACCAGATGTATATATTGCTTTTTAGGGCTCCGTACCAAAAAGGTAAAAAAGGAAAATAATAATATAATAATAAAAAAGGAAAGTAATAATAATAATAATAATAATCAATTCATAATATTCATCGAAAACACATTTATTACATTATTGTTTCCTAAGGTAGTTATTTCTCAGCGAATAGACGTCTATCTCGTCTCGGCATATCTCGGGCCATGCTCCATTTCGTTTCGGTTATGTGATCACGAGCGAGCGCGCCTGCAAATGGAACGAGATATTTTCATCTTTTCTATTTGACTCTAATTACTTATGGTGCGACTCTGTCTGTATGTGAAAGAATTTTTTTAAAATATATTTTTATTTTTTAAAAAGCTAACAATATGGCGGGCTGGGGGGCGGTGGCAAAAATTAGAAGTCTAGTTACTAGGTCAAGTAGGGTATCATATTGTGTTAAAATTTCGTTTATTAAGGAAAATGAGGAAAAATTACCATATCCCCCCGTCCTTTATCTCCGAAGTTTACCAAGTAAAAATTCTAAAATTTTCTGGAATTATATAATGTATTTATATTACATGAAAATTATAACCATATTTGTCTGTGTTACTTTTTTTATAATCACTAAAAATCACTTTTGAATACCTCGGTGCGTGAGTCAGACTCGCACGTGACCGGTTTTTTATATATGTTCAATTAATCTAGGCATGCATGCTCAGTTCACGTTATTTTGTATCGTAACTGCACCTTAAAATTAGTATAGTGTGTGCATATACAGAGCCCCAAGCATATGCTTATTAATTTTTTCGTTACATTCGCGTCAAGCATCTTGTGTTGTATAAATTTGTTAATATATATCAATTTACATAATAAACCAATATTCAATTACATCTTTTACCACAAACGCGGTGGAATCATGAATAGTAAATGACATCGTGATCGTTGCTTGAAGTAACGCTTTTAGTTTCACCTCACGCAGACCAATACTTTCCAAGCAATTAGTTGTACGGCCGTGTATCTCGGAAAATTTCGGCTTCATAGATTGAACTGGAATCTAGTCGCAACTCTGGCTAATAATTGTCCTGCTTTTTAAGGAAATTTATAATCACTTTCAAAGTTGTTTCTTCTCGGAATCATGACCAAGGTACATACTTATTAAAACGTACGTTTACAGTATTTATTTATTTATTTATAATTGTATTGAAATACAAATCATATTGTGACCAACTTCGTCTACGAGGAGTAAAAAAATAAATACCCTCTATTTCTCTTTACTGTAGTCGGGCAGAATAGAAAGTAGCCATTCGTGCATATCCAGCTACTCCTGAACCAAAATTAGTTAAAAGCCATTCGATTTAATAACGTAGTCTGATTACAAATAACAACAATTTTCGATTACCTACCTACATTATTTTTTTCCAATTATTTGATAGTATGGGTAAAACACATAGATGCGTCTATTTTTCATTTTATTACGATGCAATGATACGTAATTGTATTGTAGCCGGCTGTGCAACCTTGCTACACAATAAGATGCAGTATCAGCAACGACAAGGTTGCCCTCGTCTGTATACCAAACACTATCTTAGCGACTCATTGTCTACCGTTTTCCAGACTTTGTTTTATCCAAAATCCGGAAGTCGTAGTCGATTTTCACACGATAATAATATCTTTTTAACATTTTGATAGTAGAAATTAGAAGTAAGTAGAGTAGGTACCTGAGTACCTAATTAGTAACTTTCGTCGGTCACGTCCTAAATTACCAAAAAATATTTATTACTACTTTTGCAAACGAATGTCTATTAAGGCCTAAATCTTTTCGATAAAAAAAATAACCCTTAATGACGCAAGGTGAATAAAATAAATTCGAGTGAAGCCGTTAAATATCCTCAAAATTTCTGATGAAATAAAAAATACAAAAAAGCTGTTTAAATAAAAAAAATAAATAAAAAAAGAACCGACTTCAAAATAAACTATAACGCCAAAAATAATCTTTTATGTACGGTACGGATCACATTTGAATTACCTTTTGAATTCGGTGCCAAACCTTTCATTTATTACTATTAACACAAATGACACGCAAGAACCGCGGCGGCGAGCCTTTAGTGATTACCTAAATTTAGTTATAGTAATTCGTATTTTTGTTGAATAAAGGACTTTACTTCAGATTTGGCATCGTCTTCAAAAGGTGATTCAAATGTGATCCGTACCGTACATAAAAGATTATTTTTGGCTTATTTTGAAGTTGGTTCTTTTTTATTTAAAAAAAATATTTTTTTGTTTTTTAGTCATGGATTTTAGTGATATAAAGTATTTTTAGAGCTCAAAATGGGAAGATTGAGGAGGCCCTATTGTAAATAAATAAGACCAATTATAGATAAGAAAGACTATTGTACAAATAAAATCTAAATTATAAGAATTGGCTAGGTCAAAATGGTTAAGTCCAGTAGCTTGCTGGTTAAAAAAGAATACGACTAACAGTCTCAACCGACCCATAATATTTAGAGAATTATCTCGCAACTCAAATTGGCATAGAATCTCGAGTGATGTTGAGACGGAATATTTCCATCTCTGATGGACTAGTGAATGGACATGATAAAAAAAATGGCTGGCCCTAAGACGAGATCAGCTGGAGGACGGGGAGCTCCCGGAAGCCGTGTACGTAAAATTTGACGATGAAACTGTTGGTCTTAGGTTAAAAGATAGTGACGGTTGCATACCCATACCTCCATCATGTACTACGTTTCAAGCGACAAGGGGATACGGAGATGTGGAGCGTCGTAAGTTATCTTTAATATTAAGTTGGGCTGTTACTGTTCATAAGCTACAAGGTACCACCCTCGAGAAAGCTGTGATAGACCCTGATAATAAGAATTTCGTTAAAGGGCAAATATAAGTTGCACTAAGCCGTGTCAAAACTTTGGAAGGCAATAAGCGTTGTTAGATTTGGACGCCAACAAATTATTAAATCGACCACATGATGAGAGATCGTTAACGGAAATAACAAGACTACGAGATCTGCCTTCTGACGATCGAAGCCACACATAATACACGACTTATAACTTCTACGACTTTTATACGGCACTTACAGCCATAATGCATTCTAATGTCAATTGCTCACGACCTTTAGCTGAACGTTACTATTTCAGAATCAGGGCCGTTAACCGTTGAGGAGTTCTCTGGTTCCCCACTTTGCTACCCTGATCTTAACCAACTTTTGCCTCTAAGCAAAATATGATAAATAATTATATTGTGATTGGTGAACTAAATAACATTGGTTGAGCCCTAATTAGTGACTGTGGCTTGTGTCTTCATCATCAGTTTTTCTTCATCAAATGATGACTTTCGATTGTAAATGCTAACTCAACTTTAATAAATACCAAAATCGCCATAGATGTGCCCATAACATTTGAGGAATTCCTTCGATTTCTCATCGATCTCATCATCAGATCTTCACCAAAATTTTATGAGACCAAATTGGAAATTCCTACTCTTAACCGAAAAAATAATTTTCTAATTCGACTTGCGATCCGCGAATTAAATAACACTGGTAGAGCTCTCAGTGTTACCTGATGGCTTGTGTCTTCATCATCGGTTTCTCTTCACCAAATGGTGATTTTCAAATGTAAATGCTTAAACTACTGTAATAAATACCGAAATCGCCATAGATGTGCTCATAATATTCGAGGAATTCCTTCGATTCCCCATGGATGCCGGCATCAGATCTTCACCAAAATTTTATGGGACCAATTTGGATATACCTACTCATAAACAAAAAAATAATTTTCCAAATCGTCATGTAAATGACGGAGTTCTGAGGTAAGAAACATAAAAAAAATACATCCGAATTGAGAACCCCCTCCTTTTTTCAAGTCGGTTAAAAACAATGCATATCCGGATATACATTATGAAATGTAGGGTTTAGGTTTTGTAGGTGTGATGAAGGGAAGAAGAAGCCCGGAACTTACGAAGCGACGAAAAATGCGAAACGACGGGAAAACGGAGGAGCTTTTAAGAGCGCCAAATTCAATAGAATACCCCACTCTGGATCTTTCCTACAAGGGCACCATTGCATAAAAATTAAACTGCCATAGATAGAACACTTCATTTCCAGGTGATGTAAGAGTATACACTCGTAAATAGCAGAGAGTTTCTAGGTAAGAGTCAACAATGAGTTGTTCAGTATCTCGTCACGTTTGCTAATACTGCAAAGTTAAATTTTAATAGTATGAAATTACACGGCAAAGCGCATTCGACGGTGACCTGCGTTACTTTTTTACTCGTATATGTTGTATATCTGCGTTGAACAGTACTGCGCATAACATCACAATTACGTTAACCTAGATTCACAGTTGTGGTTAGCATGATCGCGCCCTAATAGCGTTTGCCTGATAAATGGCACTTTTATTTGTTCAAGTTCAAATAGAGTAAGTAGTGGGTCTTCGTGCGCGGCGCTAGCGCAGGTTCCACTGACCTCGTTCGAGGCATTAGCGTCTCCACGACATCGGCTATCCGTCAACTGAGCTGTACAGTTACAAAGTAACCGCATGAGTATCAGGAACCAGAAACCTACTCGCGACAGATAAGATTAAATCTCAAGATTTATCCCGTCACACCGATCGAGATTTGTTACAAATCTAATCGATTTTTTTGTAAATTGAAGTGACAATTATGGTAAATTGCAATCTCTTTAAGTAATTTTACTACACTGTCTACTGTTTTATAATATTCTGTAAGCAAGGAGTGCCTTTCTAATAATTTTACGTCTTGATTCAGTACAAGTAAGCGCCGAGTAGATTGCAATGCCGACTTCGCTCGCTTTTTCACATTAGGATTAGGAGTGCCATGGTAATTTAATTATTGCGACCTCTCTATTGGAGTCAATTGTCAGCTGCGAGTGCGTGCACTAGATCGCGATCAGCGCGCGCGTCCGTTTCACGAAGACTTACATTATATTTTTTTATTAAAGCAGACCTTACATTGACATAATTTGGATTGAAAATGACTTAACCGTTAGTCAGTCGTGACGTGGATGTCGTCGTCGCCAGTGATAGGTACGCGTGAGTCGATGTCGACAGCTATGCGGTCATTAGAGCAATTGACGGGTGATTAGGTACATAAAAGGCACCTGCACAATGGCGCGATTGTTCGGCTGGTGATTTACTTTGAGCGAAATAAAAAGCGTCATTAATCTTTTAATCATATCTTACACAATTTCATTGTGCCGTATACGTGTGTTAGCTTTAAAATATTAAATTTCACGTGAGTGCCGCGTTATGCGAAGTAATTTACATGGCGATAGCAAAAAGCCGGACAGTGCGGAAGTTGTTTGTAATAACAAATAATTGGCGAGTGGCCGACTGCACCCAATCAAGTTTGCATTAAATACTTTCCCCTAAAGTAGATGTTATTCGCGATTTCATAATGAGTCGGAGACAATGCAACAGCCGTGAGGAGGGGAAGGGATAGTGAAAGTAGCTCACCGAGCTTTGGCTTTATTGTGTTACCCAAATATTGAGACTAATTGATTCAGCAGTTCGATATTTTTATTGATACCGGAAAGCTACGGATACTTTATCTCTTTACTAATTATTACGCTATTAACGCAACAACGTAAAACAAACCTGCAACCAAAAATTATTAAAGCGTGTTTTAATTAGATAGTGTTATGCAAGAATGAATCAAGCAAGCCTCACAAAATCAAATAAGAAGCTTTAAAAATCCCATCTTTCATGTAAGTTCTCTCAGTTTCATCAGAGAGTCGGTTGATTTGTTCTCACTTAACGCAGGCCTATTTTCGGGTGCAGATATGCTTTTAGGAACTATCCCAAGTTACCCTACCCGGTTTTTTTTACCATTGATTGACGATCTTTTTTAGCCCTCACAGGCTATGAAAAGGAACACGGTTTAGGCACGTTACAATATTTAATTGCCTGTCGTCGTATCGTCAGACAATCGGTAGTTTTTTGGTGGCTTTTATCAGATACCAACAAGGCCGTTCCTTGTAAGGCCAAAAGCAATAACAGCCTACGATTTTGCGGTCATTACACCCCACGTTTCAAGGTCTGTCAAGATTAAACTCATTCAACCCCTCTTCTCACCTCCTAATGATCGTAGTTCATTTGGTTTCTGATTTCATTTTGAGTTTTCAAATGCTTTAAAAATCAATCCAAAATTAATTACAATGTACTTTTAACCTAACTAAACTAATCTAACTGATTTGACCCCAAACTGGACTGTGAAACAATCCAAGACTCCTTGATAAACAATACCCCCAACATGAAGAGTGTAACGCTAGCGCGTGTATTATTAATCGTTTCATGTGGAGGTATTCAGTTTATTTAAAAGCTAGGTCATCCGCGTACCTTAACACCTTATGCTTGCTCCCAACTCTAGTCCCATAACTAAGGTTTTTTCCAAACTATATATACTTATTCACATTTTTTGTTATAATCTAATTACAATATATACAAGTAAATGCTAACATAGCATATAAATGAGTAAACAATGAATCCTAAAGTTTACTTTACAAGTGAGAGCACTCGTAACGTAAGATATCACTTATTGTACTATCTGTTCGTCATATTGAATATTTTTTTAACCGTGTCATTGACTTGGTAATAGATATGTGTCTCTTCTATGTCACGTTATCTTATAAGATTCTCATAGCATTATGCTCCCGAATCATGCGTTGCCTTAAACTTGTTGAAAACACGTATGCAAATTGTTTAAATCACCTGAATTAAAATTAACTGATCCCCGCGTGTTGACTCGTCCCTGAGCTGAGCGACGACATGCACTGGAGCCGATCCATCCATTTAAGAGTTAGTTTTATAGTGACAGGTGATTTTTATAGACTTGTCTGTGTTAGAAAGTGTCAGCTTAGGTATAATCAGCAAATATGCCTGATTGTTTTTGCCGGAAAAGAAGGCTATGGCGTATCTTTCCGATACCTCAGCCACGTTCGTAGCGCACGACCTATTAGCGTTAGGCGTATCGAATATCGCGCATGCATATGGATCAGCCTGGCCAGAGCACCCCTAAAATCTAGTTAAGATACTGTTAACTAACTAGTACATTTATTGTTGAATGACTGTCAACAGGTACAGTAAATTATATTTAAGTGACATTGTGCTGCGGACGTGACAATTAAAGCGTAAAACCTGCCATGTAGCACCTCCACGGTGAAATTAAACTAGAATCCATGTTGTCGAATGAGCGACCTAAAAATCGAAACCATTTAAGGTATATTTCGTAGTGTATGAGATTCAAAATCTGACTTCTATGCATCTCCTGTCGATTAAGTTATCGCTTTTCCAGTATTTTCATAAGAATCAACTTATTTATATGGAAAACTTAATAGTCCGCCATATTAGAAGGCTTGCTATTGGGAACAAAGGAGTTTTTAAACAATAGTGTTCAAAGTATTGTCAGTATTGTTGCTGTCGACCCAGCTAAGCTATTTGGGACAGGAAATCAATTCATTATACAGACAGAATAAAAAACCTTCAAATAATGTACCATAGTAATTAGATTTTCAATGCAGTGAAGTATAAAAGTATAAAAGGCAAAACTGACGACCGGTTTGGCTCAGTGGGAGTAACGTTGCCTGCGAAGCTGAGGTTCTGGGTTCAAATCCTGGTAAGGGCAAATATTTGTGTGATGAGCAATAAATATTTGTTCCTGAGTCTTGGTATGTATATAAGTAATATATCTATTAAATATATCGTCGTCTAGTACCCATAACACAAGCCTTATTGAGCTTACCATGGGGCTAGTTCGATTTGTGTAAAATTGTCCCGTAATATTTATTTATTATTTAATTATTTATATAATATGTAGTAAGAAATACATGCAATAATTTTATCTTATTCCCTGTACTTTTGGCATTGTCATTAAAGGATACCCAGAAAATTTCGGTAAAATTCACTGTTTTTAAAGTGATATAAAATTAATCCTCTTGCAGCAACCACGCAATAAATATATATGTATAATGCAGCTTGGTATTTAACCTATATGTTTGTCAACTGGAATGTTATAATACTTAAGAACGTAACTACAAGTGAAAAAAAAGATTCGTAAAATCCTTTTTCTATCATAAATTGGTATAGGCTACCTCGACAAGCGACTGGTTTTTCAATAGGTTTTTACGAAAAGTAGCAAAATTTTGGTGTAAAAATTACTATTTTTCATGGTGTTTATCTTGGTTTCGGTTACTCGTGAAGATAAACTGAAACAGTATATTGGTAACAACGGTGGTTGTCAACACGGTGAGACATATACGACACAAAAAAGTGAAGAGCTATACGGATCGAAGATCATTCGCGTATGGGAGCCCCTTAAGGTGGGTCTACGCTAGACGAACCGAGCACGAGCGAAGCACAAGCGGAGCCGTTTTCGGCTTCGTCGTTCGCGGCGTCAAGTGTGGACGTACTTACAACGAACCTACAACGATCACTGTCCTCGAACGCACTGCGAGCGCGAAGCAAATCCCTTTGTGCTCGTCAAAAAACCGTCAACAGGCGGAACGCAGCCGAGCACGAACGAAATGCTCGCAGCGCGCTCGTTCGAGGCTTGTAAGTCGGTCCACACTAGACGAACTGTGTTCGGCTCGTGCTCGGCTCGTGCTCGGTTCACCTAGCGTAGACCCACCTTTAAGTAAATAAGGCAGGAGCGAACTGTAAGCCGAAAAAACAAAGAACGAGACAATGTCATCTAAATCATTGCAAGTGTAAACGAGATGCATTCATGATTACTTGTCCCTCGCGTAAGCGCTCTCTTTATTTCATAACCTGACTTTGAACTGTGTCCGTCGGGCTAGACCTCCTTACCAGTTGGAGGATCGGATTCAGTGGGGGGAGCGCCAACCCACAAACGGAAATGCCAGCCAGAGTAGGTAACGGATGCAGTGCGCAAGGAACAAGCCGATACCAGTATAATAATCCGTAAAGTTGGCTCCATTTGGCTTTGCCGTAGTCGAGTGTAAAATGTAAATGTTTATTCCCGTTATTTGGAAGACCAGGAATTATTTCGGAAGAATTGTCAAGTTAGTGAAAATTCTTTATTATTTCACAAGATGAAGCTACCTATGCTTTATTTACATATTTTTGTTTTATGCTGCGTACGCAGTAGGTACTGCGTACGCGTGCAGATGGAGATATGTGTTACCCACGTAACACATATCTCCATCCCTTTTTAGGGTCTAGTACCAAAAAAGTAAAAAAAGGAACCCTTATGGTTCGACTCTGTCTGTCTGTCCGACTATTAGAGCGCCATATCTGAAAAACAACTTATGCTCTTTGAAATTTTGAATATTTATAAACATGGTCAGCCCACATGTATTGCGAAGGAAACATTTTGAAATATATTTTATTTTCTAAAAAAACAACCAACCAATATGAGGGGGGAAAATATATAAAAAAAAATTGTGCTTAAAATTCGTTTTATTAAGGAAAATATGGAAAAAACTATCTCTGAAGTTCCCCAAACGAAAATTCTGTCATTTTCTGGGATTATGTAATTTTATATGAATATTACACGAAAGTTATAATATAACCATACATTTATCTGTCTTTTTTTTTAATCACCAATAATATTTTTTGAATATCCCGGTTTGGTTAAGTTTGCCCCTCATTTGTATGTGACGCCATAGATACCAGAGGCAAACTTAACTCAAGCGGGAAGTTAAGTCGGAATAAGTGAAAGTTTGTACAGAACCCTCGGTGCGCGAGTAAGATTGTTTAGATAGATTAAAGTTTGTATGCATTGTAATAACTGCAGGTAAGATTAGCAGAAAAACATCCAATAAGCTATTAACTTTTAATTTCACAGAATCGTGATACGAGTAAGTGTTCACAACAAATGTCAATCAAATAATGGCGGCCTATACTTATATTTTTTATGCAATTCCCGCCAACATTCCCAGTTTGAGTAAAATCAAACGTAAATGTACCATTTAAAATTAGAAATGTCATAACTTAACATATAATGGCGGGAATAGCATTCTAAATATTTAAAATATATTAAAATAACAATAAAGCTATTAAAGTACTCGTTTTTGATACAATTAATTATAAAAGTAAGTTATTTCATGGACACTGCATCCTCTAAAGTGTTACCATGAAGAAATGGAATGAAGGATATCTAACAATCGGCCATCCTGATGAAAACAGGTCCTCAAACAAATCATAAGTACTCACATACATTTTAAGTTATTAATACCAATATCCTGGGTATAGAACTTCACCAACTCACTTACTCGGCCACTCATAAAGTCCCAGACTTAAAACTTTTTGGCCACATGGGATGCAATTTGATCTTCATCGGCAAACTACTTGCGATCAACCACATCTTCCATCTCATGTAAGCAGTAGGACTGCACCGTGAGCTTCGCCAATGAATCTAGCCACCCAGCGACTTCCAGCCTAAGCTGCACCAGAATATCATTGACCACTCATCAGCTTCCAGTCTTGTTATACTTATATAATACCTAACTACCAGTTTATGTGCATATTACCCGGTACTAAGATCATGAATATGTGCACTAATCCAAGGCTGGATCTGATCCACTGCCCAAACATTACAATATTTTTTTTTGCCAATAGATGAGCCTGGTATACTTGATACTTCATACCTATCATTATCAAGAATTTTAGTTATTCGATATGGTCCTGAAAACACGGGTAACAGCTTTTTACTTTGTCCCTCATTTTGCACAACCTGTTTTTGAATTTTTACCAGATCGCCAATAGAATTCGATTTCGGTTCTTTTCGAGTTTTGTCAAATCTATTCTTCTGTTGCTCTTGATCTTTTTTTATATGTTTACTAATATCTGACCTAATACTTTCAACATCTTGACATTGCGATCTAGTATTTTCGAATACACCATCGAACAAATTCTCGCTACCATGACACATATTTTGCCCAAAAAGAGCTTCCGCTGGGGTTTTTCCGATACCCTTGTTCAGGATATTATTAAGTCCCCATTGAATCTTACCTACGTCCCATTTGTTTTCTCCGTGTGTTCCGGCATAAGCACAAAGTGAGCCTAGTACTGTTCGATTATAGCGCTCTACTTGGCCATTAGCGCGAGGTGATGCAACTGCATTTAGAATGTGGCTTATGTTTTCTTTGTTGCAATACCTTTTAAACTCTTCCGAACTAAAAGCGGTTCCTCTGTCCGAAATAAGTCTCTTAGGGAAACAAAAAGACGTAAATATGTCATGTAGAGCTGTGATAGTAGGCCCAGACTTCAAATTATGTAAAGGTTTCAGGAAGCAGTATTTTGTGAAACCGTCTACAACTAAGAGCAAGTAGCAATACCCTCGAGCACTCTTAACAAAAGGACCTAAGTGATCTACGTGCACTGTATGAAAGGGTTTATCAACTTTAGGAATGGGATGAAGAAAACCCTCTTTATTTCCTGATGGTGCCTTTCCATAAGCACATGCGACACACGAATTTACATATTATGACACAAATTTCTTCATTTTTTTAAACCAAAAATCTTTTTAAGTTTTGACAATATCTTTTCAACCGAAAAGTGACGTATGTCATCATGATTTTGTCGACATATTTGCCATCGCGCAGCGTTTGGTACGACCCACTTTAGTTCATTTTCACCGACTTTTCTGAATAATTTGTTGTCTTGTACAACAAAGTTTTGTTTAATGTCGACAATTTATATATCTCATCCTCTAGAACCTCACGAATATAACACAGTTTGGGATCCGTTAGTTGTACGCTAAGTAACCAATGCTCATTTGTTATATGTAAAACGCGTGCGACTTCACCTAGATTATCAAGCGTGTGATCTATATCAATGGGGTTTCTACTAAGGGCGTCTACATGAGCCATGGAACTGTTTGGACGGTAAATAATATCGCAACTGTATTCTTCTAAAGTTAACCACCACCGAGCTATTCGTCGTAAGATATCGCGCTTTGAAAATGTTGCTCTTAACGCATTAACATCGGTTACTATAGTGAATTTAATCCCTAAGAGATAAACTCTGAACCTGCTCAGCGATGTTACAACAGCTAATGTCTCAAGGTCGTATGCATGAAACTTTTGCTCTGCTGAAGAAGTATCCCAGCTAATCCAATCTTGTTGGCATCAGTGTGTAACTCAGTTTGGCTCATGGGATTGTATAAAGCCAGAATGGGTCTCTCAGTTAGCTTTTGTTTGAGCGTGTTAAAAGCATCATCTTGGGCATCACCCCAAACCCAAATACATTTTTTTCTTGTCAAGTCAGTTAGTGGTCTTGCAATGATTGAAAAGTTCCGTATACATTTTTCGAAAATAACTCGACAATCCTATAAATTGGCGCACATCATTTACATTTTTTGGAGTAGGAAATTCTTGAACTGCCTGTATTTTTGATTTACCAGGCCTGACACCATCACATGAAATCTCATATCCTAAATACTCTATAGTTGTCTGGAAAAACCTACATTTTTTTATGTTAAAGTAAATTTAGCTTCATCTAGTAATTTGAATGTTGTCTCTAATTTAGTTAGTCCTTCGTCAAAATCTTTTGAGACTATTATAACATCGTCCATATATGCTAGAGCCGGTTTGTTTCCTACCTTGCCGCTTGAACCAGCCAGCGCCAGTGCTTTTGACATAGTTCGCTGAAAAACTGACGGCGCGTTGGCTAATTCAAACGGCATTCTTTTGAACTGATAGAGACCATCCGGCGTGACAAACGATGATAGATGCCTACAATCAGGCTTAATCGGTATTTGGTAATATCCGCTCATCAAATCCAGCGTGCAAAAGTATTTACTACCGTTTAACCGATCAACTTGATCCTCAATTAGAGGTAAGGGAAAATGGTCTCTTACAGTTCGACTATTCAAGGCGCGATAGTCAACACAAAGGCCTCCAGTTTTTTTTCGATACGAACAATATCGGACTCGCGTAATCAGAAGTAGATTCTTCTACAATATCATTCTGAATCAGGTCGTTAACCATAGTTTGTACAGTTTCACGTTCTTTACAACTTAACCTATAAGGTCTATAGACAACCGGTGTATTGTCAAAGCTTTATATCCATTTCTGCTAGATCTGTACAGCCTACTTCGGATAGATACTGAGCAAAAGTACCACGATGTTTGTTAATTAGATCCTAAAGCCTATTAATATCAGTTTTGCTCAGATCAGGATTAACATGTATTTTATCAGATTCAACTGGTCTACTATCTATCTGTACTCGAAAACAACGTTTATCGTCATCAGTAGGAATATTTTTACATATTTCTGCGCGAGCTGAAAGAGCACCCTTCTTTACAATAAATGGTTTCAAGGAAGAAGTTAATAATATCGTACAAATATTATTATGCACTCTGTAGACTCCCTCGTGTATGAAATACTCGCACCCCAAACCGCTACAGCGATACCGATTGGCGTTGCGTCGGTACCTCTTTGTTCTCCCGTCGGTGTACTCGAAATTCTATGATACATATTTTCAGTATGCACGAACGATGACGAGAACGACTTCTTCGATATATAGACTCATCAGATTCACTAGATGTCATAATATCGGAACGTGAATTTCGTCGATGCCGTTTACGGTTGCCGTTTTCCCGTTTATTATGTTTATATTCACGTTTCTTCTTCATTTTAGTTCTAACCACTTCTTATAATAACTGCAGGTAAGATTAGCAGAAAAACATCCAATAAGCTATTAACTTTAAATTTCACAGAATCGTATTTATACGAGTAAGTGTTCACAACAAATGTCAATCAAATAATGGCGGCCTACATTTATATTTTTTATGCAATTCCCGCCAACATTCCCATTTTGAGTAAAATCAAACGTAAATGTACCATTTAAAATAAGAAATGTCATAACTTAACATATTATGGCGGGAATAGCATTCTAAATATTTAAAATATATTAAAATAACAATAATTTATAAATGTAAGTTATTTCATGGACACTGCATCCTCTAAAGTGTTGCCATGAAGAAATGGAATGAAGGATATCTAACAATTGATTTAGTTTCATGCGATAACTCACATCTATCCTTCCTTACTATATTATAAACGTGAAAGTATGTATGTACGTTCCACTATTGCGCAAAACTACACAACAGGTTTGCGTAAAACTCTGCAGTAATATAGCTTAGATATCAGAATAGGACAGGCACAAATTTTCAGTTTTTGTTAACTCTGCAATTTTTATACATATTATAAAACTTTTGCGTTACTGACCTATTGACAGACAACGCACAGCCTAAACCGCTAAAGATACAAGCATGAAATTTGGAACGTACATTCTTCATAGTACGTGGACGTGTACTAAGAAAGGATTTTTCGAAATTCAACCCTTAAGGGTGTGAAATAGGGGTTGAACAGTTGTACAGTTCGTTCAATTCGAAAGTTATAAACTTGAATCATTGTATAAAGGGTCCTTACTAAAAAAAACCAAATGATTTAGCGTTGCTATAAAAAATCATCCCAAAAGGGGATTAAAAATATTGAAAGTTTGTATGGGAAACATGTCGTTTTAAAAGTTAGACTCCGAAAATTTCGGTCACAATAACCTCCTAATGTACAGTGAAAAACATTGATAAGGGCATGTTTTCCAATTCATCCCTTGAAGGGGTTGAGATGGGGGTTGAAAGTTCACATAAGTAATGTGTGATTTTTAATGTTAAACTATGGCTCGAAACATCACAGCAGGACTGCAGGTTGCTTTTATAATAGGTAGAGCTATCCAGAAATATATATTTTTAAATATTATTAAAGAAAAACACGAAGAGGGAGGGAGGGAGGGGGAGAGGGACAGATAGAGATACGAGGGAGAAAGAGAGGCAGAGAAAAAGGGAGAGAGAGAGAGAGAGGGTGGGAGAGACAGAGAGGAAGAGAGGCATAGGGACGGGGAGTGAGGGACGAAGAGAGGGAGGAGGGGAGGGAGAGACGGAGTGAGGGGGGATAGAGGGAGAGAGAGGGGAGGGAAAGAGAGTAAGAAAGAGGGGAACGGAGGGAGGGAGGGAGACAGAGCGAGGGAGGGCGGGAGAGACAAAAAATGGTGTCGTAGTAAAATTATGACGTCGGTTTTCTTATGAGGGTAGCACATAAAATTATCGTTTGTATACCAACTTTATAGACAACCATTTTTTGCTTTGCCTAAAAATACTATCCTTTTGAAACGCCGAAGGACCAGGCTAGAACATTTTATTTTGACCAGTGTCGGGAACTTCGCCTGCCATAGTCCAGCAGGCGTTCAAATTAAAAGTGCCAGTGCTGCCTTCGTATGGAATAATGTTCAATATCCCCATTTTCTCACTCTAAATCCGTTGGTCGCTGAATAACTTCTGAGTATTTTTTTTAAACTATAGCAGCATCGGACAACTGACAGAAAAAAGTTTTCTTCATTTATATATCTGGTTTTACCTAACATCTACGCAGACAAAGTCGCGGGCGCCCGCTAGTACTATTATTAAGTTGTAAAAATGAAATGCCTGTAGGTAAATGGAAGATATTTTCAAAAAATTTATTGTTACGGACTATTTGGAGGTCACTAAAACGAAAAAGATTTTTTTTGGATTTTATGTATGTTTGTATGTGTCGTTGTGGCTTCATCACGCAAAATCGGCTAAACAGATTTCCATAATTTTTGGTACACGGGTAGCTGGGTATGTCCAGATGGTTATAGGATACTTTTTACTCGACTATGCTGAAGAAAAAACGACGGGATATGACTTTTTCTCCTCCGCGAACGAAGTTGCGGGCATCTTCTAGTATTATCATATAAGTAGTGGCAAAAAAAATTAAGCTTTAAAGGAAAAACATAGCAATTTAAATCTAAAGATTACCACGATTTAAATTTATTTATTTGAAAAAATATGTGATATCACATGACATTGCATTGCCTTTTACAGAAAAAATGGGCATTCCAAGATTGCATACTCGACACGAAATAATGTAAGCGGGTAAACTTGTATGAAATTTCTGTAAAAAGTGCAATATTTTTGTCTGGATCCAGGCACTACCAATCATAAGGGTGCGATGAACATTGTTGTATTCAAGTATATGTAATGCTGCTATTTAATTCGGGAAAACACAATTTAAAGCTAATGAGAGCGGACTATTGCTGCACGGTCCTAACTACCCACGTAATGAAAATGAACGACAAGGGTCTATTAAATTTAACAACAATGGAAAACTATAATAGGTTTACGTAACTGAGAGCCGTTGCGTAAGCTATATTTCATGTTTTATTTATAGTATGACAATATTTCGGTGGTTTATTTATGGTATCATCAAAGGCCTCTTAGTCTTTTACAGACTATTTAAACAGTGTCATGTCGGAGAACAACGTTTTTCGTGGCTATGTAAGCTAATCCGGGTATATTCGTACTTAATATTTATAAGCTGACTATGAATATCATACACTATTTATACGATTATAAATTAAGCTTTGCTGTACACGTTACTCGAATATTGCATTGTCATCAGATTTACAAACGAGTATCTAATTTCAATTCGATTAGGTGAAAGTAAAACAGTTCATACGCTAGAAACATACCTCACTACAGTACCTAGTCATGTTGTCGTATGATTACGGATAGCTCAATTTCTAGAAAAGTTTTGCATATAACTACATATTTATGCAATACTTTTAGCGAGCCGATCGCACGTTCAACAATATGAAATAAATTTCCGAGTTATTGCAATCACGCGGCGTTGAACGAGAGCAGCTGCCCTTGGGTCGAGAGGCGGATAAAAATAAAAATAGGGCCAGCCATGGGCAGGCAGAACTTTCACAAGAGCCGAGCGGCACGCGTCGGACTAGTGCAAGCCGCGGCTGCGCCTGCACTCCGTCTGATCAAGTAACCACTGCGACTTGCCGAATGGCTACTGTCATAAAACAAAATCATCTGCACATTTAAGATGTCTTACCAAAAATAAGTGGAATAGGTATTTGAAGGTGCCTAAATAATTTTTTCATGTTTGTATGTATGTGCGTTGATATGTAAATAGGTACGAGTAAGTGTCATCGTAGATTCATCTCGTCATAATGGTTTACACTTATAGCTGCACATGCAAGGATGATTAGGTGATACTTCGTATCCAAATGGTAAATAATTAAGTGTATGATATATTTCTTGTCTGTGGATGTTGTGTCCACCTTCTAGTTATTCATAAGTGAAGAGTAAAAGTGATTTCACGTTGAAGCTGTTCACAGAAGTAGCTCGGGTTTCCTAGGATTTGTCCTAGTTTGGACGCTGTACGGGGGCCGTCCGGGCGGGTTTTTAAAATGTGTCCGGGTCAAAGCCGGACTCTTTATGTCAGGGAAATCCTTATTAAACCGAATAAAATCCAACATGTCCGGGGAAAATGCGATTTCCTTCAAATATTCAGAGCTTTTGAAGTTTTCTCCGGGTTCGGCTATAATCAAGATAGCAGCCCTACCCTTAAATAACACTTGTGTCTATGTACAGTAAATGTGTACACGTAAAAACACGTCTAGTACATATTGGTCAAATTAATTAATTACATACAAACGTATATACAATCACTCCTTTTTCCCAACGGGCTAGGCAGAGACTACCTCCTCCCACTTGCCACGGTCTTGGCATACAACTGCCGCTTCATCAACATTCATCAATCTCTTCATGCATGCTCGTCGGTTTAGAGTACTTTTCACTTGCCCTTTTTTCAGAATGTGTCCAATGTGATCGCGAAACGTTCGTCTAGGTCCAGGCCTTCCTCTTCCAACATTTCCAGTCATTCGCCTTGCAGATTTTTCCAGTCAATCTTCTTTCATGCATCCTCTCTACATGCCTAAACCACCTTAACATCCCTTTCGAGTTACTACATCCCTTTCGAGTTACTACGGTCCCTTCTCACGCTATTTCTGATTCTGTCACCCAATTTCATTTCAATCATTATTTAAATACTTACTTAATTGCTTAGAAATTAATTAATTACTTAGAGATAAATTAAAATCTAAAGACTTGCGTGACTTATTACAGTTAATAATATATAAAGAAATTCCACCAGGCATACGTATACGTTTGATTTAGTTATTTTTGGTTCATCATACTCTTAGCGTGAACAAACACACGTGACCGGGCTCTTATTGCGTCGCCATTATATGGAGGGACTGACCTAAAAATTATATAGTGAAAGCCAGATCCCATTTTATTTAAACCCTTTAAACTACTCTGAAAAATAGCATCTAAAATAAATTCGGATAGATAGGTAGTTACAGAATTTCACTCGTTCTCCAATTTTACGAAAATTTTAGACAGTAGTTTATACGTATGTACGTTTAAAGTAACATTTCAAATTTTTTATTGCTTTTTGCATTGAGCAGCTAAAGTCGCTTAAATCAGTAAGCAGGTATATTTATTACCTGCTGCACATTCAACACGTACCAAGGTCGTATCGTGGAGCAAGTTAACAATGATTGTATCGGCATGTCAATAACAACAAAACAGATAAGAAAGAAAAAACACAGTCCCATGGAGGGAAAGCTGGTAGCCTTGCGTGTGGTGGAATAGGTAATTAGAAAAAGTCTTAATACTTGCAGGACTGAAGCGCGCGACCTTCAGTAATGTCGATTAATGTTCGCGTTGTGAAATCTTATATGGAAGGTTGCACGGCAGGCCTATATTTAAAAGGCTTATTTGTGTGCCTTGAACACAGACATAATTAATTAATATGGTTAGCCGCAAACACATCGATTGCCATTATATGTGTTATGTTATAAATGTAAATATTTAAGGACAACACACAACAAGTATCTCTGTCTCTTTGAATCTATGCAGTGGTTTTCTGAGCATTATAGAAAATAGTAGTATGAAGTTACATTAATATACAATATATGATTTAGAGATCTGACGGAATGTCGCTGTTTCCGTGGAATTTGGTCCGGGTGCTGGTGTGAGACGCGACCTGCGCGGATACACTAGCCCCGTCCCATGTCCACGGGGCATCATGTCAAGCAGCGGCAGCAAAGGCGGCCGAAAAACTAAAAAATCACAAGTATAGGGATCTCTGCCCTGAGTATAATTTTACTCCTGTCGGGCTCGAGACCTTAGGGGGCACAGCTTTTTAGATTTATTTTAGTTTTAATTTCATTTTAGCTAGTAATAATTTATTCCACATCATTTATTAATTTAGAACATTATTTAGTATTAGTTTTTATGTATTGTTTATTGTTTATTTCATTCACTTGTAGATACTTTGACATGCAAATAAATTAACTAAGGAATAATATGATATATGTGCTTAATACGCTAAACTTTTACTAATTATACTTAGCTCCGGTCTAAAATGGATCTGAATCATAATATGGGAACGCAACAACTTCTTTCCTCAGTGAATCGTCTCAGTTCTCTAGTTTAGAAGAAGGCAAGAATTGCCAATGAAACGTAAAATAATGCGGCGGTAACGGAGGTGTATAGCGGTCTTCCCGGTCCAGTGCGTGTCTGCTTTAATAATCAACAATTATTTGTGCGGTCGGAACATGTTTCGAGTAGCAATATTTTATGTAGTTATAATATTGTCCGATGATCACTTTATTATGTTAACTTTATTAGAGTTATTTTTAACTGAACCAAACATATAATATTATAGTTCGAAGATTTTGAGGTTGATACATTTACTTTCAGTTTGTTCTTGATACAGGCGCCTTTATTTTTATTGAGAATGTTTTTGTGCAGTGGGACGCTGTAGCCCCTTCACACGAGCGGCGTTCAATATCAACGGCCATGACCACAAAAAATGTTCAACGACTAAAAAATATCCTTTTACAACGAACAGGTGGGTGAATCAACTTTTAGACCCACACGTTACTGGTTACAAAACTGGTTAAAACTGTGCTAAATAAAACTATATATACTACTAAATAAAATGATGATGTCAAACTGTCACCTGGTCAAAGTTACAACATAACTATATAAGTAGTTGTTAACTTTTACACTTTTAGTGTATAATGTAATATAATATCTAAATAGAGTAGTACAGCAATTATATTAATGACCTGAAGATGTATTAATATTTTAAGGGTAAAAGTAAAATCACTGTGAAAGAGTCTTAGGGGTTAACAATCGCTTACATTCAGATTATAAACATTTGTAGGATCCGGGGTTATTGCCTAACGAAATTTTGACAATTGGTATCCAAATCAATTGTCTGGAATAAACGAATGCGTTAGGCAGTATGGGGGTAAATCCTCCCTATTGCCTAACGCGTTTGACGCTCGGAATCAGTATCAAGTGTCATGATTTTGTATGAGCTATGACTTACTTATTACGTTATCGTCACTGAACTGAACTCTCTATGGAGACTGGCTTCTGTCCACTTATTTGTGTACGTATTTAATAATCATTTTGGCGCTTTAGACACTAGTAGTAGGCGGTAGATATGAGTGTCCATGGAACTAAAATTAGTGACGTACGCAAGTCTATATCTGTAGTTACGAGTAATACATCGATCGCTCGTTATTACTAGAAATAAGTAATAAGTACTTACTATTTTAAAATTCATCATACACGGCGCAGATACTATAAAATGCGACATCTAACTAACTGACAATATCTTTTGTCTCAAGCATGAAATTACACGAGTAATAAATCTTGTAGAAGCTTGCTTCCGCTTTTTCCGTCTGCATGGAATAAATAAGGCGAATTTAAAGCGATTTAAATAGGCCAGTATTAAAAAATAAGACTGCATTTGATATAACTAGGGACCTAACAATTTATTTGAATTTCTTAATTATTGGTTTTATTTAGCCAAGTAATCTGCAAAAAAAAATTATATTTACATATATTAATAGAAAATTACTTATTTGAATATCGATATCGAAATTACCGAATTAGTTCAATGGGACACTCTCTGACCGCGGGGGCGTCTCAAATCCGTACACATATTTTTTGTACAAACAGGAAATAGGGTTCTAGTAATACTGGGCACGCTGTTATTTTCTTATTGCAATGTTGCATTGCATATATGCATTCTTAAATTGCCCATTGTCAACATTGTTGACGGAAGATAATTCCAACATCTGACGTTTCCCGGTGCACATTCGCTATGATTAGGCACTGCATTTTGGTTGAAATAGGCATACATAACGTAATACTTCATTTAACTTACCTACTCTAATTTAAGGGTCAATTTCAGAGCGTGACAACCGCACTCTTTAGTGTCACCGGTGCCTTATATTACACATTCGAATGGCATTTTGAGGTACTGTGTAGAGGTACAGTACCTCTACACAGGAGGTATAGTATCTCATTGGAATCTGTAATAGAAGGCACCATTAATGCGGTGACACTAATAAGTGCGGTTGAAACGCTCTGAAATTGACCCTTAAATGTTTTTAATACTGTCATATTTTGAAATTGAACTAATAACATTTAATTTTTTGAAGTAATATTTAATATAGTCAAGTTGTTAATTTATTCTCAAAAACCCATAAACATTTTTCATTCTAATATGAACTAGTGTTGAGAGGACATTTAATTTTTTTTTTTCATCACACTTGCTGGTAAAGGGTGTTATTAAACGCAGGCGTATAGAGTAGCCATAGCCGATTTACATCCCGTGGGGATAATGGATTTTTATTACTCCCGAGGAAATTATGAGTTTAGTTTTAAAATATAGAACCCACGCGTACCTACATCATTTTAGACTAACGAGGTTTCAAATCAGCCAAAGTTCATTCTTCAAAATTTGGCTACAAACCAATTTTTACTGTATTAAACCTATACACTTAACTACATTAGGTATTTTTAATATTTTTATATTTAACTATTATTTCAGAGTCTTACAATTACATATTTTATTAAATTTTATTCGGAAAATTAGTTCAATATGACCTGTCAAGTTTGAAAACTAAACGCATTCTTTAGCATTATCTGGGAAAAACTATTGGTAAAAGTTTACAATATTTTTTTACCGACTTCAAAAAAAGGAGGGGGTTCTCAATTCGGTTTTTTTTTATGTTTGTTACCTCAGATCTCCGTCATTTACACGACGATTTGGAAAATTATTTTTTTGTTCATGAGTAGGTATATCCAAATTGGTCCCATAAAATTTTGGTGAAGATCTGATGCCGGGATTCATGAGGAATCGAATGAATTCCTCGAATATTATGAGCACATCTATGGCGATTTCGGTATTTATTACAGTAGTTTAAGCATTTACATTTAAAAATCACCATTTGGTGAAGAGAAACCGATGATGAAGACACAAGCCATCAGTTACCACTGAGAGCTCTACCAGTGTTGTTTAATTCGCGGATCGCAATTCGATTTAGAAAATTATTTTTTCGGTTAAGAGTAGGAATTTCCAATTTGGTCTCATAAAATTTTGGGGAAGATCTGATGATGAGATCGATGAGGAATCGAAGGAATTCCTCAAATGTTATGGGCACATCTATGGCGATTTTGGTGTTTATTAAAGTAGAATAAGCATTTACACTCGAAAATCATCATTTGGTGAAGAAAAACTGACGATGAAGACACAAGCCACCAGTCACGAAAGAAGGCAGATCTCGTAGTCTTGTTATTTCCGTTAACGATCTCTCATCATGTGGTCGATATAATAATTTGTTGGCGTCCAAATCTAACAACGCTTATGCCTTCCAAAGTTTTGACACGGCTTAGTGCAACATATATTTGCCCTTTAACGAAAATTTTATTATCAAGGTTTATCACAGCTTTCTCGAGGGTGGTACCTTGTAGCTTATGAACAGTAACAGCCCAACTTAATATTAAAGGTAACTTACGATGCTCCACATCTCCGTATCCCCTTGTCGCTTGAAACGTAGTACATGATGGAGGTATGGGTATGCAACCGTCACTATATTTTAACCTAAGACCAACAGTTTCATCGTCAAATTTTACCTACACGGCTTCCGGGAGGTCCCCGTCCTCCAGCTGATCTCGTCTTAGGGCCGGCCATTCTTTTTATTATGCCCATGGAGCTATGGGTATAGTATTCACTAGTCCATCAGAGACGGAAATATTCCGTTTCAACATCACTCGAGATTCTACGTCAATTTGAAATGCGAGATAATTCTTTAAATATTATGGGTCAGTTGAGACTGTTAGTCTTACCTATTCTTTTTTAACCAGCAAGCTACTTCTACTTCACGAGTTTGACCTAGCCAATTCTTATGATTTTGATTTTATTTACAATAGTCTTATCTACAATTGGTCTTATTTATTTCCAATAGGGCCTCCTCAATCTTCCCATTTTGAGCTCTAAACATACTTTTTTTCAGTAAAACCCATCACTAGAAGCAAAAAAAAAGAAATTAAAAAAAGAACCGACTTCAAAATAAACTAAAAAGCCAAAAATTATCTTTTATGTACGGTACGGATCACATATGAATCACCTTTTGAAGTCGGTGCCAAACCTGAAGTAAAGCTCTTTATCCAACAAAAATACGAATTACTTTAACTAAATTTACATAAGAACTGAAGGCTCACCGCCGCGGTTCTTGCGTGCCATTTGTGTTAATAGATAAATAAATGAATGGTTTGGCACCGACTTCAAAAGGTGATTCATATGTGATCCGTACCGTACATAAAAGATTATTTTTGGCTTTTTAGTTTATTTTGAAGTCGGTTCTTTGTTTATTTAATTTTTTTATTAGCGAGTGCCATTAATGTTAAATGTTGTTTTAAAAATAATTTATTGTTTTTCTATTTTTTATTTCCTCGCAATGTGATGAAAAACATTGTGTTTATCACGGGCAGTAAGACGATTACAAACATGAATCATTAAATCCCTCCGGCTTCGCCGTCGGCCTTCTAATAAATTCTCTTCTAATAAAATCTGGATATTGGTATAGTAATTAGATATAATTTTGAATCCTCTATTTCCATTCAACGGTAAAACCTGGTAATAAAAATTTAATGCTGTTAATTACAAATACTAGTATAAACATGATAAACCTAACCCTACCCTACCATGTTTAAGCATGTCTAGATAACTGTCAACTAAAGGGCGGTAGTTATTGTTAGGGATGATGAATAAAATTTCAATTATTAGTCCTTCATGTGGATTTTTAAATTTTTTTAAGTAATCAAAAATTAAAGGTAAGGAAGGAAGTAACTCCTGAGTACAGTTTGTACTTAGTTATGACGCCACGAGCCCCCAATCCTAAACTTTAATTTGAAAGAACAAAAAATACGTGTCAAATGTTTTTTTGGCTAATTAGTATTTTGATTTTTATACCCCGGTAAAATACCTATTGTCTACTTTTTATACCCCGGTAACATACCTATTATCTACTTTTTATACCCCGGTAACATATCTATTATCTACTTTTTATACCCCGGTAACATACCTATTATCTACTTTTTATACCCCGGTAACATATCTATTATCTACTTTTTATACCCCGGTAACATATCTATTATCTACTTTTTATACCCCGGTAACATACCTATTATCTACTTTTTATACCCCGGTAACATATCTATTATCTACTTTTTATACCCCGGTAACATATCTATTATCTACTTTTTATACCCCGGTAACATACCTATTATCTACTTTTTATACCCCGGTAACATATCTATTATCTACTTTTTATACCCCGGTAACATATCTATTATCTACTTTTTATACCCCGGTAACATACCTATTATCTACTTTTTATACCCCGGTAACATATCTATTATCTACTTTTTATACCCCGGTAACATACCTATTATCTACTTTTTATACCCCGGTAACATATCTATTATCTACTTTTTATACCCCGGTAACATACCTATTATCTACTTTTTATACCCCGGTAAAATATCTATTATCTACTTTTTATACCCCGGTAACATATCTATTATCTACTTTTTATACCCCGGTAACATATCTATTATCTACTTTTTATACCCCGGTAACATATCTATTATCTACTTTTTATACCCCGGTAACATATCTATTATCTACTTTTTATACCCCGGTAACATACCTATTATCTACTTTTTATACCCCGGTAACATATCTATTATCTACTTTTTATACCCCGGTAACATATCTATTATCTACTTTTTATACCCCGGTAACATACCTATTATCTACTTTTTATACCCCGGTAACATATCTATTATCTACTTTTTATACCCCGGTAACATATCTATTATCTACTTTTTATACCCCGGTAACATACCTATTATCTACTTTTTATACCCCGGTAACATATCTATTATCTACTTTTTATACCCCGGTAACATATCTATTATCTACTTTTTATACCCCGGTAACATACCTATTATCTACTTTTTATACCCCGGTAACATATCTATTATCTACTTTTTATACCCCGGTAACATACCTATTATCTACTTTTTATACCCCGGTAACATACCTATTATCTACTTTTTATACCCCGGTAACATATCTATTATCTACTTTTTATACCCCGGTAACATACCTATTATCCACTTTTTATAATCATAATCATAATCATAATAATCATAATCATTATGATTATGATTATAAAATTATTTTACCGCTTGATCGTTCCACACGAGGGGCGGCGGCGGGAGACCTTGTCTTTCACGTCACTTCGTCCGTAGCTGCATACACAAACTGCTCGTTAGGAGCAGTTTGTATATGCAGCTACGGACGCTATTTCAGTATTTTAAGAAAAATAGTCAAGCATTTGCATTCAAAAAGTATACATTGGTGAAGTGGAACTCAAGAAAACCACAACAGGCGACCAGAACTCGTCTATGATAAGTGATTTACGGGAGGCGATAAGATGATTAAGTCAACTAAGCACAGTCATAATTTAAATACTTCTGATGAAAACGGAACCATCGAACTGCTGACGGAGCCGAAAGATAGGCACTAGGTATACTGGCCATCTTTGAGCGTGTTTAAGATGAAGTTTTACAGAAAGATTCACTAATAACAGAGATTTTTTTTGCAAATAGTAGAAACCGACTTGACTTCAAAAAAAACCGGCATGTCGCACAATGCGCAGTCCAGGGTTCCGCGTTCATAGAAAAAACGCACTACAGATGAAAAAAATACAGAGCAAAAAGCTCCTAGCTATCTCCACGGCACACGTCCTTTTGCTGAGAAGCGGAGTTGTTCAGCAATAACACAAAAGCGATCATGTTGAAAATAATTTTCATTGAAAGCATTTTATTATACTTTATCTTTATAATTTTCTTAAATATTTTTTGGACTAAAGTTTTAGAAAACAGAGGGATACAATTTATGCTACTTTCGCAGCGATTATTTCCGAAAATATTCACTTTCACACTTTCAGTTTCACTTCAATCATTTTTTTTAGAAATCTCTAAATTTATTTAGAGGAACTGTTGAAATATGTGCCACAAATTGATATTTGCGGACATGACAAAACTATAAGGGTTTTTTGCCGTTGCCAAAATGGCAATTATTGCCACAGAAACCTAAAAACAGAGACCGTATAGCGAGACCGAGAGATACGAGTACAATAATTGAACACAGAGAACAATTAAAGTGACTGCTGTTTTTTTAATCATTATTAAAAAAACAGCAGTTAGGGTATAATGCTTTTTTTATTTGCGTAAACCCTAACTAAAGTTTGCTTTCTGGTTTTACAACACAAAATTATTGGTTATTCCATATTTAGATAAAACGATTAGAAACGGTACCGGTCTAGTAATAATTTCACACAATGGGTTACTAAAGGGCAGTCACGTAACTGTCAAATTGAGATATCATTGCTCAATAATCGCGGATGTCATCTCGGTGACGTCACAACGGTCACTGGCTTTAGTGAAAGTCGCCAAATCAAAGCCATAGAGGCATCAATCTGCAACACTTTCGTCGCGGGAAATCAATTGTCATTCTGAGGCCGATACTCGCCACGATTTCCCTCTGCTTCGGAACCTATCAGCGGATAATGTATTTACATGCGTACTTACTTAACAATGTTATAAAATATCGTAATCCTCTCCCGCAGCAAGAGAGAGGCGCAGGGCAGAAAGAGGGCAGGCAGAGGGCAAGCGGTTTGCAGGATAGCGAAGGGCGTCTAGCCAGATCACTCGTCACTCTCGCATTGAACTGGTTGGAAAGATTTTATGTAAAGTGACAAAGAAGTGCGTGTCACAGTTGTGCTAGAACTCCTAATAAAAAAATAATGCCGTTCTCGTGCTTGCGACCTAGAGGCGGAACGTTTCGGGGGAGATTCCACACAAATTTCAATCGTTATTTACTGCGTTAGAAAAAAAACCGACCAAGTGCGAGTCGGACTCGCGCACTGTGGGTTCCATACAAAGTTTCACTTACCCTATTAGCCGGTTCCGGTTCAGTTAAGTTTGCACCTGATATCTATAGCATTGCATACAAATGAGGTGCAAACTTAACGCAACCGGGTTGTTCAAATAGGTTTATGAAAAAAAAATAGCTAGTAGAGACAAGGTTATAATTTTCGTGTAATATTCATTTTTATTTATACAATATGTGAAATATTCAAAATTTTCGTTCGGGAAACTTTGGAGATAAAGGGGGGAATGGTGTTTTTTTTTTACATTTTCCTTAATAAAACTAAATCTAATCACAATAAGAAAATAGAAATAAATGGTTCAAAAATGTGCAGGTCGAACCCTTTTATATGATACCCTACTTGACCCAGTAGCTAGACTTTTATGTTTTGTACGAGTGGTGCTTAAGTCTTTTAGAAACTTGTAGGTATGCATATGCACCACTCTCTTTTGCTTTAGTGTAGTCAAGTAAAAAATATACTGTAACCATCTTCGGTTATTTAGGTATCCCTGTACCAATAATGGTTGAGATCCGTCCAGCCGGTGGAGTCTACATTTTCGGACCGAGTGATGGCACTGTTATCTATTATTATTACTAAAACACCCCATCTTAGAACGCGCTCTTAATTGTTTTCTTGGTATTTTGCATAACCCTTGTAAGGCAACTGGATTTTATAATTTTATAATAGTACCTATAGATAAGATCAGTACTTACATTTGCCAATAATTACTTGATTTGTGTGATATCTGGCTGTAGGTTGCCATGATACTTTCTGGCAAAATTTGCAAGCATCCATTCCAAACACACGATTCACACGAACGTACTACAGCGTAGGGCCGCGCTCAATGCAACTTTTGCGCAGAACAGTAGTACTAATCAAGAAAATGTTCGTGTCCTATGGAAATAAGCTGGCCAAAGCCGGACACCTCTGTGGAAAACCACCTGGTGGAAGCAGTTCGATGAAGGAAGTAGGAATCTTTGTGTCCGTCTTTGGCATCGTAGTTTCTTAACAGATTAACCGATTTTGGTTATGTTATAACGATGAAGTAATCGAGTGTTAAGCTATGGTTCGAAAAATTTGGTTCAGACCTTTCGAAGTTATTAGCTTTTTTCTAGATGTACCGGGTTTTTTTAGTATCAATTATGACGTGTTATATTGTCGTTGGTGCGCGAATACGTAAAGATTATAAGTATTCCTTTTAGATTTGCGAAAACCAATGAAATACTACTCAATATAGTTCAGAGCTGACAGTTAGCCCCTTAACATGCTGACACAACTACAAGTTAGGGCAGAGAGTGACGCCTTTTTACATTGCCATTTCCGTCGTACGTTACCAATTTACCATTTACTAACATCTGAATGTGATATAAAAGTAAAAACTTTTACTTTCATGGCACTTTCAAAATAACTCTACAACCTTAAATTATATAAAATAAAATAACTCGCTCTCCACAGTCATTGCACTCAAAAACCTGATCAATAGTATTCTGTCAATCTATATTTGTCGTACAATCAAGTATAAAAATATGTCCTATCACTCTTCTGTCAACGAAATAAGATTGTGTTACATATTTACGAATTCGAAACATGTTTGTAATTGACTGTACAAATTATTTCTAATAGCAAGAATTCTGGTACACCATAACGAAGTGGATGTGGGTTATCTATATGGCTTTCGGGCGTTATATCCTTACAAGCGAAGCGTATTTGAGGGATTAGCAGAGCGTGAAAGCATTGTTTGCATAGAAGGCCGCAAGCGGCATGCTAAACATCGTATTTGAGTACGTTTGACCCGCCTCTCTCATTTATTCGAAACATCAGCGTTCATTACGTAAAGGCTCAAATTTCTAATATTGCTTCCATTGTGAAATTAATAGGAGAATGCACGGGATTTGATTAGCGCAATGTCGTTTTATATAGGTAATGTATTTGCTAAGGTGTTGTGTTGATTGACTAGATGATTCTTTATTAGTATTGGTCGTTACGAATATACATACGTACATACATTTTTTACATGACTCTGGGTTGTGGATTGGGCTATGGTTGGACTACACTATGTTATACATCCATCAATTCTTACTTGTGTTGTTTCATGATATATGTTCTCTGCTAATGTTATTTAGATTACCTATTTACGAGAATATGGTTGATTAGCCAAGCCTAAATATATGTATGAGTAAAAATTTAGTTTACATATTAAATCACAAATTAATGGAACCTCTCGATATCCAACTTTTTGCTGTCCCCAGCGCAATCGTTAGCGAAACCAGAATCCGGCCTGGACCCATCAGCCGATTGTCAAGCCAACTGTTTTACATTGCAATTTTAGTTGTTATTTTAAAAACTAGTTGTTAGACAGGTTCGGGCTGGCTTCATCAGAGTTCTCAAGGACTTCAAGACATACTTAATCCGTTGCGTTTTCATTGAAAGTAAACGGGAATATTAAATATTTGATAGCCATCTTTACAATACTAAAATTTGCCCAAGCCCATTGCAGGTCCCGCCATGTAATAATTGTCACGAGTTGAAGGGTAAAAACGTGGGTTTGCACCAAAGATCCAGTAAATTTTTTACCAACTAGTGAGATATCGAAGTTTACAGTGTCAGTTACGTTGCCGGTGACGTAGTCGCCTACATTACTCCGCACCCGACGCCCGCGCCGCGACGGTTACATAATAACGGTCGATCGATCGGTCGGTCAGTCAATCTACGTCTCGCCTTCCCAAGCCCATTCTCAATTCCTAATATCTATTACAAAATAGGTATTTCTAACTGGTTTTTTTCCGGTGGCTACGCATATAAAGACTATATAACAGCTTCTCAGTCAAGAAACTTGAAATAAGATCTGAGGTGAAAATTCCCCCGTATTTATCTATACTATAAAAAAGTAAAACCGACTCCAAAAAAGCTAAAAAGTAAAAAAATAACGCCATAATTCAGTTTCTTCAAATTACTTACAAGTAACCGTTTGAATACTCAATCTATACAGTATATACAATTAATCTTATTTTGGCGTCGGTGCCATATAAAGACTGTGTAAAATATTGAAAATGGACGGTTTTAGTAAGTTGTGACACGATGGCACCGACTCCAAAATAACATTAATTGTATATACTGTATAGATTGAGTATTCAAACGGTTACTTGTAAGTAATTTGAAGAAACTGAATTATGGCGTTATTTTTTTACTTTTTAGTTTTTTTGGAGTCGGTTTTACTTTTTTGTTTAAAATTTTATTTATTTTACACTTTTTAGTGAATCGTTACTTAAAAGTGTATCTCGTGACAATTCGAACAAGCCCAAACACGGCTAGGATACATTATTTTATTACATAGATCTGGTGCCTACCTTCCGGCTCCATCATCAAATCAATTCGATGGTACCATTCTCATCAGGACCATTTAAATTTGTGACTATGAAGTTGCTTAGCTAAATTAATCAAGATATAAGTAGCCACCCGTAAATCATTTATCATTGAGGAGTTCCGATGGCATTCTGTGGTCTTCTGCATCAGTTCCACTTCACCAATTTACACTTTTTGAATGCAAATGCTTATTATGTTTCTTACGATACCAAAATCGCTATATGTATGCCGACAATATTTCAGGAGTTCCTTCAATTCCTCATGGATTCCATCATCAGATCTTTACCAAAATTAAATGGGACCAACTAGAAAGTACCTTCTATAAAACCAAAAAAAAATATTTGAAATCGGTCGAATAGTCTTCGAGTAATGGGTGAACATCCATAAAAAAAAAGAAAAAAGAAAAAACATTCCGTCGAATTGAGAACCTCCTCCTTTTTTTGGAAGTCGGTTAAAAAATACAAAGATATGACTACTATACAAACCAAATGTTATTTAGTATGTACAATGTTATGATAAACATTGTTACCGTTTTTAACCGACTTCCAAAAAAGGAGGAGGGTCTGAATTCGACGGAATGTTTTTTTTATATATATATTTAAACTATCGAACATATAACCTCCTCCTTTTTATACGTATATATATATATATTTTATATTTTTATGTATGTTCACCGATTACTCCGCCAATTGTAGACCGATTTTAAAAAATATTTTTTTATTAGAAAGGATATACTCACGAGGTGGTTCCATTGCCACCAAGTTACACGATAAAGAATATAACTAACAGTCTTAACGTACCTACCTATAATACATGTATTTTTTAAGAATTATTCTGTAACTCTTAACCGTTAAGGAGTTCTCTGGTTCTCCACTATCAGCTCCACTTTGCTACCCTGATCTTAACTAACTTCTGTCTCTAAGCAAAATATGATAAATAATTATATCGCGATTAGTGACTTAAATAACACTGGTTGAGCCCTTATTAGTGACTGGTGGCTTGTGTCTTCATCATCAGTTTCTCTTCACCAAATGATGATTTTCGAGTGTAAATGCTTGTTTTTCTTTAATAAACACCGAAATCACCATAGGTTTACCCATAATAATTGAGGAATTCCTTCGATTCCTCATCGATCTCATCATCAGATCATGACCAAAATTTTGTGGGACCAACTTGGAGATTCCTACTCTTAACCGAAAAAATAATTTTCCAAATCGACTCGCGATCCGCGAATTAAATAACACTGATAGAGCCCTCAGTGGTAACTGATGGCTGGTGTCTTCATCGTTGGTTTCTCTCCACTAAATGGTGATTTTCATATGTAAATGCTTAAATTACTGTAATAAATACCGAAATCGCCATAGATGTGCTCATAAAACTCGAGAAATTCCTTCGATTCCTCATGGATTCCGGCATCAGATCTTCACCAAAATTTTATGGGACTAATTTGGATATAACTACTCATGAACAAAAAAATAATTTTCCAAATCGTCGTGTAAATGACGGAGTTCTGAGGTAACAAACTTTAAAAAAAATTAAAAAAATTATACAACCGACTTGAGAACCTCCTCCTTTTTTGAAGTCGGTTAAAAACCTTCAAACTCAAAATATCAATAAGGCCAAAAGTTTTTACGAAACATTTAATCACTGAAAGCACGCCAGAGAGCAAATCTATTTATCATTAAACGTTATTACCTCCGTCAGTTGAGTTGCCAAACAGATTGAACCTGCTCTTCGTAATGATATACGAGTAACATTATATTATTTGCTAACGTAGCCGAGGGGCCGCCTTCTATACGATGTTTTAATAGATTTATAACAAGGTAAGTTAATCTAAATTGTTTGTAAGATATACCGTAGGGTTTTATTTATTTAAGGATTACCATCGGATAATCTACATCACACTAAATAATGATGTAATTTGTCATTTCATGATATAATTACCCAACCGTGTCAGAAGGAGGAATCTTTTTTCTATAGTATTGTAGGTAACTATGTCTATTTATTTAGACATGCTGTACGGTCTAATTGGCTTTTACGTATCGAGTTCGAGATGTCAACATCTTGGTTGTGAAAGTGACATAGGTTATAATAATATTCAGTCAGGTTTTTTAGGGTATACTCCCGATTGATATACTTGTTTTGATACCTTCGAAGAAAACCAAATATTGAAATATCCGAAACTGGTTACCCATTTTCACCACAATAACAGAATATGTACCGAATATTTACCTAGAAATTTTGTCCGTTATACGACTGTCTTTAGCGTATTGGCTAGCTAGTCTCCACTATAACTCTCATGTTGGATAACATTGCGCTTTATCTTCCAGTATAAGCGTTAATTTCCAGTTTGCAAATATCTCATCCTCCTCGCGGTGAGTAACTAAATTGTAACGCATCAACACCGGATACGTTGAGTTACCCACTTATGATTCATATCAAGATCGCACGAACTGAAGAATAGACGCATAAACCAATGACTCTTCCGCTTTCTCGCATCTTCTAAGAAGAATTCGAGGAATCCAAATAGGGCTTCCAATCCCGGGATCCCGCCTTTTTCATGCCGTTTTTCAATACCAGTATTGGAGGAAAAATCTTGGTATCCCGGTATTATTAAGAACCAGTGAATTATGCGATATAAGTTTAATTTATCGATCTTTATACCGATACACTTATTATTTGCGCTCGTGCCTATTTTTCCTCTCTCCCTCTATGTAGTGAGTGAATGCGGTCTTGCTCGACCGATACGAACACGAAGTAGCCAGTTGGTTCATAGTGCTTGGCATGTTATGGTGCATGATATCCTCAAGAAAAAAGCAGCACTCCTATGTTATCAGGCCCAAAACTACCTGAACAAAACAGCATAATATTGTCAATACACGCTCAGGTAATTGAAAAAATTAAATGAATTGAAGTCGCACACCCAACAACATGAGCGCCGTTGCGGGACAGAAAGAAAGAGATCTTGATTCTAGTGTAAGAGGTAAGATGTGTGTCTACGACGTCAGTTGAGGTGACCGTAAAGTATATTTCTGACTGCAGCATGTGATTATTTTCTGTCAGCACCAAATACTGTAGAACCTGAGCGTGCATTCCTATCCGTCTTTTATCTATACCCATAGGCTACGAAGTTCGCTTTCGAATAACGAGAATACCTATTCTATTTAATACCTCGGGCACAGAAATATATAAAGATAGAAGGAAAGAGTGTATGTACCTCGCGTGGCGAAAACTCGCCCCGACAGCGGACTTGCTCGCCGCGAACATCAGTCTGCTCCGGACCGCGGTCTGCGTCTCGGTCTCGTTGTTCAATAATTAACTGTTCAAATACTACCAATAAAGTTGGAGCTGTTAATTTTGGTATTTCCTTTCATTCATTCATTTCATTCATTCATTTATTTTGATAAAACATAGTTTTACATGTCATTCATTTATAACTAGAGGTACATTACAGTTATTTTGTATAGTTTTTTTTTATTGGGAAGCGAACCGGTTAAGTGTGCGCACTCAGTTACTTAGATAAGAAACTCATCAATCGAGTAAATTGCGTCTACTGCCACTTTAGCTTTAAGTTTTTTCACAAAACAGCTCACACTAGGAGTATTTTTTATCTCCATGGATATTTTGTTATAGACTTTAGGGCCTATTATAGTATGAATGCACTTGCTTGACTTTGCGAGACGTGTACAAGGTAGGCATAGTTCCTCGCGCCGCCTGATATTGTAATTGTGTGAGTAATAGGGCATGCAATATCGGATTATTTTCAATCCCGGTATTGAAATCCGATATTGAGTCCCAATCCCGGGATCCCGGGATTAATAACGGGATTAAGAAATATATTTAAAAAACCCATTTCCGTGGTAAATCAGTTTTTATTTAACATAAAATAGGCATTTTCATAAAATACAACAAAAAAATGTTCAAAATAATCATACATTTGTATTAGACAGAAGGAGATTGTCAATAAACCTTACTTAGATCGACGGATACCTATAAAAAGGTTTACATACATGTACAACATGAATTAAACAAAAACAATTCACTAATAATTGACTGCTACTAACTAGTATTCGTGTAGGTACAAGCAATATGAGCATTGAGCACATATTTCATACTAATAATGCGAGTTAATTTTAACTTCTGAGCCGTGATATAATATTATAGGCAGTGATTGCCACGGACGGTGCCACACGGGGTCAATGTATCCAATCTTCAAATATATTATACTACAGAATAGTAGTACCTACATACATAGTAGTACTGACAATTAAAACAATACTCATTTAAAGAGTATCAATGTTCTTCATGAAAAATAATGCAATATATTATATGCGTATTTTCAATGTTTAATTGTGTATTTATAAATAACGAATACTCATTAGAATTACTGTTGCACACAAGATTCGGACTTTTGAATCATGACCATTTGAAGATTCATATTCGGAAATTCGGATCCCGTGGTGTGGCACGGTCCGTTTCGATCACTGTTTTCTTCAAGACATAAAGATTTTACTGTCACATTCGTAACATAAAGTGTACAAGCGACTTCGTATTTTATGACGAGAAAGAAATTGTATTTATTTAAACCACTAGATTTTTATATCATTAATATGGCAGTGAGCAGTGAGTGACTACTGGCTACAACTGACATACATTTTATTAGACGGATAAGCTACTTAAGCTAGTATGCATATGCAACCATACATATAAAATAGGTGTCTATTACTTGAATTTTTCTCCGTTGTCATGTACACACACACATTCACAAAAAGACACATATGTCACATCAGTCTGACGAACAAAAAAGCACCAACACCAACTAACTTACCTATGACCTTACAATTTCGACTACTTTCGGCGACCGTGGCTATTTAACAACTAATACATCATGCATTTTTATCCTAATACTCTCAATATAAAAACAATAGATAACGATATGGACCAATCCAGGTCCTAGATGACTGCAAATCGTTTACCTGCGGCGACCCGATTTCCTGACGGAAAATCCCGAGCTTTGTCTTATTCCCGTCGGGTTCAACGGCCGCGTGTTATTTTATATACTTACTGAAATCACACGATCTAAACTGTTAAACAACGATAAAATAAATATGTAGATCGTGATAAAATTACTGTAGAATATAGTTTTTTTAGAAATCAATATAGAAAATTGAATTCCACGGGATCCCGATATTTCGATATTGGCCCTTTGAAATACCGGTATTGTAATATCGTAAAATCGGCCCGTGATCCCGGGATTTCGTGATCACAGGATCCCGGTTTGCATGCCCTAGTGAGTAACCGCGTGTCGGAAATTGTTCAAGGTTACCTCTCACGTACTTGGCTACTTCTAGGACGTACAGGCTCGGAAGGGTAAGGATTTTGGTTTCCTTGAACAATTCACGAGCCGGATGATCCCATGAGGTTCCACGAATTGCACGCTTTTGAAGCTTGAATGGTCTTTCCCGATCAGCAGCGTACGCCCAAAGATCAATACCGTATGTCAGGAGAGAGTGAAAGTAGCCATTATAGGCTTTTTTTATGTTTAGACTTGGGCGCAGTCTGCCGAGCGCGAAACAAGCAGACGACAAACGATCACATAATGAGTCGATATGGCGGTTCCATGTTAATCCGGAGTCTATGATAAGACCTAGGTATTTCACCTTATCTACTTGGAGAACAGGAATATTATTACATAATATATTCAAGTTGTGTTCTTTTTTTCCATTTAAGCTAAATTGTATTATGTTTGTTTTTTCTACATTTAGTATCATTTCTTTCATCGGTTTGTACTATTTGTCCCAGAATATGTGTGATTAATTAAAAAACAATATATTTTATTATTTTCGTCAAAACAGTAGCGGGCGATTGTGTGTCCAACGCTAGTTTTCCATTGCGGCTTTAATTTGACAAGCTAGACTTGGCGTGCGTTCAAAATTAGCGATGTAAAAATATGCTATTCAAATTGTCGAGTTACATTCAAGGTCGATTTCTCATTTTTTCTGTCAAAAGTAAGATTAGTGCTGCACCCCAGTGCTATAGATTGCGATTTTGTTACTCGGTTAAAATCGATTTTGAAAGCAGAGAAAATGATAATTACGTTTTTATATTATTATGTAGCTATATAATGTAGGTACGTAGTGTAAAGCAAATATTATTAACAAGGAGGTTATGGTTACTTCTGTATTGCAATTTTATTCCAGTTTTCGGAATGATCCTCGTATTAAAAATTAATGTATTGAAGTGAAGGTCGTAAAAAATGATATCCTACAAAAAACAGCCGGATTTGTTCTATACATTTCCACAAAGACACCTTTACTGGCCCATCAAAGTACTGACGAGTAATCAGTGCAGCTAATCGATTGATGTAGTGATGATGTCAAATGATGAAAAGGTACACATTTACATAAACTAAATATTATTTAAAAAATATGCGTGAGTGCGTGCGTGGTATATTTTATCTTAATAATATTACAATTTGTGCAACAGATAATAGGTATAGTAGATAGTAGGTACTGACAAATGTAACGCAATTTATTGGTTAGGTAGGTACCTACCAACATTTATATTTTTCGATTTGAAATTCTGAGGTTTCACTCTTTTCTTCTGTTGAAAATAATTATCGTTTCCTCTGTCGGTTCTTATCGATATTTTAAATCGATAAAAATGCACCTACAATATCTTTCGTAATATAACTGAATGACAATAATGTACGACTAAATTTGTCATCACACAAATAAAGGTATGTATCTACTTCTTTTCACAACGAAGACGAACGTCCGATGCACAAACATGTATCGAGATATATTTCAGTGTTCCGATGTTTTGGATTTCGTTTCGATCTGTGAATCGATGCTTTTGAATTGTTTTCGTGCGGCTTATGTTTCCCATCCCTAAATTACACTCTTGCCGTCAAAGTACCTACGCAAAATGTTACACGCTCGGTTCTCATATAAATCGACGAACTCTTTCCTTCTATCTTGATATAGTTCTGTGACCTCGGGTTTCAATCCCGGGATTAGCGAAGACAGTTCTGGTATTTATACCGATTTTATATCATTCCCGGTGTTCGGAAGCCATAGATCCAACATGGTCTTGAGTGTAAGGTAGAGAAATCACACACATAATATTTTGCAAGAAGGTACGAGTAAGGGTGGACTACCAGAAGCTTGGTTTTTATAATTTGGGTAGTGAAATATTTTTTTTTATTCATACCGGTCTCGTTCCACCCAACTGCATAGTTTTTTTTTTGCGTGATAGTGTTAATCCTCCTAGATAGTATACTGCCATGCCAACCCTGACAGTATGCTGTCAACGTCACGATTTTTAGGGTTCCGTAGCCAAAATGGCAAAAACGGAAACCTTATAGTTTCGTCATGTCCGACGTCCGTCCGTATGTCACAGGCATTTTACTCAGAAACTATAAGATGTATACTGATGAAATTTGGGGTATAGGTGTGTTGTGTAAGCCGCTACTTAGTTCGATAGTTAAATAGAAAATACATATATTTCTAGAGGGGGTACTCCATACATGTCACCGAAACTGAAATAAACTTTTTTTCAGCAAATATCAATGTGTGGCACATCATTCGACAAATCTTCTAAAAACACTTTGAGGCTCCTAAATATTTTTTTTGATTTAGTGAATTTTTTCGGAAATATTCACTCCGAAAGCAGCAAAAATTGTGTCCCCCCCTCCCTCTATTTTCTAAACGGTATGTTCAAAAAATAAGAAAAAATGTATTAATATAAGGCTTAATAAATACTTCCAACGAAAATTGTTTTTAACTGCGCTTCTCAGCAAAAGAACGTAAGTGCCGGAGAGATACGCTCTTTTGTTAGTGTTTCTTTTTTCATATCGTATTTTTTTAATCTGTTGTGTATTTTTTTGTAGAAATGGCCGCGGAACCCTACATTGAGCATGGTCCGACATGCTCTTGGCCGGTTTTTATTTCTTACTACAAGATTTTTTTGAAATTACACTACCTACGAAAATAATGAAACTAACGTCCTATTCACGTAATCATCCTCGATTTAAAGTGGCGTTGGATTGGCCACGCACTGCGGCAAGAAGACACCCGTCTGACTAAACAGGTATTATTCTTCCGTTGGGATAAGAAAGAGAGGTCGGTCAAAGCCTACTTGGAGGAGCACAGGAAGCCGCCTTTATCGGAATGAACTGGCAGGACATTGCCGTCGCCGCAGATCGGAAACAGTGGAAAACTGTAGTAGAGGCCCTCGAGGAGTTAAAGGATCCAAGATGAAAAACTTTTTGCTTCACAAAATGTACTTATCCTATATCGATCCTCGGATATCCAGCTATCCTTTGTACAATAGTATACTTACTGTACATATAAATACAATTTTTTGATTTTGTGAGTTTGGTTTTTATGAAAATATCTTTAAATTAGACATATTTCATGTTCCCAATTTTACTACAGCGGGCCTATGATGGTCGCGTTTATCATGAGATAAATGACATGATAACGCGCCTGTCACTCTCGCACTCACATACGTGTCAGAAGGTGACGGCAGCTATGTCACTTATTTATCGCATGACAAATGCAACCATCATAGACCCGCTGGAAAGGTTTCAAGCTTTCTACATTAAAAAAAAAACCATCTGAATCGGTTCAACGTTTTAAATGTGAAAAAGACAAAAAGATAGATACATTTTACACAATTATAATTATAATCGACTAGTGGGGATACGGGTATACCTATATTATATTGTTGTAGTGTAGGGTGTGACAAGATAATTAACAGCTGTGCAAAATATGATCGAAATAAAGTATGTGGTAACGTACGTATATACGAGTAGTAAGTGAAGACAATAGACTTGCACTTTTATGTCACGACTGCGGTTTCGATTGTTTGCCGATAGGTAATCGTGGAAAGTTTATTGACGTAACCGAGTAAACTTTCGTAATAAATACTTAATATTGGGAATAGGAGCCCATGCTTACGGAAGGAAATACTGTGTAACGAGCCACATTACGACTCGTTTTTAAAACTATTCATCTGACAGAAAACTCAAAATTATTTAAAATTCCACGCTCGGAGACTTTAAGTCTCAAGCATAAGACCTTTATTCCTGATTCTAGTGCTTTGAGTGACTCCGATCCTGCGTGATTTGTAGTATAAACTTTATGTAAATCTCAAACCATACTGTTGGTCAGTCGCTGATAACACATTTTAATTTATAAATACTTACGGAAACGTAAGTTTATAAATATTTTGTGATTTATTACTTAATTGTTTAAAAATGTAAACAGTACTATGTAGCTCAGAACTGTCTGTTTTGCCCTCAGGTGTCTTTCTTTTCCTTTATCAAATCCTCTTCAATAAATATCCTGTCGCTGGTCTCCTGTTCCTTTCTTCCGGCTCCTGCGACAACCCTCGTTACACTGTTGGTTAAGATCATAGGATTGCTTATGTTACCTACATGTAACATCATTGTTTACACTATATAGTTTCCCATAAAATTCAAGGTGTGTTTTTACCTGGCTTAACATTTTTCATAATATTTGTCAAAGTCATTGTCAATCTACAGTCCTGGTTTCTCGTTTACAATACTTCTCGAAAGCCAAGAAATTGTTCATAGCACTTTACCTATATGTAGGTATTTAAAATGCTCAAAGTAATATTACTTGTAATATCGATACACAAGATCCACACTTATTGCCAATAAAAGTAAATTGCACAAAATGTCTGTACTTAACATTTGCAAGGGCAAATATTGTACGTAATCCTTACCCATATTATAAGTGGGAAAGTTTGTTTATTGGTTTGCCCTTCTTTCTCGCTACACCGGATCAAATTATCGACGTAATCTTTGCATTGAGATAGTTTATATACCTATGCATCGTAACATATGCAAGCTAGTTATTGAACATAAAGAAAATTTTCAAGAGAAATAAAAAAGACTAACCGATCCGAATCGTATATGTTACTGTTAATTTTGCTTCTATTTTCTGTTCCGAGTAGGGTTTGCAATCCGGATATCCGGATATCAGAATGATCCGGATATCCGTCGTATCTAGGATGCCGATCCAACGTCTCATAGGATCCGGATATTGCGAATCTCACGGATCCGTTAAATATTGGTCATGGAATTCTTGGACCTATAGCTCAAACAATTTTCGAATAAAATTTATGAATGATTTCGTACATTTTGTCATATTTTTTTTTATTGTACATTTATTTTATTTTAATTCAAATACCTCAAGCTAGGTACATCACGCGATAACGTCATAAAATAAATACATTCATTGTCTCTCAAATACTACGACCGGACCGACAAACTGGGGCATCACGATTTCGTCTGGCGGATTCCTACACTACAATGATATAATTAAAAAAGTGAGGAACGTAAAAATGATTAAAAATTCTCCAAGTAATTCAGAAATACTTTATGATTATGATGACGAGGGTGTAAAAAAAGGAGTGCGCTTAATATTAGAGTAGAAAACTCGGTGGAGTAGACTGACGGACATGTTATCAAGATTTTTGGTGCTGAAAACTTCAGTTCTCAAATCTTTGATCGATCTCAAATCTAACATTATATTCACCAAAGAAGACCTCTCCAATTTGGAGGAAGTATCTGAAGCTCTTGGCATTGTAAAGGCAACAGTAGAAGCGATTTGTCAACGGGACGCAAATTTGCTGATGGCTCAAACAGCAATGAAATTTATCAGTAGATCTTCTGGCGTCCCTTAAACTCAGAATTGCTCAGAGACGACAAGCTGAAATTAATAGTACAATGAAATACCTTCATAGTCCTAATGCGTTCTATCAAGAGAGCAACTATACATTTCCTTTCGAGAATCCAAGTAATGACTGCATATGTGTTCAAGAGAAGATAATAAAAATAACTGCTACGTTTTTCGAACCCCAACTCATACAGGAACCGGCACTTCCTGAGCAAACCGCACTTCCTAGTACCTCTGCAGCAGCCTCAATGGGTGTGAGTGTCAAACAACAACTACAGGATGAGATTAAAAAAGCATTATTGGATCCATCATCTCATCGTCCAGACGAAACTGCGGCGCTGGACATAGAAACACAAGTACCTAAAGGTTGAAATGGCTTTGTTCGATAATAGTAACAAGAGGACTGAATACTTACAACGGGCTTATGATGCCTTATTAATGATATCGCCAACCAGCGTGGCATCGAAAAGATTATTCTCGTCAGCTGGTTACATGTAACCATCTTCGAACTCGGCTCAAAGCAGACTCCTTGAATGCTTTGAGCCGAGTTTAAAAAAAACGAGATTTAATTATTAGTATCGTGAAATTCGTAAAAATGAATCTGATTGTAACATAATAAATATGTGTTTTAATAAATGTTGGTGATCTTTTGTTGGAAAATGTCCTTTTGAAGATTCAATTAGTGATTAGAAACGAGTTTATACATTTTTTTGTTTCTATAATTATAATGTTGATTAATTAATAATAACATTCAATTTTGATTATTATTAGCTTGGGTAAACTTTGTATATGTGATTTTAATAACTTTAAATCTGATTACTATAAACCTAGTTAATCCTTAGCTAAGCTTGTAAAATGTAGGTAGGTACCTAAGGTAATTTTAGTGTTTATGTTATATAATGTAGCATAATATCATTGTATTTTTTTTTAAAAGACTAATTGCTATTATTTAATTGTTAATTTGCAAATAAATGTTTTATTTTTGTCATACTTTCTACGCCGATTTCAGTACGTTGATTTCAAATAAATCCTACTATCCATGAAAATAGGCTTTTTTTACCGAATTCTTGAAGAACGTCACTTTTTTATACAGATCCGTATTATCCGAAATAGCCGGATATCCGGATCCGTCAAATTTTAATATCCGAAATATCCGGATCCGAAAAAACGACGAATATTGCAAACCCTAGTTCCGAGGAGCTAACTTTAAGTAGAGGCTAAGACTTCTAGCCCCAATAGCTTTTGGGGTTTTGATTGGATGTTTACATAGAACTTACTCACAATGAAATTAATAAAATGTAAACAGTAAACGTAACAATTTATCGATTACCAAATGTTAGCTACGAACGTAGATTACGCAAGATAGGTTTGCCAAAACCTGATGATAAATTAGGACTTATTTGTAGTTGATGTTAGTATTAAACTGTAATTTGTTACAAGTAAATTGATTTGTATTCCAGGGCGTTCAGTGGCACCAGCAGCAAAGGTGCCAGCAGCGGCGGGGATGTGCAATCGGGCGAGGACGACGCGGCCGGCGCCATGAACCGCGACAACGTTTCCACCAAGATAGCCGCGGGCATGGACCGCTGGCAGAACACGCTCGAGGAGATGATCAACCTGCGCACCTCCAACAACCACCAAGCCTTCAAGGACACCTCTTGGGTAAGTTGGTCATCAGTAGCCATTCTCATGGACCGCTGGCAGAACATGCTCGAGGAGATGATCAACCTGCGCACCTCCAACAACCACCAAGCCTTCAAGAACACCTCTTGGGTAAGTTGATCATCAGTAGCCATTCTCATGGACCGCTGGCAGAACATGCTCGAGGAGATGATCAACCTGCGCACCTCCAACAACCACCAAGCCTTCAAGAACACCTCTTGGGTAAGTTGATCATCAGTAGCCATTCTCATGGACCGCTGGCAGAACATGCTCGAGGAAATGGTCAAGCTGCGTGCACCACCAAGCGTTTAAGGATACCTCGTGGGTAAGCCTGTCATCAGATTTAGGAATAGTGCTTCCAAAAGTGTCCTATAATTGTTACTTTTATTATGATAATATTTATAATGCAGAACACATGACTACGCGTAGTATTTTCATTTCGTTTATACCAAACCTTTGAATCAGTCAAAAAACGGAACGCGAATCCGTCTCGTTCAAACCAAACTTCTCGTGACTCTTATAAATGAGGAATGTGTGCGTACCGGACCCACGTTTTTAGTTAACGATGGCTGCGCACACGTTCCCCAACAGGCGGAAGCGCGTGCATCGGTCGCCATTCAGCTCGCGCGCCATGGTTTTCTGAATTGACGTAACTCAGTATGGCACTCGCCCCATTTTAAGTCTTCAATCACGCGTTTTACGGCTCCATTTCTACAATAGTGAAAGTTTCGTTACAAAGAAAGTTATCGCGTGTTGCATACAGCTAGACATGCGAGTATATCGATGGTAGCATTTAAATCCATTGATGTTTACCGTTGTGGAGCGTGATCCGCAGACAATGCTCAATTTTTCAGCTAGTGATATGAATATAATAAATACAAACGTTGCCGCGGTCTGGACACGACTTCTCAATTATATAGGTTTACGGACGTCAGATTGGCGTAATAAGTATGGTTGGAAACATAAATGCAACAATGTGAAAAGCGGTCAAATAGATCGTATAATAACATGTTCTTTATTACACTATATTAAATATTGTGCAGATACATACAAAAAAAAAAACAAAATTCTTTATTCCATAAAATACACTTTGTACATAGTCTTAGGTGATGGGGCCACCCGGTAGGCAAAAAAAAGCCTGTGTTGGGTGGCACCGCTCTCCAGTTTATTGTTCGAGATTCCAGTTTAGGCTAATTAGGTACATGGATAGGATTGCAAAATTAAATTAAGTTATTGATATGAGCTGTGTTTTAGATGAAGTGAAGTATGGTATTCATGAAACCAAGCATGTGTTAATACATATATTATACATTGGCCGAGTGTTCAGTGGGTTGTGTGTTAGATACCAAATACCTGGAGCCCGTTTCATAAACGCTTCTAACTTGTATTACAAGCGGAAGTGTCTTTTTAATCCATATTTTTGGTAAGAGACGTCCGCTTGTAGTACAAGTTACAAGCCTTTGAGCAACGGGCCTTAGGTCTACACACTATGCGACAAATCTATAGATAGCTATCTCGACCCTCCTTATTAACTTATACCAGTATAACTTTTCAGCCGCATTTAACCTCGCATCATTTTTTACTGTATGTAAAAATAATTTGTTAACAGTTTACCACAACCTCGAGTAAATAATACAATCGTCTAATAGAGTGCTATAGTCTGGCTATAATATCTTTACCCCACCAATTTTAATTGTTTTATCTGTGATTTGGTATATGGCAACACTGAATAAGGGTCTTGGGAATAATAAATAAGTCACTAACACCGTATAATATATTCTCAGTGTACTTAAGAGGCTGCTAAAAGCTAAATAGCTTCACTTGAACATTATTTTAAACATAAACCATATTGGTGTTATTCAAAAGTACTAAGATTGGTTAATCTTACCAGCCAAAGTCTTAATGCAATGTAAACATTGCCGCTTTTCAGCGATAATCGCTTTTTGCTGTTGCTTTACAGCATCGAAGTTAATGATCATGCGGAAAAGCAGTTCCCGCTGGCCACTTTTATATGATTATCCCACAGTTAAACCTTTAGTTTAAAAAAAACCAACGCACGTAAATATAAATTGTATCTTAAGATTAAGACACATAAACAAATTGACGTCTGTGACAGATACAAAACATTGCCATATTAAGTTTTTATATATACTGCTCAAAACAATATAGGGCCACTAACAATTTTGATTATAACATGACAATATATATTAGTTAGTAAAAAATATTTTAAAAAGTCTCCAGCTAAAGAGGCTTTCGTTTCTGTCTAAGCTAATAATCGATTAATCAAATGTCAATTGTTTTATTTGTTTTAATTGAGTTTAAGAAGTTTTTGTAACAACAAAAACTAAACAGAAATTCTCCGAGCAAGAGTGGCCCCTATTTTTAACCGACTTTCAAAAAAGGACGAGGTAATATGTTTGATAGTTTATATTTTTAACCGACTTCCAAAAAAGGAGGTTATAACCTAAGTTTTTTTTATGTATGTTCACCGATTACACCGCCAATTGTGGACCTTAATTGGAAAGAATTGTGGAATTAATAGTAATAAATGAATGGTTTGGCACCGACTTCAAAAGGTGATTCAAATGTATTCCGTACCGTACATAAAAGATTATTTATGGCTTTTTAGTTTATTTTGATGTCGGTTCTTTTTTATTTAATTTTTTTATTATTTTTATTATTATTTTTTATGTATGTTCACCGATTACTCCGCCAATTGTGGACCGATTTTACAAATTCTTTTTTTATTTGAAAGGATATATACTCCCGACGTGGTCCCATTGCCACCAAGATGGGATCTGATGATGGGATCCCAGGGAAATCGAGGGCAATCCTCAAATTTTATAGGCACTTATAACGTTTTTCATATATTTACTTAAACTTAAGTATTTGCATATGGTAGTCATCATCTCATGCTGAGCTATTGACGGAAGGTACAATTCCTTAACAGTTACGAGTTAGAGGATAATTCTTAAAAAAAATCATATATTATAGGTAAATACGTTAAGACTGTTAGTCATATTCTTTTTAGTGTGTCCCTGAAGTAGTCTCCTTATCACCAAGTCAGGAGTAGATGATGGAATACCAGGGAAATCGAGAGAAACCCTCAAATATTATAGGCACTAACAATGTTCTGTATATATTTTTCTGAAGTTATCAGTTGTTTTCCTCTGGTTGTCATCATTTCATGCTGAGCTGATGCTGGAAGGTACAATGAACTAACCAATTTTTACATTTCTTACTTCCAAAGACTCGAGATGCGTGCAAAGTGCCTCCTCAATCTTCCCATTCTGGGCGCTAAAAAATACTTTATATCACTATTAAAATCCATCACTAAAAAGTCGGTGCCAAACCTCAAGCAAATAAAGTTCTTTATTCAACAAAAATACGAATTACTATGACTAAATATATATGTAGGTAGATAATAACTAAAGGCTCGCCGCCGCGGTTCTTAATAGTTATAAATGAATGGTTTGGCACCAACTTCAAAAGGTGATTCAAATGTGTTTTTAGTTTATTTTGAAGTCGGAATTTTTATTGTTTTGTTTTGTGCAGTACCTATATATGACAATTCATTTGCTTGGAAGAGATAAAATGGTCCGACTCTACGAGTATAACTTCGGACAAGAATATGATATTGTACCACTATCAAATAGAATTCCCAGTGCCAAATATATCGCAACACATCTTTATTCTTACCTGCACGAAATATACGTTACGATGCAATTTTGAATGATAGACATACGTGTTAGCTTTAGTCCGCGACTTTGCGTACAATTCGAATTTATATTTTTTCACTGAAATGGTAATATGACTAAAACCTTTCTCGGGTTAGATGAATACTAATGCGAAGAGCAACACAAAAACACCCATAATTAGAATACCCTCATCATTACGTCGTGGATAAATGCGTAACCTCGATTTGTGTTTTAAGAAAAGCTTTGCAATAAAAACCGTTTCCATATAATATGCGACAATTGCGGGAAAACCAGCAAAATATGTGCATTGAAGACAAAAGAATAGCCACAGTGCGTCATCTAGAAAATTGTTAAAACGATGCATCAAGGCGATTAAAATACGACAGAGCAATTACGCGTTGTAGATCAACCGGATTGCGAAATGTGCAGAGCAGACTCGCCTGACAGACCGGCGCTGGTGGCGGGCGACAGGCGGAACGCGAGTTCTAACACTTTACAACTACCTAGAGAGTATATGGCACGCACCTGCCAATGTTTCTCGAGGGGATCTGTCCGTGTGAAGGAATCAAAAACGCTAATACAATACGATACGAAATGACATGGATTACGAAAAAAGTTTGATAAACGTAAAATTTAAATGAAAAAAATTACATTATTAAAAAAATATATAAAAAGAAGAGATCTTTATCTCCAAATTTTAGCAAAAGAAAATTTTCACTATTTATATGAATAAACATAATATAATTTATATGAATAACATTTGAGACTGTTAAAATAATAACTATGTCTCTAAATAGCAATTTTTTTCTTAATTTTCAAAAAACCAATTTGAACAACCCGGTTGCGTTAAGTTGGCACCTCATTTATTTGCAATGTTATATATATCAGGCGCAAACTCAACTAAACCCTCGATGCGCGAATCCGACTCGCACTTGGCCGGTTTATTTCCTTGAAAATGTTGTGTAAATCCCCTTATTTTAATATGTGCACTTTATTTAAAGACTCATACTCTAGATAGTAGGTAACTTAAATTGTCACATATATATATAGCTAGCGGCAAGCTCGTCGGTCTGTGACATGAATAATAAATAAATACGAGACTATATAAATAATATACAAGTGTTAATACAGATTTCTGAAAAAGCCTATTAAGTAAATAAACTGTTGCGTAACATATTGTCAATTTCGCATGGAGTCGTTACTCATCAATATTTCAATATGACTCATTACAAAACAAAGCGGTTTAACTGTTGAAAATATTTTTAACAGTCCCAAAATTAATATAAAAAATTTCTTTCATACAACACCTGTACCGTCAACCAAACACTATATGTGTTTGCCAGGTTTTGTATCTATTAAAAGTCCGCTCCATACCTTCAAAGGATGTCTTCCAAGTTTAGAACAGGAAGCGTAGCCCGTGTCAATCCAGGAAACACTTCTCGAATAGCCACTATGGCCCGACTTATCAGACAATGCACAAATAATGGAACAGAACCTGGGCGATCAAGCTTGCGAACCTATCTAAATAAACTTGGATGCCAAAACTACGTCTACATTTTGAATTTAGAAAAATATTTTATAACTATTTAATAATCGAACTACGTAGGGGCTTATACAAGACACCAATACTATAATATTTTTTATAGAAATTTCATTTATATACATCAATATGATGTATGCTTTTTTCAGTCAAGTATACCTACCGCGTTTAGGCCACGAAGCTTGGTAAGTCATTATAGGTATTATTAGTTCAGTGGCATATGCATCCATACTAATATTATAAATGCGAAAGTGTGTCTACCTGTCTGTCTGTTGGCTCATCACGCTTAAACCGCAGAATCGATTTGGATGACATTTGGTATGGAGAAAGTCCGAGTCCCGGGGAAGGACATAGGCTACTTTTTATCCCGGAAAAATACGCTCATTCGTGATAAACGAACTTAAGGCGGACGAAGTCGCGGGCAAAGGCTAGTATAATATAAACCATCGAGTATGGAGTGATGGTCCAATCTAAAAAGTACCTATGCTTTTTAGTATGATTCGCAGACTTCTTATTCACAGAGAACTATACGAGTAGAAAAGATAAATAACAACATAGAACAAAGATTTATTCCGCTATAATCATAATCGAGACAACAATAAAAAAATTAATCCAAATATTAGTTCCATTAAGAAGAAAGTTGTCATACGTTTAGGAAACTCAAATAGATACCTATCAGATTAATCAATATAGCGTGATATAAGCACAAGAAATAACCTTTCCTAATAATCTTATCATTTGAATGACCCTGCCAGAGAAGCAAATGCATTCGTTTTGTGAGGTCGTCGACACTTTCTTAGAACTATCGGTATGCACACGTTGGTGTCAGCTGAGGTCGCCCCGCTCCCGCCTCCGCTCGCTCCTTAGACGCTTCGTCGACTTGCACAACGACGTCCTTTAGCTACAAACCTGCCTACTTATTTAAACATTCGGTTTTAGAAGTTTATTCCCATTGATTATTCATACTCGTTTTATCGTCCCTAGTCGGCCTACGCGACCTATTTATTCTACTTCCAAATTTTTCAGTACGAGTAGGTACCACAGTATTTCATATTATTATGTTGTTAATTGTGCGTTACGTACACAATAAACAACATTTTATTTTCTACCCTTAATTTATTTTAGTTTCTGTTTTGTCATTCAGTCATTTTATTTGTTTATTCCAATTTTCCATCGAAATATGTCAATATCTCGTACATTCATGTTATTTTATGTTACTTGAATTAAATAAACCAATAATAAAATAAAAATATTGTTCGTTGCAAACTATAACATCAATCCACGACAGCGGGTTTTATGAAAAAATAGAGGAAGAGGTCTAGTTGTCTAGATAGAGCCTGATCATGAGAGTTTACTTCATGAATAATCCATTTATTAGCAAAAATTAAAAGTTTAGGTACTGGGTTAAGTTAAGTTAGATATAAGCAAATTGTTTTTGTTGTGTACATAAAATGTAAATTTAAGATAAATAAACAATAAAAGATATAAATTAAAGACCACTTGAAGACAATCTCTTAATATACTTTTAATGACTATTTCGTTTTATTATCAGCCTATTAAATTCGCAATTTACTTATCTATTATTTCGGTATTTCTGCCAATACAGATTTGTGACTACAGACCAGACAAGTGCTCGTTAACATGAGATTGCGAGGCTAGTTTGTCAATTAATACCATTGATAGTGAATCATTTTGGTATGATTAATAGATGGCATATGATTATACAAATTGTAAATGAATATTTATGCTTTTGAATATTAAATTATACTTTTTAAATGTAGCAACACATGTATTTCAACAAAATTTCAAACGATAAATCAGATGGAGGTAACATCTCTATCTATGTAAAGTCCACAGCTGGTAATCTTCGTATAACAAAACGCGTACGTTAGCGCCATGTTGTTTTTAATCTTGACTGACGTTTTTCTCTGCTATGATTAGCTGTTGGGTTGTCAATACACTTGTCTTGTCATCTATATATTATTTATCGAAATTCATTCTGTCACTGTCACAGTAATGTGTTATCGAGTGATGTCGTTGTGTTTATCCTGTCTTGCTTTTTGCAAAATGTTTTAACAGTGCTGTGTTTGTAGAACTTTGCGAAAGGACGCTATTTTACACCATTTCCCGTGCTCTGAGAAAATATTTAGTGGTTGAAGTGTTTAAATCGTGATGATCTTAAAAAATATCGCCCGCAGAACTAGCAAACATTATGTGCAAGAATTCATTTTGTTTATTTGATTGCGCCGAGCACATGAGCACAAAACTATTCTCAGTCATTTCATTGCTCTGACTGTCCGATTTACAATTATGAACTGGTACAACACAACCAACAAAATATTAAAGGGGACAGACGTATTCATTGCGATACAGAAGATAGCTTACGACAAATTTAAAAAGAAATTGAAAAATAAATCTTGTAACAAATAATGTGTGTTTGATTTTTTTGCCACTGAGGTATAATTCTCAGCATATAATTTGATCACGTAAATACAATTACTGAAGTTACGTGTTCAAATTTACGTGCCGGGAACTATTCATTCTAAATATTAGACCTCATTCAATGAACCTAGACCACTTTGGCTGAATACGTTACGATCCCTTGCCATTTTGCAATCTCGTATAGAAAAAAAATGAACGTCAGTTAACTCTAATCGTACAGATTAAATATAGTTGCCTAGTGCAAATAATATTTGTTTCTGAGTTGGCAGTCTGATACGTAGTATCTCTTATTAGTCTGTGGTAAAGTCAAACGCCGACCTGCCCATCGAAAGCATTAACTAGAATAAAGCTAGGGCTTGACATAAATTAAATTTGTTTTAATTTATCCCTTTTTGCTCAATTATATTAGTAAACAATAATAAAAGTTATATGTATTATAAATCTTTATGTCGAGTATGGCCAATTTGGCTTCAATGGTACTTTTCGTTGTCTGTCTGTGTGAATAGCCGTAAAATACATGAAAAGGTTAAACCAGTAATATACCGATATCTCGTTCTGCAGGGACTTTTATGTTTTAAATTATTTTCTATGTTTTTGCGTCGGAAACACATGTTCATGTCAACGAGCTCATAAGTTTAAAATTATGTTCTTTAATATTTTATTTTAGGAGAGTAAACATGACTATGAAAAACTTTATAACTCATAAATATTCTAAAAATCTGCAAAAAAAGCCGAGACGTGGTCTTTAACTATAGGCCTCTTAAGAAGTCTTTCACCGAGCTATGGGCTATGCTCGGGATCCCTCTAAGAGATTGAATCAGAAATTAGGAGATTAATAGACGAACCTAAGTCTTCGACTTAGCAAACAGGGTAAGCAAACTGAAGTGGCAATGGGCAGGGCACATAGTTATAAGAACCGATGGCCGTTAGGGCAGGAAGGTTCTCGAATAGAGACCACGTACCGGCAAGCACCCACGTTACGCTGGCCACCCGAAAAATGGTCGTACGACCTGGTTAGAGTCGCGGGGCCTCGCTGGAGGCGGGTCGGCACTATCCGGTTCATGTGGAAGTCTATTGATGAGGCCTGTGTCCTGCAGTGGACGTCCTATGGCTGAAGTGATCATTGAAAAACCGGTCAAGAGTATGTCGGACCATGCTTTTGGCCAGTGTAAGGTTTTGCAGCCTTTCATACAAAAAAAAATGCATTACGGATGCAAAAAAATATAATATGAAAAAGAGCATTAGCAAAAGAGCGTACGTCCACGGCACTTACGTCCTTTTAGTGTGAAGCGCATACACGTACACGAATACACGAACCGTCTACACGAAACACGTCGTAAACCGAGAGCTCCAGTTTCAATCACTATCACTTTCTTGTCTCTTATATTGAAGAGATGAGCTACAGTGATTGTAACATTGTAATTAATGAATATAGTACCGCAAACACACTATATCTTTTATCAATTATTTTTTCACCTCACTCGCTCCGAAAAGTTCGATTTACAGCGCCGTATCTGCGTGGAAAAGTCATTCTTGTATGTGTATAGCAGTGGCGTGGCGTTCATAGAAATCGATTCCCACCGAGTTACCCATTTTCAGACAGCTGACTACAGTATTTTAAGAAAAAAATAGCCAAATCAACTCCAGCTTGTCTATGGATAATGTTTGACGCCACCCCACTGGTGTTTTTGAAGTTGAAATATATATTTTTTGACAAAAACGACTTGCACAAAGATGGGAGTGCGATGAAGTCGTATATGAATTCAAAAAGTTTATTAATCATCTTGCGATACTTTACTTGCTGCAAATATATTTTTTTAGTATTTAAAAATGAAGTATTTCTTTTTAATATGCACACGACTAGTTGTTTTCCTTGTACTTCGTTCGCGGAGGAAAAAAGGCATAACCCGTCGTTTTTTCTTCAGCGTAATCGGGTAAAAAGTTTCCTATAAACCATCTGGAGATAGCCAGCTATGCGTGTACCAAAAATTATGGAAATCTGTTTAGCCGATTTTGCGTGATGAAGCCACAACGACACATACAAACATACATAAAATCCAAAAAAATAATTTTCGTTTTAGTGACCTCCAAATAAACCGTAACAATTTTTTTTTTTAATATCTTCAATGCACAGACATTTCATTTTTACAACTTTATAATAGTATAGATAAATTAAAAGAGGTTGATGGTGTTGTCAGGTTAAAAAAAAACACATAATGGATATTCAAAAAATAAGACAATATACCAATGAGGTTTGCGCGGAATAAGTTTTTAAGCAGCGTTTAGATAATGAAAGCGTATAAAATAGCAGAAAGAAGTCAAGATGAATGTTAGTATTTTGGGATTGTATTTTTTATATTATTTCCATAGTAAAAGTAGGTAATTTTATATAAACATTATTTATGCAATAAAAAATACTTTTAACACTAAAAATTAGATTCCTATGATAAGGCCCGGTAAATACCTAAACGCAAAACCCATGTTAAATAGTAAGTAAAAGCTTAGTTTATTGTTCAATATCATTTTAGAGTAAACATTTTATAAAAAAAAAACGCTAAATATAAAATGCTTCGACCGGAAATGTCATCTTTGCCTTGTATTATCGGCTCGTATAAAATATTTTCATAGTATTATTACATCACACATTTTCCTCGCTTTAGTGAGGTGAAAAGTTGTGTGTTTGCCACGCTTGCAAAATGTTGTTGCTTATTCTCGTGCCTTGAAAGCCTCGCTGCGCTCAGGAATCTATATTTAAACCACTCGCTTTACTCATGGTTCAATTTTAGATTGCTTTGCTTGCTTGGCTTTCAATTGAAGCACTCGCGCCAAATAACAACTTTGCAGCCTTGCACAACAAACAACTATTTTACGGTTGTAACGCCTGTAGAACTAACTACATTTAAGTGTTTTTGTGGACGCCAATTTCAAATTTAGAGGTGAATACAAATCAGTTTCTGTGGCATCGCAATCTTAAACGCATGGTCGAATTCGAATGCGATGGTTCTTAGCTATGCTTGATGAACTCAGGGCGTCAAAGATGCCAAGGGTTTGTTTTTTATTTGAAACGTATCTGTACCAAACATCACGAGTATCCGGGGATTTGCAATGGGGCAGCATGTGGCGAGACATGTGCCTCTGCCCACTCCGTGACTTGAGCGAACAAAGCCGCCAATGACGCAAATATCGTAATTAATTACTAACCGTGATGGCCCTGTGTACATCAGCTTAAACTGCTAAAATGTCATGTACTAGAAGGTGCTTCGTCAAAAAAACGTAATCCTCATTTTTACTTCAGCGTAGTCGAGTAAAAAGTATCCTTTAATCATTTGTAGATGCCCAGCTACCCGTGTACCAAACATAGTTGAGCTATAGGCGCAATGAAGCCACAACGACACATACAAACGTGCAAAAAATCCAAAATAAAAACAGTGATTTTCAAATAGTCGATATCATTTATTTTTTGAAAATATCTTCAATGTATAGACATTTTATTATTATATATACCACCGTTTGTCACAAACTTAAAGTGCATCATCTTACCACCAAATTGTGTACGCTGTACAAATTGTATTAGTATGTATATAATATAGGTAAGCGACACAAACCTTTTCCAAGTTGTTTATAGTTTACATAATAAACTGGAAGCAGCGTAAAGAATACTTAACAACATACTTTCCAATTCAAACATACAATTTAACATGAGTGTATTCTGTGTATTACACAGCTACATATTATAATTGCATGTATATAAGACGCATTGCATTTCCTTTATAGTTCCGGTTTGTAATGTTCCGTATTTTAATGGAAACTTGAAATGCAAAAAAAAACATTCCAGGTTATTAAATATTCAACGCCGTTCATAATTTCCTACAAGGATAAAAAACAACGTTACTTTGCATTCTGTATAATTGTAAATCTTGCAAAAGTGGAACGTTAATCAGTGTGTAAATAACTGTTACTTAACTATAACGTCCATACAAGGCGTTATGACATCTACCTACCTATACATTTAATTAACAGTTATAAAATGTATACATTTAAGTTTTCCAGAGGTGTATATTGTGTTTTTCTGGTGCACGTTATTTGGGCTCATAATGTAGAAATAGTAAGTTTTGTTGTTTTTTAGATGTAAATTTTGTAAATGTTGATACCTATGTCATTTGTGCAGTTAATGAGCAGAGTCCAAATAACTTACCTACACTATCGAGAAACAATACAGTATGCACACCTGTCGGAAACTTAATGTTTCCAATTCAGCCCAGTAACGAATTATTCTTGGTTTACCCATACTCAGACCAATACCTGTTCATTGGTTGCTTATTCATTGGTATTTTATGTTTGGTTTCAGGCTCTTAGCGGCTTTGATGAGCTCCGTTTATATGTGAAACAAGGCAGTGACTTCAGCAAAGAACTGGCCGCAATATTACAAGAAAGGTACGGCTCCTTCTGAATCATTAAAGTATAATGTATATTTGTATGGTATCGTAAAATAAATAGCATCGTAAAATAGATAGCAAATATTGCGCACTGCTGTCTACTTGATGGTATAAAATATAACTATACTGAGAGGGCCATAATTAATTGAATCCCAAAAAAACTACTCAAAAGTAGAAAAAAATAACTGCATGATTGAGTTTCTTGAATTTACTTACAAGTAACTAACCGTTAGTAGAAAACTCAACTTAAATAGTACTGGTTAGAAGGCGCCAGCAACTTCGTTCGCGTAGCAGAAAAAGTCATAACCCCTCTTTTTTCTTCAGCGTCATCGAGTCGAGTAAATAGTATCCTATAACCTTCTGGAGATACACAGCTACCCATGTACCAAAAATAGTTGTTAATCCGTTTAGCCGATTTTGCGTGATGAAGCCACAACGACACATACAAATGTACAAAAAAAAATCATTTTAGTGACCTCCAAATAGTCCGTTACAATCATTTTGTTGCAAATATGTTCAATGTACAGACATTTCATTTTTACAACTTTATAATATAGTATAGATATTTAACACACTTGCTCATAAAGTGTTTAGGCACAAGAGACATTTTAGGTTATTTTAATAAATCTAAACTGGTACTTGTTGCTTTTTTCCTCGCAAGTGTGTTGAAAAACGTCGTATGAAACTCGTTTGCATTGGTCATTACACTCTCGGCTTTATACAGCACTCGTCTACGACTCGTGCTGCAAGATATAGCCTTGAGTGTAATTAAATTACCAACGTACCACACTTGTATCATAATGTACTGATTATTTTGGCGTCGGTGCCATTGCCTCTAAAGAATGTGTAAAATATTGAACTATATATAAATAGATTGTGTAGAAAAACGGTTACTTATAAGTAAATTGAAGGAACTGAATTATGCAGTTATTTTTTACATTTGAGTGGTTTATTCGGTTGACTATGGACAGCGAGGAACCCCTATAGTATCGCCATGTCCGTCTGTCTGACCGTCCGCGGCTTAGCAACGTGATGATTAGTACGAGACAGCTGAAATTTGGTATGAGTAATCACGCCGACAAAACGGTAAAATGAAAACTAAAAAAAATACTTTTTTTCGGGTAACTACCTCAAGTACTTCTCAAGTGGGGTAATTTTTCTTTTGTAAATATTCGCCCCGGAAATGCGAAAAATATATGGGACCAACTAGGAGATACCTCCTATCGAACAAAAAAAATTAAATGGCGCAAATAGACTTCGAGTGATCGGTGAACATACCCCTACTTACATAATGAAATGAAATGAAATAATGAAATAATGATCTTTATTCTGTAAGTAGGCCACAAGGGCACTTTTACAAGTCTGACTCTACGGCATTTCCCAAGAGGAGACCACTGAAGAGAAGAAAGCCGAAACAAACTCAACAGTCAGTCATTTTTTCGAAATAACTCTTATATCTATTACAATATTTGTGCTTAGCCTATCCTAAATATATGTTTTGAGTATAAACTCAAAGCGTAGTTCTTCAAGGAAACATATCAAAACTTATAAAAAAAAAAATCTAGAATATAAAAAAGCAAAATAGTGATTTTTATTTAAAACAACTTACAAACGTTTGATATGCCACCTTATAAGAACCGTGTCCCGGTAAAAGTAAATTATTTGGTTTCTGTTTTGGGCCATGCATTTTTGTCTGTTAAATAGTCCTCTACCCTATAATAAGCCTTTGCCATTAGGGACTCTTTTAAGTACTTTTTGAGAGCTGGAAACGATAATTTCAAAGCATCACCTGGTAGGTTATTATAAAAATGTATACATTGGCCTACGAATGATTTGGCTACTTTACGAACGCGGAACTTTCTAATAGCGATTTTGTTTTTATTTGTGGATATCTGAATTCTCAGTAAAAGACTCTAGGTTCTTAATAACATGAATAATATTCTCATAAATATATTGGGACGCCACGGTTAATATGTTGATGTCTTTAAAAAGTTCTCTTAAGGAGTCACGGGAGTTCAAGTTATATATAGAACGAATCGCTCTTTTTTGTAACACAAATATAGTCTGTATGTCTGCTGATTTGCCCCAAACCAGAATACCGTATGACATGATACTATGAAAATAACTATGATATACTAAGCGAGCAGTATCAACATTGGTCAATTGTCTAATTTTCTAATAGCGTAAGCTGCTGAACTTAATTCACCTGCAAGTACTGCTAAATGGGAACTCCATTGCAAGTTCTTGTCCAATGTTATACCTAAGAATAATGCCCTATCCACCATTTCTAAACATTCACCATTGAGCGATATAGTAGAATCCACAAATCTAACACATTTCGGTTTCTTAGCATTCAATACCAGATTATTAATATTAAACCAGTCAAGTACTTTAACTAGTACACTATTAATTTCGGCATAGTCTGTTGCTTTCCGGTCAACTTTGAAAATTAATGATGTATCATCAGCAAATAGTACTATATCACAAAGATTTATAATAAAAAGATTCTGACGAATTGAGAACCTCCACCTTTTTTGCGTGTCGGTTAAACATTTTACGCAGATTGCAAATGAATCCGGACCCTCAGAAACTTGAATGCCTTTTAAGTCATTATTTTACCATCATCTTAGATTCTAAAAGTGGTTTTTACTAGTGTACCCCGGTATTTCGGCTTATTAACATACCAACTCCACTTCCTGGTAACATCATAATCAGCTCTAATAATAGTTGAGTAATTGTTTTGATAAACGGAAACACTAACTAGAAATTAACAGTTTTCGACCTTCAACCTCAGAAAATAGATATGATTAGATCTTTTGTCTAACATCAACACTTTTAATTAGATGTAGTTAAATAGTTGGATGAGAGCCTTAGATTACAAAGGGCATTAAATAATTATAAAAAATAGCCTTGACAAAAAAGTAAACCATTTAAGATTGCGATAAGCAATCTTATCAATATTCTCTGTAGAAAGCAACGCTTCAAAGAAACACAGATATGAGACAATACCTTATTGTTTATGATATCGCTGGAGGCGTTCAGCGAAATGATCAAGCGCTCAAGCGAACAACTGCGGCTGCGCGAGCAGAACCATAGCGCTCGTCACGCTATATAGGTAATTGTGTTTAGCATTTGTTAACACCACAATTACAGATACTACAAAAGTACATAACTATGGCTGCATGCGAGGACACACAGCTAAGTAGTCATTTGGCACTAATTATGAATACCATCGCATATAGAGTATGTGTAGTGACAATGCACCTGCGCTTTTAGCGTTATGAAGTCTAACATTCTTGGTTCTTATATGGATACGAGAAGGTGTCCGCAAACTTCGTTCGCGGAGGAGAAAAAAACCATAACCTTCTTGTGTTCTTCAGCGTAGTCGGGTAAAAAGTATCCTATAACCATCTGGAGATATCCGGCTACCCGTGTGCCAAAAATAGTTGAAATCGGTTTAGCCGATGTTGCGTGATGAAGCCACAACGACACAAACACAAACATACAAAAAATAAAAAATAAAATATTTTTCGTTTTAGTGAACTCCAAAAAGTCCGTAACAATATTTTTTTTGAAAATATCTTTAATGTACAGAGTAGACATTTCATTTTTACAACTTAATAATAGTATAGATGAGAAATGAGATGATTAGTTAGATTAGCACCTGAACAGAGGACTGTCCATATTGTTGAGGTATGTCCTGGAAGACGCTTTACAGGAGAAATAGGGAACTTGCATGCGCTAACTGAAGATGCCAGGGAATGCCTATCAAACCTAGACATTCAATTGTACAGCATGACTGGTTTTTTTTAATAACTTCATTAGACACTAGAAGATGCCTCCAACTTCGTTCGCGGAAGAGAAAAAGTCATAACCCGTCGTTTTTTCTTCAGCCTAGTCGGGTAAAAAGTATCCTATAACCATCTGGTGATACCCAACTACCCGTGTACCAAAAATTGTGGAAATCTGTTTAGCCGATTTTGCGTGATGAAGCCACAACGACACATAGAAACATACAAACATACATAAAATCCAAAAAAATATTTTTTTAGTTTAAGTGACTTCCGAATAGTCCGTAACAATCAATTTTTTGAAAATATCTTCAATGTACAGACATTTTATTTTGACAACTTTATAATATATAGATTAGTTTTTATCTAAACCCTGTACTTTGACTGAAAATAAAGCCATACGATAATTAGATGATTAGTCTTTATGTACATAAAGAGAAGCCTTCGCTGGCCTGACGAGCCTATTAAAAACGACGCCTAACCAAAGCCCCTGGACCCAAAAAGATGAACTTTAAATGTTTTCATTCTGATGTCGACTAACAATAAAGACGGGTTCTTAGCGAAGCCATTGGTAGAACAAAGCTTACAGTGGGCTTACACTATTTACACACGATAGTACTACATCGAAAAATAATGGTTTTTTTTTATGCACACGATACAGTTCAAACATAAGACGTGTCAATGGCAACAAATTCGAAAATAGAACGTCGCGAGGTGCCGCCAAGTGGGCCAAGACGCGATACCTACAAATATACTATTCGTTTACAAGTTTCTATTCTTATATTGCCGAACGAAACGTTATCGTTTTTTTTCCGGTCATAAACAATATAGTACTGTAACAACTCTTGCACAAGTAGGTAAATTAAATAAGTAGAACTATAAAAGTTTACACGAAATAGTCGTGTAATCCTATTACTAATAACGGGTAATTGTATATAATATACATGGTGCCCGCGAGCAAAGAGAAGGAAAAAGCAAAAAGGAAAGATTTTAGCCAAGCATTCATGAGGAATATTTTTTCCTTGACGTGTTACATTTTATTGTATTTATCAATCAGAAAAACACATCTTAGATTTAAAACGAATTAGATGTGCGCGCTCTTGTCAATTTACGGTATAGAAATTATTATTTTCGTCTTTGTCCTTGCATCCTTATTAAAACGCACTTCTGCTGAGTCACAAGTTACGGACTACGGCTAAGTGCGTGTGACACAGCCTAGCGATGCCTTATCCAATAGGAACAAGATCTGTAAATCGTATGATGGCGCCCGCCATTCCAGCATGTCTGAATTGGCTCGGTTATTTCGTCCGCGACTCGAGAAGTGACAACGTGTATTTATTGTGTATCGGCTGGATCACATGCGGATTTCGGTAATTTAATGATATTTTAAAGTATATTAATACTTTATCTGCTTACTTTAAGGTCTAAAATGCCTAAGATACATGGTTTTTCGCATAATTTTAGTAATTTTGCAACAAAAAGAACTCAAAACCCATTAAATGTCTCTTTGCTCACATTCTTCAGAGTCACGAAAATCGTGACCCCAAAGGACAATTATTGTGACCCCAGAGACCTTTTAAAGTTTTATTCCTATTTCATCAAATTTACTTACGTGTAACTCGTTGTTAATGAATAGTGTGTATATAGATAGCTCAAGTTGTCTAAAATATTATAGTTTTGCGTCAAATGTAAACCTGTTTTAGTCAGTAAGCGTAGCTTTGCCATGGTGGATTTTGAAGCTCTCTTAAGTGACGCTAAAGCTGTTGACTGGTCTCCTGTGTTCGCTGCTCCATCTACTGAGGCCAAAGTAACCTCCTTTAACTCTGAATAGTTACGACTTTTTGATAACCATGCTCCATTACGATTAGGGTCAGACGCCCATCAGCTCCCTGGATTACTGAGGGTGTTCGCATGGCCATGCGAAGAGACCGTGCCTTTAGATTTTTTAAGTGTGACCGTTCTGACGAGAACTGGAGATTTTTTTAAGACAGCCCGTAATCGATGCAATCAGATGGCACGTACAGCGAAGCGGCGGTTTATTCATCATAATGTCCTGCCTCCTCTTCTATGGCGGATGTGCGCTTGTGCGGATGTGCGAAACAAGTGCGCTTTCAAAAACTCTTTGCGCGAACTCTTTGTTGGCAGAACTGCAAACTCTTAGGTTTTCTGATTAGCTAGTTTCATCTGAATTTATTAATGTATATAAGTATATATTATACGAATATGTATGTATCTAAGTATTCATGTTCCTAAATTATGTCTGTAAATTAGTTGCACCGCCCACAATTTATCTGCTTTGCCTCAAGGTTGACTGGAAGAGAATGCCCTGTGGCATTAATTCCGCCTTTTGGACGATAAGTTTTTTTCTTTTAGTCTCTTGGCTCACAATTTGTCTCTTGGCTCACAATTTGCTTCCCACATATGGGAACAGTTTATAGACTTATAAAAATGTTACAAAATGTATAAATGTATATGTTGTCTAAATTATAATTTAGTGACCATTGTCTGAAGTGCTAGTGCTTTAATAATATAGTTTTATTGATTACTTACGCAATTATAAAAAAATCACCCCGGCTAAATCACACGCGTGACTCAGGAGACACAATGTGCCTTAATAATATGAAAAAGAGTCTGTTTTTTTTGTTTTGCTAATTTCTAGAAGTTAATTTGTGAGTATTTTGAGTATTAAAACGTGCTTCTTTTTAATTACATATTGGTTTATTAATGAAATCCAGTATCTCTTATCCGTTACCCAGTAGACATTTCACAACACTCGGTTCTCGAACATACGGTTATAATTCGTTTAAATATACAATCCTTAGATGCTCTCATTATAATTGCAAGCAAGAGGGATGTCTTTATCAATAATCGTAATATTTTTTTACAAATATCCATTTTTATTATTAAACACAAAAAGTTGATTCGATACAAGAAATAGTTGATCCGCCCAGCTGTCACTTGCGAGCGATGCGAAACTTGGCCACACGTGTGGCAACGTCGCGGTCAAAAGAGCTTAATGTACTTTAGTAATCACAATAAATTGTTTACATGAAAATTAATAATATCTGCAAAACTAAGCCGGAATTGCCTGCGATTTATTTATTTTTTTGCTCGTAATGATCTAAGGAAGGCGTGGTTAAAATCTTTCCCACTCGCGGGCACCGTGTATATATAATATAATTAGTTTCTGTGTAATGGCTCTGACGTTTTGGATGAAACTTAGTAAGTAAACTAAGTAGGCTATATATTAATGACGCGAAACGAAGTCAAAATGCTGATACATAGGGGAAGTACGGACAAAATGACATAGTGTTTTGATTTTGGGTCATATATCTTTATTGGACCAAATTATAACCAGTCTCATTTATCCAAAACCATCTCAGGTTCATTGACTACCAGTAACTTAATCTTTAAATTTATTGGGAATCCTATTAAAATTTATATTGATATAAACTGTAACCTATTGCAAAAACCATGTTGTCCATATAGCATGGACAAAATGACATACAACATTTTAATATTGTATTGTGTATATCATTTTGTCCATCTGTGGTCCCTGCTTTAGGGTCAAAGTGGTTTTCATGATACGTTACATCATATATTTTGATACAGTTCCTATTCGTAACGAGAAAAAAGACGACCAAACGAGCGAGATTAGTTTTTAAGTTTAAGAATACAAGTTCTTTTCACTATGTCGTTTTGTCTAGACTAGAGGTATGTCATTTTGTACAAATGTGAACAGAATAATTAAAAGATCATATTCTATTAAACCAAGTGACGATTGCAACAAAATTAAGTTTCAATCAATTAGGTCATGTCATAGTTCTTTGAATTAAATAAAAATCATCACAAATAATACCACATAACTCATCAAAAGGCAGAAGAGAATCATGTGGAAAATAAACTTTTGTGGGCGCCATACATGTTCAACCTCGTTGTGTCGACGCGACCAAGCCAATGGCGCTTGGCCCTTCACAGTTTTGTAAACATGGTCATCATCAGGTTTTGCAATGACGAACGGCTCGCTACAACTAACCAAATTCGAAATAAACCCATTATGTCATGTTGTCCATATAGGCCATTTTGTCCGTATTTCCCCTATATCTATATAGGTATATATATATTTATCTATATAGGTATATAAATATATATCTATATATATCATTCTTGTGAATTTCAGGATAGAAGCTGAAAATTACTACTCGAAATGTTTATCGAAACTTGGCACTAAGCTGAGCAAAGCTTGCAAAGAGAGCATTGGCTCATGCGCCGAGGCGTGGAAACATGTCGCGACAGAAATGGAGAAGCGAGCAGATATCCACAGGTAACAACTGGAATAACCACTAAATGACTTCCTTTAACAGTCACAAAAACAATCAACACGGTTTCGTATGTTCCAGGACATATTCTCATGCTCTTACAGAGGAATTAGTGAAACCTATGAAGATAGTAATCGACAATCAACAAAAGCTAAGAAAGAAGGTAAATTGATTAAGTAACGATACATATATAGACCCAGCTTTGCTTCAAAAACGTACCTAATCATTATTTCATTATCTCAGATCGAAGGCAACGTGGATAAGACCTCGCGGACTCTCACCGAGTGGCGTACGAACGAAGTTAAATCTAAGAAGAACTCACACGCAGCGGCCAGGGAAAACGAGAAACTGCAAGATGCTACTTTAGATATTAGGTCTGCTTACTTTGCAATGCGCTCGACGATTTCAACAACTTTATATTGATTCGAGTAAAGTAACCTTAATTAAAAAGGATGTTGAATTGTCGAGTTGAAGGATCCTTCGCTTAGTTAGTTGGCTATGCGACCGTTTCTGCGAATTTAAAGGCTTTGCGAACGTTTAGGGAGCAATTGTCGGGTATTTCTGCAAACATTTCAACTGTCGTGATATACCATGGTTACATTATTATCGGAATCCCACGAGATTAATATGAAATTTTCAGTCACTTTTAGACGTGTGTCCTCTAAAATAACCGATTTTACTATACAGATCCCGCTGAATTTCAGTATAATAATGAGATCAAAACGGTCAGGGCGGTTGAAGTAGGTACTCATAGAAATGTCATGTCAACCATTTGAGCGGCTAACTTGTTGACGGGAAACTGTGCCTTAGGCGCCAAGCAATAAACCACATGGCATCGTGTCATCTGGGACATAGCTTTCCGCCGACGCCTCAGTGCTTAAAGGTTAAGCTTCCGTGTTGTCTGCAGTCGTATGCCGCGCAGTTCGAGCGTGGGCCACATCCCGCATGCGCACTCCATACTGAGCGCCGCGCGCGCAGATCGCGTTGTCGGCGCCACGAGCGAGAGAGAGGCTGCGAAACTCCTAGTCAAGAAAAGGAAAACAGAAGATGCCGTTAAAAAGACTGAAGTCGAATATTATAATGTTTGTGTTCAAGCAGAAAGGGCCAGGTATTCAGTTCGTTACTTTCTCTGTCATTTACTCATTCTGGTCATATACAACCTTCAGAGAATCTGATACTGCCCTTCAACTTTGGCAGGATTGTACAATCAGCATAAAAGTCTGTAGCATCCAAAGTGCCAAATATATCACAACACATCTTTATTCGTATTATATTTGATGCTGACCATACGTATTGTCTATCCTCACAACATCCCAGAACGAAGAGCGGTCTTGACCTTAGAATAAACCTCTAATAAAGTGCAACCTTACTTTAGTTAGATATTCTATTGCGATGATTTGGCGTCGGGTGAAGTCTTCTTTCACCCAACGACAAGTATTAACGGCTAATGGCGCCTGTCAAATCGGTCGATAGCTAAGCATGGTATATTAGTATAAACAGGTTTCGCTTTACTCTGAATTTCAGTACTTTGAACACTACTGTGAGTTCATACATTCACAAGTAGGTACATATATTGCTGATACGTTTAATTTATAAAATAGTTATATGCGTTTGCACTGAACGAGGTCCAGTAAGATTTGCCAAAAAAGGCCTTAGTGAAAACATGAATACTAAACATAATGTATTCTATCCAGGCTCGAATGGGAATCGAGCGTAATGAAAGGCGCCGGCATGCTGGAATCTCTAGAAGAGGAGAGGTTGGCCCAGCTAAAGAGCGCCGCGGACTGCTACCTCAGGCTGACTGCTGCAGTACCTCCACAGCTAGCTGAGGTATCTACGTCAAATCTCTCTAACAATTTCACATCAGTTTTATTATACACATTCCTGTCGCTTTTTTGCCCCTTCTTTAACCTACAATCATTTATTCATTACACATTATCTATGCAGATCAACAATATATATGCAGGTATCCTATGCAACTGCGCTTGAACTAAGGTTGAAAGACTCGAGTTCGAGTTATATTTTAGTAGACTGGAATACGAAAATCGGTAAACTCCGAGACTAAATAGAGCCGTTGAGACGGAGTAATCGTGCGTTGAAGAAATAAGGGGAAGAAAAAAAACACATAATATTTTCTTCTGCTTCCGCGATTATTACTCATATATACGCGGTATACTTCATCCGTTAAATTGTTTTATTTAAAAATACACATGATTCCTATCATGGATATTTATCTTTAGTTTAAGTTGCAGATTATATTACCTACGGTTATAGATTTTATTTTACATTCCAGTCACTTAGTTTTTTTTATTTAATTATTTATTTCATCATACGTGGGTATTTTTAAAATCGTGATTTTTGTAAAATTGTACATCATTTCTATTAGTGAGCCGAGTCGTAACTTAGTAAGAAAAGCACTACAAGAACTCTAGTCTTTTACATTATAAAAAAATTAAATTAAAAAAAACCGACTTCATATTAAACTAAAAAGCCAAAAATAATCTTTTATGTACGATACGGATCACATTTGAATCACCTTTTGAAGTCGGTGCCAACTACTATTACGAACCGCGGCGGCGAGCCGTTAGTTATTATCTACCTACATATATATTTAGTCATAGTAATTCGTATTTTTGTTGAATAAAGAACTTTATTTACTTCAGGTTTGGCACCGACTTCTAAAGGTGATTCAAATGTGATCCGTACCGTACATAAAAGATTATTTTTGGCTTTTTAGTTTATTTTGAAGTCGGTTCTTTTTTATTTAGATTTTTTATTTTTTGCTTTTTAGTGATGGATTTTAGTAGTGAATATAAAGTATTTTGTAGAGCCCAGAATGGGAAGATTGAGGAGGCACTTTGCACGCATCTCGAGTCTTTGGAAGTAAGAAATGTAAAAATTGGTTAGTTCATTGTGCCTTCCATCATCAGCTCAGCATGAAATGATGACAACCAGAGGAAAACAACTGATAACTTTAGAAAAATATATACAAAACAGTGTTAGTGCCTATAATATTTGAGGGTTTCTCTCGATTTCCCTGGTATTCCATCATCTGATCCTGACTTGGTGATAAGGAGACTACTTCAGGGACACACTGTAAAGAATATGAATAACAGTCTTAACGTAGCTACCTATAATAGATGATTTTTTTTAGAATTATCCTCTAACTTTTAACTATTAAGGAGTTGTACCTTCCGTCATCAGCTCAGCATGAGAAGATACAAATACTTAAATAGCTTAAGAAAATATATGAAAAACGTTATAAGTGCCTATAAAATTTGAGTAATGCCCTCGATTTACCTGAGATCCCATCATCAGATCCCAACTTGGTGACAATGGGACCAACTCAGGAGTAATATCCTTTCAAATAAAAAAAGAATTTTTAAAATCGGTCCACAATTGGCGGAGTAATCGGTGAACATACATAAAAAATAAATAAATATACAAACTATCGAACATATAACCTCCTCCCTTTTCGGAAGTCGGTTAAAAATGAAGATATCTTAGCAGAGGCTACAACTGTTGAGTGCTAGTTCGTTGCCAGAACACTGCCCACACACATCAATCAAGTAAATGTACAGCGGCAAGTGACGGCAGTTCTCCGTCACTGGCGCTCAAGACGCTCGAGCCAGAGTGATATAAGTTAAACATGTGTACGTATATGTATGTCTGTCTGTGTCATCGTAGCTCCAAACAGATGAAACCGTTCAAGAATTCGTGTTTTGTTCGATAGATAACTTGTTCGAAAGTGTTTTTAGCCATGGATCGCTAAAATCGGTTCAGCCGTTTAATTAAAGGCTTTTTCTAGATATGTCGGGGATTTTTATCAGTTGGCTAATTATTTATTTTTTGTCAACATAACATTAATAAACGAAATTGCTTTATCAATGAATTACAGAATTTTCTAGTTAAGTCTATCAAAATGCAAGAATCTGTTAGTGTGTCATAAACGTCGCATGTTAAAAATAGTATATTACTGCAGAGGGCGGGAAAAGTCATTTCGTGGATGAGTACGGTTTTTAAGGATGAGGCGTAGCCGAGTCCTTCAATAGATACGAATCCACGAAATGACATTCCTGTTGAGGCATGTATACTGCTTTTCTCCAAATATGCGAGGAAATTTGACACATGTTTATGTAACTTATTTTCGAAAAAATAACACGACAGACAATCTTGGACAAAATAAAAAATTAAATTCATGTTCCCGCCTTATTTTTTTCAAGGATATTAAAGTTAAAAGTTTTGGGTCCGAATTGTATATTTGGTTCCACATGAAATATACTAATGAAAATAAATAAAACCCATAGCAATAGTTAAAATAAATATATACATTATTACTTTTAGTTGAATCGGCAATTCCTAAACGCACAACATTAAAAAAAACGTACCTTTGTTCCAAAATATTTATCAGTTCCTGAAGATCATTAAGACTAAATAAACTGTATTATGACTTGGACACAATATTTTTCTTTTCTATTATTATTGGCATTAAACATGCATTAACTAAACGCAGAAAACAATTCATGTTTTTTTTAATCTCGGTTTTCGTACGTTACTACTGGCTGTATGGTGTATTTTCAAAGTCTTGGATGAAATTAAAAGTAAAAACCTGCACAATAATGTAAACTTCCCGGGCCTGTCCAGGAAGTAATGCCACTTTTTTTAAATTGTTTATCGTATCAACGTATATAACGATAGACTTCGCGGTGTGTTTTTACTACATTAATGGGAACATTTCCGAGCAAGTTGGAGAAATAGTATATTACTGCAGAAGCCGGGAAAAGTCATTTCGTGGATGAGTACGGTTTTGAAGGATGAGGCATAACCGAGTCCTTCAATAGATACGAATCCACGAAATGACATTCCTGCCGAGGCATGTATACTGCTTTTCTCCAAATATGCGAGGAAATTTGACACATGGTTATGTAACTTATTTTCGTAACAATAACACGATAGACAATCTTGGACAAAATAAAAAATGAAATTCATGTTCCCGCCTTATTTTTTTAAGGATATTAAAGTTAAAAGTTTTGGGTCCGAATTGTATATTTGGTTCACATGAAATATAGTATTAATGAAAATAAATAAAAAGAAAACCCATAGCAATAACTATTGCTATGAGTTCAACTAAAATAAATATTTGCATTATAACTTTTAGTTGAATCCTAAACGCACAACATTTAAAAAACATACCTTTGCTACAAAATATTTATTGGTCCCAGAAGATCATTAAGACTAAATAAGCTGTATTATGATTTGGACACAATAGTTATTGTTTTTTTTTTCTATTATTATTGGCATTAACCATGCATTAACTAAACGCAGAAAACAATTAAAGTTTTTTGAAACCTCGGTTTTTTTACGTTACTATTGGCTGTATGGTGAATTTTCAAAGTCTTGGATGAAATTAAAAGTAAAAACCCGCACAATAATGTACACTTCCCAGGCCTGCCCGGGAAGTAATGCCACTTTTTTTAAATTGATTATCGTTCAACGTATATAACGATGGACTTCGCGGTGTGTATTAAGTTGGAGAAAAAATATTTTTAATAATGTGACGTATCTAACCTAATTGTACATCACACAGACTAGTGACATACCTGGGGCCCGTTATTCAAAAGTTTGTATATCGTATTACAAGCGGAAGTCTCTTTCCAACAATATGAATTAAGAAGAGACTTCCGCTTGTAATAAAAGCTTCAAGCGATTATAAAACGGGTCCCTGCATTTAGCATGCTAATTCTTATACCTTCATTACTTAGGTATATCAATATTTTCAGATATCAAATAATCTAGTGGGCCCCATCAATAAAGCGGAGCCGCACGTAGACATGCGAGTGGTGCGGCGCGTGCGCAGCGCGCCCGCCGGCGCCACCGAGCAGCTGCTGCCCGACTTCTACTGCGAGCACACCACGCTCGCTATGAACAAAGAGCGCCGCAAGCAGGTACACCGCCACACTGCGAATATCCGCTGTAGTGGGCTCCACACATAAGGTGGATCCGCGCACGAACACTGAATCAATCGAATGGCGGTAAAATTATCTTTCATCATCGTCATCTAGTTATGCTATTAGAATACTATTATCCTTTTATTATCAGTGCGTGTTTCTTTATAACTGCGCCGTTGAAAACAAACTTGGTCAAATGGTCATCCCAACACTCCTGCAGGGTTTCTTTGATGCACTATAGGCACGCCGTTCTGTGATGATGATGACACTACATTAGACCTACAGCAAGATAACAAAAAAAGAACACACACCAGAATCTGATACTTATCATACTTATTATGTAATCTAATGGATTCCGATTGCTGCGTCGTGTCATGTGCATAAAACCGCATCAAAAAGTTTCATTAAAAAAATTAATGTGAATGCCCGGCGCCATAGAGATTTATCTCTTCCAGTCTTTGTCAGTTTGTCTCTTTCCAATTTATAAATTGTATACAATAATTCGTATTATTTTCCAGGCATTACTAAAAATTCTACAACTTGTAAAACAAGACATCGACCGAGAACGCAAATCCAAGCAGGGCTTGGAGAAACTCTCCATGGCTATGAAGCAAACTCCAACGTTCGGCAACGATGACTCGCAGCAGAATGTCGCAGACAAACTTTATCATGTAATGTCCCTGTTTTATTTCCTACATGGTTTACTGGATCTATTTACCAGTTTTTTGTGAGTGTCTTGTTCCCTAGGTTATATTGCACAATCGAATCGTTTTTTTCCCAACTCGGATGACTTGAGTTGATTCGGCCGCTGATTCGAATCTAAACTCGAGTTGACTCGACTCGTGTCAACCGAATGGCCGCCGCCGTTCACGGCGTCAGCCGTGTCCGCGAGTGGGCGAGTCGAGTCGAGTTCGGCATATTTGTACTCTTAATTCGAATTAACATGACCCGCCGAGTCTCCGCTACATCACTACCACGTAATAGTTGATTCAAATCAAGTGTAGGTAATAATTTTTGACTCGCCGTTTATGTACATAATGAATTGTGCGTTGCGTTGACTCACCTATTCGATATCCAAGTTAGAAACACCGATCCGAGTTAGGTACACCAGTTGGAGTAGGCGAGTTGATTCGAGTTGCGAAGGACCTTTGATGCGAATCAACTCGCTTAGACTCTGATTCAAGTTATTCTAATCAGACAACTCGACTCGCCCATCGCTAACCTCTATGCCAAAATTCTAGCTTTCTTGTTACAAAGTTTAGCTGGGTCTTAATGTGTTAGTCCAGTGCTTTTCAACCTGTGGGTCAGTGTGCGCAAGGCCTTTTAAATACGGTCGCCGTTACGTTATTCAGACTCAATGATTGCAACATTTTAAAATTTAACCACTGGAGACGACAAGCCGTGTCATTACTGAACAAATTATTCATGCATTTTTAGCTGGGCGCAAGGTAAATAAGTACATCGCACTACGAAAATATCCCTATTTCTACAAACTCACACAGTAAAAATAATCATCACATACAAACAAATAAAATCGCGGCCCGGTTTATACAATAAATTGGCAGTGTCTGGGACTGCCAATTTATCGTATAAACCGGCCCGCAATTTCGCCGGTAATTTGGCAGAGGTCAATTAATGTATCCGTATGACATCTCCATTGGTAAAATGCTCTAATCGTAGAAAAGGGGGACGCAAAATATTTTTTCTCAAACATGCAATGAAATGTCCTCATTACGTGCGTTAAAACAGGCTTCAAAGTATCCCGTTTCGGGCGGAACAACCTGAGAGCACTGTAAAGGAATTTCATTCAAAATTGAAGGCCTAGGGCGGGAAGTATTTTTTTTTAAATTTTAATGTAAACATGGCGTCTGTGTCATGAACAGGCTAAACAGCTAAATTATATTTCTTTATTTTTTTCTAGTGGCTGAATGGTCTTCGTACCAAAAATATCCGCGTTAATGCCTATTACACACGAACTGCTATTGAGAAAACAAATCTGTATGGTTTATATGTTGATGAATAAATTTAAAATATAGTCTATACGTAAGTCACCAGAGACCATAGACAATATTTAAAATCCTCTGCATTTATTTTATTTATTATACAAATTAAGATTCTTATAATGAAGGTTGTGTATAACGGCCCTAATAGGGTCTACTCGAACACTACACTTGCGAAATACGGACGACTTCTGTAAAAAAACAAACATTATGGAGGGATTGAAGGGAAAATTTAAAACACTTTTGTCGTGTAGTTTTTTGAGTGGTGTATTTTTTTATTTCATTGCATATGTTTGAGAAAAGCACCATACTTGCCTCTGGCCGTGGAAAGTGCTTGCCGTCTTCGTATCACTATCCGTCTATACCTACTTACCCGGCAAGCCCTTGTTTCCCGGCGTCTGCAGTAATGTACTATTTCTCAGACATGCAATGAAATATTGACGTTGTGTTCCTTGTAATAGACCCCGAAGTCTCACATTTCGGGAGAAGAACGATTAACTATGTATATTAATAACGTTTTAGTGGAAAAAAATATTAATTATATCAAAAATATTGGTTTTTATTTCATTGCATGTTTGAGAAAAGCACTATACAAGCCTCGGCGCGAACAGGGATTGTCGGCCTCGTATCTCTAGATGGCCTCGTTAACACTCGGCCATCTATAACTACTCGGCCGGCAATCCCCTACTTCGCAGCCTCTGCAGTAATGTACTATACCATTAAAGCGAGTTGTCGCCATGAAAAAGGTTGGAAGCACTGTAACTCAGATAGATATATTAAAAATATTTCTTAACTACATAAGAGGAATATTATAACTAAATCTAAGACTCCATGTATGCAGGCTTAGCTTCGCAATTAATGCATCAAATTAATTAATTGTCCTTTATCGTGTACTTGTATGATGGCTTGATATTTACTATTATAGTTAACGAGGTAGTAATTAAGCGCCTTGAAAGTAAGCCTCAGGCGCTTAGCAATGAACCTATAGCACTGCATGTGCATAGTAGCATTTCGCATCGTGGCGTTTGGGCTGTTTTGACGACCGGTTTGGCTCAGCGAGAGTAACGTTGCCTGCGAAGCTGGAGGTCCTGGGTTCAAATCCCGGTAAGGGCAAATATTTGTGTGATGAGCCTTTTTGTTTTTTGTTCCTGAGTCTTGGATCTTTTCTATATATAAGTAAATATATCTATTAAATATATGATCGTCTAAAACCCATAGCACAGCCTTATTGAGCTTACCATGGGACTAGTCCGATTTGTGTAAAATTGTCCTCTAATATTTATTTATTTATTATTTATATTCTGTCAGCATGATGCCATCTTTGGCGCTCAAGAGGTTAACGGTGTTCGACGTTATATTTAGTTTGATACAATTACATTTTCACATAAAAGTAAAAAGTAACTGCAATCAATGATGAAAGTCAAATAGTAAAAAAATGGTTGCAGATGAAATCAATGCTGACATATTTGGAAGCTGTGCGGTACAAAATAACGTCAACACTGAACGAGCTGGACAGCCGGGCGCCCGTAAACCACCCCCTCGCCACGCACATCAAAGTCATAAGGGACAAGCAGGGCTTGCAACAGAGCGTGCTCAAAGTTAGTATCACGTTTATCGAAACATTCTGTTTTCTTACACATATGTATACACCGTGTTTTCTGGATTAATGTATTCGTAGGGTATTATTTAACAAAAATATTAGACGTCTCGCCACTGTGTCGTATATACACCATAACCTGTGTTCTTTTTTCTACTGAGATAGCTCGGAAAAAAAATCCGCCATTTAACACATGGTATGAATTCCATTGGCGATTATTATGTTTTTGAGTTTTGCCGTCGATATGTTACGTATACTCCACCAAGATGTAGGGAATGGTAGTTTTTTTTTCTTTTCCGATATGTCTCCCCATAGGAAACGTTCGTACAGACGGGTGCTGCCACCTGTTCAAATTAAAGAAAATAAAAAAGAACATAGTGGCGAGACGTCTAATATTTGTGTTAAATAATACCATACGAATCTATTCCACATTATAAGTCCAGTCGTCCAGCCAGTTAAGCTATTCTCCGCCACGAGTTTTACAGCGTTCAAAGTTTTACACGACGTGCCTTGAGCTTTGTTTTACCCGTGCGATGGCCTGCGTTTCGACCACGTTCACCGACAGTTTTCACCGGGAGAGCCAGTCGGGTAGAGCGTCTACAGTCCGTTGGAGCTTCTTGTCTACGTGCTTCGAGGTGATGGACGAGGCAAAGATGCAGGGCCGTCTGCAAAAGGCCCAGCTTAACCTTTCCGACTACCGGGATGTCGTTGGTGAATAAGGCGTAGCAGGCCGGGGAGAGACAGCTTCCTTGCGGAATTCCCGCCTGGATGAGGCGTTCTCCCGAGGCAGCATCTTCAACCGCGACTATGAGCTTCACCGCGGACGGGAAGGAAGCCAGAACTCTGGTGATGCAGTGAGGCGTTCATGACATTGACAGCTTGTAAAGCAGACCCTAGCGCCTTACTCGGTCGAATGCCTTCTCGATGTCTAACATGAATGAAGTGGAGTACTGAGTCAACTGTAGCGTTGTGGAGTGGCCAGCGCGGAAGCTGAACTGGGCTTTAACTCTCTCAGCAGAAGTGTTTAAGACCTTGGAGAGGGTACTGTGCAGAGTTATAGGTCTATAATCTCCAGTCGTCTCTTGTCCTTCCCAGGCTTTGGCAGCATTATGACCAAAGTTTTCATATGCTCGGAAACTGGCCCGAGCACATGATGCCGTTGAAGAGGCTTGTCACTGCCGCGGTAATGAGCTTCGGCTTCCATTTGAATGTAATGTTATTTTTAAGGCGATTTTAGGTATTGCAGTTTTTTTCCCTTCTATTGTTTTGTATAAGAGTATCGTATCTATGCGTAAGAACTGCATATTAAGTAATCTGTGATAGGTAGAAAGACGTAGCTGGCTGCAAAATCATTATTCTTGCACGATTTGATGCGCTAAGTATTTAAGTACGAGTAGGTGGAAATCGGAGACCAAAGAAGCTTCGCAATAGGTGCCTCCTTTTTATTTAATAAGACTGACACATTGTGCATGATAGATTTTGTGGATATAGTTAAAAGCACGGACTTTATTATAGGTGATTGTCAAACATTATTGCACATGTGCATTACACACATTACAGGTGCCTCCATGGCTGCAAGAAGACTATCAAAATGAAGTCAACAAAAACCTACAACCAAATTACACGGCGCTTACGAAGAGCGTGAATGGTGGCGGCGAGGAGCGGGAGAGGCGGGACTCGATAATGAGCAGGGCGTCGAGCAAGCTGCGGATAGAGCACTTGTCGTTCAGGAGGAACGCGGAGAGCAAGAGCGCGCCAGTGACGCCGGTGTGCGTGGAGCTGCCCGCAGCGGCGCCGGCCACGCCCGACGCGCCGCCGCCCGAGAGCCCACTGGACTGGAGCGAGCGAGGCGCCGGCGACGGCCTGTCCAACCAACAGGACAGTGACTTCGGTAAGCAATCTGGGACACGTCCCGTAGCTAACCCTAACCCCGCACTTGACGCACGATACGTATCCGACCACAGTTAGTTTGTTTAGAATCATTTAATTGCTTCCAAACTGTGACTCGCATTCCAAATCCCGGGGTTCCACAAATTTCATTACAACTGAAGCTGGTATCAATAAAACTTTCCAGTTATTTCCATATGAGTACAAAAAACAACACTTACCATCACACAATCTTCGTAGTCGACTATACGATCGGTAGTGTTGACTACCGATCGTACAGTCTACTACAGAGATATATCCAATTTTGGACCTTATTACAATGCATTAAGGTGAAAAAGTGGATACATACATATATTTGTAGTCGACTGTACGTGCCTCCAAAACCTGGAGTTTGAAACTATAGCCAAAGGATACCTTTACAAGGAAATAACTCCTCGCACAACTTTTCAACCCTGTTTACCCTCCTGGGAGCGCACGGCAGTACGGCACCCAATAAACCTCGAGCTGTTTATTTTTCTCCATGTATTGAAGGATTTAAAATTTTGTGCAAAATAGTTGTAACTTTAAGGAATCATTTTAAAAAACTAGTCAAGTGCGAGTCTGACTCGCGCACCGAGGATTCCGTTCAAACTTTCACTTATTTTGACTGAGTTTGCCGGTTGAGTTAAGTTTGCCTCTGGTATCTAATATCTATGGCGTCACATGCAAATGAGCAGCAAACTTAACCAATACAAGTTATTCAAAAATGATTTATGGTAATAAAAAAAAGTAATACAGATTACAGACAGGTATATTGTTATAATTTTCGTGTAATATTTATATTAAATTATAAAATTCCAAAAAGTGACATTATTCGCTTGGTAAACTTCGGAGATAAAGGGTCTTTCCCCGTTTTTGTCCACATTATTCTTAATAAAACGAATTTAAAAACAATAATTTAAGAAAACTTGTACAAAAATGTGCAGATTAAGCCTTTTCATATGATACCCTACTTGACCTAGTGGCTAGACTTCTTATTTCTGCTTGAAGGCTATTTACATGGTGCATATTACGTAACTTATAAACAGAGGTCGGACAAATGGGCGTCATTGCTCGCAGTAACATGGACATGACTCAAAAGTTTGATTGATTGATCAATAAATTAAATTATTGATGATATAGTGATAATTGATAAGATTTCAATGGTATACTAAAATTAAGATATTATACATTCTTTGATTTCCTTTTAGCAAAACAGAACAATCTATTTTTTGACATTGACTTTACTATTCTGACATTCATTCCTATTAATGTTATATACATTACTAGCTTCTGCCCGCGACTTCGTCCGCCTTAAATTCGTTTATCGCGGATAAGGGTATTTTTCCGGGATAAAAAGTAGCCTATGGCCTTCCCCGGGACTCAAACTATCTCCATACCAACTTTCATCCAAATCGGTTCAGCGGTTTAAGCGTGAAGAGGTAACAGACAGACAGACAGACACACTTTCGCATTTATAATATTAAGTATGGATATTTACCTTGTGATTCTTTCAAAAGCTCTATATCACCAAAAATATCAAAATATAAAAAAATATTTATAACATGTTCGTGAACAACTAAGCAATGGATACTTTTTGGTTTCAATTGATGAGACTAAAGATTTTTTAGACCGGGGAAATTGCTAATATTCTCGCAAGAAATTTAAAAGAAAATCAGCCCGCTAGTTGCTTCTTGATTGCATCCAAAGTTTTGGACAAAGTAAATGGATCTACAGTATTTTTTTTTCCGTAGACCGTGCTGAAAGTAATTTTAAAAACATAATTTTATTTACTAGCGATTCGGTGAGCTATATGCTAAATGCTGGACAGAAAATTAAAGCCAAATATCCACAAATATTACACATAACTTGTTTGGCACATGAGATTCACAGACTTTGCGAAGAAATTAGAAAACATTTTGACGACGTTAACAGATTAATCAACTACGCTAAAAAAGTATTTTCAAAAGCCCCTTCCAGGATTGCAACATTCAAAGAAATTAACCCACACATTCCCTTGCCACCACAACCTATAATTACACGTTGGAGCACTTGGATCCAGGCGGCATGTTATTATAAAAATAATTTGAAGCTGTAAAGAGGGTCATACAAACATTTAATAATCGTGATAGTATATATATATCCCTACGTGTAAACAGATTTTACAATCAAATAACGTTTTAGCACAATTAAACTTCATTTCATATCATTTTCAATCAATCCCGCATGTAATAGAGAGTTTGCAATCTAATTCAAAGACTATATAATTTTCATTAAGTAAAATACGATGTATATTGAATAATCTGGAAAGCATTCAAGGTGAAATAGGAATCAGTTTGCAAGGAAAAATGAAAGCAGTACTTAAAAGTAGTAAAGAAATACGCAAATGCTTGGGTCGGTGACACGATTCGCCATCAACGTTACCAAATACGTAAATTAAAGTTAAAATTAGCTCAGGAACCTAGTGACACCGAGGTACTTTCTAATTTACACGCGTTAGAACCAAAGTATTGGGACACTTTGCGGGATGCACGTAAGGAGTACATAAATCGACAAATATCCCAATCAGATGGTAACATGTGTCGTAGTGTGTGGCGTGTCATAGCTTCTGAGACAAGCAAAAATGATACCAATAAAAATAGCGCAATAAACATGTTTGTGTCGAAGTCAGCCGGTAACTGCGCCGCCGCCCGCACAGCTAATGCTGCCTCGCAACTAAACCGGTATTACATCAACACAAATGCTAACAATATCCAACCATGCACTCGATCCGCTCTTGCTTATCTATCTAATTTTCTACCGGTATCAGTGCCTATGCTTGATCTTGAACCCTATAAACTTGACGACATTTTAAAGGCTTTTAAGAAAATAAAACGGAAGGATTCAAGAGATATTATCGACATGTCCACACACATACTTGATTACCTGCCGCCTGTATTAATATCATTGGTTCTGCTACGTATAAATGATTGTATCAAAAACGGTATATATCCTAACTCATTAAAACTAATTAAAGTCCAGCCTGTCTATAAGGCAAAGGAAACACAAACTTATAAAAAATGCTATCGCCCAATTTCGTTGATACCCATCATTTCGAAAGTATTTGAGTGCCTAATTGGTTCCACACTAATGGCCCATTTTACCAATAACAATCTCCTAAGTAAACAGCAGTACGCATACCAGCCGGGCCGCTCCACGGCGCACGCGACGCGCGACGTCGTGAAGCGAGCGCTGTCGCACCTCGAGCGCGGGCGACAGGTCGCCGCGATATTCTGCGACCTGTCGCGCGCTTTTGCGATGATTGATCACACTCTGCTCCTTAAAAAGCTATCCGTATACGGGATCGCGGGAAAATTTCACGAAACGATTCGCTCATTTTTAAGTGATAGAAAACAAAGTACCTATGTCCTTGATTCAAGATCGAAATTGGAGCCGGTTGGTAGCTGCGCCGTGCCTCTGGTTCTTCGATGGGAAATAATTTATTTCTTATCCTAGTAAATGATATCTCCACCGCAAGCCCTGACCTTGAATTTATAACTTTCGCGGATGACACGTGCGTGCTAGTCGATGCTGAAAATTTTGAAACCTTAGAAATCAAACTTAGCACCGCACTGGGTCGCATATCACAGTGGTTTTCTGCAAACGGGATGTTGCTTAACATAGACAAAACAAATATAATGCACTTCCAACTAAGAACAAATAAAACCAAAATGTTAAATATCATACTTGACGGGATCCAAGTACCACAGGTGGAACAGGTCCAATACTTAGGCTGCACCATCGACCGCGGTCTCACTTGGTCACCCTACATATCGTCTTTGTGTGACAAGCTGGCATCAGCGTGCTTTGCGCTTTCGAGACTTGCTCCGAGCCTGTCACATGAAAACATTAAAAAAGCATACTACGGGTACTTCCACTCTATATTAACTCAAGCAGTGGACTTGTGGGCAACAGCAGCTGATCGTGACAAGGCATTTAAAATGCAAAAACGCGCAGTAAGGACCCTATGACCATCCTGCGAAGGAGCTATTTAAAGAATCAAACATACTTACCTTGCCAGGTGTCTTTATCCTAACAGTATGCAAGTATATAAGAGAAAACTTAGACGACTTCCCATTACAGATTAATAGTAGGAACACCCGCAGGAGAAACCTTCTGATCGTTCCTCGACGGAAACTCGCGAAATCCTGGCAGTCACTCGGTGTCATTGGTCCAAGGTTATATAACTCGGTTCCCCTGGAAATCGCGAAGTTAACAGTGATAGAATTTTTGCAGACAAACTTAAAACGCTCCTAACAAACCAGGCCTGTTATACTATAAATGAGTTTTTTGAGCAGTGTCGTGTCGCCGACGCAAGCTGCAATGTGCCTGTAACAGGTTCAGATTAAGTTTAATGTATTTTATAAGTATTATAACTAAGTACTGAAATACTAAAATAATATTTTATTGTGACCGACATGAGTAAAATGATTTATTATTAAAGCTTTAATGTAAAAAAATGACATGTAAAATACCAAATTTTATGAATAACTATACTGATTCTGATTCTGAGAGAAATCCAGATTTTGAAACTGTCATCCAATACATAGAAGGTAAAATAGACTCTGAATCATATTGGCATGAAAGTATTCCTATTAAAGTACTGAAGTTTGCTCCGTTAACTTCAGTCGATTGCGAACGGAGTTTTTCAGCTCACAAGTATATTTTGGATGTAAAAAGGAATAAACTTACCACGGAAAATTTTAAAACATTACTGTTTATTTACTTTAATAAATCTACACAATAAGAAGCCTGTGTTTATATATACAACGTATACAAATAAAATTACAGGTAAGAAATTAATCAATCAAACTTTTGAGTCATGTCCATGTTATTGCGAGCAATGACGCCCATTTGTCCGACCTCTGTTTATAAGTTACGTAATATGCACCATGTAAATAGCCTTCAAGCAGAAATAAGAAGTAAAGCTAGGCTACTATTTTAAAGCAGCAAGAATGTCTGCAAACAGTGATTGAAATGTTTTAAAAATAAAGTAAAATCATTATATGCATTTGAAGTTATTATACGGGTTCAAACTCCAGGCTTTAGGGGCAGTTTTTCAAAGGCTATTCCACCCTTTCTACACCCTTTGGAGATGTATTTTTTTATATTTTTTTATTTGCAGACGAATTTTCATCACAAAGTGACAGCTCCACCGATCTGACCGATATGCTTAAGAATGAGACTGGCGACAGCACATCGCCAACCAAGTCCATAGGAAAGTGTCGTGCGCTCTACATATACGAAGCCAGGCTAAACGATGAACTTACATTATCGCCAGGTACGTAAAAACAAGCCCCTATGTATACGTACGTACCAACTATTCTTTTTTTTGTCATATTTTAACAATTTATCTGCTATCTGCTATAGTCGCATACAGACATCCCACAGTAAGTCTAATGTCTGTATTAAGGTTTCAAATCCCGGGGTTCTTCGTTTGGCGAACACCAGGATCCCGGCAAAGAATCCCGGACTTGCCCGTAGGCGAAAGTTCGAGATTGGAAGCCTTAGTCTGTATGAGGTTCATAAACTATTGATACGCTGGTAGAGATGATACGCTCAAATAAGTACATTTTCCGGCTGTGGTTGAGATTTCACTTGTTTTCAGTGTAATTCCACACAATATCTAGTTGTGAGGACAATACAAACAGAATCGGTCATACATAGCATAGTTAATTTGGGCTCTTACGCTCCGCCTCTGTGCCGTCATTAGGTTTCACTATCTCGGGTTCGCATGGGTTGCTATGTATAAGCAGATTAGATACGGCTACGTCTCCTGAGTCACTGCTTAAACGATATCAAGGAAACATACATATTTTTGTCTGGCTAACATAGGTTCATTTTTCAAGTGCCCATCTCGTCGATATAACTCTGTCACTATAGTCTCCTGAGTTATGGGACAAGAAAAAGTTGATCTACCCAATTATACCTTATGACTGACAAAATCAGGCGTCGAACAGCTATTGACAACAGGAAGGAATGGACCATTACTCTCTAATAAATGCAATGTATGTTACGTTAAGTGCATAGCGATTTTATTTGGCGCGAATGTTATGTTGCTTGAGTTTCTACTATGGATGGACGAAGGGTATAAGGTCTGTCAATACGTCGTCCGCCGCCTACTCAGACTAGAATAATTGATTTGTAATCTGTTAGTTCTAGAGCGATAAGACTCCTTTGAGAAATAACAGACCCATCTCACTACTGAGCCATGTTTATTAGCTGTTCTCGAGTCATTACGAACCGTATCACACGCAGGTTTGTTGACTTCTAGCCTCCCGAACGAGCTGGTTTTCATAAATCCTTTAGTACCATAGACCACATCCATACGCTACGGCAGGTTATAGGTGCAGTAGACCGAGAGCTTAACCAGCCACTAAGCTTAGCCTTCGGTCCGATCGAGACTTGGACGGTGCTACAGTCTCTACAGCGGTGCCAAATTGACTATCGGTATATCGAAGTACTGCGGTGTTTGTATCAGAATTATGTCAGTTCGCCCCCAAGCCTCAACTCAAGACCTATCCAAGTGCAGCGTGGTTGGAGGCAGGGAGATGTCATATCTACCAAAGGGTTCACCGCTGCTTTAGAAGATGTCTTCTGGCTCCAGAATTGGAACGGATTTGGCATCGACATCGACGGCAAATACATCACCAACCTTCACTTTGCCAATAATATCGTAGTCATGGCTGAGACCCTGGAACTGGAACACCTCGGCAAAATGCTCAACGACCTCAATAGAGTCTCTCCACAAGTGTTCCTTAAGTTAAACATGGAGAAGACCATATTTATGTCCAGCTCTCGTGTGGTGCCCACTCCCCTAAAAGTTGGAGACTCTACGCTGGAAGTTGTAGATGACTATACCTGGGACTAACAATCCAGTTGGGTAGATCCAACTTTGAGAAAGAGGTCCCCTGTCGAATCCAACCCGGATGGGCAGCGTTCGGGAAGCTACGTAATATCTTCTCGTCCCAACTACTGTCTTAAGATGAAAGGTTTTTAACCAGTGTGTTACCAGTGATGAAAACAATGGGCCTCATGAAAAGTCACTCAAAGGGCAATGGAGTGAGCTATGCTCGGAGTCTCCTAGCGGGATCGAATCAGAAATGAAGAAATTCACCGAAGAACCAAGGTCGTCGATATAGCTCAAACAGTTGTTAGTATTAAGTGGAAGTTGGCGGGGCACATTACTCATAGAACCGATGGCCGCTAGGGCAGAAAGGTTTTCGAGTGGCGACCCATGGCGACCGCGCAATGGACGACAAGGTAGACCGATGATCTTGTGAAGATTTCGGGAAACCGTTGGATGGGGGCGGGCGGCGCATGACCGGTCGTTATGGAATTTCTGGAAGGCATTTGTTCAGCAGTGGACGTCCTGGGGTTGATATTATGATGATGATAGTGATTGTAAAATATACCTGTAAATAAGTTAGATAATTACAAAATGAAAGATGGATACTTTCTAACACGACGAATAGTCCATATTACATTTCGAGCATGATATTCAGAGGGCAGATTTTTTAATGGCAAAAATCAAACTACATAGAGTTGGAACGTTAATTTTTCAACTGTCGATTAGTTATATTTACCAAGTGTATCTTTATTTATTTATTAACAAAAATAGACCTCAAATCCACAGTTAAGCACACAATAATAAACTTTATATGAACCTATCTGATTTTTGCCACGATAAATTCCGCCCTCTGTGATATTATTAACATGTTGATGTCGGCCTCTCACGTGCTCTTTCTGCGCAGGCGACATAATTAACATACACGAGAAGCAGGAAGATGGCTGGTGGGCCGGCGACCTGGAAGGACGGTACGGCATCTTCCCCGCCTCGTACGTTGAAGAGATTACCACCTGCATATGAACATGACACCCATACATATTCATATTTATTAACTATGCACATTTAATGTATTATAATTTAAGCAAGCGAACATTGATATTTGTAAGCTATTAGGAGAGGTATGTATCCACCCACCATCGTGTAAATGCAAACTTGTTTAAAAACAAAAAAATTGGGTTCATAAATATTCGTAGCGATATGTAATAATATCCATAATCTAAAATGTAAATTAAGTTTAAGTAAAATTAAACCAAAGTGCTGTTTAATGTTAATAATAAACTGTTTAAAAGTTATGGTTATTTCACTCCGTTTAACTTAAATATTGTAAAGCAAGAAAATACAAACTTTACGACGACAAATTATTTATTAAAATAAAGTCCGTAAATTACATTATTGGCAAGAAGGGACCAACGTCCACTATTTGGTACTAAACCTCTGTTGCTTAATTCTACGACAATCTTCAGACATATCACATCATGCTAGATCTTAATCATATCATAATCAAAGCGGACAGGGATATAAAGAATAAACCAGGAAAATAGTGTGTAGTGGGTGGAGTTCATAATTATCCGTACAACGTATTGAATATTTTCGTCGCACAACGGAGCATTTAACTTTCGTCGGGTTTGTATGGTTCGAACGATGGTCCAACTTATTTGGCTTCAAGTATCAGGCACACTCGAAAACCTAAAAAACTCAGTTATTACCTAAGTCAAAATGTGTACGATTTGGGTTTTACTTGCAAATACATATTGGTTAATAGGTATGCAAACGGATTAATTTTATATTTTGTAGTTAGCGTGAATACAGACAAGGTAATAAATACGTTGCATTTAAGCACGAGAGAAGAGCATTCACAATATGTTTATGGGATTGGTCTGGCGAACCCGATTTCATACAGTTGGGATGATGTCGGTCTTTATGAAGGTGACAATCGATTCTGTTTTTCATAAGGATCAATGGGCCTTAGCACAAATAGAGTACTTACTCTAGGAGTTAGAAATGATAGACCAAATTCGGCATTCCTAGTGAGCGCTGAAAACGCTCCATTCGAATTGTTACTCGACTGTGTCGTCATTCTTGTGTTGGCGTTTGGCTTGAGTCGTGGAAAACTGCATCTTAGTACATGGTACATTTATGGTTTTACTAGCTTCTGCCCGCGACTTTGTCCGCCTTAAGTTCGTTTATCACGGATAAGGGTATTTTACGGTATAAAAAGTAGCCTATGTCCTTCCCCGGGACTCAAACTATCTCCATACCAAATTTCATCCAAATCGGTTCAGCGGTTTAAATGTGAAGAGGTAACAGACAGACAGGCAGACAGACAGACACACTTTCGCATTTATAATATTAGTATGGATTACAATTTATAAAGACTCGGAAAATGAACTTTAGATTCTGGATTAAAAAGAACTCAAAATTTGTGTCACCATGAAGTTTTGTGTTTTACAACCATTTCGATTTTTGATTGTTTATTTGGTATTCATTGCTATTTTTTTAAATCATTAGGCTGTATGACATGCGTCACCATCCCTATTTTTGTAACATGTACACGTATGTCCAACACCGCCGCACCGCCCCTTTAGGTATGGGACGGGGGGGCAGAGCAACCGCTGATTCGTTATTCCGTCATCGTTTTTGACTGTACAACCCCAACGAGAAGATTTGAACACAGGAGTCTGAAGTCTTCATGTTACTCAGATTGTTTATTTACTATTTACATCTGCTTAAGGGCCTGCATCGTAAAAGAAAAACCACGCCACAAACGCCGTGCCGGCCAACGAGCGTAATTTGTAATAAAGGACGCATTTATAGCTCGCGCTCATCAAAGAATGAGAAAGCTAATAAATACACTACATGCTTGGGCTTTTTGGCGTAAGCGCCAGATATAAAAATACTATGAAATCGAAGATATTATTACGTTTGGTTAACATGTAAGTTAGTGACGTAAAAGATAATCGGAAGAATGATATTTTTACATAATTTAGCCGTTTATTAATCTGTCGTTTGTACAAACCAGACGAAAAATGAAGACGCGTTTTCGGATAACTTTTCTATCGATGAAATTTTAAACAAACATGTTTCCGCGTTAGGCGCTGAATAGGTTACATACTATTATATTATTATATATCTGGAAACCAGCCTGTTTCATTTACTAGATTTGACAAAATATCTAACTAAAAATACCTAAATTTTCGATGCACCCCCTTAAAGGTTGCACCGAGATTTATATCTACAAGTAGACGATTATTCAGTTTAGTGTATAGCAATAGTAAATGGCAGTGAGCGAAGGAAACTCGACAGAGCGACCAACCAATCGCTGTGATTATTACTTCAGCGCCCCGTCCACACCCCCACCTCTTCCAATCACGGCAATGTACTCAAAAATATAACAATCCATTTAATAGCGTGGAATGCTATCGCTAAAATCACGGTAACTACATGATTATCTATCATTTAAATTAATTATAAAAATATCTCTTAATCGTACTGTGTCTGTAGAAGTTTATAAGATACATGAGTCACTGTTAGCCATGGACTAATTTTACCTAGAAATAATAAAAGGATTCTGTGAAATGCAAAATGTGACAAGACTGAGTATCAGATGTTGTATATAATACGTGTTAAGTGTTAGAAGTATAGATTCTATTTGTGGTCCAGACTACTGGAGTTCTGGAGTTTGTCAATGACAACCCAAGCAACACACAGCAGCACTGTGAGGATTCAAACGAAGGATAATGAATGCATATCCTGATACAACTTCCATTCTGCTAGATGTTCTGATGGTGCTTTACAACAGTTCACTAAACTTGTTTGCGCCGTTAGTCATGGGTTGTCACTAATAGTATCTTGGTGATTTCGATCATATCGAATGTCCTAATGAGACGTATGAATAAAGTAAATCCTTGTGAGTATAAGCAAGAAGTATAAGGATTTACTCGTGCTTTAAAAGAAGGTCGAAGTCTAAGCATTTACTTATTCATCTATGAATAACCTTTCCAGTGTCCAGAGAAGACGACGAATTATGGTTTTGGGATGAACTTTTATTCATAGCAAAACAAGTATGAAAATATTGTTTGAAGTGTTTGCTCTAATTGTCAACTAATTATTATATGAATAAAGGATACTTTTTACTTGTCATTTCGGTATGTACCGACTTGAGTACTTTTATGTTTCAAATTAATAAAAGGTCAGGAATAAATACTTTTGCTTTGATCATGAATGAAATCTATTTAAATCATTAATTATATTTTATTGACTCACTTAGTAGATTAAATCATTCTTTATAAAAATAAAGCAGGATTTTCTCGTTTATAAATCGTCGCAATAATGTCAATGTCTGGCGTGTGACTGGTCACTTCATTCAAATATGAAAGCGTCCAAAAGATTAGCATTTGCTGGTTTCATTTTGAAGCATTTTAACCTTATGAACGCCAAGCAGTGGAGCAATTTACCGTGCCACTGACGCTAGAGCAAAAAAATAAGAAGCTATTGAAATTTGGACGGCTGTGGCCGTAGCGGCGTCAGTGGCACGACTTCTTGTTGTCCGCCACAGCCGTCTTTGGCGGTCAAAAGGTTACCATCAAATGTTAGATGTAAAAGCTTAATATTTTCTTTATTCATACGGCACATTAAAGCTAATGCTTATTGAACTTGAAAAAATCTCCTAACTACAGATATATGGCATGACTCTGTCTCATGATGAATTGATAAATAGAACCTACTGTATGTTATGTAAATAACCAATAGTATACTATTTGAGATATGAATTATAATTTTATTACTAAGTGCACAAGTATCATGTATATCCATCAATAAAAGCTGAACTTGAATCTATTATCAGATGCGTTAGAGTGTGATCAGATACAATCTTACATGTCTGGGCGCTATTGAAGGAAACTACAATATGGTATAAAAATCGTAAGATATTATATTACGACGAAATCTAGTTACAGGTTAGGATATTCGATCAAATAAAACCAAAATAAATATGAAAAGGAATGTCAATAGCAGTAACATAAACATATAAATCGTGTACAATTATAATAATAATAATATAATAATAAGCCTTTATTTGTTTCTTGACTTAATCCGAACATATAATAAAATCTAAAGGTATGTAGTTCTAACTTATAATATTAATATCAAGTCATGGCCCCTCTCGGGTGCAGGCCTCCTCCAACTGTCTCCATTGTACTCTATCTCCTGCTGTCTCTCCAATTGTCTCCTGCTACTTTTCGTAGGTCATCAGTCCAACGGTCTATAGGTTTTAAAAATAGTTAAAAGTGAAATTGCACCATGGAAACAAGTCATATATATAAATTAACTGCTAATTAACATGTGGAAATAACAAACGAACAACCTCAAGTGAAGTGTACAATTAATAATCATATAAACATTTGATAAGTTTAAAATAATACCAGACTGCGAATTACCTACTTACACTTTTTTATGCGTCAAAGTTAATAAACATTCCATTGTTTGTTTTCCTATTTAAAGGACGTATATTTCCATTTATAACAAAAAATATTAAGGTGCTCCCTCACTTGGAGCATTTGTCTGTAATGTAAAATTACAGAATGAAACATTACACCAGTGAAGGAGAAGAATGCTCGTCAAGGCAGGAAGGCAGTACCGTAATGTGATGCTTAAAATCGAATTTTAGACGTTATATTACAGGTGATTCCTCCAAGTTAGAGAGCATCTATTACTTATTTACTAAAACCGCTAAATAGCATTATGCCTGGTTCATTAATAAAAGATTGCAGTTGCTATATAACTAACCACATTTAATCGCTCTATTGAAAAACAAACCTAGTACCTAACACCAAGTCTCACCAAATATTTTCGTACGGGACAATAGACCCCACAAATTTGCAATTTTGCTAAATTTGAGCAATCCCTATCAGTAGCCAATAATTACAGGGAAATAAATATTGCCCTACAGTACCTGTGGTGATGCTTATATGTTCACATAAGAAGTATAAGGCATCGGAGAATATCGTGTTCTATTTATGTTTTACCTCCGACTTCTATGGAGATACGAGTAGTACCTAGTCATGGACGGCATGTATATGTCCGGGTTATCTACTAGGTTCCAATTTCAGTATACACGCAACCAAGTCATATCGCACGCAAGAAATTATAAAATGCAAAACTAAGAAACTTAGGACTAAATATAATACTTTTATAATAGAAATTGCGCGTTCATCAGATAGAAAACATTTACACGAGGGTAAAAATTCATCCATAAATGTTTCTTACGTAAAGTGCTGTTTTTCTCCAATGGATATTATTTCAACTTTACAATATATGTACTACTGCAAGGGGTGATCCAAAAGTAAAATAAATAGATGATGCGTTACTGGCTATAAAGACTCCTTAGTTTTGTTTTTATATGTATCTGTGAGAGATGCACCTGATTTTTCATGAGCGGTCCGATTAATAACGCAATAATGGAGAAAACTGTGCTGAGAACGGTTATTAAATACTTCTGTTTAAAAAAAATGTGTACCTATTCAAGATATATACGCTAAATTAGTGGAAACACTGGAAGAATCCGCTCCGCCGTTAATGGAAGGATAAAAAGAAAATAAAATTTATAATTTCGAAGATTAATCTTGAGAAATATTTAAATTATCCTGAAACATTTTTGCGTCAGTCTGTAACCATGAGTCTTGGAACCACCATTTCGATCCTGAGATCCGACCTGGATCGACTTCCCCAACACCAAAGAAATTCAAGGTCCAAAGTTTAGCTGGGAAGGTCATGGCTGCCGTGTTCTGGGACGCCGACGGACTCGTATCATTGAATGCCATGCAAAAGCTCTCTACGCTTACCAAATACGCAGATTGAGAGAAGCAATCAAAGAAAAGCGGCGGGGTAAACTTCAAGCTCGTGTCCTGTTTCACCAGGACGACGCACCCCCTCAGGGCTCGAATTGCTGGCATACAACCGCCAGCGACTTCTATCTCTTTCCACGGCTGAAGGCAGATCTTAGAGGCAACAAATTTTCAGATGATAGCGAGGTCGCTGTGGAGGTATTTTTAAAGGGTCAAGAAAAAATAGTTATTCAAAGGAATTCGTTGTCCTAAGTGTGTTGACTTGCTAAGATATACGTTGTAAATAAATTATTTTTCTTTCATAGTGATTATTATTATTTATGGATCACCCCTATGTAGATCATTAACTCGCATAACTAAATATAAATATGCATCACTATATTTTTTAAAAATAAGACTAGAAATTGAGCGATAGAGTGTGGACCAAGTTCAAAATTGAAGAATTACAGAACGTCAAACGCCAACTTACCTGTCCTAAATGCTAGCTACACTATCACTACAACAATATATAATTATGTGCAGTCGAGGAAATTGAATGTTTTTCATTTTTCAACTGTATGTAATGGTGTTAAAATTCAAAAGTGACAAACCTTTACGTTCCGCGACTGTGCATACCTATTAATCTGTTGTCAATATAGCTCGATCCAACTAGCTTGATAGTTGACTGGTTTCATAGAAAGAAAATGTACAGATAAGATGATAAGTCTTCAACATATCGAAAATTTGTGAGCCAACATACCAACTAAAATAAACTTTGGTGAAAAAAGTTATCACATGCTTATGCAACTCCTGATACTGATCAGTTGATACTTCTGTACGCATAATGTACTGCCACGCTTTGTTAGCTGATCCTAACCGACCAACATTCTAATGTACCTACAAAAAAAACAATAGTTTATGAAGCGCGTAACCTGGATTCGCAACCGCGAAGTTCAAGTGACCAGCAACCGAGAATCGAAAACATTTATAAGATTATTACAAGACCACTAAACTTGCAGTCTAGTGCCTCGCCTAATGCTTTGCATTAACTAACACAATTATAAATCACCAATAAATATTTTAAACACAACAAACCTGTTTCTAAACTTGTGATAAGTGGCCAATTAATTTTATAGGTACCTCGATTACTTCTTAAAAAATATAATTACATTCTTTCACTTATTCTATACTCTTTTAAGAGTTTACCCGTTCATCACATCCAAATCGCAATGTGCTTGACAAAAGACTATTAAATTAAAGTTTACTACAAAAATGGACAGTTAAAGCATATTTTTACTATAAAATAGGTTTTGGCAAGATAAAGTATCGTCGTCTATATCACTTACCCAAGAGCCCACGCGGAGCCGCTCGACCTTTTGTCAGATATCACACCAACAACATTGCCCTATGGAGCATTGGTACATGGATTCAATTCTCATTAAATTTCTAGAAATGTTTTAAGGCTCGGAATGCAACAAAGTAACACAATGATTTTTTTTACATTTGTCGAACCCGCCTTGTACGTTAGTTAATTTGCGTGAAGCCTGCTGGTACAACAGCCTGCAGGCTTCACGCAAATTAACTATTCTGTAACCGTCGGCTGTAAAAACTATTTAGGCCTCGCCAATTTGATAGTCTTGTGATGCTTCATAAATGGTAAATCGTTTCGTGTTACTCTCCATACAATCAATCCAATACAATTCATAAAAAAAAATACAATATTGTTTTATTTTGCATTGCAAAATAATAAATCCCAGTTGCACGATTGCGTCGCAAACCGGTGAATAACCTGTGCGGAAAGTGACACTAAACGACGTACCTTAAGGTTCTTTAAGACGTATGTAAGTTGATACTTTTTATATAAACGAAGTCATCATATTTGACTTTCAATAATATAAAAAAACAGTACATGATCAACAAAACACAACCATATAAGAATAGGGGTTCAAGACCGATTGTAAAAGTCAATATAAAATGTCGATCTAATCATAAAGAGGGTTTCTCGTACAAAGTTTTATATCCGGTGACAAAATGTCGTTGATAAAATGGCAGTTGATTCTAAAAGATGTTAAAAATCGGTCTCACGTCAAAAAATACCTAATAATTTCCATTTATAGTAATTAATATATTTACCCATCATTTGCATTTAGTTACCCCGGGTCAGATTACGAGTAGGATATCGGTGGTCAACTCCCCTACACCTCTATAACTTGTTCCTCAAATCCACTAAGTTGGATCAATCAGCAATGGACTTTATATTTGGACTTAGTTTGTATAGCATCGGTACCGGTCCTATGACTATGGCAGTGTCGGGTCCGCGAAACAGTATATTGAGCTATATTATTATCAAAGTCGAGAGCATCTTGAACCCCAAATACACTTATTCACGAAACGTTAAATATAATTATAATGTATAATACAATGAAGTCACATTTAATATAATACGATTCGTAATTATAAAGACTAATAAATATGAGTGTTTTACAGTAATACTGGATACACAAAATGGAAATTATTGCTCTCACCGTTCTTCTCCACTTCCTAACGCAATTCTGAAACAAAAACAATTCACATTAAATACTAATAAATACCACATACAATAGGATGACTTTCACATCCCACTCGTCATCATAATATGCAATGCACCTTGTGTTGACTGTACTTTCCTTCGAACACCCGTCAACTCGTTGTGACGTTTCTAAAGAGCTCAAACTCGTTAGGATTATTTTGTTACACAGTTCCTATAACCGCCTTTCAGCTCCATCATTAGATGAAGGCGGCCAACCGTTCAGGATTCTGCGGGACAGTCCCGGTTTTCATATTTCAGTCCCGTATTTGAATGTTGCTTAAAAATGACCCGAAAATGACCTAAAGCCTGTTCTGTAGACGCAGAATGTATTAGAGCGACTTATACAATTGAATTAAATTTAGCATGCACTTCTTTCCCAAATCCGTCATCCCAAAAAATGTAATAACGATTTTTTTCATTTTTGGCTCTACCGTATGATAGTGTCCCGCAATAGTTTCACGGGAAGTTGGTATTCTTAAGCTTGATGATACACGTATTGCATTTGCAATGTCACCGAATTTACATAAGTTTGCCATATTTCAGCTCGTCGGATACAAGAAGGTTGTAAAAAAAGGTTTGCAAACTTTGAATACACAACTTATATACGAACGTTGCAAGTTAAATAATAAAAAAAGTTTATAATAATGACGAAAAACATAAATTAGTAATTTATGCCATCGTCTTCGTGCCTTAATTAGGCTACTCCGCAAACATTGTGGCCTAAACGTAGAATTCGACTGAAAAGCTAAATATATAACTATTGTATACAATACTTTTACTACGACCCCCTAATTTTATCGAACTATATAATATTTGCAAAATTATGAGGAACATATTTTGTATTTTTAAATTACTTAGGCTGGATTTCACCAAACTTTTTTTCCAAGAATAGCGTTTATTGTTGTATAGTAATGTCAAAACCCAATATTAATTTGACATAACTATTTGAGATGAAGCTTAATTCTCGGAATAAAAAATTGGTGAAATCGGCCCTTAGAATTTTAGCCGATGATTTTAATAAAACATAATTACCTCATTCTATAAGGGACTAAGCGCAATTCGGGGAGAAATAAATTTAAAAAGTAAAAAATATTCTGCATCTGTGGGCTCATTGTGACAAGTGTTTTAACTAGAGATGTGAGAAGCGTTACATATTTCAATCACCGTGATTCTTGTACCAGTCGTCGGTAACAAAACTACGACTGGTACGACAATAATCCTGGCTTACGAGTACCACGTAAAGTTACTTACTGTAATGTATTAAGATCGTTATAAAAAATTTACCGTGATTTTATCACACTTGTTTCTACGTGATTTTGTCACGTTCCGTCGTGACCAGTCACAGTTATACTTTTTTAGACCGGCCGATCACTGTAGTTCTTTTATCGTATCGTTATTATTACCCGCCACTACACCGTGTCCAATAAGTTCAGATACACTTTTCCTAGCACTAGTTTAAAAAACAAAGAGAGCTTGCAGATAGTTTTGTCATTATAATTTGAAGTTTATATTGTCATGAACAAGTAACAATATTTAAAAAATATTTTGTTAACGTCGATCGCTTTTAATCCATGATGAAGCAGTTCCGGGAATCTATTCATCAGAAAGAAATATTTTGCCATCGAAATATATTTTGACCATAGCAGATCTTTTAACATTTAACATAGAACCAAATAGGTAAATATAATACTACATTAGCTAGGCCCCAACATGCCCGTAGTGGTAACCGGAAGAAGACTGTTTTTATAGTGGCAATATTGGATCAGATGTGTGGCGTCACTTTGCGTTTTAGCTATTTTGGTAGTTTTTGGCCAAGATATTGTAAAAAAAAATCTAAAAAAATATTTTATATGTTCTAGAGGCGTTTTTCTAAAAATGATTTTCGATTTAGGGAAATGGGAAAAAATTAAATGTTGTCAATTGCATATCATAATCAGAGGGCGTGTTTCCAGATCTTATAAAATTTAGTAAAGTCATACCTCTTTTTAAATCAGGTGACTTGACTAATTTTCATCCGATATCTATACTACCCGTATTAATTAAAGGTTTCAAAAAGTTAATGTTTAAGGATCTGCTGGGACACTTCAATAGAAATAAACTGCTTACTAGTAAACAGTTCGGTTTCACAAGGGGACGTTCCACGGCTAGAGATGGGTAACTACCCAGGTAAATACCCAATGTTGGGTATTTATCCGGTAAATACCCGATATTTACCTACCCACGGGTAAATACGCGGGTATTTATTCTTATTTCTAAGTTTTATATATTTAGTCATATCTGGGCTTAAAGCTAATGCTAAATTGATTATTTATTGTAATATTTAATTTAAAAAAATGCAATACTTACATTTAGACAGTAATTTAAATAATATTTTGATTATAAGTTTTGATTGTCATTGGTAATCATTAACAAGCCCAGCATTTAAGAGTTAATATATGATTGTACACTAATATTTACTTAAAAAGTAAAAAAAATAAAAAAATAACTTGTAACGGAAAATGGTCTAATCCTTGGTGTCATTATAATGTTCAATAGCAACCGACTCTCGCCGAATATATAAATTTTATTTCACTTGCCTTAACGCACAGATCACCTCCACCCTTAACGTCAATAATAGTAGATTGTTAGACAAGGGCCTAAAATAAGTCATTATGACACGAAGTGATTATTTGGATGAGCTCGCGAAGTGAGCGAGGACAAATATCTCTGAGTGCCATAATGGCATTTAGCCACGTCTTAAACACTCTGCTTTTCACTTCGACTGCGAGAAAATAAAAAAGTTACATTAAAATTGTATATTTTATGAAAAATTAAAAGTACAGTTTGAACAATTCTACCAGAAATTTTGGCCAATCTGATCAGGTTGGTTTGTTTGTTTTTAATTATTCGTAAGAAATATGTAGCCGGCCGCATGTTTTCTTTTAGTTTCATAGAAATTTGTATGGAATTATATGGCTTTCTTTTAAACCCTAGGGGTTAGATGTACTTTTTTAGTCTCGCTACGCGAAGTATATATGACGTACTTTTTGAGCAGGGAAGTAAAAATGTTATATACTTCATGTGTTTAATTTAGTTGTTGGTGTTGGAACTAGTCAATTTTGTTCCTATGCTACTTTAGGGCTGATTATTACTGTGATGTTATACAATTACGCCAAATCTTCATTTCAGTTACGGGTCCACCCGTGACCATGGAAGGCTTCCGAAACGTCGGGATATACGCGATATAATCCGTTAAAATGTTTTATTTCAATGAGTAATAATCGCGGAAACAGAAGAAAATATTTCCATTAAAATCGTTTCTTTTTTGCAAAACTTCCCAATACCGATACTGATACCGGAATCTCGGTATTGAGTCTGAATACCGATTTCCAATACCGATATCGATTTTTTTCTGTATTTGTATGCCCTAGTCGCAATAAATAAGAAATATGAACATATTTTTATGATAACATTTAATCTACAAAATTTGTGATTTATTGTTGATTTTATTTACCTTTTACTTTACACTTGCTCATTTTTGTCGATTAAAACAAGTAGTAAACAACCTCTGTAGACTTATTGCAAATCTGAATCCGTGAATCGGCATGTCTAAAGTACAAAGTATCTACCCGAGCATTTGGGTAGATACGGGTAAATTTACCCGGTAAATACCTATTTACCGGGTATTTACCTGGGTGGGTAGATTGGGTAAATACCCACGACCCATCTCTATCCACGGCTAACGCAGCATCTGTACTCATTTAACATATTTAAAACAGCTGGGAGGAATCTTGTGATGCAATAGGGAACATTCATGAATTTTAATTTTTGCTTTTTCAAAAGCTCATTTATATAATAAACAGTAGACAAAAAAAATGTCGATTAACTATAAAAATAACCAAGATATAAGCCATCAAACATTTCATTATATTTTTTTCTAGCAAAACAGAATTTTATATGGAGTTTATATGGCCGGAGTGCACTATGACGTAACAGTGCACGTCGGACCTCTCTGTCTAATTAGTATTTTAAAATGCCTATATCTTGCGTATTTCTTGGCCGATTAAAATTTTAATTTCACATTTTGACATCGTTTTTACGGTATTTTGATATTTAGTTAAGAGAAACGATAAAAAAAACATGCATGTACCCTATTGGAGTTTTTTGTGACCTTTCTAAGGCATTTGATTGCGTTGATCATGGAACACTCATTTTGAAATTTGAACATTATGGCCTTTTTATAGATGCCTTAAGCCTTATGTCTTCATATCTTAGCAATAGAAGACAAATTATATGAGAAACATTTTCAGAGTTTTAATTATCGGGGTTGAAAAATTATGTGAAATTTGGCGCACCCCAAAGTGATAGACCAAATTAAATGGACTTGATAATACCACCTTGTAGTTTAAAATATTGGATAAAATCAATATAAAGATGTGAAAATTGTTGCTAACATCAAGTTAACCAAATTTTGGAGAACCACTCTTCGTAGGTTGCATAGGGAACGACTTGTGAGGGGTCAAAAGTATCTCGAAATGGTTCGTACACACGGCTGCTACGTCGCCAGTTCCTTTTTTTGAACTAGGTTGAACGTGCCGCGTGTCTAGATTATAATTGTATGTGTAGGTGTAAGAAGTGTGGGATGACGTGGGCAGGCACAGACCTGTTCGCTAGTGCGCGGGTCGGATCTGGTTCAGGTCGTCGTCCGAGTCTGTGGGCGGCGCGTGCTCGGAGGGCGCGAGCACAGTGAGGTGCGTGGAGTCGCTCTGCAGCGTGCTGCACTCGCCGCCGCCGCCGCCGTTCCAGTTCCCGCAGTGAGCTTTCTTCTGCAGCGCTTGCACGTATGACTGCAATACACGCTTTATCGATCACTACAAGAGAATATGCCCCAAACTTTGCGAAGTAGAAACAGTAATAACCCTCTTATTTGGTTCAGTGTAGAAGTTGCCTTCCCTTCTAGAACAAAATAATAGTTTATTACTGCAGAGGGCGGGAAAAGTCATTTCGTGGATGAGTACGGTTTTGAAGGACGAGGCGTAGCAGAGTCCTTCAATAGATACGAAAATCCACGAAATGACATTCCTGCCGAGGCATGTATACTGATTTTCTCCAAATATGCGAGGAAATTCGACACATCTTTATGTAACTTATTTTCGTAAAAGTAACACGGCAGACAATCTTTGACAAAATGAAATTCACGTTCCCGCCTTGATATTTTTTTAAGGATATTAAAGTTAAAAGTATTGGGTCCGAATTGTATATTTGGTTCCACATAAAATATAGTAATGAAAATAAATAAAAAGAAAACCCATAGCAATAGTTAAAATAAATATATGCATTATTACTTTTAGTTGAATCTGCAATTCCTAAACGCACAACATTTATAAAAACATATCTTTGCTACAAAATATTTATCAGTCCCAGAAGATAAGTAAATTGTATTATGATTTGGACACAATAATTATTGTTTTTTTTTCTATTATTATTGCCATTAACCATGCATTAAATAAATGCAGAAAACGTATAAATAATTTGTACGTTACTATTGGCTGTATGGTGAATTTTCAGTCTTGGATGAAATTAAAAGTAAAAACCTGCTCAATAATATACACTTCCCGGGCCTGTCCGGGAAGTAATGCCACTTTTTTTTTTAATTGATTATCGTATCAACGTATATAACAATGGACTTCGCGGTGTGTTTTTACTACATTAATGGGAACATTTCCGAGCAAGTTGGAGAAAAATATTTTTCGATTCAGTGACCTTCAAATAGGCAAGAAATAAGTGAAAGTATTTCTTTTTCAATACCGGGTCCAATGGAAGAATTTAGTGGAAAGTGTTTTTAGTGCGTGAAAAAATGTTCAGACAACGTCTGAGGTCGTGCTACCGACAAAACTTTCTAGATTCCGAGTGCAGCCACCTTCCGGGTCCAAAACCTAAACTAAACCATCCAGGGACCCATTTCAATTCAATGCACAATTATTATTATTTTTTTAAGTCTCTCTCTCGCAAGTCTTTTAGAAGGAGTTCAGTGACATACACATTACACACGTACAGAAGAAATTTCCGATAGCACTGCCACCTACTGCATCTAATTGTAAATCTAAATTATCCAGGGTCCAACTTAAATGCATATCAAAAAATCACAAAATCCGTTAATTCATGAAAACGCGATCACGATACCACCTACCGGGTTCAATTGTATTTTCAAACCATCCAGACTCACTCAAATACACAAAAAAAACGTTTAGGAGGAGTTAGGTGACAAACACGCGTACAGAATAATTATATATATAAAGATAGATTGATTGATTCTTTTTGATATACACGTGCCTAATTTTCTTATTTATTAAGTACAACTTCAATTTACACGGAGAAAAATATGGACGAAAAGGGCACTGTTGCTAGATTAAAAAAAACACACATTTATGCATGTTTAAAAAAAGCAATGTCGGTACTAATAAAGTATATAAAAAAAATCATTGAAAGAGGAGGGCGGGCTAATTGGCCCTTATGACCAATAAGTACAAGCGATATGTCACCGGATAGGTTATTCTAAGTTGTAGGTAATGTTTTACTATGGCCGGTAGTCCCAAGTCTTTGTGTAACAAAAGTTATTGCCGCATAAAAGTAGTGTGGCTTGAAACGTGATATTTTTTCTTTTTAGGGTTCCATACCATTTTTTCTTTTTAGGGTTCCATACCAAAAAGGTAAAAAAGTAACACTTTTTGTGCGACTCTGTCTGTCTGTTTGTCTGTTATTATTATATACGCGATATAATTCGTTAAATTGTTTTTTTTTTTTTTAACTGAGTAATAATCGCAAAAACAGAAGAAAATATCATATGAAAAACTTATTTAAGAATGTTAAAATTTAATATAGTATAAATGTTAAATTACGTTACGTTATTTTGAATTTGGGAATTGTGATCAATTACGATCAACTTGTCTTTGTAGAATTGTATAAAGTGTAAAAGTCACACTTTTTTAAAATAAGCGACACGCGGACCCATGCTATTTCGCAGTTATAACATAACTCATTGATTTCTGGGATCCGTCATTCTCGCGATACAAAAAAGTGGAGTGAATAAAAAAACCTTGATGGAATATTGCTTATTCTTATTGGTTCCAGGGCCGCTGTCCATAAAAATATGCTCATCTTCCTTAAAAATGCAATAAAATTAAGGTGGCCTAAGGTCAATTCCAACAGAATGTCGGGTACGTGACGCCATTCTTTTCATGCTTTCAAGAAAGTTAGGAAGACAATTTTTGGTATGTCAATATGTTATAACTTGGCTTTTGTATTGGTAGTGCATTCTTGGACTTTTTACATGTGTTTAAGGTAGCTGTCATAGCCGTCACGTGCCCGACAAATTAGACGTTCTGGTGGAATGGACCAGTCTATACTATTATAAAGTTGTAAAAATGAAATGTCTGTACATTGGAGATATTTTCAAAAAAAAATTTGTAACGAACTATTTTGAAAATATATTTTTTTATGTTCGTATGTGTCGTTGTGGCTTCAATACGCAAAATCGGCTAAGCGGATTTCAACTATTTTTGGTACACGAGTAGCTGGGTATCTCCAGGTGGTTATAGGATACTTTTTACCCGACAATGCTAAAGAAAAAAAGAGGGGTTATGACTTTTTCTCCTCCGCAAACGAAGTTGAGCCTTCTAATTATCGATAAAATTAAGGTCATGCGTGAGTTGATTTAGTTCACTTCTTGGTTGCGCAATCTGTCAGAATTAACTTTTTATATAGAGTTAAGTGTACAGTGGCGTGCAAAGCTGCACAGGGTCTTTGACCAAGTTAGGCAGTTTTTCTGGGCCTATATGGGAGCCATGGTCGTAGCCTGTATGGACCGCACCGCCTCTGGGTGTATACATGCTTTGACCATGTCATTGGCCTCGTATTATAACCGGACCTCACCTAATCTCATGTTCGGCTAGTATGGCTTATTAACTGGCATCTGCCATGATGTCGGCTAGTTCGTCACCTGGGATATAACGTCGCCGTGCGCGGTGCGCACCTGGTACAGGTACCGGTACTTGCGCTGTTTCATCTCCGCGCGCTGTTCGCGCGTCACCGGCCGCGCCGTCTGCGCCTTTAGCCGCCGCTTCTGCGCGCCTATACCTGCAAACAAACAACATTCTCAGATACCGCCTCCTTACTATGGTTAGATACGGCTGCTGCGTTTCTATTACGCGATAACGGGGCAACGGATTGATTGATTTATAGGGTTCCGTACCAAAAAGGGTACAAAAGGAAGCCTTATGATGCAACTCAGTCTGTCTGACTGTTACTGCTCTATATCTCAGAAACTACTTACGCTATGGAATTTTGGAATAATTATAAACATGGCTAGCCCAAGTGTAGGTATAGCAAGTAAAAAATAAAAATATATAAAAATGAAATTCAGTCTAGCTACTAGATCAAGTAGGGTCTCATATGAAAGGGCTTGAATTGCACATTTTAAAACTTTTTTTAATGTCGTTAAATTTCGATTTCAAAACAATAATAATGTGGAAAAAAACAGCGGCTCCAGCATTGGTCACTCCCGCAGTTGGCGACCGTAAGGGAACGTATCCGGTGTCGACACTCACTCTGCTCGTGGTGGATGCCAGAGGCGGTGAGCGCGCACTGCGCGGCCAGGCCGAGCACGGCGGCCGCGGGCCACGCCGCCAGCGCCAGCCACGACAGCCGGCAAGGCGGCGGCGCCACGGGCTCCAGCTTCGCTCGCTCCCACAGCTAACAACGAAAAACATACAAAATCGGGATTTTTTCAAACGACGTTTAAATGCAGCAAACATTTTGTTACATTTAAACGCCAAGAACCAAATCACGTCGTCGGGAAGCTGTGTCCCAGATTCCACAATCCCGCTTAAGCTAAATATGCCCCCTGATGCAAAGATGAACAACATCATTGTATGCCCATTGCCTTGCTTTTAGTTCGTTTGTTTTCAAAACAGAAGGCATATGTGACACTCATTATGAGCCTAGTTGTCGAGATGCGAGATGTTAGTCGATTTTGAATCAGGAGGTAATAAAGGCATCAATACAAAGACATAGTTCTGGGTATATATGGATTAAATAATCGACCGCACCGAAGGTTAACCTTTTGAGCGCCAAGCAGCGAATAATACGACGTGACCCAGACTTAAATGGTGACTGCTAAACGAGGTATTCATATTATATTCAGATTCTTTGAACACTGAAATTTGGTCAGCATGTGCCGTCGCTGGCGTCATTGACACGAATTTTCGGTGACGTAAGTTGCCGACTGTGGCGCTCAAAAGGATAACACTGCGTATATTCGATAATTCTGTCGGCATCCCTTATCCTTTTTTACATTGCGCGGTTCTTGGCTATTTCAGTATCTACATTAGCTAGAATGTGTGAGTATGCAGTCGACGCGTCCATATTAATACGAGCCGATCAAATCTTCAATTGACAATGCTTAATTTTTCAGACCAATCCTTTTTATTATGCAGTTCAAAATAAGGTATTTTTTCAAGTTATACGTAATTTTTATTTTCCTCGAAAGCCTCCATTTCGAAGCAAAAAATCAAGTTTTAGAGTTACTCATTCTAAAAAAGCGTAACCGCCATAATAACGTCATTTAGTGGATGATGTGTTGCCAACGAAGAAAAGTGTTATGTTTATCAAAAGACTGCCATACACGCAAACGATTTTAATAACTATATCATGTCGGTAAACCTACTCAGAACTGATTTCGTAAATTTAGTGAACGTATATTTGTAAAATAAAGCCTAATTAGCAAACAAAAGTCAAATAATCTGCTTAAATATACCAAACGGGCATCTGTCGTGTGTGTCAGCCGTAATATTACCTAGAGTAAGAGTACTATCTATGGAATTGAATATTGACGTTTAGTGATAGTTCAAATATTTGTTTACAAATTTGACAAATTTCGGTGAATATGTCTTCCGCAAAAACAAAATATTTTTACGTAAAAACGTCTAAAATAACGGCTGTACGGTACGTGTGCTGGAAAATGTTATTTGCACTTCCTCTAGGAAATAAAGCTGAATGGTGACTTGCGGGCGGGTGGGAGTGTGTGATGTGTTATGCTCAAAACTACTACTGTTACTGTTAGCTTTAAAATAAACGATTTATCTTACTAAATATATGTTTTATTGTTGACATTATACAATGTAATTTCGACTTCCCATAGAAAATATGCAATCGGCTGATCAAGTCTACTATGGAGAGCCGATTTTTCTTAAATATTTCGTCCTATGTTCCTTGGGGAAAGTTGTTCAGTATCATGTTCAAAACAATCTCGCTGTGGGAAAACAACTAAAATTTCACATTGTTTAGTCATTTATTTCAGATACATTAAAAATATTTTATTATACTTTATTGCACAATACAAAATGGTACAAAACGTTAATCCTTTACAATTCGTTTCATACGCGATGCTCTGGAGTCATACGGCGTTGCACAAATGATATGTTGGAGACTTAGCGTACCTCCACGTACCCCACGTACGTTGCGTTGTGATTATGATACCTTTGGCACCTCTTAACTTAACGCAGCCACGTAATACTTATCACACACAGCTTTGAGTATATTCCATTCATGAGCGTGTCTCCACTAGTGGCAAGTTTGTGCTATCAGCTTGAGTGAGTCAGTCGGAGTCCTTCATTTCTCAAATCCGTGTAAAAGTCGACTCTTTAAAGGGTTAGAACCAATATCCGTGGAAAAGCCGAGTCGTAAAAAAGGTGTGAATTAGTGTCCGTGAAAAACTAGAGTCGCAATAGAACAACCGTAAACGGGAAAATAGTGCACGAACGTAATTTGAGCAAGACAAAGCAATGACATATTTTCATATTTGGATTTAACTGTCAAACGTGACTTAGTGACAACCGGAAAAAAGATTTTTTTAATCTATGGAAGGCACAGACCTTCCATCCTCTAAATGACGTCATCTTCCAGTTTAGCACTTTCAGCTAATTTTTTCGAAAAATAGGAGCAAAAAAAATCTTAAAATATATTTTTTGGATTGTATATGCATTTTTCTATACATTGGATATCAATTTAAGGCTAGAGCCAAATATGAAATCTTGTCAATTTTGCGCACCGAGTCATCCACCTAACCAAACCTACCCATAAGAAAAAAAATCGAAGCTAAGGCCGGAATTAGTGCGTCACCGAATGGTACGCGTGGGGCGGAGTTTGTGTGGCCGCTTACGCGCTGACGGTTACCATCGCACTGAACGCGCCTATGCTTTCTAAAACGATAGCTACGCCCGACCGACGTACGCGTACTATCGGCCGAGCACAAATGTCAGCTTGTACTAGTTTCAATTCAATACAATTTACTTTTCATTCTGTACATAGTAAACATGCAACATAATGAACATGATTCTAATATGCTGACTGTGGTCCGTATGAAAGCGGACGGGCGCAGCGCAGCGTGCAATACTGACCCACTTGAGCATCATCATTCTTTCCAAGAAATAGTCGAGCGCCGTCGCGATCACCGCGCCGCCGTACACCGACGTGCCGAATATTGTCAGAACTGAAAAGACAAAACAGTACATTTAAGAAGACGGATACATTTATAATTTTCCTGATTAATGTTATATTGTGTGTGCCGTACATACAAGCAGTACTCTGAACACAGACACATGACGGCGTAAAAAAAAATTATAACCTAATTGAGAACCACCTCTGTTTTTGAGAGTCGGTTAAGAAAGCAGTATCCTATAACCATCCTTGGGTGTCCAGCTTACCATACCAAAAATGGACTCTACTTATAATAGGATACTCTATACTTATCCAATTAGATCTATACATACATATAAAAGGAAAAGTCCTGAATGACTGACATATCAACGCAGAGCCGAAACTACTGAACTTAGACAAGAGACTTTCAAGAGAATTTTCACAGTAGACACTATTTATAACGTAGGCAAGAATAAGGATTTTTGGAAATTCATCCCCTAACGGTGTTAACAGTTTGTATGGAAAACCTGTAATTATTTGAGTAACTGATATATTATTTCGCGTATAGACTCTTCATTTAAAACTAAGAAAACTAATTTCAGCATTTTTGGGAAATACATCCCCTAACGGGGTTAAAATGGGATTGAAAGATTGTACGAAAAACCTGTAATAATTTGAGTAACTGTTAAAATATTTCGCGTATAGACTCTTCATTTAAAACCAATTTCAGCAGTTTTGGAAATTCATCCCTAAAAGGGGTTAAATAGAAAGTAAAAGTTTTGTATGGGAAACCTGTGATTCTTTGAATAGGTAACTGGTTTAATATTTCGCGTATATACCCTTCATTAAAAATCTAGAAAACCAATTTCAACATTTTTGGAAATTCATCCCTCAAAAGGGTGAAGTAAGGGGTAACAGTTTTTATGAGAAACGAGTGATTCTTGATTGACTGTACAGTGTACATTTAAAACTAAGACAACTAAATTCGTTGAAAGTTTCGTTTCCTAACGGTTTAAATAGGGAGTGGGGGAGGGGGATATTTTTTATTTATCCGTTAGAAGCCTTTTTTAGTTAATGGTATATAAAGAAGTAATGCAATATTTTTTCAATATTTATAAAAACTACCTGATGTTTAAATATTATCAATAGTTACATCTCTTTTTTATCTTTATTTAAGGAGCTTTGATCAAAGGAAATGAACATGCCAGCTACAGTAAGCTTAAACATAAATCCTAACAGCTTCTTACAAAATTACTACGTATTATAAAAAAAAAAAACAAAAGGAAAATCTACTACTAAGGAAAAACAACTAAATTTGTATACACTTATTTACCAAAAAACTGTATACAAATGTCGCCGCTCCCGACAAGGGTTCTGCCAATATATATTGGAAAATACCAACATGGTTACAATTATACCCCCAGTGTGTTAATAACCTGTCTCTTTCAGCGCATGTTCGGACACATTCCACTAAAACATGGTGAACATCTTCTACCGTGCCACACTCTTCGCAATTTGGCGACACTGCTTTCTTCATAAGATGCGCAAATTTATTTAGTTGGACATAATCCGGACCTAAGCCTTAGCGCGCTTACAATAACTGCCCTACATAACCTGGCATGAAAAAGATTCTCCCACTGGGTAGTTACATCTCAATCGTCCAATTATATATTTTTTTTTTTTCAAAAAACATGTACATAAAAAAGTAATACGTGAATTGAAAGTTGAAACGCATAATTCTTTAGAGATGTATGTAGGGGCGCACTAAAGAAGGATTCTTTGAAATAAGAACTATACGCGAACGAAGTCGCGGGCAAAAGCTAGTAATAAATATATATAGTCGATCTGTAGAAATTTGACAGTCTGCACAGCGAGACTTACCTTTTTTCCAGTACAAATTGATGACGGCAAAGAATATTCCAGAGCCCAGCAACGCCACAACACAAACCCAGTACTGAAAAGAAATACATTATTTTTTTATTTTCTTTCATTTTCATTACGAACGTAAAGCACATATAAAACATCGTTATTGTATTCTTATAATATATGTGTTAACCTATTATGTAAACTAGCACTAGACGGGGATCACGGAACTTATTCGCAAGTCATATAGTTAACCTTTTGTCCGATGTAAAGTATCCTGTAACGACCCATATCCGAGAATGGTTACAGTGTAACCATACCATTCTCGGATGTGCAGTTCTCCTTGTATCAAAAACGATTAAATAAACCGTCCAGCCGTTTTAAAACGCAAAGAATTACATACATACAAAAATTCGAAAAATAATACGTATCTTCTAATATATAACTTCGTTCGCGGAATACATAAAAAGTCATAACTCTCTTTACTTCAGCGTAGTCGGGTAAAAAGTATCTTATAACCGTCTATCAATGCCCAGCTAGCTACCTGTGTGCCAAAAGTAGTTGAAACCTGTTTAGCCCATAGAGCTATATATTAACCGAGGTCTTATAGCCAATCCGTGACTTCTTTCCCAAATATCCATCCGGGTTCCTCGTGTTCCCACCATGCCCCGGCCCGACCGCCGGCGCAGCTTATTCGGCATCCCCCCGGCTAAGACGCGCGCACTCACTTCATCCCCCCTACACCAAGCCCTAACGCCTTTGAACACAATCCTGAATAATGACAGGCAGCTCGACATTTTTTTCACCTCACAGTCCAGGTTCTTGACCGCAGCATGTCGGTTTGTAGAGGCAAGAGTGACTCCCAGCTTATATTAGTAGTATTTTATTTAAACTTTATTGCACAATACAAACTGTTACAAATGGCGGACTTAATGCCTTAAGGCATTCTCTACCAGTCAACCATAGGGCCAAACAGAAACTAGTAGTTAGTGCGGGATCATTAATGTTGAGAATACAAAAAAAAGAGACACAAATCAACAAGTCAATATGGGGATACATACGTATATATATTTATATACATATACACATATTATATTAAAATACAAATAGATAAATACAATACAATTATAAAATATATATATATACCCTTACACCAGCAAAACATCACACTGACAATCAATCTTAAGATTTATTGAAGAGATGATTGCGCAAAATGCGCTTGAAAGAAAAAATGCTCTGAGCTTGCCTTATAGAGAGAGGAAAATCGTTCCATAAACGAATTGCTTGAACAGAGAAGGATTTGGACATAAAACTAGTGCTGTGTGAAGGAAGAGAGAGTTTGAGACTGCGAGCAGAGCGCAGCTTACACCCAGGACGGGCAGTTACAAATGTAAACATAGATTTTAGATAATCCGGTGTGGTTGGATTAAATAAAATGTTGAAAAGGATACCAATAATTTTTAAGGACCTGCGTTCGCGAATGGGAAGCCATTTTAACTGACAGTGATGCTCAGATACGTGGTCATATTTCCGGAGGTTGAAAATAAATCGAATGCAGTTGTTGATTAGCCGATCCAGCTTGCTCAGTGACTCCTGAGTAATATTGGAGTAGCACACATCAGCATAATCAACTATGGGCAACAGCAATGTTTGAACAAGGACAGTTTTTGTGCTAATTGGAAGAAAATGCTTAAACCTGTAAAGCGCTTTTGAAAGTATTAGTAACTTCACGACATACGACAGACACCTGGGGACCCCAGGTTAGACCGCTTTCAATGACCAATCCCAGGTTCTTAACTTTTGATGCAAAGGGAACTGCAATGTCCTCGAACATTATCGATATCAAGCGCGTAGTTTCCAACAGAGAGAGAAGCCGAGAGCTTCCGAGTATAATGGCTTGACACTTGGATGGGTTTACGGCGATCCCAAAGGTACGCGACCACACGGAGATGCTGTCGAGGTCTTTATTAATTTGTCCAATTGCAGTATCTAGTATATAGCCTAGTAATTAAGTAATGTTTTTGTATAGCCTAAGCGGACATGATAATGTCAATATATTTTTGTTATTTCATTTTATAATATGATGGGACATTTTAAATGGAATAATAGCATATAAGTTGACATACATAGTTTTCATAGTTGCGCATGTTAGTTTTATAGAATGTGATCATAATAGTGTTTTACACATTTATTTATAAACTAGAAGATGCCCGCAACTTCGTTCGCGGAGGAGAAAAAGTCTTAACTTGTCGTTTTTTCTTCAGCGTAGTCGGGTAAAAAGTATCCTATAACCATCAGAGATAGCTAGCTACCCGTGTACCAAAAATTGTTGAAACTGTTTAGCCTATTTTGCGTGATGAAGCCACAACGACACATACAAACATACATAAAATCCAAAAAAAAATATTTTTAGTTTTAGTGACCTCCAAATAGTCCGTAACAATCAATTTTTTGAAAATATCTTCAATGTACAGACATTTCATTTTTACAACTTTATAATAGTATAGATGTGTAACAATTAGCACGTAAGATTAAACTGTTAGTGCTAATTTGTGATAAATAATCTGTTATCAAAGTAATCCGGGTTAAATAAAGATGCCTAACTGCGTGACAAAAGGCTGCAGGAATCGTGACATGAAAGTTAAAAAGAAACATGGAATATCATATCATCAGTAATTCATGTTTGTTTCTTGTTAAACAATTTAAAACAGTATTTTATTTATTTTTTATTTTTTTTAATCTTTATTTAAATAAATAAAAAGAGGCTTTGATCGCCGAGCGACCACGTCAGCCTCATAGGTAACACATCCATTCGACAAACAACTATTGTATAGTATTTTATGCAACTGTTGTATAATAGGGGTCAAAAACGGCGAGCATCGCAAGTAAAGACGCCAAGAGTGTTTTTTGACCAAATTATACAACGTTGCATACAATAGTTTTTCTACGACTCAGGGGCCGTTCACTAATTACGTAAGGACAATAGCGAGTATCGCAAAGAAAGACGCCACGAATTATACGTTTTAATAGTTTTTCTACAACTAAGGGACCATTCATTAATTACGACAGATTTTCGAACCTCTGATTTGGTGACAATGGAACAATCTCAGGAGTGTACTGTTATTAATACAAAAATAATTTTGAAAATCGGTCCACAATTGACATTGAGATTTCGGTGATAATGAACTAAAAAAAAAAAATTCAGTCGAACATAGAACCTCCTCTTTATAAAGTCGGTTAAAATCTGAATATAGACGTTTGAGTTATAATCTCTTGCCTTTTATTTTATTATTTTCGAAATCTTCTGTTTTTGAATAAATGAAAATTAACCAAATCAAACCATACTCACCTACGCCCGTACAAGGTTACATAGTAGAGCTAAATGAAGCAGTAAACGCGGCGCGCTCACGTAGTTCGTATCAGTTACAATAGATGGCGCTACTTGTATGACCTTATATTGTATAAAAAATTCAGACAGGCTTATCTTTCTATTGAAATCATTGGTTCAGCAGTTTTGGCGTGATGAAGCCACAACGACGCGTACAACACACAATAAATATAAAAAAAAAACATTGACCTTCAAATAGTCCGTTTCACTTATTTTTTTGGAATATATTCAATGTACAGACATTTTTACCACTTTATAATAGTATTTATTCGATTTAGTTAATTTAAATATCCTGATTTACTTTTTTTAATGTCTTTATCTTTATAACGATAATGGTATATGTGTAATATAAGTGACATAAGTATAATTTATCTCATTATCCATTAAATAAGCAAAACGTTTCCAAAAACTGTTGTCAAAAGGAGGGCAGGGGCAAGCCCGGCATAGAAACTCCCTTGTCTAACTATTGACGACGTGATTCATTCGTCATTCGTTCATCATCACAAGGTAACGTTTAATTGTTTATTGGACAAGAACAAAATACTGTAATTTAGCACCGAAATACAAAAAAAAAACTTTTTTTTCTTTATTTTACCTTTTTAGGCTCTATTATATATTTCTTAGTTTGTTCAATACAATACTTATGAAAACTAAACGCATTGCACCTTCTCTATTGGATCATAATTCGCCAGCATCGCATGATCACTACTAGTAATTCACTAGAGCATGCGCCTTTAACATATAGTTAATGGCAAACAAAAGCGTCGCATACACATAAATGAAATACACTTGGAGTAATTACGATTGCACACTTCGCAATTAACATCATTAAGTATTGATTGTTTACATTACCGTACATTTTCACGCATGCAATTGCAATTTCGCTTTAGCAAATAGGACACATTGACATTGTTTTTGCTTTAATAAATCTCTAAATTGAGGCCGATTTCGATTTAGAGAATATCAAGATGCTAGGAATTTTGTTTTGTTGTGCCTGCCTGAAAAGCCATAAACATCAAGCACCTATTGGCGACACTAAATCTTTTTATTCCCGCCTTGAACAGCTCCATATTAGCTACGCTGCTAGCTATTACCAACGTCATCAAAGCTATATTCCTTACATTTTTCTATGGAGCTCACGAACTCAAAGCAATGTGTACCTAAAAATTATTTTAGTCCTAGAATTATTTAAATTTATTCCTAACTTTATTTACGCATAGTAGTGGCAAGAGTCCTGTCACGAGTATTTTGATCAATATAATAAAGTGAAAGACGTTTTAATTAATATGTAAAGTCATGGCTAAAATCTTATTTTTACAAATCAAAGTACAATATAAGTTATTAGAATTTAAAATGTTCATTTTATGACATTTCATATTTAATTTGACATTTGGCTACGGTAAATCACGTAAGCAATTTTTGGAAATTTATTTATAAAAAGAAAAATATGAAAACTAAAAAACAGTGTTATAATTAGTAATGTAATATAACTCTTTAATTATGTTAAACCTCTCATCAAGGAAAGATTGGATTAGAAATGACTATATAAGGGCAAGTTTGAAAGTAGCACCCATGATGAACAAAATGAGGAACAATAGGTTAGCGTGGTATGGGCATGTAATGAGGAGAGGTGAGCGTCATATTGGTAGAAGACTGTTAGGGATGAATGTCCAAGGACGAAGAACAATCGGTGGGCCAAAAAGCGATGGATGGATTGTGTGAGAGAATACATGAGAAAGAAAGGAGTAAGCGGTGAAATGACGAATAATAGAGATGAGTGAAGAAGAAAACATGTTGTGCCGACCCTACATATATGGGATAAGGGCAAGGAGATGATGAATTATGTTAAACCTCTAATTCAGTACACGTTTTGCAATAAATATTTGACTTTTAGCTTTCACAAAAACACGTCAATTTATCTGGCAGGTGGTGAAATAGATAAGGTGAAACATGAACTGTGAATGCAGTGTCTCACAGATCCACTTAAATTATACCTCGAAATATAAAAGTAAATCAGATATTAAGCATTTTTTAATTTTGAAGTCTCTTGAGAAACCATTAAATAAAATAGGGACTAATATAAAGTTTAATGTGATGCGTGATTTTATAAGGATTTTGGCAAGGAAAACTGGCGGTTATAAATACCCGACAAGGTTTTATAATACTTTAATGAATTCACCGTTAAATAAGCTAAAACCCATACACATCAGTAATCCATAAATAGTTCGTTGATTGTTTTATCACTCAAAATATATTTGGCATGTGTAATAACATGCAAAATACGCAATCAAACATGAACAACATACCTGCCTAGCTATTATCTGCATGCTAGTCGCTACGTAGCAAGAAACTATGGTCTATTGAGCGATGTCATTGAAGCCCCGCACCAAACCGCGCATTCTGACACTACGATTTCTTATATACATCGCAAAATAGTTATGTACCTTCGTCTTCAAACTTTTTAAGTTTGATTAACAAACAAGAAAAACAAGTGAGCCAAGACCACTACGTGTGCAGCGTAGCGCGTCCGTCAGAGGTCAAGAATATGAGTAACATTACCGCTTAGTAAATAGTCACTCCTAGATTTTCGATTCGCCATGCCTCATTAAAATATTAAATTTACTTTTATGATGAGTATTTATATCGCATATTTGATTAAATATAGCATTGTTGTTTCAAATAAATATCACCTTTATGAGGCAGACCACAGAAGGGAGAGGACTTCTCTTGGAGCCAATAAAATACTAGTAATAATGTTGGGTTTCTCCCTACTGACACCTTACAACTGACACACGCACGCACACTGAATAATAGTAATAATAACAATCTGTCTAGCCGCATTGACGTACCTAATGCGGCTGCAAGCACACATTCATACAAACATACACAAAATCAGATTGTTTCACTATGTTTTATGAAAATGCATTCAATGTCCTGCACATTTAATTTTTAAAACATTATACTTTATAATAAGTGTACATATCAAAGACCATTAAAACAAGAGGAATATCACTTGCCATACTTTGGATCGCGTTCCGATCGCAAGGAGATATTCTGGCAAAAACTAGATGGCGCTTTAAAACTAAACATTTAAAGACGTTAGAATTGACTAAAGAAACATAGTATAGTAACAATTAGTTTCTAACAGGTAATAATAAATAAATCGTAACATTTAAATACTGCGCGAAAATACTGTACAAAGTTGAATAATTGTAAAAAATTAAACTTGTACATAGATGGCGTTGTATATATTGGGGAAAGGCTTTTTTGTATGGAGATGGTCAGTCCTCGTGTTTTAATGGTCCTTGGACATATCTACAAAAATCTATGAATTATGAAGTAAAGCACACACATTAAGCATGCAACTATGATTTAAACTCTTGATAAAGTGAGTCACTCGATCAGTGAGTAAGTTTGCGGTTAACACTAATTTCATAGAATATTACTGTAATCATTTTAATAGTATGAATAAATATCAGGGACAATCTTACACAAATCACATTTTCAACTCACAACTTTGGTATAACCAACAACATTTTAACCAAGTTGAATTATCAGCGGTTTATAAAGTATACTTACTCCTTACTATATTATAAACGTGAAAGAATGTATGTACATTCCACTTAATCTCAAAAACTGCTGGACGAATGTTTATGAAACTGTCCAGATATGTACCTTATATATCAGAATAGGACATAGACTATTTTCTTAAGACTCATTTCATACCTTTTAGGGACGAAAAAGGGGGTGAAACTTTGTAAGCTATAAATATAATCTCTACGCGGATAAAGTTGCGGGCAACAGCTCTAGTTATATATGTACAATGACCATGACTTATATTACATTTTATTTTATCCCAAATAATAAAGCCACTAAAATTTATTGGAGGGTTAATAGGGGATTGGAGGGATTGTATTTGGGGTTGTAAATTCCGAAAAACCCGTGACGACGCTACGCAATACTCATTTGTTAGAAGTGCAAGCGTAACAAGTATTCTATTACAAAGTATTAAAAATAAAATGCTCGGAATACATTGAATTTATTGTCATAAAAATAATTTAAATGGATTATTTGAAACTAACTGAAAATATTTATTTTGAATATGAAGTGCACTGGGGTATTTACAAAAATTTCCTCATAATGTTATCATAATTATCAGAGGCCATGTCATCTCGACAATCGCACTTTTATTGGCATTGCAGTCTTATGTATTTCCATTACGGCAAAAAAAAAAACGTTTTTTCCGTAATTACACATTACCTCAATACGCGTTATATATGTGACTTTGAACGTCTGTGTATATCACGCCAAAACGGCTGGACGGATTGAAACCATTTTTGATATAAGAATAACTGAACATTCGAGGATGGTTAATTATACGATATTTTTTTACCTGACCACAAAGGCAAGGCAAAAAAGAGAGTTATGACTTTTAACTTCCCCGCGAATAAAAATCGCGAGCACCTTCTAGTAATAAAATGTAACTGTAATATGGGCATGAGGTACCAGAGAAGTGACTACTGAGTACTTACTGTTGTGGGCCTATTGTCCAGGAAATGGTCATATATAGCCAATCCACCGAGAGCCAGCAGAAGACCTGTATGAAAGCCGGTCATGAACAGGCCCACATACTGTATCAGCATGGTGATGAGCCCGAAAAGGAGGCCGGCGCACAAGGCCACACCTGCAGCAATCAACATGTTATTTTAAAGTAAAGTTCTAAACAACGACTACTAGATGAATGTGCAAGTAGACACTTATTGTCGGCATCGGCTATGTACGTAGCATTGGAACTAGATGCCCGTATGGTATCCAGTAGAGCCAGAAAAATTTAAAAGGGAGGGTCCTCAAGACAAGATGTAGGCTCCAGCAATTGGGTGGAATGAGCGCGTCAGGCAGGCTAACCATCGCCTGCTTCCGGCGACCACAGCATCAACAACATTGATAAAAAGATTCTTAATAAAACATAAGGTGTTTAAAAATACTTACAAACGTTCCCGTATGGCGGCATTAGGTAATCTTGAAGACATATTAAATATACAATAATTGAACCAAATGTAAATCCCGTCAAAAACATACTCGCTTTAAAGCATCGGTAACCTGAAACAAAACACATTTTTGTATTGCAAGTTAGTAAAGTAAGAAATGAATATCTGTTAATTTTAAACTGTACCATAAAAAACTAACCAAATAGAGTATAGACAATTCCAAACGCAATATACATAGCACATATGACACTTATGGTGGGGTTGTAGTTGTAATCGATTGAAGTGCAGAAGGACCCCTCAACATGTGGCCCGCTTAACTTGATGGTCATGTTGGGTGGTGCTCGGGTGGACTGTGGTACGAGCTGCCCTGCTGATGATGACATCTTGAATTAAGGAATTGACTCTCTTACTTTCTTGGCCCAGCAGCAAACATTCTGGAAAACACATTACTATTAATATAAACAAAGATCAGAAACAAATGAAAAAAAAATTCGACAATACTGGACTTGAACCAGTGCCTTGAGCCAGACTGGGGCAGCACGCTCTAACCAACTGATCTTATCGTCCATACCAGTAGTCAACGAATTTTGTCATCTGTTCTTGCTTATGGATCTCTGTATGGTGCATCCGACTCTTTAGCCGTTTAGCGCCGCCTAGTGCAGAACTGTGAAGTTACTTGCACCCCGAGCAGATACCTTTTACAGCTACCATGGCTCGGCGAGAGGTGGGGCTATTATCAAGACTGTACTTTTTTGTTTTTACAAATATCATGATAATACTCACAATATTTGCAATTTATTAGTGGATCACTCCACTAGCGTTATTATTATAAACAAAGATCAGAAACCAACGAAAAAAAATTTGACGATTAAATAAAATATAATTTAAAGTTCTCCCATATTAATACATAAACATAACTGATTTGATTTGATTTGATTTGACCCAAGAAATGCAGCAAAATACAAACCACATGGTACCCAAGAGGCCACAACATAAAGATGGGAGGATGAACTAGTTGAGATAGTCGGCAGGACGTGTACTAGAGTGGCCAAAGACACGGAGGAGGGGAACAACCTTAGGGAGGCCTTTGCCACATGGCACACAGATTCATAAATATGTCTGGTTACTGTTATATAAACCTGAATAAGAGGCTATAAAACAAAATAAAATAATAAAACATGGTAGAAGCCACAAGTAAATGATAGTAAGGTATAAGGGATTAGGTACTGATATCCAGCCCCGGATCTATGATTTTTTTGAATCTACAAAGTCTCTGGCATAATCAACAGATGCCAGTCCAATAAAGAGGAGTATGGAGACTTTTCTATGATCGCTGGGGTGTGTGGGGTGCAAGCCCTATTTTCATTGTTTTATTCTAAATGAAAATTATCTTGTCTAAAACCCAAAGAGTTTTTTAATAATACAGAGAACATCATCTGATGGAAAACAGACTCATGGTCACCTGCAGAGAAACGGTTGTCCACAAGTAAATAAAAGATACAGCTAGAATACATGAAGTCCACTGAAAGCATTTGCTATTTGTTTAATAAATGTTTAATTTATATGTAAATTTGTAATTTCAGACGTAATTCATTTGTTACATATATCTTATTTAATACTTATAAAAACATACTAATTGATATGATTTAAAAAGGTAAGGAAATATGACAATTATTAGTATATGCTCACATACCCACATTGTATGTATAAAATATAATTATTAATTTTCTGAGATAACGTTCAAACTCTTACCGTGGCCTATTTACTTAGCTTAATTGACTTCATAAATTTATTATTTGTTAGTAAGTAACCCAGTGATAAAAGAAAGTGGGTAAAATAACACGATTTCTACCGGTGGTGAGAAGACCGTCAAATAACAATAAGCAGGTATTTCACGCTCGTACTCACTTTCACTAGTGCACCAACAAAAAATATATAACATATGTTATATGGACAGAAACAAAAGTGTTTAATAGTTTAAAAAATCACGGAGGAATCACAAATATCACCACTTACAGTTATTATTTTCTTAGTTATATAAAAATAAACTAATCATATGAAAATACATACCATTCTTCATTTATAATTTCGATATCACATCGTAATTTTTACGACGCAGTGCTACAAGATTTAAGACACCACCTTTATAATTGTAAATTTAATAATATATTTTCACATTGCACCTAGGTTTTTAAATATTAGTCGTATAATAGTCACATTTAACAAAGGATTCAAGCTTCTCTTCTCTCGAGTTATGTTCTAACTCGAATCGTATCGTCATGTCATTTTAATATTTTCTTAGTGTTGTGCAGGTTAAATAAAGCCGGTTCCTAATTTAATCGGTAATGGAAGTTTTAGAAATCATTTTACCACCAGGCAGCACCACTGTACCGAAAGGTCAATGGTACAATTTTTACTACTCTCCTGTGAAGAAAATACTTGTCAGTTGCTAAAAACCACATCAAATCTACAATCACGTGGAAAGAAAATATAATCCACTTACACATGTAGTTATTTCTCGAAAATATGGTTAGATAGGCAAAACACAACGTTTATATATTTATTTATAAAATACAGACAAATTTTCTCTTTCCGCGCCTAAATGTACATATATTGGTTTCAACCAAACAAAGCACGGACATACGTTCTGTAAAATTAATTATGCAATATTTTATGCTTCTAATGGTCTGACCACACGCTCAATCTTACTTGCACAAACATGTGCGCTAAGACGTCAAAACAGTAAACCGCACCAATGGCTTGCACACAACACTAATTTGCACAAATTATTTGCGCATGCACGCCGTTGCTGCTCAAAAAAACACCGGCTAATTCAAAAAATCTTAAACTGGTAACACGGAGCATAATGTGAAAAAAGTAATTTGATTTTAATATTTATTTCAATCAACTTTTATAATGTTTATTAAATTAGATGGGTTATAAGAACAATCGTCAGTTTGTGATAAATATTGTAATTAAGTTTACAGTGTACCTACTACGTGGACGAAATATGTTATATTGAATCAATATAAAAACATTTACTTTATTAAGAGGCTCATGCTCTCTGTTTATTGTATAAGTTTTTAACCCTAATTAGGATAGAAGATATAGATATGCGTTTTATATTGAACAACTTCAGGTAAACATTTTTATCCCTTATTATTACAAATTCATAAAGTAAGCACCTATTTAAAAGTCATAATCAGATTCCAGAAATTCCAGAGAGTTTGTGGTTATCATGTGGTTTTGGTGGGTCTGAATAGACCCTCATATAACTATTTATGTAACTATTTTAAAAGAATTTTCCTTAAAAAAAAATAATATTATTTTATCCGATTAAATAATATTATAACACGTTCTCTTTTTTGAAAATATCTTAAATGTACAGACATTGCATTTTTATTACAACTTTATTATACCATAGATTAATATCTCAACATATTGAGATAAACGAGTATATTTGATGCAAACTTTAATTATAATCATGACACTCGTCTGCAGCTAATATTTTACTAAACTTCTTTGTATGCCACAAACGTGGGTCTCCCTCACGATCCCTAACAACATTTGTTCTAATATCAATTGCCATAACTGTTTTATCCTAATGAGCATTAGCCCTAACGAGCAATTGTCATAACATTTTTGCCTCGAATGCCGAACAGTTTAAATAGATAACGTCAAATTGCGAAAAAACGAAATAAGACGGCACATGCGAAGTAATTATGCGCTATATGCGCGTTGCATAGAAATCTATGCCATTTGGTTGGTGAAAATAAATGAAAAAAAAAAACGGCCAAGAGCATGTCAGGCCATGTTCGGTATAGGGTTCCGCAGCCGTTCGTCCAAAAAAACACTTAAGGTGAAGAAAATACGATATGAAAAAGTGCACTAGCAAAATGCGTATCTTCACGGAACTTACGCCTTTTTGCTAAGAAGCGCTGTTTTTTGGCAATAACTCAAAAACCGTATATTCGATCTTGTTGAAAACAATTTTCGTTGAAAGTATTTATTAAGCTTTAAAGTAGCGGCTGACACCAGACCTGTACTCCAGATTTCATCAATATACGCTCAGTAGTTTTTGAGTAAAATGCCTGTGTATACGGACGGACGGACGGAAGGCCATGACGAAACAATACTGGTTCTGTTATTGCCATTTTGGGTATGGAACACTAAAAAATATTTTTTGTATTTTTAAGGGTTCCGTACCTCAAAAGGAAAAAATGGAACCCTTGAGATTATAATCTCACTCGTGTGTCCGTCCGTCCGTCTTTCACAGTCAATTTGGACTGAAACTACTAAAACAATTGAGTTGAGATTTGGTACACATACGTAAGACACATAAATAAATGAATTTTAAACATTAGGGGTACTTTTGGGGGGTAATTTAAAAATATATTAAACAATGTGATCAAACTTTATTGTGTGGTAAATCGAATTAAATGTTTTGTTACGACGATCTCAAATATATTTTTTTCATAATTTTGCAATGAGTAGTTTTGAAGTTATTAAAGAAAATATGATATAATCAATTTTCTTTACCCATAGATTATAGCAAAACCTATAAGAAGTCTTTTATATTTAAAGTAACATAGAAATTTGCTCAATATGTGTGCTTATTACGATAGCATAGGTACTTATATGCAGTTGGTAAACTAACCGCGACCTATGTTGATGTATGGAGAGAACAGTTTTCCAGCAGCAAAATTAAGTTTGTTCCTTAGTGCAGTTTGTTTTTCGTTACGTTTGGCACGGCACTCAAGTACTCCGGTTTATCGTTTTAGTTCCCTAGTTGTTTGTTAGAAAGGTTTAGTAAGGTACAAAAAGTAAACATTAAATAAAGACATCTTAGGTAAAAAAGAATGTTATTAAAAATGTTTTCTTTATTGTATGAGTATTTATTGGATAGTAGTAGGTATGTCAAGGAAGATGTTGTGAAAGAATATAATTCCTTACATCGAGTTTGTGGATATGAAAACCGAAGTGTTTATGAGATGATAATAGAGGAATTAGGCCATATGAGTAGGGCTCTGCTAACACTGGATTTTGATACGGCCGTTTTTAGTGTATATTTAGTACGGAACCCTCGGTGCAAGAGTCCGACTCGCACTTGGCCGGTTTTTTTAGTATACCATTAGGAAAAAATGCGACTAAATACCGAAAACTGTAGGTTAGGCTAGGTTTGTATTGTGACCATGTATAGCGGTGCGTCAAAATGGGTCGAAAACCAAAAACTGTAGGTTAGGTTAAAAATAATGATTAGGAAAAAATTAAGATAAAAACTTTAGGTATTCCAATATATTATCCCGATATATTCCGCCGCCGCGACGTGCGGGGCACCGCGCGCCGATGTAGCTCGCGCATTGCACCAGCTGAGTGAGGCTCGGCCCGCCACCTACCGCTTACTTACAATTAGACCGTTTACTGCGCATGAGGTATACCGTCTGATAACTTCATGCATTCCACCAAAAGCATCGAAAGACGTTTACGGTATAAGTATGAAAGTACTAAGATTAGCGCCAATCCCTCTGGCACTGGTGATGGCGGAGCTCTTTAACCTGTGAATAGAAGAGGGCACTTACCCAAGGCCGTTAAAAAGAAGTAAGGTAGCACCTATCTTTAAGGGTAAGGGCAGTAGGGGAGATATTGACGGCTATAGGCCGGTCTCGATAATTCCCGCTATCGCGAAAATTTTAAAAACGGCCTTAGCCCTTTAACGCCCAAGATATTTTTTTTCTATTTTCTATTGCTTTAGCCATGAAAATTAGTTAATAGGGTTATTGTAAGCCCACAAAAAATAAAATAAAAAATAACGTATTTTAACTCTGAGAAAATGTATGTTGAGAATGCTTAACATTGTCCAACATTGAACATCCTACCCTACCGTTGTAAACTCATGTTGAGTATTCTCAACATTGTGCATTATGAGGAGGTTGCAATAGATAACAAAATTACGTTTTTCTTATAAGAAAAATGTATTTCTTGAGCGATATGAAATGACTAAAAGCAACTTTGCTTTTTATCAAGGCACAGACTGAATTTTCATTCTGAGTATTGCATGTTTGTGGTGCCTTTACTGCAATGTTTATAATCTTCAGTAGGACGTGGTGAACAGAGGGAAGTGACTATATATTATTGATATTATCATAGTGTTGCGGACAGCCAGCGAAGAAGATGACCCTCGATAAAAATGTACATGTTGTAAAATGAATGTTATATAAGTATTTGAACTCTGTGATAGTTAAGTATTTGAACTCTGTGTTAAGTAAGATAAGTTAAGTTTGATCAAAACTCTGTTAAATAGGTATTACGGTTATCTAGATTTAAGTTTACTAATCGTGCGTAAAAGCCACGAACTTATTACTTGATCAATGATTCTTTGAACCAGCCTCATAAAAGCAGGCATATTAGTACGTCATAACTTTAATACCTAGAATCCGGTTCTAATTATGATAATTAGAAACCATAGGGAAATTAAACAAGAACTGTCGAGCCAGAATCGCCGATAGTCTCTTATAAGAGCCATACATTGGAAAATAAGATTTGGACATAGTTTTATCATAAGTCACTTTCGAACCCGATCCCACTAAGAAATAATTTATTAATCAGTCCCGAACTTTTACATAAGATAGAGCAATACTAACTACATCCGAATCTTATTAGCGTAAAACCCCGTACTAGATAGCCTAAAGCACAGTAATCGAAATTTGAACTATAATTAATGAACCTGAACTAATTTGAACCAATTAATGCTTAATTATACCTATATGGGTAAATCGATTACTCCGCTTTAAGCTTTAGTAGATAAAACTGATTAAGACAGATCGAACACCATTTAAATAATTAAAATCGAGTTAAATCTGTAGGGTCTAGAGCTTTAGAACCATAGGTTTCAAAGTAAAATGTGAATCGAGACATCTCCGTTTCCGAGACGATCGACCAATCACAGAGCCTACATTGTTCTCCATAGTAATTTTTAAAAATGATCGCACTTGACCGAAACTTGAAATTTGCTGCGCTCTGATTGGCCGAACGCCTCAAAACCCCCTCCGCACGGTTGGCGGTAGGGCCGTGAAGCGCGCCGCGTAAAGTAGGAATAAAGGCGATCCCGACCCGGCCAACAGCATCAGTACCGTTCCAGCTCTCCAAGAAGTCTCAAGCCTCAAGAACCAGAAGAAGCTTCAAGAACCAGAAGAACCGAAGCCTTCAAGCCTCAAGAACCGAACCCGCAAGAGATCCAGTAGTCGACGTTATTAGGCTTTATACTTAGCCTAGTCTCGATTAGGTTAATTTAGTGCCACGAACCTCGTCAGTGTGAACGCGATTAGTGACCCTCTCAGACCCATCGTTACGACCGGTCGTAATTAACGCGAGTGTTCGTTCCTGCTCTCGCGCGAGAGCCCGTGCAATTAAACCGTTAATAATTTTGATCCGCATTTGTATTAAACCTAATCGCCCTAAGTGACGTTTTTAAATTAAATCAAATTTGTACCCTGTGTGTGTTTTTGTTTTTGTACTGAGTTATCGTAGATGAACGTTAGCCCCATCGCTAACACATAGTGGACTGCAATAGGAGATCCTTGGACAACTTTTTTTTGGCACATATTGCGTTGTCCGTGTCCAAAAGTCCAATTCTGTTCTTTGGCATTAGCTCCATTGCTATTTGGTACCAAAACCTTTTTAACCGCATTTTCTTTGGCTGTCCGTTCTGCTATTCCCGTTTCTATAATATCCAAGCGTTGTTGACATATACATTCAAAAGCTGCGAAAATATCCTCACCAGTAACTTTTTATGAATCATGGTTTTGTTCGAAGTTTGCGCTGTAGGTACAAGACCATATGGCTATTGTACTGTTTGACGATCTGAGGGCATTACACACTGGCTTTAGCTTTAGCCTTTTGGCAATATCACGATATGGATTATATTGGGTTAGAACCTGCAAAGGAGCTAGCCAAGGTGATAACCATATTATCATGCCATTTGACCACAGCTAGTCTCTTATTTTTGCAGGCTAGCTGTTTGCTTGTATCTCTATCCTTCCTTGACAATTCGTTCCTTATCCAAGAGGAATTTGTCCTGACAGCCCCTAAGTCGGTTGTTTATTATTGTCCTAAGTCTGACACAGAGCATCAAATCAACTTTCGCCCCAAACTGTCTTCGTAGTGTAGATGAACAGAATGGAAACATATTTTCGCCAGCATATGGAAGGAAGTCATGAACGAGGCCAGATATAGCCAAATAATTACGATTCACACAAATAATTTGAATCCCCATTTCTTTGGCTTTTTGGGATATTGGCATCTGCTACCCGATATCGTTCCTTACTACCATTCATACGACACCGTCATTACATCAATGCTAAACCGCCTTTGTTCTTCAATTTTCAAATAATTTTGTCCAACTTTTTGCATGAATTAAAGTATTTTGAAGTAGCGATCATCATGGGGATATTGATAATAAATGTAGATGCCGCTGATAGTACCTGAAACAACAAGTGTAGAACAAAAGTAAATATTTAAGACCACTGATAAACGGTATATTTTCCGTATGTATATGCCAAAAGTTGAGTTTGCGCCTCATATTTCTTGTTTATTTACTAACATGTTGCCTGGATAATGGTGGTTTATTTACAACATGAGTATTTTTAGTTTGCTTGCTTGAGGATAAAATAAAATGTAATAAGCTAAATTATGGCATTAATGCCGCCAAAATACGCAGAATCTTCCAGCAGCAGCAGTTGTAGTTCTGACGAAGAATACAAGCTCTGAACCTCAATCCATACCGTCTTCTCTAGTAAGGCTAAAGTTATTAGACAGCTCAGATAAAAAAACTTCATCGTCTTAACTGCTCCCATTATTATTTATATAACCTTAACTTCGCAATGTTGAGAATACTCAACAGTTCAAGAGTGTACATTGTTCATAGATGGACAGTGTGGAGAATGCCTAACATGCAGTGAAATTGATAGGTCTCTCAAAGTTTCGCAATGTTGAGCATACTCAACACGCATATTTGGAACCAAATAACGTCGTAGTATTACACCCATCTTGTTAGAAATATACAAAAACACAAAATACACACCCTTAAGAATTAGTTATAATAGTAATTCAATCGATAATGTGAAAATAAATAATTATAATGAATTATTTTTTACCTTGCGACTCACAGTCGTTGGGTGTTTCGGTATAATATTACCCCAAACTGTTGAAATACGTGCGCCCGGGCAATGAAGCTAGTTGGTAAAGATGCGTTAAGAAATAAGGAAACATTTTATAACTCTATGTTGTGAATATAAATGAAAACAACTTGGCAGGATTTTTTTTATTTTGGGCGTTGACTATACTTAACATTGCGAAAAAAGGGTTAATACTCGTCTCACTAGTTTTTTAATCTCTACTGAGAGTCTTTCAGACAGGCAATATGCATACCGCACTGGCCGATCCACCACATCCCTGACTCGCGAACTAATTCGGCGTATCTTGGCCGCCAGAGAGTGTCAACAGCAGGTAGTCATCTTATGCTACGACCTTTCCAAGGCTTTCGATGTAGCCGATAATGATGTTCTTGAAGGCAAGCTACGTCATTACGGTATTGACGGCACATAACTGTACCTATTTAGAAGCCTACTGCCGAATAGGTCACAGGTTGTGTGTGTGTGGGAAGGCAAGATCTGATCCACTAGGGTCACAAATAGACGTAGCACAAGGATCATCTGTCTCTTTCCTGCTCTTCTCAATGCTATTGAACGATTTGCCGGAAGCTATAAAAGCAGGGGAGGTTCTAATGTATGCTGACGATGTCACCGCAATCGTTACTGCCCCAACAGTAGATGATGTTGGGAAGGTGTTAAACAAGACAGCGGCCCAACTCGCTCAGTGGTTCAGAACCAATAGATCTGCCTTAAACCTCAAAAAGACACACTACATCCAATTTATCTATCGGGTCGCTTTGAAATCGACTCTGGCCTGAAATGGGACCGGCACGTCGACAAGCTGTGTAGAAAACTTTCCAATGCGTGTTTTGCCTTGGGGCGCGTTGCTAAGATAGTGACGCCAGAGGTCGCTCGTGCATGCTTCTTCGCAACGGTACACTCTCTAATTCAGTACGGGGCGGAGCTGTGGGGACGGTGTGTCCAATGGGAACGTGTTTTCCGCCTCCAGAAACGTGCCATAAGAATCATCGCACGAGTGCAGCTAGATACCACAGCGAAAGAACTGTTTAAAGAACTCCGAATCCTGACGTTACCTGCTACAGTAATTATGAAAGTAGCTGTATATGTGCGGAACCACCTAACATCATTTAAAACAAATGCGATGGTACACGAACACAACACGCGAAACGGAAATAAGCTTGTCCCCATCATACGCAAGCTAGCCAAGTCATCAAAACTGACCCACGTGGTGGGCCCCACGGTCTATAACAAACTACCAAAATATATAACGGAGGCTCTGAGTTTGTACTGTTTTAAACGTCAGCTAAAAAGTTGGCTTATTCAGAGCCCATTTTATTGCTACGATGAGTTTTTAAAATGCAAAGGATAATTCTAAATACGAATTCACTCGTTGTGTATACGAGTATCGTATATATAAAACGTTATCTGTGACATGTAAATTGGCTTTACAAATAAATGAGTATGAGTATAGAGCCAACAAACGCACATGAGAGTTCAATCAACTATTACCCAGTGTCTACAATGCACATATGAGTGCATACAAATTTTTCATTGTTTTTTCCAATTGGATTTAGGTAATTATTCTAACAAGAGATACGCCAGTCTTTTTATTTGAATTGTGTCATATCTATGTCACATATTTTCAATTGTTTATTGATGTGATAACGTCTTATAAATCGATAATCGCCGGCTGCACGCACGAAAAAGTGTCACAGGCCGCTCGTGACCATGAACGGCTCGTGGCGAGACAAGTGTTTGACTTGTTTTATGTGTAGCTACGGAAACCAAAATGGACATTATTTAATGTCCATTTTGGGTTCCGTTGCACACATAATTAACTAATTATTAAAGTAAAAACACGAAATAAAAGAGAGAGAGAGAGGAAGGGAGAGAGAGAGAGAGAGAGGGCGACGAAGGGAGAGAGGGGGGCAAGGGAGAGAGGGAGGGAGGCAGTCCAAGCTGCATTGTCGGACACAACTCGTGTCATCAAAACACAGGTGACGTGTGCTAGGCCGAAATTACATGCTTTCAGTCCCGATACAATTTTTTAATTTGTACTTGGCGCCGTGTTTGTTCATCCTGGAGTGAGTATCCTTAACATTGTTATGTTGCTGTACCAAGCACTTGTTCCATATGTGCACAACAGCCAGTATGTACCACCGTTCGTGATGGATATTGATGCCGATGTACAATTCTTCTTTGAGGCGACTTCGACTCAAAGGTGAAAAGTGATGACACATTCCTCTAATACATGAAAGATAAGTACAATCTCGACTGTGTATCAGATGTTAATAAGTCAACAACGCTGAGAGAAATAACCATCGATTTGATTTTTTCAAGGCACATTACACTTGAAACACTCCCCTTTGTTTCCTACTGAAATATTAAATGATGTAGAGTAGGGATTTTGAATGAGAAGCACAGTTGAAGACGTGAAGTAAGAACGTTTATATTAATAGATATTTTGTATTTATACATTTAGGTTGCGCTGTACAAGCATTACTCGTTTCTATGTCGCAGTAAACTATTATGTTACTGCGTAAACGTGAATTATTTGTAGCCTCACACTACGCTACTTTTGCCATTATCGTTATTCTTAACAGAATAACCCACATTAGAGGATCTTAAATATCACACATGAATATAAGTTGTACATAAATTGGTAATAGCACATTGTTACTTGTAATTAATCTGTATAATTAAAGTATAAAAGATATTTGATTTAACGAGTGCAAATAAACGTTAAATATCAAAAAAAAATGTATATTTCAATTTACTCCTGCTTTGTATTATACAAAATAATGAAAATTCAAACATAATAATAATGAAATAATGAAATAATGATCTTTATTCTGTAAGTAGGCCACAAGGGCACTTTTACAAGTCTGACTCTACGGCGTTTCCCAAGAGGAGACCACTGAAGAGAAGAAAGCCGAAACAAACTCAACAGTCAGTCATTTTTTCGAAATAACTCTTATATCTATTACAATATTCGTGCTTAGCCTAACCTAAATATATGTTTTGAGTATAAACTCAATGCGTAGTTCTTCAAGGAAACATATCAACTTATAAAAGTAAAAAAAAAAAAAAACTAGAATATAAAAAAGCTAAATAGTGATTTTTATTTAAAACAACTTACATACGTTTGATATGCCACCTTATAAGAACCGTGTCCCGGTAAAAGTAAATTATTTGGTTTCTGTTGTAATTCAATTCAATTCATAAAAGTATGCAATTTTTCATATTTTTTATGTACTAAAATGGTATAATTTGGGTCATTGGATGTCTTATGGTCCAGGAAGTAACATATTAGACATTAGTAGAACATTACAAAATTTAGAACTGATTGAAGGCACTGGGCAAAAGTCGCTAAATAAATGAACTCACTGACGAGTTCAAGGCACTGGGTGAAAGTGACTAAAACGCATATATGCGTCGGTGGCATTGAATGCGTTAACGTGTGGTACTTCGAATTTTCCCGCGGACACCGATCGTGTGACACGCCTGTGCTCTATTAATATTGGTTTATGCTCCTGATTGTTATGGCTATTAACTTACAGAAAATATTGATGTTTTAGACTAACTGCGAGTATTTTACAGATTTTAATAATTTTGAATAATCTGCGTTCCAATTATTTTTGTTTATTTACAAATAATTTTAAAAATCTGTTTTGCTGTGCTTCTACTGTTATTCCATCGCAATCAAGAGCATAAGGGTATTTGACTTAAAGACAAAATATTTTGCCATGATCCATTCATCGGCAATTTCTTTATTGAGTGTTAGAAAGGGATAGAGAATGACTTTTATTTTTTCCAGCAAACATGTGCGTCTATAAAGGTTGTTACGAGGATATAAGAGTTGTGAGAATTGAAAATGAATAGGTAATTGAGCTTATATATGCAAATTTTGTCATTCAGAAAGCAGCCTCCAGTGTGTACCACATAAATTATATTTTAATCTAGCTTGACATTGACATGAGAACCGGTATTTTTGTAGCACCTTACATCACTAAATTACCTCCCACCCACCTCCATGAATTTACATTATTTTATCTAGAAACAAGAAAGTTTTATTTCATATTCGCACAGTGCTTGTTTCGTTGTTACATATCACTTGATACAACATAATACATATTTAAAAAAAGTTGAAAATGCTTTGGTCAGTTGTTTCCTGAAAATATATTATTACAAACACTGACTAAGCTTTGTAAAGCAGGTAGACTGAAAAGTCGGCAAAGCAACCAAATTCAACAATGAAAGTTACAGTTACAACTCTTAACGACGAAATATTCGTCTTAGACGTATCGGAGGATTTGGAATTAGAAAATTTTAAAGCATTTTGTGAAATAGAATCGGGATTTCCCGCTAAGGATATTACGTTAAATTTTAATGGCAAGCCACTATTGGACGACAAGAAGTCGATGAAAGATCACGGCGTTCATGACGGCGATGTGGTGGTCCTGCTGCACATGGTGCAGTCCGCCTCATCGCTCAACGCCACCGACGCCAGCCAAGGTAAGTCCACGCAATCCACATACACTGTACCCTTCTCTGACAAAGCAATTTGCTTTGTCATGGTTTTATGTCAATATTGACATATCACGCCAAAACACATGCAACGTCAGATTTAAAATTAAATTAAAATTGACAAGTTATAGAAGATATCTTCTGTCAAAATAGTTTTTAATATTCCAAATCCTATTATTTGTTTGGCGATTGATACGTTTACAATTTTGCAGCTTTACCTACAGGTTTAGCTAACCTGGACTTCAGCAATATCCAAGTGCCTCCAGTTGCAAGCACAGCATCTACCTCAATGGCAGCTCGAGGACCTTCTGTTGAAGAGGATCCTCGTATGATAAGAGAAATGTTCCTTGCTAACCCTGACCAACTGGCTCTCCTAAAACAGAACAACCCGAGGTTAGCTGACGCCCTTGTAAGTGGGAATCTTGGTGAGTACTAAATAAATTGGTATGCGGAGTGAATACATAGCACAGACACTGTGCCACTATCTGTAAAGGAAGAGCCAGTATTGCAGTATCCATATACTTGAAGGGTCATTGGTTTGCCAATTTTAATACATTTGGACACTGCATTTCAGTTGCTCTGTAAGCAAAATTATGCTGACCTGTACCTCAGACATGTTTAACACTATACTAGTGCTAACTTATGAATTGTTTATTCACATGGCTATGGATTTACATTTAACAGATTAATAATGTGTATTAGTAGAAATGGTAATTGGGTGAGTTTGGAGTGAATCATTTGAATGATGTATCCAGGGCATGTTGATGCTAACTATGCTGTTGACGGAGGTGATAAGTTGGTACCCAAGTAACAAAATTTGGTACTATAAAAGTCCTGGGAACGTTTTTGGTTGTGCTAAATAGTGTAAATGATTAGCACTATAACGGTGTTGTAAATGTTTACAGAACCCCAAATAGGCCCTAGTTTTATCACTGATCTATTCTATAAACATTACATAAAGGAACTCACGGTGATAAATCAGCTGTATAGTTGAAATGTAAAAGTGACGAGAAACGCTTTTTAGTGCTGTCTCTAACCAAAACATGTTTATAGTGCTATTTTGCACCATAAACGATTCCAGTGCTCTTTTTTATCACACCTGCTCCGTGCTATTTTGTTAACAAATATTGCTAAGTAATTTATGTTTTATTTCATTTGCCATTTTTGCTTAAGTGACATATGTTATGTAGGTAATAAAAGGACGCACTAAATAACATTCGTGGACTGTAACTCAGTCGGTACTTTCACTTGCGAAAATAATTGTATTGATAAAATCGTTATGCTGATTTCAAATTTGACAATGCCCCTTCATTATTTACGTGTTTTAGTTAAATTTCAATTAATAAAATAAGGACTTGTCCTGACTGCGACTGCTATAGTACACATAGGCTCCAGCCGTGCTGCTAATGTGCTGGCAGAAAACAGCAGCCATATTTTAACAGATTAGGGTTCCATTGTCCAAATATAAAATAGTGAAGTCAAAATATATTTATTTGAATGGAGTTACATTAAATGCACAATGGGGCATAATTTGAGATGTGGTAAATGTGTTACCACACCAATTCTAAATCTGTTGGCTTTCCTTCTCCGGAATATATCCATCACAAAAGGACGTAGCTAGGGCATTTCATAAATATAACACAAAATTGGCCATATCTGTTGCTTTGAGCTGTGATAAAGGGGTAGTGTCCTCACTCTCATATTCGTCATCATTATTACTGGTTTGACAAGAAATAACTTTATTGCTACAGCCCTATTGTGGTAAAAACAAATATTTTGTGCAGAACCACATGCTATATTTATTGGACTCGCTTGACCAGTATGAAACCTTTTATGAAATACTAGTGATATATTTGATACTGAAAAGCTAGTATAGATCTAAGTAGTCATATAATTATTCTTTTTAGTGCTCATATGTCACGCTTTAGTCTCGTAACAGTAACATAAACTCACTTATAGAAGATATTATGCTATTTAGAATTTAAGTTATTTAGTAACTTTACCAGGTAACTTATAGTACTATTTGATACTATAAAAGAGTTTTAATGACTTACAGAACTCTAGCCCCATAGTGGTGTTGAAGGAGCTTTTAAGAAGCTAAAACGTTACGTAATGGGTGTGTAAAGTTCTTTTATAGTGCAGATTGATTCTGTAATAGTGTTTTCGGTACTGCTACAATACTAGTACTATAAAAGTTATGTTGACGCATTATTAGTGCAAAATAGGTACATAAAAGTGTCAGTAAAGTCGTCTATAGTATTATATAGTACTATAATTGCTTTTTGCATATCTATTACAGGGCAACACTTTATAGATTCTATTGTATGGTTCTTTAAGCGTTCTAAGAGCTACATTATAGAACTTAAATGCTCTTTAATCTTGTAGAACCATAACGCTTTGTTAAAAACCTTTATAGTACAAGCAGTCACAATGGTTACCATAATAGGCCTACTATGTCACTGTTTGGTCATATAATGCCTTAGTTATAGTACCTTTTGTTACTTGGGTAGCTATTCTCAATAGTGCTGATGATATTATCCTGTTCCATTCTGACTCACTGGGCTCAAAAATAGAGAGATATTACTTCATACATTCAGAACTTAGACTTGAGTTATACGGTTAATTTTGTATTGGAATTAGAAAGCCTGGGATGGAATGTGCATAAGGAATTTTGTATAGTCTCTTACTAGGAGAAAAGTATATTTATTAACTTTATACTTTGTAGATAACTTTGCAACTGTACTCCGCGAACAAATATTAGCTAGAACTCAACGCCAGCAACAAAGAATAAGGTTAGTTCATTTTAAAAATATTTTTATTTTTATTTTAGTTATTTATTCTAAACTAAACCAAGTAATCTATTTTTATTTGTAGAATGATGAACTCTGACCCATTTGATACTGAAGCCCAGAGAATGATTGCTGAAGAAATAAGACAAAAAAACATAGAGGCCAATATGGAAGCAGCCATGGAATACAACCCAGAGACCTTTGGAACTGTTGTTATGCTTTACATCAACTGCCATGTCAATGGGTAACTTGCTCAATATTCGCACATACCAACCAAAATAAGATATATATGTACATAGGCAGGGGCGTATTTTGAAATTTGGCACCCTGGGCCAATAAGTTTCACCGCCCCAGAAGTTAAGGAAATAACCGACCAAGTGCGAGTTGGACTCGCGCACCGAGGGCTGCTACGCTGCCCCTGGCTGTTTGCCGCCCCTGGCTGTTTGCCGCCCCTGGCCATGGCCCTCTTGGCCCTAGGGTAAATACGCCCCTGTACATAGGTACTAAGAGACACCGTAGCATCTAGCATCTGAAGCTGATTCAATTAGTGTAATTTCTAATATACAAGCCTATAAATATTATGCAATGTTACATATTACAATAAATAGTTGCTAGTTCGTTGGGACACAGCAATTTCAATTTTGGTTCAGAAATTTTAAGTCAGGCATATTTTGAGAATGCAAATAAAAGGTCCAATAACCTTTTGCCATTGTGCTTTTAATTGAATGCATTTCTAACATTTAGTATATTTGTAAACAAGGTTTTTTTTTTACGAGTTAGTTACTTTGCTACAGCAATGACAGTAAATGTTAACATATTTTGTATATCATTTCAGCTTTCCGGTCAAAGCTTTTATAGATTCTGGTGCACAAACTACAATAATGTCTGCAGCTTGTGCTGAGAGATGCAACATCATGCGCCTTGTTGATACCAGGTATAAGCCAAACCTTTACTTGTTTGTTTGATCCTTTGACTGATAGCGATATATACTGACAACATTATACTGATAAAGACTGAGCATTTTGTTTCAGCATTTTTTTGTGCCTATATGGAGCCATGGTTGTTCAGGGCTTCAGGGTAGGCTTTGATTCTGGCAAAAACAATATTATTTGTTTTAATCCATCACATGGCAAATTTAATTCTATTAAGTCCCATCTTAGTTTTGTATGAGGGTGGTCCCAAAATATCCGACTTAGATAGCAATACTGACTGAAAAATAAGGAATAAAATCGAAAAAAGAAGATGCTTTGTTCTTTTGTTTTTGTTTCATAGCCTTTAAATAGTGTTGCTCTGAGTGACAGGTTTTTAACATGTGCAGTGGCGTAGCTGGGTAACCAAGGACCCTGGTGCAATAGAAAAGATTGGGCCCCCATATCAGTTGTTAGTTGGGGATCAAGGGCCCCCAGTATCTATTGGGGCCGCGCTGCTCGGCACCGTCTAGCGTTCAGTAGCTACACCACCCTGTGCTGGTCCGGGCCCAAGGGCCCCTTGAGCTTGGGCGCCCCGGGGCACTGCCTCGTCTAGCCCTTGGTTTTTACGACGATTCATCACAATGCACTTTACCCCTGAGACGAAGGAACAGTTGAAACAGTGGGCTGAAAAGGGAGAACTGGCTCCAAAGAAGACAAAGTCAGTTCCAACTGCTGGTTAAGGTCATGGCGTCAGTATTTTGCGATGCGCATGGGATAATTTTTATTGTATATCTTCAAACAGGAAAAACCATCAACAGCGAGTACTACGCAAAACTATTGCAGCGTTTGAGTGACGAAATAAGGAAAAATAAGACCCATTTAGCGAAAAAGAAAGTGTTGTTTCATCAGGATACTGCACCAGTTCACACGTCCACCATTGCAATGCCTAAAAACAAGGACCATTAAAACAAGAGAACTGACCATCTCCATACAAAAAGCCGTTCCCCGATATGTACGACGTCATCTATGTATAAGAATTATTTATTCTAATTATTCAACTTTGCAAGCGTGACACAGTATTTAAATGTTACGATTTATTTATTATTATTATTAGCTATTTGCGAACTAATTATTACTATACTATGTTTCTTTAATGAATTATAACATCATTAAATGTTAAGTTTTAAAGCGGCATCTAGTTTTTGCCAGAATATCTCCTTGCGATCGGAACGCGATCTATAGTAATGGCAAGTGTCAGTCCTCTTGTTTTGATGGTCCTTGCCTAAAAATAATGTTGAAGAATCGCATACTCGTGCACCTTCTTTGCCAGAACTAGCTCCCTCGGATTAATTTCTGTTTCCTAACTTGCAAAAGTGGCTCGGCTGTAAGAGATTCGCAACTAATGAAGATCTAGAGTCTGCTGTTGATGGCTATTTTGAGGAGCTTGACACTGATCACTATAGTAATCAAATCTATATTGAGAAATATAAAAAAAACGATAATTTTGTGTTATCTTTGTTAGGCCCGCTACTTCTGGGGACCATTTGATCCGGGGTCTAGGATATTTTTTATGTATTTAAGTATTATAATTTATCTATATATTATAAATATCGTCGCCTAGTATCCATTGTTCAACCTTTGCTTAGTTTGGGACTATTTGCGTAAGGTTGTCCCTAATATTTATTATGTACACCAAATTGCATCTAAATCCGTTCATCCGTTATGGCGTGATTAAGATTCAAACATGTTTTTTGTTTATAATTTTAGTAAGATGGGTAGAATCAAAATATATTATTTACCTATTATATTAAATGACCGAGGAAATTAGTTCCACTAGAGAACTGTATTGTCAAGAGAATTAGACCTTGGGTGTAGATAAATAAAATAATAAATAAATAAATATTACGGGACAATTTTACACAAATCGAACTAGTCCCATGGTAAGCTCAATAAGGCTTACCATGATGTAGATATTTCATAAACTCTTCATTCACATCAATAAATCTGCCCGACTACATGTAAGTAGAAATAAGTAACACGATCACTGTGTGTGTTGCAGAGGATTTCGGCTCGTTTCATAAAACCCTTCTTGTGTTTTAAGGTCTCCCATTAATCAGTTGCCTAAACTAGGTACCACTAACATTATATGTAAGAACTATGTTACTAACATTTTTTTATGGGCCTGTAGGCCTGAAATAAATGATTTATTATATACTAGCTTCTGCCCGCGACTTTGTCCGCCTTAAATTCGTTTATCGCGGATAAGGATATTTTTCCGGGATGAAAAGTAGCCTATGTCCTTCCCCGGGACTCAAACTATCTCCATACCAAATTTCATCCAAATCGGATCAGCGGTTTTAGCGTGAAGAGGTAACAGACAGACAGACAGACAGACGGACAGACAGACAGACAGACAGACAGACAGACAGACAGACAGACAGACAGACAGACAGAAAGACAGACAGACAGACAGACAGAAAGACAGACAGACAGACAGACAGACACACTTTCGCATTTATAATATTAGTATGGATTATATTATTATTCTGCTTGTGTCCCGTTTGAACTGTTTGTCGGGGTGACATATAGGAACAGATTTGCAGTGTGACCAATAGCTACAAAACTGAACTAAATTTACATGTGACGGACAAAAAAAATTATATGACACATTCTTGCGGTGATCCGTTTATTCCAGAATCCCACTATCATGAATTCGTTTTTAATCAACTATTCATTGTTTTATTATTCACTCGTATTTCATTTAATGGTTGATATTAAGTTATAAAATTTCTCATCTTCTATCATGTTATTTACAGATGGGCTGGCATTGCCAAGGGCGTTGGCGTGCAAAGAATTATAGGTCGTATTCACATGGTGCAAATGAGAATCGAAAAAGACTTTCTGACCACATCTTTCTCAGTTTTGGAGGAGCAGCCCATGGATATGTTACTGGGATTAGACATGTTGAAAAGGCATCAGGTATGTGCCTTAATTTGTATTTGTATCAGGAAGGTAAACCTCGAGGTACTTAATTTATATACACCAATTGGAATCCCTCTTTTTGTTTCAATATGGTAAGAGTCCAGACTAGGATAGTCAGCTATCTCTGTGCCAAATATGGGTAAAATCCGCAGAACCGGAAAAAACACCATTATTTCTTGATTCAATAGCACCCAAATAACCCGTGTTCAACTTATATTTGTGAATATATCTATAATATACAGACAATACGGATTATTTCTTACAATTTCATAATAATACTAGAAGGCGCCCGCAACTTCTTTCGCAGAGGAGAAAAAGTCATAACGCTTCTTTTTTTCTTCAGCGTAGTCGGGTAAAAAGTATCCTATAACCAGCTGGAGAAACCCAGCTACCCGTGTACCAAAAATAGTTGAAACCCGTTTAGCTGATTTTGCGTGATGAAGCCGCAACGATACATACAAACATACAACAATATATTTGTGTGACCTCCAAATAGTCATTTACAATAGTTTTTTTTTTTTTATATTTTCGATGTAAAGACATTTAATTTTTACAACTTTATAATAGGATAGATAAATTAAGATTATTTATTTGTTTTTTGATTACAGTATTCTGTTTTCTGAATAGTTCTTTGTTTAACAGTGTAATATAGACTTGGAGAGGAATGTTCTTCGTATCGGAACCACTGGCACCGAAACTAAGTTCTTGCCAGAATCAGAGCTCCCTGACTGTGCCCGTCTCTCCGGCTACTCCGAGGAAGAAATAGTCAACCAGTCTGTAAAGGACCATGAAGAGAGACAAGTCAAAGAAGCGATCGAAAAATCAAAACAAGGTGGGAGAATGAAAAGATGTCAACATTTCGGAAAAAAATAAGTTACTATGATGTATATCTTTTGAAATGATATGTTTGCAAAGTTACAACTAAAAATAGTAATGAAGATAAAACAATAAAAATAGCAAATCTTGTTTGATGTCATAGTATTTAGTCTGCGATTATTATCAATAAATGAACATAAAACTAAAAAACCACAAGCAAAAATAAAAACAAATTGGCTAGAGACGTAAAGGCAGCCCTGCTTGCTCATGCCTGCCCTGAAAGAGTTACAATGATGATTTGTGTTTTCAGAAATGAGCCAAACCTCAAACACCGGTTTCTCGACATATTTTTTCTTCTTACCTACGCCCAATGGTTTTTTAATGATATCAGGAATATTTGGAAGTCAATTCTATAACATAATTGACACTTTGAAGCGTTACATTTACAAATTTAATTATTTATGCGAAAAGCATTTTTATTCACTTGTTTTTGAAACAAAAACAAATGAGTGAAATATGTCTACACATTATTGAAGCCTGATTGTTTAATCATTAAATTATCCGACTGTTCATCTTTTGTGGTATGTGTTAATGTACTAATATTTTTTAGAGTAAAACCACTCAATTACTATGAGAGTAGTTTATTCCGTGGACAGCAAAGATATAGAAGTTAGAGTAAAAAGTACAGTACATAGCAACCGTCACATTTGAAAACTAACGTTACGTTATCACAAAAACAGCCAGACATAGAACATGTAGTTTATATAGGTGCTAACACCAACACCACCCCTTAAACTATATATTCCGTCCAGTACATAATTATTTTACTACGGAGCACTAAGCATAAATAAATCTCTTACAAAACGTTGAAATTTTTCAATGCACAAAGGCTTCGTAAGAACATCCGCTAACATGTTCTCAGTACACATGTACTTAACAGTTATTAAACCATTCTCTACAATCTTGCGAATGAAATGATGCCTAACATCAATATGCTTAGTTCTAGCATGAAACATATGGTTTTCCGACGATTTAATTGTAGATTGATTATCATTATACACCAATATTTTCACGTCTAAATTCAAGCATTCCGATATAAACGCTTTATGGAACAATGCCTCTTTGCACGCATCCGATAGAGCCATATACTCAGCTTCGGTGCTGGAAAGAGCCACTGTACGCTGTTTACGACTCTCCCAAGAAACTATGGATTTGCCTAATTTAAATATATATCCTGTATAAGACCGACGATCGACTATACTAGCCGCCCAGTCCGCGTCCGCTGAACCTGTCACATTTATTCCACTCTTCTCATACGTAATGCTGTTGTTAATCGTACCTTTAAGATATCGAAGCACACGCTTCGCTGCTTTCCAGTGAGCTTCCGAGTAGCAATCATTGAACTGACTTAGCATACTCACAGCATGCGCTATGTCAGGGCGCGTACAGACTGCGATATACATCAGGCAACCAATCAGGTTTCTGTATTCATAGTCTCCATTCTTCTCAGCTCTAGCAAGTTTTAAACCAACTTCCATCGGTGTTTTAGCAGGTTTGCAATCTGTCATCTTAAACCTTTCAAAACTTTGCCAATATAGCTAGACTGATCCAGAACAATCTTTCCATCTTTACGACAGACGTGTATACCTAATACACTTTTCGCAGGCCCAAGATCCTTCATAACAAATTGTTTCATTATCTTCTCTTTTACCGCTTTTTTCTCAGTCTGATTGTTGCTAAACACCAAAATGTCATCGACATTTAGACCGAGAATGACAAGTCCGTTATCATTCGATCGTAGACACACGGCTCGGATGCCAACCTTTTGAATTTCAACTTCTTAACAAGCACGTCGTTTATCTTCTCATTCCATGATCTACTTGCTTGTTTTAATCCGTAAACCGCTTTGAGCAATCGATATGCTTTTCCTTTGCTGTTTTCTACATGAAAGCCTTCAGGAATCTCCATGTAAACGACTTCTTTTAAGTCTCCGTTGAGAAAAGCTGTTTTCACATCCATATGATCAATTTCCATATCATATTCATGCCGCTAATGCCATAAGTAGCCTTATTGTGGAGTACCTCACAACAGGTGAGAACGTTTGGAAGTAATCCACTCCATACTTCTGTGTGAATCCCTTCGCAACCAATTTAGCCTTGCACTGCAGGAGTTCTCCATTTAATCCTCTCTTATTCTTAAATATCCACTTGCACTTAACAGGTTTCTTTCCCTTCGGTAAGTCCACAAGTTCCAGACATTTATTATCTAAAAAGGATTGATATTCATCCTGTATTGCTGCCTTCCATTGCGCAGACTCAGGTCCATCGAGAGCTTCACGTACGGTATTTGGTGTATCCGTATCACAACTAGCTAATGCTGATAACAAAGCATCTTCAAATTCGTTCCGATCTCTCGATTCATCCGAATCCCATGAGGACGATCCAGGAATGTAGTCTTCATCCGAATTACCACAAGATTCACTAGTTTCAGAAGATTATGTGTCTTGATTCTGGTGTTCGTGGGGTTCTTGCATCGGTTCAACGGGTTCTGCCACTAGCGCTCCTACATTTTCAGATCCAGGGTTATTGATGATCATGTACGGAGTCGGCACGTTGACCACATGTTGCTGATCCTCCTGTTCAAACAGTCTTTATAGAATTTATCCTCTACAAACACGACATTTCGCGAAGTCACAACTTTATTTGGATGAGCGGGATCTACAAGTCGATATCCTTTAGTATCCTCGCAGTAACCTATAAATATGTACTCCTTACACTTCGGATCCAACTTTTTTCGACTTTCCAAGACAGAATAAGCTACACAACCAAAAATTCTTAAATGGTTCAAGTTTACCTTACTTCCCGACCACTTCTCCTCAGGAGTAGCACCCAGCACAGCTTTCGTTGGTGATCTATACTTTAAATAAACCGCGGCGCTCATTGCTTCCGCCCAGTATTTCTGTTCCAAGCCGGCACCCTGTAACATACACCTTGCAGCCTCAACAATTGTGCGATTCGCTCTCTCCGCAACAGCATTTTGTTGTGGACAGTGAGGCACAGTTTTCTGGTGTACAATACCATGCTGTTTCAGAAATACCTCAAATTGTCTATTTACATACTCGCCTCCATTGTCGGTCCTTAAAACTTTAATTGCTTTATTAGTTTGATTCTCGACCAGCAATTTAAATTGTTTAAAAATATCGAAAACATGATCTTTTGTTTTAATAAAATAACAAAAAGTTTTCCGCGTAAAATCATCTATAAAAAGTAGGGTAGTAACATATAACGAGAACCTCCAAAAGATGTTTGCGACATTGGCCCACAGACATCACTGTGTACCAGACCCAGGATTTCAGTAGCTCGAGTGAATGACTTATTCGGGAAAGGCAATTTCGCAGTCTTGCCTTCAATGCAAGAAATACATTGTCTAAAATTCGAATTTTCAAAGTCAATGTCATTAGCCATACCTGATTTCAATAGGTTCATGCTCCTTGAGTTTAGATGACCCAAACGCTGATGCCAGACATCTTGTGATATCACACATCCAGTCCCCACATTCGCCACGACTTGATCAGCGGACGCGCACTTAGACGTAAGAAGTTTCTAATTTATATAAACCATTCTCACGTTTAGCAATAGCTATTAAAACATCATCAAAATATATTTTACAAAATTCAGAACAGAAAATAACTCGAAAACCTTTAGATGTCAAAACGTTGACAGACATTGGAATAAAAACAACATCACTTAGAGTTTTTATGCCATCTTACATGCAGTTTGGTACTGCCACGACCCGCACTCTGGATTTTTTCGCTGTTCGCCACTGTAACTTCCAAGCTTGTATCCACCACGAAGTCCTGAAGAATTTCCTTTTTGTTGCACATATGACATAACGTTCCGGAATCAATGTACCACGCGGATGATTGCACATTCGCGGACAGCGCGCTCAGCATATTCATCGTGTCTTTACTAGGAGGATTCTTCAACTCCTTATTCTTGGTTGGACAGTTCTTAGAGATGTGACCCAGCTTCTTACAGCGGTAACATTTGACAGCCTTTTCGTTTCGCTTTGCCACCATTACGGAACCACTGCTCGTGTCCGTTCCGTTGGTCCGGCGCTGTTCTTCTTGTAAAAGTTTTTGTTTGACCAGCTCGCTCGACATTTTTACGCTGCAGTTTTCCAACGCCATTATTAGTGGGTCATAGTCAGATGTGAGACCACTCAGCATTATAACAGCCAAATATTCGTCTTCCAGCGCAGCTCCGATGTCTGTTAATTGTTGTGAGACATCACATACCTTCGCGAGATATGTCGGCATATCAGGATACTCTTGCAGTTTCATCCCGAACAGCTGCCGCATAAGACCTAGCCTTCTGCACAGCCCCCGGTCTTCTTACGCAGACTGCAGATTATTCCACGCCTCCCAGCCGGTAGACGCATTCCGCACGTGCGTGATTACCGCAGGACTAATGCTCAAACAAATGCGAGCCAGAGCTTTCTGTTGTTTCTTCATATCTTCACATAGGGCCTTACCGTCTTTTGTCTCCACGCACTCCCAAAAATCTTCATGGATTAAAATCATCTTCATGATGAATTTCCATGATCCATAGTTCCCCATGCCGTTTAATTTTTCAATGGCAGGAACAATAGCCGCCCCCGTACCGGACGTCGCCATTACGATATTTAGTTTTCGTGCGTACACTTTTCACGATAAAAGAAACACTCAACAGATCACTAGATAGCGCTTACTTATATTATTAGCGCTCTGCTACCATGTTAGAGTAAAATCACTCAATTACTATGAGAGTAGTTTATTCCGTGGACAGCAAAGATATAGAAGTCAGAGTAAAAAGTACAGTACATAGCAACCGTCACATTTGAAAACTAACGTTACGTTATCACAAAAACAGCCAGACATAGAACATGTAGTTTATATAGGTGCTAACACCAACAATATTATCATCACATAACCTCGTAGTAACTTTATCAGTTCGTTTGTAGGAATTTTAGCGATTTATTGTAATAATTAATAACCACACCTAAATATACACCACTAAGTAAATTGAAAACGTGTTGTAAATGGTAAAGCCATATTCTCATACTGTAATTCCATTGCTAAGCACCATTACAGATATATTCCTTAGGTTTATAATTTACGCAATAATTTAAGACATTAACTTGGATGTTTTAACCCTAAGGCTATCATTTGTGTAGTAAATTTGACATAGCACTATTAAGTTAATAATAAACTAAGAAAGACTAGCTTTTGGTTTAGCTTTTGTATTCCATTAATTGCATTATCTATTATTAAATTATGTTTGGTATTATGACCTGCAATGATAGTGACTTTGTTAAACAGCAGGGGGCAGCCTAGGTGCCCGGTCCACCACAAGCGTGCAGACGGCATCCGGCTCCACATCGGCGCCAACCTCAAGCCAGAGAATTGGTATGTAATATATTTCAGCATAAAAAAATATTGGCCTCACAAGGGGCTAAAACAAACTATTATGAATTTATTTCCGATATTCAGAATCACGAATTTTACAATACCGATTCTTACAATTCCGAATGGATCAAAATTCCGAATATGACAATTCCGAAAAGTCTTAAATCTGATTTTTATATGTCCGAAATTTAAAAATGTCTAACGTTTACATTTCCGATTTTCAAAATTCCGAATTTTAATACACCGAACAATAAGAAGTCCGACTGCATAAAAATCCGAAATATCAAAAGTACGAATTCCGAATACTAAAATGCTGAATTTCAAAATTCCGAATATCATTCCACCGATGAATAATAAATCCGACTAAACAAAAGTCCGAAACATCAGAATAACTTAATCTACAGTTTTCGGTTTTTGGCCCATGTTGCAATTTTGTCAATTGTGTACATGCAAGCAAGCATTTTGACGCTCCGCTCGCTTCGCTCGCTCCGCTATACATGGTCACAATACAAACCGAACCTAACCTACAGATTTCGGTTTTTATTAAGATTGATATAAATCACGAACTTTATATTACCGAATGTCGAAATTCCGATTATGAAAAATCACGAACTTTATAGTTCCGAATGTCAAAATTCCGAATTAGCAATGTCATTTCGGATAATTCATTTTCGGATTATTATTTTTCGGGTTAAAAAAACATCGGGCTTTTGATTCTTCGGTGTTACAAACTTCGGATTTTTGATATTCGGTAAACTAAATTTCGTGCTTTTCAATAATCGATATTTTAAATGTAGAAAAACGGAAACGGTATACACACTTAGACCTGGGGCCCGTTTCTCAAAAGCTTGTAACTTGTATTACAAGCGGAAATCTCTTTTTAATTCATCTTGTTGGAAAGAGATTTCCGCTTGTAATACAAGTTCCAAGCGTTTATGCAACGGGCTCCTAGTCTATTATTTATAAAAAATACATAAAAAATTTAAATCTCTTTGAAGTAAAACAATTTAACGGATTATATCGCGTATATTATCTCATTTTAGTTCCCGACGTTTCGGAAGCTTTCCAGCTTTCCATGGTCACGGGAGGACTGCCGAAACGTCGGGAACTAAAATGAGATAATATACGCGATATAATCCGTTAAATTGTTTTATTTAAATCTCTTGTTCTGTTGACAATTTACACTTGTTCGTCGAAAATATCACTGCGTAATAGTTTTTTGGCAAAATATTAATAGTCAACAAGGGCACTAACTACGTTTTCTCGAAGCACTTCGTCATTTTTTTGAACCCTCATTACCTAACCCAAGTTGGCTTTGGATTATACCAGATAAACAAAATTCTTGGAATATGTTGTCAACAGTGGATTTAGTAAACGTATAAAGTTTCAGTTGCATAGCTCTAATACTTTAAATTTTATTGATATCTAAAAAACACCCGATTTCGTCACTGACTCACTCACTGATGATCACCAAAATACTTAGGGTACTTCCTGAAGTCCTTACAATTAGGCCCGGTGGGTGGCACGGTAATCGGAAAATTCTTCTGTACGTCAGTAATGTGTATGTCACTGAACTTCTTCTAAACAAAGACTTGCCCCTTTTAAAAAATAATTATATTGCATTAAAATGGGTCCCTGTATGATTTAGATTATTAACCCGGTACCTAGGTGGCAGCAGTCGGAATCTAGAAAGTTTTATTAGTAGCGGGACTTCAAGACGTCATTAATGTCTGACCATTTTATCCGTACAAAAACATTTTCAACTAAATTTTTTCACTGTACCCGGCAGGTGACGCTCGGAATTTTACACTTTCACAACCGAGACGCTACATGCGTATCCGATAACACGGGAAAATGCGTCTGTAGCAAAAACTTACTATGCGCAGAGTGACTTGTTTTCTGTACTATATTTTGTGTGATGTGCAATAAAGAGTTATTGTATTGTAATGTGTCCACCTAGCGGGTTTGGAGAAACAAAAATACTCCGTAATAAGGATGGTCTTGCCTGTGTATCATCAAATCAGTTCTATGATCACAATGCCTGATGCCAACCCAAAATTATTGCATATCTACGTCATAGATGATGAGGAGCAGCAAATAAACAAACGTACAAATGTCTTAGACTAGTTATAGATCCGAGGAAATGTGGCTAATTTGGAAGCTTTTATCCGAAAGTCAACATTCGGGCAGTACAGCGTCTGCCGAGTCTGCTAGCATTTATATTTATCTAGTTCTTCTGTTGTTCTGCTTCCTATTCTATTAAAGACTAGTTTGAATAACATGGATCGAAACATTGCGAATAGGAAAATTTGAGATAGGTTAAAAATTATCTTCCGTGAAAAAGCACAAACAACAATGTACGGTATACTCTTACTCGACAGAATTTCATTTGCACGAATTTCAGCTGCCACATACTTCAACTGCCATAATGTTGTTTCTTATAATTTCGTATGCCATACTCTCTTTTACTATATTAATCATATGCCAGAATCTTCGTTTCCCATGATATTAATACCAATAATTTAAATTTCGATAATCATTGTCATCCATAATTATCACATGACAGACATACACCCTGTCCAATACGAGGGCTGCTATTTATATATCCGGAAACCGGGATTACAATCTTCTTAAATAGCATATTTGACCGCCATGGTAAAATTTGAACTTTTTTAAGTATATAAGGTATATTTTTTCTTCCTTATTAACGCTCGTGTTTTGTTTTTGACGGGTTTTAAATGTCATCTCGCAGCAAGAATGGAACTCACTCGTGAAAATATTCGTGCTATGATTTATTATGATTTTCGGCGTGGTTTAACGCAACAACAGTGCATAGATCAACTAACTTCAACTTTTGGTGATGAAGCCCCATCTAAAACTACTGTGTATCACTGGTTTAGTGAGTTCAATCGTGGACGTAGTATGCTTACGGACGAAGTTAAGGCAGGTCGCCCGAAATCGGTCGTTGTACAACAAAATATCGAGGCTGTGCGAAAACTTATAATGGACGACCGACATGTTACGTACCGCGAGATAGAGGCGACTCTGGGTATTTCTATGACCAGCATTAATAGCATATTACATAATTATTTGGCTGTAAAAAAAATTTGTTCGCGTTGGATACCCCACAACTTAACAAATGAGCAAAAACATGCTCGCGTCGAATGGTGCAATAAAATGTTAAAAAAATATAACCGTGGTGACTCAAAAGCCGTTTATAACATCTATACAGGTGACGAATCCTGGATCTATGCATACGATCCCGAAACGAAGCAACAATCAACGGTATGGGTGTTTCAAAATGAGCCGAACCCTACGAAAGTTACTCGTGCAAAAAGTACATTGAAACAAATGGTGGCCTGCTTCTTCGGTATTAATGGCCATGTAGCTACAGTGCCACTAGAAAACCGTAGAACGGTTAATTCAGAGTGGTACACGACCATTTGCTTACCGGAAGTATTTGAACAAATTCGTAAAACTAACCAGCGACGAAGAATCATTCTTCATCATGACAATGCCAGCTGTCATACGTCACGCGAAACAACTCTATTTTTGGAGGGTCAAAATGTGGAATTAACGGGTCATCCGCCGTACAGCCCTGACTTGGCACCCAACGATTTTTATTTATTTCCAAATATAAAGAATAAATTACGCGGTCAACGATTTTCGACCGCTGAAGATGCTGTCGACGCATTCAAACAACACGTTATGGAGGTACCTCAGGCGGAGTGGCAGAAGTGCTTTAAAAATTGGTTCACGCGAATGCAAAAGTGCATAGATCATCAAGGGGAATACTTTGAAAAACAATAAAACTATTTTCAGCCGTGTACGTTTGTTTGTTTTTTTGTTTCCGGATATATAAGTAGCAACCCTCGTAAGTTCGAATACACTTATTTTTATACTGACGGAGATAGATGTATCATGCCATAAAATAAGGTTTTTTATTTAACATAAACAAAATACAATCATCAAAGATTTGGCGTTTTGGCGTTTGCTTTTAATCCAAGATGAAGCAATTCCAAATTTATCTTAGATGTCGTAACGGCGACAACCCGCGTACAATCTTCAGAGCGTTAAAACCTCTCGGAATAAAATGCAAACTAGCTTGTATCACAATAAAAAGGTAGAAGGAACTTCCCTAAAAGAATGAATGGAATGTGCCTGTAAAATTGACTGGCAGCCTTGAGCTTCTTGGTGTTCAGTTGACTGCCAATCTCAATTTCGGTCAATATATCGAGTCCAAAGCAAAGACTGCAGCCAAAAAACTCGGAATCCTCTCCAAGGTTAGGCGGTATTTCACTCCAGGACAGCTTTTAATGCTTTACCAAGCACAAGTCCGGTCATGTATGGAGTACTGCTGTCACCTTTGGGATGGATCAGCTAAATACCAACTGGCCACTTTGGACTCGATTGACAAACGAGCTAGGCGGCTTATTGGCGACCCTACTCTAACGGACACTAAGCTGCAGAGCCTTGAGCATCGACGTAGGGTCGCTCGTCTGTCGGTCTTTTACAGGTTACATTTCGGTGAGTGTGCGGGGGAATTACATGATTTAATTCCACCAGCCCCTTTCCATCATCGGGACACACGACGCGTGCGTTCGTTCCATCCGCACGTGGTCAATATTCCGCGGATCCGCACGAAGCGCTATGGTGCAACTTTTATCATGCGTACCGCAAAGGAGTGGAACTCGTTGCCTGCGAGTGTGTTCCCCGACCATTATAATTTGGGCGTGTTCAAGACAAGAGTGAATAGGCTGTTTCTAGACGGGCATGATACATCCTTGACCGCATCGTCACTTAACAACAGGTGAGATTGCGGTCAAATGCCCATCTATTTATAATAAAAAAAAAAAAAAAAACGAAGTTACAGAATGGGGTCGACTTAATTTAGTCCGTGTTAACCCTACAAAGACACAGGTTTGCGCTTTCACCACTAAAAAGTCTGCGTTTGTTGCATCACCTCGTTTTGAGAATACTCCTCTAACTGCCACAGCGCCAGTATTGGAATTTTTGGCGTCGATATTTCGGGTGAAGTCCAGTTCCGCGGCCATCTAGAGGGTAAGGCCAAATTAGCCTCTAAGAAGCTCGGCGTGCCCAACAGATCGAGACAGTATTTTACTCCGGCCCACCTCCTACAGCTTTACAAGGCGCAGGTCCGCCCCGCACATGGAATACTGTTCTCATCTGTGGGCTGGGGCTCCCCAGTACCAGCTTGTCCCTCTAGACCGCATACAACGGAGAGCGTCTCGTATCGTCGGTTGCCAGAGTATTTAAGATCAGCTTGACTCCTTGGCACTGCGTAGAGATGTAGCGTCGCTCTGCATTTTCTATCGCTTGTATAACGGGGAGTGCTCGGAAGAATTGTTCGGGTTGATCCCAGCTGCATCTTTCCGCCATCGTCCTACGCGACAATATTTCCACCCTCACTACTGCGATGGTTGGCAGTCCACAACTGTGCGTTTATCTAGAAATTTCCTGCCTCGCACGACTGAACTGAGGAATAAATTGCCGCCTGCAGTATTTCCGGACCGATGCGACCTTCAAGCTTTCAAGAAAAGAGTGTACTCCCACCTGAAAGGCCGGCAACGCACTTGTGACTCCTCCAGTGATGCAAGTGTCTATGGGCGACGGTGATCGCTTACCATCAGGCGACCCGTCGGCTAGTTTCTCTCTCTTCTCATCTCATAAAAAAAAGATGGAGACCTCCTCATTAAACGACAGAAAGAGCTGCTCGACCACGTTCATATAGAACATACACCGGTGAAGATCACGAGACAGCCAAATCGACGAAAAACATCACCGTTTTATCCGAAAATTTGCGGCTCAGGATGACTTCGGCCACAGTTCCATTTCGTCACCTTCTTAAGTCGTTCCCATTCGCATGTATGGTCTACTGTTCCGATTCGCCAGCATTCCTATATCGTCACTTCCCTAACTCGCCCGCTTTCTTACGTGGGCCACTGTACCAACTCGTTTACATTCGTAATTAGACTACAGTGCCAATTCGTCAACATTCCTAATTAGTCTACAGTGTCAACTCGTCAACATTACTATTTATACCACAGTGCCAACTCGTCAACAATTACTATTTAGACCACAGTGCCAACTGGTCAACATTTCTATTTAGACCACAGTGGGGTGATTATTTGAGCGTTTGAACCGTCTCATTAGTCTGCCCCCAACATTGACGACTTCCATATGAGTTGTGGCGCTATTTTCGGTTGTATTATAGAAGTCGTGGCATTTAACAATTATTATCAAAATTAGGTTGATTGCTTTTATGAATTGGTTAATAATGCGAACAGACTTATGAGGCGGTTAAAACGCTCGAATAATCACCCAGTGCTAACTCGTCAACTATGCATATAGTAAAAATATTAAACACCCAGACTCGAGTACAAACATTCGTGTTCATCACACAATGTTTGCCCAAACTGGGAATCGAACCCGCGACCACCCGCGACCACATCACCATTTGAAAAACCACCACCACCACCACCATTGTCGGTTCGGATATTTCTGGATAGTATACACCGAGGGCCTGAATAACCCGATAAACTTTTTAACCACGTATTTTGGATGGTATTACAATTAAAAAATGTTATATCAACATAGGGCAAATTCTGTACTTAAATAAAAAATATTTTTTAGAACAAAGTAAGTGAATTAACTTTAGCATTACCTTGTGAACAAATCTTTAGTTAAAAGAGTGAGTAAGAAAAAACAATCCCTAGTAGAGAAACAGAGTAAGCGAACATGACACTTCACGAATCACTCCGACGTCATAAGATGCACGGCGAGTGAAGTGCGGGTCATGTGACATGTGTTCTTTACTAGTTCATGACAACGAATGTCAAGAGAATACAGTACAGCATACTTGTATTCAAGTGGAAAGAAACACAATGCAATACAATTACGGATCTTATTAGTGCATTAGGTTTTCGAAATGTGAACCATTATTTTGAATACAAAGGTATGTTCGTAAACGGATTTCATTATTTAAGTTGTAAAAACTGGTTTTAATTTCATCAGAGGGTGCCGAAATCCTTAGCATTAGTTCTTCTCTCGAGTGTACTGGTCTTGAATAAACCTTATCTTTCAATGTCCCCCATAAAAAAAAAAAATCTGAGAGTTAGGTCTGGTGACCTGGCAGGTCACGCGAGAACATTGCTTCCACGACCTATCCACTTGTTGAGGAAATTTTGGCGTAACCATCCCTTAACCTCATTGATGAAGTAGGCCGGGCAACCGTCATGCTGGACCCTTTACCTGCAAGTTCGTGCAAGACCATCTTCACGAAACCGTCTATGTGTGTCCACGAAAGTGGAATGGTGCGGTACGCGACGAGTGGGAAATCTTCTTCGGTATTCAGCAACTGCTTCGTACGAATTGCCGTTACAAAATCCGTAAATAAAATGGATATCCGCTAAGTGAGCCGGAGTATAATGCGGCATGGCTTTATTTATTTGTTACACTTTATTTGGATCGCAATTCGATCTTATGTGACAATCATTCATCATTTTGAACGTTGACATTTCAGTGACATCAATTTTAAACTATCGGCCAGTTATTAGGTATATTATAAGTAAATAGTTTTCACACTCGCGACTCGCAAAAAGAATAGAAACAATACGTAGTCTAGTCTTAACGATAAGTGAGGAGTATTATTTATGATACTGATAAAGTAAAGATAAGGATATTATAATTAACTTGTAGAGCTAGGAGTACTGCAGTGCAACTCAGCTTTAAGATACATCTTTATTATACGATAAAAATAGCCTTGGTAATGAAACCTTTTTGTAATAGTGTGCCAAACTTAACTAATTCCAAATAGCATGCAGTTAGTACTCCGTCGTATAAAAAACATTAAGTGGATTATACCCTACGTCATCTCCTTAGGGTGTGTTAGACTGGAGATTTATCGAAATGTATTTTTTGTTTATAATGAAAATCTTAAAAAATCTATTGTTAAAGTTAATCGGGTTACTCGAGCCCAGGGTGTATAGTAGAACCTACATTATTTTTATGAAATGAAATGAAGTGAAATAATTTATTTCTGTAAGTAGGCCGCAAGGACACTTTTACAAGTCTGGTTCAACCAGCATTTATATTTGAAACTCTGGGAACGTATATACATTTATGACCTTGATGATACTAGGTATGATTTTAATAAACACAGGACATGGTAAACTTTTTCATAGAAGCACTGTCTTTTAATAGACTTTACGTTATCGTTTATCGTAGCACTGTGGTCGATAAAGGAATGCGGACGAGTTGGCACTGAGGTCGGTATAAGAATGCGGACGAGTTGGCACTGGTGATGCTGTCCAAGGAGTACTGAGGTCGATAAAAAAAGTGGACGAGTTAGCACTTTGGTCAAAATAGGAATGTAGACAAAATGGGGTATTGACGATATCAGAAAGTGGACGAGGTAGGAAGGTGAAGATTTAGGAATTGTAGGCTGACGACATGGCACTGTGGACGATTTAAGAAGGTGATGTAATAGGTTTGTGGACGAAGTCATCCTGAGCCAACTTTGCTGCTGTTATGAAATCGTACATTATTTTAAAATTACTTTTAATTTGTATCCGAACTTATTGGACACAGTGTAATGTCATTCATTTGCTATCCGTCTTAATTGTTCGAATCGGAGAAGTAGGTTTGGTTAAAAGACTAATCTTAGTCAATCTTTGCTATATCTACCTACTAGTGATGCTGTAGGTGAAAACAAGCGGGGAAAGGCAGGATAAGACAAGTCGGTGTAGGTACAGTCAAGTTCATAAATATATGAGCAAATCCAAGGCTTCATAAATAATTTAGCATAGAAAGGTACATAGGCATCTGATCAGATTTACCAATCAAAAATATGTACACATATCACCTATCATATTAATCTGAGCAAGTCTCACAATAATATGTAAGCAACTGAAAAATTATAAATATTTGAGCAAATATTTACAAAATTATTTATCCATGTCTAAGTACACAAATACTTACGCAAAAGTTTTTACAAATATTTATAAACATGTAGTGGAACAATAAAATCTGTACTAAGGCTTTATAATTTTATGTGTACACGTGGAAGTTCATAAATATTTAAACAAACATATGACTTAACATTATGACAATCATCGAAAAGAGTACCGTACTGTCAAATCATACATTTGTCTCCTTCACTTTAAGTGTGACATCATATAAGTGTCATTGGTGTTTGCTTACGGCTTCTTACCTATTTTTGCTGCTTTCGATTACGATTGACTTAAGGGAGGTTGTTATCAACTTTAATGACTGGCCACTCACAAGTTTTTAAATGATAAGCTGTTCTTGAAGGCATTTCTAGGTATGTTCAGGCGTGGATTAAAAGAAAAACAAGACCAGGGAGAATTGAAATTAAATAAAATGCCACCGAAAAGCCCAGATTTGAACCCCATCGAGAATGTATTGGGTTTGATGGTGCAAGATTGGGATTCTACAAAGGCTCGAACTCTGGACGGCCTACGAGCACACGTCAAAGAATTTTGGGAGACGTAGGTACAGATCGACCGAAGCCTGTCAAAATATGATAAGTTCGATGAAAGACCGATTGCAGGCGGTTAAAGACGCTTTTGGTGGCTATACTAAGTATTAAACTCATAATATAACCCATGAATATATAGATATAGTTCTATTGAATTTATAATTAGATATAAGTAGCTTAGTTAGAAGATGTAAACATTTATATAAAATCTGAAAAAAACACTTTTTGTTTTATTGACATCTTCAATGAATTCTTAACCTTTTAAACGCCAAAAACATCTAAAGGTGTCGTGTGGTGTCGTGGCCTACCACCACACCAGCAACGATTAATGTGTCATGGCGTTCACTGTCAAAGTAACTTTTATGGTTTCAAGTAGCTTAAGCTTCAAAAGGTTAAAGAATAACATAAAAATCGACTTTTTTTTAAGTCTACAGTGTAATTGATTACCTTAGCTTAGTGTACATATGTAAGGGTCAAATTATAACTTTCTAAATCAATCTTAATTTACTTCCACTATAAGTCTTCGTCACATTATGTATTTTGATAAATATATAGGCCGTGAGAACCAGGTGATTTTTCATTTTTAATCCGATATTTATGAACTTCCACGTGTTCCAGATATGTTTATTCCACCACATGTTTATGAATATTTGTAAAAACCTTTGCGTAGGTATTTGTTAAATAAAATAAAAAAATATTTGCTCAGATATTTATAATTTTTCACTTGCTTACATATTATTATGAGACCTGCTCAGATTAATATGATAGGTGATGGTACATATTTTTGATTGGTAAATCTGTTCAGATGCCTATGTACCTTCAAAAATAATTGAGCGATTTTTGATTGCTCAATTATTTTTGAAGCCTTGGATTTGCTCATATATTTATGAACTCAGTCGAGTACAACGACGAGTGAAGCCAGGAGGGGTGTTAGACAGAATATTTACCTATGCTATACTAGGCTATACTACGTGAAGTAAGAAACATTATCTATTTCACCTTAAGGCAGTTCCGACTTGGGTTAGGTACGACGACGAGAGAAGCGAGGAGGAGTGTTAGGTTGAACTGCGACTCTAAAGACCGATCGAAGCGAGCTAGCCGCGGAGGTCTATACCGAGTGCTCGAAAAATCCGAAAATCATAGTTACTTTGCAGAAAAATATTGGTCAGAATTACATTTGGGATAGCATGTTTCGCAGAAACACTTTCGGTCGAATGGTAGTTTTGCATAAAGGTATAGTTGGCATTACTACTACCACGCATACGACACATTTACCAGAACATTATTTTGTAGAACATTACTTTGGCAGACTTTGATTTAGCATCATTTTATGTACCATAATAATTTTATGGCATACTATTATAATAGCATAATTATTTTCTGCTAACAGAAAAGTGGGCTAGGTTGATGTTACGTAGTAGAATATACGTCCCACCAAATTAGCTATGTATGGCATAATAGGATTGTTAGGTATCTTGCGTCCCCAACACACCCGAGACACTATCATTAAAAAAATACAGTCCCAGAGTCACCGTTAGGTACGAAGAGGACCGAAGCGAGAAGGAGTGTTAGGTTGAACAGCAATTCTAATGAGCGAGCGAAGCGAGCGAGCCGCGGAGGTCTTTATCGAGTGGTCGAAAAATCCTAACATTACCTATTTTACCTTAAGGCAGGTCCTTACTGCAGGTGACTTTTCTTAGGTTAGGTACGACGACGAGCGAAGCGAGGAGGACTGTTAAGTTGAACTATGACCCTAACGAGCGAGCGAAGCGAGCGAGCCGCGGAGGTCTATATTGAGCGGTCGAAAAATCCTAATAATAATAGAAAAACAGGAAGCAAAGATAAATAAGAAGAATTATGAATAAAACAATAATTATAATAGATTTATAATGACTCATCAACATTTTGCAAATATAAGGTTCGATGTTATAAAATTCTGCAAAATAATTTGTGCCAAAGTATATCTGAGTGAGGTGTTTCTGTCTAACGTTAACTCAGTTGCGTGCGCGGCGACATACCGGCAACATACCGGGATTATTTTTTATTCGTAATACGTAAAAATATGGCGAAATCTACCGTAGACGCCCTGAAAAAAATTAACAGAAAGTTTTTACTACCAAATGACAATATTCACGCACGAACATGTTGATTATTTTAAGCGTCGGGGAATAAACACCAGGTACCCGCTCCGTGGCAATAAGCACGCGGATAGACTGGTTGCGGAGCCGCACAGGCTCGTCAAGTCAGAACAGTCCGTGTACTTCCTGGGACCTTCTGTCTATAACCGCTTGCCCGACACTATCAAGAATGCAGCTTCCACCGCAATATTTAAGAACACACTCATGAAGTGGTTGATGAAGGAACAATTTTACAGTTTTGACGAGTTTCTTAATTTACCCCTCGCAATGTAAAAATTGTTAGATACAATTAATTATTATGACTATTTATATTTTTGTGAATCTACGACTTGTAACAATTGTTATTAATAAATATTTCATTTCATTTCGTTACCTCTGCCAAGTATGAGAATGCGAAACAAATATATCTCAAAAAAGTTTCTACAAGACAATAGTGAACCATGCAAAATACTTCCATGCTTGCTTGTATGTACACTCGTAAATAGTCTATTATTACATCAAAATGCTTGCAAGTATTAGAAATTTTAGCAAAGCCCACCCATTGGATGGATCGGAAAAAAACAAACAGCATTTAGTATGGCGTTTAAATGTTTTATGAAATAATATTATTGCACTTAATAATATGGAAAACAATACGTATGGAATTCGTATCACTATGACATCTAATGTTCGGGAATACACGAGTATATCAAATGACGTTTTTATAACGACACGTTTGGCGCAGTGGGTTATAAAACGGCCTACGAAGCTAGCGGTCCCGGGTTCGAATCCCGGCCAGGGCAAGTGTTGTGCGATGAGCACGAATGTTTGTTCCTCTAGCTAGGTCTTGGATGTTTTCAATGTATTTAAGTATTATAATTTATATGTATATATATATATATATATAATGTATATCGTCGCCTAGTACCCATTATCCAAGCTTTGCTTAGTTTGGGACTAGGTCGATTTGTGTAAGATTGTCCCTGATATTTATTTATTGTATTATTAATAGTAAACGAAACATTCGGGCAAGTTAAATTTTAGCAAATGAAAATTATTGCATATAAATGTCGGGCAAACAATAAATAACCAAAAGGTAAAATAAATTATAAGAAAAAAGGCGTCCGGGAATTAGTATACTAGAGAATAAAAATATCGGAAACCCATTTTAAGTAAAAATTACAAGAAGGCGCCCGCAACTTCGTTCGCGGAGAAGAAGAGTTATAACCCCTCTTTTTTTGACAGTGCAGTATGGTAAAAAGTATCCTGTAAGCATCTGTGGATACCCGTGTACCAAAAATACCTAGTTGAGATAAAAGAGTGGGCCAATTATCTTGCCGGAGAGTGTATCTTCAATGTACAGCCATTTCATTTTTACTACTTTATAATAGCATAGAAGTGAAATAGGCTATTTTCGTCTTTGCCCTGTACTAAAACTTGTGAAACAGCATAATTTAATTTGTTAGGGTATTGTTTCACAAATTCTTTTTTCCGTATTTAATACGTTAGCGATTTTTGTACAACATTAACGAGTTCGCAGACCTGATTTATTTTTATTTATTAGATGTTTGCCTTGGTTCTGTTCGATTGAAGCTTTTTTTCTATTTTTCTATTTCTGGTACACTGAAAGCTGGATATCCTGGAATGGTTACTATTTTTAATGAGACTGGAAATAAGTGGGTTATGATTTTTTCCTCTGCGGTCCACGAACAAAGTTACACAACCATCTTGTAGACTGATATTTGCGTGTTTGTTCATGTCGAGAGTATAACGTGTTCAGTTATAGGTGACCCCAGTCTGACGATCTTGCCTACGGATTCTTTCGGCGAGACGGAAGTGGAGGAAATCGTTGCCTTGGGGTTCACAAGAGAACAGGTATGTCACAATAATCTTGATTTCGTATTTATATACGGTCGCGAAGGCATAAGTGTGAAAATCAAAATAAGTGTACATAAAAAAATCTCCGTCTCAGTTTCGTTACATTTTAGTATTAATGTTTTTTTTTATTTCTATAAACATAACAGAGAGCAATATGTTTACATATACAATTTTGGTCACTTTCTCAGTTTCGTTACATTCATAGTAATAAATAATATTCATACTAAAATGTAACTAAAGTGAGATGGAGATGTTGGACACTTGCTTGTATGAGGTTCGAATTTATGAACGATTCTGAGTAAGATAAAACCCAAAAAATTAATACTTCAAAGATTTTTTTTTATGTACACTTTTTGATTTACTCCCGTAAGCCATAAAATATAGTTACAAGATTTATTATTTTTTCTTATTAATGCTTTATTATTTTTCGCATTTTTTTAAATTATTTTTTAACTTAGGCATTTGTTTCTTTGGATCAAATCTCGGATATTTACATTATTTCCTTTTTCTTTTATATAAATAACTATAAGTATGAAATAAATCAGTTGAATGTAGAAAATACCAGTTTATTTACAAGAATATACATTTATCTAGGCAAAAGATTTAGACAACACTTGCAAAAACATTGAATATATCGCACTCCAAAAACAGAGACGCTTTCGCGGCGAGTCAGTCGTTACGGAATGAATTTCTTTCACGAAGTATTGTCGCCGGCGTTATTGTACTTAGTTGGTTAATAAGTTCTAGGTTTCTTGCAAATAAAATAAAATGAAGATGTTTTTGGTATTGTACCCGTACATCTATCCAAAGCTTAGTTAGCCAGTTAGGAAATTATGATTTCTCTCAAAAATTTGCGTTGCAATTTTCTTTGTCAGCCTCTAAAGCTTGAGACAAACATACTTTAAAAATACGCACAAGATTCAAGTGGATATTATCTCTAATTTGCAGTATGTTATGAAAAACTTTAAACAGAGCTTCAACTTTATTTTATTTTAAGGTGCAATTTATGTAAGCGCAGACGACACAATGGGCCAGTATTCGCGTTTTACGTACTTTGCTCAGTTGCGCGCCAGCGAAATTACTGTATTTTGTGCTAAACTGAAAAACTACTTTAACTTCTTGATGGGAATATTTAGTATATCAAATCTTGCGCGGCATTCCAACGGGTGGTATATCTCGAAGCTTAAAAGTTGGCAAAGAAAGTATGGGGACTAAATTTAAGTAAATTTTATGTTTTCTTAGTTGACAAAACTGGCTTTAAATTTAAGTACAGTCGCGGAATGAAAAGGTTGACCAGAGTTCAAACAAAGTAATTTACGCGTTGTAAGTACATGTTACCTATTTCAACTGTGTAACTAGCTGTGTAATTTGACAAAAAAGTTCAATTTTGCTTAGGCGAACTTTCCTTGAGTATTAAGAGTCCACAGTAAACTCGATTCTCCATACAAACGTAGTTACGCTCGCATTTTAAAACGACTTGATAGTTTGTTCTGAAACTTTGAACTTAGAATAAGTTAAGGTATATGCAGGCCTTTATTAGTTTATATAGCTTCAGATACCATAGTAAAAAAAATACGGCGAATTTAAGTTTTTCATACAAAACTTATTTTTGCTGTATTTCGTTTGTTTTATAAACTGGAGCCATATAAACTAATAACAGGCCTAGATATACCTCATGTCATTGAATATACAAAGTTTTGTTACAATCCAACACGTAGTTTTAAAATGAGAACGAAACTCCGTTTGTATGGGAAGGTGAAATTCGGCCGAGTTTGCTGGGACTCATAGTTGAACTAAAACCTTTAATTAGATTGATCTTGCCATTGCCATTGTGTCTAGTTTGATAAGTGTAACGATTACATCCACTTCGCTTATAATGATTCAAACTATTAAATGTGAATAACAGTTCCTGTCAATTTCATCTATGCTATTATAAAGTTGTAGAAATCAAATGTCTGTTCATTAAAGATATTTTCAAAAAATTGATTGTTACCGACTATTTGGAGCTCACTAAAACGAAAAATATTTGTATGTGTCGTTGTGGCTTCATCACGCAAAATCGGCTAAACGGATTTCAACTATTTCTGGTACACGGGTAGAGTCGGACCATTTTATCTCTTCCAAGCAAATGAACTGACAAATTATATAAAAACTGAATATGGCAATGTTTTGTATTTGTCACAGACGTCAAGTTGTTTGTGTGTTGTATGTGTCTTATGAAACAATTTATCTTTACGTGCGTTGGTTTTTAATAAAACAAAGTTCTAGTCATTTATATTTCTTGTATTCGTGTTAATATTTTACAATGCCGAGAAATTTAAATATTCAAGAAAGAGCTCCCAAAACCAAAGTTCGAATATGTGCGGTCCTCTTTTCTCCTTCCTAAAATAACTGAAAAATTAAAAAGATAAATAGCTTAATATTAATTTGGCTATCCAATAAGCAAAGAGGTGAATTCTTAAAGTACACTATGTTTATTGCGAGAAAATTTTAATTCCTATGTGCGGGTTGCTACTTGTATGTTGTTTCAAGGATACACAATAAATTATCTTCACTATATTTTTGAGAGATTACTGTTAACGACTAAAGAAACGACTAACTGTCGCGTCCCACAAACCTCCCCGTGCGTCCCGCGCGGTGGTTACTTTTCTGCCGACGTTGGGAATTGCTTCGGAACTGTGTTCCCACAGTATTCCTCCTCTTAAAGAAAAATGAAACTCACGCATAAAAAAAGAACTTACAATAAGGACACTATGAAACCAGTACACAGGCTGCACTCCTGACATTTGCTGCGGTGGCATGTTGCCGCCGCGAGACGCAGTTTGAGGCAGCGACTTCACGGTCTTGCGTATCCAGTTTCTCACGTGACGTTTACATTTAGCGCGTAACACGTATATTAATATCAAGAATAGCACCGCACCTGCGACTACGAGTCCAATCCCGACGTAGTTGAGTTTAGCTTCCACCTGACTCGATAATGATTGGACTCGGGCTATAGCGATATTATTATTATGGGATTTGTCTTCCGTGCTAGATCCGATGCCCATCGTGGACGAAAAATTATAAATCAACGTGAAAATTCGTAATCGCACAGCAAATTTACTAATGAAACTGATTACGCTCTGTCGAAACGTGCTACCTGCACGAAAATATGCCAAGAGAAAAAATAAAATAAACTAACCTGTAGTTTACAACATCTATAGATGCTGAGTGTGCATCCAGCATCAATCAAAACAAATACTTAGTCTAAAGTACGCTTAAGCTAGGCTACATCGTAAGGTTGTCATCGTATAGCGCTATACTTTTACTTTTTATTTTCTAAAATTGCACTTAACACAAACACACAAACAAGAAAAGAAGAGAGAGAGAGAAAAAAATACACTATAGGTAACCTTCTGGGCCATGCCGCTTTTCGCGAGATTTACCTAAGAAAAATTAAGTTACATAATATTGTTTCCTTGTTTATCTACACAAAGCTTATTTTAAAAATACTTTTTTAATTATTATTTTATAAATATACTAAAAAATATTACCGACTGTACTTTTCGTTAAACATCCGTTAACTACTCATCAAGACGATTCTAAAGAGCCCAAACTCGGTAGGATTGTGTTATTATATTACAGAGTTCGTATGACCACCTTCCGGCTCCATCATCAGATCAGCTCCATGGTGTCTTAATATTGTATTGTCACGTAACTTACATAAGTATGCCAAATTTTAGCTCAATCGGAAACCGGGAAGTGGGTCAAATTAAACTTGCAAGATTTGACCCTTACATACAACAACATAAAACATACATTACAAGTTAAATAAAAGCTCGTAAAAAGTTAAAGTATTTGTAATTGAAATTACAAATTACTCAAACTCAGTAATTCAAACTACATGTATTTCAATTGCAAATGTATTTCATTTCAATTACAAATGTTATTAATTTCGCCCAACACTGCCTGCAACGACCACACCTCTGTTCAAAAAAGGTGATAAATCATTGATGTGTAATTATCGCCCTATAACGCTTATACCGATCATATCATATCTAAGATATTTGAAAAAGCTATTTAAAAAAGGCTCTTGTCTTTTTTTTGAGAAACATAAAATTCTTTTAACTTAATAAATAACGTTACCAAAAGTATTGGGAAAAAGAAACAAACAGTTGTAGTGTTTTTTTATATGTCAAAGGCCTTCGACTTTGTGTCACACAAGCTACTTATTCAAAAACTACGATTTGGGTATAATGGGCCCAGCTTTAGAGTGGATTAAATCGTATTTAGATAACAGACAACAATGTGTTGAGATCAGGAGCTCCAAAAACTCAACAATTTCCTATCACAGGTACGTGGCTAATAGGCAAGGAGTGCCACAGAGAAGTGTACTAGGACCGCTCCTATTCTTAACATACATAAATGACTTACCAGATGTAACTACACATCAATGTACACTTTTCGCGGATGACATATCAATTTTAGTGACTAGAAATGATATCAATAATTTAATAATGAAATCAATTACACAATAAAATTAGTAATAATATATATATAATGGCTTGAATTAAAAAAAAAACAGTTAATCTTCATAAAACACAATTTGTGCAATTTTGTAATGTAAGAAATAATGTTATGACAGTAGATGTTAGCTACAATAATACCTACACAAATTCAAGAAGTAAATATAGCAATTTTTTTAGGAATGAACGATGGATAAGAATTGTAATTGGAATAATCAAGTAGATTTAGTATGCAATAAGATCATGAGATTCATATATGTTTTGAGACTTCTTCGCAACATTTCTACGTGGAATACTGTTCTCATGGCATATCATAGATATGTTGCGTCGGTATTTAGATACGGTTGTCTTATTTGGGGTAATTCTACTGATGTAATTAGAGCATTCATAGCACAAAAAATGTCTACTCACAATGGGTGGTGTAACATCAGAACAATCATGTAAACATTTGTGAAACTTGACATTTTAACACTGCCATGTATGTATATTTTTGAAGCGGCAATGAATTCCTAGTTGCGCCCACTTCGCGAAAAAAACCAGTTTCCAGATGTGTATTAGGATATATGTATAATGCAATTCCAGATTATTTATGTCTTTGCCTATCAATCAGTTCGAAAGTAAGCTACATCATTGGCTTAAACACAAAAATGTTTTATTCCACAAATGAGCTCTTCAAAACATGAGCTGTCTTTAGTTAGGATATGATAGGTTAATAATACTATAATTCTGTATGCTAGTATTTAGCAAGATATGTCTTTGTTCCGAATTATACGACATAACACGTGATTGTACCATATCTTGTAGCAAATAAAATATATTTCATTTATATTTCAATGAGTGCGCTTCGTTCAATGTTTTAAGTGTTGTATTCGTGAGCGTTTCTTTGCACGTGCGCTATGTCAACGTATGTATTAAAAACAGCTGCAGCCTTGGTTCTGGAACAACATCTTTGAGGTAACATATCCTTGTTTCTTATAAATCCGGTATTAGGTTAATTACTCTCATCTTCCTTTATGTTTAACATCCGACGATTAGTATTTTTTTATGTATTCATTCAGTGCTAGCCGACCATACGAAGTTAGCCGCAATAACGCGAACGTGAATGGATTTAGGTAATTGCTGCGTTTTCGCACTTTGCTATGGATATATGAATATTAAAATGTTCCGTGTTTCATTAATTTTTATATTGTTCCAGGCTATCGTAGAACTACGCCGCTTCAACGGCGATAAGACGCAGGCGACTGTCGCATTATTTGCGAAATCACTTAAGTTCTGATGGCGAAAAGCCGGTTTCATCATGTATTACTATTTGGTGAAAATAAATAATTATCACATGTGTTACGAGAACCGTAAAATGTGTGCCTTGTGACATTACAATGATTTTAAACAATTTGAATTTCCATGGCCTCGTCACCTAGCTGTAAAATTTTATTTTCACCAAATAGTCTGTAGTCATACTTTACTTTTAAGTTGTAATTGTAACGGTTTTGGTTGGGCTCACTGTCGGAAGTATAAACCACGAAATCTGATATTATTTTTATGATAGTTGGACGTGTTTTGGGACTGAGAATATTGGAGTTTTAATGTTAGGTTGTTTTAGTAGCGGCTGCCGTTTATGTCTCCATTGTCAGCCTCGACCATTTCATACATTTAGTATGGTATTTTTTCTATTAGCATAATAGTGTTTTTTATACATGGAGAATTCCTATTTACGTATTGAATGTAATTTAATGAAGTTTACTAGGATGCCACGATTTTTATTATTTGTCAGAAAGTGAGAAGTATCGTACTTATTTTAAATAACACAGATACACTTATGACATATTTTCAAATTATATTGTTAGGTACCTACTATCATGAGTATCTTTACTGAAGTCTGGAAGATCAAGCAATAATTGAATTAAAATATATAAATAAACTATATATCAAACTATTTATGGATTAATTTATGTAAAAGGGTTTATTTTACATTATATGAAATACCATTAACTTAGATTATTATTGTAATAGGTTTATTTATAATATTTTTTGCATGTTTTCCCATATCTAATAAAAAATCACACAAATGCGGAGTTTTTTTTTTATGGATCCAAGTAAGCTATTTATGTATATTAAAAAAAGAGCTAATACATACTATGCCCAAACCCGCAAAGAAAGAAATGTTTCCAGGAAAAAGGAAAAGTCGTTTATTTACACGAAAATCAAAGCCTAAAACTAAACTTTAAACCTAGTGTTGCCTACTCGGGCCCTCCTGCTATGCGATCAGTCATGGACCTGATGAGCGTCACTATACTCTCTTGAGGGATGTTGTTACAGAGATCTGGCTATTCTAATTAGGAACAACAGAGGGCTCAAGATAACTTGGACAAAGACCAACACGAATAATATACCAGCATCGATCGATGTCAATAATAAGACTTCTTTATTCATCATCGCAACACACCGATCCAATGCAACGTTGGAAGTTACAAGACAAAATACACACACATCGGGAACTAAGACGCAGTAAACCAACGCATTCAATTGGAAAAAAACCTTTTCCACACAAGCAGAAACAGTAATGGGGAAATACTTACAGATCAAAAAAACTCCGACTAGAAACATCGTTCGGCCGAAACAGTTGCAGAATAGCATGCAATCAAGCAACAAAAACTCACAAATACACCCTATATTAACGCAAGGCACGAGCCTGCCTATCTTTAGCTTCATAAAAGGTCTACACACATCCTTATCAGACCACAAAACCAGACTCACAAAAATCTAATAAGACCAACACAAAGAAGTCGCCGTGGGACAAGATATCAGACGTGTCAAAAATTTTACCTACAAGACACCGGACTATGATTTGCTTGAAGATACAACCACAAAAGGGAAATACCAAAAGAACGAATGATAGAAAGTAAACACTCAGAATAAAGTCCGCTGCAATGGGAAAAAATCGCGGCAATCATGAAAACATCCGCATCGAAAAGAACTAAAGAAAGAGCGCCGCGTACCGCGTAGCATTAGCGAAACTGCAACAGGCAAAGTTAAGAAAAGTCAACGCCCCACTATGGGCGGCCTCATACAAGCGTGTGGAAATTCAAGTCTCAAATAAAGTTATTCTTTTGGGGCAAAAGTTTGATAATATTATAGTACAATAATTGGTTCATAAGGGTCAAGCAATATTTTTTAATATATTTAACTGTAATTGATATTATTTCGGGTGAATGGGCTAGCACAAGGCAATTGTATTACATTTTTCCTTAATAAGATATAATGAAGTGTCTGTTTTCATAATTTAGAATTATATTAATCGGTTTATTTGCTTTCTACAGATTTTTTTCAAAGGCGCATATTAAAATGACTAAACTTTGAGTTTAAAGTAAGTTCTGGAGCTAGCTTCAAGTAGTGACTAGTTATATTATAAAGCTCATAGATTAGGCAATACGTTCCGTAAAAAAAATCCTTCGCCTAACCGAGTTTTTTCGACATAAATGATTTTTTTTAACAAAAAGTAATACTCTTTACAGAAGTTTAATAGCAACAAGTGTAAAATGTGTGTAATCATCCTTGAATATAATAATCATATTCGCGACGGTGCACGCTCTCATTTCGTATGGCACGGAACTCTGGGCCAGAGCGGCGGACTGGCATAGGGTATTTGTACTGCAAAAACGAGCCGTTCGAGCAATAGCAGGTGTTTCTGATGAAGTCTCTGCTCGCCAATACTTTAGGCAGTACAACATCCTGACATTACCATGTGTACTGATCCAACAAGTGGCAATATTCACATACGCCCATAGTGGAGAGTTTGCGACCAAACAAGCAAAACACTGAACACTGTCTGCGTAGTAACAAAAATGCGGGTCGTTTCGCCCCCGTGACCCACAGGCTAGCGAAAACTAAACGGTCAGCTTACGTTCTCGGCCCTTTAATTTACAACCAATTACCGGACAGTATCAGGGATGCACCTTCCTCACAAACATTTAAAAATAAACTGAAATAATGGCTGCTAGAAGCACAATTTTATGACTTAACTGAAATTATGAAACAATGAATTTATAATATTTAATTTTTACAATGTTGTAATTAATTAATTAAATAATGTTGAATAGATCTGTTATGTATGTACACCACAACTAAATATATTAAGTTAAGAAACCGACTTGTAACGATGTTATGAATAAATTTTTCATTTTCATTTCATTTTCATAATAACTCTTTAGGCCATCAAAGCATGTCGTCTCCTCCAGGTTTTATGACATTAATAGTAGTTTATGCAACTGATACATAATGAGAGGCCTTACAATACGAGTGTGGTTTTATGAAACGAGCGTTAGCGAGTTTCATAATAGGATCACACGAGTGTCTTAAGGCCTAATTATGTACAGATGCATACACTACTTTATCTACACACATATCACAAGTACTCTAAGATTGGTTCAAAAATAGCCGTAGGTAAATGACCTGCATCAATAGACCATAGATATTAAAATAATGCAATTAAAAATAAACTTGAACAAATACAGAGGAAAACAAATTATTTATTCACATAGTCGTGTGTTTGTTCATTCTCTAATCTAAAAAAATCTTAGCCAATTTTTCTGACAACAAGTTATTTGTTGCAATCGTGGCTGCATTAACGATATCCGGCGGAGTGTTTCTTGGAGTCACTTCTACTCATATTTTCAACTTTAATGTAAATTACAAACAACTTTTCATAATGGGGAAAGGATGATTTTTTTTAAATCACTCGATTTTTTTTATTAATAGGAATAACCTTCCTCATTCCTGGAAAAAAGTTACAGATTTTTCTGTAGCTTTAAATAATTATAAAAAATGAAAGTATTTTTACTGTCCCCGTTCGGGCCTGGTACGGTCAGCTGGGCGCTTTCCTTAGTCGCTCAATCAGTACATATAAAAAATAATCTATGCTTAATGTCAGATTGACCTTGTCAACTCGTCATAAACGCATCGTTACTTTTAAATTTTCGTAATTTAATGGGATTTTCTTAAATTTGACCACTGCTTGCTCACCACCGGAATTTTGATTGCCTGCTGTGATGACTACCTTCGCTTTGGACCCTGGACTTGACCTTGATAGCTTTTACGATGACCATAGAAACGGAAACTGGAATACTGTTATTTTGTCGTTTTATTAATATTCTTTGCCATGGATGGCCCCGCATATCAACGATTTAAGGAACCAAAGCCATATTTTTTACCAAAATGCTCCAATCCAACCAACTCCAATGATGTAAAAAAACCCAGGTTTAAAGTTCTTTCTTTCGAAAAAAAAATGGTGTCAAATGGTTAATAGAAACTGCCCGAAGCGTCGGCTTTATATTTGCGAAGAACACAGAAACGTAAGTGATCGTGAACTATATGCAATGGCATTTCCTTGAAAAAAATGTTGAACATCATGAATGAATGCTTGGTGACACAGCTTTGAGTGGATGTTTTCTAGAATCTGTTGTCGAGCCAAACGTAATACATAGGAACATATTTTACAGTTTTTAATATTCCAATATTTTTGTTAAAATATATTTGTTACATATGTATCATCTGAAATAATAAAAGAATATTGATTTAATACGGGTGTTTTTTTACGAAGACTATACCCGCGTTGAAATTCTTGTTTGTAGGCGTGCCGTCGTGCTAGTTTAAAAGGCTCTTTAGTAGGAGTTTCCATGTGTTTTACATCCCTTTTCATTAGCACGGCAGTGTGTCACTGAGAGGTTGGGGGTTGGACGTTAAATTATTTTGGAAACCATATTATTATAAGTAACCGTATTAAAATGTTTCAAAATCTCTGCTCGGTGAACATATTGCGCCTGGTGCAGCCTTAACTACAACTTTGTTCGCGGACGATATAAAAAGCGACACCATGTTATGACACATGTTCAAACAACTGACTTAAACCTGATTGCTGATAAATGATAAGCGACTATATAACTTTTAATTAAATTCATATGAATCCTTTATTATCAAGTCTTGACTAGGCAAAGATATGTGGGAGACGGGTGCTGGCGCATAGTCTACCTATATAACAACATCATATAAACCTGTATCGATTTGACGATCATTGTCTCGATATTTGTTTCGGTAAACGGTCTTGAGGTAGAATACAGAAGGCAGTAATCCTAGACACAGTGCACATTGTCAGGAGGTTCCTCTGTGGTACTTGCTGCTGGCAGCACCCTAGATTAGGTTACTTATAATGTAACCTATTTATATCCTGTATTTTACTTTGATATACTTATTGTAAAAAAAACCTAGGTTCTCTTGTTGGTGTGCAATAAATAATGATTGTATTGTCAGGACAGTCGCAACTAGAGTGCCAGATGGGTGCAACCTTTACAAATGTTTCCATGCATACCTATTGGTAAAAATAAAGTAAAATATATCGATTCATCGAGGCTTTATTTCTGGATCAATGGATTATAGTTCCTTTTCTGTTCCGCGAACTAGTGTCTTTGTTAGATGTGACAATAAATTGTGCTCACATGCGCATATTTTCATGCAGTATCCATAAAAAAAAAAAACCAACACCAAACAGTATAATCCTCGACACGTGTTTCGCCTCTCTACGAGGCATCATCAGGAGATTCAGGAGATGTTGTCAGTCCGGCGCACACCAGAGAAAAAAAAATTGACTCGTCTCGAGGATTATACTGTTTGGTATTGGTTTGTTGTATTTGCATGCGTATTTTTTTTTTATTTTATGGAAACTGCATGAAATAATGCTCATGTGAGCACAATTTATTGTCACATCTAACAAAGACACTAGTTCGCGGAACAGCAAAGGAACTATAATCCATTGATCTAGTATGGAATTCCGCAAAGTAACGCCTGAATTTATCAATGCTTTATTTCTGCCCTTATTTAAGTTGTGGCATATGCCACATTCAAAATTACAAGAAACACATTTTTTTTCCAGATCGCAAGATATATCCGTAATATAGTGTTATTTGTGTCGTCAAGATGGACTGTCACAATGTAATATTTCTTTGATATTTTATGTTCAGGTTCAATTTTAGCTCGGACATCACATAGGCTTCCGGCTCTTTCACTTCAACATATCCAACTGCATTTTCCGCGAAGACCTTAAAATAAGTGAAGGTAAGAATAACGAATTGTTATAAAATCAAAGCAGATCTTAATATAAATACAATATACAGAGCATTTCTCAAATAAGTACAATGGGCCATTCTATCTTCTAAATACTATATAAACATAAATCATCCCTATTCCATTCTCGTGTCGGTACAGTCATCCATCCTCTTATAGTTTGTAACATCCAAAGTACTAAGTGCATACAATGTGCTCGTGAGGAACCCGCATACTTTTACCAGCGTGTATACGAGGGGTGATCCAAAAGTAATGATAACTGAATACTTATTGAATCGGATTAAAATATATAGGCGTTACTGGCTATAAAAACTCCTTAGTAAATAAAAAATATATATACGTATCTGTCAGAGAGGTGCAGCTGTTTTTTCACGAGCAGTCGGAACAATAATACATAAATTTAGAAAACTGAGGTGAGAGCGGTTATTAAATACTTCTTTTTGAAAAAAATGAGTACTAAAGATATACAGGGTGTATGGTAGAGCGTCTGCCAAAAGACTAGGGTAGGTAGGTAGGGTCACTTGCAACACATTTTGGGCCAATTAACACTTGTCCTGCCCACGGTGTTTTTTTAACTATTTATTTTATTTTATTTAGGCATTTGCAAACAATTCACATTATTGCTTACTTATTTTTTTTTTTAAACGTGTCTGCACAAAACTGTTTGTATTTTTCAAATCTCTAATGTATGCGTATCCTATTGAAATTTAATTTTTATTTAGAAAGCAAATAAAAAAAAAGTTATGAGCCGACAAAGTGTGAAGGAAAGAAAATAAAAATCATCGAGCTCAACTTTATGGCACAATTAAAAAAAAGTTGAAACTCCTCAGATCTTCCAATATAATTAAAACTTTTTCAGTTCATGACTATTCTAACGGCATACCATATGACTAGAATCACTTTCAATTTTCCGGTGAAAAAAGGTTTTTGTCTAAAATGGTGACGTAAATCACCTAGTACTTCTTCAAAACTACTTAAAAATAAGATTTGATAAAATAAATAAATGAACACTAAATTCACTAACTAAATCAAATTTATGCGACTAATCATAAAGAAATCATAAAAAAAGTCATCTAAATTAATAAATAAACCTAAACTTAGTAATAATTTATTTTTATAATCCCTTATCCATATCCAATATGCAAGTTACGACCAATAACTTAATTTATTTTTTCCTGATATTCTTGCATGATAATTTACCCAATTCTAAGTATTCTTACAAGTAATAAAAAAAAAAAAAGTTAACTGCGCAGGAAAACATTAATTTTAGTAAAGAAAGAGAGGCATTATTTTAGTTGGCTCTAAAGTTGTGTCGGTTGTTTATTAATATCACGATAACTTTATTGTTGTTATCAACATGGCTACATACAGTAATGAGGAATATGCTCACATTTTATTGACATGGTGCTGAATGACTTTTTCGAGTCCGCTCCGCCGTATTCCACAGTGGCACGGTGGTCAAAGGAGTTTAACTTGGGAAGAACATCCACTCAAGATGAACATCGCGAAGGCCGTCCATCTGTTGCCATTACTGGAGAAAACGTCAAAAAACTTCATGATCTCGTTTTAACAGATAGAAGGATGACTATCAGGCATTTAGTTGAGCTCACAGGCATCGCGTATGGCAGCATTCAAAGAATCTTAACTGATGAACTACACATGAAAAAAGTCTCCGCTCGTTGGGTGCCTAGAATGTTAACGGCTGAACAAAGTAAAATACGATGTGAGATTTCGAAGTCTAATCTTGACAAATATCAAACTGATTCCGAAACATTTCTGTGTCGGTTTGTAACCATGGACGAGTCTTGGATCCACCATTTCGATCCTGAGACCAAACAGCAATCCATGAGCTGGAAGCGAGCGTCTTCCCCTACACCGAAGAAATTCAAGGTGCTGAGGGAGTCATAATGAATCGAATACCTGGAAAAGGGAACCACTATTACGGGCTGCTACTACGCTGACCAAATACGCAGATTGATAGAGGCAATCAAAGAAAAGCGGATAGGTAAACTTCGAGCTGGCATCATGTTTCACCAGGACAACGCACCGCCCCACAAGGCCGGCTTTGCGATGGCTGCCATCCGTGATTCAGGGTTCGAATTGCTGAAACACCCCCCATATTCGCCAGACCTAGCCCCTAGCGACTTTTATTTCTTTTCACGGCTGAAGGAAGATCTTAGAGGCAACAAATTTTTGAATGATGGCGAGGTAATGGCCGCTGTGGAGGCATTTTTAGAGGGTCAAGAAAAATATATATTTTTTTAAAGGAATTCGTGGTCTGGAGAAACGAAGTCTACAAAATCCAAGTCCAAGCGTGTAGACTTGGAAGGAGATTACGTAGAAAAATAAATTATTTTATTAAACATTTTATGCGTCTTTCATAACTGATTACTTTTGGATCACCCCTCGTACCTGAGGTTAATAGGATCAAAAAATAATCTAGCGTAGTTTTGAAGATATTATCAACTAGAAGGTGCCCGCGACTTCGTTCGCAGAGGAGAAAAAGTCATAACCCCTCTTTTCTTCAGCGTAGTCGGGTAAAAAGTATCCTTTAACCATTTGGAGATACCCAGCTATCTGTGTACCAAAAATTGTTGAAATCCGTTGAGCCGATTTGGCGTGATGAAGCTCCTCAACACATATAAACACAAAAAAATCCAATAAAAAAATATTTTTCGCTTCGGTGACCTCAAAGTAGTCTCCTACAATAGCCATTATGACACGAAGTGATTATTTGGACAAGCTCACGAAGTGAGCGAGGACAAATATGTCTGAGTGTCATAATGGCGTTTAGCCACGTGTTAAACACTCTGCTTTTCACTTCGACTGCGAGAAAATAAAAAAGACTTAACACTAAAATTGTATATTTCATGAAAAATAAAAAGTACAGTTTGAGCAATTTTTGTAGTTTGGTTTGGTTTGGTTTAATGGTCCAGACAAGCGTTTAATGACAAAGTGTGCAGTAACAGCCCAAAAAGACCGGGGCCTGTGCCAGGGCTAGTTACGTATTGTATGACAAATTTTTCAGAGAGCGATCGGTGTTTTAGAGAGACAAATGTGTGGCCAAATTAGATATATTTTAACTTACTTTAACTAAGCTTAGCTAATCAATATGGCATAACTTTCATTAGCTTCCATAGAGGTTATGCTATATTGTAAATATAAATATATATATGTATAATAAATATATATTGTATACGTATATAAGTAAATATATGCGCGCATTAACATAAAAGTTATTTATCTATTTTGTAGTATGAATGGAGTTTAATCAATATTTAGGGAATAAGATTTGAGTAAAAAGTATTAAACTCTGTAAACGAAAATTCTGCAAGAATTTGTTTACTGTTTTTGATTAAACTATTTATGATCGCCTTATTTGTTACAGACTCATTTGGACTATCTATTCGTAGTAATTCCAATGGTTCTAACAATTCACTGGGCAATTTATTGAAAAGCCCAATATATGAGAAATGTTTCCGAGCGGTTTTACTGTTCCTAACTGGCGTCTTATACTTACTTCGTATATTTCTGAGGTTTTCTTGGTTTGCATCTAATACTAAGTCGTTTACGTGTCTACCAAAATATATTATTACTTGCCATATATATAGTTGCCGTGGCGACAACACCTGACTCAGTTTATAAATTCCTTCCGTTGAAAATCTTCTTGGCTTTCTTTTAATTATTTTTAAAATCAATTTTTGTGCTATCTCTAATTTAGATATAAGTTGTGCGCTGCAGCCCCCCCCCATGCTATAATTCCGTATAATAAAATAGTCTGGGTTAACGTATAGTACACGGTCTCAAGAGTTTTCTGATCGACAATATTTCTCAGTTCCAAAAACACGTAAGCGGTTTGTCTTATTCTAGTCGCAATGTTTTGGCAATGATGGTCCCATCTCAGGTTTTCGTCAATTTCAATACCAAGGTATTTAAGCGAATGTACTCGATGTATTTTTGTACAGTTACAAGTGCTAACAGTGTTTTCCGAACATTTGTGTATTTTTAAGCTAATGTTTTGCTTAGGTTGTCCTGCTTTAGTGAATGAGAAGCATAAGTAATTAGTCTTAGTAACATTTAAGGATAGCAAATTCCTATCATACCAATTTTGCGCTATTCTTAAACCTTCCGATGCACGAGTAAACGCTGCATCCCAAGATTCCCCAACAAAGCTTATCACTGTATCATCAGCAAAACATATACACTGACATGTTTGTGACTGCAGTACGGAACAAAAGTCATTTAGATATATATTGAATAGAATTGGGCCCAAAACACTGCCTTGGGGCACGCCGAAGTCTATATGTTTTTTCTCACCAAGAACATTATCAATCCTAACCAATTGACTCCTATCAGATAAATAACTTTCGAACCCTTTCAGCATCTTACTAACAATACCATAAGCTTTTAATTTTTTTAATAGTATTTTGTGTGAAACGGTATCGAATGCTTTGGCCAAATCTATAAAGACTGACAACACCTTTGATTTTCGATCAGTATTGTCAACTACAAAGTTTGTTAACTGAGCTATTGCGTCACTGGTGTTGTATCCTTTTCTAAAACCATATTGATATTTTGAAAGTATATTATTTTTCTCCAAATACAAGCATAGTCTCGCCTTTACTACCTTTTCGAAATTTTTTGAGATACTTGATAGCAGGGATATTGGACGGTAATTAGATACATTTTTTGCATTCCCTTTTTTAAAGATGGGGATAACGGCAGCTGTTTTTAATTCTTTAGGGAATATTCCTTGCTTTAAGCTTAAGTTTATGATGTGTACCAGTGGTTGCACTATATTTTTTGAGATTGTTCTAAGTGTGCTTCCTGCGAATCCATCAAGCCCACTAGAGTTATTATTTTGAAGTGACATTATTATGAGAGTTACTTCCTTTACACAGGTGGGTTTGGGGTAAAAAGATGTATTTCTTTCATAAACAACGTTTAGTTCATCTGTTAGCTGGGTTTCCGAAGCATTTAAATCCTTAAGGTGCTCAGTAGCCAAGTCTCGTCCAACGGCAGAAAAATAGGAGTTGAAAGCATTAGCAGCTGCAAGTGGTTGACTTAGCACTTTGATACTTTCGGTCCCTACTTGTAGCTCTTTAATAGTGTTATTATTAAAAAATTTCCTGCCCGAAGCCTCATTTATCGTAGACCAGATTAATTTGGGATTATTCTTTGCTTTTTCAAATTTGTCTTTATAGTATTTAGTCTTTGCTTTTTTAACCAGTAAATTACAAATTCGCCTATACGCTATGTAGTCATGTTTTAATGTTAAATTATCTGAGTGTTTTTTAAAAGTCTTATATAGTTTATCTCTTTTGCGAATACATAGTATAAGCCCTCGTGTGATCCATGGTTTAATAGGTTTATTCCTATGCCGTTTTATCACCTTAACAGTCGTATTATTTTCAATATGCCTGCTTAGCGTCTTACTAAAAGATCCAAACGCATTATCAACGTGATTGCTACAGTATATGCCGTTCCATGACTCTTTTTCAAGATCAGCCATAAGTTGATCATGATCGTTTTTTTTTACTGAAAATTCAGGAATACTTCTACGTTCCACTCATGATTATTACCCAATACGCACAAGGTTAACTTATGGTCAGTCACTGGTGCATTATATATAATACATTCACACTTTAAGTTTTCTAACTTAAACATGCAGTGATCGAGACAACTATCCTCCCTTGTAGGTTTGTCGATGCCTATTTTAAATTTATGCAGTGTAAGCAGATCAATATAGTCATCTGCTTGCGGATGTTTGCTTCCCGATGAGGTCAAAAAATTGATGTTGAGGTCACCTATTAAGATAGAGTTTTTAATGCCTTTGTTTTCACTTAAGACTTTATCTAGTGATTCCAAAACTATCTCTAAATTAAAAGACGAGGGCGACCTGTATACACCAAATAGGACACAGTCATTGACATCAACTCTCAGGCAGTTAGCTCCGAGTAATTCAATTTCCTTGTAAGTAAAACTTAGATCATTTTTAATGAACATAACAACACCGTCATTTTGAATGGGATTTATGTTAGACCAGATGCTAGTATACCTCTGAATTGTTTGATTCGGCTTTCGATTTTTTATTCTACATTCTGTTAAGACTAGTACGTCATAATTCTTAATGGTATCTTCTAGTGTGACTAACAAACTGTCAACGTTTTTAAATATAGATCTAATATTAATTGATACAATTTTTAATAATGTACTTGATTTCGAATTAAGATATGTTTTTAACGTAATTGGATTATCCATTTCATGGACCACTAGGTCACACGAGTGCCTTTCCAGATTTTCATTTAAAAAAGTAAAGTCATTAGCCATAATCGTCGTGGATAAAATGGACTTTTAGAGACAATTTATACTCAGAAATTTGAATCATTACCAAACATATGTATACGTGATTGGAACCCTTGTTTAGCCCCCTTAAATTGCGTTTAAACACAAATGATCCATTAACATAATGTATACCATATTTATCATAGAATAAACATACTACATATATTAAATACTGATTAAAACTTAAATAATAGAAACATTTGGCTAGTGATGCATCAGTAAAAATGCAATAGCATATGTTATTACCAACCACAAGATACGAATTGCATAGTCAGAGATTAGCGAGCGAGTTTTCGTTCCTAATCCAGATAGATTTTTGATCAGTCCTTTTTCAAATATATTCGCCCGTAGTTAAATTGACAGCTTATATATTTTTTTAAACTAATAATGGCCTTAGTCAACTTTTACTTTTTAATGTGAAGGGCTGCAATACGATCAGAAATTTTGGCCAATCTGATGAGGTTGGTTTGTTTGTTTTTATTATTCGTAAGTGGTATGTAGCTGGCCGCAAGTTTTTTTTTTCAGTTTCGTAGAATTTTGTATGGGATTATATGGCTTTCTTTTAAACCCTAGGGGCTAAATGTACTATTTTAGGCTCGCTTCGCGAAGCTAATATGACCTACTTTTTGAGCAGGAGAAGTGAAATAGTTTTTTTTAATATCTTCAATATACAGACATTTCATTTTTATTACTTTACTAGCTTCTGCCCGCGACTTCGTCCGCCTTAAATTCGTTTACCGCGGATAAGGCTATTTTTCCGGGATAAAAAGTAGCCTATGTCCTTCCCCGGGACTCAAACTATCTCCATACCAAATTTCATCCAAATCGGTTCAGCGGTTAAAGCGTGAAGAGGTAACAGACAGACAGACAGACAGACAGACAGACACACTTTCGCATTTATAATATTAGTATGGATAATAGTACTAGCTGTGCCCGCGGCTCCGCCCGCGTGGAATTCGGTCTGTGTCAGTAAGCGACTAATTCATCATTCTTCCCCTGGAGGCGAAACTTGAAGTAAAGTCCTGATAAAGTATTATAAAAATACTACTAAATAAAAATACACTCCAAAATCAATGGTTTCTCGCTTTTATTACAACTTTTGACGTGATTATTTATGACACATAGAATATATACTTAGTAGGTGTATATCGGACGAAACATGTGACGTTGTGCGTACATGTTTATAATTATTTCTAAGATAAATACAAAAATGTATACTTAAAAAAAAAATACTTAAACACTAACTTAAAACAAATCTAACTTAACTATAATAACATAATAATAAAACAACACTATTTAATATAAAAACATAAATTAAATAAGTATACATATTTAACTAACATTTATATGCGCGACGATTAACCACTTGCATAGCAGCACATCACCTGATTATCGAAGTGCGCGCTCATTGGCTAAACCGCGCACCCTTGTCTCGTGTAGATAGAACATTCGAGATGCGCCGCGCAGCCATTACGTACTATCATCTGATTTGAGTCGGTTGCGTTCACTAGTTTTCTATGTGTCCTCGTACGCGCTGGCATTAAGTTATTATATTTAATACTTTTTATTAAATAGTACGTCCTTCCGACATATTTGGAAAAGTTTAACTTCAGTTCATGTGTTTGTGTCGCACCCCAATCGGGTAAGTCGTTGAACAAGTGTTTACTTTAGTGCTAAGCTTTAAGTTAGTGCTCATTATAAACCCTAAGTGCTTAATGTTAAATCCATGCATTTAAAAGTAATCCCGCTGTATTAAATTTCATCTGCATTTATCTGCACTTACGGCTTTTGTTTCTGAACGGTACCTATGTACCTATAAATTAGTAAATGTTACCGTCTTAACGCACGGAACATATTATTCTGCCTTGCCTAAGCTATTTCACAGTGTTTAATCTTGAGAAAGAAATCATGCGCTAGCGAAATGTAACACAATATACTTTTAGCCATTTTCATTCTACCCTTTTTTAATTTTTGTAATAAACCATTGCAAGTTGTTCTGCTTTATTATTTTACCTGTGTAAAATAAAAACTCCGTTCTGGTAGTGAGCACCAACACCAACTGCTTTCGGCTTCTCCCTCTTCGTAGGCGCACATCATCATCAGGCTCACTACCAGCGGAGGAGTTTAGACGATTCTGACACTGGTCGTTTATTCATTCACATGGTGCAAATTTTTGGCTTATAATTACGCCGCCGGTAGCGGTGCATGTACCGACCGCACCACCTTCGCCCAGCAACATTTTTGTGGTGGCACAACACCAGCACCAACGGCCCGGCGCTTCCCGGTTGTCCCAGTCCGCTCCAAGGATCGCTGCCCCAGCCAAGATCTACAGCCCTAACCTTAGCGGGAAGTACCGAACTTCGGAGTACCATCAGACGGCCTTTTAACTCGCGATCCGTGAGTTTTTTAAATTTAATAAATTGTTTTTTTTTTTTTGTTGTTGACTTTGGTTGTTTAATTTATAAAATACCACATATTGGGACCCAAACGTCGCATACAGTACCACTTTTCTATTTCTACGTCCTTGACTGTACCTATCCAAATCAAGTCCATGTCAAATATCATCCAAATCGGTCCTCCAGTCAAATCAGTCTAAGCATGAAAAGGTAAGATATATACCTACTTACACATAGAAATCCATACTTCCTAACAAACTTTCGAATTTAGATCTAATATTATTTAGAAGTAAGATTAGAGGAACGATGAACATATTTATCAAAAACGTGAGGCCAAGCATTTACATTTTATTTACAGTTACGTTTATGTATGCACAGCTAAATATGTACATACAATTAATTATATCTACAGTTACATACTCCAAAAAAAAATTAAATAAAAAAGGACCGACTTCAAAATTACTTAAAAGCCAAAAATGATCTTTTATGTACGGTACGGATCACATTTGAATCACCTTTTGAAGTCGGTGCCATTAATTTATTACCATTAACACAGATGGCACGCAAGAACCGCGGCGGAGAGCCTTTAGTTATTACCTACCTATATATTTAGTTATAGCAATTCGTATTTTTGTTGAATACAGAACTTTACTTCAGTTTTGGCACCGACTTCAAAAGGTGATTCAAATGTGATCCGAACCGTACATAAAAGATCATTTTTGGCTTTTAAGTAATTTTGAAGTTGGTTCTTTTTTTATTAAAAAAAAATATTTTTTGCCTTTTAGTGATATAAAGTATTTTTTAGAGTCCAGAATTGGGAGATTGAGGAGGATTTGATTGTAAATAAAAATCTAAATTATAAGAATTGGCTAGGTCAAAATGGTTAAGTCCATTAGCTTGCTGGTTAAAAAAGAATACGAATAACAGTCTCAACTGACCCATAAATTTAAAGAATTATCTTGCAACTATTGACCGTTAATAAGGAGTTGTACCTTCCATCATCAGCTTAGCATCATTAAATGATGACAAGCAGACGAAAATAACTAAATAAATTTAGAAAACATTATAAAAAAAATTGTACTACCTATAAATTTGAGGGTTTCTCTCGATTTCCCTGGGATCCCATCTTCAGAACCTGACTTGATGATAGACACACTATAAAGAATATAACTAACAGTCTTAACGTACGTACCTATAATACATGTATTTTTTAAGAATTATCCTGTAACTCTTAACCGTTAAGGAGTTCTCTGGTTCTTCACTATCAGCTCCACTTTGCTACCCTGGTCTTAACTAACTTCTGCCTCTAAGCAAAATATGATAAAGAATTATATGGCGATTAGTCAATTAAATAACACTGGTTGAGGCCTTATTAGTGACTGGTGGCTTGTGTCTTCATCATCAGTTTTTCTTTACCAAATGATGATTTTCAAGTGTAAATGCTTGTTCTTCTTTAATAAACACCGAAATCGCCATGTGCCCATAATATTTGAGGAATTCCTTCGATTCCTCATCGATGTCATCATCAGATCATCACCAAAATTTTATGGGACCAACTTGGAGATTCCTACTCTCGGAGAACCGAAAAAATAATTTTCCAAATCGACTCGCGATCCGCGAATTAAATAACACTGGTAGAGCCCTCAGTGGTAACTGATGGCTGGTGTCTCCATCATTGGTTTCTCTCCACTAAATGGTGAATTTCAAATGTAAATGCTTAAACTACTGTAATAAATACCGAAATCGCCATATATGCGCTCATAAAAATCGAGAAATTCCTTCGATTCCTCATGGATCCCAGCATCAGATCTTCACCAAAACAACCGAATTGAGAACCTCCTCCTTTTTTGAAGTCGGTTAAAAAGTAGGTATGTAAAGTATATTTACATAACATTGACATTTTACAATATTTTTGTGTACACTATATTGTGAGTCTTCCCGACAGGTATCAGCACGAACAGCTCAGTACAGCTGGTGACTAGCGAGCACGCCACGTAGAGCTGTCAGTGCGAGAAGAAGCCCGTGCGCAGGTCCACACCAGCGGCGTGCAGCGTCTGCCCCTACGACTTGTTGATGGTCATGGCAAAGCAGACGCTCACGGGGAACTGTAGGCGCTTGAATCGGAACAGGAAGTTGCTCGGGTTGAGGCGGATGCGATGGATGAACATGGCTTCTCCGTCGCCGCACCCCATCAGGATTTGTGCCTCGATGAGGTTTCGCTGCAGCTGCACTACTTTTAGCCGGGTTCTGTTGCATAACTTTAGAGGTGACAATTTCCGAAGAAGCATGATCGGAACTCCAACTTTCAGGGTTAATGTGTGTGCTGGGACTCCTGAAGCGCTCATTGAGTTTAGGAACTTCATCGGGTATGTTGTGACCTTGCCTTCAACCAAGACAGTGTTAATGGAATTATGTACTGCTTGTTCACCTTTTTCACCAATATCCGTGCATTAAATGCCGCTGCCTGTTCAATTTTTGGCGTGATTATGGCTCTCTTACAAACCCAAGAGTTTTCACGTCGCGTCATCTGGCTCAGGTCTCCGTATACGCTCCGAATGTGATCTTCAACGGACGGAACGATGCTGCATAACGTCTCTGGTAATCGAACCAGGCCCTTGGTTTCCTTCAGAAGTCCTTCTCCAACCTTTAGCAGTATCTGGGCGAATTCTTGCACATGTGAACCTCCTCCTTGTTGATCTCACCGACCCACTTATCTCGTATTTTGTTGTATTATTAAATCAATGCAATTCAATTTGTTGATATCCATACCCCTGTTAAAACAGGGTAACTTAGAATTAATTTGGCAAAAAGGTATTAATTTTAGCGCCACCTGTTAGTTTCGCAAGGTACTCGATACTTGTAGGCCCGTAGCACATGTTTAAGAGAATTTTGCTCCTCCGTCTTAAGTAGCGCGATAAGATTCAGGTGCAAACTTAACTCAATCAAGTGTAGTCGCTACCCCCCCCTTTGAGGGTTATTTTTTATAACCTATTACCTGGCCGGGTATTATCTCGACAGATTAGTAAAGTTTGCATCAAAATCTGTTCAGCGGTTTTCACGTGATGCGCGTACAAATAAACAGACAAAAATTCTAAAAACTGTTGGAACGTGTTCTGTTATCGATTTTAAGTATCCCTGGCCAACTTTTTTTCGAATATCTTCCATGTACAGAGTTTCGACCCTCTTCAGCTTTATTATATGTAAGATAGATGTATAGATTTTCATGTAAACTATTGGCCGCGACGTTGCCGTTGCCACTTATGTTTCCAAGTGTATGTCGTGTCGCTACGAGTATTGACAGACAGCAAAGTGACGGCTGTCGGCGCGCTAAATTCCATTCAAGCGGCGAAGACGTTTGCCGCGTCCACGTGCCTAATCATGTTGTGACTGGCTTTTGTTTGAAGTTCGTCAAACTAATACATATTTATTTATTTATTGTAATATCTAGACACGCGGCAGCGTATCAAGCCAAGTTTAAGCAAAGGAACTGGCTACGAGCGCCGAGCGTAATATTACACGAACCACTTGGTGCCACTTTTGACCCTTCTATAACTCAAAACCTCTATACCGTAAACACATAAAACTATGTGTGTTTAATTATAACCATAAGGACATCGAGAAGCCCAATTTTCATAGAGCTAGCTCAAACGGTTATAAAGATATGAAGGTCAAAAAGTCGTAAATTTTAGCACTGACTGACTGACTGACATATAGTACCAAAATCTAACCTACTTCCAGATGACCTAGAAGGATGAAATTTGGAATCCAGCTCGGTAATTTTGTGTAAGCGTGGGAAAAAATCTAAAAAAATAAGATATAAAATAGGGGGTCCCCTTACAAAATTAATTTTCTTAATTGTATCGTTGAAACCGTTACAAGCAGATATTTGAATACATATATATGTATTATTATATTTGCTATATAACAGAAATATAAAAATAAAGTTAAGTCAAAAAATAAGCGGTGTCCCCATACAAAAAACTTAAACACTACGGTAATACGCGCTAAACAACCGGCCAACGGTGTGTCGTCGGCGGCGCGCGGGTCCACATATTTATACACAGAACAGAAGTAAATCTACATAAAAGCGCTTCCGAGCAACACATAAACATGGCCACCGCTTACGAATACCGATTTAGTTATTTATTGTTTTATTACATTTATGTTCATCCTGCTTCTTTCTAAACGATGAATTAAATGATTGTCATACTATAACCACAAACGTTCTTCGTGCCTAAACCAGTAACAAATAATGAATGGGCAATGCGCACTAGTTTTTATCAGAATTAAAATATATAACTGGCCAGGTCAAATGTAACCTACTTTAAGATCTCACTTTTTAAATAACAGCAATTGTTATAGTTATCCAATGAAGCTAAGAAATAGAGTTTAATACTTGTTCATAATGTTATTTGTTCCTATAAATACATATTTGAATTTTGCATAGAACTTGGCACTCATTTAGATCTCCATTCTTTTTGCGGCGAAGCCCACAGCCAAGCATACATTTTTCTATTGAACGTGGCTCTCCTTTTTAGGGTTCCGTAGCCAAAATGGCAAAAACGGAACCCTTATAGATTCGTCATGTCTGTGTATTTCTGTCTGTCCGTCCGTATGTCACAGGCATTTTACTCAAAAACTATAAGATGTACATTGATGAAATTTGGAGCATAGGTGTCGTGTGTAAACCGCTACTTAGTTTGATAGTTAAATAAAAAAAATATATATTTTTAGGGGGGGCACTAACTCAATACATGTAACCGAAAATGAAAAATAAAACCAGCTAATATCAATGTGTGGCACATGTTTCGACAGTTCTTCTGTTCTTTCACAGACGTAGGTACCGCCAAAGTAAGTTATTGCCAAAAAATTGCGCTTCTCAGCAAAAGGATGTAAGTGCCGGGGAGATACGCTCTTTTGTTAGTGTTATTTTTCATATCGTATTTTTCTTCATCTGTAGTTATTTTTTTGTATAAACGGCTGCGGAACGCTTCATGGGCGAGTCCGACTTGCACTTGGCCGCTTTTTACATTTATGTTTTTGGTAGGATCTAGTTTAGCATAACTATCTATCCATTTTTTGGTTAATTTAACTCACTCGCTAATGCTCTACCTAAACAAACATTAGTTAGGTAGGTACTTGGTACTTACTATTATAGTGCATTAGTGGTGATAATATTAAGGATTTTACAAAGTTTACTTTAATAATTATTACCAAGGTATTCTAATGGCAAGTACAGTTAGACACCCTATTTTAATCATTATTACCAAGGTATTCCAATGGCAAGTACAGTTAGACACCCTATTTTAAGTGTTAAAAAGGCGCATTTTTTTATAGATGGCTTGTTACGTTGATTATCAACAAGTGAACATGTCGATGACTGCATAAGCTCACATAGCTATTTCTTTTATATAAAAGGTAAAAATGTGGCCAAGAGTATGTCGGACCATGCTTAGTGTAGAGTTCCACAGGCGTTCATACCAAAAAATGCACTACATATGAAAAAAATACAATACGAAAAACTACTAGCAAAAGAGTGTCCTTTTGCTGAGATTTTTTTGTCAATAACTCGATCATGTTCAAAACAATTTTCGTTGAAAGTACTTTATTTGGACATACCGTTTAGAAAATAGAGAGGGGGGTGGGGCAATTTATTCTACTTTCGGGCCCATTATTTCCGAAAATATACATTAGATCATTTTTTTTTCTAGACCTCAGGCTTTAAAAAAAAAAAAAACTCAAAATTTGTGCAACACATCGATATTTGCTAGAAAAATGTTTCGGTTCGGTCCGGTTACACGTATGGAGGGCCTCTTTAGAAATATGTTTTTTTGTTATTTAACTATCAAACTTAAACTAAATAGCGGCTTATACAAAACACCTATACTCCAAATTTCATCAATATACATCAGTTTTTGAGTAAAATGTCTGTGACATACGAACGGACGGACGGACATGGCGAAACTATAAGGGTTCCGTTTTTGCCACTTTGGCTACCGAACTCTGAAAAATAAAACCGACGAAATAATAACGTTTTCTTTATTTTCCCCTCAAAACATGATCCTTGTAAGGAAGTTTCGGTTTTGGTTGAAACTGAGACCGTTGCCGAAATTCGGTTTCGGTCATAAAAACCAGTTTCGGTCGGACACTGGACGGCTACCCACTCACTACAGTCATCCTTTTTTGGAAAAACAATCGTTAAGTACCATTTTATTAAAAGGGATAATTTAATAGAGAAGCGAAAGTTATTCAAGTTTTATGTACAAAATCCACAAAACATTCATTTAATAACGTGATATTCACTCATTATCACAACATAACAAATGGGGTTTAATCGTTCCTTCGAGACCATGGACGCGACGTCCGAAACGTCGATGAATTACCAACGGAAGGTAGTTAAATAAAATCATATTTATACACGACTAAGCCCCGTTTTGTTGTTTTGTGATAAAAATCGACAAAACAAGATTACAAATTTTCTTTTGTTGAATTTGACTTGGGTTCATATATAACATTTTTTACTCCAAATGACCTCAGGAATATGTGGTTGAAATCTTGCGCATTCCTCACGAGACTTCATATATCGCCATCGCCACACAACTTTTCCATAGGAAAAAAACTGTTGCAATGTATTGGACTTTGGTTGCAAAAGCCTATTTGCTGCTAAACATTTCTCATTGGGGTTATTACGATTGTTAACGGAGCAATCTTGCGTAGTCAATTTGAAGACGTTACATGCAAAGAAAAAGCAGATATTTCCCCATATGTATAATTTTACTTTAGATGTATGTATTTTATAAATATAACAAACACTTACACATAACACATAGTAAATATTCTATGCCCCTGTTACACAGGCAGGCCCACTTCCTGTAAGTCAGATTGATTCAATCTGGCTGTGTAAAAGTTTGAAAAACAATTTTAGTTGCAGTCTGGATCAAATTATTTCGTTGTTTATTGCATAGCAGTTACTATATAAAGGTTTGTTATTGTTTTTAAATAAGAGACTGACTAGCGACAATGTATCACCTGGTGGCAACGAACGGTTTCGAAGATATACCCACTTTTTCAAAATAGCGCTTGCAAAATATAGATGATCTCCAAAAATCTGCTGAATGACTGGCCGTGTAACAAGGTGTTTACATAAAGTACCGACTAGAACATATACAAGTAAATACCTAAATAATTGTACTTCGAACAAAACAGTTCCATTTACTGTCGGATGAGTGATGTGATATGCTAATGTGAATAGAATGTTCCTTGTTATTCTACAAATGGTTGTCAATGATTCAGAAGACTCTCCTTTTGATTTCAGGAGTTTCTTTAAACAACTCCTTCACAATCTGGCGGCTGGTTAGCGAGTTTATTTGCCATCGCCGTTAGTATATCTGTTAGCCGCGCAAATCTCTGGTTTGGAGTAGTCAATGCGCCGCGTTCGCCCCATAGAAAATTTATATGGAATTCGGTTTTAAATAATTCTAATAGGGTGGGATCCAGCGTGGGCCCCAGAGAAGACATTTCTTGCACCACAGTCCTGGCGTTTCTCTTGAACATTTCCACTTGGTCTGGGAAATGGCGAGCGCTCTCGAGATGTGCCGCAGTCGCGTTGAAGTCGAACCCGAGTATGTTCACCAGGCTGCTCGGAAATGAGTCGTCCGGTTGCATCAGGCCGCCTCCTTCTCCGTCTGTAGTGCAATAAAATGGTACATAATCACAAGTATAAACATGGGTACTGACACTTAAGTACTACTAGAAAACAACCACGAGAATCAAACATATTAAGTGTCGCATATAGCTTATAATTGTAAATAAACTTATCGCGTATAGCTTATAATTGTACTTAACTGTCGCATATAGCATTATAATTTTATATAACGTTATCTCATACACTTAGCTTAGGAATAAATAAGTTGTTATTTTGTCATATATGTGTAACCTCTTTATGTTGATTAATTATAAAATCTGTATTGTGTTTAGAATAAGTTAGTATTCATAAGATTATTGTTTGTTATTGTTTTGTCTCGCTCTAATATGTTTTACTCGATAAATTATACACTCGACCATACCCCCACTAAGTGTGCGATGGAACGATGAAATATAATGGCGGCCAAACCCCATACTATTCATTCCATCTCAGACTACTTACACTTTACACAGTTTTATACAAATAAGAGTTATTATTTACATAATCCCTCTGGAATCCTGGTAACCTGGTTCCTGGTAACGAAGCATTCCCGCCTGCTATAGCCCCCACCAAACATTACGATTACAAACCGGTCATTCACGTCGTTAAAGTCGAGTACTGCATGACATGTTTCAGTCTAATCCATGGTGCTCAATCACGTTTGCTTACAGCCGCCATCCGTTTCACACTGACATCGAGCAGTACTCAACTTAAAGTTTGTGAGTAACCGTTTTGTAATTTGAATAAAGCTGTTTTTACGGTAGTGTCTTGGATACCGACGTCAGTTGTGCCTACACATGTACACCATGCGTTCAAATGGCTCTGAGCGACGACCTCGTCGACGGTCCTATTTCGCTACTTTCTTAGCTTACCTTGCTGTATGGTATGCTGATTCGACAACATTATCTTTTTATCTTGTTCACATTCCTATACCTATCGTCCACTGTCCTGGCTTATCCATATTTCTATGTCATGGACTTTTGAACTCGTTAAGTTCAAAAGTCCATGACATACGCCTCCACGTGGCCTCATATCCTGATGTGAGGCCCTGTGTGTTTAATTTAATTATTCTTTGATCTTTGTATTGATGATGTTAAAAATTCGCTCGATCTCGATTGTAACATCAGCTAATATAACTATCCACGAGATCGCGTAGCAGTACCTACTTTAAACACGTCTTAGACATGTGGACAAGTTAGGACTGTGGACCAAATCGATATGCAAATATGGGTGAGTTAGCACTGTGGTAGATATACTTATGTATGAATGTGGACGAGTTAGAACTGAGGACCATATAGGAATGTGGACAAGATAGGGAATTGACGATAATATATGATGTGAAAGAGTTGGAAAGGTGATATTTTAAGAATTGTATGTACGCTATAGGAAAATCGGACGATGTAGGAATGTGGTCCAAGTCACCCTGAGCCGTACACTGAGGCGTCTATTCGTATCGTTTGCTTTTCTTACCGAACAAATGAAAACATAGCACCGGTGGTAGAATATGAGGAGTAGTCGTGTTCGGCGGCAATGGGTTTGTTCCCTCGTTCATATTTTTAAAACATGGGCGCAATTTTGCCTCGAACATGAAGGCATTGTCTGTGTACACACGTCGCAAGATGTTCCAAGCGTTCTCCAGGCACTCCACCTAAAACATATGCATTAATTCGATATTTTTTCAAATGATCAAATCTTGAAAATTATATGTTGGTAGGCTTGTTTTTTTAGTAACTTGCGACGTTTAACCTGAGGCATGCACAATCCGAACATAATAGCTGAAAATCCATAAAGGTTTCCCAGAGCTGTTTTGGTTTCGACGGCGAGCAGTATCCAATCGTTGATTGTGTCAGCTCTTTGTCTATCAGTTTGGCACGTCAATATGGTCACTGCTATTAGAAGACGGAAAGTTTCAATTCTGTAAAACGATGACTCAATTAGTTACGCAAATCAAAAAAATGAAAATTATAATCATAACGACATTATGAAAATCATGAATATCACCTTTCAATAACATCTAAACGCAGCGATCGACCCTGGGGCAGAAAACATAACTCTAAACCCGATGCTGTTTTCTCAAGACCTTCAATCTGTATTGCGTCGTCTAGCAAAAAGTGCAAGTCCACTTTTGTCATATGGTTGGCTAATATACGGGGTCCTGATGTTCGTAGTAACAATTTAATAGTGTGCAAAGTCTCAGATTCCAAAGGCTTAGAGAGTCCAGACAGTATTATCTGAGATTGGAAATTCTCAAGGTTTATTCTGGAGTCTATCGTATAGTCCAAATTTTCTGATTGCAATAGTCGTGCTTCCGTAAGCTCGTAATCGAACTGTTGTTTTATCGTAGGGGTAACCACATTGTAGTCCGAGTCTACCCTTGACTTGTTCGGGTCACTGTGTGCTGAGCTTTGTGTGGAGTCCCCGGAGCCGTTTCCGGAATCCGACCCCGACACGTGATATAATCTTTGCAGTTCCAGTCGCCTGTCATCGCACTTCGGACCATCGTATCGAGCCGGCTTGGCAGGAGGGCTGGTTGGGAGATTCGCGTCCCAAGTACCTGAACAAGAATTTGATTCGCTTGGGTAATTTTTTGTGTGTTTCATAGTCTGGCTTTGAATTACACCATCTGCACTTGCGCTTTTCGCTTGGTTCGCATGCTGAGCTATGTCGATGGGTGTTAGCGAATGAGAACGTTGTTTTTTGAAAGGTGCACGTAATTGCATACCTGGTTTTGAGGCAAAATGGCTGTACAGACTGTACGGATTGCCATAACACGATCCGTCACCCACGGGGGACACAACTGAGTTGGCGTCGTCATTTGGGATATAATTCGTCAACGGTACTATTCTGTTGGCCGGATACTGTATTCTGGCGCCCGACGCGGCGGATATAGGCTTCCCAGAGCCCACGTATGAAGTAATTAGATCTGCCACCGTATCATAGGCTTCATCTTCAAATTGATATTGATATCTCTCGTAAACAGTTTCTGGGTGTACGACAATCTAAAAATAGATAAAACCATTTTTATGGCAGCTGTTGGAAAATTGCTAGAGATTCATCATATTTACACGTGTTACTGTACTTTAACCACTTTAACTACTAGGTATGTATGTATCCCTACAAAGAAAATTAGTCTCTTAAAAACCGTAGTATGCAAATACGAGTATCTAATCATAAATATAAATAATTACCTAACTATAAATACTGCCAAAGACCTTGTACCTAGATTTAAGTACGGGGTTGAAATACCTAAATATTTTATCTTATATAAGTTCAAAGAGAAAACATTCAGCGTCTTGATTGCATAAAGGTAGCGTTGTTCTGATTTTCTCCCAGGCCCTATGACTCATATAATGAGTATTGAGTTCATTGATATAACTGCCACGGCCCATATATAACATTATAGATTACTGAAAGGTGCCCGAAATTCCGTTCGCGGAGGAGGAAAAAGTCATAACCCTCTTATTTGTATCAGCGAAGTCGGGTAAATAGTATCCTATATGATGTAACAGTCGAGTTCATAAATATATGAGAAAATCCAAGGCTTCAAAAATAAATGAGCACAGAAAGGTACAAAGGCATCTGAACAGATTTACCAATCAAAAATATGTAAGTACACATATCACCTATCAAATTAATCTGAGCAAGTCTCACAATAATATGTAAGCAACTGAAACATTATAAATATCTGTGTTAATATTTTTATATTATGTGAAAGTACACAAATACCTACGCAAAAGTTTTTACAAATATTTATAAACATATAGTAGAACAAAAATATATATTATATGGGCTGCATAAGTGGATGGTCATTGTTAAACGCGAATGCCTTGAAGCAAGTCGAGACGCTTACGCTACGTGCTAAACTTCATTAGTTTCATGAGATTCCAATAGATGGCGCTGATAACATCCATTAAAGTAAAAATATTTTATTCCGTTGGTAAGCGGAGTCAGTTTGTTTATTTTCGGCGTTGTCCAAATGCAGAAATTATAGAATGTATCTTCGATTATTTATTAAATGTTTCTAAGGACAGTCTAAATTTGAATCATATTAATCTACTACCGATGATGATTTACGCAAAATCCAAAAACACTATATTTCCTATAACTGTTGCCAGATTCGAACTCAGGGCCCCTTAGACATTTTTAACAGCTGCATTCAGCCCCTCAGCTATTGAGACTTGGTGAGGGTTAATGAAATTTATTACCATATTCAGAATGACGTAAGTTTACAAGAAATTCAAGTAATGCGTTTAGTATGAATATTTTTTAATTGATTATTTTTTTAGGTTTATCAAATAGTAATTGTAATTTTACACGAATATTAATAACAAATAATAAATTCACTTGGTATTCGTTGTTGAAAAGTGCAACAATTACTTATTGGGTTACACTCATACTTAGAGGGTAGACTTAAAACATAAATATACCGTTCTAGTTTTTATTGCAAAGAAACAGCTCGTCCGCTAGCTATAGCCATTCCCGTCGGTTCGATTGTCTTGTTTGATTGCTTTTTATTACTTATCAAGTTTTTAAATGAATTCTCATTACAACATCGATTTAGTGAAAAGGTCACAGATAATGCCTTGCATAATGAAGGCAAAAATATGGCAGAAATTGCCAGAGAAACCGGTGTAAATGTAAGTATTGTTTTATATATAATACAAATATAATTAATATATTTAAACGATATCTGTATTATACCATATTTCTAAATATTGTTGCATAGAAAAACGGTTGCTTTATGGGTGCAAGGAGAAGAAGGGTCATTATTGCACCGCCAAAGAACTATTGACCACGGCTGATTGACGTACAGCAGCGTCTTTAGTCCGGGAGTATGAAGTAAACGGTTTTCAAACAACTAACCATTACCAAAAGTGGACACTATTCGCCGTGTCCTTCATAGTGAACGATTGCAGCATCGTAGGCATGCGGTCATACTTTTACTAACACCACATCACAAAGAAGAAATATTTTAGTTCGCCCGGGAACACTTAAATGACAATTGGAGCAATATTATGTTTACAGATGAAAAAAACATTTTATATGTGGAGTCCGGTCGTATTACTGTGAACATGTGGGGTTAGATGAGTGCTGATCCGGGAGAACTGGTCCGAGTGCCGAGTCGAGCGAAGAGTGCGGACTATTACAATGTGCTTGAAGAAACCGTGTTACCAACTATTAGGAATGTCTATCCAGAGGAAAAAATATCAGTAGGTAACTACGTTTATGAAGATAACTGTCCGGTCCCATACATCGTTCGCAAATGTGCGTGAATGGTTCTACCAGCACAATAATATAAATGTCATATCGTGGCCTACTAGATCACCTGACTTAAATTCCATAGAAAATGTATGGGGTGTTATCGTTGAACGTTGTCATCATCAGAATATTCAATGATGACATGTTTTAAGTGTAATAATGAAATTACCTATCAATAAAGTATTTTTGAATTTGAATGTGATGAGCAAAACGCAGAAATATTGGAGACACACTGTGTTACCATTTGGGATAGTATTCGTGGTTCGGCTCTGTGTCAACATTTCTTAGAATGTATGCGTTCCCGCGCTTGCAAGCAGTTATAGATAAAAATGTCGTAATTAGCTATATATGAGTTACATTACTAACTTTTTAACTATTCTACAATACTACATTATTTTTATTGTTTGAAATTAAAAAATATGGTTTATTTTTTTATGTTTCTACTATGACAATAAATAACTTTCTTTTGTGTTATTCAGTTTATTACAATCTTTTTTCATGACACTTTGACTAATTGATTTTATGATAAGCAAAAGTGAATCAAACAGCAACATTTAAATATTATAGTTAACTAACTATTTATAACCAGGTCTCAGTTTTATTTTGTACTCAATAGTATTCAGTAATAAAATAAGACAACAGACAGCTTAATTATTCGTTTCTGATTTCAGAAACGTATAATTAAGCTGTAGCCTCCACAAAGTATTTAAATTGTTTTGTTTTTGTTTTTCACTTGAATTATATTTTAAAAATAAGTGTGCGGACTATTACAATGTGCTTGAAGAAGAAGTACTGTATGAGTAATAAAGTTTGTTGATTTTTTTTATTGTTTTATTATTGTATATCCATTAGTCCTTCAGGTTAATTTTACGCACATACGAGTACCCATTTATCTAACTTCATAGTAATAATAATGAAAAAACACTCCTTCTTCAGTGGGGTTTTCTACAAATAAATCTGGACTTTTTTCTACTAATTTATATAGACCAAAGTTAAAATGTATACAGCCGTACAACTGCACAAATGTCAGGTTAAAAAAATATGTTTATCAAAAAAACAACACAACTTAAAATAAAGTGGTTGTTCATTCTGAGTCAAAGTAACGTGCACTATCTACAATATGAACACTACACAATTGAATATAGATCTATCCCTAGCATAGCTATGAATTCAGTCATGTTTCAAATTGTTAATTGTAAATTTCTGATGTTTTAACATTAAATATTTTCATACAAATATATGTCTAAAATTTGTATTTTCATTATGAAAACATGTAACATAATATTTTTAGAGCAACCCTATCTTTTGATTGATAGCCCATAGCCATAACATAGGTAGGTATTATTTGCTTTGAAAAATTTATACAAATATATGCAGGAAGTAAAACGAATTATTTTCTGATTCCTAATCACAGCCAGTTCATTTATTTATTATGTCTTTTAAAATCTATATAGTTCGCACTTGCAATACTCATGTCCTCGTATGCTATTTTAATAATAAACATAAGTTGTTCTTTAACTATAAGCCCGCCTATTAATATTATTTATTTAATTCTTTAGTTTTTTATTTTCTGTAATTACATTTTGGTATTCAATTGGTTACACTAGTTGTTTATAACTGTATAAAATTCATATCCGTTCAAGATCTGTTTTTCGAATAAGTTTAAAACTATAGATAGATAGATAGAACTATAGATAGTTTCTTTGAAATATCGCAAATTGCTTTAGGAAGGCAATAGGTTAGCTAGCGTGGCAACATTACACAATTTGTTAAATATAGATGTCGTTGTAATTTCGGTGTAAGCTTTTTTCAATTTGATGAATAATAGTAATCATATTATATAGAACATACATTTTAGTAACTACAAGACTATTACATTTAATCAAATCATTAAAATCGTCAGTTTTGGTCACAACGACGCCATCTAGTTAATTTTGGCAAAGTTAGCCTGCAACCGGCCAAGCCATTATCGCCCGCAAGGTGACCATCCAATTTTGCTGTACATATTTTCGATTGGTAAATCTGTTCAGATACCGATGTACCTTTCTCTGCTCAATTATTTTTGGAGCCTTCGATTTGCTTATACAGGGTGTCCCAAGAAGTAGTGATATACTGAAGTTGGGAGGTAGAGGACCTAGAGGGCTATCTAAATCACCCCCATGTATGTTCCGCGAACTTTCGTATTTTCGGAGTTATGACTTTTTTTTTTATTCTTCACCTATCGCCGAGTACGATGAGATTTTTATTTATGGTGACGTGAATTATTGCGGTAGATGCTTAATTTTTTTTGTGTGCTAAGCTGATAGATAGGCCAATTCAGTATGGTAACATTTACCATCGTTAGATCTTTGAATGGAATAAAAAAAAATTAAATGCCAAGAATGATAAAATTACCCAATAATTCACAACTTCAAGGGGCTTTAAAAAGATAAAATCACATAAAATAAAATTACGGTTTGGCTTTTAAAAAATTTCTCTATCTATCAGGTAGCTACCCTGAAAATTTCATTTTATTATTCATAAGGCTTCAATTAAAAAATTGAAATCTAAATGTGGTAAGTGCAAAATTTTAATTTACATGATGATTAATACAAACAAAGTAAAACCAATTACAAGGTGTTTAATTACAAGAAATTATCAAAATGGCCCCCCCTGTAGCTTAATGCAAGTGCGACATCGCCGAAAAAAGTTGTCTTTTAAACGTCTGAATGCACTTCTATTATTTTTAATGGTTTCTTCTGCTACTCTCAATTTCCGGGTTAACTCGTCCAAATTGCGGCATTCTCTTGAGTAGACGAGGTCTTTGTAGTATCCCCATACAAAAAAATCAATGGGGTTTAGGTCGGGGGAGCGTGGAGGCCAGGCTATAAGGCAGGCGTCACCCCGGCCGCAACGACCAATCCATCTTTCAGGGTATCTTTGATTGAAATAGTCTCTTACGTCCAAAGCAAAATGGCATGGTGCACCATCACACTGCAGTACTATGCTTCTGCGTGTCTCCAAGTCCACATCTTCTAACAGCAGGGGCAAATCGACGCGTAGAAAATTTAAAAAGTGATTGCCGCCCATGCGGTCTGGCAGCTAAAAGGGCCCGATTAGCTGACCATTAAGTATGCCAGACCAAAGGTTAACACTAAAGTGTTCTTGGAATGTCGATCCCCTTTTAAAATTTGGATTTTCAATTGCCCATGAGTGAGGATTGTGCATATTAAAAATCCCATTGCGTCTAAAGTGGGATTCATCCGTCCACAAGATTTGGTTAAAAAAGTTTTCATTTTCAGCTTGTCTCCTCAGCATTTCCTGACAGAATTTAATTCACCGATTGTAATCTTCCGGTTACAACTGTTGCACTTTTCTAATGTGAAACGGATGATATCCTACGCTCTGTAGTGTACGGTGTACCTGAGATTTTGAAAGTCGGGTACGACGTTCCATAACTCTCACACTGGTCGACGGGTCTCTTTCTACTTCTTCAACCACTGCATCTACTACATCAGGATCCGGCATAGTGGCCATACGGCCTGATCTGGTACCCGGTATGTAACCTTCCAAATACGCATTATGTACTCTTAAGATCATGCGATAGTCATGAAACGTTTCAGGTTGAGGCCCGCCTCTTCGTTTCGTTCCACATGTTCCCGGTACAGCCTTGAAGCTTCCGCCGCATTCCCCCTAGCATAACCGAAATAGTAATGCATTTCTGCGTAGTCACGTGAAGTAAACATGATCACTTACACGCAAACTCGAGTCCAGTTAAATAATGCCAAGTCGTCGATTCCAGGTAATAACACTAATCCAAATGGTAATGCAAGTCAAAGTCCATATGAATAGCCAAAATGATTAGAGAAACGAACAATTAGCAGTATTAAAACACAATTCTTAAATTATTGAAAAGTACCAACGATGACCAAACAACGTGAAAATTTTCTCATGCGTCAACCGTCTTTTGTTTTTTGTTCTTTTTCTATTGATGGCCAGTGCGTGATTTAGAACGAAATTGATTTAGAAAGTCAATTAATTTTGCACTTGCCACATTTAGATTTCAATTTTTTGATTGAAGTTTTATGAATAATAAAATGAAATTTTCAGGGTAGCTACCTAATAGATAGAGCAAGTTTTTAAAAGCCAAACGGTAATATTTTTTTATGTGATTTTATCTTTTTAAAGCTCCTTGAAGTTGTGAACATATTGGGTAATTTTATCATTCTTGGCATTTAATTTTTTTTTATTCCATTCAAAGATCTAACGATGGTAAATGTTACCATACTGAATTGGCCTATCTATCAGCTTAGCACACAAAAAAAATTAAGCATCTACCGCAATAATTCACGTCACCATAAATAAAAATCTCATCGTACTCGGCGATAGGTGAAGAATAAAAAAAAAAGTCATAACTCCGAAAATACGAAAGTTCGCGGAACATACATGGGGGTGATTTAGATAGCCCTCTAGGTCCTCTACGTCCCAGCTTCAGTATATCACTACTTCTTGGGACATCCTGTATATTTATGAACTCGGTACCAAAAATATTAGTAGAAATCTGTTTAGCCGCTTTTGCGTAATAATTGATGAATGACACATACACACTAAATACATGTATACCTAAAAAAAATATTTATTTTTTGACGCAATGTCCTTTAAATAGTTCGTTTCACTTATTTTTGAAAATAAATTAAATGTACAAACGTTTAACTTTTACAACTTTATGTTCCCACTACAAAGCGCCCGCAACTTAATTATGTCGAGGAGGAAAAAGTCATAACCTTCTTCTTTGCTCTGCGTTGTCTGGCCCCCATTTATAAACGTGACAGGTGACAATTAACAACGACAATTCGACGTACATTGCTGGGTCGCCGAGTAAGATGTATGCCTGGCATCATGATGGAGAAGTAATGTATGCCGAATTGTCGTTGTCAACTGTCACCTGTCACGTTTATGAAATAGGGGCCTGGTAAAAAGTATCCTATAACCATCAACTGATCTTTAGGTATCCGTATAGCAAAACGGCTTAAGATTAGTACAGCCGTTTTGATTTGAAGAGGCCGCAAAGATATTGCAACCGAGAGATGGCGCTGTTATCAATGTGCATGCTACTTGACTCGTTCGTAATTCGCGCTTTTAAGATTTTTCTTGTATTCATGACCCCAGTAAGGCATCAGTATATATCCGCTCAGGCACTGGGTGGAAGTCAAGTGAACGCTTTGTTAATATGCGTCTGAAGCACTGAAAATCTGAAATCTAATCGAAATAAATACACATACCCTTTGAATAACGAAGTGTAGATGTTGGCCATTGGACCGGCAGCTGAGCACATAGTTGTCGGGCTGCGACGAGGAGTCGCGCACCAAGAACTCCCGGTCCTGCTGCAGCAGACTCTCGGCGGCCGTGCGGCTCAGCGCACCGTGGTACCACCCGTGCGATATTATCTGCTCCGCAGGCAGCGAAAACTCCCATTCGAGGAGCCCCGAACTTGTCATACAGTTCGTATCCTGCCATATTACATTTAACTTTAATTTATATGTATAAACGAGAACATAAGCAGGGGTATCTATAATTAACTTATGTTTTGACGGACCCTCATAGTAGTGCAATTTAAATAGCAATGAAAATAAAATACACGTACTGTAAGTACAAAATTATTTTCCAAATATTGTTATTTTGAATTGGAGACTTGTGACTTGTGAATTACGGATTTGAATGCAGGATATGTATAAAACTTTACCGAAACAATTAACTGTTTATAAAATAATAAATTCACTATTCAACTTACCATAGTCCTGATATACTAGACAGTATTGTAAATGAAGTCACATAACTGGATTATTTACTAAAGAAAGTAGTGCTGCACAATGTTGTTACCGGCACAAAGGCGGCGCTGGCCGCTTGGGGTGAGTTGGATCGATAGCCGCGGGTCCCGCCCGCCCGGTTTACGCCGCGATGTTGGCATACCCCACCCGGAAGATGCTAACTTCATATCTGAGTTTGACGCATGCGGTTTACCGTGTGAGTTGGAGTATGTATAAATTGTTTTCTACTCTACAATATTTTAGAATTCCTTCTGGCCCTCGTTTTGAAAACTATTAGAAAGTTGAAGAATGCAATGTCGACTTAGAAGATATTTTCAAAAAAAAGTGAAATGGACTATTTGTAAGTCATTGAAAGTAGATATTTTTTTTAGGATTTTTTGTGTGTTTGTATGTGTCATTATAGGTTCATCACGACAAAACTGCTAAACGCATTTCAATTATTTTTTGTTCACGGTTAGATGGGCATACACAAATGCTTAAACTACTATACTTTTTACCCCACTACACTGAACTGAAGTATAAAAGAGCTCTTCTGAGAAAGAGGTTGCACATATAGCTTTGAATTTACTATGTCATATTTTTCATCGTAACTACATTCGTAATTTTGAAATCAGATAGTACAGTCAAGGGAAAAGATACATACAGACCAGCTCTGCTGACGTTAATAAGACTAATAAGGTTTGGATATATATTTATGAGATTTTTTGGTGTTTCCTTATCTTTGCCCTTAAGTGTACGTCTACAAAAATATGATCCTGCCTAAAATCAACGTATTCAATTTCGTCAGCTTAAATAAGTAATTAGGTACCTGTTCTAGTCGCTTAGGCATCTTAGGATACTAAATTGTACTTCTTTCAATACCTAATCAAAGTAGATAATATATATGGTGTGATGTTTTAGTGTAGTTGTGGTGTGTAGTTGGGGTGATGTTAATCTGGTGACGTTCAACGCTACCAAAACACAGGCGTGTCTATTCTCCACCAAACGGAGTGCCTCTAAATTTGACTGGCAGCCTTTTAGCTTCTTGGTGTTCAATTGACTGCCAATCTCAACTTTGGCCAATATATCGAGTCCAAAGCAAAGACTGCAGCCAAAAAACTCGGAATTCTCTCTAAGGTTCGGCGGTATTTCACTCCAGGACGGCTTCTAACGCGTAACACATCCGGTCATATATAGAGTAATGCTGTCATCTTTGGGACGGATCAGCTTAATACCAACTGGCCATGTTGGACTCGATTGACAAATGAGCTAGGCGGCTTATTGGCGATGCTACTCTGACTGCAGAGCCTTGAGCATCGACGTTTAGGGTCGCACGTCTGTCAGTTTTTTACTGGTTACATTTCGAAGAATGTGCGGGGGAATTACATGATTTTATTCCACCAGCCCCTTTCCACCATCGGGACACACGACGCGTGCGTTCGTTCCATCCATACGTGGTGGATATTCCGCGTGTCTGCACGAAGCGCCACTTTCTTCATGCGTACCGCAAGGGAGTGGAACTTCTTGCCTGCGAGTGTATTCCCTGACCATTATAATTTGAGCGTGTTCAAGACAAGAGTGCAAAGGCTGTTTCTAGATATGGACATGATACATCCTCGGCCGCATCGTCACTTAACAACAGGTGAGATTGCGGTCAAATGGTCGTCTATCACCAATAAAAAAAGTACGAGTCGGACTCGCGCACCGAGGGTTCCGTACAATTTTTTACTTACCCTAACTATGACCCGGTACCGGTTGAGTTAAGGTTGCACCTGATATCTATAGCATTGCATACAAATCAGGTGCAAACTTAACTCAACCGGGTTGTCGAAATTGGTTTCTTGCAAATAAATAAAAATTGCTAGCTAGAGACATGGCTATAATTTACGTGTATTGTTTATGTTTATTAATACAAATAGTGAAAATTTCAAAAAACGAGTGGTAGAAATTACTATATTTCTTGTGTGTGGGGGGAGGGGAGGGGGGGTTCAATCACTGGTTGGTGTACCCTATTTATGTTGTGTTTAATATTAAACAATAAAACTAAGTTATTTATCTCCGATACAAAATTGGTAAGTATATAACTGACCAACTACGAGTATATTTACGTGACAGTATTGTCGGCATCGCAAAAAACATAAATGAAAAAAAAAAACTAATAAACCCGACTTCGTAAAAAAACAAAAAACAAAAAAAACAGGTCCATTACCCTAGAAATTAGTTAAGTTGTAATGGAATGGAAATGTTTCATGATTCATGATCGATACTCACATAAAACAAATAATAAACTCTAATGTGGAACAGCGATTTTAAACAGTCTCTACTGGTACCTTTCTCTTTCCGCACAGACACTTTATGAAAACCCGTTTTTGAGATTTTGACTCTTTAAAGGTAGAAATATGTTATTTTTAGAACTTTGATATTCATGTCTCGGACTCGGAGAATAAAATGTGGCGTGATTATGTGAGTTAACGTTTTTTTTATATTTTTTTTATTTTGACATTATACAAAACAAACCACTCTTTAAATTAAATGGTCAAATATACGATACTTTTATAAGTAGGTAGAGATTAAACATTGTTTAATGCCAAATGATGTATTTACACAACACGGAAGGTAAGTTGAATGTTGCTTGAATGTTTTTATTGTAGCAATAGTGCCTAAATTAAAAAAAGTAAAAAGCTTAAGTTCGAAAAATCCAACTGTCCGCACGATATAGGTACAGTAAATAAAGTGCTACTTTTTGAGCATACTACGAGCTATTAAAATCATTGTTTTTAGGGTTCTGTACCAAAACTGGTAAAAAAGGAACCCTTATGGTGCGACTCTGTCTGTCTGTCTGTCTGTCCGACTATGAAAGCGCCATATCTTATAAACTACTTATGATATCTATTTGTAATTTGGAATATTTATAAACATGGTCAGCCCTCAATGGGAATATTCAAAAATATATTGTTATTTTGTAAAAAAAACGACGAATATACGAAGAAAAGTAGCAATAATTAGTTGTATAAGTGTTCTACAACCGTTTTTGATAAAACTTAATGGTATGCAATTTAAGTCGTACGAAAGTTTATAAAATGCGATTTTTGCGCAGTTTGTAAGACTAAATCGTCGTACAGTGATCACACAATGGTCATAAGCAAACACATTTGGTCACACGGCTGTCATAAAATAGATATTAAACAACTATTTCGTTAGAAAAGTATCGTAAGTTCTTGCTTTCTAAGAGCAATTGGTTGTAAAGTTATCATAACGCAGACGTTTGTACGACAAATAAGTCGGTTAGATGCAACAGCAAGCGGTTTTAATTAAGTATAGCAACATGCTTAACAACCAGATTGTGAGTGCATTACGTATTACAACAGTACTTAAGTATTACATTCTAATATGTCTCAAGTGTGAAAAATCTAAAATCAGATACCATTATGAAATGCGGTCATTACTTTATCGATCAATTTGCAAGGCTTTTGAGTACCTACATTTTTAAAGCACCCTTTAATAATAGTTGATTTCATTATATTTTAATAAATTAAAATAATTTAGGTGTTTGTCTCTGTGTAAATATGTCTTATTATACTTACTCAAAAACGCTGCCTTATGACTTGGAATAACTCTTAGTCGACACCATCACTAAATTTTTGTGTTTTTATCATAAGCCGGTTGTGTATATCACTCTTGTATGGCATTTAAACAGTATAAAAGTAGTAAAAAAATTAAATTATGATTAGTAGTACAGTAGTCACTCTAAAAGTTTTTCTATGATCAAACTGCTGTAAAATGTCATATTAAAGTTGTAAAACCGGGTCAATGTCACGGCTAAAACTTTTGTACGACAACGATTAATTTGCTTTATTACTATGTCATACAAACGTTTGTACAACTGCGTTTTATGATCATACTGCATTTAAACTAAAATGCAGTATAAAAGACACTTGTATAACATAAATATTACACGAAAATTATAACCATGTCTCTATCTTTTTATTTCAATAACCTTTTGAACCATCCTGTTGCGTTAAGTGTGCACCTCATTTGTATGCAATGCAATGCTATAGATACCAGGCGCAAACTTAACGCAACCGACACGGGTAATATAATAATGTTAGGGTAAGTGAAAGTATGTACAGAACCCTCGGTGCGCGAGTCGGACTCTCACTTGGCCGGTTTTTTATTTTAAATATTATTTTTGCAGTTTATATAGATCTAAAATTAGGTAAAGATCATGAGAGAATTGGGTAAAATTGCATTACTTATTTTCGGAAAAATTACGGTATTTTATCGAGCTGAAATTTTCGCTCTCGAGTGAATATAGATGGATTAACTACTGCTAACCATCATACGTAACGATAATCGCCGAGAAATACCCAAGTCATCATTTGCCACAACAACAGACGATTTGTCGAACTGACTTTGAAAACAATATTGCCGCTTCAATGCCCGTTTGCGTTAAAAGATGACAGATTCAATTGCATATCGGATATCGGGAAATACAAGCCTTGTTTATCACTTGTTTCCAAAACACCGTCTGGATTGCGGCATATTCATTCTAGTTTCGGCATGCGAGCGCGATGGCGCTATTCAAAATAAGATCTGACAATATCTGTATTATTGGGTTTATTGGCACGCTATTACTAAATGCGCTGATAGGCACCGCTAGTTGCTACGAGAAAAGTAAGTACCCTGCTTTCATAGAGTATTGTTTTACAGAAAATGTTTCCGTTTACCGTGATCTTATACTAGTAAAAATGACAAGAAATAAAAATATTATAAAAAAAAGAACCGACTTCAAAATAAACTAAAAAGCCAAAAATAATATTTTATATACGATACGGATCACATTTGAATCACCTTTTGAAGTCGGTGCCAAACCATTAATTTAGGTAAATACAACAAAATAGGCAGCGAAAACTCCCATTCGAGGAGCCCCGAACTTTTCATACAGTTCGTATCCTGCCATATTACATTTAACTTTAATTTATATGTATAAACGAGAACATAACCAGGGGTATCTATAATTAACTTATGTTTTGACGGACCCTCATAGTAGTGCAATTTAAATAGCAATGAAAATAAAATACACGTACTGTAAGTACAATTTTTACCATTAAGTAATTTATTACCATTAACACAGATGGCACGCAAGAACCGCGGCGGAGAGCCTTTAGTTATTACCTACCTATATATTTAGTTATAGTAATTCGTATTTTTGTTGAATACAGAACTTTACTTCAGGTTTGACACCGACTTCAAAAGGTGATTCAAATGTGATCCGAACCGTACATAAAAGATCATTTTTGGCTTTTAAGTAATTTTGAAGTCGGTTCTTTTTTTAATTTTTTGCCTTTTAGTGGTGGACTTTAGTGATATAAAGTATTTTTTAGAGCCCAGAATGGAGAGATTGAGAAGGATTTGATGATAAATAAAATTCTAAATTATAATACTTGGCTAGGTCAAAACGTTTAAGTCCAGTAGCTTGCTGGTTAAAAAAGAATACGACTAACAGTCAATTTATACCTGGTATAATGGTTAAAAAAGAATACGACTAACTTACCCATAATATTAAAAGAATTATCTCGCAACTATTGACCGTTAATAAGGACTTGTACCTTCCATCATCAGCTCAGCATCATTAAATGATCACAACCCAGGCATCTTACTGGGTTGCTCCAATTTTTACATCATAAAAACGTGTATTTAAAAAAATACAGAATTTGAATTTGAATAAAAAATAAAGATCACAAAAGACGAAAATAACTGAATAACTTTAGAAAAATAAATACAAAACATTGTTAGTGCCTATAATATTTGAGGGTTTCTCTCGATTTCACTGGGACCCCATCATCAGATCCTGACTTAGTGATAAGGAGACTAACTCAGAGACACACCATCTATACATATAATAAAGCTGAAGAGGGTCAAAAGTCTGCACATGGAAGATATTTGAAAAAAAAATTGTCTGTTTATTTGTACGCGCATCACGTGAAAACGGCTGAGCAGATTTTGATGCAATCTTTACTAATCTGTCGAGAAAATCCCCGGCCAGGTTATAAGCTATAAAAATTCAACCCCTAAAAGGGGGGTAGCCACTACACTTGATTGAATTAAGTTTGCACCTGAATCGTATGGCGCTACTTAGAAAGGAGGTGCAAACTTTTCTCAAACATATGTTACGAGCCTACGAGTATCGAGGAGGTACCTTGCGAAACTAACAGGTGGCGCTAAAATTTATACCTTTTTGCCAAATTTCTCTCTAAGTTTAGAAGAGGGGGTGCGGATATTAACAAATTTATTTGCATAAGATAAGTGATTTAATAATAGAAAAAAATACGAGATAAGTGGCTCGGTGGTATCAACAAGCAGGAGGCTCACATGTGCAAGAATTCGCCCAGATAATGCTTCAGGTTGGAGAAGGACTTCTGGAGGAAACCAATGGCCTGATTCGATTACCAGAGACGTTATGCAAGATCGTTCTGTCCGTTGAAGACCACATTCGGAGCTCTTCGGTTTGTGAGAGAGCCATACTCAGGCAGCGGCAGTTAATGCGCGGATATTGGCGAAAATAAAGGTGGACAGGCAGTATATAATTCCACTAGCTGTTGGCCGCGACTTCGTCCGCACAGAGATGAAATTTGTAGCCTTTTAGAAGGCAACTTTGTCAGCGGAGGAAAAAAAACATAACCCTCTTTTTTTCTTCAGCGTAATCGAATAAAAACTGTCCTATAATTATCTGGGGATGCCCAGCTACCCGTGTACCAAAAATTTAGCGGTTGTGGCGCGATGAAGCTACGTCAACACATACATACAAACATACAAAACATAAAATTGAATTAGTGACCTGCAAATACTCCATATCACTTATTTTTAGACTTTCTATATTATAGCAGTAGATTATCTATACACTATGTTTAATATACATAGACATTTCATTTTACCCCTTAATCTATCTATCTTCTATATTCTATCTATCTATACATATAATAAAGCTGAAGAGGCTCTAAAGTCTATAGGTACATGGAAGATATTCGAAAAAAAGTTGGCCGGGGATACTTAGAATCCATAACAGAACACGTTCCAACAGTTTTTAGATTTTTTGTCTGTTTGTCTGTTTATTTTTTTATTTGTACGCGCATCACGTGAAAACAGCTGAACAGATATTGATGCAAACTTTACTAATCTGTTGAGAAAATTCCCGGCCAGGTTATAGGCTATAACAATTCAACCCTTAAAAGGGGGAGTAGCCCCTACACTTCATTGTATTATGTTTGCTCCTGAATCTTATGGCGCTACTTAGGAAGAAGGTGCAAACTTTTCTCAAATATGTGCTACACGAGCCTACGACTACTATTGAGTACCTTGCTAAACTCACAGGTGGCGATAAACTTGATACCTTGGCATTTTGCCAAATTAACTCTAAGTATAGAAGAGAGGGTACGGATTTCAACAAATTTAATTGAATATAATTGATTTAATAATACTACAAAATACGAGATAAGTGGCTCAGTAGTATCAACAAGAAGCATGTGCAAGAATTTGCCCAGGTACTGCTTCAGGTTGGAGAAGGACTTCTGGCGGAAACCAACGGCCTGATTCGATTACCTGAGACGTTATGCAAGATCGTTCTGTCCGTTGAAGACCACATTCGCAGCGTATACGGAGACCTGAGCCAGGTGACTCGACGTGAGAACTATTCGGTTTGTGAGAGAGCCGTTAATGCGCGGATATTGGCGGAAATGGAAGGTGAACAGGCAGTATATAATTCCATTAACACTGTCTTGGATGAAGGCTTCGTCACAACATACTTGATGGAGTTCCTAAACTCATTGAGCGCTTCAGAACTCCCAGCACACACATTAACCCTGAAAGTTGGACTTCCGATCATGCTTCTTCGGAATTTGTGACCTCCAAAGTTATGACACAGAACTAGGCTAAAAGTAGTGCAGCTGCAGCGAAACCTCATCGAGGCGCAAATCCCGATGGGGTGCGGCACCGGAGAAGCCGTGTTCATCCCCTGCACCCCCCTCATTCCGAGCAACTTCCCGCTCCGCTTCAAGCGCCTACAGTTCCCCGTGAGCGTCTGCTTCGCCATGACCATCAATAAGTCGCAGGCCTTGCGCAGGTCGCTGCGCGCCGCTGGCGTGGACCTGCGCACGGGCTGTTTCTCGCACAGGTAGCTCTACGTGGCGTGCTCGCGCGTCACCAGCTGCACGGAGCTGTTCGTGCTGATGCCCACCGGGAAGACTCACAATGTGGTGAACAAAAAAATATTGTAAAATGTCAATGTAATGTAAATATACTTTACATACTTACTTTTGGAGTATGGAACTGTAGATATAATTATATGTACCTACATATTTAGTTATATAACTGTAAATAAAATGTAAATATTTGCCCTCAATATCCATATTCACCTTTCCTCTAATCTTACTTCTAAATAATATTAGACCTAAATTCGAAAGGTTGTTAGGAAGTATGGACTTCTATATGTGTGTATATTTCTAACCTTTTCATGCTTACACTGATTTGACTGGAGGACCGATTTGGGTGATATTTGCCATGGACTTGATTTAGATAGTACTACAGTCAAGGACGTAGAAATAGAAAAGTGGTACTGTATCGTCCGATATACACCTCTAAGGATATACTCTATGTCTTTTAATCACGTCAAAAATTTAAATAGTTAAGTGCGAAAAACGATTGATTTTGGAGTGTAGTTTTATTTAGTGGTATTTGTTTAACATTTTATCTAGACTTTACTTCCAATTTCGGCTCCAGGGGAGAGGGGCCGAAATTAGATTTAGATTAGATCAGCCGCTTACTGACACAGACCGAATTCCACGCGGGTGGAGCTGCGGGCACAACTAGTAAAGAATATGACTAACAGTCTTAACTTACCTACCTATAATACATGTATTTTTTAAGAATTATCCTCTAACTTTTAACTGTTAAGGAGTTGGACCTTTGTCATCAACTCAGCATGACGAGATGATGACTACTATATGCCAATACTTAAATAGCTTAAGAAAATATATGAAAACAATTATAAGTGCCTATAAAATTTAAGGATCCCATCATATCTGTGATAGACCTTGGTAAAAAGAATTTCGCTAAAGGGCAGATATATATTGCACTAAGCCGTGTCAAAACGTTGGAAGGCATAGCGTTGTTAGATTTGGACACCAACAAATTATTAATCTACCACATGATGAGAGATCGTTAACTGAAATAACAAGACTACGAAATCTGCCTTCTGACGATCGGAGCCACACATAATACATGACTTTTATTACTTCTACGACTTTTATACGGCACTTACAGTCATAATGCATTCTAATGTCAATTGCTCACGACCTTTAGCTGGACGTTGCTATTTCAGAATCAGGGCTGTTAACCGGTGAGGAGTTCTCTGTTTCTCCACTATCAGCTCCACTTTACTACCCTGATCTTAACTAACTTCTGCCTCTAAGCAAAATATGATAAAGAATTATATTGCGATTAGTGAATTAAATAATACTGATTGAGCCCTTATTAGTGACTGGTGGCTTGTGTCTTCATCATCAGTTTCTCTTCACCAAATGATGATTTTCGAGTGTAAATGCTTGTTCTTCTTTAATAAACACCGAAAACGCCATAGGTATGCCCATCATATTTGAGGAATTCCTTCGATTCCTCATCGATGTCATCATCACATCATCACTAAAATTTTATGGGACCAACTCGGAGATTCTTACTCTTAACCGAAAAAATAATTTTCGAAATCGACTCGCGATCCGCGAATGAAATAACACTGGTAGAGCCCTCAGTGGTAACTGATGGCTTGTGTCTTCATCATTGGTTACTCTCCACTAAATGGTGATTTTCAGATGTATATGCTTAAACTTCTGTAATAAATACCGATATCGCCATAGATTTGCTCATAATATTCGAGGAACTCCTTCGGTTCCTCATGGATCCCGGCATCTGATTTTCACCAAAATTTTATGGGACCAATTTGGATATACCTACTCATGAACAAAAAATATTTTTTCAAATCGTCGTGTAAATGACGAAGTTCTGAGGAAACTAACATAAAAAAACATACACCCGAATTGAGAACCCCCTCCTTTTTTTGAAGTCGGTTAATGAGTATGTGAACCGAGATTTTTCCTAAAGGTCCCTCGGTCGAAATATACTTTATTCTTAACTGACTTCAAGAGGAGGTTCTATGTTCCACTGCATGACTTTTAGGGTTCCGTCCCAAAAAGCTAAAAAGAACCCTTATGGCGCGACTCTGTCCGACTATTAGAGCGCCATATCATAAAAACAACTTATTTATGCTATATCTATTTGAAACTTGGAAAATTTATAAACATGGTCAGCCCACACGTATTGCAAAGGAAACATTATAAAATATATTTAATTATCCAAAAAAACGACCATTATGTAGGAGGGCAAAAATTAAAATTCTTAGCCACTAAGGTCAAGTAGAGTGAAATACCTGTAAGATATTTCATTATGAAGGGGCTTGATCTACACATTTTCGATAAAAATTTTTTGTTCTTAAATTACATTTTATTTAGGGAAATGTGGAATAAACCATCCTCTAAATCTGAAATTATATCTATCCTTACCCTTATATATATATTACTATATTATAAACGTGAAAGTGTGTATGTACGTTCCACTTAATCTCAAAAACTACTGGACGAATGTTTATGAAACTTTCCAGTTATGTAATTTATATATCAGAATAGGACATAGGCTATAATGTACATATGTCAAATTTCATCCCTTTTTGGGGCCGAAAAAGAGGATGAAGATTTGTATGGACAGTAAATATTTTTACGCTAGGAACTTGACATTTTGGTAATATGCTTCACATTTAATATAATAAAATATTAAGTTTTGGGGAAAGCTACTTTTTATCCCGGAAAAATACCTTTTGTCCGCGATAGATAAACGAATCTAAGGCGGACGAAGTCCGGGCGGCCGCTAGTCTATTTCAAATTCAAATAATTTATTTCAGAAAAAAGTCCGTAGTTAGTAACATTATTACATTATAAAGTTGTACAAATGAAATGTCTGTACATTGAAGATATTTTCAAAAAAAATGATTGTTACGGTCTATTTGGAGGTCACTAAAACGAAAAAGAATTTAAATTGATTTTTTTGTATGTTTGTATTTGTCGTTGATCACTCTAAATTAGCTAAACGGATTTCAACTATTTTTGGTACACGGGTAGCTGGGTATGTCCAGACGGTTATAGGATACTTTTTACCCGACTATGCTGAAGAAAAAAAGATGGATTACGACTTTTTCTCCTCCGCGAACAAAGTTGCGGGGCGCCTTCTAGTAATTTAATATGAATATAATACGTAAATAATAACCATGTTTCTGTCTGTGTTACTTTTTATTTCGCGTTATTCAAAAAACATTTTTGAATAACGCGATTTGGTTAAGTTTGCCCCTTGAGAAATGTATATTTTATTTAAACATAAAATATATAGTCGGTGCCATCTATGTAACTATTAATTTACCTACTAAAATCAACAAATTTGAAAATATGGCACTTTCTTTGTGTGGCACCGACTTCAAGATAACATTAATTGTATATATGTTTTGTAGAGATTGAGTTGAAAAATTGGTTAAGCTATTAAAAATATTTTTTATTTTTAACCGACTTCCAAAAAAAGGAGGAGGTTATTATGTTCGATAACTTGTATTTTTAATTACGGTTCACCGATTACTTCGCATAATAGTGAACCGAATTTAAAAATTATTTTTTTATTTAAAGGATATACTCCCGAGGTGGTCCCATTGCCACCAAGTTGGGATCTGATGATAGGATCCCAGGGAAATCGAGGGCAATCCTCTAATTTTATAGGCACTTATAACGTTTTTCATATGTTTTCTTAAGCTATTTAAGTATTTGCTTATGGTAGTCATCATCTCATCACGCTGAGCGGATGACGGAAGGTACAACTCCTTAATAGTTTAGAGTTAGAGGAAAATTCTTAACAAAATCATTTATTATAGGTAGATACGTTAAGACTGTTAGACATATTATTTTTAGTGTCATATTAGTTTTTTGTGTCCCTGAAGTAGTCTCCTTATCACCAAGTCAGGAGTAGATGATGGAATACCAGGGAAATCGAGAGAAACCCTCAAATATTATAGGCACTAACAAGGTTTTCTTTATATTTTTCTAAAGTTATCAGTTGTTTTCCTCTGGTTGTCATCATTTCATGCTGAGCTGATGATGGAAGGTACAATGAACTAACCAACTTTTACATTCCTTACTTCCAAAGACTCGAGATACGTGCAAAGTGCCTCCTCAATCATCCCATTCTGGGCTCTAAAAAATACTTTATATCACTACTAAAATCCATCACTAAAAAGCAAAACACAAAAAAAAAAAAAAAAGAACCGACTTCGAAATAAACTAAAAAGCCATAAATAATCTTTGATGTACGGTACGGATCACATTTGAATCATCTTGTGAAGTCAGTTCCAAACCTGAAGTAAATAAAGTTCTTTATTCAACAAAAATACGAATTACTGTGACTAAATATATATGAAATGATAATAACTAACTGCTCGCCGCCGCGGTTCTTAATAGTAATAAATTAATGGTTTAGCACCGACTTCAAAAGGTGATTTAAATGTGATCCGTACCGTACATAAAAGATTATTTATGGCTTTTTAGTTTATTTTGAAGTCGGTTCTTTTGTTATTTAAATTTTTTTATATTTTAAGTTTTAGTGTTTTTGTAGTCGGTATACAATATATTTTAAAACTTTTATAATTTTTTGTAAGTTTGTATGCATGTATCTTTGCGCCCTCATCACTTCAAAACCGCTGCTGGATGGATATCAATCATTTTTTTGACCCGAGTAGCTGGTTATCCACAGATATGGTTATATTCTAATAGAAGGTGCCTGCAACTTCGTTCGCGAAAGAGGAAAAAAAATTAACCCTCTTTTTGCTTCATCGTATCGGATAAATGATTAAATGCGATAGACTTCTCTTCCTTGGGTAAGCGTTCCTATCTTATGGCCACTTCCTAGCTTAGCTACATCATTAGGGTCGATAGGACTTGTGGAAGCAAATTCAAGAATTTGGCCTTCTCACAATTCATATGGTGGTTACATGGATATTTCTTTAAGTTTATTTTGTTCAAAATAGGCTGGTCCAAGTGGTGAAGTCCTGAGCTACTGTATCTGACGCTTCATGGTTCTGTGATTGCATTGAACTTTTTTAGGACACTTTTTTTATACCATCTGTTTACATTTAAATAAATAAATAAATATTAGGGGAACAATTTTACACAAACCGAACTAGTTCCATGGTTGTTATTGTTATGGGTATGAGAACTAGACGACGTTATATTTAATTAATACATAAATTACTTACATACATAGGAAAATCCAAAGCCCCGGAATAAAATATTTATAAATGCTCAACATGCAAATATTTAGCCTTACTGGGATTTGAATCTCATAATGGCATAAATGAGGCTGGAACTTGCGAGTTGTTTGAAATCTAACGTACCGAAGGTGAAGTCTATTCAACTCAAGTTTTAAATCTAACATACCGAAGGTGAAGTCTATTCAACTCAAGTTTTAAATCTAACGTACCGAAGGTGAAGTCTATTCAACTCAAGTTTTAAATCTAACGTACCGAAGGTGAAGTCTATTCAACTCAAGTTTTAAATCTAACGTACCGAAGGTGAAGTCTATTCAACTCAAGTTTTAAATCACGTCACGCCATAACGGTATTGCTATGGCTACCCACCACCCACCCTTATATTTAGATTTTTGAAGGGATGAAAATAATGTATCAATTATTTTGTCAACAGCTCTTCGAAAGATTGTTCGAAATCAATCTAAAATGGTACAACGTCCTTTTGGTGATATGAGTGGGCTACTGGCATCGAGGGATGACTCGGTCATAAACCCGTTGAATTTACACAGCCAGGGAGCCAGAAACGCGCCTGTGAGAACGCTGTTCTACCGCACCGCGAGGCCCTTGGTGTCCCTAGTGGCTCCGCCGATGGGCATTAGTCGTGGCCAAACGTATCCCCGTTTCAGATCCCAAGCCGAAAAACCACAACCCTTCGAACTCAGATCGACCAGAAACATAGTATTAAACTCCACCAAGGCAAATCAAAACCAATATGATTTGTTTTATTTCGAACAAGAGGTAAACAAAGGCAACCACTCAGCATGGAAGAATGTACAGAACATTCATAGGATACCTTTTTCTATTTTTCCGCCTGTAGACGACGAAGAGTTACAAACTATAGAACTAAAGCCGCGAAAGAAAGAAAGTAACACTTTACTTTATTCAAACACCATAAATGACACAAAAGCTAATGCCATTGTTCTTCCAAAAGAAATGTCCAGTGCAAAAGTGGCTAAAGACGCAAAGCCTAGTATTAAAATTGAACAAGCCGAAAAGCGTCAACCAGTGCAACCTGTTTATGACAGTGTAAAAACTGACTACTTAAGGGAAGTAATAATTAACAATGTGTCGGGTGAGGGAGGTCACACATGTGCGGTCATCAAATCGACGAGAACGAATATTGAAACACAAAAACGATTTTCAGAATTTAATATTGAGGTACACGAGTACGAGTATATGTATAGTATTTTAATCATTGCTTTATAACTGCCATTGCAGTTAGTAAGTCCACAAAAGGGACCGTGCTCAGTCTAGGGTTCCGTACCTATTACTTCAAAGAAATGATGAAATAAATACGATGTAAAAAGAGCGTATCTTCATGGCACTTAAGTCATTTTGCTGTACAGCGCAGAGTTTCGGCAATAATTCATTATTTACCTTTTTGTAACGGAACTGTTTCGATTTTTTTTTATTACTCATTACTACTTACTTTCACAGCCTCCCTGGATGACAAATAAACATTTTTGGAACAGTATTTTTAACAGTCGTTACGAATACTTAATGAGAAATCCTAAATGGCCACCCTTGAAGGTTCGTTATACCTAACATTAATAAAGATGCTTTTCAGCCTACATTATGCCCGACCTGCTTTCGATTCAAAATGAGCTTGTAATTGTTTTCTTTTCAAGGTCATACTAGTACCTCGCACTCATGTTGCTACTATTTGGAATAACACATTTGAACATTATAACAACAACACAGCCAACAAAATACTTTCGAACATCGTGAAAAAGATGAATTTTTATACAAATCTTACTTTCACTTGGAACGAAGTATCTCATTTGAGCCAATGGTGGAAAACAACAACTCAGAGGAGCCGAGCGGTAAGGTTTTTAAAGTACCTACTTCCTAATTCAGTTGATCACTTTATTTATTGATTTATTATAGGGTAATAGAGGAAACAGTGTACAAAATTGTATTTAAAAAGCAAAAATTAGGAAAAAGCAGACAAATTAATCAGTTACAACATTTGGACCATAAAGTATAGAGTTTCCATAGACTATAGAAAAATATGTCATGAAAATATACAAAATTGAGCTGCGCTGTTTTTTTGTAAATATGCAATTTATAATTAACCGAATCGTTCAGAAGGATGGGTTAAGTTTTTGTATATTTTCTAATTTCTTGAGATAAAATTATTATTATTACATTATTTCGTAAGACATTGAAAAAGTGTTCTCCGAAGGTTATGGCGCGCTACAATATAAATAGAATTATTTAGACACATTGTTTAGTACTGGATCATATTTTTTGTAGTAATCCAATCTTGGAACATTGTCCATGATTGGTTCTTGGTTATTTTTATGGCTATCCAGTGATGTACAATTTGTTAAAATCAGGGGGCACGGCAGTGCCCTCGCCAAGTCGAGCGCGAAGCAAACACTGCCGTACCATCCTTTACTGGAACTTTAGTTGAGAACCTCTGGATAAGACCAGAACGCAGAAATTTTCGTCATCCAGTAAGCTATAATCACTTACTTAAAATCCAAAATTTCAAGTCTGTGTAGGTCATTTAGTTCCAAAGTTAAGCGTAAGCAAAGTTTCGCATTTTTGCAGCTGAAATTTGGTACAGAGTTAGGGTTTAATGAGCACATAAAGGGAAAACTATAAAACTACGATAATCAAAGATCTGGAGTACCTGGTGACCCTGATTAGAAAACACAAGAGCCCAACCAAACTATTAAAGATCGACATACCGCCTTTACAAAAAATATTCAACTTGGTGGGCCGCTTCATGTGATGGCCTAAATTGAAGGGTTATGCCCACGTTTCTACAAAAAGAAGTGAAATCCCACCAAAACATTCTGTAAAAAACTAGCCAAGTCTCGATGGAGCTGCTTGTTTATCTCTAAAAAGTAATGAAATCTAGACAAAGTCGTGCCAAGTCTAAGGTTCTTTACTGCGTTTTTTTATTATTATTATGACACCATTGCACCAGTCGTTGACGGCTGGACGTCGGACGGTGTCATGGGGCACCTGGTTTTGTACCCATGTGTACCCTTCAACGGCCAAGTCACACAACATTACCTATAATAATAAAAAAACGCATTTTTGGTGGGACAACTTTAGAAAATTTCTTACCGAATTAGATACTAAAAATCGAAGCTGCCGAGAAAGAGGTTAAAAAAAACTTGTAATTAGGTTTTGAAAATTTTGGAATTCAAGACGGTGGTCAAAACTTTTAATTTAAAACAACACGGGCGTCGTTTTCTAGGTTTTTGGAGGTACAGATTTCGCATTATGTAAAGGCGTTTATTTTAAAGTTATATCCACTCCATCTCGAATTATAGTTTTGTATACCTACCTCGGGGTACCGCAATAGCATATAAAACAAATCCCGGGATGAAATAATCAGTAAAAGTAGTACTCCGAAAACCTGGAAAACGACACCCATGATGACTTTTTCATAAAATTTAATATCCGCCATCTTTAATTCCAAAACAGTCGCCATTTTCGAAATCCGCGCTCTCAAACACTTCGAAACCGACACCTACAATGACTTTTTCATTAAAAGTGATGTCCACCATCTTGAATTTCAAAATGGGCGCTATTTTCGAAATTAATGCTTTGTTCATCATAAAATTGTCCATTGTTGGGGTATCCATTCCAGGATCTCCACTGTCCATTCTAGGATTTTACAAGGAAATCAGATACTTCCAATTTTCAGTCATTTTCTCAAAAAAATAATGATTTTGTTATCCATTTTTATAGTAAGTAGGTAGATTGTTTGACAAGGGGCTAAAATAAGACACGAAGTAACTATTTAGACGAGCTCACGAAGTGAGTAAGGAAAAATATGTCTGAGTGTCATAATGGCTTTTAGCCACGTCTTAAACACTTCGACTGCGAGAAAATAAAAAATAATCGGCCAAGAGCATGACGGACCATGCTCAATGTAGGGTTCCGCAGCCGTTTATACAAAAAAATGCACTATAGATGAAAAAAATACGATGGGATATAAAAACACAAACAATGGAGCGTATTTCCGCGGCACTTACGTCCTTTTGCTAAGAAACTTAGAGTGGGGAGGGACACAGTTTTTGCTACTTTCGGAGCGAATATTTCCGAAAATATACAAAACAAATTTTTTTTTCAGAAACCTCTATGTGTTTTTAGAATATCTGTCGAATTATGTGCCACACATTGATATTTGCTGAAAAAATATAGTATTTGAGTAAAATGCCTGTGACATACAGACGGACGGAAGGGAGGACGGACATGACGAAACTATAAGGGTTCCGTTTTTGCCACTTTGGCTACGGAACCCTAAAAATACCTAACATTAAAACTGTCTATTTCATGAAAAATTTAAAGTACAGTTTGAGCAATTCGATCAGAAATTTTGGCCAATCTGTTTTTAATTATTCGTAAGTAGTATCAAGTTTCTTTTTTCAGTTTCATGGAAATTCGTATGGGATTATATGTTTTTCTTTTAAACCCATGACGTACTTTTTGAGCAGAAGTGAAAAATACTATTATATCACACGTTTTTCCTTCCAAAAACAGGAATCGAATTGGAAAGGTGTTTTTTCTTTCACATTTTCCTTAATAAAACAAAATCTAATCACAATAAAAAATATTCATAAATGTACAAGTAAAGCCCTTTTATATGATAGGTACCCTATTTGACCCAGTAGTAATACTGGAGTCTCTTAGAGGTTGGACCTTGCACTTTTTCAACCAAGGAAGCCACTTCGCCCAGGGGTACCTATAGGTAATGTTGATTCTGACCTGTAGCCAAGAGCAGCCATTGTGCAGGGGGGCGGGGGAGGGGGGAGAAATGTGGCTCCGCCGCGCTCCACTCTAAGCTCAATATCTTCGTAAATAAAGTTACTGTATCGTGTTTGGTATCATTTTCAGATAATTTAAGAATGCCGAATTCATTTTCGAAATGATTTACACCTTTGTAAGCTTGACACTACTGAAATGGCAGGTCAGCTTGAAGAAATGTTGCGAAAGCGCATCTTCTTAGAGTGGTGCTATAAGGTAGTAAACCTTTCAAAAAATGGATGGTACATAAGGTCGTGAGTAACGTATCGTTACCGAAGGTAGAGGATTAATTCGTTGTGAATCACAAGCGGTCTGATGGTCTAACGGATAGGACGCTGTTCCGGTATAACAGAGAGACGCTGGTTCGATTCCGGCTTAGACTGCAGTGGATCGCAATTAATTTTTCTTTTCTACTTAGATCTTTGTATCAATATTGTAATATACTAAATGTAAATATTTTCAAAATTGATTTCTTAGGGTTGGATATATGAGTATGAGGCTATTACATATCATTGTGGATATATTTAGGCTTATTAAGCTATAAACCTTTATTACTTGAGCCCTTTTGACAATGCGCTCGGGCATTCGTGAATTTCTCGTTTCATTCTAAATATGGTATAAAACAAAAATGAGTGGTTAAAACAAAAGCGTATCTTTACTCCTTACTATACTATAAACGTAAAAGTATGTATGTGCGTTCCACTTCATCTCAAAAACTACTGGACGAATTTTTATGAAACTTTCTAGTTATGTACCTTATATATCTTAATAGGACATCGGCTATAATTTATGTAAAATTTCATTCCTTTTAGGGACGAAAAAGGGGATGAAAATTTGTATGGACAGTAAATATTTTTTTACGCTAGGAACTTGAAATATTGGTAATATGCTTAACATTTAAATTAGTAAAAGATAGAGTTTTGGGCAAAGACATAACCTACTTTTTATCCCGGAAAAATACCTTTTATCCGCGATAAACGAATCTAAGGCAGATGAAGACGCGGGTGCCCGCTAGTATAATATATAATGATACCGTGAATTGATTTAGTCCCGATGTCGCCATGCTCTGGTAGCGGCAGCCGCCTAAGCCTGTAAAACAGCCGTCGTTGACAGACATCATCCATTAATCAATTAGCCATTAATTTATTAACTAACGGAGCATGGCGAAATTAGGCCTTACTCTCCGTTTACAGGTTTTTCGAAAACTATTAAAAGAAAGAAGGCTTGAAATAACTACGGGAGCTTGGGTAGAATCTGATGAAGCAACAACAAACGTATTTGGACTCGTGCATAATCTGATACAAGGTGTGTACTTTAAAGTATGGTTCTGGTAGTTTAAATCAAGGAACTAAATTAAAAAACATAGAAGTAAAATAAAATGGGTATAATCAAGGACTATTAAAACAGGAGGACTGACCATCTCCATACAAAAAGCCGTTCCCTGACATGTACAACGCCATCTATGTATAATAATTATTTTTTACATTTATACAACTTTGCAAGCGTGAAACTGTATTTAAATGTTACGATTTGTTTATTATTAGCTATTTGCGAACTAATTGTTTCCATACTGTGTTTCTTTATTCATATTATAACATCTTTAGGGAAGATAGTTGGAGATAATTTATACACCTTTGTCAGTAGAATAGTGAATTATTTATTTAATAAAATTGACTTATTATATTTACAATTTGTACACTGCAGTTCGTGTATGTGCCACAGAGATACAATTTTTGGAGAAAAAAGAGGTAGCAAGTGTTGGCCAAAGAGAATATAACCATTACGTGGTGTTGGCGAGCAGATCGCAATACGTCACGCGATCTGCGGTTGTGTGCGTGTAATCTCGCGCGACTATAAAATAATTTGCGAATTAGCGCGCGGCCTTTATCGTTGCTAGTTGACGAGGTGATCACACGTTGCTCGTCGTCTCATTGGAGATCCGAAGATAAATAGGTCGGCTGCGTAACTGTCATCTTCTGGATAACAAACTTTTCTTATCAGAACAACCTTCTGACGTCAATCAATCACCGTTTCATGCGAAACAAACAACTTCAATCACCTACACACATCGTTAAATGTTTAGTTAGTGCCAGTTAGTTTTTGCCAGAATATCTCCTTGCAATCGGAACCAAAGTTAGTAATGATCGGAGCAGACACCTCAAACCCTCCTGTCCTGTTGTTGTGGACTGGGGAAAGGTTGAGAAAAGTGTTTAAAGACACCCTCTGCTCTTGAATCCATCAACTCTTTGGACACTACAGACGACAAGAACGGGGCTATTTCCACCCTCAACAGTTACCTCAACGTGGTCACACACGAGGCTTCTAGGGAGGTACCGGCGTAGGACATCCACCCATACCTCTTGGTACACTTCGCCCAATAATCGCAGGAATCTACGGGCTATACAGCGTAAAGTGAGGCAGAAGGTTGCAGATTTCGGGCGAACAGCTTCTACGACCTAATATCAGAGATACCGCCAAGTCACGTAGCTTACTGGAAGATAGCGAGATCTCTGAAATCAGACACCGAACCCTTGATGCCTCCCTCAACAGACCGGGGGTGTTATTGACTAACGAAATTTTGACACTTGGAATACGAATGAACTGTTATAGCCCATACAAAATCATGACACTTGATTCTGATTCCGAGCGTCAAATGCGTTAGGCAATAGGGGGGCGGATCAGAACACACCCGCCTTTGACAATGCGGAAAAGGCGGAGTGTCTGGCGAAAAGCCTCTTCGAACCATGCTCACCGATTCGGCTCTTCATCGAAGAAGAGCACATAGCTTGGATAAATTTGGGTAGACAGACTAACCGATTCACAGCTCAAATCCCTAAAAGTAAAGCCAGTCACCCCTGATGAACTTAATAAGCTCATCAAGAGCCTACACCAGCGTAAGGCTCCGAGGCAGGACGGTACGTCCAACCGCATTATAAAGCTCCTATCCGATAAACACAGAGATATCCTTTGTAACGAGGCGCATTACGACTCGTTGCTTAGGAACTGTCTGGCTATGCGCAGCTTTTAAAATTATTTCTTCTGACAGAAAATTATTTTAAAATTCCACACTCGAACACACGCTCGAGCTTCATTCACAGAATTGAACTTCGACTTCGGACCTGATCACATGTTGTTCTAAGTCTCACTCTTAACCAATGTTTTTAAAATCCTCAAGCCTAAGCAGAACATAAGTGCATTATTCCTGAAACCTGAGTGCTTTGAGTGACTATTATTTATTTGAATACATAATATAAACTTCTAAATTGTAATCTACAGAGTGAAACCATACTGTTGAACCGTCGTTGACGACACGTATTTATAACTCTAGGCACGGAAACGTAAGTTCATATATATTTTGTAATTAATCGCTAACTTTGATTTAAACTTACACGATCTTCACTCATTATCACAACGCAACCTAGGGATGTTATTCGGTTCCAATCACCTGGCGTTTACAAGATCGATTGCAGTTGCGGCAGTTCTTATATTGGACAGACGAAGCGCACTATTGCTGAAAGAGTCAAGGAACATATCGCAGCTGTTAAGAACCGCCAGGTGAATAAGTCCGCTATTGCCGAACATTTATTAGAAGCGGGACCAAACCACTGGATTGAGCTTCATAATCCCAAGATCCTTTCTACGGAACGTAATTACTATTGTAGAATCGTGCGTGAAGCAATTGAAATCAAGAAACACTGAAATTTCAACCGGGAAGATGGTTTCAAGCTTTCATCTTCGTGGAATCCAGTAATTAGTAAATGTAAGCAACATCATATAACATCTGATAAATCGCCTGACGTCGTGAGTGTAGTGTGTCGGTCTAGTGACAACCGTACTGTTCAACCTAATAATAAACATCAAGCGCGGGTAGATCGAAAAACTCGCGCGGCTAAAAGACGTTGATTTCGCCACTCCAGTTTCCTTCGAGACCATGGACGTAACGCGACGTCCGAAACGTCGAAGAATTACCAACGATAGGTAATTAAAAAATCATATTTATACGCGATTAAGCCCCGTCTTGTTGTGTTGTGATAATCATCGCTAACTGATTTAAAAACGTAATTAGACTTTGTAGCTAAGGACTGTCTGTTTTGTCCTCAGGTGCCTTTTCTTTTCCTTATTTACTTCAATTAATATCCTGGCCCTGGTCTCCTGTTTTACTTTACTCCGGATCCCGTGACGCCTTACCAGGATATTCAATGCGGCCCTGACTAACTCTCACTTCCCTGGTTCCTGCAAGGAAGCTATCGTAATAGGCATTCATATGCCAGGCAAAAACAAAACCGAGCCCACATCGTATTAGCCAATCAGCCTGTTATATTCTGTAGGTAACCCGAATTAAGGACTTCAAGGAGGAGCACAGTAGGGTCTCCCTCGCGATCCCTAACAACGTTTGTCCTATTATCACTTGCCCTAACTGTTTTGCCCTAATGGGCACTAGCCCTAAAGAGCAATTGTCATAACAATGATTTTCCATAGTGTAATGGTTTCCCTAAAACTCATTTGTCCGAAGCATTTTTCCATAACTATCAAAATCTCTAATGTTTTTTTGTATAATCCTCGCAATACCTATCAACGTTTGTCCTAATATCACTTGCCCTAACTGTTTTGTCCTAACGAGCAATTGTCATGACAATTATTTTCCATACTGTAATGGTTTCCCTAAAACTCATTTGTCCGAAGCATTTTTTCCATAACTATCAAAATCCCTAATGTTTTTTTGCATATTCCTTGCAATCCCTATCAACGTTTGTCCTGATATCACTTGCCCTAACTGTTATGTCCTAATGGTCATTAGCCCTAACGCATCATCAACATGGGTCAAATACCGAAAACTGTAGGTTAGGTTAGGTTTGTATTGTGACTATGTATAGCGGAGCGTCAAAATGGGTCAAAAAACTATAAGTGTAGGTTAGGTTAGGTTTGTAGTGTGACCATGTATAGCAGAGCGAGCGAAGCGAGCGCAGCATCATCAAAATGGGTCAAGAACCGAAAACTGTTGGTTAGGTTAGGTTAGTATTGTGACTATGTATAGCGGAGCGTCAAAATGGGTCAAAAAACGAAAACTGTAGGTTAGAGTAGGTTGGTATTGTGACCATGTATAGCGGACCGAGCTAAGCGTCAAAATGGGTCAAAAATCGAAAACTGTAGGTTTGGTTAGGTTTGTATTGTGACCATGTATAGCGGAGCGAGCGAAGCGTCATGAAAATGGGTCAATAACCGAAAACTGTAGGTTAGGTTAGTCAAACTGGGTCAAAAACCGGTAGGTTAAGTTAGGTAAGAACTGTGACCCTTGCGAAAACGAACGGCTACCATAATAGTAGATTAGGATGTAGAATATTAGGGTAATCACAGTTAGGGAAAATAATCGTGAGGACAAATCATGTTTGGTAATATAATAATAGGACAAACTGCATTAGGTCATATACAGTTGTAACGTAGCGTCTGGATGGAAGCTAGCCTCGGTCCAGACGGTTGCACATATCCCTCGATCCAGACGGGATCTGGAGGGTTTCCTGAACTAGCTCAAGTCGGGAGGCAGGGGATGCAGGTTAAATCAGAACACAGGTTTATACTTCATTACAATCGAAGGGCTTTTACCCTATCCTTAAGTCTAATTCCTAGTGGACTCGGAGTCCCGGCTACGCGTTAGGTTAGCGTCCCATCAGGGAACTGTTAGTACGCGGGGATGTGAAATCTCGGTCGGTACCCTTCGCAGCAAGCCACCCCTCTTCTCTAGATGCGTGGAAAACGCACCGAGCAGGGAGGGTGGATTCCCGAACTTGTCCCAGCGATCCAGACGCGTGAAATCACGACGCGCGACAGACAAGCCCGACTGGAGCGTAAGTACCGAACTTCCCCCTGGGCAGCGACGAGAAGCGTGCAAACACTCCGCGCTGGGGATAATACGGGACTCAGCTCCTAATCACCGGGATAGCGACCGAAACTAAACACCCAGGAGCGGGGGGAATCTAAGCGTCTCGAAAAGCGTGGAAACACTCTGAGCCGCGGGAGAGCGGAATCTTGCGATAGCTCGTAGTTAGGCCACAACCTTCCTACTGGAGCGATGACAAGACACAGCCCCCCGTACGGCGGACGCGTCGAGTTTTATACTGGCTGGGTAACGGTAAACGACGCGCCGCCGCCTGCCCCTCTGCCGCGCTGCGATGACTCGCATCGTGACGTAGCGCGCTTGGTTTGTGGAATGTTCGGTGTATGTGTGGCTGGCTCCGCTGCTCGTTATACAGTTATAGTCCATCCACGGAAACGAGTTAATATAGCGTTCTCTCTATTGCACTTTTGTAAACAAATGAAAGGGACAAAAAATACAGTGGGCGTAAACATTTCTGCCTCAATGGCTGGACAGGCTTACATGCCGCCGTCCGGAGCATTAATATTTAAATTTCATAACGATTTATGTTGGTGGTCAAATTCTCAAATCAGTGAAATAAATTACAGAGATATTATAATAATAAACTAATAAACTTATTTAAAATTGCTCGAGTATTTTTAGAAGTCTATAATAATAAAAACAACTCGTGTTCACTGAGTATACTGGAAACAGTCCAGTAGGTACTCAAGCCGGGTCGCAGAGGAAGTAGGTAACAGTGCAATTAAAAAGCAGAGTCACAAAATATACACAAAATAACAGTCCAGTATGAAAGCAGTAATATAAAAGAGAGAGAGAGAGAGAGAGATAATGCGTCCGCGCGTACAAGAGACAGATGTTGACTGAATTTCGACCGCCATGTAAACCCACCCCTTGTGCATTTGTTACCTTTATCTCTAACCAATGGCATGGTTTCTCAAATTTCTAGTACTAACTCGTTTCCGTGGATGGAGTATAGTTAAAATAATGATTAGGACATATGATCTTTAGGATGTAAAATATTAGGGTAATCACAATTAGGGAAAATAATCGTGAGGACACATAATGTTAGATAATTCAATAATAGGACAAACTACATTAGGCCATATACAGTTAGGTAAAATAATGATTAGGACATACGATCTTTAGGTCTCATAATTATTATGATAAATTACTATTATGGAATATGACATTAGGATAAATAATCTATATGGCAAATGTCATTAGGAAATAAAATATTAGGCAAGAAAATTTCGTCCATACGATGTGAGGGAAACCAAAATTATGCCATATGAGAGTTAGGACAAACGATCATTATGACAAAACAGTATTAGGGAATGCAAAAATAGGATATAAAACTTTAGGGATTCCGATATAGATCCAGCACAGTATCCTCATGGAGGAACAATTCGGTTTTAAGGCTAAGCACTCAAGGGTACCGGACAACGGAGCACATACCGGAAAGCTACAGTAACCGTCAAGGTTACGCCTTTCTCAGTGGACTAAAAATGGGGGCAATCTTTTTGGATGTCGCAAAGGCCTTTGACAAGGTCTGGCATACTGGTCTGATATTACAAGTTGTATCGGATGGGTATGCCGGATCGCCTTCTGCGTCTAGTCCAGGATTTCCACACAAATCGCACCTTCAGATAAAAAGTAGATAAAAGTCCCCATTTACTCCTCACCCCATAACTGCGGGAGTACCCCACGGTTCGGTTTTATCGCCAACCCTGTTCTACCTTTACAAACATGACCTACCAAGGAACCTAAATGTAAATATGGCTCTCTTTGCGGACGATACCGCCCTCTTCACCTCTCACATCAACCTCAACACCGACCTCGGTCGTTGGTGCAATTTCTGGAGGATCCAAGTGAACCCGGAGAAGAGCGTGGTGATTGTTTTCCACGGGTCCGTAAAACCTGCGCATGAGAACTTAGCCCCCATAATATTGCATGTTAAAGGTTGATAAGCCCATACCACAGAACTATATCAAGATTCAAAATAGAAGGAAAGAGTTCGTCGATTTATATGAGAACCGAGCGTGTAACATTTTGCGTAGGTACTTTGACGCCACGAATGTAATTTAGTGATGGGAAACATAAGCCACGCGAAAAAAATTCAAAAGCATCGATTCACAGATCGATTAGAACGCGGCACTGATTCTATACACAGCTACCCATTTGTATCCCCTTACCTGTGCATTTTTATCGATTTAAAATATCGATAAGAACCGACAGACGAAATGATAATTATTTTTGACAGAGGAAAAGAAAGAAACCTCAGAATTTTAAATCGAAAAACATAAATGTAGGTAATATAAACCTACCTACCTAACCAAATTGCGTTACATTTGTCTGTATCTACTATCTACTCTACCTATTATCTGTTGCACAAATTGTAATATTATTAAGATAAAATATACCACGCACGCACGTACGCACATTTTTGTTAAAATAATATTTAGCCTTATGTAAATGTGTACCTTTTCATCATTTGACATCATCACTACATCAATAGTCGGATTAGCTGCACTGATTACTCGTTGGTACATTGATGGGCCATTAAAGGTGTCTTTGTGGAAATGAATAGAGCAAATCCGGCTGATTTTTGTTGGAAATCGTTTTTTTTACGACCAGTTGCTTCACTTCAATACATTAATTTTTAATACGAGGATCATTCGGAAAACTGAAATTAACTCGCAATATAGAAGTAACCATAACCTGCTTGTTAATAATATTTGCTTTGCACTACGTACCTACATTATATAGTTACATAATAATGTAAAAACGTTATTATCATTTCCTCTGCTGTCAAAATCGATTTTAACCGAGTAAGGAAATCGCAATCTACAGCATTGGGGTACAGCACTATTCTTAATTTTGACAGAAAAAATGAGAAATCGACCTTGAACATAACTCGACAATTTGAATAGCATATTTTTACATCGCTGGTTTTGAACGCACGCCAAATCTAGCTTGTCAAATTAAAGCCGCAATGGAAAACTAGCGTTGGACACAATCGCCCGCTAGTGTTTTGACGAAAATAATAAAATAAATTGTTTTTTAATTTATCACATATATTTTGGGACAAATAGTACTTAGGGGAAGGTGGGGTAAGACGGGTAGCGAGGTAAGATGGGGACCCTACCAAAACAGATAATGCAGTGTCACTAGCAATTTTATTTTAACGCCATCTGACGGTATTTAGCAGTACTTGTTAGTGTCACAAAAAGTTTGGTCGGAGGAGTACACGTTTCTACTTGGTAAGTATGTTTTTTTTTTTAATTTTAAGCGGTTTTATCTAAATATTGACGTATATAAAGTGCGTGACTGTTCATAATTATATGATATACAAGATGCGCGATATATTTTTTATTGATGTTTGTTTATTTTACTATTCTAAACTCATTAATGTGTTCTGGCTTGCTTTGATTTATAACGTCAAAAAAATTTATACTACTTATATGTCCACTTTGGGAATGATGGGGTACCTACTTGTGGGCAAGACGGGGTTGGTACCCCATCTTACCCGCTAATCTGTTATTCTTTTAGGATTTCGATTTAATTCAAAATTAGATTCCATCGTTATTACTTGCGTTAATTTAATTGTCTCCTGATACCCAAATGGCCACCTGCATTGCCTTAAATTCTCCAGCAAAAATTCTACCTCAAGCAACTGTTACCTCATATCTCGTACAGCAATAAAATAATTGAAATTATTTTAAAGGATTCTTTGGATAATGCAGCAATCTTTCTGGTTAGCCCGAATCAGTTAATGCCTAATCCACGAATGGCCGAAAAAAGTCCAAGACAAGTTCGAAGAACAGGAAAAATTGCTATTTTCACTGCTTTTCCATATTTAAACAAAATTAGAGGAAAGACAAAACAGTAAGAAACCAAAACCATAGGTAACAAACAAAAAGAAAATGAAAAAAAAACAAATAATGGACCTAAAAAAACCAAGAAAGCTGACGAAGGAGCTCAGCCATCAGATGAAGAAGATACAGAATATATGTACTGCCTTGGCTTGTATACCGAGTCTACTGAAGGATGGGTCACTTGCCAGACTTGCGTTAAGTGGGCGCATTGTGGCTGTACAGGAGTGGAAGATAACAATGACGAAGCTGTCCATATCTGCCCGGTTTGTAAGATGACGACGTTTAAATATTCTATACCCCATCTTACCTAAGGTGGTATCCCGTCTTGCCCTATAGGTGGGGTAAAATGGGGAGACTTTGGTATTTTTTTAAAGTTGATATTTCTATGAGAAGAATTATATTTTTTTTGTTTTGACTGATTATAATCAAAGGAAGAAACACTGATTATTTTCTTAAAAAAAAATCCTACATTGTACAATTAAAAATGGAGGATTTTATTTATGAAATACCTTAAAGTCCCCGTCATACCCCACCTTCCCCTACCGATGAAAGGAAATACCACGGATAACAGCTCCAAGTTTATTGGTAGTATTTGAACAGTTAATTATTGAACAATGAGTCATTTTGTTTTTTAAACCTGACGTCGCACGCAGACCGCGGTCGGGAGCAGACTGATGTTCGCGGCGAGCAAGTACGCTGTCGGGGCGAGTTTTCGCCACGCGAGGTACATACACCCACCATCCACGCTCACATCAAAGAAATTATATCCAGTCACTTTGAGAACGCCAGCTCCCACCCGAATCTTAATTAGGAGCGCAGTGGATTATATCCCTGATCCTATTCCGTTGGAAGCTGACTTTCAGGTTATACCTGACAATGAGGATGGTCGTGTAACGATCAAATGTGCACGACATTATTTTTTTTTTCATATAATCATATTTTTCCACCCCTTATTAATCTCATAAAACATATTTGAACATCAAACTATAGTTACTAGATAAAAATACCTAATTCTTATAGGTATACTACCTAAACTACAAACGTAAACAAATCGTTAAATTATAAGTGCCTACATACCTATTCTTGCGTTCCCTTGAGGAGCTAGTTCAGTTGAGGAACAAGTGTGAAAGTATAATATGAAGCAGATGTGACATTTGAGAAAGAAGAGTAATTCGTGGAGACATTTTTAGTATAAATAGGGAACATTTGAGGAGTTGGGAATCACTTTTTATTTGATCGTCGAACGAGTAACATAGTCTCTGGCATTTTGAGGTAGTAAACAATTATAAGGGGAATTTCTGTCGGATTTATGTTTAATTATTTTGTTGGGGATTTTGTTGGGGATTTTTGTGTTTTAAGCTAGAAAGCAAATTTTATGCCAGAATGATGTTTTGGTACATGGTTATCAAATAAAATGTTCTTATCTGTAACAGTGATAAACGAGGACATTTTAGACTCGCAGTAATTTATCCAGATTAGGCAGTCTGGACACTAGCCATTTATAAGTGCAGTGATTTGCCTACAGGATTCATTGATCTGGTCGGAGGAAGAGGGGACCTTACGAAGGACATGTGGGATTTCCACACCCTTGGATACCAGCTATGGTTTTTGAATCTTGGTCTCCCGTTAAATTTATGTATATATAACCATAATACTACACGGATAGGGCCAATGTCTTACTTGAACGCACCTTGGAGTTTCATTATCCGCGTCAGGGGGAGACAATTACACGAGTATTAGACACAAATATCGACTTACTCATCGAACGCATTTAGAAGCTTAATTAGGGTCCCATACACTACTTTACACGATTAAATGTAAATGTGAGGAATTTCCTCTAGTATTGTTCACAGCAGAATAGGCTATTTTTGGGGTAGAGATAGGCACACACATTACTTATTTGGGAATTAGGGTTTTACTTTAACTATTTAACCTCCGAGTATTCGGCCAAACTTCATTTAATAAGCATAATACTTTATTCAACTATAAATACATCCAATACCATTTATCTAATTGAAATATTCATAGCGTTCAACTCAAAACCATTGAGTATTCTTTATTATAATATTATAGATATCTGTAGCCTCTGTTAAAAGGTATTCTTTGATTTAATGATGCCAAACCAAAATCTTTGGTAGTTTTATCACATCAAAATCAAAATTCAAAGTAGGAGATTAAATTTATATTATTATCAAAATATTTAGACTTATATAAATATAAATGTACCTGATAGACAGAATCTTATATTTTTTTAGTCGAATAATATAAGATTGGAAAATAAGAAATTTGGTAGAAAAATACGCTGTTCAAAGACATCACTCACAGAATTAGTAGATTTTGGGAGTTTTCATTTTTCAACAAAGAAAGTCATGATTACATGCTTTTTTGAAAATTAATGTATTTTTGAGATAATGTGCGATTCGATGAAGGAATCTGTTTTAAAAGTAGTGTGATTATTTGTCTAAGAAAGGGCAAATACTCATTCCATTGATATTGTGGATCAGACGATGTTTCGCTAAGAATGGCCGGGATACGAATCGTCAAACAAAGAATCTTGACGAATCCTGTATAACATCTTGTTTGATTAACATTCATAAGGAAATAATGTACAAAAGGTTTTGGAGATTCCTTGTCGAAGCGTACGGAGGAAAATAACAAGTAATCAGTGCACATGTGTTCATGACAAGGAATGACAATTATTTATCGTCTAAGAATGGCGTATGATTTTCAAATACGAAAGGATAAGTAGTTTTCAGGGTTTGTTAAGGAATAAAAGTGTTCACTTAATCCATAAATAAGAGAGGAATGTCGTGATTAGAAATACGAAGTTGTGTTACATTGATTAATGTTTTATTGTGCAATTTGGTAATGGAACCTGTTTTGCAATAGAGATGAGGTTAGTCTAAAGGAATGGACGAAATCTCAAGTTATAAATGTATTATTGAACATCCCTAACATTTTGCTAAGAATGGCCTCAGATCTATCTTCTAGAAGAGAACTAGATGGGATCTTTGAACGGTGTCTAGTGTGATCAATAATCATGGTTAATTAAAGTAACTACGAAAGGTCTCCTTGTCAAAGAGTACAGTGAAATAATAAGTACATGTTTTAACATCAATTATATGAGAAGCATAATAATTGCAAATAAGAATATATAGTTTATTGAAGTATTTATCAGAACTCAAATCGTTCACTCTATCCTTTATACAAGAAGGATCTATATTGATAATCGAAGGAAATCAATATTAGCATACCCGTAAGAAGTGTGTATGTCTACTGACCAGTAAAAATATAGTTATATGTTTATAGAACATAGCAGTGAACATATAATTCATTTAAGGAAATAATATTTATCGTCTATGTATGGCGCATGATTTCAGATATGAAATAATAAGTTTTCTAGGTATATAAAAGAATAGAAGAGTTCACTTAATCCATAAATGAGAGGATTTGTGTTGATTTTAACGTAGAGAACGTTTTCTTTCAAAATATCAAAGAAATTGAGAAAATGGCAAATTCAAGAAACTATTCTTGAAAACAGGTGCCATAAAACCTGTAAAAAGATCTGACTTGGTGTTCATTCGGTATCCGGGGAATGACTTTTTTTATGGCTTGTAAAATTAAGAAGTAACATAGAAATCGAATCCAGGAAAGGATTTTAAACAATATTTTGATTCCAAGTATGGAAATCTCTTGTATCCGATAAGCATGAAGGAAGCCTATTCTGTACACGAACACTCTCAGTCCGGTAGCTGATATTAACTATAACAAAGTTATACTGTTTGGGAAAATAAGGAGATGATTCTAGCGGTTCAATATTATCTCATGAAGTGACATAGTTAGTCAACCATTTTTCATATATTAAAATTTAGTTGACAACTCCCTCTAATAATCATTTGACACAAAAATCTATCTATAATGGCATATAAGATACTCATAGAAGCTATTCTAGCATAACTAGAGCTTAAGTTCAACGAAGTAAGAGTATCGAGCCAGAGCGCAGTTAATATTGTGAATCTGTACCGAACAACAAAATTGTATTTGAGCCAACTACTTCTAATTATCTCTTGATATTTCATAATGAATCATATATGTTAGTGTTCTAGTTTCCACAATAGTTTGACACTTCAGAATAAAGGAAAGTCATATTGCTAATTAAATTCTTCCATCATCTCCTTATAAGTCTTAAAGGTGTTACTTTTTAAACCAGATCTTTTTAGGGTTAATAATCCTTATTGTTGACTTTCTCATTGATGGAGGGAGCTCTTTACTATTCTACTGAATGAATTCTCTAATCAATGGATAAAAAGACTAGTTATACAAAAAATTGCATAAATAATAATAGGATAGAGTAGTTAGATCTCAAAATCATATAAATAATTGTAACTGTCAGGTATATCATAATTTAACGAACAAAGTATGCAATTAGAGTATGTTTTTAGGACAGGAAAGTAGGATAAAGATAAAGTCAGGAAATAAGAGTAGTATTTATTAACATCAGTAAAAGATAGGTTTATTTCAATTAAAAATATACTGAGCGATCATAATGGTTCTTCCATAAAAGAACTTCAGGTTACTATGCAACGTAGAGTCCTACTAAACTAGACGAATCACAACAGGTTTTCTGATCACATTTATGGCCAATATTATTATAATAGCGTAATTCAAATTCAGATGCACATTATTAAAGTAAAAGGCAGTACAAGATAGTTGGTGTAGTAATAAGATTTAGACTGTGTTCATGTAGGTGTATTCTGTTAGGTGTATTTGAGGTAGTGGAGTGTGGTATTAGGAGTCTCATTAGGCATTACAGTTGATTCCGCACATAGGGCGTAATAGGGCACATTAGAAGTTACATTTGGTTTCGAGACCAATGAGCTTCTTTAGGATTTCGTTAGGGTCAGTACATTTGGTCCCATGACCATGGATAGTATAATTAGGATCTTCGTAGAGTTAGTTACATTTGGAGCCGTGACCGTGGATTCTGCTAAATATAGCTGATAGTTATATTTGGCATGCCGTTACCAGAATTTCTTATCTTGTCTTGGTTTATTATTAGGTGTTATTAAACTCAGGTTTAATGATCATCAATGTCTTGTACTGTAAGGTGAATTTCTTAATTTTATTTGGTTCTTATATTAGTTTAATCTCTTGTTTCTTAATATTTTCTTCTGTTTCCGCGATTATTACTCATTGAAATAAACTCTTACTCTTGTTTCTTGTTAGAAAGGTTTCTTGTGACAGTGTTTCATATGCTCAGTTTGGTTTTCTTATGTGCATTTGGACTGTGAATTACGTTGCGAAGCCCTCTTTGGGTTACATTTGTTGCTTGTGAAAATAGAGATGGGGATCCATTGTGTCGCAAAAGTATTTTTAAAAAACACTTTAAACATATGTTGTGTTTTCGGCATCTCTGCACTAATTTTTCAATTACAGTCACATTTTTACAGTAGTACTGCACTTTTAGTAGTTCATTTCGTCCAGACAGTAATAATTACCCGAAACAAAAGAATACAATTAGTTTTTCAATGATTTTTATCTTAAATCAATATTCTGTCTTGTATTGATCGACATGACATGACAGGTATTGACAAAAAAGAATTATAGATATAGTTCATGAATAGAGTAAATTCCGTTTAAGCTATAGTTTTTGTTGTCAAATTATCTTGTAGATTTTAAAATTTAATATACTTAAGTAGTCAATAGATAATGAGTCTGTCTTACTTTCATAATATAATTTAATAAATATTAATAATTTACGATTAGTAATTATTAAATAATGTGGTACTTACCGATTTTATGGATTTTGATAGTCAGCGATACGTGTAGACGAGTCTTTGAATATAAATAAAAAGTTGTTATTGATTTTACAACAAATAAAAGAGAAATATATTTAGACATACTTGTAACATTATTTAGAAATAGAAACGATATATTTATTTAGTTTATAAATTTTCAACGAGTTATTAGTAATTCATGTTTGACGTTTGAAGACAATTAAGCAGTTATGGAACGCAACCTAAGAAGTTGACATTTGTTTTGGGAACTCAAGATTTCTTTGATCGGTCGATATGTGCTTTATTTTTAGAAATAATGATAACGAATGATACAAAATACTAGTTATAATAGGTATACAATTAACAATCAGAATATTAACGAATTTATAGGGTACGATAATTCTCAGGTTGTGTTCACAGAACATTGGTTAGCATAAAGGTTAGAATAATAATCAGTCGTGATAATTAAGATCAGTGTTTGGATATAACAGAACTTGTAGAAGAAATTAAAATGGTATTTAAGAACTCAAAGACTGGGGGGGCGCAGTCATCAACATCATCACCATAGCAACAAAAAGTCACTGCGCAGTTCGTAGACACGTGTACAGATATTGTGTACATTTCAAAGAATAAATCTAGGTTTCTGTTAGAAATAGTTTTTGTGACAAGCTCTTATTACTGGTTGGGCTTTTCGTTGAACATCTGTTAGCTGCACGTTGAGACAGTTCTATAGAGCCCAAGCTCGTTGGAGTTGCGTTGTTTTGTTACAGAGTTCCTTTAACCATCTTCTAATTCCATCATCAGATCAGCTCAATGGTATCATGACATTGTATAGTATCTTAAGTCACATGGGTATGCTGAATTTTGGTTTAGTCGAGGCCGGACAGTGGGTCTTGTGAAATTTGCCCGAATAAACATACAAGCATTACAGGATAAATAATGGCTTGTTAAAAGGGATTTTAATCAATATAGTATTATAAGACCAGGATATTTTATTTAATAAAGAAATAACAGAGTGTATTACTAATTCCATATATCGGGGGGCGTTCAATTCAATTATTTTTTATAAAACACAAAGATTATAATCATTTATATATTGTAGAATTATGACATTAAGTTATGACAAATAGCATTTAATAATATATTTTTCAGTAGCAGATACATTACGAGACAATGATTTTAGTATATAAAAATATTTTTTACCTTAGCGAGGCGCTTCGGATAGACAGAATAATTTTAGTTATGATTAAATAACCTAAGTAGTATAGTTATTTTAAAGGTTATACAATATTAAAAACTAGTATCAAATGAGATATAGGAAACCAGTTACAATAAGTGTAAATTGACAAAGCCATACATCTATGTTTGTTGTACATGCTGAAAACATAGGAATTTGTAGTTTGAGTGCTTATTGTATAGAATTGTTTTGCATAGAGGATTGGAAGAATGTATTGGCTAGTGATGAAAACAGATTCTGTGTTAGAACTTAATAGCTTTTAAAGACTTAAACACTTGGGGGGCGGACATTATAGTTTTGAGCAAAAATATTTCATAAGTGTGCTCGGGTCAATGATGTATGGTACAAGTATTCAGTGAAGAATTACAAAGAAGACAAAGAATGAATTCGAATAGAATCTTAATCAATATTGCATTATAACAACAGGACGTTAGTTAAGAAATAGTAGAGTGCATTAGCAGTTTCATTGTTCCGGGGGCGGTCATCTTCAGATCTTATAAAAATAAAATCCAAGAGAATGTAATTTTTATCCAGATATATTAATAAATAGTTTTAAGTAGTATATTTTATAGCAGGTAATACAGTATAAGACAGTAATAGACTCAAAAATAGTTTTTTAAATTTTTAATTCAGCTAGTCGGACCAGTCTGAGGCAGAGACATTCTGTAAGTATGTATGTAAAACCACTTTGTTGTACATAAAAACAATAAAACTAAGACTGCAAAGTAATAAATATGTACAAAGGCGAACTTATCATCTTTAGGGATTTCTTCCAGTTAACCTTAGTTTGTAGACATTACATGTATGTTAGGACATTTATTATTATAAGATTATTCATAATAGATTCTTCTTCAATCATTTGTTTAATATTACTTAAGTAATTAAGTAATAGATGGGTCAGTTTCAACGGGCAGTAACTGAGTTTGTGTGCAACGGTGAGGTGGTAATTTTGCCAATCTGAAAAATTAGAATTAAAAAGTGTAGAATATAATAACATCATCATCATATAAGATTGGAAGATCTTGCAGTATATTTGTACAAGTTGTATCAGCAATAACATATTAATGGAGAACTGTATGTATGCCTGTGTATACAACAACAGCAGAAAGAGCTGCGCCACCATTAAAAAGGTTTTGAAATTTGTTTGATTTTAGAATGCATAGTTGTATGAATAGAATAATATTTGTGATGCCATAAGTAATGACACAGTAGTTTGAGAAATATCATAATAAAAAAAAGTAACTTTTAATGTAGTGATAGCAAGGTTATGCTGATGAGTAGTTTAGTGTGTATGCTTTGCATGGTTATTGTAAGAAGATATAGAAAATTGAATCTCACCTGATTTATAAATTGTGTTTTGTATGCAACTAGTAGTAGTGGAGTAGATTTAGCGCTTCAGTGATTTGTGGGATCAGGTGATTTCAAAGTAGTGCTATGATTCAGTTGCATCCATTTTCAGTTATATGACTCATTTTGTATTTAATGTGATCCTTGTAGCAAAGAGATTAGCGGTTTGTTTTGATCTGTAATGGAAACATTAAGTAACAAGGGTATAGCAATGACTAACAAGTCATAATCTTGCAGGTTTCACATACCTACATTGCATGAAATGCATGCAAAACATAAAAACAAAGAAAATATTTACCTTCTATTATTGTACATTCATAATTATAATAATTGTTTTGATTAATGTACAATTTCTTTGATATTTTGCCATTCATTATAATTTCAAATTCCTGTATGGAATATTTTTAGTCACTTTCACTCTATTCACATATAATTTAGACAGGTAGCGAGTTATTGTCAGTTTGTAAATAAATTTAAATAAAATAGAATAAATAAAAAAAAAACATTACGTAATATCATAAAAAAATACTTACACATTCGCTATTGGAAAACAAATTAAATTTTTCAACTGTTAACTTAGTGATGACATCTAGTGACGGGAGGCGGAATTACGTTGATGAAGGGCATATGACACTTTTGAAGCAAAAATTAGCGATAAGAGTTCAAAGTTATGCTATTTGACGATCGATAACTCTTAATGTATCGATTGAAAGAAGTCTTCGAAACGGAAAATGTGACAAACAGGTTTAAAACGTAGAAATTAAATGAGAATATTTAATAATCAATACCAAATCATAATTTTGAACATAAGTTAATGTAAAAGCTTTAGTCTCTAAATTAGTTTTTTTGTAACGCGACATCTACGTTCTGGGAGACTACTTATGTTTATTATGGTACTTAACTTATGATGAGACATCTGGTGGGCAATAGTTATACTATTTATAAGTCAAAGGACCATAGAAGATTTCAGAATTTTGCTTTACAAAAACGGAACCAGGTGGCGATAGTAGTTATGATTTGTTTAAACATTAAAAGTTTGCGTTGTTTTTTTTTAGTCAAATGTCACGTGTTGGTGTAGTTGTAGTTAGATTATTTGAATCGATTTATAATAAAAATGAGATTACTTAATAAGATTAACTTAAATAAGTGTTGATTAAAATTAAAAGTTAACATGGATAACTCGAACTTTTTGATAGTGTGATTTATATAGGGTGTCAAGTAAATAAGTGATAAATTGAAGTGGTCAAAGATGCGATATGTGTGAGGTGGATTGATTTTCTTTTAAATAGTAATAATGATTTTGTTTATAGAACTATAAAAAGGGGAAGTTGGGGTAAAATATAAAATATATATATTTTATAATGACGAAATAATAAGGATATTGATTGCAAATTGGATAGTGACCATCTTACAGGGCCGTTGCGAAATAATGAATGCTGAAGCATGGAACATGTATGAAACAGGAATGAAATAATTATAAGGGATGTATGATTGTATGATTAGTAAGAAAGGGACGTATGAGATGATTTGAGTAAAAGAGTAAATTAGGGTTCTTTGAGTTGGGCATTGTCTGAATGTAGTCAAACTAAGTTCGAAGGTATTCGGATCCGCCAATGGGGGGTTTATTAATCTTTGAAGATACGTTGGGGGTAATCTTTAAAGGTTTCAATTATTTCTTACATTCTTAGAAGTTAGGATTAGTAAATCGATGTTTCGATTTTGACCCATGTCATAGGGTAGTTTGTGAGAAATAATACTCTACAGGTATTCAAGACTAACGACAAAAAGTATACACACCCATGTTAACGAATGGTTTAGGCCAAATATCATGATTTAATAAAGATAAGATTTATGTATTGATTTGTCCAAGAAGGAAGACCAAATAATTAATACATTATAAAGTAATTGAAATATTACATCCTAAATTTACTTGCCTATGAGCAAAGTTAATATGATTGTTTTAATATAAAATCTTACAAGTAAGTCTATAGTCATACAAAAAAAAAAGAAGCATTGGCAGAATGTAAGGAAACAACAATCTAACTCTACAATTATTGATATGCATGATATATGATATAGTTCATGTCAATAACTATTAAGAACAGGTATAATATAAGGTCTTAAATTCGATATGTTACATTGTGTCAATTATTCTTCATTACACACACAGTTGTATGTTTGTAGATCTGAAATTGGCCAATCTATTCTTGATGTGAGACATGCACCAGATGACGAAAGTTTCAAGTGAGATGGAGAAGGATTTGGAGTCGGAATTAGTTATTGAGGAGTGAACGCTTAGTATTTATGCCAAAGGATTTTGCTATGTTGTTTGGGGAGAGTTTTGTCAATTCGTCGAAAAGTTCGAACAACGTGAGCTTGCATTCGCCGACTGTACAATGTAGTCAATGAATGAGGTGTCTAGGCAAAAGTCGAATCATTAGGATTTGTTTAATTCACAACTAAGCACTTCTTACAACTTAGTAAGTCTTGAAAAACGGTAGTCATGACTCAATGATGATATTTTATGGTCTGATTCCTGATTTTATACACGGGTGACTTTCTGAGTTCTGGTTTAAAAACACACACATGCAGGATTCGAATATTGACGAATTTAGGAAATCTTAAAATTATTGGGAATGTAAAAATATTTAATAATAAAAAAAAAATCTTTTCTTTCATTTATTGGGAATGCAAAGTTCTACGCTATGTTGACGATGTCAATCCACTTCAAACTTTTGCATTGGGGCGAATTGTAACGATCAAATGTGCACGACATTATTTTTTTTTTCATATAATCATATTTTTCCACCCCTTATTAATCTCATAAAACATATTTGAACATCAAACTATAGTTACTAGATAAAAATACCTAATTCTTATAGGTATACTACCTAAACTACAAACGTAAACAAATCGTTAAATTATAAGTGCCTACATACCTATTCTTGCGTTCCCTTGAGGAGCTAGTTCAGTTGAGGAACAAGTGTGAAAGTATAATATGAAGCAGATGTGACATTTGAGAAAGAAGAGTAATTCGTGGAGACATTTTTAGTATAAATAGGGAACATTTGAGGAGTTGGGAATCACTTTTTATTTGATCGTCGAACGAGTAACATAGTCTCTGGCATTTTGAGGTAGTAAACAATTATAAGGGGAATTTCTGTCGGATTTATGTTTAATTATTTTGTTGGGGATTTTGTTGGGGATTTTTGTGTTTTAAGCTAGAAAGCAAATTTTATGCCAGAATGATGTTTTGGTACATGGTTATCAAATAAAATGTTCTTATCTGTAACAGTGATAAACGAGGACATTTTAGACTCGCAGTAATTTATCCAGATTAGGCAGTCTGGACACTAGCCATTTATAAGTGCAGTGATTTGCCTACAGGATTCATTGATCTGGTCGGAGGAAGAGGGGACCTTACGAAGGACATGTGGGATTTCCACACCCTTGGATACCAGCTATGGTTTTTGAATCTTGGTCTCCCGTTAAATTTATGTATATATAACCATAATACTACACGGATAGGGCCAATGTCTTACTTGAACGCACCTTGGAGTTTCATTATCCGCGTCAGGGGGAGACAATTACACGAGTATTAGACACAAATATCGACTTACTCATCGAACGCATTTAGAAGCTTAATTAGGGTCCCATACACTACTTTACACGATTAAATGTAAATGTGAGGAATTTCCTCTAGTATTGTTCACAGCAGAATAGGCTATTTTTGGGGTAGAGATAGGCACACACATTACTTATTTGGGAATTAGGGTTTTACTTTAACTATTTAACCTCCGAGTATTCGGCCAAACTTCATTTAATAAGCATAATACTTTATTCAACTATAAATACATCCAATACCATTTATCTAATTGAAATATTCATAGCGTTCAACTCAAAACCATTGAGTATTCTTTATTATAATATTATAGATATCTGTAGCCTCTGTTAAAAGGTATTCTTTGATTTAATGATGCCAAACCAAAATCTTTGGTAGTTTTATCACATCAAAATCAAAATTCAAAGTAGGAGATTAAATTTATATTATTATCAAAATATTTAGACTTATATAAATATAAATGTACCTGATAGACAGAATCTTATATTTTTTTAGTCGAATAATATAAGATTGGAAAATAAGAAATTTGGTAGAAAAATACGCTGTTCAAAGACATCACTCACAGAATTAGTAGATTTTGGGAGTTTTCATTTTTCAACAAAGAAAGTCATGATTACATGCTTTTTTGAAAATTAATGTATTTTTGAGATAATGTGCGATTCGATGAAGGAATCTGTTTTAAAAGTAGTGTGATTATTTGTCTAAGAAAGGGCAAATACTCATTCCATTGATATTGTGGATCAGACGATGTTTCGCTAAGAATGGCCGGGATACGAATCGTCAAACAAAGAATCTTGACGAATCCTGTATAACATCTTGTTTGATTAACATTCATAAGGAAATAATGTACAAAAGGTTTTGGAGATTCCTTGTCGAAGCGTACGGAGGAAAATAACAAGTAATCAGTGCACATGTGTTCATGACAAGGAATGACAATTATTTATCGTCTAAGAATGGCGTATGATTTTCAAATACGAAAGGATAAGTAGTTTTCAGGGTTTGTTAAGGAATAAAAGTGTTCACTTAATCCATAAATAAGAGAGGAATGTCGTGATTAGAAATACGAAGTTGTGTTACATTGATTAATGTTTTATTGTGCAATTTGGTAATGGAACCTGTTTTGCAATAGAGATGAGGTTAGTCTAAAGGAATGGACGAAATCTCAAGTTATAAATGTATTATTGAACATCCCTAACATTTTGCTAAGAATGGCCTCAGATCTATCTTCTAGAAGAGAACTAGATGGGATCTTTGAACGGTGTCTAGTGTGATCAATAATCATGGTTAATTAAAGTAACTACGAAAGGTCTCCTTGTCAAAGAGTACAGTGAAATAATAAGTACATGTTTTAACATCAATTATATGAGAAGCATAATAATTGCAAATAAGAATATATAGTTTATTGAAGTATTTATCAGAACTCAAATCGTTCACTCTATCCTTTATACAAGAAGGATCTATATTGATAATCGAAGGAAATCAATATTAGCATACCCGTAAGAAGTGTGTATGTCTACTGACCAGTAAAAATATAGTTATATGTTTATAGAACATAGCAGTGAACATATAATTCATTTAAGGAAATAATATTTATCGTCTATGTATGGCGCATGATTTCAGATATGAAATAATAAGTTTTCTAGGTATATAAAAGAATAGAAGAGTTCACTTAATCCATAAATGAGAGGATTTGTGTTGATTTTAACGTAGAGAACGTTTTCTTTCAAAATATCAAAGAAATTGAGAAAATGGCAAATTCAAGAAACTATTCTTGAAAACAGGTGCCATAAAACCTGTAAAAAGATCTGACTTGGTGTTCATTCGGTATCCGGGGAATGACTTTTTTTATGGCTTGTAAAATTAAGAAGTAACATAGAAATCGAATCCAGGAAAGGATTTTAAACAATATTTTGATTCCAAGTATGGAAATCTCTTGTATCCGATAAGCATGAAGGAAGCCTATTCTGTACACGAACACTCTCAGTCCGGTAGCTGATATTAACTATAACAAAGTTATACTGTTTGGGAAAATAAGGAGATGATTCTAGCGGTTCAATATTATCTCATGAAGTGACATAGTTAGTCAACCATTTTTCATATATTAAAATTTAGTTGACAACTCCCTCTAATAATCATTTGACACAAAAATCTATCTATAATGGCATATAAGATACTCATAGAAGCTATTCTAGCATAACTAGAGCTTAAGTTCAACGAAGTAAGAGTATCGAGCCAGAGCGCAGTTAATATTGTGAATCTGTACCGAACTCCAAAATTGTATTTGAGCCAACTACTTCTAATTATCTCTTGATATTTCATAATGAATCATATATGTTAGTGTTCTAGTTTCCACAATAGTTTGACACTTCAGAATAAAGGAAAGTCATATTGCTAATTAAATTCTTCCATCATCTCCTTATAAGTCTTAAAGGTGTTACTTTTTAAACCAGATCTTTTTAGGGTTAATAATCCTTATTGTTGACTTTCTCATTGATGGAGGGAGCTCTTTACTATTCTACTGAATGAATTCTCTAATCAATGGATAAAAAGACTAGTTATACAAAAAATTGCATAAATAATAATAGGATAGAGTAGTTAGATCTCAAAATCATATAAATAATTGTAACTGTCAGGTATATCATAATTTAACGAACAAAGTATGCAATTAGAGTATGTTTTTAGGACAGGAAAGTAGGATAAAGATAAAGTCAGGAAATAAGAGTAGTATTTATTAACATCAGTAAAAGATAGGTTTATTTCAATTAAAAATATACTGAGCGATCATAATGGTTCTTCCATAAAAGAACTTCAGGTTACTATGCAACGTAGAGTCCTACTAAACTAGACGAATCACAACAGGTTTTCTGATCACATTTATGGCCAATATTATTATAATAGCGTAATTCAAATTCAGATGCACATTATTAAAGTAAAAGGCAGTACAAGATAGTTGGTGTAGTAATAAGATTTAGACTGTGTTCATGTAGGTGTATTCTGTTAGGTGTATTTGAGGTAGTGGAGTGTGGTATTAGGAGTCTCATTAGGCATTACAGTTGATTCCGCACATAGGGCGTAATAGGGCACATTAGAAGTTACATTTGGTTTCGAGACCAATGAGCTTCTTTAGGATTTCGTTAGGGTCAGTACATTTGGTCCCATGACCATGGATAGTATAATTAGGATCTTCGTAGAGTTAGTTACAGTCGCATAAATGCACTTTTATGTGACCAAGCTCAATTACTACAAACTATCACCGACTATGACAACCTGAGACTAGCTATTAGAAGGCTAGTCAGAAGGCCTCGTCATATTCATATACTATCCGACCCGGATAATGTCATCACGCCAACCATCAGAAGAAAGGTTCTCTATCGTTTGCCCGAATTTCTTATGAAATAATCTCTTATGCCCGAATTTCACTTGTCATAATTTTACATTCCATAACGATATATATGCCATAATAATTATTTGACATATTTTCATTTCATGTTCCATTACGATTCATATGCCATATTTTCATATGACATAATTTTATATTCCGAAACGATTCGTATGCCATAATAATCATTTGGCATAGTTTCATTTGCCATATCTTAATATTCCATAACGATTCATATGCCATAATAATCATTTTGACATATTTTCATTTGCCATAATTTTATGTTCCATTACGATTCATATGCCATAGTAATCATTTGCCATATTTTCATATGACATAATTTGATATTCCGTAACGATTCATATGCCATAATAATCATTCGTATCTTAATATTCCATAACGATTCATATGCCATAATTTTATATTCCATAACTATTCATATGCCATAATAATCATTTGCCATACGTAATTATTAGGTGACATAACGATAGATTTGCCATAAATAAAATTCTCCCTATTATCAAGTGTTCTAAAAACGTTTATTCAAACGACGACGATGGTCGATATACATCGTACGTACGAGTACGAACGAACGTAACCTAACCTACGGTTTCCGGTTTTTGTTTTGACCCATTTTGACGCTCCGCTCGCTTCGCTCGCTCCACTATACATAAATGGTCACAATACAAACCTAACCTAACCTACAGTTTTTGGTTTATGACTCATTTTGACGCTCCGCTATACATGGTCACAAGACAAACCTAACCTACAGTTTTCGGTTTATTTGTGATTTTGGGTAGCAGGTCATTTTTGTATGCTTTTTTCGTGTGACAAATGATTATTATATAATAATATATAATATATTATAGAACGTAAATATCTAATAATAGAGATGTTGAACATTATAACACTTGAGTATTATGGCACTTAAAAATTATGGCATGTTATATTATGGCCAATGACCATTATGGCAAATGAATATTATGACTGTCAATAATTATGATATGCGATATTATAGCCAGTGACCATTATGGTAAATGAATATTATGGCACTCAAAAATTATGGTATGTGATATTATAGCCAATGGCTATTATGGCAAATGAATATTATGGCACTCAAAAATTATGGTATGTGATATTATAGCCATTGTCTATTATGGCAAATGAATATTATATATGGCACTCAAATGTTATGGTATGTGATATTAGGGCAAATGAAGGTTATAGCCTGTGACCATTATGGGAAATGAAATGAGTACAAATGAAATTATGGGACATGTAGGTATCCCCAAAAGAAAATCATCAAAGACCCTGAGGACTCCTCCGCATCGGATTCGGACGATGGTAATACCAACCACGACGCTGACTACTACATAAATAGAGGTATTGACTTTGCCGACAGAGACAGACCACAGCACACTCTACACCGACACCGTCGATCCCGCCAGCGGGGCCGTCCACCGCGGTCTTAATACAAGATTTCCCTACACAATATCTTAACCCTCCGCCTCCTAAAAAGCCCCAATGAAAAACCCAGCGTCCCTAGCCAGGGTACTTAGTAACGACAAGGCTCAGATAATGAGTAGCTAGGTACATATCGTTGTTCGCGCGCCCCCGAGGGTATGGCAACACGCACACGTAGAGCCGGGGCTTGTTGCGGCAAGTCCACCTCCGCGACATACAAAATCGATCGAACAGCATACCTACATGCTATTCTGAAATCCGCCCCAAAAAAACGAACCAAATTATGACAACTGTCAGTCCTCTTGTTTTAATGTCCTTGGTATAAGCTACTTTGTACAAGAAATCCAGACCTATTGCAGTGCAGTTCACCAGCTTTAGCATTGAATACGATATATTTATCATTATAAATTTGTACTTAATTACCTTACGTACACATTTTGTCGAGTTTGACGACGATATCCTACTGCGCTTCACATATTTATCAAAAATGAAAGTGAGAAAAGTTGAATTGAGAATTTGGTTAATTTTGTCTTGTTTGCAGGACATCAGTGGCTCGCGGAGCATCTAAGCTATTCACCCGAAGTGGCCTGGCTCACCAACACCGTTACACACAGTCCCACCATGGCCTATCTGCTGTCTTTGTCAGGCATAACAAAACTAATCTTCACCAACGTCCATTACTCATGGGAGGAATATTTTGCAGAGTATCAAATAAGTGATTTTGTTTGGGTTCAGAATTGGATTAATGAAGGGTTACATTCTTCTGAGTTAAATAAACTATTGAATCGAATAGGAAAAGATCGTTATCCAACTAATTCCGTTATTTCGCATTATTTACAATTCAACGCCGATGGATTTGAAGCTTGTGGACCAAATAAACAACTGTGTGCTGCAGAATTTAATTTCTTGGGACCGACCAAACTATTGGACATACACGAATACAACATTAAGGAGAAATCCGAATTACTTCTTGAACAGTATTCAAAAACTGGCACTTTAACACCCCACAATGTTGTAATTGCTCCAATTGGAGGTCCACAGCACTTCGAAACTCAATCTGAATTTGATTATCAGTATAATAATTACCACAAAATGGCTGAATTTACTAACGTCAATCGTGATATTTATAAAGCTACAATGAAATTTGGTACACCGTTAGATTATTTCAATTCAATATTTCAAAGGAATTTAAGTTACCCAAGTTTGCGAGGTGACTTTATGAACTTCGCTGACGTAGAAAGTGGTAGTCCAGCGTATTGGACTGGTTTTTTCACATCCAGACCTCTACTTAAAATTTTACTGCGGCGTCTTCAATCAACATTAAGATCTACAGAAATTTTATTTTCATTCGCCCTAATGCGTTCGTCGAACCGTCTTCGAGATATTAACGATACAGATATTATTGGAGTCCTAATCAAAAGTAGAGAAACCGTTGCCCGATTACTAGATCGTAATGTAGTAAGCGGCACTCTCTCTTCTAAAGCTCTCCAATACGTGCATGAGAAAATTATACGAACAGCGAAAGATTGCTGGTATTTACAGGAACTCCTCATTAGTTTGCTTACGAACGGGACGAGAAATAAACCCTACCTCAGGAAGTATGTCTACAGGCAAGGTGAATTTATATCAGTATTTAGAACAGTGGGCCCGGGAGATGACGTACTGGTGTTTAATTCTTTGACCCACGAGAGATTTGAGGTAATAGAAATGTTTACTAAAATTCCAAACATCAGAATTGTTCACCACAGCCATAAAAATTTTACAATTCAGGTAAATCCGGTGTGGAAATACAATTCTAAAAATGTATTAGTTATTTCAAAACGTTACTTTAAAATAATTTTTGCTGTCCAAATCCCCCCTCTGACGATTGAACTGTTCAAAATTAAGGAGGCCCATTCTAACACGAACAACATAGCCACTGTATATTGTGTAAAATGCATTGTTGAAGAGTACACGAATAGCAGATTCTTTTTTCCTTTTAATATACAACCTATTGAAAAAGGAGATATCCAGCTGGAGAGCTATAAACATCGGCTAGTGTTTGATGAAATTTCGGGTTTCTTAAAGTCAGTCGTTGAAAAGAATAGTAATGTGGAGAAGACACTTGTTATCGACTATAGAGCATTTACCAGTTCTTTTGTCAATTCAGGAATGTTCTTATTTAACACCAATATGACAAAACCAGGTCAAGATATATTAAGACCTTACAGGACAGGCTTGAGATCAAAGATATTTATCATTGTGACCGGACAGCTAACAACAGAATTTACTTCAATTTATGGACGACTTTTGCAACATACAGTCAAAATATTTAATTTGCTCAACAGTCCCTTATCAAGTGCTATTTATATCGAAAGTAAAATTGATTTAGACATCCCTCCAAAAAACAGAAATATAGAATTCTTTATGTCAATACAAACAGATATTAGTAACGGTTATCCTCCGGAGATCTACACTGATAACAATGGATTTCAATACACACCACGTACCGTAAACATAAGTAGACGAATTGAATCAAATTTGTACCCGGTAACAACACTAGGCTACATACAGGACCACAAACATCGGTTGACGGTTATAACAGACCATGCCCAAGGAATGACTGCGCTGCAGGAGGGACAATTGGTTGTGATGTTGGATAGAAGAGAGCTCTTTGACGATGGTCGAGGCACCGAAGAGGGACTCACTGATAGTGGTGCATCGTGCCAAAGACACTATATTTTGCTTGAAAATTTTATTGAAACTCCCGGCAAATATGATCCGGAAATAGCTCGTTCAAAAGCCGTGCAATTACCAAGTTTTCGGGCAAATTATTTGTCTAATACATTAAATTACGACCTGGAACTTTTTATCGTAGATAAAAACGAGATAGATTGTTGTGATTACGTTCCTCTAGTGAAAAATCAATTTCCTTGCGACACTAGCCTCATTAATTACAGGGCAGTCTTGGACGGTATTTCTGTAAAACCCTCGTCTGCAACTGTGACTTTGATGATTTTACACAGACAAAGTTTCACCTGCCAGATTCATTATGATGCATTGGTAAATTGCGACGTAGATCCTAAATTTTCTATCGAGGATATACTTCGAAATACAAGATCAGTTTATAAAACAAATTTAGCTGGTACAAATAAGGGAGTACGTTTAAATAATATAAATACAGATAATTTCTCGCCTATGGAATTGTTAACTTTACGAATACATTTCTGATAGTTTTTAGAGCTTGATTAACGTTTTATAAACGTGAACAGAAACTGGGTGTTAAACGGGCCATTCTACTATTTTGGTGCCATTATTTTTCGCATCTTTACGTATAAGTAAATTGTACAAAAAGTGATAGTCAGATTGCTTTGTGACCTATTTATCTAAAACATAGCATTGTTAAACCACCATTTCAATAAATTTTACTTTGGTCACCGTTTATAATTATAAAGCAGGTAACGCAGCGGTAATCGATGACGTCGCCACTTTAGTATCAAAATAGAGTAGGTATTATTTACCGCTGCGTTACCATCTTTTTACGGCTATAATGATCAATGTATGTATTTTTGTGTAAGTTATATAAGAGTCCATAAATCTGTAACGGAATGTATGCCTAGCATGTTAATTTTATAAGTCATTTCTTCAATATTGCTTATTTATTTGAAAAACTAAAGTTGTTAATGAAAAGAGAATGAGTCAAACATGATATTACTTTACGTATACTAAATATTGTAAGTAGCATGTCATACTACTTACCGCCTTACCTCTAGAGATATACGGTACTGCGACGACATTTACGACATGAATACGTTTCCTTTCTTCAAGTATTAAGTATTAGCGAGCTGCATCTTGACATAAACACTGGTGTTCTCGAAATAAACCAGAAGGCGCTCGCAACTTTTTCGTGGAAGAGAATACAGTTGTAAATATTGTTTCTATGTATACATACCTTTAATCCAAATCTTTAGAGACGTTTCCGAGAAACCATGTTTACATATATATTTATAAGAATTGCTCGTTTAAAATAATATGGCACTTAACTGAACGATTCTAGTTTATTGAAATAAAACAATTTAACGGATTATATCGCGTATATTATCTCATTTTAGTTCCGGACGTTTGGGAAGCTTTTCAGCTTTCCATGGTCACGGGTGGACTGAGAAAAGATGTATTTTCCTCTGTCAAAGTTACAATTTGTGCAAACTACCCATTTTTGAAAAAACAAATAAAGGTGTACATACATGCCAGATGGGCCTAAGCTGTAAAGACAGTTACACATGTGCCAGAAGGGCTTAATTGTTTTATTTTAATAATTTACCAAGCAGCATTTCACAAATGAGGCGTACTAAGGAGAAAACAAACGCTGCAAAGAAAAACTTCCAGGCTACCTCATTACTAATTTTAATATTTTAAAAAATTGAAATATTAAAAAAAACAGAGACTATTAAACTACTTTTTAAACAGATAAGATATTTTGCACCGTTCGGAAATTAAGGTTTTACAGTCCTGTGTCTCGCTTGTTCCTTGATGAGATGTATTACAGGATCCCAAGCTGGTGGTAGCGACAATCCATCCTCTCTATTGAAATTAGGATGCTTTTTAATCTCAATAGCCTCGCGTAGCATTCTGGGAAATAAATATTTTTTCTTTGGCAAGGATAGAAGGTTTATCAAACTTAATTGAGTGGTTTGGTTTGTCAATGACATGTTCACAGACTGCAGACCTATTTCACCGATTGTACTTGACATCTGCTATGTGCTCCTTCACCCGGGTTGATACACTGCGTTTCGTTTGACCAATGTATGAAAGACCACACTCGCAGTCCAGCTTATAAATGCCTGCACTCTTCAAAGGGGTGCTACTCTTCACGGGTCTAAGGTATTGAGACACCTTCTTCAACGGCTTCAAATATGTTCTTATAGAAGCACGCTTCAAGATGTTTCCGATCTTGTCTGTGACCCCTTTCACATATGGTAATACGGCAGGTTTACGCTCGACTGTTGGTTTCTTCATACTGGGATTCTGCTTGGAAATGGTATAGTGGTATCTGGAGCTCGTTGGCTCGAAGCGCACGTTTGACATTCTGCAACTCAGCAGTCAGATGTTGATCGTCGCAGATTCTAGTTTAGCTAGTGCAGAGCGTGCCAACGAGCCTCATTAAGTGATGTTGGCAACTATTTTAGCGCAAAGTTTATTATATTACTCGTATTTCCAAATTTCGAGCTTTACACCACTGGAGACGGTAAACGGACGCATTCTTCTCTGCCAAAGTAGGTATAAGGTGCGTTGGGGTAAGAAAGAAGGGGGAAGTTCGAAAGGTGAACTTTATTTCAACATATTTAAAGGTACACTAATGTGTTGCATAAAATTTATTGTCATAATTTTGTTTCGCATAACAGCCCTTGGCAGAATCATTTATTTAATCTTTATTGTACAAAAGAAAACTTATCGTACCAAAGGCGAACTTAATGCCATAAGGCATTCTCTACCAGTCAAACTTAGGCAAGGCAAAGGAGAAAAATTCGGCATCTCGCAGAATTACTTTGCTCATATTTTTTTGTCAGTACGCACAATTTTGGCGTAATGACGATGATCGAATAATTGTTTTCTTAAGGGAAAAAAACCCCTAAGGCCACGTGGTCCGATCGGCTTGTCTGATCGATCGGACCACGAATTTTTTTATTTATTGTTGGTTCGATTAATCGGATAATAAGGATTTCTCAAAGTCTTTTAGTTCTACTAATCGAACTAATGGGATTTTCAAATTTTAAGTCGTCCGATCGATCGAACCATGAGACCTTTAAAAATCCTCGTTATCCGACCACAAAACTTTATTTTTTCCTGATGGTTCGATCGATGCGATGGAACCATGGAGAATTTATCAGTTCATTATTTCACTGCATATGAAATCATACAAGCCGAAGCAAAAAGGTCCTTGCTCCTTGTAAATAACCAACTTTGATTAGCTTTCTATTAGGAAAGATATTCTCCGTAGCCAATCCGGTTATTAAACAGGACTTTTTTCTACATCGAAAACCCGGAAAACCTCTGATTTCGGAATAAGTATACATAATGATTGTTAAATAAATGACACGTTATTTGTGAATAAAATTATATAATTTAAACGTTATTCTAAAGTGCACATAACAGTAATTTGTGTTAGTTGGAGTACACTTTTATAAATTTGAATTATATCTGCCGCTTGAATTTGGTTCAGGGCCATGCGTCAGAATGATCCAAGAACGTTACAGAGATGAGAGTTATGTCATTAGATAGGTATTTTTATGTGCTTTATTTTTTAAGGTTCCGTAGCCAAAATGGCAAAAAGGAACCCTTATAGTTTCTTCATCTCCGTCCGTCCGTCCGTATGTCACAGGCATACTCAAAAACTACAAGATGTATACTGATGAAATTTGGAGTAGGTATAGGTGTCTTGTATAAGCCGCTAATTAGTTTAGTAGTTAAATAATTAAAAAAAACTGCCTCGCAGTTTGGCGAATCTTTTTATATGAAAACGTAACATTTTGGTTTATAATAAATTAAAAAAATATATATCTAGGGGGCCACTCCATACATGTAACCAGAACCAAAAAAAATGAGCAAAGATCAAAAAGTTTATCAAATGCCAGTTTCTAATAACAAGGTTTAGTAATAAGTCTGAATTATTAGTCGGACTAAGAAGACTAGTCAAGTTTTTATGATTCAATTGAACCAGATTTTCGATCAATTGATCCTGTAGGAAAATAAACCGACCTGACGGCCCGATCGATCAAACTATACTAGCCCCCAACCAAAGTGAGGATTGCGACCATAAAACCCTTGAGCTCGCGTTATCAGTTTCCCATTGTTTGTCACTGAGCGAGCCGAGACCTATAGTGCAGGTAGTAAACCCACATTGAGGAATGTCGATATTAGGGATAAGTTGAGTGAGTAAATACATTTTATGTGCATGAATTCAATATTATATATTATATAATAATAATGACAATGGCATTACGCTATAACATAATATTTTTAATGATTTTGACAACATAGGCTAAAAAAATGTACATATGACAAATACATAATTTATACAATTTCTTAATTTAAGTACTTACACTACTAACTTATAAAAAACAATATATAACTAATTAAATATCTTCGTTGTCACTGTCGTCATCACGGAGATTTGGTGGAGACATGGTTATTACAAAAACCTTCCATTGCGATGGTATTCAGTAGGTATTCGTGTAGTGAATGAGGAATACATTACAAGCATAATCCTTTTATAGTAAACAGACTAATTACTCACGTTAGAACGTGATAATAAAATATGTAATTTGATAATTACCATGCACCTCATTAGGTTATTACGTTTAGTAATTTATGAAAACACTAATCATTGAATAACTATGCAATTCAATCCTTTTGCAGTAAACAGTGTAATTACTTACGGTGAAAGATGATAGTAACATTAGGTATGTGATTTGATAAATACCCATCTTTAAATTATTAATAATATATAATGTACTCCATTCGGTTATTACAAAACAAGAACCTCACTTAGGAAGACAATAATCACTGAATAACTAGGCAATAATAGTTAAAAAAATTAAAGTATTAAAATTACATCGACGTTTAAAACATTTCGTAATCGTCACATTCCCATCACTACGACCGCCGAGTTTTATTGCACCTCACCCGAATTTTATGGCCGCAGTCCTCACTTTGGCTGGGGGCTAGTACAAGGAAATGTAAACGTCCTAGTAGCTCGACAATCGGATTACGAGAACTTTAGCGTTCGATCAATCGATAAATAAAAAATCGTCGTCCGATCGATCGGACCTCGTGGCCAAAGGAAAACCAATAAAAACCTAACCGACAGTTTCCGGATTTTTGACCCATTTTGACGCTCCGCTATAGGTACCTACATAGTCACAATACAAACCTAACCTACAGTTTTCTATATATTTCTCCGGTATAATATGCTATAGATAATTCAGCGAAACTTTTATATTCTGTCACATAACATTTTGCAAAAAAAAGTCGGCGATATGATTATGCTAAGTAGGTACCTATACGATTATGCTAAAGTATCATTCGGCTAAAAATGTTTCGGCGATAACTTTTATGTGGAATGTATTTCGGACAATCGATATTATGCCAGATAAAGGAAACCCATTTATGAGCATTTTCGGTAAAGTTTTAGTCTCTCCCATCTTCCGTCATGCCCCAACGCACCTTATGAGAAAAAACTTTTTTAACAGGATTGAATACTCACATCAGAACAATGGAGTAGCATTTCGATAGGAATGTTTTGTAATTGGTTGTTGACATGACCAGAACTGAGAAGAGAAACGGCTAAATTGATTTCAGACTCTCTTCCTACTCTAGCGCCACACTTTTGCACCAGTTTTCCCATGGAGAATAAAAAGGTAAGGAAGCCAATCCCTATACACACAAAGTGTCCATCAAAAGAGTTAACTCTTGATAATTAGACAGATAGTAGTGGCGCCACCATTTTAAACTGGTACCACCACTGTGGTGCTACTGCAAGTTCGACTGAAGGACATTGAATCAATGGTCATGAAAACATACAAAAAGCTACTTCAAGTGTGTAAATTTATTTTTCTCAAACATCCAAGGTTGATCTCTAACATCAAATGTCGTTCTTACCCAGCTAACAATGTGGTCGTATATTTAATGAAACAATTAAAAGACCTCGAGTTGTATAAAAGTTATATATTAACAGTATTTTTTACTTTTCGCCGTGTACTGGTGCATTATGCGTCCGAATAGTCATTTTTGTCGTATCATAATGTCATGTAGACGTTCTTTTGACCTTTTTTTACGACCGTCATGTAACGGTTTTGTCGTATAAACGTCAAAACATTGTCAATATAGAAATCAAATTACCTTTTATACGACTGTTAAAGGAACAATAGTCGTTTGCACGTCGTATTCATAATCATTATAAAAGTTAAGAGTGCGACCTGTATACGTCCTCGAGGAACACAAACAACGATAATACGACCGCTATTCGACTGAAACTCGTGTAATAAAAATATAAACATATATATAACTTCCACCATTTTGAAATCAAATTCATCACATTATTACTGTTTCTAAAATGAATCCAAAAAAGTGAAAAAGGATTGTCTATCAGGTACTTCCTTAAAGACCTTGGAGTATTCAGATGACGACTGAAACAATTTTTTCTTAATTTGTAAATGTATAAGATATCAACATTATTTACTGATTACTACATTAAATAGATATATATATATATATATATATATATACAGGGTGATTGGTAACAGGATGCAAAGTTTAAAGTAGGTGATAGCTTAGGCCATTTAGAACATTTTAAGCGATATATGTGTTAGGCAAATGTTATTAGTTTTTTTTTAATTTAAGTTTTAAGATTTTTCTGGGAAAACTCCAAAATTTCAGACTACATCGACAATAGTACTTTTTTTACTGTAGGTAGCATTTTTTTGTATTTTTTTTGTATTGTGAAATGTCTATCGTACACCATAAAAGTTATTTGAAACATCTGTGTCTAAAGAGAAAAAAAATACAGCGATTTAAAAATTAAATAATACTATTACTTTTTTTACTGTAGGTAGCATTTGTTTGTATTTTTTTTTGTATTGTGAAATGTCTATTGTACACCATAAAAGTTATTTGAAACATCTGTGTCTAAAGAGAAAAAAACTACAGCGATTTAAAAATTACATAATACGAAAAAAATAAAGATTAAAGTGTTTTCTAAGGACGATAAAAAAGAAACTAATATAGCCCCGGTTATTCAAACCATTTAAGAAACATGCTTGGCTATTGCCCTTTCATTTAAGCTATCAAGCACGACTGTAACTAGACAGCTAAAATGTTTCACTCTACTTGTGATACTTGTGACGAATCTAATTATGATTTTGTAATAAAACATTGGTTCTTAATACTAAGTTGGCGTTTACCTGACATTTGAAATGTTTTGAAAGGGTGAAGTGCAGTGGACAAAACTGTCACATGCAATTTTAATAAACAAAGGTTCGCGGTGGTGTAAACCTAAGGGACCGATAGCGGCGAGCGGCGTTTAACAAAGATGACTCAGCCGTTTTACCTTTGAAAATAAGCTACCTGAACTGATAAGAGGGAATTTGTATTTCTTTTTACTTACGACGAAATCAAACAAAAGCATAAAAGTTAAGTTATTTATTTCCACACTTAATTTAAAAACAAGAAACAATCATCGATCGTTTTCAGAATCAAGCACGAGCCCGTCTTCTTATTTCCGTGGTGGTTGTTCCGAGAGTCATTTCTTCCCTCATGGTTTCGAACGCTGCTTGGATCCTCTCTCTCAACTCTTCTACGGTATTAATTTCCTCTTCTGTGTAAACTAGCTCCTTAGCCCGGCCCCAAACGAAAAAATCAAGTGGAGTTAAATCGGGTGACCGAGCGGGCCAAGGGATTCGTCCGCCTCTGCCGATCCAACCGTCAGGGAAACAGTTATGTAGGTGTTCCCTTACAGCCAGGGAGTAATGGGCGGGGCAACCGTTGTGCTGGAATGTCACAGCACCGGGCAGCTGGTCCTCGTCAATCAGCCCGGGCAAATCGTTTTGAAGAAATTCCAAATAATTTACACCATTTAAATTATCTGGCAAAAAATGTGGCCCAATAAGGACTCTGCCGATTGTTCCAGCCCACACGTTGAGGGAAAACCTTCTTTGGAAGGACTTTTGCTTTTTCCAATGTGGATTATTGTTTTTATCAGCCCATTGGTGAAGGTTGTGAAAATTCGTGATCCCTTCCCGGGAAAATTTGGATTCATCGGTCCAAAGAATACTTCTTAAAAAGCGTTGCTCTTCGATGTCAGCATTGAGTAAAAATCGGCAGAAGTCTACTCGACGTCCAGGGTCTCCTTCCTCCAGTCCTTGAACTCCGGTGCCGTGAAAAGGATATTTTCCCTCGCGATGCATGGTACTCCATACTTTCCATATGAACATGTCAAGATTACGAGCTACCACTCTGACGCTCGTAGTCGGATCCTCTGCAAATGCCCGAACAACATCGTCCTCCAAATCAGGGCGATTACGTCCTGGGTTCCCTCCACGTTGCCCAGCAATTCCATTTTCACGTAGTCTCCGGAATGAGGTGTAAAACACTCTCACATTAGGCAACCTCCGGTTTGGAAAACGCTCTTGGTATAACCGTCGAGCCATTGCTCCATTAACGTCAGCTCTGCAGTACATGTAGACAATGTCGGCGTATCCTTCGTTCGTAAACTCCATGTTTACAACGAAGGAATCGTAATTACACGTGAAGGAGCGCCTACGGCAGCTACAACTTGACACGGTAAATTTTGGATGACGGAGGGAATAAAAACACAATGAACGTCTAACCGCAACTGGAGCTGTAATTAGACTAAATTAGTAGTTTTTGCATACATACGCAAGTAGCAAATCTGTTTATCTTTAACAATAAAGCATAATAAAATGGCTTGAGTCATCTTTGTTAAACGCCGCCCGCCGCTATCGGTCCCTTTTGTTTCACACCACCGCGAACATTTGTTTATTAAAATTGCATGTGACAGTTTTCTCCACAGCACTTAACCCTTTCAAAACATTTCAAATGTCAGGTCAACGCCAACTTAGTATTAAGAACCAATGTTTTATTACAAAATCATAATTAGATTCGTCACAAGTATCACAAGTAGAGTGAAACATTTTAGTTGTCTAGTTGGTTTAAGTGGCTTATTTTTAAAGATACGATAGCTACAGTCGTGCTTGATAGCTTAAATGAAAGGGCAATAGCCATGCATGTTTCTTAAATGGTTTGAAGAACCGGGGCTATTTTAGTTATTTTTTTACCGTCCTTAGAAAACACTTAAATCATTTTTTTTTCATGTTATTTTATTTTTAAATCGCTGTAGTTTTTTTTCTTTAGACACAGATGTTTCAAATAACTTCTATGGTGTACGATAGACATTTCACAATACAAAAAAATGCTACCTACAGTAAAAAAAGTACTATTGTCGATGTAGTCTGAAATTTTGGAGTTTTCCCAGAAAAATCTTAAATATTAAATAAAAAAAAAACTAATAACATTTGCCTGACACATATATCGCTTAAAATGTTCTAAATGGCCTAAGCTATCACTTCCTTTCAACTTTGCATCCTGTTACCAAACACCCTGTATACCTATTTAATGTGAGTCGGGCGTTTTATTATTTTACTATTGAACCCTAAATTGACTGTTATGGCGAACAATTATTTTTTGAACACGTTGTTTATAGGTCGGGAAGTTACAACATAGTGGTCGCATGATGCAGTTACCTATTAAAATATTAATAAAAATGTATTAATGCTTTAAAATTTTAAAAGCGCATAAAAAAATGTTGCAAACCTCACATTAATGAGTGTACAAGAGTTCACACTAGCGGTAAGTGGTTATTTCACCTCAAATTACAAATAGTGCATATTTACTTTTGTTCCTTTAAATATGGCGTTACTATGTCATCAAATCAAATCGAGTTAATTTCACATTGAACGAAAATGCTCTATCAGGAGTAACACTATCTTTGAGCAACTAAAACACAACTATTAATTACATAAAAGTCATATTGGGCACCAGTACTCTACACGAAGTCGAGTACACATCGCAACAGCAATTTTCATACGACTTGTAGCCAAATCGCCGACGCGTATAGGACGACTGTGCGACTAATTCGGTAGTTATATGACGGTTACACGAAACTTACGACTTAAAGTTAAATAACGTGGGCCCAAATGCCGGCGAGTATACGTCCTTACGACAGTTATACGACTAGGTATACAATATAACTTAAAGTTGAGACCAAAACGTTTACTCAACCTCCTAAATGTTTGTTGGGTATCTTCGTGATATAGAAAGCCAAGTATACGTCTATGTATAGTACCTACTTGTTGAACATTTGTGAGGGAGTTTAGTAAAACGTCCCACTTTGTCGATTTTTTGTTTCGGAGTTACGGGCAGTTTAGTGAAATATGGCAATACCTACCGAAAATCGACTTTCAATGAAAACTGATAGAACATACTGTAATAAACCTATGATTTTGATGTCGATCCATAAATGACCAATTTAAGCACCTTTTTAAGGCCTCAAAGTTTAGTGCCCAGCGTCCCACTTTGTCGAATACCGAAAAAAATCGTCGATATCATATTTGTGCCTGTTATAGGGAAACATTTCTACTTTGTCGATATGGAGTTATGAGTAGTTTGTAATATAAGAAAGCATAAACTATCTTTCGGTGAAAAAATCATGCCTCTAAGTGCTATAGTTATTTGTTTTTAATTCTTCAAACTTGCAAAGGTGAAAAAGCGAAAATTGAGAAAACGTTGGTTAAAGTTTGGGACCGCAAAAAACATACTTGTACTTTGAAGTTATGGAGTGGTTAGTGTCAAATGAATTGGCATACTTTAAGGAATTCAAATTAGTCAAAATCATGTATGTAACCTTAGTAGTTTGAATGTTACGGAGGTTTGACTATAAAAACAGAACAAAAATATGTCAATCCTGAAAATGCGTTTATTTTCTATATTTATAACACGACCCGCAGATTCATCATTAAAGTTGTATTATTAATGTATGCTCATGCTAAAAAAGACAGAAATAATTCTATGGATCCCTTTAGTTTGTTATTATGTCAAAAAGTTAATAAAAATAAATTGAAAAGTACAGCATAAAAAAATACGAATAAAGATTGTTTGACAAGGGGCTAAAATAAGCCATTATTATGACACAAAGTGATTATTTGGATGAGCTCACGAAGTGAGCGAGGACAAATATATCTGAGTGTTATATAATGGCTTTTAGCCATGTGTTAAACACTTCGACTGTGAGAAAATAACAACGACTTTAAAATTGTATATTTAATGAAAAACTCAAAGTACAGTTTGAGCAATTCCATCAGACACTTTGGCCAATCTGATCAGGTTGGTTTGTTTGTTTTTAATTATTTGGAAGGAGTATGTAGCTGACCGCAAGTTTTTTTTTTCAGTGTCATTGAAATTTGTATGGGATTATATGGCTTTCTTTTAAACCCTAGGAGCTAAATTTACTATTTTAGTCTCGTTTCACGAAGCTAATATGACGTACTTTTCGAGCAGGAGAAAAGAAAAATACGAAATATGAATAGTAGGGTTGGGTAACCATCGATAATGGACTTTTTTATCGATGATTCCGCTAAATAAAAAACAGTATTATTTAAAAAATATCGATAGATATAAAATGACATTTATATAAATACTAACTCGAAAAACATTACACCTATGTTTTAAAAGCTGATTTTATACTTTTAGTATTTTTTTAGCTTATGTCCATACGAATTAAACCAAACCGTCAAAGTGGACACTAAACTTGAGTGGGACATAAATTCCGTTCAAATTCCGTAAAAAAAGATCAAACAAACGACATTAGTATCAATGACTATTAGATTAACTATAACAAACCTTTATCTCATACATAAAATGGGATAAATATACCAAACACATACTTTTCACTGAACAAGCACTAAAGTTTAGTAAATCGACAAAGTGGGACGCTACCTATAGAAAATCACTAAACTTTATAATGCATAGAAAAGTACTTGGAATTTTATATTAATACTTTTTATGCTTGATAAGTGTGTGTTTTTAAGTAATCTTATGCTATATATTAAAATACACTTGTCATTTGTATTTTTTTATGCTATCAATTCTGTTTTACTTAACTTTTTGAAATAATAACTAACTAAAAGGATCCATAGAATTATTTCTGTCTTTTTTAGCATGAGAATACATTTGTAAATACAATTTTAATGATAAATCTGCATGTCATGTTATAAATATAGAAAATAAACCCATATTCAGTATTGATATATTTTCGTTCTCTTTTTATGTTCAAGCCTCCGTAACACAAACTACTAAGGTCACATACATGATTTTGACTAATTTGAAATCCTTAAAGTATGCCAATTCATATGATACTAACCACTCCATAACTTCAAAGTACAAGTGTGTTTCTGGCTGTCCCAAACTTTAACCAACGTTTTCTCAATTGTAACTTTTGCAAATTTAAAAAAAAATTAAAAAAATAACTATAGCACCTTGAGACATATATTTTTCACCAAAAGATAGCGTATGATCTGTAGTATTAAGAACTACTCATAACTCGATATTGACAAAGTGGGACCTTTTCCCAAAAACTGTCACATTTAGTTCTAATTTCAAATTAGAGGATAATAAAGGATTTTCATACAACATTGATGGCCATGGCCAACAAACAAAGAGATTGTCTAGCGACTTCAAAGAGTAGTATAATATAAGGGGTAAAGAGAGTCCTCTCGTGTAATTTTCTTGCAGCCATTTTTGAAGCACCATCTGCGTTTCTTAACCAGAACTATATACCTACACACACATATATATATAAATACATAACCAACCACGTACGCATGTTGATTTTTTTTGCTCTTCAGTATTTAACAAGCTACTTTGTTAAAATTTGCTTGTTGTAAGATTTATTTAGCAAGCAATACGTATTTACTTATACAAGGTTATATATTAACGATAAATATACAACCTTGTATAAGATATACCTTCTTAATTATTACAACAAGCAAATTATAACAAAGTAGTTCGTTAATACAGGTAAAATTATTAGATGAGTAAGTATGAGTGTAAATTGGATATTAAACATTTTCAATGTTTTATTTTCTATTTTTATAATGGATTCGCTTATTGCAGTAAATCTGGGCAGCCTTTTTAATTTCGTCACTGCCATTATGAATTAAGAGTTCCCGGGAAGCTCGGGACTCATCATACAAACGGAGTTTTGTTTTCATTTTTAAAATACGTGTTTTTGGTCACGAAACTTTGCATAGGTACTTATACAATGACATGAGGTATATCTGGGCCTATAATTAGTTTATATGGCCCCAGTATATAACAACAGCAGCAACAACAACGTATAAAACAAATTAAATACAGCAATAACAAGTTTTGTATGAAAAACTTAATTCACACTATTTTTTTCTTGTATGGTATCTGAAGCTAGCTACATAAACTAATTACAGTTTAACGCCTTTTGACGGACACTTTGGATAATACTTTCCTGAGTTTTATTCATACCAAGAATAATAGAGATCACTGTTCTGGATAGAAGTTGTTCATTTTTATTTTATTTTCAAATATGGGATAGAAGTTGTTATGATCTATGTCAGATGACATAAAAGAAAATGTGTCAAAATTCACAAATCCACATTAGTTTATTCTTCTGGCAATACTAAGGTCCCTATTCTAGTCGTAAGATAAACGTGTGTACTTTAAGTTACTCTAAATTTTGCTCTAAGTAAATGTTTATCCACTTTCAACAGTATTTATTCTAGTATTTATGAATGAGCCATACCTAACAGCTTATTTAAATAATAATTATTACTACATTTCATTACTTATGTTTATATTTTATATAAAAAAAATCTTACGACGATACAGCATTCTGCAATACATGAGTGTTATTTGACTTGATAATAGTCTCCTACCTCCCCTCCTTGTACCCCTGCCGTTCCCCTGTAATCACCTTTTATTTAGTCCAAAATGTCGAATTCAAAGGTACTTGACGCGTAATGTAACATATTTTTCATAATAGATAATGATTTATATAAACTAAACTGTTTTACTACACATATTTGTGACAAGTATAAAACAGGCTTTAGGTTAATTAATTAACGGAGCAACAGTATCACGATGTGTTGCAGATGTGAAGCAAGTTTACCTTCTATGTAGTAGTTTTGTTCCTTGTGCACAACCCACCCTAGTTTTACGGCATACGGACTGCCATGGGTTTACTGATTTCAAAAATATGGAGCCTCTTCGGGAACGAAGGTAAATATTTCTTATCTGAGTTGAATTCATCGTCCCAAATCTTCTACACAATATTTCGTGCATGCCCTCAACTGTATTGTGTTGAAATTATCATTGCGTGATGTTCTACAAAGAGTTAATGTAATGATAAATTCAATGTTTTTCCCTTTCTACCCAGTCTTTCCTCACACATATTTACAAACAGACATACTTTCAGAACACAAGTTGGTGTTGGTCGGGCTGGACAATGCAGGGAAGACTACTATCTTGTACCAGTTGCTGCTCGGCGAGGCAGTCCATACGCGTCCTACAATTGGTTCAAATGTGGAGGAGGTTGTGTGGAAAAACTTGCGATTTGTCATGTGGGACCTCGGCGGGCAACAGAGCTTGCGCTCTGCTTGGAACACATACTATACTAATAGTGAGGTAAAAATGAAAATTAATATAAATCATAAAACGTGGATGTTGTTATAGGTGTGTACAATATTAAATGGTATGAACCATCAAAGAATTGAGTCTGTTTATCCTGTACTAGTATTTTTTAGGCGACCCAGACATTGGTGAACAATGGGATGTATTTGTCTTCATATGTGAAATAAAACGGAGTCGGGAATTAAGGATGGTTACGATTTTTGAAATTAGAACTGTTAAATAGTTAACTTCTAATCCAAACACTTTGAGATCCTCGGGCTAAAACCTTACATGAGACAGTCCACCATTTACTATGTATATTGAGTTTTGTTTCCTGTGCCAGTTTCATTCATAATTTAGCCCTCTTCCGCTTGCTAATTGTTCCCTCTGCATTCTCTGATTGCCTAATCCAGTGCTAGTTTTATTCACAATTTAGCAGACATCCTCCTTTTGCTCTTCGGCTACTTAGGGATAGGTTACATACTATACTATAGCAGTGCCATGGTGTCCATATAAGTCGATTTCCACCAGGTTGCCCAAGGAAAGGCTTATAACCACAAAAATTAGTAAATGAATATGCTTCAGCTTTCCTTGTAATTTTCCTGATGCCACATCTCTGATACATTCACATACATAACATAGGCCTCTTAGTCTATGCTAAGCATTGTCTCTCCATTCAGTGAATGCTTGATTATGTGCTAGTGTTAATATTAACACATATTATTTAGCCTTCATTCATCTGCCACTAATGGCCCTCTTTGTTTAGGCTAGGGTAGGCTCAGGTTAGTTTTGTCCACAATGTAAGAGACCTGCAGTCAAAAAATATTTGTAGAAATAAACCCAACTATATATTGTGAAAATGTATTGAGTTTTATTTTAGATAAAGAGACTTTGTTTACAGCACCTTATATTTTATCATGGTTTATATGCATAGACACATGCGATAACGTTTTCTCCTGTTAATATTATATGGCTGAACAATAAAGATACATCATGAAGTTTAAAATTGAGAGGTACGAAATTGAGACTTAAGTTATCAATTATCATTTAACCTTTCTGGTCATAGGAATTCAGATGCGGTTTTCTTTTCAGGTAGTTCTGCCAACTTGTTTTTGAGTGAATATGTTCTGATAGCCCTTATGCCTAATGCTAAGCTTTAGTGCGCGCTTCGCTGCGAATATGATAAACTGAATTTCACAATGTATTAGAAAACATTTTTAGTATAACAATTGCATAACTTTGCAATGCTACTGTTGCGCCAAGCCAATAAGAATCTGAGCTAACTTGCTTATGTATAGTAATATAATAATAATGTTCTAATATTAAGATAAGTAAATGGTGATCTTGATGTGTTATTTGTTATAATAAAGCAGCAAGGGCCACACAACACCTTTAGTCGCCACACATATACCTCAGTAAATACATAACATTTATTCATACATTACAAGAAGCCCGCTACTTTATTAGCAGAGGAGAAAAAATCATAACCCTCTTCTTTTTAGCATATATAAAAAGTATCCTATAGCCATCTGTGGATGCGTAGCTACCAAAAATAATGAAATAGGTTTCGCTTTTTTGGCGTGATGAAGCCACAACGACACATACTAACATATAAGAAATATAAACAAAATATTTTTTGATTGATTCAATATCTTGAATGTACAGATGTTTAGTTTCAACAATTTTATTAATATTATAGACCTACGAAACAAACAAGTATTCATTAAATACGTATCCAGCTTTCTACCACAATTTCCACCATTTTTACTTAAGTGTGATTTCATATTTTACAAAAGAAATAAAACCATGAGATTCTAATCTACATTATGTTAATTTTAATCATCTGTCAAATGTTAACAAAACAATAGTATTTCCGATTTCATTGTACTTTAACATGCGCGAGCAATAAATGCGTCCCTTATTACAAATTCCGCTCATTGGCCCGCTTGGCGTTTGGGGAGTGGTTTACAAATGATTTGTTAATTGTCTTCATGCTCTCATGTTGTCAAATATTTCATACAGTGGTGAGATTGTCCTTGTTTTTCCAACTAAGGAGTCTGCTCAACGGTTAATTAGTTCCCTTCTAAAGGTTAATTATTAGATCCCTTGTAAAGCGAGTGCCTAAATCTGCAGCATAAATTGATACAGCCAGGCAAAGCCACACAAACCATGTATTCATAATCACGAGACAATCAACAAGATACAAAGGTTTGACAGGTTTTTTGAGCGTGTTATTGAGTATAGCTAATTTCGCTGCTAACTGCACTTACTAGGCTAGTAATTTTAGCAAGTAGGTCGGTATTTTTATATCACTGTATATTGTTTAATTGAATAGAGTAAAAATTGCCTAAACTAACTATACTTAAGTATAAGTCTATATGCTACCCCTAGGCGTAGGTCGCGGTCTATAGGGTTTGTTGACGAATCCAGTACCGAGACTAAATGAGGTGTTGTATGTGCGCAGTTCGTGATCATGGTGATCGACTCGACGGACCGGCAACGGCTAGGCATCAGCCGCGAGGAGTTGCACCGCATGCTGACACACGAGGAGCTGAGCCGCGCATGTCTGCTCGTCTTCGCCAACAAACAGGTACATGTCACGACACTATACCTCCTCCCCGCTGTCTGACCTGCAGGTTGGAACTATGGCAAAATAGTGATCTATTAAAACGAATTGTACTATTTAGTACCTAGCATAAAATAATTGTAGGTACTCCTTCACAGTTACGAAGTTTAAGTTTAAGACGACAAAGACTCTACATTGGCTTCATTTTGTCAGTTGCAGATAGATTCGAGAGCAGATAGAGACGATTCTTTAACTTTTATATCAGAGAATACAATATCAAAGTAACCTCCCTTAAAACAGAGATTTTCATTTTATATGCTAACCAGACCGTTGTAAGCCTTTAAATGTTCTTAGTGTTTGGTCTAAATAGGCCCTTCCATATGTCAGTTGCATTAAAAAAAATGTATATTTCATTTATACACGATTCTTTAACTTTTATAACAGAGAATACAATATCAAAGGAACGTCTTTTCATACAGAGATTTTTAATTTAGAGGTCTGGACCGTCCTCACGAAAATCATATTTAATGCCCATGATCAACAACGTTCCGTGAAAATGAGACTCTACACTCGATAATGTTATTATACCTGGGCCCAGCTGGGATATATCGTTCCGATTGGTAGGTCCGATTTCGAGAAAGATAAAAGTTGTCGAATTCGGCTGCGCAGCGTTTAGGAGGCTGCGTAATATATTTTCGTCTAATATCCCGCACTGTCTCAAGACAAAAGTCTTTGATCAGTTTGTGTCCGTGTGATGACTAAGGACACTGGGACGTGGTCGCTCACTACAAGAGAGCACATTGTTCATAGAATCAACGGCCGCTGGGGCCAACGCAGTCGAAGAGGAAGACGCAGCGTGGGTAGTATAAGATCTCGAGGTACCTACGTAATAAGTACATTTTTCATCGGCGTCTGTTCCTTGAATATTTATTCTTAACCACTAGTTCGTACACAACGTACCAACGTACCCGTCGCGTACGGACCCGTACTTTAAACTTAAAGTTAGTAATTGTGAAGGAGTACAATTATTTTTTGCTAGGCTCTCTTTCTGGGCTGAACCTCAATCCATAGCACTTTTAACGATAAAGATTCTATGAGCCAACGGGATGCTGTGAAAAAAATTAAGTGTTCCCAACCGTACATTTGTTGGTCCTTGAAAAAGATAGGTCTAAAATGCCGCAAAAAGGTGACATTACCGAAATACACTGAACAGCAGAAATTGACTATTATGTCAAAGTGTCTCTGGATGATCCGAAAATACAAAGGACAATCATTCATTTTGGACGATGAAAGTTATTTTCTTTTGAGTAAAACCCATATACCTGGAAATGACTGATGCTACACCAGCAATAGTTCTACAACACCCGACGATATAAAACACACGTATAAGCACAAGCAATAGGTTTTGCTTTGTGTGGCTATATCTGACAGAGGTGTTTCGAAACTGTGGTTGAAAACGAGTGGTTTAGCGATTAACCATAAAGTATATGAGAGTGAATGCTTTTAAAAAATTCTGATACCATTTATTCGCAAACATCACTCAAATGGAGAATAAGTGTTTTTGCCGGATAAAGCATCGTCGCATTACGCCAAAAAAACGACGCATTCCTTTCCTAGACGCTCATATGATGATAAAACAAGGCAACAATACAGAATCTGTCAGGATCACTTCGAAGAATCCTGTATTACTAAAAACAAGATAAAAATATTTATTGGGCAATGCTTTTTTATAAAAAAATATAATAAATGATTAAAAATCAAAAATTATAAAATCAAAATCCTTGGCTTAAGTAATTTGTAGTCAATAAATAAAAAAAAACTGATCAATATCATTTTTATTTCGTTTTGTCCACCAGTGCCAACCCTACCATATTAGGTAGAAATTTTGCGCGCTCTTTGGAAGCTTAGTCTCTGTTCCGTTTCTTTACTCATGTGCCACGGACCCCCTATTCTAATGTGCATTGATGGGTTTGTAAATAGTTTCTATTTACATATTTTTCAATAATACCAAGTTGTAATAAAAAGATACAAGAGTATTTTTTTACACCTCTGAAAGAATTTTTTTTTTGTTATCACCCGTTATTACATTTTAATTTTTAAACAAAAAGATGATCTAGAAAAGCCGTTGCAAGTTTGACTAATATATTATAAATAGGGTAGATCGTCAGTAACTGGCCACCGTGAAACGTGAACGGTGGCCAGTTATTGACGATTTACCCTACAATAGATTTAAGAATAAAATCTTTATTTGGATTATAACACTTAAATTAATTTTAAAAAATAAGCAGTGTCCCACGAAAATAAATCATTCCCTCACACTTCTAGTAACTTTCAATTTCTGAGGGCGTTTTTAATCAAAAACTATTTATAGCATTCTGGCATCCTTGACGATAGATTACAAAAGTGGTAGCGGGCGACCAGCGAAGAACCTATCTCAACCGAAACTGAAATAAATGTGAGGCACATATTTAAACAGTTCTTTTAAAAATAACTTGAGGTTTCTAAAAATATATTTTTTACGAAAATTGTTTTCAACATGATCGGTTATACCGTTTTTGAATTATAGGCAAAAAACTGCGTTTCTCAGCAAAAAGACGTAAGTTCCGTGGAGATACGCTCTTTTGCTAGTGCACTTTTTCATCGTATTTTCATAGTATCATATCGTATTTTTATCATCTGTAGTGCATTTTTTATATGAAAGGTTGCGAAACCCTACACTGAACATGCTCTTGGCCGGTTTTTTACAACTTTATTGGTATAGATTTTAATTGTAAAAATGAAATGTCTTGTCTGTTAATTGAAGATATATAAAAAAAAGAAATATTTGATGGTCATTGAGGCAACAACATTTTTCTTTATTATGATTGTGTCTGCGTCTTTATCAGACCATAACGACTAAACGGATTTCAACTATTTTTGATACACGGGTAGTTGAGTTATTAGTAATATTAATACTTTCTACCCGATTACGCTGAAGCAAAAAACGGGGTTATCGCTTTTTCCGCGAACGAAGTTGTCCACCTTTTAGTACATGGCAAAAAATACCAATACGAGCAAAGTACTTTGTTGGAGATAAGGCGGATATTTAGCGACCTCGAGATATGTAATAATGTAAACATAACTATGTGCGACGTCTTTCCGCTGTTAGCAGATGTGTCTATATGTTCAACGGTGACGTCACTGAGCCAACAATACATGCTTGTTACTTTAACTATTCTAGAATTATTAAGAGAATTAATTTGTTTTATCAGATTTCTATGAACTGTTCTTATGCTGTTATTAAGAGTGCTAAGATGCCCCGAATAGTATGTTTGATGATTTTAGTAAGTTGTGACACGATGGCACCGACTCTGAAATAATATGAATTGTACATACTGTATAGATTGAGTAAACAAACGGTTACTTGTAAGCAAGGACCATTAAAACGAGGACGGACCATCTCCATACAAAAAGCCATTCCCCGATATGTACAACGCCATTTATGTATAAGAATTATTTTTTACAATTATTCACTTTGCAAGCGTGATACAGTTATTAAATGTTACGATTTATTTATTATATATTATCGCTATTTGCGAACTAATTGTTACTACACTGTTTCTTATTCAATTTTAACATGGTTAAATGATTTTTTTTATGACGCCATCTAGTTTTTGCCAGAACATTTCCTTGCGATCGGAAAACGATGCAAAGTATGGCAAGTGTCAGTTCTCTTGTTTTAATGGTCCTTGCTTGTAAATAAATTGAAGTACTGAATTATGCAGTTATTTTTCAACTTTTGAGTGGGTTTTTTTGAGTCGTTTTTTAGTTAAAAGTATATCTCGACGGTTCGAAAACTCCCAAACTCGGCTAGGATACATTCGTTTATTAATGGAGATCCGATGCCTACCTTCCGGCATGATGGAAGGTTTTGGGATCACCAGATAAAATCAAGTGCACTGTTCAAGTAATTTATTGTGACTGAGGCAAGAGCCGACAGACAAACTGTCATATAAAGAAAAACTTATTGTATGCGAGTTTGTATAGGTTTACATTTAAAGTAAGCGAGCGTCCGTTTTGTACCAATTACAAAGGGAGAAATTCTCAATTTTTCCCTGTGCTGAGATTCATCCGATATAGCCGAAAGCCGATTATTAACGAGTACTATTAATACCGTAGTTTTAATGTATGCATTATGTCTAACGTGAATTCCTAGATGTTCATAGAGAAACATGACACAGATTATACATACCACATCAAGGATTTAACTCTATTCGTAGATTTACGATAGCAACAAGTTTATAATATTAACATCTGTTTTCGCGATTATTACTCATTTAAATATTGTTTTATTTCAACAAGTTTATGTTATCAATTTAATGTCGCATTTGTTTTCGATTTGCAGGACGTGAAAGGCTCTATGAGCGCAGCTGAAATATCCGAGCAATTAGACTTGACGTCAATCAAGCAACACCCATGGCACATACAGGCGTGTTGTGCTCTCACCGGGGAGGGGTATGTATCTACTTAAGATACTTTCCATAAAAGCTGAGTCAGCAAGTATTTTTGCCCTACAAAAGGTGGTGTGGAAAATGTTTTTTAATTTGTAATGCTTAAGTGTAGGCTAGTCATAAAAAATTTAAGTGTTCGACCTCATGGGGTTGAAGTGAAGGTGCCAAAATTAGTTCTTTTTTTACATAATGTTGCAACACTTGACTTTATGACAAAAATGAGAAGAATAAAGACAATATAATTTCAATTATTTTTTGTATGTGTACTTATTCCGTAGGTCGTATAGATAAAAAGTTACAAGCGGTGCAAAAATAAAATTTACAAAAATATATAAGTTCTGCTCGGGATCTCTACAAGATCGAATCATAAATGAGGAGATTCGTAGACGAACCAAGGTCACCGACATAGAAAACAGGGTAAGCAAACTGAAGCGGCAATGGGCAAGGCAAAGAATTCGAAGAACCGATGGCCGTTGGGGCAGAAGGGTTCTCGAGTGGAGACCGCGTACCGGCAAGCGCAGCACGGGGAGACTACCCGCAAGCTGGTCCAAAGTCCTGGTTAGGGTTGCGGGGACTCGTTGGATGCGGGTGGCCTCTATACGGCCCACGTGGAAATTGAGGAGGGCTGTCTCCCGCAGTGAAGAGGAAGGCGACGGGAAATGCCAGCGCGGATAATGAAGTTATCGAATTTTAACCTACCGGTAACCTCAAAACGGTTTGAATATAACTTAGTTAAAAAAAAAACAATTTTAACAATACTGATGATTTTTTGTAAATATAAAATTTTCTCCCCCTTGTGACTTTGTATCTATAAGACGTACAGTATAAATACACATACAAAAAATAATTGAAATTTTATTGTCCTTATACTGCTCATACACATTTTTAACATAAAGTCAACTGTTGAAGCATATGTAAAAAAGAACCAATTTTGGCCGCTTCAATTCAATATTTCGGCTAACGCTGTGACCCCACAAGGACGATAACTTACATTTTTCATGACTAGCCTATACTTAAACAATACTAATTAAAACATTTTCTACACCACCTTTTGTAGGGCAAAGCCCTTCAGCCCACTGATTGGATTATAATAACAATAATGTCTCTTCTGTTTCTCCGGTTATCACTAATTTAAATAATAGTACATTACTGCAGACGCCGGGAAAGAAGGGCTTGCCGGGTGAGTAGATATAGACCGCCGACCGTAGGGAGGCCGAATAGTGATACGAAGCCGGCAAGCCCTTTTCACGGCCAGGCATGAACACGGCTTTTCTCAAACATATACATTGAAATAAAAAACCAGGCAAGAGCATGTCGGACCATGTTCAGTGTAGGGTTCCGCAGCCGTTCCCACGACAAAATGCACACTGCTAAAGATGAAAAAAAAATGCGATATGAAAAAGTGCACGAGCAAAAGAGCACTCCACGGCACTTACGTCAGTTGAGAAGCGCCGTTTTTCGATCCGATACATCTGATCATGTTGAAAATAATTTTCGATAAAAGTATTTATTAACCTTCTTTGTAATTTTTTTCATATTTTTTGACATACCGTTTAGAAAATAGAGGGGGTGGGGGGGGGGGGGGGGCACTATTTATGCTACTTTCGGAGCGATTATTTCCGAAAATATTTTAGAAACCTCAAAATCATTAATTGCTAAAAATATTTTTTTCAGTTTCGGTTAACAGATTTTATTATATTATATAGACCATCAAACTTAAGTAGCGGCCTACACAAGACACCTATATTCCAAATTTCATCAATGTACATCTTGCAGTTTTTGAATTAAATGCCTGTGACATACGGTCGGTCGGACGGACATAACAAAACTATAAGGGTTCCGTTTTCGCCATTTTGGCTACGGAACCCTAAAAAAATAAAGACCGCTCAAAAAACTACACGATAAAAGTTTTTTAATTTTCCCTCCAAAGCCCTCCAAAATGTTTTATAAAGGTGTTTAGCCTGTTCATGAACATGGTTACATTAAAATTTAAAAAATAAATACTTCCCGGCTTAGGCCATACATTTTGTATGAAATTCCTTTACTCGTACATTTATCTCAAGTCTTAGAAAAATATTTTTCTAAAACATGCAATGGAGAGTCATTACGTGCATTATAACAGACTTCAAGGTATCCCGTTTCGGGCGGAACAACTTGAGATAACTGTAAAGGAATTTCATACAAAATTGAAGGCCTAGACCGTAAAGTACTTTTTTTAATGTAAACATGGCGTCTGTTCAAGAACAGGCTCACACAGCGGATTTTAATTTTTTTCATGTGGCTGAATGGTTATCGGACCAAACATATCCGCGTTAATGCCTACACACGAACTGCTAGAACACAAATCTTCTATTATAAATTACCAGAGACCATAGACAATTATTATTATCAGGTTGTCTATAACGGCCCTAATATGGTCTACTCGAACACTACACATACACACGCGGAATACGGACGACTTCCGTAAAAAAATAAAAACACTGGAGGGATTGGAGGGAAAATTTTAAAAACTTTTGTCGTGTAGTTTTTTGAGTGGTGTATTTTTTATTTCATTGCATATGTTTGAGAAAAGCACTATACATGCCTCTGACCATGAAAAGTGCTTGCCGGCTTCGTGTCACTATCTGGCCTCCCTACGGTCGGCCGTCTATACCTACTCACCCGGCAAGCCCTTGTTTCCCGGCGTCTGCAGTAATGTACTATTAAACAAATTGTATTGCGCATATCATCTCGGTTCCCGGCGTTAAGGAAGCTTTACAGTTCCGTGCTCACTCACGGGTAGGCTGAGAAAAACCATTGTTGTTCCATGTATCTAACAACTTTCCATGTATCTAACAAATTAAACCGAATTAGTTAACTAACCTTACCGGTCTATGATGACAGTTATACATACAGTACCTAAACTTACGAGGAGCAATCCTTTAAACCTGTCAATGGCCGAGCCAAGTCTAGGTATGTAAGTACAATACCACATTATTGGTTAGAGATTATCGATTAATTTCCTATTGCAAAATGTCTTTAAAATTATGTTTTTTTACCTTTTACAAGGTCGATTTACACTCCTTGAATCACCTGTGATATTTTATATCCATGTCAAACCAAATGAGCAGAACCCGATAATTGTAAACACTTTCATGTAATAATGTAATTTCACTGTAAAAGCATTTTAATACGTTGTAATTTCTGTTGAAACATGATGGATAAACCAAAGTAGCAGCGCCTAGTACTGTAAAAATTACCTTGCAAACAATATACATCCATACGAAATTAGTTTCATTGATACACTTCAATGTCAATTTATTATTTTTAGGGTTGCATAGCCAAAATGTCAAAAATGGAACCCTTATAGTTTCGTCATGTGCGTCCGTCCGTCCGTCCTTCCGTATGTCACAGGCATTTTACTCAAAAATTATAAAATGTATATTGATGAAATTTGGAACATAGGTGTGTTGTGTAAGCCGCTACTTAGTTTGATAGTTAAATAAAAAAATATATTTTGGGGGGGGGGGGGGGGGGGGGGGGGGGCATACCATACATGTAACCGACACTGAAAAAAAAAACAGTAAATATCAATGTGTTCGACAGATCTTCTAAAAACACTGAGGTTTCTAAAATTTTATTTTGATTTAGTGAATATTTTCGAACATATTCGCTCCGAATGTAGCAAAAATAGTCCCCCCCCCCTCTATTTTCTAAACAGTATGTTCAAAACATTTACAAAAAAATTACAAATATAAAGCTTAATAAATACTCCCAACGAAAATTGTTTTCAAAATGATCGAACATACAGTTTTTAAGTTATTGCCAAAAAACTGCGCTTCTCAGCAAAAGGACGTAAGTGCCGGGGAGATACGCTCTTTAGTTAGTGTTTTATGTTTCATATCGTATTTTTTTCATCTGTGGTGCATTTTCTTGTATAAACGGCTGCGGGACCCAACATTGAGCATGGAGCATCCGACATGCTCTTGGCCGGTTTCTTAATAATTTCAAGAACCATTAAAACAAGAGGAACTGACATTTGCCATACTTTTGATCGTGCGCCGATCGCATGGAGATATTATAGCAAAAACTAGATGGCGAAACATATTACAGTAAAAACTAGTTAGTAAATAAATCGTAACCAATCCATACTAATATTATAAATGCGAAAGTGTGTCTGTCTGTCTGTTACCTCTTCACGCTTAAACCGCTGAACCGATTTGGATGAAATTTGGTATGGAGATAATTTGAGTCCCGAGGAAGGACATAGGCTACTTTTTATCCCGAAAAAACACCCTTATTCGCGGTAAACGAATTTAAGGCGGATGAAGTCGCGGGCGGAAGCTAGTAATTAATAAATCGTAACATTTAAATACCGTCACGCTTGCAAATTAGAATAATCGTAAATAATAATTCGTATACATAGATGGCCTTGTACATATCGGGGAACGGCTTCTTCTATGGAAATTGTCAGTCCTCTTGTTTTAATGGTCCTTGATAATTTTGATAAAAGGCTTGTCTAGCAATCAAATGACACGATATTTCAACATGACGGAGAGTTCAAATGCGTAGTTTTTATGATAATAAAATAACCATCGGCGCTTCCATAAAATAATAGAAACGGTGGAAGCCCCATTGACCTTATGTCCAAAATGCGTAAGTATACGCTCAACCGTATTTGAACTGGCATTTTTAACCGCCTCCCAAATAAGGAGGTGGTTATCAATTCAGTTGTTGTTTTTTTTTTCATGTTTGTTACCTCAGAACTGACATTTATAAACCGATTTTCATTGTTTTGTTTGGGAGGAGATGCCTCCAGATTGGTCCCATTTAATTTTAGTAAAGATCTGATGATGGAATCCATGAGGAATTGAAGGAACTCCTCAAATATGTATGCCACATATGGCGATTTTGGTATTATAAGAAACATAATAAGCATTTGCATTCAGAAAGTGAGCATTGGTGAAGTGGAGCTGATGAAGAAGACCACAGATGAAGGTCGAAAGGCAACGAGATACATCGTGATTAAAAAAGCTAAGCTTCTTCATAGTCGCAAATTGAAATAGTCCTAATGAGAATGGTACCATCGAGTTTATTTTAATGACGGAGCCGCAAGGTAGGCACCGGATCTCTGTTATAAAATAATGTATTCTGGCCGTGTTTGGGCTTGTTCGAATCGTCACGAGAAAGACTTTTAAGTAACGATTAACTAATAAGTGTATAATAAATTAACTTTTTAACAAAATTAAAACCGAATCCAAAAAAACTAAAATATAAAAAAACTAGCTTATGCCCGCGACTTCGTCCGCCTTAAATTCGTTTATCGCGAATAAGGGCATTTTTCCGGAATAAGAAGTAGCCCATGTCCTTCCCCGGGATTCAAACTATCTCCATACCAAATTTCATCCAAATCGGTTCAGCGGTTTGAGCGTGAAGAGGTAACAGACAGACAGACAGACACATATTCGCATTTATAATATTAGTATGGATAACTGCATAATTCAGTTTCTTCAATTTACTTACAAGTAACCGTTTGTCTACTCAATATACAGTATATACTATTAATGTTATTTTGGAGTCGGTTGCATCGTGTCACAACTTACTAAAATCGTCAATCGTCAATATTTTTACACATTCTTTATATGGTAGCGACGCCAAAATAAGGTTGATTGTATGTACTGTATAGATTGAGTAGAACGAGAAACGGTTATTTGGAAGTAAATTGATGAAACTGAAACTGCAGTTATTTTTTTACTTTTTAGTATATTTTTGGAGTCGGTTTTATTTTTTGTTAAAAATATTAATTTAAATGTGTTGATCTTGACCTTGACTTTACAAATGTAAATAATAAAAACAGGACGTTACAGAATTTTGATTCAATTATCATAAATTTTAGCGAAATTATAAAAAAGTGTGTATTTCAATAAGTTATCTGCCACAAGCTTATTTCTCAGCTAAACTTATACTGGGTGAAAGGTTTGCCTTTTTAAGATTACATACGGCATAGTGAGTTTTTAATAAATATAATGTCTTGGCCAAGCGCACACGGCATTAAGTAGAGAACCTACATGCAATAAAACCTATACCTAATTTCATGAGTGCTCTGAACGTTACGCTTTAATTATGTTTGTGTATGCTCCTTGGCCGCATTATATTGACGTGCGGTGCGATGGGACTATTTATTAAAAAGATGAAGATGTGCGTGTAACATTAATACGGTCATCATAACATGTTGTTAGTTAACTAATTCAGTGAAATTTTATGAACAAATTATTGGATAGATGCTCCCATAATAAGGTACTAAATAAATTAACCGACTTTGTTTTATAGTATTATCTCACACCTTTTTGCGGTAGTAGAGCTTGCGAGACTTGCCATTCTTATAAATGTTAAGTTTTTGATGGTATCAATATCTCTCTGGTATCAGGTATCTGGTATCATGGTCTCAGGTATCAGGTCGTCTTAAATCTTGGGAAGCAGTTTCCTGTAACATTAAATAAATGAAATCATTTCTTTTAAGAAACGAAAAATTGTGAAAGCTGCAAAACTGTAATCGCATATAGAATTACAAATTTACTTATGCTGCTTGTATGCCTGGAACATGAAAATGAAATTGCGGAATGTTTATACACTAAACACTAATAGGGATCAGCATTCTGAGCTTGTTTGTCTGCTGCAATTACCTTATGATTTGTATGATTGGTGGGTCAGTCAAAATTAAGGAATTTTGACACATAACTTTATATTCTGGCTTCTAGCTTTATCAAATTATCAGTAACGAAATGAAAGGGGGTCAAAAATATCATGAAATAGGGACAACAATCAATAATCTAGGGAATCCATTTCTCGAACAATCCTCGGAGTTTTATAATATTCACGCGAAGAATATCGCCCCACGTGATATTGTTGATACAATATTCGCAATAGAAAAAAGGGTGAAGAGCGAATTACATTTTGTATGGAAAGGTTGCACCCAAAAGCTGATAGAACTTTACTAGATCCCATCAAACTATATAAATATCCACTCCAAAGAAAACGATTGGAAGCAAAATGAGTGCTAAGATAGGAGGACTGAAGACTGTTTGCAGTCTATTTAGTAAACTATATAATTTATTCCTTGGGTAAATTTGCGATCAGGGACAGTATCGGATTTAATAAAGTCCATTACAGCTTACAGCAGTTCAGCTATTGGTCCACATGTTGAGTCCCGGCCAAAGAAAAACTTTTGGTGAATACGCTGAAAATATTAGCATATCCTTTTTTATGCCGGGAACTACGGCATTGAGGTTAGATATAGTGTGAGAGAGATATAGGAGTGACAGTTTAAAAAAATCGATCAGAGAAAAACGTGGCACAGGGCAACGAACACTGGTAACAGCTACTACCAAAACACCTAAGGGTTGGGCAAATTTTCTTAGAGACAAATTTGTTGTTGTTTCACCTGCTATCTGCATTCAGCTATTCTTATAACTTCGATGATGGTAAGGAAGTTTAATATAAACTTGGTGAAAATGGTTTAACTAACGTGACCCGTAAAACCCTGAGCTTATAGCTCTTTGCAATCATAAAGAGGCTGACACTATGATCTTGGCGCGTGCATTTGATGCTGTTGATCCAGGCTTGTGGCGGTAATGGCAGTTGCACATGTGCGTACTTTATCTTAGCTTGAGGAACTGTGGGTGCATATAGAAACCAGGAAAACATCATCAGTATCTGTGGTATCATGATATCGCTACCGCCTTATGTAAAAATGGTATACTTGGTCATAGTAAATTAAGAAAAGACGGGTGCTTTATTCGTATTTTTTTATTTTCAGTACCACAGAAAGCAAGAGCATTACCCGTCTTTCTTTGTATACAGGACAGGATTTTTTTTCCACGGTATCTTCGATTAATGGTAGGAAAGATAAGTGCTTTTGAAGCTTGGAAAGCGTTTCCTGACCTAACTGTAGGTTTCGAGTTAGCAATCGAGGGGTGCATTGAGCAGGCTTCAATCGAAAAATACGTCGTAACATTATATGATAGGTCAGATTATCTGCTTTTTGAAAGAGATATAATAGGATAATATATGCATCTTTCGTGTGTTTAAAACATTACCTAAACCCTACTTTTCGGACGATCATGCATTGAGATCACCCTGACCCACGCTTAATATTATTTTTTATCTCCCATGTATCAACAGATTTATATGACAAACTATTTATATTTTTGAAAACTAAATAAGTGTAGCTTGACGACTATATTTTTTGTTTTGAGATTTCTTTTATATTTAAAAAAAGGGAATTATAAATTTAAAAAACAAATTACGTTTTTTAGTTTTTTCTACTTTATTCGTTTTTTTTTTGTTAGGAAGTGCATTGGTTTTGTTCGAATAATAAATTCCTTATCCTTAATTTATCTGAAAATGATATATCTATTTTTAGAGAAATGTTGCTTCAATTAAAGCTCGTCAGAGTTGAATTTAAACTAAATGCGCGGTGGCTCTCGATGGCTCCCGATCTGAATTTAATCAAGACCAGCTAAGAATCAACTGTGCCAAGATTCAGCGCAAGGTCACAAAGTGCAAGGTGTCGTGCACGAATACCCTAGCTACTTGCTTAAACATTAATTTGTCGTCTTCGGCGCTCCGGTGGTTTTCTGCATATCTTCGGGGTCGCCAGCAGTGTTCATCGGTGCTTATCTGACTGGTATAATCTTGCCCCTGGCGTGCCTCTAGGAGGAATACTCTCTACTTCTTTTTTCAAACTTTACTAATCTAATTACTCCCGATGTTCGCTCTTCGTACCACCTGTAGGTATTCTACGACTAACAACTCTCAGACCAATGTAAAGTGACTGACCTTGAGACTGCCATTGACAAGTTAAACTTAGATCCGAGAGAGATATGGTCCGAGAGGTTCGGCCTGTTCGTTAACCCATCTGGGATTCAGGCCTTTGTCATTGGTAGCTCTCGCCAGCTATCCCGAATTGAGATAGACTCACCTCTCTGACTCTTTTAAGTTCCAACGGTACAAGATAAATAAGAGAGAAAGGATAGGCCCTTTCATTGCCAGCGTTTAGCTTGTTTAAAGATTTAGGTATACACCTGGATTGTACATTAAGTTGGAAGACACAGATTGCCGAAATTAGCAGGAGAGTCATGGGTTCGCTACTTACTCTTAACAAGCTCAAGCATTTCTTACCAATTAAAACCAAAATCCTACTTGTCTATACGTTGAATTTACCCATAATTGACTATGGTGATGTGTGCTATCCGGACTTCTGTCTTCGTAAGTACGAGTATGATCACGTGTCTGCTTACCGCTCCCACCTTGGCTGGTTTCCTGTCCGTCAGAAGTTAACGACGAAATACGAACGCTCTGCTTCCTTTTCACTATTCTCAAAGATCCCAAATCACCCGAGTACTTCAAAAATTGCATTCACTGTTACGGTGTTACTCGTGACCGTAAATTTCGCTCTCCCGGTGGCGTATCTCTTTCCATCACTCGTCACCGAACAATTTTTAATGTCCAACTCCTATACCATTCAAGTGGCCCGCCTTGGGAACGACTTCCTCTCTAGATTAGGAAAGCCCAAAACAAGTGCGCTTTTAAAAAATCTTCGCGCGAACTCTTTGTTAGCAGAACTGCACTCTTAGCTCTTCGTATTACCTTGTTTCATCAGACTTTATATTTATGTGCTATTTGCTTTGCCTCAAGGTTAACTGGTAGAGAATGCCCTACGGCATTAGGTCCACCTTTTGTTCGATAAGTTTTTCTTTAGTGCAATAAATATTGAATAAATAAAATAATAATGGATAAAAGTTGAAGTTGAAAAGATTCGAATTCGAGAACCCTCGTCTCCAAAGGGTATGAGGGCCAACGCGGGATTAAAAATGTAATTTAAAGGTCTACTATTTTGAATAAGGCCTACTGAGGAGAAAGAAACGCCGCAAGAAAGCTCCCAGACTGCCTCGTAATTAAATAATATTATTTGTTTATACAAAACTACTTTTGACTAGAAATATATATTACACCGCACCGTGAGCACAGGAGCTGACAAACTTCCATAACTTCGAGAACTCGAATGAAATATTATAATTAGTTTTAGTTGATTTAGTAATTTGCTTACTCTGGAGAGTACTAAAGTTTTTTTAATTGTTTTGCCTGGTTTTTTTCTAATATACCTCATTTTGATTTATTTTTCAGGTTACATTTAGGGCTGGAGTGGATTGCAAGTAGAATAAAAAAGAAATGACAAGACGCTGATGATGTTGAATTATATGATTATATTGCTAACTTTTAAAACCCGGTGGACAAGATTCCTCATGTAATAAGCATGAAAAATATAAACAGATTAATATGGAATGACTACTCAAACACGTCAACTTTCTCATATACGTATTGTTTATTAATTTGTTGGTAAGTGTATGTCAGTTTCCTGGTCACTCGATGTTGGGGTTCAGCAAGTCTAAATAAATTTAAAACAAATAAAAGAAAATGACTGGTTGTCATATCCAGGCCCATCTACTATACCTATGACACGTACGGTGCCTATATTCTGCGAAGAAGAGGCGCCTGAGTACCGCCCACCTTAGGCACTCATTATTTTTTCCATACGAAACGAATGTATACAAGAAATGTCTTCAGAATTGTACTGCCAAGACGGAGTCACTTGATAGTGTTGCGTGCAGTTTACTTTTTATTGAGCTTCAAAATGATATTCAGGAACCTTTGTTAATATTTATCCGCAGACGAGCGTTAACCCTTTACCAGGCGCCTAAGAACTAGCGTGTCTTTATACGTACTGTATATACTGTTATGTACAACCGTATTGAACGCCTTGTAAAAAATGTATTTACGAAAGTCAGAGATGTTCCTTTAAAGCAGAAATAAAAATGTGGGTTACGGTTATCCCATCGTCTGTCTAATTAATGAACTGTCTATACTTGATTTTGTCTTATTATATTCTTGATCAGGCGAAGGGATATATTCCTCCCACATCTTATATCGGTTATCAAAGTCAAGGTTTAACTCCAAATTTACTACGAAACATTATATCAATCACTGAAAATATTATTTTATGGTCTTCATTCACGGCACGCTTCAAAATCCAATAATGTATCTTACGTGAGTTTTTATGACAAGAAAAGACAATTTACCGGGCCATGGGAAGAATAGCTCCCACACAGTTAAGCTCTAATACGGTCATGGGATAATGTCAACCCACATCCTAATTCTGGTCATAACAACAACAATAATGCATGAATATTGAGCAAGTGTTTACGATTACAACCGTTCAACACTCAAAATCTAGAAATTAAGGAAAGTGTTCGAAATCTCCGTAGTTTACTGAAATTAGAGTTCAAGTGAATTTAAACGGCTGCCAAAGATATATTACGCGATTTAGAAGCGTGTTGTGAATGAAGATCATAAAATACTATTTTCAGGGATTGACAACATATTTTTTAGGAGGTTTGGAGTTAAAAAATGACTACGGTAACCGATATAAGACGTGGGAGGAATATATCCCTTCGCCTGGTGAAGAGTTAAATAATTCATTAACTTATATTTAGTACAAAGTCATTTAATTTTGCAAATTAAACTGAAAATTTAAAAGGCGCAGGATGATTGTAAAAGCAATGGTATGGATAAAATGTGTGCCTAAATACATTTGAGCGGTAGGATGCTTCATTTTCTTTAGAGTAACATCACAATGAGACATAACGTCATTCTAAACATGACAATTACAGATCATACCCACCATCACTTTGTATCATACTGTGGTTAGTGCGATTACTACAAACCTAAATTATTAATATTAGCAAGGACCATTAAAATAAGAGGACTGACACTTGCCATACTTTGGATCGTGTTCCAATCGCAAGGAGATATTCTGGCATAAACTAGATGGCGCTTTAAAACTAAAAAATTAAGGGTCATACAGGTTCTAGAATTTGGCAGTCTTTCCTGTGGACAACGCAACAATTAAGGGTTTGGGTACGTATAACTGATAAGAGTAGTAATCGATTTGTACATCACCTAAATATAGGTTCCTAAGAAAAACTTGTATTTAAAGCCCTTAATTTTCGGGTGTCCACAGGAAAGGCGCATAACGCTAACTCATACTAAGAAATCTGTATGACCCCGAGCGATGTTATAATTGAATAAAGTAACGTAGTATAGTAACAATTAGTTTGCAAATAGCTAATAATCAATAAATCGTAACATTGAAATACTGTGTCACGCTTCGAAAGTCAAATAATTGTAAAAAAGAATTTTCTGCCATACAAGTACATACGTGTGGATATACGGCAGGGGGGTCACGTTGTTGACCGTATTTCAATTAAATGTATGTGATGTTACATTGCGCACCGAATTAATATCGAAGAAAACAATGTTTAAAATGTTTAATGTTAGATATCAAATTATGTTCATTATCACTTACTGTCTGCCCTCAAAATATATTTATATTCGTATGGAATACACTCTGTGTGTGTATGCGAGTGGATAAGAAGACGAAATTACTGTATAATTCGCAACTGTATAGTTAAATGTAGTAAGGTGTCTATGTTAATTATTTATTGATATATCATGGCGAGCCTAACACAGAAGTGAACATTTGTTAGGTGGATTTTTAGTACTTCATTGTGTTACACATATATTGATCATTTATATATAAATGTAAATTATGGATCAATATACAACATTACATTTCGATGTTTAACTGATATCAGTAGGTTAGTTATATACATATACAATCACGATCTATGAAAAAGGGAAATCTTTGGATGCGCTCACATGTTACTTATTTTTTATTGCGTTTGGTCAAAATACTGAACAACATCCAGAATTCATTCCCTCATTGTAAATTATTACGTGACATTTTGAAGGAGCTCCCTTCAGATGTTGAATAGAGTAATATGTAAATCGTTATTTCTATATGCGCCCACGGCATTCTAGTAATAAAAAAAAGGAAGGACACTTCGATTACAACATCGGATTTTATTAAAATTCTCATTTTTAATCCTAGTTTTTTTTGTCCACTACTATAATAAAGTCTATCTGAGAATTGTAAATCACCTTGCCAGACCTGGGGGTAAAAACACGTACGGCTTAGAGAGTGAGAGGTTCAAGGCTCCGTATTAAGCAGATGCACGGTACCTTTCATTTACGTGACGCGGCGCAGTATCGTGTCCGCTCAATACGGCACGGCGCCGTGCTTGCACGACGAGGCAACGTATTTCTTTTAAGCGCCGCGCCGAGGTTTTGCGTTTAGGCTCCAAAACTTAAAGTAAATGTACTTATTTACGAACCGATTTTTTTTTTTAAACTTATAAAGTATATCAATGTTTCACTTAGAACTCGAAAAGTGCCTCATTTTAGCTTCACATAGCGGGGCTTAGTGCCATTAAGGCTTAAAAGCGCATCGTGTTGGCCGTGCCGGCGCCATGTGAGCGGCTGCGCGGCCTCCGCCCTGCGGCCAATGTCAACACGTCATTCATGAACGACTGAATGTGCGCTATGGATCCTTGATGATATAAATAATATTTAAAGTTTTCGCTCTTCTCCCACATTCGAAGTGAAAAGCAGAGTTTATATCGCGTGGCTGAAAGCTATTTCGACACTCTCGTGTCAAAATGGCTTGTTAAGGCCGCTTCTCATGAAATAGTATTTATTGTTCTTTTTACTTACTATGAGTGTTGGAATCTTGTTATTGGGTAACTATTAAACTGGGAAAATGTTTCGGACAATGATTAATGTATCTGCAAATGATTTATATTTGATGAATTCTTACCTGTAAGGCGAAGATGTAAATTTTATAGATTTATTAATATTTCACATCTGTTTAATAAAAATAAATGTAATAAAATACAATTAATGATCTTGTAAATTTTACCATTTTATTTCAACTACAAAATTTTGAACAAAAGTTGTACACAGATATTAGTCCCTATGTTGTGTCTATGATTATTGTTACATACTAATAAAGTACATAATACAACCAAACGCATCACACAAAATATATACAAAATACAATAACAACAAAACACAGGGTCCACAAAGGCTTAAATAAACCATACTATTAAAACAAACATTTATTTTCTCTCTCCATTTATTTTTTCTCGAGATAGCTGATCATTTACTTCATCATAAATTAATAAGTAGCCATCTAAGGGTAAGGCCGCGCTTTATTTTCCTACAGAATGATGAGATTGCTCTTTAGTTTCCCACTTACAATGCGTTTTCACCTTAGGTATGAGGACAGAGTACGAAAATCAATAATTTTAATTAGTCCGTATTAGATAAGTAAAAAATATCGAAGACGTTTGTTTTGGTGTCAAATAATAAAAAAAAACTAGGAGTATTAGGAGTAGGACTAGGGACTAGGAGTGGGGGCTCGTGACGTCACTACTAGGTATATAATCTGTACCATATGGTGACGTCATGCAATATTTTGTCTCAATGTGTCTCCAATATTCTTTGATTACTTACGTAAAAAAAGAAAAAATACGTGCCCAATATTTCCTAATTATCTACAATACGGGCTAATTATTAAAATATTGTCGTCATCCCTATTATATCACCTCTTAGAATGGCTTTATTGAGATTTCATTATCTATCGAAAAGTTAAACACAAGTACGACGAAAATTCTCGAATTACAACTATTTATTAATAATTATTTCTGACTCCTGTCAGAAATAATTATAAAAGTATCCAAGCAGGTGGTAATTCAAATTAGTAGATACGATACCGCATAGCGCTTACTGTTATCAGTAAAAACCAAAAACACATGACAGATAATCAAATAATGTTGTACTTTCTTTACAATTTAATATTCAGTGCAATAAATATACAAATAACAACATATACAAATATATCAGGTGACATCAGGGTAACTTTGTTCAATAGTTCTTAAACCGTAACATGGACCATGAACCGCGATTAATAACATCTAAAGTGCGCCTATAAATGTCAGTTAACTTCAGCAGATTTTTATTTACTTGGTACAGGTACGCGTAGCATTCCACCAGATGGTCGTGTGCGTGATACAATTCTTTGATACTTCTAACATTGCTAGGGAGCCGATTTTTGTAAGAGTATCATAAGATTGCGATCAAATTCCCGTCTATAAAAAAAAATGTATATTTCATAACAACAACTGTTATGGCTATTTTTTTTTTTCAAGGCGATTTTTAAGTCGTGAACAAAGTTTTTTTTAAGTCCAAACCTGCCAGCTGTTAGGCTTAAAATTAGGGCAGACATAACATTTAGGTGGATAAAGAATAACACGTTAGGCATATCATGTTTGAGTTTCATTGCCTATCCGTACAAATGTGTACTGACTGAGCAAGCATCAGCCTCGCCAAACTTCTCAATGTTTTTTTTTATGACATAGGAGGCAAACGAGCAGACGGTTCGCCCGATGGTGAGCGATCACCGTCGCCCATAGACACTTGCATCACCAGAGGAGTCACAAGTGCGTTGCCGGCCTTTCAGGTGGGAGTACGCTCTTGTCTTGAAGGTCGCATCGGTCCGGAAATACTGCAGGCGGCAATTTATTCCACAGTTTAGTCGTGCGAGGCAAGAAATTTCTAGAAAAACGCGCAGTTGTGAACTGCCAACAGTCCAAGTGGTGCGGGTGGAGATATTGTCCTGTAGGGCGAATGTAAACTAGTACAAGCAATCTTTTAGCGATTATAAATGTATTTCATCATAACTCATTATGAGTTTTATTTTCTTTACACTTTACATTTTATTTACGCATTTGACACATTAATGTCGAGTCACTACAAACTAAGTAGGGTGAACAAAAAACAATGTGAGTGAGACATGGAAAGGAAAAGGTAAAAATTATCTTAAGTGTTATTTAATTACCATCAATAATGAACATTATTCTGTACGTAGGCCACAAGAGCACTTTTACAAGTCTGAGTCAACCGGCGGCGTTTACAAAGAGGGCCATGTTGAGAAGAAAGCCGAAATAACAACCTTGTTCGGGTAAAGGTAAGTTATTTGGTTTCTGGTTTGGGCCATGAAAAATTAAAACCAGATATTTCATACAAAAGAGCGTCGATATTTCTGTTCACGACTAAAGAATCGCTCTTATTATGGCGGAATGCTCTTAGGAACCGGATCACTAAGTGGTGTGAGCAAATGTTAAGGTATGTATAAAATGAGGGTTCCCCTCATGTGGCATAATCTCGTTTGTCCGAATCATCATTTGGCCGAATTAATATTTTGGCATAATGCAGGTTTTTCAGGAACTACAATTTTCAGGAGTTTTTAAGGCATTATCCAGTTGTATACATTAGGTTAAGTTAGGTTTGTTTTATAAAAATCTTGAAAAGTTTACGTGTTCAGAAAAAAATGCATTACGCCAAATTATGAACTCGGCCAAATCATGATTCTGACAAAAAAAAATGCGTAAACAAGGGGAACCATAAAATGAATATAGTTTGTTTGTTGTTTCGAGACCATGGACGTAACGCGACGTCCGAAACGTCGAAGAATTACCAACGAAAGGTAATTAAATAAATCATATTATTTTGGTGTGTTGTGATAATGGATATAGTTTGGTTGTGAAACCATTACATACTTATATTGACAGAATAGATACCAAACTACTAATATTAATAGGATATTAACAGGATAGTATACACCAGAGTAAGACAATCAGTGTAATTTTTGACCAAAGATCGTACATGGCCGTCGTTATGTTAAAAATAAATTATTCCAATTATATGTAATGCCGTGGCCAAGTAGCGCTCTAAAATGGTAATCAGCGTTTGTAATGATGCAGGCTTCCCGAAGGCATGAAGTGAAGGCCAGTTCACCATCCAACAGTTCCTGAGCTGGCGATAAAGTGTTAGGAGCGCGTTTGAAACGGACACTAAACTGGTAGAAGTCTCTTTGGAAATTAACTTTAAATGTATTGTCAGAGCTATAAAGTGAGTTGTATCCCAGCCATTGCAAATACATTGCAACCAGCTTTGCCGGTGCTACTGGACATCAATTTCAAAGGCCGCATCACAGTTCATTTAGGATCACCAGTTCTTTAAGTCTACACAATTTTTCTGACAATGCAGGTGCTGTAGGTACATATAAAGTAAGAGCCACATGTTTCTATAGAATATACAGGTATACTGGCCTATATAATATTCTGTAATGATGATGGCGACTGGCGGTTTAACTCTTTCATTCTATTAGGCTCCGTATCTACCAGATCTGGGCGAGGTAGCGGACCGGTGTGATGGTTTCTTTGACAGGTGTGCGAGAAAGCGGAGCGTTGTGAGGATGCTGGGAAAGCTTGTGAAACTATAGAGATGAGTGACGACTCTTTTTAGATAATGGAGCATAAGGGTCACACTCACACGGGGTAAGTCCTAACCGTTCCTCGCACGCATTTTTCGTTTTTCTTTTTGTTTTATTAATATTTTGGAAATGCTCGGCTAACTCTATATATACCAAAGCTGCGGTTAGCGGTGGTTTTTTTTCTGGCGCACGATGTAGTTAACTCGCTCAGATTTGCTGGATACGTAATCTAGTTTCCTTTGGACCTTACAAAACTACAGTGTTTTACGTCTATTTCCATGATAGTGATGTGCAATTCGAATGCTTGTGATGTCCAAAACAAATATATTATTCATAATTACTATCTTTAACAGTTGCCAAGTTATAAAAAATAATACTTACGCCTATGTCCATGCAATGGTGGTATATTTATTTTATTTACACCAAATAACTAAATGCATACAAAATTAACAACAAAATTTTCATAACATAATTTAAAAAACAATATTTTTACCATATATGGTTGGTGATGTGTATAATTACATGTAGTTTATCAAAAAGATGGTCCAACTAAACAATCGATTGACACAAATCAACCATTTGAATATTAATCGCACAACTCTTTGAAGGGACTAATAGTAGCATAGACCTTGCGTTTAGGACGCTCAGCTTGTATTAATTTCTGGTAACTTAGCTAAGGACCGCCACGGGCCTAGGCCAGTGCCACCGCTACTACTAATTCCTTAGGGTTATCGCACACGTCCTAGGTAATATAATACGCCCAGATGTTTTCTCTAAATATAGATCACTGGGTATAATAATGAATTAAATATATTTTTTGTAATACATTTTTTGTGACGTGTATGATAAGCTTCAATCGGCACATCACACATAGGTACAATACTTAAAACTATAAACAACGACGCAACATGTATAACACAACATATCACTATATTATTTTTCTCAAACATGCAACAAAATATCGACGTTGTGTTCCTTATAATAGAACCCGAAGTCTCACATTTCGGGTGCGGCGCGACGAGGGGCACATAATGATAATTTCATACGAAATTGCGGGCCATGGCCTGCAAAGCGACCCTCTTGTTTCAATTCGCTATAGCGAGCTAGCGGATATAGATATTAAAATAACGTTATAGTGGGAAAAAAAATATTTATTATATAACAAAACACTGTGTTTTATTAAATTGCATGTTTGAAAAAAGCATTATACAAGCCTCGGCGCGAACAGGGATTGTCGGCCTCGTTAACACTCGGCCATCTATAACTACTCGGCCGATAATCCCCTACTTCGCAGCCTCTGCAGTAATGTACTATTTCTGTTGGGAATTGCGTCGCCGCTGCGTCGCTCCGTCGCACGACATACCTACCTTAGTTGCCATAATTATTATGACCGCTATCACAGCAATAATTATACTACAAGGAGAGCTTTATATATTCATGAGATTGTTTTAATAGATCATAGGTTAAAGTTCCATATGATCTGATGTCTAATAACTATAATATTCTGAACTAACTACAAATAAACTTTAATTTCGGTTCTTCAATTTAGCTCTAACCTACAAACTATATTGCAAAGTAAACATATTAGAGCGTTTTCCATAAAAAATGTATATCGACTTTTTTTCACTTACTCTATTTTTGCAACAAACGCTTCTAAGCGTTTGTACTATCGAACCTAATAGACAAAGAAATGTGTCCCAAATTTTACATTCCGGATTATCGTTTTTTTTTTATAAAATGTTTTTGTTTCTTTCATTCAAATTATTGTAACACTTTCAAATGTACAAACGGTTCTGAGTGATAAACTCAAAAAGTCAATATTCTGAAAATGGAGTTGATGCATTTTTTTTAATAAAGGCCCCTTTCACCATTTGTTATTAGCAAAACTGTGTTATATATATTATATACTTGGTTCTACTTCTACTGGCATCTCATCTTTTACAATTAAAGCATTTACAACGTAAGATTCTTCCTCCGAGTATTTTTAATTTGTGAGAAAGGGGTTATTCGCACCTGTTACCACCAACTTGTTACAAATGGAAACCGCTGGGATTTTTAAAATTCCCAACTGTTACCAATCAAGTGATGGGTGGTAACTACTGATATTTTTTTCCTAGTAGTTGCCACTGGTAACAGATGAGAAAAATATTCCCAGTATTACCACCAATCGCACCAGTAGCATCTTATTCTTTGTCATTTTTAATACTTATAAAGATACATAAATATGAAGGGTAGGGGGAGTTTGGAAACCTTTTTAATATGTCGACAGTCCACAGCCAGAAAATCTGCTTTAAGAGTCCCCGGCAAGCACGGCCGAATTTCACCTTCCCATACAATCGGAGTTTCGTTCTCATTTTTAAACTACGTGTTGGATTGTAACGAAACTTTCCATATAAAATGACATGAGGTATATTTTATATGGCTCCAGAGTATAAAACAAACGAAATACAGCGAAAACAAGTTTTGTATAAAAAACTAAAATCCCTGTATTTTTGGTACTATGGTATCTGAAGCTACATAAACTAAAAACAGGCCTGCATATACGTAGTTTGTAGAGAAGAACCGAGCTTACCGGGTACTCTTAATTAGCAACGTTTATTACGAGTAATTAAAAGTAACAGGGCAAGCAAATAAAGTCTTGAAAATAGAAACTTCTACATAAATTATAATTTCCTTTTTACTTATTCCAACTCGCATTTCATTTAGGTTTAGTACAAACTAGAAGGTGCCAGAAACTTCGTCAGCGGAGGAGAGAAGAAAATATTACCCTCTGTTTTCTTAAGCGTAGTCGGGTAAAAAGTATCCTATAACCGTCTGTGGATACCCAGCTAGACGTGTACCAAGTTGAAATCCGTTTAACCGATTTGGCGTGAAGTAGCCACAACGACACAAACATACAATAAAATATGAATATATTTCGATTACTTTAATTAATTCTATGAAATAATAGAATTGATAATGTCAAATAATTGACATTAAGGAAAGGCCATAGTCGGGTTTCCATGGTAAGTCGGGCCTTACAAAAAATGGGCTCGGGATTTTTTTTGTGTGAGTTTTGACAATGCACTGTCATTATATTAATTTCCTTAAACTTATCTCTAAGCGAGTCTCTATGGTTAATTTTATATATCGCTCGAACAGCCCGTTTCTGCAGAACAAATATAGTATTAATGTCGGAAGCACTGTCCCATAGTAAGATGCCATACGACATAATACTGTGGAAATAACTGAAATACACTAATCGAGCCGTTATCACGTCTGTTAATTGACGAATCTTACTTACTGCAAAAGCTGCAGAACTCAGTCTATTCGAGATATTAGCAATATGTGGACCCCATTGGAGCTAAGAATCTAATGTTATACCGAGAAAGACTGAACTATTAACTAGTTCTTCACCTTTAACAATAACGCTTGCTTGCTCGTGTTTACGTTACTCGTGACAAACTTGACACATTTAGTCTTTTTCTCATTCATCAATAAATAATTTACTTTAAACCAATTTACTACTTCACAAATAGCATTGTTTACGTCATTGTAGGATTCTTTGCACATGTCCATACTAGGGCATGTGATATACGTGTTACACGCCCGAACGGACGTCCGTGTTCTTAATACCGCCGAGTTTAAGAACCCGAACGGAACGAACCCGGCGGATCGTTTACCCGCATACACGTACTACACGACTACACGTACTACACGAACTACACGCAGCATCGGACCTTAATTACGTCTCTTACCGACGCTGACGGATCGTGGCACAACGTACGGGTCATTTTTATTATTAATAAGGTCTCGTACGTTTTGAATGATATCGAAATTGTTTGAAAATTTAATTTATTTAAATAGAATTATTAGAAGTGTATAAATCATATTATTTATTTTTGTATCTCAATGTTTCTGTAACTCGATAATATCCATTTAAATTGATATATTTCAAGGATTCAAAAACGGAACCCTTATAGTTTCTTCATGTCCGTCCGTCCGTCCGTAGGTACATCCGTCCGTATGTCACAGGCATCTGACTCAAAATCTACATTATGTATAATGATGAAATAGATTGATAAAGTATAGGTGTCATATATGAGCCGCTACTTAGTTTGATAGTTAAATAACAAAACAAATATTTCTAGGGGCTCCTCATATTACGTAATCGAAACGGAAAAAAAATCGCAAATATGAATCATCATCATAATTTAAGCCATAAGACGTCCACTGCTGAACACAAGCCTCTTCAATAGATTTACACATAGGCCGGATAGAAGTGAGCCGCATCCAGCGAGTCCCCGCAACCCTAACCAGGTCGTCCGACCAACTTGCCTTGCCTCGAACGAAGTTGTCAACGAATACGTATATCTATGACAAAAAATCCGTTTAGGAACGTCCAACTTTGAAAAAGAGATCTATCTTTATTTTGTAAACCTTATGTCCAAAAAATACGAAAATTAATAAAAATATAAAGCTTAATAAATAATTTCAACGAAAATTGTTTGCAACATAATAGGACTATATATTATTGAGTTATTGCCGAAAAACTGCGCTTCTCAGCAAAAGGACGTAAGTGTCGTGGAGATACGCTCTTTCATAGATGAACCAAAGTCTTCGACTTAGCAAACAGGGTAAGCAGACTGAAGTGGCAATGGGCAGGGCACATAGTTCCAAGAACCGATGGCCGTTAGGGCAGGAATGTTTTCGAATAGAGACCACGTACCGGCAAGCACCCACGCTACGCTGGCCACCCGCAAAGTGGTCGTACGACCTGATTAGGGTTGCAGGGCCTCGCTGGATGCGGGTCGGCACTATCCGGTTCATGTGGAAGTCTATTGATGAGGCTAGTGTCCAGCAGTGGACGTCCTATGGCTGAAGTGATCATTGAAAAACCGGCCTTAAACTTTATTGCACAATACAAACTGTTACAAATGGCGGACTTAATGCCTTAAGGCATTCTCTACCAGTCAACCATAGGGCCAAACAGAAACTAGTAGTTAGTGCAGGATCTTAATGTTGAAAATACAAAAAAAAAGTAAAGAAAAGAGACACAAATCAACAAGTCAATATGGGGATATATACGTATAAATATTTATATACATACACACATATTATATTAAAATACAAATAGATAAATACAATACAATTGATGATTGCGCAACATGCGCTTGAAAGAGAAAATGCTCTGAGCTTGCCTTATAGAGAGAGGAAGATCGTTCCATAAACGAATTGCTTGAACAGAGAAGGATTTGGACATAAATCTAGTGCTGTGAGAAGGAAGAGAGCGTTTGAGACTGCGAGCAGAGCGCAGCTTACATCTATCATGTTGAAAATAATTTTCGTTGAAAATATTTCTCAGGCTTTATTTTTGTTTTTTTATTCATATTTAAATACCGTTTAGAAAATAGAGGGTGGGGATACAATTTATGCTACTTACGGAGCGATTATTTTCGAAAATATTCACAAAATAAAAAAAAATTGTTACCTCAGTATAAAAGAACTGTCAATGTTTGTGCGACACATTGATATTTGCTGAAGGAAAATGATGTTCAGTTTCGGTTACATGTGTGGAGCAAACAGTTAACGAAGAAACAGTACAGTAACAAGTAATTCGTAAACAGCTTTAACACTTTTGCACTTTTATGAGGGACACCTGTATTCTTAAAACTTTGTATGTTCAACTGGAATTTAAAATGAATTTATTATTAGCAAAGGGACGTGCCGCAATAATAAATACCTCTAAATATTGTTGCTGCTATCAATATATTTGGAAATTAAAAAGAATGTGGTAGTAACTACTGGGAATATTTTTGCCATGTGTAACCAATTGTAATTTATGGAGAAATATTTTTTAATTCCCATTACTTACCACTGGTAACAGATGGGGGAAAAATACCCAGCTGTTACCAGTCATTGGTAACAGGTTGGTGGGAAGGTGGGAATAACCCAGAATGAGAAGCGTTAATGTCGAAATCAGACACCTATCTTCAGTCACGTGGATATAGAGATACATTGAGCGGACCCACCACCTACTGTAAATGAAGGAAATAATACTCGTCGAGGGGTGAGGGGGTGCCCGCTCTAGGGACGTGTGCATAATAAAAAAGCTAGCAGGAATACTACTGGTGAGTCTTCTACACATATTTAAAAACGCAAGTTTTTGCACACCAAGCAGTACAACTGGGATGTCCCAAAAAAAATTGACCTCGGTTTTACATCAAAATCGTAAAATATAGGTTAATTTAAGATACTAATTTTGTCTGTTTTCCATTCGGATGAGTATATTTGTAACAGTTCCTAACCAAAGTGTGCTGTGACGTAATTATTTAGGCGTTTTGTAATCGTAAAAACCTCGTATCTCGGTTAAGGATAGTACCGAGATACGCGGTTTTGACGATTACAAACACCTAAATATTGACGTCACAGAAAACTTCGGTTAGGAATTGTAACAAATATACTCATCCGAATGAAAAACGGACAATTGCAAGCGGTTTATTAAACCAATTCCTCTAAATGGTTTTTGAATTGTCATACCTTTGAAAAAACTGGTACATCCCAATTTGTTAAACTGTCACCTTCAATAATGACAAAATGAATGAATTTGAAGTGTTACGGAATTTTCAATGTTAACAGGATACGATAAGTTAAAAATTCTTAAGTATTAGTCTGGATATACGTATTAGTAATATGCTGCGCCAGCCCCGAATTAATTAACAATTGCTTATAAAACTAATAATTGCTTATAAATTTAACGGATGAGCTAATAAAGTTACCTAAAATAGTACTTTTTACATCTCAAATTACAAATTTTAAGTAAAGCAATCTAGAATAGTCTGAAGGCTGATTTCAAAATTTCATAATAATTGAGTTTCATTTTAAAATCTCATAACTAGGTCAGTTATTTTAATTATCCTGTTACTACCCGGTAATTTTTAACAGCATATTTTTCCGTTTTTTTTCACGCAATGAAATCTACCTTTAGTCTCATCTCGTAGCCATAATTGGTAGCTAGCTTCTAAATTGGAAAATAATCCCATCTCAGTTGGAGTCAGTAAGCTTAGCAATGGGAAACAGATATGCAAGACGGGCACAGAGTAGTTCTCAGGGTAGCTAAGGTTTCAGTAATTTAAGGTGTGTGGACTTATTTTATATAAAGCCCTTTAAATTTTTTTAGGCTTTAACAAGCCTGATTTCTCCGTTTTTTCTCTAATTTAAACAAAGAATTAACAGAGCGCCTTATTATTACGTCGCTTTTAAGGGGCGTATCACAGAACTATATGAAGATAGAAGGAAAGAGTTCGTCGATTTATATGAGAACCGAGCGTGTAACATTTTGCGTAGGTACTTTGACGCCACGAATGTAATTTAGTGATGGGAAACATAAGCCGCGCGAAAACAATTCAAAAGCATCTATTCACAGATCGATTAGAACACGGCACTGATTCTATACACAGCTAACCATTTGTATCCCCGTTACCTACCTGTGCATTTTTATCGATTTAAAATATCGATAAGAACCGACAGACGAAATGATCATTACTATCGACAGAGGAAAAGAAAGAAACCTCAGAATTTTAAATCGAAAAATATAAATGTACGTAGGTACCTACCTACCTAACCAATAAATTGCGTTACATTTGTCAGTACCTACTATCTACTCTACGTAATATTATTAAGATAAAATATACCACGCACGCACGTACCCACATTTTTTTAAATAATATTTAGCCTTATGTAAATGTGTACCTTTTCATCTTTTGACATCATCACTACATCAATAGTTGGATTAGCTACACTGATTACTCGCTGGTACTTTGATGGGCCAGTAAAGGTGTCTTTGTGGAAATTAATAGTACAAATCCGGCTGATTTTTGTAGGAAAACATTTTTTTACGACCAGTTGCTTCACTTCAATACATTAATTTTTAATACGAGGTTCATTCGGAAAACTGAAATAAACTTGCAATTTAGAAGTAACTATAGCCTGCTTGTTAATAATATTTGCTTTGCACTACGTACCTACATTATATAGTTACATAATAATATAAAAACGTAATTATCATTTTCTCTGCTTTCAAAATCGATTTTAACCGAGTAAGAAAATCGCAATCTACAGCACTGGGGTACAGCACTATTCTTACTTTTGACAGAAATAATGAGAAATCGACCTTGAACGTAACTCGACAAATTTGAATAGCATATTTTTACACCGCTGGTTTTGAACGCACGCCAAGTCTAGCTTGTCAAATTAAAGCCGCAATGGAAAACTAGCGTTGGACACACAATCGCCCGCTACTTTTTTGACGAAAATAATAAAATAAATTGTTTTTTAAGTAATCACACATATTTTGGGACAAATAGTAATTACCGATGAAAGGAAATACCACGATTAACAGCTCCAACTTTATTGGTAGCATTTGAACAGTAATGATTGAACAACGAGTCATTTTGTTTTTTAAACCTGACGTCGCACGCAGACCGCGGTCGGGAGCAGACTGATGTTCGCGGCGAGCAAGTCCGCTGTCGGGGCGAGTTTTCGCCACGCGAGGTACATACACTATTTCCTTCTATCTTGATATATTTCTGTGGGGCGTATGCATTAATTTCGATTGTCTTATAGAAGTTAACGAACATTTTATTGCGTTACACTTAGGTAGCTGAATATAATGTTCGTTTGGGCTAAACGGGATCTTAGTTATATTTAAAAAAGTTAACGCCATGATTGAAATTGAAATATGCACACTCTAGACAACAGTGTATAAGTATAAAAAACTTAACACTTAGGGTACGTGATGCTGGAAACCGTAATGTAAAAAATATTTAAATTATACGCGAACTTAACGTCGTCTTAACTGTAAATTGGGCACATTCACTTACCTAGAAGATTTTTTGTTGTATTTTACCTCAACAATATACATCATGTGGTTTCCACGTAATGCATACCATTGGATAGAAAATAAAAAAAATATGTGCACCTCTGGGTAACTTAATGTTCCCAGTTGTCGGACCCAACGGACCGAACCCTGACGACAACTGTTTTCGTCTTTTTGACAATGATAAATTAGTGGAAACGATAAACATCACAGTTACGTATAAATAAAAATATAAAACCTATTTATTATTTTATAGTTGCACAACTTCGAGAAGATATATCTTTTGGTCCTGAGGTAGATTCTTCTAAAATTTTACTGACACAATAACTGAATACAATAAATAACATTAAATTCTGAAATTGTACATGTTATTGATTCCGCACTTGGAGTGAGTAACTATTCCGTATGATATATGGTATATAATTATTTCTATATAATATTATGATATAATACATCATACATTACAGCATAGCAGTCAAATTCCTATGGACTGGATTGATCGAGTACTTGTAGGTTTTTCTTGCTACCTATCTTATTACTTATTGAAAACTTTGGAGAATAGCTACAGGTAAATCACGTGAGTAAACGAAACTAGCCCTGTCGAATGGCAACATTTTAAATCCTCTAAATTCTCTCGCCACGTAAAAATATTAGTTGCTACCTGTTACCGAAATGTATCTTTTAGTTGTTTCTTTTGCTAAAACGTTACTATAGTGGCTCACACACCGAGCCATCCCACGTTAATACGACATTTCAATATTTAATATTACCAGTAACAGTCTTCAAAACCGGATCTTATACGTTTTTACCTCCATAGGATCTATTTCTACATCTTTCATTCCCGATAGGGACTTGTACGTTTTTAGGCCAGTCAAACTTACGGAAGTAATATTATCGATACGAAGACCGGGGAATGAAGTTTTCGATGTGAATTTACTAGATTTTTTGTGATCTTGCAATCCGACTGAGCAGCTATATCCGGGCCTATGAAGCACCATGTAACAAGAGGAGCTAGGGAACTGCTCCAGGATGTCGTCCGTGATCGTTCGGAGCGTGACCAGGTGCACTCCCGCTGGGAACTTGTCTGCGAACGTCTGGTGAGACTTAACATCTACTTCTCCCACTTCGCTAGTGTCTAGAAAAAACATGTTCACGGGATAGCTAAGCGTCCTGCTTAAGTAGTCGGCGATTTGAGACGGCAACTGATATGTCGACTCCTTTGTATCAGCTTTCTGGTCCGGGCTGAAATGTCGCTCATTTAAATGGCGGAAATCGTTTTCTCTGGTTTCTCTTGCCATCCTTTGTGATCCAGACATAGGTTCGAGTAGGAGCCAATTCTGGAATAGTGTTACTTTGTTATCGACGACCCCTTCTCCCAGTCCTCTGTAGTCGTCATAAAGAGTTCTTTTGTCGAGCATGACTTCTAAGCGGCCGGGCTCGAAGGCCGACGCGCCCTGGGCGTGATTGGTCACCAAGGTCAGCCTAGTCTCATCGTCCTGCAGCCACGCCATGGTAGTTATTGGATAGTAGTGTGCTTCGATTCCCAACTTATCTACTTTGACTCGTTTCTGATACTGAAATCCATTTTGATCAGTATAAAACTCAGGTGGATCTCCGTTTTGTATATTGGTTTGAATTCTCATAAACAGTTCGGTTTCCCTGTTCTTAGGAGGATTCTCGAAGTCGACCACGTTTTCTACAAAAAGCCCGTGTGAAAGCGCAGGGTCGTCCACGTTGTAGATTCTGACGGTGTGAATTAAAAACGGCAAGTACATGGTCGTTATTTCTGTAGACACTGGGCCAGATACGATGTAGATGTTATCATCCTGTTGACCATTCCCGGTAGTATACTGGCTCAGAACGTCTTTTTCTGGATTATCATTATCGGGCATAAAGAGATACGCCCCCGAATGCCTCTGTGCACTCTGGTAGGCGCCGAATTGTATTTCTACCACATGCTTTCTGTTTGTGTCTTTCCTGTAAATTTGGCGCAAAAACCCGGTATTTCTGGCAACCAGCAGTTTCATAATAGAATTTTCTAATTGTATATCACCTTGCATCATTCGTTTCATTACAAAATTGTTATCAGAATCAATCTTTTGGTTGTTATTGCAGTTATTACAAAAGATAGTGGCACGCGCAGAGGCGTTGGCGTGCTCCTCGAGGTTGTAGGTGACGGCGGTGAGCGCGGGCAGCGCGGCCACGAACAGCACGTCGAACGACGTCTCGCTGACTGAGTGTCGCCCGTCAACGCCCACTTCTATATTAGGAGAGATCTGATGCAGAACGTACTCCTTTTGACGTGTATCAAAAATTCTAATATTAGTTGTATTCGATCTGATAGTCATAACCTCGGTTCTAGCTTCTGCTAGTGGATTAAATAGAATTATTTTCTTTTTATCAATAAGTGAAACTTCTAGTTTCTTTACGGGCTTTCCGTATGTCTCCCACTCAATTTCGCTTTGGAGGACGCTTTGGGAGTGCATTGTTTCGTCCGGGATCATAATAGCCGTCAAAGCAGCTTCTTGCAGGCGGATGCAGTGATACAGACTCGTGAAGATTTTCGACCCGTAATTGTACATGACGCTAGCCTTTGAAGTGCCCGTTATAGCGTCGTGGTGTTGGAAAAGACCTAAATTCCGTCTGGCGTTGATGAGCTCTTCATAGGATTTTTCTAATCTTTTCTCCGAAGACACTAATCGTGTGTCTTTAGATTGCTTGATATAGTTTGAAACAAGAGTGAACAAAATTTCCGATGATCTCAATTGATGTTCCAATTGTCTATCGAGAATCTTGAGATACGGCCTTGTGGTGTAGTAGCCTGACCAGTAGGCAGGTTTGCCTTCGCTAAATATATCTGAATAGACGAAGAAATCGCCTTTCAGGGTAGGTATATTCTTATGTCGTTCTTTAACAGCCTTGAAATAATCTAAAGGTGTACCAAATTGTACTTCGCCGTCGAACATATCCTTATGACTATTGATATAGTTAAACATTTTAATGTAGTTAGTATATTGCGCGTCGAACTCTATTGCGTATTCGTATCTGAAGTCGTCGCCGAGCGGCACCAGCGCCACGTTGTGCGGGGTGAGGGACCCGATGCGCTCGTACTCCTCGAACAAGGTCTTGGCTTTACTGTGTAAGTTCTGTTCCGTGATTTCTTCCTGTTTAGCAGTGTATTCTGAATATTCTCCAGGGATCTTCCTAAAATCAAAACTCAAACAAACGGACGGATGCGGCCCACATGTACTTTTAATGGAATAAATATCGAAGGGTTGGTTGTGAACTACAAGAGACGGTTTTTTACCAGACCATGCAGACATCCAGTAGAACTCTTCTATTTGTCTTTCTGCCAGCCATTGTTTCCAGGCATAGTGTATCCTTTGAATGACGGTGCCCTGGAGCCCGCTTTGGTCCAGCAAATAGGGCACAGTGGGCCCATGGCCGAAGGGGTCTATAGACCATCCGGTTTTAGGAATTATGCCTAAATTGTTTTTAACCCACTGATGACCTGAAAAGATTTAATTCACATTGTTACAAACGCTCAAACCTGCCGTGTTGGAGGAAAGTTTTAAAAGTAAAAAAAGAAGGAAAAGTATACATTATTCATCATCTATTTATAAATATTGAACAAATTCATGATAAAGGATGGGTTACCCTCGATGAACTGGTCGACCAGCGCGTACAAGTGCGTACATGCCTCGTCGGGCATCACCCAGCCTCCCGTGGTAATTTCTAGACGGCCCTCCTTAATCAATTTCTTCAAGGCCTGTGAAAATATCAAACGTTGAAAATTGTCATAAATACCAAATTGACTGAACACCAAAAATAAAATGTAAAAAGGAGGCATAAACTTTCCAGCCTTAAACCATGTAGAATAGACTAATTAATAAGATAAGATAAGATAATTTTATTTCACGATAAAATTTACAATACAAATTTGCTTATGTCAAAATTATACGAATTTATATCATGATCATCAAAATATAAGGAATATTAAAAATAAATAATGTACACAATGTCAAAACAAGATAAAATAGTGAGAAAAAACAAGAAAAAATATCAACAAGGATTCAAATCAAATCCCCGATAGGGATCGTCATCGCACCATTACAAAAAACTAAAAAATTAATAAAAAAAGAATGGGTAAAATAGGTATGTTAACGATTAAATGTCAAAACACAGGTTAATAAACAAGTGCAAGAATAAAATTATAATATCACCCAATAAGGATCGTCATCAAAATAAAAAAAATAAATTAAATTAAATAACAAAAATAAACTTACAATATCAGTCAAAATGTCAATAAAAATTTTACAAATTCAGTTCCATATATTCATTTACTGAGTATAGAGGGTTTTCCAACAAAAGGTGTTTCAACCGACGCCCAAATATGTCGTTACAAGCCTCATTTCTTAAATCAGCGGGTAAGCGCTCGAAATAAGTTGGGCCGATTACACGAGGGTTTTTTGATGAAAGTGCCATGCGACGAGGAACTGTCCTTAGGCGCCCAGTAGAACGAAGCTGTTTGCCATGGACGTCTACGCGTGCAAACTGCGAGATATTGTGTTTCACAAATGACAGTACATCAAATAGGTATTGTGAGTAGTGAGTCATTATACGTTGCGATGAAAATAGTTCGCGACATAGACACACATGTCGCGAACTATTTTCATCGCAACGTATACGGTTTCACTCCAACAAGTATACGAATAGCTCGTTTTTGTATAATGAGGACCCTCTTTGCATCCGTGGAATTACCCCAGATGAGTGTGCCATATGAGACCAAGGAGTGGAAGTGAGCCAAGTATACCTGTTTCAAAGCGTCACCCGAAATAAGCGGTTTTAATTTTCGCAACGCAAAGACAACACTACTCAATTTGCTACAAAGAGTGTCGACATGGCACTTCCAATTTAGATTTGAGTCGATCATAAAACCCAAGAATCTGCTTTCGTCACAAATCGGCATCAGACAACAGTTCATATATGGTGGTACTTGGATCTTCCGGCCAGAGAAAAGCATTATATTTGATTTGGCAACATTTAACAGGAGCCCATTTGCTGAAAACCAGGCCTGTAGTTGGTCACAGGCCTCATTGACTTTGGTACTTAATTGGTCGTAGGTTTTAGCACCAACCAGTACTGTAGTGTCATCAGCAAATAACACAGACACGCCAGCAACGATGCTTGATGGCAGATCATTTATAAATAATAAGAATAAGGTATTTCCCAAGGCAGACCCTGGGGGAATACCTATATTGATCAATCCTGTGTCAGATTGCTGCATTTTCGCGTTTGAAGACAACTTCACAACTTGCTTACAATCCGATAAAAATGAGGCCAATAGTTGGTGGGCATTTCTCTGGATGCCATATGAAAACAATTTATTTTAGAAGCAGCGAGTGGTCTATTACGTCAAATGCCTTTGACAGATCGCACAATATCCCAGACATCTTCTGTCCATCGTCTAACCCAGTATTGATACAATCGAATATCCTGTACGCCGCAGTGGTTGTTGACATTTTCTGTCTGTACATATATATATATATATATATATAAATATATATAAAATTATATATATATATATATATATATATATAATTGTTATTTATTAAGTATATACAATTAAAAACGTAATTTGCAATGTCAGAATAAAATAATTCAATAGCATTATGGCTTTGTGACGAATAATCTACATTATGGTCGGTAACGATGAGAAACCTTTTGTTTTCGTCAATTACTTTTTTTATCAATAATTCCAAATTATGTAAATAAATGTCAAAGTCACCGTTTCCAGTTCTATACAATACAATAACTATCAATTTACAATTAATGACTTCTATTGCAGCGAATTCTAAATGACATTGAACGGCGAAGGTGTGTAGGTCATTTCGCTGTCGGTATTGTATACCGTCACGAACGTACAATGCGACCCCACCGTGAGCGACGCTCGAGCGGCAGTAATAATTCGCAAGCGCATACCCGCTTAACCTTATTTGTTCAATTTCACTTTTCTTACTCCAAATCTCGCTGCATCCTAATACATCTGGTTATTGCGTACTCCCTAACACATCTAACAGTGAAGTTTTACCGAAAATTGATCGAACATTCTGGTGTATAACGACGAACTTATTAACATCTATTTCGCACTTGTTTTCACACGTTTTCCGTTGGAGTTTTTTGGTTAGACAATGTTAAATAAGCGAACTGATACACCAGCAGGCCAATTATTAGTGTCTCTAACAATCCTCTGTTTATCGGCTGGTATATCTAGGCGGAACGACGCGTATTCACCACGAGTAACGATCAGCTGCTCGCAGACAAGTGACGAAATACCCATATGAGTCTGCACGTGGCGTATAAATGTCAACCGACGTGGTGTCCTTGCTGAGGTTGAAGATGTGGAGACTCGTTATTCGAGGACTAGCAGCTAGTAGCTGTCGCCGACGGTGCAGGTGACGGTGCAGCCATCAGGGCTGCATCTGGTGGATGAAGCAGTGATGATGGGCGCGATGTGGCCGGCGGGTGCTGTACCATTTTCTCATTTGGTGACCCTGATGCTGTTGAAGATGACGCTTGCTGCTGCTGCGGTACTGCCTGCAACGGCAGCGTGTGGCGGGGAGAAACAGCCTCATTACCATTAGCCACCCGTGGGCTACACTGTTGGCCAGTTTTAGTGGCAGCACGGCGCTGACGGGTTGGTCGCGGCTGGGGCTCAGGCACGGGAGCCACGGGCTGCTGGGCTACTGGTGACAGGGGCGGCGGTGTCGGCAAAACCGTGGTTTGATCGTTGTCACCCAGAAACACTATGCCTTGAGGACCAGACTCATTAAGTGATACGTGTAGTGCATTTTTCGGAGCACTCGTAGTGATTGCTCTAAGTATCATCTCGATGCTGGCGTTCTGACGAGTAAGTGTATTTTGTTGTTCACGAATTAAATATTGACACTTTTCTAATTGTCCTTTCATATGGGAAATGTCGGCTTTTAAATATGATATGATATCCACCAACCTGTTAACCGCCGCCGTATCTGTTGTTACTTTACTCTTCACTGGTGCCATTTCTTGTATGATCTAATATTAAATATATGAAAAGGTGTATAGATTTGTTAAATTCGAAGTAAAATTTCTCTTATAACTGTTTAAAACTAACAAAACAATAATAAATACGAAGAGCTTTGAATTTCAGCTGTTGACGTTAACAGTGCCCTCTGTCCACTCTAGTTCTGTCCACCAATAGTTATAGTTGGGCAAAGGCCTCGGTCTCTTTTTTCCACTCGCTCTATCCAGAGCAGTTACTGACCAATTAATAATTTTGTATAATTTTCTTAATTAGGGCCTTTAAAGTTTAAAGTTGAAACTAAAAAAACATCTTACTTTTTGTTTGACAGGATGCGATCTCTCCCACCATGCATTCAGGAATGTAATTTCTGACCAAATAAAAGTCATATTACGGTGTTGGTGGAGCTTCTGCACGATGTTGTTAATTATGTTTTTTGTCTTCCACTCGAAGTATTCCTCAAAGGTCTTCAGCCATCCTGGATCATTATGGGAATGAGGCACCACAATAACCTGTAAAATGTGATACCAAATATTTTGTATTACAACGGGCTAGCAAATCAATACTATCATGTATATAGGTTACAAATAATTTGTATGTTTTTAGCGAATATGTAAAGTCGAGAAAGAACGAATGCGTAATTCGGCTGCAAACACGAGTGTGCCAAAATAAACGGGTGTTCAATAAAATTATAGGGGCAATCGTTGCAGCACTATCAAATGTCGATTGGCATCGTATGGTAGGTACATTATTTTAGTTGCAGTCATAAAATTATGAATGTTAACTCTAAAACTGGTACCTTCAACTTAGGTCGCCGACTATCATTCCGGGTTTTCTCATAGCGGTCTTCAAAGGTCTTATCCCAAAACTCCTTCGTCCTCATCCAGCTCGGCTGTGGACAAGAGACAATTGTTTCTTCAGTAAAATGGGTACGAAACCAAATCAAAAGCAAAGATGAATGTAATCAAAACTCTCCAAGCTGAAATGTTCTGCCTGTGATGTGAATATCATTTCAAAATATCTCTAATTCTGCACCCTATAATTTATCATAAAGTACTAATACCATATAAATTCTAAGCAATTAACAAAATATCTATACTATCATAAAGTTGTAAGAATGAAATGTCTGTACATTGAAGATATTTAAAAAAATGATTGTTTAGGACTATTTGGAGGTCATTAAAACGAAAAATATTTTTTTTTTGATTTTATGTATGTTTGTATGTGTCGTGGTGGCTTCATCACGCAAAATCGGCTTAACGGATTTCAACTATTTTTGGTACACTTGGGTAGCTGGGTATCTCCAGATGGTTATAGGATACTTTTTACCCGACTACGCTGAAGAAAAAATGAAGGGTTATGAATTTTTCTCCTTCGCGAACGAAGTTGCGGGCGCCTTCTAGTAATAAAATAAGACTTATGAGGATACGTTTGGCGCAGTGGATTGCACAACGGCCTACGAAGCTAGCGGTCCCGGGTTAAAATCCCGGCCAGGGCAAGTGTTTGTGTGATGAGCACGAATGTTTGTTCCTGGGTCTTGGATATTTTCTACATATGTATATCCAAGACCCAGGTATTATAATTTTTCTTTATAATTTATATATATCGTCGCCTAGTACCCATAGTACAGTAGAGGTCAAAGATATATTTACAATTGAGAGTTCCAAAAATTTCTTTACAATTAAATAAGTTTACACACAGTATTACAAATACTTGCTTACAAAGCATGTGACCGTTTTATCTTTTCACTCAATGCTCCATAGTTATGTTTACCACCTTTCTTTCGTAAAATCATTGTCACACATTGTGACAAATATATATTTACATTACATGTTACAGAAAAATATTTTTTTATCAATGAGCCATACATATATATTTACATTAAAAACAACACTTGAAACTTTACGTTCTAGCGTAATTTTTTTTACTTACACCTCTTGCTACATAAATATCTTTACAGTTTGAGTTAAGCCACCGTTCTTATTTTAAATAATGACAATCACCGAAAACAGCACCATATTGTCAAATAATCTATAGGTCTCTTTCATTTTGGGCGTGACGTCAGTGATGTGTCAATTGATTGCAGTACGTGATTATTACTTGGAATATTCTTTGATTTTGCAAGGTCTCGCGGATTTACTGGAGAAACATACATAGGGTGTCACAAAAATATCCTTGTAACCACTAAAGGCAACCATGTAGGTATCAAATCATGATTATAAACAAAATGTTTTTTTAAGAAAGACATATATGAATATGAATATGAATAACTCAAGATGCAGCCATGCACTGATCTTTATGATTGTCTTCGCCAGGAGTAGCAAAATAACGAAAAAAAAAAATACAGAATTCTTTTGTTTTGATTTATACTAAGGCAAAACTAATACTTTTCCAGGTAAGCATATCGCTACATTATTGTGTGGTACTCGCCGAAATTGCGAAGTATCGGTAGGTACAAAATATTCCTTATTAAAAATATTGTAGTAGATATCTTTCTTGAATCCCCTGTATATTTAAAGCAAGATACAACTATAAGATAATGTGGGTCCGTCCACTTGAAAACTATTATGTCACAGACAGACACACATATACACACACACACTTCAAAAAAATTACTTAAGGCGCAAATGATGAAAATAAAGAAAGAACCATTTCATATGACATGATAATTCAATGTCAATATTCAAATTAAGAACGGTTTAATCGACCTGTAAACATATGTATGTAGCAAAAGGTGTAAGTATAAAGATGTATGTTTGAATGTAAAGTTTTCAAGTGTCACTTCTAATGTAAAAATATTTATGACACATTGACAGGAAATATTATTCTGTAACGTGCAACGTAAACTAATATTTGTCACAATTTGTGATAATTTCTCTATGGAAGAAAGATTGCTAACATAATTTGGCGCATTGAGTGAAAAGATAAAACTGTCACATGCTTTGTAAGCAAGTATTTGTAATATTGTGTGTAGACTTATCTAATTGTAAAGATATTTTTGGAACTCTCAATTGTAAATATATCTTTGAGCTTTGCTTATTTTGGGATCGTTAAGGTCGATTTGTGTAAGATTGTTCCTAATATTGATAATATTTATTTATTTTATACGCGTGTCGTGCAAGTACATTTTATTACGGCCCGTACTATACACTAAAATATAATTTATATTGAACCAAAATGAGTGCTTCCTCTGAATAATACTATGAAAAAGATAACGCTAATATTAAATCCACATACAAAAGTACGAGGGTGAATTGTAATGTTGTGAGCATGAGGTTGATAATGAAATTAAAAAATATATTGCTTTTTAAATAAAAAAAGAACCGACTTCAGAATAAACTAAAAAGCCATAAATAATATTTTATGTACGGTACGGATCACTTTTTGAAGTCGATGCCAAACCATTCAGTTATTACTATTAAGAACCGCATCGGCGAGCCTTTAGTTATTAACTACCTACATATATATTTAGTCATAGTAATTCGCATTTTTGTTGAATAAAGAACTTTATTCGATTTGAATCACCTTTTGAAGTCGATGCCAAACCATTCAGTTATTACTATTAAGAACCGCATCGGCGAGCCTTTAGTTATTAACTACCTACATATATATTTAGTCATAGTAATTCGCATTTTTGTTGAATAAAGAACTTTATTTACTTCAGGTTTGGCACCGACTTCAAAAGGTGATTCAAATGTGATCCGTACCGTACATAAAAGATTATTTATGGCTTTATAGTTTATTCTGAAGTCGGTTCTTTTTTTATTTAAAACTTTTTATGTTTTGCTTTTTAGTGATGGATTTGAGTAGTGATATAAAGTATTTTTAAGAGCCCAGACTGGGAAGATTGAGGAGGCACTTTGCACGCATCTCGAGTCTTTGGAAGTAACAAATGTAAAAGTTGTTTAGTTCATTGTACCTGCCATCATCAGCTCAGCATGAAATGATGACACAAGAGGAAAACAACTGATAACTATAGAAAAAATATTCTTTAAAAATTATTAACTATTAAGGAGTTGTATGTATGTATGTATGTATGTATGTATGTAATCACTTTATTGCACATAAATTAATACAAAAAAAATGTATTTACAATCACAGATATGTACAAAGGCGAACTTATCCCTGTGAGGGATCTCTTCCAGTTAACCTTTAAGCAAATGAAAGAAAAAAAGTATATATATATATACACATTTAAATCTTTAACCTTAATTAATAAATACATAAATATTTATGTCAAAAATGTCAAGAAAAATTATAAAGGACAATTAATCTAGTCTGGTCTAGGTCTCTTCCAGCCATAACTTTTTTAGCCTGGCCTTCAATGATGCCACAGATTGTGATTGCCTCACAAATACCGGTAAGTTATTTCATAATTTTACGGAATGCACAGTAAAAGATTTCCTGTATGTACGTGACTTATTGGCCGAAAAGGCAAGAGAAATATTGGCACTCGAGCGCAGGCGGTGGCCACTACCAGTAGCCATAAATGAAAATCTTTCGGATAAGTAAGGAGGTGAGGCAGGGTTAAATAAAACGTTAGACAGCAATGACAGGACATGCACATCTCTACGACGACGTGTCGGAAGCCAGCCGAGCTGGTTTCGGAACTGGGATACATGATCGAACTTACGCAGCCCAAATATGTACCTAATGCAAACGTTCTGTAAGCGCTCAAGCTTGTCAAGCAGTTCCTCCTTAAGGTCTAGAAAAGCTATGTCCCCTTAATCGAGGAGCGGGAGTAGAAGAGACTTCTGCAGAGGAAGTTCTGCAAACGCCTCAGAGAATGAAGCGATGCAAACAATTTCCTGCTGAACTCGGCTATGTGAGGTGACCAAGAAAGTGTCTGATCTATGGTGATACCCAATTTTATTACAGTAGATGATAAAGGGATAGATATCCCATCAAAAATAACATCAGGTAACGCCACATCAGAGAGTTTAGAAATAAAGTAAGGGCTGCCAATGACAATTGCTTGCGATTTCTTTGCATTTACCTGTAGCCCAAAATTAGAAGCCCAGTCACGTATAGACTCCAAGTCATCATTGATTTTTCGAACCAAGGAAGGGAAATCATTAATGCTGGCCGCCGCATAAATCTGCAAGTCGTCAGCGTCAAGGTGATAGCTTGATTTTATAGCCTTACTGATGCCATTTATAAAAATAGAAAAAAGAAGTAGCGAGAGTACACCTCCTTGGGGGACACCAGCGGATAGCTCGCACCACTCACAAAGAGGTAGTTACGAAACCAGGAAAGAGCTGATTGAGAAAAATTAAGCGTACGAAGGATTCCTAAAAGAATATCAAAATCAACGGTGTTGAAGGCACTACTGAAATCCAAGAGGACAAGGAGTGTGAGCTTTTTATTTTCGATATTAAAACGAAAATCCTCAGTAACTTTAACCAAGGTCGTAACCGTGCTACGCCCAAGACGGAAACCAGATTGAAAGGAATTAAACAAATCGTGCCTGTTGAGGTATGATAGTAGGCGACGATTTACAAAGTGTTCGACGATTTTCGACAACACAGGCAGAATGGAAATGGGGCGGTACTGGGAAAAAGAGACAGGATTCGAGGTTTTAGGAAGGGGAATAACCTGGGCATATTTCGAGATAGAGGGGAATGAGCCAGAGGTGAAGGAATAATTAATAATGTTACAAAGGATTGGATTTGGACAGTTGTACCTTCCGTCATCAGCTCAGCATGATGAGATGATGACTACCATATGCAAATATTAAATAGCTTAAGAAAACATATGAAAAACGTTATAAGTGGCTTTAAAATTTGAGGATTGCCCTCGATTTCCCTGGGATACCATCATCAGATCCCAACTTGGTGGTAATGGGACCACATCGGGAGTATAGCCTATCAAATAAAAAAATAATTTTTAAAATCGGTCCACAAATGGCGGAGTAATCGGTGAACATACATAAAAAAAAACTACAAACAATCGAACATATAACCTCCTCCTTTTTTGGAAGTCGGTTAAAAAGAAAAAATATACTGGCACGTAAGATTTACATATTGTTTAGCATAATGCACTATCTTTCGTTTTTCTGCTGTCACAATTGCAAATTTCGTGATTGAATTACTAAGAGGTTCGCGATTTCCTTTAGAATGAAGAAGATTGAGCACCGTTCTGTCATAAAGTACTTAACAAAAAAGGGCTTAGCGCCAAAGCAAATTTTTTAAAAACATTTGCCAATCTTTACGAGAATCCGCTGCACCATATGCCACTGTAAAACGATGGTTAGCAGATTTTATACGCGGCAGAGAAGCAGTGCAAGATGAACCTAGTTGTGGTAGACCAATAATGGCTTCTACTTACTCTTGAAATTTACAGAGATAGCGGGGACAATTGGCATTTCCTATGAGCGAGTACAAAACATAATCACCAAGGATCTTGGATTTTCTATGGTTTCTGCTAGTTGGGTTAAACCTAGACTGCTTTCAGCTGAAAATACACGCACCCGCCATACAGTGTCAAGGGATTGTTTGGATCGGTTTCAATGCGACCCACAAAACACCGGAGTCAAAAGTGCAATCCAAACAATGGAATAAGTCAGGATCTCATCACTAAAAAAGCTGAAGCCATTACTTATTCGCTGATAAAAATCAGTGAATAAGTAATGGCTTCAGTTTTTTGGGATTGCAAAGCAATCATCATGGTTGATTATCTTCACAAGAGTAAAACCATAAATGAGTAAAACCTCTTGACGACACGTTTGGCTCAGTGGGTTGTACAACGGCTTACGAAGCTGACGGTCCTGGGTTCGAATCCCGGCAAGCGCAAGTGTTTGTGTGATGAGCACGAATATTTGTTCCTGGGTCTTGGATGTTTTCTATGTATTTAAGTATTATAATTTATCTAAATATATTGTATATCGTCACCTAGTACCCATAGTACAAGGTTTGCTTAGTTTGGGACTAGGTCGATTTGTGTAAGAGTGTCCCTGATATTTATTATTTATTTATTTATCTTACTACGTCTGCACTAAGAAATTAAAACAAAAGACCTGATATGATATCTAAAAGGGTTGTTCCCCCAAGACAAAGTTCCTGTCCGTACTGCCACAGAGTACTTAATCACTACGTTTTAAGAGTCGGCACTTTCAAAGAAGCCTCGAATCGAATTATGAACGTACTTTGTGCTAACCCAACCAATACTTTGCCAATACTACCAACGTAAAAAATGCAACGCTAGGGCTTGACACTTCCAGTATCTACTGTTTATCGATATCGATAAATGTGCGTTGCATGCTGCTGTACTATACCAGTAATAAGTTTTGAGTATTGTGAGTAAGTGTTAATAAAAATAATAACTATAAAAATAATTTATTAAACATCATGAATGTACAAGGAATGCAACTTAGATATTGTACAATAACAGACATTACTTTGCGGCACTTCTCAGTTCAGCTACCTTGGAAGCATTCGCAGGAATTTCCTCTGTTTTAATCATATCTGAATTTAGTATTTGGCACTGTCTTTTAATTATTTTTTTTGCCATGAGCCAATATAATTGTTTTGTCATAATATCTTCTTGATTCTTGCATTTCCACCAGTTTACGTTAATATTTAACCGCACAAAAAGTGCAAAACATGTTTTTCACAAGAGTAACTTTAGTCAAAGAATGTTTGTATAAAATCATAATGAAATCTCTATAGAATGAATTAAATTAGTAACTGTTCAAGACTCAAACTCAAGAATGATTGAAAATATCACATTAGCTTACCGACCTGTCCGGTTCAAGTGGAAATCTGGCCACAAATACGTCAGAAGTTGATCGTCTCACACGCCTCACACCACAAACTTCACATTATCTTAAAGATTTGCCCCCCAGTCAAATAAAAGCTAAAGTTATTTTATCTTAAACACAATAAATAACAAATTCGGCCCACCGTATCCACCAGAAATAATCTGACGCATATCAGACGTTTAACCAATCATACCAACATAATGAAAAGTATAATACGTCTATGTTTGAAAGCAATTATGTTATTTGCTACCAAAATGCATCAGCAGTCATTTTAATTCGATAATATTATTCCTGTACCGCAACGTTGGTACAAAGTACGTACATAATTTATCGTACTATGAGGTGTCGATGGGCTGCGTACTGCAGCGAAATCTATCGCACTACAACTACATAGGTAACTGTGGGTTTCAACTGTTCACCCTATTCGCCGGACTTGGCCCCTTCTGATTATCATCTTTTCCCGAACCTAAAAAAAAACACTTGGGAGGACAGATATTTTCGACGGATATTGATATTGATACTGTGGTGACGTGACTGAGTATTTCGATCACCTTGTAGATTTTTTTTTTATATAGGAATAATGAAGTTAGAAGCAAGGTGGCAAAAGTGCATAGATAGTTTTGGAAACAATGTCGAGAAATAAAATTGTTATAAAAACTCAAGCCTATATTTTACGAGTAGGTTAGGCTCAAAACTTTTTCAATTCACCCTCGTATGTTTGTTTTGTTAAGTGTGCGATGCAGACGTACTGCAAGTAAAGTATCTTGCTCTTATAAAATAAGCAAATAGGTACGTTAAAGTTACCTTTCACAAAAATAGCATTGTTGTAAGTAAGATTAAAAGGACATATTAGAAGTTGGCTATATTTAATACTGCTAAGGCTTCGCCACGCAAGCCTTGCAAATGACATTCATAGATTCGCAGAATACACGTTCAAGATAATAAATATGTGCAATATAATAGTTATAAGCCCCGTTATCTAACGCTCAGTTTGGAGGCAAACTAAAATAGTGATGTAGCTTCACATACTTAGTCGATTCATATTTACTTAAAAATATTTGTCAAAATAAAATTCTTCCTTTGTGAATGCTTGAGACAACTCATTCATTGCATCTATTTGATCGAATTCATGCAAAATTAATAAACATATTAAATATATATCCAGGCTTTAAATCTGAAAAAATATTAATCAGTTAAAATAAGGGAGTTGAAATTGATAACAGGATTGTAAACAAAAGCTGCATAGAGTATTACAAAAATCTACACTTTTTGCCATTTACATATGTGGAGGTTGAAAAAACATTGTCATTTTTAAAATGGATTTTTACAAGCAGTCGAAAAAGTTTGTCTTCATATAATTTGGAAAAATATTGATGATTTATTATGAAACATACAATAATAAATACTATTAATAATAATAATTTCATAATAATTTAAAAATCACTATAGCAGAGCTCTGTTAAGTATGAATCAGATCTCTGCATATGTTATTGAGTGAGTGAATCAACTTTTTTTTATCGATTCAGATTATCGAAACTGCCCATCACGTGCCCCCAAACTGAGTGTTAGATAACGGGGTTTAAATATTTATATCGAATAGGATATAGCGAGGGTTAAGTCATATGCGTATGGAGAAAGTAATTGAACACAACAGGGTTCTCTGCATTGGAGGGAATTTCATTTTATTTTCTTTCTTCCCTAATGTGCTGTAGTTGTGATACGCTTTGTAAATTAATATCCGCAAAGCATCTGTCAATATAATTGGGTCAATCAACTGTTTCTGTACCTCGTCGCCATGGTTACGTCTCCTGAGACACTCGTTAAAACTACGATTTTAAACGATATACTGGCAACAAAACATATTTCCAGCCAATATAGATCCATCTTTCATCAAGGTCCCATCTCGTCAGGATGTAAATATATCAGATTATTAGTATTTTTCTAAGTAACTCTGTCACTACTGCCTCCTGATTTACGGGACAGAATGACAACAAGAAAAAGTTGATCCACCAGATGAATAAACATCGTTACACTATTTATTGTTTGGGTTTTGTACATATACAAGGATGGTTAGAAATGTATTTCTCGCCGTTGTACAACACAGCTATAAAAAGTCGCTGTGGCTGGAAGCGGTTATGGCTAAATTGCACTACAATGAGACAACATTTTATAATTCGATTGTACTCTCAAAATTAGTTAGGGCTGTTTGGTTGGATTTGACTTAAATTTTATAACATGGCCTCGGAATTGTGGAAATGAAAAGACTCATCAGTCACCAGGCTATTTCATTGTAACGTGGATAATGGATCGAAGGGAGCTCAATGGATTTCCCGGTACGTACCTGAAATTCGAAGGAAGGGTATATAGAGACGGTGTCTATATCGGCAGCGCTGTCTCGCAGAACAGGACATTGTTCCGTTTCCTCCTGTGGAAAATTAAACGTACCATTTAACATGTTGCCAATATTTTTCATCGTTTTATTTCAGAAACTCAATCTCCTAGTGTCCAATGTCCACTATGCGATTTAGGACCACAAATTCATATGAACACTCTTAATAATGACCTTTATTCAAAATGCCCGTGACGTAATATGTCTACTGCTCAAAATGTCAACTACATAAAATGTCTACTTCTAACAAAACCCATTTTATTATTTGCCCACTTTGTAAAACAACCATTTCTGAAAGAGCACCTGAACTGTTCTGAATCTTCCTAGATAAAAATTTAAATATTAGCCGCGCTGGCTAAAACACATAAAATGTTGAACTTAAGCTTTAATTATGTTTGGATAATTTCTACGGGCATTATCTATGCTATAATAGATAGGAATTTTGAACTAAATTTTAATATAGGTTAGAAAGATTATTGACTCACTATAAAACATGACATAATGTTGAACAACTAACTAGACTTTCTTCTCCTCATTTTCCCAAAAGCATTAGCTTTTAAAAGTTAATGGCAGCTACTGGCTACGATGTTTGACTTCTTTTATGCATATTATGTACAAGGAATTTACATACTTGCAATCAAATATTGTTTAAAATCCTTTGGATTCTAATTCTCAAGCTATAAAGGAATCATCATATTGCCCGGATACTGAATTAACACCAAGTCGGATCTTGTTAAGGCACCTATTTTCAAGAATTGGTTCCTGAATTAGCCACTTTCTCAATTTCTTTGCTATTTCAAAACATACTCTACGTTAAAATCAACACAAATCCTGTCTCATTTATGGATTAAGTGAACTCTTTTTATCCTTTTACAGTTAAAAAGAATAGTGTGTTCCTCCCCTCACTTTACATAAAACAGCACGGTGGAAGTGCCTACAATGGATTTATATAGGTAAATGGGCATTGTCACTTTTACGTGTACCCTCCGTTTTGCGTGTGTCCCTCACGTTCAACAATTCGTAACTGTGTTTAATATCCATATATCATGGATTTGATGAATTATCTTCTAATTCTTAACTATTAACTAGTTGTACCTTCCGTCATCAGCTCAGCATGATGAGATGATGACTACCATATGCAAATACTTAAATAGCTTAAGAAAATATATGAAAAACGTTATAAGTGCCTATAAAATTTGAGGATTGCCCTCGATTTCCCTGGGATACCATCATCAGATCCCAACTTGGTGGCAATGGGACCAACTCGGGAGTATATCCTTTCAAATAAAACAATAATTTTTAGAATCGGTCCACAATTGGCGGAGTAATCGGTGAACATACATAAAAAAAATACAAACTATCGAACATATAACCTCCTCCTATTTAGGAAGTCGGTTAAAAAATAAATAAAAACATAAAAATACATATAAACGACGATATATATTATATGTACATACGCATAAATATATAGAACAGAAGAAAGAAAACTATAATACAGTTGACATCAAACTGATTAGAAAACCAATAGCAGAATTAAAAAGTAGAAATTATGGGACTGATAAATAATGATCTTTCAACTTACTTTTAAAAATAGGCAATGATTTCGCTTGCCCTAAATCGAGCGGAAGAGAGTTCCACAACAGAGCTGCCCGGAATGTAAAAGAATTTGTATAAAACTTTGAGTTTGATGATGGAACAGCTAGAAGAAAGTTTTGAGCGGACCTTGCTGATAGAAGATAACTAAAACGTTCTTTGAGATAGCGGGGAGTTGCAGGATGAAAGACTGTATTATAGAAAAGAGAAAAAATGTGAGTGTTACGATGAAGACGAATGCATATGACAATATTGACAAATTATTTTAGTGCTCATAACTTATCTATGCCATTAATTTTTTGAAGAGGTTTAGCTCACAGATACAGATTAGTAGGATGACAAGGAATTTAGGATAATATTGAAATCAAATTAATGATTTCATAAAAAAAGGTTTGTTTCAATCTACCTAATTAATAAATCAATTACTTAGCAAAATTGGTTTCTGATCACTGATTAAGAATCTCCGTGTAGTTTCGTATATAAAGTCACCAAAATGTATAAAATGTGTGTCTCAGTTGCTACCTTTTCCCACCGAACCTTATTTTTCAAACATCTGATCTATGCCACTAGAAGCTCAGTCTGTTAGGCTTACTTAATACTGCTTACTATGAATATTTCAATGATATGTGATATGATGGAGCAGTTTGAGTTTGCTATAAGCCTAGATATTAAATGATATTTTCATTTCAGTGGCACGTTATGGGATCTCTGCCACTGATATTATTTATACTCATACATACAATCACGCCTTTTTCCCATTACGGGGTAGGCAGAGACTACCGCCTTCCACTAGCTACGGTTCTGGCATACAACTGCCGCTTCATCAATATTCATTAATCTCATCATTTTGTGCCGTCACAACCCTTTCCCTTTGTCTCACTCACACACAGAACATCAATATTTCTCGCATCCATCATCTGATATACTTCATCTATTTTATCATTCATTCCTCCCCTTACATTTGACGTAGCAAAGCGGCTCTTCATAGCCCACTCTTCACTCTCGCTGGGAACCGAGACGTAATGGGTTGCGAACCACATCGCCGCCATTTGCGTTCCCACGAGCAGCTAGGGATAAAATATTCGAACCCAGAAGAGCCCCGCATACCAGGTAAGGGTTTAGCCTTATTCTGGGGTCACCAGTCCCAGGGCAATTCGGCAATACTGATATTATGAGCAGTATATTTATGATAACTAAGTGCATTTAAGGTTCGAACATTGTTTCAATTACCTTTTCGTAGTGTACGGATGTTCTGCGGTCGGAAAGCAGTGGTAGATTAATGTGGTTATTATCACCGGGGACAAAGTGTGCATCTGTAACAATTAAAAAATATCGTTAATGTTTCAATAAATAAATATCAGTCAACCTTCATAAATATTTTACATATATTCAAATACCATAACATAGTATAATGTTGTTAGAGTGCAATATAAATATCAGCAGGTCAAGTGGTATATGGAATATAAAAGAGTAGGTTACCTACGTAACGTCTAGGTACATATGGACGCATTTAATGAATAATACTTAATTCCAAGTATAACGGATACGAGATAATATACATTGTAACGTGCAAAATTGTTTTTCATTTCGAAGATTACGTAGACGTAAATTACATTCTGACAAGCCACTGTATAGGTAAAGGAAAATGTTTGCCAATACCGAATGTTATCATTATCAGTAACGAAGCAAAGACATAATTAAGGTCAAAAAAGTTCACGGAACGAATAACAAAGTTGCGAGTCGGCATCGGCACTAATCATTTTGCAGTACTTTTTGCCGAGTGCTGTTGCTTCTAGTACATCACTGTGAGCATATAATTGGCGTGACTGAGCATATAATTGACGGGGTGGTACTAATAAGATATCGATGTATAACTTTTATTATATTTTAATGTGTGGCAGGTAACTTAGAATTGCGTCCTTAAAGAACCGATTTGATATTAACGACTAACAAATCGGTTCCATTTTAGCAGAAGTAAGCTCTGATAATGAGATACTCGATTACTTATAAACAAAATTTCTGAACCATATTATTGGTCCCACACATAGGTAGTACAGTAACCGGCATCAATATCTGCCATAACAAAGCTGGCCAAAATATCTGACACGTCCAAAACGGCCTTAGACATAGATTCGTGTCAGATATTTATGTGCGTTTTATTGTGGCAGATATTAATGCTGGTGACTGTACCTAAGTAATATTATATTCCATAATATAATCACTCATGTATTTAAGTCGTTAAAGCAACATACCAAACCAAATTTCGATGGACCGCAGAGCAAGTCATATACCTGCATTTGGACAAGATTTAACAGGACACGTTATGCGAAATGTAGTAAATTATTGACGTAACACAGTAAAATGTTGTCAAAGTGCGATATATCAGCAGAAGATTAATTACTGTAAATCATAGAAAAAAACCTACTGAAAATGGCCCACAAATTAGAGATCAGCGATGCCATAGACTGACAAACATATATTAAGGTGCGTCCTCATTTGTATCATTTGCCCGATCAGATCTTCGTCCAGTGGCATGATCGCGTGTCACGATCACGCGTTTGGACGTTGCGCCGATCCAATCGCTCGAAATCGATGTTGATACGCGTTAGATTAGATCAGAGAAGCGCGGCGTAATCGCCGCGCCGACAGTGAGCGTCCAAGCAGCGCGATACGCAGTCATGCCACGCCACGCTGATCGGCCCCCCTATTGCCTAACGCGTTTGACGCTCGCGATTAGAATCAAGTGTCATGATTTAGTATGGGCTATGAAAGTTGATTCCGATACCAAGTGTCAAAATTTCGTTAGGCAATAACCCCCAGATACGAGCAAATGATACAAGTGTGGACGCACCTTTAGGCTTCAAACTAACACCCCTCTATTTGCCTCGCGGTAAATTAGCAAATATGACGAATACATTGAATATCGGTCGTCACCTTTTCATTGAATACCGTTCAACAGTTTCGATATTACAACAGATCGCTGGGTGAGCCAAGTTAACACGATATCCTAATTATCTTTATATTTCGACCATTTAGGTAGGTCAGGCACTTAATTTAATTTGAAGCATGAATGAGTCGAGCTGTGCCGTTCGGGACACGCCACTACATTGTAATGTTACTAATTAACATAGCCTTAATTCAATCATTTCTCCATACCAGTGTCGTGTTCCAGTTTCGTTACCTACAGCATATAATATTTAGCAAGACATACGTACTAGCTGGCTTAGTTGCACAGAAAAGTCAGAGTGCTCACATTCATGACGTCATTGTTTAAGCGGATTCTTTCAGGCCTTTTGCATAATGTAATGACATGTACTACTTTTCGTTTAAGTTAAAGTATATGTGCAACACAAAAAATAATGCATTTATATTCATGGTGTGAATTGCATACTGACAACGGCATTTTAACGGTAAATGTCTTTAAATCTTGTTTCGAAAAGATTCCAGCTATCCTATCTTCTATAGTCTTTTTTGAAAAGACTTGAGTCCTATAATAAAAACTCACTTTTGAATTTTATATATACTTGAATTTCATATTTCAGAACAGGTTTGAAAGCTCAAAGGAAATGGTAGAGTAAGTAGGTAGTCCTCTTGTCAGATTTGTCAGCACTCTTTCGAATAGAAAATATATTGTAATATTATACATTTAATTTTTTACGTTGTAGAAGTAAAAAAATGTTATTACCTATTTTTCCCCAGATTTTTGCTAAATTTCTTCAAAATAAAGGGTCTGGCCAGATTGCTATAGTAAAATCGCCCCTGGCCTGGCTGAATTTGAAAACTAAATATGCACTTTTATTTGCATTCAGTAAAATTATATTTGACTATAAGGCACATAAACGCGCATATTTAGTTTTCAAATTCAGCCAGGGGCGATTTTACTATAGCAGTCCGGCCAGACCCTTTTAAGGCCAGAACTGTTAAGCTGTGAACACTTATTTCATCAGTAAGTGGGAATGCCTATAAGATACAAGGTAAAAATAAAAACTGGTTTGTAATAAATTAAGGAAATCGGATAAAAAGACAGAATTTAAAACCAAAAATGTACTGATTGCTGCATGCAGTACTTTACTGAGCAGGTAGCGTAGTCTCATGTATCCCTACAAGTACATTTGAGTTCTAATCATAACTCAGTTGTTCAAAAATACTTAGGTGGAACTTGAGTCTCTATCGACGACTCAAGTCCCGGACACTATGAAAAAAAAAACCCAAGCTTCGATTGAATGACTAGAGTCTAAAAAACTAAGTCGAGTCTCATAAATGAAGACTCAAATAACTTGAATCTTTACCAAAACTAGGTGGAAGCTCAGATATTTTATCAAAAATGCCATGTGATGTTGCCATACATAATGGCTCCTCTATACAATCGGCTAGGGCCAACGATCATGGGCGATCACGATTGTGGGTTTCTAAGGTGGGGAGCATTATCGAAGAAGCGTCTAGACTCTTGTTTGAAAAAAACATACATGGTTGGAATATCCATGTCCTGGAGACTAAGGTTGGACACATACCATGGGGTATCTGCCATCCTACGCAAGAACCTATTCTGTATGACCTGAAGAGATTGTAGCCTGGACTTAGGCACGTGAGCAAAGGCTACACTTGCATAAGTCATAATAGGTCGGATACAAGTTTAGTGTCGGTCCTAGCGAGAGCGAAGAGTGGGCTATGGAGAGCCGCTTTGCTACGTTAAGTAAGGGGAGGAATTAATGATAAAATAGATGAAGGTATGTCAGATGATGAATGAGTGAAATATTGATATTCTGTGTGTGAATGAGACAAAGCCAAAGGCGTGATTGTATGTATGTATGTAAGTTTTGTAACGTGCCAACTTATTCCTAAGTGATATTTTACTCTGCTTGTTAGTCAACAGACCAAGCCTATTCATGACGAAGAGCGCGCGGCCGCGAACGCGCTTAATGTGAGGCTGTAAAGTCAGTTTTTTTGTAACTTCGTCCACCCAGAGGGTAGGTCGGTTAAAAAGCTTAACAGGCTCTGACCTTCTCGTAATATGCTTACTAGTAGGATAGAAGAAGTTAGGCCCCGCTCCTGAATAAGAGCAGGCTTGCAATGGGTCGCATAGAGACACGTATCGTCCGCAAACAACCCCACATGCATCTTGGGGTGCGTTTGTGAACAGGGAGTAGAGAGTGGGAGACAGCATTGAGCATTGCGGGACGCTAGCGCGGATGGGATGACGGTACTATGGTCCCTTAAAACGGTACGTCTCCCAGAATAGATGCCTATAGGGAATATTCCCGAGGAACATTGGGAATATTCCCGGGAACATTAGGAATATTACCGGGAACATTAGGAATATTACCAGGAACATTAGGAATATTCCCGGGAACATAGGGAAATTAAATTTACAGGTAACTATTTACTGTGCTTGGGTAGTTAATAACTACTTAAATATTTGCTTTTGTGGGAAACCCATAAAGCATGTTTTACATATACAAATATAAAATATTTTTTTCCCCTTTATTCCCTAATGTAATCGGATTATAACTAAATGCCGACCTGATTTATCACTCATTGCAAATAATAAGCCAACAAGATAAAGACGCAAAGATAGAGAGTGGACGATGAAAAAAGGAATAGCTGGCGCTTAAGAAATATATTAAAATTAACGACCAAGACTAGGCCAGCCTCATATGGTAATAAATTTAGTTTTCTCAAACATGCAATGAAATGTCGTCATTACGTGCGTTAAAACAGGCTTCAAAGTATCCCGTTTCGGGCGGAACAACCTGAGAGAACTGTAAAGGAAAAGGGTCTGATGGTCTTATTTACGTTAAGAAGTGATGCCAACGGTCTTCAATGTTATGACATGCAATAGATGTATGAAACAGCCAAGCTATACTTTTTAAACCAAGGAGCAGCGTTAGTAAAGTCAGGGTATAGGGACTTGGCTTTCCCTGATATCTGATCATTCTGATTAATTATTTAAGTAAGTTCCTCATTTTGTAAATAGCGACCTCAATATTTAGAAACACTAAATATATTTTAAACTAATTAGGAGCAGGGCTCTGCTAACACACGGAGCCGCTTTAGTGAATATTTTGTACGGAAGCCTTGATGCTCGAGTACGACTCGTTTATAAATAAATAACATTACTACTAGTAATGGCAGTTGTAACGTTTTCACTCAGTCAGTATTAAGGTATTATATTTAGACAATCATTCACATTCAACGTAGCGCAATGCAGGGAAAGCCTAGACAATGGCACAGGTTTTTCCTTATTCCTTATAATACAATTGCTGCCAATTACAAGACAGTAGGTAAATATCGCAACAACAATCGTAAAACTTATACATAGATAGTTGGTTTTACGATATAAGAGCTTAAATTCGTTGTGAAACGTAAAATAATATAAATATAACATTGCCCCAAGCATAAGTTTATGACATAACACCTGTGTTGGTGCAATTAAGTAGATATTACATATACAAGAATACGGCGGTCATTGTCACTGTACGAGTATATTCGTGACCAGTATCCGCGAGTTCCACTGGCCAATAAAGTCGCGGGTGAGGCGGAAGTTCCAATTACATTGCAGATCAAAAGAGCGAATTTCTTCCGTGAAATTCGCTCTTATTAATTCTATGACTTGGTATTAAGCATCTGTCTAATGTTTTCATTCGTATACTAGAAAGTACCCGCAACTTCGTTCGCGAAGGAGAAAAATTCATAACCCCTAATTTTTTCTTCAGCGTAGTCAGGTAAAAAGTATCCTATAACCATCTGGAGATACCCAACTACCCGTGTACCAAAAATAGTTGAAATCCGTTTAGCCGATTTATCGTGATGAGGCCACAACGACACATACAAACACACATGAAATAAAATAAAATATATTTTTCGTTTCAGTTACCTCCAAATAGTCCATAACAAACATTTTTTTCAAAATATCTTCATTGTACAGACATTTCATTTTTACAACTTTATAATCATTCATATATGTATGCTGTTGCTTGTTTGCTCGAGGTAAGTGAGAGGAAAGCGTAGTTGCAGAAGCATTTCCGCTAGAGCTACCTACGTATTGTATTCCATTCGTTTGTTAATACTTTTACTAGTTAATTATAATTAGTTATGGACATGCACAGCTATGTTACTTAAACTACGACAACAGTTGTACGCCGTCGTCGCTCTAGCCAAGAAATCGCACTTTGCTAATAGCCCCAATACATATAATATAATACGGCATAGGTTTTTCAAAAAGTCAGTCAAGCATTAATTGTAAAACGAATAAAGGAGCGTATGGAGCACGAATTTAATTTAGTTCTATTTTATTTTAGCACGCCAGGTATCAACGGATTGGCAGCAAAGTCATTACATAGATAGTTATACTGGGGAAACCATACACCCAATCGTAAAATACAACACTTAAAGGATAAATTATCAGTATATACCATTTTCATATTTACTAACGCAAAGCAATCAGTAGTCTGTGTATCTAATCTCACAAAAAACCCAAATACATAATTTACCGCGGGTTCGACTAACCTACATCTTGTTTGCGGTAATTTAAAATAGCCAGTACCTAAAGGTACCACTGTGGTAATCGACTCTATTAGTACTCTTTACTTTCATATGTACGAAGGTATGGGAACCCGAGGCCAGACGGGCTACTAAGGATACATCGCAATAACGTGAAATTCGATTAAAGTATGATAATGCTTGCTTGAATAATCATTGATTACCTACAACATTCATTGAAACAGCAAATTATTAAGCTCAATATACCGCTTCTGTGGTCCATAGATATTTAACAAGAAATGCATATCTATACTATTATACAAGTTGTAAAAATGAAATATCAGTACTTCTAACATATTTTTAAAAAAAAAATTGTATCGGACTATTTGGAGGTCACTGAATCGAATTTTTTTTTCGACAGCGAACAGAATACAAGAAGTATGTATTCAGTATGTCGAAGAGCTATAAATGACGAATGATTTATTCGACATTTTATTTGGATACATCAACGAATAACATTTAAGGTTTTTCGGTTATTCCATTAATATAATCAACAAAAAGTATATTTAAAATGACTCGTTTTTACTGTATTTGTTTTGTTACTTTAAATAATGTATTAAGGGTTAAGGGATAAGTCTATGTAGTGTAATAAACAAATGATTAGCGTAAAGAACGGATTAGTCGCACACAAAGTCAGTAACTTTCTATCCTGGCCAATAAAGTGAGAAAACAAATTTTTATCGGTTTTTTACTTCTGAGCGAATCTTACAACGCATAATTTATATTTGCCAGTAGCAGTGCAGTGCACATCACAGTTGCCTAATCTATCTAAATCGTAATCGCGTCGTATTTTTTTTATGAGTGAATTAAGTGATCGTGAGGAACATTTGCATTCCCGAAGTGATAGTAATAGCTCATCAAATATTGCTTTCAATGAAAGAAGATAGTTGCACAAAATCATTAGCTAATACTTGATGGCAATTTTTTCAAAGTTGATTCAGAGACTCCGGGCTTCTATCAAATAACCAAAAATATCATTCATCCTTACAGATTCTTTACCAGAAAAGGTGCCAAAGAAATTGAGCTGTTGTCACGCTCAAATATTCACCCGGCTAGGATATGCAGTTTAGCATAAAAGTTTAGTTTTATAGTCAGAGCAGTAATTATGTAAGGCGAAAATCTTAGTCCGTTCCGTTAGAACAAACAACAGTCTTTCACTTATGTTTAGTTATTAGTTAATAAATTATTCCAGAAATTAATTAATCGAATGAGAATAATCATTCGAGAATTTTATTTGTCATTGGAGAATAATTTGGCTATTCTTATTCGTTATTCGAATAAATTTTGCCCATCTCTGTGTAATGGTAACTGTGATCATATTTATCTCTTTAAATCATTATCTTAACGATTTTCGACATTCAAAGTTATAATTATAAATAAATTAGATCGCGCTCTTTTGCGCAATGAAAATATTTTGCCTATTATTAAATTGGCTACACTTACAGCACCTAAACTAAACTATGATAGGCGTGAAGTCAGAAGCGTTACGTATTCTACTTTAAGGCAGGTCAGACTTCGGTTAGGTTAGGTACGACGACGAGCGAAGCGAGGAGGAGTGTTAGGTAGAACTGTGACCCTAACGAGCGAGCAAAGCGAGCGAGCTCAACGCCAGAACCAACAAGGTTGAGAAGATTAGGTTTTGCTGCGTTATTATTGCGACAGGCAATATTGCACAAGACAGCAATAATGATTCATGGAAAACGTTCTCACCATAATGTCATAGATAACTTTGTATGCCAACTATCTTAAATTTAAATAATAATCCTATAATTTATAATTTATATGTTCATTAAAAATACTTGAAACAATAAACCACAAAATGTTTTCCATGACATAATACAACTATGTAATGAATCATCCGACAAGTAAAAATACACGATATAAAATTACTTGTAATGATCATGCCACGAACTGAATTGTCGACGAAATGAAAATACATGAAACGTTGACTTTGAAATGAAATTCGGCGAAGTGAGTGTCGACAATTTGATGATAAACCAAGAAAGAGAAATGGTCCCAAAATTTAACCATGCCCCAAAAGGTCATCAGTTTTCGTTAACTTTAAGGATTTGAATGTTTTTATGATCTCATGGGGACCTGTACAAAAAATGAAAGTATAGTTTCTAATCGTATTTAATGCTATCATTTTTTTCCAAATATGAGCTACTTTTCACCACAGAAGAGATTAAATTTAGCGAAAGCATTCACAGCTATGAGTATGTTGGCGAAAAAGTTTTGAAAGGCGCCTGCTACTCTAGCTCCATGACTGCAGTTACGATTTGACCGTGGACTTTTAATCTGCAATGTCCTTCACAGGTTTTGTTTTACCAGTCTCAGTATTTATTACATTCCAGACTGCTTTTACTTTATATTATCTGCTCACCTAACTTTGTTACTTACATATGAAGAGACTTGGCAGGGGCACAAACTTTCTTAGACATTTTCGAATACTTTCTAACATATAGTCTGTGAATATATCGTCATATACATAATTCTTCATTTCTTATAGTTCATACAATTAATTTCTACTGTTATATATACCTGACGTAGCCCAGTCACTAAACCATGTTTTTGCTGTACCATGTTCAAGTGTTTTAGACGTGAAAATATCTTTGTGTGTTGTGTATCATCTATCTTTACTATTTTATAAACGTGAAAGTATGTATGTATACGTTCCACTTAATCTCAAAACTACTGGACGAATTTTAATGAAAGTTTCCAGTCCAGGACATAGGCTATAATGTATGTCAAATTTCATCCCTTTTAGAGACGAAAAAGGGGATGAATTTTTTTTTGGACGGTAAGTATTTTTTTACGCCAGGAATTTAAAATCTTGATAACATGCTTCACATTTAAATTAGTAAAATATCGAGTTTTGGGGAAAGACATAAAGTTCAAAATCTGTTTAGCCGATTTGGCGTGATGAAGCCACAACGACACATATAAACACACAAACATTAAAAAAAAATCGATTCAGTGACCTCTCAATAGCCCGTTACAATATATTTTTTGCAAACATCTTCAATGTACACTCAATTCAGTTCAATGTCATTGGATTTTTACAACATGAATAGTATAGATGTTAGGATCGTTACTACTATAGTGTTATAGGGAGCGTAGGAATCTTGTGGAATATAATTATCCTTACATTGTTTCATGCGCTTCTCAGTGAATGTTTTATAACTTGTTGTTCGGTTGGAATATTTACTTTAAAGTAGGCTTTGTGATCAGTATTAAAGAAGTTTATTATTTTATTTTATATCAGTAGCTTCGCAATTACAGAACATATTGTATAAGCATGTTACCGTGGTGGCTAATGTTATTATTGATTCATCAAATATAGAGGAAGCAAGTCAAACGATTTAAATAATATAATTGTATGTGTGTGGGCAGGTTCCAACAAGTTAACATTTAAGTCTCCATCACACACTATTATTACCTTACTGCTAACCAAGACTTGTTTTAGGGTATCTTCTATTACTGCTTAGAACTGGCCGAAATCGGATGACGGTACCGGTGGACAGTATACGCACAGTATAATGTGACTTTCCATGATTTCTCTAGCTAGCTATCCGCGGGAGCACAAACAGTAACAGTAACATAGGTAGGTGCTGCACCAAAGCACGGACTGCAGTAGAATATTCGAAACAAATGGACGTTTTAAAAAAAAAAAACAAATATCCCATTGATACGAGGGCAAAGCCAAAATACTCTTCTCTCGCGGCACGGCAGCAACCGGGGACAAGAGTTTCTAAAGTATGCAACATTGCAAGGAACGGAATAAGGCGCCAACAACAATAACCTAAAATAGCTAAGCAATAGGTATAAGTTAGTCGTAACCGTCAAATCAAATGAACGGCGGAGTTACGGAATCAATCACGTTATCACGTGTCGACAAGTCAAGTTTACTTGATTGGCAATTAAACTAATACCCACCAACGATTTATTTGCTATGATGGGCTACTTAGGAAACTAAAGCTGAGAACTCGAGACGAGAGTGATTGGAGCACATGCACGTTGTTAAGTGAATGCCGTCAGTGGGCGACTCGATTGATATTTCCTGGATGTATTGTATCGTATCGTTCATACTCCGTAAAATCTAAGATGTTTTATCTTCACGAAAACAACACAATAGGCTACTTTACTTTTTTTAAAGTAGATCTTAAAATATTCATTATTGTCTGATTAGCACAAAAGAAAAATACTATATTTTTTTGGGACCTAGAAAAACGCAAAAATAAATCATAACTTTACTTGACGTAAACAGGCGAAAACGCTGTACGCTATATTAGTCTATAGATTATCTATGCTGTGACGTCACACGGGTAGAAAACAAACATTTTACAATTTCATCAGTGTAAAAACATCGATACTTTCTATTAAAAATTACAACTTCCACCAGTTTATATGTAAAATATAGTTATTATCATTATTGTATTATCCGCGAATGCAAGAAAACATCAAAAATGACTGACCATCAATGTGTCGATTCTTGGTAAGTTCGTGCTATCTGCCTTCATAAATCCAACATTTATGATCGCTCTTATCTATTAAACGGGAAAGCAGTAACAAGCGGATCAGAGGTTTTTACAAATAATAAGACGATCACGATCACAACCTCAAAAGTCCACAAGTCACTTGTGTCATAAATGTCAATCTCAAAGCACATGGCCACATAGCGAATTTCACTCGTACCTATAAGATCCGACATGAAGTTTGCTTAGTGTCCTGTGACGTCACAAAATGGACGACAGCGTTTGCAGTCCAACATTAAAAAAAAAAAAAAATTAAATTGCCATCTTACACTTCTAAAATGTGAAAACGATACACTGATATTGGTTTCATAAGTCAAATACAACAAAAAATATTCATTTATTGCGCTTTATTTGATATGAGTCAAGTAGCTTATTCCACATACATACCAACATACCTTATACTTATTTTGGGCTCCTCATACTACACACCAAAAAATCTTGTATGTATGTCCCTCATATATGCCAATATTTTTAGGTTATTTTCATACATGTACCTCGATTGTTTGAAAGGTGAAAAAAGATTTATTGTAAATACATTGAATGACCCAGTTGCATATTACTTTTTAGTACATATTTATATGACGCTTTGCTGAGTCCATAGATAATATGCATGAATTTTTATTGTTGTTGCTAATTATTTGAAAAACAGTCGAGATTGATATATTTTCGAAAAACTATAAAAAAACGGAATTATGAGCCATCAAACATTCGGTTCTATCTCTTTATAGCAAAACAGAATTTAATATGAAGTTTATATGGCCGTAGTGTACATGTCGGGCCTCTGTCAAATTGCTGTGTAATAAGTACACTCACGAGCAAAATAATTGCATCACTTTGCATTTTTTCATCTGCACCCTATAACTTTGTAAATTGTTACCCAAGACTGACAAGTGAGGTACCAAATGAAAGCTGGCAATGTAATGCAGTAGAAAATGTATTAACTTTCAAGAAACTTGCAGTCCAACGACTGAAAAACGTAGGAAAACTGAAAGCTGTCGGAAATGTATGAAAAATTGATCTATGAAAACGGGGAATAAAAGGACAATTTAACAACCATAGAATTTATTATTACTGATTAATAACTGGTGTTGCCACCCCTAGCTCTTATTACACAATTCAGGCGTTTTGGCATGGATCATATCAACTTCCTCACGTAATCCTGGGGCATGGCATCCCACTCCTCCAGCAAGGCTTCCTTCAGCTCCGCAACATTGGACGGGGCAGGGTTCCGCTTCCGAACCCTTCGTTTTAGGCAGTCCCACATGTGTTCGATGGGATTAAGGTCCGGGTTCATCGCTGGCCAGTTCATCGTGGTGATTTCCACCTCGGCAAGATAGGTGGTGGTGTCTCCTGCGGTATGGGAAGGGGCATTATCCTGCATAAAAATGAACCCCTCATCAAACATACCTTTGTAAGGGACAACGTGCATCTCCAGAATCTCGGTAATGTACCTGGCAGCGTTCAGACCACGTCCACGACCTCCAGAAAGCACGAAAACCAGCTCGATACGGCCGTCGTAAGAAATGCCGCCTCAAAACATAACAGAACCTCTTCCGTAGGCGACTCTCTCGGAAATGCAGCACTCAGCAAATCGTTCTTCTGGTCTCCTGTAGACTCGTCCTCTTCTGTCGCTGCCGTTCAGGCACATCCTGCACTCGTCCGAAAAGAGAACCGGGGTCCATTGCTCGATGGTCCACTTTACATGATTTGCGGCAAATTCACGCCGTGTTCTTCGGTGTTGTGGCAGCAACTTGGGCCCAGTGGCAGGTCTTTTCGGTTTCAAGTTGGCTTTCTTGAGTCTTTTCCTGACAGTCCACTCGCTGGCAGTCACTCCTCGGACCTCACGGAGTTGCTGCTGAAGGGAAACGCCTGTGTGGTGACGATCTCGGAGAGCTGACGTAACAATGAAGCGGTCGTCCCGCTCCGATGTGCACCTTCTGCGGCCGGTTCTTGGTCTTGAAGTGAAGGCTCCAGTCTGCTGGAACCTCTGGTAGACTCTACAAACTGTAGATTGCGTTAAATTCAGCTCGGCAGCTACTGAACGTTGGCTACGGCCCTCTTGCAGCAAACGGACGACTGCGGCGACTTCAGCTTCAGTGGTATCCATGTTTCCAGGTTATTCTTCACGGGAAAATATGCGTGACTGATAACCCCCCACCCCTGTACCCCCGTTAAATAGGCGACAAAGGGAGCTCAACTTGTGCCCTTATTAGGGCGGTAACGCCCACCAACCACGAAAATGCCCGCAATGTGAAAAATAATCTGAAAATTTTCATGTTTGTTAGCTTTTTGAAGAGCTTATATTTCAGCTAACAAAACCTCATTAAAATATTTTTTTAATAGATCCCCATTTACAAAATTATAGGGTGCGGATGAAAAAATGCAAAGTGATGCAATTATTCTGCTCGTGAGTGTAGTTTAAATGACTATTCATACCAGTACCAGTGTTGGCCGTAATCATTAGTAAACATTAAACACTAACAAATCACACTAAACATTAACCGAGTGACTAGTCAATCAGACTAACCGTCAATCACACTGACGTTTAGTCTGATTGAATGTAAGCAAGGGTCAATCACTAACCATCAATCTGATCACACTAACGCTTAGTCACACTAACGTTTAGTCAAACTAATAATTTAACCTTTTTCAACAGTAAACACCACATGTATTCTCTGTTCGAAAATAAATTTTCATTATGTTTTATATAGGTACCAAGATAAGATGGATCTGGTGACGGTTCTTGAATGCAGTACCACAATGGACCTGACGACAGTGCCTTAACCTGGACCGTGGGAACGCAGAATTATACCTACGCTTTGCGCGCCGCCGGCGGTACGTGAGCTAGTTGGTCGCCACACGCGCTCACGGCTGGACGCCGCCACTCGCAAAATAAAAGTTACGACTATAGAAATGACTTGGTCGAGCAAAAATTCGGTGCAGTGTTGTGGGATGCAATAATAATAAAAATAATAGACACTTATGTTTTTTGCTCTGCCAACAGATGATGAAAGGTTACTAAGTTACCTACTTAATCAAATATATCTTTCTCTGCTTTTTTTCAGCAGGTCTTTGAGTCTCGGTAATTTTGCACCGCGAGCCTCCGGCAAGTTTACTCTGCCACTGCCATTATGTCCAAATTATTTTCGTTGTTTGTATTGATTTTATGTTTATAATATATTCATCCCTGTCTAGCAATTAAAAGTTTACTTACTTACTAAGGTATTGCCACAATACGTCAAAACTGGTAGATGCGGCATGCAAAGGGCGAATATAAACTACTAAAAATTAAGTTTTGCGGGGTACATTGCAATGCCTAATAAAGGGCGTAAACATTGTCGTTGCTATAGGGACTTATGACCTTATGGAAGGGCCGAATGTACTCGCTAGAATAAAAAGCGTAAAGAGAATATTTTATAATAACTTATGCCTAGTGACAAATTCCAAGTTTGTAATGCTACTTTTACGCTATTATACAATATTGCGTTATTGATATATACCTATGTTATAAATAACGAAGATAGGTAGGCACGCAACAAAGTTTATGTAGTACTGTCGTAAGACTATATATTTACACTAGCTTCTTCCCGCGACTTCGTCCGCCTTAAATTCGTTTATCGCGGATAAGGGCATTTTTCCGAGATAAAAGTAACCTACGTCCTTCCCCGGGACTCAAACTATCTCCATACCAAATTTCATCCAAATCGGTTCAGCGGTTTAAGCGTGAAGAGGTAACAAACAGAGAGACAGACAGACACACTTTAGCATTTATAATATATATTAGTATGCATTTATAATATATATTAGTATGGATTAAGATAAATATTAGTATGGATTATGTTAAGTATACCTTCAACACAATTTCGTTTGAATACTTACTGAAATTATTAATCAGATTTAGAATTTTCGCCACGCTTAACTTTAATACCCGAACATTTAAAAAAGGACAAAATTCATTCAACACTACATTAACGTAGACTAAGGTTTTTGCACGCATATTACTAAACCGCTTACTATCACTGTCGGAGAATATCTTGCCAGAGACGCAATTTGGCTTTCGCCCTGAGCGAGGCACCTGTGAGGCTATATTCTCCATTCGTCAACTCCAGGAGAAGAGTAGAGAACAAGGGCAACCGCTGTTTCTTTGCTTCGTTGACCTTGAGAAGGCCTTTGACAGTATGCCTCGTGAGGCGTTGTGGCAGGTGCTAGAAAAACTGCGGGTGCAATGCAATACTGTGTCAGCGTAAAGGGCGAAGAGTCGGAATATTTTACTGTCAACTGCGGCGTAAAGCAAGGTTACGTTCTAGCCACTCTTTTCGCCCTTTACTTTGCAGTTGTAGTCAGAGATGCTTTGCAGGTTTTGGCTGATAGCATCCGTATTCGCTTTCGCACTGATGGCAGTGTCTTTAATTTGGCCAGATTGAGGGCGCGCACAAAGGTATCTTACGCTACCGTCAAGGAGATAATGCACGCTGATGATCTTTGTTTTGTAGTGGATTCCCAAGAAGGCCTACAAGCGCTTATGGTGGGTCTTAACTAGTCCTGTCAACGTTTTGGCCTCAAAATTGGTGTGAGGAAGACGGAAGTAATGGGGTCTGATCCACTACTGACCCTTGACATCAGACTCGGCGACGACTCACTGAAACGTGTAGACCGGTTCAGGTATCTGGGGAGCACATTAATGTCTAAGTGTCACCTTGATGATGAAAATTAACAGCAGAATCGGAGCGGCTGCTGCTGCCTTCGGGAAGCTTCGTCTCAGGGTGTTCCATTCACATGACATAAAGCTCGCAACTAAGATTTCTGTTTACATGGCTATAGTTTTGCTACCAGATCCATCCAGAATAGAAGTTCTCAACATGGACTCGGAGTCTATAAGGTTCCAAACTCCACTATGTAGTCCTCGACGAAATTAAATATCACGACTTAACTTTAACTTGGTAATTTAATCATTAATATCAATCACAGGTTTAATATATACTAAAGGTTAATTTAGTTTTTCCATACTTTCGAAACACTAAAGATTAAAATATTTAGTGTTTTTAGATGATTTAATACTAACGGAGAATTAGTTTCAATCACGGTAAACACTAACCGTCGTCAACCATTAATACTTTAGTCACAACTAAAATGTTCAATCATTAGTTTTTAGTGCACAATCCCACTAACGTTCGGCCAACACTGATACATACGAACTGTCTAAAGTTTAGACATACGAACTTTACCGGATAAAATATTTAGTTTGAAATTAAGGAAGTGGGTAATAGACTAATGTTTTTATACTTTAAACGAACTTTTTAGCTATGGAAATTAGTTATTACATTCACATGGGACATTTAAATAATCATACTTACTTGTATATTTATGATATGATAGTTAATTAGATTTATTAATTCCTAAATTTTACATGCCATGCTTTGTATGACACTTTCTAAACACCATGTTTAAGAAAATAAATCATTCCATTTTATATATCATCCGTATCTCTCAGCCGATCTTAATTTAGCTTTTTATATCATTTCATATTTTGGGAAAGCGATAAAAAAATGCACGTATCCTACGTGCATTTTTTTATCGATTGAACAAGAAATTTCAATATCAAAAAATAGTTTCTGTTGCCTAAATTCCGACTAAAAAGAAAACATACCCAACTGTCCGGCGCCGATTTCAATGATTTTTATATATGTTATAGAGTAGTCTAAAATAACTAGATCAAGAGAACAAGGAGAGAGATTAACGACCGTGTAGTTAAGTTTTATGAGAAAAAAAACTAGCAAAACAATTCAAGTGAGTGAGTGAAATGATGAAAAGTATGAAACTGTATTTTTTTGTAAAGCCATGGGCCATCCTATGTCCGCTTATTATGATGTACAAATCATTTATCCCAACATTAGAACTGAACCAATAAAAAAAAATACGAGCTATTAATCTGAAGGCACGACCTTCAGAATAAAATCGGTTCACACTTAGGTATAAGTACCATTTATTTATTTTTCAACTCCTGACTACAGTCTTGAGCCGAAATAGCAAAACACGAGTCCATAATTTTTTCATGTTCTCGAACATATATTAAAACTAGTAATTAACAAGCAGTTTGCTAGAACAAAACTCTCTTCCGAAATTAAAGGGTTTTGCCATTTTTCAGTACTTTGGAGGACAATATCTCCCGATAGGTTGAGTTTAGGAAGCTAAAAAAAAATACGTGTCGGTTATTTTAGACCACTCTATAACATATATAAAAATCATTCCAATCGGCGCCGGACAGTTGGATATGTTTACTTGTAAGCTGTAAAATGTTTTACAATGAAAATTTCTATTCGCTCTAATTTTTGTTGTACAGTCAAGCAGTTGGAACACTAGGCCACTATAGAACTTTTCTCAAACATGCAATGAAATATAGACGTTGTGTTCCTCATAATAGACCCCGAAGTGTCACATTTCGGGTGCGGCGCGATTAGGGACAGATAATGATAATTTCATAAGAAATTGCGGGCTATGGCCTGCAAAGCGACCTTCTTTTGTTTCCCTTCGCTCCGAGCGCCGCGCGTGCCGGAGTGCGCCGCGGCGAAAAGAACGAATAGCTATGTATATTAAAATAACATTTTAGAAGGAAAAAAAATTATTATAAAATTATTTTTTATTTAATTGCATGTTTGAGAAAAGCACTATACAAGCCTCGGCGCGAACAGGGATTGTCGGCCTCGTATCTCTAGATGGCCTCGTTCACACGCGGCCATCTACAACTACTCAGCCGGCAATCCCCTATTTCGCAGCCCCTGCTGTAATGTACTATTGTCAATGTAACATCTTGTATGTAATGAAATAAGTAAGATTTTATTTAATACCATCACTATGACGTGGCCGAGGGTTTCCATCAGTTGACTGTACCTTATATTAGTGCCACACGGCATTTCGAGCACACTGAAGGTATTGCTCTTCTGGGCACTCATTAACATTCGAATTTTGTATTTAAAAAAAAGTATCGTTTATGGACTTGAATGACTGTTGGCGGGAAACTGATCGTCATTTGTCTGGCGTCTTGAAGTGAACAATTTGCACCAAACATGAATTTGACGCGAATAGTAAAGGTAATGGTTTTTTCGATTTTAAAAGTTCCCTTTTTCCGTAAAAATGTAGTGCTCGCCTTCAAATAGTTTTTGGACCTTAAGCACCACATTTGAGCACTATGAGACGATGGTATGATTAATCCAGTTGATGAAGTGGAAAACATTGAGCGTGTACCTTAGAGGCGTTTTTAGCAGGCTGAAATACCGTTTCAGGCCGTTCCAGGCCGTTCCAAAGGGTGTTCTATCACATACGAGTTTATCAAAATTTCACCCTAGTTGCCGTTATTGCTGTCGACCCCAATATTGGATCCAAGGCACACAAAGGAGTAGACCACAAGACAACTATATTGTAAACATTTCAATATGAGGTATTTATGATATGTCTATCAGCCTTGTGCATAACGAATCCACGACCTCTGACTGAGTAATCAAAGTGATTATAACAAATACCTACACGACTATATCTCCACTGCATATACCTACGAGCCGTGACCAGGCTCATTATATTCTATGCGGAAAGAGAAGAGTCGTGGCAGAAAAGCGAACTAACATTATGAATTGTACATGGCAATCGAACCTTAGACACCTGTCTTTATCAATATAAGCAAACTTCTGTCGTCATATATTTTTACTTGTATATACAAAAACCAAAGGGTTTATCTATAAAATTATGTGAAAACGTGGTCAAACTTAATAACATTGAAAGGAGTTTAAGAAATCTGTTCTTAACGTATTACCTGCGTACGAAATAAGAGCCATTTTGCGGGTTAGTATTGATACATATGTACCTACCAACTCCAACCGGTTGACAAAATGTATGTTCAATAGGTATCAAAATAATATAGGTATTGTAAAAAAAAGTCTTTCATAACCATAAACTCTACAAAAAAACTGTATGTAAAATCAGGGACAGATTTACCATTTGACTATTGTGCGTATTTTTATAGTATGTTCGTCTCAAGGTTTAGAGACTGATAAAGAACATTGACACGCATAATTTTGAAAAAAAAAGCACAATTTCCTAACTGGCAAAACTAAGCTCTGAATTGATGTATGGGTAAAATACAAAAAAACGGCAAACAGCATGTCGGACCATGTTCAGTGTAAGGTTCTGCAACCGTTCATACAAAAAATGCACTACAGATGAGAAAAATTGCCATATGAAAAAGTGCACAAGTAAAAGAGCGTATCTCCACGGCACTTACGTCCTTTTGGTACGTCCGATCATGTTGAAAACAATTTTCGTTGGAAGTATTTATTAAAGCTTAATATTTATAAAATACAATATGAAAAAGTGCAGTAGCAAAAGAGCTTATCTCCACTGCACTTACGTCCTTTTGCTGTTAAGGGCATTTTTTCGGCAATAACTCAAAAACGGTATATCCGATCATGTTAGAAATAATTTTCGTTTAAAGTATTTATTAAGGTTAATCATCGTATTGCTTTTCATATTTTTTGGACTTAAGGTTTGGAAAACAGAGGGGAGGGGACACAAGTTATGCTACTTTCCGAGCGATTATCTCTGGAAATATTGACAAAATTGTTTTTTAAATCTCAAAATATTTTTAAATTAACTGTGCCTCTCATTAATATTTTTCAGAATTTTTCAGGGTTACATGTATCCACGTACGGAGTGCCCCCCCTAGATTTATCAAACTAAGTAACGGCTTACACAAGACACCTATGCTCCAAATTTCATCAATATACATCCTAAAATTCATCCTAAAATCCAGGTAAAATTCCTGTGACATCCGGTCGGCCGGACGGACGGACATAACGAAACTATAAGGGCCTTATCACACTTAGTGAGTTGCGAGCGAAATTTGTATGAAGGCGATCACGCAGCGAGTTCGCCGCGACTGATATTTGTATAGAAAACACGCTCGCAACTCGCAAGTGTGATAAGGGTTCCGTTTTTGTAATTTTGGCTACGAAACCCTAAAAATCGCCAAGTGTGAGTTGGGCTCGTGCACGTTCCACTGTATACTAAAACCGCCGAGAAAAAACGTTAATTGCGTGATCACCATATATGCTTTAAGGCCAAGCCACACCGGCAGCGTGCGCAGCACGTGCACCTGCGTGTGTGCGTGGCGCGCGCGTTGTAAAGTACGAATACCCATAAGAGATGACACACCGCTGCGCACGTGCACGCCACGCAAGCGGTGTGCCATCTACTATGACATTTCATACGATACAACGCGCACGCCACGCGCACGTGCACGTTCTGCGCACGGATCCGGTGTGTTTCGGCCATAAGTAGTACTTTTTTTATTTTTTGCAGTTTTAGTGACTATATTAGTACGCGATTTTTGAAAAGTTCAGTTTACTTGATACGATTTTAGATATATTATTTTTTCTCAAACATGCAAAGAAATCTCGTCATTACGTGCGTTAAAACAGGCTTCAAAGTATCCAGTTTCGGGCGGAACAACCTAAGAGAACCGTAAAGGAATTTCATACCAAATTGAAGGCCTAGGTCGGGAAGTATTTTTTTTTAAATTTTAATGTAAACATGGCATGTGTGTCATGAACAGGCTAACAACTGAATTATATTTTTTTATTTTTTTTTAGTGGCTGAATGGTTATCGGACCAAAAATATCCGCGTTAATGCCTATGACATACGAACTGATAAGAACACAAATCTGTATGGTTCATATGTTGATGAATATATTTAAAATATTGTGTAGGTATACTCAAGTCACCAGAGACCATAGACAATATTTAAAATCCGCTGCATTTATTTTATTTATTATAGAAATTAAGATTCTTATTATCAGGTTGTGTATTGCGGCCCTAATAGGGTCTACTCGAACACTACACACGCGAAATACTTCTTTAAAAAAAGAGTAGTAGACATCCTTAAAAAAACATTATGGAGGGATTGGAGGGATTTTTTTAATCTTTTGTCGTGTAGTTTCTTGAGTGGTGTATTTTTTTATTTCATTGCAAATGTTTGAGAAAAGCACTATACATGCCTCTGGCCGTGAAAAGTGCTTGCCGGCTTCGTATCACTATCCGTCTATACCTACTCACCCGGCAAGCCCTTCTTTCCCGGCGTCTGCAGTAATATACTATTAAAAATACTCCTTCAAACATTGCTTCAGTATAGAGACTGTATTTTAGTTTCTGAAATAATTTCTAATTTCAACACCTATTACGGCTTAACAGTTAAAGCCATGTGACCGACATGTAGAAAGACAGCGGAAGCTTAATAACAATAGGTTTTCACACTTTGGGTACGGAACCCGAATAATATTATGGGCAATATAACATGGCATCAAACAAAAGAAAAGGAACAAAGGTGTAGCCAGTAGAAACGTAGAACAAAACCTATTGAGAGTAGTTAAGATAAATAATGAGTATGAACTTGTAGGTGGGCCATTGTATAAATAAATGTGTATTCAATTCCAATCCACCCATGATGCACTCCCTCGTTACTATCAATAAAGAGACTAACAAGTATAAGACACCTTATACCTAAGTACCTTACCTGGTTTTCTATACGTATGTGGAGATGCACTGTAGTAGTAACAATAGGCTCCTAGGGCTGCCACTAGGAGTAAGACGGCCAGGACTCTGGTGGAGAACAGTCTGCAGCGCGGCACTCGGACCCTCATTGTGGAACTGTCAACAGATGTCACCAATATGTGTATGTGTAGCCGCCGTCAGGGTCGCATACAAAACTACAAACTAAGGTTGATAGGTGGAAAACATACGAATTCATTATTGGCAAAAAAACCGTATTGGAAAGCCAATTAGCAAATTTGTTAAAGATAAGAAACCGGATATTTAACGCTAGATTGCAACGCTGAATAACACGAACAAACCACTGTAACGCAATGCAACCAATATGTATTTTCACTGTCTTTTCAAAAACCTCAGCATAATGTTAACGGATATTAGGTACCACTAGTGACTGAAGACTGGAGGTGAAAACATCAGCATTGTTGCGTATCAGCAGGAAATGCTGCTACCATCTTATTATACTTTTAATTTGCTGCTCTTTAAATTAGTCACTTGAGAATGTTGTGATGTGAGAATTTATTTGTCTTAAAGCATCTATTTATTAGAGCTTGCATTCCGGAATTTCGGAAGGTTTTTTCCGATATTACAATTCCGGAATTGAAACCGACGTTCCTAGTTTTTGTACATTTGCACTTAGAACTACATATTTTTACAATATTTTTTTTAAAATGCCCCGTCACAAAACAGCTAAGCAATAATTATCTTGAGTTAAGTTAGTCTTCAGGTAGTATTTTAAGAATGATGTCGGGGATCATATCGAGCAATCGTGCCAGGGGGGGCGTATACGTACGTACAATTAAAAACGTAGATCTATACCTACTACTCAGACCAAGAAAAAGAAAGAAATGACAAAATGAACGAATCTAGTGAGGCCGCGAAAAACCATGCCAAAGCCACTTCACGCTATATAAATACAAACTATGTGTGTGTAAAGTTGTCTGATTTGTCAAAACAATGCCAATAAAAAACCGGCCAAGAGCATGTCGGACCATGGTCAATGTAGGGTTCCGTAGCCATTTATACAGAAAAATGCACTACAGATGAAAAAAATACGATATGACAAAAAAAAACACTAACAAAAGAGCGTATCTCCCCAGCACTTACGTCCTTTTGCTGAGAAGCGCAGTTTTTGGCAATAACTTAAAATAAACTTTTTGACAAAAACATAAAACCGATTCCAAAAAAAAACTAAAAAGTAAAAAAATAACGCCATAATTCAGTTTATTCTATCAAATTACTTACAAGTAACCGTTTGTATACTCAATCTATACAGTATATACAATTAATCTTATTTTGGCGTCGGTGCCATATAAAGAATGTGTAAAATATTGAAAATTGACGATTTTAGTAAGTTGTGACACGATGGCACCGACTCCAAAATAACATTAATTGTATATACTGCATAGATTGAGTATACAAACGGTTACTTGTAAGTAATTTGAAGAAACTGAATTATGGCGTTATTTTTTTTACTTTTTAGTTATTTTGGAGTCTGTTTTACGTTTTTGTTAAAAAGTTTATTTTACACTTTTTAGTTAATCTTTACTTAAAAGTATATCTCGTGACGATTAGAACAAGCCCAAACACGGCTAGGATACATTATTTTATTACATAGATCTGGTGCCTACCTTCCGGCTCCATCATCAAATCAATTCGATGGTACCATTCTCATCAAGAACATTTAAATTTGTGACTATGAAGTTGCTTAGCGAAATTAATCAAGATATTTTGTCGCCACCTGTAAATCATTTATCATTGAGGAGTTCCGATGGCATTCTGTGGTTTTCTGCATCAGTTCCACTTCACCAATTTACACTTTCTGAATGCAAATCCTTATTATGTTTCTTATAATACCAAAATCGCTATATGTATGCCTTCAATATTTCAGGAGTTCCTTCAATTCCTCATGGATTCCATCATCAGATCTTCACCAAAATTAAATGGGACCGACTTGAAAGTACCTTCTATAAAACCAAAAAACAAAATTGAAATCGGTCAAACAGTCGAGTGTACATCGGTGAACATCCATAAAAAAAAAAATATCAAAAAATAAATAAAACATTCGTCGAATTGAGAACCTCCTCCTTTTTTTTGGAAGTCCGTTAAAAAACGGTATGTCCGATCATTTGAAATTTGATTGAAAACAATTTTTGTTTGAATTATTTATTATATTTCTAATTTTTTCATATTTTTGAACATACCGTTTAGAAGTTGCTACTTTCGGAGCGAATATTTCCAAAAATATTTACTAAATCAAAAGTTTTTTTTAGAATATCAAAGTGTTTTTAGAGGAACTGTCGAATGATGTGCCCCACATTCATATTTGATGATTTTTTTTTTCAGTTTCGGTTTCATGGATGGAGTGCCCCCCTTAGAAATATATATATTTTTCAATTTAACTATCAAACTAAGTAGCGGCTCACACAAGACACCTTCTAAATACATCTTATAGTTTTTGAGTAAAATGCCTGTGACATACGGACGGACGGACTTGACGAAACTATAAGGGTTCCGTTTTTGACATTTTGGCTACGGAACCCTAAAAATAATAAATTGATATTGAAGTGTATCAAAGAAACTAATTTCGATTTTCGGACCCTAACAACGGCGTCACAAGATTGTTCGTAATGTCATGTCTATCTTTCTTTCTTGGTCTGAGACCTACTATTATAAAGTTGTAAAAATGAAATGTCTGTAGGTACATTGAAGATATTTTCATTGAAAATAAGTGAAACGGACTATTAGGAGGTCATTTTATTTTTTTGTGAGTTTGTATGTGTCGTTGTGCCTTCACCACGCCAAAACGGTTAAACAAATATCCATATCTACTACTATTTTTCGTACACGGGTAGCTGGTTATCCACATATGGTTATAGGATACTTTTTACTCGACTACGTTGTCAAAAAAGAGGGGTTATGACTTTTTCCCTCCGCGAACGAAGTTGTAGAAAATGTAAATTAAAAAATTGTCCCCACGGTACGGTTTTAAAAATGCGGACGGCATTTTATCGCTGTATTGCTCTGCTTCATACGTCGGGCGAGGAAAATGATTTGCTATTTGCTCCCAGTCGTTCGGTCGGCAATATCTCGGTAATGCAGCTCATGACGGAATGGCGCGGAATGGTTCTACATTTCCCTGATGATGCTACTCAGTACCAGCAGCTCAACAGACAGATCTCAATTATCAGATCGCTATAGAGCCGAACAATGGTTCTAAAGTGTTCGCACGAGATATGTCTGTGGGGCAGAGCCAGATGACGACGCTGAAGACGGTGTATGGTAGAATCTTATCTTCGAAGCCTGCCGCACACATGGGCTGTTCTAATTTAATCTCCTGATATAGGTTTAACTGATATGACCTCATTAGGCCATTGCGGTTTGGATCATTATCCAGGGGTTATACATATTATGTACTGATGCTAACATTACGTTAATTTTGTTTGAAATATTACTACTTATCTAAGAACACAGAAAGCTCCCAAGTTTGCGTTTGCACTGTTTTTATATCTACTTGTGTATAGTGTGTATGTTCTGGTTCTGTGTATTTAAAACACTGGTTCTAAATCACTTTTAACACGAGATTTTCATCAAATCTTGTGCGTAAATTGTATGTTTTCTTAGTTGGCAAAAACTAGACGTTAAATTGAAGTTCGTTGATAATATAAAAATTACCGTTATTTTATTTTTATGCAAAAAATCTAGTAACATTATACATATATATTACTGGCTCGCACTAAAAAAGACATACAACGTATACAAAATGCTTGTGCAAGGTTTTGTTTCCCTATGCCTCCTCGATCGCATGTAACTCCGCATCTCATGAACAATAAACTGTTAACTATGAACGCCCGACGTAACCTCCACTTTGCTACTCTTCTTTTTGGTGTCTATACCAAAAAGAAGAGTAGCAAAGTTAAAATTTTCACAGCGACAGATTGGACATAGTTGTAGACTAGTATGTCCAAGGCACAGTACTGCAGCATTTCGTGGCAGTTTTCGGTATGCTGCCACGAAGTGCTGGAATAATCTCCCACCACCTATAAAGGAGTGTAACTCAGTTGGTTCCTTCAAACTAAAACTTAAAAAAATATGTTATGGACACTCAATGTACTGTTTCCTTAAAATAAAACAAAGATAGGTTATCTAAAATGTACCGTCACAGATCAGCCGCCTCTACCTACGTTGTAATTATGAGTAATCGTCTATAATACTATTTACCTTTATATTATACTTATAAAATTTACTCCATATATATGTATATATATTATACATATAAGATACTAGCTTCTGCCCGCGACTTCGTCCGCCTTAAATTCCTTTATCGCGCATAAGGGTATTTTTCCGGGATAAAAAGTAGCCTATATCCTTCCCCGGGACTCAAACTTTCTCCATACCAAATTTCATCCAAATCGGTTCAACGGTTTAAGCGTGAAGAGGTAACAGACAGACAGACAGACACACTTTCACATTTATAATATTAGTATGGAAAGTATGGATATACTTTCACTTGAGATCCCATTAACAAGTCGCACAGTATGCTATCCTGCACAACCGACCCGCTGGCTCCACAGAAAACCAGCGCCGTTGGCAGTGGTATACTTAACCAAGCCGACGGCTTTGCTGAGTGGAGACCATTTTAGGTTCACATCTCTCGTTTACATTGTATTGTCTATTTTGTCATGTTAAATTTGTTATGATGTGTTATCCTGAATAAAGCTTTATTCTATTCTATTCTAACAGAACTTATTAACCGACCGAGTATGTCTCTGCTTCTCTCTTATGCCATTGTGTATCTCGTCTTGTTCAGAACATTCATTTCCACAGATGGAGATATGGCCTAATCATATCAGAACCATAATCATGACGGAATTAAAATCAGTCACCAACAGTTCCATCTTTGAAAACAAATAGAAAGCTTTCTTGTTGGAGATGTGTTTTGATTAAGTACTCGTAATTATAACTATAAATAATCAGTAGAATCTACTGTTGATAATTATAAATGTTTTTAATTTTGTAAATGTATTTCAAACACGACTGTATGTTGTTCATGAATAAATTACTTACTTACATCAACAAGATATTATTAATAATAGCGTAATTCTATGTAATCAATGTATGGGGAAATGAAACAAATTAATGAAATTTAAATTAATGTGAAATGGTAGTTTCTACGATTATATCCTAAAAAAATCGAGTTTCGTGTTTTGTGTGTTTTATGAGCCTTCAAAGTTGGGTGAGAAAGTCCATTTTAAAGTAAGAAAATAAATAGAATTCCAAATATCTCAATGATCCAGTATATAAGGGAGTTTTAGTTCGAATAAAATATTTTTTTCACAAATATTATTATTGAATAACATACCATAGAAAAAAAGTTGTCAATATCCCTATTATGATTAAAACCAAATGAATTAGATGGACCTAAATACATTTCGGGTTATTTTTGGCGCAAAGGATGGAGAAATATGTATGTAGTGCCTACACCTTAAATATGAAGTGTTTATGATAAAAGTTTCATTTTTAGTCAAGCTTGATTACCGTTATCTTATTATGATTTAATTGAGCGCAGGTTACCTTTTACTTTTCAACTTAATAAAAGTAAGTCTATAGAACTGTTAAAGTGATCCAAATCTAAATTATTCTTTAGAATATCCCATTTACTCCAAGACTAATAAAGATTTAATTCTTTTTTATTCCTTTATACAAATTGGATCTACCACCACAATGGGTGAGCGGTCTCATATTGTTCATAATATACTCATCAATTTCAGGTTTAACTTAATTATAGAATAAATTGCTCTACTATTCTTTAAGTTTACAGTTAAAGTTAAAGATGATGAGATTAGATAGGATACCTACTGGTGGAGTGGCATCCATATAACCCGATTCCAACCGGGTTGCCCAAGGAACAGTTTTATAACCACCTTTTCTTTAATTATGAGTAAATAAAGATAAATTTTATTGATCAAGATAACTTTATTGACAAAAAAGATACAGTCGTTAATTGAAGTCCTGACTTTTGAGGTAGGTGGAAACCAGTGTGACAAAAGTCAAAAATGAATATGCTTCGGCTTCCCTTATAATTTTCCTGATGCCACACCTCTGGTACCTACCCTGACTATTACAAATTGCTTTGGATGTTTTATCACGTTTTTTATTTCGAGTAACCCACTAAATCATAATCTAAGGTCTAGACAGATTCGAAGATCGAAGATCCTTAAATCATAGCTCATGTCATGCATAACATTCTTCAATAGCTTAAAACTATTTTTATAGTTCAATTTTTTTATAGTTCAATTTTTTTCAAAACTTCATTTAATGACTTCCCTTAACTTATCAATACCTCAATTTTAAGACACTTACTCAAATACTTGATTGAATAAAACATAACCAATGAAATAATAGACTAAATTGTACTCAAGACTCAAAGATTAAAGTTGGTGGGTGTAGTCATTTTAAGCATTTGAAGATTGTTATGCATGACAGGAGCTATAATTTTAGGACTTTTATAAGAGCTTAGTTTTCAGTTAGGCCTTACTCCTTTTACATGAAACTATTGTCATTATTACATATAAACTTGCAGATAGATTATCTGTTATTATCTTACCTGTTTCAGAAATATTTCCTTGATACTGTTTATTTATAATGTATGTTTACAAGATGCCTGCAACATTATTTGCAGAGGGAAAAAATATGAAGTCCCTTTATTCTTCAGTGTAGTTGGGTAAAATATATCCTATAAGCATTTGTGGATTCCCAGCCAACCTTGTAGCAAATAATTGGTTGAAAACTATTTAGCAGTTTTGAGATGATGATGCCGCAAAGCTCATACACATACATACAACAAAAAACTAAAATAATTTCCATTTATGCCCGTATCACTTTTTTTATTTTTATTCAATGTACAGAGATAACATTATAATAACTTTACAATAGTAGGTATATGTTAAAATATATATTTTCAAGACTGGTATTCCTACGGCAATTTGATAATTTTAATATAATTAAAACTTAAGACTGGAACGAAAGAGTTGCTGGGCAACTTCAGGAAGTTGTTTCCACACAGAATAAGAATATGTTGAATTTTGAATTTTAAGATACGCTTCAATTATTAGCGCACTCTTGCACGGGATCTTGACAGTTAACATAATAAACAAGTACTGAATATCTAAAGTAAAAAAAAAAACATAACAAAATTAAACATAATTCTTTTAAACATTTTGGTTAACGAATATTGCGCGTTTAACTAACGGGAGTTTTTTGGAGAACATACATTTGTAGTTTAAATGAAAACTATATAAACTACTCGTATACAAATTCTACTAGATCATCCAAATCTAGCTAGAAACCATGAGAACAAGGAAGTTGCAGCTTGCGTATTGATAAAGGTATAATTCAGTTTTTAGGTATGATAATAGTCCCTTAAAATGTCAATATAATATATAGTAATTCAGTGACAGAGGAACTAAATACGTACCAATTAATAAATCCTAGGCGGCTATGTAAACATTACATCGCAAGATATTTTATTTACTTATAAAGTTAAGTCACTAATTTATTTGTTAAGCTCGTAATATATATCGGAATTATAGATTTTGATGCCTCTCGTCTACCGATCAGACAAGACATGTACTACAAATAAAATAAAATAAATAGGTAGTAAGTAGCGTTAAGAGTGCAGTTGCCAGCTTAAAATTTGTCTATCAATAACAAACATTTAGAAATCACGATTAGTATGAATTTAAGCATATCTATAATAACATAATATTATACTATTTGAAATCGATATTTCATGTCCATAATAAAATTACGATATATATAGATATTTTGGAACAGCAACTCCACGATTAGGTACATTTGTCACTTTAAGAGCGTTCTTACATTAGCCGATACGATTTCGATATCAACTAGTCAGTATCAAAGATAAGTTTAGCATTATGTTCATTTATGTCGTAATTTTTGGCGTGTTACGGCGTCTCTTAAGGTATTATATGTAATATATTGTATACATGCGCCACTGCTTGGAACTCCATTAAATGGAGACCGTTTACGATTTTTTAAATGGTCACTGAGAAATTATAAAAACTGGATTTGATGAAATCACTAATCAATATACTTATTATAAAGTTTATGATCAATTAGGGTATGTTAAAATGCAACACAGTTTTGTGGGGTGTTTTATATAGTGAAAATACAAAAACCTATTATTATAGTAACGTAATAGTAAGTAGTAATACATAAAAAGTGATTAAAAATTAATGAATATTTTGTGATTGAAATGTTAAAAAACCGGTCAAGTTCGAGTCTGGCTCGCGCACCGAGGGTTTCGTACAAACTCTCACTATTTCGACTTAACTTGCCGGTTGACTTAAGTTTGCATCTAGTATCTATGGTATCACATACAAATGAGGCTAACTTAACCAAACCCGGTTATTCAAAAATGATTTTTGGTGATGAAAAAACAGTAACACAGACACATATATGAATATATGTTTCGTATAATATTCATATAAAAGTACATAATTCCAGAAAATAGAACCGTTTAACCCCGGTAGGAAATAAAACGGAGATTTAGGTTTCAGCCGTAGCTTGAACCACTGTGAGACTACCCTTACGATTATTCGCTGTCAACTGCTCATTTTCCTTCTCTGTGGTAATTAGTTAGAGTGAGAAACACTGCATAGTATATTTATCTCTCTCTCAGGCTTGGGTAGCTCACGGTGGTAGCCATTTTTCTTTTCAGTACCTTCCTTAAGCCGGCAAGGTGTGGTTCAAGCTACGACTGAAACCTAAATCTCCGTTTTATTTCCTACGGGGGATAAACGGTTCTATATAGATGTTCGAGCCTCCGCTTGAACCACTGTGAGACGTGTTTATTATCTGCCGGCGCTGTCCAATAGTGCCCAAGCGTATTGTGAGCTGATAGGAATTTTGCATACTTGGAATTTTTAGTCAAGAAAAGAAACAAATTTAATCATTTTATACTTTTATTAAACAACTGAATATTCATTTAAAATAAAATAACCCATGTCATGACTATGATGACCGAATAACTAATATAAAACTGGACGGTATTTTTTATTTAATTACCTTTGTCGATACTTCTAAATTAGTGACAAATTAACAATACTTTCTTACGCAGGGCTAAAAAGACACATAACTAGTTTGAAGTGGGTTTTGAAGCTGGTCGAACTTTTTGAAAATAATTATTCAGGAACGTATTTTTGGAATTCCAATTTCCTCTAGTCAATTCTTCGTCAATTTTATAACGATTGTTGGTCCAATTATTTGTAGCTGCAGCTGCTCTGAAGCTACCTGCGGATGCTGAAATGCCCGCTTCTTTGAAGAGGGTGTTTATCCACCCAGCGATTACTATCCTGAAGACGCCTTTAACCTCGACCCCTTTTGGTAATGATCAGATAATGCAGGTCCTTTGAATAGGTCTTGATGCTGATGTTGTGAGGAAGCGCTTGATCCAATAAATCAAGTTAAGACGTTTTTTGGGAGGTTCTGGTGGATTCTTTAATAACCAGCCCAATAGACCGTAGGCAATTGAGACAAGGAAAGCTAAAAAGCTTCCGAAACGTCGGGAACTCAAATGAGTTAATATACGCGATATACTTAATCCGTCTAAATTTAGCTGTTAACTAACCCGAATATTGGCCAAAATAATATTTTTGTCTCATCTTCTTCAAAAGCCCCTTCTTTCAGAGTCAAAAATGTAAGGTCATGGACCTTTCTCCGCGAAGCTATGATGTATCAAGCATTGCTGACTCGCTGACAATGAGCAAAGTGATATGAACTATGCAGTGTTTTGTATTGTATTGTACTGTTTATTGCTTAGCACTATTACAATTACATAATAGGTAAGATACTTACTACTATATACAGTAACAGTACAACCCTGTTCGGGTATTGCAAAATTGATTTAAGTAATTAATCAAATAGGTAGGTAAACTCATGCACATGCATTTTAAACGTCTCAATAACTCAACTGATTACCTTAGTCGCATTACGAGCAGATTTGTAACTATGTCAATACCTATATCTAAGCATACTTATTATCAACTATTTACTACAAGTACATTTGATAAATTATCTATATATATATATATATATATATATGTATTTCTATGTCAATTTAGTATTATGAGTAATATATAACTGTAAATTAAACTATTAAGTGGGCTCTGTAATAATTCCTGATATGAGTAATAGCAATATACTTTACTTATGAGCCAATTTTTAAGTTTATTGCGGAAAATATTAAACTTGTCCTCTTTTTTTATGAAGTCAGGTATTTTATCGTAGACTTTAATAGATTGGTAATAATTGGTTTGTTACTCTAATGACCACAGAAGAAGGAGAAGGAAACTGGGCAGGTGACAGTGAATAATCAAAAGGGTAATCTCACAGTGGTTCAAGCGTAGCCTCGGACCTAAATGTTAGATTTTTCGCTTGGTAAACTTCGGAGATAGAGCGAGGTTACACATTTTCTTTAATAATACGAAATGTAAGCACATTTAAAAAAAGATCGAAAATGTGCAGGTCAAGCCCTTTCATATGATACCCTACTTGCCTTATTCCTAATCCTAGTGGCTAGACTATACAGGTAGTATTTTTAGAAAAAAAAAACCATTAATAATGTTTCCATTGCAATAAATATTCCAAATTTCAAATAGATAGCATAAGTCGTTTTAGAGCTATGGCGCTCTAATAGTCGGACAGACAGACAGAGTCGCGCCATTACGGTTCCGTTTATAACTGCATTTTTTTGCAATAAGTTATAGTATTTTCATTTTGCTTTTAACTTATGATCTATTCTATTTTGAATTATTTAAAATAGAAGCAAAAATGTAAAATATTGCATCTTGTCTAGCCATTTCCCTGGATTAATTCAAGGATTTCATCTCAATAGTCACAACTAACGTTCCTCGTTTTAAAATATTTTTTAAACTCTCACTGCTAGAGTCTGGCTACTGAAATATTGCCCAATTTTTCAGCGGGAAATTCAAAAAATCTTAAGCTGGTCACACTTTGTGTAGTCGTTTTGACACACGAATATATTTTGTGCCCACGTAAGATACCTAAGGAAATACATTAATTTTACGTTGACATGCACTCAAAGTAATCTTCAGCTCACATCATTTCTACCACTATGTACAGTACAGTCAACGACAATCACTTAAGTATATTTTTACATATTTTATATTTATATATCCAATAACTACTGACTCTCAGATTTCTTCTAAATATTGGTTATCAGTAAGTAACTCCTTACATTTCAATGTGTTGATTTTATTGATATTTTCCAGAACTTCTAATTTATCCGTTTCTTTACAAGCTTGTCCTGTTTATGAAATTCAGATATTTGTTATTACATTAGAACTAGTACATAAAATATCAACATATTTATACAGCACCAACCTACTAAATTGTTTATGACTTGTAAACTTGCAGTTTTTCTAAGCAAACTATTTTGATTGAATGACATAAATTGACAACAGTCTTTTAGCCTTTTTTAAATCATAGGCAATTGGTGATACCACAAGGAAATATCTGTCAACAATATTTGGCTAGCCAGACTCTAAATGTGGATATAAATATATAGGATAATGTAGTTGCGGCCTAAAAACTCCAAATTCAATTTTGTATGGTTTTAGCTATTTTTGAACCTGATTGGTTAACTGATGAACGTAGACAGGTCCGATGAATCTTATTGGTGAAATCTTAGACGCACGTAAAAACGCGGTGTCGAACGCTTGTAAGATTTTAAAACTAGAAAATGATAGCCATAAAAATAATAAAGGTTCTTGATGAAAAATATAAACCGGTTTCTTTTACATTTATTTGATATCAAAAACCTTATAAGAGCGCGTTAGACAAATTTATGCAACATTCATAGGTCTACGTGGAGCATACCCAGCTTATCTTGCCTCTGCACGATTGGTGCGACATACTCTACTACAGTACATTACATTCAGTCGTCGCAAGGTCGATTAGTAAGCAGACTGTTTCGTTTCCTTTAATTTATAACGGTACCAGTGAAAAAGCATTTTAAAATGAAGTACAATATCCTGGGCAATACTGACATGAATGTTTCTCACATTAGCATGGGGGGAGCTTCTTTTAGCAACATTTATGGGTAAGTAGGTAAAATAACAACAGACTCTTAAATGTTTTACGCCCGTATATAACCGACAGTGATATTAATAAGTTGACCGTAATTTATGACTTAGCCTTTAACCACACATATAGTAGTAACTACCTACCTAACAAAGAATCTAAATTAACTTTTTGACAAAAAATAAAACCGACTCCAGAAATAAAAACTAAAAAGGAAAAAAACAACTGCAAAATTCAGCTTCTTCAATGTTTTACAAGTAACCGTTTGTCTACTCAGTCTATACAGTATATACAATTAATCTTATTTTGGCGTCGGTTCCATATAAAGAATGTCTAGAATAGGTATTGAAAATTGTTGATTTTAGTAAGTTATGACACGATGACACCGACTCCAAAATAACATTAATTGTATATGTTATGGTTATGGATCAAGTTATTATTTTTAATGAGGGCATTATTTATAATGCCCGGTCATTATGAATAATGGCAAGCGATACCGGGCCAAGTGATTAATTATAATGTAAACTTCATTATTTAAGTAACGGCTCCAGTAATGGACGGGTTAAGGATCTTTTGGATTTCTTTTGGTTATATTTCGTTCACTTTTTAAGTTTAACGGTAAGTGAATACATTAAAATATCCCTGAATAAACATTCTTTAAGACAAGGGAAAAAAAGTATGTAAAAATCAAAAAATATTGAGAAAATGACTAAAAATTTTAAGAGCCTGATTTCCTTGTAAAATCCTTGAATGGACAGTGAAAATCCTGGAATGGACAGCCCGATAATGGACACTTTTATCAAGGAAGCATTTAAATATTTCGAAAATGACGTCTATTTGGAAGTCAAGATGGCGGACATCACTTTGTAGGTGTCGTTTTCTAAGTTTTTGGAAGTGCGGATTTCGAAAATGGCGTCCAGTTTGGAATTCAAGATGGTGGACATCACTTTTAACGAAAAAGTCATCATGGGAGTGTCGTTTTCTAGGTCTTTGGGGGTGCGGATTTCGAAAATGGCGTCCATTTTGGAATTCAAGATGCCGGACATCACTTTTAACAAAAAAGTCATCATGGGAGTCGCATTCAAAGTTTTTGGGGGTGCGGATTTCGAAAATGGCAATTCCATTATGGAATTCAAGATGGCGGGCATCACTTTTAACGAAGGAGTCATCATGGGAGTCGTTTTTTAGGTTTTTGAGGGCGCGGATTTCGGAAATGGCTTCTATTTTGGAATTCATGATGGCGGACATCACTTAACAAAAAAGTCATTATGGGAGTCGTTTTCTAGGTTTTTGGGGGTGCGGATTTCGAACATGGCGTCCATTTAGAAATTTAAAATGGCAGACATCACTTTTAGTGAAAAAATCATCATAGGTATCGTTTTCATGATTTTTGGAGGTGCGGATTTCGAAAATGGAGTCCATTTCGAAATCCAAGATTTGCTTTTAGTGAAATAGTCATCAAAGGTGTCGTTTTTTAGATTTTTGGGGGCGCAAATTTCGAATGTGGCGTCAATTTTAGAATGGAAGATAGCCGAAATCACTTTTAATAATTATTTATTGGTTTTTCGCTGAGCCACAATTCGAAAATTCAAGATCTGGTGGACATAATTTTAAAATAGATGCCACTATAGAGTGCCAAATCTGCACCCTCATAAACCTAGAAAACATCACCTGATGTATTTTTTATTAAAAGTGATGTCTGCCATTTTGAATTCGAAAATAGACGCCACTTTTGAAATCTGCGCCCCGGAAAACCTAGAAAACGACACCTATGATGACTATTTCACTAAAAGTAATATCCGCCATCATGAATTTGAAACTGAACGTCATTTTCGAAACCTGCACCCTGAAAAACCATGAAAACGACATCTATGATAACTTTTTCGTTAAAAGTGATGACCGGCATCTTGAATTCCAAAATGGACGGCATCTTCGAAATCTACACCCCCAAAAACCAAAAAAACTACACCTATAATTACTATTTCACTAAAAGTTATGGCCGCCATCTTAGATTTCAAAATGGTCGCTATTTTCGAAATCTGCACTCCTAAAAACCTAGAAAACGACATCCATGATGATATTTTCGTAAAAAGTCATGTCCGCCATCTTGAATTCTAAAATCGTACCCCATTTTTGAAATCTGCATCCCCAAAAACCTAATAAATATAATAGACTTTTCCACAAAAAGTAATGTCCGCCATTTTGAATTCCAAAGTGTTTGCTATTTTCGAAATCTGCACCCCTAAAATCCTAGGAAACGACATCCATGACGACCTTTTCACAAAAAGTAATGTCCGCCATCTTGAATTCAAAAACGGACGCCATTTTAGAAATCTGCGCCCCTAAAAAACTAGAAAACGACTCCCATGATGACTTTTTCGTTAGAAGTGGTCCGCCATCTTGAATTCCAAAATGGACGCCATTTTTGAAATCCGCACCCCCAAAAACCTAGAAAACAACTCCCAATTTTTTTTACTAAAGTGATGTCCGCCATGTTGAATTCCAAAATGGAAGCCATTTTCGAAATCCGGACCCCCAAAAACCTAGAAAACGACTCCCATGATATATTTTTTTACTAAAAGTGATGTCCGCCATGTTGAATTTCAAAATGGATTCCATTTTCGAAATTTGTGCCCTTAAAAACTAGTTTTTTTTCTACCCTCTTTTTCTCGGCAGCTTCGATTTTTTTGGTTTCTAATTTGATGAAAAATTTTCTAGTTCATTTTAACAAATTGTACATCACTGGATAGCCATAAAAAATTGCCAAGAACCAATTATGTACAATGGTCGAAGATTGGATATCTACAAAAAATATGATCCAGTAATAAACAATGTCTCTAAATAATTCTATTAATATTTTAGCGCGCCATAACCTTCGAATAATAATTTTTCAATGTCTTACGTTTTTTACGAAATAATTTAATAATAATTTAATGTAGAGCAATTAGAAAATATACACAAAAACTTAACCCAACCCAACCTTCTTAACGATTTTGTTAAGAAAATTGCATAATTACAAAAAAACACCGCAGCACAATTTTGTATCTTATTTTTTATGAACAAAATGGTCAACGCGCATGTCATATTTTTCTATAGTCTATGAAAAGTCTGTATAGACTATTCATAGACTATGGTCCAAATGTTGTTACTGCTTAATTTGTCTCTTTTTTCTTAATTTTCGCTTTTAAATACAATTTTGTTCATTACTGGATCCATGTACATTACTGGTTCCTATCACATTGAAAGACTCTCTCAATGGAACTGACAATTCGAAAGTGCTTGTATCTAGGCCTACTTGAATTACGGATATTTTGATTTGATTGATTGTCTGGTCATTATGAACATTGCCACGTGATGGTCGGGCAATTTGATACTAAAGATACCTACGTTGGATGGAGTCCGGGGGGAAATAAGCGCGTGAGCGTGACATGCGTTGACCAACCCCGAGTCCGCGATAGCAGCGTGCGGACGTCAAATGCTTCACTGTTTGCTGTTGCTCATTGTCAGTGTTCCGTACCAAAAATGGTAAAAAAGGAACTCTTATGGTGCGACTCTGTCTGTCTGTCTGTCTGTCCGACTATAAAAGCGCCATATCTCAAAAACTACTTATGATATCTATTTGAAATTTGAGCCCCCATGTTTTGCAAAGGAAATATTCAACAACATAATTTTATTTTCTAAAAAATACTAGGTCAAGTAGTATATCATATGAAAGGACTTTTTTTATTGTGATTAGATTTTGTTTTATTAAGGAAAATGTGAAAAAAATAACACCATACCCCCCTTTTATCTCCGAAGTTCACAGAACGATTTTTTTTAATTTTCACAATTTGTATAAATAAATATTATACACAAAAATAATAACTAGCTAACTAACTAGCTAATTTTCTTTTAATTTTCAAATAATCCATTTGAACAATCCGGTGGCGTTAAGTTTGCATCTCATTTATATCCAACGCTATAGATATTAGGTGCAAACTTAACTCAACCGGAACCGGGTAAAATAATAATTGTAGGGTACAGGGTTTGATTTAAACTTACACGATCTTCACTCATTTTCACAACACAATAAAACGGACCCTTCGAGACCATGGACGTAACGCGACGTCCGAAACGTCGAAGAATTACCAACGAAAGGTAATTAAAAAAAACATATTGTTGCGAATTCCATAGCGTCCTCAATCATCGAGTAGTGTTTAATAAATGTGTATCAGTTTTTCGCAGACTAAATTAAGAACCGAATGGCCCTGTCGTAAGACAGTGGCTTAATGATCGTGAGGTCGGCGGTACTAATCCCATCATGGGCGAGCTTTTTGCAAATTATCTTCACATGTTTAGATTTTAGTAAGTGAGACTAAAGTTTCTAGAAAGTTTGAAGAAAAGAACATTCCGTGCCATAGAATTTTAAAGGACAAATGAATGGGATTCGAATATGCTAGAACCTTCGACACAGACCAATTTACTAGAAAAACGACGCTACTCAAAACAGCAGAATAACCAAAATATGACAGTAAAAAGTGACAAAAGACGAGCAAAATTCACGGGTATAAAAGACGACGACGGTGGTGCATACGGCAGTCTTAAAGTGGCAAGCGAAGGAGAAACAAGTGGAAAGAAGAGGAAGTTAAAAGTGAAGTGATAAAAGTGAAGTAGTGAAAGTGAACTAGAAAGTGTGCGGTATCTATATGATACGGTGCGAAGTCTAGTATCGGTACCGGGACGCGTTTGCAGTGAATCACTGCTACTGTAAGTCGTGAATAAACTAACGTGGAGCTGTCAAGGTGTTTTAACTCTATCCTATACCCCACGCTCGTAACAATATTTATAGGCGATTAAGCCCCGTTTTGTTGTGTTGTGATAATGTTAGGGTAATGAAAGTTTGTACGGAACCCTCGGTGCGCGAGTCCGACTCGCCCTTGGCCGGTTTTTTTGTTTAGTTTTGCATTGAAAGTGAATAGCCAATAAAACCCCCCGGGTGTCCACACACTGCTTTTCATTGGGGGATTACAGGCACGCAACAGCACTCTTCCGTAGCTCCCCCCCGCACCTGTCCGCGGATCCCCGGATCCCCGATCGGACCCACTACGCTGGAAGATGACCTCCCAGGTTCACTATAGTTGGCATGTCCAAACCCTGGGCATGCGCACCAGCTCGAGGACCATTAAACCATGGGCGGCAGACGTCCCCGTGACTGCTGCCCGACGGTCCCCATTATGGGGGCAGGTGATCTGTCTCCACCTGACCCGTCACGCCATATCCCGACGCTGAGAGCTGAAGTGACTGCCGAGGGGAGGACCATCACGTCAGATGATGCGTCCTCCTCTCGGCCATGACCGTTTCGCAGAATTTTGCCATTGCCCGCTAAATCTCTCACTACCGACCAAAGACACTAACAACAGTGGGTAGTGAAAGGTCCGCCCCCACCACTGCCACCAATTGGGCGCGTGGTCCATCCCACCCGAGGCATACAGCCAGCGTGTGATCTGCAGTGTCCTCATCACTGTTGCAGTGGTGACACCTCGCAGTCGGTTCTGTACCTGCCAGCTTGTACATGTATCTCCCGAAGCACCCATGTTCGGAGAGTATCTGTGCAAGGTGGAAGGTGATGACCCCTTGGCGTCTGTTTTGACCCATTGGTGAAGAACGGACCGGGCTGCCTGAATAGTCCTGTGGCCAGCATTTAGCTCTGCCAGTCTTTCACCACACTTCCGGAGGACGACATCGCGTGACTCCAACCTCCAGCGCCTTACCTCCTCCGGAAAAGGCTGGTGACCTTAGGACCGGGTTACCGCACAACGCCGGTAAACTTCGGCTAGCATTCCAGCGTCAAGGTCAAGGTCCTTCGGCAGGCGTGCTACCACCTTCCGCTAGGGGCCGATTTGGTGAAATTTTACGTTATTTGGGTTTTCAATTTAGGTATAATGTCAACAAAAAAAAAAAGTTTTGTAATGAAACATGTTTTTTTATTACTCTGCCCAATAAGTGATGGACATTATGTATATTGCCCGGGCAATTTAATTCTTCGAAAAGTTATTATGATATTGCCATCTCATATTTAATTTACCACTTGGTTCATAACATATATACTGTATAGATTGAGTAGACAAACAGTTACTTGCAAGTACCTACATTGAAGAAACTGATATTTTTCGTTTCTTTTCTGTCTTATTTTTTGTTTAATACTTAATTATTTTACACTTTTTAGTTAATCTTTACTTAAAAGTGTATCACATGTTGATTTGAACAAGCTCAAGCACGGCTAGGATACATTATTTTACTACAAAGAACCGATGCCTACTTCCCGGCTCCATCATCAAATCAATTCGATGGTACCATCTCATCAGGACCATTTCAATTTGCGACTGTGAAGAAGCTTAGCTATTTTAATCGAAATGTATCGCGTGGCCACTTGTAAATCACTTATCGTTGAGTAGTTCCAGTTACCTTCTGTGGTCTTCTTCATCAGTTCCAAATCACCAATTTACACTTTCTGAATGCAAATGATTACTATGTTTCTTATCCCAAAATTGTCATACGTATGCCTACAACATTTGAAGAGTTCCTTTAATTCCTCATGGTTCCCATAATCAGATCTTCACTTCTCGTGAGGTCTAATGTACTAATACTACTTAGTACAAATCAAAATCGAGTTTTCAACTTTCATCAAATTCCAGAAGGTTCGAAATTCTAAAATGCATATATTACTCTGGGCTGTAAGAGGTTAGATTAAATGGGACCAATCTGGAGGCACCTCCTTTCAAACAAAAATAAATGTAAATCGGTTTATAAATGACGGAGTTTTGAGGTAACAAACATAAAGAAAAAAATACATTGTTGCAACATGTAATGTGAGAATCTTTTTATCAAGCCCGGCAATACTGAAAATACAATACAAGAAATAAAGAAACTCAATTCAGACATCTTAGGTCTCAGTGAAGTGAAATGGGGGATAACGGTATTTTAAATAAAAACAACGTAGTTTTGTACTATTCTGGGAAACCACCAGACGAAAATAATCACCATTATGGATGGGGTTGGGATTGGGATATAGATCAGAAAAAAACCTGTCAAAATACGTAACCAACTTTGTCCCTTACTCCGACAGATGTATGATGCTAAACAATTTAATCTGAATTAGTAGTAATACTCGTACTTATTGCAAGTGCACCAACTGCACAAAGCTCGGGCGAGGATATCGAAGATTTTTACAATGAGATCGATGAAGTTATGGAAGGTATAAAATCACAAGAAATAGTCGTAGTACTTGGTGACATGAATTTGACGACCGGTTTGGCTCAGTGGGAGTAACGTTGCCTGCGAAGCTGAGGTCCTGGGTTCAAATATTTGTTGAGTCTTGGATGTCTTCTATGTATATAAGTAATATATCTATTAAATATATCGTCGTCTAGTACCTATAACACAAGCCTTATTGTGCATACCATGGGGCTAGTTCGATTTGTGTAAAATTGTCCCGTAATATTTATTTATTTAATAGCTTCTGCCCGCGACTTTGTCCGCCTTAAATTCGTTTATCGCGGATAAGGGTATTTCCGGTATAAAAAGTAGCCTATGTCCTTCCCCGGGACTCAAACTATCTCCATACCAAATTTTACCGAAATCGGTTCAGCGGTTTAAGCGTGAAGAGGTAACAGACAGACAGACAGACAGACAGATAGACAGACACACTTTCGCATTTATAATATTAGTATGGATTAATTTATTATTTATGAATGCAAATTGGCAAAGGAGCATTTGGAAAAACAGTAGGCATAAAGGAGCGACCGGCTGCTACAGTTCTGAGTAGAAAAAGACTTGATTATATCCAACACTTGACACCAACGTCCTCCTAGAAGACTATACACGTGAACTTCCCCCCAACATACAGCTGACCGCGTATCGTTAGAAACCAAATCACAGACCTATGAAACCCATGGACTAGAAATACCTACAAAATAAGCGTGTTTAGATAATGATGGTTGCGTTTGCCACGCGATATATAAATGACATAGCTGCCGTCACCTGACACGTATGTGAGTGCGAGAGTGACAGGCGCTGTATCATATCATTTATCGCGTGATAAACGCGAACATTATAAGCCCGCTGGTATAGGTATAAATTAGTTTTAAGTTACAGGGCACCACCAAACATCAGCATCATGGCTTGCCGTGGCGTAAAGCTGACTGGTGACCCCTTTCAGCGTTTACAATTGTTTTTGTTATATGTATTTTTAGGGTTCCGTAGCCAAAATAGAAAAAACGGAACCCTTATAGTTTTGGTGCCGTGTAAATGTCACAGGCATTTAACTTAAAAACGACTCAATGTATATTGATGAAATTTGGAGCATAGCCGTCTTGTATAAGCCCCTACTTATTTTGATAGAAAAATAATAATAAAATATATTTCTAGAGGACGCACTCTATCCATACTAATATTATATATGCGAAAGTGTGTCTGTCTGTCTGTCTGTCTGTCTGTCTGTTACCTCTTCACGCTTAAACCGCTGAACCGATTTGGATGAAATTTGGTATGGAGATAGTTTGAGTCCCGAGGAAGAACATAGGCTACTTTTTATCCCGGAAAAATACCCTTATCCGCGATAAACGAATTTAAGGCGGACGAAGTCGCGGGCAGAAGCTAGTAATACATAAAACAGAAACTGAAAAAAAATAGCAAATATCAATTTGTGCCACATATTTCAACAGTTCTATTAAAAATACTTCAGTTTTACAAAAATAAATGGATTTAGTGAATATTTTCAGAAATAATCGCTTTGTAAGTTGCATAAATTATGTCTCCCCCCCGACTCTATTTTCTAAACAGTAGGTATGTCCAAAAAATATGAAAAAAATACAAAGATAAAGCTCAATAAATACTTTAAGTGAAAATTGTTTTCAACATGATCGAATATACCGTTTTTGAGTTATTGCTAAACAACTGCACTTCTCAGCCAAAGGACGTAAGTGCCGTGGAGATGCGCTCTTTGGCTAGTGCACTTTTTCAAATCGTATTTTTTCATCTGTAGTGCATTTTTGTATAAACGGCTGCGGAAACCTACACTGAGCATGGTCCGACATGCTCTTGGCCGGTTTTTAAACAATAATATTGTATATAATGTATGTACGTAAGTTTCATTATAATATTAATATGCTTATTCCTGCAGAAAAACATATCAAACTTATTGTTATTACAGATAAAATAAAAGTGGCGCTATAACAAATACATTTTTTTATTTGCTTTCCTATATAAACAGTGGCCCTAGACAAGATACGATGTCAATACAATTTAATCACTAATTTTCTCTCGGTCTCTCGTTAAGGCAAAACAACTTTGTCTGTTGACATTCTGTTGAATAATCCTATTACTCGATATGCATTTGACATTATGACCTTTTCAAGCGTTCATAATCGTCCACAACTTCGAGCGTGGAGTTTACGGGAGTTAGTTGGTAGTACATGGATATTCGAGTCGACATGATCTTCGTCTAGGCCATGTTCAACTATAGGCCAACACGTTTGGAGTCTGTGCTGCGACTGCTGCGTATGCATCTGCCGATATAAAAAAAACACTATTAAGTAGTCAATTCATTGTTTACTATGGTTCACGCAATCGAAGCTTTTAGGGCCTGCATCGGCATTCGTAAACCACGCCCCCAAACGACGAACGGGCCAAAGAGCGTAATTTGTAATAAGGGACGTATTTATTGCTCGCGCGCATCAAAAGAAAGCTAATACACTACACTCTTGGGGTTTTTTGAAGTAAGGACCAGGTGTAAAAGAAAGCGAAGATACTTATTATTATGTTTTGTGTGTAGTAGAAGGTATACTTAGGTATCTAGTTAGCGGATTTTTTTAATCATTTATATCAACTGTGAGCTAATAGCTTAAAAGTAAAGAAGTTCGGTGATACGGCTGATGCCGTGAAACGTACATTTAATATATTTATGATAGGTATTCTAGATTTATAACATGATAAATACGTTATAGGGAAAATAAATTATCACTATTTTAGTATTTACTAGAATTTAATATAATTAACTTATTTTCAGAAAATTCGACGAGGAAAAAGGCTTACAACTCATTAAAAAAACTCTGTGTTCTGGCGTAAACTATTTGGAAACTGGTCCATGGTACGGCCAGGGAAGCTCAGAGAAACTAATTGGCAAGGTAGGACCACTTAGCAAATGTAACAGTATATTACTCGCAGTACCGGTCGGTACCATCAGCCACACACTTAATTGATAGTTATTGACATTGACATAAAGCCTACAGATAGTGACTTAAGTGTGTTGCTGTTTGTACCTAATCATGAGACATTTTTAATGCTTATATTTTAGGGTTTTTTTGGGGTCGGTTTTATTACAACTGATCCATCCACCAAGTCAACGTTCATCAGCGTGCACTCTAGAACTAATTTAGTCGAGTGGAAAACTAGCAGGGAAAGTTAATAAAATCAACGAAGTACATTGGATACACAGGATAAATAGCAAGTTTATATTACGCAGTATGAGTCGGTGCCACCCAAACAAATTTTTTATAAGTTACTAGCAACTTATGCCCGCGACTCTTAAGTAATATGTCGTTAATGTTTGGTTGTAGATTTTCTTTATGAAACAGATTAATTTAAATAGATGTTGAATTAGTTTTGTTGGTTTTGAATCATCAAATGTATGAAAAAAAACATCTGTATCTTTGAAAAGTTTTTACTCTATCAAATCAAATCAAATCAAAATATTCTTTATTCAAGTAGGCCTAGTTACAAGCACTTTCGAAATGTCAGTTACATGAGAGTGAATGTTTGTCTATTAAAAATAAAGGATATTTAAATAAGTAAATAGATAGTGCAGATTTGAAAAATATTTGAACAAAAGCAGCAAAGTCGGTCCCCACACAATAAAGGGTTCCGTTCCCTTTCGGATGCCTAGTCTAAGTACGTATCTTCAAAGCACATACGTCTTTTTGTTACTTTAAAAATTAAACACTATAGTCAATATACATGTCCCTGTAAAGTATGCCCAGGTATTTGTTTATAGAATTAATATTGTTGTTAACTAAAATGTCATTCTGTAGATTGTGAAACGTGTTCTGTTTATGTGTATCAAGCATGTAAAAGTGCCCTTGAGGCCTATTTAGAAATGAAAGTTTTGAATTTTGAATTAGTTGCCATATTAATTATCAACTCAATTCATACCCTTTACTTACCTTTAAATGTGAGTGTAACACAGTAAACAACGAGAATTACATACCTATTTATTTTTTTGGCCTTGTACATTTTAGTTTTTTACTTCTAAGAATTTGCTGTTAAAGTCATTATAGTAATATATGTGTAATTACTATAATGACTTTAACAGCAAATCCTACTACGAGTATGATTCAAAATATTACGCAAGAAAATCCTAAAAACACGTTTCTCATATGACCCATCATACATTTTTAATTTATTTAATTTTTAGGGTTCCGTAGCCAAAATGTCAAAAACGGAACCCTTATAGTTTCATCATGTCCGTCCGTCAGTCCGTAAGTCACAGGCAATTTATTAAAAAACTATATATAATGTATATTGATGTAATTTGGAGTAAGTACAGATATCCTGTATAAACCACTTAGTTTGATAGTTAAATAATAATAAAAAATATTTCTAGGCGGGGCACTCCATTTTTTTGCGAATATCAACGTGTGGCACATATTTTGCGGTACTTTTAAAAACATTTTGAGATTTCTTGATTTTTTTTGATATAGTGAATATTTTCGGAAGTAATCGCTCCAAAAGTAGCATAAATTGTGTCTCTATTTTCTAAACGGTCTGTCAAAAAATTAAAAAGATAAATCTTAATAAATCCTTCCAACAAAAATTGTGTTCAATATGATCGGATATATTATTTTCGAGTTATTGAAAAAAAAATGCGCTTCTCAGCAAAAGGACGTAAGTGGACATACCTTCTTTTGCTAGTGCACTTTTTCATATCGTATTTTTATCATCTGTAGTGCATTTTTTTTGTATAAACGGCTGTGGAACCCTACACTGAGCATGGTCCGACATGCTCTTGGTCAGTTTTTATTTTTTGCTGTTAAAACGGCCACTTTCTGTGAACATTTCAACTGTCTACCTACCTATTGCCAAAGTTCAACAGTTAGAGCTCTGTGAAAGACAGATGGACAGACGGGCTGACAGACAGACTCTATTAACGGTGAAACTACAACGGTGTAACATACCCATAATTGTCTCAATCCTCCTAACCCAATAAGCCCGCCACACTTGTGTTTCACATGACTGCAAAGTACTCATAAGAGGCTACGCGGAAAAATTAGGTAAATTTCACTGTTTTTAATGTGATATAATATTATTCCTCTTGCTGCAAACCACGTAAAAAATATATATACTGTAGCTTGGTATTTGGCCTATATTTTTGTCAACTGGAATGTTAATAATACTGAATAAAGCAAGAGAAAAAAAAGATTCGCAAAGTCTAAAAGGTATTGGCTCCCTCGTTAAGCGACGCTTAGACACGGGATTAAAACCAATGAGTGAGTAATAATGTTCACTTTTTTCAATACTTAAGTTTTTAAGAAAAGTAGCAAAAACTGTTTTTTTGTCATAAAAATAACAAATTTTGATGGCGTTTAGCTCGGTTTTGGTGACTCGTGAAGATAAACTGAAACAGTATAAGTATTAGTAACAATGGTGGTTGTCAACACGATGAGACATATACAACACAGAACAACAGAAGTAAACAATTAGGGATCGAAGGTCATTCGCGTATGGTAGCCCCTTAAATACTGACGGCGTTGTCCATCCCCTTCGACTCGCCCGTCCTCCGGTCGATGAACAATCAATAACCAATTATATTTAATCTAAACCCAATCACCGCATCGATCAACAATAAATGAACATGACCTACAAAATTTAAAACGTACTGACAGATGGACAAATAAGCGCCAAACCCCTCAGCAAAAATTCACGTGAGACAAATCCCCGACGAAAACTCCAATCCCCAATAAATAGCGAAAACCGCTCCAAACATTAAAAATACTGCTCGGTCCTCACAAATCACGTTTAAACGTATGTTTCTATAAACCAAATATAACCCAATACAAAATCTCAGTCCCACTGGTAGCTACGTACTTTTTCCTTATCGATCATCACCTTAATACCCACAAGCAGAATTCTAAGGCCACATTCCATAAAATCTCTAGTACCTTATAAAGAACAATATCAACGTATGGACTATGGCCTAGAATAAACTCTTCATCTAAAACTAAAGCACAGACATCTCTCCCTGCAGAAAAGCACAGTGACACTTATCCGCATAAAACCCCCGTTTCAGTACCAAAAGATGCCCTAACATATCAACCTAAAGACACTTTACGCTCTTACACAAGACCGCAGCACACATATAGCCACATCTGGCACGTACGGACAAGTACAATAATAACGTGAGACGAATACAAACTAAACCGTCCTTGAAAGTACGACCTTGACCTTCAAGGACTTACATAATTTTGTGGTTATTATGCGGTTGATGCAATGGCATCAACACCGCACGAAAACCAGGGTTAAAACAAAGTCTAGCTGGCCCAAAAAACCGAAGAATCTTGTCGCCTCAATAAAACACTTAACATTACACGAAACATCTCACACCACAATACTAATAAATAAACTACCTAAATCATAAGCTCTCCACAGCGCATCCTTAACAGTGCAGGACACAATAACAACCGAATGGAAAACAAGAGCACGATGGTGAACATACCCGAAGATGGTAACTGTCTCTTCGAACCATCGCCTACAAAATAAACTACTTATACGGAATAACATTCGACCCTCACCCAATTCGCTGAGATCACGCGCGATATGCCAACGAAAACGACGAATACCGGAACACCAGAGGATATAGCCGACGAGACTGGATTTCGACTTATCCGACTTAAACCACATCACACGACCCACAGCCCAATACATAAAATCACCGGTGCAACATAGAATGTAAGAGCCGCAACCTTACCAAAGAAAAAACTGTCATCGGGGGGCTACTAGAATTGAAATCTAAACACATTGCATGCCTGCAAGAAACCCACTTGAAAACTGAAACCCACGAATCCAATAACTACAAATGGAGCCTAAGCAAAAATGACTATAACAGAGGTCTAGCTATTGTAATTAGGAAAAACAACGGGCTCAAGATAACTTGAAAAAAGAACAACACAAGATAGTACTAGAAAGAAACTGACACAGACAGACAAGACAAGACAGGCAAAAGGGAAATTACCGAAAGAACGAATGACAGAAAGCAAACACTCAAAATAAAGTCCGCTGCAATAGGAAAAAATCACGGCACTCGCGAAAACATCCGCATGGAAAACCATCAAATTCCATTGAATTCTGCAGCTTGAGGCAAGACGAAGAACAAAAAATAATTATCCCAATGTCTAACGGGAAGAAGAACTCGCGAAATTAGAGGACCCAAGCGTCAGTGAAATAAACGATGAAGACTCCAGCGACCTGAGCCCGGAGCCCACTTTGGATGAAATGCCGTGCCGTACGCACATTATGTAAAAACATTATCCAGAAAATGCGTAACGGCACGGCTCCTGGAATAGACCAAACTGTGGCAGAGCTCTTCAAAGCGAACACAGAGGACTTAGACCATGAAATTTTAAAGCACTTGCGAACAGCCTGAAAAACTAATCTGCTACTTGAGACATGGACCCAATCTATTCAAGTATCACTACCAAAAACGGCAAACCGAAAAACGATCACCCATCTCATGCGGACGCATTGCTATATGTAGCACAGGGTACAGGATCTATGCCAACCTACCATTACGGAGATTAAATGAAACAGAAAATACGACATAGAAAACTAAATATCAGGCAGCATTTCTAAAAAACCGATCCACCGACGACCACATGTTCGCTCTACGTCGAATCCCAGACGAAATTCGGAAAGTAGGGAAAAGGACGTCTGTTCTAGCAGTCGACGTCACACCGTCCGTAGACGTCAACGCAATGAGGTACATCTTTGTCACAAGAAGCAACAATGCACTTTCTAATCGCATAGTCAGAGCTGCAATTAATGAATCCACCTGTATCAAATGGTTTGACCAACCAACCAGATGAATCAAGAAAAGTAAAGGCGTCAAGCAGGGGTGCCCACTTTCACCACGGTTATTCACCAACGTAATGGACGATGTATTTAAAACGTTAGAAGAACTGCCATTGAACTCTAAACCCAACCAAGATAAAGAGATACAGCTACCAATATTTGGTTCCGCGGATGATGTCAATTATATAAGCAAACAGCCTCCAACAACTGACCGCAATCTACACGAATAATAAAGAAAGCACCATTCTATTCGATGCGACCAAAAGTAAACGAAGCTAAGACAAAAAAACCTAGTCCGAGACCCAATAAAGAAGCAACAGGAACTACATTAACCTCACCGATACAACGGTTACCCCCGCAAAAGAAATTCGTAACTCACGGTACTCATCCCTTAGTAGGAAATACACCATCAATGCAAGATGCAACCAAGGAGTAAGAAACGCAAAAACACCAACTTCATCAGAGAATCCCGCATGCAATGACAAATTGCCCGGCTACTATAGGTCACATAGCCATCAATGACATATTGACTCAGATGCGCTGCGCTGACAAAGGCCAACAGATCGAGATGCAAAAGGTATGAGACATGCATGCTGCGGGATATGATTAGAAACACAGGGTCAAAGCCAGGCCCAAACAATATACACGGCCATTTGGAGGGAAAAACTGTAACGAAAAATAAATGCCTTGGCTGCACTACGCACACATCCAGAGGCGCCCAAGTCCATACCTGCACGCAGCTTACCGGCACCAGGCACTAAAGCTCAAAGTTGGCCGGCCCAGCTTCACACGGAAAAAGTCTTTGGACCATGATATGCAATGCTATGACAAGAACCCATCTCAGTGGTCAGAACTAGCATCAGACGGGAACAAATTTATCTCGGCAACTCAAAAAATCTACCAACTAGAAGAAACGGATAGCGAATCTGATGAAGATAAACAAAGTGCATAGAACAATGAACAGGTAATGTCACCCACCCTGGGAACCTCCGGTGAATACAACACGCAAAGGTGCCAACGAGAGCACGCGAATACTCATCAACGTTCATCCCCGATGCTCTATCCCAACTCACCTAACTTCGAATATTAGCTAAAGGTTGCATAATCGACTGATTGTGGTCGACCGGTTGCGGCTAGTCGGCCCTCCTTCCCCATCCCGGAGCGTGTCGCTCCTTATAAATCCCGTAAATAAAGTGCCCCCTCGTGCATTCGGCTTGTCCGGGTCAGGCTCCGTCCTGGCTGGTTGTAGTACCTATGTTTAAGTTCAGGTCCGGTATCCTGGTGGAATAAGTGAAAGTTTCTTGCACTTGACCGGTTTTTTCTAATAAGAGAGAGTGAGACAGAATGCGAGGTGCGTGTCAGGGGGCGCAGCCACTATCCAGATTATTCAATCATCCCTCGCTCTGCGTTGTGATTACACTCTTTTACTATCGTCAGCTCACTTCAGTTCGATTTTGTTAGGAGGTCTCCACGAGGAAGACATTCTAAGATTAACACTCTGAGTGTTAGAAGATAATCTTTATGAATTTATTCCATTGGACAGTGTGCAGAGTATTGAAAAGAGAAGGATTACGCCTGGTGGTATATAGACGGAAAATCCTCATGCTGTCGGACCAAATACATTTTTTAACATAGATTTTCGGTAAATGACTCGGCAAGAATAATTGATAACATTCTATTCTAATTGAATTGCAAATTTTACCAGGTAATACAATTAATGGCCAAACGTTTAGTGGTACTTAAAAAAAACTGTATTTTTCTCTTATTGTAACACTTTTGTATAATTCTTTGAATTTGTAGATTTCAAGCTGATGAATCAAGAAACTTTTTTTTTTAATTACTTTAATACGGATTGAAAATGATACTTGAAATTTATGAAACCAAGTTCACTGCTTTTAAAAATATAGCCCCTACGGAGGTAAATTTGGGGTAAATTTAAATACCGAAATCGCGATATATATATCCATACTAATATTATAAATGCGAAAGTTTGTCTGTCTGTCTGTGTGTCTGTCTGTCTGTTACCTCTGCACGCTTAAACCGCTGAACCGATTTGGATGAAATTTGGTATGGAGATAGTTTGAGTCCCGGGGAAGGACATAGGCTATTTTTTATCTCGGAAAAATACACTTATCCGCGATAAACGAATTTAAGGCGGACGAAGTCGGGGGCAGAAGCTATTATATATATATAATAAATTTGAGGAGTTCCTTTGATTCCTCGTGGATCTCATTACCTTCACCAAAATTATATGGGATCAACGTAGCTCCTTTAAATAAATATAAAAATGTGTAAATCAGTCATCATTCGCTTGTCCTTATCCCATTTACTTGAGGTCCGCGCAGCATGTCACGCCATTTTTGAGCAATAAGTAAAGTCATACTTAAAAAAAAACAGTAAACGTTAGAGGAATTGAGAACCCTCCTCCTTTTCTTGGAATCGGTTAAAAAATCCTATATTCAGGAAAATTCCCTAAAAAAACTGGTATGTTGAAAACACACTACACGTAAATAATTAATAGTATCGGTGCACTCTTTCAATGCACGATAGTGTACGGATCTAAAAGTCGGTAGGCCTGGCTAGGCCTCCGCGTCCTTACCCGTAAGCGGATCCAGTAGGGGCGATCCGGCGGGGCCGACGCTGACTTCGGCCGAAGAGTTTGCAGTAGCCATCTTCTCGATGGCCTGTGTAATTTCGTCGTCCAACGTCCGTCGACCATCCCTGGGTTCAGATCTAGGTTCATATTCCTCCCCCCATCTATGAACATCGAGTTCTCAAAATCTTAAGGGGCTACCGACGATCCGTAGCTCTTCACTTTTCTGTGTTCATCGTGTTGACAACCACCGTTCTTACCAATACTGTTTCAGTTTATCTTCACGAGTCACCGAAACTCAGATAAACACCCTCAATATCCAGCTTTTGCTACTTTTCTTAACAACTATAGAACCTATTGAAAAACCAGTTGACAAATTTAAAGTGAACATCATTACTCACTTATTGGTTTTAGTCCCATGTCTAAGCGTCGCTTGACGAGGGAGCCGATACCAATTTAAGATAGAGAAAAGACTTTACGAATCTTTTTTTGTCTCTTGATTTATTATTATTATAACATTCCATTTGACAAACATATAGGGTAGCCCTTAAAGGAGAATCAGAGTCACAATGATTCAGTCACGTATCTTCTTAATTGAGAATTGTAGTCAGAATAACCCATTCGAGTAGCGTTCATCATAATCAGCCGAAACCAGGGTTCGGAACCGGTATTTTTTACATACAAAATATCCAAAATAACGATTCGTTTTTTTCCTTCAATTACCAGTTTTTCGTATATTTTATTAAAATTCTAGAACTTGAATCAGGTGTTTTGTGATTTATTTCTCTTAAATACCGTTTTAAAACATCCCAGAAACAACGTGTATTTTAGAAGATTTTAAAAATACCGGTTCTGATCCCTGACCGGCACACGTCAACTGCTGGACATAGGCCTCCCCCAAAGAACGCCACCGTGACTGGTCCTGCGCCGCCCGCTATCCACTTTGTAGGCCACGCTGTGAATCTCTTTTGCGTGGAAGGCACTCAGGAACTCGTTGGCCCCATGGCTACTGCTTCAGTTTAGCTATGTTGGTTACTGGGTGATTCTTGAAAGGCCAATTTTCGACCGTGGAAGTAACATATTTGACCTTTCTATTTTTTTTACATTAAATTACGAGCTCATCTAACTGGGATACGGTGTTTTTTTTGCTTAAAGTAAGTAGAATTAACCGCAATAAAATATTAAACACCTAAAATCTCATTAGCGTGCAGTGTCCCTTTGCCATTTTGTCAACAAACTTCCCCAAAACGACCAACTTATGGAATCTAATCGCGTATAGTTTTGAGTTAAATCGTTAGTATATAAGATTTGAAAGAAAAAATATGGTTGTTGTGTATATCGTAGTTTTGTTTTTAATGTATGTAAGAGGTTTGTCCCGAGCTTCGAATAATAATGCCTAGAAACGCAGTCCACGCGCAACGGTGAGGCCACCAAAACTTGGCCATAAAGGGCTAAGTACGCCGATCTGCTTGTCAGTCGCAAGGACGTGTGTCAGGTGCAAACAGCTCCCACATTTTCAATTAATATGACGGTTTGTGCAGTGAAAGGGTGTCACAATGCATCGGATAAGAAGGATAAACATTCTAAGATAACATTTCACTCGTAAATATTATTCTTTAACTCGTATTTTTACGTAAAACAGTAATCGAAATTGTATATTTTCTATAAGCGGCATGACAACGTAGTGTTGCCAATGGAACGGATTTATTTACTCATAATTCTGTCCTGATGATAAACTAACTTAATGATGAACTTGATGGTACGGTAATGATGGATTATTACCTGAATTAATAATTTAATGAAATATTCCTACGTTTAATGTATTTAATTATTTTTTAAGTCAAGAATAGTTCTATGATTTTTTTTTTTTTTAATTTTACCAGTCACCAAGGGTATACCTTGGTTACCCCGTCACACCTGAAAATGGTCAGGTGTGACAGGTTGCGTACCGGCCATGTTTTATTTTTTTGAGATTTTTTTACATATCCAAAATGTTGATGTGAAAAAATTGTACCCAAAATGTACTGCACTACAATAAGTGAACTACATTTTTAAGTTGTGCTTGACATCTGCTATGTGCTCATCTGCTATGCACATAGCAGATGTCAAGCACCATCGGTGTAATAGGTCTGCAGTCTGTGAACATGTCATTGACAAACCAAACCACTCAATTAAGTTTGATAAACCTTATATCCTTGCCAAAGAAAAAAGATATTTTCCCAGGATGCTACGCGAGGCTATTGAGATTAAAAAGCATCCTAATTTCAATAGAGAAGATGGATTGTCACTACCACCAGCTTGGGATCCTGTAATACATCTCATCAAGGAACAAGCGAGACACAGGACTGCAAAACCTTCATTTCCGAACGGTGTAAAATATCTTATCTGTTTAAAAGTAGTTTAATAGTCTCTGTTTTTTAAATATTATATAATTATAATATTTAAAAAACAGAGACTATTAAAAGTAATGAGGTAGCCTGGGAGTTTTTCTTTGCAGCGTTTCTTTTCTCCTCAGTACGCCTCATTTGTGAAATGCTGCTTGGTAAATTATTAGAATAAAATAATTAAGCCCTTCTGGCACATGTGTAACTGTCTTTACAGCTTAGGCCCATCTGGCATGTATGTACACCTTTATTTGTGATTTTTCAAAAAATGGGTAGTTTGCACAAATTGTAACTTTGACATAGGAAAATACATCTTTTCTCAGTCCTCCCGTGACCATGGAAAGCTGGAAAGCTTCCGAAACGTCGGGAACTAAAATGAGATAATATACGCGATATAATCCGTTAAATTGTTTTATTACGGAGAATTATCATAATTTTGTAATAAGGCAGTAGGTATAGGTGAAGTACATTTTGGTTACAATTTTCTAATATCGTTTTTTTCTAAATACCCATTTAAAGTCTATTTATTGTCCGTACCTATGGAACGTAGGTACTCGCTACATACCGGTTAACTTATAATGACAATCAACGGCGACGGGAGCATATTTTTTAAATTTTGTTATTAAGACTGCTTGGTACATAATGAGTACATTTTTTTATGGGCGTCTGTTACTCAAATTTTAATTTTCAGCCGCTGGCCCGCCCGAGACGAGTACGTTTCGTACAGGCTAATTTAAACTTCGTTTATTTGTTAACTATGAAGAAGTACAATTATTTTATGCTAGGTACTAAATAGTACAATATGAGTACATTCATATGTAAAAAAATACTCCGAAAAATAAAACATGGCCGGTACGCAACGTATCACACATTTTCAGGGAATGTGATTGCGCTAGCAACACTTTTGGTGCGTTTGTGTGCGTATTGGCGCGTGTAAGTACGAGTTGATCACAACTACATGAATCCATTTTATGCTTCTCGCTTGGCGCGTCGGCCGTGTGATACTATCATTCTAGGCGTTATTATTCTAAGGTCCCGAGCTAAGTTATCATTCACATGGAGCATCCCTAAACAACGTATTGAGCCCACCCTATAACATATTCCGACGCCTCCGCCCCTCACCCCGAACGAGCGTAAGTAAGGCTTCGAACGCCGCGGGGAGAGGTTGCAGCTCGTCGCTGGAATGAGGAGCTATGAATAAATAAAATTAAAATTAAAATATTTTTTTTCAGATTCCTGAGATCCATAGATTGTTAGTTACAAAAAACACAAAGACTTAAAAACTATATTACCTTATAACTACTTATTTTTTCGTCCTATGACATGAAGGGCGGTGTATCGGCGCAGAATATCCGAATCCCACCTCTCTGTTATCATTTTCAGGACGCTATTTGAGCTCCCCCTCATCTGCAACACCACGGATGCCGTTTTCTTTCGCACTATGGCATAAAAGTCCTCTAATAGCATCGGCAAACATCCCAGAGGCGCTGCAAAATCTAGGAAGCCCAAACAGCATCCTGAAAATATTATTATACTGGATACGCAGGGTATTATAGGGCTTCAGCCTGAAACTAGCTCACAGGCCACACGTATAGAAACTTTGACAGTAAGCTCTAAATAAAGTTAGCTTTACTTGGGCACTACAACGTGCGAACCTGTGCGCCAGCATCCCGCCTCGGACAGACAACGCCCTCAATCTCTAGATCGTCTTTTAGGTCCTCGGTCACAATATGACCCAGGTATTTGAAGTGAGTGACACGATTTAGAGGAACTCCGCTTAACATTATTTTGTCATACTATGAAGGTAAATATATCATTTGCGTGGTTTTGGTTCACTGTAATTCTCATTGTTTTATATTTGAATATAAAATGTATTCCCTACAATTGGCATGACAGTGTTTAGTGAAAATAAAACTACGTAAATGACGGCAGGTGCTTGTTTAACAGTTATTCCTATATTAATACCAGTTTCGGCATAATCGACAAAAAACATACCTTTTCTCATTCACGTGGAGTTTTCAGCAGTCAAATGATAATTTTCTTATATTTTCTTCAAAGTCCTGTATCTTCGTATCAATATGACCGAAATTGATGCCTGTTCGATAAATATGCTTGTAATTAAGTAGTTTTCCATAATTTTATATATCAAGATTAAAATTTATGACAATAAAAATTGACACGTGAATGAGATGAATAATCGAATCCTCAAGAATCACCCTACTTCGGTCCTACGGATTTCTTCATTCCTGATTGGATCTCGTAGAGAAACTCCGAGCGAAAGATATTGCGCAGCCTCCCAAACGCTGTCGAACCAACCTCTTTCTCGAAGTTGGACCTGCCTAGCTGGACGGTCTGTCCACAATTTTGAGCGTAGTCTCCGATTTTTACAGGACAATACCGTATATTCGCAACCCGCGTCCCTATTCACCAGGTAGGTATATATACTGTGTAGCGTTATACCCGGTGAATAGCTAGCCAGGCTTATGAACCCATCACCGTTGCAAACTTCCAGGCGAGTCGGCGCGAAAAGGGTTGTCTGATATGAAACGCTAGTTTGCAAAGATGGAGTGAAGTTAAGGAAGGATGTACTGCTTTTCAGACGTATGCTTGATTACTATTACCCAGACAAATATATCTTGCTCTTAGTTTACCTCTATACCCCTTGTAGCCGCTGTAGCTGTATAATATGTCCGCTCTTCATTTCCCAGGCGCTTAAAGGAATCCCGAGATCTTCATATTACATCGGCAGCAAAGTTGGACGCTACGAAAAAAATATACAGAAAATGTTCGATTTTTCCACTGAAAAGACGGAAGCAGGCGTGGATAATACCCTACAATTACTTGGTTTGGAGTACATTGACCTAATTCAGGTAGGTGTAGATATCGAGATCGCATATTGGATGAAAAGGAGAGTAGATTAGGTAGGTAGTTATAGTTACCAAGGTTTAAATACAAGATCGGTCTTGCCTTATTATTATTTTTTCCCCATATAAAAAAAATATCCATTACTTATTATTATTATTAATATTGTAGAAAAATTATACACGCGGCGTAATAAAACTCAGTGCTGTGAAGCTGTTCCTTGCCGCAGTTTCCTTTATTCGCCATCCTGTTATCCTGTATTGTAGAACTTACCTAGTTAGTGTGGAATAATTTGTTCTGACAACAAACAGAACCAATTAATCCAATTATATTAGAATTATAAATAAAATATTTTCCAATCCATTGTTTTACTTCATTGCATGGGTGTACAGTGATCAGGTCTTATGGTTTGCGCAATACGTATACCATCCATAACTTTATGTTTTATAACGGCACATCACAGGCGCGGGTAGAGGCGAAGGCGAGATACATAGTTTTAGGGTTCCGTACCAAAAAGGTACAAAAAAAAACCCTTATGGTGCGACTCTGTCTGACTGCCTGTCCGACTGTTAGAGCACCATATCTCAAAAACTACTTACGCTATCTATTTGTTATTTGGATTTTTTTAAACATGGTCAGCCCACATGTATTGGAAAGGAATTAATTAATAATATATTATATAAAAAAAAACGAAGAATATGAGAGGGGGCAAAAATTCAAACTCTAGCTACTGGATCAAATAGGGTAGGGTATCATATGAAAGGACATTTTTTTTGATTATTTCTTTGTTTTGTGACTAGATTTTGTTTTATTAAGGAAAATGTGAAAAAAACCCACCATCCCTCCCCCCCCTTTTAAACATATATATTACACGAAAATTATAACCATGTTTCTAACCAGCTATTTTTTTTTTAAACCCATTTGAACAACCCGGTTGTGTTAAGTTTGCACCTCATTTGTATGCATTGCTATAGATATCATGTGCTTAAGTCAACTGGTCCCGAGTAATAATGTTAGGGTAAGTGAAAGATTGCCCGGAACCCTCAGTGCGCGACTCCGACTCGCACTTGACCGGTTTTTTTTTTTAATACGAGGAATCGCTTTCAAATTAACGTCAACGTATCTCGGCATCGCCTCGACTCGTGCCAGTGTTTAGTAACACATAGGCACAGACTACCTGGGGTGATCTGTGCACATAGTTCACCTAAGCTAACCTAACGTACATATAGCCTATTACAGTCGGGGCCTGTTACACACATACATAACAGACAATACAAAGCAGGCGCAATGACGATATGTAAAATTATAGTATTCAAGGCAAGGAAGGACTTTGTCACGCTGAATTTATCATAAACTTTACATTTTTTACAGATTCACGACGTTACTTTTGCGCCGGATACAACTGTTATTTTAAAAGAGACTTTGCCGGCCTTGGACCGAGCTGTAAAGGACGGCAAAGCCAGATATATAGGAATAGCTGATTATGATTTAGATTTATTGAAGGAGATAATTGAAGAGTCTGATATTAAAATATCTACAATACTATCATATTCCAAATCTACGCTATTTGACAACCGGTTACAAAATTATACAAAATATTTTAAGGTAAGTATATGTACTATGGAGGTATCTATACGACTCCATTTTTAACCAACCTTATTCAATAAGGAGGTTCTGATCGACATATTGTTATTACATATCATTTTAATTTGAAAATGAAAGCAACTTTAATAGGGATAGGGATGGAATATTGACTACTCTCGAATTGCTAGTACATGTAGCCTAATTAATCTTAATTTGGATAGATGTATCTATAAATACATACATTACTTTTAATTGTTGAAAAAAATGCGTGCGATACAATTAATAATTATAGAGTAAACGTGCTCGAAGAGTTTATTGGTTTGATCTTTATTGCACAAAATAAAACTTATCGTATAGCTATATTATACAAGGCGGAATTAATGCCACAAGGCATACTCTACCAATCAACCTCAAGGCAAAGCAGAAAGTGTAGGTGGTACTTGGACTAAGACGTAACATATAAAAGTAAGCATATACTTTATTTAAACATGTATTTTTAACCGAATTCAAAAAAAGGAGGGGGTTTTCAATTCGGTTGTATTTTTTTTATGAGAGACAGAACTCCGTCATTTATACGATATTTGGAAAATTTTTTTTTGTTCATGGGTAGGTATATCCAAATTGGTCCTATAAAATTTTGGTGAAGATCTGATGCCGGGATCCATGAGGAACCGAAGGAATTCCTCGAATATTACGAGCAAATCTATGGCGATATCAGTATTTATTACAGAAGTTTAAGCATTTACATCTGAAAATCACCATTTAGTTGAGAGAAACCAATGATGAAGACTAAAAATTATAATTTAGATTTCATTTACAACAGTCTTATCTACAATTGGTCTTATATATTTACAATAGGGCCTCCTCAATCTTCCCATTTTGGGCTCTAAAAATACTATATTTATAAAATAATATATTACTTTGGGCTATAAAATATATCACTAAAAATCACAAAATGTTTTTTTTTAATAAAAAAAGAACCGACTTCATAATAAACTAAAAAGCCAAAAATAATCTTTTATGTACGGTACGGATCACATTTGAATCACCCTTTGAAGTCGGTGCCAAACCTAAAGTGAAGTTCTTTATTTAACAAAAGTACGAATTAATTGCTATAATTAAATTTTGGTAATAACTAATGGCTCGCCACCGCTGTTCTTAATAGTAATAAATGAATGGTTTGGCACCGATATCAAAAGGTGATTCAAATGTGATCCGTATACCGTACATAAAATATTACGTTTGGCTTTTTAGTTTATTTGGAAGTCGGTTCTTTTTTTTTTTTTATATACAGCGATGAAACATATTTAGCAGTTATACTAAGACACTTCAGTTCTGCCAGCAAAGACGATACATATTGTATCAGGCTCACACATAAGAAAGAGTTTCATCTTCATGATATTCACGTGTAAATAGGCGAGACAGTGAGGGCTATCCACCCTGCATGCCGCAGTCCGCACCTCCCCTACATTATGAAAAAGTTGTAAAACTGAAATGCACAGATTTATTGAAGACATATTCATGAAAATAAGTGAAGGGGGTTATCCAAGCGCAACTGTATAGGTACTGAAAAAGATGTTTTTTATAAACCGATTTCAAAAAAGAGCCACAGCATTGCATACAAATGAGGTGCAAACTTAACGCAACCTGGTTGTTCAAATAGGATTTTTAAGAAAAAATAAATATTTAACCAAAACTCGCCAGTCAGTCAGTTATATTGAAAATCTTAATAAGTACTGATTCGTACTTAGTCATTATTTCATTTTTGTAATGGTTTACTTTCCATAAGCTGTCAAAAATTATAGTACCCACTCTGCCCGGGCTTTCTCTATTCGCACATATTTAATACTAGCTTCTGCCCGCGACTTCGTCCGCCTTAAATTCGTTTATCGCGGATAAGGGTATTTTTCCGAGATAAAAAATAGCCTATGTCCTTCCCCGGGACTCAAACTATCTCCATACCAAATTTCATCCAAATCGGTTCAGCGGTTTAAGCGTGAAGAGGTAACAGCCAGACAGACAGACAGACACACTTTCGCATTTATAATATTAGTATGGATTATCCACGATTATACTACCCACGATTCATTTTTTCCCTGCCTCAGCAGTAATAATGTAGGTAGTTTTCTTATTTGTAGAGTAAAGATATTGGCATAATAAACGCAGCTGCTACCGGCATGGGCCTGCTAACCAACGGCGGGCCGCAGTCCTGGCACCCGGCAAGCGACGATATAAAAGCTATCTGCAAACAGGCTTCTGATTATTGCAAGGTACCAACAGATGCTTTTCTGAATAAAGTTAATAATTAGACACTTATTGCAGATGACGTCACCATTGATGTAGGTAAGTCGGTGTCCAAAATTGCACATTCATGATTAATTTGATATGCAACTGACTATAAGCAATGAAGGCGTAGGTACAAAACAGTGGCGAGCGGCGAGTGGCGACTTGTGGAGTAAGAAATTAGCAATTTACGAACTCGGTATCGGTACACTCTTATACCGAGCTCGCTCTCATGATGGGTGGCATACTTATGCCCAATTATAGGTAGTATCTTCTACTTATTGAGCAGTAAACTGCGCTTACGCTTTTATCAACTCTAGTTCTAGAACATCCTAAGAATGTCGTCAAACGGAAACTTGGGGAACCGTGGACGAAAATATCCATTAAATGGACAGAGCGCATACTTGTTAATTTTTATTTGAGACCTTTTAAAAAAGCCGGTCAAGTGCGAGTCTGACTCGCACACCGACGGTTCCGAACAAACTTTCACTTATTCGTACTTAACTTGCCGGTTGAGTTAAATTTGCATCTGGTATCGATGACGAATACAACTGAGGGGCAAACTTAACCAAACCGAGTTATTCAAAAATGATGTTTGGTGATTAAAACAAACACAAATATTACTGTCTGTTTATAATTTTCGTGTAATATTCGTATTAAATTATATAAGTCCCGATATTTTCAGATTTTTCTCGTGTGACATTTCTGAGATAAACTGAAAAAGAAAACTTGCGGCCAGCTAGATACTACTTACGAATAATTAAAAATGAACAAACCAACCTGATCAGTTTGGCCAAACTTTCTCATAGAATTGTTCAAACTGTACTTTTAGTTAATCATGAAACATACAATTTTAATGTTAAGTTATTTTTATTTTCTCGCAGTCGAAGTGAAAAGCAGAGTGTTTAACACGTGGCTAAAAGCCATTATGACACTCAGACATATTTGCCCTCGCTCACTTCGTTAGCTCTTCCAAATAACCACTTCGTGTCATACTGGCTTATCTTAGCCACTTGTTAAACAATCTACTATTTAAGATATGGCGCTCTAATAGTCGGCCAGACAGACAGACAGAGTCGCACCATAAAGGTGCGTCCACACTTGTATCATTTGCTCGTATTTGATCACTGTGCCGTAGCATGACTGCGTATCGCGCTGCTTGGACGCTTACTGTCGGCGCGCCGATAATAAGCGCACTCTTCCGATACAAGTGTGTGATACGCGTAGCAAATGGATTTCGAGTTATCGGATCGGCGCAACATCCAAACGCGTGATCGTGACACGCGATCATACTACGCGATGATGATCTGATACGGGCAAATGATACAAATAAGGACGCAACTTTAGGGTTCCTTGTTTACCGTTTTGGTAGGAAAAAAAATGAAAAGCCCCAATTTTCCCGACGGTGCCCTAAATTTGAATTTTCATTAGCCAATTTTTATAAATGTTTCGAAATCAAAATACTTAATCATATAATTCACATTGAACAATTTGTTACGGTATTAAAAACGCGGCCTTCGGTAACTATTTTAAGTTACAGGCGTTCGATTCGTATTGGACACCGGGAACAAAAGTAACAGCGGGTCGAAAGTAAGAAAGGCATTGTAGAAGTGTCCAATAATCAGAATGCGGCGCTGGGCCGAGTCGAGTTAGCCGGATGCTGGTTCCCTGCTTGTGACCAGGCTCCACGCATGTATCCTAATCAGAGGGCAAGTTAGAGGACAAGATACGCTTTCACGCCTCTAAAGTAACATTTTCACATAGATTTCCTTAGCGCTTATTTAGCACGCACGAGGGATGATATCAATGTGTCTATTTGCGTAGACGTTTTTGATTAGATTTTTTATTAAATGTAATAAATTATTTATGTGCAAGGCATTCAGTGTTTTGCTACTGACGAATGTAATAAGAAAATCTTGGTTGGGTACGAAAGTAACAAACACAACACAACGTTCGCGTTCGAAAGAAAATTGCAAAAAGTGACCTGCAGATCATATGGCGGGGTAGGAATAATTGATTGACACTCAATCCCATCTCTAAATAGTCCGAGCCAACGCAAAGAGCTTTAATGATCAGAATGTTATTTATATCATTAAAAAAAAATAATCATATTATTCCTATTAATAAATGCTTAAGCTTATATACCTCGGTGGATCAAAAAGTACCCGTGTTTGATGGCAGGTGGTGTTACTTAGGAATGTTGGCATTACCGTCGTGTAGTATTGACTTAATCAATAAAAAAAAAAAAAACTGTGAATTGTTTATGGTTCGGTTTTTTTCTGGCGGCAAATTTTGTAAGACTTGTTTTGTTTTTCGTACAAAATGGAGAAAGAGCAATATCGTTCCGAAATTCGCTTCTTAATTTTGGATGGAAAACATGCGAACAAATAAAAGTTAAGTTAGATGCTGTCTACGGAGTTCGCCATCTATGACAACCGTGAGATATGGTTTAATGAATTTAAACGAGGTCGTAAATCTGTTTTCGACGAAGACCGCCCAGGGCGCCCGGCAGACGTGGTTACCGAAGAAATCGTGCAAAAGGTAAAAAACATACTGGTCGCCGAGCGACGTACCAAAGTGCGTGAATTAGCAGAGGCTGTAGGGGTGTCGTACGGAACAGCAATTAATATAATACACGATAAATTAAATATGAAAAAAGTTTCCGCCCGATGGGTGCCGCGATTGCTCACGGATGTAAATAAGCGCTTACGGCTGTCAATGTCGAAGGAGTCTGGGCTTGTTTGAGCGAAATCCGCAGGAGTTTTTCCGTCGTGTCGTTACTGTTGATGAAACCTGGATCCATTATTATACACCTGAGACCAAGCGGCAGTCTAAACAATGGATGTTTTCTGACGAGTCTGCCCCAAAGAAGGCGAAAACGGTCCCATCAGCAGGAAAAGTCATGGCTACCATTTTTTGGGATAGTAAGTGAATAATCCTTATAGATTTCTTACAAAAAGGGAAAACTATCACAGGGCCGTACTATAGCGAGTTATTGGACCGGTTTTAATAAAAAAATAAAGGAGACACGGCCCCATTTGGCAAAGAAGAAAGTGTTGTTCCATCATGACAACGCACCAGCACATTCATCAAAAATTGTCACTGCCAAATTAACCCAACTACGTTACGAATTGCTGCCGCTGCCGCACCCGCCTTACTCACCGGATCTGGCTCCCTGTGATTTTTTTCTGTTCCCCAATGGGTGATTATTTGAGCATTTTAAACGTCTCATTAGTCTGTACCCAATATTGACGAATTCCATATGAGTTGTGGCTCCATTTTCGGTAGTATTGTAGAAGTCGCGGCTTTTTATAACTATTATCAAAATTAGTTTGATTGCTTTTATGAATTGGCCAATATTGCGAACAGACTAATGAGACAGTTAAAACGCTCAAATAATCACCCCAATATGAAAACATGGCTCGGGGGAAAGAAATTCTGGTCAAAAGAGGAAGTTATAGCTGAAACAGAAGCGTATTTGGAAGAGTTTGACAAATCCTACTTTTTGGAGGGGTTAAAGAAGTGGCCAAAACGCTGGGAAAAGTGTAAGGACCTAGAAGGAGATTATGTTGAAAAATGAAGTAGAACTTTTATAATATTTTATGCAACTGTTGTATAATAGGGGTCAAAAAAGACGAGTGGCGTGGGTAAAGTGGGCGTGGCAAGTAAAGATGCCATGAGTGTTTTTTGACACAATTATACAACGTTGCATACAATAGTTTTTCTACGACTAAGGGGCCGTTCACAAATTACGTAAGGACAATAGCAAATATCGCAAAGAAAGACACCACGAGAGTTTTAGACCGAATTATACAACGTTGCAAACAACAGTTTTTCTACGACTAAAGGGCCATTCTTTAATTACGTAAGGACAATCGCAAGTATCGCAAAGGAAGATGCCACGAGCGTTTTTTGCTCGAATTATGCAACGTTGTATATAGTCTTTGGTTTTTAATCTCAGCGAATCGGCCACTGTATTCTTTAAGCCAATTAGCTCAGTTTAAAACAAAAGTCTATATACAATAGTCTTTTTACAACTAAGGGGCCATTCATTAATTACGGGGCCATTCATTTAATTTTTAAGTTGGTAATATAAACTATTTCAAATAACATTAGTTAAAAACTCACTGAATATAAATTATTAGATTGAAATTTTGTACTCTGTGGCACCAAGGAATACGTTAATAGCGACATTGTGACACGCTTAGCAGTGCGTTTTTGGGAAATAGACTATAGAGTTTTGCAAGTCTGAAGTAATGTATGTCTTTATATTAGAGTTGGTAACCATTTAAATGACACAAAGAAGTACAGGAGTAGAAAAAAAAGTATATGCGTCATCATTTCTAACACGGGTACTTTTTGATCCACCCACGTATGTGAGAAAGAAATTGCAGAAGTTACACGATGCCCGCAATTTCGTTCGCGGAGGAAGAAAAGTCATAACTCATCTTTTTTCGTCAGCGAAGTTGGGTAAAAGGTATCTGGAGATACCCAGCTACCCGTGTACCTACCAAAAATAGTTGAAATCTGTTTTGCCGATTTGGCGCGATAAAACCACAACGACACATACAAACATACAAAAAACAAATATTTTTCAATTCAGTGACCTCCAAATAGTCTGTTACAATATATTTTTTAAAATATCTTCAACTAGAAGGCGCCCGCAACTTCGTTGAACTCCTCTTTCTTTATTTTTTTTTTTATCCTATGACCTATATCTTATCCTATAACCATCTGTGAATACCCAGCTACCCATGTGCCAAAAACAGTTGAAATCTGTTTAGCCGTTTAGGAGTGATGAAACCGATGAAGTCACAACGACATGTAACTACAAACATTTTATTTTTACAACTTTATAATAGTATAGATATAAATATATTGGACCTTCACGGGATTCCTTTTACGGCCCGAAGCGTGTTACTTTCGATTTCGACCCGAGCTTGGGTTCAAAAGTAACATCGCCTTTTTTGCCATCTTCGTAACTATTAAAAATCGAAAACTATTCAATGGAAGTGTATTCATATATGTACAGTATTTTTTTAATAATTTAAATAATAAATAGCCAGAAATCGGAGCAAAACTATCATGAGTTAATTTTGTCCCCGGTCACCTCTACACCATCAATTCATCAATCAATCAGACTGGGTAAAAACCTTGACAGGATGTTTTTTTAAATTCTTGATTGAAACGTTTTATATTTAATATTGGTAGACTACATCTTAAGGCGCGTCCACATTTGTATCATTTGCCCGATCAGATCTTCGGTCCGTGGCGTGATCGCTTCTCACGATCACGCGTTTCGACATTGCGCCGATCCGATCGCTTGAAATCCATGTTGGTACGCGTATCACACACTTACATCGGACAAGCGGGGCATGATCGCCGCGCCGACAGTGAGCGTCCAAGCAGTGCGATACGCAGTCACGCCACGCCACGGTGGGTGATCGGATACGAGCCAATGATACAAGTGTGGCATAATAGTGTTTTTGTGATTCCTGTGATTGTAATTACACAATTACATTCGTGCTTCTTCAACTTAAGCCCTAGTGTGAAAAATTTATACGTGATATTAAGGTGCGTCCACATTTGTATCATTTGCCCGATCAGATTTTCGTCCCGTGGCATGATCGCGTGTCATGATCACGCGTTTGGACGTTGCGCCGATCCGATCGCTCGAAATCCATGTTTATACGCGTATCACACATGGTGTAATCGCCATGACGACAGTAAGCGTCCAAGCAGCGCGATACTCAGTCATGCCACGCCACGGTGACCAGATACGAGCAAACTGATGATACAAATGTGGACGCACCTTTAGATTGACGAGTAATGACTATGAATTTGTATACCTACGGGATTGGATTAGGTTCAAACTGTATAAAAATCGTTCCACTTTACCAAAATGTACCCTTATATACATTATTTTAGGGTCAAGGACTGGAACTTGCTCGATTAGCAACTTGGTTTACCTTAAACCAACCAGATGTCGATACGCATGTCTGCGGATTCTTCAACATCGAACAAATGCTTGACACATTAAGCGTCTACGAAAAAGGACTTTCTGAACAAGAAAAGTCTGCTTTGGCTCATCTGCAGTTGAGGTGTGTATCTGTAGAGTTAATTAGATTAATTACCGATCAAGGACCATTAAAGCCAGAGGACTGACCCTTTACATAGAAAAGGCCGTTTCCTGATCTTTAGTTCCATAATGAAAGAGAGGATGCGTTACTTGTAACAAAATGTTATAAAACTCAGTTGACACCATTCTCGGTTTTGCTTACAACGTCAACTAGACCGAATTTGCTGCAATATTAGGACCAGAAGCACATTAAAGTGGACGCTTTGAATTTATGCGCTCCAAGGATCTCGCCTGGATATACAGTGATTAAAAAAGAGAGAAAGAGTGAAAAAAATAGAGACTCATCCCAGTTTTGCAGTACCAGGAGCACATATGTGCACAGCAGGTTGTAGCACTCAGGAAATAAATTTATTGACACTTTTTCCTGTTTGCAGCCGGCGTTCATCGATTTATAAGACGTTATCACGTCAAAAACTACCTATTAGTTTGAGATTGGTATGACGTAATTTTCACTAATTTATTTCAGCGTCATCTAGATCATTGAGGGGCAGTATCTAGTCAGATAGTAGCCTATTAATTCCGTTCTCTGTGTAACATGCGTTATTATTTGACCACCTGGCTACGACCTTGGCGCCATCGAGCAGTAGCCTGAATTTTTCGGTCACTATGGGGAACGGCCTTTTGTATCGAAAGGGACAGTCCTTTTGCTATAATGGTCCTTGTTACCGATTGACATAATGATTGCGTTTATAGTGCGACATAGATAAATGATAATGATAAATCATCCCTGACTCGGAGTGCGACGGAGCATTACCAATAATATCATATATTATGTACTTAACTTGATAGTTAAGATAGAAATAGTGCATGCGACCATTCATTGTGGAAATTATTGAAGATTTTTTTTAATTGAGTATAATGTATTGACGTTCTTTTTACAGGTTCTTCGACAACGTTACGCTGCACTGGGACGAAATCGAAATAAATGACTACAGAGCAAAAATTTACAAAATGTCTACCTAATAATACACACCTATGTACAAACAAGCAAAGTATCACGTTTCAGGCGGAACAACTCGAGAGAACTGTAAAGGAATTTCATACAAAATTGTAGGCCCAGGCCGGGAAGTATTTTATTTTTTATTTTTATGTAAACATGGCGTCTGTGTTCATGAACAGGCTAAACAGCTGAATTATATATTTTTTTCTAGTGCCTGAATTAAAAAATATCCGCGTTAATGTTTTAGACACGATCTGATATTAAGAACACAAATCTGTATGGTTCATATGTTGATTAATACATTTAAAATATTGTCTGTACGTAAGTCACTCGAGACCACAGGCAATATTTAAAATCCTCGGCTTTTAATTTATTTATTACTAGCTGTGCCCGCGGCTCCGCCCGCGTGGAATTCGGTCTGTGTCAGTAAGCGGCTAATTCACCCCTCCCTCCTGGAGCCGAAACTTGAAGTAAAGTCCAGATAAAATGTAAAACAAATACCACTAATTAAAACTACACTCCAGAATCAATAGGTTTTCGCACTTATTTAAATTTTTGAAGTGATTTAAAAGACAAAGAGTATATACTTAGAGGTGTATATCGGACGATACAGTACCACTTTTCTATTTTTACGTCCTTGACTGTAGTACTATCTAAATCAAGTCCATGGCAAATATCACCCAAATCGGTCCTCCAGTCAAATCAGTCTAAGCATGAAAAGGTAAGAAATATACACATAGAAATCCATACTTCCTAACAACTTTTCGAATTTAGGTCTAATATTATTTAGACGTAAGATTAGAGGAAAGGTGAATATAGATATTGAGGCCCAGTATTTACATTTTATTTACAGTTATGTTTATGTATGAACAACTAAATATGTACATATATTTATATCTAAAGTTACTAACAATATTTTTTTGTACACCACATTGTGAGTCTACCCGGTGGGCATCAGCACGAACAGCTCCGTGCAGCTGGTGACACGCGAGCGCCCCACGTAGAGCTACCCTTGCGAGAAGCAGCCCGGGCGCAGGTTCACGCCAGCGGCGCGCAGCGTCTGCTCCTGCGACTTGTTGATGGTCATGATGACGCAGACGCTCACGGGGAACTGTAGGCGCTTGAAGCGGAGCGGGAAGTTGCTCGTTATGAGGGGGGTGCAGGGGATGAACACGGCTTCTCCGAAGCCGCACCCCATCGGGATTTGCGCCTCGATGAGGTTTTGCTGCAGCTGCACTACTTTTAGCCTGGCTCCGTTGCACAACTTTAGAGGTCACAAATTCCGAAGAAGCATGATTGGAACTCCAACTTTCAGGGTTAATGTGTGTGCTGGGAGTCTTGAAGCGCTCAATGAGTTTAGGAACTCCATCAAGTATGTTGTGACGAAGCGTTCATCCAAGACAGTGTTAATGGAATTATATACTGCCTGTTCACCTTCCATTTCCGCCAATATCCGCGCATTAACGGCTCTCTTACAAACCGAAGAGTTCTCACGTCGCGTCACCTGGCTCAGGCCTCCGTATACGCTCCGAATGTGGTCTTCAACGGTCAGAACAATCTTGCATAACATCTCTGGTAATCGAATCAGGCCGTTGGTTTCCTCCAGAAGTCCTTCTCCAACCTGAAGCAGTACCTGGGCAAATTCTTGCACATGTGAGACTCCTCCTTGTTGATACTACTGAGCCACGTATCTCGTATTTTGTTGTATTATTAAATCAATTATATTCAATTAAATTTGTTGATATCCGTACCCCCTCTTCTAACTAAGATTTAATTTGACACAATGCCAAGGTATTAATTTTAGCGCCATCTGTTAGTTTAGCAAGGTACTCAATAGTAGTCATAGGCTCGTGTAGCACATATTTGAGACAAGTTTGCACCTTCTTCCTAAGTAGCGCCATAAGATTCAGGAGCATACTTAATCAAATCAAGTGTAGTGGCTACTCCCCCTTTTAAGGTTGAATTTTTATAGCCTATAACCTGGCCGGGAATTTTCTCAACAGATTAGTAGAGTTTGCATCAAAATCTGCTCAGCCGTTTTCAAATTATGTGCGTACAAATAAACAGATAAACAGACAAAAATTCTAAAAACTGTTGGAATGTGTTCTGTTATCGATTCTAAGTATCCCCGGCCAACTTTTTTTCGAATATCTTCCATGTACCTACAAACTTTCGAGCCTCTTCAGCTTTATTATATGTATATGTCGCAGGGAAATAGCTAAAACAGAGGTTTGATCAAATCTCTAAGGGATATATTGGCCGGGGATACTTAAAATCGATAACAGAACACGTTCCAACAGTTTTTAGAATTTTTGTCTGTTTGTCTGTTTATCTGTTTATCTGTTTGTCTGTTTATTTGTACGCGCATCGCGTGAAAACGGCTGAGCAAATTTTGATGCAAGCTTTACTAATCTGTTGAGTAAATTCCCGGCCAGGTTATAGGCTATAAAAATTCAACCCCTAAAAAAGGGGGTAGCCACTACACTACATTGAGTTAAATTTGCACCTGAATCGTATTGCGCTACTTAGGATGGAGGTGCAAACATTTCTCAAATATGTGCCGAGTGTCGAGTACTCTTCTAAACTAATAGGTGGCGCTAAAATTAATATATTTTTGGCAAAGTAACTATAAGTTTGGAAGAGGGAGTACGGATATTAAAAAAAATAATTGCATAATTGATTTAATAATAGAACAAAATACGAGATAAGTGGCTCGGTGGTATCAACAAGGAGGAGGCTCACATGTGCAAGAATTCGTCCAGGTACTGCTTCAGGTTGGAGAAGGACTTCTGAAGGAAACCAACGGCCTGGTTCGATTACCAGAGACGTTATGCAGGATCGTTCCGTCCGTTGAAGACCACATTCGGAGCGTATAAGGAGACCTGAGCCAGGTGACGCGACGTGAGAGCTCTTCGGTTTGTGAGAGAGCCTTACTCACGCCGAAAATTGAACAGGCAGCGGCAGTTAATGCGCGGATATTGGCGAAAATAAAGGTGAACAGGCAGTATATAATTCTATTAGCTGTTGGCCGCGACTTCCTCCGCACAGAGATAAAATTTGTAGCCTTTTAGAAGGCAACTTCGTCAGCGGAGGAAAAAAACATAACCCTCTTTTTTTCTTCAGCGCAATCGAATAAAAAGTGTCCTATAATTATCTGGGGACGCCCAGCTACCAGTCTACCAAAAAGAGTTGAAATATGTTTGGCCGTTCTGGCGCGATGAAGCTACATCGACACATACATACAAACATACAAAAAATAAAAATGAATTAGTGACCTTCAAATACTCCATATGACTTATTTTTAGATTTTCTATATTATAGTAGTAGATTATCTATATAAGTTTAGTGTACATAGACATTTCATTTTACACCTTAATCTATCTATCTTCTATATTCCATCTATCTATATGTCGCATGGAAATAGCCAAAATAGAGATTTGATCAAATCTCTAAGGGATATAACCAAATAACGCAGGATGGTAAAATGACGAATCAATTATATCATTTGTCTAGAAAAAGTCAGTCATTTGATTAAATCCCTGAATTTGTTTAGTGAAATGACGAAATCAAACAAAAAAGGCAACCCATTTTGTCATTTCACCAGATTTGTTTAGTGATTTGATAAATCCTTGAAGCACGTCAGTGATTTGACGAAACGAACTTGCAACGCCATTTCGTTTTATTATTTTACTAGGCAAGTTTAGTGATATCATAAAGTTTCTTATGACTCACGTTTAGTGATATGATAAAGATTTTATCATATCACTGAACGTGTCTAGTGCAATGATAAAACGAGTTGACTTTGCGAGTTCGTTTAATCAACTCACTGACGTGTTTCAGGGATTTTATCAAATCACTAAACAAATCTGGTGAAATGACAAAACGAGTTGCCTTTTTTGTTTGATTTCGTCATTTCACTAAACAAATTCAGGGATTTAATCAAATGACTGACTTTTTCTAGACAAATGATAAAATTGATTCACCATTTTACCATCCTGCGTGATTTGGTTATATCCCTTAGAGATTTGATCAATCTCTATTTTGGCTATTTCCATGCGACATATAGATAGATGGAATATAGAAGATAGATAGATTAAGGTGTAAAATGAAATGTCTATGTACACTAAACTTATATAGAAAATCTACTACTATAATATAGAAAATCTAAAAATAAGTCATATGGAGTATTTGAAGGTCACTAATTCAATTTTATTTTTTTGTATGTTTGTATGTATGTGTCGATGTAGCTTCATCGCGCCAGAACGGCCAAACATATTTCAACTATTTTTGGTAGACTGGTAGCTGGGCGTCCCCAGATAATTATAGGACACTTTTTATTCGATTGCGCTGAAGAAAAAAAGAGGGTTATGTTTTTTTCCTTCGCTGACGAAGTTGCCTTCTAAAAGGCTACAAATTTTATCTTAGTGCGGAGGAAGTCGCGGCCAACAGCTAGTAGAATTATATACTGCCTGTTCACCTTTATTTTCGCCAATATCCGCGCATTAACTGCCGCTGCCTGTTCAATTTTCGGCGTGAGTAAGGCTCTCTCACAAACCGAAGAGCTCTCACGTCGCGTCACCTGCCTCAGGTCTATGCTTACGCTCCGAATGTGGTCTTCAACGGACGGAACGATCCTGCATAACGTCTCTGGTAATCGAACCAGGCCGTTGGTTTCCTTCAGAAGTCCTTCTCCAACCTGAAGCAGTACCTGGGCGAATTCTTGCACATGTGAGCCTCCTCCTTGTTGATACCACCGAGCCAATTATCTCGTATTTTGTTCTATTATTAAATCAATTATGCAATTTTTTTTACTCCCTCTTCTAAACTTATAGTTACTTTGGCAAAAATATATTAATTTTAGCGCCACCTGTTAGTTTAGAAGAGTACTCGACACTCGGCACATATTTGAGAAATGTTTGCACCTCCATCCTAAGTAGCGCAATACGATTCAGGTGCAAATTTAACTCAATGTAGTGTAGTGGCTACCCCCTTTTTTAGGGGTTGAATTTTTATAGCCTATAACCTGGCCGGGAATTTTCTCAACAGATTAGTAAAGCTTGCATCAAAATTTGCTCAGCCGTTTTCACGTGATGCGCGTACAAATAAACAGACAAACAGATAAACAGATAAACAGACAAACAGACAAAAATTCTAAAAACTGTTGGAACGTGTTCTGTTATCGATTTTGAGTATCCCCGGCCAATTTTTTTTGAAATATCTTTCATGAACAGACTTTTGACCCTCTTCAGCTTTATTATATGTATGTATAGCACAGACTAATAAGATAGAAATAGAGATTCTAATTATCAGGTTGCGTATAACCGCCCTAATAGGGTATACTCGAACACCACACACGTGAAATATGGACGACTATCGTAAAAAAACACATTATGGCCCTGTATAGGGAAAAGTGAAAAAAACCTTTTGTCGTGTAGTTTGAGTGGTATATTTTTTTATTTCATTGCATATGTTTGAGAAAAGCACTAAACATGCCTCTGGCCGTGAAAAGTGCTTGTCGACTTCGTATCACTATCCTACTCTTTCTATACCTACTCACCCGGCAAGGCCTTCTTTCCCGGCATCTGCAGTAATCCTACTCCCATACTAATATTATAAATGTGTAAGTGTGTCTGTCTGTCTGTCTGTTACCTCTTCACGCTTAAACCACTGAACCGATTGGAATGAAATTTGGTATAGAGATAGCTTGAGTCCAAGGGAAGGACATACGCTCCTTTTTATCACGGAGAAATACCCTTATCCGCGGTGAATGAATTTAAGGTGGACAAATCGTACGTTAAGGTACGCTAGTACGCAAAAACTACATAACAGATTTGCGTAAAAATCTGCAGTAATAAGCTTAGAAATCAAAATAGGACAAAGGCTATAAATTTTGAGGGTATTCATTCATAAAAGGGTTTTTAAAAACAATAAATGGAAAAACATGACTTGTTCATTGACATTTTCTGTTCTAGATCAAAGAGAATATAACCACTTGTTCTAGACAATGAATAAACAATTGGTAACCTAGCAACAGTAATACTACCTACACGATTAAGCAAAGAACACACCTTTCGTATATGACGTATCATACCAATAACAGTATATCTTAATATAGCCGGATAATAGCCCGTGGTACATTTTGGACTTGCGATCATCTCTGAATGGTAAACATTTTGTTACAAAACTTGGGTTTATAAATAAGATAAATTCAAAACGAGTTCTTTGTAACAATATATGGAAAATTATCACTTTTTATTAACTCTGAAATTTTTATTCATAGGAATTATAAAAAATAATTGCTTTGAAAGCAATATGACACGTTAGTACCTGTTTGCGTAACTGGATGGCATTAGTTAACGAGTTTTCGTTATTTATATATATATATATCAAATCAAATCAAAATCAAAATATTCTTTATTCAAGTAGGCCTAGTTACAAGCACTTTCGAAATGTCAGTTACATGAGAGTGAATGTTTGCTGGAAGAAATACAATATGATCCAACATTTGCTGCAAGGATTAGGGAAACCCAGAAAAACCTAATCAGATCATTTAACTTAAGTGTAATTATTGATAAAATCATCATTAATATATATATATATATATAATAGGACAAGTCCTGACTCATATATCAACGCAGAGCCGAAACTGCTGAACTTAGAGACTTGAAATTTTCACAGTAGACACTATTTATAACGTAGGTAAGGAACAAAAAAGGATTATTGGAAATTCATCTCCTAACGGTGTTAAATTGGGGTTGAAGGTTTGTATTGAAAATCTATAAATATTTGAGTAACTGTTATTATATTTCGTATGTATAAATTCTTCATTTTAAACTAAGAAAACTAATTTCAGCATTTTTGGAAACCCATCCGATAACGGTATTAAATTGAGGTTGAAAGTTTGTATGGAAAATCTGTAATTGTTTGAGTAACTGTTATAATATTTCGTGTATACAGACTATTCATGTAAAACTAAGAAAGCTAATTTAAGCATTTTTGGAAATTCATCCCCTAACGGGGTTAAATTGGGATTGAAAGTTGGCATGGAAAACCTGTAATCAATTGAGTAACTGTTATAATACTTATAATATTTCACGAATAGACTCTTCATTTAAAACTAAGAAAACAAACTTCAGCATTCTTGGAAATTCATCCCTGAAAGGGGTAAAATAAGGGGTAACTGGGACGAAAGTACAATGGCGCATAAAGGATGTTGTATAGGTGCGCTGAATAGAACTTTGAAAGATATTATGATGGGTGGAGTCACTATGTTGTTAGCTGGAGATTTTCGTCAGACTCTTTCTGTAGTTTCGAGGGGAACTAGAGCTGATGAAGTTAAAACCTTCATTAAGGCATCATAAGGTCAGTATTATGTAAATAGTCTCAAGCAATGATAATAAAAATATAATCATTATGAAGGTACGTAAATTTAAGTGTAAATGCTCCGATCGCAGCGCGCCATTTTGATTGATTTGACATACGTAATATTTACAAATATTGCATATTAAAGATGAGTTGTTTTATTTTTTTATTTTAAACTGTATGAATTCGGCGGTTTGTTAAGTTACATAGATATATATATATATATATATACCTTATTTATGTACATTATTTCAAATAAAATTAGTTTGAGACTGACTGAATATAAATTATTAGATTGAAATTTTGTACTCGGTGGCACCAAGGAATACGTTAATATGACATTGTAACACGTTTAGCAGTGCATTTATGGGTATATAGAGTTTTACAAGTCTAAAGTAATGTATAGGTTTATATAAGAGTAGGTAACCATTTAAACGACAGAAAGAAGTACAGGAGTAGAAAAAAGTACATTATAATACGAATGTGGTGCGTTGGTAATTACACTCGAGGCTATATCTTGCAGCACGAGTCGTAGACGAGTGCTGTATAAAGCCGAGAGTGTAATGACCAGTGCTCACGAGTTTCATACGACGTTTTACATCACACTTGCGAGGCAAAAAGCAAAAAAACAATCGTACCTTACTTAAAATTTCGTTTAGGTTATACGTGCGTAACTAATCGTGTAGTCGTAAGTTTTACATTAATCCGTCATCAGTACCTCAAATTTACGTACCTACTCGTACATAATGATTATATTTTAAGTATTATTGCATGAAACTATTTACACAATATTGTATTTTTTTAAAATAATCATACTTTAATCATCTTTAATATGCAATATTTGTAAATCGCAAACTTCGTACGCGGAGGGAGAAAAGTCATAACCCTCTTTTTTTTCTTTAGCGTAGTCGGGTAAGAAGTTTCCTATAACCATCTGGAGATACCCGGCTACCCCTGTGCCAAAAGTAGTTGAAATCGGTTTAGCCGATTTTGCGTGATGGGGCCACAACGACACATACAAACATAAATAAAATCCAAAAAAAAAAAGTTTTTCGTTTTAGTGAATTCCAAATAGTCCGTAACAACCATTTTTTTGAAAATATCTTCAATGTACAGACATTTAATTTTTACAACTTTATAATAATAGTTGTCAAATCAATAAAAATGGCGCGCTGCGAACAGTGCATTTATCTGTGCTCGCGCATGAGCGTTGAGCCAAAGGCTAATTGGTTAATCAGCCAAACATTAATAATATATAATAAATGGAATGATTATATCAATTTAATACAATCAAAATGTTATTTTATTTACACAACTTTATAATTAATTGAAATTAATTGCTTTTGACAAGTACCAGTTGAAGTAGTTTTGTAAATGACCAACGTGCCATACTCGTTACTTTGGCACTGAAGGTAACCTGTGAAAGCTTCACTCGCGGAGGAGTAAATCTCATAACCCCTCTTTTTTTCTTCAGCGCAGTTAAACAGTGTCCTATTACAATCTGTGGATACCAAGCTGCCCGTGTACCAAAAATAGTTGAAATCTGTTCAGCCGATTTGGCGTAATGAAGCCACAACGACATTGACAAACAAACAAAATCGATTCAGTGACTAAGCTATTTGGAGTAGCCCGTTACAATATTTTTTTGAAAATATCTTCAATGTAGGTACAGACATATCTTTAATACAACTTTATAATAGTAAAGATAACAAATCGTTACGAGTAGTAAATTATAATCGTGATGATCTGAATTCTGCAGTCAGTATATTTTGTAACTTTTAATGAAGGCCTAGCAGTGTTCCATAAGTAGAACTATAGCGTATTATTAATGCAGATCCATCTTTGAGATCCGGTTCAGCTAGTCCTAGTCTGTAGACTTCCTTCAACAACTCAACAAAACCTTGATATCTTTGTACAAACATATTATCGAGCTGATTAATATTTATGTTTAAACCACGCGGCTTAACTTTTTTAGTTCTTGTGTGCCACACCAGCACTTTAGAGCAATTATCTGCTAATGGTTCTACATCTTCTACTTTTACACCCAAGTTTTGAAGGAATCCATTTTCTTCATAACCGGCTTGATAGGGCATCTTTGCGGACCAGCTTAGTAGTTCGATGTTAATCGCGAACCCAGCCATGTCGACCGGAAATTTTCTGGAAGCCGGCCAGGAGTCAAAGAACGCGGACACCTGTGGTAAAATACGTCATTTCTTTAGTTTACACCTACTGGGCCTCATAGGAAGAGCCTCTTTAATTTCCTTTTTTGAACATATTACGTGATCTGCCGAGTTATCATTTTAGGCTAAATTGATGGTAGTCGTGCTCAGGGTAACCACAACATGGTCCAACCCTGAAGAAGTCGGGGGACAGTAGTACGCATTGTGGAGTCACAAGTCGTAACGGCTATGACCGCATTTTTTTGCAATTAGAACGAAACCACATGTATGTAGGTATGTATTCCTCCAGTGAAAAACTCGTCGTCCTCCAAATTCTACAAGGCCGTGAGAGACGCGCCGGATAGAAACCGGTGCAGGCAGATCATCCGCTCCAGGAGCAACCCTGACTCTGACCGAGCCCAGAGAAAGATATGTTCCTCAGCAATTAAGTATGTTTCTTTCTGAGAAGAGAAAAGATGTTGGTAGGATAACTAATGTAACTTGCCTTTCCATTTTTGATAATCGGTGAAGACACTCCATAACTTCCAATGAGACCTACAGGAAACATTGATATTCTCTTAGTCTTTCTTATTTCATCGAAGAGCTGGAGGTCGACTACGTTATCGTCGTCACCAAAGTAAAGAATGCCTCTCATTTTGTTACTTATAAGCCATGCTAGAGCAGCTCTACGATTCGCTACACCTTTTGGATGGATACATTTATAAGTGTAAGGCTTGGGACTCGATATATGAGTGTATGGAAGGTTTGACCGTCTGTAAAAAAAAACACATATGCCAGGTGAAAGTTTCGGCGTGGGCAGATTCTAGTTCTTCTTCACATGATTTTTCAGGTACATACATTAGCGAAACTATAACCTTTAGATCACTTTTTGTCATAGACTGCTTGTGCATAAACAATTTGGGCATGAGATTTTATATTATTATTTGACCATAAATCTAGAGAGTGTGAATTAATTAACCGTCAGAATCACGAGCAAAGTTAGCTGATTAAACGTAGCGTAGCCTAAGTAGCACAAAACTACATTATAGGGTGCCACACAAGGTCCAAATCGGTAGCTTTAGCATTTATGAAGACTTATAAGAGTGCACTCTAACTGCAATAGCTGACAATTACCCTTTCGCCTGTATAATGACGTTATTGTGGGTCACAGAGACAACACTGTAATGTTGCAAGCATTAATATAGGTAAATTGTTGAGTATTATACAGCTCATAGCAATCAATAGTACTGTAAGCTGGAATTGAGTATTTTTGTGGCCTTAAACTAAGCTATATTCTGAATTGAAGACCGCGAGTGTACCCTTAAAACGTTTGCATTTTAAGCCAGAACATGTGAACTACTATAATGCTACCAATTATTCAGTGGCTTCAATTATCAAATATATAATGCGTCTTGCTGCATAAAGTGAACTTTCATAGTGTTAATCAGCTTGTTACACGCAGTCTTATAAAAGCACTTATAAAGCCCACATGATCACTACGGGTGAACCTATATAGTGCTAAATTACAGCAAACTGCTATAAATAAGATCACATGTAACCTATTAGCCCGTTTAGAGCTGAATAATTATACTAGCGTCGACAATTAATCTGCTAATGCAGTTAAATAAGATCTTGAAGACTTATTTTTTCAGCGCCCCGTATGTATATAAGTTAATCGCCGCTAGAATAGTGATATGTCGTGGAATCGGATCCCTATAATTCCTACAGAGAGTTTAGTGGTTCACTGAATACAATATTTGCGTACATGTTACCCGTTTTTAAGCTTCGAATCAATCTATAGCTGACTTGTTTCTCACCAGCATTACTCGTTTCAGCTCATTACTGCTTTATGAACCACGGAGTGGATACTTAAACAACCCATACCATTTCGTCGTAGTTAATACAGTGCACATTGCTTGTCTTCCATTTTTAGCCTATAATTTAACCGTCATATAATATATTAACAATTCATTTCTGTTTAGACAATGAAAATAACAACTGGATTTGAATAGAAAATGTTGATTTTATAGATAAACAGCTTATTGTCAAATTACTAATGCAAAATATAGAGATTTCTTTTTTTAAATATAGTATTAACCTATTTTTATACTCTTATTTTCAAAGAAACAGTGATCTTTTGGAAGCGCGTGAAAATTTTCGTCTATATTGATATAGTATTTGACAATAAATTCTCTTTCCCATTCGAATTTTACGTACATGATGGAGATTAAATGAAGGTTACTAAGCGAAAAAAGCATTTACTTATTTCACCACAAACACTGCTGTCACAAAATGGTACACGCAAACTTATTTGTCAAAATAAAAAATAAGTAGATGTTAAGCTTATTCACAATTTTGCCACTTGTGAATTTTCAACTCCATAGGAACGTTAAAAAATTTCCGGTGTTTACCTTGTGCTGAAAAATAGGCCACACAGACTCTATTAACCAGCCATTGTGCTGAATAATAGGTAACACATACTCTAATAATCAGTCAATGTTCAGTTCTTGGCGGCTTGTTACCTTTGATAATGCTTAAATAATGCTGATATAACGCTAATAGCTGCAGTTATTCAGCTAATAGCTGTTTAATTTGTGCCCAAATCAGAGTTATATCAGCTGAAGAGGCGCATCTAACGCTCTTATTCAGCAGGCTTGTATAGCTTAGGATTATTTTGTGGACAGTGATTCAGCTACTATACAGCACTTCTGTGCTACTTGGGAGGTAGTACCTAGTAGGAGTACGACTTATTAAATTGCAATGTCACCTAAGAATAGTAGCGACTTGGTCAGAACAGAGCGGCTGGTCATCGGCCACGATCCAGTGCAGGCGCGGCACGTGCATGAGTGTGTGCGCCAGGCGTGTCAGCTCGGGCACTTGCTCCGCCCGAGGGTACGTGGGCGTCACGAAATATATCATCTTCCAATCAGTTTTGTTATCGATGTAAATTCTTCTATCATCAAAATTAATATTACATATGGTATTTGTTACCGTTATTGACTTCATTTGTTGTTCACATTTACCTCGTATCAACCTGAAAAAAGGTCGAAAATTATTATTAGTCCGTAACTACCATTTAGCGCCTTCTTTGTTTGTCAATAAGTATCTGTACCTATAGTAACTATTATAGCAGGCATATGTGCCATACCTTAGAATTATCTCATGCTGGAAGACACAAATTAGTAACACCACAGTTAAAATTGATTTAATGGGGTGTTTTTTAAGTCTAGTTATAATGTACACCATCTTAAAATATCGAATTGACGGGTCAGCTAAATACGACGATGAGTAGGTACAGATACCTATATACCTAGTTACTGAAAAAGCTGAGTCTGCAGCTATCCTAAATCCTTGTTAATTATTTTATAGCCGTAATTCATGTTATTTCTTACGGCGGAATTACTGAAATATTAAAATGCAGACTTTGATTTGTCAGACTATTGTAGGTATGAGTTAAGTGGCAAATTTTAGCGATGTATAAAATCAACAGTGCTACACTCAAAGCTCAAATGCTTATCATTATCAGCCTTCCAACAATTGACATTATTTTCTCTAGTAGGTACCTACTCCCTACTCTAGTAACAGTAAACCAAAATGCGAAACTACACTAATTTGGTACACCTTCACTACATTTACGTACTATTTAACTTTCTAAGACTATTAATCTTAGTATAAAAAAAATTGCAAACACTATGAGACTTTATTACTAATTACAAGAATACGTTAGTTAATTGCCATTAAAGAAAATTTCTAACATAAAATGCTATCTGGGTTCGGCAAGTCTATAATGTTTTTATGTAGGTACAGTTCTTTACCTACTACTTACGACCTGCAGCAACAAGTTGCAAGACTTCTAAGCACATGCACTGATAATATATTCTGAAGCCATTTTTTTATGAGACTGTAGGCGTGTTTTGGGGCCCTTTTCTTGTTTCTTGAGTGGAAGCTTGATCACATTGTATCACAGGAGAGCAGGACAACAAGGGGCGAGGGACGGCGTGCATGAAACAAACTTTGAACTAGAATAGCCCCGCCCCACTAGTAAAATAACAAATGTCACAAAATCACAACTAAGATAAAATTTGTGTAAAAAATAGGTTCAATCTGATATTTTTTGTACGAATTAAAATATGGAAAAAAAACCTACTGATAGATTTTCGTCTTTATGAAAAAAAGACGGAACTCTTATAGGATCACTTTGTTGTCCATCTGTCTGTCTATCTGTCTGTCACAACGCGTTTTCTCAGGAACGCGGTGAGGAATCAAGTTGAACTGAACTTAACATCATATACTTATGTCCGCGTTGTAAAAAAACAACAAGCTTCTAAGTCAACGCAATCCAAAGATACAGTCATTAAAAACCTATGAGTACTTCCAGATGTCCTTGAAACTTGAATATTGGTAGGAACGTAGATCTTATAGCACGACGCACGAAATAAATTAGAAAATATTAATTTTTTAAGTCTATGTCAGTACCAAATGATGACCCCACAACGTGTAAATTTTGCTTAGAAGTAGGGCACTACTAACACTGGTTACGGCCGTTTTAGAGTATATTCGAGGAACCATCGGTGCGCGAGTCGGACTCGCACTTGGCCGGTTTTAATTAACTTATGCATGGAAACTCAAAAAGCATCAATATTTCAAAAGTCGTCCACTGCTAGACATATGCCTCCTCCTAAGAACGCCACAACGGCCAGTACTGCGCCGCCCGCATCATGCGGACAGCAGCGGCCTCCACCAGGTCATCAGTGTACCTTGTGGGGTCTTACCCGCGCGTCGTCCCGTGGGTGGTCACTAGTCGCGAACTCGTCGACCCCAGCGGCCGTCGTTTTCACACTAAAATGTAACCTGCCGTGGACTGAAAATCGGGAATAGGTAATTAGTTGTAGGTATAGCCGGATGCAAGGATATTTTTTTGGTGCGGTCCCCGAGATTTCCCTTTTTATCGTTCCAGCTAAATAATTTTTATTGGACACAAATAACTCATCAGTTTTCGTGCCAAATCACACCATAATAATGGCAAGCGGCAGCCATTTCTAGCAAAAAAACTTTTAAATGTTGAGTTCGATTCCTATGTCTATGAAAACCGATTTTCAGCCCACATTGCGTGCCCCCGACGTTATTTTGGGATCACTTATTCAAAGGGTACTTACCCTTTATATCATTACACTTTGATATGAAATAATGATCTTTATTGCAGAATAAAGATCACACTCAGAATCAAGATCTACTTACAGAAGTAGGGGAAGACCGGGTAATGGGAGTCAGCGGGTAATGGTGGTCACCCACACATCTCCAAAACTACAAACACTAGAGATACGTTTACGGGCGTTCCCGCCCCCCTCTGGCCCCGCGCTAGCGCTGCGACAGCGCCGCGCCTGTTGGCGACGGCATCGGGATTAAGAGGTGTGTTTTGTTTTTGCGGATCGCCGATGTAAATTTTTACGTACGCAAAATAGACGGTAAGTACTATAATTATTGATGTACTTATATGTGACTTTTTTATGTCTACTTGTGCATTAAGTGTACCGATTTCATAGTTAAATCTCGCGTGCTGTTAACACGTATATATTTATTGTTTATTTTTTTCTTCATAAAATACTTGTGGGTAGTGAGGATCAGGTGACCCCCATTGCCCGCTAGTGACCACGATTTCCCGCAATGTAAAAGGTATAATATAATTTGTTATTTTGGTTTCAGATGCCGAAAGTACGAGTCAGAACTACCACAAAAGCTTCCTGGTCTTCTGACACATTGGAAAAAGCAGTGAAAATTATATAATTTTCTATACGCAAAGTTGCTAGGGTTTCGAATATTCCATTTTCGAGTCTACAAAAAAGATATTATAATAAAAACAACTTAACACCACGTCTTGGGCGACTCACTGTGTTCAGCGCTGATCAAGAAAAACAATTGGCTGACTTGATAAAGAAGATGGCGAATATGTTTTATGGATGCACAGGTACAGAAATAAGAAAAGTGGTGTTTGAATATGCTGAAAACTTGAACCTAAAACACAACTTTAATCAGTCTTCGAAAATGGCTGGTCGTGACTGGTTAGTATCTTTTATGGCCAGAAATGATATATCAGTCAGAAAACCAGAAGCCACCAGCATAAATCGGATCACTGCATTCAATAAAACAGAAGTGCAGCAATTTTATCAGCTGCTGGGCGAACTGATGGCAAAACATAAATTTGTCCCAAAAAATATGTACAATTGTGATGAAACGGGCATTACTACTGTCCAACCTCCTGAAAAAAATTCTAGCAGCTTAAGGGCAGAAAAGAGTGGGTTCAATCACAAGCTGGGAGCGAGGAAAGAATATCACGTTAATGTGTGCAATGAACGCTGCCGGTGGATTCATCACACCGATGTTTATTTTTCCACGGAAAAGACTGAATCCAGTTCTCGAGAAGGATGGGCCAGCAGGGGCTCTTTACAAGTGCTCAGACAACGGCTGGATTAATGAGCAGCTCTTTTTTGAATGGCTCTCGCACTTTAAGCATCACGCTAGATCTTCTGCCGAAGAACCAGTTCTTCTGATACTGGACAATCATGCAAGTCACATTTCGCTCCGTATCTATGAATTTTGCAAAATAAATCACATCCATATGCTCTCTTTGCCTCCGCATACGTCTCACCAAATGCAACCTCTTGACGTTTCGTTTTTTGGACCACTTAAAGGGGCATACAAAAAGGAGTGTGACTTATACATGAAAAGTCACCTGGCAGAGAAGATCACTCCTTACGAAGTAGCATCCTTATTGCGGAAAGCATTTAATAACGTTGCGTCCATTAGTAAAGGAGAGTCATGATTTAGAGCAACTGGTATTTATCCAATGAATCCCGATGTATTTTGTGAAGAAGACTTTCTACCTGCTGTATTGCTCCAATCGGAAACTACTGCCATTCAAAATGTTGATGAATCAGTTGCAATTAATTACCCAGCACAAGGTCAAGAACGCTCTCCTGTACCGAGCACATCAATGCAAGTTGATTCACCGCTTCCACCGACGCCACCAAGAACTTCTAGCGCAGTTGATTGTCCAGATCCGGGGCCCAGCTCATCTGTGGAGAGTATTTTACCAGCACCTGATCCAGTATATTCACCAGTCCTTGTCACATCAAAGCAAGTTAGTCCACCAGTCTGTAGTCTTGATATTGTGTCCAAATTAATTAAGTTGCCAGAGAAAACTAAAACCCATAATACTAGACAAAGCCGTAAGAAGCAGCATGCAACGATTTTAACGTCTACCCCAATAAAAGAAAACCTGATAGAAAAAGAAAACAAAAAAATTAAAATCGTCTGCTCAGCCAAAGCTAAAGGGAAAGGAAAAAAACCGTCTGCCCAGCTAAAGATAAGAAAAAAGGTAAGGGCCAAGGAAAAAATACTAAACTGCCGAAGAAGGAGACCGAAAGAGTAAAGACGAAGGTTCTCCAGGAATCAAACGATACCACTGTATCAGACATAGGAACTGATGATTTAGGCCAAGATGATGAGCTAGATGATGCTGACGACACAGGAAATAGGTGCTTAATTTGCGACGAATTTGGTCCTCATGTGGTTTATGGGCTCACGCAGATTGTACTGGGTGGGAGTCTGCCAAGGGCTATGTTTGCAATTTGTGTTAGATTTTTGTATGATCCTCATTACCCGCAAGGTGACCACAATAGCCCATACCTCTGTGCAATGGGAGTCAAAACAGTTAATTTTTGTAACTTTCATATTTGCCAAAGATGATTAGTAATGTGACTATTATTGATCTCAAATAATAGTCTATTAAGTAGATTTTGTTATGAGGCGGTTGCAATAAAGATTTCGTTTCATTTTATTTTTTTACTTTAATTCTTGCTTAAGTGATCCCCATTACCCCTTTCTACCCTAGGCTGCAAGGCTGCTGCAAGGGCACTTTCACAAGTCTGACTCTACGGCGTTTCCCAAGAGGAGACCACTGTTGAGAAGAAAGCCGAAACAAACTCAACAGTCAATTATTTTGAGGGTTCTGTAGCCAAAATTGCTAAAACGGTACCCTTGTAGTCATGTCCGTCCGTCCGTATGTCACAAGCATTTTACTCAAAAACGACTACATGTATATTTATGAAATTTAGAGGATAGAATGTATTGTATAAGCCACTACTTAGTTTGATAGTTCAATAATAATTTTAGTAGATTGTTTGACAGGAGACTAAAATAAGCAATTATGACACGAAGTGATTATTTGGACGACTCACCAAGTGAGCCAGGACAAATATGTCTAAGTGTCATAATGGCTTTTAGCCACGTGTTAAACACTCTGCTTTTCCCTTCGAATGCGGGAAAATAAAAAAGACTTAACATTAAAATTGTATGTTTCACGTTAAACTAACACACACACAAAGTAACGTACCCTTTGAGCAATTCTATCAGAAAGTTTGTACAATCTGATCAGATTGGTTTGTTTGTTTTTAATTATTGGTAAGGAGTATGAAGCCGGCCGCAAGATTTTTTTCAGTGTCATAGAGATTTGTATGGGGCTAAATGTACTATTTAAGTCTCGCTTCGCGAAGCTAAAGGTGCGTCCATGACTGCGTGGCATTACTGCTTATCGCGCTGCTTGGATGCTCACTGTCAGCGCGGCGATCACGCCGCGCTTGTTCGATCTGAGTGTGCGATACGCGTAGCAACATGGATTTCGAGCGATTGGATCGGCGCAACGTCCAAACGCATAATCGTGACACGTGATCATGCCACGCGACGAAGATCTGATCGGGCAAATGATACAAATGTTGACGCACCTTAATATGGCGTACTTTTTGAGCAGGAGAAGTGAAAAATATAGCATAAATTGTCCTCCCCCCCCCCCCCCCCCCCCACATTGTGCATTGAGTTTATACTCATGCACATGATGCAAGAAAAAAAAACATTTTTAAGACATATGTAAATGTCACAAGAAAAGCGAAGAATTGAGTAGTATTCCGATTAAAAACCGGTCAAGTGCCAGTCTGACTCGCGCACCGAGGGTTCCGAACAAACTTTCACTTATTCCGACTTAACTTGCCGCTTGAGTTAAGTTTGCCTCTGGTATCTATGGCGTCACATACAAATGAGACAGATATATGGTTACAATTTTCGTGTAATATTCATATTAAATTACAAAATTCCAGAAAATTCCAGATTTTTCGCTTGGTAAACTTCGGAGATAAGTAGGGAGGGCGGTATTTTTTTACACTTTTTCCTTAATAAAACGAAATTTAAGTACAATCATTTTTTTTATCGAAAATGACACAGTCAGACAGAGTCGCACCATAGGGGTTCTCTTTTTACCTTTTCGGTACGGAACCGTAAAAATGTTTTGGAATTGGTTGGTGACATGACCGATAACACAGCGATATTACGACCGTACGATGCGACGCGTGGCGCGGACGAATGCTCTCTATTCAATTGCTATGTCGCTACTGTCGCGCGGCGCGGGCGGCAGCGGCGCGGCGGGGCGAACGTTTACCGCCAGTCTAACGGAGGCGGACGAGCGCAGCATTACTTTTAATATTCGCGCTTGAAAGTGGGACAAATCTAGATGCGCGCGTTATCTATACTATTATAAAGTTTTAAAAATGAAATGTCTGTACATTGAAGATATTTTCAAAAAAAAATATTGTTAGGGACTATTTAGTGACCTCTAAAACGAAAAATATTTTATTGGATTTTATGTATGTTTATATGTGTCGTTGTGGCTTCATCACGCAAAATCGGCTAAACAGATTTCAACTATTTTAGGTACACGGGTGGCTGGGTATCTCCAGATGGTTATAGGATACTTTTTACCCAAATACGCTGAAGAAAAAACGAAGGGTTATGACTTTTTCGGCGCCTTCTTGTACCTTTTATTTTAGGAAACATTAAATACTTTTGTAATGTTGATATGTTTAGATCCCGTTTCAAGCATCCTAGGTATATGAGGTATGAATTTCTTAAGTATCGAAACGCATTACAAAAGTATTTAATGTTTCCAAAAATGAAAGGTTTTTTTTGCAGAATTAGCTAATTCCATTATTTAAGGAAGTTGCCGTTCATGGGTGTTCTATTTTCCACCCTTTTACAGAAATAGCTTATTTTCACTTTGTTGATCCAAACTAATATTTTGAGAAAAATATATGTAATAGAATATTAAATTGTGTATATTATATCAAAATATGGTAGGTGTCGCTAACATGCAAGTAAAAAAATAATGAAAATCTTAAACAGTCAAAAATGTTCACTTTAAAAGAAGCTAGGACTTTAATTTTTTTTGTTAAATGTGTCTTATATACGCATATAAAATATCCGAAGGACGTGTCAATCGGTAAAGTAGTTTGGCCAATAAAAAATAGAAACTGTTTTTTTTTATTTTTTATTATATCGCTAATTGTAAGTATTTAAGACTTAATATTTAGTAAAATTATATTTGACAATAAGGCAAATAAACGTGCATATTCTGTTTTCATATTCAGCCAGGGGCGATTTTACTATAGCAGTCCGGCCAGACCCTTTGAAATGGCGTGGGGGTACTCAGTGGATCAAATGCGTAGGGTACACAGTGGATAGCAACTCAGTATGTAGCGACCTAAAATTCAATATTTCTTTGTTGTACAATGCCACCAAAACCAGCGCCGGGATGCGAAAGATAGGAAAAATAGGTGACGAAAGAATGAAGGAGGCCCTGGAAGAAGTTTTAAGGGGAATATCAACCCGTCTAGTGTCCAATGAAAATAACATTCCCTTCACGACTCTTTACCACTACCACGTCAAAATGAAGGCTAGAGCTTGTGTCGAAAATATAGAACTTGAACCCAATTACGTCCTTAACAAGGTATTCGATGATCAAAAGGAGATTGTGTTAAAAAACCCAGGTTTTTTGTTTATTTTTCATTCCTAGGACATAATAATTTAGATCTGGTTGTGCCAGTTATTTCTGCAACATTTTGATGATTTTTCGATCTCGGTATAGATTTAAGTTGAGACTGATTAAATTGAAAGTACAATAACTAAAAAAAAAAAAAAAAGTTTGTTTTTAATCAAAAGAACATGATATTTGTTTCACTGTACCCCACCCGCAATCCATTGTGTACTTTGTACTATATTCATTGTGTATGCCTATAGGTACACAGTAGTTTAAGTTCAATTGTTTTTTTTTTTATATAAGGATAACAATTACATTGTCAAACATTGACAATTCCTGTCTATGATGAATATAAAGCCCATTAGTCTACCTTTCAAACTTTGAAAGTAAAAACCTCCAAACTAATAAAATTACGTATCTATCTAAGTCGCTCTGAAAAAAGGTGATACACTGTTACCACAATGACTTTAGTTTGAACCACGCACAGGTTTACACAAAGTACCTGTAATTTCAAGAATCAAATTGTTTTTCAAATATCATATTAAATATCTTTCAAATATCATAATAAATTACTCCATATATACTGAAATACTTAATATTTCCCGAATAGCAATCGCCAAAACTATCTACCCATTCCAGTTGTCAACTCCGCATACCTATATTAACTGGTTGTAAATTTGTTAAGACCTATCTAAAATCACATATTCTTATTCTTCTACGGACTGTAACAACTGCATTTTGATCGATTGATGTCAGTATTATGACCTTGATTGTTCTTATAATACAATGCACATTATTAGTTAAGTACAATAAGAAAATATGCGCTGCCGGTCTGTTGCTGTTCTGTTAATAATCTGGAGATAAATCTAACATAATCATGTCTCAGGCTACATAACATATACGTATATATCTTATTTTATGTAAAGCACATCTGTTTGTGTTTCTGTGTTTTTAATGCGGGAAAATTGTGTTTTTTCTTTGCATCAAAGTGCAAAGTCTTCTTTGTATCAATATCACAATATTATATAATATAAATATCATATTTATCAATAATTCGCACCCATCGTCAAATATGATTATAAACAGACAATATACTATCTATTACATCTCTATATTGTAAATAAATTAAAACAAGCTGATTGGTCGCCTACGGCAGCGCCTATATAGGATCAATTCTTAACACAATTACATTAAATATATGCCACGGATTTCGTTTTATGTTTACGCTATCAGGTATTACGAAGGTTTTTTTAACGAGCATAAAATCCTGCATTTAAATAGTTATATGGGTATCAGGCTTAGGTACTAGGCGATGATATATATACTAATATGAATAAATGCAATACTTAAATAAATAGAAAGTCATCTAAGATCCAGGGACTAACATTCGTGCTCATCACATAAACACTTGCCATAGCTCGCCAGCTTCGTAAGGCGTTGTGAAACCAACTTAGTTAAACGTTAACAATGAATGGTTAATAAACATCATTTTCATGATTATATTGTTTGCATTTAAACTATGGTGTAAAATGATCACTTTAGTTACAGAAGTATGCGCAATAAGTTCATGATTTGAGTGGGAATGCCCGACACTGTCCCATTAGTTGGCACCTTCAACTTATAATTCCTAGCAATAGAGGTGACAAATCATTGGAACGTTTACCTTGCGGAAAAATAAAACAAAGTTTTCGTTAACCTTGTCATTTTATGAACTGGTAATACGTGGAGGGAGGTAATATAACAGTATGGAGTGTAACTTAACCACTTATAAACGTAGTTTCCTCTCCCGTACAACTTGTAAAATAACTAAAGCCCCTTTTATTCGATTTGCAGTGTTATCTAGATGCATCTATATCGTGGGATTGTATTATACACGATGATTCTTAATCGGTGATCAGGAGCAGGAAAATCTTAATATCTAGCTAAATTTAAACTTAATAGACGAGCTCTCAAGCATGGGTTTGCTGTTTAATTAATTAAAAGTTAAAACATAATCAAAACTAAGAACCGCTGGATACATGGTTATCCTACAATTGAAGTAACGTACGATACGTCAAGTGCTATCGCTTTGACGGGGAATTTGATATGTCTTAAGTCAATAAACTTTATGTTTTTGAAAATGATAAGAATGACAAATTATAACTCATAACTCGTAAATTCTCTTTGCCATTAATTTTCAGAAAAGTTTGTAGACTCACAGATACAGATTAGTAGCCTTAGTAGGGGCTTTATAGATGGATAAAGAAATAAATAAAATAAATAAATAAATATTAGGGGCAATCTTACACGAATCAAACTAAGCAAAGCTTGTACTATGGGTACTAGGCGACGATATACATAATATATAGATAAGTTACTTAAATATAATACTTAAATATATAGAAAACATCCAAGACCCAAGAACAAACATTCGTGCTCATCACACAAACACTTGCTCTGCCCGGGATTCGAACCCGGGACCGCCAGTTTCGTAGGCCGTTGCGCAACCCACTGGGCCAAACGTGTCGTCAACGGATGTCATGTTCTGCTTTCGTCATATTCTGATTTTGTGATGAATTAGTCACGGTCACGTTTTGACATATTTTGCTTTCGTTATATTTTGTTTTCGTCATATTGTGCTTTCGTCATATTGTGATTAAGACATATTCCGATTTCTTCATATTTTATTTTCAATAAATACAGCCGGCTGAAAAACTGTATACAAGGTTAGACCATTCAAAGATATCTTCTTAGATTACGGGCCAGGGTGGCTGAATGTTCTGAACTGGTTCGTCATCCTATACAACATATATTGTATATATATATATATAAATGATTTATATTAATTGGCCATGTAACACACTCTATCTATGTATTACAAAAATAAAAATATTTAGCTGGATAGCTGCTCCCATCGATAGATAAACAAACACATAAATGATTTAAACTAATTGGCCAGGTCACACACTCTATGTATTAATAAAATAAAAATATTTGGCTGGATAGCTGCTCCCATAGATAAATAAACAAACACTGAATTAACCGACGGGACTTTTCTTATCTTACACCTTGGTTATGAATACACTTCCGACCCAGTGGGATCTTTTATGTATATGCCCCTTGCACTGCACCATCTTTATGGCTTGAAATAAAGACAACGCTTCAAGAAAAGGTAGGTCCTGTCCGTCTTGGCTATTGTTCCCGCAGATAAATATTAAGGAAACGAATCGATTTTGACCCTCTTTTATAGTGGCGACATAAAAGAGTAGAAATTAAATGAGGGCGCCACTTTCTACGTAACTGTCACATTTTTGACGCAAAATGCTTAAACATGTCAACAATTTAGTATTATAAACAAAGATCAGAAACAAATGAAAACTTTTTTCGACGATACTGGACTTGAACCAGTGCCTTGAGCCAGACCGGGGCAGCACGCTCTAACCAACTGAGCTAATCGTCCATACCAGTAGACGACGAATTTTGTCATCTCTTCTTGCTTATGGATCTCTGTATGGTGCATCCGACTCTTTAGCCGTTTAGCGCCGCCTAGTGCAGAACTGTGAAGTTACTTTCACCCCAAGCAGATACCTTTACAGCTACCAAATGGTCTGCCTCAAGGCACTGGTTCAAGTCCAGTCCAGTATCGTCGAAAAAAAAATTTTTTTTCATTTGTTTCTGATCTTTGTTTATAATAATAACGCTAGTGGAGTGATCCACTAATAAATTGCAAATATTGTGATTATTATCATGATATTCATAAAACAAAAAACAACAATTTAGTATGTTTTTTTAGTTCTATTTTATTTAATTCTGCTCTTTAAGTCGGACTGTAACTGTCAGCGTTGTTCCCACTAATAGAGCCATCAGGGATGTGAGTTTTGAATCTCACTCGGTAAGTGAGGCCTATCATATCGCCCAATAAAATCCGAGTTCAAAATGAGGTCCACAAACGTTCATTCAATGTTTATTCTTGTTTTGAGTGTCTCCGGTCAGTTAGTGCAGTAGTCCAGATGTTACTACTAGTAGGTACTTACTTACCTATTTATGACTAAATAAGAACATAACTTAAGAAAAACATGACCAAATCGGAATATAATTGAAGCATAATATGACTTAAACAAACTGTAATAAAGACCAAACAAAAAAATGACTAAACCAGAATATTACCAAATCAGTATAACCAAAGGTAGAATATGACTTAAGCCGAACATGACCAAGAATAGAACATGACTAAAGCCGACATTCATCTCATAAGCTATTACGTCTGTAACGTGACCGCCATCAATTACTTACTTAGAAAAATTGGTGATCAGCGATTAGGAATCACCGTGTTAACTATATAAATGTGACAATGTTTCGCCCGTCAGTAGTATTGGACATTTTGATTAGAGCTTGTGGCATTACGGCTAATATGGATTTAGTTACAAAATCAAGAATTATCCTAACATAAAATAAATACCTACTACCTATGTAGGTATAGGCTTACACGATTATATTATAAGTTATAACAGTTCACCAATACATAACATTTACACATGTAACAAATTCAGTTGTCAACGCTTACGGTTTAATAATAAAATTCATAAATAGCTATTGTAACGCACTTTAATACGTTAATGTATACCTATCCATCTTATTTGTATTTCTCTTTGGGTATAGTGAGGGTTTGGTCTGTAGGTATGCAGAGTGAGCAATTCAAATATGGCAGTATGGAAAAAACCGATTAAGTTTGTGTTTTGATTGTTGTTAATTCGTTACCTACGAAATTGATTTTAAAATTTAGAAAAATTACTTATAGTTTCGGCCTTTCCCGTAAAATAAATTTCAAATTCTCACTATGTAGGTACACATCTTGTACACATACATTCAAACAGACATTAATAAACATATAACCACCATTACAAACAAGGATGATATTTACAAATACTTAAACGAAAGCTCTTATTTACATAAAATATGACATTCTAATATTTCAGATCATAACATTGAGTAAAGAAAATAAATCTTTTGCTCTTAATTCATACTTCATTTTGTACAAAAAATAAAGATACAAACACATACATCAATCGATTCCTACCGATTTACCTACGTGTTTCTCGGTTAGGTACAGGCATTACTAGTGTAGCTACTGGTGCGATGTGCATTTGGACGTACCGAGACGGTTCCGTGAATCAATTCCCTAAATAAGGCATACTGCACACATTAGTGTAAGGTCAACATCTAGAGTATACTATACTATAAAATACCTACATACTATGCAGCTTATCTCACACGCCGTAGGCACTAAAATATGCGCAATTATATGTCAATTATAAGTCATCATTCGAATCAATCGAAACGGAAGCCGATTCATAAATAAATGTTGAATACCCCTGAATCAAATTTTCACAAAACCCGATAACCAATTCCAATTGCTCTAATTGCCATTTTAAAACTTTCAAACGTAGCGATGTCTAAGTTAAAGTAGGCAAATTTTATTTGAGTTTACAAGGCAATGTTTTAATATTACGAGTACGTAAACGAGATGGGTAAAATTTGTACTAAAAGCGCTCACTGATCAGTGAACTATGAAATTTGCCCGCGAATTTATCCATAGCTTCACCGAGTAGCTCATATTAGGATGATGATTCATAAAGTAGATCCTATTACAACACATTTGCTGTACTATTCAGGCAATTGATTAAAATCTGTTAAGCCGATGACCTATTAAGATACGATTTTTATGAACAAATACGGCGAGATATTTGAATGTAATGATCAGAACATTAGTGTTTCACGCATACAGAAATGTGACAAAACAAACAGATACAAAATGTTCTTGCTTACAGTCGGCCATCAATCAATGTTATTAAGGTACTTCATAGACAAATAATAAGATTTATTTTGTATAACTTTATGCATACATGCCTAATTCTTAAAATACGAGCACTACATGATCTCACCAATCTCACCATCGACATCTATTTGCAGTACTAAGATTTCACAAACACTAACAAAAGATTCTATTGAGTACCTACATATTTAGATACGCTGCCCCCGCAGATATTAGTGAATAAAATCTGACTAAAATCTTTACAATACCAATACTCTTGATTGAACACCCCATACACACAGAAATACAGAACGTGATTGTAACATTCGTATAAGCAAGGTAAACAACACTCAACAGGCGGTCTTATCGCTAAATAGCGAGATCTTACAGGCAACCTTTGGGTAACAGTGTTTAAAAGACAATTATTTTAGTTGATTAACCTTTGTTTACTAATACGAAATAGATATGCACTGATAGATACCTACACACCTCGTGCAGTTTTTATACGAATGTCTCAAACGCTATGATTCTATTTTATATAATTATTATAATTGATGAAAAACTAACGAGTTATTACCACAATGAAAAAGCTGACGAATTGTAACATATTTATCCACTCTAAATATTCCGATCACAATATTGTGATAAACTAATATTATATTTCGTAGTTTAAATTTGTAAGACTGTCCCATGGTCGAATTAGGGTAGCCTGCGATGCGAGGATAATTGTGTACGGTAGGATAATAAATAAATGTTAATATTATTATAATTAATAAAGTCTGGTTAGCCAAATATTGTTGACAGATATTTCCTTGTGGTCTATGATTTAAAAAAAACGGGTAAAAGTCTGTTGTCAATTAATGTCATTCATTCAAATGTTCCGCGGTTTATTGTCATGCAGAAGGAGAATATAAATAAGTAATATTAACAATAACTATACCGAGTGAGGTCCGCAAACTATTATTTAAGCTCCTAAGTAATTACGTCATTGTACGAAGCTGACGTGAAGCGTTGTACAATGAAAAACTGCAATGTTTACAAGTCGTAAACAATTGAGTAGGTTGGTGCTCTATAAATATTTTGATACTTTGCGTACTAGTTCTAAAATTAGCCTATAACTATGATTAGGTACATGAATTTATTAATACCTGAATCTCATAAACAGGACAAAATGTGTAAAGAAACGGATAAACTAGAAGTTCTGTAATATATAAATAAAATCAAAACATCGAAACGTAAGGAGTAACTGAAAACCAATATTCAGAAAAAATCTGCAGACTGGTCAGTAGTAATTTGACATAAAAATATCTTGGCCAAAAACGTCTATAGGTATATGAGCGACGAGCGTGTCGATGGAATCCCGCACTTGGCCCATCGTGCCGGTGCAACATTACTCTAACCTAACCCACGTCTATATACCTAATTAACCTAACCACAGACTTTGGTAATGGATTAATATTATGGTATTATCGAGTTAGATCTTATTTATTTTTCGCCTTGTTACAATGGTATATGGTGAGAAAGTGTAAACATATGTGTTTGTCGTTCACTGTACTGTACATATAGTGGTAGAAATTAAATGAGCTGACTTTGAGTGCACGTCAACGTATATTTAACTTATTGCCTTAGGTTTAGGTATCTTACGTGTGCACAAAAAATTAACAATATTTTCTAGTATCAAAACTATAATTCCTACTACACAAAGTGTGACCAGCCCAAGTTTTTTTGAATTTCGCGCCAAAAAATTGGGTAATATTTCAGTAGCCAGACTCTAGCAATATTCACCTGTCAAATATTTTTTTATCGACTATCGACAAATATAAATTTCTGTGGGTGGGCATGCACTAACTAATTTTATTAGTAGCTAAACAACCCTCCGATCCTCTATCAACCAATAAATAAATGTTTTTTTTTTTTTATAGACTTGTAACACACCTATTATAAATAAGAGGGTGGTCCCAAACATATACGACCTCGCTTATAGAGAGCAATACCGACTAATAAGTTAAAAAAAACTAATGTTGAAATCTTACGGCGCGATAATTTGAAAAAAAAAAAGTTGCTTTGGTCTTTTGTTTTTGTTTCACAGCCATTAAAAGAGATCGCTCTGAGTGATTTTGCAACCATGGACAAAATTGGTCTTAAATATGTGATACAATACTTCCATTTGAAAGGTGTAAGTCTAACTGATATTAAAGTCGAGCTGAATTCGACTCTGGGAGAGTACTTTTTCATTTACAACTGTAAAATATTGGGTTACTGAGTTTAAAGATTTCGACAAATTGAGAAACTCACCCTTTTTTGTGAGTCGGTTAAAGAGGTTGCACGAGCTGCAAGGATGAACAGCGCAGCGGTCGACCAAATGAAGTGACTAAACCAGAAATGGTGGAACAAATCACAAATTTGTACTGGCAGACCGTAGACCAAACGTGCACAAGTTAGGATACGTGGTAGGCATTTCTAAAACTGCTATACATTGCATTGACTGAAAATTTGGACATGAGAAAACTGTGCTCAAGATGGGTGCCGCGTTTTCTCAATGCAATAAAGCAGAGTTTTTACGACGATTCATCGGGCTGGACAAAATATGGGTCCACCACTTCACTCCTAAGACAAAGGAAAGGGCGAAACAATGGACTGAAAAAGGAAAGAAGGTCAGTTCCATCTGCTGGGGAGGCTATGGCGTCAGTATTTTGGGATGCGCAGCATAGGATAATTTTTATTGATTATCTGCAAAACGGCAAAACCATCTACGGCGAGTACAGATGTAGTGAATAATCCTTTCCCATCGTATTTTCTCGGAAATGTTCTTGTTCGTCTTGCTACTTCATTCACACTCAGTACCCATCAAGACAACGTAGGGGACGGTCGCATTGCGAGACGAAGTATCGATATGGAGTGGTTAATACCACAGGATTTATTTAAGTTAGTATTAAGTCCTTTTTAATAGTCATGTTAGAACATAATATATTTTGTATAGGTATACAAACTTCATGCTATTAATACTAATTTATGACTAAAACATCCTCGGTAACAAGTTAGATCTTTGTATACATAACGAATTCTTTATATGATTGTATCGTGGTGGTTTTACATCTCAGTGTGATATACTTCAAACTGGCGGTTTGACATTTGACATCGATGAATAAAGTACTCAATTTATTTGATACAAACACTTGATTTAATAATACAATAAATCATGGACTCATCGGCACCATTCGCAAATAGTCGTATATGCCGAGTTTTCACGATGGGAAAGGATTATTCACTACATCTGTACTACGCAAAACTATTGCAGCGATTGAGTTTAAATTAAGAAAAAACTGCCGCATTTAGCGAAACAGAAAGTGTTGATTCATCAGGACAATGGACCAGTTCACAGGTACACAATTGCAATGGCATCTTCATGCACCCTCAAAATTTTTTCTGTTTCCTAACTAAAAAAAAGTGTCTCGGCGGCAAAAAAATGCCAATAATGAAGAGGTAGAGTCTGCTATAGATGGCTATTTTGAGGAGCTTGATACTGATCAAGTGATCACTATAAACAGGATATCGAAGCTATGGACATCGCTGGGAAAAGTATAGTGCGTTGGGAGACTATATTGAGAAATAGGTAAGTTTTTTCCGATTTTATATTTTTTCTTATTTTTGTTAGGCCGGGTTCTTCTGGGACCACCGTTGTATAGCTACAAAAATGTTCATTCTATTAGAAATGGAATCGCTTTCACCGTTTTGGAGCCCGGAGCCGGAGCCCTAAAATAATGAAAAACTACTTTATGTGTATTCTTCATTAACAGATATCGGTATATAGTTAATACATGTGTATGTAAAATCAAATAAACAAATCAAAAAAAATAAAATAAACAATGCACAATAATATTCAGAAACATTTCACTCAAGATACTCGGCGCGCTCTAAAGGGCAAGCCACACCGGATGCGTGCGCAGCACGTGCACGTGCGCGTGTGCGTGGCGTGCACAGCACCCATGTCAAACCGAAAGCTGCGCACGCGTGCTGCAGAGCTGTGCACGCAACGGTGGCGCACGCTGCAGCACCGTTGCGTAACTAGCCACCATTTTGTTTTGCGTACTCTTTTCATTATGCTCGATAGCTGTTCGTTAGACGAAGAAGAAACTTTACTGCTTCTACTTTCAACTCAAAAAACTCGTGCAGCGCCAAAAAGACTGTGTGTTCATGACATAAATGCAAGCAGACAAAAATACAGTGAATATCACAACCTGTGCCGCGAACTAGAATCGTATGAAGATCGTTTTTTTTGTATACTCATATGTCCAGAGCTTCTTTTGAAGAACTCCATGGTTTATTGGAGCCGTGTATATTGAAAAATGGTACGAACTACAGAAAGGCTAGTTCCCATAACAAGCTTTTATACGGCGATTTTTTATAATGTTTGTTATTTTGGTTATAAATACATTCGTATTTGCGCACAGGTTCTATATTTTTTCCTTTTATTTGGCAATCCATTACAAAAACCTCCACGCGCCACGGCCAAGTTGTAAATAAATACAAGAGAGCTGTACAGCACCTGCGCAGCACCGAGCAGTGCGTGTCCCGACCTGTTCGGTTCGCCGTCTCATAGGGAACGTGGGTAAATACAACGTCATTACAGCACTGCGCTGCGTGAGCGCGTGCACGCAGCACGCAGCCGGTTTGTCTCGACGGAGCTGCGTTGCGTGCAAGTTACGCGCACGTGCACGCCACGCAAGCGGTGTGCCATCTACTATAACATTTCATACGATACAACGCGCACGCCACGCACACGCGCACGTGCATGTGCTGCGCACGCATCCAGTGTGTTTTGGCCTTAAGTTTCGGCACTCATACAATTAATGACTACTCTGATTTTTAATTCAAAAAGAAAATTTTACGTCAATAACGGCCGCACATTCGCTGTGATTACTGCATATTGGTTTAAGTGTCAGTATTTTTATCAATAAAACTTACCATTCTATTACTGTTTACACGAGTTCTAATTCATGTTTTATGAAATAATGTTTATTTGTTTAAATAATTACGAAACGTTCATACGTTATATCTAATAAACCCCCATAAGGTTATCTAATTAAGGCCAACTAACGTGTCATAAGTTTTGCTGTTACGTATCACTAACGTTTTAGTTCCAGTTTTGGGATCTAAAACAGCCATGCCTTGTCTAGAAATTTCCCGGAGCAAGTTAACAAAGCTTTCGTATTCTGGTGAGAGTTCGTTTTCGAATTCATTAATATTTATTTTTAAGGTAGGTTTAAGGTATTTTTGCGTTTTCGTGTGCCATACGAGTACTTTCGAGCAATTATCAGCTAATGGTTCTATATCTTCTAATTTTACACCTAAACTAATCAGGAACATATCTTCTTCATGTCCAGCAATATATGGCATAGTGGCGGACGGCTTGAGATATTCGATGTTAACAGCAAATCCCGCCATGTCCACCGGGAACCTTCTGGAGGCCGGCCAGGAATCGAAGAACCCGACGACCTGAAAGAAATATCACATTTTGGTATCGGCAACGTAAGCAGCTCTTCATTGCTTGCGTATCCATGGGAGGAAATAAGTAACTACCTTCTTCCTAATATTTTTTTCTGTTTCCGCGATTATTACTCATTTAAATAAAACTATTTAACGCATTATATCGTGTATATTATCTCATTCGAGTTCCCGACGTTTCGGAAGCTTTTCAGCTTTCCATGGTCACGGAGTGGACACGGCGGACTACCTTCTTCCTGTTAGAGTTAGGTGGCTCGTCTGCTCGTTTGTGACTTGTGGTACATTGAATAAACCGGCCCAGTGTTTTTGTTGAGGGGCTAGCTTTCAGCTATTATACCTCAAAATGGAATCGGTCATGTTCAAAATAATTTTCGTTAGAAGTATCCATTAAGCATTAATTTTCTTCATATTTTTGGACACGCGGTTTGAACTTTCAAGTGGTGGACACATTTTAAGCTTCGGACACAGCGGTGTAAATAAGTTGATACTAGGAAATCGTAGAGACGTGCCGTAACCGTCATAGATGAGAATGTGTATAACTGAAAGTAACCGTCACGACTTTACCGCGTGCACTCCACAGTGGTGATGGTGTTCAAAATATGCAGAAATATTACATCGAGTTCTTATGAGCGACACCACAGCGTCGACTAGGGCATGCAAACCGGGATCCCGTGATCACGAAATCCCGGGATCACGGGCCGATTTTACGATATTACAATACCGGTATTTCAAAGGACCAATATCGAAATATCGGGATCCCGCGGAATTAAATTTTCAAAATTGGATTCTAAAAAAACTATATGCGACAGTAATTTTATCACGATCTACATATCTATTTTATCGTTGCTTAACAGTTTAGATCGCGTGATTTCAGTCAGTATATAAAATAACACGTGGCCGTTGAACCCGACGGGCATAAGAGAAACCTCGGGTTTTTCTTTAGGAAATCGGGTTGCCGCAGGTAAACGATTTGCAGTCATCTAGGACATGGATTGGTCCATATCGTTATCTATTGTTTTTACATTGAGAGTATTAGGACAAAAATGCATGATTTTAAATAGCCACGGTCACCGAAAGTAGTCGAAATTGTAAGGTCCTACGCAAGTTGGCTGGCGTTGGTGCTTTTTTGTTCGTCAGACTGATGTGACAAATGTGTCTTTTTGTGAATGTGTGTGTGTACATGACAACGGAGAAAAATGTAAGTAATAGACACCTAATTTATATGTATGGTTGCATATGCATACTAGCTTAAGTAGCTTATCCGTCTAATAAAATTTATGTCAGTTGAAGCCAGTAGTCACTCACTGCTCACTGCCATATTAATGATATAAAAATCTAGTGGTTTAAGTAAATACAATTTCTTTCTCATCAGAAAATACGAAGTCCCTTGTACACTTTATGTTACGAATGCGACAGTAAAATCTTTAAATCTTGAAGAAAACAGTCATCGAAACGGACGGTGCCACACCACGGGATCCGAGATTTCTAAATAAGAATCTTCAAATGGTAATGATTCAAAAGTCCGAATCTTGTGTGCTAAAGTAATTCTAATGAGTATTCTTTATTTATATATACACAATTAAACATTGAAAATACGCATATAATATATTGCATTATTTTTCATGAAGAACATTGATACTCTTTAAATGAGTATTGTTTTAATTGTCAGTACTACTATGTATGTACGTACTACTATTCTGTAGTATAATATATTTCAAGATTAGATACATTGAGCCCGTGTGGCACCGTCCGTGGCGATCACCGCCTATAATATTATATCATGGCTTAGACGTTAAAATTAACTCGCATTATTAGTATGAAATACGTGCTCAATGCTCATATTGCTTGTACCTACACGAATACTAGTTAGTAGCAGTCGATTATTATTGAATTGTTTTTGTTCAATTCATGTTGTACATGTATGTAAACCTGTTTATAGGTATCCGTCGATCTAAGTAAGATTTATTGAAAATCTCCTTCTGTCTAATACAAATGTACGATTATTTTAAACATTTTTATTGTTGAATTTTATGAAAATGCCCATTTTATTTTATATAAAAACTGATTTACCACGAAAATTAGTTTTTTTAATACATTTCTTAATCCCGGTACTAATCCCGGGATCCCGGGATTGGGACTCAATATCGGATTTCAATACCGGGATTGAAAATGGTCCGATTTTGCATGCCCTAGCGTCGACGTAGAAGACGCAACTGTCTCGTAAAATTATATTGGTAAGTTTATTCTGTTTAATATTTTTATTACTGATTGAGGTTTTGGTAAAATGTTTGTTTCTATGCATGCATTAGGGCTTAAATTATATTGTTTATTACGTTTGATTGTTAAATAGCTTTTATTTATTTCGCAAATTGAAAGGGCAGGTATCCGTACCAAAAAGGATAGTCGCCCTATTGACTTTGGCGGATACTTGCCCTATCGGCAACTATCCTCCACACGAAAGCAGCATGTAATTAATGATATTTAAACCAACATTTTAGGCGCATCGCCGGGAAAGCAACCGTCCTTTGTTTTAATAAAAATGTTGACGACCAGTTTAGCTCAGTGGGTGAAATGATGCTGCTGTGATCCTAGGTCCAAATCCCAGTAAGAGCAAATATTTGTATGATGAGTGTAAATGTTTGGGCTTGACAGATTGCACAGCGAAAACTCTGTAGCGTTTTTAAACGGTATGACGTCATACCGTTTCGTTTCGGTTAGGTTTCGATAGCGCAAAACAAATCTTTCGGTAGTGGAATACAAAGGTAAAGTCATTTTGTTCGATACCTCAACTGTTTTCATAAATGAGTCTTGGAGGTTTTCTATGTGTATAAGTAAATATATCTATGAATTATATCGTCATCTAGTTCCCACAACACAAACCTTATAGAGCTTGCGATGGCACTAGTTCGATTTGTTTAAAATTGTCGCGTAATATATATTTATTATTAACATCATGGCGTTTAACCAATAAAAATAAAACCATAAGGGGATGGTACTGATGGTGGTGTTCGTGGTGATGGTTTTAATGGTGGTGGTGGTGGTGGCATTACTGTTGACGGAGTGTTGGTAGTGATGGTGATATATAAAACATCATCATTGGTAAGTCTCAGATCCTTAATCTCACTGACAAAATGGTACAAGTCTCGTGTGTAGGCTTTCGTCTTCCCTCGCAGTAAAGAAGGTACACCTGTTAGCAGGTACTCTACCTATCGATTAGCTCATAAAACTTTGGTGGCACCGGGCAAGCGGATACTAAAATTTTCGATGACACAACACCGCTACAACAACAAATACTAAAAAGAGTATAATTTTATGTCTGTCCTTGTGTACATTTTGCTTGGGAGTAGGGCTCTGCTAACACTTTATTGATACGGCCGTTTGTAGCGTATATTTTGCACGGAACCCTCGGTGTGCGAATCCGATTCGCACTAGGCCGGTTTTGTTTAGTTTTACCTTCCCGACTGCTTTTACTTTTTTATCTGCTGAGGTCAACTTTGTTCCTTATTTACATGTATAACGAGACTTGGCAGCGGCACAAACTTTCGTAAACTTTTTCGAATACTTTCTAACAGTCTGTGAATGTATAGTATAGTTCATCCAATCTATTTTGTACTCTTATATATGCCTGATGTAGCCCAGCGATTAAACTGTGTTTTTGTTGAACCACGTACGTTTTAAGTAAAACAATTTAACGGATTACATTGCGTATTTTATCTCATTTGAATTCCCGACGTTTTGGAAGCTTTTCAGCTTTCCATGGCCACGGGTTGACTGTGAAAATATATATTTTTCTCTGTCAAAGTTACAATTTGTGCAAATTACCCACTTTGATAAAACAAACAATGGTGTAAATACGTGCCAGATGGGCCTTATCTATAAAGACAGTTACACATGTGCCAGAATTTTATTTTAATAATTTACCAAGCAACATTTTACAAATGAGGCGTACTGAGGAGAAAAGAAACGCTGCAAAGAAAAACTCCCAAACTACCTCATTACTAATTATAACATTATAAAAAACAAACACTACTAAACTACTTTTAAACAGATAAGATATTTTACACCGTTCGGAAATTAAGGTTTTGCAGTCCTGTGTCGTGCTTGTTCCTTGATGAGATGTATTACAGGATCCCAAGCTGGTGGTAGCGACAACCCATCTTCTCTATTTCAATAGATTAGGATGCTTTTTAATCTCAATAGCCTTGCGTAGCATTCCGGAAAGATCTTTTCTCTTTGGCAAAGGATCGAAGGATTATCAAACTTAATTGATTGGCTTGGTTTGTCAATGACATGTTCACAGACTGCAGACCTATTATATCGACGGTGCTTGACATCTGCTATCATCCACCACCATTACCACCACCACCACCACCATCACCACCACCACCACCACCACCACCACCACCATCATCACCATCCTCCGCCATCCGCCACCATCCACCACCATCCACCACCACCATCCACCAATCCAGGGTCCATCCTAATATGGAAAATGGTTGTCTGTCCGGAAGGTCTTTATATCATTCCGAAACCATAATTGAAAATAGGCACAAACAAAAATCTTTCTACTGACACAACACATAATTTCAGCAAGCAGCAAGGTCAAAAAAACAAACTGGAATAAAGTAGCCTCAAAACAAGCGCCACCATACTGCAAAAGGAGTCGATAGTTCACAACTAGTCCATGCGGGATACGACAAGTCGAGAGAGAGCATCTTATATATACTAAGGTGCGTGCGTCCACATTTGTATCATTTGCCCGTATCAGATCATCGTCGCGTGGCATGATCGCGTGTCACGATCACGCGTTTGGACGTTGCGCCGATCCGATCGCTCGAAATCCATGTTGCTACGCGTATCACACTCTTATATCGGACGAGTGCGGCATGATCGGCGCGCCGACAGTGAGCGTCGAAGTAGCGCGATACGCAGTCATGCCACGGCACGGTGATCGGATACGAGCAAATGATACAAGTGTGGACGCACCTCTAGATGGCTCGCGCGCTCGAAGTATTACGTTTGGGCCGAACGAGTAAGGTCATTCCCCATGTCTTCGCCTTAACAAGCTTGTATATCGTAGCATCTGCCAAAAGTTCTTTCACTTTCTGGATATAATCAACAGTAACCATAACAACCGTCGCCTTTCCCTTGTCAGCTCGAAGAATGGTGATGTCTGGGTCTTCACGCAAGCTCTTAAAAGCGTTGAATTCAGTTCTGGGTAAGTTAACTTTAGGAGACTTCGCTCGTCTTAAAATTGAAGACACGTCCTGGCGTACGGCCTCCAAATCCTCCTTTCGTGGCATACGAATTTGGACCAGATAGTCTTCCACGCCGACTATATTTAATCTGTTCAAAAGGGATATTTCGTGGAGCAACGACATAATTAAGCCCTTTTTTAAAAAGCGAAGTCTGATCATCGCTCAACTGTTTGGAGCTAATATTAAAAATGCAACAGCATTTGACGTTGACGTTAGATTACTTCCACGGAACGTGTAGTTCCTACTGCGTTTTCGTTTCAACTTGTCATTTGTTTTCTCAAAGTGAGTAGTTTGCACAAATTGTAACTTAGACAGAGAAAAATATATCTTTTCTCAGTCAACCCGTGACCATGGAAAGCTGAAAAGCTTCCGAAACGTCAGGGATTCAAATGAAATAATATACGCGATATAATCCGTTATATTGTTTTATTTAAACGTGGTACAACAAAAACACAGTTTAATCGCTGGGCTACATCAGGCATATATAGTATATAGAGTACAAAATAGATTGTGTGAACTATACGATACATTCACAGACTGTTAGAAAGTATTCGAAAAAGTTTAAAAAAGTTTGTGCCGCTGCCAAGTCTCGTTATACATGTAAATAAGCAACAAAGTTGTCTTCGACATCGTGGAAACAGAAGAAAATACACATGTTTAAGTGTTTTAGATGTGATAATATTTTATGGTTGTGTATCACATGGACATGATAAAGCGTCGATCACGCGCTCATACTCGTCAGAAAGTGACTCCCTGACTTTGAAATATATCTATAGCATGACAAAACCCGCAGAAGTAAGTTCGGTATATCTCCCAGATAATACGCTTTCCCAGGCCGTCTTAAAGCCTCTTGAGAATCATCTTAGCGAGGTTTCATTGTATTAATGCAGTTTTCGATCAATATTTCTTAAAAACCACTAACAAACTGTAGTCGTTATTGTAACTTAGAACAGTTATAATGTGAATAATATTACATTGTACTTAGTTTAAGAAATAGTTTTCGTTATTAAAGAATGTGAATCTATATAGTCATGGGGGTCTCACATCGGCGACAGCCTTCCAGTAGGGGGAGGAGGGCCACATAACGGAACAAGTATCAGTTATCGTCCCAGACCCGGACTTGGGACATGACATCCCTGACCACCCTCCCCCTGAATTTATTAAAAGTACTTATGTTCATTATTTTACCTTCCCATTTCTAACAATCGGTGAAGACACGCCGTAACCTCCAATTAGACCCACAGGGAACATGGATATTCTCTTAGTATTTCTGATCTCATCAAAGAGTTGCAGGTCTACTGTGTTATCGTCGTCGCCGAAATAAAGAACGCCTTCGTTTACGTTAGATAGAAGCCACGAGAGAGCCACTCGGCGGTTGGCAACTCCCCGAGGGAAGTTGGCGACTTTGTAAGTATACGGCTTGGGGCTGGATATGTGTGTATATGGAAGTCCTGTCCGCCTGCAATAAATTGAATGTTACGGGTGATATAACCTAATAACATGATTTTAAAAATTTCCAACTGTTTCATTGACGCGATTAAGGTACTACTGTGTTCATGATAAACTTACCTAAGAATAGTAGCGACTTGGTCAGAACAGAGCGGCTGGTCGTCGGCCACGATCCAGTGCAGGCGCGGCACGTGCATGAGTGTGTGCGCCAGGCGCGTCAGCTCGGGCACTTGCTCCGCCCGAGGGTACGTGGGCGTCACGAAATATATCATCTTCCAATCAGTTTTGTTCGGAATTAAATGAGTCCTTTCGTCGTCAAAGTTTACATTACATACTTTATTCTTCACAGGTATAGGCACGGGAGCAAAGCTTTGTAAACTGAAAGAAATATATAAGTTTACATTATTTCTACTATAATCCGAATTTAAAAAAATACGTATTCAATTATTCGAAAAACTGCGCATTGCAACAATTTTATTCGTATTTTCTTCTGTTTCCGCGATTATCACTCATTGAAATAAAATAATTGTAACGGATTATATCGCGTATATTATATTATTACATGCGATATAATCCGTTTAAGTTATTTTTTATTTTTATTTTACTTTATCTTTTTCTAATGGTAACAAACAGTACAGTGGACTGGTGAAGGCTGGCGATGGAATCTATAGACCCTATAGCAGCAGGCCTGCGCCTACACTCAATCAAACGATTGTTTAACTAATTAAGTATCACGACGACACATAGTATAGTTGAATCATAGAGAGCGTGGAATTGCATACGTAGTAGTATTGTTTGTTTACAGGCATTCTATATTTGAATTTTCTATTTTCTTGTACTATCAGCATACAAAGAGGTTGTTATATATATATATATATATATATCGAAGAACTAAAAACAAAAATAATTTCAGTGTGAAATTGTCAATATTATTTACGTTGTGCGTATATTTTTACATCTGATTTGATTGTATTCTCAATTAATTATTGTGTCCGCCCGTACGACTACGAATAATTTCTAAATTTTTAAAAAATATGGCTATAAGTAATTTTGGTCCTATTGAGAGTTTGAAAATGAACTGACGAAAAATTTAAACTTGCCTTACACCGCTGCCCAGTTAGTTGAAAAAGCTACAGGTGTTTGTCTCTCTACTGTTTATAACATTGTGACTGAGAGCAACAGCGAGAAATTCGCAACAACAAAGAAATTCACCTCCCCGAAGAATAAAAAGTTGCGTCCTTGTCCGTCATCAGCAGTAGACGATTTTGATCAGGAAGTCATCCGGAGAACTATATACAATTTTCATCTGTCCCATAAGCAATTTCCAACCTTAAAGGGACTCCACTCTGTGTTAAAATCCGATATAGATTACAAATTTGGCATTTCCACCTTACGAAAACAAATACAAAAATTAGGATTTAAATGGAAAAAGATCGAGGACAACCGAAAAATATTAATGGAAAAACACAACATACGACTGCTAAGAATAAATTACCTTATCAAAATTGCGGAATATCGATCTCAAGATAGACCACTAGTTTATACTGATGAAACCTACATCCACACTTCACATGTGTCCGGAGAAGCTTGGACCGATGGAACAGAATTTGGTGTAAAAAAACAAATCAGTACAGGCCAGCGGTTAATAATAGTGCACGCAGGAGGAAAAGATGGTTTTATTCCCAACGCTTTGTTAATGTTTAAGGCAAACCAAAAAACGGGAGATTACCATGACCAGATGAACTTTGTCAACTACGAAAAATGGTTAAAAGAAAAATTAATACCGAACCTCAAACCGAATAGCGTACTTATCGTGGATAATGCGTCCTATCACAACAAACTTTTGAATCGTGCTCCAACGTCAAATTCTAATAAACAAGAAATGATGGATTGGTTGACAGAACACAACATTTCGTATAACCGGTTGATGTACAAAACCAGTTTGTATGAATTAATTAAACAAAATAAAGAGCGGTTTCGCGAGTACCACATAGATGCAATTTTAAAAGAACATGGCCACTTTCAATCCGATCGAAAATATTTGGTCCATGGTAAAAGGATATGTAGCAAAAAGAAGCGTTTCATAAAACATGCAAGGCATTATGAGTTTAGCAACTGAACGAATGAATACCATCACTGCTGAGGACTGGGAAAATATTTGTCACCACGTCGAAAGTGAAGAAAATAAATATCGATGTCAGGAAGGAGAAATGGATCAAATAACAGACAATTTTATTATCAATACTTGTGACAGCTCAGATGAAGAACATGATAGCGAATAAAAGAAAAAAACAGAGGACTACTACTTATTCCACTTCTTGGGTATGTCATTTTATTAAGTTAAGAGAAAATTATTCTCCTTTTCTTGCAAACGGTACAACCACTACAAATGCAATTCCATCTTGTCGATAATTCAACTATACTGAGAAACATACTGTCGTAATGGATAAATGCAATAGACGTGATTCGTCCTGGTAGCGAGGTGACCTTACACGTTTGACGGTGCTGGCAAAGAATATCTGGCACACTCCATTTACAAAAAACAGTGTGCCAATTTCATAAAAACAGCAGTTTGTAAAATGTTCTGAGGAATTACAGTAAGGTAATAAATCGAAACTACATACCCTAGAAATACAACGCATACTAGTATAATAGCGTGTATTATCAAAATCCATGTAGTACCGATTTGATTAAGACATTTATTCTTAAAATGTTCATTTTTTGGTTGCTTTATCAACATGTTTTATTGGGCGGTGCTATAATAAATTACTTAAACTCCTTCAGAGTTTACCAACAAATTGAAAATATCAACTGCCGGTTTATTACACGTGGGTACGTGTACTAAACCTAATAGGTTAATTACAGAATCTAGATAACATATACTGACAGGGGTGTACCGAACAGATGCCATATATTTTTCTAATTACGAAGAAATAGTCAAAACTGACAAAAAATAAAGTAATGATAACGAAGTCAAAAGTAGGTAATAAGTATGTTCTCATTAATAGCCATAACTAAAAAAAAGAGAAGCCATTGTTCACTAGGTATATATATGAAGGTGAAGCGCATAGTTTTGGCTGCTTAACAGCTTGTCAACGTCGATCACTGGACAGGCGTAATCAAGGGTCTATATCGGGTGGCAGAAAATGTATGGTCCTATTATTTAGTCGCATAAATACTTTTCTCCTAATAACGTGTGGCATAAGCTTTGTTCCGCATATTTTTTATTTGCCGATATCGTTTGTTATGAATATTTTTTTGTCCTATATCGTTTGTTATGTCTAAGATTCAATTGTTGAATGATTAATGTGCATAGATTTGATCTTATGTTCCTAACATTTAATGTACTAAAATAAATTGTATCGTTTATCGAATCAATTGATTACGGAGATGAAATTCATACACGCAGACATTCTAAACAGTTTGTGGAGCGACTCCACTAGCTAGAAAACGTAAGTACCTATACAACGGCGAGTGATCCAATGAACAACTAACTAAAGTAAACCGAAAAGTATGTTGTCGGTTCGGCTTACCTAATTAAAACAACTCTGGTTTTTCCTACTTACACTACGGTTTTTTGCAAAATAATCGTATTCATATTTTGACGCCTATTTATCACTTTTTGGTAATTTCCGTCAACTGGAGTGACATTGATCACTCATTTTAAATCTATGAGATATTTGTTTCTAAACTCGTTTATGACATTTTATTGTTAACGTTGGCAACCTCGTTAAAAAAAACATCTTTGACGCGTTCAGAAATACACTCTTTATAGTTAAAAAATCAATGATCAATGTTACCCCGTTGATCAAAGTTACCCCAGTTTACCGGTACTTAGAATGATGATATGGGACGTCAATCCGACGAATTACGAAACAACCTACGCTCGTTATTTACTTTGTATATTCGCGGTAAATATTCGTCAATATAACCGAACTATTCGGCCGAATACGAGCATAGAAAGACTTGCCGAATATGCCGTATACCGAATATTAACCGAATAGTCGGCCCATCTCTATTAAATACCCTACTTCCAAATTTCAAATAGATAGCGTTAGTACTTATATACGTACAGTTTCTTTTACTTACCGTCTCCCACTACCCACAGGTTGTCTGGAAGAGATCGCTATCTAGCGATAAGACCGCCTGTTGTTTACCTCTCCTTGAATGTATTGTTTTCTGTACTCAGTTTTTGTGAGGTGTGCAATAAAGAGTTATTGTATTATATTGCATTGTACATAGTTTTTGAAATATGGCGCTCTAATAGTCGGACAGACAGTCAGAGTCGCACCATAGGGGTTCCTTTTTACCTTTTTGGTACGAACCCTAAAAACGCCTCCATCCTGTCTCACCCGCCGTTTTCCCCTGACCAAGCGCCTAGTGATTTTTAACTCTTTCCAACGAAATAAGAAAATGAATAGGTAAAAAGAAGATGCCATGCCTGCTTATAACTATGACATTTCTGAGGTGTCTAAAGACCGAAGGTCGGAAATACGATGGTGAATACCTGCTTTGAAAAAATAGATACTTACTAGTAATAAATAATAAACTTTGAGTATCCAGTTTCCTTAGGAATGTCCCTCGTATATCCCACTCAGTTCTCGCCATTACTAAGATGAGTGCAGACCAGATCTTAACTAAGTATTGAATAAAGTTGTAAAAAAATATGTCTGTAAATATTTTACTCAAATGAAGGGAAGCATGCTATCTGAAGGCCACTTAATACATTTCTTTGAATGTTTGTTTATGTCACGGTAGCTACATCACGACTGTCTGTCTGGCTACAGCGCTATATCTCAGAAACTACTTAGGTTACTATCCATTTCAAATTTGGTATAATTACAAATATAGCTACCCCAAAGTCTACGCTGATGGGTCGCGTCAGGGAACGTCAAGACAGCATTCTGAAGGGGATTGCCTGTAAATTCAACTGGCCTATATATTGAAGATGCAGGAGGTGTTGTTACATGTTTTTCCATCTCCTTCTAGAAATCAAATTCAGGGTATAAATAGGGAGTTTTGGACAAATCACTTCTCGGGTGGTCGCCGGACCGTCAACATCTCCTGCATCTACTGATGATGCCTCGTAGAGAAGCGAAACACGTCGATTATACTGTCTGGATGTGGTTTGTTGTACTTAAAAATATGCATATTCCATATTGTGTGCATGTGTATTTTTTTGTGGAAAATGCATGAAAAAATGCGCATGTGCACAGAGTAGGGAATATGCATATTTTTTTCTTTTACCTTTCTAAAAACTCATTCATGTAACAAACAGTAGAGAAAAATATTTTTTCGAATAACTATAAAAATAACCAAGATATAAGCTATCAAACATTTAATTCTATCTCTTTCTAGCAAAACAGAATTGAATATGGGGTTTATATGACCGCAGTAGACTGTGACGTAATAGTCAGTACATATCGGACTTCTATCAAATCGCTCTCTAATTAGTTGTTTAAAATGCCTATATCATGCGTATTTCTTGGCCGATTTTAATTTTAATTTCACTTTTCATATAGTTTTTACGGTATTTAGATATTTTGTTAGGAAAAGCGATGAAAAAATTTCATGCACGTTCCCTAAATATTATCAAATCTAACCAAGGGAAGTTCCATTAAACTTTAATATATGTCAAGATAGGACCACAAATATTTTATTATCTTAATGGAGTACTAACATTCGTTTTCAAGGTTTTTTTTATAAATAACAGCACTTGGTTCTTCTGTCTGAAATAAATATAGCGTCACTACTTTACAAAATACACGTATCTCATGCTGCTCCAACGAATAAAGGTTGTAACTCTATATTATGCTAGTACTTAGTTACTACCTTTTCCTGAGGTTGGTTTCAGATACAAGCTTTTTAGGGTCCCGTACCAAAAAGGAACCCTTATGGTGCGACTCTGTCTGTCTGTCTGTCTGTCCGACTATTAGAGCGCCATATCTCGAAAACTACTTATGCTATCTATTTGACATTAGGAATAATATTTATAAACATGGTCAGCCCACATGTATTGCAAAAGAAACATTATAACATATATTTTTATTTTCTAATAGAACGACCAATATGGAGGGGGCGCAAAAATTTAAAGTCTAGTCACTAGGTCAAGTAGGGTAGCATATGAAAGGGCTTGATGTGTAAATTTTAGATAAAAAAAATATTGTGCTTAAATTTTGTTTTATTAAGGAAACGGTGGAAAAATATTCCCCCCCCTCCCCGCCCTTTATCTCCCAACTTTACCAAGCAAAAAATTTTGAATTTTCTGGAATGAAATAATTTAATATGAATATTACACGAAAATTATAACCATCTATATATCTAACTTACTTTTTTTAATCACCAAAAATCATTTTGGAACAACCCGGTTTGGTTTAGTTTGCCCCTCATTTGTATGTGACGCCAAATAGATAGCACCGATACCTGAGGCAAACTTAACTCAAGCGGCAAGTTAAGTCGGTATAAGTGAAAGTTTGTACGGAACCCTCGGTGCGCGAGTCAGACTCGCACATGACCGGTTTTTATTTTAAGTAATTTTTCAGTTTATTAGAAAATATTTAAATCAATGATAAAAGTATTTTTTACTATAAGGTAATAAAAAAACAAAGTAGAGTATTCAAAGTAAACTAGGTCAAATAGGATATCATTTTACTAAGGGCTTAATTTATACTGTTGTAAAATTCCGATTTATGAAGCAAAATGTAGAATAAAGTACCTCGCGTTATCTCCAAAGGTTGCCACGCGATAATTTTGATATATTCACAAATTATTTAAATAAATGTTAATATTACAGGAAAGCAATACTGTATCTATCTTATTTTTCAAACAATATACATGATTGCGTCAAGTTAACACCTCATTTGTATCCGACACCAGAGTTAACAGGTGCAAATTGAATCGCACTTGGCCGGCTTTTTTAGTACAGTATTAGATATACAAGGATGGAGATACGATATTTTTAAGCTAACTGCGATAATAATCGGCCAAGTGCATGCGTGTTCGGTCACGCGCAATGTCGGGTTCCGGAGTTGGGTTCGAATCAGTTAAGTTAGGTTGGGGTCAAATCGATGGCTTTTGAGCTGCTCAATTAGCCCTCTTAGGATTATACTACTACCTACTGTTCGGGCATTGTAATCTTTTAATATGAAAATAGGTTGCTAAAAATACTTGTAATACCTATCCACGGTCGGCGGGTGGAACCATATTCCCGCTCCAGACCCCGTTCAATATATCCTTTAAATTAAACAGCGGCGGGGGCGCGCTCGATTTGCATGTATAGTAAAATTGTATTACGACGGTTCCAAAGAGCAAAATTAAAGTTTTTGTGAGTTTCAGCGCGTGACTCGAGTGTTGTGGTGGCCACCAGCGCTAGCCACGAACAAAATGTAAGAAGACGTTCAGACTATGGTGACTTGTGTAGTTCATATTTTGAGTTCAATGTCTGCACCTAAGTTTTAACCAGGCTAGAGAACCTGGGCGTCAGCTATCGAAGGGTCCTTTACACAATGCAAAGGAGGAGGTGGGGTACCTCGATAAGCTTTTTTTATAATGCGTATATAATACGTTACAATTAAATGGCGACTTCATACTTACAGTAGTAAAATGATTATCTAGCTTAATTTGTAGATGTACATTTTCTTATATTTGGGAATTTTTCTGAAAAAAATAATAGTGCAAACTACCCCATATACGGTACACATTGATACAATATGTAGACGTACTCATATTATATATATTTTTTAAACCACTTCAAATACGTAGATAAATTAGTTTTAACCATTATTTACAGAATAGTCTGAGTTTCATCAGTTATTTTCTACAAATCAGCATTTTTTCTGTCAATAATTAGATGGTCTTATGTACGTATTGCAGTTTTAAGTAGCTATATAATCGATATCTAGCTATAAATAACAAGGTTTCTTGTACATATTAATCTCATACATTCACATACGAGTAGTATCAATGTGCCCTGTTAAATCGTATATTTTATTACTTATATTTATGTATTGCAGTCATAACGTCTCCGGTGGTACTGAGTGTTATAAAGTTTAGTTACATAATTATGTACTAGTTGTTGCAAGCTGTCTTCGTTAACAGCAATTTATTGATGTTTCCTTATTACGTGATAGATGTCCCTGTTCCTTACAAGAAGAAGCTAACGTTTGTTTACTGAAGTTTATACGAATGTTTAGAAAATTAGATGTAAAGTCAATAATAAAAAGTAACCATGGTTAAAAAACCATATTAACTGTGTTTGGTAAATATAAACCTTATAGAAACGCAGTGAAGTTTTAGTTTAACAGCCCCTTAAAGACATACATTACTTACGACTTGTAAAACTCTATAGTCTATTTCCCAAAAACGCATTGCTAAACGTGTTACAATGTCGCTATTAACGTATTCCTTGGTGCCACAGAGTACAAAATTTCAATGTAATAATTTATATTCAGGGAGTCTTAAACTAATGTTATTTGAAATAATTTATATTACCAACTTACCAAACCACCGAATTCGTACAGTTTTAAATTAAAAAATAATAATTTACGTAAATTCATTGCTGCCAACTTAAAAACAAAACATTTTTTACAATTAACGTACACATATTTTATTGCCTATTTTTTTTTCAAATCATAACATGTTTTCATCACTGGCAAGTATACACGAATTTAAAAAAATAAGAAAGCCATAGATATTGACAGCTCGTTTTTTAATTTTCTTCGTGGCGCTAAATTTTAGCCTCATTGTGCTTCCGAAGAAAGTTGTGTCGTGGCGCAAGAAGTATCAAACAATTTGCTGTCAGAAAAATCTCGGCGCAGATATAAATATTTAGACTTTGTGAGTTTTATTAAAAAGTACTTAGGGGTCATTCATTAATTATGTATGGATCACTGGGGAGAGGGGTTCGAAAAATCTGTCGTAATTAATGAATGGCCTCTTAGTTGTAGAAACGGTATTGTATGTAAACTTTTGTTTTAAACTGATCGGCTTTAAAAATACTATGGCCGATTCGCTCAGTTTAAAAACCAAAGACTATATATAACGTTGTATAATTCGGTCAATAAATGGTCGTGGCGTCTTCCTTTGCGATACTTGCGATTGTCCTTGGGCACGTATTTAAATATCGAAAGTTAAAAAGTCGACAGTCAAAATATCGAAATTAAATATAGAATGATCATAAAGTCGAAATTCAAAACGTCGAAAGTATGCATTATCGAATGGTACAATTATCGAATGCTTAAATTTCGAAAATCGGAATAACGACAGATAAAATATCGAAAATAGGAATCTCGAACCATTGCAAGGTCGAAATTCTAAATATCGAAAGTCTATATTACCGAATGGAAAAATAGTCGAATACTAAAATTTTGAAAATTTCAATATATACAAGTGCAATATCGTAATATTATTACGTTGGCTATTAAAATATCGAAAGTATTTCGTATGTTTCAATTTTGTATCCGTAATTTGTGCATGCCAAAAACAATCTAGGTGTAGGGCAGACAAGACCCCGAGGAAGTAGGTTCTCTATCGTTTGCCCGAATTTCAAATGAAATAATCTCTTATGCCCGAATTTCACTTGCCATAATTTTATATTCCATAACGATTCATATGCCATAGTAATCATTTGCCGTATTTTCATATGCCATAATTTGTAATTCCATAACGATTCATATGCCAAAGTAATCATTTGCCATTTTTTCATATGCCTTAATTTTATATTCCATAACGATCCATATGCCATAGTCATCATTTGCCATATTTTCATATGCTTTAATTTTATATGCCATAACGATTCATTTGCCATAGTAATCATTTGGCGTATTTTCATATGCCACAATTTCATATTCCATAACGATTCATATGCCATAGTAATCATTTGCCATATTTTCATATGCCTTATTTTTATATTCCATAACGATCCATATGCCATTGTCATCATTTGCCATATTTTCATATGCCATAATTTTATTTTCCATAAAGATTCATATGCCATAATAATCATTTGCCATATTTTAATATGCCATAATTTTATATTCCATAACGATTCGTATGCTATAGTAATCATTTGCCATATTTACATATGCCATAAAGATTCATATGCCATAATAATCATTTGCCATATTGTTAGGTGCCATAACAATACATTTGCCATCAATTTAAAGTTCCAAAATCGTTTGCCAGAAAATTCAAACGCCTTAATAATAGGCATGATGGCGGGATCCGTCAGTTAGATTATAAAAAAACATTGGACACGTATTTTTTACCAAAACAATAAAACATGCTCAGATAAAACGCCTCCGAATTTTACTAACCTAACCTAACCTACAGTTTTCGGTTTTTGACCCATTTTGACTCATATAAAATCAATCATCCGAATTTTTCTATTACTACCGATTTGTAGCCAGACTCATCACTCTTCCGATTTTTATAACTTCATTTATTTTTACATCATTAGTTTGTACTACTACCAATCGAGTTCATAATGAACAGTTTCCAGAACATCGTAATTCATAATGTGGTCACTAAGATTATGCTTGTACTCATAATGCTAGTTAGTTGTCACATTTCTTTCATTCATAACCATAATTTTCAATAAACTGGTCAACCATAACATTTAAACGGGTCCATATTGACTCTCATAAAATTGATGCTCCGAATCTTTCTTTTACTACCGATTGTAGCCAGAATCATCACTCTTCCAATTTTTTATATGTATCGTTGTTATGATTCATCATTGAGGGTGCATCATAGTTGCTTCGCACTGACGCTACGTCGTCACAACTCGGCCGGCTGCAATAACGTTAAATAGTGAGCAAATAAACGTTAAATAGTGAGTAAGAAATTGTAATGTACACAAGGCAAAAGGCAAGACTCGATATATACCCCTTTTAGGGTCGCAGTTCAACCTAACACTCCTCCTCGCTTCGCTCGTCGTCGTATCTAACCTAACCCAAGTGGGACTTGCCTTAAGGTGAAATAGATAAGCTGAATTTATGGTTAATGAAAGATATATCAAATAATTATTAACTTAAGCAATAATATTCCAACAACCGAACTTATCTACATCGCGTAAGCAAAATGAACGTACTATTTTTATTTATTTTGTATGAGATGATAGACGGTAAAATTCTTTTAAAATTGATTTGTTCATCAAATGTTTCTGTTTTGTTACTTACCTCAAATGAGGTAAGTAACAAAACAGAAACATTTCATGAACATCTATAGCGTTGCATACAAATGTATGCAACGCTGTAGATACCAGGTGCAAACTTAACTTAAGTAACCGGCCAGTTAGGTTAGGTTAAGAGAAAGTTTATACGGAACCCTCGATGCGCGAGTCCGATCTCGCATTTGGCCGGATTTATTTTGCTTTTTTCAAAATTACGATAAATGAGTATTATGGCATAAATGATTAGGGATTATGAACATTATAGAAAATAGATATTATAAAAAGTGTTAATATGGTATGTGATATAATAGCTAATGACCATTATGGCAAATGAATATTATGGCACTCAAAAATTATGGTATGTGATATTATAGCCAGTGAACATTATGGCAAATTAATATTATGGCACTCAAAAATTATGGTATGTTATATTATAGCCAATGACCATTATGGAAAATGACTATTATATGGCACTCAAAAATTATAGTATGTGATATTATAGCCATTGACCATTATGGCAAATGAATATTATGGCATGTGATATTAGGGCAAATGAAGGTTATAGCCAGTGACCATTATTTCCAGTTCTAAAAAAAGTATCCTGGGTTAAGTGACGTTTGTATTGTGACCATGTATAGCGGAGCGTCAAAATGCTTGCAATATGAACCATGGGTCAAAAACCAAAAACTGTAGGTTAGGTTAGGTTTGTAGTATGACCATGTATAGCGGAGCGTCAAAATCCCTGCAATACAGACCATGGGTCAAAATCCGAAAACTGTAGGTTAGGTTAAGGTGCGTCCACATTTGAATCATTTGTTCGTATCCGATCACCGTGCCGTGGCATGACTGCGTATCGCGCTGCTTGGACGCTCACTGTCGGCGCGCCGATCATGCCGCACTCTTCCGATACAAGTGCGTGATACGCGTAGCAAATGGATTTCGACCGGATCGGCGCAACGTCCTAACGCGTGATCGTGACACGCGATCATGCCACGCGACGATGATCTGATAGGGGCAAATGATACAAATGTGGACGCACCTTTAGGTTTGTATTGTGATCATGTATAGCGGAGCGAGCGAAGCGAGCGTAGCGTAGCGTCAGAAAATGCGTGCAATATTTTACTTTTTTACATTAGGACTAACAATTTTATGCCACCCGATATCGGTCCCTATAGGTAATATCCTACAAACGAACAATGGACTACTGGTAATTTTGAAGAGTATGAAAATCAAAGCACAACCACCTAATTGTATTGTAATTTTAAGCCACCTTTTTGGTTACGGAACAGGTATTTTTTTATACCCCGACATTATTGCACTTTCGACTAACGTCTACGCAACGCACACACAGTGCATTACCCTCGTATTTCTATGCCTTCAGCATTTGAGCTGTAGGAATGTCAGCCGTCGATATAATGCCAGTAGATATTAAGATTGTTCGCTATTTAAATTTTCCATATTATAAACGTTGTTTTTTTGATGGTTGATATTTTATTTTTCGACATTAACATATATCGATCATTCGACTGTCGATATATTAAATTTTCGATATTTTAGCAATTCGGTATTTAAATTTTAGGAATTTAAAACATCGATAAAGTGATAAAAAGATATTTAGATCGTTCGATATTAAAATTTACGATATTTTGACCGTCGACTTTTTAACTTTAGATATATTTATTTTCGATATTCAAATACGTGACCTTGTCCTTACGTAATTAAAGAATGGCCATTTAGTCGTAGAAAAACTATTGTATGCAACTTTGTATAATTGGGTCAAAATAATTAAAATAATATTGCGTGCGGTATTCATAGAGAATAGGTACACGTAAACTTAAGTGGCAATCGACGGGGTTCATTGTTCGGAGAATGGATGGCCACTGAGGCAGAAAGGCTCTTGAGTACCGACCGCGTACAGGACGTGCGCAGCGTGCGAAGGCCCCCAACAAGATAGACCGACGATCTGGCTAAGATCGTTGGGAGTCCTTTGTCCAGCAATTGACGTCTTTAAACTGAGCTGATTATGTTTATTATACATAAACCAGTTTTTGATTATTTAAGGGCTCCGTCAAATATTTCGATTCCTAAGTGTTCCGTTGCCGCAAAAGTTTGAGGAGCGCTGCTCTATTTGATACGTGCAATATGTACCTAAAAATCACAATTTCTATGATACAAGGCAATCCAGAGCGGATATACTATTATTTTTAACCTTTTTCCAAAAAAGGAGGAGGTTATATGTTCGATAGTTTGTATTTTTTTTATGTATGTTCACCGATTACTCCGCCAATTGTGGACCGATTTTAAAAATTCTTTTTTTATTTGAAAGGATATACTCCCGAGGTGGTCCCATTGCCACCAAGTTGGGATCTGATGATGGGATCCTAGGGACATCGAGGGCAATCCTCAAATTTTATAGGCACTTATAACGTTTTTCATATATTTTCTTAAGCTATTTAAGTATTTGCATATGGTAGTCATCATCTCATCATGCTGAGCTGATGACGGAAGGTACAACTCCTTAATAGTTAAGAGGGGTTATTCCCACCTGTTACCACCAATTTGTCGCCAGTGGTAACAGATGGGAATTTTTTTCTCACCTGTTACCACTAAAGAAATTGGTGGTAACAACTGGGAAAAAAAAATCCCAGTAGTTACCACCAATTAGTTTAGTGGTAACAGTTGGGAATTTTTATTACTATTAGTTGCCACTGGTAGAATAGCTGGCTGACAGCCGACACACAGTGTTTTTTTGACCCTCATTTTGGGACAGCCTGTTTTTATTAAATTATCGAATGGAGAAATGTATCACTAATGCAAGAGTAAAACTCCCACGAGCCTAGCTATGAGTTTTCGAAAAATTGCAATCCAAGTAAAATTACCGGTAAAGTATATATAAAAAAAAATTGTAAACCATGCACGGAGAAGCCACAACGTTGCAATTTCAAGATCATCGAAAATATGACTAAATCGTTTTTATTTTTTTGTGACTAAAGTTTTTAGTATTAGCAATTTATTTTTACTTTAAAACATAGCTACATATATGGATATGAACTACTAACACAAAAGAAATTGACTGCTAAACTCACAGACTTTCAGATATTAATATCTGAAAGTCTGTGACCGGTACGTTTTATTAAAAAACGTACCGGTTTCATACCGGTTTTTGGTCGAAGTTCTCAATGTCACTTTTTAGCAATATCAAGTACGATTCTTTATTGCATCCTGTTGGATTCGGAAGAATGCCCATGACAAGTATTTTGTGCAATTCAAAGTATGGAAAATTATTAAACGTACAAGAAAGATTTTCTAAATATTCAAGTACGTACCTACGCCCCGCCGTGGCACGCTTCTCATGTCATGTGGACTGCACGGTCTACCGATTAAATCTTCCGGTGATGCGTAATATGTAATGCGGGAAGAAATCAACCCCTTGTTAGGCATGCTGAAACCCCGCAATAGTGCCTCACCCCCGCTTCCTCCAGGTAATATGTATTCAAGCCGTACCAGACTCATAGTGCCACTGCCTCAGCAGCACCTCTAGCATCGCTGTGATATGCTACTATTTGTCGCGCGACAAATATAGTGTGTCTCTTTCCTTTTAATACAACGCAAGAAAGACGGGTGATGCTAAGTCTCGCGACAAGCTTTGTCGCGAAGAGTTGTGCTAGACCGGCTGCGCTTGACCTATCCTGCTGGGGGATGTCTCCGAACCCCGATTGGGAGACTTAATTCAAGGGGGACATTAAGGGTGCCAACCCTCATGCTGGTCAGCGACAGGCAAAAGAAGCTATGGATAACGCCATAGCCGGCACCTACTCGTATTATGCTTCGGAGGTGGCCGCAAGTAGGCTAGAAGTAGGAACCGATAGCAATATACTAACTCGGTTTATACGTATGTTTCTGGATCAAGAAAGTAAAAAATATAATGGTCGCTTCGGAAAACAGTTTGACCTATCCAAACCGGAAAGAAATATTATTTTCAAATCGATTCTAGTAAGTAGATTAAACGCACCACTTTTGGCATCACAAAAGAAACCTTTTTTACTTTAGCGTATTCGGATAAAATGTATCTTATAACCATCTTGGGATGCTCAGCTACGTGCGTACTAAAATGGTTGAAATCTGTGAAGCCGATTTGGTGTGATGTAGCCTCGATGACATATACAACATCCAAAAAGCAAAAAAAATCGATTCAGTGACAGTCACATAGTCCGTATCACTTATTTTGTTGAAAATATTTTCAATGTACAGACATTTAATTTTACAACATGTAAGTAAGACACACAATTACACATTAACACACCAACATTGTTTTTTTGGGAAAATACTTACAAGATTTATCTTAGCCTCACACGCTACTATTTCATAAATAATAAATAACAAAAGCTGATTTTGGAAAAGTAAACCGTACCACTATATTACTCAAAAGTGACATTGAGAACTTAAATCAAAAACCGGTACCAAACCGGTACTGAACCGGTACGTTTAAAAAAAAATCTCTGAAAGTCTGAGTTTAGCAGTCGATTTCTTTTTGTAGTAGTAGTCCATATTATGTAGCTATGTTTAAAAGTAAAAACAAATTGCTAAGGCTAAAAACTTTAGTCACAAAAGTAAATACCATTTAGTTATTTTTTCGATTATCTTGAAATTGCGACGTCGTAGCTTCCCCGTGCTTGGTTTACAATTTGGCCCTATGGTAGGCCCTATACGACAACAGTGCAAAATTAAGTGTTACATTAATAGAAATATAGAAAAGATTTTTTTTAATACATATATACATTACCGGTAATTTTACTCGGATCGCATTTTTTCGAAAACTATGATTGCTAGGCTCGTGGGCGTTTTACTCTGGCATTAGTGATACATTTCACCATTCAATAATTCAAAAAAATCAGGCTGTCCTAAAATGAGGGTAAAAAAAATACTGTGCGAAATTATTTGAATAATTTCGACGGAAATAAATTCGACATGATTTTATTCTCACGAATTCTTATTCAAATCATGATTTTATTCTTGAGTGCCCAACACTGGGCGTAACTTATATTGTTCATCGCGTGGTGTTTTAACTGAATCGTAATCCCTTTTTAGCTATGTCAACTAATTTTTTTTGGTTTATAAATATGTCTTTCTTCTGGGTTAATTTTCGTCTTTTTATGTGTGTCTTTTTATTCAACTGGAATTGAAAATGAGATTAGTAATTTTTATTCAAAGGGATGTGCCGCAATTATATTAAAAATATGTATTGTTGCTTATTACAATGTTTTAAAATATTTTTGGGGAATATTAAAAAAATTAAATACTGAAGTATTTTTGTTCAAATTGAGAGCAGTGTGTACTGTCGACATGTTAAAAAATAAGTCTATTCTATCGCATACAATTATTATAAGCATTGAATTTATTATTTTTATAAGAATTGAAAATTAAAATGAATGTGGTGGTAACTACTGGGATTTCCCCCCCCCCCCCCCCCCCCCCCCCAACTGGGAAAAAAAAATCCCAGTAGTTACCACCAACTAGTTTAGTGGTAACAGGTGGGAATTTTTTTTCCTATTAGTTCCCAGTGGTAAAAGACGGGAAAAAAATCCCAGCTGTTACTACTGGCGACAAGTTGGTGGTAACAGGTGGGAATAACCCGTTAAGAGTTAGAGGATAATTTTAAAAAAAATCATCTTTTATAGGTAGATACGTTAAGACTGTTAGTCATATTCTTTTTAGTGTGTCCCTGAAGTAGTCTTCTTATCACCAAGTCAGAATTAGATGATGGAATACCAGGGAAATCGAGAGAAACCCTAAAATATATATAGGCACAATATTTTGTATATATTTTTCTAAAGTTATCAGTTGTTTTCCTCTGGTTGTCATCATTTCATGCTGAGCTGATGACGGAAGGTACAATGATTTACCAACTTTTACATTTCTTACTTCCAAAGACTCGAGATGCGTGCAAAGTGCCTCCTCAATCTTCCCATTCTGGGCTCTAAAAAATACTTTATATCACTACTAAAATCCATCACTAAAAAGTAAAAAATATTTTTTGTTTAATAAAAAAGAACCGACTTCTTCATTAACTAAAAACCCATAAATAATCTTTTATGTACGGTACGGATAACATTTGAATCACCTTTTGAAGTCGGTGCCAAACCTGAAGTAAATAAAGTTCTTTATTCAACAAAAATACGAATTACAATGAGTAAATATAGATGTAGGTAGATAATAACTAAAGGCTCGCCGCCGCGGTTCTTAATAGTAATAAATGAATGGTTTGGCACCGACTTCAAAAGGTGATTCAAATGTGATCCGTACCGTACATAAAAGATTATTTATGGCTTTTTAGTTAATTTTGAAGTCGGTTCTTTTTTTATATAATTTTTTTTTATGTGTGAAAACATCCATTAAAATCATATTTAATTGAAAAAGGGATAGCATGTTGCAGCACAGTGGAACTTTATCCTTTTGAAATAGGTATGTGGCCCATGTCAGTCTATTCTATAGTTGACGTAGGCAATTAAAATTCGTAATGAAAATACGTAAACATGGGTGATCAAGTGATCATGAATCATTGATTTTGCTCGTCAACCCTAACTGTTTGATCAAGCAGCAATTGATTTGATTAATAATTTTTATGAGAGTAATTTCGCTTAGGTACCATAAATATTCGTATTAATAGTAGTTTAGCATCTGAGGCTCAGTCGGAAAATACGATACCTATTTGATATAAACAGGCCGATATGGTATTTTTTCAAAATAGCAAACGATCCGTTAGTATTACGTTTTTAGGAACTACCTTTGTATTTTACGTACCTAACTTACCTTTGCACATAATTGCTTTGTGACGTCACTCACAAATTTTTATAGCACAACACTCTTTTCAGTTATACCCAGTCGAATTCTAAAATACTAAGTGAAAAGTAAGTTTTAGTATTTTGATTTGATTCCGTAGCTAGTGTGAAATAATTAATATTGTCTAGAGTTTAATACCGATCGATCGCTGTCACGATGCTGTTGCAAGACCAATCTCTACAAGAATAGGTAGGTACTTGCTGGTATTCAGGTCTAAAATTATTGTTAACTCAGTCAGCCGGTCAGCAGATCAATCTACAGGATCTTCGCGTGAATTTCACGTGCTACGGTGGCTGCAATGCGGCACAACGGTGACGTCAAACTGCCGTCGCGTAGTTCTACATCTATCTTGATGACGGATGTACAAAGACGAATTCATCAACAAAAAATATTTATTGCTGATCTTGACGCCGATTTTAGAATAGGATAATAAATTAATAACAGCATAGGTAAGAACTTAAAAAAAGAAACGTCATTAGCGTAATTTTTAGTTTGGGATTTTCATGGGAATATTTTTGTAGGTTTTCAGATTAGGTAATAAAAAAAATGTGGCTAAGGCCTCAAAGGCCGACCACTAGAGAGACGCACGACTCCTATCTTCAGTCGTCGATCTGCCAAAGTAGCCTAGTGTTGATACAGATCAGCGAAGAACTGTTTTATTTTAATGCTTTTTATGAAATTTCGAAATCATGGTTCTCTTTTAGTTTTGAAGACAGGCATGACGCGTTTTTTATACTGACACCGAACTTGAGTATCAAGATTGCGAATAGGTACAACTTACGTACCTACTTGAAAGCTGTCATGGAAGTTACTTTGATTATTCCATTGTAGAATCAGTACATAAAAAATATATTATCAATGATGGAGGTTTTTGATCTGAATACCAATGTTAATAATAATAGAAATATCTCTGGTCATCCTTTATGTGGCAACCCAGATATACACTTGTTTTTAGGGTCGTGTATTTTTTTTATTTCATCACAAGTTTTAAAACAATTTTGATGATATTATTAAATTAAAGGACCCACCTCCTATACCATTCAAGCGATCCGCATGGTGACTGACTTACTCTCAAGATTAAACAAGCCCTAAATAAGAGCTCTTACCAAACGTCTTGCTAATAACTGCAAACTCTTAGATTTCTGATTAGCTTGTTCTATCTGAATTTATATTATATGAATGTGTGTGTATCTAAGTACATATATATGTTTATAAATTATTATCTATAACATAGATAAATATTTCGCGGTGAAATATTTATCTACTTTGATTAAATAAATAAAGAAATAACTATATCTAAGCTATTACATTACGTCATACAATTATATTAAAATACATATTTAGATTTATAGTCATTTAACATGTTTTGCATAGAGCCTTTGTTGTGAATGATAAATATAAAGTTAAGAGCAAAACAGATGAACAGACTGTATAGTTTATGGTGTTATATATCATCATGTCATAAGTAATTAAATTATCGAGCATAATTGATATGTTTATGATAACCACATGTGGAAATAGATGTTCTATGTATATCTATAAACGGTGATCAGAAATTCGTGGAATTGTTAAAAAAGTTGTATGGAAGTGGGTGGACTTATAGTATTTGTAAATTATATATTGGTAAATAAACATTTTAAGCCAAAATAAATGCATATTTAAGAATTTCATTAACTATTTCAAGTTATTTTCCATGTATAGCTTTACTAAATGTAATTTAATTTATTAGAGGAGTTGTTAAGCGCATACATTGTAATGTCACATTAGTATATGAATACAACTAAATAACTAATATCTTAACATATTTTATTAATACAGTCTCATAACATTTTATAGAATCCCATAATTCTGACTCAAAATTATTAAAGTTATATTTGAAAGAAGCAGACTTTGTATTTGTTTTCTTTATCTGGGATTTGGTAAATTTTTGCTGATTATGTAACCAAACTTAAGATCCCTGCTTATAAACATTATTTCATACAAAGAAAAAAAAAAACATGCCGTCGAATTGAGAACCTCCTCCTTTTTTTGGAAGTCGGTTAATAAAGACTAGAGAAATACTGCTGAAACAAAATATAGGCATACCTTAAAAATAATAAAAAAATATTTTTTTATAATCTTTGCACATTCCATAGCAAGCATAGATTATTTAAAGGACAATAAATAAACAGCTTAAAATAGAGTAAAAAAACAATCGGAATATTCTTTACATTAAATTACAATACATAGTTGCAATAAATTAATTTAAGTAACTATACAAGGGGACTTTAACAAGTTTAGAAGTAACTAGAAGGAGCCCACAACTTCATTCGCGGAGGAGAAAAAGTCATAACCCTTCTTTTTTTTCATCAGCATTGTCGGGTAAAAAATATCCTATAACCATCTGGATATACCCAGCTACCCATGTACCAAAAATTTTTGAAATCTGTTTAGTCAATATTGCATGATGAAGCCACAACAACACATACATCATACAAAAAATGCAAAAAATAAATTTTCGTTTTAGTGACCTCCAAAAAGTCCAACACAATCATTTTTTTGAAAATATCTTCCTTGTACAGATTTTTCATTTTTACAACTTTATAATAGTATAGATGTTAACGGCATGGATTCGGTAAACAATGGCATAAACCAGCGGTGCAGTATGGTTTGAAAATAGATAAAGTAAATAAATTGTGGTTGTAAGCTCCATCATGAAACAACATCAACAAATATAAAAATAAAATTACCAAGTTATACAAGAAAAGGGGTAAATTGAATGAATTTCACTATTAAATTAAATTACCAAAATAAATATGAATTACTTTACTAGTTTTCTAAAAAAAGTAACCAATTGTATGACATTTGAGTTATTTTGTGAATGTATAGTTACAATATCATATGTAACCTATTTCCAGAATTTAGTGTAGGTATGTTGTCATAAGTAATTAAAAATAAAATCACTGGCTCAAGCCAGTGCTTTATGGTGGCAGTATGGCCTATGGTATTAGCCTGTCCGAAAGGACGAAAAGAAAAAAAAAAAACCAGTGCTTTATGTTATGAAACAGTGTGATCTATTATGTTGTTTAATTGGTTAGAAATGTATTCATTACCTTTGAATTCCCATATTGTTCCAGAAGAAAAATAAAAAAACTGCACTTAAAATTATAGCCATAATGAAGAATCTCTTGAATAAATTTACAGATTTCATTATAAATATAATTTAGGGCACGGACCGTAAGGTGGTAGTAGAATTCTACCCGGGCGACATATTAAAGCTATTGCAACCATCACAAGGGCAGAGATACAGTTTACACGCAAATGTTCATCCTCTACCATGCACTGGCTCTCGACACTCGATACAATCTATACGACCACAGCTACACAACTACGACTACAATATGGTGATCCTGACCAATGTACAACTGTCAGTCTGTCTGACAGTGACAATCAAATGTCATTTCATCATTGCCTTTTTTTTAATACAAGCAAAGGAAACTTAAGCTATTCTACCAATAATATATATTTTTTTAATTGAAGTACAATTTGCTGCGTTCGTTCTCTATAGAGGACTCTAAAAACGGTGTAAACCAATTAATATTAATGCGATACACTTGCGCACTATTATCCAGCCAAGCAAACAACTTATCAGAGAATTGGATGGCTGATCCAGTGATCGATATTATAAAGTCATATACATGAGTGCGAATGTTGTTAGTGCCGAGTTGCTAACCATTTTACTGCCCTTCAAATAAAACTATCTACAAGAAACTTTTGTTCCGTTAAAGAAAAGAGTAAAATAAGGTGATGAAGCTTATTTTATCAATCCACATTGACATATGAAGGTATTGTAGTATCAAATTGCTTTCAGTGAAATAAACTTTACAAAATATTAATGTTTTTATAGTAAAAGTAAAAGAGGGCATGGTTTTGTTCGGGATATATTTATTCAACTACCGAAACTCTACATTTACTTATGCAGCTTTGTAAGAAAAAAATAACACCACACTTCAGGGTCTTCGGAATTGATTTATTTCCTACCTTAGGTTGGCTGCCATGATATGCTTGTCAACAACTTCAGTGTGGTGGTGCGATAGTGATTGCGCGTAGTGTTATTGTTTTGTGGGAAAAATTGTGAAACTTGACTAAATCGTACATTATTGTCATAAGCTATCCGTTTCATTTTAAGTTTTCTTCTTAATTATTGTTTTTTAGTGAAATATGTCTTTCTCAGGAATGGTAAGTAAAGTTCACCCTCATCAACACATAGCTTAGGGCGTACGACCGTCTGCAAATGGAGAGCGTTTATCATTTTACTTGAGTTATTCTTAGTGAAAATGATTGTAAATGGTTTGTATTTGGTTTAAAACGTCCATTCTGTCGGATTTTGTGTGATTAATTGGACCAAGCTCTAGTTTTTGTTGGTTTCGGATATGCATCCTCCATATTTTACTGCTACGTGCATGGTACCAACTACACAATAAAAAGTAGCTATAGATTGCCTATACCAAAACCGTGATCGTAACTTTTGTAGAAATCGATGATTTTTGGAGTAAAACGTTTGTGGTTATACGCATTTCTATTTTAATAAGATAAAGGACATTCTTTTTACTAGATAACTAATGCGTGGCTAATGAAAAAAATTAACCATATTATCATTAAGTAAATAATATTTTCGAATCACCTTAACAAGAAACCGTGCGTTAAGGGTTACTAATGATGTCGAAGTAATTATTGTCACAATTACAACCATTTTTATAATTACACATCTTTATTACTTTACTACTTGTACAGAAAAAAAACCTATTACACTCTATAACCCCTTTATTGGTTGATTGATTAGAGTTTTAAAGTATATCAGTGAATGTAGAAACACAGTAAACAAGGTAAAAATATAATTTCGTATATTCGAAAATATTATGGCAATAGAACAAACTCAGCAAAAAGCTGGCAGCTGTATGATGTGTTATGGCTCCAGCCCTGATATTGACAATGGATTGTGTATGACATGAACAACTCTACTAAATAAAAATCAAGTTGAATAAAGCACAAAATACAATAGAGACAAATAATTGGGAGACAAATAGGAGTTTCACTAAAAAGATTCTATTGTGTTGCTGTCCTAGGGCACCCCAGAAGTGAAGATACTTCATAAGCTTGCACCTTGCCTTCCTATCCTCTCAACTCTTCTGTCTGGGAGCTTCCACTTGAAAGCAATGCTTGCATTTTTTGCTTCTCCTCTCATTGCGAATCATGTGGCCCATACATGCACTATTAAATAAAATTAACCAATTTGATTGTGATGAATGATTAAAAATGATTATTTATTTTAATCATACAGTTGTGATTAGCATAGTCACAATTCAATTAATTGTCTATTAATCACCAGCAATTAAACTGTTAATCAATTAATTTTCTCTTAAATAATATTAGGAGCAAATAGGATATTTTGTACAAGCTTTATATTAGGTTCACCTGTAGCTAAGTATGTCAGTAACTATGGAAAGAAATCTTGCAAGTTTAAAATTTAACCCTCTTTTCTGTTTCCAATTGGGCTAAAATTTGCCATACTTATGTATGTTACGTGTCACTACAATGTTATAACACCATCCAGCTGATCTGATGATTTAGCCAGAAGGTGGTCATATGAACCCTGTCATAGAATAATGCAATCCTACTGAGTTTGGGATCTTAAGAAATGTCTCGGTGAGTAGTTGATAGATGTTTAATCAAAACTACAGTCGTAAATAAAGCTTGTCACAAAATGAAAAATTTGACGGAAACTAAAACTCTTTTTAAAGATCTAAAAATCTAAGATTCTGGGCCCTTAACTAGGAGACCCTAGCTAGAGTACTGTACTATAAAAACCATCTTGTATTATTGGAACAAGTGTGTGTATATATATATATATATATATATATATATATATATATATATATATATATATATATATATATATATATGTATCACATAGCAGACTAGAATGATTTTTCAAGACATATTGAATATTTGATTTATGCAGAAATGAGCTTTCATGACTTCAAACTTTGAAGTACCGAAACCCTAAAATAATCGTTATTAAGGATTATTTTGCGGAAAAGCAAATTTAACTATAATCCATTAATCTAATATGGGAGTCGTACAAAAAAATCTTCATCAATTTGGACTTTAGGGCCTGGGTTGTAGGAACTACTTTATAAATGTGATGGTAATTATAAACCATACCTCGTATTACTGCATAATCAAAGTCAAGTCATCAAGATCTAGACAGAACATTTTGCGGGGTCTACCTAAGTTAACATTATTTGAATTTGAATTTTTAGTTTTCTTGTTATCTTCTACCTTTTCTATTCGTTTTATTATTGCTAGCTAAAATGTTGCGTGAATGATTGCTATTTCCGAATTTGCTATTTTAATTATAATACAGGTATATCGATACTATTATAAAGTTGTAAAAATGAAATGTTTGTATGTGTTGTTGTGGCTTCAGGCTAAACCGGCTAAACGGATTTCAAGTAACGGATTACAGCCAATATTTGAATTGCGTAATAGCCACCATATATATATTGGCTGCTGCCTGCGACCTACCCCTAAAGTCGGAGATCGAATTTAGATAAAAATGTAAACATACAACTGTCAAATGCTTAGTATTTTTTATTTTATTCACTGTTACCTGACAACAACATGGTTGAGTTCGAATCACAAGTAACATTTATGATAAATGAGTCTGTGACATTATCAATCGAATTTGATCTCCGACTTCCGACTTTACGGTGGTATGATGGTTACTGAAGCTAATTAAGAGAGCGCGGTAAATTCAAACTTTTCCGATAAAACACGACAGTACTTTTGTAACCACATCATATTTAGTTTTGAAACATAACTTGAGACAAATCTTATTCATATTTACATTATTTGCTGGAAGGTACCCACAATTTCGTTTGCAGAGGAGATATAGTCATAACCATAACCATCTTCTTTGCTTCAGCATAGTCAGGTATAAAATATCAAATAACCATCCTCTGTTGTTAGTTATCCTTAACCTTTTGACCGCCATGCAGCGAAGTAATACGACGTGACCGTGATGCCACAGCAATAAAATAAAATTAACGTACAAAAATAAAATAGTCATGAGTCTTTGAACAACGACATTTGGACGGTGAGTACAGAGCTCCCAGCGCTCAGGAAAAAAACTGGCGGTGTATTTTGGACCTTGGAGTCAAGTTTGGTGTTGTTATTAGGTAACTAGATAATGCCTTATTCATTCCCTATGCCAGTTTTTTAGCAAAATATTATTTAAATTTTATATGTAAATTAAATTTTTGTAGTAACAAAATGCAAACAAACTCATATTTTCATGTATTTCATATTAAACTTGATTTAGAAAAAATGCTGTCCAAAAGCCTATTTAATAAAAATTCTTAGTTAGAAAATGTATAGTTTTCAGATTAATCCCTGTACTTGTAGTAAATGTCGCAGTACTTTCAATATTTTATTTTACATAGAAAATATTCAAATTTATATTTATTGTTATAATTATATATAATTTTAGAATCTTCATTAAATGGCCTTTTGGACGGCATTTTTTATATACCAAGTTTAATATGAAAAGCATGAAAATATGAGGGTTTGTTTGCATTTCGTTACTACTAAAAGTGTATTATTTTAAGTATTGCGTCATATTTTGTTACAAAACCCTAAAAAACTGGTATAAGGAATGCATTGGGCATCATCTAGTTACCTGATAACGACATCGTTAGCAAACTTGTCTCGAAGGTCCAAACTGATCCACTACATTTTTTTTTCTGACCATTGGGAGCTCTGTACTTTGACCCGCCCTCCCCCCACCTGTCGCGGAGTTCAAACTGGCTTCCGAGCATTTTAGGCTTAGCTGGGACGTGTATAACATTCGTACGAAATGGCATTGCTGTACTCCAAAATGTCATATTTATTTTTATTTTATATTGTATTTTTGCATCTGTAGTGCATTTTGTGTATGAAGGGATTCGGAACAGTACACTGAGCATGGTCCTTCATGCTCTTGGCCGGTTCATGAGTTATTGGCGAAAAACTGCGCTTCACAGCAAAAGGACGTAAGTGCCACGAAGGTACGCTCTTTGATAGTTCGCTATGTCACATCGTATTATTTTCCTCTAAAGTGCATTTCTTTGTGGTAACGGGATAACGATGACGGAACCCTACATTGAACATGCTCTTGCCCCTCCCACCCCCCCCGCTTCTAAACCGCGAGTCCAAAACATATGCAAAATTACAAACGTAAAGCTATTAAATGATTTCAACGAAAATGGTTTTCAACACGATCGGATATACCGTTTTTGAGTTATTGTCAAAAAACTGCGCTTCTCAACAAAAGGACATAAGTTCCGCGAAGATACGCTCTTCTGCTGGTGTACTTTTTCACAACGTATTTTTATCATCTTTGGTGCATGTTTTTGTTGTAATAGCTGCGGAACCCTACACTTAGCATGGTCCGAGATACTCTTTCTTAGCTTTAGGGCACAATTTATGCTACTTTCAGAGCGATTATTTACAAAAATATTCACTAAAAACTAACCATTAAGTATAATTTTGAATAATCCACACAAAAAAAAGTAATTCGCTTATTAACCGACTTCCAAAAAAAGGAGGAGGTTCTCAATTCGACGGAATGTTTTTTTTTTAAATTCAATTTGAATATTTCAATATTTGAAATAATGTCAATATTTTTGAAAACAAAACTATATGGATTCCAAGTTGTGTAATTGTAAAATTATAACGTTATGACCAGAGGTCGGACAAAAAGTGCGGATGACGTAAAAATGACGTACCTAAACTTGCACACAGGTGATGTTTGATTTCAAAATTCCGTGTGACATGTAGTAACGAAGTAGTATTAATAAAAAAAAAAAGTTGGATGAGTTGAGAGCTAAATCTTTTATGGTGACGTTGTTTGTACAGTCGAGAACTTTAGAATCAATTACATGTGGTCTGCTTGCATTATGCTCTCTATGAGCACCAATGAGGACATTAACAACCTTTTGTTGCAAACGGTCTTTGTCTCATCTGTTACTGTACTGTAATATAAATATAGGATTACCCGATATCTTTTCGTATTTGATTACAATAAGAGCAGTATACGTGTTTGTCACGTTCCTCCAAAAACGGAAAATTGCCACAATATTCGAGTAAAGATGACATTTTACAGCGTTTTTTATACATTAGTAAATATAAATTTTAGCTAAATATAATCGAGAAGATGCAATAGCTAAACAATAACGAAGTTAATTTATTGTTCATCTGATTGGCAATGTGTCAGTCAAAAACGTACTTACCCATTTCAAGTGGCGATATCGTTTAATAAAGAGGTTGCTAAATGATAAGTAATAATTGTTTATGAAAATTAAAAATCCTATTTGAAATCATAAGTGGTTTGACGTCATCCGCACTTTTTGTCCGACCCCTGGACTAATGACCTTACAATTAAAAAAAATAAACTATAAAGGTATTTTTCTTTATATTAATCAATATTTATTTGGAAAATAACAATTAAACTTTAAAAATAAATAAAGAAATATAATAAACAATGACTAAATCAATCACAGCTCGAAGTTATAATAGACTCTTACTTTGTTTATTATAAGTTACATACAATAAAAACAAGTCAATAATGAATACTCTTTCCGTATAATATAAAACAAATGATTATTCACTTTTTGGCAATCAACAAATTTAGACTGTAATGAAACATATCGTAAATCCTTGTCGTTACTATTAAATAAAATTGATTGTCTGTAAACTCGGTTTACGGACGATAATTTTACGTGACAACATGGAAGAGAGATAGATGCGTCACAAGCCGACAGCTCGCGCTCGGCTCGTCTATCGTGTGTTAAAAGTAAATATTTTAAAAATTGCTTTCTTGCGGTTGGATATGAGGCTATTCCATATCATTTTAGGGGGTTCCCTACGCAATTTCGAAAGACTTTTCCTCGACAATCGTTTAATCGAAGACTTTTTATCGAATTTACATTTAGTCTAATACTTGATAAATCGATAAGATTATATTTCGAAACATCATTTATTCGACGTTCATTTCATCGAATTACATTTATTCGAAAACTTTTTGTCGACCGCTTAGTAGATCGAAAATTCATTTTATCGAAATCTTTTTACCGATGACGTTTCATCGACAGTACCAATGCTCGATATTTTTTTCTATCGACGCCTTGTTTATACGATGATTCCCTATGGTACCTATAACTTATTATAATAGTAGAATTATAATTACGATTATTATGTTTATTGAAATGAAATGAGATAATTTACATTGTGTTTTAATAACCATTTTTTTAATAGTTACATTAGTTTCTAAAAAAATATGGTACCAATATTACAGATTAAGTAAATAACATTTTGTAATTATATTTCATCGGATAAGTTCCTATTTTTACTTGCTTTCTCAATTAGCTTCAATAAAAGATACTGAAATCCATACTAATATTATAAATGCGAAAGTGTGTCTGTCTGTCTATCTGTTACCTCTTCGCGCTTAAACCGTGAACCGATTTGGATGAAATTTGGTATGGAGATAGTTTGAGTCCCGGGAAAGGACATAGGCTACTTTTTATCCCGGAAAAATATCCTTATCCGCGTTAAACGAATTTAAGGCGGACGAAGTCGCGGGCAGAAGCTAGTACAAATATAAATACAAGCTTATCCGACAAAATCTGATCGCCAAACATTATTCTCAATTTTTTTACGAGTAGGTAAAATAGACGCAAAATTTTCGAAATAGGGAATCATCGTATAAAAAAGGCGTCGATAGAAAAAAATATCGAGCATTGGTACTGTCGATGAAACGTCATCGGTAAAAAGATTTCGATAAAATGAATTTTCGATCTAGTAAGCGGTCGACAAAAAGTTTTCGAATAAATGTAATTCGATGAAATGAACGTCGAAGAAATGATGTTTCGAAATATAATCTTATCGATTTATCAAGTATTAGACTAAAAGTAAATTCGATAAAAAGTCTTCGATTAAACGATTGTCGAGGAAAAGTCTTTCGAAATGGCGTAGGGAACCCCATTTTAGGTATATTTTACAATGATTCAACCGTATCATATCTGATCTGGGGGAGCCCAAACTTGGTATGTTTTGAGAATGATTTTTATTTTAATGTAAAACTATAGATATATTTTTAGAATCGGCTTTGTAGCCCCTTCATTAGATACCACACACGAGACGTTTCAGAATCAGAACAAAATAGAAATACAAATAAAGATGACGTCATACCTAATTCGGGCAGCCGGCGTTCATCGATCTATAAGACGTTATCACCTCCAAAACTCCAATCTTCAACAATTTCCAGAAAAAGGTGTGAACTTATTTTAACAATCAGCAAAATAATCTAATTTTTCAAGTTATGTAATCGTAAAAAGCGTCGCGTCAGTCTTGTGGGTAAAATTAAAAAGTAAAGACGTTGTAAAGTTATAATTAGAAAAAAACAGCATTTGTAGTAATTTCTTAAAATTAAACAATATGAATTTGTATGATTGCATGAATATTTTTCAAATGAATGAGCGGTGATGTTGTCGCACGGGAGGTTTTCAATATTCATTTCAAATTTTACATGTTGCTTCATATCTATCGCTGTTCCTCAACTCAAGAGATGCTACCAGAAATTTTGTCTCCAGCAGACTTTTGTATTCCGTGAATTCGTTATCTTAAATAATAATAGTAAAGGAGTTTGGAGTAGACAAGTGTGCGGTCATGCATGTACAGCGGGGAAAGTCCTAAATTCAACGAATTTACAGCTTTCAGAGATAATGTCTCTCAGATCTCTCCGAAGTTGGAACCTACAAGTATCTTGGTATGACACAGTCATTGAGTATCGCGAACGGAGACATTAGACAAGCAGTGAAGGAGCGCTTTTTTTGCCGCTTGACAAAAGTACTCTACAGTCTATTGTCGGGTGGGGACAAGGCGCGCGCATTCAACGCTTGGGTGATGCCCCTGCCCACTTATTCTTTTGGCATACTAAGGTGGACCCAGACTGACCTGGACGCCCTGGATAGAAAGGTCCGTATGCTGCTCACTACACACCGCATGCTACACCCACGCTCGTCAGGTATAAGACTGTACATCCCGCGTAAGTGTGGGGGCCGTGGCTTTTATACGCCAAGGACCTCCATAACCGCGAGGTGTGCAGTCTTAGGGAGTATTTCCTAAACAACGAGTGTGGGATACATCGTGATCTAGTGGCAGTAGACTGAAGCCTCACCCCTCTATCACTGGCAAAGGAGAACTAGCGCAGACCTACGGTGCTTAGCACCGTAGACCGCAAGGACGTATGGAGGAGTAAGGAGCTACACGGGCGGTTATACAGGGGCCCTTACTGATGTAGATCTGCTCGCGTTGGTGGACTGGCTACGTTTCGGCGATCTCTTCGGGGAAACCGAAGGTTTTGCCTGTGCAATTGCGGACGAAGTTATCATGAAGGACGCTACGGTCGACATTTGTCGGGCATGCCGCCTTCCCGGAGAGTCACTCAGGCATATAATTTCCGGTTGTTCTCGTCTTGCTAACGGCGAGTACATTTTTTTTATGACATAGGAGGTAAACGAGCAGACGGGTCGCCTGATGGTAAGCGATCACCGTCGCCCATAGACACTTGCGTCACCGGAGGAGTCACAAGTGCGTTGCCGGCTTTTCAGGTGGGAGTACGCTCCTTTCTTGAAGGCTTGAAGGTCGCATCGGTCCGGAAATACTGCAGGCGGCAATTTATTCCACAGTTCAGTCGGATTTCTAGAAAAACGCACAGTTGTGGACTGCCTACCATCTAAGTGGTGAAGGTGGAAATTTTGTCGCGTAGGACGATGGCGGAAAGATGCAGCTGGGATCAACCCGAGCACTTTCTAGTTCCTCGGAGCACTCCCTGTTATACAAGCGATAGAAAATGCAGAGCGAGGCTACATCTCTACGTAGTGCCTAGGAGTCAAGCTGATCTGAAATACGCTGGCAACCGACGATACGATCGCTCTCCGTTGTATCCGGTCTAGAGGGAGAAGCTGGTACTGGGGAGCCCCAGCCCACAGATGAGAACAGTATTCCATGTGCGGGCGGACCTGCGCCTTGTAAAGCTGCAGGAGGCGGGCCGGAGTAAAATACTGTCTCAATCTGTTGAGCACGCCGAGCTTCTTAGAGGCTAATTTGGCCTTACCCTCTAGATGGCCGCGGAACTGGACTTCACTCGATATATCGACGCCAAGGATTCCGGTAGTGGCTGTAGCAGTTAGGGGAGTATTCTCAAAATGAGGTGATGCAACAAACGTAGACTTTTTAGCGCTGAAAGCGCAAACCTGTGTCTTTGTAGGGTTAAAACGGACTAAATTAAGTCGACCCCATTCTTGAAACTTCTTTTAGGGAAGTTTCCACTTCATACACAAGTTTGTTACGGCTCTCGATGACGTTATCCCGAGAAATATTGGCGCGGCCAGTGTAGGAGGTATCACCCGTGCTATCATCCGCATTACAGTGAATGCCACAAAGGTCTAGCAGGCTAAAGGTGCGTCCACATTTGTATCATTTGCCCGTATCAGATCATCGTCGCGTAGCATGATCGCGTGTCACGATCACGCGTTTGGACTTTGCGCCGATCCGATCACTCGAAATCCATTTGCTACGCGTATCACACACTTGTATCGGAAGAGTGCGGCATTATCGGCGCGCCGACAGTAGGCGTCCAAGCAGCGCGATACGCAGCCATGCTACGGCACGGTGATCGGATACGAGCAAATGATACAAGTGTGGACGCACCTTAAGCGAACTAGAAGTGCCCCCAACGACAGATTTGGTCATTCTTTCAGGTGGTGAACTGGCAAGTCCTAAGGACACCCTATGCTTAATATCAGTCCTCGATCTTCTTTTGTTTTCGAGTTATTCAGGATAATGTAAAATAATCAGCGTCTCATTGAAAGTGGCATATTTTGTAAACTGTTCAAGTTAGAATAACCAAACAAAATTATGTTTGACAATAATAAAATAGACTACTAAATACATATTTTTAACCCACATCAGGTCCTTATACTTCGTTATGTAAAACAACTTTTTAATTTTCTTCTGTTTTTTTTTTTACTTCTCGTGGAGGTACAACTCCGGAAAAAATATATGCATGGATAGCCACTAGTACCCACTACATACACATATAAAAATATTTGCGTAAATCTTCGTGCATCATGTCAAAAAAAAAAAACAATTCGAATAAGTAGTTACGAGCATATGTAAATAAAGTACTAGTGCAGAGTGTAGATAAGTTAGTATGTAGGTATATAACCTTTTCTAATAAACCTATTTGGGGGCACTTCTAGTTCGCGTAGCCTGCTAGACCCTTTGCAGCATGTCGTTGATATGCAGAAGAAACAGCTTGGGCGATAACACACAGCCTTGAGGGACACCAGCATTCACAGACATGGATTCAGAGCACGCACCGTCAACTACGACCTTCATGCATCTGTGTTGGGAATAGCCCAATAGTGTTTAAATAACGTCTACGATAGCTCAGATAGAGTTCTAATCGCGATGGATCGTTCGTTCACTGCAAACTAGGACTGGGCGCTCGTGGGCGTATGACGGAGGTACTCGACGTACATACAGCCGTTCGCGGAGGTTCGGTCTCGACACGGAACGCGATAGCGGCCTAAGTCCGTAGCAAACTGCCTATTAGCTAAACTGCCTGGAGACAGGTTCCTAAGCTGAACTGGGCACTGTTCACTTTTTCCTACTGAGACTTGTTACGAGAGAGGTAAGTAAAAGAAGGTTCTTCGGTAGTACTGTAATATATTTTGGTTCTTAGCCTAACCATATACAAAAGCTCTTTGGTTCACATAGTGGCAGTATCGCCAATGCTTAGTTTTAAGAATCTAGCCAATTATATCGCGTATTTGGCTAAAATCTGCCATCTAATCTGTTCATCTTTGTCTAAAATTTGCTGTCTGTTCGGTTCATCTCCTTCTAAAAGCTTGATTTCGATGTGATTGGCTATTAATTTCAGGATCGATCAAGTTTTCTTTCTATTTGTCTTTTGTTAGGCTCACATTTTCGGCTGTAATTAATTTAAACATGGTTCGATCGTGATCGAATAAAAAACATAACATCGGGCTTAAGGCCGCGCATCTGACTCACTAGTCAGATCATAAAAGGTCATGGATCACCAGAATCTTAATTAATATTGCCCCCTTTTAACATATTACTACAAACTTTCACAATAAATTCTCTGTTCTATTTCAGGTTCGATACATATTTCCAAACAAAAACATGGTACTCTTTTATGGTACTTTAGGGCATATAAATACAACTAGAATTTGCATGGTGCGCGGGGCGCATTATTCAAAGGTTCGAGTGATAAAACAAGTAAATTAACTTTAGCGGCCGATTACGGCGTTATCCTAACTTAATTCATAAATGTCTTTATTGGTTCGTTCTTAGGTCTAGGTTTTAAATCTATGTTAAAAGTATATATAACCTAGGCACAGAAAATGGAAATTCTTCCAGAAGAGTAAAAGAGCCGAAAAAGATGTGTTAAAACCGGTGCCAACTCTGGAGCGCACGACTTCAACACAATAGGAGGAATTCCATCGGGCCTACTCGACTTATGGACATCCAGGGAAAGAAGTGCTTTACGAACTGATCTATGGTGGAACCGGACATACAGCATATAGCTATCGTGCCGCGGTATGGTCGGCGGCTCGTGGCCCCCGTCCACCAAAGTCGAGCTGGACGCAAATAGTTTGCCCAAAAGATAGGCTTTCTCCTTTGCGTCATGGGCTAACAAATCATTTCCCATATCTAAAGGTGGAAAAGATGGCGTGCAGAAATTTCCCTGGACAGCCTTGGCAAGAGACCAGAACACACGAGTTCCCGAGGGGAGGCGCTCTAGTTTCTGCTTTTTTCTGCCAATGTGCAACGACTTCGCCTTGGCAATATCCTTTTTTGAAGGATCTGGAGGCTCCTTTTTTTACGCGCTGGTCTTTTCATCCCCTACTGTCGCTGCATTTACCCAGGCTTGGTAACATTCCTGTTTTCGGTGAGAAGCTTTGGGATTTACCGCCAACGGGGACTGCAGAGGATGGAATGAAAAGATCCATTCCCTGAAGCACCACGTCAGCTAGGGCTTCCATTACGTAATTACGGATAATTTCTGGCCTTTTTATAATAACGGTATTCAAATGTCTAATTCCGTAATTACGTTTTTAACAGACTTCAAGAAGTAGGAGATTATATGTATTTTCCACTGTATTTCACCGATTACTCTGTCAATTGTAGACCGATTATCCAAATTTTGTGAAAGTGTATACTCCTGATGTGGTCTCGTTGTTACCAAGTCAGGATCTTATGATGGGATCCCAGGGAGATTGAGGGTAACCCTCAAATTTTATAGATATCTCTCGGTTTCGGTATTTAAAAAAAAAACAAGCATTTGCAATAAAAAAAGTATAAATTGGATTGGTGAAGTGGAGGAACTCATGGAGAAGACCACAGAAGGCCACCGGTACCCCTCAATGTGATCTACGCTACGGGTGGCGACAAGATACTTATCTCATTTAAGTTAGCCAAGGGACTTCATACTCCGGATGAGAATGGTACTGAAGGTGAAGTCGGAACGTAGGCATCGGATCTCCCTAATAAAATAATGTACCCTAGCCGTGTTTGGGCTTGTCGAAATCGTCACGAGAGGAAATTTTACGGAACGACTTACTAAAAAGTGAGAAATTGATAAATACATTAAATACGTGACATCCATTCAAAATATATTGTATTGAAGATGTTGTAATATAACATTATTCGACAAAAGCAGGCAAAAATGACTGCTTATACTGATCGATTGCTAACTCCCTGTTTTATTTATTACAGATTTAAGTAGTTCACATTACAAATATCAAACGAAAATAAGGCCTTTTCATCAATTAATAGAGATAAATACAATGTTATCGGTAAACTTCAGGGAATCCCCTGGGAAGGCTCTGTGTGCCTATACTTATGGAGTTCGTAATTTAAGGCATTTTTATTAATTGCTCCAGTGTTTTGATGCACTTTTACCCCAGATTTATTATGTTGTTTTACTTGGTTCTATTTGGTGAATTCAGTAGTATCGTATATTGTAATCAAATCTTTCTCTATCTATTTAACATTTTTCTCCTCCTTTACTGACTAGAAATTAGCAGGAAACATGGAAATTCGATAATAATGCAATAATATAGTGCCGTAGGCAAAACAATATTTTTTTACAAAGACTAAATAAATCCTAGATCAATTACGTAATTTAACTAACCAAGTCCGGTACTGGTTACGTAATTGAGATATCTGTAATTTTGGAAGTCCGTCAGCAATAGAATCAGCAGCAACGTTGGGATCATCCAGCGTGAAGCAAACCTGCCTCCAAGGGTAGGATGCAAAGAAAGATCGCATCCCATCCCAATCTGCTGACCTGTAGTGCCACACACGGCGGATACAAGCTGCTCGCCGGCGCGGCGGGCATGTTAGTGGCACCATACTTTGGACCAGGTAATGAGGCAGGCAGGAGCCAAGTGGGGCTTTGACAGATGCTTTGTAGCCAGCCGGATGAGAAGTCAGCAGAAGATCCAACAGGGAAGATTCCTGGCTTTCCACATCAGGGATTCGCGTGGGCACAGTAACCAATTGTGATCAGGGACCGGTCCCGTATCCCCTTCGAGGGTTTTTGAAGGGGTATTTCGTTCGACTTTGCTAACCAAAGCCGTTCCCGTTTAAAACCCCTTCATAAGGCTTTTTAAACGACTTTTAATACGGATACGCGCGTCGATGCTGTCATCCCGTTTTACCGGCATGATTTCTCAGATTAAAACTGTAAAAATATTCTCTTATTTTAAAATACTTACCTCATGTTATCACCATTATATCAGACACTTTGTCGTACGTACACCAGACAAACTATACAGGGTGTCGGTGTAGAAACTATTTCAATCAAAGATACCCTGAAAGATGGATTGGTCGTTGCGGCCGGGGTGACGCCTGCCTTATAGCCTGGCCTCCACGGTCCCCCGACCTAAACCCCATTGATTTTTTTGTATGGGGATACTACAAAGGCCTCGTCTACTCAAGAAAATGCCGCAATTTGGACGAGTTAACCCGGAAATTGAGAGTAGCAGAAGAAACCATTAAAAATAATAGAAGTCCATTCAGACGTTTAAAAGACAACTTCTTTCGGCGATGTCGCACTTGCATTGAGCAACAGGGGGGCGATTTTGAAAATTTCTTGTAATGAAACACCTTGTAATTGGTTTTACTTTGTTTGTATTAATCATCATGTAAATTAAAATTTAGCACTTACCACATTTAGATTTCAATTTTTTGATTGAAGCCTTATGAATAATAAAATGAGCAAGTGTTTAAAAGCCAAACGGTAATTCTTTTTATGTGATTTTATCTTTTTAAAGCCCCTTGAAGTTGTGAACATATTGGGTAATTTTATCATTCTTGGCATTTAATTTTTTTTTTTATTCCATTCAAAGATCTAACGATAGTAAATGTTACCATACTGAATTGGCCTATCTATCGGCTTAGCTCACAAAAAAAATCAAGCATCTACCGCAATAATTCACGTCACCATAAATAAAAATCTCATCGTACTCGGCGATAGGTGAAGAATTAAAAAAAAAGTCATAACTCCGAAAATACGAAAAATCGCGGAACATACATGGGGGTGATTTAGATAGCCCTCTAGGTCCTCTACGTCCCAGCTTCAGTATATCACTACTTCTTGGGACACCCTGTGTAAGTGCTATACGACTTCTACGGACCGACAATAGTCAGCAACTAACTCAAAAAATGCCCCGCCTAACGAAATCAGACCGAAATAGGTAACTTATAGATCTCAAGGTTAGGGAAGCCAAAGGGAAACCTGTTCCTGAAGCTAAGCAAGGCTTGTCGGCTATCCAATATACAATTAAGCCGTTCCAAAAGCTTATTTAAAGAAAGGGAAGCCCCTTCCTACATTGAAGTGCCCGCGTAAGGGAAACCCCTTCCTACAGCTAAGTCAAATGAATGGGAAAGCTATTCAAGTGGTAGGCATGTCATTTGGGCTATTTAATGAACGGTTAAGTCGTTAAATGGATTTTGTCTGGGAAGAGGTTGACCGGTCCCTGATTGTGATAAGCCATATGCCAGAGCAAAGTCGTAAACAGATCTCTCCGCATGATCGGTCTTGCTAGAGCCGAGACATTTGGCGACAACTCTGCAGATGGGATCTGCTGTTGCACGATGTCCGCAGCTATTTGAATCTGCTCAATGAGTCGGTCAGTTTCAGCATCACCGCTAAGGGACTTATAAAGACACGCATAGACGCGAGGATGGTCGTCGCTGTCGACACGTAGCCGTAAGATGGAGAGGTCCCGACTTTCAAGATTGCTGAGGCGGCGAGAGCTAATATCGTCTCTGACATACACGCAGACCCCAGCCCTAGGCACAAAGGAGTGTTCCAGACCGTACCCGGGACGAGAGACGATATCTGCGTCTCGGTCAAAAAGAGCAAGGCCGGCTTTGCTGTCTCGAGATGATTGTGAACAGCATTGAGGTTCGAATGTCCCCTGATGTTGCAGAAGTCCACGGTCAGCGTGGCAGGGGTTGCAATGGCTACTTTGCTCTTGCCCCGAGCAGAGCGCGGTTTTGCCTTCCAGAGTACGAGGGGCAGTCCGGGCGTCCATGCTCAGGAATGATTTTTCCTGAGTATGGAAGCCCGGAGAGGGATTCTCCAGCGCTAGCGCAGCTGGTACCCTCCTGGGGTATCCTTTTTGTCAACTGCGCTATCATTAGGGGAGGGGGGTGAGGGGTTTGGCTTCCGGTACCCTCACTCACTGGGCGAAACGCAAGTGTTGCTTCACGCCAGTTTTCTGTGAGGCCGTGGTATCTTTCGGTTGAGCCGGCCCATTTGTGACGATGCCGAAGCTTGGCTCTATCACGGTAAAGATAGTACATGCACAGCCATAACCAAGTAGCCAGCATTATTCACCAGCAACTAGTTGTTAAATACGGTCTTGTGGGGTGTGAGGTGCCGTACTACAAGTACGAACCGATGCCAGTTTTTGAAAATAGTCGTGTCACACTTTAATGAGATCGATCTATCATCACGGACAGGACTATTGTAGCCAATAAGCCTGATATTATGCTGGTAGATCGATCTAAGCGCCGGGTAATACTCATCGACATCACCAGTCCACATGATGAGAACCTCGTGAAGGCCGGGAAGGACAAACTCAGCAAGTACCTTGACTTGGCTCACGAGGTGACCGCCACGTAGGCTATTGATTTGACGATTATTGTCCCGATAGTCGTTTCGGTAATCGGTCTTATAGCAAAGAGTATCGACCAACACCTCAAGAGACTCGCTAGACTAGATGCCTGGACCTAGTGTCAGATGCAGAAGCCAGTAATCCTGGACACGGCCCGCATTGTCAGGAGTTTCCTCTATGTGCAGCCTTAACCACTTAACAGCTTGAGCCCTGCCCCGCTACCGGCGGCACCCCACGTTAGGCTTTTTATGTGTTTATATTTTGTATTTAAAACTTTTATTTTACTTTTTATATAATCATCTATACTATTATAAAGTTGTAAAAATGAAATGTCTGTACATTGAAGATATTTAAAAAAAAAAATGATTGTTCTATTTTGAGGTTACTAAAACGAAAAATATATTTTTTGGATTTTATGTATGTTTGTATGTGTCGTTGTGGCTTCATCACGCAAAATCGGCTAAACAGATTTCCACAATTTTTGGTGCACGGGTAGCTGGGTATCTCCACATGGTTATGGGATACTTTTTACCCGACTATGCTGAAGAAAAAACGACGGATTATGACTTTTTCTCCTCCGCGAACGAAGTTCAGCGCCTTCTAGTTTTATATACGCCTAACTTATGACTATAACGAAATAAAGAAAATAATAATCTTAAAAGCGTCTCGTCGAGTGCATGTAGGTAAAATTAAAAAGTAAAGACGTTATAACCAGGGCCCGTAATTTGCATGCCGATGACATCAATTTGACGTCACGCTCTATATGGGATGATCCCAAATAGTTTTATTGTAAGTTATTAATCATTACTCGTCAATCATTTTAATCATGCACAAATAAAGGACTTCAAAAGTAGTCTATTTACACGTGAAATAAATAATACCTACTTTATACGTGAAAGGTAAATAAAACTATTTGATTTGTTTTATACATACCTATATTTTATTAAATTGTTAACAATACGTTACAATAATTAGGTAGAAAACAGAATTCCTCTCTAACGTAAAGCACGCCATCCTTCTTGCATTAATTCCCGTGCAAAGTAAATCGAAGTCATCTTCGCGTTCATACGTAATGCAATATTCATAAAAATCCTTTTGTTTTGTAATCGTATTTCTGTTTGTTGTGTCACACATTTGGTTAATTATTCCAACTTCTCTGTTAAAAAGAAAATGTAGAATTGATGGACACATTTTCTCTTATTTTAACATCTAATACAATTAGTGAATCAGTGCCTATTTTTATTTCTCAGTGGCAATTGTAACATTTTTGACAGGACGTTTTTTTTTAATGAGAACGAATAAAAAAAGGTTACATTAAAAAAGGTTTTATTACATATTGATTTATAAACAGTCATGGAAATTGATTTGTGTACATTATATACTTTGTCAAAGTGACAATCAACATCTAGACACTAGAGATTTCATATTATTGTCACTGTGACAAGATTCTAAATGGTATGGAATCAAAGTCCTGGGCATACCTACACGAATAACTAAATACTTAATGATATTATTTACAAACAAGGTTTTAATACAGTATTATATAGAAGTTAGTTTTGTAAATAATTATTTACAAATTAATTTAAAACATATTTACATTTCTACTTCTTTTTGTCATTATATTTTGATTCAAAATTGATAATTACTATTTGCTCAAGGTTTTTAGGGGTCATACTGCATCGCCAGTTTGTAAAAATCCATTTTAATATTGAAAATGACCTTTCAACTTCTACAGATGTAATAGGGGCCATACTTAAAATAAGGCCATAAATCTATATTCTCATTGCTTCCATCAAGACGAACTTCCTTATTGTCGTTTAAGTCAGCCATTATTTGCATAGTTGGTAATTCCTTGTTTTTGTGTAAAACTGTTTTATGCTTTTTATAAATAAACTTTCCTTTGTCATGCAGACTAACCCTTGATAATTTGGCTGTCACAGTTTTAACTACTTGAAGCGTCTCACTCAATGTCAGCGTAGAACTTTCCATTTGCTTGGTAGCTTTTACTAAAACTGTGCAGCTTGCAGTTATGAATTCTAAATGATTTTTCAGATGAGGTTTCCCAATTGCTAATTTAGCCCGTCTTACTTTTGCGGTATTCTGGTCATCGAGATTGTTAAGAACGTTTTTGATTTCATCGAAGTAAGTGTTGTAGTAAATACAAGCTTCAATCCAGGTATTCCATCTTGTTATAACTGGACGGGGGGGTTGTGGCATATTTGGATATAACTGTTTAAACTTTTTTGTTCGTGATGGGGATTTTAAAAATGTCGTTTTCATACTACAAATCAACTCGTTTACATCCTCATACAAACCTCGAACTGTGTCAGCAACACGGTTGAAACCATGGGCCAAGCATGTCACGTGTATCATATTTGGAAATGAATTCCGTAGAGTTTTTCCCGCTTTTACCATATAGGGAGCCCCGTCAGTCAAAAATAACACCACCTTTTCATTGTAATTGTCATTCCCATAAAGATTTTTCAACGATTCGGATACTAAACTGTTTACAGTGGCATGATTAGTCCTGTCAAGGACTTTGGAAGCTATTATGTGTGGTTTACTTGCGTTAGTCTTTCTGAGTGCTCCAAGGATGACATTGGCCACATTTTGGTCCAATTGATCTTTCGTCTCGTCAACACTTACGTAAATATACGAATCCGCGATATCATTCCTGATAGAATCGAAAACCTTTTTGAACATTTTAGGTAAATATTGTACTCTTAAGTTTGACTCCGATGGAACTCTTGTTGTTTTTGCATACTTGCCCTCAATGCACTTTTGAAGGAAGTTACGGAAATTCTCATTTTCTAATTGCATCCATGGTATATTTGACGCTACCATAAAATTTGTAAGATCCAGGTTAAACTCTTTTTGTTTTAATTTTTCTTCTTCTCTTTGAATATGTTTAGTTGTTTGCAAATGTGCTGTGACATTGCTGACCTTTGATGTTATATATTGATCACAACAGGAACAATAAATGTTTTCGTCGTTTTCGATTAAAAACGGATATCTGTCGCAAAACTGGTGTAAAGATGACATTGTGCCTATTTACATTTATCTAACAATACCTAACATATATATGAATAATAATTTGAACACAATAATATGTATTATTATAAGCTGACAGCTATACGAGTATTAAGTCAATTTGACATGATACTGATTATTTCAAGTATCGATATCGGTTATCTGCAGAGGTTGTTAAATGATTAATTTATAATATAACGAATTAATCGGAATCATACTCTATGCAGCGTGACGTCATTTTCGCGGCAACGGCATGAAAATTACGGGCTCTGGTTATAACGCTTATAATTAGAAAAAACAGCATTTGTAGAAAATGGTGTTATTTTAACAATGAGCAAAAAAATACATGTTTTCTTACTTCAACATTTAATAACGCAAGGCAGCTCGTGGCGAGCTGTTGAGGAGTAGCGACCCACATATCTGAGTGCTCCTGGGGGACCCTGACGGGGGGTGTTGGGTCACGACCCCCTCCTCCGTCTTGCATTCACCAGCCGGTCAGAGTGGAGTCACAAGAGCTATGGCTCGGGGGTGGATGTGGAACGTGAGATACAAATAATAAAAATAAACTGTTTATTTGTTAGAACCCGGTACGAAAGATGGTCTAATTACAATTAGTGCGTCATATTCTGCTTTGCATCAATCGGCGTAGAAATATTAGAATCTGTTTTTGACACATGACAGCAGCCATATAACGCAAATGTGCAGGTTAAGGTGCGTCCACATTTGTATCATTTGCCCGTATCAGATCCTCGTCGCGTGGCATGATCGCGTGTCACGGTCACGCGTTTGGACGTTGCGCCGATCGGATCGCTCGAAATCCATTTTGCTACGCGTATCACACAGTTATATCGGACGAGTACGGCATGATCGGCGCGCCGACAGTAAGCGTCCAAGCAGCGCGATACGCAGTCATGCCACGGAACGGTGATCGGATACGAGCAAATGATACAAGTGTGGACGCATCTTAAGCAGGTATCATCGAAGCTTTAATTAAAACTAGAAGATGCTCGCAACTTCGATCGCGTTTTTTCTTTATCGTGGGCGGGTAAAAAGTATCCTATAACCATCTGGAGATATCCAGCTACCCGTGTACCAAAAATTGTTGAAATCTGTTTAGCCGATTTTGCGTGATGAAGCCACAACGACACATACAAATACAAAAAATCCAAAAAAAATATTTTTCGTTTTAGTAACCGCCAAATAGTCCGTAACAATCATTTTTTTTTAAATATTTCAATGTACAGACATTTCATTTTTACAACTTTATAATAGTATACATTAGATATCCAATAGTTCTCAAGTTCGATTCGAAAAATAATATACGAGGGGTGGCTGAAAAGCTCGCGGCCTTGAAAAAAGAATAAGAGAGTATTTAATTAAATATTTTTATTTTTCAATTTTCACATCGCGAAAATAGTACATTAATGCCGTCGAAATCATTTTTTTTTTCCTTTCTCTTCAAAATGGCTCTCTACCGCCAGCTAGATGTCATTGGCAAACGACTTTTTATTTAAGAGCCGCGCCAATTCCATTTTTTAACCGACTTCCAAAAAAGGAGGAGGTTTTAAATTCGACGGAATGTTCTTTTTTTCTTTTTTATGGTTGTTCACCGATTACTCAAAGACTATTTGACCGATATCAAATATTTTTTTTTGGTTTTATAGAAGGTAATTTCTTGTTGGTCCCATTTAATTTTGGTGAAGATCTGATGATGGAATCCATGAGGAATTGAAGGAACTCCTCAAATATTGTAGGCATACATATAGCGATTTTGGTATTATAAGAAACATAATAAGCATTTGCATTCAGAAATTTTTTTTTTCTGTTTATTGTGAAATCAGACATGAGTTAAGATAGGCTGGCTAAGTACAAATATTTTAAGTACAAGTATATTGTGTGTAATAGATAAATGTTGATTTGAAAAAAAAAGACTGAGTGTTGAGTTTGTTTCGGCTTTCTTCTCAACAGTGGTCTCCTCTTGGGAAATGCCGTAGACAGACTTGTAAAAGTGCCCTTGTGGCCTACTTGCAGAATAAAATATTTGAATTTTGAATTTGAAGTAATATTTTTATACAGTTGACTTTAGAAACAGAATAGGGTAAATCGTCATTAACTGCCCTGATCATTTAATTACTGGCCGCAACTTCCGTTGGCGTTTACTACGCGATTTGTGAAAATTACTCCAGGGGTATTTAATAACAACATGAGTATTAAAAACGACTAATACATACTCTTCATCCCTAGGCGCCGGTGGCTATATATCATATTTTTGTGTAACTGGAGGGATACAAGGGCTGCTTCTTATGTATGCGGAGTAACAATAAATTAATAGTTTAAAAAACACTATAAAAAACATGCTTTACAAGACTTTTCTTACAAATCCAAATACTATATACAAATGATACGATGTTCCATCATGAAGTTCCAGTTCATATCTTCCGGCTCCATCATCAGATCAGTTCGACATCTTCATTGTCATCAGAACTACATATAGCTGCCAATTTTCATGACGCTACGATCCTTGGAAGATGGTTAAATTAGCTACCTTAGAGTCCATTACACAGTTAGTTTCATACAGGTCGACCTAATAAAAGCGTGTTAAAAAGAAAGGAGCATTTATAATTAAATATGGTTATCTGTTTTTCGATGCATTTATACATACGTTGAAACCAGTTTTTATAAAGGTTGAACAGGCACGCAAAGATTGGATACTAAATAATTTTAACTATAAATAACCACATTATATGTTTTTGGTATTTACAGACAAATTTAATGAAATTTATAATAATAATTCCTATGTTAGTTATTGTCTACAACGTAAGCCATACTTCTAACTTTCCTACGCGCACTGCTCAATAGACTTTGCACTCATTAGGACACCGTTTCGACGCCCATGTCCATATTTTTTTGTTGCTCAGGAAACGATTTTATTTGTCCGCCTTCCTTTTTTAAATTTCCCTTCACAATACCTACTCCAGTACTCTTCACAAGGCGGCAGTTCGGACTATTTGGCGGGTTGCATATTTTGGGTACCACGACGATCCCGTTTTTTCCTACCATTTCAACACTGGGTTTGCGTAATGGCGACTAGCTAAATCTGGCCAAAATAGCGGTGGTGAGTCGTGCTTTCTTATGAAAGGCAGTAAACGTTGCTGTAAACGCTCTTTTTGATAAATTTAATTGTTTATTCTCCCGTTGGTAAAAAAGGAGTGACTTCTTTTTCCGCAGCTATATTGCCTGCCAAAGAAGGTATTGTTTTGGGAATTTAGATCGGTTTTTTAAATTTACATTCAGGAGCGTCTGTTCGACCTACGCTGGTATAAAACTCTTGGCCCGGAATTTGTCGAAAGTCTGCTTTTATACATGTTTTATCGACCACGACCACGCATGCAAACTTCGTAATGGCATTTTCATAAAGTTTTCGTGACCGTTTCATTTTGGATAAGATCTGTTTCGAGTCTCGATCTGGTGCGGTCTGGGCTTTATAACTTCTTAGTCCTGCCCTACGTTTTACTTTTCGAACATAGGACTGAGACATTTTCACTTTTTTGGTAACATCAAGTCTTAGGATTTAAGGCAGAAATCCTTAGAACATTCTCATCCTGTTTTTTAGTCTTGACTTTCTGCAACCCACCACTTCCTGGCTTTCGATCTATTGTTAAGCTTCCACAAAATCTTTTTAATACGCGACAAACCTTAGATGGAGGATATTTCAGTCTTTTCGCGATATCTCTGTAGCTTAGCATTAAATTTTCTACATATTCGTTCAAAATGGGTTCGCGTTGTTGATGTTGTTTGCTCGACATTTTGAAAAGGAATAAATCTAAGCAAAAAAAACTATCGACATATTATAGGATAGCTGCTTATGATTAATTAGGTGTCTTAAAAGTTCATACCTGTATTTTTCGCGTAACATAGCCGATTTTACATGCGGCCGTTTTGGCATCTTCAACCTTTAGTACCTTTTCCATTCTGATTGAGGTATCTCCAAAACATATCTTGATCCCATTTACGGCTTCTTCTCTGGTGATGAATTATTGTATGTTGCTTGTTGGTCTTTCGTATTTCCTCAAATACTTCCTGCAAAAAATGCTCGTGTACATTCCAAATTGACAACATTTTTTTTTCCATTTACGTAAATCGAAAATCATTTAAAAAAAAACGCCTCTAGAACACAAAAAAAATATGTAGCTTTTTTTTACAATAATTTTGCCAAAAACTACCAAAATAGCTAAAACGGAAAGTGACGTCACACAGCTGATCCAATACTGCCACTATAATTAACATAGAAATAAAACCGATTCCAAACAAAAACTAAAAAAATAACTGGATTATTCAGTTTCTTCAATTTACTTACAAGTAACTGTTTGTCTACTCAATCTATAGAGTATATACAATTAATCTTATTTTGGCGTCGGTGCCATATAATGAATGTGTAAAATATTGAAAATTGACGATTTTAGTAAGTTATGTATGACACGATGGCACCGAATTAGGGAATGCAAACCGTTATACCGGTAAACCGGTGAAATATGAAGCCGGTAAATTACCGGTAATTATAACCCAAAACTGTTTTTTTACCTAGACATATAGAGCAATGTGGGGTAAAATCGGGACGTTAAGGGAAATATTAAATAAATTAAAGTTCATTTTTTAAAATAGATTTTATGAATACTTGTTTAGTTTAATATTTTCTTCTGTTTCCGCGATTATTACTCATTTAAATAAAACAATTTAACGGATTATATCGCGTATATTATTGTCACGGGTGGACATGGAAAGCTGAAAAGCTTCCGAAACGTCGGGAACTCAAATGAGACGCTATACGCGATATAACCCGTTAAATGTTTGTTTTTTTTTTAATTTGTTTAGTTTACCTTATTATTCACGGATTTGTTCCACGCGATCACTGTTTTCATTATAATTATAAAAATTGGTTGTCTGTAAGGTCGGTTTACGGACGATAATTTTACGCGATAACGTGGAAGAGAAGCCTAATACTTAGGCCGATCGCACCTCTATCGGTTTTTCCGCGATCGGGCTTGCACGCGAAACGTGACAGCGGAACCGTGACAATAAGTAACTTATGCTTTTTTGTGCGTGCAGCCGGCGTTCATCGATTTATTTTATGTCTGTCTGTCTATGTCAATAACCAATATAAAATTACCGATGACCGTTGACCGTGTCTCCTACCTACCTACCCCCTACCTACCTACCCACCTACCAATCTACCTACCTACCCACCCACCTACCTACCTACCCACCCACCTATCTACCTACCTACCTACCTGCCCACCTACCCACCTTCACACCTACCCACCTACCTACGTACCCATCTACCTACCTACCCACCTACCTACCTATCCACGTACCTACCTACCTACCCACTTACCAACCTACCCACCTACCTACATACCCACCTTCCCACCTACCTACCTATCCACCTACCCACCTATGTACTATCAACAGCATAATTGCATGGACATGGCAAAGACGATAATCGCTTGGCTGTCTTAAGATGCTGAGAGCACGTAGCTCTCAGCATTGCATGATGGTTTTAAAAAAATAAACTAGATGGCGTTGTTATCAAAACGAACAAAGAATTTAATGCTTTGTTTGTTGATATGTAAGTCTCACAAGCACTAAAATTGTTCTGTAATAGAATAATCTACTACATGGATGAAACATAATTACTATTAAAAAAAAAGTTTCCACTGAAATTAAAACGGCACCTGTATTTAACTTTTGGAATACGCTTCTTTTTAACCGACTTCCAGAAAAAGGACGAGGTTCTCAATTCGTCAGAATGTTTTTTTTAAGTAAGGTTGCTTTAAAATTTATCTTTCAAGCGTATTGTTACTATCGTAACAGAACAGAGTCTATTCTGCAACAAGACCTCATTGCAAATATACCACCATTTACACTTTGTTTCTTCATAAAACTACGAGGTTTTTAAACATACTTCACTTCTTCCACACTTCAATAACATATGTGATGACATGAATATTCCGTCACTATACTTTAAAAATTTGAAAAAGGAACTTAAGGATACCCTCCTTTGGAAAATACTCTACTTTGGATGCAAATTTCCGTAAAAACTTGCGTTGCTAGTTGTTTGAAAGTCATCAAGCATGAAAATCTATTATAATATCATATAATATGAAGAGATAGTCAATTGATACATAGACTAGGCTGAAACAAAATAATCATTGTTTGTGCCTGGATCTTTGCCTGAATATTGACTATAAATACCTACGCTTATAGCAATCGAAATACTGATTCAATATTAATATTATTAAAGTATATAGTTATTACAAGAAAATTTACAATTGACTGTGTGTAATCATAAAAGGTAAGGTAAAAGAAAAATAGTCACAAGTTCTCTTATAATGACACTCCTCAAAAGTAGGGTTTTTTATTTTTTTATTACAACCAATTAATAACTATACTTACAACTAGAAATAATACAACTTTGAAATGAAAAAAAAAAACTTTATATCTTACACAATTTTTCTTTAAGATAAATAATACAATTTATTAATATATAATTTAAGTAAAATCTCTCAAGATTTTGTTGAGGGTATAGCTTAAGTATTCATTTCCAAAATTAGAAAGAGGATTGAAGCTTCCCTTCAACAAAACAGTCAGTATTATAAGCGAATACAATTAATTACAAATCTGAGACTGGTTATCATTGTAGGCGAATGCACTCTAACATTTACCTTTTACTGTTTTACTAACTAATCATTTCTTAACAATTCAAAGACTGAGTAATGAAAAAAATATCGTAAAATACTGTAACAAAATTGCGTATATGCAAAAAAACAATACGTGATTGATTTCCGTTTTGTAGTACTTATAAAAATGTAGTTATTTACTATCATAGTATAGTAATATTTAAAAATTAAATATACTTAACGCAATGACGCCCTGTTTACCTACTAATAATCATCAGTGTAACCCTATCTCCACTTACTTCTGTCCTTAATTGGTATAGCCACAGGTTTTCAATGGGATTTAAATCTGGTGATCTAGCAGGCCACGAAATGATATTTATGTTATAACGCCGGCGAAAACACTCACTCACACTTTGGGAACGATGTATAAGACAATTATCCTGCACAAATGAAATTAGGGGTAATTCCTCCTCCGGATACACATTTCGAATCATGGTCTCCTCCAGCACATTGACGTAATCAGCAATTAGCCCGACTGGGCACTCTGACGAGTTCTCCCGGGTCAGCCCCGCTCATCCAACCCCACATACTCACTGTAATGCGACCAGATTGCATATTGGGCACTACCTACGTGATCGTTATTATAACGCGTATTATTTCAACGCCACATGATTAAACGTCCGTGTTGACTAGTGAAACGTTTTTTCGTCAGTGAAAATGACATTTCTTCAATCGGCATTTAAGCATTCTCGAGCAAACTTTAATCTCGCTTCTTTGTGCTGTGGAGTCAGCGAGGGTTTGACTGCATGCTTGCGAGGATGTAAACCCTCACTGTGTGGAGAACACGGCGAACAGTGTCCACGCCTGTGTCAAATAAACGGGTGTAATGGGTTGTTGGTGGAAAACCATTTTCTTCATATTCCTGGACCATGCTTTGACGCCGCTGTGCGCTTATAAGTCGAGGTCTACCGGTCCTTTGGCGGTGCAGATCCTTTATGATCCTTCCTCTGTGAATTGTCCGACCCATAACACAACTGTTTTCCTCTGTAACAATTTTCAGAAATGTATAATCATCATTAAATTAGCATACAGATATAACTAATATAAAAAATCTAGAAAGAAATGTAAACAATAATACTTAGGCTTACACCGATTTCTGTGGCAATTTCTGTCTCATTTTTGCCTTGACTATGCAAAGTAATTATTTGTAACATTGTGGCTAAGTCAATATTGCAACGAGACCCCATTATTACAAAATAAAAGAACTAAATAAATACTAAAACTCAATCAAAAATACAATCGAACGGACGGCAGCCGCAAGGGAACGAACAAAAGTTTCTTTGTATAAAAACTATTACGGTATATTCATAATCTTAAATCTACCCTCTAAGTATGTGCGGTTACTTTTATATAATTGTTGCACTATTCAACATGTGACTTAATTATAAATATTTATTTGTTTAAATAAAAATGTTTTGTTTAAGCAGCTGTTAATCAATCTCAGTAAAAAATAAAATAAAAATAACTATTAACACTAAACGCATGCCTTGCAAACGTAGGTGATTAGTGATTACAAATAAGGTTATAAATTTCTTCCACGTCGAATATGGCTTGATGGCTAAGGGGTTTAATGAGTTGATGTATACGACGAATGTTCCGGGTTCGAATCCTCTCGAACACGGTATGGGGAAAAGCGTTTTTGTATTTTGTGTTTATGACGGTGAATCTATGTAATATTTAATTGAAGGTGCATTCAAATATACTGGATTCTGAAAATACGTTCCATAATGTAAATTGAATATTTGAGTGACTTGCCGTGTGTGTTTGGCAGTTGTAAGTTCAAACGAGTTTTTTTTTTTAATATTTTGATGTTATCAACGCCATCTAGTAAGATCTTATGAAACCAATGTAGTTACCGGATAGATGGCGTCTCGTTTCGCTGCAAAGCAAACTTTCTGACAAATGTCCATGCAATTATGCTGTCCAGTGTATTTTCCCGGAAATGATAGTATTCGTCTTGCTACTTCATTCACTCACACTCAGTACCCATAAATACAACGTAGGGAACGGTCGCATTGCGAGACGAAGTATCGATATGGAGAGGTTAAAATACCACAAGATTTATTTAAGTTAGTATTAAGTCCTTTTTAATAGTCATGGTAAAACATAATATATTTTGTATAGGTAAACAAACTTCATGCTAAATACTAATATACAGGGTGTTTGGTAACAGGATGCAAAGTTGAAAGGAGGTGATAGCTTAGGCCAATTTGAACATTTTAAACGATATATGTGTTAGGCAAATGTTATGAGTTTTTTATTTATTTTAGTTTTAAGATTTTTCTGGGAAAACTCCAAAATTTCAGACTACGTCGACAATAGTACTTTTCTTAATGCAGGTAGCATTTTTATGTATTTTTTTTTGTATTGTGCAATGTCTATCGTACACCATAAAAGTTAATTGAAACATCTGTGTCTAAAGAAAAAAAAACTACAGCGATTTAGAAATTAAATAACATGAAAAAAAAAGATTTAAGTGTTTTCTAAGGACGATAAAAAAAACTAAAATAGCCCCGGTTCTTCAAACCATTTTAGAAACATGCTTGGCTATTGCCCTTTCATTTAAGCTATCAAGCACGACTGGAGCTATCGTATCTTTAAAAATAAGCCACTTAAACCAACTAGAGCGCTAAAATGTTTCACTCGACTTGTGATACTTGTGACGAATCTAATTATGATTTTGTAATAAAACATTGGTTCTTAATACTAAGTTGGCGTTTACCTGACATTTGAAATGTTTTGAAAGGGTTAAGTGCAGTGGACAAAACTGTCACATGCAATTTTAATAAACAAAAGTTCGCGGTGGTGTGAAACAAAAGGGACCGATAGCGGCGGGCGGCGTTTAACAAAGATGACCCAAGCCGTTTTATTATGCTTTATTGTTAAAGATAAACTGATTTGCTACTTGCGTATTTATGCAAAAACTACTAATTTAGTCTAATTAGAGCTTCAGTTGCGGTTAGACGTTCATTGTGTTTTTATTCCCTCCGTCATCCAAAATTTTGACTTAGCCGTTTTACCTTTGAAAATAAGCTACCTTAACTGAGAAGAGGGAATTTGTATTTCTTTTTACTTAAGACGAAATCAAACAAAAGCATAAAAGTTAAGTTATTTATTTCCACACTTAATTTAAAAACAAGAAACAATCATCGATCGTTTTCAAAATGGGCCCCGCCGTTTCGAATACAAGCACGAGCCAGTCTTCTTATTTCCGTGGTGGTTGTTCCGAAATTCATTTCTTCCTTCGTGGTTTCGAACGCTGCTTGGATCCTCTCTCTCAACTCTTCTCCGGTATCAATTTCCTCTGCTGTGTAAACTAGCTCCTTAGCCCGGCCCCAAACGAAAAACTCAAGTGGAGTTTAATCAGGTGACCAAGCGGGCCAAGGGATTTGTCCGCCTCTGCCGATCCAACCGTCAGGGAAACAGTTATTTAGGTGTTCCCTTGCAGCCAGGGAGTAATGGGCGGGACAACCGTCGTGCTGGAATGTCACAGCACCGGGCAGCTGGTCCTCGTCAATCAGCCCGGGCAAATCGTTTTGAAGAAATTCCGAATAATTTACACCATTTAAATAATCTGGCAAAAAATGTGGCCCAATAAGGACTGCCGATTATTCCAGCCCACACGTTGAGGGAAAATCTTCTTTGGAAGGACTTTTGCTTTTTCCAATGTGGATTATTGTTTTTCGGCAAGTATCTTCGGCAAGCTTCTCGCTTTTATGAGTTCCTGGTACGACAAGTGAGTTACAAGTGAGTTCCTCTATATTAAAACTCACACACGTTGAAATGAGACATCAGTGCATCTTCGGCAAGCTTCTCGCTTTTATGAGTTCCTGGTACGACAAGAGAGTTCCTCTATGCCCGGCACGCCCATTTTAAGGGTTATGTGTAAGTGAAGAGTGATCACACTAGCCTGCAAGCGATAGAGAGAGCGAACTGCACGCGAACGTGACGCAGGCGACGTCTAGCGGCCGGAAGAGAAAGAGTGCGTTCTCGCTCTAGGCGGCTTCAACATTCTTCTCACATTTATGTACTCCTGGTACTACGACAACAGCTTGCGTAGAAACCTTTTGGCCCAATTTCACCATGCTCCGTTAGTTGTTAATGGCAGATTAACGACAGGTGACTCCTTTCGTAATCAAGTCATAATAATAAGGGCCACTTGCGCAGTCCAGAGTTAACAAATTTAACTCAGTGTTTTTTTGCAGTACCCAGGAGCACATAAGCCCACAGCAGGTTTAAATGTATCGAGAGGCTCGGGACACTTTTTCGTTTGTGCAGCCGGGCTGGCCGGGCGTTCATCGATTTATAAGACGTTATCACGTCAAAAGAAACAAATATTTGGATTTTTCGGTTGTGTCCCCATGACTGGTCTAAAACTGGGTAGATACAGATATCCCACCATTCTATATCCAACGTTGCTCCAACCTCAACGGTATTAATGAAACTCGTCAAGTTTGTCAAATTACCAACGAGTACAGCCTTCATTGCTCCGAAGCATCGTTTTTTCGCATATTTTCATAAATTTAAATACAATTAATATACATATTGTCTGAAATTTGTTATTCTTTTTTTGGTTTTGTTTTGTCGACAGTAAGTTTTATTAGAGTTTTGGTTACTTAAGTGAATTGTAGTTTTCTTCAGTGGCCCCGTTTCCCATCTTCCCAAGAGAAACTACTAGGTTATACAAAACCGGGTACCGCCCGGTATTACCCCGTACGGTTTTGTCCCAAACGCCCTTACGAGAAACTAGGGACCGGTCAACCTCTTCCCAGACAAAATCCATTTAACGACTTAACCGTTCATTAAATAGCCCAAATCACATGCCTACCACTTGAATAGCTTTCCCATTCATTTGACTTAGCTGTAGGAAGGGGTTTCCCTTACGCGGTCACTTCAATGTAGGAAGGGGCTTCCCTTTCTTTAAATAAGCTTTTGGAACGGCTTAATTGTATATTGGATAGCCGACAAGCCTTGCTTAGCTTCAGGAACGGGTTTCCCTTGGCTTCCCTAACCTTGAGATCTATAAGTTACCTATTTCGGTCTGATTTCGTTAGGCGGGGCATTTTTCGAGTTAGTTGCTGACTATTGTCGGTCCGTAGAAGTCGTATAGGACTTATACAGGGTGTCCCAAGAAGTAGTGGTATACTGAAGCTGGGACGTAGAGGACCTAGAGGGCTGTCTAAATCACCCCCATGTATGTTCCGCGATTTTTCGTATTTTCGGAGTTGACTTTTTTTTTAATTTTTCACCTATCGCCGAGTACGATAAGATTTTTATTTATGGAGACGTGAATTATTGCGGTAGATGCTTGATTTTTTTTGTGAGCTAAGCTGATAGATAGGCCAATTCAGTATGGTAACATTTACTATCGTTAGATCTTTGAATGGAATAAAAAAAAAAATTAAATGCCAAGAATGATAAAATTACCCAATATGTTCACAACTTTACGGGGCTTTAAAAAGATAAAATCACATTAAAAAAAATACCGTTTGGCTTTTAAAAACTTGCTCTATCTATCAGGTAGCTACCCTGAAAATTTCATTTTATTATTCATAAAACTTCAATCAAAAAATTGAAATCTAAATGTGGCAAGTGCAAAATTAATTAACTTTCTAAATAAATTTCGTTCTAAATCACGCACTGGCCATCAATAGAAAAAGAACAAAAAACAAAAGACGGTTGACGCATGAGAAAATTTTCACGTTGTTTGGTCATCGTTGGTACTTTTCAATAATTTAAAAATTGAGTTTTAATACTGCTAATTGTTCGTTTCTCTAATCATTTTGGCTATTCATATGGACTTTGACTTGCATTACCATTTGGATTAGTGTTATTACCTGGAATCGACGACTTGGCATTATTTTTTTTAACTGGACTTGAGTTTGCGTGCAAGTGATCATGTTTACTTCACGTGACTACGCAGAAATGCATTACTATTACGGTTATGCTAGGGGGAATGCGGCGGAAGCTTCAAGGCTGTACCGGGAACATGTGGAACGAAGAGGCGGGCCTCAACCTGAAACGTTTCCTGACTATCGCATGATCTTAAGAGTACATAATGCGTATTTGGAAGGTTACATACCGGGTACCAGATCAGGCCGTATGGCCACTATGCCGGATCCTGATGTAGTAGATGCAGTGGTTGAAGAAGTAGAAAGAGACCCGTCGACCAGTGTGAGAGTTATGGAACGTCGTAGCGGATTTTCTAAATCTCAGGTACACCGTACACTACAGAGCGTAGGATATCATCCGTTTCACATTAGAAAAGTGCAACAGTTGAAACCGGAAGATTACAATCGGCGAATTGAATTCTGTCAGGAAATGCTGAGGAGACAAGCTGAAAATGTAAACTTTTTTGACCAAATCTTGTGGAAGGATGAATTCCACTTTAGACGCAATGGGATTTTTAATATGCACGATTCTCACTCATGGGCAATTGAAAATCCAAATTTAAAAAGGGAATCGACGTTCCAAGAACACTTTAGTGTTAACCTTTGGTCTGGCATACTTAACGGTCAGCTAATCGGGCCCTTTCAGCTGCCAGACCGCATGGGCGGCAATCACTTTTTAAATTTTCTACGCGTCGATCTGCCCCTGCTGTTAGTAGATGTGGACTTGGAGACAGGCAGTAGCATAGTACTGCAGTGTGATGGTGCACCATACCATTTTGCCTTGGACGTAAGAAACTATTTCAATCAAAGATACCCTGAAACCAGCACTGTTAAAAAAGCTGCTCAAGCAAGCTGGCAACATGGTATAATAGCAGCGTTCCACATTTATTTATTTATTTTGCTCAAATAATATATTTCCTTCACGTTTCTATCAATGTTTATAATAAATTATCATGCTCACAATAATAAACTATCGTGTTAAAAAATCAGTAAGTGGTATTCGATTTTCTCTAAGTACAAATTACTTTTCGCATATCCAGTAGGTATGTGTGCGCTTTCTTCTCCTAAACTACTAAACAGGTTTTGATAGAGTTTTCACTATTTTCCCGGTTGCCTCTGACCATAAACTTTAACTCCAGGAGTCGAGTCTTCTCTATAAGAGAATTAACATTTGTTCAACAACTTTCAAGATTTATGTAAATATTTTTTTGTTTTTGATTTTTTCAAACAAACTCAATGTTATTTTTAATGCACACTATAGTAACCGATTGACGACTTATTCATAGTATATTCGAAGTATTCATAATATGTTCCTTGCTCGAAAAGCTCAAATCACTATACACAATGTTATAAAAAAAAAGTCTCCCGTAGCGTTTGTCTGTCTGTATGTATGCTCACGATAAACTCGTAAACTACACGGCCGATTTTGATGCGGTTTTCACTAACGTGCAGCTTGATTATTCAGGAAGCCTTTAGTGTGTATTTAATATCTATGTATGTATTAACAACCGTTTAAATCACTAAATATTATAAAACGACGTCCCCTGTCGCGTCTGTCTGTCTGTCTGTTGTATTTTTATTATTTTAGGGATAAATAATGAAATAATGTATATAATGTATGAAGAATATACATTTATTGCTCTCTATATTGAATGCAAGAAAGAAATGGGCGATACATTATTATTTTATTTTTAGTCGTTGACAGCCCTCACTGTCGGCGACGCGGCGAGTGAGCCAATTCTTATTCACCGTTCGTACACAGCCTTAACGTACGCTTTGGCTTGCGCTGGAGTCGACGACGTCAGAGGGCCATAAATCATAATGTTTTTGCTAAGAAAAAGGCGGCTGTTGTAAAGATCAAAGTAGTGAGCCTTCTGTACTTGTACTATTATCTATTCTGTGACAATACTGTGAAGCCGTATTGCCATTTTGTACTTATCTCCCCTAAATATAGGTTTACGCTGATGTTTATCAATTTATGTACTACAAAATGCCCGTACTTTATCCAGATACAATGATTTTATGTGAATTAAGAGTCCCCCGATAAGCTCGGTTCTCAATACAAACGTAGTTACGCTCTCATTTTAAAACGACTAGCTAGTTTGCTCTCTAACTTTGTACTCCTAATAAGTTAAGGTATATGCAGGCCTGTAATTTGTTTATGTAGCTTCAGATACCATACTAAAAAAATAAATAAAGCTAATTTTAGTTTGTCATACACTTGTTTTTGGTGTATTTCGTTTGTTTTATAAACTGGAGTAGATATACCTCATGTCATTGTCAGAGCCTGGAAAATCCATCGCAAAACAAAAGACTGTCGCAATCAAACTAGTGTTAGAAACATTTTTTTTACCGATATCGAGTAAGTTTTGTCTAAAAAAAAACCATACCGATATGTTTAGGTAATTTATTTTATAATCATTCACGCCAAATTGTATATGCATGCATGGTGGTCATTGTAAATGCAAAGTTTCATTACAATCCAACGCGTAGTTTTAAAATGAGAACGAAACTCCGTTTGTATGGGAAGGTGAAATTCGTCCGTGCTTGCTGGGGACTCTTAACGATTTAATTAGCTTTTATTAGTTTCAAATCTTTTTTAAAAGCTTTCTAGCAACTAGCCTAACCTAAAAGTTAGTCCACCTAGGGTTCATCCCTATATTTAATTTACATTTTATCTCAGTGTTCTAGCTCTTATTAAGTACATAGAATGAGCTGTTGTAATATATCTCAATATCACAAACTTATAAAAAACATCAATAGAAAACTAAAATATTATGTCCCGTTCAGCACTGTAATTATCTCATAAATTTGGGAAAAAGATGCAAAATATGCTTTCTTTTCTATGCATGACACCTCTTCTCCTCCTGCCTGCCAACTCCAATCAGTAGATAAGACTAGACCGGTCACATTGTAATTTGCTACCTGCTAATCCCGAGTCTCAAGTTATGTTAAGCATTCACCGCAGCCTATGAACGCTTGCAAAGCCAGAGGCATTACGTGCGTGTTACTGACCCTTTAAGAACCTATTCACTCCCCTCTTGAAGAACCCTATACTGTAAACTCCAGGGAAAACGGCGGCAGGGGAGGTCATTCCACATTCGGAGTGTGTGCGGTAGCAAATTCCTTGGATACCGCACGGTGCGCAACCATTTTGGTTCCAAGGCTTGTGGATGTAACTTTTAAAACCGAGTCAAGAGGGCCAAGCTTATATCCAGCCCAGAGGTGACAGCAGTACTCCATATGGGGTCGGACCTGCGCTTTGCGACTGCAAGAGCAGTCTTTGCCAAGAAGTAAAGTACCGCTTCGCTCTATTTGGGACACCGAGCTTTTATGATGCCAGCTTGGCCTTCTTGACTTCGGAATTGACGTCGCTGGAAATGTCAACACCTAGAGGTGCGTCCACATTTGTATCATTTGCCCGTATTAGATCATCGTCGCGTGGCATGATCGCGTGTCATGATCACGCGTTTGGACGTTGCGCCGATCGGATCGCTCGAAATCCACTTTGCTACGCGTATCACACAGTTATATCGGACGAGTACGGCATGATCGGCGCGCCGACAGTAAGCGTCCAAGCAGCGCGATACGCAGTCATGCCACGGAACGGTGATCGGATACGAGCAAATGATACAAGTGTGGACGCACCTTAGGATCCCAATGTGTTTGAAAATTGTGAGACCCGTGTTCTGGAATTGTGGGGCCACAGTAAATGGGGTTTTCTTATCGCTAAACGCGCAAGCTTGTGTCTTGCTGGGGTTAAATTAAACTAAATTATCTCGACCGCAATGAAAGAAACTGGGTAGAGTGCTCTTGATTTCGCACACAAGTTGTTCGCGAGTTTCTTCCACAACGGAAAGAGGGATGTTTGCTTGGCCTGTGTAAAGTGCATCTCCGGTATTGTCGTATGCATTTCCCTCGGCAGCCTTGGCAAGCGACCTGATGGCACGACTTCCATGGGGTACCCTGCGAGTTGCTCACCAATTCTGCCGACGAAATTGAATTTAGCTTTGGCAATTTCTCGTTAACTGGGCTTCGAAGCAGCATTTAATTTGCTTTTCCTTATCCTTATTAATACGGGCCGTGGTCCAAGCCTCATACAAAGCTTGCCTTAGAGGTCTGGCTTCCTTGCAGGGCTGATTAAACCAGGGCCGTTTTTTGGCCCCATAATTAGTAAGTACATTGTTGATTGTTATAATTTGTGAGTGAGTTTAGTAAAACGTCCCACTTTGTCGATTCTAGTTTCGGAGTTACGAGCAGTTTAGTGAAATATGGCAAAACCTACCGAAAATCGAATTTCAATGAAAACTGACAGAACATACTGTAATAAACCTATGATCTTGATGTCGAGCCATAAATGTCCAATTTAAGCACATTTTTAAGGCCTCAAAGTTTAGTGCCCAGCGTCCCACTTTGTCGAATACCGAAAAAAATCGTCGATATCATATTTGTGCCTGTTATAGGGAAATAATTCTACTTTGTCGATATGAAGTTGTGAGTAGTTTGTAATAAAACAAAGCATAAGCTATCTTTCGGTGAAAAAAATATATCTCTAAGTACTATCTTTATTTCGTTTATTTTCGTCTGGGACCGCAAAAAACACACTTGTACTTTGAAGTTATAAAGTGGTTAGTATCAAATGAATTGGCATACTTTAAGGATTTCAAATTAGTCAAAATCATGTATGTAACGTTAGTAGTTTGAATGTTACGGAGGCGGGAACATAAAAACAGACCGAAAATATGACTATTCTGAATATGGGTTTATTATCTATATTTATAACACGACCCGAAGATTCATCATTAAAGTTGTATTTATAAATGTATTCTCATGCTAAAAAAGACAGAAATAATTATATGGATCCCTTTAGTTTGTTATTATGTCAAAAAGTTAATAAAACATGAATTGAAATCTACAGCATAAGAAACTACTAATAAAAAATAGTAGATTGTTTGACAAGGGGCTAAAATAAGCCATTATGACACGAAGTGATTATTTGGACGAGCTCACGAAGTGAGCGAGGACAAATTTATCTGAGTGTCATATAATGGCTTTTAGCCACGTGTTAAACACCCTGCTTTTCACTTCGACTGCGTGAAAATAAAAAAGACAACATTAAAATTGTATATTTCATGAAAAACTAAAAGTACTGTTTGAGCAATTCTATCAGAAAGTTTGGCCAATCTGATCAGGTTGGTTTGTTTGTGTTTAATTATTTGTAAGGAGTATGTAGCTGACCGCAATTTTTTTTTCAGTGTCACTGAAATTTGTTTGGGATTATATGGCTGTCTTTTAAACCTTAGGGGCTAAATGTACTATTTTAGTCTCGCTTCATGAAGCTAATATGACGTACTTTTTGAGCTGGAGAAAAGAAAAATACGAAATATGAATAGTAGGGTTGGGTAACCATCGATAATGGACTTTTTCTCGATGATTCCGCTAAATAAAAAAACAGTATTATTAAAAAATATATAATTTACCGATAGATATAAAATAACATGTATACAAATACTAACTCGAAAAATATTACACCTATGTTTTAAAAGCTGATTTTATACTTGTAGTAATTTTTTAGCGTATGTCCTACGAACGAAACCAAACCGTCAAAGTGGGACACTAAACTTGAGTCGGAAATAAACTCCGTTCAAATTCCGTAAAAAAAATTGAAACAAACGACATTAGTATCAATGACTATTAGATTAACAATAACAAACCTGTATCTCATACATAAAATGGGATAAATATACCAAACACATACTTTTCACTGAACAAGCACTAAAGTTTAGTAAATCGACAAAGTGGGACGCTACCTATAGAAAATCACTAAAATTTATAATGCATAAAAAAGTACTTAGAATTTGATATTAATACTTTTATGCTTGATAATGATAAGTGTGTTTTTTAAGTAATCTTATGTTATATATTAAAATTCATTTGTCATTTGATTTTTTTATACTGTACTTTTCAATTCAGTTTTTATTAACTTTTTGAAATAATAACTAACTAAAGGGATCCATAGAATTATTTCTATCTTTTTTAGCATGAGAATACATTTATAAATACAATTGAATAATAAATCTGCGTGTCATGTTATAAATATAGAAAATAAACCCATATTCAGGATTGACATATTTTCGTTCTCTTTTTATGTTCAAGGCTCCTTAACATTCAAACTACTAAGGTTACATACATGATTTTGACTAATTTGTAATCCTTAAAATATGGCAATTCATTTGATGCTAAGCACTCCATAACTTCAAAGTACAAGTGTGTTTTTTGCCGTCCCAAACTCTAACCGACGTTTTCTCAATTGTCGTTTTTTCACTTTTGCAAATTTGAAGAATTAAAAAAAAAAACTATACCACCTAGACACACATATCTTTCACCAAAAGATAACGTATGATCTGTAGTATTAGGAACTACTCATAACTCCATATCGACAAAGTGGGACCTTTTCCCAAATACAGTCAAATTTAATCGTTACTCTACTGGTGTTTTGCAATATTATCTTATTTTACACAATGTAGATTTTTTTTGTTTGTTTATGGATAGTATTAATAATAATAATAAAAATGCCTAACTTAAGACAATAACAAAATAATGGGAATAATGATAATAATAATGATATATTTTCGACCAACTGAGATCATAGTGTTTGTTAGGACATTTTTTTGTACTTATATATTATTGTTAGTAAAACATCTTACCTAATCCAACTTAATCTAATATAGGACTGTTTATATAGCGCCACGTTCCTACATGCAGCTGTGGTTCATGTGCGGACAGTCTAGCCTGCGCGCGACCATGCTCAGAATTCTGTTGGCACTATCACGAACTCTGCTCTGTAATAATACAGAAATCTTAAATAAAACAACATTTTCACGTCTTTTTTACGTTGAATTTCCAATACCGGTTTTGAACTACCCAAGTTGATAAATTACCGGTTTCAAAATAATGCCGGTAATTGCATTTCCCTACACCGAATCCAAAATAACATGAATTGTATATACTCTATAGATTGAGTAGACAAACGGTTACTTGTAAGTAAATTCAAGAAACAGAATTATGCGGTTATTTTTTTACTTTTTTTGGAGTCGGTTTTATTTTTTTGTGAAAAAGTTAATTTATTATCCACTTTTTAGTTAATAGTTACGTAAAAGTGTGTCTCGTGACGATTCGAACAAGCCCAAACACGGCTAGGATTAATTATTTTATTACAGACATCTGGTGCCTACCTTCCGGCTCCATCATCAAAGCAATTCGATGGTACCATTCTCATCGGGAACATTTAAGTTTGTGACTATGAAGTTGCTTAACTAACTTAATCGAAATATCTTATTGCCACCCTTGCCATCATTTATCATTGAAGAGTTCCGATGGCATTCTGTGGTCTTCTTCATCAGTTCCATTTCACCAATTTATACTTCTAGACTATTATAAAGTTGTAAAAATGAAATGTTTGTATGTGTCGTTGTGGCTTCATGACGCTAAATCGCCTAAACGGATTACAACTATTTTTTGTACACGGGTAGCTGGGTATCTACAAATGGTTATAGGATACGTTTTACCCGACTATGTTGAAGAATAAAAGAGGGTTATGACTTTTTCTCCACCGCGAACAAAGTTGTGGGCGCCTTTTAGTTCTAAATGAAAATGAAATAATGATCTTTATTCTGTAAGTAGGCCGCAAGGGCACTTTTACAAGTCTGACTCTACGGCGTTTCCCAAGAGGAGACCACTGAGGAGAAGAAAGCCGAAACAAACTCAAAAGTCAGTCATTTTTTCGAAATAAGTCTTATATCTATTACAATATTTGTACTTAGCCTATCCTAAATATATGTTTTGAGTATAAACTCAATGCGTAGTTCTTGAAGAAAACATATCAAAATTTATAAAAGTAAAATATATACATATATATATATATAGAATATAAAAAAGCAAAATAATGTTTTTTTATTTAAAACACCAACGTATGTATGATATGCCACCTTATAAGAACCTGTGTCCCGGTAAAAGTAAATTATTTGGTTTCTGTTTTAGACCATCCATTTTTGTCTGTTAAATAGTCCTCTACCCTATGCTATGCCTTTGCCATTAGAGACTCTTTTAAGTACTTTTTGAGAGCTGGAAACGGTAATTTTAAAGCATCATCTGGTAGCTTATTATAAAAATGTATACATTGGCCTACGAATGATTTGGCTACTTTACGAACGCGGAACTTTCTAATGGCGATTTTGTTTTAGCCGGGTCTTTTTATTAGACAGTGAAATCTTTTTCGTTCTACAAAAGAGAGGGATCAGATTTAATTACAACCTAGGATCTCGAGGATCGCTAAAAAACAATTTAAGAGATTTACACTTACAGAAACGTAAACTCTTTTAAGAAGCTGTCTGATGTTCATGGTCGGTATACACGGAAAAAAGATAAACTAATTGTCTCCAAGTTTTGTATCCAGACTGAACAATTCGTTCGTTTGTGTGTTGTAAAAGCGATTACTACAAAATACCCCTAAATATACGTTATACCCATAAAATGTTCTTCTGAGAAAAGGATATTATAAAGCTGAAGGATATTTAGAAGAGAAAGGAAAAGGTCTATGCTCAGTTATTCCGTCTCGAAAGGTGTCATAGTCATAACAAACGGGCAGTGTCCCTGAGAGGCACGCATGTTGCTTATGGCGTTGCTGCTTCTAGCAGTTTAATTTCAAATTTAGTAATTTTATTTTATAGTTTTTGACATACTGAATATATACTTTTTATGGTAAGTTGCCTTAATGGACAACATTTAATCTTTTTTACCCCCTAATTTTATCGAACTTTATAATAATATTAACAAAATTACGAAGAACGTATTTTATATTTTTAAACAATTTTTAATTTTAGCCTCTGATTTTAATAAAACAAAACTATCTCATTCTAGAAGGGCCTAAACGCAATTCGAGGAAGAATAATTTTAAAAAGTAGAAACTATTCTGCATCTGTGGGTTCATTGTGGCAAGTGTCATACCTAGAGATGGTGAAATGCGTTACAATTCAATTTCTATCAACATGAATCTCGTACCAGTTGTAAAAAAAACACTGTGATTTTGTTACCCACGACTAACCCAGACTTGCCACGTTAAAGTTACTGTAATGTATTCAGATCATTATAAGTAGGCTTGGGACTTTGTAAACATTACATTAGATGTCATGATTTATGCTGATATATCACTAATAAACACGTTATTATGACTGCAATTAATTTCATCATAACTCTAAAGTAGTCACAGTTAGGTACACAGATGACGCGATATGCACATATATGATTTACTTAAATTTTCTGGAAAAAGGTGAAATCTATGAATGTAAAACCTAGTCTACCGGTGAGTGTGGATGGGCGTTGTGAGCACAAAGAGATTGCCGAGGTGTTCAGAGAGCACTTCACTGTAAAATCATTGCTACCCGATGCATCGCCGGAGTTGACAGCAGTGCCTAATACTGGGGTCATCGGAAACCCACGTTACGTGCATTTTACTGCCAGAGAGATAGCTAGTGTCATTAACAAAATGCAGAAAGGTAAGTCGCCTTGTCACGATGGCCTAAGTATTGAGCACTACAAGTATGTTGGCGTTCACTTGCCCAGTGTGCTCTCCGTGTTCCTAAACCTGTGCGTGGGTCACTCGTACCTACCTTCAGCCTTTATGAAGACTATAGTTGTCCCAGTGTTAAAAAACACGACGGGGGACCTGTCGGATAAGGGGAATTATCGTCCAATCTCACTTGCCACTACAGCCGCTAAAGGTGCGTCCACACTTGTATCATTTGCTCGTATCCGATCACCGTGCCGTGGCATGACTACGTATCGCGCTGCTTGGACGCTTACTGTCGGCGCGCCGATCATGCCGTACTCGTCCGATATAACTGTGTGATACGCGTAGCAAAATGGATTTCGAGCGATCCGATCGGCGCAACGTCCAAACGCGTGATCGTGACACGCGATCATGCCACGCAACGATGATCTGATACGGGCAAATGATAGAAATGTGGACGCATCTTTAAATACTCGACAGTATGCTTGACTCCATACTAGAAAATCTACTTAATATTCTTGACACTCACGGTAACATTGTTATAATTAGGCTTGGGACTTTTGGATGCTCGCCGTGGTTCTAGAATCCACGGAGTCGCCATATGTTAAAATTTAAAATAAGTTTTTTTTCTAAGTCAAAATTAAAGTAGATAAGTACATACATATTAACTTGTATGTATATAATTATTCTAATAGACTACTATTAGTAAACAAAATAAAGTACTTGTTTAATGTTCATCATTAAAATGGTAGTAAGAATGGATCATTACAATTTTTTGTATACTTTGCGGGGTTAAACAAGTTCTGGACTTATCAAAAACTCTTTTGTGTGTTGAGAACGACCTCTCCACGTCCACTGAAGTTAAATTTGTATTCTCGAGAAAGTTCGTTATTCGTCATTTTTGTGGTGCGTTGTGGTAAAATTCCGTATAGTACCGTAATCGGGATTCTGATCTAACACTTTTTTTAGTTTATCTGAAACAGTCTTTGTAGCACACCATTGTAAACAATACATGCTTCGTCAACGACTTGTAAAGAATCAGCGAGAAAAATATTAGTACACTCTACTTTAGGTAAAGTTTTCGGTATTATTTAGTAGGCATTTTTTTATAAAATCAAGTTTACTTCTTAGATTGATGTTCGCAAGTCGTAAAACTATTCATTTTAAATTATATCAGAAATTGCTTAAACCGTCTTTAATTAAAAATTACCATTACTCAAGTGTTTTTTTTTTACTTTTTATTTGCAAAATAGTTGTCAGTAATCTGTCAAAACAAGAGTATCAAAGAGGATACATAATTTAAGTGAATCGTATATGTGCATATCGCGTCACCTGTGAACTGTGACTACTTAGAGTTATGATGAAATTAATTGCAGTCATAATAACGTGTTTATTACTGATATATCAGCATAAATCATGACATCTAATGTAATGTTTACAAAGTCCCAAGCCTACTTATAATGATCTGAATACATTTCAGTAACTTTAACCTGGCAAGTCTGGGTTAGTCGTTGGTAACAAAATCACAGTGATTTTTTTACAACTGATACGAGATTCATGGTGGTAGAAATTGAATTGTAACGCTTTTCACCATATCTAGTTAAGACACTTGCCACAATGAACCCACAGATGCAGAATAGTTTCTACTTTTTAAAATTATTCTTCCTTGAATTGCGTTTAGGCCCTTCTAGAATGAGATAGTTTTGTTTTATTAAAATCAGTGGCTAAAATTAAAAATTATTTAAAAATATAAAATACGTTCTTCGTAATTTTGCAAAAAATATTATAAAGTCGATAAAATAAGGGGGTAAAAAAGATTAAATGTTGTCCATTAAGGCAACTTACCATAACAAGTATATATTTAGTATGTCAAAAACAATAAAATAAAATTACTAAATTTGAAATGAAACTGCTAGAAGCAGCAACGCCATAAGCAACATGCGTGCCTCTCAGGGACACTGCCCGTTTGTTATGACTATGACACCTTTCGAGACGGAATAACTGAGCATGGACCTTTTCTTTCCTTTCTTCTAAATATCCTTCAGCTTTATAATATCCTTTTCTCAGAAGAACATTTTATGGGTATAACATATATTTAGGGGTATTTTGTAGTAATCGCTTTTATAATACACAAACGAACGAATTTTTCACTCTGGATACAAAACTTGGAGACAATTAGTTTATCTTTTTTCCGTGTATACCGACCATGAACATCAGACAGCTTCTTATAAGAGTTTACGTTTCTGTAAGTGTAAATCTCTTAGAATCCTAGGTGGGCTAACTTTTAGGTAGGGCTAACACGCTAGAAAGCTTTTTAAACATTTTTGAAACTAATAAAAATCGTAAAATCATTTGATCTGGATAAAGTACGGGCGTTTATATGTACTGGTAATTTACTGGCTTCATATTTGACCGGTTTCCCGATAAACCGGTAAATCGGTATACCGGTTTGCATTCCCTAGCTACTACTAATCTTGCCGTCACGCGCTGATGACCTTAAAAAGCGTGGCCTACTTTTAAAAGTTATATTCATTGGCATTTATAGATTTAAATTTTTTTTTACCGACAACAATGAGAAAAATGAGTGTATCCGTATTTTTAAAATAAATAAAGCTATGAATAGATCCTATTATATCACTTTTAAAAATCACACATTTTAAAAAGTTTAAGCTGTAATATTTATTTTTGTAGTTAGACGTAGTATTAGCGGCTATGATCCAACATGTGGGTACAGAGGGTACCAACATCATACACAGATTGTGCAACAAAATCTGGAAAACTGGCCAGTGGCCGCAAGACTGGACACAATCCACCGTCATCCCTCTTCACAAGAAGGGGTCTACAAGAAAATGTGAAAACTACCGCACACTATCGTTGTCTCACGCTAGTAAAATCCTTTTGCACATAATTAATGCTAGACTATCCGCATTCACAAATCAGCAGATCCCTTGTGAACAAGCTGGTTTTGTTGCTGGTAAGGGGACCAGAGATCAAGTTATGAATGTTCGTGTGCTCATTGAGAAATGTCGAGAATTCAATAAATCTGTGATCTTGTGCTTCATAGACTATGCTAAAGCATTTGATTGTCTGCAGTATAGTACAATGCTGGATGTGCTCATAGAGATGGGAGTGCCTGAACACCTTGTATTTCTGATATCAAATCTTTATCTAGATGGTACAAGCGTTGTTAAGTTAGATGACAAGATGTCGAAACCATTTCATACAGAACGAGGAGTTCGTCAGGGTTGCATTTTGTCTCCAAAACTATTTAACTTTTATGGCGAGTACATCATGAGGAAAGCACTGGAGGACGGAGAGTTCGGAGAGTTCATCACAATGGACGGCCGTAAGATCGCCAACCTGAGATATGCAGATGACTCCACTATTGCAGCATCTAACGAGGAAGAGATGGCTTTTCTGCTGAAGCAAGTTGAAGAAGAAAGCATCAAACTTGGACCAAGATCATGGTTGTGGACAGAACGCAAATCCTTCCCCATTCAATGCTTTAGATGGCTATGTAAAAGTGGAACAGTTTGTATACCTAGGGTCCTTAATTACAAATGGTTGTGGCTGCACACAAGAGAATCGACGACGAATGCTGGAATGGCTAAAGGTGCTATGACTAACCTACAGAAGTTGTGGAAGAATCGTGGTATAGGCCTTGGTACCAGGGTACGACTAGTACGGGCACTGGTATTCTCCATCTTCATGGTCAGTGCAGAAACCTGGTACATCAAAAGCTTGGATAAGAACAAAATCGATGCTTTCGAGATATGGTGTTGGAGAAAGATGTTAAGAATCCCATGGACTGCAATGAGAACAAATGAGACCATTCTGAGAGAACTACAAATCACTAAACTACTCTCAACAATCTGCCAGGAGAGGGCTCTCAGATTCTTTGGACACATAATGCGATCGCCACACCACAGCCTCGAACGTGATATCATACTGGGTCAAGTTGAAGGCAAGCGCACTAGGGGAAGAGCCCCTGCAAGATGGTCGGATTCCATTGAACAAGCATGTGGTTCCATGCAGAGGGCAGCTCACATAGCCCTTGATCTCGTTAAGTGGAGGGACATAATTTTTGGTCACGATCCTCAGGCATGAGGGAACGACGAAGAAGAAGATAGTGTTTCGATTCTTTATATTATTGACGGCGATGGGATTGACTTGCGTTTCTAGTGTGCCCACTGAAATATTACCCAATTTTTTTGCGTGAAATTCAAAAATCTTGGACTGGTCACACTTTGTGTAGTAGGCATTATAATTTTGATACTAGAAAATATTTTTGATTTTCTGTGCACACGTAAGATACCTGAACATTAGGAAATATGTTAAATAAACGTTGACGTGCACTCAAATTCAGCTCACATAATTTCTACCACTATGTACATTACAATGAACGACAAACACATTTTTTTACATTTTCTCACCATATACCATTGTAACAAGGCGAAAAATGAAATGTGGTGTGTAAATAAGATCTAGCTCGGTAATAGCATAATATTAATCCATCACCAAGGTCTTAGGTTAAGTAGGTATAGACATGGGTCAGTTTAGAGTAGGGTTTGCAATATCCGTCCTTTTTTCGGATCCGGATATTTCGGATATTAAAATTTGACGGATCCGGATATCCGGATATTTCGGATAATACGGATCTATATTAAAAAAAGTGACGTTCTACAAGGGTTCGTTAAAAAAAGGCTATTTTCATGGATAGTAGGATTTATTTGAAATTGACAGACTGAAATCGGTGTAGAAAAGGATGACAAAAATTAAACATTTATTTGCAAATTAACAATTAAGTAATCACTCTTTTTTGAAAAAAAATAAAATAATTATATTGTGCTACACAACATAAACATTAAAATTACCTTAGGTACATTTTACAAGCTTAGCCAAGGATTGACTAGGGTTATAATATTCAGATTTTAAGTTATTAAAATCACATTATACAAAGTTTACCCAAGCTAATAATAATCAAAATTAAATGTTATTATTAATTAATCAACATTATTATAATTATACAAACAAAAAAAACGCACTACAACAATCTTCCATTAATTCCATTATACAGGGTAGAACGGCAAGACGATCATTTTCGCAAAAGGGAGATTGTTTAGATTTAGTACTGTATTTCCTCTAAAGAAACTATGCTCATACTCGTAAGCGTTTTAAAGTTATAGACAGTTAATTTTTAATGCAAAATACTGCAAGTGACAACCCTTATTAGGTTCAGTAACATTTAACAATAACACAAAGGGTCAGTGACCTTTATCAAGACTACGTTTCTACCCATTATATTTTCCAGACAATATTAGAATTGTGTGTGTACACTTTCATGTAGGTAGATAGTACGTAGTCATAGTAGGGTTGTCACTAAGAAGAACATTAATTAATTTTAATATTATTACTAACTGAATATGTAATATATATGATTACATACTCAGTTAGTAGCACGTCAAGCACGTGTTATTTATTTTAACAGAAGATGGGGAACCGACACGATGACACAAAATGTCAATTATAGCAACTCGAGCCACGATACCACAAGCACTAATGACGTTCCAGGTAGACGACCCAAAGGCAACTGGGCGAAAGCCTGATAACAATTACTTTAAATCATACGAATAATTACCCTTATTCCAGTCAGATGGTATCCAGGTAGCTAGTTTTAAGTGTTACTAGTACTATTGTTTCGTTTAAGCTATGTTTGTATTTATTTTATGACGTTATCGCGTGATGTACCTAGCTTGAGGTATTTGAATTTAAATAAAATAAATGTACAATAAAAAAATAGATGAAAAATGTACGAAATCATTCATAAATTTTATTCGATAATTCTTTGAGCTATATAGATCCTTGAGTACCATGACCAATATTTAACGGATCCGTGAGATCCGGATCCTAGATTCGACGGATATCCGGATATCCGGATTGCAAACCCTAGTTTAGAGTAATGTTGCACCGGCACGATGGGCCAAGTGCGGGATTCCATCGACACGCTCGTCGCTCATATATAAACATTTTTGGCCAAGATATTTTTCTATATTTTATATTTTTACATCAAGTTACTACTGACTAGTCGGCAGATTTTTTCTGAATATTTGTTTTCAGTAAGTAACTCCTTACGTTCCAATGTTTTGATTTTATGGATATTTGCCAGAACTTCTAGTTTATAAGAATAATAATATAATAAATCATTTGTTTCAGGCCTACAGGCCCATAAAAGTTGTTAGTAACAGAGTGCGTACATATAATGTTAGTATTATTTTATTCCACACGTAGTTAGGATATATATCCTACTTAACATATTTATATATAGGTTTGACTTGCCAGTGCATTAAGATTGGGCAGTCAAACCTGCCAGCTATAAAGTCTCACGATGTTTTTGTGACTCTTCCTGACCCGGCTCATAAGCGATGCAATTTCTTTCCGCATTATTGCCAAGAAGCCGCCCGTGCAGCCCCAGCGAACATGCCCGAGGCACTATATCACCTCGGCAGACCCAACAGCATCCTGAAGGCGTTATTGTACTGCACTCTCAAGGCGCTATAAGCTCGTTCCGTGTACTACACCCACAGGCCGCACGAGTAGAAGGATTGGCTATAGGCCTTAAATAGGGCTATGTTGACTTCAGTGGAACATTTCGCGAACCTGCGGGCCAGCATATTACACCTCACTGATAGGTAACGCCCTACGCTCTCTTTCAATATCTTGGTCATCACAGATAGGGCTTCCAAAATTACGGATATCTCAATTACGTAACCTGTATCGGACTTGGTTAGTTAAATTACGTAATTGATCTAGAATTTATTTAGTCATTGTAAAACAAATATTGTTTTGCCTACAGCTCTATATTATTGCTTTATTATCGATTTCCATGTTTCCTGCTAATTTCTAGTCAGGAAAAATGTTAAATGAACTGTTGATACAAGATTTGATTACAATGTACGATACGACTGAATTCACCAAATAGAACCAAGTAAAACAACATAATAAATCGGGGGTAGACACTGGAGCAATTAATAAGAATGCCTTATATTACGAACTCCATAAGTATAGGCACACAGAGTCTTCCCAGGGGATTCCCTGAAGTTTACCGATAACATTGTATTTATCTCTATTATTTGATGAAAAGGCCTTATTTTCGTTTGATATTTGTAATGTGAACTACTCGAATTTGTAATAAAACAGGAAGTTAGCAATCGATCAATAAAAGCAGTTGTTATTCAGGCAACAATGCCTGCTTTTGTCGAATAATGTTATATTACAACATCTTCAATGCAATATATTGCATGGATGTCACGTAGATTTTTAATGCACACATAATTTATAAATATACGGTGCATTCATATTTTTTTAAAATTAAAACGTAAAAACTGACTCAAAAACAAAATACTAAAAGGAAAAAAAATAGTAATTTAGTTTCAGTTAACTTATTATCAACTTAATCTATACAATATATGTTATCTTGGAATTTTCTAAATTTTCAAAATTGATGATTTTAGTAAGTTAAAAAATGTTACACGGGTGGCATCGACTCCAAAATAACATTAACTGTATACCTATATTGTCTAAATTTAGTTTAAAAAAAGGTTAAGTAATTGAAACTAAATTTATCTTTTACTTCCTGGGGTCCTGTTATTATGTTTTTTTTTAAATGTATTTATCAATTTCTCACTTTTTAGTGAATCGTTCCGTAAAACTTCCTCTCGTGACGGTTTCGACAAGCCCAAACACGGCTAGGGAACATTATTTTATTACGGAGATCCGGTGCCTACGTTCCGACTTCACCTTCAGTACCATTCTCATCAAGAGCATTTGAAATCGTGACTATGAAGTCCCTTGGGCTAACTTAATTGAGATAAGTATCTTGTCGCCACCCGTACCGTAGATCACATTGAGGGGTGCCGGTGGACTTCTGAGGTGTTCTCCATGAGTCCCACTTCACCAATTTATACTTTTTTTAATGCAAATGCTTGACTTGTTTTTTAAAATACCGAAACCGACAGATATCTATAAAATTTGAGGGTTACCCTCAATCTCCCTGGGTTCCCTTCATTAGATCCTGACTTGGTAACAACGAGACCACTTCAGGGGTATACACTTTCAGAAAATTTTAAAAATCGGTCTACAATTGACAGAGTAATCGGTGAACATACTGTGGAAAATACATATAATCTCCTACTTTTTGAATTATGTTAAAATTACGTAAATACGGAATTAGACATTTGAATAACGTTATTATAAAAAGGCCAAAAATTGTCCGTAATTACGTAATTCCGTAATTAGTCCTAGTGGGTACTAGGACTAATTACGGAATTAGAGTGAGCATTGTACACTAAACCATGGTCTTTGGCATAATGTTTACATTTCCTCACCAGTTGCCTGAGTGCTCCAATAGACGGACTCAGCAGCACCATGTCGTCGGCATAACTTATATTGTTAAGATAGGTGTCTTCAATGTGAAATCCCGCATGCATGCAGCTGAGTTCGCCTATTAGATCATGTTCATATTGGTTAAAAAGCCTGGGAGATGTTAAATCACCCTCCACCCCAGTCGCACTTCACATTCCAACCTGTATTCACTGGACAAGGTCAATATTTCAAAATATTGATACAAACAATCGGCACGCCTGCCTCCTTCAGTTTATGCCACAGGATACCATAATTAACTCTGTCGAAGGGTTTGGAAAGATCTAAGAAGCAGGTATAAATCTGTGTCTTTCTTGCCGTGTTTTACAACCGTTCTCGAAATCCGAACTGACAGCAGCAAGTTACCATTTTTAAGACCGGAATTATTATTATTTTCTTTTTTTTTCATTTCACACAAGCACAGGTCGTTATACATGGACGCTACCAAGGATCATTAAAGCAATAGGACTGTCCCTTTCGATACAAATTGCCGTTCCCTGATCTTTAGTTCCATAATGAATGATAGATGGCGTTATTTGTAACAAAATGTAATAAAACCCAGTTGACAACATTTTCGGTTTTACTTACAACACTATCTAGACCGAATTTGTTGCAATATTAGGACCAAGAGTACATTCAACTGGAAGCTTACCGGAGAAGCCCGACTCGATCGATCACATTTTTGGACTTTCCCAAAAACGCTTCATACTAAAGCTTACAAGCATGTGACGTCACACGTTAGTATCTTGTATAGGGAAAATAAGAACTTTTTTCTGCAGCTATGTTAAAACTTGCGTTTATCGAAACGGTTTATAACATAAATTACAAAATATTTTATGGGTTATTTAATGGTATTATTGTTATTAATATTTTCATACTTTAAAAGTGGACTTTCCCATCCCACTTTAAAGACTCATAAATCAAGCTACACGTAAGATATCGAACTCAAAATTTAAACGTAGTTTTTTATTTTGCTTGTCTTATCAGGGGGTGTGTAATGTTTTTAATAACAACTTTTTTCGAATTTTCATTTTACATAATACGAATTGCATAATTATGACCGGCAGAAATGATTATTTAGTTTAAAAAAAAATGAATATAAACGAGTTGCATAATTTCGATATTAATAATAGTTTAGTTGCATAGTAATGTATTTGTATAAGAGGCTATCAGTATAATGGTCACTTCGTATAGTGTTTATTGCTCATAACGTTTTTTTCCATAAAAACTAAAATCATAATTTCAAAGAATATAAACGCCTACTAAAATTGATCGTCTTTGATTCTTGGCATGTATTAAAATAAATATATACATTTGGTGTGATTTTTATAACGTCACTTTTAAAAAAGTCATTCAAGTAGTATAATGTTTTATAGTTAGCGTTATATTCATTTAGTTGTTTATTGTTAACCAAATCTTTTATTGAGAAACCCAATATTTTACACAAAAAATAGAAATACATTTTCCAGTTAACCTATGAGTAAATGAAAATACTAAAAAATCTTTTTAATTTCTTTTTTAAGCAACTCTCACGCAAGCATGCAAGCATTTTGATGCTCCGCTAGCTTCGCTCGCTCCGTTATACATGGTCTCAATACAAACCTAATGTAACCTACAGTTTTCGGTTTTAGACCCATTTTGACGCTCCGCTATACATGGTCACAATATGAACCTGACCTAACCTACAGTCTTCGGTTTTTGACCCTTACCCTTCTTAGCATATAATATTATGTCTTCCGATCATTGGTCTAAATTTTGTTCTAAATGTTAATCATTATACGCACACAAGCACGCACGCAAGCATGCTAGCATTTTGATGCTCCGCTAGCTTCGCTCACTCCGCTATACATGGTCAAAATACAAACCTAACCTAACCTACAGTTTTCGGTTTTTGACCCTTACCCTTCTTAGCATATAATATTATGTCCCCCGATCATTCGTTAAAATTTAGTTCTAAATTTTAATCATTATACTGAATGTATGTTATAACAAGTAAAATTATTCCTAATGATCGTTATAAATAATGTTTTTATGATTATAAAGTATTCTGTTACTTACTGATTATGCCCAACAAAATTATGCATTTTGTTTTATACATCATGTTTATTATGAGTTTTAATAGTAGTTAAATGAGATTATGCTAAAAGTTTGTATGAAAATTGAACGGCACCCCTTATTATGATCTTATACAATCTTTAAAAAAAATTGTACTATCAAAAACCCTATTATTTAGACACATAACTTGCTTTGATAATTTTCTGCAGAAATGAATATCCGACGGTTTAAAACACACGATCAGCCTCAACGTTGAGACTAACTGTTGGTATGCTTTAGATTAAAGCTATCTGCGTTAGCTGCCATTTTCTTTAAAGCTATTTGCAATGAAATAATTTTTGCTATGCAGTTTTTTTTACTAGAAAACGTTGTCGCGTTATATGATGTTGAAGTTGACGGTGTGGCATCGGCTGCCAACTAGGTAGAGTTTTCTCATGTAGTTTTATATTTATTCTGAAGTATTTAAAACATTGATAAAAAAGTTCTCACTGCTTCTTCGTTTCAATCATTATCAGGTTCCTATGGCCTATATTAAAGAGATGACGGCAATAACTAAAATTTCAATCAATTATATTGCACCGCAAGCACTGAATATCGTTTGACCAAATTTTGATGGTCATTGTCATTTATTTGTTCCAAATATGCAATAGAAAATTGATAGAGCTTGAAACGCTTTTAGAACTTTCCTAATATACTAAAATTGAAGAACCTAAAATATGTTGTTAATATAATCTATCCTTTCAAAATCACAGACAAATGAATTTAAAAAAAACATATAATTAACCAAATATATCTATAAAAAATAACCGAAACCGAACCCGGTTTTCTAATTAATAACCGGGTATTAAAATTGGCCAATATGGCTGGTTATAACCGGTTCCCCGGTTTCGGTTAAAACCAGTTTGCATTCCTTAATTTTGAACATAGCGGCGGCGGCGGCGGGCCGGGGTAACGCGGCGGCGGGCCGGGGTAACGCGGCGGCGGCACGCCGGCGCGGCGCGTATCTCTAGTATAAATGTAACTTATCGAGCTTATAGTCCTATCAGATAAAAACCAAAATGTTTAAATAATTTCGCCAACTACTAAGCAACATATAACATATGTCAGAACCAACTATGCCGGGAACAATAAAGTTTTTTTTTTTTTTTCAAATGTCACTTTTGAACAAAAACAGTTACTAATTGTAAAGTTATTATATTTCTTTTCATTTAACATGCTCTATCTGATTCTAATGTATACATTAGAATCAGAGCACTCGTTGCACTTGAAGATTTCCTTGAAATTTATTTGTAAGAAAAGCTTGCACTTATTCTTAAATATTTCGTGAAGTATGAAAGGTATCGGTCTCGGGGTTTTTTACAATACGTGTTATTTACTCAGAAATATATATATGCAATAAACCATACATGTTGCATACAACATACAATGTTTTTAAGCAATCTAGTAAAAACTACCAATCAAGTAAGAAAAAAAAAACTTAAGATAGCGTTTTTTGCCAAAAGTTTTCAGGTTATATTATTTATTTAAATATTATTTAATTTTGTTATAAATAATTTATGTAACGAGCTTGCATTTAAAATATTAAGCATTGAAATCGGTTTATTAGTTTAATTGTAGAATTGTATGCAATTTTTTTTAATGAAATTTGTGCTCACATTTAAGCTTTCATATATCGTGAAAAATGAAAGGTATCGGTGTCGGTATTTACTCAGTGATATGTATATGCATTAAACCATGCATGTTGCATACAGTTTACATACGGTTGTATGTTGCATACGGTTTAAAAACTACAAAACAAGAGAAAAAACTTAATATGCCGTGTTTTTCCAGAAGTTTACAGTATACTTTTTTGTAGTATTTTTATATAAGTAACGTATATATATAATAAGCTTTCATTTAAGATATTAAACATTGAAATCGGTCCATTACTTTAGCTTCTAGATTATTATGAAATATTTTAAAGAAGTGGCGCCATCTCTGTTCCTAAGGGGTGAAACGTCGGCTGTCACAGTGATAATAGAAACCAATCACTCAGTTTGGTTTCTATTATCACTGTGCAAAGCGCCTTGCTTTCATCATGAAGTGCAGCATTTTGTACATAACAAGTATGACTAACGATCACACGACCATCTGCAAAAGTTAAGGGTTTCCAGGAAATGAAATACAATAGACTTATTTATATATTCGCTGTGTTGCAGAGTGGATCGAAATGAATAAAAATTGGAAAATCGCATTTTTTTTTCCAAAAAACGTATTTCAAAAAATGCTTTTCGGTTGTAAATGATGTAAGAAATAAAAAATGTTATATAAAATTTTTCAAAATGGGGCTTATTTTAAGCAGAAAAAAATAAAGTGTGTTTTTTTTGTATGAAACTTAAAAATAGGTATCTTATTGTAAGAAAACTGTAACCGATCCCCCTTTCAAACCTTTAGAATATCATTTTCGTACTTCAGAGCAGTGGAAAACAGTCAACAGTTTATCTCAGTAGGTGCCCGTTTTTTTTAATGGTCCAATCAAAAAGACAGTAAATACAACATTTTTCTTAGTTCATTTTTTATTTTATTAAAAAAAAAACGGTAAAGATAAAAACAATTTTTTACAAGAAAATGGTTAAAAATTACATTGAAATAAAAACATTTATTGTGGTGTTTTTAGTAACCATGATAGTAACAAAAAGTTAAAATGTACTTGAAATCAACAATAACAATATAAGTTAATAAAAAAATGCATCGTAAAAATCTATTTTATTCACCACCTTCTTCTACACTTTCAAACATTTCTATATTTTCAGCGTCATCAGTGCTTTTGTTTTCTATTATTAATAATTCCAAAGCCTTAGAAGTGAGGGTCTTTTTAGTAGCTTTACTTAGCGGTGGCCTCAAAAAAGACAATCTTGGGTCAGATGACACCAAAAAATTGTGCAATATGTCTTCGTTTGTTTTTGTTCGGCTACATTTTCTAGAATGATGCTCCCTCACATTGCGAAAATCTTTATTTCATGCTTTAGATGCTTCTTCTGACATCATTCCTATGGGCAGCATACCAAAATGTTCAATTATGTCAGCCCCGTGAATCAATAGCTTGTGGTCACTGGGTGGCATATAATACCACTCGTATAATTCCTTACACAAGGTTGCGGTTTCATGACAATATTCGCGAAATTTGTTGATGTTTACACGTTGTCCAGACGCAATCACTTGCAAAATTGTGTGAAAACGTTCAATTATATTGACATCAACTTTCGTAATTCGTGCTGTTATTGTAGAGTTGGCGAAAAATTTTCTTGCGGTGTTGCCGTCATTAGTTGTTCCAGCTCCTTGCTTGACGATGTCGATTAATAATCCCAGTTCTGATTTAAATTCGTCTTGAATTCGTTTTTTGGCTTGTTTTTTAAAAACTTGTTTTCCTTGGTAGCATTCCGTTTCTTAAACTCCAATCTGTAAGCTTGAAAAAATAATAAATTAGTAAAAAATAAATTATTAATAAAAAAAACAATTGAATATTGTAATAAGTACATAGTTAAATTACCTATATGAAGTGTATATTCCATGCATCTTATCCAAGCATGTAGTGATGACAATCCATATTGGTACACTTCCTCGTGAATAACTTTGCTACTTAATGTTTTGAGTTGATTTACTTCAGTTGGCTTAGCATGGCAAATATCGCAGGAGGCTGTTGAAGTTCCCGATAAATAAGAGGATATTTTACCATCTATCATTGTCATATGAAGTTCGTGTTCTACTTTTGTGTTAGATTCTGCGATTTCTGTGCAATTGAGGGCATTAATCTCAGCTTTTATTTCCGATTCCTGATTTTTTACTGTAACTTGTGTTTCTATTACAAACTGGAACAAAATCGGGCGACATAAATGAGTTGAAGAGGGTTTATCATTATCCCATATGGTTTTGCCGTCACAAGTCAGTTTCAATGGTACCAGGCTAGCCATAAAAATGCTTGATTAATCGAATACGGTTTCTGATGTCATTTTATAGTTACTCTATCCAGAAGCCCCATCAAAGCCCCATTTGCTATGTAGCTTTAATGTTTGGCCTTCAAATTCACCTCTAATCGCCTTCAAAAGTCTTTTTGCCGTCAAATCTAATAAGGCCTGTAGTTTTATTCTAGCACCATTGTCAGTTATTTCAACATTCTCTTTTGAAGGATAGCACTCCTCTTTTGCTTGCTGGATAGCGTAATATGAAGGATATAAATTCACTCCTTGGTCACTTGCTGTATCGCGTAAAGTAATGTACTGCAACTTTGAAAGTTTTAGAGAAGTCATTAGGGCTAGAGCCTTTGATGGAGACATTAACTTGTCTATTTTATTATTTTGTATGCAACGGTTTACCTTATCTATGTCTTCCGGATGATTCAGTAAATGATCAATAATTATGCTTATGTCCACATTTCCACTGTTCTTTAATCTACGAGAAGTAGCTGCAATCAATTCCTCGTGTGATAAGGATTTGTTTATCCGCTCTAATCGTCTTTTTTTTTGTCTCGAAGAAAGGTCTTCAAAAGGTTTGCGAGAACTTGAGGGTGTCGAATATTGAAATGTAAGTTCTTCGGTGGTTTCTGCTGGTTCAATATTTTCAGCATTAGTTTCATGCTCTTGAAAATCTACTTCTTGGGCGAAAGTTTCGTTTGGCCACACTATGGCCATGTTAAGCCACTTACTGTGAGTATTCAAAAAAATATCAAGTGTTCGATTAGAATCTTTCCATTTTTCATGTACCTTTGAGCAAAACCTTTGGCAAAACTTCGAAAAGTTGGATGTATCTTCTTCTCGAAAATTTATATTTTGTTTTAAATATTCACATAACTTTGCACTATCACTTAGAGATCCTAAATTTTTTAATGCGTAAAACAGATCAATATTGTTCACAAACTTTTCCATGACATGAGTATATTATCAATGCTTTGTTTTCTAGAAACTAATTATTTGTTAAGTAAATCTTCATTTTATAGCTTATTGAACCCCCACTTAAACACTTACTCTGGGATTAACCCTTTACGGTAGGTACCCTCATTAATGATATGTAAATAAATAACGATAAGGAATATGATCTGAGCGATTAGTATAAATGCATAACTTGCATTATAGCGAAGTTGCTAATGTACCTATTACTTAATTACATATTATTGTCAATGTTAGTATTTCTAAGTTATAAATTAGTGAAACGATTTGAACGTTCATATTTTAACGACACATCATTATTTATTAGCACATAGTGAACGTGCTCACTAATATCCATGTTTTGAACCGTAGAAGAAGGTAGTGAATAATATAGATTTTTAAAATGCATTTTTTTATTTACTTTTATCGTTAGTGTTGATTTCAAGCATATTTTAGCTTTTTGTTACTATCAATAAAAACACCGCAATAAATGTTTCTATTTCAATGCAATTTTTAACTATTTCCCTGTAAAAAATCGTTTTTATCTTTATCAAAATATCAAACATATGTTGTTTTTATACTAAATTGTCATGAATATACCGTATTTTTAATGAAAACAAAAAAATAATGAATTAAGAAAAATTTTATATTTACTGACTTTTGATTGGACTATAAAAAAAAACGGGCACCTACTGAGATAAACTGTTTACTGTTTTCCACTGCTCTGAAGTACGACAATGATATTCTAAAGGTTTGAAAGGGGGATCAGTTATAGTTTTCTTACAATAGGATACCTATTTTTAAGTTTCATACAAAAAAACACACTTTATTTTTTTCTGCTTAAAATAAGCCCCATTTTGAAAAATTTTATATAACATTTTTTATTCCTTACATCATTTACAACCGAAAAGCATTTTTTTAAATACGATTTTTGGAAACAAATGCAAATGTCCAATTTTTATTCATTTCGATCCACTGTGTGTTTAACCTTTGGTTTAAATATTTAAAAAAAAGTGTTAGTACGTAACTTTTGCACATGGATATGACAATTCAAACTAATTATTTGGGAAAGACCCGTATACTAGAGCATGTTTATATAATTTCTGTAAAAAAATAATACACTTAAATTATTACTGATCATATATTTTACCATTAATGAACAATTAAAAAAAGGATACACCAGTCATTTTTCAGTAGTAGGTTACCCCAAGAGGGGAAATTGGGAATTTCTCGAGCGTCCTTGAGACCTATGGATTATGAAAAATATATGATCGAAAGAAATAAAAATTATTTGACATGACTATACACTTTATTTTTTCCAAAATGTAAAAAAGAAACTGTCACATTGACATATTCGAGCGCGTCAGATATGGATAGTGCATATATCACACGTATCTCTGATAACGGAAACATGTTAATCTGCCGGTTTGCCTGGTGGCGGTGGCCGTATAGAAAGGTAGAAAATCGAAAGAAAAAAATTCGAGCTCGTCAGATTTTCATACGGACGATTCAGCTTCATGCCCGGAGACGTGCTGACTGCCTAATTTGACGATAATGCAGAGTGATTTTCTAAATGTGACAATAAAAAAAAAAGAATGTGATCAGCTGTTACGGCAACGGAAAGTAGAGTGGGGAAGGACGGAGCGAGAAAGTGATAGATAGAGAAAAAGTGAAAGGGAAATAGAGATGCGGAACGGGGAATATAGGTTTCGCTCCAACTGCACGCTGCATTTTTATTACTTCGGCTTATGAAAATCGTCAGATCTGTGTGTATTTTCGTATTAATCTTGCATTGTTTATTTCCTTTTGGAAAGATAAATTCAACCACGCTCGAGATTATAGAGATATGGTTTTTTTAGAAGTTTCTAACAGTCCCATTCCTTTACGTGAAGCTAAAATGGTCAGATTTTTTTCATGCACACTTAGGGTCAATTTCACCAACGTAGTATAAGCCTGTATTCCAATAATAAATCATTAATTACACGTGAGTAAACAAATTTTACGTTTCACCAATAAATAACATAAAGATAAAATGTCTAAACTAGAGAATAATCTTACACCGCCAATTTTGGCTGAGTAAACTGTTAGATGTAGATTAGTATTGTCATTGTCACAGTCAAGTGAATTCAATACTTACTTCACAATTGATGTATTACTCGAATACATTTAAAAAATACGCAGCACCATTGCTCAAGCATGGGACAAATTGTCTATCTTACTTGGGTGCATTACGATTTCATTCAATTCATTCGTTCAACGTTCCTTAGTAACTACGCGAGAGATTGTTATCCGTAGACTAGCGTGGTGAAATGGAAATGAAGTTAAACATTGAGTAAATCGTTAGATTTAGTTTATACTGTGTTAGCCACTCTCGTGTAAATTGATTGTTGGTGAAATCGGCCCTTAGGGTCAATTTCACCTACGTAGTATAAGCCTTATTCCAATAATAAATCATTAATTACACGTGAGTAAACTCATTTTACGTTTTACCAATAATTAACCTAAAGATATGTCTAAACTAGAGAATAATCTTACACCGCCATTTTCGGCTGAGTAAACTGTTAGATTTAGAATAGTATTGTCATTGTCACTGTCAAGTGAATTAAATACTTACTTCACAATTGATGTATTTACTCGAATAAATTTAAAAATTACGCAGCGCCATTGCTCAAACATGGCACAAAGTGTCTATATTACTTGAGTGCATTACGATTTCATTCAATTCATTCGTTCATCGTTACTTAGTAACTATGCGAGAGATTGTTATCCGTAGACTAGCGTGGTGAAATACAAATGAAGTTAACCATTGAGTAAATCGTTCGATTTAGTTTATACTGGGTTAGCCACATTCGTGTAAATTGGTTGTTGGTGAAATCGGCCCTTATAAGCATGTAACTAACTCACCTTACTTTAATTTGACGCGCTCGATAATGTCTATCGATCAACTTTTTTTCTATTCTGATCCGCTGTCCTAGATCGTCGGCCATATACAGGATGTCCCAAGAAGTAGTGATATACTGAAGCTGGGACGTAGAGGATCTAGAGGGCTATCTAAATCACTCCCATGTATGTTCCGCGATTTTTCGTATTTTCGGAGTTATGACTTTTTTTTAATTCTTCACCTATCGCCGAGTACGATGATTTACATAAGTACGATGATAACATTTACTATCGTTAGATCTTTGAATGGAATAAAAAAAAAATTAAATGCCAAGAATGATAAAATTACCCAATATGTTTACAACTTCAAGGGGCTTTAAAAATATAAAATCACATAAAAAAAAATTACCGTTTGGCTTTTAAAAACTTGCTCTATCTATCAGGTAGCTACCCTGAAAATTTCATTTTATTATTTATAAAACTTCAATCAAAAAATTTAAATCTAAAAGTGGCAAGTGCAAAATTAATTGACTTTCTAAATAAATTTCGTTCTAAATCACGCACTCAACTCATCAATAGAAAAAGAACAAAAAACAAAAGACGGTTGACGCATGAGAAAATTTTCACGTTGTTTGGTCATCGTTGGTACTTTTCAATAATTAAAAAATTGTGTTTTAATACTGCTAATTATTCGTTTCTCTAATCATTTTGGCTATTCATATGGACTTTTACTTCCATTACGATTTGGATTAGTGTTATTACCTGGAATCGACGACTTGGCATTATTTAACTGGACTTGAGTTTGCGTGTAAGTGATCATGTTTACTTCACGTGACTACGCAGAAATGCATTACTATTACGGTTATGCTAGTGGGAATGTGGCGTAAGCTTTAAGGCTCTACCGGGAACATGTGGAACGAAGAGGCGGGCCTCAACCTGAAACGTTTCCTGACTATCGCATGATCTTAAGAGTACATAATGCGTATTTGGAAGGTTACATACCGGGTACCAGATCAGGCCGTATGGCCACTATGCCGGATCCTGATGTAGTAGATGCAGTGGTTGTAGAAGTAGAAAGAGACCCGTCGACCAGTGTGAGAGTTATGGAACGTCGTACCGGACTTTCTAAATCTCAGGTACACTGTACACTACAGAGCATAGGATATCATCCGTTCACATAAGAAAAGTGCAACAGTTGAAACCGGAAGATTACAATCGGTGAATTGAATTCTGTCAGGAAATGCTGAGGAGACAAGCTGAAAACGAAAACTTTTTTAACCAAATCTTGTGGACTGATGAATCCCACTTTAGACGCAATGGGATTTTTAATATGCACAATTCTCACTCATGGGCAATTGAAAATCCAAATTTAAAAAGGGAATCGACATTCCAAGAACACTTTAGTGTTAACCTTTGGTCTGGCATACTTAACGGTCAGCTAATTTCCCTTTCAGCTGCCAGACCGCTTGGGCGGCAATCACTTTTTAAATTTTCTACGCGTCGATCTGCCCCTGCTGTTAGAAGATGTGGACTTGGAGGCACGCAGAAGCATAGTACTGCAGTGTGATGGTGCACCATGCCATTTTGCCTTGGACGTAAGAAACTATTTCAATCAAAGATACCCTGAAAGATTGATTGGTCGTTGAGGCCGGGGTGACGCCTGCCTTATAGCCTGGCCTCCACGGTCCCCCGACCTAAACCCCATTGATTTTTTTGTATGGGGATACTACAAAGACCTCGTTTACTCAAGAGAATGCCGCAATTTGGACGACTTAACCCGGAAATTGAGAGTAGCAGAAGAAACCATTAAAAATAATAGAAGTGCATTCAGACGTTTAAAAGACAACTTTTTTCGGCGATGTCGCACTTGCATTGAGCAACAGGGGGGCCATTTTGAAAATTTCTTGTAATTAAACACCTTGTAATTGGTTTTACTTTGTTTGTATTAATCATTTAAATAAAAATTTTGCACTTACCACATTTAGATTTCAATTTTTTGATTGAAGCCTTATGAATAATAAAATGAAATTTTCAGGGTAGCTACCTCATAGATAGAGCAAGTTTTTAAAAGCCAAACGGTATTTTATTTTATGTGATTTTATCTTTTTAAAGCCCCTTGAAGTGGTGAACATATTGGCTAATTTTGTCATTCTTGGCATTTAATTTTTTTTTATTCCATTCAAAGATCTAACCATACTGAATTGGCCTATCTATCAGCTTAGCACACAAAAAAAATCAAGCATCTACCGCAATAATTCACGTCACCATAAATAAAAATCTCATTGTACTCGGCGATAGGTGAAAAATTAAAAAAAAGTCATAACTCCGAAAATACGAGAAATCGCGGAACATACATGGGGGTGATTTAGATAGCCCTCTAGGTCCTCTACCTCCCAGCTTCAGTATATCACTACTTCTTGGGACAGCCTGTATATAGGGCTCATATTTCGTGGAGGTACTCAAAAGGGTGCAAGGTCGCCCCCCAACCCCCCTTATATTAATCTGCCGAGCTTCATGAAATCCCCAAATCCTCGCTTGGGCTCCCCTACTACAACCATTTGTCATTCTGCCACAAATAAAATTTAGTACTTGCTACTTTTGATGCTGACGTACACCGTATTCTTAGGAAAGATACCTGCATCTGAACTGACACAGATAGTCGGGTTGATATTTATGATTATGATTGATCAAAATGATTAACACTTGGTTTTTGTCCCCCCAAGAGTACGGTAGGTTAGCACAGTCCTCGAGGTCGGAAACTTAGGATGTCCTACTAGTGTATCCCCAAAAAACCTCTTAAAGTTGAAATAACTTCGGAATACTTCGCAGCTGCCTTTTTACGTACCAAACGTACGTAGCCAAAATGGCGAAAACGGAACCCTTATATGGCATTTTACTCAAAAACTATAACATGTACATTTATAAAATTTGGAGCATAGGTCTAGTGTGTAAACCGCCAAAATACTTTGAGGTTTTTAAAAGAAAAATTGATTTAGTGAATATTTCCCGAAATATTCGCTACGAAAGTAGCAAAAATTGCGTCCCGCCCGCTCTCTATTTTCTAAACGGTGTGTTAAAAAAATATGAAAACTTACAAATATAAAGCTTAATAAATACTTCCAACGAAAATTGTTTTCAACATGGTCGGACATACCGTTTTTAAGTTATTGTCAAAAAACTGCGCTTCTCGGCAAAAGGACGTAAGTGCCGGGGACATACGCTCTTTTGTTAGTGTTTTTTTTTATATCGTATTTTTTTTCATCTGTACTGCATTCTTTGTATAAACGGCTGCGGGGAACCCTTCATGGGAGAGTCCGACTCGCAATTGGCCGCTTTTTTATATTTATCGTTATTTGTAACCCATGTATGTTCCCTGACTTTTTTAGTTTTCAAATTATGGTTTTTATTAATGTTTGTTTGTTATTTTGAATGTGGTGTATCAGCATTAACCTTTTTAATTTTATTTTTGGATAAGTATGTATAGTATATTTTATTTTCAACAATAACCTTATTAGTTGTGTTTTAATGCATAAAATCGGCATCTCCCTAATTTTTATTGCAGTTTCCAAATTCTTGATCCAAAGTGAATTTACGTTCGGGACGAGTCAGCGTTAAATTATCAACATTCAATTAAATTTCTAAAATGATTATTTCGTAGCTCTGGGTACTTTAAAAAATATCACGGAACTCTCAGCTTTTACACAATACAAAAAAAAGTCGTCCCAAACCGGCATTTCTTGCCTTCAAATACGAGGAGGCGGAAATTTCTCAATTTAATAATTTGGTTTGATTATCTGTCTCGTGAGATTTTTTTTGGCAGAATTATTGCTTGAATGTGTACTTGCATTTAAAAATGTAAGTCACCTAAATTGTAACTACAAATGGCTCAAAGCTTAATCACAAGATTCAATTTTTGTTGGAATTTTATACTGAATTTAAACTTGAATAAAAATTACGACGGCTTGGAAATGTGGCCATGTGGTGTGTGAACTGTGCACTCGGCAGGTTCGCTAGTGGACTTGGAGGTATTTTTGATAAGAAATGTCAAATTCGACCAATCACTGCACAGCATTTGACACTTGTCAAAAAGAGTTAAATGTCCACTAGTTACAATTTGTACCTAGGAGTGACGTTACGCGACATTTCGACTATTGTATCGCCTTTATTTTATGATTAAGGAAAAATAAGTCTCCTATATTTTTATATCACTACATGACGTACTAATTATTAAAATTTAGTCATCATTATGAAGTATAAAAAATGCGTTCATTTGTACGGCGAAAAAGTTTTATCGATTAATATAATTATTATATTGTGCTTTTTGAATAGAATATCTATGGACCGGTTGAAACAATGTTATAAATTGATCTGGTTTTTCAGGTTTCAACAAATGATGAGAGCTGCGGGTTACATCCAGCTGGCAGCGGCAGGGGACAACTGTGAAGTCGTCAGTAGTGGTTGTTTGCCTGCCTAGCTACCGCGAGCAAAGGCGCCACGTGTGGGCCTGCGTACGCCCGGGGGCGGGCGCTCTGCGCCGCCCCACAACTGCATATGTAAGTGCGATTGCATTGCTGTATGCGTGCGCTCTATTAGTCTACATCCCCCCGGTCGTCATGGCAATTGTGGCCCGGATATTTACCTGCCATCGCGAATGCGTTATTGACGTGTCGTCAGCTCGGCAGTTCGTACCTGTTCTTGTATAACCCCGATAAAGGGAATATACTTATTACCCGGTCAATGTGTATAACTTTAAATTCTAAATCATTATTTGCTGAAAGAGTTACTTAATAATTTGTCCCGACTTCAATGCCCTTTAATAATTTGATCGTGAAGTTTAGTGATAATGTGTTATATAGACCCATCGCACAGTACTAATAAAAGCTTTGTGCGGGAGATATTCTCTAAGCAACATCATACTTTTTCGGAGGATAGAAATCTTGCTAGACGGTAAGCGTTCGCGAATTCACTTGTTGCGCCGAGCGTTAACATTTTCGGTGCCAAGTTTCCTTATCCCCAAACAAAAATAATACACCTGGCGGATCCTTGACAGCGAAAGTGTTAAGTTTTGTTTAATTGCCCGGTGTTATTCAACACTGGTTTTCTTATAGCGCATAAACGTCTGGGCCGATTTCTTCGATCTACTGTGCAGTTTTAAAAAAATGCTTTAGCTATTTTTAATTTCCAGTGTTTCTATTATTTTGTTTCTGCTATGCGAATTTGATCAAGATGCATTTTTATGTTATGTTGCTATAATTTACATGCTTGTGATTTATTATATGAATGATTGTTTTTTATTTATTGAGTATTGTTTACTTTTTTGGAGACGAAACGAAAGTTGCTTCATGTTTTAAAAGTTATTAAGCCGCTTTTTTTATATGCTTCTAAATACTGTCCATTTTGAAATATCAAAATCTTGGGCGATAATATATACAGGGTGTCCCAAGAAGTAGTGATATACTGAGGCTGGGAGGTAGAGGACCTAGAGGGCTATCTAAATCACCCCCATGTATGTTCCGCGATTTTTCGTATTTTCGGAGTTATGACTTTTTTTAATAAAAAAAAATTAAATGCCAAGAATGATAAAATTACCCAATATGTTCACAACTTCAAAGGGCTTTAAAAAGATAAAATCACATAAAAAAAAATTACTGTTTGGCTTTTAAAAACATGCTCTATCTATCAGGTAGCTACCCTGAAAATTGCATTTTATTATTCATAAGGCTTCAATCAGAAAATTGAAATCTAAATGTGGTAAGTGCAAAATTTTAATTTACATGATTAATACAAACAAAGTAAAACCAATTACAAGGTGTTTCATTACAAGAAATTTTCAAAATGATCTGGTACCCGGTATGTAACCTTCCAAGAGCAAGTTTTTGAAAGCCAAACGGTAATTTTTTTATGTGATTTTATCTTTTTAAAGCCCCTCGAAGTTGTGAACATATTGGGTAATTTTATCATTCTTGGCATTATTTTTTTTTTTATTCCATTCAAAGATCTAACGATAGTAAATGTTACCATACTGAATTGGCCTATCTATCAGCTTAGCACACAAAAAAAAAACAAAAATCTACCGCAATAATTCACGTCACTATAAATAAAAATCTCATCGTACTCAGCGATATAGGTCCTCTACGTCCCAGCTTCAGTATATCACTACTTCTTGGGACACCCTGTATATATATATATATATATATATATATATATATATATACATTACTACATTAATACAATAAAAAACTAAGGTATATCTGACTATATGATATTCGTAAGAAAGATAAGGTCAAGTTTTACCAAGGTAAAAAAATATAGAACAGTACTAAGTTCATAACTAGCGATAAAAATTGTGATAAAAAACTGTTCCCCGTGACTTCGTCCGCTTAGAGATGTAATTTATAGCCTATGTGTTTGTTATTCGGATGTCTAATCAACATTCCTGGAAAGTTCGTTTGAGATCCATTTAGTAGTTTGAAAAATACCTACATATGTACATACATCGGCACAAACTTTCACAAATATAACATTATAAATATATAAATGTTAAGCCAACGTAATATAAAATAACGACCATTTTATCAATGAAAAAGATCGATGATTTTATCGAAAAACCTGGATTTTTATTCAAAATTTTTGAGAACCTCAGTAACATTGTCAAATCACAATAAAAACATGTTTCGGAAAGGATAATGAGAAATTGCTTCAGTCAGGCCGGCCCGGGAAAGCCTGGGAGCTGTCGTGGGCTAGCGGCAGGCGGAGGGGGCGGGCGCGGTGGGGAAAGGGGTAGAGGGTGGTGGGTCAAGCCTCCCTTGTTGCGTCCCTGCTGTGCCTAGATCTCATCTATCGATTAATCCCGGGCGCAGCTACACACAATCACAGACTGCAACTGTATTTGTGATTGGGTGGCAGACGCGTAGCCCGGCCAAATTATATGGCTGTCGATAGCATTCGATGAATATCAATATGTACTATATTTTCATGCATGACTATTATCGGTAGTTATATGCAAGTTAAATACAAACTTAAAACTTCTGATATGACCAAATTGGATATTACAACTAAGAACTCTCTAAGAATTGTCCAATAAAAAAATCTAAACAAGCAAAAGACACACATACATACATACCCACGTTAAACTTACTTACAATATCTATCATTGTTTAACACGAGTTTGAAAAACGTGTTTTCGCTGCAGCGTCGTCCATTTTTGCACAGCAGTCAGGGGATCCCCAGGTGGTTCGTCATATCCGTCCGTCCATCCGCCCATATGCCACAGGCATTTTACTCAAATACTACAACATGGTTTATTAATAAAATTTGGAGTATAAGTGTCTTGTGCAAACCACTACTTAGTTTGATACTTAAGAGGATATACTAGTGGCCGTTACTCCATACAAACGTAATCCCCCGTTTCCTCCCTGGATCTTAGAGCATTTTTTTAAAATCCTTATAGTCGATACTTACCTGTGCAATGCCCCTATGTTTTATTTTTCTTAATAATTTGATTTTTTTTTTAAGAATTAGAGACCCTCTAAAACTGCAAAAAATACCACCATCCTGCGCCATAAGCAAACGTTTAGTAAACATATTTAACGAATATAAAAGAAAGACAGAAAACATAGAAGCATAGCCGAAGCCCTCATTATAACATATGTGAAAGAAAAACTAAAATTAGTCTAGTTTTGGAAGAGGAAATAGGAGACTACGAAACCCTGTTTTCGTCAATTTTTTGTAGGTCAGATGGTTCCCAGTTGCAGTTGTCCCTTTTGCTCTGTAATACGGGGGATTTGAGGGAGGGGAGGGTTAGACTTATATGAACACGGTTACAAAAGTGATGTATCGTAGTCGATAATTAAGTTGATCGATACCCTAGGGTAGTTTATCGTTATCGACATTTTAACTAGTTGGTAAGTTGCCGTCATAATATAAACAGGTGGGCTCAAAATTTAAATCGTTCAAGTACATACACTAGTTTAATTTTGTAGGTAATGTTTTCAGTCTTGGTATTATACTTGTTCTGTCGTGTAAACTCAGTACACTGTGTCTCCATACACGCGATTTTGAGAAAACGACCGTTGAAACTTTTATTATGTTTTGTCGATTTTTGGGCGCACCTTAAAATTTATAGATTAGTGCCAGTATCATTACATAGGTATTTTGATTAGCTATGTTGACATGTAAATAAATAAGTAACTGATGTTAAGTATGCTTTGAGGTTCGTGAAGATATAGGTTCCATAAAATATCCCTTAATAAACATTCTTTAAGACAAGAGAAATAACGTATAACAAAATGATTTATTTTTGAATAAAAAAATTAAGTGTCTCATTTCTTAATATTTTCTTCTGTTTCCGCGATTATTACTCATTGAAATAAAACAAATTAACGGATTATATCGTCGGGAACTAAAATGAGATAATATACGCGATATAATCCGTTAAATTGTTTTATTTCAATGTCTCATTTCTTGTGAAGTGGAGATCCTGGAATGGACACCTGAATAATGGACACTTTTATGAGGGAAGCATTTACTTATATCTAAAATGGCGTCTATTTGGAATTCAAGATGGCTGACAACACTTAACGAAAAAGACCATAGGAATCGTTTTCTAGATTTTCTAGATTAGTGCAGATTTCAAAAATGGCATACATACACTTTGGAATTCAAGGTGGCGGACATACTAGTAAAAGTGATGTCCGCCATCTTGAATTCCAGAATGGACGCCATGTTCGAAATTTGCGCCCTTTTGGACCCTCTTTTTCTCGGCAGCTTCGTTTTTTTTTGTTTCTAATTCGGTGAGTTTTGCAGTTGATTTTAACAAATTTATTGTACATCACTGGACAGCCATAAAAAATTGCCAAGAACCAATCAAGTACAATGGTCCAAGATTGGATAGCTACAAAAAATATGCTCCAGTACTAAACAATGTCTCTAAATAATTATATTTATGTTCTGCTACCTACCGCAACCCAGTTTTGTTTATTTTATTAGTTATGAACAAAATGGTCGACTCGCATGTCATATTTTTGTGTAGTCTATGGAACGAAATGTTGTTACTGCTTATTATGTCTCCTTTTTCTTAATTTTCGCTTTTAAATACAATTTTGTTCATTACTGGATCCATGTACATTACTGTTTTCTCTACGTTATGAGAATATACGGCTATAATGTGTTGGCGTAATTTTTTGGCGTTTGGAGATGCATGCAAAGTCCACTAGCAAATTATCATGACCCAAGAAAACATATTCTTATACCATGCTAATTATGACGTTTGTTTTTGTTTACTAAAATTACCCCAAAACATAAAGTTTGAGAACCAGCGATAGCCGTGATGAAGTCCTAAAGGTGCGTCCACATTTGTATCATTTGCCCGATCAGATCTTCGTTCCGTGGCATGACCGCGTGTCACGATCACACGTTTGGACGTTGTGCCGATCCGATCGCTCGAAATCCAGGTTGGTACGCACACACTTAGATCGGACAAGCAAGGCAATGATCGCCGCGCCGACAGTGAGCGTCCAAGCAGCGCGATACGCAATCATGCCACGGCACGATGAGCGGATACGAGCAAATGATACAAGTGTGGACGCACCTTTAAGTGTCACCCACGTGACCGTCTTCATTTCGGAAGAACATACTTGGCGAAGTATTTTCTTATACCATGCAGTGTTAGATATAGGTATCACGGCACATATGTACCTAACTAGTAAGTAACTGAATATATTGTACTTTTTCGATTGATCATTATCATTACTCACCCTAATATAATATTATTTTATATACAAATTAATCTAATACTTAATGTATTTGAACGACAAATAAATTGCATTCATCCGATTGTTTAGTTAGGAGTTAGTCTAAGTTTAATTCTGGGACATCCCCGTGGAATCTTGACCATTCAAAAAAATACTTCTTTTTTACTATGTCATACTTGAATATAAATGCCTACACTCTGCAAAGGGGTGCTACTCTTCACGGGTTTAGACCCGTGAAGAGTAGCACCCCTTTGCAGAGTGCAGGCATTTATAAGCTGGACTGCGACTGCGAGTGTGGTCTTTCATATATTGGTCAAACGAAACGTAGTGTATCAACCCAGGTAAAGGAGCACAAGGCAGTTGTCAAGCACCGTCGGTGTAATAGGTCTGCAGTCTGTGAACATGTCATTGACAAACCAAACCACTCAATTAAGTTTGATAAACCTTCTATCCTTGCCAAAGAAAAAAGATATTTTCCCAGAATGCTACGCGAGGCTATTGAGATTAAAAAGCATCCTAATTTCAATAGAGAAGATGGATTGTCGCTACCACCAGCTTGGGATCCTGTAATACATCTCATCAAGGAACAAGCGAGATACAGGACTGCAAAACCTTAATTTTCGAACGGTGTAAAATATTATAATTAGTAATTAGGTAGCCTGGGAGGTTTTCTTTGCAGCGTTTCTTTTCTCCTCAGTACGCCTCATTTATGAAATGCAATTAACATAAAAATAAAATTATTAAGCCCTTCTGGCACATGTGTAACTGACTGTCTTTATAGCTTGGGCCCATCTGGCATGTATGTACACCTTTATTTGTTTTTTTTTTAAATGGGTAGTTTGTACAAATTGTAACTTTGACAGAGAACAATATATCTTTTCTCAGTCCACCCGTGATAATGGAAAGCTGAAAAGCTTCCGAAATGTCGGGAACTAAAATGAGATAATATACGTGATATGATCCGTTAAATTGTTTTATTTCAATGACTCTTATAGTTTGATTTTGTTCAGACTTTACTGACGACTTATCAAGTTAGTTCTTCACGCCATGCACGAAATTAAACAGGTGCCTACTTACCAAAATCCAAAAAGATTTATTTGGTCCAGTAAACTTAGCCAGATCAAAAAGAAGATCAGAAGTAACCAATAAACATAAGCCGAGTCACAGAAGTAGTAGCACAGCAGTCCAATAAACAATCCAAAATCACAATATAAATTCAAGCGCATATAACAAACAGCTCGGAACACCAAAAAATACCATTAACGAATGAGTACCGTCGCGGGACGCACACATCGCTGGCTTACACGCATATCGACGCTGGAAAGCAAACACGTAGTAACCCACAAAAACAAAATTGTTCACCAAAAGATAAAATGTGTAATTAACCTAAAGATAAAATGTCTAAACTAGAGAATAATCTTACACCGCCAAATTTGGCTGAGTAAACTGTTAGGTGTAGATTAGTATTGTCACTGTCAAGTGAACTCAATACTTACTTCACAATTGATGTATTACTCGAATAAATTTAAAAAATACGCAGTGCCATTGCTCAAGCATGTGACAAATTGTCTATCTTACTTGGGTGCATTAAGATTTCATTCAATTCATTCGTTCATCGTTACTTAGCTATGCGAGAGATTGTTATCCGTAGACTAGAGTGGTGAAATACAAATGAAGTTAACCATTGAGTAAATCGTTAGATTTAGTTTATACTGGGTTAGCCACTCTCGTGTAAATTGATTGTTAGTGAAATCGGCCGTTAATGTATATTGATGAAATGTGGAGGATAGGTGTCTTGTGTAAGACGCTACTTAGTTTGGTAGTCAAATAATTATAAAATATATTTTTGGGGGGGGGGGGGGGCAATATTAATGTGGGATAAATGTTTGGCACATATTTCGACAGTTATTTTAAAAAGACAGGTTTCTAAAAAAGAAAATGATGTAGTAAATATTTTTGGAAGTAATCGCTCCGAAAGTCGCCTAAATTATGTCCCCCCTTCCACCCTATGTGTAACTGACTGATGTAACCGACTGTGCGAAATTCAATTCACTAGCGTTAGTAGTTTCGGCTGTGCGTTGATGAGTCACTCAGTTACTTTGCACTTATATATATATATATAGATAGATTATGTCACGTACCGCAAAAAACTCTTGAAAAAACCGACCAAGAACATGTTGAACCAAGCTCAGTGTAGGTTTCGACAGCCGTTCATACGAAAGAATGCACTACAAATTTTAACCATAACGATTAAGAACGTACATTGTGTAATAAGCATAAGTATGGATGGCATAATGGTTTTGCGCATAACGTTTCAAAGCATATTATACAATCGCCATAATAGTATTGCGCATATAAGTTTAAGCATGTGACAACCATTTTTTACCGAATTCCAATAAAACGACCAAGAGCATGTTGGACCATGCTCAGTGTAGGGTTCCGCAGCCGTTCATACAAATAAACGCACTAAATATGAAAAAAATACTATATGACAAAGTGCACTCGCAAAAGAGCGTATCTCCACTACACTTACGTCCTTTAGCTGAGAATCACAGTTTTATGGCCATAACTCAAAAACGGTATTTTCAATCATGTTGAAAACTCAATTCGTTGAAAGTATTTATTAAGATACCGTTTAGAAAATAGAGGGGGTGGGGGAGGATATTCATTAAATCAATTTTTTTTTTAGAAACCTCATAGTGTTTTCAGAAGAACTGTCGAATTATGTGCCACACATTGCTATTTACTAAAAAAAAAAACAGTTTCGGTTACATGTATGGAGTGCCTCCCCCTAGAACTACATCTTTTTTTATTTAACTATCAAACTAAGTAGCGGCTCACACAAGACACCTATGTTCCAAAATATATCTTAAAGTTTTTGAGTAAACTACCTGTGACATACTTACGGACGGACGGACGGACGGACATGGCGAAACTATAAGGGTTCCGTTTTTGTCATTTTGGCTACCCTAAAAAGGCCGGCCAAGAGCACGTCGGACCATGCTCAGTGTAGGGTTCCGCAGCAGTTCTTACGAAAAAATGCACACTACAAATGCTATATGAAGAAGTTCTCTAGCAAAAAAGGAGATACCTCCACGGCACTTACTTATTTTTGTTGAGAAGTACCGTTTTCCGGCAATAACTCAAAAACGGTATATCCGATCATGTTAACAAATTTCGTTGAAAGTATTAATTAAGCTTCATCGTTGTAAATCATTCATATTTATTGGGCATAAGGTTTTTTGAATTAAATGTTACTTTAGGAGCGATTATTTTCGAGAATGTCCCTTAAGGAAAAAAAAACCCAAAATGATTTTAAAAGATCTGTCGATATATGTGCCACACAATGATATTAGCTGTTTATTTTTGTTTCGGTTACATGTGTGGAGTGCCCCTTCTAGATCATTTTTTATTTTATTATTTAACTATTAAACTAAGTAGTGGCCCACATAAGACACCTATACTCCAAATTTCATCAATGTACATTTTGTAGTTTTTGAGTAATATGCCTGTGACATACGGACGGACAGACGGACAGACGAACGGACATGATGAAACTATAAGTGTTCCGTTTTTGCCATTTTGGCTACGGGACCCTAAAACATTGATTAACCGTTTGTGGACGTTATTCTGGACTCGGATTTTGGTTTCCATTTGGATTTTATATTCATACCAGTAAAAATCGGGCGATCTGATGGGGTCTCAGTCACCGAGTGAGATTCAAAAATCACATTCCTGATGGCTCTAGTAGTGGAAACAACACAGACAGTTAAAAGAGGGTCAATAACAATTCGTTTTCTGAATATTCATCTGCGGGCACAATAGCCAAGACGGACAGCTTACCTGGGTGAATATTTGAGAGCATGAAAAAAGGTTCCCGCGTCATGTATGTTTACTTATAGACGAAATCACTTGAGTATTTGATGCCATTACCTTTTTTGTTAACTGTTGCGAGCGGCGCAGGTACTTAAAATTTCCTTTCTATTGATATTTATTAAAAAAACTAGCTTCTGCCCGCGACTTCGTCCGCCTTAAATTCGTTTATCGCGGATAAGGGTATTTTTCCGGGATAAAAAGTAGCCTTTGTCCTTCCCCGGGACTCAAACTATCTCCATACCAAATAACATCCAAATCGGTTCAGCGGTTTAAGCGTGAAGAGGTAACAGACAGACAGACACACTTTCGCATTTGCTGAACGATATGATATTTTGCGTCCCAACACGACTTACGTTTAGATTTAAGAAATTATTCAATAAAACAAGGTTATTAAAAAATCAAGGTAAGGTCTAAATAATACTTAAATAAGTAACCTTTAAAGGGGTAATGAAAATAGTAATATTAGAATTACAAAATAACTAATTTGTGAGTTAAAAAAATGATACGAATTTTTTTCATTTTGTATTTACTAACATAGGTAAGTGTAATTGTTTTCATTTTGTATTTACTAACATAGGTAATAAGTGCTTTGTAACTAACAAAATATGGATCATTGGTCTGAAATAAACGTATTTTTTTTTTAATTTTTTTTTTTAATTTTTTTTTTTACAATACTGACGCCACGTTGCTTACGTCGGATGCCCTGTCTAAGAAATGTGTGTAAGAGCGGGAAAGATGCCTTGCCTACCACCCGCACAATTCGTCCGTGAACTGCCGACAAGCTACTATGTCGCGCTGCGTAATTAAAGAAGCAATTGTGTCCAGGCTCTCCATCGTGTCACGAATAGCGTCATTCATATTATATCGTGAATCCATATTAAAATTATTGTATATGTGTTTCATTTTGTGACAGATTTGGTACGATTTACTTAAATTAAAGGTTAGTGTCAATTGGCAAGTATATGAGCGAGTATCGACATGTTTTTCTAAATTGACATTATTTTCGACATCATTATTGTAAACAAGTATGGCTTTTATAATGACGTTTGTTGACAATAATGATGTTTTAGTGTTATCAAGAATGATTATTGTAGACAATAATGATTTTTAACAGAATTCAAAAATCAAAAGGAGGGTACACCTATTGAGATTGTAGCCGGATCACTATTTTTTGAGGTTTGTCATAAAGGCGCTCTTTTTTCTTACGAATACTGCACTGTATTTTGGAAAAAGCACGTACACCTCTTCAACGCCGCCCTTCACAGTGGGAGAACTAAAAAGACGTGGAGCGGGAGCGGGACTTTGGTAGTGCTATTTTTTAAGAAGGCCGATAAAACCCTTCTTAAAAAGTATAGACCCATCTCGCTGCTGAGCCACGCCTATAAGCAGTTCTCACGAGTGATCACGAACCGTCTCGCTAGGAGACTCGACGAGTTCCAGCCACCGGAACCGGCCGGGTCTCGCGGAGGATATGGCACCATAGACCACATACACACAGTGAGGCAAATTATACAGAAGTCCGAGGAGTATAATCAGCCCCTGTGTCTGGCCTTTGTGGACTATGAAAAGGCCTTTGACTCTGTCGAAACCTGGGCTGTTCTGGAATCCTTACAACGATGCCAAGTAGACTGTCGCTATATAGACGCTGGACTGGAAAGACAAGGGCATTAACATAAACGACGACACTCACACCTGCGATTCGCTGATGTTTTAATGGCGGAGTCGCTGGAGGAGCTGAACCATATGCTGGACTAGCTTCAGCCTCGCGACGCATAGGTCTCGGCGTGAATTTGGGTATAACCAAAGTCATGATCAATGGCCTCATTAACCCGGGACCGGTAGTCGTACATGGCCACCCTCTCGAAACTGTTTCCGAGTATACTTACCTTGGGCAAATCCTGCAGTTAGGTAAAAACAATTTTGAGAGGGAGACCAAGAGGATGATCCTGCTGGGCTGGGCAGCGTTCGGCAAACTACGTCAGGTCTTCTCGTCATCCATACCGCAATGCTTGAAAACTAAAGTTTTCAATCAGTGCGTCCTACCCGTCATGACCTACGGAGCTGAGGCCTGGACACTCACGGTAGGGCTGGTCCACCAGTTCAAAGTCGCTCAGCGAGCTATGGGAAGAGCTATGCTCGGAGTCTCTCTGAAGCCCAGGATTCGTAACGAATACATCCGACAGAAAACCAAAGTTATCGACATAGCTCAAAGAATTAGTAAGCTGAAGTGGCAGTAGGCCGGCCATATCTAACGAAGAACCGACAACCGCTGGGGTAAACGTGTTCTTGAGTGGAGACCGCGACTCGGCAAACGTAGTGCAGGACGCCCTCCGACCAGGTGGGATGATGATCTGCGAAAGACTGCGGGCAGATGCTGGATGCGTCAAGCTGAAGACAGAGTGCTATGGCGCTCATTAGGGAGGCCTATGTCCAGCAGTGGACTAATATAGGCTGATGATGATAATGATGATGATGACGTACACATTATTTAGGGTGTTTGACTTTCGAATGGGGCATTTTGGATAGATGATTTAAGAATATATAATTTCCTCATAATAATCTGTTAGTCCAGTAATGTAAGACAATAAGCCGTAAACTTGTATTTAATCCTATATTTTGGCATTCTAAAGTTGTCACAAAACTCAAATTAGTCACAGCTGACTAGTTTTCAGCAAATGTCTCGCTTCCTAAACATTTGATGAGATTTTCATGTTTAACATAATTGTAGGGCATATTAATTGTTTTTTGAGATAAAGCGCGGGAATTACGCAGCAATCGAGTGCTGCGTAATACATAGTCTATTTTTAGGGATTTGTAACTCAAAAGGGAAACACGGAACTCTTATAGGATCACTCGTCTCTTTGTCTGTCTGTCTGCCCGTCAGTACGTCTGTCACAGTCACAGACAATTTTCTCCGAATCTACTAAACAAGTTAGTTGAAATTTTGATACATTTCTGTGCACTAAATACAAAAAAGGTTTGTAAATAAATTATCTTTGAATATAGCGGTCACTTTTGGGGGAAAATGTGAACATGAAAAAAAAAACTTGTAAAATATACCGTGTACCATATGAAAGGGCTTGTTTTGAGGGATCTCAAATGTATATTTTTACAGTTTTTAAACAAATAACTTTTAGGTTCTTTAATAGAACAGACAAATATTCGAAAACTAGAAGATGGTTTAAGCGTGTTTCCTATTAAAATATTTGGAGCTAAACTAAGTTTGGTTTGGTATCTATTATACCGTTGAAAAGTTTGTTGATGTGTGGGATCAGTACAGGCTCTCCGATTCTTAGGGCTTCAGTCGTGATCCCATCCTCACCGGGACTTCTAGCATACTTCATATTGCGAAGTGCCAAGTATACTTCGTGTTCTGTTATCGGCGGAATGGTGCAATGATTTTTGTCTCCGTGATCAGAAGACGTAGTAGGTTGTGAGTGGTCGGAATAGAGAGCCTTATAATATTCTGTGGCTATGTTTAGAATTGTATCTCTGTTACCCTGTTGCGTGCCAGTATTGTCTTTCAGGTTTGTTATCCACTGTTTTCCTTCTGAAGACTTCTCTTTGGCGATTTTTAGTGATTTATTTTTACTTAAGGCTTTCCAACTAATTTTGTTTTACGGTTTCTGACATCTGTACGTATGCTCCGCTTCACTTCTTTATCTTTAGCTCTATATTGGGCACTATTTTTGGACATATTTGTCTCTCTTCTATTAGTTTTAATGTTTCTGGTGATAGTTTTTTCTGTCTATTTTTAATAGGTTTTAATTTGGTACTGGCTGATTTGATGCTGTTGATTATATTATTGTATTGCTCCTCTACATTTGCGGCATTGTCAAACACTTGGAACGAGTTGCTTAACTGTAAGTTAAATTCTTTTTTATAAATTACGAGGGAATCTTTATCGTGTTTACGTATTAAGGACTTTTTAACAAGTAGTCGGCGATGAATTTTGCTGTTAAAAGTTAATTTAGCGCGTAGTGGTCGGTGATCAGAGCTAAATTTGATACTGTTAATGTCTCAATGTTTTTTATAATATGTTTGTTAGATGATAATACGTAGTCTATTTCATTCTTAACAAGAGAGTTCGGGGAAATCCACGTCCATCTACGGTGAGATTTTTTGAAGAAGTAGGTATTAGCGATCTGAAAGCTTTGACCGAAGGCAAACTGGATAAGGCGTGAGCCCCGTGAATTCCGGTCACCAAGACCATGGGGCCCAACAATTGTGGCCTCATCCAGTTCGTGCCTTGTGCCGATTTTGGCATTGAAATCTCCGATAACCAGGTTGTATGTAGCACGGTGTTCTTCGCATGCTTTGTTTAAGAGGTCATAGAAATCTTCCACTTCCTCGTCTGGGTGTGCTGATGTTAGTGCATATACTTGAACAACGGTTAAGTTTTGTTTTTCTGTTAATTTGAATTTTAAAACTGCGATCTTATCTTATCTTATCTTATTGCTAGGGGTCCTTACGGATACACTTCGACCCAGTGGGATCTTTTGTGTAATTACACCTTCTTGCTACTCAATGTTTTGTTCTACCAACTCCATAAACCGGATGATAGATGCCAATGGTAGCGTCTGGAATTCCTTTGGCCTTGGGTACCCAACGCCAAATTCCTTCATTCTCTGTCTGGCGAGGGCATGACATTCACATAATATATGTTCCATTGTTTCAGCCTCTTCACCGCACATTCTACAATCCGTGTCGTCAGAAAGTCCTAGTTTGGCCAGGAGTCCTTTGACTCCGAAGTGACCTGTGAACACACCCATTATGATTCTGAGTTGTCTTTTGCTGTAGTTCCACAGTTTCTTGGTCCAGCTTGATTCTACCCCTTCTATGAATAGCTTTGCATGCCTCAGGCCCTCCATCTTCTTCCACTCTTGTTGATGTTGGTTCTTGGCATGGTCCTTAATGGCCGTTACTATGGTTCCCTGTGAGAGTCCCACACATGGTTCGGGTCCTACGAAGTTAGTTCCAGACCCTTTTCTAGCTAGTTCATCTGCGTTTTCGTTGCCGATGAAACCTTCGTGCCCTGGAATCCATACCAGCTGCACCTTATTGAGCCTTCCGAGCTTGTTTAATGCTTGAATGCCGTTGTGTACAAGTCTAGAGTCTACTTTGGGCGCTGATAACGCCTTCAGTGCTGCTTGACTGTCGCTGAGTATATAGATGTGTTTTCCCCTGGTTAGTCGATCTATGTTCTCCTGGGCACAGGTGATTATAGCATATGTCTCTGCTTGAAAGACCGTTGCATAACCTCCCATACTTGTACTGACATTATAGTCATTTGCATGAATGCCTGCTCCCGTACCTGATGCCATTTTTGAGCCATCAGTGTACCAAATACTATCCTCACCATCCATTGTCAATGGTTTTTGATCCTCGGCCCATTCTGCCCGTGTGGGAACCTGCACTTTGAAGTTCCTATGGAATACATACCTTGGTTGCATTTTATCGCAGCTCATGGCAGTTATTCTGTCGAGGAAATTGTTGTTTTCCATGGTTGTGTGCTTAGTTTTCGGCGCACTGTAAGTCCACAGGCCCATGGTTTTTAACCTGTGCAGTGATTTGTGCGCTTCCGACTGTATCACTATGTGTAGCGGTGGTAGGTCTAACAATACTTCTAGCGCCGCTGTCGGCGTAGTTCTAAACGCCCCTGTTATAGCCATGCACACCGTTCTTTGGACCTTCATTAGGTCGTCTCTGCATGTGCTCTTTAATGTTCTCGGCCACCAGACCAGGCTGCCGTACAGTATGATCGGTCTAACCATCATAGTATAGATCCATCTCAGTACCTTATGGTTTAATCCCCACGTCTTACCGTATGCCGATCTGCACATTCCAAACACTCTAAGCGCTTTTGTTATGTTACGATCAACATGCTTTTTCCAATTTAGTTCCTTATCTAGCGTGTCGCCGAGATATTTCACTTCATTGGACATCTCAAGTACCCTTCCGTACAGTTTTAGTTGGTGCATGTCCTTTAGGGTTCTCTTTCGAGTAAATGGTATTACCACCGTCTTGCCTGGATTAATGGACAGTTGGTGTTTGTTACACCATCTCTCCACTTTCTTCAGTGCTTCATTCATTATTGCCGAGACTGTACTGGGAAATTTCCCATTTACAAGTATCACTAGGTCATCCGCATACCCTACCGTATGGATAGGACCACTATTGAGTTCCTCCAATAGTGAGTTCACCACCAAGTTCCATAGAGTAGGTGAGAGTACTCCACCTTGTGGACACCCCTTTGTTGTTGTGGCCCTTATCTCGTCCCCCATTAGGGATGACGTTATTAACCTACCGTTTAGCATATTGCCAATCCATTTGCATATGGTCGGCTCTATGCCATGTCTTGCAGCTGCTTCATCGATCGCTTGGTACGTGGTACAGTCAAACGCTCCTTCCACGTCTAGAAAAGCCGCCAGGCACAGTTCCTTACTCTCTATGGCCTGTTCAGCTCTGGTTGCTACCAGGTGTAACGCCGTGTCCGTTGACTTCCCTGGTTGATAGGCACACTGTAATTTGTGCAGAGGATGCCTTTTTAATGGGCCATCCCTTATGTGTCTGTCCACCAGTTTCTCTAACGCTTTTAGAAAGAACGATGACAAACTTATGGGCCTATACGATTTGGCGTCTCCGTAATCTGCCTTGCCTGGTTTCGGCAGGAAAATCACCTTCACCATTCTCCATACCCGTGGTACATGTCCGAATGCTATACACGCTCTGTACAGTCTGCATAGATGAGGAATGAGTACATTTGCGCCCTCCTGTAGTAGAACGGGGTATATCCCGTCTGGCTCCGGAGCCTTGTAGGGTTGGAACGTTGACAGGGCCCATTTTAATTTGTTGTGTTCTACTACCTTCTTCGATGTGTCCCAGTTGTGCCTTGTTGTGCTTGTGGTTTGCTCCTGTGCACTAATAGCGACATCATCTATTTCACCCTGGTGTATTACCGAGCCTGGAAAGTGTGTATTACACATCACGTTGAGCGTTTCACACCCAGTTTCAGTCATTTTCCCGTCACTGTCTCTGATGGATGTAAGCGGGACTGACTTAGTTGCAGCTAGTGCCTTTGTTAGTCTCATACCCTCTGGTATTGACCCTATTTGGTCGCAGTGGTTTCTCCACGCGGACCTCTTTGCTTTTCTCACTGCCTTGTTATATTCTGTGAGTTTGCGTGCGTAGCTCTCAAAGTTATTTGAGGTTTTTGCGTCATTAAAGATAGCCCTGGTTTCTCTCCTCATTTTTTCAATGTCCGGGTTCCACCATGGTATCCTTTTCGCCAGAGTTTTCTTCTCTGGGCAGTTGTTCGTCCAAGCCGTATATACTGCTTGTACTATTTTGTCCGCTTCAAATTCTATATCTATGATAGCATTGAGCTTCCCCTTAGGGTCCCCCAGTTCCACTTTCAGGTCAGCTTTATACGCTTCCCAGTCAGTGTTCCGCGGGTTCCTTTTGCGTACAGCTTCCACTTCTATTTTGGTATTGTACTTAAAGCATATATATCTGTGATCGGATAAAGAAACTTCCTTTGAGACATGCCATGAGTTTATGTTTTTACTAGTGTTATTAGTAGCCAACGTTATATCAATTACCTGCCCTCGTCTAGCATTGACAAAGGTCGGTCCATTGCCCTTATTTAGTATTTGTAATGAGGAGCTTACCAGAAAATCCAGTACCTTCACCCCGCTCGTATTGACATCCGAGCTGCCCCAGATGACGTGATGGGCGTTCGCGTCGCAGCCGATGATAAGGTCGGTGTTCGCCTCGCTTCCTTTATCGACGAGACCCCAGTTGGCTTGTGATCGGGTCTGTCGCCTCGTAGGGGAGGTAGGCTGACGCAGCAATAAGGGCCTTACCCTCCCCTTTACCCAGGATCTTAACTGCTGTAAGATCCCTGGAACAGAAAGCATGTAAGGGCATGACGTTGATGCCGTTTCTGACATAGATGCGTGTCCTCATGTTATCATCGGGACAGTGATGCCATATGGCACCTCCAGTTCCGCCCAAACCTCTAATTTCCCCTTTATAAATGTAAGGTTCCTGTATTAGAGCTATATCGAATTTATCGTCTGTGAGCTGCCTCGCCAGAAGGGCTGTGGCTGCTTTATTGTGTTGTAAATTAATCTGTACACACCTTATACCCGCCATCGCGCTGTTATTGTTTTGGCTCCCTGGGAGCCTCCTCGCTTGACATGGGGGAGAGGGCGCTTCCCAGGTATAGATCTGCTAGGTCTCGTAAGTCCTCAGAGCCCACCGTCGATAACGGTGACGACTCCCGGCCCATGCGTGACCCAGCCCTATGTTCCCTCCACTCCCTCTCCACCATGGTAGCATCCGGCTGCCCACCCGCCTCTACTGCGACCGTCTCCGCCTCAGCAGCGTCTATCGACGGTGCTTCCTCGGCTCCGATGCGGTCCGTATCATTGGCCGGGTCTCCCTGGTCCCGGCTCTCCGTCGTCCCTGACATGGCTCCGTTCGGAGCCGCGTCGCCCACCGTTGCCCGAGGGTCGCCCTCTGCCCTCCTAAGCATCCTCTCCTCCGCATCCTCGAGGAGCTTAAAGGAGCTTAGGTCGACCCCCGAGAAGAGTTGATAGTTGGACGCCCTGATGGCATCCGCCGATTTCCGATCCATCAGTATGATGCGTCGGGTACTAGTTTCTGACATCAGGGTGTCAACTATCTTCCACTGCTCCGTGTGCAGCAAAGGGTTGTACTTTTGCAGCACACGGAGCATTAGTTTGGTGTCCTGGACACCAACGATCCGCGTCTTCCAGGCCATTTTGACTGGCTTCGACAGATCCCTGGCGTCCACGACTTTGAGGCGCAGCCCGGCAATCTCCACCCCCCCGATTACCGAGCAGCATTATTCTAGGCAGGGGCTGAGTAGCGCCATCCACGAGTGCCAGAACTGCACCCTGGATCGCGGACATATGCCCCGCCAGAATCTTGACGGCAGGGTAGCCCACTGGGATAATGACCCTACCCTCGTCCTTTTGGGGGCACTGGTCAGCAGGGTCGAATCGCCACTCGATCCCAGTGGCCTTTTGTTGTGGCCTACCTCCGCCACGATAGCAGGTGCGACCTGTGTCGCATCTGCGCTCGTCTGTGACGACAAACGAGCTCTCTCCCTAGCGTTCTGCCTCCTCTTCTGCCTCCTGCTGAGAATGTACCCGCCGTCCTCCCCCTCAGGTTTGGACACAACCACGTCACGTGCCGGCACATTCTCAGTCGGATTTGGAAGCGATCCGCGGAACGGTGTGGTGGTCGGCTTCGGCAAGCTTTTGCCGTCTCCTCCTCCAGTGCCCGCTGCAGTCGGTCCCCTTGCGGTTACCTTCTGCGCGTGTCCGCTTTTCACCACTTGGGGAAAAGATCGGACGGCACCTTTGAAGTGGACAGGTCCAGCGTGTCCTCTGCCTCCACTCCTACCTACATTACTGGGACCAGCTCCTACATCCCTGCCCAAGGCAGTATTGCGGCCCGCAGTGGTACCCAGTGTAGCGCCATGCGCTGTAGCCTCTTCCCTTACGGGTACGGCGTCTCCCTTTCTCGTCGTTTTTGGTGGTTGAGAATCCATTTAAGAAAAACAACTATAACTTCATCGGACTGGCTCCCCACCCTCCTTGGAGCCCTCCTACTGGGGATGCTTTGACGCATCAGGGATACCAGCCCGATATAGCGCCCCAAAGTAGGTTGCCCATGAGTCCGCACGGTGCCAAGACCATCGTCACCTCCACAGGCGACTTTGGAATCGTGCGCCGCCGACTACGGACCCCATCACCCCAGGACACTCGCCCGCGGCCATCAGACTGGACGCGACAGCCGATTGATCTTGTCGGGCTAGGATAAGACCTCCCGTGTAGAACGAATCCCGAGCCAAAGTGGCGTGTTGTCTTCCAGAGGTAACGACTCCGACCCCTGTCCGACTCAGCCTACCAGTTTTGCCTCGGGGATCGAGGCAACTGTGAGCTCCTCCCGAGGCCCTTCACCAAGTTACCTACTGGGCAGGTAGTTACCATAGAGACACACCCAGTACAAGGATAGCGACCGGTCGCAAATTTCCACTTGCTCTGGACACATCACCGCCCAAAAAAAAAAAACTGCGATACAATCTGAATATGAAATGAATTCCATGATATTGTTTTTCCAGATTTTGTTGACTAAGAACCCAACACCGCCTAATCCACCCGAGCTCCCGCAATGGAAAAATATAGACTTTTCGCGTTCAAGTGTATCTTCTCCTTCTCTGCGTACTTCGGAAAGGCCAATGATGTCCCAGTTTATTCCTCCAAGAGAGTTTTCTAGCTCTAATAATCTTTCCTCAGTTCTAAGTGTCCTTATGTTGTAAGTATTCAATTTGTATTCGGAGTCCTTTTTATCGTAAGCCAAGGTTGTTTGACGGTGGGATGGCCGTTCCGCCCGGAGATTCTTCGCACTCCGAGTCCCAGATGTTCCCCGCCTACCGCCATCAGCAGAGTCCCCAGGACCGCCGGGCACTAGGGGCCGTCGGTTATTTTGTAAATCCATAGTAAGAGGGGGGGTTCAGACAATTAACCTGTCGCGCTCGTCTGTTGCGTGTTGGCAGGTGAGCAGTAAGCCTTCTGACTCGGCTCGTGGGCGCCGCCGGTGGATGAGCCTGCCATTCTTCCGCCGCCGCCCTAAGTCAATGTCCTGCTCTGATACTGACTGTCCAACTCGGCCATAAATTATGCCCGGCTTGGCGCTTCACACTTGGAAGAAGTGTGCGACAGTTTAGCGTCGTATCGAGGATGATTTTTATTTTTATTGCTTTAATAAATAGAGTGACGTGGCAAACTAATTTAAATATAAATCGTTTATACGTATATATGCGAAAGTCTTTATCACAATATGAAAAAAGCAGAATATGACATAAGCAGAATATGATGAAGAAAAAATATAACGAAAGCAGAATATGACAGAGACCTTGACTAATTCATGACCAAATCAGAATATGAATAAAGCCGAACATGACATCCATCTAAAAACCCATTTGACGCCTGTATATACTTTTTTTTTAACTGATACCTTACTTATGTCTTAGTTCGGATGTATATATATATATATATAGATATTACGTTATATCTATGTATATATATTTATTTAAATTTCGTTTTACGAGGGCTGCTATTTATATATCCGGAAACCGGGATTACAATCTTCTTAAATAGCATATTTGACCGCCATGGTAAAATTTAAACTTTTTTAAGTATATAAGGTATATTTTTTCTTCCTTATTAACGCTCGTGTTTTGTTTTTGACGGGTTTTAAATGTCATCTCGCAGCAAGAATGGAACTCACTCGTGAAAATATTCGTGCTATGATTTATTATGATTTTCGGCGTGGTTTAACGCAACAACAGTGCATAGATCAACTAACTTCAACTTTTGGTGATGAAGCCCCATCTAAAACTACTGTGTATCACTGGTTTAGTGAGTTCAATCGTGGACGTAGTATGCTTACGGACGAAGTTAAGGCAGGTCGCCCGAAATCGGTCGTTGTACAACAAAATATCGAGGCTGTGCGAAAACTTATAATGGACGACCGACATGTTACGTACCGCGAGATAGAGGCGACTCTGGGTATTTCTATGACCAGCATTAATAGCATATTACATAATTATTTGGCTGTAAAAAAAATTTGTTCGCGTTGGATACCCCACAACTTAACAAATGAGCAAAAACATGCTCGCGTCGAATGGTGCAATAAAATGTTAAAAATATATAACCGTGGTGACTCAAAAGCCGTTTATAACATCTATACAGGTGACGAATCCTGGATCTATGCATACGATCCCGAAACGAAGCAACAATCAACGGTATGGGTGTTTCAAAATGAGCCGAACCCTACGAAAGTTACTCGTGCAAAAAGTACATTGAAACAAATGGTGGCCTGCTTCTTCGGTATTAATGGCCATGTAGCTACAGTGCCACTAGAAAACCGTAGAACGGTTAATTCAGAGTGGTACACGACCATTTGCTTACCGGAAGTATTTGAACAAATTCGTAAAACTAACCAGCGACGAAGAATCATTCTTCATCATGACAATGCCAGCTGTCATACGTCACGCGAAACAACTCTATTTTTGGAGGGTCAAAATGTGGAATTAACGGGTCATCCGCCGTACAGCCCTGACTTGGCACCCAACGATTTTTATTTATTTCCAAATATAAAGAATAAATTACGCGGTCAACGATTTTCGACCGCTGAAGATGCTGTCGACGCATTCAAACAACACGTTATGGAGGTACCTCAGGCGGAGTGGCAGAAGTGCTTTAAAAATTGGTTCACGCGAATGCAAAAGTGCATAGATCATCAAGGGGAATACTTTGAAAAACAATAAAACTATTTTCAGCCGTGTACGTTTGTTTGTTTTTTTGTTTCCGGATATATAAGTAGCAACCCTCGTATCTATAGCGTATTAAGAATGATTTTTATCAGTATTTTGAACATTTATTGGCGGTATTGTAATAATTTGCTACGTTTGAACGTGTAAGAATTTTTACTTGTTTGTGTTTGCGAATGTTTACTATGCTTATTCTTTATTATCATTTTCCATTTAATTTGTGAACTTTATTAAATACTTTTGTATTTACTATGTGGGCCCTCAGGCACGTCGGTGAAATGAGCGCCGGACGTATTCGCGAATTGTGTTTACGTTTGAATAGTATAATAAGACAACAAGATTTTCCAGAATATGAATCTGATGAATCAGTATGAACACAGTATGAATCTGATGTACTTATGAGATAGAAATTGTCGATAATATTAAAATAATTTTCATAACAATATAATTTAGTGAGCAACGCATGCTATGCGAAATTTAAGATGGCACTGGGTGTGCTAAGACTAGAGATTATTAATGGCACGTTCTCAGTCTCGTGTCTGTTCTGCCTAGCGATGAGCGACTTTGAATGATTTTACAAATCGAATAACTATTTACTATGTATATTACCAGTCGAATAACAAAATAGTAGTGTACTAATCACTAAAGTCGAATGAAATTTCGACTTTCGACTTCGACTGCTGTAGGATGTGGCGATTACCGCTACGTAGCGATGGGCGACTTTGAATGATACTAGTAGAATTATTCGATTTTTAAGTTGTCTAACTACCGGCGCTGGCGTGGCGTGTGACTTCGACTTCGACTCGACTCGTTTCGGGCAAGATCGACAATATTCGCACGGAAAGAAATTATTATAACAATACTACCAGAAAATATTGTAAATTTCATTCTGGTATAAAGAAACAGAATTAAGTTAACTTTACCGTATTGACTTTTAACAACAAATAGTCGTATTTTAATAAATGCCAGAATATTATAGTAAACACATTTTAGAAAACAATACTCAAAGCTCTTTATAAGTACATATTATTATTGTAGAGAGAAACTTTCGATACTTGTAAAGTATACCTTTATAATTCGTTTGTTGTTGCTAACTCTCAATTAAACAATACAATATTTAGGTTGTCTCTAAAATAAAGCAAGTAACAAAAATTGATTTTGTTGTTTAAGTAAGCTAGATTCATGTAGTACTGTTTACCCCATAATTCATTTGTTGTTGCTAGCTGTCAAAAATATACAATACAATATTTAGGTTGTCTCTAAAATAACACAAGTAGAAAAAATGTTTAAATAACCATATCCATATACTCGTAGTACTGTTTACCAGATTATGTTATCAGTACCATAATATAATGTTTTGTGCAACATGTGAATCTAATATCAAACGAAACGTTGCTTACGCTTGCAAATATATTGTATTGATTGCCTGAACTTTGGTTGGCAACACCGACTGGCTGCTGTTGGTTTGTTTGTTTATAATTTCATCTTTCGGAGCGAGCAGTACGTACGCGTGCATAGACATTGACTGTGACAAATAGTGTGATTAGTTTAATAAATCGATATGAAAGAAGTGTTCCAAATTAGGAAATGGATGCGGACATTGTAACATTATTATCCTGGCAGTTGGCCGAGTACATTTCAATTTCAACATGTAAGACCTCCATGTAGATTTTCAAATAACATGAATATAAACTCATAAATGTTTAATGTTTTGTTTTATTGAAAACTGTTGTTGACCATGTCTTCATTTTACTTATACAAAATGAGGGTTTCTTGAAATTAAAAAATCACCAAGTGGTGACACTGGCGTCAGATCTTTTTGACTAGAAGTGTCAATATCCACCAATCATACTTTGGTATGATGATAGAGTGTTGCCACCTGGATTTCAAGAAACCCTCATAGATGGTCCTTCTGATTTCAGAAGGTCGCAGGTTTAACGCCCGGAGAGTAAAGTTCCTTCTACGTCATGCAATCACTTTGTTTAGGTACTGTTTCTGATAGAAAAAGTATGAGTAATGAGCATTTATTCTAAAAATAGTAAATAACTTAGCTTGGCGCAGAGGGTATCTTTACTTTAGTACGACTGCTTGTATTACAAGCTTGCTGTAATTTAGTCTTTAAAAAAGTTTACATAATTACCGTGTTGTTAATTAAGTAAAAGTTAAAATCTGTCAGTTGAGTCGCGAAACTTATACTTATATAAAAAATTCGTGACTAAATAGACAGATTTCAACTTTTTTTAACAACACGGTAAGTATGTATGTACATATAAAAAAAAATTAAAACATTGTTGTTATTACCAAAAAAATATAGTAAACTAAACAATATTAATTTCTTTTTATAGTAATCTCAATCATTTTATGTGATAATGGCTAACCACAATGTTGGTAGTAAACACAAAATAAGTAGTAAAGTGTAAAAAAATATATAGTTTGCTAAAATCTCAACTTGGTAATATTTGCATTAAATTTGTTAATAGTCACTATAATGATCTATTAGTCGTTACTAAAAATATCGTAATCTCCACAATAAAGCATGGTGTTACGAACGATACCAATTCCGTTATACGTAAAACCTAGTTGTAATGGATACAGATAGGTTTTTGTGCACTATACACAAATTTTAATTATGTGTACCAGCATTATGTTTAACTGTGGTAGATATTCTTGTAAGCTATTACCAGATTTTTGTAGTAAAGTCGACAAAATAGTTAGCTGTCGTATATATTACACGACAATCTGGTTAAGTTAACATTATTCTGGTTACCTAAACTAGAATTTTCTTCCCGTGCGGCCGGCCGCCGCCCGTTAAGCTCTCACTCTCTCTAAGTTCTTAGAGTTTTAGACTTCATTCGAATGAATCTCGACTATTCAAATAATTCGAATGAACTTAAAAGTCGAATGATTCGACTAGAATCATTCAAAGTCGACCATCGCTAGTTCTGCCGTGTATGTAGGATGGATTTTTTATATGTTCAAAACATTTCAACGGGTCAAAGGATTCTAATCCACGAACTGCTTGTCGATTCATTCGAAATTAATCATATGGTTCGTTATAAGCTAGGCTTCTTCGTAAAATCAAACTATTTTACAAGCGGACAATACACACGCTGTTGCAACGTTAAAATTATTAGAAAACGGTTTTATCCTTTATCCTAGTATTGTTTTCTGTAATGAAACCATCATCTTGAATCCTAGAATCCGCACGCGATTCATTTATTTGCTGTTATTTCGCTTACACAGTTGAATTTGAGCCTAATCTGTAAAAATAATGATCAGTGACCAACTTGGTACAGTCAAGGGCAAAGATGAATTATACACCAAAAGTTTCAAAACTATGTACCCACACACCGACTCTAATGGCACAGTTAATAATAAGACCAATAAGGTTTGGACATATATATTTATTACATTTAGAGGTGTTTACTTAGCTTTGCCCTTGACTGTACCTACTATCAATCTGGATTGTTTCTCGGGCTAGGGTCGATATTAAGCAAACTTACTGTCCTTACTAATGGCGCATATATCTGGGCTATGCTTTGGTAGCGTAACGTTTTACTAGGAGTGGCGGGGCAAAATTGCGTTACGTTATACTTGAACGCTCCTTTTTTAATATAATAAATAATATAATTTATTATCTTATTTTGAACAAAATTTAAATATCCTCAGCGAATGTATCTATGTAATCAATCAAACATAACCACAAGTATTTAAAAGTTTTTTATTAAGTGTACATTTTGCATTACCTGAGTTTAATTCGTGTTGTTTTTTGTTTAGATTTCCACCAGATGGTTTATTGACATCGGAGCAAGCTAAACACGATGTAGGCTTGAATCGTCATATAATCGAGCCGGACCCGTTTGCGTCAGACGATTGTTTAAATGACTTCTCATCGGTTCATCAATTTCTATTAAACAAGTAAGTGCACAATTAAGATAATGTATTATAATCTTAATTTATTTGATCTATACTTTTAAATTTTAACATAAGTACAATGAACTAAATAAATATCATGGACAATCTTACACAAATCTAAGTTCAAGTTCATGTTAATTATCTTCGGGCACTACTAGTCATTATCATGGTCATCGTGCCAGCTGATCATTGTTGTACATTTTATGTTGTTGATGAGATTATATCTACACTGCTCCCAATGTACCTACACGGAAGTAACACTATTTTATCACCACTATGAAAAGTCAGCAGCACCTTATGTAAAAGCAGCAATACAGAATGTGTTCTAATTGTCCCTATTGCCGGGGATGCTTAAGGTCTGGACGAACACTTTAATCTCCATCGCATTGATGTTTGGGTAATGGCTGATAAACAGCTCATTGCGCCAAACTGTTAACATTGGCAAATGTAATCAGCCTTTAAATCTTACTCAAAATTCAAACTCGGACTTCGAAATACGGGATTTTTCAGCTCTGAAGATGGTCGCAATGCTTACGTGCAGGACGTAAGAGACCTTCCCAATGGTGATATTATCTCAAATGAAAGTTATAGCCAGTGACCATAACGGCAAATGATATTAGTACAAATGAAATTATGGGACATGAAGGTATCCCCTACTTTTCTAGTAGTAGTTCGCGGGTTCATATCGGCTTGCATATAATGTTAAGTCATATTGTTGATGGGCATAACTAGTTTGGCCAAAAACTTAAAAACTTAACTTAAAAACTTTATAGTATAGATGGGCATAATGGCTTTGCAAATAACGTTTCAAAGCATATTATACAATCGCCATAATAGTTTTGCGCAAAAACTTTAAGCATGCGACGATCATTTTTTAACCCAATATTTTTATTAGCAGTCAATTGCTTTGTTCACAGCATTGCTATGATAAATCGTTGAGCACATGCAAATACAAAAAAAAACATTTTCCATTTCTTTTTAAGTAACCCTCACGCAAGCAAGCAAACATTTTGACACTCCGCTCGCTTCGGTCGCTCCGCTATACATGGTCACAATACAAACCTAACCTAACCTATAGTTTTCGGTGTTTGACCTATGTTCCATTGTGTCGCAGTTCTTCCTAACGGTAGAGAATAATTTTTAATTTTTTAAGCAATGGCATAAAGGTCGTTGGTCACAATTTATGCATTACAATTGTTATGCCTAAAAATAATTATGATCATCAATATAATAACTAAAAATTATACGATATTCGACATTAGGATTAAAACAATTATGACATAGTGCAATTATAACAGGGAACAATGGGGATGATGACTAACTTTTAATAATTAGTCCATCATGTAGATTAATAAAAAATAATGGACATGTATTTTTTCTTTTGTCACATAATCGAAAAATAAAGGCGATACTTTGAGTCAAAATGTCGCGTGACGTCACTCCTAAGTACAAATTTTACTTAGGAGTGACGTCACGAGCCCCCACTCCTAAACTTTAGAGCGATTTATCTTAGTTGTTTTTTATTATATTCAAAAAGCAAAAAATACGTTTCCAGTATTTTTTTATTATCTTGCTGACGGACTAATTAGAATTTTGATTTTCATACCCAGTCGTCATGCCTATTATGACATAGGAAGCAATTTGTCATTCAACTTTTTAAGCAACAACTTAATGCGTAAAGAGTTATGACTATCGATATTATGACCAGAGGCCGGAATTTTCGTGGCACTTTTGAGCTGCCCTAGGGATTTCTCAATTATCCACTTCTGATATTCATATTCATATATCGATCCATTATAAGTACCACCACCATATTAAAGACGATTAAAAGTAGAGGTAAACAACCGGGCGGTCTTATCGCTAAATATTTATGCCACCAAACGAAAAGAATGAAAAGTTGTCAATTCAGTTTAGTGTTTTATCAATTTCATGTTCAAAGTCTGTTTTAGTGCTAACAAGTGTTTCAAATTAACGTCACAAACAGAACAGTGTATCACGGAATCTTGTTCTTTATAAATCAGTTCCGGGTACTTTTCTAACCATTTGTTTTATTTAAATGAGTAATGATCACGGTAACCTCAGAAGATATAAGTAGGCGTCGCAAATTTGGATGCTTTTTTACCTAAACTTCGGCCTCAGTACCTACATCGCGTAGATGTTGACTAGTATGGAGGCGGACTATTTAATTTTACTAACAAAATTCCTGGGATTTATCGGTATAGGTACCGGAAATCAGTATAACATCAATAGGTACATACGTATCAAGGTATTAAAAAATCTATTTTAGTAGTTCCTGTTTACAAAATTGTATTTAATTCACTTGTGTTTCATTTAAGTAATATATATTTAACGTCATAACCTAAATAATTTAATAAGGACCTATTCATGACGAAAAATTAAAATATCATTTTTAAGAAGCCGACTCCATACTTGCTGATCGTTTCCCGGGATTTTGCTAGTTGTAGGAGGTAGGATGTATAAAAGTTTCCGAATTTCCGATGCCTAGATATTATTATAATTCCAATTTAAAAAAATTGCAAAAAGTTGGTATCCAAAGGTTATTTCGAATAGATCGCTGTTTAGCGCCTGTCGTTTACCTCTACTTTCAACCTTCTTTAATATGTTGTGTTATATAATAGATCGATAAATTATGAATATCGGAAGTCGATAATTGAGAAATCCCAATGACAGCTCAAAAGTGCCACGAGAAATCCGGCCTCTGATTATGCCAATAATCCGGGAGCATAGAGAAGAAGGCTTCCCAATCGCAGGGCAAAGCGCATAAAAGCCTTGGCCCTGAATATGACCGGTATGGTCCATCTGTTCGGATGGTACCTCCAGGTCACCGTGCACAGTGTTTTTTTGACCCTCATTTTGGGACAGCTTGATTTTATTGAATTATGGTTGCTTCAAAGCCTGATTTTATTAACATTATATGACATAGTGCAATTATGACAGGGAACAATTCTGACATACCTAGGACAATTTAAATCATTAAACTTTTGTGAGCAACAACATGCGTAACGAGTTATGACCATCGATAAGTATGACTATAGCCGTTATGCGATTAGAGGGACACGCTAATCTCACCTAGTTATTTGTTCGCAAATTGGCTGGCTGCATTCGAAAAAATAATATTTATGCTAGGCAAAGAATTCGGAATGTTATATTATACCAAATAAGGTTTCTGCCGCTTTAACAATCGCCAGAAACCGAATTTGCTAGGTCCGTTAACCGTTATGCTAAAAGCGTTTCGAACAATCAAATTAATGGCACAAAGAGGGAACCCAGATTTAATATCAAATCTCAAGATGTTATGTAGGTAATTCATATTTCATCAATTTTAGACCATCTTTTTACTATCTAACACACAGTGAAACTATGGTACTTTTTTTTCTACTGATAAAATTATTCTATGGACGGAAATAAAAAAAAATATATTAAATATGTATTTCCTTTCTTGTCCTGGTAAATTTTGAGGTATGTAGCCATCAATTATATCCGTTAAGAAGAAATCGTAGTAAAACATTTAGTAATAAAACTTCCGAACTACTGCTACTTTTACATACGTAAGTTTTCGGAAAACTTACGTATGAATAAAAATATATAAACGAACGAATGAAATAACTGAAAGTTGCGAAAAACATATTCACTAACATAATACTTTCATCCCAGAATAAATTACGTTTTACCGAAAACTATGGTTTGTCATTTTTATCGTTACTCCCATACATATATCATAAATTTCAAATTAACCTCATGCATTTCATTAAATGTGGGCCTTCTAAAGCTATAACGACATCGTGGCATTAGTATGTATGATTCCAAGTAACCCCTAAGAAATATTAAGATATACTTGTAATAATATGGTTGATTACTTTTACACGTATTACTCGTAATTACCACGCGGGAGGGCGGCTAAAATGTGCTGAGCAGCAACCAATTTTATTGTACTTTAATATAAAATATTAAATATTTTAAAAATATCATAATACATTGTGTTATTTCAATTTATTGTGATTTTTTTAAATCCTGAAAAATGGTATACAAATTGTACTTATTTTACTGCTTACTATAATTTTTCAAAGTCATTTTTATCATCATTGGCTACGACATCCATGTTAATAGAGTAATTCTATGTAATCAATGTATGGGAAAATGAAACAAATTAAGAAATTCAACACTCCCTTTCTGTTCTTTTCTTCGTAAATTTATTTAAATAGATATATTGATTCTGCGAAATTTTATTCGACACATTCCAAAGATAACACTTGTTCCTTGTTCATGTAACAATAGATAATAGATTATATTATTCCTGTATACGTCACTTATGTAAAACTTACTTGTTCATAAATTATTTTCTAAAGTAATATTTTTTATACATCTAAAGTACTGACCACACAAGCATACGACCCATCTGATGATAAACGGCAATCGCAGGCAATAGACGCTTGCGGCATCATTCATTAGTTCCTTACACGGTGCGACCCTGAGACGAAGATGTTAATGTCTCCTCGTTCATAAACTACTACTTTATACTCTTTGTATACGCCGTAGAGTCAGACTTGTAAAAGTGCCCTTGCGGCCTACTTACAGAATAAATATCATTATTTTATTATTTCATTATTTGCCTGTGACCTCGTAGCGCCGAAACAGATGAAACGGTTTGGTACCGGTTTTTGGTCAAAGTTCTCAATGTCACTTTTTAGCAATATCAAGTACGATTCTTTATTGAAACCTATCTTTTTAATAATAATGGTACGGTTTTCTTTTCAAAAAATAGCTTTATATATGTATTATTTATAAAATAATAGCGTGTGAGGCTAAGATAAATCTTGTAAGTATCTTGCCAAAAAAACAATGTTGGTGTGCTAAAAAAAACGATTGAAGATATTAGTATTATTTATTTTACATTTTTTCAAAATACTCTCCATTATTCTCTATACAAAGTTCCATTCGTCTGAACCAACTTTGGAAGCACTTTTGCCAGTCTTCATCAGATAGGTCCGAAATTGCTTCTTCATATGCAGCCACGGCTGTTTCAGCACTCGAAAAAAACTTCCCTTTTTTTTCTTTCACCACCGGGAACAAAAAGAAATCGCAGGGAGCTAAGTCCGGACTGTAGGGTGGATGTGGTAAGGTTTCTATCCCAGCTTTCTCAATAAACGCCTATGTTCTGAGGGATGTATGTGAAGAGGCGTTATCGTGATGCAGCAAGATTCCCCGAAGTCCAGTCTTCGGTCTCCTCTCTCGCACTGCTTTGAAAACTTGCGGCAATGCTACTGTAGTATACCAATCAGAGTTAACTGACCTATAATTTTCCGGCATTGATGTTGATAAATGTCCGCCCCGTAAAGAGAAACTAGCTACCATTTTTTTGCCGACATTACGAGGTCTTTGTTGTTTTGTTGGTAACTTTCCCTCTGAGATGACCCATACTGACGATTGCCGCTTGTTTTCCGGGTCATATTGGTAAATCCATGTTTCGTCATCTGTAATTATTTCCGATACACGCCGCGATGTCCCGTTGTCAAATCGTAGACGCATCTCACGATACCAATCTACACGAGCCTGTTTCTCAGTATCGGAGAGCAAACGTGGTATCCAACGACAACAGAGCTTCCTTACTCCAAGATGTTGATGTAGAATGATGCTAATGCTCCCCGAACTGACGCCTAAGATATTCTCTATGTCTTTGCATGTTATTCGTGGATCTTCTCGCACCGAGATTTCAGTAGTCCACACGTTTTCTGCAGTTACTGCTGTTTGCGTGTGACCACTTCGGTGGTCATCTTTGAGGCTGGTTTTACCCCTTTTAAATTTGTTGAACCATCTAAAAACTGTTGCCCGTGAAGGAGCAGAATCTCCTAAAGCTGACTGCAACCGTTGCAAACACAATTGTTCAGATAAACCAAATTTAAAATAGTTAAATATCATATAGCACGCAAATGTTCGCGGTTAAGCTCCATCGTTACAAAGAAAAAACGCGGGAACCGTTTTAGAAAAATGACAGTAACATATTCATTTTTTAAATTGGAACGAATCGGCAACTTGTGTTCTAAAACATATAATTCAGGTGCGTTCCAGTATCGAATTTCGAGCATCTCAAAACTTATCGAGTGTCCTACGTAATGGTTATAAGATACATTTTATGCGACTACGCTGAAGTACAAAATAAGGTTATGGCTGTTTCGTCCTCCACGTACGACGGCACCTTCTAGTCACAGTGCAAAATTAAGTGTTACATTCAGAGGACCATGAATATTTTTTTTTTTTTAAATACGTACTTTACCGATAATTTTACTCGGATCGCATTATTTCGAAACTATGATAGCTAGGCTCGTGGGAGTTTTACTCTTGCAGTCGTGATAACATTTCTTCATTCGATAATTCAATAAAATCAGGCTGTCTCAAAATGAGGGTTAAAAAAACACTGTTCCGTGGAAAGAACGTGCCGATTCGTTCAGACCTTAGGGAATTTCAAATCCACCCGATAGATAACACAGTAACATCTTGGTCTGGTCGATACTGCACGTCAACGACCGATAACATGTGGATCCTGCTGGTGCTCCTCAGGGAGGCCGGCAAGAGTGCCGGTGAGATGGATAGCCATTTTCGCAACTCATAGCCACCAGTCCGCAAGAGCTCAACCAGCTCATCCCATAGGACCAAAGCCTCTTCGACTCTATTTGCCCTTGTGCACACATCGTCAAGAAAAAAATCCCTTTCCAAAATGGCGGACGCCCGAGGGAACCTCAGTCTCTCTTGGTTTGCCAATTCCAACAAAGTATGAATCGCAATGTACGGGCTGCTCTTCAGGCCGTACGTGTTCGTGCTTAGCTCGTACAAAAGCATCAGATCATCTGGGCTTTCACGGCACAATATCAGCTGATACCGACGGTCATCAGGATAGATTACTGTCTGCCGAAACATCATCCGGATGTCGTCAACGAAGACAACCTGATGCTTTCTAAAAATTGTGAGGATATCCGTTATGTCCTTGTGCAGCTTAGGACCAGCATGTAAACATTGGTTCAAGGTCACCCCAGTCGAGTTGGCGGCGGATCCATTAAAAAACAACACGAATTTTGGACTCCGGTGACTTCAAAACTGCATGGTGGGGGAGGAAGTAGTGCTCGACCTTACGCCAATCCATGCGAGTCAGTGAGATGTGTCCCAACTCTTCGTACTCCCTCATGAAGTCCTCATTCTTATGCCGGAAGAGCGGGTCTCTTCGCATGCGGCGTTCCATCGAGATGCTGAGTATGCTGCACATATGGTGCTAAAGGAGAAATAATGTTGTAAGCAGCATGGGAAAAAAAAGAGAAAGTAGTGAATGGGATAGCAGAAAAACATCAGGGGGCACGGCAGTGGCCACGCCAAGTCGAGCGCGAAGCAAACACTGTCGTACCATCCTTTACGGGAACCATTTCGCCGCATTTTCAGGCCCCTATTTGAGAACCTCTGGATAAGACCAGAACGCAGAAATTTTCATCATCCAATAAGCTATAATCACATACGGAAAATCCAAAATTTCAAGTCAGTAGGTCATTTAGTTCCGAAGTTAAGCGAAAGCAAAGTTTCGCATTTATGACACTCACTCACTCATGTTCATCAGAATAGAACTAGTACTTCCCATAAACTCAGAGAGCTGAAATTTGGTACAGAGTTAGGGTTTAATGGCCACGTAAAGGGAAAACTATCAAACTAGGATAATCGAAGATCTGGAGTACCTGGTGACCCTGATTAGAAAACACAAGAGCCCAACCAAACTATTAGAGATTGACATATCGCCTTTACAAAAAATATTCAACTTGGTGGGCCGCTTCATGTGATGTCCAAAATCAAAGGGTTATGCCCACGTTTCTACAAAAAGAAGGGAAAACTATAAAACGAGAATAATGGCAGATCTGGAGTACCTGGTGACCCTGATTAGAAAACACAAGAGCCCAACCAAACTATTAGAGATCGACATACCGCTTTTACAAAAAATATTCAACTTGGTGGACCGCTCCATTTGATGTCAAAAATCGAAGGTCTATGCCCACGTTTCTACAAAAAGAAGTGAAAGCCCACCAAAAACATTCTGTAAAAAACTAGCCAAGTCTCGATGGAGCTGCTTGTTTGTCTCTAAAAAGTAATGAAATCTAGACAAAGTCGTGCCAAGTCTAAGGTTCTTTACTGCGATTTTTTTATTATTATAGTTAATGTTGTGTGATATGTGATATATATATGTATAGAAAAAATCGCAGTAAAGAACCTTAGACTTGGCACGACTTTGTCTAGATTTCATTACTTTTTAGAGATAAACAAGCAGCTCCATCGAGACTTGGCTAGTTTTTACAGAATGTTTTTGGTGGGATTGCTTATTTAAAATAGAAGAAGGAATATTCTAGGACACCTGCTAAGACATGACATGATAGGTCTGCAGCCTGCGAACATGTCATTGACAAACCAAACCATTCAATTAAATTTGATAATCCTTCTATCCTCGCCAAAGAGAAAAGATATTTTCCCAGAACGCTATGCGAGGATATTGAAATTAAAAAGCATCAGTAGCACAAGAATTTAAAACTCTGAGGGTCGACACGTTACGTAAGCAGGTATCCAGACCTCGGTGCCGACCCACATTTTTGTCTTAAGCTGGCCACGTGCGTGTCTGTTGAGTTCGCGCGCCAAGAGTAACGGTTGGACACCTGTTTAGAAGCGACGCCACGCCAAAGTGAGCATCACCCACGCGTCACGTAGGCACCAAAGCCAGCAAGTGGTATAAAAGGGCTGCCGGGTCACAGGACAAATAAGTTCACATCCCAGTCGCCTCCAGCAAGCACCAAACCTTAGACTACACAAGTCTCGACGGCAAGCTGTGTAAATCCAGTGTAAACTCATAGGTCTCAGATCCGATCACAACTAGTGTTCCTAGTTATAACTGTTAAGCTGCCCTTGTCTAGTACGGTTCAGTACCGATCACAAGCTGCGTAATCTAGTGGAAACCCATAGGTCTCACATCCGATCACAACTAGTGTACCTAAGTGTTAAGCTCGGAGAGTAACTCGTCCCTCCCCCAGAGACCTTAGTACATAATTTCATATAACTACGTGCGTACAAAATACCTCAAGTGAATCTAGTGTAGTCAATTACTAGTGCAAGGACTAATAAGTTCAAATAGTGAAAGTAGTGTAATAGTATATTACTGCAGACGCCGGGAAAGAAGGGCTTGCCGGGTGAGTAGGGAGTAGGGAGGCCAGTATAGACGGCCGATCGTAGGGAGGCCGGATAGTGATACAAAGCCGGCAAGCACTTTTCACGGCCAGAGGCATGTATAGTGCTTTTCTCAAACATATGCATTGAAATAAAAAAAATACACCACTCAAAAAACTACACGACAAAAGTTTAATTTTTTTTTTTCAATTTTTCCTCCAGTCCCTCCATAATGTTTTTTTACGGAAGTCGCCCGTATTTCGCGTATGTAGTGTTCGAATAGACCCTATTAAGCCCGTTATCCACAACCTGAGAATATAAATCTTAATTTCTGTAATTAATGAAATATGGACCGTATAGGAAAGAAAGTTGTCAACTTTAGGCATCTTTAAAACATAGTTGTAGAAAAAACAGGCAAATTCTATTAGTAATAATTAGCAATTCTAAAAGTGATGAAAAGCAAACAATAGCTGTTAGAAAATGGATAAGGAAGTTATTCGACCATAATCTGACCAAGAAAAATCAGTGTATTATTATGGACGATGAGACGTTTGCAAACTGGACTTTAAAGCCTTACCTGGACCTAATTTTTTTATAGTACCGACTAATAATAAAACCTTACTTGAAAAGTTAGCGGCATCAACATCGAGAAATTTTGCAAAAAGTATTAGTCTGGTAAGCGATTTGTCAAGTATGCGATGGCAGTCCGATTTCACTACAGGGAATATTATCGCTACAGAATATATCACGACGAGTACTTACAGAAAAGATTACTACCGCTCATGACGAAGTACTTTATTTTGGCCATACTTAGCTTCGTGTTATTAGTCGAAAGCAGCGAAAGAGTGGTATAAAGACTATAATGTAGATGTAGTAGACAAGGAAGTGAATCCACCAATGCTCCAAAAATTCGTCCAATTTAACGATTTTAGGTTATTATGAAACAGTACCTCTAAAAAAATGTCTAACCTGCCATCGCAGTCGATGACTTAAAAAAAATGCTTGTATGATGTTATCTTTATCTAGTTACTACGCTCCACAGAACTATATCAAGATAAAAGGAAAGAGTTCGTCGATTTATATGAGAACCGAGCGTGTAACATCTTGCGTAGGTACTTTGACGCCACGAATGTAATTTAGTGATGGGAAACATAAGCCGCGCGAAAACAATTCAAAAGCATCGATTCACAGATCGATTAGAACACGGCACTGATTCTATACGCAGCTACCCCCACCACACCGCGCCGCGGCCCCACCGCTGTCAGTCACAAACAAAAACAGTCGGATAACAACATTAGAAGCGGGAGGTCCAAAATATCGGACCACTGAAATAATTTTCTATATATTTTTGTGCATCGGATGTTCGTCTTCGTTGTGAAAAGAAGTACTTAAATATATACCTTTATTCGTGTGATGACAAACAATTTACTCGTACATAATTGTCATTCAATTAAATTACTCGAAGTTATTGTAGGTGTATTTTTATCGATTTAAAATATCGATAAGAACCGACAGAAGAAATGATAATTATTTTCGATAGAGGAAAAGAAGGAAACTTCAAATCGAAAAATATAAATGTACGAGGGGCGGCTGAAAAGTAATCTACCTAATTATGAAAAAAAAAAGACTGTCGTATCCAGTTTATTTTTATTTTTCTATATAGTCCCCTGCAAGGGATATGCACTTATTACATTTGTCAAATATGATAGTGACATTAACCCATTAAAAAAAAATATTTCGGTTGGTCGTCAAAAGTTCATTGACTGCATCCCTCATTTCTTCATCCGTAGAAAATCTTCGCCCACGGAGCTTTTTTTTAATGTATAAAAAGAAAATAGACGCAAGGGGCTAGGTCTGGACTATAGGGGGGATGGTCAATCGTATCGAAGCCATTTTCCTTCAATGCCAGCTTCGTTGTGCGGGTGGTATGCACAGATGCATTATCCTGTAAAATCAAATCTCCTCTGCTCAGATTACCTCTCCTTTTTTCTTTTATCGCATGTTGACGCTGTTGCAGTAAGTGTAAATAATAATCAGTATTCAGTGTCGTTTTTTTTTTTTGATAAATAGACAAGTCGCAAAATCCCTTCTGTATCCCAAAATATTGTTGCCATAAGTTTCCCAGCCGATGGACGCACTTTAAATTTCCGAGGAGGCTTTTCATCCTTGAACTTCCACTGTAAAGATTCTTGTTTACTTTCGGGATCCCACTATCGAATACAGGTCTCATCACACGTCACAACTCTTGAAATGATTTCTTCCTCTACCCGCGACTTATTTCCAAAAACTCCTCACAACTTTTGACCCGTCTGTCCTTGTCAAACTCAGCATTCTAGGAACCCAGCGTGCACTAACCTTAGATATATGCAAGTGCTCATGAATTATTTCACCTACTCGTTCTTTACTGATGCCCACATCTCTGGCTATCTCCCGCTGCTTCACCCGTCGGTCATCTAAAATGTTTTCTTTTTTTTACTTTGGCCACATTTTCATCAGTGACTGCAGAAACCGGCCTTCCACTGCGAAGGTCATCTTCCAAGTCTTCAAGACCAAATTTAAATTGCTTGGACCAATACTTTATAGTGAATTCGGAAGGGCACGAACAACCAAATACACACAACATACGCTCTCGGATCTGCGAGGGCGTATTTCCTTGCTTTGTCAGAAATTTAATGACTGCACGGTGCTCAATTTTAGCCATTTTAAGTTTTTCATTCGACATGTTTCAAATCTTAGCGAGTTACAATAAAATGAGACGCAAGAAACAAATGAATGTCAAAAAACTTGAAAAAAGAATGACAAATGAATAAGAATTTACTGTAGCCAGTGCTATTTTTGCATTATTTTATATCCAAGAAGATTACTTATCAGCCGCCCCTCGTAGGTAGGTACCTACCTAACCAATAATTTGCGTTAAATTTGTCAGTACCTACTATCTACTCTACCTATTATCTGTTGCACAAATTATAATATTATTCAGATAAAATATACCACGCACGCACGCACGCACGCACGCACATTTTTTAAAATAATATTTAACCTAACCAATACACAACTCGTGGACAAAACCACGGCAGAAACACCCGCGGGCAAAATCTTCTGCTCGTTCCACACTGCAGACTAGCGAAGGCTCGGAGGTCACTCGTTGTCATTGGCGTTAAAATATATAACACCCTCCCAATGGAGGTAATAAACTCTCCATCTGATGCAATATTCGTCAAAAGGCTAAAAAAACTACTGGTTGACCTAGCATGCTACAGCCTAGATGAATTGATAAAAAGAAAAACCAAAATTAGTAATAAAATGATAATTATTATAATTTGTTGTAATGGAATGAATAATGTCATATTTTTGTATAATTGTAATTTATGCACTGTACTTAAATACCTGACAAAAACTGACTTGTTAAATGCATCTGTTTTATCAATAAAGTATCTGTATCTGTATACCTTATGTAAATGTGTACCTTTTCATCATTTGACTTCATCACTACATCAATAGTCGGATTAGCTACACTGATTACTCGTCGGTACTTTGATGGGCCAGTAAAGGTGTCTCTGTGGAAATGTATAGCACAAATCCGGCTGATTTTTGTTGGTCATCATTTTTTACGACCAGTTGCTTCACTTCGATCATTAATTTTTAATACGAGAATCATTCGGAAAACTGAAATAAAATTGCAATATAGAAGTAATCATAACCTGCTTGATAATAATATTTGCTGTGCACTACGTACCTACATTATAAGTTACATGATAATATAAAAACGTAATTATCATTTTCTCTGCTTTCATAATCGATTTAAACCGAGTAAGAAGATCGCATTCTACAGCACTATCCTTACTTTTGACAGAAAAAATGAGAAATCGACCTTGAACGTAACTCGACAATTTGAATAGCATATTTTTACATCGCTAGTTTTGAACGCACGCCAAGTGTAGCTTGTCAAATTAAAGCCGCAATGGAAAACTAGCGTTGGACACACAATCGTCCGCTACTGTTTTGACGAAAATAATAAAATAAATTGTTTTTTAATTAATCACACATATTTTGGGTAAATAGTACTTACCGATGAAAGGAAATATCACGATTAACAGCTCCAACTTTATTGGTAGTATTTGAATAGTTAATTATTGAACAACGAGTCATTTTGTTTTTTAAACCTGACGTCGCACGCAGACCGCGGTCGGGAGCAGACTGATGTTCGCGGCGAGCAAGTCCGCTGTCGGAGCGAGTTTTCGCCACGCGAGGTACATACATCGCGGAGGATACATACATCATCTGCAGTCGATGAGACTTACATCTACATTGAACAAGTATATTTGAGCGATGTACGCACCGCGCTCAGAAAGCTTTCCCCCAAATTCACTCAGGGACCGGATGGAGTTCCTCAAGTTATTGCTAAAGATTGTCATGAAGCCTGGATAGCACCGCTTAACTATATATTCAATCTATCAATTAAAACGCGTAAATACCCTTCTCTATGGAAAACTTCGAAAGTGATCCCAATACATAAATCCGGTTCAAAATCAGACATACCCAATTATAGACCTGTGGCACTCCTGTGTGTGTTTAGGAAGGTTTTTGAAGCGGTGATACACGTTAGGTTATTTACTCAACTTAAAGCGGGCTTCTATGATGAACAACACGGCTTTCTACCCCAAAAATCAACCACGACGAACTTGATGAATATTACTACGTTTATCGCGAACAATCTGGATAATACCAGGCAGGTAGACGTAGCATATTTTGATTTTCAGAAGGCATTTGACCGTGTGGACAATACAATACTTCTGTACAAACTGGCACTACGCGGTTTTTCGACAGACCTCTTAGAGTTCATAGTAGACTATTTGTCAAATAGGGCCCAGTTCGTAAATTATCACGGATGCGCATCGATACCTTACCAGGTCACTTCCGGTATAGGTCAAGGGAGTAACCTCGGTCCGTTATTTTTCCTTATTCTTATCAATGATTTACCGGTACAGATTGCGCATTCCTTCTGTCTTATTTTTGCTGATGACGTAAAACTGGCCCTACCTGTGCATTCCTCACGGGACACCGCTTTGCTCCAGGCCGATATAGACAGAGTACATGAATGGGGTAGATCTAATAGTCTAGCTCTTAATATATCCAAGTGCGCTATAATTACTTATACGCGCTCTAAGCAGCCACTTTATGACGACTATTATATAGCGGGTGAAAAACTTAAACGTGAAACCATAGTTAAGGACCTTGGAACATGGTTCGACTCACAGTTAACATTCCACCACCAGACTCTCGAAATCTGTAAAGCAGCTCGTAAACGTATGGGCTTCATTATGCGTCAGACCCAGCTATTTAATTGTCGACTAACTTTAGATGTACTATATTACTCATATGTACGTAGTAAAACAGATAGCAATGCTATCGTGTGGAACCCGTATGAAGCCAAATACGTACTTACAATAGAAAAAATACAAAAAACGTTTGCAAGATACTTGTTTAAGAAACTGTACTATTATTATCCCTCTCTTTACCCGACCCCCTACGTGCTAGGCATGGTAGGCTACCAGACATTAGAAGCACGGCGAAATGTTACTTTAGTACAATTTTTTCTTCGGCTACTGCAAGGAAATATTTACAACAGTTACCTGTTATCACAGATTTCCTTAAACGTTCCCCCAATACCTAAACACGGTCTGCGTCCCCGAAAACAACCTCTGCTTAGCCTCCCGCGCGCGCGCACCAGGGCACTGTCTAACTTACCGCTTCACCGCGCTCTGCGGCTCATTAACAATATATTGGACCAGGACGAAACTCTTGATCTCTTCTCGACCTCCGAGCCGAGATTTCTAGCCACTGCCGGGAATTATCTCGAGACCATCGTGGCTTCGAGTACGATAAGTGAGAATTAATTATTATTAACTGTATTTTATGATAATTCAATTTATTTATGTTCTCAAATGTACCTGTGTCATGTTTGGTGTTTTTTGTACTGTAAGTGACATATGAAACAAATAAATAAATAAATACACTGAAACAAATAAATAAATAAATACACTCATTAGGGTATGTATGTACAGTTTCTTTATTTATGGAAACAGAAGATACTTTATCTGTTTAAGTACAATATTTAATTAGAAAAAAAGAAAAAAAAAATATTTATTTAACGTTTATTATCTTTTCAATAGTAACTTGGAACTTTAAAAGTTACAATTTTTGGTGGGAACTCAAATATGACGTTTGTCTATGGTTTGTTATTTTTTTAATTTGTTTGCACTGGATAGTAATGCCAACTGTCTAGTTGAATAAAAATATCTAAAATGAATAAAACTTGATAATTAAAACAGAATTGATGATGGCTTTGTTACATACAATAGTAAATAACATAATAACAATTATGGCTTTTGTATTTTACTTTTTATATAGTGTAAAAAACCTACCCTACGATTGAAAATAAATAAGTATACAATGTTTAACTTGTAAATTTGAGTTAATTTTGTGTAATATTGTTTTTTAAGAAGTTGTTACTGCTGTAATTACTTACTTAATAATTCTAACTGAAACCTTACTTCAAAAATAAGTTAATGTTATTATCTTGGTAAACAGTGCTTTTATGAAAAATGTATGACCTATAAAAGCACGCTAAACAATGCTTTTATAGAGCATAGAGTTTTTGCCAACTTATTATAGGTCTCATTGTATATGACTTAGCGACTATGTAAATGACAGATAAAAGTACAGGAGTAGAAATATGTATTTACGCTCACTAGCTTAGGTTATAACAATTTATGCATGATATGTTTTTCTCAAGTATGTGAATTATTGTTTTTCTTTTTGAGAAGTAAAGATCTTTAAACCGAAGTCTCATTATGTGAAATACTGGTGGTAAATTATTAAAATGAAATAATAGAACCCCACTGGCACATGTGTAATTGTCTTTACAGTTAAGGCCCATCTGGCATGTATGTACACCTTTATTTGTTTTCTGAAAGTGGGTAGTTTGCACAAATTGTAACTTTGACAGAGAAAAATATATCTTTTCTCAGTCAACCCGTGAACACGAAAGTTGAAAGGACGACGACGAAACTTCCAAAACGTCGGGAACTCAAATGAGTTAATATACGCGATATAATCCGTTTAAATTGCTTTATTTAAATAAGTGATGATGGCGGCAAGAGAAAAAAAAAACATTACTTATGGCGGTAGCACACCTCCGCCGCGAAACTGACAAGGCGAAACCGCGACACGAGTTCCGCAGCGAAACCTGGCCACACACGCCGCGTTCGCTGTAAGCGAAACCGCCAGTACGTTAGCGGCAAGCTTAGTGAAATGTCGTCATCGTCAGAGGAAGAAGAGGTTTTGCTCTTTGAACTTGTAACTTTGAAAAGACGAAGAATCTGGGTGCATGAAATTAATGAAGAGAGAAAAAGATAGGAGAAAACAGATTATGCAAAAAACTTGAGTCACGAGTTATTTATACAGTCAGGATGACTTAATAAATAAATTATAGGTCTATTGCGGACCTCCAGATATTTTTTTCTGAAAATTCAACTGACCTTTTAATAAAATTACACGTTTCGCCTCACAAATTTGTCGATTGCGTCAGAACGCGCGCGAAACTAAATGCGAAACAAGCAAAAAGGCGAAACGCGGAGATGTAGCCGGCATCGGAGCAGATCGGTGGATCAGTGCGCGACAGAGACAGCGCCATAGTTAACTCTCCGCGTTAGAACGGGCAAGTTCGCTAGAGTTCCGTGCGCCTTACAAAGGACAACCTGGGGGAATCGTTCAGCGGTTTCGCTACTATAGTTTCGCGGCGGAGGTGTGCTACCGGCATTAACTATCAAACTAAGTAGCGGCTCATACAAGACACCAATTTTTCAAATTTCATCAATAAACATCATGTAGTTATTGAGTATTATATCGGTAGCTTAGGGACGTATGGACATGAAAAAACGATAAGGGTTCCGTTTTTGCCCTTATGGCTACGGAACCCTAAAAGGATGAGTGAGAAGAAATCACTTCTTTAACGAAAATAGTACAATTCTTAGAAATAAAAATAAATTATACTTGTCTAATATTTAATACACTTCTCCATTAGATGATACCAGTATTCAAAACATTTATTCCATTTTGAAATGGGGTTTAATAAACTGCTGATTTGTATGCGTTAATAACTTCTTCGGGTGTGCGAAAACGTTCGCCGTGATTACGAATACTGCTTAATTTGGAAGGTAAAAAAAAACGATTAGGGCTCAAGTCAGGGATGTAAGGCGCATGACCTAGAATTTTGACATTTTGCCTCTCAAATACCCAGTTTTGCGCGCGGTGTTCATGCTTGTGATGTCATGGTGCAGTATCGTACGACGTCTTACGTAAGTGATAACTTCTGTTCTACTACGATCGTCTAGCACAATAGTAGCTCCGTGACCACCCTTTGCCACAAACGAGGCAACCATTTTTAGCATATTAAATAGCAGAGCACTGTACCGCCGAACCTAAGTCTGCATAATATTAAATAGCAGAATGTTGGTTACATGAACCCTAACAGAAGCGAACGGCTGCCATTAAAATAAGTTACGTTGGGTTGAAACTGCGACCCTATTCAGAAGCGAACATCTGCTATAATGATACAAAACTTACATGGGCAGAATGACAAAAGGGGGAACGGGTGGGCTCGGGGAGCAAAGCTTTCTTTGGGTTGTTTGGCTTGGTTAGGTTCGTTAGACCTTGCGGCTCTCAGAGCAGAAATACATGTCACATCCTCAGCATAAAGAAAAAAAAAATCCAAACTAACAGGAACTAACGGCTGCCTTAGGACTGCGACCCTATACAGAAGCAAACACCTGGGGCCCGTTTCATAAACGCTTGTCATTTGTATTACAAGCGGAAATCTCTATTGTATTCATATTTTTGGAAAAAGACTTCCGCTTGTGATACAAGTTAGAAGCTTTTGAGAAACGGGCGCCTGATATAACACAAAACTTACATGGGCAGAAAGACAAAAGGGGGCAGGGGGGGCTCGTTCAAACAAACATTCTTTGGCCTAGTTAGGTTCGTTAGGTACTTTGCGTCTCTCAGAGCAGAAATAGAAGCCATTTCAAACAAACAAAAATGAACGGCTGCCATGAAAATAGGTTAGGTGAGAACTGCGACCCTATACCGAAACGAAATGGTATAATGACAAAAAACTTACATGGGCAGAAAGACAAATTTAAATCTAACGAACTAGGTTTGATTTTATAATGCCATTCAATATGTTGCTAAAAGTATAGTATGCCAATTACATTTTACGAATGCATAAATTACATCTTAGACAAATCCCAGGTAATAATTTGCGTAACAATAATTAATCAAATCATTACTTGGGAAATTATATCAGTGCGAAACATTGAGTTAGGAAATAAAACTTGGCCCAAATAAAAATATGAGATAAATAGGTTGGGAAGTAAAAAAACTCTAAATAATTTTCGCCGATACATTATAAACCGATTTAAGACAAAACTTGCGACCCGTCCGTGTATCACACAAATATAAATAATAAATGTATTTTTCTATGAGAATGAAAAAATATATAAACAGGCAGAGCGACGCAAACGGGTGACTTTGTATTAATTCTGTTGATGACATTTTGTCATACATAATGATAAAGATTTTAAATGTTTGGTTCTTTTTAGGGTTGCGTACCAAAAATGGTAAAACATTACTCTTATGGTGCGACTCTGTCTGTCTGTCTGTCCGACTATTAAAGCGCCATATCTCAAAAACGACTCATGATATCTACTTATAAATATTTATAAACATGGTATGCCTACATGTATTGCAAAGGAAATATTCAAAAATGTACTTTTATTTTCTAAAGAAACGACGAAAATTAAAATATCGAGATGAAAATTAAAAGTCTAATCTACTAGGTCAGCTTGATCTGCTTATTTTTTATATTGTGATTAGATTTTGTTTTATTAAGGAAATTGTGAAAAAAAGACACCATTCCCCCTTTATCTCCGAAGTTGACCAACGAAAATTTTGAAAATTTCATAATTTGTATTCATAAACATAAATATTACATGAAAATTATAACCATATCTCTAACTAGCTATTTTTTTTTAATTTTCAGAAAAACCTACTTGAACAACCAGGTTGCGTTAATTTTGCACCTCATTTTTATGCAATACTGTAGATATCAGGTGCAAACTTAACTTAACCGGAACCGGGTAATATAATAATGTTAGCGTAAGTGAAACTTTGTACGGAATCCTCGGTGCGCGTAGCCGACTCGCATTTGGCCGGTTTTTTTTTTCACTCACAAACTATTTATTTGGCCGTACTCTTGAAAATCAATTTAAATGCAAAAGCAAAGAAACTGAAATTAGAAACTCGAGCTTTACGATACATTTTCTTTCGTAACTCTTAGAGACAACGAAAACTAAACCTCGCAGGCGGATCGGTTCGTGTGTACTCGTAAATGGTAAAATAAATTACCCGTTCTGGCGAACACTGTTTAGAACGATAGGACAACAGGAAATAAAATATCCTGGACCCACCAGGGGGACATGTTGGTGACCACGAGTAATAGGACAGCGGTTTTCTAGCCCGTTCAGCACGTGCAATTTAAGAGATGTCTCTTCGGTCCATTTTCCATACAAACGTAGTCTCGGTCTCAATTGAAAAGTAGGTAACAGAAGTAGAAGAAATTTTGTAAGTATGGACTAGACGTAATTGTCTATGCCTGTGGTTTTTCAGATTTTCATATAAATGTGTAATATCAGAATTACAAGAGCTCAAAAGTCGATAAAAAAAGGGGTCAATTTTGCACGAGAATTACGGACTAATACAGCATTTTTACAAAAATCTAAAAAACTACAGCCATGAGAAATATAATGAAAGCTTGATTGTAATATATCATTGATTTATGTGTTATACTTTTCGTATAATATGAGGATTACGAAACACAAAATTCAACCGCCCTAATCTTGGAAAGCCTACAGCTATCTCGACACACATTAGCGGGAAGCGGAGATGCAGTGCCGCGCCGCGCAGTCTTCTCTCTGACATTACGCGACCGTTGATATGAATTTTGAGTTTTTGACATTATCATAGAAAGTTGCAATTATCTTTCGCTTGGTGAAAGTGTAACGCTTGAATGGATTAGAAATGGGTCAAGTTTTTGCGTAATTGCGTAAGTACGCAAGCTCCATTTGATTTAAGCAGCAATAAAAGTTTATTGCTGCCGTGTTAGTATGTTTGTATGGGTCAAATCTTGGAAGCTAATTTAGTTCCACTTGCCGGTTTCTGATTGTACTAAACTTTTGCGCACTTTTGTAAGTTTACTGACTATGCAATATTAAGATAATATCGAGCTGATATGATGATGGAGACGGAAGGGCATAGGAACTCTGTAATAAGTTACTACAATCCTACCGAGTTTGAGCCCTTTACATTCAACACGATGATCAATTGATGGATGTTTAAAGAAAAGTTTAGTCCTCAATAAAAGCTTCTCACAAAAATGTATTTCATAAAGAAACTTATGAACGTTAAATAGGTCCATCGAGATAACTCGCCCTTTAGGTATAGCAATAAATATTTATAAAGATTATTTTGAATGAATGAAAGCATTTATTTCGGAAATATTGATCCATATTGTGTTAGTAAAATTTATTCTAAGTTTGTTAGTGGAAAGTGTAATTATAATTAGACCTAACGTGCACAGACATCCAGTGAGCTAGGATAGGGCTGTCCATCCTCTCAGCTACCACCCTCAGAAGCGCGTTGGTGCTGCCCCGTACGCGCTCACTCAGGGACGCCACCCGCTTGCGCATCACGGCTTGGAAACCGTCAGTTCTCCGCGCTGCAAACATCCCCGACGCACTGCAGCGCCAGGGCAGCCCCAACAACCCCCTGAAGGCGTTGTTATACTGGACGCGCAGAGCACTGTAGGCTCTTTTGGTGTAGTCGCTCCACAGGTTGCACGTGTATAGGGTTTGACAGTACGATTTAAACAGGGTTATTTTCACCTCAGTAGAACAACGCGCAAACCTGCGGGACAACATGTTACACCTTACCGACAGTGCTCTGCGCTCCCTTTCCATATCAACATCATCTTTAAGAGTATCTGTGACCCAGTGACCCAAGTATTTAAATTTTGTAACTGTGGGAAGAGGAGAACCACTGAGAATTATTGGCGGAATGGGATATGTTTTCGTGCCAGACTTGAACAGTAGTACCTCACTCTTCTTTACATTATATTTTAGTCCGTGGGTCACAGCATACCTTTCACAAATAGAAAGCAACTTTCTAAGGCCATTGACTGAGGGGCTCAGCAGCACCATGTCGTCTGCGTAGCTTATGTTGTTAACAAAACAGCCGTCCACCGAGCAGCCGACACCCGCGCTGCTGAGCTCCTCAATCAGACCATTTACATACACATTGAATAACGTGGGAGACGTTAATCCCCCCTGTCTCACTCCACATTCCATCTTGAAGGCCTCAGAGTATTCCCCTGCCCAACGAACTACATTTGATTGATTGTCATACCAGTACTTGAATGTTCTAATGACTTCAGAAGGCAAACCCGTGCCCCTTCTTAACTTATTCCACAGCACTTGGTACGACACCAGGTCAAATGCCTTCGACAAGTCCAAGAAGCATGCGTATACTGGCGTGTTCCTCTCAGTATAGTACCGGACAGTGTGCTTAAGACATAGAACTGCTGCTTCAGTGGATAATCCCGGGCGAAAGCCGAACTGGGCGTCATGCAGGTTGACATGTTTACTTAAATATGTGTTAAGCACACTATCCAGCACCTTTGCCAAAATCGTGGCCAGTGAGATAGGCCGATAGTTAGACTTGTCGGAGGCATCCCCCGTTTTGTTTTTTATGATAGGTACCACAATAGTTTTCATGAGGTCGTCTGGTAAGTAGTTGTGGCGTATGCAAAACGTATACAGCAAGGCAAGTACTCTGGGGAGATGGGCACCCGCATGCTGCAGGTGCTCGATACTGAGACCGTCATGCCCGGGTGACTTACCTCTGGTCATGTGTCGGATCACATTAGACACCTGTGATGGTGTTATTCTGATCGGGCCGTCATCCTCGCCGTTCCCAGTATCGAGCACCGTCTTAAACTTGGCAGTCGGCTGCGCTTCCACTTTAAAGTGATCCCTAAAAAGGTTGGCAACATCACTTGGGTCACTAATACCATCGACACTTGCCGGTAGGCTCCCCCGAGGGCTTATCTTATTGGTGGATTTCCAGAATTGTATGAAGTTTTTCGCTTTGTGGTGTGAGGCAATAATGTCCATTTTAATTTGGTCTTTGTTGTTTTGACAGAACTTCAGTTTGGCTTTGAATTCTTTCCTGGACGTGCACATTTCGTCATACAAGTGACCAGATTTAGGCTTACCGTGTGCACACCATTCCTGAAAACAAAGCCTCGCCTTCTGGTGAGCCCCCCGGACATGTTTATTCCACCCCGTGACATAGCCACGTCCCCTGGGCCGGTCTCTGCCACAACTACCAACCGACGCCTCTATGATTGCCCCCGTAATGGAATTGTACAGTGCATCAATGATTTTTCTATGACAGTTGTTATCACATACCTTATCACAACATAATTCCAATTCTCTAGGAAAATCAATAAGCTTTAATTTATTATTACATATATTTAAATATTCTTTAATTTGTGATGGTACCCGCTCCCCCCATAGTACTCCTTTCAGTTGTTCATTGTCATTTTTAGCGTCACTATCATTAATTTTTGCAACATTCTTATTTAAATTACATAAAAGCTCTACAGGGAAGTGATCGGACCAGTATACATCATAGTGTATTTTGGCAGACAGGACTGTTTGCCTGGCCGCTGCAGATGTCACGCAGTGGTCAAGCCATCTTGTACACCCGTGCCTGTCACTTACGTATGTATACGAGTCCGAAGGCAAGAGTTCTGAGTCGACTATATACAATTGTCGCTCCGAACAAAAACTATTCAATTCACTGTAGAACGTTGTACTAGGATGAGCGTTAAAATCGCCTAACAAATAGATCAAATCAACCTGTTCACTATCTATGATCGCATACATTTCACTCAAACAGTCAGTGAATTCAACTAGGTTATCACTCTCGTCAGTAGGCATGTACACGGAAAACACTATGATGGACCTAACATCCGTAACAATTTTGAAGGCCAAGAGCCTAACACTTTTGCACTGTATAGTGGAAACGCACGGAAACCAGTTTTTACGCCACAGGAGCGCCACACCCCCGTGAGGACGACCACGCAGTACGCCCGCCGATATGTCCACTGCTGTGTTACCGTAGTAGGCAAAGTTAGAGTCAACTGTTCCCAGTTTGGGTATATCGTGCTCCAATAACCACGTTTCTTGAAGTGCGATGATCTCAGCTGATTCACAGAGTGCCCGTACACAGTCCACCGATCGAGAAAAACCTTTACAGTTAAATGATATAAATCTGCAATTATTAGTTGCTATACTATCCATTAAATTGATTATTTTGATCAACTAACCCATTATCTCTATTCTTCGGCATTTTTGAAAAATTAACAAAACGCCTAAACAGAATTCCTTCCGGCCAGAAGTCTTCACTAAGAAAGGTGGTCAACTTGCTTTTGGGCACGAGCACTTTGAATGCATTATAGCCTCTGTCAATTTTTAAATTTAATTTATGCAACGTTACATTAATTCGTGCCTTGTTAAGCACATGCGCAGATATATCCTCCTCCTTAGTGAACTTGTCAACATTATATAAAAACAACGGTATCTTAGTGTCGGCCGCTTTGAATTTTCCAGTAATTTCTGTAACTGCAGTTCCCATCTTTCCCTCAATCCTATTTCTCAACCGCCTTCGCTGCACTAGTGTCCACTCCTCAGAAGGATTTTCATACTTCCATTGCCCTGTTCCCGTAAGTTTTTCAGCAACAGTCACTTGAGAATCAAGTTGCGATACGCTAGCGCACATTTGTGCATTTGATTGCGCATTGGTTAAGTCAGCGTGTGACATAGTTTCTTTTGCACGCGCATCAGCTGTTTGCTGCGACTGAGTACACATTCGCAAACCTGCCCGCGCAGTAGTTATACTGGTCTGCAACATAGTCATATTTGCAAGCGCACTCGCATCTTGCGACATCGGTGATTTTGCCCGCGCAGTTGCATCCTCATTAGTCATCGGGGTTCTTGTATCGGATCGACGCTTTGACATACGCGGTATTGAGTTTCCATTATCGTCGGCCGCCGCTCGTCCGTTACTGTGACTCACGCTGACGGTAGATATGTCGCGATATTTTCTTGATGTTTCAAGCGGTTGTTCGGGACTATTTACCAAGGAACTACAATTATTTGTGTTAAATCTGGGAATATCCCTCAACCCCATGGGCCCACTATCGTAATTGCAGTGTCGACTTAAGTAGTTCCCTCGCCGGGTATTTACATTGTTGTGGTCATTACGATAGGCAGGTGACGAAGATAATTTTAAGTCATCCACCTCTTTTTTTAAAATCTGAAACGTATCAAGAGAGACATAGCGATCTTGCACTGTTTGTACCTCGTTCTTTAGAATTAAAATATCCTTAAGGAGTCGCGTCACATCGACATGGTCGAAAGTTATAGGAGGCAGTTTTTGAAGATCGCGTGCCACAAATACCGGAATTAAATCAGGATCCGTTCGTTTCATAAGCGTAATTATGTCGTCCATGTCTCGATTTGTTTTTCCGTCGCCTTTTCGCAATTTGATTCGCTCTTCCGACGGGATGGATTCATATAATAATTTCTTGGACCCACGTATTTCATCCGACGTAAATGCCGACACACATATTTGACTTAAACTGTTCTCACTCATAACGTCAAGTTTATTCCTCACGAAAGCCAAAACTTCACTAATAACTAGATTACAACCGGTACATTTAATTACTTCCGATGCCATTGTCACAATAATTTCGCGACGCAGAGACACTGCAGTCTGATACGCGCGACAGAAGCGGGGCGCGCGCGACGACTGATTTTACTACGCAGATTAGGTGTCTACCGTCCGGCTTCATAATCAAATCAGATCAATGGTACCATTCTCATAAGGGCCATTTAAATTTGAAACTATGAAGTAGCTAAACTATCTTAATCGAGATATCTTATCACCACATATAAATCACCATTATCATTGAGGAGTTTCGGTGGCCTTCTGTGGTCTTCTTCATTGGTTTACTTTACCAATGCATATTTTTGAAAACAAATGCTCGACTTTTTTCTTTAAATACCAAATCGCTATAAAGATAATTTCAGTACTTGTGAAGGAGTCGATTAAAAGAATTTAAAGTAGATATGCCCGAGACCCCGAACTCATACAGTTTTTTAGTCTAATCAAAATCAAAAGTCTAGTCAGGATGACCCAGATCAGATGCAATAACCATTGCATCTGATCTGGGCATGGTCAGTGTATGCATATTTCTAAAGTGTATGATAAATCAAATTGCACCTTTTTCGAACACTGTATATAAAATAGTTATGTGCATGAAAACATGTATCTCAACGAATAATATATCAAATGTTCAATAGGTATCTTAATACCTTTTCATTCACGTACTAACATTTTGATGATGATGTTATGCCACCTATAACACCATCCCTATTCAAAATCTCTTCAGACCAAAAATAATAAATAATTATGTTTACGGTATTTTTTACATGTGACAAGTGATTCTATCTTTTTTGTGTTTTCTAGAATGATTAATACACTATTTTACAGAACAATAAGGCATATTTTTTCACTTTGAGAAGTGAAATAATACGACAGTCATGCAGCGCCGCCATAAGCAACTGACAGCCCGTTTGACCCAGTTTAGACACCCGCCTTTTTCGACACAGTTTTCGTGGATCATTTTGCGACGCTAGTTGTGCTTCTATGTTCTTTGTTAGTTAATTTCTTTTACTCCAAAAATTTGCACGCTTGCTTGTAAGGAAAATTTAATTGTACCTAACACCTTTATTAACTGTATTTTTTCAAATGAATATATATTTAATTTAATTCGTAACGTTGGCAACTAACAAAAAAGGATTTATCCAAATGTATATCATCCATCGAGGGGGTTAAATTTGGGTTATTGAAATTCATGCCCTAAACTTTAGACTGACATGTCTGAAACTTCGTCAACAGAGTCTTCATGAAAACCTTTGAAAAATAATTTTATCCTTTTTTAATATAACGGGTTAAATGGGGGTTGAAAGCTAGTAGTGGGAACGTGTTTAAATTTTTAAGTAATAAACTTATAAAGAGCTAAGTAATTTCACCATTTTTTAAAACTCATGTCTTAAGAGGATGAAATAGGGGTGAAAGTTAGGATGCAGAAATTCGGAGATGGTACCTACGTCACGAATGGACTCTTTATTAAAAACTGAGAATAGTAGTTTCACCGTGAATATAGTTTCACCGTCTGTCTGCCCATCTTTCTGTGACAGGGCTCCAACTCTTGAACGTTAAAATGTAGACACTTGAAATGTTCACAGAATAGTACATTACTGCAGACGCCGGGAAAGTCGGGCTTGCCGGGTGAGTAGCCATAGTCGGACATGGATACTGATACAAAGCCGGCAAGCACATTTCACGGCCAGAGGCACGTATAGTGTTTTTCTCAAACATATGCAATGAAATAAAAAAAAAACCATTAAAAAAAACTACACGACACTAGTTTTCGAATTTTTACCTTCAATCCCTCCATAATGTTTTTATTTGTCGGAAGTCGTCCGTATTTCGCGTGTGTAGTGTTCGAGTAGACCCTATTGGGCCGTTATACACAACCTTTATAATAAGAATCTTAATTTCTATTATAAATAAAATAAATGCAGAGGATTTTAAATATTGTCTATGGTCTCTGGTGACTTACGTATAGACAATATTTTAAATTTATTCATTGACATATGAACCATACAAATTCGTGTTCTTAATGTCAGTTCGTGTGTAATAGGCATTAACGCGGATATTTTTAGTCCGACAGCCATTCGGCCAGGGAGAAAAAAAAACATTCAGTTATTAGCCTGTTCTTGAACACAGACGCCATGTTTACACTAAAATTAAAAAAAAAATACTTTCCGGCCTAGGCCTTCAATTTTGTATGAAATTTCCTTTACTGATCTCTCAAGTTGTTCCGCCGAAACGTGATATTTTGAAGCTTGTATCACGCACGTAATGACAAAATTTAAAAGTACATTACTGCAGATGCCGGGAACGAAGGGCTTGCCGGGTGAGTAGGTGTAGACGGGCGACCGTAGGGAGGCCGAATAGTGATACGAAGCCGGCAAGCTCTTTCCACGGCCAGAGGCATGCATGCTCTCCGATGTGGCGTTACCTGATGTGATTTTTGATGGGACATCTATCCCTTTATCATCTACTGTCAAAAATTTGGGTATCACCATAAATCAGACACTTTCTTGGTCACCTCACATAGCCGAGTTCAGCAGGAAATTGTTTGCATCGCTTCATTCTCTGAGGCGTTTGCAGAACTTCCTCCCACTACACACTAAAATATCTCTTTCCAAGTCTCTTCTACTCCCGCTCCTCGATTACGGAGACATAGCTTTTCTGGACCTTAAGGAGGGACTGCTTGACAAGCTTAAGCGCTTACAGAACGTTTGCATTGGGTACATATTTGGGCTGCGTAAGTTCGATCATATATCCCAGTTCCGAAACCAGCTCGGCTGGCTTCCAATCCGTCGTCGTAGAGATGTGCATGTCCTGTCATTGCTGTTTAACGTTTTATTTAACCCTGCCTCACCTCCTTACTTATCCGAAAGATTTTCATTTATGGCTACGGGTAGTGGCCACCGCCTGCGCTCGAGTGCCAATATTTCTCTTGCCTTTCCGGCCAATAAGTCACGTACATACAGGAAATCTTTTACTGTGCATTCCGTAAAATTATGGAATAACTTACCGGTATCTGTGAGCTAATCACAATCTGTGGCATCATTGAAGGCCAGGCTAAAAATGTTATGGCTGGAAGACCCTCGACCAGACTAGATTAATTGTCTTTATAATTTTTCTTGACATTTTTGACTTAAATTGTTATGTATTTATTAATAAAGGTTAAAGATTTAAATGTGTATATATATAAATATAATATATATATGTAATATATATGTAATATGTATAAAGTATTCGTATTATATCTATTTGTATATATTATAGGTAAATATTTATTATAATTTATAACAATTAAAATTTTGGCTTCGTTTTTTTTGTGCGTATTAAGTACCTAATTAGTTGGTTTGTCTATCTTTTTTAATGTATACTTTTTTTTCTTTCATTTGCTTAAAGGTTAACTGGAAGAGATCCCTCACAGGGATAAGTTCGCCTTTGTACATATCTGTGTTTTGTAAATATTATTTTTTTTGTATTAATTTATGTGCAATAAAGTGATTACATACATACATACATACATGCATAGTGCTTCTCTAACATAGGTATGCAATGAAATACACCACTCAAAAAACTGCACGACAATAGTTTTTGAAATTTTCCCTTCAATCCCTCTATAATGCTTTTTAATTGCGGAAGTCGTCCGTATTTTGCGTGTGTAGTGTTCGAGTAGGCCCTATTAGGGCACACAACCTTTATAATAAGAATCTTAATTTCTATAATAAATAAAATAAATGCAGAGGATTTTAAATATTGTCTATGGTCTCTGGTGACTTACGTATAGACATTATTTTAAATTTCTTCATCAATATATGTTACATGAACCATACAGTTCGTGTTCTTAATAGGCAAGTTTTTTAATTTTCCTTAGGCGCTTCCACGCATTATTTCTTGCATACGTAATATTTTTATATCTTTTAATACATTATACCACTTACTCTTATATCATATATTAATTATACTTGGTAAGCGTTATACCAAAAATCTTTTATACCCATTGGACGTTATACACCATCAAATAATCAATTTAGTTGTTAAATCAAAAGTTTATTATGCCCCATAAGTGATTATATTCTATGAAATTTGTATACAATGTTGTTATATTCATTGAAAGTATATCAAAAGTTGTTATACCGAGCATTACACACCCAGTTGGAAGACTGATATTCTCATCTTGCAAAATGATTAACTGTATGCAATCGTATAAAAACATTAATTTGTAACTGTTACTTATTATTTTTTTCGTTGGAATTAGCGACTAGAGTTATTGCACACTGTGTGAAATCTTCCAAGTGTCCTGCTAATGTTCAATATAAATTAATACACTTTTTTAACAAATTGCGCAAAATCGTATTTCTTAAATTGAATATTTAATTTTTAGCTTGACATATTCTTATTATTTTTTGGGTACATTTTGTGAAATTTTAGTAATTATAATAGGTCTACCTATTACGGTACAAGGGTTAGAGCGCTTGGATAGACAGAGAGACATATAATATGGTTCCTCAATTCTATTTAGGTTGCAAACGCCAAAAATGAAATTTTACTTATCTGTCTGTGTTATATTATATTTCACTTTACAGCTGGTAGCTACTTCTGTGAGTTAGTTGGAGCCTAGATCGATTTGTGTAACATTGTCTTATCATAATTTTAAAAAGTTTGCTATAGTAAGTTTTTGTGTAGATATTGCTATTTACAATATTTTCATGTTGCTTTCTTTTTTCCTATTTCTATAACCCTTTGTTGTTTTTTAGGACCGAAGAAGAAAGCACAATGAATCCGGGAGCAGATGAACTATCGTCTGGGTTAAATGGAAGGCTTAGGCCGAGAAAGTCAAACATTCCCAGTCCGCAATCTACAAAACTTGTTCGAAAGTCGGACGGAAAAACTGGCCAAGATAAAGTTAAGCGAACTAGTACCGCATCCAAATCTCCGCCAAATAAAACAGATGATCTCGCAACCAAGTCTGATTCTACATTTCTTTGTCCTTATTGTGACAAACATTTTGCTTCTAAACAAACACTGTCTAAACACGTACGGCGAATACACGGAGCTAGTTCGAAGCAGGACAGCTTCATTGCTTGTCTCTTCTGTAGCCATTATGAAGCTGAAAGCATCGAAATTATTCGCCACATGGCGGGCACTCATCCTGAACAATATTTCGCATGCTTAAACTGCCATACACGGTTTTCTTCCTCAGTTGAGCTAGCTGAGCATAAAACCAAGTTATGCGAAACAAAGTTGCCTTACCGCAGCAGGCTTCGCCAAAAAGTTTCAATGAGTTCTCTGAAAGAAACCCGTAAAGATGATTTTGGGAATGAGGGTAAAGTGTACTCTGATGGACACGGCTTTAATGGAATTGTGATTTCTTGTGAACTGAAACCATCACAAATAGGCGATGGGGCTGATATTGAAGATAATATAACTACGAATTTAATTTTGCCATCAAGCAAAAATCTAGGCAACAATACAGTAATAGAAAAGAATGCTGTAATAGTATTAGACGACATTCAGTGGAACAAGCGAATGCCTCCTAACTTCTCATTTCATAACACCGACGCCGATCAGATACTATCGCGACTTGGCGTGGTGCACCGCTCGCCTCGAACGGGGGAGTCTACAAAAAAGGATTGGAAAAATCTAGACGAAACCACACAAAAATTTGAAAAATGCTTTGACACAACTTTTTATTCTAAAGTGGCAAGCAATGTCCAGGAAAACATGAGCAAATTTTTAGACGGGTCTTTCAATTTCAATCCAGATCCTGACAGTACCATTAAAACACGGAAGTCGAAAAATAGTGTTGTGATAAATACTGCTGAAGGGTTTCCAATACTCCTTGCAGGTGAACAATATTCGCGCAATGCTTTTGATAGATACATGCCTCGGGCCATTGCTCCAAAGCATAAGTGGAAATGGGATAATTTAGAAAGTGAAAAGGGTCCTATCAATCCCGACCAAATCAAGCGCGATTCACACACGAATAATTGCATTATATCGTTGGTCTCTAGTTTAGACATCTGGACGCAACTGCGAATGAGGCGTAAATTTGAAGAAAAATTTGGCTGTCCGCCACTCGAGAAAAAGACTGAAAAACAGACGATTATAAGTAATGAGTTGAAAGAAATACTAGAGAGTAGAGAGCTGCCCACTCCGTCAACACAAGTTATGAAAGTGACAAAAAAGCCAACAGAAATGGTCGCCGGCGGTGACTTCCCTTCGTGTTTGGGGCTGGTACCGTCCACGTCCACTTATGAAATGCAGCCGGCTGTCCTCAGCGGTGAGTGGGTGCGGCCGCGCTGCTACGTCTGCTGCGCCTGTGGCGCGCAGAGTCTTGATTCGCGCGCAGTCTCCGCCCATGTTTCCACTCAGCATCCCAACGCCCAAGTTCAGCACTATGAAATTGTTGGGGAACAACTTTTAAATGCAGACATACTGCAACATTTGTATGTACCTCCCAGCCAAATGTGCAATCGGACGAGACCACCTCGGGGGTTCAGAGAATGTACCAAATGTAAAAAATCTATTACGCTTGACGATTTACACCAACATATGTTGGATTGTGCAGGAGATACCCCTGCTGTGCGTAGGAAGTGCCGGTATCGGCCTTTCGGCGTACGAAGACGCCGGCCGCGTCTGCCCGATAATACAATCCGCAAAAAAATTCGTAAGGATATTCGTACTAGACAAAGACCGAAAGCCCTCATGAGACCTCGACCCATTAGAACCGAAGTTGGAGACGGTGAGTTTTATTGTATTATATCACGTATTCTAACATCTTATATTAAAATTCCATTAATATTAAATTGCAAACATAAGGTTCTATACTACCTCCTATATATACAAAAATTAAATAAATAACCATAAATAATTCTAGTCTACTTTTCTAAATCTGTACAGGTGATTGAGGTGTTCTAACTGTAACCACGTATAAAATCGTCGGGTATAGGTCATCATCATCAGAAACTTAAGAAGCCAGGCTCTTGTCGGTGGAGCAGCTTCCATGTTTATCTATTTTCAGCTTTCGTTTTGATGTCCTGATACGACACGCCGTCTACTTTCTCCTTTATTTGGTCTATATTACATCTCCTAGGTCTTCCTCTCTTCCTCCTTCCCTCAATCTTTCCTTCTATAGTGGCTTTTATGTAATCGTCGTGTCGTAGCAAATGTCTAAACATCTTTCCACTTCTGTTTTCAATGGTTTCTAACAACGACCTTTTCTCTTCTACTCTTTTAAACACTTCCTCATTCGTAATTTTTTCCGTCCAGCTTATTCTTTCCATTCGTCTCCAGCACCACATTTCGAATGCTTCCAACCATTCCCTATCACGCTGTGTCAATGTCCACGTTTCGCTTTCATATAGGGCTATACTCCGGATGTACACTTTTATAAGTCTCTTACGAATGTGGCCCGATATTCTGGTTCTGTATAAACTCTTTATAGCATTAAAAGCTTTTTTGGCTATAGCTATTCTAGTGATGATGTCCGGTGTACATCTGGAGTCATCAGTGATTATGCTTCCTAGGTATTTAAATTGTTTGACTTGTTCTATTGGTATGTTATTTAGAGTGATTGATCTATGTCTTGAATTTGTTTTTGAAGTGAAAAGTGTTTTTGTTTTATTAATAATTATTTTTAGTCCGAAGCCTTGAAAAATGTCTTTCCGTCATTTCTGAAACTAACTGTTCTAATTGTAATGGCGTCTGTGCAAAGGCTGCAATGTCGTCAGCAAAACGAATAAACTGGATTTTATTGTCATTGATATTTACTCCTCCTTTTCCAGACTCTATTAACTTTCTAATGGCACACTCTATGAAAGTATTAAAAATAAGAGGCGAAAGTGGACATCCCTGCCAAACTCCCTGACGAATCTTTGCTGTGCTAGTTTTCTCTCCCATTTCAATAACAGTGTCTTGATTTCTGAAGAGTTCAAAAATAATTCTCCTGTCCCTATAATCTAGACCAGTTTCCTTTAAAATTGACATCATATTTTTCCAATTAACTTTGTCAAACGCCATTTCTAAATCTATAAATGCTACGTATGTATTCTGATCTAAATCGGGTATAGGACCGTATAGGACGACCGCTGACATCAGGATATTGGTTTGAATATCACTTTTTACACGTATATGATGGTAACTCGAAAAAAAATTTACTACCGAAAAAACCACTACTATACAAAATAATTTAGGTTGAATACATTTTTATTCGACTAACTTTTTCTCTGAAGCTATAGTATAGTTTCAGAGAAAAAGTTTGTCAAATTTCATAAAACCTACAAATCATGTTTTTTCTTACCGGTCGTATTTACTTTGCACTTTAAGAGCTGATTTATGTCACAATTGGCTAGGCACACAAATAAATAATGTTAATTGTCATAATGCTATGAACGTTTACTTTTTAAACTTGACTGGTCATACTGCCAGATTGTACCAAAAAGAAATCTAATATAATAATTGCCAAACCCTTAAAAAATTGTTAAAACGTAAATGTAGCTAATGCAGTTGAATGTACCATGTAAGTTGTATATACTTGGGTTAAAATTAATTTGTAGATAACTTTTGAAGAAATGAACCTTGACTGATTTGAAACCTCCTTAGTATGCAATGACGTACGAGTGGGTTCTATGTATAATAAAACTAAAGTCATAACTTGGAAATCCATAACTCCTGCGGGAGGTAAATCGACTGTAGCTACTCTATAGAACAGCGTGTAAAAAAAACACTTTACGAGCAAGTGTGATAAAAAATATATAAAATGTGCATTTACCTGTGAAAAGCTTAGTGTTCCCGGTAAGGTTGATGCCGCTCTTGTCAAATTTTACAGTCTACTCTAGTAAGATAATTTAAAAAAGAATCATGAGTTAATTTAATTAAGTAAAAAAAACCGACCATTTGCGAGTCGGACTGGCGCACCGAGGGTTCCGTACAAATTGTCACTTACCTTAACTTTATTACCTGGTTCCGTTGGAGTTAAGTTTGCACCTGATATCCATAGTATTGCATACAAATGAGTTGCAAATTTAACGCAACGGGGTTGTTCAAATAGGTTTTTCGAAAAAAATATATAGCTAGTTAAGAGACATGGTTATAATGTTCGTGTAATATTTATCTTTATTTGTACAAATTGTGAATATTTCAAAATGTTCGTTTGGTGAAGGAGGGGCTTTTAGTAACATTTTCCTAAATAAAACAAAACTAATCACAATAAAAAAAAACAAAAATGTGCACGACCTAGTAGCTAGACTTTAAATTTTTGCCTCCCCCTCATAATCTTGTTTTTTTTGAAAATATAAAATATTATTATAAATATTTCCTTTGCAATACATGTGGGCCATGTTTATAAATATAAATTAGGAACCCAAATAAACCTAATAATCTAAATGGCTTGGATAATACTTTAAACTTACGCAAATTAAGACATTTTTATAAAATCGAAAAAAAAAAATTTTTTTTTTAATTTGTTTAATTCAATAAAACAATAATTGTATAGCGATCCATCTATTTAGTCTGCTATAAGTTGTGCGCGAGGTACTTTGACTGATATAAAACAATTAACTAACTATTTTTGAATTTATAATGTGTATGGGTTAAAGATGAATTCATTAAAATATTATCCTGCCTTCCTTGCAAAAAGCCATAAAAAACGCATCACATATTTTTTTGTTCAAAATGAGAATTTGAGCTCAAAGTTTGTGAGTGCAACACATTTCTTATCGAAATATTGACTTTTAACGCTAATATAACATATATATTAATAAAAGGAACAGCAGTTTCTTCGTTTTTTAGTACGGAACAATATTTGTGACTGTTTTTGGGAAAAGGTCCCACTTTGTCGATATGGAGTTATAAGTAGTTCCTAATACTTCAGATCATGCGCTATCTTTTGGTGAAAGATATATGTCTCTAGGTGCTGTAGTTATTTTTTTTTAATTCATCAAATTTGCGAAAGTGAAAAGGCGACAATTGAGAAATCATTGGTTAAAGTTTGGGACGGCAAAAAACACACTTGTACTTTGAAGTTATGGAGTGGTTACTATCAAATACATTGGCATACTTTAAGGATTTCAAATTAGTCAAAAATCATGTATGTAACCTTAGTAGTTTGTATGTTACGGAGGCTTGAACATAAAAAGAGAACAAAAATATGTCAATCCTGAATATAGGTTTATTTTCTGTATTTATAATACGTAAATAAAATAAATTTATAACATGAGACGCAGATTTATCATTAAAGTTGTATAGTTGAATTATCGAGAAGATGGAATTGCATTTGTAGTGGTTGTACCGTTTGCAACAAAAGGAGAATAATTTTCTCTTAACTTAATAAAATGACATACCCAAGAAGTGGAATAAGTAGTAGTCCTCTGTTTTTTCTTTTATTCGCTATCATGTTCTTCATCTGAGCTGTCACAAGTATTGATAATAAAATTGTCTGTTATTTGATCCATTTGTCCTTCCTGACATCGATATTTATTTTCTTCACTTTCGACGTGGTGACAAATATTTTCCCAGTCCTCAGCAGTGATGGTATTCATTCGTTCAGTTGCTAAACTCATAATGCCTTGCATGTTTAATGAAACGTTTCTTTTTGCTACATATCCTTTTACCATGGACCAAATATTTTCGATCGGATTGAATGTCGGGTGATACGGTGGCAATCGTAATATGGAGTGGCCATGTTCTTTTAAAATTGCATCTATGTGGTACTCGCGAAACCGCTCTTTATTTTGTTTAATTAATTCATACAAACTGGTTTTGCACATCAACCGGTTATACGAAATGTTGTGTTCTGTCAACCAATCCATCATTTCTTGTTTATTAGAATTTGACGTTGGAGCACGATTCAAAAGTTTGTTGTGATAGGACGCATTATCCACGATCAGTACGCTATTCGGTTTGAGGTTCGGTATTAATTTTTCTTTTAACCATTTTTCGTAGTTGACAAAGTTCATCTGGTCATGGTAATCTCCCGTTTTTTGGTTTGCCTTAAACATTAACAAAGCGTTGGGAATAAAACCATCTTTTCCTCCTGCGTGCACTATTATTAACCGCTGGCCTGTACTGATTTGTTTTTTACACCAAATTCTGTTCCATCGGTCCAAGCTTCTCCGGACACATGTGAAGTGTGGATGTAGGTTTCATCAGTATAAACTAGTGGTCTATCTTGAGATCGATATTCCGCAATTTTGATAAGGTAATTTATTCTTAGCAGTCGTATGTTGTGTTTTTCCATTAATATTTTTCGGTTGTCCTCGATCTTTTTCCATTTAAATCCTAATTTTTGTATTTGTTTTCGTAAGGTGGAAATGCCAAATTTGTAATCTATATCGGATTTTAACACAGAGTGGAGTCCCTTTAAGGTTGGAAATTGCTTATGGGACAGATGAAAATTGTATATAGTTCTCCGGATGACTTCCTGATCAAAATCGTCTACTGCTGATGACGGACAAGGACGCAACTTTTTATTCTTCGGGGAGGTGAATTTCTTTGTTGTTGCGAATTTCTCGCTGTTGCTCTCAGTCACAATGTTATAAACAGTAGAGAGACAAACACCTGTAGCTTTTTCAACTAACTGGGCAGCGGTGTAAGGCAAGTTTAAATTTTTCGTCAGTTCATTTTCAAACTCTCAATAGGACCAAAATTACTTATAGCCATATTTTTTAAAAATATAGAAATTATTCTAATTGAGAATACAATCAAATCAGATGTAAAAATATACGCACAACGTAAATAATATTGACAATTTCACACTGAAATTATTTTTGTTTTTAGTTCTTCGATATATATATATATATATATATAACAACCTCTTTGTATGCTGATAGTACAAGAAAATAGAAAATTCAAATATAGAATGCCTGTAAACAAACAATACTACTACGTATGCAATTCCACGCTCTCTATGATTCAACTATATTTATAAATGTATTCTCATGCTAAAAAAGATAGGAATAATTCTATGGATCTCTTTAGTTAGTTATTATTTCAAAAAGTTAAGAAAAGCTGAATTGAAAAGTACAGCATAAAAAAATACAAATGTATTTTAATATATAACCTAAGATTACTTAAAAAACACACTTATCAAGCATAAAAAGTATTAATAGCAAATTCTAAGTACTTTTTTATGCATTATAAAGTTTAGTGATTTTCTATAGGTAGCGTCCCACTTTGTCGATTTACTAAACTTTAGGGCTTGTTCAGTGAAAAGTATGTGTTTGGTACATTTATCTCATTTTATGTATGAGATAAAGGTTTGTTATTGTTAATCTAATAGTCATTGATACTAATGTCGTTTGTTTGATCTTTTTTTACGGAATTTGAACGGAATTTATTTCCGACTCAAGTTTAGTGTCCCACTTTGACGGTTTGGTTTCGTTCGTATGGACATAAGCAAAAAATTACTACAAGTCTAAAATTAGCTTTTAAAACATAGGTGTAATGTTTTTCGAGTTAGTATTTATATAAATGTTATTTTATATCTATCGGTTAATTATATATTTTTTAAATAATACTGTTTTTGATTTAGCGGAATCATCGATAAAAAGTCCATTATCGATGGTTACCCAACCCTACTATTTATTTTTCGTATTTTTCTTTTCTCCAGTTCAAAAAGTACGTCATGTTAGCTTCGTGAAGCGAGACTAAAATAGTACATTTAGCCCCTACGGTTTAAAAGAAAGCCATGTAATCCCATACAAATTTCAATGACACTGAAAAAAAAAACTTGCGGTCAGCTACATACTCCTTACAAATAATTAAAAACAAACAAACCAACCTCATCAGATTGGCCAAACTTTCTGATAGAATTGCTCAAACTGTACTTTTAGTTTTTCAGGAAATATACAATTTTAATGTTAAGTTTTTTTATTTTGTCGGAGTCGAAGTGAAAAGCAGAGTGTTTAACATTGTTTAACATTATATGACACTCGGATATGTAATCACTTTGTGTCATAATAGCTTATTTTAGCCCCTTGTCAAACAATCTTCTATTTTTTATTCGTATTTTTTTAATGCTGTACTTTTCAATTCATTTTTTATTAACTTTTTGACATAATAACTAACTAAAGGAATCCATAGAATTATCTTTGTCTTTTTGGGCATGAGAATACATTTATAAATACAACTTTAATGATGAATCTGCGTGTCGTATTATAAATATAGAAAATAAACCCATATTCAGGATTGCCAAATTTGGTCTTGTTTTTATGTTCAAGCCTCCGTGACATTCAAACTACTAAGGTTACATACATGACTTTGATTAATTTGAAATCCTTAAAGTATGCCAATTCATTTGATACTAATTACTCCATAACTTTAAAGTGGGTTTTTTGCGATCCCAAACTTTAACCAACGTTTTCTCAATTGTCGCTTTTTCACCTTTGCAATTTTGAAGAATTAAAAAACTTAACTATAGCACTTAGAGATATAGTTTTTTCACTGAAAGATAGCTTATGCTTTGTTATATTACAAACTACTAATGTTTCCCTGTAAATATGGTATCGATTTTTTTCGGTATACGACAAAGGACGCTGGGCACTAAACTTTGAGGCCTTAAAAAGGTGCTTAAATTGGTCATTTATGGGTCGACATCAAAATCATAGGTTTATTACAGTATGTTCTATCAGTTTTCATTGAAAGTCGATTTTCGGTAGGTTTTGCCATATTTCACTAAACTGCCCGTAACTCCGAAACTAGAATCGACCAAGTGGGACGTTTTACTAAACTCCCTCACATTTGGTTAAACTTATTAATTCCTAAGGTAGGACCTACCTCATTGTCGACTTATGAGATCAAAGTACCTACGTATTCTGATTAAAATGACACCGTAAGTGCAATATTACAAAATAATTACTGAAAAACACTCTTAAGTCGCACCTAGGGTACATGTTAGTGGTGTGGTGTGCGTTATATTTGTTTTAAACTGATCAATTAATTGAGAAATAAAAAAACTTTTATAGTAGCTACATCAGAAACGGTCGATCGATTTATTAAGTATTTTCTTCCTGTAACGTAAAGAAATTATGCTTTATTTTTTAAATCATCACATATGATTATGATCCATTAATTGATACAAGGGTGGATTTCAAAACAAATTACATAATGAATGAATTAATTAATACGTTACTAACAAAGCCCCGGGGATATAAAACAAATTATGATAATTTGTAACACATCGAAGTTTAACATTATTTTATTGTTTTAATCCAAAAATTAATCGTTTTTGCTAATTTATATTTACCATTCAGAATAACTAGTTTACCGATCAGGTTACCTGATTGTTGATCCTTTACAGCGATCGATAATCAGGTATAAGGTAATACCCTAGTCATTCAACTTTGAACGTGTTTTTTTTTTGCAAAGTTATCATTGAAATTTATTAATTTTATTAATTGCACATTTATAAAACTCGCAATATCTCGGAAAGTAGAATCGACAATCTGGGTCCTTTTACCTGAGAACGACACATTTTTAGATATAATCTATTTTAGCACCTGCTAGATAAATTGACGTATTAAATAAACTTGTTGTAAGACAATTTTTTATTCGCATGCATTCAATGGCGGTTTTACACAATTAAAGAGTTTATATTTCATAATTGACTGTAACACTGTTTTCTACCCATTGTTTGAGTAGTGTTTCTACAAATTGCTCGTGAGATTTACTAGCCTATTGTCAAATTAAACATGGCATTTCATAAAATCAGCAATTTAAATAATAATAACTAATATTGTAGTTTGATCTGGTTAAAATAAAATTTAAAAGCATGTTTTTAAAAATTTATATAAATGTCTTTCACTTCTGGCAAGACCATGTAGAGAAACGCATGTTTCCATGAAAAAACCTTTTCTGTATAAATTTGGTACGCCGACTCAAGAGTGACACCACACTAGAGTAGGAATTTCGTATGGATTTTTTTGCACTATAACTATAATTTCTGCGTTTTAGAGTACTCTATTTGTATTTATTCCCTTATAGACATTTGATCCTTACGAAAAACAGAATTGATAATCACCTTACAAAAAAAGTTTCAACATCCCCCCCTATTGGCTTTGATCATACTTTTACAATGTAACCTTATTAGAAAACCATTACTAGGAATAGGCTTTATAAGCAGTGTTTTTTACACCAAATCCTGGACATTTTACCACATATTTAGGCAACTTTTGTTCGACCTTTATTTATATAGAAATAGAGCTGTAATCAAGCTATCAATGCCTATTGCATATCAAAAAAACTGTACTTGTCAATGTTTTGCCTAAATAGTATCAGTACTGTATATACATGTGTGTGTGTGATTGTCAGTGTCACTGTCAACCAAAGAGAATATAACACTCATCGTTATTATTTCACTGGATAGGCTGTTCAATACATTGGACAGCTAATGTTTGTGTACAAATTTGAAGCGCCCAATGCGTTCAGCGTATGTCCCATTGAACTAATTTTTACGTAAACTATTCCAAGGAGGCCATATCGATAATTTCGATGTCGATATTTGATGACTTGATCGGTTACTGCTGTGGTACGGCGCCCCGAGCGCGGGTCATCGTTAGTGCAAGTTCTTCCTCTCGCACACCACCACACAACTGTAGAATAAGGGGAGCATGAACCTCTAAGGTTTCTAAGTCGAAATGAACCTAATTTGTAGTAAAATTTAAGCACAAAGTTTTCGATATAAAAAAAAAACACGATTAAGGTCAGCCCGGGCGAAAACAACAAAAACAATTGTTTAGTAATTTTCCCGTCCTCTACTATGCGCTTTATAATAAGAAGATTTATTGAAATAAATATACTTAATTGCTCACATTTCAATGAATGGTTTCAACTTTAATTACACTACATACAGACTTAGGTTTTTAAGCTATTTACTTTATTGTTCCACGAGAGCGTAGAGAGTAATAGTAACATTCACCCCACCTAGAGGTTAATGTGACTATTCGTTATAACATTGATGTAATCAGTAACTAAACGTTGGGGATAAGAGTACACTCCCGCAACAACTATCCAAAATTGTATATACGTTAGTTGCATAACTGAACCAATTTGCACCACTCTGAAATGCTATTTTAATTATTTCAGAAATGTTAAAATGCTAAGCTTTTTTAAAATTATTTCTTGTTAAAACACATTGTTATCCCTGCTTCCCATTACGAAATTTCAGATTAAAATATTGAGTTTTATCCATAAGATGATATTTTCGCGATGAATAAACTTTGCACCGACTTTTTTAAGTGAAGATTAGTAAAATTAATAGCCGAATAGAAACTTTAGGCTGATCTTTGTTTATCTTGATACCTGTTGTGTATCCATTTGTGCATTTTAATTCATTGATTGCATTGTACAATCTTAATTTATTAATAGGCATCAGAAATTCGGATGCGTTTATATCTAAACTTCGGCCTCGGTACCTACACCGCGTAGATTTTGACGAGCATGGAGGCGGACTCTACTTAATTTTACTAAAAAAAATCCCGGGTTTTACTGGAAATTAGTATATACGTAACAAGGTATAAAAAACTACAATTTTAGTAGTTCCTGTTTACAAATATTAATTCACATGTGTTTCATTTAACTAATAGACGTCATAATCTAAATAATTTAAAAAGGTAATACCTTTTCATGACGTTTTGTATAATCCCGGGAATTGAAAAATTAAAATATTAATTTTAAGAAGCTGGCTCCATACTTGCTTAGCTTTTTCCGGGATTTTGCTAGTTCTAGGTATAAAAGCATCCGAATTTCCGATGCCTCATAATAAATAATCGTATTTTGCATATACAGTTTGTCCTATTTTCTGTTCTATAGTTTTGACGTCTAATATTAATAGCTTCCTTATGTTTTATTACACTGTATAAACGATATTATTCTTTGGGTTTCAGCTGAGACGATTCGGAAAATGATAGCAGATTTACCGGCCAAGCGTCACCGGGCACTCGTGAATCCAAACAATCCATCATTGAGGCCTCGCATCAAACAAAGGCCTAAAATGTTACAACAGAGACGTTCTTCTGAAGATCGCAATAAACGGAAAAAACGAAACAACAAGGAGAGTCGCCAAACTCGACTAGGATCACCCGTTAATGATGGCATGTCGGTTATAAGCGACGAGGATAATAAACCTTTAAAACCTGAAGTCAAACGTGTAGGAAGCAAGACGCCACTTCGTTTGGAATCTGATAACCGTAAAACTACAATGCTTAACAGAGCAAAACGACCCAATAGCCAAATAAAAAAAGCGAAAGACGGTATTGGTAAAGATGTGTCTAAGACTGGTTGCAGTTCAAAAACCGTCGTTGTTCATGAAAACATATCGATTGAAAATTCACCACAAAAAATCGATATTAATACTGAACACTTCAAAGCAAGAGAGCAAGCTGGTCAGGGCCAAGGCAACTCAAGCAACCGCGACGGGCAGGGGCCCAGCTGCAGTGGTCACAGCGGTAATTATTCACAGAACCGTTGCGCCCCAGCACAGAATGTTCCACTCAAACATTCTATAGCTCGCCTGACAGCTGATTCAGAAAAGCATGACAAGTCTGTACAATTTCACCATCTCTTTCTTGTTCAACAAGAATGTAATAACGCCAACCAACATATGCAATCAGGGCAACAGTTACTATTTGAAAATGAAGCTGCCGTTCTCACCCTAGACAAGCCACCTTTACACTATAATACCAAAGGGTCTCTAGACGCTTTGCAGAAGAGTAAATTGAATAAGCCCCGAAAAGGATTAAATGCTTGCATCGCAATGCTGAAAAACAAATTAGTTGAGCCATGCGCAGAATCTGTTATACCTGCGGGGCATGTTTCCGTGCAATGTGGTGACGACGAACCATTGTATGTAAAACCTGATATTACATTGCAAACTCCAGTCGGATTAGGGACTGGTTTTAAAAACATCGAACAACCTGAAGTTACGCACGATACTAGCCAAATAACTCCTAGTATTTCACACGAAATAGTAATCCAACCTTCTGTTGATCAGGACAAAACAAGGTGTGAAAACACCGAAGAGACAAATATTAAAATATCTTCAATTTCATCTGTAGAGATTACACATCGACAGAAACCACAGATTGTTAAAGAAACGCACGAGTCAGACCTTCGAAAATCCTTGGTCAAGGAAGATAAGTCAATTGGAAGATCACCCCAATCTCACCTTTTAGCTCAAGCGGACGTACCAGATGTGATTCATACTCACAGGCCGATTTCTCCAAAAACTATACCCGTAGCTACTGATGCTCCACCGCAAAAAGATAAGAAAGAAGAAGTTAAAAAACGACATGTTGAAAGTAATAAGAGTAAACGGAAGACTAAAGTTAAAGACGCTTCTAAAGATACGTATGTAAAACCAAATGAAATTCAACATTCAACCCAACAACTGCAGCAACACTCAAATATACGATACGAAACCACAAATAGACAAACACCCCAGGAAAAGCAAATATTATCAGAACATACCCTGCCAAATACCATTAACCATCAGACAAATACAAATCAGAAAGAAAAAATAGTGAAGGAACACGATAATAATGTATATTACGGAAACTGTTTGACTTTCCAGGGGCAGGCCGATTATCATTCGGATTGTGAATATAATCGTAAAATTAATGTGGAGAATTTTCCTAGTTCAGATTTCAGTCAGGTCCCAGTTAACAATCGACCTGCTCATGCGAGTACTCACGTTGAATCCATTGTATCGATCCCACTCGATTTATCAGGAAAAGTGACCAATGTTAATACTACACAAGATTTAATAAGCACTCAGAGTTCTTATATGTTGGATAATTCATATGACTCATATGAAACTTTAGATTTGTCCAACAAGAACCAGGACTTTAGCTCGAACGACGAAATTGTTGATTTGAGTCTAAAAACATCCCTTTTAAAATCAATTGAAGTCGATATTACGAGACAAGATGATGTCACAGATTTGTCCCTTAAGAATTGTGCCAGTATCGATGTTCCTACAGACCTGACTGTTAAGAAAAAAGTTACGGATGATATCTCCATCAATCCATTCGTGGAGAGCGTTGATATTTCAGACGTTCAACCAAGATCGCCACAAAAGGGAGAAGTCATAAGCTTAGATAAACCTTCCAAATCCCAAGTTGAAGACGATATAGGCCAATTGTTCTCTGCAAGCGTCAATAAAGAAGATATGAATGCTAGCGACATTAGGCCAACTATAGAAGTAGAAGATGTAAACGTAATTGGAGAAGTTCTTAAGAGCAAAGAAGGCAATATACCACTATCGAAACCCGAGAATTTTGTGACTATGATCCAGGAAAAAACACCAGCGAAAATTATTGAAAATGTTGCCGCTGATTTGTCGTGCCAAGAAAAAACAGAGAAAATTTCCAAAAACTTAACGACGCTAACCCAAGTTACTACTCCAAAACTAGAACATGATGCGTATGCAAATCAAGAAAATGATTGTCAAATGCACGCTCGAGTCGGTGATACGGTTTACATGCAAGTACAAAAACCTATTTACGACCCCACCTTGAAAATACCGCAATACAAGATAAGAGCGGCGCCGTCACTTGATAACCCAAGCAACGTAGACATGACTACTATTGCAAGTCCACTTGTTAATACATCATCCTCAACAGTTCCTGACGCTTCAGAAGTAACTCCAAATTTTAGCCAAGCTGTATCTACTATGACACAAGAGGCAAAAACTCATGTTGGCATTCAAGATCAACTACCTTTTGTTTATGGAACTGTACCGTTGAATGTCCCCAACTCTAATCCTGGAAGTATGTATTGTATTGCGAACTGTGGAGTAACGTTGCATTCAAATAAATTTGAAAGTACTACTCCAGTATATACACTAGCTACTGCATGTATTTCAGTTACTAAAATAGAATCTTCGAACTCGGCAACCTTGACAAACACCTTGTTGAGTCTACCTGATTCTACAATAGCAAATACTACGCCCGTTTATACTTTAGCGGGAACTACTATCGGTGTTCAGGCGAATTATTCTCATATTGAGTCAGCAGTTGCCTCTAATTGTGCAATAAAGAAGAATGATGAACGAATTATTCCAGGGACTAGCATTCAAAGTAAAAAACAACTCGAAAAAGAATTAAGTAATCAAAAAGAAAAAAACATAAATGCTGATCTATTGTCAAGTGTTGATCAAGACCCCGAAACTGCAAGAAAAATTGCTCTTCTACCTAAAGAACTGGTTGACGTTTTGGGTAACATGCCTGTAGACCACAGAAACAGGTTACTAAATATTTTGCCTCAATACGTGTCAACATCAATGTCGGATAGTGGTGCGAAATGCGACGTTCCTAATCAAAGTGAATCTACTGTCAAATCGACAACGCCATCTGAGCCGAAAGAAAACAAATTGCCTATTCTAGTGGAGACCACGCGAGAATCTGAAATAAATATATCATTGCCTTTTATTGCACATGAAGAAAATAAGCTCTTACATATGTCGAATACTGGACCACAGATCAATTTAGAAAACACACCTATAATGCTTCCATTAGTTCATCCTACAACGTCGTCTCATCAATGTGCGACTAACTCTGATGATGGCACTAATGCCGACGCATTGTCTATAGCACAAACGCATCGAAGTTCAAAGGATGAACTTAAAACAGAAGTAAACATAAAATCGGATGTTATTTCTGAAGATTCATTTAGCTCCCTATGCTCAAATAGACTGACGGCGTGCCATAATCTATCGACAGATAAGGTCATAGATTTGACTGAAGATGAAACAGTGACTCGTAATGAAACACAAAATGAACCTACAGTAGAAGTGCCGCCTATGTCTTTGCTTGTACATTCAAAACGTAACAAAAGCAATAACGACCAGACAGCTAGCCTAAGAGCAGTTCGCATCAAAGCTCCGTCCGCAAGACAAAAGTCAGTCGACAGTAAATTGGTAAAATATAATGCTATGGCTCCAGTGATACCAAATAAATTACATAACAGCGAGCAAGATAACGAGGTTGAAAAATCTTTACATATTAATGTCACATTTAATACAGATATGTCTCTCGCCATTCAACAAGCTGAAGTGAGCAGCACACAACATAGTAATAAAAATGTTGTTACGGAATGCAAATTTCCTTCTGTAATTTCACCGCACTTGCAAGAATCGAACTTAGATGAAACAAATAACTGCTCTTCTAGGCGACTGTCAACTGCTTCTAAAGATGAAAACATGAAAATGGATGACATTCAAAATATGAAATCGGTTGTCAAGGCTACTTTAGTTACATCATCAATATTAAACAATGACATGAACAAGGAACCACTTGAAGTTATTAACCAGAAATGTAGTACTTTAAACATGGATGTTCCAGACACTAAAAACATATCAATGACTCTCGATGTATCCACTGAAAGTCGCGAAACTAAGAACAATTCTACAACACTGACGGACACTAATGTACAAAGTCGGTTGGACATTTCTGAATCATTTGATATACCGATTCAAAGCTCTACCCCGAAATCTAAAGCGATAATTGAAAAACAAATAGGAATCCCACTAACTACAACAGAACACCTACAAAAAATTGCATGCGATGATCAAGAGGACTCTGACGATGACTTGTCCTTGGCAGCTATTTGCAAACAAAAACGACAGAATCTTCTTATAACAGATTTAGCTAATGACGTTAATAAATCTGAGACAAATTCCAACATTTTAACGAGAAAAAAAGACAAGAAAAATAAGAAAATCGCGGAGAATATAAATACGACACGAGTTGCATCATTGAGTAATAATAGCGCTGTAATAGCAATTGCATTAAGCAATGATTCACAAATAGATTCTGCAAATAAGAATGAGTTACCATCAAAATGTATTGAAAATCAAAAAATCATTTCTGCCACTGATGCAAATACAAAAAAGGATAATAGGAAACATCGACGTAAAAAGGTCGCAAGGAATGTACAATCCAATCGAAGTGACATTCCACCAAAGATAGTTCATAATGAACGTGACATAAATCACTTTACGGTCGAAAATAATAAAGACACCGATGTTCAGATATTGGATAATGTGAATGTTGAAGACAGTTGTAATACTGTGCTAAAAGATGATAATGGAAAATCTATTAGCATATCACGGATCAATTCTAAACATCTTGATAACATTGTTATAACAGAAACTTTCAATGAACGCTCTTTAGAAGGAAGTCTTAATGCTTCTAAGTCCACAACTTCATCAACTAAACAAAATAATAATAAGCAGACATCGATTGAACATATAGAGAATGTTAATCACCAAACACCTCGATTATCCTCAAATCAAGAGCAAAAAAATAATGAATCAACGATACCCAACAATAATCTTAATGATATACTTCTAGACCGAGATTCATCAGTATGCGAAACAATACATTCAGTTGAGAGCCGTTCCATAGATAAATCGCCAACCATTTCCGATGACTTTGAGAATGCACAAAAGCCTAACAGTAAGGAACATCTTATCTCTCCTGTTGTCACTGTTCCTTTAACTCCATGTTCTACTCTGGAAGAGTCCAGTAATATGGCTCCACTACGGCGAAGCAAGCGAGGAAGGTCCCGTAATAGCAGCGTTACTGGAGAAGAATCATTACATATTGAGACCTTGCAAGAAAATAGAACTCCATTGACAAAGAAACAACTTATTTTTTCCAAATTACTACTTGATGAAGAAAATAATATAAAAAATCCTGATGTTGTTACCAGTGATAAGATTGGCAATCTAAGACAAACTCCAGTGAAAGAAATTGTCCAAAATGATACAGCCAAGGAACCTATGGCTATCGACAATATTATTAAAGAAAAAACTAAGTCAGTAAAACGTAAAAAGTCGCCTCATTTAAAACGCAAATGTAAAAAGAAAAAATCCTTGTCCATTCAGACTATTTGTGATGAGACTGTTGGCATTTTACAAGATCGGGTCAAAAATATTTTAAAGCCTCAAGAAACACTAAAAACACCTGAAGTTAACAAGCAGTCTACTAACAATTCTGATGACCCTGCTCCTATATCAGACCCTACACACGTAACAAGAATAGAGAGTAAAAGTATCCAGTCAGATGACAAACCCGTGCCAGTATGCATTGAAAAACGTAAAAGCGATGACTTACCTCATGTCGACTTGTCACACATGCCAAAAAAATCAAAACTTAATATTACTGAATGCGGCCTAGACGTGAAGACCTCACAAATGGACAGAGATGAGATTAATACACAACCAGAAAAAGACTCATTGCAGACGAAATCTAACATAAGTGTTACAAATGACACGATAGACGAGACCACGAATAGTAAGAAAAGTAATTCTAAAAATCCGAATAATATAACTAAAACGGCTCCGGTAGGGGACAAACCCGCCAGATTCAAAGCGAATGAACCTGATTCGCGTATAAAAACATGCTACAACATGCCGGTTGCCGGGCGCCGTACGCGGTCAAAGTCTGCTGTAACAAAAACTGCAGTTTATGATCCATACGATATTGATATGGACGACATGATTGAACACACAGAGCCACTTCGCCAGCGGAAAACAAGTACTGAACCTAAAGCTTTAAATAATATGAAAAACCCTAATTCTAAAGAAGTGCAAGACTTAACCGTAAGTGCAGAAGATGACAAGAAAATCTCTTCGCAAGAGCTAGTACCGACTAGACGTACGTTAGACTCTTGTTCTAACCACGACATGAGTGATTCAGATGACTCGTCTAAAAGTGATATCCCATTGAAAAAATATGTTGAAGAAAAGGAAAAGAAAATATGTGGTTTGAATGAATCTGTTTCTAGTCACAAGAAGAACATAGAAAATAAAGTTAAAAGTCATTTGAAGTTAAATAATAAAAAAAAGTTACATGAAAAAAAGAATCGACGTACGCTTGGCGTTTGTAACATCGGAGATGATATAACTCAAGACGAAACGGAAGAACAACTACGGTCAGAACAATTTATGGCGAGTTTTGGATTTTTTTCGGAAAGAAAACCTCGAAAATCTAATTTATTAGCGACAAAAAAGATTTCGGAAACGTTCCATATTATAGCTAATGAGCCTGATGATATGTATTTTAATTACAAGGATCGAAGTTCAAAGAAATCTGCACAAAATGAAAACAGAAAATCTGTTGAAGGCGACAGTAATTTAAGAGGAACAAGACAACGTTCGCCGCATTCAAAGAAGACAACTAAACGAGGTCGAAAGAAAAAAGATTCTACTAATGTCACTACTACAACTTATTGTCACATCTGTAAAAAGGAGTTTCGTCGTATTGATAATTTTCTAAGGCATCAAATGACGCTGCTTCATGTTTCAAAAATGTCAGAAGTAGAAATGAAGATCAAAACGGTGCCTATTCTGGAAGAACCAAATTATTTAATAGCATACAAAGAACATCTGGATCGCCTTAAAGTTATTACAGATAAAATGAAACGCAAGAAACATTCTAAATCGGCCCCAAAGATTGCTCCACTCTCATTAGAAGAGATTTTAGCAGATGTAAACAAAATTGTCAGGGAGCAACAGCTTTCGCATAGAGGATTAAGTTGCGATGAAGAATTATTCCTGGATTGTTGTGAACTTTTAAAAGAGTCGCACAAGAAACACGATCCAATTCCGGACATACCATCTCTAGTTAAAGGTTCCAATATGTTATGTTCTTCGGAACCTAGAAACGTAGGATTAGACCTATTAGGAAAAACTGGCGTAGATGATAAATGTGATAATAGAAACGATGGCGATGTTGACTCCATAACTGCTAAAACTATATTAGAAAGTGAAGAAGTCCGAAACTTAGAAAATGATCTTATTTCTGGTTTAAAAGAAGCTGCTCACGCAAGTAATTTGAAAAAGTCGGGCATTGTTTTTCAGCATACTGTTAGTGAGGTGGACACAGGTCACCAACGTGATTTTAACGACCAATTCTCAAGTCCTCGTGTACAAGAACCGCAATATGACCAATTAAATAACTTCGAAGAACGAGTAGAGTTGAACGTAATCAAAAATAAGAAATATCCTGAATTTAAAGAAAAAATGTATCCGGACATTGAAGAAATAGACATGTTCGAGGATAAATTTGATAAAATTAAAAGAAAGTGCCGATCTCAAGCAGCAGCAGCAAAACAACCGCAACTTGTAGTTGAACCTAGTATCAGGTAAATACAATAATATAATTTATGGTTAGATTTTGTCTTTTATGGAGTCTATACTGAAAAAAATCGTATCGAATATTAGATAGGCAAATTAGTCCTCAACTTCATTCGTATAGTTAAATAGTGGTAAAGCTCAGGTTTACAATAATCATTCAGGGGAATAATATAATGAAATTTTATGTTAATGCATCTGCGTCATATATGTACTGCATATAGAAGAGAGTAAGTTGGAAATTGTCCTACTAACCAAAAGTAACGTGTAACGTATCTACCGTCATTATTTATTCGTTTCAATGATGATCGGGAATATTCCTTACACTCATACGCAAACGTATGGAAAGTATTGAGATTCGCGCGTTTGGCTTTAACATAAGATTAATCTCAATGTCGCTTAATTGTGCATACGAGCGATTAAATTATTACTCCTTGGATATACCATCCTCTCTCTCTAATAAAAACATCCGAGAGATAGCGCTGTTGGGAATGTTGGCAATTATTTAAAAAATCAGGCTTTTCGATGTGGTCCCCATTCGATTGGAACAGTGATCAGCAACCTTTTGAGACCGAACAGCCAAAAGTTAAGATCTTCGCGATCCCCCAGTTTTTAAAGAGCCACTACGAGTTTTCGTTTCATTATTACATTTGTCTTTGGTTTAATGTTATTTGTATAAAAAAATATAAAGAATTTGTTTTGTATCGCATCTTGACACCAAAAGAGTCGCAGTTTGCCGACCCCTAGGCTGAAACAATAGACATTTATTCGACCCGGCTATTTTCTGATGAAATCAAATAGAGAATAAATAATTTAATGTAATCACATTATTATAATTTTTTTGAAAATCCCGATTTCATGTATATTAATTCAATTGTTCAAAATGTCCAATTTATAAAAGAGCTAAGTGACAATCACATTAGAGAAAATCATACAGAAGCACTATTTACTAAGGCGGATTTAGTACAGAAGCTGCTTTTATACTGGTGCGCTGTGACTGACAGATATACACCTAGTGACGTCATTTAGAGAATCTCCTTCCGTCTCATTTTCATGAATATTTACAAAACTAGTTATTATAAAAATATGTTTTTAGGTTCCTTGAAAATATATTGACAAAATTGGTCCCAATTTAATGTGAAATGGTGTCAATTATTGTAAAAATTGTATGTATTGATTTTTGTAGTGTTGGAATATTTTCCATTTTCATGAAAAAGCAACTCTAAAAATGAGGATTGACAGTATAAATAGGCTCGATGAGCTCAAAGGGAAGCGGCTTTTATCCAGGAGATACTCCAAGATAGTCTCGGCCAATAAGTTGAAATTTAAACAATATATATATTTTCATATAGGAACTGTTTTATAACTGTTAAATAATTCTGTCAATTATCTTTTACAGCCGCAAGGGGCGGAAAAAATCGGAGAAGAAAAAGGGAAAGAAAAATTCGAAGAAGAACAACCCCAGCACTATTCTTACTAAAGGGGCATTAAAAGGCTTCGATGGCATTAAAGTGTCAATTCCCACGTCAGACATCAATATCTCTGCAATTGTTTCGCCTTTAGATGGTTCGCATAAAAAGAAAAAGAAAGGTAGTTCAAAAAAGAGGAGAGAAATTAATATCTCTGAATCTAGTAGTAAGTACGACAGTGACCATCCTCTGAATGAAAATTCTGCGTCTTTAAGGAATGTTGATGTTTATGAATTTATGGATAATGAAGATGTAGAATTATTCGAATTTAGACCATCAACGTTAATGGAGAGATTTAAGAGCATTAGTAACAAAGACATCCCGAGCACGTCCAAAGTCAACCCTATTGTCGAGGAGCTCGATAACTCCAGCACCAGCGCCTCGGACGGTGATGACTTCGTGTACATGTCGGACGACTACGTGTGCAGCGACGATGAAACTGAAAACAGTCTAATGTCGTGTGACGCGAGTAACACCAAATTGGCCGCCGACACCAAGAAGCTCTCGTCCCAAATTAAGAAAAGAGATGCAATAGAGAAAAATGCGGTAATGGGAAAAATCTTCAAAAATAACGCTGTACGTAGCGAAAAGAAAGTATCGAAAAATAAAGAGCCAGCTAAACCGAAAGCTAATCTCGACCAGCTTTTTGACAGTTTACTGGAAGACGAGCCCAGTTCTTCCATGTTAAACGACGAATCATTACCATTGAAAGACGACAAGTCATATGTTTCAAAATACGGAAAACGTATTGCATCGCCAAGTCATTCCGAAGAATTATCTAAATATGATCAATACCATATCAAGAAAAAATATCATATGACATCCGACAAAGAAAATTGCTCTTCAAAATATAAAAATCTGTCGTCTGATAACGATGATGATGATGAAGATGACGACGATGACGACGATGATGACGACGATGATGCAGCTGCATCGTATATTGATTACGGTCCGTCCACGTCCAAACTTTGCTTGAAGTCATTCATGGGTGATCACAAAAGCACAAAACCCGATCTACGTCCTTCGCTGTCACCGCCAGAATTGAAACCAGTTTCACCAAAGAAATACGATCATACATTGTCGAAAAAATATGAAAAAAAATCCTTCCTTCGAGATGATTTTGTAGACTTTCACACAGGATTTTCTAAAAATAACACTGGTATTAAAAAATATGATTCGAAGTCGCACGATACATCCACACCAATAAGAAAAACCGCTCATGGCACTAGTATCGGCTGTGATTATAATGAAATAGGAGATCAATCTTGTATATCAGACGAAACCGGTGTGGCGAGGCAAAGGGCACGTAGAAAATGCACCGTAGGGAAACAAAATATTCTGGCTGAAACCTGGAGTTCCGAGTCGGAGCCCGATGGCGGGCCACCTAGACCAAAAAGTGCAGAATCCATGGCTTCCGGGACTACGCGAAAGAAAAAAGGTAAAAAGAAAGATGGGCATAATACGGGCGGGCGACGGACTATCAATCGCCATATTTCATTTAAAAAACAGGAAATCGAAAGCAGGGTAACTAGTAGTAATCGCAACGAAACGAACCACACAAGCGGTACCAGCAGCAGTGGTGTCGTGAACAATAAAAGTATAGACAATACGTTTGGGCCGTTCGCGTCAGCAAGAAGCGAGCCCAGCACTAGTGCAGCCAGCACAACCGGCGGCGCTTGTAAATTTGTGGACGAACCGCCGGCTACTCCATCTACTTCATCGGACGCTGGTCCTGTTCCGTCAACTTCTGCCGGGCCTTCGACATCGATGGGCTGCGCGGCAGCCGACCCCGCGGACCCGATGTTCCTCGTGCCAGCCGAGCCGGGCACGTCGAGCGGCTCGAATCGGCTTCGTCCGCTGTACTATTGGTCTGGAAAAGGCGGCACTGAAGCGCAGGCACGAGAAGCGCAGGCTCGTGAGCAACTCGCGCGTGAAGAGCACGCGCGCCAGGAGCAGGCGCGCCAGGAACTCGCACGTCAGGAGCTTGTACGCAGGGAGCAGGAGCGCGCAGAGCAGGCGCGCAGAGAGAAGGAGCGCGAGGAGCGAGAGGAGAGGGCGCGCGAGGAGGAAGCGCAGCAGCAGCAGCAACAGCAGCAGCCGCAGCAGCACGGGTGGATCGTAGGCGATAGCCATAAGAAATTGGTTACTATGTTAGCACATGCGAAAGGACGAAAGCGTAATAATAACAGCGACGACAAGCGTCATAAGACCGAGTAACTTTAGAATAATTAGTGTTTATCAATGTTGTAAATATGTTGTATATAGATACTGATTTCCTTTATTGAATGTCATTTTTCAAGACATTTGACCAGAATACTTACATAATAAACATTTAAATGATTTCTGTAAATACTGTACATCTTTTTACAATCTATTAGTTAAATCTTTATGTACGGCCCTTGCAGTATGGTAGCATAGTTAAAAAAATATTTTTATTCTGAATTGAGAAGTTATAATTGGTGGTGTCAAATGATATTGTTTGATATTTAAAAAAATATCTGTATTTTTTTATTATTTGAAATTCGTTGCAGGTGTAAATATTGTATAATTGAGTTTGGATCGCATAATTTGGTTAATTTATGTAAGTGTACATATTGCTGGGACCGCCACTTTGGTGGCAGACCTTGCGGTATCTAAGCTGGTTTTGCATATAATAGTAAGGATGATATTAATTGATGGCACGCGTCCCTTAGACAGGGTTCAATCAGAATGTGAATCAATGAATTAATACGAAATCTCATCTTGACTCGCTTGCCCCTACTCTTAGTGCTGATAATTATGTGTCACTTAAGAGAATATTTATTAACTTGAATGGGAAAAATATGGGTTAAGTTGAGGTATTGCATTAATCTGTTCGCAATTTCTGTAATAATAATAGTAAATACTTGCTGCATTATCGTATTTAAAAAATAAGATAATAAATATCTCAAAATTTATGTTAAGAAACGAAATATTTCTGTGAGTAATCATTAAGTGCATGCATTAAATATATCGCTAAAGTAAAATTACTATGTGTTCCTTACGTTTCATAAGCAGTATGTTCTTTTATTATAACTAGTGTCCAGGCTGATGGTTCATTTGTCCTTTGTGTTGTTAGTTAATATAATATGTACTATATTTTATGTAGTTGTAATACGCCAATGTCATGCATTATGATATAGTTCTTTTTCTAGTCCAGATACGGAAAGACTAAATAACCCCATTATCAGCCGAGGACCTATGTGATCTTATTTTCAAATTATAATAATAAAATAAATACATGTCGTAAACATAATTATTGTGTTTAAAACAAAAACGTTTTAAGTCTTGAATAAAGCTCAATGTTGAAATGTCCGTGTTATTATTGACTTATCTTTCATAGTTACCCCACAGCAGAAAGCATGGAAGTAACTGTGTCACTGTCTGAGACAAATACGTACCCTTAATTTATAAGCATCAGGGTCATTCCGCCATTTCCTTGTAGTCCGGTTTCAAATTGCGTTTTCGTAATTGGCTACTAAAGATAATTCTTCTTTGTCTTATATATCCTTTTCGCTGTTTCGTAGTCAATTATCAAAAAAATATTTATTTGCTGTTTTCGTAATCGAGTTAGTGTTCGTAGTGAATTGACTACGAAACATGAATTGTTTTTCGCTGTTTCGTAGTTAATTATCAAACAAAAAGTTGTTTGCTGTTTTCGTTATCGAGTTTCGTCATTAACTACGAAATAAGATTTAAGTAATTTAATTTATTTACAATAATAAATGATTATTTATAGGAATATTGTTAAGGTTTACAGACAATATTATATTTGTTATTCGAAATGTCCGCCTTTAGCTTCAAGGCGGACACACGGGGAAATGACCTTGCTCAATCGGCCCTGACGTAAAACTTCGAGCGCGCGCGTTATCTAGTATATATCTAGTAGATGCTCTGTCTCGACTCGTATCCCGCATGGACTAGTCGTGAACTATCGACTCCTTTTGCAGTATGGTGGCGCTTGTTTTGAGGCTATTTTATTCCAGTTTGTTTTTTTGACCTTGCTGCTTGCTGCTTGGACAACATTTCATTTTTTTACCCCCTAATTTTATCGAACTATCTAATAGTATTCGCAAAATTACGAGGAATGTATTTTATTTTTAGATTTAGCCACAGATTTTAATAAAACAAAACTACCTCGTTCTATAAGGGCCTAAGCGCAATGTGAGGCAGAATAAATCTAGCGCCTTTACAAAATGCTATTTAAAAAGTATAAAATATATCGCATCTGTGGTATTATTATGATAACTACTGAGCTTTAGAAAAAGGGCGGGAAGTTTTAACAAAGAAGGCGGCAAATTTTAATTTTTGTACAAAATAATTCTATGTAGCCCTTTTTTACGAGTAAACTGTGTTTTAAAAAGTTGTAATAGTATTGGTACAGCTAGACATGAACGGGCAGGATGGGGGTGCGGGTAATAACCCCACCCCCATGGAAACTGCTGGAAAGAGCTCCATTAAAAGAAAAGCAGAATCTAAATGTGATGACCAGATAAGTGCAAACTCAAAACAAAAGATGACGTATATCCGCAATAAACGCGGTCTTTTTAAAGACCATCATCCATTGTATGAAGATTCATCTCGCAAAGATATCCCAGTTTTGTTGCAGTCTTCTGAAAACTCGAATTCAAACAGAGTGTCATTAGATTTGTTAAAGACTAACAAAGTACTGAGAAATCAACAAGGAATCCAATATGTAAAAGCAGTGGGGAACTATTGTATCAAAGTCTTCTTTGGATGCATGAAGGATGCTAATGCTTTTTTACTGAACAAAGATTTACTGATAAGAAACCAGTGGATAGCGAAAATTCCTCATGACAGCATTGAAAGTCAAGGAATTATACGTGCTCCTATCGATTTGAGCGAAGAGGAGATGTTAGAACATCTAAAAGCATCATGTTCAGTAATCGGAGTCAAACGTTTTATAAAAAAGCAAGAAAATGGACCTGACCGGTTGCTTCCAACAGTACTGGTAACTTTTCTGGCCTCAACTCGTCCAGATCATGTCATTTTTGACCGTATTTGGTTCCCAGTATCAGAATACATCAGACCACTTCTTCAGTGTTTTAAGTGTTATAAATTTGGTCATGGCAGTGGCGCCTGCAAGAGTAAGCAGGTTTGCTCTATCTGCTCAGGTGAACACTATTTCAAAGAGTGCAGCACTCCATCTCAGTTTAAATGCTCCAACTGCAGTGGTCCGCACAGCGCTGTATCCTATTCATGCTCAGTCAAATCAGCTAAGGTAGCGGAGATAAAAAACAAAGTTAATGGTAAATATACATATGCCACAGCAACAGCAACAAAAAGTGCTCCACCACAGCCATCAACACAGTCTAACAGTAAAACACCCAGAGTGCCAGTTATCCAAGTTCCGGCCAAAACACCTCAAGGCAGGGCTTTGGTGACTGACATTATTAATTGTGATTCAGTATTTATGGCTATTACTAAAACCATAATTGATTTACTTAAGCGAAAGGAATCAATGAATGCATCAAGTCCTATATCTACTCAATTAATTAAAGAGTTGCTTTTTACCAACTTCTCCTCATAATGGCTAATAATCCTATAAATTTAGTTCAATCTGTTTGTGTCAAACATTTCTATATCATTCACTGGAATAAATAAATAAATAATAAATATCAGGGACAATCTTACACAAATCGACCTAGTCCCAAACTAAGCAAAGCTTGTACTATGGGCACCATAGGCGACGATATACATAATATATGGATAAATCATAATACTTAAATACATAGAAAACATCCAAGACCCAGGAACAAATATTCGTGCTCATCACACAAACACTTGTCCTGGCCGGGATTCGAACCCGGGACCGCCAGCTTCGTAGGCCGTTGTACAACCCACTGAGCCAAACGTGTCGTCAAAGAATGCCAGAAGCATATTACCTAAATTAGATCAATTTAAACAATATCTTAACAGTATTGAAGAAAGTGTTGATATATGATCCTATTCAATGAAACTTGGTTAAATTCTGATAAAAAAATTAAATTATCAGCTTTTGTAATCCTTAGAAGAGATTCTGATCGTCCTCATGTAGGCATAGCTATAGCTATTCGGTCTAAATATACATTTAACATCATTAAAACTTCATCACTATATCATTTTCAAAACATTTTATTAACTGTTAATATTGATAATTTCTCTTTTGACATTTTATGTGTTTACATTCCTCCACCTCCGAATGTGAAATTTAATATAAATCTATTAAAGGATTCATGTTCTAAATTTGTATCTCGAAATTACTTGATTATAGGTGACTTTAATGCCCATCACACATCCTGGGGTTCCAGAGCTAACGACGGCCGAGGCAATGCGCTGCATGCCTATGTAGAAAGTTCCAATTTAGTATGTCTTAATGATCACACAGTCACAACTTTTGCTCCGTTTGGTCAACAAGGTAATGTATTAGATTTAGTGTTTTCATCTTCAGCTTTTAGTTCAAGTTGTACAATTTCGGTCCTAGATGATTTGTTAAGTAGTAATCATTTTCCTTTGCATATAGGTGTGTTTAGTAACGCTCTTGTTCCCGATCGCCTTCCTATGAACTTGCAAAGAGTTCATGCTGAAAAATCAAATAACTCTTTAGTTAATGTAAACTTTAAAAAGATAGACTGGCCAAAATTTGCAGATGTCTGCGAAACCAAATTTTCGTCTTTTCAATTTCTAGATAATCCGGATAATCCTATGGAAATATATGACAAGTTTATGAGCATTATACATGATGTGTTAATGACGTTTCCCAAGAAATGCTACCAACAACAACAACAACAACAGAAGACTAATAATTTTAAAGCCGCTCCTTGGTGGAATAATGAATGCGATCGCGTATTTTTGCAATCTAAAATTGCCTTATCTTCGTATAAAAAATACCCTACTATAGAAAATTATATAATTTATATAAAAAAAGACGCTATTAAGAAAATAACGTTATCTGAAATTAAACGATCGTGTTGGATGGATCTTTGTTCATCTTTCAATAGAATGATCTCTAGTAAAATTATTTGGGATCATATTCGCAGATTTAAACACGCTAAGCTCAATAACAATTCAAAATCATCTTGTTTTTTTCAAAATCATGATAACATTTCGGCTTTTTTAAATAACATTGTTTCTTCGAACAATTCATCTTATATACAATTACGAGGTTTTTTTAATAGTTGTGGAGCTCAAGAGGCTCAATGGATGATAGATCCATTTTCTTTTGAAGAATTTCTTGCTGCTTTAGATGATAAAAAAGACGCCTCTCCTGGTCCAGACTTCATCTCCTACGCAGTTATTAGGAACCTTCCTTTATGTGCCAAGAAAATTATTTCAAAACTATTTAATCTTCTTTGGCAATACAATATTATTCCTCAGATTTGGAAAACGCAGCTAGTTATTCCAATTCTTAAGCCCCATAAAGACCCTAATAGCATTAATTCATGCAGACCAATCTCTCTGACTTCTTGTTTTTCTAAACATTTTGAAACCATGTTAAAAAATAGATTTGAGTGGTTTGTCGAGAGCAAAAAACCTGATTCCGTCCAATCAGTATGGATTTAGGAAAGGAAAAAGTACATTAGATAATTTAAGCTGCTTAATTGGTGACATTAAAAACAATTTTCATAATAATCAGCATACTCTAGCAGTTTTCTTAGATATAAAAGGCGCATTTGATAATATTGACCACTATTATCTTACAGAAAGCTTGCACTCCTTAGGTTTCCCGGGCCACATACTGTTCTGGCTATATAGTTTTCTTAATAATCGATCATTATTCCTTAAAATTAAATCAAACCTTTACGGTCCCAAAATGTCTACTAAAGGCACTCCTCAAGGTTTGGTTATATCTCCTCTTGTTTTCATATTGAGTTTAGTTTGTCTTATGAATCAAATTCCATCTTCTGTAAAGTTGCTAACTAATTCTTTAAAACTTGAAGTTAATGTTGCCAAAAGTTCGGTAATATTATTCTCTCATAATGGTATACACTATCCTCAGGTTTTATATGACTCTAATGGTATTCCTGCTCAGTCTGTAGTTAAGTATGTTGGCCTTTTTCTTGACTTTGATTTATCTTGGAAAACTCATATTAACGAAATTTGTAAGAGAGCTGAATTAGGTTTAAATATACTGAAATCATTGGTTGGACTTAAGTGGGGAGCTGACCCAAAAGTTCTAAAGACTATATACATTGCTACAATTCGTAGTCATTTTGACTTTGGATGTATGTTTTTTTCGGAAGCAAGTAGTTCTTTGTTGAGAAGATTGGATATTTTACAGAATAGAGCGCTCCGAATAATAACCGGTGCCATGATGTCTTCTCCAATAAATTCTTTAGAAGTCGAGGCCGGTATTGTTCCCTTATTCATACGCAGATGTTATATAATGGACAAGTATTGCCTTAAATTAATAAGTCGTGGTAATCAGATAGTTTCTAGATATTTAGAAATTTTTAACATTCCTAATTATAATTTATTCCCACTTTCTAATTCATCCTCTATAAGTAACTCTATAGCATACTTAAACTTTGGATTCCAAGACATTGTGTCTTGGTCTACTCTTTTACCGTGTTTTGAATATGACTATCATGTCATTATGCGAGATGTTAATGTAAATTTGATAAAATTTGGATCAAAATATGACGCTTTACCCCGCTGGGCGTATATGGGCGTCAGAGTACCGGATAAGCATGCAGCTGAGTTTTATAGGCAGCTTTACTTTCTACTTTCTCGTCCCAGGGTCTTTATGGAAATCCGTGCAAATACAAAACTGTCACCCGGTATTTGCGGACTGCGGTGCTTTGCTGACTCACCCGCGGCTACGCTTTTCGAGACTAAGGTATTAAAGTTCAAAACAAAATAAACGTCACGATAAACCGGCTTGTGATTAAAACAAGAAGCTGATAGTAAGTAATTAAGGAAATGGTAAAATTTATTATTTTTTCTTTAAAAATTTTGAGTTTTTTCATAGTATTTGGCAAGCCAAGTACCTACTATGATTTGATGATGAAGGGCTCAAAATATTTCAATTTCAGTTTAGTCAGGGGATGAAATGGTTCGTTACTTTTCGACTCTATGTGATGAAGTTAAAAAGATAGGTTCTAAAGTGTCAAAACCTTTTTATTTCGTGACTGTAATTACGGTTACGTTTGAAATGAATGTATTAATAAAATTAAAGCAAATTCAACATTTTTATTACATATTTTGTACACTTCAACGTTTATCGAAAATATATGTTTTCCAAAATAACTGCTCTTGTTAATAGGGTTTAATTAACTTGTTATCAATCAAAGGCCTCTTAGTCTTTTACAGACTATTGAAACAGTGTCATGTCGGAAAACAACGTTTTTCGTGGCTATGTAAGCCAATACGGGAACGGCACACGCGACCACAAGCTTGACAGATGTAAGAATGGCCTGTGTGCGGTGAACCAGTGCCGGGCCGATGTCTTTTGGCACGTTTGGTTGCGAGTGTTTTCAACCATGCCTCATCCATAATTTTGCGGCCATCCAAAACCAGTTTGCGCCATTTGTCCCTATACTGCACACTCATCCCAGTTGTCGACACGGATGTCAAACGCTTGCATGTCCCGCTTGGCAAAATCTTTCTTGGGCGACAGCATTGGGCGACCGATGCTTCTTTTGGCGTTAGCTACAGTACCGAGTATAATACGCCGCGGCAAACGTAATGGGTGCATGCGATGCAAATAGGTTAACTTGTTATAATACAGCCAATATTTGAAGTACTTGTTCGTTTCGAACATTGGGTCAGCTACACAAAACAATGCCTTTTTACGACCTGTAGCATGCATTTGAATTTGGGTCTGGGCCTTAAATTTATCTGCAATTTTGTTGTCCTTGATATAATTGCTCCTGGACTTCATGCTCGCTTCATTGATGGTTGCAATCACAGAATACAATTTAGAATTTATTCTGTGTTCCGGCCCGTCCCTCTTTACCTCTACTACATAGCCTACGGCTGAGTCTACATATGAATAGCGGGAAGACATCAGGATTTTGTCTTCCCAGATTTCTGCCGCTTTGTCGCATGCATTCTAACAACATTATATTGTTGACTTGCGGCAGATTAATTGAGATCCTTCAATAAGTAATTTTCATTCTGCATACGGAGTAATTTTATTGACAAAAGAAATTAAGACTCAAACGTAGAAATCAATAACATGACAAGACAATGCCATATTATGTCATAAATTGTCACAAGTTTTCTTAATAAATCTCAAAAAATAAAGCCGTGAAATTTAGTTTGTTCAGCCTCACTTTCATCATTTGCTAATAAAACTCATTTTTCGAAAATTAGTGATCCAAAAATTCCAAAAATAACGTTAATGTGTTCAGAGAGCCCAAATCTATCCGTGATATTTCAATTATGGTCAGTTTTAAAAAATGAAATGTCCATTACGAGTGTATGTGTTGTGTCAATAGAAAGATTTTTGTTTGTGCCTATTTTAAATTATGGATTCGAAAGGATATAAAGACCTTCCGGACAGTCAACTATTTTCCAGATTCTGATGGACCCTGGAGGTATCTTCTGTAATTCAGGATTGGATGATCATTGGTGGATGGTGCGGTGGTGATGATGGTGATGAATGGGATGGTGGTGGTGGTGACGGTGGTGGATGGTAGTGGATGATGGTGGTGGTGGTGAAGGTGGTGATGATGATGGTGGTGGTGGTGGTGGTTATGATGGTAGTGAAGGTGATGATGGTGTTGGTGACAGAGGTGGATGATGGTGGTGGTGATGGTGATGATGATGGTGGTGGTGGTGGTGTTGATGGTGATAATGGTGGTGATGGTGATGGTACCACCTTCACCACCACCACTACCATCATCACCTCCACCACCACCACCACCATGAACCACTACGTACCATTCACCACCATCACTATCATCACCATAACCTCCATCATCACCACCACAACCACCATCACTACCATCATCACCACCACCACCATCATTACCACCGCCACCGTTCTTGTTCCCCAGTTTTAGGGACTCAAGAATCTCCAAGTGACTAAGTCGCACGGAGCGACTCACGCCGCACAAAACACCCAGTTCAATGTCAAATAACATACACAACACAAACAATAACAAACAAAACAACATAACAAATCCCCGAAATAAACAACGCCGCAAAGACTACCGGTTCGTAATAATAATAAACACAGAGTACCTTGATATAATACGAGTAATACTGGTACTAAATCGTAAAATAGAACACATCAAAACAAAACAAACGCAATCAATTGAATTGACGGAATGAATTCAAAAACATTATCGCTATGGATGGATGGAAGCGAGCTGGTAACAGCGTAAGCGATACACGCATTTTTTTTTTATATTATTTGAAAATGATGTAAATAAACTATTAACTATCTTATATATAACTAGTTTTTGCCCGCGACTTCGTCCGCCTTAAATTCGTTTATCGCGGATAACGGTATTTTTCCGGGATAAAAAGTAGCCTATGTCCTTCCCCGGGACTCAAACTATCTCCATACCAAATTTCATCCAAATCGGTTCAGCGGTTTAAGCGTGAAGAGGTAACAGACACACAGACACACAGACACACTTTCGCATTTATAATATTAGTATGGATAAGTATACACGAAAATAAATAAAACAAATCGATAAATAAACAAAAGTTTGTTCGCCGGAAATGCGTGATTTTACGTTAAAAAAACAAAATCAGGAGACCAAAGAGAATATAACCACTACGTTTTAAGAGGCGGGACTCTCATACTATAGTATAAGGTATAATATAAGGTAGAATACAAAGGGTTGACGTGAATGGAAAGCGTTCACCGGGGTCATTAGTCTCTATGGGTGTGCCACAGGGATCAATATCGGGACCTTTCCTGTTCCTTATCTATATAAACGACTTGCCACACCTCGTAAAGACCCACCATGAGATAGTTTTGTTTGCAGATGATACGTCTCTAATTTTCAAAGTCGTACGAAATCAACGATCCTACAATGACGTAAAATCTGTGAAGTAGTAAATTGGTTTAATATAAATAATTTATTGTTGAATGAGAAAAAGACTAAATGTGTTAAGTTTGTCACGAGTAACGTAAAACACGATCAAGCAAGCGTTATGGTTAAAGGTGAGGAACTGGAACTAGTTAATAGTACAGTCTTTCTCGGTATAACATTAGATTCTAAGCTCCCCATATTGCTAATCTCTCGAATAGACTGAGTTCTGCAGCTTTTGCAGTAAGATTCGTCAATTAACAGACGTGATAACGGCTCGATTAGTGTATTTCAGTTATTTCCACAGTATTATGTCGTATGGCATCTTACTATGGGGCAGTGCTTCCGACATGAATACTATATTTGTTCTGCACAAGCGGGCTGTTCGTGCGATATATAAAATGAACTATAGAGAGTCGCTTAGAGATAAGTTTAAGGACATTAATATAATGACAGTGCATTGTCAATACATTTATGAGAATATTATGTATGTACATAAAAATATTACCGACTTTAAGAAGAACTGTGATATACATAATATTAATACTAGAAATAAGCATAAGCTCGCAGTGCCTGCTACTAGGTTCCATAAAATAAGGAGATCATTCATGGGTAACTGTGTGAGATTTTATAATAAACTTCCTAGCAGCATAACTGAGTTGTCTATTGGTAAATTCAAAAATATTGTGAAACGAAAATTATTTTCTAAAGCTTATTATAGCACACAAGACTACATGAATGATGAAGCCGCGTGGGATTAATGTAAATTATAGCGTCATGTAGGTATATGAATAATTATTTTAACGAATACCTAAGGTATTATTATTATTTTAATCTTAATTGTTTTATATACTCCGATATTTAGAATTTTATTCTAGACACAGTCTAGATTATTTATTTTTTATTGACAATCCTTTTGGGATTTATCTTATTGATTATTTTAATTTTAAAAATGATGATTTTATCAATAATATTACACTTAAGTTAAATGATCTGATTAGGTTTTTCTGGGTTTCCCTAATCCTTGCAGCAAATGTTGGATCATATTGTATTTCTCCCAGCAAACATTCACTCTCATCTAACTGACATTTCGAAAGTGCTTGTAACTAGGCCTACTTGAATAAAGAATATTTTGATTTGATTTGATTTGATATACTAGTCAAAAGAGTCTGGCTAGCCAAATATTGTTGACAGATATTTCCTTGTGGTATCACCAATTGTCTATGATTTAAAAAACGGCTATATAAACATTTTGATACTTTGTGTACACTAGTACACTAGTACACTAGTGCTAAAATTTGCCTATAACTATGTTTAGGTACGTGAATTTATTAAATACCTGAATCTCATAAACAGGACAAAATGTAAAGAAACGGATAAACTAAAATCAAAACATCGGAACGTAATGAGTTACTGAAAACCAATATTCAGAAGAAATCTGCGGACTGGTCAGTAGTAATTTGATATAAAAATATCTTGGCCAAAAATGTCTATATATATGAGCGACGAGCGTGTCGATAGAATCCACTTGATCCATCGTGCCGGTGCAACATTACTCTAACCTAACCCATGTCTATACCTATTTAACCTAACCACAGACTACAGACATTGGTGATGGATTAATATTATGGTATTATCGTGCTGGATCTTATTTATTTTTCGCCTTGTTACAATGGTATATGGTGAGAAAGTGTACACATATGTCTTTGTCGTTCACTGTACTGTACATTGACTGAGTGCACGTCAACGTATCTTTTATTTACTTACCTTACGTGTGCACAGAAAATTAAAAATATTTTCTAATATCAAAACTATAATTCCTACTTCACAAAGTGTGACCAGCCCAAGATTTTTTGAATTTCGCGCCAAAAATTTGGGTAATATTTCAATAGCCAGACTCTAGAATCAATTTGCATGGCACACCGTCAAACAGTAGTAGTACCAATCTTACAGACTAAAATAGTGTAGTAGGCTATACGCTTGCGATTTTTATCGATATTGATAAAATGGGCTGGGATGGAATATAGGCTCATGTCAACAATTTTTGTAATCGAAATTTGGTTTAGTATTGAGTCCACGTTTAAGTCCTATTTTGTACCGTGTATATTTATTAAAATATGTACAAGGTTGGACTTAAATGTGAACCGGAAATAAAATAACAAGCTTTTTCTTTTAATGTGATTATTTATTGTTTTACTAGCATTATTACATCTTCTTTTGAGACTTGGCCCACTGTCTGCATCTAAAAATATTTTATAATTACAACAGAGATATTCTATTTTTCTTATATCTATTATGTTCTGGTATGGATGGCAGTAGACTTTACAGTTGAAACGTAGGTACGAAGTATTTTTATGATCATATTTCATGCAAGTTCTCACGCAATTCGACTTATTTTGTATAATTATTACCACTGATAAACAAATAAGCCTGTAGTTATCAATATCGGAGAGAGATCTAAGAGACATTGTCTCGGAAAGCTCTAAATTCGTGGAATTTACAACTTTCCCCCGCTGTACATGCATGACCGCACACTTGTCTACACCAAACTCCATTTTGATGGCGCTACTGAAAGTATCTGTAACTTTCAGTAGCTCCACCAGTTCCGGTCGTTTTGGTGCAAACAGCTTGAGGTCGTCCATGTACATCAGATGAGAAATGATCTCACCCCCTCTCCGAAGCCGGCAACCTAGTCCTGAATCCTTCAGCAGAGTGCTGAGTGGATTCAGGGCTAGGCAGAACCACAGTGGACTCAAACTGTCGCCCTGAAAAATACCCCTCTTAATCCTTATAAAGTCCTGCGGAGCAGGGCGGGCGTCTTGGCCGCCTGGTTGACAAAGGACTGTGGTCCACTGTCTCATACATGCGCCTAAGAAGGATCTTAGAGCTGTATCGACTTTATACAGCTCCAAAATCCTCTCGAGCCATGAATGAGGCACCGAATCATAGGCCTTCTTGTAGTCAATCCAAGCGGCAGAGAGAGACCCCCTGCTCCGCCGAACTTGTTGACAAATGGTCGTGTCAATGAGGAGGAGCTCCTTAGTACCACGGGACCCAACCCTACATCCATTTTGAGAGAAGGCCAAAACGTTGTTCGCAACAATGTGCGTGTTAATTTTTGCTCTCAAAATAGATGTAAGGAGCTTGTACAGCATAGGCAAGCACGTGATGGGTCGATAGTTTTTCGCTTCCGTGGTACTACCGGACTTGTAGATCAAGAAGGTAACACCAGTTGTTAAGAAAGATGGCAGGGAACCAAGCTCGAGGGCTTGTTGGAATTGTGTTGCCAGTCGTTCGTGTGAGCATCGAAACCACTTAACCCAGAAGTTGTGCAACCCGTCCGGCCCAGGACTTTTCCAGTTCTGAGTCGTACGAGCCGCACAACTCACGTCATCGGGGCTGATGGTAACAGCCCCCATGGCTTCGATGGGCTCACACTCGCGCTCGACAACATTCATCCACTCGCCCTCTGTGTGCTCGACTGGCACCGACCAGATACTACGCCAGAAATTACTCATGGCGGTAGGATCCGGCAGCCGCCCGTCGGTCACACGTTGGTCGGTTCCCTCCCACTTTCGGTATACCTTCCTTTGATCGCTCTGGAAGAGGCGATTCTGCTGGAATCGATCCACACGTTCTCTGTAGCGACGGATACGGCTTGCCCACGCATAGACTTTCTGCTTCAGGAAGTCGATGCGCTCTGTGACACAGGCCATGTAATCACAGGAACTGACATCAGTCCCCGCAAAGGCCTGTGCTACGTAGCGCATGACACGAGGGCGGTTGTTACCCCCCCCTGAAGCAGATTAGCTTTGCAATGAGAGTCCTGAACGTGCTGATACGCCGCTCGATCCGTACTTGCCAGGCGGGGACACCACCGGCAGTCCGCGGTGCTCGGTCAGCGTCCGGGAACTTGACACGAGCAACGCGGCACGCCGCGATGGCCCCGCAGTACATGATCGAGTGGGTATCAGCTAGATCTTCGCTAGCCCGCAGATACGGGTCTAGCAAAGCATTCAAGGCTCCCACTACCGCCAAGTTACGTTTATTCGCGGGCAAGCGTGGTAATCGCGGCCTAGAGTCAGGTGCGAATCGATACCGCTCAATCGTCTCTTCCAGAGTCCTCCTCAATTGCTCATTGGCCTGGGTACTTACGCTACTCGCGCAGTGCTCCTCGTCAGAGTCGGGATCGACCCGCGGCGCCCCCGGCATCAGGTCGAGTGCTGGCGCCGGAACCGGCGACGTAGCAGGTGGATTCCAAGACGACGTGGAGGCCGCGCGAGCAGCCAGTACTTCTAGGCGCAGTCGATCAAGCGTCGCGTCGTCCAGCAGCTTACGCCGTTGAATGGCGTGCACTTGATCCGATAGCCGCTGCGCAGATGCGGCGATGGCCGGTTCGAAGGTCTGGAACAGGAGGAGCATCCTGTCCCGGTATGCAGACAGGTGGGTTCCCCCCTCTGTAGCCCCATAGTATGCGCGCATGACGTTCTCGTTGTTGGCTTGAGACCATCGCATGCGACGCACTATACCACCGGTAGCGGGAGCCGTGGGCGGAGCAGAGTGCCCCGCAGGCCCCAAGCGTGCCGGCAGCGGTGGCCGTCCTCGTCGCGCAGGCGGTCGTGGCGGCGGAGGCGGCGGCCCGCGCTCATCGCTCGACTCACTGCTTTCGTCCGGGGCGGTGGCGTATTCATCGCTCGACGGTGATGCAGCGGAGCTGGCGGAGGCGGGCGAGAGGGGCGTGCGCTAGTATCCGCTAGACGTGTTTTGCTTCTCGTTTGCATGTATAAGTTGCGAGATATAAATTTTCCGTGTTGTTGACAAAGGCGACATTTCTTGTCAGTTCGGGTTCAATTTCATTCTGGGGCTTTATTCAAATGTATACTTACCAGAAATTTAAAATACATATATCAAATGAGCCCACTAGTTGTAAAGCACGTAAAACAATCCAAACATGGTGATAAAATTATTTGCAAACGATTTTCCAAAATATTATTATCAAAACACGTGTGACGTTGTCAGCGGTTGGTTTTTTTTTTTTTTTTTTTTATTATTATTATTGACCGTTCAGTACTCCCAGCACACACATTAACCCTGAAAGTTGCAGTTCCGATCATGCTTATTCGGAATTTGTCACCTCCAAAGTTATGCAACGGAACTAGGCTAAAAGTAGTGCAGCTGCAGCTAAACCTCATCGAGGCGTAAATCCCGATGGGGTGCGGCGCCGGAGAAGCCGTGTTCATCCCCTGCACCCCCCTCATTCCGAACAACTTCCCGCTCCGCTTCAAGCGAATACAGTTCCCCGTGAGCGTCTGCTTCGCCATGACCATGAACAAGTCGCAGGGGCAGACGCTGCGCGCCGCTGGCGTGGACCTGCGCACGGGCTGCTTCTCGCACGGGTAGCTCTACGTGGCGCGATCGCGCGTCACCAGCTGCACGGAGCTGGTCGTGCTGATGCCCACCGGGAAGACTCACAATGTGGTGTACAAAAAATATTGTAAAATGTCAATGTTATGTAAATATACTTTACATACCTACTTTTGGAGTATGGCACTGTAGATATAATTATATGTACCTACATATTTAGTTGTGCATACATAAACATAATGTAAATAAAATGTAAATACTTGGCCTCAATATCTATATTCACCTTTCCTCTAATCTTACTTCTAAATAATAAGACCTAAATTCGAAAGGTTGTTAGGAAGTATGGATTTGTATGTGTATATTTTTTACATTTTCATGATTGGACTGATGTGACTAGAAGACCGATTTGGGTGATATTTGCCATGGATTTGATTTAGATAGTACTACAGTCAAGGACGTAAAAATAGAAAAGTGGTACTGTATCGTCTAAATCATGTCAAAAATTTAAATTATTGCGAAAAACTATTGATTTTATTTAGTGATATTTGTTTAACATTTTATCTGGACTTTACTTCAAGTTTCGGCTCCAGGGCAGAGGGGTGAATTAGCCGCTTACTGACACAGACCGAATTCCACGCGGGCGGAGCCGCAGGCACAGCTAGTTAATAATAAATTAATGGTTTGGCACCGAGTTCAAAACGTGATTCAAATGTGATCCGTACCGTACATAAAAGATTATTTTTGGCTTTTTAGTTTATTATGAAGTCGGTTTTTTTTATTTATTTAGTTTTGATATTTAGTTAAGAAAAGTGATAAAACATTCATGCATGTACCCTATTGGTGCATATTCTCACAAGAGAGATGGACGGTCAAAACTTAGTTACTGGCCATTGGAAAACCATTAATTTGACATATGCACTAAGATGCGATTTACGACTTACAGCTCTTAATTAATTACCGAATCTTTAATCACGGCAAATGATAGGAACTAAACGTATTTAAATTATTCTTACAATTTCATTAAAAATATATATAAAATTAACAAATATCAACACTGAAAATGGCAAATTGAGATAACTTTTTACTATGTTTAGGGGAAGGTGAGGTATAATGATCCCCTTAAGGGAAAAACTTAACTGTGGCTAAAATTGAAGGCAAAATCGCAAGATTTCAATTGTTGGAGGTAGTGAATTTACTTAACTTTGTAACTGCATATTTATTTTTTATTATATGTAGTGGCTATTTATCCACGTATTTTACAACCTGCATATGTCGCTGCATTTTGCCCTTTAAAAGTTGGTTGGAATACGGCATTGCGCGAATGGTATGCAGCAAATAACTATCAGGCAAAATTAATAAAAGAAAACTTCGCTCCTTTGCTAAAAACTGCCCAACAAACATTTTAGCGTTAAGACAAGCTGTAGTGGATCTGTATATAGGTTCTGCTTAGATATTATGGAGTTAGCTTATATCTTATAAAAGAGTTATAGAGTGTAATAACACTTTATAGTGGTTCTGTATAAACTTTAGTAGAAGTGTACAAGAGGTGTGATAAGATCGTCAATTTCCGCTTGAAGCTTTATTGCACCTTTATAATGGAGTTTATTGAGACTTTGAGTTATAATAAATATCTATAACGTTGTTAGATAGATCTTAGATCGGTATTTGGATACGTTATAACCAGAGGTCGGACAAATGGGCGTCATTGCTCGCAATAACATGGACATGACTCAAAAGTTTGATTGATTAATTTCTTACCTGTAATTTTATTTGTATACGTTGTATATAAAAACACAGACTTCTTATTGTGTAGATTTATTAAAGTAACTAAACAGTAATTTTTCTAAATTTTCCGCGGTAAGTTTATACCTTTTTACATCCAAAATATACTTGTGAGCTGAAAAACTCCGTTCGCAATCTACTGAAGTTAACGGAGCAAACTTCAGTACTTTAATAGGAATACTTTCATGCCAAAAGGATTCAGAGTCTATTTTACCTTCTATGTATTGCATGACAGTTTAAAATCTGGATTTCTTTTAAGTACTGCTTTCATTTTTCCTTGCAAACTGATTCCTATTTCACCTTGAATGCTTTCCAGGTTATTCAATATACATCGTATTTTACTTAATAAAATACGATGTATATTGAATAACCTTACTATACTCTATATACTCTCTATTACGTGCCGGATTGATTGAAAATGATATGAAATGAAGTTTAATTGTGCTAAAACGTTATTTGATTGTAAAATCTGTTTACACGTAGGGATATATATACCATCACGATTATTAAATGTTTGTATGACTCTCTTTAAAGCTTCAAAATCATTTTTATAATAACATGCCGCCTGGATCCAAGTGCCCCAACGTGTAATTATGGGTTGTGGTGGCAAGGGAATGTGTGGGTTAATTTCTTTGAATATTGCAATCCTGGAAGGGGCTGTTGAAAATACTTTTTTAACGTAGTTGATTAATCTGTTAACGTCGTCAAAATGTTTTCTAATTTCTTCGCAGTCTGTGAATCTCATGTGCCAAACAAGTTATGTGTAATATTTGTGGATATTTGGCTTTAATTTTTTGTCCAGCATTTAGCATATAGCTCACCGAATCGCTCGTAAAAAAAATTATGTATTTAAAATTACTTTTAGCACGGTCTTCCCACAACCATTGGAAGCTTGATCCGAAAAAATTTAATGTTGTAGATCCATTTACTTTGTCCAAAACTTTGGATGCAATCAAGAAGCAACTAGCGGGCTGATTTTCTTTTAAATTTCTTACGAGAATATTAGCTATTTTCCGGTCTAAAAAAATCTTTAGTCTCATCATTGAAACCCAAAAGTATCCATTGCTTAGTTGTTCACGAACATGTTATATTTTTTTATTATGGTTTGATATTTTTGGTGATATAGAGCTTTTGAAAGAATCACAATGTAAATATCCATACTAATATTATAAATGCGAAAGTGTGTCTGTCCGTCTGTCTGTTACCTCTTCACGCTTAAACCACTGAACCGATTTGGATGAAAGTTGGTATGGAGATAGTTTGAGTCCCGGGGAAGGCCATAGGCTACTTTTATCCCGGAAAAATACCCTTATCCGCGATAAACGAATTTAAGGCGGACGAAGTCGCGGGCACAAGCTAGTAATGTATAAACATTAATATGAATGAATGTCAGAATAGTAAAGTCAATGTCAAAAAATAGATTGTTCCGTTTTGCTAAAAGGAAATCAAAGAAGGTATAATATCTTAATTTTAGTATACCATTGAAATCTTATCAATTATCACTATATCATCAATAATTTAATTTATTGATCAATCAATCAAACTTTTGAGTCATGTCCATGTTACTGCGAGCAATGACGCCCATTTGTCCGACCTTTGGTTATAACTAATTTCTAGCGTTTTCGGTGTCAAAAGCAAATAGTAAATGCTTTAAAGTCGTCAAATTATATACATTTATCGAGTTATTATTTGTGAAAATAAAGTTGAAGTGCCTCGTTTATCTGTGGACATATTGCAACATAATATTTTCATCACGAAATGTAAGTATTGATGATTAAGTAATAGTGGTGTTGAAGTGTAAAGTTAATTATTAGTGCGCTTACAAGTTTAATGTGAATGTGTATCATGTTTCTCATCTCAATTTTGACGCGCCTCCAAAACAATAAGGATTTTGAGGAAAAAAAGGAAATAAAACAAAAGTGCTAATGACCTAAAATAGTTTTTAGACACTCATTTTCAAGTATTCATCAGTTTTAGTGATTGTATACGTAATCTATGTAATATAAATTCTGAAAATGTAGGAACTTCGTTATTAAAAAGTGATTTTGTATAAATACATTTTTAGGTTATATTGACAAAAAGTAATAAAATGGCGATTTTTTTCTTAAAAGTACAGTCTTCTCTTAAATTGTTTATAACACTTGATGAACTATAACACCGGTAGTCAAGAGTATTGTGCGGCCTTTGGTTGATATAAGAGAGGAACAACTAATTTATCGAACACCAAAAGATTTATATCAGGATCGTACAAAACTGCTATAACTATTTAACATATCATTGCCCTTAGTACAACAGGCGTAAGCTATATATAAGAGTTATACAACGCATGTAGAGTTTGGTGTTATAACACTCTTAATTAACTCCGTTGCAGTACCATTGACGTTACTGAAGTTGAAATACAGCGTTATGTTATATAAGCAACTGCAATATATCAGATATACAGCAATAAGCATTTAGGGAGTTCATGAAGATATTAAAATAACTTTTAACGTTGCAGGACGAAACAAGCTTTAACGTCTTAAGTATATAAGTATATAAGCAGCCACTGTCACTACACTAACTGTAAAGGAAATTATGCTTCGTTATTTACAGTTCTAATACAACCCGAACAGCTAGTATTATCTGATAAGTGAATTGTAGCACCATTGGCAACAACGGAATCCATTATATCAATAGTAGCACTCTAAGCTTTAAAATGACCTGCAACCAACTCTTAATTGTTTCTTGGGTGTTATATAGACTCGCGTACGAAAGATGATACTTCTAGCAAACGGATTTCGTGTATGTGACTTCAGTGGTGTGGTGTTGACTTCATTATGTTAAATCCAATAATGAATTATTTAAATCCATGAAATAATCAGGAGCAATGTTTAAAATAGCCTTGTAGATTTTCTTGCTGCTCCTCATTAGAAAGTTTGTTAACTTCGTAATTTGGTACTAATAGCATGGTTTCTACATGAGAAACCACCAATTTTAAATTGTAGCGCCTTATGGTTGTGAAGGGTACGCCTGAAATTTAGCTGCTTTCCGCACGCTCATTCCTTTGCGAATACCTTCATTATTTCTTTGGTGTGGCCACATGAGTAAAGAAACGGAACAGAGACTAAGCTTCTAAAGAGCGCCCAAAATTTATACCTAATATCGTAGGGTTGGCACTGGTGGACAAAACGAAATAAAAATTATATTGATCAGTTTTTTTTATGTAATGACTACAAATTACTTACGCTAAAAATGTTGTTTTTATATTTTTTGTTTTTTAATAAGTTATTATATTTTTTTATAAAAAAGCTTTGCTCAATAAATATGTTTTTTTATTCTTGTTTTAAGTAATACAGGATTTTTCGAAGTGATCCTCATAGATTCTATACGGTTGCGTTGTTTTATCATCATCAAGTTTTAAAAGTAGTTCTTCTCGCCCGACGGCTTTTAACCACTCCTGCCGCCTGAAAAAGGTAATTAAAATAAATGAAAAGAGACCCGCCTTAAAAAAACATGACATTCCAAAATAATGCGTTTAGTGTACAGATTACATTTGAATCACCTTTTGAAGTCTGTGCCTGTTAGATAAAGAAGTAAACGTGAAGTATAGCACAGACTTCAAAAGGTGATTTAAATGTATTAATCTGCACAGGAACGCATCATTTTTGACTTTGCAGATTTTTTTGGAAGTAAAAGGGGCATAGGTTATTTTTTTATTAAGAAAATGTTTTTTGCTTTTTAATGATTGAAATATACCTAGTTATTATTGAGTAGTTTCAGTAGCCGTCTATGGTTTTGTATCATCAGCTCAACGATACTAAATAATGCTTTTCCAGAGCAACTGCATGAGTAACTACCATCCGTTATATACCAAAATCTTTTCCAGAATGTAAAAAACACTTTTCTGGAAACCGCATCAAAATCGGTTCAGCTAAACGCGAGATAATCGCGGACAAACATACATATATACAAAGTTACATACATAGAATATCCTTTTTGAAGTCGTTTAAAAAACAAGAGCCTACGTATTTACATGGAAAAATTCCACTACCCAAAGGTTTACTGAACGAGATTATTCTTTAGCGAGGATACCGCCTTTTGTTTTCCGGAGAATTTAATGTTTTTATTTTCAAGTTTCTCAAGCAGTATCTTATATCTTTTTGGTAGGCAAAAATAGAAGTAAGCAGGTATATATGTGGATAATAAAGATTTTACTTACCTAACGGAGTCCTTGGCATAGCCAAAATATGATATCTCTTTATTTTTCCTGGTATTACACCGTTCAGTAAACCATCATATTTTCACATTCATAAAAATACAACGAAATCGAACACGACGCGGTGCGCACCCTGCGCTGGACCACAAACTAAACTAGTAGTCTAAACCAGTTTCTTCGTGTACGTGACGAGGAGTTTATGGTCACGCTCACACGCGTATTTCGCTTGTAGTAGTGAACCTATCGCAGCGCGGTTGTATGAAGCTTAGTCTTTGTTCTGTTTCTTTACTCATGTAGAGTGGCTACCAATAGAACAAGGCCTTGGCGGATGAGGCATAAATATAAATATATGTATACTAGTCCGCGAATAGCTCGAATTTCAAGAAAACCTTCTTTAGTGCGCCTCTACATACATCTCTAACGGAATATAGTATGTGTTTCAATTCTCGTATTCCTACCGTCGGCAGTTTAGGCTATGCGTTGTCTGTCAATAGTTATAAGTCACGTTACTTTTGTTATATACCTGTATTTGAAAAAAAAAACAGATGTAATTGGACAATTAAGATTGAACTATTGATAATACTGAACATTAGGTAGGTTTTGCAGTATTTCTTTATATACCACGTTAACAGACCGATCAAGCTGCGTGGAGAGCTTTCTCTCGAGCAAGTCATGTAAAACTGGCCGTGCGAGAAGCAGTCCCCCCTAAGATCTATTCCTGCTGTTTTCAGTGACTGACCCTGAGCCTTATTGATCGTCATCGCGAAACAGGAGCTGCAGCCTTTTAAATTCGAATCGGTATTACGAGGGTATAAGGGTCAATTACTTAGCTCGCATTTTTTTGTGTCCGAGCTGAAAATCGTAGGGTAGCATCATATAATACGTTCCATTATTTTTTTTTCACAAGGAATACATGTTTCCCCGTCGAGATCAAAACGAATTCACAGATTAATTTGTTTTTAAAATACATTTAAAAATAACTAAAGGCTCAAATTAAGACTCCGTGCCCTGCCCGGAATCGACTTTTGAGTTGATTGAAAATTCCTACCGAAAACTGTACGTTAGTATCACTGATTTCACGTCAAAAACTTAAACTAGATGATATTTGCTATCACTGAGAACATACGCTATTCACTTCGTGGTGGTGAATAACTCATGATCGATGTTCAAATTCTGTCCGAGCGCGAGGGTAAACTTTTTTCGTTAATATTCAAAGGGCCCGGACAGCCATATCGTCCGCATTTGATCCCCGTCCTGTCCTGCCTTACCTATGCAGTCAGTTGTCGGCTACCTGGCGAAGCATAGGGTTGTTCATCAAACCAAGCGGGCGAAATTTTTCTGCAATTTCGATGACCCTTAAAAATATTTCTGGTATAGCTATTCGTTATCAAGTGTACGCTTCATAAAACCCTTTGGTATCTTTATACAAACGATAACGTAACATTTTCTTAAAATGTTAATTAAATTTTTGGCGATTTTTTTATTACGATTTCCGATTCCCGTGCCCTAATTCCCATGAACTATTTACCCAAAACAGCTGATTTTGGGGCACGGGAATTCAGAATTTTCACTTATTTTGTTAATTAACCGCTTCTATTGGAGTAGTTGTAAGTTAAACGGCAATTTTTATGTAATATTAGGCATATACGAGTATATGCTTTGCACTGAGTATGTCTATTAGACGTACATTGTATACACTTGTTCAAGTCTAGTACTTACTTCATGCGCTTATTGCAAACAAACAGGCAAAATATATAAAATCTATATCAATAGTTAAAATTATAAATGCGAAACTGTGCCTCTCTGTCACCTCTACACGCTTAAATCGCTTCACCGATATAGATGAAATTTGTTATGCTACTTTTTAACCCGGAAAAATACTCGTATCTGCGATTAACGAATTTAAGGCGGACGAAGTCGCGGGCAGAAACTAGTAGTACATATAACTTAGCCACTTATTATAACGAACTAGACTATATCTACATACAAGATGTATATATACGTGTTATGTCAAATGAGTATGACGTCATTCTGTTACAAATAACTCTTTAATGCTTAGCTTTAAGCTCAGCGAGCTTTTTCCTATTGGATACCTAAGAAAAAGTTCAATAATGAATGTTTATTTTCTATTCTTCCATTTCAATCATAGGCTAAAATATGTTTCAATTCTTTGTGCATTGTGTGAACTGCAATGGGCTTAAATGACCTTCCTCAAAGACGGCAAATTAACTGTCTTAAAGTTGTTCATAGTTTTGAGCTATAATATATTTACCAACTTACACCTCATATTCTTGACGATATTCGGAAAAAAATGGTTAGTGAACATAGCTCCAATTTTGCAACTTTAATTACTGACGTTAATTTCCAGAAAGTAATAAATTAATTTTGCTTAGTACCCCTTACAATTTTCTTAACCAACCATAATTTTGCAGCTTGTTAAATCATTCAACTTTCCAAATATTTAAATTTAAAAAAAAAAAATCTGTTACTTTTACCCGACCGTGCAATTAATACCAGGTCATCGGTGTAAAGAAGACATTTGACACCCACTCATTCTCAACCCACAATCATCATCTTTTAGGTCTAGAAAACAACTGCCTATGAACAAATTTAACAGCCACAGTAATGCTACACAATCCTGCCTAACATCTTTATACAGTACTGCCTAATACTGTTCAGATTGTAAGTCTATAACTTCATGTATATATTAGTGAGAAGTTAAAGGCTTGCCTAAAGCCCAGAGACACCCTGTAAGTATTGCAAATATTTATGAGTGTCATGATTTGGCAGGATACTCGACCAACTTATACAATAATAAAATAATCATTGCTCACTGTGACCTTACTTTTTTCTTAATGTCGGTTTCTAAACACCATGTATACAAAACCATATAGGTATTATGTCCTTACATAGAGAATCGCATTTACTGATACTTTTTAAATATAAATATCTACTAGATTTTTCATTAAGATAGAAACGATACTAGACATTAATTTAGTGTCGTTGGTTGATCACTATGATTAGTAAGTTAGGGCTAATAATTTCGATACAACTCTAGTATAAGTGAAGTTTATAATTCTTGTTTGATTGAACAGTAAATAATAGTTTTAATGCAAATTATTCTAAAAAGAAACTATTTCCGTGCCACGAAAAACTAATTCCCATGGACAGATAAATTCCCGTGCCACGGCGAATTTTTCAAACTGTGATAACTTTTGTAGTTATATGAATATAGTTACCCTGTAAGGAAATTTGAGCTTATTAATTTTTTTATCAAATTATCAGCATTAAACTTTTTGTGTAATATTGGTATTTCAAAATTCCACGTAAAATTAGACAAAAATGCTCATTTGGTGAAATTGACCCATAAATGGTATCGGGGTATTACGATGGCTTCTATAACGATTTTATGTAAGGCTTTCACACGCAGCCAGGTTCCTTTGCACAACTTCGGCTGATTGAGATTTCGCAGCTACATTACTCGAGTACCCACTTTTAAGATAAGTATGTGAGAAGGTAGGTAAGTGCATTTAAAAACTCTACGCGATAGTTTATGGCATCATCCGTGTTCACTGCAGATCGAGTTTACAGACTTGTATTCGTATACTGAACCATCAAACGACTACAATAAAATGTTAAAAATAATAATTAAATAAAGGAAGCCTGGCCAGTCGTTCTAAGGTGTCAGAATCGCTCGTTCAGACAACCACTCCATGGACTTCCTGTGTCGATTTTGAACATCTGGGTAAATTTGAGAGATTAGGTTATCAACTTGTAATCCTTCCCTCAGTTTCGGGATATTCTCCATAAATTTCCTATTTTAAGAAGACGGTCGGAGAATTCTCCAGCGTAAATATCGCTCTTAAGGTGCACTCGCATATTTATCTTAAGGTGTAGTTTTTTTTTTATTATCGGCCATATATTTGAAGCCTTAATTCAAGCTTTAACTTCATCAACTCGAGTTTCCCTCAGAAATACGGGCAGAGTCTGACGAAAGTATCCAGCTATCAACATAGTGACTCCACCCATCATAACTTCGTTCCCTCTAATATCTTTCAAAGTTCTATTCAGTGCTTCACAACACCCTTTATGCGCCACTGTTTGCATTGCATTTGGAAGATAATAATATATCAAATATTAACACTTATTTTCATATTCGCTTCTTCCGTGAATTATTAAGATAATAAAAATTACGTAAATTAAAAATAAAGAACAAAACTGCAAGACAACTGTCGCCATCAAGTTACATAAATAGATACTAAAGTGTCAAATTGGTTTGCTAGCAACTGTTTGTTGATGTAATTCTTCGCAATAAAAATGACAAAATGAACAAAGCTCGGGGTTTTCTAAGGCTTTTCCATTTAGTTTAAAAAACACATTTTATGAATGAATATCCTCGAAAATTGTAGCCTATGTCCTATTCTGATATCTAAGTTATATTACTGAAGAGTTTCATGCAAATCTGTTGTGTAGTTTTTGTGCAATAGTGGAACGTACATAGGAACCTACATACTTTCACGTTTATAATATAGTCAGGATAAGGAAGTAAGGATTAAGGGACTTAAAATAGGTACATAAAAAACATTCAAGGCATATGAACAACTATAACTAACTAATAATTGAGCATAAATAGCGAACTCTATAGTTACTGGAATACAAATAAAACTTACCTTAAATCAGTACTTTGCACTAAAACCAAAAAGTCCTCCTCACACAACAACCTTACGTCAAAAATTTAAGTTTGTAACTATGAAGTTGCTTAACTAACCTAATCGAGATATCTTATCGCCACCTATAAATTATTTATCATTGTGGAGTTTTGATGGCATTCTGTGGTCTTCTTCATCAGTTCCACTTAACTAATTTACAATTTCTGAATGAAAATGCTTATTACGTTTCTTATAATACCAAAATCGCCATATGTTTACAATATTTGAGGAGTTCCTTCGATACCTCATGGATTGCCATCAGATCTCACCAACTTGGAGATACCTCCTATGAAACAAAAAAAAATGGTAATCGGTCAAATAGTCTTCGAATAATCGGTGAACATACATAAAAAAGGTCCCGACGAATTGAGAACCTCCTCCTTTTTTGGGAGCCGGTTAAAAATATACTTTCATAATTTGTGCGTGCGCCACGTTCCCGCCTCCTGCACCAGTGTATAACTCATGACCCTACTTAACACTACTTTGTTTTGATCTGAAAACTACTATTAACATTAGTATATTACTATTACTAAATAGGTAAGAAAAAAAATCGAAATTCTTTGGAGTCCTCATTTTGGCCTTGTCCCACCTCCAAATTTTACTATTTCATGTCATATACTTTGAAAACGAAACGAGCGAACCAATGTATTTTACTGTTTACACCTAGCTTACAATGTTTTAAATTGTATAACATTGCCTAAGTATTCCTTTTTCCACGACCCGTCTTTCACGTAGACTTGACCAGTTTAATCCCGCGAAGCAGTCCGGATTCCATAGAGGATATGGCACCGTAGACCACTCGCTTACATTGCGTCAAATTATTCAGAAGACCGCAGAGTATAATCTGCCGCTGTGGGTAGCTTTCGTGGACCATGAAAAGGCCTTTGACTCTATCGGGACCTTGTCTGTTCTGGAGTCTTTACAGCGGTGGCAAGTTTTTTTGCTATATGTCCAGGTGCTGAGAAGTCTTCATGATGCCGCGACTATGGCCACCCACGTATCGATACCGACTATCTGAACCTATCCCCTTGTATCTAAGCGTAAGACAAAACGAAATTACTACACAGGGCTTACCCGTACTCATTGTGTCAGGCGTTTCCTAAGATATTTGTTTTGTCCTAAATACTGTTTTAAAAGATTCCCGAAATAGTGTGTATTTTAGAAGATTTGTAAATACCGGTTCCGACTTTAATAGGAAGGTATTCTACCTGAACCTAGGCGACTCCGCGTACTGTTCGCAAACACTGAGCAGTTTATTGAGGGAATTGACCGAACGGCCCATGTTGTCCGTGAGAGTTCATGAGAGTAGATAGAGTATCTACTCTCATGAATGTAAATATAGACTTAAAAATGGTTAATGTCACTGAATTATTAAGAAACTGAAACTCTGCTTCCCTAATCTTATGTAAATTATGCAACACACACAAACCTTTACCACCTTTCAGTAGCGTCCATATAAGCCAATTTCCACCGGGTTGCCTAAGTAAAGGCTTATAACCACATTTTTCGTTCAATATGAGTAAATTAATACGCTTCGGCTTCCCTTGTAATTTTCCTGACGTCACGCCTCTGATAGCTTTTAAGACAAAACGTAAAGGAAACAATATTAATGGGAGAGGACACCCACTTTTATAACACAGGTTTCCACCTGGCTCAAAAGTCTATTGTTTGTTGTATTAAAAAAAAAGTTATCTTATCTTTTAAACGATATTGTTCACAATTGCATGTATCGATCCAACCTTCCACTAAACACCCGACCATAATAATGTTGCTGAGCCCGCACTCCAGTCTATACGAATCCGAAAGTCGGCCCCCCTAACACCATTTCTCTGTTGCCTATACCAATATCTTCCACTTCGATCAACGCACTGCGTAAAATAATATCCACATACAGTGTCTGCCAAAATCTATTACATCATACCAAATGGAAACTTTTGATAGATCAAGGAAACATGCATACACAGGTGTCTCCCTATCTGTGTAGTACCGAACAGTGTGCTTGAGACAAAGAACTGCTGTCTCCGCAGAGAATTCGGCTCTAAACCTGAACTGCACATCATGCAAAGTTAGATGTTTTCTCATTTGTCTGTCCCACACACTGTCCTGTACCTTCTTTGTCAGCAAAAAAGTATAAAAAGACTCTGTTGCCTGTCCGACTATTAGAGCGCCATATCGCTAAAACTACGTTCGCTATCTTTTTGAAATTTGGAATATTTTTATGGGGTACACTACATATGACAATTCCGATATGTCATAAATTCGATTTTTATAAGTTCGAAATTTAAAAATGTGTAACTTTTACATTTCCGATTTTCAAAATTGCCGAATTTCAATACACCGAACAATAGGAAGTCCGACTGCATAAAAATCCGAAATATCAAAAGTACGAATTCCGAATACTAAAATGCCGAATTTCAAAATTCCGAATATCATTACACCGATAAATAATAAATCCGACTAAACAAAAGTCCGAAACATCAGAATAACTTAATCGACAGTTTTCGGTTTTTGGCCCATGTTGCAATTTTGTTAATACATGCAAGCAAGCATTTTGACGCTCCGCTCACTTCGCTCGCTCCGTTATACATGGTTAGTGCATGTGCTACGCCTAAAATTGCCGCATACATATTTACATTGACGACTTTTGGTTCACAGGTACTTTAAACCAAAAGATTTAATTTGTCCACTAGTTCCTAAAAATGGGGGGGGGGGGGGGGGGCAATAATGAAGTCATTAAATTTTTGTATGGGATAAGAATTTTTTTTTCAAAACCTATCGTGTGGGGTATCAAATGAAAGAGAATTATGAGACAATTCTAGAAATATACTACACTCTTACCTTTTAGTCACCTGTTTTCCAAAAATCTAAAAAACATTTTCGAAACATGCCAAATTTGGGCTTCCCCAGGTGAGATTTGGCTCGGAGATTTTTTCAAAAACACACTCCACGCGTCTTGTCATATCCTCATACCGAACGTAAAATAAAGCAATTTGTGAAATAATAACATAACTATTATTTTAAGATTTTTAACTTGATGACGTCATTACTCCCCCCCCCTAAGGGGGGTATTTTTAGGAACTAGTGGAAAAATTAAATGTTTTGGTCTAAAGTACGTGTGTACCAAAAATCGTCGATGTAGATGTGTATGCGGCAAAGTAGCTTTTTTCCGTTGTAGCACATGCACTAGGTCACAATACAAAGCTAACTTAACCTTCAGATTTCGGTTTTTATTAAGATTGATATAAATCACGAACTTTATATTACCGAATGTCAAAGTTCCGATTATTAAAAATCAGGAACTTTATAGTTCCGAATGTCAAAATTCCGAATTAGCAATGTCATGTCGAATGATTAAAATTCAGATTATTATGTTTCGGGTTATAAAAACATCGGGCTTTTGATTCTTCGGTGTTACAAACATCGGAATTTTAAAAATTCGGATTTTTGATATTCGATAAGCTAAATTTCGTGCTTTTCAATATTCGATATTTTAATACAACGGAAATATAAAATTCGGAATTTTGACAATCGGAAAAAGGAAAGTCGGAATAAAATATTTCGGATCATTTGGGTGTTCCCATTTTTAGGCATGGTCAGCCCACATGTAAGTATTGCACAGGAAATATTTAAAAATATATTTTCTAAAAAAAACGACGATGAGGGGGGCAAAACTTAAAAGTCTAGCTATTAGGTCAAGTAGAGTATCAGATGAAAGGGCACCTGCACATTCTTGAGCAATTTTTTTTTATTGTTATTAGATTTTGTTTTATTAAGAAAAAAGGGGAAAAAGAAACACCATTCCCCCCCTTTATCTCCGAAGTTTACCAAACTAAAATTTTTTAAATATAGAATTTGTACAAATAAACATAAATGTTACACGAAAATTGTAGCCTAAGTATCTATTTTTTTTAATATTTGCATAAAACCTGTTTGAATAACCCGGTTGCGTTAAGTTTGCACCTTATTTGTATGCCATGTTATGGATATCAGGTGCAAACTTAATTCAACCGGTATCGGCACAAAACAGATAAGTACCGGGTAATAAAGTTAGGGTGAGTTAAAATTTGTACGGAACCCTCGGTACGCGAATCCGACTCGCACTTGTCCGGTTTTTACAACCGCGGTCGCCATCATATCCTCGGGTAGGTAAATAGGAATCACCCACAGGCAGCGTAAAGTATGGCAGGTACTTGAGGTTCATCCAAGGTTTATATTTCCAAAAACTAGGAAAGTCCTTGTTAGAGTGGTTCGTCGCTATTAATCCGGTATCTTGGCACCACTGAAGACCTCTTAAAGACCTTCCTGGTTTCTGACATGTGTTGGTTCACCCTCTGGCTGGCTCGACTCACATTTCAAAATTGGGTTGTGTACTCAATTTTGAAATATGAGTCCAGCCTCCATATGGGTTCTAGCGTGTTTTTGACCTTACATTGTATTTTTCGAATCGCTGATGTTGGCAGGCTCACTTATACGTAATAAGTAGGTACTGGATGTCAAAAACTAACATATGATTATTTTTTTACATTCCATTATTTATATTTAAAAAAGACATATCTGATATTTGTTTTCGTAGGTAAGAAAACTTTATAGAAATTCGTTTTCACAATAGAAAAAAAGAAAAAGTCGTTCTATAGTTTACTTAAAAAATAATATATTCACCTAAAAAGCCAAAACCATTCCTTTTTTATTTAGGCCCAAAGTATATTCTTTCGCGTTCCCCTGTTTCCGTTACAAGTAGGTAAGTCATATTATGGTTATGTATTGCTTTTTATGGCGGATTTATTCCTTTGGGCACGCAAGGTCAGCCCAACGCCAAGCACGAACACGGCGCAGCTGACAGCGACCAGTACTGGGACTAATACGTCCACAAGTCGCAACGGAGCCAGCAACCTTTCTTTCAGCTCATCAAGGTATTCTTCCGGCATTTCGTAACCCTTAAACAGTAATAAATCGCTGAAATATCGCAAGGGAGGCATTATTAAAGAGGCAGAGGTGTTATTTAATGAAATGCTATTACAATCTTTAGTTATAGTTCAAACGTAGGTACTGTAGTTATAGTGGTGTTATGGGGACGAGTAGGCAGTTCGCGTTATGTACGGGAACTCAAAGTTGTAGGTATCTTTTCAATAAGCGTCCCCGGTAGTTATTTTCAGTTCAAAATAGGTTTTCAAGAACCTAAACCAAATACGCTATTATAGTATTTAGCGACACTGAGCCAAAATGTTCACAACTTCCGATTTCATAATAAAATTTTGACGTATTTGCAATGTGGTGTAAAGGACTTTTTCACTTCTTTTGAAAATTACGTCATATTAGCTTCGCGAAGCGACACTAAAATAGTACATTTAGCCCCTAGGGTTTAAAAGAAAGCCATAAAATCCCATACAAATGTCTATGACACTGTAAAAAAAAGCGGTCTGCTACGTATTCCTTACGAATAATTAAAGACAAACAAACCAACCTGATCAGATTGGCTAAACTTTCTGATGGAATTGCTCAAACTGTACTCTTAGTTTTTCATGAAATATACAATTTTATTTTCTCGCTGTCGAAGTGAAAAGCAGATTGTTTAACACGTGGCTAAAAACCATTATGACACTCAGACATATTTGTCCTCGCTCAATTCACTTCGTCCAAATAATCACTTTGTGTCATAATGGCTTATTTTAGCCCCTTGTCAAACAATCTACTATTTCATCGCTCAGTATATTTTTAATTAAGTTGTAATGTAGACTGGGTATGACTGTAAGACCTTTCGGCCGCGTACGCAACCAGAGCTTCGTAACAAGTTGCGATCGAAAACTATTTCTGCCTTGTACGAAACCAGTTGGAATCAAAAACCAATTTCTACTTATTAGTAACCAGTTACGATCGAACACTCTCCATATAGCCATTTTTTGTAGCCGTTACGAAAATTGTTGACACATATTGTGTTGACACAGACTGATTCTAGTAACACGTTTGGTCGCTGTTCAGTGTTTGTTACGCGGTCGCTACTAAAGTAGGGGAATAAATGACACATTAACATTTAGTCTCACAGTTTCGTCACTGTGTGGTAACAATGTTTCCAGGTTGAAACCAGCCATCATAGAAATCATTAGTTAATTCACTCATTTTGTCAGTGTTGAAAATATCAACTAATTTAGTACCTCCTTAGTTTATCTGTAAATCTCTATACTTCATAAAACTTTCAGACAGAACTTGTTGGAATGTTTCGTAAGTAAACTTAATTTCTTACAGTGGTTTTAAATAATAAATAACAAGAGACGCCATTGTTTGACAACGTAAGTATTTGAAGTATTTGCTTTTTCAAGTGAACTCGTAATGGTTATATGTTCAAATCTCAATGAGAAAATAAATTCTTCGTGTCATTTTATTATATTTATTGAAAATAATTAACGCGCCACCATATAAACATAATTACGCTAAATTAAAAATTCTTCGTGTCATTTTATTATATTTATTGAAAATTATTAACGCGCCACCATATAAACATAATTAAGCTAAATTAACGAAATGCATGGTAATGCATATTTTGCATTATTTGAATAAGTCCATATATTTAAAGAGCCCCAAACCTTGCATAGACAGAATAATATATTTTAGCAATAAGAATAATACATATAAAAACAAGAATAAACTATACCTAAAACTTGTTGATTGTGATATAAATATGTTTTAATGACGGACATACATTGCAGTCACAAATGGTAACACAGTTACTAAATTGTGTCGACATGTGTCGACGTGAAACTTAAAGTAGTAACAAAGTTACTTAATTTACAAAGTGTTTCACTGTACTTTTTTGTTTACAGAGATTCTCAAAATTTCACGGACACCCAAAATATGTTAATTTCGTCGTTGCCGGATCAAAAATCCATCTCATACATTACAATAAAAACAAGAAGCAAACAACCGGAAACAATTACCAACAAGATTAATCTGATTATTGTTGTTATTTTGGAATATTTCAGTTTTTCTTTAATATATTTAAACTATTTTGACCCCCAGTGTTGTTGATATTGTAAACGATATCAGTTTACATTTTAACATCTTGTAAATCGTATTGATTAAATTCGTCAGCTTCGTAAGTGAGCGGCGTTACATATATATTAATATGTGAATATTTGAATGGTAGGTCAAAAAAATTACAGTTGTTTTTTATATTTCTACCAGATTTTTATTTACCTTCAACACAAGTAGCGAAACTAGCGTATTTGATCTCTATGATATTATTATCGGTGGTTGTCTTTAATGTTTTTCGATAACGAGTAAATTATCACTAATTTTTACAGTAGTAAATATCTTTTCACCTGTTTCTAGTAAGTTTTCGTATTTGACTACAGGATATGACTGTTTGCATTTGTAGTCTACATTTAACTTTGTTAATTCCTGTATGCGATTCGCTACTTGAGCCAATGGTTGATTAGCTTTTCGTAGTAGTTTTAATTCTAAATAGCATACTTTCAAATGGATATGCACTTAGAGAAGGTATAGAATAAGAAGAAGGAATACTCCTTTCGTTTGGCTCACATATGATGAAACACAATTTATATTACTTAATTATCACATGACAATGGCAAGCTTTGGGGACAGTTTGAGAACCTTTGGTTTTTGTGAAGCCTTTTAATTGACATTTACTGTTACTAGTTCAGAAATATTGACGTAACATTATTACACCTCGCGTATGCTTTTGGTTAAAGAGTTACCACACTGTTACTACACAATATTCCAAGTTTGTACACTAGTCACAAACTAAATGCAAAGTGTATAAAAATGTGTACACACATAAGTTTCCGTTATATGCGTGGACACAGCAACAACACTCAGGTACTAGTGGCTTAGTGGTGGCATTGTGTATTAACTGTTACTGCACGTAGAAACCAAAACCCACCACAGTCGCAATGTGCCGTAACAGTTACCAAACTATTGTGACTTGTAACTGCTTCGAAGATTCTGCGACCGAAAATGGGTCTTCTTCTTTGTACGAAACCTATGTCTAGCCAAAAATTTATGGTTTTAAAAAAAAAAAAACCTTTTTTAACGAGTACTTTAGTAGGTACGTCATGAATGTTTCTCACGATAATTTCTTAAACTGTGTAAGTGGGTGCACCTAGTACATTCTGTAAAATGAATTAAAATAATTGCTTTGCGCATGACGTCCACAATTTCTTGCGTATGAGCTTGACTGAAATCTTCACAAATATTTGGTACCTCCATCAAGTCCTCCCAGGTACTAGCTGCTAAATGGTCGCCACACACACGAGTGTTATTTGGTATAAAAAAGTTTAAGTCACACAGCAACCGTACCCTTACCATGTCGGGTATCAATAATAATTCAGTAATTGGACACCCAATCAATATACACCGATTTATATCCTCGTATGCTCGTACCAGACTCATGTCTAGATATAACTCTGTATATACTCGACGAATTACAATTGCAAATATCGAGCAAATAAAGACAATTATTCACAGTCAGAGATGAGCATTCAAGATAAATCATCATTCAAACTAACGCGCCGCAAGAATAAATCAACGCGCCGTCATTCAAGAATAGCTTATTCTGACTAACCTGTTTAAGAATAATTCACAGCAGAAAAAATTGAGTGAGACTTATTTAGTCGTCATTCAAATAAATCCATTTATGATTGATTATTTTAAATAAATTGTTTGATTTTATGATGGGGTGCATGGTGGGGTGAGCACGCTTAGGTTGGCGGCGCTAAGCTATAGGCACACTCCTCCAAGTCCAGCATACACGTCCTCGTCGTCACAGGTGCAGGTCCTGTGATGAACCCACTTGGATTTCCATAAGTGCACCCTGGTAATGCTATTGGTCGTAACGGGCGCCGCTCTCTTACATCTACCCCGGATCGATAGTAGCAGAGTATGACTGGACGACACCTGGTGCGGCACTTCCATCGTCCGGGTGAAGATACCTTTAGGTTGGGGTAGTCAGTAGTTTGCAAACCAGGAGGGAGTAGTTTCTCCTGGCATGCAAACTGCTGACTCATACTTTTAGGGCCACTGCTGTTAACTTCACGAATAAATTTCGGGTTCTTAACGGCAGCTGCCATTGTAGGCCAATCCAAGGTGTTGTTTCGAACCGTGCCGATGGATGCGTGGCTGGGGGCGTGCCCAGTCTCGAACGGTGTCTCCACGAAACCGGGGCAAATCGTGGAGTAGTTAGCCCTTCAGGCGGCAAGCGGGGCTCTGCCATCTCTGACCTTCTGTTCCCTAGCTACTCGTGGGACTTGTATGGATAACAACAAGGAATTAAATTTAAAAACCATTTTGTCCGCCCTAGAGAGCATCCAAGTCGGAACAAATCATCCTGAAGCGAGGAGCTCTGTTGAAGACTCCGGTTCGCTCAGTAGCGCCCAGGAGGTGGTGGAGATGGAAGCTGTGGTCGACGTAGGCGAAACAAGCGCCTCTGGTGCGCCCAGTCATCCTCTCCATACTCAGGGGACTCAACGCAGATGACTTTAGGGAGCTGCGCGAAAAAGATTCCGCCGGCTTGTGGCGGGAGGTGCACCCGCCGAGGAGGCCCTCAGTATGTGCCGTATGTGCCGTGGAAGGACATCCCAGCGGAGAAGACGACCCCGGTGAAGGCCCCTGTAAAAACGGGAAGATCCGAGGACGAATCGCCGCAGGGACACGCCAAAAAGGCCCCGAAGCTAGCAGGTCAAGCTGCAGGGGAGGCAAGGCCCCGTAGCTTTAAAGACCTAGTGGAGTCTTCGCGCATAGGGATCCGCAACTCGGAACCTATGAGCGAAGCCCAGATGGAGGCGATTCATCGTCATCTGCTCCTCGCCATTGCAAAGCAGTGGTCGGATAGCGATGGCGATGGACCGCAATTTGTAGGGTTTGCCCACAAGACAGGCTGGATCCTGGTGACGTGTGTCAACCAGCGTAGCCAGAACTGGCTTGTGGAGGAGACCAAGAAGATGAAACCGTGGCCGGAGGCGCAACTCTCCGTTATACCAGAGGCAGAACTGCCCAAACCGGCCACGGCCATCACCTTTGTGCCTGAGTCGGAGGCAGTCTCTGTTCAAGAGGCCATAACCCTGCTCAAGGCACAAAATAAAGGCCTGAACACCGGGCTTTGGAGAGTGCTCAACGAGAGGGTGGAACAGGGAGGAAGGGTAGTAACCTTCTCTCTGGACGAACCCTCGGCTGAGGCTCTGAAAGCCAATGGCTGCGAAGCGGTCATTGGCATCAAAAGGGTGTCTTTTAAAATCAAGGGAGGGCCAAATGCCCCCTCAGACACCCTTATGGCTCCACCTGCTGCTCCAAGGCAAAATGCCCCAATGCAAGGCAGCGGTGCTCCCAGACCCCAGGGTTCTCATGGCCGTGGTGGTGGGACTCCGTCTGCCAGAGGCAAAAAAGAGTAGCAGAGGGAATAGTGACTGGTCGAGTCGTGCCTTCGACCTCAGCAGCCAGAGGACGTCCTACGCCTCAGGCGGCTCGGGGCAGGGGTGCGGCTCAGACAGTCATAAAAAGGGAGAAGTGATGGCCACTCCGTCCAAACCGGCGAGGATCCTGCAGGCGAACTTGCACCACGCGGCTGCATCAAGCGCAGTCGTTGAGTGTCGCCTTGCAGGCAACGCCGACCTCGCCCTCGTTCAGGAGCCGTGGGTGCGTGGCTCGACAATTTTAGGACTTGGCTCCAATGGTAATATTCTTGAAAATACTAATGGAGTAAAGCCTAGAGCATGCATTGTTTTCAACAAAAACATTGAATTCTTACCTGTTCCAGAGTTATGTACCGACGACTTTGTAGCGGCGTACGTAAATCTGAAGCGATGGAATGGGTCAAGAGTAATCTTGTGCTCGGCCTACCTCCCTGGAGACAGAACGGACCCCTCTGTGGAACTCACTACGGTGCTTGAGTACACCCGGAAGTACAAGGCAGAATTCCTGGTGGGATGCGACGCCAACGCCCACCATACCAGCTGGGGGAGCACGGACGTCAACGTCAGAGGTGAGTGCATGACTTCCTACTAACCAACTGTCTCCAAACTCTGAATTTAGGCCGTAAACCGACTTTTATCACCAAAGTGAGACAGGAAGTTTTAGATATAACATTCGCGACACGGAACCTTGCCAGGAATGTCCTAAACTGGGAAGTAAGTAAGTGGAATCTTTATCAGATCACAGGCATATTTGCTTCAATCTGACATCAAGTCTGTGTATACAGACAAGAATATTTAGAGACCCTAGATGCACCGACTGGGATGGCTATCGCAGCGCCCTGGATCGTAACCTAGAATCAGTCAATAAAATCGTAAAAACAAGAGAAAGTCTGGAACTAGCGGTAGAAGCTCTCTCCAAAGGCATCGTACATGCCTATGAAGATAACTGTCCTCCCAAGGTTCAGAGTACCAAGCGTATAGTACCGTGGTGGAACTCTAAGCTTAAACGGCTTAGGGATAAAACACGGAAATTATTCAATAGGGCTAAAAGGACCAATGAGTGGGAAGTCTACCGAATACAGCAAACAAATCAGAAAGGTGAAAAGAGCATCATGGAGGAAGTTCTGTGAGGAAGTTAAAGACATGCCTCACGGAGCAAGACTCCACAGAGTACTCGCCATAGCAAAACCGAACCAGCTTGGCAACCAAATGGCTCTTTCACTACCAGTGAAGTGGAAACGTTAGAACAGCTGGCACACACTCACTTTCCGGGAGCTACCGAGTCAAACGGTACCAATGAAATAGATGCGCCGCATAGGCCACATTCAGAGGACTGGAGACGTGCAGCCATGATTATAAGACCAGGCATAGTGAGATGGGCCTTAAGCTGCTTCAAACCATACAAAACTGGAGGATTAGATGGAATGAGCCCTGTTTTACTATAACGTGGGGCTGATATCCTAATCCCCCATCTGGTAAAAATCTTCAGAGCAAGCTTTGTCTGGGGACACATACCGGAACCATGGACAAAAGTCAAAGTAATATTCATACCTAAGGCTGGGAAAAAGGACTACGCTACAGCAAGTCCTTTAGACCCATTTCCCGTCGTTCTTACTCAAAACGATGGAAAAGGTAATCAATAAGTATATTCGTGAGGTTTACTTAAAGAGCAAACCTATCCATGACTGTCAGCATGCCTACCGTAGTGGCAGATCCACGGAGACTGCCTTACTACACCTAGTCGATAGAATCGAAAGGGCGCTGGATGACAAGGAAATTGCCCTCTCAGCTTTCCTTGTCATTGAGGGAGCATTTGATAACACTTCAATTCGGGCATTGGTTAGAGGACTGGTGGTAAAAGACGTAGACTCCACCACTGTGCGATGGGTGCAAGGGATGCTCTCAAGTAGGGTAGTGCGACTAGAGCTGCTCAACACAACATTAGAAATGAACACAAAAAGAGGTTGCCCGCAGGGTGGTGTACTATCCCCACTGCTCTGGACTCTAACAGTAGACGGACATTGCCGTACATTATGCGAAAGGCTCTAAGTACAATAAACTTGTGGTGTAAGGATAATGAGTTATCCATAAACGCGGATAAGACAGTTATTGTCCCATTCACGAGGAAGCGGAAACTTGAGAAACTAAGACCACCTGTCATGAATGGGAAAACGATACCGTTCTCTTCCGAGGTCAAATATCTGGGTGTAGTACTTGACCAGAAGCTGACCTGGAATCTGCATGTGAATGGAATATTACAGAAGGCCAAATCAGCCCTGGCGATCTGTTGTCGGCTAGCAGGAAGCAGATGGGGATTAAAACCCAAAATAGCCCTCTGGCTCTACACATCCATAGTGAGGCCGATGGTGTCTTACGCCTCAGTGGTATGGTGTAGAAAAGCGACGCAGAAAACAATAATTACAAAACTAAACAGTCTTCAAAGACTGACATGCATAATATCTACAGGAGCCATGTCAACTACTCCGACAGCAGCCTTAGAGGCCTTGCTAAACCTGCCGCCCCTTCACCTTTATTTGGAGATGGAGGCGAAGGCTAGTATGCACAGGATCTCGGAAGGTATGAGTAGGAACTGGCTATCTAAGGCCTTGAGATCTCTCAAGGACTCAGTAACAGATATTCCTGTTATGGGGATGCACTATGCCCCCCAAACTTTGTTCACAGAATCTGTATGCTGTGGAACTCCCTTCCCGAGACTACTGGTTAAACAGTCGTATTTCGTGGAAACAAGGAAGCCTAAAGTGGTACACGGATGGCTCTAGATCCGGCTCGGAGGTAGATTGCGGGGTATATGGTGAGTCTCCCAGAAAGGCCTTAAGCGTGAACTTAGGAAGGTACTCATCTATATTCCAGGCAGAAGTTTATGCCATTATTGAATGTGCTGCAGCCAATCTGCAAAGCAACTGCCTCAACAGCACCATTTATATTCACTCGGACAGCCAGGCGGCGCTCTCGGCCCTAACCTCTGATGTTGTAAAGTCAAGGCTATTCGAGAACTACAGGCAACTGTTAAACACCCTGGGTGCAAATAACAGGGTAGTCTTGCGCTGGGTCCCAGGTCTCGCAGGCATCGAAGGCAACGATAAGGCCGAGAAACTTGCGCGGGTTGGAGCTAAAGGGACACAAATGGGCCCAGAGCCTATCTGTGGTATTCCTAAAAGCCTAACTAAACTCGCCCTGAGGACCTACTGCTTCTATGCAGCCATACAACCCTGGAGGGAAACTCCAGGATTGAACCATTTCAAGGCACTGATAAAAGCCTACAGCAAAAATACATCTACGGAGGTCTTAGCATTGTACAAGAACAATCTTCGCATCTTAGTGAGGGTGCTTACAGGCCACTGTTGTCTGAATAAGCACATGCAGACAATTGGGAAAAGTGGCGAGGCTGTGTAGACTCTGCCAAATAGCGGAGGAAACACCTTTGCACTTTCTCACGGACTGCCCCTCCCTAATACGCAACCGCAGCTCTATACTGGGAAAACATCTACTGTGCCCCGAAGAGATAAAGACTCTCGGAATCAAAGAAGTTCTGAAGTTCTTTGCATCAACAGAACTTGACCGGGAACTATAGGAGGTGGCGATCACAATAGATCAGTTATGGTCGCAGTCATACGGAGGCAGTATTAGCCTGGAATAGCCACTACGATCAGAATTAGAAATTAGAATTGATTTTATGATTTTTTGTTTGTAAAAACTATACCTACTTGTAATAGTTGTAGTATCGTTATGTTTAGTCTGTAAATTTTTTGAGTTATGCCTTATATAGGTACCGTTTTTTATTACGAGTACGCATGTAAAAGCCATATTTTTTTTCGTTTTTATATATACTTATGTGGAATATTATATGTATGTAATATTTATTTACCCCAGGAGCAATTTGATAGGGTACCACCAAATGGTTTTGATGATGGACCCTGGGGGTACCTAACGGAACTTAGGACTGTATCAACATAGACGATTGCTTTTTAGCTTAATCGACTTAGAATTAGGAGCATTTAGATAGGGTACTGTGAGGTGGCTCATGTGTAGACACCTCTTTCATATCCTGGCCGTTATTTTAAATAATTGATTCGAATGACCAATTCGAATAAGGAATGTCTTCTGTTTTTGTAATGTCATAATGTTAAAATATTTATTACTGATTGGGCTCGCGAAGAATAAATACGTAACTATTTAATGTTGTTTTTACTACCAACTGCTCCACTCCCACAAGTTGGTGGAGGTGCGGGGTATCGATACCCGTACCTCTCGCCAGGATCATATGTGAAAAATAAACATGTATTAGTGAACATAAGTTGCTGTGAAAAAATGACATTATTAATTATTTACAAGAAAAATGTGTCACGAGAATTTTTTTAACCAGATATCAAAGGTGGAGAAATATATTTCTTAGAAGAAAACGTGCAAAGCATTCAGATCGGAGAAGATTTGAATGAAAAGCAAGTGGAACAACTACGAACATTATTAATTAAATATGAAGATAGATTTGCCTACTCTCCGTCAACGTTAGGATCGTACAATGGATATCAAATAGATATTTAAACAACTGATGAGATACTAGTACACAAACCGCCATACAGGATGTCGGCGAAACAAAAACAAGTAATAGAAGAACAAGTACAAGAAATCTTGAAAATGGCGTGATTGAGCGGTCGCAAAGCCCATACGCATCACCAGTGGTGATAGTGGAGAAATCAGACGGCAAACCGAGATTTTGCATAGATTTCAGGAGTTTGAATAAGAAAATTAAACCAGATGCTTACCCAATACCACGCATTGAAGAGCTGCTGACATGTTTAGAAGGTGCCCGTTACTTTGCCGAATTGGCTTTGAACTCAGGCTATTGGCAACTGAATATAGGAAAAGGAAAAGAAAAAACGGCATTTATATGTCAGTCGGGTCTGTGGCACTTGGCACTTTCAGAGGGCTATGGACACAGTTCTGGCGGAGCTCGAGTATAAAAATGTCTAAGTTTATGTCGACAATATAATAGTTTATGCGAAAACATATAAAGAATTTTTGACAGCCCTAGAACGAGTGCTCAGAAAATTTCAGAAAGCGAATCTCACTCTAAAACCTACTAAATGCAAGATAAGCTTCACGAAACTGACAGTATTGGGACACACTTTATCCGCCCAGGGAATTGGCCCTGATATTGACAAAATTAAGGCCATGCGACAAGCGAAACTGCCGTCTAATTTAAAAGAGTTGCGATCAACGTTGGGATTATTCTCATATTACAGGAAATTCATAGAGGGTTTTGCGCAAATAACTTTACAGTTGACAGAATTAACAAAAAAAGGACAAAAATTTGTATGGTCAGCAGAGGCACAGCAAGCTTTTGAAGAAATGAAAAAAAGAATTTGTAAAGCGCCGATATTACGATACTTCACCGCGGATGAAGATGTCACAACGCGACTGAATGTTGATGCTTCAGATAAGGCACTGGGAGCCTGTACATGTACAATGCAAGGAAAAACGGATTTACGACCAGTGGCATTTGCGTCTAGAAAACTAAGCGATGCCGAACGTCGTTACGCAATTACTGAAAAGGAATGTCTCGGTCTGGACTGGGCCTTATCCTACTTCAAACAATACCTATGGGGCCAAGAATTCGAAGTAGTAACAGACCGTAAAAGCCTCGTTTGGTTGCGCTCACGAAGAGATACGAATGGACGTCTCGCGAGATTTGTGAATGCTTTTGAGATAGCTCATTCATTGCATATATTTGATCAGATAGGAGGGCGACAATTATTGAATAGTACAGAGACGACTTACTAGGTAGTAGTAGGTAGGTGCCTAATCTAGCATGAGCAGTTCAACGTCGGGATCGGAGTCATTAATTGTTTAGTGCACGATTAAGTCCCGTTTCGTTGATAATAACGAGCAGTCTTAATTTTTATAATTTTGTGAGGAAAAAGTAGCATTTTTTCTTTTAAATTATAAAGGTTTTATAATTTTAAAGAAAAATGTCTTTTTAATATTTTTTTAATCCATCGGTTTCTTTAACATAAGCTATTTCTTTTGTCAATCATTCGTAGTGCCTATATAGTATGTACAGTGAGATATCATGGCCAATATTTTACTTGATATTGACGAATATCATCAATTTTGCAGGGAGATGAATGCAAAAATTTAACTTATAAAATTCGACGTGGAGATGGTATGCTTTTATGCTATTATTAGTCTCATGAGAATCGCGTTGCTCGGGCTATATTTTATGTTATTTATTTTATTTCTTTCAGCTGAAGCACAGCGACTGCTTTCAACGGACAATGATTTAACAAACGATATCAATTTTATACACACCCATTTCACAATATTACCCACAGGCATTACAAAATTAGAAGATCCCAAATTGTCATTGAAACAGTCATTGGATATTTATTGTACATGATATTCAAATTAAAATTTTATTAGTAAGGCTGCACCATAAAGGGAAACTGATTCATGTAAAATGAATAAACATTAAATGAAAATCCAGGCTTTAAATATGTAAAAAATATAAATCAGTTGTTAGAAAATAAAGAAGTCCAAATTGATAACAACAGTACTGTAAACAAAAGCTTCATATAGCATTACCAAAAACTACAGTTTTTGCCTGTTACATCCGTGGAGGTCGAAATATCATTATCATTTTTAAATGGATTTTTACAAGTAGGTGACGAAGTTGGACTTCACATAATTTGGAAAAAATTATATAATTTTTTATCGATTTGATTATCGAAACTGCCCCATCACTTGCCCCGAAACTGAGCGTTAGATAACGGGGTGTAGTTATATTGTACATACTTGCCCACAATGTATTTGATTATTTCAACTTTTCCCTCAATAGGTAAATTTGTTTTGTTCTGATTTATGACCGGATGTATGTATAACGTGTACAGTACTAATACCGTGACTTAGACTTTGACTTAAGTTCTCATGTGCCCTGGATAATAAAGTGTATATATTCTTTGCTGCCTTTTTAACGGTCGAGAGGTTTTCGAAAAGTGTTCGATCGTAATTGGTTACGAATAAGTAGAAATTAGTTTTTGATCGCAACTGGTTTCGTACAAGGGAGAAATAGTTTTCGATCGCAACTGATTACGAAGCTCTGGTTGCGTACGGTATACTCGTACTGGTTGCGTTGGTCGAAACAACCCGAATATTTACGAAATTATTAATGTAGGTAGTGTATCTAATACGGCTCCAAGGGCTTTGGCTACGTAGGCATAAATGCATATGATCATGCATATGGCACGTATATTGTTTGTGCTTCAGAGTAAGTAAGTATTTTTTGTCGATTTATTTTCAAAATATCTTCATTAATAATGCATATATTTGTTTTTTTCCATGTATTTGGGAAACTTGGATGATGTAAAATCATTTGCTATTAATTGTATCTGCCTTGTTTACACAACATCGAGATATATAATTTTGTTTCTCGTAATTTTCGTTTCATAAAGCAATCACTTAGCAGAAAAATTCATTCTATTCATCAATTTGTCGAATGTTCACATCATAGAGCACAAAATTAAATATTCATAATTCATAATATTAATGTAGTATTCGTCTCATAGAAAATAATTAATAAATAACTGTTCGAAAATGTATCGATTCTACCGATGATAATACTACATTACTGCAGACGCCGGGAAAGAAGGGCTGGATAGTGATACGAAGCCGGCCAGGACTTTTCACGGCCAGAGTTGTTCCGCCCGAAACGTGATACGTTGCAGCCTGTTTTAACGCACGTAATGACGAAATTTCATCGCATGTGTAAGAAAAATAATGTAAATAACGTTTTTTTAATGACAGCAATTTACGGTTTAAAAATCTTTTAAATAATTTTCTAAATAAGCTTCGGTTTTACATTATTGGGAACATTAAGTTTCCCATAATATATACGTTATTTGGACTCAGAATGTAGGTACAAATAGTTCATTTTTAAGTTGTGTTGTTTTTTAGACATAACTATGTAAATATTTGACTTCGATATGTCATTTGCTCAGTATGTTTCTTTAAAATTTACTTCAATTATTTTTTCCTTCCGGCTCTTTGCTCATTTCATTAAACAGTGAAGGTTTTCAGTGTCCGATTTTCGGATTATTACGCGTCGCAAAATGTGCGGAATTGGGATAATTAAGTTTCTCAGAGTGTGCATTTTATATTCTTTCGATTGCGATAGTTCACGTTAAGGTGCGTCCACATTTGTATCATTTGCCCGTATCAGATCATCGTCGCGTGGCATGATCGTGTGTCACGATCACGCGTTTGGACGTTGCGCCGATCGGATCGTCGAAATCCATTTTGCTACGCGTATCACACAGTTATATCGGACGAGTACGGCAGGATCGGCGCGCCGACAGTAAGCGTCCAAGCAGCGCGATACGCAGTCATGCCACGGCACGGTGATCGGATACGATACAAGTGTGGACAAGTGTGCAAATGACACAAGTGTGGTATGTCTGAGAGTCATAATGGCTTTTAGCCACGTGTTAAACACTCTACTCTGCTTTTCATTGCGACTGCGAGTAAATACAAAAGACTTAACATTAAAATTGTATATTTCATGAAAAAATGAAAGTACAGTTAGTTTCTTTCGATCAGAAATTTTGGTAAATCTGATCAGGTTGGTTTGTTTGTTTTTATTTATTCGTAAATTAAAAGTAGCTAGCAAGGTACTACTAGCTCAAATAGTATATCATATGAAAGGGCTCGATAGATATGTGATTAGATTCTGTTTTACTAACGAAAATGTGCCCCCCCCCCCTTTACCTCCGAAGTTTACCGAACCAAAATTTTGAAATTTTCACAATATGTATAAATAAACATAAATATGAAACGAAAATTATAACCATGTCTCTAAGTAGCAATTTTTTTTTAATTTCATAAAACCCTTTTCAACATCCGGGTTGCGTTAAGTTTGCACCTCATTTGTATGCAATGCTATAGATATCAGGTGCAAACTTAATGCAACCGGAATCGGGTAATGTAATAATGTTAGGGTAAGTGAAAGTTTGTGCTGGTTTTTTATTCAGATACTAGAAGGCGGCCGCAATTTCGTCCGCAGAGGAGCAAAAGTCATAAACCCTCTTTTTTTCAAGAGCGTAGTTGGGTTAAAAGTATCCTATAACCATCTGTGGATACCCAGCTACCACATAGATACATACATACAATCACGCCTTTTTCCCATTACGGGGTAGGCAGAGACTACCTCCTTCCACTTCCTACGGTCCTGGCATACAACTGCCGCTTCATCAACATTCATTAATCTCTTCATTTTGTGCTGTCACAACCCTTTCGCTTTATCTCATTCACACACAGAATATCAGTATTTCTCGCATGCATCATCCGACATACTTCATCTGATTTATCATTCATTCCTCCCCTTACATTTAACGTAGCAAAGCAGCTCTCCATAGCCCACTCTTCGCACGAAATAGTGTCACGCACGAACGGCTCGTGACAATAAGTTTATTTCCTGAGTGCTACAATCGGCTGTGCACGTATGTGCTCCTGGTACTGCAAAACTGGGGTGAGTCTCTCTTTCTTTATTTCTTTCTCTCTTTTTTAACCTCAGTATATCCACATCCACGCGAGATCCTAGGAGCGCATAAACTCAAATGTGTTTTCTAGGCGACTTCGAGTAGCTTCTCACATTTATGTACTCCTGCGGGCCTATGATGGTTGCGTTTGTCACGCGATAAATAAGTGACATAGCTGCCGTCACCTTCTGACACGTATGTTAGTGCGAGAGTGACAGGCGCGCTACCATATCATTTATCGCGTGATAAACGCGACCATCATAAGCCCGCTGGTACTACGACAACAGCTTGCGTAGAAATAGTGAGTGTTTAGGCCCAATTTCACTTTTTCAAAAATTGAAATTGGGCCTAAGATATTCAAAAGACTGATTCTAATTAAGACTGCTGAATAATACTTTTATTCATTTACCGTAAACTAAATGATCGTTGTAGTATGCGATATATAAATTGTTAAATGTGATTCTTTTATAATAACATTCACCAGAATTACTTGCTTTGGGCTGCCCCCTTTGATTTTTACAACTGACCTCGGCATGGGGGCGATTGTAACAATGGCACACAAATTGAATAATGTTTTGCTGGTCAATAGCTATTCCATACGGGTTATTCATTTTAAATCAGACGTGTATCCAAAAGAATAATCGTCTGACAGTAATGACATGAGCGATCAACGCAAAATTGTGACAGTCTGCAGAACATCCACAAGAACATAATACATATTTACTTCATCAAAATATAAAAGGCTCGTCTTAAACAATACGTCATGATCATTACCTCTTCAACCCAGAAAATTGGCGTTAAGGTATTCGGTAGATTGCTAGTATCACCTATTTGTGATATAGGGCGCAGAAAAATGTTGAATTGCCCTTTCGCAGCTCCTCTCAATATAAAACCAGTGGTCTGAAAAAAAGAACATAAAACTCAGTGGAATATATTAAGTTCCTATATCTTCTGTAGAAGTCAGGTATATCAGTAGGTAAGAGCTGGAAAATGTGCCTTATATACATACTAGCTTCTGCCCGCGACTTCGTCCGCCTTAAGTTCGTTTATCGCGGATAAGGGTATTTTTCCGGGATAAAAAGTAGCCAGACAGACAGACAGACACACTTTCGCATTTATAATATTAGTATGGATTATGTTTTTCAAGTTCAAGTGACAAATATGTGACAATTGTATGACGTGATATAACAACAATTGTTTGACGTGATATAACAACAATTTCAGCTGACAAACATTTCCTATAACTCTATGACCTTACTTCTTGCCATAATTTTAGGTTTCAACTGGAAGTAGCATTTGCAAATTCCAATGCGTAACGGCTTTGATCGGATACACGAGCAGCTTATTTTTTTTTCAACACACCTAAATACGTCACCAAGCTGACTATTCAGTATACATTTCAAATTAAGACCTTAATCCATTCCTGTGTGAGCCACAGATTTAAGGGTTCGACGTTCGTTCGGAAAAGTCTGAGTTATTCGATTTTGATTAGTGAAGACAAAATATATTTGCTCGTTATAATTATAAATATACAAAGACAAACTTTAGCAGAAAAAAATAGCAGTGATAAACCACTTTAAAAATGAAAGTCCAAAATAAATACCACATAACATTTTTGTAAAACACTAGACAAGTTTTCTGAGTAAATTTCCTGTTTAAATCATATTTTTTACGTAGCGACTAGCGACCAAGTGCAAGAATGTAACCCTAAACTCTCGTAGAACGTAAACAGGCTGCCAAGATATTAAAATAACATCAAATTAAACAGAAACATGTGTTTAAAAACCTCAAATCCCAAATTTCTTGGTTTCCAATATCTTACAAAGAAAGTTGACTGGTACCTTAACTAGATACTTAATTTTGTTGAAAGTAACGCCAGTGGTGCCCAACGACGGGATAAAATAATTAAGTGAAGTTATCTATAGGTAACTGTCATGCCGTCACATATAGCCGTTGTTATAAAGAGGCTAACAAATACCAAAAATCCTAAATTATTAGTACCACTTACAGGTTCCACATCCATCCGTATTCTGTGAATGTCCTCGTCGGGCGTCATTCCAATCACCCCGTTCAGATAAGTTGGGTCTGCGTACAAGAAGTGGGGATTGGACAACACCAAGAAGGCTCCTGAAAAGTACCTAGTAATATAGTAGGTATAAATACTTACATACAGGTTAGAAATATACATGATTTGAACGCGAAAGTGACACTGCTGTTCTGCTTTCTTAGTAACTCACAAAACTGTTTAACTTACCACAAAAAGTTGTGGAGACCTATTGTCTCAATGTAAAATAAGCCTTAATTTAAGGACATTATGCTTAGTATTCGGTCGATGACTAGGTATATTGCGATTTGACTTTTTTTCATAATCTAAATAAAATAGAATCAGAATAAGAAATTATATAGAGCTGCAATACCAGTCAAATATTTCAGTTCATAAGGTAAAATTATTCCATTGGAAAATTGTGTTATTATTGTAATTCTTAGAACTATATGACTAGGTATATTGCGATTTGACTTTTTTTCATAATCTAAATAAAATAGAATCAGAATAAGAAATTATATAGAGCTGCAATACCAGTCAAATATTTCAGTTCATAAGGTAAAATTATTCCATTGGAAAATAACTTAGAACTATATTTTTTTCCAATCTTCTGGACCAATATTGGGCTTCTCTTTTAGTAGATTATCTACGCTTGTCACAGTCATTATGCTGGGCTACGTACTCGTATTGTTTATTAAAAATTAAGAATATTATAATTTAATAATATTGTAAAACATTTGTTTTGCAAGATAATTTCGTAGTGGTTCTGATAGTTAAGCCGCGGTCTGTTGGAATATTTATTGTGTGTTGTCAACCAATCTATCAAATTTTTTATCCGCGTACACCCATATCACAACAAATACACCGGGTATGGGTTATTTATCAATAGGTAACTATTCATCTCTTTGTGATAATCGCCTATTGGGTCTGTAGATTTATACATAAGCAACGCAGCAGGGGCCCGTTTCTTAAAAGCTTGTAACTTGTATTACAAGTGGAGGTCACTTTTTAATACATATTGTTGGAAAGAGGTTTCCGCTTGTTAATCTTGTAATACAAGCGCTTATGAAACGTGCCCCAGGCACAAAACTATTTTCACTACCGGCGTGACTTTTTATAAGACTCTCTCCTGTGAAAATTGGGTTTATAATTCCTGCGTTGCTAGAGTCTGACCAGCCTTTGCCAGTTTTGCCACCGACGTGGGACGTGTACGACTCATCCAGATAGGTATACTATTTTTCTTCCTTGAAATATTATTTTTTTCGATTGTCCTTGCTTTAATTGTATCGAAATCCCATTTCTCGTAGCGTGACAGTAGAACCCTTTAAATTAAAAGCTTATATTAGCATCAATCACATTTATTTCATATTCGGGAATTCTATGAATTTACTAAGTATATAAATAATATACGAGTCCCATCCACCTGACGACATCGTAATTAAAACTATCCAGATTTGAGACAAAATAATTTTGCAGTTTCTTTGTCTTTGGCGTTTCAAAGGGATGGAGGTTTTCTATCGCTCGGTCTTGAAGTTTATTCAAATATTTACAATTATCACTTTTCTTAAAAGTTTCCACTTCTTTTGAAAATATTTATACGTACCTACACATTATCTTCTTCTATATATATAAAAGGAAAAGCCCTGACTAACTGACATACCAACGTAGAGCCAAAACGACCGAATTTTAAGACTTAAAATTATCACAGTAGACACTATTTATAATGTGTGCAAGGAATAAGAAAGGATTTTCGGAAATTCATCCTCTAACGGAGTAAAATTGAGGTTGAAAGTTTGTATGGAAAACCTGTAATTATTTGGGTTACTGTTATAATATGTCGCATATAGATTCTTCATTTAAAATGAAGAAAACTCATAGCATTTTTAGAAATTCATGCCCTAACGGGGTTAAATTGGGGTTGAAAGTTTGTATGGAAAACCTGTTATTAAATGAGTAACTGTTATAATATTTCGCATATAGATTCTTCATTTAAAAGTAAGAAAACTAATTTCAGCATTTTTGGAAATGCATGCCCTAACGGGCTTAAATTGGGGTTGAACGTTTGTATGGAAAATCTGTAATAAAATGAGTAACTGTTATAATATTTCGCGTATAGATTCTTCATTAAAAATTAAGAAAACTCATTTCAGCATTTTTAGAAATTCATGCCCTAACGGGGTTAAATTGGGACTGAAAGTTTTGTATGGAAGACTTGTAATTATTTGAGAAACTGTCATAATATTTCGCGTATAGACTCTTCATCTAAAATTAAGTAAACTAATTTCAGCACTTTTGGAAATTCATGACCTAACAGGGTTAAATTGGGGTTGACAGTTTGTATGGAAAACATGTTTATTTATGGGACATTTTAATTTGTCCACTTATGCAATGAGTTTTTGAAACTCTTTGGATAAATTGGTAAAAATATGGGCTAAATATCATGGCTATGCAATGCAATACGAATACCGGGTTGTAGGAACTTTAATCTCAATCCGCCTAAGTTGTGCAATGGAACCAGGCTGCGTGTGAAAGCCCTACATAAAAACGTTATAAAAGCCATCGTAATTACTGGCTGTGCTCGAAGTGAATCTGTGTATATACCCCGGATATCACTTATACCCTCGGAATACCCATTCGAATTTAAAAGGCTGTTTTTCCCCCTTAAGATCTGTTTCACGATAAGGATCAATAAGTTTCAAGGTCAGTCACTGAAAATCGCAGGAATAGATCTTAGGGGGGATAACTTCTCGCACGGCCATTTTTATGTGCCTTGCTCGAAAGTAAGCTCTCCACGCAGCTTGGTCGTATTGTCGCTACAAGGCAGTACCGTTAATGCGGTATATAAAGAAGCAATGCAATATTTTTTTCAGTCTTTATATAAAGTACCTAATGTTAGATATTATCAATAGCTAAATCTCAATTTTTTTTTTTTTTAATTAAAAGTAGTCATATAAGTAACGTGACTTATAACTATTGACAGACAATGTATACTTAGCCTAAACTGCCGGCGGTAGAAATACGAGAATTGAAACACATATTCCGTTACAGATGTAGGTATGTAGAGGCGCACTAAAGAAGGATTTTGTGAATATGAAAATATATCCGATTTTACCCGAAAAAATAAAGTGATTCTGAGAGTTTACGGATAAATCTGCACACATTTCTAACACTGATTTGTAATACAACGGTTTTCTTTTAAAGTCAACCGTATTAGGAGTAATAACCTCTGCGGGGATCGATAATGAATGAATGAATGAATGAATGAATAATATTGAGTTCAGATTGAAAATTGCAATCCATATTTTTGTTAGTAGGTACACAGTTTAATTTGGTTAGTAAACAATCTTATATTAAAAAATTAGAATATTGTAATCTTACATGCTAAGTATCTATAGTAATATTTTCCGGGTGCAGAAACTCGAGTAACACGTGTGTGTTTTCACCCAGAAAAATAATATAGGGTTATCCCATCTCTCTGAGGTTGTTGTGTGCTGTTCCACATCCTATGCATCAGGGAGGCGACTCGTTTACGAATTATTGTATAAAAACAATCCGTCCGAGCCTCCGGGAACATCCCTGATGCACTGCAAAGTTTCCTCAACCACATCCGCACCCTGAAAGCATTGTTGTACTGGACTCGGAGAGCCTGGTAAGATTTTTGCTTGTATTTGGTCCACAGGGCACAGGTGTACATGGACTGACAGTATGACTTGAACAACGTAATTTTTACGTCCGTAGTACACCTAGCGAACATGCGGGCCAGCATATTGCAGCGCACAGCCAGGGCTCTCCGCTCCCTCTCCATGTCCAAATCATCTGTGAGATCATCCGTGACCCAGTGACCCAAGTAAGAGTGTGACTTATGGCACTCTAGGGTACATTTTATTTCCAGTGTTGAATACCAAAAGCTCACTCTTTGATTCATTATACTTGAGTCCGTGTGTCACGGCATATCTCTCACAGATGTTTATTAATTTCTGAAGGGCGTTGACCGATGGGCACAGCAGCACCATATCGTCGGCGTAACTTATATTATTGACAAAATTACCGCCTATAAACACCTGTTGATGACATCATAGCAACGCTTTGCCACTATCTTGCGCTCTTCTTATAGCAATGTGCCAAACTTGCAGCAGAGAACCCTCTCTGGGGTAATTTCAAAGACGCATTCTTTGTCCCCATTGACCTAAATTTAAATTGTGGGTCGTTTTATTTTGTTGCCAAGATATTGTCAACTACATTAATTTCATTTCATGCCCTAGTCAAGGCGAAAAATTTACACGAACTATAACCGACATAGTCCATATGCATGTGAAATATCTTGTAGCTACGACTACAAACGGTTCGTGGGTTGTTTTTATTTTTTATTAAAAATGGAAAGACGACACTACGGCGGCCATTCTTACGGTTTAGGGGGAGTTGAGGCAACTCGATACATACCCGACCACCATGTCAAGGGAGGGCGTTCTCTACCTCTCTTTTTTTCCGGAATGTTGAGTGCTTTTCGTACCACGTGCTCATCATCTCGTCTCATCACGTGACCGTACCAACGTATGCGAGTTTCCTGGAGCTTTTCGGGTACAGGGGCAACTTTAAAACTACCGCGGATGTAATCGTTCCTCATTTTACACATCTAATCTCGTCACTCCACCTGCCAATTTCAGCATCTTCATTCCAGCATTCAGTACCATATAACATTGCCGGCCTTATTGCCGTCATACACCTTACCCTTAGTTTTTATGGGCATGCGCGTATCGCTAAGAACCCCGTTAGCGACCGCCATCTCTGCCAGGCAGCTTTCACCGCGTTCGACACATCTACATCTACATTGCGTCCCCTGTAATAACATAGCCCTAATAGCATTTGAACGAATCCGCCGTTGGTACTGGCATGCCATCCGGGTAGTATATGACGGAGTTATTAGGTGTACCGCTGAAATTGCATTTAATATACTGTGTTTTCGATCTACTAACGCGAAGGCCATTTTTCTCTAGTGCAATGATCCATGTTATTAAGGTATCTTGCAGGTCTTTTGAGTTGTACCGGTTAAGGCGATGTCATCGGTGTACAGGAGAGTGTATGGTGTAAGCTATTGGATGTCCTTTGTAAGTCCATTACCAGGTTGAAAAGGCACCCTTGCTACACCGCTTATGGCCAATTTTCTCAATAATGAAATTCGTATCAAACTACCTCATGTACGGGCCAAATTGATACAATATGCATACCTGGGTGAATTTTTGAACACCACGTCTTTAGGTAATTTTCGTGGCGTGCTTTTTTAATTATTATTTCTAATTTTGATAATGGATTACGGTAGATATTGGAATGATGAACAAAATGCAAAAAGAGGCACTCTTTTTTGACGAATAGTTTAGCTGCAATTCGCTGCCAAAAAAAATCACGCCACACAAATTATATTGTTGCCACGCAAGTAACATTTTTAATTTTAATAAGTTATGCTATCTATTTGAAATTTCGAATGTTTATAAACATGTTCAGCCAACATGTATTTCAAAGGAAACATTATAAAATATATTTTTATTTTCTTAAAAACGACCAATATGAGTGTCCAAACAACCACTTTTTATAAAATTAAGTCTAGCCTAGGTCAAGTAAGGTATCATATGAAAGGGCTTGATATGCACATTTTCGAACAATTTATATATATATTTTTGTGTTTGATTAATAATATTTTTCGAATAACCCGGTTTGGTTTAGTTTGCCCCTCATTTGTATGTGACGCTATACATACCAGAGGCAAACTTAACTCAAGCGGCAAGTTAAGGCGCAATAAGTGAAAGTGTGTACGGAACCCTCGGTGTGTGACTTAGACTCGACTGGCTTTTTTAAAGATAATAAGTGTTATCAAGCACATAAAATGGTAATAATATGCCAATAAAACAAAAAATTAAATTTGTGTGGCGCGTTTGTAATTTGTGTGGACTAAAGTGGCACACAAATTACGCCATACAAATTACAGCAAAAGTGCATTTTTTTTTCTTATCGAAAGTGTAAGCTTTAGCTAAATGACAAAAGGACTATTGATTCTCGGTGTTCTAAACTATAAATCACTAAATTGGACATACCGATAAAGTAGTTGAACATGCAATATTTACTAGCCACACAAATTACCTTAAAGGCTGACCAAAAACATCGTGTTACAAACTTACCTATTTTTAAAAATCACAACACAGATTACGCGTCCGTTTCGCTCCGTAATCGAACCCGAACGAGCATGTCTTCGACGAAGTAACTTAAAAAAGGCGTTACATAACTCAATCTATCGTAACCAGCAGGTATTTACGAGTCATGAAAAGATGCTCGGGCATGGGACTAACACATTCTGATATCTGTATTTTCAAATTATGAATTTTTTGCATGTTTTTCTGGTTTATAATATAGGCCCGGAAGATCCCTCTTAAATGCTTTTCACAGAAATGAATGACGACGATCACAGACAAAGTTTTTGACTGAGCTAAACTTCGCGTGTGACATACCTCACAGCTATGCTAATCGTGAATTTACGGACTTTAATTTTTTTTCGGGGATTAGTAGCTTATTGACGTTAATTAAAGGCCTTTGCTTCATCATAAATAATTGCAAAATATTACAACCATTTTTTTATTTTGGTTTAATAGCATAGTTTGCAAGTGTGAGATATCCAAAAAAGTCGTTTTGAAAATTCACTCATCTACTCATATTATACATATACAAATATCGAAAATCGATGCAAAATATTCGATATTATGCTGGATAAAATGTTTTGTCATAGGTTGTCACAGAACCGAATCTGTCATCCCCGAATTCACACGGTCCTATCGTATCCCTGGAGTGTAAAAATATAAAAGACCGGACCGGAGGCGCGGAGGGAGGGCAGCCCTTGCCCGATTTAGTAAAAAAGCGTATATTTAATATGGACACCAAAAGGTGTCCGCAACTTTGTTCGCGTAAGAGAGAAAAGTCATATCCTTCTATTTTACTTCAGCGTAGTCGGGCAAAAAGTATCCTAGAACCATTGTCCAACAAAATAGTTGAAATCTGCTTAGCCATTTTGGCGTGATGAAGCCTCAACGACATATACAAACATAAACATACAAAAAATATAATATGTTTGATACAGTGACCTTCGAAAAGCCCGTTTAAGGTATTTCTTTTTAAATATCTTCAATATCTACATTTATTTTTTAACACTTTATAATTGTAAGTATAGATAATTAGGGTACATTACATAATATACGAAAACTTTAAACTTTCTGAATCACGAATTTTATATTACCGATTCTTATAATTCTGAATGGGTCAAAATTCCGAATATGAAAAATATAATAAATCATAAATCAGATTTTTATAAATCCGAAATTTAATAATATCTAATATGTACACTTCAGATTTAAAAAAATCCGAATTTCAATACATCGAATAATAAGAAGTCCGACTGAATAATAATCCGATTTATCAAAAGTACGAATTCCGAATACTAAAAGTCCGAATATCATTACACCGACCAATAATGAATGCGACTAAACATACGTCCGAAACATCTGAATAACCTAACTTACAGTTTTCAGTTTTTGGGCCATGTTCCATTTGGTCAATTCTGTACATGCAAGCAAGCATTTTGACGCAAGCATGGTCGTACAAACCTAACCTAGCCTACATTTTTATTAAGGTTGTTAAAAATCACGAACTTAAAATTTCCGAATGTCAGAATTCCGATTATTAAAATTAAAAAATCACGAACTTTATATTTCCGAATGATGAAATTCCGACTTAGCAATAACATTCCGGATAATTAAAAATTCGGATTATTATTTTTCGGGGAAAACAAACATCGGGCTTTTGTTTATTCTGGGTAATAAATATATAATCCGAAAAAGTAAATTCGGAATAAAATATTTCGGATTCTTTGGGTGTTCTCGGTAATTACATGCTTAGGCCCCGTCACATCACACCTAAACTCGGGTTAAGACGCTAACGCTGGCTGCCGCAAGTCTGCCTTAGTTGTATTGGTATATGGGTGCCTACTGAATTATGTAAAAAACAACAACAACAATGGTATTTATTTAATTTGGTTTAGATAATGAAAAAGGCCATGTGCGTGTCCGACTCGCACAACGAAGGTTCCATTAAATAAATTACGCTAAAAACGGCCGTATCTATGAAGTTCTAATGTAAGCAGAGTCCTACGCCTAAACAAAAGCTACGCGGTTTGGTGTCAGTTTATATTGGATACTAACATAGATGGACATCAAAATGTAAGATTTGAGCTATCTTCGTATTTATTATCTTCAAATTTCAAGTTTCTAAGGCAAATAGAAGTACCCTATAGGTTTTCGTTTCACGGCATTTTGTATGAAAACACCTTTTTTAATGACTGTATCTCTTGATTGCGTTTAATTTTGTCACAGCTTCAACGCACTGCAGCCTTGAGTATTTGATATAAATTTCAGCTTAATATCTCCCTGCGTTCCGAGAAAAAGGAAGTTAAATAGGGTTTGATAGTTATTATTGAGAACGTGTAAATGTTAAAGTAAGATATTGCAGCCTTCTCGAATGAAGACCTTATTAAGTGCTAAGAAAAATAATACATTTTTGAGATTCTGTAAACGGTCATTCGCAGAAAAAGGTGTTCTAACCGTCTTGACTTTGAAAATTATATATACGGCTATATTTCTATATTCAAAAGATCTCCTCAGACCTCACCATCGACGAACCCCAAAAATGCCAGCCCAGAATTGTCATAGTCGGCGTACCATCATCGATGCCCGAACATGATGTTTATAAATGTACTAGCGGCCGCCCGCGACTTCGTCCGCGTAGAGTTCGTTCCACGTTTAGATAAGAACAGATATAAATGAGGACTTTTTTTCTGTCAGTTGTCCGATGCTGTTTATCTTTGTCAAAAAATACTCAGAAGATATTCAGCGACCAAGGGATTTAGAGTGAGGAAATGGGGATATTGAAGATTATGCCATAAGAAGGCAATACTGGCACTTTTAATTTGAACGTCTGCTAGACTATGAGAAGAAGAGACAGGCGAAGTTACCGATACCGGCCAACATGAAATGCCCTAGAAAGGTACCTCGCTGTTTCAAAAGTATAGTCTTTTAAGGCATAGCAAAAAGTGGTTGTCTGTGAAGTCGGTTTACGAACGATAATTTCACCTGATGACGTCATAAGAAAACACCGATATAAGAAATAATTTAGTTTTCTTGATTTTAAACACACAATCTATTTGCGAAGTTTCAAGATTCTAAATCCAGAGATTTACCTTCGACATACAAAATTCCATCCCTTGTTTTACCCCCTTGGGGAATCAATTTCCAAAAATCAAGAACATAAGTTTCTTGATTTTAAACACAATCTTTTTGCGAAATTTCAGGTTTCTTAGTCCAAAGATTTTACGTTTCACATACAAAGTTCCAACCCTTGTTTTACCCCCTTAAGGGATGAATATCGAATAATCAAGAATATAAGTTTCTTCAATTCTAGCACATCATCTTTTTGCGAAATTTCAAGTTTCTAAGTCCAAAGATTTACCTTTTTACCTAATAAATACAAACTTCCATCCCTTGTTTTGCCACCTTAGGGGATGAATTTTGAAAAATGCTTTTTTATCCCTTGCCTACGTTATAAATGTAACCGACTGTGCACAAATCGATTCTCTAGCGTTAGTATTAAGTTTCGGCTGTGCGTTGATGTGTCAGTCAGTCAGCCAATCAGTCAGTCAGTCAGGACTTCTTCTTTAATATGTATATACTAGCTTTTGCCCGCGACTTCGTCCACGTATAGCTCGAATTTCTGCAGTGCGCCTCTACATAAGTACATCTCTAACAGAATATGTGTTTTAATTCTCGTATTCCTACCGTCCACAGTTTAGGCTATGCATTTTCTGTCAATAGTTATAAGTCACGTTACTTTTTTATATACTTACCTGTAATGTGCAAAAAAATGACATAATTGGACAATTGAGATTTAACTATTGATAATATGGAACATAAGGTAGTTTTGCAGTACTTCTTTATATGCCACATTAACAAATCCGACCAAGCTGCGTGGAGAGCTTACTCTCGAACAAGCCACGTAAAACTGGCCGTGCAAGAAGCAGTCCCCCCTAAGATGTATTCCTGCGATTTTCAGTGACTGACGCTGAGACTTATTGATCGTGAAACATACCTTAAGGGGGAACTGCAGCCTTTTAAATTCTAATGGGTATTCCGAGTGTATAAGTGGTATCCGGGGTACATACTTACACAGATTCACCTCGAGCACAGCCAGTAATTACGATGGCTTCTATAACGTTTTTATGTAAGACACCCTGGTTCCATTGCAAAACTTCGGGTGATTGAGATTTCGCATCAACATTACTCGAGCACCCACTTTTAAGATAAGTATGTGAGAAGGTAGGTCGGGTGGGTTAAGTGCATTTAAAAACTCTACACGATAGTTTATGGCATCATACGTGTTCACTACAGAGTCTAAAGACTTGTATTCGTATTCTGAACCTTCGAACGACTTCAATAAAATGTTATTAATAACGGAAGCCTGAGGGGTTACTCTGCAATTCGATATTCGAAGTTCGTATCACGACATCTCGCTCACTCAAATACAGTTTAACATGAGAGCGAGGGAGCGAAAGCAATTATTTCTTTATAATTTCTTTCGGAATAAAAATTTCAGATATAACAAAATGTGATGATTTTCCATTTATTGTTAAAAAGAACCCGTTTTATGTATTTATCTTATTCATAAGCCATACTTTTGTAACAAAATGTTTATCATTCAGAGATGATCGCAAGTCCATAATGTACAACGGGCTATATTAAGATATACTCTTATTTGTATGATACGTCATATATGGAAGGTGTGTTCTTTGTTTAATCGTTTAGGTAGTATTGCTGTTGCTAGGTTACCAATTGTTTATTCATTATTTAGAAATGAAAATGTCACAATGAACTAAACTCGGTGTTTTCTAAGGCTTTTCCATTTATTGTTAAAAAACCCATTTTATGAATGAATATTCTCGAAAATTGTAGCCTAAGTCCTATTCTGATATCTAAGCTACATTACTGAAGAGTTTTACGCAAATTTGCTGTGTAGTTTTTGCGTAATAGTGGAACGTACATACATACTTTCACGTTTTAGAAAGGATTTAGTATATTCATTTATGAACAAAATGTCCTCTATCAAACTCAGCCATAAATCGGGCAAGAAAGATGCCGAGACTTGTAATCATGTCCTAAAATCAATTATAAAAAGGCTCTAATTTGCCAAAATCGTGTGTACATCAATTTCCTCTTGCCCAGTGAGAGATTTGACGATCGTCAACAGGTGCTTTAAATGCAAGCAGTATGTGCGTGCTGCTAAAGCCTGCAAGTGGCCAGACTACACGTGCGGCCATTGCGGTGATGAAGGTCACTCGATTAAAGAGTGCGATAAAATATCCGAGTCGCCAAATGTGCAACCTGCAGACTCTTCAAGGAGCTATCGAACTATTAAATGGTTAACGTAGGATCTCCGGCTTGGAAAATAGCGGAACAGAGGTTATATAAACTCAATTGACTATGAAGGCGCCTGAAGCGACGCTCATTGTTGTTTATTTAATACCTACTAAGCTGACGGTCCCGAGTTCGAATCAAAGCCAGGGCAAACGTTTGTGTGGTGAGTATGAATGTTGGTTCCTGGGTCTTGGATGTTATTTACGTATTTAAGAATAATAATTTCGCCTAGTACTTGGGCCTGCTCCAGCGAAATACAGGTCCTCAAATTCCCGGGAAATCCTGGGAATTTAATGGTGTCAAAAGAACCGATACTGAAAATGCCATACCGGATCTCCCGGTTCTTTTTTTAATTACCAATGTGCGTTTTTTTGTCCAGCTGTGTGACGGTGTTGTTATTGTAAGAAATTGGCAACTTTTGTACCTGCGAGCTATTTAGCGAGAGCGTAATTACATCTCCCTTGTCTAACGCATACCATACCTTAATTTACTTGATTCACTCGCACCCAGCACCTGGCGACTAAGAGGTAAGAACAAGTTCCAGCTCTGGCTAGACCAGTAATTGGATTCAATGGGGGAGCGCAAACCCACAAACGGGAATGCCAGCCATGGCCACTTAGAGTTGGGGTGAGACGCAGTGCGCAAGGCGTAAGAGCTGCGGAAGTAGGTTGAACCGGAACCGTTCAACCTCAGTTGGGACGAAGCAAAGAGAGACAAGAGAAATTGAGCGTTGGGGAGATAGCGAAAGTACGGGCTGAGCAACCCCGCCGGCGGGGTCGACTCTTAAACTACATCGTCCGAAGAGTTCGATGGCTGCTGTGATCTGGTCATCCGGATCAGAGAGCACGTTACGTGTTTGGACGACGGGTATACCAGCTTACCAGCCTCTTTCGAGACGGCTTCTGGGGAGTGGATCCTCTGAGGGATCGGGAATGGTCCGAAGATATTTGGCTGCCTTCCTAATTAGGGGGCTTTGTCGCGGAAGCGACTAGACGCTCGTTTGAAAAAAAACAGCGGACAATGCCGTGTTGCCTATTATTTAGCTATTGTTTCAGTTGGACAGAAACATTGAGGTGATGACTCTGATGATGTAACGTCTCCTAGGTACATATGTTTATATATAATTAATATCTTAAAATAACATTATTACATTTTTTATAATATACTGCAGCACGGTTTATTTAGATTTCATTATGTAATAAGCAATTTATAAAAAAATATATACGCGGTATCGAGGAACCGGGATGAATCCGGAATCCCGGTTCTGGTCCCGCCTAGAACCGGGAAAAGAAATTCTTGGAACCGTACCCGTTACTGCAGGCTGCAGGCCCCTATATAGTGCAAGCTTTGCTTAGTTTAGGACGAAGTCGATTTGTTGTTTGAGCCGAAAAGCCGCAACGCACGCATTTAGTCACTAAAATATAATTTAATAACCTCAAAGATGATTAATTCAATATCGGCTACGACCGAGTTTCTAGTTGTGCTGACGCTGACACTGCAATGTCGTACCTCATTAAGAATATTCAAAATGCGATTTCAAACAATGTTAGTCAATGGTAGTTAAAATGCTTAACATACTTTGTGTACGATTTTTATTGTATTTATTACTTTACTATGTTTTTAACTACGTATTTACACGAACTCTCACCGCCTGAGATACAGGATTTTGCTAGTTCAGGTAGATAAAATAGTATAAGGTCTATGGAAACATAAGACGTTTGTTACTGTTAGCATTAAGTTCTTATGAATAAAAAAATATTCTCATTATAATTATGATGTATTTTGCCTTGAGTCACGGGCCCATTTGTCCCGGCTTTTTGAGAGACTTGCGTGGGGATATGGATCCAACACGTAGAATTTCCATTCGACAAGTTTGCTGTGACTGTACTTCTACTGGGACTCGCCCCTGATCGTATTAATAAGCGAATACGTCCACGAGCAGGTCCCAGCAGATGTTGGAACTATTGCATTTTAAGGAAAGAGATATCGGGCTATGGGATTGTAGTTTGGACTGATTTATTTTTGGGCTATTGCAATATTTCACCCGCCATAACTGGGTCATAAAGATTTTTTAGTATGATTTAGCGTTATGCGTCTTTCCTGTGGACACCCGAAAGGGCTTTAAAGACAATATTTTCTTAGGAACCTACAGGTGATGTACAAATCGATTAATACTAGATCTATGCGATAAAAATATCAGTTATAGGCTTGGGTAGCCCTTAACTATTGCGTTGTCCACAGGAAAGACGGCTAAATTCTAGAATCTGCATGTCCCAACTACCAATCATTATCTGTGGCGGGTGGTGACTCAACACTCACTTGATGGGCCCCCGTAATTGCCGTCAATCAAGACTGCCAGAAGCAAAATCGACGTGAGGGCTCAGGGGTGTTGAGAGGTGTGCTGCGCTTTCTCCAAGGTTACTCACGGAGTTATGCCCTTTAACACTTCCACCCCGAGCGAGCCGAGAGTCCCACGGGTCCTCTTAGGTATCCACTCCCGCCGATGAAGACACACCGGAGGCGAGGGCCCTGGCCGACTCTCTAGAGATCTCGGGTCGTCACTCCCCAACAGCTTTATTATTATTATATTTACTAAAAATTACCTTATAGTCGCGGAATAAGCTAGTGTCGTGTCTATAATATCTTAAAGCATTAAACCACTGGATATGGTGGCTTCTGCATTTCCCTTTGCCAGCGTACGTGAGCAAAGGTCACGTCAGATCATACGATAGGTTGTCATTTCAGTTTGCATGTCGCTAAAAGTGCGTGAAACAATATACGATATGGAACATAGATTTAAAATAACACGATTTTCACTCATTATCACAATACAACAAACGGGGCTTAAACGGCTTCTTCGAGACCATGGACGTAATACGACGTCCGAAACGTCGAAAAAATAACAACGAAAGGAATATAATTTAATAAAATCATCTTTATACGCGATTCGGCCCCGCTGTTGTGATAATGAATCGTAACGATATGATCCGGCTCGCAATCTTCAGCAGTTTAAGGCTTTAAAATAAATATATAAGAGTTGCCTGTTTAAAGTAATAAGAGACGAGTTCATTACGCATGCCACTTATCAACTTCATGCAAATTATATTTTTTCTTAGAAATATGGTGGTTAGTTTTACGATCAGCTAAAACTCAACTTTAGGAGGACATCTGCCCACATACCTATGCCTAAAATATATCTACATATGTATAAGGAAAGGTCAAGTATGTTGATTTTGCGAATCTTGTGTTTAAATTTAGTCATGGCTGATTCAACGCTTATACGGTGGCAAAGTGATAAATATACCTACCTACCTACTTTATAACAAAGTAGTTTCATAACTCAATTGCCTACTGGGAATGAGCAATAGATCAATTATTCTTTCAAGCAGCATCAAGAGCCGTTCCTGTTATATGCACCTATGGTAAGTGTGAGACTAATTCTAAAGTTTACCCACTTACCTACTACATACAGGTGGCCATGGCCTTCACGTCTTGCTATACATAGGTATATGTTATAAATAATTACGTATACATATTTTTGCGCACTCTTTCTCCGCGACATTTAGCTGGGCATCACTAAACCTGTAATGCCGGATTTTCCCTAAACGTATGCTTACGGAGAATATTGCCGTACTTGTTAACCCTTACCGCCGTGCATTCATAGATATCCTCTAAGTTAGAAAGGCGACTTTCCAACGATCCCCGATCCCTCAGAGGAACAGCAGATGCTGCTAGTATCTCGGGTTACCCTGTGTCCTAGGAGCATCCAGAGAGATCACAGCAGCCATCTAAAGAATGGTCACTGCGAACTCTTCGCACGATGTCTTAGCGCCGACCCCGCCGGCGGGGGTGACTGTTGACTCTATACTCTCATTCTGTCCCCTGTGCCCGATTCTTTCATCCTCTCTCACACCACACGTCTTAAGTCGGGTTCAACTCAATTCCATTGCCTTGCGCACCGTGTCCCCACTCTATTCCAAGTAGCCGCAGATAGCATTCTCGTTAGTGGGTTTGCGCTTCTCCAACTGAATTCGATTATTCGGCAACAAGAGCATTCGGGATCATGCTCAGCTCAGTATAGGGTTCCATAGCAGACAGTACACACTACTGAGTGGCAAAAGGCACATTTCTGACTAATTGTGTTTAAAAGACAGTCTTTTTTTAACAAGATTCTTGTACCTCTGCACTGTATATTTTATTTTCTTTGTACAAAACAAACACATCATCGGATTTCATCGCATAAAGCGCATTACACATTAGACTGCTATAATATACTTATATGTATACTAGCGGCCGCCCGCGATTTCGTCCGCGTAGATTTTCGATGAAAACAAAGATATAAATGAGGTCAACTTTTTTCTGTCAGTTGTCCAATGCTGTTTATGTTTGTAAAAAAATACTCAAATGATATTCAGCAACCAACGGATTAGAGAAAGAAAATGGTGATATTGAACATTATTTCATAAGATGGCAAGACTGGCACTTTTAACGCCTGCCAGACTATGAGAAGAAGAGACAAAAATACCAAAATGTTCAATGTGTTGAATTGCGCACCAACCATAACTTAATGCACATAAACGAATTCATTCATGCGATTAGTATTTTGGCCTACAGGCTAATGTCATAGCAATGAAATATTATTATTATAGAATGTTGCAATTCTCTAAATTGCGTAAGAAGCTTGAAAAGTATAATAAAGTACATCGACTTTTAATGTGCTGATAGACGGCTAACAGTACGAATCGCTAAATATAAGAACAAATAGTTTGAAACACATAATGTATATAGTAACTTAAAGAAGCACCAAGAAAGTATTGTTGTCAGTGAAACATAGGGCGAAACAGTGGATGCAATTTTGTTTGATAATAGGGGCAAATCCACGTGGACATAGTCACGGGGCAGAAGAGAAGCTGATTACCTTAGCTTAACACCTCTTATAAACTACATTAGCGGCTCGAACATGCGACGTAACATTGACCGTTAGAAACAGTCCTCTCTTAAATCAATGTCTGCCACTTTCAGTGACTATCCTTGGGATTTATTCAATGTCATTAAATATCATAACTTAAGAGGTAATTGTGTTATTTTGAACTCGAACGGGTAGTCTGATGGAATAAACGGAATTCTAGGAATAACCACTATTTCGCCTCGAGCGCAACCAGAGTGATTATGGTAGCTTCCACATTATTTTCATGGAGAGCTTTTATTTGTAGTCTAGTTCCAATACATAATTTAGGCGGTCTAAGATTCCTTATTAGTATAACAGGTGCTCCAACTTTAACTTTAAAAAGGGTTTAAACTATGAAAAAAAATCCACGGTATGGAAAGATTTTTATTAAGCGATCTAAGATTCAAATAGCGGCAAAATTGTCATTTATCGGGGTTAGGATTGCACGTTCGCATAACCATTCTATTTCTGAATATAACAAATCAATAGAATGGTTATGCCTAAATTAGGATATAGTTAGTTCAGGTAAAAGTGTAACTATTGCACATACCTACATTTTGTGGAACCGTGATTTTATCATCGATTGATGGATACTTTCCATAGTTACACTGGAATGTTTTTTCGGGTTATCTATTGTTTGCCCGACAGCCATATGCAATAATATATACTTGCTCGTGTTTCATTTGCCCGAATTTCAGTGGCCCGAATGCTTCATTCACTAGATAAGTTATTTGACAAACTCTTGTATTCTCGAATATTAGATACCAGAATGAATTGAATGCCATACGTATTGTTTTCCATATAATTAAGTGCATTAATATTATTTCATAGAATATTCAAACGTCATACTAAATATTGTTTCTTTCCGAATTCATCCTGGCTATGCATTTGCTATTACATTTCTGCAGGCGCTCGAAAATTGTTCGGTATTGCGGTATGGGTAAATGTTTTTAACACGTTGGTAGGTATGCAGTGGATTTTGCAACTGATATTTATTGTCAATTGTTTACATACTCGAGCAATAGTTCGCTGTTTGCGAGTATTTTGACGCTCCGCTATACTTGGTCACAATACAAACCTAACCTAACCTACAGTTTTCGGTTTTGGACCCATTTTCCATTTTGTACAATTCGGAACAATTAAAATAGATGGCAAATGACATTATGGCATGTGATTGTTATAGATTACAATGATTATGGAAAATTTGATTATTGCAATTGATATTACGGGAAACAAAGATTCTGGCATATGATTAATATGGTAAACAATGAGTATGGCATACGAAATTATGAGAAACAACTTTATGGCCGTTGATTAGTAGTGTAGATGATATTCGGGCAAATGAAATTCTGGCAAGTAAGAGTATACCGTTTTTTCGTTTATCCAATGTTCATCAAACAATTTTATAGCATATATTACTAAGAAAACTTATAAGTAAATATAATATTTTCTTCTGTTTCCGCGATTATTACTCATTGAAATAAAACAATTTAACGGATTATATCGCGTATCCTCCCGTGACCATGGAAAGCTGGAAAGCTTCCGAAACGTCGGGAACTAAAATGAGATAATATACGCGATATAATCCGTTAAATTGTTTTATTTCAATTATAAGTAAATAATTCGCATCTAAACGCTACCTGTTAGTGAATAGGTTGACTACTCTCCTTAAAACATCGACATTGTATCCTTTTCTGTTATTTAGAAGATGTCCATCAAATGAAAACATTAGAATAGTATATTTATCATTTCACAAATGTAAAGTATATCATTTAAAGCATGTAAGTAAGACTAATAAAATGAATTAAGAAAAGTAATTACATTCGCACTACTAACGCTATTGAAGTTATGTTTTATTCTGTTCTAGCACATATATATGCTCATGATAACATGTCGTTGGTAATTTCTCAAATGTACACCAAATTATTTTAAAACATGTAAGTAATTAAGAAGATGGGCAAAAACCAGTACATGCAGACAGTCCCGGGAAGTGGAATCATACCCAGACACGCGCCTGACGAGGCGCCTGTTGTCACTTGACAGGCCTGCCCTACGTACCTATAATCGTAGGCATCATCACTGGTCACTGCGCACTTAACAAACATTTATATGTTCTAGGAATAACTGACAGTCCCCTGTGTAGGGGTTGCCTGTCGGCTGAAGAAACAGCTCCCCAAGTTATCCTGGAATGCATCGGCGTAGCTAAATAACGGGTTGTAATCCTCACAACCACGAGGTCGCTCCGGGAAGACTGTGGAGACATCAGGAGGATCCTGCGCTTCTGGACGGAGCTAGGCTGGCTAGACCCCTAGGCAGCAACATTTCTACCCACAATGGCCCGGCTTTCACGGGTTAAGTGCGGAAAAACGGAGCCCATAACCATAGATAGTTAATTGGTACTGTGCAAAAATCAACGACTTCTTCTTTTATATGTATAGATTCCTTGGGATCCGTGTGTGACTAGCTTAGCAACACTCACATGCAAATCTTATTTTAGGTGTACTTACCTTGTTTTGGTGTTTCAATTAAATGTAAACGTATTAGGTAAGTTGTACTAAATCCTAAAAAAAAAAAAACTATTTTTAACGCTTAGGTACAACTAGGTGGAACCAGCGTGGTCCAGCCACCCTGATGTCAGAATGGCTGGCCACTTTATTTTTAATATTTCTCCCTTATTAGCGAGGTACAAAATTGAAGAAACTTGAAAAAAAATTGTAGTGTAGTTTTTTGAGTGGTGTATTTTTTCTTTCATTGCATATGTTTGAGACAAGCACTATACATGTCTCTGGCCGTGAAAAGGGCTTGCCAGCTTCGTATCACTATCCGGCCTCCCATACCTACTCACCCGGCAAGCCCTTCTTTCCCGGCGTCTGCAGTAATGTACTATTAGGCCAAAAGCCAATATCCCGACGAACCCGACGGGTCCAATTGTATTTTCAAACCATCCAGAAACTCAATTGGATAAACACTTAAAATTGCATCCAAATCGGTCCAAGAATTATTTATATATATGTATCCTAGCTTTTGCCCGCGACTTCGTCCGCGTATAGCTCGAATTTCTGCAGTTCGCCTCTACATAAGTACATCTCTAACTGAATATGTGTTTTGATTCTCGTATTCCTACCGTCCACAGTTTAGGCTATGCATTTTCTGTCAGTTGTTATAAGTCACGTTACTTTTTTATATACCTGTAATGTGAAAAAAAAAGATATAATTGGACAATTGAGATTTAACTATTGATAATATTGAACTTAAGGTAGTTTTGCAGTACTTCTTTATATACCACATTAACAGATCCGACCAAGCTGCGTGGAGAGCTTACTCTCGAACAAGCCACGTAAAACTGGCCGTGCAAGAAGCAGTCCCCCCTAAGATGTATTCCTGCGGTTTTCAGTGACTGACCCTGAGACTTATTGATCGTGAAACATACCTTAAGGGGGAACTGCAGCCTTTTAAATTCTAATGGGTATTCCGAGTGTATAAGTGGTATCCGGGGTACATACTTACACAGATTCACCTCGAGCACAGCCAGTAATTACGATGGCTTCTATAACGTTTTTATGTAAGGCTTTGATAGACACCCTGGTTCCATTGCAAAACTTCGGGTGATTGAGATTTCGCAGGAACATTACTCGAGCACCCACTTTCAAGATAAGTATGTGAGAGGGTAGGCCGGGAGGGTTAAGTGCATTTAAAAACTCTACGCGATAGTTTATGGCATCATCCGTGTTTACTACAGAGTCTACAGACTTGTATTCGTATTCTGAACCTTCGAACGACTTCAATAAAATGTTATTAATAACGGAAGCCTGGTTGTTCTTAGGTGTCAGAATCGCTCGTTCACACAACCACTCCATGGACTTGCTGTGTAGATTTTGAACATCTGGGTAAATTTGAGAGATTCGGTCGTCAACGTGCAACGGTCCGCACAACTTAGGCGAGATCCGATGGAATTGTAATCCTTCCCCCAGTTTCGAGATATCCTAGCGTTTACAACTAACGCCACCCAGTTACTCAAACAGGAACTAATTCATATAATAAATAATTGATTTGAAACCAATAGTCATATTGGTTTCAAAGCAATTATTTCTGTATAATTTCTTCGGAATAAAAATTTCAGATATAACAAAAAGTGATCATTTTCCATTTATTGTTACAAAGGACCTGTTTTATGTATTTATCTTATTCATAAGCCATAATTTTGTAACAAAATGTTTATCATTCAGAGATGATCGTAAGTCCATAATGTACAACGGGCTATATTAAGATATACTCTTATTTGTATGATACGTCATATATGGAAGGTGTGTTCTTTGCTTAATCGTTTAGGTAGTAGGTATTACTGTTGCTAGGTTACCAATGGTTTATTCATTATTTAGAAATGAAAATGTCACAATGAGGCGTTTGAAATGTGATGCTGGAGGAGGATGGAAGGCATAAGCTGGACGGAAAAAATATCAAATGAAGAGGTCTTGAATAGGATAGGAGAGAAAAGGACAATACTAACATTAATAGAAAATAGAAGAGGAAATATGATAGGCCATCTGTTAAGACATGACTTTTTACTCCAAAATATCGTAGAAGGAAAAATCGAAGGAAAGCGAGGTAGAAGAGTACATACATACTTTCACGTTTATAATATAGTAAGGAACACGTTTATCACCTAACTCTTCCTAAATATAATTTTAATAATAAGTCTTCAAAATATATATATATATATATATATATATCTATATATGTATGAAGATAAGAAACTGAAAACCACAGACACTAATAATTATTATATTTTTTTAACATATGTCGCCATTGAGGATGTTGCTATTTAAATACATTGTCGACTGCTGAGCATGCATATTTTAGCGTAAAATTCAGGAATAATGTTCAGAGCAGGCGCTGATACTGAATTTCGTTTAGGGGAAGGGGTAAATTTAGTAATTTTACCTATCAATCTTTTTGAAATGGTCTAAAATAAAATGTTATGGTCCAGAACCAGGAACGTGGGGCATATGCCCCCGACGTACCCAAAGCAGAATGAGAATCTAATTATTACTCCGCATCGTGCATCGCCTGCATAGAATTCGAGTAAGAGCATCTAATCAAAACTAGTTTAAGGTTACAAAAATAATGTCAATGTCTTTTTCATTGCAGATAACAATAGTTATTTATGCAACAAGACAGCAAAGTTGTTTTTTTGCTGCGAGTTCCCATAGACACATACGAACATACGAAAAAAAAAAACAAAGTACATTTTTTTCGATTTAGTGACCTCCAAATGGTAAGTAAAATACTTTTTTTTTTAAATAACTTCAATGTACAGACATTTCATTTTTATAACTTTATAATAAATAGTACTAGCTTTTGCCCGCGCCTTCATCCGCGTTTTCAAAAAATCCTTCTTTAGTTCGCCTTTACATACTGTAACGGGATATTTGTTTCAATTCTCGTAATCCTACCTTATTGATCGTCATCGCGAAACTGACCTTAAATGGGAACTACAGCCTTTTAAATTCGAATGGGTATTCCGAGGGTAAAAGTGGTATCCGGGATATGTACCTACACAGTTTCACGAACCTCTATCACAGCCAGTAATAAGATGGCTTCAATAACGTTTATATGTAAGGCTTTCACACGAAGCCTGTTTTCATTGCACAACTTCGACGGATAGAGATTTCACAGCAAAATTAATGAAGCAAAAGTTTAAGATAAGTATGTTAGAGAAGGTAGGCTGGGTGGGATAGAGCAATTATAAACTCTACGGGATACCTAGTTGATGGCAGCATCCGTGTTTACTACAAATCTCAAGCTTGTAAAGGTGCGTCCACATTTGTATCATTTGCCCGTATCAGATCACAGTGACGTGGCATGACTGCGTATGGCGCTGCTTGGACGCTCACTGCCGGCGCGGCGATTATGCCGCACTCGTCCGATATAAGTGTGTGATACGCGTAGCAACACGGATTTCGAGCGATCGGATCGACGCAACGTCCAAACGCGTGATCGTGACACGCGATCATGCTACGGAACGAAGATCTGATCGGGCAAATGATACAAATGTGGACGCACCTTAATATTCGTATTCTGAACCTTAAAACAACTTCAATAAATGTTATTACTAACGGAAGCCTGGTCGTTCTTATGTATCAGAATTGCTCGTTCACACAACCACTTCATGGACTTGCTGTGTTTTGTTGTGTTGCCGAGATTTTGAACATCTTGGTAAATTTGAGAGATTTGGTCAACAACGTACGGTACGAGTACATAATATTTTCTTCTGTTTCCGCGATTATTACTCATTGAAATAAAACAATTTAACGGATTATATCGCGTATATTATCTCATTTTAGTTCCCGACGTTTCGGAAGCTTTCCAGCTTTCCATGGTCACGGGAGGACGAAACGTCGGGAACTAAAATGAGATAATATACGCGATATAATCCGTTAAATTGTTTTATTTCAACGTACGGTACAACTAAGGCGAGATCCGATGGAATTGTAATCCTTTCTCAGTTTTCGGATATTCTCCATTTCCTATTTTAAGAAGAAGGTCGGAGAATACTCCAGCGAAAACTTACAAAGAGAAGTGAAATATACCAAAAACATTTTCATGTAAAAGCTTCTAACTCTAGACGCCCCCTATTGGTTGTCAACATGTCAACTGACGACGGCTTCACCTGTTTGTTACCAGCGGCGTGATTGCACGCACACAAAGTCAAGCCTCGTGAAATGACGTCATCTGCTCTTCAAGGGCGTTTTAACTTAAGTCAAGTGACATGCGCAAACAAATATTTTAATTATATTTATTGTAAAAAAACTGCCCATCACGGATCATCAAGGTTAGTTTTTTGTAGTCATGAAAATACAAGGAATTTATTCGCCTGCCAGGTTTAAATTTATAGGTGGAAACAACCCTATTCTGAAGGTTATTCTTCATTAAAAGCTGTGTAATTAAATGAATCTACATGTCTAATGAGTGCGGAGACTAGCCGGGTTGTGTTTGTTATTGCGGCTATGGACAACCCTAGCAGAACCGGCCGAGCAACAGCTCATCTTGATTAACTCGCTTTCCACGGTGTCTCATAGCATGAATATTAATCGATAACATTAACTTTTAAAAATGATTGCCACAGTGAACTAAAAGGTCACAATCAATTACGTCTGCTATTATAGGTGTAACATATTATCAATTTGCTCTTCTTTGGTTTAAAATGATTGTAGCACTCGCCTTTGCGATTAATTAAGTAATCATATAGTTATTGCGATTATAATTAGCAATAATCAATTAACAATAGGGTGTCTTGACTTTTTCTTATTTGTTATTCTGTCACGCATCTAAAAAAATCTAATAAACTAGGTTTTAACATACTGAAGTGATTGGTCTTTGCTTTGAATAATGGAAGAATAATGGCTAGAAAAAAATATGGTGGTTGTCTTTATATCTTCTAAAATCCTAGTTTTAGGAAAAACAGGACACGTACATATAATATATAACCACGGCGAGAGGCACTTAACAAAACATGAATAATGACTCATTAATTACATGCAACGGCTATGTATGTAAGGATATTATACTTACTCTACTGTATAATCTATTTAACATTGCAGGATTACAGAAACATAAGTTATCTCTATGCTTGCTAAAAAAACATTATCAATCGCAAGAAAATATAACCAGCACCACAGTCATAATGTTAGTAAAATCAGTAAGAACGAGAAGTGAAATGGACGTTAGAAATGGTCACGAAAGAGACGAACTCGCCTTCATGCATGCCTGCTCACTCGAGTGATACCCGTGCGCGGTACTCGTGGACGGCGACGGCGTACACACGGATACATGCATGCCTGCTCACTCGAGTGATACCCGCGCGCGGTGCTCGTGGGCGGCAGCGGCGTACACACGGATACATGCATGCCTGCTCACTCGAGTGATACCCGTGCGCGGTGCTCGTGGGCGGCAGCGGCGTACACACGGATACATGCATGCCTGCTCACTCGAGTGATACCCGCGCGCGGTGCTCGTGGGCGGCAGCGGCGTACACACGGATACATGCATGCCTGCTCACTCGAGTGATACCCGTGCGCGGTGCTCGTGGGCGGCAGCGGCGTACACACGGATACATGCATGCCTGCTCACTCGAGTGATACCCGCGCGCTGTGCTCGTGGGCGGCAGCGGCGTACACACGGATACATGCATGCCTGCTCACTCGAGTGATACCCGTCCGCGGTGCTCGTGGGCGGCAGCGGCGTACACACGGATACATGCATGCCTGCTCACTCGAGTGATACCCGCGCGCGGTGCTCGTGGGCAGCAGCGGCGTACACACGGATACATGCATGCCTGCTCACTCGAGTGATACCCGTGCGCGGTGCTCGTGGGCGGCAGCGGCGTACACACGGATACATGCATGCCTGCTCACTCGAGTGATACCCGCGCGCGGTGCTCGTGGGCGGCAGCGGCGTACACACGGATACATGCATGCCTGCTCACTCGAGTGATACCCGTGCGCGGTGCTGGTGGGCGGCAGCGGCGTACACACGGATACATGCATGCCTGCTCACTCGAGTGATACCCGTGCGCGGTGCTCGTGGACGGCGACGGCGTACACACGGATACATGCATGCCTGCTCACTCGAGTGATACCCGTGCGCGGTTCTCGTGGACGGCGACGGCGTACACACGGATACATGCATACTCTGCACTGTTGTGAATGGGAACACACAAATAGTCCGAAAATTTAATTCCGAATTTGCTTTTTCCGACTGTCGAAATACCGAATTTTATATTTCCTTTGTATTAAAATATCGATTACTGAAAAGCACGAAATTTAGTTAACCGAATATCAATAATACCTACCAATTTTTCGTATTTGTAGTGTATCCGTTGTGAATACATCACATTTTTAGGGTTCGGTAGCCAAAATGGCAATAACGGAACAAATATGTCTGAGTGTCATAATGGCTTTTAGCCACTTGATAAACACTCTGCTTTTCACTTCGATTGCGAGAAAATAAAAATAACTTAGCATTCAAATTGTATATTTTATGAAAAACTAAAGGTACAGTTTGAGCAATTCTATCAGAAAGTTTGGCCAATCTGATCAGGTTGGTTTGTTTGTTTTTAATTATTTGTAAGGAGTATGTAGCCGGCCGCAAGTTTTTTTTTAGTGTCATAGAAATTTGTCTGGGATTATATGGCTTTCTTTTAAGCCCTAGGGGCTAAATGTACTATTTTAGTCTCGCTTCGCGAAGCAAATATGACGTTCTTTTTGAGCAGGAGAAGTGAAAAATATATTTGTAGGGGAGGCACATGTGATTTTTTTTCAGTAAATATCAATGTGTGGCACATATATCGACAGTTCTTTAAAAAGACTTTAAGGTTTCTAAAAAAAAATTGATTTTGTGAATTTTTTCGGAAATAATTGCTCGGAAAGTTGTATAAATTGTGACGAACATAAAAAAAATATTACTGTGATTTCCAAATAGTCCGTTACAATCATTGTTTAGAAAATATCGTCAAAGTACAGACATTTTTATTTTTATTTCACAACTTTATTCATTTCGTTTATCGCGGATAAGGGTATTTTTCGGGGATAAAAAGTATCCTATGTCCTTCCCCGGCACTCAAACTATCTCCATACCATATTTCATCCAAATCGGTTCAGCTGTTTAAGCGTGAAGAGGTAACAGACAGACAGACAGACAGACAGACAGACACTTTCGCATTTATAATATTAGTATGCATTATAGTATGGATTTATTGATGATTTTGTTGTATTTTACCCTTAATGGTAATATTTTTAATAAATTTTAGTGCTGTCAATTCTACAAATATGGATTATTTATTGTACCTGAGAAAACAATTGCACATGTATTTTTTGGGAGACCGAAAGCGAATACTATTTATGGACTGTAGGAACCAGTGAACGAACCCGTCGTCTTCATTTTGGACCAATTCCACTATTGTTTACTTTAAAGTGGAAACAACGCGGGAGTAACGTTGCCTGCGAAGCTGAAGGTCCTGGGTTCAAATCCCGGTAATGGTATATTTATGTAATAAACATATAAATATTTCTTTCTGAGTTTTTGAATGTTTGCTATGGATATAAAAATATGTGACTGTTTTTGGGAAAAGGTCCCACTTTGTCGATATGGAGTTATGAGTAGTTCCTAATACTACAGATCATACGCTATCTTTTGGTGAAAGATATATGTCTCTAGGTGCTAGAGTTATTTTTTTTTAATTCTTCAAAGTAGCGAAAGTGAAAAAGCGACAAATGAGAAAACGTTGGTTAAAGTTCGGGACGGCAAAAAACACACTTGTACTTTGAAGTTATGGAGTGGTTAGTATCAAATGAATTGGCATACTTTAAGGATGTCAAATTAGTCAAAATCATGTATGTAACCGTAGTAGTTTGAATGTTACGGAGGCTTGAACATAAAAACAGAACGAAAATATGTCAATCCTGAATATGGGTTATATTTGGGTTATATTTTCTATATTTATAACACGACACGCAGATTTATCATTAAAATTGTATTTATATATGTAGAAATAATTCTATGGATCCCTTTACTTAGTTAATATGTCAAAAAGTTCATAAAAATGAATTAAAAATTACAGCGTAAAAAAATACAAATGACATGTGTATTTTAATATATAACATAAGAGTACTTAAAAACACAAACTTATGAAGCATACAAAATATTAATATCACATTTTAAGTACTTTTTTATGCATTATACAGTTTAGTGATTTTCTATACGTAGCGTCCCACTTTGTCGATTCACTAAACTTTAGTGCTTGTTCAGTGAAATCATTTCAATGTATGTGTTTGGTATATTTATCCCATTTTATGTATGAGATAAAGGTTTGTTATTGTTAATCTAATAGTCATTGATACTAATGTCGTTTGTTTGATCGTTTTATATTTTTATTTCCGACTAAAGTTTAGTGTCCCACTTTGATGGTTTGGTTTCGTTCGTAGGAGATACGCAAAAAAATTACTACAAGTATAAAATCAGCTTTTAAAACATAGGTGTAATGTTTTTCGAGTTAGTATTTATATATATATATATATATATATATATATATATATTTTTTTTTTTTTTTTTTTTTTTTTTTTTTTTTTTTTTTTTTTTTTTTTTACATTGTGACATTTATTAATAAAAGTAAAAATAAATTAAAGGTAATTTCATTCTATTAAAATAAGTATAAAATATTTCAGTTATTCATACAATTTTATCAAATAATATATATAACTAATAGCTAAATAATATAAACAAAAACTTAAAATTAAATTCAAAACTAACCTATAAATTAAAAATGCACAGAAAGGTCGGGACCCCGAGGTAGGGTACCCAAGACACAGGCAGCATTCCCGCGCTGAATAGCAATTGCTAATCGTTGCGCGAGAAAGCTGCCCGCTCTTGGGTCGCCTGTCGCCTCCCGCAGGCGCTTGCTGAGGCACTTCAGCAGCCGGCGTGCTCCCTGGCCCCACGGGCCGAGTGTCTCGACGCCAAACGCCACAAACTCGTATTGGGCGCCGAGACAACTGTATTTGCCCACCTTCGAATTTTCACGGGCGTCCGCCGCCGCACCAGCTCTTTTGCTGGTCGCTGGGAGGTAGGACGCCGCTAGCGTGTCCGCGCAGGTGGCATCCCAAACCAGCGCTCGGCCCATTCTCCACGGGATCAAGGACATCCCGTCAGGGCGTTTCCCATCGTCCCGGATGATCTGTGGTTCCAGGACCGCCGGGACGTTGGCGCTGACAAGTGCCCTTCTCAGGATGTCGTTGAGTGCGGCGTGGCGAGGGCGGCGGCCGGCGCCCGAAGAGCAGGCGAGGCCGTGGTGTCCCAGTCGGTCAACGTGGGCTCCACAAGAGGCGCAGCAGTGGTCCGCACAAATGTCGGCGCCCAAGCGGAGACCAATGGCGATCCGTAGGGTGCTCGGGTCGATGAACGTCCCGGTATTCGGGGAGGGGTAGGCGTGAAGCCACTGTCCAGATTCAGATCTGGAGACTGCCAGGAGTCTCGAGCGATCCCTGCCTGAGCTGTCATTTGTTAGGACCGTGAGACTGTGTAACGATGATATGGTGTCCCAAGCCCTTTGAATTTTTGGTTTGGCGGGTAAATTTGGACTCGGTCCAGCTAGCCAGGCGTTTGTGGCTGCAATCAAGCACGAGATCTCGCAGTTTGTTCCCGTTGGGGTTTTGAGGATTTTACCTGCGAGATCCGAAGTGCTGTGGATTGAAGACAGAAACGCTGGCAATGCGACACTCGAAATTTTGCGAATTCCCAGACCACCATATCTTATTGGTAAGGTGGCTTGGGTCCATGCCTGCTCGCTTATTCTGATATTTATTATTGACTCAATTTGGGATTTTAAGAGGGTATCAATGGGTTTAACTAGGTTAGGGAATTTCCAAATGGGGCAACAGCGGAGCAGGTAAGTGAATTTTGGAACAAGCAAACAAAATTTTAAGATAAATAAAGCCGAATGACTACTAATTTTGGTTAAGCGGTCGGAATGTTCACTAAATTTTGAAACTGAATTGTTTAGTAGGGAGGGTATGGCATCGTCGAAAATTGGTGAGCCGAGTAAATACAGACTTTCTTTTGGAACAATTTTGATGTTTGGGGCTATGTTATTAAAATTTTGAAGGATTTGTGAAGCCAAAGAGGCATTAACTTTGTTAGATATAAACAATTCGCACTTGTTATAATTTATTTCTAGACCGATTGACTCAAATTTATTTTTAATTTCTGTTAGGTCTGCCAGGACAGTCTGAAAGTCTCCGCCTAGGGTCCCATCATCAAGATACCACACCAATTTTATGTCCCGGACAATATAATTATACTGGTTCCCGTGACCGGGACAAAAACAACTCACTTTCTTCAATAACTATAATATTAGATCACAACTCGCTACTACATTTTTGTTATATATATATAAAATAACATTTATAATCTAATCGATAATATAATCTATAATATAATCGATATATATATCGGTTAATTATATATTTTTTTAATAATGCTGTTTTTTATTCAGCGGAATCATCGATAAGAAAGTCCATTATCAATGGTTACCCAACCCTACTATTCATATTTCGTATTTTTGACTTCTCCTGCTCAAAAAGTACGTTATATTAGCTTCGCGAAGCGAGACTAAAATAGTACATCTAGCCCCTAGGGTTTAAAAGAAAGCCATATAATCCCATACAAATTTCTATGAGAATTATTTCTGTCTTTTTTAGCATACGAATACATTTATAAATACAAACTTTAACGATAAATCTGCGTGTCATGTTATAAATATAGAAAATTAACCCATATTCAGGATTGACATATTTTCGTTCTGTTTTTATGTTCAAGCTTCCGTAACATTCAAACTACTAAGGTTACATACATGATTTTCACTAATTTTAAATCCTTAAAGTATGCCAATTCATTTAATACTAGCCACTCCATAACTTCAAAGTACAAGTGTGTTTTTTGCCGTCCCAAACATTAACAAACGTTTTCTCAATTGTCGCTTTTACACTTTTGCGAGTTTGTAGTATTTATTAAAAATAACTATAGCACTTAGAGACATAATTTTTTTCACCAAAAGATAGCTTATGCTTTGTTATATTGCAAACTACTCAAAACTTTATATCGACAAAGTAGATTTTTTTTCCCTAAAACAGGCAAAACTATGATATCGACGATTTTTTTAGGTATTCGACAAAGTGGCACGCTGGGCACTAAACTTTGAAGCCTTAAATAGGTGCTTAAATTGGAAATTTATGGGTCGATATCAAAATCATAGGTTTATTACAGTACGTTCTATCAGTTTTCATTGAAAGTCGATTTTCGGTAGGTTTTGCCATATTTCACTAAACTGCTCGTAACTCCGTAACTAGAATCGACAAAGTGGGACGTTTGACTAAAGTCACTCACAATTATATCCTTGTCTAGTACTTATAACACAAGCCTTCATTAAGCTTACCATGGGACTGGTTCGATTAGTGTAAAAATTGTCGTGTAATATTATATATTTATATTTATGGCTAGAAGGTTCCCGTAAAGGCCTCTAGAGATGTTAAACAACTTCTTTTAATAACTATTAAACTTATTGTTGTTTAGTACTCATAACAGACCGACACAGACAGAGAAATTGTTCACAATGCGCAACGTGCAATGGAAAGGCCTATGCTCTGACATTCTCTGCGTGATAGAAGCAAAACTGAGGATATCCGCAGAAGAACCAAAGTAACCGACATAGCTCGCAGGATATTGCATTGTTGCAGTGGCAAAGGGCGAGCCATGACGCCCGGTAAACGGGTATTAGTGTGGGACAGTAAAGTCCTAGAATAGCGACCATACATAGGAAAGCGCAGCGTGGGGCGGCCCCCGACTAGGTGAACGGTTGACCTCGTGAGGGTCGCGGGGAGTCGGTGGATGCGGTCTGCGCAGGATCGTACTCTGTGGCGAGCTATGGGAGAGGCCTATGTTCAGCGGAGGATGTCCGTGGCTGATAGATAAGTAAGTTTTTTCAACTTACTCTTTACAATATATACCTACACGGACGCACTCAAAAAAAAAACATGAAAAATTTATGATTTTAGTAAGTTCGTTGTTTCACGGGTGGCACAAATACAAGATTAACATTAATTGTGCATACTGTCTAGAGCGAGTTGAAACAATGTTAATTGAAGGAACTAATTATACTTAGAATTTATTATTGATAGAAAAAAAGCTTATTTCTTACTTTTTAGTAAATCGTACCGTAAAACTTGATCTCATGATGATTTCAATAAGCTCAAACACGGCTAAGGAACATTATGTCATTAAATCATCAAACATTATTAGCTCCATCATCAGTTTGATGGTACCATTCTCATCAGGAGCATTTAAATTTGATGTGACTACGGAGTTATTTAATAACTTAGTCGAGATATCTTATCGCCACCCGTAAATCACTTACCTCTGTGGTGTTCCGGTGGCCTTTTGTTGTCTTCTTAATGAGTTAGTTCTATACTTCATAAATTTTACTCCTTGAATTAAAATACTTCTTGTTTTTTTTAATACTGAAATCTACCTATAGATGCCTGTAGATGCTTGTAAAATTTGAGGGTAGCCCTCCATTTTCCTGGGACCCCATCATCAGATCCTGACTTCGTGACAATCGGACCTAAGAAGTACCTATACAATTTTGAAAATCGATCAGCAATTAACAGAGAAATCGGTGAACATACGAGTTCACTGGAATATAGCAACTCATCTTTTTTTGAAGTTGGTTGAAAACGTAGCTATGATTGAAAAGGTAATTTTTCTCTCTGTCTTTCCTACATTGGTAGAGGGAGACGGGAATGCGTGCGTACGCCATCTCTAGGTTTGTGTAAGTACACAGGGCGCATTGAGTAAAAGAAATCCTTAAGGTACTGCTTAATTTGATTAAAAAGTAAATAAATAGTTTTTGGCTCAATGATACAAAAAAGAGATACATAAATACTTCTAAATGAATGTTTTAACATTTCACTAGATTTGTAAGTTTTCGTCAGGTTTATGACTTGGTAAATGTTCGCTTCACTTTATCCCGGTCCTGGTCGCCGCTTAAGTCACGAGTTATTTTCGTCAGGTTTGTGATGTAGTAAATGTTCGCTTCACTTTATCCCGTTCCCGGTCGCCACTTAAGTCACGAGTTGTTTTCGTCAGGCTTGTGACGTAGTAAATGTTCGCTTCACTTTATCCCGGTCCCGGTCGCCGCTTAAGTCACGAGTTGTTTTCGTCGGGTTTGTGACTTGGTAAATGTTCGTTTCACTTTATCCCGGTCCCGGTCGCCGCTTAAGTCACGAGTTGTTTTCGTCGGGTTTGTGACTTGGTAAATGTTCGTTTCACTTTATCCCGGTCCCGGTCGCCGCTTAAGTCACGAGTTGTTTTCGTCAGGTTTATGACGTAGTAAATGTTCGCTTCACTTTATCCCGGTCCCGGTCGCCGCTTAAGTCACGAGTTGTTTTCGTCAGGTTTGTGACGTAGTAAATGTTCGCTTCACTTTACCCAGGTCCCGGTCGCCGCTTAAGTCACGAGTCGTTTTCCAGGGCGTCGCTGGAGACGTCGTACCGTCGGCAAATATGCGCCTTTTGTAAATACTGTTGCCTCGTGAAGCAAATTTATAAGTAGTTAACTTCGGCTGTTTTGTGTTTAAGTATAAATCAAATATTGCATTTCTTTGCGAAGACTGCGACTTGTCGCTGCTGTCTAGAGCGGTACGTGTAGATTTAGGAAGGGCGGTTCCCCAGTATGTAGTTGTACTTTGTGTTGTCGTTTTGCTGGGAGTTATGGCATTCTTCGGAGAAGTGGTAATAATATTTGCAGTGCTTCGAGCAGAATAATGATTAAGTGTAGTGATTTTGCTTCGAACAGGTATAGTGCTTTGGGCTGTGAATCTGTTTCGACTTATAAAAGTGTTTGGAGTTGTACTAGTTATGAAATATGTGTTTTCATAGGGGGTTGTTCTATTTCGCCGTATGGTAGGAGTAGGTGTCATTATACCACTCGTGGTAGCTGTATTTTTTTTTGTATATGCTTCATATTTTCTGACTGGTATGGGATTATCTGTTGTTGGTGCCCGACAACCTAGACAACGGTATCGAGATTGTTTAGGAGAATCTTTATCCTGAGGGGTTGACGTGGGCCCACTGTTAGAGAAGTAGAATGATTTCGAATTTCTAGAAAACGAACTCTGATGTAATTTATTCGTTGCCACTGAAGGTCTTCGAGTAGTAGTGGCACGTGGTTGCGCGTGTATGGAGCTGCTTGATGGCGCTTGAATGCTCGAGAGGGTGGATGAAGAAACCACAATTTTCTTGGTACTCGATTCATGCATGGTCCTACCTGCTACTGGTTTATCCATCACAATCTTGTTTCTAAATTGATTAGTCTCTAGCTGCTTTAAAATCTTCAATGGTAGGAGTTTGGTGGTTGTAGCGGTCGACGTAATGGTTGGTGATTCCGTCGCTTTTTCGCTCTTCTGTCCGAAAACTGGGAGTAACAGCTCGTCTATATTACTAAAAAGCGTCACTTGCCATTTACTTCGATAGCTTTTGTTTTCAAACTCTAGTTCATTTCCTCGATGCCCAATATTCGAAGACAAAGAGAAGTATGGCGGTCTTAATTCATCAATTTTTGGGTTTAGTTCCAATGTCAAGTTAGGTTTCGATAGATCTTTTAAGGCGCGTGATTTTTCAAACGGTTTAATCGTACTTGCATCTTTTAAAGTTTCATTGCAACCCGCGAGATATTTCTTCGTGTTATGCTTGCAGTGCTGTGGGTATACAACCCACGCCAGGAAGCCGTCTCCTTGCAGCCTGGTGTGTTCCTCGTGCACGCGAAGCGCGCACTCGACGTCATCGGCGATGTCTTCATCGCGCAGCGCCTGGCAGGCCAGCCCGCAGGCCTTGCCGGCGCCGCACCAGTACAGCTCGCTGATCTGCAGCAGGCCGTGGTCCCCGCTGTGGACGTTGTGGGCGGCGGTGTCGAAGCGAGACTCGTGGAAGGCGATGCACAGCCAGGTGGCGACGTGATCAGCGCGCACGCCGAGGCGATGCAGGTCGCGCGCCAGCTCGCAGCGCTCGTACACGCGCGCGCCGGCACCGCTCAGCGCGAGCAGCGCGCATATCAACCACGCGGCCCCGAGCATCGCGATGCGTTTGCGCACGAAACGTGCGAGCGCTCTTTTTTATTTTTCCAGCCTCCCGCTGCGACCCGCACTCGTTATGTGTTTGAAGATCTTTTGGTAACTGTAATTTTAATCGATGTTCAGCTTAGGCACTCGGACATTTTGACCCCGATGCTAAAAAACTTTTTTTAAATAATGACGGTGTTTTCTTGACTCCTAAGAGTTGTCGGGATGTGAAAAGGACGGCATGGCTGGCTGCGGTGGTTCACCTTGAAAGGGGCGCGTCATCGAAGGCGCAGCGGTACTCAACCGAGGTTACAACGTGTTTTGACCACGTAATAGTCTATAATTTTTTAAAACATAATCGGTATTAGTTTGCACAACGACCTACATACCTATATTTCTTTTAAGAGGAAATGACTAGAAGAGTAACTGTTACTAAGGTTATTTCCATATTAATAGATTGTTTGTTCCATGGACGGCTATGAAATCAATATTCAGCTTAGCCTATAAAGGCAACAGGTTGCGGTTTCCTAGCCTGTAGTATAAACATTGGCGGTCGGTTTGCGCAGCGGGTCAAGAGGTGAGCCGCTGGCCTCAGGCGCCTAACATGTCGGATACCCGGTTCGACTCAACTTAAAGCACAAAGATGAAGCGTAAAAAAGTGCCATAAAAATAAACATATATTTACCTACATTCTAACGCGTGCCTCCCATTTTGCAAAGTACATCCGTGATTATACACTTTTTTATGAGAGATGCGTACTTATCACGGAGTATACTAAATTTTTACAACGGCGAATGATGAACAGCTTTGGAGAAATTAGAGAAGAAAATAGCCTGGTTTACCACCTGTGCACACTAAATATTAATATTACTTATTTAACTATATTACTTTATTATGCGAGTGTGGTCTTTCATACATTGGTCAAACGAAACGCAGTGTATCAACCCGGGTGAAGGAGCACATAGCAGATGTCAAGCACCGTCGGTGTAATAGGTCTGCAGTCTGTGAACATGTCATTGACAAACCAAACCACTCAATTAAGTTTGATAATCCTTCTATCCTTGCCAAAGAAAAAATATATTTTCCCAGAATGCTACGCGAGGCTATTGACATTAAAAAGCATCCTAATTTCAATAGAGAAGATGAATTGTCGCTACAACTGTATTACAGCGTGGGATCCTGTAATACATCTCATCAAGGAACAAGCGAGACACAGGACTGCAAAACCTTGATTTCCGAACGGTGTAAAATATTTTATCTGTTTAAAAAGTAGTTTAATAGTCTCTGTTTTTTTAAATATTATAATTAGTAATGAGGTAGCCTGGGAGTTTTTCTTTGCAGCGTTTCTTTCTCCTCAGTAAGCCTCATTTGTGAAATGCTGCTTGGTAAATTATTCAAATAAAATAATTAAACCCTTCTGGCACTTGTGTAACTGTCTTTATAGCTTAGGCCCATCTGGCGTGTACACCTTTATTTGTTTTTTAAAAATGGGTAGTTTGCACAAATTGTAATTTTGACGGAGGAAAATACATCTATTCTCAGTCCACCCGTGACCATGGAAAGCTGAAAAGCTTCCGAAACGTCGGGAACTAAAATGAAATAATATACGCGATATAATCCGTTAAATTGTTTTATTTCAATAGTTCTGTTCTGGTTGAAATTTTTTTTCATTATATCCGACCCGTTTATCTGGCAGAATCGCACTCTTTTTTAAATGTTGTTAGCAGCTAAATATAGTAAAAAAATCAAGGATTATTATTAGTAAAGTTTCAATGGTGGATTATTCACGGCGCTGGCGAAATGTATTTCATTATGTTGCGTTTCATACAGAGAAAAATAAAATATTTTCTGCTAAAACCATACGGTTTATGAAAAAATTACAAAGACTACTTTTTATTAGGATACATTAATTGTATCCATTAGCATAAAAAATATGTGAAAAATGAAAGTCTATCCCTAAGTCTCTCAAAATGCGATTTCGCCCCACTGTGCGCCGTGCGAAAAACGGTCGCACGGCGTGACGTTACGGGGAACTTTAACAGTATATCTTCGTAATTTTTTTGTTTAATTGACAAAAGAAAAAATAAGTGTCCAATATTTTCTGAGAATCTAACTGACGGACTTATTATATATGTTTCGGACACGAGCCTATTCTATCCTTTTATAACTTCCCTGTCTATATTATTATATTTGTTTCGGACACGAGCCTATTCTATCCTATTATAACTTCCCTGTCTATATTATTATATTTGTTTCGGACACGAGCCTATTCTATCCTATTATAACTTCTCTGTCTATATTATTATATTTGTTTCGGACACGAGCCTATTCTATCCTATTATAACTTCCCTGTCTATATTATTATATTTGTTTCGGACACGAGCCTATTCTATCCTTTTATAACTTCCCTGTCTATATTATTATATTTGTTTCGGACACGAGCCTATTCTATCCTATTATAACTTCCCTGTCTATATTATTATATTTGTTTCGGACACGAGCCTATTCTATCCTATTATAACTTCCCTGTCTATATTATCATATTTGTTTCGGACACGAGCCTATTCTATCCTATTATAACTTCCCTGTCTATATTATTCAACCATTGTATAAATAGTTCTGTCATTCATTAATTACATAATTTAATCACTGGCAGGGTAATTCTACCATTTCGTGCAAATCACATGTCCATAGAAAAAAAGTATGTATTAAGTGCCAAATTAGAATCAACTATTTTTTATATGATATGTTAAGTACAAAGGTATACTTTACATCTAAAATGTACTATATTATTTAAATATAAGTATATGAAAAAAAAAATAACATGCCAAATATTCATTACCATCACCGTTCAAAATATAAATGTATAGGTTTAAGCGAATTACTAATATATTACATGCACTAAGTTAAATTTATCCTCTCATATAGATGAAGTATGTATTAGGGAATACACCCATGAAGGTTTAAACACTCATAAATAATTTTTATTTACTTTCATTGTAGCAAAATGTTTTGTATAAAAAAGAACTTCATTACCATAAATTCAATTTGCAACAACAAAATCAGGCAGCAGACGTGCGAAGTGTTTTCTAATCATTGTTCCTCCCAACCCGCGATCCCCGCCTCAGTCAATCGTGAGACAGTGAAAAGGGTGAACGTGTACCAATTTATGTACAAAAAATATTCTTGTCGGAGTTTTGGATTAGGTACTTTTTTTTCATTTTCATTGATGCTATTTTCAAATTAATGCTATTTTGAAATTAATGCTTAAGCGTTTTATTGTATTGTCGATACTTATATAATCTGCATTAAGTCGGAAACATTACTGAATGAATAATATAAGGATTGCATTTGTTTATAAGGAGTAAATAAATAAAAGGTAAAGAAATTTCATTACCATTCTCGTCATTACCATAATTTACCATTTACTATAAGAGAATGGTAATGAACATAATAGAATGGTAATGAATTTTAATCATAAATGTAACTATTTTATATCGAAATCCATTACCATTCTTTTAAGTTCATTACCGTTTTGTGCAAATCGTCCGATTTTTTATTTTAGTTTTTTTCTATGCCATTGGTAAGAAATAGAAAAAATAAACACGGTAATATAATTTATTCTTAATAATACGCGGATTTTATCAAGATATGGGCATTTTCTTTTTTTGGTAATGAAGCACGGAATATGGTAATGATATAAGATGTTATGGGAATGAAAATGTAATGTTGGTAATGAAGGATTAAAGAAAAACGGATATTATAATACTATTTTTTAATATCGTAAATGAAAAGAAACTAATGTAACACTATCGAGATCAGTGAAAAGTCTATGATTGAGCCGTGTAAAGCTGAGAATCGCAGGTAAATAACGATTTATACCATTTATCATTTCTCAACTTGAGTGATAAATGAGGTGAAATGAAAGTTTAAATACTTTTAAAGAATAAGTACTAAGGCAGATTTACCGATCTCGAAAGTGTTACTAATTAGTTTCTTTCCATTTTCGATACTAAGAAATAGTATTATAATATCCGTTTTTTTTTCTTAGACCTTCATTACCAACATCTCATTATCATTCCCAGAACATCTTATTGATTCTTAATCCTTCATTACCAGCATCGTATTTTCATTCATATAAAATCTTATATCATTAACATATTCTGCACTTCATTACCATTCCTTGTAAAAAAAAACAATTGCTAAAATCTGCGTATAATTAAGAATAAATTATATTACAGTGTTGCCTATTCCTATTTCTTACCAATGTGTCAATACATTTATGAGAATATTATGTATGTACATAAAAATATTACCTTAAGAAGAAGTGTGATATACATAATATTAATACTAGAAATAAGCATAAGCTCGCAGTGCCTGCTACTAGGCTCCATAAAATAAGGAGATCATTCGTGGGTAACTGTGTGAGATTTTATAATAAACTTCCTAGCAGCATAAGTGAGTTGTCTATTGGTAAATTCAAAAATATTGTAAAACAAAAATTATTTTCTAAAGCTTATTATAGCACACAAGAGTACATGAATGATGAAGCCAAGTGGGATTAATGTAAATTATAGCGTCATGTAGGTATATGAATAATTATTTTAACGAATACCTAAGGTATTATTATTATTTTAATCTCAATTGTTTTATATACTCTGACATTGTGAATTTTATTCTAGACACATTCTAGATTATTTATTTTTTATTGACAATCCTTTTGAGATTTATCTTATTGATTATTTTAATTCTTAAAATGATGATTTTATTAATAATATTATACTTAAGTTAAATGATCTGATTAAGTTTTTCTGGGTTACCTAATCCTTGCAGCAAATGTTGGATCATATTGTATGTCTCCCAGCAAACATTCACTCTCATGTAACTGACATTTCGAAAGTGCTTGTAACTAGGCTTACTTGAATAAATAATATTTTGATTGATTGATTGATTGAATGGCATAGAAAAAAAAAACAAAAACAAAAAATTCTTCCAAATTCGCCCGATTTGCACGAAATGGTAGAACAACCCGGCAATAGTAAAGAGCTGCTTCGGTCAAATAAAAAATCAACAATAAGGAATCTTTGTAATTCTCGAGGAACTTTTGAAATCTAAGCGCTGCTGCTCAAGAAATTCGATAGACTTATTTAACCTTATCTTATAATACCTACATATGAACTAGTATTCTAGATTTGTGCCATTTCATCAATTCTATTTTAAACCTATAAATATCTGTTAAATAAATCAAAAACTAAATTGCTTTACCTTTATCCTAAAATTATGATTGTCAATGTTTGGTTGTTGATTTGGATTGCTTTTGAATCATAAAAAAAATATGGAAATCAACATTCGTACTGTGCCTTTAAAAGTTATTTATTATCTGTTAAAGATAAAGTATAAATATGTGTAAATAGATAGCAGGTACACATTATTTGAAAATGTTGAAACAAACCAGCCACGTCAGGCCACGCACAATGGACAACATTTAATTTTTTGAATGCGACTACAATAGGGAATATGCATGAATTTTTATGTTTCCTTTATTAAAAGCTCATTCATGTAACAAACAGTAGACAAAAATATTTTTTTCGAATAGCTAAAAAAATAAATATAAGCCATCAAACTTTTAATTTTATCTCTTTCTTGCAAAACAGAATTTAATATGGAGTTTATATGTATGTATGGCCGAAGTGCACTGTGACGTAACAGTGCATATCGGACCACTGTCTAATTACTAGTTTAAAATACCTATATTATGCGTATTTCTTGGCCGATTCTAATTTTAATTTCACATTTTGAAATAGTTTTTACGGTATTTTGATATTGAGTTAAGAAAAGCGATAAATAAATTGCATGCATGCTATTAAAATGTCACGGATAGATTTGGGCTCTCTGATGCAAACTATTTTTTGCTTAATATTTTCTGTTATTTTTTACTTTTTAAATTTATTCCTCCTCAAATTGCGCTTAGGCCCTTATAGAATGAGGTGGTTTTATTTTATTAAATTCAGTGGCTAAAATTAAAAATACAAAATACGTGCCTCGTAATTTTGCAAATATTATTGGATAGTTCGATAAAATAACGGAGTAAAAAAAAGAAATGTTCTCCATTGAGGATTCTGCACCCGATCGAGCGCGTAGTGCATATTCGCGCGGCACACAATGAGTTATTTGCCATTCTTAGATATATAATTACACTACTTTTGAAAAAGAATTTATTCATCAAATCGCATATGAATTTAAATATTAATCCACAAAAAGTTGTGATCTTCCTTTGTTGAGAAATGAAAGTTACTAAAATTTACTAAATCTTGAAATGTTGTCTTAGAAAAGCGTATTTTTTAACTAAATAGGTACCTTATTTTCCAATTTTGATGGTATTAGATTAGTGAATTAAGATTTTTCCATTTTTATTTTTAAACATATAATTTGATAATAATATAAGTTTAAGCTCTTATTCGTAAGTACTTTTGATCAAATATACGACTATTGGCCGGGTGCACGACGTCAGCGCCGCCTAGCGTTCGCAACTTTACTGGCTTTGTCAAAAGTGTTAAATAATGGACGCAACAAAATATAGCTAAATAATTGAAAATATTGATTGTAGAGCACCTAACAAGTGCAAAATCTGTTTGTTTTTAATGTGAAACACATTAGGTTTTCAGCTTTATTGAAGAAAGTTACTATTATACGTGTGTTTAGTATTATTATGTCAATTTACTTCTGTGTTGTTTCCTTACAATTTAAATGATAAAAATAATTTCTTATTCCAGATAATTGAAAAATGGCTACTATTGTCAAAACTGGTTTCCAAAGCATCGGTCACAACATAATGTTTCATTCAGCCTCAAACCGAGAGTAAAGGGAAGCTCTTACTTAGATCCATCAGTACTAAAACAATAAACATTTACAAATTATAAGTTATTCTACGTTTTATATTTTCGAAACATTATAATTATTCTATAATAATATTATTATTGCACTAAATAGATAAAAATATTTAACCAAGGTTTCAGTTTAATACACTTACTTTATTCTTCTAACAGCAACTATCCATTTCATTTTCTGGTCTTGTTTCCAACTCGGTGTAAGAAAGCAATAAAATTTGCAATTGCTGTTTCGTCCTGTATTATTGCAGTTTACCACACAACAGCTATCGTGACCCATTTTATTTCAGTTTATTATTTTATAGCAGAAAACTTAAGAATGATGAGAAAAGTATGGCGTTTGACAGAAGCGGAGCCGGGAAATTTACCACTTTTGGCCACGTCAAGCGCTGCGATCGTTTTCGCTTTCCGTACACGACCCCTTTTTGTATCTACTGGCCGGGTGCCAGTAGATACCAAAAGCTGATGAAAGTTTTTAACTTGGTAACATTTTTTCAACGAATGCCTTTTCACAGAGGCTGCACATATCTTTAATAGTAGGTACCTATATTAAATCATATTAAATGGCTTTCAGTGGAACGCAATGAAATTTTATAATAGGATAAATGAAATATTCGATGGAATTATTTATTATATATTATTCAATTAAGTATTATGCTTGATTAATGAAAATTGGCCGAATACTAGGAGGTTAAGTAAATAGTTTAAATAAAAAATAATTAAAATAAAAATTCCCAAAAATATTTTTAGCGAAGGGGGATTCAAACACGTACTCGCATACTACGAAAATATAGCTATTTCTACAAACGCACAAAATTAAAAGAAATCACCTACAAAATAAAAAGATACCCACACACTGACATTTTACCGTAGGTATAAACTATCCGGAGATTTCGCGATTGCTTTGGCAGAGGTATTCGTATGGCATCTCCATTAGATAAACGTTCTAAAGGAAAAATATGTAAAAACGCGTTATAACGGTGATGAACTCTATTGCTATCCCTAATTATTTCCAACAGTACAAGCACACTCAGACGAAATTCTTTTCCACAGACATGTACTAGGCCTTAATCTTAAACGAATAATTATCTGACAAGGAACTGCTGTTTTCTGATAAATGTTTTGTGAAATCGGATTATTCCGGGTGGCTATACCTGTAAGACGAAACATGTTATTTATGTCTTTTGTTATAAAACTACGACCCGTTTGTCCCACATACACTTTGTTACAATTGTCGCATGTAAGTTTTTAAACTCCTGACTTCTCTTTCCACTTTCTAATCCATCCTTACCATTGCAAAGTCTAGAATGCAAAATGTTATTTGTTTTAATGCTTACGTTAGATAATATCATTAGATCTAAATATATCAATATATTTTATTTGATAAAGAGTCAACATATATTATGCTTGCTTTATATTTCTTAATCAGATTAGAAGACCGTGCAGCGTACAGTAAGGTGAGTTCGACTAAGATCCGATACCGGGTAAGAACGTATGGCTTAAATATACGCTTACTGCGGGGATTTTTTGAATACTGATAAGATGACGTGATGCGCTATTTTGTCCTGCTCCCCTCTTCAGTTCGCACTTGTTGCTCCGACCAGCGAGTCGTGCTTTATGCGCAATAATAAAAATTGAAAAAAAAAATGCAGTTTTGTGTTGTGTCCGAAATTACCCTTTGGAGAGTTTTTGGAAATAACTGATAAGTAGAAGCATTTTTAGTTTATTTTACCGAGTACATGTTAAATTTATTACGCCTATTGTAGGCTGACATCTTGTCTTACCCGAAGTCGGCAAAGACCGGATGACTATATTTGCCGGTTCATAATTTCATCATATTCAATTTCAATTGGAAATTAGCATCAGAAACTGAATTAATGAGACATTGAAGATATTTTCAAATAAATAAGTGATAGGATTATTTGAAGGTCACTGAATCGTTTTTAGGTTTCCGTGGCCAAAATGTCAAAAACGGAACCCTTATAGTTTCGTCATGTCCGTCCGTTCGTCCGTCCGTAGGTCACAGGCATTTTACTCAAAAACTACTGAATGTATATTGATGAAATTTGGAGGATAGGTGTCCAGTCTAAGCCGCTACTTACTTTTATTGTAAAATAATAATATGAAAATATACTTGTAGCGCGGGCACTCCATACATGTAAACGTAAGTCTGAGCTTTCTAAAACAAAATTTGATTTAGTGAATATTTTCGGAAATAATCGCTCCAAAAGTTGCATAAATTGTTTGCCCCCTCCCCCCTCTACTTTGTACACAGTAATGCCAAAAAATATGAAATAAATACCAAGATAAAGCCTAATAAATAGTTTCAACATGATCAAATATGCCGTTTTTGAGTTATTGCCGAAAAACTGCGCTTCTCAGCAAAAGGGCGTAAGTGCCGTGGAGATACGCTCTTTTACTAATGCTCTTTTTCATATCGTATTTTTTGTAGCAATGGCTGCGGAATAGGGTTGTGCCGGCGAGAACGTTCCCGCTCTCGAGAATTCCTTCGCTTAAGAATTCTCATTGCTTCTCGAGAAAGTTCTCCGGAAACAGTAAATTCCGAGAAAGTGCATTAATACTTCAAAAAGTTGGAGGTTTGTTTGCTTTTTTATATCATTATATCTGCGATTCATATATGTTCTTAAGGTAATTCAACTGACCCAATTATTCTGAAGGCAAAATTCTCTTTTTCCCGAGAATTTCTCGAGAAGTTTCTCGGAAATATTCTCGATGCGAACATCCCGGGGAATTTGTCTAGAATAAATATGAATAAATATATAAAATATGAAATAAATTTATTTAGGTAAATATTTTGACAATGTTGTATATTTTGTTCTTAAATATCTCTGTAAAGGCAGTTAATAAGGTATTCTTAGGGAACTACACCTTGAGATAATACAATAACATATAAAAATCTCTACAATTCGAAAAAAAACGAGATGTTCTCGTTTATTATTACTTAACATAAACATGAAAGACATGTCGTTCTTGTCAAAACATATTTAATTTAAAAAATTGTATTTTAAATTGAATGAAATCAAATATCGCTGTGGGTGGTTAAAATTTCGCACATAAACATGGTATTAAATAGTAATAATAATTATTACATTTATGGCCGTAACTCGTACTGCATAAATGGATGGGCATTTGTAAACGCGAATGCCTTGAAGCCAGTCGAGACTCTTACGCTACGTGCTATACTTCATTAGTTTCATGAGATTCCAATAGATGGCGCTAGTAACAGAAATACATATAAAATAAAATATTTTATGCCGTTGGTAAGCGGTGTCAGTTTGTTTATTTTCGGTATTGTCCAAATCCAGAAATTATAGAATGTATCTTCGGTAAACTTCGGTTATTTATTAAATGTTTTTCAGGACAGTCTAAATTCGAATCATATTAATCTACTACCGATGATGATTTACACAAAATCCAAAAACACTATCTTCCCTATAACTGTTGCGGGGATTCGAACTCTCGGACCCTTCGATGTTTTAGATAGCTGCATTCAGCCCCTCAGCCATTGAGACTTGATGAAAGTTTATGAAATTTATTACCATATTCAGAATAACTTAAGTTTACAAGAAATTCAAGAAATGCATTTAGTATGAATGCTTTTTAATTGATATTTTTTTAGGCTTATCAAAAAGTAATTGCAATTTTACACGAATACTTATAATAAATAATAAATTCACTTGGTATTCGTTGTTGAAAAGTGCAACAATTACTTATTGGCTCATGGGGTAGACTTAAAACATAAATATACCGTTCCAGTTTTTATTGCAAAGAAACAGCTCGTTCGCTATCAATACTAATTCCCGTCGGTTTGATTGTCTTATTTGATTGCTTTTTATTACTTATCAAGTTATAAAATGAATTATCATTACAACATCGATTTAGTGAAAAGGTCACAGATAATTGCCTTGCATAATGAAGGCAAAAATATGGCAGAAATTGCCAGAGAAACCTGTGTAAATGTAAGTATTGTTTTATATGTAATACAAATATAATGAATATATTTAAACGATATGGGTGAGGCCGCAGAAAATTAACAATGTGACATAGAAGTAACATGAATAAAAAGACGTTATGTTACCATAAAACGTAACATAAGTCGTTGTAAAGCTTTGATCATACTGGCAAATATTCTGGTTAAATGACGTAGCTAAGAAAAAAAATACAAGTTATGAAAAATGCGAGCTCTAGGCGAGAACAGCGGGAAATCCAAACATCTAGACATCGGGAAATCCGGAATTCGGACAGCAAGAAAAAATATTTTTCGTCCAAGCTGAAGCATAGACGCTTCGCTCGCTCGGTCGATTAGGTAAGTACTAACATGTTTTTATTCGCCTCATCTTTATTCGTACGACTACTGCTACTTTTATGTGATCGCTATCAATTACAAAATTATAAAGATTAATAAAATAAAATTCAACTCTTTATTTCAATGTAAATTTTTGGGTTTTACAGAGCTTAGAGCAATCTATAATTAATTAAAATTATATTACTAAGCGTACCCTATTTTCATTTAATTTTGTGTTACATTATTACATTATTTCTATTTAAGTTTGTATATACACGAAATCACTGAATAAAATCGTGTATATTTAGTGTGAAAGAATTGCTTAATTTATTTATTTTAAAGGTATTTACTGTACCAACATACCTACAGTTTCAAATATCTTACGTTGACCCATTTAACCGTACTGTCTTTTGTCATTAGAAATCTAATAAAACCTCATTTAAGTTAGTATATTCTGTGTGCATTTCCCTTTACCATAGATTTTCGTTATGTTACATAGAAAATACGTTGCATTTTGCAAAAATGTAACATATTCGCAACGAAAGTGTAACGTATTTTTGAAAAAAACTAGATTATTATGGTGAAATAACGACATTTTGAATACAATAACACATGTCACGTGCGTGAAACCATTACACTATTATATGAAAAAAAAAACTGGTTACCTTGCTGCTTACCTTTAAAATTATACGAGCACTTTAGAGGTTTTTTCCCGAAACTATGACAGCATCCACTTTGAATGGCATTTGTTGACAAACTGACGGGATTGAGCTTTCTTACCGGTGTTTCCCTACTAGAATATGAGTTGCCAGTGTACGAAAACGAATTTCTAACAAAGTTTATTTAAATACAGGCTACATTAAGCGTTACGAAAGTATTTGTAACACAAGCGTGGAATTTCATAAAAGGTCCAATAAAAGAATGTAAGATTAAAAAAAAAAAATATTATCATTACTATTCCGCAATCGGCAGAACGATCGTTTTATCATAAAGTTTAGTTTAAAACAAAAGTATGAACATGAAAGTTAAAATGTCATGAAAATAACGGAGCTCTTAGTACTCGGGGTCGAAAAAATGAATCGACTTTCGTTACGTTTTGGACGGAAATTTATTTTTAGTATTTTTGAAAAGGGTTTAAATTAATTATCTAACTTGCGACCTTGACAGTTTTTATCCCTACATATGATAAAATTACTTTTGAAACTGTAGGGGTTAACAGTATTTTTTAATCAGCTTCGTAAATTTGAAACGTCCCATTGGTAACTTTTCGCGGCCTCACCCATATCTTTATTATACCATATTTCTAAATATTGTTGCAGAGAAAAACGGTTGTTTTATGGGTACGACGATTCGGAGAAGAAAGGTCATTATTGCACCGCCAAAGAACTGTTGACCACGGCTGATTGACGCACAGCAGCGTCGTTAGTCCGGCAGAATGAAGTAAACGGTTTTCAACCAACTAACTATTACCTACGCCCGTTTATATGACACAAGTGTGGACACTATTCGCCGTGTCCTTCATAGTGAAGGATTGCAGCATGCGGTCAAAGTTCAAAGTGCCTCCTCCGCCACGTCACAAAGGAGCAAGATTAAAGTTCGCCCGGGAACACTTAAATGACGATTGGAGCAATGTCATGTTTACAGATGAAAAAACATTTAAATCGAGTCGTGCGTATGTGGAGTCTGGTCGTATTACTGTGAACATGTAGTGTTGAATGAGTGCCGCTGTTCCGGGAGAACTGGTCCGAGTGCCGAGTCAGGCGAAGAGTGCCGACTATTTAAATGTGCTAGAAGAATCCGTGTTATCAACTATTAGGAATGTCTATCCAGAGGGAGAATTGTCAGTAATTACATTTGTTCAAGATATCTGTCCCATACATCGTTCGCAAAATGTGCGTGCGTGGTTTCGCCAGGACAATAATATTAAATGTCGTGTCGTGGCTTGCTAGATCGGCTGACTTAAACCCATAGAAAATGTATGGGTGTTATCGTTGAACGTTGGGATCATCAGTATGAGCGAAATACAGAAATATTGGAGACACACAGTTCGGGTCTGTGTCAGAATTTAATAGAATTGATGCGTTCCCGCGCTTTCAAGCTGTTCTAGATAATAATGGTGGCTATAAATACTAGTTATCAGTGCCTCTGATGGTAATTAGCTTTATATTAGCTACATTACTAACTTTTTAAACTATTCTACGATACTACATTATCATTCTAGTTTGAAATTGCAAAATATGTTATTTTTTTAAGTTTCGACTATGACAATAAATAACTTTACTTTTTTTTTAACGGCTAAAGAGTCGGATGCACCATACAGAGATCCATAAGCAAGAACAGATGACAAAATTCGTCGACTTCTGGTGTGGACGATTAGCTCAGATGGTAGAGCGTGCTGCCCCGGTCTGGCTCAAGGCACTGGTTCAAGTCCAGTATCGTCGAAATTTTTTTTCATTTGTTTCTGATCTTTGTTTATAATAAATAACTTTCTTTTAAATTACCAAAATGAGCCAAAAAAACTCGTTTTATTTTTCTACTACGTTTTGTTTTATTCAGATAATTACAATCTTTTTCTATCACGCCAACTTTCACTAATTGATAAATGATAAGCAAAAGTGAATCAAACAGCAACATTTATTTCATTATATTTTTATAGTTAACTATTAATAATCCGGTCTCAATTTTATTTTATACTTATGTTTTACTTTTACTCGCTTTTATGTATTCAGTAATAAAATAAGACAGGTATTGTTTTGTAGAGGTGAAGCTTCAATCCTCTTTCTGATTTCAGAAACGAATAATTAAGCTGTAGCCTCAACAAAGTACCTATATAGTTAAATTGTTTTGTTTTTGTTTTTCACTTGAATTATATTTTAAATATAAGTATAATAAATAAGTATAGAATTAATAAAGTTTGTTGATTTCTTTTATTGTTTTATTGTTGTATATCTATTAGTCCTTCCGGTTAATTTTACGCACATACCCATTTATCTACCTTCATAGTAATAATAACAGTAAAACACTCCTTATTCAGTGGAGATTTCTATAAACCCTTGCTTTTTTGAGCAAATTCATAAAAGTAAAAATGTATACGGTCAAAACAAACAGCACAAATGTCATTTTAGGTTTAAAAAATATATATCTAAAAAAGAACACAACTTAAAAATAAAGTGTTTGTTCATTCTGAGTCCAAATAACGTGCACTATCTACAATATTACCACTACACTAGTAAATAAAGATCTATCCCTATTGCTATGAATTCAGTCATGTTTCAAATTGATAATTATAAATTTCTGACTGTTTTAACATTAAATATTTCCATACAAATATATGTCTAAAATTTGTATTTTCATTATGAAAACATGTAACATAATATTTTTAGAGTAGCCTTATGTTTTGATTGACAGCCCATAGCCATAACATAGGTAGGTATTATTTGGTTCGAAAACTTTATACAAATAAATGCAGAACGTAAATTCTAATTCCTAATCACAGCCAGTTCATTTATTTATTATTTCTTTTGAAATCCATATAGTGAGCACTTACTATACTTATATCCTCGTATGTTATTTTAAGACAGGAATAATAAACATAACTTGTTCTTTAACGATAAGCCCGCCTATGGTGATTATTTTTTTAATTCTTTATTTTTTTACTATCTGTATAATTTAATTTTGGTATTCAATTAATCACACTAGTTGTGTAGAACTATATAAACTTCATATCCATTCAAGATCTTTTTTTCGAATAAGTTTAAAACCGTGAATAAAAACTTTATAGTTATGTAGTTAGTATAAAATGGCGGACAGATTTTGTAACGATAGTTCTCTTTGAAATATCGCCAATTGCTTTAGGAGGGCAATAGGCTAGCGTGGCAACATTACACAATTTGTTGAAAAGAAGGGTATACCACTTGATAAATATAGATGGCGTTGTTTTTTTTTTCAATTTGATGAATAATAATAATTATACTTTGTCCGTGTAGATTATTATATAGAACATACATTTTGGTAACTACAAGATTATTAAATTCAATTAATTCATTAAAATAGTCAGTTTTGGTCACAACGACGCCATCTAGTTAATTTTTGCAAAGTTAGCATGCAACCGGCAAAGCCATTCTCGCCCGCCAGGTGACCATCCAATTTTGCTGTCTATAGTACGTATCATAAGATTTACCTCTACAGAAAGTTTATCATATATTTGTCTTCTCTCTCTAACTACCGTACAAAACTGTAAGAGTGAGAGATTGTTTAAGAAACGGGATACGATTACAATCTTGCTCTTGCTTGTCAGTATCATCAACGTTTATACATTGAGCAGTAGTGTCATGTCTATCAGTAGGAAAAGTAAAGTTTTTATCCAGTGATGTACAATTTGTTAAAATCAACTTGAGAAAATTTCTCACCGTATTAGAAAAAAAAATTGAAGCTGCCGAAAAAAAAGGTCGAAAAAATTTGTTTGTCAATTTTTGATACAACCAATTCCGAAAATGGCGTCGATTTTGGAATTCAAGGTGGCAGACATGACTTTTAATACAAAAACCTTCACAGGAGTCGTTTTCTTAGTTTTTGAGGGTGCAGATTTTGAAAATGGCGCCCAAATTTGGAATTCAAGGTGGCGAAAATGACTTTTTATTAAAAAGTCGTCTTGGCAGCTGTTTTCTAGGTTTTTGAGGGTGCAGATTTGGTAATTTATAATGGCGTCTATTTAAGAGCAAAAATCCTAAAAACCGAATGAGGATGAAATTTCATTAAAATGTCGGCTGTCATGAATTCCAAATTAGTCGCCATTTTCGAAATCTGCACTCGTAAAAACCTAGAAACGAAACCGTCTTGAAATCCAATACACCATTTTAGAAATATGCACCCCCAAAAGCCTAAGAAAAGGTACGTCCGACATCTTAATTTCCAAGATGAATACCATTTTCGAAATATGCACCTCCAAAAATCTAGAAAACAACACCCGTAATGACTTTTTTATTAAAAGTAATGTCCGCCATCTCGAAATGGATGCCAATTTTGAAATGAAAGCTTCCCTTATCATAAAAGTGTCCATTGTTGGGGTGTCCATTCCAGGATTCTACAAAAAAAAACGGACTTTTCCAATTTTCAGTCATTTTCTCATAAATATATGGTTTTGTTATTCTTTTTTTCCCTTGTCATAAATAACGTTTATTGAGGGATATTTTAATGTATAGATATACACACCGTTAAACTTGAAAAGTGAACAAAATACAATGAAAAGAAATCCTAATAATCCTTAAACCTTCCATTACTGGAGCTGTTACGTTATATTCCTTAGAAAATCCAGGTTTTATTGATTATGCATGTAATATTTTAAAAAAACTCTTATTTAACGTGTTATTTAATTTTGTGTTTTATTTTCATATCCATGTACTCCTAATTAAAATGTTGTCTTCAACCTTAACTTCGCTATCAACCTTGTCTGCGATCATTTGTTTGGGAAGTCTTTGGGCAAAACCTATGCTCAGCAGAGTGCATCTCCTCGTTCAAGTAGTACATGATAGTTTATTTACATGTCAGTGCGTCAGAAAAATACTATACAAGTCAATTTTTGCTCGCTTCTAGTTTTCAGATAGTTTCAATAAATTTACTTACCTATGTAAACGTTAATTGATCAAACATCAAAAAATATGATATATCAAAAATATCGTTAGTTGAAGAAGAAACAAAAATAATTATATTTGAAAGACAAATTGTTTCATCTCATGAGTTAAAATATTGCCGCGAACGTTCCCCGGAGAACGTTTCCGAGAAATTTCTCGGGAAATACCCGAGAACAAAGAGAATTTTGCTCATGGAATTCCATCTTGCGAATACTTTACCAAGAGTAATAAAATCGTAATAACAATGAGGTTTTTCTTTAAAAAACATATTTTTTGAAAAATGTGAGGTACTTTCTTGGAAATTTCCGCTACAGAGAACTTTCTCGAGAAGCTTCTCCTAATATTCTCTCGTTTCCGAAACTTCTCGAGAACGGCCCATCGCTACTGCGGAATCCTTCACAGAGCATGGTCCGACATGCTCTTGGCCGGTTTTTTTGTGTCTCTTTATTTATAAGTACCTATGTGTCTTTGACCCATCATCACGATACATTTCATTAATATGGTAGATAGGATAGATTTCAATTACTTTTGGTATCCTCATATAGTTAGGATATAGGATTTTGTAACCCGACTACACTGGAGCAAAAAAGAGGCATAGGTATAACTTTTTTCTCCTCCGCGAACGACTGCACCTTCCACCACCTAAATAAAATTTCCTAGCTACAATATAGGTACAACTTAATGTAACATTACGTGCAGCATACTGTATTACTTAATCGTTCATACCTACCGTGGAGTAGGCAAGCTTGGGACACGTACGGGGTGTAATATTACACGAAGACAAACAGTGCTCAATTTAAAGAGTGCTGCAGACAATATTCAATCTTTGAGATGTCAGAGGACCACCCGTTTCAAGATAGGGATAGTAGGTAGTTGAAGAAAAGACCTTGAGACTGTAAGAAGTAGTAAAAACAGTTGTCTACCCCTCGAGTCCCAAATTTCGCCATTAGACTCTATCTAAAGAATCAATGTAATCTATATCAATATGTATTTTAATAATAAAATGTCTGTACTTTAAAGATAAAAACTATTTGAAAGTCACTGAAATGAAAATTATTTTTTTGGGTGTTTTGTTTTGTATGTTTTGTGTCTATATATGTGTATCGTTGTAGCTTCGTCAACTATTTTCGGTACACGGATAGTATCTAGTCAGTTTTCTATTGGGAAACAGTATGACATTTTTGAGTACAGCAATGCCATTTGGTACGAATGTTTGACATGTCCAGCTAAGCCCAAAACTTTAGGTAGCCAGTTTGAACTCCGCGACAGGAGGAGGGGTGGGGGGTCAAAGTACAGAGCTCCCAGTGCTCGGAAAAAAAATATCTAGTGGATTAGTTTGGACTTTTGAGTGAAGTTTAGTATCGTTATCAGGTAACTATATGATGTATAATTCATTTCTCATACCAGTTTTTTAGATGTCGTCATAGCAAAATATGACGCAACACTTAAAATAATAAAGTTTCAGTAGTAACGAAATGCAAACAAACCCTCATTTTCATGTTTTTTTTTTTATATTAAACTTGGTTTGTAAAAAATACTGTCCAAAAGCCCATTTAATGAAGATTCTAAAAACATTATTAAAATATATATATTTGAATATTTTTAATGTAAAATAAAATATTGAAAGTACTGCGACGTTCGTCAGCGCAGCGCAGGGGAAGTCAAAAAGAACCGAAAGCAAGTACTAACACAAAACTAGCAAAAACAAACCAGTGAAGTGCAAGTCTGACTTACACGCTGAAGTTTCCATAAAAAATTTCACTTATTCCATCCCTTATTAACTTGTACGGCCGGGTTAAGTTTGCACCTAGTATGTATCACGCCGCATACAAATGAGGTGCAAACTTAACGCAACCGGGTTGTCCTCATATGACTTTTTAAAACATTGCGTTTTATTATTTAATTACAAATGTATAGTTTTCAGATTATTTGATGTACTTGTATTATAAGACAATATTACTTGGCAAATTTCATAGTTCTAGGTCAACGGAAAGTACCCTATAAACTTTGATTCCCTTGAAAGTGGCGAAATATATATAACCGGCCGGTCGTATCTTTTCTTAAGTTAACTTAGAAATTTAATTTTTTCACAGCTTCAAGGGACTGTAGACTTGAGTCTATGGCTTTAATTTCAACTCGATATTTCCACTCGTTCTCGAGATAGAGGGTCTTGACGGACAACAAAGTGATCATATAAGGGTTTTTGCCGATTGAGGTACGAAGCCTAAAAATAAGATATCCATAGCTTTCATACATTAAAATTCTAACAACACTATCATATTTGTAATAGATATTGTTTTATTAACCGACTTCAAAAAGGAGGGGTTCTAAATTCGGCTGTACGTTTTTTTTTATGTTTGTTACCTCAGAACTCCGTCATTTACACGACGATTTGGAAAATTATTTTTTTGTTGAGTAGTATATTCAAATCGGTCCCATAAAATTATGATGAAGATCTGATGCCGGGATCCATGAGGAATCGAAGGAATTCCTCGAATGTTATGAGCACATCTAAGGCGATTTCGGTATTTAATACAGTAATTTAAGCATTTACTATTGAAAATCGACACAAGCCATCAGTTACCACTGAGGGCTCTACCAGTGTTATTCAATTCGCGGATCGCAAGTCGATTTGGAAAATTATTTCTTCGGTTAAGAGTAGGAATCCCCAAGTTGGAACAATAAAATTTTGGTGAAGATCTGATGATGATACCGATGAGGAATCGAAGGAATTCCTCAAATGTTATGGGCACATGTATAGCGATTTCGGTGTTTATTAAAGTAGAAAAAGTATTTACACTCGTAAATCATCATTTGCTGAAGAGAAACTGATGATGAAGACACAAGAAATCAGTCACTAATTAAGGCTCAACCAGTGTTATTTAATTCACTAACCGCAATATAATTCTTTATCATATCTTGCTTAGAGGCAGAAGTCGGTTAAGATCGGGGTAGCAAAGTGGAGCTGATAGTGGAGGACCAGAGAACACCTCTACGGTTAACGGCCCTGATTCTGAAATAGCAACGTTCAGCTACAGGCCGTGAGCAATTGACATTAGAATGCATTATGGCTGTAAGTGTCGTATAAAAGTCGTAGAAGTCATTTAAGTTGACACATTTAGTCGTATTCGTTTTTAACCAGCAAGCTACGGACTTAACCATTTTAACCTAGCCAATTCTTATAATTTAGTTTTTTATTTGCAATAGTCTTATTTACAATTGGTCTTATTTATTTATAATATTAGTCTCAATCGTTGCATTTCACACAACGCTTTTTCGTCGTGTGGTTCCTTCAGTAACTTGTTTGGTTCTAAGTCGCAAAGAGCTTATACCCTCATTACCCTCCAATGTCTTTACACTTAGCGCAACATAGACTTGGCCTTTTGCGAAATGTTTCTTACCTAAGTCAATCGCGACTTTGTTAAGGGTGGTGCCCTGGAGTTTATGCACCGTTACCGCCCAACTAAGGATCAGCGGAAGCATCCTCCTTTCAACATCCCCATAGCCTTTAGTTGCCTAAAATTATAGCATTCAGCATTAGGGGACTCTGCTTCATCCCGAGCAACAGTTTTTAAATGGTTAAGTGAATTTTAAAAGAGGTACAATGAATATGAATTAACCAACTTTTACGCTTCCAAAGACTCGAGATGCGTGCAAAGGGCCTCCTCGATCGTCCCATTCTGGGCTCTGAAAAATACTTTATATCACTAAAATCCATCACTAAAAAGCAAAAAGTATTTTTTTTTTAATAAAAAAAGAACCGACTTCAAAATGAACTAAAAAGCCAAAAATATAATATTTTATGTAGGGTGCGGATCACATTTGAATCACCTTTTGAAGTCGGTGCCAAACCTAAAGTAAAGTTCTTTATTCAACAAAATTACGAATTACTATAACTAAATATGTAGGTAGGTAGGTAATAACTAAAGGCTCGCCACCGCGGTTCTTGCGTGCCATCTGTATTAATAGTTACCTAATAAATGAATGGTTTGGCACCGACTTCAAAAGGTGATTCAAATGTTATCCGTACCGTACATAAAAGATTATTTTTGGCTTTTTAGTTTATTTTGAAGTCGGTTCTTTTTTATTTATTAAGTAAAACAATTTAAGTCACTTTTTTTGCTCCTTACCTATGTCTTTCTTCTTTTTAATATCATACTAGCCGCGGTGTTCCCCGCGGTTAACAAGAAGCTTATGTGTTAATCCAGGGTGTCAGCTACCTCCATTCCAAATTTTATCAAAATAGATCCAGCCACTTGAGCGTGAAGAAGAAGTAACAAATACACACACTCACAAGCTTTCACCTTTCACATTTCACGGCCTTTCAGGTGGGGTACGCTATTTTCTTGAAGACTGGAAGGTCCCATCATTCGGGAAATACTGACGGCGACAATTTATTCCACAGTTCAGTCGTGCGATGCACGAAATTTCTAGCAAAACGGACAGTTGTGGACTGCCAACCATCTTAGTGGTGAGGATGGAATATTGTCGCGTGACGACGATGGCGGAAAGATGCAGCAGGGATCATCCCGAACCATTCCTCGGAGCACTCCTCGTTATACAAACGATAGAAAATACTCAGCGAGGCTACATCTCTACGCAGTGCCAAGGAGTCAAGCCGATCTGAAATACGCTGGCAACCTACGATACGACGAGTCGCTCTCTGTTGAATGCGGTCTAGAGGGAGAAGCTGGTACTGAGGAGCCCCTGCTAACATGTGAGAACAGTATTCCATATGTGGGTGGACCTGCGCCTTATTAAGTTGTACGAGGGGCACACCGAAATGATCGGGAATAGAGTACTTTAAACTGAGTTACATTAAATCCTTTTTTGTCACATGCATACTGGCGACTTACAATCACGATGCCGTTTTTACAATTAAAAAAAAGAACGATATATTTTTTTAATTCCATTTTTAAATTGACAACTCGATGAACAAAATGGAGCTGACGCGTGAAAATTTTCGTGCAATTATTTACCATAACTTTCGTCGTGGCTTATCTCCAGATGAATGTCGCAATGAGCTTGTTACTATATACGAAATTGAAGCACCTAGTCAGACGACAATATATCGGTGGTATGCTGAGTTTCGACGGGGTCGTGCCTCTCTTGGCACCGTACCTTCATCAGGTCGGCCGAAAACGGCGGTTTCGCCTGAAAACATCGCGGCTGTGGAAAAACTACTAAAAGAAGATAGACATGTGACATACGAGCAGATTCGGGCAACCATAGGCATTGGAATGACTGCAATTCACACTATTTTGCATGGTGAGTTGGGTGTCAGAAAATTGATTTCCCGATGGGTACCCCATAATTTGTCTGAAGAGCAAAAGGCGGCTCGTGTTGATTGGTGCCGATCTATTCTGAAATGCTACAATGGAGGAAACTCAAAAGCCGTTTATAATATGGTCTCGGGTGACGAATCCTGGATTTATTCTTATGAGCCTGAAAGAAAGCACCAGTCGGCAGTATGGGTCTTCGATGACGAGGTCAAACCAACGAAAGTTGTGCGTTCTCGAAGCGTGTCGAAGAAGATGGTGGCTTCGTTCGTCTCAAAAAAGGGGCATGTTGCCACAATTCCTCTAGAAGAACAAAGAACCGTTACCGCTGATTGGTATATCACAGTTTGTTTGCCGGAGGTGCTGGCCGAACTTCGCCAAGGGAACCCGAGACGCCGCGTCATCTTACACCACGACAATGCGAGCTCCCACACCGCCCACAAAACAACTAAATTTTTGAACGACGAAAACGTTGAGTTGATGTCCCATCCTCCATACAGCCCTGACCTGAGTCCAAATGATTTTTTTACGTTCCCTAGAATTAAAGATTTATTGCGTGGTCAGCGGTTTGAGAACCCAGAAGCCGCTGTGGAAGCCTATAAATCGGCCATTTTGGCAATGCCTACTTCAAACTGGAATTATTGTTTTAATGACTGGTTTAAAAGAATGCAAAAGTGCATTGAATGTAACGGAGAATACTTCGAAAAACAATAAAATATAATTTATGTATATAGTGCACATAGTTTTTTAAATTCCCGATCATTTCGGTTTGCCCCTCGTAGGCGGTGGGCCGGAGTGAAGTTGAGCAAGCCGAGCTTCTTAGAGACTAATTTCGCCTTACCCTCTAAATGTCCGCTCAACTGGACTTCACTCATCTTAGGGTACTTTCTGTTGACCTAGAAATACGAAATTTGGCAAGTAATATCGTCTTATACTACAAGTACAGGGAATAATCTCAAAATAAATACATTTGTAATTAAAACGTAAAAAAAAAATGTGTATTCAAAAGTCATACGACGAAAATCTGGTTGCGTTAAGTTTGCACCTCATTTGTATCCGGCACCATACATATTAGGTGCAAACTTAACTTAATCCGGCCATACCAGTTAAGATGGGTGGGATGGGATAAGTGACAATTTGTACGGAACCCTCGGTGTGCGAGTCAGACTCGCACTTGGCTGGTCCTTTTTGTTAGTTTTGTGTTAGTACTTATTTTCCGGGTCTTTCTGCCTTCCCCTACGTAGCGCTGACGAACGTCGCAGTACTTCCAATATTTTATTTGACATTGAAAATATTTAAATTTATTGTTTTCGTTAGTTTTTTCAGAATTTTCATTCATTAAACCAAGTTTAATACAAAAATATGAAAAAATAAGCGTTTGTTTGCATTTTGTTACTACAAAATAGTAGATTGTTTGACAAGGGGCTAAAATAAGCCATTATGACACGAAGTGATTATTTGGACGACTCATGAAGTGCGCGAGGACAAATATGTCTGAGTGTCATAATGGCTTTTAGCCACGTGTTAAACACTCTGCTTTCCACTTCGACTGCGAGAAAATAAAAAAGACGTAACACTAAAATTGTATATTTCATGAAAAATAAAAAGTACAGTTTGAGCAATTCTTTATAGTTAAATTGACAGCTTATATATTTTTTTAAACTTATAATGGCCATAGACAATATTTACTTTTTAATGTGAAGGGCTGCAATACGATCAGAAAATTTGGCCAATCTAATGAGATTGGTTTGTTTGTTTTTAATTATTCGTAAGTAGTATGTAGCTGGCCGCAAGTTGTTTTTTTTTCAGTTTCATAAAAATTTGTATGGGATTATATGGCTTTCTTTTAAACCCTATGGGCTAATAATGTACTATTTTAGTCTCGCTTCGCGAAGCTAATATGACCTACTTTTTGAGCAGGAGAAGTGAAAAGTTTATTATTTTAAGTAACCCTAAAAAACTGACATGGGGAATGAATTGGGCATTATTTAGTTACCTGATAACAACACCAATCATGACTCAAGCGTCCAAAGTAATCCGCCAGATTTTTTTTCTTAAGCGCTGGGAGTTTTGGGCTCAGGTGGATGTGTATAATACTGGTACCAAATGGCATTGCAGATTGTTATATATAGGGTTTTATATGTATATAGGTATATTTACTTTTTACCCGGCTACGCTGAATGACAATATAGAGGCTATGACTTTTTCTCCTTCCCGAATGACATAGCGGGCGCCTTTCACTAAATGTCTAAAATTCTGCAAAGAAATTGTTTTCAATGATTTGGCACAACCTAACGCTACAATCGTGACAGCACAGCATGCAGCGCTAATTCCGATTACCCACTGCATCGTCCCAAGTTCGACAAGACCAGAATCAAAATATTTCGGGTCGAAATGTTTAACTGATGACATGAAAATATACTAACCTACGCATGAATAAAGCTCCTGCGCGCCCCGCAGTAGGCAGCCGTCGGCGCCAGTCACGCCGCGCGTCAGATTCAAGCAGAAGCAGCTCTGGTGGTTGTCGAGGAACCGCTCGTCGATAGCAAATCGTCGCGCCGGCACGCCGCGGTACACTAACTCCGTCTGGTAGCTCAGCTCTACGGACCTGTCGAGTGTCGTTATACTTATCAAACGTTTCTAAAGAAATCTAATTCCAAGTAAAAATGCCGACCATCATTACATTTGTACTTACCTACAAATATCAGACTTGAAGGCGGAGATCGATTCTACACTTTGCAAAAAAGGTGGATATAACCCCGAATCGGTCCCGTTGATCATATTGCATACATTGGGCGAGTGTTCTTCAATAGACCCTTCGTCTCCCTCAACCCAGTAACGTAAGCGGTAACTGTGGTCGTAAGTAATGATTCGTCCAAGTTCACTGGCATCATCGATCCCTCTGTATACTTTGTAGCTGGGTGAAGGTTTGCCATCTCTCTGAAGACAGGATATCACGGGAATTGTTAGAACCTGCCTCGTATTCGACCTAGACACGGGTTGGTTAAAGGTGCGCCCACATTTGTATCATTTGCCCGTATCAGATCATCGTCGCGTAGCATGATCGCGTGTCACGATCACGCGTTTGGACGTTGCGCCGATCCGATCACTCGAAATCCGTTTGCTACGCGTATCACACACTTGTATCGGAAGAGTGCGGCATTATCGGCGCGCCGACAGTAAGCGTCCAAGCAACGCGAGCAGTCATGCTACGGCACGGTGATCGGATACGACCAAATGATACAAGTGTGGACGCACCTTAATGGGTCGGGCCGTGGAGCGTTTCCACCGCCGATACTTTTATGTAACAAATTACTGGTGAATAAAATTGACAAACGCATCGGAGTTTTAGGCATAAGGCAGGCAAGGCATCATATTCTATTTCTATTCAAAAATCTTATCGAATTTTGTCACGTATGTAAAAAATTCGTTACAAAAAAAAAGCAATGGTTGAAACGCTCTGCGGCCCGGCCCTAATAATATGCATTCAGGTGTCAATATCTCAAGAAAAGTATGGTCTCTACCTCACGCAGCGACGCCAAGTGAAAAACATATTTACTAGTCTGGCTACTGAAATATTACCCAAATTTTCGGCGCGAAATTCTAAAAATCTTGGGATGGTCACACTTTGTGAAGTAAGAATTATAGTTTTGATATTAGAAAATATTATTATTAATATATAAGTGCACACGTAAGGTACCTAAACCTAAGGAAATAAGTAAATAAAATAAATATACGTTGACGTGAACTCAAAGTCAGCTCACATAATTTCTACCACTATGTACATTACAGTGAACGATAAACACATATGTTTACACTTTCTCACCATATACCATTATAACAAGGCGAAAAATAAATAAGATCTAGCTCGATAATACCATAATATTAATCCACCACCAATGTCTGTGGTTTGTAGTACGTTAGTAGGTATAGACATGGATTATGTTAGAGTAATGTTGCACCGGCACGATGGGTCAAATGCGGGATCCTATCGACACGCTCGTCGCTCATATATAAACATTTTTGGCCAGGATAATTTTATATCATATTACTACTGACCAGTCCGCAGATTTCTTTTGAATATTGGTTTTCAGTAACTCCTTACGTTCCGATGTTTTGATTTTATTGATATTTTCTAGAACTTGTAGTTTATCCGTTTCTTTACACATTTTATCCTGTGTATGAGATTCAGGTATTAATAAATTCACGTACCTAATCATAGTTATAGGCAAATTTTAGAACTAGTACACAAAGTATCAAAATATTTATAGAGCACCAACCTACTAAATTGACAACAGACTTTTAGCTGTTTTTAAAATCATAGACAATTGGTAATACAAGGAAATATCTGTCAACAATATTTGGCTAGCCAGACTCTATACGTATACACCGTAGTTTTATTTTTTCCTTTAATCGTAGGTACCCATTTCGGAAACAAAAAAAAAATGCCATTTTATACAATGTGTTATTAGTAAGTTAACCAAACTCTAGGGAACTGGGGAACGACAATTTTTTTTTCGTAACATACTCGTAGAGAGCAAAAGAAAACTCATCTTCGCATTATCCCGACGAATGGTGCGTAGGCGTAAAAAAAAACAACTCACGTAGCCGATGAGCGAGAAGAGCAGCGTGCCGTCTGGTTGCAGCGCCATGTTCTGCGACTCAGCTGCGAGGCGGCGGATCTGGCTACAGGCCACGCCCCCCAGCAGGCCTGGGTTCTGGCAGATGGGCAGCCCGTCCAGGAACAAGGAGCGTGCGCGCACCGACACCACAGGCGTGTTCAGCTCACCGAACACGCCGTTCAGCGCTAAACTCAATGCGCCCACCAGCTCTGGTAATTCCACTTCTGCGACTTGCAGAATAGCCTAATAAAAATACCAATACATTTCATTCATAACTTAGACTTCGGTACAGCCAATGGACAACATTTAGTTTTTTTTAACCCCTAATTTTATATCTAATAATATTAGAAAAAATACGAGAAACGTATTTTGTATTTTTTAAGTTCTTTTTAATTTTAGCCACTGATTTGATATAACAATACTCCCTTCTATAAGGGCCTAAACGCAAATCAAGGAGGAACAGATTTAAAAAGTAAAAAATATTTTGCACATGTAATTCATTGTAACAAGTGTCATAACTAGAGATGGCGAAAAACCTTACAATTTAATTTCAATTCAACCAACCAATTTCAACCGTGACTCTCGTAGCAGTTATAAAAAAATCAATGTGTATTGTTGCCCACGACTAACGCTGACTTACCATGTTAATAGTATATTACTGCAGAGGCCGGGAAAAGTCATTTCGTGGATGAGTACGGTTTTGAATAGATACGAATCCACGAAATGACATTCCTGCCGAGGCATGTATACTGCTTTTCTCCAAATATGCGAGGAAATTTGACACATGTTTATGTAACTAATTTTCGTAAAAATACCACGACAGACAATCTTTGACAATTAAATGAAATTCACGTTCCCGCCTTAATTTTTTTAAGGATATTAAAGTTAAAAGTTTTGGGTCCGAATTGTATATTTGGTTCCACATGAAATATAGTAATGAAAATAAATAAAAAGAAAACCCATAGCAATCGTTAAAATAAATATATGCATGCAACTTTTAGTTGAATCGGCAATTCCTAAACGCACAACATTTAAAAAAAACATACCTTTGCTACAAAATATTTCTCAGTCCCAGTGGATCATTAAGACTAAATAAACTGTATTATGATTTGGACCCTTTGCCTGCACTACAGTAACTCTAAAATGGCTCTACAGGCCAAAACAGATCATAGAGAACAAACAAAAAAAAGAGATAGAATATATATATATGATTTGGACACAATAATTATTGTTTTTTTTCTATTATTATTGGCACTAACCATGCATTAACGAAACGCAGAAAACAATAAAAGTTTTTTTATATCTCGGTTTTTTAGTTACTATTGGCTGTATGGTGAATTATCAAAGTCTTGGGTGAAATTAAAAGTAAAAACCTGCACAATAATGTACACTTCCCAGGCCTGTCCGGGAAGTAATGTCACTTTTTTTTTAATTGATTATCGTACCAACGTATATAACGATGGACTTCGCGGTGTGTTTTTACTACATTAATGGGAACATTTCCGAGCAAGTTGGAGAAAAGTTACTTAATGTAATTATTCAGATCGTTATAACAATTTTAACGTGATTTTATCACACCTGTTGCTCACATAACCTAAGTGATTTTGTAACTCCGTCGTCACCAGTCACAGTTATACTTTTCTAAACCGGCCGATCACTGTGATTTTTTTATCGTATCGTTATTATTACCCGCCATTATAGTTTTGACACAAATGTAAACTACCAATATGACACGACAAAACTTTTTTTATAATTGCCATAAAAATATGTTAAATTAAAGCAAAGGCATTTTCGTAGGCACCGCCTACAGATCACCTTTGCTTTCAAAAAATAGTGATCCCAAAATTCCAAAAATTATGTTAATGTGTTCAGAGAGCGCAAATCTATCCATGACATTTCAATTGCAGTCACTTTCAATAAATTAAATGTTGTCCATTCTTTCATATTTTCGTGTAAGGTACTCGGGGTGATTAACGCCCACCTAATGTTGCAAGAAGCTTAAAAATACTTTTCTAAATTTAAATAAGCCAGTTGAGAGATGATTCTTCTTATTATTTCCATTCTAATATCTGTTTCATTTCTCGTATACCTACCGTCAGAAGTTTTGGCGATGCATGGACTGTCAATAGTTATAATTATAAGTCACGGTAATTTCTTAAAAACTAGTAAATTGAAAAAAAAATGTTGTAATTGAACAACCGTGATTTAACTATTAATGATATTGAACATGAAGTGATTTTTACAAATACTGAAAAAATATTGCAACTTTATACACGAGTGTGGCGCATCGCCTTGTGGCGAAAATACGACCAAGCTGCGTGGAGAGCTTACTGTCGAGCAAGCCACGTAAAACTGGCCGTGCAAGAAGCAGTCCCCCCTAAGGTCTATTCCTGCGGTTTTTAGTGACTGATCCTGTGACTCATTGATCATCATCGCGAAAAAGACCTTAAGGGGGAACTGCAGCCTTTTAAATTCGAATGGGTATTCTGAGGGAATAAGTGGAATCCGGGATAGGTATATACACGGATTCACCTCGAGCCCAGCCAGTAATTACGATGGCTACTATAACGTTTTTATGTAAGGCTTTCACACACAGCCTTATTCCATTGCGCAACTTAGGCAGATTGAGATTAAAGTTCCTAAACTCGGTATTCGTATTGCATACCCATTATAATTAGCCCATATTTTTACCCATTTATCCAATGACTTTCAAAAATTGATAAATATATATATATAAATAAGTGGATAAATTAAAATATCCTACCCTTCCCCCTACTTCCTATTTAAACCATATACGAAAATAAATTAGCTGTCTTAGTTTTAAATGTATAGTACAGTACAGTCACTCAAGAATTACACGTTTCTCATACAAACTGTTACCCCCTTGTTTCACCCCTTTCAGGGGATGAATTTCAATTTTTTTTTAAATGAAGAATCTATACGCCAAATATTATAACACTCATTCGAATAATTACAGGTTTTTCATACATACTTTCAACCCCAATTTAACCCCATTTGGGCATGAAATTCCAAAAATGCTGAAATTTGTTTTCTTATTTTTAAATGAAGAGTCTATACGCGAAATATATAGGTACCCCGATGTGACCCCGTTAGAGGATGAATTTCCAAAAATCCTTTCTTATTCGTTGCCTACGTTATAAATAGTGTCTACTGACAAAATTCTAAGTCTTAAAGTTCAGTAGTTTCGGCTCTGCATTGATATGTCAGCCAGTCAGGACATTTCTTTTTATGTATTTTTAGCCGACTATGGCAAACCCAATACAAAGAGTTATGCTCTTAGTAGTCCATATTATAATATTTTCTTCTGTTCCCGCGATTATTACTCATTGAAATAAAACAATTTAACGGATTATATCGCTTTCCATGTGTCCACCCGTGACCATGGAAAGCTGGAAAGCTTCCGAAAGTCGGGAACTAAAATGAGATAATATACTCGATATAATCCGTTAAATTGTTTTATTTCAATGAGTCCATATTATGTTGTAAGTACCTATGTTTGCATTTACATAATTCCACGGTAGCGCTGGCAATCGATTCGGGGCTACATTTTTTAACCAAACTCAAAAACGATGGGGCGATACTAGAATAAATCTGTACCAATAAAATCCCGCAGCTGACAACATACTTACTTAAATAATTTATTTATTTTGGAAAGGTTATTACCTAGTGGTGAAAATCATGACGATAACGAAAATGACGATGGAAGCTATGAAAAATTTAAGGACCTATTCAATTATAACAGGTCCATAATTCAGGCAGCATCATTACTTAAAGTGGAAATGATGAAAAATACCTCAAAATTATCACCCAAATATACAATAAATAAATAAGTTTTAAAACTCAAATCCGACTACTAAGAAACAGTTTCAAACAAGGACATTTAATATTATTACATAATTATAGGGAAATAATAAAATTATCGCTGTTATTGGATATCGGATATCCCTTGTATCTAGTTAATATCGACAGCGCTTTGGCCTGCTGCTGCTTCTACTCTACAAGATTATTGTCCCAAGTATCTGCTGCTTCGTGAGGGAGACTAAGATTCGGCGACTGTCGGATGATGTTGTGTAAGGCAGCTACTTATGGGCAGTTAGTGGGCGTTATATGCTCACGGACGAATCTAAAGAAGATCGGCCGAAATCGGTTGTTATACCACAAAATATAGGTATATTGTTGTACAGGTATATCGCGAGATACAGGCATCATTAATCACTAGGCGTTAGTATGACGTTCCTCGCACTGGGCGGTCCTCGTCGAAAACAGATGTACAACCTCGTTTAAATTCATTAAACCAATATCTCACGCTTGTCATAGACGGCGAAAGACCTCCGTAGACAGTACCTAACTAAACTTTTATTTGTTCGCATGTTTTCCCATCCAAAAATAAGAAGCGAAAAACGGAACGATTTTGCTCTTTCTCCATTTTGTACGAAAAACAAAACAAGTCATAGAAAACAAAATTTGCCGCCAGAAAAGAACTGAACCATCCCAGACAATTGACAGTTTTGTTTAGTGGCCTACTACACGTCGGTAATGCCAACTTTCCTAAGTAACGCCACCTGCCATCAAACACGCGTACTATTTGATCCACCGAGGTACATGTCATGTATGACCCAAACTTAGCACAAAACGTCCTTGTAATTATAGATATAGGTACTCGTAAATGTACACTATCTCACCTTACATACATTTTTCCTTTTTCACCTTATTCCGATGTCATAAGGTAAAAAATTGTACATTGTACATATACATTTCTATGACGTGCACTTGTAAATAAAACAACAAACTGCGGGCGGCTTTATCGGTCGATCAATCACTTGTTTAACCGATAACGTTAAAGCTGGTGATAATAAGATGTACTTAGTATCCACATGAATAAATAGCACTTACCTACCTACATTGGGGATGACAGAATTTGTGAATCTAGAACCTTTTCCCCAAAAGGCACTATTCAACACGAATTCAAGCAAAAAAAACTTAATCTTTGAAAATAAAGTATTTTAAGACCTGTATAGTAAATCGTATTTTTCCTCATTTTCCTTAATAAAACAAAATCTATTCACCCAAAAAATATTTATATACTTATCAAGAATGTGCAAATCAAGCCTTTTTATACGACAGGTCAAGTAGGACTACTTGAACTTGTAGCTAGACTTAAAAAAAATGTCTCCCCTCATATTGGTTATTTTTCAAAATAAATAAAATTATATAGCTATTTAAAAAAAAAACGTTTGTAATAAATTTGTGCTTCCCAGATTATAATTATTTTAAATCCATACTATCCATACTAATATTATAAATGCGAAAGTGTGTCTGTCTGTCTGTCTGTCTGTCTGTCTGTTACCTCTTCACGCTTAAACCGCTGAACCGATTTGGATGAAATTTGGTATGGAGATAGTTTCAGATCCGGGGAAGGGACATAGATAATGTTTCTTACTTCACGCTGATAATAATACCTAGTATAGGGCAATATTCTTTTTAACTGTCCTCCCTCCTGGCTTCACTCGTCGTTGTACCTACACCGACTTGCCTTAGCCTGCCTTTTCCCGCTATTTCCCCGAATTGATATTATGGGAAACAAAAATTTAGCATATGATTAATATGGTAAACAATGAGGATGACATACGAAATTATAAGAAACAACACTACGGCAGTTGAAATTTATGGTAGCTGAAATTCGGGCAAATAAAATTCTGCCAAGTAAGAGTAAGTATACTATTTTTGACACCTGCTCATTCTCACTAATAATCATGCAATCGAAATACATTACATGAGTAAATCGTCTTACATCAACAATTTCACCCTAACATATGTATTGAAAGTACCTGCGTATTGGTATCAGTTAAACGTCATCACATGAATAGAGCGAGATCGTATGAGTCGTACGTCCCAGAGTAAGAACCGTCATGCTTTTAAAAAATATTTCTTTTGGGAAATATTGTGACGCCTTGGAGTAGGTACTCGTCTTAATCGTTTTATAAAATAGAACCCGGGGATCGACCTCTGCTCGGTGGATGAAATCTATCCTGTTAAACTTCGAAAGCAAAATTAAATTACCTAAGGTGATTAACGCCCGCTGTTAAAGGTGCGTCCACATTTGTATCATTTGCCCGTATCAGATCATCGTCGCGTGGCATGATCACGTGTCACGATCACGCGTTTGGACGTTGCGCCGATCGGATCGTTCGAAATCCATTTTGCTACGCGTATCACACAGTTATATCGGACGAGTACGGCATGATCGGCGCGCCGACAGTAAGCGTCCAAGCAGCGCGATACGCAGTCATGCCACGGCACGGTGATCGGATACGAGCAAATGATACAAGTGTGGACGCACCTTAAAATACGCCCAAACGGAAGAAAACGTACTTTTATTGAAGTGAGCTGTCTACCGACTCACGCACGCTTTAGACTCTACCAATAGGAACACGTTGGTCGTGAACGCAAATCGCTTGCGCCCCAATTTTGACAATGGCGCGCCGTGATTCAGAACAGTCGGTCGCCGTTGCCGCTATTCTAAATATTGCCCCGACATACCTAATTATAAGTGATTGGTGTTTTTTTACAGTATTATGTCTACTGTTTATTTGTGGTATAGTGTAGGTTACCTTTTATATTATGCTAATATTTTCAAAGTAATTTCGTGAAAAAAAAAACGGAATTACAATAACGCCTATGTGGGTATTATCGCCCAGTCTAATGACCGTTGGGTGCTATTACCCTACGTGGGGGTTATCAGCCTACACTTGCGGGCCTATGATGGTCGCTTTTATCACGCGATAAATGATATGATAACGCGCCTGTCACTCTCGCACTCACATGTGTGTCAGAAGGTGACGGCAGCTATGTCACTTATTTATCGCGTGACAAACGCAACCATCATAGGGCCCGTTGGACGTTTTTATACCCAGGAAAAATCTACTTAATTATTTCGACATAAATTCATAACCGCGTTTTGGAAGTTTGAAAAACTGGTTATATTCAATTATAAGTTCTTAGGTACATACCTAGTTTCCGTAACTTAAGGTGCGTCCACATTTGTATAATTTGCCCGATCAGATCTTCGTCCCGTGGCATGATCTTGTGTCACGATGACGCGTTTGGACGTTGCGCCGATCCGATCGCTCGAAATCTATGTTGCTACGCGTATCACACACTTAGATCGGACAAGCGCGGCGTGATCGCCGCGCTGACAGTGAGCGTCCAAGCAGCGCGATACGTAGTCATGCCACGCTACGGTGATCAGATACGAGCAAATGATACAAGTGTGGACGCACCTCTAAATGATCAAAAATGACTGAAATTTACTAATTGTAGGTATAGGCGTTATTGTCCCAATGCCTCGGGCGTCACATTGCCACTTTCTTCTAATAACGCCCAATGTAGGATATGGATTAATCTTGTTTTGTTTTTTGCAAAAACACCTATAACCCTGTTATTTTTAACCAACTTCCAAAAAAGGAGGAGGTTATATGTTCGATAGTTTGTATTTTTTTTTATGTATGTTCACCGATTACTCCGCCAATTGTGGACCGATTTTAAAAAATCTTTTTTTATTTGAAAGGATATACTTCCGAGGTGGTCCCATTGCCACCAAGTTGGGATCTGATGATGGGATCCCAGGGAAATCGAGGGCAATCCTCATATTTTATAGGCACTTTTAAAGTTTTTCATATATTTTCTTAAGCTATTTAAGTATTTGCACATGGTAGTCATCATCTCATCATCCTGAGCTGATGACGAAAGGTATAACTCCTTAATAGTTAAGAGTTAGAGGATAATTCTTTAAAAAAAACATCTATTGTAAGCAGATACGTTAAAACTGTTACGTCATATTCTTTTTAGTGTGTCCCTGAAGTAGTCTCCATATCACCAAGTCAGGAGTAGACTAACCTAACCTAACCTAACCTAACAAGGTTTTGTATATATTTTTCTAAAGTTATCAGTTGTTTTCCTCTGGTTGTCATCATTTCATGCTGAGCTGATGATGGAAGGTACAATGAACTAACCAACTTTTAGGTACATTTCTTACTTCCAAAGACTCGAGATGCGTGCGAAGTGCCTCCTCAATCTTCCCATTCTGGGCTCTAATAAATACTTTATATCACTACTAAAATCCATTAAAAAAAGGAAAAAATATTTTTTTTAAAATAAAAATGAACCTGAATGATTGTTACGGACTATTTGGAGGTCGCTAAAACGAAAAAAAAAAATATTTTTTATTTTATGTATGTTTGTATGTGTCGTTGTGGCTTCATCACGCAAAATCGGCTGAACAGATTTCCACAATTTTTCGTACACGGGTAGCTGGGTATATCCAGATGGTTATAGGATACTTTTTACCCGACTACGCTGAACAAAAAATGACTTGAAATGGCAGGTACCTGTACCTACCACTGGACATATTTTTGCCTTCCAAGTCTGTCTAGATAGCTTATATCCATGTGACAAAAAAGCATCGACCAACCATGTAAAAAAATCTATATTCTTTATTTAAGCAGTACAATAATGTCACATTCGCGTGTAGCTAAAATCAGAAATACTTACTTATCATAAGAATCATCAACTTGTGTGTTAATTAATATTACACATTCGCATTGCTATATCAATTGATATTTAGTACTCACAGTAAATGTTTGATTTAAATTCCTATAGGCACTAGGTATGTGTATCAGTACCTACTATGTGCCTTAAAATGAGGAACCTTGAGACAAATGTGGTAACTTATTACAACTTCACAGATGATGTTTATTCCAAATTTTTGTTTCTCTATATAACTTTAACGTATACGTACTTCTAACGCATTTCAATGAAACCTACATAACATTCATTGTTCAAAATTAATTATTAGAAGTCAATGTCATCATCTAATTTTATTATTACAGTATTTGCCCCAAGTAGGTATGTTACATGAATTTCATAAGTTCCTCGATTCAACGGTCATTAAACATTACCCGGCATTATACAGGCAACTAATACAAATAAAAAAAATATGCAGCTAATCCTATACAACGCCACAAAGCAAAGCATAGCAAGGCAAGGTAATGGTAAGATCAAAAAGAGCAGAAGATAGCTGTTTGTGTGTGTTGCGTCGGGACACAGCAAGCCGGCGACACATTTTAAATGATTCTGTGATTTTCATTAATATTGCTGTCCATTAGCAAATACTGACAACTTATTGATTCCTTTTTTTCTACGAGTAAGTATCTCTTATAACGTAGTATCTATATATTACTCAAAACAAAATTTGGGTGCTTTTTTGTGGAGTTTATTTTTTCCGTTAACCATTGTCAATTTTTTCATCAACTGCAATAAATTGGGTACCTACTTAATGAAACTATTACCCTTATCAAAAACAATAGCCTTGCTTTATTGTTATACTTAAATAAAACATATTTTTCTCAAACATGCAATGAAATGTCGTCATTATGTGCGGTAAAACAGGCTTCAAAGTATCACGTTTCGGGCGGAACAACTTGAGAGAACTGTAAAGGAATTTCATACAAAATTGAAGGCCTAGGCCGGGAAGTATTTTTTTTTTTAATTTTAATGTAAACATGGCGCCTGTATTCATGAACAGACAAACAGCTTTTTTTTTCTTGTGGCTGAATGGTTATCGGATCAAAAATATCCGTGTTAATGTCTATTACACACAAACTGACATTAAGAACACAAATCTGTATGGTTCATATGTTGATGAATACATTTAAAATATTGTCTATACGTTCGTAACCAGAGACCATAGACAATATTTAAAATCCTCTGCATTTATTTTATTTAGTATGGAGATTAAGATTATTATTATGAGATTATGTATAACGGCCCTCAGGGTCTACTCGAACACTACACACGCGAAATACGGACGACTTCCGTAAAAAAAAACCATTATGGAGGGATTGAAGGGATAATTTCAAAAACTTTTGTCGTGTAGTTTTTTGAGTGGTGTATTTTTTTATTTCATTGGGAAGCACGAACGGTTGTCAAATCCTTATTTCGACAAATGCTTGCTTTGTCAATTGCTTATTTCGTTAAATGCTAGTTTTGTCTAATCTTCTGTTCGTCAATGTTTGAGAAAAGCACTATACATGCCTCTGGTTCTTTCCCGGCGTCTGCAGTAATGTACTATTACTGTTAAAATTCACCTTACGATCAACATCATCACTGTTATCAGTCAAAAGACATTCACTGCAGAATATAGGCCTATGCAAAAAACGCCTCCAGGACCGGTCCTGCACCGTTAAAATATACTTACTAAGTGGCCCCTATTTTGTTTTGAGTTAGTACCTACATACATAAGGTTTGAGAAGTAGGTGATCGGCCCATTCGTAACACATCCTTACATTATAGGGCACGTTAGCGACCGTGAGGATGTCGTCTTCGGTGCTCGGGTACGAGGCCGCCGCGTCGAACTCGAAGCGATCCAAGCGCTCGTACTCCAGCGTTTCTTCATCCGAGGCGACAATAGTCCTCGTTTGGTGTAACCTGAAAATACACTTAATATATATTAAGAAATCGCTAACTAGAGTTTCATAAGCCAGCCCTTGCTAGATTACAGCTTTGACTCTACTCCGACTAAGAGCAAGATATCTCGAAACTTGTGGACTCTATTGATTCTTTATAAACATAATTGTAATCACAACAGATTAGTTATAGTAACGCAATTAGAAATACCGGCTATTTCATTAGAATGTTGTTTTAACTTTTGAAAATGTTCAGGTCAAGTCCTTTAATATGATACCCCATTTGACCCAGTAGCTAGACTTTTAATTTTTACCCCCCTCATATTCGTTACTTTTTTAGAAAATAAAAATATATTTTTAATATTTTCTGTGCAATACCTCTGGGCTGACCATGTTTATAAATATTCCAAATTTCAAATAGTTAGCACAAGTAGTTGTTGAGATATGGCGCTTTAATAGTCGGACAGATAGACAGACAGGCAGAGTCGCACCATAAGGATTCCTTTTGTACCTTTTTGGTACGGAACCCTAAAAAGAAACATGTGTCTTGTGACATTGACATTGCCTTTGCGCGACCTAAAATAGGTATGAAGCGGAAATACCAAGGGCCCGTTTCTCAAAAGCATGTAACTTGTATTACAAGCGGAAGTTTATTTCTAACAATATGATTTAAAAAGAGACTTCCAATTGTAATAGTTACAATCGTTTATGTAACGGACCCAGCTATTCACTATTTGCCGAGGAGAAAACAGATTAATTAGGTCGTCGCTCTTGGGGTTTATATTTTTGTCAATAAAATAAAACCTTTTTGCATCCCTACTTGTAGGTGCACTTTATCTAGGGACACACTGTACAATTCGGGAATATTCATCGAAGAGTTTTGTTTTGATTTGCCTAATATGATAAGTTCCGTGCTGATCGTAAATATGAGGTCTTTATGGGCCTGATTACAGCGATGGTCAAGCTTTTTATCGATTCTCGACACAACGATTAACTTGAGAGAACATGAACAATCTTTTTTATGTTATTAGGATACCTACGATATACATATGTAAATCTATAATAAGCATCAAGGCGGTTAAGGTGTTATGAATATCCCTGCAAGGCAAGCTGAATAAATAATAACTAAATATATACGATAATGCCGCCATACTCGTAGATTACTCAGCGTAGGTGCCTTGCATTCCCTATTGAGCATGTAGGTATAGGTGACTATGTGCAACAGTAAGTTATAAGTCAATAAGTACTAAGTAGTTATTAAAAGATGGTCAAAGGAATTTCCGTGGCGTGATATAGGATTTTTTCCTTTATTTCTCCTGGATAGATTCGAATTTATACAGTTGAGGTTTAGGTCTAAGTATGCGTGCTTGCCTCTAAGGTTGCCAGTTTCATTTAATTTGGATTCTAAGTAGGCATGATTCGAAATAGGTTATTTTCTGATTCATCCAATTTCATAAGATGATACATAACGAGTATTTAGTAAGCCATATTGCTTCAGATTCTCATAATGCCAGATTCTGAGTAGGCAGACAATTACATACTCTGGATCTTAGCAGGTTGGTAAGCCTAATTCGGAGTAGGTATCATGACAGATCTAAGTTCATTTAGACTTGTTCTGGGGACAGATAACATTATATGTGAGGGACTTTAGTAAAACGTCCCACTTTGTCGAATCTAGTTACGGATTTACGGGTAGTTTAGTGAAATATGGCAAAACCTTAGAATAATAACGCCTAGAATGATAGTATCACACGGCCGACGCGCCAAGCGAGAGGCATAAAATGGATTCATGTAGTTGTGATCAACTCGTACTTACACGCGCCAATACGCACACAAACGCACCAGAAGTGTTGCTAGCGCAATCACATTCCCTGAAAATGTGTGATACGTTGCGTACCGGCCATGTTTTATTTTTCGAAGTTTTTTTTTTACATATGAATGTACCTACTCATATTGTACTATTTAGTACCTAGCATAAAATAATTGTACTTCTTCATAGTTAACTAATAAACGAAGTTTAAATTGGCCTGTACGCAACGTACTCGTCTCGTGCGGGCCAGCGGCTGAAAATTAAAATTTGAGTAACAGACGCCGATAAAATAATGTACTCATTATGTACCAAGCAGTATTACTCGTAATAACAATATTTAAAAAATATGCTGCCGTCGCCGTTGATTGTCATTATAAGTTAGCCGGTATGTACCGAGTACCTACGTTCCATAGGTACGGACAATAAATAGACTTTAATGGGTATTTAGAAAAAAACGATATTAGAAAATTGTAACCAAAATGTACTTCACCTATTTATTTTATTTATTTATTTTATTTATTTGGTTTAATGGTCCAGACAAGCGTTTAATGACAAAGTGTGCAGTAACAGCCCAAAAAGACCGGGGCCTGTGCCAGGGCTAGTTACGTATTGTATGACAGATTTCTCAGAGAGCGATCGGTGTTTTAGAGAGACAAATGTGTGACTAAATTAGATATATTTTAACTTACTTTAACTAAGCTTAGCTAATCAATATGGCATAACTTTCATTAGCTTCCATAGAGGTTATGCTATATTGTAAATATAAATATATATAAATGTATAATAAATATATATTGTATACGTATATAAGTAAATATATGCGCGCATTAACATAAAAGTTATTTATCTATTTTGTAGTATGAATGGAGTTTAATCAATATTTAGGGAATAAGATTTGAGTAAAAAGTATTAAACTCTGTAAACGAAAATTCTGCAAGAATTTGTTTACTGTTTTTGTTTAAACTATTTATGATCGCCTTATTTGTTACAGACCCATTTGGACTATCTATTCGTAGTAATTCCAATGGTTCTAACAATTCACTGGGCAATTTATTGAAAAGCCTAGGCCCAATATATGAGAAATGCTTCCGAGCGGTTTTACTGTTCCTAACTGGCGTCTTATACTTACTTCGTATATTTCTGAGGTTTTCTTGGTTTACATTTAATACTAAGTCGTTTACGTGTCTACCAAAATATATTATTACTTGCCATATATATAGTTGCCGTGGCGTCAACACCTGGCTCAGTTTATAAATTCCTTCCGTTGAAAATCTTCTTAGCTTTCTTTTAATTATTTTTAAAATCAATTTTTGTGCTATCTCTAATTTAGATATAAGTTGTGCGCTGCAGCCTCCCCATGCTATAATTCCCGATAATAAAATAGTCTGGGTTAACGTATAGTACACGGTCTCAAGAGTTTTCTGATCGACAATATTTCTCAGTTCCAAAAACACGTAAGCGGTTTGTCTTATTCTAGTCGCAATGTTTTGGCAATGATGGTCCCATCTCAGGTTTTCGTCAATTTCAATACCAAGGTATTTAAGCGAATGTACTCGACGTATTTTTGTACAGTTACAAGTGCTAACAGTGTTTTCTGAACATATGTGTATTTTTAAGCAAATGTTTTGCTTAGGTTGTCCTGCTTTAGTGAATGAGAAGCATAAGTAATTAGTCTTAGTAACATTTAAGGATAGCAAATTCCTATCATACCAATTTTGCGCTATTCTTAAACCTTCCGATGCAGAGTAAACGCTGCATCCCAAGATTCCCCAACAAAGCTTATCACTGTATCATCAGGAAAACATATACACTGACATGTTTGTGACTGCAGTACGGAACAAAAGTCATTTAGATATATATTGAATAGAATTGGGCCCAAAACACTGCCTTGGGGCACGCCTACTGACTGCATACCTACTGACTTATTACAAAATTATGATAATTAAAACACAAATTACAAAATTATGAAAAAGTAAGTAAGTATTGTTTATCTCACAAGGTTGAGGTAGGGGTTACCGTAATCGGGAGACCTAAAAGTAACTAAATTGGCCAAAAATAACCCCAAACGATAAAGTAATTTTAATTTAAAAATGTAGTTCACCTATTGTAGTGCAGTACTTTTGGGTACAATTTTTTCGCATCAACATTTTTGAGTACATTCATATGTAAAAAAATCTAAAAAAAAAAAAACATGGCCGGTACGCAACCTGTCACACCTGACCATTTTCAGGTGTGACGGGGTAACCAAGGCGACTCTTGGTGACAATAACTCTTGGTGACTGGTAAAATAAAAAAATAATATCATAGAACTATTTTTGACTTCAAAAATTATTAAATACATTAACCGGAGGAATATTTTATTAGATTATTAATTCAGGTAATAGTCCATTATAACCGTACCATCAAGTTCATCATTAAGTTAGTTTGTCATGAGGACAGAATTATGAGTAAATAAATCCGTTACATTAGCAACACTACGTTGTCATCCCGCTTTTAGAAAATATGCAATTTAGATTACTGTTTTACGTAAAAATACGAGTTAAAGAATAATATTTACGAGTGAAATGTTATCTTAGAATGTTTATCCTTCTTATCCGATGCATTGTGACACCCTTTCACTGCACAAACCGTCATATTAATTGAAAATGTGGGAGCTGTTGACACCTGACACGCGTCCTTGCGACCAATGTATATAGTAGTCTTTGCTTGCGACTGACTAGCCGATCGGCGTACTTAGCCATTTATGTCCAAGTTTTGGTGGCCTCACCGTTGCGCGTGGACTGCGTTTCTAAGGCGTTATTAATCTAAGGGCAAAACCTACCGAAAATCGACTTTCAATGAAAACTGATAGAACAATACTATTATAAAGTTGTAAAAATGAAATGTCTGTATATTGAAGATATTTTCAAAAAATTTATTGTTACGGAGGTCACTAAAATGAAAAATATTTTTTTTGATTTTATGTATGTTTGTATGTGTCGTTGTGGCTTCATCACGCAAAATCGGCTAAACAGATTTCCACAATTTTTGGTACACGGGTAGCTGGGTATCTCCAGATGGTTATAGGATACTTTTTACTCGACTACGCTGAAGATAAAACGACGGGTTATGACTTATTCTCCTCCGCGAACGAAGTTGCGGGCATCTTCTAGTACTGTAATAAACCTATGATCTTGACGTCGACCCATCAATGTTCAATTTTAGCACCTTTTTAAGGCCTCAAAGTTTAGTGCCCAGCGTCCCACTTTGTCGAATACCTAAAAAAATCGTCGATATCATATTTGTGCCTGTTATAGGGAAAAATTTCTACTTTATCGATATATAGTTATGAGTAGTTTGTAATATAACAAAGCATAAGCTATCTTTTGGTGAAAAAAATATGCTTTAAGTGCTATAGTATTTTTTTTTAAAATTATTCAAACTTGCAAAAGTGAAAAAGCGACAACTGAGAAAACACATTTGTACTTTGAAGTTATGGAGTGGTTAGTATCAAATGAATTGCCATGGCAAAGACTTACAGCCAGCTACACACTCCTTACAAATAATTAAAAATAAACAAACCAACCTGATCAGATTGGCCAAACTTTCTGATAGAATTGCTCAAACTGTACTTTTTAACCGACTTCCAAAAAAAGGAGGAGGTTCTCAATTCGACGGAATGTTTATTTCTTATTTTTTTATGGATGTTCACCGATTACTCAAAGACTATTTGACCGATTTCAAAAATATTTATTTGGTTTTATAGAAGGTACTTTCTAGTTGGTCCCATTTAATTTTGGTGAAGATCTGATGATGGAATCCATGAGGAATTGAAGGAACTCCTCAAATATTGTAGGCATATATATAGCGATTTTGGTATTATAAGAAACATAATAAGCATTTGCATTCAGAAAGCGTAAATTGGTGAAGTGGAACTGATGCAGAAGACCACAGAATGCCATCGGAACTCCTCAATGATAAATGATTTACGGGTGGCGACAAAATATCTTGATTAATTTAGCTCAGCAACTTCATAGTCACAAATTTAAATATTCCTGATGAGAATGGTACCATCGAATTTATTTGATGATGGAGCCGGAAGGTAGGCACCAGACCTATGTAATAAAATAATGTATCCTAGCCGTGTTTGGGCTTGTTCGAATCGTCACGAGATACACTTTTAAGTAACGATTAACTAAAAAAATTAAAATAAAAACTTTTAAACAAAAAAATAAAACCGTCTCCAAAAAAACTAAAAATTAAAAAATAACGCTATAATTCAGTTTCTTCAAATTACTTACAAGTAACCGTTTGTATACTCAATCTATACAGTATATACAATTAATGTTATTTTGGAGTCGGTGCCATCTTGTCACAAGTTACTAAAATCGTCAATTTTCAATATTTTACACATTCTTTATATGGCACCGACGCCAAAATAAGATTAATTGTATATACTGTATAGATTGAGTATACAAACGGTTACTTGTAAGTAATTTGAAGAAACTGAATTAAGGCGTTATTTTTTATTTTTTAGTTTTTTTGGAGTCGGTTTTAATTTTTTGTTTAAAAGTTTATACTTTTTCATGACATATACAATTTTAATACTTATTGGTCTTTTTTATTTTCTCGCAGTCGAAGTGAAAAGCAGAGTGTTTAACACGTAGCTAAAAGCTTTTATATGACACTCAGATATATTTGTAAATTTTCTGTCTTCTTTTGATGTATTTAAGTTGAATAATTTAACTTTTCGCCATATGGCTTTTATAATAGCAGAAACAGCCGGAAATTTTGCAGTCTGGAAATACTTCTTTAATGGCGTTCATGACTGCCAATTTGAAATCGCATTTGAAATTTAGCACGCTTATACACAATTTGTCTTTTATTAAACTAAAAAACCGAACATAGGTTTATTGGCTCTTGTCCGGAAGTAGCCGATAAATAAATGGGATAATGTTTGTGCTCTTTTCTGTCAACCCAATGACTACATGAAACGAGTAAAGTTGGTAGAACAGATGGGGCACGCAATGCTATCCCCGAAGAAATGTACATCATTGCCTCCAGGTCTGCATTGCTAAGATACATCCGTGCTCTGTTGTTGAACTAAATAAGATAATTTTATTTATAGTCCCATCTCTGCATATGACGAAATCTTTGCCCAACGTTTTTTTAATCAACAAAGATTGCGAGCCAGAACGGCATAGACTACATGCACGTGCTGATTTATTGCCACGCTATTTATAAGAGGGCGAGACAAGGATAGTCGCAGAAAAATGCACTGAGCGTAAACAATTCAATATTATGTGTATACTTATATTGCTTTCAATGTCAAACATTACTCATTTATTATAATTTAGATTGCTTTGGAGAAAACTCAATAGTTATAAACGCCTGATGCATTACCTACTTATGTCTAGTAGCTAAGAAAATTATCAGTTTTACATTATAGACCTTTACGTCCAGGATAATTGTTTTTCATTTCATTATTTACAAATTAATTTATGGTAGTAAATGATGAAAATAAGAGAGAAGCCTTTCACACCCTTATCCACTACATGTTTTTATGGTACAATATTTTTGAGGGCTGATTGTAAAGGATGAGCAAAATAATATATGCTCTTTACGTCAGACCGTACGCAAATGGAAAATAATCAAAATAAATGAGGGGCTTCGAGAAAATGTAAGCCCTTTACAACCTTCCTCACTTCATGTTTTGGTGGTAAAATATTTTTTAGAGCTGGTCGTAACGGACGAGCAAAAGAATTATGTCCTTTAGGTTCATCTAAATCATACGTAAATGTAAAATAATTGAAATAAATGAAGGACTAAAAGGACATCAACAAAAATGTAAGCCCTTTACAACCTTGCTCACTCCATCTTTGTGTTACAATATTTTTTACGGCTGGTCGTAAAGGACGAATAAAAAAATATGCCCATTACGTCCATCTAGACCATCCACCAATGAAAGATAATCTTAATAAATGAAGGGCTTAAAGGTCATTATGAAAATTGTAAGTCTTCTACGACAAGAGTTATATTTAGCGGTTTACTATACGTTATATTTTATAACTAAGAGATTTAAGGCGGGACATTTACGCCCCTTCAGCTAGGCTATTTTTACGAGTGCGAAGAACAAAGTGAAAGAAGAAGCATCGCTCGAATACCCGTTGATGATGAGTGCTGCTGAGCAGCACTGGGGTGGAGGATGTTGCCGAGGGAACGCGTAGTTGGGGCGCGCGGGGTGAGGAGGGCCGAACGCGGGGAGAGATCCGATTGCGAGCGCTACCGAACGGACGCTAATTTGTTTTCTAAAAATCTTAATGTTAATTTCTTTACGTATGTACTCATATTTGTAAACGTACTTTCTAAAATAAAGTATAGTGCATGTTATTAACCATTTTTATTGGGCAAAAACCCATAACAGTTACATGCGTAAAGGCAACTTTTTAAGAGATATCGAATTTTAAGAGATAGCGTTTGAAATTCTGAACAAAACTGTATAATAATATAACTCATTTTCGCCAAATTGTCCTTTACGCCAATTGAACCCAAAGGTATCGATATCTTTCACCAAAAGATAGCGTATGATCTGTAGTATTAGGAACTACTCATAATCATAACTCCATATCGACAAAGTGGGACGTTTTCGCAAAAACAGGCACATATGGTAAATATTGACCTACATACATTAAAGGAGTCGTCAAACAGCCGGCTGGGCGCAGCGTGAGTGGGCGCGCTCTCGGCGTGGTGGTCACACAGATTTGTTCGATAATTTTCACAAAAGCATTTTTTCATAGTAGCGAATTTTCACATCGCGTTCTTTCATGATCGGAAATATAATTATTCATCTTTTTTCATGTAGCGATTTCTCATAGAGCGTTTTTAATGTTCGCGTTTATTTTTTTCGCTGATTTTACCAACTCAGTATGTTATTTTATCAGTCGCATATATTGATAGTATTTTTTTTCCGAACTCGATTTTTTACATGTTGATATTATATTATTAGCGAATTATAATACGCATACAACTCTGATTAAAACAAGAATTTTGTCGTTGTGTTAACTTTAAGTAAGATGATCCCTTGATAGTATATTATAGGCATTGGCTGATAAATAACAGTTTATTATAGCCTGAGAAACTTAGAAAAACTAGCGGAAATAATTTCTTGTAGTTGTCAAAATTGGTAGAGGGCTTCCTTGAGGTGTTTTGATAAACCTCCTAAAAGTCCTCGGGTGTAGGGGCTGTGCTGACGTCAGGATTTTGGTTTAATTGAGAAACTGTCACTTTTTCAGTTATTTGCCTTTATCTCGAAAACGTTTAAAAATACTGGCACAGTTGCTTTTACAAAAATAAACAACATTACATTTACTACTAATTTGGTTATATTAATTTTTATTTTTCGCATAATAGTTCGGTATAATGGAGCGTAACATTTTGAGAGTCAAATTAACAGATCGCATCAAAGATACCATCTTACGCTTCAAAACCCAAATTGCCGACGTAGCCCTGACAGCCGATAAGCTGAAATGGGACTTGGCTGGACACGTTTGCCGCATGGCGAATGAACTGTGGGCCAAGAATACCACTGACTGGATCCCACCCAATAGAGTTCGGCGTCGAGGTAGACAAGGACGGAGATGGCGGAGTGACCTAGACACGTTCCGGGATTGGTCCGTTGCTGCCTTCAATAGGGACGAATAGAAGAAAGATAGGGCGGCCTTTGCCCAGCAGTGGGACAGTTCAGGCTGATAACAATAATAATAATAAAAAAAAAAAAAAAAAAAAAAAAAACCAACCGCTGACAACGTCACACGTGTTTTGATAATAATATTTTGGAAAATCGTTTGCAAATAATTTTATCACCATGTTTGGATTGTTTTACGTGCTTTACAACTAGTGGGCTCATTTGATATATGTATTTTAAATTTCTGGTAAGTATACATTTGAATAAAGCCCCAGAATGAAATTTAACCCGAACTGACAAGAAATGTCGCCTTTGTCAACAACACGGAAAATTTATATCTCGCAACTTATACATGCAAACGAGAAGCAAAACACGTCTAGCGGATACTAGCGCACGCCCACCACCCTCGCCCGCCTCCGCCAGCTCCGCTGCATCACCGTCGAGCGATGAATACGCCACCGCCCCGGACGAAAGCAGTGAGTCGAGCGATGAGCGCGGGCCGCCGCCTCCGCCGCCACGACCGCCTGCGCGACGAGGACGGCCACCGCTGCCGGCACGCTTGGGGCCTGCGGGGCACTCTGCTCCGCCCACGGCTCCCGCTACCGGTGGTATAGTGCGTCGCATGCGATGGTCTCAAGCCAACAACGAGAACGTCATGCGCGCATACTATGGGGCTACAGAGGGGGGAACCCACCTGTCTGCATACCGGGTCAGGATGCTCCTCCTGTTCCAGACCTTCGAACCGGCCATCGCCGCATCTGCGCAGCGGCTATCGGATCAAGTGCACGCCATTCAACGGCGTAAGCTGCTGGACGACGCGACGCTTGATCGACTGCGCCTAGAAGTACTGGCTGCTCGCGCGGCCTCCACGTCGTCTCGGAATCCACCTGCTACGTCGCCGGTTCCGGCGCCAGCACTCGACCTGATGCCGGGGGCGCCGCGGGTCGATCCCGACTCTGACGAGGAGCACTGCGCGAGTAGCGTAAGTACCCAGGCCAATGAGCAATTGAGGAGGACTCTGGAAGAGACGATTGAGCGGTATCGATTCGCACCTGACTCTAGGCCGCGATTACCACGCTTGCCCGCGAATAAACGTAACTTGGCGGTAGTGGGAGCCTTGAATGCTTTGCTAGACCCGTATCTGCGGGCTAGCGAAGATCTAGCTGATACCCACTCGATCATGTACTGCGGGGCCATCGCGGCGTGCCGCGTTGCTCGTGTCAAGTTCCCGGACGCTGACCGAGCACCGCGGACTGCCGGTGGTGTCCCCGCCTGGCAAGTACGGATCGAGCGGCGTATCAGCACGTTCAGGACTCTCATTGCAAAGCTAATCTGCTTCAGGGGGGGGGTAACAACCGCCCTCGTGTCATGCGCTACGTAGCACAGGCCTTTGCGGGGACTGATGTCAGTTCCTGTGATTACATGGCCTGTGTCACAGAGCGCATCGACTTCCTGAAGCAGAAAGTCTATGCGTGGGCAAGCCGTATCCGTCGCTACAGAGAACGTGTGGATCGATTCCAGCAGAATCGCCTCTTCCAGAGCGATCAAAGGAAGGTATACCGAAAGTGGGAGGGAACCGACCAACGTGTGACCGACGGGCGGCTGCCGGATCCTACCGCCATGAGTAATTTCTGGCGTAGTATCTGGTCGGTGCCAGTCGAGCACACAGAGGGCGAGTGGATGAATGTTGTCGAGCGCGAGTGTGAGCCCATCGAAGCCATGGGGGCTGTTACCATCAGCCCCGATGACGTGAGTTGTGCGGCTCGTTCGACTCAGAACTGGAAAAGTCCTGGGCCGGACGGGTTGCACAACTTCTGGGTTAAGTGGTTTCGATGCTCACACGAACGACTGGCAACACAATTCCAACAAGCCCTCGAGCTTGGTTCCCTGCCATCTTTCTTAACAACTGGTGTTACCTTCTTGCTCTACAAGTCCGGTAGTACCACGGAAGCGAAAAACTATCGACCCATCACGTGCTTGCCTACGCTGTACAAGCTCCTTACATCTATTTTGAGAGCAAAAATTAACACGCACATTGTTGCGAACAACGTTTTGGCCTTCTCTCAAAATGGATGTAGGGTTGGGTCCCGTGGTACTAAGGAGCTCCTCCTTATTGACACGACCATTTGTCAACAAGTTCGGCGGAGCAGGGGGTCTCTCTCTGCCGCTTGGATTGACTACAAGAAGGCCTATGATTCGGTGCCTCATTCATGGCTCGAGAGGATTTTGGAGCTGTATAAAGTCGATACAGCTCTAAGATCCTTCTTAGGCGCATGTATGAGACAGTGGACCACAGTCCTTTGTCAACCAGGCGGCCGAGACGCTCGCCCTGCTCCGCAGGACTTTATAAGGATTAAGAGGGGTATTTTTCAGGGCGACAGTTTGAGTCCACTGTGGTTCTGCCTAGCCCTGAATCCACTCAGCACTCTGCTGAAGGATTCAGGACTAGGTTGCCGGCTTCGGAGGGGGGGTGAGATCATTTCTCATCTGATGTACATGGACGACCTCAAGCTGTTTGCACCAAAACGACCGGAACTGGTGGAGCTACTGAAAGTTACAGATACTTTCAGTAGCGCCATCAAAATGGAGTTTGGTGTAGACAAGTGTGCGGTCATGCATGTACAGCGGGGGAAAGTTGTAAATTCCGCGAATTTAGAGCTTTCCGAGACAATGTCTCTTAGATCTCTCTCCGAAACTGAAACCTACAAATACCTTGGTATGTCACAGGCATTGAGTATTGCGGATGGGGACATTAGGCAGGCAGTGAAGGAGCGCTTTTTCTGTCGCCTGACAAAAGTACTTAACAGTCTTTTGTCGGGTGGCAACAAGGCGCGCGCCTTCAACGCTTGGGTGATGCCCCTGCTCACTTACTCTTTTGGAATACTAAGGTGGACCCAGACTGAGCTGGAAGCCCTGGATAGGAGGGTCCGTATGCTGCTCACTACACATCGCATGCTACACCCACGCTCGTCAGTAATGAGACTGTACATCCCGCGTAAGTGTGGGGGCCGTGGCTTTTTAAACGCCAAGGACCTCCATAATCGCGAGGTGTGCAGTCTCAGGGAGTATTTCCTAAACAACGAGTGTGGGATACATCGCGATGTAGTGGCAGTAGACAAAGGCCTCACCCCTCTATCCTTGGCAAACGAGAACTGGCGCAGACCAACGGTGCTTAGCACCGTAGACCGCAAAGACGTATGGAAGAGTAAGGAGCTACACGGGCGGTTCTACAAGGCCCTTACAGGACCCGATGTGGATCTGCTCGCGTCGGTGAACTGGCTACGTTTCGGCGATCTCTTCGGGGAAACCGAAGGTTTTTCCTGTGCAATTGCGGACGAAGTTATCATGACGAACAACTACCGGAGATATATCCTGAAAGACGGTACGATCGACATTTGTCGGGCATGCCGCCGTCCCGGAGAGTCACTCAGGCATATCATGTCCGGTTGTTCTCATCTTGCTAACGGCGAGTACTTGCACAGACATAACCAAGTAGCCAGGATTATTCACCAGCAACTTGCTGTTAAATACGATCTTGTGGGGTCTGAGGTGCCATACTATAAGTATGTACCGATGCCAGGTCTCGAAAATGGTCGTGCCACGCTGTATTGGGATCGATCTATCCTCACGGACAGGACTATTGTAGCCAATAAGCCTGATATCGTGCTGGTAGATCGATCTAAGCGCCGAGCAATGCTCGTCGACATTACCATCCCACATGACGAGAACCTCGTGAAGGCCGAGAAGGACAAACTCAGCAAGTACCTTGACTTGGCTCACGAGGTCACCGCCATGTGGGATGTTGATTCGACGATCATTGTGCCAATAGTCGTTTCGGTAAACGGTCTTATAGCGAAGAGTCTCGACGAGCATCTTAAGAGACTCTCGCTAGATGGCTGGATCAAGGGTCAGATACAGAAGGCAGTAATCCTGGACACGGCCCGCATTGTCAGGAGGTTCCTCTCTGTGCAGCCCTAACCACCGGTAGCTTGAGCCCTGCCCCGCTGCCGGCGGCACCCTAGGTTAGGTTTTTTATAATGTGTTTATATTTTGTATTTGCATTTTGTATTTTACTTTTTATATATATATATTGTAAAAAACCTACCTAAGATTGAAAATAAATAAGTGTATAATAATAATAATAGTTTCAGAGAAAAATTATATCGAATTTTATAAAACCTCCAAAACTTTGAATGCTCTTTAACCTGCTATATTTGTCATGCTATTTAAGATCTGGACTTGAGTTTTGGTCGGATTGTCAAGAGTACATTAACACCGGAAAACCATCGAGGACCATCGCGCGGGTACAGGGGGGAGGACAAGCTCGATTAGGAGGATGTGTATCAGAGCCATATTACTCCAAAACTATACGTCCAAGCGAAAAATCTCAAAGGATATTGCCGAATAATTTAAGAACGACCTATTTCTTCACAAAAATATAGTTTATCGTAATAAACTGTTACATATCAGCCAATGCCTATAACATACTATCAAGGGACCATCCCACATACAATTAACACAGCGACAACATTCTTGTATTAATCGGAGTTTTATGCAGATATTATAATTCGCAAATAATAAAATATCAACATGTAAAAAATCGAGTTCGGAAAAAAAATATTACAAATATATGCGACTGATAAAAAATTTATAAATAAAAAAAGAACCGACTTCAAAATAAACTAAAAAGCCGGAAATAATCTTTACGGATACATTTGAATCACCTTTTGAAGTCGGTGTCAAACCATTCATTTATTACTATTGAGAACCGCAGTGGCGAGCCTTTAGTTATTATCTACCTACATATATATTTAGTCATAGTAATTCGTATTTTTGTTGAATAAAGAACTTTATTTAGTTCAGGTTTGGCACCGACTTCAAAAGGTGATTCAAATGTATCCGTACCGTACATTAAAGATTATTTTTGTCTTTTTAGTTTATTTTGAAGTCGGTTCTTTTTTTATTTATAAATTTAATTTTTTTGCTTTTTAGTGATGGATTTTAGTAGTGATATATAGTATTTTTTAGAGCCCAGAATGGGAAGATTGAGGTGGCACTTTGCACGCATCTCGAGTCTTTGGAAGTAAGAAATGTCAAAGTCGGTTAGTTCATTGTACCTTCCATCATCAGCTCAGCATGAAATGATGACAACCAGAGGAAAAGAACTTATAACTTTAAAAATATATATACAAAACATTGTTAGTGCCTATAATATTTGAGGGTTTCTCTCGATTTTCCTGGTATTCCATCATCTAATCCTGACTAGTGATAAGGAGACGACTTCAGGGACACACTAAAAAGAATATGACTAACAGTCTTAACGTATCTACCTCTAATAGATGATTTTTTTAAGAATTATCCTCTAACTCTTAACTATTAAGGAGTTGTACTTTCCATCATCAGCTCAGCATGATGAGATGATGACTACCATATGCAAATACTTAAATAGCTTAAGAAAATATATGAAAAACGTTATAAGTGCCTATAAAATTTGAGGATTGCCCTCGATTTCCCTGAGATCCCACCACCAGATCCCAACTTGGTAGCAATGGGACCACCTCGGGAGTATATCCTTTCAAATAAAAAAAAAATTAAAATCGGTCCACAATTGGCGGAGTAATCGGTCAACATACATAAAAAAAAATACAAACTGTCGAACATATAACCTCCTTTTTTGGAAAGGTTAAGAATAACTTACCTACTGGTAATATCAGCGAAAAAAATTAACGCAAACTTTAAAAAAACGCGTTATGACAATTCGCTACATGAAAAAAAACGAATAATAAAATGTCCGCTCATGAAAGAACGCGATGTGAACATTCGCTGCGATGAAAAAATGCTTTTGTGAAAATTATCGAACAAATCGTCACACAGCAGCGCACGTCCCGCTCGCACCGCGCTCTCGCCCGCGCCGCGCCGAATCGAACCAAAACGCGTGTATTTATTTTAATACTACAGTTTTGCAAAATAAGTGAAACGGGTTACTTAAATGTTACTGAATTTAATATTATTTACTTATTTATTTGACGCAAGAATAGCGGGATATTAAAAAAAGCCGAAGAGAAGGCCTTTTATTAAAGAAAACACCCTCTGTTTTCTTTGACAAAAGGCCTTCTCTTCGGCTTTATTAATGTATAGCTACGGAACCCAAAACTGACATTAAATTACACATAATTAATGAATTATTACAGTGAAACACGAAGAGGAAGAGAAAGCGAGAGGGAGGGAGGGAGAGAGAGAGGTAGGGAGGGAGAGAGAGAGGTAGGGAGGGAGAGAGAGAGGGAGAGATAGATAGATAGAGAGAGAGGATGGGAGCGAAGGAGTGAGGGAGGGAGGGAGAGAGAGAGGAGAGAGGGAGGGGAGAGACAAAAAATATGACGCAGGTTTTCAAATGACGTTATCACGTAAAATTATCGGCCGTAAACCGACTTTAAAGACAGACTCATTTTTAACCGACTTCCAAAAAAAGAGGAGGTTATATGTTCGATAGTTTGTATTTTTTTTTTCAATTCAATATAAGCGTTTGCTTAAAAACTCTTTTTTTAATGAAACTGTAAAGTAATATCACAGTATAAGGACAAATACAGTAATAAATGTCCGGCCCCATAGACGCGTTTCATACCTACAATCGTTACAAGCGGTTGTACCTACAAAGTCGGATAGCATAGGTATTTAGTTATTTTGATTGTTAAGTGTCGCGTAATGTAAACATTCATATAATCACGGGTCGGAACCGGCATTAATTTACCGGTTAGTATCGTTCCAATACCCTTTCATTATTTAGTTCAGTCGTTAACCGGTAAATTGATGGAACGATAAAATAAAATTGGAACAATTCTCTTTTACCGGTAAGTAGAGAGAACGAAATTTAAACGTTCGTCTAACTAAGGTTAAACCCAGCCGCCCCCGGCGGCGTGCGACCTTGAGCCACACAGACACACCCTGTCGGCGGCGTCCAGGCTTAACCGGTGTTATGGAAGCAACGGCGACGCCCAACGTGTCGGTCGCGTTATCATGCTATCTCTTTCACGCTCACTTCGCCTTCACTTTCTCGCCTGTTCTATTTCTCTTTGTTTTGATTTATTTAGCTGTCGGTTGTTCATGTATATAGGTACTTAATGTTAAAATTACAATTTCAAAATTTATAAATGTTTGCTTTGTTACTATATAAAATATGATATGATATTATTATTGGCATGATTAACAAAATGTATAATATGATTGACTTACCTGTATACATAAGGACCCACTTCATTTACAACTGGAACGCCTCCGTTAAGAACATCTTCTCTGTTCGTAATGTTGAAAACCCTAATAGTGAAGTTTAAAGGGAAAGGGACCTCTGTAAACCTTTCTAGTTGTAAAGTATCCTCGTGCAAAGCCACCTCCTGAAACATTATTCCGGGTAAACCATACACAATACTATCGTCGGGTGACAATACAAACACTAATTGGTAGTAGTGCAACGAATAGGCAAGTGCGCGTGGTCAATTTCTGAGCTCGCATTTTTAGGGTTCCGTACCAAAAAGGAACCCTTAAGATGCGATTCTATTAGAGCGCCACATCTCAAAAACTACTTACACTATCTATTTGAAATTTTCAATATTTATACTTAAACATGATCAGCCCACATATATTGCAAACAGACGACGATGTGAGGGGGAGCAAAAATTAAGTCTAGCCACTAGGTCAAACATAAGGTGTCAGATGAAAGAAACACCATATCTCCGAAGTTTACCGAATTTAAACACGGCTAGTGTTAATTTAAGCCTTAAGGTATTTTGAAATGTATTTTAAAAACAAATTAATCTTTTAATTCGTTTGGACCTCGACGGGGAAAGATTGTATTCTTTATGAAAAAAAATTGTTATGTGCATTAGGTCAAGACGGAAGTATGGGGAAGACTAAAACTACACCGAAAGTGGATCTTAAAGACGTTGAAATAAACTTGTCGTTTCCCCTCAGCCAAAGACATTGGTACAATGTTCCAACCGATTTATACAAACTACTTCATTCATCGATTATTGGCAGTCTTGTAATCGTTAGTTACACGTGACAAGCTCCGTCAAAATGTCTGCATGTGCTGTGTATGGGTTCAAAAAGCGTTCAAATACATCAAGCATACAAAAGATGGAATATCATCTCACATTTTGCTTTTATTGTACTATAATACAACATATTAATACATAAATTAAACAGTTTCTAGAAAATCAGGCATCTTGGAATTGATTACAAAATTATAGTTTGAAAAATATCGCATACCTACAGCTTGTATTTCATTTTGACAGATCGAGAAAGTTTGACGTTTAAACCTCCTCGTATTTCGTTAATAAGGTCTACCGGCCTTTAATTTTTTTATGAAATTACAAGCAAATATCAACCTTAACGAATTAATCTTATTTCTAAACTATTATGGCTCAATACTTATTGCTCCTGTTTACATACTGCAGCCCCGGATTTACGATTATGTCGAGGGGGGCAAAACCTTTATGGTGGCGCCCTCTCCCTTCAGTGTTTGAGAAAAATTGTTAAAACTACCAATGCCCGCCCGGGGCAAGTACCCCGGTTTGCTCCCCCTTAGATCCGGGGCTGACATACTGTATTGGGCGGTAAACTTAAATAATGGGATTGTTTTTAGTGTGGGTGCGTAGTAACGAGAGGAAAAAATGCATTTGTAGTTAGATTGTTTATTGTGTACTACCTCGCCCCCCTCGAAAAAAGACAGATTTGGATCATACTGGTTCTAGAATTTAGCCGTCGTACCTGTGGACAACGCAATAGTTAAGAGCTTGGGTGCATATAACTGATATTTTTATCGCTTAGATCTAGAGTATTAATCAATTTATACATCGCCTAATAGGGCACTAAGAAAAATTAGTATTTAAAGCCCTTAACTTTCAGGTGTCCACAGGAAAGACGCATAACGCTAACTCATACTAAAAATAATTATGACCCAATTGTTTGTTAGGAAATTCGTAGCGATGCGTACTCCATTACTAAATCCTTCAAGAAAATTTACATTCTGTTATTATTTTGTGTATACGCCTTGACATTTGATTACTATATTTTTTTCTAATAATTTTCCCAATTTGACATTGTGTTTTAATCATTTATTTTTTATTTTTATTTTTTTATCATGTAATTATTTTTATACTTCGAATTATTGTTTGTTAATTAAATCTAGCGCGCCCAAAGATTTGCACGCCTGCATGTAGGTAGAGTACACGGAATAATTGTTATACCGTGGTTATACCTTCCCATATAAGACCTATTGTATAGTATACTGAAGCAAATAAATAATTTTGATTTTGATTTTAAGAACCTATAATGTTTCTGGTACTTAAAAACTATTTGCTGACATTAAAAAAACTGTAATTAAAAGGCACTAGTGCGATTACGTAATGTACAAAAACATGCGTGTGTAATGGACTGGATTACAGCCATAAAAACGGTTTAATAAGAGCCACTGTACGAGAAAGTGTGTTGAAAAATTATTTAACGATAACCATGGATGTGCCTGATCGTTTCCGTGGATCTTGGAGCCCCAGACCACCTAAGAGGTTGGTGTTCAAGCCAATGAAAATGATGAGATTTTTCGTATATCCGTTTAGCATTATCTTATCACCAAACCAATTGAATAGGTATGTACTTGTGTGTTAACCTTAAGGTTTGTTGTCATTTTGCGACCTTTTCACTATACGATACTGGCCGCGTCATTCTTCTTTCTTACCGACATTGAATCTGTCCCCCCTCTATTATCATCTTAATTAAGGTACAAGTTACAGTTCCTGTGCATTGAAGATTTTTCCACATAAATGTAAGAAAACCGGCTCTACGAAGGTAACCGAATCGAAACTTTCTTTGGGATTTTGGTATCTTTGTACTTATTAGGTCGGGCTACTTTGACCCTACGAGGATAATGTGATTAATCTGTTTTCTTTGTCGTTTTAATAATATATTAATTAAATTAAATGTATTTTATACTTAATTATTATGAAATAAAATAGTTTAATCAATGGTGCTTTAATTTGAAATATATAAAACATAATCTATTATAAACAATTTACAGTAGGTAAAGAAAAAAAATCTTACAGGTGATATGAGACAGCAAAAATAAAATGGGTATTTAAGGGTGGGTAAAGTAATCTCGTTCACTTTGGAGGAGATCTGTACCTGTAGAGGGGTTCTTGCAAAATAATTTTGCTAAAAATTGCTATTAATTAATTTATTGCGTAATAAAATCACGGCATACTAACTTACACTAAAAGTAAATTATATTTTATGATTCTTATGTACTTTGTAAATCTAAATTATGTAAGAAATGTAAAGGCTTTTTTCTCAAATATACAATGAAATATTGATGTTATGTTCCTTATAATAGGCTGCAAAGTTTGACGTTTCAAGTGCGGCTAGGACAAGAGATCGTTAATGGAATTTCATACAAATCATGCAGGCCTAGGCCGGAAAAGTCCTCTTTTTAGGGTTCCGTACCAAAAGGTAAAAAAGGAACCCTTATGGTGCGACTCTGTTCGTCTGTCTGTATGTTGTGTCTGTCTGACTATTAGAGCGCCATATCTCAAAAACTACTTATGTTATCTATTTGAAATTTTGAATATTTATAAATATGATCAGCCCACATGTGTTTACTGTGCTTAAATTTCGTTTTATTAAGGAAAATGTGGAAGAAGATACCATTCCCCCCCTTTATCTCCGAAGTTTACGAAACGAAAAATCTGGAATTTTCTGGAATTATGTAATTTAATATGAATATTACACGAAAATTATAACCTGTCATCAACCTGTCTTGCTTTTTTTTAATCACGTAAAATCATTATTGAAATGTCCGGATTGGTCTTAACCAAACTTATTTGCCCCTCTATGTATGTAACGCCATAGATACCAGAGGCAAACTTAACTCAAGCGGCAAGTTAAATCGGAATAAGTGAAAGTTTGTACGGAACCCTCGGTGCGCAAGTCAGACTCGCACTTGACCGGTTTTTTTAATTTCCATTCCACATAAATTTGTGGCACAAACATCATGACATTCTGCCAGTATGCGTATTAAAAAATAAAACTTTGATTTCTTTGTTGTTTATTTCATTGCACGTTTGAAAAAAAACACCATACATACCTCGGCGGGAATGGGGTTGCTCGCCTCAGACCTATCAGTATCTATGTCTATATGTCATCCGCCGGCAACACCTTTCGTCACGACTTCTGTAGTAATTTTTAATTATATCACAAAGTAACTTGGTACGCTCAAAGTACCCCGACCTTATGGTACGTGTGTTGTATCAATTGGAGAGATTTCAACTATTTTCGGTAAGCGTATCGCTGCGCGGTTATCGACAGATAGTTATAGGATACTTTTTACTTAGCTACGCTGAGGCAGAAGGTGGAAAGTGGAGTGCGAACGAAATAAGAAGGACACTTTCTAGTTTAATATAATAAATGATGGTGACTTTGCATTTATATTTTTAATCTACACTACATATTCCTAATTTACATCTCCGTCACACATTTTTAGTATGGAACCATTGTCAGTAAAAGAGAACCAGTGATGTAGCTAGGTGACCAAGGACCTCGGTGCAAAGCAAAAGATTGGCGCCCCATGTCAGTGCGAGGTTTTATTGGTCGGGGGCCGAGTACCCGGAGCAAAGCAAAAGATTGGGGCCCCATGTCAGTGCGAGGTTTTATTGGTCGGGGGCCGAGGACCCGGAGCAAAGCAAAAGATTGGGGCCCCATGTCAGTGCGAGGTTTTATTGGTCGGGGGCCGAGGACCCGGAGCAAAGCAAAAGATTGGGGCCCCATGTCAGTGCGGGGTTTTATTGGTCGGGGGCCAAGGACCCGGAGCAAAGCAAAAGATTGGGGTTCCATGTCAGTGCGAGGTTTTGTTGGTCCGGGGCCGAGGACCTGGAGCAAAGCAAAAGATTGGGGCCCCATGTCAGTGCGAGGTTTTGTTGGTCCGGGGCCGAGGACCCGGTGCAAAGCAAGAAATTGGGGTTCCATGTCAGTGCGAGATTTTGTTGGTCGGAGGCCGAGGACTCGGTGCAAAGCAAGGGCTTGTGGCCCCATGTTAGTGCGAAGCTATGTTAGTCGGGGTCGAGGCCCCGATGGTGCACGCCACCGTCTAAGAAGAACCCTACTATAAAAACGATGCTCCTATTTGAATTCAGATCACTGATTAAGTTGTATTTATTACTCGTAGTCCTCACACGTTTATTTTTGTTTCTGAAGATACGGACATCTGCAAAACCTACTCGTAGGCACGGGAGTTGAACGCAGCGCTGAGGAATGTTATATGGTGCTCTGACGTTAGCGGTAATTCCATTTTGGGCGAGCGAGGCGGGCACTCCTCGCTGTAAGAACTAACTCACGTGCCTAATGCAATTATAACAATGCTTTAATCACTTTTAGTTCTATTTTATTACTCACGTTTGCAATCATGTTTTGAACAATACCATCCATAAAACCGAAGCCTACAATGGTCGAGGCAAGAAGCAGTCCTGCGCCGAGAAGTACAGTAGTGACTCCACATGCTATGCCGCACATTTTTTATTCGAAAGATGTTAAACTAATAAACAATTTACCACAATTAGGCAGTATCACAGATTATATGCAATCAGTACGTTACATACCGTGGGGCCAACACGATTACCTAACACAATTTTACTTTTATAGCATTCAATTATATTGATAATGATAACAACGGTAGGTAATTAGGGTTCAGCAACACATTTTTACACGATATCAGAATGCTACCGGAAATATTTACGCAAGGATCGACCACGTGCACAACTGTTCGATGGCGCTATTTTTTTAAGTTCACTGGTATAATATTATGATTATTACAAGCCACAGTAAAAAATCCTGTTAACTTATAAGTGACTTGAGTCTGTATGAGGTTTGTTGTCATTTAGACATAATAATCGAAGCCACTTACAAGTAGGTCTTGCAAATCCAGATCCTAAGAGCAATAGTGATTAACTTACCTATTACACATAACGTAACGTTCAGATACTTGTCAACTTAATTTCAATAAATAATAATAATAATGCCGCAGGGCAGCTTGTGGCGAGCTGTTGGGGAGTGACGACCCCACGGAGCCGAGATCTCCAGAGAGTTGGTCAGGGCCCTCGCCTCCGGTGTGTTTTCATCGGCAAGAGTGGATACCCGAGAGGACCCGTAGGACTCTCAGCTCTGGCTTGCCTTCATTGGCTGTCCAGAGGGGAGCGTTAGAGCTGTATGCTCCAGCGGTGGAAGTGTTAAAGGGCATAACGCCGCGAGTAACCTCGGAGAAAGCGCAGCACACTTCTCGACGCCCCTGAGCCCTCACGTCCGTGTTGCTTCCGGCTGTCTTGTTTGACGGCAATTACGGGGGCACATCAAGTGAGTGGCGAATCACCACCCTCCACAGATAGCGATCGATTTGGTGGTTATGGCGGGTGACATATTTCTATTGCAATAGACAAAAACAAAGTCCATCCAAACTACAATTTCATAGCCCGACATCTCTTTCCTTAAAATGCAATAGTCTAACATCTGCTGGGACCTGCTCATGGACGTATTTTCTTATTGATATGATCAGGAGCGAGTTCCAGCAGAAGTACAGCCACAGCAAACTTCTCGAAAGAGCCTCTACGTGTTGGATTCATACCCCACGCAAGGCTCTCAAAAATCCGGGACATACGAGCCCATGACTCAATGTGAGATACAAACATAATACTAATAAGGCGTAGGGATGTTACGACCCCACCGCCCGCTGGTTCACCGGGGCAATCAGTCAACGCAGGGCAGCTCGCCACGAGCTGTTGGGGAGTAGCGACCCCACGTACCTGAGTGCTCCTGGGGGACCCTGACGGAAGGTGTTGGGTCAGGACCCCACCTCTGGCTTCCCTGCACCGGCCGGTCAGAGTGGAGTCGCTAGAGTTGCGACTCGAGGGTGGATGTGGAACGTAAGTGGCGAGTTGGCTTCGGTAGAAAGTCCAGTGACACCTCTCCACCCTTAGTCCTCTGCCCCGATGTTGCCCTCAGGTCGCTATTTACGGGGGCCCATCTAGCGGGGGGCAAGTCATCGTCTACCAGTGCCTTTAGCCATGGGACACTTTTCCTGGTAGACGTCCGATTGTCTCAAGCAATAGCCCACCCACCCACCATATTTAGATCTCATCACTCTCCAATAGTTCTTGCATCTAGCGAGTGCTGTCTCTGTGTGCGTCCCATGATACGGGCAGGAACAGCACCCGCGCGGTGTACACCTTTCATTTCATTAAATTGTCGAAAGGGCTTCTACGCGTTGGCTTCGGCTCCGCGCACGCCTCCCAAAGGTCCGGGACACCATTGTCCCGTGAGCGGGTGCGACATACAGATATAATAATAAGTTTATTCATTTAAAAACACATTTTCAATATTGCAGTAGTTGAGCCCTCCTAATAAGTGAGTATGCACCTGTGTCAGGCGAGCTCGCTCTTCCAAATGTAATATTTTTGGTTACATGAGTATTGTTCACAATGGTTAATCTATGAACTTGCGAATTTAATATTTGTTTATACTAATTTTATTAATTAAAATTAAACCTAAGTATCTCCGTGTGTATGAATAAGTTTACGGGTTTGTACGTATAAGATATCATTATTCATGAAAATATTCACATTTCAAAACATCCTACATCTATATTAAACATATTATTTGTATATTAGCTATAATAGTAAGAAACCATAATATTTATAATCTATATATCTATAATACATTGCTCATTATTGATAAGAGCCTTGTGAGAGTAAATTTTCTGTTTGATCATAGTTAAGACTTGTTAGCCACTCTAATAACAATTGTTTACAATTATACAAGTTTAAGGAATACATGTTAATCTCCCTATTTATTTTATTATACAATAGTGCAGATTGAACCACAAATTGTCTAGTTGCAAAAACAAATTTTCTTGGTGGCACTGGCACAACCGTCAATTCTTCTACGATTACTAAATCAAGGGTTTGAAAGTAAGATTTTTATGTTGATTCAATACAACATTCAGGATATATAGTCTTCCCAAGATTAAGATGTCACAGTGCTTGTAGAGTTCTGTTGTGGGGTACCGATATGGCTTGAAGAACATGGTTTTAAGCAGACACCTTTGTCCTCTTTCGACTTCCAGAAACTTAGATTTAGATGCGCCCCCCCCCCCCCCCCATTTGAAATGCAATAAGTCATAACAGATTGCGCCAATGCAGTGTAGTTTAAGTAAAGTGGTAGTAGTGATGTGTCGAAGTATTTTAAAGATCCATTCAATTTTCTGATTCGATTGGTAATATACTCTATATGCGGGTGCCATGAGAGTCGGTGGTCAATAATTACCCCTAGATAATTGGTGGAGTTTACTCTGCCAAGTTGTGGACAATCACATGGTACGTTTATTGTGGATTTGCAGGCATGGATTTTCAGGTTAAGGTCATCGCCAGGTTGTGTACTATTTGTTTTAGAAAAGCAGATATAATTTGTTTTGCCGGAGTTAAGGGTTAATAGGTTTGAAGGTTTGAAGTTAACCATGTTCTGATCCTTTGGAGTCCTTCTTCAGCTATGTCATGCACAGATGCCCAACTTTTTCCTGTAAAGACAGCTACGGTATCATCCGCATATGACACAATGTGACCATTTTCAATACGCAAGTCTGTTAGGTCATTTATGTAGACCAAGAATAATGTAGGTCCAAGGACACTGCCCTGAGGAACTCCGAAAGAGACTTTGGAATCCTCACTTAAGTAACCACCAATTCTGACTCTCTGGCTGCGGTGGCTTAGATAGTCACCCAGCAAATCCAGCGGTTTACCTCTTATTCCCATGAGTTCAGGCTTATTTACAAGGGTAGGAATAGAGACCGTATCGAAGGCTTTTTTCAAATCTAAAAATACCGCTAGACATTTATTTACATTATCAACTTCTTTACAGATTATTGTCGTTAGGTTAAGTACTGCATACTCTGTAGAGTTACCCTGCCTGAAGCCAAACTGGGATTTTGACAGTAGGTTAAACTTGTTTACGTAATTAGTTAATCTATTATTGATTAGTTTTTCTATTATCTTTGATATTGCGGTTAGCACCGAGATAGGTCTATAGTTATTAGGGTCTGTCCTCTCCCCACCCTTGAAAACAGGAGTTATGAGGGATTTTTATAGAAGCGATGGGGATACCCCTTGTTTGAAACATAAATTTGTTAGATGACTAATTAGTAAAACAATTTCTGACTTGCACCGTTTTAAGAAACTGGTAGGGATTTTATCACAACCTGGCGCGCTCTCTGATTTTAATTATGACAGGATTGTAGCCACTTCTTGGGGATCCGTGTCTAAGAGTACAAAGGAAGAGTTGGCTATTTGCGTTGGTTTAGCGTCAGGCATTGAGTGCATCTGCTTGGAAGTGATGTTGGTTGCTAAGTTCTTTCCTATGTTGGTAAAGAATTCGTTAACAGAGTTTATAGATTCATTTGGAGTAGATTTGTACTTGAGTAGGTCTAAGTTATTTGTTTTTGTCCCTTTATAATTTGGAATTGTTTTGATTGTGCTCCATAAAGCCTTAGAGTTTTTTGTGTTTTTTTTAGTAAATGTCCTTCGTATTTGCGTTTCATTTTCTTAATTATGTTGTTTGTAAAGTTACGATACCTTTTAAATGTGATCCTCAAAGTCTCATTATTGGGCTCTCTTTTTAGTTTTAGTTGGGTCCTGTTCCTATTTTTTATGCACCGAACGAAGCACACCCGCAGTAATTCATGGTTTTATTATTCTTTGACTTCTAGGTATAATTTTTGTTGCAGTACTTTCTCTAATTGATTCATTAATTTTTAAGATTAGTTGTTCGATTATATAATTAGGGTCACTAGAAAATAAGAGGTTTTCAAGATTTTTTTCTAACAGTTTGGCAGCAGCAGTTTCATAATTAACGACTTCAATTGACTTTAAGGTAGAGGTTTTATTTTTATTGTGTTGTAGAATTAAAAGTGTAGTGAGATGATCCGAGATTGACGTGTTTAAAACGACTGTGTACGCTGTAGTAACATTTTTATGAATTTTAAACATTAAGTGATCGAGGCAACTTTGTTCCCTCTTAGGTGCCGTGGCTGCTAAAAATATTTAAATAATTCTGTCGATTTGTTCCGTCATACGATTGTTCTTGATTCCGGGGTAATAAATTTATATTAATATCACCAGCTAAACTATAGTTTTTGAGGATTTTAGAAGTTTTAAATTATTGTTTAGTGAAATTATGAAGTTGTGTGCGTTTGTGTTTGATGGGGAACGATATATGCCAAGAATTATTTTATTTATATATATTATTTTATTACATAAATGACACTCTTTGTCACCTTTATTACTAAAAATTAAGGTGCCAACTAATGTGACAGTGCCAAGCACTGGGACATTTACTTTATAGATCACCTAGCTTTTGCCCGCGACTTCGTCCGCGTATAGCTCGAATTTCTACAATGCGCCTCTACATAAGTACATCTCTAACAGAATATGTGTTTTAATTCTCTTATTCCTACCGTCCACAGTTACGTTACTTTTTTATATACCTGTAATGTGAAAAAAAATTATATAATTGGACAATTGAGATAAAGACAATATTGAACATAAGGTAGTTTTGCAGTACTTCTTTATATACCACATTAACAGATCCGACCAAGCTGCGTGGAGAGCTTACTCTCGAACAAGCCACGTAAAACTGGCCGTGCGAGAAGCAGTCCCCCCTAAGATCTGTTCCTGCGGTTTTCAGTGACTGACCCTGAGACTTATTGATCGTGAAACAGACCTTAAGGGGGAACTGCTTTTTAAATTGGAATGGGTATACCGAGGGTATAAGTGGTATCCGGGGTACATAAGTACACAGATTCACCTCGAGCACAGCCAGTAATTACGATGGCTTCTATAACGTTTTTATGTAAGGCTTTGATACGCACCCTGGTTCCATTGCAAAACTTCGGGTGATTGAGATTTCGCAGCAACATTACTCGAGCACCCACTTTTAAGATAAGAATGTGAGAGGGTAGGCCGGGTAGGTTAAGTGCATTTAAAAACTCTACGCGATAGTTTATGGCATCATTCGTGTTTACTACAGAGTCTACAGACTTTGTATTCGTATTCTGAACCTTCAAACGACTTCAATAAAATGTTATTAATAACGGAAGCCTGGTTGTTCTTAGGTGTCAGAATCGCTCGTTCACACAACCACTCCATGGACTTGCTGGGTAGATTTTGAACATCTGGGTGTCGACGGTCCGCACAACTTAGGCGAGAACCGACGGAATTGTAATCCTTCCCCCAGTTTGGAGATATCCTAGCGTTTACAACTAACGCCATCCAGTTACGCAAACAGGAACTAATTCATATAATAAATAATTGCTTTGAAACCAATAGTCATATTGGTTGCTGACAGTGAACTCCTGCAAAGCGATCTTAATAATCTAGTTAATTATTACCTGAAGAACAAGATCACAATAAGCATCAGCAAGTGCCGGTGTATTAGTTTCACTCGAAGAACTAAACCGCTAATATTTTCATATAATTTTAATGACGTTGCAGTGCAGCGAGTCGATGTTGTACGTGACCTAGGTGTAGCGCTAGACTCCAAAATGACCATGAGGAACCCCCGCCCAATAGTCAATAAATAAGTCTTTTCGTAATCTGGGTTTTGTGATGAGGACCTGCAAAACCTTTCAGAAACTTTTAAGTTTGAAAATAGTATATAATGGCTATGTAAGGTGTACTCTGGACTATGCTTCGCCGGTATGGTCAGTCTGCTACGCAACTCATATAAATCGCATCGAAAGAATCCAAAAAAAATTCATATCACACTTAAATTACAAATTTCATAAATCTGTTCCTACTTACTATGACAGTTGCAAAGAATATAATCTTTTAACGCGAAGATAGACGTAAACTGGCTGATATGAGCTTGCTTTTCGACATATTAAGAAATCGTATCGATTGCCCTGAGCTACTATCGGGTTTATTGTTCTGTGTCCCGAAGCGTCGCACTAGGCATACCACTATGTTCCATGTCCCCTTCCACTCTACTAACTATGGCGCCAATGCTGTATTATCTCGCCTTCCTCATCTATACAACCGAGAGTTTTATATGACTGATCCATTCATCGGGTCCAAGAATACATTTAAAAACGAAGTTTATAGGACACTGAAGGGATTAAAAATAAACACGCAATAACTTATTACAAAATCGGATTATTTTAATGCTATTATTATTTTACTTTTAAGTACTAACGTAGCAACTCCTTTCATTGGCTTTGGCTTTAATTTACTATTAGTACCTGGGCGACCGAGCCGTACTCGGTGAATATAAACATATATATAGATACATACAAGAATTGCTCGTTTAATGTAATCATCCAATACAACAGATCATATTTGGAGATCTGCGGGCCTATGATGGTCGCGTTTATCACGCGATATATGATATGATAACGCGCCTGTCACTCTCGCACTCACATACGTGTCAGAAGGTGACGGCAGCTATGTCACTTATTTATCGAGTGACAAAGGCAACCATCATAGACCCGCTGGTAGTTTAGGATAGTGTGTGTGAGAGTGTCAGTGAGAATTGTCTGCATGGTGGGTGGGGTGGGTGTAGGCAGCGTTTCTTGTCGGTGGGTACTTTTGTACTTACAATAACTCACAATATCTATCTTGGTATTTTCTGTATGATAACAAATAAGGAGAATGATGTCGGTATATTGTAATCCTGTATTCTATTTCATTTTTATCATGTAACATTGTGTAGTTTGCACTTTTTCATTACTTTACCTGAATACAAATATATAATTTCGTATCTTCTATAACCCACAATATCTATATCTTAATGATAAATTATATAAGAAAGTAATCTGTTATCTTGTCTTCTCTATAATTGTCGAAACCTGTAGGTAACATTGTGTAATTTGCACTTTATAATTTTCATGGCCATCTCAATTTATAAGATATCTCTGTATTTCTGTATGTATATTAACGGATGACTGTTATTGGCTTCCTATTATGTAAACCATTTTATGTAAACTGAACTACTCATGGCTGTTGTTATCCTGAACACCAATAAATAAAGAAATAAACAAATACTTACGATTAGCCAAATAATTAAAAAAAAAACAGTTTTTATTTTTTATTTGCCAAAGTACTTTATCCATTGACACGTCCTTTGGATATTTTATATATGTACACTCACCGGCACGGAATCTTGGCCAAGCATGAAACTTACGATAACATGAATTTGATTAATTTTAAATTATTTATTTAAATGCAGGGATATTCAATAAATGTTAGTTTAATGTTTTCTGAAAGAATTTTGCGATGAATATTGAACACATTTTTTTTTACTAAAAGCCGTTTTTTGTCAAAACAATATTGTTTTTTTATAATGATACAATTCAAAAGCTTTTGCTTATTTTTTATTCATTCTTAATTTTAATAATAATAATAATAATTTATTTTCGACCAACTGGGATCATTAATATCGAGTGTTGCCTCCTCTTGCTCTTATCACAGCCTGCATTCGATCTGTCATGCTTTGAATGAGATTTCTGATGTCGACTTGACTAATGTCATCCCACGCCTACAGTGCCGCGTTTCTCAGCTCCGCAAGAGTTTGTGGAGGGTTCAAGCTGGATCTAATCTTTCTTTTAAGCATATCCCAGATGTGCTCGATTGGATTTAAATCAGGTGACCTAGCTGGCCATTCAAGTTTCTGAATACCGACCTCCTGTAGGTAGACATTCACACAATGGGCAACGTGGGGGCGTGCTTTATCGTGCATTAGCAAAAACTCTGCTCGTCCGATAAGCTCCGAATAAGGCATTACGTGATCCTGAAGGATTTCCTCAACGTATCGAACAGCATTTAAGCGGTTGTCTACGATGACTAAGTCTGTACCAGCGTCAGAACTTATCCTGCCCCAGACCATTATAGAGCCTCCATGAAAACTCACAGTTTGTGTTGTGGTTATGGGCAAGTACCGTTCTCCTTGCCTTCTCGATACTCATACTCGACCGTCTGGAGCTCGCAATGCCATCCTACACTCATCAGAGAACACAACCCTGGCCCATCGCTCATGGGTCCAGTTAACGTGTTCTCGTGCGAATCGCAGTCGAGATACTCGGTGTTGTCGGAGAAGTTCAGGGCCTCGAGCAGGTCTACGGGCTCTTAAATTCACTTCCTCCATTCGCCGTCTGATCGTACGCTCGCTTACGTTGACACCTCTTGCGATTTGGAGCCGCTGTCTTATCTCAACTGCTGTAAGGTACCGATTCCTTAAGATTTCCAACACAGCAAATCTGTCATCGCGTGCTGATGTGCATCGTACTCCTCCACTTCCTGGTCTGCGTGTATAGCGGCCTGTCTCCTGGTAACGCGTGAGTTCATATTGCATTGATGAACGCGGTACAATAAGCACTTCAGCAACTTCACGCTGGGTCAGCCCCTCCCCGCTCAAAACTACAGCTTGTGCAACTTGTTGTGGTGTCAAAGGCATTTTCAATCGAAGTTTAACACTTAGTAATTATCGGAAAACAAAAAAAACAAGAAAACTTTTAACTACAGCAGTAAATAAAAAAAAAGACTTTCGATAAAATTTACCGAACGCTCAAGAGATCCACTGACAAGTAAATCTTAAAACAAATGTCGAACACGCATTCTCATTACGACCTATCCACTAAAATTCAATGAAACAATCTTTGAAACCTACCCGCATTCAAATTGTTCAAAAATAATAATTCAAAATTGTATTCTGCAACTATAAGCCTTTGGCCAAGTTTCGGTGCCGGTGAGTGTATATAAGACACATTTAACAAGGAAAAATCAAAGTCCTAGCTTCTTTTAAAGTGAACATATTTGTCTGTTTAAGTATTACTTTTTTTTTACTTGCAAGTTAGCGACACCTACCATATTTTGATATAATATACATTTTTTTTTAAATATTAGTTTCGATCAACAAAGTGGAAATAAGCTGTTTGTGTAAAAGGGTGGAAACTAATTCTGCAAAAAAAAACTTTTATTTTTGGAAAAACAAATACTTTTGTAATTGGCTCTGATACTTAATAAATTCATACCTCAGTTTACCTAGGATGCTAGAAACGGGATCTAAACAATCGCTTTAGAAATTTTCTATAAAATCGCTCTATAAATTCGTTTAGTTAGACATGTGCGCCGATCTAAGATCGAGCGGCGGCGGCGTCCGTCAAAAAAATCGGCGGCTGCGGCCTATTTTCGGCGTGAAATCGGCGTCAAGGTTAGGTAAATGAAAAAGCATATTGATTCGTATTTTATTGAATTTGTGATCAGTTTCATGGCTGATATGGTATCATGAAAGATAAAATAATAATCGAGTATAATATAATCAACAGTCGTGGGCAAAAAAATAATTACCTATGCAATAACTTCTTTCTAAGATAAATAAATATTATATTATAAGGTACTTGCGCCTAAGATGGCCCGGTTCTTAAGATGGTCTACTATCAATTATTTTGTATGTTTTAAAGTTCGAATGAGTTTAAATTTCGCGCCCATGTTCGGTAAATAAAATTGCAGTGTTATACCTACTAATGTACCAGAGATAAAACAGCAATTTTATGTCGAACTTTGGTTTCGAATTTGAATTTGAACTGGCCTGTCGCATATAGCTTATAATTGTAAATAACTTATCTCGTATAGCTTGTAATTGTACATAACTTTCGCATATAGCATTATAATTTTTATATAACGTAATTTCATACACTTAGCTTAGGAATAAATAAATTGTTGTTTGGTCATATATGTGTAACCATTTTATGTTGATTAATTATAAAATGTGTATTGTGTTTAGAATAAGTTACTATTTGTAAGATTATTGTTTATTATTGTTTTGTCTCGCTCTAACCTGTTTTTACTCAATAAATTATACACTCGACCATACCCCCACTAAGTGTGCGATAGAACGATGAAATATAATGGCGGCCAAATCCCATACGATTCATTCCACTCCAGTCACACACATCTCCAGGGCATCGCAACCCACTAGTCCGGCCCCCGGACAGCCGCTTCCGGGGTCTACCCCGAGAGCTACTCGCCATCCCACCCTAGGCTGGGTGGCGATACACCGCCTCCACCACCGCTGCGAGCACCTGCTCGCGCGGCCCCGCCAGCGGCCCCCGCGCCGCGGCGTGCATCACCCGCCTACCCGGCGCACTCACCGGCTTAGCCGCACCCTGGTCGGTGCCCTAGCTGTGTTGTCCGTATCCGGTCCCGCTAAAACGGATGCCCCGGGGAAAGACACGCGGCGAAGGGCTCAAGAAGCCGACCAGGTCCGCTAGCTGCAAGCCTCAGCGAGCGCTGCTCGCGAGATCCCCCACACTCTCTCTGCCAGCCACCGCGAGCCTCTGCTCGCGCGGCCCGCTCCAGCCTCACTGCCCTCCTCAAAATGAGGGCGCACGCCCGGCCCGTCATCAAGGGTCGCGACCCCGCCACAGCCCAAGGTGCCGCAAGGCAGTACGGGCCCCCCTGCACCCCTCCACGGGACGTGGTCTTCTCCACGTACACGAGAAGAAGTCGGATTGATATGATTCATTCCATCTCAGACTACTCACACTCTACACAGTTTTTTTACAAATAAGAGTTATTATATTATTTACATTATCCCTCTGGTATTCTGGTAACCTGGTTCCTGGTAATTCCTGGTAACGAAGCTCTCTTGCCTGCTATAGCCCGCACCAAACAGTGGTCCTTCGGCGTCGGATCAAGAAAGAAGATCAACGACAAATCAAGTGGACTTCGGGCAAAAGAAAGAAAAAAGAAACAAGTACGTGCTGAGCTTGAAGGTCACTCGGCTCAGGTTAGGGACCAAAGTGCCAGGGTTTAACCGCCTCACGCACTCGCTCGCTTTCGCGGAAGGACGGATTACGTTGAGCTCGCTCCGTTTGAAGTCAAGACCGAACACGTTGAGCTCGCTTCGTGGGGTGTCTGGCAACTTTCGTTGCATATGTCGCATGGTCGACATTATCACACTGCTTTCAAACGCCCTGGCCATAGCACTTAGGCCTTGGCGGGAGATTCAGTGCACCGAGGGATCCACGCCATCGAGTTAAGTCTGTAGAGATCAGGCCCGTAGACGTCGCACTCAGTGGCGTCTATGAATAGGTGTTAGGTAGGTAAGGTTAGGGAACTCCACGTGCGCCAGCAAGAAGATGTCGGAACAAGGAAGATCGCTGCGGTCACGCAAGCCGCGCGATACCACATCTGCCGCACCGGGAGGGTATCAACACCGACCCACGCCAATGCCGTCCAATGAAGGAAGCGACGGCACCAGCAGCAACCGTGATCAGAGTAGGGAACCGCGTCCGCTCAGTAGGGAACCGCGCCCGCAGGATAGGGAACCACGCGCGCACAGTAGGGACCCGCGAGTGAATAGGGAAACGCGAGAGAATAGTGTCGAAAATCCCGTAAATCTCGATAACACGTTAATAGCAAACAAAAGTACGTCGGGTACAGTGTTAGAAAACGCGCGCGAACGTAGCAGAGATCGCGCATCTCTCCGCGAGATAAAACCGCGTCACAATAGGGAACGCGACGCCAAGCTTTCGAAATTAATGGCCGAACTGGATGTTTGTAAAGCCAAGCTCGAACTCGCTCGTAAGGAGGCCGATACCGCTGAGTGTAAGCTGCAGATCGCCCAGTGTCGGGTGCGATCTAACAGCGGCGGTACGACCTCCGACGTTGATAAAAATGACCGATCCGTAGCTGGGTAAGACAACAGTCGATACGAAAGTCTGGCGCCGAAGAGGTTAAATGTCCCCCGCGACCGGAACAACTGCGGAATCGTTCTATGCCAGTACACGCGTTAGAGAACCCCCATACGTACGCTCCAATAATTCAACGGCCCGCGCCGGAATTGTCCCATTTCGACGGAAATATTACCGAATGGATAGTTTTCCGCGCCGAATTCGAAGACACCGCGCCCATGTTCAGCTCGGTGAACAACGTCAGTCGCATTCGGCGTGCGTTAAAAGGCGAGGCGCGCACCGCGGTCAAATCGATCATGTATACGGTCCAGGACCCCTACGAGATAATGGAGGCTCTTAAGAGACATTTCGGGGATCCAGAGGAAATCGTTTGGACCGAAATTCATAACGTAAAACGGATGCCTCGATTGGCAGAGGATAATTCAAATATAGTCAGTTTTGCCGCACACGTCGCGAACGCGGTGGCCACGATCAAATCGTTACGTCAGGATAAATATGTGCACGCGCCCGAGCTCGTAAATAAAATGATAGATTAATTAAATATCCTCGTGCGTTACGAGTGGTTTAAATATAAACAAGCAAATATGATCTAACTCGCGCATAGCAAATTTCCGTCCTTTTGCTTTAGGTAATTTTCGGACCAATCTTGGATCTCATAGTGTCATCCCTAGAATATGTAAGGAGCATAATAGAATGTATAAGAACACTAGGGTAGACTTATTGGCAATGTCACTTAATAAATTTAAGAAGTTCCTTCAGAACTATGATTTAATATCATACAGTTAGTATAATATTATCTGTAGTATAATAAGTACTAGCAGTCACTTCACATTGTTTAGCTAGCTTATAGAAAAAGCATGCTGTGTTTGCTTGTAATTGGATAAACACTCTTGTCTTTATGTCCATATGATATTAGTATAATTTTATTCTGTGTTGGCAAACCTATTAATAAATAAATAAATAAATAAATAAATATGGATTTGCCGGATTTAATTGCGATGTCGAGTTTTCTTAACGAAATAAGTTACGCCGCGAAACGGACGACACGCTGAAAATCTTTTAAACCACGAAATATGGTGAACGCGGTTTACATGGTCCCAACCCATGGTTACAACCCAGGTCCCGCGGACCAGGCTGGCACTAAGCCACGCCCCCCACCGTACATAAACGAGCGCGATAGCGATTCAGATAGCGATTTCGATGATCGGCCAAATAGATACGATAATCGGCCACGCACGGTAGCGCAAATAAAGTATCGGGAAAATAAAAAGCCAAATAACTTTAAGCCTCGACAACCGCCGCAGTATCGAGAATCGAGTCGATCAAAATGCGCAATTTGTGATAGCTCTAACGAACATAAAGTCGGCTCGTGTACCAAATTTCTGTCGGCATCGATCGCGGAACGTTGGTAAATGCTGTTGAAAATCTGTTTTCGCTGTCTGAACTCTGCGCATAGACGGACAACTAAATGTAAATATGTACCGTGCGGGGTAAACCAATGCGAGGCCGGGCATCATAAAATGCTACATGGTTTAAATTCCGTAACCGTCGCCGCGGCAACACGCAGTAACTCGGCCCACGTAAACGCTATAAATTGCGCCAATACTTTTCTCAAGGTTATCCCGATAGAAGTGTTAGGCCCTGCAGGCACCATACAGACTCACGCGCTTCTAGACGATGGGAGCACGATGACTCTCATCGAGCGTGAAACAGCCGATAGGGTCGCGCCGCGCACGGCACGAGAAACGGTTTATGTAGTCGGAACATGGAAACTATCAACGCGTATACAATAAACAAACTAAGCATCGCGCCGCAGGAAGTGCCGCGCGAAATTGTAGGTCAATGCGATCATTTAACGGATATTTTAGACGAATTGTGTTATGAACGCGCGACAGCAACTATCCTTATCGGACAGGATCATTTGCACTTAATAGTTTCGTTGCAAACGTTGAGCGGTAATAAAAATCATCCAGCAGCAATCCTCACGAAGCTCGGCTGGGTTTTACATGGTCAATATTTAACTCATAGACCAGTCTTAGCTCTGGTAAACCACGTAAGACCCAAAACCGACGAAGATAAGGCCCTGGACTTGATGAAAAAGCATTTCGACATAGAATCGTTAGGCGTACAAAACAAATTACCGCGAGATGACCCAGATAAACGTGCATTGAACCTATTAGACGCCACGTGCGAAAAAATACCCGGGGAAAATAGGTACCGCGCGGGACTATTGTGGCGTACGGATAACGAAGAGCTACCGGATAACCGAGCTCACGCGACGGTTATACAGTTTGGAACGAAATCTAGACCGAGATCCAAATTTAAAAACCGAGTATGCGAAACAAATAAACAATTTGTTGGAAAAAGGTTATGCAGAAAAAATAGATAGCTCCTCGCCCGCCCATGGTCCCCGAACTTGGTACCTACTCCATTTTCCCACGATTCATCCCCAAAAAGCCAAATGGCGCCTAGTATTTGATGCGGCCGCGACCGCGTATAATAAATCCTTGAATAGCGCCCTCCTTACGGGCCCGGATCTACTAGAATCGTTATTCGGCGTTTTGGTGCGTTTTCGCGAGGGCAAAACAGCGGTAATTGCAGACGTAAAGGAAATGTATTTGCAGGTCGAAATAATTGATAAAGACCGCAATAGTTTGCGTTTTGTTTGGAGGGGGGAGGACCGCGAGTCTCCACCCCAAGAATATCGCATGAAAAAACTGATATTCGGGTCAGCTTCGTCACCGACTACGGCGTTGTATGTCAAAAACAAAAACGCAAATGAACACACAAAAGAATTTCCTATAGCCGCGGAAAAAACTATTAAAAATGCCTACATGGACGACATTTTAATCGCGATGGACGAAAGCGACGAAGAAGTAAGACGTATAGTAAACGAAATTTATGCATTAAATTTGCGCGCGTCTTTCGAGCTCCGAGATTTCGCGTCGAACAACCCTGTCGTAATAAGTGACGTCACTCAGACCGAAAACGAGACGTCACCTATAGGGAAAAGCGAGAGCAAACGAACGCTAGGGCTTAGTTGGAATCATAAAAAAGACACTATAGGTTTCAACGTAAACTTGCGCAACACTCCGGAGGATGTGCTAAGCGGAAATAAATTACCTACCAAGCGACAGGTCACTAGTAGCACGATGTCTATTTTCGAACCAATCGGATACGCGAGCCTGATATCAGTGAAAGCCTTAATGCAGGAAGTATGGCGGACCGGTAAAGGCTGGGATACGGCTATCCCGGAGACACTCGCGCCCTATGGAGGTCATTTATAGAAAAAATACAACAATTAAAAAAAATAGAAATCCCGCGCTACGTACCGACGTGTAACAGAGAGGCTAGCATGCACATTTTTTGTGACGCAAGCGACAAAATATACGCTTGCGTAATTTATCTAGTGAGCGCTCACGCGGCGCGGCACACGACGTCTAACCTAGTAGCCGCCAAGGCACGCGTCGCGCCCCTGAAAATCATTAGTGTCCTGAGACTCGAGTTACAAGCGTGCGTATTCGCGTACCGTACTGGCATGGATACGTTCAGATCCGCGCACCTTTAAAAGTTTCGTAGCCCATAGGTTAGCTGAGATAGAAGACTCTACCACTCCATCCGATTGGAACTGGGTGCCGAACGCTTTGAACGTCGCGGACGACGCCACGAAAGGAGTGCCAAACAAGTTCGGCCCCAACCGCCGGTGGTTTTTAGGGCCCGAGTTCATAAAACAAAGTAGGGAAAAATGGCCCATAGAAAAGTCCACCGAACCCGTCGGCCCCTCAGGCGAGGAACGGGCTAACCGCGTCAGCTCCGTTCAATCCGTAAATAATAAATTCGATTACTTACCCGAAGTAACTAGATTTTCGAAATACGAACGTTTAATTCGCGCCTCTGCTCGGGTCATGGTTGCTGCCGAGGTATTGAAAGCCAAATCGCTATGTAGAAATCATGATAAAGAAATGAACAACGAGCATATTAAGCTGGCGACTATCCTGCTTATAAAAAGAAGTCAAAATATGTCATACTCCGAGGAGATTAAGCACCTAGAGGCTAGGCGGCCACTACCGAAGAAATCACCGTTACACAAGATTGCAGTGAAACTAGCCTAGGGCGGAGTCGTCGTGCTGGACGCAAGAACTGGCCGAAGTGAAGAATACATACCAGTATTACATGCCAAAGAAGACTTCACCAGATTGTTGGTCCACCACTTTCACGAAAAATACAATCACGGCAATCACGGGTAATCAACGAGCTAAAACAACGCTATTTTATCGTCGGGTAGCGCGGCACTATTCGCTACATAACAAACAAGTGCCAATGGTGTCGGACCTATAAGGGGGCCACACTCAAGGCCCCTGTAGGCGACGTACCAAAAGAGAGGCTCTTAGCGAATCAAGCCCCATTTACCGCAACAGCTGTCGATCACTTCGGGCCGATGAACGTCACTATAGGCCGCAGGCACGAGATACGATGGGGTGTTTTATACACTTGCCACACCACCCGAGCTGTCCATCTAGAGCTTCTCTATCGGCATCCTCTATGATCCTATCACTTCGCAGAATGATGGCTCGGCGTGGCACCCCCGCCACTATTTACTCGGACAATGCTACAAACTTTTATGGATCCGAACGTGAACTGTCAGAAGCCATAAAGTCACTACCTGACACCATGAAACAGTTCACCTCCGACCGACAAATAGTGTGGAAGTAGATCCCGCCAGGCAACCCTTCCGCCGGAGGAAGCCGACTCGTGGGCAGCGTAAAGACCGCGCTCAAAATCACCCTAAAAGACAGAGCACCCCGTGAAGAGGTCTTACACACCCTACTGCTGGAAGCCGAACATGTCGTCAATTCTCGCCCGCTGACACCCGTGAATCCTGACTTAGAAGCAGAAGCATTGACGCCAAATCACTTCCTGATCGGCCGATCCAGCGCCCTCTCGCCCCTTGGCTCCTTCTCGGACAGGTCGCTCGACCTGAAGTCCTGGAAAACAGCACAAGCGCTGGCAGATCATTTTTGGACTAGATCGCTAAAAGAATATCGCCCAAACTTATTGCCTAGATCCAGTGCGCATTCCAAGGCAAAGAACCTACAGATAAAAGATGTGGTCATAATTGCTGACAATACTATGCCGCGTGGTACTTGGCCTAGAGGCATTATTGTACAACTCTATCCCGGTCCTGATGGCCATATTAGAGTAGCCGATATACAGACACGCACCGGAACCGTTCGCTGCCCAGCCTCCCGCCTCATCCTCATATGCTCCACAGAAGGAGATGGTGCTGTCGCACGTGGAGGGGAATGTCGCATATAGCTTATAATTGTAAATAATTTATCTCATATAGCTTGTAATTGTACATAACTTTCGCATATAGCATTATATAACGTTATTTCATACACTTAGCTTAGGAATAAATAAATTGTTGTTTGGTCATATATGTGTAACCATTTTATGTTAATTAATTATAAAATTTGTATTGTGTTTAGAATAAGTTAGTATTTGTAAGATTATTGTTTGTTATTGTTTTGTCTCGCTCAAACCTGTTTTTACTAAATAATACACTCGACCATACCCCCCCCCCCCGCCACTAAGTGTGCGATGGAACGATTAAATATAATGGCGGCCAAATCCCATACGATTCATTCCGGAATCTGGTGGTTCTCACCCCGAGTAACCCCATTCTGCCTGTTATGATCGCCGGTACAGCCGAAAGGCTCTGGCCATATGCCATCTTGTCAAAAAAAATACGATTCATTCCATCTCATACTACTCACACTCTACACAGTTTTTTACAAATAAGAGTTATTTTATTACTTACATTATCCCTCTGGTATCCTGGTAACCTGGTTCCTGGTAATTCCTGGTAACGAAGCTCTCCTGCCTGCTATAGCCCGCACCAAACAGGGCCATCTTAAGAACCGGGCCATCTTGGGCGCAAGTACCTTAGCCGCTAAATTACAATGTTATAAATACTAAATTACACATGAAACTTTAAAACAATATAAACCATGTATGTTTTTTTTGTAAAATAATTATGAAATTACGTTAAAAATCAACAATTTTTATATGGACACCGATTTATAAAATAAGTATTTTCTTTTTCATTTACTCAACTTGAACATATATTACGATATTTTCTTCTGTTTCTGCGATTACTATTCATTCAAATAAAACATTTTTTACGCTTTGTATCGCGTATATTATCTCATTTGGGTTCACGACGTTTCGGAAGCTGAAAAGCGACATAATCCGTTAAAATAGTTTTATGTAAATGAGACAAAATAGAAGTATAGAAATGGTAAAATCGAAATATTTCACAGATTATGTAGGGGAAGGTGAGGTATAATGATCCCCTTAAGGGAAAACTTAACTCTGGATAAAATTGAAGGCAAAATCGCAAGATTTCTATTGTTGGAGGTAGTGAATTTATTTAACTTTGTAACTGCATACTTATTTTTTATTATATGTATGTAGTTTTTTTTTACTAGAGGTTTTTGTTAAAGTTTAGTAAACGATCATTTTATACACACCTATGTATAAAATGATCCCTGGGGTAGGGGTAAAATAATCCCATCGATAATTTTATACCATAAGTTAATAAATATCAGTGAAATAAAACACTCAGCTGTTTATTTTAATCATATTGTATTGTTTATAACAATTTAAGTATGTAAGCAAGTTACACAAAACTTTTACAGTCTTCTAAGTAGTTTCATTAGAGATCTTTTTTTTTGTAATTTACTACTACTCAATCAACAAAACTAAACATTAAACTTTGCAACAAACTTTTAAAAGGTTTACAAAATTAACAACATACCTAGTCAAGCAATAGGTAAACAATTAAACTCTTCATCTAAATAAAGATGACATCGCATAATATGCAAATGTATTGTAACTGTAAATTCCTATGTTTAAATAATTAGTTTGTCATTTATTTATCTATTATAAGTAAATTAAAGTAAGGTTTCATTCAACCGGACTGCAATAGAGCTTGTCCCGAGCTTAATACGACAAAATAACATCAAATTTTCCACGAATTCTAACATAAACAATAACAACCCTTATTCCAGGCTGATTGAATCAAATGAATCATTTACTCAAATTATACCTACTTACTTCTCTCTTAGTCGATTTGAGTGCATGCTGGCTGAGCACACTTTTGAAATTACGAATGATCAACTTTTGTTATAATTAAGTGGAGAACGGTGTTGGTCACACATATACCTAAATAGTGTGGTTAATAGATATAAATAACTATTTTGTGATGACTGTTTGTTTACCTCAATAAAAAAAAGCACAAATAATACTCATCCCTATCAAAGGGTTTTTATCAATGTCAGAATGCAATAGAAAAATACTAATGGGGTAAAATGATTCCAGGAATCATTTTAAACACACAGATAGGGATCATTTCGCCCCAAACACCAAATTCCAACATATCGATCAAAACATAACCTTCAAATACCGCGTGCGGTGATCGAACATTGCTTAAATATTAGCTAACTGCTATTAATGTCCGCTAATAAAACAACATTTCAGTAAACACGAACATGTAAAATGTAATGAAAGTCCAAAAACAGGCTTAACTTAGATCAGAACAACATTTTTTGATATTTTTTTAATAAAATCACACCAAGCGCTCGCACCGCCATGCATGACACTTGGAGCGGCAACTGGCAGCTCTATGTTTGAAAATGGCGGCAATGTCAATCTTTTTATTTATTTTTTGTATTAATGAGATATTCGAAATTCAAATGCGATGCTTATTTTTCCAGTAAATAATAAATTAATAATGGTTCAAATTTTGAACCGATTTATTACTTATTTTGCAAATCTAAACTAATAGAACCAGTTATGACCTTGACAAATGGAAATATTTTTTCCTATTTGTCCCCCCACTGGGGAGTGAAAGAGTGGGGGACATTGGGAATAGCCCATTTTTAATTATTATTACTACCATGTAGGTACTGTAACGCACAATGCCGTATTGCCACGTTTATTACACAATTCATTAGAATTAAATACTTAAGCGATTTGATAACATTAAGATCGATAAGTCTTATCTCTTAATCCTTTTTTACTTATTCAATAATGTAGGTTTTTATAGGCAAAATATGAAATCGCATGTGCGTCGAAAGCACTTATTAATTACTCCTATGAGTCCTGGTCCCACCAGCATGTCCCCTGGTGGATAAAAGTGTAATTTTTTTTTACCCGTTGTTCTATCGTTCTAAACAGCGTTCGATAGTCGGTCTACGGGTAATTTATTTTTACCACGGTCCCAGCGCACTAAGTGGTTAACATTCATAAAAACTAGCTAAGTATTTTGTGGTGCAAATCACCCTATCCACTTGAAAATAAAATTTTAATATTAGGTGTTTTAGATAGGCTTATTACAGAAAACTCTTTAGGTACATTCCACCAGAACGTCTTTGTCGGGTACGTGACGTCTATGATAGCTACCGTCAAAACATATAAAAAAATCAAAGATTTCACTACCAATACAAAAACCAAGTTAATAAATAGGTATAGATAGGTATACCAAAAATTTACTTACTAACTACCTAAAGGTGCGTCCACACTTGTATCATTTGCTCGTATCCGATCACCGTGCCGTAGCATGACTGCGTATCGCGCTGCTTGGACGCTTACTGTCGGCGCGCCGATAATGCCGCACTCTTCCGATACAAGTGTGTGATACGCGTAGCGAATGGATTTCGAGTGATTGGATCGGCGCAACGTCCAAACGCGTGATCGTGACACGCGATCATACTACGCGACGATGATCTGATACGAGCAAATGATACAAATGTGGACGCACCTTAACATGTTGGTTGAACGCACCTAGTTAGCGATTATCCGTAGTAGGTACTTATTTACTTCAGAACAGAGGAAACAGCGATCACATCACACTTGTCAAGAAGCTTCCGATTCCTCTTGAGATCAAGGTTAAGTAGGTACGAACCAGAGTTGGGCATTATTCGAATAATCATTCAAATAAAACAATATTCTTCGTAATTTTATTCGCGTGTAATTTCGAATAACAAATGATTTATTCGTTATTTTATTCGAATAACTGAAAAACTACGAATAAATTATGAATAATATATTGGAAAACCGTATGATTTTATATTTATAAGCAACTCGAGCGTGTTTAAGGGTCAATGGATGGTAATTGTATTGCAGTAAGAAAAAACGACGGCAATTTCTCGTTACCATAATTTGATGATCGGTAGTGTTTCCATCAACACCATCATCCACTACCATCCACCACCATCACAGTCACCAACACAATCACCATCACCATCAGCACCTACCGTTGGGCGTCACTGTTCCTCGCATAATACCGATTAAACACAGCCGCCGCCGGCTACTAATTCAACCTGCACATAATACATAAGTCACATTTGCCCTGGAACAATAAACCCGTCCATACCCAGACTACATTCTTATTCATGAAATTTTATTCAAATAAAAAAATCTTGAATAAAAGTTGACTAAGAATAAAGTTAGCGTTATTCAGCTTTCTATCACACGAATTATTGACGACGAAATTATTTTAATAATGTTGACGGGAATAAAATCAAAGTGATTTTATTCTTACGAATTACGATTTTTATTCTTGCTACATACAGGAGAAAAAGGGACACCAAACGGATTGGGGAAAGCGACGCAAACACATAACGCTCAAACAAACATTCAATGTACGTTACAAAATAGTTTTTATAGTATTTTATGCAATCGTTATATAATGTATGCTTTTTCAGTCGAGTACCGCGTTTAGGCCACGAAGCTTGCTGAGTGGCCTAATTAAGGTACGAGACTTAAAAAGCTAATTATATAACTATTGTATACAATACTTTTTCTACGAGTAGGTATCATCATCATCATCATCATCATCACCATCACCATCACCATCACCATCACCATCACTATCACCATAACCATCACCATCACCATCATCATCATCATCATCATCAAATCGTAACAATAAAATACTTCCCAACCTAGGGATGGAAAAGCTATTTTCCACCCGGCTAAATACCCATGAAGATTTTACTTTCTTAAAAGGAGAGATTTTTTTTATATATTTGCATTAAAACGAGTTTCCATATATAAAGAAATTTTATATATCCTATTCTATTTTTGAAATCATTATAGTGCATTCAAAGTGTTGGCTTATGAAATAAAGTGTTGGCTTATGAATATGTCAGTAACATTGAAAAATATGCTATTAAAGTTTAGTCTCTGAAGTTCTTATTGAGGGATTAAAGTCGACGAGTAGAAAAAATATTTTTTTTGACTTTCATATCATTAAAATAATAAAATAACACAGATAGTGTTATTTTATTATTTTAGTGATATTTTAAATGTATTTCTCATTAAAATATGCTATGTAACATTCGGTAAGGCTTATTTTATTAAATATGCCTCACTGACACGGACAATCTTTTTCATCTGTTGAATATTAATATAAAATATAAGGAACTGTTTTTTTTTCGTTTTTAAACATGTTATTTCTACCCAATATGAACTTATTTCATATTTTATTTACTTTGTTATACTATTTGTAATGTTCCCCAGTTTGGGGAATAAAGGAAATTCCCGGCAATATTCCCCAGGGGAATATTCCCGGGAATGGGAATATTTCCTCGGCACATCACTAGGTGTAAAGGCCTCTTTTTTTAGTTTTTTTGTAAATAATTCGTAAACTGTGTCCTATAACAAAAAATGTTCTGGGACGCAAGTAATCTACATACAAATATCTACAAAAAAGATTTCCATTTTTTCCTCTGGGATCAATATTTCATGAGAGATGGAGGGAAGAAGATGGACAATAAAGAAATAAACATATTTCCTTAAGTATGGCACATATATTCCTAAAAATAAAATTCCTAGTTATATTCTAGATCTAAAATATCGTCATAATCATCGTTGTCAACGGCGACTCGATGTGAGCTCCATTAGTGCATGAACCGGAGCATACATCGCAGACACTGGAGTAGGTAATTCCTGCTTTCCGGTAGCTGCATCGCAACTCACACTTAGTCTTGCACCGGCAAAATATGGTTTTGAGAATCGAGTCAGGTGCCACTGGGTCGTTGGTTGTCACTGACTTAAGGATGCCATCGTCTCCTCTGGTCCATCACCATCGGGTTGGTGGTAAGGGGTTACCGAGCCATTGCTGTATCTGGGCAGATCAACTATTTCTTGTATCGAATCAACATTTTGTGTTTATTAATAAAAATGAATTTATGTAAAAAAATATTACGATTATTGATAAATACATCCCTCTTGCTTGCAATTATAATGAGAGCATCTAAGGATATTTAAACGAATTATAGCCGTATATGTAACATATATGTTCGTGAACCGAGTGTTGTGAAATGTCTACTGGGTAACAGAGAAGAGATACTGGATTTCATTAATAAAACAATATGCAATTTAAATGTAGCACGCTTTAATACTGAAAATAATCACAAATTAACTTCTAGAAATTAGCAAAACAAAAAAAAAAACAGTCTCATTTTTATATTATTAAGGCACATTGTTTCTCCTGAGTCACACGTGTGATTTAGCCAGGGTATTTTTTTATAATTGGGTACGTTATCAATAAAAATATATTATTAAAGCACTGGCACTTCAGACAATGGTCACTAAATTATAATTTATACAACATATACATTTATACATTTTCTTAGATTTTTATATGTCCAGAAACTGTTCCCATACGTGGGGACCAAATTGTGAGACAAGAGACTAAAAGAAAAAAGTTATCGTACAAAAGGTGGACTTAATGCCCCAGGGCATTATCTTCCAGTCAACCTTGAGGCAAAGCAGATAAATTGTGGGCGGTGCAACTAATTTACAGACATAATTTAGGAAGATGAATACTTAGATACATACATATTCATATAATAATAATAATAAAGCCCTTTATTCTGGAATTAGTATTTACATTAAGTTATAAATCTATTCTATTACGATATATTTGTTATAGTATATCTCTAATTTCAGTGTGCCTTTTGGCATAGGCCTCCTCGAATGACTTCCACTGGCATCTATCGTTTGCAACCCTTCTCCATTGTGCACCCGCAGTCAACTTCAAAGTCTTTATTTTTTGTGTTTCTGTGTTTTTTTATGGGAGAAAATGAACAGCACATTATTATCTATTGTGATATAGATACAAGTCATATTTGCTTTTTATATTTGTTTTGCGGCTTATTATGGGAGCCGATATGAGTGTTATTTTTATAGTATCGATACTATCGATAGTATAACGACATTATGAAATAAAATTGGAATATGTTATCTGCATAAATGACAATTGTTATTTAAAATTAAAGTATGCTTAATTATAATTGTTGCGCCTAATGCCCTGGTTCTAACTACACAGATATCTAGACTACACAGAAAAACGAAGTGGAGTAAAAACTTGTCTTGTATTGTAAATTTTACAATAGTCACGGATCGCGGCGCGTAGAAGTCCTGTGAGCGCAAGGCGAGGCACGCGGTAAAGTGGAATTTCACGCAGCACACAGCGGCCGCTCCCCAGGTGCTGTCACTGTTGGAAAACGGTACTCCGAGCCGCGGTCTCCACGGGCGTTACTTGAATCGTGTAAGCGTTTTCAGAATAATTTCGTTCGCTCTTATCGTTAAGTAATATTTTTACCGGCTATAATACTTCCATCCTCGACGATAATTTTAATTGACTACTACTTAAAACTGTGGCACATCTTTTAAAAACATAATACAATACAATAACTCTTTATTGCATACCTCACAAAACAGAGTACAGAAAACAATACATTCAAGGAGAGGTAAACAACAAGCGGTCTTATCGCTAAACAGCGATTTGTTCCAGACAACCTTTGGGTAGTGAAAACACTGAGGTTTCTAAGAAAAAAAGTTGAATTAGGGAATATTTTCGGAAATAACCCCCCCCCCCCCCCCCCCCCCCCTCTATTTTCAAAACCGTAAGTACAAATGATATGAAAAAAATTACAAACATAAAACTTAGTAAATACCTTAAATGAAAGTTGTATTCAACACGATAGAATATTTTTGAGCTCTTACCGAAAACTGCGCTTCTCAACAAAAGGACGTAAGCCGCATGATGATACGTTATTTTGCTGGTGCATCTGTAGTGGTTTTTTTGTAGTAACGGCTGCGGAACCCTACACTAAGCATGGTCCGACAATTCCGACATGCTCTTGGCCGATTTTTAAATTCAAAATTACCCCGAATTGAACGCGAGCGAAGCCGCGGGCGAAGTTTCTATTCAAGAGTAGAAATCTGCATTAATCATAATCTCTTAGTGGTAGTAAGTCGTTGCCGGCGTAACTATTCAACAATTATTGCAATCATTTCTTTAAAACAAAGGGAGCCGCCTTCACCAAAACGTTATACACCGAAACCTCCAGAATGTAACAAAAACTCTTTCAAAAACCGCATCTTTATTGGTCCATCCAAACGCGAGATAATCGCGGACAAACTAGAGCTCTCGGTCTACGATGGGTTTCGTGTAGACGGTTCGTGTATTCGGGTACGTGTAGTACGGACACGGGTTTCTGGCCCGTTCGGAACGGATAATTAAGGTCCGTGTATTTAAAATCCGTTCGGTTATACGGATCGGCGGATTTTAAATACACGGATCACTAGCCGTCCGTAGGTAAAGCTATTATTACTGCACTAGTTAGTTTTTCTTGTTTATTTAAGTATACATATATGGCAGTTTTAATCTAAAAAAAACTGGACGCCCAATATTTTAGAGTTCCGTAGCCAAAATGTCAAAAACGGAACCCTTATAGTTTCGTCACGTCCGTTCGTCCGTCCGTCAGTCCATATGTCACAGGCATTTTACTCAAAAACTACATGATAAATATTAATGAAATTTGGAATAAAGGTGTATTGTGTGTATAAACTGTTACTTAGTTCGATAGTTAAATAACAAAAATAAACATTTCTATAATAATTCCATACATATAACCAAAACTAAATATTTTTTTTACAGATTTCTAAAAATATTTTTTATTTAATTGAATATTTTTGGAAATAATCGCTCCAAAAGTAGCATGAATTGTATTCCCCCCTCCTCTATAATCTAAACGGTTTGTCCGAAAAATATTTTAATAAATCACAAAAATAAATCTTAAGAAATATTTGTAACAAAAATTATTTTCAACATGATCAAATATACCGTTTTTGAGTTATTGCTAAAAAGCTGCGCTTCTCAGTAAAATGACGTAAGTGCCGTGGAGATACGCTCTTTTGCTAATGCACTTTTAGATATCATATTTTTTTCATCTGCAGTACATTTTTTTGTATGAACGGCTGCGGAACCCTGCACTGATCATGATCCGACATGCTGTTGGCTGGTTTTTCATTCGTCATAGGACGTCCATTGCTGGACATTGGCCTCCTGCCGCCAACCCGCATCCAGCGAATCCCCGCAACCCTAACCAGCCCGTACGATACGTCCACTTTGCGGGTGGCCGTCCTACGCTGCGCTTGCTAGTACGCGGTCTCCACTCGAGAACCTTCCTGCCCTAACGGCCGTCGGTTCTTCGAACTATGTGCCCAGCCCATTGCCACTTCAGTTTGCTTACGCTGTTTGCTATGTCGATGACCTTGATTCGTCTACGAATCTCCTCATTTCTGATTCGATCTCTTAGAGGGATCCTGAGCATAGCCCTTTCCATAGCTCGCTGAGTGACTCTGAGCTTTCTTAAGAGGCCTATAGTTAGAGACCACGTCTTGGCTTTTTTTGCAGATTTTTTCAATATTGTTCAATTTTAAAGGTTTTCATATTTATGTTTATTCTCCTAAGATAAAATATTAAAAAAAACATGATTTTTAACTATTGAGATCTGACATAAAAATGTGTTCAGGCGCAAAAACATGGATTACTATTAAAAAAATAATAGTCGTTGCAGAGCGAGATATCGGTATTTTACTGGCTTTACCTCTTGATGTGTTGTGCGGCTATTCACACTAACATCGGAAAATACCATCGAAGACAAATTGGCCATACTCGACTTAAAAAATTATAATACATATAACTTTTATTATTGCTAACTAATATAATTTAAAATTAAAGGGATATAATTGAACAAATTAAATTTATTGTGATATACACCAGGACCGGTGTGACCACGTGCGCGAGGAATCGTATTTTTCTTTGCGATTTGATTTGAATCTTTATCACAATAGATAGTAATGTGGTGTTAATTTTACCGCATTGATTAACACAGAATCCCAATAAACTTGTGGTTCATATAAAGAGAAGAAATTAAATTTATGTTAAGCCCTAGCTTTATTCCAGAAAATGCAGTAATTTTTAATGCTTTCGACGCCCAGGTCGGCGTTTGCCTTTTACTTAAAGATGTGACTGGTAGTGGTTTTATTATGTTTGAAATTTTGTTGAAATACATGTGTTGCTGTATTTTAAGTGTTGTTAAATATTTAAAAAGGTAAATATTCATTTACAATTTGTAAAATCATATACCATTTATTAATCATAACAAAATGATTCACTATCAATGCCTCAATGGTATTCATTGACAAACTGGCTTCGCAATCTCAGGCAAACGAGTACTTGTCTGGTTTGTAGACACAAATATATGTTGGTAGAAATAAAAAGTATATTGCGAATTTAGTAGGCAGATCATAAAGCGAAACACTGTTAAATAGTTAATGTAATAAAAGTATATTAAGACATTGTCATGAACTGGTTTTTAATTCACATCTTTTATTGTTCACGTATCTTAAATGTACATATTATGTACACAAAAAAAAACATCTTGGTAAAATCCAACTGACTGTCCAAGTGGCAAACTGGAGAATAATGGGAAGTATTTTTAAAATAAATCATTTTAGAATTTCCCCCTACAGCAATTGCTCCGTCTTTTTTGTAAATAATAGATCCCTTTCTCCTTTGCCGACAAACAAAGCACAGCATTTAAATAATAAGGGCACAATTACAGCCGTTGTTTCTAGGAATATTTTACCTTATCTCAAAGAAACAAAGTTTAAACTTAACTTTGAAACTATTTTACTTGCCATTTCGCTGGCCCAATATTATAGGGTTCTATGTTTCACTTTTAACGAATTGAAGTTTGAACATTGTCGTAGTGCCTAATAGTCTAATTTTAATTACCCTGAAAATATTACATAGAACCCTATACTATTGGGCTTGAGATTTATTTCGTGATGTTAAAAAAAAAATCCATTGTAAGTCATAAAACCTAGATAACCAAATGCAATATGCATTAAAAATTGATTTTAATTTAAACATGAAATAAACGTGTCCGATGTACAACATAGTATACAAAATTAACAAGGCCACCCATTTTAATTGCACATGGATAATGTCTTTATCGAAATAAAGTGTAAAAAAATATTTTATGCTCTGGGTTTAGTATTCACGATAGAGTACGCTGCTTATTAAAAAAACCGGCCAAGAGCATATCGGACCATGCTCAGTGTAGGGTTCCACAGCCGAGCCGTGCGCTAAATGCGCTACAGATGAAAATTATACGATATGGAAAAGTGCACTAGCAAAACAGCGTATCTTCACGACACTTACCTCCTTTTGCTGAGAAGCGCAGTTTTTCGGCAATAACTCAAAAACGGTATATCCGATCATGTTGAAAACAATTTTCGTTGAAAATATTGTTGTTAGGCTTTATTGTTGTGATTTTTAGAAATAAGGTTTATGAGAAGAGGGGGAGGGGTATTTCTAAAAATATCAACTAAATAATAAAAATAGCAACCTGAAAATCACTTTAAGAGTACTATCGAAATAGGTGGTGAAAAATATTTTGACGTGATAACGTCTTATAAATCGATGAACGCCCGGCCAGCCCGGCTGCACAAACGAAAAAGTGTCCCGAGCCGCTCGTTACATTTAAACTTGCTGTGCACTTATGTGCTCCTGGTACTGCAAAAAACCCTGAGTTAAATTTGTTAACTCTGGACTGCGCAACCCTTATTATGTATGACTTGATTACGAAAGGAGTCACCGGTCGTTAATCTGCTATTAACAACTAACGGAGCATGGTGAAATTGGGCCTAAAGTTTTCTACGCAAGCTGTTGTAATAGTACCATACCACATAAATGTGAGAAGATTGTTGAAGCCGCCTAGAGCGAGAACGCGCTCTTTCTTTCCCGGTTTTACCCGGCCGCCAGGCGTCTTTCTTTCACATAACCCTTAAAATAGGTGTGCCGGGCATAGAGGAACTCACTTGTCGTACCAGGAACTCATAAAAGCGAGAAGCTTGCCGAAGATACTTGCCCTGATGTCTCATTTCAACGTGTTGTGAGTTTTATTAATGACATCTGCCTTTATCAACTAAAACGAAGCATGGTAAAATTGGGCCTAAATACTGTTTCAATGCAAGCTATTGTCGTAGTACCAGGGATATATAAATGAGATAAGCTAGTGGAAGCCGCCTTTCGCGGTTGTACCCCGCCGCTAAGCGTCGCGCGCGGGGACGTTTTTTTTGCTCTCTCTATTACACTAGCGTAGCTCACCGCCGTAGCTCGCAGGCTAGTGTAATCACTCTTACACTATACATACCCAAACTCATAAATCTCGATCCGAGACTAAATGCAAAATACGCTATCTTTACAGTCATTCAAGGTGCGGTGCTGCACGAAAGTGGTTTTGCATTTGAAGTAAAATGCAAAATATTGTAAGTAGGTACCTACATATACATTTCTACCTATACTTTCGTTCCTCAATAATTCGTTTGACAACATGTAATCTAAATATAATTGATAAATATTACGCACATATACTATTTTACTATCTATACTACGTCTGTATGGCTGTCTGTCTAATAACTCTTATCGCTTAAACCGCTGAACCGATTTGGATTAATTTTTCTATGGAGATAGTTCGAGTCCTGTGGAAGGACATAGGCTACTTTTCATCCAAAAAAACCCTTATCTGCGATAAACGAATTTAAGGCGGACAAAGTCGCGGGCAAAAGCTAGTATTTCTATATATATAATATTATAAATGCGAAAGTGTGTCTGTCTGTCTATCTGTTATCTCTTCACACTTAAACCGCTGAACCGATTTGGATGAAATTTTGTACGGAGATAGATAGAGTACCGGGGAAGGACATAGATTTTTTATCCCGGAAAAATAGCCTTATCCGCGATAAACGAATTTAAGACGGACGAAGTCGCGGGCAGAAGCTAGTTTAGTTAGTATAAACTAAAAACGCGTAAAAAGTATTAAGGATACCGAATGGGCAATTCACACACAGCATAAGTTACTCATTATCACGGTTCCGCTGTCACGTTTCGCGTGCAAGCGAGATCGCGGAAAAAGCGATAGAGGTGCCATCGGCCTAAGTATTCGGCTTCTCTTCCACGTTATCACGTAAAATTATCGTCCGTAAACCGACCTTACAGACAACCAATTTTTTTTTAGTTTCGGTTACATGTATGGAGTGCGCCCCTTAGAAATATTATTATTTAACTATCAAACTGGCTCATACATGGACACCTTCACTCCAAATGTCATCAATATACACCAAGTAGTTTTTGAATAAAGTGGACGGATAAACGGACGGACATGATGAAACTTTAAGGGTTTCTTTTTGCCATTTTGTGTACGGAACCCTAAAAATTAAAACCGCATATTGTCTTTGGTTTCCACGTCCATGACTACTTGAATGCTTGATATTTATCAATGTGTCACAAAATTTACAGTATGCAATACGTAATGCAAACAAGAATATCGGGATAATAAGCGCGTAAGCAGTGCGTAAGCGGTAGCGGGCAAGAGTGGCACAGGTCCGGCGTTGATAGCGATTGGAGAGGCTCTGGCGCAACGGGAAGGCAAATGAGCTCCGGCGCGGCCCGCTGCACGCCGCACGACGCGCCCCCGCACTCGCCTGGACAGGTTCCGTGTAGTGATGTGCGGCGCTTCTAGTGATGCGCCACACACCGCCTTCGGAGATTCAAAGTCCTGCGGAGAAACAATTAGGAAATTTAACAATCCGGCCTGAACGTGTTACTCGGTCAGGTTTCGGGGCCAGTACTGGCACGTCAGCAGCTTATCTTTCTGGATTTTTATGCAGATCGGTGCTTTGTTCTGATAAAGTGAATGCTGGTTTAACACGATCTATTGAGACGGTCACAGGTCCTCTGTCTAATTCTACTGTAACTGTTTTATCAGTTCTATTCAACACTTTATGTGTTCCTGTGTAAGGTCGTTCTAAGGCTCGGCGTAGAGTGTCTTTCCGTATAAATACGTTATGTGCCGTTTTTAAGTTTTCGTGTACAAAAACTGGTTTCACAGAGTGATTCGATGCTGGCTCCGGTCTGAGCTGAGCAATGTGCTTTCTAAGCCTTGTCACAAAATCAAGTGGCTGCAACGTGTCGGTGTGTGTGTGTGGTTTGGGTTGGAAAAACTCACCCGATAACCGCAGTGGCTCACCATATACCATCTCAGCGGCCAAGCATCGGAGATCTACTTTCCACGCTGTCTTCAGTCCCAGCAACACGACGGGGAGAGCATCTGTCCAGCTGCGCTCATCGTGGGCCATGATGGAGGCCTTCAGGGTGCGATGTCAGCGCTCGACTATTCCGTTGGCTGCGGGGTGGTATGCGGTGGTCTGCCGCAACTGTACTTCACAGAGCCGAGTCAACTCTTTGAAGAGCTGCGAGGTGAACTGCCGACCCTGGTCGGTGGTGACGATCTGTGGACAACCGAAACGTAAGATCCAACCATCATAGAATGCCTTCGCTACCGTTTCAGCTGTGATGTCCATAATGGGTTGCACATCAGGCCAACGAGTATATCTATCAATGGCTGTAAAGCAATACTTGTAGTCATGCGATGTTGGTAGTGGCTCCACTAAATCGATGTGCACGTGACTAAATCGCGCTCCTGGCAACTGGAACTACCCCAATCGTGAAGACGTGTGGCGATGTACCTTAGACGTTTGACAAGCGTTGCAGGCCTGGGTCCAGGCTCGGCAGTCCTTCCGAACGTTGGGCCAAATGTATCTTTCTGTTACAAGTTTCGTAGTCGTTCTCACGCCAGGATGGCTCAATGAGTGTAAGGAGTCAAATACTTGGCGTCGCAGGGTCAATGGTACAAATGGACGAGGCCTGGATTGGGAAACGTCACAATACAAAATGAGATGGGTCCCCGGCACGGGCATTCGCTTAAGGTCCAACACAGTCTCGCGACTGGTCAACATCTGCTGCAACTCCGGATCTGCTTCCTGTGCATGAGCTAGTGACTCCAACTCTGGTGGCTTCGTAATAGCTTCGATGCGTGAAAGAGTATCCGCAATAACGTTTTCCTTACCGGATATATGTTTGATATCAGTCGTGAAGTGTGCTATATAATCCAGCTGATTGAACTGACGTGGGGAACAGTGTCGATCTTTCTGTTGAAAAGCGATGGTGATGGTCTTGTGGTCTGTATATATGGTAAAATGTCTACCTTCTACCATGAAACGAAAATGCTTGATGCCTTCGTAGACCACCAACAACTCCCTGTCGTATGCGCTGTACATTTGCTGTGCCTTGTTCAACTTTTTGGAAAAGAAAGCTAAAAGCTGCGACTCACAATCTACCTGCTGCTGCAACACCGCACCCAGGGCTGAGTTTGAGGCATAAGTGACGAGGGCGAGCGGTGCATTTATCTCGGGGTGTGCTAGTAGAGTGGATCTGACAATGCTTGCTTTGCAGTTCTCGAAAACGGTAACCAGTTCTGGTATCCAGGTGAGAGGTTGAGAGCCCGTTTGCTTCGGTCCTCCCAGTAAATCATGCAAAGGAGCTTGCTCTTTTGCCGCATGGGGAATAAAACGCCTGTAAAAGTTTAGCATTCCCAGGAAACGTCGCAAACCGTTGACAGTTTTTGGAGGTGGATACTCTTGGATTACCTTAATTTTGGTGTCAACAGGACGCGTGCCGTGCTCGGATATGGAAAAACCAAGGAATGTCACCTCGCTCAACCCGAACGCGCACTTCCCCTCATTGATGAGGAGGCTGTAGTCTTGCAAACGCTTGAAGACTCGCTGTTGGTGCTCCAAGTGCTCTGCATGGTCCCTGGAAAATACCAATATGTCATAAATGTACGAGTAGCAATAATCCATGCCTCGCAAGACCTCATCAAGGAACCTCGGGAATGACTGGGCTGCGTTTCTTAAGCCGAAAGACATAAATGGGTGCTCGAAGAGACCGAATGGTGTTGTGATTGCAGTCTTGGCTATATCTTCCTCAAAAACCGGTATTTGATTATAAGCTTTTACTAAGTCTAACTTGGAGAAGATTTTACAACCAGCGAGCCTGTGAGCGTAGTCTTCAATGTGCCTAATGGGATACCTGTCCGGTATGGTGCGGGCGTTCAGTGCGCGGTAGTCCCCACACGGTCTCTAACCACCCTCCTTGGGAGCTAAGTGCAAGGCAGAGGCCCATGGTGAGTCGGAACGTCGCGCTGTACCGTCACTAAGCATCTCCTCGAACTGCTGCTTGGCCACCTTCAATCGATCAGGAGCCAGCCGTCGTGGTCTGGTAAAAACTGGAGGCCCTGGTGTGGTACGTATGAAATGGACGGTGCTATGCTTAACTTCGCGCATTATTCGCGATGGTTTCGTCAGTTGAGGGTAGTTTGATAATAAATTGTGGTACTCACTCTTGCCCGCTATCGTCTTAACGCTAGGAGTACTGCAATTCCCCAGCGTAGCTGCGGTTGACAAAGTAGTGAGGCTGTCCAGCAATCTATGATTCCTGCAATCAACGAGTAATCCATAATGAGACATAAAGTCGGCTCCGATAATTGGATTGTCCACGCTGGCTACTACGAAGTTCCAGACGAAATCTCGGCGTAGTCCCTGGTCTAGATGCAGTTTGATAGTTCCGAACGTTTGAATTGAAGTGCCGTTGGAAGCGGTGAGGCGGTACTCAGTTGGTTTACCGTTAGGCAAATGCGTGCGTGGCAGCACGCAGAGGTCGGAACCGGTGTCGATCAGAAACTAAATTTTAGACTACCTGTCCGTAATGAAAAGGCGGCTGGTAGCGTGACAGTCACTCGCCGCGTCTACTGACTGCCCCTGGTTTTTTCCGTGACGTAGTTGCAGGGTGACGTGCACTTTCTGGCTTTATCAGCAAAAACGGAATGATACCAGCACATACCTGGTGTCTTGCTGCGGCTCCGACCCCTACTCTTGGATCCGGCGGCCGAACGGCTGTGGCGAAATCTCGAGCGGCCTCTATCCTGGTGTAATGACAACTGCGCTATTTGATTATTAAGCTCGCTTTGTATACGAGTTGTAATAAGTTCATCTATGCGTTGTAACAAACCGTCGTCGGCCGCGGGCGTGGTCTCTTCACAAATCTTGTCGGCTAAATCCGCGAGATCCTCGAGCGTGGAGGAGGATTGCGAAATTAAATACGGTTGGACATGAGCAGGTAATCGATTCATCCACATGGAACGCAAAAATGCATCTGACACGCCGCCGTCGGCCATCGTAGTTAAATGCCGTAAAAATTGAGACGGCTTACGATCTCCTAGCTTCTGATTAGACAGCACTTCTCTAATTTGTTGCTGGCGGGAAATAGACAAGCACTTCGTTAATTCCGTCTATAATTTAAGATATTTATCCGTCCTAGGTGGATTCTTGATTAAAGATTCAATTTATTTTGCGTACCTGTGGTACAGTTGCGCGATGAAAGAATAAAATTTCGTGGAATCGTCCTTAATTCCAGAAACCAGAAAGTGCGCCTCTGCTTGTCCAAACCAAATCTCGGGATCGTCCGGCCAAAACGGTGGTAACCTCAATGCCACACGGTCCACGGACCCGGATGCGCCGCCATGTTGTGCACTCGAAAGATCTCACTATTAACGCCGTTAGTACCTTGCGTTGGTGACGGTGAGTCCGTCATCTCACTATCTAAGTTATGCCTGGCCGTTAAAAATTAAGAACGCGTTCTTAATCGCGGGTCACCAAATGTGGGTTCTTCTGGTCAACTAAATGAAAGTTTAACTCCACATTTAACAACATATATTGTCACAAAATTTACAGTATGCAATACGTAATGCAAACAAGAATATCGGGATAATAAGCGCGTAAGCAGTGCGTAAGCGGTAGTGGGCAAGAGTGGCACAGGTCCGGCGTTGATAGCAATTGGAGAGGCTCTGGTGCGACGGGAAGGCGAATGAGCTCCGGCGCGGCCAGCTGCACGCCGCGCGACTCGCCCCCGCGCTCGCCTGGACAGGTTCCGTGTAGTGATGTGCGGCACTTCTAGTGATGCGCCACAGTAAATTTAAATGGATTTATCGAGTTATAGAAACATTTAAATACAAAAATAAATTATATATGAGATATACACTCCTAATATTTTTATTTAAATGAATTAAAGTCTCAAACAATCTCGATATCATTAAAAACGTTCGAGACCTAATCAACAATGACAATGGCCCGTACGTTGTGCCACGAACCGTCGGCGTCAGAGACGGGTAAGAGACGCGTGTAATCAAGGTCCGCTCCTGCGTATAGTACGTGTAGTCGTGTAGTACGTGTAGACGGGTACACGATCCGCCGGGTCCGTTCCGTTCGGGTTCTTAAACTCGGCGGTATTAAAAACACGTGCGTCCGTGCGGGCGTGTAACACGGATATAGAAAGCCCTAGGACAAACGATTTTTTGTGGACTGTTAAAAATTACGTTTAGTGGCTAGATATAAGAAATTGTTACACGTAGGGGTAGTCATGAAAATAAGTTAAACTAAAATTTTAAATAGCTTATTAAAAGTGATCAAAAATGTAAACAAAGCGTTTTTTTTTTAATTCGAGCTTGCTAACGTTAACATACTTTAATTTTACGTTAAAATAACTGGGTAGCAGGACTAAAATTTCATCGAAGGTAAAAAAAATTAACCTCTCATAGATGATATCAATATTTATATATAAATTAGTCACAATGTAAAATTTAAAATCGAATTTTAATCAACAACAAAATATTTTTTTAATAAATAATCACTCTTTTCTTATCTAATTATGTCTATGACATTTTTATACTAGCATATATTTTGATAGTTTAAAAAGTTTTACCAAATGGCCGAAAATTTCATCATGGATCTGAACGGTGTGATTTTCGGTCATAAAAATAATCACTTGAGATCACACTTTAAAATCAAAATTAGAAAATAAAGATCTTTCTTTTTTAAATAAATTATAGCCTTATTGTCCTTATACATATATTATTTTCAATATACTACACATTAAAATATAAAATCAATCAACAAAGGTTTATATAATCAATTCACTAAATAATCATGTTTTTTTTTAATAATCACAATTTAAAAAGCAAAGTCAAAATAGATACAATCAACAACAATACAAAAATTAGCTTTAGAGTTAAACATCTGGCCGCATCGATGAAAAAGGTAAATAAACAAGCAACACAAAACACGAACACACGAAGTACACCCACACACACGATGATAATGCTCCCATAATAACATAACAGATATCTACGATTCTATGCCAGAGACTTAAAGTTGAATATTGCTTCAAGTGACGCCTAATGTAACGTTGTTTGCGAAGCCGGCGAACCAAACTTGTTTATTACTGAGACTCACTAAGAGCGATAATAAACTCGTTGAAGCTCCTGCTTGGCGCAATTATTCAAAAATAAACGAAATTGTACTTAACGTAAGGATCACATTAGTTTGAACTCGTTCAAAACCCTATCATAAGGTAACCTCATGATAGAGTTTTGAGTTATGGTAAGTGGTAAGTCAAATTAACTTGATGAATAGGCTTACCCTATCTTTGACGTTACCATATAATAAGGTTACCAAAATGTAAGGGTTTTTAAAAATCACTTCAAAAATAAGCCTATGGAAAACCCTATTTAGGGTAAGTGGTTCCGATCCCTGGAACTAAATCATCTGCGAATCTGAGGTGGTTAATTTTTGTCCCGTTAATATTTAAGCCAAAATTTTACCAATCCAATTTTCTAAAAATATTCTCAAGAACTGCAGAGAACAGTTTGGGTGAGAGCGGGTCTCCTTGCCTCACTCCTCTTTCTATGTTAAATTCACTACCCAAGGATTCCAGTTGGATTCTGGCTTTGCTGTTTGAGCACGTTTGCTCTAACACTATTTAACACAGGTTTTAATTTTTCAATTGCGTAGCTCACTGACGCACTTGTTTACATTGTGAACACCGGAACCGGAAAAAAAAATATTCATATTATATATGTTAATAAATATACATTAATAAATTCTGATGAAAAAAGCTAATCAGAAAAGCTAAGAGTTTGCAGTTCTGCTTACAAAGAGTTCGAGCAAAGATTTTTTGAAAGCGCACTTATTTGGGGCTTTCTTAATCTTGAGAAGAAGTCGGTTCCTAAGGCGGGCCACTTGAATGGTATAGGAGTAGGACATAAAATCTGATCGGTGACGAGGGATGGACAGAGATAGATAGCCGGAAGAGCGAAATTGACGATCACGGGTTACACCGTAATAGTGAAAAGGACGCAGAGCATTCGAATTTCACGTCTTCGACGGATAGGAAACCAGCCAAGCTGGGAGCGGTAAGCTGACACATGATCATACTTACGAAGACAGAAGATGAATCGAATGCAGTTGTTGTGGAGTCTCTCCAGTTTATTTAGAAGCTCTTCATTTAAGTCCGGATAGCACACATCACCGTAGTCAATTATGGGTAAAATTAAGGTATGTACTAGAACGATCTTGGTTGTAATTGGCAAGAAGTGCTTCAGCTTGTTAAGGGTATGTAGCGAACCCATGACCTTCCTGCTAATTTCGGCAACCTGTGTCCTCCAACTTAAGAGTACAATCCAGATTATGAATACCTAAATCCTTTACGCTGGTACTGAAAGGTATAGGCGTACCGTTGAAACTCAACGGCGTAAGAGAATCCATGTCAATTCTAGATAGCTGGTGACAGCTACCAATGACAATGGCCTGACGCTTAGATGGATTAACATACAGGCCGAACTTCTTGGACCATTGTTGATTGTGCCGGAGATCTAAGTGTAACTTGTCAATGGCAGTCTCAAGATCAGTCACTTTACATTCGTCGTAGAGTTGTAAGTCGTCAGCGTACAGGTGGTACGAAGAGCGTAAGTCGGGGGTGATGAAATTAATAGATTGAAAAAAGAAGTGGAGAGAGTATTCCTCCACGAGGCACGCCAGTGGCAAGATCACACCAGTCAGATAAGGACCGGTCAACCCTGACCGCCTGCTGGCGACCCTGAAGATATGCAGAAAACTAACTGAGGATCGTATTTACGTTGCAATTAATGTGGACAGAAGTTTTGTTAGACCTCGTAGCTTCTGCTTTGCTCGTTTTGTACTGTTGACATCACCGTAACCATCAAAAACTACTGTAAAATTTGGACCATAATGTTTCTGTACATAGGTAATGTACTGGTGGCAAATCGAAGAAATGTTGGACGACGGTTTCCATTTCATGATGATGATGATGATAGCGATGACAATATTTTAGATTTAGACGATAATTAAGAAAATTTATTTTTAGTAATATACATACCATACTTAAAAAAACGGGTTTATTTCTTTAATATCCAATCCATCTTCTTCCCTCCGTATCTCGTGAAAAATTTATCCCAAAGAAAAAAAAAATAAGAATCTTTTTTTAGATAATTTTATGTATATTCCTTGCGGTTCAGAACATTTTTTGCTATAAGTAGGCCCGAAGTTTACGATTTATTTACGAAAAACTAAAAAAAAGGACCTTTACACCCCCCTCCACCCGTTAGCTTCACCCCCGTACTCTCTCAAGTCTCGAGTACTGGTGAGTAGTACTTTTAGTACTAGGTTTAAAATACCATTCCCTACAAGTACACCAAAATTTGCTTTTACACGAGTTTATTCCCCTGATTTTCCTTCCTTGGGTGGGCTATTTGTGCCTATAGTAATAAAGATGTGTTACTTATATTTGGCGCTTTGGACGTTACACACTATTTGATGCTGACTGTACCTAATATTTAATTTTATTTTAAAGATACTTAGGGTGACTTGCACCACAAAATACTTCCCTAGATTTTAATGCATGATTACCACTTAGTGCGCTGGGATCGTGGTAAAAATAAATTACCCGTAGACCGACTATCGAACACTGCTGCACTGTTTAGAACGGTAGGACAACAGGTAAAAAAAAAAGATAACAGAATCCCCACCAGGGGGACATGTTGGTGGGACCACGGGTAATTGGGGATTAATCGTATGAACTCAAAGTCGCTTTAACACTGGGTGAACAATTTAGCAACACGTTTGCATGCGTTTAAGTCATGAATGCGGATAGGGTAGACCTGTACAAACATAATCTGAGTATTATTCACGGTTCGTAGCCTCAGAGATAAATATTGCTTTTCGATTGCGAGAAAACGATTTTTCACTGTTTCCTCTGTTATATGAGGTAACGAGGACGACAGACAGTATTCGATTCTGCCCATCACCAACGTGACTTCATTACTGGGGACCCTATTAGATTAAATAACAAAAAAAAAAAAACAATTTTCCTCTATACGAATTTATTTATTTCAATATTATCATGTTTGGTAATTGGCTGTACTTATTATTTCAATGTAAAATGCATTAAATTATAGTAGTCAAATATCAGATAAAGACAATCATTTATTTAAAGGACATTTACTATTTATTAAATTAGTAATTAACAACAAATCAGTCACAATGAAACGAAATTAGGCTTAGATTAAATTACTCTTGCTCTGACGCAGGCTGAGATCATTATTAAGAAGGTGACGCTTCTATTTAACACAACGCTTCTGAGATTTACTCAATTATCAAAAATTAACTTCCTCTAGCAGGTAACATATCATTAAAATAAAACAGATTCGATAAAAGCTTCCTCGTCAGAATTTTTAAGGCTCGTAAAATGTATGATCAAACGAAATATATCAGTCGTTCCTTGAGGCGTCTTCATGAGTCATGAGTACATACTTGAAATTATTAAATAGTTCGCAATCCTGTAAGATTCCGTGTGAAGAGAAAACCTCTTTTACTAAGATAAACGTACGATTAGACTACTTAATCACAAAAATAAATTATGATAAATGTCTGTTTATTATAACTTATACTATAAAGTACAAAGCCATACTATTTTATTATGTAAAGAGCAAAGGACCGAAACTATACTTTTTTATACATTGGCCAGTGCTTTATTGATTCCAAAAAATAAGGTATAAGTAAGTTAGTTATGTGTTTAATTTTATAAGCTTTAGACATATTACTCTTCAGTTATTTAGAGTACGAGGGCAGTCCCCGAAGTAGCCGACCTGTGATACACTTTATGAAGGTTTTAGTTTGAGTAAATACTTTTTTTTTAAATAATGCGCCTTATAAAGTTTAAATTTGAAACTCGAACACGTAGCGTCGTTTGTCTTTTGTTTAGTATATTTTTAAAGCAGAGCTAGATTCTACTTTGGAGGAGTCTTCTCCATCGTTTACAACCGTAAAATATTGGGTGGCAGAGTTTAAACGAGGGCGGTCTAGTCGCGAAGATGAACATCGATGTGATCGACCAAATTAAGTGACTACGCCAGAAACAGTAAAAAAAACCACAAAATGGTATTAGATGACCGTCGATTGAAAGTACGCGAGCTAGCAGACATGACAGGGATTAGTTATTCGAAGAGAACGAATAACTCATGTATGTTAAAATAACGTTTTAGTGGGAAAAAAATATTTATTATATAAAAAAATATTGGTTTTTAATTCATTGCATGTTTGAGAAAAGCACTATACAAGCCTCGGCGCGAACAGGGATCGTCGGCCTCGTATCTCTAGATGGCCTCGTTAACACTCAGCCATCTATAACTACTCGGCTGGCAATCCCCTACTTCGCAGCCTCTGCAGTAATGTACTTATTACATTGCACGTTACGGAACATTTTTCCCGTCAATAAGCCATAAATATGTTAAGGTACATTAGACGTGACAGTTGAAACTTTAAGTTCAAACATTTTTTTTTATACTTCCTATTGCTACAAAAATATCTTTAAAGATTGATTGAACCTTTCTTATTTAAATCTTCCTTTATTTTCATAATTTGCGTCTTATATTTTTAAAGTGTGTGTGTATCTGTGTGTCTTTCTGCGGCATCAAAGCTCTCAAATAGACGGACCGACATCGTCTTTAAATAGTTGTATCTTGATTTAAATGTACAGGGGATTCAATGAAAGATACTATTTTGAACGGACATTTCGCAATTTCGAATATCACACAATTATGTATGCTATATGCTGACCCGGAAAACTTCGTTCTGCCTGAGAATAAATAAAAACAATTTAATTTCTATATTTTTTTGTTATTCTGCTACTCCTGGCGAAGACGACCATAAAGATCTAAGCAGCCGTTCTTGAGGTACTAACATAATTTCACAACTTTGTTTTATCTAGGTATACTATTATAAAATGGACAACATTTTATTTTTTGAAAGTGACTACAATTGAAATATCACGGATAGATATGGACTCTCTGAACACATTAATATTATTTTTGGAATTTTGGAATCACTAATAATAAAAAATTACATTATTAGCAAATAGTGATCTTTTGGCTGTACAAATAGTTCGATAAAATTAGGGGTTAGCAAAAAATTAAATGTTGACTATTGTAAAAATGAAATGTTTGTATGTGTCGTTGTGGCTTCATCACTTTAAATCGGCTAAACGGATTTCAACTTTCAACTAATTTTGGTACACGGGTAGCTGGGTATCTCCAGATGGTTATAGGATACTTTTTACCCGACTACACTGAAGAAAAAATGAAGGGTTATTACTTTTTCTCCTCCGCGAACGAAGTTGCGGGCGCCTTCTAGTATTATATAAAATTGATAAAAGTAACCTTGAAAAAAAAAACAGACACGATACAGCCTTTAGTGGTTAGACGGATATTTTTGGGACACAACTTAGCAGAAATATTGAAAGAAAAACTCATGGAGTCTGTGCGGAAAGAGAAGACTCGTATGATCCAAGGGCATTTTAGTGCTATTTTGTGTTTTGCTACGCTGACAACACTGTCACAAAATTATAGTTTGTCACTTAAGATCATAAATGACCTGTATCTTTTTGTAAATAAATATATTTTGAATGAAAATACTTACCGTTTTTGTGTCAGAGACTAATTATTAGTTATTTAATAGTAAATAGGGAATAATTTAATATTAAAACAACATTCTAGATTTTTTGCATGTCTATATTGGGGCTTTTAGTCGCTTTTTCCCTCTGAGAAACCCATATAATATGAAAAATAATTACCCTTGTTGAACTATGCACGGTTTTACCACCTTTTGACATTATTTTATACAAAAACTTACCGATTTTTGTATATAAAAATACACAATGACATATAAACGACAGAAGTTAGTTTTTTTTATAAGACAGATGTCTATGGTTCGTTTGCCATGTAATATTCATAATATCATAATGTTATTTCCCGTTTCTGCCACGACTCTTCTCTTTCCGCGCAGACTCTACTGCAAACAATTGGCATGTCACTTGCGTCACGCTCAAAATGAACAAGACCTATAGAGACCCAAAACAATTTGGTTACTTTCGGTGATAGTCATTTTTTTTAAATAAGAAAGGTGGTTTGAATCTAACTGTAAAGATATTTATGTAGCAAGAGGTATAAGTTAAAAAAGTGTGCGCTTAAATGTACATAGTGTTACGTTTATCGTAAACTAGCGACTGCCTGCGACTTCGTCCGCCTTAAATTCATTTATCGCGGATAAGGGCATTTTTCCGGGATAAAAAGTAGCCTATGTCCTTCCCCGGGACTCAAACTATCTCCACATCAAATTTCATCCAAATCGGTTCAGCGGTTTAAGCGTGAAGAGGTAACATACAGACAGACAGACAGACACACTTTCGCATTTATAATATTATAAGTATGGATTAATATGGATATCTGTGGCACGTTGATAAGAAATATTATTCTGTAATATGTAATGTAAATATATATTTGTTAAAATGATTCTATGAAAGAAAAGTTAAAACGTAACTATGGACCATTGAATGAAAATATCAAACTGTCACATGCTTAGTAAGCAAGTGTGTAAACTTGTTTAAATGTGAAGATATTTTTAGAACTCTGAATGGTAAATATATCTTTACCCTCGACTTTAATAACGGAACTCTTATACAAAATATATGGTAGGTAACAAGTACTCGATAAACAGACGAAAACCCGAAACTGATTCTGCTAAACTATAGCTAAGAACACTCTTGATATAGTCCTTCCTATCCTTTCAGGCAAAAGAAAAAACAATCCAAATCCGTCCACCCGTTTAGGAGATACGCCACAGACGGACACTCAGATACACAAACCAAACTTATATATAACACCACTTTTTTATTCGTAAAAGGTTCAAAATGTATTATATTACGAGATATTCCGAAAAATGAAAAACCTAGTAGAAGAAAAATCAGGCAGTTTAGATACTACCAAACAGCCATAACCATATTCTTGAGAAAAAATCATAACTAACGGAAAAGACGTTCTTCCACCAACAACGTGACATGAGGGGACCGAATCAACTGTCATAGCCCGTACAAAATCATGACACTTGATTCTGATTGCGAGCGTCCAACGCGTTAGGCAATAGGGGGGCCGGTCTGATATGTTCATATTCACGCATGGACACCCCGAGGAATATTTGACGATTTAAAGTTTCATGTCGTTACTTGTAATAAATTGTCTGGCACCTATCATACATTTTATTACAGATATTAACAATTTCTTGTTTTGACCAAGGTAATAAATGAAAAAAATATATATATTTATAATCCCGAACGTCAAACAAACATAATTAATTTCTTTTTTTTCTCCAAAAGATAATTAAAATCTGCACACCAGCGCAAGTAGGCATATTGTAAGGCAACCAAAACCTCCTTGAAGTCAGTACGATTTATCTGATTTAGGTACCTATTTTTTTAAACGTTATTATAATGCATTGGCTTCTCAAATCATTCTGTACTTTACTTTGCATAAATGACAAGTCATTGCCAGAGTTGTGTTAGTATAGAAAACCAGAAGACAAACTCTAAACCCATTTTTCCAGCACTTTTGTCACCTTAGGAATAATGTTGGTTTTCGATTTACATCTCATCCTATTAAACGTCTTGCGATAGATAGCTGCCAGATGTCTAGCTCTAGAGAATCATTCCTCTCGGTGGTGAAATTGTGGAAACCCTTTAGGGGCTAGAAACGTCTTTTGCAAGTAAGGAGATCTCAGTAATGTAAATGTAAGAATATGTTTCGTTGTAATTAATACATAAAAGGAAGTAAACTAAAGTTTCCGTCTCATAGGTGTGCCTAAAGTCGGAGATCGAATTCAAGATCAGAATTGTAAAGAAATGGGTTGCCACCATAAAAAAATTAATGCAAGCGGTGGTCAATATAATCATTGAAATACTCATAAAAACGTTGTAAAACGTTAGGATGTGTTACAGAGGTGGTAGGGGGTGTTCCCCCGCGCATTTAAAACGTTAAATTAATTATTTAAAACGTTCTTTATCTCAAATTTTGAAATGGAATGACCACTTGAAAATTTTAGGTAAAAAATTGCCACTAATTGGTGCCTGGCCTGGTGGTTACGTAACGTTTTACTAGTGGGTCAGACATACGTTAGACCATAAGGATAAAATCGATTTCGTTACTAGTTGTACGACATTCGTTATTAGTTGTCTGACATTTGTCGAATGAATGTGCTTGCGGTTGTTTGAAGTTTGTTATTGTTGCATTAAAAACAAACATTTGGTCAATAAAGTTCTTATATAAAAAATAACATAAAAAATATTATTTACCCCTGGCACGTTACTTTGACGTTGACAGTTGTATGTTTGCATTTTTGGGCGTTTCACAGAAAAAGTGTACATGGCAAAATTTGAGTGTCCCATCCGTTCAATGTGATTTTTTTCACTTTATCTTTGGTATTTGGGTATATGAGCATAATATTTATAAAACGATTATTTCACATTTATTACTAGATTTATCACAAAATAAAAACACGAAAAGTGCCAAAATGGGTATGTCCCACGTCGACTCACTCATGTTCAGAGGCTTGCAGAAACTCGAAATAAATTTGAATGTATATGAAATGTGTTCACATAGATGAAGTAATGAGTGTAGATTGTAACTGTGTGCTTTTTTATACATAAATACGGTATATAATGCCAAATAACTACTTTTTTTACTGACCAAAGAAATCGACAGACCGGAACCTCCGGGTATTGTCACAGGCGATTTTAACAGACTTGTGCAATCGATATTCCCCTAAAAGCATTATTTTTTAAATCCTGGCAACATTAGGATGCTATTAGCATCAGCCGCCATTACAAATATAACGTCTGTTCTTTCTAAACGGTGACGAAGGGTGGTCGCTGTGTCGGTGTTCAAAAATAAGGCTTCCGGGTTAGTCACCGTTTTTCGGTTACATTATAATTAACTTTTTTAAACACAAGTAGACATAAACAAACTATGATAGTATTCAAAACTAAATAAAAATCACATTGAATAGGTTCAAACAATGTTGAAGTCTTGATTTTAAATTGTTGAAGTAGAATTCGTCACGTACGATTAGTAACGTGATATACTACTGGAACGATTTTGTGACTAATTGGAGACATAAAGCTTAGTACACAATCGAAATAGGGAATATGCATAATTTTAATTTTTGCTTTATTAAAAGCTTATTCATGTAACAAACAGTCGACAAAAAGAATTTTTCAAATAACTATAAAAATACCCAAGATATAAGCCATCAAACATTTCATTCTATCTCTTTCTAGCAAAACAGAATTTAATATGGAGTTTATATGACCGTAGTAGACTGTGACGTAACAGTCTATGTCGGACCTCTCTGTCAAATCGCTGTCTAATTAGTAGTTTAAAATGCTTATATCATACGTATTTCTTGGCCGATTTAAATTTCAATTTCATTTTTTGGAATAGTTTTTACGGTATTTTCATATTTCGTTAAGAAAAGCGATGAAAAAATTTCATGCATGTTCCCTATTTGACCGGTGTTTTAACCAACTTCATAAAAAAGGAGGTTCTTAGGTTCTTAGTTTAACCTCTATGTTTATTTATATACATGTTGTAAGTTTGTCCGCGATTATCTCGCATTTGGCTGGACCGATTGATGCGGTTTTCAGAAAATAGATATGACTGTTTGACATTTACTATAGACCTTAGTCTAATAAAACCCAAAATATATACATTTTACATGTTATCATATTTTTGTTATAATAAGAAAAAATATCTTTTTCATACTAACTGTTTAAATTATTAAAAAGTAGTTACGGTAACTGCGGCTGTGCCTATTTAAATTGTTCTGATTAAGTTATCTCATTATAATTACGTAAACTACGTAAAAGTGTTAAGTTTCCAGACTGATTTCAATGAAAATATAGTGTTTTTGTTATTCAATCAATCAATCATCAATCAAAATATCCTTTATTCAAGTAGGCTTAGATACAAGTACTTTCGAATTGTCAGTTACAATGAGAGAAGTCTTGTTGATTTTACTGTGAGTTTAGATTAACTGATCTCTAGCCACAACTGAGATAAGTCAACTTACTGTAAAATCTGTCTTCTGAACCTATAGGTTAGATTTTAAAGTTAAAGTTGACTCATCCCAAATGTGGCTAGTTTAAATTAAGCTTAATCTATGATTATTTTCCTTTTAAATAAAAAGTACTAGGCCAAACCACATCCATGCAAAAAACAAGTTAGTGTACTTATACTCTTTGTTATGGTTAAAAATATAAAAACTTATTAGGTACAAATACGCTACAGAATTGCATGGACCATTTATGAATAAATCATTCATAGATGGGTCACGCATTTGTGCAAATAGTACTTTATAGTTAAAATATGAGGTTTCTGTTTATTTTACTACTTAGTGATTGGGTCATATTTTTGTTTCTTATTGATTTAAAAACTGGCTATATTAAAATCCTGTGTTTTGTTTTAAATTTAGTTTAATGTACAATGTACAAATGCAACAGATTAATATAAAAAAATATTAAAAAGTTGTAAACTATCATGCAACCCACCAGTGGTTATGTAGTAAACTTAAAAATAAACAATATGTCATAATTGAAGATAAATATTAATAAAGCGTTCTCGAAACACAAGGTGATTTAATAAATAAAAACACGATTCATAACATAATTCCTTTTGTTTTTTCTTTCAATATATTCAATCTGTGTACGGTATTCCTTACATTTTCAAGTTAGTCACATGAGGTTCCGTTTACTCACTGTCCCAAGATTTGGAGTGTTGAAAATAATTACACCCCGTTATCTAACGTTCAGTTTGGGGGCAAGCTAAAATAGTGATGTTGCTTCACATAATTAGTCGATTTATATTTACTTATAAATAGTTATGTCAAAATATTTATTTTCTTTTGTGAATGCTCTTGAGATAACTCATTAATTGCATATATTTGATCAGATAGGAGGGCAATAATTATTGAATAGTACAGAGACGACTTACTAGGTAGTAGTAGGTAGGTGTCTAATCTAGCATGAGCAGTTCAACGTCGGGGGTAAATATTAATTATTTAGTACACGATTAAGTCCCGTTTTGTTAATAATAACGAGCAGTTCTAGTTTTTATAATTTAGTGAAGAAATATACTACTTATTTATTTAAAATTATAATTCTTTTTTCATGTCTTCTTATTATTATTTTTTAACCATCGGTTTCTTTGACATAAACTATTTCTTTTATCGATCATTCGTAGTGCCTGTATAATATGTACAGTGAGAAATCATGGCCAATCTTTTAATTAATAAAAAGGAATAACTTATTAAAATTCGACGTGGAGATGGTATTCTTTTGCTCGGGCTATATTTTGTTATTTATTTCATATTTTTCAGCTGAAGCACAGCGACTGCTCTCAACGGACAATGATTTAACAAACGATATTAATTTTATACACACCCATTTCACATTTTTACCCACAGGCATTACAAAATTAGAAGATCCCAAGTTGTCATTGAAACAGTCATTGAATACTGTACTTGATATTCAAAATAAAATTTTATTAGTAAGGCTGCACCATAAAGGGAAATTAAATAAAGATGCAGGCAGTCAGTTGAAAGCGATTGTGACGAACAGGACATTTATTTTATCCTCAAAGTTTACTTGTTCCATTAATTCTATAAATGAAGCCAGTTTTATATAGTTTATTGTCTATATTTTAAATGTGTAAACTAAAACTGGTCCATAAAATACTACAGATTTATGCGACCTGAGACTATAAGGAAAAATGACGATGTATAAAAATGTCTACTGGTCTTATTTCGTCCCAGTATAATATTGACAGGGTATATGTATGTCCATGTATAAAAATGTCGCTTCGATAATTGCTGAAAAATATAACTGACAATGAGTAAAATTGTCCAAGTATAAAAATGACTACTTTAGTGATTAATAAGATTTTTTAACCGACTTCAAAAAAGGTTGAGATTCTACACTCGATACATAATATATTCTTATCAAGGACGTAATGGACGTATACCTATGCTTTAGACCGGTCATGGTGGCGGCCTTTGGGTCCCAATTCAAGCAGTGGACATCTCAGCCAACAATTATGATAATGTACTGACATAACCCGATTTCTGTAAAACCTGAAACATAGTTTTTAGGGTTCCGTGGCCAAAATGGCTAAAAAGAAACGCTTAGTTTCGTTATGTCTTTCCGTCGGTCCGTCCGTACGTCCGTCCCTTCGTCTTGGCAGTTGTTTATTACGACGTTTTCATGTACGGAACCCTTCGTATACGAGTCCGACTCGCACTTGGCCGATTTTTAATTATTTAATCTTTATACAAAACATAAAGCTTTAAAGCAAGTATCGTTTAATAACTCATTTTTTATGTAGGTACCGTGAAACATGCCAACTTTGCCCGCTTTTTTCGTAAAAACCCGAATTTCTCTCTTTTTTTCTATGACGGGATAAAGTTTTTTTTGTCTAACGCATCCATCGTATTCATATGCATGCGTTAATTATTAAATCAACATTTAACCAACTTTTTTATCAATTTTCACCTCGGGTAAAGTTATCTAAAGTTTGCCAACATTGCCCAAATCGATCATTTTTCATTTTAGACCAAACTTCCTATAATTGTGGACATATTTATACTGTGATAGTAGACATTTTTATACATCGGTTATATTAGACTAAGACGTTTGTATACCTTGGCTTTATAATACTCAGACGAATTTATTTTTAGAAAGTAGACATTTTTATACATCATCATTTTTCCTTATAGTCTCAAGTCGCATAAATCGTCGATATTTTCTATATTTTTCACTATTTTCATGCCATTTTCTCAAATAATACAGTATAACTTATAAGGAATTAAATAAACAAAATTTTTTTATTATTTTTTGGTTAAAAAAAAACGTTCTCCGGTTCGTCACGTGTACACTTTTTCTGCGGAACGCCCTTTTGATCTCGAATTCGAACTCCGGCTTTAGACTACGACAGACCCCCCAATTGAACTAACGCGAACATCATGTAAAGCGCAGTAAATTATTGCATAATAATAGGAATTCCTGAACTAAGAATAAATCGGTGTTCAAAACCCAAAACGGAGCTTTATCGCGTATAAATATGATTTATTTAATTACCTTTTGTTGGTATTTCTTCGACCTTACGTCGCGTTACGTCCATAGCCTCGAAGGAACTGGAGAGGCGGGTCTCAACATCTTGCAGAGATTTTTTTTTGCGGTGCGCTTGGTCTTGATTATTAATTTCAAAACCTACTAAGGATGTCACTAGACCGACAGACTACACTCACGACATCGGGCGATTTATCGGATGATGTTTGATGTTGTATGTCACCGGCAATCTGTATAATTCAGGTATTCTATACTACCAGGCAATGTGTAGAACACCTGAGACGCCTAGGTTAAGTATGAAATAGTATTAATGTTATTGTCTATTACATACTTTACCTAGGTAATATATACAATTCCTAGGGATTATATAGAATAACAGCTCGTCCAGCGGCAATGAGTACAATAATTACATTTTGGCTAGAGAGCGACGAGTGACGAGTCAAAATGCTATTCTGCTGGTTAAAATGGGTCAAAAACCGAAAACTGTAGGTTAGGTTTGTATTGTGACCATGTACTTATAGCGGAGCCAATTACCCTAGGTCGTGAGTGTAGTCTGTCGGTCTAGTGACAACCGTAGTGTTCAACCTAATAATCAACACCAAGCGCGGGTAGATTGAAAAATTTCGCCCGGCAAATGTTAACCCACCTCTACAATTCCTTCGTTACGAAAACGAAACGCAATTCAATAAATTATATTTATACGCAATTAAGCCCCATTTTGTTGTGCTGAGATAATGATAATGAGTGAATATCGGGTAGGTAGGTTTCAATCAACGAAATCGGTGTCTGACATTTAAAATTGTTGGTCATATACAAAAGACGCAAAAATGTGCAAGTAACGGTCTATCACGTATAAAATAATTCTTAATTAAATAGACCTGTGTCAATTTTAAAAATGTTCATAACATTGCGAACTTCTCCGAAATGGACACCAGGGGCCCGTTTCTCAAAAGCTTGTAGCTTGTATTACAAGCGGAAGCCTCGTTCTAATTCATCTTGTTGAAAATAGATTTCCGCTTGTAATACAAGTTAAAGGCTTTTGAGCAACGGGCCCCAGCTCCGAAATAGGCTACTGAAAGCTAACCAGTAAAATGCACCATTTAAAAAAAAACCACTTGACGTTACTATTATGCAGAGGTACCAGTTCCAGGACTAAATAGGCAGTGTAGGTGTAATAATCCCCCTCATGTAGCATTTACATCAATAGTCATATCCCGAATCCGCATAACAGACTTGACATAACATAATTGTGCATAACACTGAATTTACCTGAACGAATACATACATATATATAATGGCCTTGTTCGCAGGTACAATAGTAATCACTTTCGGTCTCGAAAAACCATTGCAAGTACTTAGTTAACTAACACTTTTGCTGTCCAAGCATTACATGTAACGAACTGGTGAGCTAGCTCGGCACGTCCACGTCTACGTGTAAATCACTAGTATCACCCCAATCGTGCATTATATCTAATGCATGGACGTGTTAAGAAGTGAACGAATAAAACACAGAACTCGAGCTTCATACTAATTTGCTGTATAAAACGGGGTAAATATTCCAAATCGGCATGCGCGTTGAGTGACCAATACGGCTGGCTAACTTCTAGCGCTGACGCTTTATAGTATCAACATGACGGCGACTATGGAAGCGCATACCTAGTATCTACTAGGTCACATGCCATAAAGACTCATTTTTGTAGACAGAATTGTCGTATTAATTTAAATTTGATTTTTGTTTTATTTTATTTTTACATAATCATAGAATAACCTTATCCAACTCAAACAAGTCTCCAATTAGGATGTAGCAGACTTATGCTGTAAATACTAGACGACCATAAGAGTATGCATATTTTGTAGCTTGTTAAATAGTAATAAGAAACGGATCTTTTGGCATAGGTATCGATGCTATGTGAAATGAGTATTTTGGCATACTGGTGTTGCGAGAAACGGGTCTTTCGGGCATGCGGGTGTTATGAGAAACGGATCTTTTGAATCATGTGAATGCTATGAGAAATTGTTATTTTGGCATACAGGTGTTACGAGAAACGGGTTTTTAACGGGTAATTCGCAAAACATCATATTTGCAAAACATGATATTAGTAAAACATCATATTCACAAGACATCATGTTCGCAAAACATCATATTCGCAAAACATGATATTGGCAAAGCATTGTACGGTTTTATTTAAGTGAAATAAAAAAAAAAACTGTTTTTTTTTAACACCGGTTCATGTCGCGCGTTCAAGTTGGACGAGACCCCTGAGCTTCTCTCTGTCTGTTTAATAATCTATATATATGGAGTCCTGAGGAGTTACTCCGAAATCCGATATTTGAAGTTCGTATAGTGCCATCCATTTCGCCCTCATGTTAAAGTGTATTTGAGTGAGCGGGATGGCGCCATATGAACTTCGAATATCGGATTTCGGAGTACCCCTCTGATCCTGACTGACATATCAACGCTCAGCCAAAATTGAAGAGGGCTTATGACTTTTTCTCCTCCGCGAACGAAATTGTCTCTATTTCGGAAACTGAGAGCAAGGCTGAAAGCTCAGTTTCTGGTACTGAAAGGTATAGGCGTACCGTTGAAACTCAACGGCGTAAGAGAATCCATGTCAATTCTAGATAGCTGGTGACAGCTACCAATGACAATGGCCTGACGCTTAGATGGATTAACATACAGGCCGAACTTCTTGGACCATTGTTGATTGTGCCGGAGATCTAAGTGTAACTTGTCAATGGCAGTCTCAAGATCAGTCACTTTACATTCGTCGTAGAGTTGTAAGTCGTCAGCGTACAGGTGGTACGAAGAGCGTAAGTCGGGGGTGATGAAATTAATAGATTGAAAAAAGAAGTGGAGAGAGTATTCCTCCACGAGGCACGCCAGTGGCAAGATCACACCAGTCAGATAAGGACCGGTCAACCCTGACCGCCTGCTGGCGACCCTGAAGATATGCAGAAAACTAACTGAGGATCGTATTTACGTTGCAATTAATGTGGACAGAAGTTTTGTTAGACCTCGTAGCTTCTGCTTTGCTCGTTTTGTACTGTTGACATCACCGTAACCATCAAAAACTACTGTAAAATTTGGACCATAATGTTTCTGTACATAGGTAATGTACTGGTGGCAAATCGAAGAAATGTTGGACGACGGTTTCCATTTCATGATGATGATGATGATAGCGATGACAATATTTTAGATTTAGACGATAATTAAGAAAATTTATTTTTAGTAATATACATACCATACTTAAAAAAACGGGTTTATTTCTTTAATATCCAATCCATCTTCTTCCCTCCGTATCTCGTGAAAAATTTATCCCAAAGAAAAAAAAAATAAGAATCTTTTTTTAGATAATTTTATGTATATTCCTTGCGGTTCAGAACATTTTTTGCTATAAGTAGGCCCGAAGTTTACGATTTATTTACGAAAAACTAAAAAAAAGGACCTTTACACCCCCCTCCACCCGTTAGCTTCACCCCCGTACTCTCTCAAGTCTCGAGTACTGGTGAGTAGTACTTTTAGTACTAGGTTTAAAATACCATTCCCTACAAGTACACCAAAATTTGCTTTTACACGAGTTTATTCCCCTGATTTTCCTTCCTTGGGTGGGCTATTTGTGCCTATAGTAATAAAGATGTGTTACTTATATTTGGCGCTTTGGACGTTACACACTATTTGATGCTGACTGTACCTAATATTTAATTTTATTTTAAAGATACTTAGGGTGACTTGCACCACAAAATACTTCCCTAGATTTTAATGCATGATTACCACTTAGTGCGCTGGGATCGTGGTAAAAATAAATTACCCGTAGACCGACTATCGAACACTGCTGCACTGTTTAGAACGGTAGGACAACAGGTAAAAAAAAAAGATAACAGAATCCCCACCAGGGGGACATGTTGGTGGGACCACGGGTAATTGGGGATTAATCGTATGAACTCAAAGTCGCTTTAACACTGGGTGAACAATTTAGCAACACGTTTGCATGCGTTTAAGTCATGAATGCGGATAGGGTAGACCTGTACAAACATAATCTGAGTATTATTCACGGTTCGTAGCCTCAGAGATAAATATTGCTTTTCGATTGCGAGAAAACGATTTTTCACTGTTTCCTCTGTTATATGAGGTAACGAGGACGACAGACAGTATTCGATTCTGCCCATCACCAACGTGACTTCATTACTGGGGACCCTATTAGATTAAATAACAAAAAAAAAAAAAACAATTTTCCTCTATACGAATTTATTTATTTCAATATTATCATGTTTGGTAATTGGCTGTACTTATTATTTCAATGTAAAATGCATTAAATTATAGTAGTCAAATATCAGATAAAGACAATCATTTATTTAAAGGACATTTACTATTTATTAAATTAGTAATTAACAACAAATCAGTCACAATGAAACGAAATTAGGCTTAGATTAAATTACTCTTGCTCTGACGCAGGCTGAGATCATTATTAAGAAGGTGACGCTTCTATTTAACACAACGCTTCTGAGATTTACTCAATTATCAAAAATTAACTTCCTCTAGCAGGTAACATATCATTAAAATAAAACAGATTCGATAAAAGCTTCCTCGTCAGAATTTTTAAGGCTCGTAAAATGTATGATCAAACGAAATATATCAGTCGTTCCTTGAGGCGTCTTCATGAGTCATGAGTACATACTTGAAATTATTAAATAGTTCGCAATCCTGTAAGATTCCGTGTGAAGAGAAAACCTCTTTTACTAAGATAAACGTACGATTAGACTACTTAATCACAAAAATAAATTATGATAAATGTCTGTTTATTATAACTTATACTATAAAGTACAAAGCCATACTATTTTATTATGTAAAGAGCAAAGGACCGAAACTATACTTTTTTATACATTGGCCAGTGCTTTATTGATTCCAAAAAATAAGGTATAAGTAAGTTAGTTATGTGTTTAATTTTATAAGCTTTAGACATATTACTCTTCAGTTATTTAGAGTACGAGGGCAGTCCCCGAAGTAGCCGACCTGTGATACACTTTATGAAGGTTTTAGTTTGAGTAAATACTTTTTTTTTAAATAATGCGCCTTATAAAGTTTAAATTTGAAACTCGAACACGTAGCGTCGTTTGTCTTTTGTTTAGTATATTTTTAAAGCAGAGCTAGATTCTACTTTGGAGGAGTCTTCTCCATCGTTTACAACCGTAAAATATTGGGTGGCAGAGTTTAAACGAGGGCGGTCTAGTCGCGAAGATGAACATCGATGTGATCGACCAAATTAAGTGACTACGCCAGAAACAGTAAAAAAAACCACAAAATGGTATTAGATGACCGTCGATTGAAAGTACGCGAGCTAGCAGACATGACAGGGATTAGTTATTCGAAGAGAACGAATAACTCATGTATGTTAAAATAACGTTTTAGTGGGAAAAAAATATTTATTATATAAAAAAATATTGGTTTTTAATTCATTGCATGTTTGAGAAAAGCACTATACAAGCCTCGGCGCGAACAGGGATCGTCGGCCTCGTATCTCTAGATGGCCTCGTTAACACTCAGCCATCTATAACTACTCGGCTGGCAATCCCCTACTTCGCAGCCTCTGCAGTAATGTACTTATTACATTGCACGTTACGGAACATTTTTCCCGTCAATAAGCCATAAATATGTTAAGGTACATTAGACGTGACAGTTGAAACTTTAAGTTCAAACATTTTTTTTTATACTTCCTATTGCTACAAAAATATCTTTAAAGATTGATTGAACCTTTCTTATTTAAATCTTCCTTTATTTTCATAATTTGCGTCTTATATTTTTAAAGTGTGTGTGTATCTGTGTGTCTTTCTGCGGCATCAAAGCTCTCAAATAGACGGACCGACATCGTCTTTAAATAGTTGTATCTTGATTTAAATGTACAGGGGATTCAATGAAAGATACTATTTTGAACGGACATTTCGCAATTTCGAATATCACACAATTATGTATGCTATATGCTGACCCGGAAAACTTCGTTCTGCCTGAGAATAAATAAAAACAATTTAATTTCTATATTTTTTTGTTATTCTGCTACTCCTGGCGAAGACGACCATAAAGATCTAAGCAGCCGTTCTTGAGGTACTAACATAATTTCACAACTTTGTTTTATCTAGGTATACTATTATAAAATGGACAACATTTTATTTTTTGAAAGTGACTACAATTGAAATATCACGGATAGATATGGACTCTCTGAACACATTAATATTATTTTTGGAATTTTGGAATCACTAATAATAAAAAATTACATTATTAGCAAATAGTGATCTTTTGGCTGTACAAATAGTTCGATAAAATTAGGGGTTAGCAAAAAATTAAATGTTGACTATTGTAAAAATGAAATGTTTGTATGTGTCGTTGTGGCTTCATCACTTTAAATCGGCTAAACGGATTTCAACTTTCAACTAATTTTGGTACACGGGTAGCTGGGTATCTCCAGATGGTTATAGGATACTTTTTACCCGACTACACTGAAGAAAAAATGAAGGGTTATTACTTTTTCTCCTCCGCGAACGAAGTTGCGGGCGCCTTCTAGTATTATATAAAATTGATAAAAGTAACCTTGAAAAAAAAAACAGACACGATACAGCCTTTAGTGGTTAGACGGATATTTTTGGGACACAACTTAGCAGAAATATTGAAAGAAAAACTCATGGAGTCTGTGCGGAAAGAGAAGACTCGTATGATCCAAGGGCATTTTAGTGCTATTTTGTGTTTTGCTACGCTGACAACACTGTCACAAAATTATAGTTTGTCACTTAAGATCATAAATGACCTGTATCTTTTTGTAAATAAATATATTTTGAATGAAAATACTTACCGTTTTTGTGTCAGAGACTAATTATTAGTTATTTAATAGTAAATAGGGAATAATTTAATATTAAAACAACATTCTAGATTTTTTGCATGTCTATATTGGGGCTTTTAGTCGCTTTTTCCCTCTGAGAAACCCATATAATATGAAAAATAATTACCCTTGTTGAACTATGCACGGTTTTACCACCTTTTGACATTATTTTATACAAAAACTTACCGATTTTTGTATATAAAAATACACAATGACATATAAACGACAGAAGTTAGTTTTTTTTATAAGACAGATGTCTATGGTTCGTTTGCCATGTAATATTCATAATATCATAATGTTATTTCCCGTTTCTGCCACGACTCTTCTCTTTCCGCGCAGACTCTACTGCAAACAATTGGCATGTCACTTGCGTCACGCTCAAAATGAACAAGACCTATAGAGACCCAAAACAATTTGGTTACTTTCGGTGATAGTCATTTTTTTTAAATAAGAAAGGTGGTTTGAATCTAACTGTAAAGATATTTATGTAGCAAGAGGTATAAGTTAAAAAAGTGTGCGCTTAAATGTACATAGTGTTACGTTTATCGTAAACTAGCGACTGCCTGCGACTTCGTCCGCCTTAAATTCATTTATCGCGGATAAGGGCATTTTTCCGGGATAAAAAGTAGCCTATGTCCTTCCCCGGGACTCAAACTATCTCCACATCAAATTTCATCCAAATCGGTTCAGCGGTTTAAGCGTGAAGAGGTAACATACAGACAGACAGACAGACACACTTTCGCATTTATAATATTATAAGTATGGATTAATATGGATATCTGTGGCACGTTGATAAGAAATATTATTCTGTAATATGTAATGTAAATATATATTTGTTAAAATGATTCTATGAAAGAAAAGTTAAAACGTAACTATGGACCATTGAATGAAAATATCAAACTGTCACATGCTTAGTAAGCAAGTGTGTAAACTTGTTTAAATGTGAAGATATTTTTAGAACTCTGAATGGTAAATATATCTTTACCCTCGACTTTAATAACGGAACTCTTATACAAAATATATGGTAGGTAACAAGTACTCGATAAACAGACGAAAACCCGAAACTGATTCTGCTAAACTATAGCTAAGAACACTCTTGATATAGTCCTTCCTATCCTTTCAGGCAAAAGAAAAAACAATCCAAATCCGTCCACCCGTTTAGGAGATACGCCACAGACGGACACTCAGATACACAAAAAACCAAACTTATATATAACACCACTTTTTTATTCGTAAAAGGTTCAAAATGTATTATATTACGAGATATTCCGAAAAATGAAAAACCTAGTAGAAGAAAAATCAGGCAGTTTAGATACTACCAAACAGCCATAACCATATTCTTGAGAAAAAATCATAACTAACGGAAAAGACGTTCTTCCACCAACAACGTGACATGAGGGGACCGAATCAACTGTCATAGCCCGTACAAAATCATGACACTTGATTCTGATTGCGAGCGTCCAACGCGTTAGGCAATAGGGGGGCCGGTCTGATATGTTCATATTCACGCATGGACACCCCGAGGAATATTTGACGATTTAAAGTTTCATGTCGTTACTTGTAATAAATTGTCTGGCACCTATCATACATTTTATTACAGATATTAACAATTTCTTGTTTTGACCAAGGTAATAAATGAAAAAAATATATATATTTATAATCCCGAACGTCAAACAAACATAATTAATTTCTTTTTTTTCTCCAAAAGATAATTAAAATCTGCACACCAGCGCAAGTAGGCATATTGTAAGGCAACCAAAACCTCCTTGAAGTCAGTACGATTTATCTGATTTAGGTACCTATTTTTTTAAACGTTATTATAATGCATTGGCTTCTCAAATCATTCTGTACTTTACTTTGCATAAATGACAAGTCATTGCCAGAGTTGTGTTAGTATAGAAAACCAGAAGACAAACTCTAAACCCATTTTTCCAGCACTTTTGTCACCTTAGGAATAATGTTGGTTTTCGATTTACATCTCATCCTATTAAACGTCTTGCGATAGATAGCTGCCAGATGTCTAGCTCTAGAGAATCATTCCTCTCGGTGGTGAAATTGTGGAAACCCTTTAGGGGCTAGAAACGTCTTTTGCAAGTAAGGAGATCTCAGTAATGTAAATGTAAGAATATGTTTCGTTGTAATTAATACATAAAAGGAAGTAAACTAAAGTTTCCGTCTCATAGGTGTGCCTAAAGTCGGAGATCGAATTCAAGATCAGAATTGTAAAGAAATGGGTTGCCACCATAAAAAAATTAATGCAAGCGGTGGTCAATATAATCATTGAAATACTCATAAAAACGTTGTAAAACGTTAGGATGTGTTACAGAGGTGGTAGGGGGTGTTCCCCCGCGCATTTAAAACGTTAAATTAATTATTTAAAACGTTCTTTATCTCAAATTTTGAAATGGAATGACCACTTGAAAATTTTAGGTAAAAAATTGCCACTAATTGGTGCCTGGCCTGGTGGTTACGTAACGTTTTACTAGTGGGTCAGACATACGTTAGACCATAAGGATAAAATCGATTTCGTTACTAGTTGTACGACATTCGTTATTAGTTGTCTGACATTTGTCGAATGAATGTGCTTGCGGTTGTTTGAAGTTTGTTATTGTTGCATTAAAAACAAACATTTGGTCAATAAAGTTCTTATATAAAAAATAACATAAAAAATATTATTTACCCCTGGCACGTTACTTTGACGTTGACAGTTGTATGTTTGCATTTTTGGGCGTTTCACAGAAAAAGTGTACATGGCAAAATTTGAGTGTCCCATCCGTTCAATGTGATTTTTTTCACTTTATCTTTGGTATTTGGGTATATGAGCATAATATTTATAAAACGATTATTTCACATTTATTACTAGATTTATCACAAAATAAAAACACGAAAAGTGCCAAAATGGGTATGTCCCACGTCGACTCACTCATGTTCAGAGGCTTGCAGAAACTCGAAATAAATTTGAATGTATATGAAATGTGTTCACATAGATGAAGTAATGAGTGTAGATTGTAACTGTGTGCTTTTTTATACATAAATACGGTATATAATGCCAAATAACTACTTTTTTTACTGACCAAAGAAATCGACAGACCGGAACCTCCGGGTATTGTCACAGGCGATTTTAACAGACTTGTGCAATCGATATTCCCCTAAAAGCATTATTTTTTAAATCCTGGCAACATTAGGATGCTATTAGCATCAGCCGCCATTACAAATATAACGTCTGTTCTTTCTAAACGGTGACGAAGGGTGGTCGCTGTGTCGGTGTTCAAAAATAAGGCTTCCGGGTTAGTCACCGTTTTTCGGTTACATTATAATTAACTTTTTTAAACACAAGTAGACATAAACAAACTATGATAGTATTCAAAACTAAATAAAAATCACATTGAATAGGTTCAAACAATGTTGAAGTCTTGATTTTAAATTGTTGAAGTAGAATTCGTCACGTACGATTAGTAACGTGATATACTACTGGAACGATTTTGTGACTAATTGGAGACATAAAGCTTAGTACACAATCGAAATAGGGAATATGCATAATTTTAATTTTTGCTTTATTAAAAGCTTATTCATGTAACAAACAGTCGACAAAAAGAATTTTTCAAATAACTATAAAAATACCCAAGATATAAGCCATCAAACATTTCATTCTATCTCTTTCTAGCAAAACAGAATTTAATATGGAGTTTATATGACCGTAGTAGACTGTGACGTAACAGTCTATGTCGGACCTCTCTGTCAAATCGCTGTCTAATTAGTAGTTTAAAATGCTTATATCATACGTATTTCTTGGCCGATTTAAATTTCAATTTCATTTTTTGGAATAGTTTTTACGGTATTTTCATATTTCGTTAAGAAAAGCGATGAAAAAATTTCATGCATGTTCCCTATTTGACCGGTGTTTTAACCAACTTCATAAAAAAGGAGGTTCTTAGGTTCTTAGTTTAACCTCTATGTTTATTTATATACATGTTGTAAGTTTGTCCGCGATTATCTCGCATTTGGCTGGACCGATTGATGCGGTTTTCAGAAAATAGATATGACTGTTTGACATTTACTATAGACCTTAGTCTAATAAAACCCAAAATATATACATTTTACATGTTATCATATTTTTGTTATAATAAGAAAAAATATCTTTTTCATACTAACTGTTTAAATTATTAAAAAGTAGTTACGGTAACTGCGGCTGTGCCTATTTAAATTGTTCTGATTAAGTTATCTCATTATAATTACGTAAACTACGTAAAAGTGTTAAGTTTCCAGACTGATTTCAATGAAAATATAGTGTTTTTGTTATTCAATCAATCAATCATCAATCAAAATATCCTTTATTCAAGTAGGCTTAGATACAAGTACTTTCGAATTGTCAGTTACAATGAGAGAAGTCTTGTTGATTTTACTGTGAGTTTAGATTAACTGATCTCTAGCCACAACTGAGATAAGTCAACTTACTGTAAAATCTGTCTTCTGAACCTATAGGTTAGATTTTAAAGTTAAAGTTGACTCATCCCAAATGTGGCTAGTTTAAATTAAGCTTAATCTATGATTATTTTCCTTTTAAATAAAAAGTACTAGGCCAAACCACATCCATGCAAAAAACAAGTTAGTGTACTTATACTCTTTGTTATGGTTAAAAATATAAAAACTTATTAGGTACAAATACGCTACAGAATTGCATGGACCATTTATGAATAAATCATTCATAGATGGGTCACGCATTTGTGCAAATAGTACTTTATAGTTAAAATATGAGGTTTCTGTTTATTTTACTACTTAGTGATTGGGTCATATTTTTGTTTCTTATTGATTTAAAAACTGGCTATATTAAAATCCTGTGTTTTGTTTTAAATTTAGTTTAATGTACAATGTACAAATGCAACAGATTAATATAAAAAAATATTAAAAAGTTGTAAACTATCATGCAACCCACCAGTGGTTATGTAGTAAACTTAAAAATAAACAATATGTCATAATTGAAGATAAATATTAATAAAGCGTTCTCGAAACACAAGGTGATTTAATAAATAAAAACACGATTCATAACATAATTCCTTTTGTTTTTTCTTTCAATATATTCAATCTGTGTACGGTATTCCTTACATTTTCAAGTTAGTCACATGAGGTTCCGTTTACTCACTGTCCCAAGATTTGGAGTGTTGAAAATAATTACACCCCGTTATCTAACGTTCAGTTTGGGGGCAAGCTAAAATAGTGATGTTGCTTCACATAATTAGTCGATTTATATTTACTTATAAATAGTTATGTCAAAATATTTATTTTCTTTTGTGAATGCTCTTGAGATAACTCATTAATTGCATATATTTGATCAGATAGGAGGGCAATAATTATTGAATAGTACAGAGACGACTTACTAGGTAGTAGTAGGTAGGTGTCTAATCTAGCATGAGCAGTTCAACGTCGGGGGTAAATATTAATTATTTAGTACACGATTAAGTCCCGTTTTGTTAATAATAACGAGCAGTTCTAGTTTTTATAATTTAGTGAAGAAATATACTACTTATTTATTTAAAATTATAATTCTTTTTTCATGTCTTCTTATTATTATTTTTTAACCATCGGTTTCTTTGACATAAACTATTTCTTTTATCGATCATTCGTAGTGCCTGTATAATATGTACAGTGAGAAATCATGGCCAATCTTTTAATTAATAAAAAGGAATAACTTATTAAAATTCGACGTGGAGATGGTATTCTTTTGCTCGGGCTATATTTTGTTATTTATTTCATATTTTTCAGCTGAAGCACAGCGACTGCTCTCAACGGACAATGATTTAACAAACGATATTAATTTTATACACACCCATTTCACATTTTTACCCACAGGCATTACAAAATTAGAAGATCCCAAGTTGTCATTGAAACAGTCATTGAATACTGTACTTGATATTCAAAATAAAATTTTATTAGTAAGGCTGCACCATAAAGGGAAATTAAATAAAGATGCAGGCAGTCAGTTGAAAGCGATTGTGACGAACAGGACATTTATTTTATCCTCAAAGTTTACTTGTTCCATTAATTCTATAAATGAAGCCAGTTTTATATAGTTTATTGTCTATATTTTAAATGTGTAAACTAAAACTGGTCCATAAAATACTACAGATTTATGCGACCTGAGACTATAAGGAAAAATGACGATGTATAAAAATGTCTACTGGTCTTATTTCGTCCCAGTATAATATTGACAGGGTATATGTATGTCCATGTATAAAAATGTCGCTTCGATAATTGCTGAAAAATATAACTGACAATGAGTAAAATTGTCCAAGTATAAAAATGACTACTTTAGTGATTAATAAGATTTTTTAACCGACTTCAAAAAAGGTTGAGATTCTACACTCGATACATAATATATTCTTATCAAGGACGTAATGGACGTATACCTATGCTTTAGACCGGTCATGGTGGCGGCCTTTGGGTCCCAATTCAAGCAGTGGACATCTCAGCCAACAATTATGATAATGTACTGACATAACCCGATTTCTGTAAAACCTGAAACATAGTTTTTAGGGTTCCGTGGCCAAAATGGCTAAAAAGAAACGCTTAGTTTCGTTATGTCTTTCCGTCGGTCCGTCCGTACGTCCGTCCCTTCGTCTTGGCAGTTGTTTATTACGACGTTTTCATGTACGGAACCCTTCGTATACGAGTCCGACTCGCACTTGGCCGATTTTTAATTATTTAATCTTTATACAAAACATAAAGCTTTAAAGCAAGTATCGTTTAATAACTCATTTTTTATGTAGGTACCGTGAAACATGCCAACTTTGCCCGCTTTTTTCGTAAAAACCCGAATTTCTCTCTTTTTTTCTATGACGGGATAAAGTTTTTTTTGTCTAACGCATCCATCGTATTCATATGCATGCGTTAATTATTAAATCAACATTTAACCAACTTTTTTATCAATTTTCACCTCGGGTAAAGTTATCTAAAGTTTGCCAACATTGCCCAAATCGATCATTTTTCATTTTAGACCAAACTTCCTATAATTGTGGACATATTTATACTGTGATAGTAGACATTTTTATACATCGGTTATATTAGACTAAGACGTTTGTATACCTTGGCTTTATAATACTCAGACGAATTTATTTTTAGAAAGTAGACATTTTTATACATCATCATTTTTCCTTATAGTCTCAAGTCGCATAAATCGTCGATATTTTCTATATTTTTCACTATTTTCATGCCATTTTCTCAAATAATACAGTATAACTTATAAGGAATTAAATAAACAAAATTTTTTTATTATTTTTTGGTTAAAAAAAAACGTTCTCCGGTTCGTCACGTGTACACTTTTTCTGCGGAACGCCCTTTTGATCTCGAATTCGAACTCCGGCTTTAGACTACGACAGACCCCCCAATTGAACTAACGCGAACATCATGTAAAGCGCAGTAAATTATTGCATAATAATAGGAATTCCTGAACTAAGAATAAATCGGTGTTCAAAACCCAAAACGGAGCTTTATCGCGTATAAATATGATTTATTTAATTACCTTTTGTTGGTATTTCTTCGACCTTACGTCGCGTTACGTCCATAGCCTCGAAGGAACTGGAGAGGCGGGTCTCAACATCTTGCAGAGATTTTTTTTTGCGGTGCGCTTGGTCTTGATTATTAATTTCAAAACCTACTAAGGATGTCACTAGACCGACAGACTACACTCACGACATCGGGCGATTTATCGGATGATGTTTGATGTTGTATGTCACCGGCAATCTGTATAATTCAGGTATTCTATACTACCAGGCAATGTGTAGAACACCTGAGACGCCTAGGTTAAGTATGAAATAGTATTAATGTTATTGTCTATTACATACTTTACCTAGGTAATATATACAATTCCTAGGGATTATATAGAATAACAGCTCGTCCAGCGGCAATGAGTACAATAATTACATTTTGGCTAGAGAGCGACGAGTGACGAGTCAAAATGCTATTCTGCTGGTTAAAATGGGTCAAAAACCGAAAACTGTAGGTTAGGTTTGTATTGTGACCATGTACTTATAGCGGAGCCAATTACCCTAGGTCGTGAGTGTAGTCTGTCGGTCTAGTGACAACCGTAGTGTTCAACCTAATAATCAACACCAAGCGCGGGTAGATTGAAAAATTTCGCCCGGCAAATGTTAACCCACCTCTACAATTCCTTCGTTACGAAAACGAAACGCAATTCAATAAATTATATTTATACGCAATTAAGCCCCATTTTGTTGTGCTGAGATAATGATAATGAGTGAATATCGGGTAGGTAGGTTTCAATCAACGAAATCGGTGTCTGACATTTAAAATTGTTGGTCATATACAAAAGACGCAAAAATGTGCAAGTAACGGTCTATCACGTATAAAATAATTCTTAATTAAATAGACCTGTGTCAATTTTAAAAATGTTCATAACATTGCGAACTTCTCCGAAATGGACACCAGGGGCCCGTTTCTCAAAAGCTTGTAGCTTGTATTACAAGCGGAAGCCTCGTTCTAATTCATCTTGTTGAAAATAGATTTCCGCTTGTAATACAAGTTAAAGGCTTTTGAGCAACGGGCCCCAGCTCCGAAATAGGCTACTGAAAGCTAACCAGTAAAATGCACCATTTAAAAAAAAACCACTTGACGTTACTATTATGCAGAGGTACCAGTTCCAGGACTAAATAGGCAGTGTAGGTGTAATAATCCCCCTCATGTAGCATTTACATCAATAGTCATATCCCGAATCCGCATAACAGACTTGACATAACATAATTGTGCATAACACTGAATTTACCTGAACGAATACATACATATATATAATGGCCTTGTTCGCAGGTACAATAGTAATCACTTTCGGTCTCGAAAAACCATTGCAAGTACTTAGTTAACTAACACTTTTGCTGTCCAAGCATTACATGTAACGAACTGGTGAGCTAGCTCGGCACGTCCACGTCTACGTGTAAATCACTAGTATCACCCCAATCGTGCATTATATCTAATGCATGGACGTGTTAAGAAGTGAACGAATAAAACACAGAACTCGAGCTTCATACTAATTTGCTGTATAAAACGGGGTAAATATTCCAAATCGGCATGCGCGTTGAGTGACCAATACGGCTGGCTAACTTCTAGCGCTGACGCTTTATAGTATCAACATGACGGCGACTATGGAAGCGCATACCTAGTATCTACTAGGTCACATGCCATAAAGACTCATTTTTGTAGACAGAATTGTCGTATTAATTTAAATTTGATTTTTGTTTTATTTTATTTTTACATAATCATAGAATAACCTTATCCAACTCAAACAAGTCTCCAATTAGGATGTAGCAGACTTATGCTGTAAATACTAGACGACCATAAGAGTATGCATATTTTGTAGCTTGTTAAATAGTAATAAGAAACGGATCTTTTGGCATAGGTATCGATGCTATGTGAAATGAGTATTTTGGCATACTGGTGTTGCGAGAAACGGGTCTTTCGGGCATGCGGGTGTTATGAGAAACGGATCTTTTGAATCATGTGAATGCTATGAGAAATTGTTATTTTGGCATACAGGTGTTACGAGAAACGGGTTTTTAACGGGTAATTCGCAAAACATCATATTTGCAAAACATGATATTAGTAAAACATCATATTCACAAGACATCATGTTCGCAAAACATCATATTCGCAAAACATGATATTGGCAAAGCATTGTACGGTTTTATTTAAGTGAAATAAAAAAAAAAACTGTTTTTTTTTAACACCGGTTCATGTCGCGCGTTCAAGTTGGACGAGACCCCTGAGCTTCTCTCTGTCTGTTTAATAATCTATATATATGGAGTCCTGAGGAGTTACTCCGAAATCCGATATTTGAAGTTCGTATAGTGCCATCCATTTCGCCCTCATGTTAAAGTGTATTTGAGTGAGCGGGATGGCGCCATATGAACTTCGAATATCGGATTTCGGAGTACCCCTCTGATCCTGACTGACATATCAACGCTCAGCCAAAATTGAAGAGGGCTTATGACTTTTTCTCCTCCGCGAACGAAATTGTCTCTATTTCGGAAACTGAGAGCAAGGCTGAAAGCTCAGTTTCGGTTTGGGCTGAAAAACCTGTTTCGGTTGGACACTTCTAAATTTATGAATTTAATACTTGCACTTTTAGGCCAAGAGGGTATCGCTATCCCCACAAAAACGAGTCATCACAAGAAAGGTAGGTTAGGTTAGTACAACTACAATCCTCACATAACCCATGGTAGAAGAAAACCAGATATGTCATTCCCGTGACAGCTCTTCTACTCTGGTGATTAATACTGACGTCATTACGAGTGGTGCGGTGCTCAAACTTTAAAAATGGGATAATGAGTTATAATTATCGATAATCGTTATTTAGATTTTGAGAATATCATGTTTTGCGAATGTCATGATTTGCGATTATGATGTTTTGCGAATATCATATTTTGCGAATATGATGTTCAGCGACGGAAGGGACAAAAACTAGGGTTTAAATGTATGATAATATTATTTAAAAAATCGTAATTTGATTTTATTTGCAAAATACCTTATTAACCAACAGAGTAGCTATAAAACTTATTCAGTATAATAATTAATTTATATAATTGAAATGTGCATAACAAAAAAACCTATATTTTTCAATTCAGTCAGCTTTAATGGACAACATTAATTTTTTTGGATCACATGAACACATTTTTTGGATATTATGTAACTCTCATTTTTGAAAATGGGTATTGTTACTAGCAAATGGTGAATGTTAATACCTTTTCTTTATTAACCGACACCCAAAAAAGGAGGCGGTTCTCAATTCGTTGGTATTATTTTAAATGTTTGTTACCTCAGAACTACGTCATTTATAAACCATTTTTTTTTTGTTTGAAGCAAAGTGCCTCCAGATTGGTCCCATTTAATTTTGGCGAACATCTGATGATGGGATCCATGAGGAATTTAAGCAAATCTTCAAATATTGTAGGCACACATATGACAATTTTGGTATAATAAGAAACATAGTAAGCATTTGCATTCAGAAAGGGTACTTTAGTGAAATTAAATTAATGAAGAAGACCACAGAAGGTCACTGGAACTCCTCGATACATCTCGATTAAAATATCTAAGCTTCTTCATAGTCGCATATTGGCAGTTTACTGTTGTGCCATAATAACTAGTGGCGAGTAAAATAATAACGATACGATGAAAAAACAGTGATCGGCAGTCTAGAAAAGTATAACTGTGACTGGTGACGAAAGGTTACAAAATAAAGTAGGTTATGTGAGCGACAAGTGTGATAAAATCACGGTAAAATGGTTATAAGGATCTGAATACATTAAAGTAAGTAACTTTCACGTGGCAAGTCAGGGTTAATCGTGGGTAACAAAATCAGAGTGTTTTTTGCAGAATATTCTTTACCATTTAAATGTAATCTTCCTCGAATTGCGCTTAGGCCTTTATAGTTAGAGGTAGTTTTATTTTATTAAAATCAGCGGCTACAATTATCAATAACATAATAATGCATAATAAGTTCCTCGTAATATTCCAAATATTATTAGATAATTCGATAGTATTAGGGGGCAAAAATTAAATATTGTCCATTTTTACAACTTAGATAGCAATATAATTAATTGTAATAACGGCAACTTCATAACTTTACTTTGCAACCGAGCAAAGTAATTCAGGGCAGAAGCGAGTCGGACAGGTTACGTTAGAAGGCTATTTTATAGGTTTTATATTTTGTAAAATATATTTTTTATAATAGTAGTTCAGCTATCACACTTTATTTATTAAAGGTCTGTGACAACATTTTATTAGTAAAAAATAACAACATCGAAACGTGGTAGGTACCGACCTACGTCTATTGCAGGCAAAATAATCAACATGTATCATTAAAAAAAAATACATTCAAAGATAATAAGATTCTTTTTCACAAGACACCTCTCATTATGCGATTTCAATTTGAATGAAAATTTACATTACACTAATTAAAATTATGATAAGTAATTGTTATGAGCATATGTATTTTGCGCAAATTACTTATACGTATCCTGTTATGAGTAGCCTTATTACGCGGATTTACAATTATGCGTATAAACGTACCGCATGGTATTGAAATGAGACAATTTATTGAATGCGTCGTAACATAGACAATGGGCATTGTTATTGTTATGCTTGTTAACCCATGTATGTACCATATGTCATCTTTTACCCAGGAAAACAAATAAAAGGTGCCATTTTGTAAAAAATATAAGCTTACAACAGTTATAACTCATTAAAAATATACAAAACAAGAAATGTTCTATGTAATAAGAATTTTGGAAACTACAACTTACGTTAAGCTAAAATTATAGCAAAGGCGATTCAACGAACGACTATGTATATATAAAATAATGAAGTAAAATATATTCTTATATAAAACGTAATTCGAGCAAATTTATGTGTAATGATTCCTAAGTAATAATAAAATTCTGTGAATAGTATCATGGAAAACGATTTTCGGTAAAATCATGGATTCCCGAGTTTAGGGCACATATGATTTAAGTCTTTAAGAAAATCCAGAAAACGATTTACACGGTTATATAAACATTTTATGTTGCTGGTGACGTCATTCAAAATGGAGGAGAGAATGTAAATAATCTAAGTAATATGAAATGAAAGTAATAGTTTATAATTTGGTAATTACAGGTGATATCATTTTTTTAGAATACTTGATCGGTATTGCCGGGAATTCTCAATAAGACCATCAAGATCAGCGAATAATGTGGCCCAACTAATGATTTTTATTTGTTATTTAACGGCACTGAGTATGGACGTGATCGAGTGACCCTGTTTAAGACAAGTACGTGTCTACTGTCTATGGCTAAAGCTGCATCAATTACTATGATCGCGGTTCTACAATTGGTCATTCACAATGAAATAATAGTACAACAATAGATACTTGTTCACACGGCATACATCTTACTTCAGTATATTTTTTATTTATTTACACTGAACGGTACCCCACCTGTAGTTTTTAATAAGTATGAAACTCTTCATTCTCGCTGAACAGTTTTAAGCGGTTTCCTGGAGTTTCCATTTTTTTGTCCAGCTTGAATCAGCGTTTTCGTTGGCATTAGTCCATTTTAACTATTAGGTCTTATGTAAGACGAGATCGAAGGGGCAGGGCCTCGATGCGTCAAACTTTGAGGGCAAAATGGGCGGCGGTTGATACATTTGGTTAGCGATACAGCAACCACAACCACGCCAAAAAAAATGGCATTGAAACTTGTTACATTTTCACTGGTCCAATTTATAATAGCGAAGTTTTAAAACAGATGAGTTATGAACACAAATTAAGGATAAGTTATTATTATTACAAACCGTCAGTATTACAAGTACGTCAATCGTACAATTTGTACATTCCAGTACGAGTTTTTTAACCTGGTGAAAACCATTGATATTTTCGTTAAGTGTATTTCAAAAAACTTCCTCTAGCGTCGAACTTGTAACATTTTACCTGATAATATAACTGCATAAACAATTATGCATACCCAACGAATAGAGCTACCCTTTGTAAATAATAGTATAATTAGGCCTAATTTTCCCATATCCATGACGGCAATGATTGAAAAATCAGGATTTAGTATCTTTTTCAGCCAAAAGTCTTCAACCTTAAACTTAATTTAGAACTAATTTTAAAGGAACACGTGTCATGAACTTCTGACATCGAAGTAAATGAGTGTTGGGACCACTATTAAGTACCTATTATAATTGTTGTGACAGACATAAGTTGTAATAAATCCGGGGCGAGACGTCCGTGGACTATCGTGTACAGGCGCGAAAATTACTGTCAACATTTACAACAACCGTGTCAAGTACATTTCCGATAAGCGATGATGCGTAGTTGCGATTACACTATTTTAATTTAGCAATAGGTAGTATTGAAGAAACTTTAAAATTGTTTCTACTGAGGAAATGAGCAATGAAGCTGATTAAACATGAACTTAGCTTGTACGATGTATAATATGTTACAGAACATTTAAGACAACACTGAATATTGAGTATATTGTCAACTATAACATCAAACATTTATCCGATTAAAATATTACAGTTAAATCGTTGTAGACATATCAAAACGTTAAACTTAAAAAACAATGTTTGTTATATTGTAGCAACACTATAGACAAAATAACACTGCAATGTGAAATATGTTAATAGCTGAAGAACTCAATGGGTGTACTTAGTAATATTTACAGAAATGTCCATCATGATAAACGTGTATGTACTATGGACATAAATGTAGGTACATTAAGAGGGTGTATACCTGCTGAACTGGTAACGTCGCAATTTTTTTGGTTTTTCTTGATTATTTTAAGAATTATGAACATGTTTTCAATTCATTCGTTGTGTTTGCGGTAGTTACGCTGGCACAATCCAAAATTTCATAATATTGCGACAACCAAAGCTCTAAAAATGAATTTATGTCTATATCTTGTTTTGTAAGAAAATAAAGGCAAAAGCGATGAGTACATGAATTAAACCCAATATAAATGATAAAAATGTAGGGTATGTATTGAACATATCTTTAAGTGTCATTCAAATACCGCAAAATAATGAACCAAAAAGATAAAATATGCGACGTTGCCAGTTACGCGGGTATAAACGCTCTTAACTAAGCGTTGCGCGCAACTTCAGCATACATTGCGTTGTAGTAATGTAATTATGTACACTTAAATCGTATGACATTAGCAAATGACTTTTCAATGTAATTAGTCAGAATTATTTAAATAACACAAGGGCGCTTGCTCTCGATTATTTTTCGTCCTCAATCGAAGTCCGAATTAACACGTATAAATGGCCGGCAGCTTGGCGGCCGAGACGGCGTCACGGCATCGATTATGTTGAAAAACTGTTTTCTCACGGAACATTATTCACATCTTCTGGGAACTACACGACTGTCCAAACTCTTAGTGTTTATTCACGTTTCGCACTACTGCAACGGTAATATTCATTGCCTCCCAAGCGGGGCAGTTACAATTGTCAATTTATAATAAAAATTATATAAAAGGGACGCGTTCATTATGCTTAATACTCGGAGTTTCGATCGAAACATAATCGCGTGACGACAAGGCCGCACCCGGGCGTGAAGTCCAAACAGGCAATCGGCAATTAATAAGTGAACCGTTAACGTCGGGTCTCGCACTGTCCTCGCGTTTACGTCGGCGCTAGCGCCTAGTGGTCGAACTTGAGTATGGCGTCGATGGAGAAGTCGGCCCGCCGCCGCTGCTCGAGCATGATGTAGGTCTGCACGGTGCGCAGCGCGTTGGGGTCGCGCGCCGCCGCCGCCGCGGGCTGCGCGCCGCTGCCGCTCGCGACGCTGCTGCCGTCGCAGCCGTCGCGGCCGCCCCCGCCGCCGCCCCCAGGCTGCTTTCAGCTAGGCTTTTGCTGCACTTCACGCATCATTAGCTAGAACAAGCAGTATCAATTGAGTGCAATAATAGTGGACCGACATAAGACCGCAAGTGTGGTATGCGATGACTGCTGTTCAGATTATAATGATCCGATAAAAATGCATATAAAGTCATTTATAAAAAAGTTTGTACGTCAATTACCGCAACAGTAGGTAATAGTTTCCAATATTGTTACCAATACTTTAAATCATTAATGATTCTGGTGATTTCTGTTTTGTTAATCAATTTTCATAATTAAGAAAATATATACTACCAGGGGCCCGTTTCATAAACGCTTGTAACTTGTATTACAAGCGGAAATCACTTTCCGACATAAGGAATTAAAAAGAGACTTCCGTTTGTTATACAGTCAAGGGTAAACATAAATACACACCAAAAGTTTTAAAAATATGTACACACACCAACTCGACTGCCTCAGTTATTTATAAGGTTTGGATGTATATTTATACGATTTTGAGGTGTTTACCTATCTTTGCCCTTGACTGTACAAGTTACAAGCTTTTGAAAAACAAGCGGGGCAGGTGTCTGTCGTGTTATGGTGTGTTGGTTCTAACAGTAGCATAGAAAGAGCAGCAGACTACGAGTGACAAAATTTGGCAATTTCTGACTTTCGTAAAATCGGTGTTAAAGTCACCAACGAATATGTGTTAATCACCATAGTTGTTTAAAGTCATTTCAACCATACACGCTTAACATATTAGCTTGAATGACAACTAATTGTCATTCAAGCTTATTAGTATGATATTTGCGAATCATTTAATCCTGTATGGTCATTCCACTATGTACCTAGTTGACATGTAAGTAAAGAGTGTGCACCCCAGGGCAGTAATTCCAATAATAACAAAAAATCATAAATAATTGTTACTATACGCATATGCAAGGATATTAGTGTTGAACATGCACTTTCAGAGCTTTACCTGTTTTACCTTCATTCTCCATACATATTTTTATTAAGATGTCTATAAAAAAAAAACACAAGTCCAAATTACCTCAGGCTCATTTTGTAGTATGATCATGACTACCTATTGCGATTTCAAAAAAAAAAAAACATATTTTCGACTTCGGTTTCTATTTCTATAAAAGCCGATTTTCAGCCCACAGTGCGGTGCCGGAATTACAAACTCGAGTCATTCAGTGCTCTCGTTTGTAATTCCTTCTTTACCGCCCACGGTGCACAATGTACTATTTCATACCCGTTTTACGCTCTTGTTAGTCTGTGGCAGCCAAATTATTTTCAATTTATCATGTAAACAGCATCAAATCATGCTTATTTATTAAATGTAATTTCAATTTCACTAGTGTCACTTTAATGTAAAGATTATTTTTCTTAATTATTCCAACAAAAAGAAGTTTGGCTAGGAATGAAATGTCCAGATTAATTTTCAATGAGACGTTTCTTTATTGTAATGAAATGAGGCTGTGGATTGTACAAGCTTTCAACAAAATCAAGCGACGTGCTTCGCAAAATCCAAATTGGATGCTTAGCGTTCACGATACCAGCCACCGTCGCTTGGTTCAAGGTAACAACTAACTCGTTAGTGTGCACATAGCCTTACTTTAACTGACATTGCATATATTGAACTTGACGTTGTCTTGACAACCTGATGAGAATGTTACAATTGTAAACAAAGAATACAGGATGTTAAAATCATGAATGATTTTATTTTTTTATATTTTCATTATAAATTCTAAAAAGCGTTAGTATTTCAATAATTTATATACCACAACCTTATTTATCACCTAGACATGTCCAGATTTAAATAAATGATTTTAGCAAGTTTACATACTGTATATGAGTAAACATTTAGGTTTTATTAGATATAGAATTACTAAATTCCATATCATTGCAGTATTTATAGTCATACTTGTTATGGACAAAATGCTGCACTTTATGATGAAAGCAAGCGCTTTACACAGTGATAGTAGGGACCAAACTGAGTGATTTGACCCACAGCAGCGGAAGTTTCACCCCTTAGGAACAGAGATGGCGCTTTATATGAATTATATGTAATTTCTTTTCATTTAACATTATACATTCAAATCAAAGCATTCGTAGCTGTAATATTCCCTTATTCCCATTAGGTAGGTTATGTATAACGGGTGCCTCTCACGAAATATAAACATTATATATAGTAAATATTTTACATTACCTTTATGATACTAGCAACTAACTACTGCTTTTAATTCATTTCTATTGTACCTATCTACGTAAGTTAGTCACCAATGCCAAGTAATCCTTGGTTTAAAAATACTAGAGTAAACATACTTCACTATAGGTGCGTCCACATTTGTCTCATTTGCCCGATCAGATCTTCGTTCCGAGGCATGATCGCGTGTCGGGATCACGCGTTTGGACGTTGCGACGATCCGATCGCTCGAAATCCATGTTGCTACGCGTATCACACACTTACATCGGACAAGTGGGGCATGATCGCTGCGCCGACAGTAAGCGTCCAAGCAGCGCGATACGCAGTCATGCCACGCCACGGTGATCGGATACGAGCTATCTTTCCCCCCGTTGCCCGCAGACCATGGAAGGGACACGAACGAACTAAATAACCCATGAATGGTATGTTAACTTTGGTTCTGAAAACGTTTCGATAAACGATAAAGTTTCAACATAGCTGCAGAACAAAGTTCTTAATTTCCCCATACGAGGTAGGAAGGTGTGACGTCACCCTGTCCTAGGGTTTAGTAGGTATGGAGCGTTTTTGGGAAGGTCTAAGTGTGATTCTAATGTTGGTGTATCTCGTGGAGTTTTTATGACATTGATGTAGTTTTTTCACCAGTATTTCTATTAATGAAAGGACGTTCTATGACTTACCACGGAAAAAGGTTGTCAACATCCCTATTATCAATTTCCGATATTCATATTATATCGATCCATTATAGAACACAATATATTAAAGAATTCCATAATAAAAAAACAATATTTCTATGATTGATGTTCTATAGATTATACTTCGAGTTTATAGACAGACAATGAGAAAGCGATTCAAAGATTACAAGTTAGATATTGTTTTTTTTACACGATTGTTCAAAAGAAGGAGTGTAATGTTTTTATAATAACAACTTTTTAATTATGCAAAACTATAGTTCATTAAAGATACAAATACACATAAGGAAAATATATATTATATAGTGAATTTTTTGGATAGCATTGAATACTTAAGTGAAATAGTATAATAAATAAGTGCTTGGTGGTTATTAAATAAATGCAATTTAATGATTGCACATTCTAGAATATGCGAAGAAACGAAGCTTCTTCGCTTAATGTCCTGATAGCTACGTATAGTCAACAATCAAATAAATATTCTACTACTTTATGAAAGAACATCCCTGCTCCTGTAACGCGTAAGAATCTATTGCTATAATTGGAACGACTTATAACCTGAGTCATAGTACACATTACCACAATAATGTGGTGTTGCAGCATCTTGTTATGAGACTACTTGGAGTACGACTGCTTTACTTGTGCTGTGCCATAGAACACGTCATTATTAAGAGGATACACTAGCAAAAGGTCTTTTGGAAATTAGGTACTTTTAAAAACTATTGCTATCGAATCGCCTCAAATTCCCCGTATTACAGTGCAAAAGGGACAACTGCAGCTCGAAAATTAAAAACAGGGTTTCGTAGTACCCTATTTCCTCTTCCAAAACTGGACTAATTTTAGATTTTCTTTCAAATATATTATAACGAGGGCTTCGGCTATGCTTGTATTTTTTTTGTTTTTTCTTTTATATTATTTAAATTTGTTTACAAAACGTGTGCTTATGGCGCCGGATGGTGGCATTTTTTGCAGTTTTAGAGGGCCTCTAATTCTTAAAATAAACAAATGATTAAGAAAAATAAAATATAGAGGCATGGCACAGGTATGTATAGATTATATTTATAAAAAAAACAGCTCGTAGACAATTATCCAGGCAGGAAACGAGGGATTAAATTTGTATGGAGGAACGGCCACTAGTATATCCTCTTAAAATGCATCGAACAAATTTAGCTATGTTTGCTAGGGAACCAATTTTTTTTATTCCCTGTCGCATTAATCCATTTTTTTTAGTACCTATTGAATGATTAGGGAATTTGAATTTTTAATGTAAAAGAATAACATTACTGTATAACTAGCCTTAATTATCATTGTGTGTCACAAAAATATATTATAAATCGAATTGCCCAGTGACATTGCATGAAACATCGCAGTGTATAGCACTACTCACTTTAAATCGACAGACAATGAGAAAATCCCTACCACCATACGACGTGAGGATTTACGAAAAAATCGTTTCTTCACTGTCCATTGCGGCCAACAAATAATATACCGCAAGTCTAGTATAAAGTAGAAGCTGCAATGGATAGCGTACTTCGAAAATATATTTTGTGTTAACTATCTTAGTAAAAACGACACGACATCACTCCAAGTTGAAAATAATTAAATTTAAATTAAATAAGAAGAAATTTATTAGAAAAAATATGAAAAGAAACGTCACCGTTTACTCGAATTACCACTCTTGTTGAATTTGAAAAGTTAATTACGGCGCAGTGAGGCATTTTCTAGTGCAGCAACATACGTCTGGCAGTTAGAACGACAGGAGCGCGACTGAGCGGCAAATGGAGCACCGCACTCTTTAGATACACGCGAAGTACATGCATTGGCGGCATCTAGGTTTTCTAGTTCTGTGGTATTACAGATGGATATAGGATACTTTTTACCCGACTATGCTAAAGAAAAAAGAGGGGGTTATGGTTATGACTTTTTCTTCTGCGCGAACGAAGTTGCGGCGCCTTCTAATACGAGGGCTGCTATTTATATATCCGGAAACCGGGATTACAATCTTCTTAAATAGCATATTTGACCGCCATGGTAAAATTTGAACTTTTTTAAGTATATAAGGTATATTTTTTCTTCCTTATTAACGCTCGTGTTTTGTTTTTGACGGGTTTTAAATGTCATCTCGCAGCAAGAATGGAACTCACTCGTGAAAATATTCGTGCTATGATTTATTATGATTTTCGGCGTGGTTTAACGCAACAACAGTGCATAGATCAACTAACTTCAACTTTTGGTGATGAAGCCCCATCTAAAACTACTGTGTATCACTGGTTTAGTGAGTTCAATCGTGGACGTAGTATGCTTACGGACGAAGTTAAGGCAGGTCGCCCGAAATCGGTCGTTGTACAACAAAATATCGAGGCTGTGCGAAAACTTATAATGGACGACCGACATGTTACGTACCGCGAGATAGAGGCGACTCTGGGTATTTCTATGACCAGCATTAATAGCATATTACATAATTATTTGGCTGTAAAAAAAATTTGTTCGCGTTGGATACCCCACAACTTAACAAATGAGCAAAAACATGCTCGCGTCGAATGGTGCAATAAAATGTTAAAAAAATATAACCGTGGTGACTCAAAAGCCGTTTATAACATCTATACAGGTGACGAATCCTGGATCTATGCATACGATCCCGAAACGAAGCAACAATCAACGGTATGGGTGTTTCAAAATGAGCCGAACCCTACGAAAGTTACTCGTGCAAAAAGTACATTGAAACAAATGGTGGCCTGCTTCTTCGGTATTAATGGCCATGTAGCTACAGTGCCACTAGAAAACCGTAGAACGGTTAATTCAGAGTGGTACACGACCATTTGCTTACCGGAAGTATTTGAACAAATTCGTAAAACTAACCAGCGACGAAGAATCATTCTTCATCATGACAATGCCAGCTGTCATACGTCACGCGAAACAACTCTATATTTGGAGGGTCAAAATGTGGAATTAACGGGTCATCCGCCGTACAGCCCTGACTTGGCACCCAACGATTTTTATTTATTTCCAAATATAAAGAATAAATTACGCGGTCAACGATTTTCGACCGCTGAAGATGCTGTCGACGCATTCAAACAACACGTTATGGAGGTACCTCAGGCGGAGTGGCAGAAGTGCTTTAAAAATTGGTTCACGCGAATGCAAAAGTGCATAGATCATCAAGGGGAATACTTTGAAAAACAATAAAACTATTTTCAGCCGTGTACGTTTGTTTGTTTTTTTGTTTCCGGATATATAAGTAGCAACCCTCGTATATATATATATATATACAAGAACGATCCGCACTTATATGTTAAATTAGGTACCCTTTTGAGATACTTAAACACGCCATCTGTCACAAAACTGTTTTTAAAACCGTTGACGTTAGTAGTAAATTACTGCGTAATTGCGGTAGTTCACCGACTTTATAATAAGCCAGTTGTTTTTCAGTGGGGGCGCGCACGGTTCAACCCCGCGGGAAGCTCTCTCCTCGTTGAGCGAGAGCGCGCCTGCATCAGATCGAGGCGAGGCTTGCGGGTAGGCATTTCACATAACAGCGTGTATGAGAGACGTATACTAAGTACCTGGTGGGAGCGGTCGGAGGTGATGGTCTCGGCGGGTCGCACGGGCGCGGGTGGCGCGCGCACGCCTGTGCCGTTCTCGCGCGTGCAGCGGGAGGGCTCCGGCGGGCCCGTCGGCACTGTGATCACAAACTTACGGTATCTGAATGTAGTACTATATTGTGTATCGAGGTCGGCATATATGGAACCACAGACAAGAATTTGTCATGTCATCTAAGAGTGTAAAGCAGCAAATTCCTTTGAAAGTCATAATCTTCATATTAAATAAATAGTTGTCTTTCGGTTTACACTCACAGCTTTACACTCTTAGCTGACCATTTATCAGAAACCCAAAGCGAAGGACTATTGATTCGCGTTTGTAAATCGTAGTCGAAGCTTAAATTCACACCGAAACGTGTGAACTCCACTACGATTTACCAACGTTGCGTACGGATCTTTTCTTTTCTATTTTGAGTACATAAAATAATTGTTCGCCTTCACATTTACCTAATACACGAAGATTAATTTAAAAGTAAAGGTCCATGCTAATGAAATGATGATCTTTATTCTGTAAGTAGGCCGCAAGGACACTTTTACAAGTCTGGCTCTACGGCGTTTCCCAAGAGAAGGCCACTTTTGAGAAAAAAGCCGAAACAAACTCAACAGTCAGTATTTTTTTTGAAATAACTCTTACCTATATCTATTAAAATATTAAATTTGTACTTAGCCTATCCTAAATATATGTGTTAAGTATAAACTCAATGCGTAGTTCTCCAAGAAAACATATCAACACTTATAAAAGTAAAATAATAATCCAAGATAAAAATCAAAATATGTTTTTTTTTTTTTAATTTAAAACTTAAGTATGATTGATATGCCACCTTATAAGTACACGTCGAGAGCTCGTGGGATTTAGGTAGCATTTGACGTTTCTGACAGACTAGTGATGTAAACATATTTTTACGAGTAGGTACGACTGAGGTACAAGGCAAGAAAAGAGCCCAAATTGTTTTTTTTTTTTTTTAACCATTTAATATATGAGTATATGACATTCGTAGATACACAGTAAATATTTGTTCTAAATTGTAAGAAGTTATTCTACGTCTTCTCTGTGAAAATCCACTTGGTGTAAGAAAATGATCTTACAACTTCAACGGAAGTGATCGGTAAGAAAAGCATTCTTCTGTAATGTTGCAGTCAAACTGTCATGTACCGCCTTGTAGCAGGAGTTCTGGATATTTTTTAATTATTTACTCCGTTATTTGAAACAAAATCTAACGCGACACGTCTTATGATATTTATTTAATTAATGACAATGGCATACATAAAAATTGATGTTTTTTATATCACGATCAAACCTGCTTCTTCACAGATATGTTACAACTATGTAGGTTAAAACCCAATAGATATTTATTAGTTATTTTATCTTGTCTGAAACTGCAATTGAAAAACATGTTTCATCACTAGTGCTACCTTAATCCCACGAGGCCTCGATGTATACTTATAAAAACAGTGTCCCGGTAAAAGTAAATTATTTGGTTTGTTTTGGGCCATGCATTTTTGTACGTCAAATAGTCCTCTACTCTTAACTAGAGCTTTTGGTCTACGACGTGTTTCGTCCCAGATGTTGGATTATATTGTATTTCTCCCAGCAAACATTCACTCTCATGTAACTGACATTTCGAAAGTGCTTGTAATTAGGCCTACTTGAATAAAGAATATTTTGATTTGATTTGATTTGAATAGATAATAGTACAAGTACAGAAGGCTCACAACTTTGTTCTTTACAAAAGCCGCTTTTTTCTTAGCAAAAACATTATGATTTATGGCCCTCTGACGTCGTCGACTCCAGTGCAAGCCAAAGGGAACGTTAAGGCTGTGTACGAACGGTGAATATGAATTGGCTTACTCGCCGCGTCGCCGACAGTGAGGGCTGTCAACGACTAAAAATAAAATAATGATGTATATTCTTCATACATTATATACATTATTTCATTATTTATCTCTAAAATAATAAAAAGACAACAGACAGACAGACAGACAGACGCGACAGGGGACGTCGTTTTATAATATTTAGTGAATTAAACGGTTGTGAATACATAGATATTAAATACATACTAAAGGCTTCCTGAAGAATCAAGCTGCACGTTAGTGAAAGCCGCATCAAAATCAGCCGTGTAGTTTCTGAGTTTATCGCGAACATACATACAGATAGACAGACGCGATAGGAGACTTTGTTTTATAACATTTAGTGATTTGAGCTTTTCGAGCAAGCAACATATTATGAATACTTCGAATATACTATGAATAAGTCGTCAATAGGTTACTATAGTGTGCATTGAAAAAAAATAACATTGAGTTTGTTTAAAAGAATCAAAAACAAAAAAATATTTACATAAATCTTGATAGTTGTTGAACAAATGTTACTTCTCTTATAGAGTAGACTCGACTCCTGGGTGTTAAAGTTTATTGTCAGAGGCAACCGGGAAAATAGTGAAAACTCTATCAAAACCTGTTTAGTAGTTTAGGAGAAGAAAGCGCACACATACCTACTGGATATGCGAAAAGTAATTTATATTTAGAGAAAATCGAATACCATTTACTGTTTTTTTAACGTGAACATTATAATTTATTTTATTTTATAAACATTTATAGAAACGTGAAGGAAATATATTATTTGAGCAAAATAACTAAATAAATGTGGAACGCTGCTATTATACCATGTTGCCAGCTTGCTTGAGCAGCTTTTTGAACAGTGCTGGTAGGACCTACCTGCATACGAATTGTTGTATTTGTAAGTAAAGTTGGAGATCGAATTCAAGATCAAAAATGTAAACAAATGGGTTGCCACCATAAAAAATTTAACGCAAGCGGGTGGTTAATAAAATCATTGAAATACTCATAAAAACTACCATATTCTGAGTTAAATAGGACTGTACGAGTAATTAAAAATATTTTTGTAAGTTACGTAACAGCAAATATTCTTTTTTTTAATGCCTATTTGTGTAGTTCAAATAAAATCTACGGAGATTTAATTTATACCACTGGCAATGATCAGAAGTTGTGAACATTTCGTATAGTAATAAAAAAAAAAAAATAACCAGTTTATTTATTATTTAATTTTAAAATATTCAGTGACAACATGCAGAACAGGGAGCGTAGAAGTATTACGTAACGAATTTCGGGGGGCAGGGCGTGTCTTTGTAAAACGTTAGGATATGTTACAGGGGCGGGAAGGGGTGTCTGCTCACGCATCTTTTCTCAATATTTCTAATAGAATGACCACTTGATAATTTTAGGTAAAATGGTCCCTACTCGGTGGTTACGTAACGTTTTACTAGACGGGGGACGTAATACTTGAACGCTCCCAAAGACCATAAGGCTTAAATCGATTAATTTTCATAGCCAGGAGCCATTTTAGTTTCTCCGTCAGTCCATCACACGACATTCGTAATTCGTTGTCTGAACTCCAATCAGTGGGGAGAAAAGAGGCTTTGCCCTAAAAAAGGTGGTATAGAAAATGTTTTAATTTGTATCGCTTAAGTATAGGCTACAAAATAGGGATACAAAGTTACAAGGGGGAGAAAATTTCATATTTGAAATTTTATTGTCTTTATACTTCTCATAGAAATTTTTGACATACGAGGGTAGTCCCAGAAGTATCCGACCTGACAAAGAAAACAAAAGAAAATCTAAAAATTTATATTTTTTTATTTTTCTACATAATCTCCTTTTAGTTTTATGCACTTGACCCAGCTGTTCGATAGCTTCACCACCTTGTTTGTAGTAAGATGTGTCGAGCTCGTCGAAATACCCATCAACCGCTCCAAGTCATCATTGCTGACAAATCTTTCACAACCAAGCCATTTATTTAAATTTGGAAACAAAAAATAATCGGGAGGGGCCAAATTGGGCGAATAGGGTGCATGAGGAACTAATTCGAACTTTAACTCGCGGATTTTGGTCATGGCCTTGATACACGTGTGTACTGGTGCATTGACTTGGTGAAAAAAATTTTTTTTTTCGCCAGATGCGGTCGTTTTTGACAGATTTTTTCACAAAATTGATGCAAAAGGTTAGCATAATACTCGCCATTGATAGTCTTTCCTATCTGAAGATTATCTATAAAGATTATGCCACGGCAATCCCAAAAAACCGAGGCTATGACCTTTCCTGTTGATGGAACGGTTTTTGCCTTCTTTGGGACCGGTTCTACTCTTCGAGTACATTGCTTCGACTGTTCTTTCGTCTCTGGTGTGAAATAATGCACCCACGTTTCACCCATAGTGATAAAAAGCCGCAAAAACTCCGCTTTATTGTTGTAAAATTTTGCCAAACACCCGGTCGAAATATCTTCGCGACATCGTTTTTGTTCGTCTGTGAGCAATTGCGGCAGCCACCTTGCGCACATCTTTTTCATATCCAAATTTTCAGTTAATATGCGATGTACAGCACTTATTGAAAACCCTGCCATGTCTGCTAGCTCGCGTACTTTCAATCGACGGTCATCTAATACCATTCTATGGATTTTTTTTACTGTTTCTGGCGTAGTCACTTCATATGGTTGACCACATCGATGTTCATTTTCGCAACTAGAGCAACCTTGTTTAAACTCTGCCACCCAATATTTTACTGTTGTAAACGATGGAGCAGACTCCCCCAAAGTAGAATCTTAGGTCCGCTTTAATACTAGTTGTACTAAAACCTTTCAAATGAAAGTATTGTATCACATAACGATGGCTAATTTTCTCCATGTATGAAAATTTGTTCATAGCGTCCACTTTTTATGGCTAATAAACAAAAGACAAAAATGCTACGTGTTTGAATTTCAAATTTAAACTTTATAAGGTGCATTATTAAAAAAAAAAGTATTTATTCAAAATAAAAACTTCTTCAAGTGTATCAGGTCGGCTACTTCTGGGACTGCCCTCGTAAAGTCAACTGCTGAAGCATTATGTAAAAAAGAACCAAATTTGGCCTCTTCAATTCAAGATGGCGGCTAACGCTGTCAACAAGGTCGAAAACTTACATTTTTCATGACTAGCCAATACTTGAGCAATACAAATTAAAACATTTTCTACTCCACATTTTGTAGTGAAAAACAACGTACTGACTGAGCTATTTGTCGAACGAATATGCTTCTCGTTTTTTGTAGTTTGTCATAGTTGCATTTAAACAAACATGTCGTCAATAAAGTCTGGATATAAAAAAAAAAACAAAATAAAGGTGTTTTACCCCTGGCACGTTACTTTGACGTTGACAGTTGTTTGTTTACATTTTTGATCTCGAATTCGATGTCCGACTTTAGCCTGTATACCTACCTACTTACTACACTAGAATCTAAATACCCAAATGTCAGCAAATAATCGATTCTAAATTACATAAAACCAGATAAAATTGTTCTGAGTATTACCTACTTGATTAATCCAGTGTTAAATATGGAAGTAGGTACAGTCGCGGAATGAAAAGGTTGACCACCTTAAGATCTGTTTTTGCTTGCTCAGTATAAATTATCAGTAACTGCTTTATCAACCGAGTAGGTATGACACATTCCGTCATAATGAATGTCATTTTACATGGCCCACATACTGAACTTTAAAAATTCACTTCTTTGCTTTTTGGAAAGCCAAATAAAAATTAAACTCCTACTACTTTTTGATTCTTTAGTCATTTTAGGAAGGAGAAAAGAGGACCGCACACGCACATATTCGAACTTTGGTCTTGGGAGCAGAACATTAAAAATCATAATGAATTAATATTTTAAGCACGCTTTAATAACTTAATTGACTTATCAACGTAAAACTTGCCGTCCTAATCAAATCATTAGACACAGAAATCAAACAAATCTAAAGCTAATAAAATATATTTCAACAAAACAAACAATCATTGAAATAAAACAATTTAACGGATTATATCGCGTATATTATCTCATTTCGACGTTTCGGAAGTTTTTCAGCTTTCCATGGTCACGGGTGGACTGAGGTCATGGAAAGCTGAAAAGAAAACAGAAGCAAATATTAAAAACAAACAATCACTGCGGTGAAAATATGTCGATTGGGATTTTACACAATCTTAACTGAAAATAAGGAATAACTGAATAGGTAGCGTTTCCTTAGAGATGTAACCACCACGAGCATCAATGACACTTTGTAACCGATCTCTCATGGAACCCACAAGGCGGGAGCATAGATCCGTTCCTCTCATCTCTTCCCAGATCATTTGGCAGTGGTTTTCTATGGCTTATTTGGTCCTTTCGTTTCTGTTCTCCCAACACTGCACCATTAAACGCCATCGGTTCTCTATCGGATTCATATCTGCAGATTTTGCTGGTCAGTTTATTTTGTTTATATCACGGTGCCGATCGAACCATTCACACACAGACAAAACTAATCTCAGGGAAATCATGAGCCGGATAAACGGTTCGGGCACTTGGCAGCATACTCTCTTCCAGAACCGACCTATAATGTGTTGCATTTGCCCTTGGAGGTAATAGAACGAGATCGCCTACTCCAGCCGTGACATCCATCCCCATATATTAGCCGAAATTCGTCCGGAACTAAAATTGGGCACTACATGCTCTTCTGTATATCTCGTACCATTTATATCTCCATAAATGTAGCCTCCCGTGTTGGCTCGATTTGAAGCATTTTTCGTCGGTAAATATTGTCGTACTCCAATCGTCGTTCAAATGCATGTGTGCATATTCAAGGCGTGCTCTCTTATGAGCATCAGTCATAGCAATTTTGTTGGCGTGTCGTCTATATATGTATAGTTGAATTATCGAGAAGATGGAATTGCATTTGTAGTGGTTGTACCGTTTGCAACAAAAGGAGAATAATTTTCTCTTAACTTAATAAAATGACATACCCAAGAAGTGGAATAAGTAGTAGTCCTCTGTTTTTTTCTTTTATTCGCTATCATGTTCTTCATCTGAGCTGTCACAAGTATTGATAATAAAATTGTCTGTTATTTGATCCATTTCTCCTTCCTGACATCGATATTTATTTTCTTCACTTTCGACGTGGTGACAAATATTTTCCCAGTCCTCAGCAGTGATGGTATTCATTCGTTCAGTTGCTAAACTCATAATGCCTTGCATGTTTAATGAAACGTTTCTTTTTGCTACATATCCTTTTACCATGGACGAAATATTTTCGATCGGATTGAATATCGGGTGATACGGTGGCAATCGTAATACGGAGTGGCCATGTTCTTTTAAAATTGCATCTATGTGGTACTCGCGAAACCGCTCTTTATTTTGTTTAATTAATTCATACAAACTGGTTTTGTACATCAACCGGTTATACGAAATGTTGTGTTCTGTCAACAAATCCATCATTTCTTGTTTATTAGAATTTGACGTTGGAGCACGATTCAAAAGTTTGTTGTGATAGGACGCATTATCCACGATAAGTACGCTATTCGGTTTGAGGTTCGGTATTAATTTTTCTTTTAACCATTTTTCGTAGTTGACAAAGTTCATCTGGTCATGGTAATCTCCCGTTTTTTGGTTTGCCTTAAACATTAACAAAGCGTTGGGAATAAAACCACCTTTTCCTCCTGCAAGCACTATTATTAACCGCTGGCCTGTACTGATTTGTTTTTTTACACCAAATTCTGTTCCATCGGTCCAAGCTTCTCCGGACACATGTGAAGTGTGGATGTAGGTTTCATCAGTATAAACTAGTGGTCTATCTTGAGATCGATATTCCGCAATTTTGATAAGGTAATTTATTCTTAGCAGTCGTATGTTGTGTTTTTCCATTAATATTTTTCGGTTGTCCTCGGTCTTTTTCCATTTAAATCCTAATTTTTGTATTTGTTTTCGTAAGGTGGAAATGCTAAATTTGTAATCTATATCGGATTTTAACACAGAGTGGAGTCCCTTTAAGGTTGGAAATTGCTTATGGGAGAGATGAAAATTGTATATAGTTCTCCGGATGACTTCCTGATCAAAATCGTCTACTGCTGATGACGGACAAGGACGCAACTTTTTATTCTTCGGGGAGGTGAATTTCTTTGTTGTTGCGAATTTCTCGCTGTTGCTCTCAGTCACAATGTTATAAACAGTAGAGACAAACACCTGTAGCTTTTACAACTAACTGGGCAGCGGTGTAAGGCAAGTTTAAAATATTTATAACAGTTGAAAATTATTTGCTTACTTTGACTCTCAATAGGACCAAAATTACTTACAGCCATATTTTTTTAAAATATAGAAATTATTCGTAGTCGTACGGGCGGACACAATAATTAATTGAGATTACAATCAAATCAGATGTAAAAATATACGCACAACGTAAATAATATTGACAATTTCACACTGACATTATTTTTGTTTTTAGTTCTTCGATATATATATATATAACAACCTCTTTGTATGCTGATAGTACAAGAAAATAGAAAATTCAAATATAGAATGCCTGTAAACAAACAATACTACTACATATGCAATTCCACGCTCTCGATGATTCAACTATAACCCCATTGAGTGTAAGGCGTTTCTTATTACTCTTGGACAAGCTTCATACATTTCCGCATAATAATTGGTTGACACAAAACCGTTATCTTCATATTGCTGTCTCAAGTCGGCTCTTTGTGCAGCACTAAGGAAGGGGCGGTGACCAGAATTATGGCGATGATCAATCAGTTCACCTTTTTCAGCATATCTCCGAATCCGGAACCTCACAGTATACGTGGTTAAATTTAAGTTTCGTGATATTTCACTAATAGTGTATCTTTGTGTTGATCAATAATAGCTGCTCTTTCTTGAATATTTACATTTCTCGGCATTGTAAAATATTGACATGAATACAAGAAATATAAATGATGACATTGACAGGAACTGTTATTCCACAGCTGGTCTTCGTATAACAAAACGCGTACGTTAGCGCCATGTTGTTTTTAATCTTGACTGACGTTTTTCTCTGCTGTGATTAGCTGTTGGGTTGTCAATACACTCGTCTTGTCATCTATATATTATTTGTCGAAATTCATTGTCACTGTCACAGTAATGTGTTATCGAGTGATGTCGTTGTGTTTATCCTGTCTTGCTTTTTGCAAAATGTTTTAACAGTGCTGTGTTTGTAGAATTTTGCGAAAGGACGCTATTTTACACAATTTCCCGTGCTCTGAGAAAATATTTAGTGGTTGAAGTATTTAAATCGTGATGATCTTGCAAAATTATCGCCCGCAGAACTAGCAAACATTATGTGCAAGAATTCATTTTGTTTATTTGACTGCGCCGAGCACAAAACTATTCTCAGTCATTTCATTGCTCTGACTGTCCGATTTACAATTATGAATTGGTACAACACTATCAACAAAATATTAAAGGGGACAGACGTATTCATTGCAATACAGAAGATAGCTTACGACAAATATAAAAAGAAATTGAAAAATAAATCTTTTAACAAATAATGTGTGTTTTATTTTTTTGCCACTGAGGTATAATTTTCAGCATATAATTTGATCACGTAAATACAATTACTGATGTTACGTGTTCAAATTTACGTGCCGGGAACTATTCATTCTAAATATTAGACCTCATTCAATGAACCTAGACCACTTTGGCTGAATACGTTACGATCCCTTGCCATATTGCAATCTCGAATAGAAAAAAAATGAACGTCAGTCAACACTAATCGTACAGATTAAATATAGTTGCCTAGTGCAAATAATATTTGTTTCTGAGTTGGCAGTCTGATACGTAGTATCTCTTATTAGTCTGTGTGTTATTCACATTTAATATTGTAATCATTATTAGCGAAGAGGATGTAATCATTACATTTATCAAACTTGACACAGCGTAATGGTAAGATCATTCTAATAAAAGGTTTTAGTTCAACTATTAATTTTCAAGGACAGTTCGCCTAAGCAAAATTGAACTTTTTTGTCAAACAGTTAAACATAATTTGCCATGCTGCACTCTCGTATGCTACACGGTTGAAAAAGGTAACATGTACTTGCAATGCGTAAATGAATTTGTTGGAAAACTGGTCAACCTTTTCATTCCGCGACTGTACCTACAATATTTTTTTTATTATTATACAGTTACTACCTAGTATCTATTATGTTCATTTACATTTCTCCCGACACATCACAAGAAAGAAAAACGAGTGATTTGAATTTCTGTCATTGTTCCTGCAACCCGCTGCGATACAATATTTTTTAGCCTTATCTATATTAAATCATTTAAGCCCAAGTTATCTCATAATCTTCCCAAATAGTCTATCTTTACACATTAAATACACGAATGCGGCACGCTCACTTGCGACGTAAAGCCAGAATGCGAGAGCGTCTAGCGTGCGCGAGTGTTCCGATGCAGACCGTGGCAGCCACTGAATAGGCCCCTCTGGAAGGGGCCGCCGGCATGTACTTGTAGCGACGAACGTAAATCGCGGAGTGAGCCCCGCCTGGTTTCGTGTAGACGGTTCATGTATTCGGGTACGTGTAGTACGGACACGGGTTCCAAACCCGTTCAGAACGGATAATTAAGGTCCGTGTATTTAAGATCCGTTCAGGCCGGTTACACGGATCGCCGGGTTTAAATAAACGGATCACTACCCATCCGTAGGTCAAACTATTATTACAGTATAAGCCGCTACTTAGGTTGATAGTTAAATTACAAGAACTATATTTCTTGAGGGGGGGGGTTTCCTCCATTCATGAAACCGAACATTATTTTTTTGCACATATTAATGTGTAGCACAAACAATGACAGTTATTTTAAAAAGACTGATGTAACTATTTTTGTTTTTTGTAAATTTTTTCGAAAATAATCGCTCCGTAAGTAACATAAATTGTGTCCCCACCCTCTATTTTCTAAACGGTATTTCCGAAAAACATGAAAAGAAAAACACAAAAATAAAGCATAAGAAATATTTTCAACATGATAGCATATACTGTTTTTGAGTTATTGCTAAAAAAACTGCGCTTCTCACCAAAAGGACGTAAGTGCTGTGGATGTACGCTCTTTTCTTTATGTTCTTTTTCATATCATATTTTTTTTATCCGCAATACATTTTTTTTGTATGAACGGCTGCAAAACCCTGCACTGAGCATAGACCGACATGCTCTTGACCGGTTTTTCAATGATCACTTCAGCCATATGACGTCCACTGCTGGACACAGGCCTCATCAATAGACTTCCACATGAACCGGATAGTGCTGACCCGCATCCAGCGAGTCCCAGCTACCCTAATCAGCAGGTGGCCAGCGTAGCGTGGGGGCTTGCCGGTACGTGGTCTAAATTCGAGAACCTTCCTGCCCTAACGGCCATTGGTTCCCCAAGCTGCCACTTCAGTTAGCTTACCCTGTTTGCTAAGTCGATGACTTTGGTTTGTCTTCGAATCTTCTCATTTCTGATTCAATGTCTTAGAGGCATCCCGAGCATAGCCCATAGCTCGCTGAGCGACTGAGCTTTCTGAAGAGGCCTATAGTTAAATACCACGTCTCGGCTTTTTTTTTACAGATTTTTTGAATATTGATCAGTTATAAAGATTTTCATAGTTATGTTTATTCTCCTAAGATAAAATATTAAAAAAAAACATAATTTTCAAGTTACGAGCTCGTTGACATGAAAATATGTTTCCGATGCAAAAACATTGATAATAATTTCAAACATACTCGTCTTTGCAGAACGAGATATCGGTTTTTTACTGGCTTAACCTTTTCATGTGTTTTGCGGCTATTCACACTAACAGACAACGAAAAGTAGCATTGAAGCCAAATTGGCCATACTCGACATAAAGATTTATAATACAAATAACTCTAATCCTATTATGTTGAAAACAATTTTCGTGAAAGTATTTATTAATCTTTATCTCTTTACTTAATTTTCGTATTTTTTGGACTGAAGGTTCAGAAAATCTAGATAGATCTCTTTTTCAAAGTTGGACGTGCCTAAAGGCCGGTTCACACGTATTAAGTTGTTAAGTAGTTAGCTAAATTTTAACTTACTTTTAAGCGACTTAATTTTACGCAAGGGTTTACGCGTTCCAATTAGTTAAGTTCTTTAGCTAGCCCGAGATGGACGCTCAAGTCATTAACTCAATTCGTACTAAGCGAAATTTTAGACGAGGTCAAGGATGAAATAGTCAGGGAAACGAGAGCACCGGCGAGACTGTGGATGAGAAACTGGATAAGCAGGAGAAATGAATATAGCGCAAGCACAACTTTGTTTAATGAGCTAGCAGGAGAAGATAGACAGGAGTATTTCAAAGCACTACGAATGGACGAAGAATCCTTAAATTACTTATTGTCTAAAGTTGAAAGTTGAATGCGACTACTCCGCCAAACTTATACACTTAATTAATATTTAACTAAATTATTCCTGTCCAAACGTGTCAAGTTATAATTCAAGCTCACCCACTTAACCGAAAAATAGTTTTTTTTTTAAATACTTATTTACTTGCACGCTAAATTTTAACTTATAACTAAATTAATTGTTTACACGCTTTAAGTCGCTTAAAATTAAGTTAAAATTTAGTTAACTACTTGACAACTTAATACGTGTGAATCGGCCTTAACTGGATTTTTTGTCCTAGATAGACATATTCGTTGACAACTTCGAGGCAAGGCAAGGTGGTCGCACGATCTGGTCAGGGTTGCGGGGACTCGCTGGATGCGGCTAACTTCTATACGGTCTATGTGTAAATCTCTTGAAGAGGCTTGTGTCCAGCAGTGGACGTCCTATGGTTGAAATGATGACGATGATGACGATTGATATTTGCTGCTTTTTTTCCCGTTTTGATTATATAATATGTGAAGCCCCTTAGAAATATTGTTTTTGTTTTTTATCTATCAAGCTAAGTAGCGGCTCATATATGACTCCATTAATATGTTTCATCATAATGTAGATTTTGCGAAAAATGCCTGTGACATACGTACGGATGATCGGACGGACATGACGAAACTATAAGACTTCCATTTTTGCCATTTTGGCTACGAAACCCTAAAAATTTAAACCGCATATTGTCTTTGGTTTCCACGGCCATGACTACTTGAATCATTGACATATATCAATTTAAATGGATACTATCGAGTAACAGAAACATTGAGATACAAAAATAAATAATATGAGATACACACTTCTAATAATTTTATTTAAATAAATTAAATTCTGAAACAATCTCGATATCATTCAAAACCTAGGAGACCTTATTAATAATAACAATAGCCCGTACGTTGTGCCACGAACCGTCAGCGTCGGTAAGAGACGCGTGTAATTAAGGTCCGTTGCTGCGTGTAGTACGTGTAGTCGGGTAAACGATCCGCCGGGTTCGTTCCGTTCGGGTTCTTAAACTCGTCAGGAACACGGACGTCCGTGCGGGCGTGTAACACGGATATCACAAGCCCTACTCTTAACCTCGAGACTTTTTAAGTACTTTTTGAGAGCTGGAAAAGGTAATTTTAAAACATCATTTGGTAAATTAATATAAAAATGTATATACATTGGCCTACGAATGATTTACCTACTTTACGAACGCGGAACTTTCAACTGGCGATTTTATTTTTATTTTTAGTATTAAAATTGTGGATATCTGAATTTTTAGTACAAGAGTCTAGGTTCTTAATAACATAGATAATACTATTAATAAATATATTGGGACGCTACGATTAATATGTTGATGTCTTTAAAAAGTTCCCTTAAGGAGTCACGGGAATTCAGGTTACACAGGGTTGGGCACAATAAGTGTCCTAGCCTTATATAGTATTATTTTTCGAACATAATATTTTTTTTTATCGTATACATAGACAATTTATTCGTCTGTATGATCTCTAGACTTCATCTTGATATGTTTTTGTCTTTCTTTTGTTTTCAAAAATGGACGCGAAACGTGAGCTCGTTCGTCACGTCAATTCGCACATGAAAAATTTTTGCCCGTGCGAGATATTAAGGAAGCTGAAACATTTCAATATGTTAGGTTCATATCGTGGACTATCAAGCGATTCAATGAAACAGGGTCTTCACGGATCAGTCTCAAACCATCTGTTCGTCACAAAAAAGGGATCAAAAATGTTCGTGAGCGTATTAGGCGAAATCAGTGCAAGTATGCACTTTGGGCTGGATTTCGGGATATCGGAAATCGCGAGAGATATGAAAATATACCGACGATTGTGTCGCGAAAGATTTGTAAATATTGCGACATTATCTTGGATTAAAGGCCTACAAGAAACAAAAAAAAAACACGGATTAACGGGTTAACAACGCGACGGTGGCTGTTTTTATGAACACTACGCATCAAATTTGGATTTCGGGAAGCACGTCGCTCGATTTTGTTGAAAGCTTGTACAATCCACAGCTTCATTTCATTGCAATAAAGAAACGTCTCATTGAAAATTAATCTTGACATTTCATTCCTAGCTAAACTTTTTTGATGGAATAATTAAGAAAAAAAATCATTACATTGAAGTGACACTAGTGAAATTGAAATGATATTTAATAAATAAGCATGAATTGATGCTGTTTACATGATAAATTGAAAATAATTTGGCTGCCACCGACCAATAAGAGCGTAAAACGGGTATAAAAAAAGGAGTTATAGTAATGCACAAATATTCAAGTAGGTATTAACGGATTCATAGTGGGCGCCACTAAGCGCGCTCACATTATCGCCGGAGAACTACTATATGCAGATGATGCTGCACTTGTTGCCCACTCGGAAGAAGAGCTCCAGGAGTTAATTAGTGGATTTGGCTGTGCCTGTCAGCTATTTTCTATGAGCGTCAATAGCAGGAAAACAGTGATTATGGTACAGGGAACGCACACAAGGCCCAATATCCTGCTTAATGGCTTTACTCTGCGAGTAGTTGATCACTTCTGTTACCTTGGTTCCACAACGACATCTACGCTCTCTAACAGCAAAGAAATAGATACACGCATAGGTAGAGCTTCTACTACGTTTGGTAGGCTTCAGGTCCGGGTTTGGCGTAACGATAAACTCACTATAACTACCAAAGTCCTCGTGTACCAGACTTGCGTTCTCAGCACTCTCTTATCGGAGACGTGGACTACATACTCCAAACAAGAACGGCAACTGAACGCCTTCCATATGCGGTGCCTAAGATTTATTTTGGAAGTGACCTGGGAGGATCGAATGACCAATGAAACTGTGCTTTCTGGAACGGACTGCACTAGTATTACGGCAATGCTAAAGCAAAGGCGACTGCGCTGGTTGGGTCACGTTCACAGAATGGACCCGAAACGACTGCCCCGGCAAGTAACAATGGGCCAAATAGCGCATGCAAAGAGACCTGTAGGACGCCCGATGTTAAGATTTAAAGACTCTTGCAAGCGGGATATGGTAAGCTTTGGCATCGATACCGACAACTGGGAGCAACGTGCCGAAATGAGACCTGAGTGGCGCAGAGATCTGCGTGCTGGGATGGGGAAACACGACGAAGTCTGGTTAGACAAATTAAAACAGAAAAGACTTCGCACTGCTAATGTGACCTCACTTTCTGATTCACAATTTACATGTGACAACTGCGGCAAGAAGTGCCGTGCAGCTATTGGTTTATATAGCCACAAGCGTAGATGTATCCGGGACAGCAACTAAAATTTTTTATCATAGACGCTGCAACAATCATCCATCATGGATGCAGTGGCCAATGATGAGTGGGCTTGCGTTCAACTGTCACGACGTAAACATTAAATACGAGGGTTGCTACTTATATATCCGGAAACAAAAAAACAAACAAACGTACACGGCTGAAAATAGTTTTATTGTTTTTCAAAGTATTCCCCTTGATGATCTATGCACTTTTGCATTCGCGTGAACCAATTTTTAAAGCACTTCTGCCACTCCGCCTGAGGTACCTCCATAACGTGTTGTTTGAATGCGTCGACAGCATCTTCAGCGGTCGAAAATCGTTGACCGCGTAATTTATTCTTTATATTTGGAAATAAATAAAAATCGTTGGGTGCCAAGTCAGGGCTGTACGGCGGATGACCCGTTAATTCCACATTTTGACCCTCCAAAAATAGAGTTGTTTCGCGTGACGTATGACAGCTGGCATTGTCATGATGAAGAATGATTCTTCGTCGCTGGTTAGTTTTACGAATTTGTTCAAATACTTCCGGTAAGCAAATGGTCGTGTACCACTCTGAATTAACCGTTCTACGGTTTTCTAGTGGCACTGTAGCTACATGGCCATTAATACCGAAGAAGCAGGCCACCATTTGTTTCAATGTACTTTTTGCACGAGTAACTTTCGTAGGGTTCGGCTCATTTTGAAACACCCATACCGTTGATTGTTGCTTCGTTTCGGGATCGTATGCATAGATCCAGGATTCGTCACCTGTATAGATGTTATAAACGGCTTTTGAGTCACCACGGTTATATTTTTTTAACATTTTATTGCACCATTCGACACGAGCATGTTTTTGCTCATTTGTTAAGTTGTGGGGTATCCAACGCGAACAAATTTTTTTTACAGCCAAATAATTATGTAATATGCTATTAATGCTGGTCATAGAAATACCCAGAGTCGCCTCTATCTCGCGGTACGTAACATGTCGGTCGTCCATTATAAGTTTTCGCACAGCCTCGATATTTTGTTGTACAACGACCGATTTCGGGCGACCTGCCTTAACTTCGTCCGTAAGCATACTACGTCCACGATTGAACTCACTAAACCAGTGATACACAGTAGTTTTAGCTGGGGCTTCATCACCAAAAGTTGAAGTTAGTTGATCTATGCACTGTTGTTGCGTTAAACCACGCCGAAAATCATAATAAATCATAGCACGAATATTTTCACGAGTGAGTTCCATTCTTGCTGCGAGATGACATTTAAAACCCGTCAAAAACAAAACACGAGCGTTAATAAGGAAGAAAAAATATACCTTATATACTTAAAAAAGTTCAAATTTTACCATGGCGGTCAAATATGCTATTTAAGAAGATTGTAATCCCGGTTTCCGGATATATAAATAGCAGCCCTCGTATCACAGGACGTTACTTTTTGGGTTAACCGACTTTGAAAAATGTGAGATTTTATAATTGTTATACAATGAGAAAATTTAAACACACACTAGTAAAAAATATGGTAAGACTCTTTACTTAACGTGGCCATCAACTGGCTTAAAGGGATGGTTTAAGTAAGTTTACATACTTTATATAAATCATTAAAGGCTGTAGGAGAGCAGATAATTTTTCACGAAAACATTTTATGTTTAGTACGAGTAGTTTGATTTTCATGCCATTTTGCATTTCTGAAATATTGCCTAATTTTATATGGATAAAGTTTGAATTCCATATGCCGTACAGAGCACGAATATGATTCAAAACAATCTGTAAATCCCATGCGGTCTGACTGATATTTAGTCGTAACTAACCATAGTTATTTCAGGAACCATGTGAACAAGCCTTGGATACTGCAAGTCTTGTCTACAGTATTATTATTAGTAAAATTTTCGAGGTAAACAATAATATCGTTGATTTTGACTTATACCGTTCGGCTCCGTTCTAAATCTGGCATATTAGAGTAGTTAAAAAAATACAGTCAAAAATTAAAAAATAAAGTCGTTATGCCCATGGACTTTTTCTACTCCTGTACTTCTTTGTCGTTTAAATGGTTACCAACTCTGATATAAAGACATACATTAGTTAAGACTTGTAAAACTCTATAGTCTATTTCCTAAAAAAGCACTGCTAAGCGTGTTACAATGTCGCTATTAACGTATTCCTTGGTGCAACAGAGTACAAAACTTCAATCTAATAATTTATATTCAGTGAGTCTTAAACTAATGTTATGTGAAATAATTTATTTTACTAACTTAACAAATCGCCGAATGCATAGTTTTAAATTAAAAAATAATAATGTATGTAAATGCATTGTTGCCAACTTACAAAAAAACAGCTTTTACAATTTACGTTCACATATTGTATCGTCTATTTTTGTTCAAATCATAACATGTTTTCATCGGGTGCGCTTCACTCTATCGAAAAACATTTAATATAATTTCAATCGATATAACAATTAACAATATACTATTCTAATGATATAACAACTTTTCATAGAATCGACATTTGAAATATGAATTATTTATTATAAACACATTTAGTACATTATTATTTACTATAATTAGCATTTGATATCACGGACTTTATAAAGAATACTATTTTCATATAAAAATCCCTATAATGTACTTAATATTTAAATGACAATGTGCCTCTTTTGTCGCATATAAACTTTGGTTGGGTAAAAATAGGTTAGATTATGTTAGTTCTGCAAACACAACAGCTCGCGAGCCGAGCGAGCGAAGCGAGCGTGCCGCGGCAGCGGCCGGCGAAGCGCTAACTGTTACTAATAAAGTAACTTATGTTAGGAGGTTTATTTCAGGAATACTTCATTGAAGGTATGAAAAAAATATGCACAAATTATCATTTTTATTTCATATCTGAATTACTTATTATATAAGTACAAATATGGTATTTTGAAAATTACTTCAATGATAAATTGGAAGCAATACCATTACATTGCTAATCTATTTGAACAGGCAACTTTCGAGCAAATTATTGTTCTATAAAATGAGGAGTATACCAAATATGGATTATATAAACCGATCCGTACAATAAATAATCATTATTTAGTTTGTGGTTAAAATAAATTAAAATATATTAATTGTTATTATATCAAAAGTTTATTCTATTAAATTATCAATTATACACATTTAAATTCTATGATTCGTTGTTCTATACAATGAAAGTATACTATTTGTTGTTCGAGGGATCATTACACATCCGTTTTCATCACTGGCAAGTATACGATAATTTAAAAAATAAGAAAGCCATATATATTGACCGTTCGCTTTTTAATTTTCTTCGTGGCGCTAAACGTTATTCATCTTGAAGTTGTTGGTTGTTGTCTTGTTATAAGCTGTTGAAAGTGAAAAAAATGTAGGAAGGCGAGCCTAATGGACAACATTTTTTTTTCTATTTCCCGAAATCGAAAACCATTTGGAGAAAAACGCTTCTAGAACACAAAAAATATATTTGTAGTTTTTTTTTACAACACTTTTGCCAAAAACTATTAAAATAGCTAAAACGGAAACTGACGTCACACAGCTGATCCAATATTGCCACTATAAAAATAGTCTTCCTGTTATCCGTTTGTGATCTTTCGACACATGACACTACTGACAGTTCATTTCACTCGAATATCGTCTTGTACTTGTACTATGTTTCCTGCCTTTAATTTCGAGCTTTTCAACGACTCGGCATTGCTACGGGACCGACGGACAGCTGCTCTCTCTCTAATGACGACTCGCAAGCCGTTGGGCAATTTCTTTAACAACGACTCCACTTCTCAACTTTGTTTTGACTCATATACTGCTCGGTTCCTTTAATTTTCTACGACTCGGCTATTAAGACCGGACATGCGAAATGCGGAGGGATTTCTGCGAGCTGACAACACTAATAATTTGCCTCGAAAGGAGACTATGTATATTGATGATAGAGTTTATGCAAAGCTCGGATAATTATAATTTCTTCTCTCATCAGAGGTGCCAGAACTTCACAGTCTTCGCGGACGTCTTATGTTGCAAATGCTATGGGCTATTGTGAAGGTGTCAAACCTTCACAATCAACACGAGACAGGCCGTATGTAAAAGTAGTATATATTCAAATTGAATTATGAACGACAGCTGTTTCGTTCCAGCTTAATGTCATTAGATTTAAGTCTTTGGACAGACGTTGAATACAAAACATCAAACCCGTACACTAGCTCACTTTTATTTATATCACCAACGGCTACATCCCCACATATTGGTGGAGGTGCGGGGTAGAAATAAAGCGTCCTATTGATATATTTTTGTTAAATGCCGCATAACGCCGGAGCACATGGTGCCCATCAAAATGTACCAAGTACCTGAACAAATAGATATAAGAGAATAGGCGATATACGAGTGTTGTTCATACAAGTTTCCTTAAAACAATATCTTATGCGAGGCATTTTCTACATAAATATGGAATTAATCACACCACCGCGTATCGTTTTCAAGTTTTGACGTTTTTATCTTAACTGCCGTCATTGTAAAACTGTTTGAGTGCACTATAATGACAAAGTTCGCATTGTATTTTGTTGTTATTTCGAACTTTTTTTAAGTGTGTGAAACAGAGCTGTGAAGTCATTTTGCTGATAGTTAGACGTTTGTTACATACGTCCTTTTTCATGAAACTAATAATATTCATGGATTTTTGCATTAAAAAATAACATTTCCGCAAACATAAAAAAATACGTGTATCTTAATATTTTGCCTTCTTTCGAGTTCGACAATAAAAAATCTATTTGCTGCTAGAAAAATCTCGGCGCAAATGTAAATATTTAGACTTTTTGTGTTTTATTAAGAAGTGATTAGGGGTCATTCATTAATTACGTATGGATCCCTGGAGAGGCGGGGTTCGAAAAATCTGTCGTAATTAATGAATGGCCTCTTAGTTGTAGAAAAACCATTGTATATAGTATTTTGTTTTAAACTGAGCTAATCGGCTTAAACAATAGGTACAATGGCCGAAACCAAAGACTATTTACAACGTTGTATAATTCAGTCAAAAAACGCTTGTGGCATCTTCCTTTGCGATAATTGCTATTGCCCTTACGTAATTAAAGAATGGCCCTTTATTCGCACAAAAACTGTTGTTTGCAACGTTGTATAATTCGGTCTAAAACGCTCGTGGCGTCTTTCTTTGCGATACTCGCTATTGTCCTTACGTAATTAGTGAACGGCCCCTTAGTCGTAGAAGAAATATTGTATGCAACGTTGTATAATTGTGTCAAATAACATCGCCAAGGCTGGCATCGCAACCCACGCCAGTCGCCTTTTTTGACCCCTATTATACAAGAGTTGCATAAAATACTATAATAAAAAGCCCACGATTTTAATTACGACCTTGTAGCTCGTTTTGCCTGCGTGTAATGATACCGTTTACGAACAAGTGTGATGAAAATATGTTTAATGAGTACAGATGCTGCATCAGCCGTGGAACGTCCCCTCTAGTGAAAGCGAACTGTTTACTAAAAATTAATTTTTAGCAGTTTAAATCTATTAAAGTTCCCTAGCCGATATTTCTACAATAACTTTTCGAAAACTTAGTACAGATCGTTTCACAAGAGCTGGCGCGGATTTTGAATGCAACGAGTACTTATTTAGAGAGTAGCTCTTGTGAAACGACCTATAACAGGGAGTATAGATAAATAAGTACCTATTACTTAATTCCACAAGATCAGGAAACTAAAATAATTGTACTTACTCTTTGTAACAGCAATAAATATCTTTAATTTTAATTTAATTTAATTTAAATCAAGCCTAGGTAAGACGCAATTGAATCTTTGATATGATGTTTTTTTTACTAAATTTCTCCATAAATCCTGAACAAAACATTAATTGAATTTACTTGACCAAATTCAAAGTGTACATTACATTTGCTAACATTACATTAAGTACTACAGGGATTGGTCGCAGATGGTTGAAGAAATAAAATAATAATAATCATATTAAAGGTAATAAATAAAACTTGGTGTATAAACATAATCGCCATAGTAAAATGTTCGGTGCGGTTGTGCAAGTTAAGTGGTTAATAATTTATAAACAAACGGAGCAGTGTATCGTACTGACCAGCGGTGAGAGGGATGGCGAGGCGCGCGTTGACGGCGAGCAGGTGGTCGCGGCGCTGCAGCAGGCTGCCCACGTGCTCCTCCAGCCGCACGTTCTCCGTGCGCAGCTGGTGCAGGCACGATAGCAGCGATGCTACTACACAAACACGTACACGATTATCACTGATTGGTCTCTCTCGGCCTCTATACGGGTACGTACTACAATGCCGAAGTTCAGAATACCGAATTTCATAAGACCTATAGACGGAAGACCGAAAGTTAAAATGTCGAATTTGACTGAAAGACTAAAATCCCGAAAGAACGTTTGATCGAAAGGATGAAATCCCGAATATTATTATCTAAGACGAATATTATTAGAGAAGACTGTAATCCCGAAGGCTATATAATTCCGGTCACAATACAAACCTAACATAACCTACAGTTTTCGGCCCATGTTCCATTTTATCGCATTTTTGACCCATGTTCCATTTTATCGCAGTTCCTCCTAACTATATACAAAAAAAAATTGAAGTTAGGTTAGGTTTGTATTGTGATCATATCATGTATAGTCAAAATGGTTCAAAAGCCAAAAACTTTAGGTTATATTCGTCAAAATATCTTAGTCTTCGGGATTACACCAATAGCTGACTTTCGGGATTTCAAAATTACGAGATTTAAACCTTTCGGGATTATAAAATTTCGAGATTATGAACTTTTGATGAAGCATAGGTTTTTTGAGCTTTGGTTAATCGAATATCAGATTTTTGTACTTTCGGTATTTGACCATCAGTATTTTAAATGTAGGTATTATGAACTTTCGGGATTATAATACGTACCCAATATGAATATTGCACGAAAATTATAACTATACACCGTGTTTTTTTTTTTATTTCCGTTAAATTCGACACGTTGTTCGGTACATTAACAGAAGCTAGCTGGTTATACTGCCTTTTTTAAATTCGAAAAATATTTTTTTTCTTTTATACCTATTAAAATAATAAATCAATATTGCACTGTAAAAGGTCCCTTAGAGTTACACAAAAGTTAGTGTCAAGAGTGACAAAGGTTAAATTTCAGCCATGACAGCACATGCCAACACATAGCTTAGTGGTAAATAGTTTGCTTATGGAGTGTGGGGTCCCAGGTTCAAATCTCAATAACTTACTTATACGATTTTTATTTTTTCCTTATTTTCTTTACTTTTATCTACCTCTGGTAGATTAGTAGGAAGTGAGATTCTTATTTGAAAGTAATTTCTAATAAATTTCCCATTTCTGAAAGTAACTTGACGTTGACATTAAAGTTTTCAAAACATTCGGGTGTTGTCGGGGATGCCGAGATAACACAACGACTAATAACAGATCTAGCGACCGTAACCTAGCGATGATTGTTTTAACATGACTATGGCAACACGTCCTTGATTGAACATTTCTGACATTCGGGTGTTCTCGTGGATAACACAACGAGCAATAACAGATCTAGAAACTGTAACCTAGCGATCATTGTTATAACGTGACTATAGCTACGTCCTCAATTGGAATTTAATTGGTCGTTTCACATAAACATAACAGACAGTTCGGGAAAAGGCGGAACCAATCCGGACACCCATCGTCTTTGGGTCATACTCGTATGAGGAAGGCACCGGCGAACTCGGCACCACGACTTTATGACATTGATGTGACACACATTAAAAGAAAAAGTATGTTATGTTGAACGAACTCGCCTCAAAGATCGCCTTCTAGCGAATAGCTATGAATTGAAAATTCTTTACAACCGAAATTTAAACGATAAATACTAGTGCGACGTAATGAAGGACCTTTTACACTGGTTGAGCCATTAAATTTATTTATTGAATATCTCAAAAATAGTAAGAGTTAGTTTCTTCGCGAAATTAAGTTTATTTGACCTGCAGAATCTTGCCTTAAAGTTAACGGAAATAAAAAAAGACACGACGCCGTGTTTTTTTGATTTGATTGATATCTATCAGACTTCCTTTTTTTTCCATTACCAAAAATCATTTATAATTAACCCGATTTGGTTAAGTTTGCCCCTCATTTGTATGTGACGCCATAGATACCATAGGCAAACTTAACTCAAGCGGCAAGTTAAGTCGGAATAAGTGAAAATTTGTACGGAACCCTCGGTGCGCAAGTCAGACTCGCACTTGACCGGGTTTTTTTAATAAGAGTATAGAAGTATTGTTATTAGTTACTGTCGAAATGTTGCGCCTGCTCCATCAGGAACTGCGAGCCCTGCTCCCACTGCCGCTCGAGCAACTGGTCGAGGCTCTGCGCACCGGACGAGCCGCCGCGCCCACCGCTGCCGCCCTGGAACAAGAACTACTCAAATTACACTACTTACAACATACACCATAGATACACATTCAGACTTAAAGGCCCCGAACACGAACCAATACTTGATCATTATTTCACTTAAAGGGATGCGTTCCGAGGAATAAATTAATCGACAGCATCCATACTAATATTATAACTGCGAAAGTGTGTCTGTCTATCTGTTACCTCTTCACGCTTATGCCGCTGAACCGATTTGGGTGAAATTTGGTATGGAGATAGTTTGAGTCCCCGGGAAGTGACAATGTTTTATTTTACAGGCCAATCCCTTTTATTATGCAATTAGGAGGTTATTCTTTTAAGTTACATGTAATTTTTATTTTCCTTGATAGCCTCCGTTTCGAAGCAAAAAAATAAATTTTAGTTACTCATTAATGCCATAATGACGTCATTTAGTGAGTGACGTGTTGCCAACGAAGAAATTCTCATGTTTATTGAACAAACAAAACAAACGCAAATGATTTTTATAACTACAGTTAAGTGCAAACATGAGTCAATACTAGTACCTTAGTGTATTGTAAATAAGTCGATGGCAGTCAAATTTACATTTAAATGCTGATTGCACACAATATTACTCCATGAATGCCGCTTCAAAACTACCTTAACAAATTATTTACTTGGCGTATGTGGTTTTTAGTTCTTTAAACCGAAAACTGTAAAATAACACGTCATTTATTATTTAAAAAAAAACAACTTATCTAAGGAGTCCTCGATTAAGCAACCCATTAAATAATCAATTCCATTCTTTGAAAAATGGCGGTGCAATTACTTCAATCAGACACATTTTTGACGTTAGTTTTTGGCGATGCGTAGGGTGTTGCAAAACTGAATCATAGCAAATAATCGAACATTTTGGTTGATAGTTCATTTTGCGGCAGACTAAGTCTGTACTTAATTACGACAAAAATACGTTATTTTTTTAAGCAATTGATACCACAGTTTAAATTTGATGTAATTTACTAAGTATTTAATATGGCTATTTTTTATTATTGGTTTTGTCTATTAAAAATAAAGTTCCAGCTAAAGCAAAAAGAGAATGTTTTACATTTACAATTTTGCATTCAAAATAGTAGTGGGTGCAAATAATAAATTTAGATTATACAATGCAATCAATGAATTAAAATGCACAAATGGATACACAACAGGTATCAAGACAAACAAAATTCAGACAAGAGTTTGTATTCAGCTATTAATTTTACTAATCTTCACTGAAAGAAATCGGTGAAAAATTGATTCAACGCTAAAATATCATCTTATGGATACGATACATTATTCTACTCGTAATCTGAAATTTCGTAATGGGAAGCAAGGATAATATTGTGTGTTAACAAGAAATATTTATAGTACATATAGTACACACAAAAGAGAGCACATTGTAGCCCGCAGGCTGAGGGCTTTAATAACTGGAATAATATACGTACACAAATACTTCAATATAGCTAATAAGAAACTAACAACATCCAATTTAATATTTGGTGCATGGAATGTATGCACTCTTTTTGATCGAGTTGGTAACTCATGTCCTGAGCAAAACAGCAGTTTTGGCAAGTGAATTGCGTCGCTAGTCGCTACAATGTTGACATAGCTGCTCTCATCGAAACACATCTAGCTAATAAAGGAGATTTGGTGGAATATAGCGGGGGATACACTTTCTTCTGCTCATGAACAACCGCTCGGGAGTGGGATTCGCGATCAAGAATGAAATAGCGAGACGACTAGAAGAATGTCCTACATACACCTCTGACATGGCCGAACGTTCTTGGCAATTTAATTAATACTAAATCTGTCCGTTAAGATTTCCGATTCGATGTCTGCCAAGAACGTTCGGCCATGCCTCAAAATATCGCCCTACTCTGGCATCAAAAAGTCTCTCAGCGGCAAGATCTGCTAATGAGGTCAGATTTTCGCGATCGCTAGCGTCAGCTTTTCGTAAAATTGGTCCTTGATATCATGTTTTTTCTACAATGGGCACATACACGGTTATAAGGTTTAGGAAGTTTTCAGTTTTCTCCATTTTTGCGTTATTGTTCCGACTGCTCGTGAAAAAACAGCTGCAACTCTCTGACAGATACATATTTTTTTAATTTATTAAGGAGTCTTTAAGGCCAGAAACGGCATGCCTATTTATTTTAATCCGATTCAATAAGTATTCAGTAGTCATTACTTTTGGATACCCCTCGTACGAGGGTTGCTACTTATATATCCGGAAACAAAAAAACAAACAAACGTACACGGCTGAAAATAGTTTTATTGTTTTTCAAAGTATTCCCCTTGATGATCTATGCACTTTTGCATTCGCGTGAACCAATTTTTAAAGCACTTCTGCCACTCCGCCTGAGGTACCTCCATAACGTGTTGTTTGAATGCGTCGACAGCATCTTCAGCGGTCGAAAATCGTTGACCGCGTAATTTATTCTTTATATTTGGAAATAAATAAAAATCGTTGGGTGCCAAGTCAGGGCTGTACGGCGGATGACCCGTTAATTCCACATTTTGACCCTCCAAAAATAGAGTTGTTTCGCGTGACGTATGACAGCTGGCATTGTCATGATGAAGAATGATTCTTCGTCGCTGGTTAGTTTTACGAATTTGTTCAAATACTTCCGGTAAGCAAATGGTCGTGTACCACTCTGAATTAACCGTTCTACGGTTTTCTAGTGGCACTGTAGCTACATGGCCATTAATACCGAAGAAGCAGGCCACCATTTGTTTCAATGTACTTTTTGCACGAGTAACTTTCGTAGGGTTCGGCTCATTTTGAAACACCCATACCGTTGATTGTTGCTTCGTTTCGGGATCGTATGCATAGATCCAGGATTCGTCACCTGTATAGATGTTATAAACGGCTTTTGAGTCACCACGGTTATATTTTTTTAACATTTTATTGCACCATTCGACGCGAGCATGTTTTTGCTCATTTGTTAAGTTGTGGGGTATCCAACGCGAACAAATTTTTTTTACAGCCAAATAATTATGTAATATGCTATTAATGCTGGTCATAGAAATACCCAGAGTCGCCTCTATCTCGCGGTACGTAACATGTCGGTCGTCCATTATAAGTTTTCGCACAGCCTCGATATTTTGTTGTACAACGACCGATTTCGGGCGACCTGCCTTAACTTCGTCCGTAAGCATACTACGTCCACGATTGAACTCACTAAACCAGTGATACACAGTAGTTTTAGATGGGGCTTCATCACCAAAAGTTGAAGTTAGTTGATCTATGCACTGTTGTTGCGTTAAACCACGCCGAAAATCATAATAAATCATAGCACGAATATTTTCACGAGTGAGTTCCATTCTTGCTGCGAGATGACATTTAAAACCCGTCAAAAACAAAACACGAGCGTTAATAAGGAAGAAAAAATATACCTTATATACTTAAAAAAGTTCAAATTTTACCATGGCGGTCAAATATGCTATTTAAGAAGATTGTAATCCCGGTTTCCGGATATATAAATAGCAGCCCTCGTAATACAGGAACCTTACATGTATAAAAGGGACATTGTAGGTTTAAGCGGAACTGGAGGTGCCATATGGTACCACTGTTCCGCTGATAGCATGAGGACATGCATTTATGTCAGAAATGGCATCAACGCCATGCCCTTACATGCTTTCTGTTCCGAAATCTTGCACCAGTTAAGATCCTGCCTATCCTGACTAAGGGGGAGGCTGAGGCCTTGCGTGTTAAAGGCAATCAGTATAATAAATCAAGCTATAATGATCGTGTTTTTTACTCTACTAAAAATCTGTCCTAGCTGGCAGGTGGGAGAACATCGCCAGCTGCGATTTGATTTCGCTGGGCCCGCGTTTAGAGGGCCTGGCGGCGGATCTTCTCCGTAGACCGTAGACACCTGCTGTTACCCAACATGATGATATTAGTGTGTGTTACCGGGGCGGCCTTGTTGATGAGCGGCGGCGGCACGAGCGGGTCAAGCCCCGCGCCGCTGGCCGCGTGCGCAGCGAGCTCGGCGCTTAGCTGTTCTTGCAGGCGCGCCGCTGCACCGCTCTCGGGGTTCAGCTCGTTGCCAAGCATGTGCGGGGCCGAGTATCCGCCGGCCATTCTGTTTCAATAAAAATCAAAGGTCAATATTATGATACGACTTAACGGTTACGTTAGGTTTAATATCGTAACTCTTTTTGTTTGGATTCAGTTAAGTACGAGGGGGGTTACAAATTGAAAGTTTTGGGAATAGAAAAAATATGTACTTAATCAAATTTGATAACATATTTTTTACTGTTCTTCACAGTATTATCATTGATATATTATGCAATTTTCTATTTATTTAAACCTGGCGTTAAAGTTCGGAACGCTGAAATAGTGGTCGAAAAAAGGGCCCCGTTAAAGACGGATCTTCCGGCGTCTGAAACCGCTGACCACGCCTTGATTTTGGGGTACGTGAAAAAAATGGGTCCTATGTCGGGGCTATTTGGAGTATAGTCCAGTAGTCGACTCTTTCACCAGTTGTTTTCCGAGCGGTGTGTGGGGTGGCAAGCTGGCACTGCAGTGGTGAAGGATGATGCGGCGACTAGGGTTTTTGTTTTGGAGCTAAGATACTCGGCAAATTGACTGTCCTACGATCTTCAAGAGGAATAGTAGCCGTGTTGTTTTATGTTTCAGGGTCATATGAATATATACTTGACTTGTCACCAGACACGGCACTGAAAAATGGCTATGAGCCTCCTCCGCTGATTTAACTCAAAGTTTTGCGGTACAAATTGACACAAGTCGTTTTCTGCTCGTCAGACAATAAGTGAGGGATGCAACGAGAAAACCACTTTCGCGAGACTAATTCTACCCCAATACCCGACGCTCTTGAATTTCCCGATATGTCACATGCCGGTTTTTGTTATATCAGCTGACGGTCAACATCGATGTTTTCTTGCGCGACTGCCAATTTTGGTTCGACTTCACGCACGTCGGTCGGGAGGATTACACGCCCATGATGAAATAGGGAATATGCGTGAATTTTAATTTTTGCTTTATTAAAATCTCATTTAAATAACAAACAGAAGACAAAAATATTTTTGCGATAAGCTAAACAAATAACCAAGATATAAGCCATCAAACATTTCATTCCATCTCTTTCTTGCAAAACAGAATTTAATATGGAGTTTATATGGCCGCAGTGCACTGTGACGTAACAGTGCATATCGGACCTCTGTCTAATTACTAGTTTGAAATGCCTATATAATGCGTATTTCTTTACCGATTTTAATTTTAATTTCGCATTTTGAAACAGTTTTTACGGTATTTTGATATTTAGTTAAAAAAAATCATGCATGTAGGTACCCTATTGTGAATACTATTTACATGAATATTGTCGTCTTTGAAGGTTCTTCATTAATAAAAGCAGCAATCACCTAGTACCACATTGGTTTTATGTTAATGCATTTTTAAAGTTGTAATAAACCATAAGTAGCTCTTAAAATATATATTCTAAGCTACATATTATATTTTTAGCAGCGACTCCACGAATTCAAAAAACAATTGTAACCGAGTGTCTTAAGATAGCGAAACTTTAAAGATTATAAAAAGGTATAATTATGTATAAAAATACGTTCGAATGTATAAGATTCCCGAAACTTTCGGTGTAGCCCTCGTATAAACAAATTCAGTATTAGAGTATTTCTCACGAAATCTTGAAATTGTTGTCTTCTACGTTTCTACAGAAAACAAATAATCACTAGTCTCATAATGCCTAAACTTCAAACACTTGCATGGCAAAACGACATATGCTTAAAACAACCAAGTGTCAAATTCCTAAATTTGTCACATATTACACAATTACCAGTGAAAAGACTATAAAATTATATGTCAGGTAAAACATCATTGTGGTGGCAATTATATTCATCCATAATAGTTTACTAATGGGTAAATGAAAAGAAGACAAATTAGAAAAAAAAAGCATTTTGCCATTTAGATGTTTTCGGTTTAAATTATTTTAATAGTTTGTTATTTCTGTCATTCGTTATTTGAACGAATTGTGCATTTCAATCTTAATGTATTAGTAGAATATGACGTTAGGTCAAAGTCATAATAAATTTCGTTCAATTTACAAATGAGACAATTTGACATTGAGGTATTATGAGCCCATGGTAATATGAAAATTAGGGGTGAATTAGTAGTGAGGTATTATGAAAAAAAAAAAAAACCGGCCAAGAGCATGACGGACCATGCTCAATGTAGGGTTCCGCAACCGTTTATACAAAAATTTGCACAACAGATGAAAAAAATACGATTAAAAAAACACTAACAAAAGAGCGTATCTCCCCGGCACTTAAGTCCTTTCGCTGAGAAGCGCTGTTTTTTGGCAATAACTTAAAAACGGTTAAATATGTCCGATCATGTTGAAAACAATTTTCGTTGGAAGTATTTATTAAGTTTTATAGTTATGAAGATTTTCATATTTTATAACGTACCGTTTAGAAAATAGAGGGCCACAATTTTTGCTACTTACGGAGTGAATATTTCCGAAAATATTCACTAAATCAAAAAAATATTTCAGAAATATCAAAGTGTTTTTAGAAGAACTGTCAAAAAGGTAATGTGCCACACATTGATATTTGCTGATTTTTTTTAAAATTTTGGTTACATGTATGGAACTCAGCTTAGAAATATATATATTTTTTATTTTACTATCAAACTAAGTAGCGGCTTACACAAGACACCTATGTTCCAAATTTCATCAATATACATCTTACGGGTTTTTGAGTAAAATGCTGTCCGTTTTTGCCATTTGGGCTATGGAACCCTAAAAAGCGACACGGTCTTCTGTCTGCGTTAGACATGTGCGCCGATCTAAGATCGAGCGGCGGCGGCGTCTGTCAAAAAATTCGGCGGCGGTGGCGTATTTTCGGCGTGAAATCGGCGTCAAGGTTAGGTAAATGAAAAAGCATATTGATTCGTATTTAATTTAATTTGTGATCAGTTTCATGGCTGATATGGTATCATGAAAGATAAAATAATAATGGAGTATATAATCAACAGTCGTGGGTAAAATAAATATTTATGCAATACCTTCTTTCTAATATAATTAAATATTATAACCGTTACATTACAACGTTATAAATATTAAATTACATATGAAACATTAAAACAAAATAAATCATGTATATGTTTTTTCTAAAATATTATCAATTTACGTTAAAAATCAACAATTTTTATATGGACACCGATTTATAAAACAATTATTTTCTTGAAATCAAACTCAACTTGAAAATGAGAACATTTAAAATCGAAGTATAGATAAGTAAACCGAAGCGAATCGGATCACAGGGCGAATTGGATCAAGTTAAGTGTACTTTTAGTCAAATTCAAAAGATAGCGGCCAGCCACGGGCAGCCAATCAGAGTATAGCGTTGGGTTTGATCTTCCCGCACGCCGCGGCAGTGGCCGCCATTTGCTCGAACGCAAATATTAGTCTCAGCGAAGCTTCGCGTCATGCTGCTCTTTACGGGGTGCGGTGATTTTACCGGTGATATAAAAAACGTGGTTACAATAAATTCAAAGTAAGTTGGCTGACGCTAAATGTTTATTATTAAATATTGTTAACAATGTGTTTCGTGTTCGTAATGGATGTGATTGAAACAGTATTCTAAAGAATATTTGCTTTAAGTAAACATATTGTGAACATATGGTTTGAGGCTACTCGGATCAACTGTTTGGGGGCGAAGTGGATCTCTACTTTGGATACGTTTTGATTGATTAATTTTATTGCACGTTTTAAATGGTTCGCACGGACAAAAGAAAAACACCAAGAAGAATGGAGTGCTGCATTTAGCCCATATTTTTACCCATTTATCCAATGAGTTTCAAAGACTCATTGCATGGGTGGATAAATGAAAAGATCTCCCCCACTTTTATACCATTTAGGAAACGAAATTAGGTGTGTTTACGTGTCATTCTATGGAATTTGCTAATAATTTAAACAAACGACGTAGCGTTGTTGTGTCCTTTTTTCTCCTTGAATTTTCACACCACCTCATCAAACACCATTGAAAGCATACACTATTGAAACGGTCGTTGCCGTCAAATACAAAACCATAAAATATTAACATTATTTTAAACTTAAAAAATTTAATTTTTCTCGTTTTGGACTGTTAAAGGAAAAAAAAACTCTAATAACCCTAACTTTTTAAATAAATTAAAACAATGCTTTTACTTTTTCACTGTTTTTCTTGGCATGTAGGGGAAAGTGGTCACCATTCGTACGCGGGGCACATTCGTGCAATTAGTATAACGGTACACAAACACGCCTTTGCTGGTGTGCATAGACATACCGGCTGCCATGTTGCTAGCGGAGTGTCGCGATAGTCGCACTACGGTGTATCAGTTGACAAGACTTAACGTGTTTTCGCGCGTAGTGAGTAAATTTCTTACCTAAGTTTTGTTCATAATTAAATAAATAATAAATTTTGTGCAAGGCATGGGGTGCATTCGGACAGCCGGACAGGGGGCACATTCGTACGCGTACGATTGCTCCCCTTTAGATCTTATTAACCACCAGTGCATCAAAATTGGATTTTTATGAAATAAAATATAGTTTTACCTTTTAAAATTATCATACGGACAGCACACTTGACATATTTTTGGCTGTTGGAAACAGAAAAACTAATAAAGGAAGAAATCCGGGTAAATCCCGTGTATATATAAAGATACACTTGAAAAAACTGAATTAGAAGAGGGACATAGACAGAAAAAATTGAAAAATGAAATAGCACAGGAAAGGAAAGCCAGAGCCAAAGCAGTGAAACGTAGTTTAAGGAACTTAATTCAAGACAAAAAGAAAAAGAAAGATAAGAAAATAGAAAGTTATGAAGATTCAGAGGAATCTGAAGGATCGCAATTAAGCTTGCGGGATAGTTCAACATCTCCAGTTGGTTTAGAAATGGACGAAGAGACTGATGATCGTAGTATCAATAATAATTTAAATGTAACACCAGAGAAAATCTAAAATAATTGTTATGTTTTGGTAAAGTTTGAAAAAAAAAGACTTCTGTTGTTAATTACGTCGGAAAAATTTTCAGTCATTATTCGGGCACAGAGCTGAAAAAATCTTATTTTCGGAAGAAACCGGGATTATCATGGTCCTTATTTTTCCCTAATATTGAAGACATACGTACCTCTGTATATCAGCGTTGTCGCCCTGATCCTCAACCACGAGCGGGCTGTACAGCTAGAATGGCTAGGCTTGTTACTTTTGCAGTTAATTTAAATAATTATCATGTGCAATAAGTTCCAAAGTAACAGCCAAATGTATAATTACCTACTTTAAGTTTAAATTGTCAAAGACTGCACAAGGATTTCATACAAAATGATTATAAACATCTCATTTAGACTGATTGTAAAGCTGAAAATTATCAATAAGTAAACTAAGGATGAACGATTTTATTTTTTGTTATTTTCCTAAAGAAGGATTTAACGACAATGAGTCAAATCCAATATTATTAAGTTAGTTCTTTGTAAATATTTTTTTTTCAATAATTAGTAAATTAACGACTATTATAGGCTTTTTAATTACCCTGTATGAATCTACCCCATGGCGTACGAAAGTACCCCACCTACTGTACGAACGTATCCCGTACGTGGGGTACGTTCGTACAAATATCTTATCGTAGAAAAATGGCTATAACTCGTTAATCTTTTGACATAATAGTTTGGGATTTTTTTGTAACAAACTACAATATATTTGTTACAATTAGGTAAAGAAACTAGACAAATACAACAATTAACCAAAAAGTAAAAAAATAAAATCTAAGTGTACGAAGGGTGACCACTTTCCCCGGGTATGTCTTCTTTGTTATTGAATTTTCTAATGCTTATTTCTTTTGCTACCGAACACGGATACAGATACTGCTTATTATTGCAAGCAGCAAATCTCTTAAATACTGGTAATATACATCATCTTCAAGTACCGATTCCCTTACGATCGGTATTCAAGATATTAAAAACTACCTACTTGTTTTTTACTTGATGTATTTTACTATTCGATATTTTTTGACATAAGTAAAGGAGTACCTAAGTAAGAGTCTTACCCATCACTAGTAAATTCATCATTCAGAGACAATTGGCTTTGGTCATATTTTTACAATGTGGTCTAACTTTGCGAAACTCACAAGAAATAGGCTTTATTAATTTTATTTTTAGGCATTCTTAGTTGTGTTTACTAAGATTACGGATATTTCTCAAAATATACGTTTAACCTTTGTTCGACATTTATTCAAGTCAAGTTGGTGTCATATTGCGTTAGTGCCCATGACGAAAAAAATCGTCTTGTTTATCTATGGAATACTGTGTCAGTGTGGCTGTTACTGATGCCACAAAATCGTCCCCTTGCATCATGCTTAAATCAGAGATCTAATTTTATTACCTATGAAGATGTACCATACCGGTATTTCGGCTGCATTCATCTACTTGAATTTGACAGTGACATCCGAGGACAATAGGACATTGGCAATGTGTATTTATTTTTTCTAAAGAGGCAACGACTGTACTTTTATGACACCAAACCACGGATTTTTGCACTATAAGCTATTTAATTTTAAAATTCTATAAATAATTTATAACGCATTTATATCGCAAATCCTCAAAATTAGTATCTTAAATTCGTCTATTTTACTAAATAAAAATGTTTAAAAAAACATTGTTTTTTTGTGATCAATGCCAATTCCTATACGGCGGTTTGTTTACATAATTAGTAAGTTCTATAGAATGGCACTTACATTTTAAATATACAGTACAGTCACTCAAAAATCACACGTTTCTCATACAAACTGCTACCCCTTCCCTTATTACACCCCTTTCAGGGATGAATTTCCAGAAATGGTAAAATTGGTTTTCTAGATTTTTAATGAAGAGTATATACGCAAAATATAATACCAGTTACCTATTCAAAGAATTACAGGTTTCCCATACAAAGTGCATTATCTTCTATTTAACCCTTTTTAGGGATGAATTTCCAAAAATGCTGAAATTAAGTTTCTTAGTTCTAAATGATTAGTCTATATGCGAAATATTTTAAAAGTAACTCAAACAATTAAAGGTTTTCCATACAAACTTTCAACCCTAATTAAACCCGTTAAGGCATGTTTTTTTTTAATTCGTGAGTGTGCACACTCCTCTACAATTCAAATGACATTGTGACATTTCTCTTTTTGTATCGTTTTTGTCATTGATCAGATACTCTACCTATTCCTGTCACTGCATCTGGCATGTATGTACACCTTTATTTGTTTTCTCAACGTGGGTAGTTTCTACAAATTGTAACTTTAACAGAGAAAAAATATATCTTTTCTCAGTCGACCCGTGAACACGGAATGCTGAAAAGCTGCCGAAACGTCGGGAACTCAAATGAGATGATAATATACGCAATATTATCCGTTACATTGTTTAATTTAAATGAATAATAATCGTGGAAACCGAACAAAATATTATGTACACCAGTACGGACTGGATGTTGCTAACCAAATTGAAAAAGAAAGATACTAAAACAAAAATGAGAAAAGCCTAGTAAAACTAGAGATAATAAAAGAAAGAGTTGCAAATCTAGCGTGGCTGTTAGGCGCAACAGCTCATCGTCCCGTCCCCCATAATCCTCCTCCTCCTCGCATCGTGTTGCTCATTACTAAGGGTCGTAATTACCCCGTTGGGAGAGTAATTTATCTTTGATGATGCTTCTCCAACATGGAGAACATGGTCGGACCATCTGATTGGGTTGTGGCCTATCGGTCTCCTTGCATCGATTTTCCCAGTACCCATTAGCTGCAGGAGATTATGTGCGTCTTTCCGGGCAATGTGACCAATAAACTCCAGGATCCTTCTCAAGGAGGTGGTGAAGTCTTGTTCTTCGCGTTGAGTTCGCTAGGGAAACGCGTTTGTTCAGGATACGGTCCATGAAATTTGGTGGATCTTTCGCGAACACCACATCTCAAAGGCGTCAAGTCAATGCGATCACGTTCGGCCTTCCTTAGAGTCTATGTTTCCGAGCCATAGTTACAGATCAAGAACACCAGCGAAGTCATCTCATCTTCCGTCTTCCAAGAGTAAAGATCCTGCCGACGTAAATAACGCTCCCTCACTAGTGTCTACTGCATTGCTTTCCAATGCCAAATGTAAGGCAGATCAAAACGCGGATTACCAGGAACAAAGATCCTATTGAAGTTATTAATTCAACTGTATTCCTAGGTATTACCAACTGCAGCAAATTCTATAGTCAAAGGTTCATAAATTGCTTGTAAAAGTCATTCCCTCACTATATATTTTTTAAACAGCCTCATAACTAGGCATCGAAATTCGGATGCTTTTATACCTACAACTAGCAGTCGGCTTCTTAAAATTAATATTTAAATTTTTGAATTCAGGGAACCCGGAATTATACAGTTAAGTTAAGTTATTTAGGTTATGACGTTAAATTTCTAATACTTAGTTACATGAAACACATGTGAATTAAATACAATAGTTTAGTTTTTTTAATACCTTGATACCTATGTACCTATTGATGTTATACTAATTTCCAGTATGCCGGTAAATCTCGGGAATTTTGTTAGTAAAGTTAAATAGAGTCCGCCTCCATGCTAGTCAACATCTACGCGATGTAGGGGCTGAGGCCGAAGTTTAAGTAAACAATCATCCGAATTTCCGATGCCTACTCATAACAGTCATAACCTTTATAAAACACTTTTCTTTTCGGGACCACTGTATAATTAAAATGTTGCATTATATTATAACTACCACAAAATTAATAGAAAAAATAATCGACAACATCACGATTTATTTTTATTTTTTTATTATGACCGGTGATCGGATCTAGGATGCAATTAGCAGGCCTCGGACTTTTTATCGCATGGTAAGACGTAAGAAAACCGTGTAGTCGATATTAACATTAAAACTTTACTCATACTCATACTTGTTTCTTTTATGGTCCGTAATACTTTCATCCCTATATTAAACTGACAGATCGAAAATGTCAATCTAAGTTAATCTTATACAGTGTGTGTCTACGACCCAGGCTTTTATAAAGACTGATGATAATATGCTTCGTTAACAAGTGTTTGCACGTATTAGTAAATAATAATTATGTTAATTAACGCCACAATTAAATTTTCAAAATCCGCAACTTAAATGTAGTAGACGTACTGTGTAATTGTCGTAATTCATGTCGTTTATTCACTTGGTACAAGGCATGTCGTGGTACGGGGGTTAAAAACTGTGATAGCTAGCGTAGAATGTATTGTCGTCCTTGTCAATGTATGGAGGTTTTAAATTAGTTGACCAGTTTTTTTATTAATTATTGACAAGTCTTTACGTCGGGTTGTCAAACTACAAAAGTAAATTATGTCAAATTTGATGTTCGTTTTTCTGCAAAATGGTTTACGATGCACGGGAATTGTCCGATATGCTTCTAATTTACGGCGAAGCACGCGGAAATGCAGCTCACGCCTTAAGACTTTATCGCGAACGCTTCCCAAACAGACAACATCCACACAATGCTCGAGTGATAACAGCGGCTCTACAGCGAGTGCGTGATAATAAGCCGATAGTCCCTGGTCAGCCTGAAGGGGCTATGAACGCAATTGTGCCAGTGCAACTTGAAGAAAGGATTCTCAGGCACTTTAGGCAAGTCCCAACGTCAAGTACTCGTGTTGCGGGCCGAATGTTCCGTAAGGGCAACAAAACTGTGCACAGGGTTTTAAAAAGGAATCGTAAACATCCTTTCAAGTTTTTAAAGGTACAAAAATTACTCCCTAGGGATTTGCCAATAAGGCAACATTACTGCGATTGGTTTTTACAAAAATGTGTCGATGAAAATGACTTTCAACAAAAAATAATATGGACCGACGAAAGTACTTTTTCTCGAAACGGAATGTGGAACCGCAGAAACACACATTACTGGGAAGATAAAGAAAATAATCCCCATGTGTTCCGAGAGACTTCTCATCAGTACCGTTGGACAGTTAACGTGTGGGCAGCTATTCATAACAACAGGATCATCGGGCCTATTTTTATTGATGGGACTCTAACCACGCGGAGGTTCTTAGATTTGATAAATGGTCCACTCTTAGACTATTTAAATACTCTTCCCGAAGAGAATCGTAATGAAACGTGGTATCAGCTGGACGGTGCTCCTGCACATTCAACCATAGTTGTGCGGGATAGGTTGAACGAGATTTTTGGCCAACGTTGGATCGGACGCTTTGGACACAGGCACTGGCCGCCCAGGAGCCCTGATCTAACCCCTTTGGATTTTTTTTTGTGGGGTGCTGTCAAAAATGAAGTGTTTGCTACCGACAGTGAAACTGTAGACATTATGAAAGACAAAATAACAGCAGCTTTTCAGCAACTGCAAGAAAGGATCGACTTTCAAACAATTCATAATTCAATTACAAGACGTTATGAATTGTGTCGTAATCAGGGTGGCCGACACATTGAACACAGAATAAACAGAGTTTAGCTGAATTAAATTTAAATGATAGGTTCGTATTTAAGTTTTATTGAATTTGTAGATAATAAAGTTTTTATCAAACGTGTACAAGTGCTATTTATTTGCCGTAGTTATCTTAAGTGCAGTTATACTTGTATCGCTAACTCTTGAAATAGGTACTCTTCATAATGATCAAAGTTTCTGTTGACTGATATTTACACCTAGGTATTTATCAAATTACTGTGCTTTACATTGCTGGCAATTAAAATTTTGTTAGAAAATTAACAAAGTCTGAAATTTAGTTTATAAATTAAATTAATATCATGGTTACATTATAAATATACGTTATATTAACCTCCTATAAAAAAAGCCTGGGTTGTAGACACACACTGTATATATAGTAAAAATATATGTATTTTAACGAGTTTTCCGTTACCCGAAGGCTGCTGCTCAAACTGCTTTATTGGACGTAAATATGCCAAATGAGCTTAGTTGTATAAAGGATAATTATGAAATCATTTTTGAATCTATCACAAAGTTACATTGTACCTATATTTCAATAAAACAATGTTTTCAAATACTCGATGACATCAAACAGTTTTTAACAATTTTTGGGCCCGAAACAATTAAAGATAAATTGGAAAGAATATTCAATAGAAATCCGGACTTCCTTGAAATAAGACAGATGTCAAATACTCAACAATTTGAGCAAGTTCTAGAATTTACTACTTTAACTTCTGTTCATATAGAACGGTCTTTTTCAGGTCACAAGTAGATTTTCAACCAATATAGGACCTCCATTACACCAGAAAATATGGAAAAAATAGCCATTGTATTCATTTTACAATTTTGACATAGAGAATACACCCGTTATACCTTTTCAAGATTTTGAAGCACTTATTCCTGTATCTACGTGTCCTATGGATATTAGAAACTAGGAACTTTGTTAATAGTGTTATTATTGTTTGGCCTATAATTTCGATAGTATACATAGTGTGATAGTATTTTTTTTAATTTAATATATAGTTTAATTCCATTAGAAATGTTTATTTCATATATAATCAACTTTAGAATTAATTAACTGAGTGAGTATGAGTAAAGTTTCAATGTTAATATCGACTCCACGGTTCTCTAACGTCTTACCATGCGATAAAAAGTCCGAGGCCTGGCAATTAGAAATGAACGTCCTCAAATGTTAAGCTTAACATGAATCTGAATCAGAACTTTCCGGGATTATGGGAAATGGTTTATTGTTAATAAATATAAACAAATGAAAATGTGCGCTACCTATAAATTGGTCATTTATTTTACATATACTTTTGAAAAATATTTTAGATATAAAATAACTCGATCTGAATGACAATGTCAGTCAAGATAAGACATTATAGTACTGCTCAGTTCAAGTGGCCATATCATTTACTAAAATAGGTGGATAAGGGGTGATTATTTACCTTTTTATAAAGGTAGGTCACAAAAAGACTCGCGGGATTGTAAGATGTTAAAATAACAGACTGAAACCCTGGGAAATTGCATCCTAGATCCGATCACTGATCATGACCGAATTTTGAGATTTCGTGAGAACTACCCATTACGAGATATCAGGCTATGAAATCTTGAGAAACCAGTTTTAGCGTTCGTATCTCCCAAGCCTGTTATATTATTTGATAAAAATAGGAAAAAACTAACAAATCTGTAAAGAAGTAAAAGCATAGAAAAGAACATGTCGCAAGATTATTAAATATCGCACACACTACGATAATGCATATACATAACCAGACAAAAGTTTTCATTTTAACTCTCCCCTTTTCGTCTTGCTTGTGATTATCAACATGGTAACACTAATATATATTAGTAAAACCGGACGGCTGTATCCGAGTAAAGCTTAAATAATACTGTCGGTACAAGATCCGTCTCGTTACGGACGCGGAGAAATAAATTGCCGTCCTCTCTCGTCAATACAGGGCATGACCCTCATGTACGGTTTCCCATTGTTCATGATACCGTCTAAGTGACCCTTTCGCAGTCTACAATTTTATTTTCATCGTTCTATTTCAGGACAATAAAAGTAATATTGATCGATTGTTTCAATTTATTTCTTCGAAAACGTGACTAACTTTACAATATACGCGAACAAAACTAACATTTTACTTACTTTGATTCTAACTTTGGCTTCAGGGGTCTCTCCGAATCTGAAAAAAAAAAAATTAAACTAGGAATCATAGAAAGCTAAGTTACGTTTTGGTGCGGAGCAATTGAATAGTAGAAATTCACCTTCCATAATTTGATTTTTTAAATTTACTTCAGCAAATGTGTATGTATAAAAAATACATAACACAAAAACTTATTAAAAAAACCCGTTTTGTTCAGGAATTATCTTAAAATGAATTGGTAACATTATAAACTGTCATGCGGGCCAAGGAAGAAAGAGACTAGTGGAAATGGCAAGTAGGCGTTCCCTTGTAGCCAAGCATAGGTGCAGTAACACCTATCTGCGGGCCTATGATGGTCGCGTTTATCACTCGATAAATGATATAATAACGCGCCTGTCACTCTCGCACTCGCATACGTGTCAGAAGGTGACGGCAGCTATGTAATTTTTTTATCGCGTGACAAACGCAACCATCATAGGCCCGCTGGCGTCAATAATTTGCACGTCGCTTGTCAACAGCAGACTAAGTTTGACGTGTGAATTAAGATAATTTTTTTTATTATAATTTAATCATGTCGTATTGTGCCATATCAATCAAGCTGACGTAATACGACCAGGACCAAAACTGTGTCTCAGGGAGGCATTTCGTACTATCGGTAAGTATTATTTTATTTATAATTAAATTATTCCTTGTATTTAATTTGGTTGATCGCTATTTGCGTTATACCGTTAGTAGAAAACAACTTTATTCCTTAAGAAATACAGTTCATTGTCGTTAGTTTTCTTCATAATATTGTTTATGAAAATCTCTAGAGATTTCAAACTGACTGCTACTCACCCGCTACTCAAGTAGGGATGAGGCTATGCTGCTATCGATTTATTATTGTCGATAGCAAAACGCTCATTTGACAACTGAAATTAAACTTAATAAAATATTGTGTAACATATTGTCGGCTTGAAAATGTTCTACAATATTAATTACCACCAAATAGGGCAATTTCCTTCATCAAATCACGTAACCGATTTGACAAAAGCGATAATAGAAAAATACGTAAACATACGTATACGTATACATCATTTGCTGAAACAAAAAGTTAAGTTGTCCAAGAGACAACTACTAAACAAATACGTATTATTCCAGAGCCAATAGAAGTATTTCGTCGGTGTTAAGAAAATAGTTCGTTTGTAGTTAGTTACTTAAATACCGGATAATTTCGTTTACGTGATTTGTGATAAGTTACTTAAAACATGAGATAATTTATTCTTGGCTATTCTGCGAAAAGCGCCCATTCCATCCAATTAGGTCGATTCTAATTGCCAATGTTTCATTTTTCAGATCAATCCTTTTTATTATGCAGTTCGAAAGAGGGTATTTTTCAAGTTATTCGTAATTTTTATTTTCCTCGAAAGCCTCCATTTCTAAGCAAAAAATCAAGTTTTAGACTTTCATTCTAAAAAAGCGTAACCACCATAATGACGTCATTTAGTGGATGATGTGTTGCCAACGAAGAAAAATCTTATGGGCAGTCTTTTGATTAATCAAAAGACTGCCCTACACGCAAACGATTTTAATATCTATATCATGTCAGTAAACCTACTTAGCTCTGATTTCGTAAATTTAAGGTGCGTCCACACTTGTATTATTTGCTCGTATCCGATCATCGTCCCGTGGCATAACTGCGTATCGCGCTGCTTGGACGCTCGCTGTCGGCATTCCGTATCATTTGCGCCGCCGCGTCAAGAAACGCGTCCACACTAAGCCGTAGCGTATCACCGTATCCGATCACCGCGCCGATCATTTTGCATGCTGCAGTTTGGACCCTAGCCGTATCGTTACACCGCTCCGATCATTTTGGCATTTCGCCAATCATCATTTTTCGCGTGATCGTTCTTCTGTAGTAGCGTTGTGTTCCGTGTAAAACTGTTGCACTCTGCGATCGCACATCAAATTGGTTAACACCCGTGCAGAAACTTGAAAATCATTATCATTAGCAGCGCCCATGCGTCGAAACTAAAAATGGCAGTACTTTGGAAATTCGCCGTAACACACCTGCGCCAGCGACTCAAGCCACGCCTCTCGGCCATCTCTTTCACGCGTAGATGCAATGGACGAGACAGAAGATGATCGGGCAAAAACCGACTCGAGATGGATCGCGGCGTATCATAACCGCGTAGCATGATCGCGTGTCATGATCGCTAGTGTGGACGTCGTACCGTCGCGATCATGCCGCGCTCGTCCGATCGGAGTATTTGATACGCGTAGCAATATGGATTTCGAGCGATCTGATCGGCGCAACGTCCAAACGCGTGATCGTGACACGCGATCATGCCACGCGGTTATGATACGCCGCGATCCATCTCGAGTCGGTTTTTGCCCGATCATCAAATGGCAAATGATACAAATGTGGACGCACCTTTAGTGAACGTATGTTTGTAAAATAGAGCCTGATTAGCAAATAAAAGTCAAATAATCTGCTTAAATACACCAAACGGGCATCTGTCGTGTGTGTCAGCCTTAAGTACGTAGAATACCAGTACTTATGTATGGAATTGAGTATTGACGTTTATAAGTTTATAGTGATGGTTCAAATATTTGTTTACAAATTTGACAATTTTCGGTGAATATGTCTTCCGCAAAAACTAAATATTTTTACGTAAAAACGTCCTAAATAACGGATGTACGGTATGTGTGCTGGAAATAAGTTATTTGCACTTCCTCTAGGAAATAAAGCTGAATGGTGTCTTGCGGGCGGGTGGGAGTGTGTGATGTGTTATGCTCAAAGCTACTACACGTACTGTTACTCTTAGCTTTAAAATAAATGATTTATCTTGTTAAATATATGTTTTATTGTTGACTTTATACAATTTGATTTCGACTTCCTATAGAAAATATGCAATCTGCTGATCTTATCTACTATGGGGAGCCAGATTTCTTTTTCATATTTCGACCTATGTTCCTTGTGGAAAGTTGTTCAGTATCAAAATCATCTCGCTGCGGGAAAACAACCACTAAAATTTCACATTGCTTAGTAATTTATTTCATATAGGTACAGCCTGGCAGAAAAGAGTAGAAACGGAACTAATTTTTGTTTGCTCTTACAACACTGTTTAATCTGTCAGTTGTTAGTATCTATACTGTCATCAGCGCCGGAATTTTTTCGCATTTATTGGATTGTGTGAATTTACCGCTAGTGAACTTTTACTATTGTAGCAAACGATGAATAGAACAATCCGGAGTGGCACCCGCCAAGTTATTTATAACGTTTATAGGCGGTGTCTGGCAGAATTCGAAGCCAAAACCTTGTTGTCGGAACTAGGCGGTGTTTACAAGAGAACGGCCGAGATGACAGGTTTGTAATGATTATAGAGTATTTAAATTGTGAGCTCTGAAGTATTTTATATCATTTTCATCTTTTTGAAGCTTTTATTAAGTGTTTTCATAGTAATTCAATCGGTTTTAAAGGTTATGTATTTAAGGTTAAGTTTATGTTGTCAATAGATATCTTTCGTGATACTTGAGATGCATGATATATTTTTAAAATTTAAATGTCTTGTAAATCATAGTAAACATTATAACTGTAAATATTATAACTGTACTAACTGGAAATTATAATTAAGTAACTGGTTTTAATATTTTTTTTAATCAGGTAAATCTGTAAGTACTGTAAGGAGAGTTGTAAAAGAAGGCACACAAAACAACGCAGTATTTTCAACGCCTGGAAAGCACCGAAAAGGACGTCCAAAAAAGAAGCTCGATGATTTCAACCTGTGTGCTATTAGGCAAAAAGTTCAATTCCTTTATACAGTAAAAAAACAGGTATGAATGTAATGACCTTACGTAATATAATGATTGTATCATGTATTCAATGCAGTACAATACAATATGCCTTTTTCAATTAACCAGGTGCCGACTCTAAGGAATCTACTTCCAATACTTAAAGAAGACCTGGGCTTTAATGGAAGCTGTGAACACCTGAGAAAAGTACTTCAAGCCCTCGGGTTTAGGTAAAAAAAATATCAGTCAGAAAGAAGTGCATTAATTGAAAAAACACACATTGCTGACTAGCGGGAAACTTACTTAAAAATAATATTGGAAAATAGGATGTTGCCAGAAGAACTCAGGAAAGACATAGTTTATCTTGACAGATGCTATGTGCATTCATCATATAAATTAAAAAAATACTGGCAATCAATAACCAATACCTGTGTGCAAGAAAATGTATCAAAAGGCAAAAGATACATAAAAGTTCATGCTGGAAGTCAAGAGGATGCTGGAAGTTTTATCCCAAATGCCCTATTAATATTTAGTGGCAAAAACATGAATGAGGATTATCATTCAGAAATGAATGCAACTTTACAAAGTGGGTGAAGGAAAAGTTAATACCCAATTTGCCAAATGCATCAATCGTAGTAATGGACAATGCTCCTTACCACTCAGTTATCCGAAATAAGACTCCCACCTCAACCAGTAAAGTTGGTGAGATCAAATATCACTCAAAAAAACATACCTTTCGATCTTATTGAAAAAGAATAAGCCACAGCCTATGGTCACAACCCTATTGAGATGGGGAATTGCAAAGCACAAAATCGACTAACATAATGTAAACACAACTGACATAAAGGTAACTTTTTTGGAAAGTGAAATTAAGTTAAGACTTTTTTGAAGTTGGTTAAAAACGTTAGGCAACCTAATAAATTCTATATTGCAGAATACTTGGATTCCATAGTTTGTTAGTTACAACGTATTACTTACTATACATTGCACTTACATAAATGTATTGTAATAAAAATATGGTATTTATTTTTTAGGCAGCAGCAGAACAAGCTTTTGCTGATGTTTCCGTAGATGACTGGAAGAATTCGTGACAGCATGTCATGAAAATAGAACAAGAGTACTATGCCAGGCGAAACACTCTTTATCAGGACATTGAGAGGCTGGTAATTGATGTTCAGGATGACAGTACCACCGACGATTCGGAGTCGGACTATTCAGAGGTCGAATATTTAGAAGAAGAGACTTATACTTATTAGAAGATGCACAAATGTCTGATTAAAATATGTACCAGTCTGTACAACAATAAAAACTGTACAGATGTATTGCAGAATGATTTTCCTTCGGGACAACTCGGTTCTCAATCGGAATACGATGGCACCCGAACTGTCAATCAATGATTGTATTAAATAAGTGATGTTTTCATATTCATTATTATGGAACTTTATTGTCTAGTGTCAAATGTCAAAGTGATTGAGAGAGCACGATAAATACGAACTTTTCCGATAAAGTACGAAGGAAAATCATTTTGCACTATACCTGTACCTACTGAATAATAAATTTTATTTCCTGTAGTGAAATCCAATTTCTAGCTTTGACTTACATTAAAGAAAATTTGCCCGACGTAGTCAGATTTTGGGTGTGTGCATTGTGGGCATTTGAACTTTTGGGACCAGAAAATACAAACGAGAAGATTAAATCAGTGCATGACCCAAGTATATCTTTAGGTCGTACTATTCGTGTTGGCATAGTTGCGATAGTGGCGCCCCTATTAATTTCTACTCTTTTTTGCCAGGCTGTATATTAGCGAGATATTTTATTTATTTTTATTGCACAATACAAAATGGTACAAAACGGTAATCCTTTACAATTTGTTTCATACGCGATGCTCTGGAGTCATATGTCATCATCATCATCATTTCATATACGAGCTACGCTCTTGTCAGTGGAGTAACTGCCACTTCTCTCTGTCTTCAGCCAGAGACTTGACTTCTTGGTAGGACCTGACGTTTGCTTTTTCCTTTACTTGTGCAAAGTAGGTGCGCCTGGGTCTTCCTCTTCCTCTCTTCCCTTCAACTTTTCCTATGATGTTTTTAAAGAACCCGTCATGTCGTATCAAGTGCCCTATCATCTTCCCTCTTCTGGTTTCAATGGTTCTTAACAAGCATCTTTTCTCCTCTACCGTTCTTAATACTTCTTCATTAGATTTTTTCTCTGTCCAGCTGATTCTTTCTATTCTCCTCCAGCACCACATCTCGAATGCTTCCAACTTTTCTTTATCTTTTTGTGTCAATGTCCACGTTTCACTGCCGTATCGTGCAATACTCCAAATGTACACTTTTATTAGTCGTTTCCGAACCTTTCTTGCTATATTTGCATTCAAAAGATGTTTCTTGTTATTAAAGGCTCTTTTTGCCATTGCAATTCTGGAAACGATATCTAAATTACATCTGGAGTCATTGGTGATTAAACTTCCTAAGTATTTAAAACTTTTAACTTCTTCTAGTGGAGTGTTTTTAATTGTGACTGGTCTATGTAATGATGTGATTTTTGATGTAGTTAGTGTTTTTGTTTCATTTATTTTAAGTCCGAACTGTTCAAATATAAAATCCATTTCCTCTATTAGTTCCTGCAATTGCTCCCTGTTTTCTGCGAATTCTGCAATGTCATCTGCAAATCTTATGAACTGTATTCGTTGCCCATTAATGTTGATCCCCCCGTGTTCTGATTTTGCTATTTGTTTTATGGCACATTCTATAAAGATGTCGAATATTAAAGGTGAAAGTGGACACCCTTGTCTGACTCCTTGTCTTTTCCTTTTCTTCGCCTACTTCAATTATTGTTTCCTGGTCTCTGTAAAGCTTGTATATTATTCTTCTGTCTATGTAGTCCATTCGTACGTTTTTCAGAACTTTCATCATAAGTTTCCAATCTACTTTGTCGAAAGCCTTTTCCAAATCTATAAAAGCTATATGAGTATCGCGGCTTAATTCCAGACGCCTGTCTATGATTACTCTCAGAGCCAATATAGCCTCTCTTGTTCCTCTGTTCTGTCGAAAGTCGTACTGACCAGGTCCAATATTCCTTTCCGTTATTGCTCTCATTCGGTTTTGTATTATTTGTAATAGAATCTTTGATGCTTGGGAAATTATACTAATGGTCCTATGTTCTTCACATTTTAATGTGTTTTGCTTTTTTGGTATTGTCACTGTTCTGGTAATCTTGAAGTCAATTGGTACCTGTCCTGTATTATACATTTCTTGGGTTAAAGTAAACATTTCATCGAATAGTGGATCACAACGTGCGTATTTGATCATCTCTATATAGATTTTATCCTCTCCTGCTGCATTCCCGTTCTGGATACTGTTTAATGCTTTTAAAAATTCCTCTTTAAGTATAGATGACCCTTTTTCGTCTTCCTCTACAAGTTCTTCGCGTTCCATATCTTCTTCGTGTAATCCTTCTCCTTTATACAAATCTTCCATATATCGCTTCCACCGTCCCAGTATTTCACCATTGTTTATTAAAAAAAAATCTTGCTCATCTAAGATGGTTGTACTCTTGGTTTTGTGTTTCTTATCTAAATCTCTAATTGTATTATAGGCTTTATCCATATTTCCCTTGTTTATATATTCTTAAATTTTTTCACATATCTTTACTATGTCTGCCTGTTTGTTTTCTCTGCATTTAGTTGTTATCCTGTTTGTCAGACTTTTGTACTCGCGGATACAGCCCTCATCACTTTTATTTCTTAACTGGCGTCTCTTTAACATGAGATCTGTGATATCTTTTGTGAGCCATTTCTTCCTTGGTATTATTTTCTGTTTCTCCAGACAGTCTTCTGCTGTATTTCTCAAAATATCCTTTATACTATTCCATCTTTGGTTTAAACTGTTATTAGCTATATCTTCGTTATTATCTACATTATCTCTATACTCTTCTATTTTACCTTCTAATTTATTACTATACTGCACGCTATAATTGCTATTTTTATCCTTAAGATTAGTGAGATCCATTTGTTTTTGGTTTTGCTTTTTCTGTTATTTTTTTTTGGAGGTTATAAAGTTGTACTTGCTGAGTAGTAAATTGTGATCTGTATTAAGGTCATCCCCCGGGTAGGGCTTGCATGATGATATTTGGCGCTTGTATTTCTCTTTTATCATTATATAATCTATTTGGTATCTTCCTATATCTCCTGGCATTTTCCAGGTGTATAGCCTTCGTTTTGGTAAATCAAAAAATGAATTTGTTATAATCAAACTATTCTCTTTACAAAATTGCACCAATCTATCTCCCCTTGAGTTTCTCTTTCCTAAGCCAAATTTTGCCACATCACTATCTTCTACTCCCTCGCCGACTACTGCATTAAAGTCTCCCATTACGATTAAATTATCTTTTTCCTTTACTGCATCTATTATTGAATCTAAATTATTGTACATCTCTTCTATTTCATCGTCACTATGACTTCCTGTGGGCATATAAACTTGCACTACAATTGTATCTACTGGTTCCGATCTTATTTTTATTGCCGTAATGCGGTCACTGTGGTGTATGGTGTTTTCTATCAGATTCCCCCATTTCTTATTTAGTACTATGCTGTTCCGTTTAATCCCTACTTTCCCCCCGTGTATACAATCCTGAAATCTCCATCCCAATAGTCCCCACTACCCCTCCCATCTTACCTCAGATAACCCTAAAATATAGATATTTAATCTTTCCATCTCCTCTTTCAATTCTTCTACCTTACCTTCCACCAGCATTGTGCGCACATTCCACGTTCCTATTTGGCAAGGCACAAATCATATGTTTGAGATTTAGCGTACCTCCACGTACCCCATTGCATTATCGACTTAAGTGTTGCGTTGTGATTATGATACCTTTGGCATCTCTTAACTTAAGGCGGCCACGTAATACACTCACGAGCAAAATAATTGCATCACTTTGCATTTTTTCATCTGCACCCTATAACTTTGTAAATTGTTACCCAAGACTGACAAGTGAGGTACCAAATGAAAGCTGGCAATGTAATGCAGTAGAAAATGTATTAACTTTCAAGAAACTTGCAGTCCAAGGACTGAAAAACGTAGGAAAACTGAAAGCTGTCGGAAATGTATGAAAAATTGATCTATGAAAACGGGGAATAAAAGGACAATTTAACAACCATAGAATTTATTATTACTGATTAATAACTGGTGTTGCCACCCCTAGCTCTTATTACACAATTCAGGCGTTTTGGGATGGATCTTATCAACTTCCTCACGTAATCCTGGGGGATGGCATCCCACTCCTCCAGCAAGGCTTCCTTCAGCTCCGCAACATTGGACGGGGCAGGATTCCGCTTCCGAACCCTTCGTTTTAGGCAGTCCCACATGTGTTCGATGGGATTAAGGTCCGGGCTCATCGCTGGCCAGTTCATCGTGGTGATTTCCACCTCGGCAAGATAGGTGGTGGTGTCTCCTGCGGTATGGCAAGGGGCCTGCATAAAAATGAACCCCTCATCAAACATACCTTTGTAAGAGACAACGTGCATCTCCAGAATCTCGGTAATGAACCTGGCAGCGTTCAGACCACGTCCACGACCTCCAGAAGGCACGAAAACCAGCTCGGTACGGCCGTCGTAAGAAATGCCGCCCCAAAACATAGCAGAACCTCCTCCGTAGGCGACTCTCTCGGAAATGCAGCACTCAGCAAATCGTTCGTTTGGTCTCCTGTAGACTCGTCCTCTTCTGTCGCTGCCGTTCAGGCACATCCTGCACTCGTCCGATAAGAGAACCGGGGTCCATTGCTCGATGGTCCAGTTCACATGATTTGCGGCAAATTCACGCCGTGTTCTTCGGTGTTGTGGCAGCAACTTGGGCCCAGTGGCAGGTCTTTTCGGTTTCAAGTTGGCTTTCTTGAGTCTTCTCCTGACAGTCCACTCGCTGGCAGTCACTCCTCGGACCTCACGGAGTTGCTGCTGGAGGGAAACGCCTGTCTGGTGACGATCTCGGAGAGCTGACGTAACAATGAAGCGGTCGTCCCGCTCCGATGTGCACCTTCTGCGGCCGGTTCTTGGTCTTGAAGTGAAGGCTCCAGTCTGCTGGAACCTCTGGTAAACTCTACAAACTGTAGATTGCGTTAAATTCAACTCGGCTGAACGTTGGCTACGGCCCTCTTGCAGCAAACGGACGACTGCGGCGACTTCAGCTTCAGTGGTATCCATGTTTCCAGGTTATTCTTCACGGGAAAATATGCGGGCATGTGTACCGGTCGACTTTTGATAAGTGACTTATCAGTCACTTATCAGTTACCCCCGTTAATAGGCGACAAAGGCAGCTCAACTTGTGCCCTTATTAGGGCGGTAACGCCCACCAACCACGAAAATGCCCACAATGTGAAAAATAATGTGTAAATTTTCATGTTTGTTAGCTTTTTGCAGAGCTTATATTTCAGCTAACAAAACCTCATTAAAATATTTTTTTAATAGATACCCGTTTACAAAATTATAGGGAGCGCATGAAAAAAAAACAAAGTGATGCAATTATTTTGCTCGTGAGTGTACTTATCACAGCTTTGAGTATATTCCATTCATGAGCGTGTCTACTCGTGGCAAGTTATTCCTATCAGCTTGAGTGAGTCAGTCGGAGTTCTTCATTTCTCAAATCCGTGGAAAAGTCGACTCTTCAAAGGGTTAGAACCAATATCCGTGGAAAAGCCGAGTCGTAAAAAAGGTGCGAATAAGTGTCCGCGGAAAAGCAGAATTCAATGGGACAACCGCAAACGGAAAAATAGTGTACGAACGGAATTTGAGCAAGAGTAGCAAGACAAAGCAATGACATATTTGTCAAACGTGACTTAGTGACAACCGGAAAAGATATTTATTTTAATCTATGGAAGGCACAGACCTTTCATCCTCTAAATGACGTCATCTTCCGGTTTAGCACTTTCAGCAAATTTTTTCAAAATATAGGAGCAAAAAAAAATATTAATTGTTTTTTTTTGGATTGCATATCCATATTTATATACATTCGATATCAATTTAGGGCTATAGCCAAATATGAAATCTTGTCAATTGGTGGTGCCTTGTTGTATTTACTTGAATATTTATTATAGTATGTGGAGATGAGATTTGTTAGATGGATTTCCCGATATATTTATTTACTTGTATAAAAATTTCCGAACTCCTAGTTTTCCAGTAGTTTATTTTATAGTTGTACTAATTTCATAGATTCATATTTTACTTCTCGCAAAACTTCTCATTCGCTTAATTACATGTCTGTAATTTTACACAGAAGATTTTTTTTTATCATATTTTTTTTCCGATGTCTAATTTTCCTATACGCAATATTTCCGTATACACGTAATTCAAATCAGTTTATTTTTAACTTTTCAGTTATTTTGAAGTCGGTTCTTTTTTTATACATTTTTTATTTTTTGCTTTTTAGTGACTGAAATAAAATACACCATTGTCTCCGGAGAAACCAATTCCCGATATCAACAAGTATATATCTATATCAGAACAAAGAATCACCTAACTCCTAACTGATCAGGAGTTCCTTCTATCATCAACTCATGCAAATGTATCTTGAAATGAAGTCGGTTATATAAAGAATAACACTAACGGTCTTAACATACCTTCTTATTAATAATATTGAAAGAATTATCCCCTACCTCCTAAGCGTTCAGGAATTATAGTTTCCATCATCAGCTCAACATCATGTCACGATAATGAAACCTTAGAAAATATATGAAAAACATACTAAGTGCCTATAAAATTTGAGGGTTGCTCTCGATTTCCCAGGGATCCCATCATTAGATCCCGAAAATCGGCCCATAATTGGCGGAGTTATCGGTGGAGATACATAAAAAAAAAATACAGTATGTGGCCTGTAACATAAGCAGAAAATTAAAACGTAGATTCTACTCTTCAAACTGAACAACATTTGTTCAGCGACTTGAAAAAAAAGTCGGTTTAAAGATGCTCATTATTTCAAACAAATTAAATAGTATTTTCAATGTAAGCCGTCCAACATTGGCATCCCCTCAGTTTTGATATAATTGTCCCGCTAATAAACATCAAACATTTTGCAATACATTGCTTCTTCGAAAATTGCTTCTTTTATAATGTTGTTCAGTTTGAAGAGTAGAATCTACGTTTTAATTTTTTATTTCTATTACAGGCCACATCCTGTATATATATATACAGTCGAACACCTCCGCCTTTTTTCGAAGTCGATTAAATAATAGCAATGAACCATAGAGTTGAAAATGGTAATGTGAAAAAGTGCCGAAAGTCAAACTACTAAGTACGTGACCGTGCTTTCAGGCGTGTAAGAAAATTTACGTATGTTAAAATTTACTAGTGAGGATTTAATCTATAAGAAAATACCTGATTAGGAAAAATGGTGAATGAGAAATTTGGCAACCCTTAAAATGTACGCATACGAAATTATCCGCATGGTAAAGTAAACTACTGGAAAAATAGGACTTCGGAAATTTTTATACAAGTAAATAAAAATATCGGGAAATCCATCTAACAAATCATTGACTAAGCAGTAATTTGTATAATTGTAATTACTATGTGTATATATCTGATAAAGGTTTTGTTATGAAATGTGGTCTTATTGATAAACTTTTTAAACTTATATGTAGACCCCGCTATCGGAGGTGCAAAATGGTAGCTGTCAATTTCGAGCCATCCTTAGGGATGGGTAAAAAAATATTTTGAAATATGCTACATGTCGATAATTATAGCTATATGTCGATAATTTTTCTTTACCATAATGATAGTCTATGACTTTAATTAAACGTGTTTATTTTATAAAATATGTCTATATAATTACAAAAATAACATTTATTAAACATTTTTACATTTTATAAATAAAAATCTTCAATCTTTCATCATTACTAAGAAATTATCGTTTTCATAGCACAAACCATTAATAAATGAATTAAAAACAAAATGTAAATCTCTCTTTTATTTCCACCAAAGGGGATACCGTATTCTTAATGAATGATCAGGTTTTTTTAGATTCTCTGCAGTAATCTAGTGCAGTCACAATAAATATATACAACAATTAACTTAATATAGTATCTTAGCCCTATTTATTTTTACAAATATATGTCTCGTAATATATAACTAATTTTTTTTTCTAAGTTAATGGGCATTAGACTCCGTCTTCTGTAGGTGAAAATCCATTTTAAGAAGGAAAATGACTTTTCTACTTCGACAGAAGTAATGGGCAAAAATTTACATTTGGCGTAATTTTGTTCTGTATTCTTATTTACATCATCTGTAATTTCGACACTTTTGCCATCCAACAAACTTTGTAAAATTTGTATAGTTGTGAACCCAGGACTTTTATGTAACACATTCCGCATTTTTAAATAAATAAGTTTTCCTGTTTGATGCAAACGTAATAATGAAAGTTTTTTTGTAACCTGGAGTATTACATCTAAGGATTCTTTTAAACAAAGTTTTGGATCCTCTAGCTTTGTTATTGAAATAGATAAAATTCTAAAATTGTTGTCGATAAAATTCATTTCGTTTATTAGATTTGCATCAGAGAACAAACGTTATGCTTTACCTATGGCAGCAGTTTCAGAGGATTTCAATTTAGAAATAATATTCTTAACCTTATCGAAATGATCTTTAGAATAGCTGCTAAATAGCTTCAATCCATGTGCCCCATCTCGTGAGGATAGGTTCAGGAGGAAGAGGAGTGTTAGGATATTCTTGTTTAAATATGTTTATTCTTTTAGGGGCTTTTTTAAACACTTTTTTAACAAAATTATTAAACTGTTTACTTTTGGATAAGCTTGTCTTACGGTTTCAGCTACCCTATTTAGGCCATGAGCTAGACAACTCAAATGAGTCATATTTGGGTAGATTTTCTCCAAATTTTTACCCGATGTTACCATATATGACCCCGCATCAGTTAAGAAAAATAACAACTTATCACAATTTTGTTCGTAGTTAGGGCCCCACAACTCGCGAAGAACTTCATTTACGAGATTACTAATCGTGATATTGTTAGTTGAGTCTAATTTTCTTGAAGCAAAGATATCGGGCTTAGATAAAGAATTATTTAAAGCACCAACTATCACATTAGCTACTTTTTTACCCATTGAATCTGTAGTCTCATCAATGCTCAAATATAAATTTTCGTTAGACAGTTCTTCTTTTATAGCATCTTTTTTCTCATTCAATAATATAGGTAAGTAATTATTGCGTAAAGTTGATTCTCTCGGTAATGAAACATCGCCATACTTTTGATTGAGACAATTGTCCATGAATCTTCTGAAGTTTGGGTTTTCCAAATGTGTCCAAGGTATATAACGACTGATAAAAAATTCTACCAGATCTCGGTTAAAGTTACATTGATCTTCATTTGTTTTTTTTGTGAGTAAGGGTTTTCAAATGTCTCTCAATACAAAATTTGGTCGGAGTCAGAAATGAGTTGCAAGATATACAATATACTTTATCGTCCTCGTTCACAGGAATTGGAATGTCCTTTATTAAAAAATCAATATGAGTAGGACATACGTTGTTGATTTTCTCTTAATGGGATTTCGACTCCACGTGCTTTTTAATATTCCAACATCTGGATATAATGTGTACACTGCAAATTGTACAGTAAATTTTTTCTTCACTTATTTGGAGTTCAGGGTGTTTTGCAAGAAGTGCCTCCATTTTCTATTATACAAAATATTTTATACGAATGAAATATGCTTGTAAACACAGCTAAATAATCGAAGATATAGATGTAAGATGACATTGACTATCTATTGATGTAAATAATTTATTATCAGTATAAGTGGCAAGTATTAACCTCTATTGAAAAGGTTTATCTCAAGAGCGTTCATGCACTTACCTGCAACTCGAAACATGAGAAAAGTAAAATAGGAACCATAGCGTTTTTGTTGCACTAATAACGGTTTATATTTTTAATGTCAATGATTATCATGGATCCCAAAAAAACATGTTAAATTATAGTCAAATAAATGGTAATAACGATAAAAAACGATAATAACGATAAAAAACGTATACATAAAAAACTAATTATACAGAAAAATCAAGTATCGATATCGACAGAATAAATATTTTTACCTATCCTTAAGAACTGACAGCTACCATTTTGCACCTCCGATAGCGGGGTCTACTTATATGTTATGCCCTCCCGCAAACTACAGATAAATTAGCACTGCCTAGCTTCTGATTACTGCCTATTAGCATAAAGGAATAGTATCCAGTCCAGGGCTTTGCATGAATTACGGGGAAATTAAAGCAGACATAGACCTAGAGTATATAATTAGCTGCAGCTAGTTAGGCATAATTGGTTTTAAAAAAGCTCTACAAACCTAGTAATATTATTTTGAAATTCCCAAAAACATTTAACATTATGATAGAAAATATGTCACAGATAGCTACCGTAGAGACAAAATGTGTTGCAATTCAACTACAAATTTTAGTTGTTAATGAAATTGCAATTATTGCATATTGTTCCGTTGTCGATATATCGATAATTTCAACCTAATTCTTAGGTACATCACTTTTTAATGTAAAATATTATCCACCAACAGCGTCATCTTTTGTCGAGAAGAGAACAGAATTATGAAGACTTGATGTAAGCTTTCGTAGACTTTTTAAATAGGCGTATCATACAATTTTCGTATATTGTAATTCAAATCGCAAAGGAGGCAAGGCAGAGTTGCTTTTAGCCAAAAATAACGTCACTTAAACGACATTTTGTTGTTTTTGATGCTGTAACTTTAAACCAATGAAAAACGACTTTTAATAGTCTTACATGTAATGATTTGGCTTTGTTTGTGTGGGTTTGGCGACGGCGGTCTTCGTACTTTTTAGCCCGCATGCCACTTCCATAGTCTCATTCTTCCATGGTGCGGGCGTTAAAAAAATGTTATGACAATTAAGTTTTGAATTTCCATGAAAATATCGGCGACGACAGGAGACACCATTGCCACGCCATCAACTTCCCTGTAGAATTCACCATTCCATAGCATATAGCCAGATGTAGGGCAGTGTTGTAATAACTCAGCGTATTCTATTATGAGATAATATACGCGATATAATCCGTTAAATTGTTTTATTTAAGGCGAAGGGCAAATCACTGAAATAGAGGTGTTTTGTGCAATTTTTTTGATATTATATGTAGCATGTAGAGATCTGGAAAGGAACTATTTAAGACACAAATATACTTAATTATGGGTTGATAGAGTAAGTGCGTTCCTATCTGATGTAACTAGGCCTAGAAACTATATTTAAGAAGCAGGTTTTTAAAAATCTTCTACATCTTTTTTTCCGCTTGTGAGCAATTCTACATTACCAAATTTTGCACATATACTTTAAAAATCTTGGTCTACGAACTGATAGAAAAAACCTTAGTCTAATTTGTGTTATACGAAGTTCAGACCCAAAATCAACTTTCGCCTACGACATTTCTACGAAGTCAACGTAATAAATATTGATGATGGTGGTGATGGCGATGGTGGTGATCATCACAACCATCATCACCACCACCACCACCACCACCACCATCACTACTATCATCACCGCCACGCCATCATCACCATCCCAATCATCACCATCACCATCATCCCAATCACCACCATCACCACCTTCATCATCACCATTACCACCATCCCAATCATCACCATTACCACCACCACCATCATCACCATCACAACCACCATCCACCACCACCATCCACCAATGCTCATCCAATCCTGCATGCCATTAAGCGTTCTTTACTTTGCATACAAACGAGGTGCAAGCTTGGTTTAACCGAGACACGAATACCCATCTTGAACAAAACCAAATTTGTGCTGTCCGGTTGGGTTAAGTTTGCACCTGGCGTCCTTTACGTTGCATACAAATTAGGTGAAAACTTGGCTTAGCCGAAACATGCATAGCTGTCTTTATTTTTGTTATTCGTAAACATACTTTTATCGATAATAAGAGCTTCAATTAGGTTATGTTTTAACCAATAACCTTGTGATTATCCTAAATAACCTTGTATTTATAAATAATGTTATTGCTGACTAGTGTACCTTATCTCAATTAGTGAAATGTAATTTTCTTTTGAGATGAAAATGTTAGTAGGTACTCAAAATCCATCGACTTATCCATATGAACTACTAGCTTCTGCCCGCGACTTCGTCCGCTTTAAATTCGTTTATCGCGGATAAGGGCATTTTTCCGGGATAAAATATCTCCATAGCAAATTTCATCCAAATCGGTTCAGCGGTTTAAGCGTGAAGAGGTAACAGACAGACAGACAGACGCACTTTCGCATTTATAATAGTAGTATGGATACATTTAATTAGTAAGAGTAATAGACATCAATGTTCCGATGAGTAATTCATGATTTTTTTAAGCTCGAAGAAGATTTACTGAACTATGACAGCTGAAAGGACGAACCCAGTATAAGCCAAGACTTCCTTTCTTAGAGGATATTCTGATTTAAACCATTTTGAGTCATATCCGTTTGTATAATTTTTCGATTCCGGATACATTCGTAGCGGCCCTCGTATCTTGACCAACCGATGTTGAATAACCCGATTCACAAGTTAGGTACTATCTTCAGATTTTTTCAAAACTGGCCAATGTACTGTCTTTAACCCTTTCCAATTCGACAATGTTCCGTGTTTAGCACATACACAGCAAAAAAAAATATTAAAAATCCTTTTTAATACATTTGAGTTGTTTGAGTCAAATGCATGTTGTGCAAAAAACGGATATTGCCGATATGCATTTGGTTCATAGCTTGGCATTTGTTGCACAATGATTACTTTAGCAGCTAGGCCTAAATGGTTAATGTTTCGCTCCACACACTAAATTGATTATTACCTACTAAATAATTTAGTTCAGTTGTTAGTACTATGAATTACGAAACCGTTATTTTATATTTTTGTCACAGTTATTTCTTGTAATGTCTCTTAGAAGGTGAAGCTGTTATGACAATCCATTGAATGATTAACTTACTTGGCGAACTCGGGGGAGAATCCTTTATCGTCTCCTGGTAGATCGGCGGTGGCGTGGGCTGCGGCTGTCGCCGAACGCTGGCTAAGCTTTGTGCTGCCGATTCTGCGCAATTAAAAGTAGCCAATACAGTATTCAGCAATTTAACAAATATCAGGGGCCTATTTCACAATCGTACAAATGTTAGATGACAACGGCAATAAACTGACAAATGGCGTGGGAGTTATACAAAATGTTTAGACACCTATTTGATCACAAGGAACTCACTGTCCTATAATATGTTGATAGTTTTCTTTTTCTTATATTTATTCTTTGCCGAAATGTCGAGCAAACAACATCAATAATGCGAACTCATTTTGCACGAATATGTAGAAAATTCAATGCTAAGCTACAGAGATATCGCGAAAACACTGAAATGTCCTCCATCTACGATTTGTCGCGTATTAAAAAGGTTTCGTGAACGCTTAACAATAAGACCGAAAGCCAGGAAGTGGTCGGTTGTAAGAAGACAAGAATGAAAAAAAGGACGAGACTGTTCTAAGGATTTCTGCCTCAAATCCTAAGATTTCAATTGGTTATGTTGCCAAAAAAGGGAAAAATGTCTCAGTCCTATGTTCAAAAAGTAAAACGTAGGGCAAGACTAAGAGTTACAAAGCCCAGGCTGCACCAGATCGAGACTAGAAACAGAACTTATCCGTAAAGAAACGGTCACGAAAACTGTATGAAAATTTCATTACGAAGTTTACATGCGTGGTCATGGACGAGGAAACATATATAAAAACAGACTTTAAACATAGTCCTGGCCAAAAGTTATATACCAGCGTTAGTCGAACAGACACGCTCCTGAAGAATGTACTTAAAAAAAACGGTCTAAATTCCCAAAACAAATCCTTTTTTGGCGGGCAATATGTAGCTGCGGAAAAAGAAGTCCCTCGTTTGTTACCACCAAGACAATATACAGCGATATTTATCAGAAAGAGTGTTTACAGAAACTTGTATTGCTTTTCATAAGAAAGCATGACTCACCACCGCTGTTTTGGCTAGATTTAGCTTTACTCAAGACCAGTGTTGAAATAGTACGAATCAAACGAGATCGTGGTGGTACCCAAAGTATGCAACCCGCTAAATAGTCCAGAACTGCAGCCTGTTGAAGAGTACTGGAGTATTATGAAGGGAATTTTAAACATGGAAGGCGGAGAAATAAAATTGGTCAATTCAATTCAATTTATTCATTAACTATCAATATTGTGTTTGAACTTAATGTTAATACATTGCATTACATATACACAGAAAAAACTACACTTACAAAAAAATATTAAACATACAATATCATAATCACATTTTTTTTTTAAATTATAGAATTTTATATTGAATTAGACTGAATGACATTCAAATTCATTAAAACTATTTATCACAGTCACCCCTGTTTCATGAATTCATCCATTGAGTACAGACACTGTTCTAGCAAAATATGTTTAAGTTTTTTAACAATTATGTTACCACACGTCAGCGACTTCAGCTCCACGGGCAATTTATTTAAGAGGCCAATGGGCCTGAAAGTACTCTGATTGTTTGACCACTCTAAGTCTGGTTACAATAGGTTGTGGCAGGTCTCTGCGTCTAGTCGCCAGACGTTTCTCTCTTTCTTCAAACGTTTCCACTCTGTTTAAGTATTTCATCAAGTCCTTAAGCACCATCAGGACATAGAGGCTGGGAACAGTGAGGATTTTAAATTTCACAGAGTAGTCTCTGCAAGAGGTCCTCTGAGGGATCTTGGCCATGATTCTAATTGCTCTTTTCTGAGCTACGAAGGCAGACTAGACATTGTATCTATAGCTGTTACCCCATAACTTGATACTATAACGCAGTTTTGACTCCACTAACGCATAGTACACTGACTTAGTTGACTTAAATTTAACTCATCCCTTAGACTTCTCAGTGCATAGCATGCCGAACTAACTGAGCCTGTCAATGAAGACAACTCTTTCTTCCAGCTAAGAATGGAATCAATGTAGACCGCAAAATGCAGCACCCTCAAAGGCTATGCGCAAAGTGTCTTTGTACAGTGGTCTCTGAGCTACAAAAAATATGGACGTGAAACTTAGAAGTATGGCTTACTGTGTATACAAAAACTAAAATAGATAATTTATTTATTTTATATTTATTTATTTATTAGGTTTGCCTACAGGTACAATACTATACAATAGGTATACATTTATACAATGGGTACTTAACATTTTAGAGTATTTACCCAATTACAGGCAAACACAACATGCTTTATAGAGAAGAAAGACGCTTACGTTAACATTTGAATTTGGTACACTTAAGATGGTAACAACAAAAACTGGATTCCATAATGTTAACATACTAACTTAATAATTTGATTTTACTAAATAACTAGAATGTACAATCGAACCAACTGAATCATGACCCACCATAAGCTTATTTTGCTAAACCCCTTAAATGCAAGTAGGTCGAAATTCGCTTGAAGAATTATTTCCTTGGTAACGAACTTGTTATCATTTTATTAGACACTGACATTTACTGAGTGCACTGTTAAATAAATCGGATAATATCGACTATGCTCGTATATGAAAAAGAAGAGATGATGTTACTGTCTTTATCTGTATTACGTAGGTAAGTATAGGAAGTTTTCTACGAACGTAATGGTGCCACTTCACTTGGCCGTATTAAATTTGCTCAACTATTAGTCGCATTTATTTCTCTAGAATATAAAATCAAAAATAATGCAGTCATGTTTGCAGTCAAGTGAAGTGCCAGCATAAACTTTAGATTACAGGTTTCAATCACGTCATTCCTATAACTATTTTAAGGACAGAAACTTGCCATTGTTGGTCTTTCAAGCTATATAAGTAAAAACAGTAATAAAATTTGTGAAATGAAAAAAAACTTTATTTAATCTTTAACAGAACTAATTTAAATTATAAGATTCAGTATCTAAAACCTAGTGTGTGCACCATGGTTATCGATAACGGCTTGTAATCGGTCACGCATTGACCCTATTAGACGACTGCAAATGTCGCTGTCCCTCAAGTAATCCCAAATTTCGTTACAATGTTGCTCAATTGCTTCCTTTGTTCTCTCGTTTCTGTTATCCCACATTTGGACCATCAAACCCCACAAATTTTCTATTGGGTTGAGGTCTGGGGATCTACTCGGCCATGGAATCAAAGTAACTTCATCATTATGCAGATCAAACCAATTTGAGACTATCCTGGCAGTATGCACTCGACAGTTGTCATGAACGCGGGTAAACTGTTCGCACTGTCGGTAACATAGATTCTTCTAATAGATCGACATACTTCATTGCGTTTTGCCGAGAAGAAATATGGACAAGCTCACCTACTCCTCCGATACCCATCCACGCCCACATATTCGCTGAAATTCGACCGGATAACTGATTAGGCACGACGTGATCTTCTGTGTACCGGGTGTTATCGTAACGCCACAAAGTTAAGCGACCGTGTTGAGAAGATCGAAATGTTTTTTCGTCTGTAAATATAGTGTTAGTCCAGTCGTAGTCTAAATAAGCGTTTGCAAAATTCCTTCTCGCTGTTTTATGATCATCCGTTAAGGCTACTTTCTCAGCATAATGTCTGTAATGCAGTCCAGTGCCGTGCAAATAATTTCTAATAGTTTGTAGACAGACGTCATGTTGTGCCGCAAAATATCGGGTGGGAGTAAAAGGATGTTCTTCGTAATGGTGTTGCATGTCCACTCTTTGTTCGTTCGTGAGTCGGCGAACGCCGTGGTTATGGCGTCGTCTGTCCTCGAGGATGCCCTCTTCGGCGTGCCGTCTGATCCAGGTCCTCACTGTATTCCGAGAAATATTCAATTCGCGTGATATTTCCCGTATGCCATAGCCTTCCTCACTTAAGACTACAATCCGAGCTCTTTGTTCTTCTAAATTAGCCATTATTAAAAATTATTAAGCATTTAATTTCTATTTTTTCACATTGACTGACAACTTGACATAATATGACACACTTGTAGAACACCCCATTTTTTAAATTTATTTTTCCATCATCAAAAAGTTTAGGTTAAATAAGCGAGAACTAGCTCGAGATTCAAACAATGACTGTATATGTGTGAAATGTGGTTTTATGGCAATGATAACAAAGGTTAAAATTGCATAGGTCTGCGACCTGTATTGACGTAATTTTATTAGTACCTAAAACGTCGTAAGTGCATTATACGCGATAGATCTTACAAGTTTGAAAGTTTCATACGAATTATCAGGCAAGTGGGTCATGATTCAGTTGGTTCGATTGTACATGAAATTACTAGGTAGAAAACTAGATGTATCGAGGGATTAAATATACTCTACTCAAATATTTCCATATTTAAACCTACTTAACCTCAAATCAATAACTACTAACTACTCAAATATTAATCAAGAACTACTCAAATAATTAATTATTTTGACTAGCTTTAAATGCATATAAATATTTTTTTAACTTATTTATTATACTTTGAAAAACTTATTGTGCTCTTTGTACATTCTGGGAATAATATTATGACTGCCAACATTTGTCCTAAAAGTCATGATAGCTAATGGTCTGAAATTGCAGATGCGAGAATCTTGACGAGGAACAGTGAAGTTAATTTTGTGCAGCAGTTGAGGACAATTTATAGCACCGTTTACTACTTTATGAAGTAAGATCTGGTCGGCAACCCAACGCCGATCTTCAAGACTAGCTATATTGAAAAAAGTTAGTCGGTCTTTATATGTGTGCAGCGAATGAAGCCTTTTCTGGTGGACAGTTAGGAAAAAGAGAAATCTTTTTTGTAAACGCTCGACCCGATGTATATTACACTTGTATTGGGGACTCCAGGTGTTACAACAATATTCTAACAGGCTACGAACCAATGCAAAATAAACAGCCTTCAAGGCAGAGACGTCTTTAAAATTCTTACAGCTACGCCAGATAAAGCCCAATAGTTTATTTGACTTTTTTAGAATATAGTCAATATCAGTGTTATATGATAGTTTACTGTCAAGCAATATTCCTAAGACTTTAATATGAGGGGAAGCTTGTTATCTAGCGACCATTTATAAATACGAGTTAAGTCATCTTGGAGGTGATGGGAGTCGGAAAAGCTATGAATAATTTTAGTTATTTTAAGATCATCTGCGAAAAACGAAAATTCTGAATGGTGAATAACCTTTGCCATGTCATTAATGAATATTAGGAATAAAGTGGGTCCCAGGACAAGAGTCCCTGTGGTACTCCTGAGGTTACTTCAAAACTTTCAGATGAGTGTCCACTAATCACGATTTTTTGACATCTTGATGACAGATAACTGGAGAACCAGTCCAGTAAACTACCATATACACCGACATCGTAAAGCTTTTGAATCAACAAATTATGGTCAACTCTATCAAACGCCTTACTAATATCCGTGTAGATTGCGTCCATTTGACCTCCTTTGTCTAAAGCTTCAGATATATTGGAGACATGCATAACTAGATTTGATACAGCGGACATCTTACTGCGAAAACCGTGTTGGTGTGAAATTAATAATGGCTTAACATGGAGTGTGAGAGCTGAGTTAACCAAGGATTCGAATACCTTTCCCATAACAGATAATAACGAAATTGGCCTATAGTTCTGTACATCGGTAGCATTACCTCCTTTTGGAATTGGTATTACATTGGCTTGTTTCCAGACAGAAGGGAAAACGCCACTAGCTAATGAAAAATTGAATATAACATGTAAGGGATGTGACAGCTGTGCAGCACAGTTAGCAATAAAAACTGCTGGTATTGCGTCCGGACCTACCCCTGTTTCTATCGAGCCTTTTCAAAGAGGTTTCAATAGAGTAACGACAAATAATTAAGTTTCCCATAGTAAGAGCGTTTGCATAGTTAGGCGTACATCTACACGTGAGTCCAATAATATTACCCTTGGCTGCAAAAACTGATGCAAAATTACTAGCAAAAGCCTGGCAGATGGAAGCTGCTGATATCAGTTTTTTACCACCGAATAACATTTCACTGGGTATAAGTGCTTTTGTTCTTCCGTTTAGATTTTATGTATGACCAAAATGCTTTCATATTATTTTTCGAAATAGATGATTCTATGGACTTTACGTAATCTGAGTGGCACATTTCTATCATTTTATGACAACGTGCTCTAGCGTCCTTAAATTCAATTTCATCGATGGGGTTGTTAAATAGTTATTTTTTTTGCGTAATTTATCTTTTTCTTTTATGCATTTAATGAGATTTTTTGAGTACCATACTGGGTAGCGACCAGATTTAACTTTAGAAATGGGAACATGCTTTTTAATTATGTTTTCAATGTAGGAATAGAATATTATTATCACCTGGTTAACGTCATTTAAAGGTTCTAAGAGACCTTGCCAATAAATTTTGTCCAACTTGGCATTTATGTTTACATAATCTGCTTTTTAAAAATTATACCTATCAACATTTAGACTTTTCAAAAACTCAATAACGGGAAAATCTATGACTACTTCAAGAGGCGGGTGGTAGGGGTATATTTTGGACAGGGGATCTGCATTAAGCGTTTTGGTGAAATAATTGGAACATAAAACAAGATCGAGACATTTATCATCTTTGTTTTTAATTTGATTAAATTGCTTTTACCCATGGAGTGACATAAAATCTGTTAGAAGGCTACTAAAGCCGGTTGAGCACACCTGAAGGCTGGCAGCAGTTGCATCGCCCTGATGTTTGTCGGGGTACCAGGTGAGACTTCCCAAGTTAAAATCACCTATGACTATGGTTTCGTCGTTACTAAATTGGGATAGGACATCGCTAATACTATCAATATGATTGCGTAGTTTCTCAAGAGACACGGGGGGAGGAATATATACGGCACACACATTGAACTGCTTAACGGTCTTGTTTATTGCAAACGAAAACTGCACCAATGTAACTTCTTCATCACTTTTAAATACCGATAAACAAGAAGAGAAGATGTTATCTTCTTGGAAACGGCAATAAGAATTCCTCCACCGTCTTGCTGTTGATTATGCTAAAGAAATTGTACGGAACGGATATTAGAGGCATAGTTCATGACTGGTTGCAATCTTACCTTAAACATCGAACGCAACTCGTTTAGGTAGAGTATCTTAACCCCTCATCTAACGAAATAGAAACAATTCGTTCCAATCTAAGAGGTATATAGAGGAGAGGTATATAGGTCTATAGAGGTAAGAGGATCAATTCCACAGGGTAGTGTTCTAGGATGACTTTTATTACTAATTTATATAAATGACTTTCCAAAGGAAATTGACGTTAAGTGCACCTTATTTGAAGATGACGTTTCCCTTCTTTTTGATTTCAAAAACAGTAACAACTTCAATGAAAATTTAACTGAAACCTTAAACCTAATAAACAATTGGATGTCCGACCATAATCTTTCAATAAACACAAATAGAACTAAGTTAATCCAGTTCTCTCCATATCACAGAAAACCTTTACCCACATACTAAATATTAAAACTAAAATATCTCGATTTCTTTATGGATTATTCACACTACGCAAAACAACCAGCGTCACTATTTTATACAATATTTTTATGTACTTATAGTACATTTGTGGATTTGTGGGATTTATGCCGAAAATTGCAAGTAGTATATTTTTAATATTATTGGTAATTATAATATGTTAAAAGAGCGCTTCCTATCCTTAAAGGAAATTGCATCTGTTCCAGAAACAGAAAAGCGGAATGGAGAAACATTGCCACAATTGTGGGCATAGGATGCCACGACGAGCATTGTAAAAAAAATTGGGCACCAATAGTATAATATAAAAAGGGTTTTTACTGTTTTGGCATATTTTTTTAGTCATAATTTTGCATGGCATAATCAATGTAGGCATAATTGACTTTTCGCATAAACTGTTTTGGCATAATCAAGGTTCGCATAGTTTGATAACGCAGATATCAATTTGTCATAATTTGTTTGCGTATATTTTTGTTTGTCCGAATCATGTCTACGCATAAAATTAATAGGCATATTTTTATCAGACCGAAAATTATTTGGTCATAATTTTGCAACTTATGTTTTTGTTAAATATACTTAATGTTAAAAATAAAACCATGTTATTTATATCTTCATATGTTTTATTTTCTTGTGAAATAGGTAATGTTAGCATTTTGCCGCTCCGCTATACATAGTCATAATACAAACCTTAACCCAACCTAGAATTTTCGGTTTTAGACCCATTTTGACGCTCCGCTTTTCTGCTAGCAGATCGTTTTTGCGAAGCACACGATTCTAACCTAACCTAACTTACTTTTCTGCTAGCAGTTCCTCTTTGCGAGGGATGCAGTTCTAACCTAATTTAACCCGCTATTCTTGTAGCAATTTAAGTATGCCAAGATAAATTCAGACAATAGATAATATGCCAAGTACCATTATGCTAAACCAAATTATTCGTAAATATAATCGGCCTAAACAATAATATGCGAATACAATTTCGGACAAATACGTTTTCGGTAAGTTAGAAGTTATGCCGAATAAGGTTTCTGCCACATTACCATTCGTCGAAAACTGAATATGCCAAGTCTGTTATGCTAAAACAGTTTCGGACTAACATAAGTATGCGACATAGAGGGAACCCTATAAAAAGAGGTAGATAGGTTATCAACACGATGATCCATGTGTAAGAATGGCCAGGCTTACGCACACATAAATCTGATAATATTGCAATAATAAACGAATCATAAATGCTTTTAGACGCTTTTATTGAGTAATTTCAGTGCAAAATCTCATTATGCATGACGGCATTTTTGTTTATTTGACGCATAATCCAAAATACTATTACGCCGGTGGCTAAAGTTAAAATACCCTTTCAGGCCGTTTCAGAGGATGCTCTATCACATGCAAGTTTAACAAAAATTTCACCCCCGTTACCGTTGTTTTCAGGCGCTTGAAACATGTTTTCAGTCCGTTTCAGGCCACCCTCTGTCAGATGACAACATAACCTAAAACCCGTTTTCAGGACCCCTTATGGGCCTTTGAAGTCCATTTCAGTATATGACCAATTTTTCAATAGGAGTGAAAGAGATAGCACGATTACAAAGAGACAGCTATACTGAGAACATTCCAGAAGCGTGTGACAGAGACAACACGATCAAGACAAAGATAGCAGTACGCCGAACATTCGGGAAAAGTGTGGAGCATGACGGCAGTCGGAAGGGTCCCGAACAATCTTGTATCTACTAGGTAGTAGGTACTTATAGAATGACTGTTCTTGTGACTCGAACGTTGGAGACGACCTCAACCCAGTATAAATATGCGCGACAGGTCAGTTTACTTTGGATAACCGAAGCGATTACATCGGAAAGGAGCAACTGCGACTGAAGATTTCAAGTGCGAAATAAGTGTAAAGTGTTCTAAGTGTGTTAACGTTAAGTGTCTAAAGTGTTTTAACTCAGCGTTTTCATATCTCAGCAATAGAACACAAACAATAGGGAATATGCATGAATTTTAATTTTTGCTTTATTAAAAGCTCATTCATGTAACAAGCAGTAGACAAATTTTTTTTTTCGAATAGCTATAAAAATAACAAAGAAATAAAATATGGAGTTTATATGGCTGGAGTGCACTGTGACGTAACAGTGCATATCAGACCTCTCTGTCTAATTACTAGTTTAAAATGCCTATATTAGCCGATATAATTTTTAATTTCACATTTTGAAATAGTTTTTACGGTATTTAGATTTTTAGTTAAGAAAGGCTATAAAAAAAAATCATGCAGCCGAGCTTAGACATGTGCGCCGCGCCGTTTTTGCCACGCTGCCGCCGCCGCTGTGTGAAATCGGCCGCCATCAGAAACAAATGAAGTTAGTTCTGCACTAGGCGGCGCTAACGGCTAAAGAGTCGGATGCACCATACAGAGATCCATAAGCAAGAACAGATGACAAAATTCGTCGACTGCTGGTGTGGACGATTAGCTCAGATGGTAGAGCGTGCTGCCCCGGTCTGGCTCAAGGCACTGGTTCAAGTCCAGTATCGCCGAAAATTTTTTTTCATTTGTTTCTGATCTTTGTTTATAATAATAACGCTAGTCGAGTGATCCACTAATAAATTGCAAAAATTGTGATTATTATCATGATATTTGTAAAACAAAAAGTACAGTCTTGATAATAGCGCCACCTCTCGCCGAGCAATGGTACCTGTAAAGGTATCTGCTCGGGGTGAAAGTAACTTCATAGTTCTGCACTAGGCGGCGCTAACGGCTAAAGAGTCGGATGCACCATACAGAGATCCATAAGCAAGAACAGATGACAAAATTCGTCGACTGCTGGTGTGGACGATTAGCTCAGATGGTAGAGTGTGCTGCCCCGGTCTGGCTCAAGGCACTGGTTCAAGTCCAGTATCGTCGAAAAAAATTTTCATTTGTTTCTGATCTTTGTTTATAATAACTTATTCTACTTTACAAATGTTGTGTATGTGCCTTCGCAAGCACTGACTACACTGTTTCAACTACGCATGGCCTTACTACAATTTCGTTCGTTTGACTGTGTAATTAGCGCAACTGCCTCGTTGCCTAATGTCTCACTGTTGAACGATGCGTCGGGGCTATATCCGCGAGTAAAATTAAATTAGACCTCATGACACACTTCTCCGAATGTCGTCTCGTCCCGACACAGCTACCATTACAATAATACCAACGACCTCGATCCATTTTCGCCCTTGTAGCGTATGTGGATAGAGGTTGACTCGGCTTGCCATGCGCAGTGTAATTACATTAAAAAGTTACCGCTAGACTAATTAAACGAACCGGTGTGTCAATTGCCGTAACCACTCTCTCGTTGGACATAGCGTGCCGCGTGGTTACGTCCAACGTGTGCAATGTGTGCGCCCCATGTCGTTGCACTATACTACACTTAACTACACAACTTATTCTACACTGCCCTCACACGAGAAAACAAATATAAGAAATAACACTACTCAGTGACCTTCCGGGCTATGTCCTTGCCCGGTGCGTTACTCAACTTGCTGGTGGGGCCTGGTGACCTTCCGGGTCAGTACCTTACCCGGCACACCAGACCTCCGCGTCGTTGACAACTTAGAATTGCTGCCAGCGGCACGGCCGTTTGCACCGTGTCGCCTTGGTCCCAAATTTGTGGTGGTAAAAGCAGTCCCAGTCGGGGCCTCGACGCGCTGGCGCTTCCTCCGGGTCGCGGACTGGTCGCGAAGGCGTCGTGCTGGGCGCATGACATCTGGCAATCCTGCAAGGTGGCGCCTCCCGGCGTGGTACCGTCATGGCCGGCAACGGCCACGTCACCACTTCCGGTGGACCGAGCACGACGCGACGTCCTGTCGCGCTCCGGGCTCTCCTCGGCCGAGCATTCTGTACGCCCTATGCGTGCGCCGTGGGGTCCTGCAGTTTCGCGACCGTCCACTTCAGGGCCGCAGGCTCCCTCTAGTGCCACGATCCGTCGCTTATCCGCCGCGACCTCCGCCACCACCACCATGTCAATATACTCCATAATTCTTCCTTCCATCGCGTTCCGTTCTAGTCGGGGTCACCAATGTGGAGTTAGATTATATGGTGAAGGTCGAGGGTGGCGGAGTGAAATACGTTGGACGATTTAATAAATTTATTCCGTGTTGTTCCGAGTGCAGCGTACACAAGACTGGGACGGACTGTCGGGGCAAGGCGCGTTACTAAGCATGCCACACGCAAATGCTTAGTAAGCCCTCTGTGTCCGTACATGCTGTTAATCAAGCAATAGAGAAACACCACGAGTACAATATTCCTCTCTACCTTGCCTTCGTAGATAGTAAGAAGGTAGTAAAGCTTTCGACAGCATTTCTCACAAATCCATATTTTCTGCTTTAGAAACCCAAAAAATAGACCCAACATACATACATCTTATACGCAACATCTACAATAGCAGCACCGCTAACATCAAACTGCAATCTTCCGGACCATCCTTTACGATCGAAAAAGTCGTGAAACAGGGTGATCCACTGTCTCCCAAACTTTTCAACATCACCTTAGAACAAGTTTTTAGGAAGCTGGCGGTTGAATGGGAAGAGAGAGGCGTTGAAGTCGGCGACGGTAGACGTTTAACCAACCTCCGTTTTGCTGACGATATCGTTCTTTTCTCAACGTCGGCGGTTGTACTCAGAAGCATGCTCCAACAGCTGAGCACGGTAAGCCTTGAGATTGGATTGCATATAAACATGTCAAAGACCAAGCTCATGGTCGATGGCAGAAGAATTGAATATGTCCATGAGTACAGTCATATACTTAGGTCAAATAGTCTCTTTCCAGGCACGGCAGGACAAGGAGGTCGCAAGACGTACCGAAAATGCCTGGAAGAGCTATTGGTCCATGAAAAAATTCATGAAAGCGGAACTCCCCATTACTCTGAAGCGAAAACTCATGAACATGTGCATTCTTCCGATCCTCACCTATGGTGGTCTTTGGACTAATGCCCAGAAATATTTCCTCAAGGTTTGCCAGAGGGCAATGGAGCGTAGTATTTTAAGAGTCAAACTTGTTAGTTTGACTCTCAAATTCTTCTGATCGCATCAAAAATACTATCTTACGCTCCAAAACCCAAATTGCCGACGTAGCCCTGACAGCCGCTAAGCTGAAGTGGGACTGGGCTGGACACATTTGCCGCATGCCGAATGAACTGTGGGCCAAGAGTACCACTGACTGGATCCCACCTAATAGAGTTCGGCGTCGCGGTAGACCACGACGGAGATGGCGGGATGACCTAGACACGTTCCGAAGGGATTGGTCCGTTGCTGACTAAAATAGGGATGAATGGAAGAAAGAGAGGGAGGCCTTTGCCCAGCAGTGGGACAGTTCAGGCTGATAATAATAATAATTTTACGGCCTGTGACACCTATTTCGTAAAGGTCAGTATAAAAAGAAGTGTATTCGATTTTATTGGACACAGGGTCTAGACACTGAGATATAATTTTGCTGCCATAAAATGCACGGATTTTATTCGAGAAGTCTCCAAATGTTTGGAATGACGCAGACAGGCAAAATACCCTAACAAAAAACCCTAATGCACGCCCACTGCGCACCGCACTTGGAGTTATCCGACTGACTAGAATTTTGGTAGATGTATGTTGCAGTGGCTAAGCGTGCAAGAATCTGAACCTACGGCTAAACTTGGCTTGCGCGGCTATAGTACATATTGGGTGTTAGTGATAAGCATAAAGCTTCAAATGTCATTTACTTACGGATAGTAGATGTTGTGGGGTTGTTAGCCATTGTAACTACCGAAGAGGCCATGGCGGCCCGCTTCTTATTTCGAATGGTGACGGGTGGCATTGCTCCCATGTTGGGCACAGATAGACCCGCATCTTTGCTAGAACCGGGCAAGCAGCTCACCCTGTAAACATCAAGATATCACGTGCTAATTAATCTGGCAGGTAAGGATAGATATCGTAATCAATTTCAGTTTGGTGTAAAATGAACTCAACATGTATTCTCGTGTCAGTTTCATAAATGCTATAAATTATAACCAAGGAGGCTGAAGCAAAATCCGAAAACAGTATACGAGGGCTGCTATTTATATATCCGGAAACCGGGATTACAATCTTCTTAAATAGCATATTTGACCGCCATGGTAAAATTTGAACTTTTTTAAGTATATAAGGTATATTTTTTCTTCCTTATTAACGCTCGTGTTTTGTTTTTGACGGGTTTTAAATGTCATCTCGCAGCAAGAATGGAACTCACTCGTGAAAATATTCGTGCTATGATTTATTATGATTTTCGGCGTGGTTTAACGCAACAACAGTGCATAGATCAACTAACTTCAACTTTTGGTGATGAAGCCCCATCTAAAACTACTGTGTATCACTGGTTTAGTGAGTTCAATCGTGGACGTAGTATGCTTACGGACGAAGTTAAGGCAGGTCGCCCGAAATCGGTCGTTGTACAACAAAATATCGAGGCTGTGCGAAAACTTATAATGGACGACCGACATGTTACGTACCGCGAGATAGAGGCGACTCTGGGTATTTCTATGACCAGCATTAATAGCATATTACATAATTATTTGGCTGTAAAAAAAATTTGTTCGCGTTGGATACCCCACAACTTAACAAATGAGCAAAAACATGCTCGCGTCGAATGGTGCAATAAAATGTTAAAAAAATATAACCGTGGTGACTCAAAAGCCGTTTATAACATCTATACAGGTGACGAATCCTGGATCTATGCATACGATCCCGAAACGAAGCAACAATCAACGGTATGGGTGTTTCAAAATGAGCCGAACCCTACGAAAGTTACTCGTGCAAAAAGTACATTGAAACAAATGGTGGCCTGCTTCTTCGGTATTAATGGCCATGTAGCTACAGTGCCACTAGAAAACCGTAGAACGGTTAATTCAGAGTGGTACACGACCATTTGCTTACCGGAAGTATTTGAACAAATTCGTAAAACTAACCAGCGACGAAGAATCATTCTTCATCATGACAATGCCAGCTATCATACGTCACGCGAAACAACTCTATTTTTGGAGGGTCAAAATGTGGAATTAACGGGTCATCCGCCGTACAGCCCTGACTTGGCACCCAACGATTTTTATTTATTTCCAAATATAAAGAATAAATTACGCGGTCAACGATTTTCGACCGCTGAAGATGCTGTCGACGCATTCAAACAACACGTTATGGAGGTACCTCAGGCGGAGTGGCAGAAGTGCTTTAAAAATTGGTTCACGCGAATGCAAAAGTGCATAGATCATCAAGGGGAATACTTTGAAAAACAATAAAACTATTTTCAGCCGTGTACGTTTGTTTGTTTTTTTGTTCCAATATGAGAGCTGTTCCGAAAGTCGTCAGACAAAATGTGTCCCAGATATTTAAACTACGTTACTCTATTTGGCACCTTACCATTTAGGCGTCAACTATGATAAACACTGGGATTCATTCTGTACGACCTGAAAATCATGTACTCGCTTTTAGTGGCATTATAAATAAGGGCATGTTTTTCTGCGTAATACTCACACAAACTCATCATTTGCCTGAGGGCGCAGACCGAGGAGCACAGCAGCACCATATCGTCTGCGTAACTAATGTTGTTGACACTCACGCTATCCACAGGGCATCCAACATGCATGCTGCTGAACTCCTCTATCAGACCGTTCACATACAGGTTGAAGAGTAGGCGACGACAACCCCCCCTGTCTAACCCCGCAATCCAACCTGTATGCCTCCGATAGCGAGTCATTCCATTTAACATAATTGAATTTATTGTTGTACCAATATTTAAAAATATTAATGAGCTCACGCGATATATTAGTGCTCGCTAACTTATCTTACAGGATACCATAGTACACCAATCAAAGGCCTTGGAAAGGTCCAGGAACCTAGCCGATAATCGTCCAATCGACTTAAAAAGGTTTAATTACATTTCGGATTTTATCCAAAGGCTATATATACTTTATTACTAGGAAGCAATACGCAGTATGTGCCATCTTCGTCACACGTTTAAAGTTAAAAATCCAAAGACTACAAATTTCTACCCCCACTACGTCGCAATCAAATGAAGCGTCAACTCAAATTAACCGGGTGATACAGGTAAAACAGAGCGTATGCATTTAATACGATTTACCAAATTACATAACTACTTACTTCAGAGTATGACATCAAACGACGGCTACAATATTAATTTAATCGTATGTTTTAAGAGCGGACGTCTCTCGCAAACAAGTTTAAAACAAAAGTCTATTTGTCGACCTTTAAAAATAATTGTCTAAAATTAAGAGGTTGATGGAAAACATGACATGGATCTACATATATATATACTTATATTCATATGGTACACAAGTAATACTTGTGTAGAAGTCGTTATTTCCCAAAGCTAAAAAAATTCAGTTTAATGCAATCTTGTGCATCTCTTTTATGGATTATATTCGAATCCTTAATAGTTATGCGTTGTGCGTCCTAGACATCCTCAAAATGGAGGGTTCTGTCTAATAGGTAGTTCTCGTATTTATTTAAGAATATAACGCCGATAACCAGCTCCATATACATTGTCATCATGGAATATAATATGAGTTCAGACGCAGTTCGGAAATGAAACCCACGCCTTATACGTCTATACTATATACGAGAATTACTACTACCCCTAAGACCTGAGCTGAACCAAAGGCCTCTACGATCCTGGGTTCCCCGGGGCATAGCGTCGCCTAGCCCTCCGGTAGCTGACCTACTGTTGTTCAGCCTTGAGATGGCGCTCTAAACTGAAGGGGGTATTGCGCGAGTGCGAGCAGCGGTCCCGCCATGGGTGCGAGCCGCCGCGCCGGCTATCGGCGCCCACGCCGCCGCGCTGAACGTCGGGTACCTACCGCCACAGGTTTTGAAATAATTATATGATTACTGGTTTTATGAATACAAATTACGATGCTTTGCAGAAATAACATGTTTTATTTACACAATATGGCATATAATTTTATCTAGACAAAACAAAATCGTTGAGAACTGACCCATATAATCACCGTATCATTTGAATACCCATGTGGATAAATAAAAGTATACTATCTAAATTGATTACTTATCTATAGTTTTACATATATTAGGTATGCTTAAACGTAAATTACAATAATTGCCCCACTTATCTAACATGAAAAATTAATGGAAAGAAGGAAGATGAAATAAGTAAGTAAATAATAATAATAAAAGTGAAATAAGATATTTAATGAGAACATTAGAAAGAGCATTGTTCCTCACATAGTTTTTTTTTTTTCGTGGTTAATTCTCCTCTGTTAATAGATACTTGAAGTGATAAAAATATATTTCACATGTCTCAACAATTAATGCCCGAGTTCAACCTACTTAACTTAATGAAGTTCATTCGTTCATTATAATATGTACTATACAGGTTTACAATTACCTTACCATACCGTTAGTTAAATGGTCTTAAGGATACTTTTTACTCCACGTATGAAACTAAATAAAAAATATCCACTCTCATTCTGTCTGAGAAAGTCGTGTACACCAATTGAACACTGTCAAATCAAGGATGCCGAGTAGAACGTATCGAGGATAAAATATTTAACATCGTTGTGAATCTCTTTCCTTCATTCGATTTTGACGAAACTTATACTCCAGTTTGCCTCCGCCTACATGGCGTCGAGTAGTTCAAGCTTGCTCCACCTAAATGGTGTCGAGGATTTCAAGCTTGCTCCACTTAAATGGTGTCGAGGATTTCAAGCTTGCTCCACCTAAATGGTGTCGAGGATTTCAAGCTTGCTCCACGTAAGTAGTGTTGAGGATTTCAAGCTTACTCCACCTTAATGGTGTCGAGGGCTTGAAGATTGCCCTACCTAAATGGGGTAGTGGCGTTCAAGCTTATTCCACCTAAATGGTGTTAAAGACTTCAAGCTTGCTCCACCTTAATGATGTTGAGGACTTCAAGCTTGCTCCACCTAAACGGTGCAGTGGCATTAAGCTTGCTCCACCTAAATGGTGTCGAGGACTTCAAGCTTGCCCCACATTAATGGTGTCGAGGTAGCCCCTTCTAAACAGTGTAGTGGCGTTAAAGCTTACTCCACCTGTATGGTGTTGAGGACTTCAAGCTTACTCCACCCTAATAGTGTCGAGATTGCCCCAACTAAATGTTGTAGTAACTATATTTGAAAAACTTAACTTAACTATATTTGAAAATATAAGTCCAGCACTATCTAAAGTTTCTCTAAAAAAAATATGGGACATCTGTGTTACTTGTTAGAGGAACTCTTATCATTTGCATTTATTGATGACGAACTTGCTTCAGATACCAAACAAAAAATGGTACAGGCATTAGAAAACGAAGGTCACGATGTCTCTCCAAAGCGAATAAGTCTGTATACCAAAGATATTGCGAGTAAAAATATCGGACACTTCGTGTACAATAATTCATTCCGTTTTTTTGAGATACTTTGAATATCATCCCAATTAAAAAAGAAGATGTTGCTGACTGGCCAGCAGATGTGGAGTATAAGGCTGGCATAGTAAGGTAAAGTCGGAGTTGGAATTCAAGATCAAAAATGTAAACAAACAACTGTCAAAGTCAAAGAAACGTGCCAGGGGTAAATCATCTTTTTTACTTGTTTTTTTTTTTTAATATCCGAACCTTATTGACGAAATGTTTGATTAAATGCAACAATAACAAACTACAAATAACGAGAAGCATATTCGCTCGACAAAGGTCAGACAACGAATTACGAATATCGTGTGATGGACTGACGGATAAACTAAAATGGCCCCTGGCTATGACATTAATCGATTTAAGCCTTATAGTCCTAAGGATGTCTTTGGGAACGTTCAACTAACGCAATCCCCCCACGCAGTAAAACGGTACGTAATCACCAAGTAGGGACCGTTTTACCTAAAATTTTCAGGTGATCATTTCATTTCAAAGAACTTTTTAAAAGATGCGTGAGCAAACAGCTCCCGCCCCTGTAACACATCCTAACGTTTTACACGAACATTCGTTACGTATTACTTGAACGCTGCCTTTTCTGCATGTTGTCACTGAATATTTGAAAATTAATTTACAAAGAAACTGGTTATTAATTTTTATTACTATACCAAATGTTCACAACTTCTGATCATTACCAGTGGTATAAATTAAATCTCCGTATACTTTATTTGAACTACACAAATATGTAATAGAAAAAAAGAATATTTGCTGTTTAACTTAGAAAAATATTTATAATTACTCGTACGGTACTATTTAACTCACAATATGGTAGTTTTTATGAGTATTTCAATAATTTTATTAACCACCGCTTGCGTTAAATTTTTTATGGTGGCAACCCATTTGTTTACAATTTTTATCTCGAATTTGATCTCCGACTTTAGTCAATGATATTGCAGAATGTAGAGTTGCATTAATGAAAGAATATAATAAGTTGATCATCATTAATGAAAAGCAAAAGCATTACCTACTTTTGATTATCAAAAAATTTAAAAGCAAATACCCCGACTCTAAAAACTCAACACTTGTTAAGTAACTTTTTATTGACTTGTGTATTTTATGATTAAACTTGACTTTTTAAATACCTTAACGTTAAATTTCTCGTTGTTTCCACTGCTACTGCTAGAAATAAATGTAGTAATTAATAAAAAAAACTCCTTTATAGACTCCCGTCGCGACCCCTAAATATTAATGATAAATTCGGGAAAAAAAGATCTTGTTTCTTTCTAAGCCTGTATATTTCACTTTGCGAGAGTGCCCTATCAAAATTTCAAAATAATTTTTTTTTGACAAATAAGGACCACCCTAATCCGTAGTCGTTAAGCTGAGAGCCAATTGCCTACGGTGCAATGAACATGTTATGCGGAGGGATGAGAGTCCTATGACAAGAAGGGTATTAGATACGCAAGTGGAGGGATGTAAGCGGAGGGGTAGGCCGAGGAAAAGGTGGATAGATTGCGAGAGAAATGACATGAACTGGAAGGATGTGAGTGACGAGATGACAGGTGATAGAGAGGTATGAAAAAAAAAAACATGCTGCGCCGAGCACAAGTAAATGGGATAAGGACAAGCGAATGATGATGACTTTCGTAGAAGCTCATTTTGAAACATCCACACTGTTGACTGTTGTTTCGGGATCATACGCATAGAGCCAGGATTAGTCACCTGTGTGGATAACAGCTTTTAAGTCACCGAAGTTATATTTTTTTAAACATTTTCTTGCACCATTCGACGCGAGCCTCTTTTTGATCCTTAGTTAAGTAGTGCGGGATCCAACGCAAACAATTTATTTTACAGCAAAACGTGTATGTGATCTGTTATTAATGCTCGTCATACACAAGCCCAGAGTCACCTCGTTATAAGTTTTCGCACTGCTTCAATATTCTGTACAGTTAGCGTCAAATAGTCTGTAGCATACAAAGCACCAAATATATCGTCACTTAGCTTTATGCCTGTAGTAATAAAGATGTGTTGTGATATATTTGGTGCTTTGGATGCTACAGACTATTTGACGCAGACTGTACAACGACCGATTTAGGGGCGACCTTCCTTTACTTCGTCCGTGAGCTTACTATATGTACGATTGAACTCACTAAACCTATGATTAATTGATCTATGCACTTCTGTTGCGTTAAACCGCGCCGAAAATTGTTATAAATTACACCCCAAATTCCACAAGTGAATTTTTAAATTCATAAACATACGTCGTTATCGCGGGTACAATTACCAATCAGATAAAGAGCAGATAAAACAGAATGTCTATTTGGTAGAAACGGACGTATTCTGCCTACTAAACATCTAAGAAACTCTTTACATGTGGAGAGTTTTCTCTAGAAAAAATCAATAAAAAATACAGCCGCAAAGGGGTATCGGTTTAAACTGTTATCATATGTTTCCATCTGTTTAGTTAACAAGTTTATACATAGGAAATAAGTAAATTTAATTATCTTTTAACGACTTTTTTTAACAATTTTAAGAATATATAAGTACTTGTGTGAAGATAACTGTTATCGTCTACTAATTAAACGCTTACCTACTTAGAAGAAAGTCAATTTAAAAAATAAGAAAACAACGTGTGTAACTTTTACTATTGTGTATTTTTCACATCTATTATTTGGTTTTCGTAATAGATTACAAAGATTTTTTCTATACTTTCCACAGTCAATTTGCGGCGTCTAGCAGTAAATATCCATTTTAAATGACTAAATGATCTTTCAACATCAACTGTTGTTGTAAGTGCATACTTGAAACGATGGAAATAATCTAGAGTAGTGTGACAAACTCGTAATGATGATTCAACTATTATCTCCCTCCCTTGTATCAATTCATTATTTTTTTTTATTACGTCAAATCCAGTATTTTTCTTCAAGACATGTTTCAGCTTTTTAAATATTCTTTTTCCATTAGCACTCAAATTTAATTTCGATATGTGCTTGTATGTTTTTTGAACGATGGCTAAACTTTCACTGAGAGATAGATTCGGGCACTGCAATTTGTTTATAGCGTCTGGAAGTACCTGAAGATATCTCGCTATAAAATTTAAATCACACCGAATTTTCGCACTGCGAAATACTTTTTTTGCCTTTGTGATACATGCTGCGTCAGAATCACGAAATGTGTCCACAACGCCTTTTATTTCCTCGAAATACTTGTTATAGTATGTCGCAGCCTCAATCCACGTTCCCCAACGAATAATCGTTGGATTTGGAGGTAAGGGTATTCCATTAACCATTTCTTTAAATGTTTTTATTCTTTTTGGCGATTTTCGAAAAACTTTTTTTACATTTGATATTAATTTATTCACTTCTGGAAAAAGAACGCGATCTTGATCAGCAACTCTGTTAAGACCATGAGCCAAACATGTAACATGGAGAAGGTTTGGGTAATTTTTTTTTTCAATGTTCTACCCGCTTTTGGTATGTACCCTACACCATCAGTTAATAATAACAACACTTTCTCATGTTTATTGTGGTCGGGACCCCACAAATTATCCAGTGCATTTTTGACGGTATCCGTTAAACTTATATTGTTAGTTTGTTCCAATTTTTTGCTTGACAATACATGTGGAGTTCCGACTGCATCTTCAAGCAATGCACCGACTATCACATTAGCAATTTGACGACCCCTGGCATCTGTTGTTTCATCAACACTCACATAAATAAAAGCATTTTCTAACTCCTTTTTAATTTTTTGCATTTGTTCGTCGTATATTTGGTTTACGTAATTCTGTCTCAACAAACATTCCGAAGGGACCTCCACAGTTTTTTCGAACTTTCCAGAGAAGCAATTATTGATAAAAATTTTGAATATGGGATTTTCTAACTGAAATTTACCAAATTTATGGTAAGCTGTAATATACCATTTACAGCTTACCATAAATTTGGTAAATCACATCCTAAAATCTTTTTTGACGGATGTATGCTTTTCCGAGTTGAAATGTCGTTCCATAGAAGCTTTTCTCTGGGGGAAACTAACATTGCACTTAGTGCAATATAATTTTGTATCGCGAGCCTGTAATTCAGGATAATCCTTTGTCCACAACTCCACAAATTCATCGCACGTTTTTTTCCTTCGCGGCATTTTAAAAGCACTCAGCAATAAATATATTAAACACAGCTATCAGTACGGATAATTGATAATGTACTTACTAACAAATGACAATGTCAAATAGGAAAAAATATTAAAGAGTTTGCATTGCGACTGCATAGTTAATCTATTTAAGTTGTATTGGTACTCAAGTCAAGTATGGAGGTTGGGTATTAGAAATACCTAATGTGTGATACATTTTAAACTCGTAGGAGTAGGCATAGATGTTTCTCAAAATGAGTTTCGCGTCTGTTATTGCTTGTTTTTCATAATCTTTCTGTACTGTCAAATCGTTTTTGTACCCGCGATAACAACGTATGCTCATAAACGATCTTATAGCTCTTACATCCTTATCTTTTCTCCAGGTCGATGACGATGCAAAAACGTGTTTCGAATTTCAAATAATATGATATGTAATAGGAATATAACATTTATTTAATAGAAATATAGTACATTACTGCACATGCCAGGAAAGAAGGGCTTGCCGGATGAGTAGATATAAGATAAGATAAAGATAAAGACAACTTTATTGACAAAAAAAAGGTATAAACATTACTTAGTTGAAGTCCCTGACTTTTGAGCTAGGTGGAAACCTGTGTGACAAAAGTCAGTGACCTCTCCCATTCAATTAAAAAGATATAGACCGCCGGTAGGGAGGCCGGATAGTGATACGAAGTGTAAGTGTAAATATAGTGTTGTTCTCAAATATATGCAATGAAATAAAAAAAATACCCCACACAAAGAACTATACGATAAGTCTTTTTCATTTTCCCTCCAATCCCTCCATAATGTTTTTTTTACGTAAATAATCCGTATTTCGCGTGCGTAAGTTCGTATAGACCCGATTAGGGCAGTTATACACAACCTGATAATAAGAATAATTACTATAAAAATAAAATAAATGCAGAGGATGTTAATTATTGTATATAGTCACTTGTGACTTACGTTTAGACAATATTTTAAATGTATTCATCTTCATTATGAATCATACAAATTTGTGTTCTTAATACCAGTTCGTGTGTAATAGGCATTAACGCGGATGTTTTTCGTCCGATAACCATTCAGCCACAAGAAAAAAAAAATTCAGCCGTTTAGCCTGTTCATGAACGCAGACGCCATGTTTCATTAAAATAGAAAATAAAAATACTCACCGGCCTAGACCTTAGATTTTGTACGAAATTCCTTTACAGTTCTCTTGAGTTGTTCCACCCGAAACGTGATCCTATAAAACCTGTTATAACGCACGTAATGACGACATTTCATTTTGTTGTGGGTAGATCATAATTTTACAGCTGTACCTGCATTTGTGTGTAATAAAATCAGTTCTTATTTTATACTCGCTAGTTTCATTACACGTTAAACTGTTCACAATACATCTTCGGTATGTATTACTTTCTGAATTCTATTTGGCGATGTCATAGCAACATTACATAGCTTTTTGCGAAAGACAATTGAAAATTAGAGAATTCGCAAAAGCAATTCAGACAGCAGTAGAGGACATGTAAGAAATACTGACCCTGGTTTGTTAGGGTCTTGTTGCATCTCATAGGCGACGTTAAGCCCTCCCCAAGTGCTGCGGGCAGGGACCCCGTGCGGCGAGTGACTCGGCATGCTCGGTTCCATGGCGGCCTGAAAATATTATATCACAATCATACAACACCTACATAGGTATCATGTTTATATTACACTAATACATTCTATAAACAGTTATATATATATATCGATACCCTTCACTTATAATTTCATTCATAAAAATACCATGTAATAATTGCAATTGCACTCTGATTTATCAAAGTTGAAACAATAAGTTACGAAAATTTTACTTCAGTTCGCATTTACAAATAAAATGAATACGATACCAATGTAACTCTGTTAAGGACAATGAAATGAACAAACTTCAGTAATTTCCTTATTATTCTAAAGCTTTACGTCACAGCTTTACCTATTATCGGGCTCTTCATTGGATGTAATTGATAGAAGCACGGCATTTGTGTATTTAAATAAAATAACAATGTTCATTTTGTTAACTCAGCAGATTGAGCGTATACTGGCGATTACTATTCGTTCAATTTAAATATGAACCGCTTACCATTGTTGATAATTAGAAGTCTCGTTTATAAAGCCGCATCGGACATTATCACTTTGTATTCCGGAGAGACGTACACAAATTGAATTGAGTGTTCAGTGATAACGAACAAGGTTAGAATAAGTACATGTGGCAGTAAACGGCTCGCCGCGTCAAGTTAGTGTCATATCCCACGGCGGAGGGAATGATAGCAGATGTGGCCCAAAGCGACATCGCTGCGCGACTGAATGGCGCGGTTGACGGTCACATGTTGCCGACGCGCGGAGCAGGTAGCCGAGGGGTTGCTCGGATCAGGTATAAGTGCCAATTTCGAGGGCATCAGGGGATGATTTTTAAGAAATATAAGCAATTATGAAACGTGTTATTTAAATAAACATGTCACATTAAGTTTGATTATCTGGTAACTAAAATTTAATGATTGAAAAAATATTTATCGAGACTATGACTTGCTCGCTCGTACTACTTGGTACTAAAACGATTGTTAATTCCAGAAATAGTTATATACGGCCGTAGAAATTCATCCTACAAGTTGGAGAAGCCAATCCACTTTTATTACTCAATCTACGAAAAACATGTACCCTCCCAGTTAGTAGTCAGAGAAAGGAGGGATGCTTTTTTTTGGGTTCCGTACCCAAAGGGTAAAACGGGACCCATTACTAAGACTCCGCTGACCGTCCATCTGTCTGTTTGATTGTCCGTTTGTCACCAGGCTGTAGCTCATTAACCGTGATAGCTAGACAGTTGTAATTTTCATAGATGATGTATTTCTGTTCCCGCTATAACAATAAATAGGTACTAATAAAAAAAACCGGTCAAGAGCATGCCAAACCCTGCTCAGTGTAGAGTTACGCATCCGTTCATAAGAAAAAATGTACACTACAGATGAAAAAAATGTGATGTGAAAAAGTGCAGTAGCAAAAGAGCGCATCTACAGGGCACTTACGTCCTTTTGTTGAGAAGTACCGTTTTTCGGCACTAACTTAGAAAATGTACATCTGATCATGTTGAAAACAATTTCGATAGAAAGTATTTAAGTATTAAGCTTCTTCTTTGTATTTTTTTATATTTTTTGGATATTCCGTTTAGAAAAATAGAGTTACTACTTTCGAATCGATTATTTCTTAAAATATCCACTAAATATAAAAAAAAAAATAGAAATTTCCAAATGATTTTAAAATATCTGGAGAAGTATATGACACATTGACATTTGCTGAAAAAAATACAGTTTTGGTTACATGTATGAACTGCTCCCCTAGATTTTTTTTATTTTATTATTTGACCATCTCAGTAAGTAGCGGCTTACACCAGACACCTATACTCCAAATATCTCATCAATGCACAACGTGTAGTTTCTGAGTAAAAACCCTGTGACATACGGAAGAGCGGACATGACGAAACTATAAGGGTTCCGTTTTTGCCATTTTGGTTACGGAACCCTAAAAACACTATAATTTTATATCTGTCTGCCTACGTCTGTAACCAATATAAATGATGGAATACCGCGTACATTTTGCTTAGAAGTAGGGCTTTGCTAACACTGGATATTTATAGATACGGCGGTTTGTAGCGTATATTTTGTAAGGAACCCTCGGTACGCGAGACCGACTAGCACTTGTTATAAAGAGATAAAAATTCAATTTACGCGATGTGGGCGGTATGGGGTATTATTATATAACTAATATAATGATTTTTATTTCAAGGGGGTGGCAAGCTAAATAATCCCGCCTGTAACAATCTTTGGGTAATTATCAGGGTTCGTATATTCGGTGAGATATTTACCTAGAGCCAAAGTTTGGCGGCAGTGTCTATGTTGAACGGTGTGCAGACAAACTTAATTTAATTTTCCCTTCCCGGGATTTCTAAATTTAGTAAGAAGACCTCCAAAACGCATGTTTCTTTATTATCTTATATTACATATACCTGGAAATTAAATCAATTCACATCGCGGTTATAACAAACACTTACATACATTATAACATTACCCACATTTGCATAACAATGTACGTGCGTACGTCATAAATAGCCATAAACTAAACATGATTGTGTATTTTTAACCGGAACTTATATTACTAAATAATGTTATTAAGAAGCCGACTCCATATTTGCCCAACTTTTGTCGGGGTTTTGGCAACTTTAGTTAAATATCTTAACGAATATCCGAACCCTGGTAATTATGTATGGTGACAATAGACAACATGTCACTATTTTACCACCTAATTTGATAGAATCATCTAATAATATTTGCAAAATTACGAGGAACACACTTTGTACTTTAAATTATTTTATATTTTCTAGCCACTGATTTTAATAAAACAAATCTACCTCATTCTATAAGAGCCTAAGCGCAATTCGAGGAAGAACAAATTTAAAAAGTAAAAAATATATTCTGCGTATGTGGGCTCATTGTGACAAGTGTCATGACCAGAGATGGTGAAAAACGTTACAATTCAATTTCAATCACGCACCGTGACTCTCGTACTAGTTGAACAATCACTGAGATTTCGTTACCCACAACCAGGGACTGAAAAGGTACCTTTAAAAACGGTCTTGACCGGGTCTTTTTAAAGGTATCCGCCCGTTAAAGTAGTATTCGGGTACCGGTATCAATACTTTAGGTATCCAAACAACCTTCCGCCCAAACGGTACCTTTAAATTGAAATACCTTTCAAACGGTTTTGGCCGGGTCTTTTTAAAGGTATCCGACCGTTAAAGTAGCATTTCGGTACCGAAATCATTTAAATAAAAGTACCTCATTGCGTCGGTTTCATTCCCCAATTCAAACCGGTCACTCACTCTATTGGAAAAAAGTGTCGTAGCGAGCTCGCGACTCTCGCGTGGAAGGTTCATCATCAATTTTATTATAGCCTTTATTTAGATTACAGTTTATTCATATAGTGATTGCGATGATGATGATGATGATGATGATGATGCTGATGGTGGTGATGGTGGTGGTGGTGGTGGTAGTGGTAGTGGGGGTGGTGGTGATGGTGATGGTGGTGGTGGTGATGGTGGTGGTGATGGTGGTGGTGGTGGCGGTGGTTATGGTGGCGGTGGTTATGGTGGTGGTGGTGGTGATGGTGGTGGTCACTTTCAACCCTTGGTTAACAATCTACTATTATAATTTTAAAAAAGCTTAGACAACTGGCTAGATTGGCAGTTCGCACGGTTGACCGCGCGACTTGCACTGAATATGTCACGTCTTTGGTAGGTAGGTAACGTAATGGCTCCAGTAATGGACGGCTTAAGGATCTTTTGGAATTATTTTGGTTATATTTGGTTCAATTTTAAAGTTTATCTACCCACATATCAGTAGTGATCTAAAATGCGTTCAGAAACCGTAGGAAATTACCAGCATTAAAACAACCAATTTTACTATGAGAACTTTTTTTTTGTGGTAGTAGGTAAAATCTGTACTGTAATGTATATTTCAGTATAGATTTTTGCGATTTTTGTACCGTTATGAGTTTAAATTTGGAACAGCTGTCAAAACTCAAGTAGATCTCTATTCTAGTATCCATAGATATTAAAACAGTTATCGATATGAAACGTCAATTCAGTATGTTTTTTATATAAACCGCACGACCTCTGATCTCAAGTGATATGACAATAAGGACTTCATTCGTTTGTCTATGATTAAAAAAAATTACATTCGTTTTGACGGAGGACCCAATTGCCGCCATTAATGTTGTCATTTATTTGTTGATTTTTTGCTGTTACGAAAGCAGAATTGTGAAAAGTTGTTTTTAATTTACATTTAAGTTGAAAATATGAGTAGAAAGGACTCCGAGAACTATATGAACACTCCGCCGGATATTGTAAATGCAGCCACGATTGCAACAAATAACTTGTTGTCAGAAATATCGATAGCCAAATTTAGTACTGGTAAAAAAGTATAAAGATTTTTTAAATTGGAGAATGAACAAACGCACGAATTTATGTAAATAAATAATTTCTTTCCTTCTGTATTTCTTCACGTTTATTTTTTATTGCATTATTTTAATATCTATGGCCTATTGATATTTTACAGGTAGCACTAGTAACAATGCAGGTCATTTCCCTACGGCTATTTCTGAACCCATCTTAGAGTACTTATAATATGTGTGTAGATAAAGGTGCGTCCACATTTGTATCATTTGCCCGTATTAGATCATCGTCGCGTGGCATGATCGCGTGTCACGATCACGCGTTTGGACGTTGCGCCGATCAGATCGCTCGAAATCCATATTGCTACGCGTATCAAATACTCCGATCGGACGAGCGCGGCATGATCGCGACGGTGCGACGTCCACACTAGCGATCATGACACGCGATCATGCTACGCGGTTATGATACGCCGCGATCCATCTCGAGTCGGTTTTTGCCCGATCATCTTCTGTCTCGTCCATTGCAGCTACGCGTAAAAGAGATGGCCAAGAGGCGTGGCTTTTGTCGCTGGCGCAGGTGTGTTACGGCGAATTTCCAAAGTACTGCCATTTTTAGTTGCTACGCGCGCGGTGCCGCCGACGCATGGGCGCTGCTGTCCACGCTGGTGCTCGGCGCTCGCGGCTTAACAGCTTTCGTGATAATGATTTTCAAGTTTCTGCACGGGTGTTAACCAATTTGATGTGCGATCGCAGAGTGCAACAGTTTTACACGGAACACAACGCTACTACAAAAGAACGATCACGCGAAAAATGATGATTGGCGAAATGCCAAAATGATCTGAGCGGTGAAACGATACGGCTAGCGTCCAAACTGCAGCATGCAAAATGATCGGCGCGGTGATCGGATACGGTGATACGCTACGGCTTAGTGTGGACGCGTTTCTTGACGCGGCGGCGCAAATGATACGGAATGCCGACAGTGAGCGTCCAAGCAGCGCGATACGCAGTCATGCCACGGGACGATGATCTCATACGGGCAAATGATACAAATGTGGACGCACCTTAAAGTAGTGTATGCATCTGTACATAATTAGGCCTTAAAATACGAGTGTGGTTTTATGAAACGAGCGTTAGCGAGGCCTCTCATTATGTAGCAGTTGCATAAACTACTATTAACGGTTAGTTAATAAATTAAAATATCCCTAGCTAGCTAAAATAGCCCAAAATATGGCGTTGCCGTTTTAAATAAAGGTACTGACCGAAAAATTATCCGTACAATTACGCTGACCGATAAAACGGATACATCAATGATTTCGGTTCGAGTACCGGATACCCATAAACGTGGCAACGTCGCATGCTTTAGTAAGTGGGATTGTGACGCAGTCGGCAACTGAAGTCGGCAGCGGTATTCAATCGACCCGACCGACACCAAATTACGAAAACGGTCAAAGCAAACATGCGGCCGTACAAATTAAATCTTACGCTACAATACGGGGGCGCCGATTTAAAAAATGATGACCATTATGGAATTCAAGATGGCGGACATTATTTTTTATGAAAAAGCCATCATGGGAGTCGTTTTGTGGGTTCTCAGGGGTGCAGATTTCGAAAATAGGGTACATTTTAGAATTGAAGATGGCGGACATGACTTTTAACGAAAGTCATCATGGGTGTTGTTTTCCAGGTTTTTAGGAGTGCAGATTTCATTAATGGCGACTATTCTGGAATTCAAGATGGCGGACATTATTTTTTATGAAAAACACATCATGGGAGTCGTTTTGTGGGTTCTCAGGGGTGCAGATTTCGAAGATAGGGTACATTTTAGAATTCAATATGGCGGACATGACTTAACGAAAAAGTCATCATGGGTGTTGTTTTCTAGGTTTTTAGGGGTGCAGATTTCGAAAAAGGCGACTATTCTGGAATTCAAGATGGCGGACATTATCTTTTATGAAAAAGTCATCATGGGAGTCGTTTTGTAGATTCTCAGGGGTGCAGATTTCGAAGATGGGGTACCGTTTTGAAAAGGTACCTATTAAATTTTATTTATTTGGATACCGTTACTGTTGGATATCTTTTCAATTGATACCTTTATTTTAGGTTACCGGTCTTTTGCGGTTTTTCAGTCCCTGCCCACAACTAACCTTGACTTGCCACGTTAAAGTTACTTAAGGTATACTCGGGTAAGACCGGATTATTTTCGGTGTTTTTTAAGAGTTGAGTCGGAAGAGCGACACAAAAAAAATATTACTTCATTCTCACTAACTTTTACCTGCAAATTTCGAATGAGAATGATAAAAAGGAAAACAAGGTTTTATTATTAATTTACTTAATGCCCCTTAATAAAATAGCTTCCGAGTAATCTATGCTAAAAATGCTTTTTTTTTTCAAGACAACTAACCGTAATACCTTTTTGGTCTAAGGTCCGACTAACAGCTAAATACAATTCTAAAGTTAGGAATAATATTACTAATACGTTGAAAATGTCCGGTCTTTTATCATAAAAAAATAATATGACAGATTTTTTTAATGTTCGTAACACACCACTGATCGACTGAGCGGGGACCGATCGGCGAAATGGCGTCGCACGTATTGAGAGTAATGTAAAATAACGAATATACCTTACTGTAGGTATTCAGATCATTTCAACAATTTTACCGTTATTTTATCACACTTGTTGCTCACATATCCTAGGTGATTTTGAAACGTTCCGTCGTGACCAGTCTCAGTTATACTTTTCTAGTCACAGTGATTTTTTATTGTCTTGGTATTATTACCCGCCACTACCGCCACTACTGCCAATTTGATACGTAAAAATTTTTTTTATACTTGCCCAAAAAAATAAAGCAGAGGATATAACTTTGTACCGCCTACACATCACCATTTTTAGGGTTCCGTACTAAAAAGGTACAAAAGGAACCCTTATCGTGCGACTCTGTTTGTCTAGTTGTGATTAGTTTTTGTTTTATTAAGGAAAATGTTTAACTCAACCGGTACCGGGTAATAAAGTTAGGGTAAGGGAATATTTGTACGGAACCCTCGGTGCGAGAGTCCGATTCGCACTTGGCCGGTTCTTGCTAATAAAATCCATTTATTTGACTAATGAGTGATCCGAAAATTCCATATATAATGTTTATGTGTTTAGAGAGCCCAAATCTATCCGTGATATTACAATTGTAGTCACCTTCGAAAAATTAAATGATGTCCAATAATAACTACTTAATATAGACGATTCTTTGAACTTATTGATATAAATATAAATTAACTTAAAGTGCATTCGCCTTAAGAAAATAGTGCATCGTTGTCACTCAACTTAGCCACGCCCCTTGACCAATTAGATCATAGTAATTAGAAAGCTGTGTTCACATTGACCAGCGACCGCGAGCAACCGCCGCGGTGGCACGCCTGTTCAATGGGATCCTGCGCTCCGGACACTTTCCATCACCATGGAAACTTGGCCGGGTCATCATGCTGCCGAAGCCGGGAAAGAACCCCCGGAAACCTGAGAGCTACCGCCCGATCACTCTCTTGAGCACCCTCTCCAAGGTGTTCGAAAAGCTCCTGCTGAAGCCCCACATCGAGCCCAGGGCAGAACAGTTCGGGTTCCGAGCAAACCACTCCACGACTCTGCAGCTGTCGAGGGTACTGCACTTCATGGCGACGGCCATGAACAAGAAAGAGGCCACAGTAGCAGTATTCCTCGACATGGAAAAAGCCTTCGACAGAGTACGACACGAGGGCCTACTCTTCAAATTGTCCACATCTCCAGCCCCACGGCGCGTCGTCAAGATCCTCGCATCCTTCTTGTCCGAGCGGCGATTCCATATGGCGGTGGAAAACGCCACATCCACGGAGCGCCCGATCCTCGCGAGCGTTCCACAGGGAACCTGCCTGTCCCCGGCCTGCTACGCCCTATATACTGACGACCTACCAGTGCGGGAAGACGTCAAGTTGGGCCTGTACGCCGACGACGCGGCACTATACGCGTCCTCCATGAACCCTACGCACGCGGCACGCAAGATCCAGCGCCCACTTGACGCCCTGCCCAAATGGTTTGCCCGTTGGCGAATGTCAGTCAATGTGGGGAAGACACAGGCCATCATAACAGGCAGATGCAAGCAGCCCACCCCTCTCCAACTGCTCGGACAAGAAATCGTGTGGACGCACACGACAAAGTACCTGGGCGTGACAATTGATAGGGGACTCACCATGAACCGACACGTCGAGATCACCGCACGGAGGACGAAGTCTGCGCGAACCCTTCTCCGACCAGTCCTTGCCAGCAGCCTCCCTCTGCACACAAAGCTGGGGATCTACAAGACGTACCTGCGGTCCCGTCTCACCTACGCGGCACCCGCATGGTACGCCTTGACGTCAGATTCCAGCTATCCGGCGCCATATTCCACCGTGCGGACACCTCGACAGTCCCGTCGCTCGTCGGGATAGCGCCGCTCCACGCGCGTCCCCCGGACAGAAAAAGCCGGGCTCTCCCAAGAGAGCTCATTCCGCCACCCGAGTCCCCTGCTCGCCCAGGATCCCACAACGCCGCAGACAGGCCAACTTCCTCAACGCCGCAGAGAGGCCAACAGTCGTCGAAATCGCCGTCACTGGCGACAAACCAAGACACTGCAGCGGCAGCAGCAACAACAACACCAACAACGTCCCTACAACCAAAATAAAGCCGCAGAGAGGCCCCCAGTTCCCAGTCGCAAGACCCGAACAACGGCCGCCCCCCCGCAGCTCTATCTGACGCCTGCCAAGAGGCAACCAAAGAAGACCCGCCCGCAGTAGCGGACGGAGCAGATTCTGCCAAAAAGGGCCAAGCCCTGTTATGGCACCCTACATGCCCAGAAGGGGTATGTGTAGAAGACCACACGACGACATTGACCAGTTGAAGTAAGCCCAACAGACAGTACAGACGTGACTTGTCCATTTTAAAAATGGATGAATTGGTCTAAAAATGGCAAACGAGTGATTTATAATGTTTTTCAGTCCCTACTTTAAACAGTGTGGTGCCCAAAATGTGACTATAGATAGTATAGTAGTGAAAACGGCTAATGCATGCGGTGCATCTGAAAATACCGTTTATAAAATTATTAAAGAACAGAAGGAAACGAATTCTCTAAAATCAATTATCAATATATGTAATATATTTGAAAATGAAATAAATAGTTTCATTTTGAACCCCAGTATGAATACGCCTTTAGTCTTGTTTAACGTATCCGTTTTGTTTAGGGACCCAATTAGTCGCTAGATGGCGCTGGACCACTTGCTGAATCGCGCTAACGTTGTGTCTCCGTAGGATATATAAGAGGCTTGTCAATTTCGTTAATAAAGGAGTTTGAGTTAAAGTGACAGTGCAGTGTTTAATTGTAAATAGTAGTAAGTAAAAGAGTAGTGAATAGTAGTAAGAAAAAAGAAATCACTCAAGAAAACAATCGGAAAACAATACCATTACCACTACCAGAGAATATCCTAGAATTATTAAGAAACGATTTAATGAAAACAACAAGTACTGAGATAAACGTCCAAGAGAAATATGACAGTCTCGAAAGAGATCTTAAAAAGGTAGAAACAAAACTAGACAAAACACTGATAAAACCGATAGAGTAGGCCCGGAAGCGAGAAGTTTGCTCAGACAAAGACAGTCTTTATACCAAGACCGAAAAAACAACAGAAAAAAGATAGGACAACTAGGCAAAGAAATAAACCTGCAAATTAGAAAACATAATCAGAAAAGAAGGAATAATACTATAAACTATTATAATGAAAAATCGGGAGGGGTCAAGAAAGCATGGAAAGAGCTGAAATAATGTACAAACTGGGTAGACAACATGACACACCACAAACATAAGAAAAATAAAACAAATAGAATCGAAATACTGCAAGTAGCCACCAATTATTACCGCGAGCTATATGGCGATGGCGGAATACCAGAAGAAAATGATCTGTTTAGTGTAAAGGACGGAAACTGCAATGAGAAAATACCGTGCATTTTGAAAGATGAAGTAGAAAAGGCTATAAAATCACAAAAGAGAAATAAAGCACCGGGTGAGGACTGTATATCTAACGAAATTTTATTAGGAACATCTGACATCATACTAAATAACATCACAAACCTATTTAATGATATATTGGAATCAGAATACATACCCTGCCAGTGGACCACATCAACCATTATACTGCTGCATAAAAAAGGGAAGAAAGATGAAATAGCTAACTATAGACCCATCAGCCTAATGTCTAACATATATAAAATATTTTCCAAAATAATACTAGACCGTTTAACGAAAACGCTGGAGGAAAACCAACCAAGAGAACAAGCCGGTTTTCGTAGCGATTTTTCGACAATTGACCATATACACACCATTAAGCAGGTAATACCAAAATGCAATGAGTATTGTATGACGTATTACTTAGCGTTCGTAGATTACAACAAAGCGTTTGATTCGCTAAAACACGCCAAAATTTGGGAAGCGCTTGCAGTTCAAGGCATCGAATGCAAATACATACGCATAATTAAAAATATATACAAAAACATGCAAGCGAAGATAAAAACTGAAAGACTAGGCGAAATGTTCCCTATAAAAAGAGGTGTCCGACAGGGCGATCCATTATCACCCAAACTTTTTTCAGCAGTGCTGGAAAACATATTCAGGCATCTTGAATGGACCTCATATGGACTAAATATTAATGGGACACAACTTAACCATCTAAGATTTGCAGATGATTTGATTCTGATCGCAGAAGACCCAAAAAGCCTACAAAACATGCTTGAACAGCTTGTAAAAGAAAGCAGCAAAGTTGGACTCTCAATGAATGTTTCAAAGACCAAAGTAATGACAAATCTCGATCTCGAAAGAACCCCTATTCAAGTCGACGGTGCCGTAATAGAATATGTTGAAGAATACATATACCTGGGCCAAATAATATCACCAAAAGACCTTTCATCAAAAGAAATAAATAATCGAGTTCAACTAGCATGGAAAAGTAACTGGTCCCTCAAAGAAATTGTGAAAAACCCCCAAGTGCCACTAAAATCTAAGAAAAAATATTTGACTCATGTATCTTACCCGTACTGACGTAAGGATGTCAAACATGGTGCTTAACAAAACAAAATATGCACAAACTTGAGACCTGTCAGCACAGTATGGAGCGAAGCATGCTAAATGTCAAACTAAAAGACAAGATAAAACTAAAAACACTACGAAACCAAACTAAACTGACAGATGTAACATACTGCACAAGAAAACTGAAATGGAGGTGGGCAGGCCATATGATGAGAAGCAATAAAGGAAAGTGGGCTAAGAATATAACGGAATGGTGTCCGCGGCAAAACAAGAGAAGGAAAAGGAGACAGCGGCTTAGATGGGAAGACGATATTCGCAACACTGCAGGAGTCACTTGGAGGAGGTTGGCTCAGAACCGTAAAATGTGGCAAGTGCTAGGGGAGGCCTTTGCGGAAACGCAAGACAATATAAGTGTTAGTTACTAAGTGAATTGTATATTTTGTAAATAAGTTTATTGTTAAATAAAAGCTATTATTATTATTATTATAGTAGTAAGTGACATGTGTAGTGAGTGAACAAGTCTGCAGTTGAACCAATGAGTCACTATTTTCTTAACGCGAATGCACTATGGTGATCAGGGCCCACTATATAACCACATATTTATCCTATCTTGTTGTAAACTAAACAAGATACTTGCCTGTTTTTGTGGCTGATGGAAAATATGAGGCGAAGATGGCTGGAGCTCAGGTGGCGCTGAAACCTTTATCGCATATAAATTTAAGATTAGATTAAACAATAGGCACATATATTATAATAATAATATAAAACACGAAATTAAATAAAAACGCATCAAAAACTACATTACTTTACGTACATCGAAATCACTTTAGGAAAACATTTCGGAGAAAGCAGGAATGGGGCAGTATTTTTTACATCAAATATTTATTTTATAGACGATGTTTTTTTAGCTTTAGTGCTAGTTACATTACGGCGTATAGTTAAGGCTATTTAAAACTAGGAAGTACCCATCTTCGTTCGCGAAGAGAAAAAAGTTAAAACCCTCTTTTTTAGTTGAGCGTGGTAGGGTAAAAGGTATATTTTAGCCATCAGTGGATGCCCAGCTACCCGGTAGCAAAAATAGTTGTAATTTATTAACCGTTTTGAGGTGATGAAGCCGCAGATACATAGAAATATAAGGAACAAACTTTTTAATACACTTGCTCCGTGTTGTTGACATTTATTACATTTGTTTGTGACATGGTTTTGGCTTTTACAGGGCCGATATATACACCTGTATAAAGTTCCTTGAAACAATAAATTTAAAAAAAATACAGTTGCTCCAAAAATGGTACTTTTCGTACCCGTTTAGCGAGGGCAAAGCTTCATTTTTGCGAACTAGTGCTTTTTAAATATAACAATTTAACGGCTTACATCGCGTATATTCTCATTTGAGTTCTCGATATTTCGGAAGCTTTTCAGCTTTCCATGGTCGAAGGGTTGACAGAGAAAAGACATATTTTTCTCTGTCAAAGTTACAATTCGCGCAAAGTACCCCCTTTGAGAAAACATATAAAGGTGTTAATACATGCCAGATGGGCCTAATCTCATGCTGCTTCAACGAAAAAGGTTGTAACTCTGTATAACGCTTGTACGTACAGTCAGCAGCAGAGAAACGTGATCCCTCTGTCATATAATGTTAGTATGGCAGGGGGGTTCCTTTTCTCTGCAGCTGACTGTACTTACTACCTTTTTGCTGAGGTTGGTTGCAGATACAAGCACAGACCTTAATCTAACTAGATAACGTAAACACCTCAATCTGTATGAAACCAATCGTGTCACTTTTTTGCTACCTACTGTGACGTCACAAGAACGAATAGGGAATATTCATGAATTTTAATGTTTGCTTTATTAAAAGCTCATTCATGTAACTAACAGTAGACAAAAATATTTTTTCGTATAGCTATAAGAATAACCAAGATATAAGCCATCAAACATTTCATTCTATCTCTTTCTAGCAAAACAGGATTTAATATGGGGTTTATATGGCCGGAGTGCACTGTGACGTAACGGTGCGTATTAGAGGTGTGCGCTGATGGCTAAACCGTCGGCGGCGGCGTCCGGTCCAAAAATGGCCGGCGGCGGCGGCGGCGGCGAAATCGGCGTGATCGGCGTAATAAATAAAAATAAGTTATAATAAAAAAAAAAACCATTACAATGTTGATTTGGGCACAATCTTAGTGCCCTTAGCGTACGCGGATGCCAAAACGCATTACAATAGCATTGTAATGGAATTAAAAAGGTACACAATGATGGTTACAGCCTTAAAGTATGGAATTCTAGTGTTATAAAGCCCTTAAAAAAGTCGTACTTCTACCCATTTAAATTCTTAAAGTGCAGCGCAGTGTCGTATAAGATGTATTTCATATAGTTCTTTCCAATATTTTTTACATTTAACGCTACTTAAACATTTGTGTGATGTGCAGAAGTGACGCCATTTGTAAGTATTATTTGTTCATCAAGATAGTTGTTACGTGAAATAGTCTTGGGGAGGCAAGTATACTGTTAATGTCCATATACATTTCTATTGAAAATTTGTATGAGCCCCGAATATTATGAGTGTTTAGTTAAACATTAAATATTAGAAGTACCTATGAAGATGAAAAATTAAACATTTGAATTTTTGGTTTGTTACTCTTATGTGCATAGTTTTATATTTAGGAGACTGATATATATTTTAGAATTGTAAATTGAGCAATAAGTAATACCTATAATATTTAGATTCAATATCGTGTTAAGGTTAGGATGAAAAACTTAATGGCGGAATATTTAAGCAGAATTGTAGAATGTTATAGGTCCACTCTGGTTCCATTACAATTCTTTTTGGCTATGAAAGGGACCTTTAAAATTCCTTAGTATTACACCAGTGTCTTCTTCATTTTATTCGTACACGATAGCATTTTGACATTCATCAAGCAGACTTATATTTAACGACATTTCAATTCTATTCAAATGCGTTTACTCTTCAGGGCGCTCTAATTTGTCTTCTTTTACGGCATTATAAAAGAATGACAGTCACCCGTTTAAAATGCCAGAATTAAAATGGTGTAACCCAACCATACTACATATCCTTTGCCATTTTCTACCTCCCTTTTGGGTTTTTTAGAACTCCAGGAATTAAAAGTTGCCTAAAGCTGAATAGCAGCATTAAAATTGTTCCCTTACTATCCCGTACACTAACTTTATTTGACTTTAAGCATTAAAAATGGTTATTGTTACATCTTTTAGAATTCAGCATCAAAATGGTATAACGAGTGTCTGTTATAGAACCATTGGCATTTTGCACCTGCTCTTACAATGCTTTTACCTTACGTTAGGTATAAAAGTATGCTTTAAGCAGTAAAATGGCATTACAAACAGACAGAATTACACTGAATGCATTAAAAAGACGTTTGTTTTCTCCATTATTCGGCTTTTACGCAGCTTTTAGCAAAAGAAGTGACGGTTAATTCAATTTTACGGCTTTAAAATGTTGGGGGAACCCTTATAATTTTTTTTAATGCCAATTGCCATAATAAGGTCCAGGAGGTCCAAGTATGGTTAATTATAATGCGTACGCAAGTTAGTGTGACTTGGGCTTTAAGAACTATTTTCACGCCGATTTCACGCCGGTGGAATGATCGGCGGCGGCGGCGTGGTGTATATGACCGGCGGCGTACGCCACGCCAGTCGGCGCACACCTCTATGCGTATCGGACCTCTCTGTCTAATTACTACTTTAAAATGCCTATATTATATAAATATTATAAATAAAATAAATATCAGGGACCATCTTACACAAATCGACCTAGTTCCAAACTAAGCAAAGCTTGTATTATGGATACTAGGCGACGATATACATAATATATAGAAAAATTATAATACTTAAATACATAGGAAACATCCAAGACCCAGAAACAAACATTCGTGCTCATCACATAAACACTTGCACTGGCCGGGATTCGAACCCGGAACCGCCAGCTTCGTAGGCCGTTGTACAACCCACTGAGCCAAACGTGTCGTCAATCAATTTACTAACTGTGTCTTATTATGTTGATGTTTTCAGTACATCAGTATTGCTTCTGGAATCAGGCGACGACATTTTTTTGCTTCTTTATTTAATGCTGCTATATCATTGCAATGTAGGGGAGAGTCGGTTATATCGTACCACTTTTTACTCATACGTTGTTATTTTATTTCTGAAAGTACTTACATATATGGCTGACAGTGCATATAAAAGTTTAGTATTTCGGCTTCTTTAAATAGCAAGATGAGCGTTCTGGGATTAAATTAACAACGTCAAAATTCACTTTTTCAAAAGGCCTTCCATCGGTACGATTAAGCCGACAAGTCGTTAATTCGTACAGTCAGCTGCAGAGAAAAGTAACCCCCCTGCCATACTAACATTATATGGCAGAGGGGTCACGTTTCTCTGCTGCTGACTGTACCATCAAGATTTTAAATCGCATCTATGCAGCATTTCGCATGTAAACTGTTTAATTTAGGTATTAATACAAATTATTTACTGTCAGACATTTAAATTGATCTGGTAGAATCAAAAAATATGTGGTCGTTTAAATCGTATCCATGCCAGTAAGCAATGGTACGATTTAAACGACCAGATATTTTGGTGAAATAACGAATATAAAAATATAACCATAAAATTTGGCTATATCTATGAACCACCCAATAAACCCATTTATATTTTATAGTTGAATACTATTTACTGCGCATTTTTTACTTACCTTGATCATCAGTGATGTCGTTACACAATACGAGTAGCACTAAAGATTACATCAAGTCTGACGGAAATATTTTTTCTGCTCTCTCACTTTCATGCTTAGAGTTATATGCTATTTTGGATTCAGGTTATAGATTGTGATACCAACGGAGCAGTATTTGGTGCCCCAGGGTGTAAATAAAAAGATACGTTTTATAGGAAATCTCACAGTGGTACGATTTAACCAACGGTACGATATCGCCGACTCTTCCCTATAGAGCAAATCCGACTATTTTTTGTTGGAAACCAATTTCTTTGCCCGGTCGCTTCCATCTATTTCTTTTTAGGGTCCCGTACCAAAAATGGTAAAAAGGAACCCTTATGGTGCGACTTTGTCTGTCTGTCTGTCCAACTATTAGAGCGCCATATCTCAAAAACTACTTTTGCTATCTATTTGAAATTTGGAATATTTATTTAATAAAACACCATTCCCCCCTAGCTTTATCTCCGAAGTTTACCAAACGAAAAATCTGGAATTTTCTGGTGTTATTTAATTTAATATGAACATTACACAAAAATTATAACCATATAAGTATCTATCTGTCTTACTTTTTTTTTAATCACCAAAAATCATTTTTGAATAACTCGGTTGCATTAAGTTGGCCCTTCATTTGTATGTGACGCCATAGTTACCAGTGGCAAACGTAACTCAAGCGGCAAGTTAAGTCGGAATAAGTGAAAGTTTGTACGGAACCCTCGATGCGCGAGTCAGACTCGCACTTGACCAGTTGACCAGTTTTTTAAGTTTGGATTACTTAGAAACCTGTAATTTATAATTATGTTATTCAGACATATAGTCTGGCTAGCCAAATATCGTTGACAGATATTTCCTTGTGGTATCACCAATTGTCTATGATTTTAAAAAAACTGCTAAAAGTCTGTTGTCAATTTATGTCATTCATTCAATTGGTCGGCGGTTTATTTACATGCGGACGGAGAATATAAATAAGTACTATTAACAATGACTTTACCGAGTGAGGGCCGCAAACTATTATTTAAGCTCGTATATAATTACGACAATGTGCGAAGTCGATGTGAAGCGTTGTACAACGAAAAACTGTAATGTTTACAAGTTTAAACAATTTAGTAAGTTGATGCTCTATAAATATTTTGATACTTTATCTACTAGTTCTAACATTTGCCTATAACTATGGTTAGGTTCGTGAATTTATTAATACCTGAATCTCATAAACAGGACAATATGTGTAAAGGAAGGAACGGATAAACTAGAAGTTCTGGAAAATACACTCGGCGTCAAAAAAATCGCACATTTCGAAAATTTCGTTTCGAGCGAATATAGCTCTTACGGAATGTACTGTACCCCATTAATATGTATATCATTTTAAAGCTCAATCAACAACCTTTTAAATGAGTGGGTGTTTGTTTTTGTAAAAACAATGACCATAAAAAAAACGCATTTTAAATCAAGTCCCGAAGTACGCGTTTAGTGGGTCACTAATTGGGCACCCATGGACGGGTATAAAAGGGGGGGTAAAGATCGATTAAGGGTCATTCGCTATCCAGACGTCACTGAGATCACACCTGAAGAGCTACAGCAAGAAAAAAACGTTAAAAAATGGATACCACGCCAGAAGAAGCCGCTCAAGTGATTGCACTACTGGAAACTGGACTACGACAGACTGAAGTTGCTCGGCGTCTGAATATCAGCCGTTTTCGAGTGCGTCGAGTGTTCCAGCGGTTCGAGGAGACTGGTGGCTACATCAGAAGGCATGGATCCGGAAGGCGACGCTGTACTTCCGGTTCAGACGACCGGTACATTGTGACGACTTCCTTGCGGAATCGTTTTTTCAACGCTGTTGAGCTCCACCAACAGCTTCGAGCAGCTCGCAGAACGTCGGTGAGCGTCTCCACGATCAGACGAAGACTACGGGAGAGGAACTTGATGCCCCGCAGGGCCGCTACGGGCCCTCAGTTGACTGCGCAGCACCGGAATGCCAGAAGAGGATTTCGCACTAGCCATGAGAATTGGACGTTCACCCAATGGAGGAATGACCTCTTTTCTGACGAGACGAGAGTGTGCCTTTACACCAACGATAGACGCAGAAGGGTGTACAGGAGGCAGGGGGAGCGGTATACAGAAGCCTGCACCGTAGAAACCGTCAGCTACTACTAGGGGGTGGATCCTGTATGTTCTGGGGCGGCATTTCCGTCGACGGGAAAACCGAACTTGTTTGCGTTTCCCGGACTGAAGGTGGCCGTGGCCAGGGATCCCTGACTGCTCAACGGTACATTGCGGAGATCCTGGATCCACATGTGGTCCCATATGCTGATGTAATTGGACCTGGGTTCCAATTTATGCACGATAACGCCCGCAGCCATACAGCGTTGATCGTTCGGGACTACCTGCATGCTGCTGGTATCAACGTTATGGACTGGCCAGCAAGGAGTCCCGACTTAAATCCCATCGAGCACCTCTGGGACAGCTGAAAAGGCGGGTACGATCGCGTGATCCTCCTCCTGCCACACTTGATGAGCTTCATGATGCTGTCATTGAGGAGTGGAACAACATTCCTCAAGAGAACATCGAGACGCTGATCAGGTCCATGACCGACCGCATGGAAGAGCTTCGGAGGGCTAGAGGAGGCAACACTAGGTTTTAAGTTTAGTTTTAAGCTTTATTTTATTGTTATTGTTGTGTTTTATTTTTTTGTAATTTTTGTTAAATAAACGATTTTTCCTTTTTCCTGTATTTTTCCTTTTTTTTCCTTACGGGGTTGATTTTCAATTGACAGTTTCCGATAGAAGGTTTCATTACCTTTCAAATAAGCCCCCATAGTCATGGGGTACATTACATTCTGTAAGAGCAATTTTCGCTCAAAACGAAATTTTCGAAATGTGCGATTTTTTTGACGCCGAGCGTATCAATAAAATCAAGACATTGGAACGTAAGGAGTTACTTACTAAAAACCAATATTCAGAAGAAACCTGCGAACTGGTCAGTAGTAATTTGATATAAATATGTCAAAATATCTTGTCCAAAAATGTCTATATATAAGCGACGACCGTGTTTGTAAAAATATGAATACGTATTTAGGTAGGGTCTCGTTCGGAATCCCTAATGTCGTTTGTTCTAATGTATCGTTTGCCATAACGCATTTTTTTTTTCAAAATCCGTAACTTTTTCAGGATTTTTTAAAAGATCATCGTATAGATTAGATTAGGTTAGGTTTGTTTTTTAACAATCCTGAAAGTTTACAGTTTCGTATAAATATGCGTTATGGCAAACGATACAGTAGAACAATTGACGGTAGGGATTCCGATATAGATCCATTTACGGAAATGCGATCAAACTTGCTACGGTTGTCGTAAAAGAACTAAAAACTAGTGCGTGTGTGTGTATGCCCAATTCAAGTCACCTTATACGAGAAGTAATACTAATTAATATAATTTTTAAGGTTCAGTTTATCATTTATTATTAACAAAGGTATAACTTTTTCCAGTTTTCTGGAGAATTTTAAAATGGCGTTAAAATCAGTCGAGAAACAAAAGAGATACAGAGAACGGTTGAAACAAAATAAAAAAAAAATATGAAGAGGCTAAAAGAAAACACCGTCAGCACTATCATCAAACAAAACGGCTTGCTAAAGATTTGATGATGCCTAAAGAAAAAAGAAATGCAAATACGATCTGGAAGCTAAGGCAGACAGAATACCGGCAAAGAAGGAAGAATCTACAAGCTGTTATAGCTGAAACACCAGCAACTTCTCCGACACCCGACGTGCAGAACATTCGAGATCCAGTAAACCCTATACCTGGTGGATAGCCATCTTCAAATTTAGCACGTGAACGCGGCCGTCGTAAGCTCAAAAGTAACACAAGTAGATTATACCGAGAAAATAAAAAAAAATAAAAGTAAATACAGTTATAAAAGAAGAAATGTGATAAATTCAGTAAACGATTATGTCGCCGTAAAAAAAATATGACAGGAGAGAGTGAAGACGAAAAAGAACAAGTAAAAAAAAATATAGACTCCTGACAAGTTCTATTAGAGACAAATATCATAGAACTAAAAATATGAAACAGAAACTACTCTTAAAGAGCATACTAAAGGGTGATCGCATAGAAAAATGTAGAAAGAGGAATGAATTGTTAAGTGAAGTATTTGGAATAAACCGGCAATATACAACTAAGGTGTCAATTCAAAACAACAAAATATGGGAAAAAAAGAAAATTCATAGGCTTTTTCTTCGAGATGACATCTCAAGAGCAACTGCGGGCAAGAAAGAGACCTTAACCCGAAACGGAAACAAACTTTAGAAAAGGTTCCTGCTAGACACAATGAATAGTTTGCACATTTCAAAGCAGAAAGTCCAGGGGTTTGCTGTTCTTACTATTATTTTACAAAACATCGCCCATTTTTTGTTGTAAGACATTCTGTTGATGGCCGTGAAACTTGTATGTGCAAAACACATAAAGTTTGCTTACAAACCCAAGCACTGAAAAAACAAGGGATAATTCAAAGCGACAATTTATGCGATGTCATTAAACTAACAGTGTGCGATGATCGGTTAAAAAATGGTATGTATAATGACTGCAAGACGTGTAAAAACAAAAGCTTAAATACAACGAAGAAAAAATGCAAGGTTCAATCAAATATAGCCAATGGATAAGGAAAGAAGAAGTTTACGAGAAAGATCGGAAGAAGTTCAAAACTATAAAAAATGACAAGTAAGAATTAAGTGACGACGTTTCACATTTTCTGAAGACAACTGAAAAAGATGTGACTAATTTTAAAAAGCACGTGCATAATATAAAAGTTCAGTTCCATAATTTCCGGGAACGCTTGGACAACTTACAACATAATGAATGCGCCATAGTTGTTGACTTTAGTGAGAACTACAACTGTAAATATAACGAAGAGGTGCAATCACATCACTTTAGAGGCTCTAGAAAGCAAGTATCTTTACATACAGTCATGGTCTATACTCACGACTTGGAAAAGAAATATAATGGGCACACTCTTTTTGCACAATTTCTTCATCCACATGTCATCAGCCTGCTGCAATTTGGGCTCATTTGGATCCTATCATGCAATGGATAAGGAGTGAGTATGAATGTATTAACATAGTACTTTTTTTTCTGACGGCCCTTCCACTCAGTACCGCCAAAAGCAGAATTTTTATTTTCTATGTCACAAAATCTTTGATTACGGCTTTGCGGCTACAACGTGGTCATTTTTTGAAGCGGGGCATGGAAAGGGTCCTGCAGATGGAATAGATGGATTCCTTAAGCGAACTGCTGACAGAATAGTTGCAAATGGGAAATATATTGCAAATTGTAATCATTTCATGGAACACTTAGATAATGCTAGCAAAATAAAACTATATTTAATTGAAGAAGTTGCTATTAAAAATATACAAGACAAATAACCTAAATCTATACCAAGACTGGTTGGAACTATGAAAGTGCACCACATATTCACAGACAGCAGATATTACTTAAAATATCGACCACTGACCCGTTTTGCGGATGTCTCAAGAGAGGATTTTGTGACTGCCACGACCCTCAGATATATTACATAAATGCCATTGAACACACTTCACAAAAATCACTAGTAGAAGACAACTTTGAACCTTCGTGTCGTGATTTATCATCAGATGATGATGTACCTTAGTTCACTTACCGTATTGAAGGATATTCACAATACATTGCCCAGCGATCGCACCAGTATTTACCGAACAATTTATGACAGTTCTTCTGATACGGGTGATGATGAAATGCAAGTACCGTCCGGTGATAAAGAAAATGATTAAACATCAAAGGTCCTTGTTGACCGAGCGGATGAACAACAGCCGTCAACCAGTAATTATAAAGGCTCTAGTTCAATGCAGGTTTCAATTGGTGACTTTTTACATGTCGTTGTTTATTACAGTGATAACTTGAAAAAGAAAATATATTCCTACGGTTGCAAAGCTTTGACCACTATCGAAAATGATGGGGAGGTTAAGGTTATGTTTTTGCGAGTAATTGATAAAAAAGATGCGAAGATATTCAGAATGGATGAAAACGATGTCAACTATGTACATTATGATGATATTATTAAAATTCTGCCAATGCCTGCAATCGTGAAAAAAGGACATCGGATGTATTACCAATTTGATGATCCTATAAATGTTTTTGAAAAATGACTGTTCATTTTTGGGTAGTTATATGATAGTTGCAACTTCAAACACAAAACTGTTAATTACATGCTGAGATTTATAATAGTTGTCATGAGAACTATTCGTTGATTTTTATTAATAGGTATGTTTATGATAAGAATGTTAGTTTTTGGTTTCTTTAGTATATTTTTATAATTGCATAGGTTAAAATTGTAAGCAGTTCCATTGTAAGCATTCCTTACGATTCTTCATTCGATTTCTGAGATGTCTGTCTCACGTGTTACTAAAATGTCCCCGGTGTTACTTTGTTTTGAGGAACATGTGTCCTAGGTTTTACCAGATTGTCTCTGGCGTTACTTTTATGTCCTCTTTTTTACGATGATGTTATTTCACAATCTTTTATAGTTGTATCACTTGTTATTTAACAGCTTAAGGTGCGTTAGAAGTGAATTATTATTTACGAAGACTTTTGAAGTGTTTGCTATGCTCAATACAAAATCATAAAAAAATACTACTATTTGATCTCTATGGTAACGCTAAATACATATAATTGAAATTATGTTCTCATGCGTGTAACTTAAATTAAGACTGAATAAACCAAACTGTTTAATTATGCATGACAAATTAAAGAATAAATAAAAAAAGCAATACTGTGTTTTACTCTCGTTAACTAAGATACTCCTCTCAGGTAACGCGATAGACACATTTATATTAAGTTTTTTAAGAATAAAGAGAAAACTATGCAATAAAGGTCGTGCCCTTTTACAGATGTAATACTAGAGTGTTGAAGCTATTTGAATATATACTTCGATGTCTAATATCTAAAAGTAAAAAAAAATAAAAAATAAACCGAAGTGCTCTCAAAAGTGTGGGTCGAAAAGTTGATTGACCCGTAAACGTGTTTTAACACGCTTATAAACTAATAAAAATCTTTATTACTTGTGAAGATAACAGACGTAAATCACATTTTGAAAATATATAATGGACTTTACTAAAAATTAAAGGCGAATTTACGTAATGGGTTAATTTAACTAAGTTTAAGCCAACACTTTATTACCAGTACTGTACCGTAGCAATGAAATGTAGTGACATGATCATGATTCGCACAAGCTAGGCTTCTTTAGACATTTTCTCTAAAACGAGAACATGCTTTATCAATGCTTTAGTAAAGCAACACTGTGGCAAGGCTGTTACTGTAACATGTTTACTTAGATACATGAACATAATAATACATTTAAGCATTTAGATCTCCTATAGTACCATAAGTCAATTATTAAATGAAATTCAAAAGTTAATAGCACATGTTTTGTCTTACCATTGACGCAAATACAAATAGAACGAAATGTTATTATAAAAGATCTGTAACTGTATTAACCGGACCCCACAACCCCCCCCCCCCCCCCCCCCCCCCCCTAAGTTTTTCATCATTACACATCATCACTACATCAATAGTTGGATAAGCTGTACTGACTTGTCGGTACTTTGAAGGGCCAGGGCACGGTTTAAACAGTAGTATATCTTCGAACAAAAGTATACCACGCGGTTTCTATGTGTGTGCGTCATGTACGCACGCACACGGTCGGCGTCACATGCCAATGGAGAGGAATGAAAGACATGAATCAGCCGGGTTCGCGCTCTTGTCGTGTTTGGGAATTGGGAGCCGCGAGAAGCATAGCCACTCAGAAAAAAATAAGGAAATCGGGTTAACGTCACCCCGCCTTGCTATCCAAAACAATATTTAGTACAATAATACATAAATTATTTGATAATAAGACTGCGAACTTATTTCACGTTAAAAATCAATCGGGCGTTTCGTTCACTCTGAAATATACCAAGTATATTAAAGTACCTACGTAATTGTTATTACTTTATTTTATTTTTTCAATTAGGTATATCAACCTCGATTTAACATAAAAAGTTATCGTATACGTCATACGGGGGCGTTCAATTTATTCTCGGTATGAGTATGATCCAGTATTATCATCATAATGTTTGATGATGGGTCATATGCTGTCACTATTCATTGATAAAATAAAAAAAAGGATATCATTAATTTTTTTTTTCATGTAATAGCTAAACAAAGACGACAGTATGAAATGTGTAACAACGTCAGTAAAATGGGAGCCTGTTTTGATTATTGCCTGAAGAAATGAGCAAAATCTTGGCACAATAATTGAGAAAATTGATTCTGAAAGTGCAAGATTGACTTTTGTGGTGAAAACAAAAAAAAACAAGACTCACGCAATTTCATTATCAAAATTCTAAGTAGTTATTCTGACCGTCAACAAAAATTATATTTAAAAAATATATTGCGAGCATACACTAAAAATATACGGATATACAAATACTAAGGAAGAGTGATAAGACATAATCCTAGTGCAACTAAAAAATATGGTCAAAAAAAATACGAAGAAAACAAATACATCAATTTTATGACCTTTTCTTTAGACAATACTTCAGATTAGCATGTCTGATGCTCAGTTGACTTTTTGATTCGAAGTTGCGGAACTTCTAATCAATAAGTCAACTGCAACATAACAATGCTTGACTAATATTTCCCATTTTCTGAAACTGAAAAGTACCTAAAAAAATCGGTGCACCACCGATGAAACAAAAGATAAGGCAAATTTCGCCCATAAAAACTTTCTTTTCCTTGTGTATATAAATAAAAATATTTTAATGTAATATGTACGAAAGAGACAAATTATTCCAAAAAATATATATAATACGAATTACATCACATTTTTACACTGATACCGAGAATTTATTGAACGCCCCTCGTAGAACAAAACAATAAGTAGGTACAAGGGTGGTCCCAAAAGACATCCGACTTTGTTTATAGATACCTATATTGACTGAAAAATTAAATCCCTTTGGACCATATCGTAGCTAAAGGGTCTAGCAGGCTAAGCTAACGAGAGTGCCCCCGACGAGGGATTTCGTTATTCTTTCAGGCGGCGTACTGGCAGGTCCTAAGAACACTCCATGCTTAATGTCCGTCATCTATCTTCTTTTATGTTCGAGTAATTCAGGATATTATAAAAAAATCAGGGTGTCATTTAAAGTGGCATATTAGGTAAACTGTTCCAGATAAAGTAACCAAACAAAATCATCATAAGTAAAAAAAATAGGCTACAAAATTCTTATAATCATTCAACACCATGTCCTTAAAGCTCCTTAAAAAACTGATTTTATTTTTGTACATTTTTTTTTTATACATATGGCAGAGGTACACCTAAAAGAAAATATCGTTACAAAACAACCTAATGACTTCTATTCATGACTAGAAGGTGCCCGTAACTTCATCAGCGGATGCAAAAAAAAACATTAACCTTTTTTTTTCTTCAGCGTACAAGTATAAAGTATTCTATAACCACCTGAGCTGGCTATCCAGCTACCCGTGCACCAAAAATAGTTGAAATCTGATTAGCCGATTTGGCGTGATGAAGCCACAACGACACATACAATAATACTTCTGCGCCTGGAGCGAGGCGCCAATTCAACAACTCTGAAGTGGTCAGCGCTTGACTAAGAGAGATAAAAAAGACCAAACGAAAAAAACATACAATAATACAAAAAACAAAAAATATTTTCTTTTCAGCGACCTCCATAGTTCGCTTCAATATTTTCTAAAAAATCTTTAATGTACAGACATTTAATTTATACAACTTTATAATAGTAGATATAGATCAATTTGTTCGGTTACTCTATCTTGAACAGTTTACTTAATATGACACTTTAAATGACATCCTGATTATAAATTATCCTAAATTACTCTAAAAAAGAAATGGTGATTTGAATGATCTCAATCGACGCGCCCATTCTAATTGACAAATCATCGGGTATCTATAGATTTGTTGCGCCAAAACGTTGGATAAATAAAGTAAATCAACAATATCCGAATGGAAAAAAATCGAATGTTCGAATCCCACGGCGCGTTAATTAGAAAGAACAAGATGCTTCGTTCTTTTGTTTTTGTTACACAGCCGTTAATAGAGATTACTGTGAGTGATTTTGCAAACATGGAAAAAATTGGTCTTCGATATGTGATTACTTCCATTTGAAAGTTGCAAGTCCAACTGATATTAAAGGCCAGCTGGATTCTGCTCTGGGAGAGTCTGCTCCTTCATATATAACTGCAAAATATTGGGTTACTGAGTTTAAAAGAGAGCGCACGAGCTGCAAAGAGGAACATCGCAGCGGTCGACCAAATGAAGTGACTACGCCAGAAATAGTGAAAAAAAAATCACAAATGAGTACAGGAAGATCGTAGACTAAAAGTGCGTCAGTTAGCAGACGTTGTAGGCATTTCTAAAAGTGCTATTCATCACATATTGACTGATTACTCACCATTGAACTTTACGACTAGACTTTGTGGCTAGAGGCGAGTCTAGTCGTATGAATGATAAAATAGGTGAAGTATGTCAGATGATGGATGCGAGAAATATTGATAATCTGTGTGTGAATGAGACAAAGCGAAAGGGTTGTGACAACACAAAATGAAGAGATTAATGAATGTTGATGAAGCGGCATTGTATGCAAGGACCGTAGCAAGTGGAAGGAGGTAGTCTCTGCCTACCCCGTAATGGGAAAAAGGCGTGATTGTATTGTATGTATGTATGAACTTTACGATGATTCATCACGATGGACGAAACATGGATCTACCACTTCACCCCTAAGACGAAGGAACAGTCAAAACAATGGACAGAAAAAGGAGAACTGGCTCCAAAGAAAGCGAAGTCATGGCGTCAGTATTTTGGGATGCGCATGAGAATTTTTTTATTCATTATCTTCAAAAAGGCAAAACTATCCACGGCGAACACTGCGCTAAACTAAAGATATATAATTTATTTCAATTTACTAAGCGTACATCGAAAATAGGTTAATTTACGGATTTTTATAACAAATATATCGTTATTACGGTGAATATTTATTTACAATATTAAAATAAAGTAATATATAACTCAAGAAAAATAAATGTAATGACAACGGTAAAATTTTTGGAATTTAGCCCGGATTGGTCGCACAAGTGTGAGTGTGTTCCCCGACCATTATAATTTGGGCGTGTTCAAGACAAGAGTGAATAGGCTGTTTCTAGACGGGCATGATACATCCTTGACCGCATCGTCACTTAACAACAGGTGAGATTGCGGTCAAATGCCCATCTATTTATAATAAAAAAATAAAATAAAAAAAAGTGTTTGCACATCGCTTTTGGATACTCCTCTACAAGTAGCAAACCGTATGCGTTTAAATTCTGTCAATTTACTAGCTTCTCAGCCATCCTTCCTCAAATATCTCTTTACAATGACCCAGTATCGCTCGATGGGGCGGCGCTACCGGCAGTTTGGTGGATTGCCTTTTTTCTTAACAAAATCGATGTTTTCTGAATTTAAGAGTACCACAGTCTCACCAGCATAGTGAGCACTCACTGGATCAGGCCAAAACAAAGGGGAATATTGTGCTTTCTATATATAGGACGTAACACTTTCGTGATGCATTCCTTAAATTTCGCCACCATTAGTTCCTGTTGCAAAATAATTCGTACTTTTGAGGCCACAGGAGAAGAAATTGCCTGCAATACAAGGACTTCTTTCCCGATTTTTTTTTATGGCTTTTTTCGGAATCGGGTACATTTTCTCTTACAACCGCAATGTACGAGTGATACTAGCGCCCCGGTAACGTACAGCTGTCAACCTTTACGTACATTTTGTCGTCCATTAGAATGCATCGAGTTTTGTTTTGCAGCAAAATATCGTATGAATTGCGGCACCTTTTCTTGGACTGTATTTGTTGCTCGGTACTTCTCTTTGGAATTTTTTGTTATACGTCCGAATGTTTTTTTTTTTTCTTGATATTTTGGACAGTGCCTACGCTAATACCTTCTTTTTCGACCCGACATGTACTTTTTTTCATTTTAACAGCCGCACGAACTTTTCTTCGACATTTGGGTTTGACGGACCGCTTTTCTTCCGCGATTTTGGTAAATCGTCGAGCGTAAGATGCTCTCCAAACTAAACATTTTTATGATTGGAAACACGGCTGACTTGGAACATTTAAGCTGATTCGCAATTTTCCGCAGTGAAAATTAGCCTGTACACCATTTATGCAAGATTAACTTGCGATCTTCATTATTAGTTAGCTCCATCGTCAAAAATATTTAATAATTTAAAAAAATACATACAACACTTGATAGACGTGTCTATGTTTATTTTATAGGCAGCCACTACCTTTAATTTTTTTTTATTTTATTGAAGGATTAATATTGTTTTAAGTATGTCCCGCTTATTAAATTGAACAGTCCTTATTGCAGCGTGTGTGTGACGAAATTAGGAAGATACAGCTGCGTTTGGCGAAAAAGAAAGTGTAGTTTCATCAGGACACTGCACCAGTTCACACGTCCATTATTGCTCCCTCGGATTATTTTCTGTTTCCTAATTTGAAAAAGTAGCTCGGCGTTAATCGATTTGCCAATAATGAAGAGGTAGAGTCTGCTGTAGATGGCTATATTGAGGAGCTTGACACTGATCACTATAAACCCTGTGTATCGAATAAAATAAATAAATAATGAAAGAGAAATATATATTTTTTTAAATTATTTTGTGCTATTTTTGTTAGGCCGGCTACTTTTTAGACCACCCTCTTAGGCACATAACTTCTAAAAGCCGTTGTCGCCCACTACCGTTCTGATGAAAATAATACAGACCAACAAAAAAAATAACAGATCTGATATATAAGAACACAGAGTAGGTACTTAGGGTTTGACCATTAATCACTTGACATTTTATAGCAACTTTTTAATCCCCTTGATACGTGGTGACGATTTAAGCTAGCCGCCCACCACCCCTACCCAAAATTGCATGTATTTTTTTGTACAGAGTATGTTAAAACTTCCTGAATACCCCCGATCGCCTTGGCCATGTCTATATTAACAGCCAATGCCTCACCTTAACTCTTTAAAATTCGTGAGTTCAACAACAACGTGATTAATGGACGAACCCTTACCGATAAAAGGAAATACGTCGATTAACAGGTCCAACTTATTTAGTGGTGTTTGAACACTTACATATGTTTGAACAATGAAATAAAGCACGCGGAAATTGGTTAGGAGCGGACTGAACCCCTTAGTTTCGGCACGCGAGGCACATACACTCTTTCCTTATATCTCGATAGAGTTCTGTAGGTTAATATCCTGAGTGGATACTCCGAATCTCGATATTCAAAGTTCGTACTGTGCCGTCTCTCTTGCTTTCGTGATTGATAGTGATCATCCTGATGGTGCCACACGAACTTCGATTTTCAAGCTTCGTAGTCCACATTAAACGTATTTCAAACGCATTATATACGATCCTAAAATATTAAAAGTTATGACACCATAAATTTTAAGACAATAACTTAACAACTACTTTTACTGTCTTCAGTGACGTTGCTCCTCCAGAAATGAGCATGATTATTTGAAGAAATCTCAATACAATTCAGATTAAATGTAAATTGAAAACTTTGTTTTAGTCAAATATCAATTAGATTCGTCCAAATAAAATAGTGGTTGTGATAAGTCTCTCGGGATTAACCTGTGCATGAGCGCTGAGATTGAGTCCGTGGCTGGTGGACGGCAAAGGCACCGACACGAGCAGCGACGCCGGGCAGTCACGCTCGCTTTTCACGCCCTACACAGCGCAATTATTAGATAATGACACCATTCACAAACATGACGTCTCCTAAACTGAATGCATTATCTAAAACAGGCAAGATTTTTCATTTACTATTACAGTTATTTATTACATATTGATAATTGACAAAGTAAGGAAGAAAACCATGATGTAACCTCGTGATATTTGTGACAAGTTGTAAGTGTATCAAGAAATCTACACAAAATTACATTTATTCTAATATATAAGCATTAAAAAAAACAAGCATTTATAAAACGATCGATTTGAAGCACAGTTAAAAAATGCATGCTGTTTCTCCGGGCGATATCCCCGGGATGCATATGAACATGTCATATGATATTTAAAAGAAGCAAAGCTTAAATGAAAAAATGCATGTTGAAATAAGTACCTACTTAGTCAAACCGTAAGTTCTTATGTATGTCAAGTATTTTGAGTGATAAAGACAATCAACGAACTGCTTTTTCATTATTAATGTGTATGGTTAAAAAGTTTATTTAATGGCGAATTCATAAAAATTTAACAAATTTTATAAGCCCTTGTCGGGTTATTATAACTTCCAACGTTTCTAGCAAACATCCTTAAAAAAACACGCCAAAATCACGCATCACATTAAGATTGATATTGGTCTCTATTTTATGTAATATTTTTTAAAGAGACTTCAAAATTCGAAAATGATTAGATAATCGCTACCATTATAATAACTTAATATTTTTTAACTTAACTTATTATTTTGTTGTAGTTTTCTTTATTTCGTCCGATTTGGGTCAAACCCCCATTGAGTTACAAAAAAAGTATGTGGATTTCGTAACTCAATGGAAGCTTTCATACAACTTTTATAGGACATATCGGGTAATTATGTTTTTCGTATACGAAATGATGGAGTCTATGTGGGTGCCAGTTTTCGCCCGGATCGGACGAAAAAAAATAAAAAAAAAAAAAAAAAAATTGGCCCAATTGCGGAAACTAGAAAATATTATTAGCGCCTTATCAGTATCACATTTTGTGTTTGACACGTCTAGGAGAGCTCTCGTCGATCTTCAACATGATTTCGGCACGTGTTTATTATACCTAAACAAAGTGTGTTGTTTATATCCATCCGTAGTGCTAACATAACTGAGCCATGTGTCTTTTTCTTTAATAAACTAGTTATGGTTTTAAGAGGTTTTATCTCGTTAGAAGTTACAAAATCCCTATTCGCGCTAGGCTTGTATAATGCTTTTCTCAAATAAATCCAAGGAAATAATATATATCTTCAAATAATTAAAAACCTATAAAAACGTTTAAGTCGGCCCAGATACCGCTGGAAAGACGAGATGCAAAAGGATCTGCGCGCACTAAATACCCCCCGAACTGGCAGGGAACGGCGCAAAACAGAGAAAAATGGCATTCTCTTGTATCAGAGGCCAAGATCCTCTTCGGGTCACTGAGCCAGAGTAGTAGTAGGTAAGTAAGTAAATACGTTTAAGTATTTTTTTTATTTCCGCCAAAATACTATTATTTAATTATTTTTTTTCATACTGTTTGGGTAAATAATTTTGCAACCAATTTTAAAGATGATTTTATTTATTTAAAAATACCTCTTTCCCTTGTTTATTGGTTATTTTAGTAACTTATTAACAATAAACATCTTTCCTTTTTTATTTTATTAAATATCTGATTTAATCGAATTAAATCTAGTTAAATAAGGAATTAAAAAGAAAATACATATTCATAGTCTATTTTTATTTTCTTGACAGTATGACGCCATAGATAGCCAATATAATAAATAAATTCTACTGGAACAAAAGACAATATCTTTGTTGGCCATGGCGATCCATGTTGTATGAAATTCCTTTTCTGTCGTCTAATTTGAAATTAGAACGAATCTTCAACAAGTGCTATATAAAAACGTACTTCGCGTTCTAATATCACAAAGATCAGAACGACATTTCCTTGGATGTGTGAGAAAAAGTATTAAACGACATAATTAAACTATTATTATTACCACTTTAAGTTACAAGGCCACTGGGTATGATTCAGATTTTGTATGAATGACCGTAGGAAAAATACGATTTATAAACCCATTTTATAAAGCAATGCACGCATGTATTGATATCACCGCATGCCTCATTAATTTCGACCCTTAATTTTTTCATCCATGTAACATACCGTATAAACTTGAAAGCAAAAATATGTACTCTTGAAAATGCATTTTCTCATTTAATTGCGCAGTTCTAAGTGAGATTAGGACAACACGGGGTTATTTATAATATGCGGGGCTCGGGCAGGTCGTCGCAAAACCAAATATGGAAATAGAACAAGAAGATGATGAAGATGAATCTGTATGATTATTGTTATCTTAGGAAGATATTATCGCAATTAACGTGTGACCTATTATAATTGCATTTCTGTCAAGCTTTGTCAGAGTGATATTCCTGCAACAGCTTTATGACAACCAAAATTACTGAAACTATGAATCGTTGTTAAACTATGATCAGATTTAAAACGGCCATGAAGTGGATTAATAACAAATCCAAGCCGTCATACGAAGATGTCTGCGAGATGCTGTGTAAATAAAAAAATGTAATTAAAGAATACGGTAAGTATACAAGACAAGATCTTGTGCTATTTCCGAGTTGTGATTGGTTTGCGGCGACCAGTCTGAGCTCTGATAATATGGTCACATCATGGTCCTGGTGTATCAAGAAAAAAACTTAAATGATGACACTGTTTATTATACGAGGGTCAAACTGAAAGTTTCGGCAATAGCAAAAAACATGCAGTCAAATGAAATAAAAATATATTTATTGTTTTTCAAAGTATTTGTATTTTATGCACTTTTCCAACCAGTCGTCATAGCCCTTATTGAACGTTGAAATAGGGGTCTACAAAAAGGCCATTATAAACGCTTCCACCGCTTCTTGCGGCGTCTGAAACCGTTGACCACGCAATTTGATTTTGGGGAATGTGAAAAAGTCGTTGGGGCTTAAGTCGAGGCTGTATAGAGGATGGTCCAGTAGTTCGACTTTTTCACCGTCCAGATAGTCAGTTGTTTTACGAGCGGTGTGAGTGGCATTGTCGTGGTGAATACTCGGCAAACGAACAGTTGTATGTATTCCAATCGGCATTGACCGTTCTACGATCTACAAGAGGAATAGTAGCCACGTGGCCCGATTTGGAGACAAACGTAGCCACCCAGTGAACGAAAAAACATTGAACGCTAGCTTCATACAAAATTGCAGTACAAAACAGGGTAAATATTCTAAATCCGCATGCGCGTTGTGTGACCAATAAGTACAATAAATAAGTAGTATAATTTTTGCACACTTTTGTAAGTTTGGTCACAATGCAATATTATGATAATATCGAGCTGATATGATGATGGAGACGGAAGGTGGGCATAGGAACTTACTATTGTTACTGTTACCTTATTACTTTCAGTGCACCCCTCGTAGAATGTAAACATTTGTCTCGTTTCAAAGCAAAATGAAACTTTTTTTTTCGGTAATGTAATGAGTTAGTAAATACCAGCATAAAGAACAAAATGGCTCTTAGAAAAGCAAAACTTGAGTAATTATTTTGATAGTACTGTTTAAAGTTTCGAAAACATGGACAGTTTTGAGAAAATTGAGTATAGAGAAAGAGGGGATCCGGTCACCTACGGCCACATTTTTTAACCGACTTCCAAAAAAAGGAGGAGGTTCTCAATTCGACGGAATGTTTTTTTTATTTTTTTTTTATGGATGTTCACCGATTACTCAAAGACTATTTGACCGATTTCAAAAATATTTATTTGGTTTTATAGAAGGTACTTTCTAGTTGGTCCCATTTAATTTTGGTGAAGATCTGATGATGGAATCCATGAGGAATTGAAGGAACTCCTCAAATATTGTAGGCATACATATAGCGATTTTGGTATTATAAGAAACATAATAAGCATTTGCATTCAGAAAGTGTAAATTGGGGAAGTGGAACTGATGCAGAAGACCACTGAATGCCATCGGAACTCCTCAATAATAAATGATTTACGGGTGGCGACAAAATATCTTGATTAATTTAGCTAAGCAACTTCATAGTCACAAATTTAAATATTCCTGATGGGAATGGTACCATCGAATTGATTTGATGATGGAGCCGGAAGGTAGGCACCAGATCTATGTAAAAAAAATAATTTATCCTAGCCGTGTTTGGGCTTGTTCGAATCGTAACGAGATACACTTTTAAGTAACGATTAACTAATAAGTGTAAAATAAATAAACTTTTAAACAAAAAAATAAAACCGACCAAAAAAAACTAAAAAGTAAATAAAAAATAACGCCATAATTCAGTTTCTTCAAATTACTTACAAGTAACCGTTTGTATACTCAATCTATACAGTATATACAATTAATGTTATTTTGGAGTCGGTGCCATCGTGTCACAACTTACTAAAATCGTCAATTTTCAATATTTTACACATTCTTTATATGGCACCGACGCCAAAATAACATTAATTGTATATACTGTATAGATTGAGTATACAAACGGTTACTTGTAAGTAATTTGAAGAAACTGAATTATGGCGTTATTTTTTACTTTTTAGTTTTTTTGGAGTCTGTTTTATTTTTTGTTTATAAGTTTTTAAGCGGCCACTTCCCGTGATCTGCGACCTCACCCATCGGCCACTTCCCTTGAACGGCCACTTGTCTCTCGGTTACAACCTCATTCCTCGAACGGCCACAATCCGTAAGCGGCCATTTTCCCAACGGCCTCTTCTCTGGCAGGGCAACTTTTCTATAGGCTGCAGCCACATTCCCATAACCCGCTGCCGTCTTACAAAATAGAGCTTCCGAAAGCGTTTGATAAACAGTAAATTTGACATTTGTTGTTCCTGCCTTAAGGTTGACTGGAAGAGAATGCCTTACGGCATTAAATCCGTCTTTTGTGCTTTAAGATGAAGAATAAAGGTTAAATAAATAAATATTTACAAGCGTTATTCACGCTACATCAACCCCCATTCGTTGTCGCCTACTTGAATTAATTATGTAACTGGCCACTTAGGCTATCTGCTTTTCAATGAAATGGAAATTGTTTTTTTATCCATTATGTCAATCACAAGTGGTGCGAATATTATAATTTAATAGTAATAGTATTCGTGATCCGTATCCATGAAGGGAGCAAAATGGACGAACTAAATTTCACCGCAAACCGGCGAGGTAAACCTGTCGCATTTTACCAAGCGAGACATGGTGAAAATAACATATTACAGCATATATCTAGACAAGCGGGAGCGTGTCAAGCCAAGTTCAAGGTAACAGAACTGGCGAGCAGCACCGTTTGTAATATTACACGAACCATTTGGAGCCACTTTTGACTCCCTCATAATCATAACCCATACGTCGTTATCGCGAGTACTAAAACGATTTGACAGTACAGAAAGATTATGAAAAACAAGCAATAACAGACGCGAAACTCATTTTGAGGAACATCTATGCCTACTCCTACGAGTTTAAAATGTATCACACATTAGGTATTTCTAATACCCAACCACCATACTTGACTTGAGTACCTATACAACTTAAATAGATTAACTATGCAGTCGCAATGCAAACTCTTTTATAATTTTTCCTATTTGACATTGTCATTTGTTAGTAAGTACATTATCAATTATCCGTACTGATAACTGTGTGTAATATATTTATTGCCGAGTGCTTGTAAAATGCCGCGAAGGAAAAAAACGTGCGATAAATTTGTGGAGTTGTGGACAAAGGATTATCCTCAATTACAGGCTCGCGATACAAAATTATATTGCACTAAGTGCAATGTTAGTTTCCCCCAGAGAAAAGCTTCTATGAAACGACATTTCAACTCGGAAAAGCATACATCCGTCAAAAAAGATTTTAGGATGGAATTGACCAAATTTATGGTAAGCTGTAATATACCATGGTCTCAGAAAATCCCATATTCAAAATTTTTATCAATAACTGCGTCTCTGGAAAGTTCGAAAAACTGTGGAGGTCCCTTCGGAATGTTTGTTGAGACAGAATTACGTAAACCAAATATACGACGAACAAATGCAAAAAAATAAAAAGGAGTTAGAAAATGCTTTTATTTATGTGAGTGTTGATGAAACAACATATGCCAGGGGTCGTCAAATTGCTAATGTGATAGTCGGTGCCTTGCTTGAAGATGCAGTCGGAACTCCACATGTATTGTCAAGCAAAACATTGGAACCAACTAACAATATAAGTATAACGGATACCGTCAAAAATGCACTGGATAATTTGTGGGGTCCCGACCACAATAAACATGAGAAAGTATTGTTATTATTAACTGATGGTGTAGGGTACATGCAAAAAGCGGGTAGAACATTGAAAAAAAATTACCCAAACCTTCTCCATGTTACATGTTTGGCTCATGGTCTTAACAGAGTTGCTGATCAAGTTCGCGTTCTTTTTCCAGAAGTGAATAAATTAATATCAAATGTAAAAAAAGTTTTTCGAAAATCGCCAAAAAGAATAAAAACATTTAAAGAAATGGTTACTGGAATACCCTTACCTCCAAATCCAACGATTATTCGTTGGGGAACGTGGATTGAGGCTGCGACATACTATAACAAGTATTTCGAGGAAATAAAAGGCGTTGTGGACACATTTCGTGATTCTGACGCAGCATGTATCACAAAGGCAAAAAAAGCATTTCGCAGTGCGAAAATTCGGAATGATTTAAATTTTATAGCGAAATATCTTCAGGTACTTCCAGACGCTATAAACAAATTCTAGTGCCCGAATCTATCTCTCAGTGAAAGTTTAGCCATCGTTCAAAAAACATACAAGCATATATCGAAATTAAATTTGAGTGCTAATGGAAAAAGAATATTTAAAAAGCTGAAACATGTCTTGAAGAAAAATACTGGATTTGACATAATAAAAAAAAAATAATGAATTGATACAAGGGAAGGAGATAATAGTTGAATCATCATTACGAGTTTGTCACACTACTCTAAATTATTTCCATCGTTTCAAGTATGCACCTACAACAACAGTTGATGTTGAAAGATCATTCAGTCAATTAAATGGATATTTACTGCTAGACGCCGCAAATTGACTGTGGAAAATTTAGAAAAAATCTTTGTAATCTATTACGAAAACCAAATAATAGATGTGAAAAATACACGTTAGTAAAAATTACACACGTTATTTTCTTATTTTTTAAATAGACTTTCTTCTAAGTAGGTAAGCGTTTAATTAGTAGACGATAACAGTTATCTTCACACAAGTACGTATATATTGTTAAAATTGTTAAAAAAAGACGTTAAAAGATAATTACATTTACTTATTTCCTATGTATAAACTTGTTAACTAAACAGATGGAAACATATGACAACAGTTTAAACCCATACCCCTTTGCGGCTGTGTTTTTTATTGATCTTTTCTAGAGAAAACTCTCCACATGTAAAGAGCTTCTTAGATGTTTAGTAACTGTAGGCAGAATACGTCCGTTCCTACCAAATAAACATTCTGTTTTATCTGCTCTTTATCTGATTGGTAATTGTACCCGCGATAACGACGTATGCTCATAACTCAAAAACTATTCCACATAAACCTGTCAAATTTAGCTCATATTATTGAGACTTGCAAAATGTATATGTGCTCCAAATTTCATAAACACTGATACTCTCAAAACTTAGATATTAACATCCAAAACTCGTAATTTTTATCACTAACCTATAGATCAAAACTCAGATGGCATCCAGCCAGAAAGGTAGTTGGTTGAATACAAAGGAATAAATCAGATTTTTTTATTATTCTATCATAATTTTCCAATGCTGACGATGACGATGACGATGACGGATAACGAATGAAGATGACGATAACGTTGAGGATAAGGGTAAGGATGAAGATGAGGATGAGGAATTGAAGTAGGAATTTGCATTGTGGTCTTACGGGGAAATGGCCGTAGTAGGAATTTACATGTGGCCTTTCGGGGAAATGGCCGTAGTAGGAATTTGCATGTGGCCTTTCGGGGAAATGGCCGTAGTAGGAATTTGCATGTGGCCTTTCGGGGAAATGGCCGTAGTAGGAATTTGCATTGTGGCCTTTCAGGGAAATGGCCGTAGTAGGAAAAGCCCGAACAAGGAAATGGCCGATGTAGGAATTTACACGGTGGCCGTACAAGGAAGTGGCCGTAGGTGACCGGATCCGAAAGAGGTACCTACGCAAAAACCTAGCTCTAGATCAAAGATACCGATATGAAATTAATGGTTTTAATTATGTAGTTGAACATAAGTAAGCTTTATATATATTATAAAGCTGTTAACAATTAATGTCTGTATATTGAAAATATAATAAAAAAACCAAGTGAAATGGACTATTTGAAGGTCACTTACGGCCTGGCCACGACATCGAGCGGCGGCGGCAGCGGCAGCGGTTTTTCTAATTCATTGCGTGTGATTCCAACTAACCACAGTTCGTTACGCGTGTCGACCGCGCAATGAACAGATAAAACGCTTCCCCCGCCGCAATTCGCGCAATGTCGTGGCCAGGCCGTTACGTTTTTTTTTGAAAATATCTCCAATGTCTGACTGTTGCTTAGAGCATTGAATCACAGGAGATGAACATGTCATGATCGAAAAAAAAATGCATGCAGTTTTAGCGAAATCCGAGATAAACACGTACAGCACTCAGTAAAGTTCAATAGAAAAGGCAAAAAATGTAAACAAATATGGCTGACTGGAAATTGCATTTATTGTCTATTGATTTATTCTGAAAGTGATGGGAATATGATTGCTATAGTAATTGGCCACCCTACAGTAATTTGACACCCATGACGAGTCAGATAAAATAAGGTAATGGAAGCAATTGCAGGACATGAACACAGTTTAACAATATACATACAGTTGCGCAACGAATGTACTTGCGCAGTACAACGGTGCGGGGTGTCCCAGTTGGACTGCCGACGGCGCCAACTCGGCTAGTTGGCGTTCTTAAACTTTTAAGGCAGGCGCGTACCTACATGTTTTTGAGCGAGCGGTGAATGATACTGTTTTATTACAATGGTGCGCACCTGTTCCGTGTACATCGACCACCTTCAATGCGGATTTAAGTTCATAGATTTCCCCGTGATGCCGGTTTAGATTGTTTATCTTGTTATTACGTAGCGTAGCTACCTAACTTACGCCTATAACCTATGTTGGAACTAATATCGTCTAGTAAATACTATTATTTTGGAGTAGCTTGCCTCGACAATGATATTGCGATAGCATAGCGTAGGAGTTCCCAGGAAACCAGATTTCTTGATAGTTTAGATCGTGTTCCGGGTGGGTATAGCGCATTTTGTTTATTTTTTTCTTATTACCTATAAAAAAAAATATAGCAAATTACGTACCTATCTGTTCACAAAAAATGATTTATTAATCAGTAGGTATAGATTTTTTCTATGAAACAGCATTTTAAGCGCGATTTCGTAACTTTAGTATCGTTTGTTCATACGGGCCTAAGTTCCTTTATGTTTTAACTTTCTAGGTACCTACACCTATACACGTCAGCTGTAGTCATTGAACCTTTACCGAGTTATATTAAGGTAGTTATTTATTAATGAAACAGTTAATTATTTTTCCATTTAGTCATAGTACCACATCCGCGCGTGGCAGCGTAAGTACTTACACGAGAGCGGCGGCGTCGGCCCACATCGAAGGGGTTTCACTACTGTAGGGAATATATTGTAATACTGTGCTATGGGTATGATCTAGTATTATTATTATAATGTTTGATGATGGGTCATTATGATGTCGCTATTCATTAATAAAATAAGCAAATAAAATCCGGCCAAGAGCATGTCGGACCATGCTCAGTGTAGAGTTACGCAGCCGTTCATACCAAAAAATGCACACTACATATGAAAAGCATGCGATAGGAAAAAGTGCACTAGCAAAGGAGCCTATCTCCACGTCCTTTTGTTGAGAAGCGCCGTTTTCCGGCAATAACCTAAAAACGGTACATCCGATCAAGTTGCAAACAATTTTCGTTGAAAGTCTTTACTAAGCTTTATCTTTATAATGTTTTTAATACTTTTTGACATACCGTTTAGAAAATAGGGAGGAAATAAGTTTTTTTTTTAGAAACCTCGAAATATTTTTTAATATCTGTCGAAATATGTGCCACACATTCATATTTGCTGAAAAAAAAACAGTTTCGGTTACATGTACCAATGGAGAGAAAATTCCCAATGTTCCCCGGGAATATTCCCCATGTTTCTGGGGAATTTTCAATTGGTCTCGAGAATAAAAATAAAAGGTTACATAAAATGAATGAGAATAAATCATAGAACTTCTAGTTTAAATTGAGAATAAGAATCAGATTAATTATTCCAGTAATGCGATTATTCTAACTAACGTTTTATTTAACTAAAATGTTATTCGCAAAAAAAATACAAACGATTATATTTGGTCCGACACTCAACCATTTTTTTGAAATTCTGATGGACCCTGGGGGTACCTATACTCAAGAACTCAGGATAGGATAATCATTGGTGGATGATATTAGTGATGGTGGTGATGGTGGTAGTGGTGGTGGTAGTGGTGGTGGTGAAGATGGTGGTAGTGGTGGTGGTGAAGATGGTGGTGGTGATGATGGTGGATGGTGGTGGATGATGGTGGTGGTGGTGGTGAAGGTGGATGGTAGTGGTGATGATGGTGGTAATAGTGTTAGTGATGATGGTGGTGAGGTCATGGTGGTAGATGGTAGTGGTGATGGTGGTGATGGTAGTGGTGGTGGTGGATGCTGGTGGATGGTGGTGGTGATGGTGATGATGGTGATGGGCCATCACTACCACCATCATCCACCGCCCGGTTTGGGGAATATTCCCGGGAATAAAGGAAATTATATTATATTTATATTATATTATTCTTTATTATTTAGGAATATTCCCTCGGCACATCACTACGCTTAAACCGCTGAACCGATTTGGATGAAATTTGGTATGGAGATAGTTTGAGTCCCGGGGAAGGATAAAGGCTACTTTTTATCCCGGAAAAATACCCTTATCCGCGATAGCCGGCACGTGCGGCCAACGGCCCGCGCTTTCAAGGTCGCTCCATTGTTAAATAAAGTAGGTATATAAAGCAGTAGGTATGTACTTTTTAGGGTTCCGTAGCCAAAAACTATAAGATGCATATTGATGTCTCAAGCAAAGGAAGGGTGTTCGTAACGGCGGCACTGTGGATAGGAAGTTATTACTAAATCGTCACCGTTTTTGATATAATAATGGCTATGCGAGATTACGAGGTAGACAAAGGTAAACTATACTTTATTATATAAATAATTTTGTCTGGTCAGCATTTGGTGTTGGAGGCGGCGCTTCATGACTACCTTTTATTGTTTCAGAAACACTGAAGAATTTCTTCGTGGATTTCTGCCAGACAGATGACGAAGGGCGCAAGCACTTTAAATATGCAGAACAGCTTACCAGCATCGCTCACAGAGATAAGATATACTTTTCTTTGTCTACCTTTGTTCTTAGGTTATGTTTGATGCTCCTGCTCCACCTGCGGTAACGTTAATGTAACCGGCTGCATCTGTATGGGCATTGATATATCAAGTGTTTTGGAAATATTTATATTAGTGGTCCTTTTTTGACACATAATGTAGGTATTCCACATGGTGAATTATATAAAGTGGTTAAAATTGAGTGACAGAACATCCTTCCTATATTATTATAATTGATAATCTTCTATATTATAAATGTGAAAGTATGTATGTACATTCCACTCAATCTCAAAAACTACTGGACAATTTTTTATGAAACTTTCCAGTTATGTACCTTATATATCAGAATAGGACATAGGCTATAATGTATGTCAACTATCATCCTTTTTAGGGACGAAAAATATCGAACATAGGTGTTTTGTGTAAGCCACGTCTATATCAATTTCTAGGGGGCGGGGGCAATCCAGACATGTAACCGAAACTGAAAAAAAAAATCTGCAAAATCAATGTGTGGCACATCATTCGACTGAACTTCCGAAAACAAAAAAATTGAATTAGTGAATATTTTGGGAAATATTCGCTCCGAAAGTAGCAAAAATTATGCCCCCCCCCCCCTCTATTTTCTACTCGGTATGTTCAAAATAAAATAAAAAATTACAAATATAAAGCTTAATAAAGACTTCCAACGAAAATTGTTTTCAACATGATCGGACATACAGTTTTTAAGTTATTGCCAAAAAAAACTTCGCTTCTCAGCAAAAGGACGTAAGTACCGGGGAGATACGCTCTTTTGTTCGATTATTTTTTTATATTGATTTTTTTTCATCTGTCGTTTATTTTTTTGTATAAATGGCTGCGGAATCCTACATTGAGCATGGTCCGACATGCTCTTGGCCGGATATTTATTATGAAAACCTTAGGCACAGTGTAATAAAGAGTACTACGTACAGTATGGACACTCCCTAAAAGTGCCGCCCACCCGCACTCGGTTACCTCGCAGTTACCGGCTGAGGCAACTGAACTGTGAGCGGGAAGAGCGCGGGTGACCGGAGCTTGCGGGCGGCGGGCGGCAGAGAGTGTCCGGCGGGCGGAAGGGAGTGTCCACAGTGTGCCTTAGGTATCTGTTCGAAGAACCATTATATGTGAGTGAGTTTAGTAAAACGTCCCACTTAGTCGATTCTAGTTACGGATTTACGGGCAGTTTAGTGAAATATGGCAAATCCTACCGAAAATCGACTTTCAATGAAAACTGATAGAACATACTGTAATATATTTTGATGTCGACCCATAAATGTCCAATTTAAGCACATTTTTAAGGCTTCAAAGTTTAGTGCCCAGCGACCCACTTTGTCGAATATCTAAAAAAATCGTCGATATCATATTTGTGCCTGTTTTAGAGAAAAAAATCTACTTAGTCGATATGGAGTTGTGAGTAGTTTGTAATATAACAAAGTATAAGCTATCTTTCGGTGACAAAATAGTGCTATAGTTATTTTTCTAAAATTCTTCAAACTTGCACAAGTGTAAAAACGACAATTGAGAAAACGTTGGTTAAAGTTTGGGACGACAAAAAAACACACTTGTACAGTCGCGGAATGAAAAGACATGACCATCTTAAGATCTGCTTTTGCTTGCTCAGTATAAGTTATCAGTAGCTAACTGCTTTATCAACCCAGTAGGTATGACATATTCCGTCATAATTAATGTCATTTCACTACATGGCCCACATAGTGACCTTTAAGAAATTACCTCTTTGCTATTTGGAAAGCCAAACCAAAATTAAACTATTTATCTTTTCCATTCTTCAGTCATTTTAGGAAGGAGAAAAGAGAACCGCACATATTCGATCTTTGGTTTTGGAAGCTCTTTCTTGAATATTTAAATTTCTTGGCATTGTAAAATATTAACACGAATACAAGAAATATATATAAACTAGCTGTTGCCCAAGACTTCGTCCGCGTAGAGATAGAATTTATAGCCTACAAAGTTTCATCCCCTTTTTCGTCCCTATTAAGGTTGAAATTTGACATAAATAGCCTATGTCCTATTCTCATGTAGAAGGTACATAACTGGAAAGTTTCATAAGAATTCGTCCAGTAGCTTTTGAGATTAAGTGGAGCGTACATACATACTTTCACGTTTATAATATAGTAAGGATGGTGACATTGACAGGAACTGTTAGTCACATTCAATACTTTTAATCATTATAAGCGAAGAGGATGTAATCACTACACTTATCAAACTTGACACAGCGTAATGGCAAGATCGATCTAATAAAAGGTTTTAGTTCAACTAATAATACTCAAGGAAAGTTCGCCTAAGCAAAATTGAACCTTTCTGTAAACAAGTTAAACATAATTTGCAATGCTTCACTCTCGTATGTTACACAGTTGAAAAATGTGCCATGTTGCAACGCGTAAATGACTTTGTTTGAAAACTGGTCAACCTTTTCATTCCGCGACTGTACTTTGAAATTATGGAGTGGTTAGTATCGAATGAATTGGCATACTTTAAGGATTTCAAACAACTCAAAATCATGTATGTAACCTACGTAGTTTGAACGTTACGGAGGCTTGAACATAAAAACAGAACGAAAATATGTCAATCCTGAATATGGGTTTATTTTCTGTATTTATAAACACGACACGCAGATTTATCATTAAAGTTGTATTTATAAATATATTCTCATGCTAAATAAGACAAAAATAATTCTATGGATCCCTTTAGTTAGTTATTATATCAAGAAGTTAGTAAAAAATGAATTAAAATGTACAGCATAAAAAATACGAATAAAAATAGTAGATTGTTTGATAAGGGGCTAAAATAAGCCATCATGACACGATGTGATTATTTGGACGACTCACGAAGCGAGCGAGGACAAATATATCTGAGTGCCATATAATGGCTTTTAGCCACGTCTTAAACACTCTGCTTTTCACTTCGACTCCGAGAAAATAAAAAAGACTTAACATTAAAATTGTATTTTTTGTTTTACAAATATCATGATAATTATCACAATTTTTGCAATTTATTAGTGGTTCACTCCACTAGCGTTATTATTATAAACAAAGATCATAAACAAATGAAAAAAAATTTTTTCGACGAATTCTTGAACCAGTGCCTTGAGCCAGACCAGAGTCGGATGCACCATACAGAGATCCATAAGCAAGAACAGATGACAAAATTCGTCGACTACTGGTGTGGACGATTAGCTCAGATGGTAGAGCGTGCTGCCCCGGTCTGGCTCAAGGCACTGGTTCAAGTCCAGTATCGTCGATTTTTTTTTCTATTCGACGCCAAGTGGCATTCTGCCCTAATAACCAAAAAAGCATATGTGCCATATAAAGTGTATGAAACATATGGTTATTTTGCCTGGTAGGGCAGCGTTGGTCTCTCAGTCAAGTGATAATAATCGAATTCGATGAGTCGTAAGTCCTAAAACGTATGCTCGAATTCGGATATTATACCATAGGCATAAGGTTTTAATTATATTACCAACTCAAAGTTTTTTTTACTTCATTTTGCACAAGAAACGTTGACCAATCAGCTTAAAGATTTATCCGTGTGTGTTATTGTGATACTGTGCGTTTTGGCGACATCGGTTCTCTTATTAAACGTATCGTACGCCGCTTCCCTTGTTTTTATTATTCCGTCGGGTACCAGGGTATAGGTTTAGTATTCCAAAGATGGGGGTAGATGATACTCACTCATTGCCACAAGACGAAATTGAATTATGAAACATATTGGATAGAGAGCCTTTGGTGAAGGCTGTGAAGGTTGCTATACGCAAGATCCCTCCTTCCAGTTCGTCGCTTTGAGTTATTTCCACCTGTTACCACCAACTCGTCACCAGTGGTAACAGCTGGATTTTTTTTCCCATCTTTTACCACTAAAGTAGTCGGTCGCTTAATTTGCCAAAGATTATTTTGCCAATATAGAATTTTCCTTCAAGCTATTAGTCCATTTGCATATTATACCAATATTTTAATTTGACTATATTTCTGGTTTGAAATATATTATGATTTTCTTTGTCGCACATTTTAATCATTTTTTAACGAGAATGACCGTATGCCCTACCTCTCTGCGATACGATAACTCAAGATTAAAACAACAAATTGGCTTCTCATGTGTATTATGGAAAAATTAAAAATAATCTACTCTTAAATAAATTAGAACGATACGCGTACATCCGACTTAAATGATCCGACTTTCAATAACATAAAAGAGCAACAGTTTTCTTCATGTCGTATACACCCTGTAAATAATTATGTAGTATTTCTTTTATTTTATTATCCCTTACAATATATTTTTATTATTTCTTCGACGAAATACGTCAGGGCGTACTTGATATTGTAGTACGGTGAAATTTACTACTTGTGCTTCAGCCTTTAGTTCCGAAATACATAACAATAAGTTACTCTTCTTTTTAAAGATATTATTAATCTTCTTGTGCCAGCTTTCGGTCACGCTGTTAGGGCGGTGACTAGCTTTAAAACATGATAAAATGTGTATCATTTCCTCTATGATCCACTGTAATTGCATTATATTTGTTAAATTGGTATATCTGCGCAATGTTTGTTGACTCCGACAAAATAGTAAGCCAATTAGTTTACATTTTACTCATTAGTCTTGGCGAAAAAAGATTAGAAAAATATGCAAACAGGAACAGGGCGCAAGAAATAAAACAGAATGGTTATATTAACAATGCAGATAAATACAGATAGGAAAATTCTGAGAATGTAATTACTACAAATAAGAATATAAATATACCGGAAAATATGCTACAGAAAAAGTGAAGAATGGTAAATTTTGCGAATGGAAAGATTACTAACAGGAAAATATTTTTTTGGGAAAAATATCGCCACACTCGTAATTACCATCAATTAGTTTAGAGGTAACAGTTGGGAATATTTATTCCGATTAGTTGTCACTGGTAGAAGATGGGAAAATAAATCCCAGCTGTTACCACTGGTGACAAGTTGGTGGTAACAGGTGGGAATAATCCATCACTTTTTAAAGCTGAGGACTTTACAGCCAAAATTGAATATCATGGCGGCGACCGTAAATGTTTTTGGCCCCTGAAGAAGAATCCTGTTCCGCAAACAGGTAATTCTAAAACCGGAACAGGCGGTCCCTCGCAGGGAATAGTGCCTCACAATGTATTCTCGCAGGGTTACGTGATTACCCGTACACGCGGTAAGCAACCCGCCTATGTACCATGCACGGCGTATCAGGGAAACGTTCCCGTACAACATACTTTTCCTCCGCGGGGAAACTATAATCAAAATTATCCTCCGCAAGGATATAATGAATAATGACGCATAAAACTGGTTATAGCACCACCTCCCGAGGACGCCAGGCCAAGCAGTACCAGCAGAGACAACACATCGTAAGCGAGCAGCATCCTCCGCAGGGTATAAGAACAATAAGCGAGGTAAATATTAACAAGTAGTTCAAAACAGGCCGGCTGGAACAATTTTACGAGGTTTGAAAGACAATGAATGCGCTAGATCACTTACGGCGCATATCAAAATGGTATCGCATACCCTTCTACCGAAAACCACCGTTGGCATTCCCAAATCGTTGTGGAAACAATCTAGAATACCCACAATCCGAAGAAATGTCGCAAATAATTGTTCAGGATTCAATTAAAAACGGGGTGTGTTAGAGGTAGTGGAACCGTCTCCCAGCTTCCTATCAACAATGTTTTTAGTGCCTAAACGCGACGGCTCAGCTCGGCCAATTTTCAACATCAGGGCTCTGAAGCAATTTGTAATGCACGAAAAATGTGGACTAATAAACGTAAATCGTGTACCGGACTTTATCTAACCACAAGATTGGCTATGCAAAATAGGCCTGGCCCAGGCTTATTTCCATCTTCCGGTCAGCCCACAGGCGGTTTCTACGCCTTATCCTAAGGGCAGGACGCTTACAGATGACATGTCTGCCATTCGGCCTCAGCATGGCACTGAAAGTATTCGCAACATTCACCAACTGGATAGCGCAGGAAACGTTTAAGGAACATATATATACGCACGGTTGTGTATCAGGACGATTTCTTAATAGCACACAAGAATATGTTTACCAAGCACGTAAAAATTGTTGTAGAGACATTAGAAAAATTTGGGCAGCTGGTAAACTTCGAGAAATCTCTACTAACCCCTCAAAAGGCATTTGTGTACTTTGGCATCAGTTGGAATCCGTGAAACAATCTAAAAAGTTTACCAAACGAGAAGATTCCATTATTAAAAGCCAAGATTCAACAGATGCTACTCTTAAAGAAAACCAACCTAAAATACCTCGAGAGTTTAGTGGGAATTTTCAACATCGCAAGCTTCATCGTGCCACGGGGAAGGTTAAACTACCGAGCAATCCTAAATTTTCTCATTTCAATACCGCAATTTTCGGAACGGCTTTACGCCTTAACCAACGAAAACAAGGAAAATCTGATATGGTGGTTACACAATTGTCATCATTCATCGGTAATCCATCTCACGGCACCATCATATTTTATAACGACAGACGCGTCGGACCTTACTTGGGGAGCTCAAGTACACGCTCAGGCCCTGTCGGGACGGGACATAGAACCAAGTGGGAGCAAAAGTTGCCCAACAACCAAAAGAAAATAATCTTTCTGGGTGCATACGGCATACGCGGCCTGCCCAACCCCACTGTCAACACAAGTCTGGCTGTCTTGCTACGTACGTCAGCTATGTGTGTTTTGGAGCCTGCTCTCCGTGGTGTTTCGGAAGCGGTCCGTGGCCCGTTGGCAAACCTTCAACTTAAACTTTTGGTTCTCAGTAAGCGACCCAACTACGCAGACGAAAAAAGAGGGGTTATGACTATTCTTCCTCCGCGAACAAAGTTCCGGGTACCTTCTATATCTTTTAAATATAACGTCACCCGTAAAACAAGCCTTATTGAGTGAGTTTACCGTGGGATTACTTCGATTTGTGTAAAATTGTCGTGTTAATTATTTATTTTTATTTACTTGATGGTCGCGAATTAAACGTACCATACCTACTACCTACATACCCACTAAACGCAAAGTCGATGTTAAAAAAAACATGTCGGACCATGCTCAATGTAGGGTTCCGCAGCCGTTAATACAAAAAAATGCTCTACAGATGAAAAAAATACCATATGAAAAAACACTAACAAAAGTGCGTATCTCCCCGGCACTTGTGTCCTTTTGCAGTTTTTTGGCAATAACTTAAAAACGGTATGTTCGATCGTGTTGAAAACTATTTCCGTTGGAAATATTGATTAAGCTTTATTTTTGTAAATTTTTTCATATGGTATAAGTATCATTTAGAAAATAGAGGGGCAGGGGCCACAATTTTTGCTACTTCCGGAGCGAATATTTCGGAAAACATTCACTAAATCTATTTTTTTTTTTTAAGAAACCTCAGTGTTTTTAGAAGAACTGTCGAAATATGTGCCACACATTGATGTTAGCTGTAAAAAAAACAGTTTCGGTTACATGTATGGAGTGTCCCCCCCTAGAAATATACTTTTTTTTTTCATTTAACCATCAAACTTGTGAAGCCGCTTCTTGGCTTACACAAAACACCTATGCTCCAAATTTCTATGTTTTTGAGTAAAATGCATATGTCATACGGACGGACGGACGGACAGACAGACATGACGAATCCATAAGGGTTAAGTATTTTTTTCCATTTGGCTACGGAACCCTAAAAATGAGATGCAAATTAAGGCGGGTTTAGTTTATTATCCCACATTATTTATAAGTTTTTTTTTTAGCAAAACTCAATACATGCTTCAACCGTAAACCCCATTTGCCCATTTTAACTAATCTTCTCAAGCACGAAATAATAATGGAATATCATACAAACAGAAAGCCAAGGGTCATGTTGGTTGTTTTGGAAGAAACAAAATATTCAAACCAACTAATCTAAATTAGAGTGCCAGTAATAAAGTACTTTAAACCGTAACAAGTTTACATATTCAAATATTCATCACTTATCAATAGTTAGTAGGTATGTAAATATGTCTATTTTGCTAGTACCTGATATTCATGATAAAGCTTTAATTGTATTGTTCTGAGGCCAACCAAATTAGAAATTTTCGCACAATTAATTCCCAGTAAGCTGTAAATCATTTTAATACCTTCATTTACTAAACGCGTGTAATCCGAGTTTGCCGGATCCCAGGAGGTAGAGGCGTGCATTACTTTTGGGAGGCAATAACCGCGAAATTTGTGCTCTTTTTCCAGTTTTTTGCGTGTAGCACAAAAACGGTACGTCCGACGGTAAATGTATTTATTTAATATTAAAGAAAGTCAAATTCTGCGTCGAATTAATATCTTAAACTTCAAATACATTGCAGTGATATAGTCGAAATCAAAGGTTAGAAACCGGGAGAATTTCTCATTTAGGTGCAAATTTACATACTTTCAAGACTTTTAAAACAAATATGTATTGAAAAACCCATAGAATCGAGTAGAAAGATGTGGGCGTGATACAACCTCTGCATTCTATCCCCTGAGGTAAGTTTGCTTAAACTTCAATTGAATCATACGAATTAATGAAGGTAAATTGGTTTGTTTACATTTTTGGCCACGTCTGGAGAACTGCACTTTACAAAAATATTCCTATTCTTACAATCACACAATGAAAAGGTCACCTACGAACAAGAACCACACACACACGCATGCACCCACACGCATCACGCACTGACGCAGGCACGCACGCGCGCACACACACACACAGAGAGAGAGAGAGATAGAGAGATGCCATCTCCAGTGGTTAAATGCTCTCATATCTGTAACCTTTTCACGCTTAAACCGCTGAACCGATTTAGATGACATTTGGTATATTTAGACACTTTGAGAAAGACCTAGGATAGTCTCCGTAAGGCGGGAGAAGCCGAGGTCTAGGAGTTAATTTTGAAATAAACCAAATTCCATCAATTTCGAACTGATTTATAAACTCCGCAATATCTCGGAATCAAGAACCGAAAATGGTGTGTGTATCTTTTACTTGAAAACGACACAATTTCAAGCCCAAAACTTCATAAAGTTTATCAGATCCTGAGGATATATTAATAGTGGGATCACTAAGTTCCCCAGAAGTGTGCATATTACATCTTATCTCTATAGCATTTTATCGCTAATCAGAGTTGAACATTCTACGGATTTAAATCTATGGGGAGGAGAGTAAAGCTCGATTCCACCGTGCATCATTAAGAACCATAAGTACTACACGAAATCTATACATCCTAGAGAAAATGTTGCGAAATAATCAAAAAAGACCTATTCCTTCAATAAAAAATATAATTTTTATTAAAAAAAAATATTAAATTGAAATGATCACAGGGTTTGAACAATTTCTTTCAATGAAATTTAATCACGCCCATGAATCCGCATAAATGGGAAACAAAAAAACACCGGGTGAAAATATTTAATGTCGTCTCAGCATTTACGCTAGGATATATAAGTTTAGGAGTAATATTACCCCGATTGAGTCATGATGGAATCGAGCTTAACTGCCCTCCTGCCAGCACCCCGCTTGTTGGTTCTTACGTATATATGCACGAATTGCTACAATTGTATAACGTTTGGAACTGACCTGTAGTTGGGACGGGGATCGTATGTTGGTCACCGCAGGATTCACACCGCTGGGGCCCGGCATGGGGCTGGGTAAATGTCTGTAAATTATATAATATAAACACAAAAACGAAAGTATTACAAACGAAACACATGCACAATCTTAATTAACTGTAATAGTAGATTGTTTGACAAGGGGCTAAAATAAGCCATTATGACAGGAAGTGATTATTTGGACGCGCTCACGAAGTGAGCGAGGTAAAATATGTCTGAGTGTCATAATTACTATTAGCCACGTGTTAAACACTCAGCTTTTCACTTCGACCGCGAAAAATAAAAAATATATAACATTAAAATTGTATATATAATGAAAAACTAAAAGTACAGTTTGAGCAATTCTATCAGAAAGTTGGGCCAATCTGATCAGGTTGGTTTGTTTGTTTTTAATTATTCGTAAGGTGTATGTAGCTGGCCACAAGTTTTTTTTTCAGTGTCATAGAAATTTGTATGGGATTATATAGCTTTCTGTTAAACCCTAGGGGCTAAATGTACTATTTTAGTCTCGCTTCACGAAGCTACTGTGACTTACTTTTTGAGCAGGAGAAGTGAAAAATATATTTACAAAATGTGGCAAGTAATAAGAGCAATATTCATTCAGGCAAAGGTCATTAACTCCCGGGAATCGTGCCCATATGGAATAAATGAAATAAAATTAAACATTATGTTTGCGATATTTATAATTATAACTTAATAGTACCAGCAATCTATAACAAACAACGAACTACCATCGAGTTTAGTCTGAGAACTTGGATGCTATTTGACGAATAGTGACAGCAGAAGTCAACATGCACATCCATGCCACGTACACTTGCTGTAAACAATTACGGTTACAATTGTAGAGGCATTTTTCAGATTCGCAAAGATCGCAATGATTGTCATCATTTCATTTCATTTAATTCAATAACAATTTACAATGTGTTTGAAATGTCATCTTAAAAAATAAATCGTTTTCTAAATATGAAAATGAAAATTTATTTTCCCTTTTTAACAAGTACAGTCAGCGGAATGAAAAGGTTGACCACCTTAAGATCTGTTTTTGCTTGCTCAGTATAAGTTATCAGTAACTGCTTTATCAACAGAGTACGTATGACACATTCCGTCATAATGCATGTCATTTCACTACATGGCCCAAATAGTGAACTTTAAGAATTGGCATCGTTGTTTTTTGGAAAGCCGAATTAAAATTAAACTATTTATCTTTTTCGTTCTTCAGTCATTTAAGGAAGAAGAAAAGAGGACCGGATATTCGAACTTTAGTTTTGGGAGCTCTTTCTTGAATATTTAAATTTCTCGGCATTGTAAAATATTAACACGAGCTGGGGGTGATTTTATCTTTTTAAAGCCCCTTGAAGTTGTGAACATATTGGGTAATTTTATAATTCTTGGCTTTTTTTTTTATTCCATTCAAAGATATACTGAATTGGCCCATCTATCAGCTTAGCACACAAAAAAATCAAGCATCTACCGCAATAATTCACGTCACCATAAATAAAAATCTCATCTTACTCGGCGATAGGTGAAAAATTAAAAAAAAAGTCATAACTCCGAAAATGCGAAAAATCGCGGAACATACATGGGGGTGATTTAGATAGCCCTCTAGGTCCTCTACCTCCCAGCTTCAGTATATCACTACTTCTTGGGACACCCTGTATATCAAAACCACTAGTGACATCTGCATGTTTTCGTATAAACGAATTAAGAGGCTTGTTCTTCAATGTGTATGGTTTATAATTATTTTGCATAGATGTCGTTTTACGAAGCACGTTAAAAGAATCGAAATTTCTTCATAAATTATCTTTTTGTATAAACCAGCTATATATTATATTATACTGTATACAGACCTGACCAAACTGCCAATAAAAATTGCCCGATTTGACATTGCCAGTCCCATCAAATAGACGCTATCACGCGCATCAACCGCGAAATTTAAAAATTTTGCTTCAGTGTGCCTGTATGAGCTCGAAATATAAACAAATTTGAATGATTTTGTCATCAACTAATAACTTAATAATTAATGGCAAAATCAATGAACTTGTTTAACTCTAGCGCACACCGCAGCTACATTTTTAAATTTCGCGGTTGATTTCATTCTCATCTTTCATTTGCCAGACTCTAACGCCTATTTCTCATCGGCGTCAACGTAATTATTTCATACTAAAATTAACTTATATTTGTAAACCTTAAGTGTCAAATTGGCATAAACTAATTATAACACCCAGAAAATTATTGTCTATGGGCTACTAGCGTAACTTATGTTGAGTTGTTATTTAAAAGTAAGCCCAGAAAGTGGACCGTGTATTACATTGACAAGTTTTAATGATTCGCAAGTGCTTAGTTTTTGCTTGGTGATTAAATAATGTTAACTAGAAACTGTTTATAAACAAAAAACAAATTTCAGAGTGATTCGTTAGGTAAGGTTTAGGTATTTCGTATTTATATTTTCTCCAACTTGCTCGGAAATATTCCCATTAATGTAGTAAAAACAAACCGTGAAGTCCATCGTTATATACGTTGATACGATAATCAATTAAAAAAAAAAGTGGAATTACTTCCAGGACAGGCCTGGGAAGTGTACATTATTGTGCAGGTTTTTACTTTTAATTTCATTCAAAACTTTGAAAATTCGCCATACAGCCAATAGTAACGTACAAAAACCGAGATTTAAAAAAATTAATTGTTTTCTGCGTTTAGTTAATGCATGGTTAATGCCAATAATAATAGAAAAAAAAACAATAATTATTGTGTCCAAATCATAATACAGTTTATTTAGTCTTAATGATCTTCTGGGACTGATACATATTTTGTAGCAAAGATATGTTTTTTAAATGTTGTGCGTTTAGGAATTGCCGATTCAACTAAAAGTAATAATGCATATGTTTATTTTAACTATTGCTATGGGTTTTCTTTTTATTTACTTTCATTTTATTTATTTCATGTGGAACAATTCGGACCCGAAACTTTTAACTTAAAAAAAAATAAGGCGGGAACGTGAATTTCATTTTGTCGAAGATTGTCTGTCGTGTTATTTTTACGAAAATAAGTTAACAAACATGTGTCAAATTTCCTCGCATATTTGGAGAAAAGCAGTATACATGCCTCGGCAGGAACGTCATTTCGTGGATGAGTACGGTTTTGAAGGACGAGGCGAAGCCGAGTCCTTTAATAGGTACAAATTTTTCCCGGCCTCTGCAGTAATATACTATTGTTATGCATTAAATAATAGAATAGAATGGATGGCCGAAATTTTAATTGCTGTGCGCTGATAACTATTTAATAATACTGTTATAGAAAATATAGAAATTTCACTTTTTTGTAACCACGAGATAACGCAAAGTTGTTATAAACTAAATTAAATAATTTGGATATGGGTAAACTTATTTTCTAACAGTTGATCGTAACTAGTTGTACTTGTATGAAAAAAATATTTCATAAACGCATTACCGCGCATTATTGCGTCGCGCAGTCGGGTAAAAATATAGCACTGAAGAAGTTATTTCCTTTTTTCTTTACTTACAGCGTAACTAATATTGTATGAAAATCCGTAATTTAGCCCCTGCATAATCTAATCAATTGATTTAATCGTCATACACTTTAAAAAGTTTGACTTTTATTGTGCAATTTATTGAAATTGTGAACAAACGATTTCGCTAATTTCAAATTTCGCGCGTCGCGTCAAATGACCTTGCCCGCGCGGGTGTCTAACATGACATCGTAAGTAATATTTGAAAATAGATAATTATAAATGTACCTATTGAATTAGCGATTTAATGGACTTACCTATATATATGTGCGTGTTTTGAATTATAAAATGCTTATTAGTATTTTGATAGTAAAAATACGAATAGGTAATACAGTCTGGCTAATGAAAGATGAGACTGGAATTAACTGCGAAATTTAAAAAAGTAGCCTGTGCCTTTATGAGCTAAAGTTAAACAAATATATTGCTTTTGTTGTTAATTATTAAGTTTTAAGTTCATGAGAAATCATTTTCTTTATCTAGCTTATAGAGGCACACCGCAGCTACATTTTTAAATTTTGCGGTTGATTCCAGTCTCATCTTTCATTAGCCAGACTCTAAAGGTGCGTCCACATTTGTATCATTTGCCCGTATCAGATCATCGTCGCGTGGCATGATCGCGTGTCACGATGACGCGTTTGGCCGTTGCGCCGATCCGATCGCTCGAAATCCATTTGCTACGCGTATCACACACTTATATCGGAAGAGTGCAGCGTGATCGGCGCGCCGACAGTGAGCGACCAAGCAGCGTGATAAGCAGTCATGCCACGGCACGGTGATCGGATACGAGCAAATGATACAAGTGTGGACGCACCTTAAGGTAAATAACACGTTCACGAGTAGTTAACCTAGTCTCGGTCTGTTGCCAATTATCAATAAGTTTTACAACGCGAGCAATGACAAATCTGCAGAATCAGGAATACCTATCAAATTCTCATTATTTTGACAAGATTTTAAGTACTCCTTGTAATATTTTCATGGGCCGACTAGGTATGCTGATTGATTACATTCAGTTGCCACTATCAAAACTAAAATATCCGTTGACGTTAGCGAATTTGATTTTATAACTAATGACGATGCCAAAAAGTTAGTACTTAAGCAAATAGGTACGAATCGCATCAGCCGGCAGACTTCGTAGATTTACGTGATTGTAACACATCGCTGTCGCGTCGCAGTCAAACTCGGTGTTATAGTGCCTGGTTCTTTCACCCTATAACCAATTCGTGGGATTCGGCTTCATAAAATATTTAACACTAATACAATTATATATATTTAACTACTAGGATACATTTTCATGAACGATATAAATAGATCATCAAAATGAAAATATTCTAACATCGACAATATTATAACTTAAAATTTAAAATCTATTAAAACGAGTAAAATGCGTGCACTAAAAATAAGGCAAACAAACAAGGTAATTAAAAGAAAAATGCAAAACCTAATTAAATTAAACCTTTGAAATCCTGGGATTCGAAGCGCACTTCAGCTACGCCACGACGAGCCTTAATGACCTGCGCGAAATTAGCGTATGTTTCCTTATAGTCTTCCTATCTGAAAAGACCCATTTCATTTTGTGGCTAACAAAAGCGACAACTCGAGAATGGTCTATATGATAAGGTTACAGCGTGTTAAGGGGATGCATCGAAAATTTAAGCTATTTTGTAGCGCATTTTTTGTCAAATCTAGTATATAAATCAGGCTGTTTTCAGATAGGGTAAACCAGGGTATGATTACCCACTGGCAGTGATTGCCCGCTTTAAAAAAATATTATCGACTATTAGCATTGGATCGTTCTAGTTGGGTAAGAATTCGCTAGATGGTGCAGTAATTTAATGTTAAGTAGATTTAAAATTGACATCTGGCAACACTCTAGAAAAAAAAACAGTAATGGCGGATTTTGTCAAGATGGGTGAAAGTGTTACTCAACCAGGTAAGCATTTAACCAGTTTTCTTAAGAACTTACTTTCTTAAAGTATTTTTGTGTGTTGATTATTTGATATTCAGCTTGTATTTCATGAATGTTATGAAAGTAAATGTAGCCTAACATCGTTTTCAATGCAAATCGGTGTTCAATTTTAAATCTTAACGGTTATTTTAGCCGTGGGCAATCACTGAACCAAAATTTGAACATTTTTAGTAAAAAGGGTTTTTTTTAGTAATTGCCATGTGGTAATGTCTATAGTTATTGCCCGGGCAATATCTGTCATGGTATATTATTGATAAAAGTATTGCCAACATCACTTATTGTTGTGATTCAAATGCTTGAATTCTTTTGCAATCCCTGTGAATTCATAATATCTAAATCGTAATTGTTATATTTTCAGTATGCCAAAGACACCAAAAGTATAAAAAGTATATTTCATGCACGGTGCATTCCTCGAAACCATAAGGAACATATACCCAACAACACCGATTTGAATTTATTTTTATGCCATCATTGCTTTATGGTAGATGATTCTGAGGGATAAATTGGGTATTTCCGAAAATCATTTTTTCTTCGAGGCAAAAATTCCGTTCTCTTTTTTTCCCGGTGGCATTTTTCTCCAGTCACCTATTTTCTTGGTGGTAATTATTCCGTTCCCATATTTTCCCAGTGACATTTGTAACCATTCTCATATTTCCAAGTCAAAACCGGATATCAAGTGGTCGAAAAATCCAAATATTACCTATTTCACCTTAAAGCAGGTCCGACTTGGCTAAGGTTAGGTACGACGACGAGCGTAGCGAGGAGGAGTGTTAGGTTGAGTTGTGACCCTAACGAGCGAGCGAAGCGAGCGAGCCGCGGATATCGAGTGGTCGTAAAATCCAAATATTACCTATTTCACCTTAAAGCAGGTCCGACTTGGCTAAGGTTAGGTACGACGACGAGCGTAGCGAGGAGGAGTGTTAGGTTGAGTTGTGACCCTAACGAGCGAGCGAAGCGAGCGAGCCGCGGATATCGAGTGGTCGAAAAATCCTAAGATTGCCTATTTCACTTTAAAGGCATGAAGCTTCTGACAAATAAATAAATTGGGCAAAATATGCGAATGGTTACAAATGTCACTGGGAAAATATGGGAACGGAATTAAATGCCCATAGAAAATAAAATATTGGGAAAAAATGCCACCGGGAAAATAAGAGAACGGAATATTTGCCTTGAAGAAAAAATGTTTTTCGGAAAATATGAGCCACACTCGATTCTGAGTCTGGTGATTCTGACTCATCATCATCATCAACGAAAGAATTATTTGATGCTGTCATGAAAGCTAAACGCAACCCTTTTTAACTTATTTAAAACCATCTTGTCACCTAGATTTGAGTTTAATGTTTTGTTTTTAATGTTTATTTTGTGTCAATTCCGACGACTGACGTCAGACAAAGACTTTGATTTATGATTTTAAGGTATTGGGCAATTACTATGCTGTGATATGGCAATTACTGTGAGTGATCCCCATTTGTTCCATGGAACTGTGACATCATGGTACAAAATAGGATTTATTTTGCCAAATTGTTCCATAGAACTACATACTAGCTTTTCACGCCGGTTTACTTGCCAGTGACGTAATGGAACAAAATAATACTACTTTTTTCCCATGCTGTTCCATTATGGAACAAAATAATAATTAGTATTCCCAAGTTGTTCTATAGAACTTCATACTAGTATATTACCCAACTTCACTACTATGCGGGCAACCTTATCACACCTCAGGCGAAGTAATAATTTTACTTATCTAATCTGTTTTACAACTTCAAAAAATAAAAGTTTTGTTAGTAGAAATATTTTTGTAAAGACTGCAAAGTTCCTATTTAGAACTAATTTATTTTAATGGTAATGATTTTTTTGTCATTTTTTTAATACATATTTAATGAAAGATTGTGAAAAAGCAACTACTTTATTTGTGTTTTACTATCATATTTAAAATAAAAAGGAAACTAAGACATCATTTCATTGATTATATGAAAATAAATGTTGACTCCTTACTTTGGGTATCTACTACAGTCTGGAGTCTACACAGACTTGTCATGACTCAGAATGGTATTTATGACTTCACACCAAAATGTTTAGACACGCGGCAGCGTGTCAAGCCAAGTTCAAGCAAAGGAACTGGCTACCAGCGCCGAGTGTAATATTACACGAACCACTTGGTGCCACTTTTGACCCTTCTATAACTCAAAACCTCTTTCACGTAAACACATAAAAGAACGCGTGTTTAATTATATCCATAAGGACATCTAGAAGCCCAAATTTCATGAAGCTAGTTCAAACAGTCATAAAGATATGAAGTTCAAAAAGTCGTAAATTTTAGCACTGACTGACTGACTGACATATAGTATTAAATCAGTTATTTTATAAAGTTATTCAACATATATATTTTTTATTTCTGATAAAAATTTAAATCAAATCAAACCTACTTTAAGATCTCACATTTTTAAATAACAGCAATCGTTATAGGTATCCAATAAAGCAATGAAATAGAGTTTAATACTTGTTTATAATTTTTAATTTCAGTTCAGTTAATAATTTCCCAGCAAAGACTTCTCTCATTGTAACTGACAATTCGAAAGTGCTTGTATCTATGCCTACTTCAATAAAGGATATTTTGATTTGATTTGATTTGATAATGTTATTTTGTTCCTATAAACACATATTTGAATTTTGCATAAAACTTGGCACTCATTTAGATCTCCATTCTTTTTGCGGCGAAGCCCACAGCCAAGCATAATTGTTGTATTGAACTTGGCTCTCCTTTTTTACATTTATGTTTTTGGTGGGATTGAAATTTCTGCGCGGGGATGCTCATCAACAATTTATGTAAATGTAGTGGCTCTGTTAAACAAGAACAAGCTTCCCAAGGTTCTTTACCCCGTTTTTATATTACTATCGCCTCATCATTGAGAATTAGTTCTTCTGGTTGCGAGTCCATTTTACAACAATGTCATGATATGTTCAAGACTAATCAAAATCACAAAGGCTAATCTAACTGACAGTGCAATCTAACTGATCGTAAATAATATTATTTGCTATTCTAAGTTCCATGGAAAAATTGTAATAATCAAGTTTGCCATGTATTCTATAGAACAACTTTACAATACTGCCATATGAGTTTGTTCCACAGTATTCTAGTTCTATAGAACAAATAATATTTGGCAATCTTATATGTTCTATGGAACAATTAAAAATTAAAATATCACTTACTTCTATGACGTCACAGTTCCATGGAACAACTGGGAATCACTCATTACTGTAGACTATGGGCAATCTCTGTACTTTTTAAAGTTGAATCATCGAGAGCGTGGAATTGCATATGTAGTAGTATTGTTTGTTTACAGGCATTCTATATTTGAATTTTCTATTTTCTTGTACTATCAGCATACAAAGAGGTTGTTATATATATATATAACAACCTCAAGAACTAAAAACAAAAATAATGTCAGTGTGAAATTGTCAATATTATTTACGTTGTGCGTATATTTTTACATCTGATTTGATTGTATTCTCAATTAATTATTGTGTCCGCCCGTACGACTACGAATAATTTCTATATTTTAAAAAAATATGGCTGTAAGTAATTTTGGTCCTATTGAGAGTCAAAGTAAGCAAATAATTTTCAACTGTTATAAATATTTTGAAAATGAATTGACGAAAAATTTAAACTTGCCTTACACCGCTGCCCAGTTAGTTGAAAAAGCTACAGATGTTTGTCTCTCTACTGTTTATAACATTGTGACTGAGAGCAACAACGAGAAATTCGCAACAACAAAGAAATTCACCTCCCCGAAGAATAAAAAGTTGCGTCCTTGTCCGTCATCAGCAGTAGACGATTTTGATCAGGAAGTCATCCGGAGAACTATATACAATTTTCATCTGTCCCATAAGCAATTTCCAACCTTAAAGGGACTCCACTCTGTGTTAAAATCCGATATAGATTACAAATTTGGCATTTCCACCTTACGAAAACAAATACAAAAATTAGGATTAAAATGGAAAAAGACCGAGGACAACCGAAAAATATTAATGGAAAAACACAACATACGACTGCTAAGAATAAATTACCTTATCAAAATTGCGGAATATCGATCTCAAGATAGACCACTAGTTTATACTGATGAAACCTACATCCACACTTCACATGTGTCCGGAGAAGCTTGGACCGATGGAACAGAATTTGGTGTAAAATAACAAATCAGTACAGGCCAGCGCTTAATAATAGTGCACGCAGGAGGAAAAGATGGTTTTATTCCCAACGCTTTGTTAATGTTTAAGGCAAACCAAAAAACGGGAGATTACCATGACCAGATGAACTTTGTCAACTACGAAAAATGGTTAAAAGAAAAATTAATACCGAACCTCAAACCGAATAGCGTACTTATCGTGGATAATGCGTCCTATCACAACTAACTTTTGAATTGTGCTCCAACGTCAAATTCTAATAAACAAGAAATGATGGATTGGTTGACAGAACACAACATTTCGTATAACCGGTTGATGTACAAAACCAGTTTGTATGAATTAATTAAACAAAATAAAGAGCGGTTTCGCGAGTACCACATAGATGCAATTTAAAAAGAACATGGCCACTCCGTATTACGATTGCCACCGTATCACCCGACATTCAATCCGATCGAAAATATTTGGTCCATGGTAAAAGGATATGTAGCAAAAAGAAACGTTTCATTAAACATGCAAGGCATTATGAGTTTAGCAACTGAACGAATGAATACCATCACTGCTGAGGACTGGGAAAATATTTGTCACCACGTCGAACGTGAAGAAAATAAATATCGATGTCAGGAAGGAGAAATGGATCAAATAACAGACAATTTTATTATTAATACTTGTGACAGCTCAGATGAAGAACATGATAGCGAATAAAAGAAAAAAACAGAGGACTACTACTTATTCCACTTCTTGGGTATGTCATTTTATTAAGTTAAGAGAAAATTATTCTCCTTTTGTTGCAAACGGTACAACCACTACAAATGCAATTCCATCTTCTCGATAATTCAACTATAGATGATTTTAGTTTCGTTGCATAATTTCCTATGTTACGTAAGTTTTAATTAAAAATTGTTTGTATTCTATGGAAGAGTCTATTAGGCCATAAGAAAATAGTAATAAAAAGTTAGTACCTATCATATTTTCTTTTTTATTGCATGTGAATGCGTTTGAAATCCTTAAGTGGGCAATAACTATATGGTTTACCCTATGTGTTTCTTGAATATATAACCTATTGAGTGTTTAACGCGGAAACATGTTTAATGAAAAAATGAAAAAAAATTCCTCGATAGAAAAAAAGTTATCCGAAAACGCGTCTTCATTTCCCGTTTTTTGTCTAGTTTGTACAAACGACAGGTTAATAAACGGCTAAATTATGTTAAAATGTCATTCTTCCCTTTATCTTTCAAGTAATTAACTTAAATGTTTACAAAAAATAATATCTTCGATTTCATGGTACTTTTACATATGGCGCTTACGCCAAATAACCACAAGCATGTAGTGTATTAGCTTTCTCTTTCTTTGATGCGCGCGAGCAATAAATGCGTCCCTTATTACAAATCACGCTTATTGGCTGGCTCCGCGTTTGGGGCGTGATTTACGAATGACGAAGTAGCCCCTTAACTGCTTCCCTTCTACGGAAAGGGCGTTGCCGCAGGTAGTCATACTTGTTATGGCCATTTTTTGGCCGGATGCTGCACTTTGTGATGAAAGCAAGCCGCTTTGCACAGTGATAGTAGGGACCAAACTGAGTGATTTGACCCGCAGCAGCAGAAGTTTCACACCTTAGGAACAGATGTGGCGCCACTTCTTTAAAATATATTTCAAAAAATTCTACAAGCTAAAGTTATGGACCGATTTCAATGTTTAATATCTCCAATAAATTATAAAAAAATACTGAAAAAAATTATACTGTAAACTTCTGGCAAAACACAGCATCTCAAGTTTTTTTTTTCTTACTTGATTTTTAGTTTATACTTGATTTCTTAAAAAAACTGTATGCAACATGAATGGCTTAATGTATAAACATATTACTCAGTAAATAACAAGTACTATAAAAAAACCCGACACCGATACCATTCATACATCACGAAATATGAAAGTTTGAATGTGAGCACAAATTTCTTTAAAAACTATTTTAAAAAAATCTACAAGCTAAACTAATACACCGATTGCAATTTTTATTATCCCAAATGATAGCTTATTACATACGTTGCTTACAAAAAAAATTATTAAGAAAATATATATTGAAAACGTTTGGCAAAAAACGCCATCTTAAGTAGTTTTTTCTTACTTGATTGGTAGTTTTTACTTGATTGCTTAAAAACATTGTATGTTGTATGCAAAATTAATGGTTTAATGCATATGTATATATTTCTGAGTAAATAACGTATTATAAAATAACACCCGACATCGATACCTTTCATACTTCACGAAATATTTAAGTTTAATTGTGCACGCTTTTCTGACAAATTACTTTCAAAGAAACCTACAAGTGCAACGAATGTTTTGATTTGAATGTATAATGTTAAATGAAAAGAAATTACCTAATTCATATAAAAAAAAAAAAAGTTTTTTCCTGGTGCTGAGTTACGAAAAACTATAATTACTTTAAAATACAAATCATTTATTTATTCCAAAATACAAAAAATGTCAACAACCAAGTACAAAATAATAATACTTCTTTAAAATTAGTCATTATTTTTATTCAAAAGTGACTACATTTGAAGACAAAAAATAAAAACTAAGTATAGGTCCCCGGCATAGTTGGTTCTGAGATATATTAAATGTGGCATAGTAGTTAAAAAAATTGCTTTTTATCTGATAGAACTACATCTTAGATATTGTTGCGAAGACCATAGCGTCATCAATCGTCGTGTGTTTACTGAATGTGTATGAGTTTTTCGCAGACTAAATTAAGAACCGAATGACCCTGTCGTAAGACAGTGGCTAAATGATCGTGAGGTCGGCGGCTCAAATCCCAGCATGGGCGAGCTTTTTGCAAGTTTTCGTCAGATGTTTAGATTTTAGTAGATGAGACTAAAGTTTCTAGAAAGTTTGAAGAAAAGAACATTCCGTGCCATAGAAGGACAAATGTATGGGATTCGAATATGCTAGAACCTTCGACACAGCCCAATTTACTAGAAAGACGACGCTACTCAAAACAGCAGATTAACAAAAATATGACGATAAAAAGTGGCAAAAGACGAGCGAAATTAACGGGTATAAAAGACGACGACAGTGGAGCACACGACAGTCTCTCAGAAAGTGGCAAGCGAAGGAGAAACAAGTGGAAAGAAGAGGAAGTTAAAACTGAAGTGATAAAAGTGAAGTAGTAGAAGTGAACTAGAAAGTGTTCAGTGTCAGTGACTCAGTGTGTGCTATACACGGTGCAAAGTCTAGTATCGGTACAGGGACGCATTTAACAGTGAATCCCTGCTACTGTAAGTCGCAAATAAACTAACGTGGAACAGTCAAGGTGTTTTAACTCTATCCTATACCCCACGCTCGTATCATTTGTTGTCAGAAGTGAGATGCTTACAGGCTACAGTTTGAAAAAGTTGTTGAAGTTAACGGATGGAGTTATGAACAAGCGGCTACGGCTTTGACTCTGGGACTCCGAGATCAGGCTTTATCGGTACTGGAGGCGGTGGGTCAAGGCGCAAACTACGAACGACTGTTAGAGGCCTTAGAGACGCGGTATGGCGACAAACATCTAGAGCACGCCTATCGAGCTCAGCTGAAGGATCGCAAGCAGCGCCACGGGGAAAACTTGCAGCAGTGGGCGATTGAGGCTGAGAAACTGGTTCGCAAGGCATACCAGACACGAGCTGATGTGGATTCCATGCTTGTGGAAGCCTTCGTCGACGGAATCCGATATGGTGAAGTGAGGGCTGCAGTGCGGTTGGGTCATCATGCTCTTCTGAAAGAAGCTCTGGCCCATGCATTGGAGGTAGAAGGCGTGCGTCAAGACCTGGGTACACATCGACTGAGACAAGTTGCGGTACCCGTACAAACGTCTGCGGGACGGTCTTATGGTCCGCGATGCTTTGAGTGCGGTGAACGCGGACACTTCCGAGCCAGATGCCCGAAGTTAAACCGGCCTGATAAGCGAATTTAAGGCGGACGATGTCGCGGGCAGAAGCTAGTTGTAAATATATGCCGATTGCGCTTTATACTGTCTTTTAGCAAACATGGATTTACAGTTAGATTGGGGGACACCGGGTTTTTTACGCCGATGTGTTTCTAATGGAGGGTTAAATTTTAGGGTTTTATGTAGTCTGAGTGTTGTATTCAAAACATACAGCTTCCTCATAGTTAGTTGGTCACTGATTTCATAAAGTTCCTTTGTAGGAAACCTGTATAGTTTTGTCGAAGTCGAATTGCGTGAGAACTTGCATGAAATATGAGCATAAAAATACTTCGTACCTAGATACCAGAACATATGAGATTATTCCATTTATTTGTTGAGTAGTAATTATTTAATATTTTGACCGAAAATATATATCTGTTGTAATTATATAATATTTTCAGATGCAGACAGTGGGCCAAGTCTCAAAAGAAGATCCAATAATGCTAGTAAAACAATAAATATAAGACATCATAAGACAAAGCTTATTATTTTATTTTGGGTTCACATTCAAGTCCTTCCTTGTATTAGCACATTTAAACAAATATCTACCGTACAACATAGGACTTAAACGTCGACTCAATCCTAAACCAAATTTCATTTACAAAAATTGTCGACATGAGCCTATATTCCAACCCAGTCCATTTTATCGATATCGATAAAAATCGCAAGCGTATAGCCTACAACAGTATTTTAGTCTGTTAGATTGGTTCTTTGACGTACATGTTGGTATCAATTTGCCATGCAAATTGATTATATTGGCTAGTCCCGCTTAAAACGTAGTGAATGAATGAATGATAATTTATATATAAAAGAAACAACGTGGGCCCTAGAACGCTGCCCTGTGGGACAACATAGGTTATATCTAATTCCTTGCTTATGAAGTCTCCTATTTTAACTTTTTGTGTTCGCCCTTGTAAGTAGTCACTCAACAGTTGTAGAGGTAAGCCCCGTATGCCAACTCGTTTAATTTTTTGAGTAAGAGTGGAGAGAGAGACCTTATCAAGAGCCTTTTTAAGAACTAGAAATATGGCGAGGCATTTATTGCCTTTATCAATATTGTCGGTAATTATTGATGTTAAGGATAATATTGCATCTTCAGTGGACCTGGATTACCGGAAACCAAACTGGTTGTCTAATAAAATTTATTTAGGTAAGAAACAAGTCTATTATTTATAATTTTCTCTATTATTTTGGAGATGGCAGTCAGTACTAAGATAGGTCAATAGTTTACTTACTTACGCTTACGTCATCTTTCTCTCCACTCTTATGCACCGGTGTCAAAATGGATTGTTTTAGTGGGGCTGGGAATACTCCCTTTTCAAAACACAGGTTTGTTAGGTAGCTAATTAGAGGGCTAACAACAGTACAGGTGTGCTTAAGGAATTTGGTTGGTATATTATCCCAACCAGGGGCGCTATCAGCTTTTAGGCCCATAACAATGCAGTGTACTTCCTGGGGGTCAGTGTCCAGGTGAACAAATGATGAGGTATTATAATCTGGTATGTTACTTCCAGCAAGGACATCGTGTTGATTTGGATTACTTAAAATGTCCTCTGCTAATGTTTTTCCAAGGTCAGCAAAATAATTATTTATGTGATCAACTGAAGCAGTTGGGGATGTCTCAGTGTTTAATAGTTCAGTGTTTTTCGTTTTATCGGATTTGTAGTGTGTTATTCTTTTTATTGTCTTCCAAAGCATTCTTGATTTTTCAGATGATTTTACTAGCTGTTCTTCATCATATTTTCGCCTTATTTTTTTATTATATCATTGCAGAAATAGCGATATCTTTTATAGGTGATTTTATGAACTTCATTATATGGTTCCAGTGGTGACTCGAGTTGAAGTTTGTTACGATTCCTGATAGATTGTAACATACCAGGGGGCAATCCACTGTTTAATTATTCGTTGACTGCTTGGTATGTTTTTAACACTTTTAGTTTCGTCCAAAGATGTCTTATTTTGTTTAATTGTGAAAGATGACGATCCAGATTGAATAACATAAAAATGGAAAGATATTTATTTTTTAATTTTTGATTCCTGTATCTAACGATTGCATCTTGAAAATACTATATTTATGAGTATATGAACATTACGGTGTGCAAGGCAACATTTTCAAATTTTCTGAGCGCTTTCTTTGTTGTAAACGCACAATTTTCAGTCATAATAATCATAACATTAGAAGAATTCCATAATAATGTTGAGAATACACAATAGAGTTGTTTTCACCTACACATATAAGTCTGATAATGCAGGAGAATATTTTTTTTGTATATTTATGAATACAAAAACCTACTGTTCCTGTGATCGGTAGGTTTTTATTATATTAAATATTTAAAATATTCAATTAAATAAAACAATTTAACGGATTATATCGCGTATATTATCTCATTTGCGTTTCCAACGTTTCGGCAGCTTTTCAGCTTTCCATAGACAGCTGAAATGAGTAATAATCGCGGAAACAGAAGAAAATTAAAATATTGTTTTGCGCGTACCACGTGAACAAAGTGGAAACGCCCTTGAAGAGCAGATGACGTCATTTTACGAAGTTTGACTGTGTGCAATTTCGCCGCTGCACTATGGGGCGAAACAAAGAAAAAGTGGACATTCGTACTTTTTTGGGAAAAAGGTAATAAAAATATATTATTTATTTTGATTGGACAAAGCCAAGAAACGGGCACCTACTATACTGGGTTATTTAGCGTTTCGCACTCTTAAAAAGTAGCAGAATATTATTCTGAAGGATTCAATTCTAGGTCTCGCTTAGTTTCCTTGAAAATACCAAAATTTGGGTGCCATACAAAAAAAACCACATTTTATTTTTTGCTGCTTTAATTGTGCCTTATTTTGAAAAATTGTATACCACATTTATTGTCTGGCACATAATTTTGTATCGACAAGCATTTTTTTTTATTCCGTTTTTCCCAAAAAAGTACGAATGTCCACTTTTTGTTCGTTTCGCCCTATAGTGCGCTGTGATGTTTAGTCAAATACGTATAGTAAACACAAAACTATGAAGCTAAAGTTTACGGCAAAACATTCGTCAAGTTTCAAGCTAATAGATTTATTTAATAGCTATTCTACTTCACAATATCACTTATTTTCAAACCATCAAAGTATACAGTGTTTTCTTTTATTTCCGTTAACGTTTAGGGAAGATTCTGCAGGGCAAATCAAGTTAATTTTTTGAAGAAACTAGTGTCTTAAATCTTACTATTTTTGAGATATTCAATAAATAAATTTAATGGCTGAACTAGTGTAAAAGGTCCTTCATTACGTCGTACTATTATTTATCTTTTAAATTCCGTCAGTAAAGAGTTTTCATTTCATAGCTATTTGTTACAAGAGAGGTGAGTTCGTTAGACATTAAATACTTTTTCTTTTATTATGTGTCACATCAATGTCATAAAGTTGTGGTGCCGAGTTTGCCCGATGTCTTCCTCGTACGAGTATAGCCGATTAAGGCAACATCTGCCGGGAGTGGCTCCGCATTTTCCCGAACTGTCTGTTGTGTGAAACGACCAATTAAATTCCAATCGAGGACGTTGCCATCTGCACGTTATAACAATAATCGCTAGGTTACGATTGCCTGATCTGTTATTGGTCTTTGTGTTATCTCCTCATCCCGGACAACGACAGAATGTTCGACATGTTCAATCGAGAACGTTGCCAAAGTCACGTTATAACAAAAACCTAGTGAGTTACAGTTGCTAAATCTGTTATTGGTAGTTGTGCTATCTCGGCATCCCCAACAACACCCGAATGTTTTAGAAACAACGTCAAGTTACTTTCAGGAATAGGAAATCATAAATTACTTTCAAATAATAATCTTACTTCCCACTAATCTATCAGAGATAGATAACAGTAAAGAAAACAAAGAAAAATGTAATAAGTAAGTTATTGAGATTTGAACCTAAAACCCCACAATCCATTAGCAAACTATCTACATCTACTACTAAGCTATGTGTTCGCCAGGGGTGCCTGTCGTTTCGCATAACGTTTTTTGTCCTAAAAATGTTTGGCCGAGAATGTTTGGCATACTGTTGAATGGCATACTACTCGTTTGTGCTAATAATTTTTGCGCATACTCATTTAAAGTCCTAAAGCAAGTTTGTCCTAATATTGATAACTGCTAAAATCGAATTACCTAAAGCATACTATTCCTACCATGAATTGTCCTAAGAATTATTTTGCCTATTATTAAATTGGCTACACTTACAGCACCTAAACTAAACTATGGTAGGCGTGAAGTCAGAAGCGTTACGTATTCTACTTTAAGGCAGGTCAGACTTCGGTTACGTTAGGTACGACGACTAGCGAAGCGAGGAGGAGTGTTAGGTAGAACTGTGACCCTAACGAGCGAGCGAAGCGAGCGAGCGAAACGCCAGAACCAACAAGGTTGAGAAGGTTAGGTTTTGCTGCGTTATTATTGCGATAGGCAAAAATAGTGCGAATCGTGTCATTACTGCATTTGCTATTGCGATTTTGCTAGGCGTTAACTTTTAACGTTTAAAAACTCTGCTTGCAAAAAATCATCAAGATTTATGCTTAATGACATGTAGTAAAAACAATTTTAGCACATTAAATATTAGGAACACTACAATTATGCACACCAATCATTCGACATTAGAATCTTAGCCACATCAAACGATAGGACAAATAATATTTAGGACAAACGATAATAGGAGCAACAATTTCGGACGATCAAAAATATGCGGAACAAAGTGTATGCTATACGTTATTAGGACAAAGGACGTTATGCGACACAACGATAGGACTAATAATTGTATGGCAATCGATATAGACCTGTTGGCCAGAGTTGGGCAAATATTAGTTTGACTAAGACTAAACGCCCAAACGTTATTCTCATTCAAAAAATTTCAAGTAAGATTTAGTCTTGAGCGCGTCATACTGAATGACGTGAAATAGACTAAATTCGAAAATTCGTCATTCTGATTGACAAATAACGTGTAGTTTACTATATTAGTGTACATTAGTTTGAGAAGCGCTTATTCAAACTAACGTTTTATTTGAATGACTGTTGTTTTGATTATGATTATTTTTAGTGTTTTTTTTATGTATGTTATTTTTAACCAGTTTCTTATACTTAGTGTAAGATGCTTAATTCAAAGTCATGAGTATTTTTGACAAAAAAATCCTTAATACGTAATTTGTAGTTAGTTTATTAGGTAACCTATTGTTTATATTTTCCTGTTTGCGCAAGTGGGAATGTAATCATTTTCGAGTATAGATATCTATATATGTAATTTCCTCAAGGAAAATCATATCCATTAAATACCCAAGGAACAGAACCCACCGAACGTCCCACAATGCCGCCCAATCGAGCATTATTGGGCTCAAGTCAAGGGAATTTTAAGAAAGACGGGTAAAGTGGCCAAAACTATAGACGACTTCCGCAAGAATTGGAATGCTGCAGCCAGAAAAGTTAAAAAAAGTTCCGTAAAGGCTGATATGGAAGGCGTTCGAAAGAAGCTGTACCACAAGTACAAAAAGTACACAAAATAAAAAAAAACTTACAATAGGCATGAGGACTGGGTATGAAAATCAAAATTCTAATTAGTCCTTCAGCAAGAAAATAAAAAAAATATTGGACACGAATTTTTTAATTTTTGAAAAATAAAAAACAACTAAGATAAATCGCATTAAAGTTTAGGAGTGGGAGCTCGTGACGTCACTCCTATGTAAAATTTGTACTTAGGAATGACGTCACGTGACATTTTGACTCAATATCGCCGTATCGCCTTTATTTTTCGATCGTGAAAAAAGAAAAAATACGTGTCCAATATTTTTTAATAATCTACATGATGGAATCATTATTAAAATTTAGTCATTCATCCCCATTATCTTAGCTGAAGATAGCTTTTTATTTTGCTTACACTAATATATATTGATATCTACCAAAAATATCGTTATTGTTTTCATTTGAAATTTACAGTTTTATTTCGTTACACCCTTTATTATGTAAGAAACCTGCTGTCCTGTCGTCATGTTTCTAGGCACAGTTTAACATTAAAAAACAACACATTACTTATGTGAACTTTCAACCCGCATCTTAACCCCTTCAAGGGATGAATTGGAACAGATGCCCTTATCAATCTTTTTCAATGTACATTTTAATGCTTCAGGGCATCTTAATGTACAGCAAGGGAAATTGAAACTTGTACCTTTTCCGTCACAATGACAATAAGAAATAAAAAGGTACGTGTTTCAGTTTCCCTAACTGTACCTACCTACTATCATGGAAGAATAAAACTGACTCCAAAAAAACAAAAAAGTAAAAATAACGCCATAATTCAGTTTCTTCAAATTACAAGTAACCGTTTGTATACTCAGTCTATACAGTGTATACAATTAATCTTATTTTGGCGTCGGTGCCATATAAAGAATGTGTAAAATATTGAAAATTGTCGATTTTAGTAACTTGTGACACGATGGCACCGACTCCAAAATAACATTAATTGTATATACTGTATAGATTGAGTATACAAACGGTTACTTGTAAGTAATTTGAAGAAACTGAATTATGGCGTTATTTTTTACTTTTTAGTTTTTTTGGAGTCGGTTTTATTTTTTTGTTTAAAAGTTTATTTATTTTACACTTATTAGTTAATCGTTACTTAAAAGTGTATCTCGTGACGATTCGAAAAAGCCCAAACACGGCTAGGATACATTATTTTATTGCATAGATCTGGTGCCTACCTTCCGGCTCCATCATCAAATCAATTCGATGGTACGATTCTCATCAGGAATATTTAAATTTGTGACTATGAAGTTGCTTAGCTAAATTAATCAAGATATTTTGTCGCCACCCGAAAATCATTTATCATTGAGGAGTTCCGATGGCATTCTGTGGTCTTCTGCATCAGTTCCACTTTACCAATTTACACTTTCTGAATGCAAATGCTTATTATGTTTCTTATAATACCAAAATCGCTATATGTATGCCTACAATATTTGAGGAGTTCCTTCAATTCCTCATGGATTCCATCATCAGATCTTCACCAAAATTAAATGGGACCAACTAGAAAGTACCTTCTATAAAACCAAAAAAAATATTTTGAAATCGGTCAAATAATCTTTGAGTAATCGGTGAACAAAAACATTCCGTCGAATTGAGAACCTCTTTCTTTTTTTTGGAAGTCGGTTACAAAGTAAGCCGATGGTGGCCCGGTTTACATCCCAGCCCCGACAACGCGTGACCGATGGCCTAATAAATTGTCGTAGTTTATGAATCTTATGATGCCAATTGTCTGTTCGGCTATCATCTCGACCGTGCAACGAAGATAGAATTTTCTCGCCTCGCCACTGGTCGCGCGTTATCAAAACTCGATTTCTGCCCGCAGATATATTTGCAGCCGGACCACGTCCGGTGTTAGATGATCATTCGTACTCGAAGGTAGGTTAGACACAAATTACGTACCTTGGACTGGGTTGCGAGGCGGGACTGTGCGCGGGCGGCGGTGGCGGCGGCGGTGGCGCCGCGCTCACGCTCGAGAAGTGAGACACTCCCGGCTCCGCTCCTTCTGTCTTAGCCTGCAAAAACCGATGTCACATTTTAGTACAGTGTTCCTGGATCTGCGATTCGCGGACTATCGCGAAAGATTTGTCCGCGTGAAGGTATGAATAGATTTTCTGTTAACATGTAAGAGCAACCCAAATTATAAAATACTCATACAATAGTATTTTATGCAAGTGTTGTATAATAGGGGTTAAAAAAGGCGAGTGGCGTGGGTAAAAAACGGGGGTGAAAACACAAAAAGTCTAAATATTTATATTTGCGCTGAGATTTTTCTAGCAGCAAATTGTTTGATACTTCTTGCGCCACGACACAAATTTCTTCACAAATTTTTCTCACGTTCAACAGCTTATAACAAGAAAACAACTAACAACTTCAAGATGAATACAATTTTGCGCCACGAATAAATTAAAAAGCGAACTGTCAATATCTATGTGATGAAAACATGTTATGATTATGATTCGAAAAAAGATAGGCGATAAAATATGTAAATGTGTAAATATAGACTTCCACATAATGACATAAAGCTGGAACGAGACAGCTGTCGTTCTTAAAATTGGAATATATACTACTTTTACATACGGCCTGTCTCTTATTAATGGTGAAGGGTTAATACCTTCACAGTACGTCTGTACGTAAATTGTAAAAAATGGTTTATATTATTTTTTAAGTTGGCAGCAATGCATTTACGTACATTATTATTTTTTAATTTAAAACTGTATGAATTCGGCGGTATTTTAAGTTGATAGTTGGTTAGTTTAAGACTCACTGAATATAAATTATTAGATTGAAATTTTGTACTCTGTGGCACCAAGGAATACGTTAATAGGGACATTGTAACACGCTTAGCAGTGCTTTTTTGGGAACAAGACTAAAGAGTTTTACAAGTCTTAAGTAATGTATGTCTTTATATTAGAGTTGGTAACCATTTAAATGTCAGAAAGAAGTACAGTAGTAGAAAAATAAATTTATATTAATATACGTTATTCGGCTTTTTACAATGCGAAGCAGTTAATGGACAACATTTTATTTTTAAGAAGTTACTACAGTTGAAATATCACGGATTGATTTGGGGTCTCTGAGCACTGTAACATTGTTCACGGAATTTATACAACTACTTCAAAAAAAAATGATATTATTCGTAAATGATGATTTGCTGAAACAAAGTTAATTCCTTGATTTTTTGGGATGAAAAAAACCGGCTAAGAGCCTGTCGGACTTTAAACAAATAAAATCTCGTTATGAAAAGGAGCACTACCAGAAGAGCGTATCTCCACGGCACTTACGTCCTTTTTCTGAGAAGCAGTTTGTCGGCAATAACTCAAAAATGGTATATCTGATCATGTTATTAATAATAGTGTTGTTATATCCCGTGAGACGCACCCATTATTAATTGTAATTATTGTATAGTGTCTGCACGTACTAAAATGGATTTTGACGAATTTCTACAATTTTTTATTTATTTGTCTTAATGTGTCTGTTTAAACCCATGCGTTGATTTCCAAACGCAGCCTGCCTCTCATAGCGTAAAATAAGCCGCTGTCAGGTGATGCCGCGCTTTTCATTGTCACAGACTGACTGTACGTAGGTCACTCGATAAATTTTGAGATGCTCGAAATTCGAAAATGGAACGCACCTGAATTATATGTTTTTAAAAAGTAAATTTATTTAAAAATAGAACACAAGTTGCCGATTCGCTCCAATTTAAAAAATGAATATGTTACAGTCATTTTCTGAAACGGTTCCCGCGTTTTTTCTTTGTAACGATGGAGCTTAACCGCGAACATTTGCGTGCTATGATATTTTATGATTTTAAATATGGTTTATCTGAACAATTCTGTTTGCAACGATAGCAGTCAGCGTTAGGAGATTCTGCTCCTTCACGGGCAACAGTTTTTAGATGGTTCAACGAATTTAAAAGGGGTAAAACCAGCCTCGAAGATGACCACCTAAGTGGTCGCCCGCAAACAGCAGTAACTGCACAAAACTTGTGGACTATTGAAATTTCGGTGCGAGAAGATCCACAAATAACATACAAAGACATAGAGAATATCTTAGGCTTATGGGAATAACTGACGTTCGGGGAACGTTAGCATCATTCTACATCAACATCTTGGTCGTTGGATACCACGTTTGCTCTCCGATACTGAGAAACAAGCTCGTGTAGATTGGTGTCGTGAGATGCGTCTACGATTCGACAACGGGACATCGCGGCGTGTATCGGAAATAATTACAGGTGACGAAACATGGATTTACCAATATGACCCGGAAAACAAGCGGCAATCGTCAGTATGGGTCTTCTCAGAGGGAAAGTTACTAACAAAACTACAAAGACCTCGTAACGGCGGCAAAAAAATGGTAGCTAGTTTCTTTTCACGGGGCGGACATTTATCAACATCAATGCTGAAAAATTATAGGTCAGTCAACTCTGATTGGTATACTACAGTAGCATTACCGCAAGTTTTCAAAGCAGTGCAAGAGAGGAGACCAAAGACTGGACTTCGGGGAATCTTGCTGCATCACGATAACGCCTCTTCACATACATCCCTCAGAACAAAGGCGTTTATTGAGAAAGCTGGGATAGAAACCTTACCACATTCACCCTACAGTCCCGACTTAGCTCCCTGCGATTTCTTTTTGTTAATGAAAGAAAAAATAAAAGGGAAGTTTTTTTCGAGTGCTGAAGAAGCCGTGGCTGCATATGAAGAAGCAATTTCGGACCTATCTGATGAAGGCTGGCAAAAGTACTTCCAAAGTTGGTTCAGACGAATGGAACTTTGTATAGAGAGTAATGGAGAGTATTTTGAAAAAATGTAAAATAAATGATACTAATATCTTCAATAGTTTTTTTTATCTCAAAATTTATCGAGTGACCTACGTATTAACGTTTAAAAACCGGCATTTTTATGTATGACTGACTCACTCACTTAATGACTAGATCAGGAACCTGACCCACTTCCAGGCAACCTGGCAAGTTGAAATTTGGCATCCGGCTGGATAATTGTGGAGATACAAACCATGCATAAAAAGAGCTATAAATATTGGCCTGAAAATTAAAAGATTAGGCCAATGCCGTAGATTTTTTTTACAAAAAGATTTTAAGTATTTTGGTATAAAAAGTAATGATATCCCACCAAAACATACACGTGAAAAATAGAAGTGGAAATAAGTGGTGCTAGCTATGTGTACATACGTACATATCGCCTACGTAATCATTCATCATAATATGATGAATAATAATGTTAATTAATGTTCAGTGACAATTATCAAAATCGATGAAGAGGAGTATATAATTATTTAAATAATTGTCGATTGTTTATTACGAGGGGTGATCCTTAGTAATGATAATCAGTACGAAAGACACATAAAATGATGACCTAACTAGCGGAGCTTGCTACCTTGAATTTCTTCGGTGTAGGGGAACACGCTCGCTTCCAGGTCATGGATTACTGTTTGGTCTCAGGATCGAAATGGTGGATCCAAGACTCGTCCATGGTTACGAACCGATGCCAAAATGTTTCGGGATCAGTTTGATATTTGTCAAGATCAGACTTCGAAATCTTACATCGTATTTTCTTTTGTTCAGCCGTTAACATTCTAGGCATCCAACGAGCGGAGACTTTTTTTATATGTAGTTCATCAGTTAAGATTCTTTGAATGCTGCCAAACATGTGCATGTGAGCTCAACTAGATGCCTGATAGTCATCCTTCTATCTGTTAAAACGAGATCATGATTTTTATGTTTTCTCCAGTAATGGCGACAGATGGACGGCCTTCGCGATGTTCATCTCGAGTGGGTGTTTTTCCCAAGTTAAACTCCTTTGAGCACCGTGCCACTGTGGATTACGGCGGAGCGGACTCGCCCAGTGTTCCCACTAATTCAGCGTATATATATCTTTAGAGCACATTTTTTTTTCAAACAGAAGTATTTAATAACCGCTCTCACCTCAGTTTTCTCCATTTTTTGCGTTTTTGTTCCGAATGCTCGAGAAAAAACAGCTGCAACTCTTTTTTTTCCTTTTTCGTCCTTTCGGACAACTGATGCAACTCTTTTAAAGATACATATTTTAAGTAGTATTTATGGCCAGTAACGGCATACCTATTTATTTGAATCCGATTCAATAAGTATTCAGTTATCATAACTTTTGGATCACCCCTCGAATTTTATTTCACGATAAAAATTACATTACAAACTTGCTTAATGTCACTATTATATGAATTAATATCATGAACATAATGCAAGAATTAATAATAACAATAAAGTACTGTTTACAATGTCAAATTAAAATAAGGGAAGTCAACAGGCAATAAGGATCCCAAGCCCAATAAGGATCGTCAAAAAATAAAATCAAGTACCTAAAATGAAAACAAAGATTATTTTCAAAACATTACACGATCTTCACTCATTATCGCACATCACAACAAAACGGGGCTTAACCGCGTATAAATATGATTTATTTAAATACCTTTCGTTTATATTATACGCGATTAAGTGCCGTTTTGTTGTGTTGTGATTAAATGATTATTTACTCAATGTCATGTCTCCTAAAGAACACAAGAAAAAATGAAAAATACCAATAAATAAAAATGACAGTTTTAAATAAAACACTTTCAATAAAATTATATATTCAGTTCCATATAAAGCCTGTACCGAAAAAAAAACTGTAAATTTCAAACGTTTGTCATTTTCATTCCAAACAAGATAGCTACTATTTTCTCGCAGTCATAAATAAGTGTCATTCTTACCTCAGCCATTGCTATATAAAGTACTCCGATATCTGGAAAACTTACTTTCCAAAATGGTCGTTTCCAAATGGCGTGAAAATCCGCAACATCCTAAGAGTCTTATCGCCAAAGACCTAAACTTAACGCGAATTTCTGTGGATTTTATTTTGAAGAACTATTTTAATACATTGTCTCTTGATCAGAAGCCCGGAAGTGGGAGACTTCAAGGGCCAAGTGACCCATGGCTTGACAAAAAGATGAAAGAAGAAGAGAAAGATATTGCCAAAAAATGTGGCACAAATGCATCCATGGTGCAACGAGCAAAGAAAAGAGCCGGTATGCAGACCCGGAAGAAAGTTAAGACGGCAAAAGTGACCGAAAAGCAGCGTTCTGTTATTAAAAGCCGAGTTCGAAAAGTATGCGATTTCCTTGGCACAACAAAATCACATTTAATTATTGACGACGAAACTTATCGCAAGACTGAGTTTACAACGCTTCCTGGTCCATAATACTACACGGCAGGTAAAGGAGAAACTCTTCCCGAGTCTGAAACTACCGTTAAGATTGGGAAATTCGACGAAAAATTTCTCGTATGGCAAGCTATCTGTGAATGCCGCGAGAAAAGCTCAATTTTTGTCACAAAAGGTACCGTCAACAGAGAAATATACATAAAAGAATGCCTTAAAAAGCGGTTGCTGCCATTTGTTGATTTGTCCACCACTTCCTCTTCTGAAGAGGGAGACACATCAATGTCCAGGCTTTGTGCGGGCAAGTTGGCAGCAGTTGTGGCCGTAGTATATTACGAGGCGCGTTCAATAAAAAGTGAGAATAAGCATGTTATAATAAACAACTTTTATTAATATGTTATTTTTCGACGACCTTTTAGCATAATACACTTATATCTACCAGTAAATGTATGACTACCACGTCATCGTCTTCAAATTTCTGGCCTCTCAGGTATTCTTTCAATCTCGGTAATATGTAGAAATCACTGAGGGCGAGATCTGGTGAATATGGAGGATGCTTAAAAATATCGACCCCCAGCATCACGAATTGCAGCCATTGCAACGGCGGACTTGTGTGCCGGGGCATTGTCCTGGTGGAACAGCACAACATTCGAGGGTTTAACTCGCCGTTTTTCGCAGATCTCATTGCGATATGTTGCTATTTGTTTGGCATAAAAGTGCCCGTAATAGTGGCTCCATGCTCAAACCCTAAAAACTGGTACAGGGAATGAACTAAGCATTATCTAGTTACCTGATAACAACACCAAATTTGACTCAAAGGAACTAATCCGCCAGATTATTTTTTCTGAGCGCTGGGAGCTGTGTACTTTGACTTTGCTGCGAGCTAACAGTGTGCAAAATGTGATTTTGATGCGAGCGTGAGGCAAAGTAACTTTTAATTTTATAAATAATAATGGTGCGAGTTTTTTTCAGTGCTAGGTCTGTGACCGAATTCGAAATATGTGAACTTCGAAGCACTATGTCCCTATCATATCCATATAAAGAAAGCGAGTTACAGGAACATTCAAATTCGATTTTGGAATTAGACACTGAAAAAGAACTAAACCCATGGAGTACAGAACTAAGGAGTCTATATTCGGTTTATATCCAAAGAGGCCGTCACAAGTGCATAAGATCAATTAGCATAATAATGCCAAAAGTCTAAAAACACGATTGAATATTTACATCAGAAGTAAAACGAAGGATTGAGTATATTTCGATAAAAATGTTGTGTAATTGGTTGTTGACTTCATACTACTATAGCTTGCTACTCTAGCGTCATTGTGGATGGATTTGGAACTCTTATTTACCTTTAATTTTACGACACTTTGAAACAAATCGAATTACTAAATCATTTTATTTTTAACATGAAATATAGTTATTATATATACTTATTGTAAAAATAAAATGATGTTTATCATTGATAAAAATCAAATTATCAAATTTAATTTGTAGTTTCAATGTTCATTTTTAATTTGACAAAAACAGACTATTTATAATGGGGGTAGTTTCTAAACGCATTACTTTTTTTTTTGTAAAATAGGAATCAAATTCTCGTTACTTATATCTTCTGCTATATTAAAATTGATTGTTTTGTAAGTTTAAAAGATAAAAGATTATTGAAACGCCAAAAAAAATAAACAATATACACGTAATTTATCCTGTAAACAATAATTAATGATTTTGTCTAATTTGCTTATGATTAGTACTGTATGCTAGTACGTTTCTTTTAAAAATAGAAGGAATTAAGTTGTTAATATTAACTTCATCTGTTAACTGTAAATATTATTTTGTATGACTTGTAACAATCAACACACAGAATGGTTGGAAGTACAACTAAAATTGTGTATAATACATGTTCTCACTGCAGAGGTGATAAGTTGTATGTGCCACACGAGACCAAAGTTATTTGCAATGCGCTGGTGATTCAATAATATAATCCTGCGCTTCGGGATTTAACAATCGGCACTCACAGCAAAAAACAACTTTGCTCTCTTGTTGCACAAATAACTACTGTTTAAAAAACGGCATGGAACTGTGCACGGTGGCCATTTTGAGAATATGGCATATTACTTATTACAACTCCGACTTTGACATCTAATATAACCATCAAGAAGCGTTTTTATCGAGGTGCTCTACCGATGGCTCGAATCCATGACTGTCCATTGCGCTTAGGTCTCCGGCTGATACCTTTGGCTACTCTCCCTCCACCCGCTTACACCATTTATTGATGGGAACCCAAAACATTACCATGACCATGCTCAATGAAGGGTTCCGCAGCCGTTTATACAAAAAAATGCAGAAGAGATGGAAAGAAATACGATATAAAAAATACACTGACAGCGTATCTCCCCAGCACTTAAGTCCTTTTGCTGATAAGAAAGTTTTTGGGCAATAACTTAAATACTTAAAAGTTTAAAATTGTATATAGGATTCGCTGAAATAGTCATAAATTGAGTTGGTTAGGTCAGACTATATTTTCTGGACGATTTGGAAAACATCATAAAGTTTCTAAGATACAAAAGTTCTCCACATTATATTAGACGAAATGGTTAAAAACCACCATCAAATGGTATGATTTAGAACATTGTAATTCAAATAATACGTATGTCAATAGTCAGACTAGGTTTTGACGGTACCCATAATTAACGATACAGTCCTTAATTAAGATAGGCTAAGTTAAGTACGAATATATTGTAATAGTCAGGAATTATGTTGAATAAATGACTGACTGTTGAATTTGTTTCGGCTTTCTTCTCAACATTGGTCTCCTCTTGGGAAATGCCGTAGATTCAGCCTTGTAAAAGTGTCCTTGTGACCTACTTACAGAATAAACTATTTGAGTTTGAAGATATAAAATAAAGACATCGAAAGTATGATCTAGGTATACAAAATGTTTGTAACATCAATTTTTTTATAATGATGTACTATCCATTTCAAGTAAAAAGCGTAGTTTAAACACCACTCTAAATTAAAAACAACGTGTTAATCAGTTCGCTTCGTTGGTTTGATGTCAACTGAATTCAATCAAGTCTAAATGAGTGAAAAAGACAAAAAAATACATAATTTTATATACATGACTGATGGCACAATAGGTGTGCCATCATATTTATGGAGTAAGGTACGCTAGTCTTGTCATGAAATAATTATTCGCCGCCACAGCAAGAAGTTTTCGAAAACGAGTGACGCAACGAATCGGTTAATCGAAATGGATTACATCTTTATATTCATTTAATGTTATTTCAGTTCAATCAAAATAGTATTTAAAACTAGAATACCTTCTTGATTATTTTCTCTGTGTTATCCATTTGGACGTCGTTAGACAGCTGCCCTTCCCACATACTGCTCCCACTTTGAGAGTTTATATCCGTCACCTGTAAAAACCAATAGTGATTTATGTCACACTGTGAACTGGAATGGATGAAAATTTTCAAAAATCTTGAAATTTTGTTTATAGGTAGGAATAAGCCTACTTATTGTGGTAAACAAAATTTCAAGATTTTTAAAAAAATTATCCATTACCCATTACATTATTTCACAAGTCACCTTTTAGGCCTGACTGTATCTTTTATTGCATGGTTATCGATTTACGTTTATTTATATACTTTTCATATCGGTTCGTCAACTGACTGTAAGTCACAACCTATAGTCAGATCGGAAAATTACCGTAGGAGGCGGCGTGGCGGCGTAGTCGAGCGCAGTAGGATTGTTCGCTGCAGTCACCGCCTTGCGCTTCTTGGTCTGCTTCGAGTCTACGGTTTCCGTGTTGGTTATCACGGTTTCTTGGTAGACAGGCTTGGTGGACGGTTGTACCACCGGCGTGCTCAGGGACGAGCTGTTAATGAGACCACAATACGGGTGATGATTATGTGAAACTATACAACATAATGTAATTATATGATGCAAATGAAAGATTAAAAAAAAACACTTTATTGCGACACTTTAATGTTATTCAAAAGGCCTGACCGGAATGTTAGAATAAAATCGCCCCTGGCTGAATTTGAAATATTGTTATACACCTTTATTTGTTTTATTATCTACTAGCTTCTGCCTGCGACTTCGTCCGCCTTAAATTCGTTTATCGCGGATAAGGGAATATTGCGGGATAAAAAGTAGCCTATGTCCTTCCCCGGGACTCAAACTATCTCCATACCAAATTTCATCCAAATCGGTTCGGCGGTTTAAGCGTGAAGAGTTAACAGACATACAGACAGACACACTTTCGCATTTATAATATTAGTATGGATACTATTATAAAGTTTTAAAAATTAAATGTATGAACATTGAAGATATTTTGAAAAAAAAAAAAAAAAAATTGTTACGGACTTATTGGAGTTTGTGTGTCGTTGTGGCTTCATCACACAAAATCGGCTAAACCGATTCCTAATATTTCTGGCACACGGGTAGCCGGTTATTTCCAGATGGTTATAGGATACTTTTTAGCCGACTACACTGAAAAAAAAGAGGGTTATGACTTTTTGCCCTCCGCGTACGAAGTTGCGGGCATTTTCTCTTCTCGTAAGATATAATTTGGCTGAATTGTTAAGCCTTAAGTTTACGGTTAGCGAAAGAATATCTATAGTAAGACCTGATTCGTAACGGATTTGAAAAATTCAAAATGCTGGCATATAGGTCTAAAGACAAATATCCTTTTTTGTTTTTAATATTTACATTGGGTTACTAATGTGTTGCACAAAATTTATTGGCATATTTTCGTTTCGCATAGCAACCATTGTCACAATCATCATTTCGCACAATTGCTTTTTGCCTAAATTTCTTGGCATACTATCACTTCGCACATGTTTCTTTGGCAGAATAGTAAGTACATTGGAATAATGTCGATTAGAACAATACTCCTATGGTCGAATAATTGTGTCGCCGAAATTTATATGGCATAATATTCTGTTTGCATCCTTGAGTGTAATTATGTTATAGTAATGATGTAGAAAGCATTAATTGCCCATATATTTTTAGTAGGAGCGCATGCTTAGTTGTGGGTGTAAGTACCATAATAATATTTTTATTGATGTGTCACAATATTTATATTCAATATTTCCTAGATGCTGTTGACGTTTAACTGTATTATGCAGTCTTGTCGTTAGTAATAATGAAATAGTGAAATTGGTAATGTTAGGAATCGTAAGCCAAGTCGGACCTGCGCGGTTCTGTGGGTATGCTATGGTACAATTATGCCGAAATAAATTCGGCGGAACTTATATTGTGCTACATAAAATTCTGTGAAATAAAAGTTGGCGATATTAGTATTCTGCTATTCAAAATTGTGCCAAATGAATACTATGCGACATAACAATTGTGGTAAGTATATAATTATGCGAGAGTATCATTCGGCTAAAAATTATACTGCGAAAACGGTTATGCGAAATGTATTTTGGACAATAGAGATTGTGCAAGATAAGGGGTACCCATTTACATTACTAATGTCACCAAATGTAGGCATCGTTATTAATTGCGTAAGAGCTAAAAATCCGAAAAAATATGAATCAACGTGAACGCCATGAACAGATTGTCGCCAAATGGATGGAAAATACACAGCGACCAAACCACTACATCGCAAAACAATTAAAAATCCCAAGAAATACATTTGATACGGTTCTAAACCGATACTTTGAGACCTTGTCTACCGCTCAGAAGCCCCGAACCGTAGAACATGGTGATGCTCGTGACCCTAGGCTAGACAGGAAAATAATTAAGACGATTTGCAACAACCGAATTATGTCCGAACGGGATATAGCTAAAAAAACTCTACAAGTCGCAGTTAATGGTGAGACGTGCCAAGGAACGGGCTGCTATAAAGTCAAAAAAGAAGTGAAAAGTGACGAAAACATGATAAAAGCAAAAACGCACCATCAAAACCAGGTCTTGAAAGCTGTACGATTTTCTGGGTACAAACAATTTTCACTTGATTTTGGATGACGAAACCTATGTGAAGGCGGACTTTTCCACACTTCCTGGCAATCAGTTTTATGCTACACTAGAAGGCGCCCGCAACTTCGTACGCGGAGGGGGAAAAGTCATAACCCTCTTTTTTTTCTTCAGCGTAGTCGGGTAATAAGTATCCTATAACCATCTGGAGATACCCGGCTACCCGTGTGGCAAAAATTGTGGAAACCTGTTTAGCCGATTTTGCGTGATGAAGCCACAACGACTCATACAAACATACTGTGAAGGTATTAATCCTTCACGATGGATGTAGAAGTAGTACATATTTAAATTAGGAACGTCAGCTGTCTCTTAACAGTTTTATGTCATTAGGCCTAAGTCTTAAACCGGACGTTGAATACAAAACATCAAACCCGTACCAGCTCCTTTTTATTTATACCACCACGAGCTATAACTTACAAAAAAAATATTTTTCGTTTTAGTGACCTCCAAATAGTCCGTAACAATCTAAACTAACCAACTAACTATTGTGGCGCAGTGAACCAAAGAGGATCTTGGCCTCCGAAACAAGAGAACGCCACCGGTCCCGATCCTGTGCCACTTCTTGCCAGTCATCGGCTTGAAGCTGACACAGATCCGCCTCCACACTCTCCGTAACGATCAATTTTTTGAAAATATCTTCAATGTACAGACATTTCATTTTTACAACTTTATAATAGTATTTAATAAGTTCAAAAGTCAACGGCTTCAAAACAAAATAAAAGCGCACCCAAGTAACACAGCATTGCTGCAAAATAGTATTCTTGGAATGGCACACAAAATATTTAACAAATTACCACTAACAATTGTAACAAGAAGGGAAAGTGACATTGATTTTAAAAGCTTTAAAAAAGTTTCTTATGGGAAAAGCCTATTATTCAATAAGATAATTTTTGACTAATACCAATAATTGATAATTAAATTGACATACCTACTGAATTACTTATATCTATCCACTTCTTTTTTGTGTTTATTGTGTTTTCTTGTTTATAAATTGAGTTTAATTGTTTAAATAATCCGTTTTGCATGTACAGTCAACGACCTTTTGGAAACAGTACAATGACAGTACACAACCTTTAGTAGTAGTAGTAGTAGAAGTAGACTTGCCAAAGTTTAAAAAACTTCTGCTCAGCCAGGCATTGGAAAATTATACAGCATTGCCACAATATACAATTGTTTTCTTTTTTCAATTATATTCATTGGGATTTTGACAATTCAACTACATAGTTGACATTTTAAGCAGTAGACATTTTACGTCAAGGGCATTTCGAATAAAGGCAGCGAACGAAAAAAAACAGAACTCGATAGTCTTAGGGCTTACGGCGATATTTTCATCGAAAGCTGCATTTTATGAAGAAAGCAAGCCGCTTTGCCCAGTAATACTAGGGACCATTGTGAACGATGGCATACGAGGAAATAAAAATTTCATTCACTGGAATTCAAGCATTGCCTATATGTACCATCGATGTTATCATTAAGTTTAATATGCATAAATAAATACATCTCACAATTCAAATACGGTTGAGAGCTGTACCTATAAATTGAACAAACTTATTCATGTATTTTAGTATATACATTTAATGATATAGAAGGCCAAAAACCAGCTAGTTTTATGTCTTAAATCTATGTCAAAAGAACGCCTAAGTCAAACTTGCGGATATGCCTACCTTCTTCAGTTACACAACTTTTGACAGTTACAAAATACTTGATACCTGGTAGATGTTGCTGTGATGGCCGGCAGAGCGACCGACGTTGCAGAAGCGACAGAACTTATCACTCCGATCGTCTCCACGGACTTTGAGCCGGGAGAAGAACCCGGTACACTCGTCTTCGGAGTGCTGCCAGGGGTCGAGCCACCGGGAGCTTTAACACGTGGAAGAAATAAACATTTTATTTACGAATATCTAAAGTATAATATCTAACAACGCTTCTTATGTTTCAATTAAGTATTTTACTATCTAAATAAAACACTATTAAGCCATTGGATAAAATTACAACATATTGTTAGGAAAACGTTGACAAAATTGGCCCTTAGAATTTTTATCTTGCAAGGCTAACACGAGACGCCCGTTTTCTGTACTACACGATTGTTTTCCCACCATTTGCACGAAAAAAATATATTTAATGAATGACAAAAGTAATAAAAAAGAACTAATTCTAAGAGCTTCATTTGGTGGATGCGTATATAAATCATATTAACAATAATAAAGAACATTTGTTTAGAATGGCAGCTTGCAGTTGACTTACTCATCGGTCAATCAATCTACTAACTTACTTCCACTTTTGATTTAGTAATTAAAGCCTATTTATTCAAATTTGTGTGTCCATTGTTGAGTTTCAATATTTGAGGACTTTAAAGCGGCCCAAGGTAAATATAAAGTGGTTACGTTTGGGCGGCTGAGAGGGCGCGTCGGGCGGAGGGTGCTGCGGCGACGGCGCGGGCGTAGTGGTCTTGCTGCCCGAGCCGCCCTCGCCCGCCGAAGATCCGCGACGCGACGGTGATGGCTTCTTCTTGTCTACACGACACGCAATCAACTTATCAGCTTATACGTATACACAAAACCAAAATGTTAAAATCATTTGGACGAACCAAGGTGGGCAGACATAATGGTCTCTTCTGATAGTATCGAGATCACCAAAAAAATGTACATCAAAGAATAAAGATTGCTATAATAGGGCGGAAATTCAACTATCGTAGTTTAAGCATTTACATTTGAAAATCACCATTTGGTGAAGAGAAACCGATATGAAGACACAAGCCATCAGTTACCACTGAGGGCTCTATCAGTGTTATTTAATTCGCGGATCGCAAGTCGATTTATAAAATTATTTTTTCTGTTAGGAGCAGGAATCTCCAAGTTGGTCCCATAAAAATTTGGTGAAGATCTGATGATGAGATCGATGAGGAATCGAAGGAATTCCTCAAATGTTATGGGCACATCTATGACGATTTTAGTTTTTATTAAAGTTGAACAAGCATTTACACTCGAAAATCATCATTAGGTGAAGAAAAACTGATGAAGACAGAAGCCATCTGTCACTAATTAGGGCTCAAACAGTGCAGTGGTGTTATTTAATTCACTAATCGCAATATAATTCTCTTTTATATTTTACTTAGAGGCAGAAGTTGGTTAAGATCATGGTAGCAAAGTGGAGCTGATAGTGGAGAACCAGAGAACACCTCAACGGTTAACGACCCTGATTCTGAAATAGCAACGTTCAGCTAAAGGTCGGGAGCAATTGTCATTAGAATGCATTGTCGCTGTAAGTGCCGTATAAAAGTCGTAGAAGTCATAAAAGTCGTGTATTTATGTGTGGCTTCGATCGTCAGAAGGCAGATTTCGTAGTCTTGTAATTTCCGTTAACGATCTTCGTCGATTAAATAATTTGTTGGCGTCCAAATCTCACAACGCTATGCCTTCCAAAGTTTTGACACGACTTAGTGCAACATATATTTCCTTTAGCGAAATTCTTTTTATCAAGGTCTATCACAGCTTTCTCGAGGGTGATACCTTGTAGCTTATGAACAGTAACGCTCCACATCTCCGTATCCCCTCGTCGATGTCGCTTGAAACACATACATGATCGAGGTGATGATGCAATCGTCACTATCTTTTGACCTAACACCAACAGATTCATCGTCAAATTTTACGTACACGGCTTCCGGGAGCTCCGCGTCCTCCAGCTGCTCTCGTCTTAGGGTCGGCCATTTAAGTTTTTTTATTATGCCCATAGCTCCATTCACTAGTCCATCAGAGACGGAAATATTCCGCCTCAACATCACTAGAGATTCTACGCCAATTTGACTTGCGAGATAATTCTTTAAATATTATGGGTCAGTTGAGACTGTTAGTCATATTCTTTTTTAACCAGCAAACTACTGAACTTAACCATTTTGACCTAGCCAATTCGTATAATTTAGATTTTATTAACAATAGTCTTATCTACAATTGGTCTTATCTATTTACAATAGGGCCTCCTCAATCATCCCATTTTGGGCTCTAAACATACTTTATATCAGTAAAATCCATCACTAAAAAACATTTTTTTTTTTTTAATAAATGAAGGCGGAAGACGAACTGGAAAACCTAGTGAAGACGCCAATCATAATTGGCGGAATCAAAGCAACACAATTTCGGTGGCTAGGTCATTTGGAGACGATCGTACATTGAAGAGATCGTACGTGGGCCGGCCCAGCGGAAAAGAGAAATAAAAAAATTAAATAAAAAAAAGAACCGACTTCAAAATAAACTAAAAAGCCAAAAATAATCTTTTATGTACGGTACGGGTCACATTTGAATCACCTTTTGAAGTCGGTGCCAAACCATTCATTTATTACTATTAACACAAATGGCACGCAAGAACCGCGGCGGCGAGCCTTTAGTTATTACCTAAATTTAGCTATAGTAATTCGTATTTTTGTTGAATAAAGAACTTTACTTCAGGTTTGGCACCGACTTCAAAAGGTGATTCAAATGTAATCCGTACCGTACATAAGAGATTATTTTTGGCTGTTTAGTTTATTTTGAAGTCGGTTCTTTTTTTATTTAAAAAAAATATTATCGACATGCAATCCTTAATTCTAGTAGCCAAGCAGCCCTCTTATCCACATTCAAACATGAATTTTGCTATATATTTTAGAAAAATATTTGAAGTTGTTTTAAATAGACTGTACGTACACTTATTATAATCTACCGAAAAATAATCTTCAGTTAGTTCATTAGAAAAAGATTTTATTTTTTTGTATTGTCCTACACGTAAACGTAGTTATAAGAATATAAGTTATAGAAATTCCATGAAAACTGCCATATGATTTCTTGGACAAATATAAGCATTGATTCTTGCTTATTATTCAAAAAGTTTACATTTTAACCCATATATTCCCCCTAAATCCCCTGATTCAAAAAGGAACAAAATATTTTTTTGCCCAAAACGCGGCATGTTATTATTAGTTGGTCAATTCTCAAAATAGAAGGCATTATTAGCTTATGCCCGCAACTTCGTCTGCGACTACTAAAGTCACGTATCGTCAATATTCGGTTTGCATTGATTTTTTTTTGCGAAACAGATTCAATTTCGATAGACATTGAATTGGTCTTGTTGGTTTTGAATCGTAAAATGTATGATATTCAACATCGGTATCGAATACCTTTCAAAAGTATTTATTTTCCCAAAACGCTAAAGATCGGAATATACTGGGTGACGCCACTGGTTGTCAATCTTCTCTACATGGCACAATATTGTTTTAATATAGTATTTGAAAATGTTTTAACAAAACCAGCCAAGTTGGCTCACGCACGCATGATCGGAATGATTGTGTGGTACTTCATACCAACATCTATTTACAACAAAAAATACGATACGAAAAAGTGTACCACGCCACTTACGTCATGTGTTTTATTTTCTAGATTATACGTTTCCCTTACTAACTATGAACCCCAATTTATACCCTTTGGCTACCTTTAGGTAAGAGTTTAAAAAAGTACGAGTACGAGTCCGACTCGCACTTACGTAGGGTTCCGTACCACCACAGGCATAAAACACTGCAATATATATATTTCTTGTAGGATCCCCATCCATTTAGTTTTTACGGTTCCGTAGTCAAAAAAACCCTTATAGTTTCGCCATGTCCGTCTGTCTGTCCGTCCGCGGCTTAGCTCCGTGATCATTAGTACTAGAAAGCTGAAATTTGGTATGAGTATGTGTATGTATCACGCCGATAAAACGGTAAAAAAAAACTAAAAAACGATTTTTTTTCGGGTAACACCTAAAGTGGAGGTGTGTTTTTTTTTTAATTCCAAGACCAGTGTTTGGGGTGTCGTTGAATAGGTCTCTTAAAGATAACAGGGGTCCCAAAAAATATTTTTTGATTAAATCTGCAGTTTCGTAAATATTCGCTCCAGAAATCTAAAAAATGGCAACTCTCACCAGTTTGTAGTATAGCGGTTACTAGTCGTATCAGTCGTGTGTTACGAACGATTTAAAAAAAGAGTGTCTATTTTACTAGATTTAAGGGATCCGGTCTTCAACCTACAATTGGTGTGGTGGTCTTATATTATTGTTGAAACGAATTAATAGAAAGTTTAGGTATACGACGGCTCGGCTTGTTTATATAAAGTTGGCGAACGAAGGCTGTGAACGGAGATACGATCTTTCACCTGTTGGTTAAAGATCGGAATATACTGGGTGACGCCACTGGTTGTCAATCTTCTCTACATGGCACAATATTGTATGTGTGTTTTGTGTCAAGTTCAACATACGTAAGTAAATACGCGATAAATGTTCGTCGAATATTTATTTGGTTTACGTAATTCTGTCTCAACAAACATTCCGAAGGGACCTCCACAGTTTTTTCGAACTTTCCAGAGACGCAGTTATTGATAAATTTTTTGAATATGGGATTTTCTAACTGAGACCATGGTATATTACAGCTTACCATAAATGTGGTCAATTCCATCCTAAAATCTTTCTTGACGGATGTATGCTTTTCCGAGTTGAAATGTCGTTCCATAGAAGCTTTTCTCTGGGGGAAACTAACATTGCACTTAGTGCAATATAATTTAGTATCGCGAGCCTGCAATTCAGGATAATCTTTTGTCCACGACTCCACAAATTCATCGCACGTTTTTTTCCTTCGCGGCATTTTAAAAGCACTCGGCAATATATATATTACACACAGTTATCAGTACGGATAATTGATAATGTACTTACTAACATATATCAACGTCAAATAGGAAAAATTATTAAAGAGTTTGCATTGCGACTGCATAGTTAATCTATTTAAGTTGTATTGGTACTCAAGTCAAGTATGGAGGTTGGGTATTAGAAATACCTAATGTGTGATACATTTTAAACTCGTAGGAGTAGGCATAGATGTTCCTCAAAATGAGTTTAGCGTCTGTTATTGCTTGTTTTTCATAATCTTTCTGTACTGTCAAATCGTTTTTGTACCCGCGATAACGACGTATGTTCATAAGAAATACTGTACTTCAGCCATAATGAAGTAATCACGGCCGAAATGTGTCCGTAAACGTCGGTTTACTCCAGCTAATTAAAAATCCTACTTTAGCTATTAGTCCGATCTTAGACCAACATGGTTTTCCGGTTTGGTGTCTTGAAAAAATATCAATTCAACTTTGAGCGTAAATTACTCCTAAGCTATTTTATAAAGGGGCATCAAGTAAATTAATAATAAAAGTTAGTTTTCTTCTTCATCATTCGCATTCAAAAGTTGGAGGTAAAAGTTAGTCAGAATTAAGTTTTTTTTTGTGACGTTTTACCAACTCGCCGAAAAATAGTCCGGTCTTTCTTACCCGGGTATACCTTACACTCACACACACATCTAAACGTAAATACAAATTAACCCTTGGAGTACTTAGTACAAGGAGACGCCTTCATGTCATCTCCCCTCTGCCAAAGACGTTGGTACAACCGTTTTATAAAAACGACTTCATTCATCGTTTATTGGAATTCTTGTAATCGTTATTTACGCGTGACAAGCTCCTTCAAAATGCCTGCATGTGCTGTGTTATGGGTGCAAAAAGCTTTCAAATACATCAAGCATAAAAGGAAGGAATATCATTTCACATTTTTGCATTTATTATATCATATTTCAACATATCAATACATAAAACGTTTTCAGGAAAATCAGGCATCTTGGAATCGATAATAAAATCAGTTTCAAAAATATCGCATACAATTCGTATTTCATTTTGACAGATTGGAGCAACCCCCGAGCCCGTATTTAAGGTTAATAAGGTCTACTGGCCTTTAAATTTTCTATGAAATTACAAGCAAATATCAGTTTTAGCGAATTAAGTCTGGGAGAAGGAACTACCTTTGTCTACTAATTAATCTTATTTGTAAGTAATTAAGGTTGAATATTTATTGTTCCTGTTTACATGCTGCAGTGTGCGCTAAACTAAACCAGTGATGTGAATCTTATTCTTTACGATACAATATTGATGTGAAATGAAATATTATTTGAGATATTTATTCCTATTACGAATGCCTATATAAACATATAATTTATAAACATTTTACAGCGTTCGTGGTCAACGAGTAACAGAGGAAAAAAATTACCTGCTACAAATTTTATTATTATTTGTTTTATTTTATGAGTGTGAACTTGCGCGATAACCAAAGACAATATTACATGTACATGTGAATAGGTAAAATGTTTTGTAAAGTTAGAGATATTCTATGTAAAATGTATATACTTGTAGTAGCAGCAGTAACGTTATTTATACTGCAATAATTTACTTAACTTTGTAATCCACTAGGATATTTTGATATATTTGTGAAAGTATTCCACGAGTACCAAGTTGCGCTATCTATGACGTCTAGAAAAATATAACGATACTATATTCTCCAGACACTTGAAGCCCAATGAATCGGTTCGATTACGCCTACACCGATAGTTTAAAATTGTGTCCGCATATATTTTTTACTGCATTAGTGGGATAATTTAACTTAGTGTTGTGATATTGTTTTGGTGTGGGTGCGTAGTAACGAGAGGAAAAAATACATTTGTAGTTAGATTGTTTATATGTGTGCTACCTCGCCCCCCCTCAAAAAACGGCAGAATTTTTTGTTAGGAAATTTGTAGCGATGCTCCATTTACTAAATACTCGAACAATTAACGTAATTGCACAATTCATTTTTTCGAAGGAAATGCAGACATTTAAAAATTTGCTTGGTTTAACGCTAAAAAGCTAACACGTCAAAAAAATCTTGAGCGACGGAGTTAATGAACAAGTAGCAAAATAAAATAATAGGTCGTGTTAATAAAAATTAAGGAAAGATGCACGTATTTACTTAATGGATAACATTTCATTTTTTTAAAGTGACTACAATTGAAATGTCTCAGGTAGATTTGGGTCGCTCAACACATAACATTCTTTTTAGAATTTTAGGATCACTAATTTTGGAATAAATGGATATTATTAGCAAATGGTGATCTGTAGGCGGTACACAGTTAATTTCCTTGCTTTATATTTTTTTTGCAAATATAAAAAAAGTGTTAACGTGTCATATTGGCAGTTTACATTTGTGTCATAACTAGTGGCGAGTAATACTTAACGACACAATAAAAAATCACAGTGATCGGCCGGTCTATAAAATTATAACTGTGACTGGTCACGACGGAACGTTACTAAAACACGTAGGTTATGTGAGCAACAAGTGTGATAAAATCACGGTAAAATTGTTATGATTTATCTAAATACATTACATTAAGTAAGTTTAACGTAGTAATTCAGGCTTAGTCGCTGGTAATAAAATCACGGTGATTTTTTTACAACTGGTACGAGAGTTACGGTGATTGAAATTAAATTGTAACGCTTTTCACCATCTCTAGTTATGTCACTTGTCACAATGAGCACATAGATGCAGAATATTTTTTACTCATTAAATTTATTCCTTCTCGAATTGACAATGTTTCATTTTTCAGACCAATCCTTTTTACTTATTATGCAGTTCGAAAGAGGGTATTATTTCAAGTTAATATGTAATTTATATTTTGCTCGAAAGCCTCCATTTCGAAGCAAAAAATCATGTTTTAGAGTTACTCATTCTAAAAAAGCGTAAACGCCATAATGACGTCATTTAGTGGATGATGTGTTACCAACGAAAAAATGTTATGTTTATCAAAAGACTGCCATACACGCAAACGATTTTAATAACTATATCATGTCGGTAAACCTACTCAGATTTGAATTCGTAAATTTAGTGAACTAATGTTTGTAAAAGTCTAAAAATCTGCTTAAATACACCCAACGGGCATCTGTTGTGTGTGTCAGCCGTAACATTACCTGGTGTAGAAGTACTTATCTATGGAATTGAATATTGACGTTTAGTGATAGTTCAAATATTTGTTTATAAATTTGACAAATTTTGGTGAATATGTCTTCCGCAATAACTAAATATATTTACGTAAAAACCTTTTATTTACCCATATATCATTAGTGCTCTAAAATGCGTTCAGAAACCGTAGGAAATGACCAGCATTATTACAACCAATTTTACTATGAGAACTTTCTTGTCTGTGGTAGTAGGTAAAATCTGTACTGTAATGTGTATTTCAGTATAGATTTTTGCGATTTTTGTAACGTTATGAGTTTAAATTTGGAACAGCTGTCAAAACTCAAGTAGATCTCTATTCTAGTATCCATAGATATTAAAACAGTTATCGATATGAAACGTCAATTCAGTATGTTTTTTATATAAACCGCACGACATCTGATCTCAAGTGATATGAGAATAAGGACTTCATTCGTTTGTCTATTGATTTAAAAAAAATACATTAGTTTTGACGGAGGATCGAATTGCCGCCATTAATGTTGTCATTTATTTGTTGATTTTTTGCTGTTACGAAAGTAGAATTGTGAAACGTTGTTATTAATTTACATTTAAGTTGAAAATATGTGTAAAAGTGACTCCGAGAACTATATGAACACTCCGCCGGATATTGTAAATGCAGCCACGATTGCAACAAATAACTTGTTGTCAAAAAACGATAGCCGAATTTAGTACTAGTAAAAAAGTATAAAGATTTTTTAGATTGGAGATTGAACAAACGCACGAATTTATAAATGTGAATCAATAATTTATTTCCTTCTGTATTTGTTCAAGTTTATTTTTTATTGCATTATTTTAATATCCATGGCCTATTGGTATTTTACAGGTAGCACTAGTAACAATGCAGGTCATTTCCCTACGGCTATTTCTGAACCCATCTTAGAGTACTTATGATATGTGTGTAGATAAAGTAGTGTATGCATCTGTACATAATTAGGCCTTAAAACACTCGTGTGATCCTATTATGAAACTCGCTAACGCTCGTTTCATAAAACCACACTCGTGTTTTCAGGCCTCTCATTATGTAGCAGTTGCATAAACTACTATTAAATTACAGCTGTACGGTACGTGTGCTGGAAAAAAGTTATTTGCACTTCCTCTACAAAATAAAGCTGAATGGTGTCTTGCGGGCGGATGGGAGTGTGTGATGCTCAAACTACTGTTACTGTTAGCTTTAAAATAAACGATTTATCCTACTGAATATATGTTTTATTGTTGACATTATACAATGTAATTTCGACTTCCCATAGAAAATATGCAATCAGCTGATCAAGTCTACTTATGGGGAGTCGATTTTTTTTTCATATCTATGTTCCTTGGGGAAAGTTGTTCAATATCATGTTCAAAATTATCTCGCTGCGGGAAAACAACCACTAAAATTTCACATTGTTTGGTAATTTATTTCAGATACATTAGAGAGATATTTTATTTATAACTTTATTACACAATACAAAATGGTACAAAACGGTAATCCTTAACAATTTGTTTTGTACGCGATGCTCTGGAGTCATGCGGCGTTGCACAAAACATATGTTGGAGACTCAGCGTACCTCCACGTACCCCACTGCATTATCGACTTAAGTGTTGCGTTGTGATTATGATACTTTTGGCACCTCTTAACTTAACGCGGCCACGTAATACTTATCACAGCATTGAGTATATTCCATTCATGAGCGTCTCTACTCGAGGCAAGTTTGTGCTATCAGCTTGAGTGAGTCAGTCGGAGATCTTCATTTCTCAAATCCGTGAAAAAGTCGACTCTTTAAAGGGTTAGAACCAATATCCGTGGAAAAGCCGAGTCGTAAAAAAGATGCGAATCAGTGTCCGTGGAAAAGCAGAGTCGCAATAGAACAATAGTAAACGGGAAAATAATGCACGAACGAAATTTAAGCAAGACAAAGCAATGACATATTTGGATAGATATTTGGATTTAACTGTCAAACGTGACTTAGTGACAACCGGAAAAGAGATTTTTTTTTATTCTATGGAAGGCACAGATCTTCCATCCTCTAAATGATGCCATCTTCCGGTTTAGCACTTTCAGCTGATTTTTTCGAGAAATAGGAGAAAAAAAATCTTACAATATTTTTTTTGGATTGTATATGCATTTTTATATACATTGGATATCAATTTAGGGCTATAGCCAAATATGAAATCTTGTCAATTGCGCTTAGGATGAGGCAGCATACTTTAAAAATACAAAATACTTATCCTCGTGACTTTGCAAAAAATTTTAGATTGTTCGATAAAATTAGGAGGTAAAAAAAATGTAAACCCATTTTTTTTCTAATAAACACTATCATTTAAAATATAACTACGCGGTTCATAATCTAAAAGTAAACCGAAAAAAATAACATTTGAAGAGCGAAGTCGATGCAAATACAAACAAATAGAAGAAGGGTTGTGAAAATAAAAAATAATGAGGTGAAGCCAAACAACCAGTTTTTTTTTGGGCATTTACACAGTCTTATATGCATGCGCATATTAATATTCAACATTAAATACATTCCAAGCAATATCATTCGTATCATACACAGACAGATGTGGCAGATTTACCACGAATGTATCGATTAGTGAAGGCGCTCTGAACAACTACAGGTTTACGGTTTTACGTACTTTTAGGTTTACGGGGACCAATTCAAAATGGACAGACTCCGGGATGGGATTTTGTTTCATTTGGTTCTAGATCCTTTGCTAAACAACATTTCTCAAATAATTACTTTAAAAAACAACAAAATGCTCATTTTATAAATAATTACTAGAAAAATATACCTTTAGTAACTTTGACGCTTTATAAACATATTGAAAGACAAAGTATTATTTAAAATCTGTTCACTTCATGAATCAATCGTTTTTAAAATCAGTTATATTTCAAAACGTTAATTGATAAACTATTGTCTCTTAAAAATAACTTTATATGTAACGAAACGCAGGATCGTATGAAGTTTATACTCGAACGTCGTAATTTTTTACTCCCGTTTTATGGTATTGTCATTGGAATACTGTCGTTTGAAATAATTGTGTGTTATTGTTTAGTCGATAGCATTTTGACATACTCAGAATAGGAACCTAACCTAACTTACAGTTTTCGGTTATTGACCCATCTTCCATTTTGTCTATTATACATGGTCAGAATACAAACCTAACTTAACCTACAGTTTTCGGCTTTTGATTTAACCCGTCTTCCATTATGTCTTTTCTCACTCCGCTATACATAGTCAGAATACAAACCTAACCTAACGTACAGTGTTCGGTTTTTGACCCATGTTCCAGTAAACCGGCGAAATTCGGGGTATTCCCCTGTCTGAACTAGTAACTTTTTTCCTAATTTTAGTTTGTCTAACAAACTTTTACCATAGTGAATTATTTATCTAAAGTCAATCTGTTTCATTTCATTAGTATAAGACGTTCAAATATAAGTAAAAAACCTTATACGGCTACGCGATGATTAGGTAAAATAAGAATCGATAAAGTGAGATAACTACACGTACGAATAGCGTACAAACATGATGATTTATTAAACAAAGTGTTTACCAAACAATGCAATTTACTAACGTTTTTTTACAATGCGTGGGTTTGTTAACTGTCGGGAATAATTTGTCAAATAATATAATTAACTATATGTCAAAAATATATTTTATGCAACGTCTAATTTGGAAATCGTTAATTTGCCTAACGTTGTTTGTAAAATAAATCTTTATGAAAAGTTGTTTAGCAAGTGATTGGCCACCATTTCATTTATCTCATGCCATCACCTGATTTCGACAAAACAGAAAAATATTTTTAAATGATAATTCAAGGGGAAAACTTTCAGACTTTTAATTTATCTAGATAAATTTAATTTAGATCTTTGTACTTATAAATATAATATCCAGGTGAAGAAAAAAATATGAAGAAATTCATCTTAAAAATAAGATTGTTATAGTAAAAATATGATTCTCGTCGAAATTGCAAGTCTCTTTAACATGTTTTTTGTTTTGTTTACCTATTTATTTCTGATTATTATCTTTTACATGCATTTTCTTGTAATATTCTTTCTTTTTCGCACATACATACGTGCAATGTATGTACGATAAATAAAGAATATTGTTGTATAACCACTGGAACTCTGTAAAATTGACCAACTGTTACTATCGCTAATTATGATGAATATCACTTTTACAAGATTTTTTTGGTTGAGATATAGTTATAGTTTACAGTTCCAGGTTTATTATGTAATTCGTTTGCATTAACATAAAAATAAGAACATTATAATATTCAAAAGAAAATTAAGATCCCAAGTATCCCAATATCAATAAAGTTCAAGTTTCAAGCAAGTAAATTAATACATGATCGGTATCACGTTGGCGTTTCAGTGGCATGTATACATATTCACACACTCATGCTAAAACATTTAAATGAATATATTTAAAACACACTTTTATCTTTTTGTGTTCGGTTCATTGAGACCGCTTCTGTCGGTTCGGGATCCTGATCTATCACTGTGGTTGCAGCACAAAAACACAATATATTAATTAGAATTACAAACATTATAACATAACAAAACGGGACTTGTTTCAATAGACATGATCAGGGCTCGGAAATTTGGATATATATTTACGTAACATTTGGCGGCGGCGTTGTTGTTGACTTGTATATGCTACCTCAATTTTAATTTTATGAATAAAATTCCCTGATTTTTTGAATAAAGTATTAACAAAAATTATTTGAGGTTCTTTTAATTTACTACATATTATTTAATGTTCCCATACCTAACTTATTCAACTAACGAAGTTTGAGGAGTATAGTGACCTAGTTTTAACATGAAACTAGCAACTCGTCAAAATTTTTCCATAGAACATTACTTGGAACTGAGTAGGTCTAGCTCTTTTCCTGTAAGCGAATTCAGGTGGGGAGCCCAAACCCACAAACTGAAATGCCAATGCTCAAGGCGCAAGTACTGCGGAGACTAGTTGAACCGGTCCAACCCGAGTCGGGGCGTGGGCGAGAGAGCGAAGGGATCGGACACAGGGACAGCGACTATGGGCTGCTCGACTCTACCGCGGGGTCCACATCTGTAGATGAACCTTTCCCGGACGCCGGGTAAACCGACCTCTTACTCACAGTAAGCTACATAGGGGGGTGGATCCTCCGAGAGACGAATTCGTCGGAAGGTAGTTGGCTGCCTTCCTATCAGAGGGTTCTTATAGTGGTTAACATTATCGATAATATTGAAAATCGGTCCCTTACTGACAGACATCGGTGAAAATACGTAAAAAAAAATACATACAGTGGAACATAGAACCTCCTCCTTTTTTGTCGTCGGTTAAAAACGCGTCTAGACTCCATTTTGAAAAAGCTATACATGGTGGGAATTTCTATGTCCTGGTTTCTGTCATCCTACGCAAGAACCTATTTTGGATGACCTATTTTGGATGGATGGATTGAGACAAGACTTTCGCACGTGAACGAAGGCTACACTTGCATAAATCATAATAGGATGAACACAAGTTTGAATAATTATTAGATGTCAGAGAGTGAGGTAACAACGGTAGAGATTCACATTCGTTGCTATTTTATTCATTCTAATGAGAAATGTAATCCAATGCCGGAGCCTAATTATTATAATAATACTTTTAAGGAGCCGACCGATTCCAAATTTGCTTTACTTTTTCCAACGTTAGGTAAACATATATTCAAGTTTCCTATGAGGTCATGATTTATTAATAAGCTTACTTACCCCCAGGTTTTGAAACTTTCAAGTCCGGAGGTTTCTAGACCTGTTTTGCTATACTATGTACTCATTATCTTTAGATTAATCTACAATGACGATGAATATCAGATCAAGCAATTAAGCCGAAAATTAGGTAGTTTTGCTATTATGTATTACTAATTTCTAGAATTTACTTGCTAGAGAGAGAGAGCAATTAAATTTGTATTGGACAACACTTCAAAGTATTGCTGTGTAAATAAACTTATAAATAAATAAATAAATTGCTAAAATGTAGCAGTAATGCTTGATTTTTATTAAAACGTTATATCTATTTAGCACCGGATAAGTGCGACAAGAATAAACCAGAAGTTAATAAGAGTCATATTCACCCATAGGCTGAGGCGTGTTTGTTGGAGTCTTCGTCGCGTTGGGTGTGTTCTTTCCTGAGACCCCTGCACCAGATTTACGACCAGGCTAAAAGTTTAAATTACAACATTATTACAGTGCACATTGGAAGATATTATCAAATGATAAATATTATAATTATGACCTACAAACTACACATTTTTATTTAAAAATCTAATAATATCATTATCATCGCAATTCACACAACGCTATGCAAATTTTGATTTGGAAAAAATGTTTTTTTTTTTTACCAACGACCAAAGCAAAAAGGTGTTGTAGACTATACGGTGAAAACCAATGTGCTCTAAAGAAAGAAGATTACATCGAAAAGCTTGCCTTAGCAAAACAAACCAAGTGCTTTTATACGTCCCGTGTCAACTAACGTAACTCGATAGGCTTACATCAAGCCGCAGGGTTACCTACTATGTATATATTTAATAATTTGGAATATATATACTGATTTAAACATATAGATACTGGCTAAATATGATATTGGGTCCAATCAGATGGCAATATAATATATACTCCTATCCATATCCTTAATTATTTTCATGATTTGATTTAGATCATTAAACAGCATTATAAAAAGACTTGCTTTGTTAAGTAATAAAATTAAGCGGGTAATTTAAGTTTCTCCCAGACCTATGAATGCAAATGCAAGGATGGCCATAAATGTATGCAGGTATACACATACCCCTTTGCCTTTAGCAGCGTGTGTAGGGGTCCCACTTCCACTAGCCATAGGCGACGCTTCACCCTCCTTTTCACAGCTGGAATCACTGGACTGGCTGTCATGCGACACTGGCTTGTACGGAGGGATGGTCTTCACGTTCCCGCCCTTTTTCTGCACAGTCAACCATTCCGGTTCGAACGTATCCCTGACGAAAACTTGCCTAGCTGGTGCTATGACAATCTGATCGTACCTCAACACCAGATATTACGCTACATACTACCGTCAACACGACACTTATCGTGCTTGAAATATAGTACTTGTCCAAGCATCGTAATTGTAAACAGGATAAATAATTACTTAAAATTGATATGAAGAGCGTAGGTATTGGTTAGTTGAGTTTGGTTAGGCGTTCTAGTTTTTCGTTTATAATCTGATTTCCCGTTGTATTAGTACAAACTTGTACTTTTGCGATGATGGTGACATCATAATTAGGAAACAAACTTTGAATGGCCAATTACGTGAATTACAGTGTAGGTACTCGTATGTCTACAAGTTAAGGTGCAATTAATTTAGCAACATATATTACATTGATGGTTATGTAAGAGTAAGCGGCCTGACAATAACGTAAAATTACAATAGGTATAGGCACCGGAGTTGAGGGCGAGCACACAACTTCATGTCATGCATCGACAGTGGGATTTTGAAATAAGATTTCTTTTTCGCACTGTTGGCAAATTCAACAACAAACTGCACAAGCGATTAATAGTTTAATCGAATGAATTTTGATAGAAATTTCTTTTTTTATGTCAGACTTAATGGAATGTTATTAAACGGAGCACGGAAACTAGTGATATGATAATTTTACATATAGACGATACATTTTAACCCGTTTAAAATCGTTACATTGAAATGAGTGCTGAGTATTGCCTATTTTCCGAAAAAAATTATATGCGATCAGACCTACTAAAATCTCATTCACTACTTTTATGCCATTAGTACTAGATGCAGCTGCGCGTGGAATCATTAACCGCAACTCTGATGCCGATACCTGAGGCAATCTTCGGAGTTACTCAAAATGTACATTGGATTTTTTGTCTGGTACTCCCATTTTTCAGGAAGTTTTAAAGGCAGTAAGAAATTTACTAAATACTTACCAGTTTGCTATAGTGATGTTGGCAATATCCGCAATATTTGACGTTGTCCAAGTAGTTGCCGGCCTCCTCGCACAGCAGGCCTAGGCTCTGGGCGCAAGTCACGTGGAACTGCTGTTTGCACCCTATTAAACAATTCACTGTGCAATTAATTGTGTCATGTACAATTATAATGAGATGCTATTGCTAACTTCAAGGTCAATTGACAAATAACAATCAAACAGGTTTTCCTTTTGGGTGTTACGATCGTAGTGCCACGGAAATAAATAACGCCATAGAGTATAAGTTCTTACCAGACTTGTTACACTGCATGCAAGCGCCAGCTGTTGCTCTATGAGATTTCCCAGACTCTTGACAAATATAGCAATTCTGAAATTAAACATATTGGATTATTTCTCAGTTTTTAATGGAAACAATGTAGGTATATCGGTACAAGCTACAAAGAAACGAGAATGTTTCAGTCACCTTATTATATCTCTCAGGCGGAATCAGTCTCAAGACAATGGGCTCCATAGAGGTGACATTGCCAAATCGAACCTCCGGTATGTAAAGTGCACAGACTACGTGAGCCCAGCCTCCTGTATCAGTTCGTTTAAGAGCACCAGATTTAGAGGGACACAGCTCACATCGCTGAAAAAAATATTGAAATTTGATTTCATCACACTCTATGACAATTCGTTGTAATCACTATATTCTTGTTATTTACCACTTTTCCTTTAGTTTCTGGACTCTCGCATTTTCTACAGTACCATGGACCAGTCGGCACTGTCACTATACCGTAGCACGCTAGGAAAGAAAAATACTAATGTAGATATTAAGGAGGTAGTATGTATATACGTTTAATGTTATTATTTAATATTTTATGGAAATACATTCATACATTCTAAAGCCCGTCACAGATAGCTAAAATGTAGTGAAGTATCTATAATATTATAAAGTTATAAAAATCAAATGTTTTGTACATTGAAGATATGTAAAAATATACTTAAATGGACTATGTGTAAAAATTCATTCAGACCATTTTTTTTTTTTTTGTTGTGGCTTCATCGCGCTGAAACGACTAAACGGATGCCAACAGTTTTTGGTACACGATGTAGTAAAAAAGACGGTGATGATTTTTTTCTCTTCCGCGAACGAAGTTGGAGGGCACCTTCTATTATATTATATTTTTCCTTACTAGTTGAGAGAGCCTGCACGCGCAGCTATAATACTCATATATGTTATACCAAGTTATCTTACAATATATTTTCCGTATTGATAATCTGAAAAAAATATCTTAAGACTTGACCTAGTGGAGCAAAGGTCTCCATTCCATTGACCAAGCGGAGCGCAGGTCTCGGTTTCAGCTTGGACAACAATGGTTTCGTATGCCCGGCGCGTCGGTGTCCGGCTGGCTGGTATTTTCTACAGGTCGCATTTCTCAACCGATTGTCGTAAAATTTTGTGAGCGGGTTCGATGATTGAATGGAATGTTTTTTGACATTTTTTTTTAAGTAGTACGCGAGATCTGCACAGTGCCACTAGTATATATTATAGCTCCGTGTGTGATAGGCTTAATGCATTCAATACTCATGAATCTTATGATTATGCCAGTCTATAAACATAACGTGCAATATCAAATTTCAACACTTTCTTTTGCCTGTGAGTGGTGTTCCCATTAGAAACTAATTTCTTGTAACGAATATTATATTTAGAAATAAAATCCAAAACTTCGGCCTTTTCATGTTACATTTGATGGCAGAACATCAGTATTCAAACAAGGCAAAGTTATAATTTGCTGGGTAAATATTACCAACGACCATTAAACCAAGAGGACTGTCAATTGCCATACTTTGGATCGTGTTCCTTTAAGGAGATATTCAGGTAAAAACTAGACTGCGCTTTAATTTTTTATAATTATTATTTTATAATTATTTAAAAAATAAAATATATAACGATGTTATAATTTGACAATAGTATTTTATGCCATCGTTATGTAATATATGCTTTTTCAGTCGAGTACCGCGTTTAGGCCACTAAGGTTGCTGAGTGGCGCAATCAAGGTACCTACCAGACTTAAAAAGATAATTATATAATTATTTTGTACAATATTTTTTCTACGAGTAACCCATAAACATACACAGATCAGTAGACGCAACGGAGCCACGGAGTTACATCGCCTAAATCGAACTTGTGTTTAAGTTATTCTGTATGTTTTTGTTTTTTGTAGTTCACTGGGCCTTGGTTTTTACTATAATGCAGTGTAACTTTTTGAATAATTCATACTAATCCATACTATAATATTATAAATGCGAAAGTGTGTCTGTCTGTCTGTTACCTCTTCACGCTTAAACCGCTGAACCGATTTGGATGAAATTTGGTATGGAGATAGTGTTAGTACCGGGGAAGGACATAGGCTACTTTTTATCCCGGAAAAATACCCTTTTCCGCGATAAACTAATTTAAGGCGGACGAAGTCGCGGGAAGAAGCTCGTAAATAAATAAACAACAATAAACGAAACACAGCAAAAAAATATACAGAAAAAACACAGCATTCTTTATTTCAAATTCATTATAGTTCTGCACGGAGTTGTATAATATTTGATTATCATGATAGTTCAGTGGCATATCATACAAAACATAGGGTATTGAGTGATGTTCCAATCTAAAAAGTATGCCTTTTATGTATGATTCGCGGAGTTGTTATTCACAGATTACATAGGGGAAGATTGGCACCATTCGTACACGGGGAAGCTTCATACAGTCACTATAACCGCCTGTTAGTTAGAACGACGTATTTATTACAGCTTTGCGTATGTGAGTAGGCTCGGGCGACCGTCAGTTGTCAACGAAGTTAGCCACCAGTGCGGCCATGGCATGAAATGCGAGAGGACGAATTGTGTTTTTGCACTCTCAGAGTAAATATTTTGTCGATGTTTTCGGGTCTTACGTGGTTATGTGAAGTGATAAATTCTATCGGATTATCGCTAATTGGTAAGTAACTACGATCATGATAATAATAATGTATCTTTTTTTGTTGGTTTTTATAAATGTTTTGTGTGTGGGCAAAAATCTTTCATTTTTGACCTTAGGGGCAGATTCGTACGCCTACTTGATGGGCGCATTCGTACGCGTACGAATGTGCCCTCTAACTTTTGACATGTACCCACATGTATAGTTGAATTATCGAGAAGATGGAATTGCATTTGTAGTGGTTGTACCGTTTGCAACAAAAGGAGAATAATTTTCTCTTAACTTAATAAAATGACATACCCAAGAAGTGAAATAAGTAGTAGTCCTCTGTTTTTTTCTTTTATTCGCTATCATGTTCTTCATCTGAGCTGTCACAAGTATTGATAATAAAATTGTCTGTTATGTGATCCATTTCTCCTTCCTGACATCGATATTTATTTTCTTCACTTTCGACGTGGTGACAAATATTTTCCCAGTCCTCAGCAGTGATGGTATTCATTCGTTCAGTTGCTAAACTCATAATGCCTTGCATGTTTAATGAAACGTTTCTTTTTGCTACATATCCTTTTACCATGGACCAAATATTTTCGATCGGATTGAATGTCGGGTGATACGGTGGCAATCGTAATACGGAGTGGCCATGTTCTTTTAAAATTGCATCTATGTGACTCGCGAAACCGCTCTTTATTTTGTTTAATTAATTCATACAAACTGGTTTTGTACATCAACCTGTTATACGAAATGTTGTGTTCTGTCAACCAATCCATCATTTCTTGTTTATTAGAATTTGACGTTGGAGCACGATTCAAAAGTTTGTTGTGATAGGACGCATTATCCACGATAAGTACGCTATTCGGTTTGAGGTTCGGTATTAATTTTTCTTTTAACCATTTTTCGTAGTTGACAAAGTTCATCTGGTCATGGTAATCTCCCGTTTTTTGGTTTGCCTTAAACATTAACAAAGCGTTGGGAATAAAACCATCTTTTCCTCCTGCGTGCACTATTATTAACCGCTGGCCTGTACTGATTTGTTATTTTACACCAAATTCTGTTCCATCGGTCCAAGCTTCTCCGGACACATGTGAAGTGTGGATGTAGGTTTCATCAGTATAAACTAGAGGTCTATCTTGAGATCGATATTCCGCAATTTTGATAAGGTAATTTATTCTTAGCAGTCGTATGTTGTGTTTTTCCATTAATATTTTTCGGTTGTCCTCGGTCTTTTTCCATTTAAATCCTAATTTTTGTATTTGTTTTCGTAAGGTGGAAATGCCAAATTTGTAATCTATATCGGATTTTAACACAGAGTGGAGTCCCTTTAAGGTTGTAAATTGCTTATGGGACAGATGAAAATTGTATATAGTTCTCTGGATGACTTCCTGATCAAAATCGTCTACTGCTGATGACGGACAAGGACGCAACTTTTTATTCTTCGGGGAGGTGAATTTCTTTGTTGTTGCGTATTTCTCGCTGTTGCTCTCAGTCACAATGTTATAAACAGTAGAGAGACAAACACCTGTAGCTTTTTCAACTAACTGGGCAGCGGTGTAAGGCAAGTTTAAATTTTTCGTCAGTTCATTTTCAAAATATTTATAACAGTTGAAAATTATTTGCTTACTTTGACTCTCAATAGGACCAAAATTACTTACAGCCATATTTTTTTTAAATATAGAAATTATTCGTAGTCGTACGGGCGGACACAATAATTAATTGAGAATACAATCAAATCAGATGTAGAAATATACGCACAACGTAAATAATATTGACAATTTCACACTGACATTATTTTTGTTTTTAGTTCTTCGATATATATATATATATATATATATATATATATATATATAACAACCTCTTTGTATGCTGATAGTACAAGAAAATAGAAAATTCAAATATAGAATGCCTGTGAACAAACAATACTACTACATATGCAATTCCACGCTCTCGATGATTCAACTATACAGTCGGTGACCAGACCTAAGTATCCAGGCATATTCGTGATTTTGAACGCACAATCGGTACACATTTGCAACGGTGTTCAGGTTCAAAACCTGGCTCAACTTACTTATTTCTTTTTTTTGTGTTTAATTACTTAAATAGTTTCTATTATTCTATTTATAAGTAGTCATATATGACGTAGAGGGAAAAAATATTTTTTTACAAAATTTAAACTTCGTTCTACTAGCAAGGCCTCAAGGGCACGTTACAAGTCTAATTTTAGAATAAACAGAAAAACATTCGCAATCTACATAATTACATTAAAGTTAATAACAGTATTAATACAACGGACAAATACTTGAGCAGACTTTACAGGGAGATGTATACATTGTCTCCGGGTCTAAAAGGTTATACATTACTTAACCTAGCAGATAGGATGTCTAGGCGTCAAAAAATGGAAAATAATAATAATAAATAACAATATAATTATAATAAGAGATAATTCTAACTTTAACCCTTTCAGTGCGCAATGGCGCCACACAGGCGTCATGACGTTACGAACCTATGGTGCGCATGGCGCTAAAGTGGCGTCATGACATTTTTGTGTTTTTCTTCAATAGTATACATTCTTTCATAATTATTTTTGAATTTTTAAATTGCTGAAGACTCATTTTACCTGTTGACATTATAGACAAAAATATATTGTATTATTTTACTGTATTACATTAGTCTAAACTTTTACTTTGTAATATCTTGAAGGAGCTTTCATAAAAAAAAGATTAAATGATTATGGTATAATAATAACATAGTCCTTTTTGTGAAAATATAACTTTTACATAAATACATAAATATCTTATGACCTAAAATCCTCTGACGCCGAAGGAGTGTCATCGCGCACAACAGGTGCGTTCTGTAAATCAATCCATGTCAAAAATGTAGTAAGTACTAGCATAAGCAAACGAAAAGGTGCTTTATGTCTGACATTTTAAAATGATTTTTATGAATCCCCCTCATACAGTTTGACAAGGATGAGTCTATGCCATAATTAAATAAGCCAAGCAAATGTCTTCTGTACTTGTTACTTCTAAGGTTATATGTAATTATTCCCAATGTTACAATATTTGGGATTTTTCATTTGTCAGGTTATGAGATGTGATTTCGATTAATTTAAACCGGTAAGGAGTTATTTTGGTATACTATTAAAAGATTTTATAACGTTACTGTTACCGCATTAACGGTAGCTAGAAATTAGACTTATTTACTACCTGCGTGGTGTAGCTGCGAGTTTGCCGAAAACTTGTGGTCATTCCATTGTTTTAGGCTATGACCGAAATGCGGTGACAATAGTGGCGGCATACAAAGGGCGCTGATGACTGTCGGCGGATGGCGATAAAGGCGGCCTATCAAAGCGTGTTGATAACATCCGTCGCTAGGATTAAATGTTTTTAAAACCTTGCATATTGCATGGAATAAGTAGGGATGACTTAAATAAGATTATTGAAATTTGCACAGTGTTGGTTTGACCTCGTTACTGTGCTCCCGGATTTCTGTGTTGTGATTTGGTACGATTCTAACGACTTGGCTTTAATTCTGGATTCTCGGATCTCTTTGCTCACAACGATTAACCTTGCTCGCTTACTGGATTCGACACCTCGGTATATTATGAATGACTCGGCTTGTGCAATGGACTCGATGTCTCCGCTCAACATGATGGATTTTAGTGACGACTGCTCAACGGATGATTATTTGCCCATTACCGGTAAGTTTATTTTATTTGTTCTTAATTGCTATTTATTCTAAATATGTTATGTACATTTTACTTGGAAAACTACTTGCGGTAAATGTCCTAAACAGCAAGGACTTTGCATGGGCCAGTGTTTTTATGAATACCATCAGAATTTGCCAAATTAAATAGCGGCTACACGCATGATGTACTGTTCACACTAAGTAAGTTAGAAAAGGATATGCGTGCTCCATACAGTACGTATGCAAAATTTCCGTGTTACGTGTTGTCGGTTACTATTACTGTTTTTTTTTATTGTATTTGTTATTTTTATACATACTTGTTGATTTTTATACCATTAATGGAGATATACATACATATATAATATATTAATCCTTACTTGTCCTAAATAGTAAACAGCATTCTATCCTAAAAATATGCATTAAATGCCAATACCAGCTGTTTACTCACAAGGAAATTAATTTAATGTGTGAAACTGGCACTAATTATATTAATTCCTACTTTATTTACGAGAAAATGGGAGTTTAAGACAAAAAAGGCGTGTTTTTAGGTTAGAATGTTGTTTACTATTTAGGACAAGTAAAGACGAACAAAGTATAGATACTTCGTAATATATTTTGATTTGTTTATATGTATTTATTTTATTTTTCAAATTGTATTTCTTTGTTAATTTCTGACCTGAATGTATATATATAAATATATAATATTATATTGTATTTTTTTGTGTACACTGTGTAGCCATTTAATTGAAATGTGACATTAAAAAAACAATTCTATTATTTGTTTCTTTTATTAATCTCCCAAACCTTATTATAGAATTTGAAAGGAGCCGTTCTTTTTAAATAAAATCACTTCATAAATAATGCACCTAATAAAATAAGGTGCTTGGTTCGCGCAAAATGAAGCATAAACTCATCCCTTAAGCGTGTGGCACCTGCTGTGCGCTATGACGCCACATAAGCGCATCGCTATTTAGCATGTTTTCGTTTGTACTGCGCCGTTGCGAGCTGCTCAGCGCGGTGGCTTTGCGCACCGAAAGGGTTAATGGAGATGTAGAAAGTTCCCATAGTTAAAACATTACATCTATGCCCATATGTTAAAAATTGCAAAGACTTTTGTTCGACTGGTAATTTATAAATTGTTGAATTAGTAAATAAAACTAAAATAATCCCAATGTGAACCTTTTCTATGGGTACTATTAAAGATGGGTTTCAACGCTATATAAAATGTAATCAATTTTGATCATACTTAACTAGTGCCATCTAAAGGAGAACGCGCATTCGCAAACTTTACTTACTGGTTTCTGTTAATGTCATTTTAGTTCGTTCAATGGGGATGACTACTGTCAAAATGCCACAGTTATTTTTAAAATAAATCAAGTAAATTATGTGATGTATATAAATCATCATTAATGACAATATGATGGACAAATTCCTTATAAGTATTATAAGTGACTGCGCTGTGGTCACGCCATCTAAAATTAATCTTGGCAAGCCTTCACATTCTGGTATTTTGCTCGTATGAGGGTATAAATAAGAATGAAAACATATGATAAGAAACATTTTATTTCGTAAACATACTTATATTGCATTCCACCAACATTAAACAATTTTAATTCGATTAACAGATGAAACAACTATTTAGCTATGTTTATGTTACATTTTGCAATTAATATAACTATATGTAGCCATTGATTAAAGTATTTATTTTAACCACAATGAAGAGGCACCCAGTGAATCAAAATGTATGTAGATAGAAACATGCATTACACGCTTCCATCTTAAAATACAATAACATCAATCGGGCACCTACTTTGCTAACAATAAAAGAAACAAACTGTATGTTTAATGTTGATAGAATAGCATCACTACAATCCTTTTTATTACATTACTTAATACTTCAAGGCTCTGCTGTCATTGTCGATAACTTTTTGAAGCCTCTCACTAATGCCGTTTACCATCCCTGAGGTTTTGGCTTGTCCTCACGTTGGACAGGTCCCAGTTAAGGACCATTTGGCCCCATACATTTTCTATCAGATTTAAGTCTGGGCTTTATGACGGCCAGATAACTGTTGTGATTTCACTTTGGGAACCAAGCCAATCTGTTACAATTTGGGCTCTGTGCACCGAGCAGTTGTCTTTTATCAGGTATTGACCCTCGGGATAGGCAACTCGCACAGTTGGCAAAATGCCGTCAGGAATAATTTCCAAGTATTTTTCACTACTCATGCGACCACCGACTTCTATAATTTCGCCTGGCCCCATGATGACTTCCAACCCCAATAAGCTATAATGTTATTCTGCCGCTAGTTCCGGTAGGTAAAATACAAAATTAGTCATATGTCTTCAATCGTGCTGGATGCATGTAAGTGTTTGCGCACTGTTTTACTGTCGTCTTGGTGGAAAGGAACGGGTCTTCAGTGTGCCTTGCGATTATATCCCGTGCGGACTGAGGAGTAAACATCACAGGAGCAAACCCTGGCCGCTTCCTTTCTATATCTTCAGTTTCTCCATGCCGATGCCGTTTGATTCACAATCTAACGGTTTTTCTCTGTAAAGAAACGTTATTTTTATTTAATCATCCTTATAACTTTAATAGACCATAAACAAAATAAAATGATGTAATGCATTTATAGTGTAGAAAAACGTAATTATCATAATGCTAATTACTTATACTATAAGGTATTCATAATGCGAATTGTAATGTAATTATGAATTATAACAAAGTATAAATAGCATGTAATATCATGTTATACGTAAACCAGTTTTAAAAATTTCCTTTGATATCCTAGACAAATGAATAAACGAAGGCAAAGACCATTAAAATCATTAATATATATGAGCTATAGGTAAGTTCATAAAATATAATTAATATATTCAACTTACCGTTAAATACAATTGATGAGCAATTTAGCTTATTGACGTCTTGTTTTCAAACAACACCACTATTTTCACCTTCAAAAATGCTATTAATTGAAGCATTATTTCAAAATATAGAGGTGTAATAAATATGTAATGTCAACCGTGAGTTGTTCCGAGAGCAATAGTCGAATTATAGATAATTAACGAAATTGCCCACTAATGTAATTGCCTAATTGCGGGTGCAAATAAATAGCTTAAATTGTGGGTTGTTATGAGACGGAATTAATACGGTTGAAAAAAATTATACATGTGATGCGCCCTAGCAATGTTAATTTGAAACAACCCGTCCGCAATTTTGTTCCTGATTTCAAGCTGTCCTGTGGTCTAGTGGTCACCGCGCCTGACAATGGATCAGAAGGACGAAGGTTCAAACCCTGTCTTGGGATGTGAGAGAATGTTTTTTGACTTCTTAGTCAAGCTTGCTGGGAATTATTCTAAGCGAAATATGCATTCTTAAGAAATACAATATTTGTAAATGAAACAAGATGATGATGAAATAACATTCGGTAAGTGCTGCCATCTAGAATATGATAACTTGAAGAGGTCGAATAATTTGTTTAGTGAGATGAGACACTCGCTCGCCCAGTGCTGCCAACGAATATCAAAGATGCTGAATTGATAAAAATAACGCAATCAAATATGAACATTGAATACATAATATTTTCTTCTGTTTCCGCGATTATTACTTATTGAAATAAAACAATTTAACGGATTATATCGAGTATATTATTTCATTTTAGTTCCCGACGTTTCGGAAGCTTTCCAGCTCTCCATGGTCACTCACGGGTGGACTGAACCGTCGGGAAATAAAATGAGATAATATACGCGATATAATCCATTAAATTGTTTTATTTCAATGAACATTGACTGTTAAATGTAAAAGTGCCCTCGAGGCTTACTTGCAGAATAAAGTTATGAATTTTGGAAAAATTAAAGGTTTCAGAAAAGTAGTAACTTCCTTTTATAATTACTGATATTTTTTAAATATTGTGAACGTTTTCAATTGCCATTTATGAAGAAATGAAATGCCTTTTTACCCCTGTTTTTTTTTTAAATATATTCTGGGTGTTACATACCTACATTAAAGTAAATCATGCAAATTAGTTTTAAAATAATAATTTAAAAAAGCAAAAAATAGGGACATACAACCGGGGCTCGAACTCACGCCACTAGTGAGTTCCAGTGGGCGTTCATAATCACGAATATGCCTGGATAATTGTGAGGTCACTGACTGTACCTATATGAATTAACAGGTTTTTTTTTTATTTTAGAAAATAAGCAAAAACATTGAAGAAATACATAGCGTTGGTATTTCTGATGTCACATTGATCACATCTCCAGGATTTTCTACAGCTAGGACCTCTACAGTATTTATATATTAGAACTGTGTGCAATAATTACCAGTTATTAAGACTTAGTTTATCTTCTACTTATGTCTGATACACCAAATAACTAGAATCTTAATATCTTATTGACTGATTCGAATAAAAAAATAGTGTAGTCTGTACGATGTTCTGTTTTTTCTACTTATTGATGTTTTGTTGACGAAATGTATTGTCATTTAGTTTATTACATCATTCCTATTTTTGACATTAATACGAGTTTTGATACTTACTTTGCTATTTTATTTAACCTGTACCTACCTACCGTCCGAATGTTCCCCTACCTATGTACGAATGTACCCCTAGTGGGGTAGATTCGGACACTTTTGACATATTTTATTAAAATGCATTTCATTCATTTATTTTAAAAGATAATGACTCCATACATTTTTCTTTGGAAGCTGAATGAATGTTATTTGTTATAATAACAGATTAAGCAATTTATCTTTGAATTCACTTTTTAGAAATCAAAGTCTAAAAAGTGTACGAATGGTGCCAATATTCCCCTACAGGATGGCACATTTAGATCGGTCAGTAGCTAAAACTAAAAGACATGCGAAAATCTGTTCTTAGGAACCATGTCATCGATTTTAGTAGTAAGAGCTCAGTTTCTTTAAAAGTATGCAGTGTGTTTCATTACTAAAATGGATGACATGGTTGTTGTACATATCGGGGAATGGCTTTTTGTATGTTACTCCATCTATTTGTTTTTATGGTCGTTGGTATTCGATTTCTACGTTACATTTTCTCAGTATCACTGTGACCAGCAGACCGACGGTTCTGATTATACACTGGCGAATTTCAAAGTTAAATTTCAAGATGATCATTGGATGATTATTATTAGATGATTTTGTTCAAATTTCAATTTGATAAAAGTCAAACAGCTAATATAATTATTGTATTTGGTAAGTAAACAGTAATAGGCAGTAGTGGTTATAGACGGATGCATCATGTGACTAGCTCATACCTTGATGAACTGCAACTGTGCATCCGTTTCCGTCGCAGTAGACCAGCGGGTTGTCCGGCCAACCTCGCTCGTCTGAGCACACACAGCATCCTCCTACCATCTCCTTCATATTGAACTCCGCATTATTAATTTATAATCTGCAACAAATTTGTAACTAAAGCCAATAAATACTTAGTGATCAAATTACTTACACAACAATATAAACAAAAGGTTGTAATGTTGATTTTTAGAACCAAATAACAAAAAAAATATGAAGAATTACCCATTTTTAATATTCTATTATCAATATCATAATTTCTTACTTTGTTAACTTTCTGAAAATACCAGCAATCATGTAATCCTATCCATCCTTTATAATATTATAAATGCGCAAGTGTGTGGTCAGTCTTTCTTTCACGTTTTAATGAGCCAATAGATTAAAGTGATTTTTGCATATTTAAATAATAGAGATTGGACAAGAGGTATAGGATACTTGTCTTATTAAGGACACGCACAATTCCCGGGATTGATATAAATATAAACCATGCGGCCTAAACCTTGGGAAAATACTAATAAAACGATATGTTAGTACATAAATAAAATGGGCATAAATAGGGTAAGTCCCATTATTCAATTTAAAGTTTTGTTTATTTCAACATAACTCAATGAGGAACACTGAACAAATATGTAAAATAAAAGTACACTTAAAAGCACACAAGTAAATAATGTAAATGATATGATTTCTATTTTATCAAACAACATCAAAGTATGAATGATGAATAAAATTAGGGATCGCACATTGTGATAAAAATAACACGAGAAAAAGACCAATAGTATTTATTAAGTAAAGTTAAAATATAATTCATTGAACCAAAATGTCCTTTTTATAATTATGTAAGTACATACACATGTCAAACATACAATTAGGAACATTAACTTTCCCAGATATACTATAGTATATTTTTGATAAAGACTGTACACAATAAAATCCGCCCACGCCTGATTTAGTAAATTTTTCTATCAACTGATTGTGTTGTCTTGAGCACTTCTTTTTTAATTATCCATGGATGCAACGGAAACGGTCACTTAGGGCCACTTCCCCGAAGGGCCACTGTCCAAATTTCTAGTTTGCCTAGATCCTTGTTCGACCACTTCTTAGTTCGTACATTTCCCTATTCGTCCATGCCCCCGAAAGTCCTCTGTCTGAATTTCTTTCTAAGTCTATTTCCATCTAGATTTTACCCGCAACTTCGTCTGCGTCAATTATTATTGACGCAGACGAAGCCACATTTCAACCCACATTTTTACCCCTAGTCTACCCCCTGGGGGCGACATCACAACTAGGTCTTCTAATATATATTTGAAGTAGATGCTCGTGCATCCCCTGCCTTTCATACCATTGCATTCCCTGCTAGGTTCCACTAGTGGGTCCAGCAGGATTTTTAAGTACTCATGGACCCACAGCATAATAATGGTGGGGCTATTAGGATTTGCATATATTGATACCATATAATGTACCGGCATTTGAAAATATGAATAACTGATAGCTGTCAGTTATCATGGAGGCGAAATTATTGCATGGGTATAAATATAAATCGGATTAAAATACAATATACAGACTTAATGATGTCACACAGCTGGTCTGATGATGGAGCGGGAAGGTGGCCATATATGAACTCTGTAACTCACTCTCATCAAGTTTGGGCTCGTTTGACTTGTCTCGATCAGTCAAGTGCTCTGGTGATGATGATATTCTATTCAGGGTCTGATGAGTCGGAAGTCTGAACTATCCCAAGGAAAAAAGATTGTGGCCATTCTACGGATGTGGCTGTTCAAGTATATGGCCGTTCGAGCTTAATGGACCTCCAGGGATGTGGCCGAACAAGGGAAGCGGCCCTAGGTGACCAGATCCGATGCAACACTATAAAATAAAAGTTCAATCATATTAAAATGTGTAATTATTGTGAGATTTTACTTTATATCTTCTGACAATCATTAATACGTTTCTGCCTCTAAATTATTGATATATAAAGTTTTTATAAGAGTTCAACAAGTTTTTTTACGATTTATTAAATTGTCTTTTAGCAATAGCCGACATTTTATTATTGTCTTTTGTTTGGAGCAGTTGGGAGATACTTACTACTACGACTACGACTTTCAGAGCTTGAAGTGGCCAGTCTTGCTGGCTACCCGAAGTAGAAATCAGTCGGCTAATGTAGTCATACTTGTTATTGCCATTTTTTGGCCGGATGCTGCACTTTGTACTGAAAGCAAGCCGCTTTGCACTGTGATAGTAGAGACCAAACTCAGTGATTTGACCCGCAGCAGCGGAAGTTTCACCCCTTAGGAACAGAGATGGCGCCACTTCTTTAAAAAATATTTCAAAAATTCTACAAGCTAACTAATGGACCGATTTCAATGTTTACCGATTTTAATATCTCAAATGAAAGCTATATATATATATATATATATATACTGTAAACTTCTGGCAAAACACGGCATCATAAGATTTTTCTCTTACTTGATTGGAAGTTTTCACTTGATTTCTTAAAAAAACTGTATGCAACATAAATGGTTTAATTTGTATACATTATACTGACTAAATAATAAGTATTATAAAAATAAACCGACACCGATACAGAAATATGAAAGTTTAAATGTGACTGTTTTTGGGAAAAGGTCCCACTTTGTCGATATGGAGTTATGAGTAGTTCCTAATACTACAGATCATACACTATCTTTTGGTGAAAGATATATGTCTCTAGGTGCTATAGTTTAAAATTCTTCAAATATGCAAAAGTGAAAAAGCGACATTTGAGAAAACGTTCGTTAAAGTTTTGGACCGAAAAAAACACACTTGTACTTTGAAGTTATGGAGTGGTTACTATCAAATGAATTGGCATACTTTAAAGATTACAAATTAGTCAAAATCATGTATGTAACCTTAGTAGTTTGTTTGTTACGGAGGCTTGAACATAAAAAGAGAACGAAAATATGTCAATCCTGAATATGGGTTTATTTTCTATATTTATAACATGACACGCAGATTTATCATTAAAGTTGTATTTATAAATGTATTCTCATGCTAAAAAAGACAGAAATAATTCTATGGATCCCATTAGTTAGTTATTATTTCAAGAAGTTAAGAAAAACTGAATTGAAAAGTACAGCATAAAAAAATACAAAAAGTGTATTTGAATATACATAACATAAGATTACTTAAAAAACATACTGATCAAGCATAAAAAGTATTAATATCAAATTCTAAGTACTTTTTTATGCATTATAAAGTTTAGTGATTTTCTATAGGTAGCGTCCCACTTTGTCGATTTACTAAACTTTAGTGCTTGTTCAGTGAAAAGTATGTGTTTGTGTATATTTATCCCAATTTATGTATGAGATAAAGGCTTGTTATTGTTAATCTAATAGTCATGATACTAATGTCGTTTGTTTGATCTTTTTTTACGGAATTTGAACGGAATTTATTTCCGACTCAAGTTTAGTGTCCCACTTTGATGGTTTGGTTTCGTTCGTATGGACATACGCTAAAAAAATACTACAAGCATAAAATCAGCTTTTAAAACATATGTGTAATGTTTTTCGACTTAGTATTTATATAAATGTTATTTTATGTCTATCGGTTAATTATATTTTTTTAAATAATACTGTTTTTTATTACGCGGAATCGATAAAAAAAGTCCATTATCGATGGTTACCCAACCCTAATATTCATATTTCGATTTTTTCTTTTCTCCTGCTCAAAAAGTACGTTATATTAGCTTCGTGAAGCGAGACTAAAATAGTACATTTAGCCCCTAGGGTTTAAAAGAAAGCCATATAAATTCAATGACACTGAAAAAAAACTTGCGGTCAGCTACATACTCCTTACAAATAATTAAAAACAAAGAAAACAATCTGATCAGATTGGCCAAACTTTCTGATAGAATTGCTCAAACTGTACTTTTGTTGTTTGTTTTTCATGAAATATACAATTTTAATGTTAAGTCTTTTTTATTTTCTCGCAGTCGAAGTGAAAAGCAGAGTGTTTAACACGTGGCTAAAAGCAATTATATGACACTCGGAAATATTTGTCCTCGCTCACTTCGTGAGCTCGTCCAAATAATCACTTTGTGTCATAATGGCTTATTTTAGCCCCTTGACAAACAATCTTCTATTTTTATTCCTATTTTTTTATTCTGTACTTTTCAATTCGTTTTTTATTCACTTTTTGACATCATAACTAACTAAAGGGATACATAGATATATTTCGTCTTTTTTAGCATGAGAATACATTTATAAATACAACTTTAACGATGAATCTGCGGGTCGTGTTATAAATATAGAAAATAAACCCATATTCAGGATTGACATATTTTCGTTCTGTTTTTATGTTCAAGCCTCCGTAACATTCAAACTACATACATAATTTTGACTAATTTGAATCCTTAAAGTATGCCAATTCATTTGATACTAACTACTCCATAACTTCAAAGTACAAGTGTGTTTTTTGCGGTCCCAAACATTAACTAACGTTTTCTCAATTGTCGCTTTTTCACTTTTGCAAGTTTGAAGAATTTAAAAAAAAATAACTATAGCACTTAGAGACATAATTTTGTCACCGAAAGATAGCTTATGCTTTGTTATATTACAAACTACTCATAACTCCATATCGACAAAGTAAAAATGTTTCCCTATAACAGGCACAAATATGATATCGACGATTTTTTTCGGTATTCGACAAAGTTGGACGCTGGGCACTAAACTTTGAGGCCTTAAAAAGGTGCTTAAATTGGTTATTTATGGGTCGACGTCAAAATCATAGGTTTATTACAGTATGTTCTATCAGTTTTCATTGAAAGTCAATTTTCGGTAGGTTTTGTCATATTTCACTAAACTGTCCGTAACTCCGAAACTAGAATCGACAAAGTGGGACGTTTTACGAAACTACCTCACAAATGTGGGCACAAACATCTTTAAAAATATTTTCATAAAATTCTACAAGCTAAACTAATAAACCAATTTCAATGTTTAATACCCCAAATTAAAGTTCATTACATAAATTATTTCTAAAAAAATATAAACTAAAAACTTTTGGCAAAAAAAGACATCTTAAGTATTTTTTTCTTACTTGATTAGTAGTTTTTACTTGATTGCTAAAATCATTGTATGCAACATGAATGGTTTAATGCATATATATATATTTCTGAGTAAATAACAAGTATTTATTATTTATCAGATAAAATTGTTGGTCTATAAATATAGTCGGTTTTGAATAAAAATAATTACTAATTTCAGTAATTATATTTTTTCGTGCTTCAGCAACAGGCAAACAATTTTATATATTTATTATTTTTTTATTTGGAAATCATTTTCATTTAAAGGTGCGTCCACACTTGTATCATTTTCTCGTATCCGATCACCGTGGCGTGGCATGACTGCGTATTGCGCTGCTTGGAAGCTCACTGTCGGCGCGGCGTGTGTGTGATACGCGCAGCAACATGGATTTCGAGCAATCGCATCGGCAAAACGTCCAAAAGCGTGATCGTGACACGTGACCATGCCACGGGACGAAGATCTGATTGGGCAAATTATATAAATGTGGGCACACGTTAACATTGCTTATATATTAAAATCAGAGCACTCGTTGCAATTGAAGTTTTTTTTTAAATATATTTGTACGAAAAGCGTGCACAGTTAAACTTAAATATTTCGTGAAGTATGAAATATCGGTGTCAGGTTTTTTAATAATACTTGTTATTTACTCAGAAATATATATATGCATTAAACCATTCATGTTGCATACAACATACAATGATTTTAGCAATCAATTAAAAACTTCCAATAAAGTATGAAAAAAAATACTTAAGATGGCGTTTTTTTGCCAAAAGCTTTTAGTTTATTTTTTTGTATTTTATCATTAATTATATTATTTATGTATTGAACTTTCATTTGGGATATTAAAAATTGAAATCGGTTTATCCGTTTAGCTTGTAGAATTTTTTGAAATATTTTTTAAAGAAATTTGTGCCCACATTTAAACTTTCATATTTCGTGAAGTATAAAAGGTATCGGTGTCGGGTTTTTTATAATACTTATTATTTAGTCAGTATAATATATACACAATAAACCATTTATATTGCATAGAGCTTTTTTAAGAAATCAAGTAAGAGAAAAAACTTATGATGCCGTGTTTTGCCAGAAGTTTACAGTAGAAATTTATTTTATTTTTTATGAGTAACGTAAATAAGCTTTCATTTGAGACATTAAACATTGAAATCGGTCCATAACTTCAGCTTGTACAATTTTTTGAATTATTTTTTCAAGAATTGGCGCCATGTCTGTTCATAAGGGGTGAAACTTCCGCTGCTGTAGGTCAAATCAGTCAGTTTGGTTTCTGATAGTAGAGACCAAAAGACTGTGCAAAGCGGCTTGCTTTCCTCATGAAGTGAAGCATTTTGTCCATAACAAGTATGACTAAATGTTAACTTTTTGGTCAGATGATATTCTATGATGATACACCTTTTTCAAATGTAAATACAATAATGGTACCTATTATGGTAGAAAGTGAATGATCATTGTCAAGTAATGTAGGACAAAAAAATTGAAGTATGTTGAAATGTATAACACAAAAACTTGCATGTGCTGTATTTTTACTATATAGCATCATATTTATGAAAAAAAAAGTGCTGTTTCTAAACAAGCAGTTGATAGAAAAATATACCAGATCAAGCGTAGCCAGATTTAATTGTGTATAGTCTTTAGTACCTACCTATACATTGTGTGAACTCAGAATATAGAAATAGTTCAATTTAATGTTACTTTGTTTTTAGATATATTTACTACTCAAAACAAAATATGGACCACTTTTGCGCGGAAAATTTCTATTCAGTTTATGTGGTTGTAACCATTAACTTGAAGGGATGTTTACAAAAACAACATACTTAACTAACATTTTTGGCGGATTTGAGTTATTGGTATCACAGTGTTCATCTTAGAAGCAGCTACAAGTATTGCAAAAGATACTGTCCAAAAATTACCTCATTTGTCCAAAATCGGCACCTAAAAAATACCCATTTTACAAAAACTACATATCTACATTATTTTTTACAAAAAGAACATAGCTATACTTATACTTAGGTACTAAAGTACCCAATATCTGTCATATTATTTTATTAATGAATTATTAATTTATACCTTATTTATTACAAATGTTATTGACCTGTAAAATTATAACGTTAGAATGATAAAAATAGAACACAAGACAAAATATGTGTCGGTTCGATATTCATTTACAGGACCTTGGGTTACCATTGATATTAGGAATAAGAAGAAAATGCCCAAGAACTTGAATCTAAAATATGCTTATGAGTCTCCACTTTCCCTAAATCCTCACAAACCATGCGACTTGAGGAAATTTATGCAGTTTTTGGTCCAACCAGCAAGCCACCAATTCTACCAATCCATGTTGTCTCCAACATGTCAAGAATCGTCGTCTCTAGAGGTAGATAGTGATGACCATGGCAGCACAACAACAGCATAAGTGACAAACCCATTTTTCAATTTTTTTCAAAAAATATTGGTCTTTGAAATGTGTAATTGTATATTTCTGAACTATTGGCCACTTACTAAAATCACCTATACAATATTTATCTCTAATAACTAGTATGTAAAAAGACATTTACTTTTTTTTGTTTCCAGTAAAATCATGTCTAGTGTAATTATGCTGTTTTTGTAAACATGCCTTCACATATTTATCTCAATTAAAACAAATAAAACCATTGACTATTTAATTAATCGATTATTAGCCTTAACAATAACAAAAGCTTCTTTAGCTGGAGACTTTTTAAAATATTTTTACTAATTAATATATATATATTCATGTTACAATCCAAATTCTTAGTGGCCTCTATATTGTTTTGAGCAGTATAGATTTTAAGCCTTGATGTGAGTCAAGCGGAATGTCAAATGTCACTTTAAGGTTTTAAAAACATATATCTAAAAACCGGAACAATATAAATATTATTTATTATACTATTTCTAGATTCTCTGGCCACATAACAGATGTCATGAAAAAATATTGAATGTATACCCCAGGGAAACTTAATATTGTTCCCAATAGACAATATTTATTAATAAGCTCAATAATAAATGTGATAATGATTCTGAATTCATTTATTTTTAAATAGAAGTCTTTCATCAAACCTAAATAAAAAAAAAACAGTAAAAATACAGTCTACCACAGATAAAAGTAACCATGATGATTGCACATGTATTTTCCCAAAAGTCAGTTGTTTTTCAAAGATAACTTAATACTACCAATTTGTGTTATTTCTTACCAAATGTGCGAAGCCTAGAAACCATGATTGTTATTGATAAAGGAATTGTCTCCGTAAATGACAATGGAATGAAATAGCTTCAAATTGTATTGAACTCAATAAATATACAACTTCATAATACCTTCCGTTATCCTAGTAATTTTGTAATAACACAATATTTCCTATATATTAAACTTTTTTACCACTTTCATTTTTTCAACCTTTTGACCGCCACAGACGGCAAATCACGTCGTCGAAAATTCGTGCCCCTAACGCCAGCGTCACATCGGCATAAGCCAACCGAATTTCATGTTCATAATCTCCGAATATAATATCAATACCTCACTCTGCAATCACTTGAAGACTCATTTTATTTTATTGCTGTGTCGTCTGGGTCAAGCATTATTTTACTTTGCTGCTTAGCGCTCAAAAGGTTAAAAGAGCTGAGGGTCATCACAAATTGATATTGTCTTATTGGGCAACACAAGTTTTGGCTTATCTGATCACACTTAGCTAACTGACATTTAATATTTTACCAGATTGATTTCTAAAATTGTAAAAACTGTTTTACGTGATCATTATGTTACATGATCTTCTAGCTTTTAAGTAATTTTTTGAGTATCTGATACATAGAAAACAAAGTAGGTATCATGAAAAGCTAAAATATAAATCATATGGTTACAAGCAAATAGTGATACAAAACAGTTACTGCTATATGCAGCATATTCCTATAAATTAAGCATCATTATGAAATTAGCTTTAAATTATTACACTACTGTTATGATTTCATGCTAATAGGTTATGTAGAAGTACTTAAACCGTATGTGGATAAATTGATCTTAAAACCGGTATAGAATTATAATCACGTTTATATCATCCTATAACCAACAAGAATAATCCTAACGTTGAGCTAATACAACTTGAAGTCAGATGGAGTCCCATGCTGTGAACACTAATGAAATGATTTACAGCTTCCATCTGGTTACTACATATTTACCAAAAAATTATTCATCCGCTCATTGTTGCAGAATATCTAATCCCGGTAATAACTCATTCATTCATCTTTACTTTTGTTTGATTATTGACAAGCGTATTTCACCTCACCTGCTCCTAGCAAGAACGATAAAATGAAGTCATAATGATACACAATCGAAACACATACAGTAATACTTTTTTACAATACACGTTGTTTAATGATAACTTTTAAATTGTATTTAAATTACGACTCTACACCCTCGCAGCCATTTAAACTCAAGCAAAGCAAGCTAAGCTAAGCCGTACAGCTAGCAAGCACAGGTAAAAAAGTGCATTTTGTTTTGGATGCAAACCACAGACTATAGAAGTATTTAATAGATAAACTCTGTGTTCAAGTAGACGCCATACATTTCACGTTCTGTCTATTCATTTTAAATTTACAGCTTTTTCTTTCAGTGCATTCCTTAAAATTAAATAATTATGATGTTTTATTTTTATTTCACATATACAATTCATGACTTAATGTGAATGAAAAAAAACATGATTTTTTTCTAAAATATTAAAAAAACGTACATACCAATTAAGTATATAAAGTCTGACCAGCGAGTGGTGATAATGGGTTCTTTCTTTGTATTCCGTATTACCAGCTCATGATTTTGCAAATTTGCCGCATTTTTTGTGTATCACGATTCACTTGACAGAATCTAGTACTAGCATTTGCCCGCGGCTTCGCCCGGGTTACTTAAATTTTAGTGTCCTATGCTTGAATCCATTAATCAGTAATAAAGAAGGACAGAATTCATTGTATTGATACAAACAAGTAGGTATGTTTGCGAATGAAGCAAATAAAAGTTATACATAAGCGCTATTGGCATTTATCTGTGAATGTCATTATCTCGCTTTTAAAACCCTAACTTGTAATAACTTACAATATAGAGATCAATGACAAAACTGTGAATCATCGATAATAGTCGATGAAGATTGCACAACACTATTGCCCAATATATGTATAGTTAGAAATGTAAACCAAATGGGCGTTTTACACCTTCCGATCCTATCGGATCCGATTCTAATTATCGGATGAAATCGGATAATGTAAAGTGCAATTGATCCTAATTGTATTATTACTATTACAAAATCGGAAGATCGGATGATCCGACCGTCCTTTTCCTAAAATCGGATCCTAAATCGGAAGGTGTATAGAGCATTCGAGAAACTTCGTCCGATAAATGTCACACTGATGACCGCGCCAGCGTTGCGTTCGCACTTACGTGCTGCTCTGAGGTGCATTGTGGTGTATATTATAGTCACGCGCTCAAAAATGTCGTCGGACGAAAATGAAAGCGTATCAGACCGCGAATTATTTCTTTTATTTTTGGAGTCATATAAGGAATCTAGGTGTTTGTGGGACACGGGGTCAGCTGACTATTCAAACAGAGACCTTGGACTCGACTAGGTCTTATGAAAGACTGTAAAAAAAATAAAAAAAAAATCAGAAAAATACAACATTAGCGGACATGAAGAAAAAAAATAGAATATTTAAGGACAACATTTAAAAGGGAATCAAAAAAGGCAAGTTATTTTTCATACTAGCGAGCATAATTTGAGAGAATGTACAGTGAGGGAAATAAATTGCTTAGCAGATTGAAATGCTTTTCATTTTGCCTGGTTAAAATAAGTGAAATAAAATCTTTCTTCTATCTGTCATTTGTATTTAGGTACTTATAACCCGGCAAACCCTAGAACCCCAAATTCTAGACTTCTTGATCTATATGAGGTTTTTTTTTTACTTTTCATGCACAGATGTCTACTATGGTAAAGCGATGGTAAATGCGTCTGCACTGAGTCACCGCCAAAAATCGATCTGATTATAGGAAGCACAGATCGGACAGTGTGTACAGAATGACTCCGACTTAGGATTTCCAATAAATCGCATAGGATCGGAAGGTGTAGAATACGTTAAAAACGGTGACATTCAGCAGTTCTCGACCTAGTAGAGTGACAATGTTTTTCTCTTTTTATCTAATGTGTTAATTTCGAGGATACAAGAGACGACAATAGCTATGCAGGTTCTGACTAAATACAGTCCATCGCTATTTCTTTATCTTTGATTCTAGTTACTGGCAGTTTAGTGAAATATGGCAATACCTACCGAAAATCGAAATTCAATGAAAACTGAGGGTCTACTACGACACCCGAAAAACGAAGTTCGTAACGTGCTGTCCCTCTCGCTCTCATGTTATACTGTATTTGACTGAGCGCGATGGCGCCATACGAACTTCGTTTTTCGAATTTCGGAGTAGCCCCTCTGATAGAACATACTGCAATAAACCTATGATTTTGATGTCGATCCATAAATGTCCAATTTAAGTACCTTTTTAAGGCCTCAAAGTTTAGTGCCCAGCGTCCCACTTTGTCAAATACTGAAAAAAATCGTCGATATTATATTTGTGCCTATTATAAGGAAAAATTTCTACTTTGTCGATATGGAGTTGTGACTAGTTTGTAATATAACAAAGCATAAGCTATCTTTCAGTGAAAAAAATTATGTTTCTAAGTGCTATAGTTATTTTTTTTTAATTCTTCAAACTTGCAATGGTGAAAAAGCGACAATAGAGAAAACGTTGGTTAAAGTTAGGGACCGCAAAAAATACACTTGTACTTTTATTTTTTTTAATTGGCGTACTTTAAGAATTCCAAATTAGTCAAAATCATGTATGTAACCTTAGAAGTTTGTATGTTACGGAGGCTTGAACATAAAAAGAGAACGAAAATATGTCAATCCTGAATATGGATTTACTTTCTATATTAATAACATGACACGCAGATTTATCATTAAAGTTGTATTTATAAATGTATTCTCATGCTAAAAAAGACAGAAATAATTCTATGGATCCCTTTAGTCAGTTATTATGTCAAAAAGTTGATAAAAAATGTGTAATAAATAAATATGTAATATAAAATGTGTAAACTTTAAAGTTAAATTCGATGTTAATATTTATTTCCTTCTTCTTTTCCTTAAAATTATTAAATTGTTATTATAATATTATTATTATTATTTTTAATCTCACTGCATAAATATGTTTAAAAAGTGTTATGTACACCGTTATTGTTGTGTATATCAGATGTAGATACTTATAATAATATAATTAATATGAATGTTATAATTATAATATATACAATCTGGCTGTAATTTAATAATAAATAAATGTAAAGAATGAATTGAAAAGATCAACATAAAAAATACGAATAAAAAATAGTAGATTGTTTGACAAGGGGCTAAACTAAGCCATTATGACACGAGTGATTAAAAATGATATCCGCCATATTTTGGGGCTATTAAAGTAGCTAAAGATATTTTAATGTATTAACTAACCGTTAAACTTGAAAAGTGACCCAATTTTAACCAAAACAATTTTAAAAGATCCTTAAGCCGTTTATCACTGGAGCCATTACGTTACCTACCTACCAAAGACGTGACATATGCAGTGCAAGTCGCGCGGTCAACCGTGCGAATTGCCAATCTAGCCAGTTGTCTAAGCTTTTTTAAAATTATAATAGTAGATTGTTAACCAAGGGTTGAAAGTTTTCAAAACATTTTCATGTTGGATACCTATACTGACCCTCATACATATATCAATTATGAAAGTAATCAGTATATTAATTTAATTAAGAAGGTCAAAAGTATGGGTCAAATAAGCTAGAATCTCCCAAAAATACGGGGAATTGAAATAATGTTTTACTAGCAACACTAAGAGTAAAAAATGCCGACAGTTGATTTAATTAATTTTTCGTGTTATTTACATGAGTTTGAGTGTAGAAACAGTAAATTTTCATGTGAAAAGTAATTCCGTGTGTTTTGTTGTGATTGTCGCTTCGCGATGTGCATGATTTTACGCTCATTTTCCAATTTTCACGGACTAGTTTGACGCTCAGTGTCAAATTGTCAACTGACTTGAGGTTAGCCTGACAGAAGCCTACATACAGGCGTCTATCAACTTACACGCTTCTGGCTCCTTACTGCGGATCTAGTGTGACGTATATATCAATGATATATATTATAAACAAAGACATTCAATATTAACTAACTATAGACAGGACATCGCGAACCAAAGCGTAATCCATGACTTGTTACCTCGAGGTAACAAGTCGTTTAGTCTAGTAAGGTATGACACGTCGCTCTGAAATGACGCATAGAGCGTTTATACCTGCTTAACTGGCAACGTATTTTTTCATTTTTTGCTTCATTATTTTGTCGTACTTGAATGAAACTTAAAGGTATGTTCAATTCATACCTTACATCTTTAGGATTCATGTTGCGTTTAATTCACTTATCACCCGCTTTTGACTTTATTTAATTACAAAACAAGATATAGACATGAATTCATTTTTAACCGAATTCCAAAAAAAGGAGGTTCTCAATTCGACGGAATGTTTTCTTTTTTTTTATGGTTGTTCACCGATTACTCAAAGACTATTTGACCGATTTCAATTTTTTTTTTTGGTTTTATAGAAGGTACTTTCTAGTTGGTCCCATTTAATTTTGGTAAAGATCTGATGATGGAATCCATGAGGAATTGAAGGAACTCCTCAAATATTGTAGGCATACATATAGCGATTTTGGTATTATAAGAAACATAATAAGCATTTGCATTCAGAAAGTGTAAATTGGTGAAGTGGAACTGATGCAGAAGACCACAGAATGCCATCGGAACTCCTCAAGGATAAATGATATACGGGTGGCGACAAAATATCTTGATTAATTTAGCTAAGAAACTTCATAGTCACAAATTTAAATGTTCCTGATGAGAATGGTACCATCGAATTGATTTGATGATGGAACCGGAAGGTAGGCACCAGGTCTATGTAATAAAATAATGTATCCTAGCCGTGTTTGGGCTTGTTCGAATCGTCACGAGATACACTTTTAAGTAACGGTTAACTAAAAAGTGTAAAATAAATAAACTTTTAAACAAAAAAATAAAACCGACTCCAAAAAAAAACTAAAAAGTAAAAAATAACGCCGTAATTCAGTTTCTTCAAATTACTTACAAGTAACCGTTTGTATACTCAATCTATACAGTATATATAATTAATGTTATTTTGGAGTCGGTGCCATCATGTCACAACTTACTAAAATCGTCAATTTTCAATATTTTACACATTCTTTATATGGCACCGACGCCAAACCGGCGTTATTTTTTACTTTTTAGTTTTTTTTGGAGTCGGTTTTATTTTTTTGTTTAAAAGATTATTTTTAGAGCCTTAGTTGTGGCAATTAACATGAAATTTTGAATTGTGCCAGCTTAACTACTGTAATGGTAATGAATGTATTGAAAACATATTCAAGTTAAATTCATATTTCTTAAAATTATCAAGAAAAACCAAAAAATATGCAACGTTGCCAGTTAAGCGGGTATAAACCCTCTTAAATTGCAACAAACCATTAGAAAGAAAAATAATTTAACGGGAAATATGCCTAGTTGTGTCTTGAAATCCTGTTAGTTACGTTACAGCAAAAGCATTGGACGTGACTTCAGCTTATTTTCGTAGGTATTATGTATATTTATTTAATAATTTGAATAAAACAAAATCGTCAATAGATGATTCTAGAAAATGTCCCTAAACTTATGGTATCTAATAAAAATGCCCTCCGGTGTTCAGTACCAGTACTAAATTTACTAGGTATGTAGAGTAATATTATGTCGATATGTGTTATCGATAATTATTTACTATGGAGTAAATAATAATTTGTGTATAAATAGTGATGTTAATAACTTACGCTTACGCGTGATATGGTGGTGACATGCCGATATCAAAGTATCGATAATTTAGATAAATGTACATGATAAAAAATTTCCTTGTGATATAGATACAAGTCAAAGCGCGAAGAAAAAAAACGATTGCTCTCGCACCTCTCGCTCTGTTCTCCGATTCTGCTCGACGCGTAATCGAGAGGTACCGGGTTCGAGTCCTGGTGTGACCACGTGTGTGTCACGCACAAGTGAGAATGTGAGTCAGATGTAATACTTGTTCTCATAGATGGCGCTAACGGTATAGTAATACCTTTCATTAAATAAAATAGGTACGAGTACATGGGTCAAAGCGGATGGATAAATTCGAAACGCAGTGCTCGCTGATGGAGGGGTTGACACGCTCGACGCGTAATCGAGAGGTACTTCGATCGAGTCCTGGTGTGACCACGTGCGAGAGCAATCGTATTTTTCTTTGCGCTTTGACTTGTTTCTATGTCACAGTAGATAGTTATGTGGTGTTAGTTTTCCCACATACAAACACGGAAACAAAAAAATGTGTTTTTCATAGAAATAAAAAATTGAATTATTTCTAACAAACAAGTGATGAATATAGGAGGTATTCAAATAATTGTAGTTGTTTTAATATATATTACATTTTTTTGAACATATAATGGTAACACAAAAAATAAATCTTGGATGGTTATCACACTGCCACCGCCTCCGGCTACCACTCCGTAACGGTTTATTATTATTACTTATTAGTCTGTACTTGTATAATTTTATAAATAAATTATTATTACTTTACAGTAAATAGTTATCGATAACACATATCGACACAATATTAGACTACATACCTAGTACGTTTAGTACTGCTACTGAACACCGGAGGGCGTTTTTATTAGGTACCATAAGTTTAGGGTCATTTTCTAGAATCATCTATGGACGGTTTTGTTTTATTCAATCATTAAATAAATATACATAATACCTACGAAAATAAGCTGAAGTCACGTCCAGTGCCTTTGCCGTAACGTGACTTACAGGATTTCAAGACACAACTAGGCATATATATTCCTGTAAAATTATTTTTATTTTTAATGGTTTGTTGCAATTTAAATGCGTCATGTCAGAGCGACGTGTCATACTCGTACTAGACTAAACGACTTGTTACCTAGAGGTAACAACAGTTAGTTAATATTGAATGTCTTTGATTATGTTAAATCTATTTGATTATAAATTTTAAACGTGAATGTTTGTGAGAATGTACGTTACGCTGGAACACAAAAACTACATAACAGATTTGCGTAAAATTCTGCAGTAATATAGCTTATATATCAGAATAGGACATAGGCTACAAATTTTGAGAGTATTCATTCATAAAAGGGTTTTTTTTACAATAAACGGAATAACATTACCTTTTGTTCATTTATTTATTTATTTATATAAAGAGAAATGGCAGTTCGAGACTTTTGCCAGCATCAGTTTGAAAGATATATTAATTACAACAATTGGTAAATTACACTACAAAAGTCCGATTCGGTCCTATGTGGCAATCAGTACTTTTGTTCATTGTGACATTTTCATTTCTAAATAATGAATCAACAATTGGTAACCTAGCCACAGTAATACTACCTAAACGATTAAGCAAAAAACACACCTTCCGTATATAACGCATCATACAAATAAGTGTATATCTTAATATAGCCGGATAATACATTGTACATTTTTGACTTGCAATAATCTCTGAATGATGAACATTTTTTTACAAAAGTATGGTTTATAAATAAGATAAATACATAAAACGGGTTCTTTTTACAATAAATGGAAAATCATCACTTTTTATAAACTCTGAAATATTTATTCCGAAGAATTATAAAGAAATAATTACTTTGAATCCAATATGACACGTTAGTATCTGTTTGCGTTACTGGATAGCGTTACTTATAAATGCTTTTTCGTTCTTTATTTTTAATAATTTGGGTAATTTTTGCATCATAAAAATCATCATCATTCACGGGGTTTTTGTCATAGGCTATAAAAATTCAACCTCTAGAAGGGGGGGTAGCCACTACAATCGATTGAGTTAAGTTTGCACCTGAACTTATCGCGCTACTTAGTAAGGAGGTGCAAACTTCTTTGAAATGTGTGCTACGACTAATTCAACTATCCAATATCCTGCTAAACTAACAGATGGCGCTAAAATTAATAAGTTTTGACATGAATGAGCCACTGAAGAAGGATTTTGCCAAATTAACTCTAAATTTAGACGAGGGGGTACGGATATCAACATATTGAACTGAATAATTGATTTAATAATTACAAAAAAATTAAACGACAATAAATTAATTGCCACAGATCGCACAGTGCCATCTTCCGGCCAAGTGCGAGTCGGACTCGCGCACCGAGAGCTCCGTACCAAATATACGCTACAAACGGAATATCCAGTGTTAGCAGATCCCTACTCCTAAGCAAAATGTACGCGGTGTCCGATCATTTTATATTGGTTACTGACAGACAGACGTAAAAATATTCTGTTTTTACTATTTTTTGTTATAGCGGCAACAGAAATACACCATCTGTGAAAATTTCAACTGTCTAGCTATCGCGGTTATCATGCAGTGGACAGACAGGCAGACAGACAAACGGACGGACAGACAGACAGACAGACGGCTAGCGAAGTCTTAGTAATAGGGTCCCGTTTTACCCTTTGGGTACGGAACCCTAAAAATGACTTTACATAGTTATGTTGTGGTAAAATCAATAAAAATATCAACACGCGTATAATTGCAAAATTATCTTCTATCAACGCAAAGCCGAAACTACTGAACTTAGAGAGTTGAAATTTTCATAGTAGACATTATTTATAACGTGGACAAGAAATAAGAAAGGTTTTCCTGAAATTCATTCCCTAACGGGGTTCCATTGGGGTTGAAAGTTGGTATGGAAAACCTGTAATTATTTTATTAACTGTTATAATATTTCGCGGATAGACTCTTCATTTAAAACTAAGAATACAAATTTCAGTATTAACATTTTTTATGGGAGACCTGTGATTCTTTTAATAGGTAACTGGTATAATATTTCGCGTATATTCTCTTGATTAAGGATCTAGAAAACCTATTTTACAATGTTTGGAAATTCATCCCTGTAAGGGGTACCAGCTTGTATGAGAAAAGTGTGATTCTTTAGTGTATAACGTTTAGCGTTATAGTTAGATTTTAGATGTGAACAAGAGATAAATTAAATGCCGGAATAAAATTTACAATGTATATTTTAAATTAATTATAAAACCGACTAGGCCGTGGATAATTTAGTCTATCAAGCTGAGCACACTGTTCACGAAACAAATCCTTGATTTAAGCCACTTCCCTGCACTTGGATCTCCGTCGCAGCGCCAGCCGTAAAGTGTCCGGGTCCGGGTCCGCAACGCGGCAACTACCGGAACACGCCAGGAGCATGCGCAGCAGGTCAGGAAGGGTCCAATTATAGCCCCAGACTTAGACCCTGGAAATCCCGGAAATTGGGATTTTCAAAAAGTCCGATTTCATATAAGTGCCTGCGACATCGGGATTCCTGAAGCGCGCTTTTTATGTTGATGATATTAAAGGCTGGATTAGTGAACCCCAAAGCACTAAATGGTGATCAATGATGTGGCCGTCACAAGCAAAATCAATTTAGAAAATAGAAGAAAAAAGAAGGAAGTACAATAAGAAATTTAGTTAATTTAAAGAAGGCCAAACCAATTATAAGATGATAGAAAAGTATGACAGGTAAGAAGAAAGTATAGCAAATAGTATATTGATACAATTATGCATTTAAATACATTTAAAGTATTACATTTAATGATTTGCAACTTTTTCAATGTATGGTTTTTACATGGCGGGTAGAATTAACTTTCCAGAATGTACTAGAAGCATACATACTTTTTATCTAGATTTGTTACAATAGGCACAATGACTGTAATAAAATGATTATATTATTTAATGTTTCGAACGAAATGCATAAATGGTTGCATTATGTGAAATGACAACTAGTTATTTGGTTATTAATCTAAGCAGTATAAAAATATTCACAACACTCACCCGATTCGGGGAAAACACTGGAACTTATTTTAAAACTGTTTAATGAAATAATGATCTTTATTCTGTAAGTAGGCCACAAGGGTTTCGTAGCATTAATTTTCCACAGGAGTATATTACAATACTGTAGCAATTTTAATGGGAGCGACAGCTCCCATTTAAATAATTATTAACCTTTTGGAGTCAACGCCGTAATGCAAGTGAACCGTGTTCATACGCGATAGGCCGAGCGCCGTTGCTTATCGCAAGATCGAGTGCGTGACGTAGTCTATTGTGATCGCATCTAGTTTTGTCTAATAGTAAATGCGTGTGGTTAGTTCTGTTTGTTTGTTGATTTTTTAAGGATGTATACATATTTTAAGTTTATTTAATTGTTTTAATGAATAGAAGTAGTTTTATTTTAAATATAAAATGTAGTTATTTTAAGCCAATTTTTTTAGAAGTAACGTTAAACCGTTACAAGTGTACATTTAAAACTAAGACAGCTAATTTCGTTTCCTAAATGGTGTAAATAGAAAGTGGGGGAAGGGGTAGGATATTGTCATTTATCCGTTAGAAGCCCTTTTTTTTAGTTAGTGGTATACATATAAAGAAGTACTGCAATATTTTTTTCAGTATTTATAAAAACTACCTAATGTTCAATATTATCAATAGTTAAATCTCAATTGTTCAATTACCTGCATCTGTTTTTTTCATATTACAAGAATATGAAAAAGTAATACAAGAATTGAAACTCATATTCCGTTAGAGATGTATGTAGAGGCGCACTAAAGAAGGATTCTTTGAAATTCGACCTATACGCGGACGAAGTCGCGGGCAAAAGCTAGTACATTTATAAATACAACTTTAATAATTAATCTGCGGGTCGTGTTATAAATATAGAAAATAAACCCATATTCAGGATTGATTTGCTTTACTAGGGGAAAGCCGTGGACAGGTGGCGGAAGCAGTTAGTACCTTGGACCGAGAAGCCTCGTTGATAGGTCTCAGGATTAACCAGTCGAAAACGGAATACCTCCACATGAGACGATATAAAAACACACGTGTCAAGCGTGAAAATCTCCATGTTGGCGGTACCGTATACCACGGAGTTGACAAGTTTCGGTACCTCGGATGCACGGTTACAGACACGAACACTAGAGAGGAGGAAATCCACATACGCGTCCAAAATGCCCTGCGGTGCAGTGCTGCCCTCCATAAGGTGTTGGGTCCAAGCTTCTCAGCAAAAGTACGAAGTTACGGATTTATAAAACGGTAATTAGACCAATCCTTATGTATGGCTGCGAAGCTTGGACACTAACACTAAAAGAAGAAAGTCAGCTCCTGGTAGCGGAGAGAAAGGTTTTGCGGAAGATCTTGGGGCCTATCAAAAGTGATGACGGCACTTGGAGGATTCGGAAGAACGCCGAGATCGAGGAGTTAGTGGCCGAACCAAATATCATCGGCGAGACCAAATCCCACAGACTTCGCTGGTTTGGCCACGTTCTGAGGATCGGGCGGTGAAAAGGGCATATTTGGGACGACCGACTGGTCGTCTTCCAGTGGGCCGTCCCAGATATCGCTGGGGTGACAGTGTGGAGGCGGATCTGCGTCAGCTTCAAGCCGATGACTGGCAAGAAGTGGCACAGGATCGGGACCGGTGGCGTTCTCTTGTTTCGGAGGCCAAGATCCTCTTTGGTTCACTGCGCCACAATAGTTAGTTAGTTATTCAGGATTGATATATTTTCGTTCTGTTTTTATGTTCAATTCAAATCAGCCTCCGTAACATACAAACTACTAAGGTTATATACATGATTTTGAAATCCTTAAAGTATGCCAATTCATTTGATACCAACCACTCCATAACTTCAAAGTACAAGTATGTTTTTTGCCGTCTCAAACTTTAACCAACGTTTTCTCAATTGACGCTTTTTCACTTTTGTAATTTGATGAATTTAAAAAAAATTACTATAGCACCTAGAGACATATATCTTTCACCAGAAGATAGCGTATGATCTGTAGTATTAGGAACTACTCATAACTCCATATCGACAAAGTGGGACCTTTTCCCAAAAACAGTCACAAATAGAGTGAATACTTACTGCAACGAGAAAGTGTGACAGAGAATTGCATCTCGTTTTAATTAATCAGAGTATCCAAGTACATCCATGGTTTATAATTTGCACATTGCAAATCTTCGGATAGGGATGTTGACTGTACTCAAATAATAATAAAATTTTGATGCGAAATGGTCGTGTTTATGACGAAAATCCTAAATAAAAACTGAGTTTGATACCTTACGTGAATCTTGTTTTATGAGCCTTTAAAAATAGGTAAGAAAGTCCATTTTTAGGGTTCCGTAGCCGAAATGGCAAAAACGGAACCCTTATAGATTCGTCACGTCTGTCTGTCTGTCTGGCTGTCCGTCCGTATGTCACAGGCATTTTATTCAAAAACTGTAAGATGTACGTTATTGAAATTTGGAGCATAGACGTCGTGTGTAAACCGCTACTTAGTTTGATAGTTAAATAAAAAAATAAATATATTTCTAGGGGAGGCACTCAATCCATGTAAACGAAAGTGAAAAAAAATTTTTTCAGCAAATATCAATGTGTGGCATATATTTCGACACTCCTTCTAAAAACACTTTGAGGTTTCTAAAACAAATTTTTGATTTAGTGAATATTTTCCTAAATATTTGCTACGAAAGTAGCAAAAATTGTGCCCCCCCCCCCTCCCTCTATTTTTTAAACGGTATGTTTAAAAATTTAAGAATATAAAGCTTCATAAATACTTTCAACAAAAATTGTTTTCAACATGATCGGACATACCGTTTTTAAGTTATCGGCAATAAACTGCGCTTCTCAGCAAAAGGACGTAAGTGCCGGGAAGATACGCTCTTTTGTTAGTGCTTTTTTTCATATCGTTTTTTTTCATCTGTAGTGCATTTTTTGTATAAACGGCTGCGGAACCCTTCATGGGCGAGTCCGACTCTTGGCCGCTTTTTAAAGTATGAAAATGTTAATAAATAATAATACCATTGAATAAACCATGAAGTGTATGGTAACTTTTGTTATGAAACAGTTTCGATAAACGCAAGTTTTAACATAGCTGCAGAACAAAGTTCTTTATTTCCCCATATAAGGTAGGAAGGTGTGACGTCGTGCCTTCCTTGATTGTGGGTCAGAGGAAGAGGAAACAAATATTTTATATAAAGGATTACCTTTAATTATAACTAATAAGCCCAGTAACAGAGTTCCGCCATTACATCTTGACAACTCGAAACCACAACCACAGACAGACAGAGTACCGCAAGTGCTCTGAGGGGCTACGCTGAAATTCGATATTTGAAGTTCGTTTAGCGCTACCCCTCTCGCTGTAGTTAAACTGTATTTGAGTGAGCGAGATGGCGCGATACGAACTTCGAATATCGAATTTCAGAGCCCCTCTGACATATATGTAGGGATGTGACATTGCATCTATATTTTTTTTCCGAAGTCCAAAATTATGACGTCTTCAGAACACGTCTCAGCTAACTAAATGAGTAGTTTAGAGAAACGTACCTTAACATTACGTGATTATAATTTTTGTGACTCGGCCCAAGTCATATTTACCTACCATAATAAGTTTGACATATGGTCTTGTTGTTTTATCGAAAATTAAAGCTTCCACTTTTACAATCCTTAATACATATTTTCACCATTTTATTTAATTTCAAATCAAATCAAAATATCTTTTATTCAAGTAGGCTTAGAGATACAAGCACTTTCGAATTGTCAGTTACAATGAGAGAAGTCTTTGCTGGGAAACATACAATATGATCCAACATTTGTTGCAAGGATTAGGGAAACCCAGAAAAACCTAATCAGATCATTTAACTTAAGTATAATACTTACTTATTATTGATAAAATCATCATTTTAAAAATTAAAACAATTAATAAGATAAATCGCAAAAGGATTGTCAATACAAAAGAAAAAAAAAAGTAAATTGTGTCTAGCTTATTTCATTTAGCCATCAAGTGCTTAATAACGCCATTAGACAATTATATGTGTTTTAATCAGTAACAATGTTGACATCTTTAACATTTACAAATTAGATAAAAGGTAACTAACTTGTCTTTCATATAAATGTAGCCAAATATTGTTGACAGATATTTCCTTGTGGTATCACCAATTGTCTATGATTTCAAAAAATGGCTAAAGTCTGTTGTCAATTTATTTATGTCATTAATTTAAATGGTCCGCGGTTTACATGCCAAAGAAGAATAGAAAATAAATAATATTAACAATGACTATATCGAGTGAGGTCCGCAAACTATTATTTAAGTTCGTAAATAATTACAACAATGTGCGAATGCGAAGCCGACGTGAAGAGTTGTCCAACGAAAAACTGCAATGTTTACTATTGGGAACATTAAGTTTTCCAAACGTGTTCATATTATATTTTTCCCCGATAGTATACGTTATGTAGACTCAGAATCTACAGGCGGTTTATTTTTATGCCGTGTTGGTTTTTATATATATTATTTTAAATCCTCGATGTGACATTTGTTCAATCCAGTCGAACTTATATATTTCTATTTTTTTTTAATCTATCTAATTAAAAAAAAGCAAATTGAAAGAATAAAATGTGACACTGTCGTGTCATTGTCAAATGAATTAACGGATTTGTTTGTTAGTTACGTTTGGGAAGGATTTGAGCGTTCCTGTCAATAGCAAGTCCGGTGAAATTCAAATTTGATTTTATTAATTTGTTAGCATATCCAGTTTGCTGATCTGTAATTTAGTTTTCCGTTTGTTTTATTTTTATTTTGTGCATTCATTTTATTTAAGCGGCTGGGTTAGACGTTTTTTTACAATGTTCTCTGACTCGGAGCCGCCGGATCCTGGCGGCAGCGAGTATGAGCCGTGTGAGGATTCGCCTAGGCCAGTTAAAGTTGGTAGCCAACGGCCGATAAAGAGAGGCGCTGAAGATACTCGCGAAGATCCTATTCACCCTAAAAACCTGCGATTAATTCTCCACAACAACCATCCATCCAAACCGCATTTACTCACCCAGATTTTGAGGAAGTATGCAATAGGTATGCTGAATCTGATGTTGGACCTTTTGTGATCAATTGTCAAAAGAATATGTCTGATCCATCGTCTGGAATGACCTTAAGGGCCACTAATTTTGTCCATTTTCTTTACAAAAATAACATTCCTGGCATTATAAAGATGGAGTGAAACGAGTTGGTCGAAATCGGTTTGCGGTGGAGTTCGAGTCTGCGCATCATGCCAACAATTGCCTTGCCCATCGTGTCTTAGTGACAGCCAATTTCTGTGCTGCTATCCCATCGTTTTGTGTGACCAGAATGGGTATAGTTCGCAATATCGCAACAGACTGGTCGATGGAAGAAGTTGTCCTGAATTTGTCAGTTCCATCTGGGTTTGGTAGGGTTATCAAGGCCCGCCGATTGAGTCGTAAGATATTGGGTGAGAATAATTCTATACAATGGGTTCCGACTCAGTCGGTAGTTCTTACTTTCTCCGGCCGCATTTTGCCGCCTCATGTACTACTGCTTCTACAATAGCCTCCCTGTAGAATGTTACTTATACCCGACTATACAGTGCAACAACTGTTGCAGATTTGGGGACGTTAAAGCACAATGCCGATCTAAATCGCGATGTTATAAGTGCGGGAAAAACCGTGAAGGTTTTTCGTGTACGGTGACAGCATTTTACTGCCTGTTTTGCTCAGGAAATCATTGTGCCAATAATCAGGCTTATCCTGAGCATCACAGACAGCGAAATATAAAATTAGCTATGTCTGTGGACAATTTATCTTACATGGAAGCTGCACCTCGCTATCCCGGTGTCAGAAGGTCTTTTGCGGAAACTGCATACGCTTCTTCTCCTCGCGTTCAATTGTCTGGACCTTCACCTCCTTCACGTACCGCATCTCAACCTCCGTCGCAATATAACTCTCAATCCGTCCGCAGAACTATGCCTACACCTCGTAGATCTCCTCCTTCTTCTCCTCATCACAACGGCTAGGACAGGTTGGCTCATGCTAATATTGTTCAGGACCCGCAATTTATGCTTCCTAATGGTTATGCTCTCCAAAATCAGGATTCTTGTAACAACGATAATTTAATTTAATTACTCAGGTCTCTCATCCTTATTATTTCTAAGTGTTCTAACACTGAACCGAACATCATGCATGAAAAACTATTCGATCTCGTCTCACTATTTTGTTCCCACAATGGCTCGAACGATTCTACAATGGAACTGTCGCAGCTTTCGAAATAAAAAATCGGATGTATCTTTTCTTGTCAATAAATATAACCCATTTCTTCTTGCCATCCAGGAGACATGGTTAACACCTGACTCTATTTTTAGAGTTCCGGGTTTTGCATGCCTGCGGGATGACAGAGCGTATGGGCGTGGCGGTGCAGCTATCTTGGTTGCCCGTTCTGTCACCTTTTCACAAATTCCTCTTCCTGCTCACAACAACTACATTAGTGCGGTTGTTGTTAGAGTGAATAATATTTCTTTTCTTTCCATCTATATCCCTGACCCTCACGTGGCTGTAATGCCCGAACTATCGTTAATTATTTCATCTCTCCCTCCTCCTTGTTTAATGCTTGGAGACTTTAACATACATCACATATCGTGGGGCTCCTACTACTGTGATTGTGTTTCCGCCTCGTTTCTTGACCTTGTTGACTTTTTTGATTTGTGTATTCTTAATGATGGCTCTCCCACGAGGCGTGTCACTTCCTTGCAGGATCCCAGAAGCGCTGTGGACATTTCTTTATCGTCGGCCTCTGTATCTTCTAGGGTTTTCTGGCGTATTCTCCCTACTACTTTTGGTAGTGACCATTTCCCAATCCTTTTGTCCTTTCCTGATCCAGTTCCGTGGTTCTGCCAAGCCCCTTGACTGAAATACCAAAAGTCTTCGCATTGTTATTGGTGCCATGCGATCTTCTCCTATTAATGCTCTTCAAATTGAATGTGTAAAGCCTCCACTTCATTTGAGAAGACAATATTTATCAGATCGGTTTATTTTTAAAATTATTCAATCTGATTCTCATCCTCTTATTCCAAAACTTCAGCTTCTTTCCAGATTAGTAACTACTTCTAGTTACTGGTTTCACAAAAATAGCCCCTGTCTTGTAAAAAGTTACCTTAAATTTACTCGGCTCCCATGCCCGGTATATCAATGTAGGCTTAATCCCATATTTAGACTTCATATGAGGCAATTATCTTTCGTCCTGGTGTTCTTACTGATTTAGGAATTGATAAAGATAGTATTTGTGCGAATTCTCTCTTAAATAAAGCTATTGATAAGCATTGGTCTAATTGGATTTGTATTTATACGGATCTGCAGCCGGGCCCAAAGACCGCGGAGTGACTTATAAAAAAGTCCTGGCGGAGGCCAGAGCCAAGGTCCAGCTCAAGGACTTTGATATTTTAGGAGGAGTGCGGTTCAGGCAGGCAGCCACTGGCGCCTGCATCCTCGAGGTTCCCGGAGCAGCAAGCGGTGACAAAGCCGACAAGCTAGCCACTGCTATCAGGGAGCAGCTCAGCGGAGAGGACGTGCGGCTGGCTAGACCCATAAAGACAGCAGAGATCCGCGTCTCCTGCCTGGCTGAGTCGGTGTATGCCGAAGAAGTGGTGACTGCAATCGCTACGGCTGGCGAATGTCACAAAGAGGCGGTGAAGGCTGGTGAAATACGCCGGGGCTTCGACAACCTTGGCACTATTTGGGTGCGCTGCCCGATCCCAGCAGCAAAGAAAGTGGTGAAGGGCGGTCGCTTCCTGGTGAGCTGGGTCTCTGCCCAAGTTAAATTGCTGGAGCAGAGGCCCCTACGCTGCTTCCTCTGCTTTGAAAGTGGGCACATCCGGGCTCAGTGCCAGTCGGAGGTAGACCGAACCGAACTCTGCTTTCAGTGCGGTGAGCCCGGCCACAAGGCGGCCCAATGCTTATCGGCAGCGCACTGAGCAGCGTGTGCGGCAGCAGGAAAACCTGCGGCCCACAGGATGGGCAGAAAAGCTTGTGCCGCACCTAAAGCTGCAAAAAACGGGAAAATGGTGCGGGCGTGGGCGCCCATACCGGAGGCGCCCATAAGCGTCGAGGACGAAGCTCGTTGGTTTCGGGAGGGCATGACAGAGGTGTGCGATGCCGCAATGCCGCGGGTAAAGGCCAGAACTCCCAAGCGCTGGGTGTATTGGTGGTCCGCAGAGCTCACACAGTTACGCGACGGGTGCGTGGCTGCGAGACGCCAATATACACGGCACAGACGGCGCGCGCATCGCGATCTATCAGCGGAAGCAGAGCTGTACTCGCTCTACAAAGATGCGAAAACGGCACTAACATCTGCCATCAGTAGAGCTAGCGGTCTCGCTAGGAGTTCCTGGAGACCCTCAATAGAGATCCGTGGGGGAGACCGTACAAGCTGGTGAGGCAGAAGCTTCGGCCTTGGACGCCCCCACTAACACAGAGTCTCCAGCCTCAGCTCCTGGACGCAGTAGTTGCGGCTCTGTTTCCACACAGAGTGGCTCCAGAACCACCGGCCATGGCACCGCCACCTGGAGACAGGCAGGAGAAGGCCGAGGTGCCGCCCGTGACCGAGGGCGAGATGGGGGCTGCAGTTTTGCGACTTCGAGCCAAAAATACTGCCCCAGGACCTGATGGCATCCCTGGACGGGCGTGGGCTCTGGCCTTGGACGCCCTAGAGCTGAGGTTGAAACGACTGTTCAGCGCCTGTTTGGAACAGCCTCGTTTCCCCAGCACGTGGAAGATGGGTCGACTGGTCCTGCTTAAGAAGGAAGGACGCCCTACGGATTCCCCGTCAGCCTACCGCCCGATTGTGCTGCTTGTTGAGGTGGGCAAGCTCTTTGAGCGAATTATCGCAAACCGCCTCAATAGGGAGGGCCCTCCCAGACCTGGCCGACTGCCAGTACGGCTTTCGCAGCGGCCGCTCCACCGTCCACGCGATCCTTCGGGTAAAAGAACTGGCAAGCGAGGCCGTGGCGCGGGGCGAGGTGGTCTTGGCGGTGTCCCTGGACATCGCTAAAGCCTTCAATACCCTCCCCTGGCCCTGCATAATCGAGGCACTCTCATTCCACCAAGTGCCCAAACATCTCCAGACAATTATAGAGGCCTATCTCTCTGAAAGGTGCTAGCGACAGCAGGTGTCGCCCACGTGGTGGGCAAAATAAGACGGCTTGGGCTAGAGGTCGCTCTGAGCAAATCCGAGTCCATCTGTTTTCATGGCCCTCGGAAAGCACCCCAAGCCGGTGTGCACATCTTGGTGGGAGGCGTCCGGAACGCTGTCGAGTCGACGATGCGGTACCTTGGCATTGTCTTCGACAGTCGGTGGACATTCCGGGCGCACTTTCAGCGCCTAGCACCCAAACTGGTGGGCACGGCCGCTGCTCTTGGGTGGATACTCCCGAATCTCGGGGGGCCTAGGGCCTCTTGCCGAAGCCTATACATGGGCGTCGTACGATCGATGGCCCTGTACGGAGCCCCAGGGGGAGCCGACGCCCTTGACCGTCACAATACTCCCCAACTGCGGCAATCGCAGAGGGTGATGGCGACAAGGATGATACGGGGCTATCGATCGATCTCCGCAGAGGCAGCATGCCTGCTGGCCGGGTCGCTCCCGTGGGATCTGGACCCGAGAGCCCTTGCGTCAGCCTTTTTCTGGCGCGAGGAGGCGCGAGCCCACGACTTCTGGTTAGCACCACAAGACGTATCAGCCAAGCGGGAGGAGTTCCGCCGCGAAGCGATAATGGAGTGGGGGATGAGGCTGGTGCATCCAAGCGCAGGCATCCGCACGATGGAGGCGGTACCGCCAGTGTTACCGTAGTCGCTGGAACGGGAGCATGGTGCACTCACCTTCCGGTTAGTGCAGGTACTTTTGTGGCACGGCTGCTTTGGGAGGTACCTGCACATTATCGCCGGAAGGGAACTAACTGAAGAGTGCCATGAGTGCGGGTGCGCGCAAGACACGGCGCAGCATACCCTGGAGGCGTGTCCGGCATGGGCGCAGCAGCGTGCCCGCCTGACGAGGGATTGCAATCCGGTCCGGCGGATCCGGTAGACTGAAGAGACGCCACAACAGGCATACATACGGACTACCCAAAAAGAAAGCTGATTCTAATTTGGTGAACATTTGGGTTAGGGTAAAAATGTCGAGAGTCAATATGATCTAGCCCGCGTATTACCTAACGCGTTTGAGGCTCGCAATCGGAATCAACTGTCATGATTTTGTATGGGCTATGACAGTTGATTCGGATGCCAAGTGTCAAAATTTCGTTAGGCAATAACCCCGTAGATCTAGTAGTTAAGCTTCAAAGAACGATGTGTTTCTTAATTATTTTTTGAGACGTTACATTTGTTTAACGGTTAATTATGTTTCTTTGGCCAAATTAGATTTTTTTTTTCAATTAACGTTATTACAATTTAAAGTGCAATATGATATGATATGTAATTACTGACTAGTTTTCTTTGAGAATGAAATTTTCAAATGTAAATGCTTAAACTACTGTAATAAATACCGAAATCGCCATAGATGTGCTCATAAAAATCGAGGAATTCCTTCGATTCCTCATGGATCCCGGCATCAGATCTTCACCAAAATGCACTTTTAAAAGACAACTTTTTTCGGCGATGTCGCACTAGCATTGAGCAACAGGGGGGCCATTTTGAAAATTTCTTGTAATTAAACACCTTGTAATTGGTTTTACTTTGTTTGTATTGATCATCATGTAAATTAAAATTTTGCACTTACCACATTTAGATTTCAATTTTTTGATTGAAGCCTTATGAATAATAGAATGAAATTTTCAGGGTAGTTACCTGATAGATAGAGCAAGTTTTTAAAAGCCAAACGGTAATTAATTTGTATGTGATTTTATCTTTTTAAAGCCCCTTGAAGTTGTGAACATATTGGGTAATTTTATCATTCTTGGCATTTAATTTTTTTTATTCCGTTCAAAAATCTAACGATTGTAAATGTTACCATACTGAATTGGCCTATCTATCAGCTTAGCACACAAAAAAAATCAAGCAACTACCGCAATAATTCACGTCACCATGTTGTTAATAGTAATAAATGAATGGTTTGGCACCGACTTCAAAAGGTGATTCAAATGTGATCCGTATTGTACTTACAATATTATTGATGGCTATTTAGTTTATTTTGACGTCGGTTCTTTTTTTATTTAATTTTTTTGTTTTTTACATAAATCTAGTATACATTTATAATTACAACTAGAAGAGGCACCTACACTAGCATGTTCGTTCGCAGAGGTGAAAAGTCATAGTTACCACTTAACTAACCCTCTTTTTTTCATTAGCTTAATGAGGTCAAAAGTATCCTATGACCATTTGTGGATACTCAGCTATCAGTACACTTATAATGGTCGAAATCCATCCAGCCAACACAAAAAGACATCGATTGAGTGTCCTTCAAAAAGTCCGCTTCACTTTTTTTTTTAATTTTTGAACATAGATTACATTTTTACAGTTTTATAATAAGTAGTAGTTATAATAGTGAATGATATTATAGTACCTGATAGAGTACGTATGGAGTAGAGAAGCAGAGACCGGGGTCCAGCGCTGCTATCTCTCCATGACGTCAGTCGGGAGGCAGACACTGAGGCGCCGCTCTCATTGATCGGGCTGTTCATTCATTCAGTATCAGCATCCAGAGCGCCTCTTCACCCCCGCGTGTCCTCCATTATGTAAATAGTGTAAATAATTGTCCTTCCACTAAAGATTTACTCGAAGGTTAACTTCAATTTCATTTCACGACGCTGGTCCACGTATAAGTTACGTTCATTCGCTTACTTTATACTAGGTAACGTTGAACGAATGAATTGAATGACATCGTTAGGCACCCAAGTACGATAGACAGTTTGTCCCATGCAATGGTGCTGCATATTTATCAAATTTGTTCGGCTGATAAATCAATTGGCAAATAATATGGAATTCACTTGACAGTGAGTGTATAAATACCTATAGTCATCTATACTATTATACGTAGGTCACTCGATAAATTTCGAGATAAAAAAAAAAACTATTGAAGATATTAGTATTATTTATTTTACATTTTTTCAAAATACTCTCCATTACTCTCTATACAAAGTTCCATTGGTCTGAACCAACTTTGCCAGTCTTCATCAGATAGGTCCGAAATTGCTTCTTCATATGCAGCCGCGGCTTCTTCAGCACTCGAAAAAAACTTCCCTTTTATTTTTTCTTTCACCACCGGGAACAAAAAGTAAAGTCAGGGCTGTAGGGTGGATGTGGTAAGGTTTCTATCCCAGCTTTCTCAATAAACGCCTTTGTTTTGAGGGACGTATGTGAAGAGGCGTTATCGTGATGCAGCAAGATTCCCCGAAGTCCAGTCTTTGGTCTCCTCTCTCGCACTGCTTTGAAAACTTGCGGCAATGCTACTGTAGTATACCAATCAGAGTTGACTGATCTATAATTTTTCAGCATTGATGTTGATAAATGTCCGCCCCGTGAAAAGAAACTAGCTACCATTTTTTTGCCGACGTTACGAGGTCTTTGTAGTTTTGTTAGTAACTTTCCCTCTGAGAAGACCCATACTGACGATTGCCGCTTGTTTTCCGGGTCATATTGGTAAATCCATGTTTCTTCACCTGTAATTATTTCTGATACATGCCGCGATGTCCCGTTGTCAAATCGTAGACGCATCTCACGACACCAATCTACACGAGCCTGTTTCTCAGTATCGGAGAGCAAACGTGGTATCCAACGACAACAGAGCTTCCTTACTCCAAGATGTTGATGTAGAATGATGCTAACGCTCCCTGAACTGACGCCTAAGATACTCTCTATGTCTTTGTATGTTATTCGTGGATCTTCTCGCACCATCATTTCAGTAGTCCACACGTTTTGTGCAGTTACTGCTGTTTGCGGGCGACCACTTCGGTGGTCATATTCGAGGCTGGTTTTACCCCTTTTAAATTCGTTGAACCATCTAAAAACTGTTGTCTGTGAAGGAGCAGAATCTCCTAACGCTGACTGCAATCGTTGCAAACACAATTGTTCAGATAAACCAAATTTAAAATCATAAAATATCATTGTACGCAAATGTTCGCGGTTAAGCTCCATCATTACAAAGAAAAAACGCGGGAACCGTTTTAGAAATGTAACATATTCATTTTTTAAATTGGAGCGAATCGGCAACTTGTATTTAATTATTAAAATTAAATTAAATTTAGTTTAATTCAAATATGTACGAGTACAATCAAACTGTAATGGTACAGGGTATGACAGGTTTTAATAAATAATATAATTAGTATGGGGACCAGACAAATGAATATCCACATACAAAATTTAATTTTCAGCATGAGGTATATAGGTCTCAATCGAGTAAAAAGTATCTTACAAACATCAGTGGATACCCAGATACTATATTATTTTTATATAAAATACTAGACTGAAAATATAAAATACATAAGACAAACGTAATTAGAAAATACAAATCATAACCTAACTAGAAAAAAATTAAAAACCTAAAACTAAACATGAAAAATAAAGATTAAAGATAAAAAATCTGCCCCAAATCGCTATTCGTTGGTATCGTGCCCAGAAGGCTGGCAGCATTGCCACGTTGTATGGCAATGCTAATCCGCTGTGCCAGATATGATCCAGCCCTCTGGTCACGTGTCGCATCCACGAGTCTTTTGGAGCATTCCCTGAAAACTCTGTGGGCGCTTTCCCCCCAGGGTCCCAGGGTCTCGACCCCAAATGGCTCAAATAGGTAGCCACTATTTATGGCTGCGTATTTGCGCCGCTTGAGTAGCTCGGCTGAATTGGCGGCAGAGCCTGCCTTCACTGCAGTGCCATGAAGATGGGACGGCGTCAGAGTATCGGTACATGTTGCGTCCCAAACTAACGGTCTTCCACGGCACGAGGGTCATGCCGTCGGGTCTTTTGCCATCATCGCGGGCAAGGCGGGTCGGTTCCAAAACAGCCGGTGCTCCCGCGCTGGCCAGGGCCCGACGGATGACGTCGTTCAGGCTGGCATGACGAGGAGCACGCCCCGCGCTTCTACCGCAGGATAGCCCGTGGTGACCCAGCCGGTCGACTCGGTCCCCGCAGCGGCAGCGGTGTGGGGCAACGCAGGTCACTCCCAGGCGAAGAGCGACGGAAAGGCGGAATGTGGAGTTGTCTAAAAGCGTCGGCTTCGGTAGAAAGTCCAGTGACACCTCTCCGTCCTTAGCCCTCCGCACCGATGTTGCCCTCAGGCCACTATATGTGTCGCTATTTACGGGGGCCCATCTAGCGGTGGGCAAGTCATCGTCTACCAGTGCCTTTAGCCATGGGACACTTTTTCCTGGTAGACGTCCGATTGTCTCAAGCAATAGCCCAGTATTTAGTCCATCATTTCAATCCCATAACCCAGAATATTTAGATCTCATCACTCTCCAATAGTTCTTGCATCTAGCGAGTGCTGTCTCTGTGCGCGTCCCATGATACGGGCAGGAACAGCACCCGCGCGGTGTACACCTTACATTTCATTAAATTGTCGAAAGGGCCTCTACGCGTTGGCTTCGGCTCCGCGCACGCCTCCCAAAGGTCCGGGACACCATTGTCCCGTGAGCGGGTGCGACATACATAATAATAATAATAATAATAATAATAATATTGTGTCTATGCCCGCTGACACTGACGGACGCGTCAACCGTTAATATTTTAATATAAAATCACTTTTTACGTCTATTTACGCTTTAAATCCTCCGTCTTTTTGATAAATATATTTTAAAAGCAACACAAATGATGACGTACAGTGTACTCGTAAGTACACAATGTACGAAACAAGAAGACGCAAAAGTCGGATTGGTTATGACGGCGACAAAATAGTCTAAGAAATGTTAACGAGGCAACGCGCGAGAGCGGCATCGACACCAGACACAAACGCACGCCCACCACCCCCGCCTGCATCGTCCAGCTCCTCGGCATCGTCATCGGGAGACGAGTTTGCCACTGCTCCCGACACCAACAATCAGTCGAGTGACGACGAGCGCGGGCCGCCGCCCCCGCCGCCGCCCCCGCTGCCTCGACCACCAGCGCGACGAGGGCGCCCACCGCTGCCGGCACGCTTGGGGCCTGCGGGGCATCCAGCTCCGCCCACGGCTCCCGCTACCGGTGGTGTAGTGCGTCGCATGCGATGGACTCAAGCAATGAACGAGCACTGCATGCGCGCATACTACGGGGCTACAGAGGGGGGAACCCACCTGTCTGCGTACCGAGACAGGATGCTCCTTCTGTTCCAGACCCTCGAACCGGCCATCGCCGTATCTGCACAGCGGCTATCGGATCAAGTGCGCGCTATCCAACGGCGTAAGTTGCTGGACGACGCGGCTTGATCAACTGCGCCTGGAAGTACTGGCTGCTCGCGCGGCCTCCACGTCGTCTCGGAATCCACCTGCTACGTCGGCAGTTTCGGCGCCAGCACTCGACCTGGTGCCGGGGGCGCCGCGGGTCGATCCCGGCTCTGACGAGGAGCACTGCGCGAGTAGCGTAAGTACCCAGGCCAATGAGCAATTGAGGAGGACTCTGGAAGAGACGATTGAGCGGTATCGATTCGCGCCTGACTCTAGGCCGCGATTACCACGCTTGCCCACGAATAGACGTAACTTAGCGCTAGTGGGAGCCCTGAACGCTTTGCTAGACCCGTATCTGCGGGCTAGCGAAGATCTAGCTGATACCCACTCGATCATGTACTTTGGGGCCATCGCGGCGTGCCGCGTTGCTCGTGTCAAGTTCCCGGACGCTGACCGAGCACCGCGGACTGCCGGTGGTGTCCCCGCCTGGCAAGTACGGATCGAGCGGCGTATCAGCACGTTCAGGACTCTCATTGCAAAGCTAATCTGCTTCAGAGGGGGTAACAACCGCCCTCGTGTCATGCGCTACGTAGCACAGGCCTTTGCGGGGACTGCTGTCAGACCCCGTGATTACATGGCCTGTGTTACGGAGCGCATCGACTTCCTGAAGCAGAAAGTATATGCGTGGGCAAGCCGTATCCGCCGCTACAGAGAACGTGTGGATCGATTCCAGCAGAATCGCCTCTTCCAGAGCGATCAAAGGAAGGTATACCGAAAGTGGGAGGGAACCGACCAACGTGTGACTGGCGGGCGGCTGCCGGATCCTACTGCCATGAATAATTTCCGGCGTAGTATCTGGTCGGTGCCAGTCGAGCACACCGAGGGCGAGTGGATGAATGTGTCGAACGTGAGTGTGAGCCCATCGAAACCATGGGGGCTGTTACCATCAGCCCCGATGACGTGAGCTGTGCGGCTCGTACGACCCAGAACTGGAAAAGTCCTGGGCCGGACGGGTTGCACAACTTCTGGGCCAAGTGGTTTCGATGTTCACACGAACGACTGGCAACACAATTCCAACAAGCCCTCGAGCTTGGTTCCCTGCCATCTTTCCTAACAACTGGTGTTACCTTCCTGCTCTATAAGTCCGGTAGTACCACGGAAGCGAAAAACTATCGACCCATCACGTGCTTGCCTACGCTGTACAAGCTCCTTACATCTATTATGAGAGCAAAAATTAACACGCACATTGTTGCGAACAACGTTTTGGCCTTCTCTCAAAATGGATGTAGGGTTGGGTCCCGTGGTACTAAGGAGCTCCTCCTCATTGACACGAATATTTGTCAACAAGTTCGGCGGAACAGGGGGACTCTTTCGGCCGCTTGGATTGACTACAAGAAGGCCTATGATTCGGTGCCTCATTCATGGCTTGGGAGGATCTTGGAGCTGTATAAAATCGATACAGTTTTAAAATCCTTTATAGGCTCATGTATGAGGCAGTGGACCACAGTCCTTCGTCAACCAGGTGGCCGAGATGGCCCCCCTGATCCGCAGGACTTTATAAGGATTAAGAGGGGTATTTTCCAGGGCAACAGTTTGAGTCCATTGTGGTTCTGCCTAGCCCTAAATCCACTCAGCACTCTGCTGAAGGATTCAGGATTAGGTTGCCGGCTTCGCAGAGGGGGTGAGATCATTTCTCATCTGCTGTACATGGACGATCTCAAGCTGTTTGCACCAAAACGACCAGAACTGGTGGAGCTACTCAAAGTCACAGAAACATTCAGTAGTGCCCATTGAAATAAAACAAAGGACTGTCCTCCCGTGACCATGGAAAGCTGGAAAGCTTCCGAAACGTCGGGAACTAAAATGAGATAATATACGCGATATAATCCGTTAAATTCTTTTATTTCAATGAGTAATAATCGCGGAAACAGAAGAAAATATTATTCAGTAGTGCCATTAAAATGGAGTTTGGTGTAGACAAGTGTGCGATCATGCATGTACAGCGGGGGAAAGTCGTAAATTCAACGAATTTACAGCTTTCCGAGACAATGTTTCTCAAATCTCTCTCCGAAGTTGAAACCTACAAGTATCTCGGTATGTCACAGTCATTGAGTATTGCGGACGGAGACATTAAACAGGCAGTGAAGGAGCGTTTTTTTTGCCGCTTGACGAAAGTACTGAACAGTCTTTTGTCGGGTGGCAACAAGGCGCGCGCCTTCAACGCTTGGGTGATGCCCCTGCTCACTTACTCCTTTGGCATACTAAGGTGGACCCAGACTGAGCTGGACGCCCTGGATAGGAGGGTCCGTATGCTGCTCACTACACATCGCATGCTACACCCACGCTCGTCAGTAATGAGACTGTATATCCCGCGCAAGTGTGGGGGCCGTGGCTTTTTAAATGCCAAGGTCCTCCATAACCGCGAGGTGTGCAGTCTCAGGGAGTATTTCCTAAACAATGAGTGTGGGATACATCGCGATGTAGTGGCAGTAGACAAAGGCCTCACCTCTCTATCCTTGGCAAACGAGAACTGGCGCAGACCAACGGTGCTTAGCACTGTAGACCGCAAGGACGTATGGAGGAGTAAAGAGCTACACGGGCGGTTCTACAAGGCCCTTACAGGGCCTGATGTAGATCTGCTCGCGTCGGTGAACTGGCTACGTTTCGGCGATCTCTTCGGGGAAACCGAAGGTTTTGCCTGTGCAATTACGGACGAAGTTATCATGACGAACAACTACCGGAAGTATATCCTGAAGGACGGTACGGTCGACATTTGTCGGGCATGCCGCCGTCCCGGAGAGTCACTCAGGCATATAATTTCCGGTTGTTCTCATCTTGCTAACAGCGAGCACTTGCACAGACATAACCAAGTAGCCAGGATTATTCACCAGCAACTTGCTGTTAAATACGGTCTTGTGGGGTCTGAGGTGCCGTACTATAAGTACGCACCCATGCCAGTTCTTGAAAATGGTCGTGCCACGCTTTATTTATATATCATCACGGACAGGACTATTGTAGCCAATAAGCCTGATATCGTGCTGGTAGATCGATCTAAGCGCCGGGCAATACTCATCGACATCACCATTCCACATGACGAGAACCTCGTGAAGGCTGAGAAGGACAAACTCAGCAAGTACCTCGACTTGGCTCACGAGGTGATCGCCATGTGGGATGTTGATTCGACGATAATTGTCCCGATAGTGGTTTCGGCAAACGGTCTTATAGCGAAGAGTCTCAACGAACATCTTAAGAGACTCTCGCTTGATGGCTGGGTCAAGGGTCAGATACAGAAGGCAGTAATCCTGGACACGGCCCGCATTGTCAGGAGATTCCTCTCTGTGCAGCCCTAACCACCGGTAGCTTGAGCCCTGCCCCGCTGCCGCCGGCACCCTAGGTTAGGTTTTTTATAATGTGTTTATATTTTGTATTTGCATTTTGTATTTTACTTTTTATATATATATATTGTAAAAAACCTACCCTAAGATTTTAAATAAATAAGTGAATAATAATAATGAACGTTTTCAATAGTCATATGAGGAAAACCTGGTTGCGTTAAGTTTGCACCTCATTTGTATGCGGCGCCATACGTACTAGGTGCAATCTTATCTTAACCCGGGCGTACCAGTTAAGATGGGATGAGATAAGTGACAATTTGTACGGAACCCTCGGTGCGCGAGTCAGACTCACACTTGGCTGGTTGTTTTTGTTAGTTTTGTGTTAGAACTTGTTTTTCGGGTCTTTCTGCCTTCGCCTGCGTTGCGCTGACGAATGTCGCAGTACTTTCAATATTTTATTTTACATTGAAAATATTTACATTTATATTTAATGTTAATGTTTTTAGAATCTGCATTAAATGGGCTTTCGAAAAGTATTTTTTATAAACCAAGTTTCATACAAAAATATGAAAATATAAGGGTTGGTTTGCATTTTGTTACTACTAAAAGTTTATTATTTTAAGTACATATTGTGGCATATTTTTCCATGGAACCCTAGAAAAACTGGTCTTGGGAATGAATCGGACACCATCTAGTTACCTGATAACGACACCAAACTTGACTCAAAGTTCCAAACGAATCCACCAGATTTTTTCCTGGGAGCTGGGAGCTCGGTACTTTAACCCCCCCTCCCCCGCACCTGTGGCGGAGTTCAAACTGGCTACCGGGCGTTTTGGGCTCGGGTGGACGTGTATAATACCCGTACCAAATGGCATTGCTGTACTCAAAATTGTATACCTCTCCATACAAGCATTCCCAATAGAAAACGGACTAAAAAGCGGATTTTCGGTGTGTTTGACCAAAACCATTTCACGCCGCTAAAATTCAGAACTCGTCATTGTGAAAACAAATGAATGAAGTGACATGTCATAACATTTTATGTTTATCATACTATGTACTTTATAAGTATACTTAGTACTAAAAGTTTCTATATCTTGTGAATAAAAGAATATAAGAACTGGTGTATGCGCAAATAGTACCTATTGCTCTAGTAATAACAATGATCGCAAAATAAGTAACATACCTATATCGATACATTAGCACATGCGAAGAGCGAAGTGTTTATTCGTTTGTCCATTGTTTCGCAAGTTCCTCAAAAATCGTGTGACATATCAATTTACATCTCGCAGCGGTCTATAAAAGGTAATACCTACCTAAAAGTCGAGTGGCCTCTTCCAATCAAGATTTTGACTGTTAATTATTATTATTATTATTTATTTATTGAAAGCATTAGCAACAAAGCTATCAGCTTAAACAGTATACATAAAAATCATAAACAGAACAAAGATAAAATAACAAACAGAACAAGGACAAAAATAAAAATTAGTTAAGTATGTTATTATACAATGGACTATTTATATTTTACCTATAGTATGTGAAATGAAATTATAAATCGGAATATAAAGCTCAGGGAGTTTCAATAAATTTTGAACAGAGTTGGGAATATTATCCAAGCCTAATCTTTACATACACAAATAAATAAGAGCCGTTGTAAATGAAATTGTGGACAATTAAAGAAAATATGATCAAGTTCACATAAAATATGCTTACAATATGAACAATGAGAGCTATCGTTTAACTTTAATCTAAATAAGTGTGCAGGAAAGAGACAATGACTTACACGTAATCGACAAATAGTTGTTATAAAATCTCTGCCTAGATATTTTGGACGTTTTTCAAACCACGTTTTTGTACTGGGGACCGGGACTATTTCAGCCAACCATTTACCTTTAAAATTTCTAGAAATATTTAGAGAATTAGACCATCGATTAATCATATTTTGCCTAACAAATGAAACTAAATCCGATTGCGGTGCTTTAAAGTCACAAATTTGAATATCCTGAGTTGATTTGGCAAGAGAGTCAACAAGCTCGTTACCCATGATTCCTGAATGTCCCGGTACCCAACAAAATTCAACAAAAAAATTCCTATTATTCAAGCTATTTACACAATATTTTAATTTATAAATTAAGTAATTTACAGAAGCACTAATACATTTACTTTTTAAAGCCTGCAAAGCACTCATGGAGTCAGACAAAATAAGAAATTTATTATAAGCAGAATAGTTAACATTTATGTGTTCTAATGCATAAATTATGGCTAAAACTTCAGCCGAAAAAACAGAAAAAATAGTATTACATTGAAATACTTTTCCAACATTTAAGAAATAATCAAAAAATGCGAAACTAGTCCTATCAATCGATTTGGAACCATCTGTATATAATTTAATAAAATCTGTTTTATCATCAAGAAATTCCAAGAAGTCATATTTTGATCCAAATTTTATCAAATTTACATTAACATCTCGCATAATGACATGATAGTCATATTCAAAACACGGTAAAAGAGTAGACCAAGACACAATGTCTTGGAATTCAAAGTTTAAGTATGCTATAGAGTTACTTATAGAGGATGAATTAGAAAGTGGGAATAAATTATAATTAGGAATGTTAAAATTTTCTAAATATCTAGAAACTATCTGATTACCACGACTTATTAATTTAAGGCAATATTTGTCCGTTATTTAAAATCTGCGTATAAATAAGGGAACAATACTGGCCTCGACTTCTAAAGAATTTATTGGAGAAGACGTCATGGCACCGGTTATTATTCGGAGCGCTCTATTCTGTAAAATATCCAATCTTCTCAACAAAGAACTACTTGCTTCCGAAAAAAACATACATCCATAGTCAAAATGACTACGAATTGTAGCAATGTATATAGTCTTTAGAACTTTTGGGTCAGCTCCCCACTTAAGTCCAACCAATGATTTCAGTATATTTAAACCTAATTCAGCTCTCTTACAAATTTCGTTAATATGAGTTTTCCAAGATAAATCAAAGTCAAGAAAAAGGCCAACATACTTAACTACAGACTGAGCAGGAATAGCATTAGAGTCATATAAAACCTGAGGATAGTGTATACCATTATGAGAGAATAATATTACCGAACTTTTGGCAACATTAACTTCAAGTTTTAAAGAATTAGTTAGCAAGAGATGAATATTACACAGATTACTATTCATAATAGATTCACCACTCGAAATATCTTTACAATTGACGTACAAGACAAGATCATCAGCGAAAAATAAATACGTTACAGAAGATGGAATTTGATTCATAAGACAGACTTAACTCAATATGAAAACAAGAGTAGATATAACCGAACCTTGAGGAGTGCCTTTAGTAGACATTTTGGGACCGTAAAGGTTTGATTTAATTTTAAGGAATAATCGATTATTAAGAAAATTATATAGCCAGAACAGTATGTGGCCCGGGAAACCTAAGGAGTGCAAGCTTTCTATAATATAATAGTGTAATAGTGGTAAATATTATCAAATGCGCCTTTTATATCTAAGAAAACTGCTAGAGTATGCTGATTATTATGAAAATTGTTTTTAATGTCACCGATTAAGCAGCTTAAATTATCTAATGTACTTTTTCCTTTCCTTAATCCATACTGATTGGACGGAATCATGTTTTTGCTCTCGATAAACCACTCCAATCAATTTTTTAACATGGTTTCAAAAAGTTTAGAAAAACGAAAAGAAAGAAAAGAAAGAAGTCAGAGAAATTGGTCTGTATGAATTAATGCTATTAGGGTCTTTATGGGGCTTTAGAATTGGAATAACTAGCTGAGTTTTCCAAATCTGAGGCATAATATTGTATTGCCAAAGAAGATTAAATAGTTTTGAAAGAATTTTCTTGGCACATAAAGGAAGGTTCTTAATAACTGCGTAGGAGATGAAGTCTGGACCAGGAGAGGTGTCTTTTTTATCATCTAAAGCAGCAAGAAATTCTTCAAAAGAAAATGGATCTATCATCCATTGAGCCTCTTGAGCTCCACAACTATTAAAAAAACCTCGTAATTGTATATAAGATGAATTGTTCGAAGAAACAATGTTATTTAAAAAAGCCGAAATGTTATCATGATTTAAAAAAAACTAGATGATTTTGAATTGTTATTGAGCTTAGCGTGTTTAAATCTGCGAATGTGATCCCAAATAATTTTACTAGAGGTTATTCTATTGAGAGATGAACAAAGATCCATCCAACACGATCGTTTAATTTCAGATAACGTTCTTTTTATAATTTTCTTTCGTTAATTATATAATTTTCTATAGTAGGGTACTTTTTATACGAAGATAAGGCAATTTTAGATTGCAAAAATACGCGATCGCATTCATTATTTCACCAAGGAGCGGCTTTAAAATTATTAGTCTTCTGTTGTTGTTGTTGTTGGTAACATTTCTTGGGAAACGTCATTAACACATCATGTATAATACTCATAAACTTGTCATATATTTCTATAGGATTATCCGGATTATCTAGAAATCGAAAAGACGAAAATTTGGTTTCGCAGACCTCTGCAAATTTTGGCCAGTCTATCTTTTTAAAGTTTACATTAGCTAAAGAGTTATTTGATTTTTCAGCACGAACTCTTTGCAAGTTCATAGGAAGGCGATCGGGAACAAGAGCGTTACTAAACACACCTATATGCAAAGGAAAATGATTACTACTTAACAAATCATCTAGGACTGAAATTGTACAACTTGAACTAAAAGCTGAAGATGAAAACACTAAATCTAATACATTACCTTGTTGACCAAACGGAGCAAAATTTGTGACTGTGTGATCATTAAGACATACTAAATTGGAACTTTCTACATAAGCATGCAGAGCATTGCCTCGGCCGTCGTTAGCTCTGGAACTCCAGGATGTGTGATGGGCATTAAAGTCACCTATAATCAAGTAATTTCGAGATACAAATTTAGAACATGAATCCTTTAATAGATTTATATTAAATTTCACATTTGGAGGTGGAGGAATGTACACACATAAAATGTCAAAAGAGAAATTATCAATATTAACAGTTAATAAAATGTTTTGAAAATGATATAGTGATGAAGTTTTAATGATGTTAAATGTATATTTAGACCGAATAGCTATAGCTATGCCTCCATGAGGACGATCAGAATCTCTTCTAAGGATTACAAAAGCTGATAATTTTAAAAAAATATCAGAATTTAACCAAGTTTCATTGAATAGGATCATATCAACACTTTCTTCAAGACTGTTAAGATATTGTTTAAATTGATCTAATTTAGGTAATATGCTTCTGGCATTCCAGTGAATGATATTGAAATGTTTGACACAAACAGATTGAATTAAATTTATAGGATTATTAGCCATTATGAGGAGAAGTTGGTTATAAGCAACTCTTTAATTAATTGAGTAGATATAGGACTTGATGCATTCATTGATTCCTTTCGCTTAAGTAAATCAATTATGGTTTTAGTAATAGCCATAAATACTGAATCACAATTAATAATGTCAGTCACCAAAGCCCTGCCTTGAGGTGTTTTGGCCGGAACTTGGATAACTGGCACTCTGGGTGTTTTACTGTTAGACTGTGTTGATGGCTGTGGCGGAGCACTTATTGTTGCTGTTGCTGTGGCATATGTATATTTACCATTAACTTTGTTTTTTATCTCTGCTACCTTAGCTGATTTGACTGAGCATGAATAGGATAAAGCGTTGTGCGGACCACTGCAGTTGGAGCATTTAAACTGAGATGGAGTGCTGCACTCTTTGAAATAGTGTTCACCTGAGCAGATAGAGCAAACCTGCTTACTCTTGCAGGCGCCACTGCCATGACCAAATTTATAACACTTAAAACACTGAAGAAGTGGTCTGATGTATTCTGATACTGGGAACCAAATACGGTCAAAAATGACATGATCTGGACGAGTTGAGGCCAGAAAAGTTACCAGTACTGTTGGAAGCAACCAGTCAGGTCCATTTTCTTGCTTTTTTATAAAACATTTGACTCCGAGAACTGAACATGATGCTTTTAGATGTTCTAACATCTCCTCGTCGCTCAAATCGATACGAGCACGTATAATTCCTTGACTTTCAATGCTGTCATAAGGAATTTTCGCTATCCATTGGTTTCTTATCAGTAAATCTTTGTTCAGTAAAAAAGCATTAGCATCCTTCATGCATCCAAAGAAGACTTTGATATAATAGTTCCCCACTGCTTTTACATATTGGATTCCTTGTTGATTTCTCAGTACTTTGTTAGTCTTTAACAAATCTAATGACACTCTGTTTGAATTCGAGTTTTCAGAAGACTGCAACAAAACTGGGTAATCTTTGCGAGATGAATCTTCATACAATGCATGATGGTCTTTAAAAAGACCGCGTTTATTGCGGATATACGTCATTTTTTGTTTTGAGTTTGCACTTATCTGGTTATCACATTTAGATTCTGCTTTTCTTTTAATGGAGCTCTTTCCAGCAGTTTCCATGGGGGTGGGGTTATTACCCGCACCCCCATCCTGCCCGTTCATGTCTAGCTGTACCAATACTACGACAACTTTTTAAAACACAGTTTACTAGTAAAAAGACAAATACAGGGTAAAAAAGGGCTACATAGAATTATTTTGTAAAAAAAATAAAATTTGCCGCCTTCTTTGTTAAAACTTCCCGCCCTTTTTTGCCTTTTGACTGTTAAGATCCGACCACAGACTAATAAGAGATAAGTACTACGTATCAGACTGCCAACTCAGAAACAAATATTATTTGCACTAGGCAACTATATTTAATCTGTACGATTAGTGTTGACTGACGTTATTTTTTTTTCTATTCGAGATTACTATATGCCAAGGGATCGTAACGAATTCAGCCAAAGCGGTCTAGGTTCATTAAATGAGGTCTAATATTTAGAATGAATAGATCCCGGCACGTAAATTTGAACACGTAACTTCAGTAATTGTATTTACGTGATCAAATTCTATGCTGAGAATTATACCTAAGCGGCAAAAAAATTAAAAAACACATTATTTGTTAAAAGATTTGTTTTTCAATTTATTTTTAAAGTCGTAAGCTTTCTTCTGTGTTGCAAGTAATACGCGGTTATTTAATCGGACTGCATCTGTCCCTTTTTAATATTATGTTGGTTGTGTTGCACCAATCCATAATTGTAAATAGGATAGTCAGAGCAATGAAATGACTGAGAATAGTTTTGTGCTCGGCGCAGTCAATGAAACAAATTGAATTCTTGGACATAATGTTTGCTAGTTCTGCGGGCGATAATTTTGCAAGACTATCACGATTGAAACTTTTTAAATAAAATAAAATAAATCAAAATAAAATAAAATAAAATGAAACAAACTAAAATAAAACAAAACAAAACAAAACGAAACGAAACGAAACGAAACGAAACGAAACGAAGCGAAACGAAGCGAAGCGAAGCGAACCGAAGCGAACCGAAGCGAACCGAAGCGAACCGAAGCGAAACGAAGCGAAACGAAGCGAACCGAAGCGAACCGAAGCGAACCGAAGCGAAACGAAGCGAAACGAAACGAAACAAAACGAAACAAAACAAAATAAAATATAGACTTATTTTAAACTGAGCTAATCGGCTTAAAAAAAATAATGGACGATTCGTTCAGTTTAAAAACCAAAGACTATATACAACGTTGTATAATTCGGTCAAAAAACGCTTGTGGCGTCTTCCTTTGCGATACTTGCGACTGTCCCTATGTAATTAAAGAATGGCCCTTTAGTTGTAGAAAAACTGTTGTTTGCAACGTTGTATAATTCGGTCTAAATAAACGCTCGTGGCGTCTTTCTTTGCGATACTCGCTATTGTCCTTACGTAATTAGTGAACGGCCCCTTAGTCGTAGAAAAACTATTGTATGCAACGTTGTATAATTGTGTCAAAAAACTCTCGTGGCGTCATTACTTGCGATGCTCGCCAAGGCTCGCATCGCAACCCACGCCACTCGCCTTTTTTGACCCCTATTAGACAACAGTTGCATAATATACTATATCCAATGCTTATTTTCATGAAATACTGTCTATGTCTCACGAATTACATATACCTTCTTATAATTACCAAATAAAGATAATCGTTTCTTAGTGGTCACTTTTGCTTCAAGTACGATGTCTGTCTATCTAGAAAGCTGCAACAGGTCCTACTCGTAAGTATAGATGGTAAACCGAGAATTAAAATCGTCAATTTCAAAGGTGATTCTCGTTTTTAGGCACTCGAGAATCTTAACATTACTGAGAACGCCAATATACGTATATTGCAGTGTTAAAAATATAATAAGCTACATAACAATACGACGTAATTAGTACATTACTACATAGGCCGCGAAATAGGGGATTGCCGGCCAAGTAGTTATAGATGGCCTAGGGTTAACGAGGCAACGAGGCCGAATATCTCTATTCGCGCCGAGGCTTGCTTTGTGCATCTCTCAAATAAATCCGAGGAAATAATATAAATGTTCAACTAATTCAAAACTACTCGGTTTAGGTATAAACCGCAAAAGTATTTGTTTTTGACGTAATAACGTCTTATAAATCGATGAACGCCGGCTGCACTCACGAAAAAGCATGGGTCATTGTCACGTACCGCTGTCACGCTCCGCGTGCAAGCGAGAGGGCGGAACAAGCGATATAGTATAATAGAGAGAGACGATCGGCCGAAGCGTTCGGCTTCTCTTCCACGTTATCACTGAAAATTATCGTCCGTAAACCGACTTTACAGACAACCATTTTCTTTAAATCCCAACATGTAACCGAAGCTAAAAACAGCAAACTTTTCAGAATATATCAATGTGTGGCACATATTTCGATAGTTCTTCTAAAAATACTAACAGGAATTAAAAAAATATATTTAGTTAATATTTTCGGAAATATTTGCTCCGAAAGAAGCAAAAATTGTGTCCCCCCCCCCTCTATTTTCTAAACGGTATGTTCAAAAAATATGACAAATTTTACGCATATAAAGTTTAATAAATACTTCCAACGAAAATTGTTTTCAATATGATCGGCGGACACACCCTTTTTAAGTTATTGCCAAAACAAAACTGCCCTTCTCAGCAAAAGGAAGTAAGTGCCGGGGAGATACGCTCTTTTGTTAGTGTTTTTTTTTTTCATATCGTAATTTTTTTATCTGTAGTTGGCCGCTTTTTTACAAGAGTAAATCGTCCCTTAGCTGCAAAAACCACCTAGCTGCATGAAACTTACTTTCGAGAAAAACGCGATTAAAGATTAGTATGTTAATATTTCCATGATAATCCAATAATCGCTTAAGTATTTTCGTGATTTTATATTAACAGTTTATCGCTAAATAAGACTTTTTGTATGAATTCACTTTTTGTGGAGGATAAGAGGATACATTTTAGGATTTACCGTAAAAAGTACTGTAGTTAAGCGGTTTTTCCTAAAGATACTTGTTGTTTGTATCTCCTAAAATAATTGCCTCGGAATTATCGATTTATAATACTTTCTGATGTATAGTAATAAACGTTTGACGTGAATAAAATCTTTAAACTATTTCAGATTTTATATTATTCAAGTTTATTTAAATGTCACGATGCAGGTAAGAGGTTTTGTTTGGAATAATTTGAAATTAAGGAATTAAAAGCATTTATAAGTAAAAAATACGCGTACAATGTTTTCTCCCGTGAGGTTTCATTACTATTTATTATCTCCTGTTGTTTGAAATGACAAGCTCTTTACTATAGTGTGAGCAATACCGTTGTACCGCACCTTAGGTATGCGAGCGGCAAGATGGGGGAGCAGACGACGGCGGAATGATGAATCAGCGGCTGCTCTGCCCCCCGTCTCGCCGCTCGCATACCTAAGGCGCGGTACAGCAGTATTGGTCACACTATTGTAAATCCTTGTATATTCTGGTGAACTATATTAATCTTTGAAATGAAACAATATAATCCGTTAAATTGTTTTATTTCAATGTGTAATAATCGCGGAAACAGAAGAAAATATCATATATTAATCTTATTATTACTAGAACTACTACCAGTGTTACAGTCGTCAATGGGCTGAGAGCTGGCGGGTCCACACGTTGTCGAAGAAATCAGTTTAAATCACCGAGCTCGGTGCCCGCGGATCCCACGTTAGGTACTACAACGTTACGCCGAATTCGCCCCTTCACTATCACACCTCATGCGAGTCATGACCGAGTCTACTATACTGTATGCTAACAGATTAGCACAATCACGTTATCCTCTCGGAAGATACGTGCGATCGCGAGACAGAACGGAATCTATCTATACATACTTATAATAAAGCTGAAGAGGGTCGAAAGTCTGTACATGGAAGATATTCGAAAAAAAGTTGGCTGGGGTGTTAGGTTATCAGCAGTGATTAATAAAAATGCAAGAATTCTATAAAATAAACGTAATATATTTAGACTGATAAAACTGGTATTTCTGACAGACAGATGTTAGTGTTCAATATGACATTAGCCGACGTATACATTTTTTATATTAAAGCAGCATGGAGTCGTAATGTAAAATTACATTCTAACATGGGGATACTTAGAATTGATAACACGTTCCAACAGTTTTTAGAATTTTTGTCTGTTTATCTGTTTGTCTGTTTATTCGTACGCGCGTCACGTGAAAACGGCTGAACAGATTTTGATGCAAACTTTACGAATCTGTCGAGAAAGTCCCTGGCCAGGTTATAGGCTATAAAAATTCAACCCTTAAAAGGGGGGGTAATCACTGCACTTGATGGAGTTAAGTTTGCACCTGACTCTTATGGCGCTGCTTAGGAAGGAGGTGCAAACTTTCATCAAACCTACTCTAGCTGTTTGTCGAGCCTACGAACTATAGAGTACCCCGCTAAACTTATAGATAGGCGCTAAAATAAGTATCTTATGATATAATTTAAGCCGCTGAGGAAACATTTTGCCAAATGAACTCTAAGTTTAGAAGAGGGGGTACGGATATCGACAAATTTAATTGATTAATTGATTTAATAATACAACAAAATACGAGATAAGTGGCTCGATGGTATCGACAAGGAGGAGGCTCACATGTGCAGGAATTCGCCCAGGTACTGCTTCAGGTGGGAGAAGGAATTCTGGAGGAAACCAACGCCGTGGTTCGATTACCAGAGATGTTATGCAGGATCATTCCGTCCGATGAAGACCACATTCAGAGCGTATATGGGGACCTGAGCCAGGTGACGCGACGTGAGAACTCGGGTTTGTGAGAGAGCTGTTAATGCGCGGATATCGGAAATCGAAGGTGAACAGGTAGTATATAATTCCATTAACACTGTCGTGGATGAAGGCAACGTCACAACATACCCGATGGAGTTCCTCAACTCATTGAGCGCTTCAGGACTCCCAGCACACACAATGGGGAATGGATGAAAATTTTCAAACGTCTTGAAATTTTGTTTATAGGTAGTAATAATTCTCCTTATTGTCAGAAAAAACGTACAGATTTTTCTGTGGCTTCGAAAAAAATAAAAAGATGAAAAGGTGTTGGTGGGCCTATCTATATACCAGCAGCGTTGATATTTTTCGATTAAATTTTAATAAATAAAAAAGAACCGACTTCAGAATAAACTTAAAAGTCAAAAATAATGTTTTATGTACGGTACGGATCACATTTGAATCCCCTTTTGAAGTCGGTGCCAATTTTTTCCTTTGTGTTAAAACACATTGCGAATTATATTGTGGAACCACTTGTCTATTTAGTAAATCTCTTTATTTCTGACAAAAAAAAATCCAAAGAGGCTAAAACAAGCGAACGTGAAACCTTTGCACAAACAAGGTGACAAGCTGTGTGTTAAAAATTATCGGCCAATATCTTTGTTAACTGCATTTTCTAAGGTATATGAAAAAGTAATGGCTAACCGCCTTTACACCTACCTAACCTTGAACAAAATGATAACAAATGAGCAATTTGGCTTTCAAAAGGGAGTTTCTATTGCAGATGCATTGTTTGAACTATCCAACTATATCTATGAATCTCTGAATCAGAAAGATAACGTAATTGCAATTTTTATCGATCAATCTAAGGCCTTTGATCATGTTGATCACAAAATACTACTCGATATATTAGACCGTTACGGTGTTAGAGGAATTACCAATAACTGGTTTGAATCATATCTCACGCAACGCGAACAATGTGTCACAGTTCCTTCCTTAGATGATAAAACCTCTACAATATCTAATTTAAAATCAGGCAGTACGCAACCTACTGTTGCCCCAAGGAAGCATATTGGGGCCCATTTTGTTTTATTGTATGTAAACTTTTTGCCAAGGATATCTCCGAACCGAGTAATTATGTTTGTAGACGACGTCTGTATACTCTTTAGATTTAAAAGGAACGAAACGGAGAATGTCTGTCCGCTGATCGAAGAGTCTTTGCCAAAGATTGTAAATTGGTTTAAAAGTATTAATTTAACCACAAATATAAGTAAATCCAAAAATAGTTCATTTTAGGAATATAAAAACCGATACTGTAAATCTAAGCATAAGTATTAACGATGTATCCGTGGTAACTGTAAAAGAAACGGAATTTTTAGGTATCCTGGTCGATGAACATTCCAATTGGAAATACCATGTCGATACTCTATGTAATAAGCTCTGCAGTTTCATTTATGCACTGCGCAGCTTAAGAAGAATATCCACCAAAAAGGCGGCTATTCAATCTTATTACGCTTTCTTTCAGTTCCAACCAATTAATAACTATCTATACTTACAACTAGAAATAATACAACTATGAAATGAAAAAAAAATAACTTTATTTCTTACACCATATTTATTTAAGATAAATAACACAATTTATTAATCTATAATTTAAGTAAAATCTCTTCTTAAGATTTTGTTGAGGGTATAGCTTAAGTATTCATTTCCAAAATTGGACAGAGGATTGAAGCTTCCCTTCAACAAAACAGTATTATGAGCGAATACAATTAATTACAAATCTGAGACTGGTTATCATTGTAGGCGAACGCACTTTAACATTTACCTTTTACTGTTTTACTAACTTATCATTTCTTAACAATTCAAAGACTGAGTGATGAAAAAAATATCGTAAAATACTGTCACAAAATTGCGTATATGCAAAAAAAACAATATGTGGTTGACTCCGTTTTGTAGAATAAAAATGTAGTTATTTACTATCATAGTATAGAAAAATATAAAAATAAAATATACTTAACGCAATGACGCCCTGTTTAACTACTAATAAATATCAGTGTAACCCTATCTCCACTTACTTCTGTCCTTAATTGGTATAGCCACAGGTTTTCAATGTGATTTAAATCTGGTGATCTAGCAGGTGTAGACTATCTAAGGTTCAGTTAGAAATGGAACAGCAAATTGAAATATTGAAAAAATTGCTGGATAATAAAGATACCCTAACAAAAATATCAACTCCTAAAGCAACTCCAAAATTAAAAAAAAAGAAATCGAGCTCTTTCAAACATCATGTTGGTGCTCAAACGAGCACACCTCATACAAATGTCAGTAAACTACACGATACGGAAAATTTACCCAATTTAGTACCTAGGTATCCCCGAAATTAGATGACGTCCTGAATATAACTGGGAACAAACAACAAGGCGCCCCTATAGTACCCAAAGGACAACTAGTACCTGATTTAGATGAAATTTTGGATATCGATAAAGACAAACATGAAACTCTTACAATCTACGTATTTGGAGGCGAACAATGTGAGGGAATAGGTTCCGGGCTTCTACAAATGCAGCAGGATAGCAACGTTGTGAAACACGAAGTTAGAGTCTTCATCAAGCCCGGTGCTACTACTGAACATATTCTTGAAACAGTTCATCGACGAATTTTTTACAAAGGTGACAAAATAGTGTTGTCAGTGGGAGAACACGACCCCGATGCCATGGATATGTTTGCTGCTTTGCGGCGTACCTTAAGTACCCAAAAAAATAATCCTGTTTTTGTTCTTGGCATCAACGAAAATAGTGAGATTGATGTAGATTGTTTAAACTATATTCTAAATCATTGCTGTGCGAATGTACAAAACCTACGTTTTATAGACAGCACTTATGAACAAGGTAAATACAAAAGTAATAAAAAGAATCTGAGAGAAATGTGTATGAAATTCAATTTGCACATTGATGAAATGGACTATAAAAATGCTTATTATAATTATGTAGCAAAGAAAAATCAATCAGGTCAATGCTCAAGTGAGAAATCCCCAGCCATCAGTAATAAATTAAATTCAGAAAATCGGGAGCCAAAAACAGGTACAATACCTTACTACTTTTTTCGTAACTAAAAACAACACATTAAATAAAATGAGAAAAAGCAAAGTAAATCATGTCTTAATTACTAGAGATAACAGTTTCAACGTATGTCATCAAAATGTGCAAGGTCTAAAATCTAAAATTTCTCAAATCGAAATCTTTTCTAAATCAACCAACATTGACGTATTCTGTTTCTCTGAATCATTCTTAAAAAAATGTGAAACATCTATTTTACAGATCGATGACTACAAAATAGCTGCATACTTTTGTAGAACATGTAAGTCTCGCGGTGGCGTTTGTATCTATATAAAAAAATCATTAGATTGTCAAAATATTCAATGGATCTCGGATATTTCCGTTGAATTACATTTTGAAATTTGTGGTATTCTCTTCCCTGAACTTAACCTCGTAATTGTGTGTGTATACCGCACACCTGATAGCGATTTTAACCTATTTATTAAGAATTTTGAAATTCTTTTAAGAAAGTTAACACTTTCATCTCGATATGTAAAACGAAAAGTTGTTATTGCAGGTGATTTTAACATAAACATGCTAAACAAAAATACTGCAGTAAATAATTTCCTTTAAATTTTAGCCAAGTTTAACCTTGTTCACACAATAAATAAACCCACTAGAATAACTGATGAATCCCAAACATGTATCGACAATATCTTAACAAATTATACTCAATATACCTCCAAAGTCCTTAATTTGGGTATATCTGATCATACTGATCAAAAAATTGACCTTCCAACTAGTGTCGGCTTTCAGGAAGTTTTGGTATCGGAACATCCGGAGAATAGATTTTCATGTGGACATATTTAAAAAATACTTAAGTCAAGTACATTTTGGTGAGGTATTTAATGAATTAGATGCCAATGCCGCATATGAAAGATTTATCAGCACATTTATGATGATTTTCGACTTATGTATACCGCTTGATAGGATTAAAATATCCCATATAAAAAAAACCAAACTGGAAATCTAAAGGCATAATAACATCTAGTAAACATAAGCGAAATATGCATCTAGGAATTCAAAAAAACAAGCGTGATGACACTAGCCAAAATAGTTATAAAAAATATACCAAGTTACTTAAAAAGGTAATACGAACATCAAAAATAATATCCAATGACCGGTTTATAAACAACAGTGTTAATAAACCTTAAGCTACATGTGGATTAATTAAGCAACATACAAGTCTCACGAATTCGTTACCAAATACGATCACCCAAATAAATGTAGATGAAGAGTTTAATAAATACTTTCTTTATAAAAATGTTGATAACTCGATGTACTCTAATAAATATAAAGGTATGTCAAAATGTATTAGTAATAGTATTTTATACCCATGTCAGTAATAAAATCATGTATTGATCAAATAGCAGAACCCCTTGTTTATATGATTAACTTAACTCTTGAAACTGGGATATTTCCTGAGCAACTAAAAAAGGCCCTTATAAAGCCCCTGTACAAAAAAGGCAAAAAAACTGATATTGAAAATTACCGACCCATAGCATTATTATCAAGTTTTTCAAAAGTATTTGAAAAAGTAATATATAATAGACTAAGCCAGTTTTTGAATAAAAATAATATTCTAAGCCCGTCCCAATTTGGATTTCAAAAGGGAAAATCGACGGCATTAGCTGATTTAGGATTTTTAAACAAATTTGGGACAACATGAATGAAAAAAGGATGTGTTTTTCTCTCTTACTTGATATGTCAAAGGCTTTTGATTGTGTGGTACATAATATACTTTTGCAGCAGCTGGAACGCATTGGAATAAGAGGGAATGCTTTACAGTTGTTCAAGAGTTACTTGTGTGACAGACAACAAGCCGTACTTATTGAAACCTACAATAGTCAAAACAAAACTATTGAGCACATACAGTCGTGCTTTGAAAAGGTCGTACTGGGCTTGCCACAGGGGAGTGTCCTTGGACCTCTTCTGTTCCTCATCTACTTAAACGAACTTCCTTTGCAAATTCGTGAACCATGCGTGATGTTTGCTGATGTTGCCACTGTATTATTATCCAGCGACAAACAAAATTTGAATATAGAAAATGACATTAACTATGCTCTGAGCCAAATTATGCAGTGGCTTCAAAGACTAAATCTTAAAGTAAACTTAAGTAAAACTAAGCTTATACAGTTCAGAAACTACAAAACTGATCCTTTATCGCTTACTATATCACAAGCAGGTACTTCCATAGAGGAGGTCACTAGCGCTAACTTTCTTGGGATCAAAATAGATTGTCATTTAAACTGGAAGTCTCACATTGAACATTTAAACAAGAAGCTCTCTAGTAGTTGTTATGCTCTTTCAATTCTGTCGGGAGCATGTTCTGAAACTGTGGTAAAAAATGCTTATTATGGAAGCGTGTACCCACTACTTACTTCCGGTGTGATCTACTGGGGCAATTCTGTCGAAGTATACAAGATTTTTAGATTACAGAAGAAATGTTTAAGGGCTGTATACCGGATGTGCATGGAAGACTCGCTCCGTGACGTCTTTCGAGAGAAACGTTTTCTAAAGTTAACTGGCATTTACATTTTAGAGCTGTGTTTATTCGTCAAAAATCAATCAATGTATTTTACAACAAAGTCTTCACTAAAGAATAATACAAGAAGTACTCTATTTATAAAAAGAGTACTTTTATAATGGCGATTTGTATATTTAACCATCTCCCTGCCGACTTAAAAGCTCTGGAAGGGATAACTTTCAAATGCAGGCTACAGAAATGGCTGATCGAAAAGGCTTTCTATGATCTTAATGAATATTATAAGCTACTAAGCTAAACACAATGTCAAAACTGTAAAAATAGAGAGAACTAGAAAAAATAGTATATAAATAATATATTGTACACCCGGAATGGGTAGCTGTTGAAACGAGAATGTAATAATTTTCCAACCTATGTATTGACACAGGTAAACAATAAAGTATTCTATTCTATTCTATTCTATTCTATTCAGGCCACGAAATGATATTTATATTATAACGCCGGCGAAAACACTTACTCACACTTTGGGAATGATGTATAAGACAATTATCCTGCACAATTGAAATTATGGGTAATTCTTCCTCCGGATACACATTTCGAATCATGGTCTCCTCCAGCACATTGCCGTAATCAGCAATTAGCCTGACTGGGCACTCTGACGAGTTCTCCCGGGTCAGCCCCGCTCATCCAACTCCACATATTCACTGTAATGCGACCAGATTGCACATTGGGCACTACGTTATCGTTATTATAACGCGTATTATTTCGACGCCACAAGCTAAAACGTCCGTGTTGACTATTGAAACGTTTTTTCGTCAGTGAAAATGATACTACTTCAATTGGCATTTAAGTATTCTCGAGCAAACTTTAGTCTCGCTTCTTTGAGCTGTGGAGTCAGCAAGGGTTTGAATGCATGCTTGCGAGGATGTAAACCCTCACTGTGTGGAGAACACGGCGAACAGTGTTCACGCCTATGTTAAATAAACGGGTGTACTGGGTTGTTGGTGGAAAACCATTTTCTTCATATTCCTGGACCATGCTTTGACGCCGCTGTGCGCTTCTAAGTCGAGGTCTACCGATCCTTTGGCGGTGCAGATCCTATATGATCCTTCCTCTGTGAATTGTTGCACCCATAACACAACTGGTAATTCCTCGGTAACAATTTTCAGAAATGTATAATCATCATTAAATTAGCATACAGATATAACTAATATAAAAATCTAGAAAGAAATGTAAACAATAATACTTACGCTTACACCGGTTTCTGTGCCAATTTCTGTCAAATTTTTGCCTTGACTATGCAAAGTAATTATTTGTAACATTATGGCTAAGTCAATATTGCAACGAAAACCCATTATTACAAAATAAAAGAACTAAATACATACTAAAACGCAATCAAAAATACAATCAAACGGACGGCAGCCGCGAGAGAACGACCGAACAGTTTCTTTGTATAAAAACTATTACGGTATATTCATAAACTTAAGTCTACCCTCTAAGTATGGGCGGTTATTTTTATATTTTTATTCAACATGTAACTTAATTATAAATATTTATTTGTTTAAATAAAAATGATTTGTTTAAGCAGCTGTTAAATAATCTCCTTAAAAAAACAAATTAAAAAAAAAAACTATTAACACTAAACGCATGCCTTGCAAACGTAGGTGATTAGTGATTACAAATACGGTTATAAATTTCATCCATGTCGAATATGGCTTGATGGCTAAGGGGTTTAATGACTTGATCTATACGATGAATGTTTCGGGTTCAAATCTTCTCGAACACGGTATAGGAAAAAGCGTTTTTGTATTTTGTGTTTGAATTAGCAAAATCGTCGATGGCTTTGGTTTATGTATGACGGTGAATCTAAGTAATATTTAATTGAAGGTGCATTAAAAAATACTGGATTCTGAAAATACGTTCCATAATGTAAATTGAATATTTGAGTGACTTGCCGTGTGTGTTTGGCAATCGTAAGTTCAACCGAGATTATTTTTTAAATATTTGGATGTTATCAACGCCATCTAGTAAGATCTTATGAAACCAATGTCGTTACCGGATAGATGGCGTCTCGTTTCGCTGCAAAGCAAACTTTCTGACAAATGTCCATGCAATTATGCTGTCCAGTGTACACACATACAATTTATGGCAAATAAATAAATGAATGAAAGTTGGTTAGTTCATTGTACCTTCCATCATCAGCTCAACATGAAATGATGACAACCAGAGGAAAACAACTGATAACTTAAGAAAAATATATACAAAACATTGTTAGTGCCTATAATATGTGAGGGTTTCTCTCGATTTTCCTGGTATTCCATCATCTGATCCTGACTTGGTGATAAGGAGACTACTTTAGGGACACACTATAAAGACTATGACTAACAGTCTTAACGTATCTACCTATAATAGGTAGATATTTTTTTTTTAAATTATCCTCTTAACTATTAAAGAATTGTACCTTACGTCATCAGCTCAGCATGATGAGATGATGACTACCATATGCAAATACTTAAATAGCTTAAAAGAATATATAAAAACGTTCTAAGTGCCTATAAAATTTGAGGATTGCCCTCGATTTCCCTAGGATCCCATCATCAGATCCCAACTTGGTGACAATGGGACCGCCTCAGGAGTATATCCTTTCGAATAAAAAAATAATTTTTAAAATCGGTCCACTACTGGCGGAGTAATCGGTGAAAATACATTAAAAATAAATACAAACTGTCGAACATAGAACCTCCTCCTTTTTTGGAAGTCGGTTAAAAATGGCTGTAAATGTACTGTTGTTTTTGCCGTACCGTATAAGACGGGCATATAGGCCCACCAACACCTTATCATCTTTTTATTTTTTTGTAAGCAACAGAAAAATCTGTATTTTTTTCTGACAATAAGGAGGCTTATTCCTACCTATAAACAAAATTTCAAGATTATTGTAAATTTTCATCCATTCCCCATTGCCCTGAAAATTGGAGTTCCGATCATGCTTCTTCGGAATTTGTCACCTCCAAAGTTATGCAACGGAAACAAGCTAAAAGTAGTGCAGCTGCAGCGAAACCTCATCGTGGCGCAAATCCTGATGATGTGCGGTGTCGGTGAAGCCGTGTTCATCCCCCGCATCCCCCTCATCCCGAGCAACTTCCCATTCCGCTTCAAGCGCCTAAAGTTCCCAGTGAGCGTCTGCTTCGCGATGACCATCTACAAGTCGCAGGGGCAGACGATGCGTGCCGCCGGCGTGGACCTGCGCACGGGCTGCTTCTCGCACGGGCAGCTCCACGGGGCGTGCTCGCGCGTCACCAGCTGCACGGAGCTGTTCTTGCTGATGCCCACCGGGAAGACTCACAATGGGGGGTGTACAAAAAATATTGTAAAATGTCAACGTTATGTAAATATACTTTACATACCTACTTTTGGAGTATGTATGTACATATTTAGTTATGCATACATAAACGTAACTTTAAATAAAATGTAAATACTTGGCTTCACGTTTTGGATATCTATATTCACCTTTCCTCTAATCTTTAGTTCTAAATAATATTAGACCTAAATTCGAAAGTTTGTTAGGAAGTATGGATTTCTATGTGTTCTGACCTTTTCACGCTTAGACTGATTTGACTGGAGAACCGTTTTGGATGATATTTGTCATGGATTTGATTTGGATAAGGTCGTAAAAATCGAAAAGTGGTACTGTATCGTCCGATATAGACCTACTAAGTATACATATACTCTATGTCTTTTAAATCACGTCAAAAATTTGAATAAGGGCGAAAAACTTTTAAGTTTGGTGTAGTTTTATTTAGTGGTAATTGTATAATATTTTATCTTGACTTTACTTCAAGTTACGCCACCAGGGGAGAGGGGTGAAGTAGCCGCTTACTGACACATACCGAAATCCACGCGGGCGGAGCCTTGGGAAAGCTAGTGCTTAATAAATTTATTAGTATCAAAATACGACATCTTAGATTTATGCATTGATAATCTGAACATTGGTGACGAGTATGGTGGATGTTTTGTTCGGAAACAGTATGCGAGCGACATACAATAAGTTTCGCTTCACTTCGATCAATGACACCGGCGAGAGTCTCACAGAAGTTGACAACGTCTCGTTTGGTATAATCCAAACTATAGTGGTGGTGTGTTAGTCGAACGCGTCGGCGGAGATATACGAGGCCATCTGGCCGAGAGGAGCTCCCGGCAGACAGTTCTTGGTCACCGAATGCTTCAGGCGCCCGGCCAGCAGCGCACCGAGCCCGAAATCGGTTTGGACAGCCTGTTAGTCAGACCCGCTGCGGCAGGCGGCGTCTCTTCGGTCTGATTCGTTAGTGCTTACCAGAGACTCGCTCGACGGTGCTCCGCGTTGCGGTTCCCCAGGTCTATTATGTAGTTCATAAACCCGATGTATTCCCGCATTTGGTTGCATTACAACTCATAATTACTGTTTTTTAGAGCCGAATCCAGAATTTTGACTCTTCCTTCTTATTATTCAGGTCATCAAGAGCATAGTCCAGTTTATTTTGACAATTGAGGAAATTAGTCAATAGAGCCACATTGTTTTGTATGAAGTTAAAAGAGCTAAATAATGACTTGTGACTTTTTAATAATCTTTTACATATTTTTTATATTTTTTTCCAATTTAAGATATTTTTCAATTTGATTTGACTCTTGCACAGAAATCTTTATATACATAGAATTCGTTAAGTCTATTGTTTCTAATGCAGGTTCACTTATTATGGTACCTATTATTTAGTAAGGCTTCATACTAACAACTGTTCAATTCGGCATTTATACCTACTTACTTGCAGGTAAGAAATAAGTTAGTATTTCTCTCTAGTTCTCCGAGCAGTTGTTCGAGGTCACGGATGCGCAGCAGTGCTTGTTCATGAGCAGCACTTGAAACTGCTCCTAAGTTTTTTGGAGCTCATCGCGCTGACCCTCTATATCCTCGAACTATATATCCTGTTCTGCGAGCTGAGGGTTGTATTACTTCTAACAATGCGTTCTACCTCCTCTTCACTCTCCTTGCGTTCCTGCAGAAGCCTCTTATTAAGCTCCTTAGTCTCTTTCAGTTCCATCTGTGTTCGCCGCAGTCGGTCGGCGAAAACATCACTTCTTTTGGTTGGTTTTGTCATTTGAGCGTAAACCTTATATCCAAAACAACTCGAACTTGATAAATAATGATTAAATAACAGAAAGTCGTGTTATCCTACAATTATTTACAATATTTTTTTAACCCAAGTCTATTGCAAAGGTTACTAAATAGAATGTCATACGTCTTTGTACTATTTATTCTATGCAATATTTTATACCTCCCGGTTCTATATAAATAAGTAGAAAATTTCAAACTCTTCAACAGTATAGTAGTGACTTCGGGTTTCTTTGTGTACATTGCTTCGGTATTTAGTAATAACTTCTTCTGGAAAACCAACACATTGGATAATATTCTCACAGGATATTAGTACACAGAAAATTACTTTACAGCTAAAAATATATAGTTAATAAAAGATTTAAAACTTAATATGCAATTTCTAAATACGACATCTGACGTTTCTGACGTCGACGCACTCGCACGAAAGTATTAAGTGAAGGAGACGTAGTAAGAACAACCTGCCCGTTCTGTAGATCATGTAGGTAGCAGAACGACATAATTATACTACACACATACAAATTACGAACATTGAAATACGTTAATTACTTTGTGAATTCAATAATCAATTGTGCTAACACACAAAGCTAGCCTACAAAGAGCTTTTTGCCAGCTCCGGGCTAAATGGTTTTTTGACCGATAACTCATCACATCATCATTTAACACCACTAACACACAAGTAATAACAATTCAATAAACAGGTAAACGCGTGCGCAGGAGCCTATAAACATTCTTAAATCAAAATGCGATTAATTGCAGGCACGATAACCACCCGCCCCGCTTCCCGGCACAGCGAAGAAAGCGACAAAGCACCCAGCGAGGAGCTTCAAAGCGCACTTAGACGGTTTTGGCAGAATGAAGTATTCAATGTGGTATGGGGCGAAACGTAACGGCAAAGCCGCTTATATTACACGAGCTTTTGCCCGCGGCTTCGCCCGCGTACTAAACATAATTTTTAACCGTCTACAAAAAAGGAGGTTCTCAGTTTGACCCTTATGTAGGAATGTATGTTTGTCCGCGATTATCTCGCGTTTGGCTGAACTGATTTAGATGCGGTTTTCGAAAAAGTATTAGTTACTTTCTGCAGGCAGTTCCCTTATTTTTTTAAACAAATGATTGCAATAATTGTTGAATTGTTACGCCGGCAATGACTTACTACTACTAAGTGATTATGATCAATGCAGATTTCTACTCTTGAATAGAAACTTTTGCCCGCGGTTTCGCTCGCGTCAAATTCGGGGTTATTTTGAATTTAAAAACCTAAGAGCATGTCGGACCATGCTTAGTGTACGGTTCCGCAGCCGTTACTACAAAAATAAGCACTACAGACCAGCAAAAGAGCGTACCTTCATGCGGCTTACGTCCTTTTGTTGAGAAGCGCAGTTTTTCGGCAATATCTCAAAAACCGTATATCCGATCGCATTGCGCACAATTTTCGTTAAAAGTATTTTTTATTAACTGTTACTTTTGTAATTGTTTTACGACTTACGGTTTAGAAAATACAGGGAGGGGGAGGACACAGAATATTCTCTAACTCATTTTTTCTTCGAAACTTCAAAGTGTTTTCACTACCCAACGTTTGTCTAGAAGAGATCGCTATTTAGCGATAAGACCGCCTGTTGTTTACCTCTCCTTGAATCCTTAAATGTATTGTAATTAACGTTCCCAAAATATATATTTTCACATTTCATCCCCATCGCACACCAATAGGGACATGATATTTCACGTCCGCTACGTTGGATTTCAAAATCAATGCTATTTTCATAATTAACGTGCCAAAAAACCATAAAAACCACATCTATATTAATATTTAGGCATTTAAACCCCGTCACACCCGGGCAGATTTCTAAATCGATGCCATTTTTGTAATTAACGTCCCAAAAAACCATAAAATTACATCTATATTAATATTTAGGCATTCCAACCCCGTCACATTTGGGCAGATTTCAAAATCGATGCCATTTTTGTAATTAACGTGCCAAAAAACCATAAAAACGACATCTATATTAATATTTAGGCATTTCAACCCCTTTACACCCAAGCAGATTTCAAAATCGATGCCATTTTTGTAATTAACGCCCAAAAAAACCATAAAAACGACACCCATATTGATATTTTGACATTTCAACCCCATCGCAGACCAACAGGGAGATGATATTTCACGTCCGCTAAATTGGATTTCAATATCAATGCCATTTTTGTAATTAAAATCCCAAAAAACCATAAAAACGACCTCCATATTGATATTAAGACATTTCAACACGTCACACCCTGGCAGATTTCAAAATCTATGCCATTTTCATAATTAACGGCCCAAAAAACCAAAAAAATTACACCTCATATTGACATTTTGACATTTTAACCCCATCGCACACCCACACGGAGATGATATTTCACGTCCGCTAAATTGGATTTCAAAATCGAAGCCATTTTCGTAATTAACGTCCCAAATAACCATAAAAACGACAGCCATATTGATATTTTGAAATTTCAACCCCATCGCACCCCGACAAGGGCGATAGTATTTCACGTCCGCCACGTCGGATTTGAAAGTCGTTGTTGTTTTCGTAATTAGCGACCGGAAACCATACCCATGTTTACTTTTAGACTTTGTAACCAAATTTCCCCTTTTAGGGGATGAATTTTCAAAAATCTTGAAACGCGTATTTACTGATCTATTGTTAAAAATACTCATGTGAAGTTTAAAATTAAATAGTCGAAACTGATCTGATTTCCCCATACAAACATTGGACCCTCATTTCATCCCCTAAGAAGTTGAATTCTCAAAAACCTGAAACATGTGTTCACTCATTTATTGTTAGGAATACTCCTGCGAAGTTTCGAATAAAATAGTCTAACTAATTACAACACCCCTTTAGGGGCTGAATTTTGAAAAACTCTTTCTTAGTGGATACTAACGTTATAAAAACTACCTATTGTCAAAAAATCAGGTCTTTAGGTCCAACGGTTTGGGCTGGGCGTTGATTTAAGTGAGTCAGTCAGTCAGTCAGTCAGCACTTTGCCTTTTATATAGTATATAGATATAATTGCAAGTTTCTTTCAAATAGCCAACACTCCAAAACCGCTTAAAGAATAATAAAATGTTTTTGACCTTGAAATAACATGTGCTAGCCGCTATAACATATACTTAATAGGTTTTGTCAGTAAATAATTTTCAAAAATCGGTGTTATCTGACCTTATTCTAAAACTAAATCAGGAACGGAGCCACATATTAGAAACGGACTTTTGTAGCATGTAGATCTTGGGAAGCATAATATAGCAGTATTAATATAATTAATAATAAAACAGGAAGAAGGGAGGAAATATGCCAACCCCGTTCTAAAACATTTTTTTATCGCGTAATTTTACACTTGTAAGTACGGTAGTCTTATAAATTCTGCCTAAGAAGAAAAAAAAAATTACGGTTGTAAAGTCGGAGATAGAATTCGAGATCAAAATTGTAAACAAATGGGTTGCCACAATAAAAAAATTATCGCAAACGTTACTACTGAACGGAGCGGAGCGAGAAATAGGACTCTCTCTCTATGAGCACTTGACCATGTCTTACGTGGTAATTTTACTCATTGCGTTATATATCAGTTCAATTCCGGAATTCCGCAATGCAAGCTCTAGTCTCAATAGAAACTTAACCTACAGTTATCGGTTTTTGACCCATTTTCCATGTTTTCGTAGTTCATCCGGACGGTATACTAAAAAAAATATTGAAAATAATTTTTCATTTATTTTACTTAAAACTTAATAAATACTTTTAACGAAAATTATAATCAACACTATCGAATATACCGTTTTAGAGTTATTGCTAAAAAACTGCACTTCTTAGAAAAAGACTGAAGTGCCTTAGAGATACGTTCTTTTGCTAGTGCACTCTTTCATATCGTATTTTTTTCACCTGTTGTTTTTTTTTTGTATGACCGGCTTCACATTAGCGGTCGGAAATGTTCTTGGCTGGTTTTTTGTATGTATATGTTCAGTGAAAATAAGTAAATAGTAAGCGTGAACAAATTTTATTCAAAAAGTCGTACCGACTTCAGATTGGTCCTATTTTTTATTTTATTTTACAAGCGTACAATATAAGTAGCAGGACATTTTTGAAGGACATAATAGTAAGCGAGCGTTTTAAGAAAGTGACATGATAGGAAACACATAGTAGACATTATAGGAAAGGAACATTCGTTAGATTGGAAGTAGCCATTTGAGAAACAGACATTTTAAGAAACGGAGTGATTGAGCCTGAGCCCTAAAAACCTATAGTATTTATAGTTCCTTACACCGAATAACAGCTATACAGCTGTTATCCACTTTCTCTTTTGCCTATACAGCTCCATTAACGCTAATAGTTGTATAATATGATATGGGCTCTTTTTGCAATTAAATGGGCTGTATAAGCACTTATACGGCCTTTATATAGTCTAATTAACAATGATCGTAAAGGTAGCATTTTTGGTGCAGCGATGGTAGGGAATGCAAGAGTTGTGGCAAATTTCAAACAAAATGATGGATTAGGGATACTGTCGACAATATTAACTATGATTAATCGTTTAAATTGGTATTTTCCACATAAATAGCGCAATATCATGACCGCTGCACCGAAAATGGTACCAAATTTATGATTACTGCTAATATTTTATATCTCAGTTAATTCGTAGGTAGGTACTTTACTAGCGTCACATCATAAATATGCCCAGCCAGTTCACTTGTTATTTGAGAGTCAGACGTATTCGTCCGTTTTATTGCAAAACGCTCGTAATTCCGATGATTAATGACCTGTATGCCTTTGGTTTCAGCAACAACGTCTAGGGGCACGGCAGTGCCGACGCCAAGTTAAGTTAGTTAAATGTTTCCTTCTTCGTAACTTTAATCCTTGTGCAACAAGCACTTGTTCCGGTTCCCTAAAAATCTTTGTATAAGGAACGAATGATTAATCCAAAGCAACTTTCTCCATAGTTTAACAACCATTTGGAGACTAAAGTGACTAAACCCTCGTAGCTAATTTTGTATGGGCGGCCATTACCAAGACGAAGGAGCGACTTCAACGCATTCCTCAGCAACCGTCGAAGCCTTTACCCATTCAGAACAGAGGTATACACCTACCCTATAGTTCAATAAACAAAATTGAATCTAAAATCGACCCTTTTATTATTTACTTTTTCATTAAGATGAAAAGTTGAAAAGATTAACCAACGAACGTATGATAATAAAAGGCAAAGTTTGATGCCTCCGCTGCCTATGGAACTTGGCATCATCGTTTGCATGCTAATGCTAATGCTGCGGGATTTTATTTACATTGCACACAAGAGAAGGATTTAACGCCGCCCATTTGGGCGTTGGAAGTTTCCATTGGCAATAATGTACCACTTCGTTATAACAGGGTGAGGCGCGTATAAAATAATGATGACTTAGTTTGGGTTAACTCTCCATTCATTATTTTCGAGGAAGTCTTTGTTATAATTGAGATGGACTGATTGGTATAATATAGGCTACCACTGTCTTTCCATCTGAAAAAGACCCCAAACCTTAAAGTAAGAAAAATGCAGTTCCAGTTAAATTTAATAAAATGTTGATGCGAGTACCTATGTTATAGATTTTGATACCCAAAAAATGAAACTGTGGGTGAAGAAGCCGAAGTATACTTTAAGCACTAAAAAACCTGAAGATATTTCACGAACCAAGACATAAAGGGATTTGGGGGGCGGAGCCCTCCGCCTTAAGAGAAAGCTAATGCACCAAAAACAAGGTGGTTTGGGGGATGCCCAAGTAGCAATCAAATGTCTTAAAAATGGATTGAAGATATCTTGAAGACAATTAGACAAATTCTTGCTATTGTCTTGGCTAAAACCATTATGTCCCTGAAGATATCTTGAAGATATGCCCCAAGACACAGTTAAGACAAAGTGGGCACAGTATTTAAGAAAAAATTAAGAAAGAAAGGTCCTCCCGTGACCATGGAAAGCTGGAAAGCTTCCGAAACGTCGGGAACTAAAATGAGATAATATACGCGATATAATCCGTTAAATTGTTTTATTTCAATCAAGAAAGAGTTGATACTACTGTTTAGACAAACTTAAACCCTACTTAAGAATGGGGGTTTAAACGATATCTAAAGTTCGATTTCAAGATATGTTGAAGGTTGTCTTAAGTCCAAATAAACTTAACGATATCTACAATACTTACTTAAAACTATCATCAACACTGAGTTCCACAAATTCGATCGTCTCTTAATAAAGCTTCGATCATCTTTTTTTCTCATGGAATTATATTTTAGAAAACATGGCGAACTCTTTTACTAACAAGAGAATTCATTGAAGGTTTATCAAATTGGCGATTACTTAACTATTTTTTACGTTTAGAAAATACCGTTTTATGTTCCTATAGGCATTTAAAAACTACAACGCATGATTGTGTATTGATCGAAAGTGCTATAAAACAGACGGGTTTACAAAATACTGGAAAAAGAGCAATAAAAATTTGGAATATTATGTTGCTAAATGAAAAATTTGCTTACATACAGCGCAGAATACTACTTTTCTGTAAATGTTTGAGATATAAATGCAATTATTATTGCTAGAACAAAAATCAAACTTCATTTATTTTTTATGAATTAGCGTCTAATTTTTTTTTTTGATATATATGAAAAGTGTAAAATGGCGTTAAGTCTTATTATTCTTAACGAAGTATGACTTTATACGACACTGATTTTGTAAGGTTACTTTAGACAAAGTTAAGACAAAAAATCCACCAAAACTTGAATTAACATTTTAAGAAAATGTTACGGTATCGTTTGCATAAAGATACCAAAGGGCTTTATGAAGCTTACACTTGTTAACGAATAGCTATGCCAGAAATATAATTTATAAGGGTCATCGAAATTGCAGAAAATTTGTCGCCCACCCAGCGGCCGAAACATTTGCGTGATTTACTCGAATCCATTAAGGTTTGATGAACAGCCGTATGCTTCGCCAGATAGCCGACAACTGACTGCATAAGTAAGGCAGGACAGGACGGGGATCAAATGCGGACGATGGCTGTCGGGGCCCTTTGAATTTTGACGAAAATATTTTACGTTCGCGCTCGGACAGAATTTAAACATCGATCACGAGTTTAATCACCACCATGAAGTGAATAGCGTAGTGGCAGGATCAACTATTTTCTGTAACAACGTGTCCTGTGCACTTAAGTAAAATTAAAAGCAAATATATATTTTTTGTTAACAATTTTAAGTACATGATTAAAATATCAGACCACTAAATGATTAAAATTAAATTAATATTTTAACATTTAAAAAACACCGTGACCCAGGGGACCAAATTTGCCTGCCATACTAAATCGTACTGTCCCCGAGGCATACTAATCTACTGTTAATCCATATTCTGAATATTTTTTCCTTGACGTGTTACATTTTATTGTATTTATCAATCAGAAAAACACATCTTAGATTTAAAACGAATTTGGTGTGCGCGCTCTTGTCAATTTACGGTATAGAAATTATTATTTTCGTCTTTGTCCTTGCATCCTTATTAAAACGCACTTCTGCTGAGTCACAAGTTACGGACTACGGCTAAGTGCGTGTGACACAGCCTAGCGATGCCTTATCCAATAGGAACAAGATCTGTAAATCGTATGATGGCGCCCGCCATTCCAGCATGTCTGAATTGGCTCGGTTATTTCGTCCGCGACTCGAGAAGTGACAACGTGTATTTATTGTGTACTATTGGCTGGGTCACATGCGAATTACGGTAATTTAATGATTTTTTAAAGTATATTAATACTTTATATGCTTACTTTAAGGTCTAAAATGCCTAAGATAGAAGGTTTTTCGAATAATTTTAGTAATTTTGCAACAAAAAGAACTCAAAACCCATTAAATGTCTCTTTGCTCACATTCTCCAGAGTCACGAAAATCGTGACCCCAAAGGACAATTATTGTGACCCCAGAGATCTTTTAATTTTTTTATTCTTATTTAATTAAATTTATTTACGTGTAACTCGTTCTTAATTAATAGTGTGTATATAGATAGCTCAAGTTGTCTAAAATATTATAGTTTTGCGTCAAATGTAAACCTGTTTTAGTCAGTAAGCGTAGCTTTGCCAGGGTGGATTTTGAAGCTCTCTTAAGTGACGCTAAAGCTGTTGACTGGTCTCCTGTGTTCGCTGCACCATCTACTGAGGCCAAAGTAACCTCCTTTAACGCTGAATAGTTACGACTTTTTGATAAGCATGCTCCATTACGCACTATTAGGGTCAGACGCCCACCAGCTCCCTGGATTACTGAGGTTGTTCACATGGCCATGCGAAGAGACCGTGCCTTTAGATTTTTTAAGCGTGACAGTACTGACGAGAACTGTAGATTTTTTAAGATAGGCCGTAATCGATGCAATCAGATGGTACGTACAGCGAAGCGGCGGTTTATTCATCATAATGTGGCCTCTTCTTCTATGGCGGATGTCAGGAAATTTCTAAAGTCATTTGGCTCTGGTAAACGTTCCAAACCTATCGATGGCATTCCTTTTCTCTTGATGATCTAAACAGACATATATCTTCTGCTTCTTCCGTTGACATTAATGTTAAGTCCGTTACTCTTTCCGCTATCTCGTCTCTTACGCCTCTTGTTACTGATACCTTTTCTTTCTCACCCACTACAAAATCTGAAGTCAAAACAATCATTACAGCTATAAAATCTAAAGCCGTTGGATGTGATGATATCAGTCGTTACATGGCGCTATCTGTCCTTGATTGTGTGCTTCCTGTAATAACTGATATTATTAATTCCTCACTGTGCTATGGTCAATTCCCTTCACTATGTGGCGCCTGTAAAGCCTTTGTTATTCCCCTGCCGAAAATTGGTAATCACACTTCGCTCGACAATTTCAGGTATATATCTATTCTCCCTTTCCTGTCGAAAATCGCTGAAGCGGTAGCTCATAAACAACCCTCGTGCCAAATTTACTCTCAGCAGCTATTGAGCCTCTTTCAGTCCGATTTCCGACCCAGTCACAGCACCTGCACTGCCCTCCTCGAGGTGACTGAAGATGTCAAGCGGGGCATGAAGAATCAATTGGTTACAATACTCATTCTGATTGACTTCTCCAAAGCATTTAATACTGTTCATGATGTTCTTCTTGCCCTGCTTGAACATCTCAATGTGTCGTCTTCGGCGCTCAGTTGGTTTTCTGCATATCTTCGGGGTCGCCAGCAGGCGGTCTGGGTTGACCGGTCCTTATCTAGCTGGTGTGATCTTAAATACTCTCTCCACTCCTTTTTTCAATCTTTATTAATTTCATCACCCCCGACTTTCGCTCTTCGTACCACCTGTACGCTGACGACTTACAACTCTACGACGAATGTAAAGTGACTGACCTTGAGGCTGCCATTGACAAGTTAAACTTAAATCTCTTAGAATTTCGGCCTGTACGTTAAATCCATCTAAGTGTCAGGCCATTGTCATTGGTAGCTCTCGCCAGCTATCTAGAATTGACATGGACTCTCTTACGCCGTTGAGTTTCAACGGTACGCCTATACCTTTCAGTACCAGCGTAAAGGATTTAGGTATTCATAATCTGGATTGCACTCTAAGTTGGAGGACCCAGGTTGCCGAAATTAGCAGAAAGGTCATGGGTTCGCTACATACCCTTAACAAACTGAAGCACTTCTTACCAATTAAAACCAAGATCCTCATAGTCCATACCTTAATTTTACCCATAATTGACTACGGTGATGTGTGCTATCCGGACTTAAAATAAACAGGCTTCTAAATAAACTGGAGAGTATCCTCAACAACTGCATTCGATTCATCTTCTGTCTTCGTAAGTATGATCATGTGTCTGCTTACCGCTCTCAGCTTGGCTGGCTTCCTATCCGTCAAAGACGTGAAATTCGAATACTCTGCTCCCTTTTCACTATTCTCAATTATCTTAAATCACCCGAGTACCTCAAAAACTTCTTTCACTATTACGGTGTAACTCGTGACCGTCAATCGCTCTTCCGGCAATCTATCTCTTTCCATCCCTCGTCACCGATAAGATTCTATGTCCTACTCCTATACCATTCAAGTAGCCCGACTTTGGAACCGACTTCCTCTCAAGATTAAGAAAGCCCCAAACAAGTGCGCTTTCAAAAAATCTTTGCGCGAACTCTTTGTTGGCAGAACTGCAAACTCTTAGCTTTTCTGATTAGCTAGTTTCATCTGAATTTATTAATGTATATAAGTATATATTATATGAATATGTATGTATCTAAGTATTCATCTTCCTAAATTATGTCTGTAAATTAGTTGCACCGCCCACAATTTATCTACTTTGCCTCAAGGTTGATTGGAAGACAATGCCCTGTGGCATTAATTCCGCCTTTTGTACGTTAAGTTTTTCTTTTCGTCTCTTGGCTCACAATTTGGTCCCCACATATGGGAACAGTTTATAGACTTATAAAAATGTTACAAAATTTATAAATATATATACGACACGTTTGGCTCAGTGGGTTGTACAACGGCCTACGAAGCTGGCAGTCCCGGGTTCGAATCCCGGCCAGGTCAAGTGTTTGTGTGATGAGCACGAATGTTTGTTCCTGGGTCTTGGATGTTTTTTTATGTATTTAAGTATTATAATTTATCTATATATTATGTATATCGTTGCCTATTACCCATAGTACAAGCTTTGCTTAGTTTGGGACTAGGTCGATTTGTGTAAGGTTGTCCCTGATATTTATTTATTTATTTATATGTTGTCTAAATTATAATTTAGTGACCATTGTCTGAAGAGCTAGTGCTTTAATAATATATTTTTATTGATTACTTACGCAATTATAAAACAAATCACCTTGGTTAAATCACACGCGTGACTCAGGAGACACAATGTGCCTTAATAATATGAAAAAGCGATTGTTTTTTTTTGTTTTGCTAATTTCTAGAAGTTAATTTGTGAGTATTTTCAGTATCAAAGCGTGCTTCTTTTAAATTACATATTGGTTTTTTAATGAAATCCTGTATCTCTTATCCGTTACCCAGTAGACATTTCACAACACTCGGTTCTCGAACATACGGTTATAATTTGTTTAAATATACAATCCTGAGATGCTCTTATTATAATTGCAAGCAAGAGGGATGTCTTTAGCAATAATCGTAATATTTTTTTACAAATATCAATTTTTATTTTTAAACACAAAATGTTGATTCGATACAAGAAATAGTTGATCCACCCAATAGCAAATATCCTCTAATTTAAGTTTTTGACACGAAATCAGTGATACTAACTATAAAAATACTTTAGGTATTTTTAAATATATTTTAAAAACAAAATTATCTGTGAATTCGTTTTGATCTCGACAGGGAAACATGTATTCTTTGGGAAAAAAAATAGTGGAACGTATTATCTGATGCTACCCTACGATTTTCAGCTTGGACACAAAAAAATGCGAGCTCAGAAATTGACCCTGTGAGGGCTGTCCAGCATCAGCAAGTTCTTATTTAGTCTCAGTCAATTTTATTTGTTTTACCATATTGCTACCATTTTAAGGACAGACGTCCTGTTTAGTATAATTATGTGTATATTTTATTTACAAATTCAACATGAAATGTCTTTTTATTTTAAGGTGGTGCTATTATTTTGGCTGGAGAAAAAAATTACTGAACCATGACCAACATCTGTAGAGTGCTACTGGAAGAAACCCCGAGTGACAAGTGAAGGCACTAATCCAATACTGATCAAGGATATCGTAAAGACAACAAAGAGAGAGAGGAAATTAGGATTAGGACCAAGAGATCCTGAAAATAATAAATACAATAATAAAGGCAGACTTTACAGTTATTGTTATGCAAATCAAATAAAACAGCGGATATGCTCATTGTATTTTTATTAAATCACCTGGTAGGTTCATCAAGGCACAAGCAATGATAACACTCTCATCTAAATATTTGATATGACTGTGGTTTACGACCGAATGAGGCTTCAAAAACCTAAACTCACACACTCTTCGGATTAAACATAGTCAAAATATGTTCATAACACTGACTTTTCTGCTGCTAAAGAGTTGTCATGTAAGCACGAGTTAGGTGATAATTAATGACCCATATATTTAATTTACACTGCACAATTTTTGTACCAATGAAATGAAATGTTAATTAAAGAGACATTGTCTTAAAAATGAAATTTAATGTTACACTAAAGTGCTCTGAACAGACGTGTAACTTTCTCTTCGGGCAATGACACAGCTTGACACCACGTAGCTTTTAGAACGTCCGATACCTTTAAAAATGTCCCTCATATATTTATTAAAAGAGGGCACAAAACATTGCACTTACTTCATCACGGAAATATGCCCTGTCATACAATTTTGGAGGGTTGGCTTTGCTATTTCCTGTTTCATCAGTCATTGTATATGATTTACACCAATAATCACATACGCAGCGGTCATTAAAGGAGAGAAGTATCGTTGTCCAAAACGTGTGCGTGAGTCGTCAGTAAAGCATCCAGTCGTAGTCCAATAAACAGCGCGGGGTCGTCGTGAAGTGCAGGTAAGTTGGAATCCAGAGATCAGACCCAAATCGTTAAAAACTCTAGAAAACCGCAAACACAAAAGCAAACGTAACTGATAAACAAATATGTTAATTCGTTTGACAATGACAGTGTCACAATTTATTTTTTTAAGTTCTTTTTTTTCTTTTAATACTTTAGGGAAGGTTGGTGCTTGAGTAAAAGTCGATCTTAGAGTGTGGTTAATGCATAACATTTATTGCAAAATGGCCTACTTATATATCTACACTACGTGGTACATTTAGTAAACAAAGTAACAAATGGATTTACTGGTCCGTAGATGAAAACGGAGTGTTTTTTAACTACCGCAATTAGGGAATGCAATTACCGGCATAACTTTGAAACCGGTAATTTACCGACTTGGGTAGTTCAAAACCGGTAAACCGGTAAATTACCGGTTTTGGAAGCCCGAAGTAAAAAAGACGTGAAAATGTTGTTTTATTGAACATTTCTGTATTATTTTTATCCATAAACTAAAAAAAAAACAATCCACATTGTGTTAAATAACATAGTATTGAAAAACACCAGTAGAGTAAAGATGAAATTAAAACAATCAACAATTTACTAAATAAGGATCCCAAAAACGGCCCTAGTCTTGTTTAATCGGCCCTGCAAGGAAGCCAGACTTCTAAGACAAGCTTTGTATGAGGCTTGGACCACGGCCCGTATCAATAAGGATCCTAACATATCTGATGCGAAACGCAAATTAAATGCTGCTTCCAGATCCAGTAAACGGGACATTGCCAAAGCCAAATTCGATTTCGTCGGCAGAGTTGCTGAGCAACTCGCAGGGTACCCCTTTGAAGTCGTGCCTTCTGGTTGCTCGCCAAGGCTGCCGAGGGAAACTTCTGTCAGTCATCCTCACCACCCCTGCGAAATGGCTGATGGTAACTTGGCCCACACTGCTAAAGAGAAAGCCGATCTTTTGGGTACCCTCTTTGCCTGGAACTCGACTTTGAACGATGATGGAAGCATCGTACTACCTACCATCCCGTGTTGCGGATACTTCATGCTGGAGATAACCTTCACTCAAAGGGATGTCCAGCGGGAAATGCTCTGTCTAGATGTTCACAAGTCGAGTGGGCCAGACGGCATACTGGAAGTGGTGCTCAAGCAGTGTGCTCCTGAGTTGTGCCCTGTGTTAACGCGCCTCTTTGCTCTCTTACCCCATAGCTCAGGAAAACGTTTTCGTTGAAGACTGCCTATATATAGAAAAACAAGATTTGATCAGCGACCGTCAATCCGGCTTTCGCCACGGTCGCTACAACGGTTATCTCCTGGTATATCTCACACACCACTGGGCCTCGGCCATTGAGAGTCAAGGTGAGGCATTGGCAGTTAGCCTAGACATAGCCAAGGCGTTCGATCGGGTCTGACAGGGTTTTCTACGGAAGTTGCCATTTTACAGACTGCCCGAGGGTTTGTGCAAATGGGTCGCCAGCTTTTTAACCAACATAAGTATAAGAGCCGTAGTTGATGGCAGCTGCTCAAAAACCATTTTTATTAACGCAGGCGTCCCCTAAGTATGTCCAACGCTACTTCTGCTGCATGTCAATGACATGCTGTCCACCGATAGTATTCATTGTTATGCAGACCACAGTACCGGAGATGCGCTTTACACAAGCCAAGCAAACATCCCTCGTTCCGTTGTGGAAGAAACTCGAGAACTTATGAGCTAATTAGAGTGCTGAACGGGACATAATATTTTAGTTTTCGGTTGATGGTTTTTTTATAAATTTGTGATATAGATACGATACAATAGCTCATTCTATGTACTTAATAAGAGATGGAACACTGAGATTAAGTCTATGTAAATTAAATATAAGAATGATACGTAGGTGGGCTAACTTTTAGGTTGGGCTAAAACGCTAGAAAACATTTTTGAAACTAATAAAAGGTATTTGCATCATTAAATCAAATAAAATCATTTGATCCGGATAAAGTACAGGCGTTTTGTAGTACATAAATTGATAAACATCAGCGTAATCCAATATTTATACGTATCGGTAAAAAACCGGTTTACGGTAAACCGGTAAATCGGTATACCGGTTTGCATTCCCTAACCGCAATATATAATGGTAGTGGTGCACGAAGTAAGCAAGTAAGTATGGATACTGATTTTTCTTGTCGGTAGTTGGGAATCGAATGATTCTCAACTACCGCAGTGCATATTGCGTGCTGCGTCGAGCGTGCTTATATAACGCATTGAGGACTGCCTACGGATCCCTAAGTGCCCGAACGCTCACACCTGCTCTCTGCTACTCGACTCGCCGACTTCTAAGAAGACCTCGACCGAATAGCGCCCCACCGCTCGCCGTTGGGAGGGGATAATTTTGCATTTCCGCTGCGTTCTGTTCAGTGCCCTCGCTGCATGGTAGATCCCGGTCCCGTTCAAACGGATGCCTCGGGGAAAGCCATGCGGGGTCCGGCATAAACCGAGCAGAATTAGCGTCGCATATCCCGTAATTTCGGACCGTTTTTCGGTTTTTTTTTGAAAATGGACCCAGCCACCATCGCCCCCAAGGGTAAAAGAGAGGGTAGGTTCGGGTCTACCTACGCCGACCTCCGGCGACACCCCCCCCCCCCCCCCCCCCCCACCGCAACCTGAAGGAGCCGCACTTTTCTGTCGATCGGTGTGAATACGTCGGTTCACATCTACCGACGGAAAAAATCACCGCCGCCGAATCCAGCGCCGACCTGTTCGCCGACGCCGAAGAAGCCGCCGATGCTCCTGCAACACCGGCCCGCACCACGAACCGCCGCAACAGCCTGGAGACGCCATCCCGCTGGCGCTCCGCGGCCGCTGCCCCCGGCATAGAACTGCCGCAACTCACCGTCGGCAACCCGCCCACCTCACCTCGCGAAGCCCTCGATTGTGATCGCATTGTTGTGGATCGCATGGTCGAGCTGGGCATGGTATCGTTGGGCCTGCTAGCGTGGATGGCCACTTACATCCGCATAACCCAGCACGAACTCGGGGAAGACGACGACGAGCTGCACCCCGAGGACCGCCGCTTCCAGCAATTACTTGCGCAGAGCCCGACCGCCAAACCTGCTGCCGCCAAAAGGAAGCTCACGACCAGCCCTAACGCTTCTGAGGAGGAAGAAGAGGAGGGAAAGCGCGCATGCCGCAAATCATCGCCACCAACAGACCCCCGCCTGCGCCGGCGCTCCAAATCGGCGGGCGCTAACAAAAAAGAAGAGGATAAACAAGCCGCCATCCCGCCGCCGGCGCCAAATGCCAGGGCCGTCGCCCAGACGGGAAACAGGGAGGGTAGGCTTGCACCGCAAGGCGTAGGTCTACCTACGCTATACTCTAGCGACCTCCCTCGCCCCCCGTAAGCGCCGAACAATTCTGTCGGTAGTCGAGAAAACGTCGGTTCACGACTGCCGACAGGAGAAATCGCCGTCGCCGAACAACCGCAGCCGCCGCCAAAAGCAAGAAGCTATGTCACAGCTGCCAAATCAACTAACACGAAGCGACCCACAGCCCCGGGTCCCACCACCATGCCTGCACAAAGCCAGCAACAACAACAGCAACCGAATCATTCCGATGACATGGTAAAGAAACCCAAGTACAGGCCCATACTGGTCCAAAAACTCCCGAACTGGACCAGACACTTCGGCGTCCTGGCAGAGAAGCTCGGACACCCACCGAACGCAACCCCCGCGGGGGAGAGTGTGCGTTTTACGCCGGAAACCGATGAATAGTTCCGCGCCGTCCAGGCCTTCCTCATCAACCTCCAAGATGAAGTAGGCCAGGTGGAGGCCCCCTTCCACATGTATAACACACGAGAGGCACAGAAAATGAAGGTGGCCATCAGAGGGCTGCCCATCCAGACGCCCACGGAAGAGTTCAAATAGGTCCTCCAGAAAAAGGGCTTTGAAGCCGAATATATACGGCCCATCGTCGCACGAAACGGGCGGCCACAATTAAACAATAAACAATACACAATTAAATACATCAGCAGCAAAGGGCAGCGGAATCTATAGTATTGACGAGCTGCTCTATATGCCCGGCGTGAAAATCGAAGCATGGAGGAGCAAGAGAGGCCCGGCCCAGTGCCACAATTGCCAAGGGTTCCGGAACTCGTCGGAAGGCTGCCACCGACCTTCTCGCTGCGTGCGCTGTGCAGGCCCGCACAAAGCAAAGGACTGCAGCCGACCTAAGGAAGAGCTCGCCACCTGGGCAAACTGCGGGGGCCCACATCCAGCCAAACACATCGGCTGCCAAGTGTTCCGGAGGGAGGTCCAGAACAAAAAGGCCGGCCCCTACGCGTTAACGAAGCCCGCCCGCCCCGGACCCGAGACACGTGTGACCATAGAAGTGCCCACATTGGCAGAGTCGGCGCCTTCAAACTTGATGGCCCCGGCAAACGACCCCCAAACAAGGGGTCAGCCCACACCGAGCCCAAGGCGAATACAAGCAGCAACAAAAACAAAAAGAAAAAGAAGAAAAAGAAGCCTACAGCGCAGCTGCCACCTTCGCAACCGACGACGACAACAACAATAAACGCTGCACAGCCACCAAGCCCGGCAAACCAGAACGCCGCGCCAAATGCCACCGCCGACATGCTGACGCTGATCGCACAGCTTGTGAGCCTCGCCGCCACCCAGGACCCCGCCACCACGAGCGCCGTCCTAAATGCTGCCACCAATCTCCACCGCAACATTCAACCAGCACCCTAGGGGTTTGAGAGTGGTGTACTGGAACGCCCAATCGCTGACCGGCATCCTCGGCCTGCTCTCCAACTTCTTCAGGGAGCAGGAGATCGACGTCATGCTGGTCAGCGAAACACATCTGAAACAGGGCGTTCCATTAAAAGCGCCGGGGTACATAGTGTAACGAAAAGACGATGTTTTCCCGGAGGGCATCGCTTATAAAGGCCTGGCGGTATTACTGAAGAGGAGGATCATCCACCAAGAAGACCCGTACCTTCCCTTCGCGTCAATATACGCGTTGGGCATTGAGCTCCAGATAACGGGACACGACCTCCGCCTCTTCGCCATCTACCGCCCACTCGGTGCGCCCGGCGACGTAGTGCGCAACATCGGCCAGTTGCTGCAGTCCCCCACGCCGACCATCCTGGCGGGGGACTTTAATGCGAAGCATGAAGACTGGAACTCGTCCCGTAACTCCAGAGCAGGAACCAGAATCGCCAGAGCCGCTGTGGACCTGAACTTTGACATCTCCGGACCTCAAGAACCGACACACTATTGCTACAACTCCGAAGATGTCATTGACTTTGAGGTTCACAAAAGCGTAAACGCCCTGATGACTCATGCAGTCTTACCGGACTTACCATCAGACCACCGCCCGGTTCTGATGGTCATAAAGGACCTGCCCTCAAAGACGCCACCGAGACCATCTGGAAGACGTATCTGCTGGGAGACCTTCTCAGCGGCCATGGAAGAGAACCCCCCCTCCAAGCCGGTTTCCTTAGCAGAAGACATCGACCGCGCCACCACCAGCATCACCTCCGACATCCAGGCGGCGCTGAACACCGCAGCGCACACTGTTCCGACCAGCGAACGGCGCAACCCACTACCTGCGAGGATCGAGGACATGATCACGCGCAAGCACCGCCTGCGAACAGAGTGGCAGAGGACCCGTTGTCCCACTCTGAAAGCGTCACTCAACGCACTGGTGGAAAAGGGGAAGAAGGAGCTGGAGTCACATGCTGCAGAGTCGTGGGAGAGCCACCTGGCGTCCGTCGACGGTGATATGCCCTCCATTCACCGTCTCTGCCAACAACACGGCATGACGCCCACAGTCACACTCCCACTGGACGACAAAAACGGCCTCCCAAGGTACAAGGCGGAAGACAGGGCGTAACTCTTCGCCACCAGCCTTATGAAATAATGAAATAATGATCTTTATTTTGTAAGTAGGCCACAAGGGCACTTTCACAAGTCTGACTCTACGGCGTTTCCCAAGAGGAAACCACTGGAGAGAAGAAAGCCGAAAAAAACTCAACAGTCAGCCATTTTTTCGAAATAACTCTTATATCTATTACAATACTTGTACTTAGCCTATCCTAAATATATGTTTTGAGTATATAAACTCAATGCGTAGTTCTTCAAGAAAACATATCAAAACTTATAAAATTACAAAAAATATAGAATCTAAAAAAGCAAAATAGTGATTTTTTATTTAAAACAACTTACATACATTTGATATGCCACCTTATAAGAACCGTGTCCCGGCAAAAGTAAATTATTTGGTTTCTGTTTTGGGCCATGCATTTTTGTCTGTTAAATAGTCCTCTACCCTATAATAAGCCTTTGCCATTAGGGACTCTATTAAGTACTTTTTGAGAGCTGGAAACGGTCATTTTAAAGCATCATCTGGTAGCTTATTATAAAAATGTATACATTGGCCTACGAATGATTTGGCTACTTTACGAACGCGGAACTTTCTAATAGCGATTTTGTTTTTATTTCTTGTATTAAAATTGTGGATATCTGAATTCTTAGTAAAAGACTCTAGGTTCTTAATAACATAAATAATATTCTCATAAATATCTTGGGAGGCTACGGTTAATATGTTGATGTCTTTAAAAAGTTCTCTTAAGGAGTCACGGGAGTTCAGGTTATATATAGAACGAATCGCTCTTTTTTGTAACACAAATATAGTCTGTATGTCAGCTGCTTTGCCCCAAACCAGAATACTGTATGACATGATACTATGAAAATAACTATGATATACTAAGCGAGCAGTATCAACATTGGTCAATTGTCTAATTTTTCTAATAGCGTAAGCTGCTGAACTTAATTTACCTGCAAGTACAGCTAAATGGGGACTCCATTGCAAGTTCTTGTCCAGTGTTATATATAAGAATAATGCCCTATCCACTATTTCTAAATATTCACCATTGAGCGATATAGGAGATCCACTGCTCTAACATTCGGTAAAGAAAATCTAACACATTTCGTTTTCTTAGCATTGAATAGCAGATTATTAATATTAAACCAGTCAAGTACTTTATCTAGTACACTATTAATTTCGGCATAGTCTGTTGCTTTCCGGTCAACTTTCAAAATTAATGATGTATCATCAGCGAATAGTACTATATCACAAAGATTTTCTACTATAGATGGTAAATCATTTATATAAACCAAAAATAGAAATGGCCCTAAGATAGAGCCCTGTGGCACTCCTAGCTTAACTGCAGCTCCACTGGATTGGGGTCCATTTACAACAACTGTTTGTGTTCTATTGCTGAGATATGAAGACATACGGCTTAAGGCATTTATAGACAGGCCATAATGTTCTAATTTCAAAATGAGTGTTCCATGATCAACGCAATCAAATGCCTTAGAAAGGTCACAAAAAACTCCAATTGCATCACAAGATTTATCCCAGATGTTGTAAATATGTTTAATGAGTACAAATGCTGCATCAGACGTGGAACGTCCCCTTGTGAAACCGAACTGTTTACTACTAAGCAGTTTATTTCTATTGAAGTGTCCCAGCAGATCCATCAACATTAACTTTTCGAAAACTTTACTTAATAAAGGTAGTATAGATATCGAGAGGTTTAAAAAGAGGTATGACTTTACTAAGTTTCATAAGATCTGGAAACACGCCCTCTTATATGCAATTATTATAAATCAAGGCTAGATAGGATGCAATTGAATCTATGATATGATGAACACTTTTTACTGAAGTTCCCCATAAATCCTCTGTGTTCTTTAAATGCAGTGACTTACTTGACTAAATTCAAAGCTTTCATTGCATTTGTTAAATTTAACATTAAATAACAAATGGGCTTCGGTCGCAGATGATTGAAGATATCTTGTAGTATTCATTGCAATGTTGGAAAAATAATCCTCGAATGCCGAGGCAACATCGTGGTTCGACATAATCTGACCATTTCGTGTCATAATGTTGAATTGACTATTGCGAGTTTTTGTTTTAGCAGATTCCCTATTAATAATATTCCAAACAGTTTTCACTTTATTGTCAGACATTTTGAGTTAAGAACTAATATAATGCCTTAGCGGCTATGCACACTTTCTTAAACATTTCTGAATAATTCTTGACATAGTCCAGGAAATCAGTATTCTTGTTTACCTCTTTCTCTACATATGACACTACATAGGACAGTAGCTCATTCACTAAACTTCGTTTTTGACCCAGAAATAGTTTTCATTTTGAAATGAGTATTAAAATTATTTATAATTATGCGAAATAATTTTTTGTAAAAATAATGATGATTATCATGTGAAAGGGATAACATACATAAATTATGAACTTCATTTTTGGATAATTCTAAACGATAACAATGGGTCTGTATGTTATAGTTTGTGGTATTTCTTGGAAAGTGTTTGGGAAAGATGCTCTCTGCCTCTATGATCTGAACTAAAGGACTTAAATATTGCCTTATCCAAGCATTTACAATCACAAAAAATATTATCTAGACAGGTTTCACTACTAATTCCCACGCGGGTTGGCTCAAAAAACAAATTGACCACGTTAAAAGATTTAAACAAACTTAACAACTTAACAGTGTTACTATTCGGTTCAAGTAAATTAACGTTGAAGTCTCCACATACTATAACATGTTTTTTGCCTTTACAAGCTATTTTTAAGACATTTTCCATAGTGTATTCAAATGTACGGAAATCAGCAGAAGGTGGTCTGTAAATACATATAATTAAATAGGTCTCTAATTCTACACAAGCAATTTCTATAATCCTTTCTAGTGATAATCTAACAATACCTTCTCGCTCTTTGGATTTCATGGAACTTTTAACAATTATAAGAAAACCCCCATGAATGACGTCCCCATGAAACACATATGTATCCGATAGTAATAATTCTGTAATTTGTGCTGTGGATTTTATCTCAATAAAATAAAATAAAATAATGGCTAATTTTCTAGCCAAGAAACATACTAACTTAAAGTTAATAAAATCAAAAAAGTAATAGTTCCTGTTTTAGCCAGTGTTCAGTAATACACATAACTTCAATATTATTATTATCTAAAAATAAACCTATTTCTAATTCCTTGCTGGAAAAACCCTGAATATTCTGGTGAATAATGTTAATATTCAAAGGTGTTTCCGCTGTCTTACAATTTAGTTTAAATGTGGCATAGATCTATTACCATTATGGGCATACTGGGGACTAGCTAATGTCGTATTATATTTATTCGGTTTAGGGAATGCAGTACCGGTACCATTTGTCAGTCCCGGGATTTTCGGTACTAGCCGGGAGAAGAACCGGGATTTTCCGGTTTTTTCGGTATTTTCGGGAAATGACTTTTCGAGACTTGAGTAGTTTTTACCATTTAGTATTTTTGGGCAATAATAATATCCTGATATGATACAAAATAAAATTTTCGTTTTGTTATCAAACTAAAATGAACTTTAATTCTTTAAATCACAATGAACTTGCTAATTTTTAAGTTTGCCTTAGCGGTTTATAAAAAAAGACTAAAATAAATCAAACGGTTTAGTAAATGCTCACAATTGGTTCGTAATTATTTTGAATTTAATTATAACAACATTTTTGGACAGGTAATCCCTTAATCAGTAATAATTAAGATAAGTACTTATAATGTCAATGGTTGTTATTTATATTACATTTATATATATTATTATTTTACTTAAAAAAAAAACATGTCAGATGATGAATCTTACCACTCTGCTCGCGATTTGTCATCTTCTTTCTATTCGCTGATAGCACAGTATTATCTGAACCAGATACCCTCGGTACCTCCATCGCTCGTACATTTCAAAATGATCACAATAAATTTAATATCTGTCACCTAAATGCTCAAAGCATTCCCAGTCATTTTCCTGGACACTTTTTCCGCTACAAACGTAGACGTCATTTTTATTTCCGAATCCTGGTTCAAGCCGAGTTTAGCTTCCACTTTGTACGGCCTAACTAGTTACGTGTTGCTGCGGAATGACCGTACGGGTAAAGGAGGGGGTGGTGTTGCCATATATCTACGCAGTGACATACCCTATAAAATTATTTCGTCGTACCCCTCACATTACTACGGAGTTTTATGAAAATATATTCTAAGGATGATGGTAAGAGCCGCTAAGAGCTATATACAAAAAAAAAACATTATTTCCTTCTCCCTAGCTGATACCTGGAAATCACTAACAAGCCTTGGTATTGGAAAATCAGTTAGTAAATTTAATTCACTATTGTGTCCTTCATACTTCAACTTACACTTCGCTAAACATTCCAACTTAGACCCTACCACTAAAGCTCAAAGCATTTCTGACATTAATGCTTAGCCCTGTCCTTCTGAAAATTCCTTTTCACTCACTCCAGTCACTGATGACGAGATCAGTAAAGTGATTTTATCGATTAAATCCAATGCAGTTGGTCATGATAAAATAAGTAGCTCAATGATTATCAGCATCCTGGAATGTATTATCCCAGTTATCATTCATATTGTTAACTTTTCGATATTTTTCCTTCGTTGTGGCGTAATACCCATGTCATTCCCCTACCAAAAGTGTCTAATCCCTGTTTACCTAATGATTTTCGTCCTATCTCCATACTTCTTTTTCTTTCTAAAGTTTTGGAAGCCGCTGTACATAAACAATTATCTCGTTACGTGTACTCCAATCAATTACTCTCCCCTTTTCAATCTGGCTTTCGTTCCGGGCACAGTACGACTACTGCGTTAATGAAGGTTATTGAGGATGTGATTCATCACATGCCTTTCAAGGCATGGATCGTTCTCAACTTACTGTGTTGGTTTTTATCGACTTCTCCAACGCGTTTAATGCTGTCGACCATGACCATTTACTTGCCACTCTAGACCACTTTAACGTCTCGTCAACGTCGGCTGAGTGGTTTTCCACCTATCTTCAGGATCGCCGGCAGATGATCCGTGCCGACAAAACTTTTTCAGACTGGTGTTAACTTGCTTGCGGGCTTCCACAAGGATTCTCTCTCATCTTCTTTTTTCCATTTTTATCGACCTAATTACTTTTAGGATTAAATGCTCTTACCATCTTTATGCTGATGATCTACAAATATACATGCAAGCAAGTCCTGGCGATTTAGATGCTGCAATTGGACAAATTAATAAAGACCTCGACAGCATCTCCGTATGGTCGCGTACCTTTGGGATCTCCGTAAGCCCATCCAAGTGTCAAGTCATTATACTCGGAACCTCTGGGCTTCTCTCTCTGTTGGACACTACACGCTTGGCACTTGACACGACCATGCTGTTTTGAGCGGAGTTTCCATTTTAAACCACGCTTGCGTTATTTATTAATATCACTAGTATCATTTCTACATTAAGGTATTAAATTTAAGTCACAAATTGTATTTCCCGAAAATCCCGAAAATACCGGGATTTGTAGTTTCTAGTACCGTTTCTTACCTTGGCCAAAAAAACCGGAAAATCCCGGTATTTTCGGTTCCGGTATTTCCCGGGAGCAAACCCTAATTCGGTTCTATGTTAAATGCTAAAAGATCTGCTATGGTCAAAATATATTTCTTTGGCAAGATATTTCTTTCTGACATTAGCGTGAAGCGCTTGACAAATTTATTTAAGTCATAGAAATGTGTCTTTTTATTGAAACATATGGCATTGTACATCATTTAATTGATGTGTGCTATTCTATTGTTATAGTGATATGGCATATTCTGAGAATATGGTAGTGCACACAGTATGATTTTACCTATGCCAGATTTTTCAATATCATATTGTTGACATCAATTACACGAGACTTATCTACATTATAAGTATCTCGTACAATAATTACTAAGGTAGTTCTGTTATCATAACTTCCTTTTGTAAGTAAATCACACAATTGACTCATATTTATGTTCGGATAACAGAAGTTTGTTATATTTTGATCCAGTTTTTTACCTAATATGGAACCCATTCCTGAACCAATCTGGTCAGAGTATATAATTGTTTTATTTATACAACTTGGCGACTGCATCTGCCCAGGAGGAGCAGACTTTGACCAGCTCAGACCTATAATAGATGCATAACTCAGACCAGGGGGCATCTCCGGTTGAACACTAGCTGTGGAAGGTATTTGTGGGACATGTTCACAGTTACAAAAATTATTGCTAATCAATGAGTTGAAACGCTCCTCATTGTATTTACTTTCCTCCAAGAGCCGTGAGAAAGCCAGGACATGCTCCCTGGCTTCTTTTTGAGTGGATAAGTACCTTGAAGAAGTAGCTTCAAGCTTATGCTCCATTGTACTTATTTCAGCATTCAATGTATGAGTATACACATCATAATTATCTAGCTCAATATTACATAGTTTTACCCGTTCTTTCATCACTGACAATTCTTATTTCATTTGAAAATAGTTTTTATGGACATCTTGGCTCTTAATGAGCTTTTGAGTGCGCCTAATATATCTATTTATCTTAACATGTTTTTTCAACTTAGTACTACTATTAAAAATATGTACTTTTTATTGTTCTTAATATTTTCACTGCCTACAAGCTCTTGGTACAGGTTCTGAGTTATGCATCTATTATAATTGTCACATTCTTTTCTAAAGTGATTTAGTTCAGAATTTGCTGCACAGAGTTCTTCTTCAAGGTGCGTGATGCGATTTAATGCAACCTCATGTGTCGAGGCACATTGGTTTAAGGAGTCCACAAGGTTTTGTAGTCGCAGTAACTCACCCGTGGCATCTGATAATTGAATGTCATTTTCCACCAGCTCATTTCTCAAAGTTGAGTTTTTGTCAAGCATTTTCTGCAACTCCACCTCACTGTATCCCTTTCCTGCAACAGCTGCTCACAAAGAGCTTTAGATGCCTGCAATTCTTTTAATGCGGCCTTCAGTTGCATCTCCAGTTGACGGCCAGTGGCCTTGCGAGATGTAGTGCTCATTTTTCCACAGAACTCCACAAGCACTGAAAGATAAAAACAACTGAGTATTTCAAGTAAAGATGGTTTTTCGAGATGTTTACTTAGAGCCAGACAGTGTGTGCAGTGTAATAGTGTAAGGTTATGTCTGTGGCAAGTGTGGCTAGTCTCAGCTCTGCTTCCACTAATTGTCAAACAAAGGGAAAACGCACGGCGCCAGTGAATTATGCTGGACGTCGCTCACAGTCGTAGCAGTGAGCTATGTGAAATAAGAAGTGACTCAAATATGTGATATAACGAGACTAATTGTGTAATAAAGGAATAATTGAACAATATACTCCCCTAGTTTAAAATACAGTTTCAAACGTCCGCGCGTTGAATGTCAGTTGATAGTTGCTTCAAACAAACAGAGATTCCTACGATGTAACTAGTTCGTATTTTCCAAATATTTACTGCACCTTTCTTGATTATGACTATATTTACTTAATCTATTAACTATCAATTGTATAATTATCTATATACAATTTATTTTATTAAATTTAGAATAGCCGATGCAAATTTGATGTTGACAGCTCAAGGGCCGTTCGGAAACCTTTGAGAGGCAGTTCCAGCCGAACCCGACATAAGATGTGGACCAAGTCTCAGCAGTCGAGCAACACTTAGAGAAATACTTCGCGGCACCGATCGAGGCGGTAGAGGATCCGATCTTGTTCTCCTCCGGCCAGGTCCAGCGAGCACTTAGACGCACAAAGCCAATAAAGGCACCGGGTGATGCGATTCTGAACATGGCTCTCCACCATCTGCCGCCGCGCGCAGTCGCCGTGGTGGCGCGCCTGTTCAATGGGATCCTGCGCTCCGGACACTTCCCGTCACCCTGGAAGCTTGGCCGGGTTATCATGCTGCCTAAAGCGGGGAAGAACCTCCGCAAGCCGGAAAGCTACCGCCCGATCACTTTACTGAGCTCCCTCTCCAAAGTTTTCGAGAAACTCCTGCTGAGCCACCTACAACCTCACATCCAGCCTAGTGCAGAACAGTTCGGGTTCCGCGCTGAGCGCTCCACCACTCTGCAGCTGTCGAGGGTGTTGCACCACATGGCAGTCGCCATCAACAAGAAGGAGGTCACCGTTGCAGCACTCCTCGACGTGGAGAAGGCGTTTGACAGAGTATGGCATGAGGGCCTGCTCTACAAACTGTCAACGTCACCAGCTGCTCGACCCATCTTGCGCGTCGTAGCCTCGTTCCTGACCAAGCGGCGATTCCAAGTGGCGCCACGCCACTTCTACAGAGCGCCCGATCCTCGCGGGCGTCCCAAAAGGAAGCTGCCTGTCACCGGCCTGCTACGCCCGCTACACTGACGTCATCCCAGTGCTGGGTGACGTCAAGCTGGGCCTCTATGCCGACCACGCGATCTTATACCCGTCGTCCTACAACACTGAATACGCAGCCCGAAAACTACAACGCTCACTTGACGTCGTGCCAGAGTGGCCAGCGCGGTGGCGCATGGGCGTAAATGTAACGAAAACACAGGCCATCGTGACAGGAAGAGTCAAGCAGCCTCCCCCGCTGCAAATGCTCGGTCAGGACATCCCGTGGTCGCACATGGTGAAGTATCTGCGCGTCACCATCGACAGGGGACTCACTATGAAGCAGCACATCGAATTCACCGCACGGTGAACGAAGTCAGCGTGCTCCAAACTTCGTCCAATCCTCGCCAGCAGCCTTCCTCTCCACACCAAGCTGGGGATATATAAAACCTACCTGCGGTCCCGTCTCACGTACGCGGCTCCCGCATGGTATGCTTTAATATCGGAGACCAGCAAGAAAAGGCTGCGTGCGCAGAAGGAACATGCCCTGCGCACAATAATCTCAGCTCCGCGCTTCATGCGGAACGAGACGATCCACCGAGAGCTCGAATGGCGAGGGTTGGATGACTTCATCGGTCAACTGGCCGGCGCCATGTTTCGCCGTACGGACAGCGCGAGCGTCCCGTTACTCGTCGGGGTCGCGCCACTCCACGCCCGCTCACCGGACAAACGAAGCCGAGCTCTGCCGAGAGAGCTCGTCCCGCCAACTAAGTCCCCTGAACGCCCAGGTCACCATAATGCCGCAGACAGGCCAACGTCCACAACGCCGCAGACCTGCCAACAAACGTCGCAGCAAACTGCATCCACAGCGGAAGCAACACCAACACAAACACACAACCCTTGAGATAGGTCGCAGAAGAGGCCAGTAGTTCCAGTCATACGACGAGAACCATACCCCCCCTGCAGCCTTACCCGCCACCAGCCTAACTAAGGCAATTGAGAAGACCCACCCGTTGTAGCGGGTGGAGGAGAACCCGCCAAAAATGGCACCGCCCTGAAATGGCACCCCCACACCAGAGAGGTGTGAGAAGAAGACCACGACGCTCGCTCTTTCCTCTGCCGACCGCCGTCGTGTCAACATCGCTCCGTGCTCCGTGCTCCGTGCTCCGGCCATCTCCTGCTGCACCGCCCTGACGTCAACGTATATCGTCGCTCCAATCAACATTCCTTATAAGGGCTACCCAAATTGTTTTGGACAAAACGCTGCGTCAATCACTGTCTGTTTCTTTTTGACGCAGACGTCAATCATCCTACAATACTATGGACCAAAGTAAAAATGTATAAGTTCGACTGGATTGAACAAATGTCACATCGAGGATTTATAAAATTATATCTAATAACCAACACGGCATAAAAATAAACCGTCTGTAGATTCTGAATCTATATAACGTATACTATCGGGAAAAAATATAATATGAACACGTTTGGGAAACTTAATGTTCCCAATTCGTTTTCTAAATTTTAAATGAATAGTCTATACACGAAATATTATAACCGACATTCAAATAATTATAGGTTACCATACAAACTTTCAACCCCAATTTTACCCCGTTAGAGGATGAATTTCCAAAAATCCTTCCTTCTTCCTTGCCTACGTCATAAATAGTGTCTACTGTGAAAATGTCAAGTCTTAAAGTTCTATAGTTTTGGCTCTGCGTTATGCTCGGCCTATGTCAGTCAGTCAGGACTGTTCCTTTTATATATATAGACTAGCTTTTGCCCGCGGCATCTCCCGCGTACTAAACGTAATTTTTAACCGTCTACCAAAAAGGAGATTCTTAGTTTGACCCGTATGATGTATCTAATTTTGTGGTAAACTTACACGAGAGTACACCATATAGAACTGACCGTGGGTAAAACAGTCCTGTCGTACGTCCACTCCGGCAAATTTGAGAGTTTGCCCATGCAACTTATTTATGGCCATGGCGAAACAGACTCTCAGGAGAAGCTGGGGCCTTTTGAGAGCAAAGTAAGATCATTTGGTATTTTTTTTAGTTTATTTATCATAAAGAATCTTAAGTGGTAAATACAAAATTATACTCCGCCAAACTGAGGACAGTTTGTTGGCGGATGAAGCGCTCATTAACATTTTAGTGTTCTACCGACTTATAATTTACTTATTCAACTACACATAACATTTATATCGCTGCCCATCCACAACAACGCCGCACGCTGTGCGAGTTCGCACCCTAGTTACATTTACTAAGGTACAAACCTGCACCGTGCAGCACCCCGACCGGAATCGCTGTCGCAGATAAGAAGCCATATGATATGATACTTAGTTATATATTACATACTCATTTGAACAATAATGCTACTTAATACTGTTATCAAACAATTCTAAGAGTTCTGCCTGCAGTTTTTTCTTAAATACTTTTTTACTACTGCTCTTTTCTATGGATGGTCTGATTAATGGAATACGTGGTACAAACACTGTTTCTCCCTGAGCAGGTCCGGTCAAAATAGTGGTATCTACTGCTAGGTTACAAGTCAAGGCTTTGCACCGGAACCTTGACTTTTAACCTTGTACCGTTACAAAGTTTGGGTGGTCCGTCTGTTAAAACCGATTTTCGATCGAAACTACCGGACCGATTGAATTCGTTTCTTACTTTCAAGAATGTTCAAGTCCACAATACATTTTTTTTAAATCGATGCCATTTACGTAATTAATGTCCCAAAAACAATAAAAATGACACCCATTTTGGCATTTTGACATTTCAACCCCATCGCACACCAACAGGAGAGGAAATTTCACGACCGCTACGTTGGATTTCAAAACCGATGCCATTTTCGTATTAAACGTCCTAAAAAACCATATAAACGACATCCATATTGATATTTAGACATTTCAACACCGTCACATCCCGGCAGATTTCAAAATCGATGCTATTTTCGTAATTAACGTCCCAAGAAACCATAAAAACGACACCCATATTGATCTTTTTTACATTTCAACCCCATCGCACACGACAGATTTCAAAATCGATGCAATTTTCGTATATAACGTCCCAAAAACCCATAAAAAGACACCAATATTGATATTTTAACTTTTCAACCCCATCGCACCCCGACAGGGGAGACAATAACCACAGCAACAATACCCATGTTGCTTTTCAGACTTTGTCACCGCATTTCCCACTTTTAGGAGTTGAATTTTCAAAAAACCTGAAACACGTGTATACGCATTTATTATTAGGAATAGGAATTGTTTCCCCATACAAACCTTGTACCACCATTTTACCCCCTTAGGGGCTGAATTTTCAAAAATCCTTTCTTAGTGCACCCCTTCACCTTATATGGAACCTACTTGCCAAATTTGGAATCCCTATACCCAGCGGTTTGGGCTGTGCGTTGATATGCCAGTCAGTCAGTCAGTCAGTCAGTTTCTTCTTTTATATATTTAGATTTGTTGACCGTGTTTTGCAAATTTTTACTGTAACGGCCCAAGTGACCATATTCCTTCGCCCAACCCTCAACACCCCGTTTGTACGATTAAACTTAAAATTCCGACAGCAAGCACGTTTAGACAAATTAGTATTTTTGCAACTAAATATATTTGAAATATTTAATGCCATTATTATTAAATTTTATATCGACGCCATGGTTCCTAAGAACAGATTTCGTTATCTCTCATAGTTACTGAGTTCTCCATACTGACCCATTTGGATTGATCACTCTATATAGTCTGTGACCACTTTCAGATTTACCTGAATTAACGATTGTTACAAAATTATCGCATCACTATCCTCATTTTAGATATCTGAAATATTGAGCACATCATCTTCACATATGAAAATATGCAATGTGCCTGTGCTCCTTTTTACCGAACCCTAAAAGGTACAAAAAGAGCCCTTATGATGCGACTCTGTCTTTCGACTGCCTGTCTGCCTGTCTGACCGACTATTAAAGCGCCATATCTCAAAAACTTCTTACGCTATCTACTTGAAATTAGGAATATTTATAAACATAGTCAGCTGACATGTAATTGCACAGGAAAAATTAAAAAAAAAACTGAAATAACGACGAATATGAGGGGGGACCAGCTACTCGGAGAAGTAGGGTATCATATAAAAGGGCTTGACTTGCACATTTCTGAACATTTTCTTTTATTTTTTTAATGTGATTAGATTTGTTTTAGTAAGGAAAATGTAAAAAAAAACACCCCCCCCCCCCCCCCCCTTTATCTCCGAAGTTTACCGAACATGTTGAAATTTTCACAATTTTTATAAATAAACATAAATATTACACGAAAATTATAGCGATGTCTCTAAGTAGCATTTTTTTTTTTTTTGCGAGAACCCTATTTGAACAAACAGGTTTCGTTAAGTTTGCACCTCGTGTGTATGCAATGCTATAGATATCAGGAGCAAACTTAACTCAACCGGTAGCGGGTAATAAAGTTAGGGTAAGTGAAAATTTGTACGGAGCCCTCGGTGCGCGAGTCCACGACGCACTTGGCCGGTTTTTTTTTGTTGAACTCAAAACTTCTCTAATTTTATTACCCTAAGAACCTCTTGTATCGCAAGAGCAGTTTACTTCTAATGTAAACAGATATACTTAGTTGTATAGTCAACATTCTACTACTTACTTACAATTGTGTTTTCTGAATCACCCAAATCATGCACATCGCACTAATATTAAGTGCATTTCGTCACTGCCAGCGTGATTTTCCTATGTCAAGGTATTTTATCGGGCGTTATCACTGTTTCAATATTATTTCGAGCCTATAGATAGAACTTCCCATCATGAGTGGGTGTGTCATCATCGTAAAGTGACTAATTAAGTATACCTACTTGTACGCGAAGCACGAGATTGCAACCCAGCAGGTGTCAAAACAAGTCGTCAAATTACAGTAAACGCCCGTCACGAAGTAAATCCTGACACATTGAACGACTATGAAAAGTTGGATTATTGACATAGGAACCCGACCGGACCCGTGTGTACCCGTAGACGCGCGAATCTTGCCGTTCTGATGGTTCGAGTACATTACCACAGACAGATACGGGTCTCGTACATTTTGAATGATATCCAGATAATTTGAGATTAAACCCTTCTTTGCATGGTGATGGAAATTTCTATCATAACATTGTCCTATTAATTAAAGGTAGTTTTGGGGTCGATTGCTATTTATCTTTAGGACTGTCAAGTTTCAACAACAATACTGCGTGAAATGGAACGTAGTTGTGAAACAAAAGAAACCAGAATTTTGATATTTCTAATTTGAATTCACGAGCTCGTCGTTTCGCGCCGTTTACGAAAAACTGTTGACTCTCTTGCTGTATATGGTGATAAATGGTACCGGTACTGCAGTCCCTACCCAGAGGGACTGCAGTACCGGTACCATTTATCAGTCCCGGGATTTTCGGTTCTAGCCGGGAGAAGAACCGCGATTTCCCGGTTTTTTGGGAATTTTCGGGAAATGACTTCTGGTGGTTTCGAGACTTGAGTAGTTTTTACCTTATAGTATTTTTGGGCAATAATAATATCCTGATATGATACAAAATAAAAATATACGTTTTGGTTATCAAACTAAAATAAACTTTAATTCTTTAAATCACAATGAACTTGCTAAGTTTTAAGTTTGCCTTAGCGGTTTATAAAAAAAGACTAAAATAAATCAAACAGTTTGGTAAATGCTCACAATTTGTTCGTAATTATTTTGAATTGAATTATAACAACATTTTTGGACAGGTAATCCCTTAATCAGTAATAATTAAGATAAGTGCTTATAATGTCAATGGTTGTTATTTATATTACATTTATATATATTATTATTTTACTTAAAAAAAATCATGTCAGATGATGAATCTTACCACTCTGCTCGCGATTTGTCATCTTCTTTCTATTCGCTAGATAGCACAGTATTATCTGAACCAGATACCCTCGGTACCTCCATCGCTCGTACAATTCAAAATGATCACAATAAATTTAATATCTGTCACCTAAATGCTCAAAGCATTCCCAGTCATTTTCCTGGACACTTTTTCCGCTACAAACGTATACTTCATTTTTATTTCCGAATCCCTGTTCAAGCCGAGTTTAGCTTCCACTTCGTACGGCCTACCTGGTTACCTGTTGCTGCGGAACGACCGTACGGGTAAAGGAGGGGATGGTGTTGCCATATATCTACGCAGTGACATTCCCTATAAAATTATTTCGTCGTATCCCTCACATTACTACAGAGTTTTATTTTAAGGAACCTATTCCTTAGAATATATTTTTATAAAACTCTCCCTCAAAGGGGTAAATGCAGTTCTGGGAGTTGTTTACTGCCCCCCGCAATTGATTATTTTGCAGATTTCGAGGCAGTAGGTACTTTATCCACTTAACACAGAGTACACACACCATTTAATTATGGGCGATTTTAACACCGACCTGTTAAAAACAAACTTATAGGGATCATTGAGTCTGTCGACCTTGCTGTGCTTCCGCTTAAACCTACACATCATAACGTTGACACGTCGGGTTCTAGTGTTTTTGAGCTACGATATTCAGCCTCCCAAAACACAACCAGTTTCTATACATATCCGAAGTTTTGCTAGCTTGGATATCGAAGCGCTGAAGCAGGATGCGCTTGCACAGGACTGGTCAGCAACTTTGGGGGCGCCGTTAGTAAACGAAGCGGTGGACTCGTTGAACGCGACGATTCTAAAGTTGTTTGACAATCATGCACCTTTTCGGACTGTGTAATTAAAGCGACCTCCTGCGCCGTGGATTACTAGAGCGGTCCGCGATGCAATGACGAGACGGGATCGGGCATTTCGCAAATTCAAACGGGACCGATGCGACGTGAACTGGGCGTTGTTCAAATGAGTAATCAGATGGTAAGAGCCGCTAAGCGCTATATACAAAAAAAAAACATTATTTCCTTCTCCCCAGCTTATACCTGGAAATTCCTAACAAGCCTCGGTATTGGAAAATCAGTTAGTAAATTTAATTCACTATCGTCTCCTTCATACTTCAACTTACACTTCGCTAAACCTTCCAACTTAGACCCTACCACTAAAGCTCAAAGCATTTCTTACATTAATGCTTTGCCCTGTCCTTATGAAAATTCCTTTTCACTCACTCCAGTCACTGATGACGAGATCAGTAAAGTGATTTTATCGATTAAATCCAATGCAGTTGGTCATGATAAAATAAGTAGCTCAATGATTATCAGCATCCTGGAATGTATTATCCCAGTTATCATTCATATTGTTAACTTTTCGATATTTTTCCTTCGTTGTGGCGTAATGCCCATGTCATTCCCCTACCAAAAGTGTCTAATCCCTGTTTACCTAATGATTTTCGTCCTATCTCCATACTTCTTTTTCTTTCTAAAGTTTTGGAAGCCGCTGTACATAAACAATTATCTCGTTACGTGTACTCCAATCAATTACTCTCCAGCAAGTCCTGGCGATTTAGATACTGCTATTGGACAAATTAATAAAGACCTCGACAGCATCTCCGTATGGTCGCGTACCTTTGGGATCTCCGTAAGCCCATTCAAGTGTCAAGCCATTATACTCGGAACCTCTGGGCTTCTCTCTCTGTTGGACACTACACGCTTGGCACTTGAGACGACCATGCTGTTTTGAGCGGAGTTTCCATTTTAAACCACGCTTGCGTTATTCATTAATATCACTAGTATCATTTCTACATTAAGGTATTAAATTTAAGTCATAAATTGTATTTCCCGAAAATCCCGAAAATACTGGGATTTGTATTTTCTAGTACCGGTTCTTACCTTGGCTAAAAAAACCGGGAAGTCCCGGTATTTTCGGTTCCGGTATTTCCCGGGAGCAAACCCTAATTCTGGGAGTTAGGTATTACTGCAAATATTGAAAAAAACAAAAACCCGACTGTGTAAAAAACTAAAAAGAAAACTAAAAGTCCAGTACCCTAGAAATTTGTAAAGTTATAATGGAAATGTTTCACGATTCCCATTTTTGGGAAGATATGCGTTGATCTAGATTTTTCCACATTACAATTTATTATATTTGTTTTATGTGGTTATCGATCATGAATCATGAAACATTTCCATTATAATCAAATTTCTAGGGTACTGGACTCGTTTTTATCTTTTTAGTTTTTTTCACGCAGTCGGGTTTTTTGTTTTTTCAATATTTTATTTCATTTTATACTTTAAAGTTTAAATTAAAAGTCAGTAAATTTCGCAATCTTTATCGAGGGGGTTATTGAGAAGTTTGCACAAATTTATTACAGTAAATGAAATTTTTGTGAGAACGGCTTGCTAACCAACTTTAAATCGTTTTAAGGTGCATCCACACTTGTATCATTTGCTCGTATCCGATCACCATGCCGTGGCATGACTGCGTATCGCGCTGCTTGAACGCTTACTGTCGGCGCGCCGATCATGCCGCACTCTTCCGACATAACTGTGTGATACGTGTAACAAAATGGATTTCGAGCGATCCGATCGGCGCAACGACCAAACGCGTAATCGTGACACGCGATCATGCCACGCGACGATGATCTGATACGGGCAAATGATACAAATGTGGACGCACCTTTAGTTTCTAAGTGGACCTTCAAAATTTTAAAAAATAGTACCCCATTGTTGGGAAGATTTGCGTCGATCTATATTTCTTATTGGTCGGGACTGTTTAAAATCTGTTAGTTTTTTTTTTCATACCGTATTATTTTTATCTGTAGTGCATTTTTTTTATAATCGGCTGCGGAACCCTACATAGAACATGGTCGGACATGCTCTTGGCCAGTTTTTTTAGAAATCGAAACCATTCAGTTGCCACCTGGTTACTGTCATAGGCAGACAGACATAAAATTACACTGTTTTTAGTATTTGTTGTTATAGCGGCATCAGAAATACACCATCTGTGAAAATTTCAACTGTCTAAGTATCGCGGTTCGTGAGATTACAGCCTGATGACAGATGGACAAGCAGACAGGCGGACGGGCGGACAGCGGAATCTTAGTAATAGGTTCTCGTTTTACCCTTTAGGTATGGAACCCTAAAAATAGTCCCTATAAATGAAATGGCATCTCACCAGCAAAGTAACTAGAGGAAAAAGTGGATGGAAGAAAGAAAGCGAAAATATCAACGAATGAAACAAAAAAAAGAAGGAGAAAAACAGTTGACGGTTAAAATTAGCCCTACGGCAAGTGAAACTGAATTAGCACAATTTTATTATTAGACGAATGTCACTTACCTGCAACCGCAGTTAACCTGCTAACAATTTCAGTTGGAACATATTTGTCGAATGAATATGGCTCAATTCCCAAGCAGTATTTTTTTATGGCAAGACTGAAAACGCGGGTGTGAAAAGGTTTTACAATAAAGTACCATTTGTTTTCGGAAACAACCTCCAATTATCTACCTCGGGCAACAGCTAAAATCAAAATAGTAATATATATATTAATAAAAAAAAATATTTAGACCGAAATTCTCATCAAGGTGGGTGGTCCAGCAGCCGGTTTTGTTTGGAAAATGCCGCATAGTTCAAATACCACGCAGAAAATCTTTTCCCTTTATTTTATTACCACATAAACAGGTAATAAAAAAGCACATCATTTGTTTTATACCTCATTTGTATATTCCTGAATATGTGCATATACGTTTGTCCGGCGAAGCTGGATTAATTCCACCGAGAAAATCTGTAATCGATTTATTCGAAAAGTTTGTTTCCTTATACCCCCCGTCTCCTGGACACTTGGAGCAACAGTCAAGCCGCGTCGCTTAGCAAGAAAGCACAGTACGTAGCGGCTATACGCTGTCCTGCACAAACGTTAGTTTAACATCACGGTGGTGGTGTGGGGACAAAATATTTTTCATTGCCGAGTTAGACTTTAATATCCACCGGGATGAGGTTTCTCCGGAATAACGTCAAATGTAGTTTCACTTCTCACAGATGTTGAAATAATAATATTTTTTATACGTTATATTTTTATTTATATATTAGTTAAGTATGTTTTATAACACGATACGTATAACCCGAAAGTAAGTTGATCCGAGTGTCACAATTACACAGGTCGTATATAGTGTTGTAAAGGATAAATAAATGCAAAACATGACTGACTAAGAAATTTACATACGATGTCGTTATTTTGTTTGGGTTTAAATTGGACTAAATAAAAGATTTGATGAATACAATCCTTTTTTTATTTTAATTCCGGTGGGCACATTTCATTCCGGGGGCTGATTGTATCATACCAGTGTATATTATTCATTCCGGTGTGACTGACCTTTCATTCCGGTGTGATTAATAATACCGGTGGAAGCTTAGATTTTGATCCCTAATATCTTGAAAACTATTTAAGTTTTTAAGTTTCCTTTTAGATATGTTTAATAATAAAGTCTAAATTACATAACTACATTGAAATAAAACAATTTAACGGATTATATCGCGTATATTATTTCATTTTAGTTCCCGACGTTTCGGAAGCTTTCCAGCTTTCCATGGTCACGGGTGGACAGAGAAAAGATTTATTTTCTTCTGTCAAAGTTACAATTTGTGCAAACTACCCTTTTTGAAAAAACAAATATAGGTGTACATACATGCCAGATGGGCCTAAACTGTAAAGACAGTTACACATGTGCCAGAAGGGCTTCATTATTTTATTCTAATAATTTACCAAGCAGCATTTCACAAATGAGGCGTACTGAGGAGAAAAGAAACGCTGCAAAGAAAAACTCCCAGGCTACCTCATTACTAAATATAATATTTAAAAAAAACAGAGACTATTAAACTTCTTTTTAAACAGATAAGATATTTTACACCGTTCGGAAATTAAGGTTTTGCAGTCCTGGGTCTCGCTTGTTCCTTGATGAGATGTATTACAGGATCCCAAGCTGGTGGTAGTGACAATCCATCTTCTCTATTGAAATTAGGATACTTTTTAATTTCAATAGCCTTGCGTAGCATTCTGGGAAAATATCTTTTTTCTTTGGCAAGGACAGAAGGTTTATCAAACTTAATTGAGTGGTTTGGTTTGTCAATGACATGTTCACAGACTGCAGACCTATTACACCGACGGTGCTTGACATCTCCTATGTGCTCCTTCACCCGGGTTGATACACTGCGTTTCGTTTGATCAATGTATGAAAGACCACACTCGCAGTCCAGCTTATAAATGCCTGCACTCTGCAAAGGGGTGCTACTCTTCACGGGTCTAAGGTATTGAGACACCTTCTTCAACGGCTTGAAATATGTTTTTATAGAAGCACGCTTCAAGATGTTTCCGATCTTGTCTGTGACCCCTTTCACATATGGTAATACGGCAGGTTTACGCTAGACTGTTGGTTTCTTCATACTGGGATTCTGCTTGGAACGTGGTATCTGGAGCTCGTTGGCTCGAAGCGCACGTTTGACATTCTGCAACTCAGCAGTCAGATGTTGATCGTCGCAGATATCCCTGGCCCTCTGAAGCAAAGATTTACCCACTGTAGCAAGTTGACAGGGATGGTGGTGAGATTTGCCATTCAAATACCTATCTGTATGCGTAGGTTTCCTATATACAGTATGACCTATGTCATTGTTAAGACCTCTAATTACTAGCACATCTAAAATAAATCTTTGTTCTAGATAGTTTTAAGTAAAAAATAGTCTCAGTTTAGTCTCAGTTTAAACATCAAGCTGTGCACTCGTAATTGTAATTTAGTTTAGTTTTGGCTTAATTAAAGGCTAAAAGTTAACTTGACTTTACTTGAACTCCTCACGTGCTCCCGAATTATAATTGGCGCAGCCGAGTAAGATATTCGCGTAAAGAGTGCGAAACTCGCGATCGCGTGATAAAAGGACACTACTATCGGTTCTCATTCTCACGCGTAACTCGAATAGCTTCGAACCAAATAAATAAGTTATATTGTGGACATTGATTTTACTACAGCGTGATAAATGTGACAACGGCAGTAGCAACGGAAGTCATGGCAATCGGCGGTTTGTGAGTAGACCTTTTTAGATTCCTTGCTTATTCCTGATTTTTCCCAAACGTTAGTAAAAACTCGTGTTAAAGTAGTAAGGTTTTCGGATAAACTTCACTGGAAACTCTAGCAAATAGTTTTAGATTAACCGTGTACTACACTAAATCGGTAGTAAGAGTTTAAACTTAGTAAATAAGAGTGATAACAATAAGTGCTATATTTTTAGGTTTATAAAAATAAGATAAAAACGTTTTTGTGTGTTTTAAACTGTGCGTAAAATATTTCGAGCCAGTAACGTTAATTAAATATATCATATCATTTGGTAGCGAATATATGTCTTAAAGTAAAATGGCTCAAGCCCAATTACAGCTAATTCCTAGAGAAATGAGTGAAATTATCCCGAAATTTGAGGGAGATGAAAAACAGTTACGGAATATATAATCGATAAATTCAGAGGTGTCGGTGAAAATGTGCAAATTCAAGATGAGTATGTTTTTCATTCTATTACGAGCAGGCTTATGGGTAGGGCTGCGTCCCTCCTGAGTGAAAGAGGTGATTCGGTGTCATGGAACCAATTAAAGGTTGTGTTACGCCAACATTTTGGTGACCCGCGTTCGGAGCAATGTATTGCTATCGAATTAGAAAATTTAAAAATTAAACAAAGTGAATCTTACTCTGATTTTTGCAACAGAATTCAACATGTTAGAAGTACTTTGTTTTCCAAGGTCAATGAAATAACGCAGAAATGAAGACCGCTAAAACTATAATATATAATAATACCGCATTAAACTCGTTTTTGTATAATCTCCCAGAGAACATGCTTAGAATAGTGCGTCTTAAAGGTTGCTCTACTTTGGAAAGTGCGTTGAGCGAAGTAACTGAAGAAATGAATTTCCAGTTCCAATACAATTCTAAACATGGTACGCGACAGGTAACTTTGCATCAAAATCCAAGGCCACATCCGGTGCCTCAACCATTCCGAGAAAATTGATCGAAAATCAAGTCCAAAATCGAGTCTTCCTCAACAAAACACTTTTAAATTTGGCATTCCTCAAGTTCCGGCAGTTAGACCTAATAGTTTTCAGAATACCCAAATGTTTAATCAAGGTTTTAGATACGGCAATCCGAATCAGACGCAGCCAGTCTTTAGGCGTACATCGAATAATAGGTTCGGACAGAGAGCACCCCAGCAGTACGGAAATTTTAAATTTGGCATTCCCCCTCATCATCAAGGGTTCAGACCTTCATTCAACCAAGGTTTCCGATCTTCGTTTGGTCAAGGTTATAACCAGCAGACAGCTCCCCCGGGCTTTCGGTTTGGCAATCCACCCCTTAAGCCAAATCAAAGGACCCACGACAATACAGACGTTACGATGCGTACAGTCAGACATAATAACTTAGTCACATCATGCGACGATGAAAGCTTATTTTATAGTGATTATCCCGAGGCTCACGATGAACAGTATTAATATTATGAGGAGTATCCTTTTGAATACAATCAAGATTTCGAACCGACTCAAATTGAGGAAGTACCAGAAGAAACCTCGACAAAAGAAAATAATACGTCTAATGCTGAAAATTTTCAGTCAAAAGACCCGAAAATTTAGTACCATGTATAGAATTACCGGAAATCAGAGCACGTTTTATGATCGATACAGGAAGTACCCGGTCGTTTATAAACTCTGCATTAGCCGACCATTATTTTTCAAAATACAAACATGAAGAGCCTTTCGAGGTCATCAGCACCCACGCAAGGAGTACGCACGACGAGACAATATACATACCACTTTTAAAAATCTTTAAAAGCACATAATACGAGTATGTCACAAAGTCTATGTCTACGATGTCGCGCAAGATTATGACGGACTCATTGGATCCGACTTACTCAAACAACTGGATGCTACTGTGGAGATGAAAAACCTAACGTTACATACACGCAACACAAGCATCCCGATTATATACAGCCCCCCTTGTGAAATAAGCTTAGAACCGAGAACAGAAACTCGAGTTAGGATCCCAACGGATCTACGCCACGGGACGGCAATTGTACAATTTAAAGAGTTTGCCAACGCTGTAAGAACGCTATCTGCACTCGTCACATGTAAAAACTACTCAGCCACTACAATAATACAAATAAATTTGAAAAACCCGTCGAGGTCGAAATGATTGATTACGAAGATAATCACATTTTTGTTAACTCCACATCATTAGCAAATTGTGAAGTTTATGATTTGTTGAAACAAAACTTACCTAAGTTACGGTTGGACCACACCAATGCGGAAGAGCGAGCATGTACACAACTACGCTTTGCGACATTTTCTACTGCGATAAATTACCGCTTACCTTTACAAATAATGTAAAACATAAAATCAGGACTAAAAATGAAGACCCGATCTACATCAGGCCTTTCCGTCACTCACCCTCACAGAATGAAGAAATTCAGCGTCAAGTTGATAAGCTGCTTAAAAATAACGTAGTGCGGGAGAGTTACTCCCCATTCAGTGCCCCGGTCCACCTGGTACCGAAGAAAACAGACGTGAGTGGCGAAAAAAAATATCGGATGGTCATCGACTATCGACGTCTGAATGACATTACTATCGACGACAAGTACCCGCTGCCCAACATCTCAGACCTGTTTGATAAATTAGGAAGAAGCACTTACTTCAGTACATTGGATCTAGCCAGTGGATACCATCAAATCGAGGTCGCAGAATCGGACAGACCTAAAACTGCGTTCACGACACAATGAGTACATTATGAGTTCTCACGTTTAACATTTGGCTTGAAAACGGCGCCTGCGACTTTTCAGCGGGCTATGGATAATGTGCTCTGAGGTATGCAAGGTATACATTGCCTGGTTTACCTGGAGGACATTATCATATTTTCGTCGAGCTTGCAGGAACATATGGAAAAGCTACGTATGGTTTTTAACAGGTTAAGGGAAACAAATTTGAAAGTCACATTAGATAAAAGCGAGTTCTTACGAAAAGAGGTACTGTATTTGGGTCACCAGATCACCAAAGATGGCCTCAGGCCGAATGACGAAAAAATTAAGGCCGTTCTGGACTTCCCGCTCCCGCGAACGCAAACAGAAATTGAAAGTTTTTTAGGCTTTGTAGGCTACTACCGCAATTTTTTAAAAGATTTCGCCAAGATAACCCAACCACTCACCGCATGTCTGAAAAGGGGTAAAAATGTTGTTATAACAGATGAATACAAAACAGCGTTTGAACAGTGTAAAGAATTATTAGTAAACGTACCACTGCTTCAATTTCCTGCCTTTTCTACACGATTCGTGCTCACTACGGATGCGTCAAACGTAGCAATAGACGCTGTCCTTTCTCAAGGCCTTATACGGAGTGACAAGCCAATCGCATACGCCAGTCGTACGTTAAACGCTGCGGAATCACGCTACAGCACCATTGAGAAGGAACTCATGGCTATCATTTGGGCCACAAAACGATTTCGACCCTACCTCTACGGCAATAAATTTATCATATACACCGACCATTGGCCGCTTGCATGGTTAAAATCTATTAAAGAGCCTAACAGCAAGTTAACCCGGTGGAAACTAAAGTTAGCGGTATTTGACTACGACATAATGTATAAAAACGGGAAATAAAACACGAATGCGGACGCCTTATCGCGTGTTGTAATTAATGCATTGGGGAATGACGATCAAATCTCGATGCGAGCAAACATCGACCCGACCGAAATGTATGATCGAGATCAAGAAATATTCCCAAATAGAAATCCGCCTCCACGTTCATCGTCTTCAAGTACGCTCACAGGTTCAGAAATACACAGTAACTCTGAAACAGAGACAGCACCTTCATCCTCTTCAAGAACTCTTACTGTACCGGATGACCCCATAATTATAAAATTATATAGATTTAATATAGGAAATGAAATATCTAAATAACTTATAAGCTAATAAAAATATAAATTATTCGATAACTTCATTTCATACCTTTCCATCTAACCCCGATGGAAAGCTATGAAATCATTACTTTGACTTAACAGTCAAAGGAATAACTCTTATCTAATCAAATATCAATTGTATAAAGCCCATAAGGCAACAAATTGCAAAGAAAACTGATGTATGTAAACTTTCCATACGAACTACGCAACATTTTGCAACTATTCCCTAACGTCGCATAAAGACTCATAAACTTTCCATGGAAATCTGAAAAGTTGCATAACAATTGATAAATTAATAATAAAATTACCCCCTCCCTAACCAATACACGGCTCGACTATAAAAGCCAAAGCTAATTCAATTGACAATAACCCCACTATATGTGGCATACGAATAAACACATAAATATAGAAACAGTCCCCATACTATTCATGTCGTTACTACAAGTTATCGGTACTACTTACTAGCCTTTGAAAATACTTACAAGAAATAATCGTCAAGTGAATTAGCTTCAGTCAGATAGATATCATAGCTAAAATAGGAAGCCTAAGTATTGGTTTAGGAACGGGATTTCGATATAAACTGTGACTTTTTATTCTCTACTTCACCTACACTGCTCTTAAAGCTATCGAAAGGGGTTCAGACTGCCTTTACAGTCCTCAGTCTGCACATTGGTCACTTCGAGCCGGATTGATCCTAAGCTCAAAAGAATAAAAATGTCACAAAGAAACGAAAGTCCGTCTCCGTCGTCAGTAAGGACGACCGACACCCCTGGCGGTATTACCGATACCTCGGAGCAGAGCTCCGAAACGACCACGACCCAGACCTCCGAGTCGTCGAGGGTCACCAGAAGTGCTGTTAGAAGCGGCGCTACTGCACCGCGGTTGGCACTTCCGCAAGCGCCTCCTGGTGCTGGGCGGAAGCGGCTGGCGGCGGCGCAGCTCCCTGGAGCCTTGCCCGCGCCTACTGGCGCACAGCAGGCTCCAGCTCCGGAGCTCCACTACAAAGTGCAACAGGCGGGCCCTAGTCCCGGCCCGGCTTCCGCGCTCCTCGCGGGCGCCGCCGGCGAGACCCAGGACCCCAACCAAGCACGAGCCCCCGCCGATGTCGTAGCGTCGTCAGAATACGACGCACAACGGTCGGTGATGGCACCGAGTACCGTGGTCGAAAAATCCATTGCGCCCAGAAAGACGCAATCAAAGGCCTCATCGCGGAAATCGACAAAGGAGAGGCGAATCCAATTGGCAAAAGCGCGGGAAGTGCTAGCTGCAGCCAAACTAGTAACGCTTGAAGCGGAGCTAGAAACTAGTGAAGAAGAGGACAACGCAAGTGCCACGACGGAAGTGGATACAAGCCGGCAGGTCGAGACCTGGTTGGACCGGCACCACCTCCCAGCCCTTGATTTGAATCCCCATATTTTTTTTTCTCAGTTACAGTATACGACGGGAGCGCCCGCTTTTACGCAGGCGCCCGGCGCGCATGCGCCGCCCGTCCCTGCGGCCACGATGCCCCCGCGCCCCCTGCGCCCCCTGCGCCCCCTGCGCCCCCTGCGCCCCCTGCGCCCCCTGCGCCCCCTGCGCCGATGTACGCCGTGCCACTACAAGCGCATGCGCCGCCCGCGCCTGCGCCTACGGCCACGCAGTACCCAGCGCTCCCGTCCGCCGTGCTTCTCGGCTCTGCGGGACCCGCTGCGATGGATGAACTGGCGGTACAACCGTACGCGCCGAGCAACGACATCATGACCATCACAGAAGCGATCCGGAATGCCATACTGGCAAGCAAGCAAGATCCCCATTCAAGAAAAACGGCGGATCTACCAGTCTTCACAGGTTCCCGACGGCAATGGCTGTCATTCAAGCAGGTATATACGGACACTGCCCCGTACTACACGCCGGGCGAAAATACGGCGCGACTGCAGACAGCTACCCGAAACCTGAAAAATACGGCGATAAGTGATTTCGTCATATCCGGTGCCAAGCCGGAACTCATCATGGAGAAGTTAGAAGAATGCTACGGCAACACGGCGACTCTTGCGGCGCTGGAATATAGAAATCTCCGTGAGCTGCCCAAGCTCACCGACAACGCGCAAGACATCTGTTCGTTCTCGTTCAAGCTCGGAACGATAATGGCTACGTTACAACTCGTCGATGCCCACGAAAGCAGATATAGCTCAGAAGTCCTGCGATCGCTCCATGATAAGCTAACAGTAAATTTACAATCAAAGTGGTATACCTACTCAGCTGACAAACCGAGGCGCGAAAGCGATGTCATGCTGATGGTAAATTTTATGCGAGAAGAAGCCAGATTACGAGAACCGTACACCGTAATCAGCGACGCAACCCAGGTGCCGCCGCGCCATCAGCCCTTCCAGCAACGAAGCCACTACAACGCGCCCTACGCACCGCGCCCGCCCGGCCAATTTACAAGGTACAGTGCGCCACGTACATATCCGCCGCCCGCCGCCGTCGCGCAGCCGCGACCCCAGAGGACCCATACCGCCATGGAGAAGAAATGCCCGGTATGTGAAAGTACACAACACAGTGGGGGCGGAGAGTGCGCGAAGTTCATAAATATGTGTTTAGATAAACGGCGGGAGATCGCGAAAACGGCGCAACTGTGTTTTAAGTGCCTGTGTATACGTAAAAAACAACATTTTTGCAAGAAAATGATTTGTTCGGCGCCTAACAGCGGGAAAAATCACCATATACTTGTGCATAAAGATTTAATTAAATCAGTTACAGATACAGCCGCATCTGAGTCGGTGTCATGCGCATGGACCCGTAAAGCTCAATCATATTTAAAAATCCTCCCGGTCGAGGTAAGGGGCCCTCTCGGCAGCCGCTGGACGACGGATCATCCGTCACGCTGATCGACGAAGCCCTAGCCGCGGAGGTGGGAGCGCCCGGCGAAGTCGACCCACTGCACATTGAGGCGCTCACGGAAAAAGGCCTGAAAAATAACACGTCGCGGCGGGTGCGCATAGAACTGGCGGGAGAGGGTAACTCGAGTAAAATTGAAGCGAGAACCGTGAGTAAACTTTCCTTATCTCCTCAACATGTGAGTGAAAGTGTAATTAACGAGTGTGATCACTTAAAAGATATAAAAGATAAGCTCGTGTATCATACCGCCCGCCCGAACATATTGATAGGTCAAGATAACTGGCCGTTATTATTAGCCGAAAATGTAAGAAAAGGACGATGCGATCAACCGATCGCGAGTAAAACGGTACTAGGCTGGACCCTCCACGGGGCTCAAACAAGAGAGCCCGGGCACCGTGTAAACTTCATAAATAATATTAATACTGACGAAAATTTAAATAAACAACTCGATTATTATTTCAGTATTGATTCGATCGCCATAAACCCCGTTCGCCCCGCTTCGGACCCGGAAGAAAGAGCTACCCGGAAACTGGAGGAAACCGCCCGACGTATCCGCCCGCAACAGTACGAGGTTGGTCTGTTATGGAAGAACGACCAGGTATGTCTGCCTTACAATTATAACTCAGCTCTGAGGAGGCTCCATAGCGTTGAAAAACGTATAGACAAGGATCCCGCGCTCCGCGTCAAGTACGAGAAGGAAATGGACGATTTAATCGAACAAGGTTACGCAGAAATAGCCCCGGCGACGACTACGCCGAATAAAACATTTTTCCTTCCGCATTTTCCCGTAATAAACCCCATGAAACCGGACAAGGTTCGTGTGGTCCATGACGCTGCAGCAGTCGCGAGAGGTACAAGTCTAAATGATAATTTACTCTCTGGTCCGGACCTACTCCAAAACTTACCCGGCGTAATAAGCCGATTCCGAGAACATGCAATAGGAGTTACGGCGGACATAAAACATATGTTCATGAGAGTCGATGTGCGCCGAGAAGATCGCGATGCCTTAAGATACCTCTGAAGAGGGGATAGGAGAGACGAAGCCCCGCCCACCGAATATCGTATGAAAAAATTAATATTCGGAGCTACATGTTCGCCGACATGCGCTATTTATATAAAAAATATGAATGCTATGAGATTTATAGACAAGGAGCCGACCGCTGTACAAGCCATCATAAAAAAACATTATGTTGATGATTATTTAGATTCATTTGAAAACCCACAGAAAGCGATCGAGATGTCCAGCAAAGTACGAGACATACACGCTGAAGGCAACTTCGAGCCACGTGGATGGGTGTCCAACTCGCCCGCCGTGATGGCCGCTTTGGGCTCCGAGCGACTCCCTGCGGACACAACGGTCGCGCTGGACGAAGCCGAAGCCACGCCCACCGAGCGAGTTCTCGGCCTGATATGGAAGCCAGCATCGGATGAACTAACTTTCAACTTGGATCTCGCTCGACTCCCTCCTGAACTAATAAAGGACCAACGACCTACAAAAAGGCAAGCCCTCCGAATAGCCATGTCAATATATGACCCAATAGGATATGCGGCAGTGGTTACAGTGAGAGCTAAGATAATATTACAAGAGGCTACGCGCAGAGGTATCGGCTGGGATCAAAAGCTACCTGATGACCTGGCGGAAAAATGGAAAATTTGGCTGAAAAGGTTAGAATGCCTACGCAACATAGCTATTCCGCGGGCCTATGCCGGCTATTCGGAAGCTATAGAGCTACAACTTCACGTGTTTGTGGATTCATCTGAAGATTCTTTCGCGGCGGCATTGTACTGGCGTACAAAAGGCGCATCCGGCGAAATAAAAATAACTCTCATAATGGGAAAAGCAAGAGTTTGCCCGATCCGGGCTCATAGTATACCGCGTCTCGAGCTTATGGGCGCCGTAATCGGCGCTCGAATGGCGGATGCGGTGAAAAAAGAGCATGAAAGGCAACCCGATTCAACAACCTTTTGGACCGACAGCAAAACTGTCCTGCAATGGATACGTAATGGTTCACGCTCATATAAACCGTTCGTAGCACACAGAATATCGGCCATACAAGAACATTCAAAAGTAAATGAATGGAGATATGTACCTACGAAGTTGAATGTGGCCGACGACGCCACTCGAGATGTACCGGCCGACTTCTCATCCAAACACAGATGGTATGAAGGTCCAGATTTCCTGTATCAAGACCCGAGTAAATGGCCTACGGAAAATCTGACCGAGGCCACGCCCACCGGCGAAGAAAAAGTGTGCTACGCCATGAAAACCGACGAATGTGACATTCGCCGCGCCATACCGGCCGCTACGAGATTTTCCAAATGGGAAAAATACGTCAGATCAACGGCACGAGTCCTACAATTTATACAGTTATGCAGAAAAAAGCACGAAACAATTAATTACAAAAGAACCAAGAAAAATATCGAAGCGGACCCCGATTGGAAGAAAACTCGTAGCCCGGGAAAACCGAGCGCTACGCCGCCCGCTACGAGCTACGAAGATAGCTACAAAATAATTCCCGTAGAGCTGCTACGAAGCGCCGAACATATTATTTGGAAAGCGGCACAGCGAGACGTCTTCCTAGATGACCTCGCCCTGGTGAGCAGCGGAAAACCAGTATCAAAAGGAAGCAAGCTGAATAAACTTGCGATACTGGAATCAAACGGAATCATCGTACTCAAAAGTAGAATTGACGCCGCAATCGACGTGAGTTGCAACAAAAATCCTCCCGTGATTGATGGACGACACACTACAGCGAGACTGTACATAGATTACGTACACAGACGACTTCATCACGGCCGCGTCGAATTAGTAATCAACGAAGTGCGACAACGAGTCTGGATTCTACACCTACGACAAACTACGAGACAAGTAATACACGCCTGCCGGCCGTGCACCATAAGAAAAGCTACGCCACCAAGCCCACCCACCGGTAATCATCCGCACACGCGTCTCGCGCATCATAAGAGGCCATTTACATACGTCGGACATGATTATTTTGGGCCGATAACAATAACTGTCGGACGTACCACACAAAAACGGTATGTTGCATTATTTACTTGTCTAACCACTAGAGCTGTGCATTTAGAAATTGCAGGTTCACTCACCACAAACTCCGCGATCATGGCTCTGAGAAGATTCATCGCGCGCCGAGGATGTCCGACCGAAATCTGGTCCGACAACGGCTCCAACCTGCGAAGCAGCGACAAGGAGCTGAGGCGCACGCTGACCCCAGGCCTCAATACAGAGGCCACTCACCGAGGCATCAGCTGGCGCTTCATCCCGCCGTCCGCCCCATTCATGGGCGGCTCGTGGGAAAGAATCGTGGGCTTAACCAAGCGAGCCCTGGAAGCAGTGCTGCATGAGCGGCACCCCAGAGAAGAGGTCCTCGCCACGTTCCTCGCCGAAGCGGAGTTCATCGTCAACAACCGACCACTCACACACGTCTCAACCGATCCAGAGCACCCAGAGGCCCTCACTCCAAACCACTTCCTGCTGGGAGGCTCGGCGTGGAACCCCGCGCCAGGCACCTTCACCGAGCAAGACGTCGTCGGACGCGTCACATGGCGCGCCGCCCAACGCCTCGCCGATATGTTCTGGGCGAGATGGGTCCGGGAGTACCTACCATACCTCCAGGACAGACGGCACCCCTCACACAAAGGTGCCGTCATAGCCATCAACGACGTGGTCCTCATAATGGACAACACGCTACCTCGCAACACATGGCCACGAGGAAAAGTCGTCGCTACATACCCAGGGAGCGACGGCATCACCAGAGTTGTCGACGTCAACACAAAGGGTGGCATCCTCCGCCGCCCTACGAAGAAGCTCGTCATACTACCCACGGCGCCCGAGACACCGCGGCGCGAAGACAGCGCGCCGCTCACGGCGCCTGTCTCATCACCATGGTCCTGAGCATCGAGCCACAACAACCGACGTCTGCGTGCATCAGGCAACATCAACGAGTCACCGGCACCGGCGAAGTTTCTTATGACTAAGGTCATAGTGGCGGGAGAATGTACCGGATGACCCCATAATTATAGAATTATATAGATTTAATATAGGAAATGAAATATCTAAATAACTTATAAGCTAATAAAAATATAAATTATTCGATAACTTCATTTCATACCTTTCCATCTAACCCCGATGGAAAGCTATGAAATCATTACTTTGACTTAACAGTCAAAGGAATAACTCTTATCTAATCAAATATCAATTGTATAAAGCCCATAAGGCAACAAATTGCAAAGAAAACTGATGTATGTAAACTTTCCATACGAACTACGCAACATTTTGCAACTATTCCCTAACGTCGCATAAAGACTCATAAACTTTCCATGGAAATCTGAAAAGTTGCATAACAATTGATAAATTAATAATAAAATTACCCCCTCCCTAACCAGTACACGGCTCGACTATAAAAGCCAAAGCTAATTCAATTGACAATAACCCCACTATATGTGGCATACGAATAAACACATAAATATAGAAACAGTCCCCATACTATTCATGTCGTTACTACAAGTTATCGGTACTACTTACTAGCCTTTGAAAATACTTACAAGAAATAATCGTCAAGTGAATTAGCTTCAGTCGGATAGATATCATAGCTAAAATAGGAAGCCTAAGTATTGGTTTAGGAACGGGATTTCGATATAAACTGTGACTTTTTATTCTCTACTTCACCTACACTGCTCTTAAAGCTATCGAAAGGGGTTCAGACTGCCTTTACAGTCCTCAGTCTGCACACTTACCGCTTCAGAGAAGCGTAGTAACTCTGGTACTGACACTGCACATTCTGCAGATATCATACACACGGTCGGCATACCAATACTCAGAGAAGCCATTGATACAAAACCCAATCAAATACTGATATATTCCTGGAATAGAAACGACATAGTAGTGAAATACCTTTCAAGAGACAAACAAAATGTGTTAGAAGTTCATCTCCCTCGAGATAGGCCGGATCTAGTAAAACAATTCCTGAAAGAATAAGTACGACCAAAAATTAAATATTTCATATATTTGAAGAAGATGTCCATCGAGTTCAATTCACCGCAGCAGTTACGACTCTATTTAGGAAAGACTCCGTATGGTTCTTCGAGTGTACTGAAAGAGTTATATACGTTGAAGATGAAAATGAACAGTGCGCTATCATTAAGAAGTACCATTTAGGAAAAACATGTCATCGTGGTATTAGAGAAACCCTGATGCACCTGAAACGAACTTACTATTGGAACAATATGATATCTACGATTGCCATTCATGTGAGGTTTGCCAAACTATAAAATATTACAGAAAACCGCTGAAACCTAAGCTGCAGCTTACACAAACAAGTCCATTTAAAGAAACTTTTATCGATCTCTTCTCTATAGAAGGACGATACTTTCTCACCATAGTAGATGCTTTTAGCAAATTAGGGCAGGCCTTACAAGTCCCAAACCGCTCTACTCCAGAGGTCGTTAAGGCCCTTATAAAATACTTTTCATTTTATGGAACCCCCAATACAGTGAGCTCTGACCCTGGTTCAGAGTTCAACAATATATTAATGAAAGACATGTTAGCATTCTACAAGGTGGATCTCCACATAGGCACGCCTCATAACGCCAACTCTATGGGTATTGTGAAACGTTTCCACTCTACAATTTTAGAAATATACCGCTTAACCAAACATGAACATAAGCTTACCGATGCTGTTTGTACTATGACCTACGCAATTATGGCATATAATTCAACAATACATTCCACGACGGGTTTGACTCCATTTAATGCAGTATTTGGCCATACTGGTTCTAACGAGGTTTTTGATTTGGATTTTAACAAACAGTATACCCAAAAATTAATTCGTGACCATGTTCAGAAAATGAAATATCTTTATAAATATTTGACCGATAAAATTATAGAGCAAAAAGATACAGTTAGGGAAAAACGAGGTGGGGAAACAGAATTCAATATTGCAAAAGGGCATACGGAATTTATAAAAGGAGTCAATGTAAGACGAAGTAAGGATGCACCTCGCTATCAAAAGGCAAAGGCCACCGGTGAAATTGTTAGAAACACTGTGCCCATAGAAATTCGAGGCAGAAAGGCTCCAATTAAGGATGTCAAACGTCTTTCGCAGGGTTGCCGTCCTCCTGCTGATCCAGGGGATGCAGAGCCAGGCCTTCCTGCAACAGATCGAGAATAATCGGGGTATCCTTCCAATCCGGCATGGTCAAGCAGTGATTAGTTACGACAAATGGACTATAGTTAAGATTTTAGATTTAGGATTGCTTTGCGAAGATTTAGAATTCGTTTCAATATTTTACGGTAAAATGGGTATTGCGTCTGAGTTAGGTAACGTTAAGCTCCAAACAGATTACATAAAGAACATAACCATTCGAAAACTTGCTCAGATAATTCCAACGCGTAGAGTTAAACGTGGAATTCTAAATCCCTTAGGTTCTTTAGTTTAAATAATAACTGGTAATTTAGATAATAACGATGCCCTTAGGTATGATAGATTGATAGGTGGAATAAGGTCTCACCAAGATGAGAATGATAAAAGGTTCACCTTGATTACAAAAATGGCGGAGTTGTTCATAAATGCCACCAACTCCTCTCTATCAAACTTTATCCAGCTGGACAAAGAAATATGGGAACTCAGAAAAATGTTTAACCAAACCAGTAATAATCAAATCACGAACAGACTTATCCTTACGTTTAATTTATTTTTACATAATTTCATGATGCTTCAAGTCCGCCTTAATGAAATAGAAACAGCCATAGCTTTAAGTAAATTGAAAACCCATCACCAAACCATTGTGGATAGTGACGAATTGTTAAATACGTTGAAAGCTATTGAATCAAAGAACATGTTAAGGTGCGTCCACATTTGTATCATTTGCCCGTATCAGATCATCGTCGCGTGGCATGATCGCGTGTCAGGATCACGCGTTTGGACGTTGCGCCGATCGGATCGCTCGAAGCCCATTTTGCTACGCGTATCACACAGTTATATCGGACGACTACGGCATGATCGGCGCGCCGACAGTAAGCGTCCAAGCAGCGCGATACGCAGTCATGCCACGGCACGGTGATCGGATACGAGCAAATGATACAAGTGTAGACACACCTTTAGTATTCCCTGTTAATTTTGAGAATTTATTGAAGCTTGAGCAATGTATACAATTAAAGGCTTATTCTAAAGAAAGTAAAGTAACTTTTTTTGCTAGACATTCCAGTTATATGAAAGGAAGTTTATGCGTATTACAAAGTTTTCCTCTACCCACCATAAACTCCCATAATCAAACAACCTTAGCCATACCTGAATATCCATATATCCTTGTAAATGGGTCGAAAACTGAGTTGGTTGCCACACCATGTACGGAGATTGAAGACGGCTTCTTCCTCTGCCAAGAGAATGAGATACTCACCTTAACTCCCGACCGCTGCGTATCATGATGCTTCAAGTCCGCCTGAATGAAATAGAAACAGCCATAGCTTTAAGTAAATTGAAAACCCTTCACCAAACCATTGTGGATAGTGTCGAATTGTTAAATACGTTGAAAGCTATTGGATCAAAGAACATGTTAAGGTGCGTCCACATTTGTATCATTTGCCCGTATCAGATCATCGTCGCGTGGCATGATGGCGTGTCAGGATCACGCGTTTGGACGTTGCGCCGATCGGATCGCTCGAAGCCCATTTTGCTACGCGTATCACACAGTTATATCGGACGACTACGGCATGATCGGCGCGCCGACAGTAAGCGTCCAAGCAGCGCGATACGCAGTCATGCCACGGCACGGTGATCGGATACGAGCAAATGATACAAGTGTAGACACACCTTTAGTATTCCCTGTTAATTTTGAGAATTTATTGAAGCTTGAGCAATGTATACAATTAAAGGCTTATTCTAAAGGAAGTAAAGTAACGTTTTTTGCTAGACATTCCAGTTATATGAAAGGAAGTTTAAGCGTATTACAAAGTTTTCCTCTACCCACCATAAACTCCCATAATCAAACAACCTTAGCCATACCTGAATATCCATATATCCTTGTAAATGGGTCGAAAACTGAGTTGGTTGCCACACCATGTACGGAGATTGAAGACGGCTTCTTCCTCTGCCAAGAGAATGAGATACTCACCTTAACTCCCGACCGCTGCGTATCAGACTTAATGAAATTCAGCGCAAATACGAAGTCTTGTCATCCGATTGTTGTTGATATCCGATATCTGAAAATAGAACCCCTGCAACGAAATCAATGGTTGATTTTCACTAAAGAAATACTCACGCTAAAGAGGCTTTGTGAAACTGGAATTACTCAAAGGAAGATCCAAGGCACTTATATACTTACAGCAGATGATAATTGTGTGGTGAAAATCGGAGACATCGAGTTCAGCAACTTATTAATGGAAAAGATGTAACAGTTATAAAGTTACCTATCATAAACCTACCCGAGATCATTATGCCATCACCCCTATCAGAAAGGAATCCATTAAATCTGGATGGAGTCAATCTGGCGGACTTGCAATTTCTACGATATGCGTTAAAGAAAAGTGATAGTGAAATAATAGAAAGTGGCAATGAAAGCATAGTGAAAGTGAAAAGTATCAGTGTTGGAACATTAGGGCTCTATATAATCTTAGTTTTATGCTGTATAACCGTTTTTATTAGATATAAGAGAAAGTTTTGTTTTCAAAATCCTCAGTCTCAGAATCCTTCAACTGAGGACTTTGAACTTGTAGGGGGAGGAGTTATGTAAGCTGGCTCCCGGCCTGTTCATGTGAACCCATAACAGCTTACACAGCGTTGTGGATGTTATGGCGAACGCGCCCACGCTCAGGTGGCCGGTTGCGAGAAATGTGCCTCCAAGGTGTGAGATAGTTTTAAGTAAAAAATAGTCTCAGTTTAGTCTCAGTTTAAACATCAAGCTGTGCACTCGTAATTGTAATTTAGTTTAGTTTTGGCTTAATTAAATGCTAAAAGTTAACTTGAGTTTACTTGAACTCCTCACGCGCTCCCGAATTGTAACTAGTTTTGTTTTACACGTTGTTATTGTTGACACAACAAAACAATTCTGACGCAATGACAGGTCTGTGCGCGCGGCAAAGCAGAGCACGTAAAAAAAAGTAAAACTGCGTTTCAACGATAAAAGTTGTGAAGTTGACACGTACTTGACAGTACTACATGTAATCAATTATATATCATTGAGAACGAGACGCAAGTATAATATTTTTTGGTTTAACTATCAAACTAAGTAGCGGCTGATGATACAAGACACCTATGTTCCAAATTTCATCAACATACATCTTTATAGTTTTTGAGTAAAATGCTTGTGACATACGGCCGGACAGACGGACGGACATGACGAAACTATAAGGGTTCCGTTTTTGTCATTTTGGCTACGGAACCCTAAAAATTGATTATTGAAATTCTTTTTTTATTTTGATTTCGGTGGGCACATTTCATTTCGGCGGGCTGATTTTATCATACTGGTGTATATTATTCATTCCGGTGTAATCAAGGGGCATGGTAGTGCCCCCGCCAAGACGAAAAAAAGAAGCGGGGCACTACTACCTACCTTTTCCCGAACCGTTTCGACTCATTTTCAAACCTTCGTCCCAGTTAACACCTGAGAATTGAAATTCACAGGTTAAGATGTAGTCGGAAAACATATGAAATGCACTAAATTTCATTGATCTAGCTTTCATACTTAAGGTTTTATTGATACCTAAAATACACCGATTTTGTCACTGACTATAAATTACTAGCGGCCGCTCGCGACTTCGTCCGCCTTAGATTCGTTTATCTCGGATAAAAGGTATTTTTCCGGGATAAAAAGTAGCTTATGTCATTCCCCAAAACTTGATATTTTACTAATTTCAATGTGAAGCATTTTAAAGATTTCAAGTTCCTAGCGTAAAAATATTTACTGTACATACAAATTTTCATCCCCTTTTTCGTCCCTAAAAAGGACAAAATCACATACATTATAAGGTACATAACTGGAAAGTTTCATAAAAATTCGTCAAGTAGTTTTTGAGATTAAGTGGAACGTACATACATACTTTCACGTTTATAATATAGATAGGATAAGTTACTTCCCGATGACGTAGAAAGCTGAAATTTGGCATGAAGCCTAGGATTTACATACAAAGAATAGGAAAAATCTGGGGGCACAGGAGTGCCCCCGCCAAGATGATCAAAAAATATTAAGAAATTTTACTACCTAGATCGTTCTTCCTGAGAATTCCTAAATAAACGCAACAGCCCAAAAAAAAAAGAAGTGAGATCCCATCAAAAACATTTCATGTAAAATTGGCAGCAAGACTCACAACCTCACAAGCTCATAACGCTATCTCTCTAAAAAAAGTTATCAGATTCCAGGAATGCCAAGCCCTCAAGCTCTGACTTTACTGACCCTACACCTTATCTTAAAAAGTATGGCTTCATCTGGCTTGAAGCCCCAAAGCCCTGATTTTACTAACCCTACACCTTGGTTTCAACGGTATGGCTTGGCCGTTTCATACATCAGTATTTGCCTTTAATATTGTGATAATATTATTAATTTGAATTCCTCTTTATGAAACGGACAGGCTATACTTTTGAAAACAAGTTGTAGGGCTAGTAAAATCAGGGCTTAGGGGCTTCTAGCAAGAAGCCATACTTTTATTTAAGGTGTAGGGTCAGTAAAGTCAGAGCTTGAGGGCGTGGCTTTTCCTGGGATCTGATAACTTTTTTACAGCGAAAGCGTTATGAGCTTGTGAGTCTTGACTGCCAATTTTACATGAAATCTTTTTGGTGGGATTAATAATTCCGGTGGAAGCTTAGATTTTGATCCCTAATGTCTCGAACCCTATTTAAGCTTTAAGGTTTCCTTTTAGATATGTTTAATAATAAAGTCAAAATTAATAAACAATATAAATATTTACACTGGAATGATACAAAAAATGCGATTTGTTGAAATTGATCCAAATAGGTAACATGACATACTAATAAAATAAAATAAACGAATAATATGAACTAATACTAAAAACTAATAGTCAGTTTAATTTTATTTGACCCGGACCTATCAATATCACTACAAAGATCTAAGTAGAAAAAATAATAATTGCGACGACTACAGTTTTAGCCGGAATCGAACCAGCGTCTCTGTTATGCCGGAACTGCGTCCTGAACCATTAGACCTTCAGACCACTTGTGATTCACAACGAATTCACCTGTAGCTTCTACTCACGACACGACGTTCCATTATTTTTTGAAAGGTTTAGTACCTTATAGCACCACTCTAAGAAGATGCATGCACTTTCGCAACATTTCTTCAAGCTGATCTGCCATTTTAGTAGGGTCAAACTTACCAGAGAGATGGCGCTGTGATCAGTTTAATATTATTTAATGCGAAAACATCATCATATTTTGCACGGCTAAGACTGCAGTGGACCGCAATTAATTTTTATTTTCTACTTAGATCTTTGTATCAATATTGTATAAGAAATATGTGATGTTTTCACATTAAATAATATAAAAAAACATGAAATCAAACAATCGGACCTATCAAGTTAAAATATCCGTGTCAATCTAAAGAAGAATAGACTACCAAGAGCCGAGGTACGAGGAGCCGTGTACATTTCCACAAACTGTCCAATCTACAAAAGCACAACGGGTTATAAGTCCCACGGGGGAGTTTTATGTGCCACCCCATTTCGCTGAGTGCATTGCGTGTATACATTACATTGCATTATCGAGCTATTGTCGACGGACACGGTACCCAAACACTGTACGTGCCTACAAAGCTTGGCGCTGAATACAGGCATACCTAAAGTAGAATACAAGGCAATAACCACGTATGGCGCGTGTTGTGCACGGCTGGCTAGGTAGCGGCTGTGCGGTTCTGCGGCTGGCCTGCGCTGGGCGCCAGGCGCCGCGGGGTACGCGTCGCTCCGCAATCGCCGCCGTGTCGACTCGACTCTACACACTCCACTTGGCGCGCTCAGACGGACGGCGCGCCCCACCGTTCATTGTCGATCTGCTCGCAATACTGGCATGACGTTGCCATCGCGTTTAATCTCTAACTTTTTTAATTTACAGACAACTTTTTCTTCTTTAAAGTGAAAGTCTCGAATATTCAATTTGAAATCTCGAGCACAGTTTGTACCTACCATTAAATATAACGACAATTTATTATTCGCACACTGACAAAACTGAAATCTCAGATTTGACACGCGCGAACTGTTAAAAACGGCTCGCCTGCAGTAATTTAACATTTTTCGTACATAGGAATTTATGACCGCACCGTGAAGATTTCGAACTCATTATTACACCAGAAGACGACAGGAAAGGACCGAAAATGTCGAAAAAACATCTCCACAACCAAGCTGCCATACCGTTAGCTCCTGCGGTATTCAAGGTAACAACTTTTGAATTACTTTTGCTATACCTTTTATAATAATTGCGAATTAAATATTTATTTGAATAATTTTACATACCTACATTGTAAATAGCTACCTACATTTCAGTAAAATTTTAACTTTACATTTCGCATTAAGCTTTGCGATAACAACGACTAGGTACCTACTTACCTATAGTAGTACAGCTATTCAAATATTTCTGCTGTTAATATCGGTAGTTACTAAAAAAATGTAACTATCTCGGAACACTTATTTAAGTAACTTTATTTATATACGTTGGAAATTGAAAATCTTGCTCGTGCTAGGAAAAAAGTTAAGGTCACAATATTTTTCGCAGTAACATCAAGGTACACACTGAAAAAGGTTTCAGTGTGTACCTTGAAAGCCAATACAATCAGTTCAGCGTCGAAAAAAGAGCGTCAGTAACGTACTTAACTAGATGACTTAACATTATACTCCTATAATAAAAATTTAACAGCTCGTGACGTGATTTTTCCTTGAATGTTGCTTGAAACTACAGACGCAAGCGGAAAATATATTCTTGCCAAAGTAGGTACCCAATTTAATGCTGACATATTGTAGTTTTGGTAACAATATACCTACCAATTATAATATTTGTGTTCTGTAATTGATTTTACATATCTCTAAATAGGTATTTATGCAAGTAAATAGTTATTCTAGTAAGCGTAATGTAGGTACCTACTTGGGCTCCGGATCTTGCTGCGCGATTGTTAGACGAGATTGTATAATAATTAAGAAGTGTGTGCAATGTACAATAAAATAAAAACCGGCTAAGTGCGAGATTGACTCCCGCATCGAGGGTTCCGTGCTACTATGACTAACCTAACCTAATTGGCCAGTAAGTTTGCACCTGGTGTCTTTGGCATCACATACAAATGAGGAGCAAACTTAAGTAATGCAGGCGGGTAATTCAAAAATGTTTTTTAACGCTTTGACCGCCAACGACGGCTGTGGCCGACAACTAAAAGTCGTGCCATTGACGCCACGTCGGCTACAGCCGTCCAAATTTCAATGATCAATAACTTAGGATTACAAGTTATTTTCCATGCCTGTTGATTTTGGAGCTCTTCTTATTTTTTGCTCTTGCATCAGTGGCACGGTAAATTGCTCCGCCGCTTAGCATCCAAAAGATTTATTATTATTTAAAAAAAAACAAGTTAGATAGATACCTACCTATGTATGGTCATAATTTTCCTTTAATATATACCTACTAGAACTAGACTAGAATGCGCCCGCAACTTCGTTCGCAGAGGCGAAAAAGTCATTACTTACCTCTATTTTTTCTTCAGTGTAGTCAGATAGATACCCAGCTACCTGTGTACCAAAAATTGTTGAAATTCGTTTAGCTGATTTAGCGTCATGACACCACAACGACACATACGAACATACAAAAATCCAAAAAAACCTTTTTCGATTTAGTGACCACCAAATAGTCCGTTACAATATATATTTTTTATCTTTACAACTTGTGACGTTGATTTATTTATTTCAAGAAAAATTCAAAATTTTGCTTAAACTTCGGAAATAAGGGGCATGGTTCTTTGACAATTTCCTTAATAAACATTAAAAAAAAAATTGTTCAATAATGTGTTTTTTCATTTGATCTAACTACTTGCCGTACCAAGTAGGTATAGCTAGACTTTAAATTTATACACCCTTATATTGGTAATAATTTTAACGGAAAATTAAAAATTTGCAATACATTTGGGCTAAGTATCTTTATTATTTACGATTTCCATTTTTAAGTAGATGGTGTAACTAGTTTCTGATATAGTGCTATCAGCGCTGTAACAATCGGACGAACAGACAGGCTACCATTAGGGTTCCTATTTACCTTCTTGGTACGGAACCCTAAAAAGATAGTCATTTATTTGTTTTTATTGCACTATTATATACCTAATTATTTTATTGTTATTATATATCACTTATCATGAAAATTGTAAAAATGAATAAATATCGGTGCAATAAAGTATTGTGTTTCGATGGCAATCAATTAACAATGGCAATTGTTTTTTTAGAGCTTCTGTTTATTTTTGTTACAGTAAAAAAACTAATCCTAGTTAGACATGGAAAGCAAAAAGATGTTCAAATTGTTCGAGACGTTTGCAGGAAACCAATTACATATTTGATTGATTGATTTGCGTCTTTTAAAGTGAAATAATTATTAAGCATCTACTAGTAAACAAAAACCTGGAAAATCTATAATGATAATATCAGCTACAAAACAATAAAATTGTTGATGAGACAGGTTTTCTTCTATTAAAGACAGTTTTTCAACTGAGACTTATTTATCTACAACCTCAATAAATAAAATACCATGTAACTAGGTACATTATGTTCATCTCAGTAATACCAAATACGACCATATCTCGTCTATGAGTCCATCAATGATCTAACAGTAGACTATTACTCATAGAGACAAGTATGATATACCGCGGCTACTATTTATTCTAGTTTCCTTATGAAGCAATAAACTCAATTTCACTAAATCGTATCATATTCTGACACTGGAATCTCCAAATGCCTACATGACAAGCTAAGACAAAATTACTCATCGAGCACAATTACTTAGTACACTTATTAAAAATCTATTACCGGCAACAGTGATGAAGTTTGTACGGGAAATAATGTATACTTATTTCCCTACAGACCCGCCATGCTTCTCATTGAATTATCACCAATTTATAACAAGCAAATAACAAACACATTACATACACATTACACACTTAGGTTCTACTATAAAATTTCAGGTATAACGACTACTTTTGGTACAGAGACACATGGACATGCAAGGATGATGGACACTTTTTATTTGACCAAGGTATACTAAAATAAGTATGGGTCTGAGTCTTGTTATGATTATGATATTTGTCTGCTCGCGAGCGGAACGAAGGTGCGCCTTCTAGTATTTTCAGGATTAGCACATACTGTCAACTTGTTTATCTTGAACAGAACATTGTGCTACTATCGTAGAAACTAGATTTTTTTATGAGCTCTCAATTATCATCAGTTACCCAGGCTTTTATGCAAGTTAAAAAAACACATTTAATTTAATATCCATAAAAATATTTATGCTGGTGTGATGATGACATGTCTAAGAATGGCCATGTTGGTGATCAATCATGGACTAGATAGCTACATTCGCGCTAGACAGCTATTAATAACCCAAAGCATGCCGCTGCGCACTTTCTAGAGATTTTTCATGTTTCACGGAAATTGTGACGTATTTAAATTCTTAAGTTAGGTTTTTTACGATGTATGTATATAAAAAGTAAAATGCAGAATATTAATGAAAATACAAAATATAAAAACATAATAAAAAACTTCAGATAGGGAGCCGCCGGGCCGGCAGCGGGCCGCGCCCAAGCTACCGGTGTGGTCAGGTCTGCATAGAGAGGGACCTCCTTACGATAAGCACCGTATCCAGGATTACTGCCTTCTGTATCTGATCCTTGATACAGCCATCTAGCGAGAGTCGCATGAGGTGTTTGTTGGTCGAGACTCTTCGCTACTTATAAGACCGTTTACCTAAACGACTATCAGGATAATGATCGTCGAATCAATATTGGCACATGGCGGTCACCTCGTGAGGCAAGTCAAGGTACTTGCAGAGTTCGTCCTTCTCGTCACATGATCATGATCAACTTAGAGTGTCTTTAAGGCGTTACGCCGCGTTCATTTGTTTCTTTCATAGAACTTGTAAGTATAGTGAACGTATTTAGCACCTTTATATAAATATCGGCCTATGTAGTGCGAGTCTGGTTCGCGCGCCGTGGGTTTCAAAAATAACACACATACTTAGATCCCTAGATGATTATAATTTTCGTATAAGAAAATTTCAGACATTTTGCTTGGTAAACTTAGAAGAGGGGGGGGGGGGGGTCCTAGTAACTAAACTAATAATTTGTATTCCACATTTCAAATGGATAGCATAATTAAGTTTCTGAGATATAGCGGTGTTAAAGTCAGACAGACAGACAGACGGACAGAGTCACACCTTATGGGTGCGTTTTTTACCTTTTTGGTATGGATCCCTAAAAGACAGAACTAATGATATTTTCATTAGTATCTGTAGCCCGATTCAAGTGGAAGTTTCATGTTCATAGCCCCCAAAGATTTTACTCATTTGTCGAAGCAAGCAGTTGCATGAAAGGGTATTAGATCACTTATTATTATATAAATAAATATCCATGAAATAAGTGCAGTGATTGAGCGTGGTCAATTATACGGAGCGCGTGATGCGTTGTGTCAATCGGTAGCTATAGTTCACGTGTCCATTCTGCGGCGGCGTCGGGTGGCGCATTGTTCACGCGATACGTCGCACGAATATGTTATTGTTCAGGAAACATTATTGGCATACGATTGCGTCTGAGGAAAATGTGATCATAAACAACGCACCTACTGAAGTCTGAACAAAACGGTTTCTGACATCCTCTCCCTCACAATTTTATCTCTTTTTAATTAAGTAGCCGTTATTGGCGCTTTTATTAAAATACGCAACATAATCCGTTTATATTGTTTTACTAAAATAGGTATTTTGACCAAGTACGATATGTAAGTACATAATTTTTTGTTAAAATTCACTCTTAACTATCTGTCTAATACACATTTTTGTTCCAAGTAAATTGAACTGTACCCCTACTTATTGCGTAACGCGTTTAACGTTCGGAATCAGAACCAAGTGTCATGATTTTGTATGGGCTATGACAGTTGATTCGGAACCCAACTGTCAAAATTTCGTTAGGCAATAACCCCCCAGCTTTTGATAGTTCTGTTGCCGTTCTGGGATAGCACCCTCGCTACATTATAAATGCGAAAGTATCTCTTTGTATCCATAACCTTTTCATGCTTGAACCACTAAACCGATTAAGATAAAATTGTAATATAGAGATAGTTTGAGACCTTGGGAAGGACATATTATAGTTTTTATCCTGGAAATTAGCCCTTAAGGATGCGATAAGAGGAGTGGAAGGTATAGGGAGTTTGCCATTAAACATAGGCTACCCAGTTCTAAGTGCGCGGGCGCATCTAAGCTAAAATGCTAGAGACATATATTCGATCGCGTTGCAGAGTTGCTCCATATAAACTTTCAATGATTTTTGGGATGAAAATTATCATATGTCCTTCCCAGGGTTTGTAAACTTACCAAATTTAATTTAAATCAGTTTAGCGGTTTAAGCGGGAAAAAGTAACAGATAGGCAGAGTTCGTTTCGCATTTCCAATATGGATACATTATAATAACCGTTAATTTTTTATTTAATTAATGATCATCATGGAAATTGAAGAGCATATTTCTAAAAAGAAGAGCATACTTTTTAAATATTCTGGCATATTTTGCTAAAAATAATTAACATTGGGCTCTTCGAATACCTCTTAAAGAGTATTTTTAAATTCCTGGATTTATGTGCGTATATGTATGTACAACTTATAGGTAATCCACATTTATATTATGGATTAAATCAAGTATCTCAACAAACGTTTATGATCAAAAAATTTGATGATGTAAGTGGCATAATACCATTCCTATACAAAACCTGTTTAGTCTAAAGAAATTAAAATAAATATGTTTACAACTTTACCTATCCATAATACGTACGTGGAAACTGGTAACTATTGTTTTAGGAAAGTAGCCTTCAATGCATTAAATAAGTAGTTACGGCATATACCTACTTTTTATATCAGAGTAGGTAATATGAAGCAAAGAATAGATACAGTTATAACTTTTTGTGTCTTTGCGAATGAAATTGCGGGCGATGTGCCGTTTAGTTCCAAGTTCGTGATGCCAATATTTTTATACATTTATATATCTAGAACTTTCTAGACTATAAATGACTCCAGATTGTTATCTACACTTTACTTACTGTTATCTTTCCTTCTCAAACCTGCTTCGCCTTTCAGAATAATAATCGTAACCCTCGAGGTTATTCGCACCTGTTTGTTACCACTAAGCACACACAACAGCTAGGTTCTTCTCCCCCATCTGTTACCAGGTGGTACCTACTGGGAATAAGATTCCCAGCTGTTAGGTACCACTAAAGAGATTGGTGCCATTGGTATTGGTGATAACTACTGGGATTTTTTCGCCAATAGCACCAGTGATAACAAGTTGGTGGTAACAGGTGGGAATAACCCAACTCACGTATAATAAATATCTAGAAACGAGAAGGCTTAAGGCTATAGATATAGATTTGCCTATTAAAAGGCAAACCAATATAATTTGTTAGTTGCGTATATCTGTTGAGACCACAGGTAGTTTGAAATGGCCGACTAGTATTTCGAGGATGTCAAAAATTTGGGCGCGCAGAGCCGTAGGCCAGCGCGTCCTCGCGCTTGCGCATGAGAGAGCAGAGGAGGCGGTCGCGGCCGCGAATCGCTCGCTTACTCACCGACTTAGCCCGCGTAAGCCGCGTGTACAATGATTGATTGCGAAATACATACCCACTGTAAAGGAACAGCACAGTACTTTTGTGGAGTTGTAGGTTTTCGTTATTGAATTAAGTAATTATTTTACTGTTCTGACCAGTAAATGACAAGTGCGTGGAATTTAATCTAAGAAAATTATTCTGTTTTGATAAATTGATTTGAATTATGTTGATTATAATTACGTTATATACAAGCACAGTATACGCTTCAGCTAAGTTTTCAAGGTCATGCCGGTATGCGTTAAATGTGGAAGAGATGATTATTTTTTATCTCTGCCAAAAACAGAATCAGAAAGTTATCCTTTCTTGGAATTGTTAAGCCTCGGGTTAACAAACCGGTTTAGCAATGTACACGCGGTTTTATTCGAGCCGCGCCGCGCTTGGCCAACGGAAATTTCCACAGCGTTCGGGTCGGCGCGGGCGCCGCGCCCGCCCCCTCCCCGCAGCCCGTTTCGCCCCTCCATGGTGCGACCTACCATTCTTATGGCGTGCTCCTTGCTACTCCCCAGATTTGAATTTTGAATTGACAGCGAACCTAACTTTACATCAGGGACGATCGCCCCGCTCTAGCTTGTAAACCGCACCCATATCTTGATGTATCGCTTCAAAGACAATTTAATTATTCTAAGCCTTTGTACATTGGTTATGCAACTATTTGTAATCTATCTGCAACGGTCATTCATGTTAATAATGCTGCTACTCACTAGAAAAAAGACTGGGTCTAAACTGAATTAAACTTTTTTTTTTCAAGTAAATGAATGGAAACCTTTTTTAAACATGCCACTTTTGTAGCCAAGTGTTACCTGAGATCCCGAACATATTCCCAGAATCACGACTACAACAATAACGAGGGATTCAGAGTTTCTCCGAATTGTACTTGCACCACATTTAGGTACACGTTAGATCCCCGCCTCAGTGTAACTGCTACCGAACGGGAACACAACCTTGGCTGAACTCGAGTAGCTTGTTACTTGACCAGTATTGCCGTAGTTTTTTAATTAATCATATTATCATAAATATTAAAATTCGATTAATTCATGCGATTCTCTCGCGCCATAGACAATACATTTTACATTTTAGAGGTATTATTTTTGTATGTGTTACTAAATTTTTTGTATGGGTATCACTCGGTACTAAATAATTGCCAGAACATTATGTTATTTTAGGGAAAATATCAAATGATGTATAAAAGACATCAACGCACATGTTGTGTTTTTTATACACAAGATGTGCGTTGATTATCTTAAATCTATTACATACAAATAAGAATAATTCCTGACTGCTTCATCAACGGAGACGAAGCTACTGAATCTAGAAACTAGTTTTTATTGCACTTTTATAACTATTAACTTCATAAGGGATTTTTCGAAACCCACATCCCAGAAGGCTTAAATTGGGGTTAAAAGTTAATTTGGACAATAATATATTATATTTAAGTAAGGAATCTGAGACTTCGCGAATGGAGTATCTTCCTTAAGAGGATTGAATTATCCTCCTTGGATTTAATAGGGGTTGAAAGTTTGTATGGAAATTAACTTCAAGTGAGAGAGCTGAGACTTTTAGCACGTATCTACTGTTTATTAAAAGTTATGAATACGGTCATTTTGACAGTCTCTTAGAACCGATCGCCGCCGTTGGGGGGTTAAAAATTGATACAAGAAACATCATTTTTAAACTGAGACTGCGAATATTATTTTAAAGCTAAAAAAGCTATTTACTGTCTGTTAAATAAAACGCATCCGCTAGGTAGTTTAGTTATCGTTGACATTTAGTGGCAGATTTATGTTATGATTTGAAAAAGAGAGACAAAATCTTTTAAACAAAAAAATAAAACCGACTCCAAAAAAACTAAAAAGTACAAAATAACGCCATAATTCAGTTCCTTCAAATTACTTACAAGTGACCGTTTGTATACTCAATCTATACAGTATATACAATTAATGTTATTTTGGCGTCGGTGCCATATAATGTGTAAAATATTGAAAATTGACGATTTTAGTAACTTGTGACACGATGGCACCGACTCCAAAATAACATTAATTGTATATACTGTATAGATTGGGTATACAAACGTTTACTACGAGTCGGTTTTATTTTTTTGTTTAAAAGTTTATTTATTTTACACTTTTTAGTTAATCGTTACTTAAAAGTGTATCTCGTGACCATTCGAACAAGCGCAAACACGGCTAGGATACATTATTTTATTACATAGATCTGGTGCCTACCTTCCGGCTCCATCATCAAATCAATTCGATGGTACCATTCTCATCAGGAATATTTAAATTTGTGACTATGAAGTTGCTTAGCTAAATTAATCAAGATATTTTGTCGCCACCCGTAAATCATTTATCATTGAGGAGTTCCGATGGCATTCTGTGGTCTTCTGCATCAGTTCCACTTCACCAATTTACACTTTCTGAATGCAAATACTTATTATTATAAACAAAGATCAGAAACAAATGAAAAAATTTTTCGACGATACTGGACTTGAACCAGTGCCTTGAGCCAGACCGGGGCAGCACGCTCTACCATCTGAGCTAATCGTCCACACCAGTAGTCGACGAATTTTGTCATCTGTTCTTGCTTATGGATCTCTGTATGGTGCATCCGACTCTTTAGCCTTAAAAAAGATCAGAAACAAATGAAAAATTTTTTCATTTGTTTCTGATCTTTGTTTATAATAATAACACTAGTGGAGTGATCCACTAATAAATTGCAAAAATTGTGATTATTATCATGATATTTGTAAAACAAAAAGTAAATACTTATTATGTTTCTAATAATACCAAAATCGCTATATGTATGCCTACAATATTTGAGTTCCTTCAATTCCTCATGGATTCCACCATCAGGTCTTCACCAAAATTAAATGGGACCAACTATAAAGTACCTTCTATAAAACCAAAAAAAAGTTTTGAAATCGGTAATTTTCTCTGAGTAATCGGAGAACATCCATAAAAAAAAAACATTCCGTCGAATTGAGAACCTCCTCCTTTTTTTGGAAGTCGGTTAAAAATATATACGCTCTTTTAAAGATAAATAAGGTTTGAAACACAGTTACACACCTACAGTTTTCAAATTTCATAGACTTTATAGGAAAGGGAAATCATCACAAGCCAAGTATAGTGTATACTTACATATGTACCTATGGTAATTTGTGATTTTCGGGTTGTATTAAATTTCCAAGGTTTCGGCCTCGAGGAACCTTTGCTGACTGCGGAGGGGGGGAAGATACAAAATTATTATATTTAGATATTGGATTTATCGTCTTGGAATACCTATGACCTCCTCTCCCCCCAACCGGTTATAATATAAAAACGAGGCATGACAGTGGGATCTGGTTATTTTTCCGGGGTGAAAGTAGGCTATGTCCTTCCCTCGGCTTTAAACTTTCTATAAGCTAAATTTTATCTTAATCAGTTCATAGTTTAGCTGTGAAGAAGTAGTCTTCCTATTGTATCCCTAAACACCCTGCTTAAGTTCCAGTAAATTTGGAATACTTTCCAGATAATAGTACATTATTGCTGGAAATAGTTTATTTCAGAACGGCTAATGTTTTAACGTTTCTACCATCTAAGAACCTGCCTACCTAATTGTAAGTATTTTTTTTTTCATAGACAGTAAGTAGGCTTTTATGCTTCTAGGACAGTGAAGAAAATATATTCTTACGTATGATCTATAATGTTATTCTGCCGTCAAATCGTTTATTTATTTATTTATTATTATAGTACAGCCACATTGTATATATTATAACATTCACATTAATTATGGTATTCTTGATTTGCTACGTATCTATACGAATTTACTCACAATCACCGCCCGCTAATAATAAAACGCGATTTCGAATATGATCCTGATAAATAATCAGCAGCCCTCACTTAGAATTCAAGGCAAATAAATATTTACATTCGTGTTAGTACCAGTACTTAAACATGTTCACGTACGGTATACTCAAGAGCGAGCGCATGCGTCGTGTGTGGGGGCTCACTAACGGCGATCCCCGGCTTTCACATGACTATTGTTAGGACGTACTTGTAATACTAATGAAAACCGCACCGACTATATCTTTGTATATACTTACCATAAGCATTTAATAATTAGTCTGTAACATTTAAATTGCCAAATATATCGCCACACGATACACAACTGTACACCTGCGGCAACATATTTGGCACTTTGGATATTAGATTAAAGACTTTTTAATGCTGACTGTAATAGTACAGCTCAATAATATGAAATCATTAATATCAGATAAAAATAGTTTTATAAACTAAATTATTTTCTATCTGTACTTGTGAAGGCACGGGTTTTTTTTGTTGTTATTGCCACTGCATCCAGAAACTATTTATGCCCTAGAAAAGATGGACTCGCTCATCCCATAAATAGAGTCAAGTTTCACTAAACAACCCAACCGTTCTTCAAGGCGACAGAGTACACTAATTTTACGAATTGGATAACTGTTAATATGCCATTTTCTATCTTAAATATTTATCATATTTGTTTTATGATTTGCTTAAATAATACTAAGCTTATATTAATAATAATGCTAAATGGTTTAAGTTGACTGTTCAAATCGATGATTTCTAATAGAAAAGTTTGCATTTTAGCAGTGGTCCAACTCATAAAACGTAAAACTAATTAATTGAACTACATTAAATAAGAAATCTAGACTAATTCGGAAAAAAAACTAGATAAGAGTAAGATTATTGTACAAAAACATTATCTGCATACACATTATATGTTTTGGTCATTATTTTGTGATAAATTAAACATTTAACTCGCCTTCGAAAGTAAACTTGAGTTTAACGCGTGACAAAAATATGTAAAATAGCATCAAAGAATGAAAAAAATGTGTATTAGCAACCTTGAATCCCATACCTCAAAGTAAAGTAATAGTACATTACTGCAGACGCCGGGAAAGAAGGGCTTGGCGGGTGAGTAGGTATAGACTGCGGATATTGATACGAAGCCGGCAAGCACTTTTCTCAAAAACATGCAATGAAAAAAAAAAATACACCACTCAAAAAATTAAAAGACAAATGTTTTAAAAATGTTCGCTCCAATCCCTCCAAAATGTTTTTTTTTTACGGAAGTCGTCCGAATTTCGCGTGTGTAGTGTTCGAGTAGACCCTATATTAGGCCGTTATACACAGCTTGATAATAAGAGTCTTAAATAAAATAAATGCAGAGGATTTTAAACATTTTCTATGGTCTCTAGACAATATTCTAAACCATACAGATTTGTGTTCTAGCAATTCGTGTGTAATAGGCATTAACGCGGCTATTTTTGGTCCGATAACCATTCAGCCACTAGAAAAAAATTATCAATATATAATTCCGCTGTTTAGCCTGTTCATGAACACAGACGCCATGGTTACATTAAAATAAAATAAAATAAAATCTTCCCTGCCTAGCCCTTCACTTGTGTAAAAAAATCCTTTACAGTTCTCTCGAGTTGTTCCGCCTGAAACGTGATATTTTGAAGCCTGTTTTAACGCACGTAATGACGACATTTCATTGCATGTTTGAGAAAAATATTTATCCTACTAAGTATCTAATTTATCACAACCACAACTTAAAAAAACCGGCCAAGAGCATGTCGGCCCATGCTCAGCGTAAGGTTCCGTAGCTGTTACTACACAGAAATGCACAACAGATGCAAAAAAATACGATCTGAAAAAGTGCATCACCAAAAGAACGTGTATCTTCGTGGCACTTACATTCTTTTGCAGAGAAACTCAGTTTCGGCAATAACTTGAAAACCGATCATGTTGAAAGCAATTTTCTTTGAAATTATTCTTTAAGCAGTATATTTTTATTTTCTGAACATGTGGTTTAAAAGATAGAGGGGGGCAATACAATTTATGCTACGTTATTAAAGAACTGTCGAAATATTTATGTGCAATACGTGGATGATTCCTGAAAAAAGATGTTTCATATTCTTTTCTATGGAGTAGATATATTTATTTTTATTATTTATCTAACTACCAAACTAAGTAGCGGCTTCGTACAAGACACCTACAGTCCAAATTTCACCAATATACATTCAGTAGTTTTTGAGTAATATGCCTATGACATACGGACGGATGGACATGACAAAAGTATAAGGGTTCTGTTTTTGCCGTTTTGGCTACGGTACCCTAAAAAACCCTTTTCTTCTGTTAATTCGGCTTGTTTTGGTAGACTGTGGTGGCGCCTTGAGAGAGCCAATTGATCGACATCTATACTAACAATCAATTAGCTTAAATCGCGATCGCGACTGCGTCGCCTGGGATGCTATATTAACTTATAGTTACTACATGTAACTAGAAAGTGCCCACAACTTCGTACGCCGAGGAGAATAGTCACCTCTCGTTCGGCTTCATCGCATCAGCGCTGCGCCTTGCTGGGCAGATTTTAACCATTATTGGCAAACGCATTGCTGGACATTCGGTGATGGCTATAAGATCGAACCGAAAAAAGAAGGTGTCCGCAACCACTATAGCGGAAGAAAAAAGGCATAAATAACCCTCTTTTTTGCTTCAGCTATGAACACCCGTGTGTGGCAAATAGTTGACACCTGTTCAGTTGTTTAGGTGATGATCTTTTGTACTTATATCGGACATACAAATACAAACATAACAAATATTTAAAAAGAACCTGCTAATATCCCGTTTCACACAATAGACGAATTTTTTAAAGAAAAACTTCAATAATTGTAAGGATAATAATTGGTTCTAAATAATAATTATGTTTGAAATAGATAATGCTGTAAATAATTTAGTTATAATGAATAATGACAATGATAATAATGTTCTATGAATAAATATTAATTTTAATTAACTTAAATATAAAATTAAAATAATAATTATACCATGCTATAATTCTATACACAGTGAAACCAAGTTTTCACATGCCTAACGGTAGAATATACAAGGAACCATGATACTATTGTAAGACCTTATGTACCATATATTCCTGTGAATAAATTTCATTTCATTTCACTGTTTGTTTTAACATGTACAGACATTTCATTTTAAAATTTTATTTATTATAATATATCTATGAATAGAGGCCTATGGCCACATGACCAGCCCTGCATGATGATATCATAATAGTATAGTTTTTTGTATAATTGTAATGTTGGCCTCACACATAAGACCTACGTTCAACTTAAGTGGCATTATTCGCTGTGGAATTTATGTGTTTGTAAATCTAAATGACGACGAAACGACGAAATTCTAGTGTTCTGCACACAAAAATATTTCGTTATTTCTTTCCCGATTAGGTACTCGTAGGCACTCGTACAGTATTAAGGATAATTAGGAATGTTCGTTTTGCGAGATAATTGCTAGTCAACTAGTTTGATATTTAACTTTCCATTGTAACAATGAAAATAACTTAAACATGTTTATAAACATATAGTGTAATACACAATGGGTTCAAGTAATTGTTTTGTAGGCCAGACTTTGTAATAGTTATGTTGCGTAATCGGCACATGGCGTTGTTTAGTTCCTGAGATGTCTTGTTTTTTGATGTATGGTAATTAATTTATTACTTCATTAAATTGAATATAGTTCATTTGAGTTCAATGAATGAAACTTGTGTGTTCGTTTAAACATGACTAATGTCCGCCTTTAATTGAAACTGCGTCATCTCAGCATTTTATCTTTCATGGTGTAAATTAGGTATTACAACAGGCTTGGTCAAAAAAATCCGTACTGCACGGCTTTACCATCGATTAAACCACGCACGCACCGTTAAGTTACTGATAAGATAAGGAACCACGTCCTTGACGCGGGTTTATCCGTTTGTGCTGGCGCCGTATTTATGATTTCCTCCTTTATGCACAATACTCAATCATAATGGGTACGTATCAAAATGTACAAGTTCAGAATACATAATGTATCTGAATATAAAAAGTAATTTGACATACGTTCAAAATTCATAAGCTTGGAATACATAATGCTCAAAATTCATAACAATGCTTATTGATTCTATTACTTAAACTTAAAATACATAATGATTAAATTGTATAAGCGAGTGAACAAGAGCAAAAGTGACTCGTATATGTTAGTTTAGAAGGTTTTGGTAGGAGCGGATCACACTGCCTTGCTTGTATGAATATGATTTTATGATATTATGAATATTGGGATTATGTATGGATAAGTAATAATAATGGATACAATGGTTTGATATAAATTAGGTTTTAAGCTAGGCTCTATAATAGCTATCCAAGGAAACCGGCCAGTAATTCGGGCTGAAAATCGTTCGCGCTAATAATGAACAGAAACTGGATATGGTCATTGTAGTCAAAATCTCAAAATTGACATATACCTTGCAGTAGTATATGTAATAAAGATCATTATCTAATGAAATCGTAACCGGTTAACGTGTTTGCTGATTTATGACAAATATTTTGTAAATATGCATATTGTATTGTAGCGGTATGGAGCTGTCTTTTATTGCACGAGTTCGATTTTAGAAACTGGTTATTCGAATATTCTTAAAACAGGAAGATCTAAATTATGGAAACATTTGAAGACTATTTGTTTCCATAATTTAGATCTGGATTTGAACCAGTGCGTTGTGCCTTACCGGGGCGCACGCTCTTGTAGCTTATCTATCTAGCTGTCGTGTTAGTACAGTTTTAGATTCAAGTTCCGACTAGTCTATTTTTAGGGTTCTGTAGTCAACTAGGAACCCTTATAGTTTCGCTATGTCCGTCTGTCTGTCCGTCTGCTGCTTAGCTCCGTGATAATTAGTACTAGAAAGCTGAAATTTGGTATCAGTATGTGTATGTATCACGCCGACAAAACGGTTAAATAAAAACTTTCGGGTACTCTCGTACACCAACACTAGTGTGCGGTGTCGTCGCATAGGCCTTTTAAGAATAATAGGGGTCTCCAAACATTATTTTTTGATAAGGTCAGCAGTTTTGTAAATATTCGCTCCGGAAATCCAAAAAATAGCGTCGTCCCCCCCCCCATGTAACTTTTCAACCACGGGTCAAAAAATAAGAAAAAAATCATGAAAATGAGGCATTATATTTTATTTACTTAATGAAAACTGTACAGAATAAGATCGGTTAAGCCGTTACTGAGTTATTTATTTTATTTATTTATTGCCAAAAAACTGCGCTACTCAAGTAAGGTATGTAAGTGCCGTGGAGATACGCTCTTTTGCTACTACTCTTTTTCATATCGTATTTTGTTCATCTGTAGTGCATTTTTTTTGTATGTATGGCTGCGGAACCCTACACTGGGCATGGTCCGACATGCTCTGTCGGTTGTTTCATATACAAACATTGTAAAATTTTACATTTCGATATTTTACCCATCATAATAATAAAGCATGTTTGTATTCAACCTATATAGATAAATGATTTGGTATTAAAAGTTATTTACACCAGACACTGTTTGCTGGTAAGTACGAGTAGGTAGTTAGTCCTACAGTACTTAATTTTATAATGCGTCTTCATGAGAGATCGAATCGCATTTATTTTGTCTTTCATTAATTTAACATTACTTACCGCCCTAGTGATGTTATTGTAAAGTGTATTTATCCTGCGCGCTATTGAATATATTCATAAGAAGTGGTTCCTTTTTATCCAACGAATTCTGCCTTCTAAAGGTGTTATTACAGTCCAATATTTCACAATCTAAGTATAATTCTAGCATCATTCTGGTATTTTTAGGTGTCTATACTTTGCTGAGATATCTAATATCCATTTGGCGTGGCGTTTCATGATAAAACTCAATTCTGGCTACCGCAGCCCGCAGCCCGCCACTCCCCCAGGTGCCCAGCCCGCGCTGGCGGCGGTAGAATATTGTGTAGAGTCGGTGCCTACGTGCCGGGTTCCCAGAAAAGCTATAACTTTCATACTAATGAACAAATATGTTTGCAATTGGGACAATTTTCGATATTTTCTTATCTCAAACATAGCACGCTGAAAACGTATAGCTGGTGATTTCATAGTTTCACTAATACAATATAATTGTAACTAAAGCAATCGAAGGTTTTTATTTGTTGTTTGTGTTAATAACATATCTTCTTCTGTTTCCGCGAGTATTACTGATTTAAATAAAACAATTTTAACGGATTATATCTCGACGTTTCGGAAGCTTTTCAGCTTTCAATGTTCAAGGGTTTACTGTGAAAAAATATATTCTCCAGCAAAGTTACAATTTGTGCAAACTACCCACGTTGAGAAAACAAATAAAGGTGTACATGTACCCACATACATGTCAGATGACCGTAATCTGTCAAGGTGTGGTATTGTACCGTAATAATAATAATTCAGGAGGCTTTTTTTTCTGGTAATCGTCCTGTTGTCTTAAGTAATAACCCAGTACCTATTTAGATCTAGCGGGTACTGTCTCTGTGCGCATACCATCACACAGGTAGGGACAGCAGCCGCGGGGTGTCCCCCTTAGATTTGATTAAACTGTCGATAGAGACTCTACGCGTTGGTTTCGGCTTTATGCACGCAAAAGTCCGGGACATGTCCCGTGCGAGGGTGCGCCATACAATAATAATTCGTACATGGAGCATTTCACGCCAAGCGGGAAGCGAAAAATATGTCAGGTTATACAATTTCTAGAAATTTGCAACAGTTATACTACTCGTCATCCTGAATCGATGTACATTTTTAGTTTTTTTTTTATTCGGCTCCGTTTCCGGTTTAGAAGCATTAAAAAAAATAAGAAAATCCGAGGACTGGATTTTTCAAAAGCTGTTTCGGCTATTACCAAATAAAATAAAATAAATTGGTTTTCAATGTTTCTCGCTGAATATACTCGTACACTGCTAATTTTGGCACTTATAATAATTTTGAAATTTATCATTTTTTTTCATACAAAAAACCGGAAGTAAAATTTTGATATCAATTTTCGACTAAATTCGGTATTTTATAAAAAAATATTTACCGTCTTAAAACGTAGCTTGTAGCTTGTAGAAATGACATGAAAAGTTTGAGAATGGGATTTGCAATAGTTTCGAAGATATATGAACATAAGTACCAAGGTGCCGCTCAGAGCGCCGTACTGGCGATATCTTAGGTCGATCAGCGTACATGTACAAGCAAAAATATAAATGTTAAGTATATGTATGTATGATACCTAGATAGTAGTTATTGACAAATTTTTAAGGGTAAATAAAACATTGGTAAAGTAACAAAAACAAAATGTATTTGAACTCCCAATTTTGTAATTCTCATTGTAACTTGTTCGTTTCACTATAAGATCATCATTGATTGTTGGTGATACTTTTTGTACCGGGAATAGTCACAGCAGGTTCAAATCGTTGTCGCTCACAATACAGAACATGCATGAAATTTTTTCATCGCTTTTCTTAACAAAATATGAAAATACCGTAAAAACTATTTCAAAAAGTGAAATTAAAATTAAAATTTATTACTAACTAGCTTCTGCTCGCGACTTCGTCCGCCTTAAATTCGTTTATCGCGGATGCGGGTATTTTTCCGGGATAAAAAGTAGCCCATGTCCTTCCCCCGAGACTCAAACTATCTCCATACCAAATTTCATCCCAATCGGTTCAGCGGTTTCAGCGTGAAGAGGTAACAGACAGACAGACAGACACACTTTCGCATTTTTAATATTAGTATGGATAAATAAGTATGTCTGAAGTTAATTTAAAATGTAAAATATTATGTTGATGTTTTTCAAGTTGACAACATGGGTTCCAAAGACAACCAATATTAAATATCTGAACAATATGTATTTTATTCTACACTTTTAATTCTCTCTTCCCACTATTTGCTAACACACATATTTGAGAAAAGTCTGCACCTCCTTCCTAAGTAGCGCCATACGATTCAGGTGCAAACTTAACTCAATCATGTGTAGAGGCTACCCCCCCTTTTAAAGGTTGAATTTATATAGCCGATAACCTGGCCGAAGATTTTCTCAACAGATAAGTAAAGTTTATATCAAAATCTGTTCAGTCGTTTTCACGTGATGCGCGCACAAATAAACAGACAAACAGATAAACAGACAAAAATTCGAAAAACTGTTGGAACGTGATCTGTTATCGATTTTAAGTATGCCCGACCTATTTTTTTAATATATTCCATGTAAAGACTTTTGAACCTCTTCAGCTTTATTATATGTATAGATTGCATTACTGCTGGTGAGTAAGGTTTCCAGAGCTTAATAGAGGAGCTGTTTTGTGTGCAGTACAGAAACATTGTCATTTCTGCTACCTGCCAGGATTTGAAAATATCAGTCACTAGCTTCTGCCCGCGACTTCGTCCGCCTTAAATTCGTTTATCGCGGATAAGCGTATTTTTCCGGGATAAAAAGTAGCGTATGTCCTTCCCCGGGACTCAAACTATCTCCATACCAAATTTCATCCAAATCGGTTCAGCGGTTTAAGCGTGAAGAGGTAACAGACAGACAGACAGACACACTTTCGCATTTATAATATTAGTATGGATTATACAGCGATTTGACAGAGAGGTCCGACATGTACTGTTACGTCACAGTCTACTACGGTCATATAATAGTACATTATGATACAAGTGTGGTTCGAAAGCCGAGAGTGTAATGACCAATGCACACGAGAGATTATTATTATTTATTACAATATTGACATTTAAAAAAAATAATCATACGTCGATATGAAATATTTGTAAATATGAAAAATGACAAATCAAATCAAAATGGCGCGCTGCAGCAGGTGCATTTGTCTATGCGCGCGCACGAGTGTTTAGTCAAAGGCTAATTGGCCAATCAGCCAAACATTAATAATATAATAAACTGAATCATTATATCAATTAAATACAATCAAAATGTTATTTTCTTCAGAAAACTTTATAATCTATTGAAATTAATTGCTTTTTACAAGTATCAGTTTTATTTATCATATATTATTTAGTCTTATTAAAGTAACCTTACATGTTTCTTGTAACTAAAACCTATTTGCTGAAGTTTAAAAGAACTGTAATGAAAAAGCGCTAGTGCGATTATGTAATGTAAAAAAGACGCGTGTGTAATGGACTGGATTACAGCCATAAAAACGATGTAATAAGAGCCACTATACGAGCAGTGTGTTGTAAACTCCATATTAAATTCTGTTTTGCTAGAAAGAGATATAATGAAATATTTGATCCTGGTTATTTTTATATTTATTCGAAAAATATTTTTTTGCACTGTTTGTTACATGAACGAAATTTTAATAAAGCAAAAAGAAAAAATATGCATATTCCCTATTCATTCGATAAGAGCAACCTGAAAATCATCTTCCAATTAATTATAATTTAATTTGGGACAATGATTATTACTTGATAGGAGACCAAAATTAGCGATGTGGAATCGAGACTGAATGTACTTTTTTTTCTCCATACAAAAATGGAGCACCCTAATGTTCATAGTGATAAATCATATTTGTCAGGACTCTCTAGGTTTCTCTGCAGCCCTAACCACCTGGCTTTGCCCTGCCCCGCTACCGACGGTACCTTAAGGCTTTTTTATATTGTGTTAATTTTTTTGTTATAATAAGCACAATCTAATTGTATGATCTACATACGATGAATACAACTGATATATTGCGGTCCTACACGTTTTTCTTGATAAAACTGATAAAACTGAATGATTACCTATAGAATTTATCGGGCGCTATACAATTGCGGAAATATGTTTGAGGATGAGTATGATGACTCAATTCATAGACCGTTATTGTCTAGATTGCAAGTAATTGATAAAATAGGTAAGAACACTCTGCATGGCCGGCAATGCGATTGTATCCAGAATCAATTTGTGGGTTCCAAGTTCATCTTATAACAATGTGTGTTGAGTGATGATCAAGGACAGATGTCTACATATTTTCCATTGCTAATTAAAACGTTAGCTGGCATGAATAGCACGAGTGTACTTATACTTACAGGCTTAAGTGTTATAACTTTCCTTGAACATGCGGGTGCCAAAAGTGATTCAAATCCGTCCACTCGTTTCGACGACGACCAAACATTAATGCGAAGCTTCTGTTCATTTGTTAAGAAATTCCTTTCCGATCTCACGTCTCTAATAATAGATTACATATCGGAAAAAGTTATGAATTAAGAGATACATTATAATATGTCAAAAGTACTCGCCGGCTACGTCATTTTTGCTTATAGTAATATCATTGGACACAAATAATTTGTATAACATGAAATGGAATATAATTAGAAACATACAAGTTAACGATATCCAGATTTCTTTTAAATTGTGTTGTACTTAAGCGCATATTCTCTCTCTTAATTCTATATATTACTAGTACTGTACAGATGATTCAAGTCAACAAAACATATATTTTAATGTTTTTGAACATGTAAAAAATTAAGGTGCCCCATTTTCTAGTGCGGTACATGTACTTGAAAATAGGGCACCTTATTTTTTTGTGTACGTACGTAGTTATGTATTTTTATATATTTGCTTACTTTGCTTAAATTATTTTAACGATATTTTTTTTTGCATATATGGATGCGTTCTATTTCAAAGATACAATGAGCTTCATGATCAATTACACTCTATGTATCCACGCTAAATATTTAACTATTGTTAGAACACAAATGAAAAAAATGGTTCATGCACTGTGCAATGGGTGAATCAATATTTAGACCCACACTTTTGACGTCTGTGGTGTTACCAAAAATGTGTCTGGAGTTACCAAGAAATCGGGCTTCTAATATGATATTTTCCTGTTTGTTAGGTTTAACAGACAGGGACATTCGACGTTAAAACGTACGTAAAAATAAAATGTCTGTACCTTCATAAAAGATATAAAAAAAAAATTTGAAACGGATTATTTGGAGGTCACTGAATTGAAATATATATTTGAGTATGTGTCGTTGTGGCTTCATCAAGCCAAATCTTCTAATCGGATTTCAACTATTTTTAGTATACGGGTAGCTGGGTATCTCCAGTTGGTTTTAGGATAGGTACTTTTTACCCAACTACGCTGAAGAAGAAATACCGGCCAAGAGCATGTGGGACCAACTCACTGTCGGGTTCCGCAGCCGTCACACAAAAAAATGCACTACAGATGGAAGAATACGATATGTAAAAGATCACTAGCAAAAGAGAGTATCTCCACGGCACTTACGTCCTTTTGCTGAGAAGCGCACTTTTTCGGCATAACTCAAAAACGGGATATCGGATAATGTTCAAATTCATTTTCGTTAATAGTATTTATTAAGTTTTATCTTTGTATTGTAGAAAATAGAGGGCGGAGGGGGGGACAATTTATGCTTCTTTCGGAGGGACTTATATATCCGAAAATATTGACTCAATCAAAAATTCTCTCAAAATGTTATCAAAAGAACTGTACAATTATGTGCCACGGGTGCCCTTCAATTTTCATACAAACTTTTAGCATAATCTCATATAACTACGATTAAAACTCATAATAAACATGATAATTTTGTTGGACATAATAATTAAACAACAGAATACTGTATAATCATAAAAACATTATTTATAACGATCATTAGGAATCATTTTACTTGTTTATAACATACATTCAGTATAATGATTAAAATTTAGAACTAAATTTTACCGAATGATCGGGACATAATATTATATGCTAAGAGGGGTAAAGGTCAAAAACCGAAAACTGTAGGTTAGGTTAGGTTTGTATTGTGACCATGTACAGCGGAACGTCAAAATGCTTGCATGCTTGCGTGAGAGTTGCTTAAAAAGGAAAGGAAAAAGGATTTTTAGTATTTTTGAGTTACTCAATAAAACATTTAGTTAACAATAAACAACTTAATGAAAATAACGCTAACTATAAAACATTATAATACTTGAAAGGGTAACTTTTTAAAAAGTGAAGTTATAAAAAAAGACCAAATGTTTATATTTATTTTAAAACATGCCAAGAACCAAAGAATGTCAATTTTAGTAGGCGTTTATATTCTTTGAACATTATGATTATGAAATGAACCGTATGAGCAATAAAAACTATACAAAGTGACCATTATACTGATTGCTTCTTAATATTTGCTTCTGTTTCCGAGATTATTTCTCATTGAAATAAAACAATTTAACGGATTATATCGCGTATATTTATCTCATTTTAGTTCCCGACGATTTTTTTTTTAAATATTATAATTAGTAATGAGGTAGCCTGGGAGTTTATCTTTGCAGCGTTTCTTTTCTCCTCAGTACGCCTCATTTGTGAAATGCTGCTTGGTAAATTATTAAAATACAATAATTAAGCCCTTCTGGCACATTTGTAACTGTCTTTACAGCTTAGGCCCATCTGGCATGTATGTACCTTTATGGGTAGATTGCACAAATTGTAACTTTGACAGAGGAAAATACATCTTTTCTCAGTCCACCCGTGACCATGGAAAGCTGGAAAGCTTTCGAAACGTCGGGAACTAAAATGAGATAAATATACGCGATATAATCCGTTATATTGTTTTATTTCAATGATTGCTTCTTATACAAATACATTACTATGCAACTAAACTATTATTAATATCGAAATTATTCAATTCGTTTATATTCATTTGGTTTTTTAACCGACTTCCAAAAAAAGGAGGAGGTTCTCAATTCGACGGAATGTCTTTTTTTTTATTTATGGATGTTCACCGATTACTCAAAGATTATTTGACCGATTTCAAATTTTTTTTTTGGTTTTATAGAAGGTACTTTCTAGTTGGTCCCATTTAATTTTGGTGAAGATCTGATGGTGGAATCCATGAGGAATTGAAGGAACTCAGATATTGTAGGCATACATAGCGATTTTGGTATTATAAGAAACATAATAAGCATTTGCATTCAGAAAGTGTAAATTGGTAAAGTGGAACTGATGCAGAAGACCACAGAATGCCATCGGAACTCCTCAACGATAAGTGTTAAAATAGCTAAGCTTCCTCATACTCGCAAATTGAAATGGTTCTGATGAGAATGAGCCATCGAATTGATTTGATGATGGAGCCGGAAGGTAGGCACCAGATCTATGTAATAACATAATGTATCCTAGCCGTGTTTGGGCTTGTTCGAATCGTCACGAGATACACTTTTAAGTAACGATTAACTAAAAAGTGTAAAATAAATAAACTTTTAAACAAAAAAATAAAACTGACTCCAAAAAAAACTAAAAAGTAAAAAATAACGCCATAATTCAGTTTCTTCAAATTACTTACAAGTAACCGTTTGTATACTCAATCTATACAGTATATACAATTAATGTTATTTTGGAGTCGGTGCCATCGTGTCACAACTTACTAAAATCGTCAATTTTCAATATTTTACACATTCTTTATATGGCACCGACGCCAAAATAAGATTAATTGTATATACTGTATACTTAGATAGAGTATACAAACGGTTTGAAGAAACTGAATTATGGCGTTATTTTTCACTTTTTAGTTTTTTTTTGAGTCGGTTTTATTTTTTTGTTTAATAAACTATATAATCATTATGCAATTCGTATTATGTAAAATGAAAATTCGAAAATAGTTGTTGTTATTAAAAACGTTACACATTGAACAATATTTTTCTGTTTTGGTTACATGTATGGAGCGCCGGTTTTGGATTTTCTATATGTTTGTGTGTGTCCTTGTGGCTTCATCTGCTGACGCTTAATCGGCTAAACGGACTTCGAGTATTATTGGTAAACGGGTAGCTCCAATGGTAGTTATAGGCTATTTAATACCGAAGTATGTTGAAAATATAAATAGGGGTAATGATAATGACTTTTTCTCCTCCAGGAAGGATTTTGCGGACACCTTCTAGTTCATTAATAAGGCTGTTACAGCACTCCTTGCACCGGTTACAACTAGTTACAAGCGGTCGCAAACCGCATATGTGTCAAGTCAACATACGTGCGCTTTATAAACACCGCATTGTGGAGAGCCCGTACGCTAAGAATACCTTTTGTGCTGATTCGGTACCAAGGTAAATAATACGTCGTGATTTTTATTGCGGTAGCAACTAGTAAGAAACTAGCACGAATAATTAAGCTTCTGGTTACCGAACATGCGAACATTCTCTATTGCACTTCATTAAAAGTTGCCGCTCGACAATATGGCGTCTTCTAATCTAGGGTAGATATAAAAGATATCTAACGTTAATTAGGTTTTACAACACATAAGAAACACAGAGCAATACGGGACTTCCAGGTATTCAGATCGAACAAACGTAAATTCTGTCTGCCTGATTATCTTGACTACTGATGTGCAGATTGCGAAAACTTTCCAAAATGCTTAAAAAAGGTCTTTTAAACAGGTAAGTTAACACTAGACTTAAGACCTTTTGTATAGTAAAAATGCTTAAAAAAGGTCGTATAAACATGTAAGTTAACACTAGACTTTAAGACTTTCTTTAAGCATTTTGGAAAGTTTCCGCAATTTGCACATCAGTAATCTTGACATTATGCTAGCTGTTAGCTTCATACGAACCCCTGCACGTAGAAAATAATTGCGCTTATCCAGGTACGCCTAACTCACTTTTAATAAGAGAGTAAACTATGTTTACCTATGTATTAAAAAATAATGTAAGTTTTCAATTGTTTGTTCATGCGTCTTGGATATTTTCTTATGTATTTAAGTATCTAATATATTATCTATACTATTATAAAGTTGTTAAAATGAAATGTCTGTACATTGAAGATATTTTAAAAATATTGATTGTTACGGACTATTTGGAGGTAACTGAAACGAAAAATAATTTAATTTAATTTTATGTATTATTGTATGTTTGTATGTGTCATTGTGGCCTCATCACCGATAGATTTCAACTATTTTTGGTACACGGGTAGCTGGGTATCTCCAGATGGTTATAGGATACTTTTTACCCGACTACGCTGAAGAAAAAATAAGGGGTTATGACTTTCTCGTCCGCGAACGAAGTTGCGGGCACCTTCTGGTATATCGATATAAGTATGTTTGTTGTCGCCTGGTACCCCTAGTACAAGCTTTACTTCGTTTGAGAGTAGGTCTATTTGTGTAAAATTGCCCCTGATATGTAATATTTTCTTCTGTTTCCGCGATTATTACTCATTGAAATAAAACAATTTAACGGATTATATCGCGTATATTATCTCATTTTAGTTCCCGACGTTTCGGAAGCTTTCCAGCTCTCCATGGTCACAGGTGGACTATGATATGTAGTTATTTAATTAGTTCTATAATTCGTGTTACCATTCGTGGTTAAATTTCCTCGTTTGCCAGAGTTAGTGTGGCGTAACAAGGAAAACGTCTGAGACGTTTATAGGGATTTTGTTATTTAGGAATTCCGTAATACTCCTATAATTAGCTTCTAATTGATATCTGCTATAATACTAGCTACAACAAGCTAATTATGTGAATAATAATTTTCCGTACAGTAATATGTTTAGTCCACATCAAAGTGAGATAATTTGTGGCCTTATGTTACGTAGGGACGACATGTAAAATTTAAATATATATATTTTTAGGGCTCCGTAGCCAAAATGGCAAAAAAGGAACCCTTATAGGTTCGTCATGTCCGTCCGTCCGTCCGTCCGTCCGTCCGTCAGTATGTCACAGGCATTTTACTCAAAAACTATAAGACGAATGCTGATGAAATTTGGAACAAAGATGTCTTGTGTAAGCCGCTACTTAGTTTGATAGTTAAATAAAATATATATATATATTTCTAGGGGGGGCACTCCAGACATGTAACCGTAATTGAAAAACAAAAATTTCCGCAAATATCAATGTGTGGCACATCATTTGACAGATCTTCTAAAAACACTTTGATCTTTCAAAAAAATATTTTGAATCAGTGAATATTTTCGGAAATATTCGCTTCGAAAGTAGCAAAAATTGTGCCCCCCCCTCTATTTTCTTAACGGTATTTATAAAATATATGAACAAATTTATAAATTGTGTACCAACGAAAATTGTTTTCAACATGATCGGACATACCGTTTTTAAGTTATTGCCAAAAAACTGCGCTTCTCAGCAAAAGGACGTAACTGCCGGGGAGTACGGTCTTTTGCTGGTGTTTTTTATTTGCATATCGTATTTTTTTCATCTGTAGTCCATTTTTTGTATAAACGGCTGTAATTATTATTATGATTTTACACATAAGGAAAAATGTGTCCGTTTGTTGTAGGCTTAGAATAATAACGCCTAGAATGATAGTTACACACGCCGACGCGCCAAGCGTGAGGCAAAAAATGGATTCATGTAGTTGTGATCAACTCGTACTTACACGCGCCAATACGCACACAAACGCACCAGAAGTGTTGCTAGCGCAATCACATTCCCGAAAAACTGTGATACGTTGCGTACCGGCTATGTTTTATTTTTCAGAGTTTTTTTGACATATGAATGTACCTACTCATATTGTACTATTTAGTACCTAGCATAAAATAATTGTACTTTTTCATAGTTAACTAATAAACGATGTTTAGATTGGCCTGTACGCAACGTACTCGTCTCGTACGGACCAGAGGCTGAAAATTAAAATTCGAGTTACAGAGGCCGATAAAAAAATGTACTCATTATGTATCAAGAAGTATTAATAACAAAATTGAAAAAATATGCTCCCGTCGCCGTTGATTGTAATTATAAGTTAGCCGGTATGTACCGAGTACCTACGTTCCATAGGTACGAACAATAAATAGACTTTAAATGGGTATATAAAAAAAACGATATTAGAAAATTTTACCCAAAATGTACTGACTTTATTACAAAATTATGATAAATCTCTGTAAGTAAGTATTGTTTATCTCACAAGATTGAGGTAGGGATTACCGTAATCCGGAGACCTAAAAGTAACTAATTGGCCAAAAATAACCCCAAACGATAAAGTAATTTTAACTTTAAAATGTAGTTCACATATTTTTGTTAAAATTTACAGCTTTTTATTTTAGCGGGTTCACTTTAAACTGCCATTAAAAAAGTACTGCTTTCAAAGTTAAGTACCACTTTCTCAGTTTAACTTTGACTATGTTGTTTGTAATTTAATCAAGCAAAAACCTCACAAACTTAAAAAATTCATAGATATTGGAGAAAATGTTGCACAGTGCAATATACATACAAGAAACGAAGAAAATGTATTAATTGTAGTGCAGTACATTTTGGGTACATTTTTTTCACATCGACATTTTAGAGTACATTCATATGTAAAAAAAATCTCAAAAAAATAAAACGTGGCCGGTACGCAACCTGTCACACCTGAAAATGAGGGTAAAATCTTGGTGACTGGTAAAATAAAAAAATAAAATAATGATAGAACTATTCTTGACTTCAAAAATTAATCAATACATAACCGTAGGAATATTTTATTCAATTATTAATTCAGGTAATAATCCATTATAACCGTACCATCATGTTCATCATAAAGTTAGTTTATCATCAGGACAGAATTATGAGTAAATAAATCCGTTACATTGGCAACACTACGTTGTCATGCCGCTTATAGAAAATATGCAATTTAGTTTACTGTTTTACGTAAAAATACGAGTTAAAAAATAATATTTACGAGTGAAATGTTATCTTAGAATGTTTATCCTTCTTATCCGATGCATTGTGACACCCTTTCACTGCACAAACCGTCATATGAATTGAAAATGTGGGAGATGTTTACAGCTGACACGCGTTCTTGCGACTGACAAGCCGATCGGCGTACTTAGCCATTTATGGCCAAGTTTTGGTGGCCTCACCGTTGCGCATGGACTGCGCTTCTAGGCGTTATTATTCTAAGGTGAAAGGATTATAAACAGTATGGTATGACACATCATACGTCACTATCGATGTAGATAACTTGTAATTGAACTGTCAAATACACTTCAATACACAGCACAAAATTATAATATAAAATAACCAAGTGTCCGATACACTTTGAAAATAGGTTTGTCCACCACCGGTCATGTCAATTTTCTATTCCATCCGTAATAGTGAGTCGTAGGATGTAATTCAGACAATTCGAGTTAAGCTGCGTCTAGTTCGCCTCTAAATTACACACGTCTTTCATACGCATTTGAAATCAGTAGTTGAAGTTAAAATATACTTGTCCATCTTGCAGATTGTCAAATTTGGCTTAAAAAACGAAATCAAGGTTCAGCAACGCTGCATATAGCGCTGCTATCACATTTGGCAAGTTTTGTGAATACGATAATTGATTAGATCACTCACTAAAAAGCAACCTCTTCGGAAAAAAAAATCTGGTGAGGTCATATCTTATTATTACGTGTAATCATATGAAGTTTATGTTTTTACTCTTGTCTGATGTAAGTAATGGGGAATGGGGAAGGACGACGTCGTGTTACCATCAGGCCCGCGCCGCGCCGGTCCGCCGCGCGAGGCGGCGGCTGCGTCACCAAGCGCAGCTGGGAGGGGAGGTGGAGCATTCACGGGTCATAGATGCCACGCGAAAATCATATAACCATATTAGGAGTGCTTCACTGCATATTCGAATTATTTCGATGGGTATTTATCTACTTGTTTTTACTTTTCTTGACAAACCTCAGTTTAAAAAAATGCCTATCACTGTAGAATCAAGGATAGCCTTTGTTAGATCAACTACGATAAGGCTACTATAAAAGTAAACATTTCAGCAGACAGTGAAAATGAGTCTCCACGAAATACACTAAAAATTTAGTTAAAGTTTCGTAAGGTCACTGTCGCGTGGCACCACTGACTCTAGTAGCTGCTCGTCTATACGCTCTCTTATTGACAGTAACAGGATAGGATTTCAACGATCAATGACTTTGAAAGTCTGAGTAAAGAAATTATTAGTAGCAGCTTTAGGAATATTCAGCAATAATAAGCCCATTATATTGACATGAGCTGACGAAGCTCCGAGTAAGTGCGAGCTCCGACAGCCGCGCCCCGCCACCCCAGCCCGCCGGCGCGCGCGCACGCTGCGAGCACGTGTTGGTTGCGTGCTGCGGCACTGCGCACAAGCACGACCGACGCTTGTCCCGCACCGAAACACGTTCCGATCAGTACGGAAGACGCATACTTTAGCTATCCACCTAGTTGGTCTATCACTTTAACGAAACACGAGTTATCAAATATTTTCATTTTGGCAATAGAGTTCGACAATTTGTTGCCAAGAAATAAAAGGGAATCTCTGAAACGCGGTTTCGAAGTGTAAGTGATCGTTTCTATTTATTACCAATACCGACCGATACCGTCAATTATTTATATATTTAAACTTTATTGCACACTACATGAAAGTACAAATAGCGGACTTAATGCCATAAAGGCATGCTCTGCAAGTCAACTTTTAGGCTAAACAGAGAAATTATTGGGATATCGGTATTTAGTCAAGAAGAAAGGAAATTAATGCCAATAAATGTAAAAATATATGTGCCTATGTATTTAAAAATGTAACTTACGTCAAAAATGGTATCTCTATGTACCCTTTTTATTGACAAAAGTACTAAAAACATTTTAAATACATTTATACTTAATTCGTTTCAAACGGAAAAGATACTACATTTTATAACTTAACTTTCGTTCCTATGCCGTATTGGCTTGGCTAGCTCTGTCGTAAATCTTAATGACAATGGCGTGTATCCTTAGTCATTAAATGAATTAAGTTAAAGCGGAGAGCGGGATATTACATCGATTAAAATATACAACTTTACCTCTACTACACTAAACACGAAATACAATTATGAACCGAATTAGTTATACCTACATTATAACTGACTTGCGGGTTTTAATTTTAACCCCAAACAAAAAATTGAGGGCTGTTAAGTTGGATGTATCTGTGTGGTCTGTCTGTCTGTGGTATCGTATCTCTTGTACAGATGAACCTATTTTAAAATTGCTTGTTTGTCTTTGAAAGGTGACTTCATTAATTGTTTTTAGCTACGATTTAACGATGCCTGGGTAATATTCCTTGTATTTACGATAGTATGCATCAGTATGTACATCATTCCATGACAGGTATAATTGTTACATTGTTTGCAATACGTACTCTGAACACAGTGTAACGCTATCAATGTTATTCAACATTTTGCAACATAGCGAATTGTTCAACTGGCAGGTATTATAAGTCAAAACAAAACAATGGCTTCTCTGGTTTCATGAATCCTTGGTTATTTCAGCGTATTTTTAAAGCGAATTGAATGTATTTGTTGTCTTTCGCGTCTTTCAAACACAAACCGTAACTAAATATAAAATATAAATAAACGTCAAGAAAAGAAAGAAGCGGGAAAAAAGATACATCAAATTCTAATTCTAATCCTGATGGTAGTGGCTATTCCAGGCTAATACAGCCTCCGTATCACTGCGACCACAGATGATTATTGATGTTGATAATGTGATCGCTACCTCCTATAGTTCCCGGTATCCCGGTCAAGTTCTGTTGATGCAAAGAACTTCAGAACTTCTTTGATTTCGAGAGTCTTTATCTCTTCGGGGCACAGTAAATGTTTTCCCAGTATAGAGCTGCGGTTGTGTATTAAGGTGCGTCCACACTTGTATCATTTGCTCGTATCCGATCACCTCGCCACCGGCGCAACGTCCAAACGCGTGATCGTGACGTTGCGCCGATCGGATCGCTCGAAATCCATTTTGCTACGCGTATCACACAGTTATATCGGAAGAGGGCGGCATGATCGGCGCGCCGACAGTAAGCGTCCAAGCAGCGCGATACGCAGTCATGCCACGGCATGGTGATCGGATACAAGCAAATGATACAAGTGTGGACGCACCTTTTAGGGAGGGGCAGTCCGTGAGAAAGTGCAAAGGTGTTCCCTCCGCTATTCGGCAGAGCCTACATAACCTCGTGTCACTTTTCACAATTGTCTGCGTGTGCTTATTCAGACAACAGTGGCATGTAAGCACCCTCACTAAGATGCGAAGATTGTTCTTGGACAGTGCTAAGACCCCCGTAGATGTCTTTTTGCTGTAGGTTTTTATCAGTGCCTTGGAATGGTTCAATCCCGGAGTTTCCCTGCAGAGTTGTATGGCTGCATAGAAGCAGTGGGTCCTCAGGGTGAGTTTAGTTATGCTTTTTGGAATACCACGGATAGGCTCTGGGCCCATTTATGTCCCTTTAGCTCCAACCCGCAAGTTCGTCGGCCTTCTCGTTGCCTTCGACGCCTGCGTGACCTGGGACCCAGCGCAAGACTACCCTGTTATTTGCACCCAGGGTGTTTAACACTTGCCTGCAGTTCTCATCAAATTTGTCAAATGTGAAATATTCGCAAAATCTGGTGTGACTTTTTTTTTATTCGCGTCCATTCCGATGAAAACATAATTTAATTACCTACATAGTTGCAGTACCAAGGACTAAAATAGATTTCATTTCATCAAATGTGTAAGTAATATTATGTGTCAAATGTGTAACTAAATATTATGTGTCAAATGTGTAACTAAATATTATGTCTCAAATGAGATTTTTTTTGTATAAGTATATCTATATGTACATATATTCGTTATTGGTTTCTCGGAAACGGCCCTAACGGTTTTATCTGGACAGGTTTCGCCAACCGAGCAAAGCTCGATTGCTCAGGTTCTAAAAACTAATGCCCGTTTGGAACGCACCAATCACATGTAGATTATTAAAGTTAGCTTTTGTGATGAAATAATGCTTTTTGGCGACATTGTGAGACTGTTATGCAGTGCTTTAATGGGCAATAAACCAAGGATGTTTCTCGGCCTTAATGTTTTTCTTTTATTGTTTCTTTTATCTTTACTGTTTTAGAGGTTCTGAAATTGGTGGGAGCGAGTCACCGATTTAATTCGGCGCCAGTATTTTCGTTCGCGAAGGAGAAAAAGTCATAACCCCTCTTTTTTGTTGTGTAGTCGGGTAAAAAGTATCCTATAACCATCTACAGATACCCAGCTTCATTAGTGAACGGCCCCTTAGTCGTAGAAAAACTATTGTATGCAACGTTGTATAATTGTGTCAAAAAACACTTTGTGTCGCCAAGGCTCGCATCGCAACCCACGCCACTCGCCTTTTTTGAGCCCTATTATACAACAGTTGCATAATAGTATTTTATACGCGATTAAGCCCCGTTATGTTGTGATGTGATAATGAGTCAAGATCGTGTAAATCAATGCTTAATAATGTATGTCTTTATATTAGTGTTGGTGACTATATAAATAGAAAAAAAAGAATGGAGTAGAAAAAAAGGTCAAAGTATGTATTTGTGTCTGTGTAACATCATCGCGTTTGATTCTACTTACACGTGGACCAGAGATCGGAACCGGTATTTTCTTGATACAAAATATCCGAAATAACGATTATTTTTTTTCGTTCTGTAGCGAGATTTTTGTATATATTATGAAAATTCTCGAAATGGTATCAGGTGTTTTGTGATTAATTTATCTTCTCCTAAATAAGTACAATATTTCAGAAATAGCGTGTGCCTATTTTTAAAGATTAAAAAACCGGCCTAGAGCATGTCGGATCACGCTCAGTGTAGGTACAAAAAATGCACTACAGATTTAAAAAATACGATATAAAAAGTGCACTAGCATAAGTAAATAATACTTGAAATAAACAAATTTTATTTTATTTTAATTTTATTTATTTATTTTATAAGAGCGTATCTCCACGGCACTTATGTCCTCTCGCTGAGAAGCGCAGTTTTTTGGTAATAACTCAAAAACTTGATATCCGACCTAATTGAAAACAATTTTTGTTGAAAGTATTCAGTAACTTTTATCTGTATAATGTTTTTCATATTTTTTGGACATAAGGTTTAAAAAATAGAGGGACACAATTTATGCTACTTTGAAAACGATTTTTTCCGAAAATATGCACTAAATAAAAAAAACTTAGAAACTGGATTGTCACTACCACCTGCTTGGGATCCTGTAATACATCTCATCAAGGAACAAGCGAGACACAGGACTGCAAAACCTTAATTTCCGAACGGTGTAAAATATCTTATCTGTTTAAAGTAGTTTAATAGTCTCTGTTTTTAAAATATTATAATTAGTAATGAGGTAGCCTGGGAGTTTTTCTTTGCAGCGTTTCTTTTCTCCTCAGTACGCCTCATTTGTGAAATGCTGCTTGGTAAATTATTAGAATAAAATAATTAAGCCCTTCTGGCACATGTGTAACTGTCTTTACAGCTTAGGCCCATCTGGCATGTATGTACACCTTTATTTGTGTTTTTTCAAAAAAAAATGGGTAATTTGCACAAATTGTAACTTTGACAGAGGAAAATACATCTTTTCTCATTCCTCCCGTGACCATGGAAAGCTGGAAAGCTTCCGAAACGTCGGGAACTAAAATGGGATAATATACGCGATATAATCCGTTAAATTGTTTTATTTCAATGAGTAATAATCGCGGAAACAGAAGAAAATATTATAAACTTAGAAACCTCAAAATGATTTTACAAGATCTGTTGATATATATATATATATATATATATATATATATATATATATAAATATATATATAAATTGATATTTGCTAGAAAAAAAAACATTTTCGGTTACTATAAATCTGGGGGAGGGGCCAGGGTTTTTGACGCTGGAAAAGCGCGATTTCGGCATTTTACCATGTTTCCGAATGTAGTTTAGTGGTAACTATGACATTTTGTGTAAAGTTCATTCATATTTTATACAAATAACAACTTATTGCCTAACGTTTGAATTTGAAGACATTATGAAATTATTCGTTCATTAATAGAAATCAGGGCACTTTTCTCAAGTACGTTTTTGAAATCTTACGAAACATGTTGTTTTTGTGATAGCTTTCTCATAAACTAGGTAAAATGATACCATTTGAATTGTCATAATATGATTTAATGCTTCTAAAGCCGAAAACAACAAATTCGATGTTTTGTTTAACTAAACTGACTCAGGAAAACAACATAGTTGGCGCTAAGTTCATTGCAGCTTTACTACATTATTCGCATGGGAAAACATATGTAAATGAATTACAATGAAAAAACAATTTATCTTTACCATACGAAATCAAAAATAGTAGCAAATAATGATAACAAATATTTAGTAAGATTGTTTTAAGAACTGCCTTCTAATGTGTCGCGTTGCCGCCGACGTGTCAGTCGTGTTGGCTTATTTAAGTATCAATATCGGTTGGTCGCGCTATACCTACATTGACGGCCTGAGGTTGCTTTACTTACAATTTTAGTGCGCGCCCGAACGACGTAAGTACCCGATAAATACCGAAACTTGATGAGCGCTGTCTAGCGTAAACGCTCTTAACTATCAAACTAAGTAGCGGCTTACACAAGACATCTGTACGCCAAATTTCATCAATGTACTTACCTCTTGTAGTTTTTGAGTAAAATGGCTGTAACATACCTACGGACGGACAGACGGACATGACGAAACTATAAGGGTTCCGTTTTTGCCATTTTGGCTTCGGAACCCTAAAAAATACAGGTTCCGATCCCTGGAGTAGACCATTTCGAATGCGACATAAATATTTTTTTATTATGTAGCTGATTTCTTCGGGGTGATTTGAAGAAAATCATACCAGCCAATTTGATAATTGATTGGTAATACAAATTGTTTTATTCGGTATGTAGCACGTTACAAGTTTCAGTTTAACAGTATACTTTATTTATTCGTTTGTTGGCTTTCGATTATTGTACATAAATAATCGTTTGTTTCCAGGGCCCATAATAATAATTGAGTACCGACAGCAAAACGATGTTTAAAAATATTTTTTTATATCTCTACTTTGAATTTGCTCATCTACAAGCGTGGAAATTCTAAATGATCAGACCTGAACATTAAGTTCGTTGTAGTTTTTATTATTAACAATTAAACAGCACTGCTTATAGCTTATAGATCGCCACTATGTTGAGCAAAAAATATTCAGTACGCACGTGCATGTGCTTAGCAAGAGAAAACAGTCTAATTTTTCTAAAAGGAGGTCAAGGAAGCCAGTATACTATATGAAGAGTCATGACAAACGTGAAACAGTAGTGGAGCAGACAGCCGTCTACGCCGAAACTTGCATGCCTACTAGACTGTGTGAAAGACGTCATTAAGCCTTTCACTTCTCTTCAATGAATGGTTTATTCCGCTCTCTTGTTTATCGCTATTTCAGACATTATACACACCTACAAATTGCATAACGGCAATACCCCACTTGGCTCTATAAATAAGTACGAAATTATGCTTGAATAACAACATACATACATTGCTTTTTCTACTTTAACTTTCGTTTTAGGGATACAGTCTTGGTTAAAGACACAAAAAGTGTGTGATATATATTTGAAATAATATATCATATTATTGTGTGATATTTATATTCATTCAGCGTGAGTTCAGGGTATTATTTTATAAAGGAAATGTCATAAAGTACTTGCCCAAACAAAGCCAGTATCATGAAACGAGTGCAGAAGCTATAATTATTTTTCGTATTTTTGAAGTTTATTGTTATGTCTTACCCAGGAAATATAGTCTCAGTGGTAATTATTATATCAGTGCATTTAAACCTCATAATTCGAGGCATAAGCATTCCCGGCTGGCGCCAGAGAGGGGTGGCGTGTAGACGATGACGTCACAGGGAAAAACGAGCGCTCCTCCCGCTCACCTACTTTTGAATGCTGTCTGGTCCGCGTTGTAAGGTTTCGCACCCAGTAAACCTAGTACCTGTCCTTACCTATACTGGCGACTACCGTTTTACTTACTTGCGGGGTTGCACTGAATTCATCAAAAACCCGGCGAACATTATTTTGCCAGTGCTTTTTGAAAAGCTGCTCTTATGGCATGTCACTAGGAAATTTACTTCATGTACTTATTGAAGTTCAAAATATAGAAATATTCGAATAAAACTAGGTATGATCAAAAGTGTCAATGGTCACTCAATTAGTATAGGGGAGCGCGGAACTCAACGTGGCGATATTCATACAATACAACATTGAGCCGTGAAAAAAAGCGTGTCGTCTGCTAAAGTCGCAAATCTCGTAACTTAATCGGATAAAATTTTACAGGAGGCACAAAACACTTTTTAGTTTTAATAATATGGTGGTCGGGTATTGCGAAGTTCTCTATCTCTAATGCGGTCTTTAATTTAAACGGTTTTTAGGGTTCCGTAGCAAAAAGGTACAAAAGGAATCCTTATGGTGCGACATTGTCTGTCTGTGTGACTATTAGAGCGCCATATCTCAAAAACTACTTATGCCTTACCGTTATTTGAAATTTGGAATATATTTGGAACATGGTAAGCCCATGCGTATTAAATAAACATAAATATTACACGAAAATTATAACCATGACTAACAATTTTTTAATTTCTAAATACTATTCTACAACCCGGTTGCGTTAAGTTTGCACCTCATTTGTATGCAATGCTACAGATATATCAGGTGCAAACTTAACTCAACCAGAACCAGGTAATAAGGCGTTATCTAAAAGTGCAAACATAATTTTGAAAAAAAAAAATGGAGTACCTATGGAGGTTTGCGACAAGTCTTGCGGTATATGAGTCAATCAACTTTTTTGTGCACCTCGTTGACATGGTTACATGTCCTTAGTCACGCTTGAAAATTTCGGTTCACACACGCTGAAAGAGTGCTATGTAGTTCGTCAAATTATGTGATTATTTTTATGTACTGTCAACATTTAACAAACAAATCAAAGCCAAAATATACTATTCCGTGGGTTTAGCTGTTCCGTCGATTTTGATATTTTTGCATAATTAATTACTCTACCACAATGGCAGCAACTAAAACGACTCCTAAAGCGGCACACTGTCGTACCTTTTAGTGACAAACTTCATAGAAATCGCTCCGATTTTTACTTGCGTTCCTATTATCATCAGAACAATTACTCGTGGCACTTTGAACCCCGCTCTACAAAACATTGTTACGTTTCCAGAAGCTTAAGCAAGTATAGCGAAATAAACTTATCTACATACCGTACGTAATGCACAGTTAACAACGGACTTTGTGTTTATGACAGGTCATATTACTCCGAATCCGAATGTCAAATAATTTTAAATAAAAAAAGAACCGACTTCAAAATAAACTAAAAAGCCAAAAATATTTTTTTTATGTACGGTACGGATCACATTTGATTCACCTTTTGAAGCCGGTGCCATCAATCTTAACGTATCTACCTATAATAGATTATTTTTTAAAGAATTATCCTCTAACTCTTAACTATTAAGGAGTTGTATCTTCCGTCATCAGCTCAGCATGATGACATGATGACTACCACATGCAAATACTTTAATAGCTTAAGAAAATATATGCGAAAATGTTATAAGTCCCTATAAAATTTGAGGATTTCCCTGGGATCCCATCATCAGATCCCAACTTGGTGGCAATTGGACCACCTCAAGAGTATATCCTTTCAAAAAAAAAAGAAGTTTTAAAATCGATCCACAATTGGCGGAGTAATCGGTGAACATACATACCTACATAAAAAAAAATACAAACTATATAACTTCCTCCTTTTTTGGAAGTAGGTTAATAAAGCAGAACAAATCAAAGCACTGAGTAGTACTCGTGGATTAATTGCATCGCGAATGGCTTGCGTCGAACCGAATTACTTCCACATAGGTGCACACAAGCAAGCATCTTCCTGCTCGTTGAGTACCGAGATCATGAGAGTAGAGTAGTGACATGCGCACTGATTGGATTGGCCTTGCTCGTATCACGGGGAGGAAACATCAGCGGGACTGACACTGATAGAGAAGCGTGAGAAGGATTACTTGCGCGTGAGTGAAACTTCCAGGCTGAGGAGCCTGACATGCTTCATGTAGTTTCTAACCTCAAGTGGAAATAGTAGCGGGGAAGCGGTTAGAGTTTGGCCAGAGAAACATGATATTGACCTTGAAAGAGAATTCTTTATATGGCAACAATTTCAAATATTAAAAAAGCTGTCAAATTATAAAACCTACTTCGTTTCTATGCATTCCGTATTGCCAGGTCATGATTTTTTCAAATTTACCGCATTTTTTGAGTATCATGTTTCGTTGGCCAAACTCTAGACACTAAATTTCGGAGGCATTGAGTCAAAAGTCTACATAACAATTAATTATTTGGTTTTTAGCCGATTTCTCTGCCAATTGAAACCGTTTTAAATATATTTGAAAGTGTATACTTCAGAGGTGGCCCAATTATCACCATCTCAGGTCAGTCAGGATCTGATGATGGGATCCCAGAGAAATTATACAAATATAGTGATATCATTATTTTAAGATACAAGTGGTTTATGGGTAGCGATAAGATAGCTCGATTAAGTTAGCGAAGCGACATAATAGTCACGATTTTAAATTCTCCTGATAACAATGGTACCATCGACCTGATGATGGAGCCGGAAGGTAGGCACCGGATCTCCGTAATAAAATAATGTGTCCTAGCTGTGTGTGAGCTTGTCGAAATCGTCACGAGTTGAAGTTTTACGGCATCATTCACTAAAAAGTGAGAAATAAATATTTTTTTTACAAGAACAGTGAACAATAAAGTATTTCCTTCAATTAATTAAAACTTTTTCAAGTCATATACACAATACACAATTAATGTTATTTTAGAGTCGATGCCAGGCATCGACAAGCATCACCTAACTTACTAAAATCGTCAATTTTGAAAATTTGGTTAAAATATATTTGGGGGGCACGGTTTCCGAGAAAACATTAATTGTATAGATTGAGTTAAAAAAAGGTTAATTGAAACTAAATTGATGGAATTAGATTACTTAATTTTTTACCATATAGTCATGTTTATGATGTCGGTTTTTGTTTTTGTTAAATATGTTTTTAGGTTTCCGTACCAAAATGGTATAAAAAACCCTTATGGCGCGACCCTGTCTGTCTGTCTGTCCGGCTATTAGAGCGCCATATCTCAAAAACTACTTATGCTATCTATTTAAAATTTGGAATATTCATAAACATGGTCAATTGTATTGCGAAGGAAACATTATAAAATATACTTTTATTTTCTAATAAAACGACCAATATGAGGGGGGGGCAAAAATTAAAAGTCTAGTCACTAGGTCAAGTAGGGTATCATATGAAAGGGCTTGATCTGTACATTTTCGATCAATTTTCTAAATTTTTTCAATATGCTTAAATTTCGTTTTATTAAGGAGAATGTGGAAAAAATACCATACCCCCCTTTATCTCAGAAGTTTACCAAAACGAAAAAACTGGAATTTTCTGGAATTATGTAATGTAATATGAATATTACACGATAATTATAATATATACTGTCTTTCTTTTTTTAATCTGCAATAATATTTTTTTAATAACCCGGTTTGGTTAAGTTTGCCCCTCGTTTGCATGGGGCGCCATAGATTCGAGAAGCAAACTTAACTCAAGCGGCAAGTTAAGTCGGAATAAGTGAAAGTTTGAACGGAACCCTCGGTGCGCGAGTCAGACTTGCACTTGACAGGTTTTATTTTTTCTTATGGCGTTTATTGAGATGACACTGATGTTACCGGCGACGCGACTAATGAATCTGCGTATCTGCCTCTCTGATTGGCAGAAGCAATCTGATTGGCGAACTAGTTGAACGCAGTTTTAACATCTCGCTCGTTTAAAGTAATTAGTGTTAGTGTTATGCTGCACTGATTTCAAAGTTCACTTTGTTTTCCTCTTTTGCAGCAGGTAGACATAGCGGAATTAATTTGTAAAATTTGTCGCAGCTGTAAGTATTAACTTCCGGCAAAACAAGGTCGTGGTATTCAGTTACCGTGACGCGCCATTGTGCCCTCGGGCTCAATCTTCATTCATGACCCACAAACAGTTCGATCTAGTGTCGTATCCCCCTTCAATCCACGTCCACTTAATGGTGTCGTCCCACTTAAGGTCAAACTCGTCTGCGTATACAGACTCTAATCTATACAAATGCTTTGCTACTGGTATCTCTCAAATTACATTTTTTGTCGAAACTAAACCAAAAACCATTGTTTTATGAGTTTTTTGCTCTTTTGAAAGGACTACCAGGCCAGATACAATCTTCTTGTTGAAGCTGGCTGACGGCATGTAGTCTTGATGATTACCAGATCGTAATACCGGACATATTTTACTTCATGATTACAAGTATTAAAAGTAACTAGATTCGACTGAAAACGATATTATAAAAAAATCTTAATCATGGTGTGGACTGAAATGAACGTAGAATGTAGTTATTTTTCTTCCAATGACCTAATTCGTATTAGTAATACCTTGCTACAAGCTGTAATCTGTAAAATGTCTAAGTAGAACTTTTCATCGAGGTTCAAGTGAACTCTTATGGCACATACCTACAGCATACATACTGGGGAAGATATTTATAATGTTGGCAGCGTCACGCGCGAGCGGCGCGGTGGTGACGACACGCCTGGCAGTCCGTTGGCAAGCCGAACGCCGCTTGTAAATAGCATCTGGAGCTTGTGTACAAACATAACCAACATAACACGCAAAAAACAACAACTTTTCATGGAATCTTGACAATTTTCCAAAATTTTCTCCGATCTCTACCAGTTTAAAAATAATTCATCTTTTCTACAGCACTCTTGAAACATGTTTTTTTGCAAAAAAATACTGTTAGGTAATAATTTTGACGAGGAGATAAAGATTAATTATGGATGAACTTTGATTCTGATGTTGAATAGGCACACTGGGCACACACTATCATCGAAACATTTGTATTAATTATAAATCGGTCTCCCAGCAGGTAGGTCTGAAAATGAGCATGGAAAAGACAAAAATCATGTCGAACGACCATGTCACACCATACCCGATAGTTGTCGGAAGCTCTGCTCTCGAAATTGTTTTTTGATGAGTATGTATACCTGGAACAAATCGTCCAGCTAGGTAAGTTCAACTTCGAGAAGGAGGTCAGTCGTCAAATCATACTCGGTCGGGCAGCATTCGGGAAGCTGTGTCATATCTTTTCGTCAAAAATACCCCAGTGTTTGAAGACGAAGGTCTTCGAACAGTGCGTGTTGCCAGTGATGACCTACGGAACTGAGACATGGTCGTTCACAATGGGACTCATAAGGCAGCTCAGAGTTACGCAACGTGAAATGAAAAGGGCTATGCTTTTGCTCAGGGTTTCTTTTCGTGATAGAATCAGAAATGAGGATATCCGCAGAAGAACTAAAGTAACCGACATATCTCACAGGATTGCATCGTTGAAGTGGCTATGGGCGGGCCATGTAGCCCGGAGAACGGATGGCCGTTGGAGTAGTAAAGTCCTGGATTGGCAACCATCGCATAGAAAAGTGCAGTGTAGGACGGCCCCCGACTAGGTCGACGAATGACCTCGTAAGGGTCGCGGGGAGTCAGTGGATGCGATCTGCGCAGGATCGCACCCTGTGGCGAGCTATACGAGGCCAATGTTCAGCAGTGGACGTAATAGATAGAGAGATAAATTGGTCACTATAATCGTCTATTTTATTTTCATATGTGTATACTAAATTGTTGTGTGAAAACAAACTTTTTTCAAATCATATTGACCTTATTTAGCTTTGTCTTGCATTAGTTTGTACTCTCAATAGGATTTACCCCACCACGTATGGATTCATGCAGAGCCTTTAAATTCCATGTTAAAATGTAATTTAGCTTCAATTTAATTGGCTAATTTTTGACATCGCATCGCTTACGATACAAGGTGGGCTACGTATTGTTTTTATTGGGCCCATAAAATATATTCCCAATAGGATTAAAGTCTGGGTGGTACGCAGGTAATGTTCAGCCAGTATTTTGTTTGTTGTGCAACATAATTCGTAAATTTGTGGTTTTGATAAGCTACTCTGTAGGTAGTTACGGGAATACTGTGTGTTGTCAACCAATCTATCATATCTTAGAAATTCTTGGTCTTTCGGCGTGTGTGTGGTGATATGGGGTATTATCAACAACTAACACTTAGTAGGGAATATGCATGATTTTTTATGTTTACGTTATTATAAGCTCATTCATATAACAAACAGTATAGAGACAAATAATTTTTCGTGTAACTATAAAAATAACAAAGTCATCAAACATTTCATTCTATCTCTTTCTACCAAAACAGAATTTAATATGGAATTTATACGGCCGGATTGCACTATAACGTAACAGTACGCACATGTTTCAAATAAATAAATAATGCGTATATAAATATAAGGGATAATCTTACGCAAATCGACTCAGTCCCAAACTATTTAACCAAAGCGGGAACTTGTATGGGTACTATGTGACGATATACATAATATACAGATAAATTATAATCCTTTTATACATAGAAAACATCCAAGACCCTGGAACAAACATTCGTGCTCATCAAACAAACACTTGCCTGGATTCGAACCCGGGACCGCTGGCTTCGTAGGCCGTTGTGCAACCCACTGTTCCTAACATGTCGTCAAATGCCTACAACATGCACATTTCTTGACATCTTACGTTATTTTGATATTTTGTTAAGAAAAGCGATGAAAACATGTCATTCATGTACCCTATTCGTCGGTAAATTTGGAATACGCTGATTTTTAAGACATTTTTCATAGTGACCGCTATTCATCTCCTTGTGATCATCGCCTTTTATGTCTATACTGTCTATAGATTTATACATATAAGCAACGCACTAGATGTAAATCCATGTTCAATGCCGGCGCGAGCTATTATTATAAGACATTGTCGTTTGGAAATTGGGATAGGGTTCTGTAGTCAACTAGGAACCCTTATAGTTTCGCCATGTCCGTCTGCCCAGTGTCTGCCCGTCCGCGGCTTAGCTCCGTGGTCTTTAGAAAGCTGAAATTTGGTATGAGTATGTGTATGAATCACGCCGACCAAAAAGTAAAATAAAATAAAAAATAAATTATTTTTTTCTCAGGTAAACCTAAAGTCGGGGTGTTTTTTTCATGTGGGGTGTCGTTGAGTAGGTCTTTTAAAAATAATAGGGGTCTCCAATTGCTGACTTTATAAAACATATTTTTTTTTATAAAGTCAGCAATTATGAAAATATTCGCTCCGGAAATCCAAAAAATAGCCCCCCCCCCCCCCTCTAACTTATCAACCCGGGTCAAAAAAATATGGGAAAATTCATGAAAATGAGGCCTTATTAGTACTTTTAATGAATCCTATATTGAATAAAATCGGTCGAGCCGTTTTTGAGTTACTTATCGAAAAAAATCTCAATTTTCTTTAAAATGACGTAAGTGCCGCGCGGTGTCCTTATACTACGAACGTTACACATATTAGTTAAGTGCCATACTGCATTAAAACATTCCGCTCAATCTGGCGCGTATCCATTTCATCTTTAATATATATGCATTTTTCTCGTATAAACGGCCTACACGGAGCATGGTCCGACATGCTCATGGCCGGTTCTTTAAATTCCTGCGTTGCTAGACTCTGACCAATCTTTGCCAGCGACGTGCGATGTGTGTGTGTGTGTATATGACTCATCCATTATACAATATTTATTTTCCTTCATTTCTACTATTATATTTCATCTAAGTATACGACAGTGCTTTTGATTCTGAGCAAAATGAAGCCAAAAAGTCCATCTGAGTCAACAAGTGGGGGATATACGTTTTAGTTAAGTAGGAGGCCGTCACACACACGTCATGATCATGACGTCACTGAAAAGAACTGCACACATATATGCTCAGAAATTGTACATAGCTAGCAACTAGATGACGCCCTTTTTAAGCCTCGTCGTTAAAAGAGTAGAGTTGTCAGAGCGACGGTGTATATGTTATGGATGGACCAAGTGATAAATGGGTTAATTTTCATATACCCGGACATTATGAAAAATGACCAATTAGACGGTAATTTGATAATAACTTTTCGAATAATTAAATTGCCGGGGTATTATACATAATGTCCATCACCTATTGGGCAGAGTTATAAAAAAACATGTTTCGTTACTATTCTTCTTTTATTTTTGACATTAAGCCTAAATTAAAAACGCAAATAACATAAAACTTCACCAAATCGGCCCCTAGCGGAATTCGAGCAATTTCTGCTTGAGGTTGGCGTTCTTGTCGGTGAAAGACATCCTAGCCATGTGCTCGTCGCCGGGGATCTAAATGCCAAATCGGATGCCTGGGGATCACCCGTGACCGATGTCCGTGGGGTGGCACCGCTAGAGTGGCCAGTGGCTGCGGGTCTCAGTGTCCTTAACTAGGGAACGGTCCATACGTGCGTGCGTCATCAATGTACGTCAATCGATGCTGTCGCTTTTGCTGACCCAGGCCTCGCACGCCGAATGCGGAACTGGGAGGTGCAAGAGGACATAGAGATGCTTTCAGATCACCAGTACATTCGATTAAGCGTCTCTACCCCCTCAAGTGATTTCCCAGACATGCAAAACCTTTCCCGGGGTGGAGATGACCCGCACTGGTACGTTAGATGCTTGGGCAAGAGCCTGTTGGTGAAGGCGGCCATTATCCAGTCCTGGGCAGCTGGGCCTCAAGAGCAAATGGATGTGCAGCAGGAAGCAAGAATGCTAAGGTTCATATTTGCGATGCGGCCATGCCTCGGGCTAAGTCGCGTCCACCACGGCGCCAAGTGTACTGGTGAAACTCGGAAATAGCGCAACTACGCAGCGAATGTGTTGCGTCGAGGCATGAGTAGGTACACTAGATGCCGTAGGCTGAGGCGCTTGAGCAACACCGGAGAAGCTGATGCAGAGGAAGCGATGCTCCACGTTCGTTACTCTGAAATGGCTCGGGCTCTGCGGGTAGCCATTGCAAAAACCAAAGAGAACAGGTAATCAGTCATGCTGGAAACAGTTAATGGCATCCACGGCCACATAAGCCAGTTAGGCGCAAGCGTCGGTCATGGGCCCCGCCACTAACGGAAACTGTCCAGCCTCAGTTTCTCGGTGACCTAGGGGAGACCCTGTTCCCCGAAAGGCCAGCTACGACGCCGGCTCTAAATGCGGCCCATGCCGATGACTTGGAGGTTCCAGAGGTTACCGAGGGCAAACTGGGAGCGGCGGTGCTAAGGCTCAAAGCCAAGAATACCGCTCCGGGACTGGATGGTATCCATGGGCGCGCTTGGGTGCTGGCACTTACCGCCTAGTGCAACAGGTGAGGGTGAGGGCACTTTTTAGTGCGTGCCTAAAGCAAAGTGCAATCCCTAGTTGCTGAAACGCGGGTAAGCTGGTCCTCCTTCGGAAAGAGGGGCGCCCGGTCAAATCACCATCCGCAGACCGACCGATTGTTTTGCTGGACGAAGTGAGCAAAGTTTACGAACGGGTTGTGGTGGCTCGCCTCAGTCGTCATCTAGAGTGCACTGGGCAGATCTACGATAGATGCTATTGCTCGAGTGAGGGCCCTCATAAGTGAGTTTGTTGAGGCGGTATCTTTAGACATTGACAATGGTTTCAACACCCCGCAAGAAACATACCTGTAAGGCAGCTGTCTTTGCCGCATCGGTAGTGGCCCATGTTGTGGACCGGATCAAACGATTGGGTTTGAAGGTTGCACTGAAGAAATCGGCAGGATTTGCACCAGCCGACGCCCATTTGGTAGTGAGGGGAGTTTCTATCGGCATCGGTTCGACAATAAAGTATCTAGGACTTGTCCTCGATAGCCGATGGAACTTCCAAGCGCATTTCCAGCGTCTCGCTCCAAAATTGATAAAAGATCTGCCGATAAAACACAATTTTTAAATTATTGAAAAGTACCAACGATGACCAAACAACGTGAAAATTTTCACATGCGTCAACCGTCTTTTGTTTTTTGTTCTTTTTCTATTGATGGCCAGTGCGTGATTTAGAACGAAATTTATTTAGAAAGTTAATTAATTTTGCACTTACCACATTTAGATTTCAATTTTTTGATTGAAGCCTAATGAATAATAAAATTAAATTTTTAGGGTAGCTACCTGATAGATAGAGCAAGTTTTTAAAAGCCAAACGGTATTTTTTTATGTGATTTTATCTTTTTAAAGCCCCTTGAAGTTGTGAACATATTGGGTAATTTTATCATTCTTGGCATTTAATTTTTTTTATTCCATTCAAGGATCTAACGATAGTAAATGTTACCATACTGAATTGGCCTATCTATCAGCTTAGCACACAAAAAAAATCAAGCATCTACCGCAATAATTCACGTCACCATAAATAAAAATCTCATCGTACTCGGCGATAGGAGAAGAATTAAAAAAAGTCATAACTCCGAAAATACGAAAAATCGCGGAACATACATGGGGGTGATTTAGATAGCCCTCTAGGTCCTCTACCTCCCAGCTTCAGTATATCACTACTTCTTGGGACATCCTGTATAAAGGTGATACAGAGCCCGCAGAGGGTCATTAGGCTGTGAGGGGATACCGTACCGTCTCTGCTGAGGCAGCATGTGTACTGGTAGGAAGCCCGCCGTGGGACCTGGACGCTGGAATGTTAGCCGAAGTTTACCGGCGTCGTGCGGAAACCCGGTCCAGAAGTGACCAGCCTTTTTCGGAGGAGGTAAGACGCTAGAGGTTGGAGTCAGACAAGTGGGGTGAAAGACAGGTAGAGCTAAGTGCTGGCCACAGGACTATTGAGACTGTCCGGCCTGTTCTCCGCCAATGGATCCTTCCACCTTGCACATATACTCTCCGGCCATGGGTGCTTCGGAAGATACAGGTACAAGATGGCAGGCAGAGAACCGACTGCGAGGTGTCACTAATGCAGCAGTGATGAGGCCACTGGGATGGACCACGCGCGCAATTGGTGGCAGTGGTGGGACTCTTACTACCCACTGTTGTTAGTGTTATGGTCGGTAGTGAGAGATGTTGGCGGGCACTGGTAAAATTTCTCCTAAACGGTCATGGCCCAAAAAGATGCTGCTGAGCGTGCCCGAGAGGAAGACGCATCATCCGACCCGATGCGGCGTGACGGGTCAGGCGGAACCAGATCGCCTGCCTCCATAAAGGTTTTCGAGCTGGTGCGTATTCCCAGGGTTTGGGCGTGCTAACTATAGTGAACCTGGGAAGTCATGTTCCAGCGTGGTGGGTCCGATCTGGCGGACAGGAGCGGGGGGAACTACGGAAGAGTGCAGTTGCGTGCCCGTAACCCCCCAATGAAAAGCAGTGTCTGGACACCCGGGGGTTTTTAGTGGCTATTCGCTTTCAATGCAAAACTAAACAAAAACGATGAGCGCTGTACCGTGAAGCATTTGACGTCCGCACGCTGCAATCGTGTTCTCTGGATTGGTCAACGCATGACACGCGTTTGTTTTCCCCCGCACCCCAGCCAACGTATCTTTATTATCAAATTGTCCAACGATCACGTAGCAATATTCATAATGACCAGATTATGTATTAAATAATGAAGTTTACATAATAATTAATCACTTGGCCCCCAGTATCGCTTGCTATTATTCATAATGCCCGGGTATTATAAATAATGCCCTCATTAACCGACTTCCAAAAAAGTAACTATGTTTGACAGCTTGTATTATTTTTTTATGTATGTTCACCGATTCCTCCGCCAATAGAGGACCGATTTTAACGATATTTTTTTATTTGAAAAGATATACTCCTGAGGTGGTCCCATTCCCACCAAGTGGGGATCTGATGATGGGATCCCAGGGAAATCGAGGGCAATCCTCAAATTGTATAGGCACTTAGAACGTTTTTCATATATTTTTTAAGCTATTTAAGTATTTGCATATGGTAGTCATCATCTCATCATGCTGAGCTGATGACGGAGGGTAAAACTCCTTAATAGTTAGAGGATAATTCTTAGAAAAATCATCTATTATAGGTAGATACGTTAAGACCAGTTAGTGTGTCTTTATAGTGTGTCCTTGAAGTAGTCTCCTTATCACCAAGTCAGGATCAGATGATGGAATAACAAAGAAATCGAGAGAATCCCTCACATATTATAGGCACTAACAATGATTTGTATATATTTTTCTAAAGTTATCACTTGTTTCCTCTGGTTGTCATCATTTCATGCTGAGCTGATGATGGAAGGTACAATGAACTAACCAACTTTTACATTTCATACTTCCAAAGACTCGAGATGCGTGCAAAGTGCCTCCTCAATCTTCCCAGTCTGGGCTCTAAACAATACTTTATATCACTACTAAAATCCATCACTAAAAAGCAAAAAAATTTTTTTTTATAACAAAAAAAGAACCGACTTCAAAATAAACTAAAAAGCCATAATACTATTTTTTCTACTCGTCGACTTTAATCCCTCAATAAGAACTTCATAGAGTAAACTTTAATAGCATACGACATTTTCAATGTCGGATACTCTATGGCACTTCCAACTGAACTGATATATTCATAAGCGAACACTTTGAATTGAAGTGTTGGCTTATGAATATGTCGAATGAATGAGTCGAAGATAATTGAGGTACGATGATGGTGATGGTGATGGTGATGGTGATGATGATGGGGATGGTTATGGTGATGGTGATGGTGATGGTGATGGTGATGGTGATTGTGATTGTGATGGTGATGATGATGGTGATGGTGACGGTCATGGTGATGGTGATCATGATGGTGATCATGATGGTGATCGTGATCGTGATGGTGATGGTGATGGTGATGGTGATCGTGATCGTGATGGTGATGGTGATGGTGATGGTGATGGTGATGGTGATGGTGATGGTGATGGTGATGGTGATGATGATGATGATGATGATGATGATGATGATGATGATGATGATGATGATGATGATGATGACGATGATGACGATGATGACGATGATGACGATGATGATGATGATGATGATGATGATGATACCTACTCGTAGAAAAAGTATTGTATACAATAGTTATATAATTAGCTTTTTAAGTCTCGTACTTTACTTGGCCACTCAGCAAGCTTCGTGGCCTAAACACGGTACTCGACTGAAAAAGCATACATTATATAACGATTGCATAAAATACTATTATGCAACTGTTGTATAATAGGGGTCATAAAAGACGAGTGGCGTGGGCGAGTGTTTTTTGACACAATTATACAACGTTGCATACAATAGTTTTTCTACGACTAAGGGGCCGTTCACTAATTACGTATGGACAATAGCGAGTATCGCAAAGAAAGACGCCACGAGCGTTTTAGACCGAATTATACATTGTTGCAAACAACAGGTTTTCTACGACTAAAGGGCTATTCTTTAATTACGTAAGAACAATCGCGAGTATCGTAAAGGAAGACGCCACGGGTGTTTTTTGCCCGAATTATACAACGTTGTATTTTTTAAGCCGATTAGCTCAGTTTAAAACAAAAGTCTATATGCAATAGTTTTTCTACAACTAAGGGGCCATTCATTAATTACGGCAGATTTTTCGAACCCCTTCCCCCCAGGGATCCCTACGTAATTAATGTATGACCCTTAAGCACTTTTTAATGAAACACAAAATGTCAAATATATTTATATTTGCGCCGAAATTTTTCTAGCAGCAATTTGTTTGAAACTTCTTGCGCCATGACACAAATTTAAGTGTAGTAAGTACAATTAGGCTCGTCTTCCTAAATTTTTCTCACTTTCAACAGTTTTTAACAAGACAACAACCAACAACATCAAGATGAATAAAATTTAGCGCGACGAAGAAAATTAAAAAGCGAGCTGTCAAACAACATCTATGGCTTTCTTATTTTTTAAATTCGCGTATACTTGCCAGTGATATAACATGTTATGATTTGAAAAAAAATAGGCGAGTAAATATGTGTACGTAAATTGTAAATAATGTCTTTTTTTCTAAGTTGGCAGCAATGCATTTACGTAAATTATTATTTTTTAATTTATAACTGTATGAATTTGGCGGTTTGTTAAGTTGGTAATATAAATTATTTTATATAACATAGTTTAAGACTCACTGAATATAAATTATTAGATTGAAATTTTGTACTCTGTGGCACCAAGGAATACGTTGATAGCGACATTGTGACACGCTTAGCAATGTTTTTTTGGGAAATAGACTATAGAGTTTTGCAAGTTTTAAGTAATGTATGTCTTTATATTAGAGTTGGTAACCATTTAAATGACAGAAAGAAGTATAGGAGTAGAAAAATAATCTTTTATATACAGTACGGATTACATTTGAATCACCTTTTGAAGTCGGTATCAAACCTGATGTAAATAAAGTTTTTTATTCAACAAAAATACGAATTACTATGAATTAATATATATGTAGGTAGATAATAACTAAAGGTTCGCCAGCGCGGTTCTTAATAGTAATAAATGGTTTGGCACCGACTTCAAAAGGTGATTCAAATAGGTCACATTACCGTACATAAAAGATTATTTTTGGCTTTTTAGTTTATTTTGAGGCCGGTTCTATTTTTGTTTATTTTTTTTATCACATGGTCCATAACATATATATGTAGTTGTCTTTGAATCAGTCAGACGTTGCCATTTTCTATTACATGATTAGCTACTGTTATGAGAATACCGGACTGTAATTTAATTACATTATATTATAACGCTCCGTTATCATTGTCGTCCTAGTTCTAGTGCGGGATATTCCTCATTAGGTTTTCCTTTACAGTCATACCCGATGTTCTAAACCTAGTTCATTGATTGTGACACGCCGATTACTTATGACCAGTGACGTGCGTACTTCAATGTTCTCGTATGGTTTCGTTGATGAATCTACAAATAATAAGGGTTGCGTATCCCACATCTTATCCTGTGTCCATCAAATTATTATATTCACTCTTTGGACACAATGTTCTTATTTTTGTTAATCTGTTAAGATCCCGTGAATGTCTAAAGGCTTCGTCCAGTTTACTGTGGCGGTGATTCGTAATGCTTTCGGGTTTTTTGAGTTTATGTCTACTAAACGTAGTCATTGCTTTGTTACTGTCGCGGCCCGTAACACGCATTTAAGTGATAAATCATTCTGATCCGGCTGGATCAATTTCGCGTAGTAAAATTGTAAGATAGGATCTTCCTGGTTCGCTAATCGAGGATGTAGCTATTGTTCGCATATAGTACCTATCTAGGCGAGTACAAGTGGATTTTTACTAATGAACGCGTGCCAAGCTTAAATATATTAACTTAAATATAAACATTAACAGTTGCATAATACATAGGTACAGTTATTGCAAAAAGGTATACACGACTAGTCCATCGTTCAAAAATATCTTCGTTAGACTCTATTGCCCGTCAATACAGTCTAGCGAAGCAAAAAAATACCTTTTTGCAGCTGACTGTACAGCTTTACTCATGAATTACGTAGATTCCTAAAATACTGACATGTCAACGTTATCGCTGATATCGTCAACAACGTAAAGTCGAACGTTAGTTTCCGTTGCGTGAATACTTAATATTACCATTTTTCTTTTAAACAAAATTGATGTTTCAAAATTATAATATATAAAGAGTATAATTTATACTATTATAAAGTTTTTAAAATAAAATGTTTGTATGTGTGGTTGTGGCTTCATCACGCTAAATCGGCTAAACGCTTTTCAACTATTTTTGGTACACGGGTAGCTGGATATCTCCAGATGGTTATAGGATACTTTTTACCCGACTATGCTAAAGAAAAAAAGAGGGATTATGACTTTTTCTCCTCCGCCAACGAAGTTACGGGCGCCTTCTAGTATTCTTATAAAGTTACTTTCTACGTTGGGCAACTCATTTCAAGTCTCACTATTAAATCATTACTTGAAACGACATTCAACCACCTTGCATAGAATACGACCGTAGTTGTTGTGACATGCCAACGAGACATCCCTACCATTACAACTTGTTAAAAAACTGGTCAAGTGCCAATTTAGCAGTTATTCCCGGCAGGGTTCCGCGCATGCATGAATGTTGTTCTCGATTGACGTTTTATGTTGTGTCCCGTGGGGTAGGTAGCTAGGCATCCACGGGTATAGAATACATTTTGCCGACCACGCTGAAGAAATAAAGAATGTGTTTCTCCTCCGCGAACAATCTAGATAACTTTATAACAAGACGAGTAAAGGTAACAAACAAACATTGCCAACTGGGACGCTCACCTTTCTTTCTAACGTATTGCGATTTTCATCCCATAATAACACTAAAATATAAATAAACGTAAATGTATGTGTCATAAAATGGAACTGAAACAGGTAAATAATAAAATACATAGTTTTTAACCTAGCTCACATTTGCTGATTCTGATTCTCTGATTGAACTGATTTTTCTTTAAAAGTAACAGCATTTCTCTATATTTCGCGAGTTCTTCATATACGTAATAAGATAGCGCGTACAATATTTTGCGACTTTGAATCCCAACTATGTATTTGCTTACATTAACAATGCTATGTATTGAAATAAAACAATTTAACGGATTATATCGCGTATATTATCTCATTTTAGTTCCCGACGTTTCGGAAGCTTTTCAGCTTTCCATGGTCACGGCTGAACTGAGGAGAGATATATTTTTCTCTGTCAAAGTTACAATTTGTGCAAATTACCCATTTTTGAAAAAAAAAAACAAATAAATGTGTACATACATGCCAGATGGGCCCAAGCTGTAAAGACAGTTACACATGTGCCAGAAGGGCTTAATTATTTTTATTTTAATAATTTACCAACATTTCACAAATGGGGCGTACCCATTATTTTCATAAATGGGTAGTTTGCACAAATTGTAACTTTGACAGACAAAAATATCTCTTTTCTCAGTCCACCCGTGACCATGGAAAGCTGAACGTCGGGAACTAAAATGAGATAATATACGCGATATAATCCGTTAAATTGTTTTATTTCAATGAGTAATAATCGCGGAAACAGAAGAAAATATAATGCTATGTATTTTCAACTCACTTTATAGTCACGCCAGTGCTTTACTACTTTTCGTGACTACGTAGTAAATATTGTGTACTCAGTTTATTTTTGATGTTATGTCAAGATGATCGAAGGCGTGTCTCTCATCGGGTAGTAATTTGCACCGTAGTTCTTCAGGCACAGTGACCTTCACAATTGATTTAGACAAACTGCGCACATTGACTGCCCACCTAACGTGATGTCGTCATACTTCTTGACTGTATTTCTTATTAGCACTCGTGACGGTGCTCGGCTTATTGCACAGAGGGTATTGTGGAGCTGTCAGTTCGTGACACGCCGTGCTCTCAATTGCCATTAGCGTTACCTATTTGCAGCAAATATTGTAGCTTGGTTGTTGACATGGTCACGTGTTATCGGAGACGATAGTAGGTGTTTCAACCATTAATACAATTAAGGCGCTCTTCCCTTTTCCATGCACTCTAATGGACAACATTACATTTTTTGAAAGTGACTACAATTCAAATGCCACGGATAGATTTGGGCTCCGTGAACACATTAACATTATTTTGGGATCACTATTTTTTTTAAGCAAATATTATTTAGCAAATGGTGATCTGCAGGCGGGACGAAGTTCATTCCTTTGCTTTATATTTATTTGGCAATTATAAAAAAAAGTGTTAACGTGTCATATTCATATTGGAAGATTACATTTGTGTCATAACTAGTGGCGGGTAATAATAACGACACGATAAGAGAACCACAGTGATCGGCCGGTCTAGAAAGTATAACTGTGACTGGTCCCGACGGAACGTTACAAAATCACGTAGGTTATGTGAACAACAAGTGTGATAAAATCACGGTAAAATTGTTAGTATGATCTGAATACATAATTACAGTAAGTAACTTGAACGTGGTAAGTCGGGGTTAGTCGTGGGTAACAAAATCACAGTGATTTTTTTTTACAGCTACGACAGTCAAGGTGATTGAAATTGAATTGTTCACATTTTCAACTTTCACTTAAAAAAAATATTCCTCTTTCCCTAATACGTTCCTCGTAATTTTGCAAATATTATTAGATAGTTCGGTAAAATTAGGGGGTAAAAAAATTAGATGTTGTCCAATAGGTACACAATTACGGAAAAGTAAGGACAAGAAATTAAACAATAGTATGGATGCACATTTGGGGTTATGGTCCTTTTATTTCAATGAACATGTCGTCCAACATGGAGTATGCTTACTATAAATATTTATATACAAAAATAAGAAAAGCGGTTGGCATGTCTATTTTCTGAGGCGTCTTAACGTATTGATTATTACTCATTGAAATAAAACAATTTAACGGATTAGCCAACGAGCTCCAGATACCACGTTCCAAGCAGAATCCCAGTATGAAGAAACCAACAGTCGAGCGTAAACCTGCCGTATTACCATATGTGAAAGGGGTCACAGACAAGATCGGAAACATCTTGAAGCGTGCTTCTATAAAAACATATTTCAAGCCGTTGAAGAAGGTGTCTCAATACCTTAGGCCCGTGAAGAGTAGCACCCCTTTGCAGAGTGCAGGCATTTATAAGCTGGACTGCGAGTGTGGTCTTTCATACATTGGTCAAACGAAGCGCAGTGTATCAACCCAGGTAAAGGAGCACAAGGCAGTTGTCAAGCACCGTCGGTGTAATAGGTCTGCAGTCTGTGAACATGTCATTGACAAACCAAACTACTCAATTAAGTTTGATAAACCTTCTATCCTTGCCAAAGAAAAAAGATATTTTCCCAGGATGCTACGCGAGGCTATTGAGATTAAAAAGCATCCTAATTTCAATAGAGAAGATGGATTGTCACTACCACCAGCTTGGGATCCTGTAATACATCTCATCAAGGAACAAGCGAGACACAGGACTGCAAAACCTTAATTTCCGAACGGTGTAAAATATCTTATCTGTTTAAAAGTAGTTTAATAGTCTCTGTTTTTTAAATATTATAATTAGTAATGAGGTAACCTGGGAGTTTTTCTTTGCAGCGTTTCTTTTCTCCTCAGTACGCCTCATTTGTGTAATGCTGCTTGGTAAATTATTAGAATAAAATAATTAAGCCCTTCTGGCACATGTGTAACTGTCTTTACAGCTTAGGCCCATCTGGCATGTATGTACACCTTTATTTGTGTTTTTTTGAAAAAATGGGTAATTTGCACAAATTGTAACTTTGACAGAGGATAATACATCTTTTCTCAGTCCTCCCGTGACCATGGAAAGCTGGAAAGCTTCCGAAACGTCGGGAACTAAAATGAGATAATAAACGCGATATAATCCGTTAAATTGTTTTATTTCAATGTATACTCATATACTTAATTTTTTACAGTATTGATACTAGATATCGCAAGCAAGCAATAAGAAGGGATTTTTCGAAACTCATCTCATAAGGGGGTTAAATTACGCTTAAAAGTTAGTATGATATATACCTATTTTTTTTAAGTAGAGAGCGGACACTTTGCGAAAGGAGCTGTTTAAAAGCTAAGAACGAAAATTATATTGTTTTTTGAAACTCATACAATAATAGGAATTTATTGGTTGGTGGTGTGGCTCTACATTACTAACAAATATGCTAAATTTCAGTCAAGCAAAGTTTGTAGTAAAAAAAAATACAAATATGATCTTTCTTCAATATTTGTCTCTGTAGCTAGTCGAAGTGCGTCACATATCATATTGTACATTTACTAAGACAGGTAGGTACATGACATCTATAATAGGTACATATTATAAAGTTTTAAAAATGAAATGTCTGTACATTGAATTAAAAAGAAAAAGATTGTATCGGATATTTGGACGTCACTGAATCGAAAAATGATGTCCCTTTATCTCAAAAATAGGCTATGTAAAGCTGCTCCCAGCTAGTTTGGGATTGTATTTTTTATGGCAATCCTTAGTTATACTTCACTAGAAGGTGGCGGTAACTTCGTTCGCGGAGAACAAATAGTCATAACCCCTCTTGTTTTCGTCAGTGTAGTTGCGTGAAAAGTAGCCTTTAACCATCTGTGGATGCCCAGCTACCCTTGCACCAAAAATAGTTGAAATCCCTTTAGCTGTTTCGGTGCTATGAAGCCACAACAACACATACAAACATACAAAAAATATTAATATATATTGTTGGATTCAGTCACCTTCAAATATTCCTTATAACTTCAATGTACAGACATTTCATTTTTACAACTTTACAATAGACTAGAAAGCTTTAATAGGCTAAAAACTTCGTTCGCGGAGGAGAATAGTCATAACCCCTTGTTTATTCAAACTATCTCCATACAAAATTTTACCCCAATTGGTTCAGCGGTTTAAGCGTGAAGAGGTAACAGACAGACAGACAGACAGACAGACCGACAGACACACTTTCGCATTTATACTATTAGTATGGATTAGTATATTAGTATTAGTATGGATTAGTATGGATATGGATAGTATGGATGTACAGACATTTCATTTTTACAACTTTATAATAGTATAGATGTGTGTTATACCTATATATTTCTCGCAATGATTTGAATGAAATTTAGTATGTATACTTTACATTCCAAGGAAACCTAGCTCGACCGCCTAGGTTTTATAAGACTACGTCTCGCAGATAGATAATTGAATGACAACGGTAGGTAAATGAAAAATATCGCGTTGAACTCGTAGTAATTAAGTTTAATATTGTAGACATAATTATCACGAATAGGAAATCAAGTTTAAAGTGCAACAAAGACGAATATTTCTTGATTCAATCGACAGTAAATGAGTACAAATGGTGGACATACTGTTATAAGGCAGTCTGTACTGTAGTAGTCAGTCATAAGGACCAACATAGAGACTATAATGCGCGGGAGTCGGCCACTACAACATTGGTAGTCACAAGATGAAAAGATACAAAACACATTAATTTCATTTAAATTGACGTAGTTCGTGCAATACACAAACAATATGAATATCACGTTAAAAGCGATTGCTAGTGCTAGAAACTATATTCATGCTCTTGTGTTTATATCTAATTATATTCCGTCTGCCATTTTTATCGTTTCCATTGAAATAATGAAGTATACGATCTACACGTATCTAAAATGAGTACGGGTTCGATCATCCGATGTTATGAGTTAAATATATTGGGTTCGTGCCTCGTCATGAAATGTAACAAGACAATTTTACGATTTAATAGCACCCACAACGAGCTCTCAATTACAACTCATCAGTGGAATTGGTCGGGGCATTGCTATTTGATGAAACACCCCGATTTGGTAGTCATTCCAATCGTCCTTTGCAAATTACTTATAGAAACTAATTACAATGCATCCGTATCGAACGAAATTATAACGGATTTAATTACAAGAAAATTATCGAAAATAAAGTATTTGAGACAATATTTTTAAATGGCGTCTCGAGCGAGATCGCAACCATGCATCGATTCAGACGCAACTTGCATACCAGTTTTGTTCAAAACTCTACCAACAAACAGGCAAATACAGATATTGCGAGAGCAGTAAACAATACATACTTATTTTATGTAAAACGGTTATGAAATAAGGAGGACAAGTTGCCTGCATACATTGCTTCAGCAGGAAAGTGTTTTGTAGCAAGGGGGCAAATTATGGCAGCATTATGTGTGCCGAGCAGTTTTAGCCGCGACTGTAAAAAATGTCCATCTGTATTCGGGTGTTCCGTTGCTGTGAGATATTTGCAAGTTTACCTCATGCGTTCACGAGTGTGGGCTATTTATAAAATACCAAAATAGCCACGACATGGTCGCATAGCGCAAACACGGCTCGAAGCGAGCCCCCACGCCGCCTGCCAACCGAAACGTCACTGTGACGTCTCCGGGACTCGGGTCAAAATTTATAACTCTTCAATCATGATAGATATTAATGGTGACATATGCTTACTTTACTGCTTTTCTTGTTTCAGAAACCCCAGATGAGGCCGATGATAGCCGAATATGACCCCAAGAAAAAAGGAGTCAGAACTGACTTATCAGATCTTGTTATGGTCAAGTAAGTAATATCGTTCCCCCAATTTTCTCGTTAGGTATATCTACTACCTACTACCGAATAATATATCTTTAAAAGCTGCTTCAATTTAACTACTTTTTGTAAAGTACATCCAATGACCTACATATTGAAGAATCACTCTGAATGATTAATAATAATCACCTCGCTTTAACATCGTTAGATACCTACCTACTAAGATTCATTGCAATTTGTGATTGAATGCTTGTATTATTAGGAAGTGAATAAGCAAATGGCATGCTTCATAGCTTAACATCATTATTCTTCGAAGGGATTCAGTATGGAGTTGAGTCGAAAACTTAATAATGTTTACATTTTTGTTCAACAGGACATTACAAAGAAAATGTATAATTGACGTAATAAAATCGAGGTTAAAAGTTGTAACTCGGTGGTATTTAGTGCTTCAATAACAAACGCTCCACGGAGCGGAGAGGCATTCAAGGCGCGGGCTTACCTTCATCTTTCATTATTTCAAAGATGTTTTGTTGTTAAAATGGTATTTTATATTGTATGTTGATTGTTAAGTACTTGCTCCTTAAAACGAGCTAATATTGCTCGACGCCGTTCGGAGACGTTCCGGGAAGACGTGTGCTGCTTCACGAGGTTAAAGTCGGTCACCGACCTTGACCAACTCGCAATGGACTCTTACACCGGTACATCATTCCATTTTATGGTTTCGATTTTGTTTATCTAATTTGTTTTGTTTGGTAATGGTAAAATTTTGATTATGTAATCATTGGGAGCGCCAGCTCCGGCGCGGCCGCGCAAACGCCGGCCAAAGGCCGGCCGCGCGGCAGCGCCGGCGCCGGACCTCCGTGCGCCATCTCTATTCAGGCTCGGGATTCGCTCCAACAGGCGATTTGTACAAATTTGATTTAGCTTTATACCTCTTCTCTATTTAGCATTTTGAGGTTACTTTGTCTTAAGCGTACCTACCCCATCTCTATACAACGAAATATACAGTTTAAAATTTAATAAATTAATTATTTGATCACTGCTTCGATATCCTGTATAGTTAAGGATATGCAATCTTTCCAATTACATTTACGTTATATTCCGGTATTATAATGGTGTAATTTACAATGTAAAGCTGTATTGAATTTAATGTTGGAGCCATACATTTGTAAATGCCGAGTCTTAACAGAGTGACACGCACGTGAAAAGTAATTTATACACTGTTTTAGAGACCATAATGAATGTATCACACTGTACACAACGACACTTACACACAATAACGCAGCTAATTATTTTTCAAGTAATTTTGTGTTTTCCGAGTATAATGGCCACAGTAGAGTAACAGAACTACCGAAACTAGTCAACCCGCGGCCGCGACAACACTCGCCCATCAAGCCGATCACATACACCACCTAACTCGCTTCAAGTGTGGCGCTTCACTTGTTCTAGCTACCATCACATGTACGATTACTCGTGTCAATTTGTATCGATAAAAACTACACTCTTATACTCACTTCTAACCTTATCAACTTGCATTTAATGATAATTAAGCATCTTTTCCGTTTTGTAAGTTGTTATAATAGTACTGTGTAATGTTTCGCAGGTATAAAGTTGACCCTAATGAGATCCCGGTGGAACAGCAGGCAGGATCCACCCTGCCTCTTATGGAAATTCCGGGTCGGGACATTGAAGCCGACGAAGACTACAACCCGTTCGAACATCGAAAACTGGCACATCCTACATCGTAAGTTTAAGAACAATCTCATAACAACTACTGGGTCTTAAACACTGATACTGTACAAAGTTTACCTACTTTGGTTCGGCACCTAAAGGAGACAAACGGAATCCTCAAACTAGGCCTTTGACGTCTTCGAGCTCTAACTTTCAATCGACACATGACATTTTCACAGAATATCTATTACTGTGCAGGCCGGAACAACAAACAGGTATTAAACATTAAATAAAGTTAAGCGTTATATGGCATCTCTAGACAAAAAACATACACGTTTTTAGATGTTTTTTGAGAATCTGCCTATAGTCTATTTCTCTAGGTATTCAAAAGAATATAACCAAAGAAACCACATGACTCGTATCATTCCGCTAATCAAGGTAATATTTTGTATCTGTGGTACGATGCCACTGGCTAAATGTCACGAGTCACGTGATTTTAGTATTCAGTCTTTTAAATACCTAAATAAATAGATTATATGGTATTTTGTATATTGTGACTAACTAATATCTTTACAATCGTAACCGGTGTACCTAAATGAAATTTTCACAAAATGAGTTATTATATTCATCGTTATTAAGCCTATAACAAATAATAAAAGGGGCAAAATTTACGCTACTTTTGGATCCATTATTTTCAAAAATAATCACAAAATAAAAAAAAAAATTAGAAACCTCAAGTTATATTTTTAAAAGAACTGTCGAAATAAAGTGCCAAAAATTGATATTTGCTGAAAAAAAAGAACAGTCTAGGTTACATGTATGGAGTGCCCCCCCTAGAAATATATTTTTTAGGGTTCCGTACCAAAAAGGTAAAAAGAAAATCCTTATGGTGCGACTCTGTCTGTCTGCCTGTGCGACTATTAGAGCGCCATATCTCAAAAAAAATATATTTATTTGAAATTTGGAATATTTATAAACATGCGGGCTGACCAGCCCAGTACTCGTATTGCAACGAAAACATTATAAAATATATTTTTATTTTCTAAAAATACGACCTATTTGAGGGGTGGGGGGGGGGGGGCAAAAATATTAAATCTAGTCACTAGGTCAAGTAAGGTATCATATAAAAGGGCTTGATCTGTACGTTTTCGATCAATTATTTTTTATTTTTTTATTGTGCTTATATTTTTTTTATTAAGGAAAATGTGGATAAAATACCATTCCCTCCTCTATCTCCGAAGTTTACCAAGCGAAAAATCTGGGATTTTCCGGAATTATGTAGTTTAATATGAATATTACACGAAAATTATGTGTCTGTTATCTATGCGTTTTACTTTTTAGGGTTCCGTAGCCAAAATGGTAAAAACGGAATGCTTACAGTTTCATCATGTCCGTCTGTCCGTCCATATGTCACAAGCATATTACTCAAAAATTATAAGATGTATATTGATGAAATTTGGAACGTAGATGTCTTGTGTAAGCCGCTACTTAGTTTAATTGTTGAATAAAATATATATATATGTATTTCTAGGGGAGGCACTCCATACATGTGACCGAAACTGTAATTTTTTTTTTCAGCAAATATCAATGTGTGGCACATCATTCGACAGATCTTCTAAAAACACTTTGAGGTTTCTAGATAAAATTTTTGATTTAGTGAATATTTGCGGAAATATTCGCTCCGAAAGTAGCAAAAATTGTGCCTCCCCCCCCACCCCTCTCTGTTTTCTAAACAGTATGTTCAAAAAATATGAAAAAATGTACAAATATAAAGCTTAATAAATACTTCCAACGAATTTTTTTTCAACATCATACCGTTTTTAAGTTATTGCCTAAAAACTGCGCTTCTCAGATAAAGGACGTAAGTGCCGGGAAGATGCACTGTTGTTAGTGTTTTTAAATCATTTTTGAATAACCCGGTTTGGTTAAGTTTGCCCCTTATTTGTACATGACGCTATAGATACCAGAGGAAACCTAACTCAAGCGGCAAGTTAAGTTGGAATAAGTTAAAGTTTGTATGGAACCCTCGGTGCGCGAGTCAGACTCGCACTTGACCGATCGAAAATGGCCTGAATGGCTTCGAGAAAAGGATTGTACAGCCGTGTCTTGTTTGCTCTTTTACTCTTGGCGGCTTTGTGGTGCGTGCTATCATACCCTACAGCACACAGGTCGTTTCAAGTTCTCCGTTACATACAAGTAGTTTCGCAGCTATTCTAAGAAATTATCAAAATATGTTGGTTCAGGAGGATCATCTATCAAGTACGTACTTATAGAAGAGTTTTAATTTTTCAGGGATTTGGATACACTTATCCATTTGCTGAAGGGATCCCTGGGAAGTGGAATATTAGCCATGCCAATGGCCTTTATGAACGCAGGCCTGTACTTCGGTCTGTTCTCCACGTTCCTCATTGGAGGTATCTGCACTTACTGCGTGCACGTGCTCGTGAAAACTGCTCACGAGTTGTGCCACAGAATGCAAAAGCCATCTCTGGGTTTCGCTGAGACTGCGGAAGCGGCATTCTTAGCCGGGCCTCCGGCGGCGCACAAGTTTTCGAGGCTAGCCAAGTAAGTTACATCTCTTTCCTACACTGACTTTTATCTGTAAATCGTCTAACACACCGAAGCTTAAATCACGCACACAGTACACAATGTGTTTCATTCAGACGAATGTCTGTAGTAACGTCACGATAAAGACACCTCAAAGCGTATATGGGCTACACTGTTCGACTGTTCGCTATCGTATGGTCTGTTACTAAGCGTATATGGGCTACACTGTTCGACTGTTCGCTATCGTATGGTCTGTTACTAAGCGTATATGGGCTACACTGTTCGACTGTTCGCTATCGTATGGTCTGTTACTAAGCGTCTACAGTAAAACAAACAAGAGTGTTTTTTCCGCTTCGCCAAATGTACAAAATAAGTATTTGAGGAACCTCAACACGGAAAGAAGAAGTAGGTAGTTAGCAAAATGTATTTTCTTAACACAAACTAAAAACCGACTCCAAAAAAATCACGAGTAATAAAAACATAAAGTAAGTAGGGAATGTTATTCCTTCGATTTACTTTCAATCAGGGGGCACGGCAGTGGCCCTGCCAAGTCGAGCGCGAAGCAAACACTGCCGTACCATCCTTTACTGGAACCATTTCGTCGCATTTTCAGGCCCCTATTTGAGAACCTCTGGATAAGACCAGAACGCAGAAATTTTCGTCATCCAGTAAGCTATAATCACATACTTAAAATCCAAAATTTCAAGTCTGTAGGTCATTTAGTTCCGAAGTTAAGCGAAAGCAAAGTTTCGCATTTATGACACTCACTCACTCACTCATGATCATCAGAATAGAACTAGTACTTCCCATAAACTCAAAGAGCTGAAATTTATTACAGAGTTAGAGTTTAATGGCCACATAAAGGGAAAACTATAAAACTAGGATAATCGAAGGTCTGGAGTACCTGGTGACCCTGATTAGAAAACCCAAGAGCCCAACCAAACTATTAGAGATCGACATACCGCCTTTACTTAAAATATTCAACTTGGTGGGCCGCTTCATGTGATGTCCAAAATCGAAGGGTTATGCCCACGTTTCTACAAAAAGAAGTGAAATTCCACCAAAAACGACATCACAAATGACACCATTGCACCAATCGTTGACGGTCGGACGGTGTCATGGAGCACCTGGGTTTTGAGCACTTTGGCTTGGCCGTTGAAGGGTACACAAGGGTACGTGTACCCTTCAACGGCCAAGTCACACAACATTAACTATAATTATAAAAAAAATCGCAGTAAAGAACCTTAAGACTTGGCACGACTTTGTTTAGATTTCATTACTTTTTAGAGATAAACAAGCAGCTCCATCGAGACTTGGCTAATTTTTTACAGAATGTTTTTGGTGGGATTAACCTTTTTTTCTACTCAACTTACAATATACAATTTGTATGATTGTAATTTCTCAGTTATTAGTGCATCGTTTCGTAAAAGTACTTCTCTTGACCATTTCAACAAGCCAAAATACGATACATTATTTATTAAGAAGATCCTGTGGCTACCTTCCGGCCACCATCACATCAGCTCGATACAATTAGGAGTTGGTACCACCCAAATAAATTGAAATTTGTTCAAAATTTACGATTTTAGTAAGTTGATACACGGGTGGCACCGACTCCAATGTAGTTGTATAGATTGAGTTAAAAAAAGGATAATTAAAAGTAAATTGAAGGAGCAGAATTTCAATTTTTTTTATACTTATTTGGAGTCGGTTTTTAGTTTATGTTAAACAATATTTTAATTTCCCACTTATTAGTGCATCGTTTCGTAAGAGTACTTCTCGTGACCATTTCAACAAGCCAAAACACGATGTATGATTTCTTAAGGAGATCCGGTGGTTACCTTCCGCCTCCACCATCATATCAGCTCGATGGTACCATATTCATAGGAACCATTTAAAGTTGCAACTATGAAGTCATTTGGCTGTTTTTCACTAAGTTATACTTTCTGAATGCAAAATGTAAAGCATGACTTGTTTCTTAATACTTGCCCCGATGCATACGTTTTCGTGTAGCCATAGCAGTGTTAGGTTCTCCAATATGTAAGGAAAAAATTATTTATATATAAAATCAATACCGTTTAATACTAGTGTTAAAATAGTTCCATTATGCACGAAAATATTCCACATACAACAAAATTAAAATATAAAGATACCAATGTTATGAGGAGAAATTGTCAGTTTTTTCTTTCTAACTACACTGACTAGCAAAAATAAAGGGTCGGTTACAAAAATGACGATAACTAAAAAGCCCGCTCATTGCGGCTGGAAGAATCTATCAAGCTTCTTCGGCTAAAATGAGTTAAGTAAAGAGTTTTATTCTTAACAAGGAAAAGTTAGTTGATTGACATTTTTCAAGACATTTTTTAACAACACTGTAAAGCGAAGAACTGCAACTGAAGTGGGTTTGACCCTTTCCACAGTCCAGCGAGTGTTGCGGAGATTTAGGGAAAGTGAGGACCACTTAAGAAGACCAGGTAACAGCCGGCCAAGATGCACAACTGCCCACGAAAACTGGTATATCGTTTCAGCAACGTTAAGAAACCGACATCATACGGGAGATGCGATACAAAAGCAACTTTATGCTGGCCCGACTAGACCTCGTCAGTGAATGGACAGAGCGGAAACGCCTTGCTGAAGCTAACTTGAAGCCATACAGATCAGCAACGGGTCCCAAACTTGAGAGGTATCATCGAGTAGCAAGATTACGATGGGCACAAGAACACATGAAATGAGGTGAAAACGCATGGGCACGAGTATTGTTCACAGACGAGTGCCGATTCACCCTGTTCACTCATGATGGAAGGCAGCGAGTCTACCGACTGTCAGAAATGCGATACACTCAAGCTTGTTTTGTGGAAACGGTAGCATACGGCGGAGGCTCTGTGCACATATGGGCCGGTATTTCTGCAGAGTGTCGCACAGAACTCGTGGCTATAGAAAATAACAGATTAATAGCAGAAAGGTATGTAAATGAGATCCTTATTGAATATGCTGTGCCGTTTTTAGTGAATATAGGTACTAATTCGACTTTCATGCACGTCAATGCCCGGCAGCACGCGCACCGCAGGAGTTGTAAATGAATATGTTCTAGAAACGGGAATCATCTCATGGACTGGCCAGCAAGAAGCCCGGCCTTCAATCCAATTGAGCACGCTTGGGACGAACCGGGAAGGCAAGTTGGAAGCTGGAATCCACCCCCACTGTCGCTCCGTGCCTTATAACAGGCATGTCCTGAGGAACGGGAAAACATTCAGCAACTGCGCCTGAGAAACCTGGTTTTCAATATGCCAAATCGACTGCAAGCTGTATGCAGAGCACGAGGAGGAAATACGAAGATATATTCGTTTTTGTTTTTATGCGGAATTGCTCCTTCTTTAACCGACTTCCAAAAATGAAGGAGGTTATATGTTCGATAGTTTGTATTTTTTTAACTTTTCTTATGTATGCTGATGACGGTAGGTACAACTCCTTAATAGTTAAGAGTTAGAGGAAAATTCTTAAAAGAATCATCTATTACAGGTAGATGCGTTAAGACTGTTAGTCATGTTCTTTTTCGTGTGTCCCTGAAGTAGTCTCCTTATCAGAAAGTCAGGATCAGATGATGGAATAACAGGGAAATCGAGAGAAACCCTCAAATATCATACGCACTAACATGTTTTGTATATATTTTTCTAAAGTTATCAGTTCTTTTCCTTTAGTTGTCATCATTTCATGCTGAGCTGATGATGGAAGGTACAATGAACTAACCAACTTTTACAATTCTTACTTCCAAAGACTCGAGATGCGTGCAAAGTGCGTCCTCAATCTTCCCATTCTGGGCTCTAAAAAATATTTTATATAAGTACTAAAATCCATCACTAAAAAGCAAAAAAAAGAAAAAATGAACCGACTTCAAAATAAACTTAAAAGCCATAAATAATATTTTATGTACGGTACGGATCACATTTGAATCACCTTTTGAAGTCGGTGCCAAACCAGAAGTAAATAAAGTTCTTTATTCAAACAAAAATACGAATTACTATCACTAAATATATATGTAGGTAGATAATAACTAAAGGCTCGCCGCCGCGGTTCTTAATAGTAATAAATGAATGGTTTGGCACCGATTTCAAAAGGTGATTCAAATGTGATCCATACCGTACAAAAAAGATTATTTATGGCTTTTTAGTTTATTTTGAAGTCGGTTCTTTTTTTATTTAAAAAAAAATATTTGTTAGAAAGAAAGAAAAGAATGAAAGAAATTTTATTTTCTTAAATTGAAAATAAACTTAAAGTACATAGTATTTTTTCTGTGTACTTTTTAAATCAAGATTATCTCTTTAATAGTTAAGGACATATTGCGATTTTAGTAATCAATTCTTTATTTTTGCTCGTCATTGTATTTCGTTTACGAATTAAACAGACGTAAAAGGGCCATTATTGTTCCTATTGCTTAGTCGTTTGATCTAAGCATGTAACAAAAAACCGGCCAAGCGCGAGTTGGACTCGCGCCCCGAGGGTTTCGTACAAATTTTTACTTACCCTAACTTTATTACCCGGTACCGGTTGAGTTAAGTTTGCACCTGATATCTATAGCATTGCATACAAATTAGTTGCAAACTTAACGCAACCGGGTTGCTCAAATAGGTTTTTTGCATATAAATAAAATAGCTAGTTAGAGACATGGCTATAATTTTCATGTAATATTTATGTTTATGAATACAAATTGTGGAAATTTCAAAATTTTCGATTTGTAAACTTCGGAGATAAAGGGGGGGAATGGTGTTTTTTTTTTTTCACGTTTTCCTTAATAAAACAAAAACTAATCAACTTTTTGGTACGGAACCCTAAATATCAAAATAAATGAGATAGCTGTTTATTACTGGTAAAGTTTTGTATCGGGGCTAGTGGCACATTACGATATGATTGTGCTACTTTGGTAATTGCACTCCAAACTATCTTGCAGCCTGAGTCGAAGATGAAAGCTGTATAAATGTGTTATGACCAGCGCAGACGAGTTTCATGCGACGTTTTTCAACACAATTGCTCGTAAAGTGACTCTTATGAAATTGTTTTTCTCCTCCTGTACTTCTTTCTGTCGTTTAAATGGTTACCAACTCTAATATAAAGACATACATTACTTAAGACTCTCTATAGTCTATTTCCCAAAAACGCACTACTAAACGTGTTACAATGTCGCTATTAACGTATTCCTTAGTGCCGCAGAGTACAAAATTTCAATCTAATAATCTATGTTCAGCGAGTCTCAAACGAATGTTATTTGAAATAATTTATATTACTAACTTAACAAACCGCCAAATTCATACAGTTTTAAATTAAAAAAAGTACGTACTGCATTGCTGCCAACTAAAAAAAAATCATTTTTTACAATTTACGTAGGTACACATATTTTATCGCCTATATTTTTTTCAAATCATAACATGTTTTCATCAAGGCAAGTGTAAGCGAATTTAAAAAATAAGAAAGCCATAGAAACGTATTGGCAGATCGCTTCTTAATTTTCTTCGTGGCGCTAAATTTTATTCATCTTGAAGTTGTTGGTTGTTCTTGTTATAAGCTGTCGAAAGTGAGAAAAATGGAGGAGGTCGAGCCTAATTATACTCCCGAAGAAATTTGTGTCGTGGCGCAAGAGGTCTAGAAAAATCTCGGCGCAAATATAAATATTTAGACTTTTTGTGTTTTATTAAAAAGTGCGGTCATTCATTAATTACGTATTGATCCCTAGGGGGGGAGGGGGGGGGGGGGGGGTCGAAAAATCTGTAGTAATTAATGCATGTCCCCTTAGTTGTAGGGAAACTATTGTATACAGACTTTTGTTTTAAACTGAGCTAATCGGCTATGGCCTATTCGCTCAGTTCGGTAAACTTTGTTCGGAGATAAAGGGGTTATCTCCGAAGTTGTGTCTTTTTTTGTTCGAAAGAATCATCCAGATTTGATCCCATTTAATTTTAGTGAAGATCTCATGATGCGATCTACGAGGAATTGAAAGAACTCCTCAAATATTGTAGGCATGCATATGGCGATTTTAGTATTTTAAGAAACATTGTCAGCATTTGCATTCAGAAACTATAAATTGACTAAGTGGAACTGTTGATAAAGACCGCAGTAGGACACTAGAACTCCTCTAGGATAAGTGATTTACGGGTGGCGACAAGATACTCGTATATCTCCATTAAAATAGCTAAGCTAACTTCATAGTTGCAAATTAAAATAAATGGTCTTGATAAGAATGGTACTATCGAATTGATTTGATGATGGAGCCAGGTAGGCACTTGATCTGTTGAAATAATCTTTGCTATGTTTCCTAGCCGTGTTTTGGGTTGTTCAAATCGTTACGACATATACTTTTAAGTAATGATTAACTAAAACATACGAAATAAATTAACTTTTAACCAAAAATAAAACCAACTCCAAAAAGAAAACACTTAAAAGTAAAAAAAAAGCTGCTTTCTTCAATTTACTTAAACATACAATTAATTATATTTTGGAGTCGGGGCCATCGTGTTACAACTTACTAAAATTGTAAATTTTCAACATTCCACAGATTCTTTTAGCACCGACGCCAAAAGTCCGATTCATCTATACTATTATAAAGTTGTAAAAATGAAATGTCTGTACATTAAGGAAATTACCAAAAAAAATATTTTAACGGACTATTTGGAGGTGACTTAAACGAAAAATATTTTTTGTATGTGTCGTTGTGGCTTCATTTCGCAAAATCGGCTGAACAGATTTGAAAAATTTTTGGTACACGGGTAGCTGGGTATCACCAGATGGTTATAGAATACTTCTTACCCGACTACGCTGAGGAAAAAAAGAACGGTTATGACATTTTCTCCTCCGCGAGCGAAGTTGCGGGCGCCTTCCAGTTGTATATGCATACGAGTATACTGTATAGATTGAGAAGAAAAACGGTTACTTTTCATTGTTTTCTGTTTGTAGTCGGTTTTATTTATTGGTAATTTAGTCTTACTTTTGTATAAAACTTGTTTCAGAGCCATGGTGAACTGGTTCCTTGTGGTGGACTTATTAGGATGCTGTTGCGTCTACATAGTATTCGTAGCGAAGAATGTAAAACAAGTAGTCGATTTCTATGCGCAACAATCAACTTGGCTTCCTCTCGGCATGGATCTACGATACTACATGCTTGCAATACTCCCTTTTTTGATCCTTATTAACCTAATAAGAAATCTGAAGTATCTGGCTCCGTTCTCTATGATTGCGAACTTATTGGTCGGTGCTGGAATGGGTATTACGTTTTACTACCTGTTTCAAGACGTCCCTGCTGTTAGCGAACGTTCACACTTCGCAGGATTTGAAAAGCTACCTAAATTCTTTGGCACTGCCATTTTCGCACTGGAGGGCATTGGTGTCGTGATGCCACTGGAGAACAACATGAAAACTCCCACTCACTTCATCGGCTGCCCCGGCGTCCTCAACACCGGAATGTTCTTTGTAGTTTCACTGTACGCTACCACAGGATTTTTTGGATATCTGAAATACGGAGATGACACTAGTGGAAGCATCACGCTCAACCTTCCTCAGGATGAAGTGTAAGTTATTTCATAACATACATAATTATATTGCATAAACTTTTCTGCTTTCTTAGGTAAGCTCACGCGTTTGAACGTGGGCGACCGAACAAGCTTTGATCAGTGGGTGAAATATCTATCCTATTACTCGTATAAAGTTGTAAAATTGAAATGTCTGTACATTGAAGATATTTTCAAAAAATCGATTGTTATGGACTATTTGGCGGTTACTAAAATGAAAAATATATTTTTGGGATTTTTTGTATGTTTATATGTGTCGTTGTGGCTTCATCACGCAAAATCGGCTAAACTGATTTCAACTATTTTTGGTAAACGGGTAGCTGGGTATCTCCAGATGGTTATAGGATACTTTTTACCCGACTACACTAAAGAAAAAACGAGGGGAAAACTTTTTCTCCTCCGCGAACGACGTTGCGGGCATCCTCTAGTATCTAAATAAAGTCGGAAGGGTTTTCCCTGTGTCAAACAAATTTCATACAAATTGTTAGGTCCGTTTTCGAAAATAATGTATTACCATGACTCATATAAAATTGTAAAAATGAAATGTCTGTAGGTTCAGGTGATTGAAGATTTAGTTAAGTTTTTTTTTATTATCATTACTTTATAATTGTATAGATATAAGTATATAGGTAGTTATAAGATCTTTTCTAAAAACTAAATTTAAATGTGCATTTGGTTTTCTTAAATATGTTCTGAACTGCCTACCAGTGGCGTGGCGTCTATACAGGGTATCCCAAGAAGTAGTGATATACTGAAGCTGGGAGGTAGAGGACCTAGAGGGCTATCTAAATCACCCCCATGTATGTTCCGCGATTTTTCGTATTTTCGGAGTTATGACTTTTTTTTAAATTTTTCACCTATCGCCGAGTACGATGAGATTTTTATTTATGGTGACGTGAATTATTGCGGTAGATGCTTGATTTTTTTTGTGTGCTAAGCTGATAGATAGGCCAATTCATTATAGTAACATTTACTATCGTTAGATCTTTGAATGGAATAAAAAAAAATTAAATGCCAAGAATGGAAAAATTACCCAATATGTTCATAACTTCAAGGGGCTTTAAAAAGATAAAATCACATAAAAAAATACTGTTTGGCTTTTAAAAACTTGCTCTATCTATCAGGTAGCTACCCTGAAAATTTCATTTTATTATTCATAAATCTTCAATCAAAAAATTGAAATCTACGAAACTCTGCATTGCGTATGACCTGATACGCACTTTGCCTGTTTTTTGTTATCCATGCGTAGAACTATTTGTTGAAATGAATTCAAAGATGAAAGGAAATGAAATAAATAAACAATTAATATTATGAGACGAGTTTACTCGTCCCTGGAGTTCATCATGTGTGTCTTTGCTTTTTACAGGTTGGGTCAGTGCGTAAAGCTGATGATAGCTGTGGCCATCTTCTTCACGTACAGCTTGCAGTTCTACGTGCCCATGGAAATAATCTGGAAGAACGTTCGCCATCTGTTTGGTGCTAGAAAGAACCTCGCCGAATACAGTATAAGAATAGCAACCATATTGTTGACCCTCGGCATTGCTATAGCCATTCCAAACTTGGGGCCCTTTATATCACTTGTCGGAGCAGTGTGCTTGTCTTTTCTTGGTCTCATATTCCCGGCTGTTATCGAAACCGTTACTTTCTGGGATAGACCCAATGGGCTTGGCTTTGGCAAATGGGTTCTCTGGAAAAATCTTTTCTTGGTCTCATTCGGAATCCTTGGATTTTTGACAGGTTCCTATGTTAGTATTTTAGCTATAATTAACGGAGAAGATTAATACTGTAATTATATGTATGCTCGCTTGCACCTGCTACAGAGAGTGAGAAAAGTAAAAGTATATAATTTTAATATGTATGTATTTGTGTTAAGGTCTATTCAATTACGTTTTTCGCTTTTAATTCCTTATTATAGTTTACTATGTTAAATATAAATTTGGCAAGTTTTTCTGTTTTTGGGTGGGAATTGTTAAAGTCAGCAGGTTTTAAAAGCAAGAAGAAATATTAAGTTGCAATCATTTTAAGCTAATTGTATAAAATCTATTACTAGCTATGCATTATGAATATTGACCAAGCAACGAAGATGTTAACTCTGACAATAACTCCCGTCCGCGAAATGTTTGCATTGAATCCCAACTCTTTTAAATAATATATTTGTGAATCATATTCATGAATCATATTGCGAAGTAGGTACGTAAGTAGGTATAAATCGCTGGAGAACTACTGTACAACAATACTCTTCTTTCTTGAGGTAGTTGATAAATTCTCTAAGTTTAAGTTTTATTAAGAAGAGTTTAATAAACAAAGTATCTTGTACAAGAAAAATATATTACTCGTATAAATCAATAATGAATTATTAAAGAGTACCAATGCCGGAACTAGATAATTTATATTTACCTATTTGTACTGACCGAGAAGAGTATTTTTTTAAATGTTGTCTCATCAATAATTATGTGGCGAGATTAAGGTACAATCAAGTGTTTCGACCTGTGAAATGCTTAAAACCGTTAGGTACTGCAATCTACCTGCCAAGCGCCTGTAGCCACTCGCCGTTTGGCTGTGGGCTGCGGTCACAACAACACCGACATTTTGTCGGCTGCTGTCTATTGCTCTACTGTTAGGATAAATTATTATTCCTTACCCGAATCTCCGTAGCCATGTAGGATTAAAACAAACTGTAGATAACTTATGTAAACGTGTGAGAATTTTCTAGTGCATTATTGAAATGTGATACATTTAGGTTAATGATAATCCGCTTCTAAAAATGACTTAAACTTGCTTGGAATTGTAAGAATATAAGCAAAAATATATTTTTTGATGTAGATAAAAATATCAGATTGCAAGTCATAACTCCTGAATTATTTTTTGAGACGAGTGAAACCGTGCAAAATATTATAAGTAGGTATTGCCTACAATCCTATATAAAATATTTAAAAATTGAATTAGGAAGTGGAGTTCGGTAGGAAATTAGATATATTTCGTGATAGTGTGATGGCATTTCCATTAGGTACCACAAGTGCTTAGTAGAGTAGAGATTTATAATGACTTTTATAAGGCGATTGAACTAAAGCATTTAAATAATAGCTTACAAAGCAAAAATACCTAAGATGTTGTTTGAATAACTTTAAAACTCATTAAAGATGCTGAAGCACTACTAATATCTTTAGCTAAATTAATCTTAAGGTGAATGTCGTTGGCTTTGTAACGTTTTTTAAACGAAGGAAGTAGTTGGCACACCGTAAGTAGTTCATATAATTATATTTATATTTTTAGATTGACATAATGTTGTCACTTGATATCAGTCAATATCAATGAAATGTTCCTTGTACCGGTAGGTTCTATTTTATTTATTATACGTTCTTTAAACTTACATCATAACTGTTATGATGGTGTATTTAGGAAGAATTTTTGAAAACATACAGTTCAAAACATACATTTATTGATAAATCATGTTCTACATTATTATAGCAGGGCTTGTAACCCGGTTTCTTTTCCATACCGGTTAGAGCCACTCTCTGAGGGCCTAACCCATAATAGAGGTTACGCTCGCAAGAACATCGCTCTAACCGGTTAATATCTCGGAGCGTAAAACAGGGAGAGAAATCCATTTACCAGTTAGACAGAATTGGTTTGCTTGCTATTGTATTAGATTCAATATTTCATATATTTGTAACCGGTTAAAAGCCCTGTAAGTAATAATGTTAGCCTATTTCTTGACAATATCTGTTTGATTTTGGGATAATTTTTATGAGTGTACAATCTACATATAAATAAACAACATAGTCAAAATAACCGCTGATTTAGTTAATTGCATTAATGTTAACAGGTAATTAGATTACATAGTGTATCGTCCATGTCCTCGAGTACCTACTCAATGCATACAGTCGACCAATAAGGCAACTATATTTTGTGTCCTGCCACCTAGCACACCGACAACGGTAACAACATGCATGCTGCTATACTCTGATTTTTAATTCAAGACCAAAATTTAACGTTAACGGGCGCACTATCGCTGTGATCCTGCATACTGGTTTAAGTGTTAGTACTTTTATCAATAAAACTTACACTAATATTACTGGTTGCACGAGTTCTCATTCATATTTTTATGAAATAATGTTTAATTGATGAAATAATCAAGATGAGAATTGTCAGATTTTGGTCTTGAATTAAAAATCAGAGTTTAGTCCACGCATCGAAATATCGTCCGCTTCCAAAAAGTTTGCTCTTATAAATATATATTTTTGTACGAATTCATGTGTTCACTTTCTTTGTCGAATCTACTAACAATATGTAACTAGGTGTTAGATATCAGGGGAAAGCTTACCAATTATAATTCAAATCCGTGGACTCAACATCAATTCATTGAAGAATTGACTTTAAGGGTTTATAAAATTGGGTCATCCATATTTTCATCGTCGATATTCGTATAACTGCTACGATTCATGGATGCAAATTTTAATTATAAGCGGGCTGCTGGAAAAGTGAGAAAAAAGAACAAGCTTACACTACAATGTACCTACCTAAGTATTAACTTATAAATACCAACCTAATTAATGCTACTATATGATATATTATATTTCAATAATTTTTTAAATATTAATCTGAAACAAATTATCATGAGTAGTTAACTATTTCTGTAATACTTCGTAACGTTTTACTAGAAGGTTCTTGCTACCGGTAAATTTGTCAACTTTGTTATAATCGACTCGTCGTGACATTTGCATAAGCTAACAGCGGTGAAAAGCTATTTTGAACTGCGTTCATGTTGATTTACCAGTAACTGAATCTAACAAATAGGTATCGTAGATAAACCACTCGTTCTAATTGTCACATTCTCAATAGATCAACCTAAATTCAGCAGTTACTAGTTACGTATTAAGTACGCTCTAATAAGGCCCGTTCTAATTATTAACATCATCATATAAATTGGTTCGGTACGCACACTAATTGTGCTTACAATATATGTCCTGTAAGTCAATTCATCAAAACGTCTACAGTTTTTCCATTGCAAATTTAATAATGCGGCGCATGTAGGTACATTTCCATTTCCGACCGCAAACAGCCACCGCGCGTCCGGCCGCACTCTAAATTGAACCTTAATACTAAGGATAAAATTTAAAATGTTCAGTGTGCAGTGGAAATGTAGCGATTGCACGGCGACGCTTGTTGACACGGAAAATTTTACCTTTTAATCTTACTATTAAGGTAAAATTTCGAGTGCGACGGAACATGCGATTATTGCTTGCAGTCAAAAATGGAATTGTACCTTAAAACGTTGCACGTAAATTCAATTTGTTACATTAACTATTTACATTCATACTTTCAAGTATACATGTATAAGTAGCTGTGTGCAAAGGAAATCATTCCTAAATTCATCGGTATGAATTACCTTCTTTAGATATAATGGTTGTTTTGTTACAGTATTAAAATATAGGAGATTTAAGGAATCAGGAGTAGTTTTATTTACTTAATCCGATTACTATTTACAGTCTTTGTTGTTATCTAGAGTTGCGTGTCTCCACACCCTATAAGCTGTAGCTAAAACTTCAAGCAATCGGTTAACCAACACGAAACCCCCGTTATATCTAGAAATAAGTTTCTGTCAAAAATGACATTTTTGTGGCAAGGTTTAATTGCTGACTGTACTTTTGCTTGAACATCCATCAACTACTCACCGAGACGATTCTAAAGAGCCCAAACTCTGTAGCATTGCATTATTTTATTATCTAGGGTTCTATGACCACCTTCCTGCTCCATCATCAGATCAGCTCGATGGTATCATACTATTGCATTGTCACCGAACTTACATAAGTATGCAAAATTTTAGCTCAATCGGAAACCGGGAAGTGGATCAGATTTAACTTGCAAGATTTGTTATAAACAAAGATCAGAAACAAATGAAAACATTTTTCGACGATGCTGGAATTGAACCAGTGCCTTGAGCCAGACCGGGGCAGCACGCTCCACCAACTGAGCTAATCGTCCATACCAGTAGTCGACGAACTTCGTCATCTGTTCTTGCTTATGGATCTCTGTATGGTGCCGACTCCTTAGCCGTTAGCAAGTTTGCAAGATTTGATTACAACGAGACTGGTGAAACTATATAAAAGCTTGTAAATACTCATCACTTTTAAACGGCTGAATCGATTTTCATGAACCATAGCTAAAATCACTCCCGATCAACTCGCCTTTTTAACAAAATCATCCATGCATCTTAAACATAAGTTCATCTTGGGGCTGAATATCAAAATCATCAGAGCAGGGTGACTTGGTGACTCTACCCAGTCCCAGTACCCGGATGATTTAAAAGTAGCTGTAGGACCAGTTATCTATTTTCGGTCCTAAGGAACACATGGTCACTATCTACCTGATATAGTGTATAATTAGTTTCCATCGTGTTCTATCGGAAAAGTTCGTATTTATCGTGCTCTCTCAATTAGCTTCAGAACCCATCATACCACCGTGGGGGTAGGCCGCATTCAGCAGCCAATATATGTATAGAGTGGCTATTACGCAATTTAATATTCGCTGTTGTTTTGGTTATATTTACGGCTTACGTTTATAACGTGTGTGTTATCATGCCCCGGGATCCATCACCAGATCCATCCAGAATAGAAGTTCTCAACATGGACTCGGAGTCTATAAGGTGCCGAACTATCAGATCCACTTGCTTAGTCCTTGACGAAATTAAATATCACGACTTTTTTTTTAATTAGCATTTTAATGTTACGAAAAGATTTTTTCTACTCCTGTACTTCTTTATGTCATTTAAATGGTTACCAACTCTAATATAAAGACATACGTTACTTAATACTTGCAAAACTCTATAGTCTATTTCCCAAAAAAGCATTGGTAAGCGTGTTACAATGTCGCTATTAACGAATTCCTTGGTGCCACAGAGTACAAAATTTCAATCTAATAATTTATATTCTGTGAGTCTTAAACTAATTTTACATGAAATAATTTATATTACCAACTTAACAAACCGCCCAATTCATACAGTTTTAAATTTAGAAAATAATAATGTACGTAAATGCATTGCTGCCAACTTAAAAAAAAAACAATTTTTACAATTTCCGTACACATATTTTATCGCCTATTTTTTTTTTTCAAATCATAACATACTTTCATCGCTGGCAAGAGTGGCAAGTATACGCGAATTTAAAAAATAGGAAAGCCATAGATATTGACAGCTCGCTTTTTAATATTCTTCGTGGCGCTAAATTTTATTCATCTTGAAGTTGTTGGTTGTTGTCTTGTTACAAGCTGTTGAAAGTGCAAAAAAAATTAGGAAGACGAACCTAATTGTACTTACTACCGAAGAAATTTGTGTCGTGGCGCAAGAAGTATCAAACAATTTGCTGTTAGAAAAATTTCGGCGCAAATATAAATATTTAGACTTTTTGTGTTATATTAAAAAGTGCTTAGGCGTCATTCATTAATTACGTAGGGATCCCTTGGGGCGAAGGGGTTCGAAAAGTCTGTCGTAATTAATGAATGGCCTCTTAAGTTGTAGAAAAACTATTGTACATAGACTTTCCTTTTAAACTGAGCTAATCGGCTTAATAAATACTGTGGCCGATTCGCTCAGTTTAAAAACCAAAGACTATATACAACGTTGTATAATTCGGGCAAAAAACGCTCGTGGCGTCTTCCTTTGCGATTCTTGCGATTGTCCTTACGTAATTAAAGAATGGCCCTTTAGTCGTATAAAAACTGTTGTTTGCAACGTTGTATAATGCGGTCTAAAACGCTCGTGGCGTCTTTCTTTGCGATACTCGCTATTTTCCTTACGTAATTAGTGAACGTTGTATAATTGTGTCAAAAACACTCGTGGCGTCTTTACTTGCGATGCTCGCCAAGGCTCGCAGCGCAACCCACGCCACTCGTCTTTTTTGACACCTATTATACAACAGTTGCATAAAATACTATTATCTCCGTAGGTATTACTTAACATACGCTACGTATTATTATTAGGTCCGTTTTTTTTAAATAAATACCTGCCTACTGGCGGCATGCCGCCGCCATGTAAACCACGTCTTTTTGTTCCATACGTCACGTTTTTTGATTCCCTAATACAATACGTAGCGTAAGGGATGTGACTTAGGTATGCCGAATGTTAAGTAAATCGAAATAGCAGCTTGATTCCTTAAATTATGTTCATTCGAACAATTCAATAAGTAAATAGACATATCAGTCTGTCAAAATTCATAAACCCATAGTCAAAAAGTACCGTCTTATCGAGTTCGTGGTGGACACAATTTTTTGACACAGCGTGACGCACGTTCAACTTTCACGATTTCAAAGCGACACTACACGACTACTAAAACCTAAACAACTGGTATTAATTGAATCACAATGTTACCATCATCCAATATTGCTAAAGATTTTGGTAGTTTTTAACATGCTTTTATTAGGTCGATCTGTATGTAACTATCTATGTAATGAAATCTAATCTAAGAAATATTTTGAACATGTCAGTCCTTCAGATGTAGTAAAGTCATTTAAATCAATTAATATCAAAAAACCAATGACCTATGGGGAGTCTCAGTCCATGCTGTCAAATCCCTAATAGAAGTAATAGTGCCTGACTTGGCAGATATATTCAATAACAGTGTTGACTGCGGTGAGTTTCCAGATCTGATGAAACATAGCAAAATAACTCCTTTATTTAAATCAGGTAGTACCTCTGACCCCACTAACCTTAGACCAATATCTGTACTACCTACATTTAGTAAAAATTTTGAAAAGCTAATTCTATATCAATTGTTAAAACATTTTAATTTGAATAATTTGATGCATAGTAAGCAATTCGGTTTTACGCGGGGTCGCTCGACATCCAACGCCGGAGTTGAGCTCGTAAAACACATTTTCGATGCCTGGGAGGAATCGCGAGATGCTTTAGGCATCATCTGTGATTTATCTAAGGCCTTCGATTGCGTTAATCATGAGACACTGATCAGGAAGCTACACCACTACGGAGTTAAAGGATCAGCACTAAATTTATTAGAGTCTTATTTAAATGGTAGAATACAAAGGGTTGACGTGAATGGAAAGCGTTCACCGGGGTCATTAGTCTCTATGGGTGTGCCGCAGGGATCAATATTGGGACCTTTCCTGTTCCTTATCTTGCTACGTCTAAAGATCGGGAATAAATAATTTAAACAAAAAAATAATAATTTAAACTAATGTTTATTCCTCGATACGCCGCTAGCACACGAAAAGAAGTCGTAGGGGCTGGGTACGTTTAAGCCGGTCTGAATTTGCTCCCAGTAGTTAAGGGGTGTTGCCGCCACCACGTCAGTACTCCCCTGGTTCTTGGAGTCGCCGTGAAGATGTGTACGAGCTGAGGGACGTCAGCTGTCGGCTGCGCCGAAATCAACGGTCTTGGTGGCTCGAGTCGTAAGGTGGCACCCTGGAATTTACGTCCTTTGTGTCAATGTAATGAACGCAAGCGGCTCCGTTGGCTGTGATGTCACTGGCGTAATGCGGAAGCGGAAGGCAAGCACTACGTGATGGTGAACTGGCTTAGTGAAGTGCGGATGTCACAGTCGGACAGAGTTTACAAATTGATATACAAGGCGCTAAAGATTTATTTTTTTAAATACTCATATTTAGGCATTAGGATGACAAATGCATGATTGCGCTTAATAAGTAATATGAGATGCGGGCAAGCACTATTTATAAGCATCTATTAACAAGTAAAATCACACAAAGAGTATCGGGACAACGTTATGTACACTTTTAAGTCTACCTTTTTTTTATGAAAGATAAGAAATGGTCAACACTTACCCAATATAGGGGTATAAACACTGATTTTAATTAAGACTCGGAACGAGTACACAATGGAAAACAACGTTAACCGTTGCTAAACTTTAAATGTCTAAACTTACGCCGGCGACGTATGACGACGCTGAGATTTAGCGAACGTGCGCCTGCGTTGGAAGCAAAATCTGTGTGGCGGGCGGTGCGGCGGGCACTCGGTTCACGGAGCGCGGGCGGGGGGCAGCCGACCGGTTGAGCAGAAACACAGGCGATGCGAGTCCAGTACAGTTGGTAAGGGAAAATAAGTGACATTAATCCAGATATCTTATCGCCGCCCCTAAATCACTTATCATTAAGTTCCGGTGGCATTCTGTGATTTCCACGTCACCAATTTATACTTTTTGATTGAGAATGCTCGACTTGTTTCTGCAAATATCATGAGATCCTGACTTGGTGACACAAATCATTGCTTCAACCAGTGTGGAGCACTCAAGACTTTATATTCATAAAAATACGAAAAACAAATTAAAAAAATGTGGAACTACATGAATGTAATCAGCATTACATAGTTAAAGTCTGTGCGCAAAGAGAAGAGTCGTAGGATTTGCGGGCGTGCCGGTGCTATTTTATGTTGTTTGCTGTGCTGACAACACTCACGTTATTATACTTCGCGTTGTACAATCAACCTATTTAAATATAGGTTAACGTATTATAATATTTTATTAAGGTTTCAGTTTATTTTTAGCTAAGTGTTATTATAAAGCATTTTAAATGCGTTTTTATATCTTTAAAACTTGATTTAGTAATGTTAATTTTATTATATTTCTTAAAACCTAGGTTACGTAACGCTTTTACGTTACAGTACCCCGGCGCGTCATGAAGGATTTTATTACATCTAAATGTGATAAAATCCGCATAGCTATGTACCTGTTAATGCGCATTCATAACTCTTCTTACATACCTCACGCATACATAATTACTACGGCAATAATTATTTTATATTACCGACGCTTCATTTCAGAAAAATAATAAGGTAACCTATTACTAGAACTGGAGACCATTCACAGATACAAGTTTCAAAAGATGATAAACGCAAGAAATTAACAAAAAAAAACTGTTATATGTGTTATCTATTAACACCAACCAATTTGAGATCCTTTATATGCCAGGTGCCTAAGTCTTTACCAGCTAAATCCTGCAGCACATAAACTAAAGGAGACTTCTTACCAATAATCTTTGCTTCAATGAATTTAGGAGCTAGCTTTTTTGTGAACTGTTTCCCTTTGTCACTAAGAAAATAGGCACGTTTCATAACGACGTCTCCTATGTTGAATTCGGCTGGCTTCCGTCTAAGATTGTAGTGAGACGTGTTCTTTACATGGGCATGCCACAGCTTACTTTGGACATCGTCAAAAATCGAGGCCATACAACCTAAGTTCTCAGCAAAGGCATCGCGCGGCAGAAACAACACTTCCTTCCCTATATCGGTTTCCGTATAGTGCGTTCCACAAGTCACAAGCTCTCTACCGTATACTAAAAACGCAGGTTTGAAACCTGTAACCTCATTAACAGAGCTTTTAATAGCAAATTGAACACGTGGAATGAACACGTCCCACGACCTGTGATCGTCGTCAACAAAGGTGGAAATACAAGTTATTATGGTCCTATTGTAACGTTCTACTAAGTTTACTTGAGGAGTATATTTAGGACTGTAGTAGACGTTAGGGATATGATAAGATTTAAATAGATTTTCCATAATCTTACTAGTGAACTGTGTACCGTTATCCATCAGCACCGTTTGTGGTACACCATGTACCAGGAAAACCGATTCTTCTAAAATTTTCGATATAACCTCTGCAGTAGCCTTTTTGATGGGAAAAATTAGACAGTATTTGGAAAAGCAACATGTGATGACTAAGATGTAGTTGTTACGTTTCCTAGTTGTTGGCAAGGGACCCATCAAATCTATTGAAATCATTTGGAACGGGCGTGAGCATTGTTTTGGTCTTCTCATTTCCCCTAAGGTTTGATGGTTCTGAGACTTGTACGACAAACACTTATCGCACATTCCGATGAACTTGACCACATCCCGGTACATGCCAGGCCAGAAATATCTTAGCGCAAGCCTACGGTAAGTTTTAAAAATCCCCATATGACCTGCTGTTGACTCTGAGTGGTTTTCATGTATAGCTTTTTGTCGTAATTCAGCGGGAACAACCAATTTCCATGAAAATTCCGATGTCAGTTCATGTTTGTTTTTGGATAAGCGGTACAATGAATTATCTTCAATTCTAAAATTTGGGAAGTCTATCGGATTTTGAAGGCAACCGTTATAGATGTTAGTGTACCAAGTGTCCTTCGAGTCCAAATAAGAGTTGGAAGTACAAATGGCACTTACCGGAACCCGCGAGAAGGCATCAGGGATGACATTATCAACGCCTCGACGATGTTTAAGCGTGAAGTTAAATCCAGACAAGCGAACACCCCAACGAGCCAATCTACCGGTTGGGTTGCTAATGGACAGGAACTACTTGAGAGCACTATGATCAGTGTATACCGTATAAGGCTGTCCATTTTCTATGTAGCAACGCCAATATTCTAAAGCGGTAACTACGGCTAAGGTTTCACGTTCAGTTATACTATAGTTTTGCTCAGCTGATGATAAGCTCTTAGACATGTACGCAATCGGGTGCTCTTTACCGTCAATAGTTTGCGTTAGCATCGCGCCAATCCCGTAATTGCTAGCATCCGAATGGACTTCGAACGGTTTCGTATAGTCCGGACAACAAAGAACTGGGGCAGAGACTAAACGTTCTTTCAATTGCTGAAATGCAGTGTCGGCCTCAGAGGTCCATTTGAATGGAGGGGAACGTTTTTTTGAGGAAGTTAATTTATTTAATGGAGCTGCTATGGTGCTACAATTAGGGACAAAACGTCTGTACCATGTAGCGGTACCAAGAAATCGTTTTACGTCTTTACGAGATGACGGTGTGGGATAATTTAAGATAGCCTCGATTTTCGCAGGATCGGTACGTAGACCAGAGCCATCAACGACGTACCCGAGATATTTCAGCTGGCTACTGAAAAACGACACTTATCAAGGTTGTTGAGCTTGTCTAAAACACGTAAAAGTAAGGTGACATGACTATTGAAATCCTCTGAGACGATGATAATGTCATCTAGGTAGGCGAACACTTTAAGGTCGAACTCTGAGAACAACAGGTCCACTAATCTTTGCTGAGTAGCAGGAGCGTTGGTCAGGCCGAACGCAGTTCGTTTAAAGTTGAAGGTACCCCTACCAGGCACATAAAATACCGTCTTTTGCCGATCATCAGGCTCGATCTCTATCTGCCAGAAGGCTTTGGACAAGTCGATGCTGGACAAATAACGAGCATCCCTGAGGTTGTCCAAAATCTCGGAGATATAAGGGAGGTTATACGCGTCGCGTTTCGTTACCGAATTCAATTTACGGCTGTCGATACAGAAACGAGGTTGTCCGTTTTTCTTATTGTCAAGCAAGACGGGTGACGACCAGCTGCTTTCGCAAGGCTCGATAACGTCTAAAGAAAGCATCTAGTCCACCTGTTCTACCAAGATTCGCTGCTTTTCAGGTGACAAACGGTAGTAACGCTGACGAATCGGGCTAGCATCACCAGTATCAATTTTATGCGTGGTTAAATTCGTGAGACCTAGGCCCTTGCGTTCATACGAAATATCTTCAAATTGTTTAACAACATTATTTGCCAACTGTTTTTCAGTTTGAGCTAAATTATCGTATCCTTGAATAAAGGCTGTTTGGCTAGACAAGTCATTATTCATTGTAGTACCGCTATCATCCAAAACTATGCTGCTAAGAAACTTCGGACAAATTTGAAAGGCACGCCAAAAATCTACACCTAATATAAGGTTGTTCTGAATACCTGGCACAATAAAAGCTCTCAATATGTGAAATTTATTGTCAAAGTGCAAAGGAATCTCTATATAACCCTCACTTTCCATCGTTTGACCTCCAGCTGCTTTAAGTCTCCTTTGGTAACCTTTAAACCACTATTGACAAGGACTTTATGAGCACCATTGCCAAGAATAGTCACAACGGAGCCGGAATCTAACAATCCTGATATTGTAATGCCATTAATTTGCACTGAAACATAAGGTCTATTGTCATTTTCATGATTTTCCTTCAGAATTGTGTCAATTTTATAAGACCTAAAAAATAGATTAACTGCACGCAGCCAATTTTGCCAGTCGTCTTCATCAAAATTAACCGCGTTACAATCATTGACACAATTCTGAGTATTTAGTTTTTTGGACGCTGTTTCCTATTTTTGTTGCAATCGGGACAATCAGGTGTCTTAACATTTTCACGACCACAAACAAAACAAACGATGACATCCTTGTTTGCCGTGCACTGACGCAGGTTGTGTGTATCCTCTCGACATCTAGGACAAAAACGTGTCTTGGATGTTGAAGGATGGACAGCGTGAACATAATTAGGGCCAGTATTATTTGTTTTTGATGCATAATTATTTTGTGAATATGTTTTATTATAATTTTGATTATTGTATTAAAATTTATTATTATTAAAATTTGTATTATTATTATAATTGATTTTATTTTTTGATGAGCCCCAAGAATAAGCAAGCTCAGGTGCCAAAGTATCTGCATTAGGACGTGGAGGTTCTTTAAATTGAGAAAGACGTGACTGTATACTCTCATAATTACGGCACAATGTCTTTAACTCCTCTATGTTTTTAATTGCGGAAACGGAAGATAAGGTACTTGCGTAACACGGTCGGATATTACGAAGTAATATCTCAAGCTTATCACATTCGGGCAAGATTTTTGACGAACGGAAAAAGAGGCCGGACATTATCGATAAATATATTACGATATTTTCCGTTTCACCCTGTGTGCGAGATCTCATTTCGGAAAGCAGCCTGTAATCAAAATCAGCCTGGCCGAAATCCTGCCTCAAAAGCACTACCAGCTCGTCCCAACTTGCTACTTTTCCCTGAACGCTCCGAAACCAGTGAATCGCATCGCCTGTGAATATTTCAGCAGCATTGTGAAGAATCTTGCTACTTGGGATATTTTTTGCTGTGCAAAATTCAGAAACGCGTTGGATGAACGCCCTCACACAGGTTTTACCATCATAACGCAGCTTTGATAATTGGTTCACATTATTGCTGTCATAAGTCACCGTGATATTAAGAGGAGATGCAGAAGTGACAAGAGAGGTCTGTGCCTCACTACTAGCTGAGGCCAGCGGATCTACAAGATTCCCGTCCTTGAGTTTGTTAACGCGGTCAGAGCAAATTTTAAATAAATTGACACATTCGTTAAAAGCTTCTCTTTGGTCCTCATCTTCGCATACAATGCGGTTAAGCCGGTGATATAGATAATGTACCAGATTTTGTGCTCGAAGCAAGGTACTCCTATCTAAAGGCTTTGAATCCAGATACGAATTAATTTTATGAGCGACATCCGCTGCACCAGATAAATCCTCCAGCGTATCAATGGAACTCGAAAGAATATCCTCAGATGGAAAAAAAGGCCCGCGTATAGCTATTTGAATAGAAACTTCGTACTCTAATTCCGTCTTTTGCAGTGACATAAAACAATATGGTAAGCCATTGCAATGAAAAAAAAATACAGTGAATGAATAATATTAATTATTGAGTGAATGTTGACCAAAACAGGAAAGAAAAAACAACAAAAATATACTCCGTCCGTTACAGGAATAATTTAAAAAAGATTTTGAACGTTTTGGGTGTTTTATTTTTTTTTTCTTTCTAACGAAATGGTTGGCTAAATAAGAGGAAAAAAGCACAATTAAGAAAAAAACATTAAAAGGAAACAAAACTAACCAAAAAAAAAATAAGCGTTAAAATGCAACTAATGTGTACGAATAATTGTGTACAAAACGAACAATTCAATTAGTGTTAAAAAAAACAATTATATTTTTTCAAAAATAAAATACTTTCGGACAATGAACCATAACGACTTGAACTTACACTCAAGATATATAAAACAATTTTCGTAAATATATGTCACTTAATGTGTCCGACTGTACTACAACATAACACAATTTTAACACAAAAAAATAACAATTCCGTACACGTTAGCTGCTGGCAACCAAAAAATAAAACTGAAAAACGTTTCACAAAACAAAAAAATAAAATGAACATCAAGCACATACACCACAACTACCCACCTGGGAACAAAATCAGACCTTTATTAAAAGTAATACCATTAAAAAACCCACGGTAAGGGCGCCAGTGCTACGTCTAAAGATCGGGAATAAATAATTTAAACAAAAAAATAATGATTTAAACTAATGTTTATTCCTCGATACGCCGCTAGCACACGAGGAGAAGTCGTAGGGGGTGGGTACGTTTAAGGCGGTCTGAATTTGCTCCAAGTAGTTAAGGGGTGTTGCCGCCACCACGTCAGTACTCCCCTGGTTCTTGGAGTCGCCGTGAAGATGTGTATGAGCTGAGGGACGTCAGCTGTCGGCTGCGCCGAAAGCAACGGTCTTGGTGGCTCGAGCCGTAAGGTGGCACCCTGGAATTTACGTCCTTTGTGTCAATGTAATGAACGCAAGCGGCTCCGTTGGCTGTGATGTCACTGGCGTAATGCGGAAGCGGAAGGCAAGCACTACGTGATGGTGAACTGGCTTAGTGAAGTGCGGATGTCACAGTCGGACAGAGTTTACAAATTGATATACAAGGCGCTAAAGATTTATTTTTTTAAATACTCATATTTAGGCATTAGGATGACAAATGCATGATTGCGCTTAATAAGTAATATGAAATGCGGGCAAGCACTATTTATAAGCATCTATTAACAAGTAAAATCACACAAAGAGTAACGGGACAACGTTATATATACACTTTTAAGTCTACCTTTTTTTTATGAAAGATAAGAAATGGTCAACACTTACCCAATATAGGGGTATAAACACTGATTTTAATTAAAACTCGGAACGAGTACACAATGGAAAACAACGTTAACCGTTGCTAAACTTTAAATGTCTAAACTTACGCCGGCGACGTAAGACGTGCGCCTGCGTTGGAAGCAAAATCTGTGTGGCGGGCGGTGCGGCGGGCACTCGGTTCACGGAGCGCGGGCGGGGGGCAGCCGACCGGTTGAGCAGAAACACAGGCGATGCGAGTCCAGTACAGTTCGTCAGGGAAAATAAGTGACATTCGCGTTGTACAATCAACCTATTTAAATATAGGTTAACGTATTATAATATTTTATTAAGGTTTCAGTTTATTTTTAGGTAAGTGTTATTATAAAGCATTTTAAATGCGTTTTTATATCTTTAAGACTTGATTTATTAATGTTAATTTTATTATATTTCTTAAAACCTAGGTTACGTAACGCTTTTACGTTACAATCTATATAAACGACTTGCCACACCTCGTAAAGACCCACTATGAGATAGTTTTGTTTGCAGATGATACGTCTCTAATTTTCAAAGTCGTACGAAATCAACGATCCTACAATGACGTAAACAATGCTATCTGTGAAGTAGTAAATTGGTTTAATGTAAATAATTTATTGTTGAATGAGAAAAAGACTAAATGTGTTAAGTTTGTCACGAGTAACGTAAAACACGAGCAAGCAAGCGTTATGGTTAAAGGTGAGGAACTGGAACTAGTTAATAGTACAGTCTTTCTCGGTATAACATTAGATTCTAAGCTCCAATGGGGTCCCCATATTGCTAATCTCTCGAATAGACTGAGTTCTGCAGCTTTTGCAGTAAGTAAGATTCGTCAATTAACAGACGTGATAACGGCTCGATTAGTGTATTTCAGTTATTTCCACAGTATTATGTCGTATGGCATCTTACTATGGGGCAGTGCTTCCGACATTAATACTATATTTGTTCTGCAGAAGCGGGCTGTTCGTGCGATATATAAAATGAACTATAGAGACTCGCTTAGAGATAAGTTTAAGGACATTAATATAATGACAGTGCATTGTCAATACATTTATGAGAATATTATGTATGTACATAAAAATAGTACCGACTTCAAGAAGAATTGTGATATACATAATATTAATACTAGAAATAAGCATAAGCTCGCAGTGCCTGCTACTAGGCTCCATAAAATAAGGAGATCATTCATGGGTAACTGTGTGAGATTTTATAATAAACTTCCTAGCAGCATAACTGAGTTGTCTATTGGTAAATTCAAAAATATTGTGAAACGAAAATTATTTTCTAAAGCTTCTTATAGCACACAAGACTACATGAATGATGAAGCCGCGTGGGATTAATGTAAATTAAAGCGTCATGTAGGTATATGAATAATTATTTTAACGAATACCTAAGGTATTATTATTATTTTAATCTTAATTGTTTTATAAACTCTGACATTTAGAATTTTATTCTAGACACATTGTAGATTATTTATTTTTTATTGACAATCCTTTTGGGATTTATCTTATTGATTATTGAAATTTTTAAAATGATGATTATATCAATAATATTACACTTAAGATAAATGATCTGATTAGGTTTTTCTGGGTTTCCCTAATCCTTGCAGCAAATGTTGGATCATATTGTATTTTTCCCAGCAAGCATTCACTCTCATGTAACTGACATTTCGAAAAAGCTTGTAACTAGGCCTACTTGAATAAGGAATATTTTGATTTGATTTGATTTCATAAGGTAACTAATTTAACCATCTTCCAAGGATCGGAGTGTCATGAAAGTTGGCAGCTGTATGTAGTTCTGATGACAATACAATAATATGGTACTGTCGAACTGATCTGATGATGGAGCCGGAAGATATGAACTGGAACTCCATGATGGAACATCGTATCATAGCTGTGTTTGGATATGTTAGAAAAGTCTTGTAAATTGTGTTTTTGTAGTTTTTTTAAACTATTAATTTATTCGTCATTAGCTTGGTAAAAACGCCGTTCCGTAGTTGGAACTTTCCACTGCGTCAGTCTTGAAGGACAACAATAAATTGTGATGTTTTCTTCTGTTTCCGCGATTATTACTCATTGAAATAAAACAATTTAACGGATTATATCGCGTATATTATCTCATTTTAGTTCCCGACGTTTCGGAAGCTTTCCAGCTTTCCATGGTCACGGGAGGACTGAGAAAAGATGTTTTTCCTCTGTCAAAGTTACAATTTGTGCAAACTACCCATTTTTTTGAAAAAACACAAATAAAGGTGTACATACATGCCAGATGGGCCTAAGCTGTAAAGACAGTTACACATGTGCCAGAAGGGCTTAATTATTTTATTCTAATAATTTACCAAGCAGCATTTCACCAATGAGGCGTACTGAGGAGAAAAGAAACGCTGCAAAGAAAAACTCCCAGGCTACCTCATTACTAATTATAATATTTTAAAAAACAGAGACTATTAAACTACTTTAAACAGATAAGATATTTTACACCGTTCGGAAATTAAGGTTTTGCAGTCCTGTGTCTCGCTTGTTCCTTGATGAGATGTATTACAGGATCCCAAGCAGGTGGTAGTGACAATCCATCTTCTCTATTGAAATTAGGATGCTTTTTAATCTCAATAGCCTCGCGTAGCATCCTGGGAAAATATCTTTTTTCTTTGGCAAGGATAGAAGGTTTATCAAACTTAATTGAGTGGTTTGGTTTGTCAATGACATGTTCACAGACTGCAGACCTATTACACCGACGGTGCTTGACATCTGCTATGTGCTCCTTCACCCGGGTTGATACACTGCGTTTCGTTTGACCAATGTATGAAAGACCACACTCGCAGTCTAGCTTATAAATGCCTGCACTCTGCAAAGGGGTGCTACTCTTCACGGGTCTAAGGTATTGAGACACCTTCTTCAACGGCTTGAAATATGTTTTTATAGAAGCACGCTTCAAGATGTTTCCGATCTTGTCTGTGACCCCTTTCACATATGGTAATACGGCAGGTTTACGCTCGACTGTTGGTTTCTTCATACTGGGATTCTGCTTGGAACGTGGTATCTGGAGCTCGTTGGCTCGAAGCGCACGTTTGACATTCTGCAACTCAGCAGTCAGATGTTGATCGTCGCAGATACCCCTGGCTCTCTGAAACAAAGATTTACCCACTGTAGCAAGTTGACAGGGATGGTGGTGAGATTTGCCATTCAAATACCTATCTGTATGCGTAGGTTTCCTATATACAGTATGACCTATGTCATTGTTAGGACCTCTAATTACTAGCACATCTAAGAATGCAAGTGAATTTTGATTTTCCAACTCCATAGTGAATTTAATTTTACTATGCATGGAGTTCAGATGGTCTAAGAAAGCTGAAACACTAGATCTAGGTAAAATAGTAAAGGTATCATCTACGTATCTTTTAAAGATCCTCGGCTTGACAGGTGCCAATGAAAGCGCTCTCTCCTCGAAGTCTTCCATGAAAATATCGGCGACAACAGGAGACACCGGAGACCCCATTGCCACACCATCAACTTGCCCGTAGAATTCACCATTCCATAGCATATAGCCAGATGTAAGGCAGTGTTGTAATAACTCAGCATATTCTATTGCCATCTGTTGTTCACCCAATCTTCTTTTCACAATTTCGATATATTCTTGAACTGGTAGGCATGTGAAGAGAGACTGGACATCAAAACTGACCATAACATCATCATCAGTTAGTCTCAAATCCTTAATCTCACTGACAAAATGGTACGAATCCCTTGTGTATGCTTCCGTCTTCCCTCGCAGTAAAGAAAGCACACCTGCTAAGTGCCGAGCTAATCGATAGGTAGGAGCATCGATTTGACTCACTATAGGGCGTAACGGAGCACCAGGTTTATGTATCTTTGGTAACCCGTACAACTTTGGTGGCACCGGGCAAGAAGGCACTAAACTTTTCACATCCAGATTAAGATTTTCAGAGTGCTTACTTATCAGCTCGGCTGTCGTTTTTATTACTTTCGCCGTTGGATCTCGCTTAACAAGCTTGTATGTTGTAGTGTCTGACAAAAGTACTTCCACTTTCTGGTTGTAATCACTAGTATCCATAACCCGAGTTTTCGGGTGGTCCTTCGTCCCCGCGCCATCATTTCATATTCCCCGACTTTCAATTATAATTCTGAAACTGTATTGTTTGTGCATTGTACGTGTCTTTAATGTGGAAATGTTAAATAATATGCTTTGACAGAGGAAAAACATCTTTTCTCAGTCCTCCCGTGACCATGGAAAGCTGGAAAGCTTCCGAAACGTCGGGAACTAAAATGAGATAATATACGCGATATAATCCGTTAAATTGTTTTATTTCAATAAATTGTGATTTAATTTATTTTTCGTCGGAAGATATGAATTGGAACTCCATGATGGAACATCGTATCATAGCTGTGTTTTGATTTGTTAGAAAAGTCTTGTAAATTGTGTTTTTCTAGTTTTTTTTTTAACTATTAATTTATTCGTCATTAACTTGGTAAAAACGCCGTTCCGTAGGTGGAACTTTCCACTGCGTCAGTCTTGAAGGACAACAATCAATTGTGATTTAATTCGTTTTTTTTTACTTTAGATGCTAGAAATTAAGGTTTAAAATGAATTCTCGACGATATGACCCTTTCACTCAACACGCATGTTAGGGCCTAGAAGGAGACAGATATATGTAGACTTCGCTCCAAAGTTTGCAAAGCATACGTGGGACACTCAAAAATTCGCGTCTTTTCTTCAGTTTTTGTCTCAAAATCTTAGTTTTTAGTAGTTATTGAAAGTGATGTCTTATGATAAATGTTCAGCTAATAAGATGCTTTACAATTTTTGCGTACAAATATCATACTTTAGTTGAGTATTTCATAGAAAAAAGTATTCGGAAGTCATGGGACTGCCATTTTTGACCTAAATATTTATTATGGAAAATGCCCGCGTACAAGTCGTATTTGTCTGTATATGCTTGAGTGTATGATGTTACATTATATGTCAATAAGCGAATTGGTTCCTCGAGCCGGATTCTTCCCTCCTTTTCATATACATTATATCAACCGCAATTTAAGTAAGTAAATAAATGTAAGCGTGTTTATTCCTATTCGTAGAAATAGACTATATATATTTCCGTACTCGTATATATCAACGCACATTAATAAAAACAATAGGTTTGAAAAGGGAAAGAAGTATCTGTCTGAACTGACATGGACGAGATGGATAGGAAGAAAAACCGCAATTAAAATTATTAACAAATAATATACTGTGAGAAGGAATAAGTGTATCCCGGAGGCGGCCGCCTAATCCTTGAAGTCTTTGTAGAAGTTAAAGCGTGCCTCATTCTACATATTCATTTTCGCCAGGACCCATAGGGACCTTCGTCCCTACGGTCCATATAACCCGAGTTTTCGGGTGGTCCTTCGTCCCCGCGCCATCATTTCATATTCCCCGACTTTCAATTATAATTCTGAAACTGTATTGTTTGTGCATTGTACGTGTCTTTAATGTGGAAATGTTAAATAATATGCTACTATGCAGCCCGCATCGCAATCTACTGCAGCATATTCGTGTCACTTGTGTTTGAAGTCATTTCAAACCGTTAGGAGTTTGAATATCCACAAAACCAAATCTCACCGCTACTGTCTTACTCAAGACGATGACCCACTAAACTTAGGTGACGCGCTACCAGCTCATCAAACCCAGCCCTTTCAGATACGGCTCAGTCAACTGAAGAATAATATTCTGGTGGTTAAGCGGATCCCTCGTGGAGCCAGAATCACTGTGGCAACGCACCTTGCACAACTGATAAAAAATGTTACAATTCAAACACTCCTCAAGACTGGCACAACCTTTTTGTTTTTCCATATGTGATTTTGCATGCTAAAGACGACAATCAGAATTTATCTTTGACCTAAAAAATTAAAAACAATTGCACATCCGATTCTGTTCTTCCGGTTGTACAGGAAGACCGAACATCGACCCGCAATCGGAAAAAAAACCATCCAAAATAAGATCAGTGATGATCTTAAAGGAGCCGCTCGCCTCCTTTTTTCGAACGACGTGTTATCACCGGACAACCCTGAAACTCTTCTGGCCCTACAGTCTAAGCATCCCACCGCTCCAGCGACCCTTCTCTTTTTTGATCCTCCGGTACCAACCCAGTCATGCCTGCAAATCGAGGACGCCGATGTTTTCAACGCCATCCTTTCTTTCAAAATTGTCCCGTAATATTTATTTATATGCCCGTCTCTGGGGGACGCTGGGGCGCAACTCATCGCCTATATTGCGAAATTAATCAATTTTATGTACACAGGCAGTGTCCATCCGGATATCGTACCTATTATATGCGGAGCAAATTTAATTGCACTTACTAAAAAGGATGGAGGTGTAAAACCGATAGCGGTGGGCTCAACATTTCGCCGCTTGTCTTCTAAAATTGCGGTCAGGTACATTTTGCCAAAGCTTCAAAGGACTTTCGAGCCTGTTCAATTGGGTTTCGGGGTTAGGGGAAGCTGTGAGGCCGCTGTGCATGCGCTTCGGATCTTTTTGGAGTTGGGTCAATGTGAGGTTTTGTTGAAAATAGATGTGAAGAATGCGTTCAATTTTTTAAACAGGGATATCTTACTCTCTGAAGCAAAATCTGAAAAAAAAAATATAATTATCTGGTACATTGTTGTGCGGATCCTACAAAACTAATGTATCGTTCTAACGATTTGTCGTCCGAAGTCGGTTGCCAGCAAGGAGATCCCCTGGGCCCGGCAATTTTTAGTCTTAAACTTTAGGGGATTAACGAAATAATTAAAAAATTATCTTCAAAATTTAATGCGTGGTATTTGGACGATGGGACTGGGACACTTGGGGGGGACGTGACCTCCGTGCTTGCCGATTTATCAGTGCTAATTGACAAATTTCGATTGATAGGCATACAGTTAAATTTTGACAAATGTGTTATACATCCCAAATTCTGACAGCAATGTCAATAGTGTTTTACAAAGATTTAACCACCTGGCACCCAATATTAAAACACTGGATAAAAGCGCACTTTGTCTCGGGCTCCCCAATTTTCGAAGAAAGTTTTCCCGCGTATATTCAAAATTCTATTTCAAAATTCCAAAATTATTCATACCGCCTACTGGAAATTAGTCCGCGTTATGCTCCCTCTATTATTAAATTTTGTTTCTTCGTTCCGAAGATGACTTACGTGCTTCGCTGCTGCCCTCTGTGGAAGAATCAGACACTTTTATCGCGGGTCGACAATTTAATTAAAAATAACTTGGAGTCAGTCCTTAATATTAAGTTCAGTGAGCGGTCTTTCACTTTGGCACGGTGGTTTAGGCGTACGTAGGATGTCTGGCGTAGCGTTGCCAGCTTTTTTGTCGTCGGTACATAGGTCGTTCGATCTCATAGGGAAAATCCTTCGCACAAACTGTGAGATCTCGGGCTTGGAGGACACCAAAAATGCTTAGCTGAGTGAGTGCCCTGGTCAAGACATTCCTGAGTATCCTAAATTCCAAAGAAATTGGGACGACCCCGCGTGTAAATTGGCTCTCGCTTCCCTCCTCGACCAATGCGGGGCTTTGGAAAGAGCAAGACTTTTGGAAGTAGCTACTAAGGAGGCTGGGCACTGGCGCCTTGCGCATCCATCTCCCAAAATTGGTTCCTTTTTAGAGCCCAATACCCTCCGTCTCTCAGCTTATCTTCGTCTGGGTATTCCGATTTGTGCTCCCCACCGTTGCCCCTGCGGAACTGACGTAGACTAGGTTTGGGCATCACGGTCTCTCTTGCCGGAGGAGTGCGGGTCGCTTCTCGCGGCATGCCGCCCTTAACGACATCATCCGCCGGTCTCTTGCGTCGGTTAATGTCATTTTTTTCACTTCCGTGAAGGCCGCAGCTGCGGGAGAGGCGGCCGATGCAATGGTGGGGAAATACCGTGGTCTTGGCGCCGAATACAAATTTGTCCCGTTCGGCGTCGAGACCCTGGGCCCATGGGGCCCTAGTGCTCTGAGTCTTTTCGGAGACCTCTAGAAGAGACTCAGAGACACAACGGGAGACCGAAGAGCTGGCAGTTACCTCGCCCAACGAATTAGCCTAGCAGTTCAGCGGGGTAACGAAGCCAGCATCTTCGGGACCATGCCGCACGGGCCCTTTTTAGATATAATTTAGTTTAGTTTAGTTTTATTTTAGATTTTATGTTTAGTTTATAGGTCATTTTAAGTTTTCATTTGTGTATTGTTTTTGTACTATTTATTATATTATTGTTTTTGCATTATATGGTTATCAGTAGCTACCAATATACTAGATCTATGTATTGTAGGACAAAACATGTAGTCAATTTATTAAATTTATTTGTTGTATTTCAAATCCGTCGAAAACCCGGGTTTTGAGTCAAATACCCGGGTATCCGGGTACCCGAGTTGCATTCCCTAATAGAGAGATAGTTGTAGGTACGATTCTTAATCACGCGTACATGGGTTCATAGGCGCACACTTGCCTACTTTAGTCCATTTTCTTTTGGGAAACAGTATGACATTTTGGAGTACAGCAAGGCCATTTGGTATTTGGTACGAATGTTATACACGTCTGGCTAAGCCCAAAACGCCCAGTAGCCAGTTTGAATTCCGCGACAGGTGGGGGGAGTACAGAGCTACCAGAACACCGGAAAAAAACTGGCGGATTAGTTTGGACCTTTGAGTCAAGTTTGGTGTCGTGATCAGGTAACTAGATGATGCCCAATTCATTCCCCATACCAGTTTCTTAGGGTTCCATAGCAAAATATGACGCAATAATTCAGATAATAAACTTTTAGTAGTAACCTAATGCAAACAAACCCTCATATTTTTATTTTTTTATACTAAACTTGGCTTATAAAAAATACTTTCCGAAAGCCCATTTAATGAAGATTTTAAAAATATGAACAATAAAAATATAAATTTGAATATAAATGTAAAATAAAATATTGAAAGTAGCTACTGCGACGTTCGTCAGCGCAGCGCAGAGGAAGGCAAAAAGATCCGAAAAACAAGAACTAACACAAAACTAAAAAAAACAGCCAAGTGCAAGTCTGACTCGCGCACCGAGGGTTACGTACAAATTTTCATGTATCCCATTCCATTTTAACTGGTACAGCGTGCTTAAGTTAAGTTTGCACCTAGTATGTATGGCGCCGCATACAAATGAGGTGCAAACTTAACGCAACCAGGTTGTCCTCATATCGTCGGCTAAATAGTGCATGTGCTACGCCTAAAATTGCCGCATACATATCTACATCGAAGATTTTTGGTACTTTAGACCAAAAAAATTAATTTTTCCACTAGTTCCTAAAAATTGAAAAAAAAAATGGGGGGGGGGGAGAGTAATGTCGTCATCAAATTTTTGTATAAAATTAGATTTTTTTTTTTAAAACCTATCGTGTGGGATATCAAATGAAAGAGCTTTATGAGACGATTCTAGAAATATACTACACTCTTACTTACCTTTTAACCACCTGTTTTCCAAAAATCTAAAAAGCATTTTCGAAACATGCCAAATTTGGGCTCCCCCAGGTGAGATGTGGCTCGGTGATTTTTTCAAAACACACTCCAAACGTCTTGTCATATCCTCATATCAAACATATAATAAAGCAATTTGTAAAATATTAACTATAACAATTTTTTTAACAATTTTTACCTTTTTGTTTTTTTATTTTTGACTTAGTTATGTCTAAAATTGCCGCATATGTATCTCGAAGCCGCTTGGTACACAGGTACTTAAAACTAAAACTATTAATTTCTCGGCTAGTTCCTAAAAATAGGGGAGGGAGATATGACTTCATAGATTTTTGTATGGGATTGGATTTTTCTTCTTTCAAAACCTATCGTGTGAGGTATCAAATGAAAGGGCATGAAAAGAAGTTTCTAAAAATATACTACACTATCAACTTTTAACCACGAAATTAAAAAAAAATCTTCAGGTTTCATTCTTAGGATGAGTCCTAGAGTAAGTAAGTAAGTAAAAAATGGAAATCTATCGATAATCAATGAAATTGCTTAGTGTTGCGCAGCTTTAATCCCTTTTATGACGGCGTGGCGGCGGCGACAGAAGGGTATGCGCGAGATGCGCGAGGGGACCTCGCCCGCACCGCACCTCATTCTCCATTAGCGCGACAACTGTCGGCTCAGAGGGTCTACTACGACACCCGAAAAACGAAGTTCGTAACGTGCTGTCCCTCTCGCTCTCATGTTATACTGTATTTGACTGAGCGAGATGGCGCCATACGAACTTCGTTTTTCGAATTTCGGAGTAGCCCCTCAGCTCAGTGTCACCACTGCAATTGTTCGAAGGGATTTGAGTTGCACAACACTAAGCGATTTCATTGATTACCGATAGATTTTCATTTTTTACTTACTTACTGTAGGACTCTCCCTAAGAATGAAACCTGAAGTTTTTTTTTTAATTTCTTGGAAGTACGTGGTTAAAAGTTGATAGTGTAGTAGATTTTTAGAAACATCTCTTCATGCCCTTTCATTTGATACGTCACACAGTCGGTTTTCGAAGAAGAAAAATCCAATCCCATACAAAAATGTATGAAGTCCCTACGGGGGGATTTTTAGGAACTAACGGCACAGGCGCGACAACGGCCTATCGGTGTAACTCGGGCGTTCGGTGACCTTGTAATGCCGCGTCTACGCGTAGGGTTGGCGCCGGTGGCGGTTTAGCTACCGCGGCACAAGGAAATAATAATTACTTAATGAAAGATGTTTATTTATTTAAGGTTTAAAATATATTTAGTATAATAGTGTTCACATATGTTATAAATTGCTTACTTTAATATATTTTCTGTTTTTGCGACTTATTTTAAACATTTTATTATTTTCTTTAATAACAGCGAAGATTCGAAATCGTACGATCAGTTTTTTCATAAAATATAATGGGAAGCATTCACAATCACTAGGCATATCAAAAGTTATATGCCGCATCTCGGCCAATATAAACCTCCAGCCAAAATATTGTTTTTTTTTTTGCGCGGCCGGTAGATCGCAAGCGCTGTAAATCGCAGACGCACTATGGGGCGAAATGACGAAAAAGTTGACATTCGTAGTTTTTTGGGAAAAACGTAATAAAAAAAACTAGTCGATAGAAAATTATGTGCAAAACAATAAATGTGGTATACAATTTTTCAAAATAAGGCACATTTAAAGCAGCTAAAAATAAAATGTGTTTTATTTTTGTATGGGACCCAAATTTAGGTACCCTTTTTCAAGGAAACTAAGCGAGACCTAGAGTTGAAACCTTCAGAATAATATTCTGCTACCTTTTAAGAGTGCGAAACGATAAATAACCCAGTATGGTAGGTGCCCGTTTCTTGGCTTAGTCCAATGAAAAAGTCATCAAAATTCGATATTTTTCTTAATTTTTTTTTTTGTAAACATGATATATTTTCACAATATTCATTTTTTAGTTATAACAATTAATTGATAGTTTGATGTTTTATTGACTTTTTTGCCTACTTTTTAGTAAAAACGTTTAAATAAATAAGCCACTAGGTTGCAACTTGCTTACCTATCACAAAAAATAAAATAGCATGCATTCATTAAAACTAGATATTTGACTGATTTGACTCAGTAACAACAAGTGCAAAGTATCTTCAAATTTATATACCTACAATCTACTAATGATGTCATTAATAAAGCATCCATGCTTATTGCTAAATGAGCACATTATCATCCTTTACTATCATTACAAAATAATGGTTTGCACTAATTGCACATTGTTATCTAACGAGTTTGTCCGAGATTGTGTGTTGGGTTAAGTGGGAATAACTTAAATTATAATAAAAGGGTAATATTTTTCACCCATAAATTAGTTTCTCGCAAACAACCCTCGTATATTGTTAGTCTGAGTTAGTACTGTGTGATAACAATATCAAGATGGAAAGCTTAGTAAATAATATTGATTTGTTGAACTTGTTGAAAAATAGGGGTTCTATTGAGGATAGTGCAATATTATGTGGATACTTGACGGTCAAATTAAACTTGTCGGAAACCTTATTTAAAGTTTTGTGAAAAATACTGCATGAACATGAAAAGAAAATGGAAAGATTGTAATCGCACACATGATGAATGATAATTTCATAAAGAGGAACAGTGACTAGCTCAGCAAGGCTTTATGTTGGCCAAAAGAAAACTTGACAGAAGACGAAGAAGATTTAGAAGACGTTGAAAATGCTTAGCCAGATGAAAACATTGTGAACCATGCAACACCTTCAACTTCTTGAAAACCTTTTGAAGAACTTTCTAGAAGACAGAAAAAAAGAAGATTAGATTTAATAAGTAAATCTTTATCGACCAAAAAAGTGAATGCAGCTAACCTTACACATTTAACAAATAATACAATACTAACTCAATATACGAGGGTTGTTTGCGAGAAACTAATTTATGGGTGAAAAATATTACCCTTTTATTATAATTTAAGCTATCCCCACTTAACCCAACACACAATCTCGGACAAACTCGTTAGATAACAATGTGCAATTAGTGCAAACCATTATTTAGTAATGATAGTAAAGGATGATAATGTGCCCATTTAGCAATAAGCATGGATGCTTTATTAATGAAATCATTAGTAGATTGTAGGTATATAAATTTGAAGATACTGTACACTTGTTGTTAATGAGTCAAATTAGTCAAATAGTTTTAATTAATGCATGCTATTTTATTTTCTGTAATGGGTAAGCAAGTTGCAACCTAGTAGCTTATTTATGTACACGTTTTTACTAAAAAGTAAGTAAAAAAAGTCAATAAAACATCAAACTCTCAATTAATTGTTATAACTAAAAAATAAAAATTGTGAAAATATATCACCTTTACAAAAAAAAAAAAAAAAATATCGAATTTTGATTACTTTTTTATTGGACTAAGCCAAGAAACGGGCACCTACCATACTGGGTTTTTTATCGTTTCGCACTCTTCAAAGGTAGCAGAATATTATTCTGGAGGTTTCAACTCTAGGTCTCGCTTAGTTTCCTTGAAAACGGGTACCTAAATTTGGGTCCCATACAAAAAAACACATTTTATTTTTTGCTGCTTTAAATGTGCCTTATTTAGAAAAATTGTTTACTTCATTTATTGTTTTGCTCATCATTTTCTATCGACTTGTATTTTTTTTACTACGTTATTCCCAAAACAGTACGAATGTCCACATTTTCGTCGTTTCGCTCCATAGTGAGACGGCGCGGCGCGAGCGAACTACGTGAAATGATATCGAGCTCACACGGCGGTGCGACCCTTCGACTCGGCATTCATATGAATGCCTTTCCCCACCTCGCGCGTCCCGCGCTCGCCACCGCTCGCCTCCCGACACGCACACATAGCCGCGAGTTTTCTTACTGCACACAAGTGTCGCTGTCGGTTCTTTTTACGTTAGTATATATATTCTTTGCTAACGGAGAAATTAAAGTCTAAAGTACCTGTGTAAAAGAATGTATATACTAACGTAAAAGGAACCGAAAATTGAAAACGAGAGTGTACAATCAATGTGTTCTCCCAGTAATAACGAACGCATGCGAAACGTGGACGCTAACCGTCGGAAGAATCCACCGTCTGAAGGTGCCACAGCGAGCTATGGAACGCTCAATGCTCGGAATCTCTCTGCGAGATAGAATACGATACAAGGACATTCGCCATCGCACGAAAGTCACCGACATCGGTGAAAAAGTTGCGCGACTAAAGTGGCAACAGACCGGCCATATATGTCGCAGAGACGATGACAGGTGGAGTCAGCGAACGCTACACTCTGGAGACCTCGAACGGGTGGCAGAAGCGTTAGAAGACCGCAAGCCAGATGGTCGAACGACATCAAAAAGACACTTGTGTGCAGTAACAAAACTCGCGGCTATGTGTGCGTGCCGGGAGGCGAGTGGGGGCGAGCGCGGGACGCGAGTGGTGGGGAAAGCCATTCATATGAATGCCGAGTTAAAGGGTCGCACCGCCGTCGCAGCTCGATATCAATTCACGTAGTTCGCTCGCGCCGCGCCGACTGCGATTTACAGCGCTTTTGATCTACCGGCCGTGCAAAAAAACACTATTATGCCTGGAGGTTTATATTGGCCGAGATGTGGCATATAACTTTTGATATGCCTTGTGATTGTGAATGCTTCCCATTATATTTTATGAAAAAACTGTTCGTACAATTTCAAATCTTCGCTGTTATTAAAGAAAATAATAAAGTCGCAAAAACAGAAAATATATTAAAGTAAACAATTTATAACATATGTGAACACTATTATACTAAATATATTTTAAACCTTAAATAAATAAACATCTTTCATTAAGTAATTATTATTTCCTTGTGCCGCGGTAGCTAAACCGCCACCGGCGCCAACCCTACGCGTAGACGCGGCATTACAAGGTCACCGAACGCCCGAGTTACACCGATAGGCCGTTGTCGCACCTGTGCCTGTGTAAGCAGTCTAACGCAACTAGGAACAAAAAAACTTTTATATGGACTTTGCATGGCAAACCGTTGCCATGACACTGAACCAGTACGTCAGTACAGTTTATCTGTCATGTCATACATTGTCAACCATTTTGCTTTGCTAGTCATTGCGGCTCGCGTGTTTTGTATGTTTATTTTTAATAGATTTCTAACTAAATTATTCTTAATGAATATTTAAAGTAGTGAAATGTGATTGAACACTATTTAGAGAATTCATTTTGTGAAAATGCCACCGAAAAGACGGTTTATCACATGTGAAATTTGTGGAAATCGAGCTAGTCATGAAAATTGCGATAAAGGATGTTTATGGCGAAATTTCTCTGGGATGAAGGCCAGTAAGTATTTCCTTTTATTAGATATCCTGTATCTATTTTCATTGTGTACTAAGGATGTACTTTAACTATCGATAACTACAGGCTTATTTGTTTGTCAGTGGAAATAATTATACAAAATAAGTAGAATTGCGTGAGAACTTGCATGAAATATGATCATAAAAATACTTCGTACCTACGTTTCAACTGAAAAGTTTACTGCCATCCCTACCAGAACATAATTATGACGATTCATTCATTTATTTGTTGAGCAGTAATTATATAATATTTTGACCTTTGATATAAGAAAAATAGAATATCTCTGTTGTAATTATAAAATATTTTCAGATGCGGACAGTGGGCCAAGTCTCAAAAGAAGATCTAATAATGCTAGTAAAACAATAAATAATCACATTAAAAGAAAAAGCTAGTTATTCTATTTCGGGTTCACATTTAAGTCCAACCTTGTATTAGCATATTTAAATAAATATACACTGTACACCATAGGGCTTAAACGCGGACTCAATTCTAAACCAAATTTCGATTACAAAAATTGTTGACATGAGGCTATATTCCAACCCGGTCCATTTTATCGATATCGATAAAAATCGCAACCGTATAGCCTACTACACTATTTTAGCCTGTTAGATTGGTACTACTGCTGTTTGACGGTTCTTTGACGTACATGTAGGTATGAGTGTGCCATGCAAATTGATTCCATTGGCTAGTATGAGAGTCCCGCCTCTTAAAACGTAGTGGTTATATTCTCTTTGCCGGAGAATTGCATCTCGTTTTAATTAGGGTGACCAAGAACATCTATCGTTATTTGGATTATTTTGAAATATGTCTGTGTAAATTCATATTCAGTACGACATAATATAAATTATATTTTCTTCTGTTTCCGCGATTATTACTCATTGAAATAAAACAATTTAACGGATTATATCGCGTATATTATCTCATTTTAGTTCCCGACGTTTCGGAAGCTTTCCAGCTTTCCATGGTCACGGGAGGACTGAGAAAAGATGTATTTTCCTCTGTCAAAGTTACAATTTGTGCAAACTACCCATTTTTTGAAAAAACACAAATAAAGGTGTACATACATGCCAGATGGGCCTAAGCTGTGAAGACAGTTACACATGTGCCAGAAGGGCTTAATTATTTTATTCTAATAATTTACCAAGCAGCATTTCACAAATGAGGTGTACTGAGGAGTAGTTAGTAGGTAGTTTGCACAAATTGTAACTTTGACAGAGGAAAATACATCTTTTCTCAGTCCTCCCGTGACCATGGAAAGCTGGAAAGCTTCCGAAACGTCGGGAACTAAAATGAGATAATATACGCGATATAATCCGTTAAATTGTTTTATTTCAATAATATAAATTGCCATATTAAATCAAAATATTTACGTTTTAGAATCATATAATTTATTTATTTTACATTTTATGTAAGTTTTTTACAATATTATCATAAAAAGTAAGTTACAAAAGTAAATTAATAAACGCAAATATCTAAAATACCATTATAAAGTTGTAAAAATGAAATGTCTGTACATTAAAGACATTTATAAAAAAATGATTGTAACGGACTATATAATTATTATTTATTATTCAGTAAATAATGTTGATTGTAGAATTAATATTAAACATTTACAAATTAGGTAAGGAGGTAACTTATTGCTAATATAAATGTAGTCTTACTTAAACCCGTTCTACACCTTCCGATCCTATCCGATTAGATCCTCACTATCGGATAAAATCAGATAGGGCATTGTGCTACAGACCCTCAAAAGTGGGATCTGTTGTAGAATACATTATCCGATTTTATCCGATGATTGGGTTCGGATCGAATTACTAAAGTATAGTGTAAGCACGTAATTATGTCCAGTATTCTGAAAACTCCTTAATACCACAACTTTATTTTTGTTACTTGTGCGAGTGAGGCACTGTCCTCAGGTTTGATGCTCTCGCTCGGACCTCGTTCTCTAGTCTCTGACCATCAGTATTATAAACTGTCATGTTCGGTAATATGTTTCAATTTTGATTAGCTAATAAAAGCAGTACTCGATTCAGTTTAGTTATTAAATCCATGAGTGAAATGGACCAACGAGTTGCCTTTTTTGGTTGATTTCATAATTTCACTAAACAGATTCATGGCTTTGATCAATTTATTGACTTTTCTAGGCATATGATAAAATGGATTCGCCATTTTAACATTGTGCGTGATTTGATCAAAAATAGCTATTGTAATCTCTGTTTTTGCCATTTCCCTGCGACATAAATGACGGAGTTCTGAGGTGACCAAAGATAAAGAAATAGCATAGATAGACTGTATTTAGGCAGAAACTGCATAGCTATTGTCATCTCTTGTATCCTCGAAATTAACACATTAGATAAAAAGAGAAAAACATAGTCACTCTACTAGGTCGAGAACTGCTGAATGTTACCGTTTTTGGTATACATTTCTAACTATACATATATTAGGCAATAGTGTTGTGCAATCTTCATCGACTATTATCGATGATTCACAGTTTTGTCATTGATCTCTATATTGTAAGTTATTACAAGTTAGGGTTTTAAAAGCGAGATAGTGACATTCACAGATAAATGCCAATAGCGCTTATGTATAACTTTTATTTGCTTCATTCGCAAACATACCTACTTGTTTGTATCAATGCAATGAATTCCTTCCTTCTTTGTACTGATTTATGGATTCAAACATAGGACACTCAAATTCTAGTAAAGCGGGCGAAGCCGCGGGCAAACGCTAATACTAGAGTCTGTCAAGTGAATCGTGATACACAAAAAATGCGGCAAATTTGCAAAATCATGAGCTGGTAATACGGAATTCATAGAAAGAACTTATTATCACCACTCGCTGGTGAGACTTTGTATACTTAATTGGTATGTACGTTTTTTTAATATTTCAGGAAAAATACAGGTTATTTTTTTCATCCACATTAAGGACAGTAATTGTTTATGTGAAATAAAAATAAAGCATCATAATTAGCACCATTTTTAGGTATATAATGATTTTATACGCATATATCTTGATATGTTTACAAAATAAAAGAGTTCAGTACATAAAATGCAAGTTTAATTAACAGTATTTAATTTTGAAGAATGCACTGAAAGAAAAAGCTGTAAATTTAAAATGAATACATCGAAGCAATACAGCAAGCTGCGTTTGTTTACTACGATAACAATAATCACTTGCATTATATTTCTTTTTTTTTCGCCACTATACTTTCCGTCATCGTGGTACAGTTTCTTCCAAACCCCTTCCACAACAGCTTTTACCGCACTTCTTTGTTTTCCTGGCTGATGCATTTCACTTCCTGCGGAAGTCGTACATGTTTTTAGCAGCTTTACCTGTCTTCCTTAAGCTCGATTGGGCGGCACTGCGGGTTATTAGGTGGATTGAATTCTTCAGGTTCAAAATTAATGTTGTTGTTTTTAAGGAGCTTTAAAGCTCACCACATCTTCATCAGTTGTAGCAGTTGATGATGATGGCAATATAGTCCCGTAAAAAAGTGACATATTTCGCAATATATCACTTTTTTACGGTAATTTCTGAAAATAAAATTAAGATCTGATTTAAAAATATGTATTCACTTAAATGAGAAACATATATATAAATAAAACTTACCGGTTGACAAGATAAGGGATGGTTCACAAATATAGTCGGCAATGCATGTGAATGGAGCATTCTTCGGTTATATCCCATGCGAAAGCAAGATTCCTCAAAATGCGCAGATCATATTCTTGAGTACTGTGAAGGAGTCCATTTCTCCTCTCCCTTTATACTTTTTATCCAAGCCTTCTTTAGCTCTATATCAGCTGGAAACCTGTTTATAATTGCTGATGTTAGTTTCGTTCATTTATGGTTCAAAATAAAATTACTAATACCAACGTTCCTAGTAAAATTATCGATATAACGATAAACACCTACAACACCAAGCAGTAGGTTAAATGTCAAAGTTCTTTACTTGCGTTATTTAAATAAGAAATACATTTACAAACTTCAACGTATGTTCAAAATCGATGTATAAAATGTGTATTTGTTTTTATTAATACACCTTGAATAAGAATCAGCACTGTAATTTACAAATTAAGTACAATAATCGTGAGGTCAGCTTACCGGTGAGAAGATATATTTGTATTGTTTTCTTGGAAAACACCCATTCGGTGTGGAAACCCGGGCACTACACGCGCCATAGTTTATTTTAAACATGCACATTAAACTAGAAGATCACAATTCATTCAGAAATTGTAATTTTTTCAACAAAATACGGCGCCGGTTCTGGTATCCAGCTGGCTACCAAACAAACAACTGAGTGGCGCGCAGCGCTTTAAGACGCAATCGAGAAACTATTGCCATTTCGTTTTAGTAGTAGTTTTTTTTTATTACCGTTGTATAGAAGAGCGCATACCATAGATACCTCTGTTCAACTTAATACAGTCCATCTATGCTATTTCTTTATCTTTGGAGGTGACAAACATTAAAAAAAAATACAACCAAATTGACTACTAACTCCATTTTGGGAGTTGGTTAGAAATAGAAATAGGGTACATGCACAAATTTGTCTTATTTCCTTTTCTCAACTAAATATCGGAATACCGTAATAACTATTTCAAAAGAAATACGCATAATATAGGCATTTTAAACACAGACTAATAAGAGATACTACGTATCAAACTGCCAACTCAGAAACAAATATTATTTGCACTAGGCATTTATATTTAATCTGTACGATTAGTGATGACTGACGTTAATTTTTTTTCTATTCGAGATTGGAATATGGCAAGGGATCGTAACGTATTCAGCCAAAGTGGTCTAGGTTCATTGAATGAGGTCTAATATTTAGAATGAATAGTTCTCGGCACGTAAATTTGAACACGTAACTTCAGTAATTGTATTTACGTGATCATATTATATGCTGAGAATTATACCTCAGTGGCAAAAAAAATAAAACACATTATTTGTTAAAAGATTTATTTTCAATTTCTTTTTAAATTTGTCTTAAGCTTTCTTCTGTATTGCAAGTAATACGTCTGTCCCCTCTAATATTTCGTTGGTTGTGTTGCACCAATTCATAATTATAAATCGGACAGTCAGAGCAATGAAATGACTGAGAATAGTTTTGTGCTCGGCGCAGTCAAATAAACAAAATGAATTCTTCTTGCACATAATGTTTGCTAGTTCTGCGGGCGATAATTTAGCAAGATCATCACGATTTAAACACTTCAACCACTAAGTATTTTCTCAGAGCACGGGAAATGGTGTAAAAGAGCGTCCTTTCGCAAAGTCCTACAAACACAGCACTCTTAAAACATTTTGCAGAAAGCAAGACAGGATATACACAAGGACATCACTCGATAACACATTACTGTGACAGTGACAGAATGAATTCCGACAAATAATATACAACTGACAAGATGAGTGTATTGACAAAGCAACAGCTAATCACACCAGTGGAAAACGTCAATCAACATTAAAAACAACATGGCGCTAACGTACGCGTTTTGTTATACGAATATTACCGGCTGTGATTTTAAACTAGTAATTTTGACAGAGAGGTCCGATATGCACTGTTACGTCACACTGTTTTGCAAGAAAGAGATAGAAGAAATGTTTGACGGCTTAAATCTTTGTTATTTTTATAGCTATTCGAAAAATTATTTTTGTCTGCTGTTTGTTACATGAATGAGCTTTTAATAAAGCAAAAATAAAAATTCATGCATATTCCATATTGATAAGGGTATTAATAATTTATAGCTATAGTTGAATCATCGAGAGCGTGGAATTGCATATGTAGTATTATAGTAAGAAAAAACATGTAATAGAAGAATTCTAAAAAGGCATGCAGGTGGGTGTATAGTCTGGCTAGCCAAATATTGTTGACAGATATTTCCTTGCGGTATCACCAATTGTCTATGATTTAAAAAATGGCTAAAAGTCTTTTGTCAATTTAGTAGGTTGGTGCTCTATAAATATTTTGATACTTTGTGTGCTAGTTCTAAAATTTGCCTATAACTATGATTAGATACGTGAATTTATCAATACCTGAATCTCATACACAGGACAAAATGTGAAAAATCTTGGCCAAAAATGTCTATATATGAGCGACGAGAACGTCGATGGAATCCCGCGCTTGGCCCATCGTGCCGGTGCAACACCCTAACCTAACCCATGTCTATACCTACTTAATCTAACCACAGACATTGGTGATGGATTAATATTACGGTATTATCGAGCTAGATCATATTTATTTTTCGCCGTGTTACAATGTTATATGGTGAGAAACTGTAAACATGATGTGTTTGTCGTTCATTTTACTGTACATATAGTGGTAGAAATTATATGAGCTGACTTTGAGTGCACGTCAACGTATATTTTATTTACTTATTTCCTTCGGTTTAGGTACCTTACGCGTGCACAGAAAATTTAAAATATTTTCTAATATCAAAACTATAATTCCTACTTCACAAAGTGTGACCAGCCCAAAATTTTTGAATTTCGCGCTAAAAAATTGGATAATATTTCAGTAGCCAGACTCAAACAGATAACACTACAAAGTCATACAGTGGAAAGACGGTTGGTAGCACTGTTCATACTACATTTGTTCATTGTTGCCATCTCGTACTCTACATGCGTTCTTCTTTCTTCACTTCATTTTGGGCGGCCATATTGCTCTGTTGCTGTGCGTGTGTCTGATTATCACTCGAGCTCTTAGGTAATTATGATCTAATTTCGAATCGTGCTTATTTCGATCTGATCAGATATTTCATGAACGTATCGCGAACTCACTTCAGTGTCTACTTACATGTATTCAGTTTTTATTTTGTGTCTTCCTACTACCTTGACTCTTGGATTAGATAGGTATGTGTTTCAATCTGGTGAAATGGACATACACGAGGTGCCTACGTATGGTCGTTTATGTCTATTGTGAACTAACTAACGTCTATAATCTAAAAGCTACGGACCATACGTACACTTTGACAAAAAAAAAAACAGTGTACCTTTGTCGGTTCTTTATTTGGTGTGTAATATTTATTGTAATCGTAATATCGAATATACAATATAAACTAGCTATTCTTTGTTTTGGGTGTATTTATGTTCGTTTTCTTCCTAGTGCTGCCAGCTAATTGTGATGATTATGATTCAAACAACATAAAATAAGAACATTTCACATAATATACCCACAATGCAGCTATTATAATTGGTATAAGTATGTATTACTATAAGATAACACTGTCGGTTTCTGCAGAAAGTAGTGTCAAATAAACAACATAGTAGTAATACAGGCAACTGTAACATTTAAACCAAATTTTCATATTACAGCATCAGCGAAATCTGTTACTTGAGCGCTGTGCTTGTGCAATACATCCACTTTGGATTGATTATTTGATCCCTGTGATTTAATGATAGAGCTGGTGGTATTATGACTATTTTATAAATAGACTTAATAATAATGTATGTATGTAGGTATGTGCAAGTTTAACATTATTAAGTGATTTGTCTGTATGTGTGTATCTGATATAACTATACCCTGGGGTTTTCAGTGTGGGAATGATTGCATACCTACTAGTTGGCTACTGTCAAATAATTTTACTAAGTACTATTATTGTTTAAATAAATTCCATTGATTAATTAAAGTCACCACATATTACAAGAATCTAGTCTAAAAAGATATTCACCTATTTGATAAATTTTAGCCCCCTCATATATACAATAAAAAAATTTACTCCATGAAATTATGAAATAGGGTATTAATGTTTTACATAGCTCCATGCCTTACCATACATGCCAAATTTGTGTTATTGTTTTCTAACCCTAAAACACAATAAAACTACTTATCTATATCATTATAAAGATGTTCAAATTAAATGTGCATACATTGAAGATACTTCCAAAAAAAAGGGGTACATACTATTTGAAGGTCACTAAATAATATGAAAAATTTTTTTTTTACATTTGTTTGTGTTGAGGCTTCATCACAGCAAATATTTAAACTGATTTGAACTCTTTCTGGCACACAAGTAGGTCAACCACTGATGGTTATAGGATACTATTTGCCGGCCTATGCTGAAGAAAAAAAGGGGGGTTTTATGGTAATTTATTTGTAAATGCAAGTTCATCCTGCCAATTATGATCATGGAAATTAAATGTATTGGTTTGTAGATGTAGTTGTGATGACTTTTAATATTAGATTAACTATTCAATTAGTAGCTGCGCGAATACTTATAGCAAAGCATGGATATATATTTGTTATTAGTCAATGATTTGAAGGGTGATAAAGAAACTGCTCTTTTATATCCATTATTATTAAATAACTGTCAAATCCATGTACACACTGTTTGCAGACTAACAAAATATATTGTGTAGTAGGCAAAAACAGAGTGCAATTACATTTTTCACCATTAACCACCTGACACTATCAAGGGCACAGATGTTATTGGATTCTTAGTTTTTTTTTGTTTCTGTTGTCCTGTGATACATGTTATCACCTACTTACTGTCTGTCAATGTGTTAATGATACTCGGTAGAATTTGGTGGTTCTTATTTGAGATTAAAATACAAAGGATTATAAGAACAACCCCATTTCAGAAAACTGTAACTTAGAATTGTTTTTATTTGCCCAATGATGCCAGTCTTTTACAATTACTGATATATCCTGAGATGATAAATGCATCCATTCTGGTTAATATTTGTAAACTTGCATGTATTGTACTCAATTTTTATTTTTCAGCTGTTTCAGTTTTTCACATATTAATAAGTGATTGTCCAAAACAATGGGCGACCGTAATAACCCCATCAAGTTCGGACCGGAGTGGCTGCGCAATCTGGCACGTGAACGCAATGCTAGCAGTCAGGGATCCAACAATCAAACCACGCCTTTAGCCTCGGGTATCACCGCCAGTCCCGGGGTTGTAGGAGTCGCGGCGGCCAGGCCCAACTCTCCAGTGCCAGGGAACCAACTAAGCGCAGCAACCAGTACACAAAAAATACATCTTGCTAAACTTCGGTGAGTGAATATTACTGGTGCCTATTTTTTAACTCCAATATGGTATTTTATTCCACTTTTTCCCCAATAAAACTAAATTTAATCATATAAAAAAAATATAGATTGTAAAAGCTCTTTCATATGATACACCCTACTTGACCAAGCAGCTAGACTTTTAATTCTTGTCCCCTCTCATATTCCTTCTTCTTTTTAAGAAAGTAATAATATATTTTCAAATGCTTCCTTTGTGACACATATGGGCTGACTATGTTTATAACTATTCCAAACTAGCTTTTGCCCGCGGCTTCGCCCGCGTACTAAACGTAATTTTTAACCGTCTACAAAAAAGGAGGTTCTCAGTTTGATCCTTATGTAGGTATGTATGTTTACCGCGATTATCTCGCGTTTGGCTGAACCGATTTAGATGCAGTTTCCGAAAAAGTATTTGTTACTTTCTTGGAGGTTTCGGTATACAACGTTTTGGTGAAGGCAGTTCCCTTTTTTTTTTAAAGAAATGATTGCAATAATTGGGTCAATTTCATGGCAAGACTGAAAACGCAGGTGTGGAAAGGTTTTACAATAACATACTGTTTTTATTCGGAAACAGACTCCGATTATCTACCTCGGGCAACAGCTAAAATCAAAATATTAATATATGTGACTGTTTTTGGGAAAAGGTCCCACTTTGTCGATATGGAGTTATGAGCATCTGTACTGACTAATAGTGCGAGGACACATTAAACAAATTTTATTAGTTGATATCGATAAAAATGATGTACAACCGTTGGGTAATTTCAAGAATTTGAATGAAGAAGAAAACTACATACACAAAAATAAACTTTTTGCGTAATAAACTTTTTTAATATTTAATATAATTTTCATAATATACAATCAAAATTTTCTCCACATTTTCAGCCTTTAATCTTCGTCGCCTGGGTGACAATATCCAGTTTAGCCAACTAAATGACCTTTCTAGGTCAACTAGTAATTGGAGCAAATTCAAACAATTTATAGTATTGATGATTTTCTGCTGTATGACTCAGTTCTATTTCTTTTCCGGATACCAAATCATTTAATGTTTTTAAAGTTGAAATGCCGACGTTTTTCTCTAACACTGTTTGAAGTTTTCTGTGAATAATTTTGCCCTGAGGATTCAAACGTAATCTTGATATATGTACTTTTAACTTATGGACAATATTCAAACTGGCTTCTACACTTAAATTTTGTGTTTGTAATTTTTCAATGGTACTTGGTATGATGGATAGATTGTTGGCTATCCATTTCAAATCGTTGAGAATGTTTATATCATTCATTGCCCGTTTTGCTTTTTAACCGACTTCCAAAAAAAGGAGGAGGTTCTCAATTCGACGGAATGTTTTTTTTTTCTTTTTATGGATGTACACCGGATTACTCAAAGTTTTATTGACCGATTTCAAATTTTTTTTTTTTGGTTTTATAGAAGGTACTTTCTAGTTGGTCCCATTTAATTTTGGTGAAGATCTGATGATGGAATCCATGAGGAATTGAAGGAACTCCTCAAATATTGTAGGCATACATATAGCGATTTTGGTATTATAAGAAACATAATAAGCATTTGCATTCAGAAAGTGTAAATTGGTGAAGTGGAACTGATGCAGAAGACCACAGAATGCCATCGAAACTCCTCAATGATAAATGATTTACGGGTGGCGACAAAATATCTTGATTAATTTAGCTAAGCAACTTCATAGTCACAAATTTAAATGTTCCTGATGAGAATGGTACCATCGAATTGATTTGATGATGGAGCCGGAAGGTAGGCACCAGATCTATGTAATAAAATAATGTATCCTAGCTGTGATTGGGCTTGTTCGAATCGTCACGAGATACACTTTTAAGTAACAATTAACTAAAAAGTGTAAAATAAATAAACTTTAAACAAAAAAATAAAACCGACTCCAAAAAAACTAAAAAGTAAAAAATAACGCCATAATTCAGTTTCTTCAAATTACTTACAAGTAACCGTTTGTATACTCAATCTATACAGTATATACAATTAATGTTATTTTGGAGTCGGTGCCATCGTGTCACAACTTACTAAAATCGTCAATTTTCAATATTTTACACATTCTTTATATGGCACCGACGCCAAAATAAGATTAATTGTATATACTGTATAGATTGAGTATACAAACGGTTACTTGTAAGTAATTTGAAGAAACTGAATTATGGCGTTATTTTTTACGTTTCAGTTTTTTTTGGAGTCGGTTTTATTTTTTTGTTTTAATATACACGTTGATTCTTTGTTATTAAATGTTCGTACGACTTGCTTGATGGCTGGTAAATATTTATCGTTAAACTTAGTCGATTTTTTCATTAATCACTAGCACTGGTACATTTTTGCCCCCCCGAAACCGGTGTCTGGTTATGAGTATTTCCTAATACTACAGATCATACGCTATCTTTTGGTGAAAGATATATGTCTCTAGGTGCTATAGTTATTTTTTTTTAAATTCTTCAAATTTGCAAAAGTGAAAAAGCGACAATTGAGAAAATGTTGGTTAAAGTTTGGGACGGCAAAAAACACACTTGTACTTTGAAGTTATACAGTAGTTAGTATCAAATGAATTGGCATACTTTAAGGATTTCAAATTAGTCAAAATCATGTATGTAACCTTAGTAGTTTGTATGTTACGGAGGCTTGAACATAAAAAGAGAACGAAAATATATCAATCCTGAATATGGGTTTATTTTCTATATTTATAACATGACACGCAGATTTATCATTTAAGTTGTATTTACATTATAACAACGCCATGACAGCCATAGACAAAACATTATTTTCTATAAACATATGTAGGTATCTATATCGATAGTAGTGTCGTAGGTGCATACATGTCACCTCTCCACCAAGTTCTTTGTATCCCTCATACAACAATCAAATAAATAAATCAGATTATCAAACAACATAATAACGTTCAATTATCACTCAGAGTCCAAGTATTTCACTCAACTCACATCTCCGGCGGTATTACAATGGGTGAGTCAGTCTCCTGAGAGGGTTCTCTGGTCCATCTCTGGGTTATCCTGGTTGGTTCAGAGGCAGGGTCCAGGTCCAAATTACTCTCCCTTCTGACCCTTATCTGATCGACATGTCTCTGGCATATAGCACTATCCTCCGTCTTTACCTCATACAAGGTGGAACCTCTGCGGTCTACTACAGTCCCTTAATCCACTTTTCCATGTTGTTATTATATTTTCTTATATAGACTGCCTTATTTTGTTGTCAGGGCCTGGAGTGTTTTTCTTATTAGGTGCTGTTTTCGGGTGCAATGTAGATAGTGCAGTTCTAAATTTTCTGTTATTTAGCATTTCTGCTGGGGTTTTACCTGTCACTGTACTTGGTGTAGTCCGCAGGTGGTACAAAAGTTTTGTTAGCCTCTCTGGCCATGGCAGGCTACTGTGCTTGTTTTTTATTGTTTGCACTGTTGGCTCCGCCTGTCCGTTGGAGCAAGGATGATATGGCGGTGATGTTATATGTTTTTTTTTTTTTTATGGCATAGGGGGCAAACGAGCAGACGGGTCGCCTGATGGTAAGCGATCACCGTCGCCCATAGACACTGTTTTATAGAATTTCTATTCAAAATGTTTCAAATTCCTGTGAGACAAAAGCAGTGCCATTATCAGATACAACCAAGTCTGGTAGTCCTTGCTCAGCAAAAATCTTCCGTAAACAATGTATAACCTGTGTGCTAGACATGTTAGGAATCATTTCAACCTCAGGCCATTTAGAGTATGCATCAATGACAATAAGATATGTCTTATTCATGTAAGGTCCTGCAAAGTCAATATGTAGACGCTGCCACTCGCAGTGTCGCAGGTGGATTGTTACGTATCAACTGACAATTCTCACACCGTTCAACTGTCTCGGTTACATCAGCGGCCATACCAGGCCAGTATACATACGCTCGTGCATAGGCTTTTGATTGCACCACGCCAGCATGTGGTGCATGTATCACTTTCAATACTTGACTGCAATTTTTCCGGGATAATAACTGTTTGAAAACAGCAAACAATCTTTGCTGGTAGAAATGGCATCTTTTCTTTTAAGATATGGTATCAACGCCTTGTCATTACTCTCTGCTGGACAACCATGCTGCACAAAGAACACAACCTTCTTCAAGACCTCATCTTTATTTGTTTCTCGGGCAATATCTTCCACTGAAACCGTCCACCCTTCTGGTGTTTCATCAAGAAGTAGTACTTCAGGCACTGAAGCTTCAGTTTCTAGTGGCTCCGGGCTGCACCATCTGCTTAAACCGTCAGCATTTTGAATTTTCTGGCCAGGTCTATACACAATGTCATACTTATAAGATGCTAATATTAACGACCAACGTAGTAGGCGCGGCGAGATCTGGTCCGGAATTGGTTTTCTAGGATTCAGGAGCCCCACAAATGGCAAGTGATCTGGGATTATGGTAAATTTAACACCAGCCAGGTACTCTCGAAACTTTTTCAATGCAAATACTATAGCCAGCACCTCCTCGTCCAGCTGACTATATTTCCTTTCATGTGGCTGCATCATGCGTGAAGCCAACGCAATTGGCCTCTCCTGTCCCTCTTCCAGGATGTGACTGATGACAGCTCTCACACCAAACTCAGAAGCATCACATGTGACAATAACTTCTTTATTTTTGTCAAACTGCATGAGTGTGAGATCCGAACTTAACACTTGTTTGGCCTTCTATGCTTCTTCCTCCCGATCTCCCCACTTCCAGGTTACATTCTTTATCAAGAGTTGATGTAGAGGCTCCAAGATATCTGACTTAGACCTGTAAAACCTTTCGTAAAAATTTACGAGTCCCAAGAATGCTCGTAGCTGTTTCTGGTCTGATGGCCTTGGTTTTTCTTGAATTTCTCTTATTTTCTTAGGACATGGATGTATGCCAATCGCATCCAACACATAACCAAGGAATGTCACTGATTGAACCCCAAATTGGCACTTCTTTATATTCAATGTAAATCCAAGCTCTTCAATGCGTTGGAGTACTTTGGTTAGTCTTTCCGAATGCTGAAACTCATCTGCTCCTGTTACTACAATATCATCTAGTAGGATAGCTACTCCCTCCATGTCTGCAAATTGGCTTGACATCAGCCTCTGAAAAATTCCTGGCGCGGCACTGACCCCGAAGGGTAATAGGTTTACTCTCATCAGCCCCAGTGGAGTGTTCCATGTTAAAATATCTGCAGTATCTTTATCAACCACTAATTGTATATATGACTCCAGCCGCCTCAGCTCAGCTTTAACTTCCTCCCGAAGTGCATAAAGAATGGGTCTACTCTTTAAAAATCGTGGTTGAGCGTCAGCCTTCAGCATTAATTTTACAGGTGGCCCCGTGTAGCGTCCCAGCTGATCACTAAAGACTTTAGGATATTTCAACTGTAGTGCTTTAGCTCCCTGATCTGCCCAGGAAAGTCCATGTACTATGATGCCTAGAGCTTCAAACCAGTCTCTTCCTAAAATGTTCGTCCCTCTGCCCTCGGTAACCAATATGGACAATTTATGATTTAATCCTTTGTATTGCACCAGTACTTCAACCGTTCCTTTTAGTTTTATGGGCTGTCGTGTCCATGTGAGAAGACTTATTTTTGTATCCTGTAACTCCAGGGACCGGACCACCCTTTCCCTGGCTAAAGCCTTTCAATGGGCTTCCCTTTGTAATGTATAACCCAGTAAAATACTTACAGATTCTAATTGATAACCCATACATTTGACTATCCCTTATTATAAGGGGAACCTAAGAATAAGGCCTTACAATTAATTGCTAACCGATATTCTCTTTATCTTGCTATCCACTTTAAAGGGTTACCCTTATATTCATAGCGCTTAATATAAAACTTACCTTTTCAACATGTCATACTTTAAGCCTTAAGAGAATGAGACAAGACTAGTTCTAACCGGTATTATGCGAGCAACGGCGACGCCCAACGCGACGGTCGCGTGATCATGCAATCTCTTTTACACTCACATCATTTAGTTTATACCTTTGTGTCTCGCCTTCTCACCTGTTCTGTTTGTTTGTTTTGATTTATGTAGTTGCCAGTTGTTCATGTGGACTTTGCGAATTTGTTACGCTATCACACGACACAATTAATGGATTAATGAATGAATGAATGAATGAATGATTTATTCGATGTATTTGGGAGATGGGTTACATTTGCAGGTTGAGTTACATAACACAGAATCACCAGACCCTACCTTTACAGGCGTACATACATGTTGGCACATAATTTAATTACATAATTTACTAGCTTCTATCTTAAAAAATTACCACACAAATTAAAATTACACTAAACTACACTATTTTCCTAAATTACATGTCAAAGTCTCAAATTGTCACGGTTAACATAATATTCATAATTAATAATAGTTAGCAATTATCATTAAAGAAATCATTGATACTGTAATAACATTTTTTTGCAAGCCATGTCTTAATAGATTGTTTAAAATTACATATATTTTTTAATTTAAAATCATCAGGAATTTTATTATAAATTGAGATACACACATTATAAGAATTTTTAGAAGTTAGTCTCAATCTTGCAGCGGGCTTGTGCAGTTTGTGTCTATATTGAGATCGGACTTCTCGTGAGCTGAGCTGCTGTACATCTGTAAATTGGTCTTTGTATTTATGAACAAATGCAGAAGTCTCCATAATGTATAGACATGGAACAGTGAGAATGGAGCTATCTATGAAGTGCTGCCGACACGACTCTGTTTGACTAATGCCAAATATGCCTCTAATGCAGCGTTTTTGTACAATAAATATTCTTCTTATATCTTTGCAATTACCCCATAGAATTACACCATACCGTAGAGTAGAATTTACATACCCATTATAGGCAATTAAAGCAGCTTGTACGGAAACAGTTTGAGCTATTATTCTAAGTGCATATACAAAGCTGTTTACTTTGGAACAGGTATTATCTAAATGTGTTTGCCAGCTACAGTGACAGTCAATTCACTGTAGCTGGAAACCAATCTAGAAATTTTGTATGGTGTACTTCTTCAATAGTTTCATCATCATAATGTACATTTAAATTTTGTGGGGTAGCCCGGTCTGTATGAAATTGAATGAAATTTGTTTTTTGTAGGTTTACTTTTAAATTATTTTTTGTTCTATTGATTTCTCATTATATGTAGCTGGGTCTCTACATGGTATAATGATAGATGTGTCATCAGCGAAAGTATACACTCATTTGGTAAATAATTGGGTAAATCATTTATATATAATATAAACAGCAATGGTCCCAATATACTACCTTGGGGCACGCCGTGTTCATTAATAACATAAGATGACCTGTACGGTATTTGGTGTTTAGTTATAGAGCAGTGCATTTCAAGGCTTCAACACATTGACTTCGATGTTCAAGGTACGATTTAATCCAATCGAGAGCTATACCTCTTATACCATACCTGAATAATTTTGCTATCAGTCGTTTATGATTTACAAAGTCGAACGCCTTGCTCATATCCATAAATAGGGCCGTTACCGGTATCCGGCCATCTATCGCATTTAGTACGCTTTTAATTAATTTAAATGCTGCCAAAGAGATGCATCTAGATTTTCGAAAGCCATGTTGTTGGTCACATATAATATTCTTTTTTTCCAAAAAGTTTAGTAATCTGTTAAACATGACTTTTACGTAAATTTTTGAGAATATGGGTATGAGAGTTATTGGTCTATAGTTAGCCATTTCTGATTTATTTCCCTTTTTATAAATAGGTTTCACTATAGATTTTTTAAGATGCTCTGGGAAAGTACCTTGGGTTAGTGATAAGTTTAATATATAGAGAAGTGGCTTTTTAATAACAAGCAGACAGTTTTTGATTATATCTGTTCTCAGTTCGTCATAACCAACGGCATTGGAGTTTTTGAGTTTCTTTACTATATTAAGTAATTCTTCTGCATTCACTGGGTTGAGAAAAATGGTTGAGTCATTGTTGTTAATATTAAAGTCAAGCTCAGATTTAGATGTTACATTTTTATTGACAGTATTGATAAAGAAATTATTAAATGATTCTGCAATCTCCTGAGGGTCTTCAATACTGTTTTTGCCTACTAATATTTTTCCTATTGACCTGCTATTGCAGTCTGATGTGGTGTACTTCTTAATGACATTCCACACTGCTTTGCATTTATTATTGTTTTTATTTATATAGTTTAGGTTTGCATTCTTTTGATGAGATTGAATGCATCTCTTCAATAGTTGCGAGTATTTTTAACTTAATTTACAATGTTTTGATTTCCTACTTAACAAATACAATTGCCTTTTTTTATGACAGCATTTGCGTATACCTGTTGTTAATTGTTTAGAATGTAAAGTTTGGTTCATCATCTTAACTCGAATCTTCGGAAAACACAAGTTATAAAAGAGAATAAACATTTCATGAAAAATATTAAATGCGCGTGAAGCATCTGTCTCGCTATATATCTCATTAAAAGTTAGACATGATAAACAGTCTATGAACTTCTTTTGATTATCCTGACATAGATCTCTCCTCGTTTCGAACCACCATTTTACGGGAGGCAGGACTCGTTTCTTCACAGGTATTTGGTAGGATTGTGCAGTGTGATCAGAAAGTCCCAGTTCATAATTTGTTGCTGCGGCTCCTTGCGTACTAGAAGCTATGTTATCAATACAGGTTTTAGATTGGGCAGTAATTCTGGTTGGTCCGCTAATAGTCAGTCGTAGGCCGTAGTTCTCTAGGATCTGCACAAATTTCTTTGATATTAGAGATTCCTTCATTGTATTGATATTAAAATCTCCACATAGGACGTACCGTCTCCTTCTATTTTGACAAACAATGCGGAGCATCTCGTCAAGTTTGAGAAAGAAAATCGATGAGGGCGACGTTGGCGTTCTGTTTGTGTACACGCATATTATTGTTATATTGTATTGAGTAGCGGTAATTGCGCAGCATTCAAAGATAAATGATTGTGACAGCGAGTCGATTTCTGTAATTACTGTGTGGGCAATGTTCTTTTGAATTAGAATAGCGACCCCGCCCCTTTTTGAGTGTTTGCGGCAAAAACTGGCAGCTACGTGGAAATTGTTCAATTTTAAGTTGGCTTCTGATCCGCGCATTATATTCGTTTCGCTTAAACATATAATATCCACTCGGGTGCCTTTTTTTTCTAAATCTGATAGAGCGAAATTAAGTAAAAATTGTTTATTAAGTGCACCTGATATATTTTGGTGTAAAATGCCAATATTGTCAGATTGCGCTGATACGAAAAAAACTGGTCTCCAGTCGGTGATCCCATTATTGTGGCATTGTCTAGGTTCTGCTCAGCGCGTTCAGTCTCACGCAGGTCAGCGGCAGCGCCGGTCGTACTGTCGCAGGTCTGGTGTATTTTCTTGGATGTGGCGATGTGACGTTTCAGCAAGTCCAACTGGTAGAGTGGATTGTAAAGTGAGCAGGCTATTTGATGGAAGATTTTACTCGCTTTTACATAGCGAGCTTTGCTTAGATTATTGCTTGAGTCATGTTCACAGCTTATAAAATCACAATGTTGAAATTGGGTAGCGATATGTTGTAACATGTTATTTAAGGGACGCTCATTGAGGTATCGGTTATAAGATACATTCGAGACGAGAACATTTATATAATTTAATTCTTGGACAAAATGATACAAGTTTGCATATAGGTGGTTGGGATTTGTATCATTGGTCCCAGTAATAATAATTACAAAATCATCCTTACATAGTGATTATCCATACATTTTCCGTTTCTATATTTACTTGACAGTGAACTCAGTACATGTTTTGTGTTCGCTCCAGGGTTTGTATAGCTTAGTATGTCATAGTAGTAGTCTCCGTATAGCTTATTTAGCAATAATCCCAGATGTTTACCTTGCTGGTCAGATAATATAATTTATTTTCTTTTAGCCAAACCAATCATCGCTCTTCTCTGGGAATCCAGTGAAGTAGGTAATGTAATACTGCTGACGGTGTGGCTTCCTTCAGTAGTGGTATAAAAGAGATAGCAATGCTCGTCCTATCTTGTCGTCATTGTGAGAACTTAACCGGTTAAGTTGAAATTTTTAACCGTTTCATTGCGTTTCCCAAAAACGAATTACGAACGAATTTGGAACTAACGGGTAGCGCAATTGAACAGTTCTTTCACCGATAACCGCAAACGGAAACTAAACCCGAATCAATGACCGAAACCGGTATGCCAAAAAAAAGTTTTCCGATCCCTGATTAACCCTTTATAGAAAACTGTTCTATTGCTGCTTGCAAGAGGGTGACAGACAAGTTTATCTGAAAATGGCAACATAATTCAATCTCCTTTCGGGCCAAGTTTACGTTCAGAAGGCTAATACAATTAGGTAGGGTTTGCTGCATGTAGTTTATTGCCGTGTGCGATTGGCCAAGTCGTTTTATTTATTAAAAAGATGAAGATGTGTAATATTGATACGGTCACTATAGCAGTCATAATAACATGTTCCTAGTTAACTAATTCGATGAACATTTATGAATGACAAGGGTGTTGGATAGATGCTCACATGGATAGGTACTACTGAATAAATTAACCGTCACAATAACATGTTGTTAGTTTGGTGAACATTTATGAATGACAAAGGTGTAGGGTAGATCCTTCCCTGGATAGGTACTACTGAATAAATTAACCGACTTGGTTATTACATTTCACAACTTTTTGTTGTAGAAAAGGTTGAGAGACTTGGCAATTTTTTTAATGTTATGTTTTTGATGGGATAATAATAACCAGAAAATACTAATTTATTTATTACGATGCGATGTTAAGATATAAGTAATAGGTATTAAGTAGGTACTTCGCGTGCTGATATGCCCATATTCCACTTTGTGTCGGTGGTGGCATTGTAGTACACAAACACAACAAAAAATTAACTAAATATGACAATATCACATAGTACTTTAACCCGATTCTAAGCATTAATAGCTGCCGTACAAAAGAAAACAAACGCGGCAGTCCTTGTCAAAATAAACAAACTTCACTCGCACGAACCTGATGCGTATATCCGTAACACCTGATGCGTATATGATTTCTGGAGTTGTATTAGTTTAGGGATAATAGGGCTTTCGTTTTTTTTAATTTTTTTTTACGTCGTTTTTCTCACTCCGCAATTCTCATTCCGGTGTTTCCGGTGGAATTTATCGACTTTAATATCCAACGGGATGAGATTACACCGGAATAACGTCAAATGTAGCTTCATCTCTCACAGACGTTGCATTTTTTTTATACGTTATATTTTATTGAAATATTAGTTAAGTATGTTTTATAACGCGATACATATAACGCGGAAGTAAGTTGATCCGAGTATCAAAATTACAGAGGTCGTATATGGTGTTGTAAACGATAAATAAATGCAAAACGTGACTAACTAAGAAATTAACATTCGATGTCGGTTTTTGTTCGGGTACAAATTGGACTAAATAAAAGATCTGATGATTAAAATCCTTTTTTTATTTTAATTCCGGTGGGCACATTTCATTCCAGTGGGCTGATTTTATAATACCGGGGTGTATTATTCATTCCGGTGTGACTTACCTTTCATTCCGGTGTGATTAATAATTCCGATGGTATCTTAGATTTTGATTCCTAATATCTTGAAAATGAATTAAGTATTTAGGTTTCCTTTCAGATATGTTTAATAATAAAGTCTAAATTACATACCTACATTTAAAATTTAAGTAATAGAAACAGAAATATATATTATACAAAAATTGCGATCTGTTGAAATTGACCTAATTGTTCAATTGTTACGCCGGCAATGACTACTACAACTAAGAGATTATGATGAATGCAGATTTCTACTCTTGAATAGAAACTTTTGCCCGCGGCTTAACTCGCGTCAAATTCGGGGTAATTTTGAATTACCTTTCATTCCGGTGTGATTAAAAATTCCGATGGTATCTTAGATTTTGATTCCTAATATCTTGAAAATGAATTAAGTTTTTAGGTTTCCTTTCAGATATGTTTAATAATAAAGTCTAAATTACATACCTACATTTAAAATTCTCTAACTAAAAGAAACAGAAATATATATTATACAAAAAATGCGATCTGTTGAAATTGACCTAATTGTTCAATTGTTACGCCGGCAATGACTACTACAACTAAGAGATTATGATTAATACAGATTTCTACTCTTGAATAGAAACTTTTGCCCGCGGCTTAACTCGCGTCAAATTCGGGGTAATTTTGAATTTGAAAACCAGCTAAGACCATGTCGGACCATGCTTAGTGTAAGGTTCCGCAGCCGTTACTACAAAAAAAGCACTATAGACCAGCAAAAGAGCGTATCTTCATGTCGCTTACGTCCTTTTGTTGAGAAGCGCAGTTTTTCGGCAATATCTCAAAAACCGTATATTCGATCGTATTGAACACAATTTTCGTTGAAAATATTTATCAAGTTTTACGTTTGTAATTTTTTTACGACTAAAGGTTTAGAAAATGAAGGGGGGGGGGGAGGACACAATTTATGCTACTTTCATAGTGATTATTTCCGGAAATATTCCCTAACTCTACATTTTTTTTTGGAAACCTCAGTGTTTTCACTACCCAAAGGTTTTCTGGAAGAGATCGCTGTTTAGCGATAAGACCGACTGTTGTTTTCACAATTCGATCCGGTCAAAATAGGCGCCTCTACTACGTTCCGGTGCAAAGAAGAAAGAAAGAAAACATATTTATTCACCGCCAGCAACAAGAAATACAAATACAAATAACAAAAAAAAAGAATTGTCGACGCTGAAAGGGGTCACCACTCAGCTTTATGCCACGGCAAGCCGTGACGCTGATTTTCGGTGGTGCCCTGTAACTTAAAACTAATTTATACTTAGACCTAGTGGGTGATATCACGAACGCCATTTTTACATCAAAATTGTATTTTTATTATTATTTTAACAAATTTATCTAGTTTGTCATTACTTATAAATCTATAAAAAAACTATAAACAAGTTAATTTGTATGGCAACACTTAAACAACACAAACGATTTCAGTTGAGCTGTTATAAGTCAAGACCAAGCGATAATGTACAAATATAAATGTAGTATAATGTTAAATAATTACCACTGATTTTATTTTAAAAAAAAACTACATGTCACATGTTCCTATATAATTATTAAGAAAATACAAATGAAGTTGCAAAACCGGAAGTGCTATAACAAAGTGACTAACTTGTCATGTTACACATAATCACGATCACATTTAGCTCGCCCACCGCGTACCGATCAGGAAGAAAAGAAAAACATAGAAACATTAAGAACAACGAAGAAACATTACGACTAAGTAACACAGAGGCGCTCCGCTAAGGTAACATTCTGAGACGTTTTATGACTCAGACAAAGACAAAGCTTTGACTTGAGTGCCGTTACAAAATTTGGATAGTCCGTCGGTTACAACCGATTTCCGATCGAAGCTACCGGACCGATTGAATTGCAATGTGGCACAAATGCTTTCAAGAATTTTCATGTCTACAATATAAAATTTCAAAATCGATGGCATTTTCGTAATGAACGTCCCGAAAAACCATAAAAACGACACCCATATTGATATTTTCACATTTCAACCCCATTTTACACCAACAGGGAGATGATTTTTCACGCCCGCTACGTTGGATTTCAAATCAATGCCATTTTCGTAATTTACGTGCCAAAAAACCATAAAAACGACATCCATATTTTATTTAGACATTTCGACCCCGTCGCAGCCGAAAAATTTCAAAATCAATGCCATTTTCATAATTAACGTCACAAAAAACCATTAAAACGACACCCATGTCGATACTTCGACATTTCAACCCTATTGCACATCAACAGGGAGATGATACTTCACGTCCGCTACGTTGGATTTAAAAATCGATGCCATGTTCTTAATTAACGTCCCAAAAAACCATAAAAACGACACCCATATTGATATTTTGACATTTCAACCCCATCGCACACCAACGGGGAGATGATATTTCACGTCCGTTACGTTGGATTTCAAAATCGATGCCGTTTTCGTAATTATGGTCCCAAAAAACCATAAAAACGACACCAATATTGATATTTAAATATTTCAACCCCATCCCACCCCGACAGAGGGAGATAGTATCTTAAGTCCGCCACGTTGGATTTTGAAATCGTTGTTTACATAATCAGCGACCCGATAACCCATAGAAACAATACCTATGTAGCTTGCTCGTCAGACCCTTTGTCTTTGCCGAAGAGCAAAACACGTGTCGAAGAAGGAAATCTTGATCCGCCGGGTGGTGAACACGTTTGAATCCCAGACCGGTTTTAGCTGGGCAAAGGCGCATGTAGCTTTCTTGATCCTCGCGCCGACGTCGTCATGAGAGCCACTGCTCTTGGTCATGGTGCTGCCGAGATATGTGAACTTTGCGACAGATTCCGACTATTGAGTCTGATGAGACGCTTTTCGTACTGCTGAACTCTCATTTCGGCAGTCTTCTAAGCGTCGATTCGTAGATCTTGAGCTTCCTCTCGTAACGAGTCCAGTTTCATTTGGAGATCAGGCAGTGATGACGAAAGCAACACTATGTCGCCTGCTTAGCTGAGCAAATTAATTATTTTAATTTGTAAAATGATGATTTTATCAATAATATTATACTTAAGTTAAATGATCTGAGTAGGTTTTCTGGGTTTTCCGTAATCCTTGCAACAAATGTTGGATCATATTGTATGTCTCCAAGCAAACACCTCTGACAATTCGAAAGTGCTTGTACCTAGGCCTACTTGAATGAAGCATATTTTGATTTGATTTGAGGTCCTTCAGGTGAGAGCTTTTATTCCATGCCCCTAGGTATTTCTGTTACTTTCCGCATGACTTGGTCGAGTAGTGGCGACAGGAGGCAGCCGTGGTTGACTCTTGCAGTCATTGGAATTGGCTCTCCAAGGACTTAGTCGTGCACTACCATTATATAGAGACTGGATGATACTTATATACTTGCTGGGTATTCCTCTTCACCTGCGACTGGACCACATGCGCTCTGCTCCATTTCACAGCGCCGAAGGTTTTCCCGAAGTCGACTAATGTCAGGAAAACTTCGGTTCGCCACTCGACGCACAACTCGACCAGGATGCGCAAGATGGGTTTGGTCAGTGCATTAACGTCCAGAACGGAACCCGGCCTGCTCATTTCGAAGTGTTCTAGCAATCTCTAGAGATATACGGTTGAGAAATATTTTTGCCAGCTGCAGTGGGTAAGAGCGATATGTCCCTCCAGTTATCGCAGACTGACAAGTCTCCTTTCTTCGGTACCTTCACGAGCTAGCCTTGTTTCCACTCGCAGGGAACATCACTAACTGCTTGTGCAATAAATCATTTTCCTTTAAAAAAAGCCGCTGCGAACGCCACGGGTCATCTACTGTGCAGAGGAGCAACGGAAACGATGGACAGAGCACTTCTCCAACTTGTTGACTCAATGCCAAACCCAACCCACTACTGCTCGCGTGACGTGGTGTAAAAAAATTGTGTAAAATTTGATCCGGGAGATGGACGCACTATTTTTAACATTAGGTATTACTGGAGACGAGAGGTAGACTATATCGATATAATGCAGTCGATAGTTTGGGTGTTTCCAGGCGAAGAACCCCCGGCGAAGGCGAAATGTGGGCGAAGTACTGGAAAAAAACTGTTTCGACGTTTTTTTCTGAAACCGGTCATATGGCTTTTTTAGAGAATCAAAAAACTGTGAATGGTCAGTAGTGACTGAAATGTGTTTACCCGCTGTATTTGAAAAATTAAAACAGATACGACCGAAATACCTTTTTGCCTCATGGCAATGCGTCGACGCACAAAGCCAATGTCACTAAAGATTTTTTTTAGACTACTGAATTTGAAGAGTTGTGTCATTCGCCATTATAGCCCCAATTTAGTTCCTTGAAATTGAGATAGGAGATGCTCGCAATGCTTCCGTGCAGGCCGTGGAAGGCCTTCAACGTTTCATAGAGGGCAAATGGAAAGTATTTTGACAATCTATAATACAAAATATTTTCATTGTTTCAAAACTTTAGTAACTAGAAGGTGTCCGCAAATTCGTTAGCTACCTGTGCACCAAAATAGTTGAAAATCGTTTAGCCGTTTCGGCGTGATTAAGCCACAAGGACACATACAAACTTACAAATAAAAAAAAATAAAAGAATCGATTTAGTGATCTTCCAATAGTTCGTACAATTTAAAAAAAAATAGTTGTCTGTTATTTTTTTACATGGACAGAATTAAGCAAATAAGACCCAAGATTTTTTTCTTAATAAGCAAGCTTAGTTGTAGTACTCACTATTATTGAACCATGTCATGTTTACAAATGTCCTGTAATTTATAATAGGTAGTATAATGATGATTTTATAGTAGGTAAAATGTGATTTTTAACAGAAACTTTGTAAACAGTAGCATATATTGTTCCAGGTATGGCAGGGAAGAAATGCTTGCACTTTATGACAGGAATGTTGAAGCGCCTTCAGAATTAAAATCTATAGACCAACTTTATCAACCAAGAGGAAAACCACCATTTGCACTACACAATACTTTTGAAGAAGATATGGTAAAATATGTTTACTCATTTAAGATGAGTTTGTAGCATTGTAGAGTTGAGTCTTTCCATTATCGTAATCAAAATAATATTCATTTAAAACAATCACTTACCTGCCTGCTTATAGTTTGGTGATTCATATCTGATGATAAAAACTTATCATATGAATAATTTTATTTGAACCAATTATATATAAGTATATTAAGTTTTCCAGAGATGTATAAATAATATTTTTTTCTCAATAATATAGTATACATTACATGGACACAGATTGTAGAAATAGTTTATTTTTGTTTTGTACTACCCACATATCATTAGTGCTCTAAAATGCGTTCAGAAACCGTAGGAAATGACCAGCATTATTACAACCAATTTTACTATGAGAACTTTCTTGTCTGTGGTAGTAAAATCTGTACTGTAATGTTATTTCAGTATAGATTTTTGTAACTTTATGAGTTTAAATTTGGAACAGCTGTCAAAACTCAAGTGGATCTCTATTCTAGTATCCATAGATATTAAAACAGTTACCGATACGAAATGTCAATTCAGTATGTTTTTAAATATAAACCGCATCCACATCCGATCTCGAGTGATATGAGAATAAGGACTTCATTCGCTTGCCTGTCTATGATATAAAAAAAAACATTCGTTTTGACGGAGGATCGAATTGCCGCCATTAATGTTGTCATTTGTTTGTTGGTTTTTTGCTGTTACGAAAGTAGAATTGTGAAAAGTTGTTAGTAATAATTTACATTTAAGTTGAAAATATGAGTAGAAATAACTCCGAAAACTATATGAACACTCCGGCGGATATCCTAAATGCAGCCACGATTGCAGCAAATAGCTTGTTGTCAGAAAAATAGATAGCCAAATTTAGTACTAGTAAAAAAGTATAAAGATTTTTTAGAGTGGAGAATGAACAAACGCACGACTTCGATGTGAATAAATAATTTGTTTCCTTCTGTATTTGTTCAAGTTTATTTTTTACTGAATTATTTTAATATTTATAGTCTACTCGCTTCTGCCCGCGACTTCGTCCGCCTTAAATTCGGTTATCGCGAATGAGGGTATTTTTTCGGAATAAAAAGTAGCCTATGTCCTTCCCAGGGTCTGAAAGTATCTCCATACCAAATTTCATCCAAATCGGTTCAGCGGTTTAAGCGTCAAGAGGTAACAGACAGACAGACAGACAGACACACTTTCGCATTTATAATATTAGTATGGATAGTATGGATTGATATTTTACAGGTAGCACTAGTAACAATGCAGGTCATTTCCCTGCGGCTATTTCCGAACACATCTTAGAGTACTTATGATAAGTGTGTAGATAAAGTAGTGTATGCATCTGTACATAATTAGGCCTTAAAACACTCGTGTGATCCTATTATGAAACTCGCTAACGCTCGTTTCATAAAACCACACTCGTATCGGATGTAGCAGTTGCATGAACTACTATTAGGTATATACTTTACTACCCCCTCGATGATTTGAAGCTAGAGTCAAATCAGCATATTGCGCACAACTGACTGCAACTGTAAATATCATCCTCATCATCATCACCATCGGTATTACATAATAATAAATAAATATTAAGGGACAATTTCACACAAATCGATCTAGCCCCATGCTTAGCTCAGGCTTGTGTTATGGGTACTAGACGACGATATTACATCATCGCCACTACACCACCAAAAGTTTAAATACATTTGATTTTGTCAAATGCCCGTATATCATCGTTTAAAAAAATGACAATATAATAGGGGGGGGGTGTATGGCGTGCAGTGTCTATATTTTAGTGAAATAATACATTTATATCCACTGTGGAAAGGTGAAATGGCATACACTATAGCTTATTGGCATTTAGTATTACACGTATTTTATTAATTTTCTAAGTCTAGTTGTAATTTAGTGTATAATTCAAAGTCTCTAAAATGTCGCTTATCCCATTTCTCCTTTCCACCTTCCATATGTTTGTCATGGGACGAATTCAAACAATGCCTAATACGTTATCCAAGTGCAAACAAGACACATTATGTAAAGGTCTATTCGACAGCATAAAGTAATACTTTCGTCTATTCAGAATACAAAAAAAAAAAATTTTGGTATTATCCTGTAGTCAACATAAATGATGTCACGCTTGCAGTTAAATGTTATGTCTGAAATTACGCAGAAAACTTTCATGAATACTTATTTTTAAGCTTTTCGCGATTTTAAAATGATCAAAAACTAAAAATAAGGAGGCAATTTGACCGTATAGAATTATGACGTCATAAACCTTTTTTCCTTTCAAACTTCATACTTTCTGACCGTTTTGACAGTTCATAATCATAAAAAGGAACTGATTTGATCTGCCTGTCAAGTACGAGGGCTGCTATTTATATATCCGGAAACCGGGATTACAATCTTCTTAAATAGCATATTTGACCGCCATGGTAAAATTTGAACTTTTTTAAGTATATAAGGTATATTTTTTCTTCCTTATTAACGCTCGTGTTTTGTTTTTGACGGGTTTTAAATGTCATCTCGCAGCAAGAATGGAACTCACTCGTGAAAATATTCGTGCTATGATTTATTATGATTTTCGGCGTGGTTTAACGCAACAACAGTGCATAGATCAACTAACTTCAACTTTTGGTGATGAAGCCCCATCTAAAACTACTGTGTATCACTGGTTTAGTGAGTTCAATCGTGGACGTAGTATGCTTACGGACGAAGTTAAGGCAGGTCGCCCGAAATCGGTCGTTGTACAACAAAATATCGAGGCTGTGCGAAAACTTATAATGGACGACCGACATGTTACGTACCGCGAGATAGAGGCGACTCTGGGTATTTCTATGACCAGCATTAATAGCATATTACATAATTATTTGGCTGTAAAAAAAATTTGTTCGCGTTGGATACCCCACAACTTAACAAATGAGCAAAAACATGCTCGCGTCGAATGGTGCAATAAAATGTTAAAAAAATATAACCGTGGTGACTCAAAAGCCGTTTATAACATCTATACAGGTGACGAATCCTGGATCTATGCATACGATCCCGAAACGAAGCAACAATCAACGGTATGGGTGTTTCAAAATGAGCCGAACCCTACGAAAGTTACTCGTGCAAAAAGTACATTGAAACAAATGGTGGCCTGCTTCTTCGGTATTAATGGCCATGTAGCTACAGTGCCACTAGAAAACCGTAGAACGGTTAATTCAGAGTGGTACACGACCATTTGCTTACCGGAAGTATTTGAACAAATTCGTAAAACTAACCAGCGACGAAGAATCATTCTTCATCATGACAATGCCAGCTGTCATACGTCACGCGAAACAACTCTATTTTTGGAGGGTCAAAATGTGGAATTAACGGGTCATCCGCCGTACAGCCCTGACTTGGCACCCAACGATTTTTATTTATTTCCAAATATAAAGAATAAATTACGCGGTCAACGATTTTCGACCGCTGAAGATGCTGTCGACGCATTCAAACAACACGTTATGGAGGTACCTCAGGCGGAGTGGCAGAAGTGCTTTAAAAATTGGTTCACGCGAATGCAAAAGTGCATAGATCATCAAGGGGAATACTTTGAAAAACAATAAAACTATTTTCAGCCGTGTACGTTTGTTTGTTTTTTTGTTTCCGGATATATAAGTAGCAACCCTCGTACCCTATTAAGCTATCAATGTTGTGACTTGTTTTTCGTTTTATTACAGTAACCAGTCGAGCAATTTTGTACTAATGTCAAATGAAGGTTTAAAAATATAAACCTGATAAGAAAACTACTCGAAAATTTACTATTTTTAGATTTTGTTGCGTCCACGTAATGTATACTACCGCGAAAAAATATGAAAAGATACCACTGGGAAACTGAATGTTCCCAATTGTCATTTGCCATTATAATTTAGACAGGCTACGCATAGTGTAGGGGCCAGTGCAACCTCAATTGCATAACGTGTTAACTACATTTCTGACATTTACCACTACTGCAGAAAATTACGCATATCTCCCTTTTATTGTATGTATATGAAATTTGTGTACAATAAGTAATTAAAATAATTTGAATTTAAATATTTTTAGCGCGAAAACCTACGCAGTGGTCCACCTATAGGAGCAATGACGCCGGACAAATTTGGTAGAGGACTGGGTAGAGGTTTAGCCGTCCCCGACTCCCGCGGCAGACCAAGAATGCCGTTCGTCCGCCAGCCGTCACTGGGAAGGCAAGTGTGGAAACATGGGCCAAAAGTTATTATTTTAATAAATATTATTTTGTCGACTATATAAGCTCCTTTAGTGGTATTCTCAGAAATCTGTATAACTTGCAACTTTGTATCATACTCTTATCTAGGTACAGTCAAGGAATTTAATTTATATACCATACTAGCTTCTGCCCGCGACTTCGTCCGCCTTAAATTCGTTTATCGCGGATAAGGGTATTTCCGGTATAAAAAGTAGCCTATGTCCTTCCCCGGGACTCAAACTATCTCCATACCAAATTTCATCGAAATCGGTTCAGCGGTTTAAGCGTGAAGAGGTAACAGACAGACAGACAGACACACTTTCGCATTCATAATATTATTAGTATGGATTGTACCTTGTCACAGTCAAAATCAATATGAAAGCCGATAGATTCCATATCAATGTCACTATGACAGGTACAAAAGGGTACACAAAACTAAATTCCTTGACCGTACTTCAAATCTTGACAAAAACTTTACAACTTGAATTAAAAGAAAATGCTCACCTTTTTAATGTGAAAACATCACAATTTTTTATTACAATATTGGCACAAAGATCTATATAGAAAAATAAATTGATTGCGTTCCATTGCAGTCTAAGCCAGAAGCGAACCACCGTCTCTAACCGGAACAGGCTCCTGAACAAGCGGCAAGGTTCGGTATTTTAATAAATAATACCGGTCAAGTGCGATTCGGACTCGCGCACCGTGGTTTCCGTTCAAACTTTCATTTACCCTAACATTATTACCTGGTTCCGGTTGAGTTAAGTTTGCATCTGTTATATATAGCACTGCATACAAATAAGGTGCAAACTTAACGCAACCGAGGTTCAGTCTCCTTAATAATAAATTCTTCAGGAATGTGCAGGTCAAGGCCTTTCATATGATACCCTACTTACCCAAATGAGATACCCATATTTTAGTTTTTTAGAAAATGATAATATGTTTTAAATATTTCCTTTTCAATGTATGTGGGTTTATAAATATTTCAAATTTCAAATAAATAGCATGATTCGTTTTTGAGATATGGCGCTCCATAAGGGTTCCTTTAGTACTTTTTTGGTACGGAACTCTAAAAAGGGACCAATGAATAATAATGTGTCATGTTTTTACATTAAAGATGCATACGAAACATGATAGTAATCACAGCACCATCGGTATCGTAAGCTTGATACTACTGGCACAGTTCAGCTTAAAGAATACTGCGTAGGTCGTGAGTAGCGTATCGTTGCTGAAGGTCTGAAGGTCTAATGGTTCATGCTGTTTCGTTTAAACAGAGACGCTAGTTCGGTTCCGGCTATGACTGCAGTGGATGCAATATATTTTTCTTTTTACTCAGATCTTAGTACCAATACTCTGTATTTCAAAACTTTTTGATTTCTCAATGTATTATTAACAGAAGATTGAAATGTATTTTGCAGAGGCAATGCATTTCATCAAAGATCACCAGGGTATGGGACAAGTACCGATGAAGACGCTGCGCCGCTGCCTCGCTCCTGGAGCAATACTAATGGGGGACCTTCCACAAATAGGACTGTAAATGAACAATCTGAATGGACTCCAAATAAAACTTTCCGAAGGTAATTCCGAAAACTTTTACAATATACATACATAAAGTAATTCCTCCTTACTAAATAAATTTCTCACCGCAGCTGTTCTTTAAAAAAATAACTAGTGCTTGTCAGTGACAATTTAAATGAGATAATGTGTAGTGTGTAATCTTCATACTGCATCTGGGTAAGCTTTAGCAGCGGCCATTTTGTAAATTACTATTAAAAAGTTGTAAAAATGAAATTAATTAAAGATATTTTCGTAAAAATAACTGATTTGGAGGACTATTTCAAGATCACTAAATCAAAATTAATATTTTTTTATGTTTGTATGTGGCGTTGTGGCTTCATCACGCCAAAACGGCTAAACGGATTGAAACATTTTTTTGGTAAATGGGTAGGTTCAAGAAAAATAGATTTATATTTTTTTCTTCGCTGACGAAATTGCACTGAATCGTCTTTTAATTTTTTTATACGTTTGTATGTGTAGTTGTGGCTTCGTCATGTCAAAACTGCTAAACGGGTTTTAACTCTTTTCGGTACATGAGAAGTTGGACACCCACAGATGGTTATAGGTTACTTTTTACCCTGAAGAATAAGAGGGTTATTATTTTTTCATAACAATTGCTCGTAAAGGGTGTTATTACACGCAGGCGTCACCGGTAACCTAAAATAAAGGTATCAATTGAAAAGGTATCCAACAGTAACGGTACCCAAATAAATAAAATTTAATAGGTACCTTATTAAAACGGTACCGCTAAAGTAAACGGTACCGTTTCAAGTAAAGGTACTGACCGAAAAATGACCCGTACAATTACGCTGACGGATAAAACAGATACCTCAATGATTTCGGTTCGAGTACCGGATACCCATAAACGTGGCAACGTCGCATGCGTTAGTAAGTGTGAAAGTGATGCAGTCGGCAACTGAAGTCGGCAGCGGTATTCAATCGACCCGACCACAGAACTATATCAAGAGAGAAGGAAAGAGTTCGTCGATTTATATGAGACCCGAGCGTGTAACATTTTGCGTAGGTACTTTGACGCCACGAATGTAATGTAGTTTAGTGATGGGAAACATAAGCCGCGCGAAAACAATTCAAAAGCATCGATTCACAGATCGATTAGAACACGGCACTGATTCTATTCACAGCTACCCCCAGCGCACCGCGCCGCGGCCCCACCGCCGTCAGTCACAAACAAAAACAGTCGGATAACAAAATTAGAAGCGGGAGGTTTGCGTGCGCGCTGCGCGGCGAGGTCCAAAACATCGGACCACTGAAATATTTTTTTATATATTTTTGAGCTTTGGATGTTCGTCTTCGTCGTGAAAAGAAGTACTTAAATATGTACCTTTATTCGTGTGATGACAAACAATGTACTCGTACATAATTGTCATTCAATTATATTACTCAAATTATTGTAGGTGAATTTTTATCCATTTAAAATATCGATAAGAAACAACAGAGGAAATGATAATTTATTTCGACAGAGGAAAAGAAAGAAACCCCAGAATTTCAAAACGAAAAATATAGATGTAGGTAGGTACCTACGGAACCAATAACTTGTGTTACATTTGTTAGTACCTACTATCTACTCTACCTATTATCTGTTGCACAAATTGCAATATTATTAAGATAAAGTATACCACGCACGCACGCACTCAATTTTTTTAAAATAATATTTAGCCTTATGTAAATGTGTACCTTTTCATCATTTGACATCATCACTACATCAATAGTCGGATTAGCTGCACTGATTACACGTCGATACTGTGATGGACCAGTAAAGGTGTCTTTGTGGAAATGTATAAATCCGGCAGATTTTTGTAGGAAATCATTTTTTACGACCAGTTACTTCACTTCAATACATTCATTTTTAATACGAGGATCATTCGGAAAACTGAAATAAAATTGCAATATAGAAGTAACCATAACCTGCTTGTAATATTTGCTTTGCACTACGTACCTACATTATATAGTTACATCATAATATAAAAACGTAATTATAATTTTCTCTGCTTTCAAAATCGATTTTAACCGAGTAAGAAAATCGCAGTCTACAGCACTAGGGTACAGCACTATTCTTACTTTTGACAGAAAAAATGAGAAATCGACCTTGAACGTAACTCGACAATTTGAATAGCATATTTTTACATCGCTGGTTTTGAACGCACGCCAAGTCTAGCTTGTCAAATTAAAGCAGCAATGGAAAACTTTGAAAAGCCTTGGACACACAATCGCCCGTTACTGTTTTGACGAAAATAATAGAATAAGAATAAGAATAAGAATAATTTATTTTGTAAAACATAGGTAGGTACATGGGTGTTTCATAAATTGCTTAGTAACACTATGTTTTGCCGAAAGGCATACAAAATTAGAGAGTGTAGCATGCATAATACAAAAAAGAATAGTCAAAATTAATTAATATTCATTATTATTATCATTAACATTATTATCTATTAAAAATTCTTGAGTAGAATAGTACGCCTTTTTAACTAAGAATTTAAACAACGATTGCTTAAACATTTGAATATCCTGCAAAATAAATTGTTTTTTAATTAATCACACATATTTTGGGACAAATAGACAATATAAATTAACAGCTACAACTGTATTGGTAGTATTTGAACAGTTATTTATGGAACAACGAGTCTTTTTTTTTTTTTTTTTCTGATGTCGCACGCAGACCGCGTTCGTTAGCAGACTGATGTTCGCGGCGAGCAAGTCCGCCGTCGAGGCGAGTTTTTGCCACGCGAGGTACATACACTTTTTCCTTCTATATTGATATATTTCTGTGGACCCGACTGACACCAACAAGACACCAAATTACGACAACGGTCAAAGCAAACATACGGCAGTACAAATTAAATCTTACGCTACGCTACGGGGGCGCCGATTTAAAAAATGATGACCAATGTGGAATTCAAGATGGCGGACATTATTTTTTATGAAGAAGTCATCATGGGAGTCGTTTTGTGGGTTCTCAGGGGTGCAGATTTCGAAAATGGGGTATATTTTTGAATTCAAGATGGCGGACAGGACTTTTAATGAAAAAGTCATCATGCGTGTTGTTTTCTAGGTTTAAAGGGGTGCAGATTTCGAAAATGTCGACCTTTCTGGAATTCAAGATGGCAGACATCACTTTTAATGAAAAAGTAACTGTCGGTGCCATTTTCTAGGTTTTTGGAGGTGTCGATTTTCAAAATGGAGTCCATCTTGGAATTCAAAATGGCGGACATGACGTTAAACGAAAAATTCATCATCGGAGTCGTTTTCTAGGTTTTCGGGAATGGAGATTACAAAAATGGCGTCCATTTTGGAATTGAAAAGATGGTGGACATCACTTTTAAAGAAAAGTCATCATTGGTGTCGTTTTCTAAGTTTTTAGGGGTACAAATTTCGAAAATGGCAACCATTTTGGAATTAAAGATGGCGGATATTACTTTATATGGAAGTCATCATGGGAGTCGTTTTGTATATATAAGATGGCTTAAATCACTTAATCAGAGATGGGCATTCAAGAATAAATCATCATTCAAACTAACGCGCCGCAAGAATAAATCAGCGCGCCGTCATTCAAGAATAGCTTATTCTGACTAACCTGTTTAAGAATAATTCACAGCAGAAAAAATTGAGTGAGACTAATTTAGTCGTCATTCAAATAAATAAATTTGTGATTGATTATTTTAAATAAAATTGTTTGATTTTATGATTTTTTGTTTGTAAAAGCTATACCTACTTGTAATAGTTGTAGTATCGTTATGTTTATTCTGTTAAATTTTTGAGTTATGCCTTATATACCGCTTTATATTACGCATGTAAAAGCCATATTTTTTTCGTTTTCATTTATACTTATGTGTAATATTACATGCATGTAATATTAATTCACCCCAGGAGCAATTAGATAGGGTACCACCAAATGGTCCTGATGATAGACCCTGGGGGTACCTAACGGAACTTAGGACTGGATCAACATAGACGAATGCTTTTTAGCTTTATGGACTTAGTATGAAAAGCATTTAGATAGCGTACCACCAAATGGTCCTGATGATGAACCCTGGGACTACCTAACGGAACTCAGTACTGGAACAACATAGACGAATCAAGACCATTTGGTGGTACCCTATCTAAATGCTCCTCATACTAAGTCCATTAAGCATAATAGCATTTGTCTATGATGATCAAGTCCTGAGTTGCATTAGGTACTCCCAGGGTTCATCCATCAAGACCATTTGGTGGTACCCTATCTAAATGCTCCTCATACTAAGTCCATTAAGCAAAAGAGCATTTGTCTATGTTGATCCAGTCCTTGAGTTCCGCTAGGTAACCCCAGGGTCCATAATCAGGATCATTTGGTGGCACCCTATGTAAATGCTCCTCATTCTAAGGCCATTAAGCTAAAAAGCATTCGTCTATGTTGATCCGGTCCTGAGTTCCGTTAGGTACCCCCAGGGTTCATCATCAGGACCATTTGGTGGTACCATATTGAAATGCTCCTCATACTAAGTCCATTAAGCTAAAAAGCATTCGTTTATGTTGATCCAGTCCTGAGTTCCGTTAGGTACCCCCAGGGTCCATCCATCAAGTCCATTTGGTGGCACCCTATGTAAATGGTCCTCATTCTAAGTCCATAAAGCTAAAAAGCATTCGTCTATGTTGATCCAGTCCTGAGTTCCGTTAGCTACCTCCAGGGTTCATCATCAGGACCATTTTGTGGTACCCTATCTAAATGCTCGTCATTCTTAGTCCAGTTAGCTAAAAAGCATTCGTCCATGTTGATCCAGTACTGAGTTCCGTTAGGTACCCCAGGGTCCATCATCAGGACCATTTGGTGGTACTCCATTCAATTGCTCCTCATTTTAAGTATATCAAACCAAATAACTCTTTTATGTTAAACCAATCTTGAGATCCAGTAGGTACCCCTAGGGTCCATCACCTGATCCATCCAGAATGGAAGTTTTCAACATGGACTCGGAGTCTATAAGGTGCTGAACTCTCATATTTACGTGCTTTGTCTTCGACGACATTAAGTATCACGACTTGACTTGAATTTGGCCATTCAATCTTTAATATCCATAAAAGGTTTAATATATACTAAAAGTTAATTTAGTTTTTTAATACTTTCGAAACACTAAAGATCACACTAACGTACGGCCAACACTGGTCATAAGTATATTAAGAATCTGTTGATATATCATAATTACGACATAATGTCGTTGTGTGGCACGCATAGGAAAGCGCAGCGTGGGACGGCCCCCCAATAGGTGGACAGATGAACTCGTAAGGGTCGCGGAGAGTCAGTGGATGCGGTCTGCGCAGGATCGCACCCTGTGGCGAGCTATAGGAGAGGCCTATGTTCAGCAGTGGACGTCCGTGGCTGATAGATACATAGATAGTGGCATGACTTGCTAAAAAACCCATGTCATACCACTACATATTATGTAGATACCTATACTCGAAAATCATTACATTCCCACTTGCGCAATCAGGAAAATATAAACAATAGGTTACCTAATAAACTAACTACAAATTACGTATTTAGGATTTTTTTGTCAAAAATACTCATGTTTTGGAAATTTGAATTAAGCATCTTACACTAAGTATAAGAAACTGGTTAAAAATAATATACATAAAAAAACACTAAAAATAATCATAATCAAAATAACAGTCATTCCAATAAAACGTTAGTTTAAATAAGCGCTTCTCAAACTAATTCATTCAACACGTTATTCGTCAATCAGAATGACGAATTTTTGAATTTAGTCTATTTCACGTCATTCAGAATGACGCGCTCAAGAATAAATCTTACTTGAAATTTTTTGAATGTGAATAACGTTTGGCCGTTTATTCTTATTCTTATTCAAACTAATATTTGCCCAACTCTGCTTTTAATCATCCCGGAATTTGTTTCATAGGTTTCTTGGGGATGCAGAGTTCGAAAATTCACGGTGAATTTGACATAACTAAAATAGACGGCATTAAAGATGATACACTCCCAAAAACCTAGAAAACTATAACTATGATGACTTTTTCACTAAAATTTATGTCCGCCATCTTGAATCCCAAAATAGACGCAATTTTCGAAATCTGCTCCGCCAAAAAACTAGAAAACGACACCCATGATGACTTTTTCATTAAAAGTGATGCCCGCCATCTTGAAATCTAAAATGGACGCTATTTTTGAAATCTGCGTCGCCATAAACCTACAAAACGACTCCCATGAGGACTTTGCCATAAAAACTAATTTCCTCCATCTTTAATTCCAAAATGGTTGCCATTTTTGAAAACTGCACCCCTAAAAACTTAGAAAACGACACCAATGATGACATTTTCGTTAAAAGTGATGTCTACCATCTTCAAATCCAACATGGACGCCATTTTTGTAATATCCATTCCCGAAAACCTAGAAAACGACTCCGATGATGAATTTTTCGTTTAAAGTCATGTCCGCCATTGTGAATTCCAAGATGTACTCCATTTTCAAAATCGACACCTCCAAAAATCTAGAGAACGGCACCGACAATTACTTTTTCATTAAAAGTGATGTCTGCCATCTTGAATTCCAGAATGGTCGACGTTTTCGAAATCTGCACCCCTATAAACCTAGAAATCAACGTGCATGATGACTTTTTCATTAAAAGTCCTGTCCGCCATCTTTAATTCTAAAATGTACCCCATTTTAGAAATCTGCACCCTTGAGAACCCACAAAACGATGACTTCATTAAAAGTGATGTCCGCCATCTTGGATTCCAAAATGTCGACTTCCGCGCACTCAAAAACCTAGAAAACGACACCTATGATGACTTTTTCGTTAATTGTGATGTCCGCCATCTTCAATTCCAAAATTGACGCCATTTTCGTAATCTCCACCTCCGAAAACCTAGAAAAGAACTCCCATGATGAATTTTTCGTTAAAAGTCATTTCCGCCATCTTGAATTCCATGATGGACGCCATTTTCAAAATCCGCACCTCCAAAAACCAAGAAAACGGCACCAACAATGAGTTTTTCATTCAAAGTGATGTGCGAACATCGCTTCTTGAATTCGAAAAAGGACGCCATTTTCGAAATTAATGCTTCGCTCATCATAAAAGTGTCCATTATTCGGGTGTCCATGCCAGGATCTCCACTGTCCATTCTAGGATTTCACAAGGAAATCGGATTCTTCAAATTTTCAGCCATTTTCTCAAAAACATATGATTTTGTCTTACTCTTTTTCCCTTGTAATAGTAGCTTGTTAACCAAGAGTTGAAAGAGACCCATTTCACACGAGACATTTCTTAATAGTTTGAGTTAAACACAACACTACTTTTCATGTCGACTGAGGAAAATAAAAATAAAAATTATGATCGTCATTGTCATCGTCATCGTCATCATCATTGCAATCGCGATATGAAAAAAAAAACTATATAAATAAAAGCAATAATTGATGATGAACCTTATACGCGAGAGTCGCGAGCTCGCAACGGCAATTTTTTTCAATAGAGTGACCGTTTTGAATTGAAATCATCAAATCCGTCGCATTGAGGTACTTTTATTTCAATGATATCGGTACCGGAATGTTACTTTAAAGGTCAAAACCGTTGTAAGGTGCGTCCACATTTGTATCATTTGCCCGATCAGATCTTCGTTTCGTGGTATGATCGCGTGTCACGATCAAGCGTTTGGACGTTGCGCCGATCCGATCGCTCGAAATCCATGTTGATACGCGTATCACACACTTAGATCGGACAAGCAAGGCAATGATCGCCGCGCCGACAGTGATCGTCCAAGCAGCGCGATACGCAGGCACGGTGATCGGATACGAGCAAATGATACAAGTGTGGACGCACCTTTAAAGGCACTTCTATTTAAAGGTACCGTTTGGACGGAAGTTTGTTTGGATACCTAAAGTATTGATACCGGTACCGGAATGCTACTTTAACGGTCGGGATACCTTTAAAACGTCCCGGTCAAAACCATTTTTAAAGGTACCTTTTCAGTCCCTGGCGTATAGAGCAGCTATAGCCGATTTACCTCCCACGGGAGTTATGGATTTTTATAACTTCCTAACTCCTAAGGGAGTTATGAGTTTAGTTTTAAAATATAGAACCCACTCGTACGTCATTTCAGACTACGGAGGTTTCAAATCAGCCAAGGTTTGTTACCGGCTCGCTACAACCAAATATCATAATACCATGTTCCTATTACGTCCCATTGTCAAAACCACAGAACAGAAAAAACAGTAGAAGCCTAAAGTAGGCGTGGCACGTGTGCCATCGATAGGCACTGCAGTGCTCAACCGCGCTCAGTACGCCGCCGCCGCTTATGCATGACAGACGCACAAGCTATTTTCAAAAAGTTTCAAAAACACGGGCCGGACAAAAAATCTAGTTAATTGTGGCATTTCCTATAATCGGTAATTGTTATTTAATTAAAATTTAATTTTTATGTAAATTTTTCTTACGTTCCTCATTTTTTGGCATTGTACAATACAAGAATCAATTTTATGTAAGTGTAATGAGATCAAATTTTATCTGTCATAATAGTTAACTATCATTCTAGAAGATTGCATTAAGGTGCGTCCACATTTGTATCATTTGCCCGTATCAGATTATCGTCGCGTAGCATGATCGCGTGTCACGATCACGCGTTTGGACGTTGCGCCGATCCGATCACTCGAAATCCATTTGCTGCGCGTATCACACACTTGTATCGGAAGAGTGCGGCATTATCGGCGCGCCGACAGTAAGCGTCCAAGCAGCGCGATACGCAGTCCTGCTACGGCACGGTGATCGGATACGAGCAAATGATACAAGTGTGGACGCACCTTTAGTTTCACGCTAGTCATTTAGTGCGAGGGTGTAATCTTAATCTATAATGTATCGATATCGATAATCCGAATTTTACTATAGTTTTACAACACAAATGCGGAATAACTTGGGTAGATAAATGTGCATCTGCATGGTTTGTACGTATATCTAGAACTTTTCTGAACGTACACAAGCAGAAAATGTGTACACTGTACACTCATTTACCCGCACAATAAAGTTTTTTTTTTCACAAGGGTTCGGGACCCTATTACTAAAACTTCGCTGTCCGTCCGTCGGTCACCAGGCTGTATCTTATGAACCGTGATAGCCAGCTGGTGAAATTTTCAAAAAATGATGTATTTTTATTGCCGCTATACCAACAAAATAATAAAAACATAATAAAAAAATATTTAAGTGGGGCTCTCATACAAAAAACGTAATTTTTGGCCGTTATTTTCAGATAATGGTACGGAACCCTTCGTGCGCGAGTCTGACTCTTACTTGGTTGGTTTTTTTTATTTATACCACACAAGCAGGCTTCCAACCTGGTTTTAAGTGATTATCGACGTCTTAGAACACCCGCAACACCAGAAGCAGCACGCTGACATACTTTTATGCTAGTCATTTCACTCTCTTACATATACATTTTTATGAACAGTCAGTTGCAGAGAACGGTAATATGCAGGGAAGGTCAAGTTTCTGTGCAGCTGACCGTACAATATAATTAACATTATTGTCGTTATAAAATATTACTAAAGTTAAAGTTGAGAATTACAATCCTAATCTTACGTGTAGAAATTAGAGTAGTAAATTTTGACACGCCATAAATGTAAGTCATGGAAATACTTTTAGAAATGTAGGTATGGTGTAAAAGTAGGTTTAAATGTTTTGATTTTGAAAACCGTGTTTAGAACAAGCGGTTCAAGATCCTCTTAATACACTATTTTTAAAAACCTTTAGACGCAGTTTTTTTTTCTTAAAAAAAGGAATGTTTCCTTTTAGCGATATTTGCTGTCTCCATTATTTAAAGTACTTTCCCTTCAGGTGATATTAACAATTGCCACCCGGTATACTTACCTTTATCTTACTTACACAACGCATTGTCCATGTGCAGCCAGGCCAGTCTTATCGATATTGATGTTATAAAAAAGTATTGCATATCCCTAAATACAACTTAGTTTGGCTACTCGACGCTAGATGGCTTTAAGTAATATCTCTTGCAATTAGTGTCTCTATTCGACGCCAAGTGGCATTCTGCCCTAATAACCAAAAAAGCATATGTGCCATATAAAGTGTATGAAACATATAGTTATTTTGCCTGGTAGGGCAGCGAGTTGCTCTCTCAGTCAAGTGATGATAATAATCGAATTCGATTAGTCGTAAGTCCTAAAACATATGCTCGAATTCTGATATTATACCATAGGCATAAGGTTTTAATTATATTACCAACTCAAAGATTTTTACTTAGTTTTGCACAAGAAACGTTGACCAATCAGCTTAAGATTTATCTGTGTGTGTTATTGTGATTGTGTGCCTTTTGGCGACATCGATTTTCTTATTAAACGGGTCGTACGCCGCTTCCCTTGTTTTTATTATTCCGTGGTCAAAACAGACTAGTTTCAAAATGTCTAAATGTTGAAATTACTTACACATACCTCTTAAAATACCATACTCTTGATATAACTATAATTCAAATTAACATTATCGTGAATTTACTAAATTGCTACTCAACCACATCCCAAAATATCTTAAACTTATATTACCTTGATACAAAACTGTCACAAGGTTAAAACATTAAATGCTGAAAATACCTAAAATTCAATTAATATGTAAAAATGTCTCATTTTCGGAATTACTGTTTCATGTGATTGTTAAATTTCCATGCGAGGCATTGAACTAATTATCAAATTACTGGTTTCATTCATGCTCTAAAAAAAAATTTTACATTAAATTTAAAAAAACTGGTCAAATTTTAATGTACTTAGTCAAAATTTTAGGTATTATGAGACAATGTCATTTTGATCTTTGGGCCTAACAGTTAAACGTATATTTTTGAATTTTGTTAATTATGAAACTATTGCGTTTTAACCTTCAGTCTTAATGATAATTTGGCATTTGAACTAATTGTCATTTTTACATTTTGGATTTCGGATGTAACATGTAAATGCCATTATGACAATCCATACTTATATTATAAATGCGAAAGTTTGTCTGACTGTCTGTCTGTCTGTTACCTCTTCACGCTTAAACCACTGAACCGATTTGGATGAAATTTGGTATGGAGATAGTTTGAGTCCCGGGGAAGGACATAGGCTACTTTATATCCCGAAAAAATACCCCTATCCGCGATAAACGAATTTAAGGCGGAAGAAGTCGCGGGCGGAAGCTAGTTTATTATATTGGAAACAAATTTGTTTGAGTTATTTGGTATTTTGGAATTAAGCCAATGTGAGATTGAGTCAAAATATGTAACCTGGTATTATGCTCCTCGGCCGTAACGGACCGGTAACCAAGGTTTATCTCCTAACTTCAAAACTTGACTCTAAACCAATTTTTCTATAAAACTTATACAGTACATTTAACTGAATTAGGTATATTTATATTTTACTATTAGTTTAAAGAGATTTGCAATTATTTTATAAAATTTTATTTTGAAAATTGGTACGATCTGGCATTTCGGCCTGTCAAGATTGAAAACTAAACGCAGTTCTTAGTATATCTTTGGAAGAGTTATTGAAAAATGTCTCTTTCCTTTCAGTACAATGTGAGAAAGACGAGTGGTACTATGTCGCGCGACAAGCGTAGTCGCGGAGAGTTGTGCTAGACCGGCTGTAGTGAATTTTTTTGTTTGAACGGCTGCGGAACCCTACACTGAGCATGGTACGACAAGCTCTTTGTGGGTTTTTATGAGATAGTTTCTCATTGATCGATTATATTAACTTTCGCTTTGTTTTGTCAATTAGCAAGCGGCAGAATAATAATACGAACTGGAGGTCATCACAGACTCGAGAGGATGGCGAGGAGTGGCGTTTATCAGACCCTGGCAGGCCCCGTCCCGGCCAACCGGACAAATGGGGTGAGTTTTGTTGTTAGCATTGTACAAATATTTGAGCACATATCGAAAAAATATTCTTGTGTCTGGCGTCATAGCAAACCACAAATGGGCGTTTCTTCGAGAAGGACCCTTTTCGCCTTATTCATCTGCCTTATTAAAATTTTGATTATAGAAATGGCTGCCTTTTTTTATCTGATATTTCGCTCAGACTAATGAGTGTATCAGATGAATGAGAACTACGCTAGAATAATGAGAAATTATAAACATAATAATTGAGATTCTGATCAGCTTAATTAGATTAATCATATAATTTTTAGTTAAATTGACTTTAAACCCATTCAATAATGTTTTATTTACTACAGGAATGAGAATAAATAATACCAATTCTTTTTGCGTATCTCCGTGTCTATTTTGGTCATTAGAGGTATTGAACCGGCACCTCGCAGGCGCACAAAGACTTAAAGGGAATGCATGATGCTCTTTAGGAGGGCATCAAGACTTGGAGGCTTCCTGGGGTGGATTTCTTAGTACAAGGTAGTAGTGATGTTGGTGGCTTCAAGAGTAGTCGGTCACGCTCCCTTACCTACGTAAGTGTTGGGGCCAAATCTGGCATTATTATTGTCGTAATCCTTCCTGGACCTAAACAAGTACAAGGATGGGGGACTTTACTGACCTAGCGGCCATCGGTTCTACGAGCAATGTGCCCCGCCCACTGCCACTTATGTTTAGCAGCTTTTTGTGCCTTGTCAACGACTTTGGATCGCCTGCGGATCCCCTCATTTCTGCTTTGATCACTCAAGGAGACTCCGAGCATAGCTCGGTCCATTGCCCTTTAAGTGACTTTGAGGCTTCTTATGAGGCCCTTTGTGACTGACCACGTCTCAGTCTCGTATGGCATCACACACTGGTTAAAAACCTTCGTGTTAAATGCTGCCGTATTTGGGACGAGAAGATATTATAGGTTCCCGAAAGCTGCCCATCCGAATTGGATTTGTCGAGTGACTACTTTCTCGAACCCAACTGGACTGCTCGAAGTTGTAGATGACTATATACCCGTATATAGTCATCTACAACTTCGAGAGCGTAGACTCCAACTTTTAGCGGAGTTGACATCACATGAAGGTTTAAAATATTTTTTGTCTTCTCCATGTTCATCTTAAGGCCCAGTAGTTGAGAGACTCTACTGAGGTCGTTGAGCATTTTGCCTAGGTTTTCCAGAGTCTCAGCCATGACTAAGATGTGTAGCACCGCCCAGGTCTCGATTAAATCGAAAGCCTTCTCATAGTCCACAAATGCTAAGCATAGTGGCTAGTTATACTCATCAGTCTTCTGCATTGTGGTCTATAGTACTGAAGGCCTTGCGGAAACTAGCTTGTTCAGAAATACTGGAAGTCGTCAAACCTGCTTGCGAGATAGTTCTTGATGACTCTCAAGAACAGCTTATAGACATGATTGAGATGTAAAATGAGTTACTTCAAAAGAGTCTTATCACCCGTTTTAAAGAAGAGTAATAACACACTTCTGTGCCATACCTTTGGCGTTTTGCGGGTATGACGGAATTAAATAGCTTCTGAAGGGTTTTCATCACCGGTTTGCCACCTGCTGGTAGTACAGGATTACTATAGGATTAAAGAACCTGGAGAACCTAATTGACGTGGGTGCTACGGGTCTGGCGCAGAATAAAAAAAAGATTGTCATTAGGAATATTAATGGGACTCGAAGGATGAGTGTTCTCGTTTAAAAGTGCAATCGTTCTCTCTTGTTTTTTTCTCAAGTAATAAGATGTAAAATTCTTTATCCACTTCCTCCTTTGCAACCTTTGTTCCCGGAGATTCATTTCCTCAATCGATAGCTGTTTTCTTGTTTTCTTCGTTAATAAGATTGTCTATTATTGTCTTGTTTCTCTTTCCTCAAGTCTTTGTTTTCTTTCATATGATGATACCTTTTTTTCTCAGCTAATCTCTTTTTCCATAGTCATTCTTCTCGTCCTTTGTTTTTTGGTTTTGCCATGTTGCACATTATGATATAAATAAATAAATAAAACAGATATTTAATACCAACTAATCATTCATCAGCACTTTACTAATTCGTCTGGGTAAACGAGCCAGATGAAACCATACAAATTAGTACTAGACTAATGAGATTTTTTCGCTAAAATGGTTTCAAGTTTCTAAAATATTATTATTACCGTTTAAATACAGTATCACCTAGAAAAGGCTTATACCTGCACATAATTATCAATAAAAGACAAATTTTGAACCTTAATAATAGCGGTATAAAGCATGACAGATTAATTATACTACTAGCCTTACAAAGTCCAGATTACACACTTTCGTAACATTTTGCGTCGCCCAGAGAACACTCAAACACACGAAACTCTCCTCAAAGGCTCGCCGCCGACTGGCCCGCGCGGGCTATTCATTCAACTAACCGCACACTATAACACGTTACACACATGGATGTATGCGTCCAGATGAATGATACTTTTTGGTGTGGACATTTTTTTTGATGCAATTATTTGAGACACCTATGTTATTTGTATTATGTAAGAATATTAAAATAGACACATCTTTTATTAAGGTATTGATTCAGGTGTATAAATGAGTCGAAATCCGATTAAAAATTATCCCTATCATAAAGTAAGTACCAAAAACTGGAATTAGGACGCGCCAGACTAATTAGTTTTAACTATTGTCTGTCTAAATAAAATAAGTTATTAATATTAAAGACTAACATATTAATTGTATGCCTCGATAGATATTATAATTTTACATATAACGTAGTCGTGAGACCGTTTTTTAACCACTATATCAACCATTCTTTCGTAGAAAACTGCTAAAAATCGACTTTCGGAGAAATGCCCAAATGAACCCTGTACACAGTATAGTGTTCGTAAAATGCAGCCTAAACCTGTGGGCTAGAAGCAGGGAATTTTGCCTAGAAGATTTGTTTCACTTTTGGTGGGTCAAAAGTTGATCATGGTCTTGGTAATAAATTCCGGTTTGAAGAATGTATTCTAGATTTGGTGATTTTTACGACCATTACATAATTAGTTTGAATACTCGTATATTGCGATTCTTTTAGCATTTTCTTAAGGTAGTAATACAGTATTGTAATATTTATTTAAATATGTTTTATTATTTCATGCAGTAAATGTACTGAAGTTTCTATTTTATTGAATTTCATATTTATCGCTTGTATATTTCATTAACAGAACGAGATTGGGGCGATAGGCCCATTCAGGACAAGCCGCCACTGTGGAATCATAACCGGCGGACGTGGGGAGGGGACGCACAAAATGAAGAAATTTTACCAGAATGGTAAGCAACTGCTTATGCCTTGCCGTGACTTTTACTTTCTTAAGATGTTCTTTTTGCTTTGGGTATATTTGAGATGGAAATGAAAAATGAGGTACCTATTGAAGAGCATGTAGCATACAATCAAAGCAAGCCAACTTGGTCTTAGATTTTTAATTGAACTTGTGGTTAATTCGTTGGGTTAGAAACAGTGAACGAATAAAACATGGGAGCATTATGTCCACTCTATTATAGCGCAACGATACCTGTACCGCGGTGGGTAGTCCCAAAAAAATCCCATTGTCAGACGAAAATAAATAAATTATAATCGTTTATTTCCGTAGATTCCAATGTAATAATCTATATGGCACTATTATTTGTATAAGGGTCCATATGAATACACCGAACGGCAAAATTCCCTTTCATTATTAAATGAATGAAATTATAATACGCGAATACTAAAGAGTCGTGGGTAGTGTATTGTAATTTTGAAGCCTTGGGCAGAATGGTTACATATTTATGAACTCGACTGGAAATGTGTAAACAATTTTAAGGGCAATGGACAATGCAGAGGCTTGCGCAGGCACATTCGACGCGTCAGGTGCTTTCCATGGTTACAGTAACGACGACACCAACTTGCCAAGAAACCAGGAGGCTTCGTATTGTGAGTACACAGTTGACGTCGATACGTCTATAGTTCTATGAATTAACCAGACATTGTCCGCAAAATGTTGGTCTGGTAACGTGCCGGATGAATGGCAAGTGATAATTTGAGAACTGTCACTTGGTATCACTTTACCATACTTCGGGCCGATATATAAATTAAAAAATAAATATTTTTTGTTTTAGCCCTGACAAGGTCCCATACTCACGGCAGTTTTGCTAGATTAAAATCTGTAGAAGATGGCTCTGAAGAATGGTGGGCGTCGGCAAAAGCTAAAAAACTGTCACCAAAAAAATTCGACGCCAGCGAAATTAAATTTAAAAAGGTAAATTCTATACGAACGGCTTTAACACATGATCTAGGATGATTTACCCAAAGTCAATAATTTAATTTTCAGCAAGTAAGTGTCACAGCGGCAGAAGATAGTGGCAATACGAGTTCAAGCTCAAAGCAAAGTAGTACTAGTAAAGAGGAAAGTAATGTAGCTCAGGATGCACAAGAAAACCAAGTGACTTCACCAGATTCGTCTGACAGTGGTCAGGTGGAAAACACGTACGCTAAAAATAATACCTTCAGGCCCAAGTTTTCAGAAAACAAAACATTTGATGCTCTCATGAGGTCCGACATAAATATGGATGAAGCAAGTGATGAGAGAGGGAACTTCCAGTCCGTTACTATCAAGCCCAATAACAGTTTGCGGCAGAAACATCAGAATATAGTTGCATCAGTGGCAGACCACTCTCATCATCAAGTTAGAAAAGCTGGAATTCCTGGGGTGCAAGATGTATTAGCCAGCCAAACTGCACAAAAGTACGTGTCTTGTTGTCGTTTATTATTGTTTATTTGCTTTATTCCTTCGTTTAATAAATTAAAATACTTTGTTTAAGTATCAACATTAAATACTTCTTCAGGTTTTCCCTATGAATATACATATAATGTTACATGTTTTAGGGAGCCTTCAAAACTTCCTGTTAAATCACCTGAGGATACTTTTGTTGAAGACATTTTCGAAATAACTTTGGATGACAAAGATCTTCTTTCAAAATTGCCTTCCGTTATGGGGTTACCTGTAAATCCGAGCATGTCTTCGGGAAATGTCTCTATTGGCAATTCAGTGACACAGGTGCCTAACCCAGCCATGCCGAACAGAGTCTCGACTCCGAATCCTCCAACTCAAGGTAGTGTGCTACATAAACCAAATTTATCCATTGCGGGGATGCCAGGAATGCATTCTAACACGATGCATACTTTAGGAATTCAAAATCCTGGATCCAAAGCACCAGGCTTGCAGTCCCCAGGGCTACATCCGCACGGACTTCTAACATCTGCCTTACATCCGGGGATGCAAGCCCATGGTATGTCGTCTCCTGGATCACAGCCATCTGGAATACCGTCCCAAGGCATGCAAAGTTCAGGATTACAAACATTAGGATTGCAGCCACCTGGCCACAAAAATACAGGAATGCAATCACCTGGCATGCAAAATTCGGCTTTACAAACACTCGGATTACAAACATCAGGATCTAAGAATACAGGAATGCCATCTCCTGGGATTCAGCCGCAAGGAATTCAGATAGCCGGTATGCAGGCTCATGGGATCCAAATGTCTGGTATTCAAGCACCTGGCATGCAAGGTCTTAGTTTGCAATCTTTAGGAATACAATCGACTGGGATGCAGCCTGGTATTCAAAACACAGGCAATCAAACATCTTCAATGCATAACATTGGAATATCCAATACCGCACTTAACTCTGCAATGAGACTACAAGGACCTAGATTGTTAGAACAGAGCCCTGCGGGTAATTCTGTGGGGATCCCCCTTCAACGAATGTCACCGCCCCCCTTACTGCTTAATCCTGGTATGACCAATTCTGCTATGAGCGCAAGTGTTATGCATCCGAGTGCGGCGGGACTAACAGGGTTTCCAAACTCTTCGGCTATACAAGGAATCCCTAATACCAACAATTCACTTTTTGGACATGGACAAAATCCTAATAATACTCCGGTAAGTGAATTTGTAGCTGCACCTTCTTAGTAAAAATTTATATGCTGACCAATATTGAAAATTTCAATTGAGGGCAATTGGTTCCAGATGCCGCCATCAAACGATATCCAAATGCCGAACCCTGGACAAAGTAACATGTTTCCTATTCATGGACTACAACATTCGGGATCTCAGGCGTCATTCAATTCTTTGTATGGTGGTAATATGAGTTTGATGCGGCAGTCACCTCCTCAGAATACATCAAATTCTCAGAGTTTAGCAGATCATTGGTATTATGAAGATCCTAAGGTAGTAAATCTAAAACACAGATTACATATAGCCTGACAAGTTACAGTAAGACCCTGGTATAGAAAATATAAAGGTAAGGAGGACAATCTCTGTATATCCAAAGTGTCCGTCAAAAGGGGTTTAATTGGTGGCGCCACGGTTACTACCGTTTAGTGTGTTTTATTTTACTAGCACGAATGTCTTTGACAAGAAAGTTGAAAGTCGTAGACAGAGAAAACCCTAGACTAGTCAAAGTACAGAGCTTGGTGGTTTAGTTTGGAGCTTTGAGTCAAGTTCGGTGTCGTTATCAGGTAACTAGATGATGCCCAATTCATTCCCCATACCAGTTTTTTTTGGGTTCCATAGCAAAATATGACGCAATACTTAAAATAATAAACTTTTAGTAGTAACAAAATGCAAACAAACCGTCATATTTTCATGTTTTTTATAATAAACTTGGTTTATAAAAAATACTGTCCGAAAGCCCATTTGATAAAGATTCTAAAAACATTAAAAATAAATATAAATTTGAATATTTTCAATGACAAATAAAATATTAAAGGACTGCGACGTACGTCAGCGCAGCGCAGGGGAAGGCAAAAAGATCCGAAAAAAGACACGTCTGTCTGCCTTCCCCTGCGTCGCAGGTAATAAAAAAAAAAAAAGTTAACTGTTCAGGAAAATATTAATTTTAGTAAAGAGAAATAGGCATTATTTTAGTTGTCTCTAAAGTTGTGTTTGGTTGTTTATTAATATCACGATCACTTTATTGTTGTTAGCAGCATGGCTACATACAGTAATGAGGAACATGCTGACATTTTAATGACATGCGGCCGTGCTAATGGCGTGGCTCGTGAAGCACGTAGAATTTAGCAGCAGTTGTATCCTGGCAGACGGTTACCTAGACGCGACGTTTTTCCCAACACATACCAACGTTTTCGGGAGACGGGAAATTTAAATCATCAAGCAGCTAGAATTAATGTCAGACAGCACGACGTTGCTGTTCAGGAACTTACCTGGATGGATCAAATAGTACTCGTGTTTGATGGCAGGTGGTGTTACTTAGGAAAATTGGCATTACCGACGTGTAGTATTGACCTTATCAAATAAAAAAATTAAAACTGTCCACTGTCTATTGTTCAGTTTTTTTCTGGCGGAAAATTTTGTAAGACTTGTTTTATTTTTCGTACATAATGGAGAAAGAGCAATATCGTTCCGTAATTCGCTTCTTATTTTTGGATGGAAAAACATACGAACAAATAAAAGTTAAGTTAGATGCTGTCTACGGAGGTCTTTCGCTATCTATGACAAGAGACACGGCCCCATTTGGCAAAGAAGAAAGGGTTGTTCCATCATGACAATGCACCAGCATATTCACCCAAAATTGTCACTGCCAAATTAACCCAACTACGTAACGAATTGCTGCCGCACCCGCCTTACTCACCGGATCTGGCTCCCTGTGATTTTTTCTGTTACCCAAATGAAAACATGGCTCGGGGGAAAGAAATGCAGGTCAAACGAGGAGGTTATAGCTCAGAAAGAAGCGTATTTTGAAGAGTTTGACAAATCCTACTTTTTGGAGGGGTTAAAGAAGTGGCCGAAACACTGGGAATAGTGTAAGGGCCTAGAAGAATATTATGTTGAAAAATAAAGTAAAACTTTTAAAAAGTATATGCGTCTTCATTTCTAACACAGGTACTTTTTGATCCACCCACGTATTCTTGCTGCGTTTGATGATGATCCCACGCATACGAAACGTAGCTGAGACGCTGAGAATTAGCATTTGGAAAGTGTGGTCAGTTTTAAGAAAGGAAGGAAAGCATGCTTTCCGCTAAACTCAATCACAAGGTATTGATCTTTTTTGGGTTTATTTTTATTATGCTAAGCTTAAACAAGTGTTGGTAACCTGAACAGTACAAGCGCATTGTTTACTTATGTGTTGGGAAAAACTTCGCGTCTACCAGGAGTACCAGGATACAACTGCTGGTAAATTCTACGTAATTACTGTATCGTGATATTAATAAACAACCGACACAACTTTAGAGCCAACTAAAATGAATGAATGAAGCGTCTTCTCATACACCCCCGTGGGGGGTGCAGGGGGCCCGTACTACCTTGGGCTGTGGCGGGGTCGCGACCCGTGATGACGGGCCGGGCGTGCGCCCTCATTTTGTGGAGGGCAGGCCAACTAAAATAACGCCTTTCTTTACTAAAATTAATGATTCCCTGCGCAGTTTTTTTTTTTTTTTTATTACCTGTTTGAAGACTTTGAAATGAGTAAAAAATAAATTATTGCTAAGTTTAGGTGTATTTATTATTTAAGATGATTTTTTAATAACTTCTTTATGATTAGTCGAATAGATTTGATTTATTTAGTGCATTGTTTGTGCAGTATCGAAAAAGTACTAGGTGACGTAAACGTCACCATTTTAGACAAAAACCATTTCTCGCCGGAAAAGTTAAAATGATTCTAGTCTTGTGTTATACCGTTAGAATAGTCATAAACTGACGAAGTTTTAATGATATTGGAAGATCTGAGGAGTTTCAACTTTTTTTTAATTGTGCCATAATGTTGAGCTCGATGATTTTTATTTTCTGTCCTTCACACGTTGTCGGCTCATAACTTTTTTTTTTATATCCTTTCTAAACGAAAATAAAATTTCAATAGGATACGCAAACATTAGAGATTTAAATAACACAAACGCCTTTGTGCTGTCACGTTTAAAAAAAGATAGGTTAGCAAAATTGAGAATTTTTTGAAAAACCGAAATAAAATTTAAAAAAAATGATTAAAAAAACACCGTGCGCAGGACACGTGTTAATTGGCCCAAAATGTGTTGCAAGTGACCCTAATTACCTACCCTAGTCTTTTGGCAGACGATCTGCCATACACCCTGTATATCGACATCATTTTTATCAATATCAAATCAGTGAGTTATCACAGGTTTGGTTATTTCCTATATGAGATTGCCCTTCTTACCTTTCTATATTCGCTGAACCCTGGAAGAGTCACGCTAAAAACAGTCTACAGATGGCAATAATGTGTATATATCATATAGTCAAGACAGTGTGAATTGTCTTCATAGTATTTGTTAAACCAATATTTTTTTCCAAAAGGTTTTTGAGGCTAGGTATTAATTTTCGCCCAGCATAAAGGCCATGCCAGGATAATCTAAGTGAATCTGCTCCCAGGGCTGGCAAAATTTCAGCTTTATAGTTTTGTGTAAAAAAAGTGATTTTCATAAAAAACAATCTAGCCAGCCGCATGATCCAAGAAAACAAGGTCTGATCCTCCGGTTGCTGACACTTTAGGACGTCACTGAATAGTTGCCGCGTTGTAGTAACATAATGAATAGTAAGGAAAATAATTTCTTCCGTTACTCATTAAAAAAAAATATTTATGCATTACAATTCTCATTTTCTTTGCCTTACAAAGAAATAAAATAAAGAAATCTTAGTTTGTCGTAATTATTTATTGAATATACACTCAATTTTTTGATATGCATCACGGGATGTGAGGAGTATTACGATATACCACTGGCAACACAGTCACTGTAATGGCCGCCGTTTTGACGTTTATCACCATCTCTTTTTGTCACATTTGAATTGCATATTTCGCTCTCATTCTATATCACTGACCGCGGTGATTGTCAAACTTCAAACGCGTATTAAAGTTTGTAAGGTTTTCAATAATTTTATAAACATTATGTAATGTTTTAGTTTTTGACTACAAACATATTAGTATATTATAGTATATAAACTGTAATAATATATACTAATTTAAAAACGGTTGGTTTTTCCATTCGGAACTGTAAGATTAGAAGTGTTCAAGGCGGTCATATAAGGTGTATTACATTTTCAACAAAAATTGTTTGTCATATTTGTTTATATCAGTACCTTTTTGTCAATACAGTTTACTAACAATTCGTAAACTTTATGCATATTGTAATTGACCGAGCGAGCGCAGCGTCTCCGTTTCAGCTTGGCCCAAAAATTATTAAAATTTTTCAACTTATCGAAACAAAGCGAGGTCTACAGCTCACAGAGCGACTAGTAAATAAGGGTAACAAACGTTTAGTTAATACATTAAAATATCCCTGAATAAACATTCTTTAAGACAAGGGAAAAAAGTATAACAAAATGAAATATTTTTTGAGAAATTTTTAAGTCTCATTTTCTTGTAAAATCTTTGCATGCACAGTGGAGAAGACACCCCTAATAATGATGGACACTTTTATGAGGGAAGCATTTAGTTATTTTGAAAATGGCGTCTATTTGGAATTCAAGATGGCAAACATAACTTTTAACGAAAAAGTCATCATGGGAGTCGTTTTGTAGGTTTTCGGAAGTGCAGATTTCGAAAATGGTGTCTACTTTGGAATTCAAGATGGTGGAAATCACTTTTAACAAAAAAGTCATCAGATGAGTCATTTTCTAGGTTTTCGGTAATAAAGTAATATCCGCCATCTTGAATTTCAAAATGGATGCCATTTTTGAAATTTGCGCCCCCATAAACCTAGAAAACGACTCCCATGATAACTTTTTTACAAAAAGTAATGTCTGCCTTCTTGAATTCCAAAATGGATGCCATTTTTGAAATCTGCACCCCCAAAAACCTAGAAAACGACTCTCATGATTATTGTTTTATTAAAAGTGATGTCTGCCATCTTGAATTCTAAAATGGACGCCACAAGTTTTTTTGCGTCCCTCTTTTTCTCGGCGGCTTCGTTTTTTTTTGTTTCAAATTCGGTGAGAGTAGTTGATTTTAACAAATTTTACATCACTGCATAGCCATAATAAATTGCCAAGAACCAAATATGCACAATGGTCCAAGATTGGATATCTACAAAAAATATGAACCAGTACTAAACAATGTCTCTAAATAATTCTATTTATGTTCTAGCGCGCCATAACCTTTGAATAATATTTTTTCTATGTCTCAAGTTTCTTACGAAATAATGTAATGATAATTGTATCTAAAGAAATAAGAAAATATACCCAAAAACTTAACCCATCCTTCTTAACGATTTTGTTAAGAAAATTGAATAATTACAAAAACCGCAACCCAGTTTTGTTTATTTTATTATTTATGAACAAAATTGTCGACGCACATGTCATATTTTTCTTTAGTCTATGGAAAGTGTACTTTAAGGATCAAAATGTTGTTACTGCTTATTTGGTCAAATTTTTCTTAATTTTCGCTATACAATTTTGTGCATTACTGGATCCATGTACATTACTGGTTCCTCTACGTTATGAGAATATACTTGGATAATGTGTTGGTGTAATTCTTTGGCGTTTGGAGATGCATGCAAAGTCCACTAGCTAATTATCATGACCCAAGAGAACATATTCTTATACCATGCTAATTATGAAGCTTGTTTTTGTTTATTAAAATTACCCCAAAACATAAAGTTTGAGAACCAGCGATAGCCGTGATGACGTCCTAAAGTGTCACCCACGTGACCGCCTTCATTTTGGAAGAACATACCTGGCGTAGTATTTTCTTATACCATGGCCAGCCGTAAGCTACACCCATTGTATTTATTTAATATTATTTGTGGCAGAATTAGGCAGTTTTTTTTTAAATAGACATTAACGTCACCTTACTTTTATGCACCCGCTTATTTAAATGAATTTATTAAAACCTTTTTAGAGAATCGTGCATAACGAACCAATTTCAAATATTTTTTATCGAAATGCTACTCGATCCTTCATTCTTCTCGTGATGTGTAATATTTAATTGTGTGCATAATTATTTTTCTTGCATCATTGTGGATTTTTTTTTGTCATTATTATGCTTATTTATTTTACTATCGCGAAAGATTTAGTTTTCTTTCTATTTCTTTACATCGGTGACTTGACTTTCAACGTCTGTTCTCTAAGACACATCCTTGCCAGTAAAATAAATTATTACCACTGCAAATCTGCTACATAGCGAGGGTCGTAAAGCAACTTGTTGGGCTATACAATATCAACATTTTTCGTAAAGGATAATATTGTGATGTTATTTCAATATATTTCATAAAACACTACTTCTTTTGCAGAAAAATATACAAGGTCCATTTTCTTCAAAAGATATGTACAATTGGTACAGAGCTGGGTTCTTTACTCCTACCTTAATGGTGAGACGGGCGTGTGACACTCATATGAGGCCTCTAGGATCTTTTGGCAGTGTGGTACCTTTTGCCCAAATGGTGTGTATGATTTATTGTTTATTTTATTTCATTTGTTCAGAGTATGAGCTCTTTTTAGGGTTCCGTACCAAAAAAGTACAAATGGAACCCTTATGGTGCGACTCTGTCTGTCTGTCTGTCTGTCTGTCTGTCCGTCTGTCCGTCTGTCTGACTGTCCGACTATTAAAGCGCCATATCTCAAAAACTACTTATGCTATTTGAAATTTGGAATATTTATAAACATGGTCTTTATTTTCTAAAAAAACGACGAATATGAGGGGGGGTAAAAATTAAAAGTCTGGCTGCTGGGTCAAATAGGGTATCGTATGAAAGGGCTTGACCTGCATATTTTCGAACAATTTTTTTATTTTTTTTATTGTGATTAGTTTTTGTTTTATTAAGTAAAATGTGAAAAAAACACCATTCCCCCCTTTATCTTGTCTTGTTGGCACTCCATACATGTAACCGAATCTAAAAAAAAACGTGTGGCACATATTTCGACAGTTCTTTTAAAAAGACCGAGGTTTCTAAATTTTTTTATAATTTTGTGAATATTTTCGAAAATAATCGCTCCGAAAGTTGCATAAATTGTGTCCCCCCCATCTATTTTCTAAACAATATGTCCAAAAAATATGGAAACAATTACAAGATAGAGCTTATTACATACGTTCAACGAAAATGTTCAACGAAGCGCTATGGTGCAACTTTTATCATGCGTACCGCAAAGGAGTGGAACTCGTTGCCTGCGAGTGTGTTCCCCGACCATTATAATTTGGGCGTATTCAAGACAAGAGTGAATAGGCTGTTTCTAGACGGGCATGATACATCCTTGACCGCATCGTCACTTAACAACAGGTGAGATTGCGGTCAAATGCCCATCTATTTATAATAAAAAAAAAAAAAATATATATAGTTTTTAACATGATCAAATATACCCTTTTTGAGATATTGCCAAAAAACTGCACTTCTCAGCTAAAGGACGTAAATGCCGTGGATATACGCTCTTTTCCTAGTGCACTTTTTCATATCGTATTTTTTTCATCTGTAGTGCATCTTTTTTGTATGAATGGCTGCGGAACCCTATACTGAGCATGGTCCGACATGGTCTTGGCCGGTTTTTTTTTAGTTATTATCAAACCGTGTTTTTGTACTCGACTGCGCGACGCATAGGAGGGTAATGTGTTTATCAGTCTATGTATGTATGTATGTTTGTTCCTATCTGGCACAAACGCGTGGACCGATTTTGATGATCCTTACGTCAATCGATTCGTCTTTGTTGTCCGAATTTCACTGAAGACATAAAAATTATGAAAACTCAAAATGGCGATCATGAAGTACTATATCGAGTGGGGTATCATAAAATAGGGATTTAATAGTATATTACTGCAGAGGGCGGGAACAGTCATTTCGTGGATGAGTACGATTTTGAAAAACGAGGCGTAGCCGATTCCTTCAATAGATACGAATCCACGAAATGACATTCCTGCCGAGGCATGTATACTGATTTTCTCCAAATATGCGAGGAAATTTTACACATATTTATGTAACTTATTTTCGTAAAAATAACACGACAGACAATCTTTGACAAAATGAAAAATGAAATTCATGTTCCCTCCTTATTTTTTTAATGATATGAAAGTTAAAAGTTTTGGGTCCGAATTGTATATATGGTTCCACATGAAATATAGTAATGAAAATAAATAAAAAGAAAACCCATAGCAATAGTTAAAATAAATATATACATTACTACTTTTAGTTGAATCGGCAATTCCTAAACGCACAACATTAAAAAAAACTTACCTTTGCTACAAAATATTTATCAGTTCCTGACGATCATTAAGACTAAATAAACTGTATTATGATTTGGACACAATTTTTTTTTCTAGTATTATTGGCAATTACCATGCAGTAACTAAACGCAGAAAACAATTCAAGTTTTTTTAAATCTCGGTTTTTGTACGTTACTATTGGCTGTATGGTGAATTTTCAAAGTCTTGGATGTAATTAAAAGTAAAAACCTGCACAATAATGTACACTTCCCGGGCCTGTATGGGATGTAAAGCTACTTTTTTTAAAATTGATTATCGTATCAACGTATATAACGATGGACTTCGCGGTGTGTTTTTACTACATTAATGGGAACATTTCCGAGCAAGTCGGGGAAAAAATCATTATTGGGTTTCTTTTATTTGTTTTTAATTTTATATGAGTTAGGAACTATAACGATTTAAAGTTGGTTAGCAAGTCGTAACCACAAAATTTTTATTTAATTGTAATAAATCTGTCTAAGCTTTTCAATAACCCCTACGATAAAGATTGCGAAAATGACTGACTTATAAATCTAACTAATAAGTATAAAATAAAACAAAATGTTAAAAAAACAAAAATCTCGACTGCGTAAAAAAACTAAAAAGAAAAAGCAAGTCCAGTACCCTAGAAACTTGTAATGTTATAATGGAAATGTTTCATGACTCATGATCGATACTCACATAAAACAAATAATAAATTGTAATGTGGAACATTATTACTAATATTTATATCAAAAATTGGTGGTCAAAAAGTACGAAATTCGTGTGACGTAATTTATTCATGGCCCCTTACACCTGTAACGTCGTAATTCAAGTTGTTCAAATTTACCTTAATAGGGTTGTTGACTTATCTCAAAATGTGTAAAAAATATATAAGATCCCGATAGAACAAGTATAATTAGGAACTAAGTCGAAATTTTAAGTTCTATGTACGCGTGTTTTATGAGCATTTAAAGTTGGGTGAGAAAGTCTATTTTTAGACTTCCATACCAAAAAGGTAAAAATGGAACTCTTAGGGTGCGACTCTGTCTGTCTTTCTGTCTCTCTGTCTGTCTGTCTGTCCGACTCTTAGAGCGCCATATCTGAAAAAACTACTTATGCTATCTATTTAAATTTGGAATATTTATAAACATGGTCAGCCCACAGAGTACTTAATGACTCGAGTACTTAAGCCTCGAATCGAATTATGAACGTACTTTGTGCTAACCCAACCAATATTTGCCAATACTACCAACACAAAAAATGCAACGCTAGGGCTTGACACTCCCCAGTGTCTAATGTTTATCGATATCGATAATTGTGCGTTGCATGCTGCTGTACTATACCTGTAATAAGTTTTGAGTATTACGAGTGGGTATTAATAAAAATAATAACTATAAAAATAATTAATTAATAATTTTCACAACATTATCAACATCATGAATGTACAAGGAATGCAACTTATAACAAATAAAAGATATTGTACAAACTCATACATTACTTTGCGGCACTTCTGAGTTGAGCTACCTTGGAAGCATTCGCAAGAATTTACTCTGTTTTAATAATAAAGAAGATCAAAAATCGAGGTGGGACAGCAAAACACAGTAGTTTTTTTTTCGATTTTTTTTTTACGTAACCCTTCATAAACAAGTAAAAACACAAAATTACTCAAAATTAAACGTAGATTCAAGAAAAACTCACTTTCCATTAGGTTAGGTATCACAAATAGGTCAAAAATTTAACTAAAAGTATGGGACAGCCCAAAATTGATACAACTTCAGAGAAAATGGCCCACGTAGTACTAAGGCTGTTCTTAATTATTTAAAGGAATGTGCTTGAGCGTGAGCGATTAATGTTATTATTTCTATGGGAACGTGTTAAAATATTTACAGTTTGCCAAGCAGAGATGGACATTAATCGATTAATTTTTTAGTTAACTAATCAATCGATTAAAAGATCAATCGTCATTTTTTAATCGCGATTAAATTAGTTGCAAGAATGTTCGACTAACAATTAAGATAGTTTTAGTTTCAATCGACTAAATTTCACGATTAAATCTATGTTAAAACTACGTAGTCGCTCGTTTTTGAATTTTTTTATTTAACTTGCAATATGAAACTACGATTTATACGATTGCAAGAACTAAATACATTATTATGGTTGCATTTATATTTAATATACTAAGTTTGTTTTATATAATAGTGTTTTCTTAAGTTTTATCTTACTAATGCACACATTACCCAGTGAGATAACAGAAACTTAATCCAATTTCAGGTTCATTTTTAGGGTTCCGTAGCGAAAATGGCAAAAATTTAACCCTTATAGTTTCGTCATGTCCGTATGTCACAGGCATTTTACTAAAAAGCTATAAAATGTATATTGATGAAATTTGGAACTTAGGTGTGTTGTGTAAGTCGCTAATTAGGTTGTTGGTTAAATAAAAAAAAATATATATTTCTAGGGGGGGGGGGGGGGGGGGGCACTCCAGACATGTAACCGAAACTAAAAAAAAACAGAAAATATCAACGTGTGGCACATCATACGACAGTTCTTCTAAAACCACTTTGAGGTCTTTAAAAACAAATTTTGATTTAGTCAACATTTCGGAAATAACTTTTGACTCGTCGCCATAGTAATAATGACATTAATCGCTCACGCTCAAGCACATTCCTTTCAAGCATTGTATGAGGCAAATGTGCCTCATCGGACGTACCATTGGAACTATCCATGAGGCACATGTGCATCATCAGACGTACCTGTGTAAGCATCCATGAGGCACATGTGCCTCATCGGACGTACTTGTGAAACCAACCATGAGGCACATGTGCCTCATCGGACTGTGAACCTGTTCATACACATGAAATTACGAATTTCTCTGCCGACCTTATACACCAACTCTACTGTTATAGTAATAATGTTTGCATATATGTGACGTTCTATAGCAAAAGAATCCTTATGGTAGGTATTGAGTTGCACCTACATCCATTAACTACATTATATGGGCTACCTAAAACAAAAAATAATATGACCGTAACCAAGACAAATAAAATAAAATGACGGTGACTAGGAAAACACATAGAAGTTGATTTTGGGGTTTATTTTATTTTAAAACTGTGGCGCCTTACCGTAACTCCGTTCGCGGAAGAGAAAAATATCATAATCGCTCTTTTTTTCAACTTTGGTTACCCAGCTACCCGTGTGCCATAAATAGTTAAAACCTGTTTAGCCGATTTGGTGTGATGAAGCCACAACGACTCATACCAACATACAGAGATCAAAAAACTCATAAAAAATATTTTCGATTTAGTGACCTCTAAATAGTCCGCTACAATATTTTTTTGAAAATATCTTCAATCTACAGATAATTAATTTTTACAACTTTATAATAGTATAGATATCATGGGGATATCTTTTAGATTCTATGTAGAACATTGGATGCGAATCTAATGCACTTTTAACCAATACTATATTAAAATGGCAACGTTTTCTTTTAAATGCAATGCATACTGTTCTAAAAGAAAACATACATAAAAGATTTATTTGACATATACTTCTAATTTTAATCCATAAAATAAATAAAGTAATTGAATATTACTAAGCCGTTATGGTTTTAATTCTATGTTATTTTCAAGTGTCTACCCCTTCTCTTAAATCCTTCAAAATGCATATCTAATACCATTCTTGTCACATGACTTTCATCCCTGCGCTGAACATATGTCCATACCGGCATTTTGCTCTCAGCTTATCGCCTATCCTATCATACACTTTCAGGCATCCTCTTACATACTTTTTCCTTATATGAGCCATTCCCGTCGCGCCACTGATCCGTCTCAACGTTCTCATCGCCGTAACATGCAATTCCTTTCATCCGTCACCTTTTTGCGGCCCAACATTCCGATCCCAAAATGACGACAGGTCTTAAAATAGTCTTGTGCAATTTGCCTTTTAATTGAAACGGAATGAAAATTTTATAAAAACTTCGTTTACCAATGTTGTTTGTTATTGTATATTTCCATATCGATCACGTTTTGAAATGTACTGGAGAAATTGCAACCGCTTTGTTTGGTAAACATTAAAGATCCTATTATTTTTTAAGAAGAGTCTAGGCCCATGTTACCTTTTTGTATAGATTTGTTGGAGGTCGGCATGTTTAAGGTACTTTTATAAATAAAAAAGAGTAGACAAAAGAAATTAAAGTGATTCCATGATTTTTGCTGTGTTTACCAAAGTGACCGATTGTTATGCTTTACAATATTTTACATCATGCGACCGTTACGCTGCACCGCCATGTGCAAACTAGACGAAACCATATTTATTGAATAAAACCTATTTATTTAATATCTAAAATAAAATATTATTTCCCAAGTCATGAATAAATGTATCAATTTTTGTTTAGTATACTATAACGTCTATAACTTACTGGTAATAAATGAGTTTGGACAAGTATCACAAAGGTATTTTTTCTAACTTAGTTTTTGTTTATTGACCGATAAAGTTACATGAAAATCACACGTATGCATAAATTTCCAAAATTATCATTACGTCCGCCCAACAACAACATTACATTATATACATAGCAATCTTGTATAAGAACTTAACACTGAATAGGACTTGTCCCAAGTTTTCTGAATTATGTGTACCTTTTTATTACACGCAAACGACGCTCGGTGGGGCAATAAACCGTATACTCGTATTTGGTTAAAAACCTACTCCATTCAATAGGAAATGGAAAAAGAAACGAATGTAGTGGTCATTGGAGCAGAAAAAATCCACTATTATCGAACTATCGAAAAATAGGTATTTAGGTTCAGATTTAACAAAAAAAAGTAATTAAGTGTGTAATAGCGACGTGGTGTGAAATCAAAGAGATTTAACATAATACTTATAGAGAGGACATTGGTCAGGTTCTCATACAAAGACGTTCATCCCAAGCGTCAGTGGCATCATCTAGCGTTGAATAGCGAAAGCACTAACTAAACGAATTAAAAATGCATTTCAGCTATTAGCCACTAGGTGATGTTAGTAAGTTACGCGTGATAGGGGTGGTGACATGCCGATATCAAAGTATCGATAATTTGGATAAATGAACATGATAAAGTATTTTATTGTGACATAGATACAAGTCAAAGCGCAAAGAAAAATACGTTTGCTCTCGCACTAGTGACACACACGTGGTCACACCAGGACTCGAACCCGGTACCTCTCGATTACGCGTCGAGGAGAAGCGCAGAACAGAGCGAGAAGAGCAGAGCGAGAGGTACCGGGTTCGAGTCCTGAGGGGCTACTCCGATATCCGAAAAACGAAGTTCGTATGGCGCCATCTCGCTCACTCAAATACGGCATAACATGAGAGCGAGAGGGACAGCACGTCACGAACTTCGTTTTTCAGGTTTCGGAGTAGCCCCTCTGGTATGACCACGTGTGTGTCACGCACATGTCATGTCATGGAGAGCTGGAAAGCTTCTGAAACGTCGGGAACTAAAATGAGATGATATACGCGATATAATCCGTTAAATTGTTTTATTTCAATGAGTAATAATCGCGGAAACAGAAGAAAATATTATGTATGTCATGTCATGTTAATTTAATTTGTACGGCAGCATGTTTGCTGTTACCGTCGTCATTTGTGCTAGGCGGCAGGATGCCACGACATCCTCGGCACCTAGCGTGTGGGGCTGCCGCGCGCGGGCGCTACGAGCAACAATAGTGTTCCTAGTCTTCACACTATTTTGTTGTTGCGTCAGTCTGTGTGTCGGTTGTTTGTCGGCCTATGCTTGTCTCTACGGTCTTGTGGTTTGACTGTTGTTTCCGCGGTGGGCGTCCCCGCCGGCGGAGACGTCGGCGTGCAAGTAGAGTGTGCGGTTGGTTTCGTCGTCGTGCCTGGTTGCGCAGGCGTCGTTCCTGACGTCTGGCGTCACGTTCCATACAAAAGTCAGCGGTATGGTTTACGTCTCTGTAGATGTCGTCGTCTGTGTCGGATGAGTCATCAGGGTACCATTGTTTAATGGTAGCCGTAATGACATCATCCGGGTCAGTCAGTAGGTGTAGAGGTCTCCTGATATGTCTACGCTTTGCCCTTTTAAAGGCGCGGACATCCAGGGCTTGGGTCGTCAAGTCGTGTAAGGCTCTGATTCTGTCGGCGAGTTCGTCAGAGTCGTCGTCGTCAGGGTTGATGGTTAAAAGGGGTATGTCTTGGCTGGGTATGAGTGCGTCGTCATGTAATCCGCCTCCTTAGGAGACGGGGGTGGGTCGTAGGTTATTGCATCAGTGAACAGCTTGTTCGGATGGTCGTCGGCCTTGTCATAGTAGTTCTGTGCTAAGTCACGTATGTGTTCGTGTATCGTCGGTATGCCGGCGGCTATGTGTAGGTCTAGGTTGGCAACCCGTCGGGGAGCGTCGAGTGCTCGTCGTAAAAAGTTGTTTTGCACAACTTGTAATTGGTGCAGCTGTTTCTGTCCCACGTGACCAAAGACAGTACACCCGTACGTCAGTATTGGCCTCACGCAGGCGTTGAAAAGAGCTAGTTTATTACTAAACCGCATCTTACTACGCCTGCCGATCATTGGCCCCAGTCGATTACGGACGTAGGTTGCACGTTCTTTAGCCTTTTTGATGTGTCGTCGGTGTGTCACGCACGAGTGAGAATGTGAGTCAAGTGTAATACGTGTATAGATGGCGCTAAGGTTATAAATACGAGGGGCTTTCAATAAATTCTTGGTGTCTGTGTAAAAATGTGAAGTAATTCGTATTGTATCACTTTCCTATTTTGTATGCGTACATATTATATTAAAATATTTTTATTTATATTCTCAAGGAAAAAAAAGTTTTTATGGGCGAAATTTGCCTTACCTTTTGCTTCAGCGGTGGTGCACCGATTTTTTTAGGGTCTTTTCAGTTTCAGAAAATAGGTAATATTGGTCAAGCATTTTGGCTATGTTGCACGTAAGTTGACATATTGATTAGAAGTTGCGGCCCTGAGCATCAGACATGCTATTTCAGACTTCAGTATTCTCTAAAGAAAAGGTCATAATATTGATGTATTTGTTTTCTTCGTATTTTCTTTGACCAGATGTAGTTGCACTAGGATTATATCGTATCACTCTTCCTTAGTATTTATATATCCGTATATTTTAGTGTATGCCTGCGATATATTTTTTTAATATAATTTTCTTTTGGCGGTCAGAAAAAGTACTTAGAATTTTGACAAGTGACCCGTTCTTTGAAAATGTAATTGCATGAGTCTTATTTTTTTTTGAGTCACCACAATAAGTCAATCTTGCACTTTCAGAATCAATTTTCTCAACTACTGTACCAAGATTTTGCTCACTTCATCCTAAACAAAATTCAAAACAGGCTCTCATTTTACTGACGTCGTTACACATTTCATACTGTCATCTTTGTTTAGCTATTACATAAAGGCAAATTAATGATATCCTTTTTTTATTTGCTTATTTTATTAATGAATAGTGACATCATATGACCCATCATCAAACATTATGATGATAATACTGGATCATACCCATACCGAGAATATATTGAACGCCCCTCGTACCTTTCAGAACATAAAATAGGTACGAGTACGAGTACATGGGTCAAAGCGGATGGATAAATTCGAGGCACAGTGCTCGCCGATGGAGGGGTTGATACGCTCGACGCGTAATCGAGAGGTACCGGGATCGAGTCCTGGTGTGACCACGTGCGAGGGCAATCGTTTTCACTGTAGATAGTTATGTGGTGTTAGTTTTCTCACATTAAAAACACAAAAATTGTGTTTCATAGAAATAAACATATTTCATGTTTGAATAATTTCTAACAAACAAGTGATGAATTTAGGAGTTGTTCAAATAATTGAAGGTGTTTCAATATATCTGAGTTCTTTATTAACATTTGTTTTGTACATATAATAGTAACAAAAGAAGTAATTACTCAAAAGATCCCACTGGGTCGAAGTGTATCCATAAGGACCCCGGATATCAAGAGAAGAAGATAAGAACAAAAGAAATATAACTTGGATGGTCGCACGTTACGGCGTGGTAGCCGGCTTAACGGTTTATTATTATTACTTATTAGTCTGTACTAAATTATTATTTACTTCATAGTAATATCGATAATACATATATTACTCTACATACTAAGTTTAGTACTGCTACTGAACACCGGAGGGCGTTTTTATTAGGTACTATAAGTTTAGGGACATTTTCTAGAATCATCTATACACGGTTTTGTTTTATCCAAATTGTTAAATAAATATACATAATACCTACGAAAATAAGCTGTAGTCACGTCCAGTGCTTTTGCCGTAACGTGACTTACAGGATTTCAAGACACAACTAGGCATATTTCCTGTAAAATTATTTTTATTTCTCATGGTTTGTTGCAATATAAATGCGTCATGTCAGAGTGACGTGTCATACTAGACTAAACGACTTGTTACCTCGAGGTAACAAGTCATGGATTACGCTTTGGTTCGCGATGTCCTGTATATACTTAGTTAATATTGAATGTCTTTGTGTGAAATGTACATGTCGCAGGGCAATAACAGAGATTTGAACAAATCTCTAAGGGATATGATCAAATCACGCAGGATGTTAAAAAGTCGAATGTATTTTATCATTTCTGTAGAAACATCCGTCATTTGATCAAATCCCTGAATCCGTTTAGTGAAATTACTGACCCTGAAACACGTCAGCAAGTGCTCGAATCGAATTCGCAAAGTCAACTCGTTTTATCATTTCACTAGACACGTTTAGTGATATGATAAAGTATCTACTGTAACATGGTATAGGTGGATTCGCCATTTTAACATCCTGCGTGATTTGGTCCTATCCCGTAGAGATTTGTTGAACTAACTGTATTGGGCATTTCCCTACGACATATACATAGGCAAGTCGAATGGGATATAATAATTCTCCAGGATGAGCTAAAGATAGGCAAACCGATGGGAATCGACTTATATGGGTATGGACGTGTCGCTAATACATGTATTACCCCATTTCATATCATTTTTATCTGCGATGTGCCATACGGACCCTTTATAAACATTTTTTATATAGAAACTAGCTTCTGCCCGCGACATCTTCCGCCTTAAATTTGTTTATCGCGAATAAGAATATTTTTCTGGGAAAAAAAGTAGCCTATGTCCTTCCCCGGGACTCAAACTATCTCCTTACCAAATTTAATCCAAATCGGTTCAGCGGTTTAAGCGTGAGGAGGGGGGGCCCCTAGAAATATATATAAATGAATAAATAAATATCACGGGACAATTTTACACAAACCGAACTAGTCCCATGGTAACCTCAATAAGGCTTGTATTATGGGTACTAGACGACGATATATTTAATAGATATATTACTTATATACATAGAAAATATCCAAGACTCAGGAACTAATATTTATGCTCATCACACAAATATTTGCCCTTACCGGGATTTGAACCCAGGACCTCAGCTTCGCTTTTTTTTTATTTGACTATCAAACTAAGCAGCGGTTTACACACGACACCTATGCTTCAAATTTCATCAATGTACATCTTATACTTTTTGAGTAAAATGCCTGTGACATACGGACGGACAGACAGATATGACGATTGTATAAGGGTTCCGTTTTTGCCAATTTGGCTACGGAACCCTAAAAACCGAGATAAAAAAAAAACTTTCATCGTTTTTTGCGTTTAGCTAATGCCAATAATAATAGAAAAAAAAACAATGATTGTGTCCAAATCATAATACAGTTTATTAAGACATGATGATCTTCGTGTCGTCTTTAGGAATTGCCGATTTAACTGATACTTTTCTTTTTATTTATTTTCATTACTATATTTTATGTGGAACCAAATATACAATTCGGACTCATAATTTTAACTTGAATATCCTTATAAAAATGTGGCGGGAACGTGAATATTATTTTTCAAAGAATTTCTGCCGTGTTATTTTTACGGAAAAAGTTATATAAACATGTGTCAAATAAATATAACGTTTTAAGATTAAGTTCTATTTCCTCGCATATTTGCAGAAAAGTAGTATACAGGCCTCGGCAGGAATGTCATTTCGTGGATTCGTATCTATTGAAGGACTGAGCAACGCCTCGTCCTTCAAAACCATTCTCGTCCACGAAATGACTTTTCCCGCCCTCTGCAGTAATAGGAAGGTGGGTAACAGTGAATCTCATGGGGAAAAGTGGATCATGGCCAATAATTTACAGAAATACTGCATTTACACATCTGTATTGTTTGTACATTGATAACGTAAGTATCGGGTACTCTTGTAATTAGTCCTACTACAAATATATAAATCTAGTATTTCCCTAAATAGGCAATGATCCATTGTTCCCCATGGGACCCACTGTTCCCCACCTTCCCCTACTATTTCTCAAACATGCACTGAAACGTCGTCATTACGTGACGTTTCAAGCGAAACAACTCGAGAGAACTGTAAAGGAATTTCATACAAAATTGCAGGCCTAGGCGGGGAAGTATTTTTTATTTTTATTTTATGTATTCATGGCGTCTGTGTTCATGAACAGGCTATATGGCTGTTTTTTTTCTAGTGGCTGAATGGTTATCGGACGAACAATATCCGCTTTAATGCCTATTACACAAGTACTGATATTAAGAGCACAAATCTATACGATTCATTTGTTGATGAATAAATTTAAAATATTGTCTATACGTATGTCACCACAGACCATAGACAATATTTAGCATCCTCTGCATTTATTTTATTAATTATAGAAATTAAGATTCTTATTATCAGGGTTCGTATAACGTCCCTAATAGGGTCTTTTAATTCAAACCAACACACGCGAAATATGGACGACTTCCATAATAAAAACATATGGAGGGATTGAAGGGAAAATTAAAAAATAGTTCTCGTGAAGGTTTTTGAGTGGTGTATTTTTTCATTTCATTGCATATGTTTGAGAAAAGCACTGTACATGCCTCTGGCCGTGAAAAACGTTTGCCGGCTTTGTATCACTATCCGGCCTCCCTGCCGTTTATACCTATACATTCGGCAAGCCCTTATATTTTATTACATCCTTTGAGGCTTTTAACAGGTTCACAGTCCTGAAGCAATGTGCAGCCTTCTTCGACACGTCCCAATAGTAATAATGACATTAAACTCTCGCGTTCATTCTCTTTAAGTGCTTTATGCGGCATACAACAAATAGCGTATAAATTTCTGACATGACTCTATCTCTAAAGCCGATAGAACGCGTAAGATATTTTCGTCCGCTTTGTTATGATCGATATTGATGAATCAGTCACTAGCGTTTGAATCTGCACATGTGCCTCATCGGACTGTGAACCTGTTAAAAGGGTCATTGTATATCAAACTTGATTTCATCATTTTATAGGATATGGCTACCTTCTCTATGAGCAGTGGCTTTGGCATGCGCAACCAGGCATCACATGATTCTATCATTAACCCGCAACCAGGTCTGGGGTTGGATGTAAGTATTGATTATCAGAGATCGGACAGGTCATCGAAAAACAATCGCAAAACGCCAATAGAACAAGATTAATAGAGTCGTATTATGCACAGTATTATTTAATTATAGTTATCAATTAAATTTACAACGGTAGGTAACCCAATTACACCATATGATTGTGTAGGTATTTCCATTAAAAGTTTTTTTAATGCTGATGGTTGTATTGAACATATGCAACCATTAACTCCTGCATTCTCTGAAACAAACCGATGTTTTTATTTCGTTATTTGTGTTAATTAAATTTTACTATTTTCATCATTAAAAAAACACATAAGCGATAAAAGCTATTACACATACTAGTTTAATTTAACTTGTTTTTTAATATTAGCTCTTTTTAACATTTTAATTCGAATGTCACATGCTGTAAACAATATTTCTGTGTGATCTTCATTATAAGAGAGCTCGGTATAGTTCTTAATCCACTTATTAATCATTTTTATTTTAACCATAGTTAAAACTAGAAGATGCCCGAAACTTCGTTCGCGGAGGAGAAAAAGTCATAACCCGTCGTTTTTTCTTCAGCATAGTCGGGTAAAAAGTATCCTATAACCATCTGGAGATACCCAGCTACCCGTGTATATTTTGCGTGATAAAGCCACAACGACACATATAAACATACATAAAATCCAAAAAAATATTTTTCGTTTTAGTGCCCTCCAAATAGTCCGCAACAATAAATTTTTACCCGACTGCGCGACGCAAAGGAGTGGTAATGTGTTTATCAGTCTATGTATGTATGTATGTATGTATGTATGTATGTATGTATGTATGTATGTATGTTTGTTCCTATCTGGCACTCTTAGAGACAAAGCGCGTGGACCTATTTTGATGATTCTTACGTCAATCGATTTGTCTTAACTGTCCAAATGTCACTGAAGACATAAAAATGATGAAAACTCAAAATGGCGATAATGGGACGCCATATTGTGAAAAATTGAAAAATGAAAATCGACGTACTATATCTAGTGGGGTATCAATGAATAGGGATTTAAAAATCATTATTAGGTTTCTTTTATCATTTTTAATTTGGACTTACCAGTTAGGAACTATAACCATTTAATGTTGGCTAGCAAGCCGTTCTCACTCAATTTTCATTTCATTGTATTATTGTAATCAATATGTGAAAGCTTCTCAATAACCCCTACGATAAAGATTGCGAAATTGACTGATATTATAATTTTAACTAAAAAGTATAAAATAAAAAAAAGTAATTAAAAAACAAAAAACCCGACTGCGTAAAAAACGAAAAGGAAAAAACAAGTCCAGTACCCCAGAAATTTGTTAAGTTATACATGATCGATACTCACAATAGAATAAATAATAAATTATAATATGGAACATAGCGATTTTAAACAGTCGGGACCCATAAGAAATCTAGATCGACGCAAATCTTCCCAACAATGTGTCCCGACTGTTTAAAATCGCTATGTTCCATATTATAATTTATTATATTGTGAGTCGGGTATTTCGTTTTTTTAATTATTTGAAAATATCTTCAATGTACAGACATTTCATTTTTACAGCTTTATAATAGTATAGATATTTCGAAATGACCATATGAAAATATTTTGACTAATTTAAATTGTCACAAAACTGTTTCAAGTACACCACTTTGACAAAACCATGACAGATAGGTACCTATGCAACTAAAAAAGGTCAAATATTGAATTACGATAATATCCGCTTTAGATAATCATAATCTTAAGTATCGACTCTATAGAGTCTTGTTCTATTTCCATATCTGTTTTTGCGATGACCTGTCCGATCTCTGTTGATATATTAAATAATTCAACTTTCATGTTTTTACTTATCAATATTCCCTTCAAATGAGTTCACTTATATATTCATTCGGGATTTAATATTAGCTTTGCCTCGGACCTATCTATTTTTACAGAAATTCACAAATAGAGCTTGTTCTTTCCAGGTTGATTCCTTGTGGAGCCAGACGTCTACATCTCCTGATCTTATGTGGATGCAACAAACAATGAATGCCCGTAACGACATGCGAGTTAATCTACCTATGTTTTTCTGGGACCAGCAGGTACGGACATACCGTAGTTAATAGGATTAAGCACGTTATACATAAAACGCTGACAATCGAAAAATAATGCACATAAACTCTGTCTGAATGTTATTTTACAGAGTAGCACTTTTGAATGGAAAACGTAATAGTTCCTTTATACACATAGGGCGGTAATAGAATGTATATTTTGCACAAAGGGCGGTAAGACGGGGATTACTAACGAGGGTCTTCTAGAACACACGGAATTCAGAGGGCTTTTATTGATTCGAGTTTGTAATTCCCTCACTGCCCGTGATACATACAATGTTTTTCATCACATTTGCCTGTAAATAAAATTTTCAAACAATCATAAAATAGGGATGTTGACAACTTTTTCCGTGGTATTGTTATACAACCACCTTTCAAGAACAGAAATACTTGTGAAAAAACTACATTAATGTCATAAAAACTTCACGAGATACAACAACGTTACAATCACACTTTTGGACTTTCCCAAAAACGCTCCATACTAAACCCTAAGACGATGTGACGTCACAACTTCCTACCTTGTATGGGGAAATTAAGAACCTTGTTCTGCAGCTATGTTAAAGCTTGCGGTTATCGAAACGGTCTCATAACAAAAGTCACCATACATTTCATAGGTTATTTAAGAGCGTTTACGCCAGACGGTGCTCATCAACTTTCGGTATTTATCGGGTGCTTACGTCATTCTGGCGCGCACACTAAAATTCTGAGTAAAGCAACCGCAGCTCGTCAAGGTATAGCGCGACCAACCGATATTGATACTTAAATAAGCCAAAGTGATTTAAAAATAATCTTTTCTAAAAATAATTACTTAAGGTTCTTGGATTACTATGGTTTATATTACAATACCATTTACACAAGCTTATATTTAACTTGCCGTGTTAGTTAGTATATTTGTTAGTGCCTTTGTGTGTATGTATGTCAAATCTTGCAAGTCAAATTTGACCAATTTGCCAGTTATCAATCGAAATGAAATTTTGTACATCTATTAAAGTTAGATGACAACGCAATATTATGGTGCTATCAAGCTGGTCTGATGATGGAGACCGAAGGTGTCTATAAGAAATACTGAATTAAACATGATAAACCCGCCGTGTGAGGGCTCGTTAGAATCATTCTGACGAGTAGTTGATGAATGTTTGTTAAAAAATTATAAATTCCTTTTTTTATGTACGTATTAGAAAGTGGGGTGCCTAGTATTGTAGACAAGGGTGAGCCGAGATATATGATTTTGTAATTATTCAGCATACCTATTTAATGTCATTTGTCAGATAATTGTCGAGATAGATATTCCTTGTTAACCAAAATTATAAAGGAGAAACTCACTATCCTTGTGTTTTTAAGAGTTTATGTACATTTTAAGAATTTTAATGGCACCAGCATTTTGAATTAAAAATTAAACACTAGTTGTTAGAAGGAATATTACAACACCATTAATACTTTTTTAAGATGTTTGTTAAAACGGTACAGTTTTGCACTATAATTAATTGTAATAAATGTTAATTCTCTATAAATCTCAATTGAGATTCTTAGAGACCTTCTGGAGAAGGGTGGGTGATTACAGGAAAACTTGACCTGACTTGTCGGCCCCCCTCTACTGTCACCTCTCTCTTTGCATCCACGTTAGCGTTAGATCAAGAAGTAAAACGCTTCTGGGAAGTTGAAGAGCCACCAGTTGTTACCGTTTCGAATCCTGACGACGGCAAATGCGAACAACTTTATTCGAAGTTGGTTTATCAGAACCCTGATGGCCGTTACGTAGTTCCTATATTACGAAAAGAAACTCACGATAGTTTAGCTAATTCATACGACCACTCGCACTCTCGATTACTTAATTTAGAAAAGCGACTCAATCGGAATAATCAGTTGAAAGAAGACTATGTCAACTTTATGCGAGAATATGAGACATTAAGGTCACATGAAAAGTATCACTGACGACGGAACAGAAAAAACAGGACAGTACATTATACCGCATCACTGCGTGTTTCGCCCTGAAAGTACAATTACGAAATTAAGAGTGGTTTTTGACGCTAGTGCAAAAGACAGCAATGGCGTTGCTCTGAACGACATTGTTTATACTGGGCCAAAGCTACAGAACGATATTGTTGACATTTTAACCAATGTCCGCCTTGATGAGATAGTTTTTACTGCAGACATTTGCAGTATGTATAGAAATAATGACCTTCGTCGTGAAGACAGAAAGCTGCAACACGTGTTATGGAAAGAATCACCTTCCGACTAAGTGCGCGAGTTCGAGCTAACTACTGTGACGTACGATGTAAGTAGTTCGCCTTACTTAGCTATTCGGACACTACATCAGCTTGCCAAAGACCATGGTGCGCTATGGCCACGAGCGGCCTCGACGTTATTAAACGACACATTTATGGAAGATATTACAGCTGGAGCTCCATCAATCGAAGCGTAAAGAAACGGAACTGAAAGAAGAGCTAATAAATCTTTTAAATGCGGGGAAATTTGAATTGCGTAAATGGAGCAGTAATTCTAGCACAATTGCCATCTGAACACTACCAAGTGCCGAAATCATTTTGCGATCAAGGTTGTCAGTGTTTTAAAGATACTAGGAGTGCAATGGGACCCGACAAATGACTATTTCACATACTATATATAGGACTTAAATCCAATGTGTACAAAGCGGGCCATTTTGTCTAATGTTGCGCGTATTTATGACCCTCTCGGATGGCTCACTCCGTTAGTGCTGTTGGCTAAACTTCTTTTGCAAGCACTATGGCGTCACCAACTGAGCTGGGATGAAACAATACCCACTGGATATACAAATGAATGGCAACACTTCGTATCAGAACTGAAGTACCTGCGCAATGTTTGCTTATCACGTTTAATTATACCTTCCAACGCTAGGCGATTTGAGCTGATCGGATTCTGTGACGGATCGACGAAGGCATATGGTTGTTGCGTATATCTCCGAACAACTACTGATGCAATGGTAGACACTCATCTGCTTATTGGCAAATCTAAAGTGGCTCCACTGAAGACGCTGACCGTAAATCGTCTCGAGCTTTGTAGTGCGGTATTACTTGCTCGAGTTTTGAAGCATATGCTCCAATTGCTAAGCAAGAAAGTTAACATAAGCAAAATTACAGGTGCATCATCAGGTCCTGGTTACCACCTACACTAAAAGGGCTCAATGAGACAAAGTATTTGAGCCTAAACCCGGTGGTTCTACTATAAATCTATAATCTGTTACATAAATCCATTATTTTCTAAATGCATATAAAATAGTAAAATTAACCCAAGGATCAAGATCGGTTTTCACACAACTCCGAAGATCTTTTCCACTCTTCTAATTCGCTCCGTCCCTTTCTTTCAATTGAGACTCGTAATATTTTTGGTTGCGCGTATATATGTTTTCCCTTGCGAGTAATGTAGTAAAGCTGCAATAAACTAAGCGCAAACTACGTTGTTTACCGGAGTCAGTTTAGTTAAACAAAACATCGAATTTGTTAATTTCGTCTGTAAAAACATTAAATCACATTATGAAAATTCAAATGATGTAGAGTAAATGGTATCATTTTACCTATTTTATGATAAAAGCTATCACAAAAACAATATGTTTCGTGATATTATAAAAACGTACTTGAGAAAAGTGCCCTGATTTCCATTAATAAACGAATAATTTCATAATGTCGTCAATTGAAACGCTAGGCAATAAGTTGTTATTTGTATAAATATGAATAATTGTTGACAAAATTTCATAGTTTCCAAGAAAACAGGTTCGAAAACATGGTAAAATGCCGAAATCGCGCTTATTTCGGCATTTTACCATATTTGCATACTTTAAAAATGGACTTTCCCACCTAACTTTGAGTAGTGCTTATTCCACCTAATTTGCATATTGCCTAATTTACTAGTTTCACTAAATTTCAAATTGCCATGGGCTCATAATACCTAATTATCAAATTGTCTTATTCCTAAAATAAACAAATGTCATAATGACTTTGAACTAAAACGCCTCATGTCCAAAATGCTTAAATATTGAATGTACATGTCCTTAAAATTCCCAATCACGGATACGACAAAATTTCAAGATGATTTGAAACACCAGAAATGCAAAATGTCACAGTTTCAAAATGCCTAATTTTTTTTAAATTCAATTATACGACGATGTGGTTTGCCTGACATATTAAGTTCACACAAATTATCTTCATAATATTGGTACTCCAATGTAAGTGGCCAGTACTAAAGAAGATAGTAAAGCAAATTATACATGAAAGTTAACTGGCCTTTTTGAAATTTAGGTATTCTGGCACCTGGTTCTATATAATATACGGTCTTCTGCGATAAAGGTGTTGTGAAGCTTGTCCATTATGAGATTGGGACATTTTAAAATTCAGCCATTTTAAAAATGAGGTGTTATGAGAAAAAAAGTTAGGCATTCTGTGATTTAGGTATTTTGACACTAAGTCCTTCTGAGATCTAGGAGTGTTAGTAAAAGGGTAAAATGAATTTGAGACGTAATGAGCCCAATTCTAAAACAAGCTACACGTAAGTTATCGAACTCAATTTTTTTTTAGGATCTACATCATAAGAACTGCCATTTCGCATCAAAATTTCATTATTATTTGAATACAGTCAACATCCCTATTTAATGACACTCGCTAAAAGAGATTATCAACTTTTTTACCAATATTTTTTTCCACAGATAATGCTAAAACTGCGTTAAGTTTTCAAACTTGACAAGTCATACTGCCAGATTGTAATGATTTTCAAAATGAAATTTATAATATAATTACAAATTTGCTGAAATAATAATAAAGTATAAATATACCTAATGGAGTAAAATGTATCGTATTGTGTATATTAAGATATGTAAATTTAGATTGTAGCCAAGTTTTGACGAAATAAACCTTGGCTAATTTAAAATCTCCTAAGTCTGAAATGACATCGGATGGGTGCTATGTCTTAAAACAAAGCTCATAACTCCCTCGGGTGTTGTGGAAGTCCATAACTCCCATGGGAGGTAAATCGGCCATAGCTGCTCTACACGCTTGCGTGTAAATAACAGCCTTTACGAGCAAGTGTGATGAAAAATAAATGTCGTATCTCAATTATTAGCCGCTCAAGCCGGAGGCGAAACGATAAGCTAAATGAATATGATACTTTTTATATTTACTGTAAAAAGCTGTGTTTCAGCTGCAAAAAGACATACACGATTAGTCCGTTCAAAAATATCTTCTCTCAACTTTATTGACGTGTAAAAGTCTAGCGAAGATATGAATTTGCACAAACTAATTGTGTATTATATTTTTGAAGCTGCTACTTTACTACTATCAGATCTATGAGAAATGCCTTTACGAGCAAGTGTGACGAAAAATAAATAATGTCGTATCTCAATTATTAGCCGCTCAAGCCGAACTACTATCACATCTATGAGAAATCATTTTAGTCGTAGATGAACAATCATTTCTCATTTTAGACGCTGCTGTTTATTTACCTAACATGCTGTTTTATTTTAATAAAACTACGTTCGCGTTGAATGTCAATATACCGCGGATGGGTGCAATTCCAGATCTCCACGATCGATTTCCTATTTATCAAACTAGTGCTTATTATATACAATAGGATGATTTTTTTATAACCTTTTATCCTTTTTAGGGTTCCGTGGCCAAAATGGCAAAAACGGAACCCTTATACTTTTAATCATGTCCGTCCGTCCGTCCGTCCTTCCTTATGTTACAGGAATTTTACTCAAAAACTACGAGATATATATTGATTAAATTTGGAGGTAGGTATGTATAAGCCGCTACTTAGTTTGATAGTTAAATACTAATCCATACTAATATTATAAATGCGAAAGTGTGTCTGTCTGTCTGTCTGTCTGTCTGTCTGTCTGTCTGTTACCTCCTCACGCTTAAACCGCTGAACCGATTTGGATGAAATTTGGTATGGAGATAGTTTGAGTCCCGGGGAAGGACATAGGCTACTTTTTATCCCGGAAAAATACCCTCATTCGCGATAACCGAATTTAAGGCGGACGAAGTTCCGGCAGAAGCTAGTAAAATATATTTCTATATACACATGTTACGTAACGGAAACTGAATTTTTTTTTTAGCAAATATCAATGTGTGGCATGTATTTCGACAGTAATAAAAAAAAATTGAGGTTGCAATTTCTTTTGATTTACTGAATATTTTCGGAAATAATCGCTCCGAAAGTTGCATAAATTGTGCCCCCCCTCCTCTATTTTCTAAACAGTCAAAAAATATGAAAAATAACAAAGATAAAGCTTAATAAATATACTTTCATCAAAAATTGTTTTCAACATTGCCAAAAAATACGCTTCCCAGCTAAAGGACGTAAGTGCTGCGGAGATACGGTCTTTTGCTAGTGCACTTTTTCAAATCGTATATTTTTCAACTGTAGTGCATTTTATGTATGGACGGCTGCGGAACTACACTGACCATGGTCCGACATGCTCTTGGCCGGTTTTTTGAGTTATTGCCGAAAAACGGTGCTTCTCAACAAAAGGACGTAGTGCCGTAGAAAAACGCTCATTTGCAAGTGCTTTTTCATATCGCATTTTTTTTAATTTTTAGTGTGCGTTTTTTTTTTCAAGATGAAACATCTCTGTGGAACCCTACACTGAGCATGGTCCGACATCCTCTTGACCGGTTTTGTTTTTAATAAGGATCAAATATTTATATGGGTGGGACTGTTAGTTGCACTCTGTGCTTTACATTATACTAAAAGTTCGGCATTTCTATTGAGCGCTGAAAATGATCTGTCCAAGGAAGATTCAATCAAGAGGACTGTTATCCGCGTCGAAAAATCTAGGCTATTGCTAGATGGCGCCAAGGCCGTAGTCAACTACTCATATAATGACGCATGCTACACAGATAAAGGAATGCAGTTCAGTGTTTAGGAACTGACATCAAAACGTCACACGCTATAAAAGCAGGGTCTGTCACACATGTTTTTAGGGTTCCGTAGCCAAAATGGCAAAAACGGAACGCTTATAGATTCGTCATGTCTGTCTGTCTGTCTGTCTGTCCGTCCGTATGTCAGAGGCATTTTACTCAAAACTATAAGATGTATATTGATGAAATTTGGAGCATAGGTGTCGTGTGTAAACCGCTACTTAGTTTGATAGTTAAATAAAAGATATATACAGGGTGTCCCAAGAAGTAGTGATATACTGAAGCTGGGAGGTAGAGGACCTAGAGGGCTATCTAAATCACCCCCATGTATGTTCCGCGATTTTTCGTATTTTCGGAGTTAGGACTTTTTTTTCAATTTTTCACCTATCGCCGAGTACGATGTGATTTTTATTTATGTTGACGTGAATTATTGCGGTAGACGCTTGATTTTTTTTTGTGTGCTAAGCTGATAGATAGGCCAATCCAGTATGGTAACATTTACTATTGTCAGATCTTTGAATGAAATAAAAAAAAATGACAAGAATGATAAAATTACTCAATATGTTTACAACTTCAAGGGGCTTTAAAAAGATAAAATCAAATAAAAAAAAATACCGTTTGACTTTTAAAAACTTGCTCTATCTATCAGGTAGCTACCCTGAAAATTTCATTTTATTATTCATAAGGCTTCAATCAAAAAAATGAAATCTAAATGTGGTAAGTGCAAAATTTTAATTTACATGATGATTAATACAAAGTAAAACTAATTACAAGGTGTTTAATTACAAGACATTTTCAAAATGGCCCCCCTGTTGCTCAATACAAGTGCAACATCGCCGAAAAAAGTTGTCTTTTAAACGTCTGAATGCACTTCTATCATTTTTAATGGTTTCTTCTGCTACTCTCAATTTCCGGGTTAACTCGTTCAAATTGCGGCATTCTCTTGAGTATACGAGGTATTTGTAGTATCCCCATACAAAAAAATCAATGGGGTTTAGGTCGGGGGACTTTGGAGGCCAGGCTATAAGGCAGGCGTCACCCCGGCCGCAACGACCAATCCATCTTTCAGGGTATCTTTGATTGGAATAGTTTCTTACGTCCAAGGCAAAATGGCATGGTGCACCATCACACTGCAGTACTATGCTTCTGCGTGTCTCCAAGTCCACATCTTCTAACAGCAGGGGCAGATCGACGCAAACTCAAGTCCAGTTAAATAATGCCAAGTCGTCGATTCCAGGTAATAACACTAATCCAAATCGTAATGCAAGTCAAAGTCCATATGAATAGCCAAAATGATTAGAGAAACGAACAATTAACAGTATTAAAACACAATTTTTAAATTATTGAAAAGTACCAACGATGACCAAACAACGTGAAAATTTTCTCATGCGTCAACCGTCTTTTGTTTTTTGTTCTTTTTCTATTGATGGCCAGTGCGTGATTTAGAACGAAATTAATTTAGAAAGTTAATTAATTTTGCACTTGCCACATTTAGATTTCAATTTTTTGATTGAAGTTTTATGAATAATAAAATGAAATTTTCAGGGTAGCTACCTGATAGATAGAGCAAGTTTTTAAAAGCCAAACGGTATTTTTTTTAAAGCCCCTAGAAGTTGTGAACATATTGGGTAATTTTATCATTCTTGGCATTTAATTTTTTTTTTAATCCATCCAAAGATTTCACGATAGTAAATGTTACCATACTGAATTGGCCTATCTATCAGCTTAGCACACAAAAAAATAAAGCATCTACCGCAATAATTCACGTCACTATAAATAAAAATCTCATCGTACTCGGCGATAGGTGACGAAATAAAAAAAAGTCATAACTCCGAAAATACGAAAAATCGCGGAACATACATGGGGGTGATTTAGATAGCCCTCTAGGTCCTCTACGTCCCAGCTTCAGTATATCACTACTTCTTGGGACTCCCTGTATATTTCCAAGGGGTTCACTCCATACATGTAACCGAAACTGAAAAAAATATTTTTCAGCAAATATCAATGTGTGGCACATAATTCTACAGCTCTCCTAAAAACACTTTGAGGTTTCTAAAAAAAATTATGATTAAGTGAACATTTTCCGAAATATTCGCTCCGAAAGTAGCAAAAATTAGCAGTATTAAAACACAATTTTTAAATTATTGAAAAGTACCAACGATGACCAAACAACGTGAAAATTTTCTCATGCGTGAACCGTCTTTTGTTTTTTGTTCTTTCCCATTGATGGCCAGTGCGTGATTTAGAACGAAATTAATTTAGAAAGTTAATTAATTTTGCACTTGCCACATTTAGATTTCAATTTTTTGATTGAAGTTTTATGAATAATAAAATGAAATTTTCAGGGTAGCTACCTGATAGATAGAGCAAGTTTTTAAAAGCCAAACGGTATTTTTTTTAAAGCCCCTAGAAGTTGTGAACATATTGGGTAATTTTATCATTCTTGGCATTTAATTTTTTTTTAATCCATTCAAAGATTTAACGATAGTAAATGTTACCACACTGAATTGGCCTATCTATCAGCTTAGCACACAAAAAAATAAAGCATCTACCGCAATAATTCACGTCACTATAAATAAAGATCTCATCGTACTCGGCGATAGGTGACGAAATAAAAAATAGTCGTAACTCCGAAAATACGAAAAATCGCGGAACATACATGGGGGTGATTTAGATAGCCCTCTAGGTCCTCTACGTCCCAGCTTCAGTATATCACTACTTCTTGGGACACCCTGTATATTTCCAAGGGGTTCACTCCATACATCTAACCGAAACTGAAAAAAATATTTTTCAGCAAATATCAATGTGTGGCACATAATTCTACAGCTCTCCTAAAAACACTTTGAGGTTTCTAAAAAAAATTATGATTAAGTGAACATTTTCCGAAATATTCGCTCCGAAAGTAGCAAAAATTGTGTCCCACCCCCTGTATTTTCTAAACGGTATGTTCAAAAAATGTGAAAAAAATTACTAATATTTATAAATACTTTATAAATACTTTCAACGAAAATAGTTTTCAACATGATCGGACATACCGTTTTTAAGTTATTGCCAAAAAACTGCGCTTCTCAGCAAAAGGACGTAAGTGCCGGGGAGATAAGCTCTTTTGTTAGTGTTTTCTTTTTTCATCTGTAGTGCATTTGTTTGTATAAACGGCTGCGGAACCCTTCATGGGCGAGTCCAACTCGCACTTGGCCGCTTTTTTTCACTCACGAATGTGTTTTAAAAAATTTAAAAATAAGGTAACAAATTAGCTAGGTATTTACCAAAGAGAAAAGTATCAAGTTGGACGGTCGGATGTCATTAATAAATGAGATAATGGCAAAAATGGTTTAAAGGCGTTCATCTTAGTTTCGGTGATTTGTGATAATCTAAAAAAGTATATCGGAAGAGACGGTTGTTGGCAACACGTTGAGACATACATACTCGTAACACGGAAAAGCGAAGAACTAGAATCGTTCAGAGCTGGAAACCCCTTAAGAATTTACATTGGCATGGATAAATATTTGAGACACTCCGCGGGGAAAGTTACCTCATGGTCGTCTTTAGTTTCGGAGATAATTAATGTTTTTTCTAAGAATACACTATCGCTCATAAGTATTTAGGCATTCATATTTTTATTGGTGTCAATTTCTGACTTATTTATAATAAACACTTCGTACCAAATATGGTACAGAATACCTAAGTGGTACCGTGATTAATAAAAAAACCAACCGGTCTTCATCATAAAAGAAAACTAACATCATCTGAAGCTACGCCCTTGTAATTCATTCTAAACACTTAGATACAAAATTTGCTCTCCAGTTAATAAGTTCAGGTCACTAGATAATTAAAAAAGCCTAGATCTATAACAGGTAAGGCTCTCTAAATGTACACATAGTCTATAGTTATTAAATTAAGGTAAGTTTTGACCGAGAATAAGGATTTAAGGCCATAAATAAGTCATAACACTATATTAATATTCATAACCACAAAAATGTACACAAAATGCTTGCGATGGTAGTGTATTTAAAATAATGCTATTTCGTAAACCAATAACATCATAATTGTGCCTTTTTTACTTCATCGCGGTCGGTTATAAAGTATACTATAACCATTTGGATGCCCAGCTAGTGTGAACTAAAATCTTTTGAAATCTTTTTAACCGTTTTGACGTGATGAAGCCACGAAGACACGAACACAAACAAATAAATAATAGTACATCGTGTACCAAGGGTGGTAAGATAGGAATTACTAACGAGAGTCTGTTAGAAGCCAGACGCCAAAGCCGGAGGGCTTTTAATGACTCGAGTTTGTAACCCCCTTACTGCCCGTGATACACACAGTGTTTTTCATCACATTTGCGAGGATGTAAAAAATATATACAAAAATTATATTTTGAAAAAAAAAAAAACAACGGTCAAACAATTTAATGGCTCTCGCTAAAAGAGACTGTCAACTTTTTTCTATAACTCTTCCACAGTTATACTAAAAACTGCGTTTAGTTTTCAATCTTGACAGGCCGTACTGCAAATCGTACCGATTTTCAAAATAAAAATTACAAAAATAATTGCATAACTCTTTGAAATAATAGTAAAATATACATATACCTAATTCAGTTAAATGTACCGTATAAGTCTTATATACAGTAAAATTGGTTTATAGTCAAGTTTTGAAGATAGAGAATAAACCTTGGCTGATTTGAAACCTCCTTAGTCTGAAATGACGTACGAGTGGGTTCTATATTTTAAAACTATACTCCCATGGGAGTTATAAAAATCCATAACTCCCGTGGGAGGTAAATCGGCCATAGCTGCTCTATACGCATGCGTGTAATAACACCCTTTACGAGCAAGTGTGATGAAAAATATTTTTTGATTCTGTGACTCGCAAATAGTCCGTCTGAATATATTTTAGGTTTCCGTACCTAAAAAGGAAAAAGAACGGTACGCTTATAGGATCACTGTTGTCCGTCTGACTGTCCGTCCGACTCTCTGAAAAATGTTTGTAATGTCTGTCTGGGTAACCAATATAAAATGACATTTTGCTTTGGCCCTACGGGTCTGCTTACACTGGATTTTCATAGATACGGCCCTTTTTAGCCTATGTTTTGTACGGAAACCTCGGTGCGCGAGTTCGACTCCCACTTGGCCGGTGTGTTTTGAAAATATCAAACCCCCGACGCATAAAGAGGGGTGTTATGTATAACTTTGAGCGCTATATGTGTGTGTGTGTGTCTGTGGCACCGTAGCTCTTAAACGAGTAAACCGATTTGGATGATGTTTTTTATTTGGAAGCAGGCTGTGATGGTTCTTAGACATGTTTTATCAAAATCGGTACATCTGTTTCAAGGTCATCAGCTCCTTATATACGCATAATAGGTATTTAACTCTCAAACATAATTGTAACCTAAGATTTGAAACACCCATGTATCCTACATATCTTTGCAGGATGTATACGCAAGATTATGGAATTCTTGATCTGATGGTGGAGCCATGCTATCCAGCACACTATTTATTTATCTATTTAATCTTTATTGCACAAAAGAAAACTTATTGTACAAAAGGCGAACTTAATGCCATAAGGCATTCTCTACCAGTCAACCTTAGGGCAAAGCAGAAAAATTGTAGGCGGTGCTGAGGCTTGTGTAATTACAAAAACATATTTATATACTTTAAATACATGACTAACAAAATATATATAATACATACTTAAATATATATGAGGTTAATAAATATATAACATATATGTATATATATATATATAGCGATGAAACGAATTAAGCAGATAAACTAAGAGTCTTCGGTTCTGCCAGCAAAGAAGTTGCTGACGGACTTTTTGAATGCAAACTTATTCGGGGCATGTTTGATTTTAAGAGGAAGACCGTTCCAGAGGCGGGCAACCTGAATGGAGAAAGAATTGGATATGAAGCCAGTTCGGTGGAGTGGGATAGAAAGGGCGAGATTGCCGGAAGAGCGAAAATGACGGTTACGAGTGGATTCAATGTAGCTAAAGAAAGTTTTGAGATATTCTGGAGATTGTGGATCATTAAGAATTGAAAAGAGAGAGCAAAGCATTCGAATGTTACGTCGCTGACGAATTGGAAACCAACCAAGCTGAGCGCGGAAAGCAGATATATGATCATATTTACGGAGACAGAAAATGAAACGAATACAACTATTGAGAAGCCGATCCAACTTATCAAGAAGATCTTCGTTTAAGTCCGGATAACACACATCACCATAATCAATTATGGGTAGGATCAGGGTATTTACCAACAAGACCTTAGTTTTAATGGGCAAGAAATGCTTCAATTTGTTAAGAGCATGGAGCGATCCAATTACCTTCCTGCAAATTTCGGCAACCTGCACCTTCCAGCTCAGCGTGCTATCCAAGTAAACACCTAAGTCCTTAACACTAGAAGTAAATGAAATAGGTGTGCCGTTGAAAGTTGCAGGTGCGAGAGAGTTGAGATTGAGTTTAGCTAGCTGGCGAGAGCTACCAATGACAATAGCCTGACACTTTGACGGGTTTACAAATAGGCCGAATTTTTCAGACCATTCTTGGATGTGTAAGAGGTCCAGGTTTAACTTGTCAATGGTGGCAGTAATATCAGTCACTTTGCACTGGTCGTAAAGCTGTAGATCGTCAGCATACAGATGGTAGGAACCTCGAAGGTCGGGGGTGATGAAGTTAACAAAAGTAGAAAATAGAAGTGGAGACAGAATTCCTCCTTGTGGTACACCGGTGGCTAAGTCACACCAGTCAGACAACGACCGATCTACCCGGACTGCCTGCCGGCGTCCACGAAGATAGGTAGAAAACCAACCCAACGCAGACGAAGACACATTCAAATGCTTGAGCAGGGCAAGAAGGATGTCATGGTCAACAGTATTAAATGCATTGGAAAAATCAATAAGAACAAGTATTGTGACCATTTGATCCTCCATGCCCCGTCTAATATCTTTAGTCACCTTAAGAAGCGCAGTGCAGGTACTGTGGCTGGGTCGAAAACCTGACTGATAGGGGCTCAAGAGTTTATTGGCATGAATGTGGTCCGAAAGTTGTTTGTGTACCACGGCTGCGGCAATTTTTGATAGAAAAGGGAGAACCGAGATTGGCCTAAAGTTGCTAAGTGATGTGGGATTATTTATTTTGGGCAAGGGTATGACAAATGCACTACGCCACAGAGAGGGAAAATCACCATTAAATAGCGAGGAATTGATAATATCGGTTATTATAGGAAGCACACAGTCCAACACCGATACTATCATATAACGTCCGATATCATCATTTCCAATAGCCTTCGATTTAATTTTGCTTATGATGGTTTTGACTTCTGCTTGATTAGTGGGAGAAAAGGAGAACAAATCAGAGAAAGAAGGGGGAAGAGAAGAAATATCAGAGAGAGTATTGGTCTTAATACGATTATCAATAGAGAGGGCAGAGGAAAAATGTCTGTTTAAATCGTTAAGAGAAAAGGAAGTGCCATCGAAACCATTAACAGGTTTACCTAGGCCAAGCGACTTGAGAAATTTCCAGACATCGGCCATAGATGAAGATTATACATTCAGGTGAATAAACCGCCGCTTCGCTGTCCGCACCATCTGATTGCATCGGTTGCGGGCTGTCTTAAAAAGTGTCCAGTTCTCGTCAGTACGGTCACGTTTGAAAGTTCGGAAAGCACGGTCCCTCCTCCTCATAGCCATGCGTATGTCACTATCCAGTACTGTCGTGTTTGGATTCGTTTTGATCAATAATTTAGATTCTATTATGTATACGAAAAAAAAACGTATCTGAATTAATTTGGTTTTATTGTTTTTCAAAATATTCTTCATGATGATCAATAGGGATAAGCCCTATGTTGAAACTAATTTTAAAGCACTTTTTCCTCTCTATCTGTAGTATCTCCAAAATGTGTTGTTTGAAAGCGTTGACGTCTCTTTACATTTGGAAATAAATAAAAATCGGGTGCCAAATCAGGGCTGTACGGCGGATGACCCGTTAATTCGATCATTTAACTTTCTAAAAACCGAGTTGTTTTGGCGAGCATTGTCAGGGTGAAGAATTATTCTGCGTTGCTTGTTGAATTTTCCTATTTCCTCAACAACTTCCCGCAAAAAGATGCTCGTGTACTATACAAAAAAACAAATACGATTATCTATTGGCACTGTACTGCAGCCACGTCGCCATTTATTCCAAAAAACAGGTCACCATTTGCTTCAGATTGTTTTTAGCACGAACACTGGAACATTCACACAGTTAGTTGACTATTGTTTACTTTCGGGCCGAGCTACTTTTTCAAGTTAGGAAACATAAAATAATCCGATGGAGCTAGATCTGGCGAATGAGGTGCATAAAGAAACTATGTGAACTTCAAGTGATCAATTTTAGCCATCGTATTAGTGGACGTGTGGACTGGTGCATTATCCTGATAAAACAAAAAATTCTTTTGCATTAAATGCTGCTTCTTAATTTCGTCGCTTAACCCTTAGATGCATGACATACCATGCGTTCGATTTCTGAAATGGCTTAATTGATGAATTATGATCATGAATCTCTCATGTCAATTTAAGACTGTGACGATTTGACAGACTCAAATTGACGTTGATTTTTACTTGTGTCATTTCAGTAGTACCTACTTGATGCATTTATGCATTTAAGGGTTAAACGCTGCAATAGTTTTGCGTAATACTTCCTGTTGATGGTTTGTGTTTTTTTTCCGCTACCCTTCAGCCTTTTTTGCATTCAGTTGGCAACACCATTGATTTAAAGCTCATTTGGTATCATGCCACCCTCGTATGTGTAATGTTACAGCTATACAAATATGCGTTACAATACGATTAGATTACTTTGAGTTTGGCACATACGCCGTGTATGTTAGTCGACTTTTATCGGAACGGATCGGAAGTAAGAATAATGTCACTAAAACCATTGCTGCATATTCACAATAATATTATGCACCTTACAGTGAAGCAAGTAATGTGCATCATGCGTCACAGTAATATTTTGTACGGTAGACTTTTGATAAACACAGACATGGCTTGATTTAATAATAAGATCAAATTGACAAAATGATTAAAATCATAAACAGATTATTGGTTTAATGCGTTAATATACTTCGTTGAATGCTTTATTTACATTAGTGACAAATATATACCCATTTAATAATAATTAAGCCTATTTTACATTTGTAACTTAAACTCAAGTTTTAACTTACTATAAAGTTGGGTGGAGCAACATTTTCTTCATATTCTGTCCTATAACTCAACTCTGTGACCATAATCAAAGAGTTATAGGAAAATGCTAAAAATCTAGGCTCTTAACATACTGACGAGATGGGCCCTCGAAAAATGAACCTATATTGGGTAGAAAAAAATGTTGCCATTAATATCGTTTAAAATCGTAGTTATTTTTACGAGTGACCATGAGAGGACGAGGGAACAAAGCTATTGCAACGAGGTACAGAAAGCTGATTGACCTATTTATTTGCTCTCTAGTAGAAAAACCCCAAAACGATGCGCAGGATGAGTACTTTCGGTTACAACAATCATTTAGAGTGTCAAGCTCTTATGGAATTTGAAACATCTCGATAAAATTTGGTTTAAGCGTTAGTTGCGTTTAAAATGTGTTCCCATGGATATCCTCCCTCCCTCTCCGTCTCTCTCTCTCTCTCTCTCTCTCTCTCTCTCTCTCTCTCTCTCTCTCTCTCTCTCTCTCTCTCTCTCTCTCTCTCGCTTCCCGACTATGTAACCCACGTGGTGGTGGGGTCGGCCTTCCTTATCTTTCTCCTCCACTTCGCCCTATCCCTGACGCCTTCTTTGGAAAGATTGCATTATCTCATGTCTGTAAGAACACCTTTGTCCAGGTGATCGTAGGTCTCCCTCTAGGTCTTTTTCCGGAGACAGACAAATCGGGCACAACGTTGCCGACGTAATCAGGTGGCCTCCTCTTGACATGTCCATACCACCTCATCCTGCTTTCCTGCAGCTTATCGATTTTCAATATTAAGAAAAAAAATGTATCGTTAATATTTTTTTCCTAAAACTTCATCATTATCTTTATAAACCAAATATCTATACTATTATAAAGTAGTAAAAATGAAATGTCTGTACGTACATTGAAGATATTTTCAAAATAATAAGTGATACGGACTATCGATTACCGAGTCGATAAATATATTATTTGGATTATTTGTATGTTTGAATGTGTCGTCGTGGCTTCATCACGTCAAAATGCGTAAACAGAGTCAACTATTTTTGGTAGATTGGTGGGCATCCCCAGATGGATATAAGATAGCACTTTCGACAGCGCTGGAGTGAAAAAGTGTTATGATTTTTTTTCTCTTACGCGAACAAAGTTGCAGGCACCTTCTAGTAACTTACAAATATGGTTTGTATTAACTTATAAGGGTTTTTTATCCATTGCATAAAAACATGTAGCATAGATAATATATGTCCAGCATAAAAAAAGTCTTTTTGAAATATTAATCGTAATACTTCTTCCGCTCACTACGTTTTCAGCAAATAAAGATATCATTGCCGAGCTCCTGTCAACATTTTCGATACTTAATCGAAACTTCATAGTTGCGCAATTTCTAACTACTATAACTTCTTATCTGAGTTCAGTGTAGCTAATGAATAAGTATTTGTTGTGTCCAAACATCGCAATCCAGGGGGCATTTTCCGAGGGGCACGTCAGTTAGTAAGGTTTACTAATATTCCAGTTTTTTTCAAGTTTTCAGAACTAGGTATTTATAACATTTACTTGTAGCCTGGTATTTGTAACAACTATGCAATTCCGAGCACAACAAAGTAATTAGAAGTGTGAGTTCTAGCTAACTTACACTATTAATTACCATGGTGTACACTTAGAAGCCATTTTAACTAAATTAAAATTGAATATAATATAATTATTCAAGAGGTATATGATCTTAAAAAACGTATTTAATTTGCATGTAAATCACGATTATTCTGTCACGATCTTCGCGATTTTAAATTATATTATTAGTATTTTTCTAAATATTGGGCTATCAACATTCGTCATTTACTAGAAAATATTCATTTTAAATGAGACAACGTCCTCTCAACATCAACCGAAGTTTGGCAAGTATTTACAAAGCTAAAATGCTTCAGTGTGTTTTTGTTCGCGTTATTGTGATGATTATTAAAGTCTACACTTGACGTTTTTGTTCCGTATTCGGTCATCTGTTATACAATGGGCTTCCGCTTATAAAGGGGTTTTTACACATTTTGTAGCCGATTTTTTTAAATTAGGAATGTTTCATAGAAAATTCTATTACTCACACGAGTTAACGTGTCAAACTTTTTGAACTCCACCATCCCATATGACAGCGGGTTAAAATACGAGGTACGTTACAAATACTAAGTACAAATACTATTTTTTTTGTAAACTTTATTACTTACGTGCCCGTAAAATGCCCCCTCGATTGCGATGTATGGTTGTGTCAGTTGTATTTACTTTACAATTAAATTTATTTAATTGAATAACATTACACAAATTCTAGAAAACAATAATGGCCACGTAGCATGTATTTAAATTTTCACTTAAGCAAATGTAAAAAGTCGGAAGGTTTTGTATTAACTTCAGCGTCTGTATTTAGGTGGGTAATTACTCAGTTTCGGTCCTTGGCGTTTACGAATGCTGCTTGTTTTATATTTTATATTCTAGACCGCTAATGCAGCCTTGCAAGTTGTAAAAGTGACAGCAATTCGTATTAAGAATTCCTTTCGACTTTAAGACAGTTTTAAGTTGCATCTTAATTCGCTAATTTACGTTGAGCAATTAGCTTAATGACCCATATGGTTTTCAGGCTTGAAAGTAATCGAAAACGGATAATATGGAATGAAGATAAAAATAAGGAGATGCTCCAAGACCTATAAAGCTACATAAAACGTTGAGTTGATTAACTTGAGTTGATGATCCTGCTCTACAATGACTGAGGATTTGGTTTATTTAATAATAAATCACGAGGACAAGATAGTGATTTTCACATAACATGAATCTGAATATCACCAGGCACTTATACTTTATCTGTATAAATCCGCCGAGAAGCAGTCTCCAATTCCCAGTAATATTCGAACTGCACTCAAACGGCAAAATCTAACACGGAGCTGGAGTACCGGAGGGTATTTGTTGTTTGGTTATAAGCAATTTTAATTAAGGGTGGGAACATGAAAAAAAAAACGATGAAAATAATATACAAAAGAAGACATTTTAAAAAATAAAAATAATTGTAATCTCTTATTCGTGTGATTCGATATGTATATTAAACTTCATCCATTAATAATGTATGTTGGTGACGGACGAATATTTTAGAATCTATCTTTTCTAGAATCATATATTTCTTACGGGTTGTTTAAAATCGATAAATGTATAAGCAAAAACAAAGTAAGTATAAGATAAACTTTTTCTTTTTTTTTTTCTACGTAATGTCATATATCTTTGTATCTTTTCTTGTGATGGAAAAATATTTTGTCAGGATACTACTTATTAGGGTTTCGGTCCGTTTCGTCTGGTTCCCTGTTCGTCTAACGAGTTAATGCCTTGTTCGTCTGTTTCCCCGTTCGTCTGTTTCTTCGTTCGTCTGTTTCCCCGTTCGCTTATTTCCCCGTTCTTATATTTCTTTTCGTGTTCTATCGTCATACATCTAATATTACCAAGAAAAAATAAATTTATGCATTGTATTTTCAATGTGTTTATAGTAGTTCATGCAACTGAACCCTAATGAAGCGACTTAAAACACGAGTGTTTTAGATGACATCAGTGTTTTAAGCCGTAATGATGTACAGTTGGATGCATTACTTTTTATCTTCACATATAGCCCAGCCTTACAGCTATTATTTTTACTATGAAATTTTCTTATCTATGGAAGTGAGTGACAGTAGAAATATTATATTCATTACACACATATGATAAAGTACCTCATATATAACTAAATGTTTCATATGATAAATATGTAAATATTTCAAAAAACTGTGTTTTAAAGCTAATAATTAGGTCCCAGTTGCGTAAACTACTACAAAAGAGAGGACAATTAAATTAATAATTTAAAATTTAGTTTTTTTTATAAAAACTTAACAAAATTCTATACAGCTTTTATACTTTTAACGCTTGTTATTGTGTATTTTATATCATTCTTTTAGTTTAGACTGATGTAAATAATTTTATTTAAAAAGCGGTTAACTGTAATTTCATTTTTTTTTTTTAAAGTCTGGCATGTGTCTTGTGAAAATAAATGTTGCGATGCTTTCTATTTTGCTTTGCCTTATTTTTATTATCAAAACTTTGACATACTTTGCTATCAAAATTGCGGGCATCTTTCTTTAGCTGTTGCAAAAAATAGTATAGGTTAAGACATAAAAATTTAAAACAATCGTTTAGTATTTTACCTATATTTTCTTTTTAGTTAAAAGACCTAGTCAATACCATTAAATATTATTTACGTATCTCTCATATATTTAAGGGAAGAATAGGAAAATAAACGAACAAGGAAATAGACGAACGAGGAAATGGACGAACAGAGAAAATGACAAAATGGGAAATGGACGAACGGGGAAATGGATGAACCGGGAAAATGACAAACTGGGAAATGGACGAACGGGGACCGAGTAAACGAACGTGGAAATGGACGAAGGGTGCAGAATTGCTTATTAGTATTTACGTACACTTTTGAAATTAAGTTGAACAGGGAGATAACTACTAGAAAATCTCACAATCCGTTTACAACAAACATTCCTCAGTTTAGAACACAGTTTCCTAAATTCACAGCATCTGTAGGATCTAATGTACTATTTTACATTCCGTGCAAATGTGTGACAGAAAAAATGAGATTTCATTAAAATACAGTTAAGTACCAAAATGAGTCAATATCCCTAGTATACCCTTTAGTAGAATGTGAATAAGTCGATGACAATCAAAGTTACATTTAAATGCTGAATGCACAATATTAATCCACAAATGCCGCTGCAAAACTGCGTCCTAAATTATTTACTTGGCGAATTTGGATTTAAGTACTTCAATAGCAAAACCTACAATTTCACATTATTTATATTTCCAAAAAAAATCAATTTCCTCTAAGGCGTCCTCGATTAAGTAACCCATTAAATGGGAGCAATTCCATTCTCTTAAATATGGGTGTGCTATTACTTATATCAGATATATTTTTTGGCATATATTTGTTTACGCATTTTTTTTAGTAATAATTTTAAGTGGCATAATCACACGCAATTGTAATTGAGCATTAAGTGTTTTTGCATAACCAAACTTTGCATATACGTATTACGCATAACCATTCTTGGTCGAATATTGTTAATGCATAATTCGCGAGTCCTGAATGGTCCGAACGCAGAATAATACATTATTAATCACGCACATAGTTAATTTCGCATAATCTAATTTCGCCTACTTAATCAAATTGTATTTAAGTAAATGTAAAAAATATTTAGGACATTTTGACCACTCGATATAGACCTCCGCGGCTCGCTTGTTTCGCTCGCTCGTTAGGGTCGCAGTTCAACTTAACCTCCTCGCTTGGCTCGTCGTCGTACCAACGTAACCCAAGTCGGACCTACCTTTAGGTGTAATACTTATTTCAACTTATTTCATGCTGATAATAACGCCTAGTATAAGGCCCGTACCGAAAAGTTTAGATCGGGCCAAAACAACACATTCCCTTCATGTTTCCTTATAAATGGTAATAATATATTTATGCACTATTTCATATAAATATCAGCATTTATGGTCCCTTTCGTAATAAATGACCCAGTGCGTTTCCCACAGGAACATATTGTTTGTCAAATAAAACATTATTCTCCAAATTTTCCGTATATATATACTTATTCTGATCGCTTATAATCTTTTTATTCTCGGTTGTGAAGAATTGACACCAGGTAAAGTTGAAAAATCTTTATTCACATATGTCTCATCATCCATAAGGACACAAGTTCCGCTTAAATTGCACAGCAGTTGGTAAAGTCTTCGCGACCTTTTTACGGCACTGTTGTATTGTTTTACTTACTATTTGGGGGCTTTAACTTTTTTATATGTTTTTAAATTCTGACGGACTTTTGCTCTTTGAATCATAGATGCATTAGTTTTGAGTTTTTTTGCCACATCTCGCACAGACAGACTACAATTCTTCTTGTAAGTAGAGACTATGTTCTTATCTAATTTTTTATTTGGCGATCCTGTTGGCCGTCTACTCCGAGCTTTGTCTTTGATTCTATATTCGTTTAAGTATGGTTGACTATATTTCGAACTGTGGCACGACTTACATTTACTATCTTTCCAACCGACGCAAAAGTCGAGTTTGGATTTTCAAGGAAAATTCGCAAAACATTTTCTCCGAATTATTTTATTGTACTGCATTTTAAATAAAAGCGATATTAAGCCGGAGGTAATTATGTCGAATGACACTTCAAAGTGACACAAATAGAGCCTCATAAATAAAAAAACATTTGTCCACTGGCCAGTACTTTTATTCATATGCAGACTTTGTAAAAAAACTTTTCGGTCCGGGCCTTAGTATTGGTAAATATTCTTTCTAACCCCCTCCTCGCTTCACTCATCGTTGTACCTAAACCAACTTTCCTTGCCTGCATTTTCCCGCTAGTTCACGTAGAGCAGCACTAATAGGTAGATATAGTATAGGTTGAATAAGGTTACTCTTTCTCTTTTTAACCAAACCTACTTATCCGATTCGAACAGTTAAGATAGATGGATCTACCAATAATATTAATAATGAATTTAATTTTGTTCATGTTTTGTTTTAGACGAGTTGAAGCCTTTAAACTTGATTCGATCAAAATACGATTCGGAAAATTACGCATTCTGCGAAATAGCATTTATGCAGGAATATAATCCGGCGTGAATCAGTTATGCGAAATCTGTTATGCCAAATCAGTTTCGGACACTTAAAATTATGCGAAATAGATAGCACCCAATTTTTTGAAGTTAGTTATTGGCGATGAGTAGTGTGTTGCAAAACTGAATCAAGGCAAATATATATTATAGATAGTTTATTTTGCGGAGAACTAAGGCTGTAACCTAATTACTACAAAACTACGTTAATATATTAAGCACTTGATACCTCAGTTTTTTAAATTGGTTTTGCCTAAGAAAAAAATAAAGTTCCGGCTAAAGCAAAAAGAGGAAATTTTACAATTTTGCATTCAATATAGTATGGGTGCAATTAATACATTTAGATTATACAATGCAACCAATTAATTAAAATGCACGAATGGATACACAACAGGTATCGAGACAAACAAAGATCAGCCAAAATTTTATATTCTGCTATTAATTTTACTAATCTTCACTGAAAAAAGTCGGTGCAAAACAACGCTAAAATATCATCTTATGGCTACTATGCATTATTTAAATCACAAATATCGTAATGGGAACCGAGGATAATAATGTTGTGTTAAGTGGTGCACATTGGTTCAGTTATGCAACTAAGTGTATGTCAATAATTAAAACAATTGGGTAACAAATGTCAATGTTCCGTCGCTACCGTGCAACTTGATGGGGCAGGCAGCAGGGGTAAATATTTCGAAAAGAACAATGTGGTCTACTTCTTTGGAAATAATTTACATTGTCTTAAGTCGTCCGAGCTTACAAATTTAAATTTAATTAATTCACATTATGAATGTACCTGAACGCTCTTGCAACGTAACCATTTTGTTAAGTTTATTTCGATAAATTATGTCATTAAGTTAATGTATTTACGGCGTTGATTTTGTCTAGTTTTTATTTAAAATAATTGCACGCAGGCGTTTCTGATTATTGTTGACAACTCTGTTTTGGCTGTTATAATATAAGTGTTATGTAGTTTTAGATATCGAAATACCACAATATTTTATCTTGTATCATTATTAGTAATTCGGTATTAAACGTATGTTTCCGGTGCATTCGAAACTATAGTCGAAATACTCGAATAAATGCTTAATATCTAAAATACCTATTCTCAAAACGAATCAATCCCGAATCGACTTATTTCCAAAAAGAGCTATTCTCAATATACACTATTCTCGAAACGACTAATTTTCAAATGGAATGATTCGCATAAAAACTGTTTCGCAAAATGAACCAGTTCCAAAATACCCTCAATTTTAATATCAAAATATTCGATTCTCTTAATGACTGGTTCTCGAAACGTCCTAGTTCGAAAATACACTAAATCTGTACACATATATATATATAATTGTATACACATATTTTTTTAAAGTAAGAGATCTGAGACTACGGAAACGGTTATCATAAAAAGATAATAAAAGTAATTACACAGTTTTTAGGAAACGGAACCCTTATAGTTTCGTCATGTCCGTCGTCCGTCCATCCGTCGATATGTCACAGGCATTTTGCTCAAAAACTACAAGATATTATTGATGAAATTTGGAGTATAGTTGTCTTGTGTAAGCCGCTACTTAGCTTGATACATAAAAAACAAAAAATGGCACATATCTAGATGGTTCTTTTAATAAAGAAATTAGGTGTCATAAAAAATATTTAGTAAATATTTTCGGAAATAATCGCTCCGAAAGAAGCATCATTTGTGTCCCCTCGGGACTTCTATTTTCTAAACCTTACGTCCAAAAATATGAAAAAAAAAATGCACTTTTTGGTAATAAGTGGATTCGGGATTCATTCGTTTTCAGAATAGGTCTTTTAGATATTAGGTAGTATTAAGTAGTGGGGTATTTTGTCTTTAGTTTCAAATGCACCGGAAACGATGAAATCGTCTAGTATTTTTAAATTTGAGTTATATTTGTTGAAAGTACCTAATACGACTTTTTTGTCAGGGTAGGTCAGTAGTCATCATAAATTAAACAGGTAGTATCATTTCATCATGATTTGATAGTGTATAAGACCACAGCATAGCATTTTAAACACTGGTTTCTGCTTCTCTGTGTATTATGAAAGAGTATGATTGTCAGTCAACCCGTGGTTTATTGTCTTCTATTTATATATATATATATATATATATATATATATATATATATCTGGTAGTAATTTATGTTCTTCTGTTTTAAATCACCGCGATACAAACAATGTTGGCCATATACTTAGCATGAATGACCCCGTTCGCATAAATAGACCCGTATTAGCGAAAATATTAACTTACTGACTATAAAGAACAGTGCTGGATTTATGCGACTTAGGTTTTAAATGAATAATGACGAAGTATGAAAAAAGTCTGGTTTCAAAATATCCTACAATGATCATGTACCACCAGATTCTGATTTTTTCATGTGCACACTTTAATAATGTCTACTATATTTTTTTAAAGTTCCCGACTCAAGAAAGAATCATTGTTAATCTGAAAACGCAAAGGAAAACATGATGTAAAATTTTCAGTTCGCCTGACAGGCGCGACAGATCTCGTTTCCGTCTTCAGCTACTGCTAGCCATAATGGGGGTTTTCTCAATTTTCTCAAAAACGGTGAGGGCCAGCGTAGGTTACTTACTACTGGTGTACATACTTAGGCGATGTACCTAAATATACAGGAGTATTTCTAAACTATATAGGTGAATTTAAAAAAAATATAACTCATAATTTTGCATAAAACGTTTCAGTAAAACGCAGAATTTAAGTTTTTTTTATTTCTTAGTTAGATCGTATTAAACTACTGGAGATTTATGTTTTTTAATATCTTAATTAGATCGTATTAAACTACTGGAGACTTGGACAGCCGTATCATTACTTAACAATTGTTAACCCTTTTTTGGCGGGAAGCTAGGTAAACTTGCACAATACAATAAGAAAATATTCCTATACTAGCTTCTGCCTGCGACTTCGCCCGCTTTCAATTCGTTTATCGCGGATAAGGGTATTTTTCCGCGATAAAAAATAGCCTATGTCCTTCCCCTGAACTTAAACTATCTTCATACCAAATTTCATTCAAATCGCTTAAGTGGTTTAAGCGTGAAGAGGTAACAGACAGACAGACAGGCACACTTTCGCATTTATAATATTAGTATGGGTGTACATCAAACAAAAAATACAATTACATAGAGTTTGTCACCGGGCATTCGTCGACTTTTATTGGAACAGATCGTTTCCGATCTGTGAAGACTAAAATAAAATACTAAATACACGAAATATATTGCTTTATAGTCTAAAGCAACAATGGAAGTAATCTGCCGCAATGACATTTCGTACTGGACCATTGACATTGACTGATGAAAGTTTTATATGTTCATAGACATAAACACATCTACAACGATAACTCATTAACATTTCGTTACCAGACTTAGCTTCTGAGTTTTGCCGATGGCAAAAATTATTTACTACGTCTATAAATTTATTGATTTTTCAGGAACCATCGATTGAACCAAAGCTAATTCGACAACATTTTGAATTTTCTGTTTATATAAATTAGTATTTTCTGTTTATATAATTTACTCTTGGCGGCAGAGTTTATGCCAATCGTTATGTAATGTACGCTTTTTCCGTCGAGTACCGCGTTTAGGCCACGAAGCTTGCTGCTCGAAAAAGACTACTCTTTTTTCGAAATTCATTATAGTTCTGTGCGGAGTTGTATAATATAGGTATTATAGTTCAGTCACATATGATATAAACCATAGAGTATAGAGTGATGGTCGAATCTAAAAAGTTTGCCTTTTTAGTATGATTTGCGAAGTTCTTATTGACAGATTTATAGTGCACGAGTAGAAAAAGGTATTCATTATCACTTGTACAATATATGGGTGACTTGAATTAAAACAATATTATGTCCACCCCATCTCACAGAATATTGAGGTACCAGTAAGTTCAGAGATTGCCATATTCAATAAATGACACATTACTTGACACGTGCAATGGTACATGTTTTATAAACAGGGTTCGGATATTCGGTGAGAAAGTGTGGCGGCGGTGTCTGTGTTGAACGGTATGAAGACGGACACAATTTAATTTTCCTAATAAACTTCCCGGGATTTCTAAATTTAGTAACAAGACCTGTAAAATGCATATTTAAGTATATAAATAATCTTTTCACTGCTTCTGCTCAGAAATTACGTCATATTAGCTTCGCGAAGCGAGACTAAAATAGTACATCCCCTAGGGTTTAAAAGAAAGCCATATAATCCCATACAAATTTGTATGAAACCGAAAAAAACAACTTCCGGCCAGCTACATACTACTTACAAATAATTAAAAACAAATAAACCAACCTGAACAGATTGGCCCAAATTTCTGATCGAAATGCTCAAACTGAACTTTAAATTTTTCATGAAATATACAATTTTACAAAGGTTACTAGATAAAATTTGCAAAACAACTTTATTTTCTAGAACAGCTCAAAGTAATTTCCGTTACAGTTGATACATTTAGTCATGCGTTAAAACCAATCATCAAAAATATCTAGCCATTTTTTTTCTGGAAGTACAGCACACTCATGATCCCAAGCTCTTAAATGTTCCTCGTCGCTGGTGAATTTCCGCCCTTTCAGCTTATCTTTGATAATACGAAATAAAGCAAAGACACAAGGGGCTAGGTCGGGGCTGTATGGTGGGTGCACAACCATTTTTATCCCAGCAGTTTTCAATGAAATCACTGTGCGAGCCGCTCGATGTGCCGGTGCGTTATCATGGTGAAAATGCCAAGTACCTAGTCTGGAGTTAGGACGGATTTCCTTAAGTTTATCAAGCACCTGAGGTAAACATTCATTAGTGTACCAGTTAGCTGGTACAGTACGCTGACTGGCCAGAACAACTTGTTCGATTATACCACCGTTAGTAAAAAATACAGCTATCATCTTCTTTTTAACAGATTTTGATTGGGTTGGGTTGGTGTAGGCTCATTTTCAAAGAGCCAAATTTTATTCTTACTTTTAGATGCCACATCATAATAATTTAGCCAAGTTTCATCACCAGTGACGATGCTGTTAACATAAGCACTTGACCCGTTTTCAATTTTTTTTAACATTTTTTTACACAATAATACACGACAGTCCCTTTGCTCCTCCGTTAGGTCGTGAGGTGCCCATAGAGTGCAAACTTTTCGTACTCGAAGAATTTCGTGCAAAATTTTATGAACGCTTGGTGCACTAATGCCCAGGGCTTCTTCTATTTGCCTATAGGTCATACGACGATCAACTCTTAACAATTCTTCTACTTTGGCTGCGTTATCTGGAATACACGCGTCACCGGGTTGTCCCGATACTGGTGCATCAGAAACTTCGAAATTTCCACGTTTAAACTCACAATACCAACGGTAAACAGATGCACGATTTGGGCAGTTTTGTTTGAATATAGATTGCATTTCCTTGAGACAGTCAGTTAACGACGGACCCCTCTCAAAGTTGTAACGAATTACAACTCGTAAGTCGTCCCTAGACCACGCCGACATCTTTAAATATTAAATCTTTTTTTTTATAAAATACTAAAATAAAATAAAATACTTTTTCCCGCCAAACATTATCTATGGAAATATAGTTTATAAAAAAATGCTATCTAGTACCTTTGTAATGTTAATTTTATTTTTATTTTCACGTAGTCGAAGTGAAAAGCAGAGTGTTTAACACGTGGCTAAAAGCCATTATGGCACTCAGGCATATTTGTCATAATGGCTTATTTTAGCCCTTGTCAATCAATGTACTATATTATTACTATAGATACATACCGTAGACTCTGGTTACTTTGACCCAATCGAGGGTAACTGTGACCCACGTGAAAAGCTTATTTAAAAGGGTCTACTAAAAAAACACAAAAACGTTAAAGGCTAGCTAAAACTAGCCTCATGGCATATGTCCATAATTACAGTGCAATAATCTAACATGGACCGAGTAAATTTCAAAGGCCAAAGTTACCTTCCAGGACTAAAGTAACCCGACTTTACGGTATTTACATTATTTATTACATTACCGACATTTGCATAAAAAAGCTTAACAAAATAGTCATAAATAGCTATAAACTAAATATGTTTGTGTATGTTTACCGCCTCGTGTCGTTTTATGCAATCCCGGAATCCCGGAACTTATTATTAAAATAATTTAATTAACAAGCCGACTCCATATTTGCCTAACTTTTGCCGGGTTTTTGACAACTTTTGGTAAATATCACACCGAATATCCAAACCCTGAGTATTAAGCTTTGTTTGCCCCTTCAACAGATGTCATTATGTCTATAGATTTTTTGTAGTGATTCAGATATTAATTATATTACCCAAATACGGCAAAACCAACCGGATGAGTTATGATTTTTGCACTTTCAAAGGATGCCACGACTCGGCGATTTTTTTATTTCATCTGAAGATCAAGTTCTTTTTTGTTGGAAAGGTGACATTAGGTATTAGTCTCATGCAATTTTATGCAAAACTTATCCTGCAATCCATGAGCACAAATATTTCAGGCAATTGCTCTTGGAAAGCACTCATTGGTAGAATGAAACAGATGAAGAAGATTACAAATGATAATCGGATCTCCTCAATGATAACCGGATCTCCTCATGATAACCGGATCTCCTCAATGATAAATATGTCATGGATGGGTAAGGCTGGGAATTTTGACCTATGTGACATGGAATTAACATAAAAATATACGTGACGTTACCTTAAAACGTAACGTAAGCTTAGATCATACTTGTGAATATTCTCGTTAGATAAGGCAGGTAAAAAAAAAAAACAATATGCCTATAAATAATATTTTCTTCTGTTTCCGCGGTTATTACTCATTGAAATAAAACAATTTAACTGATTATATCGCGTATATTATCTCATTTTAGTTCCCGACGTTTCGGAAGCTTTCCAGTTTTCCATTGTCACGGGAGGACTGAGAAAAGATGTATTTTCCTCTGTCAAAGTTACAAGTCTAATAGGCGAGCTTCAAGGTGCGAAGCCGAAAACCGAAAACTCGCGGTGTGCCACTGATCCCGATTGTCTTCCCGATCCCGAGTCCGCTCCGCTCAAGTTATTTTAGCAACCCCCAAAGGTCGAGGGCAAAGGGCGCGCATAGGGCCCGAAGAAGAGGGCTTGCAGTGGGCGGGCCCGCCGCACAATGGGAGATCGGCGGAAAAAATTCTAAAATTGCTAGGTTCCTGAAATGATTGTTGAACCTTTTATTCTTAAAATAGACCCCTTAACTAAGTACATCTCAAAGTATTAAACATTTTAATTACTTATAATAAGTGTAAACAGCTAACCAATTGGACGTAATGGCGCGTTTGGAATTTTGTCTCAATTTCGTGGTTACTTTGGGAACGATTTATTACTATATGGTATGATACCTTGACAAAATTAGTTTATTTTACTAATATTTCATACTATATCCTTTTGAAAACATACGTTGATTTGAAATAACTCCACCAGTTGATAAATTATATTTTTTTTATAATACTCTATAATTTAAGTTAGTTTTTTTTAAAGAAGAGTTTATAACTGTCTTGCGAGCCGCTGCGAGCCGGTGATTTATATGTCAAAATATTCTCTAAGGCCTTGGCAATTACTCACAAGCATAATTAGCTGCAAGACCCTGCTAATGATGAACATATTCTAATTATAAGCAATAAGCCTAATAATTCCCAATAAAATGAGAGTATGCGTGAACATTCTTAATGAGGGTAATTTACTAATTTATCATCAGTAAGTATAAAAGAAGGTGACATGATGGTTATAAACTCATTTACAACTGTCATTTAAAGAAAGTAGTACTGATGTCGACCATGTCTACTTTCAGTATTTCTTACAAGGATTTAGTTGAAATTTTGCTAATGAGCAATCGAGAAGTGCATAAGTGCCTTGAAAATTTAAAAACCAAGTATCCAAACCTTGTTGAGAATGATTTTGAGAAAGTTTATCGTAAACTTAGCCAGACTTTCATACCGCAATTTTCAAGAAAGTGGAAGCAAGCGGGAAGAAGTAAATCTCTGTTTCTCACGCAAAATGAAGAATGGTTAAAGCTAGTGTTTGCTTTGCCGGTATCTGCAGCAGTGTTGAGCCCAGAAAAGGAACAAGAGTGTGAGCCTGGACCTTCAAAGCGATCGAGAGCGGGACGTCCAGGAAAGTCTTTTGAAGAATGCTGTGACCGAGCCAAGCGCTACAAGGTGAAGTCTTTATGTGATAGCTACGACGAACAGATGATTGTACAAGCTGCTAGTCATCTGGAGGGAGAGAAATCAAAACCAAAGTTCTCGGCACTGCAAGCTTTGGCGTTATTGATGGACACGTCTTTATCAAAAAGTCAATATGAACATATAAGAAAGGCGACAAATGAGTTGGGGTATGATATATTTCCTTGCTATGACATTGTTTCAAAAGCCAAGAAAACGTGCATAGCTGAAGGAAGATATAGATTGCACTGAATCTTACGCCTGTGTGGGGCTACAAAGTTTACTGGATCACACTGCAGAACGATTTTTTATGACAAAATGTAAAGAAGAGTTGGCAAAAATGGAGGATTCCTGTACGTTAGTTTCAAAATGGGGATGTGATGACTCTTCCGGTCACAGTACATACAAACAAGCATTTGAAGAAGAACATATTTCAGATGAAAATCTGTTTTTGACATCGTTGGTGCCATTAAGTCTTACTGACTCTGAAAACGATACCAATATTCATTGGTACAATACGAGTCCATCTTCTTCAAGACTTTGCCGGCCAGTCCAATTTCAATTTATAAAGGAGACTCGTGAAGTTATACAAAACGAGATATCAAGAATGGAGTCACAGATCTTAAATCTTACTGAATCTATTGTACATTTAGATGGGAGAACTTACAAAATAAAACACACTTTATTATTTACAATGATTGACGGTAAAGTGGCTCAAACAACCACCGACACGGCTTCAAATGCTGTTTGCTTCATCTGCAAAGCAAATCCGACCGAGATGAATGACTTAGATCGTGTACGTACCAAAATAGTAGACCGAGATGCTTTGAAAGTTGGCTTGTCGCCCCTTCATGCAAGAATTAAATTCATGGAGTGTATTCTACATATAGCATATAATAAATCGTTCCAAATGTGGCGTGTAAACAAGAATACATCGCATTTACGCGACGAACAAAAGAAAAGGATACATGAGCTGTTTTCTCAAAAATTGGTCTGAAAGTAGATTGTGTCAAACAAGGATCTGGAACTACCAACGATGGAAACATGGCTCGTCGATTTTACGCAGATGCTGAAAAAACCTCGGAAATTACTGGGGTTGACTTCAATCTGATTCATCGGTTTTCCATCATCTTGCAAGTCATCAACTCCGGAGCCAGTGTCGATGCGGCCAAGTTTGGTGAATACTGTGAGGATACAGCCGCACATTATTTGAGCTTATACAGTTGGTATTATATGCCAAATACTGTCCATAAAGTGCTGATTCACGGCAGTAAAATTATATCAAGTGCAATGCTGCCAATTGGAATGTTGATTGAAGAGGCACAAGAAGCGCGAAATAAGGATTATCGAAGATACAGACTGCACCATGCCAGAAAATGCTCTCGAGAGAGTACTAATGAAGATGTTATAAACATGTTAATGAATATTTTTTTTTTATATATTATACATATTATATTATTTATACGAGTAATATTTAAGTAATACTTCTGCATCTTTTCTCGTTATAAGTTATAATTCCTTAGAAAAATCGTGACTGTATTGCCATAATACCATAATACGTTATGTATATGCATATTACACTAATGATATATGGCATATATGACGCAGACTTATCAATAAATACCACAAAAGTGATAATCATTAACAATAAAAGGTTTTATGCAATTTTTTCCGCGCGCTCATACACAGTCCCCCACCGTGCGCCGCGTTATTTATCTCCCCGCCAGGTACTCTAAGAACTGGTAACCATTGTGACTGCTTGTACTATAAAGGTTTTTAACAGAGCGTTATGGTTCTATAAGATTAAAGAGCATTTAAGTTCTATAATGTAGCTCTTAGAACGCTTAAAGAACCTTACAATAGAATTTTTAAAGTGTTGCACTGTAATAGATATGCAAAAAGCAATTATAGTACTATATAATACTATAGACGACTTTACTGACACTTTTATGTACCTATTTTGCACTAATAATGCGTCAAAATAACTTTATAGTACTAGTATTGTAGCAGTACCGAAAACACTATTACAGAATGAATCTGCACTATAAAAGGACTTTGCACACCCATTACGTATCGTTTTAACTTCTTAAAAGCTCCCTCAACACCGCTATGGGGCTAGAGTTCTGTAAAAGTCATTGAAACTCTTTTATAGTATCAAATAGTACTATAAGTTACCCAGTAAAGTTACTAAATATCTTAAATTATAAATAGCATAATATCTTCTATAAGTGAGTTTGTGTTACTGTTACGAGAGTAAAGCGTGACATAATAGCACTAAAAATTATAATTATATGACTACTTCGATCTATACTAGCTTTTCAGTATCAAATATATCACTAGTATTTCATAAAAGGTTTAATACTGGTCAAGCGAGTCCAATAAATATAGCACGTGGTTCTGCACAAAATATTTGTTTTGTACCACAATAGGGCTGTAGCAATAAAGTTATTTCTTGTCAAACCAGTAATAATGATGACGAATATGAGAGTGAGGACACTACCCCTTTATCACAGCTCAATACAACAGATATGGCCAATTTTGTGTTATATTTATGAAATGCCCTAGCGACCTCCTTTTGTGATCGGGATATATTCCGGAGAAGGAAAGCCAAGAGATTTAGAATTGGTGTGGTAACACATTTACCACATCTCAAATTATGCCCCATTGTGCATTTAATATATATTATTCAAATAAATATTATTTTTATATATTAATATTATTTAATATTATATTTAAACTTCACTATTTTATATTTGGACAATGGAACCCTAATCTGTTAAAATATGGCTGCTGTTTTCTGCCGTGATAGCACAATAGCAGCACGGCTTGAGTCTATGTGTACTATAGCAGCCGCAGTCGGGAAAAGTCCTTATTTTATTAATTAAAATTTAATTAAAACACGAAAATAATGAAGGGGCATTGTCAAATTTGAAATCAACATAATGGTTTTATCAATACAATTATTTTCGCAAGTGAAAGTACCGACAGAGTTACGGTCCACGAATGTTATTTAGTACGTCCTTTTATTACCTACATAACATATGTCACTTAAGCAAAAATGGCGAATGAAATAAAACATAAATGACTTAGCGATATTTTTTAACAAAATAGCGCAGGAGCAGGTGTGATAAAATAGAGCACTGGAATCGTTTATGGTGCAAAATAGCACTATAAACATGTTTTGGTTACTTCTATAGTTGCAAACTGTGACATAAACGTTGCAGACAGCACTATTTTAGTACTAAAAAGCGTTTCTCGTCACTTTTACATTTCAACTATACAGCTGATTTATCACCGTGAGTGCCTTTATGTAATGTTTATAGAATAGATCAGTGATAAAACTAGGGCCTCTTTGGGGTTCTGTAAACATTTACAACACCGTTATAGTGCTAATCATTAACACTATTTAGCACAACCAAAAACGTTCCCAGGACTTTTATAGTACCAAATTTTGTTACTTGGGTTACTAAGTAAAAAGACGTTTTGTAAATTACTATGTTGAAAAGACGTATCTAACCAGGAACGTCTTTTCAACGCAGTATCGAGCATTTATTTGTATTTTTTTTTTACTAAGAGAAAAGAAAAAATAACAATTTATTTATTATTTAATATTAACTAAATTGTATTTTGCATATCTATCTGAATAGCTCAAATGCTAATACACGTTTTCACATTAAAAAACTATCACATTTTTTATTTTCTTTCACGGAGCAAATTTTTAAATTTCTAATTCACATATTATTTATTTTCTCCGTTTTCAACTTAGTGTAGAAGCGCCCCTTTTCCTTACGGCGGCAGAATTGCATGGCCCATTTATGAACAAATCATTCATAGACGGGTCTTGCACTTGTACAATAGTACTTTATAATAAAAAAAATAGGTCCGTGTTTATTTTACTACTTAGTGATTGGGTCACATTTTTGTTTCTTATTGTTTTAATAACTGGCTTTTAAAATCCTGTGTTTTGTTCGTACCTTTTTTATTTAGTTTTATGTGTTATATTTATAATATATATATATTCAAATGTAACAGTAAAAGTTATAAACAATCATGCAACCAACCAGTTGTAGGTAGTGACCTTAAAAATAAACAGTATGTCATAATCGGCGGTAAATATTAATAAAGGGATCTCGAAACACAAGGTGATTTAGTAAATTAATACGATTCATAACACAAATTCCTTACGTTTTTTCTTTCAATATATTCAATGTGTGTACACTATTCCTTACATTTTCAAGTTAGTCACATGAGGTTCCGTTTAGTTACTGTCCCAAGATTTCGAGTGTTGAATATAATTATTTCTGGCTGCTGTAGTGCAACAATTGGCATATTTAAGCGTTATAATTACTAAATTAATATTCCTTAATGTATAATTTTTTTTTATTGATTTGTGGTATTTTAATACAAAAAAATGCATATTTTAGCAGTCAGTTGAAAGCGATTGTGACGAACTGGACATTTATTTTATCCTCAAAGTGAAATTAAGCCTGTTAAATAGTTTTTTTTTATATTTTAAATGTGCAAACTAAAACTGGTCCATAAAATATTACAACCAATTTAAAATGAATTTTATATTTGTGACTAACTGGAACTAGTTCCACCAGAATCTGAAGTTAAAATGTCGATATTTTTTATATTTTTTACTATTTTCATGCCATTTTCTCAAATAATGCACTATAACTTAAGAAAATAAATAATACAATATACGCCCGTTAGGACAAACGATACATTAGGAGAAACGACATAACGGATTCCAAGGAGACCCGTTTTTTTTTGTTCTTTAGACAGTTTTCCTGTACCCCTTTGGTTTTCAGTTTAGGTACCACACTGTTGCCCCAGTCGAAAAAACACACTGTATATATAATATTTTCTTCTGTTTCCGCGATTATTACTAATTGAAATAAAATAATTTAACGGATTATATCGCGTATATTATCTCATTTTAGTTCCCGACGTTTCGGAAGCTTTGCACAGTGCAGGCATTTATAAGCTGGACTGCGAGTGTGGTCTTTCATACATTGGTCAAACGAAACGCAGTGTATCAACCCGGGTGAAGGAGCACATAGCAGATGTCAAGCACCGTCGTTGTAATAGGTCTGCAGTCTGTGAACATGTCATTGACAAACCAAACCACTCAATTAAGTTTGATAAACCTTCTATCCTTGCCAAAGAAAAAAGATATTTTCCCAGAATGCTACGCGAGGCTATTGAGATTAAAAAGCATCCTAATTTCAATAAAGAAGATGGATTGTCACTACCACCAGCTTGGGATCCTGTAATACATCTCATCAAGGAACAAGCGAGACACAGGACTGCAAAACCTTAATTTCCGAACGGTGTAAAATATCTTATCTGTTTAAAAGTAGTTTAATAGTCTCTGTTTTTAAATATTATAATTAGTAATGAGGTATCATGGGAGTTTTTCTTTGCAGCGTTTCTTTTCTCCTCAGTACGCCTCATTTGTGAAATGCTGCTTGGTAAATTATTAAAATAAAATAATTAAGCCCTTCTGGCACATGTGTAACTGTCTTTACAGCTTAGGCCCATCTGGCATGTATGTACACCTTTATTTGTGTTTTTTCAAAAATGGGTAGTTTGCACAAATTGTGACTTTGACAGAGGAAAATACATCTTTTCTCAGTCCACCCGTGACCATGGAGAGCTGGAAAGCTTCCGAAACGTCGGGAACTAAAATGAGATAATATACGCGATATAATCCGTTAAATTGTTTTATTTCACACTGTATATAACTAAACTACGTAATACAATACCTATCTGGTACCCTATGTATATCTGCGGCTCGGCGGCCGTATGTCACTCGCGTTCACGCTCCCGCCGCGCGCTTACCACGATTACCGGTAACGATAAACAATTGTAGCAAATTCTTATCAGACTGAGAAGAGATTTTTTGATAGTCGACTTAATGAATTATATACATAATTTTAATTTAAAAATATTGACTGTAGAATTAATGCGTCTACTCTAAAACCAATTAAAATGTTTAATTATTGTTTTAGTGTTATATTTTTTTTAATATATTTTTTTTATTTATGTCTTTACGGACCAAGCGGAGATATTTGAATTCCATGTTACGAATTTATTAAAAGACCCTTGGGTGAAAGAAATCACTCGTGTAGCATTTATTGTTCGTATTATTTGAGAATCTTAATATTTAAATGTTTTATTTAAGGAATCCTTTGTATATTTTCTAGGGTAAATTTAAAATGTACCTTACAAAATAATGTTTTATCAGATTCCAAAGACAAATTTAGTGTAGGATTTAATGCGTTTTCTCTGAACAACTCTGAGTTTCTTTCCCCGACTAAGCAGACTGATGTTCGCGGCGAGCAAGTCCGCTGTCGGGGTGAGTTTTCGCCACGCGAGGTACTTATACTCTTTCCTTCTATCTTGATATATTTCTGTGATAGCAGCCTACACAAGACACCTTTAAACTAAATTTCATCATTCAGGTAGGAGGGACACAATTTATGCTACTTTAGGAGCGATTATTTCCGAAATTGTCGACTAACATTTTTTTTTTAGAAACATAATGTTTTTAAAACGTCGGTCGATATATGTGCCGCACAATGGTATTTGCTGATTTTTTCATTTTATTATTTAACTTTTAAACTAATTCGCGGCGGCTCACACAAGACACCTATAATCCAAATTTCATCAATGTACATCTTGTAGTTTTTGAGTAAAATGCCTGTGACGGATGGACACGACCGAACTATAAGAGTTCCGTTTTGGCTACGGGACCGTAAAAATGATATATAATTAACTTTTCTTAATATATTTCTTCCACAGCCCTATCACTAACAATAGGGAATATGCATGTTTTTTTATGTATGCTTCATTATAAGCTCATTCATGTAACAAACAGTAGATAAATAGTTATTTGTTATGCAAGGGTGCAAAGTTGTTATTTGGCGCGAGTGCTTCAATTGAAAGCCGAGCAAGCGAAGGGACCTAAGATTCCTGAGCGTAGCGAGGCTTTCAAAGCACGAGAAGCCAAATAATTTTGCAGTCGTGCGAAACACAACTTTTCACCTCACTAAAGCGAGGAAATGTGTGATGTTTAAAACTATGAAATATATTTAAAAAAAAAACTATTTTTACCCATTTAAACTAGTAACAATGAACCTACGAAACACACTAATAATAGTTATAACATGTCAAACAAATAAACATTAATAGTAGCTACATTACGCAGACATCAGTAAATAAGACATACTGGTCGAGTATGAGATACTGGACGGACCGAGTCGTAGGCTATAACATAATACGAGGCCAGAATGGCATTTACGGTCGAAGCATGTATTAATTCGCAAATATTTTTTTAACATGGCCTTTGCGTTTAGTTATTTTCACGGTCTTATCATAGGAATCAAATTTTTAATGTAATATTATAATAATTTAGGACCATCCTCGTACGTCTAGTAATAATGAATATAATTATTTTATAGAGCACTTACTGCCTAAATTATACTCATATATATGTATGGCACCTAAAATATCGATCTCGTTATATTCGAAAACGTTATATTTTGGCCACTCATTGAGTCCCTTATAAATGATGATTTATAGAGTACATGCATATTTTTTTTATCGCTTTTTGTGAACATTAAAATCGGCCTAGAATTCCACCAAATCTAACCAACCACGAAATTAGTTTAAATCTCATATCTTAGAGGAATCCGGCATTGTACCGACTAAAAAAGATATTACATTAAAAAAAAAACGTTATCGTAACACGAGAACAAGAAAGATTTTAAACAAATTAAATCTGCTTTTCCCTTTGATGGCTCTCAGTTACAGAGTCGTGAAAAGAACATTGGAAGATTCATTGTTGTTGAGTACTTATTTAAAAATTATGTTGTTATCTGTTTCTTATTATTCTGCCATCAATTTACAGACAGGTTAAACAGTGATGTGTGCTTATAAGGTCTTATAAAGTATTACAAAACAATATACCGCGTAAATGCCAGCATTACTTGCAATTGTCTGTTTTTTACTAATAGGGTACTCGTACATGCATTAATTTTTTTTATCGCTTTTCTTAACTAAATTAAAATCGGCTAAGAAATACGCATAATGCCTATACTATTTTAAACTAGTAATTAGACAGAGAGGTCCGATATGAACTGTTACGTCACAGTGCACTCCGGCCATATAAATTCCATATTAAATTCTGTTTTGCTAGAAAGAGATAGAATGAAATGTTTGATGGCTTATATCTTGGTTATTTTTTTAGCTATTCGAAAAATGTTTTTTTTTTTACTTATTAATATTCCCTATTATGTTGCCCCGAGATAAATTAACGCTAGATTTATAAGGTACACCGTATGAAAGTCAAGGTAAAAAAAATCTTTATTCAAGTAGGCCTAGCTACAAGCACTTTTGAATCATTATTTATAGAAATATTTTAGAGCAATTTATTGATAAAAATTAGACAACATAAAAAAAATAAAGAAATAATAAGAAAATGAGAAATCCCAAAAAGGATCGTCAAGATCTTTCATGCTATATATTATACTTAAGATTTTAATTGCATCTGCATACAAGAATTCGGTGATGATTAATTCTTTATAAATAAAATAGTTTATATGTGACGTCATAATACATCAAGGGTGCTACTTAGCTATACAAAATTTATATTTCGGCTGCGCCACACATGCACAGTAGTACCACGAATATAAATTACATCGGCTATCTTCGGCCACGCCGACGAGTACCGAATGAAACCGAACGTGTGACCATTTCAATAAAGACCTTGTAGCACTATACGTACGGTATATATGCAATGACTGGTGAGCTCGTGCTCTCGCTCATGGCGACTGACGCGGTGCCAGACAAAATGACGGGCGCCGGCGTAGCGCGCAAAAGTTTGGCCAATGGGCGTTGAAGATTTTACCCGCGCAAACTCGCCTTATAATTGGGTAATCTGTTTTCAAAAAATGCTTTCTGAGCAGGTACTTCGTTGTAACTTATATTTGTGGTACTAATGTAAATCGTTGCTGTGTACATTCAGACCGGATGTGTAGTGTTTTGGTAAGTGTGTCATACGCACAGCACAAAGGTAAAGCGTACATAGGAAAATCGATCAGTTTTGACGTCTAAGGACTTGACTGAAAATAATAGTTTTCATTTTACTTCTATACGATACGTAATAATGATAATGCTACGAGATTCATTAGGCTGGTCAAAATATCGGTCACGATTATATTTCTGGGGCCGTTAGGAGTGATTTCCGCCCGCTTTGTTATGGCAGATATTGATGTAAAGACATTTATTTTTCATAATTTATAATAGTATATATTGCACCAATTTAGAAAAAGTATGGGGAAAACAATAAGAGGGCACAGAAATGAAGGAATGTGGTGATTGTTGAAATGTTGAAACTTCATTGTATTTGTAGAAAGTATAATAGTGTTATGTTTTTTTGCCATTTTATGAACGATTAATTATTACCAACACAAAAGCGATCGTGCATTCACTGTTGTATTTTGTTGACATTTATCATATGTTTACCCCGTTATCGGAGGCGTAATTTGGTAACTAGACGTTCTTAGGCATGGGTAGAAATATTTATGTAGTCGATATCGATACTCTTACTTTTTCCTTACAGTTTTATATATATTTTTTTACTAATAAATTAATCTTCATTTTGTGTACCATGATAATCAATGTCATCAGGAGCAGAATCAGTTATCAGTTGTTGCTATTGCACAAATGTACAGTCTGAAAAGAAACCCGTTCGTTCTTGAAAACAACATTTACATTTACAACCATTTTGGGCGAGATTTTAACGTATGATTGAAGATGATATAGTTGTTTAATACCTTTTCAATTTGTAATTAGTCTTGGCATGCTTTACGAAATAATCACGTTTAATTTTTATCTAAGACTCATTATGGTAGAGAAAAGGTATCGACATTTTTACCCTTCCATAAGAACGTCCAGCTACTGGGATAACAGGGTCTAATATATGTTAGCATTTATTTTTGGCGAAAATTCTTACTTCAGTAGAAGTCCTATTTATATTGCCGATAAACAGCATCTGACCAAAAGATATAATTGAACCTTTATATTTTTAAGAACCTTAAGTTAGAAAAATTTGGTTTCTGTGCAACTATTGTTTCTTGGCTCGTTTTCGAGTTTTAATCGATTTCATATGATACGGACAAAGTAGCAGTATTTTCTGTATCGTTGTTTTTTTCTATTTTACAGGCATTTGTAATCTAATCTTATTGTATGATATAAATTGGACCGCAACTCGTGAACGGACAAGGAAATCGTCGTTGCACCCATAGTGACTAGTGATCAGAGCACAAAAATATATAACATTATCAAAAATATTTTCGATTTTACTGATACCATTTTGCCTTTAGGAATTTCGTGCTTTGTAATATTTATTTTAGAAATTATTCTAGCGAATTAAGATACTTCTAGCAGCCTCTTACAATATCAAACAATATTTTTTGAATACGTTTATTTAAGCTACCGCAATATATTTAAGGTATAGTATTGAACCCTCAATAAGTTGTTTATGTTATTTTTTAACCATATATCTAAAGTTATGCCTGATTTCAGCCTTCAGCAGTTACATCTAATTCAATGCTTCCGGAGGAAATTGTAAAAGAAATGAAAACAGAAGACCAAATTTTAGCCCAGTTAAGGGCATCTCAAAGTGTAGGCTCAGTGCCTAATATGCCATTTATCAGCGAACCAAGTAATGCTGCGGTTCCAGCCACAATCAGGCCAGAAGAAGAACCCCCTACTATTAGTGCAACGCCCAATCTAGAAGAGTTGCATAAACTAATGCAAAAGGATACCTTAAAGTGTAAAACGGATATTCCAGAAAAAAAACCAGAAATCAAGGAAGAAATACAGGTAAAAAATAGCAATTTACTGCAAGTTTCACGCATCCTGTACAATATAATATTTTATATTATAGTTATAGTTGAATCATCGAGAGCGTGGAATTGCATATGTAGTAGTATTGTTTGTTTACAGGCATTCTATATTTGAATTTTCTATTTTCTTGTACTATCAGCATACAAAGAGGTTGTTATATATATATATATATATATATCGAAGAACTAAAAACAAAAATAATGTCAGTGTGAAATTGTCAATATTATTTACGTTGCGCGTATATTTTTACATCTGATTTGATTGTATTCTCAATTAATTATTGTGTCCGCCCGTACGACTACGAATAATTTCTATATTTTAAAAAAATATGGCTGTAAGTAATTTTGGTCCTATTGAGAGTCAAAGTAAACAAATAATTTTCAACTGTTATAAATATTTTGAAAATGAATTGACGAAAAATTTAAACTTGCCTTACACCGCTGCCCAGTTAGTTGAAAAAGCTACAGGTGTTTGTCTCTCTACTGTTTATAACATTGTGAGTGAGAGCAACAGCGAGAAATTCGCAACAACAAAGAAATTCACCTCCCCGAAGAATAAAAAGTTGCGTCCTTGTCCGTCATCAGCAGTAGACGATTTTGATCAGGAAGTCATCCGGAGAACTATATACAATTTTCATCTGTCCCATAAGCAATTTCCAACCTTAAAGGGACTCCACTCTGTGTTAAAATCCGATATAGATGACAAATTTGGCATTTCCACCTTACGAAAACAAATACAAAAATTAGGATTTAAATGGAAAAAAGACCGAGGACAACCGAAAAATATTAATGGAAAAACACAACATACGACTGCTAAGAATAAATTACCTTATCAAAATTGCGGAATATCGATCTCAAGATAGACCACTAGTTTATACTGATGAAACCTACATCCACACTTCACATGTGTCCGGAGAAGCTTGGACCGATGGAACAGAATTTGGTGTAAAAAAACAAATCAGTACAGGCCAGCGCTTAATAATAGTGCACGCAGGAGGAAAAGATGGTTTTATTCCCAACGCTTTGTTAATGTTTAAGGCAAACCAAAAAACGGGAGATTACCATGACCAGGTGAACTTTGTCAAAGAAAAATTAATACCGCACCTCAAACCAAATAGCGTACTTATCGTGGATAATGCGTCCTATCACAACAAACTTTTGAATCGTGCTTGAACGTCAAATTCTAATAAACAAGAAATGATGGATTGGTTGACAGAACACAACATTTCGTATAACCGGTTGATGTACAAAACCAGTTTGTATGAATTAATTAAACAAAATAAAGAGCGGTTTCGCGAGTACCACATAGATGCAATTTAAAAAGAACATGGCCACTCCGTATTACGATTGCCACCGTATCACCCGACATTCAATCCGATCGAAAATATTTGGTCCATGGTAAAAGGATATGTAGCAAAAAGAAACGTTTCATTAAACATGCAAGGCATTATGAGTTTAGCAACTGAACGAATGAATACCATCACTGCTGAGGACTGGGAAAATATTTGTCACCACGTCGAAAGTGAAGAAAATAAATATCGATGTCAGGAAGGAGAAATGGATCAAATAACAGACAATTTTATTATCAATACTTGTGACAGCTCAGATGAAGAACATGATAGCGAATAAAAAAAAAACAGGACTACTACTTATTCCACTTCTTGGGTATGTCATTTTATTAAGTTAAGAGAAAATTATTCTCCTTTTGTTGCAAACGGTACAACCACTACAAATGCAATTCCATCTTCTCGATAATTCAACTATATACGGAATATTTGTGCCTTCTCTTTATATATACAGGTTGTCCCTGATATGTGTACTAGCAAAAGCTTAAAGGGCTTAGGGGGACACTAATACCTGTCGATTTATTATAACCCTATACATGTTGCCCATTTTTTTTTAGTTTTGAATTATGATTTTTAATTGTTTTTCGTAAATTTTCGGGTGTGATGATTTTTTTAGGTGTTTTCGTTTTAGGGTTCTGTATCCGAATTGGGAAAAACGGTTCTATAAATGGTTCAAAGCTTGAGCCCAAGATTGAATTTTGTTGGAATTTATGTGGTGTGTGAATGAGACCGATTACGCGAAACTGCTCCCGCCTGCATCTTGTGATCAAGCCTTGACCTGTATTTTTGCAGGCGAGTAGGTACACATTCAGGCAATAATACTATCATGAAAAACCCAAGGACACGTAATCAAACCACTTTATTAACTTAGGAAATTTCCGCCTCCGTGCCTTCGAAGGCAGATTACTGCAAAAAATGGCGCATTAGGCATCACTTTTTTATATTATGATAAAATCTCAGAGTAGGTACTCTGAGATTTTATCTCCGATGCTTTTAATAATACCTGCTTAGAAAGTACGAAATAGTTGTTTTCGATTTTTGTATTGGATGTTGAAAATCAAAATTATTCACTTTGGATCGAGAATTTTGTAACTTGTATGAAAAGTAAGAATATATAAAAAACGAAAAATACATACCCATAAAAATGCGTACCACTGAAAAGAATTGGGCAGTTTACATGGGGTATCAGTCGATATGTATTAGTGTCCTCTCGGCCTTCCCTGATACACCCTTCCTGGGACATTTTGTATATACTGTAATGCTACAGTATATACAAAATATTTGTTTACATACTTAGGTGTTGCGTGAGGAATCGGCATGATTTTAACCACACATTCCTGAATTTATTTGGAGTAAAAAATATCATATGAACCCAAGTCAAATTCAAGAAACTTTTTTTTTAACATATTGTCATGTTGATTTTTGTACATCAAACTCGGATAAATTTCGCTTCTCTATAAAAATTATCCCTTTTAATAAAATGGTAACTATTATTTTTCCAAACAGGATGACTTTAGTGAGTGGTAGCTGACACTTTGATGTCTGTCAATAGCGGTATGACACTTGGAAACATACGTGGCAATGTCGCAATCAAGAGCATTAGCTCTTTAGTAATCACAATAAATTATTACATGAAAAATAATAATATCTTCAAAACTAAGCTAGATTTTCTTGGGGTTCATAATAATGTATTTCGGTTCTAATGATCTCAGTCACATACTGATAAAATTATGCGGGTTCCTCACGAGCACGTTGTATAGTAACGTTTTTATCTTAATTAAATATAGGTACATACATAAAATTTGTCCAGTGTTTTTATTTGTTTAATCAATCAAAACAATCGTTTCTAGCTTTATATAAGAACTCAAATTTCATATGAATTATTTTAACCCAGAGTTTTTGTAGAATAAATCTGATACAACAAACAAACGGGAACATTCAGCGGAGCCTGTGAAACAAAACGATAGCGTGCAGACCAAACAGCAAGACCCCAAACAAGTGAAACAAAATAAAACTGAGAATGAAAAATCTCTCAAGGCTAAAGAAAACAAAAGTAAAAATAAAAAAGTCAAAGAAGAAAAGAAGGATGAGGCCACGGAAACAGTTAAAGAGGACGATTCGAATAAAACTGAGGTGAGACGTTAACTGATTAAATTAATACTCAATGCAATTACCTACTGCATACCTGGTTAACCTTTCGTGTGGAAGGGGGACAGACCGCAACCACAAAATTGAGGACGGTATATTAAATCTACTGTAAAACAGCTCTATATTGTGTTGTTTTAGGCACTTAAAGAGAGTTTACGAAAAACGTCGACTGTGATCAAAAATATATTTAATGTCACGAAAGCAACTATGGGGCTATTTTTAATTGAAATATCTCTCTATCTAACGGTATTTGTAAAAAAAGCCATCGCTTTATGAAATAAAACACAAATTGCGTACCGACAGAGGAAATTGTATCAGCCACCATTTTAAAACAACATTTTGCAGTGTCGTGTGTTTAGTTTTGTTTAATAAAAAATATATTAAACCGTTTTCTGGAAAAACACAAATTCTTCCTAAAAAAATGAAATGTAAGTGCTTTTGGTATATTTATTTGAACTGTGGGTCCAATGAATATTGTATTGATATAGTAACATTAACCTCAACTTTTCGTGCACATGGACTATTGCAACTATTTTGATGGTTGCAATAGCCCCATCATTTTTGTATGAAAATGACATTCGCTAGTGATGTTCCGTGTCGATATTTCGATAAATAAATTTCACGTATTTTACTATGAAGATTTAAAATTAGTGCGAAGCATGTAAGACTTTATAACAAAAGACTGAGTAGCTTATAGTAGTTTATGTAAATGTTACATAATAAGGGTCCTCAAAATACGACTGGTAGCTTTAACTCGCCTAATTTACAAAGATTTATCGATAAGTAGTATACTAACACTAGCTACTGTAGAAGATAGTTGCATTTACTCCATAAAATAAAATAAAAAGCCCCATTCTTAGTGCCTAGATAGCATTTTCGGATATGTGTTGCGTGAATGTACGTGTACTCTTATCCCCAAAGCTTAGTTACTGATTACAAGAATGTTATAACTACGAGGGGCGTTCAATAAAAAGTGAGAATGACCATGTTATAAACAACTTTTATTAAATGTCATTTTATTTTTCGACATAGTCACCTTTTGGTATAATACACTTAGTATAGCTTTTTTCTTAACTTAAAATTATATTTTTAATAAAGCGGCCAAGTGCGAGTTGGACTCACCCATGAAGAGTTCCGCAGCCGTTTATACAAAAAAATGCACAACAGATAAAAAAAAACCGATATAAAAAAACACACTAATAAAAGAGCGTATCTCCCCGGCACTTACGTCCTTGTGCTGAGCAGTGCAGTTTTTTGGCAATAACTTTAAAACGGTATGTCCGATCTGTTGAAAACAATTTTAATTGGAAGTATTTATTAAGATTATATATGTAATTTTTTTCATATTTTTAACATACTGTTTCGAAAATAAGGCGGGGGAGGGGGGGGGGGGGGCACAATTATTGCTACTTTCGGAGCGATAATACGGATAATATTCAGTAAGTCTAAAAATATTTTTAGAAACCTCAAACTGTTTTTAGAAAAACTGTCGAAATATGCGCCGTGCCACACATTCATATTTGCTAAAAAAAATAAGTAGCGGCTTACACAAGATGCCAAAATGCCTTTGACATACGGACAGACAGACATGACGAATACATAAGGGTTCCGTTTTTTGGCATTTGGCTACGGAACCCTAAAAAGGGTATTATCTTGAGTACTTAAAAAATCTTGTACAGCAGCGATTACCGCGTCGTCGTCTTCGAATTTCTGGCCTCTCAGGTATTCTTTTAATCTCGGAAATAAGTAGAAATCATCAGCTAGATAGATTCGCTTTATCGGCCAGATTTTAATTTCCTAATACTGAAAGAGTTTGCATCTCATTCTCACTTTATATTGAACACCCCTCGTAATAGTGACATTAACCTCAAGGTGAGGTGAATGTAACTTGATGGGGCCGCGGAGCGTTTTGACCGCCGCTACTTTGATGTAATAAATTACTGGTGAATAAAATTTCAAGCGCATCAGAGGTTTAGGCATAAAGTGGATGCAAGGCATCATTTTTAATTTCTATTTTTTTTCGAATCATCATGTATCATGTAAAAGATTCGTCACATAAAAGTGCAGCGGCTAAAACGCTCCGCGTCGCGACCCAACTAAATTGCTTAAAAACCTAAGCCTGTAATGCAGTGAAATTAAAGTTGAAATCGTTTATTGAAATGTGAGCAATTAAGTATATTTATTTCAATAAGTTTTCCTATTATAAGGCTCATGGTAGAGGGCGGCAAAATTACTAAACTTTTTGTTGTATAACGAAATTTGTGTGTTACAATGTGATAAGGTGCAAAAAATGGAAACATATTTATGACGTCGACTGTACCTACAGTCGTTGACGTTGACTAGGCAATTATTTTGTCACTTGAAAGCTGTTAAAACTAGTAAAATAGGCCCTTTACGTGTTATTCGTGTTAAGAGGTAAACACTCATAGTTATAGGTTACTCCATAGGGGCTAATACGGAATGAAGATTTCCTAGATATTCAGAGCTGCTGTTTAAATTTTCTAAAAATACAACATAGATTCAATAGGTTACTCCATAGGGGCTAATACGGAATGAAGATTTCCTAGATATTCAGAGCTGCTATTTAAGTTTTCTAAAAATACAACATGGATTCAAATTTTGCCAACTATTTCAGAAAAAGTCTGAGGACTCATCGCCGTCGAAGAGTAAAAAAGAAGATAAAGTAAACAAAAAAGAGCTAGAAAAAGAGAAAAAGGTGATTTACTCATTTTTGTTATAAAAAGTATTTTATTTTTTTATTCGATTTTACATTAATCATGAATTAAACATAAATTAATTGTGTTTTGCAAAAATGCTTCTTGTAACAGGAGTGGATCAAGGAAGGTTTCACTATTGTCAAGGGACCAGAAAAGAATACTAGAGACAAAAAGAAGGCAGAAGATGTCAGATCTGTAGAAGATGCCGAGAGAAAGAGGTAATTTTGGCTAGACTGAGTAACTAATGTGCTTTACGCATTGGCTTTCTTATACATATGGTGAGTGACAATGTGTCAATCGATGTAGCTTATACGTTCTTGCATTACAAAGAATGTGATTTGCGTTGACATGGTGGTCAGTGAAAGTGTTAATTTTGGGTCTACCACATTTATATCTATACTATTATAAAGTAGTCAAAATTAAATGTCTGTACATTGAAGATATTTAAAAAAATATATTGTAACGCACTATTTGGAGGTCAATGAATAATATTTTTTTTTTGGATTTTTGTTGGCTAAGTATCTGAGTGTCTTCAGATGATTATAGGATACTTTTTCCCGGAAACGCTGAAAAAAAAAAACAGTGATTATGAGTTTTTCTCCTCCGCGAACGAAGTTGCGGGCAGCTTCTAGTTGTATAAATATGTTTAAACTTTGTTTATTTCATGTTCTCAATTCGCAACGTGCAGAAAGGACGAAGAAAAACTAGTTGCTGATGAAGAAAAGAAAAAGAAGCAATCTGAAGTTGTTAAAAAGCAGCAGGTAATAATGGTTATGCTTATACTTTTTAGGGTTCCGTACCAAAAAGGTAAAAAAGAAACCCCTATGGTGCGACTCTGTCTGTCTGCCCGACTGTTACAGCGCTATATATCAGGAACCACTTATGCTATCCATTTGACATTTGAAATAGTTGCAGTCATTTTAGCAAAGAAATGGGGTCAACCTCGGAATGAGAGATAATAAGCTGAAACTAGTATATACCTTCAATATCGTGTCCTGAAAATTGTCTCATAGTATGTCGTACCTGCTTCGTTATTCGCAAAGTCAAATGTCACAAAAAACAGTTTCTTGAATATCTCGCTTTCCATAGCTCTAATGATATTATCTTCTATACATAATGAACATTTTTTAATCCGCTCAACCGTTTATGAGGTACAGAGCGGAGAGTCAACCGTGAATACGAGAGCTGCTTTTTATGTAACCGGAACGATCATTCTCTTAGGATCCTTTCATTAGATCCATGATGTATCTAATGTTTTTTTTTTCTAACTAGATCTATGATTCGAAAGTATGGATCAAATAATTTTTTTTTAATCTTCTGATACATTTTGGTACCCTGTCGCAAGAAATGGATCTATGGAGAATGTTTTTCTCAGTAGATCTTACAAGTTGTTATGGATCTAATGAGAAGTTGTACAAAATGTACTCGAGGATAATACAGAATTTTAAATCTGTTTAGCTATAAATTGTCCATTAATTAAATTTAGTGAAATGAGTTAATAGACATTATTATATTCAATTATTGGCGTCATAATCATAACCAATCTACATATTAAATAGGAATTACTTTATTTACGTTAAATTGTTACAATAATAAACAATTCACACTAAACATTAAAACTATACTATAAATTAAAACTAAACTATATCTAGAATATCTATGGGTACTATTATAAAGTTGTAAAAATGAAATGTCGGTACATTGAAGATATTTTCAAAAAAATGATTGTAACGGACTATTTAGAGGTCACTAAAACGAAAAATGTGTTCATTTGGATTTTTTGTATGTTTGTATGTCGTTGCGGATTCATCACGCAAAATCGACTCAACCTATTTCAATATTTTTTGGTACACGAGTAGCTAGGTATCTCCAGGTGGTTAAAAGATACTTTTACACGACTACGATGAAGAAAAAAAACATGGGCTATGAGTTTTTTCATTTTATCATTTTCTTTTTCATTTTACGTAAAACAACGTTTTTGTAATAAAATCTTTATTAAAACAAGCTTCTTAATTTTCATTTAACTTTTTTTGTTTTCATAGTCACGTACAGCCTTAGCCAAAAGTATTGACTACCCCAATTTTTCCTTTGTACACCTAACTAGCCCCTTTCTTGTATTTTACATGGGCATGGCACCTATACCCCTCAAACAAGAGAACTGTCCCACGTCCACTTTTAATGAATTTTAATTCATGCATTATTCAGTTTAGTATACAGTCCTAAGTAAATAGATATCTGTTTGGCAAGTACCAGCGACAAGTTCCGGTTTTTATTGCCCTGATTTTTGTATAAGTGGCCAATTCAACATTATATCAAAAGGGAATTGACGACGTAGTCTATGAGACACGTAGATCTAGTAAGAGAAAAGTCTTATTAGATCCATATGGGGTCAGAGCAAATGGATCTAATGGAAAAATATTCTCAACAGATCCATTATCTAGCGAACTAATGGATCTAGTAAGACAAAAGTCTCACCAGATCTATATGGGTTCAGAATAAATGGATCTAGCGAGATTATGTTCTCAGTAGATCCACTATCGAGAGCATCAATGGATCTAATGAGAAAAAGTCTCACCAGGTCCATAATGGATCTTACAAAATGTATCTAGCGAGAAAAGTGATCTCATTAGATACATGAACAAATGAATAAATGGATCTATGTAGAAAGTACTCTCCCTAGATCTATTGCGGACATAGACAATGTATCTACTGAGAAAAAAATTCTCCATAGATCCATTTCTTGCGACAGGGTACCAAAATGTATCAGAAGAGAAAAAAAAGTCGTTTGATCCATACTTTCGAATAAAGGATCTAGTTAGAAAAAAAAATATTATTAGATACATCATGGATCTAATGAATAGATCCTAAGAGAATGATTGAACCGGAATAGGGAATTTCAAATTGTTTATTAATAAGTAAGGCTTAGTTAGTTACTATTTGCATACGTAACTTGAAGTTACTTTATCTACAGTTTGTGAGCTCTTAGAATAACCTTCGGGTTCGGGTAAAATCGGCGAGATTCAAATCTCGACCGCATAACAGGGAGACAGGTATATATACAATCGAAGGACATTTTAACAGCTCACGGGCTGTACACACATATTATAAGTACTCTGAGATGAGTTCAGAAGGCGAAGGCAAATGGCATGCGTTGATACCAGTACTACTTGTAACGGGTTATTCCCACCTGTTACCACCAACTTGTCACCAGTGGTAACAGCTGGCATTTTTTTATATCTAATCTGACATCTAAAAGTCTGTGAGTTTAACTGTCATTTTTTTTGGTAGTAGTCCATATATTTAGCTATGTTTTAAAGTAAAAATATGTTGCTGGTACTAAAAATTTTAGTCACAAAAAAATTATACGATTTAGTCATATTTTCGATTATCTTGAAATTCTGACGTCGTAGCTTCCCCCCGTGCATGGTTTACAATTTGGCCCGATGGAGGCCTATACGGTCAAAGTGCATAATTAAGTGTTACATTCATAGAAACATAGAAAAGATTATTTTTAAATACATAGTACATTACCGGTAATCAATTATACTCATACTCATTTATTTATAAAATGTTAACATTTTACAGTTATTATTGAAATGCAATTTGAGATAAAATACACTTAGAAAAAATATTGAAATATTACCTACAATTATTCATTTGATATTATGTAAATTCATATTAAATAACAATTATGATTCAGTTACGAAAAGATTATACAATATTATATTAAAAATATTACTCGGATTGCATTTTTTCGAGAACTATGATAGAGAGGCTCGTGGGAGTTTTACTCTTGCATTATTGATATTCTCCATTCGATAATTTAATAAAAGCAGTCTGTCCCAAACTGAGGGTCAAAACATTATGTTTGTATCCTATTTTACCAGTGGGAACTAATGGGACTAAAAATACCCAACTGTTACCACTACACTAATTGGTGGTAACAGATGGGAAAAAATCCCAGTAGTTACCACCGACTACTTTAGTGCTTAAAGATGGGAAAAAATTCCCAGCTGTTACCACTGGTGACAAGTTGGTGGTAACAGGTGCTAATAACCCCTTGTAACATCTACCTGTGGGTGCTAAGTAGGGTGGTCCAAATTTTTTTTCGATTTCTGGTTTGAATATCTATTTAATCTGTTGCTTATGGCTACTGATTTAACATCCTAAAATAATAGTTCACTTATCGTAGTAGAAGTTGGTGATAATAGGTTGTTAAATACAAAAATGATTTCTTGATTTCTTTTTGCAAAAATAACGGCATATACATGAATAAAAAATGTTCGACGACGAAAACGTCAAATGTAAGTCAAATAATAAAATAGCTCCAGATTCTGAAATCCAGCAGAAAGAAAACAGGGCTTTGCCGCCTTGAAGACTACTTTTCAAAGGGCAGGTAGACCAATTTTCAGCCAACTCAACAACTTTTCATAAATTTCACCTGAAAAAACACCTCACTAATTTAATTTCCAGGGGGCAAACATTACTAAAGACGCGTTTTTTGTGAGCAACACAGAAAACAAATCATACAGTTTTTGTATTCAACAAACTATTATCACCAACTTCTACTAAGATTAGTGAGTTAATATTATAGGATGTTAAATCAGTAGGCATAAGCTTAGATTAAATGGGTGTTCAAACTAGAAATCGAAAAAAAAAATATTGGACCACCCTAGTGGTAAGTCCATAAACTTATACTCGATTTTTCAACAACTTAAAAAGACCCATACGTTGTTTGATCGGCGATGAACAGAGCCCGGAAAATCCATAGCAACACAAAATACTGTTGCAATCAAACTAGTGTTAGAAAGATTTTTTATCGATATCAAGTTTTTATAAAAAAAAAACATTCCGATATGTTTAGGGATATATATTTTATAATCATTCACGCCAAACGTAAAAGAAGTGGTAAGTTAAGGGGTTGTTATATATGTGTTATTTCATCTAAAACGCAACTTAACTTATATTATACCAATTACAATGAGTTTTATAAATTTGCTCCCTTGACGTCGAGTGAAATCGAACGTTCATTTTGTATTACATAAATGCCTTAATAGTGATAAACGAAACAGTCTTCTTCCAGATAATGTCGAAAAATTAATGATTATCTACTCCTATCACTATAACAAACCCTAAGATGTCATGTGCTGCGGTGTGTACTGACGTGGATTTCGAGGAAGAAATTGCATCTGTATAATTATACAAACCTATGTGTGTGGTGGGCCGTTTTTTTTTTCATATTACACAACTATCGATATCGATAAAAAAATGTTTCTAAGTGTTAGAAACACAAGTTTGATTGCGACAGTCTTTTGTTTTGCTATGGATTTTCCGGGCTCTGGCGATGAAGTATTTCCCTCTTTTGTTAGGAATTTAATGACGGCACGCTGCTCAATTTTAAGCATTTTATTATTTTCTTCTGACATGTTAATATTGTACCATTCGAAAGGCAAACAATAAAAACAATTGATTGATGTCATGTTCAAATAATGAATTAATGAAAATTAAAACGATCAAGTGGCAAGTATTATTTTTGTAATTTTATTTAACAAAGTAGATAAAAAATATTTGTAACTATTTTTGGTACTTTTTACCCGACTACGTTGTAGCAAAAAAGGAGGAAAAATCATATACCCCAGTATATGATTTTACCTCCTACGGGAACGAAGAAGGAGCGCCTCGGGATAAGCGTTTGTTTTTTATGTGTCTATTCGTCAATTTTGGATTTGTTACATTACAGCTAGAATTAAAACAACAGCAGCGAGAAGCGAGTGAAGCGTTTATTAAGAAAGCGCCTTGGTCGGTGGCGGCCTCACTAGCCCAGCAGTCGACGAACAAAGACGGACTGAGTCTGGCCGAGATTCAACGTCTCGAGCGAGAGAAGAAACTCGAGCAGATGAAGGAGCAGCAGCAGATGATGCAAGTTATTGCCCAGCAGCAGGCGGCCGCTCTCGCTCGTGACCAGGTTTGTTTACGTATATGTATATCTCGGAGAAAACTCCAATTGACAAGATTTCATACGAGGGTTGCTACTTATATATCCGGAAACAAAAAAACAAACAAACGTACACGGCTGAAAATAGTTTTATTGTTTTTCAAAGTATTCCCCTTGATGATCTATGCACTTTTGCATTCGCGTGAACCAATTTTTAAAGCACTTCTGCCACTCCGCCTGAGGTACCTCCATAACGTGTTCTTTGAATGCGTCGACAGCATCTTCAGCGGTCGAAAATCGTTGACCGCGTAATTTATTCTTTATATTTGGAAATAAATAAAAATCGTTGGGTGCCAAGTCAGGGCTGTACGGCGGATGACCCGTTAATTCCACATTTTGACCCTCCAAAAATAGAGTTGTTTCGCGTGACGTATGACAGCTGGCATTGTCATGATGAAGAATGATTCTTCGTCGCTGGTTAGTTTTACGAATTTGTTCAAATACTTCCGGTAAGCAAATGGTCGTGTACCACTCTGAATTAACCGTTGTACGGTTTTCTAGTGGCACTGTAGCTACATGGCCATTAATACCGAAGAAGCAGGCCACCATTTGTTTCAATGTACTTTTTGCACGAGTAACTTTCGTAGGGTTCGGCTCATTTTGAAACACCCATACCGTTGATTGTTGCTTCGTTTCGGGATCGTATGCATAGATCCAGGATTCGTCACCTGTATAGATGTTATAAACGGCTTTTGAGTCACCACGGTTATATTTTTTTAACATTTTATTGCACCATTCGACGCGAGCATGTTTTTGCTCATTTGTTAAGTTGTGGGGTATCCAACGCGAACAAATTTTTTTTACAGCCAAATAATTATGTAATATGCTATTAATGCTGGTCATAGAAATACCCAGAGTCGCCTCTATCTCGCGGTACGTAACATGTCGGTCGTCCATTATAAGTTTTCGCACAGCCTCGATATTTTGTTGTACAACGACCGATTTCGGGCGACCTGCCTTAACTTCGTCCGTAAGCATACTACGTCCACGATTGAACTCACTAAACCAGTGATACACAGTAGTTTTAGATGGGGCTTCATCACCAAAAGTTGAAGTTAGTTGATCTATGCACTGTTGTTGCGTTAAACCACGCCGAAAATCATAATAAATCATAGCACGAATATTTTCACGAGTGAGTTCCATTCTTGCTGCGAGATGACATTTAAAACCCGTCAAAAACAAAACACGAGCGTTAATAAGGAAGAAAAAATATACCTTATATACTTAAAAAAGTTCAAATTTTACCATGGCGGTCAAATATGCTATTTAAGAAGATTGTAATCCCGGTTTCCGGATATATAAATAGCAGCCCTCGTATTTGGCTATAGAAAAATGCATACAATCCGAAAAAAATATTTTAAGTTTTTTTTTTCTTCTATTTTTTGAAAAAAATTGCTGAAAGTGCTAAACCGGAAGATGACGTCATTTAGAGGATGGAAGGTCTGTGCCTTCCATAGATTAAAAAAAATCTCTTTTCCGGTTGTCACTAAGTCACGTTTGACAGTTAAATCGAAATATGTCATTGCGTTGTCTTGCTCAAATTTCGTGCGTGCACTATTTTCCCGTTTACGATTGTTCTATTGCGACTCTGCTTTTCCACGGATATTGGTTCTAACACTTTGAAGAGTCGACTATTCCACGGATTTGAGAAATGAAGAACTCCGACTGACTAACTCAAGCTGATAGCACAAACTTGCCACGAGTAGAGTCGCTCATGAATGGAATATGCTCAAAGCTGTGATAAGTATTACGTGGCCGCCTTAAGTTAAGAGGTGCCAAAATTATCATAATCACAACGCAACGCAACACTTAAGTCGATGTAGTAGGGTACGTGAAGGTACGCTGAGTCTCCAACATATGTTTTGTGCAACGCCGTATAACTCTAGAGCATCGCGTGTGAAACAAATTGTAAAAAATTACCGTTTTGTACTATTTTATATTGTGCAATAAAGTTTAAATAAATAGAATATCTCACTAATGTATCTGTAATAAATTACTGAACAATGTGAAATTTTAGTAGTTATTTTCCCGCAGCGAGATGATTTTGAACATGATACTAAACAACTTTCCCCAAGGAACATAGACCGAAATATGAAAAAAAAAATCGGCTCCCCATAAGTAGACTTGATCAGCTGATTGCATATTTTCTATGGGATGTCGAAATTACATTGTATAGCGTCAACAATAAAACATATATTTAGTAAGATAAATCGTTTATTTTAAAACTAATAGTAACATAAGTAGCTTTAAGCATAACACATCACACACTCCAATCCGCCCGCAAGACACCATTCTGCTTCATTTTCTAGAGGAAGTGCAAATAACTTTTTTCCAGCACACGTACCGTACAGCCGTAATTTTAAACGTTTTTACGTAAAAATATTTAGTTTTTGCGGAAGACATATTCACCGAAATTTCTCAAATTTGTAAACAAATATTTGAACTATCACTAAACGTCAATATTCAATTTCATAGATAAGTACTCGTTCTCTAGGTAATATTACGCCTGACACACACGACAGATGCCCGTTTGGTGTATTTAAGCAGATTATTAGACTTTTGTTTACTAATTAGGCTCTATTTTACAAACATTTGTTCACTAAATTTATGAAATCAGATCTGGTAGGTTTACCGACATGATATAGTTATTAAAATCGTTTGCGTGTATGGAAGTCTTTTGATAAACATAACATTTTTTTCGTTTGCAACACATCATCCACTTCTTCTTCTTCTCCGTGTGAAGGGATCAAATTTCTTAGACTAAATTTTATCATCCACTAAATGACGTCATTATGGCGGTTACGCTTTATTAGAATGAGTAACTCTAAAACTTCATTTTTTGCATCGAAATGGAGGCTTTCGAGGAAAATAAAAATTACGTATATCTTGAAAAAATACCCTCTTTAGAACTGCATAATAAAGAGGATTTGTCTGAAAAATGAAACATTGTCAATTTTGGAGCTACAAGGAAATTTACCTTAATACCGTTGCCTTTTATCATCAAACATTTGACCAGCAAGATTCACTAAAATCAAAATTACATCTTTTGTGGGAAAGAACCTGATATTTTTCCCTGTCAATGTCGGCGACATGTGGTCATCTAAAAAATGCCGCCTATTTGGGCAGCAAAGCAAAGCTGTTGTGGTTGTGAAAACTTCTGACCGTCTTACGTTCCTGGATAGTTGGTATCAATTTCCAACAATTATTATTATGCTTATATTTCTTAGTATTAAACAATTTTATTATAATATTAAGTTTACCCCTCATTTGTATGAGACGCCATAGATACCAAAGGCACACAACTCAACTGACAAGTTAAGTCGGAATAAGTGAAAGTTTGTACGGAACCCTCGGTGGTCGAGTCAGACTCGCACTTGACCGGTTTTTTTTTTCTAGGAGATGCAAGCCGGCTTAGGCTGGGCAAAGAAGAAACCTGGTGCGGTTGAACCGGGACTGTCTTTGGCCGAAATACAGGTACGTTTTAGTAAAATGTAAAAAATAACTGAGTCTGTTCCTGAGCTATGGGAGCTGTACAGGAGGGGTGAAATGCGACGTATATGTATATAGCGAGACAGTTTGGTCACGTCACTTGTCACCCCTCCCGTACCGCTCCCATACCTCAGGAACAGACTCAGAGCGTTAGACCTGTAATAGCCATCCACAGAAGTCCTTCGAATTCATTTTATTAAATCGTTATTCTACTTTGTATCTAAATCAAAATGGTTATCGAAAAAATTAATCGTCGATTTACTTTATAGTCATAGTCACGATAATCTATACTATTATAAAGTTGTAAAAATGAAATGTTCGTATGTGTCGTTGTGGCTTCAACACGTTAAATCGGCTAAACGGATTTCAGCTATTTTTGGTACACAGGTAGCTGGGTATCTTCAGTTGGTTATGGGATTCTTGTCACACGACTATGCTAAAAAAAAAAGAAGGGTTATGACTTTTTCTCCTCCGCAAACGAAGTTGCAGGCGCCTTTTAGTTGAACTATATTATTGAATCTTCATAATTACATCCGACCGTCCAACCTGATAAGATCTACGCTTACACATGAGACTGCTACAATACTTATATATATATTCCTTAGGTTCCGTATGTGACTCGCTTTACAATTCTGACATGCAAATCATATTCTACGTGTTACTTTTTTTGGTATGTCGATAAAAAGTAAGCGTAAATCAAATTTAAAGGTGAAATTAGGTACTAAATCTTTACAAAAAAAAATACTTGTTTATAACGCTTCCCACCAGGTGAAACCAGCGTGGTCCAGCCACCCTGACGTCAGAATGGCTGACCACATTATTTTTAATATTTCTTCCTCATTAGCGAGGTACAAATTATTTCATATCAGGTACAAAATAGTACAAAGTAGGTACAAAAACATAGGATAGCTAAATTTCCAAAATCTCTCTTGGTCCAGACATCCTGACGCTCTGTGACAAGTCTGTACTGCTTTCATTAAGCGTTTGACATTTTGATGTCAATTCTGTGTTTAGTGGTGGTGCCCTTATAAAAATAAAAAGTATTAGCATGATGTATTTGTTCACTAATTTCCTTTAGCGTCATATACATTGAGGGAAGGGCATACGGGCAATACCTAGCCAGGTAGTGACCTAATAATTCCTTTATCTGTGTAGCATGCGTTATTATTTGATTAGCTGGCTACGGCCTTGGAGCCATCTAGCAATATCCTGGATTTTTCCAGGTTTCCCGTTTTCCGTCAACTACGGGGAACAGCTTTTTGGCTTAGCGGTTCACATTCCTCTTGTTTTAATTATCCTTAGTAATTACATTTCGTGGGTAAAATAGGTAATTCCACCCGAGTTAAGGCTACTTTTCATTTCGACTGTGAGGAAAAAAAAACATTATCGTCATCATCCATCATAATCATCATCATCATCCAATCATCATCAACATCATCATCATGATCCATCATCACCGTCATCATCATCATCTTCACCCATCATAATCATCATTATCATCGTCATCCAATCATCATCATCATCATCATCATCATCATCATCATCACCATCATCACCCATCATCATCATCAATCATCATCGCAATAGCGATATGAAAAGCTTTTATTTTAATAACACGACGTAACTCAATTACTTTCCACCCTAGGGATGGAATAGTATATTACTGCAGAGGCCGGGAAAAGCCATTTCGTGGATGAGAACGGTGCACGAAATCCACGAAATGACATTTCTGCCGAAACATGTATACGGCTTTTCTCCAAATATGCGAGGAAATTTGACACATGTTTTATGTAACTTATTTTCGTAAAAATATCTTTGACAAAATGAAATTCACGTTCCCGCCTTAATTTTTTTAAGGTTATTAAAGTTAAAAGTTTTGGGTCCGAATTGTATATTTCGTTCGACATGAAATATAGTAATGAAAATAAATAAAAAGAAAACCCATGGCAATAGTTAAAATAAATATATGCATTATTACTTTTAGTTGAATCGGCAATTCCTAAACGCACAACATTAAAAAAACCATACCTTTGCTACAAAATATTTATCAGTTCCTGAAGATCATTAGGACTAAATAAACTGTATTATGATTTGGACACAATAATTATTGTTTTTTTTTATTATTATTGGCATTAACTAAACGCAGAAAATGATTTAAATTTTTTTTAAATCACGGTGTTTGTACGTTACTATTGGCTGTATGGTGAATTTTCAAATTCTGGGATGAAATTAAAAGTAAAAACCTGCACAATAATGTACACTTCCCAGGGCTGTCCGGGAAGTAATGCCACTTTTTTTTAAATTGATTATCGTATCAACGTATATAACGATGGACTCCGCGGTGTTTTTTTACTACATTAATGAAAACATTTCCGAGCAAGTTGGAGAAAAAGCTATTTTCCACCCGGCTATTTACCCATGAAAATTAAACTTTCCGAACAGGAGAGATAAGAAAAAGACATTTAATCGTGTAAACTGTTAACGGATGGGGGAAGGTTGTTTTAAATGCATACTTATTTACTGGACAAATTTTTATACCAAATTTAATATCTCTGGGCATGACCAATACGGCTTCTGTATGATCTATTTTCTGTCTTATTTTGGAAAAAATAATTGACGTTTTTGAGTAAACAATTTGTGTATGTAAAGGCTGAAGCTCGTAAGCAATCGGCGGTGGCGGTGGCGGCGGCGGAGGCGGCGGCGCAGGCGGCGGCGGCCGCCGCCCAGGTGCTGGACGACACGCCCGCCGTCCCGCCGCAAAACCACGTGCCGTGGGGCAACAACGCTCACAACGGAGGTAAGCCATTTCTATTGTTAATTGCACTTATTTTCCTAGATTATTTGCCTTAAAGTAAATTGATAAAACCTCCTCCTCCTTTTTTTCACTAACTTCTTTATCTTGTAAACCTGACTATTCAAACAAAATCTGTTAAATACATCTCAGTTTCAAAATATACTTTTTTTTATATTTAATAGATTGCTACCAATTTCATGTTTTATGGTTTCTTCAGGCGGTTTTTGGGATTCGCCAGCGACAAGTCAATCTTCTAATCCTGCTGAAAAAAGTCAAGAATCGCAGCGAGTCGCCGATCAGAGTGTTAAAAATAAGAAAAAGCATACTCTAAATATGCCGTCAAAGAAAGAAGTATCTCCCGGCGCTGAGTTCGATGTGTGGTGCAACACCGTGCTCGCATCTTGGAGTGCCAAGATTGACGGTATGCGTCTTTCATCATGTGCCATGTTTGACATTAGACAAAGCGTAGGTACAGTACGATTACTTTGAGTTTACCACTGACATATGCTTTTATTCCATTGGATATTCGACTTTAACACTAATACAAAAGAGTTTCTATTACAAACACACGACGTTTAGACAGTGTGTATGTAATATAAACTCTTACATTAGTTTTAGGATCGAATATGCTAAGTAATCGTACTGTACTGACTTGAAAAACAGAAAGTAACTGTACTATTTGTCAATTTTCTATCTATTGAGTTGAACAAAATTGAAGAATTGAACAATTCACTTACTTTTGTATATATTTTACAAATATACAAGGTAAATAATTATGAACCTCTTCAGTTAGTTATTCATTCATAATTTATAATATAAAAGTAGGGGAGGGTGGGGAACACTGGATCGGTGAGGAACAGTGAATTATTGCCTACATTTTATATAAGTAATCTTCTATATATACAAACGTAAAAGTCCTGACTGACTCACTTAAATCAACGCCCAGCCCAAACCGTTAGACCTAGAGAGCTGACTTTTTCACAATAGGTAGCTTTTATAACGTTAGTATCCACTAAGAAGGGGTTTTTCAAAATTCAGCCCCTAAAAGTTTATATGGGGAAACAAGATTAGATAGACTATTTTATTTGGAACTTCGCAGAAGTATTCCTAACAATAAATGAGTAAACACGTGTTTCAGGTTTTTTGAAAATTCAACTTCTTAGGGGATGAAAAGTTTGTATGGGGAAATCAGATCTGTTTCGACTATTTAATTTTAAACTTCACACGAGTATTTATAATAATAAATGAGTAAATACGTGTTTCAGGGATTTTGAAAATTCAACCCCTAAGAGGATGAAATGAGGGTCCAACGATTGTATGGGGAATCAGATCTGTTTCGACTATTTATCATAGCCCCTCTTTATTTCTTCAGCGTAGGCGGGTAAAATGTATCCTATAACAACCTGGAGATACCCAGCTACCTGTGTACGAAAAATTGATAAAATCTGTTCAGCCGATTTTGTGTGATAAAGCCGCAACAACATACAAACATACGAAAAATCCAAAAAAAGTATTATTCGAACTATTTTTTTTAAAATATGTATAGATGTGTATCCGGTAAAGCGCATAGCCGTGTGTAAGTATGAGGAATCGGCCCCAGTTGTCAAGTTGATTGAATCTCTATGCTTGGGTGTAAAAAAAGATATTCGCACTGGTGTCTGATTTCAACGTGTTGTGAGTTTTATTAATGACTGATTACGGAAAGGTGTCAACTGTCGTTAATCTGCCATTAACAGCTAATGGAGCATGGTGAAAGGGCCTATAGACACTTACTGTTTCTACGCAAGCTGTTTTCGTAGTACCAGGAGTACATAAATTTGAGAAGCTACTCGAAGCCGCCTAGAAAACGCCCAAAAGCTTAGCGTGCTGTTTGTTTCACCTTTTAATTTAAGCGCTCCTAGAATCTCGCCTGGATATACTTAGGTTAAAAAAGAGAGAAAGATAGAAAGAGAGACTCACCCCAGTTTTGCAGTACCAAAAGCACATACGTGCACAGCAGGTTGTAGCACTCAGGAAAGAAATGTATTATCACGAGCGGCTCGTGACACTTTTTCGTGTGTGCAGCCGGCATTCATCAATTTATAAGACTTATCACGTCAGAGTTACCACGTCAAAAAGTATTAGTTTGAGATTGGTTTGTCGTAATTTTTACAAACTTATTTCAGCGCCATCTAGATTATTGCGGGGCAATATCTAGTCAGGTAGTAACTTATTAATTCCGTTATCTGTGTAACATGCGTTATTAACTTATTATTTGACCAGCTGGCTACGACCTTGGCAGCATCTAGCAATAGGTTGAATTTTATTTTGTATGGTAAGGGACAGTCCTCTTGCTTTAATCGTTCTTGCTTCATCTAAATATCAGTAAACTACAGAGGCTAATAAGTTGTTGTGTGATTAGGTATCTACGATCATAATGTAGATAAAAACACTATATGTAGCTTGACATCATAAGTCTTGTCATCGGCACTATAGTTTTGCTCCTTGATTGATAGGTATAATCTATTTTTAATTTTCAGTGCCTACCTTCGTTGGTTTCCTCAAGGATATTGAATCGCCGTATGAAGTTAAAGATTACGTAAAATGCTATCTAGGCGAAACAAAAGAATCCAGTGACTTTGGCCGCCAGTTCCTTGAGAAAAGGTTTGTATAACCCAAATAAATTGCTTGGATAAAGTTACTTTTGTTTAGCAGGCAATTTACTTAGAATTGCAATGTGTTAAGCGTTGATAGTAGTTTGTGCAACTGATACATAATGAGCCTTAAAATACGAGTGTGGTCTTAATAGGATCACACGAGTGTTTTATGGCCTAATTATATACATACACTACTTTATCTACACACATACTTGTATCATAAGTACTCTAAGATGGGTTCAGAAGTAGCCGTAGAGAAATGACCTGCATTACTAGTGCTACCTGTGAAATATCAATAGACTATAGATATTAAAATAATGCAATAACAAATAAATTTGAACATATACAGAAACAAATTATTTAATCACATCGAAGTCGTGCGTTTGGTCATTCTACAATCTAAAAATCTTTGTATTTTTTTACTAGTATACTAAATTTGTTTATCAAATTTTCTGTCAAGAAGTTATTTGTTTCAATCGTGGCTACATTTACGATAACACTACTCCTCATATTTTCAACTTAAATGTAAATTACAAACAACTTTTCACAATTTTACTTTCGTAACAGCAAAAAAACTACAGACAAATGACAACATGAATGGCGGGAATTCGCTCCTGCGTCAAAACGAATGTTTTTTTTTTTTAATCATAGACAAACGAATGAAGTTCTTATTCTCTTATCACTCAAGATCAAATGTCGTGCGGTTTATAATTTAAAAACATACTGAATTGACGTGTCGTATCGATAATTGTTTTAATAACTATGGATACTAGAATAGAGATCCACTTGAGTTTTGACAGCTGTTCCAAATGTAAACTCATAACGTTACAAAAATTTGTACTGAAATAATATTAAAGTACAGATTTTACCTACTACCACAGTAAGAAAATTCTCATAGTAAATTTGGTTGTAATAATGCTGGTCATTTCCTACGGTTTCTGAACGCATTTTTGAGGACTAATGATATGTGGGTAGATAAAAGCAATAACGCACCTACGGCAGTGAAATGCTATACAATATTGAAATACTATAATTGCAACGACAAAATTTACTAGTATTATGATTTCAAGGTAATTTTTATTTGCTTTTATTAGCAATTTTTTTACGTAAATTACTTATATTATATACAGGATGTCTCTGACCATGGGGCTTTAAATGCAAGGCTTAATTGTGCTCCCCAAACTGATCATCTTTTGTTCTGCAACTTTTGAAAAACATCAATACTATTAATTTGATTATTTTCATACAAGTTAAATGTTATTTTCAATGTACGCAATCTAATGCTAAATCGACAGCATACTGATAAATGTTTTTACCTAAGAGACGTTAAATGTCAAATGAATTATGTCACGTCTACATTAGATTGTAAACGAATTTACTCGCAAGTATCACTAAAGTTATGAATGTTATTGCCCACTGCTTCCACCCGCATATTGCCGGTAATTGGTCGATCATCACTTATTTGTTGAACTGCATTTATTTACTATTACACGAGAGTTATGTCGATGTCTGTAAAGTCTGAGAGCTCGGGCTCCATTTCCTCATGTTTCCCCGTACCACAACACCATATCTGTTAAATTCAGAATTTTGTATTAACATTAACTAAATAACATTTCTTTGACAGAAATACGTCAATGAAAAACTTTTGACACCTTTGTATTTTCAAAGGCGAAAAATTAAGATAAGCCTCTTTATGGCATATTAGAAAAAAGTTTGTAAGCGGTATTGAAAATTGTTATCGAAAGGCCCCCGTACCAAGGTAATGTCACCCTCGTACTACGAGATAACGATAGTATCGTAATTTCCGATACACTGACTTAACGATTAAACTTTGAGGTCTAATAAATTATCCAAATTAATAGTTTTTAATCTCACAAAACAAAATTAGATCAGTTAAGTGAGTAGAATCGAGCCCCATAGTCAGACACGCTGTATATCACACGAAAGAGTTTTATTAACACATTACTCTTAATTCTCTAGTTTGTATTATTTATTTAGAAACTATTTAAAGGTTTCTGGAAGAGATATAAACGGAAACGCTGAAGGATTTAAGTTGCGCCTCTTTATTAGAAAATTATTACTGTAAATCTCGAGTTATCATTGTTTTCAAGCTCATCATGTATCGATAAATGTATCGACCTTGTAACCACGTGCCAAGGTGACAGTATGCGATATCAGGCATAGGGCATTCTAGATTGTTGCATACACAGATGTTTAAATAATGTTTGTTACAGAAGCTAGATTGTACTTAAACATTATATGTAGTCAAAATGTGGTTACAGGTCTAAACTACTTCGCGTTGGCATGGTGACGCCTTCTGACGACCTGTGTTCTCCCGCTGTAGCTGTCAACCCGCGCACTATATCGGGGTCAGACTATCAGGAAGTGAAGGTGATATACTGTTTTATTTATCTGATGTTAACGTTTACCCTGTTTCTTAATGGAGTCTTATTCGTTTGTCCATTGCTATTATTGTTTCACAGAATGATTACTACCTAACTATTATCTATTCTTTTTTTAGGGAAAAGGAAAAAAGACTAAGAAAAATAAAATGCTTAAAGTCGATGCTCGCATTCTGGGCTTTTCTGTGACGGCAGCCGAGGACAGGATCAATGTTGGCGATATTGATACAGTGTGAGCGATGCAGGTTACTTATTAAGTGTTCAATATAACTCGCCTTGTGATAAACCCGCCGGATATTGTGTAAAACACTGCACCTGTGAGTTTACGACCTTGCAAATAATAATCAAACGCAATAAGTCGTCGAAGAACGTACACGTATCGTTCATCGCAGCCTTTTATTCGCAGTTCAAGCGTTACTGATAATTATATGTACTATGACTTGTGCTCGACACTGGAAGCCTGCTATTTCAGTAAAAAATAGAGATAGTAAGATAAACATGATTGCACTTTGTGATTTGGTACTTCGCATAATTGTTCCGTAATTGATCCTGCGCTGGAAAAGTGGGAAGGGGGGTAAATTCCTCCAAGCTTCATTAAAATATGTTGATCCGGGCAAGCGTTATATAATTTCCGGATAATTTAAGAGATGGCGAATCATTATCTGGAAAAAAAAAATCCGCTTTAGATAAAAAAATGGTCTAAGACTTGAAAAAATTCAAGTATATTTTCATACCTATATTTTATTTTCTTTAAAATCATAAAAAACGAAGTGAAAGTTGGTTCATAGATAAATTTACCTGCGTTGAGTTTAAATGGGATAAAATAACTACTAAAATCATAGGCAATAACCGTTAACTTACGCAGATGAGAATTGAGATCATCCCCGCCAGCGCTGGTTTTTTATGTTCTAGTTCACATTTGTAAAGAAATAAATGCAATAAATAATATGCATATTTACATAAAAAAGATAAATTTATAATAAAACTTTTTTACGGTTTTAAAGAAAATTGGGTAATAATATGAAGAGTCGTTTTCGGGTTTTCATTATTTATACTTTCTTGTTCTAAAGCGCATTATATTTTTTTACGGAAATGAATTTGTCGTCCTTATATTATCTGAAAATTATATAATACTTGCCCTAATAAAATATATATTCTAATAATTATATACTTAAATAAAGCGGGGTGGAACCAAATTTTTCCCTCGACCCCTCAGTCTAACGTGGTGGTGGGTCGCGAGCCTGGAAGTATACGGAACAGTTGACGGGCCTCGGCTTTCCGTTCCCACTCGCGCAAACGATAGCGAATGTTTGGCAATTTTCTAGACTGGCACTCCCAGATGCCAGTGTCAAAAATTACTTACTTTGATTAAACATGTTGCAAGTCATTGTTTTAATTTACGAGGAGTAGCTCTTTATTAGGGCTTGCTTCCCTTTCAGTGCCACATTTAAAGTCTACCGTGATGAAGATGAATAAAACGAGGTAAGGTCGAATTTGGAAGTAGAGTTTCGGGAAGAATAGTCCATTTAAAAGGTACTCCTCATTTGTACGCTCAAAGTATTTACTAAGTCAATAATTTATGTTACTATCTATATTACAATTGTTAATTATTTACAGGCAAGTGTTTGAATCACATTAGTTTTCAGAGTTAGTAATTTGGTTAAGCAAGATTCTAGAGCATTATGACAAAGTGTTTTAATATTGGATGACAATTGCAGTGCGTTATAGTTATTTATTGTTCTGTGATTAATACGTAATTTTTTTATTTGGGCGATAATTTTTATAGTTCCACGAATTACATTGTTCGCTCAACTCTTGATAGATGCTGAGAAATATGATCAGTTGAGTATTTAATTGTAGTCGTGTGATAGTGCATGTGCTACGACTAAAATTGCCGCATACATATCTACATCGACGATTTTTGGTACACAGGTATTTTAGACCAAAACATTAAATTTTTCCACTAGTTCCTAACCCCTCCCCCCCTTACCCCTAAGTAATGGCGTCATCAATTTTTTATATGGGATTTGTTTTTTTTTTTTTCAAAACCTATCGTGTGGGGATTCAAATGAAAGAGCATTATAAGACGATTCTAGAAATATACTACAATCTTACCTTTTAGCCACCTGTTTTCCAAAAAACTAAAAAACATTTTTGAAACATGCCAAATTTGGGCTCGCCCAGACGTGGCTCGGTGATTTTTTTGTCATATCCTCGTATCATACGTAAATTAAAGCAATTTGTAAAATAATAGTATAACCATTTTTTTTAAGAGTTTTAACTTTTTGTTTTTCATTTTTGACCTATGTCTAAAATTGCCGTATACAAGGACCGTATCGGAAAGAAAGTAGACAACTTCAAAATGATAATATTTTTATTTTATGTAAAAACTGAAAATAAAACAAAATCTAATTGAAATTTGAGGTCATTTTAAATAATTATTTTTCATTAATTCGTCGTACCACATCCTGTTTTGCTTACAATGTAACTTTCTTTTTAAAGCTTCTCATTTAGTTTTGGACGACCTCTTTTGACACATTTTTAGATGCCGAGTTTTTAAGTCATCGACTGAAATGGCAGGTTAGACATTTGTTTAGAGGTACCGTTTCATAATAGCCCAAAATCGTTCAATTGGACGAATTACCGGAGAATTGGAGGATTCACTTCCTTGTCTACTACATCTACATTATAGTCTTTATACCACTCTTTCACTGCTTTCGAGTAATAACACGAAGCTAAGTATGGCCAAAATAAAGTACTTCGTCATGAGCGGTAGTAATCTTTTCTGTAAGTACTCGTCGTGATATATTCTGTAGCGATAAAATTCCCTGTAGTGAAATCGGACTGCAATCGCTTCGCAAATCGCTTACCAAACTAATACTTTTTTGCATTTGGCAAAAAGGTATTACTCTGGATCTTTTTGAGTAAGTTTTATTAGCCGGTATTATAAAAAAAATTGGTCCAGGTAAGGCTTTAAAGTCCACTTTGCAAACGTCTCTTCATTCATAAAAATACACCGCTTTTTCTTGGTCAGATTATGGTCGTATAACTTCCTTGTCCATCTTCAAACAGTTATTGCTTACTTTTCGGCTCCTTTAGGTTATTTCTGTTTTTTATAGGTCTTTAGGTTGCATCTTAATTGGATTTTGCATATGATAGCTGAAAAAGTTTTGGCTTTTTTGGCAGCATCTCGTATGGAAAGCGACAGATTTTGTTGAAACATTCCTACGACTTTCCGTTGTGGGTCTGAGTCAGTCGTCACAGGTTTTCTTCCTGAATTAGCCGATTTTTAAGAGTACAGAAGCGAATAAATTTCTTTAATATCTTGCATTTCATTTTGCAGAAGTTGTCCAGAATATTTTTACGAACTTAAAAAATCAACTGCTTTTTATCTGAAAAAAAAAAACATGAGAATGTAGTCCATTATTTATTTTATTTTTTTATTTTATTTATTTGGAACATCATTAAAAAAATATGCCTGTATCATATACGTGTTAGTTTTCAAAGATGCCTAAAGTTGTCTACTTTCTTTCCGATACGGTCCTTATATCTTCATCGAAGCTTTAGACTTAAAGTTTTAATTTTTCCGCTAGTTCCTAAAAATTAAAAGGGGGGTTATGACTATCAATTTTTGTATCGGATTGGATTTTTCTCTGAGGATTTTTAGGAACCAGTGGAAAAATTAAATGGTTTGGTCTAAAGGTACCTGTGTACCAAATTCGTCGATGTAGATATGTATGCGGCAAAAAGTAGGTTTTTTTCCGTTGTAGCACATACACTATGAGGGCGATTTTCAAATTTCATTCTCAAATTCTCTGTATTTCCGTGGAACATCGTGTGAATGAAATAAATTAACTTAGTCAGCTGGCTTTAAAACGGTGCCGACCATTTACTTATAAGCGTTCACGCATCATGTCAAAATTGTAAAGGCTCACCAAGCCGACTAATCGAAATCCCAGTTAGAATATTCGTATGAGAAAATTTATGCGTGAGCGTATAATTCGTGTAGTTTTCAAAATCGGTAAAGGACTTGCTATTGAGGTGTTCTGATAAATCTCCTCAAAGGCCTTGGCTGTGGGGGCTCCGCTGAGGAAAGGATTTTGGCTTAAATGACACTTTGTACAATCTTCTTTAAAGATAAAAAATTAACAACAGTGAATTTGCTACAAATTCAATAACGAAGCTCCATTTCGCCTCCTAGTGAAGATGCTGAGTGCATATTGAATAATTTAAAATCAACTTATTACTTCCAAAAAATATCTACATTATAATACAAAAAAATATCAATAAGCTCATCTAAATTGAAAAAAAAATAAAAAAAATCGTTTACTTACTATTTCTGAATCTTGTAATTGAAAACTAAAAACCCGCTTGTAAACATATTAATGGCATAACATAAATACAGGGTGAGAAGAAATCAAGGTCTGTACCGATTTTTGAGAACCTTGCGAAGTATTTACGCTGAGAGGCTTAATCGATGTTATTTTTTCCGGCTATATATAAATTATTTCCTCGATCTTAACTGAACAAACGGGCTAAAGTGCAAACTGCATTGCACAAGATTAATAAGCTACCGCTACTCGTCGATATAGAGAGAAGTTTACTTTTGCTGTATTGAATTTATTGCTTCGTCCAAATTAATTATTTTAAAAAAGTGGCATAAGTTAATCAACTGTTTTTAGTCCCAATTAAATTCTTTAGAAAATTTTACTTTCACTCGACCCCATTTTGTATTTTATTCATTTTTATACTACTCTATTTTGTTGACTGGTCAATTAATACTTGAATGACGTATTAAATAAGCTTTTGAATCAACATTCAAAACATTCAGAGCATAGAAATGAAAAGAAAATGGTCTTTGTTGTATGGTAAAATATATTCTTAGTTTTTTGTCATTTTAATATGACGAATAGTGTTTTCAAAAACAGCATTTAACTATAAGAGTGGCATAATCTACGTATATTGACTACATGAAAGTACCCAATCCTCGTCAAGCTCTTGTTAAATAAGACGTATAGCGGAGAACGGAAATGTTATATTACCAGTTTTGTTTTCATTGACACTACAGTGCTCTGTTTACGTGTTGCGCCTCGTAAAATACACACACAGTTTAGTGTACACGTTTAAAGGAAGTCGACGCGTACTCATATTTAAATAAAAAGGTAGGTTATAAGCCTTTCCTTGGGTAACCCGGTGGGAATCGGCTTATATTGACGCCACGCCACTGATTAGCATAGAATATAGTAACAAACCTCGCGTATATGTTAACTCGTGATGTCTGCGACACATACCTAAAGCAGCTGTTATGAGGAACATTTATACAGAGCTCAAAACTTGACAAGAATCATATTCGTCCAGTCTGCGGTCTCGCTAGCATTAACGTGCACCAAATATGGTGTTGTTAGTTCTTCATAAGTCCGCCTGTGGTATCATCAACTTTGTGGTATCATAGGCACTAACTGGTCACAAGATTTTTTTTGGCCTGGTACAATCGCCTACAGAAACATCAAACACGACGAAGTGCTAAAAAATATCTGATACCTACCTACGTATCCCACAGGACTGAAAACGTATTACATACTTTGAAAGGCTGCTATGGCTAAGGTCCTAATGACAGATTAAGTTTATTATCCATACATATAGATTAACAGTAGGCACTGGTCGATGGTCATGCAAAGTTATGTAGGTTCTGATAAAACCGTATTTATAGCTCTGCTTACTAAAACTGGGTCACTTTTCATGTAGTGGTTACAATTCTATGTGTCATAATTGAATAAATGGCATGTTTCAAATGTTTTCAGTAATACAGTTACAGACGCACATACATGTTGCTTCCTTCGAGTTTAGACCTGCCAGTATATAATAAGGCGATAACAAATTGTGCCTTTTGATTGATGACTATCTGAGCGTTGGGTGGGATTAATGTAACAATTTCATTTTTGAAGTACCACGATATAGTATTTAGCCTTAAGCGATCCGCTGTCGTACATCGTATTTTCGTTCTAGTTACTAAGGTCCATGTATAATAACTTTCCAACCGGGCATGTCGCAATCAGATAGTTTATGCTGAAAATGTTAATCATAAATTATATCTATGAAAACTGAACTATACACAAATATTATATTATTTATTACATGAGACGGTATGCATAATTTATGTAGTTTCAGTAGTTCTAGATCAGTAGAACAACAAGTACTTGCCTAGCCGCCACCATCAGGAAGTATATGATCATACTAATATTATATTCATAATTGATGTACTTGCGTTAATATAAGTGCGTCTATCTTACTGATATCACATAAAACCTTGTATTGCCACAGACAGCGCGTCGTACCCTCTACGCCACGGTCTAAAATTACGAACCTAGAGGGGAAAAAAACGGTATACCGGAGTTAGGACGCCGCCGTAGCCATCTTTACCTTGTGATATAACTTTTATCAGCCACAATAATAGTTAAAACAGTTTTGCAATTTGTAAATGTTAAACACTTGAATGCATCCTCTTTCCATGCTCTGCTTTTCTTACTAACATCAGATTACATCTGTTCATGGCGACCATTTGGCAGGCGAAATCGACTGTTAATAACTATCTGAGCATGACGATTATCACCGACGCAGCCGAGCAGGTCGTCGGTAAGGATGAGATTGGCCCAGCGATGGATAACGGCGACAGGGCAGTCTTTTTAGTAGATCGACAACTCTAACTCAGATGAAACAAAAGCCGTCAAATACCTAATATAATGGAATGAACAAAATATTTTAACTTCCCGGATTTTGATAAAAAAATACACAGATTTAAGAAACTAATTTCATTCGTTTGCCATTCGTACGAGTTTATTATTTTATTGCATAGTAAAGAATTCATGGTGATATTTAACGTTAACGTATTACGTGCATAACACCAATGAGAAATAAGGGCCAAGATGAAAATACCAACTGTTCATGGGTGTCATAATTTGAAAATATAAGAGTTCGGCTTTTCTACTTGCGTCACTATTATTCCGCATGTTTATGTAAAACGCACATTTCTAAGTGGCACATTATTGTGGAGTATCTTCTCAATAAATGTATCCTCTAGTTCGGGACTAAATGACTATTCAACTAATACCACCATGGTCATCGATGTCCCCACTTTTGCATGAATATAAGGTTCCTATGTACTGCTGCGTTAACGCCTATTTACGTGTATAAATATCAATATATATAATATATCCGTTTATATATAAATTTCCAAAAATTGGTCGCAACCTTTGTATGATGAGTTTATTTTATTTTATAGACCTTTCGTTGAATAATGGTTATTCATTTGATAAACAAAAGTGGTTAGTCAAAAATAGAATGGCCCAATTGCTTGCGATTTTAGAACACTAGTGAGCAAGTGTACGTAATTTTTTTTTCAGACTGATGCTAACTGTTCACTTTCTTGAAAAAGGTTCGATTCTTCAAAATTGTTTTGGAATTACTGTGTGGGTAGTAAAAATAGTATATACGAATTGGCAATTATGCTCGAAATTTATAATTAATGGGGAATGAATGAAAATTTTCAAAAATCTTGAAATTTTGTTTATAAGTAGGAATAAGTCTCCTTATTGTCCGAAAAAAAAAACAGATTTTTCTGTGGCTTGAAACAAAATTAAAAGATGAAAAGGTATTGATGGGCCCACAGAGTACTTAATCACTACGTTTTAAGAGTCGGCACTTTCAAACAAGCCTCGAATCGAATAATGAACGTACTTTGTGCTAACCCAACCAATACTTGCCAATACTACCAACACCAAAAATGCAACGCTAGAGCTTGACACATCCTGTATCCTACTGTTTATCGATATCGATAAATGTGCGTTGCATGCTGCTGTACTATACCAGTAATAAGTCTTAAGTATAACGAGTGTGTATTAATAAAAATAATTTATTAATCATTTTCACAGCTTTATCAACATCATGAATGTACAAGGAATGCAACTTATAACAAATTAAAGATATTGTACAAACACATACATTACTTTGCGGCACTTCTCAGTTGAGCTTGGAAGCATTCGCAGGAATTTCCTCTGTTTTAATAATATCTGAATTGAGTATTTGGCACTGTCTTATAATTAAAAAATTTGCCATGAGCCAATATAATTGTTTTGACATAATATCTTCTTGATTCTTGCATTTCCACCAGTTTACGTCAATATTGAACCGCACGCACCTGCAAAACATTGGCCAACATAAGTGTTCGCACACCATTCGTGTTTTAGGTTACCGGTTTTTTTCACAAGAGTAACTTTAGTCACATAATGTTTTTGCAATTCATAATTAAAAATTCTGAATTAAATTAATAACTGTTCAAGACTCAAAGCCAAGAATGATTGAAAATATCACATTAGCTTACTGACCTGTCCGGTTCCAGTGGAAATCTAGCCAAAAATACGTCAGAAGTTGATCGTCTCACACGCCTCACACCACAAGCTTCACATTATCTCGAAGATTTGCCCCCCATTCAAATAAAAGCTGAAGTTATTTGATCTAAAACGCAATAAATAACAAATTCGGCCCACCGCATCCACGAGGAATAATCTGACGCATATCAGACGTTTAACCAATCATACCAAATTAATTAAAAGTATAATACGTCTATGTTTGAAAGCAATTATGTTATTTGCTACCAAAATGCATCAGCAGTCATTTTAATTCGATAATATTATTTCTGTACCGCAACGTTGGTACAAACTACGTACATAATTTATCATCACAGACCTAGATAAACCTAGATACCGCCAATGCATGTACTTCGCGTGTATCTAAAGAGTGCGGTGCACCATTTGCAGCTCAGTCGCGCTCCTGTCGTTCTAACTGTTAGACGTATGTTGCTGCATTAGAATATGCCTCACTGCGCCGTAATTAACTGTTCAAATTCAACAAGAGTGGCAAGTCGAGTGACCTGTGACGTTTCCTTTCATAAGTAACAATTTTACCTAATAAAATTCGTCTTATTTAATTTATATTTAATTATTTTCAACTTGATGTGATGCCGTGTCGTTTCTACCAAAATAGTTACACACATAATATATTTTCGAAGTACGCCATCCATTGCGGCTTCTACTTTATACTATCCTTAAGGCATATTATTTGTAGGCGGCAATGGACAGTGAAGCAAACGATTGTTTCGAAAATTTCACCTTGTATGGTGGCAGGGATTTTCTCATTATCTGTCGATTTAAAGTAAGTAGTGCTGTACACTGCGATGTTTCATGCAATGTCACTGTGCAATTCGAATTATAATAGATTTTTGTGACAGATAATGATAATTATGGCTAGTTACTATAAAATAATGTTATTCTTTTGCATTAAAATATTTCAGATTCCCTAATGATCCCATAAAAGAAAAATGAATAAATGCGACAGGCAATAAAACAATTGGTTCACTAGCAACCATAGCAAGATTTGTCCGATCCACTTAAATAATGACTTCTAAGGCACACGCAAGAGGCGCCTATTGTTAAACTCAGCAATTCTGACCAAAGATATACTTCCGAGTATGGGTGAAAGAGAGGTACAAAAGAACCATTAATTATATAATTATATTTCATTTCATTAATTACCCATTATTTATTAACTTTATTTATAAAGTATTATTGCTATGTAGTAAAATATGAATTAATTATTGCAGATTGTAGATCATAAATTTCCATAAAACCAGGTTTCAAAGAACAATCTATCAAAGAGAAAATTACAAAAAGTTTTATTTCGAAGCTAAATACATTATAAACTTGTATCGTATGTATTTTTTTTCTCTTTTGTAGGATATCGACTAATCAGATATGTAAAATTAAGAAATACCTTTATTATAAAAACATTACACTCATTCTTTTGGGCAATCGTGAAAAAAAGAGCAATCTCTAACTTGTAATTTTTGAATCGCTTTCTCATTGTCTGTCTATAAACTCGAAGTATAATCGATAAAAGAATCGATATAAAATCAATCATACAAATATTGATTTATTATATAGAACATTTTGTATGATTAAAACAGACGTATTAACGTAAATTCATACTTACTTGAATTTTGAAGTAAAATGCAGAACGTAAACTAAAGCGGGCGGGCTGCGTACGTCCTCTCACCGCAAAGCCCTACTGTGTACTTAGTCTTTAGTAGTTAGTCGGTTGGCGGCGCCTTTGAATCGGTTTAACGCGGTGGTAGTATAGGACATCACTAAATTGCTTACGTGACGTCATAGTAGGCATATAAAAATTGACACGCTCTGTTTCCATACTATTGAGCGCGTTTGCGACGTCTATATGGTCCTTGTTTATCATACTATGAGGTGTCGATGGGCTGGGTGGGCCTATATGACAGCTTATACGGTACGGCATCTGCACCATTGATGTTGTCGATTAAAATGGCTGTAAATGTACTGTTATTCTTGTCGTACCGTATAAGCTGTCATATAGGCCCACCAACACCTTTTCATCTTTTTATTTTTTTCTAAGCCACAGAACAATCTGTATTTTTTTTCTGACGATAAGGAGACTTATTCCTATCTATAAAAAAAATTTCAAGATTTTTGAAAATTTTCATCCATTCCCCATTCGAAATCATTTTACTTATATTTTATAAAGACTACTTGTAGGTAGTTCACAGTAGATAGATTTCCTCTTACCAGTTAAAACCATATACCGGGTTTCTGAGGTTAGGGTTAGGCTATTTTTAATTTATATTTTCATGCACTTTTGTTAACAGTATTTTTTTGTAAATAAATTATGAAGCTTAGCAAGGTGTATTACGAATATATCGCAATAAAAATAAATGATTAAATAATGTAAATGACTAATTTCCTTTGTATTTTTATGTCAAATGAGAATGAATGTTCGCTTGTTTAGATAACTTTTATGTAAACAGGTGAAAAGAAATAGAAAAGTATTACATGACGTTTAATTGCGTACATTTGAATATTTTAATGTTCTAGTCAGTTTCTTAATTGTATATTTATATCAATAAGACTGGTCTAATGCCAAATCTCACCCGCCACTCAAAGTGTTTTGCTTCGTACGTGTGTGACTTAACGTAATTTATCCTCTATGAAAATGTATGACGACTAATGATTTTAGCAAGGACATGTTGTATATGGCATTCGTGTCCCAACTTTCAAGTCGTTTACAGTATTTTTATGGGTTTAAGCGATGGCTAGTTACTTGAATGACAGTTTCTTAAGAGAGAAACATTGAACAGGCATTATTTTACCTCATTTACTAACAAAAAATTTTTTACGGTTCCGTACCTCAAAAGGTAAAAACGGATCCCTTATAGGATCACTTTGTTGTCCGTCCGTCTGTCTGTCTGTCGTGACCCTTTATTTCGGGAACGCGTGGAGACATCGAGAATTAAAACTATATACACAGGTCTACGGTCCCGTGAAGCTGTGAAAAAAACAAACTTCGAAGTTTACGTAAAAAAAAAGATGCGGCCGTTTATGTTGCAAAAAATGTATGTTCTGATACTTTTTAAAATTGATAGGGTACTCCAGTTGTTCTATAAATTTGAAATTTGGTATGAATGAAGCTCTTATAGCACAATCAACATAATAAATCTGTTTTTTTTTATGTCTATCTGTCTATATCAGTAACCAATATAATATGATCGAGCACCGTGTACATTTTGCTTAGGAGTAGGCTCTGCCAACACTGGATTTTCACGAATAACGGCTATTTGTAGCGTATATTTTGTACGGAACTCTCGGTGCGCGAGTCTGACTCGCGCTTGGCAAGTTTTTTTTTAGTAATCGGATCATTTTCTGTAAAATACATATTGGAGTGTGATAAAGAAAGACGAACGACAGATTTCAGTTTTGTAATTCTAAAGATGCTTTTCTTATGGTATATTTTTAAATTTCTGCTTGCTTAATGGCTCAGCGATCCAACTTTCCGACACCAGATTGCGTCCTTGTCCTGATCTTGCACCGTTTTTCTTCAGTTGCCGGCTTGGAGGTCGCGCAGATCTGACTAGACATCGATTTACTGATAGCTGGGACGGACGACCGGCCGTCGCCCTAACGTCACAAATACTCCATTTTAGCTTCGCGATCTTCACCCATTCTATAGACGTGGCCGAGCCAGCGGAGGCGGTAGGCTTTCCATTTGCCGATAATATTGGGCGTAGCTGTCAACTCTTCAATTTCGGCGTTCTTCCGGATTCTGAAGCTTTCCAAGGGTTTTCTCTTCTCCCACCAATAGCTTTCCAAGCTTCGCATACATACATGTGTCTCGTTATTACCGACTATTTCAATTATAATATAAATTATCCTCGTAGTTATTTTTGGTCGGATTATTAGAAATCCACCTCCTACTGCTGGTCAGTCTTATCCCTGCGTCTAAAATTAGTCAGCCCAGGATTTGAACCGGGGTACTAGGGACTAGTGCTCCGGGCCGCAATTTTTTAGAGGCGGTAAATATAGACTAATTACAGGCCTAAATATACCTCATGCCATTGTATATGCAAAGTGTCGTTACAATCCAACACGTAATGTTAAAATGAGAACGAAACTCCGTTTGTATGGGAATGTGAAATTCGGCCAAGCTTGAGGGCGACTCTTAATATAAGGTTTAGATTCGAAATAAACTCAATTTTTCATATTCACAGGCAAGTCCGGCGTAAATAGAGTGGTGTAAACCTTTTTCGGCACATAAAGATCAATTAGTAATTTTAAAATGTATGTAATTGTTTTTTTTTGTAATTTACTGAGATCAAAGAGGGTTAATTAAATAAACTTATAGCAGTAGCAATTTTAAACTACGTACAAACAGCAACACACTCAAGTAAGCATCTGGAGGCTTTATATTAATGTCAATAAGGTCTAACAATGGTTAGTTAAGTGTGTGACTGATGGTACGGGCAGCGGTTACAAACAAACGAGGACTAGAGTACATACATACTTTGGTTTTCAAGTACACGCATAGGATGTAAATGTATGAATGTTCAAATAATTAGATATTTATCCCGGTAAGGATATTTGACTGTGTGATCGACACAGATATTTGTTCCTGAGTCATGGGTTCATGGGTGTTTTCTATTTCTATGTGTATAAGTATGTTAAGTTTGTATATGTCGTCACCTAGCACTGATAGTACAAGCTTTGCTTAGTTTAGGGCTAATATTTATTTATTAGGTATTTTTTTCTTTATATTTTCGGTAACATAGTGCTAAGGGTAAGGAACACATTTCCTTTCTAGTTTCGAAATTAAATTTGGTAATAAACACAAACATCATGTGGAATGTCGATAGGATTTATAAAGTAACCTTATGAAATCGTAATATTATTGAAGTCGTACAAACAGTTGGTAACTTCTGATTCCAGGTAAGTCCAGATGAAGGACTTGCTTTGTACATAGTAGATGGACTTTCAAACTTAACCTAATTTTGATAAATGATGGAACGTATAATTACAAAACCAAGACAATTTCTGATCATTTAAACACATAATAACGATAGCCGGTTCTTATATTTCTTACGTAGTTACTTACTGGTGCAAAATTTTGTCACAAACTATTGTTAACAATTTTATTAGCAGAGACCGTTGCACTATCACTTCGAGTTCCATACACGTAATGACTTGTTTAGGCGGATTGCTCTGAAGTTCGTTGTCACAGCGCTATCTGTTTTAGAGTGAGGGAACTAACGCGACAAACTGATTTATCGACTGGACGCTAAAGCGGGAAACGATTTCAATTTCAAAATTTATAACGTGTCGACGGACTTGCCTTGTAGACGGTCTTGCCCACAGTGACCTTTCCCCAATATAAAAAAGAAATAATAGGCGACAGGGCATATAAATTGGTCTATTTTATGAAAAATCTGAATGGCTTGAAGTTGTCGTCATTGACGAAATCATTCAGTTTAGGACACGGCTTGAAAAATATTTTCGGTTGAATAAAACCGAATAGATTAAAAAAAAACATACGGTTGTATCAGGTAAACTACCCCTCCGACTTTTTCGGCCATTGTAAGTTAAATAGTTTAGTAACGCAGATGTTGGTTCAAAAGGTTAAAAGTAGCGTTATCTTGTTTTAATGTTTTGACCGCCACAGTGCGCATATCGCGTCCACGGAAAATTGTGTCTCAGACGCCACGACGTCATTTGCCGCTATACGGAATCATACAATGGGGATGTTGACTGTACTAAAAAAATAATACAATTTTGATGGGTAATTTTATGACGAAAATCGAAAAAAACCTAAGGTGAATTTTGTGGAAAAGTCCATTTTTAAAGTATGAAAATATGAAGAGTCCCCGGTAAGCTCGGCCGAATTTCACCTTCCCATTCCCTTCTTATTTTAAAACTACGTGTTGGATTGTAACCAAACTTTGCATATACAATAACATGAGGTATATCTAGGCCTGAAACTATTTTATATGGCTGCAGTTTATAAAACAAACGAATTACAGCAAAAACAAGTTTTGTATGAAAAACTTAAATTCGCTATATTTTTTTACTATGGTATCTGAAGCTACATAAACTAATTACAGGCCTGCATATACCTAAACTTATTCCAAGTACAAAGTTTCAGACCAAACTAGCTAGTCGTTTGAAAATGAGAGCGTAACTGCGTTTGTATGGGGAACCGAGCTTACTGGGGACGCTTAATAAATAATAATACCATTAAATAACCCATGAAATGTATCGTAAATTTTGTTATGAAACGGTTTCGATAAACGCAAGTTTTAACATAGCTGCAGAACAAAGTTCTTTTTTCCATATAAGGTAGGAAGGTGTGACGTCACGCCTTCCCACGGTTTAGTATGGAGCGTTTTTGGAAAGTGCATAAATGTGATTCTAACGTTGTTGTATCTGGTGGAGTTTTTATGACATAGTAGCTTTTTCACCAGTATTTCTATTCATGAAAGGTCGTTTTATACATACCACAGAAAAAAGTTCGACTACATCCCTATTGGTTTATTGGTTGGCGTGTGGCGCATGGTTTCCCGTAAACACGCTGGGAGCTCAAAAGGTTAAAAATCGACTCTCATAGACATACAAATCCACATTTTAATATGTAGGTTTTTTTATATGAACTTAATTTCACTTCCTTTTACTGTATTAAAATATTCTGCTTTAATAATTTGACAGAGAAACTGATATATTAGACAATTATGGTACAGTCACCGTCATGTAAGTTACTACTGTGGGCAGATTTTGGTCTCTGACGCTCAAAACTGCAGTATGACACTATTGAATTTGTATCGCCCGGTCTAAAATATTCCTATCACTAAAACACTCTTCTGACGTCACAATGTGCGAATAAATATTGTTTGCTTTTCAATTAATATTTGTAAAATACCCCGGTGAATTACAACTATGTGACGAACATATCAAAATAATAAATAATGATTATATTTAATACCTACGGTAAAAAAAGATACGCACCGCTTTAGTAAGTGTAGTAGTAACGTGACCGCATAGATAATTTGGCGTTCCATATTAGAAATATGACAAGTTCTATATGAATTTTGTGCACTCACTACTACATGCAAGAGGGGCATTTGTTAAGTTTTCAGCTATATTTATTTACTGAAGCAATACCATTAGGTTGACACAATATCACTATAAATAATTTGCGGGCATGTAAAGTAGCATCACATATTTTATACACATTTCAAATAATAAAATCTGTTAATGCTTTTTAAATACCGTTTTTAATGGCATTTGCAATGGATTGGCTCCACTGATAACGGGGTCTGCTCTTGGTTTAAGTTTAGGGCGTTCTAAACGAACTTTAAATTAGAAACTTTGTTGTAAATTTTAGCCCTTAAATGCATAGTGATGTATAAATGCATCAAGTAGGTGCTACTGAAATGACACAAGTAAAAATCAACGTCAATTTGAGTCTTTGTCAAATTGTTACAAAGTCTAAAATTTACATGAATCTCTAATCAAGTTATTTCAGAAATCGAACGCATGATATGTCATGAGAATCTAAGGGTTAAAAAAACCCTAAATTTTTTTAAACCACGTAACGAAATAATCAACAATAGTGAAATTTAGTGACAAACAGTAATGAAATTTAGTGATAAACAAACACATTTACCACCTTTTTTAGTCCTAAATTCTGCTAACTAACTTCTACTCGTTACCATGTTTAAAAAACCCGTTATGTTAGTCATTACTTTGTATCTTTATTTGTAAAATAATAGTGTTTATAACACGATGATTTATTTTTTACAAGAGCTAGCGTGAATGGGTTTCTACAAAATTATATCATGTTCTAATTGATCATGTATTAAAGAAGATGCATTATATAGTTCAGTTAATCTCCGAACTAATTATATAATTGTATTTGTTTGCAAAAACGAACTGCTATAAATTCTAACTACCGCAAATATCAAAGAGCCCGAGTTAAATTTAACACATAAAATTTGTATCTATATCTACCTTTGCTTTAATTATTTTGTTCACTCATTCAATCCATTCGTGCCAGTTGTTGTGAATGAATCTGTACCCCAGCAGGGTCCATCTGTTGAACCATTTCTCTGTCGTAATTATAAAGGTCGTAAATGTCTGGGTAGGTAGTTAACATTCACAAATGTCTATGTGCAGTGCAGTCAGGACACACTATTATTATTAGTATTATATAGTGGTTCATTGAAACTTATTATCTGTGCAAATTTTGTATTTGTAATACCTTTCATGGCGCCAAGGTATTTTGTATGCACCTATTATTAATTGTGTACAATCTTCCAAACAAGTACACTTCTAAAAAGTTTGTACATCAATTAACGCATCTTTAATTGTTTCCTATGTTGATAGCAATATGTTTAATGGTTAAGTATTGTTGATTCATTTTCATTATTTAAAAAAATACTTAATACAGTGTTAATTATGAAAAAAATATCAATGAAAGTATCAGAAATCATTTAAAAAATTGCTACAAAATGGGACAGTTACCAGCTTCCGTGAAAGTTAACGTGCCTATACAAATTTATGTACAAATTTGTTTAGAAATGCTCACAAGACGAAATTGTATCATACACCTAAATAGAGTTAAGTTAATAAGCCAATATTGTGTTTTTACTTACTGAATTTGAAATCTCAGTTTCAATCATGTAAATGTAATAATAATTGTTCTTCCTCACATCTGTGCCGCTGTTATACCAATTCTAATTTAACTTTTTTAAATATCTAGAATAACATCAATAATTAACAATTACAGCAGACTTTATACTCCCAACACTTCATGGTGTATATAAATGTCAAAGGGCTAAACAAGATAAGCGATAACGATGCTTAATTGTACTTACGATGTAAACTTCACAAAAGGACCCGCGGTATGCTTTTAGTCATACTTTGCTTGAAATATACACTTCCGGTTCGCATCGGCTGTGGTCACCATGACGCTTTCAGATGTTTCAGCATTCAAAATATCCAACTAACAATTAATATATAATAGTGTTATTATTCGCTTCATTCAGAGACTTCCGCTTAAATATTTTTACATGTAATCATCATGTAGACGATGGACCAACTTTTTTATGCATTTACTCTTGTCTTTTGGATGAAAGTAAGTTCTTAGTACGTACACTACGCCACAGCGCGAAACTGAGTGACCCAGTGTACTACTAAGTAAGTAAACTAGGTCTGTACTAACTATTCAACTGATTGTTCAAATCAATTCTTTTTGAAGGGATTAAAGCGACTGTTCGTACAATACTAAAATATAAGATGTGAACTTTGGCGTGTTGTGCTCTAATAATTGACCTAAACTATTTTCGTGTGCTGAAATAATAGTAACTAGGCACTGATGATCTTGAAATGCAATATATAACGTGAACGTTATATACACTAATACACTTAAATGTACATTAAAAATTAAATGTACATTAAAAATATTTAAAAAAAGTAAACCGGGATATTTTTAGGTAACTGTCACTTTGGATTTTTTGTATCTTATGTGTGCTTGTGGCTTCATCACGGGTAAACGGATTACAACTATTTTAGATACACACCCTTTTAGGTAGTTGGTTATATGATACTTTTTACCCGACTAGGCTGAAGTTACAAAATAGAGTTGACTTTTTTTTTCCTCCGCGAACGAAGTTCCCGGCATCCTCTAGTAGATATACCGTTTGTAAACTTACTTAAACCATCCCTTTAAGCCAGTTGATGGCCATGTCGAGTTAAGCATCTTACCACATTTTTTGCTAGCGTGTGTCGAATATTTTTAATTTTCTCATTGTATAAAAATTATAAAAAAAATTTAGTTACCTTTTTAGTTACCTTTTCCAAATTCGGTTAACCCAAGAGTAACGTCCTGTGATATTTAATGTTTACGTCGTGACAGATGAACGCAAGCCCACTATGAATCCGTTAATACCTACTTGAAATTACATGATTAGTATAACTTCTTTGTTCATACCCGTTATATGGCTAGGAATGAAATGTCAAGATTAATTTTCAATGAGACGTTTCTTTATTGCAATGAAATGAGGCTGTGGATTGTACAAATCAACAAAATCAAGCGACGTGCTTCGCATAATCCACATTTGATGCGTAGCGTTCACGAAAACCACCGTCACTTGGTTCAAGTAACAACTAATTCGTACGTGTGCCCATAGCCTTACTTTAACTGACATTGTATGTATTGAACTTGACGTTGTCTTGACAACCTGATGACAATGTTACAATTGTAAACAAAGAATACAGGATGTTAAGATCATGAATGATTTTTTTATTTCATTTTTTGTATTTTGATTATAATTTCAAAAAAGCGTCAGTATTTCAGTAATTTATATACCACAAGCTTATTTATCACTTTGTCGTGTCCGGATTTAAATAAATGGTTTTAGTAAGTTTACATACTGTATAGTCATAGTCATAGGGCTTAGCAAAATGAAACTGCATTTTATGCAGAAAGCAAGCCGCTTTACACAGTGATACTAGGGACTAATACGAATGATTTCATTCGAAGAAATGAAAATTTCATGCACTGGAATTCAAGATGGCGGACCTTTTCCAAAATGGGGGCTACATAATTTAAAAAAAAATATAGGCTCAAAACGGCTGCACCGTGTTTAGGGATTGGGGTGTCAATCAATTCGTATTAAAACCTTTAATCAAACAAAATACCATTTCATGAATTAAAGATGGCGGCCGAATATTAAGAACATTTTGTATTTTCCCAATTATTTTTTTCGTTCTAGTTAAATTAACAACTAAATATCTTATGAAATGGTCACATATTTTTATATTTAAATAAAACCTGATAGTATCATCTACAAAAAAAATAAAAATTCTTCACAATCCGTCCAATAGTTTTTGAACTGTATGCATTACAAAAAGCGCACGAATGCTGGCGCGAAAGAGGTTATCGCCCCGCCCCCGCCCGCCAACCAAATGATTGAACTTCATTCAATCTGGCGTTCATTTGTGGCGAGAGATAGCCAGTGTTAAATTAACCCTGTATGTAGCAATAATGTTACCACAAGAATTCAGTGATTCTAGTAAATAGAGTTAAAGATGAGTAGAAAACCGACAGAAAATTGAGGTTATCTTCAGTAGGTAAGCCACATTGTGATTTCTTAGTTCGTTTGCTTCGCTCCAATTCGATTACGGACCACACCGTAACAATTTGTTTTTAGTTTTTTATGTTGTAGGCATGTCGAAAAAGGAAAAAAATACGTGACATTTTTTACACAAATCGCTCTGTGTTATAAGTACCAAAAGACGATATATTTAAGATGTCTAAGCAAGTCAAAATAGCGTCAGCATCGGTTTTGGGTCCTATTTGCATGGACTGGTCACGCTGCTGTATCTATATGCCAAAATACAGACGCTATAAATCTTATTTTCCCTACTAACAATCTAGTTTCAAAAGACGTGGTGATAGCATTCTTCAGGATTTAATGACTAACCAAGGAAAAAGACACAAAACATGATATGCAAGATATAAGGGTGACAGTTTAGCCCGAATAAAAAAGGATTTAAAAAAGAGCAGTGACAGCAGCATCCACCTTTCAAATTCATAACGTGTAAATCGAGCATCAGAACCTTTAGCTTCTATAAAAGAAGTTATATTTGGTATGCACGAATCCAAAGCATTTTAATGAACCTCTCCACAATGTAGCAACTAATAACTTCATTCACTGTATAGAATCTTATGAACGTAGCAAGCTTGTAGCGATCTTGATCGCAGGTGATCTCATGGTTCAAGATGCAAAATATCATAAGCTTTATATTACAGGTCATGATACAAAAATGCGGAGCAAGACGTGTAACAGATATTTTGAAGTCACAAGTACAAGTATAAAAGTATTTGCGAGGGGATGGCGTTTGCTGAATTGGTTGGTTTCATCCGTGAGAAATTGAATAGTGGAACCTGTGGAACTGACGAGTATGGCTTCCAAGTTCCACAACAGATCAGGTTTATGGAGAAGTTCTGAAAATCTTTCGCGGTAAAGGTGGATTAGTTGTGGAATTTTAAAGACATAGAAGTACTTACTCATCAGTTTCACTGTTCAATTTCCCACGGATGAAACCAACCATTTCAGCAAAGGCCAACCCTTCACAAATTCTTTTTCACTTCTCCTGCTCAAAAAGGGTCATATTAGCTTCGCGAAGCGAGCCTAAAAGAGTACATTTAGCCCCAAGGGCTTAAATAAAAGAAAGCCATATAATCCCAATCCCATTTAGTTTTTCATGAAATATACAATTTAATGTTAAGTATTTTTTATTTTCTCGCAGTCGAAGTGAAAAGCAGAGTGTTTAACACGTGGCTAAAAGCCATTATGACACTCGGACATATTTGTCCTCGCTCAATTCGCGAGCTCGTCCAAATAATCACTTCGTATCATGATGGCTTATTTTAGCCCCGTGTCAAACAATCTACTATTATTTTTGTCTTCAATATATGTTTTCCGCATTTTTGTATAAAGACGGGTCAGACAAATCTTATGATATTTTGCCTCTTTCCACGAGTTCACCTGCGCTCAAGATCGCAAGACGTTTTGAGTCTTGCAAAATACGTGCATAAGATCCTATCCAGTGAATGCTATTCGTAGTTGCCTGTGAATTTTTGTGGTAATGTTATTGCTACATACAGGGTTAATTTAACATTGGCTATCTCTCGCCACAAACAAATGCCAGATTGATTGAAGTTCAATCATTTGGTTGGCGGGCTGAGGCGGGGCGATAACCTCTTTCGCGCTTCACTGTCGCCGCGCCAGCATTCGCGCGCTTTTTGTAATGCATATAGTTCAAAAACTATTGGACGGATTGTGAAGCATTTTTTTAATTTTGTATAGGATACTATCAGGTTTTATTTAAATTTAAAAATATTTGACTATTTCATACGATATTTAGTTGTTATTTTAACTAGAACAGAAGAAATAATTGGAAAAATACACAATTTTCTTAATATTCGGCCGCCATCTTTAATTCATGAAATGGTATATTTTTTGTTTGATTAGAGGTTTTAATACGAATTGATTGACTAAAATCGGTGCTGCCGTTTTGAGTCTATATTTTTTTTAAATTATGCAGCCGCCATTTTGGAAAAGGACCGCCATCTTGAATTCCAGTGAATGAAATTTTCATTTCCTCGGATGAAATCGTTCACAATTGACCTTAGTATCACTGGGCAAAGCGGCTTGCTTTCTGCATAAAATTCAGCTTTCGATGAAAATATCGCCGTAAACCCTAAGCCTAATAAGAAATATACGTATTGAAAACGAAATGACAGCAAATATACGTCCGGAGAGTTGATTCAGATTTTGAGTTGTATGAAAACGTTGGTTCGATTCTTTTAGTACTATGCTACAGTTATGAATAATGTATAAAACTGATGTGATAACCCCTTACTAAACATAACTATTTAAGTAAAATATGTTTGTACCTATGATTTGTTTTAGAATCATCATTTATGTAATAATATAAATGTGTCCTTTAAGGTTCATCAAATGCGTGTGAATATTAGTATCCATTATTCACAATTAATTAGGTAAAATATACCTAGCGATAATTTTATATTGTTAAATATCGTCTCATCCCTTCCCTTTCCTTACGAATATCAACAATTATAATTATGCTATGGTATGTTTTTTTCTCAAACGTGTGGAAATAGCCTCTCCTTATGTTCGTGATAATGTCGTTTATCCTTGAGTAGCGTAAATGCAAATCAATATGCTCCAAATTACTTTTTTGGAAGGGAAACGGATAAAAACAATCTAAAATTCTGAACCCTCGTTGATAATTATAAGTGGTTTTAAAATAAATACGACTGCGAGAAAAAGCGATAGGTGTATGGACGGTACTCGCCTAATAATTTAAATAAAATAATATATGTACTTGTATAATTACAACAATTTAGTTTACCCGTTATCATTGCGTCAGCTACGCTTATCAGCGTAGACTTATCATTTATTTGTGTAGTCTATTTCCGCGCGTTTTTTAAGAAAATCACCGTAGGTTCGTGCCTCTGGCCTTGAAAATAATACTTGTCAGGCTATTCTTAAGTTTCCGGTCTCTGTAGTAATGTATCATGGCCTTGCTGCCCACTGACGCCATATATGTTGGCAGACAATAGTAATAGTTGAATGGTTGCAGACGATCTGGATCTATGGATCCGGGCCCAAATTGAAATGTTCAAATAATGTTTCTTCCAGGCTGTAAGGCTCATCGTTCTCCGTCATTTGCATGCTTGTATAATATTCGGCCTCACAGCCTAGTCCTCTCGTAGGAAAAGTAAATAAAGCAATAAGTCTACCGAACTAGGTGAAAACCTTTTAAATGTTAAATGTTTTGATTATTATAATTATATCAATATGTTTTAAAAACGTGTAAATATTATTATAGAGTTAAATAAAACAAATGATAATTTTACTCGAAGTTTTACTCATTTTAAAAAAGGCTTATCATCCTCATCAACATTCATATTTTTAGTGGAGGCTCTTAGAGCCTATTTTAGCCAAGGAAGCCACTTCGCCCAGGGGTACCTATAGGTAAACTGAGTTGGTTCTGACTAGGGAATGCAATCGGTTATTTTTGGTATGGGGAAAAAACCGGGTTTTAACCGAAACCGACGGTTATTTCATACAAATCGGTTAACCGATTGCATTCCTTAATTCTGACCTGGAGCCAAGAGCAGCCATCGTGCGGGGGGGGGGGGGGGGGGGGATGTGGCTCCGCCGCGCTCCACTCTAAGCTCAATGTCTTCGTAAATAAGGTAACTGTAACGTGTTTGGTATCATTTTCGGATAATTTAAGGATGCCGAATTCATTTCTGATATGATAATTATACATTTTCATATAAAAAAGCAAGATTTTTGAAAAAATATGAATACATGGTTTCCAATTTTTTTCAAAAACCTTGTATAATACAAAAACTGCCAGTTTAAACTCTATGAAAAAAAATTGAATATTATTGGTATCATTGTGTATACATTTTATTGGTATTATTGTGTAAAAAATACTTTAAAAAAATATTTATTACCACGTGGCAACTGGCAAAGAGGTTCGCTAAAGGCACTTGACGTTCTGAGCTTGTTATTTGCATAACTTAGGCAAATACATGAACTTATATCTAGTTATTAGACAATTTTAATACGCTGGCTTTATTTCCGGTAATTAAATACAAACTTATCATAGAAAAAAAATTGAAAAAATAAATCTCATCCATTCACATCGACGCCAAATAAATATAAGGTTAAATCGTCAGATCAGCGAGACTCCATGCGGTTTTTTCGGAGCGACGACTGAAAACATACGTGAAATACACAAAATAAATTTATGGTTATGCACCAAAATATTTGTGGATTATTGAATGAAATCGCGAGTAATATGCGCCAAGTGACATCAGGTACGCATAGACTTAAACTATCCGATCACGATAATTAATGCTCAATCGATTTTATTAAATATTGATAAGGTTAAATCTTACACAACTTGGTTCTAGTTTAAGAGAGATTATAGCCGTGACAATATACGAAAGTTTTGTGATGCCATTAAGGCTTTCTCTTTCTGTGACGTTCTTAGGTCTAAAGATCTTCAGGATGCGTTCAACATCTTTTACGACTTATTGAGATTATTTTAATATTTATGCTTTCCTGTAATTAGAGTCAAAGCCAATAGCAAACAAAAGAAGGTTACGTGGCTATCGAAAGGTATACGAAAGTCGTGTAAGGTCAAACGTCAAATGCTGAGTCAGGATAGAGCTAGTAGAGGTAAATCTAATAAGGTTTACATTAAAAAATACGACAAATTGTTACGAAAGTGTATACATAAAGCCCAACGTATTAGAAATAATAAATATATATTGACAAATAAAAATAAATGTACAGCCTCCTGGAATGTTATTACATCTCAAACATCTAACGTGGACCGTAGTACTGACATACATTGTTTGAAAATACACACTAAAATATGTACAAATCCTGATGAAATTTGCACTATTTTTAATGATCATTTTATTGGAGTAACTAACAATAATAATTTAAATAATTACATGACATCAAAAATTATTATTGAAAAAAATCAATTTACAATGTTTTCAATGCCAGTAAGTGATGACGAGGTTTACAAGCTTATTAAGTCGCTGAACATAGCAAAACTTGTGGTATTGATGGTATTTCAACACAAATCATTAAATTGATAGGTTTATTTATAAGTCGCCCTCTTTCTCATATAATCAACTTATCTTTTATTCAAGGCTGTTTCCCTGAACAGCTTAAGTTATCCATTGTGAAACCGGTTTTTAAAAAAGGTGACCGTGATGATCCGGGTAACTACAGACCTATTACTATCGTTCCTATCTTATCAAAAGTAGTAGAAAAGGCTTTTTATGTCAGACTATATAAATTCCTAAAAAAGTATAATATCTTGCATCCGGATCAATATTGCTTCCGCGAAGGATACAACACGGAGCTGACGTGTTTTGATTTCGTTAAATCCCAGTATTTTCGGTTCCGATATTTCCCGGGAGCAAACCCTAGTAGGTAATACTCAGAACAATTTTATCTGGTTTTATGTAATTTTGAATCAATTATTTGCTGACATTTTGTGTATTTATACATACTTACTTACTAAAACAACAATTCGTATGCGGGTAGGTCCTACTGTATTACTGTTAAAAAAAGCTGTTCAAGCAAGCTGGCAACATGGTATAAGGTATAATAGCAGCGTTCCACATTTATTTAGTTATTTCCTTCACGTTTTTATGACTGTTTATAATAAATTATCATGTTCACGTTAAAGTATCGGTAAATGGTATTCGATTTTCTCAAAATACCTATAGTAAGCACAAATTACTTTTCGCATATCCAGTAGGTATGTGTGCGCTTTCTTCACCTAAACTACTTAACAGGTTTTGATAGTGGTTTCACTATTTTCACGGTTGCCTCTGACCATAAACTATATCTCCCAGGAGTCAAGTCTACTCTATAAAAGAATTAACATTTGTTCAACAACTTTCAAGATTTATGTAAATAATTTATCGTTTTTGATTTTGTCAAACAAACTCAATGTTATTTTTAATACACGCTATTGTAACCTATTGACGACTTATTCATAGTATATTGGAAGTATTCATAATACGTTGCTTCCTCGAAAAGCTCAAATCACTAAATATTATAAAACAAAGTCTCCCGTCGCGTCTGTCTGTCTGTATGTATGTTCGCGATAAACTCGGAAACTACACGGCCAATTTCGATGCGGTTTTCACTAATGTGCAGCTTGATTCTTCAGGAAGGCTTTAGTATGTATTTTATATCTATGTATTAACAACCGTTTCGTTCAAATCACGAAATATTATAAAACGAAGTCCCCTGTCCCATCTGCCTGTCTGTTGTCTTTTTATTATTTTAGAGATAAATAATGAAATAATGTATGAAGAATATACATTTATTGCTCTCTATATTGAATGCAAGAAATAAATGGGATTACCCATTAATATTTTATTTTTAGTCGTTGACAGCCCTCACTATCGGCGACGCGGTTAGTGAGCCAATTTATTTTCACCGTTGATACACAGCCTTAACGTTCCGTTTGGCTTGCGCTGGAGACGACGACTTCAGAGGGTCATAAATCATAATGTTTTTGCTAAGAAAAGAGCGGCTTTTGTAAAGATCAAAGTAATGAGCCTTCTGTACTTGTACTATTATCTATTCGGTGGTAATACTTACGTTAACAAAGATATTAAAACACAATAGGCAAGTAAACTTACTTAGTACTAATGCTAACCTGATGCCTGAGACATATGTCCTTGGACTTTTGGAAGAAAAATACTACAGTTTTTATTTTTACTTTTGAGTTCGAAAAAAAGCAATCGAAGCGTGCTACTAGCTCCTGCGCCGCGTGGAAACTGGTAATGGCGGATTGTGTTCTCCTCCCATGGGCCCCACTTTTCGCCATATTGGGTTCCTGCGTCGCATATTTAGTTTTGGAGATATTTTGATTGCCCAACTTACCCGCTTGCTCAACATGCCCCTCCCTACCCTACCTATTTCATATTAATTTCTATTAGAATTAGGAGCTTATATATTAAAATTGAAAATGTTATTTTTAATACACGCTATTGTAACCTATTGACGACTTATTCATAGTATATTGGAAGTATTCATAATACGTTGCTTCCTCGAAAAGCTCAAATCACTAAATATTATAAAACAAAGTCTCCCGTCGCGTCTGTCTGTCTGTATGTATGTTCGCGATAAACTCGGAAACTACACGGCCAATTTCGATGCGGTTTTCACTAATGTGCAGCTTGATTCTTCAGGAAGGCTTTAGTATGTATTTTATATCTATGTATTAACAACCGTTTCGTTCAAATCACGAAATATTATAAAACGAAGTCCCCTGTCCCATCTGCCTGTCTGTTGTCTTTTTATTATTTTAGAGATAAATAATGAAATAATGTATGAAGAATATACATTTATTGCTCTCTATATTGAATGCAAGAAATAAATGGGATTACCCATTAATATTTTATTTTTAGTCGTTGACAGCCCTCACTATCGGCGACGCGGTTAGTGAGCCAATTTATTTTCACCGTTGATACACAGCCTTAACGTTCCGTTTGGCTTGCGCTGGAGACGACGACTTCAGAGGGTCATAAATCATAATGTTTTTGCTAAGAAAAGAGCGGCTTTTGTAAAGATCAAAGTAATGAGCCTTCTGTACTTGTACTATTATCTATTCGGTGGTAATACTTACGTTAACAAAGATATTAAAACACAATAGGCAAGTAAACTTACTTAGTACTAATGCTAACCTGATGCCTGAGACATATGTCCTTGGACTTTTGGAAGAAAAATACTACAGTTTTTATTTTTACTTTTGAGTTCGAAAAAAAGCAATCGAAGCGTGCTACTAGCTCCTGCGCCGCGTGGAAACTGGTAATGGCGGATTGTGTTCTCCTCCCATGGGCCCCACTTTTCGCCATATTGGGTTCCTGCGTCGCATATTTAGTTTTGGAGATATTTTGATTGCCCAACTTACCCGCTTGCTCAACATGCCCGCTTGCTCAACATGCCCCTCCCTACCATTAAAATTGAAAATGCGAAGTTAATTTCAATCACTCGATAAGTATATTCCTTTTTAATTTAACCGACTTACAAAAAAGGAGGAGGTTATATGTTCGACAGTTTGTATTTTTTTTTAATTATGTATGTTCACCGATTACTCCGCCAATTATGGACCAATTTTAGAAATTATTTTTTATTTGAAAGGATATACTCAAGGGCAATCCTCAAATTTTATAGGCACTTATAAAGTTTTTCATATATTTTCTTAAGCTATTTAAATATTTGCATGTGGTAGTCATCATCTCATCATGCTGAGCTGATGACGGAAGGTATGACTCCTTAATGGTTAAGAGTTACAGGATAATTCTTTAAAAAATCATCTATTAGGTAGGTACGTTAAGACTGTTAGTCATATTCTTTATAGTGTGTCCCTGAGGTAGTCTCCTTATTACCAAGTCAGGATCTGATGATGGAATACCAGGGAAATCGAGAAAAACCCTCAAATATTATAGGCACTAACAATGTTTTGTATATATTTTTCTAAATTTATTCAGTTGTTTTCGTCTGGTTGTCATCATCAGACAAACAAACTGAGCTGATGATGGAAGGTACAAATGAATATGAACTAACCGACTTCATAAGGTGATTCAAATCTGATCCGTACCGTACATAAAAGATTATTTATGATCTTTTAGTTTATTTTGAAGTCGGTTCTTATTTTTTTAATTTTTTTGTTTTATAAAATGTTCACTTGGAAGTTAAGCACATCCGTATCCTAATATAAACGGTGTTGCTAACGAAGAAAAATAAAAGTTGTGTCTACACTCTTCAATCATATTAAGGTGCGACCAAACCGCCGCTTAAAAAACGGTGACGGTACGGAATCGCAGTGACGCGTCGTATGCGTGCCGTTTTTGACGCATGCTCCCCACACCGCTGCTTAAAAAACGGTGACGGTACGGAATCGCAGTGACGCGTCGTATCCGTACCGTTTTTGACGCATGCTCCCCACACCGCTGCTTAAAAAACGGTGACGGTACGGAATCGCAGTTACGTGCTTCACGCGAATCTTTTTTGACGCAAACCTTCCAAACCGGTGCTTAAAATACACTGCGTCAAAATCATGCTTCAGATACCTATATGACATAAGTAGATGATCAACTGCAACAATCACAGCAACATGTGTACGTCATCTGATGAGGAAGAAGCTCTCCTATTAGCATTAGAAGCTGATGAGAATAACAGGTTGGTTATTTTTAAATTATTTAACTTTTCTGAGTATTCGTAAAAGTGTAATAAGTAAAATTTTTTCATTTTTAAATGTTCATCCCCCGAAGCCGATTCTTTTCCAAAAGCATGACAGATACTGCTAGTGGATTTTCCTTTAGTTTGATGATTTATTTTCAAATATGATAGCGTAAAAGTATATTATTTGTAAGGTATGTAAGAGAAATAAATGTCAGCACATGCCTTGGTAATAATTTTGCATTATGTTCCGTCTGTCTATCTATCTGTAATAGTCCATTTTCCTTGAGGTTGTAGAAAAATCAAGTTTGTGAGTAAACCCTATTAACCCTTTGACCGCTTTCATATTTCAATGAAGTGATTAGTCAGACGCCAAGCACATAAAGAATAGACCATAATGAAATGCAACAAGTGAGCCAATTAAAATAAACCAAAAACGATTCTAAATAGATTTTATTCATGATCGAAGTACACCTTAACTGACAGCACACGACGCCTTTAGGCGTTCTTGGCGGTCAAAGGGTTAAAAACTACACCCATTAATGACTTACTGTTTATATTTTTGCGAATAAGTCAAAACCTATCGGGTCTTACAGCACAAGTAAAGATACAAATCCAAAAACTATAAATGTGTTGTTTTTTTATTCCATAAAAGTTTTATTTTATATTTCCGTTGTTTTAGAGCGTGAGTTTTACTCTCACTTGACTTTTTTTATAATTTATTTTCAGGACAAGAAGAAAATGGGTGCATGACATAAATATTAAACGGAAACAATTTGGAGAGTATCATACCCTTATGCAAGACCTTCGAAAAGATGAAAAGCGATTTTATATGTATTTTAGAATGACTATTGAGAGTTCTGACAAAATTTTGAATTTAATTCAAGATGATATACGGAAAATGGACACAAATTATCGTGAAGCTATTTCACCAGAGGAACGACTTGTAATAACATTACGGTACGAGTACCTAAATAAAACACCATTAGTATATAAATTCGATGTTGCTTTAATTAATTAAAAATTAAATGTTGGAACGAATAATAATAAGGAGTTATAGTAATATGTGTTACGAATATGGGTCATATGTTCTGAGAAAGTCATTAATATTGACTTGACCAGTTCTTGAAGATTGGTTCATTACATTATTCATATCTTCCACATTAGACAGATCTTCTAAATTTTGGATTTCCTGTTCCATTATTACTTGACCAACTTTTAATTTAGTAACAGCTTGCCTTTTTGCTGTAAATTTCTTTACGGTCTTTGCGTAAGCAAGAAAAATACTGTCTATATCGTCATATTCCACCTTTTTCTTATTATTGAAATATTGTATTATTTCTGAAACAGAAGACGATGATGGTTCCTTACGTTTCATTCGTTTTTCACTTCTTCCTGTAATCACTGGGTTGACACTTTCAGAGCTCACATTATTTAAGGCTGTGGCAGTTTGGAGTATCGACGTAGGTGATGTAGGTGATGGTAAAGAATTTTCAAGGTTGTCAGTATTTATCGCTGAAGATGATGGGCGGTTTTCATGGTCAGTAGCAGTATCTAAAAGCAGAGATCTGCCGACATTTTCTTCACCATAATTTCTAACATCCAATTCTTCTATATCACTTACGTTTGACTCTGTTTTGGCAAACATTATGTACGGCCGTAAAAATGACATTTGATCTGCCCATACCCATTTTTTTTTATTTTTTGCTGCTTGACCAGTCTTTGTTTTTAAGCTTCGTATATAACGTGAATAATTATCTTTTAAATTTTTCCACCTGTTCTTCACAGTATCATCTGAAACATTAAATACATTTTCAGGTTTTTGGCAACAGGCGACTCATTCAAAACAATTAGCCATAGTTATCGAGTTGGTTTTAGTACTGTTCAAAATATTGTCACTGAGGTTTGTGAAGCTATATACAAAAGATTACAAAATGAGTATCTACCCCAACCTACACAAGAAATATGGAAGCGGTCATGTGAAGGATTCAGTACATTATGGCAAATTCCTAATTGTATTGGGAGTGCCGACGGTAAACACGTCCAAGTCAAGTGTCCCGATAAAACTGGATCTAATTATTGGTGTTATTTGAATAAATTTTCAATTGTACTCATGGCCATCGTAGGGCCCGATTATAAATTTCTATCTGTCGACATAGGAGGATTCGGGAAAAACAGTGACGGAGGAATTTTCGGAGCATCAAATATGGGTAGAAAATTTGAAGCCAACCAAATGAATGTCCCCGCTCCAAAACCACTCCCAGGTGAAAATGAACCGACACCCCACGTTATTATTGGGGATGAAGCATTCGCTCTGAAACCATATCTAATGAGACCTTTTCCATACCGACAATCAAGAAACGATATCAGGAAAGAAAATTACAACAAGAGACTATGTCGTGCGAGGAGAATAGTAGAAAATGCTTTTGGCATATTAGCTCGGAAATGGCGGATATTTTATAGACCCCTCGAAACAAAAGTGGAAACCACTATAGCAATAGTTAAAGCTGCGTGTGTTTTACACAACATGGTTAGAACGATACATAACGATGATGATTATGTGCATTTGTTACAGCCACCAGAAGATGAAATCCGTTCCTTTATGATAATCAATAATGATTCGCGACGTTCATCAGAACTAGCTTTCAGAACGAGACAACATTTTGTAAATTATTTTAATTCATAAAGCGAATTTTTAAGTAAGTAAACTAGGTAAGCACAGTGTAAAAATAGAAAATTAAAATACTAATTATAAGTACAATTAAACTTGTAAAACTTACTTACCGTCTTTCTTTAAATGTATCCCTATTTGCATCCAAATCGCGTCCTTTTTCCTTATATTTTTGTAATCCGCATGAGATAAATCGTACAAAATTTCATGTTCTTTGACTAATTCAATCAATTTTTCAGTATTCATTTTTGAAGTAATGAATCTTTATGACTGAAATACAGTAAACAGTCAATTTTATTATGTACTGTCAATGTCAAGTGGGAATGACAATCCTTCTTGAAAGATAAATATTCTATTTTCTTGCAATCCTGTCGTCATCAGTGGCCTGTACTATATATGATACTTTACATATTCAGCCTCTTCAGAATTTATCATGGAGTACCTACTACTTACATTCTTCAGCATACATGTATATACACAAGATCAGATTCTGACAAATTATCAGTATTATAAAGTAAAAATAAAATGGAAATTACTATATATGTAGTTAGACGAACAGGAATCATGTCATACACATGCATTTATAATGAAATAATGAAATAATGATCTTTATTCTGTAAGTAGGCCACAAGGGCACTTTTACAAGTCTGACTCTACGGCGTTTCCCAAGAGGAGACCACTGAAGAGAAGAAAGCCGAAACAAACTCAACAGTCAGTCATTTTTTCGAAATAACTCTTATATCTATTACAATATTCGTGCTTAGCCTAACCTAAATATATGTTTTGAGTATAAACTCAATGCGTAGTTCTTCAAGAAAACATATCAAAACTTATAAAAGTAAAAAAAAATATCTAGAATATAAAAAAGCAAAATAGTGATTTTTATTTAAAATAACTTACATACGTTTGATATGCCACCTCATAAGAACCGTGTCCCGGTAAAAGTAAATTATTTGGTTTCTGTTTTTTATAAATAAATCCGTCCCAGGGATTTAAACTTTCTTTGGGGATTAGGTTTGCGGGTAAAACGATACTATCCTAAACTTGTAGAAAATGTGACGTCATATCACCCATCTCCACTAAGCTAAGAAAATTAAACTGGAAGAGACTGACTCTATTTTGGGTTGTCCCTACGCCGCATTGCCATATTTAAAAATGTATCGTACATATATCATATAGAACATGCTTAAGTACAATCCTTTCGACTTTGGACTCGACCCGACTTTTTGGTGTCAGTTAAGTATTCTACTTACCGTCCATATATACTTTCTTTGTTCACCTTACAGTTATAGGGAAAAAAGAAAAATGTCAACGTCAATCATTTGCCACGACGACATTAGTTAATAGTAGACCTAAGAAGTTTCGTAAGTAGAATGGACTTGTTTGTCTCTTTTTCATCTTTGTATCAATAGTAACACCATAGTGGAACATCACTTTAAATTATATGAAAATCGAAGATGTACTATAACATTCAAATTTTCATTAATAAAAATAACATATTTAAAGGATAGTATTAAAAAAAACCTAAGAATACTGTTTTGCACAACTAATCATTCAAATTTAAGTACAACAAAACAGCGTTTTGTGTTTTTTTGCGTTCAGATTATTTGATGTGCTAATCAGTATTTCTTGAATGGTCGGTTTAATGTTTTTTTTTTTTAAAGGTATGTCTAGAATCTGATGATCTCTATGTGAAAAACGAAGTGTTACCGACAATAACCGAGAAACCCCGATTCGCAAATCTTTGCGTAAAAAACGCTGCATTTACAAAACAGTTGCGTCTTTTACGTCACCGGTGTGGTGTCTGCCATAAGATCTCCATGTAATATTTTTTGCGATTTTTACGCAGATCAATTTACGGTGCGTCAGCGTATTTTGAGCAGCGGTGTGGGGAGCATGCGTCAAAAACGGTACGGATACGACGCGTCACTGCGATTCCGTACCGTCACCGTTTTTTAAGCAGCGGTGTGGGGAGCATGCGTCAAAAACGGCACGCATACGACGCGTCACTGCGATTCCGTACCGTCACCGTTTTTTAAGCGGCGGTTTGGTCGCACCTTTAAGCATTACACGTATAGTTGAATCATCGAGAGCGTGGAATTGCATATGTAGTAGTATTGTTTGTTTACAGGCATTCTATATTTGAATTTTCTATTTTCTTGTACTATCAGCATACAAAGAGGTTGTTATATATATATATATATATATATATATATATATATATATATATTGAAGAACTAAAAACAAAAATAATGTCAGTGTGAAATTGTCAATATTATTTACGTTGTGCGTATATTTTTACATCTGATTTGATTGTATTCTCAATTAATTATTGTGTCCGCCCGTACGACTACGAATAATTTCTATATTTTTAAAAAATATGGCTGTAAGTAATTTTGGTCCTATTGAGAGTCAAAGTAAGCAAATAATTTTCAACTGTTATAAATATTTTGAAAATGAACTGACGAAAAATTTAAACTTGCCTGACACCGCTGCCCAGTTAGTTGAAAAAGCTACAGGTGTTTGTCTCTCTACTGTTTATAACATTGTGACTGAGAGCAACAGCGAGAAATTCGCAACAACAAAAAAATTCACCTCCCCGAAGAATAAAAAGTTGCGTCCTTGTCCGTCATCAGCAGTAGACGATTTTGATCAGGAAGTCATCCGGAGAACTATACACAATTTTCATCTGTCCCATAAGCAACTTAAAGGGACTCCACTCTGTGTTAAAATCCGATATAGATTACAAATTTGGCATTTCCACCTTACGAAAACAAATACAAAAATTAGGATTTAAATGGAAAAAGACCGAGGACAACCGAAAAATATTAATGGAAAAACACAACATACGACTGCTAAGAATAAATTACCTTATCAAAATTGCGGAATATCGATCTCAAGATAGACCACTAGTTTATACTGATGAAACCTACATCCACACTTCACATGTGTCCGGAGAAGCTTGGACCGATGGAACAGAATTTGGTGTAAAAAAACAAATCAGTACAGGCCAGCGGTTAACAAACTTTTGAATCGTGCTCCAACGTCAAATTCTAATAAACAAGAAATGATGGATTGGTTGACAGAACACAACATTTCGTATAACCGGTTGATGTACAAAACCAGTTTGTATGAATTAATTAAACAAAATAAAGAGCGGTTTCGCGAGTACCACATAGATACAATTTTAAAAGAACATGGCCACTCCGTATTACGATTGCCACCGTATCACCCGACATTCAATCCGATCGAAAATATTTGGTCCATGGTAAAAGGATATGTAGCAAAAAGAAACGTTTCATTAAACATGCAAGGCATTATGAGTTTAGCAACTGAACGAATGAATACCATCACTGCTGAGGACTGGGAAAATATTTGTCACCACGTCGAAAGTGAAGAAAATAAATATCGATGTCAGGAAGGAGAAATGGATCAAATAACAGACAATTTTATTATCAATACGTGTGACAGCTCAGATGAAGAACATGATAGCGAATAAAAGAAAAAAACAGAGGACTACTACTTATTCCACTTCTTGGGTATGTTATTTTATTAAGTTAAGAGAAAATTATTCTCCTTTTGATGCAAACGGTACAACCACTACAAATGCAATTCCATCTTCTCGATAATTCAACTATACGATACGATTAGATTGATTTTTGTATTATGAATCAAGTAATGCAACAATTTCAGCTTAATACCTCCACGCGTTCCTGAGTACAAGTCTTGGCAGATGGACAGACGGACGGAGTACAAAGTGATACGGAACATAAAGTGTTGCAATACAGCGTCAAGTAAAAACTTATAATAGGCTACTTCCAGTTGTTCTAGTAACTTGAAATTGGGTATGAAGGTAGCTCTTACACAACCAACGTAAAAAGTATAAAAATCTTTATTTTTTTCCTCGACGCATTTTGCGTAAGAGTAGGGTTGTCTGCAAAGAAATATAACGTAATAGAGTCTGGCTACTGAAATATTATCGCGCGAAATTCAAAAAATCTTGGGCTGGTAACACTTTGGGAAGTAGGAATTATAGTTTTGATATTAGTTTTTTTTTTAATTTTCTGTGTTCACGTAAGGTACCTTAACCTAAGGAAATAGAATATACGTTGACGTGCACTCAGTCAATGTAAAGTACAGTGAACGACAAACACATATGTTTTCGTTTTCTCACCATAGGTGAATATCAGATTTCGTGTTTTGCACTTGTCCCAACCCATGTTAACTTCGTATATAATAAACCATTGCAGTCAAGTTTTTTTTTGGTTGAAGTTCATTCTAAAAACCAGTATTTCCATTAATAAAAATGACAGTTTTTTTGAATAGATGATATTTATAAAAAAATATCAAAGTTCAAAAATCTAAGCTCTTTGGCGCGTCCTTCACAGTCTTCTGTTTTTGAAATGCCTATTTCTTTTATTTTTTTTTCCAAAATTCTCGTATTGAACAGGTTTTCCTATATCAAGGAATATGGAACTATATGTAGCTTTAACACCAATTTTTTTATCATCTAATCAAAAGTTATTGTCAATTCAATTTTGTCCACCCCAAAAACACCTAATTTCTTTGGTGTATTTGTGCAGTCTTTAATAATGCCTAATTTTACGTAGACAATCCATACTTCCCGCCTCCGCGCTCCGTTAAGTTGAGATCTATCGCCCGACCAGTGCAGACCGGAGCAAAGTCACAGTATTGGGTCGTTCCGTCATTTCGTGCCATTTAGACGCGTTCCACGAAATAAAAAATATACGTATATTTCGATGAAGATATTTTATAATTACGAAAAGATACTTAAATACTATTTATTTTAAAGAAAGGCACCTTAAGCATATTCTTGGTTTTCCTAAAAAAATCAAAGATGGTAATGCTGCTCAGGATGGTAAGGAAATTCGACGATTTGGTAATGAACAACATTGGATGGTAATGAAATTACTCTGGATAGTAATTTATGATAAGGAAGCTAATGAAACAATTTATTATCCAAGTTACTTTAATCAGTCTATATTGTAATACGAGTAACAAGCAGTCTTTAATTTGACATTTTACAAACTAGGTAATACTTATGGTTATTAGTACGTTTTACCGTTAACTAAAATTAATATATTTACTTTCTTTATTTATTTTCTCTATGCTTTTACCCAAATAGCTGTTTCACATAGTTATAAAAATTTAAAATAACAAAAAAATATATCTTAAAATGCTTTGATAGCGTTAGTCAGTCAGGCTTAAAATCAAACAAAACAACAAATAAACATTAATAACAAATAAAAAATGCTTTACTGGACATACGCGTTCACTGCTATATTAGTCAAGTTCTGATTCATAATAATATTCCTGCATTATTCCAAAGAACCTGCAAAAAATAATATTATTGTTGATTAAAATACATAACTAATCCTTTAAATGGAAACATAATAAAGAGGAATATTATTTATAAGTAAAATACCTGATGTACTTTCATCGTCCCTTTAAAAGAAGGGATTTTGTCAGGCCACCTTTTTTGCTAACTTCCTCTTCACTGATGACGTCAAAGTGGATTTTATCGATCTTTTGGCTAATAACTTTAACGAATTCCGGGAATGAACCAATAGCGCCACCAAATTTCACATAATTATCTGCTGTTCGTTTGACCACAGCTCCAATTCCGTCTGGTGCTCCTTTACCATGACCTGCCTCTTGATAATTCCAAGTGATTTTCTCTAAGCTTTCAATGTGTTCTTTTAGTTTCGTAGTCATGTAGAAAATATATCGGTTGCGATATTGGCTGCTAGGCGAATCAGACAGGAAATGGATGGTTTTAAGTGATGGTACTAGTTCCTGAGCAACCTTAAACATGGGTATCAAATGGGCCCAAATAGAACCAGCATCATGGTTTAAATTTTCACTGAGAGTGCAAAAGGATTTTGTTGCTAGGGTTCCAGTTTCATTATCTAAGTAATAAATAACGCCTGTATGAAGAGATGCTCGTCCTCGACTGCCACCAAAATGGAAAGATTGAATTTCCTCTTTATATTTAAAGGCATAGTTTTCACTGAAGTCTATATGTATTAATATCTCGTCACATTTGAAGTTATCTTTCAGGTGCTTTATTGCAAAATATTGTTTAAATATTGTGACAATGATGAAGGTAGTTATCCTGCAAATCATGTAATTTTAAAATAATGTTTCGTGGATTATCATCTAGTCTCTTTTTTGTTGAAATCGTTTTTAATCTTTTCTTGGCCTTTTCTATCCTTGTATTTTTCCTTTTCCACTATCCACTGATGGTAGGTTATTTTATCTTCGTTATTAAATTGTAAGTAATCCAAAACTTTATTTTTGCAAATTTCACACTTTCTCTTGACGCAGTTATCATTTAAGGAATCGCAACATATCTTTTTTATCATCTCTGTTCCTGAACCTTCTTTTACAACCTTTCCAGTTTTCAAAGCCTTCATTAGAAGGTCTACATTACAATGTAATTTGCAAAGGCAAGTGTCTCTTTTATTGCTGGGGAATACTACCCAAAATGGCCTATACTCGCAGAAAAATGAGTAGCCCACATAGTAATGTTCTTTTACGAATTTATTGTGCAGATTCTTGAGATTATCCATAATATACCTTTTCTGTTTTTTTATCCTCTTGCGTTTTATAAACTCATTTTTTCCGGCTGCTACGCTACTGTTTGTATCTTCTTCAAAGAAAAGTACCATATCATGTTTCATTTTATTTGGTGTTTGTTGTGGTAGCTTGCTTCTAAGTCTAAAAGGCATGTTTTTCCGAACTTTGTACTTTTTCATCCTATTTTTATCTGGCATGATGTTCTTGATAAAAAATATCTTTTCCGTCTTTTTAAGAGAATCATACCCGTGTTTCATTTGTCGCTTTATCGTTTCAGCGAAAAGTAGTTTCTTCTTTACGTCTTCTACTTTGTCACTCCTCATTAAATCATTAACCTTTTTTTCTATGCTATCCCCCACGCTTACTGTTTGTTTCATCTGAACTGATAATTTGCGACTTAAAATTTTCTTCTCCCTTTTTAATTTTTCGTTATCCTCTTTAAATTTTTTAACAATCTGTTGATGTCTGTAGCGAATTTTTCGCAATGCATTTGAAGGCGGAGTACGTTGATGACGTACGATCGGTGGAGTTGACACTTTTGCCACTACTTCTAATGGATCTGGACCCTGTACTTCATTCTCTAGTTCCTCGGTATCGCTAATCGGGGGAGAATTATCAAACAATATTTGGTCTATTCTCTTTTTTTCTTCTTTTTTCTTTAAATAATTTATAGCATTTCTCCGCCACCTCTTTCGTTGTTCCCTTTGATCTCGAGGAGTCAACTCTTTGATACTGCGAATTTATTTCTTTTCTTTTCTAACCAGGTATCTTTTTCTCTCTTTTTCCTTTTGAATGGCGTATAATTCTGGGTTTTCCATGATTTTTAAATATTTTTGTTTTTTACGAAGTCTATCTTTGGCAAGTTTTTCTTCTTTCGTTAATGTTTTTTTGTGTCTAGCCATATGGAAATCATTTACTTATCTGAAACATTTGGTTGAATAAGTAATCAAAATTGGCCAGTTGTCAATCAAATTCATTTAATGCTATCAAACTTCCAACTATTAAATTGCCTGTTTTTAGAGGTAATTATTTGCATTGGCTCGAGTTTAGGGATAGTTTCGAGTCAATGATTCACAACAATAACAATATTCCGGACATAAACAAATTCCATTATTTGCGCTCGTCGCTGGAGGGAAGCGCGAGTATAGTTATAAAATCAATTGAATGCAGCGCGAATAATTACAAACTTGCCTGGGACATTTTATGCGACCGATATAACAATAAGAACATTTTAATTAATAACCATCTAAAGTCCTTATTTAATTTTGATAGCATGTCAAAGGAATCCTTTAAGGCTTTGAGGTTTGTTGTGGATCATTTTTCTAAACATTTGCGAGCTCTCGAAACACTCGGGCAACCTACTGATAAGTGGGATACGTTAATAATATTTATGATTTCTGCTAAATTGGATTTAACCACGAGTAAAAAATGGGAAGACTACAAATGCAATCCTAAAGAATTACCTACGTTAGACGAATTTTATTCTTTCTTGCGTAGCCGTGCTGATGTGTTGGAAACATCCTATAGTAACCACTCCGAGAAAAATGACCAAAAAATTGTGTCACGGGAACAGAAATCAAAGTATAATAGTAATCAATATAAGTTTCATGGTTTCTGTTGATAAAAAATCGAACAACAATCAGTGTGAATTATGTAAACAAGGTCATCGTTGAGTGTTCAAAATTAAAAGAAATGAGTATCGATGACCGAATCAATGAGGTTTACAAATTGCGTTTATGCAAAAATTGTTTTCGTAAAGGTCACAATGTATTTAATTGTAATTTAAGAGGGTGTTGTCACATTTGTAAGAAAAAACACGATACATTGCAACACAAATACGCAGTAGCGACAAAGAGCTCCAGTAGTTCTGCGCCACCTGTTTCTTCTTCGCCAGTGTCCTTGTCGGTTGTTTCGACAAGTCAAGTTTTGTTATGTACCGCTTTAGTCAACATAGTTTATAATGACACGACATACACTGCGCGGGCACTTCTGGATTCCGGAAGTCAATCCTCATTTATAACAAATAGTTTAAAAGATAAGTTGGGTTAAGCTGGAGATAGCATAAATTCTATTAATATTTGCGGCATAAACAATGCATCCCCTAGTAGCATTTACCGTTGGGGTGTTCTCGCCAACGGTGGGGATTTTGTAGGGAAGTGGTAGTGGACATGCCAGCAAAGCCCCAACATTGGGGTAACCGTGTTGAGTTCTCGTTGATTTTCCCACTAACATATATCATTGGGCCCACTAACTCTGCGATCTATCAACCAACGAGGATATTTTCTCGTGGGTGTATCGTTGGGTTAACCGAAATAAAAATTAAACTTTTATTACTTTCTACTCACGTTTTATTGAAGAAATTTTATTCAATTTGCAAATCTATGCTATTAATATAAACTTCCATTTGGCTGCTACTGATTAAAAGAAATATGATGTGGTTAAAAACGCAATGGGCCTACAATGTAATACCAAAGTGATATTTTCCACAAACGCATGACAGCGGGCCAACGCCCTCAACGGTTGACTAGCCAACAATGTTTGTGATGTATTTATCACAAAATTATAACGTTAGCCCTACAGCTCTATGGTTGATATTTATCATCAAGGAATTTGTTCAGTTGTTACATCGTTGGCCTTACCAAATTGAAGATACAAACAACCACTTAGTATTTTTCTGTATCTACAAGGTAGGTACCTACCTAAAGTACCTACTTTTGTTTGTAAATGACCACGATGTCAAATATAACGCGCCTCCCTCATCCCTATGCAAGTGTTAATAAACATAGTAGGTAAATGAAAAAAATCATATTAATCTTTTTCTAGTTTTGCCTCCCCTATAATTTAAAATAATTAAAACATTTTCTATTTGAATTGACATCAAAAAATCTGCATCTGCAGGGCAGTATTACCCTAAATCTTTCGTATTAAAATGAATGCCCTCCTGTAATTTTATTATTCTAGAGTCCGTTAAGTAATGCTTCGTTCTCGCGACAACTTAACGTGGTTCAACGACGTTATACGGTCGAGGTCTTAAATACCTTTACAGCAGTCGTGTCAAATACCTACCTGTATAATATTTCCTTTTATATGTACTTACCTACAGATAATACCTTACTTAGGTACTAACACCGATATTATTGTCCGAGGCATATTAGAAACAGATACCTACTCACATAATATTTCTGACTTCGTCTATACACATACTAATACATAATAATATTTAAATCACCTTTTTTGAGTTTGTTAATCGGCGATTATGTACCGGAATTTTTGAAATCGCTCCATAATCTGGTGTTATTGGGCCTGCCATCATTGCCGCACGAACTACACATTGGCGCAAGTGGAGACGAATGCAAGATACATTGCCGTTTTGAAACACGGGAAGGACTCAACACATTTAGAAAATCATCAATGTATGTCGGCCTCGCTCGATTCGCGCCAATGTGATAAAGCGCTCAAAATGCGGCGGTGTTGCCACTGTTCATATATTTTCTGAACATACGCAATAATGCGAATGATAACAAATATAAGTTGATAAATATTTTCCTTGTATAAGGTACATGCCTACGATAGACAAGCTTATGTAGAATAATAAGAAACCTATTTAAAACTAGGTTATTTTTTAGACTGCATCTTTATATTATTTTGTGATGTTTATAAATAAGTATTATTATTATTATAAAACCAAAGTTACGCTGAAGAGGTTTCGAGTGTTATTATTGAGCTACGTATTTTCAAACTAATAGGATCACTTCGTTGTCGGTCTGTCTGTAACTTTTGCAGGGTTAAGATATAGAATTCTAAGTCAACGCGGTAACGGTTTTCTAAATTTTATAATTCACCAGCTGGCGCAGAGGTGAGCTGCTGACTTTTTGATTTCAGAAAACCCTCATTAAAAGATACTGCCCTTTGTGCCGCATATTTAAGCACCCACAAAGGAATAATAACCTATATAGCGTACTTCCCGTTAACCTTGAGTCATACAATTTGGTAAGAAACAGTGCCAGTATCACAAGGAAAATAAATCTGAAAACCGTAAATTCGTAGTAAGGAAAAAAAATTGCGGTTATATACTTATTTGCAGTTGGTAAACTAACTACAACCTACCTCGATGTATAAGGACATCAGTTTTCCAAGCAAAGTTAAGTTTCTACCTCAATCCAGTTTATAATTTCGCTAGAGCAATGTTCTGTCGTTTTCGTAGTTTATGAACGCCAATAAGTTACCCAATTATTTTGACTAAAATTACCTAACTGGTTATTATATTGAGGTATGCAATTCTTGATGCACGAGTCTTTTTACTGAAACTTACAATAGACCGTAGGAATTCAAAGATTTTTATTTGCCGGCAATAGCAACACTGCATGTGGTCATGTCAAAAATGACATTTTGTTTATTTGGCGTTCGGCGAGCACAACGACGCGGTTCTCGAACGAGACACGAAAACTAGTTTGTTTAATGTAGTGCAAGTGTAATTATAAAACTACAGTAATCAAATCAGGTAAGTAATGTTATTGTTAACTCCAAATAATGGTTATTTCAAGTTTGCAGTGCATGATTTGTGGTGGTATTCCTAACCGCGTGGACCGCGTGGTGCTAGTGCAAGATTTATTCATGTCTAATAAGTCTTGTTATGATTATGACTAATTATAATTAGGCACTGACTAAAACTGTGGATTTTGTAATATGGGTTACTTTGAACGAAAGGCGGCGCATCATTTTTCTCCCGATTATAAAACCTATTGCGTTTTCTACTTTTTCTAGTAACATTCCACTTAACATAACCTGTTATACAAAAAGACAGTAAGACAAAAAGATGAGGGTGTGTTGATGATGCCTCAGAAGCAGCGTTGTATGTGGCCTCCGCACAAATTAATGACCAAGTTTAACAAATGTATTGATGGATCCATTGTTTAATCGAAACATTTGCAAATGGCGTCATACTTAACAATTTGTATTGATACTTTAAAAATGTATATCTCGTGTACCGTAAATTGCCGTAACTTGAAGTAGGTACCTATGTACTATCTAAAAAATATACGAACTTCCAAATCAATGGCCCATAATTAGGGCTGCCATCTCGATAATAGCCGAACCCGGACAAAAACTCCAAAAACCTTGAATATTTGAAGTAAATCACATTTTCTCAGGACCTGATAGATTTTATTCAGTTCGAAAAGGTTTTCCTAATACAAAAAGTATCTTGGTTTTACCCGGATACATGTTGAAAGCACTCCCGGACGTTCCCCAGACGGCAATCAAACTAGGACAAATCTGAAGTAACCCGGACGGATGGCAACCATACCCATAATGGAAAGTTTATCCTTTATAGTAATCAGTGATTGGAACTTACAGGTGCAAAAATTTAATGAAACTTGCCAAGCGGACATCAAAGTATGTTACACTGAAAACAAACATACCAATGAAGAAACTGAAAAATATCAGAAGCAGAGGTAGCTGGTAGTAACTACACCGGGTACTTCTACTGCTGAAGGTGTCGCTGAAAAATATCAAAAGCATGTAGCTGGCACTGAAGTATACCTAACTACATAGTTTAGGTAAGTAAATATAATTATGCTTTAAGTTTGTTACAACATGAAGCTAACTGTATTTTGAAGTCTGATATATTTTTTAATTTTATGCACACCTAATTCAAAAACTTATTATTTTAAGGTTCCCTGGATTCGACTATAACACCATTTTTAAAGGATACTCCTAAATCTAAAGCCCTAGGTAAGATAATTACAATATCCCAAAATACAAATATTTGTTATGGAGGTCATGAAACAAACTGCCTTTTTTGCGAGATTTAATCAGTTTTTTTTTATATATAGATGCTGTTCGCCAGAACCAAATTGCTACAAATGCTACAGATGCCAAGATACACGAAGTAATATCGAATTGGTTGAGTTTCAACAAAAACCGAAATGGAGGAACGGAAGCCCGCAGTTAAGGAGTAAATCAGCTGTTTCAAGGAGGTCGAAAAAACGGAATCTAGCTAGAAAAAGTTCACAAATCAAGCAAGAGGTAAATGTCACATGTAATTTGAATAACAAACCATCCACTATATCTAATGAGTCACTGTTAAGTACAGAAGCTGTTTTTTTTCCGAATAATGAAACCTATATGATTAAAATAACTTTCCACTCAGATATTTCGCTAAATATAGTTCTGCCAAGGAACCCTTCAGTTCTTCAGATGTTAATTCTTTTCTTATATTGTGGTCTAAGAAACATAATATATGTCATTCTGCTCTCAATGATTTACTTAGAAGCTAAAACCTTACCACCCTTCTTTGCTGAAGGTTGCACAGAGATTATAGGTGACATCGTACAGTGTTAATGCTTGGCAATGATGTCTTAAATAAAATTATGTTTGTAGCTAGATATATTTTTGTAAACAGCTGCCGAGCATAAAATCAAATTATGCAATGCTCCAATTTCCTCACTTAGGGATATTGTAATCATCTTACCTAGGCGTTAGGAGTTTCCTTTAAAATGGTGTTACAGTTAAATCCAGGGAACCCTAAAATAAGGAGTTTTTGAATTAGGTATGCATAAAATTAAAAAAAATCAGCCTACAAAATACAGTAGCTTCATATTGTAATAAGCTTAATGCATAATTATATTTACTTACCTAAACTATGCAGTAAGGTATACTTCAGTGACAGCCACATCTTTTTGATAGTTTTCAGCGATATGTACAGCAGTAAATAAATAAGTAGAAGTACCTGGTGTAGAACATACTTAGTACCAGCTACTTGCTTCTGATATTTTTCAGAAATATATTCTTCATTAGCAGAAGTACCCGGCGTACGGCATTACTTTAGTGGAAGCTACCAGCTTCTGATATTTTTCAGTTTCTTATAAATTTTCAGTGTAGAATGTACTTTAGTGGCAATTTGCATCTGACATTTTTCAGTGATGCATTCTTCATATCAGTACAAGCACCTGATGTCGAATAAGCAACCGGTGTATGGTGCACTGAGTACTGGTTTTCATGATAACATGGCGCAGAGGATCCGGGTCACTGTGGATCGAAAATAGGCTCCCTTTTAGACACAAAAATTAAACATTTAGGTTTTTTTATTACAATGAGTTTAATCGCAGTTAGATGCTAAAATATTTTTTGGAATAAATAGGTTTGCAAGCAGGTGAGAATTTTTTTTCCTGAAAAAAAATATGGAGCTGGATTCATAAACTCAATATTTCTGAAACCGTGTTTTTGAATGAAAAGAGTTTTTATTTGCAGTTATAATACCTACTACCGCAAGCCCTGTACTATGCCAAAAAATCAAAAATAATTCCTGTTATTGCCATCTCCGAGGATATAACGGTTAGGCTTGCGGTAGTAGGTATTATAACTGCAAATAAAAACCCTTTCCATTTAAAAACAGATAAAATAGGGAACAATTTTTATGTCTATGGGTGCCGATTTTCGATCCACAGTGTGGCTTTACGGATGTACCTAATGTTGGCTATTCCCAGCTACTTACAGTTCTTTATTGCTACTTACTGTCAACACCCATTTTATTAGTGTTATCTTTGGAAAATAAATGTGTGTGAAGTACTATGTTTTTTATTAACATTGGCAATAGTTGAGAAAATAAAATATCCCACTAGGCCCAGTTGCCCCGACTAGAGTAAGCCCTTAACCCAGAGTTAAACGTCTATTTACGTACGCTTGTTGCCGCCTTACCTCGGCTTGAGACGCCAACTTTGGTTGGCGCAAGTGGACTTATTCGTAGTGGCAGCAAAGGGGTCGAGCCCTATATTTTCAGTGCCTTTCAGGTGCCCTTCCGAATATTTAGAACTGTAGATATATCTACGTTGACCTTCCGTTACTTCTAACGAAAGACTGACGTAGACACTCCCTAAGGTCCCACTCCGGTGCAGAAAATGTCATGGGGATATTTTTTAATAACGAACAACTTATTCTGTAAAGTTGTTTGGTATTTTAAAATATCACTAACGTTTTTGTATACCGGTATGGGACCTTAGGGACTGTCTACGTCGGTCTTTCGTTAAAAGAAATAACGAAAGGCCAACGTAGATATATCTACAGTTCTAAATATTCGGAAGGGCCTCTGTAACGAAATACCCAATTGGCACTATGTGGATAAACAAACAAAAGGCCAACGGTAGGGGTTCGGTTAGAAAACACGCAATTGGCCTTACGTGGATAAACAAGTGAGGGGCCTACCTTAAATTGCTATCATTGGGCCACCTTGTTTTAAGGTAGAGAATCCAACGTAAAACAAACGGTTGGGCCTATGTAAGCACACCTGGTTTGCCCAGTACAGAAAAGCATATTAGGCCCAACGGTGATCCTACCGTTGGTACTACTATTTTTAGGGGTGACAAGCCTCACCGTTGCCCAACTAAAAGGTGGACGGAGGCCCAACAAACAGCCAACTCAAAATGCTACTAGGGTCTACAAGCATAACAGAAGAATGTCTACTCAAAATAAGCTCTCGAGTCCTACCCTACTATGTAAATGTTAAATGTTTGTTAATTCCGCAGATCACTAATATCTTGCCTAATTCGCCAATTGATGTAGCGGGATTACAGTTACCAGCTAATATTGAACTTGCTGACCCGAGATTTTATTCTCCTTCTGAGATAGACATTTTGTTGGGAGCAAACGTTTATTGGGACATGATCAAACCTAATATTATCAAGTTAGGTACTAATAAGCCGATTTTGCAAGATTCCCAACTAGGATGGTTAGTTGCTGGACCGATAGGCAAAGCTCAGCCTTTACGAGAGATTCTGAGATCTGTAATTTTAGTCAGGCAATTCGCGACTCTTTGGAGAAGTTCTGGTTAATAGACGAGTTACCTTCAGCGAAAACGTATTCCCCTGAAGAGCAACTATGTGAACAGCACTTTGAAGATACAGTAACTCGTTTACCTAACGGTCGGTTTTCTGTTCAAGTTCCTTTAAAGGAAGAACCGGAGAAGGCACTCGGGCATAATTTTTATACAGCGAAAAAATGTTTGGAGAATTTAGAGAAAATGTTTACCAGATATCCTAATCTCAAGCAAAAATATCGAGAGTTTTTGAAAGAATATGGTGATCTAGGTCATCTAACGCAAATTGAGCGGCCTACATTTGGAATTTATCTGCCGCATCATGCTGTATTCCGAGATAAAAGCGAGACCACTAAGCTGAGAGTAGTTTTGAATGCTTCATGCAAAACTTCCACTGGGAAGTCCTTGAATGACATTCAAATGATTGGCCCTATTGTGCAAAGTGATTTAATATCTCTTTTGTTGCGTTTCCGCCAGCATAGATTTGTTTTATGACAAAAGTGTATCGACAAATTGAAGTGCATCCATCTCAGCGCCATCTGCAATTGATTTTATGGCGTGAAAATGTGGCCCAACCTATCCAAGTATTACGACTAAATACAATTACCTATGGGATGTCAGCAGCACCATTTTTAAGTACGCGCTGTCTTTTGCAGTTAGCACTCGAGTGCACTGATAGCGTTGTGTCTAATGTAATTTAGAACGACTTTTATGTTGATGACTTGAATACAGGTGCAGATTCAGTGGGAGAATTGAGGCACATCGTCAATGGTGTTATGCAAGTGTTAGATTCTGCTTCTTTGCCGTTGCGAAAGATTCGTACAAATTGCACTAGCTTGTTCGAAAATAATGAAAATACATCATCATCTTATTAGGATTTAAGTTAAGAATCTAGCGTTCTTGGGCTTAATTACTCACCAATATCAGACACGTTGCAATTTTCAAGGGACCAGGAGCCCACTCCTACCTGTACGAAAAGATCGGTAATTTCAACCACGTGTAAAGTTTTTGATCCATTAGGGTTAATGTGTCCATGTACAATCATTGCTAAATTACTACTTCAAAAGTTATGGAGTTCTAAGCTTGATTGGGATGAGCTGGTTCCTAATGATTTTGCAAAAGAATGGTTGAGGCTTGTAAAAGATTTCTCTTTCTTATCTGAAATTAAGGTGCCGAGGCTTGTGCTAGGTGAAAATCCTGACCTTATTGAATTACATTGTTTTATAGATGCTTCCCAGCAGGCTTACGCCTCTTGTGTATATTTACGGTCAATAGATAGTGTTGGGGAAGTCGTCATCAACCTGTTATGTGCAAAAGCACGTGTAGCGCCAATTAAACCGACCACTATCCCGCGTTTAGAATTATGTGGCGTGTTATTAGGAGCGCGTTTGTGCGATAAAGTTTGCCAGTCATTGCGTTGTGACATAAAAAATAAATTCATGTGGACTGATTCCATGGTTGTGTTGGGATGGCTTAAAACACAGTCTAAAGATTTGAAAGCATTCGTTTGTAATCGTGTTAATGAGATACATGAGTTGACAAAAGGTTATAGTTTCAATCATGTGCCTACCGATAAAAACCCCGCCGATATAGCTTCAAGAGGAGTTGATCCCGTATACCTACGTACCTGTTCCCTTTGGTGGAAGGGGCCTCCGTTCCTCAGGGCAAACGAATCTGACTGGCCAACACAAAAACGTGTACAAATATCAATTATTGATTTACCTGAAAGGAAAGTATTCAAAGATCCCAATTCTATGAAATGTCATGTCGAAGTAACGAATAATAATATTTTTGAATTTGATAAATTTTCTAATTTTAATAAATTAAAAAGGGTCTATGCGTACGTGTTGCGCTTCATAAATAATTGTCAATCTCATAAAGCGAAACTGACTGGATCTCTAGATATTACTGAATTGAGTAATTCTTTGCAACTTTTGTCAAAATCATGTCAGTTAGAATCCTTTGCAAATGAAATAGAAAATATCTCGAAATCTAGACCAGTTCATCGTCGATCCAAATTACTACTATTGACTCCATTCATAGATTCGGACGGGATTCTGCGTGTTGGAGGTCGACTTCAAAACTCAGAATTCGAGTATGACAAAAAACATCCTATTGTACTGGATGCAAAGCATCATTTTACAAAGTTATTAATGAGACACGAGCACATGCAACTATTTCATGCTGGTCCTCAACTTCTTCTAGCCTCTGTGCGAGAGCGATTCTGGCCTATAGGCGGTAGGAACTTAGCACGCAGTACGGTTAGGCAATGTTTAGTTTGCATACGGCTTCGAGGTAAAACTTTACAACCTATTATTGGCAATGTGCCCGCTGAAAGGTTACATGCTCCTTATGCGTTCGACACGTGCGGAGTCGATATGGCAGGACCGTTTCTGATTTCTAGTAGAAAAGGGAAAGGAAGTCGCACTTCAAAGTGTTACTTATGCTTATTTGTATGTCTCACTACCAAAGCTGTGCATCTCGAGCTAGTTAGTGACCTTAGTACAGAGGCATTAATCCTAGCTTTGCGAAGGTTTGTGTCCCGTAGGGGTAGAAGTTCTGTTATCTATTGTGATAACGGTTCGAATTTTAAAGGTGCAAACAATGAACTAAGTAGATTGATTAAGTCCAGTCGTCTAGCTATAACCGAATTTGCTAACGAAAAAGAAATTAAGTTTATGTTTAGTCCCGCTTATTCCCCCCATTTTGGAGGAATATGGGAAGCTGACGTTAAGTCAGCTAAACATCATCTTCGACGCATAGCCGGCAAGGCTTCCCTGACATTTGAGGAGCTAGCAACGCTGTTTACACAAGTTGAAGCCATTTTAAATTCCCGGCCACTCACTTCTCTCTCGTCAGACCCCACTGATCCATCTCCTTTGACTCCAGGTCACTTTCTGGTCGGGCGACCTCTTACGTCAGTACCATCTCGGCCTATCACTACTAAGTATCCCAACAGATATGAACGGATAGAACAGCTGAGGCAACACTTCTGGGAGAGATGGCGGCGAGAGTTCATAGCAGAACTTCAGCAACGCACGAAGTGGCAAAGGAGACAGCGAGAGCTTCGGGTTGGAGATCTCGTGATCCTGAAAGACGAACAACTACCTCCTCTTCAATGGCGACTAGCGCGCATCAGTTGCCTGTATCCTGGAGCAGATGGAGTCAATCGTGTCGCCGATGTAGTCACCAATCGCGGCATATTAAGAAGGGCGGTAAAAAAAAATGTGATCTTAATACTTACTTACCTGCGTAATGACCTTGTTACCCAATAAAGATTTAAATTACGGTTGTTTTCTTTACCTAGAACCCAATAGGAACCATAATTCGATAAACAATGGTCTACAAGACCTAATAGGTTTCCTATTGGGTCCTAGATTCGCCGGCTCATAGAAAATAATGAGTGCGGGCGAAGGTAATTTATTGTAGAGGTAACATCTCGTATTTAGACTAAGATAATTGTTTGTTTTGTAAATATATTGTGATTTAATAAAATAAAGATTACGAGATGCGGAAGGGAATTTAGTATGGTGAAAAGCTGCGCGCGCATGGCCCGGTGGTGGGGGAAATGTGCGCGCGGGGGAATGGGTGGCGGGGGAGGTACTGCGCAGTAGTGGGGATAACCCAATGATATAAAAGACGCATAGGCCTCCCATACTACAGTTCCGTCCGAGCCACAGTTCCCGAAACAAGCTAGAAGAAACAAGAAGCTCCTGCCCTGCTACAATTCCTGACTCAATCTCGCTGTACCAAGTTTACCGGCGTTTTATTCTGACGATCAATCGCAACCCAGTGCATAGGTGCGAGCCCGCACAGTTTTCGTTTTTACTACAGGATATGACTTACTTTAACTTTGTTAATTCCTGTATGCGATTCGCTACTTCAGCCAATCATTGGCTTTTCGTAGTAGTTTTTAATTCTAAATAGCATACTTTCAAATGGATATGCACTTAGAGAAGAAGTACATTTGGCTCACACATGATTAAACACAATTTATATTACTTTAATTATCACATGACAATGGCAAGCTAAGGGGACAGTTTGAGAACGTTTGGTTTTTATGAAGCCTACATTGACGTAACATTACTACACTTCGCCTATGCTTTTGGTTATAGAGTTACAAAACTGTTACTACACGATATTCCAAGTTTGTACACTATAGTCACAAACTAAACTCAAAGTATATAAAAACGTGTACCCTCAAATGTTTCCGCTATGCGTGGACGCAGCAACAATACACAGATCCTAGTGGCTTAGTGGTGGCATTGTGTATTAACCGTTACTTCACGTAGAAACCAAAACCCACCACAGTCGCAATTGCCGTAACAGTTACTATTTGCCGATGACACGTCAGTTGTGATTCCCTGTACAAATGACCTGACATACGAACAAGAAATAAACCAAGCCTTAAACAAAACGATTCAATGGCTAGAAAATAATAATTTGACAATTAATATTAGTAAGACTAAGCATATCCAATTCTTGACTTCTAGAGGTAAACCTATAGATTTAGATTTGAAATACAAAGGCGAGTCCGTTGGCAAAAATAATAATGCTAAGTTCTTAGGTATAACTTTAGATGAACATTGGAATTTTAAACTTCATGTCGAAAACGTTTCTAGCAAATTGAATAAATTTGTTTTCCCGTTGAGGAAGCTCCGTGAAACAGTATCGCAGGAAGCTGCCCTCGTAGCGTATCATGGTTACGTCATGTCAGTTCTTCGCTATGGCCTTGTTTTATGGGGAAATTCTACAGCGATGCCAAGAGCATTCATAAAACAAAAAAGTGTATTAGAGTCATATTCTCTCTGAAACCCTTGGACTCATGTAAACCAGTGTTCCAGAACAACAAGCTTCTGACATTACCAGCAATATATATATACGAAACAGCTATATTTGTTCATAGTAACCAACATTACTTTAAAAAAAACTGTGACGTAATAACATACAATAACCGTATGTCTAGGCAAGGTAACTTACTAAATGTACCTAAAGTGCGTCTAAAACAAACAGCTGGTAGTCCTTACTTTATGTGTATTAAAATATACAATAAACTTCCGAGAGATATAAAAAACCTTACCTTGAGTCTGTTCAAGAAAAAATTATATGCATTCCTATGCGAATTTAACTTTTACTCAACAAAAGAGTTTTTAAACACGAAATTTAGTAATAAGTAACGCTTTGTCCATAGATGCTATTTATACTTTTAGAATATGTAAATACCGACTTCTTTAGTTTGTTGATATATAGAAACATCAACAAAATTTAGATACAAAAGTTTGCATGCTGAATAAGTAGAATATGGAGAACTGCGCTTAAAGTAAATATTGTAACACCTTATGTAACTCATATTCCGCAAACTAATAAATATTTCATTTCATTTCATTTCATTATTTCATTTCATTTCATTTCATTATTGCGACTTGTGCTTGTTGCTTTGAAGATTCTGCGACCGAAAATAGTTATACCTATGGGTTATGACTTCATAAATTTTTGTATGGGATTGGATTTTTTTTCTTCCAAAACATAGCGCGAGACGTTTCTAAAAATATACTACAATATCAATGTTAGCCAAGTACTTCCCAGAAATAAAAAAAAACTCTTCAGGTTTCATTCTTAGGGAAAGTCCTAGAGTAAGTAAGTAAAAAATGAAAATCATTGAGATTGCGATTCACTTTTTTTGTATTTATACTTTTTTGAGTCTCGTACCCAAAATGGCAGAACCGGAACCCTTATAGTTTCGTCATGTCCGTCCATCCGTAAGTCACAAGCATTTTACTCAAAAACTACATGATGTAAAAAGATGAAATTTGGAGTATAGGTGTCTTGTATAAGCCGCTACTTAGTTTAATAGTTAAATGATAATAAAATATATTTCTAAGGGCCGCCACTCCATACATGTAACCGAAACTGAAAACTCCTTTTTTTAGCAAATATCAATGTGTAAGCGTAAGCACACATCTTGACAGTTCATGTAAAAAGATTTTAAGGTCTTTAAAATAAAAATTCAGAATTTTTGTATAACGGGCTGCAGAACCCTACACTAAGCATGGTACGACATGCTCTTGGCCGGTTTTTTACCTATAACGGCTTTCTCGTAAATGCTATCGAGGACTTTTTTAAGATCGATGTAAGAGTAACAAACAATCCTACCATACCTACATTATTTATGTGTAACTCCGGTTTCTGCGCACGCCCATTAGCATTCAAAATGTACGATATTTTTGCGATTTCTTCAACTATTATTTACATAAAACCTCAATGAATTATAAACTTAATTATATTCACCTTATCATAAATCACTCTGTCCATTGGTGAAAACCTTATAAAGTCCGTTCAATAGTTTTTCCCTTTATCGCGAACAGACAGACAGACGCGGTGCGGAACTTTGTTTTTGTAGGGATACGCTTAGGTAGTCTTAGCCATGATAGATTTCTTGCCGCTACTGTATATTTGCTAAACTTGTATTTTACTGGAGGGTTATAAGGAAATAAAACTCAGATTTAGGTAATATTCATACTTTTAAGAAATGCAGTTTACATAATTCGAATGTGTGTGTATAATTGAGTATATGTCATTAAGTTATATATAAATACTATTAACTAACGATAGAATTAACGATTTTGAAGTTAAGACAATAAAATTGTGATGCTACATGGTTGTCAAAGTTCTCAGTTTCCTTCTGTATCCCAAACTCTACACAGCACGCATGGCAATGCTCGTCGGCAGCACCATCCCACATGACGAGAACCTCGTGACGGCCGAGCAGAACAAGATCAGCAGGTACCTTGCCTTGGCTCACGATGCGACCGCCATGTGGGATATTAATACGACGTTCATTATCCCGATAGTCGTTTCGGAAACAGTCTGATAGCGAAGAGTCACGACAATCGTCTCAAGAGACTCCCGTCAGATACAGATGGTATCAGTAATGCTGGACACGGCTCGCATCGTCAGGAGGTTGCTCTCTGTGTAGCCCTAGCCCTAACCACCGGCAGCTTGAGCACTGCCGCGTTACCAGCGGCACCCTAGGTTAGGTTTTTTTATAAAGTGCTTATATTATGTATTTGCTTTTAGTATTTTACTCTTAGTATACGTATTGTAAAAAAACGTAGCTTGAGAATGAAACTGAATAAAGATATAATTATATAAACATCAGGGACAACCTTCACAAATTGACTTAGTCCCAAATTAAGCAAAACTTGTACTAATTAGACGATGATATACATTATTTATATACTTAGATAAATATAATACTCAAATACATAGAAAATATCCAAGAAACAAATATTAGAGCTCATCACATAAATACTTGCCCTGGCCGGGATTCGTACCCGGGTCCGCCAGCTTCGTAGGCCGTTGTGCAGCGCTACCAACCAACTGATCCAAAAGTGTCATCAAAGTACTTGGTTTGTTCGCGGCCTTGTTTTTTTAGCGAAAATCTTCGAAGGCCAGAGGTTCGACCACATCCTCATTATTGGAGTGGCTTCTTTGATCTCCTCGCTGTCTATTATTCGATTGCCGGTTTCATCCTCAAGTACTTGAGCGGCTGGCTGTTATAATTTATTTTAATTTGCTTTGGTTTTTCTTGTAATGTATGTGGTATTGTAAATATATTTACAGGTTTCTTATTTTTAGTCTGAATTCAATATGCCGTAAAAGTGTACAGTTATCTTTTTGGCATTATTTGGTGTAGGAGGAAAGTTTTCTGTATTTTCTATATGCATTTAATCATCTTCAACACTGTTCACCTTATAATTTTAGTAATAGGAAGGACATGGGTTTATTGTTATCCCAGAATGAATCCCTCAAGGGGATTAAAATAGGGGGTAGATTCTCGAAACTGTTATTTAAATGCTAGTGTAGAATAAATATATCCAGTACAAAATACGAAGTTAACAGTAATCAATCAACTAATAGCATGAAGTATTGAAAAAATAGTCAGATTAACCACTCTGACTATTTTTTCAATACTTCATTACATGGTTATTACTAGACTGTTAAAAAGGCTAGGCAATCTGAGAAAGTTGGCAACCATCTAACAGGTCAATTGCTAGACATGTTATCTACAGTTCGTGACCGGTTGGAACGGCCATGTCAGCGGTACCTACTCTCATCTGGGCAATCTTTTTTATAAGTAGATAAAGGAAAAATTAAAAGTTTTAAAAACCTCCGTCTTGTTCCCCTAAAAGCTGAATTTCTCGGAAACGAGTGGTCCGATTTTCATCAAACAAAGCTAAGAACTCTCTCAGTATAAAATTATCTATGACACAAAAAAAACCTCCCTCAAATCGGTCCATCCGTATGGGCGCTACGATGCCACAGACAGATACACAGCAACACAGAGTCACAGACACGTTAAATTTATAACACCCCTCTTTTTTGTCGGGGGTTAAAAACAGTTACATTTCGACCCATAACTTTCCAACTCCTTGTTGGCTGTACATCGATATAAGTATTATATTTAATTAAACATCAGTATATCCTGTGTAGCATAAATATGCCTAGGCACCGAGCAATTTCTTTACGGTGTAGCCAGGCACTGCATAGATCAAGAGCAGGAACATTATGGCTACCAGTAGTATCACGGTCGCTTTCAAGATGGTCCACTTATAGTTGTGCCAAACAATGTATCTTATTGACTTCAGTGGATTTAAAAACCACATAAACGAAGCGTCGGGGCGACTGAAAAAAAAAAATTGTTTAATATAATTTTGACAAATATCTTGCTGTTACTTATTTCGAAATTAACATTCAAAAGGTGGCCGTAATGCCATTGGACAGTCTCTACAAGTCGTCAGCTTTGAGGCAAAGCAGATAAATTGTGGGCGGTGCAACTAATTTACAAACATATTTTAGAAAGATAAATACATACATATTCATATAATATATACTTATATCCATAAATAAATTCAGATGAAACTAGCTAATCAGAAAACCTAAGAGTTTGCAGTTCTGATAAAAAGTATCGCAGTATTTGCGTTGAGATTCACTCTTGATATGAAATTTTGTCAACAAAGACACGAGGCTTTATAGAAGCTTAAAACGGATTAATAAATACAGAGCAGAAAATGTATATTAATAAAGTAATCTCACTTAGGTTTGTCCAGGGGATCAGGTTCATTGCGCCCAAGGCCAGCAGGAACTTTGTCGGCCTCTTCACGAGTCAACAGATGAATTTCTGCTTCTACTTTTCCAGTAAGTTCCATTTCCTCTGTATCACGTTTTATATAGAAGGGCCACCAACCCTTCACTCGCTTTTGTTTGAAAATATTAACCATCGGCACAGTACCATCGTTGCTTAGCATGTCAAGAGTGCACAGGTTAGATGACTTTGCTCCTCGAGGAAATCGGTTCAAGTCTAAAGTTATGGCCCCTACGGAAAAAAAATTACAAGTTCATACATTTTGAATCCGCCTTTCGATACTGATTTGGACTTTAATATTACTAAGTGTCATCATCATCATTATTAAGAGGGCCGGGCCCTCTGTCGTTGCAGCAGCAGCATTTTCCAGAGCGGCCTGTCCTGGGCTAAGTGTATATTTAAAAATTGGTTTTATCGTCTTACCCAAAAAGTCGTCAGCTGAAAAATGGTCGGCGTCCCATACTTGTAATTCTAGTCTCGCTGGAATTTTGCATTCTGTCTCATCCCAGGAGAAAACAGACTCTTTCCTAGAGATAACGATCCGTTCTTCTGCCTCCAAATAATCAAAGGGATATATAAATCGCCAATTGAAATTTCCTTCGCCAGTTAATGACCTGTAGTGGATATCTGTGGCTTGACAGTCGTCGGGGCCTTTTACCCACCTGCAGCAATAAATTTCACAACGGTTTAACAAACAACATCAATTACCTCGGTTTAGTAGGTTCAGTGGTCAATGTTGATAATTATCATTTAGTGACGGAGCATGAAGTTAGTAGGTAACAGAATCGCTAAACTAAATGCTCGAGCTCAATAAAATCATATTTGGTTGACACAAACATTTTAAACCACCAAAATTGCAAAGGCAAATTAACTCCTAGCTACGTACCTATCAGGCTAAAGTCGCAATTTGTTAAATCAGACCATTTGGAAAAGTATTCTTCTATGAATTGTAAGTCTCTTACCCTTTCACGTAAATATCTGACATTTTTTCGCCGGTGAAGAAAGCATCGTCTTCCAACACCACGTCGTCAGTGTTCCATATGATGACTCGCATTTCATAAGACTTCGGCTTGCGGGCGGATATATCCATCGGAGGTCCTGGCAGGGGCATATCCATCGGGAACATGTCTACCCACATTTCTAGTCGTCCTTGCTCTATACCTACATATAATTAATTATAAGCATACCTTAAGCATACATTAATATTCATTAATACGCTTTTATAAGGTCGACCTGTATGTAACTAACTATGTAATGGAATTTAAGGTAACTAATTTAACCATCTTCCAAGGATCGTAGCGTCATGAAAATTGGCAGATGTATGTAGTTCTAATGACAATACAATAATATGGTACTGTCGAACTGATCTGATGATGGAGCCGGAAGATATGAACTGCATCATCATTACACTCACACATAAATACATTCACACTGCATGAAACTAGTTTCATCACTCGTTTTAATTTAGTTATTTTTGTTTGATAAGATCTTTGGAATTACTGTAAAATTATTATTGTTATCATTGTTCCTTCAGAATTGTAAATAGCCGCATTGTTCTTGTATCTCTCGTGTGTGACTCAACTTCCACGATACAGGCTATGCCTAGTGTGGAAGTCACTGCTTTACATTGTTATTTGCTTGTAATCATTTTTGGTAAATAAATTATTCTTATTCTTATTCTTATTCATAGCTGTGTTTGGATTTGTTAGAAAAGTCTTGTAAAGCGTGTTTTTCTAGTGTTTTTTAAACTATTAATTAATTTATTCTATTTAGTTATCGTTAAAAGTCTTAGGCATTAAACCAAGGGAAATGAGATGATAAATCTCATGTCCGTTTTCACAATAAATGGTGAGTATGTGTGTATTTTGTCTTTAAGTATTTTTAGGGTTCCGTACCAAAAATGGTTAAAAAGGAACCCTTATGGTGTGACTCTGTCTGTCTGTTTGTCTCTCTGTCCGTCTATTAATGCGCCATATCTCAAAAACTACTTATGATATCTATTTGAAAGGCTGTAGCCGTGATTCTATTCAAAATTAGCCTTTCTATCAAATGTTTTAGTTATTTTATTTTTAGATACTCCTTGTAGGCAAAGTTCTGTTCCCAAAAGAAGATCCATCTACACTTGTCAGTTTTCGTAATATGGCGTTTTGTTTTTATTCACTTTTTAATTACTTTATTGAAATTGGTCTTTGCGATTAATTTGATTTTTTGGTAGGCTATACATATTAAAACTCATCACTACAAAAAATATTGTTAGGAGCGTGGGGTATAGGATAGAGTTAAAAACACCTTGACAGTTCCACGTTAGTTTATTTGCGCCGTAATATCGTGCTAATTGGTCAACATGGACGATCATTGCTGGACCCCGAGCAGATCGGCGAATTCTGTAGGTAACATCGTTTAATTTTGTTACAACCATATATGGACCTTCCCAGCCTGGCTGAGGCTTAGGTGACTTCCCCTTTCGTCGTACTGGGTTATTGAGTCAGACCAACATTCCCTCTTCCAATTCGCATCTGTTAGCGATGCGGTCGTACCGTGTCTTCATTCTCTCGCTCGCTTTAAGACCAGATTCCCTCACTTGTGCGTGAACATCCAACATTCTCCTTCTTAGATCATGTACGTAATCGGTCACATCTACTGGAGTATTCGGTGGGCAGCCAGAAAGTAAGTCCGCTGGTAATCTCAACTCCCTTCCGAAGTTCACTTGTGCCGGTGTGACACCCGTGCTCTCATGAACCGCCGTTCTGTAGGCTAACAGGAAAAGTGGTATGTACTCGTCCCAATCTTTCTGATGGCTATCGACTAACTTCGCCAAATGACGCTCCAAAGTTTGATTGAATCGTTCCACCATTCCATCTGACTGAGAATGATACGAGGTATTGCGCGTTTTATGTACTCGCATTATCTTAAACACTTCTTGAAAAACCGTAGACACGAAATTCCTCCCTTGGTCACTGTGTAGCTCCAGTGGTAGGCCATATCGACAGAAAACATCTTACACTAACCTTTTAGCAACTGTTGTAGCTTCCTGATTAGGCAAGGCAAATACTTCCGGCCATTTCGTGAAATAATCTATTACCACCAATATGTAACGGTTTCCATTCTCAGTTACCGGAAATGGCCCTGCAATGTCAAGTGCCACGCGCTCACATTGTACAACTTCAATACTCTTCTACTTCGCGTTTGAGGACCTTTGACAGCGGCGCACTTTATGCACTTGCGACATCAGTCTTCAACATCTTCCCTACAATGTATCCAATAAAACCTCTTACCTTCATTAGCGTGTTTTTTACTCCAAGATGTCCGCCAGAGACTCCGTCATGAAATGTCTTCAGGATCTCATTTACCTTAGATCTTGGTACAACTATCTGTCGTTTCCGTTAGTTGGCTCCCATCGCCGGTAAAGTAGACCGTTTTGTAATACCAAACTGTCCCATTGCGCCCAATAACATTTTGTTACGCTTCCGTAACTCGCCACTTGGTTCCACCGAGGCCGTGTAGCGCCGGCCTTCATGGACTCAATAATCGGTTTTAAATCAGGGTCTCTCTCTTGCTCCGCTTGCATTGCATAGTCACTCCACTCCCCGCAGGTATTATCAGTTCTGATAACTTTCATTGCTGCTGTTTCATTTTCGTCCTGCTTATTGCAATGTTGGCACGTCTCTACACATGGTCGTCTGGACAAACCATCAGCATTTCCATGGATTCTTCCTCCACGATGCTCGATATCAAACTCGTACTCTTGCAGTTGTTCGATCCAACGTGCCACTTGCCCCTCCGGATTCTTAAAATTAAGTAATCATCACAATGCCGCGTGATCTGTTCTCAACCGAAATTTCCGGCCCAGCAGATATTTTCTGAAATGTTGCAAAGTCTTGACAATTGCCAGTAATTCCCGACGAGTCACACAGTAATTTCTTTCTGGTTTAGATAGTGACTTGCTGAAGTAAACAATGACGACTTCCTGTTCACCCTATTTCTGCGAAAGTACACCGCCCACTCCTACGTTACTTGCATCGGAGTCGATTATAAATTCTCCTTTCGCGTCTGGGTAGCCCAAAACCGGCGTTTCACATAAGCCCCTTTTCAGCTGTTCAAACTCAGTATTACATTTCTCATCCCAAATAAATGGTCGCTTTTCTTCAGTTAGTCAATGTAAAGGTCGCGCAATGTCAGAGAATCCTTTTACAAATCGTCTGTAGTACGAACATAGTCCAAGGAAAGCTCGTATCTCCGTCTTATTCTTTGGTATCGGCCAATCTTTCAATGCGGTTGTTTTTGCAGGGTCCGTTTGAACGCCTCCCTCGGAAACTACATGTCCCAAATAGTGCACTTGTTTTTTGAAGAAGCTACACTTTTTCGGGCTGAGTTTTAATTTCGCTGCACGTAGTTTCTCAAATACCTTCTCCAATTTACGTAAATCATCGTCAAAATTCTTCCCAACGATAATTATATCGTCAAGATACACTAAACAAGTCTCCCCCAAAAGACCAGCCAAAACTAGTTCTATTAGTCGTTCAAAGGTTGCCGGTGCATTACAAAGACCAAAAGGCATCACCTTGAAGGCAGAGGGAGAGAGAGAAGGCAGTTTTCTCCTTATGTGTCGGTTCAAGTTCTACTTGCCAGTAGCCACTCTTCAGGTCCAAAGTTGAGAACCATTTCATTCCGCTTAGTGTCTAGAGTGTAGTCAATTCTAGGCAAAGGATAGCTGTCTTTCTTCGTCACGTCGTTTAATCGACGATAATCCACACAGAAGCATGTTGACCCATCCTTCTTCTTTACAAGAACAACCGGCGAACACCAGGGACTTGAAGAGGGTTCTATAACATCGTTCTTTTTCATCTCCTGGATCATTTCCTCAACCTCTGACTCGCGGGCTAATGGGACTCGTCGAGGTCGCTGTCTGATGGGTAATTCATCTCCTGTATTGATTTTGTGTTTTACAAGTCCGGTTTTTCCGATGTCCCCATCACCGGTTGAAAACATGTCTTCATTGCGCACAAACAAATTCCTTACTTTCATCCTTTCCACCTTAGTTAGTTCATCAATCCCATCTAATAGTTTATCCAAGACATTTCTATCAACACTGGTGTTAGCTCTAGTCTCGACATGACATTCTCGAACCCAAAGTAACTCGTTATATCTTCCAACTGGAGTTCCTTTCTTAATGATTAATTCATCATTGCCTAAGTTTAAAATAGGTACCACTGCTTTCTGACTCATTGTAATCAACGTTCGGGCTACCATCCACTGTTGCTCTTCATTTAACCTTTCCACCAAGATGCTGCGTGGTGGCCCTTCGTTCTTGACCAACAGGTTGACGTGTACAAGAGTCTGAGACTTTGGAAGAAGTTTCACATCACTCTGGCTGTATACCTTGCCAGAATTACCGCCCTCCATTGAAACTTGCTCATCGCCGCACCTCAACACGCCATGTTGCACGTCGATATTACACTGATGATTTTTTAAAAAATCCAAACCATTGATGCAGTCATCCATAATATCGGCCACAACCGTTACTTGCCAATAAAGTTTGTCTCCGATCCTGATAGCCACTTTCTTCTCCCCCCTGGCAGGTATGCGCTGACCAGTAGCCGTTGAGAGTTGCAGGTTACCTTCATAATTGTCCTTCACATGCAGTAGCCCCGTTCGGATAACTGTCCGAGATGCTCCTGTGTCTATCGTTAAGTGACATGGTTTTCCGTTAACACGTCCCGGAACGATTAGACTATTCCCTTCCGAAGCTTGGCAAACCATGATCCTCGAAGACCTAACTGCCGCCGCGTCATCCTCTTGAGCTTCTTCTGGCTGGTTTAACTTCGGGCATCTGAATCGGAAGTACCCGCGTTCACCGCACTCATAGCATCGCGGACCATAAGCCCGCCCCGCCGACGTTTGTACGGGTACTGCAACTTGCGTCAGCCGTTGTATACCCAGGTCTTGACGAACGGCTCCTACCTCCAATGCACGGGCAAGAGCTTCTTTCAGAAGAGCATGATGACCCAACCGCACTGCAGCCCTCACTTCACCATCTCGGATTCCGTCGACGAAGGCTTCCACAAGCATGGAATCCACATCAGCTCGTGTCTGGTATGCCTTGCGAACTAGCTTCTCAGCTTCAATCGCCCACTGCTGCAAGTTTTTCCCGTGGCGCTGCTTGCGATCCTTCAGCTGAGCTCGATAGGCGTGCTCTAGATGTTTGTCGCCATACCGCGTCTCTAAGGCCTCCAACAGTCGTTCGTAGGTTGCGCCTTGACCCACCGCCTCCAGTACCGATAAAGCCTGGTCTCGGAGTCCCAGAGTCAAAGCCGTCGCCGCTTGTTCATAACTCCATCCGTTAACCTCATCAACTTTTTCGAACTGTAGCCTGTAAGTAGCCCAGGACGAACGACCATCAAACTAGGTACCTTACACTTCTCCACCGAGGTCGAAACAGTAGGTACTCCAATGACGGCTTTGGTCTTTAAATTGGTTATTTCTACTTTAAAGTTATCCATCTCCCCAGCAAGCTTCGTTATGCGGTGGTCATGCTCTTGGATTTGTTCCCGTACCTGGCCGAGCTGCTGCTCCAAGGCTACCGTTACATCCTTGATAATCAGCTTGGTCTGTTCCTCCTGGCGGCGAGCCTGTTCCGCTTGTTGCTCTTGGTGGCAGCGAGCCAGCTGTTCCTCTTGGCGGCGATTCTGTTCCTCTTGGCGGCGAGCCTGTTCGTCCATCATTAGCTTAAGCGCTGACATCATCACTGCTAGTTCACCTTGACCCGTCGCTGAGCTAGCTCCTTAGGCCGCCTCGACCTGTGGTGTGGCCTGTCCTGCCAAATATATGTCAAAGTAATGGAAACTATAATTTGACAATCCAATTACGAAAACTGACAAGTGTTGGGAACAGAGCTTTGCCTACAAGGAGTATCTAAAAATAAAACAACTAGAACATTTGATAGAAAGACTAATTTTTTATAGAAACACGGCTACAGCCTTTGGAATATTTTTAAACATGATCCACCCACTTGTATTGCAAAGGAAATATTTAAAAGTATTTTATTGTCTCAAAAAACGACGAATATGAGGGGGAGCAAAAATTAGATAACCTAGTATCTAAATTTTGCTCCCCCTCATATTCGTCGTCAAATTTAGATACTAGGTCAAGCAGTATAACATAACAAAGGGCTTGATCTGCTGATTCCTAACCATTTTTTTAATTTATTTGTATTGGGAGTAGATTTTGTTATAATCAAGAAACTCAACTAAGAGTTATCTACTCTACAAACGGTTGCTGTTGTTAATGCTAAGGTAAGGCTTATGCATAAGGCTTATTATACTTGCTTATCCATATTAAGTCCCCAGTAAGCTCGGTTCCCCATACAAAAGCAGTTACGCTCTCATTTTCAAACGACTAGCTAGTTTGCTCTGAAACTTTTTACTTAGAATAAGTTTAGGTATATGCAGGCCTGTAATTAGTTTATGTAGCTTCAGATACTACAGTAAAAAAATATAGCGAATTTAAGTTTTTCATACAAAGCTTGGTTTTGCTGTCATTCGTTTGTTTTATAAACTGCAGCCATATAAACTAGTTTCAGGCCTAGATATACCTCATGTCATTGTGTATGCAAAGTTTGGTTACAATCCAAGACGTATTTTTAAAATAAGAACGAAACTCCGTTTGTATGGGAAGGTGAAATTCGGCCGAGCTTACTGGGGACTCTTAAGGGGCATGTCTGATAAGACCCAATCAGTTGTTTTTTATGAAGTATTTGAATGCTAATGCACTTAAAATGACGTTTTTCTACTCCTGTACTTCTTTCTGTCATTTAAATGGTTACCAACTCTAATATAAAGACATACATTACTTAAGCTTGTAAAACTCTATAGTCTATTTACCAAAAAAGCACTGCTAAGCGGTCTCAATGTCCCTATTAACGTATTCCTTGGTGCCACAGAGTACATAATTTCAATCTAATAATTTATATTCAGTGAATCTTAAACTAATGTTATTTTGAAATAATTTATATTACCAACTTAACAAACCGCCGATTTTATACAGTTTTAAATTAAAAAATAATAATGTACGTAAAATGCATTGCTGCCAACTTAAAAATAAAAACATTTTACAATTTACGTACATATATTTTATCGGGTATTTTTTTTCAAATCATAACATGTTTTCATCACTGGCAAGTATGCGCAAATTTAAAAAATAAGAAAGCCATAGATATTGACAGCTTGCTTTTTAATTTTCTTCTTGGCGCTTAATTTTATTCATCATCAAGTTGTTGGTTGTTGTCTTGTTATAAGCTGTTTAAAGTGAGAAAAATGTAGGAAGAAGACGAGCCTAATTGTACTTACTCCTGAAAACATTTGTGTCGTGGCGCAAGAAGTATCAAACAATTTGCTGCAAGAAAAATCTCGGCGCAAACATAAATAGTTAGACTTTTTGTGTTTTATTAAAAAGTGCTTAGGGGTCATTCATTAATTACGTATGAATCCCTGGGGGGAGGGGTTCGAAAAATCTGTCGAAATTAATGAATGGCCCCTTAGTTGTAGAAAAACTGTTGTTTGCAACGTTGTATAATTCGGTCTAAAACGCTCGTGGCGTCTTTCTTTGCGATACTCGCTATTGTCCTTACTTAATTAGTGATTGGCCCCTTAGTCGTAGAAAAACTATTGTATGCAACGTTGTATAATTGTGTCAAAAAACACTCGTGGCGTCTTTACTTGCGCCCAACCCACGCCACTCGCCTTTTTTGACCCCTATTATACAACAGTTGCATAAAATACTATTTTATGGCCAAATAAAAACGGGTCCATTTTATAGTTTTAGTCGGAAGTTTGATGTTGTGCTGGCTTATTTTTATCATAGTATAAAGAGTATAAGTACCAGGTTTGTTCGGGTTATACAGAGGTCTGGTCTCAACGTGTTCAAGCACTAGGCGAGCGCCCACACGAGGCACCTCGTGCCAGCGGCGCAGCACCAGCAGTGCCATTTGTTCCTCTATCGTGTCAGGGTTGGCAAACAGCTCCGCATCGTGCAAGGGCATGTTGAACACCGTCCGCCCCACCTTCACACGTCCTTGCTCGTACACCGGTGGCTCCAGCTTCCCATCCTTGCACAGCTTCGCCAATATCTGAGTAGGCTTCATAGCATCGCGCCAGCGGTTGTAACCTTGCCTGATGAATTCATTTATTTAAGTTATTGAGATAGCACATTTTGTAGACCACCCAGACAAGTGAGAGAACATTCGATACTTACTCCTCATATTTCATTGGCAATCCACAAGTAGCTCGATGGCGGCTGTAAAATCGATTCTCGAGATCAATCTTAGTTTCTCCTATCAGATCGTCAGATCCGAGTAAATCCCAGTCTAGAACTTGGATTGAAAGCATGGAGTCCTGAGGGAAGGTTGCTTCTATCTCAAAACATTTACCAAAAACTGGATTTAACTGTTTTGACACATAGTTTTCTTTGTCACTAATCCTTTTAGAGCCTAAATGTAAAACAATGTATGGATCGGCTTTCCCATTTAAATCCATGGGATGAAGGTCTGTAGCTTTTACTATGTAGACTCTTACTAGCACATGTATGGGCTCATTATTGGGCACGCCTTGAAAGAATCCGTAATTCGGATCAAATCCCATTACCGTGTGATCGTCTATTCCTTTTGGCAATGGCCACTTGTAAACCTTGATTGCGCCCTAAAATACACAGTATGGTTATCTTTTACGTAATAAAACGAAAGGCAAAGTAAAGCGATTTTTTTACATTGTTAATAGGTATGTTCATTTTGTAACTAATAACAAATTATGATTTACCTTAAAAACACCGACCACTCGGTTTTCATCTTCTGTATCGTCGCCCGTTTTTTTTCCTCTATACAGTTCAAAAGAATGCAACCATTCTTTGAATTCATCAAATTCTGGAACCGCTTCAAGTTCGTGCGGATATATCTAATATGATAAGAAATTATATTGCAGTTTTATAACTAATATACACGGTGCCTGTGAGGGAGGAATGGGAAAGATTTTAACCACGACTTCCTGAGGCCCATAGGAGTAAAAAATGTTGTATATACCAAATTTAATTCAGCGAAAAATAAACTAATACTTTATTAAATTTCCGTACATAAAAATTGAATAAATTTCGCGTCTGTGAAAATGATCCCTTTTAATAAAATGGAAATGTAAATTTTCCAATAAAAGATGACATTCGTGAGTAGAAGTAGCTGTCACTTTGATTTCTGTCAATAGCGACGCGAAACTTGGCCACATACGAGTATGTGGCAACGTTGTGATCAAAAGAGCTTAATGTAACTACTTTAGTAATCACATTACATTATTTACATGAAAACTGATAATAACCCTTAAGAACCGGAGCCGGGTTTGCGTGGAGTGCATATAACATTTTTTGCTCTTGTTGTCTTTCGGAAGCAATGCGTGGATAAAATCTTTCCCATTCCTCGCGGGCACCGTGTATACAGTACCTCTGTATATCACATAAACTCTCCTATCATGTACCTTTGACAAGGCGGAATTAGGTATCTCATTTTTTTTCAAGACGGTGGGACTGAGCTTGGTGCGCGGTGAGACGGGACAGCGGCGCTTGATGCGCTCGCGCTCAGGGCGGGGAGAGTGCGCCTCTTCCCGAGGCGACCGCGTCTCGTCGACGAACATTACTTGCGAAGTCTGCACATAGCCTTGCCGTTCTTTTTTAGCCTCTTTCTCATCTTCAATCATGGATTCGACAGATGCGAAATATTTTGTCCACCAATCTTTACTTCCTTCATCGTCATCTAATACTGAGTCGGTACTTGCTTTTCTTCTCTTCATAGAATCGGACTTTGTGTCTCTTTTACGTGTATGTTGCCTTACTCCCGAACCATACGATACTGTAGATCTTCCGTCACGCGTCAATAAAGGACAATTTTCTTTTTCATTCTCTATATAGAATACGTCATCTTGCACTATACAATTTGCTTTCAAATCTACATTTTGTAGTTGAATGAGAGATTTCTTTCGTTCTTCAATTTCCCTTTCTCTTTTACTCATTGGGGTATATATATATTTGTGAATGGAATTAATAGTATGCGTTCCCACGAGAGTTATTCTGCCGAAGCTTCGGCAATCGACCACGCGAATAGTTAAAGGTGGTCTATACAGATCTTGGTCCGGTAGTTCAACGTCCACAAACTTAACCGGATTGGTAAAATTCGGATTTCTCTTAGCATTTTGAATCACAGAAGAGTATAAAATATTACCAGCACATTCGATATCGACTCTTGGTTTGTCAACCGTAAGTAAGTGTACTCTTTTTAAATCACGCAACCCCCAAAACAGAACTTCAATGCGATATTTTGAAAGCGTTGGTCGTATACCTCTAGGCACTGGAAGGATTGGGCCTTTATTAGCGTCGAGTGGCGCTTTTCCAGTAGCCTCCCTAGGGGTTGGAAGTGTTGGCAGCACAGAGGGATCCAACTTAGCCGGAACTTCTAGCAGCTCAAAAGTAGCTAAGAGTTCGCCCGCCCTATCGTCCCCGCGAGAAATTTCGTACCATTCTAGCGAAGGCGGAAACTGTGGTCTTTCATAGGGGTCTTCAAACGATTTTACGTGTGGTTTTGCAAGAGTTCGTCCAATGAATTCAGATTTGCCCACCTTGTCTTGATCAAATATTTCTATAACGATAGTCGGGGGATCAGATTTAATTTGTTCTAAAGTGCTGTACAGCAAAATATCGTCAAATAAAAGCAATTCGTCCCACGTTGGGCTGAGCGTCTCGTCAATCACCTGGGTCGTTGCAGTGCTTTCACCTATTATTACTTTTGCAAATGGGTCGGACAATCCCGAAGAATCTGATCCTATTAAAGATCTTGCTTGATAAACATAGGCTCGCATTTGGAAAGTCTGAAATGTACGAGTAGTATTTTAATACGCATTTTATGCCAGATGTTAAAGTAAAATCAAATGAACAGTTTTAAATGTCTTAACTTACATGTTTTTCGGCGTAGAATATTGCCGAAGGGGCATTTGCTCGCAGCTTGTCTGCGTTTCTTATTTCTGAACTGAATTCATACCCTTGCGGTAGACCGTCGATGTAATGTTTTTTATCAAGGAGAACACCGAGCCAAAGATATACGCTGATCTTTGCTGGTATTGTCCAACCGCTGGGGGATGATGCCTTTTTGCCCGGCCACTGTAATATTTTTATATGAAATAATCTTTCTTTTTTTATGTTTGTTATATGCCTAGATAAATATAATAATCCATAGCCATTTACCTTCATGAACAATGTTTGCATTTTCGCACAGTGCTTACCGCGCTCGTTCTCAAAATCAGAGTAAATAATATCTCGCGCCGAGATCCTTTGATACGCCAAGCGTTTGCCATTGCTGATCATCCATATGAATATGTCCGGCATCGCTTGTTGAGGCTGGTAATCAAAATAATTGAGTAAAGAAATAAATATAGGCATATTACACTCCGTAGGTCTACTCAGGCAGGTAGATCTGATAGATATACTCCTTAATATGCCATTATAATGACATAACTATGCAGATGCATGAATTTATTTATATACAGGATGTCCCAAGAAGTAGTAATATACTGAAGCTGGGAGGTAGAGGACCTAGACGGCTATCTAAATCACCCCCATGTATGTTCGGCGATTTTTCGTATTTTCGGAGTTATGGCTTTTTTTTTAATTTTTCACCTATCGCCGAGTACGATGAGATTTTTATTTATGGTGACGTGAATTATTGCGGTAGATGCTTGATTTTTTTTGTGTGCTAAGCTGGTAGATAAGCCAATTCAGTATGGTAACATTTACTATCGTTAGATCTTTGAATGGAATAAAAAAAAATTAAATGCCAAGAATGATAAAATTACCCAATATGTTCACAACTTCAAGGGGCTTTAAAAAGATAAAATCACATAAAAAAATTTTTACCGTTTGGCTTTTAAAAACTTGTTCTATCTATCAGGTAGCTACCCTGAAAATTTCATTTTATTATTCATAAGGCTTCAATCAAAAAATTGAAATCTAAATGTGGTAAGTGCAAAATTTTAATTTACATGATGATTAATACAAACAAAGTAAAACCAATTACAAGGTGTTTAATTACAAGAAATTTTCAAAATGGCCCTCCTGTTGGTCAATGCAAGTGCGACATCGCCGAAAAAAGTTGTCTTTTAAACGTCTGAATGCACTTCTATTATTTTTAATGGTTTCTTCTGCTACTCTCAATTTCCGGGTTATCTCGTCCAAATTGCGGCATTCTCTTGAGTAGACGAGGTCTTTGTAGTATCCCGATATAAAAAAATCAATGGGGTTTACGTCGGGGGACCGTGGAGTGCCTATAAGGCAGGCGTCACCCCGGCCGCAACGACCAATCCATCTTTCGGGTATCTTTTTTTTTTAATCGTTTCTTACGTCCAAGGCAAAATGGCATGGTGCACCATCACACTGCAGTACTATACTTCTGCGTGTCTCCAAGTCCACATCTTCTAACAGCAGGGGCAGATCGACGCGTAGAAAATTTAAAAAGTGATTGCCGCCCAAGCGGTCTGCCAGCTGAAAGGGCCCGATTAGCTGACCGTTAAGTATGCCAGACCAAAGTTTAACACTAAAGTGTTCTTGGAATGTCGATTCCCTTTTTAAATTTGGATTTTCAATTGCCCATGAGTGAGAATTGTGCATATTAAAAATCCCATTGCGTCTAAAGTGGGATTCATCCGTCCACAAGATTAGGTTAAAAAAGTTTTCGTTTTCAGCTTGCCTCCTCAGCATTTCCTGACAGAATTCAATTCGCCGATTGTAATCTTCCGGTTTCAACTGTTGCACTTTTCTAATGTGAAACGGATGATATCCTTCGCTCTGTAGTGTACGGTGTACCTGAGATTTAGAAAGTCCGGTACGACGTTCCATAACTCTCACACTGGTCGACGGGTCTCTTTCTACTTCTTCAACCACTGCATCTACTACATCAGGATCCGGCATAGTGGCCATACGGCCTGATCTGGTAGCCGGTATGTAACCTTCCAAATACGCATTATGTACTCTTAAGATCATGCGATAGTCAGGAAACGTTTCAGGTTGAGGCCCGCCTCTTCGTTCCACATGTTCCCGGTACAGCCTTGAAGCTTCCGCCGCATTCCCCCGAGTATAACCGTAATAGTAATGCATTTCTGCGTAGTCACGTAAAGTAAACATGATCACTTACACGCAAACTCAAGTCCAGTCGTCGATTCCAGGTAATAACACTAATCCAAATCGTAATGCAAGTCAAAGTCCATTTGAATAGCCAAAATGATTAGAGAAACGAACAATTAGCAGTATTAAAACACAATTTTTAAATAATTAAATAATTTTTAAATAATCTCAAACGACGTGAAAATTTTCTCATGCGTCAACCGTCTTTTGTTTTTTGTTCTTTTTCTATTGATGGCCAGTGCGTGATTTAGAACGAAATTATTTTAGAAAGTTAATTAATTTTGTACTTGCCACATTTAGATTTCAATTTTTTGATTGAAGTTTTATGAATAATAAAATGAAATTTTCAGTGTAGCTACCTGATAGATAGAGCAAGTTTTTAAAAGCCAAACGGTAATTTTTTTATGTGATTTTATTTTTTAAAGCGCCTTGAAGTTGTGAACATATTGGGTAATTTTATCATTCTTGGCATTTAATTTTTTTTTATTCCATTCAAAGATCTAACGATAGTAAATGTTACCATACTGAATTGGCCTATCTATCAGCTTAGCACACAAAAAAAATCAAGCGTCTACCGCAATAATTCACGTCACCATAAATAAAAATCTCATCGTACTCGGCGATAGGTGAAGAATTAAAAAAAGTCATAACTCCGAAAATACGAAAAATCGCGGAACATACATGGGGGTGATTTAGATAGCCCTCCAGGTCCTCTATGTCCCAGCTTCAGTATAACACTACTTCTTGGGACACCCTGTATATAGCGTCCACTAAATTTGTAAAATATAAATGCCGGTACCATTATTTCTGAATTGAAATATATTTATATTTTTGTTTTATTGCTTTCATGTTTGTGTGTCAAAAAGGCTAACAAGATTCAGATTATTATTGGTATTACTAAAGATAGATGGGTTATTTCATGATAACTTACTTTACAATTTGAACGATATTAAAATCATATTTTTACTTTCTTTGTACGTCTAAATACAACATTGTCAACCTTTTTATTAAACTTAATATTAGCCGAAACCAAATTATAACGTCGTCCCAATATACTATAATATACTGCTGGCCTATGATGGTTACGTTTGTCACGCGATAAATAAATGACATAGCTGCCGTCACCTTCTGACACGTATAGTATGTGAGTGCGAGAGTGACAGGCGCGTTATCATATCATTTATCGCGTGATAAATGCGACCATCATAGGCCCGCTGGTAACATGCGTAACAAAGAAAGACACGACGAATATTCTCTGATGTTTACGGTAGATGTTTTGGTATCAATAAAAACAATTGTGTAAGGAATCAAAGTAAATATTTCACACGACATAAAGTAAAACACGTATCAGCGATAACTTGCGTGACTTTCAATCTGAATATATAAATATGTATCTATATGGTTACTGAATGAGAAAAAAAATCCGTAAAAAAATTGCACGACTATTCTAAGAATTATCTGCCATAACATTTTCTTGAATACTCTCATCTAAGTCTTTAGACTCATTTAGAGCTAATTATTTTCCCAAAACATTTTATGATAGTTTGACACTCCAGGAATAGCAGTTGCTTTTAGAAAACATTTTGGATCGCCGGAAGCTGGTTGTCCACAGATCGTTATAGGAAACTCTTTGCTCGATATGCTGTCGAAAAGAGGGTTATGACTTTTTCTCCTCCGCAAACGAATTTGCGGGCGGCAACTTGTCTACTATAAACAAACAGTTTAGACATCATAAAGTAATTTATATGCCACATAAAAAAAAAAAACTGCCATGGAATTACCCAGATGAGAAAACATTAAAATAAGTAGGTATATAATTAGGCCCTGATTATAATTATAGAAATACCTGGGGCACTAACTACAAATATTGGGAACTTGGCAACTATGATAATTACAGAAATACCTGGGACCCTGACCACGAATATTGGGAACTTGACAACTATTATAATTATAGAAATACCTGGGGCACCGACTACGAATATTGAGAACTTGACAACTATTATAATTATAGAAATAACTGGGGCACCGACTACGAATATTGGGAACTTGACAACTATTATAATTATAGAAATAACTGGGGCACCGACTACGAATATTGGGAACTTGACAACTATTATAATTATAGAAATAACTGGGGCACCGACTACGAATATTGGGAACTTGACAACTATTATAATTATAGAAATAACTGGGGCACCGACTACGAATATTGGGAACTTGACAACTATTATAATTATAGAAATACCTGGGTGACTAACTACGAATATTGGGGCATAGGCAGATATAAGTAAAGTTTACTTTTATGACAAACATTTTTGCGCACTTACATCTTCACATAAACGCTTCAGCTTATTCAAGTAGGTGTATGCGGTGCGTAAACGCTCTTTGATGGAATGTTTTGTTATCAATGCTCTAAGGCTCTTTGTCATTGTGCTCATCTGCTCCTAAAAATACAAGTTACATATTAATTAATACTGTATGTACATAAGATGCCACGGATATTGCTGAAAAAAATATCCTAGCGTTTAGGTATTGGTCGATAAACAAATGACAAAGCATCTGTCACTCTTGCGCTCAACTACTTGTCAGAAAGATCAGTGACGAGGTGCGTTGTCACTTATCCATCACGCGATAAATGCTTGACGGTAATTGCACCATCTTGAAATTTAACTTTTCGCTCTTTGTTTCCATATACTAGTAATTTTGATGTACCTACTTTGCAAAATATGCCAAAATCAAATGCACGTACTATTTCAAAGAGACACATCTTCTGCCTCTCGTGATCTAGCTTGGTGTTCCCGATGGGCGCACCGTTGGTCATGTGGCGCGCGTACTGTGCGCACGAGGCGCTTGCCACCTCCAGCGCTGCCTTCAACGTTAGTACGCCCCTGTTGTCTGTGGTCCCGTCGCTCTCAATGGCCGCCTGAGCGACTATCAGGCCTTCCTCCTGCAACAAGTCATTCAGCACCTTATCGGTATACATTAGTTACACGGTAAGGGAATTGCAGGATAGCCTTTAAAAAATTGGCCTCAAACATGGAGTTTCTGACTGTAATCAAAACATGCATTTAAAAGTCAACCTGTCAATACTCTTTACCTTCCTGGGAGCGCTCGGCACCTAATTAACCGTAATATATATATAAAATAAAAATAAATAAAAATTACAGACGATTATTGACGTTATCACGTAAAATTATCGTCCGTAATCCGACTTTACAGACAACCAATTTTTTAATGTATGTATACCTACTTTGTTAAATATAGATAAATAATATCATATCTCATAGTATATATATATGTATAATATAATTATTTAAATATGTTACTTGGTCAAATAAATAATTAGGTAAGTACTCATGGCATCAACTTTTGGTTTTGGCATCGTAGGTATGAAAAGTCAGCGTAAACAAATATAATAACAAATAAGATCACTTCAGTCCTTACTATTGCACTAGATTAGTTAGACAGAGACATTTTATTGCAACGGGGGTTAATTATAACAGAGGCACGTGTCAAAGACTAAAGAAAAAAAGTGTCGTGACGATGCGCCCGACCCGTGCAAATGCAAAGTCCCTGCTATTGAAAATTTACCCGTTATTCATCTACAGCGCTTCGATCACTCGAAGTAGCAAGCCGGCGAAAATAAAACATCCGTGATATTTTATTTTTTTATCTACCCACATATCATTAGTGCTCTAAAATGCGTTCAGAAACCGTAGGAAATGACCAGCATTATTACAACCAATTTTACTATGATAACTTTCTTGTCTGTGGTAGTAGGTAAAATCTGTACTGTAATGTGTATTTCAGTATAGATTTTTGCGATTTTTGTAACGTTATGTGTTTAAATTTGCAACAGCTGTCAAAACTCAAGTAGATCTCTATTCTAGTATCCATAGATATTAAAACAGTTATCGATATGAAAGTTCAAATCAGTATGGTTTTTATATAAACCGCACGACATCTGATCTCAAGTGATATGAGAATAAGGACTTCATTCGTTTGTCTATGATTAAAAAAAAATACATTCGTCTTGACGGAGGATCGAATTGCCGCCATTAATGTTGTCATTTATTTTGCTGTTACGAAAGTAGAATTGTGAAAAGTAGTTTTTAATGACATTTAAGTTTTAAATATGAGTAGAAGTAACTCCGAGAACTATATGAACACTCGGCCGGATATTGTAAATGCAGCCACGATTGCATTAAATAACTTGTTGTCGGAAAAATCGATAGCCAACTTTAGTATCTACTAGTAAAAAAGTATAAAGATTTTTTAGATTGGAGAATGAACAAACGCACGAATTTATGTGAATAAATAATTTCTTTCCTTCTGTATTTGTTCAAGTTTATTTTTTATTACATTATTTTAATATCTATGGCCTATTGATATTTTACAGGTAGCACTAGTAACAATGCAGGTCATTTCCCTACGGCTATTTCTGGACCCATCTTAGAGTACTTATGATATGTGTGTAGATAAAGTAGTGTATGCATCTGTACATAATTAGGCCTTAAAACACTCGTGTGATCTTATTATGAAACGAGCGTTAGCGCGCAAAACCACACTCGTATTTGAAGGCCTCTCATTATGTAGCAGTTGCATAAACTACTATTATTATTTCGCCGCCGACGATCGTCCGCTTCGTTCGCACACTTATATGCTAAAAGGGTAACCCTTTATAAGGCTAACCATTAACGTATTGGTGAGCGGATGATATGGGTTTTGGGATACCGAATAATCATATGGGATACCGTTTAGAAAAGAGTATTTACAACAGTGATTTAAATTTTAGTTAAAAAGAAAATAAAAACATAACACGACCTTGGATTTGAAGTTATTGTTGAACTCATCTCGCCATACGACTGAGTACGAATGGCGAGGAGACGACGTGAAAGCGGGCCAATGGTTAACATCGAGAGGTTTCTTTTATTTACCCGTGGGTAATGTATATCGTTCATTTTTTTTTCAATATTATCTAGCCTTTAAAATACCTGTTACAAAGACCAGTATCGACAATACCAGCAAAAAATAAAAACATTAGGAACCCGTAATGTTATTTTTTACCGATATTATCGATACTGGTTTTGTTTCAAATTATACTCACAAACTTTTCAATAATATCCGATATAATGTTGGAGTTGTACATGCGGCGGCGATGGTCAGGCCATATGCTGCGTACGTGCATACACTGCTTGTGGTCCCAGTAAGGAAGAAAGTAGTAGTTTTTGTCGCTGGACGCCGCGGCCTTGGTCGCTGCAGTGGTGCTCTGCCAGTAGCCCGTGTCAGCGCTCATCTCGTCTACACAGCGATAATAGCTTGTTGAACATTTTGTGTTTAGTTGGAGTAAGAGGCATTTTCCAAATAAAATAAAAACAATCTTATTTTTTTTACTTTTAAGTTCTTTTTTATTTTGATACCAACTAAATACATTTAAAAAAATGGTTGCACAAGTTTTCCCATCCATCACATATTGTATGAGAATAATTTAAATCTTTATTTTTGTATGATCGCCTGGAAAAGTAGGTACCTACCTATATCTCGTCGCGATAGAAAAAATTGGAAAAAAGTATCCTTTTCTCAAATGCACCTTATACTTTATTATTGTTTTGTCATAGGATCTACATTTACATTCTTTTTTCCAGTCAAATTGGCTACTGAAAGGTGTTGGGGTCATAACGACTACATTGTCAAAAGGACCAAATAACATGATAAGGTCCAGATCTCAAAAATACCATCCGAGTAGAAAGTCCATATTTCCGAAAGACTAGGGCCAGACCCACTAAACGTATGTCAAATTACCCCGCACAAAATGTATGGCAAAAGCCCTTCGGTCGATTTGGCTGAAATATTGGTAAACTATAGTCAAGAATACGGATATCGATTAATTAAGTGAATTTAAAATAGTAGATTTTATGACAAGGGGCTATATAATTTGGACGCGAAGTGATTTTTATTTATTTATTTCTATTTTATTGCGCAATACAAGAAAGTACAAATGGCGGTCTTAATGCCATAAAGGCATTCTCTACCAGTCAACCTTTAGGCTAAACAGATAAATTATTGGTGCGGGATATCGGTATCAAACATGTACAAATTAATAATTACAAGGATGAGAAATCCAAATTATATAGTTGCTATACAAACTATACATACTACGTAATATATATAAATATAATACATAAATGTACCTATATACATACGGGTGTCTGTTTCTAAACTACTACGAAGACTCTTAATCTTGACGATTTTCCAAGAGATGCTTGTGCAACTTACACTTGAATGAGAATTTACTCTGAGCTTGTCGTATACTGAGGGGTAGGGCGTTCCAGAGACTAATCGCCTGTACGGTGAAGGAGTTGGACATGGCACCAGAGCGGTGACGAGGAATGGAGAGTTTGCGTGTACGGGAGGAACGGAGCTCACAGTCAACTCACTAAACCACGAAAAACTTTTTCACGAAAACTTTTTCACGAAAAACTTTGTTACGAATAGACTTTATCACGATCAGACCATATCACGAAAACTTTATCACTAAAGACTTTGTCACGAAAATTTTATCACGAAAAGACTATACCACGAATAGACTTTGTCACGAAAAAAAAAATCACGAAAACTTTTCCACGAATAGACTTTGTCACGAAAAATCTTAATCACGAAAACTTTACCACGAATAGACTTTGTCACGAAAAGTACAATTATAGTCACAATCATTTTATTTCATTAGACCCTTCGTGCGCGAGTCCGACGCGCACTTGGCCGGTTTTTAAATTATGCAGCCACCATTTTGGAAAAGGTCCGCGATCTTGAATTCCAGTGAATGTAATTTCCATTTTCATGAATGAAATCATTTATATTGGTCCCTAGTATCACTGTGCAAAGCGGCTTGCTTTCTGCCAAAAATGCAGTTTCATTTCGCTAAGCCTATTAAGCGAAAAGTTGAACAATTTAATGGTTCAGGCGGGGTTAGAACTAGAACCTACGTCTCCAACGGCTTTACGGACCTTACACGGGTGTCCTACATATTAGACCACTGAACCGAAAAAAACCTAGCTTTATAGCTTTTTCTAGTTGCCCATATTATTTTTCACTTGTTTCGGTTAGTTCCCGCTAAGCCGCGTCTAAAGACACCTCAAACGCCTTGATCAGAGGTCTACAACTTAAAAAGTTGGTAACCATCTGCCTGAACCGAGGTGTAGAGGTAAAGACATTTTTTTAATAAATACACCTACTACTTGAAAACATTAGTTGGAAACCTTTTCTTGTTGTATACCAATTTGTTGGTCTTGCGATTCCGCGTCGATTACTCACATATACGTTCCAGTTTATTATGTTTTCTACTTTAAAAAACGGTTTTTCAGGCTTTTATTCAGTCTTTTCTACAGACCTTCTATTTTCATTGCATATTTAGCTGTATTTCGTTGTTTCGCACCTGATAATGCCCTGCACGTCCCTGTATTGCCAGTTTCGGCAAAAAAATATACTTGTAAAAATCTTTTTTTTTCTGAATCTTTTTAGTTGGTTCTGTTTTAAACATGTTCCTCCGCTTTACTACTGGCAAAATGGGCAAGTTCTAGAGCAGAATGGAAATTACCCTGCCAAATCCAGTGGTATAACTAGCCTCCACTTCCGGTGCATCAAATATTACCCTCCCATTGGATGCCGATTCACTGCGGTGGTTATCGGGAATAATGTCACCAAGACCAAGGGCGAACCGCGCTCGATCACTCTACACCTGCTCGGGACAAGAGCAAAATAGCCATGGCAACCCCTGCCACGCTGGCCGTGGACTTTTGCAACATCAGGTGCTTACATTCGAACCTCAATGCTGTTCATCATCATCTCGAGACAGCAAAGCCGGCCTTGCTCTTTTTGACCGAGACGCAGATATCGTCTCCGGCGCACCTCCTACCTCTCTCGTCCTGGGTACGGTCTGGAACACTCCTTTGTGCCTAGGGCTGGGGTTTGCGTGTATGTTAGAGATGATATTAGCTCTCGCCCCCTCAACAATCTTGAAGGTAGGGACCTCTCTACCTTATGGCTACGTGTCGACAGCGACGACCATCCTCGCGTCTATGCGTGCCTTTATAGGTCCCACAGCGGTGATGCTGAAATTGATCGACTCGTGCTAATCGTGCAACAGCAGATCCCATCCGCAGAGATTGTGATACTTGGCGATTTTAACGCCCATCACGCCGAATGGCTCGGCTCTAGCAAGACCGATCATGCGGGGAGATCTGTTTACGGCTTTGCTCTGGCATATGGCTTATCACAATTGGTTACTGCGCCCACGCGAATCCCCGATGTGGAAAGCCAGGAATCTTCCCTGTTGGACCTTCTGCTGACTTCTCATCCGGCTGGCTACAAAACATCTGTCGAAGCCCCACTTGGCTCCTCGGATCATTGCCTGGTCCGGAGTTCGGTGCCACTAACATGCCCACCGCGAGGGCAAGCATCTTGTAGCCGCCGTGTGTGGCACTACAGGTCGGCAGATTGAGATGGGATGCGGTCTTTCTTTGCATCCTACCCTTGGAGGCTGGTTTGCTTCATGCTGGATGATCCCAACGTTGCTGCTGATTCTATTGCTGACGTGGTGCTTCAGGGTATGGAACTTTTCATTCCATCCTCTGCAGTCCCCGTTGGTGGTAAATCCCAACCTTGGTTTGGTCAATCCTGCAAAAAGGCTTTGCGCCGAAAGCAGGAGTGTTACCAAGCCTGGGTAAATGCAGCGACAGTACGGGATGAAAAGACCAGCGCGTTAAAAAAGGACTTTAACTTTGCCTCCAGATCCTTCAAAAAGGATATTGCCAGAGCGAAGTCGTTGCACATTGGCAGAATTGGCGAGACACTAGAGCGCCTCCCTTCGGGAACTCGTGCGTTCTGGTCTCTTGCCAAGGCTGTCCAGGGAAATTTCTGCACGCCGTCTTTTCCACCTTTAGATATGGGAAATGATTCGTTGGCCCACGACGCAAAAGAGAAAGCCGATCTCTTGGGCAAACTATTTGCGTCCAGCTCGACTTTGGATGATGGGGGACACGAGCCGCCGACAATACCGCGGCACGATAGCTATATGCTGGATGTCCGGTTCCACCATAGGTCAGTGCGTAAAGCACTTCTTTCCCTCGATGTCCATAAGTCGAGCGGGCCCGATGGAATTCCCCCTATTGTGTTGAAGACGTGCGCTTCAGAGTTGGCACCGGTTTTAATGCGTCTTTTTCGGCTCTCTTACTCTTCTGGCGTAGTCCCGATCTCATGGAAGTCAGTTTTGGTGCACTCGATCCCTAAAAAAAGGTGACCGCTCAAACCCATCCAACTACAGTCCGATAGCTATAACCTCCCTGTTCTCCAAGATAATGGAGTCCATTATCAACAGCCAGCTCCTTCGGTACCTAGAGGACCACCAACTGCTTAGTGACCAACAATATGGTTTCCGTAGAGGTCGCTCAGCTGGTGACCTTCTGGTTTACCTGACACATCGTTGGGCACAGGCGATCGAGACTAAGGGCGAAGCATTGGCGGCTAGCTTGGACATGGCGAAGGCTTTTGATCGGGTTTGGCACAAAGCACTTCTTTCGAGGCTTCCATCTTATGGGCTTCTCGAGAAATTATGCGAATGGGTCAGTAGCTTTCTAGCAGACAGAAGCATAAAGGTCGTAGTTGACGGTGCGTGCTCTGAATCCATGTCTGTGAATGCTGGTGTCCCTCAAGGCTGTGTGTTATCACCCACGCTGTTCCTTCTGCATATCAATGATAAGCTGCAAATTTGTGGCATTCACTGTTATGCGGATGATAGCACGGGTGATACCTCCTACACTAGCCGCGCCAATACTTCCCGGGATAACGTCATCGTGAGCCGTAACAAACTTGTGTCTGAAGTTGAAACTTCCCTAAAAGAAATTTCAGAATGGGGTCGACTTAATTTAGTCCGTTTTAACCCTACAAAGACACAGGTTTGCGCTTCCACCGCTAAAAAGTCTGCGTTTGTTGCATCACCTCGTTTTGAAAATACTCCCCTAACTGCAACCGCATTGTTTATTATAAAACAAGCGCATTCATATGTATTACATGTTAAATCTCCGTGAGCGGGTCGTTTAACTCGAGGTCTCCCCACGATAATCGCTAAAATGCCAAAATTATCGGAGCGGTGCAACGATACGCTGCTTCGATACGGCTAGCGTTCAAACTGCAGAATGCAAAATGATCGGCGCGGTAATGCGCTACGGCTTAGTGTGGACGCGTTTCTTCACGCGGTGGCGTAAAATGATACGGCATGCCGACAGTGAGCGTCCAAGCAGCGCGATACGCGGTCATGCCACGCGACGGAGATCGGATACGGGCAAATGATACAAGTGTAGACGCACCTATGGGTGTCGTTTTCCAGGGTTTTATATGTACAAATTTAAAAAAGCGACGTTTGCCATCTTATTATCTAAAATGGATGCCAGTTTTTAAATCTACACCCATAAAAACCTAGACAACGAAACCCATGAAGATTTAAAAAAAAAATTACGTCCGCCATCTTTAATTTCCAAATAGATGCCATTTTTGAAATCTTTACCCCAAAACAATAGAAAACGGCACCCATGACAAATTATTGATAGGCCAGTAAAGTAATACACGTGCCATAAATGAGGAACTTCGTGTTATCATTTTATTTATTTTATCACCGTCGGCATTACTGATTCGTGTACCCAGAGTGTAGCCAAATTACAGCTTTTTAGTAGTAAGGGTCACAGAGCAAAGTCGCGGACAGACAGACAGGCGGACTTGGGGACACTATATAAGGTTCCTTGTTTACTACGGAAGCCTATATGATTGTGTATTGTTATATTTGTGGCTTTTCGTGATGAAGTATATTCGTGGTAAATATTTCGTGATTAAGATTTTTCGTGGCAAAGTCTATTCGTCATATAGTATTTTCGAGATAATTATAGTCTATTCGTGACATAATATTTTCGTGATATAGTCTATTCGTGGTAAAGTTTTCGTGATAATTTCTTCGTGGCAAAGTTTTCGTGAAAAAGTCTTTCGCGATATAGTCCATTCGTGGAAGTTTTTCCTGACAAAGTTTTCGTGATAAAGTACTAACACCGTGCATCCTAGAGCCTAAACTGATTACTTAGGCCTCGATGAAAAAAACCTGATGATTCATTTCATTTGAATCAAGAACGCTGGATTATAAAAAAAAAACTGAATAATTCGCAAGGGTTCATTGTAAAGTTTTATTGAGCATGTCGAAGCGCTAAAATTGCGTGTTTTTATATTCTTGAAACCAAAACCAAGTATTCTTGCATACTATCTAGGTATATGCGCGTTAATCTATAGATACCCTTATTCTTTCTTGACGACCGGTTTGGCTCAGTGGGAGTAACGTTACCTGCGTGCGAAGCTGAGGTCCTGGGTTCATATCCCGGTAAGGGCAAATATTTGTGTGATGAGCATAAATATTTGTTCCTGAGTCTTGGATGTTTTCTATGTATATAAGTAATATATCCATTAAATATATCGTCGTCTTGTACCCATAACACAAGCCTTATCGAGCTTACGAGCGATTAGAGCGATAAGTGTAAAAAATTGTCCCGTAATATTTATTTATTTTATTTATTTATTATTCTAATTAAAAAGTAAAAATTAAAAATAAGCTATAGCTACCGATTTTGAAAGAATGCTTACAAATCAACATAATTGACACTTGTAGAACATCTGATGCACCTACCTATTGATGCCATGCTATTATGTCCATCATTGGAAGGGCTAAAGGTGGTGAAATCGATATTTTACAGTAATTATTAATATTTTACCTTAATCCGTTAACAGCTAGATCAATAGTAAAGTGTATTATTTTTCGGACATTCTTATCAAGGCCAGCGCTTCTAAACATTTGAGCCGTTCTGAAGTAGGGTGCGAAAATATTTTTTTCAATTGATTTTTATTTACATAGATTGCTTTTTGGATACCTTTTATTGTCAATGACATGTCTTTTATTTACTAGTCCAAAGTAAAAATCTAGTCATATGATGGAACAGAATGTCACGACGAGTGTTTAAAAAATGATATCAAAAAAATTATACGATGTAAAAATTAGATATTTGTAAATTCTGCGATCACATAACATATAGGTACTATCAGGTGAAAATATAAAATGCACACCTCTGTATCTTGAGAAACTTAATTTTCCCAATTATATGCGTAAGAGAAATAATCCGATTGTTTAATGCTTGGTACTTATCCGTTATTTATGATAAATAAATGCTTTTGTGTTTTATCTAAATATTAAACAATATTGGTGGGTTGGTAAACTTCGAAACAAGCAACAGTCACAAAACTAGCGCACTTAGGTGGAAATATGTAGCCCTCAACAGTTCTATCAACTAATGTTTGAGTACCACTTAGCGCCACAATTTCATAGATTTCTTCCCAAGTTCAAATGAAAATCAAGTTTCTTAGTTGGGTAAATGGTACAAATCTGGGTAATCGATCCAAAAACCTTTAAAATATCTATAATACCTATATCTCTAACTACGTAATTTATTTCTAGGACCATTCATTTATACTAATTTTATTATACTGCAAATGATAATCGTAAAAAAATACCCAGAGAAATAAACGTGTATATTTTTTTAATACGTAGGGTTGTTGTGGTAACAGTGGATCACCTTGAGGCACACAGCTCCGAAACTATAGAAAATTTCAAACTTAAATGAAATGGAGATCAGCTTTTTAGCTGCATTTTATTCTGTGGAGTCTTTTAATAATATCTGCCGGATTTAGAAAAAACATAGTCTTTTTAAAGTGGACATTGACCTACTGTGCCCTCAAAGGTTGACACAATGAGTCAACCTTGAGGCCACAGTGAATCATAAGGGTATTTTAAAATAAAGAAACAGGTTATTGTATATGTTTTTATTAATTATTATGCAATCTCAATATTTAAGAATACACTTAGAACATAGTAAGTTATTAAACTTAACATGAGATCACAATAAATAGCCAAAACACTATTTAAGTAAAATCAATAAAAGTAACTCTTCAGTATTATAACAAAGAGTTTCATTCATATTTTCTGCCGAGTGGTTTACTATTTTCCTACACAATAGTCGCTTATTAGGCATTCTGTAAGAAAAAAAAAGATATTATAATTTTATTTAGACATTCGATGGTAGATATACATAGTAGGTCGCGACTCACTATGCCCACTTTGGAAACGACCCATTGTGTACCCCACACGACATTTTAATTTTTGACGCAAGAACAGAAATTTGTACTGTGATAGCAATACCTGTCTTACTGTCAAATGAAACGTTAATAACGACTTAATTTATAGAAACAATAACTTAGTAAATAAGAGATAGCTATTAACTACGGATGAAGAAAACGACAAAACTTACCTGGTTTTTTTACTTTTGCACCGTCAAAACACAAATTTACTTCCGCAACGTACGTTGCGGCACCGAGCGGGACACTGACTAACATAGACAGGTACATGTGCACCCGCGCGTCTAATGTGCGAAAGACGCAGCTATTGCCCTGTTATTTCTGTCCAATATGATGCTGACCTGGTGTGCCCACTTGACTCACTGTTGCCACAACGACCTGTGTCAATCAATTTGAGGTGCGATCGCAGAGTGCAATATTTTTACATGGAATGCAATAGTGGCAGAATGTCATGATGCCTGTGCCACAAATTTATGTGGAATGGAAATTAAAAAAAGAGGACTTTGCCGGCCTAGGCCTGCATGATTTATATGAAATTCCATTAACCGCCTCTTGTCCTAACCGCACCTGAAACGTCATACTTCGCAGCCTATTATAAGGAACATAACATCAATATTTCATTGCATGTTTGAGAAAAAACATTAAATATCTCATCGCAACGTTCGGTAATAACAAAATGTATCTAACCAGTCAAAGAAAGGGTGAGAGTATTTAAATGGACCTACCCATTTCATCAGACTCCAAGTCTTGCGGACGCCTCACTGAATCGTTATGACCGTCCAGGGAATTGCCAGAATTGCCGATGCTTAATTCGAACTGAATAGGTTTGTCAGTTAGACGCTTGTCGATCATGTTCGCGTCGAACACGCTGGCGAAGAGGAAAAACTCTTCGTGTTTGCCGAACGCGGGCTCGTTTATTGCAGGCACCATCTCCAGCTCCACGTCGGAAGACGGAGGGCATTCCATGCTGTCCGTTATCTCAGTACGAATGGATACGAGGAGCCTGAAAAATATTTTGTTAAATCCAATGTCATTTGTAAAACAGAAGATTAAAATATATTAAACTAGCTTTTGCCCGAGACTTCGTCCGCCTTAAATTCGTTTATCGTGGATAAGGGTATTTTTCCGGGATAAAAAGTAGCCCGTGGCAATGTGTGAGTATCATCTACCCCCATCCTTGGAATACTAAACCTACCCACCTTCCCTGGTATTCCGCGACGCGCAAGAGTTAGTGTCCTCTCACCATCGAGCCGAACGCGCGCGTCTTACGAGCGGATCTTAACGCTACCAAAACCCAGTGATTTAGAACTGCCAACTGGTGACCAGTGTTAAACAGCATCAGTCTGGGCCCGTGAGAAACATAAGAACTATTTGGACAATTGTGTCGCTACACCGGCTTGAGCGGCAAACAACCGTGAGTACCAACCCTTGATCCTACCATTTACCTAGCTCCAGCACACATTGTCACATATTTGTCGGAGGTGCAAAAGCCCCAAAAGATTTTTTTTTTGCGTTTAATCAAAAAAGCGCATAGATAGACTGCGTCAGGTCACAACGAAGAAAAATCCGTTACTCGGGTAGCGGAGATGTATAAATATTTTAAGGCGTTAAATTTGGAAAACATAAATCCGGCTTTGACAATGTTGCACGACAAAACTGAGTCGCAAAAAACACAAATAAACGAGTTGCAGGGCCGAATTAATTCGTTGGAAGCAAATACAGCCACGTGTTTGCCATTGGCGGGTACTTCTGGCGCGGTAAGGGATTCCAAAATGAAGCCACCGTTGTCTGCTTCATGTGAAACTGAGATATCGTTAAATAAAAATAAAAGTAAATTAATGCAGAAAATACTACTGGAAATACCCATTTGTGATTGTAAAAATGCGAAACAATGAATTAAGTTTATTGTCGAGATCGACAAGTTAGTATGTCTGAAATAAGTGTCAAACACCGAATACGTAACTTGGATCATGACTAGAACGTCGGGTTTTCTCGCAAATTGGTGGTTTCAGCGAGCATCGTCAATAGTTGATTGGGAAGACGTTAAGTCGTTCATGTTGAGAGAAATTTTGTCGCCGGTTCATATTGAAACATTAAAAAACGAAATGTGCCTTCGTTATCAGTACGAGTCCGAAACATTTTTAGAATTCGCTCATTCAAAGATGCGGTAGCGAAAGCGCTTAACCTTGGCTGGTCGGAAGAGGCTATGATTCAAACCATTTTGAGTAGAATATCGTCCAGATCTTATTATCACTTGAGGAGTAATCCCACCGAGATCAAGTGCCTTTCTCAGCTAACTCAAATAAGCAGCGAGATCGAAGGTGCAATTTTGCGAGATCGTTTACATTCCCAAGCGAATTACAATCATAATAATTATCAGCGCAGCAACGTGATCTCGTACCGGGCGAATTACAATTCGTTCGCGTCGAGTGGTATGCATCCGCCACAACGACGCGTGAACGAGGAGCCGCGGCAGCGAGAAAGAGCCAGCGCCCGGCAGATATCGACTTAACGCGCCGGCGCATCGAATGCGAATACTAGATCGGGTACTACGGAATCGCGGGGCCCGCGCTGTTTTGAGTGCAATTTCTATGGGCATTTTGGTCGAGATTGCGAACAACGTCGGAGAAGACAGGAGTATAATATCGATGCGGGAAACGACCGCAGAGAGTAAGCGATATTCTGCACCGTCAACTTACTCTCGCGACAACTGTTACGGACGGTAAACAAGGCGACATTTTATGAACAAACCTTGAATCGAAGTTGTCATGGGAAATTTGGTAACTCAGGCTCTTATAGATTCTGGAGCTACTAGATCGTTTATAGAGAAAAGTTTGGCAGATAAGTTAAGAGGCAGGCGAAAAGTTTTTTCATCTGACTGCGATATATTGTGTACTACTGCGGGACGTGAAAGCTTTAAGGCTACCGAAACGTTAACATTACTTATAACAATTAAGAAATTCACATGGAAATTTAGTTTTATCGTTGCGCCTAAATTAATTACATCAGTTATCTTGGGATGTGACTTTATAAACAAAACTAAGCTTATTTTAAATGTTTACGACTCGGAAATCAGTTTTATATTTAATAAGGAAGTTAAAGTAAATCTAGGTCAGTATTCCGATAGCCTAGGAAATCACTTAAGCTTAAGTGGCTTGGAGACGGATAATGATGTTACTAAACTAACTAAACATTTATTTAATAAGCATCAAGGAGTGGTTACCGAAAAACTGGGAAAAACAAATATCTTGAGTTACGAAATAAAACTTACCGATAATATTCCGGTTCGTTCCCGTTTTTATCCGTTGTCACCACCAAAAGCGGCGGAAATGGAAAGTCATACAACCCAACTGTTGGAAAAGGGATTAAAAAATCGAATTCTCCTTATGCATTGCCTGCCTTTTTAGTCGATAACGGCGGCGGAAAACGACTTTGTTCCGATTATAGGGCAGTTAACAAGAAAATTATTTACGATAGCTATCCCATGCTTTCGATTGAATCAGTGTTTCAATCTTTAGGAGGTGCTAAATATTTCTCTATAATCGACCTAAATAGTTCATTCAACCAAATACCGCTAACCGAGGAGTCAAAGGGAGTTACAGCCTTTATAACTCCTTTCGGGTTGTACCAATATAAATATGTTCCTTTCGGGCTGTGCGTCAGTCTCCAGGCACTGAACAGGGTTGTCGATACTGTTTTCGGAGATATAAAATGCAAGTACATAATTCCGTTCGTTGACGATATTTGTGTTGTTTCCAAAGACAAAGAGTCACATTTTTGGCATTTAGATGAGGTCCTAACTAGGCTCAGAAAGGCGAGATTAACAGTAAAATCAGGAATCGGTTCGTTTTTTGGGTTACAACATCAGTGCTAAGGGGTTGTCCGTTGACACCGACAAGGTCAGCGTTGTTCTTGACTATCCGCAACCAGCCAATTTAAAACAATTAAAGACTTTTCTAGGAATGACGAGTTTTTACGCCAAATTCATACCTCAGTATGTCAAAATTGCAGAGCCATTAAATTATCTAAAAAAAAAGATGTCAAGTTTGTGTGGGGAACCGCTCAAAACGAAGCGTTCAAACGTTTGAAACAAGAATTAGTTTCACCGAATTTTCTGAGATTCCCGGATTTTAATAAGAATAAACTTCTTTTGCAAACGGACGCGTCTGGACACGCCTTAGGGGCCGTGCTGCAGCAGAAAGTGGACGGCGCCCTCGCGCCCGTCAGTTTCGCGAGCTGCGTTCTCAGTCCGGCTGAGCGCCGACTCACCGTTTATGGGCTTGAATGTGCCGCCGCCGTTTTTGGAGTTACAAAATTTCGCGCGACTTCTACATATTGTTTAAATATGTAGAAGTCGCGCCTATCGATTTACAAACTGATAACGCCGCACTGTCATGGCTGTTTCACCACCCGAAACAATTGGGAAAACTGGGACGGTGGATTCTCCTGCTATCAAGATTTAAATTTAATATAAAATATATCAAAGGATCTAGCAATAACGTAGCGGATTGCCTGAGTAGAATGTACGAAGAGGTCCAGTGCACCGCGCTCCGGGATGACCTACTAAATTCACGCTCATTGCAACATCAGATTAATGACGAATTTTGTAATAAGCTAATAATACAAATTCAAAATGGGGATAAAATACCAAAATTTAAATTAAGAAACGACTTATTGTGTACACAAGTCCACAAACATAAGAAATGGCGCATAGTTCTGCCAAAAAATATTAAAAATATAATTTTAAACTATTATCACGATCAGGAAGTATCAGGTCATTTAGGGATTACCGAGACAGTAAACAGAATAAAAAAAGTGTTTTGGTGGAGATCGTTATATAAAGATGTTAAGGAGTACATAAATTCATGTTTACTGTGCCAAACATCTAAACCCACAAATAAGAAGCCGGTCGGGTTAATGGCGTCAGAAATACCTAGAGATTTGGTATACCGTATACATTGACTATGAGGGCCCCTTGCCCACATTAAAAAGTGGAAATATATATATTTTGGTGATCATGGACTCTTTTTCTAAGTGGCTTGAATTAATAGCCGTACGCGCGGCCACCGCCGCCAATACCGTCCGCGCGCTCACGCGATTCGTCTGGGGACGGTAAGGGCCGCCGCGCAGACTCGTCTCTGATAACGGGACACATTTCACAGCCCTCGCATATAAGGACATGTGCCGGGACTGGGGGATAAAAGATATTAAAATATCACCTTATTATCCAAAGCAAATCCCGTAGAACGCGTTAATCGAAATTTAAGTATGATGTTAAACATCTATTGTAGGAAAGTAAAATCAAATTGGGATACATTACTACCACACTTTCAATTAGCATTAAATACATCAGTCCACGAGAGTTCTATAAGAACACCGGCACAGGTATTTATCGGCCGAGAAATCAGGAATCCGTTGAATAATTACGGGGAACTAGATTGCGTATTGAGCGATATTACCTAATAATGTTGAAAATCAGGGTTGCGATCTAGACGAAGTAGCATTAAATCTATCAAAAGCACATGAACGTCAGAAACGATATTACAATAGAAATAGGCGACCAAATGTCTTCCAAATCAATGAAAGCGTTCTAGTGAAAACCTTTCCAAACACAAATGCTGACCGGGGAGTATACGCGGCATTCTGTCCCAGGTGGGTCGGCCCGTATGTAATTAAAAACATAAGACATGGTCAAGCAACTTTTTCAAAGCCGAATTCAAACATTGTTAAAAAAGCAAATATATCACAGTTAAAACCATACCGTTCAAGATTAGTGGGGGGGGGGGGGGGATGTGGCAATATGTGAGTATAATCTACCCCCATCCTTGGAATATTAAACCTATACCCACCTTCCCTGATATTCCGCGATGCGCAAGAGTTAGTGTCCTCTCACCATCGAGCCGAACGCGCGCGTCTTACGAGCGGATCTTAACGCTACCAAAACCCAGTGATTTAGAACTGCAGTGTTAAACAACATCAGTCCGGGCCCGTGACAAACATAAGAACTATTTGAACAATTGTGTGGCTACACCGGCTTGAGCGGCAAACAACCGTGAGTACCAACCATTGATCCTACCATTTACCTAGCTCCAGCACACATTGTCACAAGCCTATGTCCTTCCCCAGGACTCAAACTATCTCCATACCAAATTTCATCCAAATCGGTTCAGCGGTTTAAGCGTGAAGAGGTAGCAGACAGACAGACAGACACACTTTTGCATTTATAACTATGGATAGGTAACTCCCAAAGCACAGTGTCTTGATTGTAATTGATGTAGGTACTTATACCAAAAGTATAAATGGGTAACATCGTATTATTTTTTCAAATATATTTTGTATACACTTATCATGACATTTGTACAATTCTCTTGTATGAATACAGTTTTACTTTAGTATACATAGATTACTAAGAAATATAAACATCACATTTGGCAGCTAACTTTTATTTTCTTCTTATTATCTATGTAGACCAAAGTAAAATTATATTTAAACAAGGGAACAGCAGTCGGGAAAAAATATAAAACGTAATACATATCTCAGAAACGTAATGTTCCCAATGCAGTCTCGAAGCTTATCGGACCGGATCCACATATATAATTGTAAATTCACTAATATATTGCATAAAATCGAATGTTATACATTTATTTCGCATAACGAAGGATTTCTTAACGCTTTGGGATGTGACTTACGTTTACATTTTATCGACACACCAAAAAAAGTTACAACTGGAATAAGATTTGCATGTAAGTATTGTAAAGCGAGTCACACACGGAACCTAAGGGTGCGTCTACATTTGTAATTTGTATGATTTGCTCGTATCCGATCTCCGTCGCGTGGCATGATCGCGTGTCAAGATCACGCGTTTGGACGTTGCGCCGATCCGGTCGCTCGAAATCCATGTTGCTACGCGTATCGCACGCTAAGATCGGACAAGCGCGGCGTGATCGCGACGGTGCGATGTCCACTCTAGTGATCATGACACGCGGTCATGCTACGCGGTTATGATACGCCGCAATCCATCTCGAGTCGGTCTTTGCCCGATCATCAAAGGCGATACGGACTAGTTTGTACGTTCACCGATCCGGAATACATTTGTAGAAATCGCGCGGGCGATCGGATGATCATTTTCTGTCTCGTCCATTGCAGCTAAGCGCGAAAGAGATGGCCGAGAGGCGTGGCTTGAGTCGCTGGCGCTTGTGTGTTACGGCGAAATTCCAAAGTACTGCCATTTAGTTGCTACGCGCGCGGTACCGCCCGACGCATGGGCGCTGCTGTCCACGCTGGTGCTTGGCACTCGAGGCTTTCAGCTGTCGTGATGATGATCTTCAAGTTTCTGCACGAGTGTCAATCAATTTGAAGTGCGATCGCAGAGTACAACATTTTTACATGGAATACAATGCAACTGTACAGAAGGGCGATTACGCGTAGAATGATGATCGGCGAAATGCCAAAATGATCGGAGCGGTGAAACGATACGGCTAGCGCCCAAACTGCCGCATGCAAAATGATTGGCGCGGTGATACGATACGGTGATACGCTACGGCTTAGTGTGGACGCGTTTCTTCACGCGGCGGCGCAAATGATACGGAATGACGGCAGTGAGCGTCCAAGCAGCGCGATACGCAGTCATGCCACGCGACGGGTGATCGGATATGGACAAATGATACAAGTGTGGACGCACCTTAAGGAATTTATGTATTTCGTATTATACTATAATAGTCTCATATGTGACGTGTTTTACCTGTGATACCAATATTTATTATACAAAGAGGATATTTAAGATATATCAAAATAAAATAAAAACTTATAAGATAATCACTTCCGAGCTCGAAAATTACTCTCAGTTAAATCAGATTGAAAATTGTTGCAGGGAAAATATTACATCAAATTATTTTTTATTGAACTGTAAGAAGCCAAACAAGGCTCAGGCTAAAAATCCTCATTCTGATTAATGTTCTTAAAACAAAGTTATTTATATGTAAATATTAGCAGTTTACGAATGAACATACAACTGTACATACTTTTATTAATTTATTTTATTTTTTATTTTCTTCTACAAAACAAAAAAAAGCAAATACATCATCAAAAAAGTCTTAAATTGTCATCGGTAAGTAAAGCGAGTTAGACATGAGACTATTATAATACGTATACATATATTCCTTGGGTTCCGTGTGTGGCTCGCTTTGCAATACTTACATGCAAATCTTATTTAAGGTGTAACTTTTTTTGGTGTGGTGATAAAATGTAAACGTAAGTCAAACCTAAAGATACAAGTTAGATACTAAATCATTACAAAGGAAATTACTAGTTATAATGCTTACAACTAGGTGAAAACAGCGTGGTCCAGCCATCCTGAAGTCAGGATGGCTGGCCACTTTATTTTTAATATTTCTCCCTAATTAGCGAGGTACACATTATTTCATATCAGGTACAAAATAGTACGAAAACATAGGATAGCTAAACTTCCAAAACCGCTCTTGGTCCAGTCATCCTGACGCTCACGCTTTTTTTCATGAACTTCGGGTTCGGCGATACAGGGTTCTGCCATTATGCCATATGAAAAACGGCGATATCAAGGTTCTGCCATAAAATATTCTGAGTAATGTCTATTATACGAGCTGATGATTATATACAAAGTATATGATGATGCAAAAGTGTCATTCACCTAAAAAATGTTTCTGCGATACTGCTATGTGAAGTGTATTTTGGGGAATCGATATTATTACCCATAATTGTAAGAACCATGAATTAAATACTATTTATTACCTTATGATATTACAACATACGTACAAGAAAATTTAACTTGCCGAGTTAGTGTGTATGTGTGATATGTGAAATCTTGTTTGTTTATGACCCACTTCCTGGTTTCCGATTGAGTTGAATGGCATTTTTATGTAAGAAAACCATGTTCGAGAAGGTCCCAAAAATTAAGCCACTTTGATATCAAAACAAACTATGTATTAATATCAACGCACAGGTATACACAAAAATTGTACTACAAACAAAACTTGCCCGCCGTATGCCATGATTCCAAGAAAACGAAGTAGAATGAAATGAAAGCAAGGAATTTGTTTCTGCGCTATGCAGACATGTTTTCAACTGGTGATGGGGACATCGGAAAAACCGGACTTGTAAAACACAAAATCAATACAAGAGATGAATTACCCATCAGACAGCGACCTCGAAGAATCCCGTTAGGCCGCAAGTCAGAGGTTGAGGAAATTATCCAGGAGATGAAAAAGAACAATGTTATAGAACCCTCTTCTAGCCCCTGGTGTTCACCGGTTGTTCTTGTAAAGAAGAAGAAACAAAACACGCTTCTGTGTGGATTATCGTCAATTAAACTACGTGACGAAGAAAGACAGCTATCCTTTGCCTAGAATTGACAACACTCTAGACACTAAGCGGAATGAAATTGTTCTCAACTTTGGACCTGGCTACTGGTAAGTAGAACTTGAAACGACAGATAAGGAGAAAACTGCCTTCTCAACAGGAAAAGGGCTCTGGCAGTTCAAAGTGATGCCTTTTGGTCTTTGTAATGCACCGGCAACCTTTAAACGACTAATGGAACAAGTCTTGGCTGGTCTTTTGGAGGAGACTTGTTTGGTGTATCTTGACGATATAATTATCGTTGGAAGGAATTTTGACGATCATTTACGTAAATTGGAGAAGGTATTTGAGAAACTACGTGCAGCGAAATTAAAAGTCGCCCCGAAAAAAGTGTAGCTTTTTTAAAAAAAAAGTGCTCTATTTGGGACATGTAGTTTTCAAACGAACCCTGCTAAAACAACCGCAGTTAAGGATTGGCCGATACCAAAGAATAAGACGGAGATATGAACTTTCCTGGGACTATGTTCGTACTACAGACGATTAGTAAACGGATTATCTGACATTGCGTGACCTTTACATCGACTAACTGAAGAAAAGCGGCCATTTATTTGAAATGAGGAATGTAACACTGCGTTTGAACAGCTGAAAAAGGGCTTATGTGAAACGCCGGTTTTGGACTACCCAGACGCGAAAGGAGAATTTATAATCGAAACCGATGCAAGTAACGTAGGAGTGGGCGGTGTACTTTTGCAGAAACAGGGTGAACAGGAAGTCGTCATTGCTTACTTCAGCAGTGACTTGCTATCTAAACCAGAAAGGAATTACTGTGTGACTCGTCGGGAATTACTGGAAATTGTTAAGACTCTGCAACATTTCAGAAAATATCTGCTAGGCCGGAAATTTCGGTTGAGAACAGATCACGCAGCATTGCTATGGTTACTGGGAATGCAATAACCGGTAAAATTTCATAACCGTGTATTCTATCGGTTATGATCTAAAAATCTAACCGTTAACCGGTTAAAACCGGTTATTGGTTATTATATCGTATTTTTGCAGAAATCCTAGAAATACATGTCTAAAATGGATATTAAGCTGTGCAAATCTGTCTGTTACTTTCATATTAACAACTAACTTTTGTAACAGTAGCATTCGAATGATAATTTTTTTGGGCTTTAGTACTATAGACACGTAGTAACTTAAGTCTACTGAATTAATACTGAAATCAACTTTAACAGAGAATAATGGCAAAAGTGTAACAAGTTCAAATGGCAAAATCGTATGTCATCAATAGTATTAGCGGATTTACATCAAATCTACACTATTAATTACCTATTTATTTTGTTTGAAAGAATATAAAACTTTCGAATAGGCGATATGCCAATATTTTTCATGGTACCTATGTTATAAAACGACGTCTTAATAATAGAAATATTGGTGAAAAAACTACTCCAATATAATAAAAACTCCCCGAGATATGACGACGTTTAAAGCACAATTTTGGACTTTCCCAAAAAACGCTTCATAAAGCCTACAAGCATGTGACGTCACACGCTAGTATCTTGTATAGGGAAAATAAGAACTTCGTTCTGCAGCTATGTTAAAACTTGCGTTTATCGAAACGGATTTATAACAAAAATTACAAAACATTTTATGGGTTTATGAATGGTATTATTAGTTATTAATATTTTCATACTTTAAAAATGGACTTTCCCACCCCACTTTAAAGACTCATAAAACAAGCTACATGTAAAATATCGAACTCAAAATTTAAACGTAGGTTTTTATTATGCTTGTTTTATCAGGATCTTATATAATCTTTTAATTTTTTTAAATTCTAAAAACCCTATTATTTAGACACATGCTTTGATAATTTACTGCAGAAATGTATATCCGGCGGTATATGAATAACTGTTGGTATGCTTTAGAGTAAAACTATCTTCGTCAGCTGCAATTTTCGTTAAAGCTATTTGCAATGATATAATTTTTGTTGTTGTTTTTTTTACTAGAAAACGATGTCGCGTTATATGATGTTGAAGTTGACGGTGTGGCATCGGCTGCCAACTAGGTAAGTAGTGTTTTCTCATGTAGTTTTATATTTATTTATTCTGAAGTATTTAAAACATTAACAATTATCTGGTTTTGGTGGCCTATATTGAAGAGATGAGCCGCAATAATTGTAAAATATTAATGCAATATATTGCACCGCAAGCATTGAGTATCGTTTTACCAAATTTTTATGGTCATTGTCATTTATTTGTTCTAAATATGCATAGGAAATTAATAGCGCTTGGAACGCTTTTAGAACTTTTCTAATATACTTAATCACAGACAAATGAAAAAAAAACATAATGAAACTAAATATATCTTTAAATATAACCAAAACCGAACCCGGTTTTCTAATTAATGACCGGGTATTAAAATTGGCCAATATGGGCGGTTATAACCGGATACCCGGTTTCGGTTAAAACCGGTTTGCAGTCCCTAGGCAAGTGGCACGTTGGATCGAACAACTGCAAGAGTACGAGTTTGATATCGAGCATCGCGGAGGAAGAATCCATGAAAATGCTGATGGTTTGTCCAGGCGACCATGTGTAGAGACGTGCCAACACTGCAATAAGCAGGACGAAAAAGCAACAACAGCAATGAAAGTTATCAGAACTGAAAATACCTGCGGGGAGTGGAGAGACGATGCAACGCGAGCCGAGCAAGAGAGAGACCCTGATTTAAAACCGATTATTGAGTCAATGAAGGCCGGCGCTGCTCGGCCTCGGTGGAACCAAGTGGCGAGTTACGGAAGCGTAACAAAATTTTATTGGGCGCAATGGGACAGTTTGGTATTACAAAAAGGTCTTCTTTACCGGCGATGGGAGTCAACTAAAGGTGCGTCCACACTTGTATCATTTGCTCGTATCCGATCACCGTGCCGTGACATGACTGCGTATCGCGGTGCTTGGACGCCCACTGTCGGCGCGCCGATCATGCCGTACTCTTCCAATATAGGTGTGTGATACGCGTAGCAAATGGATTTCGAGCGATCGGATCGGCGCAACGTCCAAACGATGATGATCGTGACACGCGATCATGCTACAGGACGGTGATCTGATACGGGTAAATGATACAAATGTGGACGCACCTTAACGGAAACGGCAGTCATCTGAGGACATTTCATGACGGAGTCTCTGGCGGACATCTTGGAGTAAAAAAGACGCTAATGAAGGTAAAGCAGAGGTTTTATTGGATACATTTTAGGGATGATATTGAAGACTGATGGTGTCGCAAGTGCATAAAGTGCGCCGCTGTCAAAGGTCCTCAAACGCGATGTAGAGGAACATTGAAGTTATACAATGTTGGAGAGCCATGGGAGTGCGTGGCACTTGACATTGCAGGGCCATCTCCGGTAACTGAGAATGGAAACCGTTACATATTGGTGGTAGTAGTTTATTTCACGAAATGGCCGGAAGTATTTGCCTTGCCTAATCAGGAAGCTACAACAGTTGCTAAAAGGTTAGTGGAAGATGTTTTTTTGTCGATATGGCCTACCACTGGAGTTACACAGTGACCAAGGGAGGAATTTCGAGTCTACAGTTTTTCAAGAAGTGTGTAAGATAATGCGAGTACATAAATGGCGCACTACCTACTTCGTATCATCCTCAGTCAGATGGAATGGTGGAACGATTCAATGAAACTTTGGAGCGTCATTTGGCGGAGTTAGTCGATAGCCATCAGAAAGATTGGGACAAGTACATACCACTTATCATGTTAGCCTACACAACGGCGGTTCATGGGAGCACGGGTGTCACACCGGCAGAAGTGAACATCGGAAGGGAGTTGAGATTACCAGCGGACTTACTTTCTAACTTCCCACCGGATACTCCAGTAGATGTGACCGATTACGTACATGATCTAAGAAGGAGAATGTTGGATGTTCACGCACAAGTGACGGAATCTAGTCTTAAAGTGGCAAGTGAAAGAGAAACAAGTGGAAAGAAGAGGAAGTTAAAAGTGATGTGATAAAAGTGATGTAGTGGAAGTGAACTAGATAGTGTTCAGTGTAAGTGACTCAGTGTGTGCATTTCACGGTGCGAAGTCTAGTATCGGTACCAGGACGCGTTTAACAGTGAATCCCTGCTACTGTAAGTCGTGAATAAACTAACGTGGAACGGTCAAGGTCTTTTAACTCTTTATGAGATAGAGGCCGTTAGGTTGATGGGGGTAGTGAGGGAGATGGGAGTAGAGTAACTCCTAATAAATCAATGTCGAATCGTGAATATGGAATGATTTTATTTACAAAATTCGGTTCTATTTATACACAGAGATTTAATAATCTCAACATACTTCAAACTAGGGCGCGTAGAGAGAGAAATTCAGGGAATCGAAATGAACACCTGCTCTCTGCGCCTTTGCGGTGATTCGCGGAAATGCACGTGGCTTTGCGATAGCGTCCTATATAGCATCAATTTATTTATACATTTAGGTAAGCCGGCTACATGGCTCCCTCCCTAGCGGAAGCGTACCGGTAGCTGGATGCTGCGTTCGCTGCGAGTTACTCGTGGTTGCAGTGCTTGCGGCGTAGCGATTTGTGTAGACGGCGTTCCGCTGTTTCTTGAGTTGTCAGTTTCGCGTGGCGGGGTCGTTGAACTCTGTTCGTAGCAGATGGGTTTATAGTCATACTTGTTATGGACAAAATGCTGCACTTTGTGATAAAAGCAAGCCGCTTTGCACAGTGATAGAAAGGACCAAACTGAGTGATGTGACCCGCAGCAGCGGAAGTATCACCCCTTAGGAACAGAGATGGCGCCACTTCTTTAAAAATATACAAAAAAAATCTAGAAGCTAAAGTTATCGACCGATTTCAATGTTTAATATCTCAAATAAAAGTTTATTATATTCATTACTTATAAAAAAATCATGAAAAAATTATACTGTAAAGTTCTGGCAAAACATGGCATCTTAAGTTTTTTTTCTTACTTGATTTGTAGTTTTTACTTAATTTCTTAAAAAAACTGTATGGAACATGAATGTTTTAATGCATAAGCATATTACTCAGTAAAAAACTCGACACCAATACTTCACGAAATATGAAAGTTTAAATGTGAACACAAATTTCTTTATAAACTGTTTCAAAAAATTCTGTATGCTAAGCTAATACACTGATTTCAATTTTTAATATCCCATATGAAAGCTGATTACATACATTGTTAACAAAAAAATAAAATATATATATATATTGAAACCTTTTGGCAAAAAACGCCATCTTAAGTATTTTTTTCGTACTTAATTGGTAGTTTTTACTTGATTGCTTAAAAACATTGTATGATGTATGCAACACGAATGGTTTAATGCATATATATATATATATATATATCTTATTCGCGAATAATTTATTCGACGAATAAATCATTCGCGAATAAAATGTCCCACGAATAAGTTATTCGCGAAAAAAACATTCGAATGATTACTAACTTTTCACCTGTTTTTTACTTCGCCGTGTTTTCTTTTCAGGTCGTTAATGTAATTTGATGTGGAATTTACAAGTCCCTTTATTTCAACAATTTTAGGTGAACACTTTACACAGGTAATGATAATGTGTCGGAATCAATTTTGAAAAAAAAACACCATCTAGTATAGTCAAGATTGATTTTGTTTGATCTTCTGGTAAAACATCACTGTTTTCACTTAAGTCCCAAAAATTATCGTCGTCTGCATTAACTTCACTCATTTTCATAAAAAATGTAAACAGCGCTAAGTAACGTGGTATATATATAGCGGCTGACTTGGACGGAAGTATACAAAAGACTAATTTCTAAGAATTAATAAGTAATAAGAGTTATTGATAAGAAACTTAAGTTACTTGATTTTCTCGCTCTTTTATATATCCATCTTTTTAGAATTAGCTACCTGCGATAAAATCACCATCCTTCGACGTACGAGTTGCTTTTAAGTAGTAAATTTGTTTCATCTAAATTATAATTTGTTTTTTATAATAACACGAGTTATTGGCATCACGCCGCATAGTCAAAAGACGATGAATCAGTCTTAAAAAACGTTACAGTGTTAAAACTTAAAACAAGAGAAATTACAAAATAAAATAATCGGAATGGTGGAGACGAACCTGGAATGTCCGAAAACTTTTTTTAACTTCGGATCGGATTCGGAGAGCTAGACTAGCATACGTGTACTAGAAGTACAACAAAGGGTTACTCTTAGAACAAGAGCTGAAGTCATGATAACTCAGTTCTTTGCTGAAACTGATTGCAATACTGCAATCAGTAGACCGTGATAAAGAAATAAAAGCTATCTTCAATAAGTTCAATACACCATTACCTTCTCAAGCGTCTCTAGCTAGAGCGTGTAATCAAATATACCAAATCTCCTTAAATCAAATAGACCAGAATGTTTAACTTTCTTGAAACAAGTTGTTCTGAAAATGAACACTAACTCAATTTTTCGCTATTACATTTTCAGCACTGAGAAAAAAACGAGTCTCTCTAAGAATAAATGAGTCTCCCACTCAAGTCTATTGTTTTAAACAATTAGATTTAAGGTGATCTTGTGGTACCTATAAAGAATGTGGGTGTCGTCGGGTCAGCTTACCTGCATGCACTGCCCAGTGTAAAACCTGCAAAGGTGGCTGTACAAATCAAAAGTAAGTTTATATAATATTCAATGCAGGGTTATTTTGTATGCTGACCACTGATTTCCACTGGTAAGCACAAACTTTTAGGTCTAATGGTAATCATTAAGCAAAAAAATAATTCAACAATACCCTACAGCAACACACTCTTTATATAAAATATATAAAATATCATTGATTTTGTAGTATTGGAATGGTACAAGTAAATTCTTCAAAACTACTTTCCTTTTCAGTTCTACATCTGCTGATGAACCCGAAGAGGACATTTAAGTTTTAATTAAAATATTTGACAAACATTTATGTACATAGTATTTATGGAAGTTGTAGTCCTAACAGATAAAAAGCTAAATAAATTCGCTAACTACTACGCCACATTATATATATCTCAGAACTAACTATGCCGGGACCTATACTTAGTTTTTATTTTTTGTCTTCAAATGTAGTCACTTTTGAATAAAAATAATTACTAATTTTAAAATTATTATATTTTTTCGTAACTCAGCACAAGGAAAAAGCTTTTTATTCAATTTTTTTTTATATGAATTAAGTAATTTCTTTTTATTTAACATTATACATTAAAATCAAAGCATTCGTTGCAGTTGAAGATTTCTTTGAAATTTATTTCGTGAAGTATGAAAGGTATCGGTGTCGGGTGTATGCAACACGAATGGTTTAATGCATATATATAGATATATATACATAGATTGTAAAAATTATATTTACATATATATATATATATATATATATATATATATATATATATATATATATATATATATATATATGCATTAAACCATTCGTGTTGCATACATCATAGAATGTTTTTAAGCAATCAAGTAAAAACTACCAATTAAGTAAGAAAAAAATACTCAAGATGGCGTTTTTTGCCAAGTTTCCAGGATATATTTTTTTAATATTTTTTTGTTCGCAATGTATGTAATCAGCTTTCATTTGGGAGATTAAAAATTGAAATCAGTGTATTAGTTTAACTTGTAGAATTTTTTGAAACAGTTTTTAAAGAAATTTGTGCTCACATTTAAATTTTCATATTTCGTGAAGTATGAAAGGTATCTGAGTAAATATGGTAGGTGAGTAATATGCTTATGCATTAAACGATTCATGTTTTATACAGTTTTTTTTAAGAAATCAAGTAAAAACTTCAAATCAAGTAAGAAAAAAAAACTTAAGATGCCATGTTTTGCCAGAAGTTTACAGTATAATTTTTTTCATGTTTTTTTTTATATTGATGAATATAATAAACTTTTATTTGAGATATTAAACATTGAAATCGGTCGATAACTTTAGCTTGTAGAATTTGATGAAATATTTTTAAAGAAGTGGCGCCATCTCTGTTCCTAAGGGGTGAAACTTCCGCTGCTGCGGGTCGAATCACTCAGTTTGGCCTACTATCACTGTGCAAAGCGGCTTGCTTTCATCACAAAGTGCAGCATCCGGCCAAAAAATGGCCAGAACAAGTATGACTATTAGGTATCTGTGTAGGTCGGTCTATGTATTCTCGGCGATGTTGTAGGCAGGCTTCAGTCGGTCGATAGATATATTCGTTTATCTCGTAGGTAGCTGAATTATGTATATCTTATCGGTTCGTTTTAATACTTTGTATGGTCATCAGGTGGTTGTAGTGATTTTCTGACTGCGTCGACTCGAACAAACACGTGCGTAGGTAAATTTCGATGTATGAAAATAGGCTTGTTGTTGCTATGCGGTTGACTTGGTATTGGTTTGAGATTGCGGATTGATTCTCACAGCTGATCGACGTAGGTATTGTCCATTATAACGTTATTTTTTGAATCGGTTGCTACGAAATCTCCGGTTAAGCGAATATTAGTTCCGTAGGTAAGCTGAGCGGCGCTCACGCAGGAGTCACTGCGTAAGGCTGCGCGCACGCCCAGTAGGACTGTAGGTGATTCTTTGATCCAGCTGGGCGCGGATTGGAGTCTAGCTTTCAGTGCTGTTTTCGTAGTGCGGTGTGAGCGTTCGATTACGCCGTTGCATTGCGGATGGTATGGGGTTGTGCGTGTTTTTTCGATACAGAGTAATCGAGTGAGGTATGCGAAAACTTTGGTCTCGAATTGGCAACCTTGATCGGTTGTTATTGTTGTCGGGCATCCAAATCTCGATATCTATCCTTCGTAGATGGTATTGGCGACATTTTCGACTGTTATTTCTTTGAGCGGAAACGCTTCGGGCCCACGTGTTGCGCGGTCGATCATAGCTTAAGACAATAGCGCCCAAATCCAGTCCTCTCAGTACTTCGTGGATAAATCGTTGAAACGATTGACCACCGTTTTTCAAGCCCGGGCAGATACTAGGAAACTCGAATAAACCGAATGGAGTTATTGTGGCGGTTTTTTCTACGTCGTATTGGTTAACCGGCAATTGTTGGTAGGCGCGGTTCAAGTCGATTGTAGAAAAAATCTGCTTTCCGGCGAGTTGGTAGGTAAAATCGCGTCTTCATGGAATAGGATAGCGATCTGGCTTGGTTACGGCTTTAAGTCTTCGGTAGTCAACACAAACTCGTTAATCCCCCGATTTCTTCGGTACGACGTGCTATGGCGACGACCATGGGCTTATGCTGGGACGACATAGGCCTTGTTCGATCATGTTCTGGAACTCTTTTTTTACTTGTTCGTAGTGGTGAGGTGCGATTGGTCGCGGTCGGCAGTGAATAGGTGAGCCGGAGGTTTCAATGAAGTGCCGACGGAGTGTTTCGGGCTGAGCTTCACAGACATGAGTCGCGTAATTCCAGGAAAATCGGCGAGAATGTCGTGTTTATATACCTAGTTTTGTTCTACGTCGATAGTGCGAACTGTAGGTATGTTTGTGGACGAGAGTTGTGCGTTTGTAGTTAGCTGCGTTTTTCCGTCGATTCATTATAATAATAATAATCTTCGTTTATTAATGATAATCTTCGGTTCTTGATGTCGACTATGGGTGATGATTTAATAAATCGGCCCAAGGATTGGTTTTGAAACGGCGACGATGACAAACTTCCATTTAAACGGACGGCGTAGGTTGAAATCTAGCTCGAACATTTTTTCTCCGTGGGTAGGTATTGTCGTGTTGTTGGCAGCGTACAGTTGGAAAGGTAGAGGTTTGGCGTGTATACCTTTCGTTTTCGGTATAACGGATATGTTAGCGCCCGTGTCAACCAAGAACGATAATTTTGTATTCGTGTCGGTTACAAAAAGGCCGTATGATTTTTCTGTGATGCTAGTTTCCGCCGCAGCAAGCGTTTAAGTTAGTTTTCCGGCGGCTCGATTGATCGGAAACTGCATGGCGGGCTGCATTTGACGGCGTCCATACTGAAGCGACGGTGATAGTAGCAGTATTTTGATGCTGATTTGCTTCGTTCATCGCTATTCGAATGGCTGCGGAAACGCGAATTGGAGCGGTGGCGGTTAACTGGACTATTATAGCGGGTCTCAGGCTGCGGACTTGCACGTAGTTCGGCGAATTTAACCGAAAGTTTTCGTATTTCGTCGATTAGGTATTGGGTGTTAGCGTGGTCTGGACAATGCGGTGTTGGCGGTTGATGAGGTTGTGAATGTGTATGGTATTGCGGCTGAACGGTCGGGACTGATGAAATGACGGAGATTTGCTGCGTGTGCTCATCCATCATTTTGTCAGCTAGCTTCGTCGAGCGTGGCTTTCTGGCTGAAGGTTTCGCTGACGACGAGGACTGAGCGGATGTACGGCAGCAGGTGATTGGTCCACATGATTCTGATGGTGCTCTCGGGGAAGTTGTCGCGTACGAGGTCTCTCTGCGACAGAAGCTTCTGTACTTGTTGACTGTCGGACTCTTCGTACAGCGTGGTTAGGCGTTCTTTGATGGCGTATGTAGTAGTCGATAGGTGGGTTGTACAGGATGTCGGTGTGCTGCTCGATGTCTTGCTTTTCCAACTGTGCGATGACCATTTGAGCGAACTAGGTCTGGTTTCTCTTCAGATCGGCGGTTGCGGACTCGAAACTGACGACGGACAGACGTTGCTTGTCACGCCAGAATGACGGGATTCTCAGCGAGAGGGCGATTCCGGTAACTTCACGTGGTACAGGCTCCGGCGCAGTTGCAGGTGCAGGTGGAATTTCGGCTTGCTGGCTACCTCCGGCAATTTGTTGCTCTGCATTCGACGACATTTTTTCTTCGGGATCACCACTTTAGGAGATAGAGGCCGTTAGGTTGATGGGCAGAGTAACTCCTAATAAATCAATGTCGAAGCATGAATATGGAATGATTTTATTTACAAAATTCGGTTATATTTATACACAAAGATTATTACTAAAAACTACGGCGCGTAGAGAGGGAAATTCAGGGAATCGAAATGAACACCTGCTCTCTGCACCTGCGCGGTGATTAGCGGAAATGTACGTGGCTTTGCGATAGCGTCCTTGATTAATTTATTTATGCATTTAGGTACGTCGGCTACAACTCTATCCTCGTAACATTTGGTGTTTACAGATGTGATGATAGAGCCGGAATCTATCGAGATTGGGCTCTTTAAATAGAATTGTCGATGAGTAGTTGACGAATGTTCAAAGAAAAGTACAGTCAGCTATAAACTAGTAACTAACAGAAACTTATACGCAGATAAGATTTGCGCAGGTATTATTGATATACAACATATATAAACGTTTCCTTTCAATTTAAAAAAAAATCTTTCAATTTTTGCTTGCCAAGATAGCACTATAGGTATGTTGTTCAAAAGCTACTTCCTGAAACGATTTTTGAGGGCGATAAACTGCAGATACCTAGACTTTTTACAAATTAATAAGAAAACCGCTAATTATTGAAACCGAATTGTTAGGAACGCTCTATGGATTTAGTGAACTTAGTCATGAAAATTTGTGCGCTCTTGTTGTTTCACCTTTAACAGACTGAAAGAAAGCCTGAATAGGTGGTTTAAAGTATAACCCGTTATTGTCAGCTCGGATTTCTACATATAATTTGAAGTGATTTTTGAAACAATATTTTCAGATGTTTTGATAAGACAATTTGTCTTCCCCTTATGTGTCGATATTTCACTTCATATACACGGTGCCCGCGTGGAATGGGAAAGATTTTAACGACGCATTTCTGAGGCTATTAGGAGTAAAAAATGCTTGCTCATTTTAATAAATGACACCTCGCTAGGCAGCTTAACATTGAAGAATGAATTAAGGTTGAAGGTGGCAACTATCGGGACGGTTGATTTAAACTTACAAAATTTTCGCTCATTATCACAACAAAACGGGTCTTAAGAGGTTGCGTTAAAATATGATTAATTTAATTAAGTACCTCGCGTTGGCGATTATTTGACGTGTCCGACGTTGCGTTACTCAATTACTTGTACCTTCGAGACTATGGACGTATTTATACGCGATTAAGCATGTGGTTAAGTTTTTTTTGTCGTGATTTTGGGACAGTGCCGAGTATTTGGTATATAAGTATCTGCTTAACCTATTTATTTTTGTGTATAAAGTACTGCCTATAATGTATACGACGTATTACTTTATAGTAAAAAAATGGACTATCTGTAATTACCGTGCTCTGTAGGACACGCCCTCGCCCATGCCCATGTTGAGTCCGGCGTGCTGGTCGAGCAGGCTGTAGTCGCGAGTGGACCCGTACAGGTGGATATAGGCGGGGCCAAATGTCGGCAAGAATCCTAGAGAACAATTCATATACGTAATGCTACGCTTTATTCAAAATTAGTAAAATTAAAGAGTCCCCGGCAAGCTCGGCCGAATTTCACCTTCCCATACAAACGGAGTTTCGTTATCATTTCTACACGTTGGATTGCAAAGAAACTTTGCACATACAATGAAATGAAGTATATCTAATTAGCCTGTAATTAGTTTATCTGGCTCCAGTTTATAAAACAAACGAAATACAGCAAAATCAAGTTTTGTATGAAAAACTTAAATTCGCCTTTTTTTTTTTTACCATGGTATCTGAAGCTACCTAAACTAATTACAGGCCTGCATATACCTTAACTTATTCTAAGTACAAAGTATTGGAGCAAACTAGCTAGTCTTTTTAAAATAAGAGCGTACTACGTTTGTATGGAGAACAGAGCTTACCGGGGACTCTTAAGCACTAACACAAGACACAAGTGTAATTTGTCGAGATTTCCATTTCTTGTAGATAACTAGATAATGTTTGTCGAACGACATACGGCTAAGTAGTTACGATAGACCTTCAGTTTCATAGTGAATTAGATGATGTGATTTTTGTTTGTAAAATCGTATTTAGTCGAATAAGATCGTAATGAAGTGTTTTCCACACACTTGCTCGTAAACTGGTTTTTATGCCGCTATTTTGGCCGTAATCCACTCGAATAAAGACGCGTGTTTTTTTTCATGGCATAATCGATCTAGTGCCTATTCATTAAAGTTTCTTAACGTCAGCAAAGAGTTTTTATGTACAAGAATCCTTAAAGCTTTTTTTTATCAATCTAACGTGGTAGTCTTTTGTTAATGTTTGGCTGATTGGCGATTTAAACTCGACTCGGTATCAAACATCGTCTATCTTCCATCGTCTAGTGTATATGATTTATCGAGAAATAGAGTATACTTTATGAATGTTAATACTTCACGTGTTTCTTAAATACTGGAATCGCTTAAGATGCCAGTCAAATTTGGGGGTAGACCTCGATTTCCCTCGGATCCCAACATCAGATCCTGAGTTGGTGGCAATGGGGCCACCTCAGGAGTGTACTCTTTGGAATAATAAATGAATGTTGGAAATAGGTGCACAATTGACAGATAAATCGGTGAATGCACAAAGAAAATACATACAGATGAACATAGAACCTCCTCCTTTTTTGAAGTCGATAAGAAAATAGGGATAGTCAAATTTTTACGCAATATTATTTACTTTACTCTTTTGCGCTATACAATATAATTATTCTTTTGTGTGACAAATAAAAAATACATCAACAGTTGCTGTGGTGAAAAGTGTTACAAGAGACAAAATTTCGCTCTTGTCCCTTGAAAACTAGCTACGCTCGTGATCTAATAATAGTAACCTTCACTTGCGCAGCATTTAAGATAGGCACTCGTAGCATAAAACGACTTTGATCTCTTGATGCTCAAATAATGATTATATCTTCATTTCTTTCTCTGAAATAAAGCAAATTCAGAAAGCAATGGGGAACATGCATGAATTTTTGAATGTCAAAATGCCGTTAAAACTATTTCAAAATGCGAAATTTAAATTTAAATCGACCAAGAAATACGCATGATATAGGCATTTTAAACTACAAATTAGACAGAGAGGTCCGATATGCACTGTTACGTCATCGTGCACTCTGGCCATATAAACTCCATATTAAATTGGGGTCGTCCACCGCGATCTTAATACACGGGTCCCCCACACGTTATCCCATACCCATCCTATTCCCCAAAAGCCCCAAACAAAACCCAAATGTCCTTAGCTAGGGACACTGACTACCAACATGACGCAGACCGGCTAGAATATAGCTAGGTACACTCCGACTGTCGTGCACTCGAGCACGGCAGTCACCGCCACGTGGTGCCGTAAGTTGTTGCGGCAGCTTCACCACCACAACATATTGTTTTACGGTAACAGCATATTTGCTACCGACAATTAGTCCAATCAATCAAAATCCATATTAAATTCTGTTTTGCTAGACAGAGATAGAATTAAATGTTTGATGGCTTATATCTTAGATATTTTTATAGCTTTTCGAAAAAAAAAAATTACTACTGTTTGTTACATGAATGAGCTTTTAATAAAGGAAAAATTAAAATTCATTAATATTCCCCATTGTAATACCTAAACTACGACCTTATCCGAATTGGTTATTGGTTGGTTGATCGGCGTAGGTACCTAAGATGTAATGGGTGGATACTAACCTTTCTCACCGTCGTTAGATATTGATTTGAGATCAATAAAGTGCGTTCCAATAATGTTAGGATGCACCGGGTCGTTGTCTCTCAGTTGAATTTTGATGCGCTGGCACAAAGGAGGAAACATCTCCGTGAATACGATTTGCTCGTTCCACACTGGAGTGCAGCAATTCTTCTTTACTGACGTGCAGCCCTGTTTAGAAAAAATAGCATAACAAGTTTATCTTAGTAGCCCGGATACTCGTAACTCAGGCTAGTTATAAACAATTTGTTTCACTTCTCACGATCGCTCTATCTTGTTTACGCCTGGTGTACCGGGTGACCTAACATTGTAAATAACCTAACATTGTAAATAACCTAACATTGTAAATAACCTAACATACGCTAATAAACAGCGGGGCACTACCTACCTTTTCTCGAACCGTTTTGTCTCGTTTATAAACCCTCATAGTTTCGACCCAGATAACACCGAGCCCAAATAATATGTACGAGGTGTAGTCCAAAAGTTTCCGGCCTAAGAAAAATTTCAATTCACTTTTCAGATCTCATAATAAGCATTTATATCCCCTTATACAGAGGATATGTCCTCAAAGGGGCGTAAACCGCATCATCCGAAGAAAATCATTATCCAATCAAGTCTGACTTAAGCTTCAAGAAGTTAGGTCGGGACTATAAATTGGTTGGCGAGTTTTTCGAAGCTACATTTTGCAATAACAGACGTGGCAATTCAAGCAGTGTGAAAGGGAGCATTTTCGCGGAGAAGCCGAACACCTCAACTAAGTTTTCCACGACGCTTCTGCTTGATCGCCTCTCGTAACTGCTCAATAAGGGTCAGAGTAGCTGCCAAATACCATGGTATTCCTTTCTTTTACGTCAATCAGTAGTAGGTATTCAGTGACAATACCAGAATACTCTAGCCATTATAATTTTTTTGGTGGGTTGCGTCACCTCGGCCTTTCTAGGCGGTTTTTCACCTAGAAAGGCCGTAGCTTAGGCGTTATCTGTAAAGATTTGTATTTGAAAACTCATTCACTCATTCAATACCAAAATAAATTATCTTTGTGATGTATAGTCGAGTTCATAAATAGATTTCTGTACAGATTTAACAGTCAAAAATATATCAACATTTCACCTGTTATATTCGGGATCCCTCTATGTCGCATACTTTTGTTTGTCCGAAACTGTTTTAGCATAACAGACTTGGCATATTCAGTTTTCGACGAATGGTAATGTGGCAGAAACCTTATTTGGCATAAGTTCTAACTTACCGAAAATGTATTTGTCCGAAATTGTATTCGCATACTATTGTGTAGGCCGATTATATTTACGAATAATTTGGTATAGCATAATGGTACTTGGCATATTATCTATTGTCCGAATCTATCTTGGCATACTTAAATTACAAAAAGAAAAGCGGGTTAAGTTAGGTTAGAACTGCATCCCTCGCAAAGAGAAACTGCTAGCAGAAAAATAAGTTAGATTAGGTTAGAAGTGCGTCCTTCGCAAAAACGATCTGCTAGCAGAAAAGCGGTCAAAAACCGAAAACTGTAGGTTAGGTTAGGTTTGTATTATGACCATGTTTAGCGGAGCGAGCGAAGCGAGCGGAGCGTCAAAATGGGTCAAAAACCGAAAACTGTAGGTTAGGTTAGGTTTGTATTATGACTATGTATATGCTAACATTACCTATATCACAAGATAATGAAACATATATGAAGATATAAATAACATGGTTTTATTTTTAACATTAAGTATATTTAACAAAAACATAAGCTGCAAGATTATGAGCAAATAATTTTCGGTCTGATAAAAATATGCCTATTAATTTTATGCGTAGACATGATTCGGACAAACAAAAATATGCGCAAACAAATTATGACAAATTAATATCTGCGTTATCAAAGTATGCGAACCTTGATTATGCCAAAACAGTTTATGCGAAAAGTCAATTATGCCTACATTGAATATGCCATGCAAAATTATGACTAAAAAATGTATGCCAAAACAGGGGGAACCGTTATATTCATCTGAGCAAGCCTCGCATAATGTAAGCAACTGAAAACGAATTATCTGTACTAAGATTCTTCAAAATTATTCAAACAAGTTCATCTGTACAAACAAAACAATTCGAATTTAAAAAGATGATAATCACCGAATAGAGTACGATTTTTAGTCGTTAATCAAAATGTTACTTTCCGAGGCTACTCACAATTGCGATCAACTTTTAGTATGAGATAATAATATTTAGTATATAATATTAATGTTTCAGTACTCTTTTTCTATATTTATTTTAATGTATAAGTACTCATTTTCTATATTTATTTTTGAAGCCGTTGGAATGCTCATATATTTATAAACACGACTGTACGACCCTCAATGCAAATGAGTTCGTCTGGCTGGAAAAAAATGTATTAAACTACCTTTAATCTAGAAATTCGGGATGACTTTATAAGATGTTTATTTAGTAAATACGTAACAAAAAAAAAAAGATTGGTCTTCTCTTGGCAAAATTTCACATGAAAATGTTTTTGGTGGGATTTTGCTTCTTTTTATAAGTCGCTTATGCCCTTTTTTTTATTTGAACCTGAAAACCGTATTTTTAATTTATAATATAATAAGAAGTGTATGTTAAAACCCATACAAACTCCCATCCCATAATTTTAAAGGGTGGGGGGTGATTTACTAATATCCTGAAATATATATATTTTATTATTTGTAACAAAGAGTCCCTAATAATTTTCTAACCTCTAGCATCAAAATTTGCGGAAGACTCATATAAACTTCCATCTCTTAGTTTTAGGGGCTGGTAAAAGTTCCAAGTTTTAGATTTATTTTATTGTTTTTGTACAAAAACAAGAAAATAAATCGTGTAACAAAGACAGCAACATGTAATGTCATATTGACAAGTATGCACTCTTCTCGATGAAAGTCATAAAAATATGTTCTTATTTCAAATAATTGACAACCTATTTATAGTGCGTGCACATTATTGTTTACGTCTTAGTGTATACATAAAATTGTAACATTGGGCGTATACTCGGCACTGTCGCCTTTTTTGTGCATATATTGTATTAACCAAATATCGCTACATACTTAAATGAATACAAAAATTTGTAACTTCAAGGCGTACCTATACATATCTCTGTACTCGACTGTGTATACATAAAATTGTAACATTGGGCGTATACTCGGTACTGTCACCTTTTTTGGGCATATATTGTAGTAACCAAATATGGCTACATACTTAAATGGATACATAACTTTGTAACTTCCAGGCGTATACATATCTTTGTACTCGACTATACTAATACCAGCTTACACACCAAATTTCAGATTTCTATTACTTAAGGACTAAAGTGATGATCATCAGTGACAGTGAGTGAGTTAGTGACGAAATCGATTTTTAGATATCAATAAAATGGAAAGTATAAGTACTATGTAATTTAAACTATTTATGTTTAATAAGTCAACTATTAACATCAAATCCCGAAATATTGTATATATCTGGTATAATCCAAACCCAATTTATGAGAGTTCAAAAAAACGACGGTGCGCTTCGTGAAAAGGTAGGTAGTACCCTTCGGCTTCGCTTGGCTCGTCTTAGCGGGAGCACTACAATGCCTCTAGATATATATATATATCTTTTCTAAATGAAAAAACTAGCAAATATCCATTGATCAAAAAATACACTAGTTTATTCTAACAGGAAAGGGAGCGTTGCAACGCTCCCAAATATTCTTGATATAGAACCAAAAGAAGCCAACATTTCCAATAAAGAGAAAACATGTTTTTTCTTTTTAAGGTACCGTATCCAAGCTTAATAAATGCAAGCCTGTTAACAACTAAGCCGTCTGTCCGCCACAGGGCGGTAACTCTTAAAGGGTAATGGTAGTGTACCTAAAATGTTACCAAATATTTATTGCTATGGCCGCTATAACCACCAACAATAAAGGTTCAAAATGAAAGGGGCGCTTGATGCAGTTAGATGGATCGAGACTGACCGTCATTCCCGCGAAGCACACTTGCACGTAGGGGTCGACCAGGTCCTGCGTCTCCCCGGTGAAGGCTCGCTTGACGTTGGCGAGGATGGAGTAATTCATCTTCGGCAAGCCGTCAGCCTTGTAAATCTTCACGATGAACTTCGCTCGTTGCCGCTCTATAGGGACTCCGTCTGGCAGGAGTAAGTTTCTGAAGGATTTAATGAAATATAATTTAAATTACTGCCAAGTAATATTCGACGTTTGAATTTCGAAGAGGACTTTTATTAAAGCCTGATAAGATCAGTAGATAATAAAATAAGTCCTCAAAATGTATTAGGTGCCTACTTTCAATCTATCCGCGAGCAGCTACTCCTACTATATCTAAACAGACACAGCCCGGCAGAACTATGTCTATAATAAAGTTAAGGATTATTTCTTTTAAGTGTTCCTTTTTAAATAAATAGTTTAAAGAGTTTAAGCTGTGTTAATTTAAAAACACACAAGGTTTTAATATTTACATTAAATTTAACTATATTAATATATATTGTACGTACCTATTAACCGATGCGCACTAAAATAGTATCTAATTAATTCGTATCGTACACTAACTCCAGAAATCGTGCACCAGGAGTTGCCCTCATACGGGTGGCCGAATGTGGTGATTTTTATGAATGTGTATTTATTTAATTATTGCATTGGATAGAGATTGACTTTACCATAGTATCTGTAACTTCTTCATAAATCACAACTTAGTCCAGGTATTTGTGATGTGACTTAAGACTATAAGGAAAAATTACGATGTATAAAATTGTCTACTGGTCTTATTTCGTCCCAGTATAATATGGACATGGTATATGTATGTCGATGAATAAAAATATCTCTTTGATAATTGGTGAAAAATATATCCCATCAAAAACATAACATGTAAAATAATTGCCATTTCCAACGACTCCGATAGTGACGAAAGCACAGAACACAACGCCCCCCCCCCCCCCCCCGAGAATATTCCGAAGTCGAATAATTTTGGTATATACCTACTGACTTCAGAGAATGATAATATAGCTAAAAGAGGTAGATTGTGTATTAATATAATGAAATCGTATGATTGATACACAAATCTTCTGGTGAAAGTTTATGTTATAGTTTAATAAAAGGCGGTTTTTATTTTTATAGGAAAATCAGACACGTCTTTTAAGCGCCCATGGCGCTCTTGGCCGATACGGAGCGACGAAAGGACGCTGGGACTGGTTAGAGAAGACAAACCCTTAAAGGGATAAGTTCGCCTTTGTACAAATATGTTACTTTAATTTCTTTGTTTTATTGTTTTTATGTACAATAAAGTGTTTACAATACAATACAATACAATACAAACCCATGTCCAACAGTGGATGAACATAGGCTGCTGATGATTATAACTTTCGTATTTTTGAATGTGTACTAGTCTCCCAGCTGTCTCCTTGCTAAAAATGATACTAAAATTTTATTTACACTTTGTTTAAACGTTGAGGATAATACACAAGTATCAAGACTATTTAGTGCCCTATACTCAGTGTTGCCATATACCAATGCACAGATAAAATAACTAAAATTGGCGGGGTAAAGATATTATACCCAGACTCTAAATAGTTTCTTAAGACACAAACAACTTGACGTCTGTGACAGATACAAAACATTGCTATATTCAGTTTTTATATATTTGACAGTTCATTTGCTTGGAAGAGATAAAATATGGTCCGACTCTAGCAACATGTTATTGTGACCATTATAGTGACCGTATCAATATTACACATCTTCATATTTTTAATAAATAAAATGTCTTGGCCACCACACGGCAACATAATTAATCCTTCGTTTACGTTCAGAGGGCTAATACATTTAGGTAGGGTTTGATGCATGTAGTTTATTGCCGTGTGCGATTGGCCAAGTCGTTTTATTTATTAAATATATGACGATGTGTCATATTGATACGGTCACTATAACGGTCACAATAACATGTTCCTAGTTAACTAATTCGAGGAACATTTATGAATGACAAAGATGTTGGATAGATGCTAACATGGATAGGTACTACTGAATAAATTAACCGTCAACATGTTGTTAGTTCGGTGAACATTTATGAATGACAAAGGTGTGGGGTAGATCCTTCCCTGGATAGGTACTACTGAATAAATTAACCGACTTGGTTATTATATCTCACAACTTCTTGTGGTAGAAAAGGTTGCGAGACTTGGCATTTTTTTTACATGTTATGTTTTTGATGGGATCTCATTGCTTTTTGTAGGCAGTCCTTCTTTTCTTCTTTTCGGGTACTACTTATACGTCAGCTACCAGTTTTCTCAAAGCCCACTCCCTGTCTTTGTAGGCTTTTCTCCGAGGCTTTGATGTGACAATTTCTGACAAGTTTGGACGGTGAATGCTTCTAAGTCTATTGTATTCTGAAATGGCGGATTTCTGCGCCTTAATACTACCGAAATCGACATTAACTAGATGTAAACCACTCAAAACTTGTCACTCTCGAGAGTGCCACGTACGCTTGCCCGCATGTAACAACTGCAGAACCAATATCCATCATGTGCACTATTTATACTTAGACCCTGTCTTTTATGTATGTATCGCGAACAGTTTCCCATATGTATAAGCTATACATATGGGAAACTGTTCGCGATGGACATTAGCTCTATTGATAATTTCAAATTTCGTTTTGACTGGACCAAGATCATTTCATCTTTTATCTTTCTTTAATTTTTTATCTTTAATCTTTTATCCTTTAAACCTTATCCTTTATCTTTACCTAATCTTTAAGTCTAGTTTTTATCTTTATCTATTATTGATCGCTACAGATCAGGTATCTGGTATGGGGTAACGGGTATATCTGATATCTTATATCTGATATCTTATTTCTGGTATTTGGTATCTTGTCTTTTATCTACCCCCCTTCCCCTCTCTTCTCCTTTGCCCCTTTCCCCTCTCCCCTTGCCATCCTTTCATCTTCTCCGTTCTCCTACTTTCTCTTTCTTTCCCCCTTCGTTTCCCCTCCTTTCCTCCCGCCCCTCCGCTTCCCAATTCTTCCACCTCCCCATTTCCCCCTTCTTTCCACCATCCTCTCCCTCTGCTTTCCCCCTCCTTACGCTTCTCTTTCACCTCTTCCTTACCCTCTTCCTTTCCCACTCCTTTTAATTTCATTTCATTCCCCCTTAAAGAAGGCTTCGCTTTTGTAACGAAAAATTGTATTGTTTATCTGAGCTGCAAATGTAACTTTGTAATCGAATACATTTATATAGAATTACAAATTTATTCATACACCTGTTATATCTGGAATAGTAGACTGTATTTGTAGCATGTTTAAGTTTTCTGGTGCTTTACAGACTAAACACTAATAGGGTTCGAAATTTGAACCTTGTAAATCTGCTGGAAGTACCTTAGAATTTCTATGATCGGTAAGTGAGTGAGTGACAAAATTAAGGAACTTTGATTTGCAATAAATCTTTAACTGCAAATTATAATTGACTGTAATTTGGAATATACTTAAGGTGTATTACGCCCTCTAGGTCACTGAAAATTCAGGCTTCTAGCTTCATCAGCAAATAAATTACAGGGGCTCAAAAACTCAAACTGTACTTTTAGTTTTTCATGAAATATACAATTTCAATGTAAAGTCTTTTTTATTTACTCGCAGTCGAAGTGAAAAGCAGAGTGTTTTACACGCGGCTAAAAGCCATTATGACACTCAGACATATTTGTCTTCGCTCATTTCGTGACCTCGTCCAAATAATCACCTCGTGTCATAATGGCTTATTTTAGCCCCTTGTCAAACAATCTACTATTCTCGGCACCATAAACATTTTGACCAAAAATATTCATGTGACTTGACAAGATCGTATATCATACATAGTCAAATACATTATTTAATTACTAAGTATAACTGAGCCGACATCATCTGAAGGTTGGAGTCATAAACATGAAGTCAGCCTTCTCGCTCGACCTTTAGAAGAAACAGCAAGTGCACGCGAGTGGTCCGACTTGGTCTTAATGATTGTAACGGTGTTTTAGGTTGTTCTAAGAGCTAAGCTAACGATTATGATTATTAACTGCTTAGTAATTCAGATGAAATGTCAATAAAGGTAAGGGTAGCTGGAAAGTATTCGAAATTTGATGGAACTTTAAACACTAGGAAGCCTATCCTAGACTAGGGGAGAGGGTGAGGGGGGTCATAGATTTTTTAAAATTGATGAGTGATCATCATGTTACCATCATTTCTATGTTGATCATGTTGTGAAGTTTTGTCTGACTTTGATCGGCTATATATCCGTTAATATTTGCCCCGAAAATCTGGCTCTCCAACGAACTTTTAGGAACTTTAATGTTATTCAAATTTGTCATGTAACGTGGTACCCCAAAATGTGCTTAGTTTAAGAAATATACGTCTGTAATCGAAAAAAGTCAGAAAAATCTAAATACTTTCCAGGTTAAACTACATAACTGCTCGACTTTACTTTGATAATACTTAATATTATAATTATGAAGTAGTAAAGATGACATGTCTGTACATTGAAAATATTTTTACAAAAAATATTGTAACACGCACTATTTGGAGAGGTCACTAAATAGAAACATTTTTTTTTGATATTTTGTATGTTTGTATGTGTCGTTGTGGCTTCAAATCAAATCAAATCGGCTAATCTGATCTCAACTATTTTTGGTACATGGGTAGCTGGGTAATCAGATCCACAGATCGTTATAGGATACTTTTTACCCGACTGCGCTGTTGAAAAAAGAGGGGTTATGACTTTTCTCCTCTGCGAACGAATCTAGTTGAGGTTACCAATCGTACCTACTGTCGACGTAAACTGCGACCGTAGTCTTAAACATCGGTCGGCTTAAACGACGTAAACTGCGACCGTAGTCTTAAACATCGGTCGGCTTAAACATTGAAGGACATGGCATCCAAAAGTTGGTCTTGTTATTTCTATATATGCTAAAATATTTGTCTGCTTCTTTCCTTAAGAGCTCGGGTTGAGTGCCACTTGTAGGTAAACCGTGTGTTTATTAACTGACACAATATGTTTTCGTGAATACTTATAATATATTTATACATATATCTAGTTATACTGATTTGATAGTCGGTGCTTACAATTGTTACAATTGTTTTTTTTTCAGTAGGTACCGAAAATAAAGCACGTTCCAGAGCACGTTGGCAATTCTATATACCAGTGAACGAATAAAACATAGAACGGGAGTTTCCAACAAAAATCCAGTTTACAACGGGATAAATATTCTAAATACGCATGCGCTTTGCAGTACTTTCAGGCACTTGTCCCACCGCCGGCGAGTTATCGATGAGCTATCGACGATATTCTCGCCCATATTATCGCCCATAATCGAACAAAAGATATATTTATAGTACATCGCTGGCTGTTTACACTGCCAGCGATCTATCTCTCTCTTTTATTTACACGCGAGCGATTATCTTTTGTTCGTTTCTTGGGCGAGAAAATATCCGATAGCTCATCGCTTATCGCCGGCGGAGGGAAAGTGCCTCAATTAGGTAGTACCCAAAACAAAAAAATGAGATTAGTCAATTCTAGAATAATTGGCTGTGATTGGCTCTTAGTGCTGATGTTTTATAGTTTATATGAAAATATCGGCGACTATGAAAACGCTTAGTAATAGATTAGTATCGCCACACAGTTTCTGTGTCTATGAACATCGGCTTTATTTCAACGATTTTGGTGTGCATGCTGGGTCTAGTTTTGTTTTTCAAGCTTATCCAGATAGATTTTATGCTTGAAAAACAATAAATCCCCACCCAGGTTCCTATATTAAAAGTAAAAACGTAAAGTACCTACACAATTCATTGAATTTTATTTCTCTTTCATTTATATAATCCTTTTATTAGGTCTTTCTATATTGGTTTTTTACTTTGTAATACAAAACTCGGCGAGGGGATCGCAGATACCAAGCGGTCGGTGCGTTACCTGCGGGCGCAAGGATTTGCGGTGAAGCTTTATAATAGGGAAGCTCGGGGTACGGTCCGATTTTATTGTGTCTTTAATTAACATTTATTTGGTATCAATACAATCACAATAAATCTATGAATTACTTTTTATTGCGTTTTTTACTTGTTATTTGTGATTAGGTACTCGGAACTAATTCATCCGCAATCTAATTTAGGTAGCCAACAACTTACTTAAACTGTTACAAATAGGTAAATATACAGATCTGCTTTGTCTCCTATCGGCACTTTTCTTTTTCTAAGTATTTAGAATACGCTTCACGTTGTAGGTCTCTAAGAGTCATGTGACATGTGTATCAGTCAGTGAGATATAAAGATCGAATTATTATCACTGTCACATCATTTTGAGGGGTCTATATTACATCGTATAAAATTTAAGTATCGATTATTTCAGTGAATACCGTTTTTTGTCATATTAGTTGTTACTCATGTTGTCGAAAGCCATAATTTCAGTGTATATATTTTCCAACGTACTATTTTTCAGACTCATACTTATTGATTTTCATAAAATAATTCGTCAGAATGTTTACCATTGTTATTGTATTACTTTGTAGAATCTCAAATTGAATAATTTCAGAACGAATAGCAATCAAAAGAAATACAATTATAAACAATAAAATCATTAACCATACAATTTAGATACAGAACTTAAGTTGCGCATACCTACCTATCATAAAGAATAAAATCATAGCCATGAAAGTGAAATAAACATAACTCAACTTCATTGAGCTATTATTACTACGTATAGAAAAGATGAGACGGATAAATTGCCCTATGTCATAATTGTTCCCTGTCATAATTGCACCATGTCATATATTTTTTTATCCTAATGTTGAATGTCATCATTTTTAGTCATTATATTGATGATTATAATTATGTTTAAGCCATAATAATTGAAATGCATAAATTATGACAAATGATATTTATGCCATGGTGTGGGTTGCCTAAAAAGAAATGAAATATGATTTTTAGTATCGTTTTGCTTGCAAAACTGCATGCTTGGACCGAATTGTAGGTTAGGTTAGGTTAGAACTGTGACCCCTAACAAAAACGAACCGCTACCAGAATAGTAGGTTAGGTTAGGTTAGAACTGTGACCCCTAACGAAATAAAAACTGCTACCAGAATAGGTTAGGTTAGGTTAGAACTGTGACCCCTAACAAAAAAAACTGCTACCAGAATAGTAGATGAGGATAGAACTGTGACCCCTAACAAAAACGAACCGCTACCGGAATAGTAGATTAGGTTAGGTTAGAACTGCTTGCGTGAGGGTTGCTTAAAAAAGAAATATGTATATACGTATTTTTTCATTTACTCAATTGAACTGGATGACATTTGCTTTAATTTTAAATTTATGCGTAATACTATAATGGCGATTGTATGATATGCTTTGAAATGTTATGCGCGATATATTTATGCTTAAAGTTTTTATGCGCAAAAATTGTATGACCATTACAATGTATGCTATTGATCGTTATGGGATTTTAACATTATGCGCAAAATTTTATGACCATTAACCGTTATGCGTAATTATGCTTATGACCAAACAATTTATGCCTATCAACGATATGACTTTCAATTTTATGCAACCCGATATGGACCCAGAAAAATTATAAGGAATAATATCCTAAATAATAAAATCATACACATTACACATATATATATATATATATATATATATATATATTATACCTATACATTAAACATAAGTTTATTTATTTATTTATTTATTTATAAATAAACTTATGAAAACTATACATGGTCACAATACAAACCTAACCTAACCTACACATTTCGGTTTTTGACCCATGTTCCATTTTGTCAATTGTGTAAATGCAAACAAGTATTTTGACGCTCCGCACGCTTCTTTCGCTCCGCTATACATGGTCACAATGCAAACCTAACCTAACCTACAATTTTCGGTTTTTGACCCATGTTCCATTTTGTCAATTATGTAAATACACGCAAGCATTTTGACACTCCGCTCGCTCCGCCATACATGGTCACAATACAAACCTAACCTAACCTACAGTTTTCGGTTTTTGACCCATTTTGACCCTTCGTTATACTTTTGTTTGGAAGCGTTTTTTTATCCCGAATATCTATAATAATCCCTTTGGTGTTTCTTCCACTTGTAAGTTTTGTGTCTTTATATCAGATGTTCGTTTCTGTTTAGGGTCCCATTTCTAACCGAACCTACTATTAATGATATGCTTTAGGCCAAAACAAATACAAACAATAGTATGATTAAATATCATGACTTTTTCTTATTATGAAATCTAGGGAAAATAGCCAATTTGTATACAAATAATAGTAAGACTATATCTATGATTTATAAAGTTTAGGCAAAAAAGCCAATATGAATACAAATAATAGTATGATTAAAGATATGACTAATATACTTTAGGCATAAAGGCAATATGCATACAAATAATAGTATGTTTAAATATAGGACATCATTTTTTTCTGAAAAGTAATTGATATGACTTCAGATGTTATGGACATGTACTTTATGTCTTTTATTACTTATATTTTTTGATATTATTGAACATTATATTAGATTCAACAACGAGTATGCTTAATAATTCTTACGACCATTGAAGATTATGAGCATAAATAATACTCGTATGGAAACCATTTCCTGACAATCGAAAATCGACACAATAAGTTTATAGGAAGTAAAGGGACCCCTACCGCCCCGCACCCCGGACATATATAAAACTTTAGCGTTACTGACCTATTGACAGACAACACGACAACGCACAGCCTGAACAGCTAAAGATATAAGCATGAAATTTGGAACGTATATTCTTTATAGTACGTGAACGTGTAGGTACTAAGAAAGGATTCTTCGAAATTCAACCTTTAAGGGTGTGAAATATCGTTCATTTGGAGAGTTATAGACTTGAATCATTGTATAAAGGTTTCTTACTAAAAAAACAAAACAAATGATTAAGCGTTGCTATAAAAATTCATCCCCTAAGATGGTTGAAAAAGAGTTGAAAGTTTGTATGGGAAACATGTCGTTGTTAAGGTTAGACGCTTAAAACTTCGGTCACCACCTCCGAATGTACAGTGAAAAACATTGATAAGGGCATTTTTGAAAATTCATCCCATAACAGGGTTAAATTGGGGTTGAACTTTGTATGGAAAACCTGTAATCAATTGATTATCTGTTATAATAATTTGCGTATAGACTCTTCATTTAAAACTAAGAAAACTCATTTCATCATTTTTAGAAATTCATCCCCTAACGGGGTTAAATTGGGGTTGAAATTCGGAATGGAAAACCTGTAATTATTTGAGTAACATACTTACATATAAAAGCATATTTATTTTTATTTGAGTAACTGTTGCAATATTTCGCGTATAGACTCTTCATTTTAAACAAAGAAAAGAAATATCAGCATTTTTAGAAATTCATTCCCTGAAGGGGTTAAATTTGGGTTGAAAGTTTGTATGGCAAACCTGTAATTGAGTAAATGTTATAATATTTCTGACATACACTTCATTTAAAACTTAAAAAACCAAATTCAGCATTTTTGGAAATTCATCGCTGAAAGGTGTGAAATAAGGGGTAACAGTCTGAGACGAAAGTACAATGGCGCATAAAGGGTGTTTTGATGCGCTGAATAGAACTTTGAGAGACATTAGAGGGAACAATGGTCTGATGGTTGGAGTCACTATGTTATTAGCTGGAGACTTCCGTCAGACTCTGCCCGTAGTTCCGAGGGGAACTCGAGCTGATGAAGATGACTTGCATTAAAGCGTCAAATATTTGGCTTTTAATCAATAACCTCCACCTTAAAATAAATATGCGAGTGCACTTTAAGGGCGATATTTGCGCTGGAGAATTCTCAGACCTTCTTCTTAAAATAGGAAATGGAGAATATCCCGAAACTGAGGGAAGGATTACAATTCCATCGGATCGGATCTCGCCTTAGTTGCGCGGACCGTTGACGACCTAAATCTCTCAAATTTACCCAGATGTTCAAAATCTACACAGCAAGTCCATGGAGTGGTTGTATGAACGAGCGATTCTGACACCTAAGAACGACCAGGCTTCCGTTATTAATAACATTTTATTGAAGTCGTTCGAAGCTTCCGAATACGAATACAAGTCTGTAGACTCGATCTGTAGTGAACACGAATGATGCCATAAACTATCACGTAGAGTTTTTAACCCGAGGTTACTCGAGTAATGTTGCTGCGAAATCTCAATTAGCCGAAGATGTATGTAGAAGCGCACTTAGGAGATTTTGAAATTCGAGCTACACGCGGACGAAGTCATACAAGACTGTGACATATAAGACTGTTTGTATAATATTTTCGGAAAATAGGAAATACGTAGGTATACTTATTGTCTTTGGTTGTCACCTACTCCTTTAAATGACGAGATTTTAAACGGATTCATATATCGCGTCGATATGTAAAATTATATAATATTTTAGTCCGTTGAACAACATTTATTTGAATAAGATTTTTTAATTGAAAATTCAATCAACACATATTGAGAAGATACTGTTAGTCTATTGTGCAATTACTCTTAACGTAATTGTTGAATTTGCTATCAGTGCGTATTTTTGCGCAGTGATATCAAATTCACTACTTTTAAAATTCCGCTGTCAATTGATAGGTAAGTACAATATGTACTTGACATGAAGTGGTTTACGTGACAACTCGGGTGCCTAACCTATACCTACTTCTACTTAAGGTGAATATCCCAATGCTGACAGCGTCCTATTCGTTAGGATTCTGAAACCTTAATTCATAACAATACACAATCGACTTCAAATATTCCCAGTAACATTTTGGAACAGTCGTAGTAGAAATGAATTCGCGTTAAGTTATCATATCAAGGTACTCACGCTTCAATATCATCTTCATCCTTTTCACTTTTTGGTGGTATTTTAATGGTGTCTCCTTTGCCGATGACGCTGATGTCGCACTTGAGGTAGCCCTTGGCGCCCGCGGCGATGTCCTCGGGGTCCGTCAGGAGCGCCCACTTGTGGTAGAACTGACGATCTGCAATCAACATACATTTATTGTTCAACTGAATAATATATATTAGGTACATCAGTATCGATTGCGTGTACTTGCAAATTATAATACAACCTTCTACAGCAATAGGTACTCCGATAGATGTTTTCTTCGAGAATGAAAATTTAAGAACTGACAATGTAATCAACTACAAACGAGCGAGAAGGTCCCCAATCTAACTGTGTGTTTTTTGTCAGACGTGACGTAATTAATTAACTTTTCTTATTTAGTCACGACGAAGCTGCATTTGCAAGGTTAAATTTAGTTGGGTTTTAAAGTGCTGTTTAAATGATTGTCGTGAAATACTTCATGCCTACTTGTGTAAATTATGTGACAATACATTTAAGTACTTAGTAAAATACATGCCATGTGGAAAAACTTGTTCTGAAGATATTGCTGATAGATATTACGTGTAGAACTAGGTATCTGTACGCTTATTAGCTACATTTATTATATAATCGAATGAATGTGCAGGTTTCAGTTCACTATTGATAAGCGAATTTATTCGTCAGCGACATGTGCGTTTGACAGACTCAGGTCTTACAAGGTATTTGAGCCTTAATCGTAAAGAGATTAGTCAACTCCATCAGTACCTACTCTCAAATGAGTCTAAATTCCATGATCTCTTCACGATTCGGCCCATGGATACCCTCTCCCACCAACTATCGCGGTTTGTAAGCATACTACTTAAGCTAGGCCTAAAACCATACCTACTTAAATCTTTTTTTATGTTACAATCACTTTGTTACTGCACTTCGTATAAAGTTAAGCATTCGCATGGCAAATCGCAGTAAAGCAGCCAACGTGTAGGTACCTAAGTAATTGTGTTAAAACCACAGTACAGTCATGTTTAATGTAAACTACCACTTAACTAGGTTTTTAGAAATCAATTCGCTTTGGGCAGTTTTGCGATGCGATGCTTAGCTGTTAGTGTTGATACAATGTCAATATATATTATTACACCTATAATTTGTTTATTTATATTTCGTCTCTTAGGTATCTTATAGTAAGTATTTTAATTTGGTGGCATTAACATAATAAGTTACGTAAAACGTTCGGGGAAATTTTACCTACTCACTCCCATCTCTAAACGATAGCCCAATCGTAAGAGGAATAATACATAATATTAAAATAAATATCTTTTCAAAAATACCGTCAAAAAAATGTTTCGACATACATATCTTTCCAATTTTCCGTGTTTCAATGGATCTCATAAATTTTGTCATCAGAACCTGTTTTATTTAGTTTTATAATAAAATTTGCTGTTCGTCATAGGTATTTACTGTCATTCTTATTATGTATGAATATTGATTCAAAGTTTACTTAATCACAAAAGAAAAATGTAGTGTGCTGAATCCCCTTGAATGTAGCGAGGCATTGACGTATTTAAACCTGCCGCTGCGTTTTCGGAGCAGTTTGTTGATTATATCCTTTTTTGCTAACTCTTTACAGGTATGCTTAGTATCCTTTATTTTTGGACAACACATGAATTAGAAGTCGGTGCCAAACCATTCATTTATTACTATTAAGAACCGCGGCAGCGAGCCTTTAGTTATTATCTACCTACGTATATATTTAGTCAGAGTAATTCGTATTTTTGTTGAATAAAGAACTTTATTTACTTCAGGTTTGGCACCGACTTCAAAAGGTGATTTAAATGTGATCCGTACCGTACATAAAATATTATTTATTGCTTTTTAGTTTATTTTGAAGTCGGTTCTTTTTTTATTTAATTTTTTTTATTTTTTGCTTTTTAGTGATGGATTTTAGTAGTGATATAAAGTATTTTTTAGAGCCCAGAATGGGTAGATCGAGGAGGCACTTTGCACGCATCTCGAGTCTTTGGAAGTAAGAAATGTAAAAGTTGGTTACTTCAATATACCTTCCATCATCAGCTCAGCATGAAATGATGACAACCAGAGGAAAACAACTGATAACTTTAGAAAAATATATACAAAACATTGTTAGTACCTATAATATTTGAGGGTTTCTCTCGATTTCCCTGGTATTCCATCATCTAATCCTGACGTGGTGATAAGGAGACTATTTCAGGGACACACTAAAAAGAATATAACTAATAGTCTTAACGTATCTACCTATAATAGATGATTTTTTTACGAATTATCCTCTAACTCGTAACTATTAAGGAGTTGTACCTTCCGTCATCGGCTCAGCATGATGAGATGATGACTACCATATGCAAATACTTAAATAGCTTAAGAAAATTTATGAAAAACGTTATAAGTGCCTAGAAGAAAGAATTTTTAAAATCGGTCCACAATTGGCGGAGTAATTTCGGTGAACATTAGGCTGTGCCAAAAAAATCGGATATTTTTTTTTTCTCACTCACCGCTCAAAATATCGTAGAAAATGTCGAAACAAAAGTCCTGTCCAAAGGAGAGTTCGTAATTATAATTTTAAGGGGTCCTCCATCGAGTCTGAATTTTTCCCATTTAAATAACACGGAAAAAATTAATTTTCTCATTATTTACCGCCGCAACATCTGAAGATTTCATTTTTTTATAAAATAAACTATTGGACCTTTTTTGGCATTCAATTTTGAACAAAAAATTACATCGGGCCAAATTTCTACCATCGATCCCTGACTTTTTATAAAGCTTTAGAGTATCAATTTTCCCGAAATTTTGTGTTTTTTGTAATTTTTAGCTAAACTATCCAAGATAGAACAAAAAGTTAAATGACAATTTTGTAGTCCATCTAACGCAGTACAAAAAAGTTGCTAAAAATTTACAGACAACAAAAAGATACAGACCAACAAAATCCTATTTTTCTAAATTTTAGCTTTGTTCAAGTTAACAATCGATAAAAATATAAATAATTTGGGTCTTATTTTTTAGTCCATCAAATTTGCTACAATAGTGTATAGGGAAGAAGCCAAAAAAGGTCCAATAGTTTATTTTATAAAAAAATGAAATCTTCAGATGTTGCGGCGGTAAATAATGAGAAAATTCGCACTTCGTGAGCTCGTCCAAATAATCTCTTCGTGTCGTACTCGCTTATTTTAGCCCCTTGTCAAACAATCTACTATTGTATGACGTGTGACAATAAACACACAGAATGGTTGAAAGTACAACTTGTACAAGTACAAGTTGTATGTGCCACGTGAGACTAAAGTTATTTGCCTCTGATATCGTTTCAATCACTCGCTACGCTCAGGACTCAATAATATAATTAGCAAAAATAACTTTGCTCTCTTGTTGCACAAATAACTATTTAAATTACTACAGGATCGCGTGGTTGCCATAAAGAATGCGCTGTGAATTTGGAGGTTATTAAATAATAGAGGTCATAAATGGCACCCTCTCGCGTGGAGATAAACTATCGCCTTTTTTGCGTTTTCGAAATGTATTAAAACTATCCTAAGGCCACCTGTCCATGGACAGCTATCCCTACCAAAAATATATTCAAACACCAAGCCTCTTCAAAGATACCTCGAAGAGGCTCACATACGTTCTGGCCACCGGAGAGCTGGCGGTGTCGTCGCTCGAATCTTTAGTTTGGCGATGCAGCGAGGATACGCGGCCGGCATCTGGGTGCAATACCGGACGGCTCATTTTTAGAATAAGCTTAGATTTTGTTATCTAGATTTCGTTTCAGGTTTGTTTTATTTTTAGGTTAGGTTTTACTGTCATTCATTTGTTTTTTTTGTTTAATAATAATTACATATCTGGTATAGATGTTACTGAAAAAGGAGTGTAATGACTGATTATGTAAATATGTATGTATAGCTGATAGTGAATTATGAATACCTTCGTTTATTAGTTGAACACAATGAAATAATACTAATAATTTGTCAAAAAGCACTGAGTCACATTACAAGCAGTTCTACCTACAACAGGTATACCTCACCACCTACAAAAGAAACGACGGTAGAGAGGCGCGACACTCATTCCGCTGCCAGCTCATTCTGAAAAAGCGTGAAGAAGTTCATAGTAGATGTGTCAAAAATAAGCAGCCAGAAAAAGTAGGAACATGCACAGGGTTAAATATGAAGTCTGGTGTGGATGTACTTGGTTATACATTATGTATGTAGACATCATTTGAAACAAATAGGTATGAAACGTGTAATAAAAAGAAAGTGGATAATAAGTGGTAATAACAGGACAGGGTCAAGGAGATGTGTGTATAAATAGAGTAAGCATCCCGAAATAAATAATAGGTACCTACGCTTTGAACTTACACAGTCACCATTGAATATATCGGTGCAGTCAGTCTCTTTGTTTCTTGTTACATGTACTGAACATTGCTTCAAATATTAAATAATATTAAGTAAACATAATACACATATAGTAAAATCAGGTAGCAATTGTTACAACGCAAAGCTATCTTTAAAATCTGCTTTCATCTCAGTAGCCACTGCCGTATATATAAGACGGTGACTGATTAGGTTTAGCGGAGCCGTAGAGTGATAGTAACAGCCAAACCATGTCAATATATGTAAATTAACAAATGGAATAGATCAACGGAAAGTTCATCTACATAATGTCATTCTCTTTGATATTCAAATACATGGTATCTAAGGAGTTAGTTGTTTCATCATTCGAATTTTACTTTATGTACGGTCAGTCAAGAAATTAGTCAACGACTTTTGAACTTTAATACGGGCACGTATTTGAATATAAAAAGTTGATATTCGAACGATCATAAGGTCGAAGGTTGACGGATAAAATATCGAAAATTTTAATTTCGTACGGTCATAAGGTCGAAATTCAAAATATCGAAAGTATGCATTATCGATTGGTACAATTATCAAAGAAAAATGGAATCTCGAACCATTCTAAGCTAGAAATTCTAAATATCGAAAGTCTACATATATTACCGAATGGTACAATAGCCGATTACTAAAATGTCGAAAATCTGAATATCTAAAAGTGACATATCGTAATATTATTTCGTTGCTCATAACAATCGAAAGTATTTCGTATGTGTGGTTGCTTACTAAATTTTGATATAATAGTAGACTATTTACGAGTGTTTTACAAGCAAAATGCAAGAATTTTGACTGTCCGTTCGCATTGCTCGCTCCGCTATACATAATCACAACACAAACCTAACCTAACCTATAGTTTTCGGTTTTTGACCCATGTTTCATTTTGTCGTAGTTCTATAGAAAAGTAGGTTAAGTTTTTGTGGTAAGAATTGATTACTGTATTAAATACATATTGTTTTAAGTAGTGCTAAGAAATGATTATTGTATTGAATACATATTGTTTTAAGTTGTGAAAGTATTAACTTAAACTTATGTGAAATTATATGTTTTTGTTTCTTTTATTTTATTTGCATTAATTATATATTTCTGTGTATAAGTATTATAAACATTCTGTTCTCAACATTGAAGTGACTTAAATAATTAGTTACTATGTTTATACTTAGGCAAACCTAACACATTATTCAATTATTCAGTAGCGATAACTGCAGTAAGTGCGTTTTTGTAATCATTAGTGCAGCAAAACGGTTACTTACTGCAGTTATGGTTAGGGATAGTTATGACAAATTCTATAGTATTTTTTTCATATTTTTTTCTCAACTAGATTTTATTTTTATGTTTTCAGTAATACATACACATTCTGTAAACGTTAACGATTATTTTGATGTAAGATTTATGTTTGTCACTAAAATAGTGTATGAGATACACTTAAAAAAAGAAAACAATTTTTAAACCGCCTTTTCTCGAAAACTTGTTTAATCGAGTTACTGCACTCTTCATAAGGAGGGCAGTGTGATTGACCGGGCACTAGCTATTTATCAGAGTGCGTTAAATACATAAATCGTTTTTTAAATGATTAGGTAGAACATAATTTCTGTAACTAAATCTCGTTTAAAGTTCGGGGACAGATTTCGTGTTATTGTGTAACACTGCCTCTGTATCGCCGAACATACAACCCTTGCAAGATAAATAAAAGCTTGTAAAAAAAGGTAGTTTATTATTAAATTCCTGACTTTACAGGGAAACGTGGGAATTTATAAACGTGTATAACTATTTGGAAGATGGTATGTGGGTGGTCGGTTTAGATCAGACGTACCGGGCTGGCTCCAGACCGTAGCCACGTCGAGCTTGAAGCTGCCCAGCAGTTTGTTGGCGCGCAGGATGTTTCGTGACTGCAGCACCTGCGAACATTCAACAGTTTTTCTCCACTCAGCCTCCGGCATAGTCAGGGATGACTTTTTTACGGCACCGTATTATTATCTAACATAAATTGAACATCGCAAGGTGCTAATTTGTCCATCAGTTTTAAATATTTTTTAAATGTAAATATGTACATTGACGGTGCTGATACACATCAAAATCATATATAGCCTTATAATAACGCACAGGGTCTTATTTCCAGGTAGTTTATTTTCTACTAAATTGCACATATCAGGTACAAGATAATACGATGATCACGAATAAGTCGATTTCTTAAAAGTATTTCATATACTCTGTGTCGGAAGACGTTTTTCACAACAATGACATTACCGGCACTATACTCGTACTACACTGTCAGTGAAAAGCGGCGTGGAAATGGGTGTCACGCGCAACGCATAGCCAGCTAATAATATTGAAGTGAAGCACCGCGCGCGGCGCCGCGTCGAGTGTGTACCGTGTACACACAATACACACACTAGGGGAGTATGGACAACATCACCTTGATTTCATTTTCAGGCGGATATTTTAATTAACATCCATTAAATAAACGTTTAAATGCCAAAAAAAATTTTCGTGTTTTAGAGACGAGTGTATGATTATCAGGTAATTAAATAGGAACATAATATTTCCTTTGGTTTCAGTAATTATAACTAATTTACATAAAACAATTAAAACTTATTACCGAAGTGGCGAATGTTGCCGCGGTCACGGGTAGTCTGCCACGGGTAGTCACCCACTTTAACTTTAAACAACTTTGTCAAAGTCATTTTAAAAACTATTTAAATGACAGTGGAGTTCTACTTTGAAAAACACGAATGTAGAGTAGCGTGCCTATCCGTACATTGAAAAATGTAATTATTTGTTACCTACACTTTATTAGCGCGCGCGGTTGCTATGCGAACAAGAAGCGACTCGACTCGACGGGCAGTGTTCGCACGGCAGCCTCGCGGCCGCAAGTAATTTACTTCTTGTTTCGTTGATCATCGTTCTAGTTGTATTTAACTGTGTTTTCATTCATTTTGTGACTTATTATACCTATTAAAAGGTTTTGGTTCACTCATGTGTTTAAAGTTTGAAATAACAACCCTGCACCTAACTACAAAAGCTGGTCCTACGAGTTCGGATGTAATAATAATAATAAGCAGCCACGAGTGACCAAAGTCAGAAGCCAAATACACGCAGTCGAGCGAAGATGACGAAGTCAGGTGCCACTGGGGGTGGTCACAGCGACCACGGAGATGTAACACAAATACCACCGTTGGAGACTTGGACGTCGGCTTCAGAGCGCACCTTACGGCCAAACAGCAACGCCAGCCACTCCGTCGCATATAGCTTATAATTGTAAATAAACTTATCACATACAGCTTATAATCGTAAATAAACTGTCGCATTTAGCATTATAATTTAATATAACACTTAGCTTAGGAATAAATAAATTATTGTTTTGTGATATATCAGTTACCTCTTTATGTTGAATAATTATAAAATTTGTATTGTGTTTAGAATAAGTTAGTATTCGTAAGATTATTGTTTGTTATTGTTTTGTCTCGCTCTAACATGTTTTTACTCAATAATCATACACTCCACCATAACCCCACTAAGTGTGCGATGGAACGATGAAATATAATGGCGGTGTACGGTTCGCACACCTGAACTGATCTGATTGTTGATAGTTGATAGTAGTCTTGATAGAAACACTGATGTTAATTTATAATTTTATTGATAACCAAGGTATTTTGTGTGAGTACTAGCTAGGAGCACGTATAAACGTAGACTAATTCATAATTTCATAAGTAGCGTAATCGCGGATACAGCAATTATTGTAAAGTCATCATATTTAATACTGACTCGTGAAATGTGCGATACTTGCATTATACATATTCCCGGCCAGGAGATGAGAATTGATAAGAGATGTGGAAAATAATTTTATACAAAAGAAATTGTCAATTAAATAAAATGATTTTGGTTACATACTACAAGTTGAATAAATGATATGATATCTAATATTAGAAAATTATTTGATTGAAGTAAATCCCCTGAACATGGAGGAGGTTGTTGTATTATTGAGCGCGGTTGCAGCGACGCGATGATCTTGTCTCTCTGCATGCTGACCGTTATGGTTCTGTTCGGTCGCCGATGGAAGCGAGGTTCGTGAAATGGATGACATCGAAGCGGGTCTCCGACCGCCTTCCGCAGCGGCCGCGGCGAAAGGAGGGTTGAGGCGCACGACGAGTCAACGTCGCCGAATGCAGCGGCGCACGTATAGCGCTGCTATCACGGTGACTACCCTTATGACCACGTAGATCGCCGTGTAATGATGGACGTCGTGGTAGTTAATTCCGTCAGATAATGAGCCTTGACTCTTTATGTGTTCAATTTGATCTCTGATGACCTTGAAATATTTATCATTATTTTCACGATCTTGTGATTCGCCTTGTATGACTGGTACTGTTAGATTATATACTTTATGATTTTATTTTTAGCTCTATTTAACTCGTCAGCGGTTAGGTAACTCGAGCGTTGCTGACTACGCGAAGCGAAGCGTAGTATCCATGCGAGTACTCTCGTGCAATGCGTCATGCTACTGTGTTTGATAATTAATTCATTGATAATTTCGCCGTCTAATTGTTTACAGGTCGACACGTGGCATTGTTTTGATGTTCTTATCTCTTGATTCGTAGTGAACGTAGGTTTTTCTTGATTTTGACTATATGATGATAGCCAATTTGGACCACTCCACCAAATTTGATGATTCAATAACTGCTGAGCCGTAATTCCGCGACTAGCGCAGTCTGCAGGGTTCTCTTCCGACTTGACGTAATTCCAACATGTCGGCGGTATGATTTTAGTGATCTTCGTTACTCGGTTAGCTATAAAAGGCTTCCACTTGCTAGGCTCACCGTTTAGCCAACCTAAGACTGCCGTAGAGTCAGACTAGCAGACGATTTTAATGTTGTTATCGGATAGCGATTGCTTGACCTTCTCCATCAATGTTGATAGAAGTTGTACTGCACACAACTCTAACCTTGGCAGCGTGACATTCTTTTTCTTCGGGACAAGTCTTGATTTGGCTGCTACTAGTACAGGTGGCGGCGGTGTGGAGTTTTTGTCATCAGGAGAGATAGCACGGCAATATATTGCGCACGCGTAACTTTTAGTTGAAGCGTCACAGAAGCCGTAAAGTTGAAGGTCTTGATTCTTGTGGCTATTTAACCATCTAGGGACCTTGATATTTTTGATAGCCTGTAGATCCTGCGCAATTATACCCCATTCCCTTTTGATATTATCGGGAACTTGATCATTCCATTCAATGTCACTTGATACGACATTTTGAAACAGTAAGTTTAGTTTCGTTGTTACTGGGGTTAGCCATCCAGCGGGGTCAAACACCTTTGCTATATTTGACAGGAGCTCTCTCTTTGTTATCGTGATTGATGTGCGTGTTGATGGCGGTTCAATTTTTGGTTCGAAAGTAAAACTGTCTTCGTGCGGGTGCCAGCACAGTCCCAGCGTCTTTGTAGTTTCTTGATCCTTTAACTCGAAGGTTTGTTGCAAACTTTGAGACTTGCTGACGTCTTGTAATAGCTCTGGCTTATTTGATGTTTATTTACGAAGATTGAAACCTTCCGATTTCAATAAGTTGATTGATTCTGTCTGCAGTTTCTTCGCCGATTCGAGGTCATGACAGCCATGTAGAAGGTCGTCCACGTAAAAGCTCTCTTCTAAGACGCTAGTCGCTTCGGGGTAGTTATGGCGTTCGTCTTTAGCCAACTGTCTTAGCATCATCATAGCCAAGAACGGCGCGGCCTTGGTGCCATATGTAGTAGTGGTTAGAGCGTACTCACGTAGCGGTTGATTTTCCTCGTCTCTCCAAATGATTTTTTGATATTTTTGATCCTGAACATTTACATCAATCATCCTAAACATTTTTTCCAGGTCGGCAGTATAAACCACCTTATATTGTCTTCATCTGATGATAAGTGATAGCAAGTCCTTTTGTAAATTAGGGCCGCTGTACATAATATCATTCAAGCTTAATTGATTTGATGTCTTTGATGAAGCATTGAAGACCACGCGCAAACCAGTGGTCGTTGAATCCGCCCGTTGCACACAGTGATGCGGTGAAAAACAATCTAGTGTCGAATTACGTTGACTGTCGTTTTCCTTTGAGCATTCGCGCATATGACCTAAGTTAATATATTCTTGGATAAACTTCTTGTATTCTTTTTCGATATTTTGATTCTTCCGAAACTTATTCTCGAGTTGCCTGAATTGTGCTATGGCTATGTTTCTTGAGTATCCCAGTGTGTTTTCTTTTCCGGGCTTTATCGGCAGTCGAACGACATATCTTCCGTCTTCTTGACGAAAGGTGGTCTCGCGGTAGAAGTTTAGACAGTACTGATCTTCCAAGGATAGATTTGAAGTTTCATTGATGTCTTCTATGGTCCAGAAGCGCATGATATCATCCATGTTGTTGACGACAATGTTACATTGATATGATGGCACATTTCCACAAAGAATGTACCCAAGTTTCGTTTTCTGTGCAACTGGGAGGGCTTCGCTTTCATTGATGATGCCATCTTGAATAATTTTGGCGTAGACGTCAGCTCCCAACAAGATATCAATCGGACGTCTCACATGGAATTCGGGATCTGCTAGCTGAATTCCTTTTATATGAGACCATTTGGGCTGGGGCAACATTTGGTTCGGTAAGTGATTTATAAGTGTATTCATGATATACAAGTCGGTGTCAAATTGCAAGTCGGAATGCAGTGATGAAGCTGTGATGTTCATGACGCCCTTGCAAGTAACTCCTTAAGCGCCTATGCCATATACAATATCCTTGCTTCTTTGTCGTGGGAGTTGTAAAAGTTGGACGGCGCTTTCAGAAATTAAGCTAATCTGGGACCCTTGATCTATAATCGCCCTCATGATATGATGGCTTCCATTTGCCGCCTTTACTTTGATGAGGGCAGTGGCTAATAAAACATCCATAATTTTGTTGCTTTCTTGCGTAATATTTGCGACAGTTTTCCGCTTATTAAATTGATAGGAGGTTTCTTGTTTCTGTGCATAGGCATCGTGCACTAATGTATTGTGTTTCTCATTACACGTGCGGCATCGGCTTCATGAAAAGCAGTCTTTATCGTAATGATTGTAAAGACAGTTTTTACATAAATTCAGTTTCGCAATAATGCTCCGTTTGCTGTCGGGTTTCGCGCTTTGAAATGTTTCGCAATGAAATATGCCGTGGCTCTTGTTACAAACTACGCAATGCTTCCTTTGATAATAGCTTGATTTAAAATCGTTTGATTTATTCGGTGATAATGATGAATCTTTAACGCCTCCAAACGATTTGTAGTATGGCTTTCTTGATACTTCCGATTGATGAGATTGCTTTGAGGTGTCCAACTTTCGGCGACTCGCTTCAAAGGATGTAAACTTCATTTCCAGGAAATCCAGGAACTCCTTTAGGGTCGGCAAGTCGCGAGGGTTCTTCAGTGATTCCACATATTCAGTATGACTTTCCGTCCAATTTTTGTGATAAAATATGAACGATAAGCGGGTCCCACGACTTGATCTCCACGCCGAGGTTCCTGATTGCGTTTAGGCACTCGTTGGTGGTGTCATGTAGACGCTTGATTTGTGTATATGATTGTTGTTGCATTGATGGTAACGACAACAGATTATTGAGGTGGGCAGTAAAAATGAGTTTTGTGTTATTATATCTGTGGTTTAAAATCTCCCAACAGGTTTCATAATTTTCGGAGCTAATGTTGAGATGTTGAATAAGTTTTTCGGCTTCTCCTCGTACTTTATTCTTCAAAAATTGCATCTTCTGTGCATTGGACATAGAGCGGTTATGATGTATATGGAAAGCGATCACCGGAATCATTAGTCTCTGTCTCTACGGGTGTGCCGGGATCAATATTGGGAGATTTTCTGTTCCTTATCTTGAATGACTTTCCACACTTTGTAATACTTCACTAATTTTCTAAGTTGCACGACAGAAACAAATCAACAATGACGTAAACAATGCTATATATGTGAACTGGTGAATTGGTTTAATGTAAATAATTTATTGTTAAATGAGAAGAAGAACAAATAAGTATGTAATGTTTGTCACGAGTAACGCGAAACACGAGCAAGTAAGTGTTATTGTTAAAGATGAGGAGCCGGAACTAGTAGTAGATAGTACAGTCTTTGAGTCTCTCTCGGTATCACATTAGATTATAGGTAAGCTCCCCTGGTGTCCTCATATTGCTATTCTCTCGAATATACTAAGTCGTGCAGCTTTTGCAGTAAGTAAGATCCGTCACTTAGCAGGCGTGAATACCGTTCGAATAGTATATTTTAGTTATTTCCATAGTGTCATGTCATATTGTATCTTACTCTGGGGTAATGCTGCTAATATCAACATAATTTTCGTTCTGCTGAAACGGGCTATTTGTGCGATATATAAAATGAACCACGGAGACAGTGCATTGTCAATACATTTATGAGAATATCATGAATGTACATAAAACCATTGCCCATTTTAAAAATAATTGTGATATACATATGGCGCCGCACTACGAGCAGCGCGCATCACTAGCGAAAGCGTCGCCATAACAAGGCTGCAGCCACGGCTGTCACACAGAGGACATTTTCTTCTCGCGACCGCTACATATCTTAATATTGTTATTGACTATTGTATCTTCTTTTTTCGAAGTAAACCAAATTCATATTCAACTGTCGCATATTATGTATTATCATAGCATTATTCATCTCTCCCGCTATATACACAATATAAATCGTAAAATTAGCATAAGTTCGCAGTGCTTGCGACTCGGCTCCATAAAATAAAGAAAACATTCATGGATAACTGTGTGAGGTAATAATAAACGTCCTAGCAGCATAACTGACTCATCGATTGGTAAATTTAAAAAATATGTGATACGTATACGTAAACTCATTTCCAAAGCATTCTATATATAGCACACAAGACTACATGAATGATAAAGACTCCTGAGATTAATTAAAATGAAAGCAATCATGACATGATTGTGTAGGTACTTATAATTATTATAACAAGCACCTATTAAGGTACAGATTTTATTTTTTTAATTATATTAGTATCATTATTTACACATTGACATTAGCGATTTTTTTTTACATATTAACATTTGGGATTTTATTCTAGAAACATTTTAGGCAAATACAAATTGTTTTGCATTTTTTTGACGATTCTTTTTGTTATCTTTTTTTTCATTTTTATAATGTTGTATTGTATTTTTTTTTCATGTTATCCAATATTTATCAATAAATTGCTCTAAAATCTTAAGTATATAACGATTCAAAAGTGGTTGTAGCTAGGCCTACTTGAATAAAGAAGATTTTGACTTTGACTTGACTAATCATTGTTGCCTAATTTTTGGATTTTAATAACACTTTATACTCTCGCGGTTTGTATTTATTCGGTATCATTAAACCCGTATGCGATGTTTCTTTTTTTTTTAATTTTATAATGCAACGTTTTGACGTAGTTTCATGTAATGTGCGTAATTTCATAGTCACGGATGGACTGCATGGAACTGTTATGGAATGGAAAATATCACATTAGACCCGTTATATTTACTAATTTAACCATTTTCTAAGGATCGTAGCGTCATGAAAATTGGCAGCTGTATGTAGTTCTGATGACAATACAATAATATGGTACTGTCGAACTGATCTGATGATGGAGCCGGAAGATATGAACTGGAACTTCATGACGGAACATCGTATCATAGCTGTGTTTGGATTTGTTAGAAAAGTCTTGTAAAGGGGTCCATATTGGCTCATATAAAATTGTTCCTTCGATTTTTTATACAAATAACGATTTGTAGATACTTATCGTTTCTTCGAAATTTTCTGCTCATATTTTTTTTTAATATTTATTAGTAACTATTACTATCTTCATTGTCCATAATAATAAATATTTCGAGTTTTTGTACACATAACGTTATTATTTAGAAGTTATCTGTACCTATAATGTTATTGGCAAGAATTACTTAATTAATATTATTACATACAATAATTTTGCTCATAATGTTTGGAAATTATAGTATTTATTCTCAACGTGTTTCTGAACGCATACAGAGATTAGAATTGTAATTAGAAGGTATACTTTATTTCTTTCCAAAACAGAACACAATCATGAACCGGACGCGCTACAGGAAAAGGTTAGTTTGTATCGTCTATATTAAATTTACCATGTCTATTTAGTCGGTTGATCATTCGATTATCGAGATTAAGTTTTTGGATTTTAACCCATTTTCACACACATGGTCATAATACAAACCTAACCTAACTTACAGTTTTCGGTTTTTGACCCATTTTGACCAGTGTCGTTTTTAGGGTTATAAAAAAAACAACCCTAACCTTTGGTTCTGCTGGCTCTGGAAGCCCCAAATATCTAGATTTTTTTTTATATTTATAATTTTGATTTTTTTATTGCAGGTGCCCGCTGCTATAAATAAAATCAAAGAACACGCATTTTGAAAAATGTATGATACTAAAGTGTATTGCTAGAAAATGTGATTTTGGAAAATTATATATGAATAGCTTATGACTAAGCAGCGATATATTTTGAAATATATATTACACCAAATTTTATTGCATGAGAACGGTATATTGACATATTACATATTCATTTTTGGTAACAAAGTTATTTATGTTGAACAACATTATGATTATAATACATTCGGAGTTCCAATGACTATGAACTAAAAATAAATATGTACAATGATCATTAGGTTGTATAATTATATGAGATACATATTCGAAGTTCCAATAATCTAATTTGCAATTTTATATGAACTTTGGTGCACCCCTTGTAAAGCGTGTTTTTGTAGTGTTTTTTAAACTATATATATATTTTTTTTACTTAAGGGGCTACGGTTCAACATCTCAGTGGTATGACAGCACACAAGTTTTTCCAGTCTGTCACAAAAAAGACCTAACAACTAATTTAGATCTACGCCGCTTCTGAAAATATAATGATATTTGCTGAATTTTTTTATCCACTTTTGGTTACAAGTATGGAGTAAGCACTTTAAGGACAATGGACTTCGTAGAACTTAGTTCTTCATAAACAAGTGATTTTAATTTAGGAATTGTTTGATTTAAGTTTATTCGTTCTGATTTAATTTAAGTACTACGTTACTTCGTTCATATCACATTTAAGTATGATTTTCATGACTAGGTGTGGTAAGACTTATGAATCTTATGATTTTAATTGAAACTACGATAAAAACACACAACATTTATTTTGAATAACATAGAGCCATATCTTGCACAATAACGCATTTGGTTTAGTCGAGCGAAATCTTGTGGTGCAACCGACTAACCAGCGCTCGCCGACCCAGACACGCGCGCGGCCGCAGGTTGCATGCGACACGCCAGTGCACCACTTCAGCGGCTCGTGTAAGTGACACTACCTATTCATAAATATAAGTGAAAATCGATGCGCCATGAACGCAAACTTGTCACCTACTTTTATAAAAGTACTATTCTATTGCGATTAAAAGTAAACAAGTTCTTTTTTTTTCTCAATGCAATCGTGAAGCTTTCGATTCAATCAGGTCAGACTCCAGTAACTGGCACACGAAAAAGGTATTTTGCGAAATTGAAAATCTATAAGGTGCGTTGGAGTAAGAAGGGAAGTATGGGAAAAACTAAAACTTTACCGAAAATGCTGTTAACGGCGTTGAAATGAAGTTCAACTTTCGAACTTTCCCCTACTACCGTCTTATCCCAACGCACCCTAAATACTTAATTAGGTACTGAATTTACATAATTTTAATTGATTACCATGCATAAAATCTTGCCGAATGAAAGCTATCAGAATCTTCATGTAGGTAATAGGTAACGTCACTTCTTCCTGCATAATATCCGCGATTTACGATGTCGGGGCGATTCATTTCATTATGAAAGGCTTTTAAAGTGCTTTTACATCTGCTCAATTGCGTGCAACCGTTGCCTACTGAGGCATTCTGTACGGCTATGCGAATCATACTACATGCATTCTGATATCTCTAGCAGGTAACGGACACTTCTAGCTGCTGTCGTGTATTATAATTATGAATTATAACAAGACTTTATTATTATTATTTATTATCAGGCAGGCAGTTGCAGCGACTGGTGATGCCTATATCCAATTTATCTAGAGTCTAAATTCTCTGTTCAGTGGTATGCTTGTCCAATTTGTTTTTGAAGGTATTGACATTAGGTGCCGAGATTACATCTTCCGGGAGCTTGTTCCATGCGCTCACAACCCTGTTGCCCAGAAAGTGTTTGTATGGGTTGTTGTATGATCTACGAGCGACTAGCTTTAAGTGATGGCCCCTCAGACAGCTGTTGGTGTTACGTGCGAAGATTTTGTGAAAGGGTTTGAGATTGTAATGCCCAGTCAGGACCTTATAAGTCTCAATCAGATCTCCTCGTTCTCTGCGGTCCTTCAAAGTCGTGAGGTTCAGTACTTGCAGTCTATCTTCGTACGATATGTTCTTAATTTCACGAGGTATTTTGGTGAAACTACGCTGAACCGTCTCCATTGAGATGTCAATGTCTTTAACAAAATAAGGGCACCAGTCATCAGACTTGGTAGTCGTATTCCAGTAAAGGCCTAATATAGGTCTTGTGTATCTTCAACATCATTTTTGGTGTCAAGATTCCGAAAGCTTTTCTGATGTTGTGAATCCAGGCTCTTTGCTTTTTTGGTGATCGTGATTATGTGATATTCCCACTGAAGACTTTACGTGATTTGAATACCCAGATCAGTTTGCACTTTGATGGCCTTAAGTGAAGTATTTCTGAGCTGATAGGTTCAACGAGGATTGTGGTTTCCTATATGAGTACAGTACATTTTGCGGCATTTAGTTTCAAAAGCCATTCTGTGCTCCAGTTTGATATCTTATTTAAGTCGGTCGTAGTCTACCAACGGGTTAGAAAATATTTTTGTGTCGTCGGCAAAAATACTAACTTGACATTTTAGGCAGTACAGCAAATCAAAAGTGTATATTATGTTAAGCACAGGGCCCAAAACTGAACCTTGAGGCACCCCGCTATGGATCTCTCGTTCTCTTGACAATGTTTCTCCAACTCTTACTCGAAAGTTTCTGTGACTTCTGTGTCGTGGAAATGCCTCTATCTATCCACTTCAAGATCTTCCCTCGGATTCCCAAAGCCTTGTTGTGGAGACTTTATTTATCGGAAGCTTTCTCATTATCAAGGTAAATAACGTCCGTGGGATCCTTCTCGTTGAAGCTTTTAGTCCAAGATGAAAGACAGGAGAGCAGGTTAGAGACAATTGATCGATGCGAACAGAAGCCACGTTTCTCATCACAGTCATCACTTATTACACTGTGTAGGGCGAGGAAATTTCTTATGTGTTTGACAATGCTACACTGGTAAGGCTTATGTCATTTGGTCCAGGTGAAGAATCGGGCTTCATTGCCTTAAGAACTGAATTTTGTCCTTGGAAAAAGTTAAATCTGAAATGCAGTCATCAACTTTTAGACATGGCTTCAAAAATGATAGCTGACTCTGTGGCTCCACTTGAAAAACAACCGCAAACTGGTCAGCAAGTGTTTCAGCGATTCCAACAGCACAAGTTACCATTTGCCTCGCTTTGTTGCGAACAATCGTAGTAATCACCTTTGAAGTAACTTGTTGCCGAATATAAGAATAAAACTTTTTCGGTCTAGCTTGCAGCAGTTCTGTTTCATATAATACTCGAGATGCTCTACGGCAATTTGTCAGTGTATTATTTACTTTCGGATAGTCTCCGTAAAACCTCTCTAGGTCTGTTAGCACGTATTTGTCCCAGAGAGCTACTTTCTCTTTGATTATGTCTCTAATTTCGTTAATGATCCGTAGTTTGTCGGAGGTTGCACGTTTCAATTCCACACAAGACACAAACAGAGCAACAGCATCCTTTACTCTTGAGTGAAACATACTTAATTGATCTCCAGCGCAGTCTACATGTTCCGCATTTTATTGCGGGGTAAGTTCTAAATACTCATAAATTTTATCTTAATCAGCCTTTCTGTAGTTATACCTATGTTGCGATGAGGTAATTGGTTTTATTAGTTGCAGTTCAATGGTGGAAAATAGGCAAGTGTGGTCACTTTTACCAATTGGGGCTTGAAGGTCCACATTTGCTATCAGTAATACATCGTTTGTTAAAATAAGATCTAGGAAAAAATAGTTGATTCCCTTGGCGAAATCTAGTGTACACTTGTCAACCAATTGTTGGAGATTACTATCCTTGTACTGTATTAAATTGTATTCGTTTGGTGTTGTGTATCTGGTGTCTTCGAGCGGCTAATACCACCATAAAATCTGCCATAATTACTACCACATTTGACTCGGAAGCACGACTAAGTTGTCTGAGTACTAATTGTCTTGATCTAGTGTTAAATCATGTCCTCCACAATAAAAACTTACAGTCGCCAATTTCCACATCCAGGAAAAGGCATTCAGAAGCAGATTCCTTGTGATTTAGTTGGTGTTCAAATTCTTTGCCATAAAATTTGCTTTGTTAGCGGCATACGTAGCTACTCCACCATTTCGTTTTTCAATCCGGTTATCTCTGTATAAGTCATAACCAGATATTTTTATGATCGAATCAGGTACATTTGGTTTAAGCCAAGTTTCAGTAACGACAATGATAGTAGGGCTTAGCGAGTTCACTCTTGTAATGAGAAGGTCCAGTTTAGAAGTAACAGATTGTATGTTTATGTACAGTATGGTGAGTGTGAGAAATGTCGGTAACGGTTTTCCACGACAGACACGAGCGAAAATAATATGTTTTACTGCCAGTGCCTACGTTAAATCGCGAGCAAGCGCTGGGTTTCATCTGATTCTATTATTGAATTACAAGCTTAGCGAGTGATTCCATGTTAGTATCCCAAGCTGAGCATAGCGTCTGATCAATCATTACCAATTTTTTTTAAAATCAAATAATATAATTCATTTTTGTATTTTTTTTTTCGTCTGTTCTTTAACAAATATAAAAACATATTGACAACAGTGATTTATATTAAGCATACAAGTGAATAGTTAAAAGAACAAGTATGAGTTCAGATATGTTATTGTTGCTTAGGTGAGAAGTTGTATGTATCACTCGAGGTCAATTATGAATTTACTATTGTGATAGAGATACAAGTCAAGCACTGTACAGTGCTCGCTGGTGGTGGGATGACACACTCGACGCGTAATTGAGAGGTACCGGGTTCGAGTCCTGGTGTGACCACGTGCGAGAGCAATCGTATTTGTCTTGGCTCTTTGACTTGTATCTATATCACAATAGATAATAATGCGGTGTTAATTTTCGCAGATTTAAAACACAGGAAAACAATAATATGTGTTTCACATTAAAGAATATTAATTTGCTGTTGAATATATCACTAAAAACAACTATAGTAATAACTATTTTTCTCGGGCACTGGTCTCCCTACTCCTTTCCAACTTTTCCTCTCCGTAAAACCACAAGATTAATATATTGTTTAAATCAAAGGCGTTGGGAAAACCAAATTTGCTACATTAGGAATTCAGTTATATTACGTAACAGGCAATAACAGACTGATGACGGTTGTGAATTCAGCTATATTACGTAGCAGGCAATAACAGACTGATGAAGGTTGTGAATTCAGCTATATTAAGTAGCAGGCAATATCAGACTGATGACGGTTGTGAATTCAGCTATATTTCGTAGCAGGCAATATCAGACTGATGAAGGTTGTGAATTCAGCTTTATTACGTAGCAGGCAATAACAGACTGATGACGGTTGTGAATTCAGCTATATTAAGTAGCAGGCAATATCAGACTGATGACGGTTGTGTATTTAGCTATATTAAGTAGCAGGCAATAGCAGATTGATGACGGTTGTGAATTCAGCTAAATGACGTAGCAGGCAATAGCAGACTGATGGATGACGGTTGTGAATTCAGCTAGGTATATTAGGTAACAGGCAACATCAGACTGATGACGGTTGTGAATTCAGTTACGGTTCGTAGCAGGCAATAGCAGACTAACGACAGTTGTGAATTCAGCTTTATTATGTAGCAGGCAACAACAGATTGATGACAGTTGTGAATTCAGCTATATTACGTAGCAGGCAATAGCAAACTGATGGATGACGGTTGTGAATTCAGCTATATTACGTAACAGGCAATATCAGACTGATGACGGTTGTGAATTCAAGCTATATTAAGTAGCAGGCAATAGTAGACTGATGACGGTTGTTAATTCAGCTATATTACGTATTAGGCAATTTCAGACTGATGAGAGTTGTGAATTAAGCTATATTACGTAACAGGCAATATCATACTGATGACGGTTGTGAATTCGGCTATATTAAGTAGCAGGCAGTAGCAGACTAATGACGGTTGTGAATTCAGCTATATTACGTAGCAGGCAATAGCAGACTGATGAAGGTTGTGAATTCAGCTATATTACGTAGCAGGCAATAACAGACTGATGACGGTTGTGAATTCAGCTATATTCAGTAGTAGGCAATAACAGACTGATGACGGCTGTGAATTCAGCTATATTACGTAGCATGCAATAACAGTCTGATGACGGTTGTGAATTCAGCTTAATTAAGTAGCAGGCAATATCATACTGATGACGGTTGTGAATTCGGCTATATTAAGTAGCAGGCAGTAGCAGACTAATGACGGTTGTGAATTCAGCTATATTACGTAGCAGGCAATTTCAGACTGATGAGAGTTGTGAATTAAGCTATATTACGTAACAGGCAATATCATACTGATGACGGTTGTGAATTCGGCTATATTAAGTAGCAGGTAGTAGCAGACTAATGACGGTTGTGAATTCAGCTATATTACGTAGCAGGCAATAGCAGACTGATGAAGGTTGTGAATTCAGCTATATTACGTAGCAGGCAATAACAGACTGATGACGCTTGTGAATTCAGCTATATTACGTAGCATGCAATAACAGAGTGATAAAGGTAGTGAATTCAGCTATTTTACGTAACAGGCAATATCAGACTGATGACGGTTGTGAATTCAGCTATATTCCGTAGCAGGCAATATAAGACTGATGACGGTTGTGATTTCAGCTATATTACGTAGCATGCAATAACAGACTGATGAAGGTTGTGAATTCAGCTTTATTACGTAGCAGGCAATAACAGACTGATGACGCTTGTGAATTTAGATATATTACGTAGCATGCAATAACAGTCTGATGACGGTTGTGAATTCAGCTTAATTAAGTAGCAGGCAATATCAGACTGATGACGGTTGTGAATTCAGCTATATTGCGTAGCATGCAATAACAGACTGATGACGGTTGTCATTTCAGCTATATTACGTAGCAGGCAATAACAGACTGATGACGGTTGTGAATGCAGCTGTATTACGTAGCAGGCAATAACAGACTGATGACGGTTGTGAATTCGGCTATATTACGAAGCAGGCAATAACAGACTGATGACGGTTGTGAATTCAGCTATATTACGTAGCAGGCAATAACAGACTGATGACGGTTGTGAATTCAGCTATATTACGTAGCAGGCAATAACAGACTGATGACGGTTGTGAATTCAGCTATATTACGTAGCAGGCAATAACAGACTGATGACGGCTGTGAATTCAGCTATATTACGTAGCATGCAATAACAGACTGATGACGGTTGTCATTTCAGCTATATTACGTAGCAGGCAATAACAGACTGATGACGGTTGTGAATTCAGCTATATTACGTAGCATGCAATAACAGACTGATAACGGTTGTCAATTCAGCTATATTACGTAGCAGGCAATAACAGACTGATGACGGTTGTGAATTCAGCTATATTCAGTAGTAGGCAATAACAGACTGATGACGGCTGTGAATTCAGCTATATTACGTAGCATGCAATAACAGACTGATATCGGTTGTCATTTCAGCTATATTACGTAGCAGTCAATAGCAGACTGATGACGGTTGTGAATTCAGCTATATTAAGTAGCAGGCAATAGTAGAACGATGGATGATGGTTGTTAATTTAGCTAGGTAGGTGAATTTTACATTGCCACACAATAATAATTTTCGATTACAGAATTGTTATTACGCACCATATATCAAAATATATGGTGCCTAACAAGTACCTGTATATTAAGCAATTATATTGTAACGAAAATAATACGTGTAGAAATAGGTACGCGGTTAGTTTTTGTAGGATATTAATGTACTTGGGTTGGGGCGCGTGATACCCGTGCCCGTGACGGTAAAGAAAATAGTGACTGGCTAGGGCGGGATGGCGCTGAAAAGGGGGTGAAGGACCAGTTTTGAAGTTTTTATTTTTAATAATCTTTAAATATACCAATTTTGATGCCCAACACGTTGGAAAGGGGAACTACAAAGTTCTATTTCGGGGATACGATATCGAAATATAATAAAATAATTATTGACAAGTATTGATGACTTTAGGACTTTACTAGAAAACGTGACACAGGAAAACTACGTAGGGGTATATTCAATTTAAGGTTAAGACTGGATAACTTAATTATCATAATTTGTTATGTAAAATGCAAAATTACATTTATTGTCACTTGCAAACTGTTAATTTCTAAAATATTGCGTACCTATATACCACTTTTAATAGGTCCTTAGAAGTAGTAGGTTAGGTGTACGATAGTTATGGCTTTAAGGTAATTACTTATTAGCGAAATTCTTATTTTGAAGTTTATATTAACAATTGAATGTAGGGGAGATGCTATCTCGGAACAATGTACGTATATAGTAGGTGTAGTAGTTCCACGAGAGTTGACGTGAATGATTACACACAGAGCTACATGTATTACTGATTGCAAAAAAAAGATAGTGAATGAAATGAGTGAGTGAATATAAATAAAAACGCTTAGTTATATTTTTAATAGGTATTAAAAATGCTAAAATAATAAATTAATAGTTTAAAAAACACTAGAAAAACACGCATTTGATACGATGTTCCATCATGAAGTTCCAGTTCATATCTTCCGGTTCCATCATCAGATCAGTTCGACAGTACCATATTATTGTATTGTCATCAGAACTACATACGGCTGCCAATTTTCATGACGCTACGATCTTTGGAAGATGGTTAAATTAGTTACCTTAGATTCCATTACACAGTTAGTTACATACAGGTCGACCTAATAAAAGCGTGTTTGAAATTCTTTATAAACCATCGTCACTTGGCTTATCTGATTCGTTAACATTGAGTACATGTTTTCGGCTAAATCATCAATCCTAGGTTCCATCTTTCTTATTTTTATTTGGTTTCTACGATTTATATTTAAATAAAATCAGTCAAAATGTTTTATTTTCTTAAAAATAATAATTAACAAAATAGTTACAAACTATTTAGTCTATCTTAAATTTATTTTTACTGACACTAATTTCAACATCCCGCTGTCATTACATGACAGTGTTATTGTGTGCGTGACCTCAACTCACGTGGAACTAGCTATACTTACATTTACCTTAGTTACAGATAACTTGAATTGTTCAGACCGTTCTGTTCTGTTGAAACAATTTAAGTATCTATACTTACTCAACAGATTTTTAAAATTTTACAATTAGCGTCATCATAAATGCTATTATAAAATGAAGCGGACCATCACGTCACAGCGCGACTCCGGGCCCGGGTGCGCTCCGCCGGCCGCCTGTTTTATTATTCTCCATGCATTTTACATTTCTCGGAAATCAACGCAACCTGACAAATAATCGCATACTTTACATATTCAGGTTCGCGCTCCAAATGGAATGTACACATCTAGATAAAGCAACGAGTAGCATATTATGCAATGAATAAGTTATCGTCGCAGGTATACACGGAGGCAGCCCTCGTGAAACATTACCGCTTAGGGCAGGCACAAGGCAGGTGAGACGGCGGCACTCTGCCGCTGACATGAGTTTATTTCAGGACCTTTGCCTTCATCTCGATAATCGTATGGGATCGACTTCCCTGAACTTATTCTTACACACCGCTTTTACTTTGACTAAAGTTAGATGTTATTATCATTAGCTTTGGACGCCAGGTTAGGAGCTTTGGCCATTTTGGTCCATGTAAATATAACAGTGAAGTGTTTTTGCTAAATAATGATCGTTAGCGCCGCGACAGTGGCAGGTCCTCATCCCGCATCGCGGGATCGAGTATTTAATTCATGGCGACAGCCGCTTCTATGAAATTGCTTTACATAAATGGGATTTGCATATAAATAATAACGTATACATTTCGCTTTGCTTTATGAAGATACCTGAAATACCTATATAAAAATACTTACCGATAGAGTGATGATCTTGTCGAACAGCATTACTGGAGGCATGTGGAAGTCGAAGACGAAATACTGAAACAAAGTCGACTGATAATATAAAGCAGAAAATATTTAGCTATTTTTGCAGTGAGTCGTGAGCTACTGAATCTTATAGGTTATCAAATATTTCCAAAATTCCAATTAGGGCAAGTCAAATATTTCAATGACGGGGCCAAGATCAGCCCTATAGGAAGAGTATGTTAACTGTTTATTTTTCCAAATCTTTAATCTTCTAGCAGCTAACAGGCATAATTATTTACAAGTGGCGTGGCAGAGCTCTCTTACATACTACCTATCAAATAGTTGTACACTATATATTTAATCTATTGCCTGAATAAATGGCTTCTGACGCTCCGCTATATTGAAGTTTTGTTAGGTAATGCCTTGCTCACTTTGGATTACCGCACAAATTCAATATGGCGGGGTGTCACAGGCTGTTTTGGCATTTTCACAAGTGTTCCAATCAGACAGAATTCGTTATTCGTAATATTATTGAAATTCCGCGTGTTTTGGTTTGTTTCTTAGACAGCAACACTTGTACACATAACCGAAATAATATGCCCGGTTTACGACACACTGGCAATAATGCATACATTGATGGCTACGGAGGTGGATACCTCAGGGGCGTGGCGTCCATATTAGCCGATTCCCACCGGGTTGCCCAAGGAAAGGCTTATAACCAACTTTAAATATGAGTAAATTAATACGCTTCAGCTTTCCTTGTAATTTTCCTGACGCCACACATCCGATACCTATACCTTTATCATTAAGTAATACACAAGTGCCCAACTGACCATTTTTGCGAAGTTGTTATGCATTGGTTGCAGTGCTTGTATATCTAGAGGAGGAAAGTGATGAAATGTAATTTACATAGAGGTGCGACAGTGAACTTTATTACCACACAAATTTCCACTATTATCCTTCCCAGATCTCGAACTATCTTAATACCAAATTTCATCTAAGTCGGTTCAGCGGTTTAAGCGTGAAAGTGTAACACAGAGTTATTTTCAGTTTACCCTTGAATCACCGACACTCGTTTAATCGAGATTCCATATGTGCTATTATGTCAAGCAGTGAAACATTTTTAATATTGAAATTGTACATAGTCCGACACATTCGATTAGTATACCTTAAATAAAAAATATATTATGAAAATGTATTATGGATGTGTAATATGGAGATTCCGATTGATTTACAATTTGGTACCTACTCGTATAGTGCAACTTTCTTTGTTATCGGACGTATACGTTTACTATCTACATACGTAAATTCATCTGAACAAATATTTGTTTAGGATTACGTATTATGTCAGAGCAAATACCATAAATGACGGGGATGTGAGCGAATGCAAAACGAACCTCGGCTTGTTATTGCGTGCGGGCTGTTTTCAATGTATATTTCGCTCCACAAAAGGGCTAGGCAACGGTACGCAGTTTCGTTTACGACATGACTGGAGTGTGTTATAGTCAGTGATCGTAATTTTGATAGCATTTTGGTGCAGCAATTATGGTATTGCGTTATAGAAGTGGACCAATTTAAACGATTAATCATAGTTAATATTATGCATTATGATTAGGGTTACTATCTAATCCATCATTTCGTTTAAATTTTGCCACGTCTATAGCACTCTACCATGATCGTTACTAAGCCTCAGCTATTATTCTGTTTATCACAGAGCGAACCCTTGAACTGTAACCCTCGAAAAACCCAAAAGATTTAAGCATTCTTTAATTTAGAACCCTTTATAAGAGTTTTAAACTCGATTTGAATTTGTACTTGTACAAGAGCGTAACGTAACGTAGGTTACGTATAATTTGAAATTTTCACAGAAAGTGTATTTCTATGGCTGCTTGGCAAATAATGAAAATAAAATTTCTAAACATGTCGGTGGCCATAAAAACATATTTTAAGCTAGTTTTTTTAATCGTAACATCATATTAACCGTAACAGATCTACACTTGAAGTTTGACGAACTGTTTATTTGCTATAATCGCTATAACAAGCAATGAAAAATATAAAAAAATATAAGAATTACGAATTAAACGGCATGGTGATACGGAACCCCACGTACTTCTCTCACTTGGCCGGTTTTTTTAAGTTTGTTGAGCCAAAGAAAAAAGAGAACTTTGAGAGTGCTCATACATAATTTTAAAGCAAAAAAGCCAGATACGACTCATGACCACTGAGTAGTAAGGGCAATGCCTAATTCTAGAACTAGATCCTTGTCACATCGAAATACCTAGCTGGCCCGGTCGACAATAAACTTTTGCTGTAATTTTAGTATTAGGTATATGTAATTTTACTAAATTTGTAACAATTCACTTGAGTTCTCTATAGCAACAAGTAAAATACAACAATGGGTATTCGAAATATAGAGTGTCAGATCACCTCGTTGTAATAGGGGCAGTTGGTGCTTTCCTTGACACTGGTGTACTTGCGGCTGTCTCCGACCTGCACGCAGACCACGGGGTCCATGTTCAGGCCGGCCAACTGCCGCGCTTCGATCACCGTCACGCACACTTGGAAGTCGGCCGCCTTCAGCGCCGAGGGCCCTGCGGCGGCCAGAGCGCTGCGTCTACGGACAACAAACGACTCAAAGTTAGTGGGACTGTTCGTGTACAATATACAAACCATTCTCCAATCTCTGTCTGTAACGAGAGCTTTGGTACAGTCAAGTGTAAAAATATTACTTAGTGGATTAATCCATCTCAAGAATATGTCCCATCGCTTTTAATGTCAACGAAATAAAGTTGTAGCCTATGTACCACAACTTTATTTCGGCTAAGAGTAAGATAATGGGTGATGTGTAATAATATTTATTTTATGACTTGACGTCATTTTTAACACGTTAAAAGTCTTTATACAAAATGTTGCGCCAGGTACGGCCATGTACACATACTAGAGTCGGCATCGGTCCTTGATAAAACTTAGATTATTACAGGTACAACCAAAATTTGACATAAAAACGCGAATACTATATACCTATCGCACTAAAGAACGATTCGATCACTTTTATAATTAATAATCAACAGAAATGCCTGTTTTGCGATTTTTGTGGATTCATAAATTGTAATGGCAACAAAGAAAACTTCAACGAAATGATAAGTACACCTGAGACAGGAGTATCATGAACGTCTTCACTCGTCAACAATATGACTCACTAACATCATATTTTGACGTGTGCGCTGACAGGTCTACAATTCTTTGCGTCAAAGAAGCTTCTAGACGCCATTCTGAGAAAACTATTCGTGGTGGGAATTTCCATGTATAATGTACTTGAGAAAGCTTAGGTTGGCATGGGGTATAAACATATGATGAGATGCAGATCTGTGTAAGAATCAAAATTCTTACTTGACTTTGACTTCCATCGTTCCACTTCTAACATGGCTGTCTTGGGCAAAAACGACAGATTACTTTCCCAAGTCCAGTAGTAGGTATAATCTACTATATTGATTGATATCAGCATCTGGACGTAGGAAATGAAACGAAGCTTAGGAGTATCAGGGAGCAAGCACTTGTTCACCTGTAACTCATCTGAGGACACAGAGGTTTAGCTCGAGCAATCCGCGCTCCTTGTGGCCGCTACTTGTATAATACGTACATTTTCACCAGCTTTGGAATGTCGTGGGGCGAGCGCGTGTCGAGAAGCAGCTCGACCAAGGACACAGAGGTTTAGCTGCGAAGGGCGATGGGGCTCCGAGGGCTCGGGCAGCACGAGCAACCTGCGCTCCTCGTGACCGCTGTTTGTATAATACGTACATTTTCTTCAGCTTTGGAGTATCTGGGGGTGAGCGCGTGTCGACCAGCAGCTCGTCCGAGGACACGGAAGTCTGGCTGGGGGGGCGGTCAGGCTCCGAGGGCCCAGGCAGCTCGAGCAACCCGCGCTCTTCGTCGCTGCTGTCCCTCGTGCGCGGGCGCGCGCCCAGCCGTATGAAGCTGCGCACGCTCTTGAACGTTGGGGGCCTCTTGCGCTCGTGTTCAGCTATAGTCACCACCTTTTCCGCACCCATCGAGAACCCACGCCTGTATGAAAAATGCTGTTGCTTTTAGTTAAAATCACTTACTACATTCCAAATAGGGCGGTTAAAATAAATTTTATCTCAGATTTCAGTTAAGTATTTTCGCACGAGTCGGACGCATTCTCTTTAACCGCTCGTGGTGTTTACACAGTTTTACGCCTACCTCTGTCCAGGAAATATATATTTCTGCCGACGCCGCGTAACGGTAATGCTATTTAAGTAGTAGTATTTATTAATGTAGGTATTTTGTAAATGTAATCCTGGCTTGGGATAAAACGAGTAGTAGTGTAATTCACGCAATAGTTGTCTAAGTCATGATTAATTATATTTATCAATGATATTAAGATTTTGCCATTAAACTTTTTTTCTGAAAAAGTTTCGACGCTAATTGGGTGATATTAGCCAGACGGCTACCGAAATATCACACAATTTTTTGGCGGGAAATTCAAAATAATCTGAGGCTGGTCACACTTTGTGTAGTAGGAATTATAGTTTTGACACTAGAAAGTATTTTTGATTTTCTGTGCTTACGTGTGTAAGGAAATAAGGAAATAAATGAAATATACGTTGAGCTTCAGCTCACATAATTTCTACCACTATGTACAGTACATTCAACGAGAAATACATAAGTTTACACTTTTTTACCATATATAATTGTAACAAGGCGAAAAATTAAATACAGTGTAAGTACAACCGAGCTCGATAATACCATAATATTAATCCATCACCAAAAAATTACTTAACAACTATGCCGAATTTCAACTGAATCGGAAAACAAAATATTTTTTATATTTTTATATCAACACCACTGCACAGATTTCTTCTAAATATTGCTTTTCAGTAAGTAACTCCTTACGTTCCAATGTGTCGATATTGATATTTCCCAGAACTTCTAGTATCCGTTTCTTATACGCTGTGTTTATGAAATTTAGATATTAATAAATTCACGTACCTAATCAAAGTTACAGCCGTTGAATGCAAATGTTAGAACTAGTACATAAATATCAATATCAAAATATTTATAGATCACCAACCTACTATATTGTTCACGATTTGTAAACATTGCAGGTTTTCGTTATTCGACGCTTGACGTCGGCTTCACACAATGTGTGAAGCTTAATTATATACGAGTTTAATAATAGCTTGCGGACCCACTTGGTACAGCCAATGTTAATACGTAGGTCACTCGATAAATTTTGAGATGCTCGAAATTCGAAAATGGAACGCACCTGAATTAAATGTTTTTAAAAAGCAAATTTGTTTAAAAATAGAACACAAGTTGCCGATTCGCTCAAATTTAAAGAAATAATATGTTACAGTCATTTTTCTAAAACGGTTCCCGCGTTTTTTCTTTGTAACGATGGAGCTTAACCGCGAACATTTGCGTGCTATGACATTTTATGATTTTAAATTTGGTTTATCTGAACAATTGTGTTTGCAACGATTGCAGTCAGCGAGGAGTTCGGAGATTCTGCTCCTTCACGGGCAACAGTTTTTAGATGGTAAAACGAATTTAAAAGGGGTAAAACTAGCCTCGAAGATGACCACCGAAGTGGTCGCCCGCAAACAGCAGTTACTGCAGGAAACGTGTGGACTACTGAAATGTTGGTGCGAGAGGATCCACGAATAACATACAAAGACAGGAGCGTTAGCATCATTCTACATCAACATCTTGGAGTAAAGAAGCTCTGTTGTCGTTGGATACCACGTTTGCTCTCCGATACTGAGAAACAGGCTCGTGTAGATTGGTGTCGTGAGATGCGTCTACGATTCGACAACGGGACATCGCGGCGTGGTTCGGAAATAATTACAGGTGACGAAAATGGATTTACTAATATGACCCGGAAAACAAGCGGCAATCGTTAGTATGGGTCTTCTCAGAAGGAAAGTTACCAACAAAACTACAAAGACCTCGTAACGTTGGCAAAAAAATGGTAGCTAGTTTCTTTTCACGGGCGGACATTTATCAACATCAATGCTGGAAAATTATAGGTCAGTCAACTCTGATTGGTATACTACAGTAGCATTGCCGCAAGTTTTCAAAGCAGTGCGAGAGAGGAGACCAAAGACTGGACTTCGGGGAATCTTGCTGCATCACGATAATGCCTCTTCACATACGTCCCTCAGAACAAAGGCGTTTATTGCGAAAGCTGGGATAGAAACCTTACCACATCCACCCTACAGTCCTGACTTAGCTCCCTGCGATTTCTTTTTGTTCCCAGTGGTGAAAGAAAAATAAAAGGGAAGTCTTTTTCGAGTGCTGAAGAAACCGTGGCTGCATATGAAGAAACAATTTCGGACCTATCTGATGAAGACTGGCAAAAATGCTTCCAAAGTTGGTTCAGACGAATGGAACTTTGTATAGAGAGTAATGGAGAGTATTTTGAAAAAATGTAAAATAAATAATACTAATATCTTCAATAGTTTTTTTTTTTTATCTCAAAATTTATCGAGTGACCTACGTATTATTTAAAATAAAAATGCCGCATAAACCAATTAATACTACAGTCTTTCTCGGTATAACATTAGATTCTAAACTCCAATGGGGTCCCCATATTGCTAATCTCTCAAATAGACTGAGTTCTGTAGCTTTTGCAGTAAGTAAGATTCGTCAATTTACAGACGTGATAAAGGCTCGATTAGTGTATTTTAGTTATTTCCACAGTATTATGTCGTATGGCATTTTACTATGGGGCAGTACCTACTTCCGACATTAATACTATATTCGCTCTGCAGAAACGGGCTCTTCGTGCGATATGTAAAATGAAATATAGAGACTCGCTTATAGATAAGTTTTATTACATTAATATAACAACAGTGTATTGTCAATACATTTATGAGAATATTAAGTATGTACATAAAAATACTGCCCATTACACTGCATAAGCTCGCAGTGCCTGCTCCATAAAAGAAGGAGATCATTCATGGGTAACTGTGTGAGGTTTTATAATAAACTTCCTAGCAGCATAAGTGAGTTGACTATTGGTAAATTCAAAAATATTGTGAAACGAAAATTACTTTCTAAAGCTTATTATAGCACACAAGACTACATGAATGATAAAGCCGCGTGGGATTAATGTAAATTATAGCGTTATGTAGGAATATGTTTATTGTTTATATTAATTGTTTTATATACTCTAACATTTAGAACTTAATTCTAGAATCATTCTAGATTATTTTTTCTTTTTTAGTGACAATCCTTTTGGAATTTATCTTATTAATTAATTATTTAAATTCTTAAAATGATGATTTTATCAATAATACTATACTTAAGTTAAATGATCTGATTAGGTTTTTCTGGGTTTTCCCTAATCCTTGCAACAACTGTTGGATCATATTGTGTGTCTCCCAGTAAACACTTCTCTCAATGTAACTGACAGTTCAAAAGTGCTTGTACCTAGGCCTACTTGAATAAAGCATATTTTGATTTGATTTGATTTAAACTGCCAACCATTTGATTGAATGAGATAAATTGACAAATGACTTTTAGCCCTTTTTAAAAATCATAGACGATTGGTGATACCACAGGGAAATATCTGTCAACAATATTTGACTAGCCAGATTCTGAAACAAAGTAGAGTCTGGCTAGCCAAATATTGCTGACAGATATTGCCTTATGGTATCAACAATTGTCCAAGATTTTAAGCAACGCCTAAAAGTCTGTTGTCAATTTATGTCATTCATAAAAATGTTCCGCGGTTTATTTACATGCAAAAGGAGAATATAATTAACTAATATTAACAATGGCTATACCGAGTGAGGTCCGCAAACTATAATTTAAGCTCATAAATAATTACGACAATGTGCGAAGCCGACGTGAAGCGTTGTACAACGAAAAACTGCAATGTCTACAAGTCGTAAACAATTTAGTAGGTTGGTGCTCTATATATATTTAGATACTTTATGTACTATTTCTAACATTACGTGAATTTATTAATACCTGAATCTCATGAACATGACAAAATGTGTAAAGAAACGGATAAACTAGAAGTTTTGGAAAATATCAATAAAATCAAAACACTGGAACGTAACGAGTTACTTACTGAAAACCAATAATCAGAAAAAACCTGCGGACTGGTCAGTAGTAATTTAACCTTTTGAACGCTTTCTCTCTCGCATCAAAATGTGGAATACACGCCGGCATCACAACTAGTGAGAAACGAATTTAAAATTTTAAACCTTATCTGTCAACAGTAAAATTGGTTTGACAGCGCCTGCCATGACCACATTAGTGGTCGTTGGCGTGGTAGGCACGACAGCACACGACCACTTTAGTGGCTTTTGGCGTTAAAAGAGTTAATATAAAAAATATAAAAATAACTTTGAGTGCATGTCAATATATATTTATCTTATATTATTACCTTGCGTGTGTATAGAAAATTAAAAATATTTTCTAGAATCAAAACTATAATTCCTACTACACAAAGTGTGACCAGCGCAAGATTTTTTGAATTTCGCGCCAAAATATTGGGTACGTTATGCTATGTTTTGCCTCAGAACGGCAAAATCATCAGTAATATTTTTTTAATGATATCTGAAATATACCTGAGTATACGTTTGCCGACACTTTTTAATTTGCGGCTGCGTGATTCATCACCGGACTCTATATCGAGAATCGTCTCCTTATTTTGCAGTGATCGTTCAAGTGTGAGTATGTGGCGTTGCACATCTCCCAGGGCGTTGTCGTCGTCGGAGTTGGCGGAGCTGGGCCCGGAACCGGCGAGCGAGTCGTGCGTGGAGTCGTGCGCCGAGGCGCGCCCGGAGCTGTGCACGGATGGCGCGGGGCCGACGTCGCTGGCGCGGCTGGCGCGGCTGGCGCGGCTGGTGTAGCTGATAGCGTCGTCGCTGAGCCCGGCAGCGGGCGCCGCGGGTGCCGTGTAGAACACATCCATCTCCACGAACACCTGTTCGTAGTATTTGTTTAATAAGGCTATTAAACCATACTTTTACAAAGGCTTTGTTCGTGTGCTTCAATATATCGGGTGGACCTCAGGAATTTAAAGGAAATGTTTATACATATTAGGTACCATCTGCACAAATTTCTTAAAAGTCTATCAATAAAAGATCCACCATATCCTAACGTAAGTATTAAGACTAGGACTGGACAAATGTAATCTTAATTAAGAGCTATGATATGAACGTAATTTCATAGCTTTTCGAAACTCCGCCGAGGGTCGTGCGACCGTATCGTTTTTGCGTTCAGCAGTTGGAGCCGCTGACTTACTACTCAGGTGCAAAAAATAAATCTCAAAACTATGAAATCTTGGACAATTATGTTAGCATTTGTTTTTTTACTGTTTTGCGATTATTTATGGCGCTATAACGTATGTTAGCCATAATTAATCAAAGACGGCACAAAAAATATTTTTTCGATATGATCGGATATACCGTTTTTGAGTTATTGCCGAAAAACTGCGCTTCTCAGCAAAAGGACGTAAGTGTCACGAAAATACGTTCTGCTAGTGCACTTTTTACCCGACTACGGCAATGCATAAGGAAGGGTTCACATCGTAGTTTTGCATCTGTGGGCATTTCTTTGTAGTTACGGCTACGCTGCCCTCTCATGGTAAAACCACGTAATCCGGGTTACGTTGTTATATCGTAACTAAGCTTAATCCATTCCTGATATAAGCATCTACCAGATAGACCATCAAAAATATTTTTTTCTATTAAATTTACGAAGTTAGAAACAACGTAACCTTTGAATTATTTCGTTATGATTCAGTAGCAACACGAAAAAACAACGCAAGCTACGATTACGGCGTTTTGTCGTGCTGATTCAACAAGGCGAATGATTTGACTTAATATCGCATTCTATGGTTACGCTGTTTTGTCAAAACGTAAACGGCGCGGGCGCAAGCGGACCGTCCCGAGCGAGCGTGACAAAACAACGCAACCTTGAATTACGTGTTTGTGCTGCATCAAATACAAATACAAATATTTTTATTGAGCCATAAAATGATACATACTCAGCTTACATGGTTATAATAATATAACTATTTATTTAAACCTATAAAACATATAAAAGGTAAGTAAGCTTCAACTGACCCCCGTACAAGTGTGAACGGTGGGTCAGGATTCACCGTCCTTATCAATTATGATTTAATACTCATAACAAGTAGCACTAAGTATCTAAAAGTATAGTAAATATATGTGGGTACAATTATAAACCAATGCAACATAGCAATTTACCCGCGGCGAGCGCAGCGCAGGCCGGTCTTGGTGACTTGAGTTGAGGTAAACATGTAGTATAAGCAAAACCTTAGGATAATTTAATTATACATCTGTTAATTAAGTAAATATCTGTTGTTTCTTTTGTTGTTGTTTTTTGTTGTTTTTATTTTTTATTTATTAAGTATAATTTAATCTATAATGTGTGTATGTGTATGTGTGTGTGTGTGTGTGCTTGCGTGCCTGTGTTACACCATATTTTTCAATAGTTGTTCTGTATTTTCATAATCTAATTTCTGCATGTAATTTTCTATTGCTTTTTGACAAGAATGAGCATTAAGTGATCGTAGATTTATATTTTTACTCATTTTGTTGTATAAACTGGGACCAAGAACATGGATGAATTTCTTAGAAAACTTTGTTTTATGTGGTGGGATTGAATATACGAGGTCATTTCTCCTCCTGGTTGTAGAGGAGTCAGGAATAAATTTGTGTTGTTTGATTAATGTTAGCTTGATAAAAATTTGCCTAACTGTCAGAACTGAGGTGTCTAGGTAAAGTGCACGTGTTGGATAACGAAATTGATTAAATGTCATCACTTTAAGTATCGCTCGTTGAGCCCGCTCTAGTCTAAGCATAGTAGTTTTTGATGCACCTCCCCATGCGGTAATACAGTAGGTAATTACCGATTGGCAAAGCGCATAATAAATTGATATTAGTAGTTTCTTATCACATACATGTCTGAGTTTTTTGAATACAAATATCAATTTCCTGACCTTTCCCGTGAGGCTAGAGATATGCTCACGCCAACAGAGGTTTTTATCTACTAAAACACCTAGATACCTAATGGATGGGGTTTCTGATATAGATTGGCAGGAACAGCCAACATCGACCTGGCAAGTGTGAATTTTTAAAGATATATTTTTATCCAGTGCCTGCTTATTATTCTTTATACTAAAAGCCATATATTTAGTTTTTGAGTAGTTAAGTGTTAAGAGATTATCAGAAAGCCACTGGTGTATAATATTAAATCCATTTTGAGCTAAATTGTTAACGTCTTCCCAGGTATCATCATGAGTCAAAATTACGGTATCGTCAGCAAAAGCTATAATTTCGGTATTAGGAATTTTGAGGCGACACAGATCATCAATATAGATAAGGAATAGGGTAGGTCCTAAGACACTACCCTGCGGCACTCCATACTCAATGTTTTCCTCGTTACTATAGAGATCTCCAATTCTTACTGATTGTTTTCTATTGATTAAGTAGTTACTCAAAAGTTGAAGCGGTATGCAACGAATTCCTATATTTTCCATTTTCTTTATGAGTATGGAGACAGAGACTGTATCGAATGCTTTTTTAAGATCTAGGAAGATTCCAAGTGCTCTTTTATTACGGTCCAGTTTGTCAACAAGATAGTAAGTTAATTGTAAAACTGCATCTTCCGTTGATTTCTTTTCTCTAAAGCCATGTTGATTGATACTTATGAGATTGTTTTTTTCTAGGTAGTTTTTTAGTCTTTTATTTATTATTCTTTCTAGTACTTTGGCCAAAGTAGGCAATACGGATATTGGTCTATAATAAGAGATACAGTTTCTGTCCCCAGATTTGTAAATGGGAAGAATAACCGATTTTTTCAGTGAGTCAGGGAATACGCCGGTTTGTAAGCAAAGGTTACATATAATAGAAATAGGAAGCGCTAATGTGTCAACAGCTAGTTTTAGAAATAGCGAGGATACACCATCCCAGCCTGCAGAATAGCTATTTTTTAGTTTAAGTATGGTATTTTTGACTTCTAACTCGTCTGTGTCTATTATCATGGAATTAACTGGGGCAGAAGTTGGGACAAGACTTTTGACGCGCTCAGTTTCTGAAGTGTTTGATTTATTTATAATCTCACTAGCCAAATTTCTTCCTACACTTGTAAAATATTTGTTTGCGTAATTTAGGGAATCTAAAGGGGACCCTTTTAAGGTAAGAAAACTATTTTGGGATTGATCATTAGTATTTAAGTTACATATTTGTTTTATGAGTGCCCACTGTTGTTTTAAGTTATGTTTGTGCTCATTGATTTGTGACCTTTGATAAGCACGTTTAAGTTTTTTTAAGTATGTTGTTACAAGTATTACGGTATCTTTTGTATGTGATCGAAACTATTGTGTTGTTAGGATCTTTATTGAGTTTCTGGTGTAGTTTATCTCTATTTTTAGACATCTGATTACACCGGGAGTAATCCACGGTTTTATATTCTGCTTCCTACGTCAGATTTTAACATAATTTGTGTACTTATTCATAGTCCTATTGATCAGATATAAAAATAGATTTGTCATGTTGTTTGCATCGCATCATTAGATCTTTTACTCAGTATAATTCGAACTGCTGCGTTGGGTAACAGACTGGGAAGGAATTATCGGACGGTTTTACGATATAAACTGTGTGTGAGCGCCAGCCACTGCTGCAGCAGGCTACTCTGCAGTGCTGTATTGATTTTAGTAACAAAATGCAGGATTATGAGGTAAGTGTATCAACTTTATTTATTTATTAATGAATAGTAAAATAAATTATTATATGTATTATTTAAACTGTATTAAAGAGAGAGCGTCGAACTAAGACTACTGCAACAACAACAGGCAGACAGGCAGCAGCTAGCCAACGATAAGTAAATAGGTATTTACAATGCTAGTGAATATTTATGGGTTTGGATTTTGGTTATATACATTTATATACTGTCGTATAACTTATAATGGTCTTAAGTTGCACTAAAAGCTAATAATTTTATGTTTGCTCTTATAGGGTGTGTTTGAAACATGCTGAATGAATTCGTTTACTTTACTAGCTTGGCTTTTCAATTTTTTGTTTTTAATCTATTCAAACTAACATTAAATAATCTAATACTATGTGTTGGTGAATTGAATGCTACAAAGTTATTTATAGAGTTAAGTTCTTTCCTTAAAGCCCGTGGCAATCTAACCACTTGTTGTTGGCATCATGCACAATAAGCATTTACAAGAAAATAAACTGAATAATATGTTAAAATTAATCTGTAAAAACTATGAAAATTGTGAATACATCAATGTTGCGGGGGTATTTAACCATAAAAAACACTATTTGTCCCACCTGTGCAGTGTTATAAATATACATATTGATTCAATGTATTACAACAAAAACTTTTTGACTTTGAACCAGTATACAGAAGCTGAACATCATCTCAATAAAAATAAAACAGGACTTAAAAAAATCTGGGTATATAAAAAAGGTACAATACCTTATTTCTTTCATCGTATGACGGCTAAAATAGGCAATACCCTTAAAACGGCCAGTTTACAAAGAACGTCAAATTCTGTAAACAAGAAAACTATATTGGACTATTTCCCTAAATTACCACCCAATAAAAGTGGGGAACAATCAACACATGAATGAAAATTTCATTGTACTTCACCAAAACGTTGCCGGATTCTTAAGCAAAAAAGAATCATTAGAAATAGCTCTTCACGATCTATCCAAAACGAATAGGCAAGTTGATGTCATTTGTATGAGTGAAACGTTTATTAAAGCTGGGGAAGAATTAAATATACGCTTAAAGGGCTACCAATTGGCTGATTTTTACTCACGAAAAAAGAAAAAACGAGGGGGTGTATGCATTATGTGTAAAGATTACTTAGAGTACGATCCATTAGGTTTTTTAAAAGAAATCCGTGCAGAATATGATTTTGAATGTTGTGGAATCCAAATTACTAAACTAAGCCTTATAATAATTTGCATATACAGAGTGCCGAAACAGATACCTACAACATTTCTTAATAAACTGGAATTACTACTACACAGGCTAAAACGTAAAACCAATAAGAAAATCATCATAACGGGCGATTTTAATATAAATTTGCTTATGAAAAATAAAGGTACTTTGGAATACAATAGAATACTCCAGAATTACAACTATCAGTCACATATCAACAAACCTACTTGACAAAAACCGTGTATCGATCACATTTTGAGCAATATCTCTAAAGCTTCGGGTGAAATTGATCCACTTGAAATATCTGACCATAACACTGCTCAATTATTAGTAGTTCCAGGCATTAGTAAAGGAAATTGCAATACATTCTGGTACATAACGAAACGCGACTATGATCAGGAAAATATAAACAAATTTTATGAATGCCTATGCTCACTTTCTTGGTATGAAGTATATAATGAACCTGACATAAATCGAGCCTTCGAGAAGTTTCATGTTACCTTAACAATGTTCTACAATCTTTGTTTTCCACTTAAAAGAACTAAAATTAAGAAAAAGCATTCACGTCCATCTTGGCTTACCAAAGGAATAAAAATAGCATCCAATAAAAAACGATCTATTCGTTATAAATATTATACATCAAATAATGCATCTAACAAAAAAAAGTATCATGACTATAACAAAATTTACAAGAAATGCCTCTCATCGGCCCAGAAGCTATCAAATGATAGATTCATTAAAAAAGCCAAGAACGTGTGTAAAGCTACATGGAGTATTATAAAAGAAAATACTGTCAACGACTCGTTAGACCGTAAAACAATAAATAAAATAACCACCGATGCAACATCGATCACAGATCCAAAGGATATTGCTGATACATTTAATGAATACTTCATAGGTATAACAAGTAACACCCACGCTCAAGATAATAATAAATATAATCAAAAGATTACGCATAGATGCTAGTATAAATCTTTTCCCCACCGATAGTCATGAGATATTAAAAATAATAAAGAAGTTAAAAGATACTGCCTCTGTAGGTTATGACGGACTTGATACACGAATATTGAAGCAATGCGCAGACGCTATTGTTTTCTATCTCATTATTCTTAGCTATCTCATAAACTTGTCCTTTACACTAGAGACCTTTCCACAGATGTTAAAGCAAACGGTAGTAAAACCAATTCATAAAAAAGGCAATAGGGACATACTAGATAACTATAGACCGATAGCTCTCATACCGATTCTAAGCAAAATAGTAGAAAAATCAATGCATAATAGAATATCAAATTTTTTCAAGAAAAACGCCGTACTTTCTGCAAAGCAAAATGGTTTCCAAAAAGGGAAATCTACGACTCTAGCTGCTTTTCAAATGGTCACGGAAATTACGAAAAGTCTAGACAAAAGAGCCCCTACCACAGCGGTATTTTTTGATATGAGCAAGGCGTTCGATTTTGTCTTACATGACATTCTTTTGCTAAAATGTGACACCTGTGGGCTAAGAGGTCATGCTCAAAACTGGCTAAAGAGCTACCTTAGTGATAGACAACAATATGTGGAAGTCACAAATATCAACGCAGATAAAGAACTGGTTACGTTCAAATCAGACTTAAAAGTAAATAAAGTAGGCGTCCCTCAAGGAAGTATCCTAGGCCCACTGTTGTTCTTGATATATATCAGCGACCTACCACTCGCTACAAAACATCATTGTCCACTCTTTGCCGATGATATCTCTATTGTAATCAAGGGTAGTGACGCATTAAAACACAGCGATGAAATCAACGAAACAGATGCTAATATGATATGATGGCTGAATAAAAATAATCCGCAAGTTAACATTCGTAAGACTACATACACGCAATTCTGCACAAAGCTAGGAAACAAAGGTAAGATCACAGTGTCTCACAATGAGCATATTATAGACGAGTCCGATCAAGTCAAATTTCTTGGAATAACTCTGGACTATAAATCTACCTGGACACAACATATCGAAGGGGTGTGCAATAAAATAAATAGGTTTGTCTATGCCCTTTGGCGTCTAAAAAACCTTGCAAGCGAGAAAACAGTAATCCAAGCTTATCATGGCTATGTGGTGTCTACAATACGTTATGGAATAATATTATGGGGTTACTCCATCAGTATAAACGGAGTATTCATAGCTCAAAAACAGTGTGTACGAGCCACATGTAATGTTTCACCAACGTCCACATGCAAACCATTATTTAAGAGACTAAACCTACTAACTGTGCCCTGCATGTATATATTTGATGTGAGTATTTTTGTTAAAGCTAATCAGAATCTTTTTATAACAAACGACATTTCGTGCCACTTTAACACCCGTCACCCAAACAAATTGGTTTACCCCAAAACAAACACGGACCTATACCGCAAGAACTGCTACCCCATGTCAATTCGCTTATTTAATAAATTACCAAAAGCCATAAAAGACCTTCCGTTAGAACAATTCAAGCCAGATTTATTCAAATGGCTTAAGGATAATGCATTCTATTCGATTAAGGAATACTGTGAAATGAGTTAAATTTGATTATATTATTTGCTTATGTTGTAACTTAATTATATTGTCCTAATTCTATATCTTGATTTATTTATGGTTTTGTTTTGACTTTCATGTGAAAATACATATTAAATTTAAATTTATAATAAATAAGTAGTGTATAATGTGACATTTTAGTGATATTTTTTATTTTTTTTTGCATTTATATTATATTATATTATAATAGATTCATTTTTCAATGTGTTCCATAGACATCGAAATTTCTTGATTCGGATATGTGCGAGTGTGTGTTCTTTCACAATATGTTTTATGTACAATTCATTTTATATAAACTTTTCCCAAATTTTGCATGTCACTGAGTGACAAGATAGTTGGATCTCAATGTTAATTTATAAGACCATAAATGTACCCTATATTGAGCAAATAAAATACTTACTTACTTACTTACTTACTAATGCTGCGAAGCGGGATACTTCTTGGCTACATTTTGTTTAATTTGTGTATAATTTTTTTTGCACAGTTATGAATAAGTAAGTGCTAATGGTGGATAATTAATTCAGGCATTCCTAACCTGTCAACTATAAACAAAAAATATGTACTTTGGTTGTGTTATGCTAACTAAAATAATGGATGTGTGTGCTTGGTGTGTGTTTTTTTTATACAAATACTTAATACAAAAGTTTGACATATATTTTTATACTTTTTAGGAGAAAAACGGGCTCAGATCTCGTTCACCGTCTTCTAACCACAGCTTTATAGAACTTCGTTCATTAGCTTATGAAGAACCATATAATCAAACCAATTATTTGGTAGAAGACCTTCAAGCAAATGAAATTGGTGAAGAATCATTATTATTTACACCAAATTCTGGGAAAAGGCTTTTACTCGATTATGATGGTTTTATAAATTTAAATATATGTAATGATTTACCAGGAAATATCCCACAAAATGCCATAGACTACGAACCGAACCACGAAGATGTTAAAAATCCAGAAATTTCAGCACCGTTGATGTTGATGCTGAATTTGAAAAATCTGCTGAAAATCTGATCAATGATTATAGCACAGAATTTCCAACACTTGCTAATGGTAGTGGGATAGCTTAAATCAATCCTGACATAAAACTAAAAAGGGTTAGAGATCCTGCAGCAAGGCGTGAAATAAATCTTAAAAAATATCCACTTTTACCCCCTTGCAAACCAACATGCATCAAAATGATCTCCGTGGAAAGCCCAAGCCTCCTCATGCCTTTTCAGATGATTATGTAGCTGAAATAAAAGAATTCATAGAATCTTGTCGACCTGTGCGTTCACACTATAACGTAGATCATGCTCCGAAGCCTCGCTACTTTCCTGCTGGCTACAAGGAGCAGGATGTATTTAAATTAATGAACGAGGCTTTCGTTGAAGAAGGCGTTGCGGATGGTCTTCATTTCGAAAAATATTAAAGGAGATGAATATATCCGGATGTCAACCATCCCAAGATCTTTGCACAAAATGTGGTATTACACCCCAGAAAAACTGATCCTGATCATGATTGCGTCGACTGTCAGTGTACTGAATGCAAAGGCTTCCCATAGCACAAATTAGATAGCGAAGTATCTAGAGTTCATCTTTCAGCAGACGAAGAATTCGTCAAAGAGTCTAATGGCAAAATTGTGATTTGTACAGCTGATATGCAGAAACTTATTAATATACCTAAAATGTCAATGAAGGACGCCTTTTTCTCCCGAAAATTGGTACTATATAATGAGACGTATGCTCCGCCTGGGAAGAATCAAACGGCAGTAGTAAATCTCTGGCACGAAGAACAAGCCGGTAGAAAGGCGCATAATATAGCCACCAGTTTAATAACTTACGCTCAAAAGTATTGTCGTAATGCAGAGCGGCTTATCCTGTACATGGACAATTGCAGTGCGCAAAACAAAAATAAGATCCTTTACTCTACCTTATTTAGGCTAGTAAACGATCCAAATATAAGCCTCAATTCAATAAAAATTGAATATTTAGTATCAGGCCATACAGATATGGCAGCTGATAGTGTGCATGGGTCAATAACGACAAGGCTAAATAAATCTGGAGACTTGTATGACTTTGAAGATTTTGTTAAGGTGATAAAATCTTTCCGGAAAAATCTAATAGCTGAAGTGTTAGAGCATAAAGATTTTATTGTGTTCAAAGACGAACTAAAAAAAGTTTTTCCTAAGGGTTGGAATACATGGACTCACAAAATAATTGAATTTCACCGTGGGAGAGACCATGTCCTTGTTAAAAATGCGTACAGACAAGAAGAGTTTTAGAAGCTGCAAATTTTGAACACAAATTTGAAAAAATATATTTTTAGTTCTGTCCCTAATTTGGAGAATTTGCTTAGGCAATCTGAACCTTCAGGTATTTCCCAGCCCAAAAGGACTGACCTTATGAATCTTGCAGCTTCTATGCCAAATATCCGAAAGTCATTTTTGAATGATTTGATTGTAAACACAGATATTTCTGAGTAACAAAATTTATAGAATAATACGGTAATAATGCTCATTCAGAATTATAAGACTAAATAAACAATTGTAATTGTTTTTTAATAAAAATCTTTTTTTACTTATTGTTTATTGTATTTTTTACATAAAACCATGAATAAGAGACCTTTTCCACACAAAAAATGAAACTAAAGTATATAATTACATGTGCAATTGATTACTTAACCCTAAAACTCTATTTTTACCAAGTTTCAACACAATCTGTTTAGCAGATTACGAGATTATCGATTTATTTCTAAAGCGGGTAAAAAAATCTAAAAACCAGTTTTTCTCCAAATAGTTGTTTTCGGGTTACGTTATTTTGCCGTGAGAGGGCAACGTGTAGGGTCCGCAGTCCTCACTGAGCATGGTCCGACATGCTTTTGGCCGGTTTTTGTTGATTGAAACCATGTGCGTAGTCTAGACCGTAGATAGCAAGTCTTATTAGATTAGGAAGTGCCTGTGTGTTACTCTTTACCCATAAATTATGAGTTTTTTACTTAATCATGAGACTCACCTGATCCTACAAAAGACGTCATTAAAATTAATTGTTACTTAATACCTATTACGTATACTATTTGTTTTGTGAAATGATTGCACTACAAACAATGTACCTATCTGCTTTGACGTTTAACGGCAGCGGCAAATGTTGTAAACAGGTAAACGCGCACATTAATAACAATAAAAATTAGCTACATTGGATGTCACCGGCATGTAACACAAGTGGGTCAGTGGGCCCCAGGTGCCACGCCGACCAGGAGGCCAGGCGCGCTCCGAGGTTATCATCATTAAAATTCAGAGCGACTCGAGCGGCCGTACGCTCCCTACGACTCGGGGAATATTCGTAGATAACAATCACGGCTCTCATCCCGGGCGTCGATACGCGTGCGTACCGTACGTGTATCTACAGCCCGCACCTGCCTTGTAAAGGCCTACTTACCTGTAAGGGCTTTAGCATGGAACTTGAGATGCAAAAGTCTTAAAGACGAATAAATTTTATCTTATTCATATTACGACAAATACATAATATTTTTTTCTGTTTCCACGATTATTACTCATTGAAATAAAACAATTTAACAGATTATATCGCGTATATTATCTCATTTTACTTCCCAACGTTTCGGAAGCTTTTCAGCTTACCATGGTCACGGGTGGACTGAGAAAATATATATTTTCCTCTGTCAAAGTTACAATTTCTGCAAACTGCCCATTTTTGAAAAAACAAATAAAGGTGTACATACATGCCAGATGGGCCTAAGCTGTAAAGACAACTGTCAGACACATGTGCCAAAAGGGCTTAATTATTTTATTTTAATAATTTACCAAGCAGCATTTCCCAAATGAGGCGTACTGAGGAGAAAAGAAACTCTGCAAAGAAAAACTCCCAGGCTACCTCATTACTAATTATAATATTTTAAAAACAGAGACTATTGTCAATTGTCAACTAATTATAATTCATCTCATTACTAATTATGATATTTTAAAAACAGAGACTATTAAACTTTTTAAACAGATGAGATATTTTACACCGTTCGGAAATTAAGGCTTTGCAGTCCTGTGTCTCGCTTGTTCCTTGATGAGATGTATTACAGGATCCCAAGCTGGTGGTAGCGACAATCCATCTTCTCTATTGAAATTAGGATGCTTTTTAATCTCAATAGCCTCGCGTAGCATTCTGGGAAAATATTGTTTTTCATTGGCAAGGATAGAAGGTTTATCAAACTTAATTGAGTGGTTTGGTTTGTCAATGACATGTTCACAAACTGCTCACCTATTACACCGACGGTGCTTGACATCTGCTATGTGCTCCTTCACCCGGGTTGATACACTGCGGTTTGTTTGACCAATGTATGAAAGACCACACTCGGAGTCCAGCGCACCTTAGACCCGTGAAGAGTAGTACCCCTTTGCAGAGTGCATTGTTATTTTATTTCAAGACAAATACAGTTTTATTATTTCTGAAGAAGCGTAAGACCTACTAGATTACGTCTTTAAATACGGGAAAGGTAAATGCCCCAGTATTCGCCACTGTCCGAATAGTTGGCACCTTGAACCATAATTCATTGCAATTGGTCGACTTTACTACATTGTGTATTTCGACGCCTAGTACCCATAGTACAAGATTTGCTTAGTTCTAGGACGATTTGTGTAATATTTGATTTGATTGTCCCTCATAGTTTATTTTTACTATAGTAGTAGTGAGGATAGATGTCTATTCTATGGGTTGGATGCTTCGATGGTTTTATAGCTATGAGAATAATTGCCTTCAGGGATAAACCAAACAAAATGTATGAGTACCATTTTTTTTACTGTCTACTTTTGCGACCATGTTGTTACAATAAATTGCCTTGCATATTATGCATTTTATCGAGTATCCACTATCCCAAGCATTCCGTTAATTTTTTATTGATATTCATCAATATGTTCTGAATATTTTGTGGTAATTTAACTTTCATCTGAACGAGACTTTATTTTTCTTCTGTCATCATTTTGCTGGCACTTTCTTCTGTTAATCGTTTCGATTGGCCAAGGTCTGTTTTTGGAAGGATATGCCCTTATGTAAGGCGTCTCAAGGATATGCCCTTAAGTAAGGGCATATCCTTAAGACGCCTCGAAGCTTTCTCGTTTTTTGTTTTGCACCTGGGGCCTTACCACAATCTTTATAAAAACTATCCAAAAGCAGTGCAGTTCAGTTTAGGCACCTAAATTAAATCGCTGAATTCGGTAACAAATTTAAAGCAGCGCTGATTCTCGATCGCATAAAGTGAATGAAAGACCGATATTTGTCTCTGGTCCGCAAGGTGAGACGCTACGACTCGAAAGAGATGCCGCTACGTGAGTGTCGATGTGTCTATCTCGTTGTAACTCCTAACCGTTCGGTAACTAAAATATTATTATATACAATTAATTTCGCAGCACTCTTTTTTAATTTAAACGGATTCTCCCTGACGTTTTGGTACCTTTACGTTGTCTGAGATAAACAAAATTTTACTCTGCCAAGTTACATTTGAGGAGTGTCTTTTCGAAAGGACTTATTTTTGTATGAGTTTCATAGAGAAATAAGCCCTTTTGAAAAGACTCTTTGCAAACTACCTACTTACCTACTCAGGGAGGCTCAAATAATCGTGTAGTAAAGAAGCCTGAGAGTGTACCATGTCTATAATCCGATCCAAGTAACACCATTCTTTAACTAACCACCTAGGGTGCGTGAAAAGGCCTTTCAGTCTTCTACACACTATACAAAACAGTGTCGTGTAAGAAAATCACACCGGAATGGTAGCGGCCGGCAGCGACGCGGCGAGCACTTTTAGTGTGAAATAATTTTAAACTTTATGTAGATATTTAAAAAGACCATATCACTTGAATACTTCGGCTGCCCGCGGCGACGCGAGCGGCGGCGCGGCGCCGACGTCCAGTTTTAGCATCATACTCGTACAAGAGTAGGTATGCTTAGAATGCATGTTTGATACACGATCATTTTGGTCTTCCTAGTTAGATGTTTGTTTTGCCATACTCTTGTATTTAGCCTTCCGAACATCGTCGCTGCTTTAGGCGCGTAGTTTAGGTAGGTACTAATTAACTTGCATGGTTCTAGTTCGATTCCTCTCCTCATGAGTATTCGGGAAGACAATATATTTCCTTCGCATTTCGACAGAATTTAAACAGGCCGTTACTTGCGCAATAGCTGATGATACCGTTTGTTGGGCCATTGAATGTGCAGTTATATTTCCTATCGGTCTTTGATACGACCCAACGGCATAAAAAGACAGGGCAGTCAAGATCTAAAAGAAAAGAAACATAGGTAAGCTCTTTTATGAAGAAAAAAAAATTGTACTTACGAGCATCAAGTAGTACGTAGTAGTAGGTACGTATTAAAATATTAATACTCTCACTAACCTTCGTCTCTAAATCGATATCAGTGGATTTAGACGGTTCTTTCATTAACGGGCTCAACTCTTGACATAAATCCTCTGTTAATTCTTTAGAAAGGCGATACCGTCGTATGAATTCTAAATCGCCGAGTTCAAATGGATCATTTTCTGTACGCGTTGAGAATCTTTTTTTTTTCGCGTTGCATTCTCCAAGAGATCGCATTCTAAGAACTCAAATGAAATTAACTCGTCCGACGTCTGAAAAACCAGCTCCATTATGAACTTTAAGGTATAAAGATTTCTGAGATCAAGTTTCATATTAAACATTAAAACCACAAATGAAACAGAATTTCAAATTGATGTCAATTTGAAATTCCTAGTCCGTGAAAACACAATATTTCTATAATGTAATAGATTTCCTCATAAAACTATCCAGAACAATAAATTCAATGAGGAACTTTTTAAGAGTCGCAAAATTTGACATTCGCGCGATTCAGTTTCGTCTCAAGTGACACATCGTGGTACGAAAAGCACTTGAAATGAGTGAATGAAATAGTTGACACGCTGTTACTGAACTGCATCTGTACTGACTCGTGAATACAATGTCGTGGTATGAAATAGCGATACAGTTCAGTTTAGGGCCTAAAGTGAGTCGCGTTAAGAGATCGTGGTAAGGCTCCTGATGTATAATTTAGTAAACTACCAAAAATTGCACTGCGATTATCACAATACAGCAAACGGGGCGTAATCGCGCGGGGTTCAGTTCCTTCAAGGCCACGGACGTATAACGCGACGTCCGAAACGTGGAAAAATTACCAATAAAAGGTAATTAAATTAAATCATATTTATACGTGGTCAAGCCCCGTTTGTTATGTTGTCATAATGAGTGAAAATCGTGTTACTTTAAATTAATGAAATGCTCTGTGATACTCAGACCACACCCAAACAAATGAAACAAAGCTTTACAAAGTTACAAGTTACACGTCATCAAAAAATAGCAGATTTCGTAAACCATGTCGCCTAAACCGAACGTCACTTAAAACGTTTCTTTTGTTTGAACTCTTATTTAAATTTCACGATCAGAGTTTCATTTGTTATTTTCTACAATTTGGCTATTATTCGTACCAATTATTTACCTAACGAAATATTATTTTGCCTTTCAAAACGATAACCATGCACTTTTTAATTTTTTGCTCACGTGCTGTCATAATGAATAGGATCTTTCGTAGAATGGCATGGTATATGTCCAATCTAAATCTACACCAGGAAATGGAAATTCCAACCATATATGATTTTACAAACAAGCGTCTAGAGGCTTGTTTGAGAATGCGCCCTACAATAAGAACCTAATTAGGAAAGCAACCAACTACCTTACGACCATTCTCAATCCCTCAGAGGATCCACTCCCCAGAGCCGTCTCGAAACTCGTGTTCTAGACACGTGGTCTCTAATCCGAACGACGAGATCACAACAGCCATCAAGAGACGATGAAATGTAAGATTCAACTGCAACTCCGCCCTTCCGGCGGAGTCGCTTAGCTCGTAGACTCTCCCATGCCCAATTTCTCTTCTCTCTCTACCCCGCCACAACTCTGATGGAACCGGTTCCGGTTCAATCCACCTCCGCAGTCCTCGTGCCTTGCGAAATGCGTCCAAACCCACCTCTAAGTTGGCTGCGGATGCGCTTCCCCCACTTCATCCGATTACTGATAAAGAGGCCTAGCTGGACCTAAGTCAGGTTCTAAAAAAAAGAGAAAAGATCGGTCATCGTGTTCGGACGCCAATCAACGCCATAATAATGTATGTATCTATGTATATAAACACTTTATTGTTCCCTATTAGGGATCTCTTCCATTTAAGTTTCGAGCAAGTGAGTGAAGATATAAGGAGCACTGCCGTCCACTATTTGTGAAACATAAAATATTGACCGTGATATCTCTTTACATTTATTCGGTGTGCATTTTTGTTTATTAAAATAAATCCAGCTTTGCATGCAATAGTAGCAATAGACCACAACAACAACAACAACAATGACTATAGTGGTGTTAAAATTAATATTTTTTAAAACGAGGACATAAAACAATGCAATAATATAATGAATTTTCCATAAAATTAAAATCCTATTTGATTACTCGGCCATTGTATAGCCTCAATGAATATTTTGACAAACTGTTTGAATAAATAAGATTACTATTATTTTTAAGCTAGTATAAGACTTTGCATGCCAAATTGTGGCAAAGCATACCGTCTGGAAAATTAATCCTACAGACATGTATATACTTATAACACCTGTGTATATTCTTGCAAAATGAATCATTTCATTTAATTTAATTTCACTTCATTTCCTTTCATTTCATTTCATAAGGAAGATAGACAAACTAACTCCATGTACAAATTAAAAAATACTAAACTAAACACGTGTATATCAATAAAACATGTAAATAAATAAATTAATACATGTATATACATAATAATTATATAACTAAATAAAATATAACAATAACATTTAATAAATATAAATCGTATTTAACCATTTTACAAATCATTGGAAAGCCACAACTTGTTGAATTTACTCTTGAGTGATGCTAGACTGCGACTGTCAATAATAACCCAAAGCCAGCCCCAAAAGTCTTCTTTGTGTTTTGATATTTATGTTTATTGTTAAGAAACACTGTTTATTATAACTTTTCATTGAGGTAAATTAATTTGTAAATACTTGTTAGGAAATCATGGACACAGCGGGTTCAGTAGCCCCCGGCAGACCACCGCACTCGCAACGCCCGCCCCAGGCGACGTCCTTTCTCACAACAATTGCCAGTAAATAAGTACAGATTTATTATAATGTTATTCCAAACTCTGGCTTAAATTTAAAAATAAACAATGCACCGTTCATTGGTATATCCTTACTCCTTACTATATTATAAACGTGAAAGTATGTATATACGTTCCACTATTGCGCAAAAATACACAGCAGATTTGCGTAAAACTCTTCAGTAATATAGCTTAGATATCAGAATATGATATAGGCTACAATTCGAGGATATTCATGCATAAAATGGGTTTTTTAACAATAAATGGAAAAGCCTTAGAAAACCCCGAGTTTTATTCATTGTGACATTTCTATTGCGAAGAATTATATCACCAAACAGTTGCTAGGAAACCAACTTGACACGTTAGTACAATGATATAATATAAAAAGAGGTACATATGTTACCTACATGATAATCCACGTGTAAAAATGGCCAGGCTTTTAATGTTATATCATTGCGTTAGTATCTATTTGTGTAACTTTATTATATTATAAACGTGAATGTTTATGAGAATGTAGATTAGGCTGGTACGCAAAAAACTATATAACAGATTTGCATAAAATTCTGCAGTAATGTAGCTTAGATATCAGAATAGGAAATAGGCTTACTTTACTTTACTTGTGAGGATATTCATTCAAAAAAGAAATTTTTAACAATAAATGGAAAAACATCACCTTTTGTACATTGTGCCATTTTCATTTCTAAATAATGAATAAACAATTGTTTACCTAACAACACTAATACTACCTACACGATTAAGCAAAGAACACACCTTTCGTATATGACGTACAAATAAGAGTAACTTAATATAGCCAAATAATATAGTGCATGTGCTACGCCTAAAATTGCCGCATACATATCTACATCGACGATTTTTGGTACACACGTACTTTAGACATTTAATTTCCACTAGTTTAGGTTTTATTTTACAAATTGCTTTATTTTACGTTTGGTATGACAAGACGTGTGGACTGTGTTTTGGAAAAAATCACCGAGCCACACCTCACATGGGGTGCCCAAATTTGGCATGTTTCGACTTTTTTTTTTAAGAATTTTGGAAAACAAGTGGCTAAAAGGCAAGAGTGTAGGATATTTCTAGAATCGTCTCATAATGCTCTTTCATTTGATACACGATAGGTTTTGAAAAAAAAAAGAACAAATTTCATACAAAAATTTGATGATGTCATCTCTCCCCCTTTAGGAACTAGTGGAAAAATTTAATGTTTTGGTCTAAAGTACCTGTGTGTGTACTAACAATCGTCGATGTAGATATGTATGCGGCAACGTAGCTTTTTTTCCGTTGTAGCACATGCACTAATAGCCCGTTGTAGAATGATAAACATTTTGTTACAAAAGTATGGTTTAAAAATAAGATAAATGCATAAAACGGGCTCTTTTCAACAATAGATGGATAATCACCACTTTTCGTTAGCTGACATTTTCATTCCAAATAATTATCTATAACATATAATAAAACTCTTGCGTTACTGACCTATTGATAGACAACGCACAGCCTAAACCGCTAAAGATATAAGCATGAAATTTAGAACGTATATCCTTTATAGTAGGTGGACGTGTACTAAGAAAGGATTTTTCTAAATTCAACCCTTAAGGGGGTGATATAAGGGTTGAACCGTTGTATGGAAATCGATCATTTGGAAAGTTATAAACTTGAATCTTTGTATAAAGGTTTCTTAGTAAACAAAAATACAAATAATTTAGCGTTGTTATAAAAAATCATCCCGAAAGAAGGTTAAAAAAAAGTTAAAAGTTTGTATGGAAAACATGTCGTTATTAAAGTTAGACGCTTAAAACTTCGGTCACAACATCCTAATGTACATTTAAAAACATTGATAAGGGAGTCTTTTCCAATTTATTCCTTGAAAGTGTTAAGATGGGGGTTGAAAGTTCACATAAGTAATATGTGATTTTTTGATGTTAAACTGTGGCCAAAAACATTACAGCAGGACAGCAGGTATCTTTTGCAATAGGTAGAGCTATCCAGAAATATATTATTTTATGAATTATTAAAGAAAAACACGAAGAGGAAGGGAGGGAGGGAAAGCGATGGAGGGAAGGAGAGATAGTGAGACGAGGTGGAGAGAGAGAGGGAGGGAGAGACAGAGAGAGGAAGAGAGGGAGTTCGTAAACCGACTTTACTGGCAACCATTTTTTGCTTTGCCTCAAAAATACTATCCTTTTGAAACGCCGAGGGACCTTCTAGAAGTTTTTATTTTGGCCAGTGTGGGGAACTTCGCCTGTCTCTTCTTCTCATAGTCTAGCGGGCGTTCAAATTAAAAGTGCCAGTGTTGCCTTCTTATGGAATAATGTTCAATATCCCCAGTTTCTCACTCTAAATTCCCTGAATAACTTCTGAGTATTTTTTTAAATCATTAACACCATCGGACAATTGACAGAAAAATAAATTCTTCGTTTATATCATATCTCTGGTTTTACCTAAAATATACGCGGACTAAAGAACAGCTCCTAAGATAATAGAGCATGAATGAAAGTGTATGTTGTAGATAATTTGATAATTAATAAAACAACACCAAACGTTGGAAACGTAAGTTCTTTAAATATATTAAAATTACATAAAAAACCAAATATCAAGAATTTATGCGTTGTTTTAAAAGACGTTACGTCACATACCTACCCGTCAAAAACAAATATAATGCCAAATTAATACTTCGTATTGCCTCCGCGGGTTCTTCTTACAGCTATCACACGATTGGGCATGCTGTTTACTAAGTTCTTGTATGCGATCTAGCGGGATATTGTGATATTCCTCCACAAACGCCTGATTCAGGTCTCTAAGTGTAGCTGGGGCGGGGTTTCGTTTTCTTATACACCTCCCAAGCTTAAGCGTGCTCAATCGGATCGGAGCCCGGGCTGCTCCAGGGTCAGTCCATGCGATTGATGCTAACGTCCAGAAAATACTCATTTAAAGGGTACTTATAGCAGGATAGCCTAAGAAAGATTGCCCCTAGCGTTTTTAGGTCGAAACTATAATCAAACGATGCCTTTTAAGGAGGTAATACCCTGCACAAAGTTTCATCCCTCTGTTACCCCCAGGGGGTGAAAACATCCGATTAAACCCAAAACTGTTTTATTTATTTTTTTCCTAAACTATGAGTGTCGAATTTAAAATTTTGTACAAATATCAATGAAACTAAAAGCCATATGTAAAAAAAATACCCTCCTTTTAGTCTCTCATCAATTGCCTTTAAGGCCTATGCCTTTTATGGAGGTAATAACCTCCTTAAAAGGCATCGTTTGATTATAGTTTCGACCCAAAACGCTGGGGCAATTTTTCATAGGCTATCCTGCTATACCCTTTGAGCTGTACCTGTGTGGCCTAGCGTTGTCATGTATGAATATGGAATTTCACCCAAATTGATTACGTATAGGTCGGCATGCTTATTCACATATCTTGCACTAGTTAGCGCAACATTTTCTATCAGCACTAACTCCATGCGCCTCTCTGAAGAGATTCCAGCCCACACCATAACTGATCCACCGCCGAACAATATTTCTGTCCTCAAAACAAGCCGGAATAAGACGATCCGCTGGCCGTCGGTAAACTTTTCGCCGCCCATCATTGTGCACAGAGCAAAATAAATCTGGATACGTTAGAAAACATTACTCTTGGCCATTTTTCGTCTCCCCATTGTGCATGTGGGCGTAACGTAATCGTGCTACTCGATGTTCCCTTTCAATTTTTGGGCCATTAGCGGATCTATGTGGGGACAAATTAGCTTCTTGGAGCCGAGCACATTGCCATCGCTTTACGTCGTCTCTTCGGGTCTCTCGAAGTTGATTTGTTACTTCAACCACCGTAAAGTGCCAATTTCGGAGTATGGTCGTAACAATAAATTGATCCCCTCGATCCGTAGTAAATATCGGTCTGCCGGTTCGTGGTCTTCTAATGTTCTGCCCAGTTTATCGGAATCGTTGGACGACTCTTTGCACAGAAGAAAGTGACACGCCTGTTACTCTCGCTGTACTTCTGTGACTTCTGCCTTCCTCTAGCATAGTTTTGTGAACATAACCCTAATGCTAAGCTCTTAATTTTGGGCGACTTGAATTTGTATAGTGCAAGCCAATACGTTTGTACTCGTAACCTTTATTGTTGTTTACTGTCTCAATGTAACTTGTTAGATTATAACTGCGTGAATAACATGAACGGAAGAATGCTAGATGTGGTGCTGACGAGCGCTGAGATGGGCAGTGCACTAAGTGTGCGGTGCGCGGCTACGGGAGAACAGCTCGTAAATATTGACCCACACCACCCGCCGCTCGTTGTATGCGCTAAGTATGATGACCTTCATTCCAAGATAACGTTAGCTGACCCTTCCAATGCATCTAGCATCGAGAGACTGGAATTTAGCAAAGGCTGATTTCTTTCACTTATATTGCCTTCTTAAAGGCAGTGATTGGAGCGATATGTACATAGTCGAAAATGTTAATGTTAGTATTACTCACTTTTATGATACTGTTTACAGTGTTTTCGATCTCTGCATTCCCAGGAAAATACGGAAGCCAACGTATAGTCGTAAATATCCTGTCTACTATACGAAAGCAATTATCCGTGACATTGCGACTAAAGCCCGTCTACATCGGGTGTGGAAACGAACCAAAAATGAGAATGATTACACGGCATTTCAAATTTTGCTCTCTAAAATAAAACACAGCATTAAAGTGGCATACGACAGTTATGTCTATAACGTATCTCAGAATCTCACTACAAACCCGTCACAGTTCTGGCAATATGTCAATACTTTACGCTTACGAGGTGGCATCGAGCCCATTGTCACAAAGGGCGAGACTGAATACACTGGAGCCCGAGCGGCCGATGCGTTTGCTACGCACTTCGAGTCGGTGTTCCTACCGAGTTTGCCGACTCTCGATGCCAATCGCGCCGACTCGGAGAGTTCGTCCGGGGGGCGATTTGTCGATGTTAGGTTAGGTTAGGTTAGTTCAGTAGAGATGCTGTGCACTGTGCTGTTAAGCGACTTAAATCCGGTGCATCGGCCGGCCCCGATGGCATCCCAGCTTTTGTCATAAAGGGGTGTATAGAATACTTGGTCACCCCGATGGTCTTTATCTTCACCTTAATACTCTCTACCGGTGAGTACCCACAAATTTGGAAAACATCGCCGGTAACACCAATACCAAAAAAAGGGTCTAAGTTGAGGATAGAGAACTATCGGCCGATAGCGATGCTGTCTGCTCTAGCCAAGTTCTTCAAGATGGTTCTACATAGTTACCTGTTCCCTCAGTGCCTGCCATATTTCACCAATTCCCAACACGGCTTTCTACCAAAGAGATCGGTAGCCACTAACCTGGTCGAGCTAGTGGATATCATCTCAAGTAGTTAGACGCACGAAACCAGGTGGATGTGGTATATCTCGACTTCCAAAAGGCTTTCGATCGGGTCGACAATGACATCTTGTTAAAAAAATTGAGTATCATCGGTTTTAGTCCTCGGCTACAGCGGCTCTTTGCTAACTACCTCAGGGACAGAAATCAGTTTGTAAGGTATGGACCCTACCAGTCGCACCCATACCAAACTCCTCCCGGAGTAAGTCAGGGGTCAAACTTGGGTCCATTTCTATTTTTAATACTCCGGTTTTAATTTTAATTTCACTTTTTGGAATAGTTATTCCAAAAAGTGAAATTAAAATTAAAACCGGCCAAGAAATACGCATGATATAAGCATTTCAAGCTATTAATTAGACAGCGATTGGACAGAGAGGTCCGACATGTACTGTTACGTCACAGTTTACGACGGTCATATAAAACCCCATATTTAATTCTGTTTTGCTAGAAAGAGATAGAATGAAATGTTTGATAGCCTATATCTTGGTTATTGTTATAGTTATTCGAAAAAACATTTTTCCCTACTGTTTGTTACATGAATGTTTTTTTTTGATTATGCATATTCCCTATTCAATAATGATCGTAAAAGTTTACAATGAATGACTTAAAACTGAGAAACAAAAGTGAAAAATAAAGAATGAGTCGATTTTTATCGTCTATCTTGGACAGGCGAAGCGATTCGGTATGAATTAACTCATTATTTTATTATTTTTAATATAAAATCGTACCCTGGCTTTTATAAAACCTTGACGCTGGCAAAATTGTCCTAATGGACTGAAGTCATTAAACTTAACTGAAAACAAGAATAAATAGAATAAGCGTGTTTGAATTATTTACAAAATTCGAGCTTTTTAAATATTTTTTTCCAATTACGTAGACATTTAAGGTTTTATATCATAGAATGTTTATTCCTTTAATATCGAAATTGTTTTATGCATGTAAAGGCCAAGCCACACCGGATGCGTGTGCATGGCGTGCACGTAGACGTGCGCGTGGCGTGCGCGTTGTAAAGTACGAATACCCATAAGAGATGACACACCGCTGCGCTCGTGCACGCCAAGCAAGCGGTTTGCCATCTACTATGACATTTCATACGATACCACGCGCACGCCACGCACACGCGCACGTGCACGTGCTGCGCACGCAACCGGTGTGTTTCGGCCTTAAAGCCTGACACGTTGTTCCTATTTAGCCCTCGCTATGTTGCGGATTTTCGGTGGAACTAATTTATTTTTAATGGCAATGATTTTTTTGACAACAGACGTTGGAAGTCACTGAATGTCATCGATGTAAACAAAACGAAAATAATTCTTCATATTTCAGAATAATAATCGATTTTGCAATTAAAATGCCCAAAACAGTTCACCCCAATGCAAAAATAATAATTTTAAGTACATTGAAGTGGTTGCGGCAGCAAAAGGACGAAGGATTCAGCAGCATTCCGGTAAACAATGTTTTGAAATTAGTTGTTGACATGACGGGTAGTGATACCTATTTATAGTGCGGTTGTAATTAACCGGTTAGCTCGGCACTAAATATGTATATTAATTGTTAGATTAATGTTTTTGTCTCTCATTCAAGGCGTCTGTAGTACTACAATTATTTAGGAAGTGACTATAGAAAATTGGAGTAAATGCTGCAACCACGTAAAAAAATAGAAGACGGATATAGGACGCAAGCTCCTATAATCGAGTCACAGACCGAAAGATTTATAATTGTTGGTGGTCCTGAAAGTGACTCATCAACTGATGAAAGTGAAGATAGGGAGCCAGAGTTTGATGAATATATGGATGTCGAATATTTAGAATCGGATTTTGACGGATAGGTAATTCATATTTAATTATCAACTAGACATGCTCTTCCGATTGCCTGAAAAAATAGTTTCACAATCTACAAGTACATAATTGCATATGTCACTCGTTCTTGCACGATGCCAATACACACTGTCCCGACTATTCATGACCTACAAGTATTATTTCCATATATTAGCTGTTTGTAGCGACACTATATCAGGATTAAATAGGAACTTGTCAGGCTTTACCTTTATTAATTTGAAAGATATAGAGGATTTTGTCATTGACCCATATTATATTTGACTACGAGTGTATGAGTCCTTGTTTAACATATCGCTAGGTAGACTTACATTCATTTTCGACAACAACTTCAAAGATAAACATATATTTACGTTCATATTCGGTTTTCTATGATTCTGTATTCATAGCCCTTACAGCACAGACTGATACGATCGTGGGTTCTACGTTGAAAAATCTAGTTTGAACAATTTTCAAGTTTGCCGCATCAGCACGGCATCGATCGATCGTGCGATCGATCGTGCGTTCGATTATTATTCAATATAAAACCCGCGCGGCTCAGTTAGGGGGTCAGTCGCTGGCGAGATGAGCGTCAAGCATGGCCATATACTGAATTATTTTATTTTATTGAAGTAAACGTTCTTCTATTGTGTAATGTAAGTAATTTAGTGTTTGAACAAACATTTTAAGCTTTTGATCGCGAATAAAGTTATAAAGCACGATCGTGCGGGTCAGGGCGGAGTTCATAAAATGTTTATTGTACTAAGTTATGTTTTTATTGTGTTTAGGGCTTTTATCAGCTGATTTGGTGACTCAAATCATCAACGATGGAAATGTATGTGACTTCGATGAATCAGACCTTGAATAACGTGTGCGCTGCAACACAGAAAATGGTAATTACGATACCCGGTCAGAAGACAGTGATGATGTAAGTGAACCTGAACCCAAGCTTAGAGCTTCTCTTCCATCTCATCGTGGTCGGTTATTTAGTACTTTATTGTTCATTAATAATAAGTACTTTTTTTGGTAATAAAAAGCTCACAATTTGATTTTTCATGTAAAACATGTCTTAAAATGTCAAAACTGACAAAATATCTCGATTAGTTGGTTCACCAATGAGTAATGAGAACTTCCTATTTTTATTTATTTCATGTAAAACATGAAAGAAGTTCAAAGTCTTGATGTTAAATGTTTATTACCTACTTTCAACGCTGTCTTTTATTAAAAACTGCCGTTATGTCCGAAAAAAAATACAATGACTTTAGCAGGGGTCATGACGAAATGAAACGATCGTGGGGGGTTTTGGGGAGGTTATTGGGGAGGACGGTTTTTTTTCGTATTTTTTGTTTTTCTAAGAGATTTAAATGAAGCTAAAAATTATGTTATAAATAAACAAAAAAAAAACTTGTACTGTAAGGGATAAAAACCAAATATGAACGTAATGGCAATATTGCCCTATGTACTCGTACTCTATGTATTTAGCTTGGTACAGTTTTAAATCGTTCAAGTTTTATGTGAAATTTACTATTTATCTGTATATAACTAGAGAGAGAGAGAGAGAGAGAGAGAGAGAGAGAGAGAGAGAGAGAGAGCCTAAACCGTTATTACTGAGAGTACCTACCAACTTTACATTGCAATGATGCGTACTTTTCATATCTAAGGGCACACTACGTTTTTAAGTAAGAAAATCATCCTATACTTAATGAAAAAAATAAAATGCTTAGCATAAATATAAAAAATCAAGGAAGCTGATATATTTTCAACACAATCTGTGTTCTTATTGAAGATAACGAAGTACCGAGCGCCGAAAGTGGTAATCTAATACTATGCTAATTACCGCGCAGCACGCACGGACAGTTTCCACGCGAAACACAAGTCAAGGTGGAATTTAGTTTAACAGGTACTTTGAAACGCCAGCACGTTTTTAAAGGTACGCTGATGTTGTTACAATACAAACTATAGGTACTCCTACTCTGCCTACCACTTCATTATCAAAACGGTGACCTGATGCCCATTTAAATTTAAGTCTAAAATTAAATTGAATCCGTGTAATGCTCTGGTTGTTCTGTAAGGTATAAATACTTGAATAGTCCATGAGTTCTTTGACTAAGCGAGCTGAAAATGTTAAGTTTGTTGTGGAGTTGTCGAAGAGATTATAATATAGTCGCCGTGTCAGCGGTGTTTATGTCTTGTTTGATGTTCTTACGGGGTGATAAATAAATTTAAAAATACATACTCGTATTTCCCTGCTTCACCCATTAATACTAGTTAATTATCTCTGCCAATGAATAATAATTACTTCAAAGATTTATCAAAGAGGAGGTCGTTATTTGTACTAGTATAGTATATATGTACTCTTTTCTCCAGCTTGCTCGGAAATGTTCCCATTAATGTAGTAAAAACACACCGCGAAGTCCATCGTTATATATACGTTGATACGACAATCAATTTAAAAAAAAGTGGCATTACTTCCCGAACATGCCTGGGAAGTGTACATTATTGTGCAGGCTTTTAATCTCATCCAAGATTGAAAATTCATCACACAGCTAATTGACCAATAAATAGTAACGTACAAAAACCGAGATTTAAAAAAAAGTTAATGCATGGTTAATGCCAATAATAATAGGGAAAAAAAAACAATAATTATTGTGGCCAAATCGCAATACAGTTTATAAATAAACTGTATTGCGATTGGCTTGATGATCTTCTGGGACTGATAAATGTTTTGTAGCAAAGGTATGTTTTTTTTAATGTTGAGCGTTTATGAATTGCCGATATTTATATTAACTATTCATGTAGGTTTTGTTTTTATTCATTTTCATTATTATATTTTGTGTGGAACCAAATATACAATTCGGACCCAAAACTTTGAACTTTAATATCCTTAAAAAAAAGAAGTGAATTTCATTTTGTCAAAGATTGTCTGCCGTATTTTTTTACGAGCTTTTTAATTTATATAAGCATGTGTCAAATTTCCTCGCATATTTAGAGAAAAGCAGTATACATGCCTCGGCAGGAATGTCATTTCGTGGATTCGTATCTATTGAACTTCAGAACCATACTCATCCACGAAATGACTTTTCCTGCCCTCTGCAGTAGTAATATGCTATAGGTTTATTTGTATGCGCTGTTTGAAAAATTAAGTGTGCTGTTGGGTCCACGAGTATTGCAGTATTTATACGTTCTTAAATGAGTCAGTTTTATATATAATTATTCATGAGTGACGCAAAATTGTAATTCCCTTAACTACCTACGATTGTTAGTCACAAACTATTTGTAACTTATATAAAGTATAAATCAAAAACTGAAAAAGACAAAACATTTCGAAAAAACGAGATTTAGCAAATGACACAGATCGGGAAAAATTGTTGTACGAATGAGATGATGGAATGAGGATTCCCCATCTAAATGGAAAATATGTGAAATCTTAAATTGAAGATCTTATGAAAAGTCTTGGTGTTCATATTATTGATTTATTACAGTAGTTAATAAAGACTAATGGTGCAGGATTGTGAGCGGTTCGGAAAGTTAGAGTACAGGTGGGCACGGTGAGTGTTGTTACCGGCACGGGCTTGTTGCGCTCGTCGACGAGCGTGTCGGTGACGGAGAGCTGCCCGTCGGCCACGAGGATCTGCAAGCCGAGCCGGTACACGCCCAGCAGGCGCGCGGCGCCCCAGCGCCCGCGTGCCATGAGCTGCAGCGTCAGCACCTCGCCAGCGTCCACCGCGCGCGATACGCCCCACTCGAACCGCTGCACACACAAACCAACATGAACAGTTTTGAATCACTCGGACATGGGTGTCACAAAAAAAATTCTACTTTATTGTTTACAAAATAGACTCGGAAAATAACGGAACTCTTATTGGATCACTTTGTTGTCCATCTGTCCGTCTTACCCTTTTTCTCAGGAACGCGTGGAAGGTATCAAGCCGAAATTGACATACCGTTTAGAAAATAGAGGGGGGTGGGGGGGGGGGGGGGAGGCACACAATTTATCTTACTTTCGGAGAGATTATTTCCGATAATATTAACTAAATAAAAAAAACTTAAGCTTCAAAGTCTTTTTAAAATAACTGTCGAAATATGTGCCACACATTGATATTTGCGGAAATATTTCGTTTCGGTTCACATGTATGGAGTGCCCAACTTAAAATATATTTTTAAGTTATTTAGCTATCAAGCTCATACAAGACACCTATGTATATTCCAAATTTCATGTAGTTTTTGAGTAAAATGCCTGTGACATACGGGCGGACGGACGGAGATGACAAAACTATAAGGATTCGTTTTTGCCATTTTGGCTACGGAACCCGAAAAACTACTTACGTAATTTAGTTTCTTAAATTTCTTTACATAACCATTTTACAAGTCGGTCTTATAAAATATGTCAGTTATGTTATCTTACTATCATTGCCATCTAAAGAAACTAAAAATGTTCAAAATTGTCCATTTTATAGTACCGACGTTATTAGGTAGGTGTAAAATTGAATGCACATGCGGGTGAAATTGCGGACTTATAACACAATTAATCTTTAATCGAATTCTACAGCTAAACTTATATTCAAACACTTGTTAGATGTAAACAGATTATCTACATTTATCACGGAACGCGGAAAGTTCTGTGCTTGCGTCCGTTCGCCACCCCGTCCGATATCAGAATGCCATCAGTCATGGCCGCCTGTCACTCCAGGTGACAGTTGTTAATCATTCGTTCTTTATGAATCTACCGGTTAATAAATCATTGTGACGTTTACAAATTATCCGAAACGGACCAAGCACAGACCACTCCCAAGCGAAGTTTTAACAGCTGCCGTCGCTTGACGGTTCGTAAAGCTGCGTGTGGACTTGTATCATTTCGCCGTATCCGATCTCCGTCGCGTCAGAGTAAAACGAGTAAGCTCACTGCACACAAAGGTACATCGCGCGGCTTATATGTGTGCGTGCCGGTCCGCACGCGCTCTCGCTCACGCGTGTGCGTTAAAATAAGGTGGCATTAAGGAGGCGTTAGACGGGCTGCGCTAGCCATAAGCCAGTGCCGCCGCCGCCACCACTGCCGCGGTAGGTAGGTACGTTTCTTTCGTTCGCTCGCTCACCCACCCACCACACGGCTTCGCGCCCTGAACACAGATTATATAATAGTTTTTCGAACAGATACTAATGTCTTAGTAAAAAAGCGCATACCTACCGCTTTACATGCCTACTTTATTTAACAATGGAGCAACCTTGAATGCGCGGGTCGTTGGCCACACGAGCCGGCCTAACGACGCTAGGGTTGACACCGCATAGAAACATAGAAATTTAAAACGGTTTATTTTTTAAAATAATTTTATAAATTATTTGCAGATTACTATTGTTTTACCTTCTTTAAATGTTCGGTTATTAAATTTAAGCGTGGCGAAAAGTCTAAATCTGATGAATAGAAGTTTTAGTAAGTATTCGAAAGAAATTGTGTTGTAGGTATAATTAACATTAATTTAATTATAAATCCCGACGACAGTACTACATAAAGTTTGGTATAATAGTGTAAAAGTAGCATTACAAACTTGGAATTAGTCACTAGGCATAAGTTGTTATAAAATATTCTGTTTACGCGTTTTATTCTCGCGAGTGCATTACAGCTCTTCCAAAAGGTCATAAGTCCCTATACCAATGACAATGTTTACGCCCTTTCTTAGGTCGTGCGTGCAATGAACCCTGCAAAACTTAATTTTTAGTAGTTTTTATGGGCCCGTTGTATGCCGCATCTACCAGTTTTGACCTATTGTGGCAATATCTTAGTAAGTAAACTATTAATTGCTAAACAGGGCTAATTTGAACATAATGGCAGTGGCAGAGTAAACTTGTCGAAGGCTCACGGTGCAAAATTACCGAGACTCAAGCAGACTTAAAAAAAGTAAAGAAAGATATAAATATTATATAAAGTAGGTAAGTTAGTAACCTTTCATCATCTGTCGGCAGAGTAAGATAGGATAAGTGTGTATTAGTTTTATTATTGCATTCCACAACACTGCAGTGCACCGATTTTTACGCGACGAAGTCATTTAATTCTATTCGGAACTTTTATTGTGCGAGTAGCGGCGTCCGGCCGTGAGCGCGTGTGGCGACCAACTAGCTCACGTACCGCCGCCGGCACGCAAAGCGTAGGTATAATTCTGGCTTCCCACGGTCCTGATTAAGAGCACTGCCCTGAATGCGTTTGTGTATCTACGATTTTTTGTGCATATATTTGTAAATAAATAACTAATTTAAAGTGCATAGTATTACATTTCGTAATACTTTTGGTAATATTCTGAACACGACTCTATTGTCAAGGCGTTAGAGTGCATGTTGAAGAAAGAAGATACATTTGATCGCGACTTTACGTGTTGGTAGCATTTAATTACATATTACCTATTTCGCGAGATAAATCGACAAAACAATTAGTCTAATTTGTAAATAATATCTTTTCATAATAATAATATTGCGGTGGAGAATCTTGTTTGTCTAGACAGAGACATACAAGATAATTTTACGGTAAAATTTCATTCTAAAATTATTCGCCGATAATAGATTAAAAAAATACATCGACAACCCTAAGCGTCCGCGCCGGAGTAGGCAATTAAGTTTCCTAAAGGGTTGGAGTTTACATACTTCTCCTATTTTACTATGTTCGCGTAGCACCATCGCGATTATGATAGTGTGGACGCCGACTTTAGGCACACCACTTCAGGCTGACCGTAGCGTAGCAGCGTATCGTATCCTAACGCCGTATCATTTTGACATTTGACGACACGTTTGGCTCAGTGGGTTGTACAACGGCCGGCGTGTTTGTGTGATGAGCACGAATGTTTGTTCCTGGGTCTTGGATGTTTTCTATGTATTTAAGTATTATAATTTATCTATATGTATATTATGTATAACGACGCCTAGTACAAGCTTTGCTTAGTTTGGGACTAGGTCGATTTGTGTAAGATTGTCCGTGATATTTATTTATATTTATTTATTATTTATCGTCGCCCCAATATACGACTGTGCCAAGGGAATCCATCCTGCACAAAATGGCGACCTCTCCATACATTGGATGACAGGACAAAACGTACTGTATTTTTTTTACATGCGTACATACCGACAGACTTACAGACAAACAGACATACATTATAGATAGACATAAACACAGATACATACATACACAATAGAAATCATAATTACACACATACATATATACATACAGACATACACACAGGCACACACACAGACACACATTAGAATACATATTCATACATACATACATACCTACAGACAGAAAGATCTACATACGAAACATTTGTCTGAAAAGATCGGTGATCGGATTGATGATCGGATTGATGATCGGATCAGTACACGCACCAACTTGTCAGGAGCGAATCTGAATCCCCTTTGATGATCGGGCAAAAACCGACTCGAGATGGATCGTAGCGTATAGGTGCGTCCACATTTGTATCATATGCCCGATCGGATCTTCGTCCCGTGGCATGATCGCGCTCGAAATCCATGTTGCTACGCGTATCACACACTTAGATCTGACGAGCGTGGTGTGATCGCCGCGCCGACAGTGAGCGTCCAAGCAGCACGATACGCAGTCATGCCACGCCACGGTGATAGTATACGCGCAAATGATACAAGTGTAAACGCACCTTATCACGTCTCCGATCATAACTGCGTAGCATGATCGCGTATCCAAAGACGTTCACACTTACCGATCATGATACGCATATCCGATCGCGAGCGTGTGGAGTATTTAAGATACGCGTAGCAACATGGTTCGCGAGCGATCTGATACGGCGCGTAGCATGATCGCGATCTTTTTGCGTCCACACTAACGATCATGATACGCGTCGGTGCTACGCGATGGAGATCGGATACGTCGAAATGATAAAAGTGTGGACGCAGCTTAAGGTTGTCAGCATAGATCCGAGCGTTGGCTCGCCGACATATATATTATTGTATAGATCGAGTTGGAAATATGTTACTCGTAAGTAAATTGAAGAAACTAATTTACGCAGTTGTTTTAAAAACTTCTAAGTGAATTTTCTTTGAGTCAGTCGGAAGATACCAACAAGCCCAAACACATTAACTAGTATACATTACTTTAATTTATTAGGTTCCATTCGTTTGTATGGATATCCGGTGCATTGCATACCTGGCGGCTTTGTCATCAAATCAGTTCATGGTACCATTCTCATCATGAACATTTAAGTTTGTGATTATGATGTCGCTTAACTATTACTTAAATCGAGATAATATTAACCCCTGGCGGAGGTAGCTCACTTATCATTGAGTAGTTCCGGTGGCCTTCTGTTGCCATATCCATCATTTACACTTCACCAATTTATAGTTTTGGAATGCAAAATCGTTATATACAGGCCGATAAAATTTGAGGAATTGCTTCGATTCATCGTGGATCTCACCATCAAATCTTCACCAACATTATATGGGACCATCTTATAATTTAGCAAAATTATATGGCAGGTACTAAAGATAACTCTTTTTAAACAGAAAAAAAAACCGTTTTCGAGCAATTGGTGAATCGACGCTGGAAAGCAAACACGTAGTAACCCACACAAGGTCAATTTTTTTTATTGCATTTTTGGGATCACCGTATTTTTCTGTGTCGATAGATCGAATCCACGTGCCGATACGATAAAAAAATGGGGGAAATAGGAACAAGAAATTTTCTTGTGTTTTATAAAGTTTGCACCGCAAACACGTAGTAAATGGCAAAAAAAAACTCAATTTATTGCGGTTACCTTTTGTAAAATTCACGTGGGTTACTGCATTTTTAGTGGCCATAAAAAAATTAAGAAAATAAAATCTCAAATGTATGAGATTGATGCGTTTCCTACGTGTTAACCTACACAATTTCCACTTGTAATAACTATTGGTTAATTCATTGAAATAAAATTGAAGTCCTACAAATTTTGTTTATTGTATCTAATTTTGAAAAAGTTCGCTTCATAAACACGAGAGTAATGTTTTTTTTTCAAAACTCGGAAGGTTTTCCGTCTCTGGTGAACAATTTCATTTTTGTGGATTACTACGTTGCTTTCCAGCGTCCAATACGAGTTAAAAAACTTAAAAACAAATTGAGAACCGGGTCGGTTTTGGTAGACTGTTCAAAAAAGCACTACAGTTTTTGATCGCGTTAAAATTGCCAATACTCTGAGGGAACTTGAAATTCGAATTTCGTATGGCGCCGTCCCGCTCACTCAAATACAGTGTAATTCGGGAGCGAGAGGGAACACGATACTAATTTCGAGATTTGGAGTGACTCCTCTGTATCGCAATAGATAACACTTGCGCGCAGGCTTCAACGATAAAGAAAACCATTCCAAGCTCGTGAAGTAATAAAGTTCCTTCCCAAGCATGAACGCTGAAACTGCTAAAGCCCATCGTATAATTAAGCGTGCGCGGCGATTAATTGAGTTGCATGAAAGTAAATATTTTAACATGTTCTCGCAGAGCAGTAGTCAGAGAAATTGTTCACACTGAATTTGCATACACAATAATATCATATATACAGTAATACATATCTACTTAGTTTGTTTCTGTCATTAACTGTTTTCACAATATTTTATTATAAGGATAACGCAGTTTCTTTTATACATCTAGGTAATCTGCCCATGAAACATTGTACCTAGTAAAAATCCGCGGGACTGGCTGTCTGGCGAGGCGGCTCGTAAATATTTAGGGAATACGTTCATTTTGGAGCGTCTTATATTTTGTTTGTTTTTACACACCTGTGACCATGATCATCAAACACTACTTTTGCTGGAATAGAAATAAATGGAGAATGGATGAAAATTTTCAAAAACATTAAAATTCTGCTTACAGGTAGGAATAAGCCTCCTTATTGTCAGAAAAAAGTTATAGATTTTTCTGTGGCTGAGAAAAATATAAAAAGATGAAAAGGTGTTGGTGGGCCTAAATATATGTCCGAGTGCGGCAAGTATAACAGTACATTTACAGCCATTTTAATCGAAAATATCAATGCTGCATTTGCCTTACCGTATAAGGCAGGTTTATAGGCCCACCAAGACCTTTTCATCTTTTTATTTTTTTCTAAGCCACAGAAAAATCTGTAATTTTTTATCACATACAGAAACCTGCTACCACAATACCCAATGCCTGACTTATGTAGCTATCTCTATAAGAACAAAGTACAATATTATTATTACTATTAGTGCCGTAAAGGACTTTTTATTACCATTCAATGGAATAATCAGTCATCTTACTTATTTACTATGCTTAATTTATTTGACATCTATTAAAATCATGACAAATAAATACGTTGTGTACTTTATGAGAATGATGTTCCCTATTTCGTGCCCGTAAGTATCAAGTACCTCCGATACGAGGTTAACTATTTAGATATTCTATTCTGTAAACGAGTAATTTATAGGCCATTGTTTTTCGGAAACGGCTTGAAAGATTTAAGCATGTCTAGAAAATGTCAAGCATTTGTTCCTCCCTCCTAAGTGTATCAAAGAAGACCTCATCTTCCAAAACAAAAAATCAACCCACCTGCTAAAACTTCGGGTGTAAGGTTGCCATCCGTCCGGGTTTCCCCGGATTTATCCTAGTTCGGATGCTGTCCGGGGGCCGTCCGGGTGCGGACTTTTAAAATGTGCTCGGACTATTTCTGTATCAGGAAAAACCTTACTTAACTGTATAGAATCGAACCAGTCCAAATCCAAATATTCAGGGTTTTTGAAGTTTTGGTCCGGGTTATGGCAGTCCTACTCGGGTGCCTACTTGTTTGCGTGACTTGCGCTATTATTCTAATTTAGATCCCAGTTTTTCGTTGTAGGTTTTGAAAGGATTGCTTTTATTTTCTCGCAATCGAAATAATAATTACCCTTAACGAAAGGCTGGCTCATTGCACAAATACGAGTACCTATTGATATTTTCACACAGTAGTTTGGTTATCATGGTGTAATCCCTGTTTAACTATTTATTTGCGGTTCAGCCCATTAAAGGTCAGTATTTATTTAGTAGGTAGGTTAGCTTGCATGTGTAAGCAGTTCCCTGCAGGGGTATTCGCAGAATTCCCGTCCATGCGGCCTAGGTAATTCCATACGCTGAATATCAGGTGATATCAGGCTTTTCCGAGAATTGTGTTACGTACTGTACCTATGTACCTTTTATCTCTGTGATGCGACTCGTTCGTTTATCGTATTTACGTTTCGAAGAAATTTTGCAATGTTTGGTATACATATATCTGTTGAACTTCAGTTAGAAGCACACCTATATGACCTAATTATTAAGAAACTATCGTGTTATCAGAATTCAACAAATACATGTTAAAAGTAATCCTGTAAAAAAACATGTTTTTATCGGGTTCGTGGCATAGGTACGTCGGAATCGATTAGGCGCTTGAGATTGAGTTCGTTTAGGTAGTGAGTAAACTACTTATTTAACTAAGTAAGTACATTATAAAAATATAAAATGCCACGTACTCTACCATAGCAGATCACCCGTCCGATTGCGATGTCCTATCATAAAAGGAGTTCAATAATGTCAAAGTGTGTAAAGTAAAGTTAATTTATAACTTTAATTCATTTCGATATTTTTGTATTTAAATTATAATACCCGCAATGTTATTTTTTTCTAATGAATACTACTATACTATTTAAAAATATTTTTTTGTAAACGATGGGGTTGATTGTACAATGGGTTCGATTGTAACTGTATGGGATTAGTAATTGTTAAATAATTCGATATTTTTGTTATATGAAGATGTTGTTATTACCTGAAAGGTGTGCTAAGAGCACCCTTAAGTGTTTTTTTATAATAAGTCGACACAATAAGTATCAAAAACTTGGAAAACATACATACGTTTAGTTCAACTGAAATGCTAGCTTTGTCTATAGTAAATACGAGTCTATTTAATTAAGACTGATATAACGTAACATACTGATTTGTCTTAAGAAATTAACAATGAATACTAATTGATTAGTACATTATTTTGGGTTTTATTTACCTTTGTTTTTCTGGTACAATTGACCCGTACTAGTGGTCAAATGTAACACAAGGACTTCATGAACAAAAACTCAATTTTCACCATTCTGATGCGATCAAATGTAAATTATTTTCTAGATTCTTATAGCCAATTAGACTAGAATGTTAAATCCCAAGTGATTTTTACGTGCTGGCATTAGATTCTGAGTTATAGGTCATTATTTGGAAACTGGTTGTATTGCCCCCGGTCTACCCTACCCCTAGATAATTTGCTACGTAGTAGGTAAGACTGCATTTAACCAACATTTTGGTGCATAGATTTTGACATGAATACTGCATGCCTATTTAGCATAGCAAGTAAGTACTGCAAGAGTATTTCTTTTCTGAACAAATAGTGCGATACGGATACTTGCCTGATATTCAGTGTTTCTAAATTTACGCCTCACTCTTTCTCTCATAGTAAGGCGCGGGCTTTCATTATATACCTATCATTTATATATGTATGTCATATTAACTCAATGTTTTCAATTCTAATTGTTATTTTTAAATATTGTAAGTATCACGTGAACTTGTACTGTAAGACGCACCCACTACTCTTATGCTTGTAGTGACAACGCTACACTACAAGCATAATAGTAGATATATAACGACAGGCGTGTAAACTGCTTATGGTAAGTATGTCATTTTTGTACTCAAACATTCTGGATTATTTCAAACGTTTCCACTGTAGTGTACATTTTCATGGACAGAAAATGTTTCTGAGACAAATACTCAAGCCGAAGTAAATGTTTTCATTGTATAATTTTCGCTTGCTTTAAACGTTGATTGTGTTGATTTTCCGAAACATTTGTAAGCCTCAAATTGGCGCCGACAGCCTGGTGCACACAGCGCTTCTGAGAGTCGAAGACGACCTGACTTATGAATGAATATTAAAGATTTCTTGGGATATAATGAAATACCGAGCAAAACATACAGCACTCCTACGAAAGCTAGATCTCTAATCCATCTAAAACGATAAAAAATAAACTAGTGTGTTATGACAATATCTTAAAAATGTTCAAGGTAAAGTTAAATGTACCGGTAGTCGACGGATGACTACCGGTGCTTACAATTTGTTTCACTGAAGTTAGGGTTTCGGTAACTAAGTCATAAGTTCAATTTAAGTGAAACTTCGAACATTTGGAAAGTTAGGAATTAAAACGTAGGTGCACAGTATTTTTCATCTTTTAACTTATATTGAGATTCGACTCGTGAGGTGAGGATACAAACCGAGTATGACACTTCAGTCACTTTCTTCGTGCTTCCCTAAAAATACATACTGCAAATACCAACTAGCTTAATTTACAAAAATTATACGGCGCTTCAGAGCAGTAAAAAAATATCCAATGCGAAGAGAACCACTACAGAACCACCGGGACGGGACATACCTCCAATCGACTAAAGCTCAAGCTAGAAAAAATCCTTGGGCCAGATGGAATACCAAATGTGGTAATTAAAATAGGCTGTTCTAAACAGGCAGGACCTGTGCGACATAATATTACAGTCTTCAATCACACCAACGGAATTGCCTGATCAATGAAATCATCTTGTCATCAAAAAGTGCGATCCCAGGGATATAAGTAACTAGTGGCCAATTAGTTCACAGCCATCACACAAACTTATCTTATCCATTATAGAGAAGAGAATCAGCGGCTCTCGAGCATTTGAGCCTATAGAGAAAGATGGTTTCCGAAGAGAACGCTGAACAATATTCTCGCATTGGATTTACAGAGAACTATTAAGTTTTCCAGAGATCACTGTATACTAATTATATTATCGACAAGAACAAAGCTGTCGATACCATACTCCGTATCTCAATATGTTCCCATCTCTGAGTTCACACAATGTCCCTATGGCGAATAGATATAATTATCGACATTTCAAAACATTGATACAGAAACAATGTAAGCAGGGTGAATCTAAAGACCATAGACCCATCCATACCAATTAAAAAAGTAAAGTAGGGCGAACCTCTGTCCCCTCGGGTATTCATCGATAATAGAGTCGGTTATAGGCAAGTTGGGCTGGGACATGGTCTGCTTAAAAATAGATTAGAAATACATAGATCACCTGAGATTTGCCGACGATATCGTGCTGCTATCAGCAAAAGCACAAAGTTAACATGAATGTAGAGTCACTGCAAAAACTAAAAATAAACCTCAGCAAAACGAAACTGACGACAAGAGTACTTGCAAAAACGAACCTCTTTCCATAAACAAAATGATGACCTAAAAGTTAGCTGGTGAATAATAAATACATTGAAAAAGTTTTGGAGCCTTCAAGAAATCCTATAAAGTCAGATTCCAATAAAAGTCAAGAAAAAAGTACTGGATATTTGTACCATTGTACCATAAATAACTGAAGGCTGTCAAACTTGGAACTTTACTCGACGACTCAAAAACAAAATAATTACCTGCCCGCGGTGTAATGGAGAGAAGCATTTTAAATTTTAGGAAAATTAACAAAGTACGCCATACCATTATACAACAAAAAATGGATAAATATTTCTATTACCTCTGAACTCTTAGGCATAACACTTGGAGATGGGTAGGCCACGTAGCTAGAAAGACAGATAGTCGCTGCAGAGTACGGCTGACATCAAGGAACTCGAGATAGCGTGGAAGACCTCTAACGAGATGGACAGATGACATCACGCATCTCGGCGACAAAGAAAGATAGTCAGGTCAGAGGACACTGTTCGTCACTGCAGGAGGCCTTCACCTTCACAGTGAACATCAAGCAATTTTATTTTTTTTTTATTTAAAAATACATTATAAGTGCTCTTAAAGAATATTTTGCGATGAAATTCATTGGTTTTAAGTGAACTTGACTGAACAGGAAAGAAAGATTTCAAAATGCTCCGAATTTTATTATAAATTCCTTTGCAACGGCATAGAATAGTCAGACAATAGGAAGAGATAAGCGCGCCATTCATTGGAAATGAAAGTCTGATATGACTGCTGAATTAAGAAGGTACCTTTTTAGTGATGCGATATAAATATTATAAGACTTTATGTTATACACAGAAAGGTCTATAGTAGGATACCGATGTTTTGGTAAAGGCAACTTTGAATACCTACAATCATACTACACACTTAAGATCATTTAGACTTTAATTAGCAACGTCGCATATTTTTCAGTTTTTATGATTATTTTGAGAAATATGAGTGTAATTTGAACATGCTTTCAATACATTAATTAAGTATATTTTCGGTAGTTAAACTGGCACAGTTCAACATTTCATGATACTGCCTCAACTACAGCTTTAAAAATGAATTCATGACTATATCTTGTTTTGTAAGAAAATAAAGGCAAAAGCGACTAATAGGTGAATTAAACGCATCATAAAGCCTAAAGATGCAGGGTATGTGTTGAACATGCTTTAGCAGCATTGACATAAAAATGGGAGAAAATCCGTGTAAGTTTAGTTTTAACTAGAAAACTGTCCACTCGTAACTCGTGACAAGGTCTCGTAAAGGCTTGAAACAGGTCGAGCAGCACCCGGATTTGACAGTGTGAGTGAATCGCTAATGATGCGTCCACACTTGTGTCATTTGCCCGATCAGTTCTTCGTCCCCTGGCATGATCGCGTGTCACGATCACGCGTTTGGACGTTGAGCCGATCCGATCGCTCGAAATCCATGTTAATACGCGTATCGCACACTTAGATCGGAGAAGCGCGGCGTAATCGCCGCGCCGATAGTAAGCGTCCAAGCAGCGCGATACGCAGTCATGCCACGCCACGGTGATCGGATACGAGCAAACGATACAAGTGTGGACGCACCTTCATGTAATCTACATGCATACTCGTATGTAGGTACCTACTATGGTTTCATAGGCTCTAATATCGATAGAGTAGATTTTTTCCTAGGTTCCTAGGAGTCATGCAGTCTGCAGGAATTACAGTTAAAGCCCTTAACTTTGGGAAGTCCACAGGAAAGAAATCTGTTTGGCCCATGAACGCTTTTTTAAAAACTTGTAAGTATTATACTAAGTGAATACCTACCTATATTTATTAATGAAGACCTACCTCGTGTAATCACATTTGTTTTTGGTAGCTAAAGTAACTTAGGTTGATATTTTTAGGGTTCCGTAGCCACGTCCGTCCGTCCATCCGTATGTCACAGGCATTGTACTCAAAGACGACTAGATGTATATTGATGAAATTTGGAGTATAGGTGTTTTGTATAAGTCGCTACTTAGTTTAGTAGTTAAAAATAAAATATATATTTCTAGGCGGGGTACTCCATACATTTAACCAAACCAGTTTTTTTTTTTAGCATAGATCAGTGTCACATATTTCGAGAGCGCTTTTAAAACAATTTGAGGTATCAAAAAAATGTTATTGCTGAAGTGAATATTTTCGGAAATAATCGATCCGATACTTGCATAAATTGTGTCTCCCTCTATCTTATAAACCGTATGTCAAAAAAAGGAAAAAAATACAAAGATAGAACTTAAAAAATAATTTCAACGAAAATTATTTTGAACATGATCGGATGTACCGTTTTCGAGTAATTGATAAAAACGGGTTATTCCGGTCTGATCCCCAAAACTGATACCCCGTTAATTACTATTACATTTTCATTACTGTCTGATCCACTCAAAAAATTGCTATTCCTGTCGGATCCCCCGTCTCATTTTCAAAGGTAAGTACAGTCGAGAGAAAATTTATTATTGTCAAATTTACCAATGGGCCATTCTACTTTTAACCCGGCGGCACTCGCTACTGGGTAAAAAATACCACATGGTCCCTATACACATACTTTTTCTATCCTAGCCTTTTGTATTGCGATTGCACTTCTAGATATGTATTTGCTGAAAAATTCAACACATCAATAGTAAAATTAATGAAATAAATATAACATTTAAGTCTGATGATTCAAAGCAATTTTGTTAAATAACGCCATTTGAAGTCTGTGGCATTTTTTATCCGGCAACGAGTACTCACTCGTGCTTGTAAATTAGCAAATTAATACCTGTTAATTCAAGAACTTACATACAAATTAAGCCTTGTAATTGTTTTCGATAAATGAAGCAAAGGCAATAGTTTTAAGATTGTTATAAAGATTCATAAGAAACGCTGAAGAAATTAATGATCTTAATTCTGTAAGTAGGCCGCAAGGGCACTTTTACAAGTCTGTCTCTACGGCGTTTCCCAAGAGGAGACTACTGTTGAGAAGAAAGCCGAAACAAACTCAACAGTCAGTCATTTTTTCGAAATAACTCTTATATCTACTACCATATTTGTACTTAGCCTATCCTAAATATATGTTTGAAGTATAAACTCAATGCGTAGTTCTCCAAGAAAATATATCAAAACTTATAAACGTAAGAAAACAATAATAATAGCAGATAAAAAATCAAAATATGTTTTTTTATTTAAAACAACTTTAGTACGTTTGATATGCCATCACCTTATAAGAACCGTGTCCTGATAAAAGTAAATTGTTTGGTTTCTGTTTTGGGCCATTTTGGTCTGTTAAATAGTCCTCTACCCTATAATATGCCTTAACATTAGAAACTTTTTTAAGTACTTTTTGAGAGCTGGAAAAGGTAATTTAAAGCATCATCTGGTAACTTATTATAAAAATTTATACATTGGCCTACGAATGATTTGGCTACTTTACGAACGCGGAACTTTCTAATGGCGAGTTTGTTTTTATTTCTAGTATTAAAATTGTGGATTTCTGAATTTTTAGTAAAAGAGTTTAGGTTATTAATAACATAAATAATACCCTCATAAATACATTGGGACGCTACGGTTAATAGGTTGATGTCTTTAAAAAGTTCTCGTAAGGAGTCACGGGAATTCAGGTTATATATATAGAACGAATCGCTCTTTTTTGTAGCACAAATATAGTCTGTATGTCAGCTGCTTTACCCCAAACCATAATTATTTAATAGCACTGTCCGTTTAATCACATTACAAGGCAAATAACATAACTCTCAATAACTTGCAAAGGTGGAGATGTGTTAATTCACTGATAAGAACACTACACGAGTAATATGAAGACTAATACTGATAAGTTTTATTTGGAATTAACAAGACGCGGTGGACACTGCCCATCGCTGATTGGTTACATTGGGAACTCAAAACAATGCCCACCCCTAACCTTTGCAGGTAAAATATTATTTAAGGTCACGTTTGTTGTGTCTTTACATAGTCAATGTTTTAATACGCAAGTACAAATGTTATATTCAAATGGTTATATTAACATTAAAGTTGTAAACGAATTTTGTTAGTGATTGTACCACGTTTTAGCTAGGGTATCAGTCCGGAATAAAAAATAATATATTTATTTCTGATCCCCTGCACAGGGGATCCCACCGGAATAAAAAAATATTCAAAATAAAACGGATCCCCCAGTGGATCAGATTTGGGGGATCCGTCCGGAATAACTTATAACACTGCGCTTCACAGCAAAAGGACGTAAGTGCCAAGAAGATACGCTCTTTAGCTGGTACACTTTCGCACAAAGTATTTTTTTCTTTCGCACAAAACTCCTTTTCAAAACTTACCAAGTTTGGGCTCCTCCAGATATACGGTTGAATTATTATAGCCTCATATCCAACCCCAAGAAAGCAATTTTAGAAATATTAACATTAAGTATTTTTTTTAGTAACAAAATGTATTACAGTTTACGTAGTACAAATGTTGTACAAAATATTAATAAATATGATAGAATATAAAATAAATATTCCTCTTGCATTAGTATTTATGATCCCCAGTGTCTAAAATTCAACTTTGTATACATGCCTATACTAATAGGCGTGATGACTAAATTTTATTAATTATTCCGTCAAGTAGTTTATAAAAAAAATTGGACTCGTATTTTTTCTGTTTTCACATACGTGTTTCCTGTTTTTTTTTTGTGCTACGGGTCAAATTGGTATGGCCAGGATATCAATCGTTCCGATTTTCAAGCTTTTAACACCATTTGCAGCTTTTTTTTCGTACCGCTAGCGTTAGCAAAAAAAAAACTATTAAAAGTTAGTTAATGATTTTGAAATAAAAAGTGCCTTCGCGCCAGCTTCGCACGAAAAGATAAAACAGTTTAGGCTACCTTTTCTAAATCAAAAGTTTTAGGACAATGTACTTGCAACTAAGGTATACTTGTTTCTCCGGAAAAAGTCGTAAGAAAAACCGTGTTCTAGGAGAACCTTGACCTCCGTTGTACGAACGAATTAGCCGCGGGCAGCGTGCTACGGCTGCCGTGTTAAGGTGCGTCCACACTTGTATCATTTGCTCGTATCCGATCACCGTGCCGTAGCATGACTGCGTATCGCGCTGCTTGGACGCTTACTGTCGGCGCGCAGATAATGCTGCACACTACCGATACAAAAGCATTTTATGAAAATAATTTTAATTATATTTGATTTATAAATGTATTGCCTTAACTCACAGAAAACTAAACTCCACCCCGCACACACCTCGCCTGAGTCTGGTCACTCTCAAGTGTAACTATGCTAAGTCGCTAATAGGAGACATTTAAAATACGCGCGAGAGCCTCAAACGGGTACGCCAAACTATTCTAACTGAGTGAGTTATGCCAAACTCTTTCAGCTCAAGTCCGAAAACATAAGTTAAAAGAGTTTGGCATAACTCAAACATTGAAAAACAAAGTTAAAAGAGTTTGAGATTTTCATTTTCTCGGTAACTAATAACAATTTTTGAATTTCTGTTTTTGGTTAATGTTAAGTATGGTGTCTAAGATCATTTTACACTGACTAAGCGAAGCTCTATTATTTAGAGATACAAGAGTTGTGCTTAACACGGCAGACGGGCTTCCGTCCCGAGGGGCGCCAGCGAGCTAATCACACGATATTACCATCAACTCATATTTACTTAACACAAATGAAAATAGCCGGCACCCGACGTGAGAAAAACTTACCTCATTCACAAAGATGATTTCTTCGTTGTTCTCCAGCACAGAGGACTGCTTGATGGATCCTGAAATAAAAAACTGATATTAGTTTCAAGACAAATAAAACATATGGAACGGATGCAGGTACCATGAGAGTTTTTACGTAATGGTATGTAGAACAATCACAGGCGAGATTCTCTAAATGCCGATACTTAAAAGTCTCATCAAGTACGTTTGCTGTCGACTGTCTAATTGAACCTTGCAAATATATGTTCGGCATTTCTTACTCCTACGGAATTACGTGTCCAAAGCAAATTTCAAGTTCTGATGATACGACAATGTAATATGCAGCCAAGAAAACGCTACAGAATTCATAAAGAAAGAAACACAAGTAGTTACCATAGTTAATAGCTTAATTTAAACTTTTAATTAAACACTTTACTGTGTACTTTTTACCCGAATGCGCGACGCAAAGGAGTGGTAATGTGTTTATCAGTCTATGTATGTATGTATGTATGTATGTTTGTATGTATGTATGTATGTTTGTTCCTATCTGGCACTCTAGAGACCAAACGCGTGGACCGATTTTGATGATTCTTACGTCAATCGATTTGCCTTAACTGTCCGAATGTCACTGAAGACATGAAAATGATGAAAACTCAAAATGGCGATAATGAGACGCCATATTTTGAAAAAGAAAAAAAATAAAATTGACGTACTATATCGAGTGGGGTATCAATGAATAGGGATTTAAAAATCATTATTAGGTTTCTTTTATCATTTTTAATTTGGACTTACCAGTTAGGAACTATAACGATTTAAAGTTGGTTAGCAAGCCGTTCTCACTAAATTTTCATTTAATTGCATTGTAATAAATCTGTGCAAGCTTCTCAATAACCCCCACGATAAAGATTGAGAAATTGTCTGACTTTTATCGCTTTAACTAAAAAGTATAAAATAAAAAATAATAATTAAAAAAACAAAAAACCCGTCTGCGTAAACAACTAAAAAGAAAAAAACAACTCCAGTGCCCTAGAAATTAGTTAAGTTATAATGGAAATCTTTCATGATTCATGATCGATACTCACAATATAACAAATAATAAATTCTAATATGGAACATAGCGATTTTAAACAGTCGGGACCCATTGTTGGGAAGATTTGCGTCGATCTACATTTCTTATGGGTTAATTATTATTTTTTATTTAAACGATCTTTAAATGATTTTATTACCGTCAACCTAATCTACCTACATATATAATTTTAAAAAAACTTGATACTTCGCTGTCGCACGAAATATCGTCCAAAATGACGCAATTTATAACCAACTAAAGTCGACGTGTATGAAGCTTTGTGAAAAAAAAAAATGAGTTTCATACTGAGTGCACAAGTTGATGCAATATCATAAAAGAAAACATTCGCTTGGCGTATACGTATTTAAAAAAATGTTATGCTTACGTTGCTGGACTTAGAAGTTATATACTTAAACTGCGATAAATAATATCAAGAAGTAGAGCTACACTCGTTTCCATTATGCAAATTTTATCCAAATGTTATAGGCTATGCTTATAATGTAATTATGCTTATAATAATTGTAATTATTAAATGTAATACAACCTGGTCGGATGATTGTTTGTGTAAATATATGTATATAACGTGCCCTAAATATTTTGTACATCATCAACTCATCATCATCATGTTCTTTTTAATTAAGAAACAAGGCCATGTGACACTTTTATTTTCACCTTTAACGAATGTGCATCAATGAGTGCATGCCAGTTTTATGTATAAAATGCATGAGGAGATAATATTGTTAAGCAACTATGCCCGCGATATTTTCTAGAAATTGCGCGCACTACACTTGCTGAGAGAACTCTATGTACATTGCGTCATTCAAGATTTTTTTATGTAGTCATGATATTGTATGCATTTGCATGTGTCTGGATGGCAGAATAGATTCCAACAATTCTTGTTACATTTAAAGGTCTCTTAAACGAAAAATTTATTTTTAGTATTTTTAGGCATGTTTGCAGTACCGATAACTGTAGGTGTCTTTGCGAGTATGCCATAATTTCATTTTCCATATTAGTCATTGGCTATAATCTTCATTTGTCATTATTACATGCCATATTTTTTGAGTGCCAAGTATAATCAAGTGTCATAATGATCAACAACTCTAATATTTTATACCATAATAACACTTTCTATAATATTTACTTTCTCTAATGTTTATAACCCTCCTATGTTACGCCATAATTGGTCATAATTACAGAAAAGTAAATCAAGACTGTTACTATTTAGTACTGCCTAAACACTAGTAGGTTCTCTAGGTTTCTTGCGTTTTTCATTGCAGAGTAATTGGCCCCGCGAAGTGGGGCTTTGCCCTCGGACAAGCGAGTAGGAGTAGCATTTTACTTTTACTACTGAGTAAATATTGGTAGGTTTTTTAGCTTTTTTGCGACCCTCAGAATCAAAAATAGAAGTGCCAAGCGGGGCTTCGTCGACTGGCAGGTACGGGTTGGAGTGGCTTTGTACTTTTAATACCGTGTAAACACTGGTAGGTTCGTTAGGTTTCTTGCGACCCTTTTTTTTATAAAAAAAATGATTATGGCGTTTGATTTTTTTGGCATACGATTTTAAGACACCTTATAATAGGGAAAAAAATGTATGGCAAACGTTTCGTTATGGCACCTAAAATGATGGCAAATGAAAATATGGCAAATGATTATAGGCACATGAATCGCAATGGAATATAAATTATGGCAAATGAAATTCGGGGAAAACGATAGAGAACCATCTCTGCGGCCTCATCAAGTGAAAGTATCAGAGGGAATTTCATCCAGTTTTGGCACAAGAATAGCCGGATATCCGAGAATACTTGTAGGGTACTTTATACCCGAGTACGCTCAAGCAAAAAGAGGGTTACCTTCGTGGATGAATTGGCGCCTTCTGGTAATATACAGATACTGAAGCCAACGCATCAAAATGTCCATAACAGGTTTAGATGAGGCCGTCTCTCACACGTACACGGCTGTCGGGGAGTTAATACTAATAGGCGGCGCGACCTGCAGGCCCGCGGCGCGGTAAGGGAGGGATGCGAAGGGCGCGGGGCTTATCCAACGTAAATTCGCAATTTGATTATTATAATCCTACCGCTAATTACAATCCTGGTTCATATAATTTATTATGAGCCGAAGTGTGTTTTACTTCTGTTTTCTTTACTCGTATTTAAGTTGATGTCTACTTGAGTAACGGTCCGACAAAAGTATACAATATTGACCGTAAGATCTGAAGCTATTTTCTCCCACTAAATTGTACCATTACCAAGAAGAAGAAACAAATAAGTAGATGTACTTAACGTTTGACAAAGAAAATTTATATTTCCACTTTCATGCTCGAAATGTGCCCCATTTTAGATTCGCGTAGCGGAGATAAAGTGATCATTTAACCACATGGTTTAAATACATTAGTACACGAGTGTGCTCCTGTAGTTTAATCGATTTTATTGTGAAATACTGTGATATTGTTTACATAAACACAACAAAAGTGCAAAACAACTTCCAATTATCCTGCGATAACGTTATCTCCATCCAGGACTGCCGTTAAATATTAAAATTGGTGCGTCTAATACGCGAGTGACAGAATTCATACCCTCAATTCTCGCGGCGAAATGGACGGTGTCAATCGTTCTACGGGATCTCAACCAGATTTAACTAAACTTAAAATTGATACGATGACCGATCCACAAGTTGCCTTGCGAAAACAGAAACAACCGGCCTTTGAGTGTGAAATTAAAAAAGGTCTCTCAGACTTTCGTCAAGACATGAAAACCCTAATGGAAATATGCAGGTCTCACAAGAACGATCTAACAGGTTTGAGGTCAGACGTCTCCAGTATCAAGGACGAGATTATAAAAATTAGGTCTACAACCGAAAATATTATTGCCGAACACAATCAATTTAAGACCGAGGTGTCAGAAATCAAGGACTCGCTCAACTTTCACTCTCAAAGACAGGACGATCTTGTCTCTCGTGTGGGATCAATGGACCTTCGCATTAATAAAGTTGAGTCATCGGAACAAGAGATAACTTGTTTAAAAAACGCATACAGTAATTTGCAACTAGAACTTAACATTATGCAACAGCGTGAGCGGCTTTTTAACTTGGAGATTTCTGGTGTCCCGGAAAGCAAGACTGAGAACCTCACTGCTTGTGTTATCAAAATCGCCAAGGCCGTGGGTGTGGAAATTACCCCCGAATGCTTGAACCATGTCAACCGAGTGCAGCCGCGGGTAGAAGTGACTGGCAAGCCAAAAAATATCGTCGTGCAATTTACCTCATTAAGTTTTAAGGACAGTATTCTTTCCGGCATACGAAGGAAAAAAGGTATCACTACCACAGATATCGAAATGCTGCGTGAATCTATATGAATGAGCATCTTACTCCATTCCACAAACAATTACGCAAGGAGACCAAAAATGCAGCGGACGCGGCGAATTATGAACATGTATGGGTGCGGAATTGCAAGATCTTAACAAGGAAATCTGATAATTCATCAGTTATCTATGTGAAGGATGTCAGCGACTTGAAGAAAATAAGATGACTTCTTTGTTATGAAAGTATGTTAATCAGCCTAATCAAACTACATACTTATAATATTTATAGAATATACTGTAACATGCCATACAAAATTTTATATATAAGTATGAATGGCTGTAACAATAACCGTAACTCCACATGTTATCGGTGTATATTTAAAACTGTACTTGCAAACATTCTAACCGACAGTCTCCTCACAATGTTCATTAATAAGCCAATAGCTTACCCACCACTTCGAATAATGTTCTTACTACTCACCTACCTTCCATGCAATATAAATACCTCATCTTGTCCACATACTAATTATTTGAATCCTCGGTACAATTTATTTTTAATACCTTGCACAAATTGTAATTCTGTACATATTAATTACTACAAAGTCAACCTTAATGCCAATGTATCAGTGACGACCTACGACTTAGTAACCAGTCCTGTAAACATGTTTTACTCTTTTTTTTATGGTAAACAAACAATATTTACCCGTACTGCTACTGTATTTAGCTATCAGCAATTACTCTCAGAAATCTTATAAACCTAGAAATGTATTATAATGCTCTTTTTTTTTTGTTACTCCACAATCATAAATGGCTAACATACAAAACACTACTAAACTAAACATATACTATCGAAATGTCCGTGGTCTTCGAACAAAATGTTTGGAATTATACAATAATATACTTTATAACGACTACGACTTAATATTTTTAACTGAAACTTGGTTACAAAGCGATGTTTTGAACTCGAAATTGTGCGATTTTCGATATGACGTACTCCGTTTTGATAGGAACCTTGAACTAGCAAACAAAAGTACGGGTGGCGGCGTAATGGAGTGCGCTCGCCGCGACCTTTGTGCCACGGTGTACCGCGAGTGGTTGTGCTCGCGCCCGGGCATCGAATCACTTTGCGTTCATATACCGGCTTGCGCTCTCGGCACCTCGGCCGACATGTTCGCGGCGATCTCATATCTTCCGCCCGAGGAAGATAACTTACCGTCTAACCTAGATGATATAAAATGTAACATTTCAAGTATGGTTAATAGGCACCCGAATTCTAATTACTTAATACTGGGAGATTTCAATTTACCTTGTATCTCATGGAGTAGTGATTTAGGTCATAGTTTATTGAACCAGGGGAAAACGGAATACCAAACTGCTGCGCTGTCATTTGTGGAGGACTTGCAATATTTAGGGCTAACTCAACACAATTTTATTACGAATTCTTGCAATAATATATTATATCTGTGTTTTAGCAATCTGCCATTGTCCGTGACACAATGTCAACCAATATCTAAGTTAGACGTTTTTTACCCTTCATTTACTATTGACATTTTAGACCTGTACATAAAGCCGTTAAGAAGTAATAGTGTCCCCCGTTTTAACTATTTAAATGCGACTACGAAAAAATTAACGAACACTCAGGGAAAATAGACTGGGCGAGCATTTTAAACACTCTTGATGTAAACAAAGCAGTAAATATTTTTTATAAAACTCTGAATGAATGTTTCTCATTACTTGTACCAATATCATATCCCAACAACGAGTCTTATCCTATATGGTATAGCTCTTCACTCATCAAAATAATACGCGAAAAATCGAAATTACATCGGAGATGGAAAAGATTTTCAAATCCACGCGATTACGATGAATTCTCATTACTCAGAGCTGGACAGAAACGCGTCCAGGATCAGTGCTTCCAAAGATTTACTCATAACTTAGAACATCACATCAAGCGCTCTCCGAAAGTTTTTTGGAAGTATGTAAAATCTAAAAGGGGTGGTTCAAACTATCCTAATTGCTTTCAACTAGAGAATATCGAATACACGGGTGGCATATAAAACTGTAACGCGTTTAATACGTTTTTTGAAAGTGTGTTCACTACCACAGCCCCATCCTCGTCCTCGAACCCTGTCGATATCCCTCAGTGCAGTAACCATTCTGTATTATCCAGTGTCGATATAACATGCAATATCGTTTTACAGTTTAAAAAAAATATAGATAAATCTAAGGGAGTCGGTTGTGATGGTGTGCCTCCAATTTTTATATCGTCATGTGCCGAAAACCTTGCACTTCCCTTAACTATCCTATTCCGTATGTCACTTGAGGAAAGTAATTTCCCAGAAAAAAGCCCACATTATCCCAATTCACAAAAAGGGTTCAAAATCCAAAATCGATAATTACCGACCCATTTCTATTCTTAATACCATCGGGAAAGTTTTCGAGTCAATTGTTTTTGATAGTATTTATCCTCTAGTAAGTGGTGGTATCTCGGATAGTCAGCACGGTTTCCATATAGGACGTTCCACAGTTTCTAATTTAGCTCCTTTTTCAAATTATGTTCTGACTGAAATGGAGGGAGGTGGACAGGTTGACGTGATATACACGGACTTCGAAAAGGCGTTTGACCGTGTGGATCACGCCATCCTGCTCACAAAGCTTCAAGCTCTGGGAATCCATGGTGATTTACTACGGTGGATCAAATCCTACCTCTCTAATCGTTCTCAAGCTGTAGTTAATGGTGGTTACAGGTCTGATTACATCAAAATCCCTTCTGGTGTACCCCAGGGTTCTCATCTCGGGCCTTTGTTTTATAACGCATACATATTCGATATTGACAAGTATTTCATTAACGCTCGCTATCTGTTATATGCAGATGACAGGAAAGTTTTTATGCGTGTCAAATCCTTAGCTGACTGTGAACTCCTGCAAAGCGATCTTAATAATCTAGTTAATTATTACCTGAAGAACAAGATCACAATAAGCATCAGCAAGTGCCAGTGTATTAGTTTCACTCGGAGAACTAAACCGCTAATATTTTCATATAATTTTAATGACGTTGCAGTGCAGCGAGTCGATGTTGTACGTGACCTAGGTGTAGCGCTAGACTCCAAAATGACCATGAGGAACCACATCGGCCTAATAGTCAATAAGTCTTTTCGTAATCTGGGTTTTGTGATGAGGACCTGCAAACCCTTTCAGAACCTTTTAAGTTTGAAAATAATATATAATGCCTATGTAAGGTGCACTCTGGACTATGCTTCGCCGGTGTGATCAGTCTGCTACGCAACTCATATAAATCGCATCGAAAGAATCCAAAAAAAAAATCATATCACACTTAAATTACAAATTTCATAAATCTTTTCCTACTTACTCTGACAGTTGCAAAGAATATAATCTTTTAACACTCGAAGATAGACGAAAACTGGCTGATATGAGTCTGCTTTTCGACATATTAAGAAATCGTATCGACTGCCCTGAGCTACTATCAGGTTTATTGTTCCGTGTCCCGAAGCGTCGCACTAGGCATACCACTATGTTCCATGTCCCCTTCCACTCTACTAACTATGGCGCCAATGCTGTATTATCTCACCTTCCTCATCTGTACAACCGATAGTTTTATATGACTGATCCATTCATCGGGTCCAAGAATACATTTAAAAACGAAGTTTAAAGGACACTGCTGAAGGGGTTAAAAATAAACACGCAATAACTTATTACAAAATCGGATTATTTTAATGCTATTATTATTTTACTTTTAAGTACTAACGTAGCAACTCCTTTCATTGGCTTTGGCTTTAATTTACTATTAGTACCTGGGCGACCGAGCCTTGCTCGGTGAATATAAACATTATATAGAAACATACAAGAATTGCTCGTTTAAAGTAATCATCCAATACAACAGATCATATTTGGAGATCTGGTTGTTGAGGCTAGTGTGTCAGTGGGAATTGTCTGCATGGTGGGTGAGGTGGGTGTAGGCAGCGTTTCTTGTCGGTGGGTACTTTTGCACTTACAATAACTCACAATATCTATTTTCGTATTTTTTGTATGATAACGAATAAGGAGAATGTTGTCGGTAAATTGTAATCCTGTCTTCTATTTCATTTATATCATGTAACATTGTGTAGTTTGCACTTTTTCATTACTTTATCTGAATACAAACATATAATTTTGTATCTTCTATAACCCACAATATCTATACTTTAATGATAACTTATATAAGAAAATAATGTCGGTAATCTGTTATCTTGTTTTCTCTATAATTGTCGAAACCTGTAGGTAACATTGTGTAATTTGCACTTTATAATTTTCATGTCAATCAATTTATAAGATATCTCTGTATTTCTGTATGTATATTAACGCATGACTGTTATTGGCCTCCTATTATGTAAACTATTTTATGTAAACTGAACTACTCATGGCTGTTGTTATCCTGAACACCAGTAAATAAATAAAATAAAATAAAAAAATAAAAACCATGTAATAATTTAATATTTTCTTCTGTTTCCGCGATTCTTACTCATTTAAATAAACCAACTCATTAAAATAAACAAAGAAATTTATCTTTTCACCTCACTCGCTCGGAAAAGTTCCATTTAAAGCGTCATATCTGCGTGGAAAAATCAATAATGCACGCTAGCGTGCAAAAGTCATTTGAAGTTCGAATTTATATTTTTTCTCAAAACCGACCTGTACGAAGAGAGTGCGATGAGGTCGTATATGAACTAAAAAAGGTGGGTCTGTAATTCTTCAAAAGAGTCTTATCACCTTTTTTAAAGAAGAGTACCACCTCACTTCTGTGCCATGCCTGTGGCGTTTTGCCATCGAGTACGACGGAGTTAAATAGCTTCTGAAGGGCTTTCATCACCGGCTTGCCCCCTGCCTTCAGAAGCTCCGACGTAACTCCGTCATCGCCTGCCGCCTTATTATTCTGTCCGTAGAACTTCTCAACCTCACCCAGAAGCTCAGGCTTGTACGATACGATTCTACCGTCCCCAGTCTTCAGCTTTATCAGCTGGCTCTGCCCCACAGACATCTCTCGTGCGAACACTTTTGATCCTTTGTTCCGCTCAATTTCCTCTTCAATACATTTAGTATAGAATTGGCGTAGGTCGTGAGTCAAGGATTTTGAGATCTGTCTGTTGAGCCTACGATACTGAGTAACATCATCAGGAGAAAGCAAAGCCATTCCGCGCCTTTCCTTCATGAGCTCCTGAGTACGGTCAGAGATCTTTTTGGTTCCTTAAGAGCGGTGGGTTTTAAAGAAATTTGACCCCACCGTTTTGACAGTTTCCACAACCCTGTCATTAAATTCGTCCACGTCTACGCAGTCACCCAGGGTTTCGAAGCGATTCTGCAATTCGAGTTGAAAACTTTCGGGGTTTTGGACTTGGATCTGTGTTGGGCAGAGCGTAGACTTCATAAGTCGAGAGCGTTCAAGCTTGATGTTAAGTTTCAATGAGCCTCTTACCATCCGGTGATCACTCCCTGTTTTCACCGAATTGATCAGAGAGACATCATTGAAAGCTTCTCTTTTAGTGGACAATATGAAGTCTATCTCATTTTTCGTAACACCATCGGAGCTGATGTTCGATTATTCTATCGTACTTAATTGTTTTCTCGTTATTTTTATGTTTATCTTGTTCTTTTAACGTGTTTTTTTTTCAAGATTATTACAAATATTGAAGTTTAGTAACTAACTTAAAAAATATATCATTGACTCTTATATTTTTTAAGTAACTTGTATGTAAATATTAAATTAAATGTTAGCAAATAGAATCTATCAGCTAAGCAACTTTATACGCACAAACTCACGAGAATGGCACCATCGAACTGATTTGATGATGGACCTAGAAGGCAGACACCGGATCTCCATAATAAAATAATGTACCTATTTGGGCTGTGTTTGGGCCTTGTTGGAATCGTCACGAGATATACTTTGACGTATCGATTAAGCTGTAGCTGTACGCTGTTTAGCGTGAAACTAATATTTATTTAAGAAACATTTAAACCCACTCCAAAGAAACGAAAGAGTAAAAACACTCGTCTCCTCCACTTCGCTCTGTCCTCAACATCGTCTTAGGATACCTAACACTCAGTCATGTCCTGGTTTTGGGTCTGCCCCTGGATCTTCGACCAGAGATGGAGAGTCGCAGGGCCAAATTTCCTACGTAGTCGGATGGTCTTCGCTTTACGTGGCCGTACCATTGCACCCTGTAACTTATCGGCGATGTCACAGACGCCCAAGTAATTAAGACGTCAAAATTAGATTGATATGCAGACCGAAAACCGAACGAATAATTTTTTTTAAATAAAAAAGAACCGACTTCAAAATAGACTAAAAAGCCAAAAACATTATTTTATGTACGGTACGGATCACATTTAAATCACCTTTTGAAGTAGCGTATATAATGTAGTACCATACATAAAAGATTATTTTTGGCTTTGCAGTTTATTTTGAAGTCGGTTCTTTCTTTATTTATTTATTTTTTATTTTATGGATCTTAGTAGTCATATAAAGTATTTTGTAGAGTCCAGAATAGGAAGATTGAGGAGGCACTTTGCACGCATCTCGAGTATGGAAGTAAGAAATGTAAAAGTTGGTTAGTTCATTGTACCTTCCATCATCAACTCAGCATGAAATGATGACGACCAGAGGGAAACAAATGATAACTTTTGAAAATTATGTACAAAACATTGTTAGTGCCTATAATATTTGAGGATTTCTCTCGATTTCCCTGGTATTCCATCATCTGATCCTGACTTAGTGATAAAGATACTACTTCAGGGACACACTATAAAGAATATGACTAACAGTCTTAGCGTATCTACCTATAATAGATGACTTTTTAAAGAATTATCCTCTAACTCTTAACTATTAAGGAGTTGTACCTTCCGTCATCAGTTCAGCATGATGAGATGTTGACTACCATATGCAAATTCTTAAATAGCTTAAGAAAATAGATGATAACGCTATAAGAGCCTATAAAATTTGAGTAGTGCCCTCGATTTCCCTGGGATCCCATCATCAGATCCCAACTTTATGGCAATAGGACCACCTCGGGAGTATATCCTTTCAAATAAAAAAAGAATTTTTAACGGCGAACATACATAAAAAAAATACAAACTATCGAAAATATAACCTCCTCCTTTTTGGAAGTCGGTTAATAAATACAAACTATCGAACACATAACCTCCTCCTTTTTTGGAAGTCGATTAAAAAGTACTGCTGATGATGAATAAGGATATGGAATTTGTATTAACAATTAAACAAAGGAGCATCGTATTTCGGACATATAAGTATATAGAAAGCTAAATATAACTTTTTAAGATTAATTATACGAGTATTGTAGGCAAAATAGTGGGGAAACGAGGTCGTGGTAGAAAAAGAACATCATGGACTAATAATGTCAGAGACTGGTTGAAGGCTGAAAGCACGGAAATACTAATTCGCATGACTACGGATAGATCGACATACAAACAAATGGTCGCCGACCTCTGGGATGGAGAAGGCACATGAAGAAGAAAGTTTTAGTCTTGTATTTACAATAGGAATCACAAGCTAAGTCTAACAAATATAGGGCTAAGGGTGTTTAGCCGTGTATAAGCGTAGTAACAGTTTTTTGTGTAATATTTGATAAAATAAGTAAATAGGTAAGTATATATAAACAAAGTAAAGATTTATGAAGTTTTTATCGAATTACGTTTATTTAGTGTTGAATTATCGAGAAGATGGAATTGCATTTGTAGTGGTTGTACCGTTTGCAACAAAAGGAGAATAATTTTCTCTTAACTTAATAAAATGACATACCCAAGAAGTGGAATAAGTAGTTAGTCCTCTGTTTTTTTCTTTTATTCGCTATCATGTTCTTCATCTGAGCTGTCACAAGTATTGATAATAAAATTGTCTGTTATTTGATCCATTTCTCCTTCCTGACATCGATATTTATTTTCTTCACTTTCGACGTGGTGACAAATATTTTCCCAGTCCTCAGCAGTGATGGTATTCATTCGTTCAGTTGCTAAACTCATAATGCCTTGCATGTTTAATGAAACGTTTCTTTTTGCTACATATCCTTTTACCATGGACCAAATATTTTCGATCGGATTGAATGTCGGGTGATACGGTGGCAATCGTAATACGGAGTGGCCATGTTCTTTTAAAATTGCATCTATGTGGTACTCGCGAAACCGCTCTTTATTTTGTTTAATTAATTCATACAAACTGGTTTTGTACATCAACCGGTTATACGAAATGTTGTGTTCTGTCAACCAATCCATCATTTCTTGTTTATTAGAATTTGACGTTGGAGCACGATTCAAAAGTTTGTTGTGGATAGGACGCATTATCCACGATAAGAACGCTATTCGGTTTGAAGTTCGGTATTAATTTTTCTTTTAACCATTTTTCGTAGTTGACAAAGTTCATCTGGTCATGGTAATCTCCCGTTTTTTGGTTTGCCTTAAACATTAACAAAGCGTTGGGAATAAAACCATATTTTCCTCCTGCGTGCACTGTTATTAACCGCTGGCCTGTACTGATTTGTTTTTTTACACCAAATTCTGTTCCATCGGTCCAAGCTTCTCCGGACACATGTGAAGTGTGGATGTAGGTTTCATCAGTATAAACTAGTGGTCTATCTTGAGATCGATATTCCGCAATTTTGATAAGGTAATTTATTCTTAGCAGTCGTATGTTGTGTTTTTCCATTAATATTTTTCGGTTGTCCTCGGTCTTTTTCCATTTAAATCCTAATTTTTGTATTTGTTTTCGTAAGGTGGAAATGCCAAATTTGTAATCTATATCGGATTTTAACACAGAGTGGAGTCCCTTTAAGGTTGGAAATTGCTTATGGGACAGATGAAAATTGTATATAGTTCTCCGGATGACTTCCTGATCAAAATCGTCTACTGCTGATGACGGACAAGGACGCAACTTTTTATTCTTCGGGGAGGTGAATTTCTTTGTTGTTGCGAATTTCTCGCTGTTGCTCTCAGTCACAATGTTATAAACAGTAGAGAGACAAACACCTGTAGCTTTTTCAACTAACTGGGCAGCGGTGTAAGGCAAGTTTAAATTTTTCGTCAGTTCATTTTCAAAATATTTATAACAGTTGAAAATTATTTGCTTTCTTTGACTCTCAATAGGACCAAAATTACTTACAGCCATATTTTTTTTAAATATAGAAATTATTCGTAGTCGTACGGGCGGACACAATAATTAATTGAGAATACAATCAAATCAGATGTAAAAATATACGCACAACGTTAATAATATTGTCAATTTCACACTGACATTATTTTTGTTTTTAGTTCTTCGATATATATATATATATATATATATATATATATATATATGTAACAACCTCTTTGTATGCTGATAGTACAAGAAAATAGAAAATTCAAATATAGAATGCCTGTAAACAACCAATACTACTACATATGCAATTCCACGCTCTCGATGATTCAACTATATAAATCAATGCTTCTGATTTACTAAATTAAACAACCGCTAAGGGCTTTTATATTGTTTATAGTATAGTAATGTTGGTTTGCGATTTTATAGTATTTATTGTAAAGTCTCAAAGTATCATGAACGTTATAGCGCTTAACCCGCTCGGCTCCGTGTCTTCGCAACTACAAATGATAAAAAATATGATCCCAAAACCATTCGGTAGAGCTTCTCTTTCTCTTGTAGCCCATGTAAACAATCGAAAACTGATATGAAGCAGCTTAGTTCGGTTTTAGACATAGGACGGCAGATAAATATAAAAAATACCGTAATTTTATTTTATTTGCAATACACTTAGTAACAGAACTTATTAACCATCTAAGTACTAGTACCAGGGCAAATAATACTCGTATACCTATATACTAACGTAAAAAGAAATGAAAGCGACACTTGTGTGCAGTAACAACACTCACGGTTATGTGTGCGTGTCGGGAGGCGAGCGCGGGACGCGCGAGGTGGGGAAAGGCATTCATGTGAATGCCGAGTCGAAGGGTCGCACCGCCGTCTCAGCTCGATATCAATGGGGAATGGATGAAAATATTCAAAAATCTTGAAATTTTGTTTAGTAGGAAGTAGGGTAGTTTGGTAGGAATAAGCCTCCTAATTGTCAGAAAAAAATACAGTTTTTTGTTAGAAAGTAAGTTGAATTGCATGAAAAATAACATACATTTGCTAAATAACAACTTGGTTATTATTTCTAATGTATTTCTATCTACCGACAGAAAAATATACATATAAAACAAAGGAGAGCGTAACATCAGAAAGTGCCGCCACAGGCAATTCTAGAACAATTGAAGAAAGTTTGTCACGAGTAACATAAAACACGAGCAAGCAAGCGTTATGGTTAAAGGTACTAGTTAATAGTACAGTCTTTCTCGGTATAACATTAGATTCTAAGCTCCAATGGGGTCCCCATATTGCTAATCTCCCGAATAGACTGAGTTCTGCAGCTTTCGCAGTAAGTAAGATTCGTCAATTAACAGACGTGATAACGGCTCGATTAGTGTATTTCAGTTATTTCCACAGTATTATGTTGTATGGCATCTTACTATGGGGCAGTGCTTCCGACATTAATACTATATTTGTTCTGCAGAAACAGGCTGTTCGTGCGATACATAAAATGAACTATAGAGACTCGCTTAGAGATAAGTTTAAGGACATTAATATAATGACAGTGCATTGTCAATACATTTATGAGAATATTATGTATGTACATAAAATATTACCGACTTTAAGAAGAACTGTGATATACATAATATTAATACTAGAAATAAGCATAAGCTCGCAGTGCCTGCTACTAGGCTCCATAAAATAAGGAGATCATTCATGGGTAACAGTGTGAGATTTTATAATAAAGTTCCTAGCAGCATAACTGAGTTGTCTATTGGTAAATTCAAAAATATTGTGAAACGAAAATTATTTTCTAAAGCTTATTATAGCACACAAGACTACATGAATGATGAAGCCGCGTGGGATTAATGTAAATTATAGCGTCATGTAGGTATATTAATAATTATTTTAATCTTAATTGTTTTATATACTCTGACATTTAGAATTTTATTCTAGACACATTCTAGATTATTTATTTTTTATTGACAATCCTTTTGGAATTTATCTTATTGATTATTTTAATTTTAAAAATGATGATTTTATCAATAATATTACACTTAAGTTAAATGATCTGATTAGGTTTTTCTGGGTTTCCCTAATCCTTGCAGCAAATGTTGGATCATATTGTATTTCTCCCAGCAAACATTCACTCTCATGTAACTGACATTTCGAAAGTGCTTGTAAATAGGCCTACTTGAATAAAGAATATTTTGATTTGATTTGATTTGATTTGAATACTAAAAAAGGTTGCGTTCTATTTCTAACACCCACCCTTGGAACGCGATCCCATTTTTTTTACACAGTACAAATGTTTATCAGCAGTGGTTTCCTTGGTCAATATATCCGCAATAATTTTATCACCACTGACATAGCAAAATTTTATCTTTCCTAAATTATTAACATGAACTTTCAAAAAATGATAACGAATATCAATGTGCTTAGATCTGGGTAGGTAACAGTCACTACTGGAGTCTTATTGCACTTTGATTATCACCAAAGGTAGGGTCGCTCTGCTGTGTTCCAAGTTCTTCGTGTAGCTGTTGAAGCCAGAGCGCTTCTTGAGCTGCGGAGGCCATGGCCATGTACTCTGCCTCGGCTGTAGACAGCGCCACGGTCTGCTGCTTGTGTGAGTGCCAAGAAATAGCACCCCCTGTAACATAAAAGCGTAACCCGTGCAAGATTTAAGATCGCTCACATCGCTGCCCAGTCCGCATCATAATATCCTGTGATTTTCTCATTACCATCTTTGGTATAAATTAACTTTATATTTTTTGTACCCTGTAGATATCTAAAAATCCTTTTAACTGCAGTCCAGTGTACATGCTTAGGCTCCTTACTGTACCTGCTTAGCATGTTGACAGCAAAAGAAATATCTGGTCGTGTACCTTGAGCCACATATAACAAAGCGCCGATGGCCTGCTGGTAAGGGCAGTCTGCCATTTCATCCTCCTTGTCTTCATTATATTTAAGACCAACCTCAATTGGTGTTTTTGTAACTTTGCAATCGGATATTTTAAATCTGGCAAGCATTTCTTTTATATATTTTTCTTGATACAACATTACAGTGTGTCCTTCTCTTGTTATGTTTAAGCCAATACACTGCCTCCCTTCTCCGAGGTCCTTCATTTGTAAGTGTTGTTTCAAGTTTTCCTTTAACAAATTTTTAATAGTTGGTTGAGATGTAAACATTATCAAGTCATCAACCCAAACAGCGATAAAAGCATTTTTCTCCGCATTATAATAAACACAAGGATCTGTTTTTGATTGATGCATTCCTAATTCTTGTAATACATTATTTAATTGAATGTCCCACAGGCGGCTTGCCTGTTTCAGGCCATAAATTGATTTCTTTAACAGGCATACCTGTGTTCCGTGTTTTATTCTTCAGGTTGTTGCATATAGATCTGTTTATCAATATCGCCCTGCAAGAATGCCGACACAGCATCCATTTGATCAATCTGAAGACCGTTTCTAGCTGCTAGAGCGAAAAGGTAACGGATAGTAGTGTAGTGTACTACTGGTGAAAATATCTGTGCATAGTCAAGGCCTTTAATCTGAGCGTATCCTTTGATTCCAAGCCTAGCTTTGTAGTGCACAATGTTTCCACTCTGGTCCGTTTTAGTCTTAAAAACCCACTTATAGGGAAGTGCCCTTTTTCCAGCTGGAAGATCTGTTAGGCTCCAAGTATCATTCTTCATAAGAGATCCGTACTCTTCATCCATGGCTTTCTTCCACTCTGCAGCCTGCGGGGATGACATGGCCTCTTCTACGGACTGTGGATCTATCAAATTGTTAAATAAACATAATAGGGTGCTTTCATAGCAATTTTTTTTTTTAGTTTATCACGGGGCTTCAAGGTAATATTACTTGTAATTGGCTGCTGAAGTTGATGCTGATGTGGAGGAGTATAGGTATCATCAAGTTCACCAGTATCAGTGGCATATTCACTTGAATCATCATCAGAGTACCTTTTATCAGAGTTATTACCTGACAGTGTATCTGAAGTTGTCGGGATGACTGATTCCAGGGTGTGGCTTGATTCTTTTTGGCTGGTGGAGGCAGCCTCCAACTTCGAATTCATTTCTGGTGAACTACAACCGTCAACGTCCGTTTCAGAATTCCTCTCATGTGGCAGATCAACATTTTTTTTAGAAAGTGTGACACAATTTCTTTGGTCCTCAATAAAGACTACATCTCTGCTCTTTGTTACTTTATGTGTTTTTAAATCCATCACACGATAGCCTTTTGTGTTCTCACAGTACCCGACTAGTATCATCTTAACAGATTTTTTGTCCCATTTTTGTCGCTTCTCATTGGGCACATGCACCATAGCAACAGAGCCAAATATTCTCACGTGGGACAAATTAGGTTTGTTCCTGTCAACATTTCAAATGGTGTCTTACCGTCTAAAGCCTTATTCGGAGATCTGTTGACAATGTATGCTGCAGTGGCTACAGCTTCGGCCCACATGCTCGGGTCTACGTCGGCAGTAAACATCATGCACCTTGCCCGCTCCACCAACGTCCGGTTCATCCGCTCCGCCAAGCCGTTGTGCTGAAGAGTGTATGGAGTTGAACTCTGGGGAATAATTCCATGATTCGACAAAAACTTTTCAAATGTTCTATTACAGAATTCAGTACCATTGTCAGTACGGATTATTTTAATCTTGTGATCAAATTTATTTTCCATTTTTATTTAAAAATCTTTCATTATCTCTGTTACATTCAATTTGTCTTTCATAAAGTACACATGAGTCATACGTGTGAAATCATCTGTCAAGGTAATAAAGTATTTCATACCTCCATATGACGAAGTATCCATGGCGCCGCATAAATCTGAATGTATCAGTTCGAGGGACTTGGTTGCCCTACTGCCAACATTTTTAAACGGCAATCTAGTTTGTTCACCTTCGCAACATTGGATACAACTGGTGACATCACTTTTATTCTGAGACAGAGTCACTCCCTCAGCACAACAAGGCAGTTTCTTCACATCAGGAATGTTCAAATGACCCATCCGAAGATGCCAAAGACGAGTATCATCACTTTTGTCCACATTTGAAGTTAAATGAGCGGTTCCAGAGCTATTGACGGCTTCCACTATGTAAAGTTTGTTATGCAATGTGGCAGAGCAAACAGGCTTCCCATTAACATCACGGATTTCACATTGTTATCATTAAACATGACTTTATGACCACTTTTCACTACGGTGCTGACTGAAAGGAGATTGGCCGCCAACCCAGGTACATATAATATATTTTTGACCTGTATTTTCTCGTTTTGGTCCAATTCGATATCAACATAACCAACTCCCTCTACAGCTAACGGCTCTCTGTTACCCACAGTTATGTATTTCACGGATGGCTCGGAGACATTGTACATCCAATCTCTTCTACCCGACATATGCAAGGATGCACCGGGATCAATGTACCATTTATCACTCACTTTTCCAATCGTTGCCGAGAACGCTGCGACAAAATTCGAACTTTCTCCTTTGGTGTGTTCCTTACTCATGGGTTTCTTTGGGCTTTTGCAAAACTTCGTGAAAATGCAGCATTTTGATTTGATGTATTTATCTCTTGTATTAACTTGTTCTTTACTAGTTCCGCGCTGATTTTAGTACCAGAACTCTCTAGCCCCATAATCATAGGCTTATATATGTCGGGTAGACCGGCCAACATCAAAGTGCCAAGCCATTCATCGTTGACGTCAAAGTTAATGTTCCGAAGTTTATGAGCGGTAGACATTATTTTACTCACATAATCTTCTACGCCATTGCTCGACTCTAGTGTTGTGTTGATGAGATCTTTAAGCAGACCCACCCTTCTTGTCAAACCATTGTCATCAAAAGCCTTTTCCAGATTTTCCCACACCGCTTTGGCCGTTGTGCATTCCTGTACATGTACGTAGATTTGTGGATCCAGAAGTAAAATCAACTTAGCTTTGGCCTTGATATCCAGTTTGGGGTCGACTTGTTCACCGGCAACCGGCACCACGCATTTCCACAAATTTTCGTGCTCCAGATATGTTTTCATGCTGAATTTCCATGTCGACAAATTTTCTCGTCCGGTCAATTTCTGTAGACTGTACATATTTGAGTTCATCTTGATGTATTTTAGCACTTTCGGTATTTTTTCTTCGTCCAAACGTGAATATATTTTTGGCGACTGACACTGGCTGAATATTTATTTTTCACGCGTACTGATTCAACCACGCTCTGCTACCATGTTAGAAAGTAAGTTGAGTTGCATGAAAAATAACATACATTTGCTGAATAACAACTTGTTTTATTATTTCTAATGTACCTATTTCTATTTAGCGACAGATCAATACCAAAAAAAACAAAGGAGAGCGTAACATCAGAAAGTGCCGCCACAGGCAATTCTAGAAGAATACAAAAAAAGGTTGCGTTCTATTTCTAACAATTTTTCTGTGCCTTAGAAAAAAATAAAAAGCTCTTGGTGGGCTTATATGCCCGCTTTATATGGTACGGCAAAAATAACAGTAGATTTACAGCCATTTTAATCAAAAATATCAATGCTGCCCTTGCTGTACCGTATAAAGCAGGTGTATAGGCCCACAAACACCTTTTCATCTTTTTATTTTTTTCTAAGCCACAGAAAAATCTGTAATTTTTTTCTGACAAAAAGGAGGCTTATTCCTACCTATAAACAAAATTTCAAGATTTTTGAAAATTTTCATCCATTCCCCATTCACATAGTTCGCTCGCGCCACGTCCTCTGCTCTTTACAGCGCTTTCAATCTACGGGCCGCGCAAAAAAAAAAACACTTTTGTGCCTGGAAGTTTATATTGGTCGAGATGCGGCACATAACTTTTGATATGCCTTGTGAATGCTTCCCATTAGATTTTATGAAAAAACTGTTCGTACGATTTCGAATGTTCGCTGTTATTAAAGAAAATAATAAAATGTTTAAAGTAAGTCGCAAAAACAGAAAATATATTAAAGTAAGCCATTTATAACATATGTGAACACTATTATATTAAATATATTTTAAACCTTAAATAAATAAACATCTTTCATTGATTTATTATTATTTCCTTGTGCCGCGGTAGTTAAACCGCCAACCCTTCGCGTAGACGCGGCATTACAAGGTCACCGAACGTCCAAATTACACCCATAGGCCGTTGTCGCGCCTGTGACCAAGGCTGGATTTAGATATGTGTGGTGGTCCTAGTCCTAGGGCGACAAAGGAGTGGAGGCCCCCTGCAGGGCACCTAATTATTTTCCAAATAAAATGCACAATTTTTTAAATCTAGTTTTTCAATAAATAATTTATTGTGAAACCAAATGAATTCTTTTAATAAACATGTATACCTAAATATAATAAAAAATAAGAATTATGTGAAATAAAATTTTAGCGTTAACGAACGGAATCTTTCGGATGATTTCGTTGAAATCAAGTTCCAGTAAATGACCGCTGTCAGTAAATCAATGTGTGGAGCAAATCAATGGCCGCCACTTTTCTCCGATAATTTGTTAATCAGAATTCGGTATCGCTCTGTACATGGGGCCCCTCTTTTGTGGAGGCCCAGGGCCCTAGCCCGCTAACTCCGGCCCTGACTAGTACGTGCCCACAACTTCGTTCGCAGTAGACAAAGTCATAACCTCTCTTTTTTTCTTCAGCGTAGTCGAGTAAAAAGTATTCCATAACCATCATATTCAGCTGCCCGTGTACCAAAAAATAGTTGAAATCAGTTAAGCCGGTTTGGCGTTATGAAGCCACAAAGATATACATACGAACATACAAAAAAATACATATTTTTCGATTCAGTTCCTCCAAACAGTCCGTAGCAATAGTGTTGCTTGTAAATATATTTAATGTAGTCCGTAGCAATAGTGTTGCTTGTAAATATATTTAATGTAGTCCGTAGCAATAGTGTTGCTTGTAAATATATTTAATGTAGTCCGTAGCAATAGTGTTGCTTGTAAATATATTTAATGTAGTCCGTAGCAATAGTGTTGCTTGTAAATATATTTAATGTAGTCCGTAGCAATAGTGTTGCTTGTAAATATATTTAATGTACAGACACTTAATTATTACAACTATATAATAATACTAGCTTCGTTTTATAATAATACTAAATTCGTTCATCGCGGATAAGGGTATTTTCCCGGGATAAAAAGAAGCCTATGCACTTCCCCCGGACTCAAACTATCTCCATACCAAATTTCATTCCAATCGGTTCAGCGGTTTACGCGTGACGAGGTAACAGACAGACAGACACATTTTCACATTTTTTATATTACTTCGTCCGCCTTAGATTCGTTTATCGCGGACAAAAGGTATTTTTTCCGGGATAAAAAGTAACTAATTAGCCCCAAAAGTCGATATTTTACTAATTTAAATGTGAAGCATATTACCATCAAGTTCCTAGCGTAAAAAAACATGTCCATACAAATTTTCATCCCCTTTTTCGTACCTAAAAGGGATGAAATTTGACATACATTATAGCCTATGTCCTATTCTGATGTATAAGGTACATAACTGGAAAGTTTCATAAAATATTTGTCCAGTAGTTTTTAACATTAAGTTGAACTTACATACATACTTTCACGTTTATAATATAGTGAGGAAGTATGGATAGTTAGAGATGACATTTGTAAAGATTTTTTTAATAGGTTAATTGAATAATTTTGGTTCTCTGGACATTAACCTGGAGATTATTTTCATCTATAGCCATTCTGTAATTGTTTTGGTTATATCCGATAAAAAACGTTAAACTGTTTACGCATTTCAGCAGTAAGGGGAAGGTCGTCAGCGATCAACTTAAGTCTGAAACTGTTAACAGATGTTCCCATATGAATTTTACAGGACGGCTCATTTTTAGATTAGTTACATGTACGCCTCAATTTCCCTAGTCAGCAACGCCAAAAAATATACATTCAATTAATAAGTACCTGTAGCAGGAACGGTGATAAAGCATATACAATACAATAACTCTTTATTGTACACCTCACAAAACAGACTAAAGAAAACAATACATTCCAGGACAGGTAAACAACAGGCCGTCATATTTATGGATATTGTTTGCGGGCAGGGTAGCGTATAATCAGAAGCTATTTTACAATGCTGCTATACTTGTGTTACTCCACTCAGAAACGCCTATAGCCAATGGGGAATTGTGTAACAAAAGGTCAAGCAATTTTGAGTATAGGACGCTCTCAGGGCGAATCAAGTTTGAAACCAAACGCCACTTAAACCCATGTTCGACCGGGTGGGTAAAAACTGCCACTGTTTGAATGTTCGTACTAGTTGTACGAATTCACAAATGTACTGTCTGCTAACACATTCTAATAAAACACTTATATTACTAATATTATTTGTTTACGCCCTGGGGCGGCAAAGTTCTTGACAGATATCATTCTTGTAGGGTTGGGCGGGGTAGCCTAAGTAACAAACGTTCTATTGTGAAACGCAGAAAATTGGAGCGTTGAGCTCTTGAGAATATTTATGTCTTCCATACTGAACTCGTGGAAAGTCAGTGTTGTAATTGTTGTACAAAAAAATACCTACCTGTATTCATGAAGCTCTACAAAAAATTGTTATTTTAAGAAACTCACGTTTTTACTTAAGAGTCCCCGGTAAGCTCGGTTTTCCATACAAACTTAGTTACGCTCTCATTTTAAAACGACTAGCTAGCTTCCTTTGAAATTTTGTACTTTAATAAGTTAAGGTATATTATTAGATTATATAGCCTGTAATTAGATTATATGGCTTCAGAGACTATGTAAAAAAATACATTGAATTTCATACAAAACTTGTTTTTGCTGTATGTACTTGTTTTAATGCAGTATGGCACTTAACTAATATGTGTAACGTTCGTAGTATAAGGGCAACGTGCGGCACTTATGTCATTTTAAAGAAAATTTTGCAATAACCCAAAAAAGGCTCGAACGATTTTATTACTCAATATAGTTTTAATTGAAAGTAGTTATAAGGCTTCATTTGAATTTTCTATAATTTTTTGATCCGTGGTTGTAAAGTTAGAAGGGGGACGCTATATTTTGGATTCCCAGAGCGAATAACAAAACTACTGACTTTATAAAAACATAATTTTTGGGACCCCTATTATTTTTAAAAGACCTATTCAACAACACCCTAATGTTGGAACGAAAATAAAAATTCAGCCCTACTTTAGGTGTACGAGAGGTACCCGAAAAAAGTTTTTTTTAGCTTTTTTTACCGTTTTGTCGGCGTGATACATACACATACTCATGCCAAATTTCAGCTTTCTAGTACTAATGACCTCAGACAGTCGGACTAGTTGACTACGGAACCCTAAAAACGTAATAAATGTATTGAAAACATGTTTAATATAATATTTAATGTTTCTTAAAATAATCAAGAAAAAAACTAAAATATATATATCAATATATCCATACTAATATTATAAATGCGAAAGTGTGTCTGTCTGTCTGTCTGTCTGTCTTTTACCTCTTCACGCTTAAACCGCTGAACCGATTTGGATGAAATTTGGTATAAAGATAGTTTGAGTCCCGGGGAAGGACATAGGCTACTTTTTGTCCCGAAAAAAAACCCTTATCCGCGATAAACGAATTTAAGGCGGACGAAGTCGCGGGCAGAAGCTAGTATAATAATAAATCCATACTATGCATACTAATATTATAAATGCAAAAGTTTGTCCGTCTGTCTGGCTGTCTGTCTGTTTGTCTGTCTGTCTGTCTCTCTGTCTGTCTGTCTGTCTGTCTGTCTGTCTGTCTGTCTGTCTGTCTGTCTTTCTGTCTGTCTGTTACCTCTTCACGCTTAAACCGCTGAACCGATTTGGATGAAAATTTGGTATGGAGATAGTTTGAGTCCCGGGGAAGGACATAGGCTACTTTTTATCCCGGAAAAATACCCTTATCCGCGATAAACGAATTAAAGGCGGACGAAGTCGCGGGCAGAAGCTAGTAATATTATAAATGCGAAAGTGTGTCTGTCTGTCTGTCTGTTACCTCTTCACGCATAAACCGCTGAACCGATTTGGATGAAATTTGGTATGGAGATAGTTTGAGTCCCGGGGAAGGACATAGGCTACTTTTTATCCCGGAAAAATACCCTTATCCGCGATAAACGAATTGAAGGCGGACGAAGTCGCGGGCAGAAGCTAGTAATGTATAAAATATGCGACGTTGCCTGTTCAGCAAGTATGTAATAAACCTTTTCTCAAACATGCAATGACATGTCGTCATTACGTGCGTTAAAACAGGCTTCAAAGTATCCCGTTTCGGGCGGAACAACCTGAGAGCACTGTAAAGGAATTTCATACAAAATTGAAGGCCTAGGCCGGGAAGTATTTTTTTTTAAATTTTAATGTAAACATGGCGTCTGTGTCATGAACAGGCTAAACAGCTTAATTATATTTTTTATTTTTTTCTAGTGGCTGAATGAATGGTTATCGGACCAAAAATATCCGCGTTAATGCCTATTACACACGAACTGCTATTAAGAAAACAAATCTATCTGGTTCATATGTTGATGAATAAATTTAAAATATAGTCTATACGTAAGTCACCAGAGACCATCGACAATATTTAAAATCCTCTGCATTTATATAATATATAAAATAATTGCAGAGGATTTTAAATATTGTCTATGGTATCTGGAGACTTACTCATATATAGACAATATTTTAAATTTATTCATCAACATAATGAATCATAGAGATTTGTGTTCTTAATATCAGTTCGTGTGTAATAGGCATTAACGCTGATATTTTTAGTCCGACAACCATTCAGCCACTGGAAAAAAAACAGCTGTTTAGCCTGTTCATGAACACTGACGCCTGACTGGTATTTAAATAAAAATTAAAAAAATATTACTTCACGGCCTAGGCCTTCAATTTTGTATAAAATTCCTTTACAGTTCTTTAGAGTCGTTCCGCCCGAAACGTGATACTTTAAAGCCTGTTATAACGCACGTAATGACGACATTTCATTGCATGTTTGAGAAAAATAATAAAGCATTCGTCACCTACATAAGCTAGCAGGATTATACAGCGGGAGGTTGAAACTTTAAGGTAAAATAAACTTTTAAACAAAAAAATAAAACCGACTCCAAAAAAGCTAAAAAGTAAAAAATAACGCCATAATTCAGTTTCTTCAAATTACTTACAAGTAACCGTTTGTATACTCAATCTATACAGTATTACCTAAACCAGTCAGTATCTCGCACACATTAAACCCTGATATTTTACACAGTGTTGAAAATGTTATCATAGCTGTACCAAACATTAGTACAAATAAACGCTACATTATTAGTGCAACTTATATACTAAACTCTTCACCAAAAACGACTTATGAAACCCATTTTCGACAACTTTTCCATTTTTTGAGTGACCCGAATACTGATTGTTTTCTCTTGCTTGGCGACTATAATATTCCAACTGCAATTTGGACTCCCAACGATAAAAATGATCTACTCCTTACTGGTACTACTGCGGTATGTTCAGTCTTAAGTAATTTTATGAATGTTTATAAAGCCAAACAATACAACTATATCAAAAATCATAATGACAGGATTTTGGACCTACTCTTATCCAATAATAAATGTAACACGTCAACGGTAACTATCCCACTATTACCTATTGATCCGCATCACCCACCCTTCTGTGCTATGGTACCGATAGATATAAAGCGAGGTTCTTACATGAAGTCTAACACTATAATCAAATACAACTTTCACAAGGCTAACTATGAGTCAATAAATATAGATATTTCTAAAATTGATTGGGATTCAACACTTAATAGTGCAACAGCTGAAATGGCGTTAAATAACTTCTATGAAAAAGTATACGGTATTATAAAAGAACGCGTCCCGCTATCGAAACCCAAAAATGCATATTTTCCAGTATGGTTTTCCAAAACTCTTATACATATCTACAAAAACAAAAATAAAGCCTGGATAAAATGGAAGGTGTACGGAAATAATTCCGATTATCAAATTTTTGCACTGTACAGGGATAGATTTAAAACTGAATGTAATAATTGCTTCAATAAATATAAGGAACATGTAGAAAATAGTATAAAAACAAATATAAAATACTTTTGGACATATTTAAATAATCGCAAAGGTAATACTGGTATTCCCTCCGAAATGCAATACAAGGACTATCGTTCAAACAACCCCGAGGAAATATGTAATATGTTCGCAACCTTTTTTAACTCAGTATATGAACCATCCACACTTGACAATACTACCTGGTACCCTCCAAGTGTAAATGATGAAGTATGTGCAGTAATGTCAGACTTGTATTTTACTACGGAACAAATCAAACATTTATTAAAATCTTTGGACCCCTCAAAAGGACCTGGTCCTGATGGCTTGCCATCCGTATTTCTAAAGCATGCTGCTGACTCCTTAGCTAAGCCTCTGTACCTGATATTCTCAAAATGTTTGCAACTAGGGACCTTCCCAGCTCTATGGAAGTCAGCCAATATCATCCCTATTTTTAAGAATGGCACTAAACAGGATATCGAAAACTACAGACCTATTTCTATACTATGTGCACTAGCAAAAGTGTTTGAAAAACTAGTCCATGCCAAGGTCAGTTCATTCGTAAATAATCAAATCATACCTGAGCAACACGGTTTCGTAAGAAAGAGATCTACCGTCACTAACATGATGGTATTTACTGAATTTCTCTTCGATAACCTGGACCGTGCAACGCAGGTTGACGCAGTTTATACGGACTTTCGTAAGGCATTCGACAGGGTCGATCACAGACGTCTTCTAGATAAAATAGCATTTAATGGTATTCGCAGAAACTTGCTTCGATGGTTTTTGTCCTATGTAACGAGAAGAACCCTAAGAGTGGTGATAAATGGATTCCAGTCAGATGTTATCGAGGTCACTTCCGGGGTACCACAGGGATCGATATTAGGGCCCTTGCTATTTAATATCTTTATTAATGACATAAAAACTTGCTTTAAAAATACTAATATACTCTTATATGCGGATGACCTAAAAAATTTTAAAAAAAATTCATGTCTAACTGATTGTAGTCATCTCCAAGACGATCTTAACCGATTAAGCAATTATTGCACAGCGAATAATTTGGAATTAAGTTTATCAAAATGTAACATTATTACCTTCACTAAAAACAAAAATAAATTTTGTTATAATTATGTGCTGTGTAATGAACAACTCCAACGAGTAGATCTTGTGCGTGACCTCGGAATACTTCTTGATTCAAAGCTACATCTAGACCAACATGTTAACAGGATTGTCGCAAAGGGTTACCAAATGTACAATTTTGTTACCTTAGCTGCAACCGATTTCAAAAGAAGTACCACTTACATTTATCTATACAATAGTCTAGTCCGCCCTCAAGTCGAATATGCGAGTATCATCTGGGATCCCTATTACAACAAATACATAGATACTATAGAGAAAATACAATATAAATTCTTAAAATCTGTAAACTACAAAATATATAAAAAAGGTCGATTACCATATACGCACTTATTAAATAAGTATAAGTTATCCTCTCTTAAGAATAGACGTCTGTTTCTACAGGCAATGTTTCTTCATGGACTATGCCATAACCAAATCGATTGCGCCCAACTTGTCCGCAGTATATGTTATGTGGTACCCAGAAGCGTTAACCGACGAGGGGCGCGCGCCTACCGGCAGTTCGCGACGGCCCCGTGCCGCACTAACGCCGGCGCGCGCGCGCCTCTGCGCCGGCTGCTCGCCTCATACAACCAATATTTTACGCAGATAGACATTTTTCACCTATCAGCTACTAGATATAGACACGCCATTATGCAAGCTCTAAATTAAATATAATTGTTTTGATACGCCTTAAACTTTACTATATATTACTATATTTTATGCTATCTATTATACCTACTGCTAATTTAATTTAATATACGTTTAATAACTGCTGTACGTGATCACCCCGCAAAAACGTGCCGACCTGTTGACTTTTAAATGTTGCCTAATTCAAATCAACATCATACAAATGAGAAGCGCGTTTTTTTTTTTTTTTTGGGGTGAACACCCATTTCACATAAAATATCCATGTTCAAAATTAGTACTTGCTTTTCTCCACGAACTGAAATTATAATTACTAATCTGTACAACTGATCCACTTTTGACAACCCCAACTCATGTAAAGTAATCCGTGGATAATGCTGTTGGCCATGCATATTGTAACACATATAATTGTAATTTTAAGTCTTACATAAATTTTATGGTTGTATGTTATCCCTAAAATAAATAAATAAATAAATAAATACAATTAATCTTATTTTGGCGTCGGTGCCATATAAAGAATGTGTAAAATATTGAAAATTGACGATTTTAGTAAGTTGTGACACGATGGCACCGACTCCAAAATAACATTAATTGTATATACTGTATAGATTGAGTATACAAACGGTTACTTGTAAGTAATTTGATGAAACTGAATTATGGCGTTATTTTTTACTTTTTAGCTTTTTTGGAGTCGGTTTTATTTTTTTGTTTAAAAGTTTATTTATTTTACACTTTTTAGTTAATTGTTACTTAAAAGTTTATCTCGTGACAATTCGAACAAGCCCAAACACGGCTAGGATACATTATTTTATTACATAGATCTGGTGCCTACCTTCCTGCCCCATCATCAAATCAATTCGATGGTACCATTCTCATCAGGAAATTTTAAATTTGTGACTATGAAGTTGCTTAGCTAAATTAATCAAGATATTTTGTCGCCACCCGTAAATCATTTATCACTGAGGAGTTCCGATGGCATTCTGTGGTCTTCTGCATCAGTTCCACTTACACTTTCTGAATGCAAATGCTTATTATGTTTCTTATAATACCAAAATCGCTATGTATGACTACAATATTTGAGGACTTCCTTCAATTCCTCATAGATTCCATCATCAGATTTTCACCAAAATTAAATGGGACCAACTAAAAAGTACCTTCTATAAAACCAAAAAAAAAAATTGAAATCTGTCAAATAGTCTTTGAGTAATCGGTGAACATCCATAAAAAAAAAAAAAAAACATTCCGTCGAATTGAGAACCTCCTCCTTTTTTTGGAAGTCGGTTAAAAAATACGATGAGCGGCCGTGCACGTTGTTGCCAGATTAAACTCCAATCAATCTAATTAATTATACCCTTGTGCTGGCTTCCGCGCTTTGATAGAGATATGAAATGTGGCGTTTATCTGAACTATTATATATTATATGAATGGACTAAGTATGTACTCAGTGTGAGTTCCAAATAACAACTTCATTAAATTAGTTGATTGAATTATTAAAATTCAATAATTTCGTGAATGAAAGCTAGTTCTGATATTAGTTATATACAATATGTATATTAAAATGTAACTCTAGTTTTACAAGATCGACACTTCTGGCACTTGGGCAAACAAACAGACATCAGAGTGTCGGTAATAAGCTCTGTTCGTCCCACAGGCACAGGTACGGAAAAAGAACCGCAGAATATTTCCGTCGAAAACATGACATTCAATAATGTACGTATAAAGTTAGTGGATATCTGTAGGTAGCGTTAGGGTGTTCTATATAAAAGGATTATATTCACTTCAGCCACTCAAACATGTAGGTTTTGCTGTGAGCGCGAACAAAGTAACTTGTTTTTTTTTTTTACATTTATAATGCCGCGAGTTGTATTATGTAGAATATACAATTATTTGGTGTTTGGTGGTGTACATTTCATTAAGTTCAGTTCAACAAAATACACATACAAACGCTTTGGCTTTGGCTACGCGCATGTCTTCGAAGAGTCCGCAACATCGTTGTCCCGTGAGCGATGCGACGTACAGGACTAATACAAAATAACCAAATTACCTACACACAAACTTACCCCTACACTAATAATGAGTACCTATGTTGAATGTTTGACGTGACATTTAGTCGCTATGCATTGCGATTGCAAATTAAATTATTGTTTGATCTGTTTGCGAAAGCAGGACTTTTTGTCTTTGCGGGGGACAGCGAGAGGTACGGGACAACGTTACGGTCCCGCCCAAAGCAGGACGAATGGTCTCGTTAGTGATACAGGCTTTATTTTTGGTATGCATGCTCATGCCTTTCAAATAATAAAAGATGCATATCCTGAATGTAAAATACATTAAAAATGTTTTTTTTTTGCTAGAAAAACGTCCTCTAAATGGTTCCTCCCAAACCCTAATAATGTATTTAAAGGAAAATGAAGAAAATGTCCTTTGATGGTAAGTACAAAATAACATTAACTATGCAATAAAAACTATTTCTTCTTCTGCTGATAATTACTTACCACTCTGACCAGTTCTACTTGTAGTTCGCCAGTTTTTAGTGGTCTAGTATTAACCCAACAAGTTTTGTTTCTACTATGAAAATCACTATCAGTATAATTGTTACAAGTACCATAAAAACTCCAAAACACATTGTGTATATTATAGTTATTTGTTATGCATGGCTGCAAAGTTTGAAGCCACGTAAGCGAAGGAATCTACAATTGAACGAGAGTGTAATGAAATTAAGGCACGAGAAGTCAAATAATTCTGCAGCCTTGCGAAACACACAACTTTTCACTTCGGTACAGCGAACAAAATGTGAGACGTAAGAAAAACTATGAAATTATAACAAACCGATTATACCTTCATAGTTTTTCATTTAAAACTAGTAACAATGAACCTACGAAGCATACTCATAACAAAACAAATAAATCAATATGTAAAATAATATAAATTCGAACTTCAAATGACTTTTCCACGCTAGCGGATAAAACTGACTTTTCCACGCAGATTTGGCGCTGTAAACGGAACTTTTCCGATGTGGTGAGGGGAAAAAGATATTATTTACAGGCACATTTTAGCTTAGTCATAATCTTAAAAAACCCCGCGTGGAATTCGGTCTGTGTCAGTAAGCGGCTAATTCACCCATCTACCCTGGAGCCGAAACTTGAAGTAAAGTCCAGATAAAATGTTATACAAATACCACTAAATAAAACTATGTACACTCCAAAATCAATCGCTTTTCACACTTATTTAAATTTTTGACGTGATTTCAAAGACAGAGTATATATTTAGAGGTGTATATCGGACGATACAGTACCACTTCTCTATTTTTACGTCCTTGACTGTAGTACTATCTAAATTCAGTCCATGGCAAATATCACCCAAATCGGTCTAAGCATGAATAGGTAAGAAATATACACATAGAAATCCATACTTCCTCAACCTTTCGATTTTAGGTCTAATATTATTTAGAAGTAAGATTAGAGGAAAGGTGAATATAGATATTGAGGAAAAGTATTTACATTTTCTTTACAGTTATGTTTATGTATGCACAACTAAATATATACGTATAATTATATCTACAGTTACATACTCCAAAAGTAGGTATGTAAAGTATATTTAAGTATATAACATTGACTTTTTATTAAAAAAAAATGTACACCACATTGTGAGTCTTCCCGGTGGGCATCAGCACTAACAACTCTGTGCAGCTGGTGATGTGCGAGCACGCCACGTAGAGCTACCCGTGCGAGAAGCAGCCCGTGCGCAGGTCCACGCCGGCGGCGCGCGGCGTCTGACCCTGCAACTTGTTGATGGTCATGGCGAAGCAGACTCTCACGAGGAACTGCAGGCGCTTGAAGCGGAGCGGGAAGTTGCTCGAAATGAGGGGGATGCGGGGGATGAACACGGCTGCTCCGGCGCCGCACCCCATCAGGATTTGTGCCTCGATGAGGTTTCGCTGCAGCTGCACTACTTTTAGCCTGGTTCCGTTGTATAACCGTGAAGGTGAAAAATTCCGAAGAAGCATGATCGGAACTCCAACTTTCAGGGTTAATGTGTGTGCTGGGAGTCCTGAAGCGCTCAATAGAATTATATACTTCCTGTTCACCTTCCATTTCCGCCAAAATCCGCGCATTAACAGCTCTCTCTCAAACCGAAGAGTTCTCACGTCGCGTCACCTGACTCAGGTCTCCGTATACGCTCCGAACGTTGTCTTCAACGGACGGAACGATCGTGCATAACGTCTCTGGTAATCGAATCAGGCCGTTGGTTTCCTCCAGAAGTCTTTCTCCAACCTGAAACAGTACCTGGGCAAATTCTTGCACATGTGAGCCTCCTCCTTGTTGATACCACTGAGCCACTTATCTCGTATTGTGTTGTATTATTAAATTAATTATATTAAATTAAATTTGTTTATATCCGTACCCCCTCTTCCAAACATAGAGTTCATTTGGCAAAATGCCAATGTATTAATTTTAGCGCCACCTGTTAGTTTAGCAAGGTACTCAATAGTAGTCGTAGGCTCGTGTAGCACATATTTGAGAAAAGTTTGCTCCTCCTTCCTAAGTAGCGCCTTAAGATTCAGGAGCATACTTAAGTCAATCAAGTGTAGTGGCTACCCCCCCTTTTATGGAATGATTTTTATAGCCTATAACCTGTGCGGGAATTTTCTCTACAGATTAGTAAAGTTTGCGTCAAAATCTGTTCGGCCGTTTTCACGTGATGCGCGTACAAATAAACAGACAAACAGATAAACAGACAAACAGTCAAAAAATCTAAAAACCGTTGGAACGTGTCCTGTTATCGATTCTAAGTATCCCCGGCCAACTTTTTTCGAATATCTTCCATGTACCTACAGACTTTCGAGTCTCTTCAGCTTTATTATATGTATAGATAGATAGAATATAGAAGATAGATTAAGGTGTAAAGATAAGAGGATTAAGGAGTAAGGTGGTAAAATGGAATGTCTATGTACATTAAACATATATAGATATTCTACTACTATAACATAGAAAATCTAAAAAATAAGTGATATGGAGTATTAGAAGGTCACTAATTCAATTTTATTTTTAATATGTTTGTATGTATGTGTCGATGTAGCTTCATCACGCCAAAACGGCCAAACATATTTCAACTATTTTTTGGACACGGGTAGCTGGGCATCCCCAGATAATTATAGGACACTTATTATTCGATTACGCTGAAGACAAAAAGAGGGTTATGTTTTTTCCTCCGCTGACGAAGTTGAATTCTAAAAGGCTACAATACAAATCTCATCTCTGTGCGGACGAAGTCGCGGCCAACAGCTAGTGGAATTATATACTGCCTGTTCACCTTCGATTTTCACCAATATCCGCGCATTAACTGGCGCTGCCTGTTCAATTTTCAGCGTGAGTATGGATCTCTCACAAACCGAAGAGCTCTCACGTTGCGTCACCTGGCTCAGGTCTCCTTATACGCTCCGAATGTGGTCTTCAACGGATGGAACGATCCTGCATAACGTATCTGGTAATCGAACCAGGCCGTTGGTTACCTCCAGAAGTCCTTCTCTAACCTGAAGCAGTACCTGGGCGAATTCTTGCACATGTGAACCTCCTACTTGTTGATACAACCGAGAAACTTATCTCGTATTTTGATGTATTATTAAATCAATTATTCGATTAAATTTGTAAATACTGTACCCCCTCTTCTAAATTTAGAGTTAATTTTAGCAAAAAGATATTAATTGTAGCGCCACCAGTTAGTTTAGAAAAGTACTCGATACTCGGCTCGTAGCAAATATTTGAGAAAAGTTTGCACCTTCTTCCTAAGTAACGCGATACGATTCAGGTGCAAACTTAACTCAATGAAGAGTAGTGGCTTACCCCCCTTTTAGGGATAAAATTTTTATAGCCTATAACCTGGCCGGAGATTTTCTCGACAGATTAGTAAAGTTTGCATCAAAATCTGTTCAGCCGTTTTCACGTGATGCGCGTACAAATAAACAGCCAAACAGATAAATAGATAAACAGATAAAAATTCTAAAAACTGTTGGAACGAGTTCTGTTATCGATTTTAAGTATCCCCGGCCAATTTTGTTTCGAATATCTTCCATGTACAGACTTTTGACCCTCTTCAGCTTTATTATGTGTTATCACACAAACAACTTATTTTTAAATATTTTTGTGTTATATATTTTCTGATATTCTCCAGGCATAGTAGCATTTTTTTATGCAACAAGATTATTAAATTTTAGTGGTCGATTGAGCTGTACTAGATAGAGCGCATGCGATGCGGCGCGAGCGCAAACCTTGGTTTGTGTGTCCACACACCCCGCGCTCCGCACTGATCCCCACACGCGTACTGAAACGCATACATAACGCATTCGTTTACTGCATAAGGTCAACCGGGGCGAATGCGACTATGGCTCAAATAATATATAATTATGTTATTGTCAAAAGACGCATGTGGCCCGTAGTCTTTTTTGTCCCGGTTGGCCTTACATCCGTCAGTGTCGTTTCTTTCTACGTTAGTATATAGGTATATTATTTGGCAAAATCCTTTGTGGTAATAAGAGACGATGCGCGGCCTTCCAAAGGCATGGTGCCTCGCCTGACATGTAAGTACACCGACCGCTTATTTACCGGCGCGAAACAAGCCGACGGCTGCGGGACCTACATTTGTTGAATTTTGAAGTTGAGTAGAAGAACGCGCCGGCTACAATTTCTTCGAAGATGTGGTGCCGACGGCGGCATGACCAAAATCTATTTTGTGTTGGAGCTTCCGTTCTCGAGTTCATTTAAATTAATCTGCTTAAGTTTGATGTAACTGGGGAAACTAGCTCCTTGGAAAATATAGTTCAATGGGATTTTTGTGGTGGTCATTGTACATTAATTTTGACTACTAAGATTGACTCAACCCGTAATCAATTACCTGCTAGTAAAACAAGAGGGGTTATTCCGGTCTGATCCCCAAAACTGATACCCCGTTAATTATTATTACATTTTCATTCCTCTCTGATCCACTCAAAAATTTGCTATTCCTGTCGGATCCCCCGTCTCATTTTCGAAGGTAAGGACAGTCGAGAGAAAAAGTTTCATCCTTCAAAATCATATTTATTATTGGCGGCACTCGCAAATAATTATTCGACATCCTTTACTTTTTGTATCCTAGCCTTTTTTATTGCGCTCGCACTTCTACACATGAATTTTGAAAAAAAAACATAAACATACAAACCATTCAACACATTAATAGTAAAATCTATTAAATAAATGTAACATTTCAGTCCGATGGTTTAAAGCAAATTTTGTAAATAACGCCATTTGAAGTCTGTGGCATTTTTTACCCGGCAACGAGTACTCGTGCTTGTAAATTACCAAATGAATACCTGTTAATTCTAGAACTTACATACAAATTAAGCCTTGTAATTGTTTTCGATACCTGAAGTAAAGGCAATAGTTTTAAGACTATTATAAAGATTAATTAGACTCACTGAAATGCAGTAAAACAGAAAAATAGAACGGTCCAAAAACCTAAAATGTTTAAATAACAACCTTTTTTTTATTTATAATGAATATATCATTATAATTAAAATAAGTGCATACCTATTTTCTTTATAACGATCTTTATTCTGTAAATAGGCCGCAAGGGCACTTTTACAAGTCTGACTCTACGGCATTTCCCAAGAGGAGACCACTAAGGAGAAGAAAGCCGAAACAAACTCAAGAGTCAGTATTTTTTTCGAAATAACTCTTTTATCTAATACAATACAGTTAGCCTATTCTAAATATATATTTTAAATATAAAGTACATGCGTAGTTCTCAAAGAAGACACATCAAAACTTATAAAAGTGAAAATATAATAATAATCCAAGAAAATAAATCAAAATATATTTTTTAATTTAAAACAACTTAAGTACGTTTGATACTACCGCCTTATAAGAACCGTGACCCGGTAAAAGTAAATTATTTGGTTTCTGTTTTGGGCCATGCATTTTTGTCTGTTAAATAGTCCTCTACTCTATAATATGCCTTTGTCATTAGAGACTTTTTAAGTACTTTTTGAAAGCTGGAAAAGGTAATTTTAAAGCATCATCTGGTAACTTATTATAAAAATGTATAGATGGCCTATGAATATGGCTACTTTACGAACGCGAAACTTTCTAATGGCGATTTTGTTTTTATTTCTAGTATTAAAATGGTGGATATCTGATAATAACATAAATAATACTCTCATAAATATATTGGGATGCTACGGTTAATATGTTGATGTATTTAAAATGTTCTTTTAAAGAGTCACTGGAATTCAGGTTATATATAGAATGAATCGCTCTTTTTTGTAGCACAAATATAGTCTGTATGTCAACTGCTTTGCCTCAAATCAGAATTTTGTGATAGCACTGTCCGTTTCATCATATTACAAGGCAAATAACATAACTCTCAATAACTTGAAAAGGTGGAGATGTGTTAATTCACTGATTAGAACACAACACGAGTAAGATGAAGACTAATACTAATAAGAATTATTTGGAATCAACAAGACGCGGTGGACACTGCCCATCGCTGATTGGTTACATTGGGAACTCAAAACAATGCCCACCCCTAACCTTTGCAGGTAAAATATTATTTGAGGTCACGTTTGTTGTGTCTTTACATAGTCAATGTTTTAATACGCAAGTACAAATGTTATATTCAAATGGTTATATTAACATTAAAGTTGTAAACGAATTTTGTTAGTGATTGTACCACGTTTTAGCTAGGGTATCAGTCCGGAATAAAAAATAATATATTTATTTCTGATCCCCTGCACAGGGGATCCAACTAGAATAAAAAAATATTCCGAATAGCTCAAACAAGAGGACTGCCAATTACCATACTCGTGGAAAGATGTGTCTGTGAGGTGCCGAAAGGATTTTCCTTACGGCTTTTTGATTGGACCTGCGACCATGGGAGAATATGGGCTTGACCTGTGGTGTGGCCGTGAGCTTAAGCACCAAGGATGGTAGACAGCCTCGGGCGGGCTGACCCTACGGGCATTCGCTCTTGCGCGCTCGCTTGAAAAGGGGGTTATTTTGCATGCTCCGAACCTTCGACGACACCCTGACCATTGGGCTCGACTTCGGACCTCGCAATGCCTTTTTTTCCTAGGTTATGCTTGGTGGTGGTAAGCACAGTGATTGAAAAATTATTCTTATTTTACTGTCACTAATCTTATAACCGAATAGACGTGGTTAACCAGACCAGATCGTCCGAAAACCAATGGCGATCCGTACGATGCTTGGGTCGATAAACGTCCCGGTGCTCGGGGAGGAGTAAGCGTAAAGCCACTGTTCAGCCTCAGGTCTGGAGAGTGCCAGGAGCCTCGAGCGATTCCTGTCTGAGCTGACATTTTTTATGGCCGTGAGACTGTGTAAGGAAGATATTGTGTCCCAGCCCCTTTGAATTTTGGGTTGGGCCGGTAAATTTGGACTCGGTCCGGCTAGTCAGGCGTTTGTGGCTTTAACCAAGCACGTGATCGCGCAGTTTGTTCCCGTTGGGGTTTTGAGGATTATACCTGCGAGATCCGAAGTACTGTGGATTGAAAACAGGAACGCCGGCAATGCCATACTCGAAATTTTGCGAATTCCTAGACCACCATATCTTATTGGTAAGGTGGCTTGGGTCCATTCCTGCTCGCTTATTCTGATATTTACTATTGACTCAATTTAGGATTTTAAAAGAGTATCATGGGTTTAACTAGGCTTGGGAATTTCCAAATGGGGCAACACCGGAGCAGGTAATTGAATTTTGGAACAAGCAAACAGCTAGACCACACCATTGTAACTGAATCAAAGTAAAATGTCTAACAATTTTTATCGGCAAATCCTTGTGAATATTAAAAACTGTGTACCTCCAGGTTACTTATTTCAGGTACCTTCCATGAAAGGACTAATGTGGAAGTTTTTTAACAGTTTAAAAATAGAATAAAATAGGATAGGAAAATTAATTCATGATGTGATCAATTTGTACGTAAGTAATCATTAAAATATGTTTAACATTTTACTAAAATTTGACTTTGAAACAACCTAACCATTTTTAATAAATATGGAATTTAATGCAAATAAGAACCTACCTATTATGGTTAAATAATAGGTAGGTTCTTTAAACTAAATAAACACGCAGTAGATATTATGCCATACAATAGCATACCCAACAATTGGACTAGTGTCAAGTTAATCCTCCATTCGATTGATACCTTTCCATTTTCACTTATTGTAATGAAATACGACTGGTGTTGTCCGATATGGGTCAATCAATAAAGCTCGAATATTTCAGTACTATAACAATTACTGTGATGACAAAGCAATAAGGCTTAAGGCATCGACCACACCGCTGCTCAAAATACGACTTGCGTACGGAACTCGTATATCACCGTGCTTTGAGCAGCGGGGTGGTCTATCCTGGGTCCGGAACTCGTACGTCAGCGTGCTTTGACCAGCGGGGTGGTCTATCCTGGGTACGGAACTCGTATGTCAGCGTGCTTTAAGCAGCGGGGTGGTCTATCCTGGGTACGGAACTCGTATGTCAGCGTGCTTTGAGCAGCGGGGTGGTCTATCCTGGGTCCGGAACTCGTATGTCAGCGTGCTTTGAGCAGCGGGGTGGTCTATCAAGGGTTCGGAACACGTATGTCAGCGTGCTTTGAGCAGCAGGGTGGTCTATCCTGTGTACGGAACTCGTATGTCAGCGTGCTTTGAGCAGCGGGGTGGTCTATCAAGGGTTCGGAACACGTATGTCAGCGAGCTTTGAGCAGCAGGGTGGTCTATCCTGGGTCCGGAACTCGTATGTCAGCGTGCTTTGAGCAGCGGGGTGGTCTATCAAGGGTTCGGAACACGTATGTCAGCGAGCTTTGAGCAGCGGGGTGGTCTATCCTGTGTACGGAACTCGTATGTCAGCGTGCTTTGAGCAGCGGGGTGGTCTATCCTGGGTACGGAACTCGTATGTCAGCGTGCTTTGAGCAGCGGGGTGGTCTATCCTGGGTCCGGAACTCGTATGTCAGCGTGCTTTGAGCAGCGGGGTGGTCTATCAAGGGTTCGGAACACGTATGTCAGCGAGCTTTGAGCAGCGGGGTGGTCTATCCTGTGTACGGAACTCGTATGTCAGCGTGCTTTGAGCAGCGGGGTGGTCTATCAAGGGTTCGGAACACGTATGTCAGCGAGCTTTGAGCAGCGGGGTGGTCTATCCTGGGTACGGAACTCGTATGTCAGCGTGCTTTGAGCAGCGGGGTGGTCTATCCTGGGTACGGAACTCGTATGTCGGCGTGCTTTAAGCAGCGGGGTGGTCTATCCTGGGTGCGGAACTCGTATGTCAGCGTGCTTTGAGCAGCGGGGTGGTCTATCCTGGGCATGGATAATAGGCAAGATGCCGAGGTAACAAAATCTAAATTTTGATTAGCCGTCGGTTAGATAATAAAAATATATTGGACACATATAATTCGTTTTTTCTAATTTATATATTTACTAGCGGCCGCCCTTCGTCCGCGTAGATTTTAGGTAAATCCAGAGATATAAATGAAGAAAACTTTTCCTGTCAGTTGCTGTTAATGTTTTTAAAAAAAATACTCAATAACACAAAAGACTCTATATTTAGCGTCCAACGGATTTAGAGTGAGAAAATTGAGATATTGAACATTATTCCATAATAAGGCAACACTGGCACTTTTAATTTGAACGCCTGCTAGACTATGACAAGCGAAGTTCCCGACGCTGCCCAAAATATAATGTTCTAGAAGGTCCTCCGGCGTTTCAAAAGCATACTATATTAAGGTAAAGCAAAAAAATTGGTTGTCTGTAAAGTCGGTTTACAAAAGATAATTTTACGTGCTACCGTCATAAGAAAACCGACGTCATAATTTTACTACGGCACCATCTTTTTTTTTCTCTCTCTCTCTCCGTCCCTCCGTCCCCCTCTTTCTCACTCTCAGTCTCTCCTTCCCTCTCTCCCTCCTTTTCTTCCTCTCTCTCTTCTCTTTCTCTTCATCTATCCCACCTAGCTCTCTTCCTCCCGCCCTCTCTCTCCTTTTTACCCTCCCTCCCTCCCTCTTCGTGTTTTCCTTTAATTATTCATTAAAAATATATTTTTGGATAGCTCTACTCTACCTATTATAAAAGAAACCTGCTGTCCTGCTGTCATGTTTCTAGCCACAGTTTAACATTAAAAATCACACGTTACTTACGTGAATTTTCAACCCTCATCTTAACCCCTTCAATGGATGAATTGGAAAAGATGCCCTTATCAATGTTTTTCACTATACATTAGGAGGTTGTTGCCGAAGTTTTAAGCGTTGAAAACGACATGTTTCCCATACAAACTTTCAACTTTTTTTAACCCCCTTTTGGAATGTTTTTTTATAGAAACGCTAAAAATAAGATTTTTCTTCGTTGACAACACGTCATCCACTAAATGACGTCATTATGGCGGTTACGCTTTTTTAGAATGAGCAACTCTAAAACTAGATATTTTCGCCTTCATTCGCCAAGGTTTATTTCAAGAAGAATGTCTTAATGAGCTTGTTTCTAATATATGATTTTGAAGCGCCTAGTCAAACGACAATATATCGCTGGTATGCGGAGTTTCGACGGGGCCGTGCCTCTCTCAGTACCGTCTCTTCTGCAGGTCGACTAAAAACAGCGGTAACGCCTGAAAACTTCGCAGCTGTGCAAAAAATAATACAAGATGATATGCAGATGATGCAGACATGCGACATACGAGCATGTCCGGGTAACCATAGGTATTGGAATTAATGCAATCCAAACAACTTTACTTAATGAGTTGGGTGCCAGAAAATTAATTTCCCGACGGGTACCCCATAATTTATCTGAAGTGCAAAAGGCGGCTCGTCTTAATTCTGTCAACTCTGCAACGCTTCAACGATGGGAAGTCAAAAGCCGTGAATAATATCGTTTCAGGTGACGAATCATGGATTTATTCGTATGAGCCCGTAGAAAAACAACAATCTGCAGTTTGGATCTTCGAAGACGAGGACAAGTCAATGAAAAATGTGAGTTCCCGTAGCATATCTAAGGAAATTATCGCTTTGTTTGTTTCAAAAAAGTACATGTTACCAGTTTCCTTACAGGAACGAAGAACGGTTACCGCTGACTGGTACGCTGCAGTTTGTTTGCCAGAAATGATCGCGGAACTTTGCAGAGACAAACCGACACGTCGCATCATCTTTCATCATGATAACGCGACGTCCCATGCAGCCCATTAGACAAAAGATTTTTTGCAGCAGGAAAACGTCGAGTTGTTGATTCTACCTCCGTAAAGTCCTGACCTAAGTACAAACTGCAAGGGGAATATGAGGTTTTTTTATTCCCGATCATTTCGGTGTGCCCCTCGGAAAATGCACCCCCAGCTTGTTTCGTAAGGCAAAATACTTTTAAGTTTTTCAAGATTCCCATGATGTTGATTTTGATGAGTGATTAACATGATTAACATAGAAATGATGGTAACAAATAGTTGATTTTACACTATAGGAAAATTTGTCTAACCTTGATCGGCTGTACCTCCGTTAATATTGTACCAAATTTTATGCTTTTCAACTTTTTCGTGCAATATGGTATCCAAAATGTGCTTAGTTTAAGAAATATACGTTGAAGAAAATAGTTTGAAAAAAATTGAGGGATTTTGCACTTTTGTACTTGTACGAGTATACAAACACCTATCAGTATAGCACACACGTACGAGTATCACAACTAGGGATGCAATCCGGGCCGGCAGATCCGGTAATCCGGCCAGATCGGGTACTTTTTGGCGGCGACCGGATCCAGTAAAAATTTACCGGATTCGGACCGGATCCGGTAGACCCGAAGAGACTGGAGAGACACCACAACAGACATACATACGGACTACCCAACCCAAGAAAGTTGATTCTAATTTAGTTAAAATTCGAGTTAGGAAATAAAAATATTAAGAGTCAATATGATCTAGATCTAGAAGCTAGCTTTAAATAACACTGTCTTTCTTAATTATTCTTTGTGACGTTAATGTTTAATGGTTAATTATGTTTCTTTGGCCAAATTAGAAAAGCATTTTTTCAATTAACGTTATTACAATTATAACATGTATCTTACCTATTCTTTAATGTGAAATGTGATGTGATATGTGATTACTGATTAGCTTTCTTTATGTATGTTTAGTCGTACGGGTAGTAAGGGAGTATAGTATTTTATTATTGTTTTTAGTATTGTTACCTCTTATAGTATTAATAAAATTTATTAAATATGATATAGTAGAGAAGAAAAGTGGGGTCGAATTTAAAAAAAACGGTGATGAATCATGATCCAATACACCAAATTAGTGGTAAATTCTTAATTTGGCAGTTAAAAAGTTCCTTTAATTAAACTGTTATTTTATTTTTTATAAAGAAGATTTAATTTTGTTGTATTTACTATGAGACAAGGTTACTATGTCTTCATGTGTGTCTGTAAATAGGTTAATAATGTTGTTAACTATTTGTTAAGGCAAAATATTATTGAAACAGATGCTTACATTTTCATATTACTGTGAAATAAGTGGCTAGTGAGGCTGATTTTTGACTTAATAAGGGTGATTTTTAGCGCTAAACCGTTGTTTCATTCGTTAATTTGCAAAAGAAGCTCCACATGTCTACTTTACGGCCAATAAACTGGACAAAAAGCATAAAACTTGACTAGCAGAATTGGACCGGATTGCAATCCCTAATCACAACGTACATTCAGCATCAAATACTTAGTCTGTACCAACCAAAGTGACAGATATATCGCAACACATTTATATTTATAGACATAACATACGTGACGATATATTTGGTGCTTTGCGTCCTACAGACTATTTTATGCTGACTGCACTCGAAAAGGCATCAACGAATTTTACAATAATAAAAAACTCGCCAATATCGAATACGCATTACGCTTTAATGATTGATTCACCTCGTTTGTATGTTCTTGTTGCAAATCTAGACACGCGGCAGCGTGTCAAGCCAAGTTCAAGCAAAGGAACTGGCTACCAGCGCCGAGTGTGATATTACACGAACCACTTTTGACCCTTCTATAAAACTCAAAACCTCTTTAACGTAAACACATAAAACTACGTGTATATCCATAAGGACATCTCGAAGCCAAAATATGAAGGTCAAAAAGTCGTAAATTTTAGCACTGACTGACTGACTGACATATAGTACCTAAATCTAACCTACTTCCAGATGACCTAGAAGGATGAAATTTGGAATCCAGCTCGGTGATTGTAAGGAAGCGTAAGAAAAAAAATTAAAATAAAAAAAGTTGAAAATAGGGGGGGGTAACAAAAAATTATTTGACGTTATAACGTTTTGTAAATTGATGAATGAACACCGGCTGCATCTACGAAAAAGTGTCACGAGCCGCTCGTTACATTGCGATTGCGACTGTGCGACTGCGACTGCGACTGCATACACAGGTAAGTGGGTAGGTAGGTGGGTAGGTAGGTGGGTAGGTAGGTGGGTGGGTAAGTAGGTGTGTAGGTAGGTAGGTAGGTAGGTGGGTGGGTAGGTGGGGAGGTAGGTAGGTAAGTAGGTGGCTATATAGGTAGGTAGGTACGTTGTAGGTAGGTGGGTATGTAGATGTAGGTGGGTAAGTAGGTGGGTAGGTAGATGAGTAGGTAGGTGGGTAGGTAGGTGGGTAGGTAGGTGAGTAGGTAGGCGGGTAGGTAGGTGGGAAGGTGGGTGGGTAGGTAGGTAGCCATATCTATGACGCGCGGTCATCGAATTTTGCATAGAACTTGGCACTCATTTAGATCTCCATTCTTTTTGCGGCGAAACCCACAAAGCCAAGCATAATTTTTGTATTGAACTTGGCTCTCCTTTTTTACATTTATGTTTTTGGTGAGATTAAATTATATTTCAAAGAGGAAAACTCGGGATATGAGATGGCGCTGTCGGAAATAAACTGTTTGGAACAATAAATGACACACGTAAGTAAGTAGCTACTGTTATTGCATTAGATATTTTGTTTTAGCGCGCTCCAACTCCCTGCGGGCAAGGACTCTCGTCAACGTCAGTCAGGGACAGGCGTCTGAAGCGTCTTCTGGTATTTCAATTACCATCTTGCCGCGTGAGAATAAGGGAAACAATAATCGTAAATAAATATTATCATGAACCGGTTGAGACATTTCAAATGTAAATCTTATACGCAGGTGTAGGTGTTTATGTTGGACACTAATCAAAACGATATAAAAATGTATTATTTAATAATTAAAATTGTCACAATAAATATTCTGTAAAATTTTCGGGTGGAAAATAAGGTCTGTGCTCACGGGTGCGAAACGTGCCAGGTGACCAGGCTCATCTCGCTCCAGCTCCAAGTCTTTGCCAACCAATGTGTTCGTGGAATACTTGGAACCTACTGGCCCGAGAAAATCTCAAATTAGAACCTAGCACGCTACTGTCCATGTCCATACTCGATGAATAAAAGTCACAAAGCGAAATCAAGCGCGAAGGTCAAGTCCGGTCGGAAGGGAGAGTCACGTGGACGCTCTCTGTCCCATTATAGGGAACGCAGGACAGGATCATAAGTAAATATTCTGTGATATGTTCTCTTTTTAATCGACAGCTGGTGTTACTTTGTCATTGGCATCCATAATTTGGGAGGCCCTTTTTATAAATTTTCGCAACACCAGCGAAGCTTGAAAATATAATAATGGTCAATAAGTTAGTAAACCCCACAGTATAACAGCACCAACTTACTAACATAGATAACTAAGTGGGTAGGTACTGTACTGAGTAAGGTATACACATGTATAGTTACAATAGAGTAGTGCGGAATCCACTATATGTATGTACTTCATGCAACTTCGGGAATTGTCAGGTACACGAAAAACACATTTAGCTCGCCTTACCTCCTAGCTAATAAATTGCAAACAACGTAGGTGTAGGTATAGGCAGCTGTAGAGAAAAGTAAACCCTTGTTCATATGCGGTTGTATAGTAGAATCCTACCGTTTTCTGTGGCTGATTGTATTTTATCTACCTCCCTCTTACTTATCCCTGGGTTCACCAACTGCGACATCTATACTATTATAAAGTTGTAAATATAAAATGTCTGTACCTACACTAAAACTATTAAAATAAAAAGTGTTACGGACTAAGTATTTGATCGACGGGTTATCTGTCGCTGAATCGAAAAATTATTTTTTTTGTTTTTTGTGTCTGTTGTTGAGGCTTCGTGATGCCAAAACGGATAAAAAGATTTAATCTTTGGCACACGGGTAGCTGGGTTTCCACCAGACATTATAGGATACTTTCTACCCGACTACGCTGAAGCAAAAAAGCGGGTTATGCTATTATCCTCCTCCGCGAACGAAGTTTCGGGCCCCTTCTAGTAGGAGCCTACTCAAGTAGACCAATTTAACAGTTTACATAAATTCCCGTTACATTTTCAATACACGGGAGTCGAGAACAGACCTGCCGTTTAACTTTTTGTAAAGATGACACTGTATCCGCCTGCTTTTGTTTTAGTTTCATCGATAGACGTGAAAAGGTGAGCCAACTTTTTTCCCGTTCAGCCATATTTCTGTTACGAAGTTATTTTATATCAAAATATTTAAATTGTCAACAGCAAGTGCACTCCAATAAGTTATCGTAGAAGTTTAATTTCCATTATTCTGTGGAATTGTTTTTATAATTTACTTTAGGATTATATTTATTGAATGGACATTTTATTGTCGATATCATGAAATGTGCATTAAAGAAACTTACTTATACACTATGTATGCACTAAGGCACTAACTGAACTTCTTGCTGCCTCTTTACCAGGGAAGGCGGGGCTCCACGTGAACCTAATAGTACGCGTAAGGGCGTATAGGGGATAAGATTTAATGATGTTTTAATATCAATTCCATTTTCATGTATTTTCTACGGATATTTTTTTATAGATTTTTTTACTAAATGTCTGAGTGGCATAAATAACCCCACCGTGGTTATGTAGTTCTGCCGCGATTGATGACATAAAATTAGTTTAGTATAGGATTCAGAGCCATATAAAAACATTTAATGAACTTCAAATGTATTCGTGCATAATTTAAACACGTTAACCAATATCTTTTAATATATTGACTTTTTTAATTTATTCGTATGGTTTAATTAAAAATTAGATACAGAGGATCATAAATCTAACTCCAGAGAATTAATCCACTTGAGAGCTTCGTCGTTTAAGTTGATCAGGTCCTCCGGAGGCCCTCCGGTGTATCGAGTAGATGGGCACACTTGGAAGATGTACTTGGATACTCTGCTCTTCTGCACCACAATGACAGGCAGGGGAGTCCAGCCAGCCGCAACGATATTTATATAAGGCACAGCGACCATGACCGGTGCGTAGTCTATTTAGGTTGCACCAGGTTCGTCTCGGCAGTTCAAACCACCTTATAATAGTACCCAGGACGATCTCCGATCCAAATTTGGCATCGATTGCAGTAGTCCATGTTTGCATCCACTCTTGGTATGTGTTGAAATCCTCCTGGGAAAGCGCCGAGCCAATGCTGTAAAGTGGGTTTCTGGACTTCAAGCGGCTTTTTACAGGGTTTATAAACTCACTGTGATTGGCAGGCTCGGTTTTTCCCTGAATTTGCGAAACTCTTTCATAAGCGCATCCTTTCTCAGATAAGGTGGAGGGATACGGCATAGAACAGGGAGCCAGTGATAAGGGGTGGATTGCAGTGTGCCAGAGATGAGTCGCATAGCTTTGTTCAGCTCAGTGTCGACTTTGGTGGTGTGAGCACTGCCCAACCAAACCGGCGCGCAGTATTCTGCAGAGGAATATACCAGCGCTAAGGCGGAAGTACGCAGTACATTGGCATCTGCTCCCCAAGTTGTTTCTGTCAGTTTTTGCAAGATATTATTACGAGTCTGTAATTTAACTGGAGTGCCTGTAAGATGCCTTGAAAGTAAGGGAGCGGTCAAGTGTGACACCCAGATATTTTGGAGTAGAATTATGATTTAAAGTCGAACCGTTGAAGGGCACTTTGAGTTCACGGTTTGCTAGTTGGTTATGAAGGTGGAAACAACATGTCTCGGTCTTGCTTACGCTAGGTGTAAGGCGCCATGTTTTGAAATACTTTCCAAGTATATCCAAATCATCCGTTAGTGTCTGCTCTAAGTTATCAAAGGTCCTGTGTTGTGTAACGAGGTAAATGTCATCAGTGTAGATAAATTTCCTGGCCTGAGTGGTAGGAAAGTCATGGAATATAGATCGATCAGAGTAGGTACTAGAACAGAGCCCTACGGCAGACCATTGTTTAGCTTCCTCATGCTGCTAACCTCTGGGCCCAAATGGACGCGAAACCGTCGATGCGAAAGCATATTGGAGATGAGTTGGACAATTTCCAAATTTGGTACGGCCTTCAACAGCTTATAAGGCAACCCCTCTCTCCAAACCGTATCATACGCTGCTGTTAAATCGATAAAACGGCTCCACTTTTGAGTTCCTTTTAGTATCCTGTCTCTATGTGTGTTGTCAATGCTAAAACCTGGTCTGTACAGCTTCACCCGCATCTGAAGCCTGCTTGTTCCACTTGGATCATTCTGTCTATGAGTGGTGCAATTCGTCTTAGCAAGACTCTTTCGAGAAGTTTGTAGCTGTTACTCAGTAGAGCAATGGGACGGTAATTGGAAGGGTCGTCGCCGTTCTTTCCCGGGTTAAGCAATGCTATCACTTTCGATTCTGACTTATTTTGACTTGAGGATATCGGAGAAAAAGAGCGATAGCCATCTGATTGCATGTGGACCAAGATTGATCAGAAATTCGTTGTAGATTTCATCCACTCCTGCCGCTTTTCCAGGCTGAAGACCCTTAACAGCAAGATTGACTTCATCTGCTGTAAAAGGTTTTGAGAGGTCAGAATCTTGTTGCAACTTGGCCTTTAGCTGTTGCATCTTTTTCTTTATTATCTTTGTCTCCAGATTATCTCCTCTTGCTCTGGACAGTGAAACTATCCTTCGCTATTTTGTTTGAGTTAATTGTACAAGAATTTCGAGGTGCTGTTACCGCAATATTGAATGTCGTGGTAATAGAACAGCACCTGCCTGCTAGCCACTAAATCTGCGGCGCTGACGCAGATTTCATTGCGGCTGGAGATGCGCGATTGCAAAGCAATTTTTGACGCAATAGCAAAATGTATGGCTAGTACCTGTAAAAGAAACTCCCATCGGCACTACTTACCCGCGGCACGTTGAACCTCGCCTTCCCTACTAGTAACCGAATCTTATTTATGTACTTTGTCGCGAAAAATAATTGGTGGATGTAATAATTAATGGAAGTAGTATAATTAAGTTAATGAGGCATTTAGCAGCAATATTAATTGTATCGATTCGATTGCTTCACCGGCAAATTACCTTCACTCCATAGGAACGGTTGTATAACGTAAAGCTCCTAAACTCAAAAGTACGTACATTCTTTTATTCATGTAATAGTTATATAACAATCCCTAATTGGCGTTAGTAGAGAACCGCAGTTATTTACTGACGCATTTTCTAAAACTCAACAATAATGTTTATTGTGCATTTTTCATTGAACTACAATCGTAAGCGATACGTCTATTTCATGGTATTTAGCAGTAGGGAAAAGGCCGCAGATGGAACGGCAGGTGCACTACAAAGAGCGGGCGCGCGCCGGCCGCCGCACGGCATCGGCAGCGCATTGACGTCACGCCTCAACAAGTAGATCCCGTCCACCACAGCGTCCTTACTTGTTGCTACACCACCGACGAACAACACGCCACCTCACCGTACGGCTATATTTTAGATGATCCGTGATATTTCAAACAACTAGGTAAAAAACTAAAAATATCGCAATACACTTCTGTGTAGCCGTCATTGAGTTGAGTAATTATCAACGTAGCTCATTATGCTTACTTAGCCTATTTTAATAATCATCTTTTACTAACCCAGTAATTTAGTACCTGTACCTACGTTAACGAGATGAACTTTCAAACTGCAAGTAACCTGGCTCGCTGAACAAGTATGAATATATAAAAGAAAAAAAATCGTTCGTGCAATGAACGGACTGAAATGAGAAAGCTCTTCAAATTAAATTTCATTTCATTCTAGGCTGATAAAATCGTACACTTCACTTGGCTTCACCGTACTCGAGTAAAAAGAATTGGTAAATTGTTGATAGCCGTTTTAACGAGACGGAATATTAAACATAAACGTGGATTGAAATCACCAAATCATCATTGGATTGAAAACAACTCTATGCACAAGTTTAAAATACTGTCACTGGTTAAGGATTAATTGAAACTCTTAAGAAATATACAAAACCAAAACCGCCAACTAGCTTTCGCCGTTTTGAAAGTAATGCACTTAGTTACTTATTTTTTGGGCCACCAAGAACCACAAAAAAATATATTTCAGAAAAAAACTTGAACAACTCAGTCCTTAGCCAACCAACAATCGCGTACATACCTAAGTAAACAAAACACGCTGGCAAGCTTCAAAAGTAACATTCGCAAAGCATGCAGCGGGAAAGGTGTGTCATAAATATAATAAAATATAGTCTTTAAAGCAAATTTCAAGCCGTAACGAAATATATTGACATTTTATATACTTACGAGAATATATGAATAAATAATATAAATAGATAGGCTTAATCTTAAATCCTAAATGGCGTAACTAAAATTACGATACATAAAAAGTCAATATCTAACAACAACTATTCAAGTAAATAACATAAAAATATTAAAATGAAGAGTTTTAACAACTTTACAATTATATCGTAAACAAAACTTGGTTCATTAAAATCTTGCCATTACAACTTACCTCTAAACTGCAACCTCGCATATTTCTCAGTTTTACATTTGAGAACCTTGAAACGGTTTAGTTTTACAACGAGCGACATTTTTGCTTGCGATGTTAATATTTATTACAAGAATAACAGCTTAGTTGCTTCGCAATTTATAGCGAGCAACGGAATACTACCAGTCGCCTACAACTTTTAAAACTTATTAATTAGCAAAGAATATTTAGGTTTTATTTTCTTCATTTCTTGAAGTTAAGTATAGAAGTTTTTCGCACGAGCACAGCGGTTCGCGCCGGCTACACTCTGGGAAGGAGCGACGGCACGCGCGGGCGGCACCGGCGGAGTGGCGGCGGGCGGCGCGAGGCTGCCCGGGCGGGCGGCCGCGCCTGCCCCCCGCCCGCGCGCCCTTCGCCACGCGCCCTGCAACGGCCCCGGCGCCCGCAGCATCCCCTTGCTCCTGCGAGCCTCCACATTAAAGATTCCACAGGCCGCGACCAGCGACTAGCCTTTGCACATCTACAGATAACAATACATATTTAGCAAAGTTCATTAATCTTGTGGCCGCAAGACAAGACAAAGAGGCCTACGCTTTACAAATGTGACCCTCGGCAGTTTAAATTAATAATGTAATGGGTTTTAACAATAACAAAGACAAAATTTTCTCAATGTTCATATTTATTTACTTCGTCCGCATACAATTCATATTTCGAAAAATCCATTCTTATAGTGCACTTACTGTACGTCTCTAAGTATGTGATTCCATATTCCTTAAAGGCTTTGGACTGAACGTTGTCTATCAATTGTTATGTCCCATTACTGTACCTTTAAGTAAGGTTCATGTACGGTATACATTTGTTTTATATTGCTGTTTCCTCACCCGCCTTAACAACCCAGGTCAAATTATTATAATAACTTTACAAAACCTATCTTATTAAATCAGGTCAGGGCAAAACAGTTATAACTCGAAAATAAAACAAAATGTATACAGTCGTTCTATAATAACAATTATATTTATGTACACAATATCTCACAGCCATCTTCATCGTAAGACCATGTAAAACCGCTCAGAATTGTTATTGCTCCACTTTGTAACACGTTTTTAACTTCACCATACTTAAATAACGACAAATAGTTATACTGACGTTGGTTGTCATACAACTGTTGCAGGAATGGGACTCTGAAAAAGCTTGACAGAAATGAAATGAACAACATTTCATTTGTAAAAAGTGACTACAATTTACATATAACGGATAGATTTGGGTTCTCTGAACATATTAACATTATTTTGGAATTTTCGGATCACACATTTAAAAAAATACATAAAAAACGGGCCAAGTGCGAGTCGGACTCGCGCACCGAAGGTTCCGTACAAACTTTTACTTACCCTAACATTATTATATTACCCAGTTCCGGTTGAGTTAAATTTGCACCTGATATATATATATATATAGCATTTCATACAAATGAGGTGCAAACTTAAAGGTGCGTCCACACTTGTATCATTTGATCGTATCCGATCACCGTGCCGTAAAATGACTGCGTATCGCGCTGCTTGGACGCTTACTGTCGGCGCGCCGATAATGCCGCACTCTTCCGATACATGTGATTTCGAGTGATCGGATCGGCGCAACGTCCAAACGCGAGATCGTGACACGCGATCATGCTACGCGATGATGATCTCATACGGGCAAATGATACAAATGTGGACGCACCTTAACGCAACCAGGTTGTTTACATTGGTTTTATGAAAATTAAAAAAAAAATAGCTAGTTAGAGACATGGTTATAATTTTTGTATAATATTTATGTTTATTCATACAAACTGTGAAAATTTCAAAATTTTCGTTCGGTAAACTTCGGAAATAAAGGGGGGTGTACGGTTCGCACACCTGAACTGATCTGATTGTTGATAGTTGATAGTAGTCTTGATAGAAACACTGATGATAATTTATAATTTTATTGATAACCAAGGTATTTTGTATGAGTAGGTACTAGCTAGGAGCACGTATAAACGTAGACTAATTCATGATTTCATAAGTAGCGTAATCGCGGATACAGCAATTATTATAAAGTCATCATATTTAATACCGACTCGTGAAATGTGCGATGCTTGCATTGTACATATTCCCGGCCAGGAGATGAGAATTGATAAGAGATGTGGAAAATAATTTTATATAAAACAAATTGTCAATTAAATAAAATGATTTTGGTTACGTACTAAAAGTTGAATAAATGGTATGATATTTAAAATTAGAAAATTATTTGATTGAAGTAAATCCCCTGAACATGGAGGAGGTTGTTGTATTATTGAGCGCGGTTGCAGCGACGCGATGATCTTGTCTCTCTGCATGCTGCCCGTTATGGTTCTGTTCGGTCGCCGATGGAAGCGAGGTTCGTGAAATGGATGACATCGAAGCGGGTCTCCGACCGCCTTCCGCAGCGGCCGCGGCGAAAGGAGGGTTGAGGCGCACGACGAGTCGACGTCGCCGAATGCAGCGGCGCACGTATAGCGCTGCTATCACGGTGACTACGCTTATGACCACGTAGATCGCCGTGTAATGATGGACGTCGTGGTAGTTAATTCCGTCAGATAATGAGCCTTGACTCTTTATGTATTCAATTTGATCTCTGATGACCTTGAAATATTTATCATTATTTTCACGATCGAGATTGGTACTGTTAGATTAATAACATTGTTTATTGATGGTACGTCAAACTTGACGACGTTTGCTTGAGTTTCGATCTCGTTGGATAATCTCTTCTGTGGAAATATAGTGAAGGCATCGCCATTCAATACGCAGTCTGTTTGTAGGGTTATGATTCCGGCCTTGTTTAAATGTTCGGCCGTGACTTCCTGTCCGCATATGATTCTCGCAGCACATACATCACAACAAAAGAAAAGGTATGTATTCATAGCGCTTAGTTCCGTCCATATGTTCCGGCAAGTGTCAGTGTCAGCTGAGCACTTGTTTGTAACTTGATCTGCTATACACAGGTGTGAATCAGACTGCAATTGATAAATTGGACCTTGTAGCGTACAAATAAGGGTGTTAGAATCGTAGTGCCCACATTTTTGTACGGTTTCATCCAGCATCGGTATAAATGATTCCTTTTTAATATTAATAGCCACTTGATTTGCTATAGGTCGTATTTTGATCATATTTTTTCCATCTTGCATTGGAATTGATATTAATCGGAAGAGCTCGTAGACATCTCGGAACACTAAGGGTATTCTGATTTCAAAGATAAGGTACTGATGGGTCATTCTGATTCGTACCTTCATTAATTGATACAACTTAGGTAGATCGGTGTTGATATTCTCGCATGGAAGTGTCAAATCCTTTGGCATTTGGCCGGCTATGATATTCAGCTCATCTTTTAATTGTTGTGGTGTCAACAGGTGAACGTAGAATTTTCCATAAATGACGTTAGTGATAGTGTCCAATAACGTGTCTTGTATGCCTTTCAAGTTGACTAGTATGCTGTTTGCGATGATAGATGACACGGTAAATTCATTTATGTGTGACGCTTCTTTAATTTGGCTGCCCTGTTTATTTAGGCTTTTCTCGACGTTGTTAATATGTTGATTGAAGGTTTTATGTTGATGTTGCATTGAATTTTCGACTCGTTTGAGCAAGTTATACTCGGCTTCTATAACTGAAGTTTGATTTTTCCATAATTGCGCCAAGTGTTTCTCATTGGCCCTGGTCAGATCGATGTCCCTTTGATATTGTTCAGCAAACTGTTCGTCAAGTACGCCGAATAATCTGAGAGCAATGTTGCCGATGCCATTGATGAGGCCTCTCCTTTTTCTTGGTGTTTCGGACATCTAGGCATCATGGCTGACGGTGAAGGGTGGATTAATCGTTCGCTTGGCTTTGGTGATATAGGCCTAGATGTTCCGGGACCTTGTTTAGCTATCTCCAAATGACTCTCCAAAACTTTCCTAGCTGATTCGTAAAAGGCTTTAGTCTTTTCATGAGACTTTTCTGCAAAAAATGTGTAATCCTAGTTCTGGGACGCCATTAACTTTTCGTGATTGTCTTGAAATTCTTGCCGAAATCCGTCGAGGCCGATCAACTTGTTGTTAACGTTAGAAACAGTCCGGCGATTTGGGCCATCTTTTTTGTAATTCGCATATAGCCTATTCATATTAGCCATTAGCTGGTTTTGTTCATTAAGAACTGTTTCCATCTCCTTGACGGAAGTCATCTTGATAAATTGATGAATTAATTAAATTCATCTCTTACACTGATGATATTGATGAATTGATTGATTAGCTGTGGCCACTGATTTGGTACTTGATACACTTATGATTTTTCCCTTGGTTCACTGATTAAAAATTGATGATAAAAATTGCTGCAGCTGATGATATCGATTCTCCAAGTTAGAATTTCCTCTAACCTGATTTGATTTTGATAGTAGACGTCTCTTGATAATCTTGATATCTTCGGTGATGAACTGTTGATGTTCTCGTGTGTCAATTATAATTATATATTTCAATCCGCTCGGTGAGACCCGCTTGTGGGAGGCCGATTGGACGAAATCACTGTAACAGGCACTGATAGGTTCGAAGGACCATAAGATATACGGTTCGCACACCTGAACTGATCTGATTGTTGATAGTTGATAGTAGTCTTGATAGAAACACTGATGTTAATTTATAATTTTATTGATAACCAAGGTATTTTGTATGAGTACTAGCTAGGAGCACGTATAAACGTAGACTTATTCATGATTTCATAAGTAGCGTAATCGCGGATACAGCAATTATTATAAAGTCATCATATTTAATACCGACTCGTGAAATGTGCGATGCTTACATTGTACAGGAGGATTGGTGTTTTTTTTCATATTTTTCTTGATAAATCAAAATTTAATCACATAAAAAAAATTAAAAAATGTACAGTTTAAGCCATTTCATATGATATCCTATTTGACCTAGTGGCCCGCGCCCCTCATATATGTCATTTTTTTGGAAATTAAAACCTTTTCCTTTCCAATACATGTGGGCTGACCATCAAAATCAAAAATCAAATCAAAAATCTTTATTCGTATCATAAGTAAGGTAACAATATCTGCACTGGTGCCTCTTTTTAAATATTCAAAATTTCAAATAGATAGCATAAGTCCTTTTTGAGATATGGCGCTCTAATCATCGGACAGACAGACAGACAAAGCCACACCGGAAGGGTTCTTTTTTAGCATTTTTGGTACGGAACCCTAAAAAGGGCAAAGTACAGAGCTCCCAACGCTCAGGAAAAAAATCTGGCGGATTATTTTGGACCTTTAAGTCAAGTTTGGTGTTTTTATAATGTAACTATATAATGCCCAATTCATTCCTTATACCACTTTTTTAGGGATCCTTACCAAAATATGACTTTATATGACCCATTACTTAAAATAATCAACTTTTGTAATAACAAAATGCAAACAAACCCTCATATTTTCATGTTTTTCATAATTAACTTGGTTTATAAAAATACAGTCCAAAAGCCCATTTAATGAAGATTTTAAAAACATTAATAATAAATATAAATTTAAATATTTTCAATGTAAAATTAAATATTGAAAGTACTGCGACGTTCGTCAGCGCAACGCAAGGGAAGACCGAAAGACCCGAAAAACAAGTACTAACACAAAACTAACAAAAAAGACCATCCAAGTGCGAGTCTGCCTCGCACACCGGGGGTTCCGTAAAAATTCTCACATATCCCATCCCACCCATCTTAACTGGTAGGGCTGCACAGTGTTTTAGAATCGCTTGGGGTGAGACATTTTTAGCTAATAGCGGATATCGATACAGTAAGTTGTAATAACATAAATTGCAACAGACGACCTATGCCCATCGTTGTCCGTTTCCGAGAAAAAAAATCCAAAGTTGCTATATTGGAGTGTGTTGGAAATAGGAAAAAAACATTTTTTTCATTATAATCCAAAATTGAAAGCAACTTTTAGTAACTGTATTTTAACACGTACAATTATGAGTTATTCAAGCTTTACTACAGATCTGAATTGTAATTAGGAAACAAGATATTGACATAAACTTCAATTTTAGTTTTTATTTATTATTTTTTTATATTCATCGTTATCGTGCAAAATTTTATATATAAGTTATTGTCCACCTCATGATCTATTGCCAAAATAAAAATCAGCTATGTAATGCACGGAGACGCGAAATTATTCACAATTGAAAAAAATATATAAGCGCCTACAGATTTACAAACAGCAAAGTCACAAATCTGCTGTTTGCTGTTTCTTGAGAATATTGATTAATAGCATATCGAATTTTAATTCTCATTCATTCATGTCACACTCTATAGTCTCATGATGTACCCCGCACTGGATGACGTGGTTGATGTGGATGATGTTCTCTTTGAGAAAAATCCTACAACGTTATTCCAGAGACTTATATTAAGTCTTTCCTATGAAGGGCTACATGTGGCTGCTAAAACCCCGCGTCAATACATGTAGCCTGGAGGAGCGGGGGTGAGGCGTCATGGAGCCGTTACAGACCCATGACGCTGCCCGCGAAGCTGTGGATAGCGCCACAGCCGGTACCCCTCCCTCTCCGGGGGTAGCCGCAAATATGTTAGGAGAATGTGAAGCTGTGGATAGCGCCACAGCCGGTGCCTCTCCCTCTCCGGGGGTATCCGCAAATGTGATAGGAGAATGTGAAGCTATGGACAGTGCCACTGCCGATGTCTCTCTCCATCTCCGGGGAAATCCGCAAATGTGTTAGGATATGAACCCAGTTCCGGTATGTCTTCATCTCCAATGACATCCCCTATACCTATTTACACCCTATAAACATTCACTCTCATGTAACTGACATTTCGAAAGTGCTTGTAACTAGGCCTACTTGAATAAAGAATATTTTGATTTGATTTGATTTGATATATTTATTATATTCCCACTAAATCTACTATTAAGGGACTAAAATCTCTTGTAATGTATGAAATGTTTAGCAATTACGCTCATTCTATTACCAGTTAACATTGACACATGACTTTAATAGCAAACTATCACACGCAGTCTCGTACTTTTGCTATAAATATTTTGTAGGCGCTCAACATTTTTCTTCAATTGTGAATAATTTCGCGTCTCCATGCATTACATGGCTGATTTTTATATTAGCGATAGATCATAAGGTGGACAATAACTTATAAATAAAATTTTGCACGATAACGATGAATATAAAAAAGTAATAAATAAAAACTAAAATTGAAGTTTATATCAATATCTTGGTTCCTAATTACAATTTAGATCTGGAGTAAAGCTTGAATAACTCATAATTGTACGTGTTAAAATACAGTTACTAAAAGTTGCTTTCAATTTTGGATTATAATGAAAAAAATGTTTTTTTCCTATTTCCAACACACTCCAATATAGCAACTTTGGATTTTTTTTTCTCGAAAACGGACAACGATGGGCATAGGTCGTCCGTTGCAATTTATGTTATTACAACTTAATGTATCGATATCCGCTATTAGCTAAAAATGTCTCACCCCAAGCGATTCTAAAACACTGTGGGCTGGATTAAGTTAAGTTTGTACCTAGTATGTATGGCGCCGCATACAAATGAGGTGCAAACTTAACGCAACCACGTTTTCCTCATATGAATTTTGAAAACACAGTTTTTAATAATTTAATTACAAATGAATAGTTTTCAGACTATTTCCTGTACTTATAGTATAAGACGATGTTACTTGCCAAATTTCATAGTTCAAGGTCAACGGAAAGTACCCTAAGTTGAGTGAAGTTCCACGGCCATTTAGAGGGTAAGGCGAAATTAGCCTCTAAGAAGCTCGGCGTGCTCAACAGATCGAGACAATATTTCACTCCGGCCCACCGCCTACAACTTTACAAGGCGCAGGTCCGTCCACACATGGAATACTGTTCTCATATGTGGGCTGGGGCTCCCCAGTACCAGCTTCTCCCTCCAGACGGCATTCAACAGACAGCGACTCGTATCGAAGGGTTGCCAGCGTATTTCAGATCGGCTTGACTCCTTAGCACTGCATAGAGATGTAACCTTGCTCTGCTTTTCTATTGTTTGTATAATGGGAAGTACTCCGAGGAATTGTTCAGGATAATCTCTGCTGCATCTATCCGCGATCGTCCTACGCAACAATTAATATTTCCATCGTCACCTCTTAGATTCAGGCATCCACAACTGTGCGTTTTGCTAGAAATTTCCTGCATCGCACGACTGAACTGTGGAATAAATTGTCGCTTGCAGTATTTCCGGACCGATGCGACCTTCAAGCCTTCGATAAACTTGTGACTCCTCTGGTGTTGCAGGTGTCTATGGGCGACGGTGATCGCTTACTATAACATCGTCTACGATCATCGTTACTATAACATAAAAATGTATATAAACTTTGATTGCCTTGAGAAGTGGCGAAATATACATAAACAACCGCATATTTGTTTTAAGTTAACTTGAAAGTTTGATGTACCTATGACTTGAAGATGATTAAAAATCACACTAATAGGTATTATACAGGCGAAAGCTTGTGAGTGTGTGTATTTGTTACTTCTTCTTCATGCTCGTGTGTGTGTGTGGCTGGACATTTGTTTATAAAATTTGGTATAGAGGTAGCTGTCACCCTGGATTAACACATAAGCTTATTTTTAACTGCGGGTAACACCTCGGGGCGCAGCTAGTATAACATAAAAAAAAATACAACTGAATTGAGAACCCCTTCTTTTTTTGAAGTCTGTTAAAAAGAAGAAAGACATAGGTAAAGAGAAAGAAAAAATAGTTGTACTTAATAAATAAAAGAATATCTATTACAAATATGATAGTGCTGTAAGGACTTTAATTTACAGATATTATGAAAGCTATGGATGTCTCATTTTGAGGGTCCTGTGCCTCAATCGGCAACAACGGAAACATTAAATTATCTCTTTGCTGGCCCGTCGGTCCGTCTGTCTCTCAAAACTCTCTATCTCGAGAACGCGTGGAGGTATCGAGTTGAACTTAAAACCATATACTCAGGTCTACAGTCCCTTAAAGCTGAAAAACATCAAACTTCTAAGTTGACGTAACAAAAGATATGGCCGGTTATGTATATTTCACCACTTTCAAGGGAATCAAAGTTTATAAGGTACTTTCCGTTGACCTAGAACTATGAAATTTGGCAAGTAATATCGTCTTATACTACAAGTACAGGAAATAATCTGAAAACTATACATTTGTAATGAAATCATAAAAAATAATGTTTTCAAAAGTCATATGAGGACAATCCGGTTGCGTTAAGATTGCACCTCATTTGTATGTGGCGCCATACATACTAGGTGCAAACTTAACTTAACCCGGCCGTACCAGTTAATAAGGGATGGATTAAGTGAAAATTTGTATGGAACTCTCAGCGTGTAAGTCAGACTTGCACTTCACTGGTTTGTTTTTGCTAGTTTTGTGTTAGTACTTCTTATTCGGTTCTTTTTGCCTTCCCCTGCGCTGCGCTGACGAATGTCGCAGTACTTTCAATATTTTATTATAATGAAAATGTTTAAAATTATATTTATTGTTAATGTTTTTAAAATCTTCATTAAATGGGCTTTTGGACAGTATTTTTTAAAAATCAAGTTTGATATGAAAAACATGAAAATATGAGGGTTTGTTTGCGTTTCGTTACTACTAAAAGTGTATTATTTTAAGTATTGCGTCATATTTTGCTACGGAACCCTAAAAACCTGGTATAGGGAATGAATTGGGCATCATCTAGTTACCTGATGACGATACCAAACTTGACTCAAAGGTCCAAACTAATCCACTACATTTTTTTTCTGACCACTTTTTCTGTCCTTTGGTTTTTATCGATTTAAAATATCGATAAGAACCGATAGAGGAAATGATAATTATTTTCGACAGAGGAAAAAAAAGAAACCTCAGAATTTCAAATCGAAAAATATAAATGTTGGTAGATACCTACCTAACCAATAAATTGCGTTACATTTGTCAGTACCTACTATCTACTCTACCTATTATCTGTTGCACAAATTGCAATATTATTAAGATAAAATATACCACGCACGCACGCATGCACATTTTTAAAAATAATATTTAGCCTTATGTAAATGTGTACCTTTTCATCATTTGACATCATCACTACATCAATAGTCGGATTAGCTGCACTGATTACTCGTCGGTACTTTGATGGGCCAGTAAAGGTGTCTTTGTGGAAATGTATAGAACAAATCCGGCTGTTTTTTGTAGGAAATCATTTTTTACGACCAGTTGCTTCACTCCAATACATTAATTGTTAATACGAGGATCATTCGGAAAACTGAAATAAAATTGCAATAGAGGAGTAACCATAACCTGCTTGTTAATCATATTTGCTTTGCACTACGTGCCTACATTATATAGCAACACAATAATTATAAAAACGGAATTATCATTTTCTCTGCTTTTAATATCGATTTTAACCGAGTAAGAAAATCGCAGTCTACAGCACTGGGGTACAGCACTATTCTTACTTTTGACAGAAAAAACCGGCCAAGAGCATGTCGGACCATGCTCAATGTAGAGTTCCGGAGCGAATATTTAAAATTTTTATAGTTTTTGAGTAAAATGCCTGTGCCATACGAACGGATAGACGGACGGACGGAAACTATAAGGGTTCTGTTTTTGCCATTTTGGCTACGGAACCCTAAAAATGAGAAATCGACCTTGAACGTAACTGGACAATTTTAATACCAATTTTTACATCGCTGGTTTTGATCACACGCCAAGTCTAGCTTGTCAAATTAAAACCGCAATGGAAAACTAGCGTTGGACACACAATCGCCCGCTACTGCTTTGACGAAAATAATAAAATAAATTGTTTTTTAATAAATCACACATATTTTGGGACAAATAGTACTTACCGATGAAAGGAAATACCACGATTAACAGCTCCAACTTTATTGGTAGTATTTGAACAGTTAATTATTGAACAACGAGTAATTTTGTTCTTTAAACCTGATAGTCTTGCGGCTTACGGCGATATTTCCATCGATAGCTGCATTTTATGCAGAAAGCAAGCCGCTTTGCCCAGTGATACTAGGGACCAATGTGAACGATTTCATCCGAGGAAATGAAAATTCCATTGAATTTTCCATCCAAGATGGCAGACATTTTCCAAAATGGCGGCTACATAATTTAAAAAGTGTCAATCAATTCGTATTAAAACCTCTAATCAAACGAAAAATATACCATTTCTCAAATATGCTCGGAAATGTTTAGCTTTCTATTTGAAAATAGAATACCAAAGAGAATATAACCACTACGTTTTAAGAGGCGGAGGAGCCAATAGAATCAATTTGCATGGCACACTCATACCAACATGTACGTCAAAGAACCGTCAAACAGCAGTAGTTCAATCTAACAGGCTAAAATAGTGTAGTAGGCTGTACGCTTGCGATTTTTATCGATATCGATAAAATGGGCCGGGTTGGAATATAGGCTAATGTCAACAATTTTTGTAATCGAAATTTGGTTTAGGATTGAGTCCACGTTTAAGTCCTATGTTGTACAGTGTATATTTATTTAAATATGATAATACACGGTTGGACTTAAATGTGAATCCGAAATAAAACTTTTCTTTTAATACTTTTTAACTTTTCCACTTTTGGTCCTACTCGTGGTGTTTGTGTAGTTGAATTTATCCACAGTGTATGTATAAACATTGTGGATAAATTCTCAAAACACTGGAACCACGATTTCAAGGGTACCGCAGCCGTTAAGACCACTTTATTGTCCACAATCTGTTTATTCGGAAATAGAAACTCCTTTTATCAAAAACGGGAACATTTCTACCAAACACTGAAACCTATGAGAAATTTACGTCGTTGATTAAATAAACGATGATGTGATAATAAAAAAAAAAATCAGCTCTGAATGTGTCACTGTCGAGTTAGTCTTTAGCTAAAATAACAAATAGGTACTAAAAAACGCCTGCAGAGAGCATGTCGGGCTGAGCTCAGTAAAGTCCACCCCAAACAATAATATATGCATTAATTCCGAAAATTAGTATAAACTTAATAAAAAAACTTTAAGAAATCTTAAAGAGTTTTTAAAGAACTATCGAAATGTGTGCCACACGTTGATGTTTGCTGAAAAAAAAAATTTTCAGCTTCTGCTATAGCTTGACCACAACCGCTGTGCCGCTCCTGAGGTATGCGAGCGGCGAGACGGGGGGGCAGAGCAGCCACTGCGCTCTGTCATTCCGCCGTCGTCGCTCGTGGCGGCGTGTAGTGTTATCTGTTGCGGGCTGTCTATGTCAGACGCACATGAGATAGAATATCCAAAGATGGGTCGTGCTTTATCTCAAGATGTTAAAGCTGTAATTTTCAAAGTGGCCGAATATTTTAGGAAAAGAAAAGCAGACAAAAATAGCTTTGAACATAAAAGTGACGCAAATATCGCCAAACTTTTGGCCGTAGCTACTGGGTACTGCCAAAAAACCGTAAGAAATGTAATATCTGTAGGAAATTCATCAATTGAAAATGAGGGCCAACCGAAATTTAATTCGACCAAAAAACCGAATGTTATAAAGAAAATATATGTAATTGATGATTTTGACTTGGGAGTGATCAGGAGAAAGATTCAGCAATTTTATGAGATCGAAAAAACAGTGCCAAGTATTCGTAAGTTACTGTCAAGTTTGAGACAAGATGGTGTTTTGAATTGTGGACGAGAATATTTGAGAAAACTTTTACACACAATGGGTTACAGGTTCAAAAAATGTAGGTAGAAAAGACATCTTCTTATAGAGCAGCCTAATATTACAGAGTGGCGGAGGAAATATTTGACAGAAATAAAAAAATATAGAAGTGAAAACCGCAACATATATTTCCTAGATGAGACATATATTAACGTCAGTCACAATGTTAGCAAATGTTGGCAATCATCGTCGGAACTTGGAATTCACACTGACATCGGGAAAGGACGACGCTTGGTAATCGTTCACGCTGGAAGTCGAAATGGCTTGGTCGAAGGTGCATTGACTATATTTAAATCCGATGCTAAGACTGGCGACTACCATGGAGACATGAACGCGGATACTTTTTTATAAGTGGGTGGATGAAAAGTTGAAAGATAAACTGCTGCCGAATTCTGTAATTGTGATGGACAACGCGTCTTACCACAGCGTTCAAGTTGATAAGAAACCGACATGACAAACCTCAAAAGTGAAATGCAGAACTGGCTGCGGCGTCACAATGTTGAATTTCCAGAAAATATGAAAAAAAATCAACTGCAAATTCTTATAAATGCCACTCAAAAAAACCCCTTTAACAGAATCGATGACCTCTTAAAAGCTCATGGGCACACAGTCCTGCGTTTACCGCCATACCATCCAGATCTGAACCCCGAGTTGTTATGGGCTCATGTTAAAAACAATATAGCGCAAAACCATATTCATTCTTCTCTAGATGAAAAGATAAACGCACTGAATTTATTATTTTCGGAGTTCACGGCACAAAAATGGCAGAGGTGTGATGACCATGTCCAAAAAAATGAAAACGATTACTGGGATCGCGACAACCGTTTCGACAATATTATTGACCCCATAATAATAAATTTGCAGGATGACAATGATTCATGTTCCGGTAGCGAAATGGAAGATGAAGATAAAAGTGAATCTATGTCAGAATAGTCACTGTATTCATTACCTAGAAGCTTATGGTTTTTTGTTTTTCGAACTGATTCTGTTTTAACTCTCAGAACTATTCATTTTTCCGATAATTACACATTAATTGGACTTATATTGGTTTTTTTATTTGTGCTTAACTAAAAATCGTATTGTACCATACTAAAAATAATAAGTATGTACCTATACAGAGTCAAAATATTGTACTTCGGTATCTTCAGATCTATCCGACACGACGACAGACTCTTGTGTGTCCGTGATCTTTCCTGCCCGCACCCCGCCTCCCCGCGCATACCTCAGGAGCGGCACAGCGGTTGTGGTCAAGCTATACCTGTATGAAGTATCTCTCCTAGAAATATTGTTGTAAATTAGATTTTTCGTATTAATTGAACCATTAAACTAAGTAACGGCATATAAAAGACACTTAAACTTTAAATTTCATCAATGTAATGATCTAGTTTTTGAGTAAAATGCCTGCGACGTACGGACGTCCGTCCGGACGGACGTGAGGAAACTAAAAGGGTTCCGTTTCCGCTACGGAACCCTAAAAAGAGATTGTCATTTAACTACACAGCGGCACAATATACCTATACTACTAATTTCATCAATACGCAAGACATACTGACAGACCAACGAACGGACATGAAACGATATATGTAAGGGTTCCTTTTTTGCCATTTTGGCTACGGAACTCTAATCACGTAAAAAACTTGTTAAGTGCGTAATAACGCTACATATACTTATAGACATAATGAATACACTTAATGAAGTATTCAAAAATTGTCACGAGTACGTAGACTTCGATCGTTCTCGAGTTATAGGCAAATACTTAAAATAAGTGCTTATCTTTTAGGAACCTATCAAATATTGTTCCTGCATCGTAGCGACTACGGAATAGGTACTGAGCACGACTCGATACGCTATTGGCCGTTCTTATTAACCGACTTCAAAAAAAGGAGAAGGTTTTCAATTCGGTTGTTTTTTTTATTTTTTTTTATGTTTGTTACCTCAGAACTCCGTCATTTACACGACGATTTGGATTTTTTTTTTCATTTGTATGCCTACACTACTATCCAAATTGGTCCCATAAAATTTTGGTGAAGATCTGATGCCGGGATCCATGAGGAATCGAAGGAATTCCTCGATTTTTATGAGTACATCTATGGCGATTTCGGTATTTATTACAGTAGTTTAAGCATTTACATTTGAAAATCACCATTTAGTGGAGAGAAACCATTGATGAAGACACCAGCCACTGAGGGCTCTGCCAGTGTTATTTAATTCGTGGGTCGCGAGTCGATTTGGAAAATTATTTTTTCGGTTAAGAGTACGAATCTCCAAGTTGGTCCTATAAAATTTTGGTGATGATCTGATGATGAGATCAATGAGGAATCGAAGGAATTCCTCAAATATTATGGGCACACCTATCGCGATTTCGGTGTTTATTAAAGAAGAATAAGCATTTACACTCGAAAATCATCATTTGGTGAAGAGAAACTGATGATGAAGAAACAAGCCACCAGTCCAGTCACTAATAAGGGCTCAACCAGTGTTATTTAATTCACTAATCGCAATATAATTCTTTATTATATTTTGCTTAGAGGCAGAAGTTAGTTAAGATCAGGGTAGCAAAGTGGAACTGATAGTGGAGAATCAGAGAACTGCTTAACGGTTAAGAGTTACAGGATAATTCTTAAAAAATACATGTATTATAGGTACGTACGTTAAGACTGGTAGTCATATTCTTTATAGTGTGTCTCTGAGGTGGACTCCTTATCACCAAGTCAGGATCTGATGATGACATCCCAGGGAAATCGAGAAAAACCCTCGAATATTATAGGCACTGACAATGTTTTGTATATATATTTTTCTAAAGTTATTCAGTTATTTTCGTCTGCTTTTCATCATTTAATGATGCTGAGCTGATGATTGAAGGTACAAGTCTTTATTAACGGTCAATAGTTGCGAGATAATTCTTTAAATATTATGGGTAAGTTGAGACTGTTAGTCGTATTCTTTTTTAACCAGCAAGCTGCTAGACTTAACCATTTTGACCTAGCCAATTCTTATAATTTAGATTTTTATTTACAATCAAATCCTCCTCAATCTCCCCATTCTGGGCTCTAAAATATACTTTATATCACTTAAATCCATCACTAAAAGGCAAAAAAATTATAATTTTAAATGGAAAAAGAACTGACTTCAACATAAACTAAAAAGCCAAAAATAATATTTTATGTACGGTACGGATTACCTTTGAATCACCTTTTGAAGTCGGTGCCAAACCTGAAGTAAAGTTCTGTATTCAACAAAAATACGAATTACGATAACTAAATATATAGGTAGGTAATAACTAAAGGCTCGCCGCCGCGGTTCTTGCGTGCCATCTGTGTTAATAGTAATAAATGAATGGCACCGACTTCAAAAGGTGATTCAAATGTGATGCGTACCGTACATAAAATATTATTTTTGGCTTTTTAATTTATTTTGAAGTCGGTCCATTTTTATTTTATTGTTATTTATTATTCCTCAAGTAAATCAAATGTTTGATTAAGTATTGTATTTTTCGTTCAGTTACAATTGCTTGATTTTGAGTAAAATACCTGTGATATGTGGGCTAACACGAGATGACTAAACTGACATAATACGACTTTAAAAATCGCATTTATCGTCACTTTGGCGTCAAAATGTTACACTTATACGATACAAGACTTCTGTCATTATTTATGTTTATTCGTCTGTCTGCCAGGCTGTACAACAGTGCATTGGCACTATTGGCAGTACCTAAGAACATTGATTTGCTAAACGTAGTGCCGCTCGCAAACAAAACAAGTTATCAGTTTATATCCCAAAATAGAAGAGAAGTTACTTTATCGTTGACACCAGTAAATATTTGTTAATGTTAGATAGGCAAGCATTTGTCTTCAATCTCAACTAGTGGTAAGCGACGATTAAGTAGACCATGAATTATGCTTGCCTAGATAAGTAGTAGGTACATAGAGCTACAGAAGCCAAATAAAAAATTATCCGTTCTTGTTATTTAGTTATTGCTAGCACATACCCGGTGACTAGGAACAGTAAAAAAGCAATCAGCAAGCAATCCTACGCCTGACCCAGATAGAGACGTAAACGTACTTTAAACGAAAGATTGCTCGTTGTAGGCAATCGCGCTAATTGGCTCTCTAATCCGTAAACACACGGGAGGCGATAATAAAAAAGAGTATATACAAATAGCTCATTGTTCCTCCGCAACGAGCCCTTCGTTGGATACCCTCTTTGATTATCACTCTTTTCTACAGAGGGCCACCGATAAAATCGAGTTAGGAACACAATTTTAAAATAAATAGGAAGGATTTTTCCGTTACAATTCATTTATAAATAAGATGGAAAGTTTGAATCAGCCAATAAGGGCAGCTACCACGTATACTAATAGAACTTCGTACATCATTACATTATTCACTTTAAGGTGCGTCCACATTTGTATCATTTGCCCGTATCAGATCATCGTCGCGTAGCATGATCGCGTGTCACGATCACGCGCTTGGACGTTGCGCCGATCCGATCACTCGAAATCCATTTGCTACGCGTATCACACACTTGTATCGAAAGAGTGCGGCATTATCGGCGCGCCGACAGTAAGCGTCCAAGCAGCGCGATACGCAGTCATGCTACGGCACGGTGATCGGATACGAGCAAATGATAGAAGTGTGGACTCACCTTAAGGCGATAAAATAAATAATATCGCAGTTGTCCAGTATTTATTGTACGAGCTGGAGGCGAGGGGATAAACCTGCTACCTATATGGGGCATTATTTACAACCGCCTGTCGTCTGTACACAATTATACGCCTATCTCTGACATTTGAACCATTAACATATTTGTATTCTGAAAAGTTTATTATAGAGACCCACATTTCTTGGGATCTGTGTTTGAAGTGATAAATAACTTCCAGCAAGTTCTACTGTTTCATTCAATTCCTAACAACCTAACATTCTTAAAAATCGCCTTCAGTTGTTCCCTGATATAAGTAGACACGTATATCACATGTCTGACGCATGGTCCGTCAGCTGACGTGTTAAATATCCCTAGAATGGGATCTGGGACATGTACCACTACTTCACGTGTCTATAGTTATATCAGATACAACTTAGGGCGGTTTATAAAATGACATAGCGGAACTGAACGAAATATTCGGTTTCTATACTGCGATGTTAGAGGTACCTACTACTGCAGAATGTCGCTTACATAGCGGTTATGGCGGCTAAGGCAGAATACACTGTCAATGCGAATGAAAAGTTATGGAAATAATATCATGCAACAAATTGGCATCCTAGATTTTTAGCATTGTTAGAAGTATATGAAAAACAATGATGTTACGGCAACTAACAATCTGATGGAAGGCCCTTGTAATGGTTATCGGCATGTCAGTAGTATAGATTGCCAGGAACTGGCCCCAGGGCGGGTGGTCTGGGCGGGCGGCCTAGGTAGGCGGGCAACCTGGGTGGCGGCGGGTGGACTGGGCGGGGGCGGGTGGCCTGGGCGGCGGCGGGCGGCCTGGGCGGTGGGCGGCGGTCTGAGCGGCGGGCGGACCTGGGGGCGGCGAGCGTTGGGCGTCGAGGTGCCTACCAAACCTAAAAACAAAAAAAAAAACGGTACGCTTGGCCGAGGTGCGTGACTCGTTGCGCCCTTTCCTTTTATTCTAATTATACTATTCAAAGTATTAACATATTCTTTTTCCCGTGTGTACTTCATATGCCTACAACCCTATACTCATTTATATAATTATATGTCCAATACCTACACTTTTCATCTGATCGAATTACTTCCTTATTGGAACGCACTTTCAACATAACCTAACCTACTACTTACCGTACTGTACTGGTACTCTGTTTTTCTAAACGACTTCTAAACGCTTCAGTGTAACACATTTTATTTCTTATACCTCCCTACTTTAACAAACGAAAACGCTACATGTTTGTACAACGTAACCTATATCGTAATACAGTAATGGAAAAGTTTACTTACATTCCTTTAATTCAATTAACACATTCACGCGTAGCCGATAACATGGGAAATGCTTATGTAGCGAAAACTTGTTACGAGCAGTGCACCCACCTAACCTAGTCATGAAAGTGTTAAGTTGACAATTTGTTCACAACCGACTTCAAAAAATAAGGAGTTTCTATGATTACATGTTATAACGTGTTTGACTTTTTCTAGCCTAATCTTCCCCAGCATAGTCTAAATTTATATTTTATTTTATATTAACTAACTTTGAAACGGAGGAAGTTCTATATTTACAGCTATTACGTAACCATAGCATTCTGAACGTGGCCTATCTTCAGGTGACCTAATGTTACCTAATATTCTTATCTTATTTACCTAAGCTAATAATACTGAAACGTTATCTTCATGAAAAGTATGCTAACATTTTTAATAGCAGACTAACCTACATACGCAAAGATTCAGACATATTTATTACCGTATGAGATACGATCTCACGTACAATCTGATTTGTCCGTTTCTAACTAAGATTATGTAATTTAATGTACTATGAAGAAAGAAAATAATATATTTTCTAACTTGCAGTAACATTCATCTTAGCGCGGTAGGTTAAACAGAACTCGTTGTTTATTGTTCTTTAAATCACCTATTGGGCATAAAAAAATAATAGTAGATTTCTCTTTTTCTTTATTTTAACAATTGAAGCGGTTCCTAAACTTGTATTGACATGATCTTTGTATCTGGATGCATTGAAGTGACTTGCTTTATGGGTGTCTGTTGTTAATTTATTGATGTGTAAAGTTTAACTCATTCCATTGTCTATTGTTCATTTATAATTTTGGGTATTGGGGTACGTTCGACGTAAAAACTTGTTGAGACCTGAACGAAACGGATGGTCATTGTGTTCAACCATATAAAAGCCAACGAGTCGTGTAGCGGCGTTAACATTAACAAAGCAGCAGTGATCAGTATCAGAGCTCTATGCCGTGCCAGTGAACAGAAAAATTGTGTCGTGTCTAGTACAGTGTGTATAAATACAGAACCACTAATGGATGTAAGTATTTGTTGAGCTGTGCTGTTTCCTTTAAAGTGTTTATTGTCTTGTTTAATAGCAGTGTTTTAAGCAGTTGTGTAATTTTATGTTTGATATTGTGTCTGTTTACTGATAACACTTTCAAGATTTTTTACTATCCTGAACATGAAGATTAACCGAGTGACGAAGAGGGTACTCTTGGCTTCAATATGAAACAGGCTATCGCGAAGAAACGTCCAGGCAATAACATCGATAGTTTCTTTGAACACCTAAAAAGAAGATCAAGCCAGCAAAGTAATCATCCAACGTGTCCCGGTGTTCTCATGAAGGTGTCGCTTATTTATCGTCGGGAACAGATGACGGAGCGTATGCATCGCACCTTATTAAAATTGAGGTGTACGATATGCAGAAAATTAAAAACGTCGCGCCAACGGAAATCTGGAAACATGCTGAGATAAGGCTGAAATACTACACACCCACAGAGGACGATAAACAGCTAGAAAGTACCCGCGATGTTATATACAGGGTGTTTGGTAACAGGATGCAAAGTTGAACAGAGGTGATAGCTTAGGCCATTTAGAACATTTTAAGCGATATATGTATTAGGCAAATGTTATTAGTTTTTTTTATATTTAAGTTTTAAGATTTTTCTGGGAAAACTCCAAAATTTCAGACTACATCGACAATAGTACTTTTTTTATGTAGGTTGCATTTTTTGTATTTTTTTTTGTATTTTGCAATGTCTATCGTACACCAAAAAAGTTATTTGAAACATTTGTGTCTAAAGGAAAAAAAACTACAGCGATTTTAAAATTGAATAACATGAAGAAAAAAATGATTTAAGTGATTTCTAAGGACGATAAAAAAAAACTAAAATAGCCCCGGTTCTTGAAACCATTTAAGAAACATGCTTGGCTATTCCCCTTTCATTTAAGCTATCAAGCACGACTGTAGCTATCGTATCTTTAAAAATAAGCCTCTTAAACCAATTAGAGCTAAAATGTTTCACTCGACTTGTGATAATTGTGACGAATCTAATTATGATTTTGTAATAAGACATTGGTTCTTAATACTAAGTTAGCGTTTACCTGACATTTGAAATGTTTTGAAAGGGTTAAGTGCAGTGCACAAAATGGTCACATGCAATTTTAATAAACAAAGGTTCGCGGTGATGTGAAACAAAAGGGACCGATAGCGGCGGGCAGCGTTTAACAAAGATGACTCAGTCGTTTTACCTTTGAAAATAAGCTACCTGAACTGATAAGAGAGAATTTGTATTTCTTTTTACGTACGACGAAATCAAACAAAAGCATAAAAGTTAAGTTATTTATTTCCACACTTAATTTAAAAACAAGAAACAATCATCGATCGTTTTCAAAATGGGACCCGCCGTTTCGAATACAAGCACGAGCCCGTCTTCTTATTTCCGTGGTGTTTATTCCGAGAGTCATTTCTTCCCTCATGGTTTCGAACGGTGTTCTCTGGATGCAGGCACATTGCCCGCAATGTCGAAGAGATTTAAGTTAGTGTAATAATCGTTATAGTCATGAAAAACTTTCACATTATTTAATTTTATAAATCTAACGTTTTTATTTACTTTTACAGATCTAACCAAATAGCACGAGGAACGAAAAGACCGGCCACGGGTTCATATGCGGTAGTGCCAGTAAAGAAAAATTATCCCTCCAGCAGTCGCGATGTATCCACGTCATCAACGGAACCACCTTTATATGTCTACGTAAGTACAAAAAATAATGATGTAATTGAATGTTCTGTGTGTAATAAGTTTATATCAAAAAGATATTATGCAAACCATTTGAATAGTAACATTCATAAAAATAATGTTTTAAAGTCTGATAGTGAACTTGTTAATGTACAATTGATTGAAAATGCATTTAAGAATAGAGTAGCTTCTTATAGAATATTAATTGACGAAAATGTCCACCAACCATATGCTCTCAAAACTATTTTAGAAAAAAGTAAAGATAAGATATTTATACTATTAGAACGCTCACTTGCTTAATTATCGTGCTTTAAAAGAAAATTTTATTCTTAATTCAAACTTTACTCAAGAGACCAAACACTTCAATAACACATTTGATTTTCAATTGAATAACAATATTTTGGATACAAGTAGTGACAAAAATGTCATTTTCACATCATTAGGAAACGAAATTTTATCGAGGTTATCTAACTTCGAAAGGTAAGATAGTGGATGGAGTTTAGTGAAAATCAATCACCTAGATGTCAATATCAATAAATATAATTCATTACGTGGTTCTTCTTATATTGAATTACCTAGTGATATAATAAATAAAAAGGCAGTAATTGACGTAAAAAATAATGACGATGAATGTTTTAGGTGGGCTGTATTATCTGGACTATACGCACCTAAAGGTGTGTCCACATTTGTATCATTTGCCCGTATCAGATCATCGTCGCGTGACATGATCGCGTGTCACGATCACGCGTTTGGACGTTGCACCGATCTGATCGCTCGAAATCCATTTTGCTACGCGTGTCAAACACTCACGATCGCGATGATCGTGACGCTGCGACGTCCACAGTAGCGATCATGACACGCGATCATGCTACGCGGTCATGATACGCCTCGATCCATCTCGAGTCGGTTTTTGCCCGATCATCTTCTGTCTCTTATATTGCGGCTACGCGTGAAAGAGATGGCCGAGAGGCGTGGCTTGAGTCGCTGGCGCAGGTGTGTTACGGCGAATTTCCAAAGTACTGCCATTTTTAGTTGCTACGCGCGCGGTGCCGCCGACGCATGGGCGCTGCTGTCCACGCTAATGCTCGACGACCGCGGCTTATCAGCTGACGTGATAATGATCTTCAAGTTTCTGCACGGGTGTCAACCAATTTGATGTACGATCGCAGAGTGCAACAGTTTTACACGGAACACAACGCTACTACAGAAGAACGATCACGCGAAAAATGATGATCGGTGAAATGCCAAAATTATCAGAGCGGTGAAACGATACGGCTAGCGTCCAAACTGCAGCATGTTGCATGAATGATCGGCGCGGTGATCGGATACGGTGATACGCTACGGCTTAATGTGGACGCGTTTCATCGAGTCGCGGCGCAAATGATACGGAATGCCGACAGTGAGCGTCCAAGCAGCGCGATACGCAATCATGCAACGGCACGATGATCGGATACGAGCAAATGATACAAGTGTGGACGCACTTTAAAGAGTCATCACTCTAATTTAGTTAATTCGTACATGCTACATAAGGATAAATTAAAGTTTGGAAATTTACCTTTCCCATTGAAATTTTGTGATATCCATAAATTTGAAAATATGAACGATATGAGCATTAATGTTTTTGGTCTCGAATACAACTCCCAAACTAAAAAACACGATGTGGTAGGTCCATTAACCTAACTAAATCAAAAAAACCAACACACTTGAATTTATTATATGTAACTAATGATACTCAGGGACATTATTGTTTTATCAATAATTTATCTAGATTGGTATCCAACCAACTGTCAAATGCAAACCGTGCTGTTTAACACGTTTTACGTCACAAGACAATCTGAGCAAACATCAAAAAAACGTCTGTTTCCACGTATGCACTAATTTACCCTCTGAAAAAGATCGAAGAAAGAATTGGTTTAACGAAAACGTTCCCTCTAACGAGGTTACTTTTAATAATTATGAACGTAAATAACGGGTACCTTTTGTTATATATGCTGACTTTGAAGCATTTTTAAATCCCATTCCATCGTGTTCCAACGACCCCAGTACATCTTCTACAACGAATGTACAAAAACATGAAGTTTACAGTTTTGGATACTACATTAAGTGTTCTTATGATGATAAATTATCGAAATATAAAACATATAAAGGTGGAGATTGCGCCAAAACGTTTATGTCACTCATCAAAAAAGATTTAGAAACCATATGTAAAAGTAACACCTTTGCTAAACCGCCCCTACCCTTAACAAATGTCAATAATGTGAATATTGCACAGAGCGATATTTGTTATATTTGTGAACGACATTTAAATAGTGAGTCTACTGTTTCATATAATCATCATACTGGAGCGTACAAAGGTGTTCCTCATCAATTCAGTTCTCATAAATGCAGACCATCTAATTTTGTACCTGTATTTTTCCATAATCTAAGAAACTATGATAGTCATTTTATTGTACATGGACTTGGGTTTGAAGATGGCGACATAGAACTTATTCCTCAAAACAAAGAAAAGTACATATCGTTTTCTAAATCTTTGCAAGTTAATAACCGTACTGTAAAATTGAGATTTCTTGATTCTCTTAAGTGTATGTCAAGCAGTCTTGACATATTAGTTAAAAATTTTATACCCAAACAATTATATGATTTAAAATTGAATTTCTCATCTGAAGATGACTTTAAACGACTAATTCGAAAAGGTATTTATCCCTATGAGCACATGATACCATATGATTCCCTAAAATTAACCTCTCTTCCTACTGCGATAAATTCTATAGCTCTCTAACTGAGAGTCACATTTCAGAAAACGATTTCCATCACGCTAAATATGATTGGTCTCATTTCCATTGTCAAAATATGGGTGATTATTCTGATTTATATTTAAAAACAGATGTATTATTACTTACTGATGTATTTGAAAATTTTCGAAACGTTTGCATAAATACATAAGATTTAGACCCTGCTCACTATTATACTGCTCCAGGATTAAGTTGGGATGCCATGTTAAGAACTACTAAAATTAATTTAGAACTCTTAACTGACATTGACAAAATAGCTTTTATATCTATAAATATTCGAGGTGGTATGTCACAGAGTAGCAACAGGCACGCAAAAGCTAATAATAAATTGATGGCAGAATACGATCATAACATCCCTTCTTCTTTTCTTATGTGTTTAGATGCAAATAATCTTTACGGTTGGGCTATGTCACAAAGTCTTCCTTCCGGTAAATTTGAATTGGTTAATCAAGACACCGATTTTAATGTTTCAGACGATGCTGAACATGGTTTTATTTTGGAAGTCGATTTAGAGTACCTTAAGGAATTACATGACTCATTCAGATTTACCGTTCTGTCCTGAGAATGTGTGTTTTGGTGGTTCGAATGACAAAAAATTATACCCAATTTAAACAATAAATATACTTACGTCATACACTACATAAATTTAAAACAGTGTCTAAAAAATGGTTTACGTTTACTTAAAATCCATCGAGTGTTGCAATTCAAACAATCTAAGTGGTTTAAAAGTTATATAGATTTAAATACACACATGCGTTCACAGGCAACGACCGATTTTGAGAAATATTTTTTTAAACTTATGAATAATTCTGTGTTTGGTAAAACAATGGAGAATGTTATGAAACGAGTGAATGTTAAATTACTAAATCACTGGGAAAATCGTGGAAAATTGCAGGGTGTTCAATGTCTAATTGCAAAACCTGAATTTCACAATTTATCCATATTTTCTGAGAATTTAGCTGCTGTGCAGTTAAAAAAAACGAAAATCTTATGTAACAAACCAATTTACCTAGGATTTAGCATTTTGGATCTATCGAAAACTCTAATGTATGATTTTCACTACGACTATATGAAAACGAACTATCAGAACAATCTCAAGCTGCTGTATACAGACACTGATAGTTTAGTATATCAAATATTTACTGAAAACATTTACGAGGATATAAAATTGGACCTAAATTTACATTTTGATACATCAGATTACCCTCCTAATAATGAACATGGATTACCGTTAGTAAATAAAAAGAGATTAGATTTTTTTCAAAGACGAGAACGATGGGAGAATTTTTAAAGAATTTGTTGGTCTTCGATCAAAAATGTATGCTTTAGATGTCGAAAATGTTAGTGTTGTATGCAAAGCAAAAGGAATTAATAAGTCTGTCACTAAAAAAATAACCCTTGACGATTTTAAAAGTTGCTTGTTTGTAAAAATATACAGCATGCCCAAATGCTTCGGTTCAAATCAATACAACATGTAATATTTACGCAAAATGTAAATAAAATATTATTATCTCACAATGATACAAAAAGATTTTTATTAGAAAATTCATCGGACACTTTTGCGTGGGGCCATTATCGCATACCGCATTAAACACAAAACTAGCAATTACCACGGAACGTTCAAAATTTCAAAATTATTTTTTGTACACTGTATTTATAGAAATATTGTTTAAGAATAAAATTATGAATAAGATTGTAAATATGTGTTTAAAAATAAGATGTTTCTTTATTTATATTTAAGTTACGTAAAAAGAAACTTCTGTTCAGTTTCAAATTGTATGTTTTGTTAACAGTGTAAAGCAGTGTAAATATATAAACCTTAATTAAATGTTACTCGCATGCAATTGATTTTTTTATTCACTACCCCTTTTATTACTTAAGATTTATTTAAAGAGCACTTGTCCATGAATTGTTTCAGTCGAAGATTATCTCTTTTCATATTTCATTTTTACCACCGTTTTACTACCATTGTGGCGGGGCCGAATGGATGTGGTAAAACTCAGTTTGTCACAAACTTTTTAAGTAATTTAAAAGAAGTTTGTAATGTTGAATTTGATGAAATTATTTGGTGTTATGATGAAAAGCAACCCTTGTACAGTCTTGAAAATGTAAATTATAGTCAAGGAATACAAGATTTTTCAATGTTTGATGGAAAAAAAACCTAAACTCCTCATAATAGATGATTTGATGAGAGAATCGGACGGACGAATCGTAGACATTTTTACAAAAGGTAGTCACCACAGAAACTTAAGTGTTTTCTATATTATTCAAAACATATTTCATTAGGGGAAAGGACAACAAGATATTTCGTTGAATACAAGTTATATAGTATATTTCAAAAACCCGAGGGATAAAACCCAAATTCGCTTCTTGTCGCGACAAGTTTACCCAGAAAACCCTAAATTTGTTGATGAAGCCTACAAAGATGCTACTAAGGATGCCCATGGTTACCTAATGATTGATTTGAAACAAAATACAGACGATATATGTCGTTTTAAAACGAAAATATTCCCTTTCGACGGGCATTGTACAGTATACGTTCCTAAAAAGGGGTTTTAATACGACAAGAATCAACAGGTTTTAATCAGTTCTAAATGATGCACGCAAGAGTAAACACATATAAACATTTACTTGAAGCACTGCAGTTACGAAAACAAAAATATCGCACGGCGTTATTGAAATCTTGTGATGATGAAGAGATCAATATTATTTGTCAGTGTATTTATAACGTTTTAAAGGGAAAAAATCCTTTGGAAAACATAGATAAATCAAAAGTCCAAAAATATAGACACATTACGAAAATTAGTTTCAAAAGGGAAACATAAATTAAGAAAAACGGTCATTGTTCAAAAGGGTGGTGCATTTTTACCAATTACATTAGGAGCGGTTTTAAGTGCCTTAGTTAACTCTTTAGCATAAACAAAATGAAAAACACGAAAAAAATGCTCTTATAAGAACCAGACTTTATGGAAAGACTTAAACGTAACGAAAATCTTCCTGAAAATGTATCATACCGCCTAGATGGAGAGATGCAAAAAATTCTTAGGAGTAAAACTAATGATCGTGAAAAGTGGGCATTACATTCTCAAGCATTACAACGATATCTGCATTTTATTGAAACAGATCGAAAACCGTTTAAAATACCAATAATTATGGAGGGGCTTGATCAGCTCAATAATGAATGTAATGACTTGAAAGTTAACAAAAAGGAGGAGAGTGAAAATAATGAACCAATTGCAAATAAACCTTTAGCCGAAGGTGATGTTAATACTACAGCTACAGGGTCTACTGACACAAATCCAGAAACTATACAATTTAGTCTATCTCGTATTGTAGATGGTTTACCGAAATCATATGAAAGAAAAACTAGAACATTGTTGAATATTATTGTTTCAAGTAGACCCAAAATTTGGTGGAAAACGAATGGTGAGGTTGTAATAAACAATCGTACCATTCCAAACAGTAATATTCTTGATTTGGTAAGCGATACAGTCAGATCTCTTAAACGGCCAAAACCAACAGGATGGAAAGAGTTTGCATTACTTTTAAGGGATATAAAAGTTCCTACATCTTGCATAGGTAATCCTACGAACTTAAAATTTATTAGTAGACTTCGATTGAGTGAACCTACCACGTCACCTGCACTGAGAAGTACAAGACCATCATCATCATCATCGTCTAAAGACCCAAGCACAAGTACACCTCTTCCTACTGGGTTGGCTAAGACAAGCAAGAAGACAATAAATTAGGAGAAATGGAGCTCTTACTAGAAATTAATAGAATTTATTATGATGTGTCTAATCCTGCTGGATACAGTACTTTAAATAAATTAAGTCAAGCAATGACTGGTAAAATGTCTCAAGACACGTACACGGTGCATAAATCTATTCATAAACAATTCACTAGAAACAGATACATCCTATCAAATTTTAATGAACTCTGGCAAGCTGACCTAAGTGATATGACTACTTATAGTCATCATAATGATGGATACAAATATATTCTTTGTTATTGATGTATTCAGTAAATATGCTTTTGCAAGAGCCATGAAAAAGAAGGACTCAGCAACCGTCAAAGAATGTTTTGAAAGCATATTTGCTGAGGCAAATTCCGTTCCTCGGCACATCCAATCTGATAAAGGTACAGAATTTGTTTCAAAGGTGGTAAGAGATTACTTTAAGAGCAAGATTATAAATTATTATACCACTAACAATCCCGATATTAAGGCAAGTATAGTAGAAAGGTTTCAAATAACTCTTAATATGAAAATGTGGCGTTACTTTACTTATAAGAATACTTACAACTACATTGAAATTTTGCAAGACCTCTATTCTTATAATCACAGCTATCACTCTAGTATTAAAATGCGGCCTGTTGATGTTAACTCTAGTAATATCATGACTGTTTATTGTAATTTATATGATAGAAAAAAAGATAGACAAATTTCTTTGGAAAATAAAAAACTTAATGTAGGTGATCATGTTAAAATGACTAAATATAAACATATTTTCCAAAAGGATACGAAACGAATTGGAGTGATGAAATTTTTATCATTAATTCGGTTGTTAGCAGATTTCCGCGAATAGTCTATACGTTAAAGGATCTAGAAGGTGAAACTATAATTGGAACATTTTATTCTAAAGAATTACAAAAAGTTACTTATCTCCCCTCCATTGAATATAAAACCGATAAAATAATACGTTCACGTGGTGTTGGTGCCAGAAAAGAATTACTAGTGAAATAGCAAGGTTATCCTGGTAAATTTAATTATTGGATACTCGCGTCAAACTTGAAAATAATATAAGTGAAAACAGTTTTTACATAACTTTGTTAAGTAACAGCTCATCGAGTTACTATACGGATAATACGACTGCACATTTCTTGACTAAATGACCCAGGAGCATAAAGTTGGAAGGAGAATGGGTAGTTGGATTAGTAGAATTTCAATACCCCTGTTCAATGTATAATGTTCAAGATCATGAAAATATGATTTATTTGAAAAAAAGAAGTAGTATCACCCAGTGATAAAATAAGCAAAATTGTAGATATCAAAACTCATATACCAGCTACTACATATGACAACATTGAACATTTTATTCAAGCTTTTAATGAAAACCCACAATTAAAAAAATATGTAAGATTTAAATATGATAATATAAAATGGTTGGAGCAACATCAATCAATAATGACATAACCTCTATCGTAACTACTCCTATACTAAGTTTGCAGCTGGGTTTTAAGCCAAGAACAAATTTAAAAGAAAATTCATTTGGAAAAAAATCCGTTAACCTTTATTTAGGTTTACCATCACAATTATTCGTCTATACCGATATCATCAAACCACAAGTAGTTTTTTTGCTCAATTTGCTCAGTATAATACCTTTAGATCCAACAAAATTCATCTATGGAGCTCACAAAACACACATTTTTTCACCCGCTCACTACTTACCTGTTTTACGGAGAGTTTGATACTATGGAAATAGATATAAGAACAACAACCGGTGCAAGAGTGCCATTTCAATATGGAATTTCCTGCGTGAAAGTACACTTTCAACGACTAAGATGAACTATAAACGATCATACAACTCTTGCCCTTACGATCATTATTATTCACATCAAGCCGGTTCTGGTATAAGAATTGTCTATTAAGGTGTTCCATTTCAACGAGGACATGGTATAGGAAGTTTTTTGGAAGGGCTATTTAGATCCGTGCTTCCTTTGTTATCCAGTGGTTTTAAAACTGTAGGCAAAGAAGCGTTAGATGCAGGAGTCGGTTTGTTATCTAATATGGTAAATTCATTCGATTAGATCTCGATTCAAAGAAGCTAGTACTAACTTGAAAAGAAAAGCCGACGAAAAAATTGATTCTTTAATGTCAGGATCAGGTTATAAAATGTCTACTAAAAGACGGGAGCCCCTCATTACCTTGAAAGCATCGCGCCTAAGAGGAGCTAAAAAAAAAACAAAATTAGTAACGATATATTTTCGAAGTAAATAATGTCATTCCTACATAGCCATTCGTGTGAATGCGCAAAATCTAAGTTAGATATTTTTGCCCTTCTATCGACTCAGACAAGCATTGAAAGTGGGCAGTGGGTTCATTACAAACCAATTTCATCTTTAAGTGATGATGGTCCTATTGAATTTCAAGTCCCTGGATCGGGTGATGATTATATTGATTTATCACATACATTATTGCATATAAATGCTAAAATATTAAACCAGGATGGTACGAAACTAAAACCCGACACTCAAGTGGCACCCGTTAATAACTGGTTGCATTCCCTTTTTAACCAACTTGATGTATATTTAAATCAAAAACTCATATCACCACCAAACAACACATATGCTTATCGTGCTAATATGGAGAATCTTCTTAACTATGGACCAGCCGCTAAGCAAACTCACCTTACTTGTGGATTGTGGTACGAAGATTCTGCGCGTTACATGGATACCGTTGACGCAAATAATAAAGAGTTTCACAAAAGAATGGCATTCGTTAAGGATAGTCAGCAAGTTGAAATGATTGGATACTTACATGGTGACATGTTTAACCAAGAAAAATTCTTAATAAATGGTGTAGAAATGCGTGTCAAGTTAGTAAGATCAAAGGAATCATTTAATTTAATTTGTCACCAAGATAAAAATTTCAAGTTCAAATAATGGACGCTAGTCTAATTATAAGAAGAGTTAGAATCAGTCCTAGCGTTTTGGTAGCCCACCAAAAAGTGTTGGCATCAACAACTACTAAATACCCTATCACAAGAGCAGAAGTGAAGGTTCTAACAATACCGTCAGGTATACAGGGTAAAACTTTGGACAGTATATTTCTTGGACAAGTACCTAAAAGATGTATTAATTGGTTTTGTTTCCAATTCATCGTTTAATGGTAATTTTGCACTCAATCCCTTTAATTTTCAACATTATAATATGAATTCGTTTAGTTTGTTTGTCGATGGTCATGAAATTCCTTCTAGAACAGTACAACTATCCTTTAGTTCTGGTTTAATAGCATCAACATATCATACTTTATTTTCCGGGACTGGTATATATTCACAATGAAGGTAATGCTATAAGCAGAAGAGATTATGGAGATGGTTATTGTTTGCTGTGTTTTGATTTGACCCCCAATTTATCTGCTACTTCGACCTCATACTGGAACCTTATAAGACACGAAAGTGTTCGTATAGAAGTTCGCTTTGATTAAGCTCTAACCACTTCTATTAACTGTATTGTTTACGCCGAATTCGATAACGTTATTGAAATAAACAAAAAACGGGATGTATCTGTAGATGACAACAGTTAATAGTTTTATAAATACAATGTCACCTACATTTCATCTCATTTCCTCTTAGTCATTGTTGGCAACATCATCGATGAATGTATTGATTTTTGTATATTATGGATACCAATGAAATTCAACTATGTATGAAAACGATTAGCTCTAGATTTAAATTAAATGTTTTTGCTGCTAGCCAAATCGCTATTCGGGTTAATCGTCCCGCTTTTATTGTAAGCAATTTGGATCCTGACTCGAAACCAGGTTCCCACTGGGTTGCTATACACATTGATGTTAACAGAGTAGGGGATTACTTTGAGTCGTTTGGTCGCAAACCTACTGGCTATCATAAGTAATTTTTAAATAGAAATCCAAAGTGGTGGTATTATAACCACAAACTACTTCAGAATCATTATACATCTGTATGTGGTGAATATTGTTTAGTTTTATGTATTTTAAGTACAAGGGAAAAACGATGGGGGATTTGCTAAGTTTGTTTTCTGAGAATACTTTATGTATCTATTTAATATTAAGAAAAACATTAAAGTCCTTTTTTGTAAAATAAAACAATTTTATGTACTCGACTGTTTTTCATTCATTAATATACAGGTTTAAACAGGTATGTCTGGTAAAAAATATGACGCTTCCCCGATTACAATAGACAAACGCAACGACAATAGCAAAAAAAATAAAACATTTTGGAACAAGAATAGATTATTACTTACACCGGACAGTGAAGCTGGCTCATAAGTTCACCAACGGCATATAACTGTTGATCCTCTTCAGTCTTCACATAGCCTGACAAGTGCAGCATCGTAGAAATCACAATTTAAACAGTCCATCGCAAAAATATATTAAGAAACTAGTAATTTTACAAATATTATAGTTTATATTAAATAATCAAATGTAGGTATGTGATATTTACACTGAATCATTTTGTACGTTATAAAAGAATGAAGTTAATACATTATTATATGCCATAGTGTCTTATTAAACACAAAGGATTACATCTAAAGCTAACAATTACAATTAAAACAGTTATTGTTTAAAAAGGACTAAAAATAATACACAATTCACAAATTTCTTAAACTAAGATTAAAAGTCTAAAATAATATTTAACAAAGTAAACCAGTGCTATACCGACGCAAACACTTTTAATTCACTGTTTTTTATTGTCTATAAAATATTTTACACTTGTGTCCTTCGATGCCAATTGTTTTGTGATGTTTTGTGATGTTATATATAACATCGCGGGTACTTTCTAGCTGTTTATCGTCCTCTGTGGGTGTGTAGTATTTCAGCCTTATGTCAGCATGTTTCCAGATTTCCGTTGGCGCGATGTTTTTGATTTTCTGCATATCGTACACCTCAATTTTAATAAGGTGCGATGCATACGCTCTGTCATCTGTTCCCGACGATAAATAAGCGATACCTTCACGAGAACACCGTGACACGTTGGATAATTACTTTGCTGGCTTGATCTTCTTTTTAGGTCTTTCAAAGAAACTATCGATGTTATTGCCAGGACGTTTCTTCGCGATAGCCTGTTTCACTTTGAAGCCAAGAGTACCCTCTGCGTCACTCGGTTATTCATCATGTTCAGGATAATAAAAATTCTTGAAAGTGTTATCAGTAAACTGACACAATATCAAACATAAAATTACACAACTGCTTAAAACACTGCTATTAAACAAGACAATAAACACTTTAAAGGAAACAGCACAGCTCAACAAATACTTACATCCATTAGTGGTTCTGTATTTATACACACTGTACTAGACACGACACAATTTTTCTGTTCACTGGCACGGCATAGAGCTCTGATACTGATCACTGCTGCTTTGTAAATGTCAACGCCGCTACACGACTCGTTGGGTTTTATATGGTTGAACACAATGACCATCCGTTTCGTTCAGGTCTCAACAAGTTTTTACGTCGAACGTACACCAATACCCAAAATTATAAATGAACAATAGACAATGGAATGAGTTAAACTTTACACATCAATAAATTAACAACAGACACCCATAAAGCAAGTCACTTCAATGCATCCAGATACAAAGATTATGTCAATACAAGTTTAGGAACCGCTTCAATTGTTAAAATAAAGAACAAGAAAAATCTATCATAATTTTTTTATGCCCAGTAGGTGATTTAAAGAACAATAAACAACGAATTGTGTTTAACCTACCGCGCTAAGATGCATGTTACTGCAAGTTAGAAAATATATTAGGTTCTTTCTTCATAGTATATTAAATTACATAATCTTAGAAACGGACAAATCAGATCGTACGTGAGATCGTATCTCATACGGTAATAAATATGTCTGAATCTTTGCGTATGTAGGTTAGTCTGCTATTAAAAATGTTAGCATACTTTTCATGAAGATAACGTTTCAGTATTATTAGCTTAGGTAAATAAGATAAGAATATTAGGTAACATTAGGTCACCTGAAGATAGGCCACGTTCAGAATGCTATGGTTACGCAATAGCTGTAAATATAGAACTTCCTCCTTTTCGAAGTTGGTTAATATAAAATAAAATATAAATTAAGACTATGCTGGGGAAGAGTAGGCTAGAAAAAGTCAAACACGTTATAACATGTAATCATAGAAGATCCTTCTTTTTTGAAGTCGGTTGTGAACAAATTGTCAACTTAACACTTTCATGACTACTAATGTGTTAATTGAATTAAAGGAATGTAAGTATACTTTTCCATTACTGTATTACGATATAGGTTACGTTGTATAAACATGTAGCGTTTTCGTTTGTTAAAGTAGGGAGGTATAAGAAATAAAATGTGTTACACTGAAGCGTTTAGAAGTCGTTTAGAAAGACAGAGTACCAGTACAGTACGGTAAGTAGTGGGTTAGGTTATGTTGAAAGTGCGTTCCCAATAAGAAAGTAATTGGATCAGTTGAAAAGTGTAGGTATTGGACATATAATTATATAAATGAGTATAGGGTTGTAGGCATATGAAGTACACACGGGAAAAAGAATATGTTAATACTTTGAATAGTATAAATAGAATGAAAGGAAAGGACGCAACGGGTCACGCACGTCGGCCAAGCGTACCGTAATAGACCCGCGCTCACATAGACAATGGAAGGGACCGGGAGTTCAGGTAAGATGTTGTATTATTGAAGTAGGACGTCGCGTAGATCGTAACACGTCGCTTAGAGTCCTGAGACCTTGTGGAAACGCTCTAAGTGGGGGGCTATTTGTTTTTTTTTTTTTAGGTTTTTTAGGCACCCCGACGCCCAATGCTCGCCGCCACCAGGACCGCCCGCCGCTCGGACCGTCGCCCACCGCCCAGGCGGCCCGCCGCCGCGCAAGCTACCCGCCCCCGCCCAGACCACCCGCCCTGGGGCCAGTTCCCGGCAATCTATACTACTCATGTCACCTGACTTGGTACTTTCTATAACTTCCTTTCGCGTGAAGAAGAAAGCCTAGGTTTAGGTTCATTCGCGCTTATTAGCGAAGCAAACAATACGCTCGGATGGCTGATCAATTCCTGTATTGATTGTTAGTGAGGTTACGAGGGATATGTGACGATCTCGGACATTATTTATCAGATCACATTGTGGTGTTCTACGTTGCCTAGCCGGATATTCTCCAGCGCGTCGCGCTAGCAACAAGACAGATGGCACATATTTGTTGTGAGTTGTCATTGCTTCTCTTGTACAGTCGTTGTCAATGATACATTTAAGTACAATTGAGAGTTCCAAAAATGTATTTACATTTAAATAAGTTTACACACAGTATGACAAATCTTGCTTACAAAGCATATATCAGTTTCATATTTTCACTAAATGCTCCATAGATATCGAGGGCTTCATGTTAAAGAGACGTATGAGCTAAACCCTTTACTTTCAGGAGAGGCCAAAAACTATATAACTTTTCTTCCTTTTGACAGATCTTTTTGGAAATTTGCATGTAGCATTCAAATTAGTATATTTTTCATATAACGTGCTTAGTTTTACGTCAAGTATTCTAGTGTATTTATGCGGTTACGTCTCTTTACCTTGGCGATATTATCCGATAACGAAGGTGAAATTAGCAGAAAAATATGTACATGAGATTTTTCGACGTATAATCGAAATCTATACCTATAAACCACTACTGTTTAAAATTCAGTTCCCACATCGAAATCTCTTTACACATTTGTATTTGCACATTGAACGAAGGTCTTTCTATTATTTCTGATTTTTTTACGCCTCCATAGCCCGACATAAAAAGAGAGCTTGTTGCCTTTTTGTGGTCGTATATTCAGATACCAAATTAATTTTAACCAATTAGTAATGACATTTCAGTGACATTTTGGAGGATAACACTATCGAGTAATAGAAATATGCATATATATTATGTCTTTGTACTCCGATAGTATTATTCGACTGCATGACATTATAGCTCTTCCGCCTTCTGTACGCCTCTTTGATCGACAATAATTTACGACCTCAAATGATACGCCAAAACGTATTTTAATTATTTAAATAAGTTACAATTACAGTGAAATTATGAAATAAATTGACCTTATATATCGTTATCAGACGAATACGATGCTGTTAAAAAAGAAAAATCGCATTTTTGCCTATATGCCTCTTAACACCCTTTGTTTCGTTGAATAATTATCATAAGTATACTGTGACAAATATATATTTAATGAAGAAAGTGAATCAATACAATTAATGATTAATTTTTTATAGATGTGGAAATAGCACAATCTTTATTCTAATTAATGTTATAACACAGAGTTCGATTGTAAAGGAAATAATAAATGCGATCTACTAAATTGCAAGCAGGATTTGAAACTGCGACCTCTTCTTTAACGCATAAGTGCTCTGAAAAACTGAGCTATCGCATCTTTATATACGTGGCCTGAAATTTTCGAAAACAATCTAGTTAGGTAGCACTAGTATCGCCCTCTGTATCTTATTTATTTTTAAATGCTAAGTTCATTATCCATACTCCAAGGCATGCGTATTGCGCTATGTATAATATTAGGTCATTACATATGAAATTGGCGTTTGGCGAACTGGCAACTTTGGTTCAAAATATGTGGCGTTCGGCTAGGAATTCCAAATTCAAATTTATTTCAAATTTAAAACCATGTATTTCTGTGTTCGAATTTCGAAATTTATTTGTTATCGCGTCATTTGCTTTTCTTTCACATCGTTCTGTTCACAATATGGAGAACTTAAAATATCGCTATATTAAATATAACATACACATATTCGTAAATATGATATTAAAGAATATGACTTTCACCTCGGCACCAGTGCTGCAGAAACTCTGTAGGATTAACAAAGCGAATGGAGAAGCTATTGCAAAATAAAATACGGTACGTTATCGGTTCCAACGTTTCCGTTCTGGAAATTTTGACCTACAGAACAAGCCCCGTGGACGGCCGGAGACACAAGTAGCAACAATACACAAGCAGATCCATCGCAAACCACGCCAGAGTTAGCGGTAGGCTTCGGTGTGAGCGATAAAACCATTTTGATTCACTTGAAACAAATAGGAAAAGTAAAAAAACTTGAAAAATCGGTACCGCTTGAATTGAGCGACACAAACAAAGAAACACACGTCGAGTGTTGCGTTTCACTTCTCAACCGGCACAATAATGAAGGCATTTTGAATCGTATCGTTACTTGTGATGTAAAATGGATCCTGTACGACAACCGGAAACGTTCTTCACAATGGCTCAACCCAGGTGAACCAGCCAAATTCTGCCCGAAGCAAAAGTTGACTGAGAAAAAGGTACTGGCAAGTGTCTCGTGGACTATTGCCGGTGTCATCCATTACAGCTTCTTAAGATCTGGGCAAACAATCACGGCTGATGTGTATTGTCAACAATTGTAACGATGATGGAAAAGCTAGCCATTAAACAACCCAGACTCGTCAATCGATCTAGCCCACTGCTGCTTCTGGACAACGCTCGACCACATACGGCACGTTCGACGACCGCAAAAGTAACGGAGCTGCGACTGGAATGTCTTCGACACCCACGATACTTCCCGGACCTTGCTCCAACTGATTACAATTTTTTTCGGAATTTGGACAACTTCATGCCAGGAAAAAAATTCAATTCTTAGTAGGCTGTTCCAAATGGCCTTCAAAGATTTTATTGATCCTCGCTCATACATTTTTTTTAGTAAAGGAATCAATGAACTACCTTCGAGATGGCAAAACTGCATACATAGCCATGATACATACTTTGAATAAATAAAAAAATAGAATCATAAAAAAAAGTTTTCATTTCTGCCATATTAAACGCCAATTTCATATGTAAGGACCTAATATTTGTCTATGGAGAAGCATTGGGAAGGTCTTGGGTTCAAATCTCGGTCAGGGCAAATATTTGTGTGATGAACATAAATATTTATTTCTGAGTCATGGATTTATGTATATAAGTAAATATATCTATTAAATATATCGTCGTCTAGTACCCAAAACACAAGCCTTGCTGAGCTTACCATGGGACCAGTTCGATTTGCGTAAACATTGTCCTGTAATGTTTATTGGGACAGAGACCTACGCTTAAAGTGCCGCTTCTAATGTAATACCTAGTACATTAGTGAAGACGCCGGGAAAGAAGGGCCTGCCGGGTGAGTTCGTTTAGACCACCGACCGTAAGGGAGGCCGGACAGTGATACGAAGCCGGCAACCACTTTTCAAGGCCAAAGGCATTATGTATAGTGCTTTATCAAACATATGCAATGCATGAAATAAAAAAAATACACCATTCATAAAACTACACGACATAAGTTTTTTTTAATTTTTCTCCAATTCCTCCATAATGTTTTATTTACACAACCCGATGATAAGAATCTTAATTTCTATAATAAATAAAATAAATGCAGAGGATTTTGAATATTGTCTATGGTATCTGGTGACGTACGTCTAGACAATATTTTAAATTTAATCATCAACATATGAACCATACAGGTTTGCGTCTATAATATCAGTTCGTGTGTAATAGGCATTATACGAGGATATTTTTGATCTGATAACCATTCAGCCACTGTTTAACCTGTTTATGAACACAGATGCCATGATTACATTAAGAGTCCCCGGTAAGCTAGGCAGAACTTCACCTTCCCATATAAACGGAGTTTCGTTCTCATTTTAAAACTACGTGTTGGATTGTAACGAAACTTTGCATATACAATGACATGAGGTATATCTAGGACTGGAATTAGTTTATATGGCTGCAGTTTATAAAACAAACGAAATGCAGGCCTAGATATACCTTAACTTATACTAAGTACAAAGTTTCAAAGCAAACTAGCTAGTCGTTTTAAAATGAGAGCGTAACTACGTTTGTGATAATTTCTCTATGGAAGAAATATTCCAAACCTAAATCAGGTGCATTGAGTGAAAAGATGAAACTGTCATGTGCCTTGTAAGCATGTATTTGTCATTCCTAGTGTAGTGTGTAAACTTTTAAAAATGGAAAAATATTTTTGGAAATCTCAATTTGTAATACTTAATATCTTTCGACTGTACCTACCTACTACCACGCAAGGCTGGAACAGTAGGTACGTGGCAACAAAGAGATTAGAGTGTACCTTACGTTCCGTAATGTCTTTGATAGATTTTTTTGACAGGTATAACGTTATTTTCACTTCTCCTGCTCAAAAAGTACGTCATATTAGTTTCGCGAAACGGAAATAAAATGGTATATTTAGCCCTTAGGGTTTAAAAGAAAGCCATACAAATTTCTATGACACTGAAAAAAAACTTGCGGCCAGCTACTCCTTACGAATAATTAAAAACAAACAAACCACCCTGATCAGATTGGTCAAACTTTCTGATAGAATTGCTCAAACTGTAGTTTTAGTTCTTGTCAAACAATCTATTATTTATTGATCGAGCGTTGGCGACGGTCTCTGTTTCAGCTCGGGCAATGTTTTCGTATATCTGTCTATCCGACGGATGTTTGCCCTCGTACCATACGGCATGGCATTCAATCGACTTACAGGTATGTATGTCTGTGTCCAGTCATTTTATCTCAAATACTAGGTATGAAAGTTACAAAGCTGACATTAGTCCACATTTAGATACCTACTCTTAGGTATCTGTCTAAGTAGTAAGTACTGGTCTGGTTGCTGTTTAACTCATATAAAAAAATGAGCAAAACCGCGCTAAAGCTATGAGTTACTTCATGGTTTCATCAACAGCAGCTTTTAGAAAACAGTTATAGCTACAACCATGTCATGATGCCATCTGATTATGTTTTTAAGAACGTCAATGGTGTACAGATGGCGCGGCAAGTCTCCCGCCCGCACGCGCAGTGCGTCACCCGGCGCGGGGGCAACGCGCACAAGCTGCCGGCCGCCGCGTCTTCATCTACATTTCCAGTAGTCTCAACATACATCGCCTGTTGAAAGTGAACACCGTTCATTAATTATCAAGCAAAACGTCAGTGTACACGATATTATCACGGGCCGCGCCGCCATCGTATGACGGAGCGCGCTCCGGTGTCCAGGCTCTATTCCAATAGCAACAACTCAAACTCATTCCTCGAGCCAGTTGTGCGTTGTTTGTTGACAGGGAAAGTTGTTGAGAGTACAGTTCATTCATATATGCAGCGGAGACATGCACGACACTATATTTAATCAGGTACAACACATTTTATTTTATTTTAGCAAATGAATATATTTTTTAATAATGTTTTATAAGTATATCCCTGCATAAAAGCGAATTTTATTCTATTTTTATCACATTACAAATATTATTGACATATTCGCAGTTAATACTCAGAACGTATGGCTATTTTTAGTTTTTAAGGCAAAACATTTTTCAATGTGAAATTATACTTAGATGACGTTATTTTTGACAAGGTCTGCGCCTGAAAAGATTTTCGTATAAACGCTTATCCCCTCTAGCAATGGTATTAGAATATTTCTAAACCTCTTTCATGGTACTCATCCTATTATGAACGTTATGCGTTGTCAGTCGGGCATTCCTAGACTACCTAAATTTACCTACACATTTAATATGCTATAAATTAAAATTTTCATGATTCATTAGCTTCATTTCATACTAACTAGAAGGCGCCCACAACTTCGTTCACGGAAGAGAAAAAAGTCATGAACCTATTTATTGCTTCAGTGTAGTCAGGTAAAATATATCGTGTAACTATCTGTGTATGTTCAGTTACCTGTTGCACCAAAAATATTTGATATCTATCCAGCCAAGATAACGTGATGAAGCCACAAAAACTCATACTATATAGGTACGTACAAGAAATAAAATATATGACCTTGAAATGGTCCCTATAACCATTTTTTTTTAAATTATTCAATGTATAGCCGTTTCATTTACAACTTTATAATAGTACCTATAGTTGTTCGCCGTATTTCTATTAAAATACGCGGATTTCGTCTTATTGTGCATTCATTAAATTATTACTGTACTCTTACTCAAAACGTAAGTACATCGTAGGTACACAGAATTAATTCCTTAATTGCAACCAATTAGCTAAACGTCACCAAACAAGTATGTAAATTTTACCGTACAAACAGATATTAATTAGTTGGATGAAACATGTTCTTTATACGTATCACGACTAAGCAGTTACCTAATCTGTCTCGTGCTATGGGGACATCAATTCGTTTCGCATGTTTCGCCATAACAAAGTATTAATGAGTGGGTGGTTTGAGGTACACGGGCCGACTCTGGCGATAAATTAAAATGTATGCACTTGTATTTCAAAGAACTGCAGACAGGCGGGGCGGGGCGTGCGTAGCTCTTGAGCTCTTTCCAATAAACTTCGCTGGAATCAACATCGAGACGGCTTACGAGTACCTCAGCCAACAACTAAAATTCGACAATACCTATACAATTATTTGCTATAATATCTAATATACGATGAATGTAAAATACAGACGTTTGCTCTATCTCTAATTGAACGTAAAGTTGAATGTAACGAGCGAGAGCTAAGTATATCTACAGACAATATTCCTCAACCAGAGTCCCGATAAGACAATCTGAATTCTCATTATTGCTATCGATAAACAACGTGGATACCGAACTACAAATCGGTTGTTGAAACAGTTATCTTAGTCGTGTTTATTTGAGCAATTTGTTTACGGTATTGCATGTACCAACTGCCCGGCTTATCGGATTTTCGCTCGCCGAGTTTAAGTTCATCAAATGGTTGACTTAGGGCGGTTTGCACCATGACGCTAAATAGTATTTAAATCCTATTTAAATATAAAATTACGTTTAATGCCTTGCACCACGTTAAATAGATCGCTAAACATGTTTAGGGAGCTGTCAAAATAAAACGCCCATCAAAGGCTATTTAACTGGGCTAAATACGTTAAGCGCCATATTTAAAATTAATTTGACGTTTACTTTGACATAATTATGAATAAACAAACAAACATAATCATGTTTGTAACATTTGGCGCCGAGTGTTTAAAATTTGGTGCAACTATTAATTAATAAAGGATATTTCTAGTTTTTATTCTGACGACGAGGAGGAAATAATAGAGTTCATAGATAGACCAGTTATAATAACTAAAGAACACGAACACACACAGCACCGCACTCAGCAGTACGAATAGTGATGGCAGCAGGAGTCGGTTTATTTACTTTAGTTGGTTGCTAAATTTAGCGGCAATACTTTGCTATATTTGTTGTTAATTTGAATTTACAATGACAAACAACAAATAAAATGTTGAAATGCGCGCGCATGTCACTTTGTGTCAAAATTAAACGGCCCGTTCCTATTTACGCATACTCGTCGCGTGGAAATGATTAATTTTGGTTAAAAAGATAGCGTATTTCGCCATTTACGTACAACGAAACGTAGGAAACCTGTTTTACCGACACATTAAACGCGTTTAGTGGCAGTATGGCCTATGGTCTTAGCCTTTCCGAAAGGACGAAAAGAAAAAATAAATAAAATTAAACGCGTTTAGTTAAATAATCTTCAAAACAGCTTGGTGCAAGATGTCACTAAGCGCAATTATGTTAATCGCATTTAACGATATAAACGTGTTTAGTTAAATTTGTTTAGCATATATTTAAACGAAATTTGGTGCAAGTCGCCCTTAGTCGGTAAACGTGATTTAAATGAATTTTAATTTCAGCACGTTTAAGTTTGTGTTTGTAATTATGTATTCGCATTATACTTAAGAGGCTACCATACGCGAATGACCTTCAATCGTAGCTCTCCACTTTTCTGTGTTGTATATGTCTCATCGTATTGACAACCATCCTTGTCACCAATATACTGTATTAGTTTATCTTCACGAGTCACCGAAACCAAGATAAACACCATCAAAATTTGTTGTTTTTACTCCATAAAACCAGATTTTGCTTCTCTTCTTAAAAACTATAGAACCTATTGAAAAACCAGTTGACTCACTTATTGGTTTTAGTCCCATGTCTAAGCTTCGCTTGACGATAGCCTATACCAATTTAAGATAGAAAAAGTACTTCACGAATCTTTCTTATCTCTTGATTAACCGACTCCCAAAAAAAGGAGGAGGTTCTCAATTCGTCGGGATCTTTTTTTAATTAAGTATTGTAACATTCCAGTTGACAAAAATATAGGCCAAATACCAAGCTACAGTATTATTCTTATTTTACGTGGTTTGCAGCAAGAGGAATACTTTTATATCACATTAAAAACAGTGAAATTTACCGAAATTTTCTGGGTTGCCCCTTATAAACAATAAATATATATATTGTTACATCCTATCTATCCTATTCTTCCACTATATTTATATTTAGCCTTACTATATCCTTATCCTTACTATACTATACACGTGAAACTATGTATGTACGTTCCACTATTAAGCAAAAACTACACAACAGATTTGCGTAAAACTCTTCAGTAATGTAGCTTAGAAATTAGAATAGGAAATAGGCTAAAATTTTCGTGAATATAATGAGTTTTTTAGCAATAAATGGAAAAGCCTTATAAAACCTCGAGTTTTGTTCATTGTGACATTTTCATTTCTAAATAATGAATAAATAATTGGTAACCTAGCAACAGTAATACTACCTAAACGATTAAGCAAAGAACACACCTTCCGTATATGACGTATCATACAAATAAGAGCATATCTTAATATAGCCGGATAAAAGCCCGTTGTACATTATGGAATGGACTTGCGATCATCTCTGAATGATAATCATTTTGTTACAAAAGTATAGTTTATAAATAAGATAAATACATAAAACGGGTTCTTTTTAACAATAAACGGAAAATCATCACTTTTTGTTATATTATAGAGATTATAAAGAAATAATTGCTTTAAAACCAATATGACTATTGATATCAAATACTGAATGCAATTACCGGCATAATTTTGAAACCGGTAATTTACAGACTCTGGTAGTTCAAAACCGGTATTGGAAGTTGGAAGTAAAAAAGACGTGAAAATGTTGTTTCATTTAACATTTTTGTATTATTTTTATCCATAAACTAAAAAAAAAAAACAATCCATATTGTGTAAAATAACATAATATTGAAAAACACCAGTAGAGTAAAGATTAAATTATAACAATCAACAATTTACTAAATAAGGATCCAAAAAACGGCCCTGGTCTGGTTTAATCGGCCCTGCAAGGAAGCCAGACTTCTAAGGCAAGCTTTGTATGAGGCTTGGACCACGGCCCGTATCAATAAGGATCTTAACATATCTGATGTGAAACGCAAATTAAATGCTGCTTCCAGGGCCAGAAAACGAGAAATTGCCAAAGCTAAATTCGGTTACGACGGCAGAATTGGTGAGCAACTCTCAGGGTACCACTTTGGAAGTCGTGCCTTCTGGTCGCTCGCCAAGACTGCCCAGGGAAACTTCTGTCAGTCGTCCTTAACACCCCTGCGAAATGCTGATGGTATCTTGGCCCACAGTGCTAAAGAGAAAGCCTATCTTTTGGGTACTGTGAGGTGACTCGTGTACAGACACCTTTTCCGTATCCTGGCCGTTATTTTAAATAATACATTCGAATGAAAAATTCGAATAAGGAAAATCTTCTGTCTCTGTTTTTGTAATGTCATAATGTTAAAATATTCATTACTGACTTGGATCCCGAAGAATAAATACATAAACTAGTTACTGTTGTTTTTGATCATAACCTGACCACACTCCCACAAGTTGGTGGAGGTGCGGGGCAAAGCTAGGGTTACACGACATATGTTTACGTCAAATGCCATAGGCTGGTAAACATATGTGACTTAACTTTGGCTACCTCTTAGCTAGAGGCCGATTGGGTAAATAATTGTATGGAGTCCCCTGTATATGTAGGGACGTACGTGTCAGGTAGGGCCAGTAGTTATGTTTAGCGGCCTTCGGCCTTCGGCCTTACCCCGAGACGCTGGGATATGTGAGGTAGCTCGTGATTAGACACCTTTTTCATATCCAGGCCGTTATTTTAAGTTATAGATTCGAATGACAAATTCGAATAAGGAATATCTTCTGTCTCTGTTTTTGTTATGTCATAATGTTAAAATATTCATTACTGATTTGGATCTCGAAGAATAAATACATAAACTAGTTACTGTTGTTTTTGAACATAACCTGACTACACTCCCTCAGTACCCTCTTTGCCTGAAACTTGACTTAGAACGATGATGGAAGCACCGTACTACCTACCATCCCATGTTGCGGATACTCCATGTCGGAGATAACCATCACTCCAAGGGATGTCCGGCGGGAATTGCTCTGTCTAGATGTTCACAAGTCGAGTGGGCTAGACGGCATACCGGAAGTGGTGCTCAAGCAGTATGCTCCTGAGTTGTGCCCTGTGTTAACGCGCCTCTTCGCGATTTCTTACCACAAAGCGCAGGATAACGTATTCGTGGAAGACTGCCTATATGCATGCAGTGCTCAAAAAAGGGGACAGGTCAGATCTATCGAATTACAGGCCTATTACAATCACCTCTGTTCTCTAAGGTGATGGAGCGTGTGATAAACACGAAACTCCTAAGATACCTAGAAGGGCACGATTTGAATAGCGACAGTCAATACGGCTCTCGCAACGGTCGCTGCAATGGTGATCTCACATACCGCTGGGCCTCGGCCATTGAGAGTCAAGGTGAGACATTGACAATTAGCCTAGACATATCCAAGGCGTTCGATCGGGTCTGGCAGGGTGTTCTATGGAAGTTGCCATCTTACGGACTGCCCGTGGGTTTGTGCAAATGGGTCGCCAGCTTTTTAACCAACAGAAGTATAAGAGCCGTGGTTGATGGCAGGTGCTCAAAAACCATGGTTATTAACGCAGGCGTCCCCTAAGGCTTAGTACTATGTCCAACGCTGCTTCTGCTGCATGTCAATGACATGCTATCCACCGATAGTATTCTTTGTTATGCACACGACAGTACCGGAGATGTACTTTACACCGGCCAAGCAAACATCCCTCGTTCCGTTGTGGAAGAAACTCGCGAACTTATGAGCTAATAAGAGTGCTGAACGTGACATAATATTTTAGTTTTCGGTTGATGGTTTTTTTATAAAGTTGTGATATAGAGATACAATACAACAGCTCATTCTATGTACTTAATAAGAGATGGAACACTGAGATTAAGTGTAAATTAAATATAAGAATTAATCCTAGAAGGGCTAACTTTTAGGTAGGGCCAAAGCGCTAGAAAGCTTTTTAAACATTTTTGAAACTAATAAAAGGTAATTCAATCGTCAAATCACATAATATGATTTGATCTGGAAAAACTACGGACGATTTGTAGTACATAAATTGATAAAAATCAGCGTAAACCAATATTTATATGTATCGGCAAAAAAATCGGTATTCGGTTATAATTACCGGTAATTTACCGGCTTCATATTTGACCGGTTTACCGGGAAACCCGGTAAAGCGGTATCCCGATTTGCATTCCCTAGTTTCAAAGCAATTATTTAGTATAGCTTCTGCCCGCGCCTTAAATTCCTTAATCGCGGATAACGGTATTTTTCCGGGTTACAAAGTAGCCTATGTCCTTCCCCGTGACTCAAACTATCTCCATACCAAATTTCATCCAAATCGGTTCAGCGGTTTAAGCGTGAAGAGGTAACAGACAGACAGACAGACATACAGACAGACTTTCGCATTTATAATATTAGTATGGATATGAATTAGTTCCTGTTTGCGTAACTGGATGGCGTTAGTTGTAAACGCTAGGATATCTTAAAAACTGGGGGAAGGATTACAATTCCATCGGATCTCGCCTAAGTTGTGCGGTTGACGGCCGTTGACGACCAAATCTCTCTAATTTACCTAGATGTTCCAAATATACACAGCAAGTCCAAGGAGATGGAGTGGTTACGTGAACGAGCGATTCTGACACCTAAGAACAACCAGGCTTCCGTTATTAATAACATTTTATTGAAGTCGTTCGAAGGTTCAGAATACGAATACAAGTCTAGTCTGCAGACTCTGTAGTGAACACGGATGATGCCATAAACTATCGCGTAGAGTGTTTAAATGCACTTAACCCACCCGGCCCACCTTCTCACATACTTATCTTAAAAGTGGGTGCTTGAGTAATGTTGCTGCGAAATCTCAATCAGCCGAAGTTTTGCAATGGAACCAGGGTGCGCATCAAAACCTTACATAAAAACGTTATAGAAGAAATCGTAATTAATGGCTGTGCTCGAGATGAATCTGTGTACGTATGTACCCCGGATACTACTTGTACCCTCGGAATACCCATTCGAATTTCAAAGGCTGCAGTTCCCCCTTAAGGTCTGTTTCACGATCAATAAGTCTCAGGGTCAGTCACTGAAAACCGCAGGAATAGATCTTAGGGAGGACTGCTTCTCGCACGGCTAGTTTTACGTGGCTTGCTCGAGAGTAAGCTCTCCAGCAGCTTGGTCGGATCTTTTAATGTGGTATATAAAGAAGTACTGCAAAACTACCTTATGTTCAATATTATCAATAGTTAAATCTCAATTGTCCAATTACATCTTTTTTTTCACATTACAGGTATATAAAAAAGTAACGTGACTTATAACTATTGACAGAAAATGCATGGCCTAAACTGAGGATGGTAGGAATACGAGAATTAAAATGGCAAAAGCTAGTTCAAGATATTAAAAAAAAAATTATGAACTATTTGGAGGTCACTAAAACCAAAACATTTTTTTTTATATTTTGTACGTATGTTTGTATGTGTCCCCCTTTTTTGGAAGTCGGTTAAAAACGGGTTCTTTTCAACAATAAATGGATAATCATCACTTTTTGTTTACTCTGATTTTTTTATTCCGAAGAACTATCTATACCTACATATTATAAAACTCTTGCGTTAGTGACCAATTGATAGACAACGCACAGCCTATACCGCTAAAGATATAAGCATGAAATTTGGAACTTATATTCTTTATAGTACGTGGACGTGTACTAAGAAAGGATTTATCGAAAATCAACCCTTAAGGGGGTGAAATAGGGGTTGAATCGTTGTATGGAAATCGTTCATTTGGAAAGTTATAAACTTGAGTCTTTGTATAAAGGTTTCTTACTAAAAAAACGAATGATTTAGCGTTGCTAAAAAAAATCATCCCAAAAGGGGATTAAAAAAAGTTGAACGTTTATACATACGGGAAACATGTTCTTATTAAAGTTAGACGCTTAAAAGTTCCGTCATAACCTCTTAATGTACAATAAAAAATATTGATAAAGGCATCTTTTCCAATTCATCTCTTGAAGGGTTAAGATGGAGATTGGAAGTTCATATAAGTAATCTGTGATTTTTAATGTTAAACTGTGGCTAGAAACATGACAGCAGGACAGCAGGTTTCTTTTATAATAGGTAGAGCTATCCAGAAATATATTTCTTAATGAATTATGAAAGAAAAACACGAAGAGGAAGGGAGAGATAGAGAGACGAGGGAGAAAAAGAGAGAATGGAAGAGAGACAGGGAGAGAGGGAGAGACAGAGAGAGGAAGAGAGGGAGGGAGGGAGAAACATTGAGAGAAGGAGGGATGAAGAGGGAGGAAGGGAGGGAGAGAGGGAGAGAAAGAGAGAGAGACATAGAGGAAGGTGAGAAAGAGGGAGGGAGGGTGGGAGAGACAAAAAAGTGGTGTCGTAGTAAAGTTATGACGTCGGTTTTCTAATGACGGTAGCACGTAAAATTATCGTTCGTAAACCGAAATAACAGACAACCATTTTTGCTTTGCCTTAAAATACTATCCTTTTGAAACGCCGAGAGACCTTCTAGAACACTTTATTTTGGCCAGTGTCGGGAACTTCTCTTCTCATAGTCAAATAGGCGTTCAAATTGGTTTATCATCAAATTGTCGACACTCACTTCGCCGAATTTCATTTCAAAGTCAACGTTTCATGTATTTTCATTTCGTCGACAATTCAGTTCGTGGAATGATCATTACAAGTAATTTTAAATCGTGTATTTTTACTTGTTGGATGATTCATTGCATAGTTGTATTATGTCATTTAAAACGTTTTGTGGTTTATTGTTTCAAGTATTTTTAATTAACATATAAATTATTACAAGGATTATTATTTAAATTTAAGATAGTTGGCATACAAAGTTATCTATGACATTATGGTGAGAACGTTTTCCATGACATTGAAATGAAATTCGGCGAAGTGAGTGTCGACAATTTGATGATAAACCATTCATGGTTTTAAGGCGATTGACGCTCGTAGTAAAATCATTATTGCTGTCTTGTGCAATATTGCCTGTCGCAATAATAACGCAGCAAAACCTAATCTTCTCAACCTTGTTGGTTCTGGCGTTGAGCTCGCTCGCTTCGCTCGCTCGTTAGGGTCACAGTTCTACCTAACACTCCTCCTCGCTTCGCTCGTCGTCGTACCTAACCTAACCGAAGTCTGACCTGCCTTAAAGTAGAATACGTAACGTTTCTGACTTCACGCCTACCATAGTTTAGTTTAGGTGGTATAAGTGTAGCCAATTTAATTATAGGCAAAAGTTCTGGCGTTTCGCTCGCTCGCTTCGCTCGCTCGTTAGGGTCACAGTTCTACCTAACACTCCTCCTCGCTTCGCTCGTCGTCGTACCTAACCTAACCGAAGTCTGACCTGCCTTAAAGTAGAATACGTAACGCTTCTGACTTCACGCCTATCATAGTTTAGTTTAGGTGCTGTAAGTGTAGCCAATTTAATAATAGGCAAAATAAATTTTAGGACAATTCATGATAGGAATAGTATGCTTTAGGTAATTCGATTTTAGAGTTATCAATATTAAGACAAAAACAAAGAGTATGCGCAAAAATTATTAGGACAAACGAGTAGTATGCCATTCAACAGTATGCCAAACATTCTCGGCCAAACATTTTTAGGACAAAAAACGTTATGCGAAACGACAGGCACCCGTTAATTTGCCATTGAAATTTACAGGTATGCGATTATATAAGAATGTGTTGAAATAAAACGTCGAAGAAATGAAAATCGATATAATGTACTTCCTCCATTTAAAAAATATACGAAATGAATCATCGATCAAATAATATTCCTTGCCAAAATTTTCTACGAATTAATAAAAGTTGAAATGAACCGTCGATGAGATAAAATTACACTAAATGAAAATACGCGAAGTAAAAATTCGGCGAAACGTTTTCGGTGAAATGATATTCGATGAAAAGTTTGTCGGCGAAACAACGGGCACCGGTTCAAATTAAAAGTGCCAGTGTTGCCTTCGTATAGAATTATATTCAATATCCCCATTTTCTCACTCTAAATCCGTTGGTCGCTGAATATCTTCTGAGTCTATTTTTTTAAAACATTAACAGCGTCGGACAACTGACAGAAAAAGTTTTCTTGATTTTTTATATCTCTGCTTTTACCTAAAATCTACGCGGACGAAGATTTTAGGTCAAACCTAAAAGTGTGATAAAAAACACCATTCCCCCTTTTATTTCCAAAGTTTACCGCACGACAATTTAGAAATTTTAACAATTTCTTTAAATGAACATAAATATTATGAAATTAATAACCATGTCTCTAACTAGCTATTTTTTTTAATTTCCAAAAAACCTCTTTGAACAACCCGGTTGCGTTAGTTTTGCACTTCATGCGAAAGGGGTGCGCGAGCCCAACTTCTAGAGTATTCTTTGTCAACACTCATAATAATGATTTTTTACATATTTTTAGGGCTCCGTACCTCAAAAGGAAAAAAACGGAGTACTTTTTCTGTCCGTCTGTCTGTCACGACCACAGAAATATATCAAGATAGAAGGAAAGAGTGATGTATACCTCTCGTGGCGAAAACTCGCCCCGACAGCGGACTTGCTCGCCGCGAACATCAGTCTGCTACCGACCGCGGTCTGCGTGCGACGTTAGGTTTAAAAAACAAAATGACTCGTTCAATAATTTACTGTTCAAATACTACCAATAAAGTTGGAGCTGTTAATCGTGGTATTTCCTTTCATCGGTAAGCACTATTTGTCCCAAAATATATTTGATTCATTAAAAAACGATTTATAGTATTATTTTCCTCAAAACAGCAGCGGGCGATTGTGTGTCCAACGCTAGTTTTCCATTGCGGCTTTAATTTGACTAGGTAGACTTGGCGTGCGTTCAAAACCATCGATGTAAAAATATGCTATTAAAATTGTCGAGTTACGTTCAAGGTCGATTTCTCATTTTTTCTGTCAAAAGTAAGAATAGTGCTGTACCCCAGTGCGCAGACTGCGATTTTCTTACTCGGTTAAAATCGATTTTCAAAGCAGAAAAAATGATAATTACGGTTTTATATTATTATGTATAGCTATATAATATAGGTACGTAGTGCAAAGCAAATATTATTAACAAGCAGGTTATGGTTACTTCTATATTGCAATTTTATTTCAGTTTTCCAAATGATCCTCGTATTAAAAATTAATGTATTGAAGTGAAGCAACTGGTCGTAAAAAAATATTTCCTACAAAAGTCAGCCGGATTTGTTCTATACATTTCCACAAAGCCACCTTTACTGGCCCATCAAAGTACCGACGCGTAATCAGTGCAGCTAATCCGACTATTGATGTAGTGATGATGTCAAATGATGAAAAGGTACACATTTACATAAGGCAAAATATTATTTTAAAAAATGTGCGTGCGTGCTCGTTATATTTTATCTTAATTATATTACAATACAATTTGTGCAACAGATAATAGGTAGAGTAGATAGTAGGTACTGACAAATGTAACACAAATTATTGGTTAGGTAGGTACCTACCTACATTTGTATTTTTCAATTTGAAATTCTGAGGTTTCTTTCTTTTCCTCTGTCGAAAATAATTATCATTTCCTCTGTCGGTTCTTATCGACATTTTAAATCGATAAAAATGCACCTACAATAACTTGAGTAATATAATTCAATGACAATTATGTACGAGTAAATTGTTTGTCATCACACGAATAAAAGTATATATTTAAGTACTTCTTTTCACAACGAAGACGAACATCCGATGCACAAAAATATATTGAAAAATATTTCAGTGGTCCAATGTTTTGGATTTCGCCGCGCAGCGCGCTCGCAACCTCCCGCTTCTAATGTTGTTATCCGACTGTTTTTGTTTGTGACTGACAGCGGTGGGGCCGCGGCGCGGTGTGGTAGGGGTCGCTGTGTATAGAATTAGTGCCGTGTTCTAATTGATCTGCGAATCGATGCTTTTGAATTGTTTTCGCGCGGCTTATGTTTCCCATCACTAAATTATATTCGTGGCGTCAAAGTACCCACGCAAAATGTTACACGCTCGGTTCTCATATAAATCGAGGAACTCTTTCCTTCTATCTTGATATAGTTCTGTGATCACGACCCTTTTTCTCAGGAACGCGTAGAGGTATCAAGTTGAAATTAACACCAAATAGGTACTTATTTCAGCCGTCCCTTGAAGCTGCAAAAAACAAATCAAAATTATAGTCATTAAAAACGTACCATATAAAAATGGAAAACCTGTAGGGTACTTCCAGTTGACCTAGAAACTTGAAACTGAGTATGAAGGAAGCACATATTTTAGCAAAACATAACCTACGAAATAAATCAACTTTTTATGGCAAACAAAGGCCTCTAAGTCTTTTGCAGAGTGTTTAAACAGTGTCATCTCGAAAAACAACGTTTTTCGTGGCTATGTAAATCAATACGGGATCGCTACCACAGGCTTGACAGATGTAAGAATGGTCTGTGCGCGGTGAACCAGTGCCGGGCATATGTCTTTTGGCACGTTTGGTTGCGAGTGTTTTGAACCATGGCTCATCCAAAATCTTGCGGCCATCAACACCAGTTTGCGCCACTTGACTAGGAACAGATATACTTGTGTAGATAGGTCTACTGCGCACTCCTCCCAGCTTTGGACATGGATGTCAAACGCGTGCATGTTCCGCTTGGCACAATCTTTATAACGCAGCATCGGTTGTGGGTGGTGTAACCGTTGCGGTTGTTGGCGTTCGCTACGGGCACGTATATGAATATCGAAAATGAATATATCTAAAGATAAAAAGTCGACGGTCAAAATATCGAAAATTTAAATATCGAACGATCTAAATATTTTTTTATCATTATGTCGATGTTTGGAATTCCTAAAACCTAAATACCGAACGGCTAAAATATCGAAAATTCAAAATATCGACAATCGAATGATCGATATATGTTAATGTCGAAACATACAATATCAACCATCAAAAAACCAACGTTTATAATATCGAAAATTGAAATAGTGCGTACGCGCTCTCGCCGGTCACCCGCGCGCTCGCGCTGCTCAATTCTGCGCTCGAGGCAGCCCCGCACTGTGATCTGTTTGCGAGTGCGATTGGGCGACTAATGTCAGAATGTAAAGTTGCGTCCACATTTGTATCATTTGCCCATATCAGATCATCGTCGCGTAGCATGATCGCGTGTCACGATCACGCGTTTGGACGTTGCGCCGATCCGATCACTCGATATCCATTTGCTACGCGTATCACACACTTGTATCGGAAGAAAGCGGCATTATCGGCGCGCCGACAGTAAGCGTCCAAGCAGCGCGATACGCAGTCATGCTACGGCACGGATACGAGCAAATGATACAAGTGTGGACGCACCTTAAGAGAGTTGCCTGCGAGCTCGATAGTGTGAATGGACGAACTTTTTATGTACATATAAATAAGGTAAACTACTAACATTAAATTTGTATTGTTTTGGCAATAGCTGTTAAGGCACAAATGTTTTATATAATTAAATAAATAAATAAATTGCAAGGATTTTGCCGTTCCGCTCGCTTCGCTCGCTCCGCCATACATCATCCTAATATTTGCCCATTTTGACGCTCCGCTATACATAGTCACAATACAAACTAACTTAACCTACTGTTTTTTAGAACTGCGACAAAATGAAACATGGGTCAAAAACCGAAAACTGTAGGTTAGGTTAGGTTTGTATTGTGACCATATCCTTGCAATATAGAACATGAGCCAAAAACCGAAAACTGTAGGTTAGGTTAGGTTTGTATTATGACTATGTATAGCAGAGCGAGCGAAGCGAGGGGAGCGTCAAAATCCTTGCAATATAAAACATGGGCCACAAACCGAAAACTGTAGGTTAGGTTAGGTTTGTATTGTGACCATGTATAGCGGACCGAGCGAAGCGAGCGGAGCGTCAAAATGCTTGCATGCTTGCTTGCATTTACAATTGTACACTCGTAAATAGTCTACTATTACATCAAAATTTAGTAAGCAACCAACCACACGAAATACTTGCGATATTTGAATAGCCAACTTAATTATATTACGATATTTTTGTATTCGGCTATTGTACCATTCGGTAATATAGATTTTAGATATTTAGAATTTCGACCTTAGAATGGTTCGAGATTAAAATTTTCGGTATTTTATTTGTCGTTATTCCAATTTCGAAATAAAAGCAACCGAAAATTGTACCATTCGACAATGCATGCTTTCGACATTTTGAATTTCGACCTTATAATCGTGTGATATTTGAATTTTCGATATTTTAACCGTCGACTTTTTAACTTTCGATATTCAAATACGTGCCTAACGAAATTATATTACGATATTTTAGTATTCGACTATTGTACCATTCGGTAATATAGATTTTCGATATTTAGAATTTCGACCTTAGAATGGTTCGACATTCAAATTTTCGACATTTTATTTGTCGTTATTCCGATTTTCGAAATTATAGCATTCGATAATTGTACCATTCGATAATGCATACTTTCGACATTTTGAATTTCGACCCTATAATCGTTCGATATTTGAATTTTCGATATTTTAACCGTCGACTTTTTAACTTTAGATATATTAACTTTCGATATTCAAATACGTGCCCGTTCGCTACATCACCGAGCATAACACGCCGCGGCAAACGTAATGGCTGCATGCGATGCACAATGCACATGGCCTAACCAACGTAGTCGCCTCTGTTTCAGCAGTGCAAAGATGCTGGGAAGCTGGGCGAGCTCAAGCAGCCTTTCGTTAGTGACTCTGTCCTTCCAGCTAATACCCAAGATAACACTGCTAACACTGGGTTTTCATAAATACTGCCGCTTTTAGCGTACCTATATTTTGTAGGTGCGGAACAGAACGCATTTTTGGAGCGCCTGGATTATAGTTGGTATTTTTAAGTATTTTTTTAAATATTTAATCACCCAATGGTTACCTATTTATATGTTTCCAAAATTTTACCAACTATGGTCAAAACTAAGTAGAATTTTAATCGCCTAGATGCTCATATGTTATTATTAATGTGCTTAAAGGAAAACATTTGTTGGGTTCCGTAGCCAAAATAGCAAAAACGGAACTCTTAGGTATAGTTTCTTCATGTCCGTGCGTCCATGTGTCCGTCCGTATGTAACAGGCATTTTACTCAAAAACTACAAAATGTACATTGATGAAACCTAATGAATACTTCCAACGAAAATTGTTTTCAACATGATCGGATGTATACCGTTTATGAGTTATAGCCGAAAAACGGCACTTTTCAACAAAAGGACGTAAGTGCCAGTACTTTCATATACGAGTAGTAGTAGCATCTTTTTCACCTGCAGTGCGAATTTTTTTGTATGAACTGCTACATGGTCCGATATGCTCTTGGCCGTGTTAATAATAACTAGCGGCCTCCCGTGACTTCGTCCGCCTTAAATTCGTTTATCTCGGATAAAAGGTATTTTTCCGGGATAAAAAGTAGCTTATGTCTTTCCCCAAAACTCGATATTTTACTTACTTAAATGTGAAGCACATTACCAAGATTTCTAGTTCCTAGCGTTAAAACATATTTACTGTCCATACAAATTTTCATCCCCTTTTTTGTTCCTAAAATTTGATATACAATATAGCCTATGTCCTATTTTGATATATAAGGTACATAAATGGAAAGCTTTTGAAAAATTCGTCTAGTAGTGTTTGAGATTAAGTGAAACGTACATACATAATTTCACGTTTTGTAATAAAAAACCAACATAATTTTTTTTTTATGCGGTTTAATTGTATAGTAGCGTAGCGATACCTCCTTTTAGTCTGAGCAAAGATTCCTTCGCATCTGGTTCGAAGTAATTTTGCTGTCCTAAGCTGAAATAACATCGGTAAATGCGAACATCACTGTGTTCGCATTTTCTACTTAAAATCCTTGTGGTGCGACTCTGTCAGTCTGTTTGTCAGTCCGACTATTACAGCGCTGTATCTCGGGAATTAGTTACGCTATCCATATAAAATTTAGAATAGTTCTAAACATGGCTAGCCTAAGTCGTAAATGAAAAAACTATTTTACGAAATAATACCAATACGAGGGGGCCATAAATTCCAAAGGACTTGATTTACACATTGTCGAACAATTTAATTTACTTAACTGAGGTAAAATTTCTATTATGAAGCAAAATTTGGAAAAAATAACTCCGTACTAACTATCTATCTTCAAAATTCACATACCTAACGAAAGTTATGACATTTTCTCGAATTATGTAAATTTTTATGAAGTAAGTAGCTTTACTTTTCTACATATATTATTTTAATAATCAGATTGCGTTAAGTTTGCTCCTCATTTTATGTAGCCGATGCCTTAGATAAGGTGCAAACTTAACTTTCCAGTTGGGATAGCTTAAGTGAAAGTTTGTAAGGAATCCTCTGTGCGCGAGTTAGTTTCGCCCTTGGCTGGTTTTATTATTTCAACAGAGCAGAGTAATAGTAATTGTATCGTTGCTGCTGGTCGCTGGGCGAACACGATTCATACTTGCCGTATCTACTGTAGCAATAGCAACGTGGCCAATACACTGATATAGGTGATAACACACACTTATAAATTACGTACGTCCTGACTTGGAAGCATATTGAACAGATTCCTATTCCATTTGATGACGCGCGGTGAATTCCAGAATGTTCTAGATCTGTCCGTGACGCACCGTTGTTTGACTCACAACCACAGCTCACAAAGGTATTTGCTGTATGCGATCATCGAGTATTCCTTGATATCTAGTACCTAGATTTATTATTCTATACTCCAATTTGGGGTAATTTTGAAAACATAATTCAATAGGCCTATATAGGCCTTAACAACGCTCACCGCCTTGGAGCTATCCAGTCCTCAGGTGTTAGACACCCAATATTGCACTTTATTACTCGCGTAAAAAATGTAATTTTAGTTTTCCTTATTCATATTATTTAACTATTTCAATTTAAATCGTTCAATGATGTTAGGTATATTCTCATTTCGATTTATGTACCATGAACGTTTTTCTTCCGCGGTCTTAAGTAATGGAGAACTTGGTGATTTTATCAATGGGTAAATTGATTATTTTGTACTTTTGTACAATTTGTTACTTTTGTATAAAACACGATTGCATTCGCAATCATCTTTTCAAGCAGGACCTATTTTCGAAAGATTTCAGAAATAGAAAAACGAATGTTAATCAAGGTCGTACACGGAGTCTTCTATAGCCTTCTTTGAAGTAAGGTAAAAGCAATCTCCGTTCAAAGTATGGAACTCAGCTCAGTGCGTGCAATTTACTACTTCATTAAAGACCTACCAGTTCGTGACACCGTTTGTTCTGTCACAATAAGCGGAATATTATATACTAACTGTGAACGCGACTCCGTCCGCAGCGAGTTTTATGTTTAAATTATTAGTTTATATATTAGATTATTGATCTGGTGCACGGCGTCTGTACTTTGGATACCCGTCTACCCCTTCTATGGACTTCATGCATGGAGAGTTCGTATTTAAGGCCATGTATCATGCGCAATTTTATTATATCACGGAATGCAGGATTTTCGTTAGGATCAGGAACTTCAGCACTTATTAAGTCATATACGTCACTAGGACGAACTTTTTCTACAGCCACCGAAGAATATATGCGTGTGGCAAGCCATGCTTCTGCCACACAGTATATACAACAGTTTGAGTGTCAAATGAAGTACTCTTGATGTGTCGATCATGTGGTACTTGACAAGGTAAATAGCAGTTTAGATTTGAGTTTTGGCCAAGGATTCGTAGTAAAAGTGATGAATAGAATAATTCAGGCCTTCCATATTTTCTGACGTATCAGAACTTGTCTTGTATGCGTTTATGCTTGCAACGTGGGCCAGTAAAGCTTGAAAGCAAACGATCCAAACTATCTACGTCAGTTATCCTGTTGCATTGAATTCTGAAAATCGACGTAATTTTCTACACGCCTACTTCTTTGATCAGTACGAATTTAAAAACGAATTGTTCAGTCTTGGCGTACATGTCGAGACCAACATTAGACCATGGAACCGCAATTGTAGACGAACCTGTTGTCTCTCAGTTGCAAAAGATTAAAACTGCATCACTGACGTTTTTTTTTTTTTTTTATTCGGTGTATTTGGATCGACATTATTGATGCCAAAGCCATAGCCATACCAGTCTTCACCCCGATGATAAATCAGTGGATACTGAAGGGCATCGTGACCACAATGAATCTTGATTACACTGCAGTATTTTTTCGAACTTTACCTTGAACTGGGAGGCGTCCATACCAGCAATTGGATTTAGTGGGAGAGCACAAAACCACAAACAAGAATGTCATCCCCGGCCACCTACTTGGGTTTGGGAAAGGTGCGCAAAGCATAACAACTGCAGAGGTGGTGCTGCAATCAGTAATTTCTCCATCGAGCCGGTCGCAATGTTAGCCTGTCAAGACTGCTGATCTCACATTCATTATAGCGGCACGTTTGCCTCCAATGTCATAAAAAAAAACTCTCACGAGCCGACCTCCGATCCGCGCTTGTAACAAATTTGTATTCAGTGCTTTGAACAGACTCGATGGCAGCTATTAAAATCTGCACTTATGGATTAACTGTGTGCAATATGTCTTGGAATTATGGGATTAATAATCCGATTTAAAATGTGGACAATGCTGTCTTTAAATATTTCCTTGTTCGTTGAAGTCTGAGACAAAATAAATTTACAAAATGGCACAAAACTGTCCAAAAAAAATGCTGGGCTTTGAACCACAGATGGTTATAGGATACTTCTTACTCGACTACGCAGAAGAAAAAGAGGGTGTATTGTTTTTTTTCTCCTTCGCTGACAAAGTCGCATCTTGTAGTATAACTAGTTATGATTATATTTTTAGTTTTTTTCGCCATCTGTTGTGTAGCTCTGAAGTACACTAAGAAGAATAGTGAAAATGCCTAAATTAAGAAGTTTAGGAAGTACATACGAAACAATTCTTTTTTTATCAATAGTTGAGTTTTCTTGATATGTGGCGCATTTTCCTGGAGTATAAAAGCTTTAGCGTATTATTTTTATTTACTCCTATTTTTAGTAGTAATTCGACATATTGCTTTGATATATCATTATTAATATATAAATAAATAAATAAATAAAAATATAAATATATATTACCGTAATTGAATTAAGTATATTTTATTATAACATTCAACTTAATTTTTAATGCAAGCTTGCGAAATAGCGAAGCATCACGTTATCACGTATGGCGGGCATTAAGATGGGTGCATACGCAATAAAATTCGTTGATAATATTTTTATCCAATTTACTTTCCATATTACTTTTGGCTATAAAGATATTTTATGTTCAAAGCTTAGTAGCCAGACGTTTCGCTTCCTACGCAAAATTATTGATATTGCATTATCAGGCTCCCTTCGCAGTAAATTGTTCGTATGAAAAAATCTAAGTTGATATCAATTTCTAGCGATGGAGTACTTGTCTGTACACACGATAAATTACTTCATGCTATTTTTAAGAGGTGTCGCAAAAATTACGGCATGACTAGCAAGTTGTAATGAATTGTGCAATACATATTTAAACATGCCTCTTACAAACAATCGATATAATTAGGATCGCCATTTCACAGTTTGAATAAGACTGTACACAGCATTTTAACATGTGCAATGGCAAATTAGTTAATGAAAGTTTAAAAATAGATATGCTGACAGTACGCAAAGCCCTCCGCATCGCGTAACATTGAAATAAGCTCTCAAAATAACTAATGCGTACCGAAATAGCTCGGCCACGTGGGGGCGGCGGGCGACGGACAGCATGCGCCCGCGCCGTGTCTCCGTGTTTACAGTTTGTAGCATTCCTGTATAAATTGTATTCACATTATTCGTTATTAATAAAAGGTGCAAATGAAGATATGTACCTATACATATACATATCTTTGACGCATGCACGCAGACTGCCCATCACGCCAATCACCATTTCACTCGTCTCTCACCACCACCTCATATTTTATGCACCTATAGCGACTCTCCTTAGGCTTCAGAAATATATTTTTCCCCTCACTAGCTCGGAAATCCGTCTTTTATCCGTTAAGACAAGTGGGTAAAAACGCATTTTATTCACTTGTGGGGAAAGTAATTTGACCTGGCAGCGTGCTTAAGTAGCTTTTGACAGATAACAAAACGTAAACCGCTCATAATAATGGTTCGTTCGATGTTAATTATCATTAAATAAATGCTTTAGGAATTAATTAAAAATTGATATTTAGCTTCGTTTAATGATTTTTAGAATTAGAATTCCATACGAAACATTTGTTTTTTATAATGATGTTGAATATAATTCTGAACGCATAAGTTGAGTCGATGCAATTACAAAACGAATCGTCAGAAATCAACATTGTCAACAAAATTTTACGAAAAACTTTTTTATTGATTATGATTCAAATTAACCTGATGATGATTATAATGTGTACAAATAGAGACTTATATTTATGAGCTATTTTTTGCATGTTGCACTTTCCTCGCTATAAGTAGTGAGGTGAAAAGTTTTGTGTTACAGACGGGTGCAAAGTTATATTTTATTTCTTGTGTGTTGAAACAATCGCGACGCTCAGGAATCTATTTCTGAACTATATAATCCTTTCGCTTGCTCTTGTTTCAATTCCACACTCGCGGGTAATATACAACTTTGTACCCTTGTATAACAAATAACTACTTCTCAAACATGCAATATAATATTGACGTTGTGTCCCTTAAAATGGACCTCGAAGTCACACATTCGGGTGCGGCGCCCCTCATAATGATAATTTCATACAAAATTGCGGGCCATGGCCTGCAAAGCGACCTTCTTTTGTTTCAACTCACTCCGAGCGCCGCCGCCGATGCGGCGAAAAGAACAAATAACTACCTTTGTATATTAAAATGAATGGTGATGGTGGTGGTGGTGGTGATGGTGATGGTGGTGGTGATGGTGATAGTGATGGTGATAGTGATGGTGATGGTGATGATGTATGAATGCAGTTTTTCTTATTACCAAAATCGATGCCATGGTTCCTAAGAAGAGATTTTCGTATGTCTTATAGTTTCAGACTTTCCCATACTGACCGATCTAAATGTGCCAAAATGAATTAAATAAATGTTGCTTTTAATTTCATTGCATGTTTGAGAAAAGCACTACAGCTCAAGCCTTGGCCGAAGAGAGATTCTTGGCCTCGTATCTCTAGCTGGCCTCGTTACTACTCGGCCGGCAATCCCCTATTTCGCAGCCTCTGCAGTAATGGATAGTAGATGCAAAGAGTCTAACTACGAGTAAAGAGTTCGTCTCTGACATAATTGGCAACTGGACTCGTAATACCTGCTTGTTATTGCCAGCCCGTGGTAAGTGACAGATGTGTAGAATTTTAATTGTGGGTTGTAGGATTTTCCTTACTCATCCATACTCATATAATAATTTGTAATGTTTTGCAAATAAACATAATCTCACGCGTGGGTAGCCAGCGGATAAACCTAGTAACTAATACTTATTGAAGTGTTCTTCACGGAGGGTTTTCAAAAAACGATAAATATAAAAACTCGAAGCTATTCGAGCTTGTAAATTTAGAATGCCGCTTGCGGTGCGCCGTTGCCACAAAACATGCCTGAGTTAGAATTCCATAGCGAAAATGTGTCTTACATTGCTTACCCTTTGTAATGAAATTTCTCGCAACACAAGAGATAAGAATATTTGTATAAAAGCATACGCATTGTCATACAAATACGTATGCATTTCTATGTGGCTGAGTGTAACAATCCGGTGGGATTTACGCTTTAAGCACTTATTCTATACACGTTGTAGGCGTTGCTGATGGTCTAGAGGCTGGTTACTGAGCTGATTTGTGAAAATTGTGAAAAGCATACTAGCGATGAGCAAGGAAATTAACACTAATTAATACCCGCGCACAGCAAGACGACATACCTTGGTTCAATGAAATCTCTGAATACCAGCAATGTTGTTCAATAATTTAACAAAAGCACCATAACCAGGTTAAAAGAAGATTTGCACCATCTTTAGAGGTTGTAAATCTGTATTCTCAGAGCATATAAATATATAAAAATGGTGCAAATCTTCGGTAAGGTCAATGCTGATTTTCAATTATAGTGAGTTTGCATTATTATAATAAAATAATGAACTAAGTATGTCCATGGAACAAAATAATTTATAGGTATTTATAATTAATAATCTTGATAAGATTAGGTTCAAAAGTGATTGTATCACATGACAACAAATTAGGGGATTTACCGGCGTTGCAGTTATAGATGCATCAGAGATACAAGGACGACAATCCCTATTCCTGCCGTAGCTTTTCTCAAATAAATCCAGGAAATAATACAAATGTTCAACTTATTGAAAACCACTCGTTTTAGGTATACACCGTTATAAAGTATTTGTTTTTTTTTTTTCTATTTTAAAATTAATGCCTATTATACACGAACTGATATTAAGAACACAAATCTGTATCATTCATTCATATGTTAATTAATTCATTCTCGCCACCTGACCCTCTCGTCCGCATCTGTTGCACGCGTGCACGCTTCATTGCCGCTTCTCTATAGTGAGAGAGTAAGATTGCATATACGAGTAATTTACCTACCAGCAAAATTAGAAAGATGCATTTTTTTTTCAAAGATAATAAACGATCCGGTTTCTTACGTATATAAAAATTATATAATGATATCCATTAAAAATTAAACAGTAGAAACGTTAAAATCGACATTACAAAGTGTACAAATCAAGCGACACGTGTGTCGTCGTCCCTTAAGTTACAAGTGTATATGGAAAACCACGACGGTGGTGACGCGTAGCGTTGACAACATTTGCGGTGACTCTTAAATAATGACATGGAAACATTGTTCAATTTTTTGCAAATATAAATTCAACAAGATTAAAATAGTGTTGTTGGCGTTATTTAAGTGCAATTTACTCAGTAGTATAACTGTAAAATGGATTAGTACATGTTGAAAAATTGCGATATAATGGCCAGAGTGACTTAATACAAGCCCATGTAATTTTTCAGACATCTAACACCCTAAAAAACCAGTTTAAATGTAAGTAATTTTTATGTGATGTCAGAACGGTATTTCATGTAAGGAATTTCTCATTTACTACTTGTAGGTTTGGCTTGGTGCGCGATGACAGCGCCAACTAGCATTTGCAATCACGGCGGACTCTAAAATGTCAAAATGCCGGCGTCATTACGAGAAATAACTTGCTTCAAATAAGTTAACAAACAGATAATTATTTCAATGAAATATCGTACTTATATATTCTTTGCGATTATGTTAGTCTATAATGTCGATAATAACGTTGACCTTTTTTATTTTCCACCTGAAATCCCAAAATCAATAAATTTGGGTAGTATTTAGACATAAAAAAACCTTTCTGTATGCAAAAATAATCCAAATTTATTCCAAAATCACTGATAGCACGGCAAATATTGTACTCAAAATGTTACTAAATATACTACAATTTATATTTGTGGCGTGCATCTATTTATTTAAAAGTAAAGCATATTTAAGTAATGCATAGCTAATAATAACTACCGCACATTATGTATATTAAATCTTTTATTTTTAATATAGCTTTTATTTTTATATACCTAACGCACAGTACTTTACCTGAATGAAGCGGCATTTTATAACCACCTACCCCACCCCACCCAAAACTTACTTCCAAAAAGTGTTTTTTCAATAGCTTTTTGTTTATTCAGTGCAGCCCCACCGCCCTTGCGTGGCAAAGCACGGTTGCCCGTACTCCCCTCCGCGCCTTCGGGTTTGCAAAAACACTCTAGGGTGCTCTGTGTCGGCACACGTCCTAACTAGCGAGAGCCCTATATACGGACTTTCGCAGCGTTTATTTGCTATGAGAATGAGTATTTTACGTACACTCTAGTTAATTTGCTGTGCAGTCAGTATTTATGATAAGACTGTTGCATTTTTGTCTTGCGTTCAAAGAAAAAAGTAATGTCGTGCTGATGTGTATTTTCATATTATCTGCAGTTCAATTTTTGGTAGGCATTTATTTTATTTGCTGTGCAATAATTAATTTGATGTAAAAAGTATATAATTGATGAAAATAAATTGATAGGCGATTATTTGTTTGCTGTGCCATTAATAATATCCCAATAAATTTTAGACAGTGACGCGCAGATTTCCACATGACTGTCTTCACGAGAAATAAACAAATTTAATCAAGTAACGCAATTCGTATATATTTCAGACGATTATTTATGACTGAAGTAAGTACTTAATGCTAATAATGTAGACGTTTTGTTTATTTTCAGTTAAACATGGCCGAATTAAGTTACTTTATATACTTACTTTTTCCTGTTTACAGCGATTATCCATTTCATTCATTGTTCCCGTTTCCAACTCGCTCGCGGATATTTATAGAATTTGTGATTACTGTTCTTGCTTGTTCTTACAGCTCTCTACGCAGCAGGTTTCGCGATGCATGTTTAATTTTCACTTAATAATGCACGGATACGTAAATTTTACTACTGAATAGTGACAGTTAGTCTGCCGAAAGTATCTTTTTTGGCCACGGCGGGCACTGCGATCGATTCTGGTTCTCCCACCTCCCACTTCGCACCCAGCCAAGCCGTGAATGACACTTACTTCTTTTTTTTTCACAGCAGCTTTCAATTTTATTCGTTGTTCTAATTCATGAGACGCTCTTGGGAAAATTAAAAATTTCCATATGCTATTTCCGCCGTTATTTTTGCAGTAAACAACGCAACAAAAGTCATGGCCCAGTCTTTGCTTTGATTTGTACTGAAATACTTCAATTTGACAGCCAGTCATCCGAATTGAATTGACTACAAATTATTGCCATACTTTGCGCTGCGATCGTTGTATGTACTCCCACCGCTTTGCATAAAACCAGAATAGGCCGTTAAAAAGTGGATTTATGTATATAATTTCACACATTTTCTTAACCCCCGACGCAAAAAGAGGGGTGTTATATAGCTATGTGTGTGTTTGTGTCTGTGTGTCTGTTTGTGGAACCGTAGCTCTTAAACGACTGAACCGAATAGGACGTGTTTTTTTTATTTGAAAGCAGAGTTTCCAGACATATTTTATCAAAATCGGTTCTCTCTCTCTAGGTCGCTCTTGTTAACTGAGGTAGGGATCTCCGACGTATAATCGGTATTTATTTACAAGTAAGCCCGAAGACATATTATAGCCAGAACTGTAATTATCAGAACTTTTTTTGTAACGAAGTTAAAGAATATCTATTTATTACTATTTATAAAGTTGTAAAGATAAAATGATTGTATGTGTCGTTGTGGCTTCATCACGCTAAATAGGCTAAACGGATTTCAACTGTTTGTGGTACATGGGTATCTGGATATCTCCACATAGTTATAGGATACGTTTTACCCAACTATGCTACGGAAAAAAAGAGGGGCTATGACTTTTTCTCCTCCGCGGATGAAGTTGCGGGCGCCTCCTAGTATATAAATAAATAAAAAACCCCGACACAAAAAAACGAAGAACAAATAAAAAATAAATTAAATTATTCAATTTTAATATTAAATACTGGATTAGTAATATTTTTTGATGATGAGTCGCCGCGTCCACAGACCCCAAATTACATAAAATAAAATTTAATTTATTTTATGTACTTTTATTTAACAAAAATAAAACCGACTCCAAGAAACAAAACTAAAAAATAACTGCATAATTAAGTTTCTTCAATTTACTCACAAGTAACCGTTTGCCTACTCATTCTATATGTACACTTGTACAGTATATACAATTGATCTTATTTTGGCGTCGGTGCCATATAAAGAATGTGTCAAATATTAAAAAAAATATTTTTTAGTAAGTTGTAACACGATGACACCGAATCCAAAATAACATTAATAGTATATTATACTGTATAGATTGAGTAGACAAACGGTTACTTGTAAGTAATTTGAAGAAATTGAATTATGCAGTTATTTTTTTACTTTTTAGTTTTGTTTTTTGGAGTCAGTTTTATTTTTTGCTAATAATTTAATTTATTATACACATTTTAGTTCATTGTTACTTAAAAGTGTATTTTGTGACGATTCCAACAAGCCTAAACATGGCTAGGATACATTATATTATTATGGAGATCCGGTGCCTACCTTCCTATGAAGTTATATGACTAACTTAATCGAGATATCTTATCGCCACCTATAAATCATTTACCTATCACTGAGGAGTTCCCGATGGCATTCTGTGGTATTTTTCATCAGTTCCACTTCAGCAATTTACACTTTCTGAATTCAAATGCTTATTATGTTTCTTATCAAATCAAATCAAATCAAAATATCCATTATTCAAGTAGGCTTAGATACAAGCACTTTCGAATTGTCAGTTACAATGAGAGAAGTCTTTGCTGGGAAACATACAATATGATCCAACATTTGTTGCAAGGATTAGGGAAACCCAAAAAAACCTAATCAGATCATTTAACTTAAGTATTACTTACTTATTATTGATAACATCATCATTTAAAAAAAATAAAATAATAAATAAGATAAATCCCAAAAGGATTGTCAATAAAAAAGAAAAAAAATCTAGAATGTGTCTAGAATAAAATTCTAAATGTCAGAGTATATAAAACAATTAATATGCGTGTACCAATTAACTATTACAATATTGTCTTAATTATACTTAAAACTTTTATCATTGTGTTATAACTAATTTATAATTGATACACGCAGAGGAGATGTACAAATTCTCCAGATCAATGTTAATATGAAATATAAACTATTTTTTTTTCAGAGATGTATCAGGTCTCTAGGCGTCATGACATGCGATAAAATTAAATATAATAATTTGACTGAATTCTACTGAGATGTTTAAGGTCTCTTAGGGGTCAAAGTGAGTAATACATTAAACATAATTATTATTAAATCTAAATTTCTTAGAGATGTAAATGGTCTCTAGGCGTCATAACATGCAAAAAGATAAAATTAGTTAATTAAAATCCTCAGAAATGTTTAAGGATATACCTCTATAAATAAAACAAAACTCTTAGAGATGTATACAGTCTCGAAATCTAATAAAAAATGAATAACTTCAATCGAGTACAGGATGAAATCTCTCACGTCATCAGTTCATTAAACACTGGTAGGCAGTTACTAGGTATACAATTAATTTGGCCCTTGCTAGCATGAAAAGACCGGACCCCACAAACGGCACCCGTTCACGAGCATGACGCATATCTCAGCCATCGCCTCCCTCAACCATATTTTAAGGAAGGTTGCGACCCGATCAACGACGCCACCGTAAGCAAAGACCTTTAAGCGAGCATGACATGCTCACTTAAAGGTTGCCGGGCATTAAACACTAATAGTATTGCCCGGTGAGAAACAACAAATGTGCTCTCATGTTACATTAAATGCGAACTATAATTACCTCTTAAAATAATGCTTACTTTACATACACAAGACTAAACTACTGGCTCAGACATCTTTATCGTCTAAAAAGTCATTTACAGTATAATACGCCTTGTTTAGTAGGTGACGTTTTATGTGGGACTTAAATTTGCTGCAAGGTAAATTCACTACATCGGTAGGTATTTTGTTATAGAAGCGTACACAGTTCCCCACGAACGAAGTTCCGACCTTGCGGAGACGATGAGCAGGCATGGCAAGCTTGTTCTTATTTCTTGTATTGTAGTGGTGAATGTCACTGTTGTGTTTGAAATCATGTTGATTTTTCCGAACATACATAATATTCTCGAGAATGTACTGAGATGCTACGGTGAGAATATTGGTTTCCCTGAATTTTTCTCACAGTGATGCACGAGCTCTCAGTGCATAGATTGAGCGTACTGCCCGTTTTTGTAGTACGAAGATGGTTTGTATGTCCGCCACCTAGCCCCAAAACAGAATTACATATGACATTACACTATGAAAATAACTGAAGTACACGAGCTTTGCCGTCTCGACGTTTGTTAATTGTCTGATTCGCCTCACTGCATAGGCTGCGGAGCTTAGTTTACCTGCAAGAGTGGCTATATGCCCATTCCATTGCAGTTTAGAGTCCAAAGTAACACCCAGGAATACTGTTTTGTCTTCAAATTCTAGCACATCGCCTTTCAATGTCACCTTGGCACAATCTACTTGTTTCACATTCGGTAATGTGAATTTTATGCACTTGGTTTTCTTGGCATTTAAAAGTAAGTTATTTGCAGTAAACCAATGTACAATAGTAGACAGCGCATCGTTTATAGTAACGAAGTTATTCTCTCTTCTTTTCACTTTAAAAAGAAGAGAAGTATCATCTGCGAATAACACAATATCATGTTTATCTTGCAAAAGGTTTAGTAGATCATTGATATACACTTGAAATAGAAAGGGGCTTAGAATTGAGCCCTGAGGCACCCCCATAGCAACAGATGACCCAATTGATTGCATCCCGTTGATGACTACGCGTTGCGTTCTGTCTGAAAGATATGATGAGACGAGGTCAAGTGCACCGTTCTTTATTCCGTAGTGTTCCAACTTACGCATTAAATTATTATGATCAACGCAATCAAATGCCTTTGATAGGTCACACAAAATTCCAATAGCATCTTGAGCGTTTTCCCAGGCATCAAAGATGTGTTTAACTAGCACTACCCCAGCATCAGCAGTGGAGCGACCTTTGGTAAATCCAAATTGACTGCTATGAAGTAGGTTATATCCATTAAAATGAGATGTAAGTCGATTAAGAATAAGTTTCTCAAAAACTTTACTCAATGCGGGTAGTATTGATATTGGTCTATAATTTGTGGGGTCTGTTTTCGTTCCTGATTGAAATAAAGGAATGATCTTGCTGTGCTTCATCAAATTAGGAAATACTCCAGTGTCAATACATTTGTTGAATATATCAGCCAAATATGGTGCAATCGCCTCTATTATTGAATGTAACACTTTAACGGAAAGGCCCCACAGGTCTTCAGTATTCTTCAAATTTAACGATCCAAAAGGTTTTGATAATACTATTTGGAGTAACATAAGTAAATTCGAAGAAGTCTTTACATTCTTGTACATACATTTTTAATATTGATTCAGCAATATCTGGCGATGAATTTAAAGATTTTGTTGTCTCTACAGGTATATTAGAGAAGAACCGCTCATTACTGTTTCATCGTTGATTTTTAGGCTAAAATGAGGATTTTTTACTTTAGTTTTCCCAGTTTCGTCATTTATGACCTTCCAGTCGGCCTTCACCTTGTCACTAGAATTAATATTTTTTTTAGACAAATATTCCGATTTAGCAGCAGCGCGCAATTGTTTGAAGGACTTGGAAAAATTCTTCACGTATTCTAGAAATTCCGGTCTCTTATCGATTGACCTTTGATCATATAGATCGTAAAGACGAAGTCTTTTTTCATGAATATCATCGTATCCCAGTCGCTAAATGTAGTTTTAACCTTGCCTGGTACTTTCTTCAGATTGAGACAAGAATCAAATTCTTTTTTTATGCAATCAAATAAGACCGAGCACATGCCGTCGGCATCCTTTTGAGTAAAAGAAAGATAACACAGTTTCTCCTGAATTTTCCGATTGAATAAATCTAAGCGATACTCAGAAATAGGTCTGCACATAGTGTCTTGTGGTTTCTCTTCATTTTTTCTACTGAAACTGAAGGATGCATGTTGTCCACAGTGGTCAGAGCTTAGTTTATTTATGATAGATTTATCCAACGCATTTGTGTTACTAAATATGTTATCAATACATGTTGAACTGGTGGCTGTGATTCAGGTAGGCTCACAAAACAAATTCTCTAGGCCAGAAGATTTGAAAGTGCTCAACAAACTCACACTCATAGATGATACTTCAAGTAAATTGACATTAAAATCACCACACACAATAATACACCTGTTACTAGAGAATACGCTATTGAGCACTTTATCCATAATTGACTCAAATATACTATAGTCCGCTGATGGGGGTCTGTATACACATATAATTATGAATTGATCTGATTCAATACATGACAGTTCTACTTGACGTTCAATGGACATGTTAACAATATCCTTCCGTTCTTTATACTTTACATCATGTCTTACCATGATTAAAGATCCGCCGCGGTTGTAAAACTCTCTAGAGAAAGAACTCACCATACTATGATTATTAAAATTGAACATAAGTTCATGCCCTTTAAGCCAGTGTTCAGTTATACACAGGATATGGATATTTGAGTGTTCTATGAATAAACCAATTTCAAGTTCTTTACTGGTAAACCCTTGTATATTTTGGTGAACTATATTAATCGTATTATTATTAGAACTACTACCAGTGTTACAGTCGTCAATGGGCTTAGAGCCGGCGAGTGCACACGTTGTCGGAGAAATCAGTTTAAATCATTAGGCGACTCGGTGCCCGCGGATCCCACGCTACTACAACGTAACGCCGGATTCGCCCCTGCACTATCTCTCCTCATGCGAGTCATGACGGAGTCTTCTATACAGGACGTAATGTTTAATACATTTATTCGTATCAAAATACGAAATCGTAGTTATACAATGATAGCCTGTATAGGAGAGAATTTAAATAATCAATTTTTTTCTACATTATTTCCGATGTTTTGTTCGGAAACGGTAACGCACATACAATAACTTTCGCTACACCTCGGTCGGCAACACCGGTGAGCGTATCACAGAAGTCGACAACGTCTCGTTTGGTATAATCCAAACTGTCTCCCAGCACGATCACGACGGTGGTGTGTCGGTCGAGCGCGTCGGCGGAGATACACGAGGCCACCCGGCCGAGCGGAGCTCCCAGCAGACAGTTGTTGGTCACCGAATGATTTAGTCGCCCGGCCAGCAGCGCCCCGAGCCCGACACCGAGTTGGTCAGAGTACAGCACCGTGCGGGGCGCGCCGGCGCACGAGGTGGCGCGGGGCGCGGGCGGGCGCCGCGGTTAAGCCAAAGCGGGCGCGGAGCACAGCTGAGCTGGAGCTGGCGCGCAGCGCGGTTGAGCCGGAGATGGCGCGCAGCACGGCTGAGCCGGAGCTGGGGCTCAGCACGGCTGAGCCGGAGCGGGCGTGCAGCACGGCTGAGCCGTAGCGGGTGGACAGTACGGCGCCATCGGCAGCCGCACCTTGGGCGCGGGTGAGGGCGGCGCCAACGAGAAGCGGCGCGGCGCGGGCACCGGGACGGCGCGGCACCGCTCCGGCGTCTCTGCTCCCGGTGGGCGCGGCCCGCGGGGCGTGCGGCGCGCGGGGGACGCGCAGGCGTCGCGACGCGGCGAGGGCGAGGCCGGCCCGCTGCGGCAGGCGGCATCTGTACGGCCCAAGTCGTTAGTGCTCACCAGAGACTCGAGGCGCTCCGCGTTGCTGTTCCCCAGGTCTTTAATGCAGTTCATAAACCCTATGTATTCCCGCATTTTGTTGCATGACAATTCATACTTACTGTTAAGATTTTTTAGGGCTGAATCTAGAATTTGGAGCTCTTCGTTCCTATTATTTAGGTCCTCTAGAGCGTGGTCCAGTTCATTTTGACAATTGAGGAGATCATTCATTAGAGCCACATTGTTATGTTTTAGGGGTACTGATCTAAATAATAACCTGTGACTTTTTAATAACCTCTTAGATCTCTTTATACGTCTTTCCAATTTAAGATATTTTTTAATTTTATTCGACCCTTGCACAGCAATCTTTACATTTTTATGGTTATTCATATACATTGAATTTGTTAAATGTATTGTTTCTAACGCAGGTCCACTTATTATAGTGTCATTTAATAAATGTACATACTCACAGCTGTTCAATTCGGCATATATACTTAAATTGTTTTCCGCTTGTTCCGAGCAACCTTTGCAGGTAACAGATGAGTTGGTCTTTCTTTCCAGTTCTTCAAGCTGTTGTTCGAGGTCACGGATGCGCTGCAATGCTTGTTCATGAGTAGCACAACACTCTTGAAACTTTTTATAATACCAAAATCGCCATATGTGGTATACATATTTGAGGAGTTCCTTCAATTCCTCATGGATCCCATCATCAGATCTTCACCAAAATTATATTGGTTCCAACTTGGAGATACCTTTTGTGGGAGTCGGTTAAAACACATAGCTCTATGTGTTTAGAGTTATCGTATAGTGCTCATTTTGTATGAAAAGACGTAGGTAACATATCACTGGCTAATTATAAGAAATATTACCTGACGTTGAAAAGATACAATTTTGTAATTTGAATACTGTGACAATTAAAAATAATAGTTAAACAGGAACAAAAACTATTGTATGGTACTACTTAAATTCAACTTTGCTGTTAACGGAATTAAAGGCAAACGCCTTTCGCAAATTTACACACAATATTAGTAATGTAATGTATGTAATTATAAAAAATAAATGCATTGCATCTTCCCAATTTACAATTATCGCATATTATTTTCGCGTCTAATATGTACACGTCCGTGCTACACGAACAAAGTTTTTTTTAAATCAAGCAATAAGTTATGCTTGGGTATTGGTTGCGGCCATTCAATTCGCAAGCGCACGCTCAGCCCCAGCTTAGTGCAAACGAAGGGACGAAGACGAAGGTACGCCTAAATGACGATGCTAGGTAATGTGGGTTAGGTTGAGCGAAGCTCGGTACACAGTCTAGGTACCCAGCTCAAGTCGGGTATAACACCCACAATACTCTCTATATCTTCAGCTACGCTGGAACAGCCTACACTGTAGCCTATGAATATTTTATAGCACTTACGTGTAATTGCCACCGATTATTTTAAGTACACTTTAATGTAGTTACGAATAGGTAATAGGTAATATCATTATAAGATACGGAATGTCGACTGGACTTTTGGAAACAGTTTTTAGTTTTGGTATATAACCCTAAAAAGAGAAATACCATAGTATTTCTCTTTTTAGGGTTCCGTACCAAAAAGGTAAAAAAGGAACCCTTATGGTCCGACTCTGTCTGTCTGTCTGTCTGTTCGACTATTAGGTATAGCACCATATCTCAAAAACTACTTATGTTATCTTATTGAATTTTGGAATATAAACGTGGTCAGCCCACATGTATTGCAAAGGAAATATTAAAAAATATATGTTTATTTTCAAAAAAAGCGACGAATATGAGGTGGGGCAGAAATTAAAAGTTTAGCTACTAGGTTAAGTAAAAAAAACTAATCACTATAATAAATAAAAACATCGAAATGTGTAGATTAAGCCTTTTTGACCCTAAGGCTTAATCTACACATTTCGATGTTTTTATTTTTTATAGTGATTAGATTTTGTTTTATTAAGGAAAATGTGAAAATAACACCATTCCCCCCTTTATCTCAAAAGGTTACCGCACGAAAATTTTGAAATTTTCACAATTTGTATAAATAAACATAAATATTACACGAAAATTATAACCATGTCTCTAACTAGCTGATTTTTATTATAATTTTCAAAAATCCTATTTGATCAACCCGGATGCGTTAAGTTTGCACGTCCTTTGTATGAAATTCCATAGAAATCAGGTGCAAACCTAACTCAACCAGAACCGAGTAATATAATGATGTTAGGGTAAGTGAAAGTTTGTACGGAACCCTCGGTGCGCAAATCTGACTCGCACAGGGCCCTTTTTTTATTATACATAGTAAGTAGTTAGTTATTTATTTTAATATGTAAATGTTCACCTGTAAGTTACTCAACTTTTGCATATTATATTATATTAAAATACTTATAGCTAAAGTAGTTTAGGATGAAGGTTCTCGTAGCTTTAGAAATGTTATTGTTATTTCAGGTTGACAGATCAAAATAATTACTTTTTATAAAGTGAAGGCGCCAGGATAGCCGATGGTATAATTTTCAGAGAAATTTAATTTATGACATCACTGTGTGGCACGGTCAACCGTTTATTTGTTTTATGCTTATATTAAAATATTTCATTTAAATAATTGTAATTCGAATGCTTGTATATTACTCTTCGTTTGTGTGGTCAGAAAGCGCCGCACTCCGCGAGTAGGTAACCCTATAACCGGCAGCCTCAGAGGTCGATTCCGAAAAGTTACCGCGTCGTGCGTAATCCACGAAAGTTCACGTTTTATGCTCTCACGCGGTTACTTTAAGAATAAATAATGCCGAATTATGTACTGGTGTTTTGTGCTAAGATAAGAGACTTCTGTACAGAGCCGTAATTACGAATCATATTAGATGTTGCGCCGCGGCCCAATAAGTTTTACGCCACATAAATAGAACGTAAAGGGCGACCTCCGTCTCAAGTTTGCCACATACCCCTGCCGCCTTGTGTAGAGCCCTCGTGTATTTACTCCTTAGTCTCTGTACGTGTACGAATTGTGTTGTGTGGAGCAGTTGGAGCGCGATGGATTCGCGGTGCTGGAGGGTTTCTTGCGAGAGGCAGAGTGTGACGAACTGCGCGCCGCCGGCGTGGAGCTCACGCGCCAGGTGCCCGACGCGCCACCAACCGTTTTCTCTACCACCGAACCAGAATCTCAGGTAACAAACAGGTATTTTGTACAGGACCATCAAGACTATATGAATTTTACCCTTAGGTATCTGATTCATCACTGTTAGTATCCACCTGTTTTTCTTTCGGTTTATCCGGTCCCGATAGACGTGCGTTAATTTCTTACGGTTACTGTCGGATACACTTCGACCCGGGATCATGATATTGTAGCACCTATGCAATCTTTCCATTCTGTGACATCCTCAAGATGATAAAAACCAAAAGAGCTATTAACATATTCTGCAGCATGACATCCAACTACATCGTGCTTTGTCGTCCCTACTTTCTCACCACGCATCACTGTAGGGTCGTAGATATTTTTCTGACATAGTGAGAAAATACGTTCCAAATACGCCGTACGTCTTGTACGAGCGCATATGCAGTCTGCTCTCAACTATTCAGCGACAACATTTCCCGGCTCTTATTTTATTGAGTCTGCTACCTACCATGCACTTTAAACCTCAATGTTTGCTGGTTGAACGAATTTAAAGGTCAATGATCATAAGATTATTAAAACACTAAAATAAAAGCTTGGATAAAATAGTATTTAGTACGTACACTAAATATCCCAGTGTCCTACTGGGACTAGGTATTAATTGGTACCTTCAACCATAATTTACATCAATATACTTATATTACCCATCACATGTTAATGCGCATTGTATAAGGCTAGGAACTTTTTTGTTTTGCTTGTATGTACTACAACCTTGGACCACGAGCTCCTTGTTCTGAAGATTGACGTCACGTCACCCTGTTTTTCACTTGAAAACAGATTTACTTACTTATTTGAATTCGGATGTCAAAAAATTGGTGTTTCTACCTTATACTGCTGTTTAATTACATCATACTTATGTTGTTGTTTTTTTTTGTTTGTAGCAATTAAAAGACAAGTACTTCTTGGAGAGCAACGACAAGATCAGCTATTTTTACGAAAAAGATGCCCTCGGTGCGGACGGAAAACTTCAAGGGGACCCCACTATTTCGCTCAACAAGGTGAATTGTTATAACATCCACAGTAAAAGCAAAATTCTCAGCGCAAAAATGTATAGCTTATAATATTTTTAATTATGACCAGTTTTATCGTCAATTCTATTGAGAATCGACTGTATATTCTGAAAATTATAATTTGTGCATCTTCAAAGCAGGGAGAGTGAATAGGCCGTTGCTGACCCAGCGAGCTACATCCCTGACCCCGTAGGCACTTCCCATCAGGTGATAATAGGCTCGATCGCTGGTCAGTTTACGAATAAAAAAAATATCGTGGAACAAATTCGGTAGGCATTTGGAATATAATGGCCAGTGATACATACGAGTATGAGTATATCACATTTAAAAGGTTTAGCTCAAATAGGTAATATGATTTATTTAAAATAAATTTTGTATTACGAATTCCCTGAAAAACTATTTCCAATGCAGATGTGTTATTTTTGTAAACATCTGTTCAATTTTGCTTTTGGTGTACAAACGGAACTCGATAATTTAATCCGTTTGAAGTTTCATTCCCAGAAATATTGCTCATATGGGAAATATCGGGAATTTTATAAATTTAGTGTGTCTACACTACTAATTCAATTTATTTTATTCCTTACCATACGACGTATCTATACTTATTAACAAGACAATGATAACTATACAGTCCAAAGTAAGGACAGATAAGCCTTAATTTCTGAAAGTGTGACTTTTCCGCGTCCTTCACTTAATACCGGATTTGCCGGTGGCTTAGGTGCAAAACTTTGATTGTGTTTTTCTGTGCCTTGGAGGCGTTTTAAGCATGCTGAAATACCGTTAGAGGCCGTTTCAGAGGCTCTATCACATACCAGGCGCCTGAAGGTGCGTCCACACTTGTATCATTTGCTCGTATCCGATCACCGTGGCGTAGCATGACTGCGTATCGCCCTGTTTGAACGCTTACTGTCGGCGCGGCTATTGCACCGCGCTTCTCCGATCTAAGTGTGTGATACGCGTATCAAGATGGATTTCGAGCAATCGGATTGGCGCCACGGGACGAAGATCTGATCGGGCAAATGATACAAATGTGGACGCACCTTGGAACATGTTTTCAGTCCGCTTCATCCCACCCTCAATCAGATAACGACATAACCTGAAAACTCGGTTTCAGGACCCCTTGGACCTTTGATGTCGATCTCAGTATTTGTCAAAATTTTAAATAGGAGTGAAAGAGATGCCATGATTAAAAAAAGACAGCTATACTAAGAAAATTCCAGAAGGGTGTGACAGAGACAAGACGATCAAGCCAAAGATATTAGCAGTACGCTGAACATTGACGGAAAGAGTGAGCAAGACGGCAGTCGGATGGTTCCCGAACAATCTTGTACTAGGTAGTACGACGTGTAGAGCGACTTGTTTATTTCACTATCGAATGCTCCAGATGACCTCAAGAATATTATAAATAAGCGTGACGCGCCGCACTGAATATGAGTTTACTTTGGGAGACCGGAGCTGGCAGAACGCCTCGGTCACCCTTCGTTGATGGCCCCGGCAAATGGTCCCCAACCAAGGGGTCAGCCCGCCCCGCTTCGAAGGCAGCGCTACTTCAGCTTCAACGGAAACAAATAAGAAGAAGAAAAAGAAGAAAGCAGCAGCACCGCAACAGCCAGTACAGCCTGCTGCCCAGCCAAACAGACCGGCAAAACAGAACGCCATGCCAAATGCCACTCCTGACATGCTGACACTCACACGCTAGACTGGTGACCCTCGCCGCCACCCTGGACCCCGCCACTACAAGCGCCGTCCTACAAGCCGCCACCACTTTCCAACAACAAAATTCAACAAGCACTCAAAGGGGTTGAGAGTGGTATATTGGAACGCATGATCGCTGACCGGCAAACTCGGCCTGCTCCGCAACTTCCTCTGGGAGCAGGAGATTGATGTAATGCTGGTCAGCGAAACACACTTAAGAAAGGGCGATCCATTGAAAGCGAGCGGGTACATCGTGTACCGACGCGTCGAAATCTCGCAACTCCTCCAAGATCGACGCGACGGGCCAGAAGATCGCACAGGCAGCTGCAGCTGTGGACCTTTCCTTCGATGTCTCCGGACCACACACGCACTACGCGTACACCTCCGAGGACATGATAGACTTCGCGATCAGCCACAAAGTGAACGCCGTAATCACACATGAGGTCCTTCCAGACTTCCCATCCTAAGTAGCAATCAAATGTATTGAAGATATTTTGAAGACATTTAGACAAATTCTTGCTGGCTAAAACCATTATGACCCTGATGATATCTTGAAGATATCCCCCAAGACTCAGTTATAACAATATGGGCACAGTACCTATTAAGAAAATTTCATGAAAGAGTTAGTAGTACTGTTTAGACAAACTTAAACCCTACTTAAGAATGGGGTTTTCCAGATCTCTAAATTTCGATTTCGAGATATCTTGCAGGTTGACTTAAGACCAAGAAATAAACTTAAAGATAACTACACTACCTACTTAAAACTATTAACACTGTATTGCATAAATTCGATCATCTCTTAATAAAGAAATTTTTTAAACGTTTTTACTCATCGAATTGTATTTTAGAAAATATGACGAACTCTTTTACTAACAAGAGAATTCATTGAATGTTTATCAAAATGGCGATTACTTAACTACTTTTTACGTTTTGAAAAGACAGTTTTACGTCCCTATAGGTATTTAATAACTACAACGCATGATTGTTTATCGTGTAAAATTAATCTACAGTGTTATGAAATAGACGGGCTTACAAAATACTGCAACCGGAGCAATAAAAATATGGAATACTATGTTGCTTAGTGAAAAATTTGCTGACATATGCAGAATACTACTTGTCGGGAAATGTTTGAGATGCAATTATTATTACTGTCACAAAAATCCAAATTTATTTTTTACGAATCAGCGTCGGAATTTTTTATTTTTTTTATTTATTAAAAGTATAAAATAGCTAACGCCACACACAGTCTTATTACTATTACTCTTAACGAAGTGTGACTTTAGACGATACTGATTTATAAGATTACCTTAAATAAAGTATAGACAAATTGCATTTAGAGATATTATACTTAACTTATAGGTACTAAAAACTAAATTAATATAGTTATACTTAATACAAAAAAAAATTAACCCGAGCTACTGAGTTAAGTAAGACATCATCTAAAAGGGCTTTAATCTGATATTCTCGATCAATTTTTGTTTATTTTTAAATCGTGGTAAAATTTTGTTTTATTAAGGAAACTGTAGAATAAAATACCATTTAATTTAATTCCCCCTTTAACTCTTACTCGAAAGTTTACCAAGCGGAAATTCTCTGGAATTATATAATTTAATATTACATGAAAATTAACATTTTTTATATAGCTGTCTGTGTTACCTTTTTTATAAACACCCAAACCCATTTTTGAATAAACCGTTTTGGTTAAGTTTGCCCCTCAATTGTGTGACGCTATAGAGAGGCAAACTTAAGTCAACCGGCCAGTTAAGTCGGAATAAGTGAAAGTTTGTACGAACCCTCGCCGCGAGAGACGGACTCGCACTTGACCGGCTTTTTTTGTAATTTATAATAATGCTTGGACTTCATATACACGGCCTCTGAGTGTAATAGGAATACTTTAACCAAAGTTTTATAGAAATCATCAAGGATATAGTTTATGCGGCTTGATGATTTCTATAAAATTTTGGTTAAAGTTTACCTACCTACTTAAAGTTGGAAATAACAAAATACTAAGTTTTTAAGAGATACGTATACTTAGTGTTTTTTAACTGGGACAGTACGAATCTATAGGAAATGGAGAGAAAGTGTGTTTGGAAACTGTGTTTTCTTTTGAGAAAATAAATTTTCACCTCAACAGCTCAAACAGGCGGGTTTTGCTGCGAACTATCAGTGTGCAAAATGTGATTTTGATGCGAGCGTGAGGCAAAGTAACTTTTTGATTTTATAAATTAGAACGGCGCAAGTTGACATTTTTGAGTGCTAGGTCTATGACCGAATTCGAAATATTTGAACTTCGAAGCACTATATTCCATTCATAACCATATAAAGAAAGCGAATTATAGAAACATTTCAATTCTATTTCGATTTTCTAATCAGACTCCGAAAAAAGAAATAAACCCATTGGAGTACAGAACTAAGGAGTTTATATTCTCTTTATATATCCAAAGAGGGCGTCACAAGTGCGTAAGATCAATTAGCATAATAATGCTAAAAAAAAACCACAGCGATGCAAGGAAAGTCATTTTAAACACTTGAATATTTACATCAGAAGTAGAACGAAGGATTGAGTTTATTTCGATAAAAATGTTTTGTAATTGGTTGTTGACTTCATACTACTATATCTTGCTACTCTAGCGCCATTGCGGACACATTTTGAACTATTATTTACTTTTAATTTTAAAACATCTTAAAACAATGGCCATCATTTTTTGTTGTGTTCGAATGACTAAATCATTTTCTTTTTAACATGAAATATAGTCATTTTATGTACCTACTTAATGGCAGTACTTTGGAATTTCGCCGTAACACACCTGCGCCAGCGACTCAAGCCACGCCTCTCGGCCATCTCTTTCGCGCGTAGCTGCAATGGACGAGACAGAAGATGAAACCGACTCGCGATGGATCGCGGCGTATCATAACCGCGTATCATGACCGCGTATCATGATCGCTAAGTGTGAACGTCGCACCGTCGCGATCACGCCGCGCTTGTCCGATCATACATATTATAGCAACAGGGATTTCGAGCGATCGGATCGGCGCCACGTCCAAACGCGTGATCGTGACACGCGATCATGCCAAGGGACGAAGATCTGATCGGGCAAATGATACAAATGTGGACGCACCTTAAGAGTCCGCGGCAAGCTCGGTCGAATTTCACCTTCCCATACAAACGGAGTTTCGTTCTCATTTTAAAACTACGTGTTGGATTATAACAAAACTTTGCATATACAATTACATGAGGTATATCTAGGCCGGAAATAAATGTATATGGCTCCAGTTTATAAAACAAATAAAATACAGTAAAAATAAGTTTTGTATGAAAAACTTAAATTCGCTGTATTTTTTTTACTATGGTATCTGAAGCTACATAAACTAATTACAGGCCTGCATATACCTACCTTAACTTATTCTAAGTACAAAGTTTCATAGCAAAACTAGCCAGTCGTTTTAAAATGAGAGCGTAACTACGTTTGTATGGAGAACCGAGCTTACTGCGGACTCTTAACATGTTTATAGCACCTATACCTGCAGATCGATACTTTCAATAAAATACTTTTGCAATCAATGTTTTATGTTGAAAAAATATGGTCTGTTTGCAGGTCGGCCACGCGCTGCACCTGTTGCACCCTATCTTCAGGTGCTACACGTACAGCGACCGCGTGAAGACCGTGTGCCGCGCCATCGGATTCGTCGACCCGGCTGTCGTGCAGAGCATGTACATCTACAAGAACCCGGGAGTCGGCTCCGAAGGTACCATGCGTTTCCTTTCATTCAGTCTCGAGGCCTGTCGAGATGCATCCTTATTAATATCACCTAATACGAATCTCAAACTATTACATAAAGGCCGAATAAGCGAAACGTTGGTAAATATAATGATTTTTTGCTTAACCAAACACATGTTATCGTAGAAAAATATTTCCTTTGCAATATATTAGGGCTCACCATGTTTGTAACCAAATTTTAAACAGATAACATAAGTAGTTTTTGAGATATGACGCTTTTATAGTTGGACAGACAGACAGAGTCGCACCATAAGGGTTCCTTTTTACCATTTTGTAAGGGAACCCTATAAATGAACTATTGCGTAACATTTCTCGATCGATATTTCCCTCAGATTGGTAGTTTGTAGCGACCTGCACAGACCAAGTATGCACACTTACTATAAGTAAAAGTTTTGCCACAAATCGATAGTACAAGTAGTTATGTGATGCTGACATCCATGGTTGGCTACACAAGCCGCTGGATTCCCATCATTACAGGGGATTAATTACGATATTTGAAATCATTGTACAAACTGAAACACAAACTCCCCACTCAATCTCTAATACCGTGCCTATCAGTAATGTACTCGTATTTACCGCTCGCTGTACATGAAAGCATGAAAGTAAATTACATCTACTCATAGTGTCCAAATATCAAAATTGAGCTGGGGTGTCAGTCATAAATTTCGCCCTGGACAGCTTTCAGTTCGTCCCTAATATAACTAGACACGTGAAGTAGTGGTATATGTTGCAGATCACAGGTCTGTCAAGCAGGTTCTCATCTCACTTAACAAAACAAAGCTAAGGACGAGACCATGAAAGCAAATAGTATATACGTGTCTAGTATAGTTGCCACGAGTCCGACAGCGCTGCGTACATTGGTGTTATCAGTGTAATGTATAACCGCTAGAAAGTTAATACGCTGCGTTCAAGTTCAAATGAGCTGCTCGAATCAGGATACCCGGAGTAATGGCGCCTATAGGGAAAAATCCGGCTTTTAAAGATTTCATAAACACCTCACAAAATTTTGGCATAAATATGTATTATAAATTTTAAATAAAAAATCACTATTTTGCTTTTTTATATTCTATATTTTTTTTACTTTTATAAGTTTTGATAGTTTTCTTGAATAACTACGCATTGAGTTTATACTCAAAACATATATTTAGGATAGGCTAAGTACAAATATTGTAATAGATATAAGAGTTATTTCGAAAAAAATACTGACTGTTGAGTTTGTTTCGGCTTTCTTCTCTTCAGTGGTCTCCTCTTGGGAAACACCGTAGATTCAGACTTGTAAAAGTGCCCTTGCGGCCTACTTACAAAATAAAGATCATTATTTCATTATTATTATGCAAAAGAAAGCAATGGTAGTTGCGAAATGTTACGGAGTTTTCATGGTAGCCCCCAAAGGTGCATTGGGCCGCAATCAGGGGGCACGGCAGTGCCCCCGCCAAGTCGAGCGCTTTCGCTGGAACCATTTCGCCGCATTTTCAGGCCCCTATTTGAGAACCCCTGGATAAGACCAGAACGCAGAAATGTTCGTCATCCAGTAAGCTATAATCATATACTTAAAATCCAAAATTTCAAGTCTGTAGGTCATTTAGTTCCGAAGTTAAGCGAAAGCAAAGTTTCGCATTTATGACACTCACTCACTCATGATCATCAGAATAGAACTAGTATTTTCCATAAACTCAGAGAGCTGCAATTTGGTACGGAGTTAGGGTTTAATGGACACATAAAGGGAAAACTATCAAACTAGGATAATCGAAGATCTGGAGTACCTGGTGACCCTGATTAGAAAACACAAGATCCCAACCAAAGTATTAGAGATGGACATTACCGCCTTTACAAAAAATATTCAACTTGGTGGACCGCTTCATGTGATGTCCAAAATCGAAGCGTTACCACGTTTCTACAAAAAGAAGTGAAATCCCACCAAAAACATTCTGTAAAAAACTAGCGAAATCTCGATGGAGCTGCTGGTTTATCTCTAAAAAGTAATGAAATCTAGACGAAGTCGTGCCAAGTCTAAGGTTCTTTACTGCGATTTTTTTATTATTATAGTTAATGTTGTGTGGCAAGTCCTTTTCACGGCCAGAGGCATGTATAGTGCTTTTCTCAAACATACACAGTGAAATAAAAAAAATACACTACACGACAAAAGTTTTTCTAATCTTCCCTCCAATTCCTCCATAATGTTTTATTTAAAGAAATTCGTCCGTATTTCGCGTGTGTAGTGCTCGAATAGATCCTATATTAGGGCCGTTATACACAGTCTGCTAATAAAAATCTTAATTTCTATAATAAATAAAATAGATGTAAAGGATTTTAAATATTGTCTATGGTCTCTGGTGACTTACGTATAGACAATATTTTAAATTATTTCATCAACATAATTAATCATTATTTGTGTTATAATATCAGTTCGTATGTAATAGGCATTAACGCGGATATTTTTGGTCCGACAACCGGGTTGGGATCATAACGACTACATTGTCAAAACGACCAAATCATCATAAGGTCCAGATCTCTAAAGGACCATCTCTTTAGAAAGCCCATATCTCCGAATGACTAGATTGCAAAACGACTACTTTTTGAGAAGACCACATCGTTAATAGTCCACATATCACAAAGACCAGGGAGCAAAACCACTAGTTCGTGAAAAGACTATTTCGTTAATAGACAACATCTCAATAAGACGAGGTAGCAAAACGACTAGATAGCAAAATGTTGGTATAATCATGCCTATTTCTTGTATTTCTTTTTTCTTATTTCATTTAATTTTAGTAATTTTAAGTCATACAGTACATTGTTAAATTAAACATCATGCCTATTTCATATTGTAATGTACCTAACTATTTATTTATTTTTAATAATTTTGTAATGTAATTTTTAACCAACAGATTTCGTCTAGTTTATAACATCCCTGGCCACTTGAAACTTTATTAATAAATATGAGTGACAGCGAATTTTGAAGTGACGTTTTCTTATTCATGTATATGAATAATTATTGTGTGGAAAATGGATATAAACCTAATAACATTTGTCAAAAGTAACAAAAATAAGCCAGCAGTGTTATATAGAGATTACAGGTATAATTTTGTATCAAATAATCAAAATGGAACATCTTTTTGGAGGTGCAATAAACGCGAGGAGTGCAGTGCATCCATCACAATAAATAAGGAGAAGACTGCAGTGCTCCGCGAGAGTCAGCATTTGTGTGAGGCAGATCATGAAAATATTATAAGGGATATAATAGTCGACAAAGCAAAGGTTAACGTTTGCAAAAATCTGAAATCTATAAAAAAGAATTTCGAAAAAGCTGTAATTGAACATGTCGATGAAAACGGGATTTCCGAAGATCAATTGCCGTGTTTCACGTCTGTAAAAGATGCGTTACGTCGAACTAGACGTAATTTTTTGAATGTGAAAAGAACTGAATTTTCAAAGTCAATCGATGTTGAAATTCCAGAGATGATACAAATTGACTTTTTAGTGGCAGAATATGACCTGGATAGAGAAAATAAGATCTTTTTGTTTTGTTCTCAAGCAAACCGAAACATTTTAAAATGCTACGCTGACCAGGGTAAATACTTTTTCGGTGACGGCACGTTTAAAAGGGTCCCTCAGCCCTTCTATCAACTTTATATCATAAGTGTAGATTCAGAGAGCTGCGAAAACTCTACCAACGTTGTACCTATCGTGTTTGCTTTGTTGCCTAACAAATGTGAAAGCACATATCACGCAATGTTTATATTAATACGCGATGTGCTGGGTGCAAACATTAGAAAATACAAATGCGATTTTGAGCTGGCCCAAATCAACGCTTTTAAAGCTGTTTTCGTAAATGCAACGCTTACAGGATGCTACTATCACTACAACAAAAGTATTTGGAAGAAAGCTGCTGACATGGACCTGACATCATCACCTAAGGGTAACAAAATTATTACTTAGAATGATAGCGAATTTACCACTTGTACCTGCACATTAAATAGACAATGCATGGCAATCTATTACAAGAAACATTTCGTATATCGATAATTTTGAAAATTTCAAAGTATATTTTGAAAAGTTTTGGATGAAGAACCCCATATTAATATCTTCATGTAACCAAAGGCACAGGACAACTAATGCGTTGGAGGTATGGCATCGCCGCTTAAACGCTCGGATGCAGTACAGGCCTACGTTGATTTTATTTCTATCAACACTAAAAAAAGAGTCCGAGTTTCAGCATTTAAAAATAAGAAAAGTATTATTTAATAAGGCAAACCGAAAAAAAAAAGACATTTTGTTCGACCGAAAATATAAAATAGAGCTCAAAGCACTTATGGAAGGAGACCTCGACGCATTCGAGTTTTTAGATAATATTTCCTGTATAAAATATAATTTAAAGTTCTAAATGAGAAGCCATTGTCAACTGTGTAATACTTTGTGTTAGGTATGTTTAATTTTTGTTTGTATATTAGTTATTAATTGGGTCGTAACGGTTACCATTTACGTAAAATTAAGAATATAAAAGTATAATTTATTTAACTGTAAGTTAATATTAATTAATGAATAAAGTGTATTTTAATTTACTGCTTTTCTGCGCTTTTATGTTATGAATAAAAAATATGCAATAAACTGTACATGCATTGACACAAATTCAGTAAGTCGTTTTGCTACCTCGTCTTATTGAGATGTTGTCTATTAACGAAATAGTCTTTTCACGAACTAGTCGTTTTGCTCCCTGGTCTTTGTGATATGTGGACTATTAACGATGTGGTCTTCTCAAGAAGTAGTCGTTTTGCTATGTAGTCATTCGGAGATATGGGCTTTCTAAAGAGATGGTCCTTTAGAGATCTGGACCTTATGATTTGGTCGTTTTGACAATGTAGTCGTTATGATCCCAACCCAGAAAAAACAGCTGTTTAGCCTGTTCATGAACACAGACGCCATGTTTACATAAATTTTAAAAAAAATGTATGAAATTCCTATACAGTTCTTGCGAGTTGTTCCGCCCAAAACGTGATACTTTGAAGCCTGTTATAACGCACGTAATGACGACATTTCATTGAATGTTTGAGAAATAAACATTTATTTAAATGGGACCGTAAATCGCTATACCTTTTTTTCTACATGTTTAGGAGCATTCCAGCAGAATAACAACTTTGTCACACACGTGATGGCAATGGCAGCTACGAGTAGGTACCTTATCAAAATATATGACACACACAATGCTACCAATCCAGAAGTCAAGTTATGAAATATTACCATACTAAAAATCGGCTCTCTAGCATTGTTAGAATTATCAAAAATCTGGTGTCAATCTAGTGGAAAAGGAGCTTTCCACACATTATGGGGATGGAAGTGTCCCATACTGAATACCTACATAATATTTACTAATCACCTTGTATTAATGAGTATATTTTGTCTCGATTTCAGTGGTGGCTCATCAAGACATAACGTTTCTCCACACTGAGCCAGTGCCTCCAATAGGATTTTGGATCGCACTCGAAGACGCAACAATTCAAAATGGTTGTCTTTGGATGGCTCCGGGCTCGCATAAGTCAGGCGTCCATAGACGAATGTTCCGTACTCCCGAAGACAGGGAAAAAATAGTGTATGACAAGCCAGCGCCGGTGTACCCGGAATCGAGCTTCACTCCCGTCCCCGTCAGTAAAGGTGGGTCGAGCGAGACAGTATATACCTTTATATTGTACTGAAACTGCACTTCTCACTTCTTTTTACCCGAATGGCTCAGAAGGAGGGTTCGGGTTTTCCAAGTGTCTATTTGTAAGTAAGTATATTTCTTTGGTGCGTTCTGCAGCCATTTTGACGTGTGAAGCGTGATGGTTTCGTTTCGCCTTTCAATTAGCTGTGGCGGAAGTGACGTAAACTGTAATATTTTGCATTTTGTCTTTTTTTCATTATACATACTTCAGTCATACCTGTTAAATTCGAGTACTTGAACTTTGAACGGCTTGTTCTAAAAACTACAACATTTATTAATGATATGATATAGCGTTAATGTTTTTATGGCTCACTGAAGTTAAACCACTTGCAATTGATAAGAACATCCCATGCCACAGGGAACAATTTTTAGGGCTACGTGGTCAAAATAGCAAAAATGGAATTTTATAGTTTAGTCATGTCCGTCCGTCCGTCGTAAATTACAGGCATTTTACTCAAAAAGTAAAAAATGCATAATGATGAAATTTGGAGTATAAGGTGTCTTGTATAAACCGCTACTTAGTTTGGTACGGTCGAAACCAGTCTACCACTTTTGAACCTAATACACACAAAAAGTGGCAGACCAATTTCTTGGCCGACCGTACCTAGTTAACTAATAAAGATAAATATTTTTAGTTGATCACTCCATACATGTAACAGAAGCAGATTTTTTTTCTAGCTAACGTCAACGATCGTAATTTGGAATTACCTATGTACTCCTATTCATTAGCTATGTCATTCAAGATAAGTATGTCTACTATTGATATTTGTACCTTTTCAACATAAGGATTTGAAGCAATATCATTTAGGATCATTTAGATTTTGTAACATCGGTAATTGAAAAAAAAGTGGCAGGTAATTAGTGCGCTCGAATTGCTAGATAGTTTGTTAAACCCCGATTAATTTATTTAAACTTTAATGCACAATTTAAAGGTACAATTGGCGGACATAATGATTCGCTCAGTGATTCTGCACGACCTTTTCCCAAAACATTACATTTTAATTAACCTCCATTTGTTATTTTTCACCGTTTATTCGTATTTCTCTCATTGTACGGCATATTTAATTTCTCCGTTCTATCTTGCCTGTTTCCTGAATCGTATGTCGCTATGAATATTAATATGGATTACACCTTTATTACGAAAAGTCTTGTTAGATTAGTCACTTCAAACGCCGGATGATAAATAAATCAGAAATATTAATTCACGCCCCGGTATCATGCCGGCCTCGTTTTATGGTACTTTACTACGGCTTTGATCTATAACACGATACATTTACTATAGTGAAGTTCATATCAATTATTTACTTTTGTTTACTCAGATAAGCTATTTCCTTTCTGAATTACTTGATTTACTAAAAAGGTAAAATGGGTTGGTATTCCTTTTGGCTTCAGTCAGAACAAATTATGTCACACTTACCACTAAACCAAGCGTTCGATAATACGGGGAATATAAGAAATCATAATAGAATTCTGCACTTTGAACTGCTAAGCCGCACAAACCACATGGGAATGCGTCGCGCATGCTGGGGACGACGGCGAACAAAAAGTGCTCTACACTCGGCGACCTTCTAATATATTATAACGTTTTTGAGGTAGCTTATAATTTAAATAAATTTATTGAACCTACTCTTTACCGAGGGTTCCGTACTTTTTCACTTACCCTAACATTATTATATTACCCGGTTCCGGTTGCGTTAAGTTTGCACCTGTTATCTATGGTATAGCATACAAATGAGGTGCAAACTTAACGCAACCTGGTAGTTCAAATTGGTTCAAGTTAAAAATAGGTAGTTAGAGACATGATATAATTTTCGAGTAATATTGATGTTTATTTATACAAAAGGTAAAAATTACAAAATTTTCGTTCTGTAAACTACGGAGATAAGTAGGGCGTGCTTTTTTCATAATAAAGGTATAATTACTTAATAAAGATTTACCTTGGCAGGGACATGCATATTGATCCACGGCAACGTGGTGCACAGAAGCGCGCCGAACCGCAGCGCGGTCAGCCGGCACGCCTACACCTTCCACGTCGTGGAGAAGAAGGACAACACCTTCTCCAAGGACAACTGGCTACAAGAAGGACAGAATGCCCCGTTTTTGAGTCTTTACACAACGTCTCAAATGCTATAAGAGAATATACTCTTTTTTTTATTATTTCATCATACAGTAAAAGACTGTGTTCCATTGGATTGAGAGTACTCAAATTTAATTTGGCAAAAAAGTTCTTTCTTATTTTATAATTTTTCTATCTATTTTATTGCAAATAAATAATTATGAACAAATGCTCTTATGCAAATGGCACATTAAAGTACGTGCCTTATCCTAACAGTCGATATGTGTGCCTTACAATTTCCCTAATTTGTCTCTGACATTTCCTTCAGAAATGAATTAACCAATAACAACAATATGCATTGCGGATAACCGTATCAAAACGTACTGCTCTAGCACTTTACTCCTTTGCAGTGGAAGATACTACTCATAATTGTATGCATAATTTTAGTTCCGTAGTCAATGTACCAAAATTTCCTTCTTTTAATCATTACGTCGAGTATTAAATGTAAAGTGATGCCATTGTGATAATAACGATAATAAACAACCAATACATATTATTGTATTAATTATCCCCGTATATACTCTAGATGTCCAACTGCGTACAATGCCGTCGGCCAACTCGGTATATCCCGGAAATAGTCCCTTAAATCAGTGAAAAGGCGTGGAAATGTATATTGGATATCAATAATTAAAACATTGGCTGCCCAGTTCTCTGTAACGGCGGAGGTAAATTACAGTCTTCTAGATATATACCTATTATATAATATATATTATACGAGGTTTGTATGTAAGAAAATGTACTAAAAATGGTATGCAAAAGTAAACATTTTTTGTGTGAAAATCTCCCGTGCTCGTGATTTTGGTTTGAACTTTATTTATACTTAAAATAAAATTCATGACAGAATACTACAATTTTTAGAATGCACTCGAGTGGTTAAGAAGTGAGTGAAAGAAAATATAAAAGGGAGATCTTTAACAAAATCCATACAGTCATTGGTAGTTTAGGCCTTCTCTTCTTCCTTAGTACACCCAGTGCGAAGCCGGGGCGGGCAGCTAGTATGTTATAAGCCGAATTCAGTTTTACGAGCTGCATACGTGCTCACCAGATCAGATTGCTGGCCGTCATCAACAGACATAGGGGTAAGTATACAGGCTGTATGGCAGATCGTGTGCCAAATGACTAGGGTGGATAGTAGTACACAAGCAAATGTACTACTCCACATTTTGGGCTAATTAAAACTCGTTAAACCAGCGGTGTATTTTTTATATTTTTTCCCGCAATTTCTCAAAAGTTCATGGTTTTGCTATACATAACAAAACAATATTAAAAAAAATATTTTGTCCGTGTAAGGGACACCACACCTTATTAGCTTATTACCTACCTATCTTTATTTTTAAATATAACAACCCAAAAGTGTTTTTATTTTTTGAATCCCTATCACTACTGTATGCGTATTCTATTAAAATATTATTTTTATTCAGATAGAAATTTAAAAAAATATGAGAAAGAAAATAAAATAAAAATGGATTGTAAATAAAGGAGTTTCAAAAACTAACCTAACCAAACGTACAATAATATTACCTTGGTGACAAAATTAATAACTCAGCGACTGCTCCCTGGGCGACCAATCGCCGAGGTAGTAATTTTTGTCGACCGTTTTATAATTTTGGAATAAAAATCGTCAAGCTCAATTTTATGGCGTAGTTGAAAAAAGTAGAAAAACTGATTAAAATAAATGATTAGTAATTAATTCAAGTTTCTTTTCTTAATTTTTTCCCTATTGTAAGTACTTTTTTTTAATTTTTTTGGTGCTTGTAGTCTTGATCCATTTATTTTATCAAATCTCATTTTTTAGTAGTCTCAAAGAAGTATTTACTACTCGCAAAAGATTTACATCACCATTTTGGACAGATTATTTTTTTTTAATTGAAAGGTATTCTAGTTATGTGTTATTACCTACAGAATAGTCAGGAACTGAATAAGTTTCTATCGCATAAGAAGATCTGGAAACCGTCTTCCTTTTTTTTAAATTACTTGTAGATTTTTATTTTATGTGCTTAACACATTGTCGGCTCATATTTTATTTTTTTGTTTACTATCTGAATAAAAATAAGACTTTAATAGAATATATAATATACGTATTATATATAATATACATATACGTTTGTACTGTCCATATATAAAACAAAGATATTTAAGCAAAATGGTGAACTTTTGGAAAATACCGACATTTTATTTTCATTCTTTTTAAATTATGGTTTAAAAATAAAACCGTGGGCTGGAGGAGTATAATTGACCCAAAATGTGCCCACCTGCCCTTGTCATTTGGTATACGATCTGCCATACAATACACCCTGTATAATTAAATTCATCAATTCCAGGTAGGTATCCTGATCCCAGGAATTAATATTCCAAAACGATGTGTAGCGAGTGGCCGGCCGCCTCCGGCAGCTGTCCCGCCATGTTGGGGCGGATTTGAGCGTAATTAAAATGAAGTTTACTTTCCAAATGTTTGGAACAGAATTATGTCGAGGATTTTGACGTGCACCTCGTACTTAACGATTATAACTACCGTAAATCGGGGGTACTTTGATAAATTTTAAAGTTCAACACAATTTGTTCTCGATACTAATACCCACATAAATTTAATCTATATTATTATAAAGTATTAAAAAATAAATGTTTGTACATTGAAGATATTAAAAAAATTGTGACGGACCATTTGGAGGTCACTGAATCTAAAAAAAATATTTTTATTTTTTGTATGTATCGTTGTGGCTTCATCACGCCAAGTCGATTTCCATTTTTTTGAGATTTTTGAATTTTGTTTTAATTACCATTTTGCGGTAATTAAAACAAAATTAGTACATATATTAACACATTTTTCGATATAGTCTTCCTCTATTTCAATGCACTTTTTAGATCTCTTAATAAGCGTTTTAACTGCCTTATAATTATAATACCCAAAAGCTTTTTGTCCTAACAACTGAAAATAAACCCCACGATGGAGTGACCCTTATCATCCGAAGAATTTTTTTTATTTAATTTAAGTGAGACTTAAGTTTTGACAACAAATAATAGTCAGCATGTTTATCTCTGCTTATTCGATTATATTAGTGTCATGTTCTGTATTGTTTGTATCTGAGGTTTGCAATTAAGAGAAGGTACTTGTATTTGCAATAGTCACTCGGGGCCAGGTCGAGTGGGTGGTGAATTTCCTCGAAGCGACATTTTGTAAGCAGTGTAAATGGGGGCATTTTCGTGGAGAAGCCGAACACCTCTGCTAAGTTTTCCACGACGCTTCTGCTTGGTCACCTCTCGTAACTGCTCAATAAGGGTGACGTAGTAGCTGCCATTTACCGTAGTATTCCTTTCTTTTAAGTCAAATCGTTGTATTACATGATAATCTTAGAATTCCGTAGCCATTACCTTCTTGATGGATTGCGTTACCTATTCCTTCTTAGGTGGCTTTTCACCAGAACGACGCCACTCCATCGATTCCCTTTCAGAGAGAGGATCACAGTACAAGACAATGGTTTCGTCCCCTGTAACAATTGACTCTAAAAACTCTTGCGTCGTGTATACATGTTTAGAACTTCTTGAGATCACGTTTTTCTCTTACTTCAATGCCAGCTCGAAAAAAGGTAGGGTGCCCACCTGACCTGGCACTAGCTTTATTCATGTGAAGATATTCATGAAGCATCCTAAGAACTTCGTATTCGGAAACTCTGCCCTTGCCACTATTTCTTTAGTCTTACTCTTCGATAACTCAGAACTTCCTCTTTCAGTAATTTGCACCGGCTGGGGCGAGATTCGTCGTCAATAGAGTCCCGCCCTGACCTGATCAATACTGCTTAATCCATTCTTTAATGGTGGAAAATAACGGACAGCTAACCACTAGCTAGGCTAAACGTATATATAATAAGAAAGTTTTTTCCTTTAATATTTAAAGTTTCCATTTATTTATTATTTATAAGTAATAATTATTAATGTGTTATACATATGATAAATATTGGTAACCCACAACTTACATTAGGCATTTCAGAAGATTTAAAATACACCCAGAGTATTAAAACCATTTAATAGATTGTCAAAAATCAAAAAAGCAACTCGGTAAAAAGTTACATTTCGCCCTTTATATTTTTCTACAAAATGTTGAACTGGCAATTCGTAAGCAGAATTTGGGTTGTATACTTTAAAAATGTTCTATTATGTTTTTTACTGTTTTGTTTTGTAATTGCCAAAAAGTGGTAAAGCATAGCAAAAAATCTATGCTTTACCACTTTTTGACAATTACTATATATTTTACCAATGTGTGACTGGTTTTCAGAAAGTTGGATCACCGTCGTCAAAGGATTAATGCTAGTTGATATGAATATTACTGGAAAACTGAATAAAATATTAATAGGTATTAATTATTTTTGTTTGTTTGAAGTAAAATTACTTTTTGTATGAAAACAACGTGTTTTTATCGTCACATAAGCTTGGCATACTTTTGGCCTGGGGTGTATCCCCCGTATACAACATTTAACCTTTTTTTTATATTGATCAGGTTGATCCTTTGTCAGGAACTTGATCACGGACCAATATTCCAACTTTATCATTCTGACAACTTTCAGACTTCCTACTATTCTAAACGCTGTCAAATCAAAACCATAACCAACAGAAACCTGCAAAACTATACACGAAAAGGTAGAATAAATGACAAGCACAACGAATTTTTTTTTAAACCGGTATAATTCTCTAGCCAGAAACTTTTGGACTGCACTTCGTATAGTGAGGATTATTTTTTACATCAAACCCCAATTTTGTTAATACCTCGTCTATATTACTCACTAGCCTCTACATATTCTATCTAGTTACGTCCATTTTGTGGCGGTGCTCCTTTATCACCTAAAAAAACTATAAACACCCTTCCGCATTAATATTTTAAAGCATAATGAAACGCCTAAGAGAGTTAAGGAGATTTTTTTTTCTTGACTAGAGTTAAATCTCGAGACTATTATAAGCGTCCGCTGCGTTGAGCAGGAGCCTGGCGCGGGACGCCCACTCCGAGGGTGTTTTTTGTATGTTCAGAGCGTCATATCATGAAGTACCGACCAGTTCATCGATTTAGCTCTATAGCTTAGATCATAGATTATCAATATTTATTTAATTTAATTCAAAGTAAAAAGCATACATCTATGATAACTAGGTAACGCAACGGCTCCAGTAATGGACGGGGAGTTAAGGATCTTTTGGATTTATTTTGATTATACTCGTATTTCGTTTACTTTTCAAGTTTAAAGGTTAATTAATACAGGGATATACAAGGCAAGAAAAGTATAACAAAATGAAATATTTATTGACAAAACGACTAAACATTTTAAGTCCCATTTCCTTGTAAAATCCTTGAAATTCAGGAAGTGGAGATCCTGGAATGCACACCCCAATAATGGACACTTTTATGAGGGAAGCATTTATTTATTTCGAAAATGCCGTCTATTTGGATTTCAAGATGGTGGACATTACTTTTTGTGCGACTTTTATTGTAAAAGTGATGTACGCCATCTTGAATTCCAAAATGGACGCCATTTTTGAAGTATACGCCCTCAAAAATCTGAAAAAGGACTCCCATGATTACTTTTACATTAAAACTGATTTCCGCCATCTTGAATTCCAAAATGGACGCCCTTTTCGAAATTTGCGCCCCCCAAAAACTTAATAACAAGTTTTTTTTTCGACCCTCTTTTTCTCGGCAGCTTCGTTTTTTCTGTTTCTAATTCGGTGGGAAATTTTGTAGTTGATTTTAACAAATTGTACATCACTGCATAGCCATAAAAATTGCCAAGAACCAATCATGTACAATGGGCCAAAATTGGATACTTACCTATCTATACATACCTATAATAAAGCTGAAGAGGGTCAAAAGTCTGTACATGGAAGATATTCGAAAAAAAATTGGCCGGGGATACTTAAAATCGATAACAGAACACGTTCCAACAGTTTTTAGAATTTTTGTCTGTTTATCTATTTATCTGTTTGTCTGTTTATTTGTACGCGCATCACGTGAAAACGGCTGAACAGATTTTGATGCAAACTTTACTAATCTGTCGAAAAAATCTCCGGTCAGGTTAAAAGGCTATAAAAATTCAACCCCTAAAAGGGGGGGAAGCCACTACACTTGATTGAGTTAAGCTTGCACCTGAATCGTATGGCGCTACTTAGGAAGGAGGTGCAAACTTTTCTCAAATATGTGCCGCGAGCCGAGTATCGAGTACTTTTCTAAACTAACAGGTGGCGCTAAAATTCATATCTTTTTGCCAAATTAACTCTAGAAGAGGGGGCAACGGATATTAACCAATTTAATTGAATAATTGATATAATAAAATAATACAACAAAATACGAGATAAGTGACTCGGTGGTATCAACAAGGAGGAAGCTCACATGTGCAAGAATTCGCCCAGGTACTGCTTCAGGTTGGAGAAGGCCTTCTGGAGGAAACAAACGGCCTCGTTTGATTACCAGAGACGTTATGCAGGAACGTTCCGTCCGTTGAAGACCACATTCGGAGCGTATAAGGAAACTTGAGCCAGGTGAGGCGACGTGAGAGCTCTTCGGTTTGTGAGCGAGCCATACTCAACTAACCCCTTAAAATTGAACAGGTAGCGGCATTAATGCGCGGATATTGGCGAAAATCGAAGGTGAACAGGCAGTATATAATTCCACTAGCTGTTGGCCGCGACTCCCTCCGCGCAGAGATGAAATTTGTAGCCTTTTTAGAAGGCAAACTCGTCGTCAGAGGAAAAAAAACATAACTCTCTTTATTTTTCAGCGTAATCGAATAAAAAGTGTCCTATAATTATATGGGACTGCCCAGCTACCCGTGTACCAAAAATAGTTGAAATATGTTTGGCAGTTTTGGCGTAATGAAGTTACATCGACATATAAATACAAACATACAAAAAATAAAATTGAATTAGCGACCTTCAAATACTCCATGTCACTTATTTTTTAGATTTTCTACATTATAGTAGTAGATTATCTGTATATGTTTTCTATATTATAGTAGTAGATTATCTAGTTATGTATGTGTTGAGGCTCGAAAGTCTGTATGTACATGGAAGATATTCGAAAAAAAGTTGGCTGGGGATACTTAGAATCGATAACAGAGCACGTTCCAACAGTTTTTAGAATTTTTGTCTGTTTGTCTGTTTATCTGTTTGTCTGTTTATTTGTACGCGCATTGCGTGAAAACGGCTGAACAGATTTTGATGCAAACTTTACTAACCTGTTGAGAAAATTCCCGGCCAGGTTATATATAGGCTATAAAAATTCAACCCTTAAAAGGCGAGTACACTTGATTGAGTTAAGTTTGCTACTGAATCTTATGGCGCTACTTAGGAAGGAGGTGCAAACTTTTCTCAAATATGTGCTACACGAGCCTACGACTACAGTTAAGTACCTTGCTAAACTAACAGGTGGCGCTAAAATTAATACCTTGGCATTTTGCCAAATTAACTGTAAGTTTAGAAGAGAGGGTACGGATATCAACAAATTTAATTAAATATAATTGATTTAATAATACAACAAAATACGAGATAAGTGGCTCAGTGTTATCAACAAGGAGGAGGCTCACATGTGCAAGAATTTGCCTAGGTACTGCTTCAGGTTAGAAAAGGACTTCTGGGGGAAACTAACGGCCTGATTCGATTACCAGAGACGTTATACAAGATTGTTCCGTCCGTTGAAGACCACATTCGGAGCGTATAAGGAGACCTGAACCAGGTGGCGCGACGTGAGAACTCTTCGGTTTGTGAGAGAGCCGTTAATGCGAGGATATTGGCGGAAATGGAAGGTGAACAGGCAGTATATATAATAATAATAATTTTTATTTTCGACCAACTGGGATCATAGTGTTAGTTAGGACATTATTTGTACTTATATATTATTGTTAGTTAAACATTTTTGTAAAACAACTTTGAGTTTACCTCTGACATATGCTTTTATTGCATTGGATATTCGATTTTAACACTAATGTAAAAGAGTTTATATTAATAATAATAATAATAATAATAAAGACCATCACAGAAAAAATAAATCAATATGCAGACCTAAAAAACGAAGTTGCTAAAATATGGAAACAAGAGAAAGTGTATGTAATACCTGTAATCCTATCCACAACAGGCGTCATCCCAAAACATTTACACCACAGCTTAAAATTACTAGGCCTAAAATCTTCTATTTACATTATTTTACAGAAAGCCGCTATACTAAATACATGCCGAATTGTTAGAAAGTTCATGCAATTAGACCCCGATGATAATATACCTAATATACCACAATCTCCTTAATTAAATAACTTACACCCTTCTACATTTACTTGGTGGATAACCCGTAAATGTAGTTATTACCAGCCCAAAGCTGAGAAAAACGTTCCTTCCGAAAATAATAAATAATAATAAAATTTATTAAAAACATAGTACAGCTGTAATGACTATGGGCTAAACATACTTATAATTAGATAACAATGTTACGCGCCTGAACTAGGATTATCCTGTGTTTCAGGCAAAAAAAAAAGGTCAAACAATAATTATTAATTCATATGCAAAGTTTTACAACATAATCCTTATTAATTATTAGAGTAAATTTAGAAATTATACAGTATAGGTACAATATCTATGCGTGCTTAAATTAAAAAAGTATATAAACCAAAAAGTAAAACCTATGGAATAAAATGTATAAAATTAAAAAATCACTTTAATACAGTTAATAACTTCTCTGTATCATCGTAAGACATGTTTTGTAGGGCGACATTAAGTGTTTTCTTACAGATCAGGTAAGTAAGCGGGAACAAGTCAAACCTCGCATTAAGTCTGTTGTATAGTAGTGGGCCTAAAAATAGAAAAAATCTTGAGGAGAATGGATGTCTACTATACATAATAGGGCAAATAGTATCTTTACGTCTCTTGTTAGTATAATCAGAGTTGTAAGGAAGTTTGGTATGCTGTTTTAGGACTGTGTTCAATATAAATAGTTGGCGAACTGTCAGAATTTCACACGATTTATATAAAAGGTTTGTGGGAAAAAGAAAAGGACGGAAAGTAGAGACCTTGAGAATTGCTCTTTGAGCTCTTTCTAGGTTCAGCATTGTCGTTTTGGCTGTGCCACCCTAGGTAGTTATGCAGTAACTTATCACCGATTGACATAGTGCAAAGTACACTCTTTTGATTAACTGAGAATCCGCGACTAAACGTAGTTTTTTGAAAATAAATATTAATTTACGGACTCTGCTGCATAAAGCTTCGATATGGTATCTAAAAGAGAGAGACCCGTCGATTAAAATTCCTAGGTATTTTAAGTTGTTCGTCATAGCTATACATGGACATTGACATTGATCATCTGAGGGATTCTTGCAGTTGTGTGCATACAGCGGGAGGTCAGTCGCAGAGGAATTTGATTTTCGGATGGAAAATTCTATGAAATGTGTTTTCTCTGAATTCAATGTTAGTAAATGATGCTGAAGCCAGTTGTTAACCTCATTAAAACCTCGTTGCGCGTCAACATAAACGTCATCTGATGATTTTGCAGAATCCGGCATGTGAGGTAAGTTGCGCTGTTTACTTAACCAACACTCTGTAAGAATGATGACATCACAATCTATTCCAAGTTTTTGTAGAAAAACGCTAAAGTTATCAAAATTTTTATATATGCTGCGAATGTTTTGTGTGAGTATGGTTAATGGGTCACGGCGAGCAAAAATATATTGCTTGCAGTTTTCTACATCACAAGATTTAAATTCTGATATTGAGAAGTTATCGAGGTCATGAATTAAATTAGCACTCATAAGTAAGTATACCTAAGTTAAACTGCAGAAAATAAGTAAGAAAGACGGCGCTTTCAGGCGCCTTCATAGTCTATGGAGTTGATATACCTTTTTTCGGCTAATTTCCTAGCTGGGCAATCGGCAACGCCAGTCTCGTGGTCACATGGCTTGTTGTAATGCTTACATGTAGCACATTTGGCAGGCTCCGCCTTTTTGGTGCATTCCTTGATAGAGTGGCCTTAGTGGCCGCAATGACCACAGGTATCGACTTCACTTTTACAAGATTTTGCTGCATGCCCGAATCGCTGACATCTGTAGCACCTCGTCACCAGGGTAAAGTCTCTCACGGGGCACGAAGACCAGTTCACAAAGACTCTTTCGCCTGATATTAATGCCTTTCTGATGGGTGCAGGGACTTCTATTTTATAGTTGCAGGTCTCAGCGCCTTTCTTGCCAGATTTGTGGCTAAGCTTTGTAGAGGTCAAAAATGTTTCCAAAGACATGTCACACTTTTTGTCGGCTAAATTTTGCCTATATATACATTTAAAAATATCTACTTCCTGCATGGCCGCGGGCACTCCAATAACGACTATCCTGGGTTTGCGCTTCTGCGGCTCGTCCACCGTGAGTCCAGAGGTTGTTAATTGCGCTGACTGTCTTAGTTTCATAATATCGTCCTTAGACTCCGTGCTAATAATAACGCCGCCATTTCTTATTTTACGTAACCCCCTTACGTGCAGTTTCATTTCGTCAGGCTTGATGATCTTTTGGACTAGAGATTTGGTCTCCTCGCTTGAAGTTTGTTTGTCGGTAGGATAAATCGCTACCGATCTGATGTTACTGGGCTGTACGTACCGTGCTTGATTTTGCTTCAGCATTTCGGCGAAAGTAACTGGAACTGGGCTAGGTTTACTGGACTCTGCAATACACTACTTTATCTCAGTCATGCGCTGGGAGAAGTCGACTTGCTCTTGCAAGGATTTGCAGGAATTGAAGTTCTGGAGAGCTTTTAGCTTAAGGGCTTGGTATTCGACGACTAACTGAGATGTGCAGTGGCCAACTTTACGACACAGGTTATGCACACGGATTTTCTGTTCGGAGTTCAGCTTCCCTTCGGTCGAGATATTGCAGACTTCATTCAAGTACTTTTCAATGGACGTCAACCAAATTTGAAGTTCAGGAGTAGCAATCATCTTCGGAGGATCTTCCTGTTGAGAGGGCCTAGGCGCGGGCGGCGGCAGCGATGCGGGAGCGGGCGGGTGCTCGAGCTCGGGCACAGGCCGTGGCAAGGGCGTAGACGGAGGGCTTCGGCTCGTTAGCCCACTTCGGTTAAGAGCTGGTGCCGTCGGACATTTTTCCTTTTTAGTTTGAATGTAATTTACTAGAAACACTTCATTATATCACGAAAAGCCTCAGCGATTATGGTGACACAGATAATTACTTCCGTCTAATGTAACGAACTAGGTCACTATTTTGCAGATGAATAATTTAATTCTACAATTATAATGAACACGTCCGATCTCGTTAACGACTCAAACTATCATCCATATATCATATAATTCCATTAACACTGTTTTGGATGAACGCTTCGTCACAACATAGTTGATGGAGTTCCTAAACTCATTGAGCGTTTTAGGACTCCTCAGCACACACATTAATCCTGAAAGTTGGAGCTCCGATCATACATCTTCGGAATTTGTCACCTTCAAAGTTATGCAACGGAACTAGGCTAAAAGTAGTGCAGCTGCAGCGAAACCTCAACAAGGAGACCTCGACGCATTCGAGTTTTTAGATAATATTTCCTGTATAAAATATAATTTAAAGTTCTAAATGAGAAGCCATTGTCAACTGTGTAATACTTTGTGTTAGGTATGTTTAATTTTTGTTTGTATATTAGTTATTAATTGGGTCGTAACGGTTACCATTTACGTAAAATTAAGAATATAAAAGTATAATTTATTTAACTGTAAGTTAATATTAATTAATGAATAAAGTGTATTTTAATTTACTGCTTTTCTGCGCTTTTATGTTATGAATAAAAAATATGCAATAAACTGTACATGCATTGACACAAATTCAGTAAGTCGTTTTGCTACCTCGTCTTATTGAGATGTTGTCTATTAACGAAATAGTCTTTTCACGAACTAGTCGTTTTGCTCCCTGGTCTTTGTGATATGTGGACTATTAACGATGTGGTCTTCTCAAGAAGTAGTCGTTTTGCTATGTAGTCATTCGGAGATATGGGCTTTCTAAAGAGATGGTCCTTTAGAGATCTGGACCTTATGATTTGGTCGTTTTGACAATGTAGTCGTTATGATCCCAACCCAGAAAAAACAGCTGTTTAGCCTGTTCATGAACACAGACGCCATGTTTACATAAATTTTAAAAAAAATGTATGAAATTCCTATACAGTTCTTGCGAGTTGTTCCGCCCAAAACGTGATACTTTGAAGCCTGTTATAACGCACGTAATGACGACATTTCATTGAATGTTTGAGAAATAAACATTTATTTAAATGGGACCGTAAATCGCTATACCTTTTTTTCTACATGTTTAGGAGCATTCCAGCAGAATAACAACTTTGTCACACACGTGATGGCAATGGCAGCTACGAGTAGGTACCTTATCAAAATATATGACACACACAATGCTACCAATCCAGAAGTCAAGTTATGAAATATTACCATACTAAAAATCGGCTCTCTAGCATTGTTAGAATTATCAAAAATCTGGTGTCAATCTAGTGGAAAAGGAGCTTTCCACACATTATGGGGATGGAAGTGTCCCATACTGAATACCTACATAATATTTACTAATCACCTTGTATTAATGAGTATATTTTGTCTCGATTTCAGTGGTGGCTCATCAAGACATAACGTTTCTCCACACTGAGCCAGTGCCTCCAATAGGATTTTGGATCGCACTCGAAGACGCAACAATTCAAAATGGTTGTCTTTGGATGGCTCCGGGCTCGCATAAGTCAGGCGTCCATAGACGAATGTTCCGTACTCCCGAAGACAGGGAAAAAATAGTGTATGACAAGCCAGCGCCGGTGTACCCGGAATCGAGCTTCACTCCCGTCCCCGTCAGTAAAGGTGGGTCGAGCGAGACAGTATATACCTTTATATTGTACTGAAACTGCACTTCTCACTTCTTTTTACCCGAATGGCTCAGAAGGAGGGTTCGGGTTTTCCAAGTGTCTATTTGTAAGTAAGTATATTTCTTTGGCGCGTTCTGCAGCCATTTTGACGTGTGAAGCGTGATGGTTTCGTTTCGCCTTTCAATTAGCTGTGGCGGAAGTGACGTAAACTGTAATATTTTGCATTTTGTCTTTTTTTCATTATACATACTTCAGTCATACCTGTTAAATTCGAGTACTTGAACTTTGAACGGCTTGTTCTAAAAACTACAACATTTATTAATGATATGATATAGCGTTAATGTTTTTATGGCTCACTGAAGTTAAACCACTTGCAATTGATAAGAACATCCCATGCCACAGGGAACAATTTTTAGGGCTACGTGGTCAAAATAGCAAAAATGGAATTTTATAGTTTAGTCATGTCCGTCCGTCCGTCGTAAATTACAGGCATTTTACTCAAAAAGTAAAAAATGCATAATGATGAAATTTGGAGTATAAGGTGTCTTGTATAAACCGCTACTTAGTTTGGTACGGTCGAAACCAGTCTACCACTTTTGAACCTAATACACACAAAAAGTGGCAGACCAATTTCTTGGCCGACCGTACCTAGTTAACTAATAAAGATAAATATTTTTAGTTGATCACTCCATACATGTAACAGAAGCAGATTTTTTTTCTAGCTAACGTCAACGATCGTAATTTGGAATTACCTATGTACTCCTATTCATTAGCTATGTCATTCAAGATAAGTATGTCTACTATTGATATTTGTACCTTTTCAACATAAGGATTTGAAGCAATATCATTTAGGATCATTTAGATTTTGTAACATCGGTAATTGAAAAAAAAGTGGCAGGTAATTAGTGCGCTCGAATTGCTAGATAGTTTGTTAAACCCCGATTAATTTATTTAAACTTTAATGCACAATTTAAAGGTACAATTGGCGGACATAATGATTCGCTCAGTGATTCTGCACGACCTTTTCCCAAAACATTACATTTTAATTAACCTCCATTTGTTATTTTTCACCGTTTATTCGTATTTCTCTCATTGTACGGCATATTTAATTTCTCCGTTCTATTTTGCCTGTTTCCTGAATCGTATGTCGCTATGAATATTAATATGGATTACACCTTTATTACGAAAAGTCTTGTTAGATTAGTCACTTCAAACGCCGGATGATAAATAAATCAGAAATATTAATTCACGCCCCGGTATCATGCCGGCCTCGTTTTATGGTACTTTACTACGGCTTTGATCTATAACACGATACATTTACTATAGTGAAGTTCATATCAATTATTTACTTTTGTTTACTCAGATAAGCTATTTCCTTTCTGAATTACTTGATTTACTAAAAAGGTAAAATGGGTTGGTATTCCTTTTGGCTTCAGTCAGAACAAATTATGTCACACTTACCGCTAAACCAAGCGTTCGATAATACGGGGAATATAAGAAATCATAATAGAATTCTGCACTTTGAACTGCTAAGCCGCACAAACCACATGGGAATGCGTCGCGCATGCTGGGGACGACGGCGAACAAAAAGTGCTCTACACTCGGCGACCTTCTAATATATTATAACGTTTTTGAGGTAGCTTATAATTTAAATAAATTTATTGAACCTACTCTTTACCGAGGGTTCCGTACTTTTTCACTTACCCTAACATTATTATATTACCCGGTTCCGGTTGCGTTAAGTTTGCACCTGTTATCTATGGTATAGCATACAAATGAGGTGCAAACTTAACGCAACCTGGTAGTTCAAATTGGTTCAAGTTAAAAATAGGTAGTTAGAGACATGATATAATTTTCGTGTAATATTGATGTTTATTTATACAAAAGGTAAAAATTACAAAATTTTCGTTCTGTAAACTACGGAGATAAGTAGGGCGTGCTTTTTTCATAATAAAGGTATAATTACTTAATAAAGATTTACCTTGGCAGGGACATGCATATTGATCCACGGCAACGTGGTGCACAGAAGCGCGCCGAACCGCAGCGCGGTCAGCCGGCACGCCTACACCTTCCACGTCGTGGAGAAGAAGGACAACACCTTCTCCAAGGACAACTGGCTACAAGAAGGACAGAATGCCCCGTTTTTGAGTCTTTACACAACGTCTCAAATGCTATAAGAGAATATACTCTTTTTTTTATTATTTCATCATACAGTAAAAGACTGTGTTCCATTGGATTGAGAGTACTCAAATTTAATTTGGCAAAAAAGTTCTTTCTTATTTTATAATTTTTCTATCTATTTTATTGCAAATAAATAATTATGAACAAATGCTCTTATGCAAATGGCACATTAAAGTACGTGCCTTATCCTAACAGTCGATATGTGTGCCTTACAATTTCCCTAATTTGTCTCTGACATTTCCTTCAGAAATGAATTAACCAATAACAACAATATGCATTGCGGATAACCGTATCAAAACGTACTGCTCTAGCACTTTACTCCTTTGCAGTGGAAGATACTACTCATAATTGTATGCATAATTTTAGTTCCGTAGTCAATGTACCAAAATTTCCTTCTTTTAATCATTACGTCGAGTATTAAATGTAAAGTGATGCCATTGTGATAATAACGATAATAAACAACCAATACATATTATTGTATTAATTATCCCCGTATATACTCTAGATGTCCAACTGCGTACAATGCCGTCGGCCAACTCGGTATATCCCGGAAATAGTCCCTTAAATCAGTGAAAAGGCGTGGAAATGTATATTGGATATCAATAATTAAAACATTGGCTGCCCAGTTCTCTGTAACGGCGGAGGTAAATTACAGTCTTCTAGATATATACCTATTATATAATATATATTATACGAGGTTTGTATGTAAGAAAATGTACTAAAAATGGTATGCAAAAGTAAACATTTTTTGTGTGAAAATCTCCCGTGCTCGTGATTTTGGTTTGAACTTTATTTATACTTAAAATAAAATTCATGACAGAATACTACAATTTTTAGAATGCACTCGAGTGGTTAAGAAGTGAGTGAAAGAAAATATAAAAGGGAGATCTTTAACAAAATCCATACAGTCATTGGTAGTTTAGGCCTTCTCTTCTTCCTTAGTACACCCAGTGCGAAGCCGGGGCGGGCAGCTAGTATGTTATAAGCCGAATTCAGTTTTACGAGCTGCATACGTGCTCACCAGATCAGATTGCTGGCCGTCATCAACAGACATAGGGGTAAGTATACAGGCTGTATGGCAGATCGTGTGCCAAATGACTAGGCTGGATAGTAGTACACAAGCAAATACTACTCCACATTTTGGGCTAATTAAAACTCGTTAAACCAGCGGTGTATTTTTTATATTTTTTCCCGCAATTTCTCAAAAGTTCATGGTTTTGCTATACATAACAAAACAATATTAAAAAAAATATTTTGTCCGTGTAAGGGACACCACACCTTATTAGCTTATTACCTACCTATCTTTATTTTTAAATATAACAACCCAAAAGTGTTTTTATTTTTTGAATCCCTATCACTACTGTATGCGTATTCTATTAAAATATTATTTTTATTCAGATAGAAATTTAAAAAAATATGAGAAAGAAAATAAAATAAAAATGGATTGTAAATAAAGGAGTTTCAAAAACTAACCTAACCAAACGTACAATAATATTACCTTGGTGACAAAATTAATAACTCAGCGACTGCTCCCTGGGCGACCAATCGCCGAGGTAGTAATTTTTGTCGACCGTTTTATAATTTTGGAATAAAAATCGTCAAGCTCAATTTTATGGCGTAGTTGAAAAAAGTAGAAAAACTGATTAAAATAAATGATTAGTAATTAATTCAAGTTTTTTTTCTTAATTTTTTCCCTATTGTAAGTACTTTTTTTTAATTTTTTTGGTGCTTGTAGTCTTGATCCATTTATTTTATCAAATCTCATTTTTTAGTAGTCTCAAAGAAGTATTTACTACTCGCAAAAGATTTACATCACCATTTTGGACAGATTATTTTTTTTTAATTGAAAGGTATTCTAGTTATGTGTTATTACCTACAGAATAGTCAGGAACTGAATAAGTTTCTATCGCATAAGAAGATCTGGAAACCGTCTTCCTTTTTTTTAAATTACTTGTAGATTTTTATTTTATGTGCTTAACACATTGTCGGCTCATATTTTATTTTTTTGTTTACTATCTGAATAAAAATAAGACTTTAATAGAATATATAATATACGTATTATATATAATATACATATACGTTTGTACTGTCCATATATAAAACAAAGATATTTAAGCAAAATGGTGAACTTTTGGAAAATACCGACATTTTATTTTCATTCTTTTTAAATTATGGTTTAAAAATAAAACCGTGGGCTGGAGGAGTATAATTGACCCAAAATGTGCCCACCTGCCCTTGTCATTTGGTATACGATCTGCCATACAATACACCCTGTATAATTAAATTCATCAATTCCAGGTAGGTATCCTGATCCCAGGAATTAATATTCCAAAACGATGTGTAGCGAGTGGCCGGCCGCCTCCGGCAGCTGTCCCGCCATGTTGGGGCGGATTTGAGCGTAATTAAAATGAAGTTTACTTTCCAAATGTTTGGAACAGAATTATGTCGAGGATTTTGACGTGCACCTCGTACTTAACGATTATAACTACCGTAAATCGGGGGTACTTTGATAAATTTTAAAGTTCAACACAATTTGTTCTCGATACTAATACCCACATAAATTTAATCTATATTATTATAAAGTATTAAAAAATAAATGTTTGTACATTGAAGATATTAAAAAAATTGTGACGGACCATTTGGAGGTCACTGAATCTAAAAAAAATATTTTTATTTTTTGTATGTATCGTTGTGGCTTCATCACGCCAAGTCGATTTCCATTTTTTTGAGATTTTTGAATTTTGTTTTAATTACCATTTTGCGGTAATTAAAACAAAATTAGTACATATATTAACACATTTTTCGATATAGTCTTCCTCTATTTCAATGCACTTTTTAGATCTCTTAATAAGCGTTTTAACTGCCTTATAATTATAATACCCAAAAGCTTTTTGTCCTAACAACTGAAAATAAACCGCACGATGGAGTGACCCTTATCATCCGAAGATTTTTTTTATTTAATTTAAGTGAGACTTAAGTTTTGACAACAAATAATAGTCAGCATGTTTATCTCTGCTTATTCGATTATATTAGTGTCATGTTCTGTATTGTTTGTATCTGAGGTTTGCAAATAAGAGAAGGTACTTGTATTTGCAATAGTCACTCCGGGCCAGGTGGAGTGGGTGGTGAATTTCCTCGAAGCGACATTTTGTAAGCAGTGTAAATGGGGGCATTTTCGTGGAGAAGCCGAACACCTCTGCTAAGTTTTCCACGACGCTTCTGCTTGGTCACCTCTCGTAACTGCTCAATAAGGGTGACGTAGTAGCTGCCATTTACCGTAGTATTCCTTTCTTTTAAGTCAAATCGTTGTATTACATGATAATCTTAGAATTCCGTAGCCATTACCTTCTTGATGGATTGCGTTACCTATTCCTTCTTAGGTGGCTTTTCACCAGAACGACGCCACTCCATCGATTCCCTTTCAGAGAGAGGATCACAGTACAAAACAATGGTTTCGTCCCCTGTAACAATTGACTCTAAAAACTCTTGCGTCGTGTATACATGTTTAGAACTTCTTGAGATCACGTTTTTCTCTTACTTCAATGCCAGCTCGAAAAAAGGTAGGGTGCCCACCTGATCTGGCACTAGCTTTATTCATGTGAAGATATTCATGAAGCATCCTAAGAACTTCGTTTTCGGAAACTCTGCCCTTGCCACTATTTCTTTAGTCTTACTCTTCGATAACTCAGAACTTCCTCTTTCAGTAATTTGCACCGGCTGGGGCGAGATTCGTCGTCAATAGAGTCCCGCCCTGACCTGATCAATACTGCTTAATCCATTCTTTAATGGTGGAAAATAACGGACAGCTAACCACTAGCTAGGCTAAAAGTATATATAATAAGAAAGTTTTTTCCTTTAATATTTAAAGTTTCCATTTATTTATTATTTATAAGTAATAATTATTAATGTGTTATACATATGATAAATATTGGTAACCCACAACTTACATTAGGCATTTCAGAAGATTTAAAATACACCCAGAGTATTAAAACCATTTAATAGATTGTCAAAAATCAAAAAAGCAACTCGGTAAAAAGTTACATTTCGCCCTTTATATTTGCCTTTCTACAAAATGTTGAACTAGCAATTCGTAAGCAGAATTTGGGTTGTATACTTTAAAAATGTTCTATTATGTTTTTTACTGTTTTGTTTTGTAATTGCCAAAAAGTGGTAAAGCATAGCAAAAAATCTATGCTTTACCACTTTTTGACAATTACTATATATTTTACCAATGTGTGACTGGTTTTCAGAAAGTTGGATCACCGTCGTCAAAGGATTAATGCTAGTTGATATGAATATTACTGGAAAACTGAATAAAATATTAATAGGTATTAATTATTTTTGTTTGTTTGAAGTAAAATTACTTTTTGTATGAAAACAACGTGTTTTTATCGTCACATAAGCTTGGCATACTTTTGGCCTGGGGTGTATCCCCCGTATACAACATTTAACCTTTTTTTTATATTGATCAGGTTGATCCTTTGTCAGGAACTTGATCACGGACCAATATTCCAACTTTATCATTCTGACAACTTTCAGACTTCCTACTATTCTAAACGCTGTCAAATCAAAACCATAACCAACAGAAACCTGCAAAACTATACACGAAAAGGTAGAATAAATGACAAGCACAACGAATTTTTTTTTAAACCGGTATAATTCTCTAGCCAGAAACTTTTGGACTGCACTTCGTATAGTGAGGATTATTTTTTACATCAAACCCCAATTTTGTTAATACCTCGTCTATATTACTCACTAGCCTCTACATATTCTATCTAGTTACGTCCATTTTGTGGCGGTGCTCCTTTATCACCTAAAAAAACTATAAACACCCTTCCGCATTAATATTTTAAAGCATAATGAAACGCCTAAGAGAGTTAAGGAGATTTTTTTTTCTTGACTCTAGAGTTAAATCTCGAGACTATTATAAGCGTCCGCTGCGTTGAGCAGGAGCCTGGCGCGGGACGCCCACTCCGAGGGTGTTTTTTGTATGTTCAGAGCGTCATATCATGAAGTACCGACCAGTTCATCGATTTAGCTCTATAGCTTAGATCATAGATTATCAATATTTATTTAATTTAATTCAAAGTAAAAAGCATACATCTATGATAACTAGGTAACGCAACGGCTCCAGTAATGGACGGGGAGTTAAGGATCTTTTGGATTTATTTTGATTATACTCGTATTTCGTTCACTTTTCAAGTTTAAAGGTTAATTAATACAGGGATATACAAGGCAAGAAAAGTATAACAAAATGAAATATTTATTGACAAAATGACTAAACATTTTAAGTCCCATTTCCTTGTAAAATCCTTGAATGGACAGTGGAGATCCTGGAATGCACACCCCAATAATGGACACTTTTATGAGGGAAGCATTTACTTATTTCGAAAATGCCGTCTATTTGGATTTCAAGATGGTGGACATTACTTTTTGTGCGACTTTTATGGTAAAAGTGATGTACGCCATCTTGAATTCCAAAATGGACGCCTCAAAAATCTGAAAAAGGACTCCCATGATTACTTTTACATTAAAACTGATTTCCGCCATCTTGAATTCCAAAATGGACGCCCTTTTCGAAATTTGCGCCCCCCAAAAACTTAATAACAAGTTTTTTTTTCGACCCTCTTTTTCTCGGCAGCTTCGTTTTTTCTGTTTCTAATTCGGTGGGAAATTTTGTAGTTGATTTTAACAAATTGTACATCACTGCATAGCCATAAAAATTGCCAAGAACCAATCATGTACAATGGGCCAAAATTGGATACTTACCTATCTATACATACCTATAATAAAGCTGAAGAGGGTCAAAAGTCTGTACATGGAAGATATTCGAAAAAAAATTGGCCGGGGATACTTAAAATCGATAACAGAACACGTTCCAACAGTTTTTAGAATTTTTGTCTGTTTGTCTGTTTATCTATTTGTACGCGCATCACGTGAAAACGGCTGAACAGATTTTGATGCAAACTTTACTAATCTGTCGAAAAAATCTCCGGTCAGGTTAAAATAAAAATAAAAATTCAACCCCTAAAAGGGGGGGAAGCCACTACACTTGATTGAGTTAAGTTTGCACCTGAATCGTATGGCGCTACTTAGGAAGGAGGTGCAAACTTTTCTCAAATATGTGCCGCGAGCCGAGTATCGAGTACTTTTCTAAACTAACAGGTGGCGCTAAAATTCATATCTTTTTGCCAAATTAACTCTAGAAGAGGGGGCAACTGATATTAACCAATTTAATTGAATAATTGATATAATAAAATAATACAACAAAATACGAGATAAGTGACTCGGTGGTATCAACAAGGAGGAAGCTCACATGTGCGAGAATTCGCCCAGGTACTGCTTCAGGTTGGAGAAGGCCTTCTGGAGGAAACAAACGGCCTCGTTTGATTACCAGAGACGTTATGCAGGAACGTTCCGTCCGTTGAAGACCACATTCGGAGCGTATAAGGAAACTTGAGCCAGGTGAGGCGACGTGAGAGCTCTTCGGTTTGTGAGCGAGCCATACTCAACTAACCCCTTAAAATTGAACAGGTAGCGGCATTAATGCGCGGATATTGGCGAAAATCGAAGGTGAACAGGCAGTATATAATTCCACTAGCTGTTGGCCGCGACTCCCTCCGCGCAGAGATGAAATTTGTAGCCTTTTTAGAAGGCAAACTCGTCGTCAGAGGAAAAAAAACATAACTCTCTTTATTTTTCAGCGTAATCGAATAAAAAGTGTCCTATAATTATATGGGAATGCCCAGCTACCCGTGTACCAAAAATAGTTGAAATATGTTTGGCAGTTTTGGCGTAATGAAGTTACATCGACATATAAATACAAACATACAAAAAATAAAATTGAATTAGCGACCTTCAAATACTCCATGTCACTTATTTTTTAGATTTTCTACATTATAGTAGTAGATTATCTGTATATGTTTTCTATATTATAGTAGTAGATTATCTAGTTATGTATGTGTTGAGGCTCGAAAGTCTGTATGTACATGGAAGATATTCGAAAAAAAGTTGGCTGGGGATACTTAGAATCGATAACAGAGCACGTTCCAACAGTTTTTAGAATTTTTGTCTGTTTGTCTGTTTATCTGTTTGTCTGTTTATTTGTACGCGCATTGCGTGAAAACGGCTGAACAGATTTTGATGCAAACTTTACTAACCTGTTGAGAAAATTCCCGGCCAGGTTATATATAGGCTATAAAAATTCAACCCTTAAAAGGCGAGTACACTTGATTGAGTTAAGTTTGCTACTGAATCTTATGGCGCTACTTAGGAAGGAGGTGCAAACTTTTCTCAAATATGTGCTACACGAGCCTACGACTACTATTGCGTACCTTGCTAAACTAACAGGTGGCGCTAAATTAATACCTTGGCATTTTGCCAAATTAACTGTAAGTTTAGAAGAGGGGGTACGGATATCAACAAATTTAATTAAATATAATTGATTTAATAATACAACAAAATACGAGATAAGTGGCTCAGTGTTATCAACAAGGAGGAGGCTCACATGTGCAAGAATTTGCCTAGGTACTGCTTCAGGTTAGAAAAGGACTTCTGGGGGAAACTAACGGCCTGATTCGATTACCAGAGACGTTATACAAGATTGTTCCGTCCGTTGAAGACCACATTCGGAGCGTATAAGGAGACCTGAACCAGGTGGCGCGACGTGAGAACTCTTCGGTTTGTGAGAGAGCCGTTAATGCGAGGATATTGGCGGAAATGGAAGGTGAACAGGCAGTATATATAATAATAATAATTTTTATTTTCGACCAACTGGGATCATAGTGTTAGTTAGGACATTATTTGTACTTATATATTATTGTTAGTTAAACATTTTTGTAAAACAACTTTGAGTTTACCTCTGACATATGCTTTTATTGCATTGGATATTCGATTTTAACACTAATGTAAAAGAGTTTATATTAATAATAATAATAATAATAAAGACCATCACAGAAAAAATAAATCAATATGCAGACCTAAAAAACGAAGTTGCTAAAATATGGAAACAAGAGAAAGTGTATGTAATACCTGTAATCCTATCCACAACAGGCGTCATCCCAAAACATTTACACCACAGCTTAAAATTACTAGGCCTAAAATCTTCTATTTACATTATTTTACAGAAAGCCGCTATACTAAATACATGCCGAATTGTTAGAAAGTTCATGCAATTAGACCCCGATGATAATATACCTAATATACCACAATCTCCTTAATTAAATAACTTACACCCTTCTACATTTACTTGGTGGATAACCCGTAAATGTAGTTATTACCAGCCCAAAGCTGAGAAAAACGTTCCTTCCGAAAATAATAAATAATAATAAAATTTATTAAAAACATAGTACAGCTGTAATGACTATGGGCTAAACATACTTATAATTAGATAACAATGTTACGCGCCTGAACTAGGATTATCCTGTGTTTCAGGCAAAAAAAAAGGTCAAACAATAATTATTAATTCATATGCAAAGTTTTACAACATAATCCTTATTAATTATTAGAATAAATTTAGAAATTATACAGTATAGGTACAATATCTATGCGTGCTTAAATTAAAAAAGTATATAAACCAAAAAGTAAAACCTATGGAATAAAATGTATAAAATTAAAAAATCACTTTAATACAGTTAATAACTTCTCTGTATCATCGTAAGACATGTTTTGTAGGGCGACATTAAGTGTTTTCTTACAGATCAGGTAAGTAAGCGGGAACAAGTCAAACCTCGCATTAAGTCTGTTGTATAGTAGTGGGCCTAAAAATAGAAAAAATCTTGAGGAGAATGGATGTCTACTATACATAATAGGGCAAATAGTATCTTTACGTCTCTTGTTAGTATAATCAGAGTTGTAAGGAAGTTTGGTATGCTGTTTTAGGACTGTGTTCAATATAAATAGTTGGCGAACTGTCAGAATTTCACACGATTTATATAAAAGGTTTGTGGGAAAAAGAAAAGGACGGAAAGTAGAGACCTTGAGAATTGCTCTTTGAGCTCTTTCTAGGTTCAGCATTGTCGTTTTGGCTGTGCCACCCCAGGTAGTTATGCAGTAACTTATCACCGATTGACATAGTGCAAAGTACACTCTTTTGATTAACTGAGAATCCGCGACTAAACGTAGTTTTTTGAAAATAAATATTAATTTACGGACTCTGCTGCATAAAGCTTCGATATGGTATCTAAAAGAGAGAGACCCGTCGATTAAAATTCCTAGGTATTTTAAGTTGTTCGTCATAGCTATACATGGACATTGACATTGATCATCTGAGGGATTCTTGCAGTTGTGTGCATACAGCGGGAGGTCAGTCGCAGAGGAATTTGATTTTCGGATGGAAAATTCTATGAAATGTGTTTTCTCTGAATTCAATGTTAGTAAATGATGGTGAGGGCCAGTTGTTAACCTCATTAAAACCTCGTTGCGCGTCAACATAAACTTCATCTGATGATTTTGCAGAATCCGGCATGTGAGGTAAGTTGCGCTGTTTACTTAACCAACACTCTGTAAGAATGATGACATCACAATCTATTCCAAGTTTTTGTAGAAAAACGCTAAAGTTATCAAAATTTTTATATATGCTGCGAATGTTTTGTGTGAGTATGGTTAATGGGTCACGGCGAGCAAAAATATATTGCTTGCAGTTTTCTACATCACAAGATTTAAATTCTGATATTGAGAAGTTATCGAGGTCATGAATTAAATTAGCACTCATAAGTAAGTATACCTAAGTTAAACTGCAGAAAATAAGTAAGAAAGACGGCGCTTTCAGGCGCCTTCATAGTCTATGGAGTTGATATACCTTTTTTCGGCTAATTTCCTAGCTGGGCAATCGGCAACGCCAGTCTCGTGGTCACATGGCTTGTTGTAATGCTTACATGTAGCGCATTTGGCAGGCTCCGCCTTTTTGGTGCATTCCTTGATAGAGTGGCCTTAGTGGCCGCAATGACCACAGGTATCGACTTCACTTTTACAAGATTTTGCTGCATGCCCGAATCGCTGACATCTGTAGCACCTCGTCACCAGGGTAAAGTCTCTCACGGGGCACGAAGACCAGTTCACAAAGACTCTTTCGCCTGATATTAATGCCTTTCTGATGGGTGCAGGGACTTCTATTTTATAGTTGCAGGTCTCAGCGCATTTCTTGCCAGATTTGTGGCTAAGCTTTGTAGAGGTCAAAAATGTTTCCAAAGACATGTCACACTTTTTGTCGGCTAAATTTTGCCTATATATACATTTAAAAATATCTACTTCCTGCATGGCCGCGGGCACTCCAATAACGACTATCCTGGGTTTGCGCTTCTGCGGCTCGTCCACCGTGAGTCCAGAGGTTGTTAATTGCGCTGACTGTCTTAGTTTCATAATATCGTCCTTAGACTCCGTGCTAATAATAACGCCGCCATTTCTTATTTTACGTAACCCCCTTACGTGCAGTTTCATTTCGTCAGGCTTGATGATCTTTTGGACTAGAGATTTGGTCTCCTCGCTTGAAGTTTGTTTGTCGGTAGGATAAATCGCTACCGATCTGATGTTACTGGGCTGTACGTACCGTGCTTGATTTTGCTTCAGCATTTCGGCGAAAGTAACTGGAACTGGGCTAGGTTTACTGGACTCTGCAATACACTACTTTATCTCAGTCATGCGCTGGGAGAAGTCGACTTGCTCTTGCAAGGATTTGCAGGAATTGAAGTTCTGGAGAGCTTTTAGCTTAAGGGCTTGGTATTCGACGACTAACTGAGATGTGCAGTGGCCAACTTTACGACACAGGTTATGCACACGGATTTTCTGTTCGGAGTTCAGCTTCCCTTCGGTCGAGATATTGCAGACTTCATTCAAGTACTTTTCAATGGACGTCAACCAAATTTGAAGTTCAGGAGTAGCAATCATCTTCGGAGGATCTTCCTGTTGAGAGGGCCTAGGCGCGGGCGGCGGCAGCGATGCGGGAGCGGGCGGGTGCTCGAGCTCGGGCACAGGCCGTGGCAAGGGCGTAGACGGAGGGCTTCGGCTCGTTAGCCCACTTCGGTTAAGAGCTGGTGCCGTCGGACATTTTTCCTTTTTAGTTTGAATGTAATTTACTAGAAACACTTCATTATATCACGAAAAGCCTCAGCGATTATGGTGACACAGATAATTACTTCCGTCTAATGTAACGAACTAGGTCACTATTTTGCAGATGAATAATTTAATTCTACAATTATAATGAACACGTCCGATCTCGTTAACGACTCAAACTATCATCCATATATCATATAATTCCATTAACACTGTTTTGGATGAACGCTTCGTCACAACATAGTTGATGGAGTTCCTAAACTCATTGAGCGTTTTAGGACTCCTCAGCACACACATTAATCCTGAAAGTTGGAGCTCCGATCATACATCTTCGGAATTTGTCACCTTCAAAGTTATGCAACGGAACTAGGCTAAAAGTAGTGCAGCTGCAGCGAAACCTCAACAAGTCGCAGGGTCAGACGCTGCGCGCCGCCGGCATGGACCTGCATGAGCATGATGAGCCCATGAGGGCTGCTTCTCGCATGGGTGCTCTACGTGGCGTGCTCGCGCGTCACCAGCTGCACAGAGCTGTTCGTGCTGATGCCCGCCGGGAACGTGGTGTACAAAACAAAATATTGTAAAATGTCAATGTTATGTAAATATACTTTACATACCTACTTTTGGAAAATGTAACTGTAGATATAATTATATGTACATCTTTAGTTGTGCATACATAAACATAACTGTAAATAAAATGTAAATACTTGGCCTCAATATCTATATTCACCTTCCCTCTAATTTTACTTCTAAATAGTATTAGACCTAAATTCAAAAAGTTGTTAGGAAGTATGGATGTCTATGTGTTTATTTCTTACCTTTTCATTCTTAGACTGATTTGACTGGAGGAACGATTTAGATAGTACTACAGTCAAGGACGTAAAAATAGAAAAGTGGTACTGTATCGTCCGATATACACCTCTAAGTATATAATTTTGTGTCTTTTAAATGACGTCAAAAATTTAAATAAGTGCGAAAGACGATTGATTTTGGAGTGTAGTTTTATTTAGTGGTATTTGTATAACATTTTATCTGGACTTTACTTCAAGCTTCGGCTCCAGGGGAGAGGGGTGAATTAGCCGCTTACTGACACAGACCGAATTCCACGCGGGCGGAGCCGCGGGCACAGCTAGTAAATAGTATATTTTTAAATAATACCATATTTATCGTAGATAAAATAACGTTTTAAGATGATTAATTAACTTTTTGAATTCATATACAATCTCATCGCACTCTCATTTTAAATCTTCATACAGGTCGGTTTTGAGAAAAAATATAAATTTGAACTTCAAATGACCCTTGCACGCTAGCGTGCAAAATTGATTTTTCCACCCATATTTGGCGAACTTTTCCGAGCGAGTGAGGAGAAAAATAAACTTGTCAAAACATGAACACATACAGTGGCGTGAGGCGCGACTAGGGAACTGAAACGAGCGTTCCCGACTGCATTCGAACTTAACCAAGTATCGGCGTTGCCTCAGCGCCGATTAGATGGATAGGTGTAGTCGGCTAGTCGGCAAAATCCATAATCGGCCCATCTCTAATTTTTACCGTAAGTTTTTCTCAGTTGCAAAGTAAAATAGCTACCTACCTAAATACCTACAAGAGATTACAGAAATATTATTATTATTATTTGTTGTTGGGTAAGAACGTAGGTTGGTGTAGTACTAATACTAACAACTCAACAACGGTATTCATACTCACATTACAATAATATAAAACGTAAAGACTTAAATTAAACGAATTTTTTATAAGCATTTATTTATTTAGCGTTACTTGTTTAGGTTAAATCCACTCCCAGTCGTCGGGTCAACTTGTTTGCTATGTGCTCATAGCGGTTTAGGCGGTTGGACCTAGCCTGCGGTGGTCTAACATTTTACTCGGAATAAAACAATTTAACGGATTATATCGCGTATATTATCTCATTTTAGTTCCCGACGTTTCGGAAGCTTTCCAGCTTTCCATGGTCACGGGAGGACTGAGAAAAGATGTATTTTCCTCTGTCAAAGTTACAATTTGATCAAACTACCCATTTTTTGAAAAAACACAAATAAAGGTGTACATACATGCCAGATGGGCCTAAGCTGTAAAGAAAGTTACACATGTGCCAGAAGGGCTTAATTATTTTATTCTAATAATTTACCAAGCAGCATTTCACAAATGAGGCGTACTGAGGAGAAAAGAAACGCTGCAAAGAAAAACTCCCAGGCTACCTCATTACTCATTATTATATTTAAAAAACAGAGACTATTAAACTACTTTTAAACAGATAAGATATTTTACACCGTTCGGAAATTAAGGTTTTGCAGTCCTGTGTCTCGCTTGTTCCTTGATGAGATGTATTACAGGATCCCAAGCTGGTGGTAGTGACAATCCATCTTCTCTATTGAAATTAGGATGCTTTTTAATCTCAATAGCCTCGCGTAGCATCCTGGGAAAATATCATTTTTCTTTGGCAAGGATAGAAGGTTTATCAAACTTAATTGAGTGGTTTGGTTTGTCAATGACATGTTCACAGACTGCAGACCTATTACACCGACGGTGCTTGACATCTGCTATGTGCTCCTTCACCCGGGTTGATACACTGCGTTTCGTTTGACCAATGTATGAAAGACCACACTCGCAGTCCAGCTTATAAATGCCTGCACTCTGCAAAGGGGTGCTACTCTTCACGGGTCTAAGGTATTGAGACACCTTCTTCAACGGCTTGAAATATGTTTTTATAGAAGCACGCTTCAAGATGTTTCCGATCTTGTCTGTGACCCCTTTCACATATGGTAATACGGCAGGTTTACGCTCGACTGTTGGTTTCTTCATACTGGGATTCTGCTTGGAACGTGGTATCTGGAGCTCGTTGGCTCGAAACGCAATGAGTAATATATTTCAATGAGTAATAATTGCGGAAACAGAAGAAAATATTATTTTACTCGGAGTTTAGTTGACAGTCCGCTAAACCTAACCCAATGTAGGACGAAATTAAGTTATTCGGAACTGTGGATGCCGTGGCTAATCATTAGTACTCAGTCCTAGTATGATAGTGACCAGGAGATGTTAATGGATTAGGTACCTATATCATGTCAGCAGAAAAAGTAGCTAACTACACAGAATAAAGTATCTACTTACTCATAATTATCTACTAAGTAGAGTTGTGTGCAGGTAATTCCGAGTACATCCCTGAGTTGTTTTTATCGTCTTGATTCCTTGGTTAGAAATTTGTCACTGTGGGTAAAACTGAAAGTTCTTAAGTTCTTAATAGATGTTAAAATAAAAATTATACAGTTTATCAACAGTTTCAATGTGGTTAAATTAAAATGTGGCATTTTTAAATATTAGATACTAGGAGGCGCCTGCAACTTCGTTCGCGGAGGAGAAAAGTCATAACCCCTCTTTTTTTCTTTAGCGTAGTGGGGTAAAACGTATCCTATAACCATCTAGAGATACCCAGGTACCCGAGTAACAAAAATAGTTGAAATCCGTTTAGCTGATTGTGGGCGATGAAGCCGCAACGACACATACAAAAATAATGAAATCGATTTAGTGACCACCAAATAGTCCTTTATAATATTTCTTAAAATAACTTTTTTTTTATATTATTCGCACATACTTAACAATATATTTACAGTACGCCAAACTGTAAAAAAGTTTGTTGGCGTCGCCGTTTTAGTTTTACTACTTCATACTAGTATACAATATATCAAAAAATATGATTTTGAGTATTTTAATTAAGAAATTAAATAGGTGCGTTATTTGGAATAATGTTAATAATCACAAAAGGTGAGGTTATGTGGAAGTCTGGAAAAAGCAAACAAAAGGGGAATCGCACTCACTTGGAGAGGTCGGAGTGTACTCGGGCCTCCAGATACGGCGTGATACCGGGCCATTCACACTGGGGAGGAAGTGCCGTATCGCCGGCAGCGGCAGTCGCGCCCCGTGTACTCCAGCGAACATGCGCCTGAGCATCGCAGCTCTTCTCGGAACCCTTTTGGCCTGCTTTTGCCGTAAGTACTACTAGCAATAAACCCAACTTCGTCAACAATTGAAATATGTACAATCAAACCTTATTAATATGTCAGTAGAGTTAGTGTGAACATATTTTGGACACTTTTGGTATCTATTTATCTCTGTATCTATAGTCAACCATAATGGCTGGTTTATTCTGACATAATTTATAGTATTATCGTATTTATTTAATCTTAACATTTTGTATTTTGGCATGGGGATGCCTAAAAGGCCCGATCGTTATCTGTTTGTTTATTTATATATTCTGAAATATTTTAATAATATTATTAGTGAATCTACTGAAAAGTTAAGAAAACCTCATTCAGAGTAAGTACAATTTGCATAGCGATGCGACTTGGTCATTCTATTAAATATTTATCATATGATCTTTTATCTGCTATTTTATATATTTCTGTCAACTGTATACTCAATTTTACACGTTACCGATCTATGCGTACGAGTGTTATGACTTATTATTAAAGTTCTAATAATCGTCGTAAACTTTCCTACGGTGGCTCGCTCCTCTATGATTGCTCTATGATTGATACTTAGTGTCTAATTAGGCACTTGAAACAAATGTTCGTGACAATGATAAAAATAAAATATTTTGAAATTAGACAATTCAAAGGATATTTTTATCAGTACATAGCACGAATCTCACAGCACAGGGTCATCATTTCTAACCTCGCCTGACGAACAAAGCCGTCTTGTTCGCCCTGCTCTAAATGTTAGAGTGATAACATGTGATACGGTCGCTACCTACATTCAGAGAGGGTACATACTTATAGAGCAAAGAGCCTTTGTTATTTAAATGACGGGCAATAATTATCAACATCTCAAATAACCCTGAAAACAGCCGTGCAGATATAAATAGACGAACTTGATTAAAAAGTGAACCGTTCAAACAGGCTGTAGATTAAATAAGTAGGCTATTTTTTGAAATTTTAGAATGATAGGGGCGAATGCTGCTGCTCTTTGAATAATCAGTAGCGCGGGTGAGTGTGGGCGAGGGCACGGGTCACCCACGCCCATTCTGAAGCGTTGGTTTCATATTTCATATTCTGAAATTAGGTCATTGTTTGCCTATATATATATATATATATACACCGTGACCCTCCACAGCACTTACGACCTTTAGCTGAGAATCGCAGTATTTTGGCAATAACTCAAAAACGGTATATTCGATCATGTTGAAAACAATTTTCTTTGAAAGTATTTATTAGCTATATGTTTGTAATTTTTTTCATAGTTTTTAGACATACCGTTTAAAAAATAGGGGGAGGTGGACAATTTATGCAACTTTCGGAGCGATTATTTCCGAAAATATTCACAAAATCAATTTCTTTTTTAAACCATACAGTTTTTTTTTAAGAAAAGAATCAACATACATCTAGTTGTTTTTGAGTAAAATGATTGTGACTTATGGACGGATGGACGGACGGACGGACATGACGAAATTATAAGGGTTCCGTTTTTGCCATTTTGGCTACGGAACCCTAAAAATGGTAAAAATAATGTAAACCAATAATCAACAACACAATAATTAAAAAGGTTATAGTCGGGTTTCCATAGTAAGTCGACCCTTACATCAATTGGGGTCGGGTTTTTTTGTCTGAGTACCTGTTATTGTGAAGAATATTTTTGCCAAGCATGATGAATATTCGACTTGTTATAGTTTTTTACCTATGATTTTTTATTATTTTATTTAAATAAAACATTACCCTTTATTTATTTTTTCAAAAATGGGTAGTTTGCACAAATTGTAATTTTGACAGAGGAAAATACATCTTTTCTCAGTCCACCCGTGACCATGGACAGCTGAAAAGCTTCCGAAACTTCGGGAACTAAGATTTAAACGGATTATATCGCGTATATTATCTTATTTGAGTATACTACAGTAAAAAACATCGATTGAATTCAAAACTTGCCCACACATTTTACTTACCAACTTAAGATTTATAGTAACAAAATTTACTTACGGAGAACATTACCAAGAATTCTCGGTAATTTACGGAAAGTTACCGCGGTGAGAATTACCGTAAGGGTGTAATTTCTCGGCGGCACATCTTTATCTGCGGCAGATCGCCCGCCGCACGCAAATATATAAAAAACGCAGCGGACGCCCCAAAATGTACTGCTTAATGGACCTATTTTTAATAACGCATACCGATTGGTTTATTTAAAGTAATAGTAGGAACACAAACGTATTCTGGTTGATAAATACGGTTTAAATGCCGTCCAAATTCTACTGGGATTCACGTATGAAGGGTTCTGCACGGCAGTTTTTACGTACCTATGTATGTAAAAACTGCCAAAAATACATTTCTTGTAGGTCCTTTAATTTAATTTATGATTGGGTTATAGCGGCCGCAGTATTAGACTATCTGCAAAAATTTCAAATATATACCTATTCAAAATTGTTCAAAATTTAGAGCCCTGTGACAGGCAGACAGGGTTCCGTTGGTACCCTTTGGGTATAGAACCCCAAACACGGCTCTCTCGGCCCCAAACATGTGTAAGTTTTTAGATCCTTAGTAATTTAGAACCTGGGTGACCGAGCTTTGCTTTATGGTGGTGTAAGGTTTTTTTTGTTTTTGACGATAGAACCGTAATGGCATGCGACTGCAAATGCTATGTATACCTGGGACGAAATATTGCAAGAACAAGAATTATGACAGGAACAGGATAGAGAGAAAATGTATTAATTCCCCATGTTCAAATAATCTCCTTCGATTTACCATTCTAGTTTTAAAGAATCCTCCTTCCCCTGAATAAAGCTCAAGGACAAGCACTGAGAGTAACAGATGTACATTTAGAAAAAAAAGTTCGCCATGGGTAAGAGTACATAAAACGTGGCGTGCTCAAGAGACTCAAGTACACAAAATCATTACGTTAGCAAAAGACGGGAAAATAAAAAACGTAGTGTACAAAAATGTCTTAAATTAAGTGATATCTCTATGGTTATATCTACACATTATTTAAGTTTTGAAATCAAACCCACTTTTTTTATTACCTATGTAAATAGAGATAGATGAATAAGAAATTAAATATAAGCTACCCAAATTACTAATCACACGCAAACGAAGTCGCAGGCAATAGCTAGTTTATCTATATATATATAGTTATAATTTTCCTGTAAGTATGTAGTATTCAGTTACTAATTATTAATACTTTTAAAGTTTTTGTTGCGATCTCATAAATAATTTATGTTCAATTATATTTTTTTCATTTTTTATTTAAGGAGCTTTGATCAGAGGAAATGAACATGGCAGCTCAACCAATTGTCATTTTTATTAAAATTTTGCGTTTATAATGTTATTTTATTTTGAACTTTAAAAAAAGGTTTACAATCTCTTTTTCTACGCATATGCAGATCTTGCCTTTAAAACAGAAAAATATATAAACATTTAAATTGCTACGCCATATCCCTTAACTTAATACACTATTTACAAGGGCATAAAATAACGATATCAACTAGGTGATTCACATGCCTATTGGCCTTCAAATAGCGCGGCAATGAGTACTAGACGGTCTTACCTTAATACAACACGGGAATTCCTACTCGCCGAGTTTTAAAAAAAAACTCTTTTTATTACAAAAGTTTTGCTTATTTTGCTAATTTGTTTAAGCGACACTGTAAAATATAATATGTGTCATCCCTTAAGTCTAGGCCGTTTTGCCTGGAATAAATAATAACCTGGATAATCCGATTTAAACTTAACTTTAAATAAAGACTTGCCCACATCGACCTTAATTTTCATATTAAATTTTTATAATGTAAAAAAGAAACAGAATTTTCCATTGGTAAACTAGTATGTTTTTCTCAGTGTCCTTAAAAAAACGAATTTAACCACAGTTTACAAAAGCAGTTTGAGAATGTGCAAATCAAGCCCTTTCATAACGATATCCCAGCAGTTTAAAGGTCAAGAGGCAACAGACAGACACACTTTCGCTTTAATAATATTAATATTGATTAATAACCTACATAGTTAACCGAGGCACGAAAGTAAGTACTTTCGAATGAGATACTTATTTTGAATAGATACGAACTGAAACTGAAAAACGGCGAACTTCCTATATCAATAAATAATTGTTACGTGGGTGCATGTGTCTAAGGATTACTATCATTTTCTCACATTACACGCAGTCGTTTCTGTCCTTCCGTTAAATCATGCGGTATCCATCAAGAGCAAAGCATGTTTTGCACTTGGCTCTTCCAATGCCTAAACAGTAAGAATTTGCTGATTGGATATTTTTTTTGTCAGTTTCAATAAGCTGCGTAGGTATCAATATTGGATTCGATATCCGCAGTCGCTAGCCGGCCTTCACGAACGTCATGGGAATGATCACGTCTAAGTCTAAATTCCCCAAACCATGATACCTATACACGTTACAGAGCTAAGACATGGGGCTTCATCACCAAATGCCATTTATTTTGAACTCTTTGGCAACTGTCTTATTGACTTAAGCCACAGTGAAAATCGTAAAAAATCACTAAACAAAAATGTTCACCAGTGCAATATATTGTACGAGTAGTTAGCGACATACAATTTTTGAACGCTACAAATGACAGTTTGGTAAATTAAAAATTATTATATTCCCAGAAAACTCCATAGTTTTAGAATTCCTTGCTTTTTATTATTTATCATTTGAAATTAAAAAGATAATTAAAGCTTAAATAACAACTATAATTATTTTAAACATGATCGTATATTTAACCGTTTCAAATCAAATCCAAGTGCTAGAAGTATTATACGCTCTTTTGCTGGTGCACTTTTTCACATTGAATGTTTTTTAACCGACTTCCAAAAAAAGGAGGAGGTTCTCAATTCGACGGAATGTTTTTTTTTTTTATGGATGTTCACCGATTACTCAGACTATTTGACCGATTTCAAAATTTTTTTTTTTGGTTTTATAGAAGGTTCTTTCTAGTTGGTCCCATTTAAATTTGGTGAAGATCTGATTATGGAATCCATGAGGAATTGAAGGAACTGCTCAAATATTGTAGGCATACATATAGCGATTTTGGTATTATAAGAAACATAATAAGCATTTGCATTCAGAAAGTGTAAATTGGTGAAGTGGAACTGATGCAGAAGACCACAGAATGCCATCGGAACTCCTCAATGATAAATGATTTACGGGTGGCGACAAAATATCTTGATTAATTTAGCTAAGCAACTTCATAGTCACAAATTTAAATGTTCCTGATGAGAATGGTACCATGGAATTGATTTGATGATGGAGCCGGAAGGTAGGCACCAGATCTATGTAATAAAATAATGTATCCTAGCCGTGTTTGGGCTTGTTCGAATCGTCACGAGATACACTTTTAAGTAACGATTAACTAAAAAGTGTAAAATAAATAAACTTTTAAACAAAAAAATAAAACCGACTCCAAAAAAAACTAAAAAGTAAAAAATAACGCCATAATTCAGTTTCATCAAATTACTTACAAGTAACCGTTTGTATACTCAATCTATACAGTATATACAATTAATGTTATTTTGGAGTCGGTGCCATCGTGTCACAACTTACTAAAATCGTCAATTTTCAATATTTTACACATTCTTTATAGATTGAGTATACAAATGGTTACTTGTAAGTAATTTGAAGAAACTGAATTATGGCGTTATTTTTTACTTTTTAGTTTTTTTTGGAGTCGGTTTTATTTTTTTGTTTAAAAGTTTATCATCTGTAGTGCTTTTATTTGTAAACGCCTATGGCATGGTCTGACATGCTCTTGGCCGGTTTATTATAATTATTTATTTTTCGTAAGCGGCCAGTTCCAGAAACTTTCAGTACACCCCACGTAGGTATAACGAAGGAAATTGTCCTTAAATAATTTAAATTGCTTGAAAAGTTAGTCAGCTAAACCGGCAGTGAGCTGGTTTCATATCGGTGGGTTGTACAATGAAGATCACGCACGGTACTTATAATAGTCAAACAGGAAAGATTTTTTTTTTATAATGTTACGAACAATTTTGTCGTAAACCCTCGACTGCTAGAAAAAGCTCCAGGAATCTCGACGATGCATGGTTGATCATGCGCTAACCGCATCCACAGGCTTCCCGCGCCCCGCACAGGATCGTCGGTCCACCTTGTAGAATCCTAATTTCGAGTTATCGTTCCAGTAAGCGCGAGGGCATGCGAGCAGAGTCAGAAGCACTATGGGTGTAAGATAAGTGGAGGGGCATGCCTATGCCGCTATGGTTGCAAGACGGAGTACATTTTCAAGACGAGGCAAGCTTGTTCAAATGTTCTTAAAGGTAAATCTCTACATATTCGATCAAATATTTTTTCAGGACCTAATATTTTTGATGGAGAATGACAGTTATTATATTAGCGTTGAAGCAGAGGTAGGATGGCCAATTAGCATTCTACGATTGTGTCAGAGTGTGTGGCGTCCTACTGGCGAATCCATGACAATTACTTGTAAAAGTGGGATGTTTTAAATCAGTTCCTTCTGATTCATTATCAGATATGTATTGTCCTCCATGCTCATTAACGAAATCTAATAATTTACCTACTTTTCATAATAAACAAGTTGGCAAGATCGACTTTTCGATCAACTTTGTTCTTGTATTTAGGATCGTTAATAAATAGTTCTCACGAGGCAATTGCCGTGAAAGCGGTATCTTACTTGAATCACTTTATTAAGAGGAGAGGTTACATAAGTGAGCTTGATTGCACCTACATGAAACAGAAGTACAACGGCATGTTGTCTGACCGCAGAGCGAAGTTTGAACGCGTGCCAGCTCGCGCCGTGCCGGCGGGGCACCTGCATCCAGACGTCGCTGGGCATCGGCTTCTCCTGCAAGTGCGAGGGGACGGGCTACTACGGCCAGCTCTGCGAAAAAGGTTCACATCCCATATCTCAAATATTAGCCAATGTATGCTTGTTAGCTGCCGTCACGATCACTATTGCGACAATTGTTATTCTGGTGAAGCCCCATTGTCAATATTAAATAAACTTAGGTATAAACCTACTCTAGACATTATACAATCGGTACTAAACCATGTTCGTATCGCTATAGACTTGTCTTTCTTTTACGCGATAACGAGGCAACGGAATAAAATGTGCATCAATGCGAATCGAGGCTGGAAAGGAAAGGACGTACATATAACACTTTTTATCCCGAAATAATGCATTGCCCTCGGGAATAAACGAAATCGTAGGCCTCATATGGACAAAACATATATGTTACTGTAATAATATAATCAAGAAAAAATATTTTCCTCTGTTTCCGCGATTATCTCATTTAAATTTGAGTTCTAGTTCTCTCCTTGCCAAAGAGAAAAAATATTTTCCCAAAATGCTACGCGAGGCTATTGAGATTCTTGGTCCTGATTTGGGGACAATGGGACCACTTCGAAAGTGTAATCTTGCGAATAATAGTATCAAGCTGAAATTAATATCAAATACTCACGTCTGTAATGCCCTTGAAACTGTAAAAAATCCAACTTCAAAGTCAACGCAATCTAAAGGATACACTCATGACATTCATAAATAGTAGATTGTTTGGCAAGGGGCTAAAATAAGCCATTATGACACGAAGTGATTAATATGTTTGTGTGTCATAATCATAATGGCTTTTAGCCACGTATTAAACACTCTGCTTTTTACCTGGACTGCGAAAAAAATAAACCTAGAAAACGACACCTACAAAGAGATGTCCGCACTCTTGAATACCAAATAGACGCCATTTTCGAAATAAATAAATGCTTCCTTAATAAAAGTGTCCATTATTGGAGTGTCCATTCCAGGATCTCCACTGTCCATTCAAGGATTTTACAAGGAAATCGGGATCTTGAGCTTTTTAGTCATTTTCTCAAAAAATGATTGATTTCATTATACTTTTTTCCCTTGTCTATAATAATGTTTATTCAAGGATATTTTAATGTATTCACTAACCATTAAACTTGAAAAGTGAACGAAATATTACTAAAAGAAATCCAAAAGATCCTTAACCCGTCCATTACTGGAGCCGTTACGTTACAAATAAACGTACCTAATCAAAAATCGCAGAAATTAAACTTTTATATTTAATGACACTTGATTAAAAAACAGAGCAATATTTTTCAAAGTTGAGAAATTGCTTAAGTTTTTATTCACTGGATCGTACCCGTTGGCTTACAAAAGTTACAAAGCACGCACCGTGGAGCCACATCCATCAGGCTTGGTATTGGTACATATCGGCGGCAAAAGCAGAAACTTAGTAACCGCCAACTAAATTCATTGGCGGTTACTACGTTTCCGCTTTTTTCCGTCGATATGCGCACTTTTTTCACGGTAAGGAGCTACCTACGCACTGAATTGGACTATCAGTAAACCTTGGCACCAAACTGTGTGTAAAGACGTTGGACTGGCCGAAGGATTACTCTCTGTCTTAACCCCGGACTTAGAGATTGATTTAGATTATTCATGTTTTGAACTCAACTGATGAAGAGAACGAAGGTCTAGAGAAGAGAAGATAGAAGGAAGGTCTAAATTTGAGTATGCTTTCCCAAAATATGCCGTCTCCGTCTCATTCTTACTTTCAACCTTGTCCCAATCAAAGGTCAATGGAAAAACAGAGTTCGAAAGGAATTCTAATTAGTAGCTGAGGGAACAATGCACATAATAACTCAAATATCAACGTCGTAGGGGTTTATATTACTTATGTATTACTGCTTAGATCTAAACCCAAATCTGGCAAGAGTGTGAGCTATAAATATCTACTTAACTTGTTGTCACCATATTTAAACAAACCTATGTAGGTAACACACCGTACAGTACAGTAAACCTAATCAAAATTAGTGCAGTAGTGTTTGTGTGTTTTTTTTCGCTTATCGACAATGTACTCTAAGATATGAGACACAATTATACATACAGTCTGGTATTTTAGGTACTTAAATAAAAAATGGTAAACGAAAAAATCACGGGACTCGGGTCATTCAGATAGTGGCGTCGAACCACACTACACAGGCACCTACCTTGATTGGCGGAATGACACGTATCACGTGCTTTTTTGGCCACTTACTTTAGATGCCTAGAAGCACGAGTTCGATGCTGCACTGCCGCGCCATGTCAAAGCACTGTGTCTGGCATATGAAATCCGTACAGTATAGGTACGGGTTAATACGCGCGTGCGGTCGAATTAGCGATAGACTCGAACTTCACTAAGCAAGATCGCACGCCGCTACTACTTACGCCAATGAAATAAAAATGTAGGTAATTGCCATTTTGTTTCAGCATGCCCCACCGTGCCCATGCCCGGCCTGGTCTTCCCCCACGAGTGTGTCGTCATATGAAGCGAACAGAACACATCCATAACATAATATAGTTTAGCTATTAGAATCAATAAAATTTCTATAATTTTGTGTTTATTTAATTACCCAAATAATTCGTCTTTGCCTGCCTCTTCTCATAAAATGGCAAATATAATCAGGGAAGGGGGGGTTCACAATAGGGAATATGCATGTTTTTTTTTTTTGCGTTCATTCATGTAACAAAAAGTAGGCAAAAATATTTTTTCGAATAACTATAAAAATAACCAAGATATAAGCCAAATATAAGCCATCATTTCATTCTATCTCTTTCTAGCAAAACGGAATTTAATATGGAGTGTATATGGCCGGAGTGGACTATGACGTAACAGTACATGTCGGACCTCTCTGTCAAATCGCTGTCTAGTTAGCAGTTTAAAATGACTATATCTTGCGTATTTCTTGGCCGATTTTAATTTTAATTTCACTTTTTGAAATCGTATTTGAATATCATATCATATTTAAATGCAATAATAGCAAACTACATTTGGAACTATTCGGGAAAATGTGAAGAAAGTATGCAATCTTTTAATATAGTTTAATAGCTGGAGCCGGAATTATGACAGTCATAAACGACATAACACACCAAAATACCTACTAGCAAAACAAATTCTAAAATTAATTTTATTTTAATTCGCCTTATTAATAAATAATAAGGTTTTGTATGTTTTTTTGCGCTTGTGACTTGTTATAGTACGGGTAATACTTACCATCTACGCTCTTTTAGAACGAGGAACTTTTGAAATGGGTTGTAAGGAACCAGTAATGTACATGGATCCAGTAATGTACAAAATTATATTTAAAAGCGAAAATTAAGAAAATGGAGACAAATTAAGCTGGAACAACATTTGGACCATAAAGTATAGACTTTCCATAGACTATAGAAAAATATGACATGCGCGTTGACCATTTTGTTCATAAAAAATAAGATAAACAACATTGTGCTGCGGTGTTTTTTTATAATTATGCAATTTTCTTCACAAAATCGTTAAGAAGGTTGGGTTAAGTTTTTGTGTATATTTTCTAATTTCTTTACATAAAATTATTATTAATGTTTTTCGTAAGAAACGTAAGACATTGAAAAATTATTATTCGAAGGTTATGGCGCGCTAGAATATAAATAGAATTATTAAGAGACATTGTTTATTACTGGATCATATTTTTTGTACATATCCAATCTTGGACCATTGTACATAATTGTTTTTGGCAATTTTTTATGGCTATCCAGTGATGTACAATTTGTTAAAATGGACTAGAAAATTACTCATCAAAATAGAAACCAAAAAAAGAAAAAAAAAATTGTTTTTAGGACACAAATTTCGAAAATGGCGTCCATTTTGAAATTCAACATGGCGGACATCACTTTTAGTAAAAAATATATCATAGGAGTCGTTTTCTAGGTTTTTGGGGGTGCGGATTTCGATAATGGCGTCCATTTTGGAATTCATGATGGCGGACATCACTTTTAACGAAAAATTCGTCATGGGAGTAGTTTCCTAGGTTTTTAGGGGTGCAGATTTCAAAAATGGTGTACATTTTAGAATTCAAGATGGCGGACATGACTTAACAAAAATGTCATCATAGATGTCGTTTTCTAGGTTTTTAGGGGTGCAGATTTCGAAAATAGCGAACATTTTGGAATTCAAGATGGCGGACATAATTTTAAACGAAAAAGTCATCATGAGAGTCGTTTTCTAGTTTTTTAGGGCACAGATTTCTACAATGGCGTCCATTTTGGAATTCAAGATGGCGGACATTACTTTATGTGAAAAAGTCGTCATGGAGTCATTTCCTAAGTTTTCGGGGGTGCAGATTTCTAAAATGGGGTACATTTTAGAATTCAAGATGGCGAACATGATTTTTAACGTAAATGTCATCATGGATGTCGTTTTCTAGGTTTTTAGGGGTGCAGATTTCGAAAATAGCGACCATTTTGAAATCCAAGGTGGCGGCCATTACTTTTAGTGAAATAGTAATTATAGGTGTCATTTTGTAGATTTTTAGAGGTGTAGATTTCGAAGATGCCGTCCATTTCTGCACTATCATTTACTGAAGTGTATGCGCAAAACGACACTAACTTGGCGTTTGATAGTTTTCATGATTTATTAGTATTATTTTTTAAATTATGATTCTGTGTGATAAGAGTTAAAATAACGAATAAACCTGTTAAGAATAGATGGTTGACTAAAAGGATCGAGAACTAGCTGTAAAAATAAACGAATAATGTACTTACGATGCTCGAAAAACTCCCATCACAGAGAAGCAAATATGAACCATTAGAAGAAATATACTCGTAGTTTTAAAAGATACATGCAGCTCAAAAAAACAATAATAAAACATATATACATAATTCAAAAAATAAGTGCGGCAACGTGGGACATTATAAATAACACCCTGAAGTCGAAGAATACGCAGAATCAAATAAGTGCCATCAACAAAGATGAGATTTTATGTAGTAATCCTTCCAACATTTGTAAACATTTCAACAATTTTTTGATAGATATGACTAATAATGTAGAATATAAAAATCAATCATCCACGACACAATCAAGTAGCTCTACCACTAGAGACTTCCATTTTAACTCTAAGAACTGTATGCAAAGCATATATAGTTGAATTATCGAGAAGATGGAATTGCATTTGTAGTGGTTGTACCGTTTGCAACAAAAGGAGAATAATTTTCTCTTAACTTAATAAAATGACATACCCAAGAAGTAGAATAAGTAGTAGTCCTCTGTTTTTTCTTTTATTCACTATCATGTTCTTCATCTGAGCTGTCACAAGTATTGATAATAAAATTGTCTGTTATTTGATCCATTTCTCCTTCCTGACATCGATATTTATTTTCTTCACTTTCGACATGGTGACAAACATTTTCCCAGTCCTCAGCAGTGATGGTATTCATTTGTTCAGTTGCTAAACTCATAATGCCTTGCATGTTTAATGAAACGTTTCTTTTTGCTACATATCCTTTTACCATGGACCAAATATTTTCGATCGGATTGAATGTCGGGTGATACGGTGGCAATCGTAATACAGAGTGGCCATATTCTTTTAAAATTGCATCTATGTGGTACTCGCGAAACCGCTCTTTATTTTGTTTAATTAATTCATACAAACTGGTTTTGTACATCAACCGGTTATACGAAATGTTGTGTTCTGTCAACCAATCCATCATTTCTTGTTTATTAGAATTTGACGTTGGAGCACGATTCAAAAGTTTGTTGTGATAGGACGCATTATCCACGATAAGTACGCTATTCGGTTTGAGGTTCGGTATTAATTTTTCTTTTAACCATTTTTCGTAGTTGACAAAGTTCATCTGGTCATGGTAATCTCCCGTTTTTTGGTTTGCCTTAAACATTAACAAAGCGTTGGGAATAAAACCATCCTTTCCTCCTGCGTGCACTATTATAACCGCTGGCCTGTACTGATTTGTTTTTTTACACCAAATTCTGTTCCATCGGTCCACGCTTCTCCGGACACATGAGAAGTGTGGATGTAGGTTTCATCAGTATAAACTAGTGGTCTATCTTGAGATCGATATTCCGCAATTTTCATAAGGTAATTTATTCTTAGCAGTCGTATGTTGTGTTTTTCCATTAATATTTTTCGGTTGTCCTCGGTCTTTTTCCATTTAAATCCTAATTTTTGTATTTGTTTTCGTAAGGTGGAAATGCCAAATTTGTAATCTATATCGGATTTTAACACAGAGTGGAGTCCCTTTAAGGTTGGTAATTGCTTATGGGACAGATGAAAATTGTATATAGTTCTCCGGATGACTTCCTGATCAAAATCGTCTACTGCTGATGACGGACAAGGACGCAACTTGTTATTCTTCGGGGAGGTGAATTTCTTTGTTGTTGCGAATTTCTCGCTGTTGCTCTCAGTCACAATGTTATAAACAGTAGAGAGACAAACACCTGTAGCTTTTTCAACTAACTGGGCAGCGGTGTAAGGCAAGTTTAAATTTTTCGTCAGTTCATTTTCAAAATATTTATAACTGTTGAAAATTATTTGCTTACTTTGACTCTCAATAGGACCAAAATTACTTACAGCCATATTTTTTTAAAATATAAAAATTATTCGTAGTCGTACGGGCGGACACAATAATTAATTGAGAATACAATCAAATCAGATGTAAAAATATACGCACAACGTAAATAATATTGACAATTTCACACTGACATTATTTTTGTTTTTAGTTCTTCGATATATATATATATATATAACAACCTCTTTGTATGCTGATAGTACAAGAAAATAGAAAATTCAAATATAGAATGCCTGCAAAGAAACAATACTACTACATATGCAATTCCACGCTCTCGATGATTCAACTATACCTTGCACCAGTTTCTGAAGATTATTTGCGAAAAGTCATACTAAACTTAAGAAATACCAAATCAACAGGTTATGATCAGCTTAGTACTGAAATTCTAAGAATGCTGATTGACTTAATTACTCCGCCTCTTACATATATGGTACATTTATCTCTAGAAAACGGACAGTTCCCTTATAAACTAAAACAGTCCAAAGTTAAACCCTTATTTAAAAAAGGAAATAAGCTTATTTCCCTTTTTATTATTTACCGCATGCCTAAAGTATGGACTTTAGGCATGCGGTAAAGACATCGGTAGGAATCGGAGGAGGAGGATGTCCGGTGTGGCCGCCCCCGCAATTGAGTGTTGCAATGTTATATTGTAATTTGAGCTTAAATGTAATTAGTAAGTATGTAGAATAATGTGAGTTTTGCAGCAAACGAAATTGCACTTTTATATTTCAGACAACTATTTTATGTTGGGTCACATTAGGTTACTGCAACTTTTAAATCTTATCATATGTTTAAACGGTTGCTATTTGATTGCGTTTGGATCTTTCAAAATACTAAGCATGTAAATTTACATCAATGTTACAGAAGTAACTTAAACGTAGGTAGATTTGTACTATTTTGCACCAACATTAATTCATGTTCAATAGCGTTGAAATTTTAAAATATGGTAAATTACTTGGAAGTTTATCTGGCAACGTTGATTAAACGCCAGAATTGTAAGTTGCATGAAGTTTATCGTGGTAACGTCTAAAAAAGTTGCAGCTTAAATATACGCATAACTTAAAAGGAGAAATGTAACAAAACTAACTTTGCAGCAAATTTGCACTTTTATGTTTCAGTAACTATTTTGTGTTAGGTTATTGCAACGTTTCATTCTAACATTATATATAAAAGCTTGCTGCAAGATAGCGTGTGAAACTTTCAAAATATTGTGCATGTAAAGTTATAGAAATAATACACAAGTAACTTATAGGATCATTTGTCACGTGTCTTTGCACCAACATTGCATAAATAATATTCAAATAGATTGAAATTTCAAGTTGTGGTGACTTACTTGAACATTTCTTTGGCAACGTCGATTAAAACGCCAGAATTGTAAGTTCCAGAAACTTTATCGTTGTAACGTTTTAAAAGTTACAATTTAAAACTTTACATAACTTAACAGGAATAATGTGGCAAAACTAACCTTGCAGCAAAGTTATCCGTGTATATTTCAGTAACCATTTTGTGTTAGGTTACTGCAACGTTTATATTACAATTTTATATTTGATAGGTTGCTGTCTGTAACTTTGAAAATATTTAGCACGCAAAGTTACAATAACTTTATCAAAATAAGTTACTGTAAATTTGATAAGGGACGTTAAGGCAAAATTCATTTTACAACGTTTTCCTTGCATGGTTGCTGCAAGTTGCGGCAACATTATATTACATTGCATATGCCACATTCGGATACCTCGAAATTGTAAGTTGTGGTAACGTACTTGGAAGATCCCTTGACAATGTTGATAATGTGAGCTATATCAACGTTGCAGAAAGGTTTCTGCAAGGCTCGTGTTCAGTGGGAGCTTTGCATGGATAACTATAGCCCGGTGACCTTGATTCCGGTAATATCAAAAATATTTGAAAGAGTAATTCACGACAAAATAACATGTTTTTTCATAAGCATAATATACTGAGTGATAATCAATTTGGATTTCGTAAAAATAGTTCGACTACTTCTGCCTGCTTTTCTCTGGTTAAGCTAATCACCGAGAGTTTGAACAACAAAACTCCTATAGCCATGCTCTTCCTAGATATGAGCAAAGCATTTGATTTTGTATGTCACAAGATTCTTCTGAATAAGCTCGAAAGATACGGATTAAGAGGAAATGCTATAAAGTGGATTGAAAGCTACCTTGAAAATAGACAACAATGTATAGAAATAACTTTTTCAATTCAGGCTAATGAAAAACATGTATTTAGATCGGAATATAGATATAACCATTGCGGAGTACCGCAAGGCAGCATTTTGGGACCACTCTTGTTCCGTGCCTATATTAATGATCTCCCTGATCACATTAATCATCGCTGCATACTGTTCGCTGACGACACGACCATAGCAGTTCAAAGCAGTGAAAAAGAGCACTTTGCACTCTCACTTTTTAAAAGGAATGCTTTTCATTCGGCAATTAAAATCTACAATAAATTACAAAAGTCCATAAAGCAATGTGAAATCCATGAGTTCAAGCAGAAAATTGATTACTTTTTAATGAACAGTTGTTTTTATTCCGTTAAAGAGTACCTGAATCATAGAGTTAATAATTAAAACATTATTGTTATTGTATGGAACTAGATATTTATTGTATTAACTAGAAATTAACGCCCCCAAAAATCTACAAAACGACACTTATGAAGACTATTTCACTAAAAGCAAAGGCCGCCATCTTGGATTTCGAAATAAACGCCATTTTCGAAATCCGCACCTCCAAAAACCATGAAAACGATACCTGTGATGATTTTACACTAAAAATGATGTCCGCCATTTCGAATTTCATAATAGACGCCATTTTCGAAATCTGCACCCCTAAAAACCTAGAAAACGACTCCCATGATGACTTTTTCGTTAAAAGTCATGCCCGCTATCTTGAATTCCAAAATGGACGCCATTTTCGAAATCCTCATCCCCAAAAACTTAGAAAACGACTCCCATGATGACTTTTTCGTTAAAAGTGATGTCCACCATCTTGAATTCCATAAGGGATGCCATTTTCGAAATCCGCACCTCCAAAAACATTGAAAACGATACCTTTGATGAGTTTTTCAATAAAATTGATGTCCGCCATTTCTTATTTTAATATAGACGCCATTTTCGAAATCCACACCCCCAAAAACCTAGAAAACGGCTCCCGTGATGACTTTTTCGTTAAAAGTGATGTTTGCCATCTTCAATTTCAAAATGGACGACATTTTCGAAATCCGCATCCCCAAATACCTAGAAAACAACTCCCATGATGACTTTCTCGTTAAAAGTTATGTCCGCCATCTAGAATTCCAAAATGGACGCCACTTTCGAAATCTGCACCCCCAAAAACCTAGGAAACGACTCCCATTGTGACTGTTTCGTTAAAACTGATGTCCGCCATCTTGAGTTCCAAAATGGACGCCATTTTCGAAATCCGCACCCCCAAAAACTAGGAAAACGACTCCCATGGTGTCTTTTTCGTTAAAAGTGATTTACGTGATGTCCGCCATCTTGAATTCCAAAATAGCCGCCATTTCGAAATCCGCCCTTCCAAAAACTTAGAAAACGACACCTACAAAGTGATGTCCGCCGTCTTGACTTCCAAGTAGACGCCATTTTCGAAATATATAAATGCTTCCTTGATAAACGTGTCCATTATTGGGGTGTCCATTCCAGGATCTCCACTGTCCATTCAAGGATTTTACAAGGAAATCAGGCTGTTAAAATTATTGGTCATTTTCTCAAAAAAAAAATGTTTTTTTCATACTTTTTTTTCCCTTGTCTTTAAGAATGTTTATTCAAGGATATTTTAATGTATTCACTAACCGTTAAACTTAAAAAGTGAACGAAATATAACCAAAAGAAACCCAAAAGATCCTTAACCCGTCCACTACTGGAGCCGTTACTACATATTTATTTGACTTTTTATGATCGATCTTGATATTACCTGAAAAAAGATTGATTAAAAAAGAAAACTGTGTTAATAGGTAGTTACCTAACTAATTTTACATAAAATATAAAAATGTAAGTATCCAAGTAGTACACATATTATACAACAAAATCTAATCACAATATGAAAATTTAAAAAAATGATCGTAAATGTGCAGGTTGAGCCCTTTCATATGATACCCTACAGGCTAGACATAGTAGCTAGACTTTTATTTTTTGCTCTCAAATTCGTCGTCTTTTTAGAAAATAAAAATATTTTTATGTATATTTCCTGTGCAATACATGTGGGTGACCATGTTTATAAATATTCCAAATTTCAAATATATAGCGTGAGTAGTTTCACAGAGTCGTAGTCGTAGTCATACCATAAGGGTTCCTTTTGTACCTTTTTGGTACGGAACCCTAAAAACAACGGCAACGGGAGTTCCGATTTTAATAGCCAAATGTAAGGTATATTATAATCTTCCGCCTCAATTTATTTACTAGATTCACTTATATTGTTTCATAAGTATGCGCATCGATCACAATAGGGTACAAACATTTTTTTTATTGCTTTTCTTAACTAAATATCAAAATACCGTAAAAACTATCTCAAAATGTGAAATTAAAATTTAAATCGGCCAAGAAATACGCATGATAAAAAGCATATTAAATTACTACTTAGACAGAGAGGTTCGACATGCACTGTTAAGTAATATTGCACTCCGGTCATATAAGCTCCATATTAAATTCTGTTTTGCTAGAAAGAGATAGAATTAAATGTTTGATGGCTATTTTTTGTAGCGCATTTTTTGTCAAATCTAGTATATAAATCACGCTGGTTTTCAGATATGTGTTTCTTGACTATATAACCTATTCAGTGATTAACGCGGAAACATGTTTAATGAAAATTTAGAGGAAATTAAAAAAGTTATCCGAGAACGCGTCTTCATTTCCCGTTTTTTGTCTAGTTTGTATAAACGACAGACGTTTGTATAAATAAACGGCTAAATTATGTTAAAATGACATTCTTCCCTTTATCTTTTAAGTGATTAACTTAAATGTTAACAAAAAATAATAATATCTTAAATTTCATGGTACTTTTACATCTGACGCTTACGCCAAAGAACCCCAAGCATTTAGTGTATTAGCTTTCTCTTTCTTTGATGCGCGCGAGCAATAAATGCGTCCCTTATTACAAATCACGCTTATTGGCTGGCTCCGTGCTTGGGGGCATGATTTACGAATGACGAAGTAGCCCCTTAATATCTTTTATAGTTATTCGATAAAATGTTTTTGTCTACTGTTTGTTACATGAATGAGCTTAAAATAAAGCAAAAATTAAAATTCATGCATATTCCTTATTGAATACCTACCACATTTTTTTTCGACTATAGGAATTTATATCGAGCGATGATATTTTTATTATCAGAAACTTTATTTTCTCTGGCTATACTAACGCTGTTATCGCAAGTCAGTCAGTTCAGTTGTCATTTGTTTGTCATTATCGTTTCGTTTGTAGAACGTCCGTCATCCTCCCGCTTGTTACCTTTCGTCTTAATAAATGAAATGTATGTAAGCATTCGTTATAATTAAAAACTGTGTTAAGTAATCTATCTCGTATTTTTTACCGTTTAACATAAGTCTTAAGACGCAGAGAGTGTTTGCGAAGTTTAATGTAAGTATGATCCTTCGTTAAAACTCAAATTGCACACGTAAACGTTAGATGAACTTCTGCGAAATCACAAACAAAACAGATGCAATTCCAAGCAACGCGTGATGCATTATACCTTTTGTTTCTTTATGAGTGAACTATTAATAAAAACATTTTAGTGAATTATGATATATAAAGAAAGCTTACGAATCATTTAACAACCATATAATTTAATTATCTCACTTAGTACTTGATCATGCGGGTTCATTTGTGGTTGTTTCTTATATAAAAAAATAAATTATTATGCACACTAAACTAGTATTTATGGCATTACAGCATGGCCTGGACAGGGTATCAGAAGTTCTTAGCAGTGATGATGGTTGTCACTGGGTCCATCAATACTTTGAGCACTAAGTGGGCTGATCGAGTGGAGTCGAAGGGATCTGATGGTGTCGTACGAGTCTTTGAGCATCCTTTCCTACAGGTATTGTTGTATAATAAGACTGTGTACAATTTACATTAAGGTCCATGTGGGCAAGTCCGTCTATAAGGCAAGACCGTCGACACGCTATAAATCTTGTATTTGTATACGCACGCCACTATGAACTAGGTCGGAAAAGCGGTTTTTCGTCCTAGTTCTTTTACTCTATAATAGACGTTGCTATGACGAAGACTATGGTCGCAACTCAATTGTCAACTTCATTCGTGTTTCAAACTTAAATGGCAAGTGCAAGTGGGTTCTGCAAATAAATAAGAAAAAATAGAAAGAGTCGGATTACACAAGTGAGTAACTTAGTAGTTTAATAACTGCTTTTCCTGTCTAACACTTTTAATGTAGCCAGAACGCTTTAATTTTGTAGTTTTTGGTTTCGAAATGTCTAATCATTAAGAATTGTCTAGTTGGAAAGTCCGTCTGATACATTCAAGGAAAGCCCGTCACATGCCGGTCTTGCCTTAAACCAGATGTTGCCAACCTTTGGCGTTTTAAATATTCTCGTTATGTATATCTTTACCTTAAATAAGATACACGTAATTTTTTTCTTAAAATTCCTTTCAATTACAATACATATTCACTATTGTTTTCTGTGTACTACGCTATTTTACTACTTATGTAGTATTCAGTTACTAATTATTAATATCTCTTAAATAATTTAAATTCAATTTTTTTTAATCTTTATTTAAGGACCTTTGATCAGAGGAAATGAACATGCCAGCTCTCAATTAATATTAATACTATTTTAAGTATTATTTTGCGATCTCATACGAGTTTTAAACGACCAATTGTCATTTTTATTAAAATTTTGTGTTTATAATGTTGTTTTATTTTGGACTTTAAAAAAGGTTTACAATCTCTTCTTCTACGCATATGCCGATCTTGCCTTTAAAACAGAAAAATATATAAACATTTAATTGCTACGCCATATCCCTGAACTCAATACACTATTTGCAAGGGCATAAAATAACGATATCAACTAGGTAATTCACATGCCTATTGGCCTTCAAATAGCGTGGCAATGAGTACTAGACGGTCTTACCTTAATACAACACGGGAATTCCTATTTGCCGAGTTTTTAAAAAACCTCTTTTTATTACAAAAGTTTTGCTTATTTTGCCAATTTCTTTAAGCGACATTGTAAAATATAATATGTGTCATCCTATAAGTCTAGGCTGTTTTGCCTGGAATAAATAATAACCTGGATAATCCGACTTAAACTTAACTTTAAATAAAGTATGCCGGACTTGGCCACATCAACCTTAAATTGTATCTTTGTAAGTCAGAGGGGTTACTCTAAAACTCGAAATTCAAAGTTCTCAATGTGCCATCCCTCTCGCTCTCATGTTAAGCTGTATTTGAGTGAGCGGGATGGTGCCATACAAACTTAGTTTTTCGGATTTTGGAGTAGCCCCTCAGCTACCATACATATGAAGATGGGTGATCAATTAATTAGTTACTATTAATTTTACTATTAGAATAACAAAATAGTAGTGTACTAGTCACTACAGTCAACTTTCAACTGCTGTACAATGGGGCGGTTACCTCTATGTACGTAGTCTTGCCATAAATTCTGTTCTAAATTTTTCTTAGGTTTAAATTTATTTATTGATAGTTCAATATACATTTGTTTCTTCGTTATGCTTAAATTATCCTTTGGCTGTTAGAAAATATACATTTCAACACAGTTATCATTTCCCTTAAGATGGAGTGGGGCATCAAAGGGAATCGTGTCGCAGTGATAGCATTATACAAGTGTAATAAGCAAGTAAACAACATTTTGAAACTGCTGAAACCTTTAAAAATAGCTAAGAAATTTATCTATAGGACGATCAAGCATTTGAACGAGATGGGTATAGCCGAACAAGACCTTAAGCTTGGAGCTTATTGACGGAGCACAGGACAGCAATTGACAGCTGACCTATGGAAAATAAGAGCAACGGGAGCTAAGGTGTAGTGGCAGCGGCACGCAAAGGGCGGATATCGTAATATGATTTCTTTTTACCATGGAGCTAAAAACCAACCCCCAAAATGACACAATATATGCTCACAGTTCCCAAGAAGCTTCTGAAAAAGTTCCAAGGGTGGAAAGAGGCCGCCATCCTGCATAAGTCATGGTTTGGTGGGAAGTGTCCTACGAAGGCGTTACAGAGCTTCAATTTTGTGAACAAGGGGAATACGTGCTGTGAACTATCAAAACGTCATTTTGAAGAGAGTTGTCAAGCCGCTCAATGATAATTTATTTGCCGGTAAGCATTGGATATTCCAGCAAGACTCCGCCCCCGCTCATAAAGCGAAGACGACACAACAATGGTTAGCGACGCATTTACCCGAGTTTATTGCGGCTGAAGATTGGTCCTCAGGAAGCCCCGACCTCAACCCCTTGGACTATGGCCTATGAAATATTTTAGAGGAGATAGCCTGCTCTAAACCTCATCGTAATGTTGAGTCTCTGAAGATAGATTTGGTGCGGGCAGCGGCTTCAATACCTATCGATACCGTCCGTGCCGTCATAGACGAGTGGTGGCGGAAGTAAAAGGTGGACATTTCCAATAAATATTTTATTTCTTACAATCTGTATAATATAATGAATAAAATAACTTCGATTCAATTATATATATATACCTTCTTTTATTTTAAATATAGATATCGTTTCATGTGGGACAGAATTTATGGCAAGACTACGTAGCGATGGGCGACTTTAAATGATACTAGTAGAATAATTCGATTTTTAACTTATCTAGCTGGCAGTGCTGGAGATGGGGTGGCGTGTAACTTTGACTTCGACTCGAATCATTTCAGGCAAGGTCAACAATCTTCCGCTGACTTTCATTATTCTTGCTACTATTGAGCTCTCTCTCTCTAAGTTTTCTGAGTTTTGACTTCACTTGAATGAATCCTGAATATTCAAATAATTTGAATGAACTTAAAAATTTAATAATTTGAATGGAATCATTCAAAGTCTTCCATCGCTACATACATAGCATAGTGAATGAAATACATTTAAGCTTATCTTATTTGCAGGCTGCAGCTATGTTTCTAGGCGAAATGCTCTGCTTACTAGCATTTAAACTTATTTACTTCAAGACTCGGAACAGCGGAGGGCACCAATTGACTCAGGGCAACCAGGATTTCAACCCTTTCATTTTGATGCCAGCCGCAATGTTTGACTTAGTGAGTGCCATATTTTGTTTTAATGGTAGTAATTAAATTAACATGCAAGAATAAAGCTTAAAGCACACTTGTGAGTGTGAATACACATTCACAAGTGCCAGCATTAAATGTGCTAAAATAGAACTTGAAACAACATGAATACAACTAATTCTATATAATGGATCTGTTACTTACTTTAACATTCATGTTCTAAACAGATATTATTCCTTAATCTTTGGACATAACACAATGTAACACTTACCTATCAATGTTACATTGTGGTACTTACCCTGGTTCAAAATCATACCAATTTTTTTTTTGATACATATATTTCAACTTCATAGATTTTTTCACTCATGTACTCATATAAAAAAAAAATATGATTATGAACTAGGGTAACATATTCCAAGAATATGTGATCATTTTATTAATTAGAGCTTGCATATTAAGATTTGTGTACAAACTTGTTAAATAATAATTCGCTGATACCCACAGTTGGAATTAGAATAGACGTAATATGTCGGTAGAAACTATCACTAATGTTTAATCAATGAGGTTAAAGTTCAATTACTGTGAAGGTCACTAAGCAGGATTGAAATATTATACATTGGCTATATTGCATGCTATACATTGGCTATAGTGAATTATTGCATAATATACTTATAACATCAGCAGTCTTAACAGAACAGTTAAATTTATGTTTTTATTTGTAATGTTATGATACACATGAATAAGTCCATAATTAAAAAAACTGTTTGAATGGTTTTAACATATTTAGCTGAAAACGATTGTTTTTAAAGCTTTTAGGTAAGTACCATAATCACGCTATAGTATTGTTATAAAATCTAATATTTTCTCGTTTGGGTTGTAAGTAAAAAGAAATAAACTGTTTAAGAATTAACTAGTGATTGTCCCCAGCATATAATACGCGGGCTTATCCGAAAGTTTTAAGCTGCTCTCACTCGAATTATTCGAATTATTTTTATTTATACTATTATGTGGGATTAAATTGTGAGGAAACAGCAAGTTTTTTTTTACAACAATATTTTTACAAAAATTCCTTTTGTATGGGTTTTCAAAATTTTACGAGGAAAGTACTATTTTTAAAGCTGTAAAGCTTCCGAAACGTCGGGAACTCAAATGAGATAATATACGCGATATAATCCGTTAAATTATTTATTTAAATAAGTACTATTGTTGATACCCAAAAACGGTTTTGACAACCAAAATCCCCAACAAATGTAGTGGAAAACTTAGTTTTGCTGTTTTTCATGTAAAAATCCCTAAATAATTTTATCGACTTTTTTGCGATGATATGCAGTATTGCAGTCCCTAGTCTCACGTCCGCGAATAATTTTCGACTCCGACTCACTCTTACCTATAGTCATAGAATCGGAACAAATGACGTGGGTAGAGACAAGGAAGATTCATAGTTTGCAGGGTATAAAACATAGTTTAGTTGTGGTCACGTATAAATTAATCTTGGGGCGTAGAACAAAATTGGTATTGTGACCCGTCCATCGGCATGTTCGATGACGCGTCGTACTTCAAAAATAATTTTAAATAAACCGATTTTCTCTCTCTTCATCAACAATTTCACCCCATTACATATGAATTGAAATCATCCGCATAATGTACCAATAAAACATGTGTCACATGAATAGAGTGAGAGCATCTAAAAACTTTCAGATCAGCCCCCCCCATACATGTATCTAAAAGCATATCCAATTCACTCTTGCCCTGAATATACCTAAGTTATTTTTGTCAGAAAATACAGATACAACTCTGAGGAATGGCTGTTACTGGAACTGATATTGAGATTGTATAGGTAATCAAATCGAAAATGCATGATCAACAATTCTTAAATTATTGCTTGCAGGTTGGGACATCAATCATGTATATTGGCTTAACTCTCACCTATGCCAGCAGCTTTCAAATGTTTCGGGGCTCCATCATCATATTTGTGGCCGCATTCTCGACAATCTTCCTTGACAGACAAATTATCAGGCGAGAATGGATTGGCATAGGCAAGTAAATATTAATTTGTATGTGTATATGTGTATAGGAGTAATGCTGTTTTGCATTTGCAGTCTAAACATGACATTTAAGCATACATAATTCATGTATACCTACTTATAAGTGTAGAAGCTGGCCATGTTTATGCAATTAGAAGCAACAACCGCTGACACCCAAAACAAGGAACCACGCTGAGAAAGCCGCTCGGAACACTTGTCAAAACAAACTCGCTGGAAGCCTCCAGACTGCTGACTTGTGTACAATTTTTATAACAGAAGTAGACGAGTTTCATAACAACATCACACCAGTACTTTAATGCCTAAATATATACTTTGGAGTCATACATAACTTAATCCGGATACATTCATATTATTTGTTGTTTATATATCGCTCTGTCTTGCCTTTCTGTTTAAGTGTGATGACAGCACTATGTTGCACTGTCGGGCGAATGGCCTTAAAAGTGGACATTCGATATTTTTACGTAAAAACCTGTTCTAAAAAATGCCTTTACATAGATCATATTGTTAAGAATAAAAGATGTTCTATAATGTTTTTTGAAATAAGGCATATTCAAAGCAGATAATCGCTGTTTTTTTTTGTATGGAACCGAAAATTAGATATCTTATTCTGAGGAAACCTTTGCCGATTCCGACTTCTAACCTCTTGAAATCCATTCTCCTACTTATTAGAGTACGAAATGACACATAACTTAGCTCTGTTTTTGCCCGTTTTTATATAGGCCAGTCAAAATTCAATAAAAAACGATTTTTTTCTTAGTACATTTTCTTTTATTTTCATTGAAAATCCATAGTTTGAAGATACATTAATGATAATTAAGTGCCAATTTGACGAGTTATATGTACAAGCAGTCCTTACAAATCTAAAATAGTGAAACATATTCTTTATAAGCTACAAAAATGAAACTAGTACGTTTGAAAAGTCTTTGCACATTATTATCATTAATGTATCTTCAAACTATGGATTTTCAATGAAAATAAAAGAAAATGTACTAAGAAAAAAATAGATTTTTATTGAATTTTGACTGAACTTTAAAAAAAAGCGGGCAATTTTTGAGCTAAGTTATATAACATTTCGTGCTCTCAATATTATTATTAATATCATTCAAATTTAAAATTTTGAAAATGTACTTTGAAATGCATTCTCAATTAAGTAGCTACTTTTTCCTTACAAATGTATTGAAAAGAGTATTTGCTAAAGGTTAAAAGACAAATGAAAAAAAAATACGTTGTTTTCTATTGATTGCTTTAATTTGATGTTTTTTAGAAGAATTTATAACAATAAAACTAAACATTATGTTTGGTCTTGACTTTTTTAACACGCTTTTATTAGGTCGACCTGTATGTAACTAAATATGTAATGGAATCTAAGGTAACTAATTTAACCATCTTGCAAGGATCGTAGCGTCATGAAAATTGGCAGCTGTATGTAGTTCTGATGACAATACAATAATATGGTACTGTCGAGCTGATCTGATGATGGAGCCGGAAGATATGAACTGGAACTTCATGATGGAACATCGTGTCATAGCTGTATTTGAATTTGTTAGAAAAATCTTGTGAAGCGTGTTTTTCTAGTGTTTTTTAAACTATTGATTTATTATTTTTATGGTATTGTACACCCCTACTGATCGTTGGCGTGAATAAAGCAATCGCATATTATTAATACTATTTATTTTAAACAAAGTCGTCACATAATGTAGATTATGAACACAGCTCTCATTTCGCAACTGCTTGTTATATGAGTCATGACAACAATCTGAAATTTCATACTGTCTAAATATTAAATAATGAATCAGTCACTACATTCGATTCATATTAATTGTTATTTTTACATTTGTTAACACGGGAGCGGATTTCTAGCTCTAGTGAGTATTAAAAAGGGTTAGAAAATGATCGAATAAGATTATTCATATCACTCGTAGAACCCTCTGACGCGGATTAGATTGGAGCTGGAAACCTATATAAAAGTAATAGTTTCATTTTAAGTATCTATCACGTCGCTCGTTGGAAATTGCTACTTTAATATGCAGAAGCTCCGGCAGAGCAGTTTATATCTGGAGCAAGGATATGTATATGATAAATCAAATGAATCACTACTCTCGATTGTTCTCGATAGCAATTCGATTTACGAGACAAAGCGAAATTCAATGCATACATATATACCATGCAAACAATACATAGTTTCACAGTTCCACATATAACACTTAAGTATAATATTATGAAAACAGGTGAGGTGAATTGCACATGACAATTGTGCCGGTTGCTTTAGACATTTTCATGAATTAGCCCATCGGATTACCTAATCCTTTTTTGAGTCTCAGAATAATGTATATGTATCGCATACGGAATGACAAATGGGTGACACGGTCACAGGTCACTGTTTTGCAAGTCTGAATTAAAAGTACTAGTATTTCAGAAATCAAGTTAATACCTATATGATGCGATTTAACTTGGCGATAGTGTTGCTGTTCTATTATATTTGACCCACCTACCTAGAAAGCAAATAAACTACATGTTTATATCATACGAAGGATAATATGTAGTTCAAACATATACTGAACGGTAACGTAAGCTCTAGTAATCCTAATGGTCTTTTGTCATTCCAGTTAGGATAATACTTAAAAGTACAATAACAAAAGGTACGCAATTACTTTTGCTGCTCATTCGTTTATTTTTCATTCAGTGTTTTTTTAACGTTGTCACTTAAATAAAAAAGCAAAGATAAACCGTGTTACCAAAGACGCATAACTTGACAGGTGGCGTGATCCTGGGCCTGGTGGTCGTGGGGTCTACGGACGCCATCTACCGAGCGCCGGGCGAGACCAAGGGGCCGAACAGTCTCATCACGGGCGACCTGCTCATTATCGTGGCACAGGTCATCTCCGCCTGTCAGATGGTCTATGAAGAAAAATACGTCAGAGGTACCTACTTAATTCAAGAGATTCTTCTAGTTCTTAGTAATCTAAAGACGGATCGACCGTACATGTTATGAATTAGAATCGTCAAACTCTTAAATGGTTTAAAACAACTGCCTTCCAGTCTGCTGATGGACTCGGTCGGTTCAACTTACTCGCATGTATTCAGTCTAAAAAAATCGAATATGAGTAATATTATGTCAATTGTCAATCTCTTACAGCTTCAAGACTGTCAGTATCCAGTCCATAACCATAATTTTCGTAGATGATCCGTTATTCGATCGGTCATGAGCTCCTAATGTATAGTAAAAAACATTGATTAGGGCATTTTTAACCAGAGGATTCTGAAGGGGTTAAGCAAGGGTTGAAAGTTCACACGGGCAATATGTGATTTTAAAGTATAAACTGTGGCTAGAAACTTGAAATTAGGACAGCAGATTTCTTTTACAGTACGATTCTTTTTCTTCATAGAGTAAAATATTATACAGTACGATTACTTTGAATTTACCACTGACATGTTTTTATTCCATTGGATATTCGACTTTAAAACTAATACAAAAGAGTTTCTATTACAAACAAAGGACGTTTAGACAGTGTGTAAGTAATAAAACTCTATTACTTGTACTCTATAAGGAAAAAAAAATAAAGTTACTCCCTAAAAGGGTGAAAGAGAGGTGTATACCGTTGTATAGAAAACGTTATTTTGAAAACGTCAGAAATGTTAAAGTTCACACATACATGCTTTATTTATAAACAAGATAATTGATATTGCATTTTCCTCAAAATTCATCCCCTAGGGGATTGAATGAAAGGCCATATAGTAGGTATATCTCGATTAAAATAGCTAAGCTACTTCATAGTCGCAAATTGTAACGGTCCTAATACTCGTAAGAATAGTATCATTGAATTGTTTTGACGATGCAGCCGGAAGGTAGGCACCGGATCTGTCTAATAAAGTAATGTAACCTAGCCGTGTTTGGGTTAGCTTGTTCGAATCTTCACGAGATGTAACCTTTAAGCAACGATTACATAATAAAAATTTAGAAATAAAAAAAGAATCGACTTCAAAATAAACTAAAAAGCCATATATAATCTTTTATGTACGGTACGGATCACATTTGAATCACCTTTTGAAGTCGGTGCCGTTTACGATTACGATTGATACATTTACGATTGATAAAAATCACGTTTATATTACCGAATGTCAAAATTCCAATTATTCAAAATCGCGTACTTTATACTTCCGAATATCAGAATTCCGAATTAGCAATGTCATTACGGAGAATTAAAATTCGGGTTATTATTTTTTTGGGGCAAAAAAACATCGGGGTTGTAAATATCGGAATATTAAAAAATCGGATTTTTGATATTCGGTAATCTAAATTTCGTGCTAAAATAATCGATATTTTAATACAAAGGAAATATAAAATTTGGAATTTCGATAATCGGAAAAAGCTAATTCGGAATAAAATATTTCGGGTTATTTGGGTGTTCCCACATTTTATACATTATTTATATGGCACCGACGCCAAAATAAGATTAATTTTATATACTGTATAGACTGCAGGGGCATTTTTACTCCAGGGCCAAGGGAGCCATGGCCCGCGGCGGCAAACAGCTAGAGGCGGCGAAGCAGCCCTCAGTGCGCGAGTCCAACTCGCACTTGGTTGGTTTTTTCTGAGGCGGCGAAACTTATTGGCCCAGCGGGCTTTTGATGGTTGCGTTTGTCACGCGATAAATAAATGACATAGCTGCCGTCACCTTCTGACAGGTAAGTGAGTGCTAGAGTGACAGGCGCGTTATCATATCATTTATCGCGTAATAAATGCGACCATCATAGGCCCGCAGGTCGCCGAATTTCAAATACGCCCCTGATAGAATATATAGAAAAACGGTTACTTTTAACGTCTAAGTAAATTGAAAAAACTAAATTATTCGGTTATTTTTTTTACTTTTTAGTGTATTCTTTTTGAAAATCAACAAATAAACATTACGATATAGGTAGTCGTAAACGAAGTCGTGGGCAATAAGCTATATTATTTAAATACGGGTTATTATCATTACACCTTCTTACATTAGGTTCCTAAACCATTTCGAATGTTAAATTCAGCAAGGTGTATGAAATCGTGTGTTCAACAAATAGCGTCCCCCTTGGGATATTTTGTGATTTTTCCCGAGTCTCACGGGATTAATGGACAAGCCCATAGCTGTGCCATGGGTAACATTTAACGGCCATGTCCTGCCATCCGCGGTAAGCATGTGCAAATCGGCTAATGAAAATAGCATTTTTCACACCGATGGGGAAACAAGTAAGATTTTTTGCATACTATTTATCATTTTTATTTATCTACTAACACAAGTTTTTGGCCACGGCTTTGCCCGCGTAGTAAGTAATTGTATTATGTAAATTTTGAATTATTACACCGACAGCGCCTTTCTTCCCCTAACTCGGCCTGGCGAAGGGGTGAATAGTAGCGCGCGATCGAAACATTTTATTTGGATTTTACTATTTTGTCACATGCCGGGAATAGACGTGCCGCTACCGCGACTCATCGAATTATCATTAAATTTAACCATTTTATTATTGTTTTCTTTATTCTTAAGAGTCCCCGGTAAGCTCGGTTCTCCATACAAGCGTAGTTACGCTCTCATTTTAAAACGACTAGCTAGATCGCTCTGAAACTTTGTACTTAGAATAAGTTAAGTATATGCAGGCCTGTAATTAGTTTGTGTAGCTTCAGATACCATAGTAAAAAAAATACGGCTAATTTTAGCTTTCCATACAAAATTTGTATGGAAAGTTTGTATTTCGTTTGTTTTATAAAACGGGAGCCAAATAAACTAATTACTGGCCTAGATATACCTCATGTCATTGTATTATGCAAAGTTTCGTTACAATCCAACACGTATAGTTTTAAAATGAGGACGAGACTCCGTTTGTATGGGAAGGTGAAATTCGGCCGAGCTTGCCGAGGACTCTTAAGCTATGTGTTTTTTTTTTTACAAGACGTATATCAAAAATACTAGCTGTTACCCGCGACTTCGTCCGCGTAGAGGTGCAATTTATAGCTTACAAACCTTTTTCGTCCCTAAAAGGGATGAAATTTGACATAAATTATAAGCCTGTGCCCTATATATAAAGTACATAACTGGAAAGTTTCATAAAAATTCGTCCAGTAGTTTTGAGATTAAGTGGACCGTACATACATACTTTCACGTTTATAATATAGTAAGGATAAGGATAAAAGACGCATACTAACACAACAAGTCGAATAAGAACGACTTGCAAAACTGTTTCAATTTCCAGTTATTTCATGACGACAATTGAGTTTTTCTCTGAAACCATAAACTTTACAGAACTTTTACGAAACATAAGGATTCTTAGAAACGTGACTTTATTAATTACAGAAAAGGGGAAGGCAAAAATAACAATTTATTTCGAAATAGCAGTTCTTATGTCTTGAGGAAAAGCAACAGAGTGTTGTTGGTATTTGAAATGGTACCGTTGCGAAATTAAACAGTTTACTATAAAAGGTCACAGGAAAATAAATGTTACCATCTAATTGTAATCTATAGTATTATAAAGTTGAAAAAATTAAATATCTGTACATTGAAGATATAAAAAAATAAATAATATTACAATATTATCCGTCTATTTGGAAGTCACTGAATCAAAAAATATTTAATTTGGATTTTTTTAATGTGTCGTTCTGGCTTCATCACGCCAATTCGGCTGAACGGATTTCAACAATTTTTGGTACACGGGTAGCTGGGTATCCACTGATGGTTATAGGATACTTTTTACTCGACTGCGCTGTCGAAAAAAAGAGGGGTTATTACTTTTTCTCATCCGCGAACGAAGTTGCGGGCGCCTTCTAGTGTATTATATTATACTAGAAGAAAAAACGGGCGTTTTTTTTTTACGCGGAGGAGAAAAAGTCATGACCCGTGGTTTTTTCTTCAGTGTGAGAGTATCCAAAGTTTACCAAGCGAAAAATATAGAATTTTCTAGAATTATGTAGTTTAATATGAATATTACACGAAATTTATTACCATATATCTGTCTGTCTTACATTTTTTGTAATCACCAAAAATCATTTTTGAATAACACGGTTTGGTTAAGTTTGCCCCTCATTTGTATGTGACGCTATAAATACCAGAGGCAAACTTAACTCAAGCGGCAACTTTAGTCGGAATAAGTGAAGGTTTATACCGAACCCTCGGTGCGCGAGTCAGACTCGCACTTGACCGGTTTTTTATGTATGTTCACCGATTACTCAATGACTATTTTTTTTTGTTTGATAGGAGTTATTTCTAAATTATAGTCCCATAAACATTGCGTAAAGATCGGATGGTGCACCCACTATGAGGAATTGAAGGAACTCCTCAAATATTGTTGGCATACATATGACGATTTTGGTATAATAACAAACATAATAAGCATTTGAATTCAGAAAGTGTACATTGGTGAAGTGGAACTGATGAAGAAGACCACAGAAGGTCACTGGAACTCCTCAACGATAAGTGATTTACGGGTGGCGACGGGATACATTCCAATTATAATTTGTTTTTCTTGGTTTTTTTACGCAGTCGGGTTATTTATTTTTGTTATTATTATCTTTATTTTATACTTTGTAGTTAAAATTATAAGTCAGTAAAGTTTGCAATCTTTATCGTTGAGAAGCTTGCACAGATTTATTACAATTACATAAAAATTTCGTGAGAACTACTTGTTAAGCAGCTTTAAATCGTTATAGATCCTAACTGGTCATTCAAAAATAAGAATGCTAAAGAAACCAAATAATGATTTTTAAATCCCTATTTAATGATACCCCACTCGACATAGTACGTCGATTATATATTTTTTCTTTTTCAGAATATGGCGTCTCATCATTGCTATTTTGAGTTTTCATCATTTTAATGTCTTCAGTGACATTCGGACAAATAAGACGAATCGATTGACGTAACAATCATCAAAATCGGTCCACGCGTTTGGTCTCTATAGTGCCAGATAGGAACAAACATACATACATTCATAGACTGATAAACATACTACCCTCCTTTGCATCCCGCAGTCGGGTAAAAATAGCTAAGCTTCTTCATAGTCGCATATTGAAATAGTAATTGATATTAGATTGAGAATGATACCATCGAATTGATTTGACGATAGAGCCGGAAGGTAGGCACCGGATCTGTGTAATAAACTAATGTATCCTAGCCGTTTTTGGGCTTGTTCGAATCGTCACAAATTACTAAAAAGTTATTAAGTAACAATTTACTAAAAAGTGTAAAATAAATTAACTTATTAACGAAAAAAAACCGACTCCAAAAAAGTAAAAGTATAAAAATAAGTGCATATACAATTAATATTAATTTGAAGTCGGTGCCATTATGTCACAACTTACTAAAATCGTCAATGTTCAATATTTTACACATTTATATGGCATCGACGCCAAAATAAGATTAATTGTATATACTATATAGATTGAGTAGGCAAACGGTTACTTGTAAGTAGTTAAATTGAAGAAACTGAATTATGCAGTTACTTTTTTACTTTTTAGGGTTCCGTAGCCAAAATGTCAAAAATGGAACCCTTATAGTTACGACATGTCCGTCCGTCCATCCGTCCGTCCATGTCACAGGCATTTCACTCAAAAACTACTTAATGTATATTGATAAAATTTGAAGGACATGTGTCTTGTATAAGCCGCTACTTAGTTTGTTAAATAATAATAAAATATAACCGAAACGGAAAAAAAATCAGCAAATATCTATGTGTCGCGCATATTTCGACAGTTGTTTTAAAAAGACCGAGGTTAATTTTGATTTAGTGAATGTTTTCGGAAAACATCGCTCAGAAAGTTGCATAAATTGTGCCCCGACCCCTCTCTATTTTCTAAACGGTATGTCCAAAAAATATGAAAATATAGTCTGGCAAAAAATTTTGAAATTAAAAAGTGGCAACACTGTAGTGTCATCCCTTACAAATCAATCTAAGAAAAATGGGACGAGACTACAGTGTTGCCACTTTATAATTTCAAGACTTTTTTGCCAGACTATACATTCTTTCAACAAAAACCGTTATCAACATGATCGAATATACCGTTTTCGAGATAGTGCCAAAAAAACTGCGCTTCGCAGCTAAAAGACGTAAGTGCCGTGGAGATAATCTCTTTTGCTAGTGCACTTTTTCATATCGTATGTTTTGTTTGTTTTCATATCGTGTACATTTTTTGTATGAACGGCTGGAGAACCCTGCACTGAGCATGGTCCGACATGCTCTTGGCCGATTTTTTTTAGTTGGTTTTATTTTTTGTTAAAAAGTTAATAACGTGTTTTTTTTTTCCGGAACCTTAGTACCCCCGTGGTTAACAGGGGCTACGGTTCCTCGTGTATCACGGACATCAGGAGCCCTACTATCAACCCAATTTATACTCTTCACCTACCTATAGGTTTGACTTTAATGAATCGGATTCGCTCCCGTAGGATTTCATTACATGCCACCGCAAACAAACAACAAAGATACCTACATATTCCTTTGATAGATTGTATGATCCCTTTTATTTTTTTTACTTGTAAAATTTGTGGTTATAGCGACTATAGTACCTACAGGTAAATTACTTTCGAGACGTTTTTAGATTCTTCATGTCTGTCTGTCTGTCTGTCTGTCTGTCTGTCTGTCTGTCTGTCTGTCTGTCTGTATGTCTGTCCGTCCATATGTCACAGGCATTTTACTCAAAAACTATAAGATGTACATTGATGAAATTTGGAGTATAGGTGTCGTGTGTAAACCGCTTAGTTTGATAGTTAATTAAACATATATTTATTTCTAGGGGGGGCTCTCCATACATGTAACCGGAAGTAAAAAAAAAAATTCAGCATGGTTCTTCTTAAAAACACTTTGAGGTTGCTAAAAAATTTTTTTGATTTAGTCAACATTTTCTGAAATATTCGCTCCGAAAGTAGCAAAAATTGTGTCCCCCCCCCCTCTATTTTCTAAACGGTATGTTCAAAAAATGTGAAAAAAATCACAAATATAAAGCTTAATAAATACTTCCAACGAAAATTGTTTTCAACACGATCGGACATACCGTTTTAAAGTTATTGCCAAAAAACTGCGCTTCTCAGCAAAAGGACGTAAGTGCCGGGGAGATACGCTCTTTTGTTAGTGTTTTTTTTTTCATGTCGTATTTGTTTTCATCTGTAGTGCCTTTTTTGAATATACGGCTGCGGAACCCTTCATGGGCGAGTCCGACTCGCACTTGGCCGCTTTTTTGTATTTGTATACGGTCTGCACGTAAAGACATAGTCTAATGCTTTTATATATTTTTTTATAATTTCTATAGTCAGGTACATCAATGGAACTTAAATGACATAATAAAAGTGAATAATATTAATATTAAACATAACATTTAATTCTAATATTTTTTAATTCCAGACATTTCGCACTCACTCTCATCCTCACTCTGACCCTCACTCTCATACTCACTCTCATGCTTACTTTCATCCGATGAACCATGTGTTATAATTTGTTCTGATATTATATTTAAAGCCTCTTCCGTGTCTTGATTTTTTTTTTCTCTTTAATAGCATGTAGACAAACATTTTTCTATTCCTCTACAGTTATGTTTTTAAAAAAAATTAGCTAATGTCATTATAGAACTCATGTTCATTGTAATTTATTACTTTTTTATGTCATGCAAGGCTTTGAAAATTCACCATACAGCCAATAGGCTACTTGACTCAAATCAAATATAGCGCGATAAATGAATATTCTGTGTAGTATTTGACTTTAGAAACCAATATATATAGTTTTCAGATTTTAAAAGTGTGAGCTGGCTACATATGTCCAATTTAAAAATTGATTTTATTTTTTTTAATTTTGTACTCTGAAAACGCTGTCCGTCATTTTGTGGCGTCACAGGACACTAAGCAAACTTCATGTCGGATCTTATACAAGTGAAATACGCTATGTAGCCATGTGCTGTGACATTGACATTTATGACACAAGTGTCTTGTGGACTTTTGAGGTTGTGATCGTGATCGGTTTATTATTTGTAAAAACCTCTAATCCGCGTGTTACTGTTTACTGCTTTCCCGTTGTATTAATAAGAGCGATCATTAATGTTGGTTTTATGAAGGCAGATAGCACAAATTTACCAAGTATCGACACATTGATGGTCGGTAATTTTTGATATGTTCTTGCTTTCTCGGAAAATACAGTAATGATAATAACTATATTTTCCATATAAACTAGTGGTGCCATAAAGTCATGATTTTTAATAGAAAGTATCGATGTTTTTACAGTGATGACATTGTCAAATGTTTGTTTTCAACCCGTGTGACGTCACAGCATAGATAATCTATAGACTAATTTACGTTTTCGTCTGTTTACCTCAAGTAAACTTATAAAATATTTTTTTTTCTGTTTTTAGGTCCCAAAAAAAATATGTTAATATTTTTTTTCTGCTAATCGGACAATGATTAATATTTAAATAAAACAATTTAACGGATTATATCGCGTATATTATCTTATTTGAGTTCCCGACGTTTTGGAAGCTTTTCAGCTTTCCATGGTCACGGGTGGACTGAGAAAAGATATATTTTCCTCTGTTAAAGTTACAATTTGTGCAAAGTACCCACTTTGATAATACAAATAAAGGTGTACATACATGCCAGTTGGGCCTAATCTGTAAAGACAGTTACGCATGTGCCAGAAGGGCTTAATTATTTTATTTTAATAATTTACCTAGCCGCATTTCACAAATGAGGCGTACTGAGGAGAAAACTACTTTTTAACATATAAGATATATTTACACCGTTCGGAAATTAAGGTTTTGCAGTCCTGTGTCTCGCTTGATCCTTCATGAGATGTATTACAGAATCCCAAGCTGGTGGTAGCGACAACCCACCTTCTTTTATGAAATTAGCAGAGCCCGGAAAAATAGCAAAACAAAAGACACCAAATGAAAGATAAAAATTAATACAAAATTTCACATAGGTTTGTGAATCAGGATTTCGGTTCTGGACACTGTTCGTTGTTATATAAATTGGAGTAAACTTATACCGGTGATACGCAAATTTGAAGCTGTAGGTACTAAACCGAAATCCTGATTATGACAATTTACGAGAAATATCCGAAAATCTTACCCAACCTGATCATCATACCGATTACAATGAGTTTTATAAATTTGCTCCCTTGATGTCGAGTGAAGTCGAACGTTCATTTAGTATACATAAATGGCTTTATAGTGATAAACGAAACAGTCTTCTCCCAGAGAATGTTGAATAATTAATGATTATCTAGTCCTATCACTATAACAAACCCAATAAGATGTCATGTGCTGTTGTTTGTTTTGACGTGGATTTCGAGGAAGAAATTGCATCTGTATCTGTATAATTATACAAACCTATGTGAAATTTTGTATTTTTTTTTTTCATTTGGTGGGCCGATTGTTTCTCATATGACACAACTATGGATATCGATAAAAAAATGTTTCCAACACTAGTTTGATTGCGACAGTCTTTTGTTTTGCTATGGTTTTTCCGGGCTCTGGAAATTACGATGCTTTTTAATCTCAATAGCATCGCGTAGCATAATGGGAAAATATCTTTTCTCTTTGGCAAGGATAGAAGGTTTATCAAACTTAATTTTATGGTTTGGTTTGTCAATGACATGTTCACATCTGCTATGTGCTCCTTCACGCGGGTCGATACACTGCGTTTCGTTTGACCAATGCATGAAAGACCACACTCGCAGTCCAGCTTATAAATGGATGCACTCTGCAAAGGGGTGCTACTCTTCACGGGTCTAAGGTATTGAGACACCTTCTTCAACGGCGTGAAATATGTTTTTATAGAACCACGCTTTAAGATGTTTCCGATCTTGTCTGTGACCCCTTTCACATATGGTAATACTGTAGGTTTACGCTCGACTGTTGGTTTCTTCATACTGGGATTCTGCTTGGAACGTGGTATCTGGAGCTCGTTGGCTCGAAGCGCACGTTTGACATTCTGCAACTCAGCAGTCAAATGTTGATCGTCGCAGCTTCCCCTGGCTCTCTGAAACAAAGATGTACCCACTTCCACTCCAAGTTGACTGGGATGGTGGTGAGATTTGCCATTCGAATACCTATCAGTATGCGTAGGTTTCCTATATACAGTATGACCTATGTCATTGTGAGGACCTCTGATTAGTAGCACATCTAAGAATGCAAGTGAATTTTGATTTTCCAACTCCATAGTAAATTTAATTTTACTTAGAAACACTAGATCTAGGTAAAATAGTAAAGGTATCATCTACGTATCTTTTAAAGATCCTCGGCTTGACAGGTGCCAATGAAAGCGCTCTCTCCTCGAAGTCTTCCATGAAAATATCGGCGACGACAGGAGACACCGGAGAACCTATTGCCACATCATCAACTTGCCCGTAGAATTCACCATTCCATAGCATATAGCCAGATGTAAGGCAGTGTTGTAATAACTCAGTGTATTCTATTGCCATCTGTTGTTCGTTGAATCTTCTTTTCACAATTTCGATACATTCTTGAACTGGTAGGAAAGTAAAGAGATACTAGACTGGACATAAAACTGACCATAACTTCATCATCAGTTAGTCTCAGATCCTTAATCTCACTGAAAAAAAGGTATGAGTCCCTTGTGTATGCTTCCGTCTTTCCTCGCAGTGAAGAAAGCACACCTGCTAAGTGTCGAGCTAATCGATAGGTAGGAGCATCGATTTGACTCACTATAGGGCGTAACGGAGCACCAGGTTTTTGTATCTACGAGTATCTTTGGTAACCCATACAACTTTGGTAGCACCGGGCAAGCGGGCACTAAACTTTTCACATCCAGATTAAGATTTTCAGAGTGCTTACTTATCAGCTCAGCTTTCGTTTTTACTACTGTCGCCGTTGGATCTCGCTTAACAAGCTTTTATGTCGTAGCGTCTGACAAAAGTACTTCCACTTTCTGGTTGTAATCACTAGAATATGTAATCGAAGAATGGTGATGTCTGACTCTTCACGCAAGCTGTTCAAAGCGTTGAATTCAGTTCTGGGTAAGTTAAGTTTAGGAGACTTCGCTCGTCTTAAAATTGAAGACACATCCTGGCGTACGGCCTCCAAATCCTCCTTACGCATACGATTTTGGACCAGACAATCTTCCACGCCGACTATAATCTGTTCAAAAGGGATATTCCGTGGAGTAACAACATAATTAAGACCTTTTATTAAGAAGCGAAATTTGGTCATCATTCAGCGGCTTCGAGCTGATATTCACTACAGGTGGAACAGAGGGGCTACTCCGAAACCCGAAAAAAAAAGTTCGTGTGGCGCCATCCCGCTCACTCAAATACAGTTTAAAATGGAAGCGAGAGGGATGGCATATTACGAACTTCGAATTTCTAGTCTCAGAGTAACCCCTCAGCATTTGACGTTGATGTTCGATTACTTCCACGGAGCGTTTCTTTCCTACTGCATTTTGATATAATCCGTTAAATTGTTTTATTTAAATAAGTAATAATCGCAGAAACAGAAGAAAATAATAATTAATATGTCAAGACCTACTTAAAAAAAAGTAAAGTAGCCTATTGATTGATCAATAGTCACGTACAAAAACCGAGATAAAAAAAACTTTCATTGTTTTGCTGCGTTTAGTTAATGCCAATAATAATAAAATAAAAAAACAATTTAGATTGAGTCCAAATCATATTACAGTTTTTAAGACTTAATGATCTTCTCGCACTGATAAATAATTTGTAGCAAAGATGTTTTTTTTTTTAAATGTTGTGCGTTTAGGAATTGCCGATTTAACTAAAAGTAATAATTCATATATTTACATTTACTATTTGTTTAGGTTTTCTTTTTATTTATTTTTATTACTATATTTTATGCGAAACCAAATATTCAATCAGGACCCAAAACTTTTGACTTTAATATCCTTAAAAAAAATGAGGCGGGAACGTGAATATCATTTGTCAAAGATTTTCTGCCGTGTTATTTTTACGAAAAAAAGTTATATGAACATGTGTCAAATAAATATAACGTTTTAATATTTCATTCTATTGCCTCGCATATTTGGAGAAAAGTAGTATAGAGGCCTCGGCATGAATGTCATTTCAAGGAAGAGTATAGTTTTCAATAGATAAGAATCCACGAAATGACATTCATGCCTATCCGCTCAACTTAAAAAAAACTTTCATTGTTTTGCTGCGTTTAGTTAATGCCAATAATAATAGAATAAAAAAAAACAATCATGATTGAGTCCAAATCATAATACAGTTTATTAAGACTTACTGATCTTCTCGGACTGATAAAGAATTTGTAACAGAGGTATGTTTTTTTTAAATATTGTGCGTTTGCCGATTCAACTAAAAGTAACAATGCATATATTCGTATTAACTATTTCTATAGGTTTTCTTTTTATTTATTTTCATTACTATATTTTATTTGGAACCAAATATGCAATTCGGACCCAAAACTTTGAAGTTTATCCTTGAAAAAATTAAGGCGTGTTATTTTTACGAAAATAAGTTATATAAACATGTGTCAAATTTTCTAGCATATTTGGAGAAAGCAATGCCTGGGCAGGAATGTCATTTTATGGATTCGTATCTATTGTAGGACTCGGCTACGCCTCGTCCTTCAAAACCATACTCTTCCACGAAATGACTTTTCCCGCCCTCTGCAGTAATATTCTATTAGGTTTCCTAGAATCAACGAAGCTTGGAGAATTAATTTAATAAAAAATATAAGAGAATGTAGGGGTGAAAATAATAGGATACCGTCTACAACGAGCGTAATCTGTAGTATAGTTGAATCATCGAGAAGATGGAATTGCATTTGTAGTGGTTGTACCGTTTGCAACAAAAGGAGAATAATTTTCTCTTAACTTAATAAAATGACATACCCAAGAAGTGGAATAAGTAGTAGTCCTCTGTTTTTTTCGTTTATTCGCTATCATGTTCTTCATCTGAGCATCACAAGTATTGATAATAAAATTGTCTGTTATTTGATCCATTTCTCCTTCCTGACATCGATATTTATTTTCTTCACTTTCGACGTGGTGACAAATATTTTCCCAGTCCTCAGCAGTGATGGTATTCATTCGTTCAGTTGCTAAACTCATAATGCCTTGCATGTTTAATGAAACGTTTCTTTTTGCTACATATCCTTTTACCATGGACCAAATATTTTCGATGGGATTGAATGTCGGGTGATACGGTGGCAATCGTAATACGGAGTGGCCATGTTCTTTTAAAATTGCATCTATGTGGTACTCGCGAAACCGCTCTTTATTTTGTTTAATTAATTCATACAAACTGGTTTTGTACATCAACCGGTTATACGAAATGTTTTGTTCTGTCAACCAATCCATCATTTCTTGTTTATTAGAATTTGACGTTGGAACACGATTCAAAAGTTTGTTGTGATAGGACGCATTATCCACGATAAGTACGCTATTCGGTTTGAGGTTCGGTATTAATTTTTCTTTTAACCATTTTTCGTAGTTGTAAAGTTCATCTGGTCTTGGTAATCTCCCGTTTTTTGGTTTGCCTTAAACATTAACAAAGCGTTGGGAATAAAACCATCTTTTCCTCCTGCGTGCACTATTATTAACCGCTGGCCTGTACTGATTTGTTTTTTTACACCAAATTCTGTTCCATCGGTCCAAGCTTCTCCGGACACATGTGAAGTGTGGATGTAGGTTTCATCAGTATAAACTAGTGGTCTATCTTGAGATCGATATTCCGCAATTTTGATAAGGTAATTTATTCTTAGCAGTCGTATGTTGTGTTTTTTCATTAATATTTTTCGGTTGTCCTCGGTCTTTTTCCATTTAAATCCTAATTTTTGTATTTGTTTTCGTAAGGTGGAAATGCCAAATTTGTAATCTATATCGGATTTTAACACAGAGTGGAGTCCCTTTAAGGTTGGAAATTGCTTATGGGACAGATGAAAATTGTATATAGTTCTCCGGATGACTTCCTGATCAAAATCGTCTACTGCTGATGACGGACAAGGACGCAACTTTTTATTCTTCGGGGAGGTGAATTTCTTTGTTGTTGCGAATTTTTTGCTGTTGCTCTCAGTCACAATGTTATAAACAGTAGAGAGACAAACACCTGTAGCTTTTTCAACTAACTGGGCAGCGGTGTAAGACAAGTTTAAATTTTTCGTCAGTTCATTTTCAAAATATTTATAACAGTTGAAAATTATTTGCTTACTTTGACTCTCAATAGGACCAAAATTACTTACAGCCATATTTTTTTTAAATATAGAAATTATTCGTAGTCGTACGGGCGGACACAATAATTAATTGAGAATAGAATCACATCAAATGTAAAAATATACGCACAACGTAAATAATATTGTCAATTTCACACTGACATTATTTTTGTTTTTAGTTCTTCGATATATATATATATAACAACCTCTTTGTATGCTGATAGTACAAGAAAATAGAAAATTCAAATATAGAATGCCTGTAAACAAACAATACTACTACATATGCAATTCCACGCTCTCGATGATTCAACTATACGCAATTTGACGCTACAGCTTTATACACCACAGAAGGTCGACTGATTACAGTGTCAGAATGGTCACTAATGCATTACCAAAAAAGAGAATACTAAATGAGAAACTCCAGGTTCTTGATAACTTTTTTTTTTCCAAATTTCTCTTTTGTTTAACTAAATATATTTTACATTTTATTTCAGCTTGTTTTTGGGGAAATTAGTAATAGTAAACTTATGTCGTGATTGCGGAAATTTTGTTGTACTTAGATGGCAACTCCGTTAAATGCACACATTCACGGGGTCGGCCATTAAAGTCGGAGATCGAATTCGAGATCAAAAATATAAACAAACAACTGTCAACGTCAAAGTAACGTGCCAGGGGTAAATCATCTTCTTTTTATATCCAAACTTTATTGACCAAATGTTTGTTTAAATGCAGCAATAACAAACTATAAATAACGAGAAGCATATTCGTTCGACCTCTTCAATTCAAGATGTGGCTAACGCTGTGACCCCACAAGGTCGAAAACTTACATTAAAACATTTTCTACACCACCTTTTTTAGGACAAAGCCTCTTTTTCTCCCCTCTGATTGGAGGTCAGACAACGAATTACGAATGTCGTGTGATGGACTGACCGAGAAACTAAAATGGCCCCTGGCTATGACATTAATCGATTTAAGCCTTATGGCCTAAAGTAAGTCTTTGGGAGCGTTCAAGTATTACGTAACGCAATTTTGACACCCCCCCCCCCCCCCCCCCCTAGTAAAACGTTACGTAACCACCGACTATTTTACCTAAAATTTACAAGTGGTCATTCCATTTGAAATTTTGAGAAAAGATGCGTGAGCAAGCACCCCTTCCCGCCTCTGTAACACATCCTGACGTTTTACAAATACACCCTCCCACCCAAATTCGTTACGTAATACTTGAACGCTCCCTTTTCTGCATGTTGTCACTGAATATTTCAAAATTATATTAATTATTAAGAAAATTACAAATAAACTGGTTATTATTTTTATTACTATACGAAATGTTCACAACTTCTGAGCATTACCAGTGGTATAAATTAAATCTCCGTATATTTTATTTGAACTGCACAAATATGTAATAGAAAAGAAAAATATTTGCTGTTTGACTTACAAAAATATTTTTAATTAATCGTAAAGTTCTATTTGACTCAGAATATGGTACTTTTTATGAGTATTTCAATGATTTTATTAACCACCCGCTTGCGTTAAAGTTTTTACAGTGGCAACCCATTTGTTTACAATTTTGATCTCGAATTCGATCTCCGACTTTAGGTGGCTTCAATTTAATGTTCTAAAGACTCCGTCCGTTTATTTTATAGGTCCGTAAAACCATAAGAATAAATTATTATTTATTTGACATTCACTGACTTTTGAGTGTATATATTTCTTCAAAATGTAACGAACCTCTTCTTTCAGACTGTACAGTGAAATTTAAATTTTAGAATTCCTGGAAATATACAAATTCAAAAACGCCTCTAAAGTTATTTACCTGTAATACAAGTCTGAGACTACAAAAAGTACTTAAAAACGCCTAAAAACGTTTTTCGTATGGGGACCGACTTCATTATTTTTTTTATTTTTTTTTATTTGATGTTATAGCGGCTTCAGTAGTTAATACACCTGTAAATATGTATTAGCATTCGAAAGTTGGAGCCCTGTGATAGACATATGAACAGACGGGCAGACCGACAGAATTTTTAATGATGAAACTATTTTTTAATATAGAGTCCGTTTGTGAAATTATTGAACTCTTATAATATTTTCTTCTGTTTCCGCGATTATTACTCATTGAAATAAAACAATTTAACGGATTATATCGCGTATATTATCTCATTTTAGTTCCCGACGTTTTGGAAGCTTTCCAGCTTTCCATGGTCACGGGAGGACTGAGAAAAGATGTATTTTCCTCTGTCAAAGTTACAATTTGTGCAAACTACCCATTTTTTGAAAAAACACAAATAAAGGTGTACATACATGCCAGATGGGCCTAAGCTGTAAAGACAGTTACACATGTGCCAGAAGGGCTTAATTATTTTATTCTAATAATTTACCAAGCAGCATTTCACAAATGAGGCGTACTGAGGAGAAAAGAAACGCTGCAAAGAAAAGCTCCCAGGCTACCTCATTACTCATTATTATATTTAAAAAACAGAGACTATTAAACTACTTTTAAACAGATAAGATATTTTACACCGTTCGGAAATTAAGGTTTTGCAGTCCTGTGTCTCGCTTGTTCCTTGATGAGATGTATTACAGGATCCCAAGCTGGTGGTAGTGACAATCCATCTTCTCTATTGAAATTAGGATGCTTTTTAATCTCAATAGCCTCGCGTAGCATCCTGGGAAAATATCATTTTTCTTTGGCAAGGGTAGAAGGTTTATCAAACTTAATTGAGTGGTTTGGTTTGTCAATGACATGTTCACAGACTGCAGACCTATTACATCGACGGTGCTTGACATCTGCTATGTGCTCCTTCACCCGGGTTGATACACTGCGTTTCGTTTGACCAATGTATGAAAGACTACACTCGCAGTCCAGCTTATAAATGCCTGCACTCTGCAAAGGGGTGCTACTCTTCACGGGTCTAAGGTATTGAGACACCTTCTTCAACGGCTTGAAATATGTTTTTATAGAAGCACGCTTCAAGATGTTTCCGATCTTGTCTGTGACCCCTTTCACATATGGTAATACGGCAGGTTTACGCTCGACTGTTGGTTTCTTCATACTGGGATTCTGCTTGGAACGTGGTATCTGAAGCTCGTTGGCTCGAAGCGCACGTTTGACATTCTGTAACTCAGCAGTCAGATGTTGATTGTCGCAGATACCCCTGGCTCTCTGAAACAAAGATTTACCCACTGTAGCAAGTTGACAGGGATGGTGGTGAGATTTGCCATTCAAATACCTATCTGTATGCGTAGGTTTCCTATATACAGTATGACCTATGTCATTTTTAGGACCTCTAATTACTAGCACATCTAAGAATGCAAGTGAATTTTGATTTTCCAACTCCATAGTCAATTTAATTTTACTATGCATGGAGTTCAGATGGTCTAAGAAAGCTGAAACACTAGATCTAGGTAAAATAGTAAAGGTATCATCTACGTATCTTTTAAAGATCCTCGGCTTGACAGGTGCCAATGAAAGCGCTCTCTCCTCGAAGTCTTCCATGAAAATATCGGCGACGACAGGAGACACCGGAGACCCCATTGCCACACCATCAACTTGCCCGTAGAATTCACCATTCCATAGCATATAGCCAGATGTAAGGCAGTGTTGTAATAACTCAGCATATTGGAAAATACATCTTTTCTCAGTCCACCCGTGACCATGGAAACCTGGAAAGCTTCCGAAACGTCGGGAACTAAAATGAGATAATATACGCGATATAATCCGTTAAATTGTTTTATTGAACTCTTATTAAGTAGTTAATATTTCCCAAATCTAACTTTCAACCCCCTTTAGGAGAAGTTTAAAAAAAATTGTGACATTACTTTTCTAAGCCTTTAATGAAGATTTCATTGACGAAGTTTCAGATGCCCTACTAAGATAAGTTGCCCATACTAACTTTTAACCCCAAATTTAACCCCTTAGGTGATGAATTTCTAAAAAACTTATAATTTATTTACCTTTTACTTACTAAGTAGGTACCTAATACTCTCTCTGTGATTATTTCAAGTGTGTACCTTTCAAGAGTTTGAGGCCTGTAACAGACAGATGGACAGACAGACAAAATCAACGCTAAACTTGTTTTAAATTGAAATAATCTTTGTTAAAGGGGCTTAAAAAAGGGGGTTTAAAAAATTGTGACATTATTTAGCTCTTATTAAATAGTTAATACGTGAAGTCTCTAATATCATACTTAACTTACGTTGCCAATCCATTGAAGTGGAGGAGCGGATCTGTGCAAAATAAACCAATCACATTTCGCAGATTCCAATTTGCTCGCGTGTTGGTGTCAACAGCGACGCACCCTGATTGGTATTTCGCTTCGCTCCGCTTCAATAGACTGGCAGCCTAAGGCATTAGTTAAAATCCAGTCCGGGGCTTCATTTTTAGGGTTCCGTACCAAAAAGGTACAAAAGGTACTTATGGTGCGACTCTGTCTGTCTGTCCGACTCTTAGAGCGCAATATCTCAAAAACTACTTACGCTATTTATTTGAAACTTGGAATATTTATATACATGGTCAGCCGTGTATTGCAGAAGAAGTATTTACAAATATATTTTAATATTTTCTTCTGTTTCCGCGATTATTACTCATTGAAATAAAACAATTTAACGGATTATATCGCGTATATTATCTCATTTTAGTTCCCGACGTTTCGGAAGCTTTCCAGCTTTCCATGTCCTCCCGTGACCATGGAAAGCTGGAAAGCTTCCGAAACGTCGGGAACTAAAATGAGATAATATACGCGATATAATCCGTTAAATTGTTTTATTTCAATATATTTTAATTTAAAAAAAAAACGACGAATATGAGGGGGGGGCAAAAGTTAAAAGTCTAGCTACTTGGTCAAGTAGGGTATCAAATGAAAGGGCTTGACCTGCAAACACCATTCCCCATTCCTACCCCCCCCTTATCTCCGTAGTGTACGGAATGAAATTTTCAATTATAATATCAACGAAAATTATAGCCATTTCTCTAACTAGCAAACATTTTTTTTTAATTTGCAAAAACCTATTTCAACAACCCGGTTGCGTTAAGTTTGCACCTCATTTGTATGCCATGCTGTAGATATCACGTGCAAACTTAACTCAACCGGTACCGGGTAATAAAGTAAGGGTGTGTAAGTGAAAATTTGTACAGAACCCTCGGTGCGCGAGTCCGAGTCGCACTTGGCCGGTTTATTATTATTACTTAGATCTTTAAATTGGTAAGAATAAATGCATGTTTTTACATACCGCCATATGATATAACGATGCAACCTCAATTTACCGTGGATGACAGGGCTGAACATCCCGCCGCTGCAGGCGGTGGGGTGGGAGGGCGTGTTCGGGTTCACGGTGCTGTCGGGCTTGCTGGTGGTGTTCTACTGGACGCCGGCGCCGCCGCACTTCGGCCACAACGCGCGCGGCACCGTTGAGGACGCCATCGACGGGCTGGTGCAAATAGGTCATTATCCACCTCACATTCTTATTGTTACGAATTACCACTTCAGGAGGCTTCATGTGTGGTGGCGTCGAGTATATTATTTATGCGGCCATTTTTCAATATACAGGATACTTAGATTCAAATATAAAAAAATACTCCGATAAATTGCATTAAGAGCTGGGGCTCGTGACATCACGACTATAGGCCCAACGCATAACTGAGTCTGTTCCTGAGCTATGGGAGCGGTAAGGGAGGGCTGTGTTTACGGAATGCGAGTATTTCTCATAATAATCATATTCACTTAACATGAGAAATGTAACATCGAAAAATAATCGCATGCATATTAATAATACATATAAAACTACGAATTTACACAGATTTAAAGAAATAAAGAAAGGTTTCTTTTTGTTGGGTGTATTCAGAATTGATTCGTTTTATAGTTCTACCATCATATCGCTATAAGCCTCACGCATAACTGAATTTGTTCTTGAGGTACGGGAGCGGTACGGCAGGGGTCACAAGTGAGTGACGTATATGTGTATAGCGAGACAGTTAGGACACGTCTTGTCTCGTCACTTGTCACCCCTCCCGTACCGCTTCCTGACCTAAGGAACAGACTCAGTTAAGCGTTAGACCTGTAAGTATGAACTGTTGGTCCCTAGGCATGACGTCACACGCACAGTCCCAGTTAGGAATACTTTTCTAGATGGCCGATCAATGTGATTTTTAACCGACTTCATGTATCGTGTCGTTATTATTATTATTATCTACCACTCGTTATGACACAAATGTAAACTGCCAATATGACACGTTAACACTTTTTTTATAATTGACAAAAAAAAACAAAGGAATTAACTTTGACCCGCCTACGCACCATTTGCTAATAATATATATATATTTTTTTCAAAATTTGTGATCCAAAAATTACAAAAATAATGTTAATGTGTTCAGAAAGCCCAAATCTATCCGTGATATTTCAAAAATAGACACTTAAAAAAAATATATATTGTCCCCTAGTTAAAAGTGAAATATAGAACACTGTAATATTGGGCCAGAGGTGTGTAAATGTCGAATTCCGGTGTTAATCATAATCTCGAACTTGAGTGTCATTCGAAGATATCCCGATCCGAATGTTCATTGGCTCGACTACCACCGGATCGAATATTCGGAGGATCCCAAAACGTAGAAACAATGATTTGTCTTATCGCATTTGGGGTGTCGATTGTTATCCTCTTGAGATCTCCCGACTGGAATGATCACTGACTAGAATGTCACTGGATCGATCATTGATAAATCGAAAACACATGATTTGAAGCTGTGGTTTTCATACAAAATAATTGATAGATTCAGTCGTTACTTTGCGGAATTCCATATTAAATTAATGGATTATAGTTCTTTTGGTATTTGCTTTGCTTATTGTTACTTCTAACCAAGACAATATTTTGCGGAATATCAATGGCACTATAATCCATTAATCGTTCATAAAAAAAGCGAGAACGATTTTCACCCATTTTTGACAGGTTTTAGGTGTTAGTCAGTACAAACTTTAAGTTTTTTTAGGCGTTTTCATGCAAAATTTAGTGACATTAAATTAACTATTTGTTTTTTGTTGCAACTCGGGACTCGATCTAACGACCTTCCAACATTGATTGATTTTTAAATGACCCTATGAATGTCGGCCCTGCCTGATATCGACTCAGTTTTGGTGTGAAAACTGAATATCCGACATGCCGATAACCGAAACTAAAAAAATCGAGTATAAGTTGTATCGTTTGGTTTGGCTCGAAATAATTTCAATCCTATAAGTCATAGACTTATTTTTGATGGACTCACTGAACATTTGACACACCACCACTGGTCGAAACTAGGTAATTCGACATTACGTTTTATCGACTGTTTTGACCTCCAGTATTTCGATCCAGTAACAGTCAAGCCAAGGAACATTTGATAATATGATATTCTGAGAGCCCTTGTTCGAGATTATGATTTACACCCGTCGAATTGACAATGTTTCATTTTTCATACCAATCCTTTTTATTATGCAGTTCGAAAGAGGGTATTTTTTCAAGTTATACGTATTTTTTATTTTCCTCGAAAGCCTCCATTTCGATCCAAAAAATCGGTTACGTAGCAGAATGTCTAAAATCAAATGTCATAAGTTCGTTATGCATACTGTCAAAATACATTAAGTCAAATTGCGTACCGTACGAAATCCATAACGTCATGTGTCATAAGTTTAAAATATATACGGTCAAAATTCATCACGTTTATAATATATACCGCTGACTATGTATAAGGTTCAAAATACATTAAGTCAAATTGCATACCGTACGAAATCCATAACATCATTTTTTATACGTTTAAAATATACGCGGTCAAATTGCATACCGTACGGTAATTCTTCTTCTATACATATAATAAAGCTAAAGAGGGTCGAAAGTCTGTACATGGAAGATATTCGAAAAAAAGTTGGCCGGGGATACTTAGAATCGATAACAGAACACGTTCCAACAGTTATTAGAATTTTTGTCTGTTTGTTTGTTTATTTGACTGAGCATCACGTGAAAAAGCAGGTCGATATACCCTACACACAAAATAGCTCTGAGGCGTTTCACCACCATATAAACCAATATGTGTGAAAAAACAAATTTATTTTTATGAATTGGTTAATGAACTGAAAAAAGAAACCAAGAACAATTATGGAAACAGAAAAAATATATTGGGACACCAAATTCCGTCAAAGACGTAGCAAATGTGTATCAATTTTATGTCAAATCATCATATTCATTTTGTATATATTGAACTTTATAGATAACAAACATTATTCATTTAGGCTTTCAACATCCTAGACATTATGTGCATCAATTTTATGTCAAATCATCATATTCATTTTGTACTTCGATATTATATTATTTCGATCAATCGTGTTGATCAATTTCGAACATTATAGATAACGAACTTTATTCATTTAGCCTTTCGACATTCTAGACTTATGTGTTTGAAGCTTATGACATTTGATTTTAGACATTCTGCTACGTAACCAAAAAATCAAGTTTTAGAGTTACTCATTCTAAAAAAGCGTAACTGCCATAATGACGTCATTTAGTGGATGTGTGTTGCCAACGAAGAAAAATCTTATGTTTATCAAAAGACTGCTATCGATTTTAATAACTGTATCATGTCAGTAAACCTACTCAGATTTGATTTCGTAAATTTATTGAACGTATGTTTGTAAAATAGACAAAAGTCAAATAATCTGCTTAAATACACCAAATCGGGTCGTGTGTGTCAGCCGTACCTAGAGTACGAGTACTTATCTATGGAATATTGAGTATTGACGTTTAGTGATAGTTCAAATATTTGTTTACAAATTTGACAAATGTCGGTGAATATGTCTTCCGCAAAAACTAAATATTTTTACGTAAAAAAGTCTAACATAACGGCTTTGGATTTGGAAAATAGTTATTTGCACTTCCTCTAGGAAATAAAGCTGAATGGTGTCTTGCGGGCGGATGGGAGTGTGTGATGTGTTATGCTCAAAGCTAGTGTTACTCTTACTTAGCTTTAAAATAAACGATTTATCTTATTAAATATATGTTTTATTACTTTTTGTTTTACAAATATCATGATAATAATCACAATTTTTGCAATTTATTAGTGGATCACTCCACTAGCGTTATTATTATAAACAAAGATCAGAAACAAATGAAAAAAATTTTCGACGATACTGGACTTGAACCAGTGCCTTGAGCCAGACCGGGGCAGCACGCTCTACCATCTGAGCTAATCGTCCACACCAGTAGTCGACGAATTTTGTCATCTGTTCTTGCTTATGGATCTCTGTATGGTGCATCCGACTCTTTAGCCGTTAGCGCCGCCTAGTGCAGAACTATGAATTGTTCAAGTCCAATATCGTCGAAAAAATTTTTGATTTGTTTCTGATCTTTGTTTATAATATATGTTTTATTGTTGACATAATACAATTTAATTTCGACTTCCCATAAAAAATATGCAATCTGCTGATCAAATCTACTTTGGGGAGCTGGATCATATTTCGACTTATGTTCCTTTAGGAAAGTTGTTCAGGCAAATCATCTCGCTTCGGGAAAACAACCACTAAAATTTCACACTGTTTAGTAATTTATTTCAGATACATTCGAGAGATATTTTATTTATTTAAACTTTATTGCACAATTCAAAATGGTACAAAACGGTAATCCTTTACAATTTGTTACATACGCGATGCTCTGGAGTCATACGGCATTGCACAAATCATATGTGGGAAACTTAAAGTACCTCCACGTACCCCACTGCATTGACTGCATTATCGACTTAAGTGTTGCGTTGTGATTATGATACCTTTGGCACCTCTTAACTTAAGGCGGCCACGCAATACTTATCACAGCTTTGAGTATATTCCATTCATTAGTGTCTCTACTAGTGGCAAGTTTGTGCTATCAGCTTGAGTGAGTCAGTCTGAGTTCTTCATTTCTCAAATCCGTGGAAAAGTCGACTCTTCAAAGTGTTAGAACTAATATCCGTGGAAAAGCCGAGTCGTCAAAAAGGTGCGAATCAGTGTCCGTGGAAAAGCAGAGTCACTATAGAATAACCGTAACCGGGAAAATAAAATTTAAGCACGACAAAGCAATGAGATATTTGGATAGATATTTGGATTTAACTGTCAAACGCGACTTAGTGACAACCGGAAAAGAGATATATTTTAATCAATGGAACGCACAGACCTTCCATCCTCTAAATGACGTCATCTTCCGGTTTAGCAATTTCAGCTATTTTTTTCGAAAAATAGGAGCATAAGAAATCTTAAAATATATTTTTTGGATTGTATATGTATTTTTCTATACATTGGATATCAATTTAGGGCTATAGCCAAATATGAAATCTTGTCAATTGTGCGACGCTCTGGTATATTATATACAAGTAGTATGTGTATGTATTATAATTACCAGTTTCTCAATTTAAGTCTAAATTCCAGGTAACAGTCCAATTCTGCTGGTGGCGATTATGGGAACGATAGTTTCAATTGCTTTCTTTAATTTTGCCGGCATCAGTGTCACAAAGGAAATGTCTGCCACTACCAGAATGGTGCTGGACTCTGTAAGGTGTGTATTTAGAAGGGTTATTCCCATATGTTACCACCAACTTGTTACTACCTAGCACCGATCACTTTAGTGGTAACAGCTGGGAATTTTATTCCCAGTAGTTACCAGTTGGTAACAGATGGCAAAAAATCCTAGTTGTTACCACGGCGGGTGACAAAGTTGGTGGTAATGGCTGGGAACAACCTATTTAGAAGTACTCATATTATAACTTAATAGTATTTTATGCAACAGTTGTATAATAGGGGTCAAAAACGGCGAGCGGCGTCAGTTGCGATATGTGTGTGAGTATCGCAAAGGAAGACGCCACGAGCGTTTTTTGGCCCAATTATACAACGTTGCATACAATAGTTTTTCTACGACTAAGGGGCCCTTCATTAATTACGTAAGGACAATAGAAAGTATAGCAAAGGAAGAGGCCACGAGCGTTTTTTGACCGAATTATACAACGTTGTATAGTCTTTTAACTGAGCGAATCGGCCATTGTATTCTTTATGTCGATTAGTTCAGTTTAAAAACAAAAGACTATACTATATATAATAGTTTTCCTACAACTAAGAGGCCATTAATTACGTCAGATTTTTCGAACCCCTACCTCACACGGATCCATACATAATTAATGCATGACCCCAACGCACTTTTTAATAAAATACAAAAAGTCTAAATAATTATTATATTTGCGCCGAGATTTTTCTGGCAGCAGATTGTTTGATAAGTACCTTTTGCGCCGCGACACATATTTCTTCGGGAGTACAATTAGGCTCGTCTTCCTTCATTTTTCTCACTTTCAACAACTTATAACAAGACAACAACCAACAACATCAATATGAAAAAAATAATTTCGCCACGAACAAAATTAAAAAGCGGGCTGTCATTATCTATGGTTTTCTTATGTTTTAAATTCGCGTATACTTGCCAGTGATGAAAACATGTTATGATTTGAAAAAAGTAGGCGATAAAATATGTGTACCTACGTAAATTATAAAAAGTCTATGTTTTTTTTCTAATTACATTAACATAATTAATCCTTTGCGATTATAATTACGTTTATTTTGAAATCAATAGAGCGCATAGCAATTAATTTTTTTAAGCGAATTCTTTTTATTTTTATTCCCTTGAGTGAGAGTAATATTTTTTTTACTGTGAACTTAAAAAATGGACTTTTTCAAAAATTTTAAAACGATATTTAAATTTATTATCATCATAATTTTTGTCCATAACCAGTCATATCCATAGTAATATTGAGATCGCTACTTCACATCCGCTTTCTAGTTATGTAAGCTGGATAGTTTAGAGGATTATTTGGTCCTGGAACAAGCTAGTATTGCGTGTTGCAGAACGCTGGTGATCTGGATGGTGTCGCTGGCGGTGAGCTGGCAGGTGTTCCACTGGCAGCACCTGGTCGGGTTCGCGGTGCTCATCCACGGCATGGCGGAGTACAACGCGCTGGTGCCGCGCTGCCGGCGCGCCGCGCCTGCGCCCGCCGCGCTCGCCGCCGCCGCCGACGAACACGAAGACGAACATGAAGACGCCTGACCGCCCGGCACCGCCGATCTCCTTCCCCAGAGACCATCCAATCACTAGTGTCACACTGATCTATACTAAGAGATTAAGTTACTAAATTAAATACTAACAAATTATTCTGCTCTACACACATAATGGCCGCGTTCATCGGGTGGTACATAATGATAAAACACCTGCACATTTTCTGGAAAGTGCAGAAGGGGGAGAGTGGCGTATGCTGTATGAACCTCGCACAAAAAGAGGCGCTGAGCGGGCACGCCGGTACTAAGGGCTGCAATGAAAGTCGACAATTGTTAAGTTTTCTAACAACATCATCATCTATTTGTTGAGTAAATTTATGTCGCGGCATACATTTTACAATAATTGGTTTTATTTTGTTATTATTACTGAAATGCCCGCTCGGTGCCCCCTTTTTTGCGATAAAACTAAGAAATCTTATTCCGTGGTGATCAACTCGAACCTAACAAAGATATTTTCTCAAACATGCAATGAAATGTCGTCATTACATGCGTTATAACAGGCTTCAAAGTATCACGTTTCGGCCGGAACAACTAAAGAGAACTTTAAAGAAAGTTCATACAAAATTTAAGGCCTAGGCCGGGAGGTAACTTTTTTTTTAATTTAATTTAAACATGGCGTATGTGTTCATGAAAAGGCTAAACAGCTGAATTATATATATTTTTCTAGTGAATGGTGATAGGACCAAAAATATCCGGGGTAATGCCTTTTACACCCGAACTGATTTTCAGAACACAAATCTGTATGATTCATATAATGATGAAATAAATTCAAATATTGTCTATAAGTGAGTCACCAGCAAGACAATATTTAAAACACTGCATTTATTTATCTATTATAGTAATTAAGACTGATAATCAGGTTGCGTGTAGCGGCCCTAATAGGGTCTATTCGAACAAAAAAACTAGGAGGGGTTTGAGGGAAAATTAAAAAACTTTTGTCGTGCAGTTTTTGAGTGGTGTATTTTTTTATTTCATTGCGTGTGTTTGAGAAAAGCATAATTATGCATGTGTCCGTAAATAGGGCTTGCCGGCTTGTATCACTATCCGGCCTTCCTACTGTCGGCCGTCTATAGCTGCTCACTCGGCAAGCCCTTCTTTACCGGCATCTGCAGTAATGTACTATTACTATCATCTTTTATGTAACGTTCATAGCTTCGTTCTTAGACCGTGCGTGACAATCGTATAATTCCATAGTCCTTTTTTTTTTCAAGCTCCTGTATAAGTGGTTATACTCTGCCTATCGGCAAAATCAGTATATGCGGACAGGAGTGTAAACGCACGCGAGCGAGTAAACGAGACTATTACAAGTTGGCGAGATGACGTAAAGTTTCTTTTTGTGTATCATTTTTATACATATCTGTCATATTTACGATAGGACTATAAATTTAGTAACTCGATATGTAGCAAAATAAGTAAAACATTGATGAACAATCCATACTATATAATATTATAAATGCGAAAGTGTGTCCGTCTGTTACCTCTTCACGCTTAAAGCGCTGAACCGATTTAGATGAAATTAGGTATGGAGCTAGTTTGAGTTCCGGGGAAGGACATAGGCTACTTTATATCCCGGAAAAATACCCTTATCCGCGATAAACGAATTTAAGGCGGACGAAGTCGCGGGCAGAAGCTAGTTATATATAAAAAAATGCGATGATGCAACTCAAAATGGTAAGATCATAACCATTCCCATTTTGAGAGCATAGTCGGAATAACTATTCTTTTTTTTTTGCAATCGTTGACGACGCTATCATAGTCACAGTTGATCGCACATAGGTTTGGTTCAAACAGTCGCACCGTATCCCAAGAACCACTTGAACCTCTAAGCCGACTGCACAGTTGGTGCTCGTTCCCACACGCGTCATACATATTTTAGAATACAGCCTCTTTCCTGTGGACAATACAATAGTTAATGGCTTTGATAATTACTTACAATTTTATCGTACATATCTTGAGTATTAGAGACTGTACAATATGAATATAAGGTTCTGCTAGAAGAAATTCAATTTAAAACCTTTAACATTGGGATGTCCACAGGAAAGATACATAGTGATGGTTCAAATTAAAAACTTTCTGACCCATACAAGTTACAATTGGATAAAATCCATACGTTAAAAACCGTTACATTAAGCGTGACATTGACAAGTATCAGAAATAAATAAGAAAATACCATGTAGGTACGAGTAATGCCTTAAATTTGATGATCGGTGGACAACACGATAGTTACCCAGAATGCGGAGGTCAGGTTTCGATGAAATTGTATTTTCGAATTCACATTTTTTGAAAATATTTAATTAATTGTTATTATTACTTGTATTTTGATTTTCATATAAACATTCATACTACTTTTTATTTAATGTTTAATTTGAGCTACAATTATAGTTTTACATTTTTATTTGCATTATTTTTTTAAAGGAATATTCATTTAAAAAAGAACAAGGTGCTAATATATATGTATAGAGCTTATGAAGGTTCACTTCTTCCACATTCCTCTTTCATCCGCATTAAATTCTCAAATCATCTACTACCAATTTTGTCAACATCCCCACTTCATATCTCATCCACATTCCGGACTCGTCCACATTTCTAAATCGCCAACATTCCCAAGTCCAACCCATATTTCCAATACGACCAAGCCGGTTATATACCAAAGGTAAAAACCATTGATCTGTTTTGGTAGAACCATGTTGAAAAATAGGACGAGTTGGAAATGTCGACGAATTGGGAAAGTGGACGATAAAGGAAGTGGACCATTTGCGAATGTTGACAAGATAGGACACTGGACGAAATGGGATTGTTGACGAGCTAGGAAGTTGACAAAATGGGAATGTGTACGAAGTAAACATAAAGGCTTATATAGCAATCCGAAAGTTTTAAAAAGTTTGTCAAAATTGCATCATTATTGTTTAAGAGTCCGCAGTAAGCTCGGCCGAATTTCACCTTCCCATACAAACGGAGTTTCGTTCTTATTTTAAAACTACGTTGAAATAAAACAATTTAACGGATTATATCGCGTATATTATCTCATTTTAGTTCCCGACGTTTCGGAAGCTTTCCAGCTTTCCATGGTCACGGGAGGACTGGAGTCCTCCCGTGACCATGGAAAATTGTTTTATTTCAATGAGTAATAATCGCGGAAACAGAAGAAAATATTAAAACCACGTGTTAGATTGTAACGAAAATATGCATATACAATGACATGAGGTATATCTAGGCCTGAAACTAGTTTATATGCCTGCAGTTTATAAAACAAACGAAATAGTAAACAAGTTTTGTATGAAAAACTTAAATTCGCTGTATTTTTTTGACTATGGTATCCGAAGCTACATAAACTAATTACAGGCCTGCATATACCTAAACTTATTCTAAGTACAAAGTTTCAGAGCAAACTAGCTAGTCGTTTGAAAATGAGAGCGTAACTACGTTTGTATGGAGAACCGAGCTTACTGGGGACGCAAAACATCTTCAGGTGTGCCACGTTGCGACTGAGAAAAATAAATAAAAATAAATACTACAAATAAATACTACTAAATGATCTTTGAGTCGTAATTCAGAGTGTAACCTTTATAACTATAGGCTTCTGGGTTATAAGGAGACCTTAAATTTGGTTTATTTTTCAGTGCAGGCCCCGTGATACGGGTATAGTGTCAGGTGTGACTGTTTCAATTTAACCGATTAATTGGGGTTATGGTTGCCCACGATTCTTGCTCCTTAACACGTTGGCTGCCCACCATACTACACCTAAAGTATTGCTCCCACGCCCCATAAATATTTAATGATTCCACCGGTGATGCTCACAGCATCCCCCTATTACTGAGGTGCCATGAGCTTTACCTGTGGGATCACGTTTTCTTCTGTGTGTGGCCATGAGTATCATCGGTTGGATCAAAAGTAAATTTTCTCAGGCTCTTAATTACCTACTTCATCAGATGTTTTTTCATGAAAGTTATCCGTATTGTTTTTATTATTTTCTCAGACAAAAGGACTTACAATTTCAATAAAATAAATTGATATCTGAATAGCAGGTATTTTATTCAAGAATACTGTGAATGTGGCAACTGAAGGTAGTGTTTAGAACTGAGTATAGCTTATGTAGTGTGACGTTAAAATCAAACTTACATAATGGTATAAAGTAATGGTGATTTACGAATTTTAGAAGCCCCTCAGAAACTAGGTATCTAAAAATTCGAAAAAGTTAAGTTTTTGTAAATAACTATGGAGTCAATAACGGGTGTAAAAACGATATCATATAACTTTTTGTCTGTTTGAATCGGCATTATGGTGATCACTGTCTTGTCTTGGACAATAAAGCTCTGTCTCTGTCTCTGAGTGTTCTTACTCGACAGAGTCCAACGCTTCACTGGCGAGGATAACTGCGGCCACCATAAACATAATAATTTATTCATTTGTAAGATATAGGACTATACTAAAAGGCGTTAGTACTAAAAAATCTTCGTTCGCGGAGAAAAAGTCAAAACCCTTCATTTTTTCTTCAGTGTAGTCGGGTAAAACATATCCTATAACCATCTGGAGATACCCAGCTACCCATGTACCAAAAATAGTTGAAATCCGTTTAGCCGATTTTGCGCGATAAAGCCACAACGTCACATACAAACATACAAATAATAAAAAAATAATTGTTCACTACTCCTTACGAATAATTAAAAACAAAAAAACCAACCTGATCAGGTTGGCCAATCTTTCTGATAGAATTGCTCAAACTGTACTTTTAGTATTTCATGAAATATACAATTTTAATGTTTTTTTTTTCTCGCAGTCGAAGTGAAAAGCAAAGTGTATAACACGTGGCTAAAAGCCATTATGACACTCAGACATATTTGTCCTCGCTCACTTCGTGAGCGAGGACATATAATCACTTCGTGTCATAATTTTAGCCAATTGTCAAACAATCTACTATTTCACTTCTCCTGCTCAAAAACTAAGTCACATTAGCTTCGCGAAGCGAGACTAAAATAGTACATTTAGCCCCTAGGGTTTAAAAGAAAGCCATATAATCCCTTACAAACAAATGAAAAAAAACTTGCGGCCATCTACATACTCCTTACGAATAATTACAAACAAACAAACAAACCTGATCAGATTGGCCAATCTTTCTGATAGAATTGCTCATACTGTACTTTTAGTTTTGCATGAATTATACAATTTTAATGTTAAGTATTTTTTATTTTCTCGCAGTCGAAGTGAACAGGAGAGTGTTTAACGCGTGGCTAAAAGTCATTATGACACTCAGACCTATTTGTCCTCGCTCACTTCGTGAGCTCGTCCAAATAATCACTTCGTGCCGTAATGGCTTATTTTATCTCCTTGTCAATAAATCTACTATTTCGTTTTAGTGACCTCCAAATAGTCCATAACAATCTTTTTTTTTTTTTTCAAAACATCTTCAATGTACAGACATTTCATTTGTACAACTTTATTTGTTTTATTTAAATGAATAATAATCGCAGAAACAGAAGAAAACTTTATAATAGTATAGATATCGCAACAATTTTGGGTAGAAGGCGCTTATTTATACAAATAGATTTAAATTATTTATTATATTGTATGGAAAGAATACCGGTATTCAGACCCTGATTTAAAATACACTGTTCCATTTACTCTCCAACATGCCCTAATGTGACGTCATCGCAACAAAAAAGCGTAACTCGAAGAAATGGATAATCTCGTTTGGGAACAGTATAGCGTGGCATCAAAAAGATTCGTGGGTAAGCAGGACCAAACTTAACTTACCTATGAAGGGGGAGACCGGAGACCACACTCTTTGTAGTTTTGGTCCGATTTCTAGCTATTATATATATGTCGTAGAATAAATGCTCCATACCATAGAAACAGTCGTCACTTCGACTACAAGATACCTGCTATGACAAGACACTGGACACGTGCAGGCTGCAGGTGTTTTTTACGTCCAGACAGCTGCACGAGCATGGCCATTGGTGGGACCGGAGAGGCCGCCTTTAAATAGTTGAATCCGTCAATGAACGGGGACTTGATTTCTGATCGTCGAACTGAACAGATCTCCTCCTGTCTATCTGTACTTATTAAGTTTGATACGCAATAAAATGTGATACGTAACAGTTTACCCTACATCGTCTTAATACTCGAGAACCCCAGATCATGCCCACCGAGGAAAATTAGGATGAGGCGCCTTGGTCGCCAGTCCTCAACCCAGTTTCGACATATATTTGAATAAATAAATACAGATAGGTATAATCTCTTTCGCGCATAGCTGCAATGGACGAGACAGAAGATGATCATCCGATCATCCGCGCAACTTCTACGATTGTATTCCGGATTGGTGCACGTACGAACTAGTCCGTATCGCCTTTGATGATCGGGCCAAAACCGACTCGAGATGAATCGCGGCGTAGCATAAGCGCGTAGCATGACTGCGTATCGTGATCGCATGCCACGCGACGAAGATCTAATACAGGCAAATGATACAAGTGTCGACACACCTTAAGGGTTGCGTTTTTTCCGATTGAGGTACGGGACCCTAAAAAACATAGTTTGTGAATGTAAATTTACTGTTAATTTGTTATTAAATTAGTTTAAATCAATTATTAAATAAAATAAACAAGGAATATGGCTGCGGTATGGGCTCCTGTTGTGGAGCCACAGCACTGAAAAATGTGTACGAATCCTGGCTAATATCCACCAAACCTTACTCGAAAGTTCTCAAATTATTAAACCTTCCCTACCTGTACATTTTAGAAGTAGCAACGTTTGTCCGAAATAATTTACATCTTTTCACTTTTAGTCACAATACTCGACGCCTTCAAAATCTCGAGCTTCCAAAGCCTAAATTGGAAATATAATTTTAAGTACGGTCCATATTATATATAGAGCAATAAAAATATACAATATAAGTCCTGTAAATATAAAAATAAAGAATCAGACACGGCCTTTAAAAACAAACTGAAAAGTGTCTACTTGAAAAATGTTACAACTTTGTCATGGAATTCATGGGTGATTGAAATATCTAAGACGCTTTATTTACACAAACAAAAATATACTTAAGACATTGTATAGGTATGTATAGATTTAAGTTAAAATTGTACCTAATAAAATGTTTGCTACACCCGACAAAGGCCCTTGTAACTAGACTTAAGTCTGTAACTTGGTTACAATAAATATCTTATCTTATATTGTTAATAAATTACTTAAATTGTCATTTTTTAAATAAATTTAATGTCACTGATATTGTAGATGTTACGTTTTCGTACTAACCAACTACTACTACTACACTGCCGGACTATACTTACATCACTAAATATAATCAGTTGAACATTTGTATTATTTCCTTGGATTAATTTGAGAAAAGCACTAAACAAGCCTCGGCGCGAATAGGGATTGTCGGCCTCGTATCTATAACTACTCAGCCTGCAATCCCCTATTACGCAGCCTCTGCAGTAATGTAGGTACTATTGTATGAATTGATATGTATATGTCAGGCAAACATCGTCGTTTAATTTAATTTTAAAAAGAAAAGCTTAAGGCATTTTGAAACTGTCATTTTACAATTCTGGAGTTTTCAGTTTAAGAGGACACACTAGCAAAAGGCCTTTTGGAAATTGGGTACTTTTAAAAACTTTTGCTATCGCATCGCCTCAAATGCCCCGAATTACAGTGCAAAAGGGACAACTGCAGCTCGAAACGATCTGACCTACAAAAAATTGGCGAAAACAGGCTTTTGTACTACCCTATTTCCTCTTTCAAAACTGGACTAATTTTAGTGTTTCTTAGACATATAACGAGGGCTTCGGTTATGCTTCTATGTTTTCTGTTCTTTTAAATTCGTTAAATTTGTTTACTGAACGTGTGCTTATGGCGCTGCATAGTGGCATTTTTTTAAAAATAAACAAATTATTAAGAAAAATAAAACATAGGAGCATGGCACAGGTAAGTATAGATTAAGGTAAGGAAAATTTGCTCTAAGACAGTAATGCACGGAGGAAACGGGGAATTACGTTTGTATGGAGGAACGGCCACTAATATATCCTGTTAAGTTAGATATTATGAAATTTTGTCGTATCTGTAATTCGGTATTCGGTCACCTCAATATTTAGGTATTAGTGGAAGCACTGGGAATTACGTTCACTAAAAGGAAAACGCCGATATTTTTGCAAATATAAATATTTATTAACAGTAAATCAAACATAAGCGTAACTAATCTGTTATTAGAATATAAACACAAAACAGTAATATCACTTAAACTCTGAATTTTAATTCAAGACCAAAATCTGACATTTCTCATCTTGATTATTTAATCAAATAAACATTATTTCATAAAAATATGAATGAGAAATCGTGCAACCAGTAATATTAGGGTAAGTCTTGTTGATAAAAATACTAATACTTCAACCAGTATGCAGTGATCACAGCGAAAGTGCGCCCGTTGATTTTAGATTTTGGTCTTGAATTAAAAATCAGAGTATATATAAGAAGAAAAAAATACCTTTAAAAACAAAAAAATATTTTATCACAACACAACAAAACGGGGCTTAATCGCGTATAAATATGATTTATTTAACTTGGACTTTTCCTTCGAGACCATGGACGTAACGCGACGTCCGAAACGTCGAAGAATTACCAACGAAAGGTAATTAAATAGCTAAATCCTATTTATACGCAATTAAGCCCCGTTTTGATGTGTTGCGATAATAAGTGAAGATCGTGTAAGTTTAAATTAAAAAAATATATTGGTAATGACATTCGGGCAATGGGGTTAAACGCTCAAACCGACATTAGTCCAAATAATATAATTGAGATAGACTTACGTTAATTAACAACAAGAGACACACAATGTAGGTGCAATTTTACCCGTGTTGAACAAATAAACTTTTTGTATTTCAGAAGTAAGGGGGAATGTATGTGACGTGTAAGGGGTCCCGTACAACATCTCACGAAAACTATATATACGTTATACTTTTATAATTTTATACATAAATTATTATTTACTATACAGTAAATAATTATCGATAACACATATCGACATAATATTAGACTACATACCTAGTAAGTTTAGTACTGCTACTGAACACCGGAGGGCGTTTTTATTAGGTACCATAAGTTTAGGGACATTTTCTAGAATCATCTATGGACGATTTTGTTTTATTCAAATTATTAAATAAATATACATAATACCTACGAAAATAAGCTGAAGTCACGTTCAGTGCTTTTGCCGTAACGTGACTTACAGGATTTCAAGACAAAACTAGGCATATTTCCTGTAAAATTATTTTTATTTCTAATGGTTTGTTGCAATTTAAATGCGTCATGTCAGAGCAACGTGTCATACTAGACTAAACGACTTGTTACCTCGAGGTAACAAGTCATGGATTACGCCTTGGTTCGCGATGTCCTGTCTATAGTTAGTTAATATTGAATGTCTTTGAGCATTTTCCACCATTGACCACCTTCACACACTAAATCACTAAATCAAATAATTGAAAAATACAACGAATACAACCAGCCTCTTTACTTAGCATTTGTGGATTATGCCAAAGCATTTGACAGCATCACTCATTCAGCCATAGAAAGTGCACTTAAAAACCAAAACATTGAACCCACTTATATAAATTTAATCCACAGTATTTCTAACAACAGCACAGCGGCCATTAAACTGCGGTGTACCTGCCCATCGTTCCCAATACAACGAGGCGTGAAACACGGCGACCCGCTATCTCCAAAATTATTTACGAGCTCACTTCACGAGGCGTTTAAGAGCCTGACGGTTTTGTGGGAGGCAAAGGGAATAGACATTGGTAACCGAAGGTTATCTAATCTTCGTTTTGCTGACGATATTGTACTCTTTGCCTCTTCAGCGCCAGAACTCCAACTCATGCTCCAAGACCTCAGCTCGGCAAGCCTTCAAGTTGGACTTAAAATGAATAGTGTATAATCTGCACATCTACCGTTACCCTATGTTGACGAGTATATATACCTTGGCCAGTTAGTCTCTTTCAGCAACAGACTGTATTCTGCCCGTCCTAACCAATGACCGAGAGTCAGAAATCCAAATTGAAGATTTGTCAACGGGCAACGGAGCGCAGCATTCTCGGTGTTAAAAGGACAGATCGTGTCCGGAACACTACGCTGCGCTCTGTCACACGAATAACGGATGTTGGAGAAAAAACCGCCAGGATAAAGTGGGACTGGTGGGAAGTGGGTCACGTGTGCCGCATGCACCCGGAAAGGTGAGCTAGTGTGGTCACTAAATGGGTGCCACAAGATGGGCAACGTAGACGGGGCAGGCCTAGGCGGAGATGGCGGGACGATCTGGATGCGTTTCTTAACAACTTGCCGGAGGTAGCATCTGATAGAGAGTCGTGGAGATCTAAGGAAGAGGCCTTTGCCCAGCAGTGGGACACTAAAATAGGCTAATAAGTATAAATTATACATGGTAACAAGGATTTTTTTTGGTAAAATCAACATAAGTATTAATATTAGCATATCTACTTAACTTGAGGTACAGAATTTTCGCAAATCTTTAACTGCTAACCTCTAATACAACGAATTTACCTGTTCAGTAAATTCAATTTCTTGATCCCTGGAAAACACTGACTTACGACCAAGTTGGAGACTATCAAGGTTGTCCGTTCATCAGTCTCTCTCTCCATTTTGAAAATGGGATCTTAAATGTAAATAATCCCTGCTCTTCTTTTAGACATCCTTTTTCAATTGCCGTTGCCGCTTTTGCGTTGATTAAGTTTTACTCGCTTCATGCCGCTTTAGTAGTAATTCTTTGATAATTTCTATAAGCATGTCTGCAAGAAAAAAAATAAGTGGGTAATGGCGTTCGCTTAGGAGAAATGGCGCTCATCCGAGCAGTATTACCCCAAACGGCAGTTTCGATTTCAAAAATTATACTCGTAAGATAGTGCATTAAAATCAACTTGGCCTTTAACTTACTTTAATAATACGAATAACAAGAAATACAATACATGTATGTAAATGTGTCAAATTTGAACTTACCGATAAAAACATCCAGCGGAAAATAAGATCGAAGTAGCTCCAAACAAACACATGACTCTCGCGTCTTTCGAGCAGACTGGTGGGGCCTATTGCCACTGGCTCAAGCATCACTCCCCGCTCTCTTCCACCCGCACGCCGCCAATACACGCACTGGTTTTATCAAGTTATTGAGATGAGCGCCATTAGCCGGTGACTGGTATTAATTACCCCTGCTTCCCCTATGAGCGCATGACATTTGAAACTTAGTGAAATTTGTAAATTAGGCATTCTGCAAATTAAGTGGAATAAAGCCCTTCTCAATTTTCAAGACACTTTTTACCAATTTCCTTTTGAACGTTGTGTGTTACTTTCGTATCCAAACAAGTTTTTTTTATAGTACACTTGAGTATAGCTAAATACTGAATGCTCAGCACATAAATAATTTATAACGTTCAATAGACAATGTAATCAAAAATGTCAAGGCAAATAGAGACATTAATACAATCCCCTCGGTGCTAAGTAAGCGCTAAGGAAATCAAAGAGAAAGCGTTACTTGAGAGGCGTTGTCCTCTAATTTTCCCTCTGATTAGGATATGCGTGGTGCCTGGTCGCAGGCAGAAAAACATCATGCGCTAACTCTACTCGGCCGCATACTGATAATTGGGCACTTCTAAAAGCCTTTTTTTGCTTTTAACTCGCTGTTCCTTTTCTCCTCGGTCTCCCCTACTCTTCGTTTACGGCTCTTCCTTCTAGATAAGCCTAGGAGAAAAGTAAGGCAATGATTGAGTTCTATAGACGCCAACATCTATGTACTTACTGATGATTTATACCTAACTAACTCGTATTAGCAAAAGAAAAGAGATATTTTAACAATCCATTTATTAACCAGAAATAATATCCAAGTTAGTCTACTGAAGTCCTGCAAATACGCCAAATACGCTTCAAAACCGAGCACAGCTTCAGTCGTCGGATACAACGTTTTAGGAAAATGTGACTAAGAAATTAGAATGACTTAAAATGTAGTGACATGTTTTATGGTCAGGTCTGCAAGTCCTTTTGCTCACTTAAGAGTCCCCGGCAAGCTCGGCCGAATTACACCTTCCCATAGAAACGGAGTTTCGTTGTCATGTTAAAACTACGTGTTGTATTGTAACGAAACTTTGCATATACAATAACATGAGGTATATCTAGGCTTGTAATTGGTTTTGGAACCCTTATAGTTTAATCATGTCCGTCCGTCCGTCCGTCCGTATGTCACAGGCATTTTACTCTTAAACTATAAGACGTATACCAATGAAATTTCTAACATAGATATCTTGTGTAAAAGCCGCTACTTAGTTTGATAGTTAAATAAAATAATACATATTTCTAGGGGGGGCACTCACTACATGTAACCGGAACTGAAAAAAAATATTTTTCAGCTAATATCAATGTGTGGCACACTATTCGACAGATTTTCTAAAAACACATTAATGTTGTAATAAAAAAAAAATGATTAAGTTAATATTTTCGGAAATATTCGCTACGAAAGTAGCAAAAATTGTGTCCCTCCCCCTCTATTTTCTAAACGGTATGTTCAAAAAATATGAAAAAAATTACTAATTTAAAACTAACTAACTAAATACTGCCAACGAAAATTGTTTTCAACATGATCGGACGTACCGTTTTTAAGTTATTGCCAAAAACTGCGATTCTCAGAAAAAGGACTTAAGTGCCGGGGAGATACGCTCTTTTGTTAGTGTTTTTTTTTCATATCGTATTTTTTTCATCTGTAGTGCATTTTTTTGTATAAACAGCTGCAGAACCCTACATTGAGCATGGTGCGACATGCTCTTGGCCGGTTTTTTTTACTATGGTATCTGAAGCTACATAAACTAATTACAGGCCTGCATATCCCTTAACTTATTCTAAGTAGATACAAAGTTTCAGAGCAAACTAGCGAGTCGTTTTCAAATGAGAGCGTAACCACGTTTGTATGGAGAACCGAGCTTACCGGGGGACTCTTTAAGATTTAGCTTTTGCCGTAGGCTTCGGTTTTTCTCCATCAGCTGAAACAAAGAATACATCCGTGGTTGTAGACTGATCCACTTTCGTATCTCTTGAATACAATTTTACGACACAAACCGAGGCGGCAGCACTCTAACTTTAATTTGTGGTATTATATCGCTCACAAGATTGGGTCGATCTGCCATTTTTATGATTTTGTAAACATCTAGGACCAACTATACCTAAGTGTAAAGATACGCCACGCCGCGCCTATACATGTAGTAGGCATATTCGTCTGACAATAGGGAATATGCATGAATTTGTAATTTTTGCTTTATTAAAAGGTCATTCATGTAACAAACAGTAGACAAAACTATTTTTTCGAATAGCTATAAAAATAACCAAGATATAAGCCATCAAACATTTCTTTCTATCTTTTTCTTGCAAAACAGAATTTACCTAATATCGGGTTTATGGTGACGTAACAGTGCATATCGGACCTCTCTGTCTAATTACTAGTTTAAAATGCCTATATTATGCGTATTTCTTGGCCGATTTTAATTTCACATTTTGAAATACTTTTTACGGTATTTTCATATTTAGTTAAAAAAGCGATTAAAAAATTCATGCATGTAGGTACCCTATTAGCTCCGTGTCCGTAATAATCTCTTCATTAAAGTGATATTGAAAATAAAAACTTAAATAAAAATAAAATAAAAATAGTTTATTGTAGACCAATGATCCATAGGATGTTAGTAACAATTTTAACTTAATAACTATGTTAGTAGGTACAAATACAATACATACATAAGAAAAATAAAAAAAGGCAAGTCGACCCGCGATTGGTTGCGGCCTCATCCTATTTGGCTTTACCGATGGCCACTTCCACCCAATATTTAATTAAGGGGCAGTCCAGCCTCTCCGACAATACCCTGAGGAGGCTATTGCCGCTGCCACGCACTCGCCTGAGTAGTGATCCAACACGCTAAAATCTTCATCAAAGAAGTACATGAGTAGATTTTGTTTTTTACTGTTGAACTTGCTACCGGTACAATATAAGAACACTAATTTAAAAACCCCGCTGTCATTACATGACAGTGTTATTGTGTGCGTGACCTCAACTCACGTGGAACTAGCTTATACTTACAGTTTTTTGATAAAATCTAATGGGAAGCATTCCCTAGGCGTTTCAATAGCATCTCGGCCAATATAAACTTCCAGGCATAATAGTGTTTTTTTTGCGCGGCCGGTAGATCGAAAGCGCTGTAAAGCGCAGACGACGCGGCGCGAGCGAACTACGCGAATTGATATCGAGCTGAGACGGCGATGCGACCCTTCGATTCGGCATTCATATGAATGCCTTTCCCCACCTCGCTCGCCCCCGCTCGCCACCCGACACGCACACATAGCCGCGAGTTTTGTTACTGCACACAAGTGTCGCTGTCGTTTCTTTTTACGTTAGTATATATTTTCTTTGACAATGGTCATTCACTTTTTACTACGATACTTACCATTATTGTATTAACATTTTAACTAGGTGTTTTGCGCTTCTTTAAATATCATCTGACTAAAAATCATCTGACTGATTAGCTTGTAGGATTGAAAAATAAGAAGCATGTTGGGATTTATAGAGCAAAATCTCACATACATTTTAATATGATTGTATTTTTATTTTATAGTTTTGCATCCATGGATCATTAAAAAAGAAGTGCTGTTTCTAAACGAGCAGGTGATAAAAAATATACCAGATCAGCCACGGCCAGATTTTATCGTGTACAGTCTTTAATGCGCACTTTGATATATAGTACAAGTAATTTACCACCGCCCAAAGTTTGTATTTAATTTTATTCATATTTTATGCATTTAGGAATTATGAAACGAGGAAATTATATTGCATCGCCTGAATTTACTGATTTGTACTTTAAACAGAGTGAGTACCATCCATTTGTATTCCAAGATAGCAAACATGTTTTTTTATGGCAATTGTTCACCATGCTTTGGGGTGCATATTAGAACATGATATAGGGTAGGTAATATTTTTTTGCAAATAGCAACACTAAATTTTTCGGAAACTGTCAGAGTGAGCGGCGGCGGAAAATTGACGGGAAACTATAGGTCACTTCGTGCATTTTTATTTATAATGGATCGTTTCAAAGGCAAAACAACGGGCTTTTTGTTTTAAACAGTTTTATAAGAAGATGATGAGATGGCCGCGATCCCTCGCTAATATAGGTTACCATGTATAATTTAATTTTTATCGATGTTTCAAAAGTGCAAAAATTTTTGGCACACCCTATACAGGGTGTTTGGTAACAGGATGCAAAGTTGAAAGGAGGTGATAGCTTAGGCCATTTAGAACATTTTAAGCGATATATGTGTTAGGCAAATCTAATTAGTTTTTTTTAATTTAAGTTTTATGATTTTTCTGGGAAAACTCCAAAATTTCAGACTACATCGACAATAGTACTTTTTTTACTGTAGGTAGCATTTTTGTGTATTTTTTTTTTGTATTGTGAAATGTCTATCGTACACCATAAAAATTATTTGAAACATCTGTGTCTAAAGAAAAAAAAACTACAGCGATTTAAAAATTAAATAACATGAAAAAAATGATTTAAGTGTTTTCTAAGGACGGTAAAAAAAAACTAAAATAGCCCCGGTTCTTCAAACCATTTAAGAAACATGCTTGGTTATTGCCCTTTCATTTAAGCTATCAAGCACGACTGTAGCTATCGTATCTTTAAAAATAAGCCACTTAAACCAACTAGAGAGCTAAAATGTTTCACTCTACTTGTGATACTTGTGACGAATCTAATTATGATTTTGTAATAAAACATTGGTTCATAATACTAAGTTGGCGTTTACCTGCCATTTGAAATGTTTTGAAAGGGTTAAGTGCAGTGGATAAAACTGTCACATGCAATTTTAATAAACAAAGGTTCGCGCTTGTGTGAAACAAAAGGGACCGATAGCGGCGGGCGGCGTTTAATGAATGATGACTCAGCCGTTTTACCTTTCAAAATAAGCTACCTGAACTGATAAGAGGGAATTTGTATTTCTTTTGACTTACGACGAAATCAAACAAAAGCATAAAAGTTAAGTTATTTATTTCCACACTTAATTCAAAAACAAGAAACAATCATCGATTGTTTTCTAAATGGGACCCGCCGTTTCGAATACAAGCACGAGCCCGTCTTCTTATTTCCGTGATGGTTGTTCCGGGAGTCATTTCTTCCCTCATGGTTTCGAACGCTGCTTGGATCCTCTCTCAACTCTTCTACGGTATTAATTTCCTCTTCTGTGTAAACTAGCTCCTTAGCCCGGCCCCAAACGAAAAAATCAAGTGGAGTTAAATCGGGTGACCGAGCGGGCCAAGGGATTCGTCCGCCTCTGCCGATCCAACCGTCCGGGAAACAGTTATTTAGGTGTTCCCTTACAGCCAGGGAGTAATGGGCGGGACAACCGTCGTGCTGGAATGTCACAGCACCGGGCAGCTGGTCCTCGTCAATCAGCCCGGGCAAATCGTTTTGAAGAAATTCCAAATAATTTACACCATTTAAATTATCTGGCAAAAAATGTGGCCCAATAAAAACTCTGCCGATTATTCCAGCCCACACGTTGAGGGAAAACCTTCTTTGGAAGGACTTGCTTTTTCCAATGTGGATTATTGTTTTTATCAGCCCATTGGTGAAGGTTGCGAAAATTCGTGGTCCCTTCCCGGGAAAATTTGGATTCATCGGTCCAAAGAATCCTTCTTAAAAAGCGTTGCTCTTCGATGTCAGCATTGAGTAAAAATCGGCAAAAGTCTACTCGACGTGCAGGGTCTTTTTCCTCCAGTCCTTGAACTCCGGTGCCGTGAAAAGGATATTTTCCCTCGTGATGCATGGTACTCCATACTTTCCATATGGACATGTCAAGATTACGAGCTACCACTCTGACGCTCGTAGTCGGATCCTCTGCAAATGCCCGTACAACATCGTCCTCCAAATCAGGGCGATTACGTCCTGGGTTCCTTCCACGTTGCCCAGCAATTCCGTTTTCACGTAGTCTTCGGAATGAGGTGTAAAACACTCTCACATTAGGCAACCTCCGGTTTGGAAAACGCTCTTGGTATAACCGTCGAGCCATTGCTCCATTACCGTCAAGTCTGCAGTACATGTAGACAATGTCGGCGTATTCTTCGTTCGTAAACTCCATGTTTACAACGAAGGAATCGTAATTACACGTGAAGGAGCGCCTACGGCAGCTACAACTTGACACGGTAAATTTTGGATGACAGAGGGAATAAAAACACAATGAACGCCTAACCGCAACTGAAGCTGTAATTAGACTAAATTAGTAGTTTTTGCATAAATACGCAAGTAGCAAATCAGTTTATCTTTAACAATAAAGCATAATAAAACGGCTTGAGTCATCTTTGTTAAACGCCGCCCGCCGCTATCGGCTACCTTTTGTTTCACACCACCGCGAACCTTAGTTTATCAAAATTGCATGTGACAGTTTTGTCCACTGCACTTCACCCTTTCAAAACATTTCAAATGTCAGGTAAACGCCAACTTAGTATTAAGAACCAATGTTTTATTACAAAATCATAATTAGATTCGTCACAAGTATCACAAGTAAAGTGAAACATTTTAGCTCTCTAGTTGGTTTAAGTGGCTTATTTTTAAAGATACGATAGCTACAGTCGTGCTTGATAGCTTAAATGAAAGGGCAATAGCCAAGCATGTTTCTTAAATGGTTTAAAGAACCGGGGCTATTTTAGTTTTTTTTTACCGTCCTTAGAAAACACTTAAATCATTTTTTTTTTCATGTTATTTAATTTTTAAATCGCTGTAGTTTTCTTTTCTTTAGACACAGATGTATCAAATAATTTTTATGGCGTACGATAGACATTTCACAATACAAAAAAAATACACAAAAATGCTACCTACAGTAAAAAAAGTACTATTGTCGATGTAGTCTGAAATTTTGGAGTTTTCCCAGAAAAATCTTAAAACTTAAATTAAAAAAAAACTAATTACATTTGCCTAACACATATATCGCTTAAAATGCTCTAAATGGCCTAAGCTATCACCTCCTTTCAACTTTGCATCCTGTTACCAAACACCCTGTATTTCGAAAATTGTGCTGTTTAAAACTTATAACATGATATTTTTCCAGCACTCCCTTTCGCAGCTTCGATTTTTTTAAAACGTTGATATATCCATACTAATATTATAAATGCGAAAGTGTGTCTGTCTGTCTGTCTGAAACCTCTTCACGCTTAAACCGCTGAACTGATTTGGATGAAATTTGGTATGGAGATAGTGTGAGTCCCGGGGAAGGACATAGGCTACTTTTTATTCCGGAAAAATACCCTTATCCGCGATAAACGAATTTAAGGCGGACGAAGTCGCGGGCAGAAGCTAGTCAATACTTATAATTTGTAAAAATGAAATGTCTGTACATTGAAGATATTTTCATAAAATTGATTGTTACGGACTATTTCGAGGTCACTAAAACGAAAAACATTGTTTTTGGATTTTATGTATGTTTGCATGTTTGTATGTGTCGTTGTGGCTTCATCACGCAAAATAGCCGATTTCAACTATTTTTGGCACACAGGTAGCTGGGTATCTCCAGATGGTTATAGGATACTTTTTACCCGACTAGGCTGAAGAAAAAAATAGGCATCTTCTAGTATTGTATAAATTTGGCTTAAAGCGCCGTTACGGCCCGGCCACGACAACGCGCGACCAGCGGGCAGCGGCGAGGACCAACCGCTGGACGAATGGACACAGAAATCGCTCGCCGCTGCCGCCGGTCGCGCGCGCGTTGTCGTGGCCGGCCGCAAGGTCACCGAAAAATAGGGTCAAGGGGTGAAGCCGCCCGCAAGTGGGGATACACAGTATAGTGATAAACATTACTGTGATAATTCCAACTAGTACACAATTTGTAACGCGTCCACATTCCCAACTCGTCGACATTCCCAACGTGTCCACTGTCCACATACCAATCCCTAATCGTCCATTTCCTACTTCATCCATATGCCCATCCCAAATTGTATTTATTTTTATCTCGTCCAAATTTCCTAACATGTCCACATTTCTATTTCCAACTAGTCCACTCGTGTGGACGACATGAATAGTGGCAGAATGTCACGCTTATGGTTGTTTTTTAAATGGCAGAACGCCATGATGTCGGGTCACAGATTAATATTGAAACAAAAGAAATACACACAATGTTTTTCATCACATTTGCGAGGAAATAAAAAAAATATACAAAAAAAATATATTTTGAAAAAAGCAACGGTCAAACAAATTAATGGCACTCGGTAAAACTGGTAAAAGAGATTGACCACTTTTTTCAATAACTTTTCCACAGATTCCGTGCAGCCAGATCGTACCAATTTTTAAACTAAAATTTAATAAAATAATTGCAAAACTCTTTCAAATAATAGTTAAATATATAAGTTTTATATATTTGTAATAAATGGGTTGTTGTCAAGTTTTGAAGATAGGAAATAAACCTTGGCTGATTTGAAACCTCCATAGTCTGAAATGACGTACGAGTTGGCTCTATATTTTAAAACTAAACTCATAAGTAACTGAAATCTCTTGGGAGTTATAAAAATCCATAACTCCCGTGGGAGGTAAATCGGCTATACCTGCTCTATACGCATGCGTCTGCGTGTACTAGCACCCTTTACGAGCAAGTATGATGAAAATTTCATTATGAACCTCTTGTTATGCCGCACCCAAAACGTGAAACTTGGCAGCCTATGAACAACACAAATTTTATTGTATATGAGAAATAGCTGTTTACTTATACTTAATATTATAAATGCGAAAGTGTGTGTGTGTTTGTCTGTCAGTCTGTCTGTCTGTCTGCCTGTCTGTCTGTCTGTCTGTCTGTTCCTTCTTCACGCTTAAACCGCTGAACCGATTTGGATGAAAGTCGGTATGGAGATAGTTTGAATCCCGGGGAAGGACATAGGCTACTTTTTATCCCGGAAAAATACCCTTATCCGCGATAAACGAATTTAAGGCGGACGAAGTCGCGGGCAGAAGCTAGTAAATACATAAATAATACAATATCTTGAAATAACGTATTTTATAATAATGATAACTATGGGCTAAAAATTTAGGGTAGTTACAAGTACTTATAAGCCTGAACTAGGATTCCCTGTGTTTCAGGCAAAATAGGACTTACATACAGGGACCCGCCCACCAATTCCCAGAAAAAAGCCTTTGAACGGCTTAGTCTTTCAATTAATTGCCCAAACGATTTGCTTACCTTTCAAATTGATATCCCATTAGTTTTACTTAGCCGTATGAAGGGGTTTCACTTACAAGGATAGCGCTACTTCTCAAAGGGTATCCGTTTAATACGAATTTAAAGCGCTGACCCATTTAACGAATAATCTAAGGAAAGGTTTACTACAACGAGTTTTTTGTGGAAATGTACCTATCTTCAGCTCACTGTTGCCGTGTCGCGTTTGCCTATTTCATTTATAAGGCGTTTGCGACTTGCGTAGTGCGGTGCGGTTTAATATTTTCAATTAAGTTCTTTGGAAGCCGACGTCAAAGTTGTATTGTGTGTGTTTTGTCCAACGTGTGGGTTTGTCAACATAAATTGCAAAATTTTGCCGGAAACGGGTAACTACCAAATTACTTTAATATAACGGGGTGTCTCGGGTACAAGAAATATTATTCTGACCAGTCCGTTAGTTAGATTATCAAAAAATATTGGACACACATTATTTTTATTGTCGATCAAACGAAAAAAGACAAAGTTAAAGCGCGTCAAAGTTAGGGAGTGGGGGCGCATGACGTTACGCCGTGCGAAAAACGGGCGCACGGCGTGACGTCACGGGGAACTTTGACGGGCTACATCTTCATCTTTATTTGTTTAATTGACAAAAGAAAAAATACGTGTCCAATATTTTCTGATAATGTAACTGACGGACGAATTATATTTGTTTCGGACACGAGCCTATAATTTTGTATATTTGTATTTCTGGTACAGTCTACTACAAAGTGATGTATCCACTTTTGGACCTTATTACAAATTTACAATGCAATGGGTGAGATTGAGTTTTTCATCCGCTAAACTAATATACCGCATTCCCGAAATACCAGATTTTTCAAAATACCACATTTTTGATGTATCACATTACCAATATAACAAATTTTCATTTTTTCATAGGTCATTCTTGTAACGATTTAATTCCATGAGTACCTTTCAATTTCATAACCCGGTGGGAATGTGGTAAAAGCTAAGAGTGTTATATATTGATAATCCAACTTTTTTTGCAAAATCTGGTATTTCGAGAATGTGGTATATTAAAGACGAGCGATTTCATCGACAAAACAAACATTTCGTAGAATGCTTCATGTCATTAAATTTTACAAGCTTTTATTTAACTTGAAATTTATGTACGAGTATGTTGTATGTCAGGGTCAAATCTTGCAAGTTAAATTTGACCCAAGTCCCGGTTTCTAACTGACTGTGACATGCAACTACAGGTGCGGAAAGCACTCAAGTGGATAATACAAGAAATACAAATACAAATAACAAAGAGTTGACGACGCTGACCTTTCAGGTCACCACTCAGCTTTATGCCACGGCAAGCCGTGACGCTGATTTTCGGTGGTGCCCTGTAACTTAAAACTAATTTATAGGTACCTAACCTACCTAGTTTATTACCTAAACTTAGACCTAGTGGGTTATTTCACGAACGCTATTTTTACATCAAACCTTAATATTAGTTTTTAAATTGTATTAACTAATTTTCCTAGTTTGTCATTACTTATAAGGACTATAAAAATAATAAACCATAAACAAGTTAATTTGTACGGTAACACTTAAACAACACAAACGATTCCAATTGAGCTGTTATAAATAAAGATCAATATAATGTACAAATATAAATGTAGTATAATGTTAAATAATTACCACTGATTTTATTAAAAAAATACTACATGTCACATGTTCCTATATAATTATTAAGAAAATACAAATGATGTTGCAAAACCGGAAGTGCTATAACAAAGTTGCTAACTATAGTCATGTTGTCATGTTACACATAATCACGATCACGTTTAACTCGCCCACCGCGTACCGATCAGGAAGAAAAGAAAAACGAAGAAACATTAAGAACAACAAAGAAACATTACGACTAAGTAACACAGAGGCGCTCCGCTAAGGTAACATTCTCAGACGTTTTATGACTGTCCCTCGAGGAAATATGCACGACATTTTAATTTAAACGTATGAACTGATTGCAGCGTGCGGATGGGCGGAAGCAGATTGTACCAGCCCTTCGTGACGGCATATCTAAAACTACCACGAAACGCAGCTGTGTGGTGTGAGGGATATATGAGCTGAAGTAATCTTACGGGTCTGACTTCAGAAGATCTTGCATTTCGTGCCCAGGTTAGCTTAATGTAAAGGTATGACAGCAGCTGTCGATTCACAATACTGAACACCAAAGTGGCTAAATGGAGTCTTTGTCGCGATGACATTTTCAAAATTCGACCACTATTTAAATAACTATGGCGTCACGTGTGCTCGCGGTGGAATATGAAAACAAAAGCGTGCACGTGCGTTTTGAACGCGTTGAATATGCCACTGCGTGCGCGCCAACAGACGGGGCCCGCGTACACGATATCGCCATAATTTAGTGTAGAGGGTACTAGTGTATCGCAAAGTCTAATTCGCAGCTCAACATTAAGAAAGTCACGAATCTTATATAGAATCTTTAACCTGTAAAAGCAATTTCGCACTACGTTCAGCACGTGGGTTTTATAACCATACGTCGTTATCGCAGGTACAATTACAAATCAGATAAAGAGCAGATAAAACAGAATGTCTATTTGGTAGAAAAGGACGTATTCTGCCTACAGCTACTAAACATCTAAGAAGCTCTTTACATGTGGAGAGTTTTCTCTAGAAAAGATCAATAAAAAATACAGCCGCAAAGGGGTATGGGTTTAAACTGTTGTCATATGTTTCCATCTGTTTAGTTAACAAGTTTATACATAGGAAATAAGTAAATTTAATTATCTTTTAACGTCTTTTTTTAACAATTTTAACAATATATACGTACTTGTGTGAAGATAACTGTTATCGTCTACTAATTAAACGCTTACCTACTTAGAAGAAAGTCTATTTAAAAAATAAGAAAACAACGTGTGTAATTTTTACTAACGTGTATTTTTCACATGTCTTATTTGGTTTTCGTAATAGATTACAAAGATTTTTTCTATATTTTCCACAGTCAATTGGCGGCGTCTAGCAGTAAATATCCATTTTAATTGACTAAATGATCTTTCAACATCAACTGTTGTTGTAGGTGCATACTTGAAACGATGGAAATAATCTAGAGTAGTGTGACAAACTCGTAATGATGATTCAAGTATTATCTCCTTCCCTTGTATCAATTCATTATTATTTTTTATTATGTCAAATCAGTATTTTTCTTCAAGACATGTTTCAGCTTTTTAAATATTCTTTTTCCATTAGCACTCAAATTTAATTTCGACATATGCTTGTGTGTTTTTTGAACGATAGCTAAACTTTCACTGACAGATAGATTCGGGCACTGCAATTTGTTTATAGCGTCTGGGAGTACCTGAAGATATTTCGCTATAAAATTTAAATCATTCCGAATTTTCGCACTGCGAAAGGCTTTTTTTGCCTTTGTGATACATGCTGCGTCAGAATCACGAAATGTGTCCACAACGCCTTTTATTTCCTCGAAATACTTGTTATAGTATGTCGCAGCCTCAATCCACGTTCCCCAACGAATAATCGTTGGATTTGGAGGTAAGGGTATTCCATTAACCATTTCTTTAAATGTTTTTATTCTTTTTGGCGATTTTCGAAAAACTTTTTTTACATTTGATATTAATTTATTCACTTCTTTAAAAAGAACGCGAACATGATCAGCAACTCTGTTAAGACTATGAGCCAAACATGTAACATGGAGAAGGTTTGGGTAATTTTTTTTCAATGTTCTACCCGATTTTTGCATGTACCCTACACCATCAGTTAATAATAACAACACTTTCTCATGTTTATTGTGGTCGGGACCCCACAAATTATCCAGTGCATTTTAGACGGTATCCGTTACACTTATATTGTTAGTTTGTTCCAATTTTTTGCTTGACAATACATGTGGAGTTCCGACTGCATCTTCAAGCAATGTACCGACTATCACATTAGCAATTTGACGACCCCTGGCATCTGTTGTTTCATCAACACTCACATAAATAAAAGCATTTTCTAACTCCTTTTTAATTTTTTGCATTTGTTCGTCGTATATTTGGTTAACGTAATTCTGTCTCAACAAACATTCCGAAGGGACCTCCACGGTTTTTTCGAACTTTCCAGAGACGCAGTTATTGATAAAATTTTTGAACCAATGGATTGTAGTTCCTTTGCTGTTCCGCGAATAGCAAAGGAACTATATGTCTTTGTTAGATGTGACAATCAATTGTGCTCACATGCGCATATTTTCATGCAGTTTCCATAAAAAAATACGCATGCAAATACAACAAACCAACACCAAACAGTATAATCTTCGACGTGTTTCACCTCTCTATGAGGCATCATCAGGAGATGCAGGAGATGTTGACGGTCCGGCGTCCACCCGAGAAATGAGTTGTCCAAAACGGTCGGCCCTATTTATACCCTGAATAGGATTTCTAGAAAGAGATGGAAAAACACGTAACAAAGGTGATGACGTAACATTAAGTTGTTCATTAATGATCAAACCTCTATTGCTGTACCTGACTATCTCCAACTGTTCAAGCACACTAAGACGTAATCCTTTTCCGCAAACATGTAAGGTGTTAAAATAATGATTGTCTGACAAAGAATGGCTGTTTTCTAATAAATGTTTTGCGAAATTGAATTTTTCCGGGTGGTTATGTCTATAAGAAGAGACATGTTCTTTATACCTAGTGTTAAAACTACGACCCGTTTGTCCCACATACACCTTGTCACAACTATCACATGTAAGTTTATAAACGCCTGACTTCTTCCCACCTTCTACTTTTTCCTTTCCATTGCAAAGTCTAGAGTGCAAAGTGTTATTTGTTTTAAAGGCCACGTTAATATCATAAGATCGTAATATTTTATAAATTTTATCTGATAAAGGACCAACGTAAGTTATGCTTGCTTTATATTTCTTAATCCGGTCAAAAGAACGTGCAGCATACAGTAAATTGTTAACAGTCCGTATTTCTTTCTAAATTGTTAACCGTCCGTATTTCTTTCTTTCTGATGAACGAGACTTCCTAAAGGCGGTGAAAGCGTACAACTTAAGCCATAAAGACGACAAGCTAAATACGGCTGTTTAGGGTCTTAACGAAAAAAACGGCATATATGTTTCTGAATTTTTGACTGACCGAGCTAGTAAATGGTTTTATATGGCTCGACAGCTTCTTAAAAACGACAAATGTAAATTTGCATGGACGAGGGACGGCAGGGTGTATCTGAGTTTGGGCCAGGGTGAACCTGAAGTGTTAATCTCAAGTGAAAATCAATTACAATTACTGAATGCAGCATGACTCAGGCTCTGCCTGCCCACCGAAATGACGCCCTGGAAGGGCTTATTTTTCGGTTCGTTGTCTCTAACTATGTCAAATTGTAAATGCTATTTTCTTAAGACTTATTGGGAGAATCTATATTATATTTTCTATAATTTTCTTCATCTGCCACACGCAAAACTCAACTACACCATCATCATTCACACACAAACGACATCATACACTCAATATTATACTCTGCGCAGTCAAGCCCTCTGGCTCACAGAAATAACCAACGACATAAATTGGACCCACCGTTGGATCCGCGACAATGGCTTGTAATACAATAGACGACGTGATCTCGGACATCGACTCAGTCAATGTCTCGAGATGCCTATTCTGTGAGCCAGAGGATTGCGCTGGACACATTAAATTCAATAGCAGAACCATCACTATTATGACACAAAATATACGAAGTATATCACGAAATATTGATGAACTAAACCTATTATTGTAAAGAATAAACACTCGTGATGATATTTTAGTATTAACAGAATGCTGGCTTAATTCAAATCCTTTTTTACCAACCCTGACTAACTTTTATGAAATGCATACAACTACTAATAACAATCAAAATAGTGGAGTAGTAGTTTATTTGAGAAATAAAATACAAGTAACTTCCATAGAACCTCTATTTAATGATGCCAACTGCCTAATTTTGAAACTGGGTCAACATACTGCCATTGTTAACATATATCGCTCGCCATCATTTAAAAATTTGCACAATTTTATAACATCTCTTAACACCACGCTCGACTCACTAGCCGGTTTTCCCAACATTACCGTCGTCGGAGATATTAATATTGATATTAAGTCAGGCAGTGCTGATCCGCACTTAGCCGATTACCTGAATACTTTGGCAAGCCACGGGTTACTACCTGCACATACTCTCGGCACACGTGAAAATAGTTGTTTAGATCATTTCATTATAAAAACCAGTAACCCAATTACCACCTTAGTTCTCAACACGTTGATAACTGACCACAGGCCGGTCCTTCTTATTGCAAGTAACTGTCTTGACATAAGCTCACCTCAACCTCATACTGTCAATCGACTAGATTACAATTCTGTATGCTCAGACCTTAGTGAGACCGATTGGAAACCAATTTTGGAATGCACTGATGCTGATCGCGCCACAAACTTATTCATTGACACTAAGAAAATTCATATAAAGCACACTAAACAATTTATCATCCCTCGCTCACAAATAAAGTTCAGAAGCTGGATCACCCCCGGTCTTATCAGATCAATAAAAAAAGGGACAGATTACACCTAAAAGTTCGTAAAAACCCAAATGAGCTGAACTTGCTAAATAAATACAAAAGTTACAGAAATACATGTAACAATATCATGAAAAGACTTAAAATGCTTCATGACAAAGATGACTTAAATAAAAGCAAAAAATACCCTAAATCTACATGGAAATCGGTTAAAAAAATATGCAACTTAGAAAAAGAATCCAAGGCCCCTAGCGAACTACTAAATTCTCATAACACTCAACAGGAATCGATTGATCACGTGATTATTTTTTTCGCCAACATAGGAGCCAAACTAGCACAAAGTACACTGACACAAAAGAATATAACTGAAAATTAACTAGCTACAAAAATGATCAATATTCCTAGCCAACTTAATTCGATGATTTTACTTGCTACCGACTTTAACGAAGTATCTGTTTGTATTGATCAACTCAAATCACAGTGTGCATAGGGTGGGATGGGATATCTACGTATTTTATACAGAGTACGAGAAATTTCATAATTTTACCACTAACACATATTCTGAATCTCAGTCTATCAACTGGAATATTTCCTAGTGCATTTAAAAGGGCAGTGATATCACCTATACACAAAAATGGGAACAGACACGATGTAAACAACTATAGACCTATATCCATCCTACCAGCTCTTTCTAAAATTTTAGAAAGGCTAATGAATAAGCGTTTAGTAAAATATTTAGAGCGTAATAATATCGTTTCTCCAAACCAATTCGGCTTTCGTAAGGGTAGGTCTACGGAGGACGCAGTAAGCTTCATCACAAATAAAATTGCCAAAAGCCTTGATGATAAAAAAAAGTGTACTGCTGTCTTCTTGGACCTCGCAAAAGCTTTCGACACCGTCTCTGTTCCCATTCTTCTTTCTAAAATAGAACGCTTAGGAGAACGAGGATTGCCTTTTCAGTTATTTAAAAGTTATCTCGGTGACCGCAAGCAATGTGTGCGCTTAGGCGACATCATCAGCCAGTATATTACGATGAAATTCGGTGTTCCACAAGGAAGCATCCTAGGGCCAACACTATTCTTGATTTATATTAACAATCTCTGTGACCTTAATATTTCAAACGTCCACATTGCTACCTTTCCTGACGATACAGCTATCCTATTCGTTGGAGAAAATTGGCATGAGCTACAAACGGTTGTAGATTCTGGCTTAAAGTTAGTTACAAACTGGCTTAACGACAACTTACTATCACTTAACATCTCTAAAACCAAGTATATTAACTTTTCTATCACCAACTATAACCAGCCAAAGTTTCAGTTCACAGTTAAAGCACATACCTGTACGTATAACACATCAGATATAGCAAGTACATCTAAGAATTGCAACTGTAAAACATTACAAAATGTGCAGCATATCAAATATTTAGGGATCATGGTCGATCAACATCTCTCTTGGTCGAAGCATATTCGATATATCCCGGATCGTATCCGTAAGCTAATATTTGTCTTTAAAAAATTACGACGCGTCTCTGACTTCACATTTCTCAAATCAGTCTACTTTGCGTCAACTCAATCTTTACTATCCTATTACATACCAGTCTGGGGCGGGGCTGCAAAAACGCACATGCTTCCACTAGAACGTGTACAAAGGGTTATCCTAAAAGTAATGCTATTTAAGCCTATTAGATTCTGCACGAAAACCTTGTACTCAATAGCTCAGGTGCCGTCAGTTCGACAAAAATACATTGAACGAGTTTGTCTCAAACAACATACAGTATCACAAGTCCCCATGAACAACCACAACACGAACACTCGTAACCGACTAGAAGGTCGTAGCAGACAAATAATATTTGATTCAACTGCACACAACACGGCCTTTTATCGTAGACACTATCATTTTTTAGCACCTTTCGTTTACAACAAAGTAAATCAACGTCAAGATATTCACAAGCATAATAAGCATTGTTTATCAAAATCAATTAGAAAATGGTTCACCACACTTGATTACTCGGAAACGAATAAACTTTTAGAAATAATTAAATAGCAACATTGCATTATCAACAACTCAACATAAATAAAAATAATAATAATAATAAGCCATTGACAAATTAGGTACAACTATTAGTTCATCCACACACATTACACACACACACTCTAATAATGCGTGAGTAGTATTTAATTGAAGCGGGTCTCACCCTGTTCCATATTCCTTTTTTTTTCTTCTTTTTATTGCATCTATCGATGGTATATCAATACAACCTTGGAAGAAAATCGTTATAACCTAAAATTGGTTATAATCAGTACAAGAGTGTACTGAGATATCGATATAAGTAGTATAAGATTAGTCACGTATAGAAGAAAAGATAATAATAATAATAGTTAAAAGGAAAAAAAAATATATACATACATATGTAGCGGTTATAAGTAACATCTCGGCCAATATGAAGCGATCATAGAATGAGCGACGGAATACCCCTGTACCCTATATGACAGGTTTACCTAGTTTAGAGTACAGTATACTATTTCTAGGCCTATTTATGTAATCTCTTAATACCGTGTCACGCCACATCACAACTCTGTAATGGCTTAGTTGGAACGGTGTGTACCTATATATTTTGGTATCCAATCACTTGCTAAACAACTTTTCATAAATACTAATTTTACAAACGTTTGGCAAATTGACGATGCCCAAATTAGACGTTGCATAAAATATTGTTTTACATATAGTTCATGATACAAATTATTTACTTGATAAAACTTCATATTACAAAACATTATTTGACAAATTATTCGTTTATTATTCACGGCAATTACCAAAATAACGCATGGTAAAAAAACGTTAGGAAAATGCTCTGTTTGGTAATAAATCATCATGGTGTGTACGCCCATTCATACGTGTAGTTATCTCACTTTATCGATTATTATTTTACCTAGTCTTCACTTAGCCGTATAACGTTTTTACTTATATTTTAACGTATAATAATACTAATTAAATTAAACAATTTGACTTTAGACAAATAATTCACTATAGTGAAACTTGTTAGACAAACTAAAATTAGTCAAAAAGTTACTAGACCTGTCAAGGGAATACCCCAAATTTCCCCGGTTTACTGGAACATGGGTCAAAAACCGAAAACTGTACGTTAGGTTAGGTTTGTGGTCTGACTATGTATAGCGAAGCGAAGAGCGGACCGTCAAAATGCTTGCTTGCATGTACACAATGGAACATGGGTCAAAAATCGAAAACTGTAGGTTAGGTTAGGTTTGTATTCTGACCATGTATAGCGGAGCGAGCGAAGCGAGCGGAGCCTCAAAATGCTTGCTTGCATGTACACAATGGACAAAAAAAACATGGGTCCAAAACCGAAAACTGTAGGTTCGACTTATTATCTTATCGACTAATCAATAACTCACACACAATTATTTCAAACGACAGTATTTCAATGATAATGCAATAAAACGTGAGTAACGGTAAAATGTGGGTAGTGCTATAAAATTACTAAGGTCGAGCATAAAATTCATAACGTCCTGCGTTTTGTAACATTATTTTTATAAAATAATAGTTTATCAATTAACGTTTTGCAAAATAACTGATTTAAAAAAAGTTTTATTCGTGAAGTGAAAAGTTTTGAATAATACTTTGTTTTTCAATATGTTTATGAAGCGTCAAAGTTACTAAATGTATATTTGTCGAGTTTATAAAATTAGCATTTTAGGGAATGACAGGTTTGAGAATCGTTGTTTGTTAAGTGATTATTTAAGAAATGTTGTAATGAATGATGGTAAACAATACAATTTTAGTATAAAGAGACCCTAGATCTGTGTTATTACTGTTATGCTACAGTTACAATTAATTAGTGTCCAGATTTAAGTGCCGCTTATGTGATGCTCAAACGGAATACACGTGTGTAAATGAAAATCGTAAAGAATTGTTTGCTTCAAAAAACCAGGTTCTTGACAAGCCTGCCACGTACAACAGCTGCTCTCTATAAACATGCACTGCGCGCCTTATTATGCGGGCCACATATGGGGAAACTATTAGAAGCCAGAAGTTTCCGTACTATGTCCATCTTCTTGGGGATGGACTAAGGCAAAAGAGAATTGGAGTCCAGAATAGTCGGCAGTTACGGCGATTTGGTCGCAATTAACCCTCTTGGACCATTGTTGCTGAAAATCTGGCCGCGATACTATGCGTTGTTGGTGTCATCGGGTCAGCTTACGAGTACCATGCACCGCCGAGAGTAAATCCTGCAAATGTGGCTGTACAAATCAAAAGTAAGTTACAATAATTTTCATTGCAGGGTTATTTTGTATGCTGACCACTGAATTCCACTGTTAGGCACAAAATTTTATGTCAAATGGTAATCAATTGGGCACAAAAATAATTAAAAAGATTACTACAGCAACACAGTCCGTGTATAAAATAATTAAACATTAATCTACAGCAACACAGTCCGTGTATAAAATAATTAAACATTAATCTACAGCAACACAGTCCGTGTATAAAATATCAGTGATTTTGTACTAGTATTGGCATAGCACAAGCACATCAAAACGACTTTTCCTTTTCAGGTCTACACCTGCCGATGAACCCGAAGAAGACATTTAAGTTTTAAATTATTAATAAACATTGCATTGATGAATATGTAATGTCTTTTCTTTCAAATGCCACATACCTAAGTTGTAGTCCTATCAGATAAAAAGCGAATGTTTTAAATTAATATATATCTTATAACCAACTATGCCGGGAACGAGGTAGTTTAAATTTTTGGTCTTTAAATGTAGTCACTTTTGAATAAAAATAATTACTAATTTTAAAGTAATTGATTTTTTCGTACTTGAGCAACGGTAATTTATATATATATTTAAATTTGGTTATTTATTTTCATTTAACATTAATTATACATTAAAATCAGAGCACTCGTTGCACTTAAAGACTTTTGTGATGGATCTTAGAAGTCATATAAAGTATTTTTTAGAGCCCACAATGGGAAAGTTGAGGAGGCACTTTGTACGCATCTCAAGTCTTTGGAAGTAAGAAAGGTAAAAGTTAGTTAGTTCATATGAATTTGTACCTTCCATCATCAGCTCAGTTTGTTTGTCTGATGTTGACAACCAGACGAAAACAAGTAAATAACTTTAGAAAAAAATATGCAAAACATTTTTAGTGCCTATAATTTTTGAGGATTTTTCTCGATTTCCCTGGTATTCCATCATCAGATCCTGAATTGGTGATAAGGAGACTACCTCAGAGACACACTACAGAGTCTTATCGTACCTACCTATAATAGATGACTTTTTTAAGAATTATGCTCTAACTCTTAACCATTAAGGAGTTGTACCTTCCGTCATCAGCTCGGCATGATGAGATGATGACTACCATATGCAAATACTTAAATAGCTCAAGAAAATATATGAAAAACGTTATAAGTGCCTATAAAATTTGAGGACTGCCCTCGATTTCCTTGGGATCCCATCATCAGATCCCAACTTGGTGGCAATGGGATCACTTCAGGAGTATATGCTTTCAAATAAAAAAAGAATTTTTAAAATCGGTCCACAATTGGCGGAGTAATCGGTGAACATACATAAAAAAAAATACAAACTGTCGAACATATAACCTCTTCCTTTTTTGGAAGTCGGTTAAAAAATAAAAATCAAGTAATAAAAAAAATCTTAAGATGCCGTGTTGTGCCAGAAGTTTAAAATTTTCATTTTTTCTTAGTATTTTTTCATAAGTAACTTATATAATAATTTTAATATTATTTCATAAGTAATAAGCTTTCATTTGAGATATATAACATTAAAATGGGTCCAATAAAAAGAAATATCCTTAACAATTCTTACATCCTCTGCGGAACCGAGCTCAATACAGTTTCCTTAATAAGGGATTTAGGGGTAAATCTCGACTCTAAACTGCATCTGGACGCCCATATAAATCACATAGTTGGTAAAGCCTACAGCATATACGGCTTCATCATGCGTCTTTGTAAGGATTTCAAGCATCCATCCACTTACCTATATCTTTATAGGTCGTTGGTTAGGTCACAACTTGAGTATGCCGTGCCCATATGGAACCCCTTCTACGAAAAATATAATGTTAGATTAGAATGAAGATTTGCACCAAGGCGCCCTCTGCCGCGCGGTATGCAGACAACTACACACCGGTCATCACATTTCCAGATGCAGCAGCGCCGAGGGAAGACTCACTTTGGCACTGGGCATCGAAGCGAACGGACATTGTTGTTAGACTAAGACAATTGTCGGTGATTCAGTGATATCGAATTGATTTTAAAAATTGTGTTCATAGATAGTTTTCTTAATAATAATGGTACTTGTAAATTTGAGCTTTTATTTTAACACCCGTTGGCTAAAAATAACAGCACAATCGAGATTGTTTAGAAAAAGTTTCGACGTGCCATGCAGTATATATGTTATCGCTCACGTCTCAGTTACCAACATCTCTTCAACAAGTACAACTTACTCAATTTACGCAACAGGCGCGTCCTTCTAGACGCAATGGTTCTCTACAACCTGTGCAGTGGCAAGTATGACTGACCCAGCCCAGCCTGAGCGGAGCGCTTAGCTACCGCCTGCCGACGAGGGCTCGGCAGCGCGCGGCGCGAGACCACCAGCCAGCTGTTTGCGACCGCGCGCTGTCGCACTCAGCGCGCTGGCGAACGAGACCCGCCGCATAGGTTGGCAAAATGGTACAATAACAACTTTAATGAAATCGACATCTTCGCAATGTCTGATACTGTGTACGTACAGGAAGATGTGTCGCTGGAGTTGTTACGCGGTCATAACTAACTGCTTGCTTCGGAATAGGGTTTCTACATTTGCCTAGTCTTATTTCCAAGTTACTTAGTATTCAATTATATTATGTTTTATATTATTATCATTTTTCTTTGTTTTTTTAATGAAAAATTGTGGGTATGTAACTACTTAGCGCTAAGTTACGAGTAATTGTAAAAATATAATCTGTGGATAACGTTGCTGGTCCCACACGTCTGTTAATTTGTTTTATATACCTAAAACCCTAATCTATGTGTGTTACTGTTTGTTGTCCTAAATAAATTGAATATTTCAAAAAATTCTACAAGCTATATATATATATATAGCTTGTAGAATTTTTTGAAATATTTTTTAACAAGTGGCGCCATCTCTGTTCCCAAGGGGTGAAACTTCCGCTGCTGCGGGTCAAATCACTCAGTTTGGTCTATCACTGTGCAAAGCGGCTTGCTTTCATCACAAAGTGCAGCATCCGGCCAAAAAATGGTCATAACAAGTAGGTACACTATTATGCTATCTCACTATAGCCCGAGAAAATTAGCATCACTTATGCCAATCATCGGAAATAATCCGTGTAATCTTCAAATCTGGTACAGCGATAAAAATGAAAAATGTTTATTTGATAAACCTCCTAAAGGTCGTTCTCCCGTCGTCCTCCTCAGGTGCTGAATAATTTAACAAGGACCCATCCATTTCTTTCACGAAAAATATTAATAGTAATTAGAACTGTACAACTTGTTGAAGTTTTTCGAGACAAAAGCAAATAACTAAAAATTAAAATCCTGACGTCAGCACAGCCCCCACACCCGGGCATTTTAGGAAGTTTATGACGAAACCTCAAGGAAGCCCTGCAGCAAATTTCTAAACTACACGAACTACACTGCTGATTTATCCAACTTTCTCATAATACTAGCTATAATCCCAGTGGCCTGATTCCCCTGTCACGACGGTTACGGTGGTCAGATAACAAAGCAATGCACATCGTCATATAGCTTAGATACCGCGAACACTTAAAAAAACAGTAGGGACTGAATACATCGCATCGAACTTACCCAACATCTTTCCATCCTCCCAAAATGAGATTTTGATCGTGGACGAGTCGCGCTTCGCCGCTTCTTCTTTTAAATTAGGTTTCAGGGCCTTCCTTAGAGTTCTTGCAGCTATGTTAGAGTAGTTCACGTAACTACAATAAATTTTTAAGCTTAAGCAGCGGAAGTAGGTATACTAAGTGTTCAAAAACAGCACCGGCGCTAAGGTAGCGTGGAGCGGTGATGATATCTTGATGATGCTTTTTGATAGACTAAAGGGCGCCCAAAGACAATCTCGCTCTACTCTAATCAAGGGTTAGGGCCGGCGCTGCTCAAAATGATCTTGTACACGATTATCAAGACCATAAGATGCTTAAGCATGTTATTATGATTAGGTACTTCCGCTAATTACTACTTATGTGAGTTAGGTACCGTCTGTTCAGAAATACTATCGTTTTACATCGGCCAATTTATTGCTAAACGCGCACTCTACTAGCGTGGACTTCTTCATTACGCAGAACTATTGTGTACGAAACCTAGCTAATAGCTACAAACCCCATAGCTCCAAACCTCACTTTTAATACCTCAAATCTATACATATACACCCTTCTCTCTGTGTATATTTTAGAAGTAGCAATGTTTGTCCGAAATAATTTACATCTTTTTACTTGCAGTCTAAATACTCGATGCTGCCAAAATTTGGAGTTTCAGAAGCCTAAATTGGAAATTTATATAGATAGAGCAATAAAAACGAATCATATAATTCCTGTGATATAAAATTATACATACACACTCAGCCTTTACAAATAATCTGAAAAGTTTAGGTACTTGCTGGATAAATATTATTTGGTACTCTGTCACAAAGTACATAGATGATTTAAATATCTAGTTTAATATCTACTTATTTTGATATTGTTCAACAAGTCATAAATTATTTGTATTATACCTACAAAATATACCTACGACATTGTGTACCTATATGTAGAATCAAGTAAATTTAGTTTCTTATTAAAATAAATGTGAAACCCTTTTGCTGCACCCGACAAGGCTCCTTTGTTGTAACAAAATTTTACTCTGTACTTGGTTTGCGATAAATATCTTATCTTATCTTGAAGACTGAACCATCCCAAAAAAAATACGTACTTCAAGCCCGCCATCCTCCAAGTACTCATTGTCTGAGGCCAGAGAAAAAAATATGGCAGAGAGCGCACAAATTACACAAAACTTTCTACACAACTGTCATTATTAGGTGTTTGTCAAAGCTGTCAATATTTTTTCGTTACTGTTTACTGACACCATGAAGGTGAAAGGTATTGTACCAGTAATAGGTACTATGCATCACTGGCTATAAACATCTTTTGAATTCAATAAATAACACATTTAAACTCTATAGGGGGAAACGGGGCAGTTAGATGCAGAAACTTAAATTCACAGTCTGTGACGGCGCAGCTGGCCAGTGAGGTGAGCATAAAGGAGAGTGTATATGTTATGGGCCAAGTGATAAATAGGTCAATTTTCATAATGCCCGTGCATAAGTTAACGAATTAATTTAACTTAATAACTTTTCGAATAATTAAATTGCCCGGGCATTGACATAATGTCCATCACCTATTGGGCAGAGTAATAAAAAAACATGTTTCATTACTCATTACTATTGTTTTTTATTTACACATTAAACCTAAATTGAAAACGCAAATAACATAAAATTTCATCAAATCGGCCCCTAGCGGAATCGAGAAATTTTTGGCTGAGGTTGGCGTTCTGGTCGGTGGAAGACACCCTAGCCATGTACTCGTCACCGGGGATTTAAATGCCAAATCGGAAGCCTGGGGATCCACCCGTGACCGATGTCCGTGGGAAGGCACTGCTAGAGAGTGGGCAGTGGCTGCCCACCTATTTTGCCCCGTGGTTCACTAGAAAGTCCATACGTACCTATGTATCGTAATAATACAAAAGAATAATAGCCATATAAAATTGTAAAGGCAATTTAAAATTGTTCGAAATATATTTGTTTTAGTACCTCGTTATAGTTTCGTTATTCATTAAAAAAATCCGTACAGAATATGCGCTACAAATGGCTGCTAGCCTCTGCTAACACTGGATTTTGAATTTTCATAGATACGGCCGTTTGTAACGTAAATCTTGTACGGAACCCTCGATATGGGTGTCACTTGACTGTTCTTTTTTTCAGATTTGAATGAAACTCCTCCAATACTTATTTGTTCATCTCTAGTAGCTGCTTGTTGATTGTAATATAATAGGGAATATGCATGAATTTCAATTTTTGCTTTATTAAAAGCTTATTCATGTAACAAACAGTAGACAAAAAGAATTTTCCGAATAACTATAAAAATACCCAAGATATAAGCCATCAAACATTTCATTCTATCTCTTTCTAGCAAAACAGAATTTAATATGGAGTTTATATGACCGTAGTGGACTGTGACTTAACAGTCTATGTCGGACCTCTCTGTCAAATCGCTGTCTAATTAGTAGTTTAAAATGCTTATATCATATGTATTTCTTGGCCGATTTTAACTATAATTTCACTTTTTGGAAGAGTTTTTACGGTATTTTGATATTTCGTTAAGAAAAGCGATGAAAAAAATTCATGCATGTTCCCTATTAGTTGTTCTACGGGAAAAAATAATTTCCAATACTCTATCCAGGTGAGCTATAGGCAAAACATATTTCCCGTGGTACTAAACCCCGGTAAACATTTTTTTTATGACATAGCAGGCAAACGAGCTGACGGGTCGCCTGATGGTAAGCGATCACCGTCGCCCGTAGACACTTGCATCACAAGTGCATTGCCGGCCTTTCAGTTTGAAGGTCGCATTGGTCCGGAAATACTGCAGGTGGCAAATTATTCCACAGTTCAGTCGTTGTGGACTGCCAACTATATAAGTAGTGAGGGTGGAGATATTGTCGTGTAGGGCGATGACGGAAAGATGCAGCCGGGATCAACCCGAACAATTCCTCGGAGCACTCCTTGTTATACAAGCGATAGAAAATGCTGAGCGAGGCTACATCTCTACGCAATGCCAAGGAGTCAAGCTGATCTGAAATACGCTTGCAACCGACGATACGAGTCGCTCTCCGTTGAATGCAATCAAGAGGGAGAAGCTGGTACTGGGGAGCCCCAGCCCACAGATGAGAGCAGTATTCGATGTATGGGCGGACCTGCGCCTTGTAAAGCTGTAGGCGGTGGGCTAGAGTGAAATACTGTCTCGATCTGTTGAGCACACAGTAGAGTATAGGTAAAAATAATTTCCTATAGTCCACCTAGGTGAACTAAGCGGGTGAACCACGGGTAATTAGGCTGTTATCATAAAATGGTTTTGTCTACCATGCACCGATGCTAAGGCTGATCTATGTACACTGTCTAGTTACTGTGAAAGCGCCATAAATATCGTCGCATATCTTTGTCTACGCGAATAAAGATCTGTGGCGATGTATTTGGCACTTTAGATGCTACAGACTATATCATGCTGGCTGTACGTGGCAGCAGATATTCTCATTGGATTCTTGTGATGGGTTGGCTGGATATGAGTATCTTGAGCTTTTTCATACAATCGAATTGATAGGAAATCATGTGAGGCAACCGTCACCATCTATGACAATCGAGCGAGCGGTCATCGATAAGGTACATCAGTGAGGTTTTCAAACTAACCAACTTACTCACTGATTTGTCCATTCAACGCCGTCTCGATCGCTTTATCTAAAGGACTGAAAATAATTTTGTTATATTTTTTCTTTATCAGAAAATCGAAAAAAAGTTTTTATTAATCAAACATTTTTTGCCCGTTCCCGGATTTTCACATAAATAGCAGTAACATTTTGAAACTACTGCATAGTGGCGAATGGATTATATATAAATATGTCGGAGCGTCCGGAGGCCGAGACGGCATTTGCGGGGGCTGATCCGACATCTTGAAACTGCGTCAGGTCCCGGTGGGCGTGAACGAGCAGGTTTTCACAAAATAAAAGTCTTAATACGTAATCTGATCACTGTACTATTTATTTTCAACGAATACACACTAAAACTACACAAAGATTACAATAATAACAGTTATGTAAATATTTAAACCGGAATAGTTTGGATTAGGGTCGTGTTTTTATTGTAGTTCCAAAGAAATCTGACAGATGGCGGTAGCGCATGGACCGTCCACGTGCATAAATTTTTATTTTATCTAAATAATAGATTTCGTCGCTTTTTGAGACTTCAAATGTTGTTTCGCGCAGACAAAACATATCAAATTATATAATTAAACACATTTCAACCAGATTTCATGTTCGTGAAGTGGTTTCTTAGTGTGCTCTTTTTAGTATGGGAATCGAGCCGATTCGGATCACCTTGCAATGATAAGCTTGTAGACTTTAGTACGATAGACACGTAGTTACTTAAGGCGAGGTAACCACTTAGAAACGTAATGTGTAATGTCATTTTATTTAATAACGGTAATGATTAATGACGTGAAAAAAAAAAGTTGATTTTGAGTTCTTCCTGTAGGTCCGTCGGGTACTCGTTACATAATTGGACAAACTTTGCTTGATAGAAAAAAAAACAAACAACCTTATTTTGTATTTTAAAACTAATTTTATTCCAATATTATTCTGCTTAATGAATTGGAAATCACATCAAAATAAACGTCTATGATGATGTAATGTCCGTCGTGTTTAACATTGTTAATATCGTAAAACTTATAATTTTTAACTTAAAATTTACGAAGTTTACGGGCCACTTTACTCACGCCCCGCCGCCAGCTCAGCTCGACGCACAGTCCCGAGCGGAACGCGATAGAGGTCGGACGTTTGCCAATTTTTGAAGCGCTCCCATTACGATGGAGGATAGAGTAAAAATTGGAAATAAACGTACAGAAAATTATATTATTTACTACTATGCAATGTTACCGCCACACAAAAAGAAACACACATCCACGCAACTAAGTACATAGTATACAGTGTACAAAGATAAACAGTACGGCTCTATCAAAACATTTTGTATAGGTACGTAATATAAATTCACAATTATTGACAAATCTGCCACAGTGTAAAATTTTGCAATGTTACCGCTGCAATCGCTGAAACGATAATTCTATTTTTTTCAAAATCTATCCTTAAATAGTAAAAATTGGTCTGGCTCTGTTTAATTATTTCTCTTAGAATAAAAAAAAATCGTTTTAATTTTTCATAGGCATTTGGAAAAAAGTAGGCGGCTCAATGTATTACATTTCATTTTTAGGGTTCCATAGCCAAAATGGTAAAAACTGAACCCTTATAGTTTCGTCATGACCGTCCATTCGACCGTCCGTCCGGGTTAGTATTGAATCGTCTATATAGCAAAATGTCCCGTGACGCAAATTGAGCACTAAGCAAACTGTCGATAATGTAAATTGACCATATTGTAAAGATGCCTAAATCGCGAAATATACAACTAGAATATTGGCCATAAAGCGATACGACGAGATAAAAACTTGTCTTAGTACATAAAATGTCAAATCGTTAAAAAGTCCAAAATGCAGATTACCTAATGTTGGTTGACCACAAAGCTGAACACCTAAATATCAAAACGTACATATCGTACTTTTTACCTATACTTAGACCGAAGATCTAATAAAAAATATCTGTCTGACTCCATTGCCCCTGGGTGTCATCATTATGGTGATGCACAAGTCATTATGATAAGCGTTTGATATTTGGATGTTTTGCTTTCTTTTCATTATTCTACTTGGACTAATAAATGCTTTCGATTAGACTTGACTAGGCTATGAACCATTTTGTGGTATTAGCTTTTTTTTATACACTTTGAACATTATGCTACCCAGACTAATTGCTATCTTGATGTTTTGCGTTATGGTCTTTATGTTAGGTGGACGAAATGCAAATGTTGTCCAACATAGCATTTCGCTTATTAAACTATTTTCGTCACTGGACATTTTGCTACATAGACGATTTGGTACTAACAGATCCATCTATATGTCACAGGCATTTTATTCAAAAACTACATGATTTATATTCATGAAATATGAAGTATAGGTGTCTTGTATAAGCAGCTACTTAGTTTGCTAGTTACATAACAAAAAAATATATTTCTACGAGGGGCACTCCATACATGTGGCTGAAACTGATAAAAAAAATGCAGCAAATACGAATGTGTGGCACATATTTCGACAGTTCTTGTAAAGATACTTATGAGCTTTCTCAAAAAAAATATTTAGTGAATATTTTCGGAACTAATTGCTCCGAAAGTAGCATAAATTGTGCCCCCACCCCCTCTATTTTCTAAAAGGTACGTCCAAAAAATATGAAAAAAAACACAAAAATAAAGCTTTATAAATACTTTCAATAAAAAATATTGCTCTTCTCAGCAAAAGAACGTAAGTGCCGTGGAGATCTGGTCTTTTTCTGGTGCACTTTTTCATATTGTATTTTTTTCATGCATTTTTGTATGAACGGCTGCGGAACCCTGCACTGAGCATGGTCCGATATACTCTTGGCCGGTTTTTGAAAGTGACTACAATTGAAATATCAAGGATAGATTTGGGCCCTCTGAATAAATTAAAATTATTTTTGGAATGTTTGGATCACAATTTTTTGAAAAAATGGATATTATTAGCAAATGGTGATCTGTAGGCGATACAAAGTATATATTTTCAAATGACGATAAATTTGAATTAGTAGTTTAAGAATTATGCGGACAAAGAAGAATCAACTTCAAAAACGTTTCACATTTTACATTTATAACACAAAAGTAATCTTAGTAATTGCACCTTTAAACATTGCAATTACAGCGTGATCTCGGTCGCAACTTACACTACTGTGTAAGTAGTCTCAAAGTTCACGCGCGCGGCAATTTATCATTAGTATTAGCGGATTTACATCAAATCTACACTATTAATTACCAATTTATTTTGTTTGGTATGATATAAAACAACTTCTTAATAATAGAAATATTGGTGAAAAATCTACTCCAATATCATAAAAACTCCCCGAGATACGACGACGTATGAAGCACATTTTTTGACTTTCCCAAAAAACGCTTCATAGAAGCCTACAAGCATGTGACATCACACGCTAGTATCTTGTATAGGGAAAATAAGAACTTTTTTCTGCAGCTATGTTAAAACTTGCGTTTATCGAAACGGTTTTATAACATAAATTACAAAATATTTTATGGGATAATAAATGATATTATTAGTTATTAATATTAACATACTTTAAAAATGGACTTTCCCACCCCACTTAAAAGACTCATAAAACAAGCTAGAGCGAAATTCAAAAATCTTGGGCTGGTCACACTTTCTGAATTAGGAATTATAGTTTTGATATTACAAAATATTTTTATTTTTCTGTGCTCACGTAAGGTACCTAAACCTAAGGAAGTCCATACTATCCATACTAATCCATACTAATATTATAAATGCGAAAGTGTGTCTGTCTGTCTGTCTGTTACCTCTGCACGCTTAAACCGCTGAACCGATTTGGATGAAATTTGGTATGGAGATAGTTTGAGTCCCCGGGAAGGACATAGGCTACTTTTTATCCCGGAATAATACCCTTATCCGCGATAAACGAATTTAAGGCGGACGAAGTCGCGGGCAGAAGCTAGTAATATTATAAATGCGAAAGTGTGCCTGTCTGTCTGTCTGTCTGTTACCTCTTCACGCTTAAACCGCTGAACCGATTTGGGTGAAATTTGGTATGGAGATAGTTTGAGTCACGGGGAAGGACATAGGCTACTTTTTATCCCGGAAAAATACCCTTATGCGCGATAAACGAATTTAAGGCGGACGAAGTTACAGGCAGAAGCTAGTAAGTAAATAAAATATACGTTAACGTGCACTCAAAGTCAATGTACAGTACAGTCAATGACAAACACATATGTTTACACTTTCTCACCATATACCATTGTAACAAGGCGAAAAATAAATAAGATTTAGCTCGATAATACCATAATATGAATCCATCACCAAATTCACCATGCCCACACGATGGGCCAAGTGGGCGATTCTATCGACACGCTCGTCGCTCTTATATAGACATTTTGGCCAAGATATTTTTATATCAAAATACTACTGACCAGTCCGCAGATTTCTTCTGAATAATGGCTTTCAGTAACGCCTTACGGTCCGATGTTTTGATTTTATTGATATTTTCTAGAACTTCTAGTTTATCCGTTTCTTTACACATTTTGTGCTGTGTATGAGATCCAGGTATTAATAAATTCACGTACCTAATCTAATCATAGTTATAAGCAAATTTTAGAACTAGCACACAAAGTATCAAAATATTTATAGAGCAAAAACCTACTAAATTGATAACCGACTTTTAGCCGTTTTTTTAAATCATAGACAATTGGTGATACCACAAGGAAATATCTGTCAACAATATTTGGCTAGCCAGACTCTAAGTACACGTAAGATATCGAACTCAAAATTTAAACGTAGTTTTTTATTTTGCTTGTTTTATCAGGATCTTATATAATCTTTACATTTGTTTTATACTATCATAAACCCTATTATTTAGACACATAGCTTGCTTTGATAATTTACGCAGAAATGAATATCCGGCGGTTTAAAACACACTATCAGCATCAACGTTGAGAATAACTGTTGGTATGCTTTATTTAGATTAAAACTATTTCCGTTGGCTGCCATTTTCTTTAAAGCTATTTGCAAAAATAAAGTTTTTAACAAAAAAATTAAACCGACTCCAAAAAAAAACTAAAAAGTAAAAAATAACGCCATAATTCGGTTTCTTCAATTTACTTACAAGTAACCGTTTGTATACTCAATCTATACAGTATATACAATTAATCTTATTTGGGCGTCGGTGCCATATAAAGAATATGTAAACAATTGCAAATTGACGATTTTAGTACGTTGTGACTCGATGGCACCGACTCCAAAATAACATTAATTGTATATACTGTATAGATTGAGTATACAAACGGTTACTTGTAAGTAATTTGATGAAACTGAATTATGGCGTTATTTTTTACTTTTTAGTTTTTTTTGGAGTCGGTTTTATTTTTTTGTTTAAAAGTTTATTTATTTTACACTTTTTAGTTAATCGTTACTTAAAAGTGTATCTCGTGACGATTCGAACAAGCCCAAACACGGCTAGGATACATTATTTTATTACATAGATCTGGTGCCTACCTTCCGGCTCCATCATCAAATCAATTCGATGGCACCATTTTCATCAGGAACATTTTTAAGTTTGTGACTATGAACTTGCTTAGCTAAATTAATCAAGATATCTTATCGCCACCCGTAAATCATTTATCATTGAGGAGTTCCGATGGCATTCTGTGGTCTTCTTCATCAGTTCCACTTCACCAATTTACACTTTCTGAATCAAAATTCTTTACTTTATCAATAAATTATCGAAAGCGCCGTACATGTCCCTATAACATTTGAAGAGTTCCCTCGATTTCTCCAAGATTCCATCATCAGATCCCGACTTAGTGCCAACGGGACGAACTCGGAGTTATACCATTTCGGAGATATCGAGTAACATACATGCAAAAAAAAATAGTTCGAATTGAGAACCTCCTCCTTTTTTGAAGTCGGTTAATTAATTAATTTTTGTTTTGCAGTTTCTTTCACTAATAAACGTTGTCGGGTTATATGATGTTGAAGTTGACGCTGTGGCATCGGCTACCAACTAGGTAGAGTTTTCTTATGTAGTTTTATATTTTTTCTGAAGTATTTAAAACATTAATAAAAATAGTTCTCAGTGCTTCTTTGTTTCAATCATTATCATTATCAGGTTCCTGTAACCTATATTGAAGAGATGAGCCGCAATAATTGTAAAATTTTAATCAATTGTATTGCACCGCAAGCACTGAATATCGTTTTACCATATTTTTATGGTCATTGTCATTTATTTGTTCCAAATATGCAATAGGAAATTGATAGCGCTTGAAACGCTCTTAGAACTTAATTAATATACTAAAATGGAAGTACCTAAAATATTTTAATATAATCTATCCTTTCAAAATCACAGACAAACGAATTAAAAAGTGAAAAAAATATATATAATGAACCAAATATATCTATAAAAAATAACCGAAACCGAACCCGGTTTTCTAATTAATAAACGGGTATTAAAATTGGCCAATATGGGCGGTTATAACCGGTTACCCGGTTTCGGTTAAAACCGGTTTGCATTCCCTAAAAACAAGTGATTCGAATTTCTGTCATTGTTCCTGCAACCCGTTGCGATATAATACTTTTTAGCTCTTCGTATATTTCTAATCATTTAGACACCAGTGGGGCACCACCGGCTTCGCACGGGTTAATGTTTAAAAAAATATCTTATGATCATCCCAGATAGACCGTCTTTACACATTAAATATACTAATGCCATAGTAAAATAGGAGAAGTAGGTATGTAAACTCCGACCCTTTAGGAGACTTAATTGCCTACTCCGGCGCGGACGCTTAGGGTTGTCGATGTCTATTTTTAAATTTATTATTGTCAAATAATTTTAAAATGAAAGTTTACCGTAAAATTATCTTGTATGTCTCTGTCTAGACAAACAAGATTCTGCACCGCAATATTATTATTATTGAAAAGTATTATTTATAGGCAAGTAAGTAGTAAGTATAAAATAATGTCCTTCCCCTGAACTCAAACTATCTCCATACCAAATTTCATTCCAATTGGTATAGCCGTTTAAGCGTAACAGACAGACAGACATACTTTCGCATTTATAATATTAGAATGGATATATATAATGTATATATAATATTAGTATATATTAGTATGGATACAATAAGTTACAAATTACACACAGAAAAATACTTTCGTCGATTACAAGAGCTTCGGAAGGCTTTGTTTATTCGTTGTCAAAGTAAAATGGATCCTCATTCTAATAAATAGATTTGCAAATAAATTTTAGGAAAGCATGGACAAGAATTCTATTTCTTTCATTTGGTTTAAAATATAAAAAAAAAACAAGTGATCTTTTTCAAAAGCTCGATATTAGTAACTTAAAATTCGTCTCGTTTTATCATTAACTAATATTGCGTACCGTTCCCCTTGTGATGGTATCAGGAATAACTATATTGCTGGATTTGATGAACTGTTGAGGCAGTCGAAAACAGAACAATATATACGTGTAGCGACGAACGTAAATCGCGGAGTGAGCCGCGCCTGGTTAAGCTTACTAATTCCTACGATTACCTCAGGCTTATGAGATCAAAGTACGAATTCTGATGAAAATGACACCGTAAGTGCAATATCTATACTATGACTAGCTTTTGCCCTCGACAACGTCCGCGTATAGCTCCAATTTCAAAAAAATCTTCTTTTTTTGCGCCTGTACATCTAGACATGCGGCAGCGAATCAAACCAAGTCCAAGCAAAGGAACTGGCTACCAGCACCAAGTGTAATATTACACGAACCACTTGGTGCCACTTTTGACCCTTCTATAACTCAAAAACTCTTTAACGTAAACACATAATACTACGTATGTTTAATTATATCCATAAGGAAATCTAGAAACCCAAATTTCATGAAGCTAGCTCAAACGGTTATAAAGATATGAAGGTCAAAAAGTCGTAAATTTTAGCACTAACTGACTGACTGACATATAGTACCTAAATTTAACCTACTTTCAGATGACCTAAAAGGATGAAATTTGGAATCCAACTCGGTAGTTGTGTGTAAGCGTTAGAAAAAATCTGAAAAAAATTATAAAATCCCATACATTTTTTTTATTGTATCGTTGGAACCGTTACTAGCAGATATGTGAAACTATCCCAATATATGTATTATTATATTTGCTATATAACAGAAATATAAAAATAAAGTTAAGTCAAAAAATAGGTGGCCAATGGTGTGTTGTTGGCGTTTTTTCTCTGATTTCTTTTGAAAATAAGAAGTAATATTTGTTAGTTCGAACTCTTATGTAGACAATAGCATAAACAATAAAACCAATCAGCGAAACGCAAGAAAAATCATTAAATATCAATATATCCCTAGTTTTCTTTACAAAAAGTAATGCTATCACACAAAAATCATAAATGTAAAAAAGAGAGCCAAGTTTAGGTTAGATTTGACTTGGCCAGATTTTATCAGAATTAAATATATATATATATATATATATATATATATATATATATATATATGTTGAATAAATTTATAACTGTTGTAAAAAAAACTTGCAAAGTCAAATGTAACCTACTTTAAGATCTCACATTTTTAAACAGCAGCAATTGTTATAGGTATCGAATAAAGCAAAGAAATAGAGTTTAATACTTGTTCATAATGTTATTTTGTTCCTATAAATACATATTTGAATTTTGCATAGAACTTGGCACTCATTTAGATCTCCGTTCTTTTTGCGACGAAGCCCACAGCCAAGAATATTTTTTGTATTGAACTTAGCTCTCTTTTTTTACATTTATGTTTTCGGTGGGATACATCTTTAACGGAATATATTGTGTTTCAAACGTTACTTTTTTATATACTTCTAATTTGAAAAAATAAACAGATTTAATTGGACAATTGAGACTTAACTTTTGATAATATTGAACATCAGGTAGTTATTATAAATACTGAGGAAAATATTGCATTGCATTCACAACCCTTCTTTTTTCTTCAGTGACGTCAACGACACATACAAAAAAAAGATTTTTCGCTTTAGTGGCCTCCGTTACAACCATTTTTTTTAAATATCTTCTATGTACAGAAATTTCATTTATAAAATTTTATAATAGTAAAGATGCCGAACTTGTTATACATACATAACCAGGAAAGTTCAAGGAACGTCAAGTGACTGGGGGTTCGCCTGCCGCGGCTGTCGCACGGAGCATGCGCCTTGACGTGTTGCTGTGGCTATGCCCTCAAAGCATACGAAGGTCACCTTGAAACACACTTAACAGACCCAAGGCTTAGATGTCTATGTTTCACCTTTCGACCTTTACTACGCCATCTTCAGTAGGTATGCCATGAACAATACAGAGAACTTACGATTTACGAGATATTTACAGATGTATATTGATAATTTTTAAATTTATTTAGCGTTAGTGAAGGCCTGTGTTGAAAGACAAGCTGTACTTACCTAAAGGAAAACCCGCTGCTAAAAAAAGTAGTCAAGTTAAATAATAGTATTTTATGCAACTGTTTGTATAATAGGGGTCAAAAAAAAGGTGTGGCGTGGGTTGCGATGCGAGCCTTGGCGAGCATCGCAAGTAAAGACGCCACGAGTGTTTTTTGACACAATTATACAACGTTGCATACAACAGTTTTTCTACGACTAAGGGGCCTTTCACTAATTATGTAAGGACAATAGCGAGTATCGCAAAGACGCCACGAGCGTTTTAGACCGAACTATACAACGTTGCAAACAACAGTTTTTCTACGAATAAAGGGCAATTATTTAATTACGTAAGGACAATCGCAAGTATCGCAAAGGAAGACGCCACGAGCGTTTTTTGCTCGAGTTATACAACGTTGTATATAGTCTTTGGTTTTTAAATTGAGCGAATCGGCCATTGTATTCTTTAAGCCGATTAGCTCAGTTTAAAACAAAAGTCTATATACAATAGTTTTTCTACAACTAAGGGGCCATTCATTAATTACGACAGATTTTTCGAACCCCTTCCCCGCCAGGGATCCCTACGTAATTAATGAATGACCCCTAAGCACTTTTTAATAAAACACAAAAAGTCTAAATATTTATATTTGCGCCGAAATTTTTCTAGCAACAATTTGTTTGATACTTCTTGCGCCGCGACACAAATTTCTTCGGTAGTAAGTACAATAGGCTCGTCTTCCTACATTTGTCTCACTTTCAACAGTTTATAACAAGACAACATCCAACAACTTCAAGATGAATAAATTTTGGGCGACGATGAAAATTAAAAAACGAGCTGTCAATCAATATCTATGGCTTTCTTATTTTTAAATTCGCGTGTACTTGCCAGTGATGAAAACATGTTATGATTTGAATAAAAATAGGCGATAAAGTATGTGTACGTAAAATGATTTTTATTTTAAGTTGGCAGCTATGCATTTACGTACATTATTATTTTTTAATTTAATACTGTATGAATTTGACGGTTTGTTAAGTTGGTAATATAAATTATTTCCTATAACGTTAGTTTAAGACTCACTGAATATAAATTATTAGAAAATCTGTCATAATTAATGAATTGGCTGTAGAAAAACTATTGTACATAGACTTTTGTTTTATACTGAGCTAATCGGCATAAAGAATACAAGGCCGATTCTCAGTTTAAAAACCAAAGACTATAGGCAACGTTGTATAATACGGTCAAAAAACGCTCGTGGCGTCTTCCTTTGCGATACTTGCGATTGCCCTTACGTAATTAAAGAATGACCCTTTAGTCGTAGAAAAACTGTCGTTTGCAACGTTGTATAATTCGGTCTTAAACGCTCGTGGCGTCTTTCTTTGCGATACTCGCTATTGTCCTTACGTAATTAGTGAACGGCCCCTTAGTCGTAGACAAACTATTGTATGCAACGTTTTATAATTGTGTCAAAAGACACTCGTGGCGTCTTTACCCACGTCACTCACCTTTTTCGACCCCTATTATACAGCAGTTACATAAAATACTATTATATAGTGCATGTTATTAAGTTTTAGCAATAAAGGCTTATTATTATTAATATACACGCATTTTTTTCTGTATATGATCTAACTAGCCTTTGCCCGCGATTTCGTCCGCGTATACGAGTAGCTCGAATTTCAAAAAATCCTTCTTTAGTGCGCCTGTACATACATCTCCAACGGAATGTGTGTTTCAATTCTCGTATTCCTACCGTCGGCAGTTTAGGCCTTGTCAATAAGTCAAGTTATTTTTTTATATACTGGTAATATGAAAAAAAAAACATATCTAATTGGACAATTGAGACTTAACTATTGATAATATTGAACGTCAGGTAGTTTTTAAAAATATTGCAATACTTCTTTATATACCACATTAACAGTACTGCCTTGTGGCGACCATACGATACGACCAAGCTACGTGGAGAGCTTACCCACGACACGATGAAGCCACGTGCACACTGGCCGTGCGGGAAGAACCCCCCCTAAGATCTATTCCTGCGCTTTTCAGTGACTGGTACTTTGGGACTTATTGATCGTCATTGCGAAACAGATCTTAAGGGTGAACTGCACCCTTTTAAATTCGAATGGGTATTCTGAGGGTAAAAGTGGTATCCGGGGTATGTACACAGATTCACCTCGAGCACAGCCAGTAACGGCTTCTATAACGTTTTTATGTAGGGCTTTCACACGCAGCCTGGTTCCATTGCACAACTTAGGCGGATTGAGATTCAAGTTCCTACAGTCGGTATTCGTATTGCATAGCCATGATAAAAAGACCATATCCATTTAGGAATTTTAGCTGTTTTAGTTTTAAATGTACAGTACTTGTTTCATCCCTTTCAGGGATGAATTCCCAGAAATGTAGAAATTGGTTTTCTAGGTTTTTAATGAAGAGTTTATATATACGCGAAATATTATACCAGTTACCTATTCAAAGAATGACAGGATTCCCATACAAAATGTTACCTTCTATTTAACCCTTTTTAAGGATGAATTTCCAAAAAGCTAGAATTAGTTTTCTTAATTTTAAATAAAGAGTCTATTTTAAATAATAATACTATTACTCAAATAATTACATGTTCTCCATTCAAACTTCCATCCCCAATTAAACCCCGTTAGGGCATGAATTTCCAAAAATACTGCAGTTCGTTTTCTTAGTTTTAAATGAAGAGTCAATACGCGAAATAGAATATCAGTTACTCGAATAATTACAGGTTTTCCATACAAACTTTCAACCCCAACTTAACCCCGTTAGGGCATAAATTTTCAAAAATGCTGAATTAACTTATCTTGGTTATAAATGAAGAACGCGAAGTAATATAGCAGTTACTCAAATAGTTAGACGATTAATTTCCAAAAATCCTTTGTTATTCCTTGCCGACGTTATAAATAATATCTACTGTGAAAATTCGAAGCCTTATAGTTCAGTAGTTTCGGCTCTGCATTGATATTTCAATCAGGACTTTTCCTTTTATGTATATATATAATGCCTAACTACACATGTAGGTATGTATAAACATAATGTTTTATCAAATAGGAGCAAATGTTATTGAGTAATCTACTTTAAAATTAAAAGACCTTGTTTATTATGCGCCGATTACATACAACCTAGCTTTAAATAGGACATGAGAAAATATATACCTATGTGGGTACTTAATGTTTCAATCAATCAAAGGCCTCTTAGTCTTTTACAGACTATTGAAACAGTGTCATGTCGGAAAACAACGTTTTTCGTGGCTATGTAAGCCAATACGGGAACGGCACACGCGACCACAGGCTTGACAGATGTAAGAATGGCCTGTGCGCGGTGAACCAGTGCCGGGCCGCGGGCCGATGTCTTTTGGTACGTTTGGTTGCGAGTGTTTTGAACCGTGCCTCATCCAAAATCTTGCGGCCATCCAAAACTTAATTTTTACTTTCAGCAATATTATGTAATTATCCTCGATATTGGAAACACATAAACAAGTGATATTTTCTTCTGTTTCCGCGATTATTACTCATTGAAATAAAACAATTTAACGGATTATATCGCGTATATTATCTCATTTTAGTTCCCGACGTTTCGGAAGCTTTCCAGCTTTCCATGGTCACGGGTGGACTGAGAAAAGATGTATTTTCCTCTGTCAAAGTTACAATTTGTGCAAACTACCCATTTTTTGAAAAACTTATTAAAGGTGTACATACATGCCAGATGGGCCTAAGCTGTAAAGACAGTGTATATGTCAAGCAAAGCACATAGCAGATGTCAAGCACCGTCGGTGTAATCGGTCTGATGCCTGTGAATATGTCATTGACAAACCAAACCACTCAATTAAGTTTGATAAACCTTCTATCCTTGCCAAAGAAAAAAAATATTTTCCCAGAATGATACGCGAGGCTATTGAGATTAAAAAGCATCCTAATTTCAAAAGAGAAGATGGATTGTCACTACCGGTTCCCCCTGTTTTGGCATAATATTTTTAGTCATAATTTTGCATGGCATAATCTATGTAGACAGAATTGACTTTCCGCATAAACTGTTTTGGCATAATCAAGATTCGCATATTTTGATTACGCGGATATTCATTTGTCATAAATTTATTTGCGCATATTTTTGTTTGTCCGAATCATGTCTACGCATAAAATAAATAGGCATATTCATCACACCGAAAATTTTATGGCCGCAGACATGCAACAACGATGCTTTTGGCATTTGCTGAGTAATTATTCAGTTTACTAATATACTAACCTAACGTAACCTACTTTTCTGCTAGCAGTTCGTTTTTTTGAGGGACGCAATTCTAACCTAACCTAACCTACTTTTCTGCTAGCTGATCGTTTTTGCGAGGGACGCAGTTCTACCCTAACCTACTTTTCTGCTAGCATTTTGTTTTTTTGAGGGACGAAGTTCTAACCTAACCTAACCTACTTCTCTGCTAGCAGTTCGTTTTTGCGAGGGACGTAGTTTTAACCTAACCTAACCTACTTTTCTGCTAGCAGTTCGTTTTTGCGAGGGACGTAGGTAGTTCTAACCTATCCTAACCTAACCTACTTTTCTGCTAGCAGTTCGTTTTTTTGAGGGACACAATTCTAACCTAACCTAACCTAACCTAACCCACTTTTCTGCTAGCTGATCGTATTTGCGAGGGACGCAGTTCTAACCTAACCTAAACTACTTTTCTGCTAGCTGATCGTTTTTGCGAGGGACGCAGTTCTACCCTAACCTACTTTTCTGCTAGCATTTTGTTTTTTTGAGGGACGAAGTTCTAACCTAACCTAACCTACTTTTCTGCTAGCAGTTCGTTTTTGCGAGGGACGTAGTTCTAACCTAACCTAACCTAACCCACTTTTCTGCTAACTGATCGTATTTGCGAGAGACGCAGTTCTAACCTAACCTAACCTACTTTTCTGCTAGCAGTTCGTTTTTTCGAGGGACGTAGTTCTAACCTAACCTGACCTACTTTTCTGCTAGCAGTTCGTTTTTTTGAGGGACGCAATTCTAACCTTTTTTTTTTTACATGGAGAAATCCTCATAGCATCCCCTCTCCACGGGGAGGAGAATGGGTATGTCGGACTCCACTGAGAAGCAGTGACCTACCGACTAAAACTCCATGGTATGCCCACCGCAGCATTGGCAGGGGTGACACGGGAACATAAGACGCCTCCGCGAACACCCCCTGCTGCTGACAGCCGAAGCCGTCCCATCTTTGGTGGATGGCCCGGAGGCCCCACCGCGTCAGATACATGCGGGCGACACCTCACGCATCCGACGTACCCTCACCTGAGGACCTCCACTCCGGGAGAGCGGCGAACGACCCCGTGATCGCCCTCTCAGGTCCTCCGTGTTATGGGGAGATGCCGTCCGGGAAAACGTCCCTTCCAGCAAACCCCATTACACCACCGTCCCAAATCAGCAGTGAACTCTGCTGTTGCAGGGAAACACGCTGAGGGACCCTCCGGGTGGGCGGGAATAGCCTCCAGGAGCGGGTCACCGGCCCTCTGCCTATCCACATCCCTTCGACCAATCCCCACCCCTCCCGCACGTACCCCCCACTAATCTACTCTGTTGCAAGAGAGCTCGTGGAGGGACCCCTCAGGTGGAGGGTCAGCTTCCAGTAGCGGGTCACCGGCCCTCTGCCTATCCGCGTCCCTTCAGCCAACACCTCCTCCCGCCCGTCATCCCCACTAATCTACTCTGTTTCCAGAGAGCTCGTGGAGGAACCCTCCCCTGTCAGGTTATTGGCCACCAGCAAGCAATGGCCATTGCTTGCTGTTGTTTCCAGGGTGCACCGGCCCAAGTCCTACCCTTTCACCCGGATCAACGGGATCAAGGTGAATTGGTAAAACTCGAGCACACGAGGAGGTTACCTGACTTCGCACCCCACACAATTCTAACCTAACCTAACGTACTTTTCTGCTAGCTGATCGTTTTTGCGAGGGATTCAGTTATAACCTAACCTAACCTGCTTTTCTTGTAGCAATTTAAGTATGCCAAGATAGATTCGGACTAAAGATAATATGCCAAATACCACTATGCTAAACCAAATTATTCGTAAATATAATCGGCCTAAACAATAGTATGCGAATACAATTTCGGGCAAACACATTTTCGGTAAGTTAGAACTTATGCCAAATAAGGTTTCTGCCACATTACCATTCGTCGAAAACTTAATACGCCAAGTCTGTTATGCTAAAACAGTTTCGGACAAACAAAAGTATGCGACATAGAGGGAACCCTGTCACTACCACCAGCTTGGGATCCTGTAATACATCTCATCAAGGAACAAGCGAGACACAGGACTGCAAAACCTTAATTTCCGAACGGTGTAAAATATCTTATCTGTTTATGTATGTATGTATGTATGTATGTAAACACTTTATTATACATTGTAACCAGTTACAAAAGCAATAAACTTAAAAGATATAAGTACAAAGGCGAACTTATCCCTATTAGGGATCTCTTCCAGTTAACCTTTGAGCAAGTGAGTGAAGATATAAGGAAGATAGCAAACTAACACCCTGTACAAATTATATGTATATGAATAAAAAATATAAATAAATTGATATATATCTACATAATATATAACAAAATAAAATATAACAATAATATTTAATAAATATAAATAATATTCAACCATTTTACAAATCACTGGAAAGCCACAACTTATTCAATTTACTCTTGAGTGATGCCACAGACTGCGACTGTCTGAAAGATAACGGCAGCTCGTTCCACAACTTAACCGCGTGTACCGTGAAAGACCTGGAATATGCTCGCGTCTTGTTGGATGGCATAGCAATAGTCAGGTTGGTGCTTGACCGCAAGCGATGTCCACTGCCAACAGCCATATAATTAAATCTCTCGGAGAGGTAAGGAGGAGAAGCCGGATAATAAAGTATTTTAAAGAGCAATGACAGGATATGTACGTCTCTGCGCCGGCGGATCGGCAACCATCAGAGCTGTGCGCGATGATATGAAACATGGTCATACTTCCACAGACCAAATACCTACCTGATACAGACATTTTGTAAACGCTCAAGCCTATCAAGCAGCTCTTCTCTGAGATCCAGAAACGCAATGTCACCGTAATCTAAGAGAGGTAGTAAGAGAGATCGAGCCAGAGCGAGCTTGGTAGGAAGAGGGAGAAAATTCTGCAGACACCTCAGAGAATGAAGAGATGCAAAGAGCCTCTGACTGACTCCAGCAATATGAGCCGACCAAGAGAGTGTCTGATCTAAGGTGATACCCAAATTTCTAACAGTAGAGGAATAAGGAATAGAAATTCCATCAAAAACAATTTCGGGAACCACCATATCAGACAACTTGGCTATATAATGGGAGCTACCAATGACAATCGCCTGCGATTTCTTTGCATTCACTATCAGACCGAAATTAAATGCCCAAGACCGAATAGATTCCAAGTCAATGTTGATTTGATCAACCAATGCCGAGTAATCCTCAGTTTTAGCCGCTGCATAGATCTGTAGATCATCTGCGTATAGGTGATAAGATGACTTGAGGGTTTCAGTAACACCATTAATAAAAATAGAGAAGAGAAGAGGAGAGAGCACCCTTCCCTGAGGGACACCAGCGGAGAGATCGCACCACTCGTAATTTGTCGTCAACCTTAATCCTCTGGCGCCTCCCAAAGAGGTAATTGCGAAACCAAGATAAAGCATTCTGAGAAACATTTAGAGTTTGGAGTATACCCAGAAGAATATCAAAGTCAACCGTGTTAAAAGCGCTGCTAAAATCGAGAAGTACAAGGATGGTGAGCTTTTTGTTTTCAATATTAAAACGAATGTCATCGGTGACCTTAACCAGAGCGGTGACTGTGCTATGCCCGGGGCGGAATCCGGATTGAAAGGGATTAAACAGCGCATGTCTGTTTAGGTGGGATAGGAGACGAAACGTTTAAAAGTAGTTTAATAGTCTCTGTTTTTTAAATATTATAATTAGTAATGAGGTAGCCTGGGAGTTTTTCTTTGCAGCGTTTCTTTTCTCCTCAGTACGCCTTATTTGTGAAATGCTGCTTGGTAAATTATTAGAATAGAATAATTAAGCCCTTCTGGCACATGTGTAACTGTCTTTACAGCTTAGGCCCATCTGGCATGTATGTACACCTTTATTTGAGTATTTAAAAAAAAATGGTAGTTTGCACAAATTGTAACTTTGACAGAGGAAAATACATCTTTTCTCAGTCCACCCGTGACCATGGAAAGCTGGAAAGCTTCCGAAACGTCGGGAACTAAAATGAGATAATATACGCGATATAATCCGTTAAATTGTTTTATTTCAATGCCATAAACGAGTGATTTTCCTTGTAGAACAGTAGCATATATCTTGCACCTGGTGCACCGACCGAATGCGCTCCCGCCCCGCCAACTTCGACACGTCTATTACACTTGCATCACTATTGCTTTATTTCGTCACATAGACGAGAAGCACGCGGCCGCGGTGCAAGCTGGCGTCATGCGAGCGCCGGTCGCTGACTCACCTCCGGACCGGTTCGACACGCGCTGTACAAGTACAGGCACGCCGTACGTGATGCCTGGGACGTCTGCACGATGCGATGCCTTACATATGACTAGAGTAGGTGTAGGTACAATGTAATGTGCCCATTCATCGGGTTTTTGTTATACTCATACAGATACATACATGTTTTGACGTCAAAAGGAAAAAAACGAAACCTAAGATTACGCTACCACCGTGTTGTTTTTATTCAACTCGACTCAAATCTTTTGATTCATCTTTAAAGTTATATTTATAATTTGAATTTTTGAAACCGTTACGTGTACGGAACGCGCAATATTGAGACTTCAGGTCTCTATTTACATAGTATATACATTAGGGTGGGCTGATCATGTATGAAGAATTATTTTTTCTCGCATATCGTAACGTAAGAGGTGTCAAAAGTTGCGGCTTGTAATGTTGATTTTAATGGCATATTTAGTTTTTAGTAAATTTAGTATCTTGAGCCCTCTACCGTCTGTCAAAGATTTAACTTTTATCAAATTTTCCACTCATAATCTGTCCCTCATTATAATGACTATTGATGCAGTTATGAATATTATTTTAGTACTAGGATATAAATAAACGCATGTTTTATCTTGAAGGTAATGAATTTTATTGTAGTTTTCTACGTTAAGCTTTCGCTAAAAACTTTTGTGGTTGCTGCTGGAAAGTGCGGATTTTTTTGTTTGCCGCTTGAAGTTCTGGCTCGATCAATCCGCTCGACGGCAAGCTTCTGAACGTGACCTCCTGAGCCGTATAACATTGCCAGCAATAGATTTTCTGGATGTACAAAAAAGGGATTTCTCTGTACCACTGGATCAATATCTTTTTCACGTTTTCAGGCAGGTCTCGAGAAGGTTTAATCATCATAAAAAGGTGGTGTGCTCCATCTTTCAATGTTGGTTTAACATTTTTCAACGGTAGCTCATTAGCGTGAAGCAAGTATATACCATTGCATTGGCCTTCCTAGATGCTTCTTCAGATACTGTATGGCGCCACCCTTCCAAGCTGTGTTCGTGGCGGTACCGTCACATCCAATACATTTTATGTCATCTGTATTACAATCTTTTAAGTTCAAGAAATCTGTACTGAACTTATGTCGAAAAACGTAATCAAACAGTAAGATTTAAAATCATTATTCTTTGTTCAAAAGCCTTATTTTTTTTTGAATTAATCGTTTTGATCATAAACAAATTTCAGTAGCGGTTTTTAAAAAACTGTCGGTAAAGAATCCGTTGATTTCCTCAGTTACCAATTGAAAAATTTCGAAGTTGGAAGGTTGGTTCTCGTTGTTTTGTTATTTTTAATAATATCTATTTAATAATATAAACCGAATAACATCAGCTATTGTCGGAAGCTGCTTGCGATTGAGCTCTGCAGATTATCAAAAAAGGGGCAGACGGTTTCACTTAGTCGTCCCCCAGCGAATCCAAATAAGGGCTACGTACTCATTTTTGTGCAAAATCCAGCACTATTGTGATGGTAAAAATTTACAAATTAACTTAAAATACTATCTTTGTGATCAAAACTCCTTTTGATCGCAACTAACGATACTTATCGGTTCACCAGTTTGAAGTAAAACGACGTATCTTAACGTGTGTTTTTGCGGCACAAATCACGTTCGAACAAGTGTAGTTTAAAATTCATTAAAAGATCGAAACCTGCTGCAATGTAACAAATCATTAAGTAGAATATAATAGAGAGTAGAAAAAGTCATCAAATGTTGAAAAATATTTTTTTTCATACATTAAACATGAAATTAAAAATTAACCGAATAATTTAGATTTTTATAAATTTCAAACTTTGGTAGAAGCTCAATATGGCATATAAGATTTTTTATATTATTTTTCATAGAATACGCTATTTTTTGGCAACTTTTGAGGGGTCTTACGATGTGAAGTACGAAAAACAATTAAATCGGCCCACCCGAATATACATAGCGAACTTTTGTTTTGAACTGTCCATTGGGAGAGTGGTCTATTTTAGTTTTAGTTTACTCTAATATGACTATCTATTTACTCAGTAAAAAAATCCATTGGCTTCCATTTTGTTCCTAGAAGATATATAGAGCCAAGCAAAATAAGCCCTAAAATCAGAGTAATTAGACGTCTATTAATGTACGTATGTAGCCGTCGTGCCTCGGGTTAAGCCGCAGCCCTGGAGCATGCTTACTTTGATTATAAGTTCACAATCACAACACAGTAGCTCTAGCTGCCACCAGAAGACTGAAATCGGACTTTTATCTCGTCCATAAAGTAGATCGATACATATTAAGCATCCCACTTTTCTTACTTTTCATTTTCATATTTTTTAGTCCCAATTGGGTAGGTAAATAAGTATACAGCTTTTGGCATGGGTATTAGAATACTGAATTACTGTTTCGGCTACTTGCAACTAATTTAAGGTGTTTAACCACCAGTAGCTGGTGGAGTCATCAGATGACATGACTTTATTTGCGTAAATTAAAAATAAAGAACAAAACTGCAAGACAACTGTCGCCGTCTAGTTACACAAATAGATACTAACTAACGTGTCAAATTGGTTTCCTAGCAACTGTTTATTGATAAAAATTTTCGAAATAAAAATGTCACAATGAATAAAACTCAAAACTCGGGGTTTTCTAAGGCTTTTCCATTTGTTGTTAAAAAACCCATTTTATAAATGAATATCCGTGAAAATTGTAGCCTATGTCCTATTCTGATATCTAAGCTATATTAGTGAAGAGTTTTACGCAAATCTGTTGTGTAGTTCTTGCGCAATAGTGGAACGTACATACATACTGTCACGTTTATACTATAGTAAGGATAAGGATAAATTGGCTACTAACTTTTACTTTAACAGTTTAGCTCATTTATAATATCGATTTTCTTTGGACTATATTTAAGAATACTTACTCTCAATGAAATCACCTTTCCGATAAATAAAAACTAAATCCAAATCGGTCGATCCCTTTAAGGGCTACGATGCCACCGACAAAGATCAGTACATCAGACACAACACAGAAGCCCTTCAACCCTTTCAACAACTTCATAAAATGTCGGGATGCAGCGCGCCGACGCTGTCCTTGCCTGGGTCATGGACTACACCCATCTGAAGCAAGAGCTAGTGCGGATTGATGGGATTAACTATGGGAGTGAAAACTAAATATTAGGCTTTCGATTTTCACAACCGGCACACACATGAACACTTCTCTACCAAAACAAACTGTTTCACGTAGTGACTGGTATTAGACAATAACTTGGCCTGCCCTCTGTTAGATGAGCTACCGTAAATAGCGTCACATGTGGAGGTGTAGGGTTGAGCGGTGACACTGGACAATAAATGGAACCACTTACGTTTCCACATCTACCCTTGAGCACGCAGCTATTGCGACTCCACTCGGACCTGTCGGTTATGGCAAGCTAAGCTAGAGACCGGACCCTACACTCCTCCATCAGAAAAATCAGGTCAGTGGGGTCGTTTGCTGTTCCCCAAAAGTTTTTCAAAACTCCTATTTAGGGTTCCGTAGCCAAAATGGCAAAAACGGAACCCTTATAGTGTCGTCATGTCCGTCTGTCTGTCTGTCCGTCCGTATGTCACAGACATTTTACTCAAAAACTACAAAATGTACCTACATTGAAGAAATTTGGAGAATAGGTTAGGTTAGGTTAGGTCTGTTGTGAGCCGCTACTTAGTTTAATAGTTAAATAATAAAATAAAAAATCTACAGGGGCACTCCATACATGTGATCGAAACTGAAAATTAAAATTGTGCAAATATCATTGTGTGGCACATATACCGATAACCAACAATTCTTTTAAAAACAGAAGTTTCAAAACATTTTTTTGGATTAGTAGACATTTCCGGATATAATCGCTCGTAAAGTAGTTAGCATAAATTGTGTCCCATCCTATTTTCTAAACCTTGTGTCCAAAAAATATGACAGAAAATACTTTAAACAAAAATTGTTTTTAATACGATCGGATATACAGTTTTTGAGTTATAGCCGTAAAACTGTGTTTCTCAACTAAACGACCGAAACTGCATGAAAATACGCTCTTTTCCTGGTGCATCTGTAGTGCATTTTATTCGTATGAACGGCTGCGGAACTCTACACTGAGCATGGTCCGACATGCCCATGGCCGGTTTTTTTGAAGATTAAGTTTGCATCTGAATTGTGAGCGACGCGATATCTACTTATCAGGTGCAAACTAAACGTAACCGCGATGCCCTTGCTGATTTCGTTCATATCATAGATTACTATTTAGTAAATATGCACATTGTGTAGTAGTGATACGGAACCCTACGTGCGCCAGTAGGTACTACTCGCAATTGGCTAGTTTTCTTTATAAGTTTACTGTTTATTGTTGTTTAGTGCAATCTATGGTTTCGACCGACAACTTGAGCGAACTGATAGTGTCGATGCATTATTCGTTTATCGAGGCTTATCCTCTTTATCGGATCAGATATCGAAACTTTCTAATCTGGGTATAAATGAATGTACAATTTAGGAAAAAGTACCTATCCTATAAACACAATATTAATTTTATAAAATTAAAACTTAGCTGCTAGACAAAAGGTTGAAATTTGGACGACGACTTCCTGGAGATTGAAGCATTTTCCTTTAACTACCTACGTCCAAATTATAGTATTGGAAGTTTGTATGAAACATTGCTAACAATACAATTATTATCCGTTTATTTGTCTTTTTTATAAGGTAAATAATTCTACTCCTGTCCTGTATATCCATATAAATGATATAAAGTCAAGTATCAGACACTGTTTAGGCTTCTCGACGAAATAAAATACTATCGCAAATAGTATTCCATGTACTAACGCTGGGCTCATACCTACTTGAGCTGTTAGTAAATTGAATGAGTCCTGTATCTGATACGGCGGGCATACAAACATGGACTGCCTGTCTCGGGAATATGGTTTATTTTAGAAAATCCCAAGGTTTTAATTCGGGCATGCGCGATGGCGTGGCTTCCAAAACGAATGCTGAAGGTCACCTTGAGTTCCGAGGCGCGAGCCGGCCGGCGCGGACGAGGATCCCAGACGCGTCGAAAACACTACGCGCTACGTGACTACTTCCACGATCAACGCTAACTTCTACGGTAAGTCCTACATATTGTAACTTTTCAAAACACTTTCGATATTTATGGGGCATTTTATGCCATTCACAAAAAGTTAAAAAAGTACAATATAAGTACCTACAATTGAAATGATTACGATATAAGTTAGTTGTGTTAACGTAAAATAAAGTTTCCATATTGTCCTAGGAAGTACATAGCTCCATGTCTTGCGTGTACCGTGCTTGTTTAGCCGAGTTTAATAATGCTTTCGTCATAAATAATATAAGTTATGCGGTAAGAGAGTACCTACTTGATGTAATTGCACTGAATCTGATTCATACTCAAAATACTCAAACAAATTATCCTTGCATTACACATGATGTATTTTCATGATCATGAATTCATGCGGTCATTCTTTCAACCTTTTGTCACCCCTACTTACCTATCAAACAAATAAATAAATAAATAAATATTACGGGTCAAATTTTACACAAATCGAACTAAGTACTCCCATGGTAAGTAAGCTCAATAAGGCTTGTGATATGGGTACTAGACAACGGTATATTTAATAATAGATATTACCTCGTATACAAAGAAAATATCCAAGACTCACGAAGAAATATTTATTCATCTCATCACACAAATATTTGCCCTTAACGGAATTTGAACCCAGGACCTTCAGCTTCGCAGGCAAAGTTACTCCCACTGAGCTAAACCGGTCGTCAAGATTGTCAAATATATCAGAACATAAAATATATATGTAGGTAGATAATAACTAATGGCTCGCCGCCGCGGTTCATAAATGAATGGTTTGGCACCGACTTCAAAAGGTGATTCAAATGTATCCGTACCGTACATAAAAGATTATTTATGGCTTTTTAGTTTATTTTGAAGTCGGTTCTTTATTTATTTATAAATTATTATTTTTTTGCTTTTTACTGATGGATTTTAGTAGTGATATAAAGTATTTTTTAGAGTCCAGAATGGAAAGATTGAGGAGGCGCTTTGCACGCATATCGAGTCTTTGGAAGTAAGAAATGTAAAAGTTGGTTAGTTCTTTGTACCTTCCATCATCAGCTCAGTATGAAATGATGTCAACCAGAGGAAAAGAACTGATAACTTTAGAAAAATATATACAAAATATTGTAAGTGCGTATAATATTTGAGGGTTTCTCTCGATTTCCCTGGTATTCCATCATCTGATCCTGACTTGGTGATAAGGAGACTACTTCAGGGACTACTTCAGAATATGACTAACAGTCTTAACGTATCTACCTATAATAGATGATTTTTTTAGAATTATCCTCTAACTCTTAACTATTAAGGAGTTGTACCTTCCGTCATCAACTCAGCATGATGAGATGATGACTACCATATGCAAATACCTAAATAGCTTAAGAAAATATATGAAAAACGTTATAAATGCCTATAAAATTTGAGGATTGCCCTCGATTTCCCTGGGATCCCATCATCAGATCCCAACTTGGTGGCAATGGGACCACCTCGGGAGTTTCAAATAAAAAAAGAATTTTTAAAATCGGTCTACAATCCACAGTAATCGGTGAACGTACATAAAAAAAAATACAAACTATCGAACATATAACCTCCTCCTTTTTTTGGAAGTCGGTTAAAAAAGCCATTGACATTATGTAATACTCGTATCTTGCTTACTTAAGCTTACAAAATTAAACTCTCGTTAAGTCTCCATGTAACACTTTCTCATTCGCGATTTGGCGACCATTGCCTTACTGCATAGTATTGGTGGTCTACATTCCAAGCAGAGATAGCCGTTTAATAGGCTAAATATCGGTATACCGACATTTACAGTAGCTCAATTCGGGTATTTTTTATGGGTCCATGACTGCCTATGATTCGACGCGTACGTAGCTAAATTATATATATATATATTTGTCCGGGTCGTATATGTTGTGCATTTTATCCTGCGGTTCTATGTCGGTTGCATTTATAGTGCGATAGGCAGCCGTAATTTCCTGGCAATAGGTGAGTGCAAGCGTGATGGACGATTTATCATTTATTTATCACGTGAAAAACGCAACCATCAGACGTTCGCTGACAGCGGCGTACTTTATGTTTATTTCTGTAAATTCCTGTACCTGTACAAAATACACCTGAACCGTCATTTAAAAACTTCCGCCCAAACATTTCTCTATTATTTTTTATTAACGGGTTGCTGTATCTCACTACTGCTGTGATCAAGCCTACTTTACTCACAAGTTACCTACTTCTTTGTTTATATTTTTTATTTTGTATAGCTTATTTCTACTTAGTTACAAAATATTGCAATGCCCTCACTTGTTAGTTATACTAAAGTACCTTAAGGGCATGCATCGTCAAGGGAAAACCACGCCCCAAAAGCCGAGCTGGCCAATGAGCGTAATTTGGAATAAGGGACGCATTTATTGCTCGCGCGCATCAAAGAAAGAGAAAGCTAATATACTACATGATTGGGGTTTTTGGCGTAAGCGCGATATGTAAAAGTATACAATGAAATCGAAGATATTATTATGTTTGTTAAGTTAGTGAAGTAAAAGATAAAGGGAAGAATGACCTCTTTACATAATTTAGCCGTTTAGTAAATGTGTCGTTTGTACAAAGTAGACAAAAAACGGAAAATGAAGACGCGTTTTCGGATTTCTTTTCTATCGAGGAAATTTTAAACAAACATGTTTCCTCGTGAGGCGATGAATCGATACTAATATTATAAATGCGAAAGTGTGTCTGTCTGTCTGTTTGTCTGTCTGTCTGTCTGTCTATCTGTCTGTCTGTTACCTCTTCACGCTTAAACCGCTAAACCGATTTGGATGAAATTTGGTATTTAGAAAGTTTGACTCCCAGGGAAGAATATAGGCTACTTTTTATCTCGGAAAAATACCTTTATCAGCGATAAAGGCATTTAAGGCGGACGAAGTCGCGGGCAGAAGCTAGTAGATTATATAGTCAAAAAACACATATCTCAAAAACAGCCTTTTTCATTTACTAAATTTGTCAAATATCTCACTAAAAATAGCTTACATTTTCGATGCACCCCCTTAATGGACTGACCACGTCTAGCAATAAAGAACTATGGACCCATACAACAATTTAGTTGGAGAAACATTTCATGCTCAAATGCCCAACTACTTTCTTTCTTTCCCGAAGCGGAGGCCCGTAAGGTTTTACCCAAAATATATTGTCTAAAATTACCCAACTACGACCGAAATTTAATACCTATCCATACTAATATTATAAATGTGAAAGTGTGTCTGTCTGTCTGTCTGTTACCTCTTCACGCTTAAACCGCTGAACCGATTTGGATGAAATTTGGTATGGAGATAGTCCGAGTCCCGGGGAAGGACATATAGGCTACTTTTTATCACGGAAAAATACCCTTATTGGCGATAAACGAATTTAATGCGGACGAATTCGCGGGCAGAACCTAGTTTATAATAACTGAACTTCTAAGATGCATAAATAATTGGAACACCTTGAAATAATCAAAACCCGGTTTCTTATGTACTTTACCTATTAAAATAAATTTATTATAATCCAAACACAAATTTACATATATTTAATTCAGCTCTATCCTTAATAATAGTTAGTCGACGAATTAAATATTAAGAGATGAATCTTAAATTAATTTAATATGTCTAATCCATATTACAAGTCGATGTCTTTTGTAGCTACTAACTACAAATGTCTATTAGGGCGGAACAGAAAGTGAAAATACCTTTAGGTAGGAATAACTTTACCAGGTACCTACCTACGTACGTAGGTACTCCCGGTATACCTAGAGGTAGGTACCTAAATGATTTTTGAATTAACGTAATGCATAGAAAAGTATTTCATAATAATACGTTTCAATGTCTGCATTCTTATGAATAATACGGCGAGTATACTTAATTGGTAATATTTTTACCTAACTTATTTGTTGTCACAGATAGAATTGAGGTAAGTACGTACTGTAGGTAGGTACAATAAATAAAACAATTCGTGATTTCTATACTACTTGACCGATAATAAAATAACAGGTCCTATACTTTCCTGATGATATACTCAGGTACTTACCCCATGCGGATTGATAAACAGGAGAAAAACAATTAAATTATTATACTTCATAACTGTGTCTGTTTATTGATTATTGTCACTTTCTAAGAACCTCCGACTTCGATCAACACCTACTAACTAACGAAAACATGTAGTAAGTTATTTTTAAATCGAACCTGAATTTCAAAATCGCTTTATTCCACACAACAGGTAATATGAGCAAAAACGATTCATAAAACACGAGGATAATAGAGCTCATGTCAATACATGAACTGAACTAGGATTGCATCAGCACCGTCGACACTAAAGTAAACTATAGGCTTAGGTACCTATTACAACATTTAAAATTACGCATATTTAAGTAGTTAGTTATACAGCCCTTTTTGTTTTTTTTTGTATTTGTTTGATATTTTATTTTGATAGGTACCTACGTACAGTTTATATGCACCTACAAACTGCACAATTTCAAAACAAATAAAAAATGCTATAAATTAAGTGTGGTCAGTGGAATTCTCACTTATTATGTTCATTCATATACGGGAGGATTAAGCCCGTGTAGAAAAGTTACACCATAGTATTAGTCTGCGCATCATCCCCATAGTTTCGTCGACATCGCGCAGGGTCAGGCTCCCCGCCATCTGTGCCTAACCGTTATTGCGACCGTCACTCGGCACAACAGTTCAGTTCAGTCCGTAATCTCTGTTCTTGTTCATTCCGACTGGTTTAGGGGCTCTGAGCAGACGTCGTCAGTAGCTTTACTTATCGTATATTTCGCTACGCGCTTGAGTGTTCTACTGTGTTCATTGTAAACTTTAATTCATCTTGTTTGTTTAAAATGTCACACAATAATCATTGTTCCAATGGAACAGGCCGAAGTAAGTATATAATTTCGCTGAATTCTTTTGCAAATCAGTCTGTTTTACTTACTTATTTATTTTATTAGATGCAACAGTGTGTTAACTTTAGTTTAACTTGCAGATAGGTTGGTAACGAAACATTAGTAATTTACATTAAATGTGTTTGTGCGTGTTTTATTATATTAGAACTATTGCTGCAGTAATTCCTACATAATATTTTTTCTGGTTTATTCGTAATAGCCTATTCGTAGTGAATTAATTGGTTGCAGCAAATCAATTAGGTATAGCGTACGCTCGCTATAGGTACCAGTGGCGTGGCGTCCATATAATCTGATTCCCACCGAGTTGCTCAAGAAAAGGCTAATAACCACCTTTTTCTTTAAATATGAGTAAATGATTGCTAAAATTGTAATTTTTTTTAATTTTCCTGACGCCTAGGGCCACGGATAGATACCTAAAGATAGGTACCTAATTAATTAATTTTTTAACAATTTCGTCATATCAAATCTTAATAAGTACCAACCTACCTTCTAGTATTGCATAGTTATTTTTTCTACTCCTGTACTTCTTTCTGTCATTTAAATAGTTACCAACTCTAATATAAAGACATACATTACTTAAGACTTGTCAAACTCTATAGTCTATTTCCCAAAAAAGCATTGCTAAGCGTGTTGCAATGTCGCTATTAACGTATTCCTTGGTGCCACAGAGTACAATATTTGAATCAAATAATTTATATTCAGTGAGTCTTAAACTAATGTTATATGAAATAATTTATATTACCAACTTAACAAACAGTTTTAAATAAAAAGAAATGTATGTAAATGCATTGCTGCCAACTTAAAAAAAAACATTTTTTGTTATTTACGTACATATATATATATATATATATATATATATATATTCAAATCATAGCATGTTTTCATCACTGGCAAGTATACGCAAATTTAAAAAATAAGAAAGCCATAGATATCGACAGCTCGCTTTTAAATTTTTTTCGTGGCGTTACATTTTATTCATCTTGAAGTTATTGGTTGTTGCCGTGTTATAAGCTCTTGAAAGTGAGAAAAATTTAGGAAGACGAGCCTAATTGTACTTGGTTTCGAAGAAATTTGGGTCGTGGCGCAAGAAGTATCAAACAATTTACTGCTAGAAAAATGTCGGCGCAAATATAAATATTTAGACTTTTTGTGTTTTATTAAAAAGTGCTTAGGGGTCATTCATTAATTACGTATGGATCCCTGGGGGAGAGGGGTTCGAAAAATTTGTCGTTATTAATGAATCTTAGTTGTAGAAAAACTATTGTATATAGACTTTTGTTTTAAACTGAGCTAATCTGCTTAAAGAATACAATGGCCAATTCGCTCAGTTTAAAAACCAAAGATACAACGTTGGATAATTCGGTCAAAAAACGCTCGTGGCGTCTTCCTTTGCGATACTTGCGTTGCGATTATCCTTACGTAATTAAAGAATGGCCCTTTAGTCGTAGAAAAACTGTTGTTTGCAACGTTGTATAATTCGGTCTAAAACGCTCGTGGCGTCTTTCTTTGCGATACTCGCTATTGTCCTTACGTAATTAGTGAACGGCCCCTTAGTCGTAGAAAAACTATTGTATGCAACGTTGTATAATTGTGTCAAAAAACACTCGTGGCGTCTTTACTTGCGATGCTCACCAAGGCTCGCATCGCAACCCACGCCACTCGCCTTTTTTGCCCCTATTATACAACGGTTGCATAAAATACTATTAATTTAAATGTATTTATTATTTATTCATTTCGGTACCTATCTACATATAAACAAGTAGGTACTTACCTACAGTCCGACATAAAAGAGTACATAGAAATTTATTGAGGACGCTACAATTTAAGTAAAACTGTGACATTTTTGACGCAAAATGCTTATAGGTACATGGCAACAATTTAGTATGGATTTTTTTTAGTTCCATTTTGTTCATTTTTAGTCTTTTATGTTGCACTGTAAATTGCTTTAAATTTATTAGTGGTACCTACAACATTAATTCTGGAATGTATATATTGATTATAAATTAGAGATGTTGGACTTTAAATATACTTACTGTACGTACGTACAATACGTACATAAATTTTATCTAATTACTGAGACATGTACCTATAAATGTTGTAAAATGTATACCTATTCTATAATGTGAGTGGGTACAAACCTAGATATTTTTCTTTACATCAGACGTCTCCTAAATACTTTCTTCCCTAGAATATTTTGTATATATTCAATTCCATGCTCTACATATACATCGATAGCGATAAGATTTACTTAAGAATTGTTCATGCAAGCAAGGATCATTGGTGTTGAAAATAAGTTTGGTTGCGCAGGTAAAATGGCCACGATCGACAAGCTGTTCACGCCGGTGCAGGCCAAGAGCGACCACACCGGCAACAAGGTGACGGTGGTCGGCGTGGGCCAGGTCGGCATGGCCGCCGTCTTCTCCATGCTCACGCAGGTACCCGCCCACACCCGCTCTACCTGTCTGCTGGCATACTTACCTACCTCTTACCTACCTACTAACTCAAGTACAACACTTACAATACCAAATCATTTTAATCATAGATAGTTTGGTCAAATTATATGCATTGACACCAGTTTTTCGTTGGCTGATTGATACGAATTGTATGCGATATTTTTAAAAACTGATTTTGTAATCGATTCCAAGATGCCTGGTTTTCTTGAAAACGTTTTATGTATTAAATAATGTGTTGCAATGTGGTATAATAAAAGCAAAAATGTGAAATGATATTCCTTCCTTTTATGCTTGACGTACCTATTTGAACGCTTTTTGCAACCATCACACTGCACATGCAGGCATTTTGACGGAGCTTGTCACGCGTAAATAACGATTACAAGACTGCCAATAATCGATGAATGAAGTAGTTTTTATAAAACGGTTGGAACATTGTACCAACGTCTTTGGCATAGGGGAAATGATATCGTCTCCATTTTCTAAATACTCCAAGATGTTATAGTGTAATTTAAGAGATTGTTTTTTAGGTTCTTACTAATTTTTTAACAAATACCCTGATGCTCGTTTCTCATACAAGTCAGGTAGTAAAAACTCTATCTAAGTATGACCATAATATTAAGGTAAATGGCGGACTGACTCACACAAGCAGCTGCACTGAAGCAGCCCAGAACTTGGATATATCTCTGTATGATGAATAACAACATTTTCACATCGTGCCCGTTTTCCTTGCTAAATCAGTTTCAGCGGCGTGTACGGCGAGCGAGACAGAGCGGTGAGCCACGAGACGGGCACGGTCGCGCTTGCCGGCTCTCGAACAATTGCAATCCCCGAAGTATATTTATCCGTTCTGTGACTTCTGTGACTCTTACATGTTTGCATTGTAATTACTAACGTGGCCAGTATATTTATGGGCAATGCAGATTATAAAAATGCAGTTATTGTTTTTTATTAGGAGCCTACTGCCTAGTTTAGGTGCTACTGCCATGCATTATTTCTCTAACTTTATTGATCAAACTTGTCAGAGACAAAAACTAGGTTAAACTATAGTTATCTCATAATATATCAAGCATATCATCAATTAAAAACTTCAGCACCCTAGATTTAGAATTTATGAAATAAAAGTTATTTACCGTCTATACAATTAATATTTAACATCTTTGGTAAACACGCTTATACAAAAACTTAAATTATTCATTTACTAAATATTAATGTATATTCAACAAGTACCTAGCACGTGAATCAACTTTTTGCCATTGAACTTGGAGTCAAATCGAAATAGAGTAGTATAAGGACAGCTGTACTTTACTCCAGAATTAAATGATTATTTTTATAACCGCTTGTGACGGCACGAACAAATAGAGGTATCGCAACCGGCGCGCCGGCCACGGCCACGCCCCGCAGGGACGCCCGTCTTATTGCCATGTCTGGCGTCACTATGTTCATTTTATTTTTGACTATCTATCTCTTAACCTTTTGATCACTAGCCAAAACTTACATTTTTACCTCAACCACACCATGGGATAACTAATCATAGGTGGAAACTCTATAATCGTTGCCCTATTAGGTGTACCTGTACAATCTCTTAAAATTGAATATACTCGTACTTTTATAGAAATTAATCAGCTATGGTCCAAGGTAGTGGAAGTTAAGGCAGGAGGAATGGGATGTCAACGGAGATTCCGGATTGGAGCGTTTCTTAAGAGTAAGCTCTGTTCTCCATACAAACGTAGTTACGCTCTCATTTTAAAACTACTAGCTCTGAAACTTTGTACTTAGAATAAGTTAATGTATATGCAGGCCTGTATTTAGTTTATGTAGCTTTAGACACCGTAGTAAAAAAAATACAGCGAATTTAAGCTTTTCATACAAAACTTGTTTATGATGTATTTTGTTTGTTTTATAAACTAGAGCCATATAAACTAATTACAAGCCTAGATATACTTCATGTCATTGTGTATGCAAAGTTTCATTACAATCCAACAAGTAGTTTCAAAATGAGACCAAAACTCCGTTTGCATGGGAAGGTGAAATTCGGCCGAGCTAGCTGGGGACTCTTAAAGGTGCGACCACACTTGTATCATTTGCTCGTATCCGATCACCGTGCCGTGGCATGACTGCGTATCGCTGCGACTGCTTGGACGCTTACTGCCGGCGCGCCGATCATGCCGCACTCGTCCGATATAAGTGTGCAAGTGTGATCATCGATTATTGAAAATTACCACGTTTATCGTTTGATAAAAATGAGATACAGTCGAGACCATAAATATGTGAGCATTGCCAAGGGTTCAAAAATACATACATATTTAATCGACCGAAAACTAATAAATTTCTGTACTTATATTTATCAAAATTATTTCAACTAGTGGAAGTAGTTATAAATCAGCAAATAGGGTTTTTTTTAAATACATACTTGTAAACAGGTAGTGCCACAAAAATATCTGTACTGACGCTTTCGGTTAGTGACAACAATAACCTCTCACGTTAATTTTAATTGTACATGAATATGGCCAGAGTCCGGTGCGGGCAAGAGCCGAATATGACGAGGATGCGGATGTGTTCACAGGGCGTAACCAACAATGTGGCGCTGGTGGACGTAATGGAAGACAAGCTGAAGGGAGAGATGATGGACCTGCAGCACGGCTCCGCTTTCATGAGGAATGCCAAGATACAGGCGAGCAAAGGTGGGTAAATGCACATCACTTATTATGACCTACATACACACTCCTAATTTAATCCGATTCGAGTTGGTTCGAATCAGATCGAAATCGAAATGAAGTATGATAATACTTAAGTAGCTGATGAGTGAGTATTATGTGATTAAAGCGGGCGAATCACATAACACGTTGACAATTTCACGTAGGCGCGAATGCCTGCGATTCTACCTAAGAGGACATAATAAAGCTGTCTAATATTTTACTTGAGCATTGAGAAGATGTTCTTTAGCATCCTGCAAACATAGGTCGAATAGGTATTCGAGGTCACGTGATACTTTAGAGTTCATAAACGTATGTTCGTCGTTCAGTGGGTTTCGTTAAACGTCTTTTTTTGGATTCGGTGAAGCAAGTAGTTTAATCAGTGTTTGTGTGTTTACCGTTTTAATAGTCAATAAGTCGTCCCCAGAGGTACGTGAGTCCATAATAATTGATTCATTTCTGTATTTATTTTTTCGTTTTTTTGTAATCTTTAAAAAGCTGATCAATAAGCTTTTTAAAGATTACGTTACGATTCGCATATCGGATTCGCTGACATTTTTGTCCACCGAAATCGATAAAAGGACCAGTGCTATCAATTCTTAATATAGAAATTGTTTAAAATTTTAAAAATATATTACATAATATTACATTGTGTGCTTGTAGCTTTATTTTTCATCACGTGATCATGAAAGAACTATGTTCTGCCCGCGCCTTCGCTCGCTTTAAAACATATGCATTATCCTACGGGAACCATGCTTTTTTTCCGATAAAAAGTAAACAATACGTTAAATTAGCGTATAAACTATATCTGTTTCAAATTTCATGCAAATCCGCCCAGCTGTTTCGTCATAAAGAAGCAACAAACATAACCCAAACAAACTCCAGCCACACAAACTTTCATAATACTAGTGAAATTATTGTGATGATCACAAAGCGTTTCGCAAAACTTGACCATTAAAAGAGTAACATAGGTATACTTATTTAATTCAGGTTGAACAGCCTTTGGACATCTTTTATTACTTTTATTTTATTTATTACAAACACGCATGTATATGTTGTTTTGTTCCAAATTTGATTTCAGTGGGAGTCCTTGATTTCGGTGATTGTAAAATCTCATATACCTATCTCAAGAACCACCAAATCCACAGGTAGGCCTTTACTACCAAAGTTTTTAATTCTTTAGCCTGTTGTCATGCATTAATGGCGGACACCAAAAAAGTGAGAGAAAAAAAATACCACCGAAGTCAAGCAAGATGGCTCAACTCGGAGAAACACTTAAACGGCCCCATATCATAAGGAAGTCGCCACCGTGTTTGACTATAGGAAGCTGGCATTTCGGGTCATAGCGAGCATTGTTTGGATGTCGAACGTAGGTAATTCCATCTGTTCCAAATAGTAAAAACATGGATCCCTCACTCCAGATTACCTTTTCCTCCATATCCGCAGTCCAAGTTGTTCTTTCTTATATTTTATTCCCTTCATTTAGCAGTCCAATTCTCCTTAAAACTCAGTGGTTTTTTAGAGGGACGCTTTCTAACAGTACGGATACAAAAACTGAATCTCCAATTCTCCACTCTATATAGATACGAGTAACTCTCGTATAATGTCTCTCGTCGTGAATCGTGGATTACTTACCTTTTGCTAATCTCAGAATGTTGCGGCCAACCAAACGCGAAGAGCATCGTGGTCGACCAAGTCTGTTTGGCTTTTTGAACACATCCGTGAACCATTTCGCGTTTTAAAACCTTTGAAATACCTACTCGCAGCCGACTGATGAAGCTAAAATTGCTTGGCTAGTGTTGATTGCGTGAAGCCATTCTTATAGCCATTTATAATTGCTTCTTGTACAGGTGGCTACTGTTAAGTTTTTGTTACCACGACATCTTCCCATATCGGCACTGATAACTCTTTAAAATATTGTCGCGAATATAGTACGATACTCAATTTCTAATCTACCTTATATGTATATAAAACGACAAGTCCTGACTGTCATATCAACGCAGAGCCGAAACTACTCAACTATGAGACTAGAAATGTACACAGTAGACACTATTTATAACGTAGGCAAGAAATAAGAAAGGTTTTTTGGAAATTCGTCCTCGAACGGGGTCAAACTGAGGTTGAAGGTTTGTATGGAAAACCTGTAATTATTTGAGTAACTGTTAAAATATTTTGCATATAGACTCTTTATCAAAAATTGAGAAAACTGATTTTAGTATTTTTGGAAATTTATTAATTTATTTGGGGTTAAATTGAGATTGAAAGTTTGTATAGAAAAACTGTAATTATTTGAGTAACTGCTATGATATTTCGCTTCCCGCATTTGACTCTTGATTTAAAACTAAGAAAACTGATTTCAGCATTTTTGGAAATTCATACTCTAATTGGGTTAGACAGAGGTTGAACGTTTGTATGGAAAACCTGTAATTAATTAAGTAGTTAACTGTTATAATATTTACGCACTCTTAATTTAAAAGAAAGAAAACTAAGTTCAGCATTTTTGAAAATTCATGCCTTGACAGGGTTAAATTGGGGTTAAAGTTTGAATGAAAAACCTGTAATTATTTGAATAACTGTTATAATATTTTGCGTATAGAAGTATGTTTTCTTAGTTTTAAATTAAGAGTAATTTAAAACTAAGAAAACATATTTCGGCATTTTTGGAATTTCATGCCTTAACGGAGTTAAATTGGGGTTGAAAGTTTGTATGAAAAACCTGTAATTATTTTGTAGTTATTTCGCATATAGACTCTTCATTAAAAACTAAGACAACAATTTTCGGCCATTTTGGAAATTCATGCCCTAACGGTTAAATTGGGGTTGAAAGTTTGTATGGCAAAATTGTAATTATTTGAGTAACGGTTAAAACTAAGAAAACTAATGAATATATTTTAATTTATTCACTTATGCAATGAGTTTTTGAAACTCATTGGATAAATGGGTAAAAATATAGGCTAAATATTGTTACGAGCGTGGGGTATAGGATAGAGTGAAAACACCTTGACAGTTCCACGTTGGTGAATTCACGACTTACAGTAGCAGGTTACTGTTAAACGCGTCCCTGTACCGATACTAGACTTCGCACTCACTGAGTCACTGACACTGAAAACTTTCTAGTTCACTTCGACTACTTCACTTTTATCACTTCTCTTTTAAGTTCTTCTTCTTTCCACTTGTTTCTCCTTCACTTGCCACTTCAAGACTGCCGCCTGCTCCACATTCGCCGTCTTTTATACACGTCAATTTCGCTCGTTTTTTGTCACCTTTTATCGTCATATTTTCGTTATTCTGCTGTTTTGAGTAGCGTCGCCTTTCCAGTAAATTGTGTATGTCGAAGAAACTTCTATAACACGGAATGTTATTTTCTTCAAACTTTCTAGAAACTTTAGTCTCACTTACTAAAATCTAAATGTACGACGTTGCAAAAAGCTCGCTCGAAGTCATCGTAAAACTGGCCGTGCGAGAAGAAGCCCCCTAAGATCTATTCCTATGGTTTTCAGTGACTGACCCTGAGACTTATTGATCTTTATCGCGAAACAGACCTTAAAGGGCACAGATGTGTACATACATACCCTGGATACCACTAATACCCTCGAAATACCCATTCGAATTTAAAAGGCTGCAGTTCTCCCTGTTGCTGCTAGCTGCTTCTCGCACGGTCAGTTGTACGCACCTTGGTCGTTTTGTCACCACAAGGCAGTAATGTTAATGTTGTGGTAAGTAAGTGTATAAAGAAGTATTGCAATATTTTTTTCAGTATTTATAAAAGCTACCTGATGTTCAATATTATCAATAGATAATCTCAGTTGTCCAATTACATCCGTTTATTTGTCATATTACAAGTATCTAAAAAAGTAACGTAACATAACTAGTGACAGAGAATGCATAGCCAAACTGCCGACGCTAGGAATACGAGAATTGAAACACATATTCCGTTAGAGATGTATGTAGAGGCGCACTAAAGAAGGATTTTTTGAAATTTGAGCTATACGTGGATGAAGTCGCGGACAAAAGCTAGTCATCTTATATACGTGTATGTAGGCACTACAAGCGACGGACGCTGAATTCCAAGAAAAACTAATTTTAATCTGATTTTCTTTTTATCGAGTAACAGGTATGAAAATCGGTTAAAAACAATTGAAAACAACCAGTTTTGCTTAGTCACAATTTCAGGTAAAACCGTAGTTAATACCTTGAGTATGCCATATTATCAAATATTTTAATGAAAAAAGAAATATATATATATATAATAGATTTATTGCTAGGATTCCATTAAGTAAGTAATATACATATGTAATGATAATCGATAATATATCGAAATATTATCGGTAGTAATATGTTGTGGTCTGGTTGTGGTTAAGATTACGCTATCTCGGCGGGCTCAAAGATCTGCATCGTGACGGCCGGCGTGCGACAGCGCGAGGGCGAGTCGCGGCTCGACCTGGTGCAGCGCAACACGGACGTGCTGAAGCACATCATCCCGCCGGTAGGTGCTACTGTTACTTCTTCATTATTTAAACGATTTACCTACTTAGCTTTATTTCTAACCCCCTTCAAAAAATCTATAATTTCAACGTGTGCGCCTGAAAGTCCGTTTGTGAGATTATAAACAGACGAAACAAATTTGATTTTTTTCAGGAGTGTAATGTTACTATTGAAAAGACTCCTGTTTTTCCTAAAAGCCAGATTTGTCAGGCTTGTCTGTTTTTTAAACGAAGCTTAAAGTTGACTCTGAGGTACTAGTCCCACCACCGGCGAGAAAGCGAGCTATCGACTATTTTCTCGCCCAACTCGCACAAGAAACGTACAATAAATATAGACTCCGTGTCAATAAAAGAGATACATACATATATGATATAGTTCTCGCCGGCAGTGTGCTGTGGATAGCCAGCGATGAACTATTAATCTATGTGTATCTTTCACTAACACAGGACCTATATCTTTTGTTCGTTTCTTGGGCGACAAAATCGCCGATAGACCAGTGCCTGATGCTAGGATATCAGTGTGCGGTGGACATTGCAATGTTTAGTAAGCCATCGTCAGCCTTGAACTAAAATAGTAATTTGTGCAACAAGAGAGCCATGTTATTTTTTGCTGCGAGTGCCGATCGTTGAATCCCGAGCAAGCGAAGGGGGATTCTAAGTTAGAATCCTGAGCGTAGCGAGTGATTCAAACGGGACGAGAAGCAAATTATTTTAGTCTCGTGCGGCACATAAAACTTTTCACCTCAGCAGTGAGAACAGATATTATACACAATTGTAGTTGTACTTCCACCCATTCTGTGTGTTTATTGTTACACGTCATACAAAAGAATATTTACAGTTAACAGATGAAGTTAATATTAACAACTTAATTCCCTCTATTTTTAAAACAAACGTACTAGCATACAGTACTAAACATAAGCAAATTAGATAAAATCATTAATTATTGTTGACAAGATAAATTACGTGTACCTATACTGTTTTTTTTTAGTAGTTTCAATAATCATTTATGTTTTAAACTTATAAAACAATCATTTTTTTTGTGTAATAGTAATAGCAGAAGATAACCATAATTTGATTCCTATTTTACTTTTTTTTTAAGTAATGCATTTAGAAAGTACCCCCATTATAAATAGTCAGTTTTAGTCAAATTAAAAATCGTTTTATTTTTACAATAAGTATATAAAATAACTATTTTTCATCTTAAAACGAAAATTAGTTAGTAATTCGGTCACAAAAAAATAATAATCGCCGTTGTTTCAAGACGTTTTAAAGTGAAACCTAAATAATAGTTCCAAATCTGTCCGCAATGGCGCTAGAGTAGCAAGCTATAGTAGTATGAAGTCAACAACCAATTACAAAACATTTTTATCGAAAAATACTCAATCCTTCGTTCTACTTCTGATGTAAATATTCAATCGTGTTTAAAATGACTTTCCTGGCATCGTTGTGGATTTTTTGGCATTTATTATGCTAATTGATCTTACGCACTTGTGACGGCCTCTTTGGATATAAAGCGAATATAAACTCCTTAGTTCTGTAATCCATGGGTTTAGTTCTTTTTCTGTGTCTAATTCGAAAATCGAAATCAAATTGGAATGTATTTGTAACTCGCTTTCTTTATATGGATTATGAAAGGGACAAAGTGCTTCGAAGTTCAAATATTTCGAATTCGGTCATAGACCCAGCACTGAAAAATTACATCTCGCGCAATTCTAATTTATAAAATTTAAAAGTTATAATTGCTCGCAGCAAAATCATATCACATTTTGCACACTGTTAGCTCGCAGCAAAACCCGCCTGTTTGAGCTGCTGTGGTGAAAAATATATTGGAGAGATAATAGTCATGATAAGTTAAATATTATAACCATATGTGTGGCTTTCTAATTAAATTTCTCTGTTAATTACGATGCAGCTAGTAAAGTACAGCCCGGACGCGATCTTCCTGATCGCCAGCAACCCCGTGGACATTCTGACGTACGTGACGTGGAAGCTAAGCAGACTGCCCAAGCACCGCGTCATCGGCTCCGGCACCAACCTCGACTCGGCGCGGTTCCGCTACCTGCTCTCGGAGAAGCTCGGCGTCGCCACTACCTCGTGCCACGGGTACATCATCGGAGAACACGGTGACTCCAGCGGTAAGAACATTTTATACTCAAAGTCGGACGGGTCCTTCAAGCCGACTGCTAAACGTCATTTATTTAACAGAATGATTGTTACTTTATACGTATGCTACCTATTTAGTAATAAAAACATTTAAATAAAAAAAGAACCGACTGCAACATAAACTAAAAAGCCAAAAATAATCTTTTATGTACGGTACGGATCACATTTGAATCACGTTTTAAAGTCGATGCCAAACCATTCATTTATTACTATTAAGAACCGCAGCGGCGAGCCTTTAGTTATTATATTTAGTAAAAGTAATTCGTATTTTTGTTGAATAAACAACTTTATTTACTTCAGGTTTGGCACCGACTTCAAAAGGTGATTCAAATGTGATCCGTAACGTACATAAAAGATTATTTTTGACTTTTTAGTTTATGTTGAAGTCGGTTCTTTTTTTATTAAAAAAAAAATATTTCTTGCTTTTTAGTGATGGATGATATAAAGTATTTTGTAGAGCCCAGAATGAGAAGATTGAGGAGGCACTTTGCACGCATCTCGTGTCTTTGGAATTAAGAAGTGTAAAAGTTGGTTAGTTCATTGTACATTGTACAACATGAAATGATGACAACCAGAGGAAAACAACTGATAAGTTTAGAAAAATATATACAAAACATTGTTAGTACCTATAATATTTGAGGGTTTCTCTCGATTTCCCTGGTATTCCATCATCTGATCCTGACTTGGTGATAAGGAGACTACTTCAGGGACTACTTCAGAATATGACTAACAGTCTTAACGTATCTACCTATAATAGATGATTTTTTTAAGAATTATCCTCTAACTCTTTACTATTAAGGAGTTGTACCTTCCGTCATCAGCTCAGCATAATGAGATGATGACTACCATATGCAAATACTAAAATAGCTTAAGAAAAATATATGAAAAACGTTGTAAGTGCCTATCAAATTTGAGGATTGCCCTCGATTTCCCTGGGATCCCATCATCAGATCCCAACTTGGTGGCAATAGGACCACCTCAGGAGTATAAGCTTTCAAATAAAAAAAGAATTTTTAAAATCGGTCCACAATTGGCGGAGTAATCAGTGTACATACATAAAAAAAAATACAAACTATCGAACATATAACGTCCTCCTTTTTTGGAAGTCGGTTAAAAAAGCCATTGACATTATGTAATAGTCGTATCTTGCTTACTTAAGCTTACAAAATTAAACTGTCGTTAAGTCTCCATGTAACACTTTCTCATTTGCGATTTGGCGACCATTGCCTTACTGCATAGAATTGGTGGTCTCCTAGTGGTCAGATGTAAAGCGTCGCCGTTTACAGTGCCGGTGTGGTCCGGAGTGAACATTGCGGGCGTGCGCCTCAGCGACTTGAACCCGCAGATCGGCACGGACGCCGATCCAGAGAGCTGGAAGGACACGCACGCGGCGGTGGTGAAGAGTGCGTACGAGGTGATCAGGCTGAAGGGCTACACGTCCTGGGCCATCGGACTGTCCCTCGCGCAGCTGGCGCGCGCCATACTAACCAACGCCATGAGCGTCCACGCCGTCTCTACTTACATCAAGGTTACCTTCTTAAGTTAATATATACCGTCTTATTGCTTAATACGATTAATAGTACATTTAAAACTTATTGCTTAATACGATTAATAGTACATTTAAATCTGGCCCTATGGCCAGAGATATGAGGCCGACAATCCCTATTCCGAGGCTTGTATAGTGTTTATCTCAAACTCAAATAAATCCAAGGAAATAATACAAATGTTCAACTTATATCTTATTCATATATTTATTTCCTACTACATTGGCAAACTGATTTAAGTTCTTACCTCGTAGTAGAGGATAACTCTTAACCGCTATTAGATCTGGCGGTGTGCCATCAATCTCCATGTCTCTTGATGATGGTCTGATATCGGTAACAATAACACGTATTTAATTGAAAACCGCTCGTTTTAGGTGTAAACCGTACAAGATTTTTTTTTTCTGTTCCCGTAGAAAAACTTTTTTTCTAACTATTTTTGTAAGCTATTCGGGTTAATGATTTTGCCACCAAATCTAGAATTGATTTTATTTATTAACTAGAAGGCGCCGCGCCGCCATGCAAAACAAAAGACGATTCTGCATCGCGCTATTAAGATTTCTCCTGAAATCATGCCCCCTTTCCATAGAAAACTGATATTCAATACGAATCTAGAATTTTATAATATTTATTAAAGAATGACAATAACTACCTTATTAATTGGTTATTTTAACGAATTATTAAAAAGAATGTCATTCCTTGTTTATTTTATTGAATACCTGATTTAATGTCATTAAATAATCTTAATAAACTAGTTAAATAAGAAATTAAAAAGTAAATAGGTACAAAATCACATTTGTTTTTTTATTGATAGTATTGTATGCCATAGCTAGTCAATAAAAGAAATACAACGCACTGAAACAAAATACAATCTCTTGGGCTTGTTGGGCATGTCTATAATACTATAATCTTCTTCTCTTCGCATGAAAAAAGGGAGTTTTTTTTTTCCATGTCACATTTGCATAATGCGAGTTAGTGTTTCCTCCAAATATCATAGTATAATAGCATCGTCCAAAAATTCAGTTCGAAAGAGCCTTTATTATAGTTAGTCCGTGTAGGTGACAGTGATACTGACGTTCAAATGATTAGATATTTGAATATGATGCATCACATTCAGTGGGCCTATGATGGTCGCGTTTATCACTCGATAAATGATATGATAACCCGCCTGTCACTCTCACACTCACATACGTGTCAGAAGGTGACGGCAGCAATGTCATTTATTTATCGCGCGACAAACGCAACCATCATACGCTGGTTCTAAATCCGGTTCATCAAATGCAAAAAGATCTTTTAAATGTACGGAGTACATTAACCTTTACGTCCTATTTTTATATCAACTGTGGCAAAGTAAGTATTTTTGTAAAAAGAGCAATAAAACCTCGACGTTAATGATCGCAATGCCATTCGCGCAAGTTTTTATAGCGCGTGGTACGTGCTTGGTCGAAAACCAACGCCAATAGACGTAGGTACTACAAGAATAGACAACGCAAAGGGATACCATTGCGTTGTCTATTATCACTATTATCAGTACTTAGCACTAGACATATAATACCCTGAGCAGCGATTCATACCCGTTATAAAAACCTCGACGTAAGTATGGATCAAAAAGATTTAACCAGTGACCGTCTGGATTTTACATAATACCTGTTTAATGTCTTTGGTATCGATACTATCATTAAAGTATAAATTACATTTGCCTTATCGTGGTTATGATTGAAAGATATTATTTTATTATCTTAACAGCTCGATGATCCCTCTTAGGTATACATATTCAAGATACTCGTATCAGGTATCACCTGGAGGAACGTCTCGGTAACTTTTCTAATGTCACGTGTAACGATTCTGGGATAGTGTCGTTTAAAACAGCTTACAAACGACAATAATATGCGTATGTCCTGTATAGTCAGGACAGTGTGAATTGGCATCATTATTTGTAAAACCAATGTCTTTTTTCGTAATGGTTTTGAGACTTGTTGTTTGTTTTGCCAGCATAAAATTCATGATTTTTTATCGAAGCCATTTAACTAGTACTTTTTGCGCAGTTCCCACTGCGACTAACTATTTTTATATTTTTTTCCTGTTGAACTACGTATAAATAATATAAATCTTAAATAATAATAATTTAACCCAAACTAAGTAACCAATTTAATACGACAGCATTATAAAATATCAGTATCGGTCATGTCAATCGATTTCGAAACATTTTTATCGAAATGCTAATAACACATCCTTGCCAGTAAAATATAAAAATAAGAAAGCAAACTGGTCGAGCTATAGTATAGTTTACACGTGTATTCCGATGAATCGAAGACTAGGGAAGCGGGCGTACATTACGATTTGACAGAGAACCGTGCCCCAAACAATTCCTATATGATACTGTGTTAGCGTCAAAATGTGAGCTTTCCGTCAACGGGATTTTAGTCTCGTTAGCGCACAAAGAGTCAAAGGGGTGCAGGATATTGGGAGACAGTTCTCGATTCTTCGGAGGTACGGGCCTTCGTTAATTTATTAAAATAGAGTAACCGTGGTGAGGTGTGTGCAGGGCGAGCACGGTGTGGTGGACGAAGTGTTCCTGTCGCTGCCGTGCGTGCTGGGCGGCGCCGGTGTGTGCGACGTCATACGCCAGCCACTGACCGAGGACGAGGCCGGCGAGCTGCGCAACTCCGCCACGCTCATGGCCAAGGTGCAAGATGGCATCAAGTTTTAACCGAACCGAGTACGTGTTTACGTACTCTTGCGTAAAGGGACGTTGCACCGTCCCAACGTATGATCTAAGTCTACTCTCTATGCATCGCTACAATATTGGATGTCATGTAGCTCACTCCTACTAATGACAAAAGTTTAATATTTTTTGCACAAATTCATATTTTCTATTGCACTGTTTACTGCAATGCTTGGTTCTATATATATATATATATATATATATATTCTATAGGTACCTAGTATTATATTTTATAATATTCACTGTTTCTCAAGTTAAACCAAAGATATGTTTAAATATTGTTACTCGACAATGTAATATATACGCATAAGAATAACTTTCATACCTATTATATCGTTTGTGTGTTACCTTGTTAAGTTTCATTAACCACTTGACTGGACAAAATTGTTGCAGAATAAAAGGCATTAATATGATTTACGATTTACCAGTGGATTTATGAGCAAAAAAAAAAATTATTTAATCAGTATTATAAAAAGAGGATCTTAGCTATAATAGCAAAATTGAGTTGGTATTATTTGTAGAAAGTATTTTCTTTGAGTGTGGATTGTTTCTGGGTCATACATATTTATTGTGTTTAATATGATATAGCGTATTACCGTTAATGCGTCTTTCCTATGGATTCTACTACTCAATAACTATACGATAAAAATACAAGTTATATATATGTACAGTCAAGGGTAAAGTTAAGTAAACACTACAAAATCTTTTTTTATAAAATATTCATAGAAAGATCTAAGTAGTAAAGAAAAACTAATTGCGATCCACTGCAGCCTAAGCCGGAATCGAACCAGCGTCTCTGTTATACCGGAACAGCGTCCTAATCCGTTAAACCATCCGTTTGTGATTCACAACGAATTAATCCTCTACCTGCGGTAACGGTACATTACTCACGACCAGAAGGTTTACTCCGAAACTTAAAATCGAAGTTCATAACGTGCTGTCCCGCTCGCTCTCATGTAATTATGTATTTCAGTGATTAGATGGCGCCATATGCACTTCGTTTTTCGGTTTTCGGAGCAGCCCCTCAGATCGCTGTTCATGATTTTTTTTCCCTTTCTACTTAGATCTTTGTATATGTGATGTTTTCACATTTCACATTAAAATAAAATAAAAACAAACATAATGGTGATCACAGCGTCATCTCTCTCGTAAGCTTGACACTACTGAAATGGCAGGTCAGCTTGAAGAAATGTGGGGTAAAGCGCATGTTCTTAGAGTGGTGCTATAAGGTACACTAATCCTTTAAAAAAAATGATACATAGGTCGTGAATAACGTATCGTTACCGAAGGTAGGGGATTAATTTGTTGTGAATCAAAAGCGGTCTGATGGTCTAACGGATAAGAAAGCTATTTCGATATAACAGAGACGCTGGTTCGATTCCGGCTTAGATTGCATTGAATCGCAATTAGTTTTTCTTTTCTACTTAGATCTTTCTATCAATCTTGTATAAAAGGATATATGATGTTTTCACCTTGAAAGATATAAAAACAAACCACAAAATCTCAAAGATCCATACCTTAGGGGGGTTATTGCCTAACGAAATTTTGACAATTGGTATCCGAATCAACTTTCATAGCCCATACAAAATCACAGTGTTGGCCGTAATCATTAGTAAACACTAAACATTAACAAATCACACTAACGTTTAGTATGACTGAATTTGAGCAAGGGTCAATCACACTAACCGTCAATCTGATTGACTACAAATCATACTAACGCTTCGTGAGACTAATTTAACCTTTTTTAACACTAGACACTAGCGATGTATTTTCTACCCGAAAAGAAATTTTCATTATAATTTATATAGATACCAGAAGATAAGATGGACCTGGTGACGGTTCTTGAATGCAGTACCACAAAATAGCCTGTCGATGGACCCTGGGGGTACCTACTGGAACTCAGGATTGGATTAACATAGACAAGTGTGTTTTAGTTTAATGGACTTAGAATGAGAAGCATTTAGATAGGGTGCCACCAAATGGTCGAGTGCTTTTTTAGCTTAATGGACTTAGAATGAAGAGCATTTACCCTATCTTAATGCTCCTTATTCTAAGTCCATTAAGCTAAAAACCACTCTTGTATGTTGATCCAATCCTGAGTTCCGTTAGGTACCCCCAGGGTCCATCATCAGGAGTATTTGGTGGTACCCTATCTTAATGCTCCTCATTTTAAGTCCATTAAGGTAAAAAAGCACTCTTCTATGTTGATCCAACCCTGAGTTCCAGTAGGTACCCCCAGGGTCCATAACCTGATCCATCCAGAATGGAAGTTTTCAACATGGACTCGGAGTCTATAAGGTGCTGAACTCTCAGATTTACGTACTTTGTCCTCGACGAAATTATATATCACGACTTAACTTCAATTTGGCCATTTAATCATTAATATCAGTCACAGGTTTAAATCTACAGGTACTAAACATTAATTTAGTTTTTTAATACTTTCGGAACACTAAAGATTAAAATATTTCAATCATTAGTGTTTTCAAATGATTGAACACTAACGGAGAATTAGTTTCAATCACACTAAACACTAACCGACGTCAATCATTAATACTTTAGTCACAACTAAATTTTTCAATCATTAGTGTTTAGTGTTCAATCACACTTACGTTCGGCCAACACTGCAAAATCATGACACTTAATTCTGATTCCGAGCGTCAAACGCGTTTTAGGCAATAGGGGGGCTTATTACTATAACAGTAGAGTTAGGTATGTACCTACATATTTTTGCATTTTTGGAATATGTTTATTTTATCTCAATAGTGGTCTCCTCTTGGGAAATGCCGAAGAGTCAGACTTGTAAAAGTACCCTTCCACCTACTTAAAGAATAAAGATCATTATTTCATTATCATAGTAACAATCAAATAGGCCAAAACATCGTAACACATCCTTACTGCTATGCAAATAAAGATCGGTTTCGATATATGAGGCTACTTAGTCACTACGAACTATTTGATGCTGACTGAAGCAGGCTTATACCTTTTGTATCGTTTACGGAAATACTAATAAAAAGGAAAGGTACCCAACTGTCCGGCTCTGATTTGATTTATTTGGATATGTGAGAAAGAAGTCTAAAATAACAGAGCAGGTATTTAGCTGTCGAATCTCAGGCTATTGGGAGAAACTGTCCTCGGTCAGAAATTATAAAAAATCAAACCAGCAATTTTTTCTAGAAGTTTTCTTTTATTAACAGTAATAAGAAGAATGGTGAGTAATAAAAACAAAATTGAACAACAACAATAAGACGACGCTAGTGCAGGGTAGTGCAGGGCTGCACCGGCATTGAAACCGAACAAATGTTGGATGAATTTGAATCTGTGCCGTCTCCCGCGTATGACATGCTCGTAGCTCGGATTATCGAAATCATAATTAAATACGACGTTGCTTAAACAAAACTCTATACAGAAGGTAGAGCGTCACTTTTCAGAACTTGGAGGACAATTTCTCCCAATACGTTGAATTCGGGCAGCTAAAAAAATACACGTCTGATATTTCAGACTCTCTAACATATATCTATACTATTATAAAGTTGTAAAAATGAAATTTCTGTACATTGAAGATATTTAAAAAAAAATGATTGTTACGGACTATTTGGCGGTCACTGAAACGAAAAAAATTTTTTTGGGATTTTTTCTATGTGTCGCTGTGGCTTCATCACGCCAAATCGTCTAAACGGATTCGAACTACTCTTGGTACACGGGTAGGTAGCTGGGTATCTCCAAAAGGTACTTTTTACCCAACTACGCTGAATAAAAGAGTTTTTTTATGACGAAGTTCCGGGCGCCGTCTAGTATCAAAATAAATCGAATCAAAGCCGGACAGTTGGGTGCCCTTCCGTGTGATGTACATACAAGAAATGAAACTATGGGCGGTCAAGTCTGATCGACTGCATTTTGCTACCTAGAATATAAGCAACATATTATATTTATTATAGTAACGATATAAAAGTATTTGGGTATTTAGAAATATTTTTGTACGTTTTGAAGTACCATGACAACTTCATTTACTTTCTTTTCCGACAGTCAAACATGCTTGTGAAATGTTTTCTACTACTCCCGCACTAGCAGGACATAATTCGTATTATTTTTGTATTAACAGTAAGTATCATATGTATTTTGTAGCGTTACGTGTGCTCTCACTGTAATACTTATAATTAAAGAAGTCATCTTATGCGGGATATCATTTCGAAGTTCTAAGTTCGTACGATATTTTAATAAATTGTTACGTAAATGGCAAATGGATGTTTTATTTAGGTTATGACTTCTCTACTTCATACCTACCCACCGAAAATATTGTTAGTGAAATGACAGACCTTTGTGATACAGGAAAAATTACCATAACGACAAATAAAACAATTCTTAAATTTCACATTATTATAATATGTGCTTATGAAATCGAATAGGTAGGTACAAATTTTATACAACTTGGTACTTAAAGTTGAGTCCGGAGTTTACTATTATAGTACATTCTTTAAAAGTAATTACACTCTGACAAAACTATCGATGTATGATCGTTTGACCAAGGTAAATAATAATCCTTAGTTTAGAAAATGAGCGGGCCTATGAGGGTCCAGTTTATCACGCGATAAATAAATGATAAAGCATGTGTCGCGCGAGAGCGCTCACGGGCTTGTCAGGCAGTGGCACGATGTGAGCTACTTCGCCATGTATCCATGGCGTACTCACGCAACCGCCGCAGACCCCCGTACTCGCACAATGCGTGTTGCATTGCACAACAACTAGCATATGATATCCAACGAACACGACGAGCCACTTGTTTTGTATTATAATTACATCCACACGCCCAAAATATAAAACTCCAGAGCTAATTCAATCTGGCCAAGATCGATTTAATAACTATTTCAATACTACTTTCTCTGCAGTTCGTCAACAGGCCACGTATAATCTCCGCGCTAACAGCTTAAGGAGGGAAAAAATACTAAGAAACATTGATGGAAAACATCGTCCCAAGAAATGATAAATAAGTTCAGCTTTAGGTCTTTCGCGCTCTACGTCAGCTAACGTGGAGCGTTTCGTAGTACAACAGGGAATATTTGTATGAAACGTCCAACCCGTATTGTAATACAATTATAAATAGATCGTTAAAACAGATTTCCTGTACTATTTAAACGCTGTCAATATGCGTAACACTCATGTGGTCCTATGTTAAGCCAACAGAATAGTAGTTTATGCAACTGATACATAATGAGAGGCCTTAAAATACGAGTGTGTTTTTATGAAACGAGAGTTGGCGACTTTCATAATAGGATCACACGAGTGTTTTAAGGCATAATTATGTACAGATGCATACACTACTGTATCACTTCTTTATCTTTATATAAAGTGCGAGCGAGATGTCCGACTTAGTGTATATGACTCTAACGTTCACTTGATTTCGGTCCTGGTATAGTGTGGCGGAGAAAAGCGCAAACCGCAGTGATTCTCCACGAAGTGACGTGGCTCGGATTACGCCGGATGTAAACTTTTTGACCGCCACAGTCGGCAGTTCCCGTCAACGGAAAAACGTACCTCAGACGCCAAAGACGGCAATTCCCGACAGTGAGGTCAGTGGAATAACGACCTACGTGCATTACCGTTAGATTCAACTTCGCGTTAGACATCAAGGTAGCTTGGCGTCGTGAGTTGCAACTTTTGCATTTTGGCTTTGGCATTCAAAAGGTTTAATTACTATCCATTACATTCTCGTTACAAATGACAAGCACCCCAGTTTAATAATACGACTTTATACATAGTAAACATTGCATTTTGGTCACATAATAAGGACAAATTTCATATCGTAAGACTAAATCTTAATTTCTATACACAATTGGATAATGTTTAAAAGTACATGCGGTAGAAATAAGCATCATTTATATTAAGCATAAATCACAGTCACTTCCTTACAACCTGCCACTTACAGAAACCACACAAACTGAACAGTTCTGAAAGTTAAAACTAAAAATTAAACACTACATGCTGTTATAATATGAATGCTATGAGAACCAATCGCTAAAAACCATGTAAAAGATGACATTTCTAAAGTAATTTAAATACAATGTAAATATAAATACGTTTTACTTAGTGAGTTAGCCGCGATAATTATAGAAAACTCGTTGCAAAATATTCAAGTAACTAAAAATAGCAAACACGACAGGTGGGCACATTGACTATAGAATGATTACAGTTTAACAACGTCTTCCAGAGCCCGCGGCGGGGGCAGCTATTTGGTAACAGCCTGTATACTGGTCACAACACCAAATATTCATGTTTGACCTTTTCAAACACATTACCATCTTCTACGAAAATCACAAGTCGCAAATATTAACAAAGGCATTCCTTCGAAAACGTACAATAAACTTCAACGCGTTTTACTTCTTAAGATTTTGGATTCTCGTATATCAATATCAAAGGTTTCTTCAAAAGACACAAAAGATTTTAGATTTCTTATAAACAGTTAACAATACACTTCATTCGCTCAATTTTAGTACTTTATTTTACTGTTTATAAAGAACACATAAGAGAAAATATACTCCGGCCTTACCAACAACATGTTTGACGCCACGCCACTGATAAAATACTATAAATCTCGAGTTTAATATCGATTGTAATAGTCCAGAGTATTCCTGGCGATGTTTATCTTCTTGACACGGATGACGATGTCTCAGTGGTACTGGTATACTAAGAAAGAAACCTTGCAGTCTAGTAATTTCCAAGAGTTTGGTCGAACTCGGCGTGTCAGGTGTCGTTAGGCGAGCGCAGCGCGTGGAGCGCGTTGCCGAGCCCCGCGGGCCGTCGCCGGTCCAGGAAGGTCTTCAGCTGGCTGGCGGAGAGAGGAGTCGCAGGCGCCTGTACAATCATACATTCACTTTATCAAGCCGCCACAATTGTTTTACTTCTTGACCGCCACATTATGATAACATGACACTGCTCAGTGCTTTACACGAAAACAAGCGCATCAGATGTCAAAAAGAAACTGTGTGTTACGACGACCCGACCGATTATGATTGTAGTACGTTAATTTTGCCTTTGGCACGAGGACGTGTGTGTGCGTACAGTAAAACCTGTGGCGGTAAAGAAGTTAATACAAGGGAACAGAATGTGGGAAAATGGAATACATATACTTATAGATATAGTCAAGCGTGTTTACCCGCTTCAGAAAGACACGCACTGCTTCTTGGGCTTTCCAAGGACCAAACTATTTTTAATCGTTATCACTTAATCTCCTTTTTTGCTTGCTAGAAACAAGATGTTGATATTATTTCGGAATAAGTTACCATGGAGTTGGTGATAACGTAGGTTTTTCAGTTCTTGTTTGAGATGAGAACAATAATATATATATAAATATATGTCGGACATGATTGCAGACGAGAACCGGGTGCACAAGGAGCAATTAAATCAAACGACAACTGTACACCGTAACAGTTATAATCACACTATTCAGACTCTATATAATTAACATGAACACAAATTTCAACAAAAAAATTCAAGAGGCAACGATCCGTCAAAATTAAGCGTGTGCACCAGTCGACGGTCGAACGATATCTGTCGCTCGTCGCCAAGCCGGCTCCGATGTTTCGCGAGCACGTAGTCCGACCCACTTGCGCCTCAATCACTGGAAGGAGCAGTGGGTTCGTGCTGTGCCTCTTGATAGTTAATTTAGCCGACATATATATATTATATTCATACATGCTGCATCTTATTTTTCTCTATTTACAATGAAAAGGATCAAGTGACACTAAGGAACCAAAGAAGAGTGTGTCACTGATGAGAGTAAAGGTCAAACGTGATGCGGAAAGCGTACCTCGTCGAACCAGGGGTCGCTGAGCGCGGCGCGCGCTGGCAGGCGGCGCGCGGGCGCGGCCTCGAGCAGCCCGCGGATGAGCTGCTGCGCGCCGTCCGCCACGCCCGCCCAGTGCTCCGGCGGGAAACAGTAGTCGCACTTTATTATATTCGCGGTCGTCTCCTCTATAGATTCATCCAGGAACGGCGACAACTGAAATTATATAAATACATTAGTTACCTTCAATCATTTAACACTCTCAGCGCCACGTGGTACGCCGGCGACCCAGTAAAAGTTCGAGTATAGCCGGCTACATAAGCTGCTGGCTGCCAAATTTAATACAATTAATCGATACAGTATCAATTTATCTGACAGGCCGCGACTAGACATGTGTAAGTGATGCGATATCACAAACGAAAAATTGCTCTATCGTGTGATGCCATATCACGCACCACTCGGAAGAAACATGCATCACACCAAACATCACTCGATAGGATATTACTATGGCGCTGGCGCGGCGACCAATAGGGTACCTACCCTATTAGTCATCGCGCCAGCATGATTTTTTGTTATCGGTTTTCTTACCAAAATATTAAAATACCGTAAAAACGATTTCAAAAAGTAAAATTAAAATTGGCCAAGAAATACTCATGATATTGGAATTTTAAACTACCAATTAGACAGAGAGGTCCGACATGCACTGTTACGTCATAGTGCACTCCGGCCATATAAACTCCATATTAAATTCTGTTTTGCTAGAAAGAGATAGAATGAAATGTTTGATGGCTTATATCTTGGTTATTTTTACAATTATTCGTTTTTTTTTGTCTTCTGTTTGTTACACGAGTGAGCTTTAATAAAGCAAAAATAAAAATTCATGCATATTCCTTATTGCGGCTCTATCAGAAATATCTTCTCTTGTTCGCACTCGGTACGCGGCGTAATACCAGCCGGAGTCGGTGATCGGTATCGTAACTTCACCTCACTCGAAATATTAACTATTACCGGTCAAGCAATATGTGCAGAGTATATAGAAACTTGCGCTCTGCCATGAAGATTCACACAAGTAAAGTAGACGGCAACATAATAACGGTATGGAGTCCTAACAATCATATAATAGGTATGATGAGAGGGCATGAATATCAAAATTAATAAAAAAATCTTGAACACTTTTCTTCAAAATAATTTAAAAAATACTCAGATTAATCGCATAAAAGTCAAGGAGTGGGGGCTCGTTACGTCACTCCTAAGTACAATTTTTACGTAAGAGAGACGTCACGCTACATTTTGACTGAATATATCGCCTTATTAGATTACGCAAAAAAAGAAAAAAATACGTCTCCAATATGTTTCATTGCATGACGGACTAATTAAGTATTAAAATTTTAACATCATCCTTATCATATAGTACTATGCCGGTTACTTTACCCGGGGGTACAAGCGATATAATTTTGTTCTTCGATTCAAATTAAGCCAATGCGTATACGACTTACCTTTCACTGATATCAGTAAAGATTATATAGATATACAATACATATTATCATTCTGTCATTTAAGCTGAGCATTATAAAGTAGTCGCGGAGCATGTAGAAGCATATAATGTAATTAGAAGGTGCAACTTGGTACGCGGAGGTGAAAAAGTTATAACCCCCTCTTTTTTTGTGAGTGTAGTAAGATAAAAAGCGGCCAAGTGCGTCTCGCCCATGCAGGGTTCCGCAGCCGTTTATACAAAAAAATGCAGTACAGATGAAAAAAAAATACAATATGACAAAAAAAAACACTAACAAAAGAGCGTATCTCCCCGGCACTTACGCCCTTTTGCTGAGAAGCGCAGTTTTTTGGCAATAACTTAAAAACGGTATGTCCGATCATGTTACACACCGAACATGTGCTACGACTGACGTGTTGGCGGCAACGCGTCGCATTATAATGCAGTTTAAGAAAATGTCTTATTAAGTATTTGTTATCATTATTTGCTACTATTTTTGTATGGTAATGGGTAAGTTGTTTTTTCATTACAATTCATTTACATATGTTTTCCCTTGCGAATAAAGTAGTAAAGCTGCAATAAACTTAGCGCAAACTACGTTGTTTTCCTGAGTCAGTTTAGTTAAAGAAAACATCGAATTTGTTGATTTCGTCTGTACAATCATTAAATCATATTATGACAATTCAAATGATATAGATTAAATGGTATCATTTGACCTAGTTAATGATAAAAGCTATCACAAAAACAACATGTTTCGTGAGATTTCAAAAACGTACGTGAGAAAAGTGCCCTGATTTCTATTAATAAATGAATCATTTCATAATGTCGTCAATTCAAATGCTAGGCAATCAGTTGTTATTCGTATAAATATGAATGAATTTCCACGAAACATGTAACAACAAAAAGAACACAGACGTTGGGCACTTCAACATCACCATTAGCATCGATACGAACTTTACTGCTCTTTCTAGTTCTTTTTGTTTAAGATTAAACCTTATTTCGTTTGACTTAGTGTGGCATTTCGAAGTGGCAGTTGTGGCCACAATTAACAATGCAGATAATGAGTATTAGTACATTTACTAGTAAATTTGCCTTACCTATTTGCAACTGCATGTCACATTGACAGACTGCAATAGTGTTTGCTATATATTGGGGTGTAGTTTATTTTCTTAGTACATATTACTATGTTACAATGGAAGTTTATTGTAATTATTGTAGATAAACTATGTTAAACAGTCTTAACGAACTACTAACTAACGAGATTTTTTTTATTGTTTATATTTTCTTCTTTTTTTACCATATTTATATCCGTTAGTGATGTTCTTTGGCTGATTGTCAGTGACATTGAACTCTAAGTAAGTACTACACCATCGACATTTAGGTTGTCGATAAAAAAAAACATTCACCCCTACGAAAAAGCAGCGTCAGTGCGACAAGATAACGGGGTTTACTAATAACTACAGTAGTACCACGAATACATATAAGTAACATCGGCAATCTTTAGCCACGCCGAAGAGTGCTAACAAGTACCGAATGTAACCGATCGTGTGACCATTTCAATAAAGACCTTGTTGCACTATACGTACGGTACATATGCAATGTCAGGAAATTTTTGTTCTCTCGCTCATGGCGACTGACGCGGCGCCAGATAAAAAGGCGGGCGTCGGAGCTGCCGGCTTCGCGCGCAAAATTTTGGCCAATGGGCGTTGAAGATTTTACCAGCGTTAACGCGCTGCCTTATAATTGGTTAAACTGTTTTCAAAAAATGCTTTCTGCGCAGTTACATCGTTAACGTAACTTATATTTGTGGTACTACTGTACATGCTTAGGTTGGCTAAATGTAGCATTAAGATAGTGCTTGTTGATATATGAATCGGTTAGACCTGTTCCTATTCAAATGTTTGTAGTGCTTTTCTCATAAAACAATTCAACACAAGTTAATTTACGGCTATTTGAGTATGCATTTTGCAAGGTTTACCGGTAAAGTAATTGCTGATTAACCACAATCCATACCGGTATTGACTATGGTTGCAAAGGAGAAGGAGGCAGATTTGTATGGACACCGGCCCTGGAACCAATGAGAAGCATAAGCGATATTCCATTGGCAAGGCTTTTTTTTACTCCATTTTATTGTATGGGAGAAGTGTCAAATCTCTGTGTAAGACAAGTTATGGCAAGATAAAATAGACATTTCATCAATTCGATTATTTTTATTCCTATTCCGTTTTAGTTGCGCACAATGGTTTTTAAACGCATGCACGCAAACGCACGCAACGCAAACGCATAGAAAAGGTACCAAATATCGACATACCTATTTTAAAAACACGTTATTAATATTGGGTACCTACTTTTTACTCTACGCTGAAGCAAAAAAAAAAAATGTTATGACTTTTTCTTCCTTCGCGAACGAAGTTGCGGTCATCCTCTAGTGGGAATATAATAGACGAACCCCAGTCAGAAAGACGTATAAGAAGACTCCTGCGGCCCAGGCGTCCCAGGCAGGCGCGGGCGGTCGGCCTAGCACGCATTCGGGCGGCGCGAACTCGAGCTGCGCGGGCGCGGGCGGCAGCACCTCTCGGGTAGAGGCCGCCGCCTCGCCCAGCTCCACCGCCGAGCCCAGGTCCACAAGTTTCAGCTGGGCGTGCGACCCCGACACCTCCACCAGAATGTTCTCCGGCTGTTACAATAAAACGTCTTCGTCAATTGATCGCGCTTTATTTTTTCCAGGAAATATAGTGTAAGGCAAACTTCCTAAACCTAAAATTCTGCAATTGGGAACATGAATTATCCGAGAGGTGTTCATATAGTATGTGTCTCGATAGTGTACGTTATTTTTATCCGGCTCTCAAAAAAGGAGGTGGTTATCAATTCAGTTATATTTTTTTTAATGTTGATTTTTTCGTTTGAAAGGAGGTGCCTCCAGATTAGTCCCATTTAATTTTAAAGATCTGATGATGGGATCCATGAGGAATTGAAGGAACTTCTCAAATATTGTTGGCATACATATGGCGATTTTGGTATTATAAGAAACATAATAGGCATTTGCATTTAGAAAGTGTACATTGGTGAAGTGGAACTAATGAAGACCACTGGAACTCCTCAACGATAAAAAGTGATTTACGAGTGGCGACGAGATACACCTCGATAAAAATAGCTAAGCTTCTTCATAGTCGCAAATTGAAATGGTCCTGATGAGATTGGTACCATCGAATTGATTTGAGGATGGAGCCAGAAGGTAGGCACCGGATTTCTGTAATGAAATAATGTATCCTAGCCGTATTTGGGCTTTGTTCGAATCGTCACGATATACACTTTTAAGTAACGATTAACTAAAAAGTGTAAAATAAATTACTTTTTTACAAAAAATCGACTCCAAAAAAACTAAAATACTATAAAATAACTGTATAATTCAGTTTCTTCAATTTACTTACAAGTAACCGTTTAAATATACAATTAATTTTATTTAGGAGTCGGTGCCATTGTTTCACACTTACTAAAATCATCAATTTTCAATATTTTTACACATTCTTTAATTAGCACCGACGTCAAAATAATTTTAATTGACTAATTGTATATACGGTATAGATTGAATAGACAAACGGTTACTTGTAAGTATTACTATTAAATTGTAAAGGATTACAGTTTTGTACCATTTTGTATTGTGCAATAAAGTTTAAATAAATAAAATATCTCTCTAATGTATCTGAAATAAATTACTAAACATTGAAATAAAACAATTTAACGGATTATATCGCGTATATTATCTCATTTTAGTTCCCGACGTTTCGGAAGCTTTCCAGCTTTCCATGGTCACGGGAGGACCTGATTGTTTTATTTCAATTAGTAATAATCGCGGAAACAGAAGAAAATATTACTAAACATTGTGAAATTTTAGTGGTTGTTTTCCCGCAGCGAGATTATTTTGAACATAATACTGAACAACTTTCTCCAAGGAACATACATCGAAATATGAAAAAGAATCGGCTCCCCATAGTAGACTTAATCAGCTGATTGCATATTTTCAATGGGAAGTCAAAATTACATTGTATAATGTCAACAATAAAACATATATTTAGTAGGATAAATCGTTTATTTTAAAGCCAACAGTAACAGTAGTAGCTTTGAGCATAACACATCACACACTCCCATCCGCCCGCAAGACACCATTAAGCTTTATTTTCTACAGGAAGTGCAAATAACTTTTTCCCTGCACGCGTACCGTACAGCCGTAACTTTTAACGTTTTTACGTAAAAATATTTAGTTTTTGCGGAAGACATATTCACCGAAAGGCCGTTTCCGATTAAGGGAAGAAAATATGCCCTTTCATGATAATGGACAGATTTTTTTTTCTACAGTCAGTTACGTCTAGTAGAGTAATTGTGTCAAGTTTGGTTGAAAAATTATTTGCGGTTCCGCAGAAAAAAAATAAAAACGGAAATAATGAAATATGGTTTTTCTCCAAAACTATTTAACTTTAATGTACTATTATTTTTTCATTCTGTAAAGCTTAGTCAAGTTCATGTTTTAAGTGAAAATGGTATTTCTATATCTAACGATTATGTAAAAAAATATGTAAGTCAAAATTTTAATATATATATTTTTTACTTTTGTGAGAGATAGCACTCTAATTGACATTTCAAAATAAGCCTTAGTTAACGTCCTGTAACACATATTAATTTGATGGATAAAATCAGAAAGCAACTGTGTCAAAATGAAATAAATAACTGGGTTGGATTTTATTACATTTTATTAGTAAGCTATTCTAACACTTCCAAATAACCAAAGCATACATCCTCTTTACAAATAAACAAGATTTGACAGTTACAGTGACATTTGCTAGAAAATGTCACCTTATTAGTTACGTATAATGAAAAAATACACTTATTCTAATCCTCATCGCTATCTTCATTGACAGTAACGTGAATTCCGTGATTCAAAAAAAGTCCGCTTAAAGTTTCAGCAGGCCGAACGATTTTGGACAAATATCTTGCGTGCGATAAATAATAAACAATAGCAGCAATGTGTGAACAACACCAAAATAAAATACAACAGAGTAAAATATACGTAATCAATCTTGCAAAAACAAAAACGCTAATATAGTATCATAATCTGACCTGTTCGAAAAAAGACAATGAATCTTCGAAAAAGTGGTCTTTCTCTATAATACTAATTACTTTTATCATTGCGAGGTGATATAATGATGTAGGTTTCTTTCTAAATATTTTTTTGATAGCATTCGCTTTAGAATTCATTTTGTAAAGACGAGTTATCTTTCTAATGTCCCTGAAATGTCATGTTACATTTAAAAAAACAATTCATCTTTATTACTGTCATGATATGTATTTATTATAATTTCTGTAGAAAGAGGATTAATGCGTGGCGAAAAAAGAATAGTTTGTAATTACAATTTCAAGATAATGAAGTCATACCCGAAAAGTCTTTTAATTTCCATTTTACAGTTAGTGTCCGATTAAAACCTTTAAATTGATAATCTGGTATAATGTTAAGTAAAGCTTATATACCTGCAAATAGCAAAAATTATTAATATATGCATAGTTTTTATGTTATTAGAAAAATAATGACATTTTCAATAACAATAAAAGGCAAATGTCACTAACTGTCAAATCTTGTTCATTTGTAAAGAGGATGTATGCTTTGGTTATTTGGAAGTGTTAGAATAGCTTACTAATAAAATGTAATAAAATCCAACCCAGTTATTTATTTCATTTTGATACAGTTGCTTTCTGATTTTATCCATCAAATTAATATGTGTTACAGGACGTTAACTAAGGCTTATTTTGAAATGTCAATTAGAGTGGTATCTCTCACAAAAGTAAAAAAATATATATATTAAAATTTTGACTTACATATTTTTTTACATAATCGTTAGATATAGAAATACCATTTTCACTTAAAACATGAACTTGACTAAGCTTTACAGAATGAAAAAATAATAGTACATTAAAGTTAAATAGTTTTGGAGAAAAACCATATTTCATTATTTCCGTTTTTATTTTTTTTCTGCGGAACCGCAAAGAATTTTTCAACCAAACTTGACACAGTTACTCTACTAGACGTAACTGACTGTAGAAAAAAAAACTAAGTCATAATATTAAAGGGCATTTTTGCTTCCCCTAATCGGAAACGGCCTTTGACAAATTTGTAAACAAATATTAGAACTATCACTAAACGTCAATATTCAATTCCATACATAAGTACTCGTACTCTAGGTAATATTACGGCTGACACACACGACAGATGCCCGTTCGGTGTATTTAAGCAGATGATTAGACTTTTGTTTGGTAATTTAGTTAGTTTGTAAAATAGAGCTATTTTACAAACAATAGTTCACTAAATTTACGAAATCAGATCTGAGTAGGTTTACCGACATGATATAGTTATTAAAATCGTTTCCGTGTATGGTCTTTTGATTAAAATAACATTTTTCTTCGTTGGTAACACATCACCCACTAAATGACGTCATTATGGCGGTAACGCTTTTTTTAGAATGAGTAACTCTAAAACTTGAAAATAAAAATTATTCTCATTTGAACTGCATAATAAAAAGGATTGGTCTGAAAAATGAAGCATTATGAATTATGCAACAACCCCGAACACTTATTAGTTTTAAATAAAATGTATCGTTGCATAGTTGGAACGTTGACGGAGGCGGCGCGAAAGTCGAGTTTTACCGGTAGGTGTAGGCGTGACAGACAGATTGTAGGACGGAATACGTTGCCGACGCTCACAGGAATGCCGGAGATACATTTATCGTATAGGTATCGGCAATCAAACCTAAGCATGGCCCAGTATATCAGGAGATGTATGAAACGAGAAGTTTTCAAGTCTAAGCTAAAGTGGTGTCAGGATAAGCAAGACCAAATCAAAAGTGATATCCTGTCATCAAACCGAGCGGCTAAGGACTTTAAATCCTTCTAGAAAAACACTAATAAGTTTAGTGTAAGGGCGGGCGTCCCGGTGAGCGTGGGTGGTGCGTGCGACGGAGAAACAATAGCAAATAATTTGAAGCGTAATTTTGCTGACAATCCGTTAATGAATCTTGCGCCCCAGTTATGGCGCAAGATGATACGTGGGCCAGAGTACCGGTTAAAATTACAGCAAAAGAAGTACATTCTGTAATCAAAAACATGCAACGAGGGAAATCGCCGGGACATGACGGACTCAGAGATGAACATCTCAAGTTCGCGGGGGGACACTTGCCACGTATTCTGGCAATGTTTTATACACTTTGTCTCCGTCAAGCCTATCTTCCTGAACAGCTCACAAGAACCTTGGTACGCATACAATACACAGCGTAATGGCAAGATCAATGTAATAAAAGGTTTTAGTTCAACTATTAATACTCAAGGAAAGTTCGCCTAAGCAAAATTGAACTTTTTTGTCAAACAGTTAAACATAACTTGCAATGCTTCACTCTCGTATGTTACACAGTTATAAAAAGTAACATGTACTTGCAACGCCTAAATGACTGTTTGAAAACTGGTCAACCTTTTCATTCCGCGACTGTACTTTGGACAAAACGGTGCTCAATTTAATGCATTCTAAAGGAATTTGCGAACCTCGTTTAGTTTCGATCACAAAATTTGCAAATGTGACAGAAGAAAAACAAAAGTATTTTTTTTTCTTTTCAATTTCATTTTCAACCACAAGCTCAAAACTTTTAAATTCACCGTAATAGGATATTAAGATTTCCTCAGCAGAAGTTTCTGCTTTAGCAAAATTTCATAAGAATAAGTGAGGCAAGTGTATATACCCTGATGTCGAGGTGCGCGACGTTGTTGGTATGCAGCCAGTCGAGCGCGGAGAGCAGCTGGCGCGTGTGTGTGGCGACGAGGCGCTGCGTATAGAGGTGCGGCGCACCCGCAGCCCAGTCCAGCAGCGCGCCGCCGCCCACCAGCTCCAGCACCAGCGTGTGCGCGCCCGCCACCGGCACCTCCGCGAACAGGGCCAGCGCGCGCACAACCGCGCCGTGCGCGCCGCGGGACAGCAGCCGGTACTCGCGCCGCGCGTCGCACCCGCGCCCGCTCACCACCTGCTCACCAGACCCCCTCATCAGTAGAGCAAATCCATTGCAAAAGGTACGGTTATTACGTACATTACATTTGTGTCATGTACAAATCATATCATGTCATGAAAACTTCACTATAACCATTTTGATCTTTAGTGATGCAGGCTTAAAATAACCGTTGTTCAGGTAATATGCATCATTTATTTTCCAATAATGATTAATGCCATAAAGTTTGTTCCTATCTAAAAATAGTACAATACTGCTGACGCCGGGAAAGAAGGGCTTGCCGGGTGTAGGGAGGCCGGATAGCTGGCAAGTACTTTTCACGACCAGAGGCATGTATAGTGCTTTTCTCAAACATGTGCAATGGAATAATAAAATACACATCTCAAAAAACAAGTTTTCTCAATTTTGCCTCCAATCTCTCCATAATGTTTTTTGTTTTTACGAAAGTCGTATTAGGGCCGTTATACACAACCTGATAAGAATCTTCATTTCTATAATAAATAAAATATATGCAGACGATTTTAAATATTATCTATGGTCTCTGATGACTTACGTATATACATTATTTTAAATTTATTCATCAACATATGAACCATACAGATTTATGGTCTTAATGTCAGTTCGTGTGTAATGGGCATTAACGCGGATATTTTTAGTCCGATAACCATTCAGCCACTAGAACAAACTAAAAAAATAATAATTCAGCTGTTTAGTTTAGCCTGTTCATGAACACAGACGCTATATTTACACCAAAATTAAAATTTTGTATGAAATTCCTTTCTCTCTCAAGTTGTTCCGCCCGAAATGTGATAGTTTGAAGACCGTTTTAACGCACGTAATGGCGACATTTCATTGCATATTTGAGAAAAGTAAATAATTAAACAAGTTTTAAAGAATCTGTTGCTTTATTTTGTGAAATCAGTATAATAGTATATTACTGCAGAGGCCGGGAAAAGTCATTTCGAGGATGAGTACGGTTTTCAATAGATACAAATCCACGAAATGACATTCCTGCCGAGGCATGTATACTGCTTTTCACCAAATATGAGAGGAAATTTGACACTTGTTTATGTAACTTATTTTCGTAAAAATAACACGGCAAACAATCTTTGACAAAATGAAATTCACGTTCCCGCCTTATTTTTTTTTAAGGACATTAAAGTTAAAGGTTTTGGGGCCGAATTGTATATTTGGTTCCACATGAAATATAGTAATGAAAATAAATAAAAAGAAAACACATAGCGATAGTTAAAATAAATATATGGCAAAATCCGGCAATTCTTAAACGCACAACATTTAAAAAAACATACCTTTGCTACAAAATATTTATCAGTCCCAGAATAAACTGTAGTATGATTTGGACACAATAATTATTGTTTTTTCATTATTTTTGGCATTAACCATGCGTTGACTAAACGCAGAAAACAATTAAAGTTTTTTAAATCTCGGTTTTTGTACTTTACTATTGGCTGTATGGTGAATTTTCAAAGTCTTGGATGAAATTAAAAGTAAAAACCTGCACAATAATATACACTTCCCAAGCCTGTGTGGGAAGTAATGCCATTTTTTTTTAAATTGATTATCGTATCAACGTATATAACGATGGACTTCGCGGTGTTTTTACTACATACTTACAGCAAGTTGGAGAAAAATATATTGTAGGTACTTACTACTTAAGATGAATTGATAAATTGCAATCACTAATATGTTGACTTAAATTAGCAACGGAATTTGAATTTCATTACCGTTTCAAAATAAACAAATTCCATTGCTAATTTACGTGGACATATTGTAGTTTGATATATATCAACCCGCATGCCTACAAAATAATTATAGTGCTGTTGTGTGAATCTATATTATAACTTCAATGGATTTCCTCCACTGATAACGTCTCCACTTGATCAGTCACCACACGGCATCATTAACACCGTTAGCTACTACTATTATTTACGGGTAAAAAAGCTAAATTATTTTCAATGTCCTCAATCGACTCTTTATTCATTAAAAGGCATTTATGTGGTAAGTGTTATAGAACGACGTCTTCATAATAAAAATATTGGTGGAAAAACTATGCCATAAAAAGTCCCCGAGATACAAAAATGTTAAAGTACATTTTTGGACTTTCCCCAAAAACGCTTCATACTAAAGCCTACTAGCATGTGAAGTCACACGCTAGTATCTTATATGTGAAAATTAAGAAGTTTGTTCTGCAGCTTTCGATAATCAAAACGGTTTCATAACAAAAATTACCATACATTTTATGGGTTACAAATGGCTAAATAAATGGACTTTCCCACCCAACCTTAAAGACTCATAAAACAAGCTACATATAATATATATATATATAGATAAAACACTCAAAATTTAAACGAAGTTTTTTATTTTGCTTGTTTTATCAGAAACATATATCATTTTTTCAAAATTTAAAAAAAGATAATATTTCTTATTTTAATTATTAGTAATACCTCAACAACGCGAAAACGTTTTTACGAATTTTGTTATTATAAATATTTTAAGTCCAAGGATACTCTTATCTGATTCCGGTACAGTACCTGGTTAAAAAATTGTTTAATTTTTTCTTTTTTTTTTCGGAATATAAAGTAGCTTTTGTCTTTCCGCAAAACTCGATATTTTACTAATTTAAATGTGAAGCCTACCTAGATTTCAAGTTCCTAGCGTAAACAAATATCTACTGTCCATACAAATTTTCATCCTCTTTTTCGTCCCAAGGATGAAATTTGACATACATAGCCTATGTCCTATTCTGATATATAAGGTACATAACCGGAAAGTCTCATAAAAATTCATCCAGTAGTTTTTGAGATTAAGTGGAACGTACATACATACTTTCACGTTTATAATATAGTAAGGAAAAATATTCTTGTACACTATACCTGTTTCAAGGCGACGCGTTGTCCCGTCCCGGTGTCTCTGGCCGCCAGCACGCGCGCCGTCCGGCCTCGCCCGATCTCCTCTTCGACCGCGAACCGGCGCGCAAACTGCTCGCGCTGCCAGGTACTGCCACCGCCGCACGCTGCAGGCGCCGACACTCCGCCCGCCGCCCCGCTGCGTGCGCACACCAGCCGGAAACTGTACGGTCCCGCTGGGAGTTCCTCTAGTGCCAGCGTGTGCACTGCCGCGGGAGTTTCAGTCGCGCGTCGCCATTCACCTTCCCCCACGCGACAGTATTCGAGGTGTACGGGTGCCGACTCATCCCATTGGACCACTAGCCCGCCACCGGGGTGCGCGCGTACGGCGGGCATGCCCGGTGTGCCACCCGACCCCACTGTCAGCCTCGCCGAGCTCTGAACTCCACCCAACTCGTTGCTGACCAAACAGCAGTAAACGCCAGCATCTGACGGCCGACACGCGTGGATAGTTAAACTAGCCAATCCGTCGGGGGCTAAGGTGATAGCGAAACGTCCGCCGTGTCTCAGCGCACGGGTCTCCGGCGCCGTTTTGCGCCAAGAGGCCTGGGCGCGCGTGGCCGAGGCGCGGCACACGAGCGTGGCGGAGGCGCCAGGCGGCACGGTCACGTCGGCAGCGGGCTCCGCGAGCTCGGGCGCACGCAGCTCTGTGACGACGCCCTCGGTGCCGGGCTCGGCACCCGCGCCCGCGCTGCCGCCGCGCCGCAGCTTCAAGCCCCACGCCCGCTTCGACAGGCCCTGTTACGACGCACGTGGTCATTTTATTTATCCGTTCGACACGACCGTAACCGACAATCTACATCACAAGCGATACATGCATGCTCACCATATTCTCCAACACCGATTAAGCGTTGATTCTTATTCACTGTATTCATGATTTCTATGCTATTATTTACAATCGATAAATATAACTTAATAGTCTTTGGCGGGTCTTTCAATCACTTATAATGCAGTCTTTGGTGTTGATCAATTGGCCCGCTACCACAGTTTATATATAAAATGCAATCCCTGGTATATCATACCTATAACAGAAAAAAATACAGAAAAGCGTTAAAAAGATGTCATGCATAAAGAAGAAAAGTGCTACAGAAAATATATATTGAAATAAAGGTGGATGAGAAACGAAACGGCGAGAACGTGATATTATCATAATTTCTTATATATTTTTTTTACTGGGTTGTGCCAACCCTGTAGCACATTAATGAGTCAAAACACTTTATTGTAAATTAAGTATTGCCACGACATTACTATCACTGCCCTAGAACAGTATCTTCTACCAAACCAGAGGTAGTGTGAATTGTCAATACCAAACAATCCATGTGGAGGAAAACATTACAATCTGAGAAATTCCGGAAATAAAGCGGAAATCTTCAATAATAATATCTAGTTCGTGTCATTCTGTTATTTTCACTTTATTAGGAAACATTTTTTTAATGAGACACTGCTACAAAAATCGAAGGAGGTGATTGTGTGGTTTATCTGAATAAACATTAGTTCTAAATAAAACTTATTCGTTATAAATGTTGGTAGCACATTAGTAGGTAGTAGGTATACAATAAAACATTTATTGGTTTTGGTGCAGCTTCACAATATATGAACAATTTTGTGAACTTGTGCTACCATGACGATGATTTTGGCTTACAAGCAGAGTGGGAATGTCTGCTAGTTCTGATGGCACAACACCCAATCATACGAATTGTTACGAAAGCTAACTTGCAATGCACCACGGGAAATCATAATATTTTATAACTACTCAAGCACTGTATGATTATTGTGAAAAGCAAATTCCTGGAATCAAGTTCTTTTTTGTGTCCAAAACGACGATTAATTGAAATATAAAGAAACAATATAAAACACCCGAGCCTATCATAGTTTTGTCCTACACAAGAACCAGCCAACCTGAAAAAATATCGTAGTACTAAAGATTTGTAAATAAAGCCTAACATGCCAACAATTTTGCAACTGTAAGTATAGTCCAACAAAGAATATTGGCACCTCCATATTTATTTCCAAGACATATTTACTTTTATTATTTTCTAAACGTTTTATTTGATAGCAACAGATGAAACAAAAACGGATAAATTAAAAAGAAAATCATATTCATACGTCAAACAAAATGTGTTGGTTCACGCCAAGCAATTATATCAAATCTATCCATCAAAATTAGTCTCTGCGTTTTACATTCTTTTAATTAATGTCCTAATTTATGCAATCTCAGGACCGATAACAGACAGATAATGACAGAAATACCACGTGCACCTCTTCTTCACCTCTTCACGCGTTCTTCGAGATTTTAAAATTGCCGCCATTTAATTTTCGTAGACACAAAAAAAAACACGTGGTAATTTATCGATAAAATTGATTGTAGTATACGTCCTTAAAAGCTCCGACATCGCTGACCAAACACACTGTATATTTATAGTCACACATTCATTATTATTACAACTTTGTTATACCTATCATAAGGCAGAGTGTAAATAAGGTTGAAATTACTGCACTGCCAAAAGCCCGAGCTCTTAAATGCATGATGATGATGATAATAACAAATTACGAACTACAACCAATCTTACGCAACCGCACCAAAATGGCACTCGAAGAAAGTCCCACATAAACCTAAATGGCTTTTTTTGCATGTTTTTTTGGATCAATTGGTAGTTTACTCAATTAGCATAACTAACTAATTAGATTTTAGATTTTTGTAACTGGACTTTATTCTTACGATCATATAAAAAACATAGACTTAATTATAGTTTTCTTAGTAATGACTTTGTACAAAAATCTCTCTAAGGAAGCATCCTAACTTTTTTTAAAGAAAAATCTTTATTTACTATCTGCCACGGTCGAATATTATTGATATCCTTTTGTATCATTTAGTAAGGGTGCTTAGTGTTACACAATTATTATGTCTGAACTATGGTATAAATGGCATAGAAATACTTGGATATATTCATTATTCAAATAGTTGACCTATTTGTAAAGCACTTTTCACGAACAAAACTTTATCTACTATACACAGTCAACCATGACTAACGTAACTTAACTCGACTAAGTTTTGTTCGTATATCTATACGGAGGTGAATTGAAAAGCTTCGAGCCTAATCTTTAAAATATATAACAATTTTATTTTTCTGCATAGTCTCCAAAACGATCTATATACACTTTTGCAACCTTGTTTCTAACTTCATTATTCCTTGTAAAAAGGTGAATCTCCAAGTCGAAATATCGTCTTGTACCTCAATATCCGTTGAAAATTTCCGTCCTGCCAACTGTTTTTTTTAGGTTCGGGAAAATCGTGGATGCGGCATCAATTCAAACCCACAGTTATGTATTTGTGCCATAGATTTCGCTGCAGTATCGACAAAAGTTACTTAAAGTTACTCCTTCATTCAAACCCGTATCAGCTTATCGCTTTTTGCATTAAGAACCGAATGGCCCTGTCTTAGTAGTAGGAGAGCGGGCCGCAAAATTTCGAACCGACTTGATACCACGATGAAATGCACAATGGTTTCCCGTAAAAGAGATGCTTAGTCCGAATTTGTTAGTCCGCCACGGCGGAACTTGCCGAAAGTTAGAAAAAAAAAGGGTCATTTCCGGTGCGAAAAAGGGGGTGTCACTGAACCCATCTGATACCGAAATAATAGTTATGGCATCAGTAAGAAATTTACTGGTAGATACAGAAAAGCGAAGTCTGGCAGTATTTTTTTTGCCGGAAGTGCCGGAAGTGACCATCAGGCCCCCAAAATAAACCCATCTGATACTACCAGGAAACCAATTCCAGTCGGTAGGTATGAACTCTCATTTCATGAATATATAAGTCTGCCAAGGCTAAGTTCCTGCAGAAACACCTTGGCAGACGAGATTATGTATGCAACATCTGTGGAACCCGTATTTTGAAATTATACCGATAACGGACATTTTATTACTTTATGCTTATATTTGTATATGTATATGTTCATAATAAAATATTTAAAATAATTTATTATTATTTACAATACCTATCGGGCTCAGCAGTGAAGGTATTATAGTCCTAACGCATAACTGAACCTGTTCCTGTGATATGGGAGCGGTACGGGAGGGCTGACAAGTGACGTATATGTGTATAGCGAGACAGTTAGGACGCATATGTGTATAGCGAGACAGTTGGTTTGAGATAGAGTTATGTTGTTTGGGCTCCTTCGAATCCTCTTAGCAAGCAGTTAGCTGCTAGGGCATGGATACTGGAATCTCGAGATTAACTGTATACCCCCATTTTATCTCAGTAAATTTGTAATTTATTCAATATTTTCAATAAAATGAACAGTAATTGCTACTATTTAGTTAAACATCTTTATTACAACTAAATAAAACAATTTAACGGATTATATCGCGTATATTATCTCATTTGAGTTCCCGGCGTATATTAACTCAAATGAGATAATTTACGCGATATAATCAGTTAAATTGTTTTATTTAAATGAGTAATAATCGCGGATACAGAAGAAAATATCTTTATTACAAGTTATATACGGTCTCGCTAACAAGTAACAATCCTTATTATGCATGGGGCGCAGGCGGTGCTAGCTGCGGTGCGGCTTCGGGTCAGATCCGGTAGAGCCGGGTGTCGGGCTCGGGTCCGATCGGCCTAAAGCTCGCCTGACAACTTGTCAGTAACCAGTTATCGGAAATATCAGCAAGTAATTACAGGTCTGACGCTTAACTGCGCCTGCTCCTGAGGTATGTGAGCGGCGCGGCGTGTGACAAGTGACGTGACATGACGTGTCCTAATTGTCTCGCTATACACATATACGTCACTTGCCAGCCCTCCCGTACCGCTCTCATATCACAGGAACAGTTTCATTTATGCGTTAGGACTATAATACCTTCACTGCTGAGCCCGATAGGTATTGTAAATAATAATAAATTATTAAAATATTTGACAGCGTCTGCCGAGCACTTCCGGCAATAAAAATACTGGCAGACTTCGCTTTTCTGTATCTACCAGTAAATTTCTAACGGATGCCATAACTATTATTTCGGTATCAGATGGGTTAAGTGACACCCCCTTTTTCGCACCGGAAATGACTCTCTTTTTCTTACTTTCGGCAAGTTCCGCCGTGGCAGACTAACAAATTCGGACTAAGCATCACTTTTATGGGAAACCATTGTGCATTTCATCGTGGTATCAAGTCGGTTCGAAATTTTGCGTATATGTAGGGACGTAAATTTGAGGTACTGATGACGGATTAATGTAATACTTACGAGTACAGGATTGGTTCCGCACGTAGCGCGTGTAACTGAGACCAAATTTTAATAAGGTACGATTGATTTTTTGTTTTTTCCTCGCAAGTGTGTTGAAAATCGTCGTATGAAACTCGTGTGCATTGGTCATTACACTCTCGGCTTTATACTACAAGATATAGCCTCGAGTGCAGTTACCAATGTATCACACTTGTATCATAATGTAATAGAAGACAACAATAGTTAATAAAAAAAAAATGCTGAAATAAGCATTAAATTGTTGGTAGCCCGCGTTTCGAATATTTAAAAACAGCAAATTGTTCCGGTGTAAAGGGTACATCTTCATTCGAGTAATTACGTATATTCATATATTTTTATAATCCAAGAAAATATGACACAATTAAGTATTTATAGCCCGACAAGTTGCTTTACGGCCCTCGCCATAATGCCGATTTTCATTGGTACTAATTTATTTTAACGCCAAGGTTTCTTTGTCAACAGAGGTAGTTATTAAATCAGAAGTCATTGAATGTCGCCAATGTAAACAGAATAAAACAATACTAAATATTTCGCGATTATAAGAGAAAATACCACAATAATGCCAAAAAGACCAGGATGATGCAAGATTTTTTTTGGCATAAACAAGCCAGAATATTTAACGAAGTATACGGAAAATGTTCAATATATGCTCTTATCCTAGTTAGTCTGAAATAATGTTATATAGAGTCTGAGCGGAGGAGAAGAGTCGTGGCACAAACGGGAACTAACATAACGAAATTTACATGGCAAACGAACCTTAGACAGCTGCGTTGTAAAACAAAACCAGTCAAGAGATTGTCGGACCATGCTCAGTGTAGGTTTCCGCAGTTGCCCATCCTTCACAATATACGGGCTTAAAACAGCGGTTTTATGTGATACTAATGAAAATAAAAATTGGCTTATTGCTTTAAAAATATTTGGCTTATAGATTAGAAACGGGCTCATTTTTATAACAATCTATTATTTCCAGGTATTATAATATTTTTTTTCCATAGGCACGGTTAGATTACATTCCAACAGCTACTAACCCGTTACCTACTACATTATCAGTGGGTAGGTATTTCGGTAAATAATGTCTTAATGCAGTATGGCACTTAACTAATATGTGTAACGTTCGAAATATAAGGACACCGCGCGGCACTTACGTCATTTTAAAGAAAAGTATGAAATTTTGCTACCCGTGGTTGAGAGTTGGGGGGGCAATTTCCGGAGTGTATATTTATAAAACTGCTGACTTTACTTTTTTACTTTACTTTTTAAAAGACCTATTCAACGACACGAACGACGTACTAATGATCACGGAGCTAAGCCGCGGACGGACAGACAGACGGACATGGCGAAAGTTTAAGGGTTCCTAATTGACTACGCAACCCTATTAAACAAACTTTTGCCGTTTATATGACATTGTGTATTTTTGTGTACAAAAATCTCAAGGTTTTATGCATAAAAAATATTAACGTGATAAAAAGATTGCATAGTTCAACAAGCGAAATTATATTATATATTATTCGGTTTTGTCAGCGGGAAAAAAGCGGCTGAAAGCACCACTATCGACTTTCAAAAAGTCCCAGAAGGTATGCCCGCTATGACGAGTAATTACGTTGTATTTAATAGGTATCAAATTATTACCTATTTAATAGTACCCCAAGTTGAATAGTAGTAGTAATTAGTCTCCAACACAAAAACGGTACGTATATTAATTCAAAAATTCATTTATTTACTTAAATATACAGGCCATTCCTGATCTTAAAATAACTGACAAACTATTTAATTACGTGAAAGTGTTGTCATCATAGCAAAAAACATAAAATAGCACTGGCACGCCCTTAAATCCTACGACTCTTCTCTTTCCGCACAGACTATCAATTTTGTGTTTCATCAAAACCGACGTTTTAAGTGCAAACAAGTTCTTCAAAATCAAAAAGTTACTAAAGTTCTCGTAATCACGAAATTATTATGTTTAAACATAATCATGTTCATTGTTCACATGCCCACATTGTTCCAGTATCTTCTCGTACTAAACAATTTATTCATTTACTTTGTGCAAAACTAGCACTGAACTAGAACTGCCGTGTTAAACTAACTTATGTTTATATATTTTATCAAGGTAGAAATAAACCAGGTATGTTCTTTACTTGACAGCTCCTGACGTCATTGATTTATGTTTACGTCATCACGAGTGATGCGGTTCTCAAACTTTAAAAATGGGGGAAATGTTTGGGGTAATTTAGAGCATTTCAATCGCCACAAATTCTGTAACCACAATAGTCCATTTTCTTAAGGACTTTTTTTTATTACAAAAAATGTTTCAAAGACTAAATGCCATATATTAAAAGTTGAAATTTCAACATAAAATAAATGTTATGAAAATATGTTTTAATAAACCATATTTGACACTTTGACTTTTTTTTATTTTCTTTTTTAATCGATTGTTTAAAATGTCTCGGTTTAATACTCGAACCCTCAAATAAGATCTTGTTCGAAAGGTACATAATATGACCTCACGTCGAATTTTTGGATATCAACTCTTAGTTGTTTTTTCCACGTCATAAATGCGTTGATCAAAACAACAATAAAAACATCGGTAGCAAATACTGATGTTGACGTGATGAAATACCTACCTTAAATACATAATTTCCTGCGTATCTTTAAAATTAAAGTAAATCTTTGGTAATTCTTCGACGTTACGGACGTCGCGTTACGTCCATGGTCTGGAAAATAAAATCATATTTATACGCGATTAAGCCTCGTTTGTTTTGTTGTAATAATGAGGGAAAATCGTGATAGTTAGATTTACTTTTACAACACATTCATTTGTGTTATGAAAGTAAATCCATTTGAAGTTAATAGACTATACGAGTACATATCATTTCTTTTATTTGTTTTTGGTTTACAGTACTTAAGCCGCTAATTTGCGGCAAATTCGTGTTTGGAGAACGAAAGAAAACTTATTTATTACGCCACCTTTCACGCCCCTGATTTTGCAGTTAACAATGGGGAATGGATGAAAAATTTTAACCGCTTGATTTTTTTTTATTAATAGGAATGACCTGCCTCATTCCTGGAAAAAAGTTACAGATTTTTCCGTAGCTTAAAATAATTATAAAAAATAAAAGTATTTTTACTGTCCCCATTCGGGCCTGGGACGGTCAGCTGGATGCTTTCCTTTAGTCCCTCAATTAGTACATAAAAAATAGAAAAAAATAATCTATGCTAAATGTCAGATTGACCTTGTCAACTCGTTATTAACACACCGTAATTTTTAAAGTTTTCGTAATATAATGGAATTTTCTTTAAATTTGACCATTGTTTGCGCACCACCGGATTTTTGATAGGGCCGCCCGCTCTGCGCTACAGAAGCGACATCTACGAGCGATACGAGTACTACAACTACATTTACAGTAATATTTTCTGTTTTATTTACGAGCAATATTTATTTATTGGTTGAGCAACTATGAACAACAGCGACTGCGAAACGAAATCTCAAATCGCAGTCTCTCGCTATCTCGATTATCAGATAGCGATGGTGACATCTTAGAACTTTCAACAAAAACATTGCTAAGCCTGCCAGACTTGAGTAAATGCGATCTTAGCCAAAAAGATGAACTAGAAGAAACGATAAGTAGATTGCACACCGAATTAAGCATCGCACACGAGGAAATTGAAAAGTTAAACTTGGAGATCAGGGAACTCAAGAAGTACCTAAAGGAATGCAAAAACAAGCTAAAATTTTTTAAAACAGTGGGAATTGATGACCTTAGCCTACGTAGCAACCAAAATTTGATAACACCACTCACCAGTCGAAGACGAAAAAAGAAACGCCACTCGTTAAATTGTAAACCACTTCTGGAAAGGATGACAGTGGAGCGACGAAGTCCCTCCACCACTCCGGAGCAACGTAACAATAAAAGCGCTGGTAACGTGATTAACTCAACTGAGATCTTATCAAACACGAGTACACCAATAAAAGAAGATGTTCCACAAAATAAGCATCGCATCTTTCTATTAGGCGATGAACAAATATTAGGTCTATCAGCTACTATAATAAAGTCAAGAACAGGAAAATGGAATGACAACTGCCAACCAAGTGCATTTATCATTTCTAACGCCAACTCCGACATCATTTTAAAGCACTGCGACCTGATAAAACAATCAGCGACGAAAGAAGATGTAGTAATACTATGTGCTGGAAGCCATGATACAAATCCGATAAAACTGAATGTAAACTTTAGCGTAGCTCTAACAAAATTGTCACATGTGAATAAGGTTTTCGTTTTGCCGGTTTCTAGGAATAATTTCCTTAACGAATCATTACTAAACAAAAATATTAAACTAATTTCACAGACTTTTCCACAGTGCAAATTTATGGAAAACAATAGATACTTTACATCTAGACACCAATATCTAAACTACATAAGTAATATAATAAATGTAACAATTGACTACGAGAAATATAATGCTCAGTTCCTCCATTTCACTAGTACAAATAAAGGTTCTAAGATAGAAAAGCAACACTCGGTTATGAAAGAGCAGGTAACAGACACTATCCCCTTATATTGCAAAAATAAAGTGGATAGGCTGGTAGAATCTAAGCAGCAGGCAGTCACTGAGCAGCCATTAAAAGGTACCATTCCGTTCCATTTCAAGAAAGTTGATAAGTTTGATAAATCAAAATTAAAATGTACACAAGCCATATTGGGAACCAACATCTACTTATAATCCCGGTGAAACGAAGTTTTTTCGATTCTCTTAGGCTTACAGTATTTCACCAAAACATCGCAGGAGTTTTGAATAAACAAGAAATGCTAGAATTAGCTGTGCAAGGTATTGAAGAGAAAGGTCAACCCGTTCATATACTATGCCTCAGCGAAACATTTATAAAAGCGGGTGATGAATCCAATTTAGCACTCAAACACTTCAAACCTCTGTCTTATTTTTCGAGAGAGCAAGATAAAAGGGGTGGAGTATGTATACTCGGTAAAAAGGATCTAGATTCTCAATTCCACCAGTTACCTTGGATTAAGAATATCTGCCACGAAAAAGTGTTTGAATGCTGTGGCGTTGATATACCTTGCTACGATATTACTATTGTTTGTATATACAGAGTGCCTCAAGCAGATTTAGAGATGTTTTTCCAAAAGCTAGATAGGCTTCTGAGTAGTCTGACAAAAAAAGAAAAGAATAAGAAACGGGTTGTGATTTGTGGGGACTTTAACATTGATCGTCTAAAACCTACCCTTGAAGCTACCAAACGACTTGAGCGACTACTGTTAAATTACAACTTTAAGCTACAAATTAACAAACCCACACGTATCACGGAGCAATCAAGAACATGTATTGATAATATTGCTATTAACTTTCGCAATACTGGTACATCAAGAATCCATCACATTAATTTGTCAGATCATCCAGCTCAAATAATTGATATTCCAGCAAACGTCAAAAGTCTTGCGAATATCTGGTACATAAAGAGACGTGACTTCTCTAAATGTAACAGTGAAAAATTTCGAGAATGTTTTAAAAGCTTATCATTTGCTGAAGTATTAGACTGCAACAATACGAACTTAGCCTTTAATCTTTTTCACGACGATCTGTTATTGTTTTATGAGCTTTGCTTTCCGTTCATTACAGTTAGGATGAAAACAAATAAGAGACTTAATTGGGTAACCAAAGGAATAAAACTAGCGTCAAAAACCAAAAGAAATATGTTTATGCGGTTCATCCACACTAAAAATAAAACTAACAAAAAGAAAATTAAGGCAGACTACAAGAACTACACAAAAATATTTAAAAAATGTATTAAACAAGCACAGAAAAACCAAAATAATAAACTTATCTCTAATGCAACAAATAGGGTTCAAGCAAGTTGGTGCGTTGTGAATTCCAGTCTTGGTAATAATAAATCACATGACACTATAGGCGATATAAACTTTAACGGCAACATGTTACTGGATCCTCAAGATATTTCTAACGCTTTTAACAAACAGTTTTTAAACATCAATGAAAATGCTCACACTACTCGAAATAGTCATGTCATTAATAATAATGTCAATAGCAACAGTTCTACCATCTACACGAAACCTACAGATCGATTTGAAATAATAAAGATCATAAAAATGTTGCGCAATTCAAAGTCCTGTGGCTATGATGCATTAATAACTTCAGTTATTAATAAATCTGTCACTGACTGAGGGCGTTTTTCCCGATAGACTAAAAATAAGTGTAATTAAGCCAGTTTTTAAAAAAGGTGATAAATGCAACTATGAAAACTATAGACCTATTGCATTAATCCCAATAGTTTCCAAAATATTTGAAAAAGTAATATATGATCGACTATTGAACTTCTTTGATACATTTAGTATTCTTTCTGAGCGCCAGTTTGGTTTTAGGAAACGCAAGTCAACAACATTAGCTATCCTGGAGTTGGTAGAGGAAATAGCTATTAGTAGAGATAAAAGATTACCCATAACGGCAATATTTATGGACATGTCTAAGGCTTTCGACTATGTTCAACATGATATACTACTAGACAAATTATTTACATATGGCATAAGAGGCATATGTGCTGACTTGATAAAATCATACTTGGTCAATAGAGAACAGAAAACGGAAATTACTAAGTACTGCCCTCAGACCAAAAACATATTGAAGTTTTAGTCAGACCTACAGATTGTTAAATAGGGAGTACCACAAGGTAGTATACTTGGACCACTGCTATTCATTGTGTACATAAATGATCTGCCAAATATTACTCAGCACAAAGTGACACTCTTTGCCGATGACTGTTCAATCGTTGTCTGCTGTCAAGACCCAGCTACCTATGAATCAGAACTGAATAAGGTATTTCACGATGTCAATGTGTGGCTAGACAATAATAAACTCAAAGTTAACCTAAATAAAACGCATTACATACAATGTTATGCACCCCAGGGCAAACCAAGAGTCATAGAGATAAAATATAACAATGTTAACATTATAGGCGTAAAGTCAATACGGTTTTTAGGCGTGATGTTGGATAGCCATAATAACTGGGAGGCACATAAAGAACATGTACTAAATAAATTAAATAGGTTTATTTTTGCTTTGCGTAAATTGGTTCATATTGCTTCCAAACAGACTGCATTATTAGCTTTCCATGGTCATATAATGTCAAACCTACGCTATGGTATAATTCTTTGGGGCAGCTGTAAAGACATAAACCATTTGTTCAAATTACAAAAAAAGTGTGTAAGGATTATCTGTGGTGCCAAATGCAGAGATTCATGTAGACCCCTATTTAGGCAACTTGAAATATTAACAGTCCCTTCGCTGTATATCTATGAAGTCTGTTTATATGTAAAAAGAAATATTCATAAGTTTATCCAAGGCAAGCTTCAAAGTTACATGGTCTTAACTTATGCTATCCTGATCACCATAAAACAGCGTACTTCCGGAAAAGCATATCCTATATGTTACTCTGCATATTTAATCACTTGCCAAACTGTATCAAGACCTTAGAATTTCCTGAATATAAGCAGAAATTATATAAGTGGTGCATGGAGGAGGCGTACTATAACATCCACGAATATTTGTCTGAACGCCAAATAGCCAAATAACTATAATTTAATTTATAATGAAATAATTATCTTTATTCTGTAAATAGGCCGCAAGGGCACTTTAATAAGTTTGACTCTACGGCATTTCCCAAGAGGAGACAACTGTTATATAATGTTAATATTTACTTTACTCTATTGTACTCGTGTCTCATATATTTCAATGTTTTGCTTTTATTTATTTTGTTACATTCAGTGACAATTATTTAATAATTTAATGTCAACATAACATTGTACGCCGCATAGCGGTTGATTGTGACGTACTTAACTTAACCTTACGACCTGTATAACTAACTCACAATATGACAATAAAATATTTGAATTTGAATTTTGATTGCCTGCTTCGATGACTTCCTTCGTTTTGGACCCCGGATTTGACCTTGATAGCTTTTACGAAGACCATTGGATTTTGAAACCACGACTATGGATAATATTCTTTCTGTTAAAGCGGATTCTTCCAATCTACCAAAAGTAGACACATTTATGCTTATGGAATTCATGAAGTATAGTGACAAACACAACATCGCTGAAATAAGAGGCGTCAAAGCGTTGATGTAAGTACAATGCAAGTGTGTAACATTGCATATGGATGTTGTGTAAGATAAAGCCTAGAACCTGTAAGACACGTCTGAAAGCATTCTATTGTTTATTACCAACCAAGACACTTTATTTATTTATGTTTATGTAGTATTTAGAAGAAAGAATGCCCCATTGTAGTTATTTGAGAAATGCTCTGTATATTGTAATTATATTGAGATCTGCTTTGATTTTATAACAATTCGTTATTCTAACCTTCACTTATTTTAAGGTCTTCGCGGGAATCATACGTGGAAAATGCAGTTGGATATCTTGAAGTGAAAAGGGCGGGAAGCCTATGTGGTGTTTGAGCTAAAATTGTACCTGAACATAAAATATCAAAAAAATATTACATTGTGACAGCCCGTCTTGACGACACAAATAACTCTATTACGGATATATCTTGCGATCTGGAAAAAAATGTGTTCCTTGTAATTTTGAATAATGCCATTAAGTTGTTAAATAAGAGTTGAAATAAAGCCCCGTTAAATCGATTTATTTTTTATTTTTACCAATATGTAGGTACGCATGGAAACATTTGTAGAGGTTGCACCCATCTTGGCAAACTAGTTGCGACTGTCCTGACAATACAATCATTATTTATTGCACACCAACAAGGGAACCTAGGTTTTTTACAATAAGCTTTTCAAAGTAAAATACAGGATGCAAACAGGTTACATACATTATAAGTAACCCAACCTAGGGTGCTGCCGGCAGCAAGTACCACAGAGGGACCTCCTGACAATGTACACTGTGTCTAGGATTACTGCCTTCTGTATTCTATCTCAAGACCCTTTACCGATACAAGTATTGGGACAATGATCGTCAAATCGATATACGTTACGTACGTTATATAGACTATTCGCCAGCACCCGTCTCCCACCTATCTTGGCCTAGTCAAGTTATAACTATATTTATTTATATAACTTAATTTATTTTAAAAATAAAAACAATCAAAATCAATAATTTTATAACAATGATAAACGCGATCCCGCTCGTTCCCGGCCGCCGGCCTCCAACCGCTCAGTAACACACTACCGTGCTAATGAAAAGGGATGTAAAACACATGGAAACTCCTACTAAAAAGCCTTTTAAACTAGCACGACGGCACGCCCTCACATATAAGGATTTCAACGCGGGTATATTCTTAGTAAAAAAAACACCCGTGTTAAATCAGTATTCTTTTATTATTTCAGATGATAATATGTAACAAAAATATTGGAAGTATTAAAAACCTCGTTCCTATGTATTATGTTTGGCTCGACAAACGACTTTGAGCTGGTTGGATTGGAGCATGTTGGTAAAAAACATGGCTTGGGTTCCTTAAATCGTTGATATGCGGGTGGCCCCGCATATCAACGATTTAAGGAACCCATGTCAAAGGCAAAGGAATCCATGGCAAAGAATATTAATAAAACGACAAAATAACAGTATTCCAGTCTCCTTTCCTATGGTCATCGTAAAAGCTATCAAGGTCAAGTCCAGGGTCCAAAGCGAAGGTAGTCATCACAGCAGGCAAGCAAACAGTCGTCTAATTTAAAGAAAATTCCACTATATTACGAAAACTTTAAAAATAACGTGCGTTTATGACGAGTTGACAAGGTCAATCTGACATTAAGCATAGATTATATTTTTCTATTTTATATATACTGATTGAGTAACTAAGGAAAGCGTCCAGCTGACCATCCCAGGCTCGAACGGGGACAGTCAAAATACTTTTATTTTTTATAATTTTTTAAAGTTACAGAAAAATCTGTAACTTTTTTCCAGGATTGAGGAAGGTTATTCCTATTCATAAAAAGAAATCAAGTGATTAAAAAATATCATCCATTCCCCATTGAACAAGTGCTCAGACTCGTATTTCCGTATTCACACTGTTCCACATATTTTTCATGTTAAATAAAGGTAACCACTATTTAATACCATTTGTTTTTCATGATAAATGTCTTCGGTTTGAAAATCACAAATCTTTTTAAATCTGAATGAAACGACGCTATACATGTAAAAGAAATAGCGATAATGCAAAACGGCGGTTTGTCAGTGTACGATTTGTCAAACGAATGTGTGACCCCTATGTAAAAATAAATTACCCGAGTAAATAGGCTTCTCTCATTAATTGGCTTTAAATGAGTAAAAATGTTAATGTAGTAATTGTATACGTGTTGTTTAAACAAAAATATAAATGGACTCGATATAGCAAATAATTATATATTATTTTGTGTTAATTAATTGTATACATAAAAACTTTTTGATCATATCGATTATGGCAGCACCGTCATTAATTAATGGCAGCACCGTCATGACGTAAGCCTGAATCAACTCGGGAAGAGAATCCCTGGAGAAGTATGTTATTATACCATGTTTTGGTACGGATCCATACAAGCTTGTTGACCTTGTTTATTGAAAATGAAAAAAAATATACAACCAGCCGCGGTGCGCTCCGTGATTACGCCGCGCGGCTATAAGTAGCTACCGGCGGCGTGGTGAGGCCGCTTAGCGGTTGCGTAGCGTAGTGGCACGTCCGCACTAACTGCCGCTTCGTTACGCCGCAACGTAGCGAAAATATGTCGCGTTCTTTTTAATAATGATGAAAAAAAAACTTAGCTATCTTGATTTGTATTTCGTCATGCCTAAAATAAAAGGTTCCTAGCAGTAATATGTATAAATTTCGATCCTGTAGTAATATGTATAAATTTCGATCTTTCTAGGTAAGTCAGTTGTTCGCAAAATTAAAACAATGTTATTTAACCCTCGCTTGTCACTTCATCCCAATTCTTTGGCAACGCAACTTCTCGAACCTTCTCTTACTGTGAAGAGGTTGAAAAGGAAGGATATTTTATGAGAGGATAGTAGAGGCGCTGGCCTCTACGCCAGCATGCCATTCGCAACTCAACGAATCAGCTTATAATCTTCCGACTGATCGCCGATTAAACAGGGGAAAAAAAAATTAACCCTTGCTGCCGGGAACTCACTAGGAAAGTTGAAAAACTCGATGTTTATTCATATTAGGTTTTGTTCTACGGACTATGCTTCAATATTATCTCAGTCTTCAGTTTTCGTCGTTCATCAATTTCATCATTAACATCATCCAGATTCAAGAATTCATTTTAGAATCAACTTCATTTAGTTACGTAATATTATATGGTGAAAACCTATTTCGCAGCCAGATAATGGTTACCATGGAAAAAATAATGAAACGTTAATTACAGTATTAGTTATTTTTTTATTTAAGCTTAATAAATAATCTGTTTAGGTTCAGTGATTATAACCCCTCATAGCTGGGTTAGTTATACACAGTTTGTACTGGTACGTCCCCTTGTGAAGCCTGTGATGGCCGTGGTCACTGTCAGCACTGTTTGCAGAGATGTTGACATCCGTTTACTCACGTTCGGCTGGGTGGGCGAGGTGGGGCTGGTGGGCGAAGTGGCGGCGGCAGCGACGGCGCAGGCGTCGCCGCGGCCTGCGCTGGGAGGCAGATTGATCGTGTTCGCTTTCGCGTGAGCGCGCTGTGTGCGGCCCCGCGCCTCAAACTGCGACCCCATCGAAGGTGGCACGCTCTCCGTTTTACGCAGGCCGCACCGACCCTCACTATCAGGATGGGAATAGGTTCGATTAAAACCAAAAGTAAGGAACAAACCAATCGGGCATGCCAGCTTTGCGTGTACCGCCTTCATAATAAGGATTAGAAATTACCATGGAAGTAAAAGTGAGTAATATGCGAAATCCTGTCTATATCCATATCAAATTTCAAACCGATATCAGGATCCGTCTTTAGTGCGACTTTTAATGACTCGGCGATAAAAATAGGACAACTGTAAAAGTGTTAACTCAATTATCATTTTATCGACTTTGTTTGCAAAAGAACATACGGATATGGATGAGTACTCATTGAAGCGAATAGCAGCAGGCTGACCCCCAAACTAAAAATACATAACCAAAAATAAAGTAAAAACAAATGAAGCATGCGGGACTAAAAGCAGTAAACCACAAGCAGTTTTTATTCACATTTATTGGTTACTCCAGTAACATTTAAACTTCAGTAGGTAATACAATGACTGTTGTTAGTGGTATATACATACATTAGGATGTAATAGGCAAATATATACATACGACTGTTACAAAACTATATTATTAGCCAATAGCCAAATGTCATATGTCGTTCTTATGAAAACTCATACATTTTGGTCTTAACGCTCGTCTTTAAACGACTAAACTATACACTTTCATCAATCGACACGTAATCAAAATAGATGTAAACCGTTAGCACAAATTCACTTCAATTTCAGTAAAGAATTCCAACAGAATACGTTTAAATAGACTACTGACAATGAATCTGTTTAGTTATACATTAGCTCGGTGGCAAAGCATAGTTGCGCGTTATCTTTGATCACCCGTGTGTGGTGCAGCCGCAAGGCCCGGCTGGCGACGGCCGTGGCGGCTGCCGCGGATGTTGCGCCTGCACATCTCCACTACAGCCTCAACAGTGACTCACCAATACGAAGCATTATTTTACTTCAACGAATACCAACAATTAATAAAAATAACTAATAGAAAGCGATATGGCATAGCACACACAGCACGAGGTATTTGACGTGCCAAATAAATATGACACTGTTAAATTGCGTCTATATTTTTTTAAGCATACAAGGTTCGGGTGGTTACAAGATTTCTTATTTAAATAACCATTAACATCAAAAGCAGAGGTTTTTTAGCGTTTCATGATTCGATTAAGTACTTGTAATATACATAATACCTTATTTTAGCTCTAGCCGCTCAGCAATAGTAATATAGATTAATCTTATGAATCCTATCTATTGTAGGAGATAACGCAAACTAATTTTGGCCCCTAAACCGGACAAAAATAGAATTTATCCGGCGAATTTTATAAATGCTTGTTTATTAACTTAGCATTGTCTAGAAATCTGATTTGTGAATCAACAGATCAAAATGATTATGAGCCTTTAGCGACACGGGGCCCAAAAACCTGACTGTCACAGTAAGAAAGGACTAACGCACATATTACTTATTGTACTTACCTTGTTCATTAAAGAGATACAATATTTCGAGGATAAAATGAAACCAGGGATAAATTTTATATTGATGTCACTATGTGTTTCATAATAATATAATTTATAATTTTATAAAAAAAACGACTATTAATTGGTATGAACGTCGTTCACATTTAGTCTGTAGGTACTGAATTAAGTTATTACTCAATAAGGTATTCTTCTCGTACATTCCGGGAATATCTTTATACAAAGAATAAGAGTGTTGACAGAAAATAAAAAGAGAGTTCAATTTGATTATTGTATCTCATCCCAAACAGTTTTATGATGGTTCATTCAAGCGTTAGCGAAGGCGTTGGCGAAACGTATTCATGAGCATACCGCGTAAAAATAAGTCATTTCATCGAATACCCTTCACTAAATCCTTGGCTTGACTACTCGTAAGAGACTTTGCGTCCTAAAAACAAAGCAGATATACAACTATACCAATACATCGTAATTTTAGAAATGTCAGTGCCTACATTGATTCCCATCTTCCGTCATAAACCTGTAATAATTAGCTACTTCTAGATCTACGACGCTCTCTGGGAATAAAATAGGTGATTAGCATGCACTACACTTAGTTCCACTCCTCCACATACGAAACGTTTTCATACGTCCACGCTCTTATTTCCAGTCTTCTTCAATTCCTACCTACCCTAAAAAATAAGTAATTATAATAAGATGAATCTGGGTGAGAATAAAACAAGTGTACTTAAACAAAAAAAGCATTTTTTGTTCAGAATATAGATTTTTTGGACTGATCTTACTCAGAATCATTCATAAATTTTGACCTCATACAAGAAAAATAGAGTCCAAAATCACCATTTCAGTTTTGTTACTTTTTAGTTTGAATAATTTTATTATTCCCATTATTGTTTTTTCTTGTAAAAGTTTCAAATGTATGAACGATTATGAGTAAGATAAGCTCAAAAAAGCAATATTCTGAACAAAAAAAACGATTGATTTAAACTTACACGATCTTCACTCATTATCACAACACAACCAAAACGGGGCTTAATCGGGTATAAATGAGATCCTTCGAGACCATATAGACGTAACGCGACGTCGGAAACGTCGAAGGATTACCGACGAAAGGTCTTTAAATAAATCATATTTATCCGCGATTAAGCCCCGTTTTTGTTGTGATGATAAAAAAATGTGTACTCTAAAGTAAACAAACATTTACTTATGTACACTGTTTTTTATTTTCACCCACCTTCATATTGTATTAAGTAGGTATGTAAATATAAATTATTATTGCATTAAATACACGCGATATCTCATAATATCTTCACATATTTATTTACTTCCTAAGTGTTCAAAAATGCCGCCTTCATACTATCACTTACCAGTGGTGTGGCGTCCACAGAAATCAATATGTATCGGCTTGCATAATATAAGCCATAAAAATCTTAGCCACTACGGCCTGTATATGGATACATACTGGACGTCACGCCACTGTCACTTACATTATCACACGTTTTAATAACACCTAACGCATGTTTGCATCTTCTTTTGTTTTCTCTGCTTTATACAGAAACGCCAGGAAAAACGCGTTAGCGCCGCGAAGGTTCGGTGTTTACGTCTCTTTCGATTTCCATGTTTTAGAAAAAATATCGTCACCAACCTTCGCATTAACGCCTTGAATTTGAAGAGAGAAATTACCTTAGGATGTTTTTTTTTGTTAAGTCACTGTTACCTCACTTGAATAAATCGAAATAGCTTTCACATTTGTGGACATCAATTTACAAGATCTGGTTATTGGTTTAGATCGTACAAAATTACATCTCGGGAGCATATTCTTCAAATAATCAAATATCATCCCATCGCCACTAACCTAAGTTTATACTTAATTTCGATCTAAAAGTTCATGCATCTATATAATTTACTTATCTTCAAATTCAATTCCGAAACGCGCCAATTGACGCAGATATTTACTTTATATATTCCTAATGTTTACGACAATTTCACTTTACAAAGTTGGCAGTAAAGCCATGGTGTTTGTTGTTCCTCAATGGCAGTATAATTAAATATTTATTGCTATAACATTAATATAACAAGATTAAACTTGCAAATAAATAAATGTCAACCAGTAAGATCGGTTGCACACGGCATCTTTTTACAGCGATGAAGTCACGATACAGTATCGTTCCAGTCCTAATCGTCTACCTTTACGCACGCGCCTTAATGCAGTGATACAGTCGCTGGAGACAGTGATTCAATGGCGTGATAAACGCTTCCAGTATATGGATTCCAACCCGATACAACCGCAACATTGTAAAAAATTGTAAAATAATAAAAACCATCATTGGGCGCGGCTCAGGAACGATTATAAGCCTCTTAATAAATGGGACATAGCATTAATTTGTGTGATCACAAATAAACGCTATTTGTAATTTACTACAAATATAAAGTTTTAGGGTCTGCTCAGACGTACCATAACCATACAAGAACCACAGCCACACCACAACGACGACCACGTGGACGGGCGATAATTTTTATTAAAAAAAAAACAGTTTTATTCACACGGACCACATTTCGCTACGCAACCGTGAGGTCGGTCCGACCACATCAAAGCGACTGCAAGAAGCTGCAGCTGCAGCGCAACTATTTACACGTAATGAGTAGTAATGACTGCGTCACCACTTTTTGTCATTGCTTTATTGTGTGGAATTGGTACGTGTCAATAGACCTTTATCCGAAATTTCATAGCACACGGGAACAACTAGCTAAAACTTGAGCCACACCCATTATAAGTTTTCAAAATGTTATCGGATGTCTTATCCCACATATATTCCTTCCCCCGTTAGCTCCCCGCACCTGCGCCAATATCTCGCGATACACACGCGCGGTCGCATGGAAATAAAGTTGCGCATGAATCGATTCAACAGGGCGATTGTATCGATACAATACAACCGCACCTTTTTATTGCTTCAAAAGACCATCGATATAATGACGCGGTTGAATTGATACAAACGCCCATCAATCGCTACTGCCACGATAAGCCGCGCTTTCGTGAAACATGCGTTTGTGCAAAAAGACACCGTGCGTATATGGCCTACAATGTATTAGAGTACAACTTTAAATAAATTAATTACGAACGAACCAGAACTTCAACGACATTGCGAGATTCTAATCACGTATTGGGTCTTCAATCCTTGTCAGTACATTCAAATATGTTTTATACCCAACATGACTCAATCAAAAATTAAACCTTTTTGTACATGTAGTATTATTATGTGCACTGTAAGACACACAGACATCCTATGCATTATCTTAAAATTATAAATAATACACATCTAAATATCAATTCCAATGTGGTAATTAACCTAATGTGGACAATTATGTATAATATAATATTATAACTAGTTAAATGTTCCTATTGTAAATAAAATTGATGACATAGTTCACGTAAATGAATTCATTGAATATTTGAAAGACTTTTCTAAAGCTAAATCTATGCAGCATATTAAATTCATAACTGCCAAAAGCACGAACATTTTATGTATCCAAGAATAAAATAGGTGCTATTTTAAAACACATTGTGAGTAAACACTAAATCGTAGAAACAGTAACTCCCTTCCTATTCTTTCTAAATCATTTTGGCATTGAATGAAAGGCATAGAAGTTAATATGGATCAAGTCAATTTAAGAAATTGGTTGGTGGGTTAATCCCTTTGAGGATTTAGAAATGGAGTATGCATCGCTACAAATTTCCTAACAAAAAATTCTGCCGTTTTTCGAGGGGGGCGAGGTAGCACACATATAAATAATCTAACTGCAAATGCATTTTTTCCTCTCATTACTACGCACTCAACTAAAACAATACCATTATCCTACTTTATCGCACACTGCAATATGTAAACCGGAGCAATGAATATTCAACCTTAATCCTTTAAAAATAAGATTAATTCTTAGACAAAGGTAGACGTTTTTCCCATTCTGAATTCGATAAGGCTGATATTTGCTTGTAAGTTTATACAAAATTTAAAGGCCGGTAGACCTTATTAACCTTTAAAGTCAAACTTTCTCGATATGTCAAAATGAAATACGAATTGTATGCGATATTTTTCAAACTAATTTTGTAATCGATTCCAAGCAATTCCAAGATGCCTGATTTTCTTGAAAGCTTTTTATGTATTAATATGTTGTAATATGGTTAAATAAAAGCAAAATTATGAAATGTTATTCCATCCTTTTGTATGTTTGATATATTTGAACGCTTTTTGCACCCATACACAGCACATACAGGCATTTTGACGGAGCTTGTCACGCGTAAATAACGATAACAAGACTGTCAATAATCGATGAATGAAGTAGTTGTTATAAAACGGTTTGATCATTGTACCAACGTCTTTGGCAGAGGGAAAACGACATGAAGGCGTCTCCATTTACTAAATACTCCAAGATTAATCCCCCGAATTTATGAATTCCGCACACTGACCTAGTTAAAAAAAACTGCAACAAAGTCATTTAGTTTATTTACTGTTTCGTTTGAAGTAAAATATATTTATATTATAAAGATATATAATTATGTTCAGCCTTGGCAATAAATTAATATACTAAATTAAATTAATCAAATATGTAAAATTGTTTACATACAATTAAAACCTTTGTTTTTTATTTATTTATTATGTTTAGCCTAGCAGCCAAAACAACAATTTGTATAAAATAAGATTAGAAGGGAGCAATAGGAATTAGTTTCCAAAAGTAAATAGCATAGATGGGGACAAATATCTAAAACCTATATCCATGGAAAAAGTGTTTTGTTACCATCAACTCCAACCCTTTAAGAGTCCCCAAGCAAGCTCGGCCGAATTTCACCTTCCCATACAAACGGACTTTCGTTCTCATTTTAAAACTACGTGTTGGATTGTACGAAACTTTGCATATACAATGATTTGAGGTATATCTACGCCTGCAACTAGTTTATATGACTCCAGTTTATTTAATAAACAAAATACAGCAAAAACATGTTTTGTATGAAAAACTTAAATTCGCTGTATTTTTTTTACTATGGTATCTGAAGCTCCATAAACTACTTACAGGCCTGCATATACATTAACTTATTCTAAGAACAAAGTTTCAGAGCAAACTAGCTAGTCGTTTTAAAATAAGAGCGTTACTACGTTTGTATGGAGAACTGAGCTTATCGGGGACTCTTAATTATAATAAAAAGGGCAGACACTGTATGTAAGGATGACAACGTTATGTTTATACAGGTACATTAAGTATTCGTGCTTGTAGGCTACAATCAGGGTGATTTAAAATTTATAATCACATACTATTATTTGCAATGGATGATAATATGAATGGATATTGTTACATGTATCGACATGGGAAGATGTTAATAGTTACTATCAATGTGTAAAATTGAATGCGAGCTTAATTGTTATGTTAGTAACCGGCGGCACAACAAATACAAAATCGGCAAACTTTATCAGTGTTACACAAATCCCTCACACAATTCGTATAGATGCGATCAACGACACCGGCGAAGGCTATTATGACCTATTTGGAACAATGCAGTTCACATCTCGCTCTCCCACGTGTTGTTTTCAAGTTTCTATAGAATTTATTGTATTATTTACGACGAGCAACATTTAAAGTTTGTAATGAAGTGCATGTCGGTGAGAACTATGCCAAATAGAGTAGTCACGAGATGGAGGGTTGAGTTTGCTGGTTGATGGGTACTTACGCGGCGGGGTCGCGAGCGTCGTCGCGGTGCAGATCGCGCGTGCGAAGATAGGCGCCGGGATTCTCCAGCGCCTCGCCGAACTCGCGCTGCGAGTGTAAGATGCGCGACAAGGTCGACATCCACTGCTGCCCACGCGCTTCTGGCGCGCGGCAGATGAACGACTGCCGAGGTTTATTCGGATCTACGGAGAGGATGACGAACGCATTGTTCCCTTCGGCTTCCTCCAATTCCATTTTATTCACCTGCCAAGAAACGACACATAAATTAACTTAACCCGGATTTTTATTGTATTGGTTAAACTGGTCTAAATCATTAGTTCATATTTTTAGAAACACTGTACAGGGTGAATCTGAGTAACCAGACAGATTTTAACCATGAATTCCTGATGATATTACGAGTTAATAATATTATATGAACAGAGGGCAAATACTGCTATATTATCGTAATTAATTTCTGGAACAAAAAAATTAATTAACGATACTACTCTCTTGTGAACAAATCTTTAGTTAAAGGAGTAAAAGAGAAGACTTCACACTTCACGAACGACACCGACAAGAAACGATAAACGACGAGTGGAGGAGGTAGGTTAGACATATCAGTCATATCACTACGTCACTATGACACTCAATTATTTACGAACTCAAGAGAACAAACGTCAAATGGTTTCATTACGAATTTCTCTCGTTAATTACGTTGCAATTTGGCAATTACCTACTGTTTATTTCATATTTAACTATCTAAATAATAATTTACGATCTAAATCGCGTCATAAACGTGTTAGTCGCTACTCGATCTTGTAATATGAAAGCGACGTGAAGTTTAACTAATCTGAATACGAGAAAGTAAAAGAAAAAACATTATTATTAAGAACATACATTTTATTTTATCAAGTTTTCAAAATGCGAACCCATCGTTTGCAACACAAAGATTTAATCTTGTTCTGATTTGCTGATTTAATGCGAAATTACTATTTCTTATTTCGTCTGACGCTGTCATGATGCGTGCTAATAATTCCTTTCTCGAATTTATCGGTCTTGCATACACTTTGTTTTTCAACGTTCCCCAAAAAAAGAAGTCCAAAGGTGTGAGGTCGTGGTATCTTGCGGGCCAGGCTATTGTATCACTTCCACGCCCCTACCAGCGGTTAGGATATGCTTGGTTCAAATAATTATGCACCGTAAGGCCAAAGTGGACTGGGGCACCGTCATGTTGAAACCAGATGGTGCGTCTGGTCAGCAGGTCAATATGTTCCAATAAAAGATTCAATTCATTCCTTAAGAAATTTAAATAATTTTCGGAGTTCAATCGATGCGGTATCACAATCGGACCTATCAATACGTCACCAATGATCCCAGCCCACAAATTAATTGAAAATTTGTGTTGATAAGAATGTACCCACTTTGCATGTGGATTCTCGTCAAGCCAAATATGCATATTATGCGAATTAAAAATTCCTTCCCTGGTAAACTGGGCTTCGTCAGTCCATAATATTTTCCGAGTAAAATCCGCATCTTCTACAAGCTTCTGGTTTATGCTTTGACAGTAAGCCACCCTGGCTAGTCCATCACCAGGTACAAGTATCTGTACTTTCCTGTAGCGGTATGGATGAAGGCCATACCTTTTCCAAACACGTAACACCACAATGTAGTTGACGTTCACTATTCTTGCGACAGACCTACACGATAATGTGGGATCTTCGATAATTAGATTCATGATCCGGTTCTCAGTGCGCTAATGTAAATTATTTGCCCTCTCCGCACGCCTTGGTCGTAAGCCCTTTTCTCTAAATTGTAAGTGAACATCTGCAAAAGTAGTATGGTGCGGAGTGCGACGATTATGATACCGCCTCCTGTATTCCCTAACTGCTTGGCGTGAATTCCCATTGCAGTATCCATAAACAAAATGGATATACGCTAAGTGGTAAGACAAAAAATGCTGTGGCATAATACAATTTACAACTTGAAATCATTATTTGCAATGTATTTTGATGTTACGTGACAATCAGTAATCACTATGAACATTGACATTTTAGTGACTTAAACTTAAAACTATCGGCCAGTTATTAGCTTTGATAAAAAAAGTTTACACTTTCGTGATAAGAGAGTAAAAATAAAATTTACACCCATCTACTTTTTAATTAAAATAAATATTCTAACAAAATACAAACATGTTATTCGTAACCACCTATACTTCAATCTCCCTGAAAAAACAAAAGCGCACTACTGTATTTTTTTTTAATATTATAAATGAAAAAGTATTTAAAAGTATTTTTACTCCAACAACTCGGCCATCCTGAAATTTGTATGACCTCATACAACCTATATATTAATTTTTAATCCAACTGGATACAAATTTAAAAGAATAACCTCGTTAAACACAAGATAAACAGAAAAAAAAACATGCAACAGAAATCTCGGCAATCCTATTCTAATAAGGCCAAAACTGAATTATGTCCATTACATCACTAACATTCTCTTTCATACAGAACCTTACTGCTACTACATAAAAAATCAATAAATGTAAATTATTTTTATATTGGCATCAACTTACAACTGTAAAAAAATAAATAAAGAAATAAATAAACTAATAAACCAAACATTACAACCGCACCTCGCCATGTAAACCGCTTTAAGTTCAAACTGACTAATAATAATTTACTCTTCGGACACTTTTCACCAGTATTCAAATGATTTTTATCTGTAGCTATACAACATCTACTCTCTGAAAAATAAGGTTTGATTTGTTTTAAACCAGTACCTGCCTGCTCATCCACCTGGTGCTCCTGCGTGGATACGGGAGGAAATAGTTCAATCCCATCCGTTAAAGGGTCGTCGGTCTGATCTGTCTGTCCTAACTCTTGGCTTACCATCTCATCCTGAACCTTCACATACACTCTGTTAATCTCACAGCTCTCTCGCTCGTCAGAAAAGACTCTATTTGGAAACACATCGTCACCACGCGGGATTACACAAACTAAATCCTTATCAAAAACAACTGTAGCAAAATCAAATAATGGTCGTCCTAATATCATCTTAGAAGGCATCACATCATCAGGTACAATATGATACATTAGCTCATAAGAATACCCATCTATTTGCAAAAATGCTTTAAATTTACCCACTGAATACACTTTCGCTAATCCAAGGCCTGTAATTAAGGTGCTTTCCTTAATATATGTCGTGATGTTTAGATCAAAAAATAACTCCGTCGACACCAAATTGAAGTCACTACATGAGTCTACTAAACAGTCAATTTTGACACCACAAATATCTATATTTTTCTTAAACATATTCATTTCACTTTTATTTTCTGTAACACTAAATTTATTTGCAAGAAAGCACCGATTGTTTACGTTTGAATTGTTTTGACACTGACACTCGCAGTTTTGACAGATATCAATATCACCTTTCCGTTCATTCAAGCTACCGACCGCTTCGTCATCGTTCAAGTTGACTGCTGCTTCAATGCATAAGGCTTGTTCAATCTGTGGCGCTCTCAGCTCACTTACGATGGCGCTGTGTGTGGGCTTCTCGATTTTTTTGCTGTCGCTGTCATTCGCAATTTCATTGCGCGCCAACTTTGAACTATCGCAATCTGGAGCAATGTGACCGTATAAATTACATCTAAAACACTTTATTCCGTTACTGCAGAAATTTGCAATATGATCCTTTTCTCCACATTTATAGCAATTGCGTTCATTTCTGATCTGAGAACATTTTTCCTTAAACTTCATACTTTCGTAAATTACAAACTTCTCCTTTAAATCGTGACGTATTCTGGGAACTGGCCACGCTTACCCATTTCCTTCATAATTAACATATATATTCGTAACACGACTCGTTCTTTTGCTTTTTACGTGATGCCATTATTTCATGCATTTCTTTGACGTTGATGATGTCTGGAAACTCTTTTAGTAAGGCTGTTTTTAAATCGTCAAAGGTTTTGAAAATCTTCTCAGACTTCAACCACAGAGCAGCTGTGCCAGCTAAAGCTCGTCATGCTACTAATAATTTTTGTGTCGGAGTCCAGCTAAAAATTTCTGCATTCTCGTTAATCTCTTTTACCCATTTGTTTGCCGTATACGTTTTGTCGGTTTCCGTGAACTGATTTATCGTCTCCTCCACTTGCCACAGGGCTCCACGGCCCGATTCAATGGTAACAGCCAAATCTTCCTTCTTTGCCATCTTTATCGCTTCACCTTTAATAATCCACCTTTATTTCGCCTTTGACCATCTTTTAAAATATTCTTATAATTTATAAATAAAATGACTTCATGATTCTTTTAATTGTGTGTCAATTTTACCATCGACATAAAAGTTGTGTTGCTCGTTGCCTTACAATCCTTATCCCGAACGAGCCCCCAAAATGTGGGATTTAAATTTAAAGAATTGGAATATATCAAAATGTATTTTTTAATTCAAATAAATATACTAACAAAATACAAACATGCTATTCGTAACCACCTCTACTTCAATTTCCCTGAAAAAACAAAAGCGCACTACTGTCATATATTTTTTTTAAATATTATAAATGAAAAAGTATTTACTCCCACATTCATTAAACTACAATTAACCTTGCTATTAAACCTTTTTGTAGTTGGATACTTAATTTTGGGATCACAGGATTGATGGTGCTCTGTGTCAAAGTGTCAGGTCGATCAAGCTACGTCACGTCCTTAGGGTGTGTTATACTTTTTTTTGATTTTTTAATTTGCAAATTTGTAAAAAAAAATAATATCTCGAAAATTAAGCCGTTTTGGACTATTAGTTATACTACTTTTTTTACTCCTATTAGGCTATAGAAGCGATGGTTAAAATCTGTCGGGTTACTCAGATTCACCCTGTATAAATAAAATGACATCGATCAAAGTATTGAAAATAAAATGTATATCATTCTTGTTTGAACCTGTTACGCCGGTGGCTTAGGTAAAAAACTTTGATCGCGTTTTTCTGTGCCTTACAGGCGTTTTCAGCAGGCTGAAATACCGTTACAGGCCGATTCAGAGGGTGCTCTATCATATACTAATTTATCAAAATGTGACCCCAGTTGCCATTGTTTTCAGGCGCGTGAAACATATTTTCAGTCCGTTTTAAGGCCACCCTCTATCTGATGACAACATAACCTGAAAACCCGTTTTCAGGCGTTTATAAAACCCTTACGGGCCTTTGAAGTCCATTTCAGTATATGACGAAATTTTCAATAGGAGTGAAAGAGATAGTATGATTAAAAAGAGACAGCTATACTGAGAAAATATAATAGAGCAATCCTACCGAGTTTGGCCTCTTTCGAATCGTCTCGATGAGTACTTGATAGATGTTTAATAAAAATTACAGTCAGAAAGAAAGCTTGTCATAAAAAATATTTTTTGACAACCACTTCTTCTCGCGCACCGAGGGTTACGTGCAAAATATAAGCTATAACGGCCAAATCTTTGAAAACCCAATAGCAATGCCCCATTCCTTGCTTTTCTGCTTGATTTTTTACAGCTTCAAGGGACCGCAGATGCCGCATCGTCTAAGGAAAGTTCTGCTCACTATGTGGTAAGTGCAGCTTTCAGAGCTTCTACAATTTTGTGTTTTGGAGCAGAGACCATTCCTTTTAAGAGTGGCAACAAACTGTAATCTGTGGGATTTAAGTCAGGCGAGTGCTCCAAAAAAATAATTACACAGCATTATGTTGATCGTTTTAACAAACATGCGTTAGGGTATCAAAGCCAAAGATATTTTGAAGACATTTGTGTGGTTTCTTATATCCGAAATCAGACAGTTCATAAAAAACTGGCCAAGAGCATGTCGGACCATGCTCAATGTAGGCTTCCGCAGCCGTTTATACAAAAAAATGCACTACAGAGAAAAAAAATACCATGTAAAAATAACACAAACAAAAGAGCGTATCTCCCCGGCACTTACGTCCTTTTACGGCGAAGCGCAGTTTTTTGGCAATATCTTAAAAACGGTATATCCGATCATGTTGAAAAAAAATTTCGTTAGAAGGTTTATTATTGAGTTTTATATTTTTAAATTTTTTCATATTTTTTGAACATACCGTTTAGAAAATAGATGTAGGGGGGGGGCACAATTTTTGCACCTTCGGGGCGAATATTTCCGAAAATATTCACCAAATCATTTTTTCTTTGTAGAAACCGCGAAGTGTTTTTAGAAGATCTGTCGAATGAGCTGATTTGAGCTGTCAGTCAATTACATTATTTAAGTTTAAAAACAAAATTGAAATAATTTTTCGTGAATGATTTTCTGGGCTACCGTGTAAGTGGTACTCCTAGTACCTGCACATGCGCCTTGTAGTTGTAAGTGGGGCTAGTGAACTGCGTCTTCTTGCCAACGGGCTCGCTGAAGATGACGCACTGCTCGAACAGGAACACGTGCAGTTCCTTGCCCTTGTCGCCGCTGCCGTCCGACACCAACAGCTCCTCCTGCAGCAGCAGCTTGCCCTGCGCCGTGATGTTGCCCTGCAACACAAGCGCGTTCATACTCAGCTAAGAGACGTCTTCGATAACCGATGTCACGCCCATCGAGACGAGATAAAAACTGTGCGATCTATCGAGTATTATCTCACCTCTTTTTCTGTCTTATTCAATTGTATATCTCGGTGAACGTTGTCTTTAGTAATCTGTGTTGAATGGGTTCGGCCGAAATGAAATAATGTTGAACGGAAAATAGGTAAAACAACAATTGCGTTTGTTCTGTCGAAATTATAGACGTAGATGTTTACATTTGTTAGGTATGCAATAACCTATTGTATGTCGTAATAAAAAACATGTCAGACAATATTAATACATTTCTTGAAGTAAGTAATAAGTTTATGTAGTATAATGTTTTGTCCAGCAATGCAGTGCTTCAAATAATATAATTTATAAAATTCGCATTGCACTTAAACCTTGCAATGTTCTGATAAATAGGACATGATGGTTGAACGTAATGAATAAATAAATAAACAATGGTGGCAGTAGCAAAGATAAATAAAATTTAATAATTAAGTGCATGAGGCGGCATAGTTTGTGCGCAAAGTGTACTCGTAGGAGACATTATAGGGTATTACCGTAAAGCCCTGGAGACGGCCGACGTCCATCATGTCGTTGGCGTTCTTAGGGATGATGGAGGTGCAGAGCACGGCATCTCGCAGCGACTTAAGCGCGGCGGGCGACACGGCCGCAGCTTCGGAGTATGCCAGGATCTTCTTCACCAGCAGGTGGTACTTCTGGATGCGTTGGATTGGCTTGATCAACAGATCTCCAAGCTGTAATATAAATGTACAAATTTGTATCACCGCACCGTGTATCGTCGGTAACTACGTAGATCGAGATTAGTTAGACAAGATTTATATTATGTCATTATATCCATAACTACGAAATAGGATCTAAGATAAAAATAAACATGAATACCTACTCGTAACAGTGTTACTGCTACTCGTATATGCGGCAATAGGAAATCTTCATCGTACCAAGCGATGACACTTAATTTCGCGTTATTTCCTAACGTCACAAAACTTTCCAATATATGAAAAAAAATATATATATTGCCTTAAAAATGTGAGCTATTTTGGTATTTACGACTTATTAGTAAGAGTTTAAGCTATTTGCGGGTAGTAGGCAATTTTATTAGTGGGCAATGTCGTTTATTATCTAAACTTCGTCTATTGCTCTCAGAACAACTCACGGGCGACATTACATATTTATTACATATTTTGAATTACGCTTCAACTAACAGCGATTTGGAAGGCGAAAATAGTGGTGTTGTTTGAAAACAACACGTCAATAAGCGAAATTGCTCGTCAATTGCATTTAACGGTAAGTTGAATATATTCATTCTATTTTAGAAACTTACCTATAGCTCATATTCAATAATAATTTTAACGGTCAAATTTGCCTTCGTTTATTAATTTGTCTAGGATATCAAAAAAAACTTTTGATAATGGTTTAACGATAATAAATAAATAACGATATTACATGCTATTTTATATTACTTTGTTATAATTTATAATTACAATTCACTTTACGAATACCTTATCGTATACGTATTTAGCATTATGAAAATGATGTTTTTCTACACTTTAAATGCATTGCATCATTTTATTTTGCTTATGGTCTATTTAAAGCTATTATTAGGATTGACTAAATAAAAATAACTTTTCATTACAGAGAAAAACCGTTAAATTGTGGATGGAACAGCATGGACAATCTGGAGATATAGAAAGGAAGCGGCCAGGGTTTGCTCCTATGATGTTTACTCAGTCTGCACGTCACCGGGATATAATTGCAAGGCACACTGAAGACGCGCTCCTTTCCACCAAAACGACAGTAAATCAGTGCGCAAACACTAACATGTTGCTGGATTTAAGACACATGACAAATGATTACACCCCGTTATCTAAGGCTCAGTTTGGGGGCAAGCTAAAATAGTGATGTTGCTTTGCTTCACATAAATAGTCGATTGATATTTACTTATAAATAATTATATGTCATAATAAAATTCTTCTCTTGTGAATGCTTTTGAGATAACTCATTCATTGCATATATTTGATCAGATAGGAGGGCGACAATTATTGAATAGTAGTAGTAGGTAGGTGCCTAATCTAGCATGAGCAGTTCAACGTCGGGATCGGAGTCATTAATCGTTGAGTGCGCGATTAAGTCCCGTTTTGTTAATAATAACGAGCAGTTTTAGTTTTTATAATTTTGTGAAGAAAAGCTAGTATTTTTCCATCGGTTTCCTTGACATAAGCTATTTCTTTTGTCATTTGTTTTGTTCATATGTCATTATCATTAAAAGATTCGTCTATGGAGTAATAGCCTTTTTCGATGAGGGTGTTTGTTAAACAATTTAAGAGTATTGCGTTATCCTTTTCGCGTTTGATGTGGTCACTTATTTTATTATAAATTTTAATCGACATAGCATGTGGCCTTGAGCTATGTAGTTTCAATTTAGATCCTGGTAACGCAACTAGATTATGTTTCAATCTTGATTGAAAACGTCGTGGCTGGTCTTGAAGACTAAAGTATAGTTCAGGATTATCTCTAACGAGTTTACACATCTCTACACTATATATTGACGTTAGTGTTAATACATTATAATTTTTGAAATAGGGTTTGCAACTTTCTTGACTCTTTATGTTAGCGAGTATTCGAATGCATTTTTTTTGAAGTATGAAGAGATCATTGGCATCTGTGCTATTTCCCCATTATATTATTCCGTACTTAAGCTGCTCATAAGCTTATGCGCAATAAGCCGTAAGTGCAGATTTTAAATCCGTCGATTGTTTAAGTTCCCTCAGACGATGATAATTTAGTTTTTATTTTAGCAATATGCGTTTTCCAATTTATGTTTGAGTCAATTTCAAATCCTAGTAATGTTGCCGAATCTACGCATTTGAGATTCATACCGCTGTAGGATATATTAATTAATAGTGGTTTCTTTTGGTAAGGCCTAAATTGAATAATTTTAGTTTTTGAAATATTTAATTCTAAATTATGGTCATTCATCCATACTATTACTGAGTTTAATAACGAATTTACATCCTGGTTAACTGTTTTGTTATCTGTATATGATGTTAAGATGGAGATGTCGTCAGCAAAAAGAACGCACGACTGATTAATTGTTTCTGGAATGTCATTTATGTAGATTAAAAATAACAAACATCCGATCACACTCCCTTGCGGTATTGAGTGAGTTATCCGCTGTGCATCCGATTTAACAAATTTTATTTCGCCTGTCGTGGGGTCTATGTTTTGAATTTCGACATATTGCTCCCGGTTTTCGAAGTACGATCTAAACCATTTATGAGTAATACCCTTTACCCCTACTCCGTATAGTTTATCTAATAATATATTATATTGTACCATGTCATATGCTTTTGACATATCAAGCAATATACCGATAGCGTATTTTCTGTCGTTGAGTACATTTAAAACCTCTTGCATGTATTTATGTTTAGCCAGAGTAGTGTAACGTTTTTTTCTAAAGCCATTTTGTGCTTCATTGAAGACGTTGTACTTTTCGCAAAATGAGTATAAACGCTTACTCATGGCTTTTTCAAATATTTTGGAGGACGTTGGCAATAATGCTACAGGGCGGTAGTTGCTGGGATCATTTTTCGACCCTTTTTTATAAATAGGTTTTATCAAAGATTTTTTTAGTATGTCCGGGAAAACTCCTTTCGAAAACGATGGATTTATTAACAAATAAAAAGGTAATGTGAGTTCTTCTGCGCATTTCTTATACAGCACGGGGGGTAACTCGTCTACTCCGTGGCTCCGTTTATTTTTTAAATCCATACTAATATTATAAATTCGAAAGTGTGTCTGTATGTCTGTCTGTCTGTCTGTTACCTCTTCACGCTTAAACCGCTGAACCGATTTGGATGAAATTTGGTATGGAGATAGTTTGAGTCCCGGGGAAGAACATAGGCTATTATGTATCCCGGCAAAATACCCTTATCCGCGATAAACGAATTTAAGGCGGACGAAGTCGCGGGCAGAAGCTAGTTCTGTATAATTGATTTTACTTCTCGCGGTTCAACCGGAGTCAAGAATAAAGTGTTAGTAGTGGGGGCCGCCCGCGCGGCGCGGTGCTCCCAGCGCCGTTGTCACCTACCGATGCAAAAAATGAATTGAATGTGTTCGATACTCGTTTGGGGTCGGACGTAAGTATATTATGGATCGATAGCTCAATATTTTGCCGCGTACGGTATGTATTTTTGTTGGTGCGGTCTCTTATTATTTGCCACATTGATTTTGTAATGTTGTCGGATTTATAAATTTTATTAATGTATTGTATTTTTTAAGATTTTTTAATTATTTTTTTCAAAAGTTTCTCATATTGTTTATAATGTTTGGTTAGTGTTTTATCTTTAGACTGTCTAACCAAAATTTTGAGGAGTCTTTTGTTTTTGTATGAGATTTTGATCCCTTTAATAAGCCAGTATTTTTTGAACTTGTGAACTTTTACATTTTTTACTGGTATGCAACGGTTAAGGCTATTCGTTAATACATCATTAAATATTTCATAATTTTGATTTAAGTCGTTTTTAGGTGAAATTAGTGTATTCCAGTCTATTTTTTGCAACTCTAACTTAAACAAGTTGATATTTTTGTCATTAAAAAATCTTTTACTTAAATTAAAATTACGACATATACTTTTTTGTGGTGTTTTCATACTAATGATGGTACTTTTATGATCTGAAAAGCCAAAATCACTAAACTCTGTTTGTAAGAATTCGTGTTTACAATTCGTAAATATTAAATCCAAACACGTCGATGTTGATTCCGATACGCATGTTGGCGCTTTAATGTGTTGAACAAAATTATATTCTAACATCAAGTCCAGGAAATATTTTGATTGTTTGTCATTTTCCAAGATATTTAAGTTAAAGTCTCCTCCTAATACAATTTTCTTTCCACTATCTTTTTTTGATAAAATTTGTAAGGCTGATAACATTTGCTTAAAAAACACGTCGGCTTCTTTACTATTCCAATATATAACAATTACCACGATGTTAAACTGAATTAGTTCTATAGCTGCTATTTCAATAACATATTCGATAGACTTGTCCACTATATCTTTGCGTTCTAAGTAATCTATTTTTTCGCGGAGCAGTATGCAGTAACCGCCTCCAGTATAGTTAGTGCGATGGAACGATGATGCAGTTACGTAACTGTTTACCTGCAATAAATCCTGTTTCTCTTTAGTTAACCATGATTCCGAGATACAAAGTGCATCGAATTGATTGGAATGTTTGTCTAAAAATGCATCTAGAATGTGTTGTTTATTATATAAGCTCTGCATATTCTGAAACATAATCCTAAAGATATCACTATGACCTCCGAAAGTTGCTGGATGGACCCCTCCATAATAACTATAAAAATAACCAAGATATAAGCCATCAAACATTTCATTCTATCTCTTTCTTGCAAAAGAGAATTTAATATGGAGTTTATATGGCCGGAGTGCACTGTGACGTAGCACTGCATATCGGACCTCTCTGTCTAATTACTAGTTTAAAATGCCTATATTATGCGTATTTCTTGGCCGATTTAATTTTAATTTCACGTTTTGAAATAGTTTTTACGGTATTTTGATATTTAGTTAAGAAAAGCGATAAAAAAATGCATGCATGTACCCTATTCGCGCTTCGCGTCAGCGTCGCATCTCAATGCATTTTTTGTGTTATATTTTGTTAAATTGCTATCCTAACCTATAAAATTAAAGAAAGTATCCCGTGTGTGTATGTTTCTGTTTGTATAAGAAGTGTTGTGTTCGTATAAGGTGATTATTTAATAAAAGGGGTAATGGCAGCTCTAGTTCAAATATAATGTTGTGTCGTCGATTAATTACGTACTCGAATCGAGCACGTAATCGACGATATTCATATATTATATTTAAAAACATGTATCGAGCAGCTCGGTACATGTTTTTCAAACTTATCGTTTGAAAACAAAAAGCATGTCATTGAGAGAAGCCGGGCTCGCCGCGATTTAAAAATTGATTATACGCGAGAAGATGGCTTCTTCAAACACCTCCACAGTGTGTTATATAGTTAATAAATATGGTTAGCTGACTGGTAGTTGTAAATTAAACAAATTGTTTTGTTTCCCGTGTCTTTTGTTTTCGGATTCGGGAAGTGTTTGGTTTTTCATTTATTAAAATGTTTTGACTGGTGGATGTTTTCTTTACTAATTGTTATGGTGACAGGATTGTGAACTGTGCTGAGTGTGACTGCTAAACCTCCAAACGGCTTTTTTCAAAGCCGCTTATGCCATATTCGATATACACTGTTTATGTGATGTCAGTGATGTCAAGTATGGGGAAGGTGGTTACCACTCACCGCAAGGCGATGCATACAACAACACGCAGCTTTTATTTCGAGTAGAAGACTTTTTAGATAAGGTAGATGTTTTTTTTCTCCGGCTTTACTAACCAAATTTTTCACACCACGCCACTGCTAGACAGGTTTATCGTGACTGATTTTAGTGAAATGTTCAATAATATAAATGTTTGGGTGAGAAGAGCAGCTTTTTTTTAGGGTTCTATAGCCAACATTGCTAAAAAGGAACCTTTATAATTTCGTCATGTCCGTCCGTCCGATGTCACATGCATTTTGCAGTTTTTAATTTAGCAATATTTTCGGAAATAATCACAGGAAAATAAATCGTGCCCCCCCACCCTCACTCTATTTCCTAAACCTTATGTTCAAAAAAATGGAAAAAATTACAAAGGAATGGAAAAAACTTAATAAATAATTTCAACAAAAATATTTTCAACATGATCGGATTTACCGTTTTTGAGTTATTGCAAAAAAAACTGCAAAATGATGTAAGTGCCATGGAGATACGCTCTTTTACTAGTCTTTTTTTTCATACTGTTTTTTTTTCATCTGTAGTTCATTTTTTATATGAACGGCTGCGGAACCCTACACTGAGCATGGTCCGACATGTTCTTGGCCGGTTTTTACAATTATTTTCATTTAAGTTCTATTTGATTTTAGTTCTAATGTAAAATGAAAAATGTGTAATTATATTTTATTACGGTGACTTAGTAAAAAAGGGTTAAGCTTATTTTGAGGCTGACTGTACGTAAATACTTATATACAACTTTGATTTACAAATCATGATGTTGTTCGTAATGTCAATTTGCGCGTATTCTTAAAGTGAGTTTACGAGGGCTCCTACTATGTATCCGGAATTGGCAAAACTAGCACATTTAAACGCGACATTTGATATGCATGCGACAACCTTTGTTTTCGTGACTTAAGACTTTTCTTGTCACTACAAAAATGAAAATAAATTCTGAAAATATTCGTGCGACGATTTAATACGACGATTTTTAGGCATGGTGGCCACAACATCAGCGTCGATCAACTCAATTCAACTTTGGTGATGAGATCAAGAACCATCAACAATCAGTATGTATTCTGTGAGTTTGATCGTTCGCGTTCTATGCTCAAGGATGAATCTAAAGAAAGTCGTCCGAAATTGTTTGTTGTACCACAAAATAAACATTATATGAGATAGAGATACCTCTCTCGAGGCATTAGATAGTATGACGAGCACACATAAAATATTACACGAACATTAGGACGCAACAACCGTGGTGAATCAAAAACTGTTTATAAAATCTACACAAGTGACGCATCCTGGATCTGCGCGTGTGGTTCCGAAACTAAAGCAATAGTGTGGGTGTTTTAAAGTGAACCGAATCCATCAATATAGTTCGTGCAAAAAGCAATCTGAAGCAAATGGTGACCTGCTTTATTAGTATAAATGGCCTTGTGGCTACAGTGCCACTAGAGAATCGTTAAACTACTAGACCATTTGTTTGCCGGAAGTATTTGAAGAATGACGTAGAAACGACCAGCGATGCAGAATCATTCTTCGCCAGGACAATGCCAGCTGTCATAGCTGATTCCGCAACTCGAGTTCCATGTAATGTATGTATGACACATTACATGGAACTCGAGTTTTGTAAGGTCAAAATATAGACAGAATAAACTGGTCATCCACCGTGTACAGCCCTGATTTCGCTCCCAATGTGTTTATTTATTTTCAACGTAAATAATAAATTACGTGCTCAACGATTTTCGACCCGTGAAGACGCCATCGACGTGTTCAAACAGCACCTTTCGGAGAAATCTCAGTCAGAGCGGAAAATAATCTTCAAAAATTGGTTTCAAAGTTTATGCAAAAGTGCATCGATCGATGCATACATTACGGAGAATATTTTTATAAACTATAATAGCATATTAAGTCCTATACACATTTGTTTATTTTTCTATTCCAGATACATAAGTAGCAGCCCTTGTACCGCACATCAGCGGCGGTTTTCACGGTTTCAAATGTAGCTGTAATTTTGTGCTGTAGCTCGTCCGCTCTTCGTATCGCAATTTTTTTGTGTGCATGTGACTTTGTGGCTTTATCGCGCCACATCGGCTAAGCAGATTTCAAGATTCTTTGGAACACGAGTAGCTGGGCATCCACAAATGGTTGCACAATATTTTTCACCAGACTACGCTGAAGTAAAAAAGAAGTTTATGACTATTTTCTCTTTCGCGAACTAAGTTGCGGGCACCTTCTAGTGATACATAATTTCACAGCTCAAATACAAGTAGGTTTTCATCAAAGCGTTTTCAGTTTTGCATTATTATTTGTCTGTTCTTAGCCTCCTTAGTAAGTTTTACTAAATAAATTGATTCGCATGTGATTGAACAGATGTACTTTAGCTTTTAGTATGTCTTAACCTATTCGTATTAGTACGCCAGAGCATTTTTTCTTTTAACTGTTTTTTAGAAATAGTTTTTATAAAGGGATGGGGCAACAATTTCTTACTAGACATAATACCTGTGCAAATTATACATCGAAAGCGGCACGTCGATTATATTATAATATAGTACAGTCGCGGAATGAAAAGGTTGACCACCTTAAGATCCGTTTTTGCTTGTCAGTATAAGTTATTAGTAACTGCCTTATCAACCGAGTAGGTATGACACATTTCGTCATAATGAATGTTATTTCACTCCATGGCCCACATTACCCACATAGTGAACTTTAAGCATTGACCTCTTTGCTTTTTGCAAAGCCGAATTAAAATTAAACTATTTATCTATTTCATTCTTCAGTCATTTTAGGAAGGATAAAAGAGGACCGCACATATTTGAACTAAATATTAACACGAATACAAGAAATATAAATGACTAGAAGATGCCCGCAACTTCGTTCGTGGAAGAGAAAAAGACGAACTTCGTCAGTGGAGAAAATAATCATAAACCTCTTTTTTCTTCAATGTAGTCGAGTAAAAATAACCTATAAGTATCCTATAACCATCTGTGGATGCTAAGCTACTCGTATACCAAAGTTGAAAGTTATTTCAGCATGATGAAGTCACAATGAGACACAACCAAAAAAAAAAACAAAAATAATATTTTACGCTTCAGTGACTTCAGTCTTAAATTCTTATTTTTTGAAAATATCCTTAATTTACAGACAGTTATTTTTTACAATTTAATAATAGTATAGATTTCGCAATCTGTTAATCTTTCAATGTTGGTTGAATCCTAATGCGCTATATTTCTATTAAAGTCAGTATAAAAGTTAGCACTCGCTATGTTATTTAGAAGCGTGAATGGAGGACATTGCATTGCATTGCGTCCAAATAAAGCAGTAATCGAAGTTATTAAGTATGAAGAAGTAAATAAGGATTTAAACACAGTAAATCAATAATTTACTATTCATGTTTTTCATTATTTTATCCATCCGATTTAATTATTAAATCAATTTCAGTTCCAACTTCATTTATTTGGCCAAGCAACAAAAAAAACATTACATTTTTCAAGTTAAATTATAAATACAAGTCACGTCCCGTACGAAATGTCATCGTGACGGATGATGTTCATTACTGATTTAAGATTTAAGCTGCATATTATAATTGAGAAAATGCAGCAATGTATTTCGTGCAATTTGTACCTCCGAATCTGTTCTGATAAAATTCAACGACAGCAGAGTGGCAAACTCCAGATAATCGTATTGTAACTTACTATTAATACCTTTATATGAAATATTGTATAGTAAATTGTACATGCATTCACCTGCAGTTTATGTCCGAGCTTTTGTCTCAATTCTTGAAAATAGTGGTCATGCTCGGAGACGATGTATTCGGAGACGGGCTTGTTTCGGCAGTAGGTCTCGTAGAGGAACATGCGCTTCTCGAGAAACCGCCGGAACAGCGGGCCCAGTAGTTCGGGCTCATCCAGGCAGTCTCGGAGGTCCCGCACGAACTTGCTGCACAGATCAGTCAACTATCTTACAGGGGCACTCAAATGCCGCAGTGCTATCGCGCTAACTTTTAAATTCGTGCATCAGTAAAACATTACAAACAGAAAATAGATAATATAAAATAAAAACAGACGCTAAAATTGTACAAATAATCATTATAATAATCGCAAAGTCTGCACAATACATTTGTGAATTCGCATCGGCGGCGAGTCGTAATAAAAAGGATCTAAAGTGAATAAATAAAATCAACTTGGCAAAAAAAAACACGTAATTGAAAGATAATGTAATGACAACACAGAAAATATAATTCAAAGTTTCAAAGCAACTACACAACATATTATACTTCAACAAAAGAGGCAAAAAACTCCAAAATACAGTATTCGTCAGTGAATAAAATTGCATCGACGATTGCATAGAAATCTGTAAGGGCCCTTTTGGAACATATTCGACCAACAGCTGTTTATCGTGAAATAAAATATGGTAAGGTCTAAAATACGATGCACTAGTAGCAATTCCAATAAATTGTATTCGACAAGCTGGTCGATAGTTTAATTTAAGTCGTCTATAGGGTCACAGATGAAATGAAAGTAACTTACTCTCTATGCCAGTCGTAAATTGCTTCAATATTGCCAAATATCATTCGAAGTCGGCGGTCTCTCAGGCCTTCAGGAAGAGGCGGGTCTGCATTGGGGTCCTGTATGTGAAATACAAGATCGTCAATATAAAATTGACCAATAATTGTTAAATACAAATGTACAAAAAATCTCATATAGCCATGTGTTCTTCATTATGGCTCAGTTATTTGTGCCATAACTCATCATCCTGTACAGCGTAAACCTCTGATATGGAGATGGGTGTTAGGTGAATACATATTGTAATATGTAGGTTAAACCACAAATGTGGGCGAGGGCTGGTGTTCTGTTACACTTGTCGTGTGACCTGCATGTGCCGGATGTAGCCCTCGCAGATGAGCCGCAGGTCGTCAACGTAGATCTCCTCGGTGTCGACGAGCTCGCGCAGCACGTACTCGCGCTTCTTGAGCACGGCCACGCTGTTGTCGGGGCCGGGTGTGCTCGGCTCCTCGTCCTCCGCCTCGCAGTCCTCGACGCGCGCGCCGGCTCCGCTGCAAGCTGCGCCCCCGTGCTGCTCCTGCTCCGAAACAGACATTCTCCGTTCTGTAATACGCAATAGGTATTCGCGGGCACTCGCTATCATCCTGTTAATCAAAGCTTGCCTTTGAAAAACAAAGCAATATTTGCCTGGATGCAACTCGCAATACCAATATTTATTTGAATTAAATACGCTCAATGTTTACAGTTACTATTATGCCAATTCTTATTAAAGTCCGCAAGTCCTAGCAAAATGGTACCAGAGCATGTTTTTTTATATAAAACAATAACTGATAAACGAGCAGACGAGCCTGGTGGGTAGTGGTCGTAGTCGCAGATATACAGGCGACCCGTATGCTCGTTTGCCCCCTATGCCATAAAAAAAAACAGTGCCACACTAGATGTGTGCTATAAAAAAATTGTTTTTGAAAGAGCTTCATTACAAGTAATAGTACATTATGATACTAGTGTGGTTGGTTGGTGATTAAGACTGTGGTGGTGAAGAATCCAAGACGAGGGCTGTATAAAGCCGAGAGTGTAATGACCAATGAACAAAAAAAAAATCGTACAGTCAGCGTCAAATAGGCTGTATCCAAAGCGCCAAATATATCGCCGCACATCTTTATGTCTTTAGTAATAATGATGTGTTGCGATATATTGGGTGCTTTGCATGCTACAGACTAGGTATTTGACGTTCCTCGAAACGAATTATGTACCCATTAAGTAATTTTTCGAAAATGATCATATTTCAATGTGCAATATTTATAATAAAATATGTCACATTAAATGAAAATAGCGCATTGCGGCTGGTGCATTTGTCTATGCGCACGCAAGAGCCATGAGGCAAAAGCTAATTGGCCAATCAGTCAAACATTCATAATAGAATACACTGATTATATCAATTTAATACAAATAAAATGTTATTTTGATCAGAAATTTCTATAATACATTGAAATTTATGTTTTTTATAAGTACCACTTCAGATTTTTTAAAAGAACCTGTAAGTATTCTTGTGCCTAAGAACTATTTGCTGACGACGTTTAAAGAAACTGTAATCGTAAATCCACTAGTGCGAGTAATATATAAAAACATGCGTGTGTAATGGACTGGATCACAGCCATAAAAACGGTGTAATAAGAGCCACTTTAAGAGATAGTGTGTTGAGTAGTAATTTAAATTTGACTCAATAGTAGTTAGGCACAAAACTTCAATAAAATATAAGCATTTTGAACTTTTCTTTTGTCACTGCGACAAAATACATAAAAATACAATGCCAATGCTTTTAAAACCTTGTGTTTAAAAAAAATAGTAAATAAATTAGGTGCAATCGCATGCATCACATGCTGCAAAAAGTGAATCATTAATACCAAGCGCAACATCGGAAACACCCATAATGTTTAACCATACCCCGATATCTGTGAAGCAAATTCATTGCAAATGTCACTGAACAAAAAACTCAGAAAATATTAACTCTTTAAAAAAACAATACTGTGGATAAACGTTGTTCAGTTATGCATCATTTATTTTTCAATAGTGATTTAATGCCGTAAACTTCGTTGTCATTTTATATGGTAAAAAAAAGAAATTGCTTAAGTCGGTATATCTGAATTTTCAGAATATAAAACTTGTACACGAATTAGATTTTTCGTAATTTCAATGAATGATTAGTGTGAATGTCGATTAAGTTTGATATGTATAGTAATGAAAAAATACTTTTAATAGTTTACTTGTAAATTATATAATTAAATAAAACTTTTAAGGGATCTGTTGTTCTAATTTAGTAAAATACATAATATATAATATTATAATATATTATATTATAAATGCGAAAGTGTGTCTGTCTGTCTGTCTGTTACCTCTTCACGCTAAAACCGCTGAACCGATTTGGATGAAATTTAGTATGGAGATAGTTTGAGTCCCGGGGGAGGACATAGGCTACTTTTTATCCCGGAAAAATACCCTTATCCGCGATAAACGAATTTAAGGCGGACGAAGTCGCGGGCATAAGCTAGTACTTTATATATACTAGTTTAGTGTCTTGTCAAACATCTGCTATTACCAAGTCCCTTGTGTACGTAACACTTAATGCTAAAACGAATGTTTTTTTTTTCAAACTAATGCTCTTAATTGTTGCACATGCAAATGTATCCATGATTAAAATAATGAACCATTGTTGTTTCGATAAAAAAACACATATTTACAAACGCTTTTATACCATAATCCAAACACCGTATGAACACTGGCGTACCAATGAAATAAACAAAATCACGCACACTATGTCTATTACAAAGCGACTATCGGCTATTGCAAGACATTGTAACTTATTAACGACACTCTAAGCAAATGCAAAAAAACAATACCGTATTGTATTATAATGTTTAAAACAATTATTAACAGACAAACCAAATAATAAATGCCAAACAAAACCAACATGCGTCAGACTTATCAAGGAGCCTAACCATTTTTTCCTTGACTATTTGTTCAATTTCCGCTATGTCTGCCGGACCACCGTTAGTTTCCAAAGCTTCCATGGTCAACGAATTCTGAAAATATTAGCAATATGACACCTCTTGGAAACCTACACGAACCCATAAGAGTTAGTTACATTGTTAAAATTGGATATGAACAACATGTATTTGAAATTAACGCAGAATCGACGTGACTTACACGGGTAGGTGCGTCTGTGGAGACTGTTGGAGTGGGGGACTGCTGCAGAACTGCCTGAGGGTCCTGTTTAGACATAGAAATGTTTAATGAATTTCGTGTAGTCGGCGATCTAAGGAGTTAATTATTAAGTTACGGCTTGATAATAAGAGTACTTCCCACACAATTAATTTAGGGTATATAGAAATGTGAGGTCATAGAACTGTTAAATTGTATATGTCATCGCAGTAAATTACATACGTGGAATTTTAACTTCGCGGGATCTTACAACTTCCTATCCCTTGTAAGGCAAGTAAAATGTAAGCAGTCTAACGCAACTAGGAACAAAAAACTTTTATACGGACTTTGCATGGCAAACCGTTGCCATGACACTAAACAAGTACGTCAGTACAGTTTATCTGTCATGGTCATGTCATACATTGTCAACCATATTCCTTTGCTTCTCATTGCGGCTCGCGTGTTTTGTATGTTTGTGTTTAGATTTCTAATTAAATTATTCTCAATTGTTACCTAAAGTAGTGAAATGTGATTGAACACTATTTAGTGAATACATTTTGTGAAATCGAGCTAGTCATGAAAATTGCGATAAAGGATATTTATGGCGAAATTTCTCTGGGATGAAGGCCGGTAAGTATTGGCTTAGATTCTTTTAGCCATATTTAGGTGCAGCATGCTAAATAAATAAACAAAATTTGATATTTTATATCTATTTTCATTGTGCACTAGGGATGTACTTATTTATTTATTTATTATTAAAGTACAGCCACATTGTATATATGTAACTATCGATAACTACAGGCTTATTTGTTTATCAGTGGATATAATTATACTAAATAATTCGAATTGCTTAAGAACTTGCATGAAATATGATCATAAAAATACTTCGAACCTACGTTTCAACTGAAAAGTTTACTGCCATCCATACCAGAATATATGAAGATTCTTACATTTATTTGTTGAGTAGTAATTATTTAATATTTTGACCTTAGATATAAGAAAATATATCTCTGTTGTAATTATAAAATATTTTCAGATGTAAACAGTGGGCCAAGTCTCAAAAGAAGATCTAATAATGCTAGTAAAACAATAAATAAATAGATTAATAGAAAAACGTTCTTATTTTATTTCAGGTTCAAGTCCAACCTTGTAGTAGCACATTTAAATAAATATCCACTGTACAACACAGGACTTAAACATGGACTCAATTCTAAACCAAATTTCGATTACAAAAATTGTTGACATGAGCCTATATTCCAACCCAGTCCATTTTATCGATATCGATAAAAATCGCAAGCGTATAGCCTACTATGAGAGTCCCGCCTCTTAAAACGTAGTGGTTATATTATCTCTGAATGTAAGTATGAAAAAAAGTATTTTTATCATAATGTCGACTTAAAATAAGTTCTAGGCGGTCACTTAGCTTTCAGTCCTTTAATAAATACTCTCAGTAATAAACCTTTTTTGTTGTTGGGTACCAAACTCATTATAAAAACAGGCCAAAAATCGTGCAGTTACTGCATCTGTTTAGTAACTGTTATTAAGTGGCTACGTAACACTCATTATTAGGATGTGTGTTAGACTTGAGTTTTTAGTTAGAAATAAGTTTTAAACTTGTGAAAATATAAAAACAGCAAATATCTCGAAAATTATACGTTTTTGGACTACAATACCGGAAACAATCTGTTAATTTGAAATGAAAAAAGAAGCAATATACAGGGTGTCCCAAGAAGTAGTGATATACTGAAGCTGGGAGGTAGAGGACCTAGTATGTTCCGCGATTTTTAGTATTTTCGGAGTTATGACTTTTTTTTTAATTTTTCACCTATCGCCGAGTACGATGAGATTTTTATTTCTGGTGACGTGAATTATTGTGGTAGATGCTTGATTTTTTTTGTGTGCTAAGCTGAAAGATAGGCCAATTCAGTATGGTAACATTTACTACCGTTAGATCTTTGAATGGAATAAAAAAAAATTAAATGCCAAGAATGATAAAATTACCCAATATGTTCACAACTTCAAGGGGCTTTAAAAAGATAAAATAACATAAAAAAAATTACCGTTTGGCTTTTAAAAACTTGCTCTATCTATCAGGTAGCTACCCTGAAAATTTCATTTTATTATTCATAAGGCTTCAATCAAAATATTGAAATCTAAATGTGGTAAGTGTAAAATTTTAATTTACATGATGATTAATACAAACAAAGTAAAACCAATTACAAGGTGTTTAATTACAAGAAATTTTCAAAATGGCCCCCCTGTTGCTCAATGCAAGTGCGACATCGCCGAAAAAAGTTGTCTTTTAAACGTCTGAATGCACTTCTATTATTTTTAATGGTTTCTTCTGCTACTCTCAATTTCCGGGTTAACTCGTCCAAATTGCGGCATTCTCTTGAGTAGACGAGGTCTTTGTAGTATCCCCATACAAAAAAGTCAATGGGGTTTAGGTCAGGGGACCGTGGAGGCCAGGCTATAAGGCAGGCGTCACCCCGGCCGCAACGACCAATCCTTCTTTCGGGGTATCTTTGATTGAAATAGTTTCTTACGTCCAAGGCAAAATGGCATGGTGCACCATCACACTGCAGTACTATGCTTATGCGTGTCTCCAAGTCCACATCTTCTAACAGAAGGGGCAGATCGACGCGCAGAAAATTTAAAAAGTGATTGCCGCCCAAGCGGTCTGGCAGCTGAAAGGGCCCGATTAGCTGACCGTTAAGTATGCCACACCAAAGGTTAACACTAAAGTGTTCTTGGAATGTCGATTCCCTTTTTCAATTGCCCATGAGTGAGAATTGTGCATATTAAAAATCCCATTGCGTCTAAAGTGGGATTCATCAGTCCACAAGATTTGGTTAAACAAAGTTTTCGTTTTCAGCTTGTCTCCTCAGCATTTCCTGACAGAATTCAATTCGCCGATTGTAATCTTCCGGTTTCAACTGTTGCACTTTTCTAATGTGAAACGGATGATATCCTACGCTCTGTAGTGTACGGTGAACCTGAGATTTAGAAAGTCCGGTACGACGTTCCATAACTCTCACACTGGTCGACGGGTCTCTTTCTACTTCTTCAACCACTGCATCTACTACATCAGGATCCGGCATAGTGGCCATACGGCCTGATCTGGTACCCGGTATGTAACCTTCCAAATACGCATTATGTACTCTTAAGATCATGCTATAGTCAGGAAACGTTTCAGGTTGAGGCCCGCCTCTTCGTTCCACATGTTCCCGGTACAGCCTTGAAGCTTCCGCCGCATTCCCCCTAGCATAACCGTAATAGTAATGCATTTCTGCGTAGTCACGTGAAGTAAACATGATCACTTACACGCAAACTCAAGTCCAGTTAAATAATGCCAAGTCGTCGATTCCAGGTAATAACACTAATCCAAATCGTAATGCAAGTCAAAGTCCATATGAATAGCCAAAATGAACAATTAGCAGTATTAAAACACAATTTTTAAATTATTGAAAAGTACCAACGATGACCAAACAACGTGAAAATTTTCTCATGCGTCAACCGTCTTTTGTTTTTTGTTCTTTTTCTATTGATGGTCAATGCGTGATTTAGAACGAAATTTATTTAGAAAGTTAATTAATTTTGCACTTGCCACATTTAGATTTCAATTTTTGATTGAAGTTTTATGAATAATAAAATGAAATTTTCAGGGTAGCCACCTGATAGATAGAGCAAGTTTTTAAAAGCCAAACGGTATTTTTTTTTATGTGATTTTATCTTTTTAAAGCCCCTTGAAGTTGTGAACATATTGGGTAATTTTATTATTCTTGGCATTTAATTTTTTTTTATTCCATTAAAAGATCTAACGATAGTAAATGTTACCATACTGAATTGGCCTATCTATCAGCTTAGCACACAAAAAAAATCAAGCATCTACCGCAATAATTCACGTCACCATAAATAAAAATCTCATCGTACTCGGCGATAGGTGAAGAATTAAAAAAAAGTCATAACTCCGAAAATACGAAAATTCGCGGAACATACATGGGGGCGATTTAGATAGCCCTCTAGGTCCTCTACGTCCCAGCTTCAGTATATCACTACTTCTTGGGACACCCTGTATAGCTGACTACGATTTCTATTATTATAATAATAACCACTAGCTTATATTTATTTACTCAGGGTCTTTTTTCGTAACAATACTTCCTGTCGTCATGGTACAGCTCCTTCTGAATCCCTTCAATATCGCTTTTACCGAACTTTAGTTATTTTCCTGGCTGCTGCATTCCGCAGCATTACCAGTCTTCCTTAAGATACACTTGGTTTAGGCCAAATAAAAATCGAATGGCCGACTCTGCGGAACATTAAATGGATTGAGTTCTTGGGTACTAAATCTATTAAGGAGCGTTAAAGTGTCCTTGCATAGTGAGCTACATCAAAATCAGGCCAGAACAACATAGAGACGTTGTGCTTCCCGGCAAACGGCAGCTGTCGCTTCTTTAAGCAAACTACACTATAAAAAAATCAGTTAACGGAACCTATTGTAAAAATTATTGAATACTGTTCGCTACATTCGCAGATGGTCTGCCTCACTAGGATTTTCTTATAAAATTTTCGGACGCAAACGGTGGTTTCCGAGTCTGAAGCCAGGATTATCTTTAGTAGCTGTAAAGCATTCTGAACCAGGAAGTCTAGTAAAGTCAGCTTTATTGTACTTTCATCGTCAATTATCAAATGGAGCTTTTTTAAACGAGGGAAATCGTATAGTTTTCAAGCTTGGCTTTTTATTACAGATCGCTGCTTTTCAGTAACTTTAATAGGCTCTCGTGTTTGCATTCTATCCCTTGTCCATAGCTCATTACGCCCAAGATGCATTTGTACCGAATGTTCTTGCAATATGCCAAATGTTTTTTTTTTTGTAGTCTTTGGTGATTTAAGCTATGAGGTCTTCCGCTATGAAGTTTCTGTTCCAGAGATAATAAGATGCTAAAAAAGTGTTTAAATATGAAACCCACAGAGTTTTAATGTAGTTTCAAGTTCTTTGAGATCAAACTTCCTATTTCTTAAACTTTGTTAAAGAACTATATTTTAAGGCCCAATATGGGAATGGCTGATTCAACTTTTTGGTGTCTTCCATGTTTCTAATTTTTGATGTTGAAGGAAATTACAAGACAAGACGATGTTTGCCGTTGTTAATTGTTGTCGCATTCCTTACTCAATGAATTACAGCACGAAGCTACATGAAAACGGTATTAAAAATATTAATATACCTTAACTTTCAACGATTGCTCAGCGGACGTCAATGCCCCCAATTTTGTATGAAAATTTCATTAAGTATACAAGCTTTTATCATATTGTATTTCAAAGTTTAATTGTGCTTACAAAAAGTCTATTTTCACATAAGTAAAATTAATGTATTTTCTTTATGAGATTTGATTGAGAGGTGGCCTAGAAAAAATGTAGCAGTCAATATGTGTACCTGAATTACAACCAGAGTTTGTTAAAAACATTAAAAGAAAAAGAAACGTTGCAATCGTGATTCAAATATACGTACAGAATAATATATATGTATATTAATTCGCTCAAAGCCTCCGCTGGGACACGGAGTGCAATTGCTCTTACGCAGTTTTAATCTTATTTGTATTTTTAGTCTGAAATCCTTATTCTCATTTCACATCCAAAAGTTATCTTCTTATAGATTTAGGTGGATTTAATTATCTGACCTGAACATTTAACCGGAGAGCACATTTTATAGCTAAGTGTTCAGAATGAATTAAAAGGGGGTAGCTTCGGATGATTATATTATATTGGGGATATCTTTTGTGTGTTCAAGACCAGTTGGTTTATTTATAAATCCCGGTACTACTTAGGTATACTGTACCATGTTTGATACGAAGTCAGAAATAAAGGCCAAATGTTGCTACTTTTTCGGGTAACTTCTTAAATAACCCATTAGATAATATGTACCTATACAATAACAATAATGTGAACGTATTCGAGTACTGTTTAATTGCCGCGAGGTTCTGGTGTGGTGTTAAGTAGTGCAACAGCAAAAGTTGATTCCCGGCGGCAATCCCGAAGACCTGATCTCCCTCAGTGACGAAGCTATTGAATGGCTAAAAGGTCATAAATTAGACTTGTAGAATTAATGTATTAGACCTGGGGCCCGTTTCATTAACGCTTGTAACTTGTATTACAATATATTGTTGGAAAGAGACTTCCGCTTGTAAGCTTTTCAGAAACGGGCCCCTGTTCTGCGTATTGTGTAATAGCATACGATGAAATGAATAAATAAGAATAAGGATGAAATGTAATTAGGTACCTGTATGGGCTTCATGGGCGGCGGCAGCTCGACGTCAGCGGCGTCGTCCTCGGCCTCGTCCAGCGCGCTCGACACGCTGTGCGCGCCCTCGACGTCTTCCGCGCGACCGTTGTCGCTCGCATATGGGAGCTGATTAAGCAAATCACTTATTATTGTACACTCATTTCACCTGCGTGTAATATGGTTACCTCATGCTCCCTAGGGATGCCTATATAAGCAGGAAACAGACTTACGCTCAATATGGATCGGGTGGATATTGTAATGGTTAAAAATAAAATTACTTGACATTTAATAGAAATAGATTAATTTATACATATAAAACTTTGCTACACCTGCTTGAAATAATATATGACAAACCTTGAGTTTTTTATCGGAAGGAACTTTCTTGAACGGCGCAGGCTTGTCGGCTGGGGATTGCGCCCCACTCGTAGTCTTATCTGTTTTGCCTTGGGTTTGTTTGTGCAGCCTTCCCAGCCATCGCCTTCTTCAACACATCAAATACATGGATACAGTTTAGACACTAAAATAAATTAAAAATAATAATAATTAAATAGCCTTGAAAGTACTTTGTTTTATCATTTATCAACAGCAGTAGTCCTGTTTACCGAATGTACCAATTATATAGTACTCAAAATAAAGGTTCAGACCCAGACAGAACTTTTCGCATATTTTGGATATTTAGTTTGTAAAAGTAAGACGGCCGTTTTAGATAATCTAAAATCAATGTTTAGATAAATTATAGTATAGTATAGGATGTGAAACATAAGTAGACAGTAGGTACATTTTCAGGTCTAAACTACTATCATACTCATACTCATTTATTAATAAAATGTTAACATTTTACACGTCAATTCATTAAACTATTCTATAAGTTATTATTAAAATACAATTTCAGATAAAAAATACAATTAGAAAATTATTATGACCTACAATTATTATATTAATCTGATATTATGTAAATTCAAAATTAATTACAATTTTGATTAAGTTAGCAAAAGATTATACAATATTATATTAAAAAAAAAATACTTTAAATAATTTATTAAATTAAACGCTCATTAAATTTATACTTATATACGACCCCAATGCATAAGTTTTCGTCTAGTTCTTGAGGTTCTCTCTTATTTGCAAAGGGTATAATATTTTGTTGAATACTAGTATTATAATCGTTCCACTTTGCACGAAAATATTTCACACTAACAGAATTAAAATATAAGGATACCACTTTAATGACAAGAAATTAGTTGATTATTTACCTAAATATTTCGGTTACGAATTCAACAAGCTTTTAGTCGTTCGAATTGAACACAAAGGCAATATAACCGAATTTCCTAAATTTTTTATTCAAATTCCACTGCCTAATTAATAAATTTCTGTAAATAGTTTTTTAGCTATGTTTAATTTACTGTTAGTTTATGGGTTATGGATTACTCGTAGAAAAAGTATTATATACAATAGTCTCGTACCTTAATAAGGCCACTCAGCAAGCTTCGTGGCTTAAAGGCGGTACTCGACTGAAAAAGCATACATTATATAACGATTGCATAAAATACTATTTAAATAGCCCTTTTTTCTACAGTAAAAGCCTTATAGAATTTCTATTAAACAATGAAAATAAACAACATTAAACATTAAGTACTAATATTGTTCCTAATACTTAGTCGTTTGATCTGAGCATGTAAAAAATATATACGTATGTATAATAAAATATATGTATGTGATAGTTGTTTAGAACTGGACGAACTCTTCTGCATCGGAGCTAGTAAATATGCTAGGACGTAAAGGTTGTGAATTACTTCATCAAATCCCGGCCCAAATATTTGGACCTGGAAAGCTGAAAAACTTGCATGGACCTAGGCAAGACAGCATTTTTGAAATTCCCAAGAAAGCGAAGCCATTAGCAATACACATTCAAAACGCGTTGCATACTTAAAGCTTAACTTGTTCAAGCTACAGAAGACCCATTTGTTTCCTGTGGCCAAGTGAAGCGTTTCCGTTATTAAAATTAGGTATAATTAAGATATTGAAGACTGAGTAAATGCCTAAGGAATAAGAATGCACCCTTATCTCTGAGTCTAACACAAGCTTTGCGTGTATTCAGATGTTTAAAGAGGGTTAGTAATGAAGCACCTGTGTGGCAATATTATTCAGTCAGACGTCAACAAGACACGACCGCGCCGGCGAACCACTGGCGAGCCGACCACGAGCCATGCCATAATGGACTACAGTTACACTCGTATGTAATTGGATACTCCTAACCGCGCAACTCGCAATCATACGCGTATCATCAACCAACAAAACATCACACAATTCAAACACACTAATAATCACTTTCAAACGTACTATTGACGGAATACGAAAGTCAGTGGTAAATATTACGTGTCAATTTATTAATTGATTGTGATTGGGAAATCAATCATTACAAATAGTACTAGGTACTTTACTCGGTTCTCGGTTACGCGTTAGTAGCGGGATGCTAGTCAGTATAACTATAAAAAAAGAGAGCCACAATAATCGTAGCATTATAAATTTGAATACTAATATTAACATATATGGTCGAATCTAGAAATGTAATAAGTTTCGTTCGTTCCATTCACTACTGTTCATTCAATGAAAAAGCGTTTAGTTCAAGGCCCATACATAAATACTTTACAGACTAGCACATAGATTATATATAACAATAAAAATAACTAAAGAACTAGGTCACATTTTTAACTGCGATGTATTAGGCGAGTACGAGGTTTTACGCAGCGGGTCACGCAACTCCTGAACATGGCATCTTTCAGCCAGAATCCTTCCTTTGAGCAGGAGCAGTTTTTTCTGTAGGAACTGTCACTACGGAGGAATAAAAATTAACGTAATAGACATATGGGTTTACTAAGTTATAAAGTATTTATAGTTTACAATTATATCGTTCTTGATTTAAAATCTTTATTGTCATTTAGAAGGTGTCCGTAACTTCATTCGGGAAAGAGAAAAAGACATAACTCTCTTTTTTTATTCATAGTAGTTAGGTAAAAAGGACCAACCACGGTTGTTCAGCTATCTTTAGGTACCTATTACAAAGTGGTTGAAATCCGTCCAGCTATTTTGACGCGATGATAACACAAAGCGACCAACACACATACAAAAAGTAAAAAAAAAGATTCAGTAAACAAGCTTCAAATAGGCCTTTTCACTTATTTTTACGAAAATGTTTTACTACTAAGTAGAGAGACTTTTCATTTTCAACTTTAAAACCGCAAGTATAGATGTGAGAAATAATCGAAGACTGAAGGCTAACTTACAGTATGTTCACACGTAGCAACGGATTATATAATAATATCATTTCAATTGTGGAAATGTATTCAAAGAAGATGTAAAACCATTTATTTATCATTTATGTATGGTTTAGGAATATCGGTCTGTGTTCAAATTCCTGACAAAGGAAGGGGTGACCCCAAATGATATTTAAAGAAAATCTATCATTTAAAAATGGAGTAAACAGTTTCAATTAGGGTTGGGAGTCCACCGAACCTCGCACAAACGTCAAAAAAAAACCAAGACTATAACTTACTTGGCGTCTACAACTTGACTCCACATAATAAAGAGTTCATTACTAAATAAACAAAACACTCAATTCCATAGTCGAATACAGACACTCAATCACGAAATCTTTTAACATCAACTGACAACGCCAAACCATAGAACAACCACATTCCAATAACTAGCAGAACAAACAACTTTATCGAAGGAGTTACATATGTCCAAAGGAACCAACAATCAAGTGGGGACTGATCGACAAGAATCAACGATATCAAACGTTAGATTATACGTGATAACTTAGTCTATCTATCGGGCCGGACGCGACAGGAAGCGAAACTCTAAATACCGGCAGAACACGAACAGCGAACTGGCAACAGGCCGACTGTTGTAGCCATTCATCCACCAATATCCAAATTCCATTACATATTAACCAATACTGCACCATTTCATTAATTAATTATTACTTACCTGTTAAACGTGAGTAAGTATTATTTCATTATTCATTGAAATTCCAACCCCGTCTAATTAAAAATAATAAGGGAAAACCACATACAATTTTAAAATGATGGCAGTTAGTGAAACAATTAAGTTTACTTCTTAAATTATTTGTGACAACTGTTCCAAATTTAACCTCATAACCTTACAAAAATCGACTTAAATGACATTAACGTACAGATTTTACCTACTACCACAGCCAAGAAAGTTGTCATAGTAAAATTAGTTGTAATGATGCTAGTGACTTCCTACGGTTTCTGAGCGCATTTAGAGCACTAATGATATGTGCCAAGACAAAGTATTATTACATTACAACCTCCCTTAAAGCGACAAGCAAATATGACAATAGGGATGATGCCGTATATCAAATTTTACTGCATAATGAAGTTAGATAATGTTAAAAAATACCAATGAATCATGAAATAATGTAAAAAAAATGGCTTTGAAATACAAAACTTCAAAGTTACGCAAATATCGTGTTTTCTTTTTATTGAAAACTAGAAGGCGCCCGCAATTTCGTTCGCGAAGAAGAAAAAGTCATAACCCCTCTTTTTTTCGACAGCGTAGCCGGGTAAAAAGTATCCTATAGCCATTTGTGGATACCAAGCTACCCGTGTACCAAAAATAGTTGAAATTTGTTTATCCGGTTTGGCGTGATGAAGCCACAACGACACATACAAACATAAAAAAATCCAAAAAAAATATTTTTCGACTCAGAGTCCTCCCAATAGTCTGTTACAATAGTTTTTAGGAAATATATTCAATGTCCAGACATTTCATTTTTACAACTTTATAATAGTAGTTATAGATAATATTTATTCAATGAAACACTAATTGTATGCCAACCGTGTAGTTAAATGCACTCATTCAAGACCGAAATGCTTTTTTTTTAATAAATTTGTTACGCCTAAGACGTCACACCTTAGCAGCAATTAGTACGGAGTTTTCAATGCTCAGTAGCAGTACCTTTAACTATCATGTCTGACTTTTAGAGTACTCTATTTGCATTTAGTCCCATAAATCCCTTACGAAAAACAGAATCGATGATTACCTTAAAAAAAGTTATCATCCCAATTAATTACGGCTTTGTTTGATCGCGAAATCCTTCTAACGATTGCTGCCTTCATTATATTATGAGTATGTAGGTATTATGAGAGAGGCGGAAGTGAAGGGATACTGCGCGCAGAGCGAGGGAAACATCGATAGGAAATTATTAGAACGTCATCATTATTGATGATTTAGGTCGCGCAGACAATTGTTACGATCTTTGACACCTAATTCAGTGTGGAAATTATATATATTTAGTACATGAAGAAGCTAAGCAACCATAGAATGTTTAATGGATTCTTTTGACCCGACTCCGCGAAAGCCAAAACGAGGGTAATGACTTCTTTTTCCTCTGCAAACGAAGTTGCGAGCACCGTTCGTAAAATAAAAATGAAAAGGAACCTGGTAGTTGAAACAGTAGGAGCTAAGTAAAGAATCATACATTCTAGTCAAGTGCATGATGACCTTTCTAACTCTAAAAAAAACCATATTAATTTATTTTAAAAACTTTGTTGATTGGCTATTTATTTAAAAATAACTATAGACACGTTGACAATTCAAAAATGTTGCTGAATAGAGACTTAATTCAACAATGGAAGGAAAACATATTGTATAAATATAGTCGGATGTCCACCTATCCACGTGCTAAAATGGTGGAAACCTGTCCAACCGTTTTGACGTAATGAGGCCACAACGGCACACATGCATACATACAAATACTCAAGTCAGTTTTTCAATGTACATACATTCCACTTTTATAACAATAAATAATAGAAAACTTCAACGAATTGTAAATTGTACACAATCGCCTCCGCTGTTAGAGCATTAAACAATATGACTTACGTTAGTCAGGAGAAGATGACGCGACGTGACTGACTTCAATGTGTAAACGTCATTGATAATAATTTTAACACATTTATACCAGTTTCGTAACTGAACTACATTATAAGCACCTGAAAATGTCTCGGCAGCAACTTGGGCAACAAGATCGTTTATTATCCATTACTTGTGGACCATGGTAGAGCTGTGCAATCACCTCCACGCCAACAAACGACTGATCACATTATCGCTTCAAAGGAATTAGATAACGAATGCCAAAGATAAAAGATGACTAATAAAAAACGAGAAACAGCTAGCAAGATACGTGAAAGGTACCTGCTTCATATTAATAACCATTATCTATGAAAGAAAAAGTAAGAACGTAATGTTTACACAATTTGAAAGACTACGCAAATACATCAAAACAATCTGGGACAGAAAGCGACGGATAAACACTAACAGTAACTTCCCAAGAGAGTCATCATATGGGAGTTACCTAATCCAATGTCCCTCCTGCAGAGGACGTGGTATTCTCGAGAACTAAATCAACCAGGCAACTTACATAGGCATGATGCTAGGGTACGAAAAACAACAACGACATTCAAATTATACCAACAGTTAAATAATAAAAAATATTGGACACTAATATTTTACTTTTTCAAATTAATAAAAAACTACTCAAATAAATCCCACTAAAATTTCGGAGTGCGGGCTCGTGACGTCGTAACTTCTTCTTTGTCCCAACACGTCACGTGACAATGACTTGATGTATCGCCATTATGTTTTGATTACGTACAAATGAAAACAAACGTCACCAACATTATTTTATTATTCTACATAACGGACTGATATTTAAAATTTAGTCACCAGCACTATTACGGACAGCAATTACGCTTTGTATCAGTACTTATACTCACTGGATATCAGAATCAGGATTGGTTCAATATAACAGGGTTGGGCTCATTCAAGTGTCCTACTTGAAAATATCCATAAAATGTAAAAAAGTTGACAGATTTCATATATTTTTTAATATATATATTAAACATATAATATAAATTACAAACACTAACACAAGAGCGTATCTCCCCGGCACTTACATCCCTTTGCTGAGAGGCGCAATTTTTTAGCAATAACTAAAACCGGTATGTTCGATCATGTTGAAAATAATTTTCGTTGGAAGTATTTATTAAGTTTTACACTTGTAAATTTTTTCATGTTTTTTGAACATACCGTTTAGAAAATAGAGCGGGGGCGGGACACAATTTTTGCTACTTTCAGAGCAAATATTTCCGAAAATATTCATGAAATCAATTTTTTTTTACTGAAACATGAAAGTGTTTTTAGAAGATCTGTCGAATGATGTGCCACATGATGATATTTGCTGAAAAAAAATTACAATTTCGGTTACATGTATGGAGTGCCCCCCCTAGAAATATATTTTTTTTTTATTTAACTATCAAACTAAGTAGCAGCTTACACAAGACATCTATGTTCCAAATTTCATCAGTATAAGTCTGATCGTTTTTGAGTACAATGCCTGTGACATACGGACGGAAGGACGGACGGACATGACGAAACTATAAGGGTTTCGTTTTTGCCATATTGGCTACGGAACCCTAAAAACACTCCCACTTTATGTGTACGAGAGGTATCAGAAAAAATGTTTTTTAGTTTTTATTTTACTGTTTTGTCGGCGTGATACATACACATACCAAATTTCAGCTTTCTAATACTAATGATTACGGAGCTAAGCCGCAGCCGAACAAACAGATGGACATGGCGAAACTATAAGGGTTCCTAGTTGACTACGGAACCCTAAAAACGTAATTAATTTCGTGGAGTAGTTTTTGGTGACATGAAAATAGACTTCTTACGTCTAAATTATATTTCGATAAAATGATAGACACCCGTTTTTTAGTTTCTGAACTTATAATACTGTGGAAATAACGTACATACAATATCCACTTTAAATAATCTTAATACAAACTAGAAGGCGCCCGCAACTTCGTTCGCGCAGGAGAAAAAGTCATTTTTTCTTCCGCGTAGTCGGGTAAAAAGTATCCAATAACCATCTGGAGATACCCATCTACCCTTGTACCAAAAATTGTGGATATCTGTTTAGCCGATTTTGCGTGATGAAGCCACAGCGACACATACAAACATACATAAAATCCAAAAAACAATATTTTTTGTTTTAGTGACCGCCAAATAGTCCGTAACAATCAATTTTTTGAAAATATCTTCAATGTACAGACATTTTATTTTTACTACTTTATAATAGTATACATAACGGTCATTCGAATAAAACATTATTTTAAATAAACCTTCTACAAAACTAATTCATTCAACGCGTTATTTGTCAGAATCACGAATTCTCGATTTATTCTATTTCACGTCACTCAGAATGACGCCCACAAGAATAAATAACATTTGATTTTTTTATGAGGATAGTGTCTGGTCGGTTATTTTTATTCCACATAATTTTTGTCCGACTCTACCCCCCGCGATGCATCTATTCACAATCGAAAATCTAAAAAGAAGACTAAAAATAAAACCAGCCAAGCGCATATCGGACCCTGCTCAGTGTAGGGTTCCGTAGCCAATCATACAAAAGAATGGGGTCCATATTGACTCACATAAGGTCGATTCCCCGAATTTTCTCTTCTACTACCGATTTCTAGCCAGAATCCACTCATCCGATTTTTTAATTTCATTTTTTATCCGTCATAAATTTGTACTACTACCAACCGAGTTCATAGTTTTTAGAACATCATAATTCATAATGTCGTCACTAAGATTGTATTTGTATACTCATAATGCTGATTTTCCAATTTCTTTCATCCAGAACATTTCAATAAACTTGTCAATCATAACATTTAAACATCGATAAAGCTTTTCCTCGTATGTTGTTACTCATAACGCTTGTTTTTATACTTCTTTTAAACAAACATTTTTAATCAGACATAAGACGGACCTGCCTTAAGGTAAACCCTATCTGATGAACTGGCAACTTGGCATACAATTTGGTTTTTCTTGATTATTATAAAAATGTGAATGTAACTTGAAGATGTATGGGTGTGAGCCCTGGACACTAACTCAAAGAAGAATGTCAACTCCTTGTAGCGGAAAGGAAGGTGTTGCGTAAGATCCTGGGACCTATCAAGCAAGAGAGACGACGGCACGTGGAGAATACGTAAGAACATAGAGATCCAGGAGCTGGTGGCCGAACCCAACATCATCGGCGTAACAAAATCACACAGACTTCGCTGGTTCGGTCACCTACTCCAAATGGGAGAGGATCGTGCTGCCAAGAGAGCGTACGTGCAGAGTAGAACGAGTACGCTAACTGCAAACAAAGGTACATCGGGCGGCTTATATGTGTGCGTGCCGGTACGCACGCGCTCTCGCTCACGCGTGTGCTTTAAAATAAGGTGGAATTAAGGAGGCGTTAGACGGGCTGCGCTAACCAGTGCCGCCGCCAGCGCTGCCGCGGTACGGTACGTTTTTACGTTCGCTCGCTCACCCACCACGGCTTCGCGCCGTGAATGCGTTTGTGTATCTAAGGTTTTTGTATATATAGTTGTAAATAGTGTAATGTTGTAAATAAATAACTAATTTAAAGTGTGTATTAGATTTACAAGGACAAGGATCTGAAAATTATAGTGAATAATGGCAAAAAAGTATTGTTCTGTTTTTGGCTGCCTCAACAGTTCATCAAATCCAGCAATATCGTTACTCCTGTTACCATCACAAGGGGAACGGTAAGAAATATTAAATTATGATAAAACGAGATGAATTTCAAGTTAATAATATCAAGCTTTTGAAAAAGATCACATACATTTTAAAATTGGTTTTTCAATTTTTAACTATATGAAAGAAATATAATTCTTTCTTCCTTATCCATGCTTTCGTAAAATTTATTTGCAAAAGCGATTTATTAGAATAATTATCTATTTTACTTTGACAACGAATAACAAAGCCTTTCGAACCTCTCGTAATCGAAGAAATTATTTTTCTGTGTGTAATTTGTAACTTATTGTATCCATACTATCCAAACTAATATTATAAATGCGAAAGTGTGTCTGTCTGTCTGTTACTACTAAACGCTTAATCCACTGAACCGATTTGGATGAAATTTGGTATGGAGATAGTTTAGGTCCCTGGGAAGGACATAGGCTGCTTTTTATCCCGGAAAAATACTTTTATCCGCGATGAAGGAATTTAAGGCAGACGAAGTCGCGGGCAGAAGCTAGTAGTATTATAATGTAAACATGAGTAGTACCGTACAGTCGCCAGTGTTGCCAGAGCAGCAGATATATCGAAGCGAACAAGGGGCTCGCAAATATTCTGAACACGACTCTATTGTCAAGGCGTTAGAGTGCATGTTGAAGAAAGAAGATATATTTGATCGCGACTATAAATAGTGGTAGCATTCAATTATTACCTACTTTGCGAGGTAAATCGTACGAAGCAATTCGTCGAATTTAAAAATAATATTTTTTCATAATAATAATATTGCGGTGCAAAATCTTGTTTGCCTAGACAAAGACATACAAGATAATTTTACGGTGAACTTTTATTCTAAAATTATTTGCCAATAAAAGATCTAAATAAATTAATATTTTAAGAAACACTAGAAAAACACGCTTTACAAGACTTTTCTAACAAATCCAAACACTGCTATGATACGATGTTTCATCATGAAGTTCCAGTTCATATCATCCGGCTTCATCATCAGATCAGTTCGACTGTACTATATTATTGTATTGTCATCAGAACTACATGCAGTTGCCAATTTTCATGATGCTACGATCCTTGGAAGATGATTAAATTAGTTACCTTAGATTGCATTACATAGTTAGTTACATACAGGTCTACCTAATAAGGGCGTGTTAAAAAAAATAGTCATCGACAACCCTAGGCGTCCGCGCCGGAGTAGGCAATTAAGTCTCCTATAGGGTCGGAGTTTACATACTTCTCCTATTTTACTATGGTACGTGGGACGACCAACTGGTCGCCGCCCGGTTGGGCACAAAATGTATGATACTTACGGAGCGATTACTTCCGATAATATTCACTCAATCAAAAGTTTTTTTGAGAAACCTCAAAGTCTTCTTAAAAGAACTGTCGAAATTTGTACCACACATTGATATTTGTTGATTTATTTCAATTTCTTAAATTTCGGATACATGCATTGAGTTCCCCCCTTCTAAATAATAGTTCTAACAATTTTTATTTGTTATTATATATCAAATTAAGTAGCGGCGTACACGAAATACCTATACTTCAAATTTCATCAATATACTTAATTTGGTTTTTGAATAAAATGCCTGTGATACGGACGGACAGAAGGACATACATGACCAAACTATAAAGATTCCGTTTTTGCCAGTTTAGCTACTGAACCCTAATAAAAATGACGATAATCTCACCCACTAAATCCTCTTCTCTGCTTTCCAGGGCTAGCGGCATTTACACTACCACCTGGGTCCGAGTTGGTTGCCTCTGTGAACAAATAAAAAGGGAAGGTTAATTAACAGCTTTACTAACATCTTTCTTCAATTGCTAACCGAACACGGGAAACTCATTTACACATGAGCCACCAAACGCTAGTGAATAAGGTATATCTACTTCGTTCTCGGAGAAGGAAAAAGCCATAACATATTTTTTTACTCTGTAGTCGCGGTAAACGTATTCTCATCGCACTGTATGAGTTACCCTAGGTATCGGAAATCGGAGCAGACCGGCAGCGTTACGCCATCGATCTCTATGGGCGTTAGATTGGGGAAACCGCCAGTATCGCAAAACAGGTGTTCAGTTTTGGATCGACTGATTTTAAGGTCAACATTCTCCAATTTTTTCCGCCATTGCTCTAGTCTTTTCTGAATTTCGAGCCCCCCTTCACGGAGAAGGGCAATATCGTCGGCGAAGAGCATACACCATGGTGCCTCCTCCTGAATGACTGACGACAGGGCGTCTATGACAAGCAGGAAGAGGTAGGGGCTTAAAGCCGACCCCTGGTGTAAGCCCACTGCGACACTGGATCTGTCCGTGGTGCCAGCCATCTGTCATACATAGACCGAATCCACCCCACATACTTCACAGGCACACTTTTCTCTTTTAAGGCCCACCACAAAACCTCACAAGGTACACGGTCATAAGTCTTCTAGAGATCAACAAACACTATAAGCAGGTTTTTTTGGGCAAGTCTATATTTTTCACACGATTGGCGAAGTGCGAATATGGCATCCGTTGTACCCCTGCCCGGCATAAAACCGAATTGGTTTTTCATCTCTCATTCGTCTCTCTATTACTTACTACCACACTTTCATACTACTATGTGACATGACACATGAGCTTTATTCCTCTATACATAGTTGTTACATTCTTGTACAGCCGCCTTATTTTTAAAAATAGGCACAGGTAAACTGTTGCACCTTTCGTCAGGGATACTCTCCTCCTGCAACAACTTATTAAAGGATAAAGTCAGCCACCTACATCCATCCTCCATCAACAACTTCCACACCTCTCCTGGTATTTATTCCATCCGGTCCGACAGCTTTGTTATTCTTCATACTTTTAGCAGCCGTCTTCACTTCATCAATGTCTATTTCTTCCACAACACTCATATTCAATGGTTGGCTTTCTAACACTCTGTTCCACGCATTCTCCTCATTCATGAGCTTTTCAAAGTAGCCTTTCCACCGATACTTTATACTTTCGTCTTCCGTCAACACTTTTCCGGCATTGTCTTTCACACATTTTACATTGCATACATCTGTAGCATTCCTTTCTCTTGGTTTTGCTAAGCGATACAGTTGTTTCTCCCTTTTAAGACTTTCCAAAGCCTCATATAATTGGTCCTGAGCTGCTGATCTGGCAATAGAAACGGCTTGTTTAGCTATCTTCTTACGCTCTTTACTCATTCCGCTTAGCTTCCTTCTCACTTTCATTTCCACTGTCGACATTCTGCCATTACTTAAATGCTTGTTTCTACTTTTTCACTACTTCCTGTATGTACCTCATAATTCCATCACCACGTTTCCTTGTCTTTCTTTCTTTCTATTACTTTGCATTCTTTGACACAGCTGATTTTCTTCCTTTCAATACGGAAACAGTCAATCTGCGTCGCATGCTGGCCTGACTCGACGTGACGGACCTGGGGGTTCGTCACGAACGATACAATATCGAGGCTGGGGAGGACGCACGCTGTCATCTAGCGCGCCCGGTGTGAAGGAAGCCACCAAAGGTCTCTCGACATGGGGCCGTTTGTGTGCGGCCGCCGCCGATAGGGTCATGTGTGCGAAAGCGTTCTCGAAACCCTGCCATCAGGCGTTGAGGAGTCATCCCGTGGGGTTTTAGACAGTGGGCCGGGCGCTTCCTGGGTGTCCATCGAACCCGTCCAGGCTTCCCCGGTCAGGCGGGATGCGTAAAAGCATTTCCCCACGTAAATAAAAAAAGGTTAGGTTCGGTTGAGTACAAAGCGAGCAGAGCGTCAAAATGCTTGCATGCCTGCGTGAGGGTTACTTAAAAAAGAAATGAAAATGCTATTATTTACTGTGTTTGGGAGAAATAATTATTGACATAGCGTCGTCGTCGTCGAAATATTACTACGATATTTAGATATAGTTTCAAACATATAATGAAATTTTCGCATCGTGTAAGATTTTGTAAGTTTCATTTATATCAAATAATTAAAAAAAAAAAACAGTTAATTGAATATATTTTTGAAACCACCAAAGAACAATCAGAGATAATGTATCCAGACTGTACATTATTAGAACCAAATATAATTATAACATTATCCCTGCTGTACGATTTAGTAATCATCAGTTATAAATATGGACTTTATAACCTCAATTTCTCAAAACTGTTGATAGGGGTACAAGAGAAAACTTGTCACGGGTACCATAAATAATGATCAAAAAAGCTTCCGAAACTGTACGATTTAATGTGACCAATTCTTTTTTTATCCCGAGTAATATTTTGACCATATTTCGTTCTTCTTTCGAGCTCATTGATACCATTGACATAATTATTATGTCAACGTTGTGGATATCAGTAAATATTTAAAATTACTACAATTTTAATGTTTAATTATTATATACCACCGTTAGTCACGGGCTCGTATATGTCCCGGATTTTCGGGAGGCTTGCGTAGGGATATGGATCCAACACGTAGAGGCCCTTTCGAGAAGTTTGCTGTGTCTGTACTCCTGCTGGGACTCGCTCCTGGCCCTATCAATAAGAGAATACGTCCATGAGCAGGTCCCAGCAGATGTTGGAACTATTGCATTTTATGGAAATAGAACAACTATTATTATTAACAAAATTATGCAATTCGTTTTTATTCATTCTGTTTTTAAACTATATAATCATTTCTGCAGGTCAAAATTATGCCATTCGAATTATGTTAAATGAAAATTCGAAAATAGATGTTATTAAAAACATTACACTAGAAACACCCCTAACGCACAAAAATTCTGTCTGTTGGATTATAATGTATAGAAAGTTCTCTCGAACTCTAAAAGACTCACGTCGTTGCTCAGGTGACTCACGCTCAAGTCGTCTTGGGACTCGGAATCTTGGAATTCACCGAATCTTGTAATATCTGAGTCGAGTCTTCTAAAATAGAACTTGAGATTTTTACGGTATGTCTGCGGCTTTTTCGCCTGTCTCAGGTGTGTATCGGTATCGGTATAAACGACAAAGATATTAATTTGTAAAATCATACATAAGTAAATTAGTACTTGGTATTGGCTCCCTGCACGAGTTCAGCTCCACCTAGCGTCCACAACATTGTTGGCTCTGACGTTTTGACATTTAATCGCGACGTTGTGACAAAATATTATTACAATCCAAAATTATCAATTAATTTATTTCCAAAATTAGTGTGATACCTTAATTTGGGTGGAGAAACGGCTGTGAAATCAATTTTCGTCATTCAAATCAAATAGGGTAAGTAAAATTGATTCAAAAAGTGTGTTTTATTTTGGATATGTCAGGGTTTGTTTATTTGATTTTTAGTTGGAGTTTTACTGTATACCAAGAAGCTAAATCTACTTTAATGGTTTCATTCAATAATAATATACATACATAATTGTTCTTGTTTCGCTAGTGATAATTAAAATATCGTTTTCAGATCTAAATGAGTATTATTTTAAGGACCGGGTTTATTCAAATTAGGTAACCAAGTCTAAACAGATTACTCTGAGATATGACAGATAACAGCACCAACATTAGTTTTACTTCTGGCCACTATGAGCGCTGCGATCGATTATATTACCCCAACCTAGTACTTCACACCCTGCGAATATACGTCGCTGGATTGGCATATTCCAATTAACACGTCTGTACGCATCACGTCTCTGCTCCAACACATACATTGTGATACATTTCAGGATAAGGTAATAAATAAGATTGAAAGAGCTCGTCGACTGAACGACTGTTAATCGAATGTGCCGTTTTTGTATGATTATCAATGTCGATCGTCGCGGCAGTGCAGAGGTGAAGTGTTTACCAAAATCAGTGTTCCGTAAGATCGGGCTCGGTTATCGGGCGGCGGCCTCAGACGAGAACGGGGTGTATTGATTGATGCCCGCCCGGTTGAACTTAGTTACTTAATAACTAAATTAATAACATTCCTCATATAAATCGGCATCTTGTGTTCTATTTTTAAATAAATTGCTTTTTAAAAACATATAATTCAGGTGCGTTCCATTTTCGAATTTCAAGCATCTCAAAACTTATCGAGTGACCTACGTATACGCGATATAATCCGTTAAATTGTTTTAGTTCAACGAGGCGTATTGTAAAGTTGAGGAAAATCCTGACTATTCTCGGTGTTTTATGTGCACCAGCCAACTTAAAGATTAGTGATGATGGAAATGATATATTACCATTGGGAAATTGTACAAAGTATGATTTTTAATCAAAATAAAGGCTGCTTGCCAAGAGGATTCAAAAAAACCCAAACAACATAACTCTATCTCAAACCAACTCCGAGAACCCTTATACTTCCTCCAAGTCCATCATCAGGTTCATCTTGTGTTGACGGAGTGGAGACTTGTTGGAGTTCTAATGTAACAAACATAAAAAAAATTAAAAAAAAAACATACAACCGAATTGAGAACCTCCTCTTTTTTGAAGTCGGTTACAAAGGAAAATAGTAGTAGTAAATTAAACTTATTCGAAGGACTGTAATAAAATAAAATTAGTCATTCAGGAGTGATACTACAATAAAAATGTTTTTCTAAAAATACGAATGAGAATATTTTCATTTATTTATATATTTTTCGTTTTTCAAAGAGCATTATAAGTCATTCCCTTAGTTTGCATAAATTAATAAGAGGCAAGATGCCTGCAATGTCAAGTAGATGACAAGTGATAGCAAGACGGTATATATTAGTTTGCGTTAGCGAAACCAAGACAAGTATATTTACTACGGACGACAGAGCAACATAAACTCGTCTCTGTTTTGCACCCGGAAATTAGCATACCAGCCTGCTTTCACTTGACATTTACGATTAGTGTGTTATTGCAATATTATCAGATTTATACGTCATGCTCTCCAGCAAGAACCACCTTGGCTTTGATGAATTTAAACATATAGGAAATTTTCTATATAAAATCTATTTAATTCTAGTAAGTAGTAAACTAAATTAGATTGGAAGGGGGTCCTGCTAGGAAGCATCGCCCCAGCAGAACCACCATAATCGAATTTACTTCAAAACAATTGACATAGATTTTTTGTCATTGGTACTAGAAGTATAAAGATTTTATAAAGAAAATTAGAAGACGCCCGCAACTTCGTTCGCGGACGAGAAAAAGTCATAACCATTAATTTTTTCTTCAGCGTAGTCGGGTAAAAAGTATCCTATAACCATCTGGAGATACCCAGCTACTCGTGAACCAAGAATAGTTGACTTCGTTTAGCCGATTTTGCGTGATGAAGCCACAACGATACATACAAACATACATTAAATAAAATAAAAAAATGTTTCGTTTTAATGACCACCAAATAGTCCATAACAATCATTTTTTTGAAAATATCTTCAATGTACAGACATTTTATTTTTACTTTATAATAGTATAGACTTCCAATATGTTTAAATTCATCAACCTAAGGTGGTTCTACTGGGGAGCATGACGTAGATTTATGTGTGCGTAAGCCTAGCCATTTTTACACTTGGATTATCGTGTAGGTAACCTAAATATCTTCCTCTTTTTAACCGACCTAAAACGGAGGAGGTTCTCAATTCGTTAGAATGTGTTTTTTTATGGATGTTCACCGATTACTTGAAGACTATTTGACCGATTTCAATTTTTTTTTGTTTTATAGGAGATACTTCCAAGTTGGTCCTATATAATTTTGGTGAAAGTCTGATGATGGAATCCACGAGGAATTGAAGGAACTTCTCAAATATTAAATCCTATTGTAGGCATATATATGGCGATTTTTGTATTATAAGAAACATAATAAGCATTTACATTCAGAAAGCGTAAATTAATGAAGTGGAACTGGTGGCTGACTGCCAGAAGATCACAGAATGCCATAGGAACTCCTCAATGATGAAATACTTCATAGTCACAAACTTAAACGTTCCTGATGAGAATGGTACCAACGAATTGATTTGATGATGGAGCCGGAAGGTAGGCACCAGATCTATGTAATAAAATAATGTATCCTAGCCGTGATTGGGCTCGATCGAATCGTCACGAGATAAACTTTTAAGTAACGATTAACTAAAAAGTGTAAAATAAATAACTTTTTAACAAAAAATAAAACCGACTAAAAAGTAGTAAAATAACGCCATAATTCGGTTTCTTCAATTTACTTACAAGTAACCGTTTATATACTCAATCTAAACAGTATATACAGCTAATGTTATTTTGGAGTCGGTGCCATCGTGTCACAACTTACTAAAATCGTCAATTTTCAATGTTTTATGGCACCAACGCCCAAATAAGATTAATTGGTTGTACTGTATAGATTGGGTATACAAACGGTTACTTGTAAGTAAATTGAAGCAACTGAATTATTTTACTTTTTACTTTTTTTGAAGTCGGTTTAATCTTTTGTTAAAAAGTTTATTTATATTATATCATTGTTTGGCCCTATGTTCGACTGCTGGAGAATGCCATTTAGCATTAAACCCGCCCTTTCCTTTGTACGTACTTTTGTTTTAAGTAGTAAATCAAACATATAAATAACTCTTTCAATGTTATGCAATCAACATTTTAATTTATCTTTCATATGCATATTATTCACTTTTCACAGACACGTAATTTTTTTTTTGTAGACAGTTAAAAATTTAATAACTATGTAACTCGATAAAAACTTAATATTAATATAGAAATAAACGTGTATGTTCTTATTGTGAGAAGTAATAAATACAAATGATTCTTGAAATACAAAGATCCAAATAATGAAAAAATTTCAAGACTCCGACCGGATTTGAACCAGTGCCTTGTGCCTTAACGGGGCGCACGCTCTGCCAATTGAGCTACAGAGCCCAGTCAGCTTGTCTTCAAATTTTGTCACTACTTGTAACAAGATCTTTGTATTTTTAACCGGCATTTCGCCGGCAGCGCACCTGGTTAACATCTATGAAACTAAATTTTCACCCTAACAGAGCGAACTTTACAGTTGCCACATTCTAGCTAGAGATGTCGCTGTAGTGTAAACATTGATTTATTTACGAAAATCTTGATGTTTTACCACCACGATCTTCGTGATTTTTGAAGTGAATTTCATCATTAAGAATCTATATTCTTGAACTACAAAGATTCAAATAATTGATTTAATAAATTAAAATTTGTGTTTTTAATCTGTGTATCACGGGACCTGCAACAGAAGCCGCCATGATGTGACGTCCGAACGGCAAAACAAATACGCTGGCATCTTTCAGTCCAGGCCTAGACAGCTATCATACTTATTAGAAAGTGTTAGGTTATGTTTTATTCTTGTATGTGTTGTTCATATACCATCATGACGTCATGATTTCATTGAACATAGCGGGCAGCGTTTTCGTGGGAATAAAAAACGAGAAATATATTTTATGACTTTTTATTAGAAAATATTAATTTTAGAGTACTTTCTTAAAGAGTTTAGAATACCCTATTATACTTCAAAATAAAGATAGAATATCAGATAAAAGCATATTATAATTTTGAAGTCTCTTAAGAAACCATTAAATAAAATAGAGAAAATATCAAATTTAATGTGATGTGTGACTTTGACGTGTTTTTTAAGGAGTTATAATAACGCGACAATGGTATACAATATTTTAATATATTTTTGTTAATGTATCATTTAATACGGTTTAAATCATACAACACATTAATTCAAAAGTAATTCGTTGATTGTTTTTATCACTCAAAATACTTGTGACAGAACATATAGCACGACTAAGTACCTATATTTATTTTCCTCTCGACCTTTGGATTTTCACCTGATTCCACCAGGTTGCCTTTTAATAACTTAAAAATCGTTTGAAAAGTAAAATCAATCTTCTTTGGCTTCCCGAAAAATATTTTATTGACTGGCTATTGAAACACATGCAAAATATTGTCAAACCTGTAAAATACTTTTCTGTAATTCAAGCAAGGATTTCGATGTTACTCCGGCAATAACTTTTGGTTATGTACACGACGTGGGTATCACAGACATAACCCTCGCCTATGATATATAATTCGCCGATGGCGGTGGCGGTCGGCAGATCGAACTCCACACGTGCCATCGTCACCGGCCGATCTACTCATAAGCAAAGTTATATTTAAATCAGAGCGTCCACTACGTTTATCTGCAGCAATGTTAAGGTTGAATTCCAGATAGTTTGCGTCACGCTTCAGGCAAATAGAATAGATCCGTGACCCTACTTGCTCTCCCATAATTTATACTTAGTCAGTACTTACAAAAAACAATAGTACATTGTGTACCAAGGATGGTAAGAAAGGAATCCTCTGCCTTTGGCGTCGGGCTTCTAATAAACTCTCGTTCGTTTGTGAGGAAATAAAAAAATACCCAAAAAAAAATATTTTGAAAAAATAACAGTCAAACAAATTAATGGCACTCGCTAAAAGAGATTGTCAACTTTTTTCAATAACTTTTCCACAGATAATAAATACTAAGAACTGCGTTAATTTTTTTCTATTGAGAGGCCGTACTGCCAGATCGTATTGATTTTCAAAATAAGTTTAATATAATAATTCCAATACTCTTTGAAATAATAGTGAAATATAAATATACCTAATTCAGTTATATCTACCGTATAAGTTTTATACATAGTAAAATTGGTTTATAGTCAAGTTTTGAAGATAGGAAATAAACCTTGTCTGATTTGAAACCTCCTTAGTCTAAAGTAACGTACGAGTGGGTTATATATTTTAAAACGAAACTCATAGCTCCCTTAGGAGTTATAAAATCTATAACTCCCGTGGGAGGTAAATCGGCTGTAGCTGCTCTATATGCCTCTGTGAAATAAAACTCTTTACGAGCAAGTGTGATGAAATAGTAGATTGTTTGACAAGGGGCTAAAATAAGACATTCTGACACGAAGTGATTATTTGGACGAGCTCACGAAGTGAGCGAGGAGAAATATGTCTGATGTAATAATGGCTTTTAGCCACGTGTTAAACACTCTGCTTTTCACTTCGACTGCAAGAAAATAAAAAATAACTTAAAGTTAAAGTTGTATATTTCATGAAAAACTAAAAGTACAGTTTAAGATATTCTATCAGAAAGTTTGGCCAATCTGATCAGGTTAGTTTGTTTGTTTTTAATTATTCGTAAGGAGTATGTAGCTGGCCGCAAGTTTTTTTTTCAGTGTCATACAAATTTGTATGGGATTATATGGCTTTCTTTTAAACCCTAGGGGCTAAATGTAGTATTTTAGGCTCGCTTCGCGAAGCTAATATGGCGTACTTTTTGAGTAGGAGAAGTGAAAAAGTTTTTTTAAAACAAATTAGCAAAACTTGAAAGCTTTATTATTGACTAGAAGGTGCCCCACAACTTCGTTAGAGGGCAGAAAAATATCGCCGTATTTTTTATTGAGCGCAGTCGGATAAAGAGTATCCTATAACCATCTATGGAAGATACCAAAAATAGTTGTAACCCGTTAACCCGTTTTGGCGTGATGCAGTCACAACGACTCACACAGACATACTAAAATCCAAAGAATACGTTTTCATTCCATTGAACTTCAAATTATCCGTATCACTTTTTTTAAATATCTTCAATGTAATACAGACATTTCATCTTTACAAGTTTATAATTGTAAAGGAGTCTTTTATGCATTGTATTTTTAAACCAGATTTATGGGCATTTTATTTCCAACTCATACTAATAAAATAAGTACGTGTTGGAAAGTATCCAGTCGAATTGTCAAAAAAGGTGAGGGTAAGGAAAGAATTCCGAATTTGTTGGAACTGTAACTTGTTGCTTACCTGAATCCTGAGTTTTCCAATTCGAAAACCCTGCTTTTTCCGTGGATTTCAAAATATTAAGTAATACGTACAGTTTTGTATCTATGTTTTCAATAAGACTACTTATTCCATATTCCACAGGCGCTCAGGATATCAAAACAATTTGGCTGATTTCTTACGTCGGGCAAAGGTACACATCTTTATCATTGGACAAAGCATTATAACTTCAAAACCATGAATGCAAGTGACTTTTAATTAATAAACTATTTAACATAGTTCTAATTTATCTTATGATCAGCCCAAGTGCGTAGTTTACAGCTGAACTATGTAGTCGTCTAAAACTTCAAACGTAAAACCCCAACTATCTGGGCAATGAGGACAACGTGAGAATTTAACATTTTGAAGTAACTAAAAACCCAACCTTCAGGTTTACAATGTTATTTTAATATTTTTATTTTTTGTTTTCTCTAAAGCTTACGTACTTTAGACAAAAAATACAGTACTATGTTATCTCTTCTATAATGTTACGTTTTTATAATCAACTTAATCATGTTCAGTTTTGACGATGCAAAAGTGATACTTGTGATCCTATTTGAATAAATAATCTTTTACCTTTTATCTTTATACATATTAGAAATTCATTATATTTGAAAATTTAGCTGCTCGATAACTTCGCCAATGCCTCAGTCTTTTTGCGCGAACAGACAGATAATTCGTCATGCAACCCGCACGCCATATTTGTTCGATCAGATTATATAAATAATTAGTTTGTGTTTTAATGTATACATTAATTAACAATACTTAACGTGCCTCTGTAAAACGTACCGATTACAGGTTTTTTACTTACTTGCTTGCTTTGCTTTTAAATTACTTTAAAATTTTACCATAATTTTGCATGCGGTGTTTACCTTTTAGAGATGTTTTCATTATTATACAAAGATTGATTGATTCTCTGCAATCATGTAAGCAATTGTTGGTGAACCTTAATAAATAAATAAATAAACTCTCCGACTCCACTTGCCGGTTTGACTCGCGTAACTCTTGGATTGACACGGATCGAATAAGCGGACAACGAATGCTAGTTATGTTTGCGAGTCGCCAGCTCGACGAGAGAAACGAAACGGATAAAATGAACAGTGATTAGTGTTCCGTCGGTGCAGTTAGTCTAATAATTACTTCGAGTTAGATGACGAAAAAGTAGTAAAAAAAAAAAATATTTTGTGCGAAAAAATACATTTTACCTATTGCTATTTTGTGTAATATCTAGTCTACAAAACTGGCTTATGTTAGTCTGCTATAGTAATATTCAGATAGAAAAGATACAAATTTTTATGAATACCACTTATTCTATTGGACAATTTTAAGACTGACAAATAAGTTCCCTGATATTTTAGAAAGTTGTACTTTAGCAAGTTGTACTTGTTTTATTAATATTCCTCCAAATTAAGTAATAGATGCAGCGAATAGACTAGATATTTCAGCATTTGCCATTAAATCTCTAGGTAGTTGGTGAGTCAGCGCAACGTAAAATACATCACAAACACAGAGTTGAGTCAAAACAATTTAGGTACTTACATTTGATTCGAATCAACTCGTGCGTGGCAGTGACGTAGCGCGTAGCGGAGACTCGGCAAGTCAAGTTAACTGGAATCAGGAATATACGAAATACCTACGCCGAATTCGACTCGACTAACCTCGCCGATTCGCGGACTCTGCTGTTGCCGCGAGCGCCTTCTAGTTGATCCGAGTCAACTCGAATTTCGATTCAAATCAGCGCCCAAAAAAACTCGAGTTATCCGAGCTCAAAAATGATCGACTCGTAACATTGCTTGCTTGGGCATTGCCGAGGTCTTCCAGAGTTTCAGTTATTACTACGATATCATCAGCAATGCAGAGGTTTGTGATCAACTCGCTGTATATTTCGAACAACAACAACAACATCAATACTATTATAAAGTTGTAAAAATGAAATTTCGGTAAATTTAAAATATTAAAAAAATAAATGATTGTAACGGATTATTTGGAGGTCACTGAATTGAAAATAAAACCCGTTCTTTTGTATGTTCGTATGTGTCGTTGTGGCTTCATCACATCACGCCAAATCCGCTAAACTGATGTCAACTATTTTCGGAACACGGGTAGCTGGGTAACTCCAGATGGTTATAAGATACTTTTTCGCCGGCTACGCTGAAGAAAAAGAGGCGTTACGTTATGACTTTTTCTCCTCCGCCACCAAAGTTGCACCTTCTAGTAATAAAAATATATTAATGTTATTGTGGAGTCGAAGCCATCCACTCACAACTTACTACAAACGTTAATTTTTAATATTTTTCACATTCTTTATATGGCACCTTCGCCAAAATAAGATTAATCGTATTTACTGTATAGATTGTGAAGACAAACGGTTACTCGTAAGTAAATTTAAGGAATTGAAATTATGCAGTTACTTATTTACATTTTAGTTATTTTTTAAAGTAAGTAAATTTTTTCAAAAATATATTGAAACGGGCTATTTGGAGGTCACTGAATAGAGAAATTTATTTGTTATTTTTTGTGTCTTTGTATGTGTGGTTGTGGCTTCATCACGTCAAATCGGCTAAACGGATTTCAACCATTTCTGGGACACAGGTAGCTGGGTATCCAAAAATGGTAATAAGATACTTTTTACCCGAGCACTCTGAAGAAAAAAAGAGAGGTTATGACTTTTTTCTACTCCGCGTACGAAGTTGCGAGCACCTTCCAGTATAGAGGTCTTAAATGCAAGACTATTACAGGATCTTGAACAAAAACATGTGTAATCTTAACAGCTACTTTGACAATATTGTAACTTACACTTGCGTGGAACTAGCGAGACTAGAGATATAAAAAGTTTCATAACGCATAACCAAGAGCGTTTTAAAACAACGTAATCATAATAAACTGTCATTGATATACAAATAAATGACACACTTTGGCCTGGATTAAAATAATACTCATCCAAAATAAACGTGCGTGGCTTATAATCGCGCTGTAGAGCCGGTAGGGCAGTGGTGGCAGGTTTTCACTGCACTGTGCGATTTACGCGTCTAATTTACACGGCCTTCTTAAATCCTTACTTCCTTACTATACTTACTATATTATAAACGTGAAAGTATGTATGTACGTTCCACTATTGCGCAAAAACTACACAACAGATTTACGTAAAACTCTTCACTAATATAGCTTAGATATCAGAATAGGACATAGGCTACAATTTTCGGGGATATTCATTCATAATTTAAATATAAATGGAAAAACATGACCTTTTGTACATTGTGACATTATCATTTCTAAATAATGAACACACAATTGGTTACCTAGCAACAGTAATACTACCTACATGACTAAGCAAAGAACACACCCTCCGTATATGGCGTATCATACAAATAAGAGTATATCTTAATCTAGCCGGATAATAGCCCTTTGTACATTTTGGACTTGCGATTATCTCTTAATGATAAACGTTTTGTTACATAAGTCTGGTTTAAAAATAAGATAAATACATAAAACGGGTTATTTTCAAAAATTAATGGATAATCATCACTTTTTGTTAACTCTGAAATTTTTATTCCGAGGAATTATCGATACATTATTATACAACTCTTGCGTTACTGACCTATTGACAGACAACGCACAGCCTAAACCGCTAAAGACATAACCATGAAATTTATTCATTATAGTGCGTGGACGTGTGCTAAGAAAGGAAAGAGGAAGGAAGAGGAGGAAGGACCAATTGTTGGGAAGATTTGCGTCGATCTAGATAGATTTCTTATGGGCCCGACTGTTTAAAATCGCTATGTTCCACATTAAAATTAATTATTTGTTTCATGTGAGTATCGACCATGAATCATGAAACTATTCTAGGGTACTGGACTTGATTTTTTCTTTGTAGTTTTTTTACGCAGTTGGGTTTTTTGTTTTTTATTTTTTCTTTCTTGCGTCCCTCAGAGCAGACATAGAAGTTCGCGGGGCTTCGTCGACACGCTTAAAAACGAACCCCAGCATTAAAAACGAACTTATGCTTATATACAGGTATATATTTTATGCATGACCATAATTCGGGCCATCAAAATTATGAACAAATAATATTAGGTTAAGGTTAGTTAGGATAAAATAAAAGTAATTAAGGTAAGGTTGACTGTAAATTAAGAAGAAAATCTAGAAAAAAATATTTAATTGAAATAAAACAATTTAACGGATTATATCGCGTATATTATCTCATTTTAGGACTTGGACTGTGGTCCACCCGTGACCATGGAAAGCTGAAAAGCTTCCGAAACGTCGGGAACTAAAATTAGATAATATACGCGATATAATCCGTTAAATTGTTTAATTTCAATGAGTAGCGGACACAGAAGAAAATATTATAAAATATTTAATTTTAAACAACATGTGTATATCAAGAATGTTAAGTTAACTGTTTTTTTTTTACTAAAATTTAGGCCATCCCTCTAAGAAACTCACATTCAGCATATTCATTTTTCGGTATTAATAAATAAAAATAAATAAAATAAAAAATGATTTATTGCCACAAAAATAAAAGTAAACACATTAGCAATATTACAGTAAATATGCCAGAATTAAACTAAGTACCTACACTTTTATGAATGAAAACTTGGCAAGTGGCAACAGGCTCAGACTCAGCGTATGTTGTGAGGCAGGGTCGGCTAATATATTATCGATTCTCTAGGCGTTTCTACTATACGAGCATTACGCTTTTTTATGTTAGGTTAATTGAATAATATATGCTTTAAGCCCTAGGTGTTATGAACGTTGTACTCATTAATCGATATTTATGTAAGTTGGCATTATATCTTAATAATTATAAAGTTGTAAAAATGAAATGTCTGTACATTGAAGACATTTTCAAAAAAATGGCAAAACTATTTGGAGAACACTGAATCATAAAAAAATATTTTTTTGTTTTTTTGTATGTGTCGCTGTGGCTTCATCACGGCAAATCGGCTAAACAGAGTTCAACTATTTTAGGTACACATGGGTAGCTGGCTATCTCCAGTTGGTTATCGGATACTTTTTACCTGACTACGCTGAAGAAAAAACAGAGGTACCTAATGACTTTTTCTCCTCCGCGAACGAAGTTATTCTTTACGAAAGTAGATATTCTGAAATTATACCTTGAGTGTATATAAGTTCTTATATCTTGTATTACATACCCGAAAATCCCAATGTAGGGAAGTAGGCTTTAGTGTGAAATTGATCTATTGGTAATCCTTAAATAAATTTTAAAAAAACCGGTCATAATGTCGGACCATGCTTGCTGTGTAGGGTTTCGTAACCGTTACTACAAAGAAATGCCAAACAGTTCATAAAATAAAACTGTGAAAAAGTGCACTAGCAAGGGGAGCGTATCTTCGTGGCACTTACATTATTAAGCTGTGAAGCGCAGTTCTTCTGCAATAACTCAAAAACGGTACAGTTGATATGTTGAAAATAATTTTCGTTGAAAGCATTATTAAGCTTTTGCTTTTGTATTTTTTTTAAAGTACCTGCTCATTCAAGACACCGATACTTCAAAATTCATCAATATACATCTAGTAATTGTTGAGTAAAATATCTGTGACATACGGACAGACGGACACGACGAAACTTTGTAGTATTCTGTTTTTGCCATTTTGGCCACGGAACCCTAATATAAACATAATTATTTATAATAGTATGAGTAGTATGGACTGAAGAAAGACATTTAAACCAAAATCCTGACGTCAGCACAGCCCCCACACCCGAGCCCCTACCCTACCCGACCATAGCCCGTTTTATTCATATACATTCAATTACGAGTCAATTAAACGGACACTAGATATTTATTCCCCTTGAAAGGAAACATGTTTAGCAAGCGAATTGTATACCTTTCTATTTATGTATGTATATTGTCGCACCACATTATGCAACGACGTATAGATAAAGTCATTCATAATATTAAATTACAGACATTTGTTTTTATTCAACACAGCTGTTACGGCTAGTTCTTAAATCACACCAGATTTCTGGATAGTAATTGGTAGACATTGAAACACTCGGTTCCTACACGAGAAAAGTAAATAAGTATGGAGTTAGTCTTGTATAAAATTAGATGAAATTAAATTAAGATAACCTGCGAAAACGTATGGGTGCCATGAAAACAGTAACAGTAAGCAGCATATATGACACCAATACCTATTTAAATAAGAATGTTCTTAATTATTTAAGGTATTAGTGAACCCATTTAAGCTTCGGTATACCTCAGAGCGGTTAGAATTATTACAAAAACTCGATAAATTAGTTTTCAGTACTTAATACAATGTACGTTAATAATCCACAAAAATGGTATTCAATTACATTGTTGAGTATTATAAATCAGCATTATATCCATACTAATATTATAAATGCGAAAGTGTGTCTGTCTCTCTGTCTGTTACCTCTTCACGCTTAAACCACTGAACCGATTTGGATGAAATTTGGTATGGAGATAGTTTGAGTCCCGGGGTAGGACATAGGCTACTTTTTATCCCGGAAAAATACCCTTATCCGCGATAAACGAATTTAAGGCGGACGAAGTCGCGGGCAGAGGAGGCTAGTGAGTATATACTAAAGAAAATCGGCAATAGGTACTGAAAGTTTAACCCGTTAAAAAGGATGTCAATCCTCATGTAAAAAACAGACTCGTAGTATACCAAGTGCGCAACTAGTAATACATCCTTGCAAGGTGTCTTGATGTATTGGCTTACTTCAAGAAAATATTTGTGTCTGACAGATTAACATAGCAAAAAAAGATTTCGACGAATTGAGAACCTCCTCCTTTTTAGGAGTCGGTTAAAAATAGATGATTACTATCCCTAGATGCAAAATAAATTCCAAAAATGGATGTATTGGTTTCTTCCCATATCACACTTTAACGGCTGGACAGATGATCTACAATTATCCTGATAAATCACTCGAATCTTACGAATCATAAGTACCTATAGACGTACGGTTTTCATGACTCCGGTTTGAATTCAATTCCAATCCCCATACCATCCCTTCGCCATCTACATTGCAACACGTCTTAAACAGCGAGATAAATAAAACATACCGCAACGTGATGTTGCGATTCGTTAAAATAATCTAAAATACATGCAAACATGTAAAATTGCAGCCTTATTCGAGTAAAAATTTAACTACCTGAACACTTCATGCAGGCGTCCATTATTTTACATAGCACGTTCAAGTTAAGTTCGTGAGGCGATATCACATCTTACCCTTGTTTTTAGTCATATTTATTGCCTTGTAAGAACATTAATCACTATACACCAAAACAAGCCGAAACAAGTGTGTTGGCAGCAGCAACACAACACTACTCCCGCGCGGGCCGCGAGTCCACTGGTCGACATTATTGTGCAAGACCCGTGCCAGCTCCCATTCAATTTCAAATATGGAAGCAGTCGCGCACGCACGGTACATTGGACAGTTACAACAAGAGAATAAACTACACGCAAATCAAATTGTGAATATGGAATGATAAAATAATTCAGCGAGTCTGAACCACTATACACTTACTATGCTAACCGAATTTGGGTAGGATACATGTAAAACATCTTTGTTTTAAACGTGTTCATATCATTATATAATGGCCGAACAACCGCACACCGGTTTGCAAGCGAGTGTTCAATTCAGTACTTTTTTACTGTATGAACAAGGCGGAAGTAACTCATATGTAGGTATTATCTGTTTTGTGTTATTCGAGTTTTTTAAATAGAACCACCATACGATCCAGTTTTCTTAATACTCATAACGAATGGATTGTTGGTGTTTTTAGGTCAAGAGCAGAATGAGTTAGATGCATTAATATATTTAAAGTACTTGTCCAGCATTTTAGTAAAATAAATGTTTAGAACTAATTATAGCCCGTTAAATTTAACAGTAATAAATCTATAGGTGCGTAGGATTTCAAATTCAAAAGTTATAACATGTTTACGGACTTGCCTTGTAGGTGTGCTTAACTGTGGTAAAATACTCTTCATTCTCGTATTTTACGATATTTATTCACATTTTTAAACGACGATCAATTTTCATGATTGCCGTGTGAAATGTTTAGCTGACGAGTACAAATATCACACAGGCATATGTATATGTCTTAGGTATAAGTCCTGTAAAAATAGCTGTAAGTGTGGAGAAATAAATAAATAAATGTTTCCAATATGATTACATACATTTCGTGTTATATCTATCATAGGTATAAATAAACTAGCGGCCGCCCGCGACTTCGTCCGCGTAGATTTTAGGTAAAACCAGAGATATAAATGAAGAAAACTTTTTTCTGTCAGTTGTCCGATGCTGTAAATGTTTAAAAAAATAATTCTCAGAAGATATTCGGGGACCAACAGATTTAGAGTAAGAAAATGGCAATATTGAACATTACTCCATAAGAAGCCAACACTGCCACTTTTAATTTGAACGCCTGCTAGACTATGATAGGCGAAGTTCCCGACACTGGCCAACATAAAGTGTTCTAGAAGGTCCTTCGGCGTTTCAAAAGGATAGTATTTTAAGGCAACGCAAAAAATTGTTGTTTATAAAGTCAGTTTACAAACGATAATCTTACGTGCTACCGTCATATCATAAGAAGACCGACGTCATAATTATATTACGACACCATTTCTTTTGTCCCTCCCGCTTTCCCTCTCTCTCTGTCGCTCTCTCTCTCCCTCCCTCCCCCTCATTCTCACTCTCTCTCGCTGCCTCCCTCTCTTCCTCCTTTTCTTCCTCTCTCTCTTTTTCTCTCCCTCTACCCCTCCCTCACTCCGTCTCTCCCTCCCCTCCTCCCTCTCCCTCCCTCTCTTCCTCTCGCTGTCTCTCCCTCCCTCTCTACCCCTGTCTCTCCCTCTCTCCATCCCTCTCCTTCCCTCTCACCCTCCCTCCCTCCATCTTCGTGTCTCTTTAATAATTCATTAAAAAATATATTTCTGGATAGCTCTACCTATTATAAAAGAAACCTGCTGTCCTGCTGTCATGTTTCTAGCCACAGTTTAACATTAAAAATCACACGTTACTTATGTGAACTTTCAACCCCCATCCTAAGCCCTTCAAGGGATAAATTAGAAAAGATGCCCTTATCAATGTTTTTCACTGCACATTAGGAGATTGTGACCGAAGTTTTAAGCGGCTAACTTAAAAAACGACATGTTTCCCATACCAACTTTAAACTTTTTTTAACCCCCTTTTGGCATGAGATTTTATAGCAACGATAAAACAGTTGTTTTTTTTTAGATTCAAGTTTATAACTTTCCAAATGAATGAATTCTATACAACGGTTCAACCCCTATTTCACCCCCTTAAGGGTTGAATTTCTAAAAATACTTTCTTAGTACACGTCCACGTACTATAAAGAATATACGTTCCAAATTTCATGCTTATACCCGAAGCTGTTTAGACTGTGCGTTGTCTGTCAATAGGTCAGTAACGCAAGAGTTTTATAATATGTAAAAATTTCTTCGGAATTAAAATTTCAGAGTTAACAAAAAGTTATGATTATCCATTTATTGTTGAAAAGAACCCGTTTTATGTATTTATCGTATTTTTAACCGACTACCAAAAAAGGATGAGGTTATATGTTCGATAGTTTGTATTTTTAAACCATACTTTGATACTAACGTCTTCAAATTGGTTTCCCAGCAACTGTTTGTTGATATAATTCTTCGCAATAGAAATGTCACAATGAACAAAACTCGGGGTTTTCTAACGCTTTTCCATTTATCGTTAAAAGGCGAAAATTGTAGCCTATGTCCTATTCTGATATCTAAGCTATATTACTGAAGAGTTTTACGCAAATCTGTTGTGTAGTTATAGTACATACTTTTACGTTTATAATATAGTAAGGAAGTAAGGATGTATATTTATTTAGATATAAATAAATAAATGTATATTTATTTTAATATACATTTATTAATCGACGAGTTCATATTACATGACTCATCAAGCGATAAAGGAAGAAATAGCGTGAGATTTCTAATCGAAAAATCTTTAAAAAGTTTCTCAGATAGAGTTGCACTCGCCGAAATAGAGTTAAACAAAAGCAACACCTGGGTTATTATAAAAGTATATGCACCAACGGAGACCTGCAATGACGACGAACTAAACTGATTTTATCAGGCAGTAGGCCAAGCAATCGACTCGGAAGATACCTAGGAAAATTTATTATTTTTTTTTTCATTTATTTGGGTAAATAAACAGTCATCACAATCTTTTTATACTTAAAATGTTATAACATTTTTTTTTTTCAATTTATGTGTGACCAACACCGTTCACCACTTATTAATATTATGTATATTAAAATTTCATCATTCGTAGCAGTCAAAGCAACGATTATATATTTAATCCACGTGCACGTTAGATGCACCTGTGTGTACAAACCAGTACACGCACACATGCATATACGTGCACATACAAAGAAAGACACAGTAGTTTACATAAAGTTCTTAGATGAATGTAATGTGACTTAATAGTAAGTACAATCGGCATCACAGACATGCATTAAATTTTTATTCTGATCCGAGACAGTATGATTGAAAATATGGTTACCTATTGTATTTATTAATTGTGAGAAAGAGCATCTATAATTAGTTTCTTATATTTGCTTATACTGCAACTAAAAATATCTATATGATTAAAGTGAGTGTTGTATGTATCAACGAGCCTGTGCAGAGGCGCGCGCGCACCGGCGTTCGTGCGGCAGCGGCCAGTCACGAACAGCCGGAGCCGGTGCGGGCGCGCTGAGCGTTGTTTACGTTGAGGGACCTTAAAACTTAGCTTGTTATTAAGAGCAATACAGTCAAATTGGTTAGAGAAAAGACCATATAGAACCATAGCCTCGAGTAGTGAGCGCCTAGAACTAAGGTCTAATATTCCGTATTTATTTAACAGCTGCGGGTACGACAATCTAGTACGGTAACATCGATAATGCATGGTATTCAGAAACTTCTTCTGTACAGATTCAAGAGCATCAGAATACTTTTTATAATAAGGATTCCAAACTGACACAGCGTGTTCCAATTGTGACCGTATTAGTGATTTAAATATGTATAAATAAAACAATTTAATAATATACGCGATATAATCCGTTAAATTGTTTTATTTCAATGAGTAATAATCGCGGAAACAGAAGAAAATATTATGTATAAATAAGTTTTTGGATTCCGAAATTCAGTACTTGAGCGCATGACGAAGCCGTACATTTTGAATGCTTTACTAATTATAGAACTAACATGAAGATCGAGATGCAGCTTGGAATCCAGTATAACACCAACATCCCTAATAGACTGAACTATTTCTAATTGAGAATTACAAAGGTAATAGGAGTTATTCAGCGTGTTTCTTTTTTTAGTAAATTTAATAAGTTTACATTTATCTAAGTTAAGTTTGAGTTTATTAACAGTACAGTAATCCGTGAAACGGTCTAAGTCCTGTTGAAATTGGGTACATTCAGTATCATTGCTTATTGTGTGATATATTTTTATGTCATCTGCATAGAGTAGGATATTACATAAGAAAAACAGTAACTTATATCATTAATAAATACAGTAAATAGTAGAGGTCCTAAAATTGAGCCTTGTGGTACTCCCGAAGTAACAGTGAAGGCATAAGACTCGCAGCTCTTAATTGCGACTTTTTTCGTGCGATTTACAATGTAAGACTTATTAAACTATCGCCAGAGGTTTCCCCTTATACCGTTGAAAGCAAGTTTTTGCAATAAGATTTTGTGATCCACTCTGTCAAAGGCCTTACGGAAATCAGTGTACACACTGTCTATTTGCTTGTTATTGTCCATACTTTCGAATAAATAAGAAGTATAAACAAGAAGATTTGTAGTTGTTGATCGATGCTGTACGAATCCGTGTTGATATGGAGTTATTTGACTATGTAAATGAGGATATATAAGTGTGTGCACTAACATCTCGAAGACCTTGGACAGAGTGGATAAAATGGATATTGGTCGATAATTCTCGACTTTTTGTTTTGATCCACTTTTGTGAACCGGAACAATTTTTGCAGTTTTCCATATAGAAGACCCCTTCGCCCAGGCACTTATTGTACAAAATTGCAAGTGGTACAGCTATAGTATCGAAGATGTTTTTAAGAAATATTGCTGGAATATTGTCGAGGCCTTGGCCTTTAGCTAAATCAAGCTGATGTAATTCCCTCGAGATGTCGTTTTTCGATATGTGTAAAGTGTGTAAGTTAGTATTGGAGGATATGTCACTGTCGTCGAATTCCAAATCGTCGGATATTGCGGAAGGCTCATAAACAGATTGAAAGAAATCCGAGAACATATTACAAATCTCTATTGGGTTACTAGAGGTTATGTTGTTATATGATATGCTATTAGGTATACCAGATGAATGGCATCGATTAGACATATGTCCAGAAATATTTTATGTTGTCGCGTAGGCTATTTTCAACTCGGTCAAGGTATATCTTATAACATTTATTAGATTCCGTTTTAAAACGACTTCTTAATTTAGAAAATATCTCATAGTCCACTAGATTTTGATACTTTTTCCACTTTACCCATGCATTTTTTTCATTAAATACGTGGGTTAGCGCTGGAGAAAACGAATAGGGAAATTTATTGGAGTGCGTTTTTTTTTATATGGGGCACGCTGTTTTATTATAGCATAAATACGTTCATAAAATAGAGATACTGCACGTTCGGCTGGTAGGTCAATCAGGTAATCCGACCATGTAATTTGTTCAATATCATTATTAATTTCAAGATAATTGGCTCATTAAAAGCAGTGTTTATATTGCAACTTTGGAAATATGGTTTTATTAACGCTATTTTGAAATAGTGCAATTAAGTAAAATGGACGGTGGTGAGCGTCCGGGGGAACAAGGGGAACGGGAGCTAGTGTACAGGTGCAGTCAGTAATATTAGTAAGAAATATATCAAGAATTTTACCTCGTGAGTTTAAATATGTATTAGACTGTATGAGACTAAAAATAGACATAAAATTAACAAGACAATACTCTTTAGAGGTTATTAAATGAGTCCTATTTATCGTTGAGTGATCGCCACAGTCTTGCCATTCAAGTGACGAGTAATTATAGTCACCGACTATGAAGTAACTTCCAATGTTATCCTGCGAGAGCAACGCTCGAAGTTGGTTAAAGTGACTTTCATACGTAGCAGCCGGTTGCTGTGGAGGAATGTACGCCGCGCTGATGATATGTTTACGTCGCGGACCGAGAAGCAACTCGACTATGACATTATCGACAACCGACGAAGGCGCGGGGCTGCCGGGCAGCGACCAGCGCGCCGCCGCCGACGCCGCGCCCGCTCCCCGCGCTGTCCCGGTCGCTGCGAAAAACTGCATACCTCGTATCTATAAATTCGTTCTTTGATATGTCCGGGCATAGCCAAGTTTCGGTCAATATAATGACATCATAGTTGTGAGAAAGTATATTCATGAATATAGTGTTCAATTTAGTGCAAAGGCCTCGACAGTTCTGATAATAAACTGACAACTTACTATCCATTTTTATCTGGAGGTAATATATAGATGTATTGACAGTATGTTATGAATTTAATTCTTATGGGAGATTTAAATGCGAAAATTGGTAGAGTACAACATGGGGAGGAAGGAAACTTTGGCAAACATTCCAGAAAACAACTTAAAGATTTTTAATAGCATGTTCTACAGAAAACCTCATAAAAAAAGGGCATGGCGTTCACCAAATAATCAATATCACTATGAGATCGTCTACATATTAACTAGTCAACCAAAACATGTTATTAATTTCGATATTATAAACAATCTTAACTGCGAAATTGACCATCGTATGATAAGATGTGCTTTAAATCTAAGTACAAAGAAAAGCAGAAAATGTATTAAACCAAACAGTCACTATGCTAGAGAACTACCATGCATCTTAGGAGAAACTGGAAAGTACTGGGAAAGTAAGCTGAAGCAAGCCATTAGAAAATCATCTAATATTTAGGATCAGTACAACAACTTCGAATTAGAGATAAGCAAAATAATGCGAGATTTACCAAAACAAGAGAAAGTCAAGGGGAAAGTAATTAACGAAAACACTCGCAACTTGTTGGAAAAACGAAAGATCTTTATTGTTTAAAAAGAACGAAGCAAGTACGTTCAAAAATAACCCATATAAGTAAAAAAATAAACAATAACTTTCGGAAGGATGACAGAGAGCACAGGCAGAATGTATTCGAAACATTTATCCAAAAATCTGGAGCTATAAAAAAGGCCAATAATGAGTTTCGGGCGAAATTGGAGTGGGGACCTAACCTAAAAAATAGAGCTGGGAACGTAGTCACGAAGAGGCCTGAAATAATAAAAGAGGCTACAAACTTTTTCGAGGACTTATATGCGGCCAATCCGCCATCATCAATAACTACGCAATACGAGTATAAGAAGAATACTCAACGGGACTCAAGCTCACACCTTGGAGTACTAAGAGCAGAAATTCGTCATGCCATAGAGACTAGGGAAAAATAAAACACCGGGCGATGATAATATCACCAACGAGCTCCTTATATAACTCTCAATATTATTATTATAATAATCTGCAATCCGTCTTTCAATTACTATTCGACTACATATAGAGAACCGGATTGGTCCCAAAACAATGGTCAAACTCTACCATAATACTGTTACACAAAAAAGGTGATCACAACGACTTGAACAACTATCGTCCCATTAGCCTGATGTCTAACGTAAAAACTCTTTTCGAAATTAATTTTAAACAGATTAACGAGCAGCTTAGATGAAAATCAACCGAGCACATCAGCAGGTTTCCGCGAAAACTATTCAACTATAGATCAAAGATCACATACATACAGGTTGTGTCACAAGCGATAGATAGATGCAAAGTGTATAATAATAGTAGATTGTTTGACAAGGGGCTAAAATAAGCCATTAACTATGACACGAAGTGATTATTTGGACGAGCCCGCAAAGTGCGCGAGGACAAATATGGCTGAGTCTCATAACGGCTTTTAGCAACGAGTTAAATACTCTGCTTTTCACTTAACACTAAAATTGTATATTCCATTAAAAACTAAAAGTAAAGTTTGAGCAATTTTATCAGAATGTTTGGCCAACCTGATCAGGTTGGTTTGTTTGTTTTTGATTATTTGCGAGGAGTATGTAGCTTGGCCGCAAGTTTTTTTTTTTTTTAGTGTCATAGAAATGTGTATGGGATTATATGGCTTTCTTTTTAACCCTAGGGGCTAAATGTACTATTTTAGTCTCGTTTCGCGAATATGACGTACTTTTTGAGCAGAAGTGAAAAAAAATAATATATATATTGCAGGAAATATACGAAAATGCTTACGCGAAGATTAGACTGGAACGAGAAGGCGAGAAGTTTCCCATAAGGAAAGGTGTCCGGCAAGGCGACCCATTATCGCCAAAAATATTTACAGCAATACAGCAGTACTAGAAAGCATATTCAGAAATCTAGACTGGGAAAACAAAGGACTAAGACTCAACGGAGAATATCTGAGCCATCTCCGGATCGCGGATGACGTAGTAATCTTTGCAGACAATCTGACCGTTCTAACTTTATGTTAAACAACTTGGCAGAAGAGAGTAAAAAAATATGGGCCTATCAATTAATTTTACAAAAACATACATTATTACTAACCAAGAAATAATCAATCCCATAACGGTTCAAGGTCAAGATGTAAAAATCGTCAAAGAATATATTTATCTAGGCCGAGCTGTCACGTTTGGAAACCACACCGGTAACGAAATACAAAGGCGGATCGCTATAGCATAGAGGAAGTACTGGGTACTCAAAGAAATAATGAAGAACAAAGCTATTAATATAAACATAACGCGTAAATTGTATGAGGCCACGATCCTACCTGGTTTAACATATGGCTGTCAAAGTTGGTCTTTAAGAAAATGTGACGAAGTCAAGCTAGCAGTATGTCAGCGCAAAATGGAGAGGAATACATTAGGTATCAAAATATCGGATAGAATCAGTAACCAAGCTATTAGGAAAAGGACCAATTTGACTGATATACTGTACAGAATAAGACTACTGAAGTGGAACTGGGCGGGGCATATATGCAGAATGAAGAACGATAGATGGACCAAAATAATCTTAGAATGGTTCCTGCGGAACAGTACAAGATCGAGAGGACGACCAAATAAAAGATGGGCACACATCTTCACGCAAAGAATGGGACCACAATGGATGAGAAAAGCTAGTGATAGAGAACTACGGAAAAAATTGGGGGAGGCCTACGCCAAGGAGGCGACTATTACTTAACGGCTTAATCATACGTTAATCATATGTGTGTAGTAGTAGAATAGTAATTTTTCATTTTATTTTATTTTATTCTTATTATATATTCGAGGGTGCCCGCAACTTCATTCACGGAGGAGATGAAGTCATAACCCCTCTTTATTTCTTTAGCATAGTCGGGTAAAAAGTATCCTAAAACCATCTGGGGATACCCAGCTACCCGACACATACAAACATCTTATTTTCACAGCTTTATAATAGTATAGATTTAGCATTTAACTTGCAATTATATGTATTTACTCCTTTACTTTTTTGTCTGAAGTACATTCCAGGTAAAAACTTAAATTACTTTCGTGTAGTATACATTTATCCTTAGTAATCCTTAAAATAAGTCAGCCAATTCAGAATAATAAGTATAATAATAATAATAATAACCAAAACGCAGGGCAGCTTGTGGCGAGCTGTTGGGGAGTAGCGACCCCACGTACCTGAGTGCTTCTGGGGGACCCTGACGGAAGGTGTTGGATCAGGCCCCCACCTCTGGCTTGCCTTAACCGACCGGTCAGAGTGGAGTCGCTAGAGCTGCGGCTCGAGGGTGGATGTGGAACGTAAGTGGCGAGTTGGCTTCGGTAGAAAGTCCAGTGACACCTCTCCACCCTTAGCCCTCCGCACCGATGTTGCCCTCAGGCCACTATATGTGTCGCTATTTACGAGGGCCCATCTAGCGGTGGGCAAGTCATCGTCTACCAGAGCCTTTAGCCATGGGACACTTTTCCTGGTAGACGTTCGATTGTCTCAAGCAATAGCCCAGTATATATAGTCCATCATTTCAATCCCATAACCCAGCATATTTAGATCTCATCACTCTCCAATAGTTCTTGCATCTAGCGAGTGCTGTCTCTGTGCGTGTCCCACGGGCAGGAACAGCACCCGCGCGGTGTACACCTTACATTTCATTAAATTGTCGAAAGGGCCTCTACGCGTTGGCTTCGGCTCCGCGCACGCCTCCCAAAGGTCCGGGACACCATTGTCCCGTGAGCGGGTGCGACATACATAATAATAATAACCAAAACGCAGGGCAGCTTGTGGCGAGCTGTTGGGGAGTAGCGACCCCACGTACCTGAGTGCTTCTGGGGGACCCTGACGGAAGGTGTTGGATCAGGCCCCCACCTCTGGCTTGCCTTAACCGACCGGTCAGAGTGGAGTCGCTAGAGCTGCGGCTCGAGGGTGGATGTGGAACGTAAGTGGCGAGTTGGCTTCGGTAGAAAGTCCAGTGACACCTCTCCACCCTTAGCCCTCCGCACCGATGTTGCCCTCAGGCCACTATATGTGTCGCTATTTACGAGGGCCCATCTAGCGGTGGGCAAGTCATCGTCTACCAGAGCCTTTAGCCATGGGACACTTTTCCTGGTAGACGTTCGATTGTCTCAAGCAATAGCCCAGTATATATAGTCCATCATTTCAATCCCATAACCCAGCATATTTAGATCTCATCACTCTCCAATAGTTCTTGCATCTAGCGAGTGCTGTCTCTGTGCGTGTCCCACGGGCAGGAACAGCACCCGCGCGGTGTACACCTTACATTTCATTAAATTGTCGAAAGGGCCTCTACGCGTTGGCTTCGGCTCCGCGCACGCCTCCCAAAGGTCCGGGACACCATTGTCCCGTGAGCGGGTGCGACATACATAATAATAATAACCAAAACGCAGGGCAGCTTGTGGCGAGCTGTTGGGGAGTAGCCCACGTACCTGAGTGCTCCTGGGGGACCCTGACGGAAGGTGTTGGGTCAGGACCCCCACCTCTGGCTTGCCGTAACCGGCCGGTCAGAGTGGAGTCGCTAGAGCTGCGGCTCGAGAGTGGATGTGGAACGTAAGTGGCGAGTTGGCTTCGGTAGAAAGTCCAGTGACACCTCTCCACCCTTAGCCCTCCGCACCGATGTTGCCCTCAGGCCACTATATGTGTCGCTATTTACGAGGGCCCATCTAGCGGTGGGCAAGTCATCGTCTACCAGAGCCTTTAGCCATGGGACACTTTTCCTGGTAGACGTTCGATTGTCTCAAGCAATAGCCCAGTATATATAGTCCATCATTTCAATCCCATAACCCAGCATATTTAGATCTCATCACTCTCCAATAGTTCTTGCATCTAGCGAGTGCTGTCTCTGTGCGTGTCCCACGGGCAGGAACAGCACCCGCGCGGTGTACACCTTACATTTCATTAAATTGTCGAAAGGGCCTCTACGCGTTGGCTTCGGCTCCGCGCACGCCTCCCAAAGGTCCGGGACACCATTGTCCCGTGAGCGGGTGCGACATACATAATAATAATAACCAAAACGCAGGGCAGCTTGTGGCGAGCTGTTGGGGAGTAGCCCACGTACCTGAGTGCTCCTGGGGGACCCTGACGGAAGGTGTTGGGTCAGGACCCCCACCTCTGGCTTGCCGTAACCGGCCGGTCAGAGTGGAGTCGCTAGAGCTGCGGCTCGAGAGTGGATGTGGAACGTAAGTGGCGAGTTGGCTTCGGTAGAAAGTCCAGTGACACCTCTCCACCCTTAGCTCTTCGCACCGATGTTGCCCTCAGGCCACTATATGTGTCGCTGTTTACGGGGGCCCATCTAGCGGTGGGCAAGTCATCGTCTACCAGTGCCTTTGGCCATGGGACACTTTTTCTGGTAGACGTCCGATTGTCTCAAGCAATAGCCCAGTATTTATAGTCCATCATTTCAATCCCATAACCAAGCATATTTAGATCTCATCACTCTCCAATAGTTCTTGCATCTAGCGAGTGCTATCTCTGTGTGCGTCCCATGACGGGCAGGAACAGCACCCGCGCGGTGAACACCTTACATTTCATTAAGTTGTCGAAAGGGCCTCTACGCGTTGGCTCCGACTCCGCGCACGCCTCCCAAAGGTCCGGGACACCATTGTCCCGTGAGCGGGTGCGACATACAGATAATAATAATAATGGCGTAGGGATGTGACGACCCCACCGCCCGCTGATTCACTGGCGCAATGAGTCAACGTAGGCAGCAGCTTGTGGCGAGTTGTTTGGGAGAAGCGACCCCACCACAGACCATAAAGACGCCGCCAATGCGCTCTATAGTATCGAAACCGAGCGTGTCAAGTTATATATGCCTACTATGACGTCACGTAAGCAATTTAGTGATGTCCAATACTACCGCCGCGTTAAACCGATTCAAAGGCGCCGCGGACCGACTAAGTACTCTGTAGGCCTTTGCGGTGAGAGGACGTACGCAGCCCGCCCGCTTTAGTTTACAATGTAACCTATGAATTATAAATTCAATGTAACCTATGAATTTACGTTAATACGTCTGTTTCAAGCATACAAAATGTTCCATAATAATAAATCTATATTTTTATGATCGATTTTCTATCGATTATACTTCGAGTTTATAGACAGACAATGAGAAAGCGATTCAAAGATTACAAGTTAGAGATTGTTTTAAGATTGTTATAAGTTCGCCTTTGTACTTATATCTTTTAAGTTTATTGCATTTGTAATTGTTTGCTATGTACAATAAAGTGTTTACATACATACATACCTTTTAAGAATGCAAAACTATAGTTCATTAGAGATAGGGATACACATAAGGAAAATAGATATTTTACAGTGCATATTTTTGGAAAGCATTAAATACTTAAGTGAAATAGTTTAATGACTAAGTGTTTGGTTGTAAGTAAATAAATGCAATTTTATAATTGCATATTCTTCTTCGCTTAAGAGTCCCCAGTAAGCTCGGCCGAATTTCACCTTCCCATACAAACGGACTTTCGTTCTTATTTTAAAACTACGTGTTGGATTGTAACGAAACTTTGCATATACAATGACATGAGGTATATCTAGGCTGAAACTAAAACTAGTTTATATGCCTACAGTGTATAAAACAAACGAACTACAGCAAAAACAAGTTTTGTATGAAAAACTTAAATTCGCTGTAATTTTTTTACTATGGTATCTAAAGCTACATAAACTAATTACAGGCCTGCATATACCTTAACTTATTCTAAGTACAAAGTTTCAGAGCAAACTAGCTAGTCGTTAAAAAATGAGAGCGTAACTCAGCTTGTATGGAGTACCGAGCTTACTGGGGACTTAATGTCCTGATACCTACGTATAGTCAACAATCAAATAAATATTCTACTACTTTTTAAAAGAAGATCCCTGCTTCTGTGACGCGTAAGAATCTATTGCTATGTGGAATGAGCTGCATCGTAGTGCTTATTGTGGTGTTGCGGCACTTGCGGCATCTTGTTATGAGACCACTTACTTGGAATACGACTGGTTTGATTGTACCATTGAAGACGTCATTATTAAAGTGGATCGAACAAATTTTACTGTTTGCTATAGTAGAACGGACCGCAAAATTTCTAACCGACTTGATGCCGCGATGAAATGCACAATGATTTCCCATAAAAGTGATGCTTAGTCCGAATTTTTTAGTCTGCCACGGCGGAACTTGCCGAAAGTAAGAAAAAGAAAGTCATTTCCGGTGCAAAAAAGGGGGTGTCACTTAACCCATCTGATACCGAAATAATAGTTATGGCATCAGTTAGAAATTTACTGGTAGATACAGAAAAGCGAAGTCTGCCAGTATTTTTTTGCCGGAAGTGCTCGGCAGACGCTGTCAAAGGTGACCATCGAGACCCCTAAATAAACCCATCCGATACCACCATGAAACCAATTCCAGTCGGTAGGTATGAACCCTCATTTCATGAATATATAAATCTGCCAAGGCTTTTCCTGCCGAAACACCTTGGCAGACGAGATTGTGTATCCAACATCCGTGGAACCCGTATTTTGAAAGTATACCGATAACGGAATTTTTTATTACTTTATGCTTATATTTGTATATGTATATGTTAATGATAAAATATTTTAATAATTTATTATTATTTACAATACCTATTGGGCTCGGCAGCGAAGATATTGTAGTCCTAACGCATAACTGAACCTGCTCCTGTGGTATGGTAGCGGTACGGGAGGGCTGACAAGTGACGAATATGTGTATAGCGATACAGTGAGGACACGTCATGTCACGTCACTTGTCACCCCTCCCGTGCCGCTCACATACCTCAGGAGCAGGCTCAGTTAAGCGTCAGACCTGTAATTACTTGCTGATATTTCCGATAACTGGTTACTGACAATTTGTCAGGCGAGCTTTAGGCCGATCGGACCCGAGCCCGACACCCGACTCTACCGGATCTGACCCGAAGCCGCACCGCAGCTAGCACCGCCTGCGCCCCATGCATAATAAGGATTGTTACTTGTTAGCGAGACCGTATATAACTTGTAATAAAGATATTTTCTTCTGTATCCGTGATTATCACTCATTTAAATAAAACAATTTAACGGATTATATCGCGTAAATTATCTCATTTGAGTTAATATACGCCGGGAACTCAAATGATATACGCGATATAATCCGTTAAATTGTTTTATTCAGTTGTAATAAAGATGTTTAACCAAATAGAGTCTGGCTATAATATCTTTACCCCACCAATTTTAATTGTTTTATCTGTGCTTTGGTATATGGTAACACTGAATATAGGGCACTAAATAGTCTTAGGAATAATAAATAAGTCACTAACACCACATAATGTATTCTCAGTGCACTTAAGAGGCTGCTAAAAGCTAAATGGCTTCACTTGAACATTATTTTAAACATAAATCATATTGGTGTTATTCAAAAGTAGGTACTAAGATTGGTTAATCTTACCAGCCAGACTTAATGCAATGTAAACACTGCCGCTTATCCCATTGATTACAAAGATAAAGCTTAATTAATTCTTTCAACGAAAATTACTGGGCATGGTCCGACATGCTCCTGTTGGCCGGTTTCATATGGAAAATTGGACACAAGGCGTCTCCAGTCACTATATGATGTAAGTATGCATGTAACCGAAACTGAAAAAGTAAATACTTCCAACGAAAATTGTTTTCAACATCATCACCGTTTTTGAGTTATTGCCGAAAAACAGGTATTCTGAACAAAAGGACGTAAGTGCCGTGGAGATTTTTTTTGCATTTTTTTCGCATGGACGGCTGCGGAACTCTACACTCAGCATGGAGCGACATGCTCTTGGCCGGTTATTTTATAATCTCCCGTTAGTTTCCATAATTGAAAAAACCAGCAGATCGAATCCGGAACACGTAAGTAGTTATATTGCGCTCGGTCAAGAAAGTTGTTTTTAACCATATCACAAACTGTAAAACAAGTAAAGATTATAAAACTATATATTTTCACCTTTTAAAAAACAGTAGCACTAAATGAAGGACATAATTATATGTCACTTACAGTGAGTACCACGTTTCATACCGTTAATGTGTACGCATCTCGACTCGACTGTATCGAATAGCGCCGGGTTTACCTGGAGCGTGTTCACAAACACGAACGAATTACTTTGTGAATAAAGAGAAAAACATTCCGTGATTAATTTTCGCGGTAGTCAAACGTGCGTGAACAATACAAGTTCATCAAATGGCAAAAAGGAAAGTAATTAAAAACCTATCTTTAGAATATCCGAAACACGGCAAGCCGGACACAGAAAAGAGATTAAAAACCAACGGAACGGTTTTTTTTTGCTAACTACAAGCTGCCCGCAACATCGTTGGCGAAAGAGAAAAAAGTCATAACCCTCTTTGCTTTGTCTTCAGCGTAGTTGGGTTGGGTTGTCCAATATGTGTACCAAAAATGGTTGAAATCCATTCAGCTGTTTAGACGTGATGGCGCCACACCGACACATACAAATATACAAAAAATATATTCCGATTCAGTGATCTTTAAATAGTCGGGTTCACTTATTTTTAGAAAATATTTTCAATGAACAGATATTTCATTTTTGCTAATTTGTAATAAAGTGTCGACATGAAAAATCCGGTCGTGCATGATCTTTAAGTTTTACGTAACACCTGACCATAATGTGAGTTTCACCGCACGCTAAACGTATGGTAAAGCAGGTTAAAACGTAAAATTGTGTACTCACCACGGGCAGTTCAAAAGAAAGCCCTCTATCGCATATTTACAACCGTCGCCTGCGGCTCGTGTCACAGATTGCAAAGGAGACCTACGATTTCAGGCTTTCTTTCTTTAACAGCCCTTGGTAAGTAATGTACTATTAAATGACTGCTAATTTAAAATAGCACTTTTTTTAATAATCCATAGATCCACATGTACAAAATAAAGACACAACCACATTAAAATAAAAAGTGTGTGAGTTTACTCTTTATATATTTCATTATACTAATATTTTCTAAAATAACATTAATACCATAAATAAAAAAGATGTTTTACGCTTTGAAGAATATCCCGTGACCAAAAAGTTACATTACTGGTTTCTACTTCGGGTAGTCAGAAGAACTCTGCTTCAAGCATTAAAAGTAGCGTTTCTATGAGACGCAATAATAAAAAAAAACAGTCAAAATGGAAATGAACTGAAGTAGATAATATGTAATAACAGCCCAAACAGAAGTGAATTAAATAACTGATAGTTTTATGAAAGACAATTGAATAATATACTGCTCAAAAGAATATAGGGGACACTAAATTCTTTGATCGTAACGTGAAAATATATATTAGTTGGTAAAATTTATTTTACATACTCTCCAGCTAAAAAGCCTTTTGTTTTTGAATAGTTAATAACCGATTAATTAATTAGTCAATTGTTTTATTTGTTTTAATTGAGATAAAATTAGTTTATTGTAACCATAAAAACTGAACAGAAATTCTCCGCGCAAAAGTGGCCCCTATTTTGTTTTGAGTAGTATATCTATACTACTATAAAGTTGTAAAAATGAAATGTCTGTACAATATGTAATGATTGTTATGGACTATTTGGAGGTGACTAAAACGAAAAATATATTATTTTTGGTTTTTTGTATGTTTATATGTGTCGTTGTGGCTTCATCACGCAAAATCGGCTAAACGGATTTCAACTATTTTTGGTACACGGGTAGTTGGGTATCTTCAGATGGTTATAGGATACTTTTTACCCGACTACGCTGAAGACAAAACGACGGTTTATGACTTTTTCTCCTCCGCGAATGGAGTTGCGGGCATCTTCTAGTTATAAAATAAAAACATAATCATATTAACATACTAGAAGGCGCCCGCAACTTCGTTCGCGGAGGAGAAAAAGTCATAACCCCCCTTTTTTCTTTACCATAGTTGGGTGATTAAAATTGTGGAAATCTGTTTAGCCAATTTTGCGCGATGAAGCCACAGCGACACATAGAAACATACATAAAATAAAAATAAAATATTTTTCATTTTAGTGACCTCCAAATAGTCCGTAACAATCATTTTTTTTAAATATCTTCAATGTACAGACATTTCATTTTTACAAGTTTATAATAGTATAGATATTACTAGAAGATGCCCCCAACTTCGTTCGCGGAGGAGAAAAACTCATAACCCCTGTGTGTGACTCATATTAAGAATAGCGCAATAAATGAATATTTTGTGTAGTATTTGACTTAAGAAACCAATACATATTTCCAATTTAAAATTGTTTTTAATTTTTTTAATTTTGGACTGAAAACGCTGTCGGCCATTTTGTGACGTCACAGGACACTAAGTAAACTTCATGTCGGATCTTGTACGATAGCCCGCTCCAGCCTCACTGCCCTCCTCAAAATGAGGGCACACGCCCGGCCCGTCATCACGGGTCGCGACCCCGCCACAGCCCAAGGTGCCGCAAGGCAGTACGGGCCCCCCTGCACCCCTCCACGGGGGTGTACGAGAAGACGACGCTTACTTATCTTATACGAGTGCAATTCGCTGTGTAGCCATGTGCTGTGACATTGACATTATGATACAAGTGACTTGTGGACTTTTGAGGTTGTGATCGTGAACGTTTTATTATTTGTAAAAACCTCTAATCCGCCGTGTTACTGTTACAGCTTTCCCGTTTTATTGATAAGAGCAATTCATGAATGTTGGAATTATGAAGGCAGAAATTTACCAAGAATCGACAAATTCATGGTCGGTAGTTTTTGATGTGTTCTTGCATTCTCGGACAACACAATAATGATAATAACTATATTTTCCATATAAACCGGTGGAAGTCATGAATTTTAATAGGAAGTATCGATGTTTTTACACTGATGAAATTGTAAAATGTTTGTTTTCAACCCCTGTGACGTCGAAGCATAGAGAATCTAAAGACTAATATGGCGTACAGCGTTTTCGCCTGTTTACGTCAAGTAAACCTATAAAATATATTTTTATGCGGTTTTCTAGGTCCCAAAAAAATATGGTAATATGTTTTTTTCTGCTAATCAGACAATAATGAATATTTTAAGACCTACTTTAAAAAAAGTAAAGTAGCCTATTCTCATTGAAACATTTTAATTATGTTCTTGACATTGTTATAATTCACTAGTACTGTTATCTCCTCTAAATAATATCGCGAAATGCTAAATAAAATACTTAAACAATTTTCGTTCTTGCCTAAACGATATCCGCCATTATGTAACGTCATATTCATAAGAGCGCATCATCATGTGACTTACGTCCTTTTATTGTGGCGCTATTTTTTGACAATAACTCAAAAACGGTATATCCGATCATGTTGAAAATAATTTTCGTCAAAAGTATTTATTAAGTGTTTTCGTAGAATTCACATTTTATAAAATAAAACGCCCGAACATAATTTATGTTGCTTTATGGACTTATTATTGTAACAAATATAATTACTTAATCAAAAAATACGACATTCGGGCGGATGGACAGACGAACGGACATCATGACGAAACTATGAAGGGTTCCTTTTTTACCATTTAGGCTACAGTTATAAATGGCGCGAATATAGCAGAAACATTTTTTTTCACAGACAGTGTCGAATAATTCGTATTGAGCGTCATATACCTAATGTTTATTGCAGTATGGAGGTTTGTCGCGATGCAATTTTGGATAACTACTAAACTAGCTGGTAAAATATTTTTAATCTATACTACTATGAAGTTGTAATAAACCGGCTAAGAGCATGTCGGACCATTTTCAGTGTAGGGTTCCGCAGTCGTTCATACAAAAAAATGCACTACAGATGAAAAAAAATACGATATAAAAAAGTGCGCTAGCAAAAAACCGTATCACCACGGCACCTTCGTTCTTTAGCTGAGAAGCGCCTTTTGTTGACAATTACTTAAAAACGGTAAGTCCGATCACTTTGAAAACAATTTTCATTGGAAGTATTTATTAAGCTTTATATTTGTAATTTTTTTCATATTTTTTAAACATACCGTGTAGGAAATGGGGGGGGGGGGGGGAGGAGACACAATTTAAGCAAATTTCTGAAAATTGAGTACCTGTATTTTTAAAAGAACTATCGAAATATGCGTCACACATTGATATTGGCTGAAAAAAAAAACATTTTTCAGTATCAGTTACATGTATGGAGTATGGAGTGACCCCTCTATTAATATATTTTATTATTTAGCTATCAAACTAAGTAGCGGCTTATACAAGACACCTATCCTCCAAATTTCTTCAATTGGTACACGGGTAGCTGGGTATCACCAGATAGTTATAGGATACTCTTTACCCGACTACGCTGAAGAAAAAAAAGGTTATGACTATTTCACCTTCGCGAACGAAGTTGCGGGCACCTTCTAGTATAATATAAGTAGCAATTGTTAAAAAATCATAAATTAAATAAGTACTATAGAATAAGTCATTAATGTATGATTTAGGTATAGATAAAGTAAATGACAGATTATTTTATAGTAACCTACATAATTATTATATTTTTTTCAAACATGCAATGAAATATTGATGTTATGCTATGTTTCCTGCGAAGTATGACGTTTCAGGTGCGGCTAGGATAAGAGCTCGTTAATGGAACCTCCTCTCTTTTTTAATTGCCATTCCACATAAATTTATGGCACAGGCATTATGATATTTATTTCATTGCAGGTTTGAAAAAAGCACTATAACCTCGGCGGGGAATATGGGGTTACCCGCCTCATACCTATCCGGCCTAGCTTTGCTCGACCGTCTATATGTCTTCGGCCGGCAACCCCTTCCGTCCCGGCCTCTGTAGTAATGTACTATTAAATATCGTTGCTTGAAACACAAAAATATTCATACTAATATTTGTAAATATTATATATACCACATCTAATCAAAATGGCGCGCGGCGGCCGGTGCATTTCTCTATGAGCGCGCAAGGGCGATGAGGCAAAGGCTAATTGGCCAGTAAGACAAACATTAATACTAAATATAATACACTGAATAATTATAATCAATTCAATACAAAGAAAATGTTATTTTGTTTAGAAAACTTTATTATTATATTGACATTAATTGTTTTTTATTAGTTGTACTTATATTATAATGCCTATAATGTTTTTAGTACCTAAAAACTATTTGATGACGTTTAAAAATACTGTAATGAAAAGGCACTAGTGCGATTATGGAATGTAAAAAAACACGCGTGTGTAATGACATAAAAACAATGTGATAAGAGCCACTTTACGAGCAAATGAGTTGAAAAACAGTTATTAACTTTCAATACATAATGATAGACATGTTAATAGTTAGTTTTCTGAAAATCATATAAGTCAGATTAACAACTTAAAACTTATAAATGTATAAACTTAAATAAAATAACATAGTATAAAAGTAGAATTCAATCTATTTTATATTTTCCAGTTAAAGTTTCGTATTTGAATTTTGAAAACGCAAGTAAAAGTGTAATTCAATAAGAAAATATTTTTTTGTATTATACCATATCGTGTTAAAATCTCATCTCATGTATGTGTTACGAGTTCTTTAGTGAGTAAATTCTTAAGCAGTTTAATAATTGACAACATTTCATATTTCTATATTTATTAGTTCTAATAAAAAAAAAACGTGAGTTTGACAATTGACATTGTCATAATTTGATTTAATGATTTGCTTCTCAATTTTCTCAGCTTAAATTAAAATTGCAGTTTAAATAACTATAACATTTTTTATCTACTTACATATCAATCATTAGTTCTCTAAAATGCGTTCAGAAACCGTAGGAAATGACCAGCAATATTACAACCAAATTTACTATGACAACTTTCTTGTCTAGTAAAATCTGTACTTTAATGTTATTTCAGTATCGTTTTTTGTAAGGTTATGAGTTTAAATTAGGAACAGCTGGTAAAACTAAAGTGGATCTCTATTCTAGTATCCATAGATATTAAAAGAGTTATTGATACGAAACGTCAATCCTATATGATTTTGTAATATAAACCTTCGGACTTCATTCGTTTGTCTATGAAAAAAAAAAAAACATTCATTTTGACGGAGGATCGAATTTTACGCAAATCTGTTATGTAGTTTTTGCGTACCAGCGTAACGCACGACTTGTCGCCTTAAATTCATTTATCGATGATAAGGGTATTTTTCCGGGATAAAAAGTAACCTATGTCCTTCCCCTGGACTCAAACTATCTTCATATCAAATTTCATTCCAATCGGTTCAGCGCTGTAAGCGTGAAGAGGTAACAGGCAGACAGACAGACAGACAGACAGACACACTTTCTCATTTATAATATTAGTATGGATGATAATATTTACCCATATGATCTTAGCGTCAACTTACGTTACGTTCTATAGTATCGTCACTTTAAAAAAAGAAAGATTTTTCTGTCTAATTGGTCAAAATTCATGGCATTTCCCACGTTAATTTAACATTTGTTGTTGACTAGCGCCAACACCTTTGCTCGTTTTTTTCTTGCTGTTGCAAAGCGCCTTATGCAAGCGCATGCAAATAAATTCGTCATATAAAGATATTCCACATGAATCCCATAATTGTAATGTTATTTATACGGTGTTAACATACGAGTACAGAACCGGCCGAAAATATACATCCTTTGTTTTGTTTCTCCATACTAATACTAATTTACAGTGTTCAGAGTAGGTATTTACCTAACCTTAGTAGAACAGAGTTAAGAAGTGGAGACTGAGACTGCAATTTATTCCTAAGTAAATTGGAAACTTACTAAGTACATAATAATGTTATAAAAGGAGTAGAAAATAATGTATGTGTTTAAAAGCTTTTAAGTAACTTGCAATGTAATGTACTTTTATACGGGTAAGTAGGTGTATCTTTGGTGACAATACAATAATATGGCATCATGGAGCTGGTCTGATGAAGGAATCAGAAGGTGGCCATAGGGACTCTTTTAACTAAATATTTCCGATTTTCAATATATTTAAACTATCATGGAGTGTATAAATTCATTATAAGAAAATATTATGAGCATTTTCAGATTATTACTTTATTTCTATTTTTAGGGCCTTTATGTAAAGGTGGGGTTATTTAATTCATAGTATTTTTTTAAGGAAAACTAAATGGAACAAGTTTTTTTATTTTGTTTTTAGAATCAACAATAATTCGCATTAATTAAAAAAAATGGGACTAATTGAAACCAATTAAGGATAGGATGTGTCCAGGAAAAAGTCAATATCGCTTTGGACGCTCAGGGCTTGTGCGGCAGTGTAAGAAAACTATTTTCTGTGAGTAAATAGATATCATGTACTTTGTGAGATAACTATGGCGCATAACAAGAGCGTCTGGCTTTTTTTTTTCTATACTGCTATGTACTTAATGCAATAATACAATGTACTGAAAAGCAACAAAATAAAGACTGATTCTGAAAACTGCCAGGTGCTTCTTTCTAAAGTGAGCGAAAAAATGTAAACAAATATGGCTGACTATCAATTGCATTTGTTGTCTATGAAAATAGTGATGGGAATAGTATTAATATTCATCGACTAAAAATATCCTTCGCGAGATCCTTACGAACTGGAAGGAACATTCATAAATAAATATGTAGGTATTATTAATTCTTCTATCAATTCTTACCCAATAATAGACAACATTTTGGCTCATGGCTTCCTAAAAGTAGTAGGGAATAGAGAAGAAAAGTCAATGGGCGATTAAATTTAAAATTATTTGAATAAAATACATTCCATTTGAAATTACCGAAGAGATATTTATTTTCAAATACTTCCACGGTCACTGGATGCGCTATCCCCCTCCGAAGTGTCATCAGTGACTGTGATAATGAAAGGCTATGTGATAGCCTCCGTCGCACAGATCTTATTCGACGGTAATGTCATTCCCGTTTTCAAACTGGTCAAGGATCTAGGCTTAGTTTTAGACTCTAACCTTACATGCACTCGTCAACTTACGGAGGTAAGTAGGAAGGTTTCTGTTAAGTTTAAAAATTTTCTCCCAGACACTTGTACAGACTCTGGTGTTACCTCTCGTAGATTATGCTGATGCGTGCCTCACCAAAATTACCCAAGAGTCCCTTAATAAGCTAGATTGTCTCCTTAACAATGGCATACGTTTCATCTTCGGCCTTCGTAAATATGACCGTTTCATTCTTTCGCCGTCAGCTCAATTGGCTTCCCATACGAGGTCGCAGGCAGGGACCGGAACCGCTTACCTTTAAATAGGGTTTTTAAGCCGGTTTTTATAACGCTGGGTTTAAGAAAACCTTTTGATCAGGTTAAACTTATCAACGGCTTAGCGCTTAAACGATTAAGCCGATCGTTTGAATTAACTCAGCTAACTCATAACCCAAACAAACCCCGGTTAGGGTTTTTAATAGTAAACGGCTTTTTGCTGAGAGCATACAAAATTTATCTGAACCTTCATAGATATTCGATTCATTTTTGCTAAGCCGTTACTTGAATTAACTTAACTTAACCCGAAACCCAATAAAAACCCCAGGGTTTTTAGTATAGGTAAGATTCAGCATTAAACGCAAGCTATTACGGTCTTAAGCGTTTTAGTGATACAGTTTATTTTTGATTGGAGTTCGCCAAATCGAGTTCGATATGATGGCCCAGAGCGGCGCAGGCGGTGTCTGTCAAAGATTTTGCAAAACGCCGCTTCTTTTTTGCGTACAAACATGCACCTAACTGTTTACAATATAGATCCCATTAGCGTTAGAGCATTAATGTATTGCATTTGTTTCGGCAAATTGATTTGTTTACCTATAAAGTTCGTTACTTTTTTTTCAACAGTGAGCAGTGAAATTGTCAACGTTTTCTAAGTCAAAAAAAAATCGGCCAAAAAATGCCGTACGATGCTCAGTGTAGGGTTCCGCAGCCGTACAAGAAAATGTACTACTTAACAGATAAAAAAAAGGAAATTTAAAAGTGTCGATACTTGATAACGAGCATATCGCCACGGCACTTACGTCTTTTTGCTAAGAAGCGCCGTTTCTTGGCAATAACTCAAAAACGGTATATCCGATCATGTTGAATACTTTTTTGAAATTATTTATTAAGTTGAATCTGTGCAGTTCTTTTTGTATTTTTTGGACGTACCGTTTAGAAAATAGAGAAGGGGGGACACAATTATTTCCGAAAATATTCACTAGATAAAGTAAAAAAATATTTAAACCTTAAAGTCATTAAAAAAACTGTCAAATTATGTGCCGCACTTTGATATTTGCTGTATTACTTTTTTCAGTTTCGGTCCATCTATCCTACATATAATGGACTATCCCCTAAAAACATTTTATTTTTCTATTTATCTATCAAACTAAGTAGCAACTTGTACAAGACACATACTTCAAATTTAATCAATAAACTCGTAGATCATGTACCTATTTTTTGAGTAAAATGCCTGTGAAATGCGGACGGATGGACATGATGAAACTATTAAGGTTCCGTTTTTGCTATTTTGGCTACGGAACCCTAAAAAAACAAATTGTGCTGTTTGCATTGTACTTACCTACTGTGCAATGCCGCTACCTTACAAAATTCCTTTCATTGGTATTTTAAATATGATGATGAAGTGTCTAATACCAGATTGCGTCAACTCATAAATTAAAGGTAAGTAAGTAAGCAACATTACATTTGCACAATACCCGAAATCTCTTTATTGGTTTCTGGCCATTTTTGGTAATTAATAGAATGATACAAGCCCGCGAACGAAGGCACACTCGCGCTTCAAAAACTGACGATTTTTTTATTAAAGCCTGACCTTAATATTTATGAGCCTTGTCAAGAGGGCGCATTCATATGGCAAAAATTTAGCAAATGTCAGTTCAGTCCAAAAAAATAATATTGGCCACTGCATATTTTTTCTATGACATGTTTCAACACTACGAAAGCATTACCTACTTTTTGAAGATTAAATAAAGTGACGATCGATTTTTCTGCAGTCACTGCTTACAGTTCATGAATTTTCCCGACTAGTCGTTATTATTTCAATATTTTACTGCTGGGTAATAACTAAAGTATCTCAAAACTACTTTTCACTAAATTCAAAAGAGCGTCTCCGCCTTGTGCAACATTCCTTGATGATTTGACTCAATGTATCGCCATTATTTGTTAATTACGTAAAAAACTAAAAAATACGGCTCCAATATTTTTTTTTATTACGAACTAATAATTAAGATTTAGCCATCGTCCCTATACATACAGCGTGATGTTACTATTGATAATTATAAGTGCCCCCTTTGTTAATCTTCCTTAATGAGAAATTATAATTATAAGCTATGCCTCTTTATATTTATGACATTTTGATTTCGTATTTACTGGTTATGGTATATTTTCGTTTTCGACTGATCAGTTGAATCGCAAATTTGCAAATAAAAATATATTGAGGCTACGATAATTGATAATTCTAATAAATACAGCTAAATTATGAGTATTTATTTATTATTTCAACCACATCCTCACAAAATTCTTCGATGTCCTCTTCTGCTGCGATACTATTAATTAAAATGTCTAAATACTTAATATAGTTTCTTTATTGCAAACACAAAAACAATCTGCTAAAACCGCGTTGCTATATGTTTTTGTAGAAACACCCTCAACACTAGGACCACCTGGAAAAAGAATTACTATTTAACATGAAATATGATTGTGCTTAAATTTATTATCATCACTACTTTGAAAATAACTCATGGTCAACCCACTACCTACGTATAAATCCTCTAAAATAGAGCATTGTGAACTTGGCTGACACACTGCCGTGAAGATACACGGCGCTAGATAATTGACAGTTAACCCAATTTTACTTTTTAGTCACAATCTCACAAACATTACCTCTTTATAAGTAATATTAAATACCTATTCTTGCAGTTTTCAACGGTCTCAGGTACTTATCATCATGCTTATGCTAGTCGTAGTGCTCACCGCTCACACCGGATATGGAATACTCAGGAGTTTATTTGCACTTCTTTTCCCTTTAACGACATAATTTTTTTGCCGTATAAGATTGATGCATTCGGAATCCAAATAATTATCCGATACTGGATAGTTACTATGGTTTTTCTTGGCCTAAAACACAAGTAAACCAATTTAGTGCATACAAAATCCTACATAGTACCAATGTAAGCTTTTCCAAGAATGATTAAATAAATTTCGTTACTAATATTTATACTACTTGTGAATCGATAACGCAATATTTACTTACCATACTCAATCTTGCCAAAATGTGATCAATCTCTTTGAGAGTCTTGAGATTGAGACACACCGTACGGCTGGAGCGATCGTGAAACGAAACTAAAACATGGTGTACCAACCAATGTTATAAGGTTAGGCTCGTCACGAGGACGCCTCCCCCCTGAAGACGTGCCTCATTCCGATAAGTATAACCGCTTTATTAAGCGAAATAAAAACCGCTTAAAAACCCCTAACCCAAAACCTATAGGTTAATTACGCTTAACTCAGTCAATAAGCTTAACCCCCTTATAAGTTAAGCCAGTCCGGTCTTAATCCGAACAAGCGATTAATCCTCGAACAGCTTAAGCCATTCGACCGAATTAGGCCAAAAAACGGGTTTTCCGGTCTCTGGTCGCAGGTCTCTTAGAATCCTTTGTTTCCTATTCTCTATTCTGTTCGAGCCTTCTGCTCCAGGATATCTCAAAAGCAAATTCGTTTTTCAAACTCCCCGTCCAGGCTGTGAACTACGTTCCTCCCAAATTCTCAAACTCTCAATTCCTTCACTCCATACCGGCTTCATGTCAAATTCTTTCGCCGTTCAGGCAAGCCGTCTCTGGAATTCGCTCCCTCTTTCTATCAGACAAGCCTCAAGCGGATGCTACGTAGGCATCTCCTGGAACAAGAACTCAAGTAGCGTTCATCTTCCATCTTCCATGCAGTAGCTGGTATATTTTGTATTTATTATTTATATGTAATATATATATATATATTGTATATCATATATAGTATAGGTATAAGTAAATATGTATGCATTATTTGCTTGTGTATCCTAACGCTCCCAGTACTGAATGTTTTTCTCCACTGCACCATTTTCATGCTTCTCTGTTTGGCCCTATGGTTGGCTGGTAGAGAATGCCTTTTGGCATTAAGTTCGCCATTTGTACTTTACTTACTTTTTTTGTGCAATAATGTTTATATAAATGAATAGCCGCAATATCTATGACGGTGTCGGAAATCCCGTCTATTTTTTTTATTTTTTTCTCCTCTTTTATGACGAATCTCACACAGTTTGCCCATTGTTCAGAACCGAGTTCGGCTAAACCTTCTCGAAGCAAACTTTTGATCTCCGCCATTTTTAAAGTTTTATTATTCCTGCTCACATACAACTTCACTTGTGCCCAAATTAGCTCTATGGGGTTAAATTCGCAGTGGTAAGGTGGAAGGCGCAGCACAGTTATACCTTTCGACTTAGCTAATTCGTCAACAAATTTGGTGTTATACTTTTCTTTGTCTAACTTTGCAACCAAATCCGCTTTGGCCTCTTTTGGCTCGAATGGGATATTCTTCCTTCCTAACCACGCCTGGGTTGCGTCTTTCCGCCAGGACATATTAGGCACTAGTTCCAATTGCCGCGAATGATATGAAGCGTTGTCCATGACCACTACCGACCCTGGCTCAACTTTTTGTAAAAATCCTTCAAACATTATTCATGAAATAAACTTTGTTTGCTAGCTTGTTTCGGTAGCTTTAATCCAGTGGTCCTGGCTCAGTCATTGTAATCTAAATAAAAGTAAGATAATAAGACACACTAAACACATACACTTTTTGAGTTTAATTCAATAGAAATCTAAAAAGTTACCTTTATAACGATTGAAGAGGAAATGAGGTCCGTAAATAGCAAATCGAATTGCTTAATTCAGTAGCAAAAATGCAACAAAATCCCAATGCTTATCTTAGTCTAATTATGAAACAGCCAAGTCGTAGTTTATCCAGTAGCAAAAGTCTAGCAGAAATGAGTTGCAAATTTTCTCAAATACCCACCAATTCTGGCAGTCATGGTTAAGCCGCATACACTCGCGAACAGTCATTTTGTATTTCCCTACATACATTTCCAAATTATTAAATTAAAAAAATTTCGTGTCTAAATCGAATCGATAACAAAATAACACTGGTCATGTCCCATCACTAACAATTCAAGTTTTTTCATAGACAATATAGATTTAGACGAGTAAAAAATCTCGGCTAGCCTTCGACATATATCGTAAAACACGTTCCTAGATTTCTTTTAACTTTAATAGTAATAAATATCAGCTATTTTAACTAAAAATGTATGTGAACTCAAGGTTTAAAGTTGGTGATGAGATCAAGATTGTGTTCTGAAAGTGCATGATTACGAAATAATACAGGTTTGTTTACATTTTTTTCGTTTTCAACTGGTGCTCACTTTAAGGTGCTCAATAATAAAAGTATTAATTATGTGACATGACATATTTATTTTCAGATAGGTAGTCTCTTGTTTTGTATTGCTGCAAAAGCTTAGAAGTTTCAAAACGACTTTCGGTCCTCCTAGGCACATTCTAGCATAAAATAAATTAAATTAAAACCAAAAATATTCAAATCCATACAACCATTACAATTCCAGAAATTGTAAAATAAAAGAAACATAATCCATCAGTTATTTTTAAAAATTTAGAAAAAAAAGACATTCTTCAAAGCCATTAAAATAATATAAAGAACATGTCTGAAAATGGTCACTATACTTTCTTATTTATCTTATCTTTAACGATCAACAGTTCTTCCCATAAAAATTATATAATGTTCCATTCAGGTGATTGACTTAGCCATTCCATTCGAGCCACGAGTCGTCGTTCAAGCTATTCTCTTAGACGTTTTGTTCGATGTTTTGGATCGTTATCCAGCTGGAACACGAACCCACAAAAATCGTCGTGCATATGTATTATATTATCACATTGTAATGGAGGTGTCATGATACCGTCAATTCTATAAGTGGAGCCACACCTTTTGCGGAAAAAACACCCCACAACATGACAGAACCACCTCCAGAATTTAGTTCTCGGGCTTGTCGAGTACCTGTGGGACGCGAATCCACTTTTACCATTACTACCAAACTGCTTAAAAAGCTCCATAGAACATCAGATTACTGTCGCGATGTCCAGTGCTCGCGTGCTTTATACCAAGCTACTCGTATCTTTTGGATTTTTAAGATACTTGCGGTCTCTTTACAGAATGTTAGTTCCGCGTAATCCGGCGGCATTATCTAAATATCGGGCGCCGTTAGCCGAGGATTCACATGAGAGACACGCGTAATATTACGATCGATGATAAAGGTACTACAGCGAGGTATACCGCGTATTTTACTACTAATTATACTCATGTAAATAAAACAATTTGAAGGATTATATCGCGTATATTATCTCATTTGAGTTCCAGACGTTTCGGAAGCTTTTCAGCTTTCCATGGTGGACTGATTAATCCCCGAACGGTGTAAATATATCCTATCTGTTAAAAAGTAGTTTAATAGTCTTTGTTTTTTATAATATTATAATTAGTAATGTAGCCTGGGAGTTATTCTTTGCGGCGTTTCTTTTCTCCTCAGTACGCCTCATTTGTGAAATGCTGCTACTACTAGTAAATTATTAAAATAAAATAATTTAGCCCTTCTGGCACATGTGTAACTAACTGTCTTTTCTCCAAATTGCTCGGAAATGTTCCCATCAATGTAGTAAAAACATACCGCAAAGTCAATCAATTTAAAAAAGAGTGGCATTACTTCCCGAACATGCCTGGGAAGTATACATTATTGTGCAGGGTTTTACTTTTTAATTTCATCCACGACTTTGAATATTCATCATACAGCCAATTGACCACTAGTAAAAAAAACTTTTAATTGTTTTTTAGGTTTAGTTAATGCATGGTTAATGCCAATAATAATAGAAAAAAAAACAATAATTATTGTGTCCATATCAAAATACAGTTTATTCAGTCTTAATGATTTTCTGGGACTAATAAATATTTTGTAGCAAAGGTATATTGTTTTTTTAAATAATGTTGTGGGTTTAGGAATTACCGATTTAACTAAAAGTGATAAGGCATATATTTATATTGACTACTTATTCCTATAGGTTTTCTTTTTTAAAATTTATTTTCATTGCTATATTTTATGTAGAACCAAATATACAATTCGGATCCAAGACTTTGAACATTAATATCCTTAAAAAAAATTAAGGCGGGAACGTGAATTTCATTTCGTCAAAGATTGTCTGCCGTGTTATTTTTACGAAAATAAGTTATATAAACATGTATAAAATTTCCTCGCATATTTGGAGAAAAGCAGTATACATACAATACATGCCTCGGCAGGAATGTCATTTCGTGGATTCGTATCTAAAACCATTCTCATGCACGAAATTACTTTTCCCGCCCTCTGCAGTAATATACTATTACAGCTTAGACCCATTTGGCATGTATGTACACCTTTATTTGTTTTTTAAAATTTGTGCAAACTACCCAGTTTGCACAAATTTTAACTTTGACAAAGTAAAATATATCTTTTCTCAGTCCACCCGTGACCACGGAAAGCTGAAAAGCTTCCGAAACGTCGAGAACTCAAATGAGATAATATACGTGATATAATCCGTTAAATTGTTTTATTTAAATGAGTAATAATCGCGGAAACAGAAGACAATATTACTAACTAGATTCTGCCCGCGATTTAGTCCGACTTAAATTCGTTTATCGCGGATAAGGGTATTTTTCCGGGATAAAAAGTAGCCTATGTCCTTCCCCGGAACTCAAACTATCTCCATACCAAATTTCATCTAAATCGGTTCAGCGGTTTAAGCGTGAAGAGGTAACAGACAGACAGACACACTTTCGCATTTATATTATTATAGTATGGATTATACTCCTTGGAATTGAAACACTTAAGTAACTTTCATTCCGCTGATCGGGAAATCCAAATTGCTGTTATAGCTCTTTATCGATATCTTTCTGGAAACAATCGCATATGTGTCCTGGTTTTCTTATCGGTTGTCCAAGGAATCTATAAATAATACCTACTAGTTAATGTAGTAATGTAAAGAGAGTTTTGTCCTACAACAGGAAGGTTATATTTTGTGCCCAGTACTGTATAACTATATTACAATCACACAGAGACAGCCAGTCGCGCTTTGTGACGTGTCAAACTTCGTCCGAAATGTTTTACATATTTAGCAAAAACCCTAAAATAAAAGAGAATCTCCTGAAAAGTAAAGAAAGCACAAGCGCTATTTTCTCTCCTGCATACTCGCAACCTCATTTAATGTTTATAACAAGGATACCAGTTCAGACTTTGAGTAGAAGAGTGTTAAAAATGTTGTTTTAAAGAGCCTCTGCAACGCCATGTGCCATGTTTCGCACTGCAATGTTGTCAAATTGTATAATTGAAATAAGTACGATTATTAAGTGCTAAACTTACCTAAAACTTCTTCACAGGGTTGGCTAAGGGGACGCCTGGATGGAGACGTCTTTTGCTGAGGAAGATTCTGGGGTTGAGGCTTTAGCACGTGCCCCGGAACTGCGCCCTCCTGCGGCGGTTCACCCGGCACCCGCACCACCCACCAGTCGGCTCGGGTCTGCCAGCTTTCCACAACTTCTACTTGCTGTCCTTTCGTGACAGATAGTTCACCAGCGCCGCCGGCTACATGCTCCGCCACGATCCAAGTCATTTCTGGCCCAGCCTGCACAAAATAAATACGAGCTATTGTTCAACGTCAAGTTTGTGTCTAACTAACAAGTAATATGCATGTATATGCTCTTACTTAAATACAATTAGAAAATGCTTTAAATGAAATTAAATATTAAATTGCCAAACAGATTACAGGATAAATTACATTAGTCTGCAGTCTCAGTAATGTTTAAAAATATGATTATGACAAATGTATCTAATAAATATTCAACATTGTATCGAGTAAAAAATATGCTCACCCAGCAACTTTAGTAGAGCGCAGAGTTGGGCGCAATCAATTACTTTTGGAATTAATTACACGATTACATTACAATAATTGTGATTCCTCAGCAATCGAGTACTTGGGTAATCAACATTACTGTAATTCTGGACTGGGATTACATTTTTAATCGATTACTTTGGAATTAATATTGAATACCACTACTGTAACTGTGATTCCTCGGTAATCGAGTAATTGAGTAGTTTGAATAACTACATTCCAGACTAGATTACACACTCCATTAGAGTCATTACATACATAGTGCGTGTCATTGCCAGGGTTGTCAGGGGTGCAATTCCAACTGTTCTAGAAACTTGAAATTTGGTACAAATATCCGAAAAAATGTTTTTTATGTATGTTGATCTATGTCAGTTACCAATATAAAATCGCACTATACTGCCTACTTTTGCTTACAAGCCCCTGCTTTGCTAACACTTTATAACGCATATTTTGATATCTCGATTGTCGTTTAAGACGAACTATTTACACACCTACAAATTTCTACGGAACCCTCGATGCTCGAGTCCAACTCGCTCTTGGCGGTTTTTAACTGACTTCAAAAAATAAATCTCAATTCGCCAGGACTTTTTTATATGTACGTTCACTGGATTACTCGGTGAATACTGGACCGATTTCAAAAACTATTTTTTTGAATAAAGGACGCTTGCATTCAAAATATATAAATTGGTAAAGTAATGAAGACCATAGATTGCCACAAACTTAAATAATCCTGATGAGAATGGTACCATCGAGCTGATTTGATGGTGGAGGCGGAATGTAGGCGCCGGATCTCCATAATAAAATAATGTATCCCAGCTGTGTATGGACTTGTTGGAATCGCGTGAAAAACAAAAAGAATTATTAACAAAAAATAAAACCGACTCCAAAAAACATCTGTATAGTAAAAAAATACTGTATTATATAGATTCTTCAATTTACTTATAAGTAACATTATTTATATATATATATATACATATTTATGTACAATTATTACTATTTGAAAGTCGGTGCCAACCATGTAGCCACTTACTAAAAACGCGACGACGAGCTTTAATTGTATATATTGAGTTGAAAAGAGGTTACTATTAAGTAAATTGAAGAAATTATATTATACAAAATTCCAATTAAAACTGTGTGCAAAAAACTAAGTACTTTTTCGTATGCCTTATATATACTACGGAAAATAGTTGGAGAATCAGCAGTGTTGACTGCATACAACGTATAAGTTTCTTCAACACCAAGATAAGGGGTCATATTCTAGGGTAACTCTACTGATCGGGAATTAGTCTTTAGAGAGCATAAAAAATGCTTAAGAGCAGTACGTGGCCTGCGGCCCATGGATTCATGTAAAACTCATTTCGTAGACCTAAACATTCTTACCTTCCTTTCTCTGTATATATTTGAAGTAACTTTATTTGTGAAATCGAATCCTAATGAGTTTCAGTGTTTTTCAAGTAGAAGATTACATAACAAGTAGTGTGCAGCCCCACCTAAGACAAGGCTTATTTAAAAAAGTATTATAGGAAAGGCCCCGAAAATATTTAATCATCTACCTGCTGATATCAGGAGAAAAGAAACGGTTCTAAAATTTAAGCGGCCTTAAAGTGGATTTCTGGTTAAAAAAGCTTACTATTCAGTCAACGAATACTCAAGTAATAACTTGAATTTAGTGCAATAAGCATGTAGGCTATAAGATTTTTGTATGCCTTGAGGCGGAACATAGCTGGACTATCACATGTACCTACCATCTAGCATAATTACAATGTGTGCATACCTATTGTTCACAAATAAATGATTTGAATTTGTATATGAACAGTATTTTTTTTGCTCCTTTGAGAGTAGGTTTTATTTTTTGTTAATTATACACATTTTGTAAATATTTAAGTATTTTGACTTACACGGCTTAAAAGACACAGCCGTCTGACACAAAGATGTATGGACGGACAGCGGAGGTTTAGTAATAAATAGCCATAACACCTTCGCGAAATTATTTCCCAGTTTCTGAACGCAACTTTAAATGTCATATCACACCAAGAATAGTTATTTGTTATGCAAGGCTGCAAAGTTGTTATTTGGCGCGAGTGCTTTAATTGAAAGCCGAGCAACCGAAGGAATGGTTCAAATATAGATTCCTAAGCGTAGCGAGGCTTTCAAGGCACGAGAAGCCAAATAATTTTGCAGCCGTGCGAAGCACACAACTTTTCAACTCACTAAAGCGAGGAAATGTGTGATGTAATAAAACTATGAAATGTATTTCAAAAAAAACTTTTTCGATTTAAAACTAGTAACAATGAACCTACGAAACACACTAATAATAGTTATAAGATGACAAAAAATAAACGACAGAGATCAGTAAATAAGCCATACTGGTCGAGTATGAGATACTGGACGGACAGAGTCGTAGGCTATAATATAATACGAGGCCAGACTGGCATTTACGGTCGAAGCATGTATGTATAGTGTTTTTCTCAAAAAATGTACCTTAAAAATATTTTAGAACAATATAGGCACTAAGCCCGCTTTAATTCGCAAATATTTTTTTAACATGCACTTTGCGTTTAGTTATTTTCACGGTCAGATCATTGGAATCAAATGTTTAATGTAAAAAATATTTTTTTTTTTCAGTAATAATGTTCAATTAATAAATGATACTTTAAAAAAAACATAAAAAATACAATCCCAAAATATTAACATTAATTTCGACTTGTTTCTGCTATTTTACATGGTTTAATTATGAACAAAACGCAGCTTAGAATCTACTTCCGCGCAAACATCATGGGCATATTGTTTTTCTTTAAACGTGTTTTTTTTTATCTGCCGAGACTGTCAACCTCTTTTATTTATTTTTTTCGATAAAAAAATTGCATGCATCTTACTTGGTAATAAAAGCAATTAGTCGTGTGAAAAATAAATAATATTTTTTTAAATAATGAAATATTTATGGTACATAAAATAACGTTTAAAGATGATTAATTAACTTTTTGAATTCATATACGACCTCATTGCACTCTCATTTTAAGTCTTCGTACAGGTCGGTTTGAGAAAAAATATAAATTCGAACTTCAAATGACTTTTGCACGCTAGCGTGCAAAATTGATTTTTCCATGCAGATTTGGCGCTTTAAATGGAACTTTATTGTTCGATTGTTATTGTCACTATTTAGCATTTTCAGTCACGAAATATGCGAGATTCCGAATTTTGCGGATATATGTTATCGATTCGAAAACTTTCATTATTTTACTTAATATTATTATAGATATGTTTCAATCGGGTATACCGTAACTCCCAACGGGTTAATTTAATAGTCTATTTAGTAATCTAGTAGTAATCAAGTGAACGATTCCTGTAACCGGCCTGTTTGGAACCGTCATTGATTCCCAATTACTTGTAATTGTAATATTTGTATCGATGACTACTGATTCCTTATTATGTAATGGTAATCACCATTTCAACTCATTACATTACAAGTAAATTGACAACCAGTAATGGATTATAGCAATGCCCATCTTCTAGAGCGTTAAGATTTTTTTTCATGTCGTTATATGTAATAAAAGTTTGTTGTAAGTTACGATTTCGTTATACGGTATAATACTGAATTACTCTTGTGCACTATTAGCTTTTTAAGCCAAGTACAGCGTAGGCCATACATTTTTGCAAACACAACTGTCAGAGTGAGCGGCGGGAAATTGGCGGGAAACTATAGGTCACTTCGTGCAATTTTATTCATAATGGAGCATTTCGATCATTTCACGAGAAAACAACGGGCTTTTTGTGTTAAACAATGATTCGTACATTTCTGTACGACGCCTATTTAGAACGGATTACGCCGAGTAATTAAGTGTCCAAGTATTAATTTAATTAAATCTTGGGTCAAAAAGTTCGAACAAACTGGTTCGACATTGAATATCAAACATACGGGGCGGCCACGTACAACAAAAAAATGATGAGAACATAGACAGGTTGAAGTGTCTGTCGAGAACGATCCAGTATCATTTACGCGTAAACGTTCAGCAGCTCTAGCAATACCAAGAACTTAGTCTACGTCGAATTTTACATCTGGATCTTAAACTGTACCCATACAAGCTTCAAATTGTGCAGGAGATGAAACGAAACGATTTAATTCGTCGTAAGCTATTGGCTGACACTATACTGGAGTTCTCTATTCTCTAGCCTTGAGAATGTAGTATTTACGGATAAGTTTTCATATCAATGGGCACGTTAATAAACAAAAGTTTCGATTTTGGAGCAGAGGAAACCCTCGCTTTAAACACCAAAAGCCACTTCATTTACATAAAACCACAGTTAGGGGCAGCAAGGTAATTAGTCCGTATTTATTTGAAAATAATAGAGGAAATAACGTAACGGTGGATTCAAAGGAATACGTAAAGATGCTGCGAGAATTTTTGGCACTAAAGTTACATGTATTTACAAATTATACATCATTTTTCCATAAGACACAAATATGAAAATGTTTTGTTCCAAACTCTTACCGTGCGTAACGAAATCAAAGGAAGGACCTAGGATAACAAAATAATGACATCAAAATTATCAAGCCAACCCGCGCGTCGTTTGGTTTCGTAGCGACGAAAATATAATACACCTCTCATTCACATCATCGGAGCGCGTCGCTCGTATACTGCGGCGTTTATAAAATTTTGGTAGCATATTACGTATAAGGTTTTTACCTCGATTACTCGTAATCGTAACGGTGTTTATATATTTCGGGGATGTTTTGATAACGTATAACGTAGAAAACAGTCGCTGCATTTCCTCGCTCGGAAACATCACAAAACTCTTGAAGAGTTGCTCTGCACCTCCTCCCTGTATGAGTAATAGAAGCCGCTTTCGACGTGATCTTCGTCTTGCCCGTGTTCATCTAGAACATAGAGCGACTAGAGCGCGAACGCACTTTGTTCTTCTGTGCACCTATAACTTAGGACCAGGATCAGCCGCACGGAGCATTTTTATGTGCTCCTTGGGCCCGTTTCTCAAAAGCTTGTAACTTATATCACAAGCCGAAGTCTCCGTCAAATAATAGGAATTAAGAAGATACTTTCGCTTATAATACAGTTACTGTTTACACAAAAGAAAAGAGTGCGCTTTTTTAGGCGACTTCGACTAGCTTCTCACATTTATGTACTCCTGGTACTACGACAACAGCTTGCGTAGAAACACTGAGTGACTTTAGACCCAATTTCGCCATACTCCGTTAGTTGTTAAAGGCAAATTAACGACAGGTGACACCTTTCCGTAAACCATACTAATATTATAAATGCGAAAGTGTGTCTGTCTGTCTGTTACCTCTTCACGCTTAAACCGCTGAACCGATTTGGATGAAATTTGGTATGGAGATAGTTTGTTCTGATGGACGTATGTCAAGAGGCGTTATCGTGATGCAGCAAGATTCCCCGAAGTCCAGTCTTTGGTCTCCTCTCTCGCACTGCTTTGAAAACTTGCGGCAATGCTACTGTAGTATACCAATCAGAGTTGACTGACCTATAATTTTCCAGCATTGATGTTGATAAATGTCCGCTCCGTGAAAAGAAACTAGCTACCAATTTTTTGCCGACGTTACGAGGTCTTTGTAGTTTTGTTGGTAACTTTCCCTCTGAGAAGACCCATACTGACGATTGCCGCTTGTTTTCTAGGTCATATTGGTAAATCCATGTTTCGTCACCTGTAATTATTTCCGATACACGCCGCGTTATCCCGTTGTCGAATCGTAGACGCATCTTACTACACCAATCTACACGAGCCTGTTTCTCAGTATTGGAGAGCAAACGTGGTATCCAACGAAAATAGAGCTTCCTTACTCCAAGATGTTGATGTAGAATGATGCTAACGCTCCTCGAACTGACGCCTAAGATATTCTCTATGTCTTTGTATGTTATTCGTGGATCTTCTCGCACCAACATTTCAGAAGTCCACACGTTTTCTGCAGTTACTGCTGTTTGCGGGCGACCACTTCGGTGGTCATCTTCGAGGCTGGTTTTACTCCTTTTAAATTCGTTGAACCATCTAAAAACTATTGCCCGCGAAGGAGCAGAATCTCCTAACGCTGACTGCAATCGTTGCAAACACAAATTGTTCAGATAAACCAAATTTAAAATCATAAAATACCATAGCACGCAAATGTTCGCGGTTAAGCTCCATCGTTACAAAGAAAAATCGCGGGAACCGTATTAGAAAAATTACTGTAACATATTAATTTTTTAAATTGGAGCGAATCGGCAACATGTGTTCTATTTTTAAATAAATTTGCTTTTTAAAAACATATAATTCAGGTGCGTTCCATTTTCGAATTTCGAGCATCTCAAAACTCATCGAGTGGCCTACGTATATAGCACCAGATTCAGACATCAGCGAAATATGCTCCCAGTCGTTGGTAGCACACATTTATTAAATGGATTAGCTGACCCAAGTATAGTAAGTTTTTTCGGCATAATTTGGTATTTATTGGAACAAATAAACATAAACTTTGAATTATAATTTCGACAATAAATAATATATTATGACGCAAAATGAAACTAGTCAACTGGATATATAAAAAAAAGTTTCAACTTTATATGTTTTGTTGAAGTACCCACTTAGTTCATACTTAAGGCAAATACAACGTCAACAATGTTACTTGGGCTAAAAATGTTGTGCTTTTGATAATGTAATGTTTTCTAATATTGTTATATTTATATGCAAAAGATATTTTCTATTTCAACTATCATGTATTTAGAACAAATTAATTTGACTTTCATTAAAAAAAACAAGATTTTGTTAAAGTGTCAATTTTTACAATATGGTCTCGATTTAACTTTTATTCTGAATATTCAAGATGGCAGTAGAGGGCTAAAAGTAGTATTGAATATTTTTATTATTATTTTTCTGGTACACCTAGCAGCTTAATGCAACGTTTTAGAATGGTTCTGTGTTGAATTTCCGAAAAAAAAAACTCGCTCCACCCTACTGGGCGGCTCGCTCGCTTCGCTCGCTCGTTAGGGTCGCAGTTCAAACTAACACTCCTCCTCGCTTCGCTCGTCGTCGTACCTAACCTTACTGAGGTCTGTCCTGCCTTAAAGTAGAATACGTAACCTACTGTTCTGGGAGCAAATTATCTTTGTTAGGGACGCAGTTCTAACCTAACCTAACCTACTGTTCAGGGAGCGAATCAACTTAACCTAATATAGCAATAGTAATTATATTTATTTTATTTTTCAGAAGAATACAAACCTTCAAACATAAGTTGTCTAAACTTACTTCAGTTTGTTTTTTTTATCTTTTTTCTTAAAATATGTAATTAAGTATGCAATGAACTAGTTGTATAATAATATAATAATAATAATACGTCGATGAAATAATATAAATTACTTCATGTTCTGTCTTTAAAATAATCTATTAAATGTTATTTTTAGCATTTAAAATTTTATATCATTGCTCTAATAATTGTTATAATATGTAATGAATAGTCGATGAAGCCATATACTACTCCAAGAGATAATATTTATACTGATTATTCTATGAATCGTTTTCGATGAAATGAAATTCGATGAAAAGTTTGTAGAGATTTCAAGGGGCACCCGTAAAATATCTATACATAAAATAAATTTGAACTAATATAGAAACAATTTTTTTTATTCTCATCGAAGTCATGCGTTTGTTCATTCTCGAATCTAAAAAATCTTTGTACGCCTCCTTCTATTTGGCTCTAGATTTTACTGGCAACAAGTTATTTGTTACAACCGTGGCTGCATTTACGATATCCGGCGGGGTGTTCATATAGTTCTCGGAGTCACTACTACTCATATTTTCAACTTAAATGTAAATTACAAACAACTTTTCGCAATTCTACTTTCGTGAATAAATAAAAACAATATACAAATGACAACATTAATGGCGGCTATTCGATCCTCCGTCAAAACAAATATTTTTTTTAAATAATAGACAAACGAATAAGTCCTTATTCTCATATCACTCGAAATCAAATGTCGTGCGGTTTATATTAAAAACATACTGAATTGACGTTTCGTGCCAAGAACTGTTTCAATATCTATGGATACTATAATAGAGATCCACTTGAGTTTTGACAGCTGTTCTAAATTGAAACTCTCTTGAAATTGAATCTTACAAAAATCTATACTGAAATAACATTAAAGTACAGATTTTACAAGACATAGTAAAATTGGTTATAATAATGCTGGTCATTTCCTACGGTTTCTAAACGCATTTTAGAGCACTAATGATATGTGCGTAGATAAAATGTTTTTTGTTAGATCCGTACTGTTTTTCTATGTACACTGTATGCTTAGTTGCGTGGATGTGTTTCTTTTAGTGTGGCGGTAACATTGAATAGTAGTAAATAATAGAATTATCGATTAATTTAACTTTCGGAGTGCCAGTGACTATAACTTCTTCTTAAGTCGTTTATTTCCCATTTTTACTAACTCCTCCATCGTAATAGGAGCGCTCCAAAATTGCCAAACGTCCGACATCTAACGCGATCGGCTCGGGACTGAGCGGCGAGCTGGCGGCAGGGCGCGAGTAAATTGTACCGTAAACTTCGTTAATTTTGAGTCAAAAAAATATATCTTTTACGATATTAACAATGCTAAACCCAATGGACATTACAGCATAATAGACATTTATTTAGAATCTGATTTTCAATTAATAATATGAGTTTGAAGATATAATATTCGTGGTGTAGACATCTGTTCTTACCTTGTACTTAAAAGCAAATTATAAGAATAACAAGACTTTGCGATTGTGGGACAATTTCTTCTTTTCTGTAAACCGCATTACGTACGTACTATTAAATAATTAAGTGAAACGACTAAATGCCTACTTATTCCATAGTGCCACCTTTAGCACCTCAACGTGGTGAAGCTGACACAAAAGAAACATGCCTGGCAACGATGATAATGATTCAGGAACTAACTCGCCCCCACATACCATATGCACCATAAAAGGCGCACCAGGCGCACCCTCTCGGCCGCCCTCACACACTTCCGGGAAGTTGACGCCCCAGCTGCAGAATAACGAAGCTCAGATTTTTAATTTGCCGCAAGAAGCTAATTTATTCCGTGTGGTATTAAAGTACCTACATTCTGGACAGACAGATCGGCACTATGGTGTGCGCAAATAGAGGCATAGTATGCGCTTGCCGGGATTACAGAGGACATGACTAAATTTTGACACCTGGATTATCAAACTGCAGTTTAAGTAAGGGTGGCAGCCGGCCCGGACGCACAAATGCGTGCACTGATAACGCTTTATAAGCGAGAGATCTCTTGGTGGTAGATAAACCGCGCGCGGCTTTCGTTCACCAAACAATTTTTATAGCTATAAGTTTCTTTTGATGTTGAATAAATGAAAAAAAAAGTTGAAGACACGAAGCCGCCGAGTGAACATAAATATTCAACTCTCAAATTCGAACTAATCCGCAAATTGTCTGTATCTCAGTCGCAGAAAAACAGACTCGAAGTGAAACTAACTCGTACGTAATATAATACCTATCTGCTACCCTGTGTATATCCGCGGCTCGGCGGCCGTATGTACTGCGTTCTCGCTCCAGCCCCACTGAGGGCTGAAAATCGACCTTGCACTTTTTCAACCAAGGAAGCCACTTCGCCCAGGGGTACCTATAGGTAAACTGAGTTGATTTTGATCTGGAGCCAAGAGCAACCATCGTGCAGGGGGGCGGGGGAGAGGGAGGAAATGTGGCTCCGCCGCGCTCCACTCTAAGCTCAATATATTCATAAATAAAGTAACTGTATCATGTTTGATATCATTTTCTGATAATTTAAGGATGCCGAATTCATTTTTGATATAATCATTTTACCTTTTCATATAAAAAATGCGAGATTTTAAAAAAAAAGAAATAGAGCATCTCATTTTTTTTCAAAAACCTTGTATACTACAAAAACTGCCACTTTAAACTCTACGAAAATTATTAAGGATTGTAAAAATATACACTTTATTGGTATTATTGTCTACTGAATACTTAAAAAAATATTTACTACCGCACGACGTCCGAATAGACTTAAAAACCGAATAGCCTAAAATAAAAAATAAAAATAAATACTTTTTAATATTTTTAAAGATTTAATCACACACGTTTATTTATTATGCACAGGCATTTTACTCAAAAACTACTAGATGCATATTGATGAAATTTGGAGGTAAGGTGTGTGTTGTATAAGCCGTTATTTAGTTTCATAGTTAAATAATAATAAAATATATATCTAGGGGGGGGGGGAGGGGACTTCTCCATACATGTATAACCGAAATTGAAAAAAAAAAAAACATTTTTTTCATCATATATCAATGTGTCACATATTTCGGCAGTTCTTTATAAAATACTTTAATGTTTCATTAAACGGTGTGTCCAAAAAATATGAAAAAAAATACAAAGATAAAGCTAAATAAATATTATTTAACGAAAATTGTTTTTAACATATCGAATAAACCGTTTTTAAGTTATTGTCAAAAAACTGCGCTTGTCATCTAAAGGACATAAGGTCCCTTAGAGATACGCTCTTTTGCTAGTGCATTTTTGATGTTGTATTTTGTTCATCTGTAGTGCATTTTTTTGTATGAATGGCTGGAACCTTAAGGTGCGTCCACACTTGTATCATTTGCTCGTATCCGATCACCGTGCCGTGGCATGACTGCGTATCGCGCTGCTTGGACGCTTACTGTCGGCGCGCCGATCATGCCGTGCTCGTCCTATATAACTGTGTGATACGCGTAGCAAAATGGATTTCGAGCGATCCGATCGGCGCAACGTCCAAACGCGTGATCGTGACACGCGATCAAGCCACGCGACGATGATCTGATACGGGCAAATGATACAAATGTGGAAGCACCTTTACACTGAGCATAGTCCGACATGTTGTTGGCCGGTTTTTTTTAATATTTTATTTTTATTGTAGTAAAATGTTTACAGCTCAATCGGAGATATTTGAATACCGTGTTATGAATTTATTAAAGACCCGTATGGGTAAAAAAAACACTCGTGTAACATTTATTGTTCATATTATTTGAGAATTTTGTTTATTAATTTTTTTTTACATTTACTTTGTATATTTTTCAGGGAAAATTTAAAATGTCCCTTACAAAATAATGTTTTAACAGATTCCAAAGACAGATATAGTGTAGGATTTAATGCGTTTTCTTCTAACAACTCTTGAGTTTCTTTCCCCGAATATTGTGCGTAATTCAAGCGGCAGTAAATCTGGAAGCTTAAGAGTTGGCAAAGAAAGTAGAGGGACAAAATTTAAATAAATTGTATGTTTTCGTAGTTGCCAAAAACTAGACCTTAAATTGAAGTAGGTTTTATAGATAATATCATTGATATTATGGAAATTGCCGTAATTTTATTTTATTTGCTAATACCTACTAAGAGAATTTATGAACCCACCGAGTATGTTTTTGTTTTTAGTAGTTCACAGTGCCTTGGTTTTTACTGTAATGCTGAGTAACATTTTGAATAATAAACAAATAAATTATGAATAAATAAATGTAGCAATATTACTTTAGTACCTCTTTAATTGACAATCCATAGTACCTCGAAAGCAATCGATGCATTGGAGATAAACAGAAATATCAATATAAAAGATAAGACTTATGACCAATCAGTACACCTACAGATAACGTTACGAACAAATGCAGCAGCGCCAGCAAAAGATAATGATAGGTAATACCGTAACGTATGCGGAATGAAATATGACAAAGCTTAAAACACTTGTAAAATAAACCCGTGTTATATATATCACAATAAACTTATATATCCATTTAAACAAACACTATTAAATTTTAATGTACAAGGAAATTTGGCCACTTGCAAGCTGCTTTGCAACAGTTGCCTTGCTATTTTATCCAAGGCTGCGGTGAAGAGGATGTCTAATTTTATTTTCCATTGACAGCCTGTATTGATTTTATGAGAACATAAATTACTTAGATGAGTTAATGTTGTATTTAGGCCAGATCTAGCATCCTGCCATCACTAGGCTTGGGACTTTTGGATGCTCGCCGTGGTTCAAGAATCCACGGAGTCGCTATTATGTTAAAATATATTTTTCGAAGTCAAAATCAAAGTGTAAACATTACATTACACGTCATGATTTATGCTGATATATCAGTAATAAATACGTTATTATGACTGCAATTAATTTCATCATAACTCTAACAAGTTCACAGGTAACGCGATATGCACATCTATTATAATTTACATCCTTTGCACATTGTGCATCCTGTTTGATACTTGTGTTGTGACAGACTACTGACAACTATTTTAAAAATAAAAAGTAAAAAAAAAACACTTCATTAATCAATATCATATTTTTTGATAAGAGATGGTTAAGCAATTTCTGATATAATTTAAAATGAATAATTTAACGACTTGCGAACATCAATTTAAGAAGTGAATGACATCTGCCTACGATATAATACCGACAACTCGATTACAGTGTACTAATATCTCTCTAGCTGACTCTTTACAAGTTGTTGCCGAAGCATGTATTATTTACAATTGTGTGCTACGGACAGATATAGTTCTAGATAAACTAGAAAAAGTGTTAGATCGGAATCCCAACTACGCGGAACCCTAAAAATTTAAACCGCACATTGTCTTTGGTTTCCATGGCCATGACTACTTGAATCCTTGAAATATATCAATTTAAATGGATATTATCAGTTACAGCAACATTGAGATACAAAAATAAATAATATATAAGATACATACACTTGTAATAATTTTATTTAAATTAATTAAATTCTCAAACAATCATCCGAAACGTAAGAGACCTTATTAAAAATAACAATAGCCTGTACGTTGTGCCACGAACCGTCAGCGTCGGTAAGAGACGCGTGTAATTAAGATCCGTTGCTGCGTGTAGTACGTGTAGTCGTGTAGTAACGTGTAGGCGGATAAACGAACCGCCGGGTTCGTTCCGTGCGGGTTCTTAAACTCGGCGGTATTAAGAAAACGGATGTCCGAGCGGGCGTGTCTCACGGATATCGCGAGCCCTAGTATATTTTGGTCTGTATGTTACCTTTTCACGATTATACTACTGAAACGATTTAGATGAAATTTGGTACAGAGATATTTTGAGACCAAAGGGGATTTTTTAGGATAGTATTTATAAAGGGTGAAAACGGAGGTTGGCGTTTCTATGGAAAATTTATCATTTAAACAAAGGCTACTACTGTTCACCCTAACGTTAGCGAAGCCACAGGTAAAGGCTGGTTGTCAACATGCTCAAAATGAAAAAGCCTCCACAGTGTTATGCATGATGTAATGAATTTGTACTTTGTGATTCTATGGAACCCGATCTAAGGTATTTTTTTCGTGAATGTTATGAACTTATGATCCGTATGATCACCTTGACTGCTTATATACCATTGGCTTTTTGTGCGGTCCGATATTTTTAGCCCTTTGTGGGTACAGAATTTATTGGAAATCAGCTGCTTATGGGTGGAACGAAACGAGGGACTTTCCTGCAAATGTGGCATTGTTTAGCTTTAGAAAATTATTTTCTCCAAATAAAGTATATTAATTATAGCTTGTTAAACTTTCATGCAAAAAACTAGGTGTTTCAACCTTATTTTGAGGTCAATGACGTCTATAAGAAATGGTTACTAACTGTTTTGTAAAGAAACTTTACAAAAATAACGTAGGAATTATTATGACGCAACACATTGACAACCGTGGAGATTATCGTTATAAACAAAGAGCTTCTAACTAGCAAAATATAATTATTATTTTCCAATACCTATTTTTTTTGCCGACTCACTTCATTATTTTATATAATGTAGCCATTCCTTATCAGTTTAATTTTTATTTTACCTTTGAAACTTGGAGTATTTAGTAAATGGAGACACCTTCATATCGTTTCTCCTCTGGCAAAGACGTTGGTACAATGTTCAAACCGTTTTATAAAAACTACTTCATTCATCGATTATTGGCAGTCTTGTAGTCGTTATTTACGCGTGACAAGCTCCATCAAAATGTATGTGCTGTGTATGGGTGCAAAAAGCGTTTAAATACATCAAGCATACGAAAGGATGGAATATCATTTCATAATTTTGCTTTTATTATACCTTATTACAACATATTAATACATAAAACGTTTTCAAGAAAATCAGGCATTTTGGAATCGCTTGGAATCGATTACAAAATTAGTTTGAAAAATATCGCATACAATTCGTATTTCATTTTGACAGATCGAGAAAATTTGACTTTTAAGGTTAATAAGGTCTACCGGCCTTTAAATTTTGTTTAAAATTACAAGCAAATATCAGCCTTAGCGAATTCAGTATGGGAGAAACGTCTACCTTTGTCTAAGAATTATTTTATTTTTAACTCGCTTTTATTAGGTCGACCTGTATGCAACTAACTATGTAATGGAATCTAAGGTAACAAATTTAACCATCTTCCAAGAATCATAGCGTCATGAAAATTGGCAGCTGTATGTAGTTCTGATGACAATACAATAATATGGTACTGTCGAACTGATCTGATGATGGAGCCGGAAGATATGAACTGGAACTTCATGATGGAACATCGTATCATAGCTGTGTTTGGATTTGTTAGAAAAGTCTTGTAAAGCGTGATTTTCTAGTGTTTTTTTAAACAATTAATTATTATAGATTTAAGGTTGAATATTTATTGCTCCTGTTTACATATTGCAGTGTGCGATAAAGTAAGAAAATGGTATTGATTTAGTGTGACTGCGTAGTAACGAGAGGAAAAAATGCATTTGTAGTTAGATTGTGTTACATCGCCCCCATCGAAAAACGGCAAATTTTTTTGTTAGGAAATTTGTAGCGATGCGTACTCTATTACTAAATCCTCCAATCTTTGAAAATACCCTCACGAAACATTAAACACCACTGTTTGAGTAATAACAAACCTATTTACTGCGTGAAAACAGTAGGTAGGTTGTTAGTTTAGTACAAATTGACATTCACGTCGACTTTTTGCGTCATGCGTACAAAAATACCGGAATGGACAACATTTCATTTTTTTTACCCCCTAATTTTATCGAACTATCTAATAGTATTTGCAAAATTACGAGGAATGTATTTTGTATTCTTATTTTATTCTTAGATTTGATAAAACAAAACTACCTCATTCTATAAGGGCCTAAGCGCAATGTGAGGCAGAATAAATGTAGCGCCTTTACAAAATGTTATTTAAAAAGTAAAAAATATATCGCATCTGTGCTTTTATTATGACTACTACTGACAAGTGTCATGACAACAACTTGAATCCTTATTGTTATTGAATCGGCGGCAGTTACAATTTTAATTTGGCTTCTGTTCAAGTAATTCGTTTAAGATCTTAAAATGAGCAACAAGAAAATGTATCCGCAAAATCCAATGATTACGTGCTTTGTGCCATCTTGTACAACCAAAGCATTGATGTCTCCCGATAAAAACAATTCCAGAAAATTGCACAATCCTAGCAGATAGAGGCTTCAAATATTTAGATACCCAGTTGTTTTTAAGAAAGTCCACGCTGCTGCGCCCTCTAAGTGTACTAAGAAACATTAAAATGACAATATCTGAAGTTTTACAGAGTAAAGTAATAGCCAGTTTAAGGGTCCATATTGAGAGAGTTATTCGCAGAAATCGGTTGTACAAGCTGTTGAAACTCCATGCTGTAGTCATTAATAAATTAGTGTGTTGGAGAATATAGTTATATGTGGACTAATTAATCTTCAATCACCGGTATTGAAAAACATTTGACCTTCGGTTTAGTTCAGTGGGAGTTACATTTTCTGAAAAGCTGAAGATCCTGGGTTCAAATCCCGGTAAGGGCAAACATTTGTGTGATGAGCATAAATGTTTGTTCCTGAGTCTTGGATGTTTTCTATGTATATAAGTAATTATATCTTTTAAATATATCGTCATCTAGAACTCATACCACAAGCCTTATTGAGTTTACCACGGGACTAGTTCGATTTATGTAAATATTGTCCCGAAGTATTAATTCAATTGAAAAAAAAAAAGTATGGTCAGCTGCAGAGAAATATGACTTACCTGCTTAGGGAATGCAGACACATAGTGATAAAACTCGGTTTTAGCTCTGTTCAAGTTCTAGTTTAAGGTCCTAAAGGAATATTATGTTTTTTAAATGTTAGTACTAAATAAGTAATAATAATAATACACACTGTACGAAAAAAGGAACATGTCAATTTGTGCGACTCTGTCTGCCTGTTTGTCTGCTTTTTTCTTCAGCGTAGTCTGATAAAAAATATCCTATAACCATCTGTGGATGCTCAGCTACCCGTGTACAGAAAGTAGTTGAAATCCGTTTAGGCATTCATCCATTCAGTGACGTTAAAATAGTCCATATCTCCATCTGTCTGTCTGTCCGTCCATCCACCCGTCCGTCCGTCTGTATGTCTGTCTGTCTATCTGTCCGTGCGTCCGTCGGTCCGTCCGTACTTTCTCAGGAACGCATGGAGGTATCAAGTTGAAATTAACATCAAATACTCGTATAGTTGAATTATCGAGAAGATGGAATTGCATTTGTAGTGGTTGTACCGTTTGCAACAAAAGGAGAATAATTTTCTCTTAACTTAATAAAATGACATACCCAAGAAGTGGAATAAGTAGTAGTCCTCTGTTTTTTTCTTTTATTCGCTATCATGTTCTTCATCTGAGCTGCCACAAGTATTGATAATAAAATTGTCTGTTATTTGATCCATTTCTACTTCCTGACATCGATATTTATTTTCTTCACTTTCGACGTGGTGACAAATATTTTCCCAGTCCTCAGCAGTGATGGTATTCATTCGTTCAGTTGCTAAACTCATAATGCCTTGCATGTTTAATGAAACGTTTCTTTTTGCTACATATCCTTTTACCATGGACCAAATATTTTCGATCGGATTGAATGTCGGGTGATATGCTGGCAATCGTAATACGGAGTGGCCATGTTCTTTTAAAATTGCATCTATGTGGTACTCGCGAAACCGCTCTTTATTTTGTTTAATTAATTCATACAAACTGGTTTTGTACATCAACCGGTTATACGAAATGTTGTGTTCTGTCAACCAATCCATCATTTCTTGTTTATTAGAATTTGACGTTGAAGCACGATTCAAAAGTTTGTTGTGATAGGACGCATTATCCACGATAAGTACGCTATTCGGTTTGAGGTTCGGTATTAATTTTTCTTTTAACCATTTTTCGTAGTTGACAAAGTTCATCTGGTCATGGTAATCTCCCGTTTTTTGGTTTGCCTTAAACATTAACAAAGCGTTGGGAATAAAACCATCTTTTCCTCCTGCGTGCACTATTATTAACCGCTGGCCTGTACTGATTTGTTTTTTTACACCAAATACTGTTCCATCGGTCCAAGCTTCTCCGGACACATGTGAAGTGTGGATGTAGGTTTCATCAGTATAAAGTAGTGGTCTATCTTGAGATCGATATTCCGCAATTTTGATAAGGTAATTTATTCTTAGCAGTCGTATGTCGTGTTTTTCCATTAGTATTTTTCGGTTGTCCTCGGTCTTTTTCCATTTAAATCCTAATTTTTGTATTTGTTTTCGTAAGGTGGAAATGCCAAATTTGTAATCTATATCGGATTTTAACACAGAGTGGAGTCCCTTTAAGGTTGGAAATTGCTTATGGGACAGATGAAAATTGTATATAGTTCTCCGGATGACTTCCTGATCAAAATCGTCTACTGCTGATGACGGACAAGGACGCAACTTTTTATTCTTCGGGGAGGTGAATTTCTTTGTTGTTGCGAATTTCTCGCTGTTGCTCTCAGTCACAATGTTATAAACAGTAGAGAGACAAACACCTGTAGCTTTTTCAACTAACTGGGCAGCGGTGTAAGGCAAGTTTAAATTTTCGTCAGTTCATTTTCAAAATATTTATAACAGTTGAAAATTATTTGCTTACTTGGACTCTCAATAGGACCAAAATTACTTACAGCCATATTTTTTTTAAATATAGAAATTATTCGTAGTCGTACACGGGCGGACACAATAATTAATTGAGAATACAATCAAATCAGATGTAAAAATATACGCACAACGCAAATAATATTGACAATTTCACACTGACATTATTTTTGTTTTTAGTTCTTCGATATATATATATATATATATATATATAACAACCTCTTTGTATGCTGATAGTACAAGAAAATATAAAATTCAAATATAGAATGCCTGTAAACAAACAATACTACTACATATGCAATTCCACGCTCTCGATGATTCAACTATACAACTTATGTTTGCGGTCCCTTAAAGCTGTAAAATAATCAAGCTTATAAATCAACGCAATCCAAAGATAAAGTCGTTAAAAAGGTTATATGAAAGTTTTTACGAAACCCTTACGTAAGGAATTTTATTTTGTTGTTATTTTTGTGACTCCATCGTTATTCGAAACTGAAAAAAAAAACAATAATACAAACCCATAAACTCATGATGAAGCTCCAAACATATATATATATATACTAGCATTTAATCACTGCTACTTCCGCATTACCAAGAGCTGGGTAGCCTATGCGAACATTAATTAATAAATCTTCATACAAAGTTACACACAAATATTCACCCTCTTAAGGGACGATTTCCGATATAAATATAATATAATATGTCCTTTTGATGAAGGTACCTTCCTCGTAAGCTCTGGTGCCGCCTGAACAGGCTAATAACCAGGCACAGTTGTTGCAACTTTTTCCAACACAAATGGGGATGGAAGGACTCTCCACTCTGCGAGTGTGGCGAGGAAGAGCAGACCACTGAACACATTATCCAGCGCTGCCCTTTTTACTCCTACCCCGGACCTGCTGAAGATCTGGATAATTTGACACCTGACGCTGCTGCTTGGCTTAAAGATCTTGGAGCCATACTTTGATTGCTATATATAATAATGCCATAAGACTAAATAAAATGTCCTTTTGATGATCTTAAACTATCTCTGTACCCCAAATTTAATTTCAGTGTCATATATTAAGTATTCTTATTCTTATCAACTAATATAAATGTGAAAGTGTGATTGTAAGTTTATCTGTATTTATTGGTAGGGACTAAGATCGCTTGTTAATATTTTCGCTACCAAGCTTTTCGTAGCGCTACGCACTTTCCTCTACATAGGAGGAAACGCATGGTATCGGCTACGCGTCAACGAGCATAGCGCCCGCTAGGCGGGTTCCTGGCAGTGAATGTATTAACACAGTAATGACCGACATTTTCGTAGAAAATACGTATGCAGCGAAAACTTATTACTAGCAGAGCGCCCACCCAGAGGGTTCCGGGCCGAGCAAGTGTTGCGCATTTGCTTGTGAGTTAGCAATGACACTCGACACGGAAACTCGCCAAAATTTCTGGAATAGAAACTATCCCAGATGCATTTATAATATTATAGTGTAGTATACCTACATATACATATATCATACTAGTATGGATACATACATGCCGCGTTACCCCGCTGGATGGCAACGCCTATACGCTGAGCGAGAAACCAACGAGTCATATGGGCGTCGGAGGACCGGATAAGCATGCAACTGAGTTTTCTAGTCAGCTTTACTTTCTACTTTCTGGTCCCAAGGTCTTTATGGCAATCCGTGCAAATACAAAACTGTCACCCGTTATTTGCGGACTGCGGTGCTTTGCCGATTCACCCGCGGCTACGCTTTTAGAGACTAGGTATTAAAGTTTAAAACAAAATAAACGTCACGATAAACCGGCTTGTGATTTAATCAAGATGCTGATATTAAGTAATTAAGGTAATGGTAATAATTATTATTTTTTCTTTAATATTTTGAGTTTTATCATAGTATTTGGCAAGCCAATTAAGTACCTACTATGATTAAAGGGCTCAAAATATTTCAATTTCAGTTTAGTGAGGGGATGAAATGGTTCGTTACTTTTCGACTCTATGTGATGGAGTTAAAAAGTTAGGTTCTAAAGTGACAAAACCTGTTCATTTCGTGACTGTAAGTACGGTTACGTTTGAAATGAAAGTATTAATAAAACTGCATGCATTTTACCTAACTACGCTAAAGGAAAAATCAGGTTGTCGATGACCTTCTTTTCCTACGCGAAAAAACCTTCAAGTCGAACAATAAAATAATATTGCTTAATTGACATAAGCACGTCAGTAATTTATTACGATAATTGGTTGACGTTTTGTAATTAGTCGAGTCTTGAAGTTTTTTTCGAAGACCATTCTTTATGAACTAATCTGTACATTTATTAATTATATTATGATACTTACGAGGACATTCGATAATGACCGTGCAATCCCCGATCGCAATGCGAAGAACGTACTTTTATCCATTATACGAACGCGTTTAACTAACTTCTCACCATTGTAGGTACATAAGTACAATTCTTTCTTCAGTTTAAAAATCACCGGGTTCTATGAGATGTATACAGAGTTTGCCTTGGGGAGATATTTCCATCTGGAATGTTTACGTAATTTACATTGCCGTTCATTTCCTGGTTGCGGTTGAATATCAAATCATATATTAATGAAAAATAGGGTATTTGTTATTGCTCATCGTTATCAAGAAGATAGGTGTATAGATAATTTGCAGGACACGAATTAATCGACAAATGTGTATAAATCTTAAACGCGAAGAGATAATTGTCAGTTAGTTAGCTCGTATACAGCTGATGTATACAGGGTGTCCCCCGGATATGCCAAATGAAGGCAAAGTACCTTAAATATTGTAGATAGGATATTTTGCTATATAATTGGGCCCTTATTTTATTTTTAATTATAAGTAAGTAATACAGCACTCAAACATTTAAAAAAATCTTGCCGTCAGTAAGTTATTATTTGTCTTGAAATTAGAATCAAACATTTCACGCTGTTCTTTTATTTAAAATACTATATTACTTAAGCGGAATTATTTTTTAACCTTTCGATGGGCATCGTAAAAAATACGTGATAGGACTTATTTTTTTTAATAAAATGTTCAGGAAATCTTCGCGACAATCCTTATCTACAATATTTAAGGTACTTTCCCTGCATGTCGCATAGTCGTGTGACACTCTGTATATCCTGCACGCTTTCTTGTTTCAGCAACATATAGTCTGTTGCAAAAAGGTAAACACGATTAGAACGCTCAAAAATATCTTCGCTAGACTTTATCAGTTATCACCCGTCAATAAAGTTAAGAGCAGATATTTTTTAACGAATTAATAGTGTAAGCATATCATTTTGCGGCGGGTTGTACCTCGTACACGTACCATACGCTCTTCAGTCATTAAGTTGCTGAGCTGCAATCCAGTTTAGCACCCTTTATCTTAATATAATCCTCATGTTTGATGATGTTTTTATTCTGAACGTATAATTATTGCCCCAAGTCTAGGTATGACGGAAACTATTATGAACAAGCACATTAACCTCGAGTATTATAAATATCATGTGACAATATTGCCACAATGTAGTCTTATATTATTTTTTGAAACAGCACAAGTCCATGAAGAATTGCGCAATCCGCACTGCGTATACAGCCCGAGTTTAAAATGTAAAAGGCTATGTATGAACTGGTAATGTAATTAATGTCCATTACGTATACCATAAAATATTTATAAAATTTAAACCCCTTTGTATAAGCGACCGCAGGACATATCAATGTTTTAAAAGGCTTATATGTTTCGCCGCTTGTAAAAATCCACATTTCTTGCAGTTACGTGCCAGAAAGTTACAATGTTCGAACTAAGCAATAAAAGCAGCATTAGCCCTAGCCGCCCAGGCTTATTTCAATAAGGATATTAACGAAGTTGAGCAAATCATGACGTTCTAAACCATTTATCGTATTTGTCGTAATACGAAAAAATTGTGACAATTGATTGAAAAATAAACATTTCACGAAAATTCTAAATTAAATTCTTTTATCAAATCATTGCACTTTTACGTATTTATAAGTATTTAAACAAAGCAGATGTAGCACAATGGTTGAAGGCAGTGTCAGTTCATTTATATATAAAAAACATATAAAGTTTCTGCTTAGGTGCATTAATAACGCTGTGCGTGTAAAGATAAGTGATAAAATACAATATTAAGACAAACAGAAGTAATGCAGAAATAGTTTTAATTAATTACAAAGTTTATAAGACGAAATGCTGCCAAGAGATTACATTACTAAACAAACATTACTATTTATACACACAGAAACTGTGTTAGTACTGCGTACGTAGGTATTGTTTTTTGAACAAGAGGGCAGCGCAAGAATAATAAGTGCAGTCGCAGACGCAGGCGCGAACGACTGCAGGAGGCATCCGTGCACGACTCATCGCGTTGCATTCACCTGTCGATGGCGATTGCCTTTGAGTAGGCGCGCATGAAAAGATCCCGGAGTGTCGATGGTATGTTGTCGCGATAGAGCCGCATGGGGGACGCTGACTGAGCTTTGCCGAAACCATGGTAAAGATATCTTTCGTCGGCTCTTGTGTTGTTTAGAGTGAGCGAGGCCGACCGGCGGCGGGGTGGTTCCCATCGCGGCACACGTGCGCGAGGCGCGGCGCGCGGCGGCACGGACGGCCGGCCGCGGGCGCGCGGGCTATAAGCGGATGCGACGCCGCCTCCGTCCGGTGCGGCGCGCGGCGCTTTCACCACTGCCGCCTCGCGCCGCTCCCGCCTGCTTGCTAAACATCGCTAGCCCGCTCACTACGCAGCCTCCGTATCGAGCTACACTTCCCGAATTTATTTCACGCGCAAAATGAAGGTTCGGTGGTGTGAAGGACGCGCACAATCCTCTCGCAAGAATACGCTAATGCCGAAGTTGCTTAAACAGAGGTAACACCTCGATATTACGGTTAGCGCCAAAAAACCGTTGCGAACTAAATGACTTTCAAGGCCACGGGGTCATGCAACTGAGGTCATGATTAGCTGATATGAAAATTACTTTGATACTCATTAAACTAAGTAAAAAAGTAAACTGGTGTCGGAAGCCAAGATCCACTTTGGGTCACTGCGCTCAGCTAGTTAGTTTAGCTGATATTCATTAATTTTAATTACGTACTATTTTAGAACAAAGAAAATCATTTAGCACAGTCAGCAGACGGTTTATTATATCTATAAGCGATTTGCTTCAAATTTTGAAATGATGTTCTTTAGATAGATTTGGATCGACACCCAAAAAACGAATAAAATAGTTATCATACAAAAAAAGAATAAAAATAACAAATAAAAAAACTTTTGTTGTGTGGATGTAAAGTACTTCTAGATTTTTTTTAAAGTAAACCATACTTTGGTACTTGCCTAATTAATATAAAAAAAATCCATGCGGTACTTCCTACCCAGACTCAGCAAAATGTATGGCCAAGTTCTGTTATCACTAGATGCTTTTCAACGTAGTATACTCAAATGAGATAATATACGCCATTACGTTTAAATTGCTTTATAATATTTAAAAAAGACTAAGAAATCATAAGTCAAAAACTGTAAGAAGTACAAATACTACACTCGGCAAAAATATTCTTCACTATATAAAAGATACTTACACAAAAAAACCCGAGCCCATTTGATGTAAGGGCCGACTTACTATGGAAACCCGACTACAGCCTTTTTACCCGACTGCGCGACGCAAAGGAGGTAATGTGTTTATCAGTCTATGTATTTCTGTATGTGTGTTCCTATCTCGCACTCTAGAGACCAAACACGTGGACCGATTTTGATGACTCTTACGTCAATCGATTCGTCTTATAGTTGAATTATCGAGAAGATGGAATTGCATTTGTAGTGGTTGTACCGTTTGCAACAAAAGGAGAATAATTTTCTCTTAACTTAATAAAATGACATACCCAAGAAGTGGAATAAGTCGTAGTCCTCTGTTTTTTTCTTTTATTCGCTATCATGTTCTTCATCTGAGCTGTCACAAGTATTGATAATAAAATTGTCTGTTATTTGATCCATTTCTACTTCCTGACATCGATATTTATTTTCTTCACTTTCGACGTGGTGACAAATATTTTCCCAGTCCTCAGCAGTGATGGTATTCATTCGTTCAGTTGCTAAACTCATAATGCCGTGCATGTTTAATGAAACGTTTCTTTTTGCTACATATCCTTTTACCATGGACCAAATATTTTCGATCGGATTGAATGTCGGGTGATACGGTGGCAATCGTAATACGGAGTGGCCATGTTCTTTTAAAATTGCATCTATGTGGTACTCGCGAAACCGCTCTTTATTTTGTTTAATTAATTCATACAAACTGGTTTTGTACATCAACCGGTTATACGAAATGTTGTGATCTGTCAACCAATCCATCATTTCTTGTTTATTAGAATTTGACGTTGGAGCACGATTCAAAAGTTTGTTGTGATAGGACGCATTATCCACGATAAGTACGCTATTCGGTTTGAGGTTCGGTATTAATTTTTCTTTTAACCATTTTTCGTAGTTGCCAAAGTTCATCTGGTCATGGTAATCTCCCGTTTTTTGGTTTGCCTTAAACATTAACAAAGCGTTGGGAATAAAACCATCTTTTCCTCCTGCGTGCACTATTATTAACCGCTGGCCTGTACTGATTTGTTTTTTTACACCAAATTCTGTTCGATCGGTCCAAGCTTCTCCGGACACATGTGAAGTGTGGATGTAGGTTTCATCAGTATAAACTAGTGGTCTATCTTGAGATCGATATTCCGCAATTTTGATAAAGTAATTTATTCTTAGCAGTCGTATGTTGTGTTTTTCCATTAATATTTTTCGGTTGTCCTCGGTCTTTTTCCATTTAAATCCTAATTTTTGTATTTGTTTTCGTAAGGTGGAAATGCCAAATTTGTAATCTATATCGGATTTTAACACAGAGTGGAGTCCCTTTAAGGTTGGAAATTGCTTATGGGACAGATGAAAATTGTATATAGTTCTCCGGATGACTTCCTGATCAAAATCGTCTACTGCTGATGACGGACAAGGACGCAACTTTTTATTCTTCGGGGAGGTAAATTTCTTTGTTGTTGCGAATTTCTCGCTGTTGCTCTCAGTCACAATGTTATAAACAGTAGAGAGACAAACACCTGTAGCTTTTTCAACTAACTGGGCAGCGGTGTAAGGCAAGTTTAAATTTTTCGTCAGTTCATTTTCAAAATATTTATAACAGTTGAAAATTATTTGCTTACTTTGACTCTCAATAGGACCAAAATTACTTACAGCCATATATTTTTAAAATATAGAAATTATTCGTAGTCGTACACGGGCGGACACAATAATTAATTGAGAATACAATCAAATCAGATGTAAAAATATACGCACAACGTAAATAATATTGACAATTTCACACTGACATTATTTTTGTTTTTAGTTCTTCGATATATATATATATATATATATATAACAACCTCTTTGTATGCTGATAGTACAAGAAAATATAAAATTCAAATATAGAATGCCTGTAAACAAACAATACTACTACATATGCAATTCCACGCTCTCGATGATTCAACTATAACTGTCCGAATGTCACTGAAGAAATGAAAATGACGAAAACTTAAAATGGTGATAATGAGACACCATATTCTGAGAAAGAAAAAAAAAGAAAATCGACGTACTAAATCGAGTTTTTTGAATCCCTATTCAATGATACCCGTCATTGAATAGGGATTCAAAAATCATTTTTAAGTTTCTTTTGGAACTATAACGATTTAAAGTTGGTTACCACGCAGTTCTCACGAGCTTTTCATATGGAACATAGCGATTTTAAACAGTCGGGACCCATTGTTGGGAAGATTTGCGTCGATCTAGATTTCTTATGGGTCCCGACTGTATAAAATCGGTTCCACATTTGAATTTATTATTTGTTTTATGTGAGTATCGATCATGAATCATGAAACATTTCCAATATAACTTAACGAATTTTTAGGGCTTCTTTTTAGTTTTTTACGCAGTCGGGATTTTTGTTTTATTAATTATTTTTTTTAATTGTTGTGTAGTTGATGATTGGATTACATTATTTTTACCATTTATTTAAATTTCTTCAAACATATTTTTTTTGGGTAAACGATGTTTTTTTAAATGTCTACACAAATTGTGTGTCATGTTACAGAATACAGTATTACATTAGAAAGCACATAACCACATTAGATTCCACCGATTTCAATGAATGATGTTAAATTTTTTGTCAGAAATATTACCTGAGAACTTTCCCGGAGAATTTACGGTAAATTATGTCGGTAACTTACGGTAATTTAGATAATAAACTAGTTCCTTTGGTCTGGTTATTGTGAGTTTTTTTGTGTAAATTAAACAAATTGAAATAGGATTACGTTAAAAAAAGTTGAAAAAATATAAAACTTATACTACTTCCTCGATAATTACCGTTACGGAGAACATTGCCGAGAAAATTTTATTTCTGTTCTCGTAATTTACGGTAGCCACATCACTAGCCGAGACACTTTCTCAAGTTAAGAAACAGAAAATAATCCGAGGGAGCTAGAATGAGGTGCATGAGGAAGCAATTCAAACTTCAAATCAATTTCAGCCATTGCAAATATTGCAATAGTGGACGTGAGAGCTGGTACATTGTCCTGATGAAACAACACTTTGTTTTACGCTAAATGCCGCTGATTTTTTTTTCGTCAGGCAAACACTGTAAAAGTTTTGCGTAGTATTCGCCGTTGACGGTTTTGCCTTTTTAGAGATAATCAATAAAAATTATCCCTTGCGCATCCCAAAATAATGACGCCATGACCTTGCCAGCAGATGGAACTTACTTCGCTTTCTTTGGAGCCGGTTCTCCCTTTTCTGTCCATTGTTTCGACTGTTCTTTCGTCTCAGGCAGGGGTGAATTGGTGGACCCATATTTCGTCCATTGTGATTAATCATTGTAAGAACTCCGCTTCATTGTGTTAATTTTTTTCGAAATACTGTTATATTGGTTATCGACATTGAATTTTATAATATTTTATTATAATATTAGTTACTGACATTGACATACATCAATAAATAAGTTTTTCAGATTTATTTCGTGGGTTGGGGTATAAGAGCTACTTTCCTAACAAATGTCAAGTTTCTAGGACAACTGAAAGTTAGTACTCTATTGGTTTTCCACGGACGACATTTTTTTATGTCTCTTTTCTTATGTCTGGAATGCAAATATCAAGCCGGTAAATTACCGGTAATTATAACCCAAAACCGGTCTTTTACCGAAACATATAAATATTGGTTTACGCTGATGTTTATCAATGTACGTTCTACAAAACGCCCGTACTTTATCCTGATCCAATGATTTTATGTGATTTAACGATTTAATTACCATTTATTAGTTTCAAAATGGTTTAAAAAGCTTTCTAGTATTCTAGCCCAACCTAAAAGTTAGCCCTAACCTAGGATTCATTCTTATATTTAATTTACATTTAATGTCAGTGCTCTAAGTACATAGAATGAGCTGTTGTAACGTATCTCAATACCACAAATAAAAATAAAATAAGTTGCTGCATTGTTGTGTTTCTTTTATACCACTAAGGTGGCAGACAAGCGTACGGACTGACTGATGTTAAGCAGTCACCACAGCCTATGAACGCTAGCAAAGTTAGAGGCAGTATGTGCGTGTTGCCGGCCCTTTAAGAACCCACTTCCCTCTTGAAGAACCCTATACTGTAACCCCCAGGGAAAACCACGGCAGGGGAGGTCATTCCACATTCGGAGTGTGCGCGGTAGAAATTTCCTTTGATACCGCACGGTGCGCGACCATTTTAGTTACAAGGTGTGTGGATGTAACTCTTTGAACCGAGTCAAGAGGGCCAAGCTGATATCCAGGGGCACTAGCCTAGAGGTGACAGCAGTACTCCATATGAAATCTGACCTGCGATTTGTACAGCAGCAGTCTTTGCCAAGAAGTGAAGTACCGCTTCGCTCTATTTGGGACAATAAGCTTTTATGATGCCAGCTTGGCCTTCTCTTCCAAGTGACTTCCGAATTGACGTCGCTAGAAACGTCAACACCTAGGATCCCAATGTTCTTGAATATTGAGAGCTGTGTTCTGGAATTGTGGGACCACAGTAAATGGTTTTTTTTTAGCGGTAAACGCGCAAACTTGTGTCTTGTTGGGGTTAAATTGAACTAAATTATCTCGACCCCAATGGGAGGCTTTGGATGGAGTGCTCTCGATTTCGGATAAAAGTTATTTGCGAGTTTCTTCCAAAACGGAACGAGGGATGTTTGCTTGGCCTGTGTAATGTGCAGGCAGCGAAACTTTGGTGCCGATGACATCACTATGACGCAAATAAATTGGCATATAAATGTGTGTGTGTTTAAAACTTATACACAACATAATTACCTTTACCACGCTTTGACAGATACAACAGTTGTCACTAGCACGCCGAGTTAATAGCAATGTCAAACTTTATATTCAACCTTACACAAACAAATTCAGGACGCTTTCGGCTCGCATGATTCGATGCATATATCAGTCGTTAGCGTTGAACCTGTGGTACCGATATATATCTATTTGTCGTTAGCGAAAAAAATAGTGACAAAAAAGGCTATTTTTTTTTTATATTTATTTATCTAAATACAAGATTTTACTGGGCAATGTATTTGAAAAAAAAATTATGTTCACAAGAAAACGAAAAACAACAAACCAAATTTCTTTTGTAGAACAGAACGTCTTAAATTCAAACACAAATTTCTTCTTTATTTACATACTTATATACATTTGACACGTACATTCAAGACAATATAAATCTCGAATCTCCCGCCAGTTATACTAATTGTCGCTGTTCTGTTCATAATCCATATACTCGCACTTGGAGGAAATACTATTGAAAGTCAACCCTTTTTCATCCAAATCGATTTTTTCAGATGGTAAAGACATTAAAAATAGTTCTTTGTGTAATACTTTCGGCAAGTTGAAATCCCAAATACATCCATGAAAATTTAGCATCTAAAACAATAAATGTCATTCATTAAATTGTCAGAATGATACAACAATGTATTTATATGATACGTCTATATTTTAATAATTACTTACTTTATCAGCAAAATCGTATTCATCCTTCTTATCTAAGTACTGAAGAAGATTTCGGTTTAATATTTTGGCAATACTCTCCATTGCAATGTCACGTAATGATTTCGGAACCGACTGATTTTTACCCATCCTGAACAATCAGTGACAATGATTTATTGCTTTTAATTTACATTTATAGACCAGACTAATGTTTTTCTTCTGTTAATAACTGCCATTGACATAGGCTAAAGATTTAGGTAGAAAGAGGTTTATAAAGGTAATCTTCATTGATTATATTTCAGTTCGAAATTGATTGTCAATATTTGCTCTAAACTACTAGGAGTCATGTTACACCGCGTGCTAGTAAAAATCCACTTCAAAATTGAAAATGATCTTTCCACTTCTACTGAAGTAATAGGAGCATATTTGAAAAAACGCCACAAGTTCATTCTTTCTGAGAATTCATGGAGACAAATTTCCTATTGATCGTTTAAGTCAGCCATATTTTTCATGATTTGTAGTCCTTTGTTTTTCTGTAATATTGTTTTATGTTTCCGATATATATTTTTTCCTTTGGAATGTAACCTAATCTTAGATAATTTTGCCGTGACAGTTTTAATCACACGCAATGACTCACTCAATGTCAGTTTCGAGCTTTGTATTTGCTTAGTAGAATCAACCAATATGTTACAGTTTTCTGCTATGAAACATATGTGTTCTCTCACATTAGGTTTGCGAAGAGCTATTTTTGCTCTTGTTACTTTGGCTGCATTTCGTTCATTTAGTGCATTAATAACATTTGTGATTTCAAAAAAGTATGTCCTGTAGTATAAGCAGGCCTGAATCCACGTGTTCCATCTCGTTATAATGGGTCTTGGTGGTAGAGGCATGTCTGGATAAAGCTGTTTTAATACTCTCACTCTTGAGGGTGACTTTAAGAATACCGATTTTATACTTGATATTAATTCGTTAACATCATCGTATAAACCTCGAATTGTCTCGGCTACACGGTTAAATCCGTGGGCAACACACGTTACATGGGTCATATTAGGAAAAATGCCGTTTAGTATGCGGCCTGCTTTTAGCATATACGCAGCTCCATCAGTGAGGAATAAGGCCACTCTGTCATGATAATTGGCACTTTCGAATAGTTTGTTCAGCGAGTTAACAACTAAATCATTAATTGTGACGTTATTAGTTCTGTCCAGAACTTGACAAGCGATAATATGCGGCCTGCTCACGTTACCTTCCCTTAGAGCTCCCACGATTACATTCGCAACGTTTTGCTGTAATCTATCTTGCGTCTCATCCACACTTACATAAATATAGGAGTTACCTATATCTTGTCGTATGGAAGCGTAAGCCTTTTGAAACGTTTTTGGCAAATAGTTTTGTCTTAAATTTGCTTCTGATGAATGATACTCACAGAATTTGAATAAAGTCCGCTTATGCATTTTTGAAGAAATTCAGAAAAGTTTTTATTTTGCTATTCTTTCCAAGGTATGCTTGAAGCTATCATGAAATTTGTTAAATCTAGAGAGAAGAGAGGTGATAGCGATAGGCCTGTAATTCGATGGATCTGACCTGTCCCCTTTTATGGGCACCGGACGCATATGGGCAGTCTTCCACGAACACAGGGCACTATTCAGCAGCATACTGCTTGAGCACCACTGCCGGTATGCCGTCTGGCCCACTCGACTTGTGAACATCTAGATAGAGCAAGTTATCTCCGGCGTGGAGTATCCGCAACACGGGATGCAAGGTGGTACGGTGCTTCGATCATCGTTCAAAGTCGAGTTCGAGGCAAAGAGGGTACCCAAAAGATCGGCTTTTTCTTTAGCACTGTGGGCCAAGTTACCATCTGCATTTCGCAGGGGTGTTAAGGCCGACTGACAAAAGTTTCCCTCGGCAGCCTTGGCAAGCGACCTCAAGGCACGACTTCCACAAGGGTACCCTGCGAGTTGCTCACCAATTCTGCCAACGAAATCAAATTTAGTTTTGGCAAATTCTCGTTTACTGGCACTCGAAGCAGCATTTAATTTGCGTTTCACATCAGATATGTTAGGATCCTTATTGACAAACACACAAATTGTGGTCCAAGCCTCACACATAGCTTGCCTCAGAAGTCTGGCTTCCTTGCAGGGCTGATTAAACCATGGCCGGTTTTTGGCTTCTTACATAGTAAATTGTTGATAGTTTTGATTTAATCGTTACTCTACTGGTGTTTTTCAATATTATCTTATTTTACACAATGCACGTTGGGTTTTTTTAGTCTATGGATGGTAATAATACAGAAATGTCAATATTTTCACGTCATTTTTACGTCGAATTTCCAATACCGGTAATTTACCGGTTTACCGGTTTAAAACTACCCAAGTCGGTAAATTACCGGTTTCAAAATTACGCCGGTAATTGCAGTCCCTAGTCATACTGTATATAGGAAACCTACGCATACAGATAGGTATTTGAATGTCAAATCTCACCACCATCCCTGTCAACTTGCTACAGTGGGTAAATCTTTGTTTCAGAGAGCCAGGGGTATCTGCGACGATCAACATCTGACTGCTGAGTTGCAGAATGTCAAACGTGCGCTTCGAGCCAACGAGCTCCAGATACCACGTTCCAAGCAGAATCCCAGTATGCAGAAACCAACAGTCGAGCGTAAACCTGCGGTATTCCCATATGTGAAAGGGGTCACAGACAAGATCGGAAACATCTTGAAGCGTGCTTCTATAAAAACATATTTCAAGCCGTTGAAGAAGGTGTCTCAATACCTTACACCCGTGAATAGTAGCACCCCTTTGCAGAGTGCAGGCATTTATAAGCTGGACTGCGAGTGTGGTCTTTCATGCATTGGTCAAACGAAACGCAGTGTATCGACCCGCGTGAAGGAGCACATAGCAGATGTGAACATGTCATTGACAAACCAAACCATAAAATTAAGTTTGATAAACCTTCTATCCTTGCCAAAGAGAAAAGATATTTTCCCAGAATGCTACGCGAGGCTATTGAGATTAAAAAGCATCCTAATTTCAATAGAGAAGATGGATTAGCACTACCACCAGCTTGGGATCCTGTAATACATCTCATCAAGGAATAAGCGAGACACAGGACTGCAAAAAGTTAATTTCCGAACGATGTAAAATATCTTATCTGTTAAAAAAGTAGTTTAATAGTCTCTGTTTTTTTTTAATATTATAATTAGTAATGAGGTAGCCTGGGAGTTTTTCTTTGCAGCGTTTCTTTTCTCCTCAGTACGCCTCATTTGTGAAATGCTGCTTGGTATGTCTTTACAGCTTAGGCTTTATTTGTTTTTTCAAAAATGGGTAGTTTGCACAAATTGTAACTTTGATAGAGGAAAATACATCTTTTCTCAGTCCACCCGTGACCATGGAAAGCTGGAAAGCTTCCGAAACGTCGGGAACTAAAATGAGATAATATTCGCGATATAATCCGTTAAATTGTTTTATTTCAATTAAATAAGATATTTAATGAGAACATTAGAAAGAGAATTGTTCCTCACATATTGTTTTTATTTTTCGTGGTTTTTCTCCTCTATTCTTGAAGTAATAAAAATACATTTCACATATCTCAACAAATAACGCTTGAGTTCAACCTACTTAACTGAATGAAGTGCACTATAATATGTACTATACCTTATCCTACCGTTAGTTAAATAGTCTTAAGGATACTTTTTCCTCTACTTATTAAACTAAATAAAAATATCCACTCTCATTCTGTCTGAGGAAGTTACTCGTGTACACCAAATTGAACAGTGTCAAGTCAAGGGTACCGAGTAGAACGTATCGAGGATAAAATATTTAACATCGTTATGAATCTCTTTCCTTCACTCAATTTTGACGAAACTTATACTCTAGTTTGCTTCCGCCTACATGGCGTCGAGCAGTTCAAGCTTGATCCCCCTAAATGGTGTCGAGGATCTCAAGCTTGCTTCACCTAAATGGTGTTGAGGATTTCAAGCTTGCTCCACCTAAATGGTGTCGAGGATTTCAAGCTTGCTCCACCTAAATGGTGTCGAGGATCTCAAGCTTGCTTCACCTAAATGGTGTTGAGGATTTCAAGCTTGCTCCACCTAAATGGTGTCGAGGATTTCAAGCTTGCTCCACCTAAATGGTGTTGAGGATTTCAAGCTTACTCCACCTTAATGGTGTTGAGGATTTCAAGATTGCCCCACCTAAATGGTGTAGCGGCGTTCAAGCTTACTCCACCTAAATGGTGTTAAGGACTTCAAGCTTGCTCCACCTTAATGGTATTGAGGACTTCAAGCTTGCTCCACCTAAATGGTATCGAGGACTTCAAGCTTGCCCCACCTTAATGGTATCGAGGTTGCCCTTTCTAAACAGTGTAGTGGCGTTAAAACTTACTCCACCTATATGGTGTGGAGGACTTCAAGCTAACTCCATCTTAATGGTGTCGAGGTTGCCCCACCTAAACGTTGTAGTGGCGTTCAAGCTTGCTCCACCTATATGGTGTTGAGGACTACAAGATTGTTCCACCTTAATGGTGTTGAGGTTGCACCATTTAAATGATGAAGTGGCATTTAAGCTTGGTCCACCTAAATGGTGTCGAGGCTTTCAAGCTTGCTCCACCTAAATTATGTTGAGGACATCAAACTTGCTCCACTTTAATGGTGTTGAGGTCTTCAAGCTTGCCCCACCTAAACGTTGTAGTTGCGTTCAAGCTTGCTCCACCTATATGGTGTTGAGGACTTCAAGCTAACTCCATCTTAATGGTGTCGAGGTTGCCCCACCTAAACGTTGTAGTGGCGTTCAAGCTTGCTCCACCTATATGGTGTTGAGGACTACAAGATTGTTCCACCTTAATGGTGTTGAGGTTGCACCATTTAAATGATGAAGTGGCATTTAAGCTTGGTCCACCTAAATGGTGTCGAGGCTTTCAAGCTTGCTCCACCTAAATTATGTTGAGGACATCAAACTTGCTCCACTTTAATGGTGTTGAGGTCTTCAAGCTTGCCCCACCTAAATGGTGTAGTGTAGCTCTGGCTTAGGACATGTTATTGAAGCCCTGCTGTTTAATATCTAATCGAATATTTACTAGTTGGAGAGTCAACCTTCACTAGTTGGAGAGGCACTACAAGAAGAAGAATATTTAAACTTTTTTTTTCGACACGACCTCCGCCTCTTCGCCGTATACCGCACTCCTGGACCGCCAGAATGCATAGTGGCCAATCTGTGCAGCCTGCTGCAGTCCCCATCGGCCACCATCCTGGCTGGGGACCTCAACGCCAAACAAAAACTCGACCAAGGCAGACGCAACGGGCCAGAAGATAGCACAGGCAGCTGAGGATCACGAGTTTGACATCTTAGGACCTAGCGACCACACTCACTACGCCCACTGCAACTCCTCAGATGTCATAGACTTCGCGATCCACAAGGACGTAGACGACGCCATCAGGCACGAAACCCTGCCCGACCTACCCTCGGACCATCGCCCGGTCCTGATGGTACTAAACGACCTGCCAACTACCGAACCGATGATACCGACGGGACGGCGTATCTGTTGGGAGACTTTCTCGACGGCCATGGAGGAGCAATCCCAAACCATGGCAGTCTCCACGGCAGATGACGTCGAGCGCGCTACGACCAGCATCACCTCCAACATCTAGGCGGAACTCAACATCGCAGCGCACACCGTTACGCAGCGCACTGCTAGGATCCAGAAACTCATCAAGCTCAAACGACGTCTGAGAACAGAATGGCAGAGGACACGAAGTCCCACTCTAAAGGCGTCCCTTAACGCCATGGTGGAGTGAGTTAGAAAGGAGCTGGAGACACGCTGCGGAGTTGTGGGAGGGACACCTGGCGACCGTTGACGGTGACATACCCTCCGTTCATCGTCTCTGCCGACAGCTCGGCCTGACGCCAACGGCAACCATCCCTCTCAACGACGAAGACGGCCTCCCGAGGTACAAGGTACAAGGCGGAAGATAGGGCAGAACTCTTCGCCGACTGCCTCGAGAGGCAGTTTCAACCGAACCCAACTGACGATGTGGAGCACGTTTCAGCAGTCGAGAAACACCTGGAGAGATACTTTGCGGTACCGATCAAGTCGGGAGAGGACCCTCCTCTTCTTCACACCCAGCCAAGTGCAGCGAGCTATGAGACGCACGAAGCTAAGGCGCCGATGCGATCCCGAATATGGCATTTCACCATCTGCCACCGCGAGCAACCTCCGCGGTGGTACGCCTGTTCAAGGGCATCCTGCGCTCCGGACACTTTCCATCACCGGCCAAACTTGGCCCAGGACAGAACAGTTTGGGTTCCGAGCGAACCACTCCACGACTCTGCGCTGTCGAGGGTACCGCACTTCATGACGACGGCCATGAACAAGAAGGAGGCCACAGTTGCAGTATTTCTCGACATGGAAAAGGCATTTGACAAAGTATGGCACGAGGGACTGCTTTTCAAGCTGTCAACGTCACCAGCTCCACGGCGCGTCGTCAAGGTCCTTGCATCCTTCTTGTCCGAGCGGAAATCCCATGTGGCGGTGGAAAACTGCACAACTACGGAGCGCCCGATCCTCGCGGGCGTCCCACAGGGAAGCTGCTTGTCTCCGGCCTGTTACGCCCTATACACTGACGACCTTCCGGTGCGGGGCGACGTCAAGTTGGGCCTGTACGCCGACGACGTGGCACTGTACGCGTCGTCCATCGACCCATCACATGCGGCACTCAAGATCCAGCGCTCACTTGATGCCCTGCCCGAATGGTTTGCCCGCTGGCGAATGTCACTCAACGTGGGGAAGACGCAGGACATCTTAACAGGCAGATACAAGCAGCCCACCCCGCTCCGCCAGCTCGGACAGGAAATCGTGTGGACGCACACGGTGAAGTGCCTGGGCGTCACAATCGACCGGAGACTCAATATGAACCGACACGTCGAGATCACCGAAGTCTGCGCGCACTCGTCTCCGACCAGTCCATGCCAGCAGCTTCCCTCTGCACACGCAGCTGGGTATCTACAAGACGTACCTGCGGTCCCGACTCACCTACGCGGCACCTACATGGTACGCCTTGACGTCAGATTCCAGCAGGAAAACGCTGCGTGCGCAGGAGAACCAAGCCCTGCGCACCATTGTCTCGGCCTAGCGCTATATGCGGAACGAGACACTTCACCGAGACCTCAAGTGGCAAGGACTGGACGACTAAATCGGCCAGCTATCCGGTGCCATGTTCCGTCGTGCGGACAACTCTACAGTCCCGTCGCTCGTCGGGATTGCGCCGCTCCACGCGCACCCACCTGACAGTAGAAGCCGGGCTCTAGCAGGAGAGCTCGTCCCCCCCCCCCTAAGTCCCCTGCACGCCCAGGATGCCACAACGCTGCAGACAAGCCAACCTCCACAACAAACAACAGTCAACAACCGCCGCACATAGGCCAACAGTCGTCGAACACAGAAACCGCAACGACAGTAGCTACAACAACAACAACGACAACGTCAAGTTAAAGCCGCAGAGAGGTCCCCAGTTCCGTCGCAAGACCAGGACCGCGGCCTCCCTTTGTAGCTTTACCCGATGCCTGCCAAGAGGCAATTTAAGAAGACACGCCCACTGAGCGGGCGGAGCAGACTCAGCCAAAGAGGGCCAAGCCATGGAATGGCACCCTACATGCCTAAGAGTATGTGTCGATGACCACGGATGATGATTGTTCACTCATTAGCTAGCGGTCAAGCTTGAGAGACGGCCTCTGCTATCCTCAGGTAACAAGCACTCAAGAGTACGGGTTGAGAACGCCGATGTGATCCAACTTTAAGCTCATATTTATGGTCTACTCTGAGAACTGTCTGCTCTTTTCAAGTAACACCAATACTTGGATACGAGTTGAGAACGCCGAAGCGATCCACTTTTAAACTCCAATACGTATGGCTATACTTAGCTAGCTTAAATTAGTTTGATAAGTTCTATACTGTTTTCGTAAATTAACTGAATACACCGATTTGGTTTTCCTACCTTGCGTCTGGTTTCATCCTACAAGCTATCCATTCGTATTTTTTTAATGGTGCAACAGCTCGCGGATTTAAGATTTTATAAAAAAAAATATTTTTCTATTTTTGTGCAGAAATTTATTTTTTTCGAGGGACTAGTGAAAATATAGAACCAGAAATAGATTCCTTGGGCTTGAATTATGCGAAAACGATACTAAACACGGCCTATTTACTAAGGTTATGTAGAAATCAAGCTCAGAATGCAGCGTGGTAGGTAGGAGGGATTTACTAAACTTGTTTTGTGCAAATTTTACAGAAGTGTATATAAATCAAAAAATACTTTTTAAGTCAAAAGTTAAATAAAAAGGCGGCGCGCAGTAAGCTACTTGTGGTATAAGCTAGTTTAGTCGCCTATGTATGGCTCAAGAATGAAGTTTTTTACCTCTTGATAATTTTCCTTTTGACTTTTATGATTTCAAGCTATGAGAACCTATCATTTAAAATAGTATCCAGATCAATTAACGATGGCACCTGCTGTTTCCTTAAACACAACCTCCTCAGGTATAAAGATGTGTTGAAGAGGCACTTGAAAAAGTGCAGCATACAGCCCTCGCAGTGGGAGCAGCAGGCTGCTACTCGGTCAGAATGGAGAGGTGACGTGAATGCCAAAGTCTATGACTTTGAAAACCAGCGGTGCATTGATTTAGACATCAAACGCGATCAAATGAAAGCCCGAACACCTGTCTCCGTGAAGTATAAACAACGTCAATGGTGTGCTCGTATGTCCGCAGTGTTCACGCAATTTCACCATCAAGAAGGGCTATATTAGCCACACGCAAGCTCATCGACGAGACCGGAATAGACAGCAGTCGTCGTGGCCGAAATCAGCCGTTAAATATACACATGATTTCCAATCGTAACTCGTTTTTTTTTTCGATTGGAAATCTACCGCGAAAATATTTTTAGAACTACCTACCTTGTCAGAATCCGTAGTATTGCCGCTGCCAAATGAAGCCAGCGAGTTCCGGTCTAAGGTCTCATCTAGTAAGGTGTCTTCTAAGTCTCTGCAAAGATAAACACGAAATAAATATCACATATTTACCGCATTATGTATGCCGTTAAGAGTATTTAGATGTTTTTTTGTGTTAACACAATTTATGTATAGGAAGAATCTGCTGACTAGACTTATAAATACTTATAAATCGACCTAGTCCCAAACTAAGCAAAATTTTTACTATGGGTACTAGGCGACGATATCCATAATATATAGGGTCCTAATTTATTAATTGCAGATATTTTTACAGCTGATAGTACTCGGTCTCCGGAGTATATTAAAGCATGAAACATTATAGCTTTTACGATGTTTTTTTGGAGAAAAAAGAAAAACAAATTTGCTACGTAAAAACACCCTGTTAATGTGATTACTAAATGAAAACTCATTGAACAGATTATAGTAGCTCTTTTACGTACCACTTAACTATAACTGGCCACTTCACGTCGATAAATTAAATACTTGATTGTCAATGTCATGTTATTTTCCGTTTGATTGTGTAGTTTGAAAATAAATTTTATTTTGAAACGCCTTACCGTTACACAAATCATGATTATCGTAATATGGTAACGTGTTATCACGATGCAAACTACAGGGCGGCGAGAGCTGCAAGGCTGTATCTATAATGATACAATGTTAATGTGGATCCTCGCACTATCACTGGAGCACTGCGAAGATTACGTGGCGAAGGACAATTCATGCCGAGAGGTGACGCCGGTAGGCCTAGGTATCCGCAGCGTCTAGAAGATGCAATTTTGGATTTTTTTCATCGCCATCCCATGAGTAGTACAAAAGATGCAGCGAATGTGTTTAATGTAAGCGATATTTACGTTTGGAAACTTCTAAAACGTGAAGGTATGCACCCGTATCATTTCACACGTGTCCAAGAACTGCAGCCTCAAGATTATAAACCACGTGTCTTATTTTGCCAGTGGCTTAGAAGAAACGCCAGACGCAACATACTATGGACCGACGAGTGTACATTTACAAGGGTGGGATTGTTCAACCTACACAATCCGCACTTTTGGTCAGAAGTGAATCCCCACTTGGCTCGACCTGATCACTTTCAAACTCGCTTTAGCGTCAATGTGTGGGCAGGGTTACTTGGAGACTGTTTGTTGGGTCCAGTTTTTCCTGATCGCCTAAATGGAAGGACTTACCTACAATTCTTACAAGAAGACCTAACGGAATTGCTAGAGGAAGTACCAGTGGGTCTTCGTATGGGAATGTACTTTCAACACGACGGTGCCCCCGCCCATTATGATCGTAACGTACGAAGGTACTTAACGGAACAATTCGGATTGCGGTGGATAGGTCGCGGTGGGGCTCAAGCAGGTGCATTGAACTGGCCAGCTCGCTCCCCAGATTTGACACCGCTCGATTTCCATATTTGGGGACGAGCCAAAGATCTGGTGTATGGAAACGATGGTCACACGATCCGAACATCAGAAGAGTTACGGGCTCGCATTACCAACGCTTTTGAAATCATGAAAAGGGAAAGAGAAGCCTTGTTGCGTGTGAACAGAAATATCATAAAGCGAGCATTATTGTGCATTGAAAGACAGGGTCGCCATTTCCAACAATTTTTGTAAAATTTTATGATAATAAATGTTTTCTTTTGTTCATGCTTCTTTTTAAAAATACTTTAACTCACTTATGGGTGGATTTTCTTGACAAGTTTTAACTCGACAGGCCCAATCCCATCCTAATGACATTTGCAGTTTTCCCGCCGAACCGTTACGACATTTACGACAAACAATTGTTGACATGACAGATAGTGTTATTGTGACATGTAATAATGCACATGGTGATTTTTTTTAGATAAAATTATAATTAATTTTTAAGTTAGGTAAATGAAATCAAAAAAGTTATATGAAAACATTTCTTAATTTCTATTTAAAGTTAATTATTTTAATGTAAAGTATAATGTGTTAAAATATCTGCAACTAATAAATTAGGACCTTATATAGATAAATTATAATACTATACATAGAAAACATCCAAGACTCAGGCACAAACATTCGTGCTCAGCACACAGACACTTGGGCAAGTGTTTGTGTGCTGGCCGAGAATGGCCGAGACTCAAACCCGGGCCGCCAGCTTCGTAAGCCGTTGTACAACCCACAGTAACAACAAAACACTAGGGATTAAGAGCCCTAACACGAAACACGCTGCGGAATATTCATACAATTTATGAATAATTAAAGAAAATGTCTGTTCCATTACTTTTCAGCGTTTACTGATTTAAAAATATTCCATATTTCTAAGCTAATTATTTTATCCGATCCTTAAATTCTGTATGCACTGAGAAACATAGCAATAGTTGTAAATGTTCACAAGTGTTAAGAATTATTTTCTTATTATTTTATTAAAAGTACATTGCAATAATTCAAATACTACTGTACGACAAATTTGACTGGAGGCTCAATTTTAAAAAATAAGTGAGGTTTCAAAATCTTGTTCTCACGTGTTGTTTATATGCAGAAAAACTTTAGTTCATGCATTTCACAATCTACACATTTCATTTCTTCTAATAGTTATATGCTCGTTTTCTAAAATGGTCGATGTTCATGTACAAAACGATATTTAACCAAACACTTTTGTTTTTCTCCGCACTCAAGACTGTCGAGTGATCACAATCAAAAGCCGTGTATTCTGTATAGTTTTTGTTGAAATAAGGAACATTTAAAACCAAACAACAAAAAGTACACATCCCTTGATCAACGTAACATCTTGGTTTCCTTCCTTTCAGCAGCATAGAAGGGTTCGTTATCTCGCGTCAACTCTGTCTACATTAAATTATTTATTGTGTGCAGCACGAAACCATCGCTAGGTTTCTTTGTCCTTAATGCCGTAGCAAATCGACAATTTTAGATCATCTGCCGTATCCTTATAAGTGTCTTATTTACTCCATATTGCCAGTCATTGTAAGAATCTTACGTTGTAAATAGCAAAGCAACAAAAAGAGCTTAGCTTTATTTATTAATATCCATACCAACAAATAATTTTGACAATGTCAACCTCCACGTCATGACTTTTGATTTAACGAGAGATCAGACTAAAATAACCGTTCTATTAGGTAGTAGTTAGGCAGTTACACCATTTTAGAATAAGTACTTTAAAAATATATATATGTATATAGGAAGGTGGGTTGGAAAGAATCCGAAACCACTGTAAAAAAAAGAAAAAAATAATAATTTTATGGCAGAAACGTCAGTTGCAATATTTTACGGTTTGCAATACATATAATTTAATCATATTACAGTTATTAATTTAAAAAATATTCAGGTTTAAAGTGATGCAATTTTCCATTTACATGAAAATGAAGAAAACGGAAGTTCGTGTTGTCATAGCAGTGAGAGTAAAACTGTCATATTGCAATTTATGTGATTCGATAAAATAAATAAATAACGTTTTATGTTTTAAAACGGAAAACGGTCACTCAAATTAAAACTAAGTTGGATCGTGTATTCTACTTCAGCTTCGGTTCACACTTGGGTAACGAATTTCAAACGAGTACGACAGAGCTGTAATGACGCTCACGTAGCGGAAGACCTAATGAGGTGACTACCCCAGAAATGGTAAATAAAATACGGAATGTTGTACTAGAGGACCGTCGATGAAAGCTTAGGGAAATAGCAGAGATTGTTAATATCTCGTCAAAACGCATTTTTAACATACTATATGAGCATTTGTTTATGAAAAAGCTTTGTGCCAGATGGGTGCCGCGACTTCTGAACGAGCAAAAGAAGCAAAAGGTTAATATTCCAGATTGTTTGCAGATCTTTAGACGAAATTCCAATGAGTTTCTTCGTCGATTCATAACATATATGATGCAATTTGATTGATAACATCGAAGCAATGGACACAAACTGGCAAAAGTAAGTTTATAGGTTATGAGTTTAAATTTGGAACAGCTGTCAAAACTCAAGTGGATCTCTATTCGAGTATCCGTAGATATTAAAACAGTTATCGATACAAAAAGTCAATTCAGTATGATTTTTTAAAAATATAAACCGCATGACATTTGATCTCGAGTGATATGACAATAAGGACTTCATTTCTTTGTCTATGATCAAAAAAAAAACATTCGTTTTGACGGAGGATCGAATTGCCGCCATTAATGTTGTCATTTATTTGCTGTTACGAAAGTAGAATTGTGACAAGTTGTTTGTAATTAACATTTAAGTTGAAAATATGAGTAGTAGTGACTCCGAGAACTATATGAACACTCCGCCGGATATCGTAAATGCAGCCACGATTGCAACAAATGACTTTGTTACCTGAAATATCGAGAGCGTAATATGAGAAGGCGTACAAAGATTTTTTAGATTGTAGAATGAACAAACACACGACTTCTATGTTCTTCTTGTTTCTGTATTTGTTCAAATTTATTTTTTATTGCATTATTTTAATATCTATAGTCTATTGATATTTTACAGGTAGCATTAGTAGAAACAATGCAGGTCATTTCCTTACGGCTTCTGAACCCATCTTAAAGTACTTATGATATGTTTGTAGATAAAGTAGTGTATGCATCTGTACATAATAGACATTATAACACTCGTGTGATCCTATTATGAAACTCGCTGACGCTCGTTTCAACGCAACCCTCTTGCGCCTCTCTTTGTGCATCAGTTGCATAAACTACTATCGAAATACAACGTCAAAAAACCGTATCTGACGCTTTTTATTTAAATAAAATATAAATGGGTTCTTAATAAACAAATAACCTGCTGGATCGCTGCGAGCTCGTGGGGCGGACGCGGGCAGGGCTACGGGGCGGCTGCTGTAGTACGCCACTGAAGTAGGTTTCCTGTGACAAATTAATAAAATTATACTTATGATTTCAATCACTACTTAGAGATATTACCAATAAAACAGTATTAGGAATAAACCGGTCGTATACACGCATTAGTTTTATTTTAATTAAATAATTCTGTCAAATTGACAGATACGGATATCAGGGGTTTTCATATTTTGTTTATCAATTTGAAGAAATTAAAATCCCAAACATGACAAGTAAATTTAAACAAGTCCCTAATTAACAAGATAACTATATATTTATTTGTTTATTTATTTATTTTATTCGACATACCAACAAAGTACAAGGTTATACATTCTATAAATTATAATTAAAAACAGGGATCACATCTAACCTGTACCTCAATAACAGGCATGCAACAGCTTTCACAACTTGAATTACTGGAAAGTAGACAGGCAGAGGAAGACAATATTTAAAAATAATACACAATAAAATTTATGATTTTTCTAACTTAACACAATATCACTTGTTATGCACCATTGAGCCTAGTACTTTTAATGATTATTAATATTTAAATATTTGTTGAAAGCATTTTACGCTTCCAGCTGGTAAGACTATCAACGTAGATATCCAGGTCGTGAGTTTTTTGGAGATGGTTATATCGCGTTTGGAGTCTGCGTAAACCGGAGAATTTTCCCAGATTCGACTTGGCCACTTAGGTCGAAAAGTAGTGATGCGTGAGGGTCTGATATTAGGACTTGGAACTATGAAGCTCAAGCGCTCCAGGATAGTACCTACGTGGATTTCACCATTTACTATTTTGTGAAGCAAAGCAAGGTCCAAATAGTTTATTCTTTCCGTTAAAGTGCACATCCTGAAATGCTTGAGCCTTTCGTCGTAACCTATACGTTTTCCGATGCCATTGGGACGATTCTTGTAGATCAAAAAACGAGTTTAGGAGCGCTGCACCCTCTCTAACCGATCTATATGAACCTGGTATGATGGGTTCCACACCTGGCTGCAGTACTCGAGACGTGAACGGATGAAGGTGTTATAAAGCGTAGTTAATATCTCAGTGCGTTTAAAATTGCGAGCAACTCTTTTCACGAATCCCATCATTTTAAAACTACCTTTGACAACATTGTCCACAAGAGTTATGAAGTTTAATTTGCTATCAAGAGTGACTCCCAGGTCTCGAATAGTGCATACCTCTTCGAGCTCAACATCCCTCATTTTAGTCATTAGAACAGTATATTACTAGAAAGCAAACACGGGTCAGGCGTCTACCGGTGAACTAGAGACTGAATAAATAATTGCTATTGGCATAAATTCGGAATATCACAAATCAACAATACTATCAAAAATCTAAAATTTTATGTATAATATTAATTATGAAAATTATTTCAATGTGAACTCGGAAACAGGAAAACTTTACAGATATTTTTCCTCTTTTTTTATAGTTAGCTGTTACCTGTATAACCTCCCTGAGCCGTCGCACCCACGTCTGTTTTACTTCTAACGATGTTGCTTTTAGGACAATCCGACAATCACTGGCCATGGGCTCCCGCCCGGTCCACACGGAGAACTTGCACTCATCGCCCTCAATGTGCTCGGTCACTCCCAGTTCAGAGGTCTAAAATAATATTATATTGAAAACAACATATCTAAAATTCTTAATGTTTCATGTCACTCGTCAGATGTAACTTACCATAAATTTAGTTTTATAAATGTATTTGGCTTTTCCGTGGGAATCCTTAACCTCTTTAGCTAGTAGTAGGTGAAGATCGAAGAGGAAGACTCGTCTCTCGCGACCTTTCTTTATAATTTGGCGTAGATCCCACACGTGAAAGGAATCCTGAAGCACGACTTCGCCTAGACTGTCAGTTGGTACATCGCACCCTTCCAGCAAAGAAAGGTGCATCGCGTCATTGGCCTTTTTAGGCACAGACAGCATGACCTCCAAACCGTCCTATGGAAAAATAGATAACAAAATGTAATGCGATTTGCCTAACAAATAAACAGATAGCACACGCGCAACTATTCTTTAACTAAGTTCGCAATTTTAAGCAAGAACCAGATTTATACTTGACCAATATTTATTAATATCGTTGTACTGATTACAGAACCTGAACTTTAATCGAAATTGTATCAAATCTAGCCTAGTATAGCCTGTGCCAAAAGAGAAGAGCCGTGGAAGAAACGGGAACTAACATTATGAATCGCATGGCAATCGAACCTTAGATACCTGTCTTATAAAAAATAAACAAACTTCTGTCGGTAATATGTGTTGTGTATTTTTATAAACAAAATTGCAAGGTTTTGGCATCAAATAATGTAAAAAAGAGGTAAAATCGTGCATAATTAAAATGGCACGCCCTCACATTCTACGATTATTCTCTTTCCACACAGACTCTATGTGCTGCCGTTTTTGCAATCATGATACAGGCTTCGCTCTTTCTCATTTGTGACTTTTTGAAATTATCATTAATTTGCAAATAAAAAACCTCGAATAATAAACATACCCAAAATACCACCAGTAGTAATATTTAATTAATATAAAAATAACCATGATTAATTTTTTAGGATGTCCGTATACATGATCAATAGAGCATAATTTCAAAAGCTGAAGCCCAGTAAAGGAAGATCAGATAGAGCAGCAGACATGTGAACTGCTTTGACGTTGTTTGGAACTGCGTTTGTGTGTGCCGGTGTGCCTTTTCGGCTCTAAAATAGTACTGCCAGGTGCATAATAAAGCGACTCCTCTGATACACAAACAGATCGTACGATAATGACTAAGTAAACGCAAAGTGATGGGAGCAGTCCCCGAGTTTCTATCGCACCGCCAGAATCATCACAAGAGGCAAACTTATCTTCGATTGAGTGTATCTGATTATTTTTGAACATTTTACCAGTTTCACATGTTAGGTTAATTCTTAATTTCTTTGATTTTTATATAGTTAAACCGTATTGAAAATGGGTCATAATTATTTTTAGTATGAGTTAGCGTTATGCGTCTTTCCTGTGAACACCCGAAAGTTAAGGGCTTTAAATACAAATTTTTCTTAGTGCCCTATTAGGCGATGTACAAATTGATTAATACTCTAGATCTAAGCGATAAAAATATCAGTTATATGTACACAAGCCCTTAACTATTGCGTTGTCCACAGGAAAGACGGCTATATTCTAGAACCAGTATGACCCAAATGCGAAAGACGTCCCATTTCATCACATTAGCTTATACTGTAAGTGAGCATTATGAAATTAATCCTAAGAAATTAATAAAAACAATCGAACTATATCGAGATAGAAGGAAAGAGTGAAATAATAATGAAATAATGATCTTTATTCTGTAAGTAGGCCGCAAGGGCACTTTTACAAGTCTGACTCTACGACGTATCCCAAAAGGAGACCACTGAGGAGACGAAAGCCGAAAGAAACTCAACAGTCAGTATTATTTTCGAAATAACTCTTATATATATTACAATATTTGTACTTAGCCTACTCTACCCTATAATATGCCTTAGCAATTAGATACTCTTTTAAGTACTTTTTGTGAGCTGGAAACGATAATTTTAAAGCATCATCTGGTACACAGATCAGAAAAAACAGTAGAAGCCTAAAGTAAGCGTGGCACGTGTGCCAACGATAGGCACTGCAGTGCTCAACCGCGCTCAGTACAACGCCGCCGCTTATGCGTGACAGACGCACAAGCAATTTTCGATAAGCTTAAAAAACAAGGACAAATATGCCGTATTGCTCCATTCTGGAGTGCAGGAATGCTAGCCGGATAAAAAATCTAGGTAATAGTGGCATTTCCTATCGTCGGTAAGTGTTATTTAATTAAATTTTCATTTTTATGTAAAAAAAAATTATGTAACATTTTTTAACATTATACAATACAAAAATCAATCTTATGTAACTGTCATAAGATTGAATTGTATCTGTCATAATAGTTAAAAAACATTCTAGAATATTGCAGCACATTCGCGCTACTCATTTAGTGCGAGGGTGTAGTCGATAAAGTATCGATATCGATAAACCGATTTGTACAATAGTTTTACTTCACAAATGCGGAATAACTTGTGTTTGTGTGTATATCTAGAACTTTTCTGAGCGTACACAAGCAGAAAATGTGTACCTGTACACTCATTTACCCACACAATAAAGGTTTTTATTTTTATTGTTCAGTACCCAAAGGGGTTCGGGACCCTATTACTAAAACTTCCCTGTTCGTCCGTCTGTCACCGGGCTGTATCTCATCAACTGTGATAGACAGTCACTGGAAAGTTTCACATAATATATTTTTTATTGCCGCTATAACAACAAAATAATACACACAGACTAAAATAAATATATATGTGGGGCTCACATACAACAAACGTTTTATATAGTTTTTTAGATAATGCTACGGAACCCTTTATGCACGAGTCCGAGTCGCACATGGCTATTTTTTTTTATTTATACCACACAACTAGCAGGCTTTAAGCCTGGTTTTTAGTGATTATCGACGTCTTAGAACACTGTAACACCAGAAGCAACACACATGCGCATTGCTGACCACGAGGACGGGCATGAAATACTTTTTTGCTAGTCCTTTAACTTTCTTACGTATACATTTTTATGTATAGTCAGCTGCAGAGAAACGTGACCCCCCAACATAAATAATTCTATGCAGAGACGGTCCCGTTTCTCTGCAGATGACCGTACAATAAAAATAAAGTTATAAGCAGATAGCAGATGCAAATTTCATACAAATATGAGAATAAAAATCATTTTTGCTGGCACAACATTATCCAACACGGTAATCTAGTTTTCCATCCTACATACAACACTTTCAAAATTCATGCTAATTCGTCTTTGTTTATAAGGTGAAAAACATTATCACCTTTTTTATGAAAACCGTGATTTTAACAAGCGGACCACGATCCTCTTAATATAATATGTTTTTAAACTTTGAATGCAGTTTATTTTCTTTTCAAAACTAAAGGAATGTTTCCTTTTTAACCAACTTCCAAAAAAAGGAGGAGGTTCTCAATTCGACGGAATGTTTTTTTTTATGGATGTTCACCGATTACTCAAAAACTATTTGACCGATTTCAAAAATTTTTTTTTGGTTTCATAGAAGGTATTTTCTAGTTGGTCCCATTTAATTTTGGTGAAGATCTGATGATGGAATCCATGAGGAATTGAAGGAACTCCTCAAATATTGTAGGCATACATATAGCGATTTTGGTATTATAAGAAACATAATAAGCATTTGCATTCAGAAAATGTAAATTGGTGAAGTGGAACTGATGCAGAAGACCACAGAATGCCATCGGAACTCCTCAATGATAAATGATTTACGGGTGGCGACAAAATATCTTGATTAATTTAGCTAAGCAACTTCATAATCACAAATTTAAATGTTCCTGATGAGAATGGTACCATCGAATTGATTTGATGATGGAGCCGGAAGGTAGGCACCAGATCTGTGTAATAAAATAATGTATCCTAGCCGTGTTTGGGCTTGTTCGAATCGTCACGAGATACACTTTTAAGTAACGATTAACTAAAAAGTGTAAAATAAATAAACTTTTAAACAAAAAAATAAAACCGACTCCAAAAAAACATTCTTTATATGGCACCGACGCCAAAATAAGATTAATTGTATATAGTGTATAGATTGAGTATACAAACGGTTACTTGTAAGTAATTTGAAGAAACTGAATTATGGCGTTATTTTTTACTTTTTAGTTTTTTTTGGAGTCAGTTTTATTTTTTTGTTTATAGCGATATTTGCTATCTACATTATTTAGAGTACTTTCCCTTCGGGTGGCATTAAAAATGTCCACCCTATTTACTTACCTATAATCTTACACAACGCATTGTCCATATGCAGCCAGGTCACTTTTACCGATATAGATGTTACAAAAAAGCATTGCACATCCCTAAATACTTCTTAATTTAGCTACTCGACGCTAGATGTCGTAAAAAGAGCTCTTGCAATTAATTCCTCTATATGACGCCACGTGGCGTTCTGCCCTAATAACCGAAAAATCGTATGGTTATTTTGCCTGGTAGGGCAGCGTGGGTCTTTCACTCAAGTGAAAATAATCGAATCCGATAAGTCGTAAGTCCTAAACCTTATGCTCGAATTCGGATATTATACCATAGACATAAGGTTTTAATTACTGTAGCAACTCAAAGTTTTTTACTTCGTTTTGCACATGAAACGTTGACCAATCAGCTTGAACATTTATCTGTGCGCATTAATGTGATAGTGTGCATTTTGGCGACATCGGTTCTCTTATTAAAAGGGTCGTACGCCGCTTCCCTTGTTTTTATTATTCCGTGATCAGGTAGCTTATTACAAAAATGTATATATTAGCCTATGAATGATTTGGCTACTTTACGAACGCGGAACTATCTAATGGCGATTTTGTTTTTATTTCTAGTATTTAAATTGTGGATATCGGAATTCTTAGTAAAAGACTCTAGGTTCTTAATAACATAAATAATATTCTCAATAATATATTGGGACGCTACGGTTAATATGTTGATGTCTTTAAAAAGTTCTCTCAAGGAGCCACGGGAATTCAGGTTATATATAGAACAAATCGCTCTTTTTTGTAACACAGATATAGTCTGTATGTCAGCTGCTTTGCCCCAAACCAGAATACCGTAAGACATGATAATATGGAAATAACTATGATAAACTAAGCGAGCAGTATCAACATTGGTCAATTGTCTAATTTTTCTAATAGCGTAAGCTGCTGAACTTAATTTACCTGCAAGTACTGCTAAATGGGGACTACATTGCAAGTTCTTTTCCAATGTTATACCTAAGAATAATGCCCTACCCACCAATTCTAAACATTCAACATTGAGCGATATAGTAGTATCCACTGCTCTAACGTTCGGTAAAGTGTATGTACAGTAAGGGAAATTGAAATACGTATGTTCCTTTTTCGGTCTTGTCACAATGAAAATAAGGACTAAAAAGGTACGTGTTTCAGTTTCGCCGCGAACATCAGCCCGCTCCCGACCGCTTTTCGCGTACGACGTCAGGTTTTAAAAACATAATAGCTTATTGTTCAATAATTAATTATTCTAACACCAACAAAAAAGTTTGAACTGTTAATCGAGGTATTTCCATTCATCATTAAATATTCTTTGTCTTACAATCCTAATCCTAAATATAGAATAAACACTTTCTGGGCAGCAGAAAACTCCCAGAGGATGTAATCTGGGCACCTAGTGTCAACCTTCAAAAACAAATTGGACAAGCATACTACTGAACAAAGAATTTAGACCCTAAATAAATTGGATATAGGCATCATCACTTGCTGCAACTGCCTGCCTGATAATAAATAATAATAACAATAATAATCACGAGGTGGACGCCATGTGGGATGTTGATTCGACGATCATCGTCCCGATAGTCGTTTCGGCAAACGGTCTTATAGCGAAAAGTCTCGACGAACATCTTAAGAGACTCTCGCTTGATGGCTGGATCAAGGGTCAGATACAGGAAGCAGTAATCCTGGACACAGCCCGCATTGTCAGGAGGTTCCTCTCTGTGCAGCCCTAACCACCGGTAGCTTGAGCCCTGCCCCGCTGCCGGCGGCACCCTAGGTTAGGTTTTTTATAATGAGTTTATATTTTGTATTTGCTTTCGTATTTTACTTTTTATATACATATTGTAATACACCTACTAACTTATGACCATAAATAAATAAAGAGTATAATATTAAAATACCCCCAACTGGCGAGGAATGGCGCAAAACAAAGAATAATGGCAATGAGTAATAATCACGGAAACAGAAGAAAATATTAAAGAATAATGGCCTTCTCTCGTGTCAATGGGCCAAGATCCTCTTCAGGTCACTGAGCCAGAGTAGTAAGTAAGTATTTTAAATAGTACATTACTGTAGAGGCAAGGAAAACAGAGATTGTCAGCGAAGTAATCATAGGCGCTACGGATAGGAATACGAGGCTGGCAATCCCTTTTCACTCCGAGGTAAGTGTAGTACAACAATGAAATAGTTTTTTTCTCACTCAAACCTTTTCGTGCTAGCGCTCATAACGAACTTTACAACATTAGTTAAGGAGTTCTTAAGGCCACCTTCCACTATTATTGTATTGTCGCCGAAGATACAACCGAATAGAACAAAAGAAGATTTTGTTATTGAGTTCACCCATTCGAACGTCAGAAAGTTGTTCTAATTTATCTTCCAAGGTCTGACCCGTAAAAACATACATGCATTGCAAGTTAAATCATAGTATTTAATGCAACTGTTAACTGTTCTATAAGAAGGGTCTTAAAACGCAAGCGGCGTGGGTTAAGACGCCACAAGCGTATTTAGACTGGTTATACACCGTTGCATTCTTACAATACTTTTTCTACGAGTACTTTTAAGTAAAACAAAATTATGCTATGTAGGGACCTACAGTTTTTTTATTTATGGAAACAATACTTTATCTTGTTAAATACAATATTTAATTAGCTTTTATTGTTTTTTCTTTTTCAAATAGAAACTTGGAGCTTAAAATGTTAAAATTTTTGGTGGGAACTCAAATATGACAACACTTATTTTTCGGTTTGTTATCTTTTTCATTTGTTTGCACTGGCCAGTAATACCAACTGTCTAATTTAATAAAAATATCTAAAATGAATACAATTTGTTAATTAAGGTAGCTTTTTTACATACAATAGTAAATAACATAAGAATAATATAATGTTTTGACGAGAGCCTCGTGAATGACAAGGACCAACTAAGCAAGTAACTTGACTTGGCTCACGAGGTGACTGCCATGTGGGATGTAAATACGACGATTATTGTCCCGCTAGTCGTTTCAGTTAACGGTCTTATAGCGAAGAGTCTCGACCAAAACCTCAAGCGACTCTCACTAGATGGCTAGATCAAGGGTCAGATTCAGAAGGCAGTAATCCTGGACACGGCCCGCATTGTCAGGAGCTTGAGCCCTGCCCCGCTGCTGGCGGCACCCTAGGTTAGGTTTTTATAATGTGTATATTTTGTATTTGTTTTTTGTATTTTACTTTTATATTCATATTGTAAAATGCCTAATTTAAGACTATAATGGAATAAAGATAATAAATGTATGACTTGTAAATTTGAGTTTATTTTGTGTTATATGATTTTAATAAGTAATTACAGCAGTACCACACTGTAAATACTAAATAAGTAATTAGAACTGAAGCCTTACTTAAAAAAAAGTTAATGCTAATATCATGGTAAACAGTGCTTTTAAGAAAAATGTATGAAAAATAAAATAACGCTAAACAGTGCTTTTATAGAAGAAATAGAGTTTTCGCCGCCTTATTATCGGTGTTATGGTATAGTTGAATTATCGAGAAGATGGAATTGCATTTGTAGTGGTTGTACCGTTTGCAACAAAAGGAGAATAATTTTCTCTTAACTTAATAAAAGGACATACCCAAGAAATGGAATAAGTAGTAGTCCTCTGTTTTTTTCTTTTATTCGCTATCATGTTCTTCATCTGAGCTGTCACAAGTATTGATAATAAAATTGTCTGTTATTTGATCCATTTCTCCTTCCTGACATCGATATTTATTTTCTTCACTTTCGACGTGGTGACAAATATTTTCCCAGTCCTCAGCAGTGATGGTATTCATTCGTTCAGTTGCTAAACTCATAATGCCTTGCATGTTTAATGAAACGTTTCTTTTTGCTACATATCCTTTTACCATGGACCAAATATTTTCGATCGGATTGAATGTCGGGTGATACGGTGGCAATCGTAATACGGAGTGGCCATGTTCTTTTAAAATTGCATCTATGTGGTACTCGCGAAACCGCTCTTTATTTTGTTTAATTAATTCATACAAACTGGTTTTGTACATCAACCGGTTATACGAAATGTTGTGATCTGTCAACCAATCCATCATTTCTTGTTTATTAGAATTTGACGTTGGAGCACGATTCAAAAGTTTGTTGTCATAGGACGCATTATCCACGATAAGTACGCTATTCGGTTTGAGGTTCGATATTAATTTTTCTTTTAACCATTTTTCGTAGTTGACAAAGTTCATCTGGTCATGGTAATCTCCCGTTTTTTGGTTTGCCTTAAACATTAACAAAGCGTTGGGAATAAAACCATCTTTTCCTCCTGCGTGCACTATTATTAACCGCTGGCCTGTACTGATTTGTTTTTTTACACCAAATTCTGTTCCATCGGTCCAAGCTTCTCCGGACACATGTGAAGTGTGGATGTAGGTTTCATCAGTATAAACTAGTGGTCTATCTTGAGATCGATATTCCGCAATTTTGATAAGGTAATTTATTCTTAGCAGTCGTATGTTGTGTTTTTCCATTAATATTTTTCGGTTGTCCTCGGTCTTTTTCCATTTAAATGCTAATTTTTGTATTTGTTTTCGTAAGGTGGAAATGCCAAATTTGTAATCTATATCGGATTTTAACACAGAGTGGAGTCCCTTTAAGGTTGGAAATTGCTTATGGGACAGATGAAAATTGTATTTAGTTCTCCGGATGACTTCCTGATCAAAATCGTCTACTACTGATGACGGACAAGGACGCAACTTTTTATTCTTCGGGGAGGTGAATTTCTTTGTTGTTGCGAATTTCTCGCTGTTGCTCTCAGTCACAATGTTATAAACAGTAGAGAGACAAACACCTGTAGCTTTTTCAACTAACTGGGCAGCGGTGTAAGGCAAGTTTAAATTTTTCGTCAGTTCATTTTCAAAACATTTATAACAGTTGAAAATTATTTGCTTACTTTGACTCTCAATAGGACCAAAATTACTTACAGCCATATTTTTTTAAAATATAGAAATTATTCGTAGTCGTACGGGCGGACACAATAATTAATTGAGAATACAATCAAATCAGATGTAAAAATATACGCCCAACGTAAATAATATTGACAATTTCACACTGACATTATTTTTGTTTTTAGTTCTTCGATATATATATATATACATATAACAACCTCTTTGTATGCTGATAGTACAAGAAAATAGAAAATTCAAATATAGAATGCCTGTAAACAAACAATACTACTACATATGCAATTCCACGCTCTCGATGATTCAACTATATAATTTAGCAACTATGTAAATGACAGATAAAAAGTACAGGAGTGGAAAAAATAAAATAAAAATTTACTAAAATATATCTGCATCCTTACAATTCTAATTACTTATTGAACGCCCCTCGACTGTTGCAATATAAATGAATGACAATTTAGGGCGGCTTGCACCATGGCGCTAAAGAGTATTTAAATACTATTTAAATACAAAATTACGTTTAACGCCTTGCACCACGTTAAATAGATCGCTAAACATGTTTAGGGAGCTGTCAAAATTAAACGCCCATCAAAGGCTATTTAACTCGGCTAAATACGTTTAGCGCCATTTTTAAAATTAATTTGACGTTTACTTTGACAGATTATGTTTGTAACATTCGGCGCCGATTGTTTAAAATTTGGGGCAACTATTAATTAAAAATGGATATTTCGACGATGAGGACGAAATAATAGACTTCATAAATAGACCAGTTATACTACGGGAAATTAATACAAGCACCAATTTATTTGAAACGCTCAATGACCACAAAATCATAAGAAGGTTCCGACTACGAAAACATACCTTACAAAAACTCTAACAATAACTAAAGAACACGAACACACACAGCACCACACTCAGCAGTACGAATAGTGATGGCAGCAGGAGTCGGTTTATTTACTTTAGTTGGTTGTTAAATTTTGCAGCAATACTATGCTATATTTCTTTTTAATTAGATTTTACACTGACAACCAACAAATTAAATGTTAAAATGCGCGCGCACGTCACTTTGTGTCAAAATTAAACGGCCCGTTCCTATTTACGCATACTCGTCGCGTGGAAATGATTACTTTTGGTTAAAAAGATGGCGCGAAATATTTCGCTTAATTACGTACAACGAAACGTAGGAAAACTGTTTTACCGACACATTAAACGCGTTTAGTTAAATAATCTTCAAAACAGCTTGGTGCAAGATGTCACTAAACGCAATTATGTTAATCGCATTTAACGATATACACGTGTTTAGTTAAATTTGTTTAGCATATATTTAAACGAAATTTGGTGCAAGCCGCCCTTAATCTGTAACTGTAGGTGGGTACCTATGGGTCATAGGTACAGTCAGCATAAGTAAGTGATAATTTTAGTATGCATTTTGACATATACCATTAATAAAATTGTCAGCTACTTTGGATGCTGACTGTACCCGTGACCTTTCACATCATATTTATGTTAGCTATTTAAATAACTAAATAAGTTTGTGGTTGACGGTGCCTAGAATCGGTTGACCGTGTGCTAATCGATGCTTTCGAATCGTTTTCACGTGAATGTTTTCCATCAATAAATTACACTGGTGACGACAAAGTACCTTCGCAAAATGTTACACGGCTCGGTCCCCATATAAAATGATGAGCGATGAGTATTAAATATAATAAAAGCGTGATGATAGTAGACTATACACGCTTACTCTATATATAGTCTACTATTATCACGTTTTAATTATATTTAATACATATCATTCGCGCGTAAATCTTAAATAAGAATGAAAAGCTATTGAAAGCATGGTTGCACTTAAAAAATAATTTTGATTTGACCTAGATGGAGATTACAAACGAGCCTTTATTGGTTAATCTTTGCACTGCAAACAGGAAAATTCATTGTTCCGACAGTTAAAATGTGCGTACTTAGTTGTGTCATAGTATACGTAATCCGAACGTTAACAAATGTACCCCAATGAAAGATTTTTAAAATACACGATAGAATCAAATAAAACATTGTATAAATAAAACAGTAGTAATGTAGTGGTAAAAAAATAAATGTGATATTTTTGGATGTAAGAAATAATAAGGAAAATTGATACGAATACATATAAAAATGCTTTTCCAGTAGAATTCATTATTCTGAAGTTATGTGAAGTATTATTTACGCTTATATCTCACTTAGTTATAAAGCGTTAAAAATTAATAATAATACATACGGTACTATCCTTATTAGTCAGCGGCAGGGGCCCAATGCGCACACTCCGAACTATATGTTTCAACATCACTATATAGACTACTATATCATCAACACTTTTGAGCACCATTACATTATAATTTTGAGTAAATTATTATTATGGATATCGTTAGGACGGAATAAACCATTACTCATCCCGATTCCCAAGCAACTGTACAGCGAATGCACATACCGCGCATGCATGAGTCAGGAGGAAAAATGTTATACAAATTTGTCTACGCCGTTAATGACTAGCCATTTAATATAGCCAGAGATTCAACTTCCAGCTATGGTACAAGTTTAAGTCGACACGAAAAATAAATACCTCAGACCGATAGCGCGTAATGGGTTTATGACATTATGATAATATGCAAGTGCTCATTAGTGGCAGAGCAAGTATATGAACAGAACACTCCCTAGATTCCTATTCAGACAAAGGTCATTGATAATTGCCAAGTGTCCAAAAGCAGTGTAGTTGGAATTAGGGTAGACTGTTACTCGTTTATAATTACTCGGTTGTTTTAGCGACATAAGGATCTATCATTCTTACGTTTTGTAGGTTCTAATTTTATTGTTCTAACACAACCTAGACCGAATATTGGGCTCAACTTTTTGATAAATAACCCACTTATAACTTAAAGTCCCTTATAAAAAAAATCTAATTAAGTTACAGATTAATTTCAAAGAGGTCACGGGGGTATAAATTCAACTAAATTATGTGGTAATATTATTTCTTAAAAAAACTATTAGAAAAACTTTTTACAAACTATTTTAGATTCATTGAAATTTGATCGTAAATCGGTATTAGTACTAAATAATTAAATTGGGCTGCTCTTAAATTTTTTTGGCCAAGGCGATAAGTTCAATATAGTTATACTTGCACAATCCATTGGAAGATGGATATACCTTATGCTTACCACACAACTCAAAACGACACAATTTTTATTTGTATAACTTATATTTTGTTTTGAACATTGTAGGAACCTGTCAAACCTAATGCTAACTGAAGGAATCTTTATCTTATCGCTGCACGCTGAGTGAAATCGTTGAGCGTCTATACTGATAACGATAAGAAAATACGTAGTAGGTATTGCATGATATTGTAAATACAACTTAACACATTTCTAGGGTACTGGACTTGTTTTTTTCTTTGTAGTTTTTTTTACGCAGCCGGGTTTTTCGTTTTTAATCATTATTTTTATTTTATACTTTTTAGTTAAAATTATAAGTCAGTAAATTTCGCAATCTTTATCGTGGGGGTTATTTAGAAGCTTGCACAGATTTATTTTAATAAAATGAATTTAGTAACTTTAAATCTTTTTAGTTCCTAGCTGGTCATTCAAAATTAAAAATGATAAAAGAAACCTAATAATATTTAATTCCTATTTAATGATACCCCACTTGATGTAGTACCTACGTCGGTTTTCATTTTTTTCTTTTTCACAATATGGCCTCATTATCGCCATTTTGAGTTTTCACGATTTTCATGTCTTTAGTGACATTCGGACTATTAAGACGAATCGATTGACGTAAGAATCATTAAAATCGGTCTCTACAGTGTCTGATAGTAACAAACATACATACATACATACATTCATAAATTCATATATTCATACATACATAGACTGATAAACACATTACCCTCCTTTGCGTCCCGCAGTCAGGTAAAACTATCCCTTGCGCATCCTAAAATAATAACGCCATGACTACACTCCGTTATCTACGAGGGTTGCTACTTATATATCCGGAAACAAAAAAACAAACAAACGTACACGGCTGAAAATAGTTTTATTGTTTTTCAAAGTATTCCCCTTGATGATCTATGCACTTTTGCATTCGCGTGAACCAATTTTTAAAGCACTTCTGCCACTCCGCCTGAGGTACCTCCATAACGTGTTGTTTGAATGCGTCGACAGCATCTTCAGCGGTCGAAAATCGTTGACCGCGTAATTTATTCTTTATATTTGGAAATAAATAAAAATCGTTGGGTGCCAAGTCAGGGCTGTACGGCGGATGACCCGTTAATTCCACATTTTGACCCTCCAGAAATAGAGTTGTTTCGCGTGACGTATGACAGCTGGCATTGTCATGATGAAGAATGATTCTTCGTCGCTGGTTAGTTTTACGAATTTGTTCAAATACTTCCGGTAAGCAAATGGTCGTGTACCACTCTGAATTAACCGTTCTACGGTTTTCTAGTGGCACTGTAGCTACATGGCCATTAATACCGAAGAAGCAGGCCACCATTTGTTTCAATGTACTTTTTGCACGAGTAACTTTCGTAGGGTTCGGCTCATTTTGAAACACCCATACCGTTGATTGTTGCTTCGTTTCGGGATCGTATGCATAGATCCAGGATTCGTCACCTGTATAGATGTTATAAACGGCTTTTGAGTCACCACGGTTATATTTTTTTAACATTTTATTGCACCATTCGACGCGAGCATGTTTTTGCTCATTTGTTAAGTTGTGGGGTATCCAACGCGAACAAATTTTTTTTACAGCCAAATAATTATGTAATATGCTATTAATGCTGGTCATAGAAATACCCAGAGTCGCCTCTATCTCGCGGTACGTAACATGTCGGTCGCCCATTATAAGTTTTCGCACAGCCTCGATATTTTGTTGTACAACGACCGATTTCGGGCGACCTGCCTTAACTTCGTCCGTAAGCATACTACGTCCACGATTGAACTCACTAAACCAGTGATACACAGTAGTTTTAGATGGGGCTTCATCACCAAAAGTTGAAGTTAGTTGATCTATGCACTGTTGTTGCGTTAAACCACGCCGAAAATCATAATAAATCATAGCACGAATATTTTCACGAGTGAGTTCCATTCTTGCTGCGAGATGACATTTAAAACCCGTCAAAAACAAAACACGAGCGTTAATAAGGAAGAAAAAATATACCTTATATACTTAAAAAAGTTCAAATTTTACCATGGCGGTCAAATATGCTATTTAAGAAGATTGTAATCCCGGTTTCCGGATATATAAATAGCAGCCCTCGTAACGCTCAGTTTCGGGGCAAGTGATGGGGCAGTTTCGATAAAATCGATAAAAAATTAAGTTAATTTTTTTGTATATTTATTTTTTCATTATAAATTAACATTATTTTTTCCAAATTATATGAAGTCCAACTTCGTGACCTGCTTGTAAAAATCCATTTTAAAAATGAAAATGATTTTTCGACGTCCACGGATGTAACTGGCAAAAACTGTAGTTTTTGGTAATGCTATATGAAGCTTTTGTTTACAGTACTGTTGTTATCAATTTGGACTTCTTTATTTTCTAACAACTGATTAATATTTTTTACAGATTTAAAGCCTGGAGTGTTTGTTAATTTTACATGAATCAGTTTCCCTTTATGGTGCATCTTTACTAATAAAATTTTATTTTGAATATCATGTACAATATTCAATGACTGTTTCAATGACAACTTGGCATCTTCTAATTTTGTAATGCCTGTGGGTAAAATTGAGAAATGGGTGTGTATAAAATTGATATCGTTTGTTAAATCATTGTCTGTCGAGAGCAGTCGCTGTGCTTCAGCTGAAAGAGATGAAATAAATAATTCTCAAGAGACTAATAATAGCATAAAAGAATACCAACTCCACGTCGAATTTTGATAAGTTACATTTTTGCATTAATTTCCCAGCAAAATTGATGATATTCATCAATATCAAGTAAAATATTGGCCATGATTTCTCACTGTACATACTATATAGGCACTACGAATGATTGACAAAAGAAATAGCTTATGTCAAAGAAACCGATGGATATAAAAAAATATTGAAGACATGAAAAAAGTTTTCTAATATTAAAGAAAAAATACTACTTTTTCTTCACAAAATTATAAAAACTAAAACTGCTCGTTATTATTAACAAAACGGGACTTAATCGTGCACTAAACAATTAATGACTCGGATCCGGACGTTGAACTGCTCATGCTAGATTAGGCACCTACCTACTACTACCTAGTAAGTCGTCTCTGTACTATTCAATAATTGTCGCCCTCTTATCTGATCAAATATATGCAATTAATGAGTTATGATGGAGTGCACTAAAATGTCAAAGTTCGCATTAAATTTTGTTGTTATTTTCACCGATTTTTTAAGTGTGTGAAACAGAGCTGTGACGTCATTTAGCTGATAGTTAGACGTTTGTTACAGACGCCCTTTTTCATCAAACTAATAATATTCATGGACTTTTGCATTAAAAAATAAGATTTCCGCAAATATGAAAAAATACGTGCATCTTGAAATTTTGCGTTCTTTCGAGTTGGACAATAAAAAGCATCACAAAAAAAAAAGAAATATTGTCAATTTTGAAATTATTATACTGCAAGGATATCAATTTCACCTTGGAAGAATAATTTCCATAAGGTATATGTTTTATGTGAATGCAAAGGACTGAGAGCTATGTCCGCTCTGAGAGACGCAAGGTACCTGATGAACCTAACCAAGCTAAGCTAGACGTTATTTGAAGGTTTATTATGCGGGGGGCGGGAGTTGAAAAGAGAAATTAGACGAAAGATCAGGGATCGCAACAGGTATTTTTTTTATACAAAATATTACAAATAACGATTCGTTTTTTTCGTTCAGTTACGAGATTTTCGTATATTTTATTAAAATTCTAGAAGTTGAATCAGGTGTTTTGCGATTAATTTCTCTTCTCCTAATGACAGTTTTAAAACATTCCAGAAATAGCGTGTATTTTAGAATATTTAAGAAATACCGGTTCCAATCCGTGCGAAAGATATTTCAACGAAACGGCGTCACCTGTATTTTGATATGCAGCATTATGGGAATGAGTTAAATGGAGTCATTTTTCTTTATTCTATTGTAATATATAACAACATTTCAATCCCTTTCTTGCACCTGCGGTAGCTAGATAAACGGGTGGTGTCTATTAATCATTGAAGATTTTAATTCGATATACGCTAAAAACATAAGAGTCCACCTTAATTTCTCCTTGTCCCTCCGCGCAGCAAGCTTGAAGGTCTTTTAGTAGTAGTTGATATTTGGTAATCCTTTGCACCGGTTTTATTAGGTACGCAGCAAGTGGATGTTCCAATTTCTTTCTGCGCTGCAACCTGATAAGAGATATATACCGTGTTATCTTGTGTAAAAATATGCAATTCAGTTTTTACCATTCATACCTACTAAACTAACGAAAGACTTTGGATTAAAATCAAGCAACTAGGATAATCAAGTGTTAAAACTGCTCGATGGACTACATTCAATTTACAACTTTCCTTTTATTCATTTGCTCAGATTTATATTCTTATTTTTGTGTATCCATTAAAACTTGCAGTATTTCTGTTTTGTAATAATATAATTATTATTTCCACCAACTAAAACCACATTTTAAAAAGTCGCGCTAGTTTATCATCCGACGAGAACAAAAGTCTACAAAACTCGTGAAAGATCTTTAACTAACCGGTATTCAATGAACAATTTAATTTTATCGAACTGAATGGTTTTGTGTAAATGATTATGTTGTAGCATATGAATAGACGTCGGTACCTTTCGAAGTAATCTCCGGCGTGCTGCACGACGGCGGCGTTGCTGTCGGGCTTGTTGCGGCAGTAGGAAACGTACATGTCGAACTCGCGGGCCCACGTCACAAAGCAGTGCCCTACGTCTTCGGGCATCGTCTCGTATTTGTCCAGCTCGCGTAAAAACACTCGCTCATGGAATCGATGGATCTCTTCAATATTACCGAATATAATTTCCTCCTACAAGATAAATTATTATTTCGGTTAGTTATGCACTACTGTACTGTACACGTATCACGTGAGCTTGCATCATCAAAAGAGGAAAAAAGTATATCTCAGACCGTAAATATGTAAAATACGGCGTGCGTCAAGGGAGCGTAATGCGACCGTTATTGTTCCTAATCTATATTAATGAGATTGTAAAAAGTAGCCCATCCAATTATTTTATTCGCAGATGACTGGACGGTTTTCATACAGCTTAATACAAATATAGATTACGAGAACGATGTAAGCGTAACTATTTCGGAAATTATCAAATGGTTACAACTTAATAATCTAAACAATAATTTAGAGTAGACTAAGTGTTATACAAGTTACTCAAAAATAATCTGTGCCGAAATTAGACGTGGAATATAAAGGTCAAACTATAAATAAAACTTGTGTCACTAAATTTCTTGGTATCGCTAGGTAATAATATGAAATGGAAGTCTCACTCTGAACAACTTTGTAAAAAACTTATACATTGTCATACGCACTGTACAAGCTTGCAAAGACATCTGCCGAAGAAACTGTGCTGGTGTCTTACCACGGTTTCGTATCCTGTATCTTAAGATTTGGGATCATATTTTGGTGAAATTCTTCCTACAAAGACAGATTTTTCAGAGCACAGAAGCGCTGCGTTAGGGCCGCCATTTGCAAGCTTGACCACACGGTGAGTTGCAAACCTCATTTTAAGTCTCTCAAGCTGCTAACATTGCCTTGTTTGTACATTTACGAATGCTGCAACTATATCAAAAGTAATCCCAATCTTTTCCCAGTAATGGAAACAAATCCAAGAAATAACCTGCGACCCAGGAAACCATTAGTGCTCACAGTAAAATGCAATACCGCATTGATGGGACTGTATAATAAATTACCTACAACTTTACAAAATACGGACACTAAAAAGTTCAAACATTTGCTCTCAAGAGTGCTCGTAGATACATGTAATTATAATATTAATGATTCTCTTAATGATGCTGACCTTGAAGGTGGAAAATAAAAAATGTAATCCGTAATGAATTGTTATCATGTTTTGACATTAATATTAATATTAATTTTCTTTATTTTAATTATAGATTGTATTAGTTTAGGTTAAAAATAATTAATTATATATTTTGTATGCCAAGAGGCGCATCATGGAATTGCTGCGTATTTTACCACCATTGTCACCTGATTGTTACCTGTGATGACGAAATAAAGACTATTATATTATATTCTATTCTATCAATTCATCAGCTATTTACGGTCGTAAGGTAAGGGGTGATTTATGGCTTTGATTAGTGACAAGTCAAGTCATAGTTGATAAATTTGGTACTAATAGGCAATGTACGAACTCGCGCTGTACACTTATCAAAGTGTGAATCAGCCCTAAGTATCCATCTTTCCAGTTCTGGCAAACTAGTCAGCGACGGAAGTCCGTTGTTAAAAGATTCAAGGGAATTTACCTTTCCTTGCAAAGCCTGTGGCACTGATGTAGGATCTGTTCGCATTTCTCGCAGGTAACAAGTTATGCAAGTTTCTAGATCTTTGACGTAAGCGCGTTCAGTCTGCAGTAGCTCTGCCATGATAAATCTGCCACAGAAAACAGTACATTTAAAATTAGTACCGACACATCTATTTGAATCTCATAAAATAAATAATAGGTCGAAAATGGCCTGAACTGCTTCGAGAAAAGGATGGTACGGCCGTACCGCTTTTTTGCTCGACTTGGCGCAACAGTAAATATTAATGTTTTCGCACCACTTCTTTTTATGTATAAACAAGTGATGAAGTGCATCATAATATCAGTGCGAATATGTTCACTTTTGTTGGTAATAATGCACGATTTGCGTAATCCTCTTGGTTTGCATCTGTTTTACTTTAAATTCCCTCCCGGCGTTGCAATGTACCTCATGATAACCGTTGTAACAATTTCCATCATGTGATTCCAGGTTACAGAGCAAACCATTCGTCATAAAAAAGGAAAGCAATATAATTTACTCCTTCCGTCGAGCGCTGCGCCTCTTGTCGTCACCACCGGCGGCAGCTTGCGGTGCGGCGCGCGACTCGCTCTCCGCAGATTGTGACGACGCCAGCGACGCCGCAACGCCAGAGTCACTTTCTGCTTCACTTTCAGCGCCCTCCATACTACCGCTGAACTCAGCATATCTGTATCGAGTCATTGTTGGACAGTGTCACAAGTATATAGTAAATCAAATTAAACCAGCAGAAACCTAAAAAGTGGGAGCAATTTTAGCGTTGCCATGCTATTATGACCATGACAGTCGAGAAGCTAATTATGACATTGTGGTAAACTACTGGATACCATGATGTTGCAATTGGGATATGCAACGAGTACACTACCTTGCATCAACGGCGGCCACCCACTCCTTGATTTGTACGGCGTGCGGGTGCCCCTTTTCGACGAGCCCGTCGGCGAGCTGGGCCAGAAGGCGAACGCGCTCGCGCGACTCGCGCGCTACTCCCGCCGCCGCCGCAGCCGCCGCAGCTCCGCACCGCTCCTGCGTCTCGCGGATCCATTCGACGGCCGCGCGCGCCGACCGCTCAAACAACGCAAACTGCTGGCACTGTTCGAGTCTCTTCTTCCGGACCGTCCAGTGCTCCAATACCTGCGTTGTTGCCACAGATTAACACGTATTAGGGCTAATACTTAATTTACTTTATGTAACCAGAATCCGGGAAACCAACATTTTAAAACGCTATTTCTGACCACCTTCGATTTTTTTTTAATACGGGCTTCATATATTGTTATTAAGTACGCTAGTGTTTTGTTTTTGGAGGGTTTAATATATCATTTCGCTGCAGTGAAAATATTCCTACTATGTTTTGTTACGATTTTCGGCGTAGTTTAACGCAACAACAGTGCAGAGATCAATCAACTTCGACTCTTGGTGATGAAGCTCCGTCGAAAACCACTGTGTATCACTGGGGAGTTCAGTCGTGGACGTAGTACGCTCACGGACGAGTAAAGGAAGATCGTTGCATCACAAAATATTGAAGCTGTGCGAAAGCTTATAATTACACCCCGTTATCCAACGCTCAGTTTCGGGGCAAGTGACAGGGCAGTTTCGATAATCTGAATCGATAAAAAATGAAGTTGATTTACTCACTCAATAACATGGCAAAAGATCTGACTCATACTTAACAGAGCTCTGCTATAGTGATTTTTTAAATTATTATGCAATGAATGATTTTTAGGTGTATTATTTATTTTTGTATGTTTCCTAATAAATTAACAATATTGTTTCCAAATTTTATGAAGTCAAACTTCGTCGCCAGCTTCTCCATTGTGAAAATGAAAATGATTCTTCGACCTCCACGAATTTAACTGTAAAAACTGTACCTTTTTGTAATGCTCTATGCAGCTTTTCTTTACAGTACTGTTGTTATCAATTTGAACTTCCTTATTTTCTAACAACTGCTTAATATTTTTTACAGATTTAAAGCCTGCATTTTTGTGTTTGTTAATTTTGCATGAATCAGTTTCTCTTTACGGTGCAGCCTTACTAATGAAATTTTATATTGAATATCAGTACAATATTCAATGACTGTTTCAATAACAACTTGGGATCTTCTAATCTTGTAATGCCTGTGGATAAAATTATGAAATGGGTGCGTATAAAATTGACATCGTTTGTTAAATAATTGTCCGTCGAGAGCAGTCGCTGTGCTTCAGCTGAAAGAGATGAAATAAATAACATAAAATATAGCCCGAGCAATACGATTCTCAAGAGACTAATAATAGCATAAAAGCATACATTTTCCACGTCGAATTTTAATAAGTTCAATTTTTGCATAGTTCTCCCTGCAAAATTTACGATATTCATCAATGTCAAGTAAAAGATTGACAAAAGAAATAATTTATGTCAAAGAAACCAATGGATTAAAAAAAATAAGAAATGAAAAATGTTAAATAATTTTAAAGGAAAAAGACTACTTATTTCTTCACAAAATTACAAAAACTAAAACTGCTCGTTATTATTAACAAAACGGGACTTAAGGCGAAGGGGTGGTCAAATCACTGAAATCGATCTGTTTTTGTGCAATTTTTTTGATTTATATGTAGCATATAGAGATGTGAAAAGTAACTATTCAGGACACATATATACTTAATTATGAGTTGATAGGGTAAGTTCGTTCCTATCTTATGTAACTAGGCCTACAAACTATATTAAAGAAGCAGGTTTTTAAAAATATTCTACATATTTTTTTCCGCCTGTGAGCAATTCTGCATTACCAAATTTTGCACATGTACTTTAAAAACCTTGGTCTACTAACTGATAGGAAGAAACTTAGTCTAATTTGTGTAATACGGAGTTTAAACCCAAAATCAACTTTCGCCTACGACATTTCTACGATGTCAACGTACTAAATATTTGATCAGTGTAAATCGTAGGCGCTTTAGCAGTGAAAGCGACGTTGCGTGCTCGCGCTACGCCACGGCGGCGCGGCGTGCGCTTACGACGTTGCCAGCTCGCTTCCATCTATCCGTAGCGTAGCGATAATGTTTTTGAATTCATTCCGTCAACTGATTGCGTTTGTGTTGTTTTGATGTGTTCTATTCTACGATTTAGTACCAGTATAATAGGGATGATGACAATTTTAAAAATTAGTCCGTCTTGTAGATTTATGAAAATATTGGACACATATATTTTCTTTTTTTTAGTAACCCGAAAAATAAAGGCGATACATTGAGTCAAAATGTCGCGTGACGTCACTCTTAAGTACAAATTTTACTTAGGAGTGACGTCACGAGCCCCCACTCTTAAAGTTAAACGCGATTTATCTGAGTATTTTTTATAATTATGTAAAAACGAAAAATACGTGTCCAATATTTTTGTATTATCTAACTGACGGACTAATTAGAATTTCGATTTTCACACCCCGTCATCACGCCTTTATATCGAGGTGCTCTGTCTTTATTATTATTTCGAACCGGTAGTCTTTGAGGCGTTGTTTATTTCGGGGATTTGTTATGTTGTTTTTTATGTTATTGTTTGTGTTATTTGACATTGATCTCGGTGTTTTGTGCGGCGTGAGTCGCTCCGTGCGACGTAATTACTTGGGGATTCTTGAGTCCCTAAAACTGGGGAACAATAACGGTGGCGGTAATGATACTGATGGTGGAAAATGGTTGACAGTCCGGAAGCTCTTTATATCCTTCCGAATCCAAAATTTTAAATAGGCACAAACAAAAATCTTTCTATTGACACAACACATAATTTCAGCAAGCAGCAAGGTCAAAAAACAAACTGGAATAAAGTAGCCTCAAAACAAGCGCCACCATACTGCAAAAGGAGTCGATAGTTCACAACTAGTCAATGCGCGATACGACGAGTGGAGAGAGCATCTAATATGTAGTAGATGGCGCGCGCGCTCGAAGTATTACGTTCGGGCCGAACGAGCAAGGTCATTTCCCCATCTCTTCGCCTTAATCATGTACTAAATCGTCTCTGTACTATTCAATAATAGGATACTTGACTGACAGATCAAATCAGTTCCTTTTTATGAACCGTCAAAACGGTTAGAAAGTATGAAGTTTGAAAGTAAAAAAGGTTTATGACGTCATAATTCTATACGGTCAAATTGCCTCCTTATTTTTAATTTTTGATCATTTTAAATCGGCAAAAGCTTAAAAATAATTATCCATGTTTTCTACGTATTTTCAGATATAACATTTCACTGCAAGCGTGACATCATTTATGTTGACTACAGGAAAGTACCAAATTGTTGCCCTCCTATCTGATCAAAAATATGCAATGAATGAGTTATCTCATTTTTGTCACTCAATGATTTTTATTCACTTCCAAATGTAAATAATAAATTACGTTGTCAATGATTTTCAACCTGTGAAGATGCCGTCGACACGTTCAAACAGCACGTTTTGGAAATAACTCAGGAACAGTGGAAAATTGTTCATTTCGATGCTAATGCGGAAAGCATGTCATTACTTTCCGCACGCACGAGCCGTGGGCGAGGAGCAAGGCTCGGGACGAGTGAAGAATGATATTTCCGCACGTGTATCAAACGACGTTCTTTTAATAAGGTTTCGCAAAAATAAGAAAAACAACAAATACAATATCGAATGTTGCCTTTGGAAACTTAAAACATACTTGTAGTAAGAAAGAACGCCTCTTCTTTGACAGGCGTTTCGGCAGCTATTCCGTTCCATTCAGACAACTTATTAAAAACGGTTTTTCAATATTAAAAAATAAACGTATAATAATGATAAAAAGGTAAGTCATAAATTTCATACCCGCGGTTATCATACCCGCGTTCGTTTAGGTTTGTTTGGCTCGTTGGTATATTCATTACAATAATTATAAACCCAGTTCAAACTCACCATAAAATGCAGTATTTAGAAGTCTTATTTTATTATGGATCTTGTGATGTGAAATAGTGTCCATTTGGTTGTGTAACAAAAGCAGAAAAGACAATATTTATTTTAACTTCAACAGTTTCGATCTACGAACAAGGTTAATAACAACAGTTAGTTGCTGTGTCGCGTTGAATGGTCATAAGCGCCGCAAATCTCATGGCGATTTCGTCGTTTTCGTTTCGGCCGGGAATTGCTCATATGTGACTGATTAAATCTTAGCAATCGCGACTGTTGACCTTACGTTTATTACCTTACGAGTGAAGTGCTTTCGGATTGGAATCTCGCAGCTGCAGTTCTTGTGTGAAATCAATTGAAGGCATAGAACAAAATGAATTGTATTAAATGCAATACGTCGCTTGCCTCTACTGACCAAATAAAATGTTCGTCGTGCGAGGGAACTCTCCACTACGGCTGTGCTGGTCTAACAGAATCGGACTTTAAAAAAATACTTCCTATGAATTTAAAAAAGTGGAAACGCGTGAAGTGCAAGGCCATCAAAAAAACTCCTTCTGCCTCTGGCACGCCAAAGTCGCATCTATTATTAAACGAGCGTTCGGATGAACACAGTGCTAATTTGCCCTCGATTGTAAGTATTGACACGGAGGCGTTGATGAACAACATGAATACAAAATTTGAGAAACTTTCTCGTGATATGTCAGACCTCAAGAGTAGCTTCAACAAAAAGCTGGACACCCTGGCCAATAAAATTAATAACTGGTCAACCAAGTTTTCAGAGCTTGAAAATACGGTTCAGGATATGCAATGCGAGATAGGTACCTTATCGGCCACGTATAATGAGGCCCGGGAGGGATTGTCAGGCATGCAAGTCGAGATATCAGTGTTACGTGACGAAAACCAGAGACTTCAGGTCAAAATTGACGAACTTCATTTTAAAATGTCTCAATCAGAACAACGAGCAAGAGAAAATAATATCGAAATTCAATGTCTGCCGGAGCGTGATAATAAAAACCTCGTGAAGTCCATTCTTGAACGGGGAAAGACTGTTTCCTGCCCTATTAACGAAACTGATCTTCTGTCGTGCACCCGTGTGGCTAAGGCAAACCGGGACTCTCCTAGGCCCCGGTCGGTTATAATTAAGTTGCCATCGCGTCTCTCGCGTGATAAAGTTTTAGCAGCATGTTTAAAATACAATAAGACCAATCCTTCGTCCAAACTCAACTCTTCGCACTTTGGGCTCACAGGCGATGTTACCCCGGTCTATGTCGTCGAACATTTGTCGCCTCAAAATCGCAAGCTTCAAGCTGAGGCTCGCATACTGAAGAGGGAAAAGGGTTACAAACACTTATGGACCCGCGATGGACGTGTTTTGTTGAGGAAAGATGATGAATCATCAGCTATTTGGGTTAAAAATTCTAAAGTTATAGCGTCTCTTAGAGAGTAATTATTGTATTTTCTGCTAGTTACTTAGATACTTTTTTCCATATTATATTATTTTAAGTGTTTCTTTTTGTTCCGTTTAAAAATGTCTCATTTAAGTATTTATTACCAAAACACTAGAAGCATTCGAGGGAAACTTAAAGAGTTATATTTGGCTTCCTTAAATTGTAATTACGACATTATTGTTATGACAGAAACATGGTTAAATGATAGTGTATTCGATGCTGAAATTCTTAATAGCGATTACACAATTTATCGCAAAGATAGATGCAGTGAAGGAACATTGAAGCAAGACGGTGTAGGTATTCTTATTGCCGTTTCCAAGAAGATAACATCTTCTTGTTTATCGGTATTTAAAAGTAATGAAGAAGTTATGTTGGTGCAGATTTCGTTTGCAATAAACAAGACCGTTAAACAGTTCAATGTGTGCGCCGTATATATTCCTCCCCCCGTGTCTCTTGAGAAACTACGCAATCATATTGATAGTATTAGCGATGTCCTCTCCCAATTTAGTAACGACGAAACCATAGTCATAGGTGATTTTAACTTGGGAAGTCTCACCTGGTACCCCGACAAAAATCAGGGCGATGCAACTGCTGCCAGCCTTCAGGTGTGCTCAACCGGCTTTAGTAGCCTTCTAACAGATTTTATGTCACTCCATGGGTTAAAGCAATTTAATCAAATTAAAAACAAAGATGATAAATGTCTCGATCTTGTTTTATGTTCCAATTATTTCACCAAAACGCTTAATGCAGATCCCCTGTCCAAAATAGACCCCTACCACCCCTCACTTGAAGTAGTCATAGATTTTCCCGTTATTGAGTTTTTGAAAAGTCTCCATGTTGATAGGTATAATTTTTACAAAGCAGATTATGTAAACATAAATGCCGAATTGGACAAAATTAATTGGCAAGGTCTCTTAGAACCTTTAAATGACGTTAACGAGATGATAATAGTATTTTATTCGCACATTGAAAACATAATTAAAAAGCATGTTCCCATTTCTAAAGTTAAATCTGGTCGCTACCCAGTATGGTACTCAAAAAATCTCATTAAATGCATAAAAGAAAAAGATAAATTACGCAAAAAGATTAAACTATTTAACAACCCCATCGATGAAATTGAATTTAAAGATGCTAGAGCACGTTGTCATAAAATGATAGAAATGTGCCATTCAGATTACGTAAAGTCCATAGAATCATCTATTTAGAAAAATAATATGAAAGCATTTTGGTCATAAATAAAATCTAAACGGAAGAACAAAAGCACTATACCCGGTGAAATGTTATTCGGTGGTAAAAAACTGATATCATCAGCTTCTATCTGCCAGGCTTTTGCTAGTAATTTTGCATCAGTTTTTGCAGCCAAGGATAACATATTGGACTCACGTGTAGATGTATCAGCTACGCCTACCTATGCAAACGCGCTTACTATGGGAAACTTAATTATTTCTCGTTACTCTATTGAAACCTCTTTGAAAAGGCTCGATAGAAACAAAGGGGCAGGTCCGGACGCAATACCAGCAGTTTTTATTGCTAACTGTGCTGCACAGCTGTCACATCCCTTACATGTTATATTGAATTTTTCATTAGCTAGTGGCGTTTTCCCTTCTGTCTGGAAACAAGCCAATGTAATACCAATTCCAAAAGGAGGTAATGCTGCCGATGTACAGAACTATAGGCCAATTTCGTTATTATCTGTTATGGGAAAGGTATTCGAATCCTTTGTAAACTCAGCTCTCACACTCCATGTTAAGCCATTACTAATTTCACACCAACACGGTTTTCGCAGTAAGATGTCCACTGTATCAAATCTAGTTATGCATGTCTCCAATATATCTGAAGCTTTAGACAAAGGAGGTCAAATGGACGCAATCTACACGGATATTAGTAAGGCGTTTGATAGAGTTGACCATAATTTGTTGATTCAAAAGCTTTACGATGTCGGTGTATATGGTAGTTTACTGGACTGGTTCTCCAGTTATCTCTCATCGAGATGTCAAAAAATCGTGATTAGTGGACACTCATCTGAAAGTTTTGAAGTAACCTCAGGAGTACCACAGGGCTCTCACCTGGGACCCACTTTATTCCTTATATTCATTAATGACATGGCAAAGGTTATTCACTATTCAGAATTTTCATTTTTCGCAGACGATCTTAAAATAACTAAAATTATTCATAGCTTTTCCGACTCCCAACACCTCCAAGATGACTTAACTCGTATTTCTAAATGGTCGCGAGATAACAAGCTTCCCCTAAATATTAATAAATGTAAACATATCAAATTCATCAAAAAGATCATGCCCTTAGATACTACATATTTCATCGATAACGTGCCCTTGGAGGAAGTTTCTCATATTAAAGACTTAGGAATATTGCTCGACAGTAAACTATCATACAACACTCATATTGACTATATTCTAAAAAAGTCAAATAAACTATTGGGCTTTATCTGGCGTATCTGTAAGAATTTTAAAGACGTCTCTGCCTTGAAGGCTGTTTATTTTGCATTGGTTCGTAGCCTGTTAGAATATTGTTGTAACATCTGGAGTCCCCAATACAAGTGTAATATACATCGAGTCGAGCGTTTACAAAAAAGATTTCTCTTTTTCCTAACTGTCCACCAGAAAAAGCTTCATTCGCTGCACACATATAAAGACCAACTAACTTTTTTCAATATAGCTAGTCTTGAAGATCGGCGTTGGGTTGCCGACCAGATCTTACTTCATAAAGTAGTAAACGGTGCTATAGATTGTCCTCAACTGCTGCACAAAATTAACTTCACTGTTCCTCGTCAACATTCTCGCATCTGTAATTTCAGACCATTTGCTATCAAGATTTCATGACAAATGTTGGCAGTCATAACATGATTCCCAGAATGTGCAAAGAGCACAATAAGTTCTTTAAAGAATGTAAAATAGATATTGTAAACATTTCTTTAAATAATTGAAATAAAACAATTTAACGGATTATATCGCGTATATTATCTCATTTTAGTTCCCGACGCTTCGGAAGCTTTCCAGCTTTCCATGGTCACGGACATGGAAATGGTCCTCCCGTGACCATGGAAAGCTGGAAAGCTTCCGAAACGTCGGGAACTAAAATGACATAATATACGCGATATAATCCGTTAAATTGTTTTATTTCAATGAGTAATAATCGCGGAAACAGCAGAAAATATTATTTCTTTAAATAAGTTAAAGAAATATTTATATGTATTTAAAGCTAGTCAAAATAATTAATTATTTGAGTAGTTCTTGATTAATATTTGAGTATTTATTAGTTATTGATTTGAGGTTAAGCAGGTTTAAATATGTAAATATTTGAGTAGAGTATATTTAATCCCTCGATACATCTAGTTTTCTACCTAGTTATTTCATGTACATTCTAGTTATTTAGTAAAATCAAATTACTAAATTAGTATGTTAACATTACGGAATCCAGTTTTTTGTTGTTACCATCTTCTTCAAGTGTACCAAATGTCAAATGTTAACGTAAGCGACTTTTTTTCTTTTTTCTCTATAAAGCATGTTGTGTTTGCCTGTAATTGGGTAAATACTCTAAAATGTTAAGTACCCATTGTATAAATGTATACCTATTGTATAGTATTGTACCTGTTGGCAAACCCAATAAATAAATAAATAAATAAAATATGAAATATGTAAATTTTACGTATTCTTACATTAACAGTAGGTTGTTATGTTTATTACGACGTTTAAAGGAAACTAATATTAACACTCATCAATAGATAACGAAAACCAACTTTCCGCACGCTAAAAAGCTTTTTAAAGTAGCCCTTTTTGAACAACTGTATTAAAAAGTACTTTTAAAATGGAATGCACAAGTATCGATCATCACGCAGAATATTATGCAAAATAATTTCACAACATTTAGGCTTATAGGTTTGTTTATTTTTTCTTCTCCGGATACATAAGTAGCAGCTCTCGTATCGATTTAGGCGACTAATGTCGGTATGGATAAATGGCGAGGTATAAAAATATCGAGAAATGCTATAAAAATGACGATATGGAAAAATTACAAAGTATTATAAGGTCGAGGAATAAAATTGTCGAAATAGAATTTAGTTGAAGTATAAAAACGACGGATATATAAAATTTGCAAAATGCTCTAAACCATTACCTATATATTAAATACACGATAAGGATCTTAATCAATAGACAGACGGACAAAATACTACGTAACTTCAACGGGTTTTTTTTTTTTTTCAGGTCTACCCTGTTTTATAGTAGTACTCGTAATGACGTTCCATATCGTCACTGCCTTCAATCGTCCACAATGTGTCTTCTGTAGTTTAGTATTGCTAAAATGAATATTAAGAAATTATTTACCATGAAATAATACAACAATAAAAACCAAGATGCTTATATTTATACGAGCTAATTTATCACTACGTGGTGTCATAGTCATAGTCATTTATTCATTTTCACAATATACATTGCATTTGAATTTTACATAAATAAAACACACAAATAAAACACACATAAAATTAATATAAAAAAAAACAACAACCATACACCTAATGTAATTCAGTCGTAGATATATCATTTTTTTTATTAGATGTTTTGAAGTAATTTCCTATTTATTCAGTTTCTTTAAATATTTTTTATATGACTGATCAAACAGCACATCTGAATTACGCCTATTTTTTCTTGAAGAATAGTATAAGCTATTCCTGATGACGTCGTCGTAAGTTATAGACTCTTTTTTTAATTTCTTGATGAAATTTAATAGAGTAGGCCTCCTGGGAATTTTTGATATCAGCCGTCTATGCCATCCTTCGACTAAGTTAGTTGTTCTATGTGTATTCGTAGAACAGCTCAACGTATTTACCGAGTATTTTCGCAGCCAATACTTTAAAATGTTCTTTTTAAATGCAGTCATTTCATTGACAAACCAAACCATTCTATTAAGTTTGATAATCCTTCTATCCTTGCCAAAGAGAAAATATATTTTCCCAGAATGCTATGCGAGGCTTTTGAGATTAAAAAGCATCCTAATCTCAATAGAGAAGATTGGTTGTCTCTACCACCAGATTGGGAATCTGTAATACATCTCACCAAAGAACAAGCAAGACACAGGACTGCAAGACCTTATGTATCCGAACGGTGTAAAAATATCTTATTGGTTAAAAAGTAATTAAATAGGCTTTGTTTTTAAAATATTATAATTAGTAATGAGGTAGCCTGGGAGTTTTTCTTTGCAGCGTTTCTTTTCTCCTCAGTATGCCTGATTTGTGAAATGCTGCTTGGTAAATTATTAAATTAAAATATTTAAGCCCTTCTGGCACATGTGTAACCGTCTTTACAGATTAGGCTCATCTGGCATGTAGTTGCCTACACCTTTATTTGTTTTTTCAATGTGGGTAGTTTGCACAAATTGTAACTGACAGAGGAAAATGTATCTTTTCTGAGTCAACCCGTGACCATGGAAAGCTGAAAAGCTTCTGAAACGTCGGGAACTCAAATGAGATAGTATATGCGATATACTTAATCCGATAAATTGTTTTATTTAAAAAAGTATTTAGTTTCAAGTAGTAAAATTAAAACATAATAAAATTAAACGGATCAAATCTCTAATAAAAAGAGCTAATCGGAAGGAATACTTAGGGTGTAGTTACGTAACTGGTATGATAACGTAGGTATTTTTATTTGGACTGTTGTCAGTGCGACTTTTTTATACTTCGTCAATTTTCATTTTCGACTTTTTTATATCTCGACATTTTTATACTTCGTCAATTTTCAATTTCGACTTTTTTATTTCTCGACATTATTCAGTATTCAGACATTTTTTTTATACCTGGTCATTTTTCCATACCGACATTAGTCGCCTATATCCTCGTATCATGCCATTCTAAAAGATTACAGTTTTCTATTTTTAAAAATGGAACCAAAAGTGACTACCCTGACCACGCTAGATTTTTTTTACAACCCGATTTTGAACTAGGTAAGACTGGTTAGATTCAGTAGGGGTAGGAGCGCAAACCTACAAACAGGAATGACACCCCAGCCACTTATAAAAGGGCAAGAACGCAGTGCGCAAAGCATACTGTAGTGACAAATTGAACCGGTTCTACCAGACTTATGGCGCGGGAAAGAGCAAGACAGAATCGGACAAAGCTACACGCTGTAAAGTATAAGCTGAGGTAAATAACACAGAGTTGTGAACAATCCTAGTCGAAATACTACAAATCAGTAATGGGGAACGCAAAATCATTGGGCCGTAAACAAGTAATAAAGTTTTAAAATTGAGATATATGTCTGTCCATTGATAGTAGTTTATGTGACTGTTACATAATGAAAGGCATTAAAACACGAGCATGGGTTTGACACGAGCCGACAGGCCAGTTTCATAATAACATCACACGAGTATTTTAATGATTAATTACGAGTACGTACAGTTATATACACCGCTTTATCTACACACATATTGAAAGCTCTCTATGATGCGTTCAGGAACCACATTTTACAACCGGCATAGCGGCATTGATCAGAGCTATAAGCAGTAGGTAATTATTATTAAAATAATATGAAAATAAAGCAATTCATTTATTATAATTATTATTATTCACTGTTAGAAATGTGCAATTATTGTAATGTACTTGAACAGCTTGGACACTAGAAGCATTTTTGTCAACGCTTGTATATGTAGTTGGCAAGGTATAGTTGACGAAATATAATTTGAGCCGATGAATGGTAGTGCTTGGGACGGCGGTTCTTTTGTATTTAAAGAGGGTAATAAAACCATTAACACCAGTTTTACTAAAGGCGTACTTGGACTAAACGATCCTGGAAAATATTTTTTCTAAATTCTATGTTTGAATTATTTATAGTCTGTTAATTATGGTTTTTAAATAAAAAAAATGTGGGTACAATACAACTGAGCTTAGAGTCGGACAATTCCGCTACCACTAGTAACAGTGATTCTGAATGAATAGGGTATTTGACAACATTTTTCTGTGGTATGGTATAGATATAATATGAATCACTCCTTTTTTTTATGGTATTCAGAATCATGTTTGAATAACAATATATACATTATGTTTTTTATTGAGGGTATCTTTGAGCATTGAATAGAAAGTCCACATACTTGTAGATTTAAATTTAGTGGATAACTCTTCGATAAATGCCTAAAGGACGTTTTCAGACACGGACGACGTAATTTTTTGCCATTCTCCATTCCATAAGATCATGGTAACTTTTTTCGTACTGCTTACTTGACTTTGCTGGTAACAAATCATTAATATCGTTCGTTGCTCTGTCGCGGTTATCAGATGACGTCTCCGAAATATCTTGATCACTTTCTCGATCGCACATTTTACACGAATGTGATGCGATAGTTTATAAATAACAAAATAATGGCGGTAAATAAAAACTTTTCTCAAGCATGTCATGTTACCATTGTTTTTTTCTAAATTGAGAGACAAACTAGAGTCGGCCCCAACTGTCATATCGTTCGATATCAAGTAACGTGCGAAATTTGTCAAAAATGTTTGTAGTTGACATTTAAAATCGAATAGAACGTCATCTCGACAGATATTAGAATGAGGTCAAATCAAATTGCTTTGTTTTCCAGAGATGTTCGAAATTTTAATGTATGGCTTTCTTCCTATAATTACACAATTTAACAGTCTATGTTACGCTGCAGTTTATAATTTAATATCTAAGTTTCTTGCGTCCGGTGTAAGCGTGTTTTTATTAAATTTGATGTTATTATTACGCAATAATAAACATTTTTATAGATAAGAAATGTGTTCTAATAAAACAGTGTATCTTTAAGCTGGTCGTAATTTGCGGTTTTTGAACGCATCCATACAGGGTTTATTTGAAGCATCATTGATTTTTATTTTAATATTTGTATGTGTGTATGTCCATGCGGCTTCTTTATCACGTCGAAACGGCTGAATGGATTTCAACAATAGATATGATGACATTGATGTTTATTGATGACAACTTTTCATAACTTTTTTCTGTGGTATGTTATACCTGTTACCTGTCAATAATAGGAATATTAATCAAGAAACACCTTAAATCTTATAAAAACTCCACGAGATACAATAACGTTAAAGTTTCGTTTTTCCCAAATAATGTTCCATACTAAGGCCTAAGAACGTGTGATGTCACACGTTAGGAACGTATGTGGAACCCTATTTTTGGTATGCAGGTCATCCACATATGGTTTTAAGATAATTTTAACCGACTAGAGCAAAAAATAGGGTTATGACTTTCTTATTTTGATATCTGGCTACCTACGTATGTACAGTCAACTGCAATAAAATATACGTTTAGTCCGTTCAAAAATATTTTTGCTAGGTTCCCGTTTATTACCCGTCAATAGACTTGAGAGAATATCTGTGCGTCTAATTTAAAAGCGAGCAGCGACGTTCAGGTTCAATATGGTGTCCACAACTCTTATGCTAAGTACTTACTCAGGCGTGCACCGGTGAGGTTTAGGATTTAGACTCCTCATTATCTGACCACTTGGCGTAACAGTTCATTTTGGGTTAACATAAATACAGAAATAATCACTACGAATTACCGGCTGAATTAAAAACATTAAATAACTCTTGAGCATCCCATCGCACGAAGCTCCCAAGCGTACATGGGCGTAGTTCGAACAATGTCGCGACCCATGGTACAAGTTCGGACACTGTAACGGCCGCCCTGATACCATCGTCAGCGCTTAACAAAAGCCTTATTGTTTCTGCGCGGACTCGTCGATGACACTGACGATGACAATAGCAGATGCGAACTACCAGCGAGAACGTTGTACAACGGATACGTTTAGCTCTCAACATGCCCATATTTGGAATAATTTTACACTTGTAAACAAATAAACAATGAACTCCATTCACAACAACGCAGCTGATGCAGTCACGGTAACGATTATTATTTTTACTCCGTCTCTGTATAACAACATACGATTCGTAAGTGCTATGAACACAGATATTTATCAATCTGTACTACACGTAATGTTCCAATCGATTATTATTTTTCAATGGAACAATATTTCTAGTTAATATATTCAATTACATTATATTTTATTACTAATTTAAACGTTTTAAGTTTTGGGGTTACCATTTTTGTGCTAACAGATGGCTCTGTTAAGTATATCGAAGAGTTTCACTGTTATGCGCAAATTCAAATATTATACATATACCTATATCACTTTTTGAATTAACTGCATTTTACGCTATAGAAAATGTAACTGAAAATAACATTTTCTCAGACATGCAATAAAATATTGACGTTGTGTTCCTTCCAAGTCTCACATGTCGGGTGCGGATAGACGAGAGGTGCCCAATGAAATTGCATACAAACAGAAGACCGAAGCCTGCAAAGAGATTTTCTTGTGTGTCAATATTATTCCGAGGCAGTCAGGTAAAACCAATAATATCGGCCTGGGACAATGAATTACGAGTTTACAGAGAAACGCCCAACTAATGTCTAATGTTATTAACGAACAAATTAGGGACCCACACATGCAAAAATTATAAGTTTTGAGAATGGTCGTTTTTTATTTTGTAGATTTAGTCACCACTGTTTATCATACATTTCATAATGGAAGCTCTTGTCTGTCGCTCTTTAAAATGCTGCAGCCACATGACAGGATTTACATTGTAATTTTACATAAAAGGTTATTGTGACGCTCAAGTAAAAATCGAAAGATAACGGAGCTTAAGAGGAATATAAGACATTGATTTAAACTTACACGATCTTCACTCATTATCACAACACAACAAAACGCGGTTTAATCGCGTATAAATTTTATACGCGATTAAGCCCCGTTTTGTTGTGTTGTGATAATGAGGAATATACGACTGGCATATATACACGCCTGTCTACACGAGGGCAGAGTAGTAAAAAATCAAACCAAAATTTTAATACATTGCGTCATATTTTCTTGTATCTACTTAAACCTTCTGAGTGTTCTGAAAGCATCAGATACCAATGAAAGGTTTTAATAACTAATTGTATAGGTATGTTAACTATTAAATCAAGTTGCACCTTTTTTTAACACTATATCAATGATTTGGTAGATGGGTGCCTCGAACGTATTTTTTTTCGGGACGATTTTTCCCCTAATCACCACGCCACGATCATGTTTTGTCACGTGTGCTTTATGTATAATCGATTTTTACCTTAGTCCCCATTTGATAATCCTACTTTTCTAGCCGCATTTAGTCATAAACTCTTTTTTTGTAATCTAACTTTTTCTCATTGCATTTCGTCATAAATGCATATTACTTAAATTATGTGAAAGCCATCACTTAGTAACGTGTGTGATAATAAATGAGAAATAATAATAAAAAACCCGGTCAAGTGCGAGTCAGACTCGCGCACCGAGGTTTCCGTACAAACTTTCACTTCCCCTAGCATTATGATATTACCCGGTTCCGGTTGAGTTAAGTTTGCACCTGATATCTATGGCATTGCATACAAATGAGGTGCAAACTTAACGCAAGGCCAGCGCTAACAGCGGCCAACGCTAGGTTGCTAAAATAAGTTTTTTGAAAAAAAAAATAGTAGCTAGTTAGAGACATGGTTATAATTTTGTTGTAATATTTACGTTTTTTTATACAAAATGTGTAAATAGTTTTTGAGATATGGCGCTCTAATAGTCGGACAGACAGACAGATATAATGGTTCCTTTTTTACCTTTTTTGGTACAGAACCCTAAAAAGTGTTTTTTTATTACTTCAGGTACAGTCCAGGAGCAAATATATACACAGGCGAATAGCTCAAATGCATTAACACTCTACTAAATTGACAAGAGAGTAAAACTGTTCGTGTGTGTAAATGTTTTTGACCTCTTCGTCTGTATGTGTTGGTGACTATAGGTTAAAATGACGACAGCATCTTAACGTCGGCTAAAGTCGCAAACCTTGTAACTCCATCGGATGAAATTTTACAGGAGGCACAAAAAACTAAGCTAAGTATAACAATATGGCGGTCGGTTATTGCGAGGTTTTCTATTTCGGTTTTTAAACGTAAACGGGTTTTTCCTAGCATTTAAGTGTTTTGCCATTATATGCGTTCAGACTTTAACTATCTAAAAGTTCCAACATTATTTTGAAAAAAAAAAAAATTTAGCCGACGATAACATTTTCATTTTCATTAAAAGTGAATTTAATAGCCTAAATGTTTTTAAACATTTATTATATTTTGAGGGTGATACACGTAAAAAGGAAAACAAATTGCAATCTGTCAATTTTACAGTAGGGCAATAAAATAGGCATATAGGACTTTACGCTGTTAGGCAAATTATTTATAGACCAAAAAGCGATTCGGACACCATGCTGTAAGGCAAATTACCCATAGGAAAATATACGATCAAACATATAGCAACCGTGACAAAACACGAGCGTGGCAAAATGCGATTAGGGGAAAAATCCTCTCGACAAAAAATACGTTCGAGGCACCCATCTACAAAATCATATCAATAAGTTATGTGCATGAAAACATGTATCTCAACCAATACATCAAATGTTGAATAGGTACAGTTAGTTGCATAACTGAACCAATGTGAACCACTCTGAAATACTATTTTAATTATATCAAAAATGTTAATACTAAGCTTTTTTAGAAATATTTCTTGTCAAAACACATTATTATCCCTGCTTCCCATTACGAAATATTAGATTAAAATAATGCATTTTATCCATAACATGATATTTTAGCAATGAATCAATTTTGCACCGACTTTTTAAAGTGAAGATTAGTAAAATTAATAGCCGAATACAAAGTTATGGGTGATCTTTGTTGGTCTTGATACCTGTTGTGTATCCATTTGTGCATTTTAATTCACTGATTGCATTGTACAATCTAAATTTATTAATTGTACTCAATACTATTGTGAATACAAAATTGTAAAACTTCCTCTTTTTGCTTTAGCCTTAACTTACTTTTTTTCTTAGGCAAAACCAATTTTAAAAAACCACCTATAATAGTAAATTACATCATCTTTAAACTGAGGCATCAATTGCTTAAAACACAAACGTAGTTTTGTAGAAATTAGCGGCGGCTTGCACCAAATTTCGTTTAAATATATGCTAATTTTTTTTAACTAAACACGTTTATATCGTTAAATGCGATTAACATAATTGCGTTTTGTGACATCTTGCACCAAGCTGTTTTGAAGATTATTTAACTAAACGCGTTTCATTTGTCGGTAAAACAGTTTTCCTACGTTTCATTGTAGGTAAATAGCGAAATAAGCCATCTTTTTAACCAAAATTAACCATTTCCACGCAACAAGTATGCGTAAATAGGAACGGGCCGTTTAATTTTGACACAAAGTGACGTGCGCGCGCATTTTAACATTTTATTTATTGGTTGCCATTGTAAAATCAGATAAAAACATATATAGCAAAGATTGCAGCTAAATTTAACAACCAACTAAAGTAAATAAACCGACTCCTGCTGCCATCACTATTCGTACTGCTGAGTGCGGTGCTGTGTGTTTGTGTTCTTTAGTTATTATTAGAGTATTTGTCAGGTATGATTTCGTAGTCGGAACATTCTTATGTTTTTTTTTGTAATTGAGCGTCTCAAATAAATTGGAGCTTGTATTCATTTCCCGTAGTATTACTGGTCTATTTATGAACTCTATTATTTCCTCATCATCGTCAGAATAAAAACTCGAAATATCCATTATTAATTAATATTTGCACCAAATTTTAAACAATTGGCGCCAAATGTTACAAACATAACCTGTCAAAGTAAACGTCAAATTAATTTTAAATATGGCGCTAAACGTCTTTAGTCGAGTTAAATAGCCTTTGATGGGCGTTCAATTTTGACAGCTCCCTAAACAAGTTTAGCTATCTATTTAACGTGGTGCAAGGCGTTAAACGTAATTTTGTATTTAAATAGTATTTAAATACTGTTTAGCGCCATGGTGCAAGCCACCCTTAGTCCACTGCAAAATGAACCTTCAACCAATTTGCTCGACTATTTGCCTTGATCGGGTTTGCAAGACCTACACATTCCCAATAACTAACGTCAAAAAATTATCTGATTTAAGTAATTGCACACCTATTTTTAAGAGAATGGAATTTCTTATATTTAATGGGTTACTTAATCGAGGACGCCATAGAGAACGTTGATTTTTTGGGAAATACAAATGACGTGAATTTTTACAGTTTTCGGTATAAAAATACTAAAAATCAAATACGCCAAGTAAATAATTTGTTAGGCAGTTTTGGAGCGGCATTCATGGAGTAATATTATGCATGAAATGTAAATTTGATTGTCATCAACTTATTCACATTCTACTAAGGTACTAGTAGCGACTCATTTTTGCACTTAACTGTATATTAATACTCTTTCATTCACATATAATCATTTTGATGATGAAGGGTGGCATAACACCATCCCTGTACAAAATATTTCCCGGATAAAAAAAAAGAAATAATTATGTTTACAGCATATTTTATGGGTAGGGGTCGGGTTGCATAAAGCATCAAGTCATATTTTTGATAGGCATACATGGATCGTCATACTCATACTCATCATTACGCATAACTGTAAATAGTCATACATTTATGCGCATTACGATATTAATCATAATGTTTAAGAACAAATCAAATCAAATCAAATCAAAATATTCTTTATTCAGTAAGCCTAGTTACAAGCACTTTCGAAATGTCAGTTACATGAGAGTGAATGTTTGCTGGGAGAAATACAATATGATCCAACATTTGCTGCAAGGATTAGGGAAACCCAGAAAAACCTAATCAGATCATTTAACTTAAGTGTAATATTATTGATGAAATCATCATTTTTAAAATTCAAATAATCAATAAGATAAATCCCAAAAGGATTGTTAATAAAAAATAAATAATCTAGAATGTGTCTAGAATAAAATTCTAAATGTCAGAGTATATAAAACAATTAAGATTAAAATAATAATAATACCTTAGGTATTCGTTAAAATAATTATTCATATAACTACATGACGCTATAATTTACATTAATCCCACGCGGCTTCATCATTCATGTAGTCTTGTGTGCTATAATAAGCTTTAAAAAATAATTTTCGTTTCACAATATTTTTGAATTTACCAATAGACAACTCAGTTATGCTGCTAGGAAGTTTATTATAAAATCTCACACAGTTACCCATGAATGATCTCCTTATTTTATGGAGCCTAGTAGCAGGCACTGCGAGCTTATGCTTATTTCTAGTATTAATATTATGTATATCACAGTTCTTCTTAAAGTCGGTAATATTTTTATGTACATACATAATATTCTCATAAATGTATTGACAATGCACTGTCATTATATTAATGTCCTTAAACTTATCTCTGAGCGAGTCTCTATAGTTCATTTTATATATCGCACGAACAGCCCGCTTCTGCAGAACAAATATAGTATTAATGTCGGAAGCACTGCCCCATAGTAAGATGCCATACGACATAATACTGTGGAAATAACTGAAATACACTAATCGAGCCGTTATCACCTCTGTTAATTGACGAATCTTACTTACTGCAAAAGCTGCAGAACTCAGTCTATTCGAGAGATTAGCAATATGGGGACCCTATTGGAGCTTAGAATCTAATGTTATACCGAGAAAGACTGTACTATTAACTAGTTCCAGTTCCTCACCTTTATAGATAACATACTGTGTAATGGGCATAAAATGATTTAAGCATACTTTGTAATGGTCTTAAATTCGTTACTCATAACACAATGTTACCATACTTTATAAACGCATAAATTGCACAATTTACAATAAGGAGCTACCGAACACTGAAGAGGGCGAGCTCAGAACATGTGCGAGCATTGCAACACTAGCACATACATTATGCTTTTCTCCTACTGCAATTACTAAGTCTGTTATCATCTCATATTACATTCCCGCAAATGTTCCATTTACTTAACCTATTAAACATAAAGTAAATCAAGCTAAACACGATGTATAAGTATGTATGTATGTCAGAAAAACAGAATTTTATTTTTTGTGAATTTGCTGATTTTTGCAACTTAGTTTACTGAAATGACGAAATAAGTCTACACTTGCATTTTGTTTTGTCATATTTTCGACCGACATTTTGAGCTAGCTCTAGGATAAGATCTAGCTCAAAATGTCGGTAGACTATACTTTTTTTATCTTTGTGTATATAACCTTTGTATATAAGCTCAAACATAATCCACGACATCCTGGGGTGGGTGTAGCAATTTTGTCGTGGATTATGTTTGCGGTTACGATTTTTAATCTGCACGTACTATTTCCTAAAAGCATTCATAAATTTACCTAAGTAACTAATAACTCTTTTGATGTCTTCAAAAGTGTAACGTATTTAAAAGAGGTTATAATCGCTTCACCCAGAATATGGATGCTACGCAGAATACGGACGCCGGTTGCGAGAGGAGATGGGCGGACGGCTGCGAGCGCTTACGTCACGAGCGATAAAGACAGCAATATCCCAAACTAATACCTAACGCGGCCGCGCCGCCGACAGAGACTTCTCTTACGTATAAAACATCTCTACACGTACAAGGATATTTTTCGTAAATAAATCTCTTCGTCGTTAATCTATAACGACGAAGAGATAGACGACGAAGAGATAGACGACGAAGTTTGGTATTTAGCGATTTAAAACACTATTAAATAACACTATTAATGGATCTGTTGCTCATATTTTGTATAATATGAATAAAAAATTACATGCCCGTAAAATAATTTAGTGCTGTCGTGCGAATCCATTGAAGCAATGACAGGGTTGTCATTGCTTCAATGGATTTGCTCTACCCGACCCTAAGCATCGAAACGAACTTCACTGCTCTTTCACTTACAAAGTGACCAACATCTTTGTTATTTTTGTTATAGAGTAAACCTTATTTCGTTTGACTTAAAGACTTAGTGTAAAAGTCATTTGCACTTACATCGCCTTACTTTTCGAAGTGGCAGTTGTGGCCGCAGTTAACAATGCATACAATGCGTATTGTTCATCGGGTACAAAACTCAGTGGATTAGTTCTAGAAAACGATTTTTTACTATAACCGGATCTGGATATTACATCCAAGTTTGAGTCCGTGGGTAACAATAAATATAATTTTCTCAAACATGCTATGAAATATTGATGCTATGTTCCTTATAATAGGCAGCGAAGTATCACGTTTCGAGTGCGACTAGACGAGAGGCCTTTAATGGAATTTCGTATAAAATTAGAGGCAAGGTGCTCTTTTTTAATTTCTATTGCATAGATATATGAGACACAGCATCAAATCAATAAACGATATTTGCTATATTTTGCAGTTTTATTTATATAAAATCGACATGAACATAACAACTAACACATTACTAACATATTTCAATCATTTTAAAATGCGAATTTAACTAAACAAATAAACATTTATTCTATTTATTGTGCGTTGTTGATTTTGTTATTAACTATGAGTTCCGACAAAAACAACGACGAAGAAAATAACTTTATTGTATAAGTTTTTCTTTTTACCCATCTAGGGAGTATTCATAAGAAAATCAAGAGGGGATAATTTTAAATGTCACAATTGACAAGACTGACAAGTTCGTTCCATGCATAGAACAATCTTAACGTTTCGTCCAGAAACGTACTTTCGTACTGTTACGTGTTTATCAAGGGTTTGTAATGAAAGCTCCACAATTATAAAGAAAACATATAATAACAGATAAATTAAGTTAAAGGTGAAAGACTTAAAACTAACTACTTAAGATTAATACGTGTTGAGCGCCAAGAGGGGTTTAAATTTGTTTGGGATCCCTGCTAATCCAGTGCGCCGGCTAGCGCAGACTATGGTTTGAGTGGGGTTACGAAGTGGTAACCTGAACTTGAAGGGCATTTCCATACGCTAAAACCAAACGGTTTATATTAGGTATCGATCGCTTACTACTAAGACCGTAAAACAAAGCACTCGGTATCATAAAACTAAACTTACCCCTTCGCTTTCCTTATATGTCACTCACAAATAATTTGCAAAAAATGACTTTATTTTGGTAGTTAATTACTGCTCACAAATATCCAAATCACATTTTATGATTTCGGTGGGTATTTAAAGTCACAGTCGTTGGAGCAATGTGTGTTATCTCGTTAAAGACGTGAGCTGGAATGTTCTACCAAGCTAATGCCGAAACTAGAAGTACACTTAAAATTTAATTAAAATTTACGAAAAAGATTACCAAGCCACAAACAAACTCTCACCACCCGGGGTTTAAACGCCCGACCTAGTGAACGCAAGTCAAGCTCCTTCCCACGGAGCTACCATGCAGTTAACAGACACGACAAATGTAGCCATACCGATCTACCGGTATCCTACGTGATTAACCTCGTATGAAAATATACCTTATTGCATCATAAGGTTCGCCGCTCATGTTACATTACAGTAATTTGAGTTGGAAATAGAGCAAAATGAATAGTAGTATCCATGTAAGTTATATTTTTAATCTAGTTTACTTGTAGTTTCTCTAGAAATAAAGCTTTGATTTCTTGTAGTTTTATTTATTTATTTCATTGCATGTTTGAGAAAAGCACTTTACATGACTCGGCATAAAAAGGGGTTGCCAGCCTTGTAAATATCCGACTTCGCTATGCTCAGTGTATATTGTTGCGAAGACTATAGCGTCATCTATCGTCGAGTAGTAAATTTACTCCTTCATTCAAACCCGTATCAGCTTATCGCTTTTTGCATTAAGAACCGAATGGCCCTGTCTTAGTAGTAGGAGAGCGGGCCGCAAAATTTCGAACCGACTTAATACCACGATGAAATGCACAATGGTTTCCCGTAAAAGAGATGCTTAGTACGAATTTGTTAGTCTGCCACGGCGGAACTTGCCGAAAGTTAGAAAAAGAGAGTCATTTCCGGTGCGAAAAAGGGGGTGTCACTTAATCCATCTGATACCGAAATAATAGTTATGGCATCAGTTAGAAATTTACTGGTAGATACAGAAAAGCGAAGTCTGCCAGTATTTTTTTTGCCGGAAGTGCTCGGCAGATGCTGTCAAAGGTGACCATCGGGACCCCTAAATAAACCCATCTGATACCACCATGAAACCAATTCCAGTCGGTAGGTATGAACTCTCATTTCATGAATATATAAGTCTGCCAAGGCTTTTCCTGCCGAAACACCTTGGCAGGCGAGATTATGTAGGCAATACCCGTGGAACCCGTATTTTGAAATTATACCGATAACGGACATTTTTATTACTTTATGCTTATATTTGTATATGTATATGTTTATAATAAAATATTTTAATAAAGTTTTATTCGGATTTTAGTAAGTGAGACTAAAGTTTCCAGAAAGTTTAAAGAAAATAATATTCCTTGCCATAGAAGTTTAGAAGGCAAATGTATGGGATTCGAATATGCTAGAATCATCGACACCGCCGAATTTATAGTTGAATCATCGAGAGCGTGGAATTGCATATGTAGTAGTATTGTTTGTTTACAGGCATTCTATATTTGAATTTTCTATTTTCTTGTACTATCAGCATACAAAGAGGTTGTTATATATATATATATCGAAGAACTAAAAACAAAAATAATGTCAGTGTGAAATTGTCAATATTATTTACGTTGTGCGTATATTTTTACATCTGATTTGGTTGTATTCTCAATTAATTATTGTGTACGCCCGTACGACTACGAATAATTTCTATATTTTAAAAGAACATGGCCACTCCGTATTACGATTGCCACCGTATCACCCGACATTCAATCCGATCGAAAATATTTGGTCCATGGTAAAAGGATATGTAGCAAAAAGAAACGTTTCATTAAACATGCAAGGCATTATGAGTTTAGCAACTGAACGAATGAATACCATCACTGCTGAGGACTGGGAAAATATTTGTCACCACGTCGAAAGTGAAGAAAATAAATATCGATGTCAGGAAGGAGAAATGGATCAAATAACAGACAATTTTATTATCAATACTTGTGACAGCTCAGATGAAGAACATGATAGCGAATAAAAGAAAAAAACAGAAGACAACTACTTATTCCACTTCTTGGGTATGTCATTTTATTAAGTTAAGAGAAAATTATTCTCCTTTTGTTGCAAACGGTACAACCACTACAAATGCAATTCCATCTTCTCGATAATTCAACTATACTAGAAAGGCGACGCTACTCTATAACGAAAATATGACAATAAAAAGTAACAAAAGACGAGCGAAATTGACGGGTATAAAAGGCGGTGAAGTGGAGCAGGAGGAAGTCTTTAAGTGGCAAGTGAAGGCGAAATAAGTAAGTTAAAAGTGAAGTGATAAAAGTAAAGTAGTGGAACTAAAGAGTGTTCAGTGTCAGTGACTCAGTGTGTGTTATACACGGTGCGATATCTAGTGCCGGTGCCGGGACGCGTTTAGCAGTAAATCCTTGCTACTGTAAGGGCCTAAGCACACGGCGTATTTGAAAGGCGCCGACGACATGCATTTTACATTCCTCGGTGAAGTTTATTTGCGCTTGTCACAAACGTCGCAAAAAAACTGCTGTGTGGAATGCAAAACGCAAGTCGTCGGCGTTTTCAAATATGCCGTGTGCTTAGGCCCTAAGTCGTAAATAAACTGTGGAACTGTCAAGGTGTTGAACGCTTTATGTACTCGGCTGGCAACCCCTTACTTCCCGGCATCTGTAGTAATGTACTATAAAAGTTCAACATACACAGCGCAGATACTATAAAATGTGACATCTAACTGACAGTATCGCTGGTCTTAAGTGGGAAATCAGGTCAATCAAATTTGTGGGTATGATTTGTTACCGCCCAGATTCAAAAATTGTTTCGATGCTTCAACTCATTGTTGCATCTGCAGCGGTTTGAGCATTTTCGATAGGTACACCATATATAGGTACCAGCATCAATATCTACCATAACAAAGCGGGCGAAAATATCTGGACACATTCTAACGGCCTTAGAAATAGAGTCTTGACAGATATTTATTGGCGCCTTGTTGTGGCAGATATGTGGTATTTCATACGCACACAAACAAACTGATACCATAAATATTTATATATTTTTTTTTATCTTAATATTTTGGTTTCACCAGTTTCACTAGTTTAAGTTAATATTCATAGTTGGAATTAGAATAATAAAACCCTACTTCTATATTGTTAACCGTGTAACCATATAAATAAAGGAAAGAGCGAATACCTCCTAACACAAGTGTAAAACTTAAAAGGAGGATTCGACAAGTTATTGTAAAAACTTTGTTGACAATAAATGATTTTGATTTTGATTTTGATTTTTGATATTAATTCTGATGACTGTTCCCATCTAGCACTTTCGTTATCCCTCAATGGTCATGTAGGATCCTCAAAATTAAGTCGAACATCTTCTAGTACGAGTTTTTCAACTGTTTATATCATACCCTACGATGTCACTTCAATCGGCCTTCCTAGGCGAGAGTCATCTTCAATTGACCCTCTGCCATGTTTGAAGAGGCTATCTTATAAATCATGGTTTTAGCATGGCCCTGGCCCCGTAGAAGGCTATTATTTCATTAAATATAAGTTGCTGAGGTTTTCATTGCTTCGATAGAATTTAGTTCACGCACGATAATCAATTTGCTCCACATTTGCACGTTTATTTCGAAATAATTTGTTTGAAGGACGATATCTTTAAAAGAAATGACAGATTTGGACAGATTTTTTCATATAAATATGTCTCATACCAGGTAAGGATTTTTTTTTTTTAATAATTCTACTTCCTTCTGCTTCATTCCGCGAACTATTGGACCTCCCTCGTAAATGAATATTCGTTTAAGCAGTTTTAGTCCTACACATGAAAATACAAAAAAAAACAAGAACATGATAAATTTCTTCCACTGCTGTACTTACAAAAATAAGTTGAGTCTAGTGTCGTTTTTTGAAGGTGAAAATACTTTTATACACTTAGACATCAGTGACACATATTTATATGTGAAGACATGCCGATGTGTTCACATATATATATGCCTCTGTATAAGTCCAATCAATAGCTGGAATTGGGTGTAATCAAGGATTAAGTCATGAAATGTAGCGTATTTGGCGGTGCGACGAGCGAGAGTGCAAGCTCTCAGGAACGCCTCCAGCTAGTGACCACCTTGAAAGCAACACCACACCGACGATGAAACAGTACCTTGTTCTCCTGTGAAAGGAGCGTGTCGAGAATAGCTCTTGTCTGTTCATGGTGCGCCTTGCTGGCGGCCGCGGTCTGCCCGTGCACCTGCGCGGAGCGCGCCGCGTACTTGAGGAACGTCTCGGCGGTGCGACGAGCGAGAGTGCAAGCCTTGAGGAACGCTTCCTTCTGCTCGCCATGCTTCACTATTAGAGCTGCCACCTACAATCACGTAGTGCATTTGTTTTGAAAAGATATGTAATTGACAATTTTGAGTCAAGGCGTAGAGAAATGTGGTGTGTCAATCAATTTATTCATCATAATCATATCAGCCTAATAAAGACCAAAGATTTCATCAACGGCCGGTCGCGCGCCTATTATCGGCCCATCTTGTTCGTGGCCACTGTGTCAACAATGTATGTATTATGAAATACTAATACATTACAAAATAAGATACTATTATGCAATTACTAACCTGAGCAGCTTTGTCAACAGCTTGTGACTGAGAGAGTTCATCAGTGGAAGGGGCGGCGGCTGAGCCACACCAGTCCTCGTCTCTGCGGTATTCTCGTTCCAGCGAGTCTAATACCGAACAGACTTGTTCAGCGGTTTTGTAAAAATTGAGCGACGCTGTAACAAGTTTGTGCCTCTCCTCCGCACAGGTGACGAGGCGCTGCCATCGTTCTGTGACTTCTTCCGATATTTCTCTACAAAAGAATATACCCTTTAATAAATTTCAACTATGTAGAAATAGCTTTAAAATCATATAGCTCGTATGTACATTGAAATAGCGAATTCGATTATAATGACCTGATAGTATGTGGGTCATAATGATTGGCCGCGCGCAAAGCGTCAGCTCTGTATTTAACTTGCACGGCGCTCGCATGCGTCTTCTCCACAGCCACTTGGAACTGGTCGTGTTCCCGTTTGAGCTGCTCTGCCTCGGCCAACGTGCCGGGTATCGAAAACGAGGCAGCCAACATTGCCTCCCCGTTACGAATCCAACTCACCACCTGAGTCGCGTCCTTTTGAAACTGCCCTGTGTAATCAAGTGATGACAAACAATTAATAAATACAATTATACACAAACGATAACAACTGTTATTTTGCAATGACGCCGTTAAATGAAATTGTATACACAAAGTAAAATATATATTATAAAACTTTTCCTTGTTTAGTTTCTATTTAAGGAAGTTATGTAATACATTGATGTATTTATGGTATCCAAGGGCTTTTTTCCTTCGGACTATCTGTTGACTTTTGTCTCCTTTGAGCTCGAATCCTATCTACGGACTAACACGGTAATGGAAAAAAGGAATACTTAATACATACTCGTAGTATAAATAAGAAACGACAGGGTACAATAAGGCAATGGTTATTTCCATCTAGTTTGGTTATGACAAAAATGTTTACAGAAGAGTAGTGAGACTAGTGTAGAGTTTGACGGAATAAGCACGCAAGTAGTTAAGTACGTAAGTGACCTGATTGCGCCACCATTAGCACACATTATAAATCTAACTTTTGCAACTGGTGTTTATCCTGACCAATTAAAACGAGCAACAATAAGACCGTTTCACAAAAAGGGTGACAAAACAAATGCTTCTAATTATCGCCCTATCGCTTTATTGCCCATTTTTGATAAAATTATATACGATATTATATACAAGTTTCTGGAAAAGTATAGGGTACTTATTGACGAACAAAAGGGTTTCCGGAAAAATACATCCATCAATCTAGCTATACATGATTTAATCAAAAGAGCCCTGACCTGTCTTGACAAAAGGGAACCATTGTGGTGTATTTTCCTACACCAGACACTACAGACAGTACAATTCATTAAAATATATATTATGCAATAATATAACATTTATTATATTTATAACTAAAATATTCTACATAAATATAAATATACATATATATATATATATACATCTTCTACACATTTCACTATATAAATATATGTGCATATACATACACTTATATACTTATTTACCCGACACGAAATCGGCTGGCCGATATATCGATAGATTCATCGACATGTAATATCGACCTCCGGGTCGCTCAGCGGCCGTTGTCCGGTGCCCGTGCGCCTGCGCCGACGCGAGCGCAGCGCAGAGGTCAAACTAGTCATAGCCTCCTTGCGACACTATACGCACGCTTGACGCTTTCGCACCCCGCTCACGCGGCTTACTCTTACTTTCAATAGTTACTGTATCTTTTTCCGATTTCTGCCTTCTATAAACTCTGTTTCTATCCTGTGAACTATATGCTGTTTGTGCTTGTGCTTTCTAACTCTTTTGTGCCTTCTGTTGTTACGTGTATGGATTTTTGGTGATCGTGCCCGCTGGGACAATACAAGGTAAAAGTGAACTGACTTGTTTATATCTACACCCGGTAGGGCTTCCTTACAAACCCGCATACGCTAAACTGGTGACCCCTTTTGAAGAACATGTAAGGAGACAAAGGCACGCAACAGCCAACGCCCGGCACTAGTGATGGGCGTAGGTCGATAAACCAAGGCGATGTTTTTAAGGTTGGAGTCAGAGTGCCACCTTTCTGGCCAGCAGAGCCAGATATTTGGTTTGCTCAGGTAGAAGGCCAATTCGCGATTTCTGGAATCACCAGCGATTCCACGAAATTTAATTATGTAATCGGACACCTTGATAATCACCATTCCAGAGCAGTAAAGGACGTGATTATCAACCCGCCCACAAGTAACAAGTATGAAAAACTCAAGAGTGAGCTCATAAAGAGACTGAGTGACTCGAAAGAGTCGAAGGTCAAGCAGCTGATGATGCATGAGGAGCTGGGAGATCGCAAGCCGTCGCAGTTTCTCCGTCATCTGCAGAGCCTCGCAGGTGCTAGCGTGACTGATGACCATGTGGATCAACAGGCTACCCCACGGAATCCAGACGGTGCTAGCGGGACAGCCGGACTCAGCGCCACTCGACGCACTGGCAGATCTGGCAGACAGGGCCTACGACCTTGCCTGTTCTTCGCCTCAGGTTGCAGCCATAGGTGGCACAGTGCCTACCTCGGTCCTCAACGAGTTCAGGAGGGAAATCGCAGAACTTCGGAGGGAATTTCGGAAACTCGCAACGGATAGGAGCTCCAGGTCGCGTACGCCAGCAGCGCGTAGCTCGCGTTGCCAGCGCAGTTCGTCCAGGCAGCGGTCCCAGTCAAACTACCGAAAATACCCGTTATGCTGGTACCACAGTAAGTTCGGCGACAACGCGACCAATTGCACCCGGCCATGCGACTTCAAGTCGGGAAACTCCAAGGGCGGTCTGTAATGGCGGCGGATGATTGCCCTTCATCTTTAACTGGCCGCCTGTTGGTCACCGATCGTTCCTCGAGGATGCAATTTCTGGTCGACACTGGCAGCGACCTCTGTATCTTCCCACGGTCGGCACTTCGAGATTGACGTTCAAGAACGGACTACAACTTGTGTGCTGCGAATGGTTCAAGCATCTCCACATACGGTTATATAAGCTTAGATTTAGACCTCGGCCTGCGTAGAAATTTTGCTTGGCGTTTTGTAGTCGCCGATGTAACTAAACCTATAATAGGCGTAGATTTTTTTAATTTTTATAGCCTAATTGTTGACTGTCGCAACAAGCGTTTAATTGATAATTTAACTTCAGTCGCATCTGTTGCTGAACCAGCTAATTGTGATGTATTTTCAGTTAAGGTCGTGACTGGTGAGACCCGATATCATCGAATACTTGACGAGTTTCCCGAGATCACTCGACCAGCCGGTAAACACCACACAATACCACACAACACAGTTCATCACATACGTACGACTCCAGGTCCCCCAGTTTCTTCCCCCCCTCGACGTCTAGCTCCTGATAAATTGAAAATAGCTCAAAAGGAATTTCAGTCTATGCTAGCCAACGGCACAGCTAGACCTTCAGAAAGTCCCTGGTCTTCCCCTCTCCACTTGGCCCCGAAGAAAAACAACGGATGGCGTCCTTGCGGAGATTATCGCAAGCTGAATGCCCGCACAGTGCCTGACAGGTATCCGATTAAGCACATCCACGATTTTACTCACAATGTTGCAGGCTGTATCATTTTTAGCACATTGGACTTGGAGAAAGCCTATAATCAGATACCTGTCAGCCCTGAGGATATCTCGAAGACCGCCATCACGACGCCATTCGGGTTATATGAATTCCCATTTATGAGTTTTGGGCCCCGCAATGCAGGGCAATCATTCCAGCGCTTCGTGGACGAGATAACCAGGGGACTAGACTTCGTATATTCCTACCTAGATGACTTCCTCATTTATTCCCACAGTCAGTCTGAAAATGAGGAGCATCTGCGTACCGTATTCCAACGACTGAAAGAGTACGGGATGATGATAAATACATCCAAGTGCGTTTTTGGTGAAAAGGAGGTAACCTTCTTAGGTTACCGGATCTCTGAGAGTGGTTGCAGACCCCTGGACTCTAAGGTGCAGGCTGTTAAAGAGTTCCCGCCTCCAACTAACGTCCGGCAACTGAGAGGTTTTTTGGGTATGCTTAATTTTTACTGGAGATTCCTTCCTCCAGCAGCCCAGATCCAAGCACCCTCCACGCCTTACTGACGGGTTCAGTAAAAGGTACACAGCCTATCACTCTAACTGGAGACGCCTTAGCCGCCTTAGAAGCCTGCAAGGAGAACCTTTCCAATGCTGCTTTGTTGGCCCACCCTGACTGCGCCGCTAAACTTGCCTTGGTAACAGACGCTTCCGATAAAGCCATTGGGGCGGTTCTCCAGCAGTGCAAGGATGGCGCATGGGAGCCTTTAGCGTTCTTTTCCCGAAAGCTAACGCCATCACAGGTAAAATACTCACCATATGATAGGGAGCTGCCTGCCATCTACGAAGCTATCAAATACTTCCGGCATATGCTCGAGGCCCGTAATTTTGTAGTCTATACTGACCACAAAGCGATCACTTTCGCGTTCCATGAACGGAAAAGAAACTGTTCGCCTAGGCAGTATAGACATCTAGACCTGATCTCTCAGTTCACAACCGACATACGGCATATATCCGGCAAGGATAATATAGTTGCCGATACCTTGTCACGGATCGAAGAACTGAGGGCACCAGTCGGCTTCGAGACACTTGCCGAAGGTCAGGCAACTGTCTGATCAGGAACTGCAGACCCTATTAAACTGCGGTTCTTCCTTGCAGCTAAAGGAATTGCACGTACCTGGAAGTCCAACCCCTCTGTACTGCGACGTCAGTACTACGACTTCCAGGCCTTACGTCGCTAAACAGCACCGCTGACAAGTCTTCGAGAGCCTACATTCCCTCAGTCATCCAGGAGCCAACGCCTCGGCCAGGCTAGTCTCTGACAGGTTTGTATGGCCTGGTGTTCGGAAAGACTGCAGAGAATGGACTCGCGCGTGCCTACAGTGCCAACGGGCAAAAGTCAATCGACATGTGACAGCTCCCCTAGGCACCTACACCTTACCACGCGGTCGGTTTAAACAGATCCATATCGATCTGGTGGGTCCTCTTCCTCTCTCGCGCGGATATCGTTACTGCTTAACAGCCGTGGACAGGTTCACTCGCTGGCCTGAAGCAGTACCGATCGAAGACATCACAGCGGAAACCGTTGCCAAGACCTTACTTTCGACCTGAATAGCTCGGTTCGGATCTCCAACAGACATTACAACGGACCGTGGCAGCCAATTTGAGTCGGCGCTGTTTGGATGTCTATCAAAAATGACCGGATTTGAGCACAAAAGGACAACAGCCTATCATCCGGCATGCAACGGGCTTGTTGAGCGATTCCACCGCCAACTAAAAGCCGCCATAGTGTGTCACGCGAACGAGGGATGGACTGAATCGTTGCCATGGGTTTTGCTTGGCGTTAGAACTGCCTTCAAAGAGGACTTACAATCCTCGTCGGCAGAGCTGGTCTACGGAGAACCTCTGAGACTTCCCGGTGAGTTTTTAAATTCAACCCCTAGTAGTACAACAAACATGTCTGACTTCACCGCTAGGCTCAGGAGCTTCGCCGAGAAATTGAGACCCGTACCAGCCACACGTCATTGTACGCCCAAAGTTTTTGTATATAAGGATCTCTCATCGTGCGATTACGTTTTGCTACGAGAAGACGCATCCAGAGGTCCACTGCAAGCGGCATACACAGGTCCCCATAAAGTACTGTCACGTGGGGATAAAGTTTTTAAAATTCAATAAAAACAAGGAGAAGACGGTCTCCATAGACAGACTAAAGCCGGCCTTTATACTGTCAACTGATGCAGAAGACGGTAAGAACTTACCCGCTATACCAACGCCGCATCAATATGTTACTCGATCTGGACGTCAAGTTAGATTTCCTAAGTATTTTTAATATTATCGCCCTTGACGGTCTCTGGGAGGGAGTGGTGTGGTGTATTTTCCTACACCAGACACTAATACAGACAGTACAATACATTAAAATATATATTATGCAATAATATAACATTTATTATATTTATAACTAAAATATTCTACATAAATATAAATATACATATATATATACATATTCTACACATTTCACTATATAAATATATGTGCATATACATACACTTATAATATAATTATTTACCCGACACGAAATCGGCTGGTCGATATATCGATAGATTCATCGACATGTAATATCGACCTCCGGGTCGCTCAACGGCCGTTGTCCGGTGCCCGTGCGCCTGCGCCGACGCGAGCGCAGCGCAGAGGTCAAACTAGTCATAGCCTCCTTGCGACACTAAACGCACGCTTGACGCTTTCGCACCCCGCTCACGCGGCTTACTCTTACTTTCAATAGTTACTGTATGTTTTTCCGCTTTCTGCCTTCTATAAACTCTGTTTCTATCCTGTGAACTATATGCTGTTTGTGCTTGTGCTTTCTAACTCTTTTGTGCCTTCTGTTGTTAAAAGCCCGTAACATTATCTAAAAACTTTAATTGGATTTGTTTGTGTCGGCTAGTAGGGCAAAAGGGGGGGAAAAAGTACCTAATGTCCTTTTCTTAACAAAATCGTTAAGAAGGTTGGGTTTAGTTTTTGTGTATATTTTCTAATTTCTTTAGATGACATTATTATTAAGTTATGTCGTAAAAACATTGAAAAAATATTATTCGAAGGTAATGGCGCGCTATAACATAAATATAATTATTTAGAGACATTATTTAGTACTGGATCATGTTTTTTGTAGATATCCAATCTTCGACCATTGTACTTGATTGGTTCTTGGCCATTTTTTATGGTTATCCAGTGATGTGCAATTTGTTAAAATCAACTACAAAACTCACCGAATTAGAAACAAAAATAAAAAACCGGCCAAGTGCCAGTCGGACTCGCGCAACGAGGGTTCCGCACAAATTTTTACATACTTTCATTGAAAGTGATTTATCAAGCATTATCTGTGTTATTTTTTTCATGTGTTTTGGACGTACCGTTTCGAAAATAGAGGGGGGGGGGGCACAATTTATGCTACTTTACAGATTATTTCCGAAAACATCTACTACTAATATTATTTTTATTGTTTTAGGCACTTGTCCCACCGCCGGCGATAAGCGATGAGCTATCGGCTATTTTCTCGCCCAAGAAACGAACAAAAGATAATCGCTCCCGTGTTAATAAAAGAGAGAGATAAATCGCCGGCAGTGTGAACAGCCAGCGATGAGCTATAAATATATCTCTCACATTCATTTACACGGGAGCAATTATCTTTTGTTCGTTTCTTGGGAGAGAAAATCGCCGATAGCTCATCGCTTACTCGCCGGCGGTGGGACAACTGCCTAACTATCGCACTAAATAGCGGCTTACACAAGACACCTATGTTCCAAATTTCATCAATATACATACTATATTTTTTGAGTACAATGCCTGTGATATATGATCGGACGGACATGACGAAACTATAAGGGTTCCATTGCGAATGTGAATTAGATCACAACGTGCCTTGACAAATGACTCTAAATTCGGCTTTACTTCGCTTTCTCTATGTGTCAGGCGTTTCGACGATACTGCTGAAAAGTTAATTAGTTACAGTGAGTTGACTTAGAAGCATCTGTCAAATGATTGAAAGAAAAACGTGACACAGATATATGTGATGACCAGACTGTAGGTACTGCTTTTATGTAAATGATGTATACCCGGCTACCCGTGTGCCAAAAATAATTGAAATCGGTTTAGCCGATTTTACGTGATGAAGCCACAACGACACATACACACATACGAAAAATAAAAATCAAATTATATTCAATTCGGTGACCTCCAAAGAGACCGTTACAATCTTTTTTTTTATATCTTCAATGTACAGACATTTCATTTTTACAACTTCATAATAGTAAAAGCTTCTGCCCGCGACTTCATCCGCCTTAAATTTGTTTATCGTGGATAAAGGTATTTTTCCGGGATAAAACGTAGCCTATGTCCTTCCCCGGAACTTAAACTATCTCGATACCAAATTTCATCCAAATCGGTTCAGCGGTTTAAGCGTGAAGAGGTAACAGATAGACAGACACACTTTCGCATTTATAATATTAGTATGGATTTGGCCAAAAGGTATTAATTTTAACGCCACATGTTAGTTTAGCTTGGTACTCGATAGACGTGGGCTCGTAGCACACATTTGAGAAAGTTTGCACCTTCTTCCTAAGTAGCGATATAAGATTCAGGTGCAAATTTAACACAATCAAGTGTAGTGGCTATCCCCCCTTTTAGGGGTTGAATTTTTATAGCCTATAATAACCTGGCCGGGATTTTTTTGATAGATTAGTAAAGTTTTCATCAAAATCTGTTCAGCCGTTTTCACGTGATGTGCGTACAAATAAACAGACAAGCAGATAAACAGACAAAAATTCTAAAAACTTTTGGTACGTGTTCTGTTATCGATTTTAAGTATCCCCGGGCAACTTTTTTTTTACGAAATTCTTCCATGTCCAGACTTTCGACCCTCTTCAGCTTTATTATATGTATAAATAGAAGAATAATTTAATTAAGAAGCCGACTTCATATTTGCCCTACTTTTTCCGGGATTTTGGCAACTTAAGGTAAATATCTATCCGATCATCCAATGCCTGCTGATGACCTGGTGAAAGTCACTGGAGTCCACTGGATGCGAGCAGCGCAAGACCGTTCATGGTGGCGTTCTTTTGAAGAGGCCTATGTTCAGCAGTGGACGGCTTTTGGCTGATGATGGTGATTTCGATCAGTCTCTTATGGTAGGTTTCGCCCTCGTGGCCGCTCGACGCCACCACGTCGTAAAAATATGGAGACCACATACCCAGCTGTATGCGCTTCTCAATGAACTCCTACAGATCAAGGTGGTCGTGCAGAAACTCAAACAGCTAGTGCACGGTGTCCAGCGGCTCGCTCCACGACCTCACCCCCATGCAACACCATCATGGCTTAAAAATATGTGTGCAGAGTACAGACCCAGTTGGACGCACTGTTCGAAACGCGCGCGGCGCTCCTCAGCAAGCTCCTCTAGGTCGAGCTGGCGGTCATGCAGGAACTCGAGCAGCAGCTGAACGCGCGCCTGCGCGTCAAGTGGTGCAGGCTCCGCGCCCTCGCTGCCACTCGATGCCATCACATCCGCCGCCTCGGCGATTGCCGCCGCCAGTTCCTGCCCTTGTTGTACCACCTGATTCAAATACAACACAGTTGAATACAATACATAAAGTGGAATCTCAGAAGTATTTCGGAACGGGGCGTTATGTGACGGATTTCACAAGATCTACCCATCTCGTTGGAGATCGTCCAACCGGCCACAAGACTTCCATCGTGATTAACGTACTCGTGTACATAACCAAATGCTCCATCAAGTGATATGTGCGAAAACGTATAGGATTTGTAATTAAACAGTCGAACAAAGCCATTGTTTGCTTCGGAGTTCCAGCAATGTGAAATTTGCCAAATAGTGCAGTCTGTGAAAAAGTCCAAACGGCTTATAACCGGTTAATATCGGCCTGTATTGAGTGACAAAATTTTATAATAATAATGAGCATTGACACGAGCATTTATCAACAAGTTCGGCGTTTCAGGGGTCTCTTTCGGCCGCTTGGATTGACTACAAAAATTCGGTGCCTCATTCATGGCTTGAGAGGATCTTGGAGCTGTATAAAATATAGATACAGTTTAAAATCCTTTATAGGCTCATGTATAAGGCAGTGGACCACAGTCCAACGTCAACCAGGCGGCCGGGATGGCCCCCCTGATCAGCAGGACTTTATAAGGATTAAGAGGGGTATTTTCCAGGGCGACAGTTTGAGTCCATTGTGGTTCTGCCTGGCCCTGAATCCACTCAGCACTCTACTTAAGGATTCAGGACTAGGTTGCCGGCTTCGCAGAGGGGGTGAGGATCATTTCTCATCTGCTGTACATGGACGATCTCAAGCTGTTTACACCAAAACGACCAGAACTGATGGAGCTACTCAAAGTCACAGAAGCTTTCAGCAGTGCCATCAAAATGGAGTTTGATGTTGACAAGTGTGCGGTCATGCATGTACAGCGGGGAAATGTCGTAAATTCAACGAATTTACAGCTTGCCGAGACAATGTCTCTCAGATCTCTCTCCGAAGTTGAAACCTACAAGTAGCGTGGTATGTCACAGTCATTGAGTATTGCGGACGGAGATATTAGACAGGCAGTGAAGGAACGCTTTTTTTGTCGCTTGACAAAAGTACTGAACGGCCTTTTTTCGGGTGGCAATAAGGCGCGCGCCTTCAACGCTTGGGTGATGCCCCTGCTCACTTACTCCTTTGGCATACTAAGGTGGACACAGCTTGAGCTGTACGCCCTGGATAAGAGGGTCCGTATGCTGCTCACTACACACCGCATGCTACACCCACGCTCGTCAGTTATGAGACTGTACATCCCGTGCAAGTGTGGGGGCCGTGGCTTTTTAAACGCCAAGGACCTCCATAACCGCGAGGTGTGCATTCTCAGGGAGTATTTCCTAAACAATGAGTGTGGGATACATCGCGATGTAGTGGCAGTAAACAAAGGCCTCACCCCTCTATCCCTGGCAAACGAGAACTGGCGCAGACCAACGGTGCTTAGCACCGTAGACCGCAAGGACGAATGGAGGAGTAAAGAGCTACACGGGCGGTTCTACAAGGCCCTTACAGGGCCTGATGTAGATCTGCTCGCGTTAGTGAACTGGCTACGTTTCGGCGATCTTTTCGGGGAAACCGAAGGTTTTACCTGTGCAATTGCGGACGAAGTTATCATGACGCACAACTACCGGAGGAATATCCTGAAAGACGGTACGGTCGACATCTGTCGGGCATTCCGCCGTCCCGGAGTCACTCAGGCATATAATTTCCGGTTGTTCTCATCTTGCTAACGGCGAGTACTTGCACAGACATAACCAAGGAGCCAGGATTATTCACCAGCAACTTGCTGTGAAATACGGTCTTGTGGGGTCTGAGGTGCCGTACTATAAGTACGCACCGATGCCAGTTCTTAAAAATGGTCGTGCCACGCTTTATTGGGATCGATCTATCATCACGGACAGGACTATTGTTGCCAATAAGCCTGATATCGTGCTGGTAGATCGATCTAAGCGCCGGGCAATACTCATCGACATCACCATTCCACATGACGAGAACCTCGTGAAGGCAGAGAAGGACAAACTCAGCAAGTACCTTGACTTGGCTCACGAGGTGACCGCCATGTGGGATGTTGATTCGATGATTATTGTCCCGATAGTCGTTTCGGTAAACGGTCTTATAGCAAAAAGTCTCGACGAACATCTTATGAGACTCTCGCTAGATGGCTGGATCATGGGACAGATACAGAAGGCAGTAATCGTGGACACGGCCCACATCGTCAAGAGGTTCTTCTCTGTGCAGCCCTAACCACCGGTAGCTTGAGCCCTGCCCCGCTGCCGGCGGCACCCTAAGTTAGGTTTTTTATAATGTGTTTATATTTTGTATTTACTTTTTGTACATTCATATTGTAAAATGCCTAACTTAAGACAGTAACGAAAAAAAGGGAATAATAATAATATATTTTATTTCGAGTAAGTTACACTCATATTTGGCTAGTAAGTAGTAGGATATTAGGGTATCTGGATACAAAGAGCTATCCAGATACCCTAATACCCTCTATTCAAGAAGTAATTCGCATCTATTCAAAAAGTATTCGCATATTTATTCAATAACTCGTTATACCCTCTATTCAAGAAGTAATTAGCATCTTCTATTTAATAAGTGGTCTTGCCTTTATTCCAAAGTATTCGCATATTTATTCAATAATTAGTTACATCAGCTATTGAAATTAATAATCTCAAATGTACCTTTTCCAAGTTGCACCCTATTATTCCAAAACCATTAGGCGTCTATTCAAGAACTGATAAATACCCATTGTAACTTAAAGTATTCACTCATCTATTCAATAACTCGTTCCATGTATCGATAATTTAAATATATTAGGTACCTACATTAATGAATATAATCCTGCTATGCTACGCTGAGACGGCGGCAAATGCGTGAGTGGCTCGAACAGACATATTTTAAGGTAGCCGCAATATCGATACCTTTAGATTCAAAGGACATATCCGTCATTGATTCGTGCATCGTTTACGCTCTTTGAGTCTAAATGCGTCGATATGTAAGCAAATTGTTATGCTTTTAGTAATGTGTTACATATTTTTCCTTATCCGTGTTATACCTGAGTACGTCAAACAAATGAGTTACATTAATTTTATGAATCATTGTGAGTTAAATAAAAATACGATAAAATAGGTACTAGCGGAAATTATAAGAGGTATCTGTCATATCGTACAAGTATAAAGAACTTAATTGTCTAGTTGGGGAAAGGTCGCTAGGTAATAAAAACTATTATTCAAATGTATATATTATTTTAATTTTGAAATATTATGTGCCTATCTTACAAGATTGTATAACCGTTACATGAATCTGACGATAGAGGCGACACTATTTTATCGATAAGATCTTTTGTCGAGTTGTAAATGTCGTCTAATAAAACGTTTTTGACTGCATATTGCACACATAATTCGGCATTACACTTGCACATTTGCTCAGTTATCAATTTTTTTCACTGTCAAAAATTTCTATTTTAATGATCTTGGCGGCGCCACTACGAAGTCGTTTCTTGATAAATGTGTAAGCTGCAGTGTTTTCAGCTTTTCTTTTGCGCCCCAATCCGAGCCGTGTTTCATTTGGAGATTTTCTTTGCGGTGTAGCGCAGGGTAAGAAGTTGAATAGTTGACCTTCAGAGTCCTGAAAACAATTAAAGGTTTTTGATTACATTTATTGATTTTAAATAGTTTGTCATCGCAAATAATAATATCGAATATAAAGATTTCGGTGAAGGAAAACATCGTGAGCTAACCTGTATAAAACTGTCAAGAAATTCAAGGGCGTATGTGAAGTCTCCAATCCGCACTGCACTAAGACTAGAGCCCATTACCTCTCATCCATGAGAGAAGGCAGCCTGTAGCAGTGCAGTGCAGCGGGACGTATAAGGCTGATGATGATGATGATGAAATAAAGATATAGATAATATTAATCATAGTATTAAAATTTGGTAACTTACCGACATAGTTCCGAAGTGTTGCAAGTAAATGTGCACTTTTTACAATGATTTTTAGTTCCTGGTTCTATCGTTTATATTCTATGAGAAGAGTGTCATTAAAGTTGAAAATCCGTATATTTTTTACTGACTTTTTCCATACGTAGCATAAACCTGTTAAGGAAACTAATATGGAGCGGTTGACGCCAGAGTAAGAGGATCCGTCTGGCTCATATCCATATTCAATAATACTAGTGACATCCCCAGACTATGCGCGAATATAAATAAATATCGGACAACCTCACACAAATCGATCTAGTCCCAAATGAAGCTCAAGAAGGCTTGTGTTATGGGTACTAGACGACGATATACCTACATACTTATATAGATAAATATATACTTAAATACATAGAACAACCATGACCCAAGCACAAATATTCGAGTTCATCACACAAATATTTGCCCCGGCCGGGATTCGAACCCGGGACCGCCGGCTCAGTAGGCAGGTGTTTACAAACCGAGCCAAACGCGTCGTCGAATATACATACACAAATTACGAGGCTCTAGAATGGGTAGATAATCGACGGCAAAAACCTAAAAGTAATAAACGCCAGTGAATTCACTTGGCGCTTACTACGTTTCCACTTAAGTCACCAATGATGCTATCATCAATTCATCATATACAGGGCGGAATATTTCTAAAGACTGGGCTGACGCAATAGTGCCATCTTAGTGATTTACATTCAACCTAATATAATTATTGTAAAACTGGATATAAAGTAAAAAAAATAATATCAGCGACAACATTTTTAAACTTGACATCTGTGTTCATAAGTTGCTAGGGTTGATACGTATCAGATCTTTACACTAATGTTTTATAATATCTCATAAACGGATTAAAACATTTACATAGTTCGTTGATGAAAAATAAAGTATCCAGTCTGGACAATTCCCTGGCTTAAAAGTCCCTCGATCTGTTCCACCCTGTATCCTTCCGCGATTTTGCATAGTGCGAGGTTTCTGTTTTGGATGTGTCTTGAGAGTGCATTTTTACAAATTAGGCAAAGAATGACGCGTAATAGTAACGCGAAGGCCTATAAAAAGCGGTTTGACTATCCAAGATCATTGTTCAGATCGCCATCCCACGGGACAACACCATTGGTACAACAGAATCAGCTGCCTGCAAAACACAACGAAGAACGATGTAAGTGAATTGAAATAACTTTATTGAACTGTTATAGCTTTATTTATTCAAACTAGTATTTGCATGGTGCGCGGGGCGCAAGCGCCCCGCGAGGCCCCTGTGCGCAGTGGGTTTTATGCGCAGGAGTCGGACTCAGTCTAATTGTAGACGAAAAAGAGTTTCGAGTTAAAAATTTGCTGTGGGAAGGTGAAAGGAGAGTGAAAAGGAGAAGGGGTCTGCACGCGGGTGTGTTTGCGTCGCGTTGGCTGACGGTCGCCTTCGGGCCTGCGGCCCTCAGTCGAGTTAAAGACCGGGTGAGCTCGCCCTGCGGGCCCTGCGGGCCCTCGAGCTCGCATCATTGGGAGCCGGTCGTGACGCTCCGCACCTTTGGTGCTTCGCGGATGCTCGGCCTTTGGCCTCGCATCGGCTGACGCTCGCCTTCAGGCCTACGGCCCTCAGTCGACTTATAATCCGGTAAGGCTCGCCCTGCGGGCCCTGCGGGCCCTCGAGCTCGCGTCGTTGGGAGGGGGTCGTGACGCTCCGCACCTTCGGTGCTCCGCGGATGCTCGGCCTTCGGCCTCGCCTCGGCTTACGCTCTCCTTCGGGCCTGCGGCCCACAGTCGAGTAATAATCCGGTAAGGCTCGCCCTGCGGGCCCTGCGGGCCCTCGGGCTCACTTAGGTGGATAACGATCGTGACGCTCCGCACCTTTGGTGCTACGCGGAAGCTCGGCCTGCCGCCTCGCGGTCGCTGACGCTCGCCGTCGGGCCTGCGGCCCTCCGTCGAGCTAAAATTACTTGGAATATAGTAAGTGTCTGGGTGGGCTCGCCCTGCGGGCCCTTCGGGCCCTTGGGCTCGCGTAGGTGGGAGCCGGTCGTGACGCTCCGCACCTTCGGTGCTACGCGGAAGCTCGGCCTGCGGCCTCGCGGTCGCTGACGCTCGCCGTCGGGCCTGCGGCCCTCCGTCGAGCTAAAATTACTTGGGGTATAGTAAGTGTCTGGGTGGGCTCGCCCTGCGGGCCCTTCGGGCCCTTGGGCTCGCGTAGGTGGGAGCCGGTCGTGACGCTCCGCACCTTCGGTGCTACGCGGAAGCTCGGCCTGCGGCCTCGCGGTCGCTGACGCTCGCCGTCGGGCCTGCGGCCCTCCGTCGAGCTAAAATTACTTGGGATATAGTAAGTTTTTGGGTGGGCTCGCCCTACGGGCCCTCCGGGCCCTCGGGCTCGCGTCACGACGTCACACTCCGCACCTTCGGTGCTCCGCGGAAGCTCGGCCTTCGGCCTCGCCTGTTTCGACGCTCGCCCTCGGGCCTGCGGCCCTCGGTCGAGCTGTAACTGGGCCAATTTAAATTTTTCGATTTTGTCCGAACTTGTCCGAATTTTCAAAATCTGATTGCAGATTCGGAATTGTAGGCACCATTGCACCCCAGATACTAAATTTCAACCCCCTCCGCCCAATTTGAAAATCGGCCGCCATTTTGAAGTCGCCATCTTGAAAAAAAATCAAGTCCAATCGATAGCTACGCCCGACCCCTATGACATTTGGTCGAGCACCCCCTACCCGTCTCGCACTGTTTGGCCGTGGCGGCGATTCAAAATTTTTTCCATACAAAAAAAAAAGTGGACGAAAAAAAAAATTTTTTCCAAAATTAAATTCCTGGACCCCAAAAACCCCCAAATACCAAATATCACGCCGCTAGGACCATTTTGAAAATTTTCCGCCATTTTGAGGTCGCCATTTTGAAAAAAAAATGGTGGCTCGAGAAACTGCCAAGGGTCCTCTATGACATTTGGTCAAACACCCCCCCTCCATCTCTTACCGTTTTTCCAAACCGTTGACCAAATTTTGAATTTGTAAAGGTAGACTCGATCTCATATTTTTCCTGGGGTCCAGGGGCCGAGCTCTATACAACCATATAGAGAGCTATACCCCAAGTCGCTCCAGTTGGGCCACACTACTCTCCGGTTAGAAATGAGTGGTAATGCAGCTTTATATAGTATAAATTATTCATACATACTGAGTTAATAGATTCAATAATTCATCTTTTATCCTGTGTCACAATTTTATGCTAGTCGCCGTTATTTTAATAATTGAGACCCTATTTATCGCCTCTATTGCAATGACCTAAGGTTGACGGTGACAACTCTTAGGACACTGTCGAGCACTGGAATATTAGCCTTAATTTTCATTACGAAAGAGCGCAACATAATTTTATTTGCTATGTCAATGAGTCGTGGGGTTCGAATCCGTGTCCGAAATCATAAATAATTAAATAAATTATTTTTATCATTACCTATTCGCATAGTATTCTTACATAGTTATCTGTATGTTGTATTTTATACGAGGTTGGTTTGGTGCTGCGCCGGGTTTTTATCCATTGTCTAATAGATTTTATTTGATTAGGTCTGCTGCACGGGATCTTTTCCTCTCCGACGACGAGTGCGAGGCGGTGCAGTCACCCAAGCCCGTGAAGCACAAGAAACGTTCGAGGTGCACGAGTGAAGAGCGCGTCGAGCCCTCGACGTCCGCGGTGACCAAGAAACGCCGCGACGAACCCTCTTCGGTTCCCGCCCCCAAGAAAAGAAAAACAACAATTAACCCGATCAGCCCTGCGATGAAGCCGAACATGAAGGAGCTGTTTGGTAGCGACAGCGAAGAAGACATTTTAGAGGGTTCGGGAGTTAAGAAGGGTACACCCATTTATTCGTATATTACTCGAAGGCTGGCAAATAGCACTTCTCGCCAAACAGATGACGATAAAACAGGTTCTCATTACGTCGAATTAAAAGTATATTCATGCGATAAAATTGAGAAAGTGCAGCCGATGAACAGATGGCGCCACAGTATCGTCACGATTAAAAATAGGACCAACATTAATACTGAGGCTTGGACACATCTCGCGGACTTTATAAGTGCTACGCGTAAAGAGTTCAAAGATTGCACAGCGTCATTTAATAGCTCGTATTATTAATCTTGATGACATTATTTGATGTTTTGAAAAAAATGTCGATTTCCTGAACGTGTATTACGATATTATATTATTAATATTATTTGCGTATACTATGTAATAATAAAAAAATACTTAAAACTATTAGCGTCTCTATGTAACCGAACTTCGTAATATTATGGATTAATAAATACTCATTACTTCACTAACTTTCTTCTTTTTTTACAGTTATATCCCGTGAGCCAAAGATGGCCAAGTGTGAACCTTGTAATGTCGAAATTCCGCAAAAGAAGTATCCATATCATTTGAGAACGAATATTCATAAAAAAAATTGTTTGTAAAGACTGAATTCAAGAATATTGACATTATCGCAACTGCATTTAAAAACAGAATTGTGACTTATCGCATAAACCCTGCACAGGAAGTCGAGCACCTCACACCCGAGGCGTTCCTGTGCCGCCACAAAGACGATGTTTTAAAAGTTATTAGTTTATCATTACTAAAACATACATGCTTGAAGTTGAATTTTGAACTGTTTGCTTATTTTGTGTTACCGCAGTCTGATACTCCTCAGTTAAAATCGTTTAATACAAAGTTTGATTGTGTTTTTAATAGCACTGACATAGATGATTTGTATTTTAATGCTTTAGAAACATTTAAGCAAACATTTTCTGAATTTGAACACTGTGAATCGGGTTGGTCGCTACTTTCAATAAGTCATTTAGAATTAAATATAAATAAATATTGTCCAATGAGAGGCGGCACTTTCATAGATTTGCCGCAAATTGTCAAAAATAGTAAAAGTTGTTTGAATGTCCAGAATAAACATGAGCACTGTTTTTTGTGGAGTATTGTAGCTGCATTGTTTCCCGCCAAGCGTAATGTATGCAAAACAAGTTCCTATCCTCACTATTCAGAAGTTCTTAAAATAAACGGTATGACATTCCCCCCATCTTGTAAAGACATAAAATTATTTGAAGCTAATAACGATATCAGTATTAACATATATGGATTAAACAGAAAAGATTGTTCAGTAACTGGACCACTATATTTTTCTAAAGATCGAAAGAATAAACACGTAAACTTATTATATTTTGAAGATGGAATTAAAGGTCATTACTGTCTTATTAAAGATCTTAACCGATTAGTACGCCGTCAGATTACTAAATCTAAGGGAAAAATATATATGTGCGAGCAATGCCTGCGTTTTTTCTGTTCACAATCGAAATATGAGACGCATGATTGCTCACAAGTTTTGACAGTCTTACCTGAAAGGAAAAATAGTGTAATCGGATTTAAAAATTTCGATAGACAACAAAAGATTAATTTTGTTATATATGCTGATTTTGAAAGCCTGTTAATTAATTGTGAAGAAAATACTACTACAAATACGCGAAAATTAAAAGTTCACCAACCTTCATGTTTTGCGTATTATATTTGTTGTTCACATGACCCGAGCTTGAACAAGCTCGTTACTTACAGGGGCTCGGATTGCGTAGAAGTGTTTATTGAAAGATTGATTGGATACAATTCGCCTTTCTAAGATTTTAAGAGCTAATAACCCCATGGTGCATTTAACAAAAGAACAAGCAAATAGTTACGAGAAAGCTACGACGTGTCACATTTGCGGCCATTTCTTATTCGGTGACAAGGTACGCGACCACGACCATGTCACCTCTCAGTATAGAGGGCCTGCTCATTCACATTGTAATTTAAAGTGCAAAGTGTGTCCATTCATACCAGTAGTATTTCATAATTTAACTAACTACGACTCGCATTTATTTATTAAAGAATTATCAAAATGCGACGGCTCGATTAATATAATACCAAAAACTAAAGAAAAATACCTCACTATCACCAAATGTGTAGAAGTAGAAGGCTTCGATAAACCATTACAAATTAAATTTATTGATTCATTTCAGTTTTTGAGTTCAAGTCTAGACGTGTTGAGTAAAAATTTATCTGATAATGATTTTATCAATCTTTCTACACAATTTGAAGGCCGAAATATGCATTTATTAAAAAGTAAAGGTATTTATCCTTATGACTATATGGAGTCGTGGGAGAAATATGACGAGACTTCACTTCCTTCAAAAAAACATTTTTTTAATAATTTGAAAATGGAAGACATAACCGATGTAGAATTTCAACATGCCCACTCGGTTTGGGATGCTTTTAATATTAACACTCTGGGCGAATATCTATACCTTAAATGCGATGTTTTATTGCTAAGCGATGTATTCGAAAATTTTAGAAGCTTGAGTTTAAAATATTACAAGTTAGATCCGGCATATTATATAACATCAGCGAGCTTGAGTTGGGATGCAATGCTCCTCTCGACGGGCATTAAACTCGACTTGATTGACAATTTGGAAATATATCAAATGATAGAAAGAGGAATACGTGGAGGATTGGTTCAATGCTCGCTACGACACGCTAAAGCCAATAATAAATATTTGCCAGAATTTGACGACTTTGAGCCTTCATCTTATTTGATATATTTAGATTGTAATAATTTGTACGGACATGCGATGACTAAATGTTTGCCTTTTTCAGAATTTAGGTTCTTAAATAAATATGATATTGAAAAGTTTAATGTTTTGACTGTACCTAAAAATGGAGAGACAGGCTATATTTTGGAAGTAGATCTAGAATATCCTGAAAACTTGCATGATTTACACAGTGATTTGCCTTTTGCACCGGAGAAATTTGTTCCTCCCGCAGGAAAAACTGGGAAATTGATAGCAAATTTATACGAAAAATATAACTATGTAGTTCATTTTGTGCATTTGAAAGAAATGTTAAAAAATGGTTTAATTTTAAAAAACACACACCGTATACTTAGTTTTAAACAGACAAATGTTCTACAAAAATATATTGATTTGAATACAGATCTTCGCCAAACCTCTAAATCTGTTTTTGAAAAAGACTTCTTTAAGCTCATGAATAATGCAATTTTTGGTAAGATAATTGAAAACAGGCGCAAGCAGCTAGACGTTAAATTGATCGCAATTTGGGATGATAAAGATAACGCTACAAACAAACGAATTGATGCCGAAACACTTATTGCACGTCCTAATTTAAAAAATATTTCAGTGTTTTCTGAGAACTTTTTAGCTGTTCAATTGGCTCCAGAGAAAATTGTGCTAGACAAGCCGATTTATATAGGATTTTCTGTTTTAGAATACGCGAAGCAACACATATACAAGTTTCATTACGATTTCATTCGAAGAAGATATAATGAGGATCCAAAACTTTGTTACACAGACACTGATAGCCTTCTTTACTTGATATATACAGAGGACATTTATCGCGACATTAAAAATAATCTGTTAGAATTTGATACCAGTAATTTCGATTTAAATAACCCTTATAACATAGAACGAGCAAATGCAAAAATTCCTGGTTTGTTTAAAGATGAATTAGGAGGTGATGTCATTAGCGAATTTGCCGGTCTTAGAGCAAAACTTTATTCCATGCGTAGTGTTAAAACACAAATCAATAAAGCTAAAGGTATGTCTAAATGTATTACTAAAAATCTAACTTTATCACAATACAAAGACTCATTATTTAATCACAAAACTTTAAAATGTAAAATGAATCTAATAAAATCTATTAAACACGTACTTTATTCTCAAGAGCTTAGTAAAATGGTTTTAAATAGTACTGATGATAAGAGGCAGATACTAAAAAATAAAATCAATACATTGCCTTGGGGGCATTACAAAACTATCTTTTGATTCGTGCTCAATAGCACTTAGTAATAATGTGTAAGAAGTTCAAATCTTATTCATATTAACGTATTTTTGACATTTGTTTATCACTTAGTAGGTAAAATGAAATAATTTTATTTGCATAACATTATGTACTTACCTACATTTACGCGATGGTGATCATAACATTATGTAATTTTAAGTGATGGTGCACTAATTTAAGGGTATATTATTTGGTTTAAGATATTTTATGCAAGTGTTACACTCGATTGTATGCAAAGTGGCTTAAAAATGCAATTACGACAGACAACGAATGTACGTAGTTGAACTTATCTCTATAAGGATCAGTTAACCTAAGATTACCTTATTATGTTATATGTATGCTTATGTTCATTTAGGAATTACAGTATTAAATATAATTATGTACTGTACCGAGCTAAGTTGAATAAATATTCTTTTAAGTTATATCTTTTGTTTTTCTCAATCTGCGAAATCCCTACTGACTGATGTGTATATAAAGACGAAAGTTTTCAGCTCTTTTGCATTTTCAAAATGAAGTTCCTGGAGCAAACGTAAGCCTTAGAAATAAATAATATTAAAGTTAAAAAAATAATCAGCATCGTTACCAAATACAATCCACTGCATTGTAATTATGTGACTACCCTATATAAAGACTAGCGATACTTAGTAAACTTCACACTTCACCATGAAGTTCGTTAAGCAAACTCAAACATTAGAGGTGAACGCTATAAATGTAGAAAAATCGTTGCATAAAGTAAAACACAGCACTCTGCTGCCTAATACAATCCGCTGCATAATATGCGGCCCTTCCAACTGCGGTAAAACTAACGTTATGCTGAACTTGTTATTACACGAAAATGGATTAAGATTTATGCACATTGTACTCGAAGACTGCTTTTCAGCCAAAGTATCTTTTTTTAAAACGAATCATGCAGAACATACCGAGCGCAGAATTATTTTTGTTTAGCGATAATAAAGAAGTAGTACATCCCAATGAAGCGTTAACTAATTCAGTTATAATTTTCGATGACGTAGCATGTGAAAACCAAATGAACATACGAAATTACTTTGCCATGGGGAGACATAAGCAAATAGACTGTTTTTATCTATCGCAAACCTACTCAGACACCAAAACAATTAATAAGAGATAACGCTAATCTTTTTATTATATTCAAGCAAGATGATATAAATTTAAAACATATATACAATGAGCATGTAAATACAGACGCCGATTGGTTAACATTTAGAAAGATTTGTTTCACCGTGTGGCAAAACCAATACAGCTTTTTAGTTATAAATAAAGACTGCGCAGTTAATAATGGAAGGTATAGAAAAGGATTTGACACATTTATTTATTTTTAAGTAGCTTATATATTACATATAAAGCCTGTAATATCTCACTTGAAGCTTGTTATTAGTGTAAAACAGACGACGCAATGAATACTAACATAAAAAAGCAACTTGTTAAAGCTATCAGTAGCATAAAAAAGAAAATAAAAACAATTCAGAATGAAGAACATGCAACTGATCTTAAATTAAAAAAAAGTGTTTAATCATATTACAGATCCTCTTGAAACACTGATTAAAGTGAAAGGTACACAAATTTCTGACTTTAACTTATCGACAAACACTAAGATCAATGATACTGGCATGGATTTAGATTCTTCCATCGATTATCAGAAGTTTAGAGATATAATCAGAGCTCACACAAGTAAACATTCAGAATATTATGATATAGCCAAAGAAAAACATCAGAATTTACAAACAAATGATAATGATACATTACTGTCCCTTAAAAAAGATGTTCTTAATATTTACGAAAAAATAAATGTACCATTCGGCATTCGTAGCGAAAATAATAAACTTATGATGGGAAATGTCGCTGTTAGTTTATCTTTAACCAATCATGGTAACAAAGAAAAAAAATATATGGTGTCCGTTAATAACAACAATTATGAACTTACTGATGGTTTAAAGGAGCTTATAATGCGTAATAAACCTAATCTGGAGTTAGTATCAGATCATGATAAAACTGTATATAAGGAAATGCTTATTAACACAAATGCGCATAAACGAGACTTCAATCCTAACGGGCAACTCAAAGGTGATAAAGGTATTAAATATCGTCAGATTATTAAGCCTTTGTTTTCACAACCTGATGACGCTAGTCAGGATATTCCTGAACAGATTCCTGAATTAAAAGTTGGCAGTAGTTTACATCATTTAAAAACATACAAAAATCGGGCTGATAGCGCTATTCAGGATTTCTCTGAACAGTCACCAAGTTTAAAAAATGGTTGTAGGTTACATAATTTAAAAACATATAAAAGTAATACCGATTACGTGTATTGGGATGATCCGAATGAACTTATTGAAATACTTAAACTATTAATTGCTTCCAAAAGTGCTGGTAATAGCAATCACGATAATGAAATTCTTTCAATTATTGAAGAATTGAGGGAAGCCGGTATAATAAAAAAATAAAAGCCTCCTTAATTGAATCATTCTAGCAGTGATCGGATGAACGCCGGATATGATTGTTGAAAAAAAAGAAAATATCACAGTTGATTGTTGTAAAATAGTAACGATAAAAATAACGACTGTTAATGAAGCAAAAAAATCAAATGTTAGCAATGAAAAGTATATTGAAGAAAATTCAAAGCTGATTGCAGATTTAAGAGACCGATTAAAATGCATTGAAAAAGACCTTGCTTTAAAAACACGTCAAATACAGCATTCTGAAAAGTTAGCAAAAAGTTTAATGGAACGCATGAAAGATATTGAAAAGAATATCGCTTTAAAGGAACTTCAAGGAACGTTAAATAAACACTATGAGCAAAGCCGACGTCGTTGACGAAATACACAAAAACGTAAGAGTGAACTTCCCTCGGAGAAGCGTTATTTTAAGAGATATAGATGACCTTTGGCAAGCAGATTTGATTGATATGCAGGCATTATCAGATGTCAATTCTAGCTTTAAATACATATTAGTAATTATTGACTGTATTTCTAAGTTAGCTTGGGCATTTCCTCTTAAGCAAAAAACTCAAGAAATCGTGTCTAAACAATTTCGACTTTTATTAAAGAAAGGGCGAGTCCCAAGAAATTTACAAACAGATATGGGTAAGGAATTTTATAATAAAACATTTTTAAAGATTATCAAACAACATCATATTAATCATTATTCCACATATACTACCAAAAAAGCTTCCATTGTGGAAAGGTTTATAAGAACACTAAAAAATAAACTTTTCAAAGAGTTTAGCTTAAAAGGAAATTATAAATGGATAGATGGAACACTACATTCTAAAATTAACGAATATAATAATACCGTTCATAGAATTGTAGGAAGGGCGCCGGCTACAATTAACTATAAAAATAAGGCAGGAGTATTACGGAGATACGTTTACTTGAAAGCTAAGAAAATAACAAAATGCAGGAGATTTAGAGTCGGAGATTTTGTCAGAATCAGCAAATACAAAGGTTGTTTTGAGAAAGGGTATACTCCTAATTGGTCTACGGAAATATTTTAGTTAACAAAAGTTCAACATACTAATCCTACAACTTATTTAGTAGAAGATGCAAAGTGTAGACCCGTTTTATGCTCAAGAAATCCAAAAAACTTTACATCCGGATGTATAACTCGTTGAAAAAGTATTAAAAACTAGAGGAAACAAAGTATATGTAAAGTGGTTAGGACTGCCTTCAAGCGAGAATAGCTGGATAGAAAAAGGAAATCGTTTGTAAATGTTGAATACTGACAAAAATATTTAAGAATACTGATTTCTTATTTTGGTTTCATTCATATACTGATCTTGAAACAATAAGGACAATTTACTATTTGTAATACCTACTTGTCAATTCTATAAAATTCAATATAATTATGAAAAGTCAACCTAAAATAAATTCCAATAGTTTATTAGTACCGGGAAAAGTACCATTAAGCTCCGCGGCTAAAGTTCCCTCTGGCTTTAAAAAAACGTTTAACAATATTGTCTTATACTAAAAGACACATCCGTAAACTAAAGCCAAAATGCAAGAATATGCTTACCGAAATGGCATACACAGCTGCTCGAGAACTGGTATCTGACATACCTATAAAAACACCAAGAGTCATACCTATACCTAAAACTGGAGGGTTTCTACCACTAATACCTATATTTGCTGGATTGTCGGCCACCGGCAGTTTAGCGGGCGGTATCGCCGGAATTACGAAAGCTATCAACGATTAAAAATCAGCTAAAAAACAGCTAGCAGAATTTAAAAGGCACAATATGGATATGGAAGCATTGTGTATTGGAAAAGGATTACATCTTAAACCGTACAAGAAGGGGTTAGGGATCTATATTACTAAGAAAAAAAACTAATCACACGGCTACCTAAAAGAGCATTAACTAACATCGATATTATAAAGTACTCAAAATATGTCCCTTTTTTTCGCGGTGTATTTATGAGAGATGAACTACCAGAATTACCGCTACCGATAGAATGCGGGGTTATAAATTTAGATTTATCTACAAGTTCTGGTACTCATTGGGTAGCCTATGCAAAAATAAATGATTATATCGAATATTTTGACAGTTATGGTAATCTGAAACCACCAAAAGAATTCATTAAGTATATAGGATCAAAAATTCAATACAATTATCATAATATACAAAGAAATAACTCTTACAACTGCGGACATTTGTGTTTAAAGTTCCTAAGCTCGTTTTGGAGGAGATAAGTAAGACGTATATCCAGTATTTCGATGACTAGTGTAAAACAAATAAATAAAATAACGATTATAGTCAGTTTACATTCTCGCATCGTCAGTGAACGAAATTACATGTCATTTGCTAGTAAATAATAATACTCAATTCATACATAGAACATAAATGAATAAGTACAATGATTGTTTTTAATAAAATCCTGATTCATACAAGATCACCTAGTATTTCATCTCGGGTGTCGAAAGATACAAGACGTTTAAAAACAACTAGCACGATCACTAAAAACAATAAGATTTTTTTACGTTCTCTCGGTTTTAAAATTTAAAAATGCTCCAAATCACCGATTTACCTCAGCATGATAATTCTATTGAAAGTTATGAGATTCATACATACAATCCGTATAGTCAGAGCTATAAAGAAAATGATGAAATAAGACTACCAATTCACCAGCAAGATGTCTATGTACTTCCTTCTGCTAGTTCAATTTACATAGAAGGCTATGCAAGTGCGACTGCCCTAGATGCAACGGGAAAGCCAGTTGAGAAAGATATCAAGTTTATAAACAATCCAATATTGTTTTTATTTCAAGATATCAAATACGAACTGAATGGCGTGGAAATAGATCACATAAAAAATGCCGGAATAACAACGACCATGAAGTCTTACGTTTCAATAAATGAAGGGGAAAGTAAAAATGCTGCTATATGGGGGTGGGATATAAATGGAACTCAGGGCAAAAAAAAAACATTTCTCTGTTATCGTGCCATTGAATAAAGTATTAGGATTTGCAGAAGATTATAATAAAATACTTCTCAATTGTAGACATGAACTTATTTTAAATGGAAGTAATACTGTTTCAAACAGCGTGAATATGGAGAAAAATGATAACGTTACTGTAGAAATACAAAAGGTTCAATGGCGTGTACCCCATATTAGAGTATCTGATGGCGATAGATTATTACTACTTAAACATTTGGCAAAAGACAGGTCTATACAAGTAGCGTTTAGAAATTGGGATTTATACGAATATCCATTACTACCTAAGACAACTAAGCATTCATGGTCTGTTAAAACTACCTCTCAGTTAGAGAAACCCCGATTCGTTATTTTAGGACTACAAACCAATAGAAAATTAAATCCGACAAGAAGTTCGTCTTCATTTGATAATTGCAACATAACAAACGTGAAGTTGTTTTTAAATTCACAATACTTCCCCTATGATTCATTAAACTTAAAATTTGATGAAAACAGGTACAATATATTATATGAGATGTATGCAAATTTTCGTCAGTCATATTACAATACCTGTGTCGATCCGTTGCTCGACTTACAGACATTTGGAGAAAAAGCCCCATTATTTGTTATAGATTGTTCAAGACAGAATGATACCCTAAAAACCGGGCCCGTTGATGTACGTTTAGAAATTGAGTCATCACAAGTTATTCCCGATAATACTACTGCCTACTGCCTTATCATAAACGATCGTCTTTTTGAGTATAAGCCATTGAGTAACATCGTTCGAAAACTATCATGAATGTGATCGTGGATGTACAGAGCTTTAAAAATGAAGGTAACCTGTTTATACCTAAAGAAATAGCAATTCTAAGCGAAAACCGTGCCCTAATGTTGTTAATTAAACCGCCGTATCCATTTTATAATTTAACAAGGAAAGAACGTATTACTGTAGCATGGATCGAAAAAAACAAAGGAATTTTATGGAATGAAGGCTTTGTGCCTTATTTTAGTTATAAGTCCTTAATATCAGAATTCTTTAAAAATAAGTACATTTATGCTAAAGGTTATGAAAAAGTAAAGTGGTTGAAAGAAATATTGGATAATAACAATGTACATAATTTAGAAGATTTTAACTGTCCTAATTTAGAAACCTTATATAAAAGATATGCGACAGCATTAGATATTCAAACTTGTATTTATCATAATAATATTTGCGCTTTTAAATGTAACTTGCTTGAAGAAGTGGTGTATAGAAAATGATGTTTTTTGAAATAAAATTATAAATACATACAATTTGTTTGATTTCACGCACCTATTATAAGTACAAGATCAATTTTAGTTTATTACCAACTTTTAAAAATATCATAACTGAAAATCTACACTCTTGTCGGTGGAGTAGCTTAGTAATTTTCCATATTCTCTTATATTGTTTATTAGAAATAAACAAAATTATGGATTTGCAAATTGGGGACATTGTGGACGTAGTTATTGATAAGTGGGCAGCTATGTGGTCTGCATCGAGTCAAAATAATAAATAATGAGCAGTATGATGCCATATTACTAACATCAAGTAACTCGCTGAACGTGAACACATCCACGCGAATTTACTATGCAGGATTAAAACTAAGAGCACGTGTTATCAGAAGCAACAAATATTTTATCGATTTGGCAGCCGTCAAGTAGCGTTTAATAAATAAATAAATAAATAAATAAATATATATATATACATATATATATATTTTTTAATAGATGCGAATTACTTCTTGAATAGAGGGTATTAGGGTATCTGGATAGCTCTTTGTATCCAGATACCCTAATATCCTACTACTCTAGTAGAAGAGACTTAGGGCCCTACTTTTGGAGCACCACTGTTTTTTTCATGTTTATGTAAAAACATATCATGCAATTACGTATATTGTTTCGTGGTGTATATATCTAAAAATAACATTCTTAAACTATAATTTATAACAAAGTTGTAAAAATTAAAATCTGTACATATTTTCCAATGAATGATAAGGATATTCTTGTCTAAGTTTGTTGTGGCTTCATTACGCCAAAACAGCTAAACGGATTTCAACTATTTCTGGTACACGGATAGCTGGGCATCCACAGATGCCGTTGGTGACGGTTAGAGGATACTGTAACTTGACTATGCTTAAGAAAAAAAGGAGGTTATGATTCCATCCCCTCCACTGACGGTAGGTAGTAAGTATAGTAGCTAATTGTATGAATCTCTTTTTATTCATATAACCAGCTGTTTTGTTGCTGATGCAATTCATAGCCTACTATATGGTGCCCGCAACATCGTCAGCAGAAGGGAAAAAATATCATGACCTTTTATTCTTCCACGAAGTCGAGTAAAAAGTTTTTTATAACCATTCGTGGATTCGTCTACTCGTGTACCATAAAGTGTTGAAATTCGTTTAGGCACTTTGGCGTGATGAAGCCACAACGACACATACATACCTACTAAAAATCACAAAGTCAATTCAGTGACTTGCAAAATAGTCCATTACCATCTTTTTTTTGCGAATATCTTCAATATAGTTATAGATATTGAATTTTTACAACTTAACAAAAGTACCCTAGTAGGCGCCCCCAACTTCGTTCGCGGAGGAGAAAAAGTCATAACCCATCTTTTTCGACAGCGTTTTTGGGTAATAAGTATCCTATAACCATCTGCAGGTGCCCAGCTACCCGTGTACCAAAAATAGTTGTAATCCGTGTAGCCGATTTGGCGTGATGAAGCCACAACGACACATACAAACATACAAAAGATAAAAATAAAATACCGTTCAATTCGGTGACCTCCAAAGACTCCGTTACAATCTTATTTTTAATTATCTATGAGATATCAGTTTTACAACTTTATAATAGTACTAGAAGGCGCCCGCAACTTCGTTCGCGGAGGAGAAAAAGTCATAACCCTTAATTTTTTCTTTAGCGTAGTGGGGTAAAAAGTATCCTATAACCATCTAGAGATATCCAGCTACCCGTGTACCAAAAATAGTTGAAATCCGTTTAGCCGATTTTGCGTGATGAAGCCACAACGACACATACAAACATACATAAAAACCAAATAAATATTTTTCGTTTTATTGACCTCCAAATAGTCCATAACAATCATATATTTTCAAAAATATGATTGTTATGTTATATATCTTCAATTAATTTTTACAACTTTATAATAATATAGATTAGATTGGGATTCTATAAATCGGTAACGGTAGTTATGCATGGCATACTTATTTTATGAAACTTTCGTTGAATATTGGTCATTCAATAGACAAAATAAAGTGGTTAATGAACCTTGATCTACGTCGTTGCGTAAGTGAAATTGCGCGTCGGTACAGGCAATGGTCAGGAAACAGTTTAGAACTATGGAAAGGCAAGATAGTCTAGCAAAAAATATTTTAGGATTTGCTGTGATTTGATTTGATTTGAACGTAAACATTGGCCGAGAGAAGGAAATACGTAATTGAGGAATAAAATGCCGTAATCAATTAGTCCACATAATCCAGTAATTATATACGTATAGGAATTTAATGAGCGTATTTCTGTTAATCTAATGCAATTGAATAGCACGCTCTATTTGCTGATAAAATGAGTTTATGATCTAAAAAGTTACAGCTGATATCCGGCAATATCGCTTTTATCTTTTCAATGCACACTGTATGAATACCAGGACCTTGTTATATTGGACATTTTACCCATGAATATATTGTACTTCTCCGACATTCAGCTTTAAAAGCAGCGGTAAATTATGCACAAATTAATATCAATCTTATTGCTATTTCATCGTAGTGGTATTTCACGTGAAGCGGTCAGGTACAACAAAATGTTTATCCGATTTTAGTAATATTTCAGTAAGTTATACCTATATATGTCCTCGATATAGATGTACAATATTTTTTACATTACAATTTATACTTAACATGTAAAAGGACATTGAAGTTTTGACTAATTAACAGGTATGCGCAACTTTAAACCCAAGTACCGAGTGTTAAAAAGTCATAATAAATTAAACAAGTTAATTAAATGTATACTTGATTGAATGAGCTTCTTTATTGCATTTTTGGAAGTAAAAGCAATATTTTTGGAAACTAAAAACATTTATATTATTCTAACTACATTTTTTCAAAGTTATTTGCTTCAAAATTTTTTTCGGAATAGTTATTAGTGTACAGATGATCCATGCCAAGTCTCATAATGGGCCTGGCAGTCGTTTAGAAGCTAAACCAGTTCCAATGCTAGACCGCGGTGGCCGGCGCCGGCCTGCATCTGCCTTCTTCTGCGCGTGTTTCGATCGATAGATGGTTATCTTATTTTTCTGTTAAATTAAAAGAAATCCAGATAACAGTGATATCTATACTATTATAAAGTTGTAAAAATAAAATGTCTGTACATTGACGACATTTTCAAAAAAATGATTGAATGAACAGATTGAAGGACTATTTGGAGGTCTTTCCAACGAAAAATATATATATTTTTTATGTATGTTTGTATGTGTCATTGTGACTTCATCACGCAAAATCGGCTTAACGGATTTCAACTATTTTTGGTACACGAGTAGCTGGGTATCTCCAGATGGTTATAGGATACTTTTTACCCGACTCCGCTAAAAAAAAAATTAAGGGTTATGACTTTTTCTCCTCCGCGAACGAAGTTGCGGGCGCCTTCTAGTATTACAATAAGTTTATTTAATTTATTTTTACGATTGTATTAACATCACTGGTCAGTACTACTTCTTACTTATCTGACCAAAACCCTGTTTAAAATGAAAATGGTTTATGAAATTGAACCAGTTTATGAAGTGTTGTGAAGCCCCGTCAGTAATATAATATAAAGTCCTTACATATGAAATTGGCGTTTGGCGAACTGGCAACTTTGGTTCAAAATATGTGGCGTTCGGCTAGGAATTCCAAATTCAAATTTATTTCAAATTTAAGACCATGTATTTCTGTGTTTGAATTTCAAAATTTATTTGTTATCGCGTCATTTGTTTTTCTTTCACATAGTTCTGTTCAGAATATGCAGAACTTAAAATATCGCTATATTTACGAATATGAGTTTCACGTCGACAGCAGTGATGCAGAAACGGCTCGTAGGATTAACAATGCGTATGGGGAAGCTACTGCAAGAGAAAATACGGTACCTTATTGGTTCCAACGTTTCCGTTCTGGAAATGTTGACCTACAGAAGAAGCCCCGTGGACGGCCGGAGACACAAGTTGACAACGCAGAATTAAAAGCAAATTGTGGAAGCAGATCCATCGCAAACCATGTCAGAGTTAGCGGCAGGCTTCGGTGTGAGCGATAAAACCATTTTGATTCACTTGAAACAAATTGAAAAAGTGAAAAAACTTGAAAAATGGTTACTCCAGATTTGAGCGACACAATCAAAGAAACACGCGTCGAGTGTTGCATTTCACTTCTCAACCGGCACAATAATGAAGGCATTTTGAATCGTATCGTTACTTGTGATGAAAAATGGATCCTGTACGACAGCCGGAAACGTTCTTCACAATGGCTGAACCCAGGTTTCCAGCCAAATTCTGCCCGAAACGAAAGTTGACTCATAAAAAGGTAGGTATAGTTGAATCATCGAGAGCGTGGAATTGCATATGTAGTAGTATTGTTTGTTTACAGGCATTCTATATTTGAATTTTCTATTTTCTTGTACTATCAGCATACAAAGAGGTTGTTATATATATATATATATATAATATATATATATATATATCGAAGAACTAAAAACAAAAATAATGTCAGTGTGAAATTGTCAATATTATTTACGTTGTGCGTATATTTTTACATCTGATTTGATTGTATTCTCAATTAATTATTGTGTCCGCCCGTACGACTACGAATAATTTCTATATTTTAAAAAAATATGGCTGTAAGTAATTTTGGTCCTATTGAGAGTCAAAGTAAGCAAATAATTTTCAACTGATATAAATATTTTGAAAATGAACTGACGAAAAATTTAAACTTGCCTTACACCGCTGCCCAGTTAGTTGAAAAAGCTACAGGTGTTTGTCTCTCTACTGTTTATAACATTGTGACTGAGAGCAACAGCGAGAAATTCGCAACAACAAAGAAATTCACCTCCCCGAAGAATAAAAAGTTGCGTCCTTGTCCGTCATCAGCAGTAGACGATTTTGATCAGGAAGTCATCCGGAGAACTATATACAATTTTCATCTGTCCCATAAGCAATTTACAACTTAAAGGGACTCCACTCTGTGTTAAAATCCGATATAGATTACAAATTTGGCATTTCCACCTTACGAAAACAAATACAAAAATTAGGATTTAAATGGAAAAACACTGAGGACAACCGAAAAATATTAATGGAAAAACACAACATACGACTGCTAAGAATAAATTACCTTATCAAAATTGCGGAATATCGATCTCAAGATAGACCACTAGTTTATACTGATGAAACCTACATCCACTATTCCCAACGCTTTGTTAATGTTTAAGGCAAACCAAAAAACGGGAAATTACCATGACCAGGTGAACTTTGTCAACTACGAAAAATGGTTAAAAGAAAAATTAATACCGAACCTCAAACCGAATAGCGTACTTATCGTGGATAATGCGTCCTATCACAACAAACTTTTGAATCGTGCTCCAACGTCAAATTCTAATAAACAAGAAATGATGGATTGGTTGACAGAACACAACATTTCGTATAACCGGTTGATGTACAAAACCAGTTTGTATGAATTAATTAAACAAAATAAAGAGCGGTTTCGCGAGTACCACATAGATGCAATTTTAAAAGAACATGGCCACTCCGTATTACGATTGCCACCGTATCACCCGACATTCAATCCGATCGAAAATATTTGGTCCATGGTAAAAGGATAGGTAGCAAAAAGAAACGTTTCATTAAACATGCAAGGCATTATGAGTTTAGCAACTGAACGAATGAATACCATCACTGCTGAGGACTGGGAAAATATTTGTCACCACGTCGAAAGTGAAGAAAATAAATATCGATGTCAGGAAGGAAAAATGGATCAAATAACAGACAATTTTATTATTAATACTTGTGACAGCTCAGATGAAGAACATGATAGCGAATAAAAGAAAAAAACAGAGGACTACTACTTATTCCACTTCTTGGGTATGTCATTTTATTAAGTTAAGAGAAAATTATTCTCCTTTTGTTGCAAACGGTACAACCACTACAAATGCAATTCCATCTTCTCGATAATTCAACTATACTTGTAAGTGTCTGGTGGACTAGCGCCGGTGTCATCCATTACAGCTTCTTAAGATCTGGGCAAACAATCACGGCTGATTTGTATTTTCAACAATCGCAAACGATGATGGAAAATCTAGTCATTAAACAACCCAGACTGGTCAATCGATATAGCCCACTGCTGCTTCAGGACAACGCTCGACCACATACGGCACATTTGACGGCCGCAAAACTAAGGGAGCTGCGACTAGAATGTCTTCGACACCCACCATACTCCCCGAACCTTGCTCCAACTGATTACCATTTATTTTCGGAATTTGGATAACTTCATGCAAGGAAAAAACAATTGTCACTAGGCTGTCAAAACGGCCTTCAAAGATTTTATTGATTCTCACACATTTTTTTAGTAAAGGAATCAATGAACTACCCTCGAGATGGCAAAAGTGCATAGATAGCCATGGTACATACTTTGCCTAAATAAAAAATTGTTTCATAAAAAAAATCGTTTTCATTTCTGCCATATGAAACGCCAATTTCATATGTTAGGACCTAATAGTATATTTTGTGGCAAAATATCTCGGTACTCTTATGAATGTACTATTACTTGTTCTTTTCATGATTATATCTTCATTTACTTGTTCAAAGGTTAACTGGAAGAGTCCCTAATAGGGATAAGTTCGCAGTTGTACTTATACGTTTAAAGTTGATTCCAATTGTAACAGGTCACAATTACAATAAAGTGTTCACATCACAGACTACCTCCATTTGACGGCGCATGAAAGGCGACTTGCGATCACCACGCATATGACTATTTAGTGAGATATAAGATCGTGCGGCCGGCCACTCTTTTAGTAGCATTCATGTTTTCGACCTATGCGTCGTGAATTTAAATAAGGAAAATAACTATAATATCTGTCTTATAAATGGTAACTTGCTGCATAAAATGGTGTGGGAAAAATAACATCTACAAATTACAAAACAACAAATGGCATAACATTCCACAGGTAAGTCAAATTCATTGTATAAAACGTAAATTAAACGGTGGCTGCGAGTCCATTTTATACCGGCAATTAGGTAGTGGTGAAACATTCCTGTCCCTTTGATCAAATGCAAAACCCAATCATGCTATTCCTTTCTAACGAAATAACGTGTAGCGCTAGTGATGTGCCACAGTTAGTTTCTGTGTATGTGCAATTAAATAATAAGATAAGGGATTGCGATACAAGGAAGTATCATGTAGCTCTTATTTGTAATTTTAGTTTTAGAATAGTTATTTCGTAGAATGAAGTATTTGGTATTTTTTTTTATTTGGTAGTTACTTTTAGTTTAATGAATATATGATGATTATGATTTAAGGATTACTTAAAATTAAATAAGTGAAAGATTATATTATTTAAAACTAAATTAAATGAATAAATCTACATTTCTGACATTCATTGAGTCATCTCAAAGAGACAGATATCGATAGACTGACAGACAGGACCTGATAATGGATTTGGGAGCAGTATAAGGGATCTCGTAGTTGATTTGACATAGAATAATGTTCTTTGGGCCCTTTCGAATCCCCTTGGTAAGCAGTTAGCCCCAGTGTCGCAAGATGGACCTGATGATGGACTTGGGGGAAATATGAGGGATCTCGGAGTTGGTTTGAGACAGAGTTATATTAAAATCAATGATACTGATAATTCATGGTAGATAATATTGTTATTGATTTAGTTGATGTCGATTAAAATACTTTGTATCGACAATAATTTTGCCTGTAATGAATATGTCCTATCACTACGAATCTGAGCGCCCTTGAAACAGCCAACCAACCGCACTTACCACACCTCATTCATGCCCCTTAACGCGGTGCGCCATTACGATATTAGCTATCTAGTGGGGTTGATCTGTTTACATACATAAGGTGCGTCCACATTTGTATCATTTGCCCGATCAGATCTTCGGCCCGTGGCAAGATCGCGTCACGATCACGCGTTTGGACGTTGCGCCGATCCGATCGCTAGACATCCATGTTGCTACGCATATCACACACTTAGATCGGACAAGCGCGGCGTGATCGTCGCGCCGTTAGTGAGTGTCCAAGCAGCGCGATACGCAGTCATGCTACGCCACGGTGATCGGATAGGTACGAGTAAATGATACAAGTGTGGACGCACCTTAATACGCTCTTGTCATGACTAAACTTATTATGATACAACAGTGATGTTTATACAATTGTAAAAAAATGAAAATAAACTTATTGTAATATATCACTATTATCTCGTTTTCCTTTAATCTAACAGAAAAATAAGATAGCCATGTTTCGATCGAAGACGCGCAGAAGAAAGAAGACGCGGGCCGGCGCCGGCCACCGCGGTCCTGCATTCGAACTGGTTTAGCTGCCAGGCTCATTATGAGACTTGGCATGGATCATCTGTACAAAAAGGGTAAAAAAAATTGGTCTAACTTTGAAATAATCGAGTTAGCATAATCTAAATGTATTTTTTAAATCAAGTATACATTTCACTAACTTGTTTAATTTATTCTAACTTTTTACACTCGGTGGTACTTGGGTATGAAGTAGCGCATATCTCTTAATTAGTGAAAAGTTCAATGTCCTTCCACTCGGTAACTATAAACTGTATTGTAAAAATATTGTATATCTATTTCGAGGACATATACACAGAGTACTTAATCACTACGTTTTAAGAGTCGGCACTTTCAAAGAAGCCCCGAATCGAATTATGAACGTACTTTTTGCTAACCCAACCAATACTTGCCAATACTACCAACACAAAAAATGCAACGCTAGGGCTTGACACTTCCAGTATCTACAGTTTATCGATATCGATAAACGTGCGTAGCATGTTGCTGTACCATACCAGTAATATGTTTTGAGTTTTACGAGTAGGTACTAATAAAAATAAAAATTATAAAAATATTTTATTAATCATTTTCACAACATTATCAACATCATGAATGTACAAGGAATACAACTTCTAACAAATTAAAGATATTACACTTTACGCCTCGTACTCGAGATTATTTAAAAAATATTTATAAAACACATGTAGTAATCACAGGTACTACCACTCTAACACACTTATTTGAGAGAAAAGAAAAACAAAACTTCATTTTTTGTATCTGTGGATCCTGCACTCCCGCGCTGTTTTACCTGTCAATGTCATTCACGTTTTAAGTGCTAACCGCTCAACACAAATTCTAAATTAAAGTGACGAATTTTACGGATTAACACTTAAAAATGCCGAAAAGGAAGCAGCCTAAAGACTACGAAGAAGATTTAATATACCTCGCGCATAAAATTAAGCGCTTGGAAAGAAAAATACGAAAAAATAAGGAAAAAAGTGCTTCATCGTCACCCGTTGTTTTGCCGCAGGAGGAAACAATCAAACCAGGTATTAACCTATAAAATTAGCTCTAAACGAGCAATACCACTGTACAACAATGCAATCAGAATAGCCACTGGGGTTTTATTCACTGCATTACAGTTTCGTCCTTGACGTGCAATTCGTTGGGAGTTGTGCCCAACAGGGTGTAAAATATCTAACGCTGTACAGCGTTTTGATATTGAGGCTTATTTAAGCATCCGATGATTAAGTATGTACCCTGAGCAGTCACTGGGGCTGTCTTGACACATAACTTACATATCTACGTACGCTTTACAGCGTTTCGGGTTACTTAAGCTAACTTAATTTAGCCTATCAATGTATGTAAACTGAGTGGTCAATGAGATCGTCTCGACACATACACGACATATCTACTAACTGTTTTATGTATATATACATATAGACATTAGGTATGTCAGTATAAACCACATTATAAAACTTTTGATGTTCATTTCTTCCAGCAAGCCCCATAAACGAAATAACAAAAAATGACTGGCTAGATGATCCCGAACCTGTTGAGATTACACCAGCACCTGAGTCAGTCCAAGACACTCCAATGCAGGAAACTGAATCAGAACAAGACACTGTTTTGCATGCAACTGAGACAGTGCAAGACAGCACAACACCGGCAACGGAGGCACAAAACATGGAGCTAGATAAAGAAATCATAGAAATCCTGGGAGAAGACCCATTAGCTTCAACTAAATATGGACCAGAGATCCGTGAAGAGCTGGCTTGCTGCTTGCAACACATTGCAACACAAGGCGTTAGTAAGGAGACTCGGAAACTCCTCATAGATAAATATTTAATACCAAGCAACTGTTTGCATATAGATGCCCCAAAAATAAACCCAGAAATGAAAGCAGCTATCCCTGAAGCTATATCTAAGCGAGACAAGGGTATTGAGGCAAAACAAAAACAGTTGGCTTGTGCCATTTCCTGCATAACCGAATCACTTAATACCCTTATTAATGCGAAAGACAAGGATAATACATTAATACAAAAAGTAATGGATGCTTCAAGAATCCTATGTGACATCCAACATGGAGACTCCATTACACGAAGAAATTTTATACTGTTTTCCCTCAAGAAAAATATGAAGGAATATCTCAGCATGACAAATATTGATTCTATGCTGTTCAGCTCAAATTTGTCTGAAACACTAAAGTCTGCTGAAGCAGTTAACAAGTCTGGGACGGAATTAAAGTCAGACTACGCCACAAATAAACAAGTCGGTAATAATTTGAAGAAGGACAAATATATTTCATTCAATCCTTTAAACCGAAGAGCGGCCCCGGCAGCAGCGCGCCGGCCGACGGGGCCCGCGTTCCGCGAGTATGCAGCCCCGCGCGCGCAGCAACCCCCGATGCAGCACGCGCGCTCATTGAGGACATTGTCGCACCGACCTCCGCCAGGGCCAGCACATCGCAAGACACATTAAATCCAGTTGAGTATGCCGGACGTCTTTCTAACCATTTACAACAATGGTCGCTTATCACGCATGATCAGATCATACTGTCATGGATTAAAGGATATAAATTTTCCTTTACAAATCCAGTGGTTCAAGACAGGATTCCCATCTGGCCCGACTGTAGTGCTCGAGATAATGCATGTTTTGATGAGGCTATTAATAACTTATTACAAATAGGTGCCATTTCCGAGTGTGAACCATGCGAGGGTCAGTTTCTGTCAACCATCTTTCTCACACCAAAACCAAACGGAAAAATGAGGCTTATTTTAAATCTTAAGAATCTAAATCAGTTTATTAATACTAATCACTTCAAATTAGAAGACTTAAGAACTGCTATTAAATTAGTTACAGCGGACTGTTACATGGCAACTATAGACCTTAAAGATGCCTATTTCTCTATAAGAGTTCATGAAGATTCTCGAAAATATTTGCGTTTTTTTTTTTTTATTGCGGTAAACTATATCAGTACAATGTATTACCGTTTGGTCTCAATACTCCACCCTATATTTTCACTAAAATAACTAAACCAGTGGTTAAATTATTACGCTCAGCGGGCTTTTTATCCACAGTTTACCTAGATGACTGGCTGATAATAGGAAATTCTAAATATGACTGTCTTAAAAATATCTACATAACTAAAAAGTTATTAACCGCTCTTGGTTTTATAATTAATGAAGATAAAAGTGTTCTAACTCCGTCAAACTCATGTAAATTTTTAGGATTGATTATTGACTCTCATAAATTCCAAATAAGCTTGCCAACAGAGAAACGTACCAACATTAAATCTGAATTAAATCAAATCATACAACTGAAGAGATGCAAAATTAGAAAACTAGCACAAATTGCAGGCCTACTAGTGTCCGCGTGTCCAGCAATAGAGTATGGCTGGCTCTATACTAAAGAAATAGAAAGACGTAAATTTCTTGCTTTACAAGACAACGACAATTATGATCGTTTTATAACCGTCCCTGATAATTTAAAACCGGACTTGAAATGGTGGCTACATGCCGTGAATAAATCAGTACATCCAATTCGAGATGATGTATACTGCACTGAAATATTCACAGACTCTTCGACCACTGGATGGGGAGCAGCCTGTGGCAGTGACACTGCAAGTGGACAATGGTCATCACCAGAGCGAAATAGACACATAAACTTTCTTGAGCTACTAGCTGCATTTATTGGCCTTAAGGTATTTGCCAGAGATCTAAGCTGCTGTCAGATTTTGCTACGGATAGACAACACTACCGCAATATCATATATTAATCGTATGGGTGGCGTGCAATACCCCATCTTACTCAGATTACTAAAGAAATCTGGCAGTGGAGCGAAAGCAGACAAATTTTCATATATGCCTCATATATTAAATCGGCAAATAATACCATAGCAGACGCAGAATCGCGAAAAAAACACCCGGATATAGAATGGGAACTAACCAATTATTGTTTGTAGTAAATATGTTTGGATACCCGGAAATAGACTTATTTGCTAGTAGGATAAATAATAAGTGTTCAAAGTATATCTCATAGCAAAGGGACCCGGATGCTTTTGCAGTAAATGCTTTTACTGTCACATGGACAGAGATGTATTTTTATGCCTTTCCTCCTCTGTCAATTATATTAAAGACCCTCAGAAAAATTATATCTGATAAAGCAAGGGGTATCATGGTTGTACCGCAGTGGCAAGCTCAACCTTGGTATCCCCTCTTTAAATCTCTGCTCATATCAGACACAATTACCTTTTCTCCAGACGAACAACCCTTAATTTCTCATTCCAGCACCCAGATTCACAAGAAAATTACCCTGGTTGCCGGAGTCTTGTGCGGCAAGCACTCTCGAGAAGAGGATTACCACAAGCGTCACTAGAGATTATGATTGCATCTTTATCCCTAAGCTCAGTAAAGAAATATAACGTAGCTCTTAAAAAATGGTGGATATTTTGCTTCAGTCACAAAATTAACATCTATGAGCCCACTATTCCTAAAGTAATAGAATTTCTTCCTGAAATGTTTAATAAAGGATGTCAATATGGTACTCTAAATACTTATAGATCAGCACTAGCTTTAATACTTGGTCCGACAATATCTAAAGATGAAAACATATACCGTTTCTTTAAGGGAGTATTCCGACTCCGACCAACATTACCAAAGTACAGTATTACAGGGGACACAAATCATGTCTTGAATCACTTAGGCAACTTGTATCCAAATGAGAAGCTTTCTACAGAAATCTTGTCTAAGAAAACTATCACGTTACTAGCCCTTACGACAGGTCAAAGAGTACAAACACTGTCTAAAATTAACGTTAAAAACATACAGTCGTTAGACGAACGTTTAATTATAAAAATACCAGATTTTATTAAAACAACTAGACCAGGTTGTAAACAACCTATATTATGCTTACCTTTTTTCATAGATAAACCCAATATCTGCCCAGTCAAGACTCTGTTGTCGTATGTTAATGCAACTAAAAATATCAGAAGTTTTGATTACTTATTCATAGCTATAAAAAAGCCACATAAAGCAGTTGGGACCCAAAGTCTCAGTCGGTGGATCAAGAAAACGCTGACCGATAGTGGAGTGGACACCAACATGTTCACGGCACATTCGACGCGTCACGCCGCTAACTCGCGTGCGGCAGCTCGTGGCGTTAGCATTGACGCCATACGCTCCACCGCCGGATGGAGCGGCGAATCTCAAGTATTTGCCAAATTTTATAATAGGATTATAATAAATAATAATGACATGTCCTTAGCACAGTCGATCTTCGATCACACACACTAATTATTAAAGTAACTCGCTGTAATTATTTATATTACTAATTAAGTAGTTTAATTACAGTTATGATTGAAATATTATAATTCATTTGATTATTTATAACAAGATTTTTATTGCAATAGCAACACTTCCTACATATACTCTAGTTTGAGTTTGTTATAATGAATGTTTCCACATGATATAGTTTCCCTGCATCTTTACCTGCTCTCAAAGTCTACATGTGTTATATAAATAATTTTTAAATAATCTCGAGTACGAGGCGTGAAGTGTAATTGATGATTAAACGAACTTACCTGAAGTGAAGTTCTATCACAATTACACGAACGCCTCGTGCGAAGAGATTATTGATACCCGCCCCCATCGAACTAACCCAGAAAATGATTGCTCTAGATAGATTTGGGGAAACTATATCGGCTGTATAGTACTCTGAACTAAATAACATTGACAGGTAAAACAGCGCGGGAGTGCAGGATCCACAGATACAAAAAATGAAGTTTTGTTTTTCTTTTCTCTCAAATAAGTGTGTTAGAGTGGTAGTACCTGTGATTAATACATGTGTTATATAAATAATTTTTAAATAATCTCTTCGTACGAGGCGTTCGTGTAATTGTGATAGAACTTCACTTCAGGTAAGTTCGTTTAATCATCAATTGTACAAACTCATACATTACTTTGCGGCACTTCTCAGTTGAGCTACCTTGGAAGCATTCGCAGGAATTTCCTCTGTTTTAATAATATCTGAATTTTGTATTTGGCACTGTCTTCTAATTAAAAGTTTTGCCATGAGCCAATATAATTGTTTTATCTTAATATCTTGTTGATTCTTGCATTTCCACCAGTTTACATAAATATTTAACCGCACAAAGAGTGCAAAACATTGGCCAACAATTTCTTCATGTCATATCTGAAATAAGAGGATTATCGATAAGTGTTTGCACACCATTCATGTTTTAGGTTACCCGTTTTTTTTTCACAAGAGTAACTTTAGTCACAGAATGTTTATAAAATTCATAATTAAATCTCCTTCGAAAGGAATTAAATTAGTAACTGATCAAGACTCAAAGTCAAGAAAGATTGAAAATATCACATTAGCTTACCGACCTATCCGGTTCAAGAGAAAATCTGGCCAAAAATACGTCAGAAGTAGATCGTCGCACACGCCTCACACCACAAACTCACATTATCTTAAAGATTTGCCCCCCAATCAAATAAAAGCTAAAGTTATTTTATCTAAAACACAATAAATAACAAATCCAGCCCACCGCATCCACGAGAAATAATCTTACGCATATCAGACGTTTAACCAATCATACCGACATAATGAATAGTACAATACGTCTATAAGCATAATAAGCAATTATGGTATTTGCTACCAAAATGCATCAGCAGTCATTTTAATTTGATAATATTATTTCTGTACCGCAACGTTGGTACAAATTCCGTACATAATTTATCATACTATGAGGTGTCGCTGGGCTGGACATATATGGGTATAATTTACATAAATATAACTAATATTAGTGGAGGCTCTTAGAGCCTATTTTGGGCCGAACCTTGCACGTTTCCAACCAAGGAAGCCACTTCGCCCAGGGGTACCTATAGGCAAACTGAGTTGATTCTGACCTGGAGCCAAGAGCAGCCATGGTGCAGGGGGCGGGGGAGGGGGGAGAAATGTGACTCCGCCGCGCTCCACTCTAAGCTCAATATCTTCGTAAATAAAGTAACTTTATCGTGTTTGGTATCATTTTCAGATAATTTAAGGATGCCAAATTAATTTTTGACATGATAATTATACCTTTTCATATTAAAAAAGCGAGATTTTTTAAAAAATATGAAAATATGGTTTCTAATTTTTTTCAAAAACCTTGCATAATACAAAACTGCCAGTTTAAACTCTATGAAAAAAATATGAGTAGATAGCCCGTTTATTCAGGATTGTAAAGAGATACACTTTAGTGGTATTATTGTCTACTAAATACTTAAAAAAATATATTTATTACCGCGTGGCAAACAGGTTCGCTAAAGGCACTTTTCGTTCTGAGCTTGTTATTTGCATAACATAGGCAAATACATCAACTTATATCTTATTATAAGAAAATTTTAAGATGCTGGCTTTATTTCTGGTAAACAAATATAACCTTTTCATAGAAAAAAAAAAATTAAAATATAAATAAATCCCATCTACATTTTTTGACTAAATCATAATGAAGTAAATACGTAACGGTCTATACACTTGAACAAAAATACTATCAAATAGCCTACTCATTCACAAATTTTAATATTATATACTTTAATGGTATTATTATGTACCAAAAAAATATAAGTAAATATTTATTGCCGCGCGACAAACATGTGCAGGAGTACTTTGCGCTCTGAACTTGATAATTGCTTACATTGAAAATGAAACGAATACTGTTAGAAAGGGTAAAAAGGATTTCCTTAAAAAAATACGTCAATTTGGCCAAAAAATATCAGCAATTAAATAAACACAAATTAGTAATGTAGGTACTTCATAATTAATAAAAAAAAAATGAAATTGGTTTACTAAAGAAATGAGAGGAAGCACCTAACTATAAATGCCATATTAAAAAGAACATATTTATTTTATTGCATTTACAATCTCAGCTATCGCCTCCGCAGCCACAGAGTTCATTTTTATTTACGTTTTAAGCAGTTTCACCTTCCTGCTTGCATCGGCATTTAATTAATTCCAAACAAGCTGTTGCTGCAGCCGGCAAAGTTGTCCAAATGGGCTCCCAGGAGCCATTTGCCCTAATTCAACCCCAGTCAGCAGGACTTGCCATTTCTTGCGTGGATGTTAAAATTTGGCCCCATAAATGACCACCCTGTTACACTGCCCGTTTTAAGTGTTGATGTGATGCGTCTTTAGTTGGGGGCAAATTCTCCAATTGCCTATCTTTTTTTGTAAAAGAGAAACTTTCACTTCACACGTCCCAGATCTAAAATCGTAAAGTGAAAATTCTATTAAGTATCTATATATATACAAATGGAACTTGCAACTATAAAGTCAGAAACTATTTCTCACACTTTAGACTTAAATACTTGTCGTACATAAAGACTGTAAAGGTGTCTAAAACGGAAAGTGCTCTCTCTAGATCGCCTTGTAAGCCATATTGTAGTCCTGCTGTCGCATCTGGGTACTCCAAGCATAGAAGGCGCTCTCTTTATTATTTTTTCTCCGAAAAGCGAAACAGTGTCACACTCAGTAAATGCATGAAGCAGAGGCAGTACTTGCGCCCTTGGCCCTGAAAACAAATTAGAAAAGCATACTGTAACCATGATTATACTCTATACGATACAACTTTTATGCGCTTACCCAATGCATAATTCGGCTAATTGTGGCAATTGTGACACACGTGCTACGGCGAGCACGACAACATCAGTATCAACCATTCGTATTATTATTTTAGTATTTTCTTGAGCTACAGCACATATTCGAACTGGAAGAAATCACCAGTTCCTTTAATGTCATGCTATTGCTAATGCATTGGGTAAGCACATAAAAGTTGTATCGTATAGGATATAGTCTTGGTTACAGTATGTTTATCTAATTTATTTTCTGGGCCACAAAGAGCGCAAATACTGCCTCTGTTTCATGCATTTACTGAGTGTGACACTGTTTCGCTTTCCGGAGGAAAAATAAATAAGAGAGCGCCGTCCATGCTTGGAATATCCAGATGCGACAGCAGGACTACAATATGGCTTACAAGGCGATCTAGAGAGAGCACTGTCCGTTTTAGAAACCTTTCCAGTCTTTATGTACGACTATTAAGTCTAAATTATGAAGAATAGTTTCTGATTTTATAGTTGCAAGTTTCATTTTTATTTATGTAGATACTTAATTAAATGTTCACTTTCATTTTAGGTCTGGGACGTCTGAATCCGTAAATGAGTGCAGAAAGTTTCTCTTTTACAAAAAAAGATAGGCAGTTGGAGAATATGCCCCCAACTAAAGACGCATCATTTCAACACTTAAAATGGGCAGTGTAACAGTTTGGTCATGTATGGGGCCAAATTTTGAAAACCACGCAAGAATTACCAAGTCCTGCTGACTGGGCTGGATTAGGGCAAGTGGCTCCTGGGAGCCCATTTGGACAAATTTGCCGGCTGCAGCAACAGCTTGTTTGGAATAAATTAAATGCAGATGTAAGCAGAGCTGTGCAGGACGGTGCAACTGACCTCCTGCGGTCTAATGTACTAATACTAGTACAAATTAAATTCGAGTATTCAACTTTCATCAAATTCCGGAAGATTCGAAATTCAAAAATGCATAAATTAGTTTGGGCGGTAGGAGGTAACGAAAATAAAAATGCACGGAACTCTATGGCTGCGGTGGCGAAAGCTGAGATTGTAATTGTAATAAAATAAATATGTTCTTTTTAATTTGACATTTTTAGTTAGGTGCTTCTTCTCATTTCTTTAGTAAACCAATTTCATTTTGTTTTTATAAAGTATGAAGTACCTACATTACTAATTTGTATGTTTATTTAATTGCTGATATTTTTTGGCCAAATTGACGTATTTATTTACAGAAATCTGTTTTACCCTTTCTACCAGTATTCATTTCATTTTCAATGTAAGCAATTATCAAGCTCAGAGCGCAAAGTACTCCTGCACATGTTTGTCGCGCGGCAATAAATATTCACTAATAAGTTTTCGGTAGACAATAATACCATTAAAGTATATATATATATATTTAAATTTGTGAATGAGTAGGCTATTTGATAGTTTTTTTTTTCAAGTGTATAGACCGTTATGTTTCGTATTTCATTATGATTTAGTCAAAAAATATAAATGAGATTTATTTATTATTTTAAAATATATTTTTTTCTATGAAAAGGTTGTATCTATTTACCAGAAATAAAGCCAGCATCTTAAAATTTTCTTATAATTAGATATAAGTTGATGTATCTGTCTATGTTATGAAAATAACAAGCTCAGAACGAAAAGTGCCTTTAGCGAACCTGTTTTCCACGCGGTATTTTTTTTTTTAAGTATTTAGTAGACAGTAATACCACTAAAGTATATATCTTTATAATCCTGAATAAACGGGCTATCTACTCATATTTTTTTCATAGAGTTTAAAGTGGTAGTTTTTGTATTATACAAGGTTTTTGAAAAAAATTAAACCATTTTTTCATATTTATTCAAAAATCTCGCTTGTTTAATATGAAATGGTATAATTATCATATTAATGAATTCAGCATCCTTAAATTATCTAAAAATGGTACCAAACACGATACAGTTACTTTATTTACGAAGATATTGAGCTTAGAGTGGAGCGCGGCGGAGCCACATTTCTCCCCCCTCCCCCGCCCCCTGCACGATGGCTGCTCTTGGCTCCAGGTCAGAATCAACTCAGTTTACCTATAGGTACCCCTGGGCGAAGTGGCTTCCTTGGTTGAAAAAGTGCAAGGTCCAACCTCTAAGAGACTCCACTATATCGGAAATATCATTTCTTTTTACCTATCTGCTTCACGTGAAATGCCCCCATAGACATAAAAAGGACGAAGGAAAAACTAACAATAATACTTTCGTATCATCTATTTACATATACCATTTCTTATATTTCTTTCTCGTTACCTGATGTCTAAAGGATAGCGACCACTTAGAAATTGGAATTTTAGTACCAAAATGTTCGAGGCCTGCCTTCAAAAGGCACCCTTCTTTGAGTGCATTAGTCCTGGGTAGACATGTGCGACGCACCGGCGCGCCGCCGCCGCCGCCGTTTTGTCACGCCGCCGCCGCCGCGGTGTGAAATCGGCGTGGCCTTCAGTACTTCAGTACTATTTATGCGCATGCAGATAATGTAACCTGTACATTATATATCACCTATTTGCTATATGGATAATACCCTAGTTAATAAAAAAACCGCTTAAGTGCAAATCGGACTCACGCACCGAGGGTTCCGTATAAAATAGACCCTAAAAATCACGTTCGTTGTATGGGAGCCCCACTTAAATATTAATTTTAGTATATTTTTAGTATTTGTTGTTATAGAGGCAACAAAAATAAAAATACATAATTTGTGAAAATTTCAACTATCTAACAGTGACGGTTCATGAGATACGCCTGGTATAACCCTAAAAACCGCGTTTGTTGTATGGAAGCCACAATTAAATATTTATTTTATTCTGTTTTTAGTGTTTTTTGTTATATTGGCAACAGAAATACATAATCGGTGCAAGTCGGACTCGCGCACCGAGGGTTCCGTACAAAATAGACCCTAAAAATCCCGTTTGTCGTAAGGGAGCCCCACTTATGTATTCATTTTATTCTATTTTTAGTATTTGTGGTTATAGAGGCAACAGAAATACATCACGTGTGGAAATTTCAACTGTCTAACTGTTACGGTTCATGAGATACAGCCTGGTATACCCTAAAAATCGCGTTTGTTGTATGGGAGCCACACTTAAATATATATTTTTTTAGTTTAATTAATTAATTTATTATGTTGTTATTGTGTTTGTTATAGCGGCAACAGAAATACATAATCTGTAAAACATTTAGATTTTACCATATCTATACTTCGATTTTAACTACGTCGAGTTCGATTTTAATAAAATATTTTTTTTATAATTCGGTGTCCATATAAAACTTGTTGATTTTTAACATAAATTGTTATTATTTTAGAAAAAGCATACATGATTTATTTTGTTTTAATGTTTCATGTGTAATTTAATATTAGAAAGAAGGTATGGCATAATATTTTTTTTGTTCACGACTGTTGATTATATACTCCATTATTAGTTTATCTTTCATAATACCATATCAGCCATGAAACTGATCACGAATTCAATAAAAATACGAATCAATGTGCTTTTTCAGTTACTTAACCTTGACGTGTATTTCACGCCGATAATACGCCGCCGCCGCCGATCTTTTTGACAGACGCCGCCGCCGCTAAATCTTAGATCGGCGCACATGTCTAGTCCTGGGGTCAGATTATACCTCTTTTAAAAGCCGTAAATACCTGGTAAGTGGCGTGTTGCATCCTCGCGACGCTCTCGTTGTGAGCGGCCAGCGCCTGTTCGGCTTGTTGCGGATCCCGAGGGGGCTCCGTGCGCTGCAATTCGTCGCCCCACAATTCGAGCCGAGAAGACACCTGGAAACAGAAATCGTTAAACTTTCACTAATGTTATAAATGCACATCAAACACATCTCAGTGTATGTTTATGCTAATATTCCTCAATAATACCCATTAACTGAAAAAAAACTCAGTCTCATGTATAGTCTCCATAAGATATCGTAGCAGGCGAGGTACTCAAATATTTCTGAGCAGTCTTGAAGGGTATTAGCAGGGTAGCCTAGGAGAAATTGTCCCTAAAGCTTTGTATTTGACACTATAGTGCAACGATGCCTTATGAGGATATAGCACCATGCACAAAGTTTCAGCCTTCTCCGTACCAATAAAATCACAATTTACAAGACCTGTATTCGGCCAGTGTTTTCTTACGCAAGTATTGTCTTTGGACAATCTTCGCGTGAGAAGCTCTGGTCGTTACAGGTCCTTCAAAATGGATTTCTCAGGCGTGTAGTCGACGCTCCGGGCTACGTTCGGAGCGTGGATATTCATGCCGACTTAAACATACATTCAGTTGCTCAGCATTTCAAAATGCTGGCTACCAACTACTTTTACCGTTCCGAACGCAGTCCTAACACACTTGTGACTGCATCTGTCGACTACACGCCTGATATTCCTCCTAGGAAAGTCATAAAAGGGCGAGACATGCGCTTCTTGTGCCTGACGATAAATTCACCATTAGGCTTAAACGAGAGAAGGCGATCGATACTGACTTGAGCATCAGACGCATACTTAATACTGACCCTCTTGACTCGCCTCTGGGAGGCATGACAAATGAGATTTCTAAGGAAGGAAGAGTCTCCTCAAACCGTGGGAGGCCTTCTGCTAATACTAATTCTACTTCTCGGCCTCGTCTAAGGTATAGGCCTCTTTTAAGAGGCTTCAAAACTATGCGTGACCAGATCTCTCATTTTCAGAGATTCGGTCCCAGTACATATGTTAGGCAAAAGGACCGCCCTCCGGGGTCATCTCCTTTTGTTCCAAATTTAGTTTAATCTGTTTATTTACATCATCACTTTACATTTTCTTTTGTTTTTATTATTGCACCAAACATTAGAGTATTCAAACCGGTTTGTTAATAGTCCTCTTAGGTTTTGTAACTATTCGCTCCTTCGGAGCGTGGCACCACATTACAACTCGAAAGTGGTAGTTTAACGACCAAACTGAGACTAGAACCATTAAAAAAAATCAGCCTTCTCATGCCCCCTGGAAGCTCACGCCACCCAATTAGCCCGAAAACTGCTATATTATTATCTCCAAAACTATGCAACCGACAAATTTGAAGTTTTGCACAAATATTCTTGTTTTATACAGACATCTTTAAAAAACTATGAGCCCCGCTAATCATCCTATTTAATATTAAAAAATAAAACGCCTGTATAGGGATTTCGGCTTGTGGCACAAAACACCATTGTTTTGTTAACTATGCAACAACATCTAATCTACATTATATACTGGTTTAATCAGTTCAGCAAAGGTGGAACACTGTGATATTCATGTACTAGTACATTACTGCAGACGCCGGAAAAGAAGGACTTGCCGGGTGAGTAGGTATATACGGCCGACCGTAGGGAGGCCGGATAGTGATACGAAGCCAGCAACCACTTTTCACGGCCAGAGGCATGTATAGTGCTTTTCTCAAACATATGCAATGAAATAAAAAAATACACCACTCATAAAACTACACATTTTTTTTTTTTTAATTTTCCCTCCAATCCTGCCGTAATGTTTTTTTACGAAGTCGTCCGTATTTCGCGTGTGTAGTGTTCAAGTAGACCTAATAGGGCCGTTATACACAACCTGATAATAAGAATATTAATTTCTATACTAAATAAAATAAATGCAAAAGATTTTAAATATTATCTACTGTCTCTGGTGACTTAATACGTATAGACAATATTTTAAATTTATTCATCAACATATGAACCACACATATTTGTGTTCTTAATGTCAGTTCGTGTGTAATAGGCATTAACGCAGATATTTTTGGTCCAATAACCATTCAGACACTAAAAATAATAATTAGCTGTTTAGCCTGTTCATGAACACAGGCGCCATGTTTTTAAAATTTAAAAAAAAAATACTTTCCTGCCTAGGCCTTCAATTTTGTATGATATTCCTTTATAGTTCTCTCAAGTTGTTCCGCCCGAAACGTGATACTTTGAAGCCTGTTTTACCACACGTAATGACGACATTTCATAGCATGTTTGAAAAAATGTTATTTTTAGGAGGTGCTACTTACATGGTATTTACTATTGGTAATTCAGTTTCTTCAATTTACTTCCAAGTAACCGTTTGTCTAATCGATTTATACAGTAGATACAATTAATATTATTTTGGCGTCTCGGTGCCATATAAAGAATGTGTAAAATATAGAAAATTGACGATTTTAATAAGCTGGGACACGATGGCACCGACTCCAAAATAACATTAATTGTATAATAACGTACAGATTGAGTAGACAAACGGTTACTTGGAAGTAAATTGAGAAACTGAATTATGCAGTTACTTTTTTACTTTTTCTTTTGTTTTTGAAGTCGATTATATTTTTTGTTAAAAATTTAATAGATTTTTCCCTTTTTAGTTAATTGCTACCAAAAAGTGTATTTTATGGCGATTCCAACAAGCCCAAACATGGCTAGTATACATTATTTTATTATGGAGATCCGGTGCCTACCTTCCCGGCTCCACTTTGGTACCATTGGTACCATTCTCATAAGGAAAATTTTAGTTTGCAACTTTGAACTTGCTTATCTAACTTAATCGAGATATCTTATCGCCACCTGTAAATCATTTATTATTGTGGAGTTCCGATGGCATTCAGACTACTAGACTAGAAATATATATTTTTTTTTATTTAACTATCAAACTAAGTAGCGTCTTACACAAGACATCTATGTTCCAAATTTCATCAGTATACGTCTTATAGTTTTTGAGTAAACTGCCTGTGACATACATACGGACGGACGGACGGACGGACGGACATGTCGAAACTATAAGGGTCCGTTTTTGCCATTTTGGCTACGGAACCCTAAAAATGGAATGTCGGTACATTGAAGATAAATATATTCAAAAAAATGATTGTACGGACTATTTGGAGGTCTTTTTTTTCGTATATTTGTACGTGTCGTTGTGGCTTCATCACGCCAAATCGGCTAAACGGATTTCAACTATTTTTTGTACACAGGTAGCTGTGTATTCAATTCACAGATGGTCATAGGATACTTTTTTGGAGTGTGCGTGGTAGAAAAAATCCTTTGATACCTTTGATACAAGGTGTGTGGATAAATATCCTGCCGATGGCGAGCAGTGCGTTGGTAGAAGGTGGCTGTGGCATCGTGTCGAACAATTCCTCGGAACATAGCTCATTATGCAAGCGGTAGAACACACATAAAAAGGCGAAGCCTCTCGTTAGACTTAAAGGTTTAATACCGTTTGTGAGCATGGGATCGTCAATAATTCGTACAGCGCGTCTTTGAACCGAGTCAAGAGGGCCGAGCTGATATCCAGGTGCTCTAGCCCAGAGGTGACGGCAGTACTCCATATGGGGTCAGACCTGCGATTTGTACAGCAGCAGTCTTTGCCCAGAAGTGAAGTATCGCTTCGCTCTATTTAGGACACCGAGCTTCTTTGATGCCAGTTTGGCCTTCTTTTCCAAGTGACATCGGAATTGAACGTAGCTCGAAATATCAATACCTAGGATCCCAATGCTCTTCGAGATGGTGAGGGGCGTGTTCTGGAATTGTGGGGTCACGGTAAATGAGGTTTTCTTAGCGGTAAACGCGCAAACTTGTGTGTTGGTGGGGTAAATTGAACTAAGTTTCTACTCGACTACACTGATAAAAAAAGAGGTTTATGATTTTTTTCCTATCCACTGACGTAGTTGCGGGCACCTTTTAGTTCACTTATAAATACAACAATCTAAATATTGAAAAAAATCCAAGACTCCGAGAGGATTTGAACCAGTGCCTTGCAGCCTTGCCGGGGCGCATTTGAAGACACGCTGACTGAACTCTGTAGCTTAATTGGCAGAGCGTGCACCCCGGCAAAGCACAAGAAACTGATACAAATCCAGTAGGAACCTTGATTTTTTTTCATTATTGAGATCTTTGTATTTATAAGAATATCTTGCGCTGCCCTGAGTGCTTTGATGTGGTGTTTGTCACAAGTTGGTAACACGTCACTGCGATATTAGGGGGTCAAAAGACCTCGTACCGCAGTAAACGAGGTAAATCGCCAAAGGGGCGTTTTTGTGCATTTCGTCTTGTTTAGAAATTTGATATTTTGATTTAATATTTTTATATATGCAATAATTATAATGTAACGTAATTTATTTACTTAAGAAACTTGTAATAATTTGGTATTGCCCTGTAATATTACTTTTTTCTTGTCTATAATATTAAAAAAGTTGTAAAAATAAAATGTTTGTAGGGGAGATTAGTACAAAACCGGGAATGCGGGTACAACCGGGACATGGCTATATGGCTTCCCAGCGTTGTTCAAATTTGCGCTCGTTTTGCTTAGTGTAGTCTGTCATCTCTCTAGTTTATCAACAAAAGTTGAACGACACTCGTGCGCGCTTGTTCAAAATAATAGAAAAAAACGTTTTTAAGGGGCCTTGATGTAATACTTAATAAATTTCATAAATTTACCAATCGTGTATACATCCAAGTATGTGAAATTTGTTTTTTTTATCATGTTATGTTTTCAGGTTTAACAAAAACTGCTTTTTTAAGTTAATTGTTTAAGTTATTTATTGTAAAGGCGTTTGGGGCAAAACCATATACGGGGTAATACCAGGCGGAACCCGGTTTTGTATAACCGTGTACTTTTTTCTTGGAAAGAGCGGAAACGGGGTCACTGAAGAAAACTACAAATCACTTATGTAACCGAAACCCTAATAAAATAGATACTTATTGTCGACAAAACACAAATTCCAGACGATTTTTGTATTAATTGTACTTAAATTTATGGAAATACGAGAAAAAACGATGATGGGGGCTGAAGGCTGTACTCGTTGGGAATTTGTAAAACTTGACGAGTTTCATTACTACCGTTAATAAGGGGCAGCGTTGGGTATATAATGATGGTATATCTATATCTACCCGGATGTAGACCAGGCATGGGGGCAAAACCGTAAGATCTAAATTTTTGAAAATCTTTTTTTTGTAATCAGAAAAGTGAAAACAGTGATCTCGTTGAACAAATCTGTGAATAATAAGGTAAATTAAACAAAAATAAACTTAAACTTTTTAATATTTTTCTTAACGTCCCGGTTTTACCCCACTTTCCCCTATGTGTCATCACGCTAAATCTGCTAAGCCTATTTCAACTATTTTTGGTACACGGGTAGCTGGGTATCTCCAGATGGCTATAAGATACTTTTTACCCAACTGTACTAAAGAAAAAAAGAGGGGTTATGATTTTTTCTCCTCCGCGAACAAAGTTGCGGGCGCCTTCTAGTACATTAATTAAGAAATAATTTGGTCCAAGCTCCTCCTAACATACAGGCAACTGATGAGCAAAACAAATAGTCATCGGAACCGCCAGACAGTCCTGAATAAAATATCGGAGACTATCTTGCCACAAATAAACTTAGTCCCAAAAGAAGCAATCACAGACCATACGAGTATATTTAAATAGTCCCAACGAGCACTCACAAAATGTATGAAGACAAAGGGTTTCGATTGTTTCAGACACTACTATGACGCCAAGAGAGCAATTTAAGGATGGGAAAGACTACTGCCGCGTTAAACCAATTCAGAGGTGTCACCGCTCGAACAGTACGCTGTTGGCATTTGAAGAGACAACTTCACATCTTTATTTAATAAATAAAGTTACATAATATAATATGTTAATACTAGCTTAAAATGTTAAGAAATGATAAATTTATAGTTTATTTAGTTAATCGTTTTTTTTTTCTATTACACTTCTAATTAATAGACACACGAATGAGAAAACGCTCTAAGTACGAAGAACGTTCAATAATTGGGATGTCCCAAAAAAAATTGACCTCGATTTTACATCAAAATCGTAAAATATAGGTTAATTTAAGACACTAATTTGTAATTGTCAAAACTACGTATCTCGGTAGTATCCTTAAACGAGATACGAGGTTTTGACGATTACAAAACGCCTAAATAATTACGTCACAGAAAACTTTGGTTAGTAATTGTAACAAATATACTCATCCGAATGGAAAACGGTCAATTGCAAGCGGTTTATTAAATTTATTCCTCTAAATGGTTTTTGAATTGCCATACCTTTGAAAAAACTGGTACATCCCAATTAGTGAGAAGGGTAAGGATGCAGTTATAATAATCTTTTTATTGTTCGATATAGTCACATTTTAGGAGTAGTTTATATTGACCCCTTAAAAAATCCCGTACTGTGGCGACCTCAGCCTGATCATCTTCAAATTCTGGCCTCTGAGAGGGTCTTTTAAACGCGGAAATAGATAAAAAGCGCTAGGAGCGAGGTCTGGCGAGTACGGAGAATGCTTCATCAATTCAAAGCTAGCATCGTTAATGGCAGCTATCGCCACTGATGACTTATGAACAGGGACGTTATCTTGGTGGAACAACACACTTTTTGAAAGGTTGCCCCAACGTTCCTCGCGTATGTCACGCATTTTTTTTTCTGCGTATTAAACCCCTGTAATAGTGTCGAGTCCGTGATCAAGGTATTCGATCGGTACCACCCCTTAGCTAACCCAGAACACAAATAAAGTTTTCAAGATTTACCAAAAGTATGTGGATTAAAATACAAACCTCTAGCGCGTCGCGCTCGAAGTGCCTTAGCTGCAGCGTGAGCTCAAGCCGCCGTTCGCGGTCGGACCAGAGCTCCTCAAGGGCACCCCTCGTGCCTCTCAGTCGCTCGAGAGTCGTCTCCACGGCCGTGGTGCTCGCTGCGTCCGAGTCGCCCGAGGATCTGGCAACAACAGCCTTTAATATTAGACATACACTTTAAATGTTTAATTAAGATAAGTTTTGATTGAGGATAATGATTTAAGACCATGAAAAAGAAATATATTCAAAGCTGCCGAAAATTAAATTGCATTCCGTCTACCAGTCGAAGCATAATCAAGCTCCCACTGGTAAGTTTAATTCATCGAATTCTGGCGTGGAAAAATAAGTTTGTTTTATTATGAGCGTCTATTTGAATCACTAAATTTTTTATGCTGCTATGTTTTTAATTTAAACTCTGGTTTTAATAATCATGTACATATTGCCTGCAATTTTTTTTTCTGCACTGTGTCTTAGATTTAACAAATTTTCGATTCCCGCCAGAGCACTTTATAGTTATTTTCATAACTTTCTACTTGCCACGGCACGATTGCGAACATTCGGTTTGCAATAATTAAAGTGTGACTTCAGCATCACATTAGCCTGACCTTTGCTTGCTAGCGACGTCGTGTTGATTTCATGCCGCTGACCTTAGATAAGTACTTTGCAAAAATTGTTACGCATTACGCCAAATTGCTTGTAAAAGAAAATGTGGAGTTTTTACCGCGAATTGTATTTAACCAATAAAATTTACTCACGTGCAATAATATTGTTATATTATACTGTGTTAATTGGGATGGTTGTTGGAAAGGGAGCATTCCACCAGAACAACAACTATTTCGGACAAGCGACGGGTACGGCAGCTATCTTATGAAAATATATAAAGCCCTATAAAATACTGCTAATACGGAAGTCAAGTTATTAAATATTACCACACTTAATATCGGCTCCCTAGCATTATTAAAAGGATCAAAAGAATAGCATCACGTACATACCGATATTCTGGTGGCATGCACTGCAATGTAATACGGCTAATTATTCCTGGTTAAAAACTTCTGAATATTAAAATATCAAAGAGTAGCGCGTTAAAATGGAACCCAGGATTCACGCAAATTCACAATGATATTTTGGTTGAAATACATTAATCTGTAAATAACAAAATACTTTTAAAAATGTAATAAAATACTAAATGTATGTTTACATTTACATACAACACATACGCTACTCCTAGTACGATTGTTTTTCAGTATTAAATCAGATAACATTAGTATTGAAATTGGTGATGAACTTACCTCCATCGCAAACATTGCACAGGGGACTTGTGTCTATGGGACCGCCGATGATATTTGAGCATTTTACATAAAAATTATCATTTCACCGGCAATTAATTAATTACTAATAGTGTTTATTCACATCGGTTTCATTAGCCAAAACCTAACTCGCAACATAAAGTCAGTAATAAAATGCAACAAGACAGTAACGTCACACGACAGTGACCTACAATTGCGCCGGCGCGCACTGTTATGTTACGGTTGGATAGTAAATCTCTTACGCCAATATCCTCTCCTTATTGTATTCAACAACAACGCTTTATCAATAAATAATTCACCTTGCTAATTGTTTACGTAGTGTGAGACAATTGCCTAGACAAATGATGATGAATTAATGATAATAAAACATATTTTAAAATTGAAGTAATAAAGGTTATATCAAGAAAAAGGTCTCAGTCATCATTAATACTAAAACCATCATATCAATTTCACATATAAAGTATATAAAAATGTTTTATATACAAATAATTATCATAGCTTAATAGCATGCGTTGCGTCGCGACGCTGTAACGGACTCGAAACACTTATTGTGCATATGATATGATGATTTATAGACAAAACCATTTTTTAATTATTGACGAGCATATCGGGTAAAATCAAGGAGTTCGAGGTCCTACAGGAAATGCAAAAGAACACATCAACTTTCTCGACTGGTAGTACGAGTAGCAGCTCTTGAACATGATAAAGCGCATTGTGATCAGCTAATTAATATAACGTGTTCATGAAGCGCCGCTGGAAATGCGAACATTCCGTAATACGCGTCGGTTTCTACTGTCGCCGAAGCGAGGCGCATTCCTTGTGCGTCAGCGCCCACACTCGGAACATAATATTTTGAACCATCCACTATAGCACAGAGTAACTTAGCTTTAATTTCCTTCAAAATTATAGGTAAAAACTAGCCTCTACTCGCGACTTCGTCCGCCTTGAATTCGTTTATCGCGGAAAAAGGTATTTGTAAAAGTAGCCTATGTCCTTCCCCGGGATTCAAAACATCTCCATATCCATTCAGCGGTTTAAGCGTGAAGAGGTAACAGACAGACATACTTTCACGCATTTATAATATTAGTATGGATAGATAAATCGTTAAAATGCATTCAAATGTTATATATATCCTGACTGCTTCATTAGCGCAGAGCCGAAACTACTGAATCTAGCTAGAATCTTTTTTTTTACAGTATGGTTTTATAAGGAAAGCAAACGATAAGATTTATAAGATTTTTCGAAAGTCATGTATCTGCAAGTTTGTATGGAGAACATTTTTTTAACACGCTTTTATTAGGTCGACCTGTATGTAACTATGTAATGGAATCTAAGGTAAGTAATTTAACCATCTTCCAAGGATCGTAGCGTCATGAAAATTGGCAGCTGTATGTAGTTCTGATGACAATACAATAATATGATACTGTCGAACTGATCTGATTTAGGAGCCGGAAGATATGAACTGGAACTTCATGATGGAACTTAGTATCATAGCTGTGTTTAGATTTGTTAGAAAAGTCTTGTAATGAACTTTGACCACGATTAGGTTACAAAGTCTGATGATGAAGCTGGAAGATAGGCACTGGCATGCCATGATGGAACATCGTATCATAGCTGTGTTTGGATTTACAAGAAAGTCTTTCCTGTTCCTGCGCACACACATCAGCCCAGAAATAGAGACAACTTGAACGACCCATAATTTATTTATTGTTTTTACGTGCATTTATGAAAGCGTGTTTTTCTAGTGTTTTTTAAACTATTAATTTATTTATATAAGATTGGGAATGAAAGTTGCTATGGAGAACAATTATTTTTTAAGGTAAGAGATCTGAGACTTCGCTTAAATAATCTTTATCCAAGTTTTTCAAAAGTTTACCGATTGTTGTAATTCCTCCCCGAAGGTGTATAAATTCGGGTTGGCAGTATAGGGAACATTTTATTGGGCGGAGATGGATCCAGAACAAGTGGTCAATTCGCGACCGGTCGCTATTCTTGTACTGGATGTGTCTCTATGGTAGTAGTTAACTTGGTGAATGGCCTCGGGGGGAGCTCACAGTTGCCTCGATCCCCGAGGCAAAACTGGTTGGGCTCCTTCCCGTGGTTACCGCCCGTTAACTGCCTGGTTCAACCGAGGAAACAGGTAGCACCGAAACAACCAGTTGAGCTTCTAGTTGTGTAGTCCAAGCCTTCCCTATCCCGCACCTCCTACACAGTCAGCTACAAGCAATGACGTGGCATGTCGCAGCGGGCTCTCTATCCACAAATAAGGATGGTTAGCGGTAGAATGCCACCCGCGTGTACCCGCGGGGACCCTTACGGGCGGAGAACGAGATCCTGGTAGGCTGAGTCGGACCGGGGCGGAGTCGTTACCTCTGGAAGACAACACGCCAATTTGGCTCGGGATTCGTTTCACACGGGAGGTCATGTCCTAGCCAGACATGATCAATCGGCTGTCGCGTCCATTCTGATGGCCGCGGGCGAGTGTCCTGGGGTGATGGGGTCCGTAGTCGGCGGCGCACGATTCCAAAGTCGCCTGTGGAGGTGACGATGGTCTTGGCACCGTGCGGACTAATGGGCAACTTACTTTGGAGCGCTATATCGGGCTGGTATCCCTGATGCGTCAAAGCATCCCCAGTAGGAGGACTCCAAGGAGGGTGGGGAGCCAGTCTGATGAAGTCTTAGTTGTAGGTTAAATGGATCCACAACCACCAACAACGATAAAGAAGGTTGAAGCCGTACCCTTAAGGGATGAGGCTACAGCGCATGGCGCTACACTGGATACCACTGCGGGCCGCAAAACTGACTTGAGCAGGGATGCGGGAGCTGGTCCCAGTAACGTAGGTAGGAGTGGTAGCAACGGACATGCTGGACCCGTCTACTTCAAAGCTTCCGTCCGATCTTTTCCCCCAGTGGCGAAAAGAGGACACGCGCAGAAGGGAACCGTAAGGGTACCGACTGTTGCGGGCACTGGAGGAGGGGGCGGCAAAAGCATGCCGAAGCCGACCACCGTACTGTTCCGCGGAACGCTTTCTAATCCTGTGGAGAATGCACCGGCACGTGATGTGGGTGTGTCCAAACCTGAGGGGGAGGACGGCGGGTACATTCTCAGCAGGAGGCAGAAGCGTAGACAGAACGCTCGGGAGAGAGCCCGTCTGTCTTCGCAGACGGGTGCAGATGCGACACGAGTCGCACCTGCTATAGTGGCCGATGAAGGGCACAGCAAGAGGCCACTGGAATCGAGTGACGATTCTACTTTACTGACCAGCGCCGCCAAAAGGACGAGGGTAGGGTCGTATGCCGAGGCGGTGACAGCGGAGCGGATGGCCATTCTCCCTGCTGTCAAGATTCTGGCGGGGCACATGTCCGCGATCCATAGTGCAATCCTTGCACTCGTGGAGTGCGCGCCCCAGCCCCTGCCAAGAATCATGCTTGGCTTCATCGTGGGGGGCACCCTCCACATCAGTTGCCTAGGGAGGGGGGCCACCACATGGTTCAGCTCGGCAATCGAGGGGGGTAGAGATTGCAGGGTTGCGCCTCAAAGTCGTGGACGCCGAGGATCTGCCGAAGCCAGTCAAAATGGCCTGGAAGACGCGGATCATTGGTGCCCAGGACATCAAACTAATGCTCCGTGTACTGCAGACGTACAACCCTTCGCTACACAAGGAGCAGTGGAAGATAGTGGACACCCTGATGTCAGAAACCAGTACCCGACGCATCATACTGATGGATCGGAAATCAGCGGATGCCATCAGGGCGTCGAACAGTCAACTCTTCGCGGGGGTCGACCGAAGCTCCTTCAAGCTCCTTGAGGACGCGGAGGAGAGGATGCTTGGGAGGGCAGGGGTCGACCCTCGGGTAACGGGGGGTGACGCGGTTCCGGAGGGTGTAGTGAGCCAGGAAACAGACCTGGCCAATAATGCGGACCGGATCGGAGCCGAGGAAGCACCGTCGAAAGACGCTGCTGAGGCGGAGACGGTCACATTTGAGGCGGGCGAGCAGCCGGATGCTACCATGGTGGAGAGGGAGTAGAGGGAGGATAGGGCTGGGTCACGCATGGGCCGGGAGTCGCCCCGTTATCCACGGTAGACTCTGCGGACTTGCGAGACCTGGCAGATCTGTACCTGGGAAACGCCCTCTCCCCCATGTACAGCGAGGAGGCTCCCAAGGAGCCAAACCATTCGAAGCGCAATGGCGGGTATAAGGTGTGTAACTTACAACACAATAAAGCAGCCACAGCCCTTCTGGCGAGGCAGCTAACTAGCGGTAAATTCGATATAGCTCTAATACAGGAACCTTATATTTATAAAGGGGAAATTAGAGGTTTGGGCGGAACTAGAGGTACCATATGGTACTACTGTTCCGACGATAACATGAGGACATGTATTTATGTCAGAAATGGCATCAACACCATGCCCTTACATGCTTTCTGTTCCAGGGATCTTACCACGGCTAAGATCCTGACTAAGGGGGAGGGCAAGGCTCTTATCGCTGTATCAGCCTACCTTCCCTATGAGGCGACAGACTTGATCACGAGCCAACTGCGGGGTCTTATCGCGAAAGGCAGCGAGGCGAACACCGACCTGATCATCGGCTAAGACGCGAACGCCCATCATGTCATCTGGGGCACCTCGGATGTCAACACGAGAGGGGTCAAGGTACTGGATTTTCTGGTAAACTCCTCATTACTAATACTAAATAAAGGCAATGAACCAATCTTTGTCAACGCTAGACGAGGGCAAGTAATTGATATATCGTTGGCTACTAATACGAGGGCTGCTATTTATATATCCGGAAACCGGGATTACAATCTTCTTAAATAGCATATTTGACCGCCATGGTAAAATTTGAACTTTTTTAAGTATATAAGGTATATTTTTTCTTCCTTATTAACGCTCGTGTTTTGTTTTTGACGGGTTTTAAATGTCATCTCGCAGCAAGAATGGAACTCACTCGTGAAAATATTCGTGCTATGATTTATTATGATTTTCGGCGTGGTTTAACGCAACAACAGTGCATAGATCAACTAACTTCAACTTTTGGTGATGAAGCCCCATCTAAAACTACTGTGTATCACTGGTTTAGTGAGTTCAATCGTGGACGTAGTATGCTTACGGACGAAGTTAAGGCAGGTCGCCCGAAATCGGTCGTTGTACAACAAAATATCGAGGCTGTGCGAAAACTTATAATGGACGACCGACATGTTACGTACCGCGAGATAGAGGCGACTCTGGGTATTTCTATGACCAGCATTAATAGCATATTACATAATTATTTGGCTGTAAAAAAAATTTGTTCGCGTTGGATACCCCACAACTTAACAAATGAGCAAAAACATGCTCGCGTCGAATGGTGCAATAAAATGTTAAAAAAATATAACCGTGGTGACTCAAAAGCCGTTTATAACATCTATACAGGTGACGAATCCTGGATCTATGCATACGATCCCGAAACGAAGCAACAATCAACGGTATGGGTGTTTCAAAATGAGCCGAACCCTACGAAAGTTACTCGTGCAAAAAGTACATTGAAACAAATGGTGGCCTGCTTCTTCGGTATTAATGGCCATGTAGCTACAGTGCCACTAGAAAACCGTAGAACGGTTAATTCAGAGTGGTACACGACCATTTGCTTACCGGAAGTATTTGAACAAATTCGTAAAACTAACCAGCGACGAAGAATCATTCTTCATCATGACAATGCCAGCTGTCATACGTCACGCGAAACAACTCTATTTTTGGAGGGTCAAAATGTGGAATTAACGGGTCATCCGCCGTACAGCCCTGACTTGGCACCCAACGATTTTTATTTATTTCCAAATATAAAGAATAAATTACGCGGTCAACGATTTTCGACCGCTGAAGATGCTGTCGTACTAGTGTTACGAGGGTTGCTACTTATATATCCGGAAACAAAAAAACAAACAAACGTACACGGCTGAAAATAGTTTTATTGTTTTTCAAAGTATTCCCCTTGATGATCTATGCACTTTTGCATTCGCGTGAACCAATTTTTAAAGCACTTCTGCCACTCCGCCTGAGGTACCTCCATAACGTGTTGTTTGAATGCGTCGACAGCATCTTCAGCGGTCGAAAATCGTTGACCGCGTAATTTATTCTTTATATTTGGAAATAAATAAAAATCGTTGGGTGCCAAGTCAGGGCTGTACGGCGGATGACCCGTTAATTCCACATTTTGACCCTCCAAAAATAGAGTTGTTTCGCGTGACGTATGACAGCTGGCATTGTCATGATGAAGAATGATTCTTCGTCGCTGGTTAGTTTTACGAATTAGTTCAAATACTTCCGGTAAGCAAATGGTCGTGTACCACTCTGAATTAACCGTTCTACGGTTTTCTAGTGGCACTGTAGCTACATGGCCATTAATACCGAAGAAGCAGGCCACCATTTGTTTCAATGTACTTTTTGCACGAGTAACTTTCGTAGGGTTCGGCTCATTTTGAAACACCCATACCGTTGATTGTTGCGTCGTTTCGGGATCGTATGCATAGATCCAGGATTCGTCACCTGTATAGATGTTATAAACGGCTTTTGAGTCACCACGGTTATATTTTTTTAACATTTTATTGCACCATTCGACGCGAGCATGTTTTTGCTCATTTGTTAAGTTGTGGGGTATCCAACGCGAACAAATTTTTTTTACAGCCAAATAATTATGTAATATGCTATTAATGCTGGTCATAGAAATACCCAGAGTCGCCTCTATCTCGCGGTACGTAACATGTCGGTCGTCCATTATAAGTTTTCGCACAGCCTCGATATTTTGTTGTACAACGACCGATTTCGGGCGACCTGCCTTAACTTCGTCCGTAAGCATACTACGTCCACGATTGAACTCACTAAACCAGTGATACACAGTAGTTTTAGATGGGGCTTCATCACCAAAAGTTGAAGTTAGTTGATCTATGCACTGTTGTTGCGTTAAACCACGCCGAAAATCATAATAAATCATAGCACGAATATTTTCACGAGTGAGTTCCATTCTTGCTGCGAGATGACATTTAAAACCCGTCAAAAACAAAACACGAGCGTTAATAAGGAAGAAAAAATATACCTTATATACTTAAAAAAGTTCAAATTTTACCATGGCGGTCAAATATGCTATTTAAGAAGATTGTAATCCCGGTTTCCGGATATATAAATAGCAGCCCTCGTAAAAGCATCAACTCATGGCATGTATCAAAGGAAGTTTCTCTATCCGATGACAGATATATATACTTTAGGTACAATATAAAAATAGAGGTGGAAACTGTACGCAAAAGGAACCCGAGGAACACTGACTGGGAAGGATATAAAGTGGACCTGAAAGTGGAACTGGGGGACCCAAAAGGCAAGCTTAATTCTATTATAGATATAGAATTTGAAGCGGACAAAATAGTACAAGCAGTATATACGGGTTGGACCAAAAATTGCCCGGAAAAGAAAACTCTGGCGAAAAGGATACGATAGTGGAACCCGGAGATTGAGAAAATCAGGAGGGAAACCAGGGCTACCTTTAACGACGCAAAAGCCTTAAATAACTTTGAGAGCTATGCACGCCAACTCACATAATACACAATAAGGCTGTGAGGAGAGCAAAGAGGAGCGCGTGGAGAGACCACTGTGATCAAAAAGGGTCAATACCAGAGGGTATAAGACTAACAAAAGCACTAGCTGCAACTAAGTCAGTCCCGCTCACAACTATCAGAGATAGTGACGGGAAAATAACTGAAACGAGGGTGAAAACCCTCAATGTCATGTGTAATACGCACTTCCCAGGCTCGGTAATACACCAGGGTGAAATGGATGATGTTGCTATTAGTGCACTGGAACAAGCTGCAAACACAACCAGGCAAAATTGGGACACATCAAAGAAGGTAGTAGATCAAAACAAACTAAAATGAGCCCTGTCAACATTCCAACCCTACAAGGCTCCGGGGCCGGATGGAATATACCCCATTCTACTACAAGAGGGCGCAAATGTACTCATTCCACATCTAAGCAGACTGTACAAAACGTGCATAGCATTCGGACGTGTACCACGTGTATGGAGAATGGTGAGGGTGATTTACCTGCCTAAACCGGGTAAGGCAGATTACGAAGATGCTTAGTCATCGTTTTTCCTAAAAACTGTGGAGAAACTGGTGGATAGACACGTAAGGGATGGCCCATTAAAAAGGCATCCTCTGCACAAATTACAGTGTGCCTATCAACCAGGGAAGTCAACGGACACGGCGTTGCACCTGGTAGTAACCAGAGCTGAACAGGCAATAGAGGGTAAGAAACTGTGCCTGGCGGCTTTTCTAGACGTGGAAGGAGCGTTTGACTGCACCACGTACCAAGCGATCGATGTAGCACAGCTGCAAGAAATGGCATAGAACCGACCACATGCAAGTGGATTGGAAGTATGCTAAACGGTAGGCTTAACGTCATCCCTAATGGGGGACGAGATAATAGCCACAACAACAAAAAGATGTCCACAAGTTGGAGTACTCTCGCATACTCTATGGAGCTTGGTGGTGAACTCACTGTTGGAGGAACTCAATAGCGGGCCTATCTATACGGTAGGGAATGCAGATGAGTTAGTGATACTCGTAAATGGGAAATTTCCCAGTACGGTTTCGGCAATCATGAATGAAGCACTGAGGAAAGTGGAGAGATGGTGTAACGATCACCAACTATCCATTAATCCAGGCAAAGCGGTGGTAATACCATTCACTAGAAAGAGAACCCTAAAAGACATGCAGCAACTAAAACTGTATGGAAGGGTACTCGAGATGTCCAACGATGTGAAATATATTGGTGTCACGCTGGATAAGGAACTGAATTGGAAAAAGCAGGTCGATCATAACATAACAAAAGCAATCAGAGTGTTTGGAATGTGCAGATCGGCGTATGGTAAAACGTGGGGATTAAACCCTAAGGTACTGAGATGGATCTATACCATGATGGTAAGACCGATCATCCTGTACGGCAGCCTGGTCTGGTGGCCAAGAACATTAAAGAGCACATGCAGAGACGACCTAGTGAGGGTCCAAAGAACAGCGTGCATGGCTATAACAGGGGCGTTTAGAACTATGCCAATCACGGCGCTAGAAGTATTGCTAGACCTACCACCGCTACACATAGTGATACAGTCGGAAGCGCGCAAATCGCTGCATAGGCTAAAGACCATGGGCCTACGGAGTAACTGCACGCCGAAAACAAAGCACACAACCATGGAAAAGAACCATTTCCTCAACAGAATAACTGCCATGAGCTGCGATAAAATGCAACCAAGGTATGAATTCCAAAGGAACTTTAAAGTGCAAGTTCCCACAAGTACCGAATGGGCCGAGAATCACAAACCACTGACAATGGATAGTGAGGATAACATTTGGTATACTCATGGATCAAAAATGGCATCAGGTACAGGAGCAGGCATTTATGCAAAAGACTATAATGTCAGCACACGTATGGGAGGTTATGCAACGGTCTTTCAAGCAGCGACATATGCTATAATCGCCTGTGCCCAGGAAAACATAGATAGGCTAACCACAGGAAAGCACATCTATATACTCAGCGACAGTCAAGCAGCACTGAAAGCGTTATCAGCGCCCAAACTAGACTCTAGACTCGTACACAATGGTATCCAAGCATTAAACAAGCTCGGAAGGCACAATAAAGTGCAGCTGGTATGGATTCCAGGGCACGAAGGCTTCATCGGTAACGGAAACGCAGATGAGCTATATAGAAAAGGATCAGCAACGAACTTCGTAGGACCTGAACCATGCGTGGGACTCTCACAGGGGAACATACTTACGGCCATTAAGGACCATGCCAAAAACCAACATCAACAAGAGTGGGAGGAAGTGGTGGGCCTGAGGCATGCAACGCTATTCATAGAAAGAGTAGAATCAGGCTAGTCCAAGCAACTGTGAACTACAGCAAAAGACAACTCAGAATTATAATGGGGGTGCTCACAGGCCATTTCGGAGTCAAAGGACTCCTGGACAAACTGGGATTTTCTGACAATACAGATTGTAGAATGTGTGGTAAGGATACAGAAACAATGGAGCATATTTTATGCGAATGTCATGCCCTCGCCAGACAAAGAATGAAGGAATTTGGTATTGGTTACCGACAGTCAAAGGAATTCCAGACGCCACCAATGGCATCTATCATCCGGTTTATGGAGATGGTAGAACAAACCATTGAGTAGCAAGAAGGGGTAATTATACAAAAGATCCCACTGGGTCGAAGTGTATCCGCAAGGACCCCTGATATCAAGATAAGATAAGATAAGATAGGGAACAGGTAAATTTTAAAGTAAAATATCGTAGGCTTATACTGAATAACTTATTAAAAGCTAGAAAAAGTCTTAATAGGAGTTGAAAGTTTGTTTGGAATTTTATGATTTTTGAAATGAGAGCTAAGCATTTCAAACACAGGATGCGGGCTTAACGGGTTAAATTGGTGTAAAAATGTTGTATGGCCGATTTGATTTCTATAAATGAGGGATAAGTACCTACCAGATTTCGCACAAGTAGGTACTATTTCTTTAAATGAGGGATAAGTACCTACCAGATTTCGCACAAGTAGGTATTCTTTATTACAAATTAAGAAAAGTGATTACACTGCTTTTAAACACTCGTCCTCTTACTATTGAGATTGATAATTTGCGAGGCGAATATCTGATTTTAACAAAAGTTACGAAAATTAATTGCACCATATTTAATACATATTCTATAAGCGTATAAATAGAGGTTAAAAGTTCGGTATTATACTCCTGCTGATTTAAAATCCAATCGAATAGTATTTATTATAATGCATTTTATAATAGGGAATATGCATGAATTTTTATTTTTACTTTATTAGAAGCTCATTCATGTAACAAACGGTAGAAAATTTCGATTAGCTACAAAAATAACCAAGATATAAACCATCAAACATTTCATCTCTTTCTTGCAAAACAGAATTTAATATGGAGTTTATATGACCGGAGTACACTCTGACGTAACAGTGCACATCGGACCTCTCTGTCTAATTACTAGTTTCATATGCCTATATTATGCGTATTTCATGGCCAATTTTAATTTCACATTTTGAAATCGTTTTTACGGTATTTTGATATTTAGTTAAGAAAAGCGATTAAAAAAATTCATGCATGTACCCTATTCAAAATGAAATTGCAATTCATCACCTAAGCGGAAATCAACAAATATCATTGAGGGTAAATTACCTAACAGTCGCAGACGAACTCGCGAGAATAAGCTAGTTGACCACAAATGCCTACAACCTACACTATACAGAAAAATATCGGGTCACCCTAATTTAAATAACAGTAATGCGTTTGTTGTTAATTATTGGTCACTAAATTTATTCTTCGCAATACCGAACTTTAGCAATTTCCGGGATCTTATCATAAAAATATCAATGTCCTAAAATGGCGTTTTATGTGATATCTATCTCACTACGTTAATGTCTTTTTTTAATCTGAAATAGTTATTTATATTGAGACATTATCGCTTCGTCTTTACTTATAACAACTCAACTGGGATCGTTTGCGTTGTTTAAGTGTTGCCATACTAATTAACATGTTTTAAGGTTTTTTAAAGTCATGGTAATTAATTACAAACAAGGAAAATGACTTAAAAAAATAATAAAACTATAATTTTAATACTATGCGGTATATTATGGTTTGATGTAAAACCGGCCAAAAGCATGTCAGACCATGCTCAATGTAGGGTTCCGCAGCCGTCTATAAAAAAAAATGCACTACAGATGAATAAAATACGATCTGACAAAAAAAACGCTAACATAAGAGCGTATCTCCGGCACTTACGTCCTATTGCTGAAAAGCGCAGTTTTTTGGCACTAACATAAAAACGGTAAGTCCGATCATGTTGAAAATAATTTTCGTTGGAAGAATTTATTAAGCTTTATATTTGTAAATTTTTATATTTTTTGAACACATCGATTAGAAAATAGAGGGGGGGGGGACACAATTTTTGCTACTTTCGGAGCGAATAATTCCGAAAATACTAGTGAGTATTGGAAGTCAATTTTTTTTTTACAGAAGTATCAAAATATTTTTAAAAGATCTGTCGAATTATGCCACATATTGATATGCTGATTTTTTTTTCTGTTACGGTTACATGTATGGTGTGCCCCCCTAGAAATATATTGTTTTTTATTTAACTATCAAACTTAGTAGCGGCTTACACAAGACATCTATGTTCCAAATTTCATCAGTATACTTCTTATAGATTGTAAAATGCCTGTGACATACGGACGGACGGGCGGACATGACGAAACTATAAGGGTTCCGTTTTTGCCATTTTGGCTACGGAACCCTAAAAATGGCATTCGTGAAGACTAGGACTAGGTCTAGTTTAGATAATAAACTAGGTAGGTATAAATTTGTTTTTTAAATTAGTTAGGTAAAGGTAACACCAAAAATCAGCGTCACGGCTTGCCGTGGCATAAACGTCACGGCTTGCCGTGGCATAAAGCTCAGTGGTGACCCCTTTCAGCGTCGTCATTTGTTTTTGTTAATTGTAATTTCTGTTTATTATCATTTTTATTAAATGAATGTTTCTGCCCATGGTTTCAATAATCTTTAATGTGTTAAATGTACGTACGAAATAAACAATATGTAGCGAAACCAAAGATACAAATCACAAGAATTGGGTACTTTCCTGTAGTCAACATAAATGCTGTCACTCTAGCAGTTAAGTGTTATTTCTGAAAATACGTAGAAAATATTCATGAATACTTATTTATAAGCTTTTAGCGATTTTGAAATGGGGCTTAATCGCGTATAAATATGATTTATTTAATTACCTTTTGTTGGTAATTCTTCGACGTTTCGGACGTCGCGTTACGTCCATGGTCTCGAAGGAAGCTTCCGTTTTGTTGTGTTGTGATAATAAGTGAAGATCGTATAAATTTAAATCAATGATTTTAAAATGATCAAAAACTAAAAATAAGGAGGCAATTCATATAGAATCACGACGTCATAAACCTTTTTTCCTTTCAAACTTCATACTTTCTGACAATTTTGGCAGTTCATAAAAAGGAACTGATTTAATCTGTCAGTCAAGTGCCCTAATTCCATAAAATTTTAGGGTTCCGTGCCCAAAGGCTAAAACGGGACCCTATTACTAAGACTCCGATGTCCATCTTTCTGACTGTCCCTCTGTCCGTCTGGCATCAGGCTGTATCTCATGAACCGTGATACGAGGGTTGCTACTTATATATCCGGAAACAAAAAAACAAACAAACGTACACGGCTGAAAATAGTTTTATTGTTTTTCAAAGTATTCCCCTTGATGATCTATGCACTTTTGCATTCGCGTGAACCAATTTTTAAAGCACTTCTGCCACTCCGCCTGAGGTACCTCCATAACGTGTTGTTTGAATGCGTCGACAGCATCTTCAGCGGTCGAAAATCGTTGACCGCGTAATTTATTCTTTATATTTGGAAATAAATAAAAATCGTTGGGTGCCAAGTCAGTGCTGTACGGCGGATGACCCGTTAATTCCACATTTTGACCCTCCAAAAATAGAGTTGTTTCGCGTGACGTATGACAGCTGGCATTGTCATGATGAAGAATGATTCTTCGTCGCTGGTTAGTTTTACGAATTTGTTCAAATACTTCCGGTAAGCAAATGGTCGTGTACCACTCTGAATTAACCGTTCTACGGTTTTCTAGTGGCACTGTAGCTACATGGCCATTAATACCGAAGAAGCTGGCCACCATTTGTTTCAATGTACTTTTTGCACGAGTAACTTTCGTAGGGTTCGGCTCATTTTGAAACACCCATACCGTTGATTGTTGCTTCGTTTCGGGATCGTATGCATAGATCCAGGATTCGTCACCTGTATAGATGTTATAAACGGCTTTTGAGTCACCACGGTTATATTTTTTTAACATTTTATTGCACCATTCGACGCGAGCATGTTTTTGCTCATTTGTTAAGTTGTGGGGTATCCAACGCGAACAAATTTTTTTTACAGCCAAATAATTATGTAATATGCTATTAATGCTGGTCATAGAAATACCCAGAGTCGCCTCTATCTCGCGGTACGTAACATGTCGGTCGTCCATTATAAGTTTTCGCACAGCCTCGATATTTTGTTGTACAACGACCGATTTCGGGCGACCTGCCTTAACTTCGTCCGTAAGCATACTACGTCCACGATTGAACTCACTAAACCAGTGATACACAGTAGTTTTAGATGGGGCTTCATCACCAAAAGTTGAAGTTAGTTGATCTATGCACTGTTGTTGCGTTAAACCACGCCGAAAATCATAATAAATCATAGCACGAATATTTTCACGAGTGAGTTCCATTCTTGCTGCGAGATGACATTTAAAACCCGTCAAAAACAAAACACGAGCGTTAATAAGGAAGAAAAAATATACCTTATATACTTAAAAAAGTTCAAATTTTACCATGGCGGTCAAATATGCTATTTAAGAAGATTGTAATCCCGGTTTCCGGATATATAAATAGCAGCCCACGTAGCTACACAGTTGAAATTTTAACAGATGATGTATTTCTGTTGCTGTAATAACAAAACTTAATAAAAATATGTCAGTAATAACCAATATAAAATTATGTTGTGCTTAGGAGTAGGGCTCTGCTAACACTGAATTTTCATAGATACGGCTGTTCGCAGCGTATATTTTGTACGGAACCCTCGGTATGCGAGTCCGACTCGTACTTATCCGGTTTTCATTTCAGTCCGTCAAGTACGTATAAAAAACTGCACCCATGTTGAAAAAAAGTCAAACTGGTAATTCATATTTACTAGTTAATGATGAAAAGCATCGTTTTATTTCTTAAAATATGTATATAAAATAAGTGAGTCGGTTAACACTTCAAACTCGGGTAAATCCAATTCTTTAATTTTTAAAGATTTTTGTATATAACAAATGGTTAAGAAATTGGTTTTGTTTCTATTTCATGGGTTAAGTATAATTTCTTGTAGTTTTTGAGAAAAATAAAGTTAAGATCCACAATACTTTATCAAAATCAGGTAAATCCATATGACAGTTTATTTCAAATGAAGGCAAGTCCATCAAAGCCAATCAGCGAAAGAAGTTAGTTCAATATGGCTTTCAGTTGACGTCAACTCTGCGTCAATAAATCTGCAAAAATAAATAGTTCCAATGGAAAATTCCATTAAAATTGTGCCGCCAGGCAAAGCCCAAAAACGGCCTAATATAAAAGTACGCCAGAAAACACTGGAAATTGCAAGTATGCAGTAAGTTTTAAATACCTATTATGCGTCGTTTGATAAAATGATGAGTTGACACTAGTGTTGGGCTAGCCATTATCGATGGAAGAATATCATACTATTATGTATTTCACAAACTTTACAGTGCAAATATTACACTGAGTTTGTTTTTTAATACAGTATCACTTGCATCAGAGATTTGTCCTATAAATAAGCACCATAAGAGCTTAATATAAGTGATTGCTGTTTATTTTGTTAAGCCACGATAAGTAACTTTTATTTATTATTGGAATATGATTCAGCCAGTACCAAAAGAATACCTAATACCCAACGTGTAAAAAGTATTCATTTCAATCTATTTAAGCGATATGATTTCGCTACTATCACATCCCTAGTTCTAATCGTATTTTTTTTTTCAAATCTAGATAAATCCAGGTCTGTTAAATCAAAATTATACAAATCCACACTGAGTTTTTTCTAAGATAGATAAATTGCAAACCATTATATCAAATGAAGGTAAATCAAATCAAATTTTTTTTTTGAAGAATATATTAGTTTAGATGGTTTTTAAGCTGAGTTTGTCGAGCAGGATTAGAGATGGGTCGTGGGTATTTACCCAATCTACCCACCCAGGTAAATACCCGGTAAATAGGTACTTACCGGGTATTTACCCGTATCTACCCAAATGCTCGGGTAGATACTTTTTACTTTAGACATGCCGATTCACGGATTCAGATTTGCAATAAAAAAGTCTACAGAGGTTGTTTACTACTTAAAAGGTAAATAAATTCAACAATAAATCACAAATTTTGTAGACGCGAATTAAATGTTATTATAAAAATATGTTCATATTCCTTATTTATTGCGACTAGGGCATACAAATACAGAAAAAAATCGATATCGGTATTACAAATCGGTATTCAGACTCAATACCGAGTCTGAATTGATTTTATTGAGAAATTATGTTAATGGTAATATTTTCTTCTGTTTCCGCGATTATTACTCATTGAAATAAAATAATTTAACGGATTATATCGCGTATATCGCGACGTTTCGGAAGCCTTCCATGGTCATGGGTGGACCCGTAACTGAAATGAAGATTTGGCGTAATTGTATAACATCACAGTAATAATCAGCCCTAAAGTAGCATAGGAACAAAATTGACTAGTTCCAACACCAACAACTAAATTAAACACATGAAGTATATCACATTTTCACTTCCCTGCTCAAAAAGTACGTCATATTTACTTCGCGTAGCGAAACTAAAATAGTACCCTAACTACTATGACACTCAGAGATATTTGTCCTCGCTCACTTCGCAAGCTCGTCCAAATAATCACTTCGTGTCATAATGACTTATTTTAGGCCCTTGTCTAACAATCTACTATTATTGACGTTAAGGGTGGAGGTGATCTGTGCGTTAAGGCAAGTGAAATAAAATTTATATATTCGGCGAGAGTCGGTTGCTATTGAACATTATAATGACACCAAGGATTAGACCATTTTCCGTTATAAGTTAAATATTATTTTTTTTACTTTTTATTTAATTATTAGTGTACAATCATATATTAACTCTTAAATGCTGGGCTTGTTAATGATTACCAATGACAATCAAAACTCATAATCAAAATATTATTTAAAGTACTGTCTAATTAAAGTATTGCATTTTTTTAAATTAAATATTACAATAAATAATCAATTTAGCATTAGCTTTAAGCCCAGATATGACTAAATATATACAACTTAGAAATAAGAATAAATACCCGCGTATTTACCCGCGGGTAGGTAAATATAAGGTATTTACCGGGTAAATACCCATCTCTAAGCAGGATCGATTTATTAATGCTTTAGCCATAATAAAAATAATCTGCCTTTCAAATCACCGAATTATCACTTTTTTTTCAATAATCTCGCAAGTGGTTAGAGTGGATTTATCTGAGTTTGAAGTTAATCGACTCAAGTATATTAAATACAAACTATTTTGCAATTCGATCATTATATCGCACTTCTAACATATCGCAATTAAATCTTTAACAGATATTTTGAGACTTTTTTTATGTATTACGCATATCCGAACGTGTTATGGTTTAGTTCTTATTTCGGGGTCTAATTCGAAAATCACTATTTGAATTCGCCTGTTGTTGTCATTTCCTTTCTTTGCCAGGATATAAAAGGGACAGAGCGATTTGAAGTTCAAATATTTCGAATTCTGGAATAGACACTAAAAAATCACAACACGGTATTTTAAATAAAAAAAATTACTTTGTTTCACGCTTGCCGTAAACTGCTTGCTCGCAGCAATGCACCTGTTGTTGGAGCTACTGAGGTAAAAACGTTATTTCCTCAACTGTTATTTTAGCAGTTTAGCTTCACCCCCATTTTAGGTGTACGAGAGGTGCCGGTTTTAATTTACCGTTTTATCGGCGTGATAAATACACATACTCATTCCAAATTACAGCTTTCTAGTACTAATGACCGCTGACGGAAAGACAGACGGACATAGCGACATGGCGAAACTATGAGGGTTCCTAGTTGACTACGGAACCCTAAAAAGATCGTGACTTAAATGGTCGAGTGATCGGGATTCAAAAACTTTTACAACCTCGCACTATTTAGGAAATATGGTGGTATTTCACCATCCCGAAAGTGTTTTTTCGAGAATAGTCTAAAATATTAAAATATTTGGTAAAAGTCCGATTGCGGGAAGCGGGTGAGTGCATCCGAAATAAACAGCCAAATTTATTACCTTTAAACTCATAAAAAGTCTGCTCATGACACTAACTTTAGCCCTTACAAGCGATACGATGAATGTCCAACAATTAGGGCTCTGTGGTAGTTTTATGGGCAGTTAAAACGCATCCATCGACGGCAATTTAATATCCTATTTTATAGACGAGAACAGGGCTGCTCAAAATTTCCAGCCGGCGCTTTGTCTCTCATTACTGATAAATTTTCTATCATGCCAGTTTATATTTTCATATTTATTTATTCTTAATATTTCATTTTTCATGTAAATTTTACGGGTTACCTTTGTTTTTAACCGACTTCCAAAAAGGAGGAGGTTAGTTATATGTTCGACAATTTGTATTTTTTATTTTTTTATGTATGTGCACCGATTAGTCCGCCAATTCTGGACCGATTTTAAAAATTCTTTTTTTTATTTGAAAGGATAAACTAATAATGATACTTCTGAGGTGGTTCCATTGCTACCAAGTTGGGATCTGATGGTGGGATCCCAGGGAAATCGAGGGCAATCCTCAAATTTTATAGGCACATAACGTTTTTCATATACTTTCTTAATCTATTTAAGTATTTGCATATGGTAGACATCATCTCATCATGCTGAGCTGATGACGGAAGGTACAACTCCTTAATGGTTAAGAGTTAGAGGAACATTCTTATAAAGTCATCTATTATAGAGGTACGATAAGACTGTTAGTCATATTCTTTATAGTGCGTGTATGAGGTAGTCTCCTTATCACCAAGTCAGGATCTGATGAGGGAATACCAGGGAAATCGAGAAAAACCACGGATTACGGAATAAAGGGGATATGTCAAGTAGGGTGGGTCGATTTAAAAATATATATATATATATATTATATTCAATGCTGGGTACCTTAATTTAAAAAGTTGCGTTTTGGTATGTTGAACATCAGAAAAATAATTAAAAAAAAACCGATATAACTTTTAGCCCTCTATCATGGCTTGAACATTTCAAAAATACGTTTTTTTCGAAAAAATAATAATTATCTAAACGTGTTGAAACGCTCGTTTTGTTAAAAAAATGGTTTATTCATTGTTTGCAAATATCGAAACATATAATAATCATTTCTTTTTAACCGACTTCTTTATATCATAGACAAAAGTAGACTTACTTACTCGCGTCACAACGTCAACCCAATTTTCGCTCCACCCGCCAATTTGTTCGTCAAGTCTTGAAGTAGTTCTTGCCATTATAATAAAACATTTTGCTTGTTTAATTGTCAGTTTTTAACTAATCAATCATTAGAATAAGTAGAACTTTGTCTTAATGTGAGACTGATGCCTACAATATCAGATACTTTTAGGTATATACTTAAAGTAAGACGCCGTTTACAAGATCTTAATTCTGGAAAGCAACCGTCAATAACCGAAGTGTTCGCTAGTGTGAGTTGCGACATTAAGAAGATCTGGGTTCTGCGTCTATTCTTACTGTACCTATGTCCGAAGAAAATTGAAGAGCTGTTAAAAGAGTATTGTGATGAATACCGAAGATAACACGGCATCCTAAATGTAAAATGAGCGACAACTATAGGAAAAAATTAGCAAGCTTTAAAAACGGTTCTACGCAACTTTTTGACATTGCAGCTTGCTGCAGTATTGTTCTCACTAACGACTATTGTAACTGTGCTAAACAAAATAAAACTACCAGTCATTAGTGACGCTCCGGTCTGATTTGAAATAAAACGAAAATGGTCCTGTATTTACGGCGCACAGCATGTATTTAATTTAATACGTCTGTCTAGATCATTTGATGAAAATGTAAGATCTATTACTGACCCTGTAATCCAAACGAATGCTGTTTTGCTCACCATGAAAACATATTGATAGCTATGGTATCGGATGAGAGGAAATCTGTGAGAGAACTTGCTCTTAGAAAAATTGTACAAGCATGACGTCAGCCAATCAGAGGTTTTGTCATATCGTTTAATTTACCTCAGCTCTATTTCAATGCAAGTGATTATACTGACATGATAATCTGGGCTGAGTGTCAAGTTACACCTCCGCCGTTAATAAGCTTATGTCTGAAAAGGATTTGCTCAAGAGGATAGACAACGTCAAGGCATCAGATGATTTTTTTCAAATTTCCCAACTTGTGTGATGCAGGCATCGATCACGGTGGATTAAAAAATGCATAATTTGGAACTATTCGGACCAAACTAGTGTCCAGATCTGTAATGCCATCTTTTAATAATAAGGCACAATACAACAGCTAATGTCGTGAAAATGCAAGTTTTAAAATGTTAAAATTTCGATATTTTACATATTAATTATAACAAAAAGACATATTTATTAATTATTATACTATGTTATATATATAAATGAGTTTTTAATGATTTAGTAATCAATAAAGAATATATAATGATACAACAAAATTACACTCAAAAATTCAAAATCTTACAACTTTGAATAGCTGTAGAGGACTATATCATTTAACAAAACAAGGTTTTCTTAACATTATATAATAGCATAAATCAAATAGAAAATTTTTAGACTCCCCCATGTACAATATACACAAAAAAAATTTTTTTTCATACTAAATCGACCCACCCTGTCAAGCGAGCGTGGTTCGTGTCTTCCCGATATGCTCAAAATTTCGCAGCAAACGCTGACTCAGTCGCTTCCCGATTGCTTACATTGCATGATCTCGCGTGAAAAATAAAAATGACAGTTTGGGCGGTAAAAGTGTAGTGAAAAGCTAATTCTATATCAATTGTAAAAACATTTTAATTTGAATAATTTGATACATAGTAAGCAATTCGGTTTTACGCGGGGTCGCTCGACATCCAACGCCGGAGTTGAGCTCGTAAAACACATTTTCGATGCCTGGGAGGAATCGCGAGATGCTTTAGGCATCTTCTGTGATTTATCTAAGGCGTTCGATTGCGTTAATCATGAGACACTGATCAGGAAGCTACACCACTACGGAGTTAAAGGATTAGCACTAAATTTATTAGAGTCTTATTTAAATGGTAGAATACAAAGGGTTGACGTGAATGGAAAGCGTTCACCGGGGTCATTAGTCTCTATGGGTGTGCCGCAGGGATCAATATTGGGACCTTTCCTGTTCCTTATCTATATAAACGACTTGCCACACCTCGTAAAGACCCACCATGAGATAGTTTTGTTTGCAGATGATACGTCTCTAATTTTCAAAGTCGTACGAAATCAACGATCCTACAATGATGTAAACAATGCTATCTGTGAAGTAGTAAACTGGTTTAATATAAATAATTTATTGTTGAATGAGAAAAAGACTAATTGTGTTAAGTTTGTCACGAGTAACGTAAAACACGAGCAAGCAAGCGTAGGTTAAAGGTGAGGAACTGGAACTAGTTAATAGTACAGTCTTTCTCGGTATAACATTGGATTCTAAGCTCCAATGGGGTCCCCATATTGCTAATCTCTCGAATAGACTAAGTTCTGCAGCTTTTGCAGTAAGTAAGATTCGTCAATTAACAGAGGTGATAACGGCTCGATTAGTGTATTTCAGTTATTTCCACAGTATTATGTCGTATGGCATCTTACTATGGGGCAGTGCTCCCGACATTAATACTATATTTGTTCTGCAGAAGCGGGCTGTTCGTGCGATATATAAAATGAACTATAGAGAGTCGCTTAGAGATAAGTTTAAGGACATTAATATAATGACAGTGCATTGTCAATACATTTATGAGAATATTATGTATGTACATAAAAATATTACCGACTTTAAGAAGAACTGTGATATACATAATATTAATACTAGGAATAAGCATAAGCTCGCAGTGCCTGCTACTAGGCTCCATAAAATAAGGAGATCATTCATGGATAACTGTGTGAGATTTTATAATAAACTTCCTAGCAGCATAACTGAGTTGTCTATTGGTAAATTCAAAAATATTGTGAAACGAAAATTATTTTCTAAAGCTTATTAAGCACACAAGACTACATGAATGATGAAGCCGCGTGGGATCAATGTAAATTATAGCGTCATGTAGGTATATGAATAATTATTTTAACGAATACCTGAGGTATTATTATTATTTTAATCTTAATTGTTTTATATACTCTGACATTTAGAATTTTATTCTAGACACATTCTAGATTATTTATTTTTTATTGACAAATCCTTTTGGGATTTATCGTATTGATTATTTAAATTTTAAAAATGATGATTTTATCAATAATATTACACTTAAGTTAAATGATCTGATTAGGTTTTTCTGGGTTTTCTTGCAGCAAATGTTGGATCATATTGTATTTCTCCCAGCAAACATTCACTCTCATGTAACTGACATTTCGAAAGTGCTTGTAACTAGGCCTACTTGAATAAAGAATATTTTGATTTGATTTGATTCGATTTAAAGCTCCTGATGATGGACCCTGGGGGTACCTACTGGGCCTCAAGATTGGATCAACATAGACGATTGTTATTTTATTTTTATTTTAATGGACTTCGTATGACAAGTATTTAGATAGGATAATTTAAATATAATCGTGAGTTCCAGTAGGTACCCCCAAGGTCCATCATCTGGAGGATTTGGTGGTACTCCATCCAATTGCTCTTCATTTTAAGTACATTAAACTAAAAAAACACTTGTCTATGTTGAACGGATCCTGAGATCCAGTAGGTGTCCCCAGGGTCTATCACCAGAACCATTTCATGGTACCCTATCTAAATCCTCCTCATTCTAAGTCCATTAAGCTAAAAAAACACTCTGCTATGTTGATCCAATCCTCAGTCCCAGTAGGTACCCCATGGGTCCATGATCAGGAGCATGTGGTGGTACCCTAACTAAATGCTCCCCATTTTAAGTCCATTAAGCTAAAAAAACACTCGGCTATGTTGATGCAGTCCTGAGTTTCAGTAGGTACCACAGGGTCCATTATCCGGAGCATTTGGTGATACTCCATCTAATCGCCCCTCATTTTAAGGACATTAAGCTAAAAAAACACTCGCCCAAGTTGAACCTATCCTGATCCGAGACCTGGATCTCACAGTGGCACCCCCAAGGTCCGTCACCAGATCTATCTAGTATAGAAGTCCTCAACATGGACTCGGAGTCTATACGGTGCCGAAATATCAGATCCACTTAGTCCTCGAGGAAATAAACGACTTAATTTTACTTTGGACATTTAATCATTCATATCAATTACAGCGTCAAATGTCGTTAGCCAAAGGGGGTGGGACGATATCTTATGTAAAAAAGTCTGCGGTGATTTATTAAGTAATGCTTTAGGTTCTAATGTGGCTCGTCTAGGCCGCAGCTAGTCCTGAATCAGGAGCATGGCTGCATGCACTACCTTCCCCTCAGCTGGGCACGCTGCTGGATAACGACTCTTTAAGAATCGCGGTTTCTTTGCGGGTGGGGTGTAAGGTTTGCGAGCCGCACCGCTGCATTTGCGGAGCTATGGTTGAAGAGGATGGTCATCATAGGCTCAGCTGTCAGAAGTGCGCGGGGCGGTTCGCAAGACACCATGCTATTAATGATTTGGTTCGCCGGGCTTTGGTCTCGGCTAATGTGCCTTGTGTCCTGGAGCCTCCAGGGCTTTGCCGGACTGATGGCAAAAGGCCCGATGGTCTCACGTTGGTTCCATGGCAGAGAGGACAGTGCCTCCTGTGGGACGCAACTTGTGTCAGTACGTTTGCACCGTCCCACTTGAGTCACACCATCAGATCAGCAGGATCAGCCGCGGAGTTTGCGGCTAGACTTAAACACTCTAAATACAGTGCCTTGGAACCAACGTATGATTTCGTACCTATTGCAGTAGAGACTGCTGGACCTTGGGGTTTGGCGGCCAAGGACTTCGTCAAAGAATTGGGTCGTCGGCTTCGGGACAGGGGCTGTGATCCACGCTCTGGATCGTACCTGGTGCAACAAATTTCATTATCACCATTCAGCGTGGCAACGCTGCCAGTGTGACGGGAACGTTTGGCCCGGTCACGATTCGGGGCGGGCCTTTATAATGAAAATGACGAAGCCTGTTGCGGATAAGATCATTGGTTTGTATGGGACGAAGCCTGTTGCTGATTTGTTGTTGTAACCCATCCGACGAAGCCTGCGTTGCGGATGTGAATTCATGTATACAAATTAGTGAAATAAATTAACTTTTTATTATTTAAAATATACATTATTACAGGTTTAATATACACTAAATGTTAATTTAGTTTTTTAATACTTTCGACACACCAAAGATAAAATATTTCAATCATTAGTATTTTCAGACGATGCAACACTAACTGAGAATTAGTTTCAATCACACTGAAAACTAACCGTCGTGAATCACTAAAACTTTAGTCACAACTAAATTTTCAATCTTTAATGTTAATGTTCAATCACACTATCGTTTGGCCAACACTATTGGTAGCAGTTACCAGTTCGTTTTTGTTCAGTGTCATAGTTCTAACATTATTTTTTGATCACTGGGAAAATTCGTTGCGCATCCCGCTCAGAAGGGGGTCCGCCGAGCAGGCTGTGAAACTCCCGGTCAGACCCGGTCTACCCACTAAAAACCCAGCGTTTTTTCCTCCGATACGCGTTTATGAAGGACACAGGATCACTTGCGCATTCTACTGTAGTCCTCACGGTATGGCCAAATTAATAATTAGTGGCTGCCTCGAGGTCTTCCATCCACCTCGGGAGCAGAGCTGCCTGGCTTGCCTCTCTTAACGCCTCCACTTCTCATGGGCCGGGAACTCCCCTCGGGCCCTCAGGTCCACACGATAGGCATAAACCTCCTCGAGCACCTCCGCCTGAAGTTCCCAAGGTGGATCCCCGGCCAGTAGAGTATTTGCCACCCAGGATACCGTGCGATAACCTCTACACGCTCTCAATACCAGTGCCCTTTGTGGCCTCCGCAGTAAGGTCTTCACAGTTCTAACCTAACCTACTATTCTGGTCGCAGTTTGTTTTTGTTGCGATTCACAGCAGTGGCGGTACTGTCATACAAACCCAAAAGCCAAGCATGCCCTACTAAAATCAATCACTAATAGTTATCGATCAAGAATATCTACTGTAAAACATTTTTAAATTACACGCCTTTTATTTCTTAAAAGTAGAAACATTCGCGAATAGCGCGATTCGAAAATCAACCTCACAACGCTCTAGCCTAGCCTGGCTTTGATTCCGACTAGTCTTTTCTCTTTTTAACCTATGAAATCTGTACCATAAGGCGATATAAGTATTTGTAGGTTCATATAGCAATTAGTACCAAATTTTAAGACGGGCTTTCGCAATGTTTAATTTAAAATACCTACTAGTCCAGTACGGGAACGGTATAATTACCCCTCAAACTAAAATAACTCGCAAAGTATGATATTTTTTTTAATTCAGCAATTTTATATTGAGTACTAATGGGCAAAAATATTTTCTAACGGATCGTAAGTGTGCTTTAGGTATAAAAAAGTTTTTGTAAGCAATCTCTGTAAATCCTAGAAAAAAATATTCAAATGTATTTCTTCTGCACTAGGGCATCACAAATTAAATGTTTTAACATTCTGTATTATTTTCTAACAGTTTTGTCAAGTGATTATGTCAGCGCAATACGAAACGAGTGAAAAAATTATAAAAGCCGTAGAAAAATATACAAGTGACTTTTGGCAACTAAAATGTGCTAATCAATATGAAAAGTAATGACATTTTTATTTTCTAATAGATTCGTCAATATCTTGATTTTATATAAGCAATTGAATTTTTAAATCGTTGTGTAGGCCACAATATTTTACGCAAAATTGTCAAGTCGGCGTAGTGAACTCAGTTTCATAACAGTAACCTATAAACAGAAATTATAACAAATTCACCCACGGAAACAAATAATAATACTTAATCAGGTCTTATACATAATTCGAATTGCGCGGGAGTGTACGCACCGGCCATGTCTGCGGCTGGCCCAATCACGGCACGCCATTGCTTGTCGCTGCGTTATGTTCGTGCAGTTCCTGCTGTCTTGCAAATTGTAAACAAAACAATGCGGTTTCAATATCGCGGTTCCCTTTAAAAATGTGTTATACGAGAATGGAATCAAATATTAAATTTTGATGTAGTTGTGCACAAAGAAACGATGCCAAAGCAGTGATTTTTAAGGGAAAATAAACATTTAATTCCACAGAATGTGTCGTATGGCATATACGAACGATAAATGTAAATAAGCATAATTACATAAAATCAACCACAACAAGCAACAAATAGTTTCCATTTCCAGTTAGAACAAGTTATTTCTAGTTAATGTGTAATGTAAAAAAAATGTTTTATGATATTCAATAACAGTAAGTTTTGTATTACATAAGGTGCATTGGGATTTGAGCGAGTAGAGAGTGTGTTCGTGTTTTGACTTGAAAGTTACAATCTATGATTTTTTCCTTACGATTTACGATTGATGCCATTTTTATGAAATTGGATATATTTGTCAATACTTTATGATACTCCGGTTTAAAAATATTGCTAGATAAAAAAATACACGTGTTTTGTTATGTATAGTTCAAATTATATTATTTTTACATGAACTGGCAATTTCGTCAACTCATGGGGAAATTCCGAATGACTGCAAATATGGTTTTAATGTACTATCAGCTTAACGTTCACATTTATTTTTTGTTCCGCATTATCCCTTATAAAAATATTATTGGTTCATGTTCAATAACGTTATTTTTTTGACGTGATAACGTCTTGTAAATCGATAAACACCGGCTGCACGCACGAAAAAGTATCACGAGCCGCTCGTTACTTTACAATACCTACAATGAGCCGAGCGGTCGGCTTCCTTCCTTTTTGAATTTGATTCTATTAGGACTTGCGATTGCGATTGGTGAGTAGGTAGGTAGGTAGATAGGTAGATAGTTACGTAGGTAGGTAGGTAGGTGGGTAGATAGGTAGGTGGATAGGTCGGTAGGTGGGTAGAGAGGTAGGTGGGTAGGTAGGTAGGCGGGTAGGTAGGTAGGTAGGTAGGCGGGTAGGTAGATAGGTAGGTAGGTGGATAGGTAGGTAGGTGGGTAGATAGGTAGGTGGGTAGGTAGGCGGGTAGGTAGTCAGTTAGGTGGGTAGGCAGATAGGTAGGCAGGTAGGTGGGTAGATAGGTGGGTAGGTAGGTAGGTGGGTAGGCAGCTTAGTACACGGTCATTTTATTGACATAGACAGATGGACATAGAAATATTCTGTGCGCGCACGAAAAAGCATGTCTCATTGTCACATTCCAATGTCACGTTCCGCGTGCAAGCGACAGCGCGGAAAAAGCGATAGAGGCGCGATCGGCCTACGCATTCGGCTTCTCTTCCACGTTATAACATAAAATCGTCCGTAAACCGACCTTACAGACAGCATTTTGTTTTTTTTTGGCAATTTATTTTCGAAATTACCTTACGAGGAAGCCGTGATTCTCATTTTTTTTTAAATACGGAGTCATGTTTTCATATTATTACCAAATTATTCTTGTCAACACAGTCAGAAACTGATTGCAACGTCCGGCTCTCGAGCCCAAAACCCTATTTTTCCATTGCCCCAAAACCGCTCGTCAATTGCTGTTCTTCATTACTTTGTTAAGTAATGTAGATGTGGGTATGCCGTACTTTAATCCAGCTACGTAGATTGTTGCTGTCATTTTGAACTTCTCTTATAGCTTTTTCTAAATCTTCTTGTAAGTATTATTGAATTCTCTTTCATTTATATGTCCGTAGCATGTTCAAACAGATAAAAATATTGTAATTAATTGGGTATCTTTAGGTTTGATAAGAAATAGGTTTACTTAACATTATATAGGTAATAAAAAAATATTTTAAATACATTCATACAAGTAGACACTATAAGTACTTATTAAGGTGGAGTGATTTTTTTAATCTGAATATTCCAATATTATCAATCGATGAACTTTTTATCAAAAAATAACGATAACAAAATAAGAATAATTGTATAGTTATATCGTTAAGATTGAGTACAAAAAAGCTTACTTATAAGTAAATTAAAGAAAGTAAATTATGCAGTATTTTTTTTAATTCGAATTATTTTTTTAGTTGTTTTTTTTTTTTAGTAAAAAGTTAATGTATACGTATCAATATAACGCATTTACTTCGTGTTGCATTGAATTGAAGTGAATTGAAGTAACAGCATCTAATTTTAATCAAAGAACGTAGCTAGTACCTGCAAATAAATAGGTATAATAATAACTGTTTGATATTCAAGTTAACGTAAAATACCTATAATAATGAAAAGTAACTATTAATAGAACATGAGAATGAATATTTGTAGGTTGCCAATATCTGCCAATTGAGTATGAAAAATAATTTGGGATTATTTCGAAAACATATTCATTCGAATTTTCCTCGTGAGGCAAATTCGGATGCTTCTTAAACCTATCGATACAACTTTATACGCTACTCAGTAACGCGTTAATGAAACAATGAAACGTTAAAACCATCAAACAATCATTTAACTTACCCGGTTCCAGAGTAACACAACAGGGGCTAATTTCAGAACTCCTTAAAAGACAAACAAGACTTAAACCTAGTCACTCTGTATTATACATGAAGTTCAAATTTTTGTATATACTATTTACTGTACCCTCGTACCCTATATATATAGCCCTCGTCTTAATATGTATTTTAGTACAAATATCCTTTGTCGCTTAAGGGGCGCCAAGCAAAATGTACGATTTCTCATGGTTTTTGTTCCGGTTGATTCATATAAAATAAATAAATAAATATTAGGGGGGACGGGGACAATCTTACACAAATCCACCTAGTCCCAAACTAAGCAAAGCTTGTACTATGACCCATAGTAGGCGACGATATACATAACATTCAGACTTATTTGGGGAGGCCGTGTAAGGTTGTCTCAAGCAAGGCTTGTAACCCGTACCGGTTAGAGCCACACTCTGAGAGCCTAACCCATAATAAAGGTTACGCTCGCAAGAATATCGCTCTAACTAGTTAATATCTCGAAGCGAAATCCATTTTTATAATCCCGGGTTCCCGGGAATTGAAAACTTAAAATATAATTTTTAAGAAGCCCACTCCATACTTGCTTATCTTTTATACAAATCGAACTAGTACCATTGTAAGCTCAATAAGGCTTGTGTTATGTGTGATAGACAACGATATATAAATAAATAATAAATAAATATCAGGGACACTTACACAAATCGACCTAGTCCCAAACTAAGCAAAGCTTGTACTATGGGTACTAGGCGATGGTATACATAATATATAGATAAATCATAATACTTAAATACATATAATAGATCAAAGACCCAGGAACAAACATTCGTTCTCATGACACAAACACTTGCCCTGGCCGGGATTCGAACCCGGAACCGGCAGCTTCGTAAGCCGTTGTGCAACCCACTGAGCCAAACGTGTCGTTAAATAATAAGAAATATCCTACCTACACTATACAAAAAAAAACCATTAAAACTTAGTTTATTTTCGTTCAATTTTCTAAGATAGCCAAAGCCAACTGAACATACCAATCATACGGTAATCTTGCCACGGGTCCGGTAACGTTGCCACATTTAACGGTACATGTGATTCCCAAATTTTAAATAGCCGCCTTTGAATATTTAGGACTTTTGTCTTTATTTTGTAAAAAAAAACTTTACACAATAAAAACAAAACTTTACCGGACCCGTGGCATGAGTTACATGAGTACCATATGATTGGTATGTTCACTTAAGTATGCTTAGAAAACTGCGTCGAAATAAACGAAGTTTTAAGGGTGGTATTTTTTGTGTAGTGTAGGGAAACATTTCTTATTATTTTTAATGTGTAGATATCTGAAACAAAACTTAAAAAAAAACCTTTAAAAAGCCAACAAACTAAGGTATATATATATATATAAACTTTTAATGTGTATAAGCCTGAAAAAAGTTTACAATCTAAGGTGTATACAGGGTGGTCCAAATAGTGACCCGATTTTTTTTTTAGTTTCTCGCACCCAGGTGTATCCAAAAATACTCTTTTTGGAAAATGGATTTTTTTGACTTATTTGTATCAAAGGCAGTTGATTATTTTAGGTATTCGAGAGTAATATAAAAATCACGTTGCAGAATTTTGTTACGGAAATCTTTTTTAATAATAATGTTATAATTTTTTCAGCCACTCCGGTAGAAATTTCTTAGTTACGCCTTTAAAAAATGTAACTTCTTAACTATGAAAAATCGCTTAATATACATGGGGTATTTTCACATATTTAAAAAAAATTGGGTCACTATTTGGAACACCCTGTATATGAAATTTTAATGAGTATATAAACTTAAAAAACGCTTACAAACTAAAGTTTGTATATGACATTTAAATGGGTACAAAACTGAAAAAAAGCTTAAAAATAATAGATGCGAGATTCTGCTGTAGATAATAAAATCGGGGTTCAGCGGGCAAAAAAAAAGAAAGTTTATAGTCGAGATAAGACCCTCATATTATTTGCACAATTAAGTACCCTAGTACTTTTGGAGCACCAATCCCTGTCGCGTAATTCCAAAATACAACTACCTATCGTATAACTAATGACCAATAACAATAAACATTTTTGGGAGTGAAGATCGGAATGAAAAAATGAATGTTTCTTAACCTACAGCAAATAAATCTCGCGTTAAAATGACGTTCGGAATTAGCCAAATATAATTCGGAATTGAACTGGTGAAATGCGAATAAAACAAACTCTTCAAACCTATTTAGTTACATGGTTTAGATTATATATATATATATCCAAGAACCAATTCATTTCGTCAATTAAACATTAACTTGACCTAATTTTTAGTATGGTAAATTAAAAAAGACGCAATGTCAACTCTTAAAACCTTTCGGAATTAGCAAAATACACAAAAAACCGGCCAAGAGTGTGTCGGACCATGCTCAGTGTAGGGTTCCGCAGCCGTTCATACAAAAACAAAGCACTGCAGATGAACAAAATACGATATAAAAAAGTGTACTAGCAAAAGAGCGTATCTCCACGGCACTTACGTCCTTTAGCTGAGATGCGCAGTTTTTTTGGCAATATATCAAAAACGGCTCGACCTATTTAATTTAATATAGTTTCAATATGAATTACTTATTTATAAAGCCACATTTTCATGATTTTTTCCATAATTTTTAGACGCGTGGTTGAAAAGCCTCTCTATGGGGTCTCCCCATATGGGGACGTTATTTTTAGGATTTCCGGAACGAATATTTACGAAACTGCTGTCTTTATCAAAAAATAATGTTTGGGGACCCCTATTATTTCTTAAAGACCTATTCAGTACACCCCACACACTAGTGTTGAAACGAAAAAATAAATGGACCCCACTTAAGGTGTAGGAGAGGTAGTACCCGAAAAAATATATATTTTATTTTAGCGTTTTGTCGGCGTGTTACACACAGACACTGATCAAGGAGCTAAGCTGCGGACGGATAGACGGACATGGCGAAACTATAGGGATTCCTAGTTGACTACGGAACCCTAAAAAGTTGCTAAGTTAAAAATAGTACTAATAATACACCGTATGAACAATCAAATAATCAGAAATATTATTGAACCAAGATAGGGTACAAGAGTCTAATTTTAACATTGTCTTTTGTATCATTTCTAAGAATTGGGCGGTGTTGGCGTAGTTTAACGTGTTTGGCTGCATACTTTGTCTGCTGACGCGCTGCGCAATATTCGCGCTCAAATTTAAATGTCGCGTACAACCGATAAGGTCTTATCTTATTTTGATATCAGGGGTCCTTACGGATACACTTCGACCCAGTGGGATCCTTTGTGTAATTACCCCTTCTTGCTACTCAATGGTTTGTTCTACCATCTCCATAAACCGGATGATAGATGCCATTGGTAGCGTCTGGAATTCCTTTGGCTGTGGGTAACCGATACCAAATTCCTCCATTTTCTGTCTGGCGAGGGCATGACATTCGCATAATAAATGCTCCATTGTTTCTGTCTCCTCACCACACATTCTGCAATCTGTATTGTCAGAAAGTCCCAGTTTGGCCAGGAGTCCTTTGACTCCGAAATGGCCTGTGAGCACCCCCATTATAATTCTGAGTTGTCTTTTGCCGTAGTTCCACAGTTTCTTGGACCAGCCCGATTCTACTCTTTCTATGAATAGCTTTGCATGCCTCAGGCCCGCCACTTTCTTCCACTCTTGCTGATGTTGGTTTTTGGCATGGTCCTTTATGGCCGTAACTATGGTCCCCTGTGAGAGTCCCACGCATGGTTCAGGTCCTACGAAGCTCGTTGCAGACCCTTTTCTAGCTAGCTCATCGGCGTTTTCGTTACCGATGAAGCCTTCATGCCCTGGAATCCATACCAGCTGCACTTTATTGTGCCTTCCGAGCTTGTTTAATGCTTGGATACCGTTGTGTACAAGTCTAGAGTCTACTTTGGGCGCTGATAACGCTTTCAGTGCTGCTTGACTGTAGCTGAGTATATAGATGTGCTTTCCTTTGCTTAGCCTATCTATGTTTTCCTGGGCACAGGCGATTATAGCATATGTCTCTGCTTGAAAGACCGTTGCATAACCTCCCATACTTGTGCTGACATTATAGTCTTTTGCATAAATGCCTGCTCTCGTACCTGATGCCATTTTTGATCCATCAGTATCCCAAATGTTATCCTCACCATCCATTGTCAGTGGTTTGTGATCTTCGGCCCATTCGTCCCTTGAGGGAACTTGCACTTTAAAGTTCCTTTGGAATTCATACCTTGGTTGCATTTTGTCACAGCTCATGGCAGTTATTCTGGCGAGGAAATGGTTCTTTTCCATGGATGTGTGCTTAGTTTTCGGCGCGCAGTAACTCCATAGGCCCAGGGTCTTTAGCCTATGCAGTGATTTGGGTGCTTCCGACTGTATCACTATGTGTAGCGGTGGTAGGTCTAGCAATACTTCTAGCGCCGCGGTTGGCGTAGTTCTAAACGCCCCTGTTATAGCCATGCACGCTGTTCTTTGGACCCTCATTAGGTCGTCTCTGCATGTGCTCTTTAATGTTCTTGGTCACCAGACCTGGCTGCCGTACAGGATGATCGGTCTTACCATCATGGTATAGATCCATCTCAGTACCTTAGGGTTTAATCCCCACGTTTTACCGTATGCCGATCTGCACATTCCAAACACTCTGAGTGCTTTTGGTATGTTATGATCGACATGCTTTCTCCAATTCAGTTCCTTATCCAGCGTGACACCAAGATATTTCACATCGTTGGACATCTCGAGTACCCTTCCATACAGTTTTAGTTGCTGCATGTCTTTTAGGGTTCTCTTTTTAGTGAATGATATTACCACCGCTTTGCCTGGATTAATGGATAGTTGGTGAACGTTACACCATCTCTCCACTTTCCTCAGTGCTTCATTCATGATTGCCGAAACCGTACTGGGAAATTTCCCATTTACGAGTATCACTAAGTCATCTGCATACCCTATCGTATAGATAGGTCCGCTATTGAGTTCCTCCAACAGTGAGTTCACCACCAAGCTCCATAGAGTAGGCGAGAGTACTCCACCTTGTGGACATCCTTTTGTTGTTGTGGCCATTATCTCGTCCCCCATTAGGGATGACGTTATTAGCCTACCGTTTAGCATATTTCCAATCCACTTGCATATGGTCGGTTCTATGCCATGTCTTGCAGCTGCTACATCGATCGCTTGGTACGTGGTGCGGTCAAACGCTCCTTCCACGTCTAGAAAAGCCGCCACGCACAGTTCCTTACCCTCTATGGCCTGTTCAGCTCTGGTTGCTACCAGGTGCAACGCCGTGTCAGTAGACTTCCCTGGTTGATATGCACACTGTAAGTTGTGCAGAGGATGCGTTTTTAATGGGCCATCCCTTATGTGTCTGTCCACCAGTTTCTCCGCAGTTTTTAGGAAAAACGATGACAGGCTTATGGGTCTGTAGGACTTAGCATCTCCGTAATCTGCCTTACCCGGTTTGGGCAGGTAAATCACCCTCACCATTCTCCATACACGTGGTACGTGTCCGAATGCTATGCACGCTCTGTACAGTCTGCTCAGATGGGGAATGAGTACATTTGCGCCCTCTTGTAGTAGAACGGGGTAAATTCCATCTGGCCCCGGAGCCTTGTAGGGTTGAAACGTTGACAGGGCCCATTTTAGTTTGTTTTGATCTACTACCTTCTTTGATGTGTCCCAATTGTGCCTGGTTGTGCTTGCAGCTTGTTCCATTTCACTAATTGCAACATCATCTAGTTCACCCTGGTGTATTACCGAGCCTGGGAAGTGCGTATAACACATGACATTGAGGGTTTCCAACCCCGTTTCAGTCATTTTCCCGTCACTATCTCTGATAGTTGTGAGCGGGACTGACTTAGTTGCAGCTAGTGCTTTTGTTAGTCTCATAACTGATAAGGTAATATTATTTGTTTCCGTGGGTGAATTTGTTATAATTTCTGTTTATAGATTACTGCAATGAATTTGAGTTCACTACGCTGACTTGACAATTTTGCGTAAAATTTTGTGGCCTTAACAACGATTTATAAATTCAATTGTTTATATAAAATCAAGATATTGACGAATGTATTAGAAAATAAAACTGTCATTACTTTTCATAGTGATAAATACATTTCACTTGCCAAAAGTCACTTGTATATTTTTTTTGGGCTTTTATAATTTTTTCACTCGTTTCGTATTGCGCTGACATCACTCGACAAAACTGTTAGAAAATAATACGGAATGTTAAAACAGTTAATTTGCGATGCCTTAGTGTAGAAAAAATACATTTGGATATTTTCTCTAGCCTCGTAAGTCCCCGCGTACTTGTACAAGTACAAATTAAAATCGAGTTTTGAACTCTTATGAAATTAAAGAAGGTTCGAAATTCAAAAGTGAAAAAATCATTCTGGGTCTTACGAGGCTAGGATTTACAGAGGTTGCTTACAAAAACTTTTTTTATACCTAAAGCACACTTACGATCCGTTAAAAATATTTTTGCCCATCAGTACTCAATATACTCTAACTGACTTCAAAAAATCACGCACTTGTATGTTATTGAAGTTCAAAACACTTCGCGTACTGGACTATACTGGTGCCATTAAAATCCTTTAAATGTACATAAACTCCCAAAAATAAGGAATATCTATCTCGACAATTATTTGACAAATGGCTGGCAGTATGTTGAATAATTACAAAAACATATATCTCGGCTTGCCCTTTTGTCTACAACCCTAGGCACGTCACTGGGTCACAGTGATTACCTAAACTAACCTAGTATTCTGGTAGTAGTTCGTTTTTGTTGGGGGTCACAGTTCTAACCTAATATAATCTACAAATCTGGTAGCATTTCATTTTCGCTGGTAATCACAGTACTAACCTAAACTACTATTCTGGTAGCAGTTCGTTTTTGTTAGGGGTCACAGTTCTAACCTAACCCAACCTACTACAGTTTTTCAAAATTTTTACTGTTGTTCAAAATTATTACCTAAACTTTACATTTTAGACAAATTCAAGCAAATATTAACTTACAGAGAAGTTACATAATAATCAGACTTGTAATAAATAAATAAATATTTATTTATTTTATGTATTTATTTACGTTTTTGTTGTAATAGCAATGCAGTTTTATTTATGGGATCGTGCTGTTTTACGCAAATTCGTCAAATTGTATTACCCAAACAAATCCGATTTTTGTCGTTTTATGTTTTGTCATAACAATTAATTTGACTAAATGTTTATTGTCTAATGTTTTTTTGCCTTAATAAATAGCATTTACTAAACGACCAAAATGCCTTAATGTCATTTTGCGTACTAATTAACTGCTGAATGAAAATTTGACTAAATTATAATTCGCGTATTGTAATGGACTACATGTAATTTTTTGAAAGTGACTACAATTGCAATATCTCGGATATATGGGCTCTCTGAACATATTAACATTATTTTTGGAATTTTGGGAAAACTCGTTTTTGAAAAAAATTGATACTATTAGCAAATTGTGATGTTTAGGCTCTACAAAGTTAATTCCTTTGCTTTTTATTTTTTGGCAATTATTAAAAAAGTTTTAACGTGTCATACGTGGTGGGTAATAATAACGACACAATAAAAAATCACAATGATCTACAAAAGTATAACTGTGACTGGTCTGGTTATGTGAGCAACAAATGTGATAAAATCACGGTAAAATGGTTATAATGATTAGAAAACATTACTTTTAATATAAGCCAATAATTGAGGCGTGTCTTCAAGCTGGCGAGTGACGGCTCATCCGTGACATGTGCTGGCAGCCGGTTGTAGACCGTCGGCACCATCACACGGACAAGTTTCCCCGACTGCACTAGTTAGTGTCGAACTCCCACGAGTTTGTAGGTATTCCGCAAGTTGCACCCGTGAAGCGTGAATGTCTGACCCTCATGTACCTCGGCCACTTGGAGTATAACTACGAAAGGTATCGTGCTTATTCGCAGATACTTGAAGAACAGCCTAGCTGAGGTATACTTTGGTTCCCCTGTACAATACTTGGACAGCACTATTTTGCATGCGGAAGACACGCTGCGCGTAGGCTGCGAGCCCCCAAAACTTCGCACCATATTGAATGAGCGAGTAAACGGTGGGGATATAGCACGAGCACAGCACACTTTTGAGCAACACCTTGGCAAGACGTCGCAATGTGAAGCAAGCGCTTCCCATCTTATTGATGAAATTATTGATGTGGTATCCCCATTGGATACCCTTAACCAGCTCAATCCCCAGAAATGTGGTACTCTGGAGCTGCTCCATGTTGGTGCATTCTACAAAGCGTAACCGAGCTCTGCCCCCGAGATAAAAGTGGGGAAAATAGTTTTTTTTTTTTAAGTTTAGTCCCGGGAGTATTTTGACACTTGAGTAGAGACATCACTGAGACGTTGTTGGAGGTTGTTTGTGTCGGTTGCGCCAATTACAGCGGCAACGTCATCGGCATACTTATACACATCTGCTGCTGGTATTGCTTCAGGAAGGTCGTTGGAAAGCAGTTACGATTATAGAACCTAACAACACATTCATTATTAAAATCTTGGTAATTACATTGTTTAACTTTAAAAGGAATGATAACAATACATCATCAAGTACTTCCAATAGACTAAAATTACAGTCCGGTGTGAGGTAATTTTTTCGAGATGCGCTCACGGATATAACTCTGTCACAGTTTAACAATATTCATACAGTTGCGCAACGAATGTACTTGCGCAGAGCAATAGTGCAGGGTGTCGTGGGGAAGCGGGCCGCCGACGCCAACTCGCCTAGTTGGCGTTCTTAAACTTAAAGGGCAGGCGCGTTCATGTTTTTAAGTGAGCGGTGAATGATTTTGTTTTATTACAATGGTGCGCGCCTGTTCCATGTACGGATGTACTTGCATAGACCACATTAAATAAGGATGTAAGATTCCATAGATTTCCCCGTGATGCGAGGTAAGATTATTTACCTTGTAATTATCTTGTAATTACGTTATTACGTAGATACCTAACTTCGATCTATAACCTATGTTGGAACTAATATCGTCTAGTAAGCACTATTATTTTGGAGTTGCTTGGCTCGACAATGATATTGCGATAGCATAGCGTTGGATTTCCCTGAAAACCGTATTTTTTGGTAGTTTGGACCACGTTCTGGATATAGCGCATTTTATTTATTAATGAAACACAGTACCTATAATTATAGTGTATGTAAAGTGTCAGTGTGAATGAATGTTAATCTTTATGTTCTTCACAATTCATACTTGTCTTTTAATGTAACACCTTATAGTCTGTATTTATTTATGACTAGAAGAAGGGCACCTTCGTTCGCGAAATCGGGTAAAAAGTATCCTATAACCATCGTGGAATATAAATCGTTGCATAATAATGACGTTTATTTTATTTTCCATTTTGTAACAACCCTAGCACATTCGCGCATGAGAGCGTAAGTACTTACACGAGCGGCGGCGTCGCCCGACATCAAAGGCGTTTCACTACTGTAGGGAATATTCCCTATATTGTAATACTGTGACTCTGTTAAACCTTTAAACGCTAAGAACAACTAAAGGCGTCGTAAATCGTCGCAATAATAATTACTTGACGTGCGACTGACAACGCCATTCAAATATGAAAGCGTGTAAAAGGATAATTTAAAACCGGGTGTACCGAACCAATTAGGGAATGCAAACCGGTTTTAACCGAAATGGGTAACCGGTTATAACCACCCATATAGACCAATTTTAATACCCGGTTATTAAATAGAAAACCGGCTTCGATTTCGGTTATTTTTAATAGATATATTTGGTTAATTATATGTTTTTTTTTTCATTTTTTTTTTCATTTGTCTGTGATTTTGAAAGGATAGATTATATTAACAAATTTTAGGTACTTAAATTTTAGTATATTAGGAAAGTTCTATATATATATATATATATTTCCTATTGCATATTTGGAACAAATAAATGACAATGACCATAAAAATTTGGAAAAACGATATTCAGTGCTGCCCGTGCAAATACAATACAATTGATTAAATTTTTACAATAATTGCGGCTCATCTCTTCAATATAGGCCACAGGAACCTGATAATGATTTAAACAAAGAAGCAGTGAGAACAATTTTTTTTTAGTACTTCATAATAAATATAAAACTCCATGAGAAAACTCTACCTAGTTGAACATATAACGCGACATCGTTTTGTAGTAAAAGAAACTGCATAACAAAAATCATTTCATTGCAAATAGCTTTAAAGAAAATCGCAGCTATCGGAGATAGTTTTAATCTAAAGCAAAAAGTTATTCTCAACGTTGATGCTGATCGTGTGTTTTAAGTAAGCCGCCGGATATTCGTTTCTGCAGTAAAGTATAAAGCAAGTTATGTGTCTAAATAATAGGGTTTTAGATAGTATAAAAAATGTAAAGATTATTTAAGATCCTGATAAAACAAGCAAAATAAACAACGTTTAAATTTTGAGTTCGATATCTTACGTGTAACTTTTTTTATGAGTCCATTTTTAAAGTATGAAAATATTAATAACTAATAATACCATTCATTAATCCATAAAATGTTTTGTAATTTATGTTACAAAACCGTTTCGATAAACGCAAGTTTTAACATAGCTGCAGAACAAAGTTCTTATTTTCCTTATACAAGATACTAGCGTGTGACGTCACATGCTTGTAGGCTTTAGTATAAAGCGTTATTTGGGAAAGTCCGAAAATGTGCTTTAAACGTCGTATCTCGGGGAGTTTTTATGATGTTGGAGTAGTTTTTTCACCAATATTTCTATTATTAAGACGTCGTTTTATAACATACCATAAAAAAATGACAAATAGCCTATTCTAAAGTTTCATATTCATTCAAACAAAATGATTTGGTCATTAATAGTGTAGATTTGATGTAAATCCGCTAATACTAATGATGACATACGACTTTACCATTTGAACTTTTACACTTTTGCCATTATTCTTTGTCAAAATTGATTTTAATATTAATTCAGTAGACTTAAGTAGCTACGTGCCTATCGTACTAAAGTCTAAAAGCTTATCATTCATTATCATTCGAATGCTACTGTTACAAAAGTTAGTTGTTAATATGAAAGTACCAGACCGATTTTCACAGCTTAATATCTAGTTTCGACATGTATTTCTACGATTTCTGCAAGAATACGATATAATAACCGATAATCGGTTATTTTTAGATCATAACCGATATAATACCAGGTTATGTAGTTTTACCGGTAATTGCATTCCCTATACCCAATCCAGCAAATTTATGAACTTGCCGGAAGAGTAATCAAAGCTATCTATACCGAGTAAAATCTATAGCGAGTTTTATGTATCGTACAATTATTAATTTTTTACGCTTCCTATCCAGTCAACATAGGGTCCATTGTATTCGAGGTGGACTACCATGTTCGACATTTTTATGAACACATTCGGTAAGTAGTTAGTTTTGCATTTCAAATGCATTGTTCCTTACGTCAATAGTGCTCAAGGGCATCAGCCATTAATTAAAACATAATTCAGAGCCAAACACATTACAAATAAAGATGCTTGTTATAATAAAACAAAACCTACATTATTTCAATAACTACCTACCATTCGCCTAAAAACAAGAATAAGTAAAATAGTCTAATAACATACGGTGACATGTTCAAGAATATTCGAGTCACATTACACTTACCTGGTCTAAATATGTTTCAGGGATTTTATACGAGTTGAAGAAATTCAGAGAAGAACTGGGGCGGGTGAGGAAAATCTTCAAACTTATTAGACCAAGAGTGAACCTGTCTAATATTTATTTACATGTTTATATATATAACAATGATTCTGATTTCTTGTTAAGTGTAAGTTATCAATAAATAAAGATACATATACGTTTAATGTGCATTGACTCAGTTGTAGGTAAAATAAGAATCAATACTTGAAATAGAAGAAAAGCCCTCTAAAAAAAATTGATAGTTATGGATTTTCTTATATTGACCCACATGGATTGCTCACTATGATATTATTATAATGTACTTTAAATTATCGTGTCAGAAAATTGCAAGAAAGAATGTCAACATCAATTAAAACCACAGATATAATAGATACCATAGATGACGCAAATGCATCTACTTCGCGTGTCGGAACCCCGACCAAGCGTCGAGGTTGACCGTCGCTATCGACAGTCCACGCACGTCAGTTGTTGCAGTCGGACGTCCGTGAAAACTTAAAAAATGCCTCGTTACGTGATAATTAACTGCAACAGTCCAAAAATTGCAAGCATCCAAAGGCAAGGAAATATTTCCTATCACAGGGAAGTATTTTTAAAATTATATTATGCGTTAATTCATTTTAAAATGATTTTTTAAGTATTTCAAGTTGTGATTCCAATAACATACCTAAATAACAAAACTATATTTACATTACATAACGTTACAAAATTATATTTACATTACATACCGCGTTTGCTTTGAGCGTTTGTTCTGACGTTGTGCGTTAAAGAGACGATGAATATCGGAACAAACTAAACTGTCGCGCATCGTTTCGACTTCGTGGTACAGGCCATTTATCATTCGTCTGTCTAATTTAGCGACTAGTGTTGTTCGGTTTATAACATATATTAATTATCGATTTTAATCGATATCGTACAGACGAATGATATGTTAATATAAAAAAAAAACAATTAAGTAGTCAATAATAATATTATTGTTTTTGAAATTCAATTTAAATATCATTTATTTAATAAATCCCTTTAATATCATTCGTCTGTCAGAAAATCAATGTCATTCACGTTAATCGATTTGTGATTTTTAGGTTATCTAAAATTATTGTGTTTCTTACCATGCATTTCTATACTTAGCTCTCGTGTTGCAATAAAATATCAACGAATATATTTTAATTAACTTACTTGAGATTACGCGAAGGTATTCAACAGCGTCGAGAGAATGAAACCGCTCAAAAGTGCGACCTCTCATATTGAAACTTCTCGACCTATTACTCGATTTATGGCGTAGTACGCGGCCACGCGGGGGAGTGGGGAGTGAGTGAGCGAGACTGCAGATACAAAATCTATGAGTATGAGCGAGACAGTTCAATCGTTGCGGGGCGGAGGTGCATTGGTGTCTTAGAATCGGTTTGGATTTCTCATCACTAAATTTCAGCTGTGACGTCACAGTAGGTGGTAAAAAGTCGGCACGCTTGGTTTCAATACAAATCGTCATATAAGCTTTATCTAGTGTTTCTATTATATCTGTGATTAAAACACAAGCTGCAGAATGTTATTTACCTTTTATAGCGGTGTCGAAACTCTTTTACTAAGTGGTTGTGTAGTTTATTTTGCTAATCAGACTAGCGTCACTGAATCAGATTACCTGTAGATTAGAAATACCTGTTCATAACTTTAACTAGATAGTATCTCATTTTGTTAACTATACAGTCACGAGTTGATACGGTTAGGTTTTCCTTCAGAACGATATGCACTTAGGATAAGGCTTTACTTGTTAAGTCGTGAATGTCCGCGAACGGTATTTGGTGACATTAGGCACGGTCGGCTCTCACGTACAACGCATGGAACCGTTGCGTGAGCTCAGATGAATCGTCCACTTTCTACGAAACAACGACAGCTGTATTTACATTACATGCCTTTGTTTATAATGAAAGCCTTATCATTTACATGGCGCTAATAAGAAATTATTTTCATCAAACATTGCTTTTAGCTACGCAATCCAATACCCACACAAAAGTAATAAGTGTCTACCGTGTACAATCGCAAACGCATAACATATAATTTATTCGCATTGCAATAGGCTAGTTTCCTGAGTAAAAAAACCAGCCAAATGCGAGTCGGAATCGCGCAACGAGGGTTCCGTACAAATTTTTACTTACCCTAACTTAGCTTACTTAACTAAGTTTGCACCTGATATCTATAGCATTGCATACAAATCAGGTGCAAACTTAACGCCGGTTGGTTGTTCAAATAGGTTTTTTGCAAATTAAAAGAGACATGGCTATAATTTTCGTGTAATATTTATGTTTATGTGTACAAATTGTGAAAAATTCAAAACGTTCGATTGGTAAACTTCGGAAATAAAGGGGGGGAACGGTGTTGTTTTTTTTTTCACATTTTCCTTAATAAAACAAAACTAATCAGAATAAAAAAATGAGCAGGTCAAGCCCTTTCATATGATACCCCATTTGACCAAGTAGCTAGATTTTTAATTTTTACCCCCCCTCATATTCATCATTTTTTAATATTTCCTGTGCAATACATGTGGGCTGACCATGTTTATAAATATTCAAAATTTCAAATAGTTAGCATAAGTAGTTTTTGAGATATGGCGCTTTAATAGTCGGACAGACAAGACGGACGGACGGACGGACGGACGGACGGACGGACGGACGGACGGACGGACGGACGGACGAACAGACAGACGGACAGAAAGACAGAGTCGCACCATAAGGGTTCCTTTTGTACCTTTTTGGTACGGAACCCTAAAAACATTATTCTAATTAGTCCGTCACTTAGATTGTTAAACAATATTGGACACGTATTTTTTCTTTTGTCAATCAAACCAAAAAAGACAAAGATAAGGCGCCTCAAAGTTTGGGAGTGGGGCGTGAGGCGAATGACGTCACGGAGAACTTTAACGGGCTTCATTCATTTTTTTTTATTTAACTGACAAGAGAAAAAATACGAGTCCAATATTTTCTGATAATCTAACTGACGGACTAATTATATTTTTTAGGACACAAGCCTATTGGTAAATATATTCAAAGTAATCTAAATATACCGACAAGATTACAAAATTGTGAAAATATTATATTCCCGATTTCTCCAGCGATGACAATAGACATCAAGCTTGCTTTCTCCTCACTAAGAACCGGTAAATACGATAATTACCCGCGAGACAATAGTTCCGCATTGGTAATCATCAATTAAATAATGCATGCTCTGCATTCTATGTATAGTCTTGCGGTGGTTTAACTCTAATAGATGAACATGGAAAACTGTAGACTGATTTCGCTAAATAATCGGGTTTCGTGGAGTCCTGATTTACGCGGTCTAAAGACCCAAACTTAAATAGATGAAGGGTTTCATAAAAACAAAAAAAAAACTTGTTGAGTGTAGAAGTTAGGTTTAAATTGTTCTTATGAATAAAAAAACGGCCACGAGCATGTCTGCAGACGTCTATACGAAATACACACTACAGTTGGAAAAAATACGATATTTTCATACAAAAAATAAAATAAAAATACGATATGAAAATATCGTATTTTTTCCAACTGTAGTGACACTAGCAAAAGAGCGTATATCCGATCGTGTTGAAAAAATATATCGTTGAAAGTATTTAATGAGCTGTATTTTTGTGACATTTTTCATATATTTTGGCTAAATATATGGTTTAGAAAATAGACGGAGCGGGGGGGACAATTTATACAACTTTTGGAGCGATTATTTCCGAAAATATCCACTAAATTAAAAACATTTTTAGCAACTTCAAAATTATTTTGAAAGTACGGTCGAAATGTGTGCTATACTTTAATATTTGCTGATTTTTTTTTCCTTTCGATTACATGTATGGCGTGCCTCCCTCGATTTTTATTTATTATTATTTTAATATCAACTAAGTAGCGGCCTACACAAGACACCTATACTCCAAATTTCTCTCCAAGTCTCAAGTGCATATCAATCGAGAGCATTTGTCAAGAGGATACTTATGAATGCGAGGGCAATTTGTCCCAACACGAGTGGGGGCGAGAACGGAACCCGGGGTCTGGTCGCATCCTCAGCCGCAGAGACACGACGGAAATGGCGATTGTGAGACAATTTAAATCGTTCGCCGGACCCATCCTCCATTATCAGAGACATTCCGACCTCAATTCACAGTGATCACCTTTTTATGATCTATGGGAGGACAAAAATCCGGCAAATCGTTACTAATTATGAACCATGACACTGTGTACTGCCTAAATGAGTGATTTTTTTCACATAAATAAGCTACTCAATTTATAGTTACCATTAACATACAATATTTAGTGTAGTTTATTAGTGTAGTTGACTTTACGCATAGAGTTAAAAAATCGGGTACTGACTATAGACCAACGAAGTTATTATAATAATATTCAAGATACTATATTTTTTACTTAAGATGCTTATCTTGTCTAGTCACGCAAAATATATCCTTGTACTCGGTACCTAGATACCACTGCACTTTATCTTGCCGACATTGTCTTAAATAAAAGCCACGGTACTGCACGAACACCGCTAAATTTTTTTGATTCGTAAGATAACTAACAAATAATAATAAAATATAATACATATGTACTATAACTTTTCATTCCGCACCGCACTAGTAATATTCTTATCGGGCAAAATATATGGAAGAACGTGTTGACAACAGGTAGCAAGCGGGCGGATGGACGCAGTTCGTGTTACCCCTATCAGATAAAATTGGAGCAAAGCAAACAACCTAAGTTATTATTTCTTTATTATTTGCCTTACGAAGTGTGTCAGTAATGTAGGGAAGCTCAAACATCTAGTTGTTACAAAGGCTGGGAAATGACATTGCGATGAGTATAATTTTGAAGAACGAAACGTAACCTAGTCTTGTTAACCTACTTTTGTTACACAATATTTATCAGTGAGTGAAAAAATAGCTTAATATTGAATTTGACACGATCATTATAGACTTAATAACTTTATTAACATTACATAGCGGCACTCATTCACTTTTAATTCACTCTTAGTACCTATTTTTTTCCTTTATTATTTTTCATCAAACTCGCTTAGGTTAGCTTTTTTTTACAATATGGATATAAGAAGTAAAATACAAAAATGCAAATACGAAATATATATTCATTATAAAAAACCTAACCTTAGGGTACCGCCAGGTCAGGTTCAAGCTACTGGTGATTAGGCCTGCACCGAGAGGAACCTTCTAACGATGAGCGCCGTGTTCAGGATTTCTGCCTTCTGTATCTGACTGACCCTTGATCCGGTCATCTAGCAGAGTCTCTGGAGATGTTGGTAGAGACTCTTAGTTATAAGACCGTTTACCGAAACCACTAGCGGCGCAATTACGAGTAGTCAATAGATAGTGTTATTAGTCTATTTTATAAATTTGCCGCCATTAATAAACTATTGAGAGTACGGGGACCGAGATATACGAATACATGAATTAAACGCAGCAAAAAATTATAGTGAGTTGTATTTTAATAATCCCAGTTTAGATACCTGAGCAGTGAATAATCCATAATAATCCATACTAATATTATAAATGTTATTGTGCGTCTATCTGTTACCTCTTCACGCTTAAACCGCTGAACCGATAGGAATGAAATTTGGTATGGAGATATTTTGAGTCCAGGGGAAGGACATAGGCCACTTGTTATCCCGGAAAAAAACCCTTATCCGCGATAAATGAATTTAAGGCGGACGAAGTTGCGGGCAGAAGCTAGTTGGCTATATATAAGGGTGATTCTCAATAGTTCGTGCTAAAATTGCACAATTAGTAACATAAAGTTTCCCAGAGATGTGCATGCCTATAGTTCTTTTATCGATACTATACATTACGTGGACTCAGAATGCGGAAATAGTTTATTTATATGTTATTTTGATTTTTAGATCCCGATAGGACACTTGAAGAGTTTGCTCTACATTTATGTAGACTTTGCTATATACAGATTATCAAGTAAAAAAAATAGCTGAAAAAATCCAATTTTTTTCTTTATTTTCATACTAATCAATATTTTAGATTGAATAAAAATGTATACAGACAAGCAAGTTGTACAAATGTCTCATCGAGGTTTGAAAAATATAGATGTAAAAATATGTAGTAAAAAAAATATATTTCTGAGCATTTTTAAAACACATTACCACTAATCACTGAATAATACGTACGAAAGTTACTATTCCATATTTAATGAGAAAACCGAAGTAGCCACATTTATTCTTTTTTTTTATGAAGTTTAATTATTTAGTGGAGAACACTTCATAAAAGTTTCACTCCATCGTATACGAGTGGATATTATAAGAACTAATAAGAAAATTTAAGTACCTACACAATTTCTATATTCGCCCGAGCGTAAACTGAACCACTATTTGATCACAAGTAAACCAAATTAAAAAAAAATAGTCACGAAAAAGTGTATGTTAAACCTTCTAAATTACAAAATTAGAAACAGAATTAGTCCGCCATTTTAAGAGTGCCGTATTTATTTCCTACTGTTTTCGTAAACGATGATGAGATGATATTAAATAGCTTGTACTGACGTACATATAAAGGGACCCTCACCGTTATAAAAAAATCTACCCTAATTATTCCATGGCAATTAATATACAATTACATCTACTATATATTCACTATGTGCTACGAGTCACTATTTTAAAGGTCGTTACATTTATAACATATCAAGTAACAATTTTAAATAACAGTAGTGTGGCATATGATGATTGAAGTTAACCTAAGTATAGAAGTGTCACCTGCGATGTAAATCATTAAATATTAAGTTTTTTCGCGAAATCACGAGCGGTACGTATGCGTCGGTCGAGTGAGACTGGGTCGCGATAGCGGAATGTGCGTCACTCCGCGGTCTTTGCCGAGAGCGGACTGCGGGAGACTCGGGATGCGTCAGCCGAGCGACTCGCGGGACTAGTCGACCGTAACAAAATCTTACTCGTATATGGGAAATTACTTATCAAAATAAACAACTTTTGTATATTTCTGATAGTTTCTTATTGTTGTAGAAAAAAAATAACACGTTTAAAGCATCTAAAACCAACCAATCAACTGTTGATTACTATTAGCCAGAGGCGGTAGTTTGAAAAATATTTAGTTAATTATTTGATTCTGAGTCCACAAAACGCAACCGTTTTAGTTCTATAATAGTAATAACAAGAAACTAAAGAACTTCACATATATATGAAGATATCAGGGGCTATAAGATTTACCACAGTTTTAGTGAGCTTTGCAAAACCGTACAAAAACATCCTGCAGGAGCTAACATGACGTTAACTTTCCTGTTACGGAGAACAAGTTCAAAACGGGTTAATTGCTGGACGCTTATAGATTGTCGATCGATTCATAACATCTAGATGGTGATTATCTACCAATAAATGGACGATAATAGCCCTAAATAAAAATGATTGACATAACTTATTGTAATTAATAAAAACGTATTAAGATTCAGAAAAAAAGAAGATAATTTGCAATAACTGAACCTATTTTCTCGAACCATAGCTAAATAATAAAGTCACTTTTCGCACAAATAAACGAGATCAATATCAGACCTTCCGTGCATTACGAGCGCCAAGCGCTGATACCACAGAAAAAATAATAAAAATAAATAATAAATAAATACTACGGGATAATTCTACACAAATCGAACTAGTCCAATGGTAAGCTCAATAAGGCTTGTGTTATGGGTATTAGACGACGATATATTTAATAGATATATTAACTTATATACATAGACAACATTTGCATATACATCTACATATATAGAAGTTAAAAAAAAACATACAAAAATTGACGCAGGTACTTAAATGACTTTTTTCTTGAATGTGGTTCGAACGAGTATGAGTAACATAAGCTCATAAAAATAATACATTAAAGAAAAAAAGCTAATGGTATTTTTTCTGCAAATGACCCATAAAGGGTAAATAATGGGTTTGGCAGGCACTATCTTTTATTCTTCAGGGTCAATTTTACCGACGTAGTATAAGCCTCATTTCAATAATAAATCATTAATTGTGAGGAAGTTTAGTAAAACGTCCCACTTTGTCGATTCTAGTTTTGGAGTTACGGGCAGTTTAGTGAAATATAGCCAAAACCTACCGAAAATTGACTTTCAATGAAAACTGATAGAACATACTGTAATAAACCTATGATTTTGATGTCGACCCATAAATGACCAATTTAAGCACCTTTTTAAGGCTTCAAAGTTTAGTGCCCAGCGTCCCACTTTGTCGAATACCGAAAAAAATCGTCGATATCATATTTGTGCCTGCTTTAGGGAAAAATTTCTACTTTGTCGATATGGAGTTATGAGTAGTTTGTAATATAACAAAACATAAGCTATCTTTCGGTGAAAAAATAAAGTCTCTAAGTGCTATAGTTATTTTTTTTTTAATTCTTCAAACTTGCAAAGGTGAAAAAGCGACAATTGAGAAAACGTTACTTAAAGTTTGGGACCGCAAAAAACACACTTGTACTTTGAAGTTATGGAGTGGTTAGTATCAAATGAATTGGCATACTTTAAGGATTTCAAATTCGTCAAAATCATGTATGTTACCTTAGTAGTTTGAATGTTACGGAGGCTTGAACATAAAAAGAGAACGAAAATATGTCAATCCTGAATATGGGTTTATTTTCTATATTTATAACATGACACGCAGATTTATCATTAAAGTTGTATTTATAAATGTATTCTCATGCTAAAAAAGACAGAAATAATTCTATGGATCCCTTTAGTTAGTTATTATTTCAAAAAGTTAAGAAAAACTGAATTGAAAAGTACAGAATAAAAAAATACAAATGACAAGCTTTAACCAACGTTTTCTCAATTGTCGCTTTTTCACTTTTGCAAATTTGAAGAATTTAAAAGAAATAACTATAGGACTTAGAGACATATAACTTTCACCAAAAGATAGCGTATGATCTGTAGTATTAGGAACTACTCATAACTCCATATCGACAGAGTGGGACCTGCCCCCGTATTGCCTAACGCATTTGACGCTCGCAATCGGAATCAAGTGTCATGATTTTGTATGGGCTATGACAGTTGATTCCGATACCAAGTGTCAAAATTTCGTTAGGCAATAACCCCGCTGGACCGTTTCCCAAAAACAGTCACAATTACACGTGAGTAAACTCATTTTACGTTTCGTCAATAATTAACCTAAAGATAAAATGTCTAAACTAGAGAATAATCTTACACCGCCAATTTCGACTGAGGGTCAATTTCACCGACGTAGTATAAGCCTTATTCCAATAATAAATCATTAATTACACGTGAGTAAACTCATTTTACGTTTCACCAATAATTAACCTAAATATAAAATGTCTAAACTAGAGAATAATCTTACACCGCCAATTTCGGCTGAGTGAACTGTTAGATGTAGATTATTGTCATTGTCACTGTCGAGTGAATTAAATACTTACTTCACAATTGATTTATTACTCGAATAAATTTAAAAAATACGCTATCGATAAATTGTCTATCTTACTTGGGTGCATTACGATTTCATCCAATTCATTCGTTCAACGTTACTTAGTAACTATGCGAGACATTGTTATCCGTAGACTAGCGTGGTGAAATGGAAATGAAGTTAACCATTGAGTAAATCGTTAGATTTCGTTTATACTGTGTTAGCTACTCTCGTGTAAATTGATTGTTGGTGAAATCGGCCCTTTGTTGTGTAACGGGGAATAAACTGATGTTTAAAGTATTGTGTTTTTAACATCCGGCCCAAAAAGGAGAAGTGTGAATAGTTTACCAACCTAGCTCGTGAATGGATAAAACGGTTTTGATTTCGTTAGATTGTGTGTGAACGGTAACTTGATCAAGAAGAGCCTAATTAAAAAATATATTTTCAGACGATTGAAGATTATCAGGTTTTTTAAGAGTGTAGGAGCTCTTTTATCGTTTCAACGATTACTTATCTATACTATTATAAAGTTGTAAAAATGAAATATTGGTTTGTTTGTATGTGTCGTTGTGACTTCATCACGCTAAATCGGCTAAACAGAGACAGATGGTTATTGGATACTTTTTACCAGACTATGCTAAAGAAAAAAAGAGGGTTTATGACTTTTTCTTCTCCGCGAACGAAGTTGCGGGCCCCTTCTAGTTAAATGTAATAATCCAGAGGTTAATTCTCTGGACTGTCAACGAAATACATCTCGATAGCACGATTTGGGAGATTTTGCACTACGTGACGAACTCGTACAGATGTAGTGAATAATTGTTTTCCGTTGTATTTTCTCGGAAACGTTGGTATTTGTACTGTGACCGACTGCAATAGTACGCCGGGACATATCCCGGTTTGCAGCATGGTCACAGTGTAAAAAGTAACAGTGGGCCGACGCCTTTGATTTTTGCGTTAAGGCCGACACCGCACAAGGTCACCTTACCTACCTAGGGTTGTCACAGACTTACACTCAAAAAAGGAGGGTACTGTTTTTAGGTTTCATGTATGAATGTGTACTAATTTTACAGATGGCGTCCATTTTGGAAATAAAGATGGCGGACGTCACTTCAAATATAGCAAGCTTTCACATATAGGCATAGTATTTCTTAGGATTCGCATACTACATATCCTACTTGCATTATTATCTAATATCACAAGAATGACATTATATATATTTCATATAATGGACGCCATCTGTAAAATTAGTACACATACTAATTTTACAGATGGCGTCCATTTTGGAAATAAAGATGGCGGACGTCACTTCAAATATAGCAAGCTTTCACATATAGGCATAGTATTTCTTAGGATTCTCATAATACATATCCTACTTGCATTATTATCTAATATCACAAGAATGACATTATATATATTTTATATATAAAAATAAAAATTTATGAAAAGAGAAAAAATAATACAAAATTGTCAAAAATGTATATAAATTTTTATAGCGCTTTTATTGCACTTCTTTACCCTTTTTTTCCTCATTGTTCAAATCGGGCTCCCATAGGGCTTTGACAGAATAACAGCGTTGCAGTTTGCCTTCATGCAAATTGCAACACCATGCTGAGTCAAAGCCTCTTCCTTATCGCACACATTGCTGGTCTCTTTGAAGGCACTTTCACTCTTGTGTATTATACAGGGTGTCCCAAGAAGTAGTGATATACTGAAGCTGGGAGGTAGAGGACCTAGAGGGCTATCTAAATTACCCCCATGTATGTTCCGCGATTTTTCGTATTTTCGGAGTTATGACTTTTTTTTTTAATTTTTCACCTATCGCCGAGTACGATGGGATTTTTATTTATGGTGACGTGAATTATTGCGGTAGATGCTTGATTTTTTTTGTGTGCTAAGCTGATAGATAGGCCAATTCAGTATGGTAACATTTACTATCGTTAGATCTTTGAATGGAATAAAAAAAAATTAAATGCCAAGAATGATAAAATTACCGAATATGTTCACAACTTCAAGGGGCTTTAAAAAGATAAAATCACATAAAAAAATACCGTTTGGCTTTTAAAAACTTGCTCTATCTATCAGGTAGCTACCCTGAAAATTTCATTTTATTATTCATAAGGCTTCAATCAAAAAATTGAAATCTAAATGTGGTAAGTGCAAAATTTTCATTTACATGATGATTAATACAAACAAAGTAAAACAAGGTGTTTAATTACAAGAAATTTTCAAATTAAATAATATTAATATTTACCTTTCCATTGAGCGTGGAAATTCATGAAAGTTCTTTATCTATGGAGGAAGACGACATGCAATTACAAGACACGCGGCAGCCCTCGAAATCATATCCCTGAATACTAACAATGGCGCGTATCAGTGTTGTTCCTATCAAATTTTGGGTTGCCGTGTACCGAGCCGTAAATTGCCGTATTTTGTAATAAAATCTTCGATTATTGCCGTATCAACTAAATACGCCTAAAAAAATGCGTATAAAGAAACAGCAGATGTCGATGTCGATACAACAAGGACTAAATTTTTAAGATTAATTACTTCAAGTTCAAAAAATTGTGACGAAGTTACCAATGAGTTAAAACTTTAAGATTCCCGATTGAAACTAGAAATTAATTACGCGGCAGCACTACGTCGCGAAATATGATTAGAGGAGATACTCAGAATCTCGAAATTCGAGGTTCGTATCGTGCCGTCCCTCTAGTTCTTGTGTTCAATTGCATTAGATTAAGTGAGTAGGCGCTATATGATTCTCATACTCTTCGACTCCAGATTTATTAAAAATAATTATTATTTTTCCCACCAACATCACGTTTACCTTTTAGACTATAAATTGTCATAACAGGAGTGACGTCACTAGACGCTGATTGGTGTATTCAAATACGTTCCATTTCATGTTACTTTAATTTAAAAGATTCTAAAAATATAAATTAACTAAAAACGTTAGAGTGGCATTTGTTTTACATTTAAATCAAAAATTGTTCATGAATATTATAAATGCATCTTCTCTATTCTATCATTGACGTCATTATCATTGACGTTGGGTCATTGACGAATTCATTGGTCTAAAAGTAAACATGTATTTAAGTAGTTAGGTTTACTGTTTATTTGCCGATTCAAAAAAAAGAGTAATGCACGAATAAAACGTTGACAATTGGTAACTCTATGCATTTTGTAATCTGTCCAATAGGATACGTGAGCGTAAATGTTTTGTTTTTGTAACTTTGTTTTTTTTACGAGTTGTGAATTTGTGAAACGGCGAACGGTCTGTGGCGATAGCTCGCTTACGGCGGCGCCAGAATTGCCGTATATTCTGATACGGTAATGGAATTCCTGCCGTATACCGTGTTTTTGATCCAACGACAGCTGAATTGCCGCATATTACGGCAATTGCCGTGTATCAGAAACAACGCTGGCGCGAATGAAAGTCAGGGATCGCCCCTTCCCCCCCCCCCCCCCCCCCCCCTGACACTCCGCACGGTTGCCCTGTCTAGACGCCTTCGTCGACCGACTGTATTATTTCTTAGACTGTGGCATGGTATCCTGGTGTCCCTGCCATTAAAGAAATTGTCCCGGAATCAAATTACAGATTACGTAGTGTCGATCTGTGGGCGAGATAGTGTGTGGTATTGTTCAGAACTAGGAAATTAGGCCTGCATCTGCCCTCCAGGGCCGGGCTAGTGGTGAAATAGACCCACTTGCTTCAATGCATTATGTATTTTCCTGCTCACAGTAGTCGAAAAAATAAACACCTCGCTTTAGGAGTGGGAACAGTGGAGAGTATGAGACAGTACATTTATAATTATAAAATTTCGCGTAGAGTCGGGTGGGGTAAGGGAAACATAATTTATTTCGTGGGGAAAGAGAAACTATGCAATTGGTCCAACTCTATTTCTATTGACTCATATGTCAGTTTTTAGTATCACATTTACAACGTTCCTCTTACCCCACCTAACCTTATTGTCTTTTATAATTATCATTGATCAGTTATTTGGATTCTCCCTCGCGGGATATCAAGTAGTTAATATAGATACGACAGTTTCCCGCGATACCGAAGAAATCGTTCAAAAATAAAACAATTTAAATTGTCTGTAAGGGATTTTTTACTCTTACATGACAACCAGTTGAGACAAAAACTTCTATTCTTTTCCTAATCTCTAAACACTATTTTAAGCAAAATATATTAAAACCTTCAGTAGTATTATAGCTTATATATCTGTCATGATGTAAAAAATACTTAAAAATCTTGACATTGACATTTCATTATTTTTTGTGGATTTCAGTTCTAATTATTTGCTTCTAAGGATTGCATAAATAAATAGGTATGAGCTGTATAATTTATAGTATAATATTAGGTCATATTGTTTTTCTCAAACTACCTCTCAGTTGAAAGAAGTGTAATTAAATTTTTGATAGTGAATACATTTATTCAAACAATTAACCCGTAGTAACCATAAATTAGCTGATAAACACGCGTAGGTACTTACTCGCCGATCTTTTATCCAAACGGTACAAAATGCCGCTTTAGTGGCAGCAAATGAGCTGTCAGTGAAACACTTGAGCTCATTTGTTCGATTTAGACAAAAGAACGGAGAGTATAAGTACGCGTGTCTATCAGCTACTTAGATGTTTTAAAGTGTAATAAAATAAACACATTGTATTTTTTTTGCCTTTTCTAACATCATAAAGCCCTAACATAAGGATTGAAGTCATTCACCCCGTGTCTTATCCAATTAACCGATCACTTATAATTATGTACGGAAGATATAGCTTAGTATTTCCTATTTTACTAATGAGAGTTCCTTTTTAGGGTTCCGTACCCAAACAATACCAACAGAACCCTATTACTAAAATGTAAGCCCTCCCTTACTTTGGTTTAATCGCCCGGTCGTCTTCCCCTTACTTATGGCAACCCTAATGTAAGGTGACTCGCGCTCACCACGCTTCTGTGTACAGATGTGAAAATTGCAGAAACTTTCCAAAATGGTTAATAAAAGGTCTTAAGTCTAGTGTTAACTTAGATGTTGATAAGACCTTATTTAAGATTTTTTTTAAATATAAAAGGTCTTAAATCTAGTGTTAACTTACCTGTTTAGAAGACATTTTTTAAGTATTTTGGAACTACTTATGTAAGTAAACTGACCACTCGTTTAGTAGCGTCCATGTTTACCTGTGCGTGCGGGAATTTAAAAAAAGAAATAAAATTGAATTTCCGGCCAAAAATGGTGATTTGCTGAGTAAGATGGTGTGGGAACGATAGCAGGTCATCCAACCACAAAAAAGAATGGTATAATATTCCACAATCAAATAAACTTCAAAGTAAATCAAATTCAATGTACAAAACGTAAATTAAACGGTGGCTGCGTAGGAAGTAGTTCAATACACTCGGCGTCAAAAAATCGCACATCTTCAAGTCCTTCCTTCGAGCGATCATAAACCGTATATTATGTATGTCAAGGTATGATTATGGGGTCTCATTTGAAAGGTGACGAGACCCTCTATCAAAAAATGATATTTTACAATCAACCTAGCAAGGAAAAAAAGCAAAATTCGCCTGGAAAAAGGGAAAATCGTTTATTTACACAAAAATAACAAAAATGAAAAACAACAATAACAATAATTAAGCTTAAAACTAAACAAAAAACCTAGTGTTGCCTCCTATGGTCCTCTGAAGATCTGCCATGCGATCAGTCATGGACCTGATGAGAGTGACGACACTCTCTTGAAGGATGATATTCCACTTCTCGATGACGGCATCGTTGAGCTCATCGAAAGTGGCAGGAGCAGGATCACGCGACCGCACCATGACATGCAGGGTCCACCCCCGTAGCCGACGGTTTCCACGGTGCAGGCTTCTGTGTACCGCTCCCCCTGTCTCCTGTACGCCTTCCTGCGCCTATCGTTGGTGTAAAGGCACACCCTCGTCTCGTCAGAAAAGAGGGCATTCCTCCACTGGGCGAACGTCTAATTCTCGTGGTGAGTGCGAGCGAAGTCCTCTTCTGGCATTCCGGTGATGTGCATTCAATTGGGGGCCGGTAGCGGCCCTACGGGGCATCAAATTCCTCTCTCGTAGTCTTCTTCTGTTTGTGAAGACTCTCACCGCCGTTCTGCGAGCAGCTCGAAGATGCTGCTCGAGCTCAACAGCGTTGGAAAAACGATTCCGCAAAGAAGTCGTCACGATGTACCGGTCGTCTGTACCGGAAGTACAGCGCCGTCCACCGGATCCATGCCTCCTTATGTACCCGCCAGTCTCCTCGAACCGCTGGAATACTCTTCGCCCTCAAAAATGGCTGATATTCAGACGCCGAGCAACTTTAGCCTGTCGTAGTCCAGATTGCAGTAGTGCAATCACTACTATCCATTTTCCAAGGTTTTTTTCTTGCTGTAGCTGTTTAGGTGAGACCTCAGTGACGTCTGGATAGCGAATGACCCTTAATTCGGTTCGGTAGTCTCACAACATCACTGGTGTCATGTCAGGACAGAGCCCTCTTTGGCGGATGTCTTCCCCACCCGATACAACGGGTGTGTCATGTTGGTGCCATTTGGTGGCATGGTGTCAGGGTAGCAGGGAGCCTTGGCCCTGGTGCATGTCGGTGACGACTTGGACTGGAGTTGAAGCCACTTCTGCGGCTTTGTTGTGGTATTCCTCTTCTTTGCTCAACGTGGTATTGTTGTGGTTGCGGGTTGGCCTGTTTGCGGCTTGGCGGACGGTGGCCTTTCAGCGGGTTCCTGGGTTGACAGGGGACTCTGTTGGTGATATGAGCTCTCTCGGCAGAGCTCGATACGTCTTGTCCGGGGGACGGGCGTGAAGCGGCGCTATTTCGACCAATGACGGGATGGTGGAATTGTCCGCACAACGAGACATGGCGCTGGAAAGCTGGCCGATTAAGTTGTGCAGCTCTTGCTATGTTAGGTCGCGGCTGATCAAGTCATTGCGCATGTAGCGCAGTGCCGCGACGATAGTGCGCAGGGCTCGCCAATGGGTTAGCCATTCTGGCACGACGTCAAGCGAGCGCTGGAGTTTCAGTGCTGCATGCTTCGGGTTCATAGACGACACGTATATAGTACCGCGTCGTCGGCGTAAAGGCCTAGCTTGACGTCGCCCAGTACCGGGAAGTCGTCAGTATATCGGGCGTAGCAGGCCGGTGACAAGCAGCTTCCCTGCGGGACACCCGGGGCGTTTGCGCGATATCAGCTCTTAGATCCTCGCAGGAAGGGGTTTGCGCCTTTCGCTGGTTGGAACGGCGTGCGCTGCGGTGTTGAGGGCCGTTTGGATACTGGAGGTGATGCTGGCGGTGGCGTGCTCGACGTCTTCTGCCGTGGAGACCCTCATGGTATGGGATTGCTCCTCCATGGCCGCCGAGGATCTCCTAGCAGATCTGTCGACCCGGTGGCTTCAATGGTGTCATGGTTGGCAGGTCTCTGATGACGAGTAGGACCAGGTGGTGGTCTGACGGGAGGTCTGGAAGAACCTCGTGCGTCATCAGGGCGTTCACGTTCTTGTGGACCGCGAAATCTAAGACACCTTCGGAGTTATATGCGCTGGAGTAGTGGGTCGAATCTTGAGGTCCGGAGATGTCGAAGTCGTGGTCCACGGCTGCCTGCGCTAACTTCTGGCCCGTCCAGCTTGTGGTTGACGAGTTCCAGTATGGGTGCTTTGCGTTAAAATCCCCCGCCAGGATGGTGGGCGTGGGGGACTGCAGAAGCTGGCACACTTTTGAACGATGTCGTCTGGAGGTCCTGGAGGGCGGTAGATGGCGAAGAGTCGAATATCCTGGCCCGCGATCTGAAGTTCGACGCCTAACGCGTAGATGGACGTGTGCTGAGTGTATGGGACTTGTTGGTGGACGATTCTCCTGTTCACCATTACCACGACGCCTCTGTATACTGTCCCCTGTGGGGAGACTTCGTCGCGACGGTATTCGACGTTACCGCTCACCTTTAAAAAAACGCCCTCTCTCAAGTGGGTTTCGCTGACCAGCATAATATCGATCTCCTGCTCCTCGAGGAAGTTGCGGAGCAGGCCGAACTTGCCGGTCACCCACTGTGTGTTTCAGTAAACCACTCTCAAACCATTACGGTGCTGGTTGAATGTTACGATCGAGGGCGATGGGGGCTTGAAGGCCGGGCAGTTTTGTGATGAGCTCTAGCATGGCGGCAGCTGGATTAGGTGTTGCGCTTTGCGTGGGTGTTGCTGGCGGCATTGCAGCGGTTTCATGGGTCTTTGCTGGCTTCTTTTTCTTCTTCTTTGTTTTCTTGGCGCTTTTCTTCGCTCCGCTTACGAGATAAGGCGCGAGCTGCACCGCGGGTTGTGCCACGGGCGGACCCCTTGGTTGGGGGTTGTTCGCCGGGGCCATCATGTTTGATGGCGCCGACTCTGCCACCGTGGGAACATCTAGGGCAGCACAGGTCTCGGGTCCTGGGCGGGCGGGCTTCGTGAAGACATATGGACCGGCTTGGTTGAGAGCCGATGTTGGTTGGCGGGGTGCGGCCCCCCGCAGTTTGCGTATGTGGCGGGCGTCTCCTTGGGCCTCTCGCAGTCCTTGGCGCGGTGTGGGCCGCAGCGTGATGGACGGTAGCAGTACTCGGACGAGTGCCTAAAGCCCTGGCAGTTGTGTCACTGCGCAGCGCCCCGTTTACTCCTCCAGGCTTCAATTTTGATGCCCGGCATGTTCAGCAGCTCGTTCACTGCGTATATGCCGCTGTTTTTGGCCGCCGATGTAGTCATTTGTGTGAAGTACAGACAGCCTGGTCTTCCATTTCGGACGACGATTAGCCGTATGTACTCCGCTTCGTATCCTTTTTGGAGTAGGGTCTGCTTAATTTCTTCAGGCGGCGTCGGTAGCGGCAGCCCTCTGATAGACCCTTAATTGATTTTTACCCCCTCTTTTATACCCGTCCATGGGGGCGCAATTAGTGACCCGCCAAACGCGTATTTCGGGACTTTTGATTTAAAATTCTAATTTTTTGGCGTTGATTGTTTTTACGAAAACAAACAATACCTCATTTTAAAGATCATTAATGAACAACATTTCATTTTTTTTACCACCTAATTTTATAGAACTATCTAATAGTATTTGCCAAAATTACGAGGAATGTATTTTGTATTTTTATTTTATTTTGAGATTTAGCCACATATTTTGATAAATCAAAACTACCTCATTCTATAAGGGCTTAAGCGCAATGTGAGGCAGAATAAATGTAGCGCCTTTACAAAATGCTTTTTAAAAAGTAAAAAATATATCGCATCTGTGCTTTTATTATGACAACTACTGACAAGTGTCATGAAAACAACTTGAATCTCTATTGTTATTGAATCGGCGGCAGTTACAATTTTAATTTGGCTTCTGTTCAAGTAATTGGTTTAAAATCTTAAAATGAGCAACAAGAAAATGTGTCGGCAAGATCCAATGATTACGTGCTTTGTGCCATCTTATGCAAGCAAAGGATTGATGTCTCCCGATAAAAACAATTCCAGGAAATTGCACAATCCTAGCAGATAGAGGCTGCAAACATTTAGATACCCAGGTGGTTTTAAGAAATTCCACGCTGCTGCGCCCTCTACGTGTACTAAGAAACATTAAAATGACAAAATCTGAAGTTTTACAGAGTAAAGTAATAGCCAGTTTAAGGATCCATATTGAGAGAGTTATTCGGTGAATTCGGTTGTACAAGCTGTTGAAACTCCACGCTGTAGTCAACAATAGATCAGTGTGTTGGAGGATATAGTTGTATGAGGACTAATTAATCTTGAATCACCGGTATTGAAAAACATTTTACGATCGGTTTAGTTGAGTGGGAGTTACATTTTCTGAAAAGCTGAAGGTCCTGGGTTCAAATCCCGGTAACAGCAAATATTTGAGTGATGAGCATAAATGTTTGTTCCTGAGTCTTGGATGTTTTCTATGTATAAAAGTAAATATATCTTTTAAATATATCGTCATCTAGAACTCATAACACAAGCCTTATTGAGTTTACCACGGGACTAGTTCGATTTGTGTAAATATTGTCCCGTAATATATTTTCAATTGAAATAAAAGTATGGTCAACTGCAGAGAAATATGACTTACCTGCTTAGGGAATGCAGACACATAGTGATAAAACTCGGTTTTAGCTCTGTTAAAGTTCTAGTTTAAGGTCCTAAAGGAATATTATGTTTTTGTAAATTTTAGTACTATAAATAAGTAACAATAATAATAAACACTCTGTACGAAACAAGTAAAAAAGGAACGCTGACATGTGTGCGACTCTGTCTGCCTGTTTGTCTGTCTGTCCGACTGTTACAGCGCTCTGTCTCAGGAACTGCTTATACTATCCATTTTAAATAGTTATCAAGATGGTAAGCCATTGCATATGAAATATGAACTAACACTTCGTCGGTGAGGGAGAAAAAATTATAACCCTCTTTTTTTCTTGAGCGTAGTCTGATAAAAAATATCCTATAACCATCTCTGGATGCCCAGCTACACGTGTACCGAAAATCAAGATTATTACTTTTTGTTTTACAAATATCATGATAATAATCACAATTTTTGCAATTTATTAGTGGATCACTCCACTAGTGTTATTATTATAAACAAAGATCAGAAACAAATAAAAAAAATTTTTCGACGATACTGGACCTGAACCAGTGCCTTGAGCCAGACCGGGGCAGCACGCTCTACCATCTGAGCTAATCGTCCACACCAGTAGTCGACGAATTTTGTCATCTGTTCTTGCTTATGGATCTCTGTATGGTGCATCCGACTCTTTAGCCGTTAGCGCCGCCTAGTGAAGAAAGTAACTTCATAGTTCTTTATAATCAAGATTATTAATCAACGCAATCCAAAGATACAGTCGTTAAAAAAGGTTATGTGAAAGTTTTTACGAAACCTTTATGTAAGGAATTTTATTTTGTTGTTATTTTTGTCAATACATCGTTATTCGAAACTGAAAGAAAAAAACAATAATATAAATCCATAAAAAGTGGTTTATATTTCACCAACAGACAACCAAGTGTTCCTATGGGTTTTTAACACGCTTTTATTAGGTCGACCTGTACTGTATGTAACTAACTATGTAATGGAATCTAAAGTAACAAATTTAACCATCTTCAAAGGATCGTAGCGTCATGAAAATTGGCAGTTGTATGTAGTTCTGATGACAATACAATAATATGGTACTATCGAACTGATCTGATGATGGAGCCGGAAGATATGAACTGGAACTTCATGATGGAACATCGTATCATAGCTGTGTTTGGATTTGTTAGAAAAGTCTTGTGAAGCGTGTTTTTCTAGTGTTTTTTAAACTATTAATTTATTTCTGTTTATTATTCCATAGGGATTCTGTTTTTACCAACTGAAGTACGAAACCATAAACACATTAACTAATACATACATTTTTTTTTGGTATTATTGTTGAACTACCTACCTATTGAAACCAATAAGTCAATAATATATCTATGTGTCGTCGTTCATAAATAACTTGTTCCATTTAGTTCATTTATTATTTAATAGGATTGGGCTGGGCATGTCTGCCGTATGAACCCGGATCGGTGGGCCAAGGTAAGTACCGAATGGATCCCCCGGGATGGCTACCGGAACCAAGGCAGACCGAAAAGGAGATGGCAGGACGATTTGGACACATTTTGCAAGGGCTGGCGGTAGTATGGATAGGGATGCATAGCGGAAAAGAGGGGAGGCCTTTGCGCAACAGTGGGAGACACGTGAAAAGGCTATATTATATTATTGAATAGAATGGTGTTTTATTGTTGCAATGTTGATAGATTTACATTTGTGTATCAAAATGTTTGTTTATCTGAATAGTTGTTTACGAGCAGAGCGCCCGCTAGGCGGGTTCCTGGCAGTGAATGTGTTAACACATTAATGACCGACATTTTCGTAGAAAATACGTATGTAGCTTATTACTAGCAGAGCGCCCACCCAGTGGGTTCCGGGCCGAGCAAGTGTTGCATTTGCTTGTAAGTTAGCAACGCCACTCGACACGGAAACTCGCCAAAATTTCCGAGATATAAACTATCCCAAATGCTTTCCATGGCCTCAAACTATCTCCATACCCCTTTGCATTTATAATATTATAGTGTAGTATACCTACATATATCATTATGGATCCATACATGCCGCGTTACCCCGCTGAACCCCGCTAAACCAACGAGCCATATGGGCGTCGCAGGACCGGATAAGCATGCAGCTGAGTTCTCTAGGCAGCTTTACTTTCTAAAAAAATACCATTCCCCCTCATTATCTCCGAAGTTTACCAAGCGAAAGATCTGGAATTTTCTGGAATTATGTAATTTAATATGAATATTACACGATATCTATCTCAGAGATTATAACCATATATCTATCTGTCTTACATTTTTTTTAATCACCAAAAATAATTTTTGAATAACCCGGTTTCGTTAAGTTTGCCCCTCATTTATGGAGCGCCTCATTTGTGTGACGCCGTTTAAGATGCAACAAACTATAATAATAAGGCAATGAGGCCGACTTCGATGGTCACCAGATGTTGGGTCTGGTCAGGTCAAACAAAAAAAAGGTACCGACCTTATATACTTACAGATTGGTTCCTAATTGGTTGTCATAAAGGAAGGCGTGAATACATAAAAATGTGCCTGCAGACGATTTTGTTGAGAAAGTGCGAACCCGTATCGTTTGCCGATAGTACCTAATGTATGAGCTATATTCGCTCAAAACAAAATTTTCGAGATGTGCGATTATCCTTTTGATCAAATTTAAAACAAAATAAGGCCATTCCTTTTTAACGGAACCACTTGTAATGTTAGTGAAGTGCCACAGTTATCATTTATCGATATTATCACTGAGCGCGAACTAGTGTTTCATGCACAAAAGAAATGTGTCAGAGCAATATGTGGGCTACGACCATTTGAAACATGTAAACCCCACTTCATTGAACTACAAATTCTTACTTTTCCATGCCTCAATATACTTGAAATGTGTTTATTTGTAAAATGTAACTCTGACCATTTCAAATACTTTTCGAGTCAGACTTGCAAAATAAATTGTTTGCTGCGCCCTCTAAAACTAGTCTCATGTCTAAAAGTATAATTGGTATGGCCCCAAAACTATATAACCGACTACCAAGTGTCGTAAGATGGACCTGATGATGGAGTAGGAAGAAGTACGAGGGATCTCGGTGTTGGTCTGATGTAGAATTATGTTGTTTGGGCTCTTTCCAATCCTCTTGGCAAGCAGCTCTTATTTTGATTAAAAATCATACTTTGTACAAATAACATATAATTTCCATATTCACTAACTAATCTTTAAGTTGGCTAGCACATAAAACACCGAGAATAGTCAGGGTTTGCCCCAACATTACCATACGCCTCATGTTTGAAAATGTCATTCAAAAAGGGTTAATATGAAATGCTCTACATATATGAAGCCTGCTGTATTTTTAAATAGTAATCAATGACATTGATAATTGATGATAGATAATAGTATTACTGATTAAGTAGATGTCGTGTACAATACTTTGCGTCGAAAATCATTTTGCCTGTAATAAAGATGTCCCATCACTACGAATCTGAGCGTCTTTGAAACAGCCAATAGCAGCGCTCGAACCGCTCACGCCGCACCTCATTCATGCCCCTTGCCGGTGCGTCGTGTCACGAAGAAAATTTTAAAGTTTAGCTACCTAGTGGACCCCTATCTGGGCTTATAATTGAATAGATATAGATAGCTATGAAAAAAATATTTAAAAAAACTTTTTAATAACTCAAGCTTTTTCTCTCGATTTACACGCTTTAATCGAAAATACCACACATATCTCCTTGGTTGTAAATGTCAGTTCCATAGAAGAAATCAAAACAGGAAAAGAGCATGTCGGACCATGCTCAGTGTAGGGTTCCGCGGCCGTTCATAAAAAAATGCACTACAGCTAAAAAAAACGATATGAAAAAAGGCAATAGCAAAAGAGCGTATTTCCAAGGTACGTACTTACTTTTGCTGAGAACCGCAGTTTTTCCTCAATAACTTAATAACGGTATATCCGATCCGATGAAGTTTTATAACTGTTTTTATGGAACTATAGTAAATAAAGGAATATGACGCAATTTATACTATTTTCTGAGCGAAATTTATATCCGAAAATAATCACTAAATATATTTTTTTTAAGCCTCAAATGTTTTAAAATAATTTTTTTTTATTTAGCTTAAAAAAGTTCATCAATATACATTTTTACAGAATATTTTTGAGTAAAATGTCTGCCGACATACGGACGGGCGGACGGACATAACGAAACTATAAGGGTTCCGTTTTTGCCATTTAAGCTACGGAACCCCAAAAAGTAAAACAAGTTATCGGCAGTCCCCGTTTTCCTTCTCGAGATGTTATAACAACACAATGCGCGGAGCGTTGCGGAGAAGTGGTCTATTGTGATAGTTTTCTGCAGAAAATCGTAGTGTCCGTGTGCAGTATCCCGTCTACAGTAACTCCGAGAAAGTGGGACGCGCAGCAATAGGCCGGCGGCACTAACTCAGTTGCATCACACTCCTATTTTAGTTAAATTTAATTTGCCGATATATTTACACGTAGAATTAGATGCAGCTCTAATGTTACCTTTAATCATGGTGGTCATGCGCGCCAAACGCAATGCAAACTAGGAAATTTGACTTTCAAATGATGTCATGGAATCAATGTTTATTACCTACGAATCACTAAGCTGTATGCCAATGGTAATTGGCGATAAGCCTGTATGGGCATCTTAAATAGTTTCCGACTGCATACAGAGTGCGGACTAAGTGCCTAAGTGAGAATAAAATGAGTTCGGGAGACATAGTAATCTTCCCATTGCCACTAATGCCACCGCCAAACAAAAGGTTGTAGCGGTATGTCCATGGCTGACGTTAAGGTAAACAATAACTCCGCGGTTCATTAAAAGTGCACCATTTCAATGGACTGCGTATTTCTTTTATTATACCATACGAGGGTTGCTACTTATATATCCGGAAACAAAAAAACAAACAAACGTACACGGCTGAAAATAGTTTTATTGTTTTTCAAAGTATTCCCCTTGATGATCTATGCACTTTTGCATTCGCGTGAACCAATTTTTAAAGCACTTCTGCCACTCCGCCTGAGGTACCTCCATAACGTGTTGTTTGAATGCGTCGACAGCATCTTCAGCGGTCGAAAATCGTTGACCGCGTAATTTATTCTTTATATTTGGAAATAAATAAAAATCGTTGGGTGCCAAGTCAGGGCTGTACGGCGGATGACCCGTTAATTCCACATTTTGACCCTCCAAAAATAGAGTTGTTTCGCGTGACGTATGACAGCTGGCATTGTCATGATGAAGAATGATTCTTCGTCGCTGGTTAGTTTTACGAATTTGTTCAAATACTTCCGGTAAGCAAATGGTCGTGTACCACTCTGAATTAACCGTTCTACGGTTTTCTAGTGGCACTGTAGCTACATGGCCATTAATACCGAAGAAGCAGGCCACCATTTGTTTCAATGTACTTTTTGCACGAGTAACTTTCGTAGGGTTCGGCTCATTTTGAAACACCCATACCGTTGATTGTTGCTTCGTTTCGGGATCGTATGCATAGATCCAGGATTCGTCACCTGTATAGATGTTATAAACGGCTTTTGAGTCACCACGGTTATATTTTTTTAACATTTTATTGCACCATTCGACGCGAGCATGTTTTTGCTCATTTGTTAAGTTGTGGGGTATCCAACGCGAACAAATTTTTTTTACAGCCAAATAATTATGTAATATGCTATTAATGCTGGTCATAGAAATACCCAGAGTCGCCTCTATCTCGCGGTACGTAACATGTCGGTCGTCCATTATAAGTTTTCGCACAGCCTCGATATTTTGTTGTACAACGACCGATTTCGGGCGACCTGCCTTAACTTCGTCCGTAAGCATACTACGTCCACGATTGAACTCACTAAACCAGTGATACACAGTAGTTTTAGATGGGGCTTCATCACCAAAAGTTGAAGTTAGTTGATCTATGCACTGTTGTTGCGTTAAACCACGCCGAAAATCATAATAAATCATAGCACGAATATTTTCACGAGTGAGTTCCATTCTTGCTGCGAGATGACATTTAAAACCCGTCAAAAACAAAACACGAGCGTTAATAAGGAAGAAAAAATATACCTTATATACTTAAAAAAGTTCAAATTTTACCATGGCGGTCAAATATGCTATTTAAGAAGATTGTAATCCCGGTTTCCGGATATATAAATAGCAGCCCTCGTACTATTGCCCAACTATGTTATGTATAAAATTTAAAAATCCCCGTAGCCAACGCCTACCGTAACTATATGACCCAGTCACATTGACGTATTATATAAGGACACACAATCAGTCGGCAACAATGAGCCACTCAAAACTACCGCAATATCGCAATATATAGTTTCGCGATTAGTCTTGTTTCGACCATTTGACGCTGCCAGTTGTCAACAATGACTAAATGTTCTGTGTTAATTGCAAAAATAACAATTATTAAATCAGAAAAATATAATCCCATCAAAAACATAACATGTAGAAAGATTACCAAGTCTCGCAACCTTTTCTACCACAAAAAGTTGTGAGATATAATAACCAAGTCGGTTAATTTATTCAGTAGCACCTATCCAGGGAAGGATCTACCCCACACCTTTGTCATTGTTTTGCTCGAATTGGCGGGGGCACTGCCGTGCCTTCAGATGGAATATTCTTTTTAACGTTCTATTGATTGATCAACAAATATAATGTGGTGGCCCGGGGAAGGACATAGGCTACTTTTTATCCCGGAAAAATACTCTTATCCGCGATAAACGAATTTAAGGCGGACGTAGGCGCGAGCAGAAGCTAGTAGTGATATTATCGGAAATATTCGCTCCGCTTTCAGTTTCTGTTACAGGTATGGAGTGCCCCCCCTACAAATATGTATTTTTTTTAACTATCAAACTAAGTAGCAGCTTACACATACGGACGGACGGACGAACACCACGAAACTATAAGGGTTCGGTTTTTGCTATTTTGGCAACGGAAGCCTAAAAAGAAACTATAAATGTTATTCAAACGTCACAAGTTAGTATAAAATCTTATTACTTTAAGATACATGTACATGCATCGGGTAAAAAGTATCCTATAACCATCTGGAGATACCCAGCTACCCGTGTACCAAAAATAGTTGAAATCTGTTTAGCCGATTTTGCATGATGAAGCCACAACGACACATTCAAAAATAAATACATAAAATCCACAATCCCACTTTCTTTTTTATTTCTGTTCTTTTTTTAATTTGGGGTGAATGACGTTCTGAACATATACAATGAGTCTATAAATGCCGTTCAAACGTCACAATTTAGTATAAACTCCCGTTATTTTAATAAATTAAATTTATTTCAAGGAAATTAATAAATAAAGAACTCAAATAACAATACGTTTTATTTTAGTACAGAAAGATATTTAATTTCTTTATATATATATATATATATATATATGTATCTAAATATATATAATATGAATCTTACACAAATCGACCAAGTCCTAAACTAAGCAAAACTTATATTATGGGTACAAGGCCACGATATACATAATATATAGATAAATTATATTACTTAAATACCCAGAAACAAACATCCGTGCTCATCACAGAAACACTTGCCCTGGCCGGGACTCGAACCCGGGACCACCAGCTTCGTAGGCCGTTGTGCAACCCATGTAGCCAAACGTGTCGTCAAAATATATATATTTATAGGTTTACCTTGTTTTTTTTTTACTTTTTTGTTTTAATAAAAATATTTCATCAAAATATTTAATATAAATAATCTCGACTCCATTCACTTGATGTTCCAGTTTGACGTATGACGACAGTTTAACAATATTCATACAGTTGCGCAACGAATGTACTTGCGCAGAGCAACGGTGCGGTGTGCCGCGGGGAAGCGGGCGGCGCGGGCCGCGGACGCCAACTCGCCTAGTTGGCGTTCTAAACTTTCAGGGTAGGCGCGTACATGTTTTTGAGTGAGCGGTAAATTATTTTGTTTTATTACAATGATGCGCATCTGTTCCGTGTACGGATGTACATCGACGACATTAAATAAGGATTTAAAATTTCATAGATTTCCCCGTGATGGGAGTTAAGATTGTTTATCTTGCAATTACGTTATTACGTAGTTACCTAACTTCAACCTATAACCTAAATGTTGGAAGTAATATCGTCAAGTAAGCACTATTATTTTAGACTAGCTTGGCTCGATAATGATATTGCGATGGCATAGAAACCGATTTTTTTGGTAGTTTGGATCGCGTTTCGGGTAAAGCGCATTTTGTTTTTTTTCGACCAGCTACATACTACTTACTTTTTTTTTTTCTCCCTGTCGAAGTGAAAAGCTGAGTGTATAACACGTGGCTAAACGTCCTTATCACACTCAGACATATTTGTCCTCGCTCACTTCGTGAGCTCGTCCAAATAATCATTTCTTCTGGGTACGCATGGAAAGTTCTAAGACATATGCCGTAATTGATCACCGAATCCGCCAATGCATAATAAACAACAAACATGGTTTTTGTACTGTATTTAAGTTGGAAAATTTACTCAAAATCGTGGTTTAGTACACACGGCGATAACATGAGCTTTCCAATTAATATGATTGTCTATACAGGGTGAATCTGAGTAACCCGACAGATGTTAACCATCGCTTCTAGAGCCTAATAGGAGTAAAGAAAGTAGTATGACTAATAGTCCAAAACGGCTTAATTTTCGAGACATGAATTATTTTAACACATTTGCAAATTAATAAATCTCAAGATCGTGACGTAGCTTGATCGACCTGACACTTTCATACGCGACACCACTAACTGCTTGATTTCCGGCTAGTATGCTATGAATCAGGGAAGTTAGGTCTCCAACTACAAAAAGGTTTTATAATAACAAGGTAGATTAATGAATACCTTCAGGAATACTTAAAGTCGAGTGCCAGAGCTGGAGTATAATTATGATATCTTTATTACAAACAGTACTCCTCAATTATCAAGATAGGTGTAAGTTTTATTTATGTTCTCTATCACGAAAGTGTAAACTTTTTTTACCAACGCTCTTAACTGGCCGATAGTTTTAAGTTTAAGTCACTAAAATGTCAATGGTCATAGTGATTACTGATTGTCACGTAACATCAAAATTACGTTGCAAATAATAATTTCATGTTGTAGATAACTACTCGTGGAAAATTGTATTATGCCACAGTATTTTTCCTCTTACCGCTTAGCGGATATCCATTTTGTTTACTGCAATGGGAATTAACGCCAAGCAGTTCGAGAATACTAAACTACAGCGGTATTCTAATCGTCGCACTCCGCACCATACTACTTTTGCAGATGTTCACCTACAATTTCGAGAAAAGGGCTTCCGACCAAGGCATGCGGAGAGGGCAGTTAATTTAGATTTGCGTGCTGAGAACCGGATCATATATCTAGTTATCTAAGATCCCACATTATCGTGTAGGTCTGTGGCAAGAATAGTGAACGTCAACTACATTGTGGTCTTAAGTGTTTGGAAAAGGTATGGCCTTTATCCATACCACTACAGGAAAGTACAGGGACTTGTACCTGGTGATGGGCTAGCCAGGGTGGCTTACTGTCAGAGAATAAACCAGAAGCTTGTAGAAGATGCGGATTTTACTCGGAAAATATTATGGACAGACGAAACCCAGTTTACCAGGGAAGGAATTTTGTAATTCGCATAATATGCATATGTGGCTTGAAGAAAGAAGAAATGGTAATTTCGCATTAAATCAGCAAATCAGAACAAGATTCATTCTTTGTGTTGCAAACGATGAGACGCCTTTTGAAAATGTGATAAAATAAAATGTTTGTTCTTAATAATGTTTTTTCTTATGCTTTCTCGTATTCAGATTACTTAAACTACACGTCGTTTTCATATTACAAGATCGAGTAACGACTAACACGATTATGTGGCAATTTCGAATGTAAATTATTATTTAGATAGTTACATATGAAATATACAGTAGGTAATTGCCAAATTGCAACGTAATTAACCAGAGAAATTCGTAATGCAACCATTTGACGTTTGTTGTCTCGAGTTCGCACAAAATCGAATGTCATAGTGACGTAGTGATAAGACTGATAGGTCTTACCTACCTTCCCCACCCGTCGTTTATCGTTTCTTGTCGGTGTCGTTCGTGAAGTGTGAAGTCTTCTCTTTCACTTCTTTGACTAAAGATTTGTGCACAAGAGAGTAGTATCGTTGATTTTTTTGTTCCAGAAATTAATTACGATAATATGGCAGTATTTGCCCTATGATCATATAACATTGTTAACTCGTAATATCATCAGGAAGTCATGGTTAAAATCTGTCGGGTTACTCAGATTCATCCTGTATATAGACCCAGATATTTATATTTATACCTATCTACAAATTCGAGCCGTTCTCACAATCGTGTCCTATCACACCAAATTCATCATATTTGATATTCTTTGCTTTTCGATTATATGAAGAGTATATACGCATGCATTTAGTTTTAGTCAAATTTATTATAATTCCGTTATCGTGAGCCCACTTAACTACGTTTTCAAAATCAGACTAAATACTGTCATGAGTTTTCGATATATCTGTAGCCGAATACAACTAACACATATCATCCGCATACTCGTACATATATACTTTGCACCTCTCAACGACATTGTCAACATCACATAGCCGACAGGACCGTACACCGAGCCAGTCGGCACTAGAGTTCTCGGTCTACGACGTGTTTCGTGTAGACGGTTCGTGTATTCGGATACGTGTAGTACGGACACGGGTTTCTGACCCGTTCGGAACGGATAATTAAGGTCCGTGTATTTAAGATCCGTTCGAACCGGTTACACGGATCGGCGGGTTCTAAATAAATGGATCACTACCCGCCCGTAGGTAAAGCTATTATTACAGCTCCGTAGCCAAAACGGCAAAAACGGAACCCTTATAGTTTCGTCATATTGGTCCGTCCGTCCGTCCGTCCGTATGTCATGATGTTTAGTGATGAAATTTGGAGTATAGGTGTTTGCATAAGCCGCTACTTAGTTTGAAGCAGAGTTTCGAAGCACAGGTCGGCGTTTGCCTTTACATAGAGATGTGACCGCTAGTCCCTTTATTATTTGAAATTTTGTTAAAATACATGTGTTTCTATATTTAAAAAGTATAATTAAATATGTAAAAGCATAAATATACATTTAGAATTTGTATAATCATATGCCATTTATTAATCATGCCAAAGTGATTCACTATCAATGGTATTAATTGACAAACGTGCCTCGCAATGTCAGGTAAACGAGCACTTGTCTGGTCTGTTGACACAAATCTGTATTGGCAGAAATAATAGATAAGTAAATTGCGAAATTAGTAGTCAGATAATAAAACGAAATAGTTAATAAAAGTATAATGAGAAATTGTCTAAAACTGGTCTTTAATTCATATCATTTATTGTTAATTTATCTTAATCTAGCTTCTGCCCGCGACTTCATCCGCCTTAAATTCGTTTATCGCGGATCAGGGTATTTTTCCGGGATAAAAAGTAGCCTATGTCCTTCCCCGGAACTCAAACTATCTTCATACCAAATTTCATTCAAATCGGTTTAGCGGTTTAAGCGTGAAGAGGTAACAGACAGACAGACAGACAGACAGACAGACAGACAGACAGACAGACAGACAGACAGACAGACAGACAGACAGACAGACAGACAGACAGACAGACACACTTTCGCATTTATAATATTAGTATGGATTTACATTTTATGTATACAACAAAAACAATTTGCTTATATCTAACTGACCGTCTGAGTGGCAAACTGGAGACTAATACGAAGTATTTTTAAAATAAGTCATTTTATTATTTCTACCGACAGCTATTGTTCCGTATTTTTTTGTAAACAATAGCTCGTGGACCCGTTTTCGCTTTCGCTTTTGCCGACTAACAAACAAAGCACAACGTTTAACTGATAAGGGCACAAGTACATCCGTTGTTCCTTAGAATACTTTACCTTATCTCAAAGAAACAAAGTTTAAACTTAACTTTGAAACTTTTCACTTGCCATTTATTCGGTGATGTTAAATATACATACTTTGCAATATGCAATAAAAAAAATATCGATTTAAAAATGAAATTAACGTCCGAAATAATATACAAAATTAACAAAGCCACCCATATTAATTGCACATGAATAATGTCTTTATTGAAATAAAGTGTAAGTAAACATACTTTATGCTCTGGGGTTAAGTAGTAGTAGTAGTAGTAGAATTCGGAATCAGGCAGTCGCGGCCCGGCAGCCGCGACCCATTGCCACTGCTGTGCGACGCCGCCACAAGATTTCAGCAGCACCAAAACAGCGAGCGCGACCCGGGCAGCGACTGCCACGCGCAAAGTCAAGTGCAAACAGTTGTGCATTCCGGACATAATTAATCCATGATACGTATAAAAATATGAACATTTAAGTAAACGCAAGCGAGAACTCGTGAAGAGGCTGATAGAGGATGATGAAATAATGTTGCTCTTACTTTTATCAAGGAGGAATACAATCGATTCAATATATACATCCAGAATTCATAAAGGCAGCTATCAAATTCCGATAAAACGGCACTTAAGTATAAAGGAACAGAAATTCTGGAAGCGACCGCGACTATACTGCCTCCGGTGCGGCTCGGCAGTGCTGCCGAGGTCACGCGCTGGCCCCGCCCCCCAGCCGCGCTTCTCGGTCGCTTGCGAAAGCGTTGCAAACAAATCCCTACAAAGCTGCGCGGCGCGACCACGGCCGCGGATGCCGGGCTGCGACTACGTAGATCCGAATGCTACCTTCAGTATTCACGAATTCACAATAAAGTACGCTGATCATTGCAAAATTGCTGGCCAAGAGCATTGCGGATCATGCTCAGTGTAGGCTTCCGCAACCGTTCATACAAAAAAGGCACTACAGATGAGAAAAATTGCGATATGAAAAAGTGCACAAGTAAAGCGTATCTCCGTGGCACTTACGTCCTTTTGCTAGGAAACGCAGTTTTTCGGCAATAACTTAATAATATATAGTCCTATTATGTTGAAAACAATTTTCGTTGAAAATATTTATTGAGCTTTATATTTTTATTCTATTTTCGTATTTTTGGACATAAGGTTTACAATTAAAAATAGATGTCTTTTTCAAAGTTGGACGTTCCTAAATGGATTTTTTGTCATAGATATAAGTACGTATTTGTTGAAAACTTCGTTCGAGGCAAGGCAAGGTGGTCGGACGACCTGGTTAGGGTTGTGGGGACTCGCTGAATGCGACTCACTTCTATCCGGCCTATGTGTAAATCTATTGAAGAGGCTTGTGTTCAGCAGTGAACGTCTTATGGCTTAAATTATGATTATGATTGATATTTGCGATTTTTTTTTCCGTTTTTCAGCAGTGGACGTCTTATGGCTTAAATTATGATGATGATTGATATTTGCGATTTTTTTTTCCGTTTTTCAGCAGTGGACGTCTTATGGCTTAAATTATGATGATGATTGATATTTGCGATTTTTTTTCCGTTTATATTACGTAATATGTGGAGCCCCTTAGAAATATTTTTTTTGTTATTTAACTATCAAACTAAGTAGCGGCTCATATATGACACCTATACTCTATCAATGTATTTCATCAATATACATTATGTAGATTTTAAGTTAAATGCCTGTGACATACGGACGGATGTACGGACGGACGGACGGACATGAAGAAACTATAAGGGTTCCGTTTTTGAATCCTTGAAATATCTCAATTTAAATGGATATTATCGAGTTACAGAAACACTGAGACACAAAAATAAATAATATGATATATTCACTTCTAATAATTCTATTTAAATATTATTAAATTTTCAAACCATTTCGATATCATTCATAACGTACGAGACCTTATTAATAATAAAAATGGCCCGTACATTGTGCCACGATCCGTCAGCGTCGGTAAGAGACGCGTGTAATTAAGGCCCGCTGCTGGGTGTAGTTCGTGTAGTCGTGTAGTACGTGTAGGCGGGTAAATGATCCGCCGGGTTCGTCCCGTTCGGGTTCTTAAACTCGGCGGTATTAAGATTACGGACGTCCGTTCGGGCGTGTCACACGGATATCACATGCCCTAGTCGGCACCCCGAGCGTGATGTCACACTCCGCTTCCGCGGTACCGCCGACGGACGTGCACGGTCCTGCCGGATAAGTAACTTCAGAACCAGTCGTTGACCGGGCCGGTTATGCCACACTCTCTCATTGCCATGAGAAGGATGTCATGGTCCAGGGTATCAAACGCCTTTTTATAATCAATGAATAGTGCGAGAACCTGTTTTCCATCATTTAGGCGACAATTTATCTGATCTGAGATCTATGCCAAAGCCGACCCCGTGCTTCTCCTTCTTTTAAATCCGTGTTGCGCATCTGAAATTATTTGATATTTCTCCAGAAAACCTGTTATCTGACTCACTATGACTATGACATACTCAACTTTTTTTTAAATTTTTGTATTACGTTACTAAATATTGTTCTCGTCCGTGCGCCGCCAGATGTGTCTATTTAGAACGATGGCTGTTTTTTTTTTGTTTGGGTTCAACTGCTGCGTTCTTTTGTATAAAGAGTGTAAAAAATATATTTTGTTGATGCGTTAAAGTATCTTTATGTACCCACATATCATTAGCGCTCTAAAATGCGTTCAGAAACCGTAGGAAATGACCAGCATTATTACAACCAATTTTACTATGAGAACTTTCTTGTCTGTGGTAGTAGGTAAAATCTGTACTTTAATGTTATTTCAGTACAAATTTCTGGAACGTTATGAGTTTAAATTTGGAACAGCTGTCAAAACTCAAGTGGATCTCTATTCTAGTATCCATAGATATTAAAACAACTATCGATACGAAACGTCAATTCAGTATGTTTTTTTTTTAATTTAACCACACGACAATTGATCTTGCGTGGTATAAGAATGAGGACTTCATTCGATTGTCTATGATTTAAAAAAAACGATTTGTTTTGACGGAGAATCGAATTGCCGCCATTAATGTTGTCATTTTTCTGTAGTTTTTTTTGCTGTTACGAAAGAAAAATTGTGAAAAGTTGTTTGTAATTTACATTTAAGTTTAAAATATTCGTAGTAGTGTTATCGTAAATGCAGCCACGATTGCAACGAATAACTTGTTGTCAGAAAAATCGATAGTCAAATTTAGTACTAGTAAAAAAATACAAAGATTTTTTAGATTGCAGAATGACCAAACGCACGACTTTGATGTGAATAAATAATTTGTTTCTGTATATGTTGAAATGAATTTTTATCTAGTAAGTAATTATTATCTATAGTCTATTGATATTTTACAGGTAGCACTAGTAATGCAGGTCATTTCCCTACGGCTACTTCTGAACCCATCTTAGAGTACCTATAATACGAGTATGTGTGTGTAGATAAAGTAGTGTATGCATCTGTACATAATTAGGCCTTAAAACACTCGTGTGATCCTATTATGAAACTACAACACACACACATATTTTAGGGCCACTCATTATTTATCAGTTGCATAAACTACTGTTAGGTTCTGAAACGGGGGTTTTATGCGGATAAAAGTTGCAGTGCTATTCAGCAGGTAGTATGTCTGTAATGTAGTTTTAGATATTACTGTTTGTCAATGTTTTGTGTTTTAGAATGTCAACTTATAATAAGGCGTCGTAGTTTATGCGGCCTGTCGTTCTTTTGGGTTAAGTGCGGATGTTATGTATGAAGAGTTTATTCTAGTTTATAGTCCATACGTTGATATTTATTGTTCTCGCTAAGTTACTACAATTTGGGGGATGTGGCCTTAGAATTCCGCTTGTCAATTCAGGTGTTTGACGATCGATAGGGAGGAGTATGTACGTACCTACTAGAGGGAAAGAGCGAATTGTATTGGGTTATATGAGACAATATGGGGCTTTTACTAGATTAGCTGACCTAGTTTATATATGGATGGTTGGGTTTGGCAAGTAGTTAGCAGTGATAATAGAAAAATTTGACCGGATTCTGCTTTGACCGCTGTGTCCTCGTCAAGTTGTAGCACCGATGAAAGCGGTTACTGCCGCTCACACTTGGTTTACACACACTAGTTCCTACATAAAATACTAGCTTCTGCCCGCGACTTCGTCCGCCTTAAATTCATGTATCGCGGATAAGGGTATTTTTTGAGGACAACAAGTAGCCTATCTACCCCTGGGCTCAAACTATCTCCATGCCAAATTTCATTCCAATCGGTTCAGCGGTTTAAGCGTGAAGAGGTAACAGACAGACAGACACACTTTCGCATTTACAGCTTTTACCCGCGACTTCGTCCGCCTTAAATTCGTTTATCGCGGATAAGGGTATGTTTCCGGGATAAAAAGTAGCCTATGTCCTTCCCCGGTACTCAAACTATCTCCGTACCAAATTTCATCCAAATCGGTTCAGCGGTTTAAGCGTGAAGAGGTAACAGACAGACAGACAGACAGACAGACAGACAGACAGACAGACAGACAGACAGATAGACAGACAGACAGACAGACAGACAGACAGACAGACAGACAGACAGACAGACAGACAGACAGACAGACAGACAGACAGACAGACAGACAGACAGACAGACAGACAGACAGACAGACAGACAGACAGACAGACACACTTTCGCATATTATATATATATAGTACTAGCTTCTGCCCGTGACTTCGTCCGCCTTAAATTCGTTTATCGCGGATAAGCGTATTTTACCGGGATAAAATGTAGCCTATGTCCTTCCCCGGGACTCAAACTATCTCCATACCAAATTTCATCCAAATCGGTTCAGCGGTTTAAGCGTGAAGAGGTAACAGACAGACAGACAGACAGACACACTTTCGCATTTATAATATTAGTATGGATAGTATGGATTAGTATGGATAGACGCACTGCACGATTGTAATGAATGACCCGATGTGTTAAACGATATTTTGGGGATGCACTGGTTAACTTTCTGGCGTGGGTCGAGTCGCACGTGAGAGGGATTTTGAACCTTATGGCGGATGTTTGAACGAACAAATGGCAGAACTCGCTGTCCCGCATAAGATTAACACGACGTTGCAATCCATTATCAGTCTAAATTAAACCTCACCAAATTTACTTACGGAGAACATTAACGAGAATTCTCGGTAATTTACGGAAACTTGCCACGGTGAGAATTACCGTAAGGGCGTAATTTCTCGGCGACACATCACTACCAATGAGACAATAGGGTACATGCATCAATTTTTTTTTTTGTCGCTTTTCTTTACAAAATATCAAAATACCGTAAAAACTATTTCAATTTTTTTTAATAGCCTATAGCAAAGGCCTCTCCTTTAGATCTCCACAACTCTCTATTGCCGGTTGCCTGTAGCCAATCGTCTAGGAACGCATCTAGGTCGTCCCGCCATCTCCGTCTAGGCCTGCCCTGTCGTCGCCGCCCATCCTGTGGTACGCACTGGGTGACTATATAAGCCCACCTGTCCGGGTGCATACGGCTTACGTGGCCGGCGGTATTTCAAAATGTGAAATTAAACTTCGAATCGACCAAGAAATTCGCATAATAAAGGCATTTTAAACTACTTATTAGATAGAGAGGTCCGGTGTGCACTGTGACGTCGCAGTGTATGAATTATTTTAGTAACTAATATCTTAAAAGTATTAATGGTGTTGTAGGTATGTTCCTTCGAAAAACTAAAGCGTGTTATTTTTAATTTAAAATACCTACTGGAGCCATTAAATTTCTGAAAAATCTTAAAATGTATATTATCTCCCAAAAACACATGGATACTGAGTTTTTTGATAATGTTGGTTGTTAACAAGGAATATCTATCTTGACAATTATTTCACAAATGGCTGGCAGTAGGTTTAATTAAATTACAAAACATATCTCTCGGCTTACCCTTGCCTATAACCCTAGGCACGCCACTGCTGTTTTGCAAGAAAGAGATAGAATGAAATGTTTGATGGCTTATATTTTGGTTATTTTCATAGCTATTCGAAAAAATATTTTTGTCTACTGTTTGTTCCATGAATGAGCTTTTAATAAAGCAAAAATAAACTTCATGCATATGCCCTATTGCTTCAATTTTTGGGATTGTACGGGGAGGCCTTAGTCTCCAAACTAAGGCCGAATGTCAAGGACCACATATTTATAGCTGGAGACTTTACTGGGTGAATGCCATTCTTTTGATACTTCTTACAATTCTAGTAATATATCATTACTTCTGCAATAGCATTGTTTTTAGGGTTTTATATATTTTGATAAGGTAGCTGCCATAGCCGACACGGGTCCGACAAAGCTTTTATTCTGGTGAAATAGTCATACCTTAGGTCTTGCAAGAGAGCCTCGCCCTGAGCGATGGTGGCGGCGCAGGCGTCGAGGCTGGCGGCGCGGTGCTGCGCGCACTGCTCGAGCGCGCGCCGCGCCGCCTCCGGGCTGTCGTCCGCCGCGCACATGCCGCCGCCGCCGCGGACGGTTTCCAACCATTGCACGAGCTGAACAATAATGGTGATGCTGATGCCGCATTCAATATCGTCAAAAATTGTACAGCCTTCTGCAGTTCAATAATGGAAAAATACATATACGTAAAGAAATTAAAGTGCAAAATTATGCTAATTTTGTGCATTATACAAATCAAAAATCAAATTTAAACTTTTGTTCAAAATCTTTATACTTCTTCAAAACAATAATTGTATAGCAATAGGCTATTTAACAACTTTTTTCTGTGGTATGTTATAAAACCACCTTAAACAATAATAATTGAGGAGAAAGTCATAAAAACTCTCCGATACGAACAATGATAAAATCATACTTTTGAACTTTCCCTAAAAACGCTTCATACTAAAGCCTAGTGACATCACAGGGTTAGTAATCTTGTAAGGAGAAATCATGGATTACGGAATAAAGGGGATAAGTCAAGGGGGCGTGGTTCGTGTCTTCCCGATATGGTCAAAATTGACATACCGGCGCGGAACACAGCAAACGCGGACTCAGTCGTTTCCCGATTGCTTACATTGAACGACCTCGAGTGAAAAATAAAAATGACACTTTATTCGGTAAAAGTATGCAAAAACCGAAGTGGAAACGTTAATCCAAAATCAAAATTTATAACATACAACCGGTAAATCTATTTCCAAGCATTGCGTCTAATTATTTTTGATTTTCAAAGTCGAAGCTTCATTTCCGAGTACACACTAAGCGTAGTGCTGATAGTTATTGTTTATCGACTATCGATACCTAATTTAACAAACATATATTTGTGAATGGGTTATAATGATCAAAGATAAAAAATATATTTTAATAGTTATTGAGAAGCACTTTCTATATAACTATATACTTATTCAATAATAGTTCACTTACAAGCAGGCAAACTATCGAATTTATTAAATTACGAATTAATGCAGTTCAGCGTTCGTTTTGAGACCTGTAATCAAACTATATATGTAAGTACTAGCTTCTGCCCGTGACTACGTCTGCATGAAATTAGTAATTTGGGTACTTTAATTTTTATCCAATCTGCTTTTTACACCTTTTAAGGGATGAATTCGGGGATTAAAAGTAGTCTTTATATCTTTCCCCACAACTCAAACTATCTCCATACTAAATATCATATTAATCGGTTCAGCGATTATTGATTCTTCATACAAACTTGAACCCCCTTGTCACCCCCTTAAAGGATGATTACTGGGATAAAAACTCAAAAATCTCCACCAAATTTCATCTAAATCAGTTGAGCAGTTTAATTATGAAGAGTTAAGGTAACAGACACACAGATAGACACACTTTCGCATTTATATTATTTTATTCATTTACTTAGACACGACTGTAAAATAAGTAAAACTGTTTTAAAATCAAAACTGAAGGACTTCCTCCTCGAAGATAAGCCAGTGTCATCGTAAACACGCTGACGCGCTGTCCTCGAGGACGAAGTACCTACATAATAAATATGATGCGTGTGCAGATTTTTCTAACCGGCTCATTTGTATATCATGTAGTTATATAATTCAGTTATATTAAGTGTTTGAAATCTGAGCGCTTCTCGCCATTAAACGTCACAGTTTGGCGAGTAATAATTACTTTGTAAAATGTTATTTTTATAAGTTAAATAAATATTAAAAAAAAAAAAAAAATAATAATTTACATGTTAAGCATATTACCAAGATTTCAAGTTCCTGAAAAAATATATGCTCTCTATACAAAGTTTCATCCCGTTTTTCGTCCCTAAAAGGGATGAAATTTGACATAAATAGGCTTGTGTTCTAAAAATATAATTAGTCCGTCAGTTAGATTATCAGAAATATTGGATACGTATATTTTCTTTTGTCAATTAAACAAAAAATGATGAAGATATAGCCCGTCAAAGTTTCCCGGGACGTCACGCCGTGTGACCGTTTTTCGTACGGTCTGACGTCATATGCCCCCACTCTCAAACTTTGACGCACTTTATCTTTGTCTTTTTGTTTGATCGACAAAAGAAAAAATAAGTGTTCAACATTTTTTGATAATCTAACTGACGGACTAATTAGAATATTTTTTTTTATCCAGGAGACTGTCCTATTATAGCCTATGTCCTATTCTCATTATAAGGTACAGAACTGTAAAAGTTTCATAAAAAATCGTCCAGTAGTTTTTTAGATTAAGTGGAACGTACATCCATCCATCAAAACTTTCACGTTTATAATATTATTATCAGGATTATTAGGATAAGGATAATATATAGAAATGTTAACTATAGGGTGGGCTAAACATTTATGCAATTTTGAAACATCGATAAAAAATGAACTATACATGTTTTTCTATATTTTATTTATTTAACCTAGTAACAGATAGTTGCAATTATTTCTTTTAGAATTACATCATTCAAATGTCCTCCGTCTCGTCGGTGGCACTCCTGCAATCGACTATGGAAACCTTGGAAAACTCGCTGACACATACTGCGAGGGATCGCGGCAATCTCGTCATCTTTTTATAAAACTGCTTAACACAAAAAGCCCGTTGTTTTCCCGTGAAACGATCCATTATAAATAAAATTGCACGAAGTGATCTATACTTTACTGCCAATTTCTCGCTGCTCACTCCGACAGTTTCCAAAAAATTCAGTGTTTTAGAGATTCCTTATATTAGAGATACCCACCCTATATTAGAGATTCCTTAAAGGGATAAGTTTGCCTTGTTACGTAAGATCTTGATGTTTGTCAATTGTGTTTGTATCCTTGGTTTTTTTTCAATAATATATTACAACAAGCATACATGTATGTTAGTAACGCTACGATTTATTCGTCTGTATCAGTGTATTTGTTTGTTCGTCCTCGTCCCTATGCACACTGTTGCAATGATTATTCAAAGGCTTTCACGATTATGGTGTAGAAATTTGGTTCAGGTAGAAATAGTATTATTTAAGGAAGTTCACTTTCTTATTATTTATCCTAATAAGAAAGTGAACTTTTAACTCGTGAGAAATGTCTCGTATTTTTAGTTTCCGTCCTATTGCCAAAATAAACGAAAAATGGGCAGCAGGTACAGGAAGGTCGAATGATTGGTTTCCAACCAAAACTAGTACGATTTGTTCGAAGGACTTTAAAGAAACCAATTCTCAGACGACAAAAAAATCTGGAATAATTCAATTTTTCTGGAGGTTGTCGAATTAATAAATACACTCTGAATCTAAGCGAAGAAAGTCGCGGGTAAAAGCTAATAATATAATCTATAAAACTTCAATTTTCAGTCATCGCGATTTTACTTTCCGGCCTCTTACACCTTTTTAGTCACGCAAGCTTCTAGTGTTATCGATCATTCTTGAAACAGTAATGGTCACATCCCTGAGCGAGTAGCTCTGGAAGATTCGACATGCTTAAAAAGTAATGTTGATGGATCTGAAACCTTAAATACACTGACATAAGGTTATATAGTACTATTGATTTAAGCGCCATCGAGCGTTGAGTAGCCCTTTGTGGTAAAACGTCCAAATAGCACCATCTGGCGGCGAGTTGCTGAATTACAACGTAAAAAAATAATCTATAAGCATATACAAACCTAATTAAACAATATTAAAGTTTCATATTGTATAAATGTTAAATTACGTTATGTTCTTTTGGATTTAAAAAAATTTATCCTCACATTTAAACTTTCATATTTCGTGAAGTATGAAAGGTATCGGTGTCGGGATTTTTTCGTAATATTTGTAATTTTCTGAGTAAAATGTTTATGCATTGAACCATTCATGTTGCCTACAGTATTTTTTAAGAAATCAAGTAAAAACTACAAATCAAGTAAGAAAAAAACTTTGCTGTTTTGCAAGAAGTTTACAGCATACTTTTTTTCAGTATTTTTTTAAAAGTAACGTTCATAAAAAGCTTTTTTTGAGACATTAAACATTGAAATCGGTCCATAACTTTAACGGGCAGAATTTTTTGAAATATTTTTAAAAGAAGTGGCGCCAATCTGTTCCTAAGGGGTGAAAATTCCGCTGCTGCGGGTCTAATCACTCAGTTTGGTCTCTACTATCACTGTGGAAAGCGGCTTACTTTAATCATAAAGTGCAGCATGTTATCCATAACAAGTATGACTATTTAATGTTATTTCCGTATTGATTTTTCTAAGGTAATGGGTTTAAATTTGGAACAGCTGTCAAAACTCATGTGGGTCTCTATTCTAGTAATAAAAACAGGAAACTTTGAGGCTAGACACGAGCTGTTTTTAATGTATTTTTTATGTTTTGTTTTTACAATTTAAATTTTATTGTCACCTGTGTTTTATGACCCACTTGTGTTTGGTTGTCTTGTTTTATTGCTAATATTTATTTATATTTATGTTCGGTTCGCTCACCATCCGAACAATTTCCACTTTGTACTGTTCAAAATTTTTGCTTTGTTCCACTGGGTTTTTATTCTATTTAATCGTTTTTCTTATTTGTACTTGTTTTTCTTGTTTATAATTATTAATCTGAGCTGTACGTACTATGCATTCTGTTATCCATTTTGATTTTCCATACCAATTCCACTTGACAGCTTTTGACAATCGAAACTCCTGACAGCTTGCTTAACGCTGCGTTCAAAAAATTGTTTTCGTGCGTACAGTTCTTCTTGGCGCTACCTACCTATGGTCTCAACGGAAGCTTTAGAGCCAGCATTATGCTGAGGTTGGGACCATTTCGGGGCATACTTAGTTTAGTAATTTATTTTTTGAATTGCTGTATAAATATGCCCTCGAATAAATGTATCTTCTTTCTTCTGTATTTTCTTTCTAGTATCCATAGATATTAAAACAGCTATAGATACGAAACGTCAATTCTGCATGTTTTTTTATAATATAAACCGCACGATATTTGATCTCGAGTGATATGAGAATAAGGACTTCATTTGTTTGTCTATGATTTAAAAAAAAATCGTTTTGACTGAGGATCCAATTGCCGCCATTAATGTTGTCATTTGTTTGTTGGTTTTTTTGCTGTTACGAAAGTAGAATTGTGAAAAGTTGTTTGTAATTTACATTTAAGTTGAAAATATGAGTAGTAGTGACTCCGAGAACTATATGAACACCCCGCCGGATATCGTAAATGCAGCCCCGATTTCTTGTTGTCAGAATAATCGATAGCCAAAGTTAGTACTAGTAAAAAAGTACAAAGATTTTTTAGATTGAAGAATGAACAAACGTGCGTTTGATGACTTCCACGTGAGTAAGTAATTTGTTTCTGTATTTGTTGAAATTTATTTTTTATTGCATTATTTTAATATTTATAGTCTATTGATATTTTACAGGTAGCACTAGTAACAATGCAGGTCATTTCCCTACGGCTATTTCTGAACCCATCTTAGTACGTATGATATGAGTGTAGATAAAGTAGTGTATGCATCTGTACATAATTAGGCCTTAAAACATTCGCCGCGGCCAAAAAGGCACCGGCTCAACCCCCGCAAAAAGGCAACCCCGGCAATCCCCTATTTCGCAGCCTCTACAGTAATTTACTATTAATAATGTTCTGTGTTATTAATATTATCTTAACATTATCTGTAATCTTAACCTGGTGGATGATATGGGTGAAATCTGCAATCTTGTCAGAAGTACAACCAAGAAATTAGATAGTAAGAATATTATTTAGGTAGTACAGAATGTTGAAACAACAAAGAAATGCACTAACAATGTTTATTATTTACATACACACTAGAATTCCACACTCTCTAATTTAGAGCACAGGTCGATTCGCGAAAGCTGGCACGAATGGATTGAATAAGTGAATGATATTATCTACGTATGCATAACAAAATTATAAAATACAGGTTGATTCAGTAAGTGATTATGAATCGTGTTTTTAGACAATCTCGTCGCATAACCACCCAAATGCATTTTTGCAAATTATTAAATACATATTTGTCAAATTTCAAATTTCCAAATAATATTAAATCTATACACATTCTGTTTATTCATTATTATCCCCACACATTTTTCTGGCACGACCGTCAGGTGGCTTAATGCTTGACTAAAAATAACATCGACGATTCTGTTATCGACAAGTACAACTTCAACTCTGAGAGGAGTACATAGTATGTAGCAGCTATTAAGAAAATATTTACAATGTCACTGCAACCACAGAACAGAAAAAACAGTAGAAGCGTAAAGTAGGTGTGGCACGTGTACCATCGATAGGCACTGCAGTGCTCAACCGCGCTCAGTACGCCGCCGCCGCTTATGCATGACAGACGCACAAGCCATTTCCAAAAAGTTTGAAAAACACGGGCAAATATGCCATATTGCTCCATTCTGGTGGACAAAAAATCTAGCTAATTGTGGCATTTCCTGTAATCGGTAATTGTTATTTAATTCAAATTTAATTTTTATGTAAATTTTCCTTTCGTTCCTCATTTTTTGGCATTGTACAATACAAGAATCAATTTTATGTAAGTGTAATAAGATCGAATTTTATCAGTCATAATAGTTAACAAACATTCTAGAAGATTGCATTAGTTTCGCGCTACTCATTTAGTGCGAGGGTGTAATCTTAATTTAGAATGTATCGATAATCTGAATTTTACGATAGTTTTACAACGCAAATGCGGAATAACTTGGGTAGATAAATGTGTATGTGCATGGTTTGTACGTATATCTAGAACTTTTCTGAACGTACACAAGCAGAAAATGTGTACACTGTAGACTCATTTACCCGCATAATAAAGTTATTTTTTTCACAGCGGTTCGGGACCCTATTACTAAAACTTCGCTGTCCGTCCGTCCGTCCGTCCGTCCGTCCGTCCGTCCGTCCGTCCGTCGGTCACCAGGCTGTATCTTATGAACCGTGATAGCCAGACAGTTGAAATTTTCAAAAACTTTTAAACAAAAAAATAAAACCGTCTCCAAAAAAACTAAAAAGTAAAAAATAACGCCATAATTCAGTTTCTTCAAATTACTTACAAGTAACCGTTTGTATACTCAATCTATACAGTATATACAATTAATCTTATTTTGGCGTCGGTGCCATATAAAGAATGTGAAAAATATTGAAAATTGACGATTTTAGTAAGTTGTGACACGATGGCACTGACTCCAAAATAACATTAATTGTATATACTGTATAGATTGAGTATACAAACGGTTATTGTCGTTATACAATATTACTAAAGTTAAAGTTGAGAATTACAATCCTAATCTTACGTGTAGAAATTAGAGTAGTAAATTTTGAAACTCTATAAATGTAAGTCATGGAAATATTTTTGGAAATGTAGGTATGGTGTAAAACTAGGTTTAAATGTTTTGATTTTGAAAACCGTGTTTAGAACAAGCGGTTTAAGATTCTCTTAAAACAATACTTTGAAAAACCTTTGAATGCAGTTTTCTTTTTCTTTATAAAAAAGGAATGTTTCCTTTTAGCTATATTTGCTGTATCCATTATTTAAATGACTTTCTCTTCAGGTGGTATAAACAATTTCCACCCGGTATATGTACCTGTATCTTACTTACACAACGCATTGTTCATATGCAGCCAGGCCAGTCTTATCGATATTGATGTTATAAAAAAGTATTGCACATCCCTAAATACTACTTAGTTTGGCTACTCGACGCTAGATGGCTTTAAGTAATATCTCTTGCAATTAGTGTCTCTATTCGACGCCAAGTGGCGTTCTGCCCTTATAACCAAAAAAGCATATGTGCCATATAAAGTGTATGAAACATATGGTTATTTTGCCTGGTAGGGCAGCGTTGCTCTCTCAGTCATGTCTTAATAATCGAATTCGATTAGTCCTAAGTCCTAAAACGTATGCTCGAATTTGGATATTATACCATAGGCATAAGGTTTTAATTATATAACCAACACAAAGTTTTTTACTTCGTTTAGCACAAGAATCGTTGACCAATCAGCTTAAAGATTTATCTGTGTGTGTTATTTTGATAGTGTGCGTTTTGGCGACATCGGGTCTCTTATCGGTTACGGTCGTACGCCGCTTCCCTTGTTTTTATTATTCCGTGACTGCAACTCATCGGAGTAGTAAGAAAGCGACAACATCGTAACACGCATCTCGTTTCATTCCTCTACGAAATACCAACCTTAAGTAAGCAATAAAAACTTTTTATATCATCATAAATCATTGAAGAAGAAACAAATTACATATCAATGAGACATTCTTTCGTTAAATTTGATCGTATATTTCGATCGTATAATAGACCATCATGATGGTTTTATTACCCGATTTTGCCACTTTCTTATTGAGTAAAATGCTGCAACTTTGCCAAGTAGTCTAAACTTTGCCACTGAGGCAAACTTTAAACCATATTTACATGTGATTAAGCCCCGTTTTGTTGTAATAATGTGTGGAAGCTATGCCACTTTAACTGAATGACAAAACGGGACTTAATCGTATTTAGATATGGTTTAGTTTGCCCCACAGGCAGAGAAGAGACTACTTGGAAAAATTGCAGTAATATTTTCTTCTGTTTCCGCGATTATTACTCATTGAAATAAAACAATTTAACGGATTATATCGCGTATATTATCTCATTTTAGTTCCCGAAGTTTCGGAAGCTTTCCAGCTTTCCATGGTCACGGGAGGACTGAGAAAAGATGTATTTTCCTCTGTCAAAGTTACAATTTGTGCAAACTACCCACACACCCGTTCCACAATACCCGTTATTCAGCTCACAAATTTGAACAACAGATTAAAGAAAAGAGTGACGAATTGCAGTTGATATTGACAGATGATGACTTCAAAAGTATTGTTGAACAAGGCGACAGACGTTACGCATCAAAATTTAAAAGCTGTACACGTAAGAAAAATGCTAAGTTTGACAAGTTGAAATCAAAACGCACTAGGAATGAAACGCTCCGTGGAGGTAATCAAACGTCAACGTCAGATGCCGTTGCACCTGTAGTGAATATTAGCTCGAAGGAACTCTCGCAATCCCAAACCTCGCTTCTTAAAAAAGGGCTTAATTATGTTGTCACTCCACGGAATATCCCTTTTGAACAGATTATAGTCGGTGTGGAAGATTGTTTGGTCCAAAATCATATGCGTAAGGAGGATTTGGAGGCCGTACGCCAGGATGTGTCTTCAATTTTAAGACGAGCGAAGTCTCCTAAAGTTAACTTACCCAGAACTGAATTCAACGCTTTGAAGAGCTTGCGTGAGGACCCAGATATCACCATTCTTCGAGCTGACAAGGGAAATGCGACGGTTGTTATGGATACTAGTGATTACAACCAGAAAGTGGAAGTACTTTTGTCAGACGCTACAACATACAAGCTTGTTAAGCGAGATCCAACGGCGAAAGTAGTAAAAACGACAGCCGAGCTGATAAGTAAGCACTCTGAAAATCTTAATCTGGATGTGAAAAGTTTAGTGCCTTCTTGCCCGGTGCCACCAAAGTTGTACGGGTTACCAAAGATACATAAACCTGGTGCTCCGTTACGCCCTATAGTGAGTCAAATCGATGCTCCTACCTATCGATTAGCTCGGCACTTAGCAGGTGTACTTTCTTTACTGCGAGGGAAGACGGAAGCATACACAAGGGACTCATACCATTTTGTCAGTGAGATTAAGGATTTGAGACTAACTGATGATGAAGTTATGGTCAGTTTTGATGTCCAGGCTCTCTTCACATGCCTACCAGTTCAAGAATGTATCGAAATTGTGAAAAGAAGATTGGGTGAACAACAGATGGCAATAGAATATGCTGAGTTATTACAACCACTGCCTTACATGGCTATATGCTATGGAATGGTGAATTCTACGGGCAAGTTGATGGTGTGGCAATGGGGTCTCTGGTGTCTCCTGTCGTCGCCGATATTTTCATGGAAGACTTCGAGGAGAGAGCGCTTTCATTGGCACCTGTTAAGCCGAGGATCTTTAAAAGATACGTAGATGATACCTTTACTATTTTACCTAGATCTAGTGTTTCAGCTTTCTTAGACCATCTGAACTCCATGCATAGTAAAATTAAATTCACTATGGAGTTGGAAAATCAAAATTCACTTGCATTCTTAGATGTGCTAGTAATTAGAGGTCCTAAAAATGACATAGGTCATACTGTATATAGGAAACCTACGCATACAGATAGGTATTTGAATGGCAAATCTCACCACCATCCCTGTCAACTTGCTACAGTGGGTAAATCTTTGTTTCAGAGAGCCAGGGGTATCTGCGACAATCAACATCTGACTGCTGAGTTACAGAATGTCAAACGTGCGCTTCGAGCCAACGAGCTCCAGATACCACGTTCCAAGCAGAATCCCAGTATGAAGAAACCAACAGTCGAGCGTAAACCTGCCGTATTACCATATGTGAAAGGGGTCACAGACAAGATCGGAAACATCTTGAAGCGTGCTTCTATAAAAACATATTTCAAGCCGTTGAAGAAGGTGTCTCAATACCTTAGACCCGTGAAGAGTAGCACCCCTTTGCAGAGTGCAGGCATTTATAAGCTGGACTGCGAGTGTGGTCTTTCATACATTGGTCAAACGAAACACAGTGTATCAACCCGGGTGAAGGAGCACATAGCAGATGTCAAGCACCGTCGGTGTAATAGGTCTGCAGTTTGTGAACATGTCATTGACAAACCAAACCACTCAATTAAGTTTGATAAACCTTCTATCCTTGCCAAAGAAAAAAGATATGTTCCCAGGATGCTACGCGAGGCTATTGAGATTAAAAAGCATCCTAATTTCAATAGAGAAGATGGATTGTCACTACCACCAGCTTGGGATCCTGTAATACATCTCATCAAGGAACAAGCGAGACACAGGACTGCAAAACCTTAATTTCCGAACGGTGTAAAATATCTTATCTGTTTAAAAGGTTTTTAATAGTCTCTGTTTTTAAATATTATAATTAGTAATGAGGTAGCCTGGGAGTTTTTCTTTGCAGCGTTTCTTTTCTCCTCAGTACGCCTCATTTGTGAAATGCTGCTTGGTAAATTATTAGAATAAAATAATTAAGCCCTTCTGGCACATGTGTAACTGTCTTTACAGCTTAGGCCCATCTGGCATGTATGTACACCTTTATTTGTGTTTTTTCAAAAAATGGGTAGTTTGCACAAATTGTAACTTTGACAGAGGAAAATACATCTTTTCTCAGTCCTCCCGTGACCATGGAAAGCTGGAAAGCTTCCGAAACGTCGGGAACTAAAATGAGATAATATACGCGATATAATCCGTTAAATTGTTTTATTTCAAAATTGCAGTATTTTAAGGTGATATCAAACGGTTTACTTTTCTTTCATTTTCTTGTTACATTTTGCATCTTTCACTCAAAGTGACCCGTGTACGAAAAGTGAATCCAAAATCCTATCTAAATGATTGGCTCACTAATGAATAAATTTTTTCAAGTGAACAGTCATTCAAGTGAACCATCTGATATCACCTTTACCGGTACTTTGATGAGTTGCAGGATATCTACAATGTGTAAGTGTTAATATTGAAAACAACAGTGACCCCAACTAAACTTAATAATATATAATAATGTATAATGTACGTATGTATGTATGTACGTATGTATGTATGTACGTATGTACGTATGTACGTATGTATGTATGTCTGTATGTATGTATGTATGTATGTATGTATGTATGTATGTACGTATGTACGTATGTACGTATGTACGTATGTATGTATGTATGTATGTATGTATGTATGTATGTATGTATGTATGTATGTATGTATGTATGTTTGTTCCTATCTGGCACTCTAGAGACCAAACGCGTGGACCGATTTTGATGATTCTTACGTCAATCGATTTGTCTTAACTGTCCGAATGTCACTAAAAACATGAACATTATGAAAACTCAAAATAGCGATAATGAGACGCCATATTGTGAAAAATAAAAAAATGTATATCGACGTACTAATACGAGTGGGGTATCAATGAATAGGGATTTAAATATCATTATTAGATTTTTTTTATCATTTTTAATTTAGAAACCAGTTAGGAACTATAACCATTTAAAGTTGGCTAGCAAGCAGTTCTCACTAAATTTTCTTTTCATTGTATTGTAATAAATCTGTGCAAGCTTCTCAATAACCCCCACGATAAAGATTGCGAAATTGACTGACTTTTATAATTTTAACTAAAAAGTATAAAATAAAAAAAAGTTGTAAAAAAACAAAAACCCCGACTGCGTAAAAAACTAAAAAGAAAAACACAAGTCCAGTACCAGTATTTATCCGGGATAAAAAGTAGCCTATGTCCGTCCCCGGGACTCAAACTATCTCCATACCAAATTTCGTCCAAATCGGTTCAGCGGTTTAAGCGTGAAGAGGTAACAGACAGACAGACAGACAGACAGACAAACAGACAGACAGACAGACAGACAGACAGACAGATACACTTTCGCATTTATAATATTAGTATGGATTATAAGGATTATTAGTTAGGATAATATGTAGAAATGTTAACTATTATAAATTCCTTAAAGGGATAAGTTGCCTTGTTTCGTAAGATCCTAATGTTTGTCAATTGTGTTTGTATCCTTGTTTTTTTTTTCAATAATATATTACAACATGCATACATGTAAATATGTTAGTAACGCTACGATTTATTCAACTGTATCAGTGTATTTGTTTGTTCGTCCTCGTCCCTATGCACACTGTTGCAGTGTTCATTTAAAGCCTTTCACGATTATGGTATAGATACTTGGTTCAGGTAGAAATAGTATTATTTAATGCAGTTCACTTTCTTATTATTTATGTAATAATAAGAAAGTGAACTTTTAACTCGTTGTGAGAAATGTCATTATTTGTATAATAATTATATTTTTAGTTTCCATCGTATTGCCAAAATAAAAGAACAATGGTCAGTAGCTACAGGAAGGTCGAATTATTGGTTTCCAACCAAAACTAGTACTATTTGTTCGTACCGAAACCAATTGTCAAACGATAAAAAATCTTGAATGTTTCTGTTTTTTCTGGGGGTTGTGTCGAATTAATAATATAGGTGATGTATAAAACTTCAATTTTCAGTCATCGTGATTTTACTTTCCGGCCTCTTACACCTTTTTAGTCACGCAAGCTTCCAGTGTTATCGATAATTTTTTAAACAGTCATGGCCACATCCCTAAGCGAGTAGGTCTAGAAGATTTGACATGATTAAAAAGTAATGTTATTGAAATTGAAACCTTAAATAATCCGACATAAGGTTCTATAGTACTATTGATATAAGCGCCATCGAGCTTTGAGTAGCCCTATGTGGCAAAACGTCCAAATAGCACCATCTGGCGGCGAGTTGCCGAATTACAACGTAAAACATAATCTCTAAGCATATACAAACCTTATTACACAATTTAAAGTTTAATATTGTGTAAATGTTAAATCACGTTATGTTCTTTTGAATTTGGGAATTGTGACCAATTACGATCAACTTGTCTTTTTAGAAGTGTATAAAGTGTCAGTGTAAAAGTCACACATTCTTAAAATAGGCGACACGCGGATCCATACTATTTCGCAGTTATAACATATCCCTTTTATTCCGTAATCCGTGACAAACACCATCGACAATCGAATTGTGTGAGAAAATCTTAATCTGCATATTTAAAGAGATCTGAAGTTTCCTTCCTTTTCCGATATTGATGTCAGATCGGTTAAAATTAAGAAACTGTAAGCTTCCTATGTGTCATGGGTCAACTTCTGTAACAAATAACAATTCTCTGATATTGTTATTATGTGACCATATTAACTTTATTCAATTAACTATCATAACCATGACTTGCTTGTTCATTAATGTAATATACATTTTCCCAAGATTTATAGTAGCTAGTAGGCTTGCAGTTTTATTCAGTTGATCGAATAGATTGTATAATTCATAATCGCTAGATTTGACAAACAATGATGTCTTAGCCTCATCACTACAAATACCATATACAAATGTCAAATATGTGTTCTAAGGAAAATCCCATTGTAGTCGATTTGAGTAAAATGATCCCGTAATATTTATTTATAGACATAGTTTACAGGTGGAGTAATATTCAAACAGCGAAATCGTACCTCTTTCTCATGAGTGTAGAGCAAGACAGCGAGGTCGAGCCGGCGGCGGCGGCGGTCGACGCGCGCCGCGAACGCGGCCACGTGCGCCTCCAGCTCGCGCGCCACGCCCAGCACCTCCTCGGGGTCGCACTCGCCCGACCGCGCCAGCTCCTCCGCCGCGGCCAGCAGCTTGTCCGCGTTCGTGTACGTGTTCTGCCATATACAGTTAAAAGCGTCTCATTTTTTCTACTCGTGTACTGTTAATCTGTGAATGAGATCTCTTCGCTCCAATAACTAATAATACAAATGCAAACTTTTTAACCGACTTCAAAAAGAAGGAGGTACTCAATTCGTCGAAACCTTTTTTTTATATATGTTTTTGCACCGATTACTCAAATACTATTTGACCGATTTCAATACTTTGGAAGTTTGCTTTTATCCGGCTCATCAAATTGAAAATTCATTTATTGCTTATTTATCAACAGGGGCACGTTTCTCAATAGCTTGTAACTTGTATTATAAGCGGAAGTCTCTTTTTAATTCATATTGTTGGAAAAAAACTTCCATTTGTAAACCACGTGAACCTGCATATAACTCTTTACCGTTTGCATTTCTCATACACTTACCATGATTACTTTCAGAAATAATATTGTTTTTAAACTTTTATGTTTTAATTTTTTTATTCCACATTTCCGCTCTTTTATGCGGAGATATATTAGTAGTACACAATAACTCAAATGTATCTCTATCAACAGTATTTCAATCACGATCTAATTCCACGGAAAATATATGATAGAATTGAAAAAAAATGACAGGGTTGCCACTTCATATATCCGGATAAATATATATTTTTCTGGGTTTAAAACATTTCCCAGCCATCCTGTAATTGCAGATAGACCCTCCTTGAATGCTGATGTGCCGCGGATGAAGTAGGCGGGATTCTTTTACAATACAACTCCGCTTTTTGCTTGCCCAACCAGTTTATAAATAGAAATAAATCTTTGTTCATGAAAGCTAGTTTCTGATGGCTTAGCGTCCTATAACGCTAGAATGAACTTTTCGCCACCAGTATCGTTTATCTCCTTCCGGTGCATTCGAAACAAAAGTCTTAGTACCCCAGTACTTAATACGACTTAATATCTAAAGGACCTATTCTCAAAACGAATGAATCCCGAATCGACTTACAACCAAAAAGACCTATTCTCGATATACCCTTTGCTTGAAACAACTTAAATTCAAATGGAATGAATCTCATAAAAACGAATTCACAAAATGAACCAGTCCCAAAATACCCTAAATTTTTATATCAAAATACTTGATTCTCTTCATGACTGGATCTCAAAACGTCCTAGTCCCAAAATACACTAAATCTCTAAACATATATATATTTTTTTAAAGTAAGAGATTTTAGACTACGGAAGATGTCATAAAAAGATGATAAAAGTAATTTCACCGTTATTAGGAAACGGACCCTTTATAGTTTCGTCATTTCCGCCATTTTGCTCAAAAACTACAAAATATATTCTAATGAAAATTTGAGTATAGGTGTCTTGTATAAGCCGCTACTTAGCTTGATACTTAAATAACAAAAATGGCACTTACTATTCATTAAATTAGTAGGTTATTAAAAAAAATTTAGTTTAAAAAAAAACGATTTTTTTTCGGAAATAATTGTTCCGAAAGTAGCTTAAGTTGTGTCTATTTTCTAAACCTTATGAAAAAAATTACAAAGATAAAGCGCAATAAATGTTTTTAATGAAAACTGTTTGTCAAAATTATCAGATACTAGCTTCTGCCCGCGACTTCGTCCGCTTTAAATACGTTTATCGCGGATAAGGGTATTTAACCAGGATAAAAAATAGCCTATGTCCTTCCCCGGGACTCAAACTATCTCCATACCAAATTTCATCCAAATCGGTTCAGCGGTTTAAGCGTGAAGAGGTAACAGACAGACAGACAGACACACTTTCGCATTTATAATATTAGTATGGATAGTTACGTTTTTTGAGTTTTTGACGAAAAATGACGCTCCTCAACAAAAGGACTTAAGTGCCGTGGAGATGCACTCTTTTGCTAGTGCACTTATTCATATCGTATATTTTTTTCATCTGTAGTGCATTTTTTCGTATTAACAGCAACGGAACCCTACACTGAACATGGCCCGACATGCTCTTGGTCGGTTTTTATGATATACTAGCTTCTGCCCGCGACTACGTCCGCCTTAAATTTGTTTATCGCGGATAAGGGCATTTTTCCGGGATAAAAAGTAGCCTATGTCCTTCCTCGGGACTCAAACTATCTCCATACCAAATTTCATCCAAATCGGTTCTGCGGTTTAAGCTTGGAAGGTAACAGACAGACAGACAGACACACTTTCGCATTTATAATATTAGTATGGATTAGTATGGATTTCTTCAACTACAAAGGTGCCTTGGTATTGGTATGACGATTGAGAATTTAGTGTACTTTGGGATTAGGTTGTTTTGAGAATCAGTTATTATGAGAATCTTATGTTTTGATACTATCACGTACATAACGTTTAGGGTATTTTGGGAGTGGTTCATTCTCTGAATTAGTTTTTATGAGATTCATTCCATTTGAAATTGAGTCGTTTCGAGCAAAGTGTAAATTGAGAATAGCTCTTTTGGTTGTAAGTCGATTCGGAATTCATTCGTTTTGAGAATGGGTCTTTTAGATATTAGGTCGTATTAAGTACTGGTGTATTTTGACTTTAGTTTCGAATGCACCAGAAGGGTTTATCTGTAAGTACAGGCATGCCTGGGAAATGTTTTGAAACCAGAAAAATGGGACTGGACAAAAAATTTCAATTTTCTGAACCCCATTATTAAATAATAAATAAATAAGGTCTAAGCTGTTTTAATAAATGTGAAGAGCTTGAGGAAGAAGAAGCTGATTAGGGTTTTCCTGTTCTTTTCTTTGTAAAGGTTCTAGCAGGCTAAGCTAACAAGAGTGGCCCCCGCAGGGGATTTGGTTGTAATTTGAGGCGCAGTAGTGGCCGAACCAAGAACACTGTATGCGTAATATCAGCCTTGGATCTTCTTTTGTTTCAGACTTATTCACGAGAATATCAAAAAATCAAGGTAATTTTTAAACTCAGTGAACGAAAAAACATAGAACACCAGCTTCATACAAAATTGCAGTACAAAACGGGGTAAATATTCTAAATCCGCATGCGCGTTGTGTGACCAATAAGAGTTGGCCAAAATATCAGTCTACTTTCTATTACCCAAAACAAATAATTGTGATTGGCCAATTTCATAATAACTGGTTGTGATTGGTTTCTAGCGCTGACGTTTTATAGTATCAACATGACGGCGACTATGAAAACGCCTACGTAGTAGATGGTCACATGCAATAAAGAGTAATTTTGTAGGCAGAATTGTAGTATTATTTAAATTGAATTTTCAGTTTAATTTTATATTTAAATAATCATCAAATCAAACTAGTCTCCAATTCAGATGTAGCATACTTATACTGTGAATACTAGACGACCATACGAGTATGCAATGCATATATAATAGCTTGCTAAATACTTAAATACAAACAGACAATCAGCCACGAGAGTCCGGCAAATGAAAGATGAGAATGAGATCAACCGCGAAATTTAAAAATGTAGCTGCAGTGTGCCTGTTTGAGCTAGATATAAACAAATTTAAACGCTTTTCTCATTAACTAATAACTTAATAATTACTGACAAAAGCAATGAATTTGTGTAACTCTAGCTCATACAGGCACACTGCAGCTACCTACATTTTTAAACTTCGCGGTTGATTTCATTCTCATCTTTCATTTGCCAGACTCTAGCAATCATAACTTTTGTAGTACGTTAAAACAACGCAAAAATGGAGCTTGCATACTTTTATTGTTGCCGTGTTAGTATGTGTGTATGGGTCAAATCTTTGAAGCTAAATTAAAACCACTTGCCGGTTTCTCATTGTACTAAATTTTTGCATACTTTTGTAAGTTAGATGTCATTGCAATATTGTGATAATATCGAGCTGATATGATGATGGACACGGGAGGTGGGCATAGGAACTCTGTAATAAGTTACCGTAATCCTACCGAGTTTGAGCTCTTTAGTGTATGATAACTTTTAAATCAAATTGCACCTTTTTCGAACACTGTATATAAAATAGTTATGTGCATGAAAACATGTATTTCAACACATAATATATCAAATGTTCAATAGGAGATCCCTTCATGGCCCATAATTTCATTTGTACTAATTTCATTTGCCATAATCGTCACTGCCTTTAACCTTCATTTGCCCTAATATCACAATAATAATAATATATTTTTAAGTGACATAATGGTCACTGGCTAGAATATTACATGCCATAATTTTTGAGTGTCATAATACTCAAGTGACATTATGTTCAACATCTCTAATATTAGATACCATAATAACACTTTTCATAATATTTATTTTCTATAATGTTCATAATCCCTAATCATTTATGCCATAACAATCATTTGTCATAATTTTGAAAAAAAAAGCATACAAAAACCGGCCAAGCGCGAGTCGGACTCGCGCACCGAGGGTTCCGTACAAACTTTCTCTTAACCTAACCTAACTGGCCGGTTAAGTTAAAATTCCACCTGGTATCTACATTTATATGCAACGCTATAGATGTTCATGAAATGTTTCTTTTTTGTTACGTACCATTTGATGTAAGTAACAAAACAGAGACATTTGATGAAGAAAATCAATTTTAAATGAATTTTACCGGCAATCGTCTCATAAAAATTAAATAAAAATAGTATGTACATTTTGCGTACGCGACGTTGATAAGTTCGGTTGTTGGAATATTATTGCTTAGGTTAATAATTATTTGATATATCTTTCATTAACCATAAATTCAGCTTATCTATTTTTCAACTTAAGGCAAGTCCGACTTGGGTTAGGTTAGGTACGACGACGAGCGAAGCGAGGAGGAGTGTTAGCTTGAACTGCGACCCTAACGAGCGAGCGAATCGAGCGAGCCGCTGTGGTATATATCGAGTCTTGCATTTTGCATTGTGTACATTACAATTTCTTACGCACTATTTAACGTTTATTTTGCTCACTATTTAACGTTATTGCAGCCCGCCGAGTTATGACGACGTAGCGTCAGTCCGAAGCAATAGGTACCCTCAATTATGAATCCTAACAACGATACATATAAAAATTTGGAAGAGAGATGATTCTGGTTACAATCGGTACTAAAGAAAGATTCGGAGGATCAATTTTAATTGAGTCAATATGGACCCTTTTAAATGTTATGGTTGACAAGTTTATTGAAAATTATGATTATGAATGAAAGAAATGTGACCACTAGCATTATGAGTATAAGCATAATCTTAGTGACGACATTATGAATTACGATGTTCTTGAAACTGTTCATTATGAACTCGGTTGGTAGTAGTACAAATTTATGAAGTTAAAAAAATCGGAAGAATAATGAGTCTGGCTACAAATCGGTAGCAGAAGAAAAATTCGGATGATTGATTTAATATGAATCAAAATGAGCCCAAAATCGAAAACTATAGGTTAGGTTAGGTTTGTATTGTGACCATGTATAGTGGAGCGAGCGAAGCGTCAAAATGGGTCAAAAACCGAAAACTGTAGGTTAGAGGCGTTTTATCTGAGTATGTTTTATTGTTTTGTCAAAAATACGTGACCAATATTTTTGTATAATCTAACTGACAGATTACTTAGAATTTTGATTTGCATATCCCGCCATCATGCCTATTATTACGGCGTTTGAATTTTCTGGCATACGATCTTGGAACACTTGTTAATAGGGAAAATAAAAATGTATGGCAAATGTATTGTTATAGCACCTAACAATATGGCAAAGGATTATTATGGCTTATGAATCGTTATGGAATATAAAATTATGGCATATGTAAATATAGCAAAAGATTACTATGGCATACGAATCGTTATGGAATATAAAAATATGGCAAGTGAAAATCGGGCATAAGAGATTATTTCATATGAAATTCGAGCAAACGATAGAGAACCCACTTTTCACCGTAAACATAATTATTTATTTTTTTTTAGTCGGAAGAGAATTTGTATAGGGATGGTGTTATGCCACCTTACACCATCAAAATGTTAATATGTAAATGAAAAGGTATTATCTATATATATATCTAAATATATAAATGTTCAATAGGTATCATACCTATTGAACGGTTCTCTAAATAATTATGTTTACGGTATTTTTTACACGTGAAAAGTGATTCCATCTTTATTTTTATATTTTTTAGAATGATTAATACACTATTTTACAGATGAATAAGCCGTATTTCTTCACTGGGTATTGAAATAATACGACAGTCATGCAGCGCCGCCATATGCAACTCAAGCAACTAACAGGCCGTTTGACCCAGTCTATACGCCCCGCCTTTTTCGACACAGTTTTTGTGGGGTCACTTTGCGACGCTAGTTGTGCTTGTATGTTTTTTTCGTTCGCTGATTAAACTACTATTTTAGCTAAACCAAGCAAGCAGGAGTAACAAAATAAATTCAGAATTAAGGAGCATAAATTGGGGTTCATAAAGCATATTTTTACAGACATTCATAATTAATGGTTGAATTTTTTAAAGAGTACACCCTTGATGTATCATGTCACACAGGTTTGAAAAGTTTACTAATTTGTTTGTCTAAACACATATAATTACTTAACTAAAAGTATGCCTTTTTAGTATGACTCGCGGAATTGTTGTTCACAGATGATATAATATATAAGTACACGACTAGGAAAAAAAACTACGTTTTAGTTTAGTCGTCATTGACTAACACAAAATTTTCGTTATCATGAATATCTGGGACTGGATTAATATATATCTAGCGGTTTTTTTTAAACTTTTTCTGCGTATGTACCTAAAAATCTGATATTATGGGATCTTAGGAAACTAGTGCCTTGTGGAACAAATCAAATGAAACATTTTCGCTTCGCGGCTCGGTTTTCGACAATGGTGCTCTTTATCGGACCACCAGTATTGTTATCGCGCGGTTTAATTTTTTAACCGACTTCCAAAAAAAGGAGGAGGTTCTCAATTCGTTTTGTTATTAGTTTCCACCGTCAGTGTATACTCTATGGTCTATATTATATATACAACTATGCGCAAAACTATAATGAATTAAAAAAAAAAAAGAACGCAGTGAGCTCGCAATTATTTTTGCCTGTTTTTTATAAAACAGCTATTATGCAATCATTATATAATGTATGATTTTTCAGTCGAGTACAGTCATCAGCATCTGTCAAAACAAACCGGGCAAAAATATCTGACCCGTCCTAACGGCCCTAGAGATAGAGTCATGTGATGATATTTATGCGCGCTTTGTTTTGGCAGATATTAATACTGGTGACCGTACCGTCTCCAGACATGAAATTTTAAAAGCCTTTTTTTACTATTTTATGCAATACGTTTTCCATGAATGTCATGAGGCCCATAAATGAAACACAGCTTAAAAAAATACAAGAAAGCTATTTTTATTTATTATAGTTCTGCGGGGAATTGTGTAATATTTTATTACAGTTCAGTGGCATATCGTAATGACTATGGAGTATGGTGATGATCCGATCTATAAAGATCGATATATAATCCTTTGGAGTATGATTCGCAGAGTTCTAACACACAGATTTACACGAGTAGATAAAAAAAGATTGTTTAAAATTATATTATGAATACAAGCTTTTTAACAGTACTTACTTTTTTTTTGTAAGTGGTTTTTTCATGTAACAGTTTTCGTCAATCGAAGGTGTCTGGTAATTTTGTTAGAGTTTCTATGACCACCTTCAGACCAGGGGCCCGTTTCATAAACGCTTGTAACTTGTATTACAAGCGGAAGTCTCTTTTTAATTCATATTGTTGGAAAGAGACTTCCGCTTGTAATACAAGTAACAAGCTTTTGAAAAACGGGCCCCTGCTCTATGACATGACATTGTTGTTGTTGTTGATGATGATACTGATGATGATGATGATGATTATTATATTATCATTAGAAGTTACTTCGGTAAACAAAGTTTCAGATTTGATAACACACCCACGCCCACCGTCAGACATCGGCATAAGTGAAATTAAACAATAGTAGTTTATGCAACTGATACTATAAAATATAATGAGAGGCCTTAAAATACGAGTGTGGTTTTATGAAACGAGCGTCAGCGAGTGTCATAATAAGATCACACGAGTGTTTTAAAGCCTAATTATGTACAGATGCATACACTACTTTATCTACACACATATCATAAGTACTCTAAGATAGGTTCAGAAGCTGTAGGGCATTGTTACGAGTGCTACCTACAGGTAGACTTATATCTAGACTATTTTAATATCTACATATTAAAATATTGCAATAAAAAATTAATTTCAATAAATACATGAACAATTTTTTTATTCACATCGAAGTCGTACGTTTGTTCATTCTCCAATTTAAAAAATCTTTGTACGCCTTCTCAAATTGGCTCTCGATTTTTCAAGCCACAAGTTATTTGTTACAACCGTGGGTGCATTTATGATATCCGGCTGAGTGTTCATATAGTTCTCGGAGTGACGACTACTCATATTTTCAAGGTTAATGTAAATTACAAAAACTTTCCACAATTCTACTTTCGTAACAGGAAAAACACCAATATACAAATAGCAACATTAATGGCGGCAATTCGATCCTCCGTCAAAACTAATGTTTTTTTTTTTTTTTATCATGGACAAACGAATGAAGTCCTTATTCTCGTATTACTCGAAATCAAATGTCGTGCGGTTTATTAAAAAAAAAAACACTGAATTGACGTTACGTATCGAGAACTGTTTTAATATCTATGGATACTAGAATACAGATCCACTTGAGATTTGACAGCTGTTCCAAATTTAAACTACCACTACAACTTCAAAAAATCGATACTGAAATAACATTACAGAACCGGTACAACTCACAAAAATCGATACTGAAATAACATTACGGATTTTACCTACTACCACAGACAAGAAAGTTTTCATAGTAAAATTGGTTGTAATAATGCTGGTCATTTCCTACGGTTTCTGAACGCATTTTAGATCACTACTGATATTTGCGTAGATAAAAGTTCGTAATAACAACAAATATGCAGGTACATCACTTACTTGTGCAACATTTTCGAAATGTTCGTGAGATTTCTGATATACTCTAGCCTTATGGAGATTCCTTCCTATGCCCGTGTTTTTCTGTAGGAATACCTCGCCATGATTCGCTAACCAGTCGAGAACTTGTCTGCAGTCTTCTTTGTATAGCAGAAGGGCTAGTCTCTGGTGTAGTTTGAGCCGTGCTTGGTGGTATCTGGCTTCGAGCGCTCTGTGGTGACCGAGGATCTGGTGTATGACTGCTAGGACGTGGTTGGCGCCCGAACTGTAGTCGGCAGCCGGGTCGCCTCCGCTGCTACCCGCCGCGCTCACAGTACCGTCGCTCTATATTTAACACATGGATCAACCATACATCGCACAAAAAGAGGCGCTGAGCGGGCACGCCTTCGCCAGTACTAAGGGTTGAAACGTAAGTGGACAATAGGGAATATTCATGAATTTTAATTATTGCTTTATTAAAAAGCTCATTCATGTTACAAACAATAGGCAAAAATATTTTTTCGAATAACTATAAAAATAACCAAGATATCATCAAAGATTTCATTCTATCTCTTTCTTGCACAACGGAATTTAATATGGAGTTTATATGACCGGAGTGCACGATGACTTAACAGTGCATATCGGACCTCTCCGTCTAATTAGTAGTTTAAAATGCCTATATCATGCGTATTTCTTGGACGATTTTAATTTTAATTTCCCATTTAAAAATATTTTTTACTTAGATATTTAGTTGAGAAAAGCGATAAAAAAAAATCATGCATGTACGCTATTGTAATTTTATCATACAACACGAACATCTACGTGTTGTAAAAACGCGACATACATTTAACAATAATTGGTTTTATTTTGTTATTATTACCGAAATGCCCGTTCAGTGCTCCTTTTTTATCCGACTGCGCGACGTAAAGGAGCGTTATGTGTTTATTTTGCGATGTAAGAACACAAAAATTAATGATATCATAGAGAAAATATAACAAGAGAGACTATCACATACTGCGGTCGAAAAAGATATAAAGTGTAATGTAAATAAATAATCTAAGTAAATAAAACGTTAAAAGTCGTGAATAAGTACGTGTGTATTTTATTTATTTAGGTCAAACATGCCTTTAAAGTTCGCTGTGGCAAATAAACGTCAAAACGATCGTCAAATCCGTAGAAAAGTGCTACTCGAGTCTCAGCAGCACTGTAAGTATGGACTGTACAAAATCGATCGTATCTCGGGAACGGATTCGGAAACCGTGGTAGCACCCCAAGGAACTTTTGATCAGGGCACTTAAGTCTACAACATATCTAAATTTCATGAGAATTGACTGAAACCACATTTTTGTAGCGACTTTTTCGGGGTCCATACACAAGTCAAACAAATAAAAATCAAAAGAGTCTCAAACTATACTACACTGCTCAAATGTGTCTAGGGATCAAGTACAGTCGAGTTCATAAATATGCGAGTGTTTCCAAGGCTTCAAATATATTATTTAAACAAGCAGATTTAAAAACAAAAAGTACATAAATATCTGCTGCACAAGGGTTTTCTTTTTAATAATGTAAACAGGTTATGGCACCAAAATATTTGTTCTAACGATTTCCGAATTTATGTGAACAAATAGAAACTCAAATATGTCATAAACCAAACAATTCGAATTTGGCAGGAATTTGGAAAGATGACAATTACCGAGAAGAGTACCGTACTGTCAAAATATACATTTATCTCTTTCAGTTTGAGTTTGATTTGAGAGGTTTCATATCAGCATTTATAATCTCTAAAACTCTTTCAAGTAGCTTGTTAATCGAAAATAACAAGAATATGTAATAAGGTGCAAGCAAAGATTAATGGCAATTGTATGACGTCACAGTCAAACTGAAAGAGACAAATGTATCATTTGACAGTACGGTTTTCTTTTCGGTGATTGTCATTTTTCAAAAGTCGAAATGTTTTGCTAAGTATAAAATTTCGTTCGAGATACCATTTTTATCAGTGGTTTGCAAAGCAACATCTATTGACTGAGAAGACAGATTATTTTCAACATCATCTGCTTACGTATAGATGTCGTAGGTGTATTCGATTTTCCGTGAAAGGCGTATTGATATTAGCGCCATCCAGTGCTGAGCATACACAGTTAATTAACGCCCCCTGGTGCTCAGCGGAATTAAGGCGGTTTCATTTGAATGTATGGCGTTGACATATCTTCTTATATTTAATTTATGATGATATTAAGTATGTGTATATCTCATGAAACATCTTGAAATAATAACAACCATACTCACCATATCGGCAGGATCTGTTTGATGGCAGACTTGTACTAGGTGATCTAGCTGATATAGCAGCTTTTTGCTCGTTGAATGAACCTGCAGATAAACTCTAAGGTCAACACTTCTAGCATAAATGTGATACGCGACTCTGTGTCGGCCGACAAAGATTGTCTGTCTCTTTCCTTTCAATACAATACGACAAAGACAGGTGATGCTCTGTCGCGCGACAAGCGTAGGCGCGGAGAGTTGTGCTAGACCGGCAGGTGGGGTAAGGAAGGTAAACAGTGGTTTGTAAATCTAGAACAATAGGCTGTATTTCTAATATAGCTTTAATATAATATCGTAATTATAATTACTATAAGGCAGTAATTATAATAGGGAATATGCATGAATTTTTATTTTTGCTTTATTAAAAGCTCATTCATGTAACAAACAGTAGACAAAAATATTTTTTCTAATAGCTATAAAAATAACCAAGATATAAGCCATCAAACGTTTAATTCTATCTCTTTCTTGCAAAACAGAATTTAATATGGGGTTTATATGGCCGGAGTGCACTGTGACGTAACAGTGCATATCAGACCTCTCTGTCTAATTACTAGTTTAAAATGCCTATATTATGCGTATTTCTTGGCCGATTTAAATTTTAATTTGAATTTTGATATTTAGTTAAGAAAGGCGATAAAAAAATGTCATGCATGTAGGGAACATGCGTAATTATTTTTTATCGCCTTTCTTAACTTTTATTACTATATTACATTAATACGGACAAATCACAGAGCTACAGTCTATTGTTCTAGAATTTACGAACCACTGTTCCGCCTTCGTCCGGTAGTCCCCCGTACCCCCGACCTGACCTTACATTAGAATGAGAAAGATATACCTTATAATAAAAAAACTATAATGCTAACTTTAAAGCTCTTTCAGAAGGGTTCGCTATTTAGAGGAACACACTAGGACTAAAAATGGAGCCAACTTACATAGACGTCATTTCCTCTGTCAAAGTATAGATCCAAGTTAACGCACAAACAGGCAACTTACAGACATTGTTATCGCCTAGTGTTGTTTTGTCAAGCATTAGTTTTGTAATAATGTACATTACAGCAGACGCCGGGAAAATCGGCATTACCAGCCAAATAGGTATTAATATAAGCCAAATACCGATAGGGATACGAGGCTAACAATCCCTTTTCACACCGAAGTATAGTGGTTTTGTCAAACTCGCAATAAAATAAAATAAAATCGCGTTAAAACTTTTTTTTTAATATACTTATTCGGTTTTTCGGCTGGGGTGCGGCAGCGTTCATAGTGAATTGCATGATAAGAAAGACTTTTGCTAGGCCTACAAATCTTCAAGTTTGTACGAAACCTCACCTCTCTTCTCGCCGCACCCGAAACCTGCACCTCTAGCGCAACTGTGATACGCGACTATTTGTCGCGCGACATAGATTCTCTGTCTCTTTCCTTTCAATACAGTACGAGTAAGACGGTTAATGGTATGTCTTGCGACAATTGATGTCGCGGAGAGTTGTGCTAGACCGGCTGAGACTTCGAGGCCAACAAGGAACACAACGTCACTATTTCATTGCATGTTTGAGGAATAGATACTCGTATTCGTCAAGCAGATATGACAGCAAGTAAAGCTCTCCCTCCGGTATACTAAGAGCCAGTCAAAGCCTGTAATGGCTAACGCGAAGTATCACTCACCTCGGTGTAGGCCTGACACATATGCTCGTACAGTTGGCGGTGGCGCTGCGCGTGCTGCTCGAGCGCGCGCGGGTCGGAACAGGGCGCCCCGCCCGCCTGCCCCGTGGCCAGCTGCAGCGCCACGGCACACTGCGCGCCCCACCCGCCCACCGCCGACGCGTACGCCTCCGCCTTATGGTGGAACACCACCGACAGCGACAGCACCGCCGACCGCTCTTCCAGACCTGTGCCCGAGATGGATCATTGCAGGAGTTGCCGTTGCTAATTTCACAGTGAGCCATACCAGGTCCATATTTCATAAACGTGATAGGTAGGACAATTGACAACGACAATTCGACGTACATTGCTGGGTCGCTGGGAAAGTGTATGCATGATGGAGAAGTAATGTATGCCGAATCGTCGTTGTCAACTGTCACGTTTATGAAATAGTGGCCAGATTATCAGAATGTCAGTTTCTCAAAATGTCTGATTAGCAAAATGCCAGATTAATAAAACGCCAGATTAGTAAAATGCCAGATTAGCATAATGTCAGATTAACGGAATGCCATATATATCCCTCACACGATATTTATTTTGTGTTTAATAAGTTATGCATGCTTTCTTAGAAAAGTAGTTTTTTTTTTCAATGAAGATTTTGTATTATTTAGTACTGTGACTTTGTCTGTAAAAACATTACTAACTGATGAAAATAATGAATAATTAGATAAGTACCACATTCATATGCGTTTTATTTATTATGTTTGTTAGTCCATCTGTCAGCCAGTCAGTCAGCACGTCGGTGTGTTGGTCAGTGTGATGTGTGGGATTATAACGATAGTGCGACAACTATTGTGCGGCACTAGCAAGATGAGATGAGACGAGTTGAAACGAGATGAGACGGGATAAGACAAGATAAGATAACCGCAGAGGACAGGACAGGGTAGTGTAAAACAAGGTATGAATTATGCTAATCTGACATACTGCTAATCTGACATTCCGTTAATGTGACATCCTGCTAATCTGACATTCCGCTAAGCTAACATTCCGCTAATCTGACATTGTGACATTCTGGCATAAAGCGTATAAACGATTTATATTTACATTTGGAAACAAATAACAACACTGAGTGCCAAAACAGCGCTGTAGGGCTGATGAGCCGTTAGTTCATCTTTTGACTTCAAAAACCGAGTTGTTTCTTGACGTGTGACATATAGCATTGTAATGGAGTAGGACAGAGGTCGGCAACCTGCGGTTCGCGAGCCACATGCGGCTCTTTGGATGTGAAGCTGCGGCTCTATAGATTAGCGTTTTTATCAAGAAAGTAGATACTATTTATTGTTCGCAAGAAAAAAAAATGTGGCTCTTTAAAAACTGTAAATCGTAATTTTTTACTCATCCGACTCAAAAGGTTGCCGACCGATCGGGCCCGTTTCTCAAAAGCTTGTATCTTAAGCGGAAGTCTCTTTTTCCAAAATATGAATTAAAAAGAGACATCCGCTTGTAATACTTACTTTTGTTTTGAGAAACGGGCCCGAGCGGTCGGCAACCTTTTCAAGTTACAAGCGTTTATGAAACGAGCCCCTGGTGTAGGATTATTCTGCGTTGCTTCTTGGTTTTTCCTATTTCCTCAACAACTTCCGGCAAACAATGGTCGTGTACCATTCCAAATTAACTGTTTTACGATTCTCTGGTGGCACATTATCCCAAAAAAGCAGGCCACTATTTGCACCAGTTTGCTTTACGCACGAACTACTTTTGTTGGGTTCGGTTCATTTTTAAATACAATCGCACACATGTCGCGTTTACAAATGCTAGTTTTGCCAATTCCATATAGAAAAGTAGCAGCTCTCGTATATATATTAGAAATGTTACCAGCTGATAGTTGTTTGTAAGCGCGCTCCAAGCGGTGAGCGAGACCCGTGATTTGCGCCTCGGCATAATGCCGCTTGTCGGCGAGCCGCCGCGCCGCCGTCGTGACGCGTGCCACGCTTGGCCGCCCGCCTCCAGTGCAAGCCGCAGCGAATCTAGACAAATTACGATGCAATGCATGTCAAATCTTATTCACTTCTGAATCTGAGAAACTTATAAAAAAAAATCACTACTACTTATATTGTTTGTTGACAAACAAAAATCTGTCTCTGATCTTCAAAACCTTATATATTGGTACTGATCAAATGCCAACCTTATTCTAAGAAAATACATGTAGGCGAGATTTGGTTGTTTCACTTGAATTTTCTTGCATCCGTAAGTGAGTCTAAAAATGGTTCTAAACAGTACGCCACACTTAAAAGTTTATGATAGTACAAATAAATGGAAAATATGCGAACTGAATTTAAATACCTAGCATGTTCCTCTTGATGACGCTTCGCAGCCGCGCACGACCGACCTATCTCGACATACGTAGCGAGAAAGGCGGTTCTATGATTGACGATCCATTCGAGCATTTTTTCGCAATCTTGTTCAAATAGTCTCAATTGGAAGCACTGATCGAGCTGCATTTTCTTGTGCTGCCAGAGTTTGTGAGCGTGCGCGTGCGCGGAGCGCACGGCGGTGAGCTGTGCGCGCACGGCTCCGGGGGAGCCGCAGTGGAAGGCGGCCACCTCGCCGCCACTGCCGCTCGCCTCCGAACACGCCGCCTCAGCAGCCTCCAGGCGCTGGAGAACTCGTTCGCCTGTTAAACAAACAGAGGCTTGACAAAACAACAGAACATTTTACTTTTAAACTGGACTATGTCGGTTACGTAATAAATACATCTTGACAATAATTGGACTTACTACGTAAATTACGTAAGATAAATACACAAACGTCACGAAATATATCTTTTTTTTCTATAGCAATTGAATTAACGCTTTTTTTACCGTCATCGTCGAAAATCCACAAGCAATCGAGACACATGCTGCCGGTGCCATCACGCGACACTACACTGATAAATACGAGTCTTACTGAAGTTATGAAATACGATGTCCGACGTTGGTAAGCGAACTGAAACCGACGTTATACAAGCAACCACCATTTATTCGCCTAGTTAATGAACTCGTTTGTAAGTCAATCAACCGTTTCAGGACATTTGATTACGTAGACCTGCAGTCATTTGATTACAGACCAGACAAAATTACCTACTTTTACTTACAGCCGCAAAACCGATCCAATTTCTTAATCGAAATCGAAAAGGATGACATTTCGTGTTTACAAATTGTGATGATGGTGTTGATAAACAAACGTTACAGTGAAGTGACGGTAAAAAAAATGGACACAATGAAGAAATGGCATTAAAAAGTTATTAACAAAATGATAGTTTTTTAGGGTTCCGTACCAAAAAGGTACAAAAGGAACCTTTATGGTGCGACTCCGTGTGTCTCTGTCTGTCTGTCTGTCCGACTATTAGAGCGCCATATCTCAAAAACTACTTACGCTATCTATTTGAAATTTGGAATATTTATAAACGTGGTCAGCCCACATGTATTGCACAGGAAATATTTAAAAATATGTTACTTAAAAAAACAACCGAGAATATGAGGGGAGGGGCAAAAATTAAAAATCTAGCTACTGGTTCAAATAGGATATCATATGAAAGGGCTTGACCTGCACAACCCCCCTATCTCCGATTTTTTTTTTGTAATTTTCACAATGTGTATAAATAAACATAAATATTACACGAAAACTATAACCATGTCTTTAACTAGCATTTTTTTTATTAATTAGTATATACCTAACGACCCGGCTTAAGTTTGCACCTCATTTGTATGCAATGCTATAGATATCAGATGCAAACATAACTCAACCGGTACCAGGTAATAAAGTTAGGGTAACTGTAAATGTGTACGGAACCCTCGGTGCGCGAGTTCGACTCGCACTTGGCCGGTTTTTTTCTCATATTGGAACTTCTAATTTTCGTGTATTTGTAAGAAGTCTCCCAGGTATCCAATACTCATTATTAAAGAAGTAATTATGTCACTCACACCCGCGGAATGTACGAGTATCCTCACTATTCCTCACGATGCTGAAAAATGGGAGAAATCACCGATAACCAGCAAGAATAGTCGGTATATCGTTGTCTGCAGTTCAGAGTGCTCGCCAGCGGTTTCTAGAAACTGGTTCGAACCTATGCAGCAGTGCAGACAGCACGTGGGAGTAATACCAAGTACTAAACTGTGTTAAAACTACTTGTAAATATAAAGTTTCATATTTTCAGTTTTAGGTTTGCATGGAAATTGACGCCCTTTTTAATCTGTCGTTTTGAACAAAATAAATTAAATGATCAGTAATAAGTGTAATGCTTTTTATGTAAGTAACATTAAAATGTCTATAAGGTTCAATTTATTTCAATACGATAGCTTTATTCGTTTTCAAGATATTGAAGTAAATGCTAGTGACCCGAACTTTTGCTCTCGAGAGATAATAAGTCTTAATTGTCATTTGATATGTGTGATTTGCACATACCTTGTGCTTCGAGTTCATCCACGGGAACCTTAGCCAACCGTTTATTAATGTCTGCATGTGCGTCTATGGCCCGGCGAGCACCCGTGACGTCATCCGCAAAGTCTGCCCTAGCAACATCCTCTTGCAAATCATCAAGTCGATCCAGGAGCTCGCCAGCCTGCCACATCAGTTCTTCCAAAGCCTAAAACCAGAAAGAGAGTGTTTTGTGAAATCAAATTAAATCATACCATTATAGGTTAATACAAATAGTGTTAAGACTTACTAATCTCAGATCTATCCACTGCGCGTGGTCATATTGAAGAGTACCGTCTAAATCAGGTGTTAATTGTGAGCTATCTACGACTTTAGGAAGTGCCTCTAAGCTAATAACAGCAGCCTGTAACAGACAGAAAATACTTAATTCATATTATACATTGAAATAATAGCATACTTCCAAAATTATTCCATTTATGCAACTTACCTCAAACTTATACTTGTGAGCTCCTATGGTTGTACGTTGTTTTTGCCAAAAATTATCTGGTTTAACTACAAGTGCTTGATGGACGGACGACGAGAAGTGCTCTTGAAGAACTTTTAAAATGGGTTTAATGGCAGCCCATGCGGAACCTCTCATATCAATTAGAATTGTGAAGCCATGAGACCGCACAGCATCACTAGAAAAAATAAAGAAAAAGTAAGGTTGTTTTTCTAATACAATATAATATATTTAGTTTTCAAAGGTTAACTGGAATAGGTTTAGTATATGTACTATCTGTCTTTGTTGTATTTTAGCCTGTTACTACATCCACGTTCAATGAAGTAGAACATACACACAAATTTAACTAATACCTAAAATAGAGATATGGCAATGTTTTACAAGTCCTTGTACAATGAGAAGTCAGTTATTAAAGCTGAACGATTGCTGCAATGACTGTTTTCTACAGGAAAAGCCTTAACAATGAAGTATCAAATTACACGGCGAAGCAGTCTCATAATCCAACAAGCTATTGTTAAATGCCTGTAGAAAAGGATATGACCAATTAGACAACGGCTTGTTATTGAAAGTACCTGTGTATAAAGGGCTAAAGATTAATTTGTGAGCATAATAACAATAAAAAGACTTTCGGTATAATGAAAAACCTACTTAGCCGCACCATAAGTTCTGTCAAAAGTATTTTGAGGAATAAAAACAATCAACGACCTATTTTCAAATTAATGGTCTATATGGTATAAAAGCGCATAAAGTGGTGAATTCATAAAAACATTATAAGGTGACTGCTGAAGCCCACCCAACTACAGGCCGATAGATAGAACCTCCCTGTTCTCGAAGATAATGGACTCCAATATCAACTGCCAGCTCCTTCGGTACCTAGAAGACTACCAGCTGCTTAATGACCGAAAATATGATTTTCGTAGAGGCCCCTCTCAGCTGGTGATATTTTGGTTTACCTGACACATCGTTGAGCACAGGCGATCGAGACTTAGGTTGAAGCATTGGCGTTAGTTTGGAAATGGCGAAGGCTTTTGATAGGGCTTGGCACAAAGCTCTTCTTTCGAAGCTTCCACCTTATGGGCTTCCAGAGATATTATGGGAATGGGTCAGTAGCTTTCTAGCAGATAGATGCATAAAGGGTGTAGTTAACGGTGCGTGCTCTGAATCTACGTCTGTGAATGCTGGTGACTCGAGGCTGTGTGCTATCGCTAACACTGTTCCTTCTGCATATCAACAAATCTTTGGCTTTATATATGTATGATTAATTAATTGATTGAAAGCACGGATGAAGCCTCCTACACTGGCCGCTCCAATATTTCTCTGGATAACATCGTCAAGAGCCGTAATAAGCTGGTGACTGAAATTGAAACTTCTCTAAAAGAAGTTTTTGAATGGATGAAATACGTCTGTTGGCCCTATACTACGTATTTGTTTAGTAGTTGTCTCTTGGACAACTTGACTTTATGTTTCTTGCTACTAATAATTAACTTTTTTCCTTATAATAACAACTCTATATTTCAATCATATTTATGTCGAAAATTTCATTTTGGTACAAGAATTTATGGGCGACTCTACCCGTTTCTACATACTCTTCAACTGCTTATTGATACCAATATATGAAGATCCTATAAGCACCTGGCGTTTCTTTCAACTAGCTCGATGATACCGTCACATTGCATTTTCACCAAACACACTACAATTCATTATAGATAAACAAACAGCCATACACCGAGTAAAAGTAATTCAAGGCTTATAACAATTCAAAAATGTACAGTTAGTGACAGATATATCTACACGGGCCGAGTGTTCATAAAGACATATACTCGTACGCTTAAAGCGTCACAAAATTATTGACAGCTAAGTCAGCATTTTCATGTGAGCTTTCACTACGTCTAAGACATCTCAACAGTTCAAGTTTTCATTAATCCCTACAAATACATTTTGTCATAATGACAATAACAACAAGAAAATCGGTGGTAACTAAGCAGTCAAGTTGTTCTTAATATCTACACGTACTACCAACCACAAACAAGTCAACACCCAAGATGCCAACAGTAGCTTAGCAGATACTATTTCAATGGTAACTAAGCATCAATATTTTATATAATCTATCTATACTATTATAAAGTTGTAAAAATTAAATGTCTGCACATTGAATATTAAAAAAAAAAAATTGAATCGGAAAATATTTTGTTGTCTTTTTTTGATGGTTGTATGTGTCTTTTCTTTGAAAATATCTTCTAGGTATTGTACAGACATTTCATTTAAACAACTTTACAATACTATAATTTAAAAAAAAATCGTAAAAACGATTGCAAAACAAATAAAACGACTTAAAATAAAAATTTAACCCGAAAAGAAAATAAAAAAGCTGTCACGTTATTATAAATCTCAACGTGTGTCGACTGAGATTTGAACCCTCGATCTCTGCATTGAAAAACAAGCGAATATTAATGACACTACAACGTGCCTTGACAAATTACTCGGCGTCACCTATGTTTGGCTGTCTGTCAGGCCTTTCGATTATTTTGCTGAAAAGTAAATAAGTTACAGTAAGTTGACAAGACTGTATTGCTTTCGATGATTGTCAAAACGCTCATCTGAAATTAGCATGGTTATTTTTCAAGTTAGATCCGACCATACTTCTATGCTCTAAACGTCTACTTTTCAATGTTGTTCAGATATATTTGATATGTTGACCGCTTAGATACCAGTGGTATTTTGACAGCTAAGGTATCAATGACTCGTTGTGAGTATAGAAATTAATGAATATCGACGGTTTACATATTTGTGACACGTTGAGCGCTGACAAGTTAATACCACCATGAAACTCAACAATTTTTTGACAATTTAAACGTTTACCTCTTTTTGAGCACTTGGAGTGTATAGCGACTACTGCTGCTGACTGTACAAATGGCGGACATAATGCCAAAAGGCATTCTCTACCAGTCATTTCATTACTATGCTAGACTATGAGAAAAAGAGGCAGGCAAAGTTCCAGCAAATTGAAATGTCCTAAAGTAAGGTACCTCGGCCTTTGAATAGTATTACTTATATTCGTCTCTCTCTCTTTCTCTTTCTCTTTCTCTCTCTCTATCTTTCACTTTCTCTCTCTCTATTTCTCCTTTTCTCTCTCTCTCTCTCTCTCTCTCCCTTCCTCTTCGGGAACTCATTACTTAACACACAATACACAATCTTTTTGCAATTTTACGTTTATTAAGTCCAAACATGTTACGTTCCCCATACGAACTTTCATCCTTTGTTTTACTAACTTAGGGGATGAACTTCGAAACATGCTTTGTTATCCCTAGCCTACGGTACAAATGTGACCGACAGGCAAAAAAAAATCTCTAGCGTTATTTGTTTCGGCTGTGCGTTGATGAGTCAGTCAGTCAGGCCGGACTTTTTCTTTTATCGCATGTATATAGTCTGCTTGGTAAACATTTGCATCATTATATAGTCATGTAATTGTAATGATTTGTGGCAGAAGAAACATTTAATATCCTAATATTAATCAAGATAACTGTGTGTAGAGCAGACTAATGAAAGTCACATCTATATTTTATTTATTTATTATTTATTTATATTTCACTGCACTTTATATACAAACGGATGGAGGCCGATGTTTTACCCCCTTAGGGGATAAATTTAGAAAAATCAAGATTCTTTTGTCTCATGGTCTTAAACACGCAATCTTTTTGCGAAATATCACGTTTTATGACCAAAGACTATACGTTTCACATACAAAGTTTCATCCCTTGTTTTACCTCCCTTAGGGGATGAATTTCGAAAAATCAAGAATATAAATTTCTTGATTTTAAACACTCTTTTTGAGAAATTTCAAGTTGCTAAGCCCAATGATTTTACGTTTCACATACAAAGTTCCATCCCTTGTTTTACCCCCTTAGGGGGGATGAATCCCGAAAAATCAAGAATATAAGTTTCTTGATTTTAAACACAATCTTTTTGCGAAATTTCACGTTTCTAAGTCCAAAGATTTAATGTTTCACATACAACGTTCCATCCCTTGTTAACCCCCTTAGGAGATGAATTAAAAAAATCAAGATCATAAGTTTCTTGAATTTATACACAAAATCTTTTTGCGAAATTTCAAGTTTAAAAATCCAAAGAGTTTACGTTTCCCATACAAACTTTCACCCCTTGTTTTACCCACCTAGGGAATGAATTTCGAAAAATGCTGTGAAAAAATCAATTCTCCAGCGTTATTACTTTCGGCTGTGCGTTGATGAGTCAGTCAGTCACGACTTCTTCTTTTATATATATAATATAGATTTATGTGATACATTATTATCGCGTGTATATAATCTACTTGGTAAAAAAATATTATACAGTCATGTAATGATTTGTGACAGTAGAAAACATTTAATATCCTAATATTAATCAAGATAACTGTGTATAGAGCAGACTGATAACAGTCACATCAATATTTCACTTCACTTTATATTTTTTCGCCTAGAACGGATAGTAGATAAGCTATGAAATGCAAACATAAAAGTTGCAATATTAATATGAGAATTATTCGTTTACTTTTAAAGATGTAGTGTCGGTTGCTTAACTGAACCAATGTGCACCAGTCTGACATGCTACTTTAGTTATTTCAGAAATGGTAAACTACTAAGCATTTTTGAATTATTTCTTGTTAACGCACAATTTTATCCTTGATTCCCATTGCGAAATTTCAGATTAGAATAATGCATTTCATCCATAAGATAATATTTTAGCGTTGAATCAATTTTGCACCGACTCCTTACAATAAAGATAAGTACTTATCATTTATAGCAGATTACAAACTTTTGGCTGATCTTTGTCTTAATACCTGCTGTGTATATTGTATATCAGAAAATCTAAATTTATTAATTGCACCCACTACTATTTCGAATGCAAAATTGTAAAACTTCCTTTTTGTGCTTTAGCCAGAACTTGATTATTTTTAGGCAAAACCAATTTTAAAAAACCACCTAAAATAGTAAATTACATCATCTTTAAACTGACGTATCGTATCAATTGCTTATAACAATAACGCAGGTTCGTAGTAATAGGCATGACGACAGGGTACGAAAATCTAAATTCTAATTAATCCGTATTGTAGATAATACAAAAATATTGGAGACAAATTATTTGTTTTATTTTTTATTATTAAAAAAATACTGAGATAAATCGCATCAAAGTTTAGGCGTGGGGACTCGTGACGTCACTACTAGGTATAATCTGTACCATACGGTGACGTAACGGAATATTTTGACTCGATGTATCTTGGTTATTTATTTATAACGTAAAAAAAGAAAAAATACGTGTCCAATATTTTATAATTCACTACAATACGGACTAATTATTAAAATTTAGTCATCATCCCTATTAGGTACTTAATCCGAAACAAAATAAACTATCAAACAATTTTTTTGACAATTTGGCTTGAGTCAGTTTTGCAACACACTACACATCGCCAATAACTAACGATCGTCAAAGGTGTATTTGATTTAAGTAATTGCACACCCGTTTTTAGGGTTCCGTAGCTAAAATGGCAAAAACGGAACCCTTATAGTTGCGTCCTGTCCGTCCGACGCAGGCATTTTACTCAAAAACTAATAAAGGCATATTAATGAAATTTGCAGGATAAGTGTCTTGTTTAAGCCCCTACTTAGTTTAAAAGTTAAATAATAATGAAATATATTTATAGGGGGGCAGGCACACTCCATACATGTAAGTGTTTTTTTTTTTTTAAAGAAAATGTCAGTTTGTGGCACATATTGCGACAGACATATTTAAAAAGGCTAAAGTTTCTAAAAAAAAAGTATTTAGAGATTTTTTTCGGAAATAATCGCTCCGAAAGTTGCATAAATTGTGCCCCCCGCCCCTCTATTTACTAAACGGTAAGTCCAAAAAAATATGAAAAATATTACAAAGATAAAGCTTAATTTTGACGAAAATTGCTTTCAACATGATCGAATATACCGTTTTTGAGATATTGCCAAAAAACACTCTTCTTAGCTAAAGGACGTGCTGTGGAGATACGCTTTTTTGCTAGTGCACTTTTCATATCGTATTTTTTTCGTCTGTAGTGCATTTTTTTGTATGAACGGCTGCGGAACCCTACACTGAGCATGGTCCGACATGCTCTTGGCCTATTTATTTATATCTAATTGGAAACTTAATCGAGGACGCCTTACAGAAAATTGTTTTGTTTTTTCACCCAAATTATGTGAGATTTTACAGTTTCCGGTATAAAAGTACTAAAAACCGAATACTCCAATAACAGAGATGGGCATTCAGGAATAAATCATCATTCAAACTAACGCGCCGCAAGAATAAATCAGCGCGCCGTCATTCAAGAATAGCTTATTCTGACTAACCTGTTTAAGAATAATTCACAGTAGAAAAAATTGAGTGAGACTAATTTAGTCGTCATTCAAATAAATCAATTTATGATTGATTATTTTAAATAAAATTGTTTGATTTTATGTTTTTTTTTTTGTAAAAGCTATACTAACTTGTAATAGTGTTAGTATCGTTATGTTTATTCTGATATTTTTTTGAGTTATGCCTTCCTTATATACCGTTTTATATTACGCATGTAAAAGCCATTTTTTTTTTCGTTTTTATTTATACTTATGTGTAATATTATATGTATGTAATATTTATTTACCCCAGGAGCAATTAGATAGGGTACCAAGAAATGGATCGATCGGAGTCTATAAGGTGTTGAACTCTCATATTTACGTACTTTGTCCTCGACGACATTAAGTATCACGACTTAACTTGAATTTGGCCATTCAATCATTACTATCAATCACAGGTTTAATATATTCTAAAAGTTAATTATTTTCTTAATACTTTCGAAACACTAAATATTAAAATATTTCAATCATTAGTGTTTAGTGTTCAATCACACTAACGTTCAGCCAACACTGGTCATAGGTATATTAATAATCTGTTGATATATCATAATTACGACATAATGTCGTTGTGTGGCACGCATAGGAAAGCGCAGCGTGGGCCCCCACTAGGTGGACAGATGACCTCGTAAGGGTCGCGGAGAGTCAGTGGATGCGGTCTGCGCAGGATCGCACCCTGTGACGAGCTATAGGGGAGACCTATGTTCAGCAGTGAACGTCCGTGGCTGATAGATAGATAGATAGTGGCATGACTTGCTAAAAAAACCCATGTCATACCACTACATATGTAGATACCTATACTCGATAATCATTACATTCCCACTTGCGCAATCAGGAAAATATAAACAATAGGTTACCTAATAAAGTAACTACAAATTACGTATTTAGTATTTTTTGTCAAAAATACTCATGGCTTTGAATTAAACATCTTACACTAAGTATAAGAAACTGGTTAAAAATAACATACATAAAAAAAACACTAAAAATAATCATAATCAAAATAACAGTCATTCAAATAAAACGTTAGTTAAAAATAAGCGCTTCTCAAACTAATTCATTCAACACGTTATTCGTCAATCAGAATGACGAATTTTCGAATTTAGTCTATTTCACGTCATTCAGAATGACGCGCCCAAGAATAAATCTTATTTGATTTTTTTTTGAATGAGAATAACGTTTGGCCGTTTATTCTTAGTCTCATTCAAACTAACATTTGCCCAACTCTGTCCAATAATATGTCAGGCAGAGTCGGAGCGGCATTCGTGGATAATATTGTACATTTATTTTTTATTTTTAATGTTAATTTATTTTTGTTTTTTTTATTTAAAACAATTTAACGGATTATATTGCGGGTGGACCCGTGACTATGGAAAGCTGAAAAGCTTCCGAAACGTCGGGAACTGAAATGTGATAATATACACGATATAATTCGTTAAATTGTTTTTCTCAAACATGCAATGAAATGTCGTCATTACGGGCTTCAAAATATCACGTTTCGGGCGGAACGACTCGAAGGAACTGTAAAGGAATTTCATACAAAATTGAAAGCCTAGACCGGGAAGTAATATTTTTTTAATTTTTATTTATACATGGCGTCAGTGTTCATGAACAGGCTAAACAGCTATATTCTTAAAAAAAAACAGGGCTAAACAGCTGTTTTTTTTCCAGTGGCTGAATGGTTGTCGGACCAAAATATCCGCAAAAATATGCCTATTACACACGAACTGATATTAAGAACACAAATCTGTATGATTCATTATGTTGATGAATAAATTTAAAATATTGTCTATGTATAAGTAAGTCACCAGAGACCATAGACAATATTTAAAATACTCTGCAATTATTTTATTTATTATACAAATTACTATTCTTATTATAAAGGTTGTGTATAACGGCCCTAAGGGTCTACTCGAACACTACACACGCGAAATACAGACTTCAGTAAAAAAAACACATTATGGAGGGATTGAAGGAAAAATTTCAAAAACTTTTATCGTGTAGTTTTTTGAGCGGTGTATTTTTTAATTTCATTGCATATGTTTGAGAAAAGCACTAGACATGCCTCTGGCCGTGAAAAGTGCTTGCCGGCTTCGTATCACTATCCGGTGGTCTATACCTACTCACCCGGCAAGCCCTTCTTTCCCGGCGTCTGCAGTAATATACTATTATTGAAATGAGTAATAATCGCGGAAACAGACAAAAATATTATGTAAATTTGATAGCCATTAACTTATTCCCATTCTACTAAGGTACTATTATTGACTCATTATTGCACTTTTAACTGTATGCAAATATAACTAGTAGATTCAGACTAGAAAAAACCATTCAAAAGCATGTCGGAACATGCTCAGTATAGGTTTCCGAAGCCGTTCATACAAAAAAACGCACTACATATAACAAAAATACAATATGAAAAAGTGCACTAGCAAAAGAGCGTATCTCTACGGCACTTACGTCATTTTACTGAGAAGGGCAGTTTCTTGGCTATAACTCAAAAACTGTATATCCGATCATGTTAAAAAAAATTTTCGTTGAAAGTATTTACTAAGCTTTATCTTTATATTCTTTTGATTTTTTTGTACCGTATAGAAAATTGTGTCCACAATTTATGCAATTATTTCCGAAAAAGTTCATTAAATCGTTATTTTTATCAGTTATCTCAAACTCTTTATAAAGCTAAGCGTCCACAGGCCGGCATCGCACGCTTCTGACGCATCGCACGTATCAGATTTTGGCATGCCCTGTATAGAAACTCATACAACAGCGTCCACTGATCCGCACCGTTAGCTGTAGACGCTGTTGTATGAGTTTCTATACAAGGCATGCCGATGTCCGATGCATGCGATACCGGTTTGTGGACGCTTAGCTTAAAAGAAGTGTCGAAATATACGAGTATGTCACACGATGATATTAGCTAAAAAAAAACTGTTTCGGTTACATACAATAATAATCCTTTATTGCAACCATGGTACACGAGGTATTACCGTAGACATATAATAGTCTCACATGGACCCCGATAGGGTGTAAGCAAACAATAATTATATCATCTAATTACGTATACCTACTTACGCTAATAATGTACTATTGATATTGTTCATTATAGCCTAATTACACTAATAGGATTGGAGAAAATGATTGTTACAAGGCGTTACTCAAGATTGGTGTCATCCATAAACTCTGATATTGAATAACACTTATTTATTAGAAGCGACTCAAGTTTGTTAGTAAATGATGTTTTTTTTCTATATTTTTATGCGGTTTGGTATTTTGTATGTATGTATGTATGTATGTATGTATGGATCGGTAGTACGGCCCTTTTTAAAAAATGTGGAGGATTGATTCGGGTCAATTTGTCTCTGCGACGTGCACTCAAGTTAAATTAAAATATGTAGGTCTTTGTATTTTTTGCAAATGTACCAGTTTCTAGTACATATGTATAAGCAGGGAAAAGTCAATTATACGTAATGTTACAAATTGAGGCTTCCAGCTTTCAAGTTGTGAAATGTTGGCTGTTAATCTTATGCACTTTTTCTGAACTACGAAGAGATCGTGTGCGTTAGTACTATGGCCCCATAACAAACAGTACACCGTATCGCAGCCAGGACTGAGCATACGAGTAATACGCTAACAGGGCACACTGGATATGTGTATTTGACTTTAAAATACTTAGAGCGTAAATGAAAGAGGACGGTTTGGATTTAATTTTGGCTACATGTTTTTAGGGTTCCGTAGCCAAAATGGCAAAAACGGAACCCATAGGACACAACTATAAAGTTTCATCAAGTCCGTCCGTCCGCATGTCACAGGCATTTTACTCAAAAACTACTTGATATATTTAACTAGGTGTCGTGTATAAGCCGCTACTTAGTTTGATAGTCAAATAATAATAAAATATATTTCTAGGGGGGCACTCCATACATATAACCGAAACTGTATTTTTTTTCAACATATATCAATAAGTGACATATATTTCAACAGTCCTTTAAAAAAGACTGCGGTTTCTAAAAAAAAATGATTTAGTACTTATTTTCGGAAGTAATCGCTCTGAAAGTTGCATAAATTGTCCCAAAAATATAAAAAAATGACAAAGATAAAGCTCAATAAATACTTTCAACGAAAATTATATTCAAAATGATCGAATACACCGTTTTTAAAACTACGCTTCTTAGCTAAAGGACGTAAGTGCCGTGAAGACTCGCTTTTTTGCTAGTGTTTTTTTTCATACCGTATTTTTATCATCTGTAGGCCATTTCATTGTATGGCCGGCTGCGGAACCCTACACTAAGCATGGTCCGACATGTTCTTGGCCGGTTTTTTCCAATCTAGATGACTGTCTATTGTTAATCTAAGTAGGTTAAATACCTCATCGACACTTAAATCCTTTGATATAGTGGCTAGGTCCAATGGGCTTTTTGGATAAGGTCGGAATTGGATGCTTTTAGTTTTACTTGTGTTTAGTACTAGATTGTGATCCTGTAGCCATTCGGAAATCTGTGCAAGTGTGGAAAATATATGCCTCGATATTGCTGTTCTTCGGGGAATTAAACAGAAGAGAGATGTCGTCTGCAATCAGGATGCACATGTGAATTGTTATCTTTGGGAGATTGTTAGGGGCTACTATACTAGAATGACCTTCAATCTGTAGCTTTTCACTTATCTGTGTTGTATATGTCTCATCGTGTTGACAACCACCGTTGTTACCAATATCCTGTTTCAGGTTATCTTCACGAGTCACCGAAACCAAGATAAACACTATCAAAATCAAAACCAGTTCTTGCTACTTTTAAAAACTATAGAACCTATTGAAAAACCAGTTGTCAATTTTAAAGTGAACATCATTACTCACTTATTGGTTTTAGTCCCAAGTCTAAGCGTCGCTCGACGAGGGGGCCTATACCAGTTTAAGATAAAAAAAAGGACTTTACGATTACGAATCTTTTTTTTTCCTCTTGATTTATTATGTGTTTATAACATTCCAGTTGACAAAAATATAGGCCAAATACCAAGCTTGTGTGCAATTTATGTTATTTTTTTTGGTTTGTCTATTTTACATCACTTTAAAAACAGTGAAATTTGCCGAAATTTTCCGGGTAGCCCCTTAATATAAATTAAAAATAGCACACATCCCCAAACACTGCCCTGAAGGATTGATTGCTTGAGTGTTTTTATATGAGATTGCAGTTTCTGTAGTTGGTCTGTATCTTTATGGAGGTCCTCGATTTGTACTAACTGTTCTCTGCTTTTGACGATGTATGGAGTGCCCCCTTTAGAATTATTTTTTTAAAGATTGAACTATCAAACAAACTTTAGCCTATACAAGACATCTATACTCCAAATTTCATTAATAGGTATCTTGTAGTTTTTGAGTAAAATGCCTGTGACATACGGGCGGATGGACGGACGCGGACGGGCAGATGGACGGACGGACATGACGAAACTATAAGAGTTCCGTTTTTGCCATTCTGGCTACAGAACCCTAAAAATGACTGCAAATAAATACATGAGGTCACTTACACAATAATGTTTATTATTTAACTAAAAGTAAATCACAAAGACTAAAACCATACCTAGGTATGCTGATTAAGTAGTGCAAAAGTCGTCTATAGTCATCAGGCGCGATGCGGTCACGGCGCGGATTCGCCGGGAACCATATGATGGGCCCCCCGCGTCGGTCGCGGCCGCCGGGGAGCGCAGCCACGCGCTCGTGCAGCAGCGGGAGCACGTCCAGTGCGCGCGCACCGCCCTCCATTGCTGCTCACTGGCTGCCTCGGATGGGCCTAGTTCAATTATAACAATATTATTTCTAATTATTAATCCATTCAGGCGTTACTTTGCGGAAATCCATGTTACATTAATAGATTATACATAGTTCCTTTGCTTTTCTGCGAAATAGTGTCGTGGTTAGATGTGATAATAAATTGTGCTCAAAAGCGCATATTTTCATGCTCTTTCCACTAAAAAATACGCAAGCAAACACATCTAACCAAGACACTATTTCGCGAAAAAGCAAAAGTGACGTAGCTGTAATCCAGAAATCTAAAATTATTGCACTCATTTTAACTGATTTCAAAAAGAGAAGAGATTCTATTGTTTTTCCTTTAATTTATTAATGACAACTACCTCAGAACTGACATTTATGAAGCAATTTAGGGAAACATATTTTTTTTTTGTAAAAGCTTGAATGGTCTTGTTATTGTGAGAATTGAAATCTGATGTTCCTATGGGATCCATGTAGAATCAATAGAACACTTTAATTCTCGTAGGCACACATGTACAAAAAAACCGGCCACGTGCAAGTAGGTCTCGCGCACCAAGGGCTCCGTACAAAATATACATAACAAATGGCCGTATCTATGAAAATCTAGTGTTAGCAGAGCCCTAAAATGTACGCGGTGCTCGATCATTTTATATTGGTTACTGATAAAGACATAAAAAAAAGATTTATTCGGATTTATTTTGTTGATTGTGCTTAGGGTTGCAACCTCTTTTGTGCCAATAAAGTATAATGGTTGCTACAGGTAGAAAAAAACCGGCCAAGAGCATGTCGTACCATGCTCAATGTAGGGTTCCGCAGCCGTAAATACATAAAATGCACTACAGATTTAAAAAATACAATATGAAAACATAAACACTAACAAAAGAGCGTATCTCCCCGGCACTTACGTCATTTTGCTGAGAAAAGCAGTTTTTTGACAATAACTTAAAAACGGTATGTCCAATCATGTTGAAAACAATTTTCATTGGAAGTATTCATTAAGCTTCATATTTGTAATTTTTTTCATATTTTTTAAACATAAAGTTTAGAAAATAGAGCTACTTTCGGAGCGAATATTTCCGAAAATATTCACTAAATATTTTTTTTTAAAGTGTTTTTAGAAGAACTGTCGAATGATGTACACATTGATATTTGCGGATTTTTTTTTTTACATGTATGGAGTGCCCCCCCTAGAAATATATATATATATTTAACTATTAAACTAAATAGCGGCTTACACAAGACACCTATGCTCCAAATTTCATCAATATACATCTTATACTTTTTGATTACAATGCCTGTGACATACGGACGGACGGACGGACGGACATGACGAAACTATAAGTTTTTGCCATTTTGGCTATGGAACCCTAAAAAGTACATTGTATGGAAATACAGTACTATTTAGTTTTACCTTTTAAAACATACTTTTGATTGCTTTTGGTAATATTTAACAAATCATAGTATATATATTCTAGAGAAATAGAAGACTAAGTGAAATAAATTATTTTTGCGTACTTTATTGTCCTCATAAAGTATAAAGTACAATTGCCCCGAAATAATATATATACTTTATTATAAAGTACGGGTGCCAACCCTAATTGTGCTGTGCTACAAGAGCTTACTTCATACCAAATTTCAAAAAGTGTCGAAATTTACGGTTTTTTCGGCATAAACGGCCGTATCTTTTTTTTACGTAAACTTAAAGTTTGATTTTTTCACACCTTCAAGAAGCAGTAGATCTGAGTATGTAGTTTTAATTAAATCTCGATACCTCCACGCGTTCCCGAGATAAAGGGTCTTGACAGACAGACAAACAGACGGACGGACAACAAAGTGATCCTAAAAGGGTTCCGCTTTTTCCTTTTAAGGTACGGAACCCTAAAAATAGATGTTTTCCAATAATGTCATAAATATGCTCCCGGAATCCACCATTTAGTGAAATGGAACTGACGATGAAGACCACAAGATGATCAGTGGAATTCCTTAATGATATGTATTTAACATATCACTCAAAAATTTGTTGTGGTTATTACACAATGAGAATGGGATTTATTTTGTAGTTTTTTTACAGCAACGGCTTTATGCACGGCTACAATATTCAACTGTAATCATGATTTTATAGGATATAATCTATTTAGCACATTATACTGTACTAAAAAGTCATACCAGAATGAATTTAAAAACAGATGAACAACTGAAACCACCTCTGTTGGCAAGCACTAGGATGCTAGCTGGGGACAACTAAATTATAGTAATGGCTTTGTTCCTTACCTGAGTTGGCAATAATCTGAACTCTTATAACTTTGTTATCTGTCGGTCTCATCGGCCTGGTAATCTAGCCCTAAAAAAAAGTTATGAGTGCTGCTACAAAAGCACTGAGCAAGTGCGACTCAGGGAATGGAGATTGACAGGTATATACCAGCATACGAACCTCTAATTCAAGTTGTGGGCATGCCTACATTGCTAATAATGGTGGATCTACACTTGCTCTGTCTGCGAAAATATTAAACTCGTAATGTTATTTACCATATTTTTTAAATATTGCTTGATGCAATAACAGAAATAACCTTGCAAAAGTTAATTAGAACAACAAAAACTCGTAAGTCACAAATAAATAATTAAGAGTTTATTGATCAGATAAACACATAAGATATATGGAAACAAAAGGAGATAAAATGAACATAAACTAAAATAAATTAAAAGTAGAAAATAAAAACTAGGAAATAATAAAAAGAACACCATTTCCAGGAGTTCCGCCTGCGATAAATAAATTAAATATTTAAATTGATCCAACTTTTATGTTTAGCTCAACTGTACATTAACAATGAGATATAGAAGAAACTTAGACAATCAAATAAGGACTTGTATCACTAGTATGAAAAGGTATGACTATAAAGAATTAAAGTACCTACATTAAATTAAAAAATATTTTTCAACAATATTAACATTAAGGTCATTCCCGAAAGTTAGCATAATAATCGAAAAAAGCATGTTTTGGAGCAGGTAGATTCACAAAGGTTTTGTCTTGCAACACCCTGTCTGATCTCATATGTATGTTTACAATCTGTTATTAATGGATGTACGTCAAAATGATGTCCATATAATGAAAAATGTGGCATATAGTGCATCCGAATAATAACTGTAAGCAGAAGTAGAGAAGTTTGAATGCATGTTTGTATGTATATTTATGATAAAGTAAGGAAATATATTTACTGCACAAATACTCGTAATTAAGATTTGGTATTAGTGGGATCCTGCTGTTTTGCCAAAATTATTTTGGTCAAATTTCATTACCCAAACAAATCTTAGCAACTGTATTTTTTGCCAATGCAATCTTTGCCATAATTATAATACGCAAATTTTCATTTTGGTAAATTTTCATTTAGCATGGAAAAAGACATTTAGGCATTTGATCTTTTAGCAAATGGTTTATTAAGGCATAAAAACTTTAGAAAAAAACATTTAGTCAAATAAATTGTTATGAATTTTATTTCCCAAACTAAGCCGATTTTTGTTGTTTTATGTTTTAAAAGACAAAAATCGGCTTAGTTTGGGAAATAAAATTTGAACAAAATAACATTGGTAAAACGGCGCGATTCCATGAGTACGCAAAACTTGATATAAAATTGTAAATTGGAATATTGGAAGTCAGAAAATTTATCTCTTACAATTATTCATCATAATGATCACCATTCATATTTATTTTGGTTCATAACGGTCGTTATTCCGAATTACCCAAATTCATAATGTCATTCAAAATAAATATCTCGATACCTATCTCTGAATGTTATTGCAACAAACATAAACCACAATAGATGTATGTATGTAACTAACAATAAATTAACTTTTATAAAAAAATAAAACTAACTCCACATAATCAAAGTAAAATGTAATAAAAAAAAATTTATAAAAAAAGAACCGGCTTCAAAATAAACTAAAAAGCCAAAAATAATCTTTTATGTACGGTACGGATCACATTTGAATCACCTTTTGAAGTCGGTGCCAAACCATTCATTTATTACTATTAACACAGATGGCACGCAAGAACCGCGGCGGCGAGCCTTTAGTTATTACCTACCTATATATTTAGTTATAGTAATTCGTATTTTTGTTGAATACAAAACTTTACTTCTGGTTTGGCACCGACTTCAAAAGGTGATTCAAATGTGATCCGTACATAAAAGATTATTTTTGGCTTTTTAGTTTATTTTGAAGTCGGTTCTTTTTTTAATTATTTTTTTTTTATTTTTTGCCTTTGTGATGGATTTTAGTGATATAAAGTATTTCTTAGAGCCCAGAATGGGGATATTGAGGAGGATTTGTTTTGTAAATAAAAATCTAAATTATAAGAATTGGCTAGGTCAAAATGGTTAAGTCCAGTAGCTTGCTAGTTAAAAAAGAATACGACTGACAGTCTCAACTTACTCATAATATTTAAAGAATTATCTCGCAACTATTGACCGTCAGCATCGTTAAATGGTGACAAGCAGACGAAAATAACTGAATAACTTTAGAAAAACATATACAAAACATTGTTAGCGCCAATAATATTTACGGGTTTCTCTCGATTTTCCTGGGATCCCATCATCAGATACTGACTTGGTGATAAGGAGACTACCTCAGAGACACACATAAAGAATATGACTAACAGTCTTAACGTACATAACTATAATACATGTATTATTTAAGAATTATCCTGTAACCCTTAACCGTTAAGGAGTTTTCTGGCTCTCCACTATCAAGCTCCTCTTTGCTACCCTGATCTTAACTAACTTCTGCCTCTAAGCAAAATATGATAAAGAATTATATTGCGGTAAATGAATTAAATAACACTGGTTGAGCCCTGATTAGTGACTGGTGGCTTGTGTCTTCATCATCAGTTTCTCTTCACCAAATGATGATTTTCGAGTGTAAGTAATAAACACCGAAATCGCTATAGGTGTGCCCATAATATTTCAGCAATTCCTTCGATTCCTAATCGATCTCATCATCAGATCATCACCAAAATTTTATGGGACCAACTTGGAGATTCCTAGTCTTAACCGAAAAAATAATTTTCCAAATCGACTCGCGATCCGCGAATTAAATAAAACTGGTAGAGCCCTCAGTGGTAACTGATGGCTGGTGTCTTCATCATTGGTTTCTCTTTACTAAATGGTGATTTTCAAATGTAAATGCTTAAACTACTGTAATAAATACCGAAATCGCCATAGATATGCTCATAAAATTCGAGGAATTCCTTCGATTCCTCATGGATCCCGACATCAGATCTTCACCAAAATTTTATGGGACCAATTTGGATATACCTACTCATGAACAAAAAATAATCTACTAAATCGTCGTGTAAATGACGGAGTTCTGAGGTAACAAACATAAAAGAAAATAAAAAAAAACATACAACCGAATTGAGAACCTCCTCCTTTTTTTGAAGTCGGTTAAAAAATAACTGCATAATTCAGTTTCTTTAATTTGTAGGGAACAACTGTTTTGCCGCCTTTTATTTACCTACTGTATAGATTGAGTAGACAAACGGTTACTTGTAAGTAAACTAAAGAAACTGAATTATGCAGCTATTTTTTTACATTTTAGAGTCGGTTTAATTGTTTGTTAAAAAGTTAATTTATTTATACTGTTTAGTTAATCGTTACATAAAAGCGTATTTAGTGGCGACTCGAACAAGCCCAAACACGGCTAGGATACATTTTTTTATTAGAGAACCTGAGCCCTACCTTCCGGCTCCATCATCAAATCAAATCGATAATGGTACCATTCTCATCATGACCATTTCAATTTACCACAATGAAGAAGCTTAGCTTTTTAAAAATATCGAGATGTATCGCGTCGCCAACCGTAAATCACTTATTGTTGAAGAGTTCCAGTGACTTCTGTGGTCTTCTTCATCGGTTTCACTTCACCAATATACACTTTCAGAATGCAAATGCTTACTATGTTTCTTATAATACCAAAATCGCCATATGTGTGCCTACAATATTTGAAGAGTTCCTTCAATTCCTCATGGATCCCCATCATCAAATCTTCACTAAAATTAAATGGGGCCAATCTGGAGGCAGCTTCCTTCAAACAAAAAATATATTTTTGAAATCAGTTTTTATAAATGACGGAGATCTGAGGTAACAAACATTTTAAAAAAATACAAACGAATTGAGAATCACCTCCTTTTTTGGGAGTCGGTTAAAAAGGAAACATTCCATGTACAAAATCAATTTTAAATTAATTTTACCTTCAATCATCTTATCGTATTAAAGTATGTACAGTCAAGGAATTTAATCTATATACCATTTCGTACCTTATCACAGTCAAAATCGATATGAAAGCCAATAGATTCAATATCAATTTCACTATGACAAGGTACGAAAGGGTTCACAAATTAAATTCCTTGACCGTACTAAATATTTGCTTACCGTGGAGTAGATAAGTTCGGTTGTTGGCATATTATTGTTTAGCCTATTAATTATTTGATATATCTTTCACTCACAGAACTATATCGAGATAGAAGGAAAGAGTGTATGTATCTCGCGTGCCGAAAAGACGATTATAAATCGTCGCGATAGCCAGTCCGCTCTCGACTGCTTTCCGCGTGTGACGTTCGGATGTTAACACAAAATGGCCCCTTGCTCGATAGTGAAACTGTTTAAACACCACCAAAAATGTGAGCTAATCAAGATATTTCCATTCATCGGTAAGTACTCTTTGCCCAAAAATATCAGTTATTATTTATAAAACAATTTAATTTGATGCTCAGTATTAATTTCATAAAAACAGTAGCGGGCGACTCTGTGTCTAATGCTTCTTTTCCATTGCGGCTTTAATTTGACGCGCCAGATTTGGCATACATTGAAAACCAGCAACGAAAACCAACCAATCAGAACAACTGTCGAGCACTTGTCAACACGCGTTGTTGATTTCTCATTATTCTGTCACATGTTGTACCCTGCGATTTTCAATGCCGATTTCTAGTCGATTAAAATCGATTTTGAATACAGAATAAAATATAATTATTTTTCAACCTACTATTATGCAGCCTTGAAATGAAATAGTAGTCAAAATAAAATATTATTGACGAAAGGGTAATAATTATAGTTATACCGATAATTTCAAAAAATAGTCTAAAATTTTCAAATTTGTTGCAGTTTTTCGTAAGATCATCCTATAATTGAAGCCATGTAGGCGGCTTCCACAGAGGAGATATACATCGCGCACTTTTTGAGATTTTTTAAAGATATAGGTACAATAATACATTGTTTTGGTCCATCTTGTAAGGTTTAGTCAGCGTTTGCAATGAAAACGAACGAAAATACATATTTTGCAAGTAAATCTACTACTACCCGTAAACCTACTCGTATCCTTTATCTGTACTACTATCGTGATTTTGTCACATCCCCAAAAACAATCATTTAGTCGGAAGAGGAGGGACACTAAATTCTAACAAAAAATTACACTTCACAAACGCATCCCTTAATCGAAAAAGTACCCTTAACCGACGAGCATGAATGTAGAATATCATGTAAGTAGATATGAAGCATGTCGGGCTATACCTACACTACGGACTTATAGAAATTTGCTCCTGTCTAGTGTCAAAATCGGTTCCCAGTTCGATTCTATGAAATGTTTTAACTAAAAGCGTGTTAATAAATAGAAACTAAGTACCTAGCTTAGTTTCTATTTATTAACACGCTTTTATTAGGTCGACCTGTATGTTACTAACTATGTAATGGAATCTAAGGTAACTAATTTAACCATCTTCCAAGGATGATAATACAATAATATGGTACCGTCGAACTGATCTGATGATGGAGCCGGAAGATATAAACTGGAACTTCATGATGGAACATCGTCGTGTTTGGATTTGTTAGAAAAGTCTTGTAAAGCGTGTTTTTCTAGTTTTTTTTAAACTATTAATTTATTTTATAGTAGCCTTTCAATAACTATAGTTAAGAGAGAATACCTACTCCATATTAATTATTTTATATGACATGAAATCCGCTCTAAGGAGAATAGATATTCTTTTAAAATATACATATTAATTGTGACCTAATTTAACTACTTGGTACTCTCGGTAGAATGGCGAACGGGCTGGTCGCAATACCAGCGCGCACGTCCTCTCCCATTGAAGTCTGTTGGCTCATTAAAGCTCTACTGTTGCGATCGATGACACGATTGGAAACGATTGTTTTATGTTGTGCACATCACTAAAAGATAGGCGTGACATCAAAGTACCAACGCCAAATGTTACACGCTCGGTTCTCATATAAATTGACAAACTTTTTCCTTCTATCTTGATATAGTTCTGTGCTTTCACTAGCCATAATTTCAGCTTATCTATTTCTCCTTAAGGCAGGTCCGACTTGGGTTAGGTTAGGTACGACGACAAGCGAAGCGAGGAGGAGTGTTACGTTGAACCGCGACCCTAACGAGCGAGTGAAGCGAACAAGCCGCGGAGGTCTATATCGAGTTTTGCCTTTTGTACATTACAATTTCACACTCACTATTTAACGTTATTGAAGCGGTCCGAGTTGAGTTAGGAACAGTACACAAATGCAAACCGTGACATTAGCGGTCGACCCTGGTGAATAGTATGCCCTCAAATATGCGATATCCACTAAGGCTGGATTTCACCAAACTTTTATTCCGAGAATAACGCTTATTCTTGGATAGTAATGTCAAAACCTCATATTAATTTTACATAAACTATTTGAGATGAAGCGTTAATTCGGAATAAAAGATTGGTGAAATCGGCCCTTAATAACGTTCCGATCTACGTTACATTCAATATGACTGAATGAATCCTAATGGATACTAATGAACCAAACGTTACATAAAAAAATATAGAAAATAACATTTTCACAAAAAATATTTTATGGTTAACGTATTTTTTCAGTTCAGAAAAATGATTATTATTAAATAATTAGTGTTCAGAAAAATCCTGCGACCTGTCAAAATGGACGATGCGAATTCGAGAATCCTTAAAAATGTCGAAATACAGGAACAAGTGGCCGAACCGAATTGGTGTGACCAAGCCCATCGTCTTCGCTGGCTTGGCCACCTTGAGCGAATGGGAGGGGATCGGCAGGTGAAAAGAGCATCCCTGGTTCGACCAACTGGATAAGACGTACCTGCGGTCCCGTCTTACATACGCGGCCCCCGCATGGTACGCCTTAACGTCGGAAACCAGCAGAAAGAGGCTGCGTGCGCAGGAGACCCAAGCCCTACGCACCATAGTCGCGGCCCCGCGCTACATGCGCAACGACCTGATAAGCCGCGACCTAAAGTGGCAAGGACTGGACGATTTCATCGGTCAGCTCACCGGTGCCATGTTTCGTCGTGCGGACAACTCCACCATCCCATCGCTGGTGGGAATTGCGCCGCTTCACACCCGTCCCCCGGACAAGCGGTATAGAGCTCTGCCGAGAGAGCTCATACCACCAGCAGAGTCCCCTGTAAATCCAGGAATCCACAAAGCCGCTGAAAGGCCACCGTCCGCAACGCCGCAGACAGGCCAACACACTACATCAGCATCACCGATCAGAACCCAACCACAACAAGCCGCGGAAGAGGCTTAATCGACGGCAAGTCGTTCCCGACAAAACCGAAGACATAGGCCTCCCCGCGACAATGCAGCCAAGCCGGAAGCGGCACTAAAAAAGACACGCCCGTTGTAACGGGCGGTGAAGAGAACCGCCAAAAAGGGCTCAGCCCTGATATGGCATCCCCACACCAGAAAGGTGTGAGAAGACATCAGTGATTTCGACCAACTGGAAGACGCCCAGTCAGTCGAACTAAGTACCGCTGGATAGATCTGGTGGAGGCGGATCTGCGTGATCTCGGAGCGATTCACTGGCGAGAGATTGCGCAGAATCGGGTAAAGTGGTGTGCTCTTGTGTCGGAGGCCAAGATTCATTTTCGGTCCCTTAGCCAGCGTAGTTTATTAATGATTATTATGAGTAACAACAAAAATATTCGTGTAATCACTTGCATAGCGACAAATACTTATGAAATCATTAATTACCGTTGCAGTGATAAATTTTCTGGAATATATTTAACAGGTGACAATGTTGACGAAAACAGTTTTTTTTCATATATTAATATCGGGCTGATATTGTACAGGCAATTAAGTTGGCCTTTCATACTAATCGATGCAAAAAAGTTCGTCGTCAAGGGAGCAATTAGTGCTTTTAGAACAAATTTAAAAATAAATTTTATTTGAAAGAAGGATTGTTTAATAATTTGGATATGGCAATTTGGCTATAAAAAGACAAATCTTCTTTTCGTATTATTTACCATGTTTTCATATACCATTAGAAAAATTAGAAAAAATTACTAACTGTGGAGTTTGTTTCGGCTTTCTTCTCAACAGTGGTCTCCTCTTGGGAAACACTGTGTAAGTGCCCTTGCGGCCTACTTACAGAATAAAGATCATTATTTCAATATGGGTTGCGGTAAACCACTTTCGGAAGACATTCGAAAAGTTATAATTTCAAGCAGTAAATTAGGAAAATCTGTGTATAAAACATCTCAAGACCTTCACCTAGCGAGATCTACTATACAATCTATTTTCCAGCGTTACAAGAAAACTGGAAGTGTAATCAAGCTTAAAGAAAACTGGTCACCCACACATCACAACACCAGCCCAAAACAGAGTCTTAAAATGAAGATCATTAAGCAAAATCGACGTTCTTGGGCAGGGCAACTCATTGTTATGATCAATAAAGATGTTTCTATCAATACATGCAAACAATTAATAAAATTAGATAAGATAATAAGATTCTATACAGCGAAAGAAAAACCTTTACATACTGAACTTCAGAAAAAAAAGAGGCGAGTATTTGCTTTAGCTCATAGAAACTGGACTATTGATCAGTGGCGATCCATAATAAGGAGCGAAAAATCAAAGTTTTAAAGTGGTTGTTGGAGACAAAGGGAAAAAAATTGTTTGCAATAAGGGCGAAGCCTTTCATAAAGACTGCCTAAACCGAAAAGTCAAGTTTCCTGCCTCTGTCATGATCAGGAGGTGTATGTCAGCTCAAGATGTGGGTCGGTTGCATTTTATAGACGGCACTGTGAAGGCTCCCAAGTACCAAGAAATCTTAAAGACAAGCTTATTACCTTCGATTCCCAGTTTACAACACGATAACACATATGTTTTTCAACAAGATGATGCTTCTTGCCATACTGCCAAGAGCACAACGGCTTGGTTACGTAACCACAATATACCTACACTGCAGAATTGGCTGCGTTGCACCCAGCAGCACAGATTTGTCTCCGAATGAGATGTTGTGGTGGAAGATGAAAAAGAAACTGCATAAGGATCCCGCCAAGTTGAAGGAAGATTTACAGAACAAGATAAAGGCAATGTGGGATTCAATATTCTCTGTGGAATGTGGGGCGTTAGTTGAAACAATGCCACAAAGAATTGAAGCCATCATCAAGAGGAAAGGCAACACTAACAAAGTAGTAGTCAAATTATATTGCACAGTGTCAACAGACCAACTAATTTGCTTCTATAGCTTAGGTATATAAATGTCTTTTTGTTCTTTTGTTAATGTATAAAATAAAAATACACTCCTTTTTTAATATTTAAGGGTGTTTGTTTCATTGCCATATGTCTAATAAAATGTTTAGTGTGATAAAAGGATGTTAATAGACAAATTCTTTTTTGCATTTGAGCTCCTAGAGTATAAATTAAGTACAATAAAAACATAAAAGAACAAAATTATGAAGAGTGATGATTATGATCACAAAGCAGTATAACAAGAAGAAATCAAAAGAAAAATTGTAGGTATGTCAGCCAATAAGGTTAGAAATGTTACCTACATCAAACATAAACTGCTACCTGAGCAGTAGGTTAGCTTAAATTAGAACTGTAACCCGTGACAAAAACAAACTGCTACCAGAATAGTAGGTTAGGTTAGAACTACAAAAAAATATAAATTGAATATATTGACGATAAAAATCATTTGCTTGCTTTGTGTTATATATATTATGCCAACTAAATCATTTGATTAAATGAAATTTGGCCATAGAACCATTTGGTAAGCAAGTCATTGCCTAACCATTCATGTACTAAACATTAGGTTAGCATAACAATTATTCGTGACAAGTTAATTTGGCAAACAATTATTTAGCAAGTCAAATTCTTCAAACAATTTTTTCAGAAGTGATATTATTGCAATTTTTTTTTTTTGATACTTAGGTATCCCAATATTACTATTCACAATGGTTCTATAATAAGTATAGCCTTCATATCATATGTGATTAGGAGTTGGTACTACAGATTACTGATAATTAAATGCATCAATTTTACAAATTAAGGTTAATACACCATGGATGTTTAGACCAGTCAAAAATACAATGAGTGCTGTATTGAAAATTAATTATCTTGAATTTGATACATTTTATATTACTTATATATAAACTCAAGAAATAGGTTGATTACACCAATATAAGGAAACTTTTCATGATATATGTAACTAAAGGACAGAGCTTAAGCATTCGAATAATAAAACGAATGAATCCTGAGACAAAAAATAACAACTAAGATTTCAAATGTCTTTGTGATACGATTATCAACGCCAAAAAACTACTATATACTTATGGCTATTTACTGTAAGCAAGAAACAATGTTTACGGCAGAACCATTTTCAATTCACTAATTCTATTTAGAATACAAACAAAATACTACCTGTAATACATATTAGGTACATAGAATAAGTTCTGTTAAATTAAGGGTCGGTGATGACAAATTATAACAGATAATGCGTTATAACTACCTATGTCACAACAAATAACCTCAGCCATTAAATTTCAACTAACCGTGATGACTCAAAGATGTCTCTTAATCTGGTATAAAAGGATCGGCACGCATTATTGTCACTGTTGTTACTTTCCACTAAAACATTTGTAACAAAAATATTCATTAATACACCTACAATTAATAAAATACACACAAGCAGGACATAATGACAAACTGAATGAACACCAACCACCACCACAATGGCGCGGTGATAGGGATGTTTTACCGGTTAATTCAACGCAAAACACCGGTATTATTGCCAATGAGCACTCATCTCGTGACTTAACTCATATATCTGCCTCTTTCATCAGAGGTATATGGTGTGGAATAGCAGATCGTTTTACTTTGCATTACTTTATTTCTACAGAAGGGTAATTCTTATCTACTCACATCCATAGAAAAAAAATTGGCAGTAGTTACACACTAGATGGATGTATTTAATGGGCGTAAAGTTTGAGGTTTGAACCAGTTCAATCTACCTCTGCAGTCTTTGTGCCTTATGCACCGCGTACCAAACTCTGCTCCAAGTAGCTGCGTTGACTTTTCCGTTTGTGGGCTTGCACTCCACCAGTGAATTTGTTTACAGGTAAAGGAGACTAGCCAGATATACTCAGTCATAAGTCAGAGGGGTTACTCCGACACTCAAAAATCGCAATTCGTATCGTGCCATCCCTATCGCTTTCATGATATGCTGTATTTGAATCAGCGGGATGGCACAATACGAACTACGTTTTTCTTTTTTTTTTCGGAGTAGCCCCTCAGGATCTATGAAAACGCATTCCCTTCCACAGCTGGTAATCTTCGTCAATACACTCGTCTTGTGATCTATATATTATTTGTCGAAATTAATTCTGTCACTGTCACAGTAATGTGTTGTCGAGTAGTCCTTGTGTTTATCCTGTCTTGCTTTTTGCAAAATATTTTAAGAGTGCTGTGTTTGTAGAACTTTGCGAAAGGACGCTCTTTTACACCATTTCCCGTGCTCTGAGAAAATACTTAGTGATTGAAGTGTTTAAATCGACGATCTTGCAAAATTATCGCCCGCAGAACTAGCAAACATTATGTCCAAGAATTCATTTTGTTTATTTGACTGCGCCGAGCACAAAACTGTTCTCAGTCATTTCATTGCTCTGACTGTACGATTTATATTAAAGGTGTTAAGTAAATTGGATAATTTATACCCGCCCTAATATGAAGTGTGTATGCGCCATAACTGATCCATGTATATTTTGTCTGTAGCAATAAAAGCTCTCTCCGAAAAAAGTAAAATAATGTTGGTTTTCTTTTATAACGCCGCAGCGAAATAAATAAGATAATACTGCATAAGGCGAGTATCCAGCCCGACTATAAGGAGCCCGCACAAAAGGCGACGGACGTATTACTTGCAATACAGCTTACGACAAATTTTAAAAGAAATTGAAATATAAATCTTTTAACAAATAATGCGTGTTTTGTTTTTTTGCCACTTAGGTATAATTCTCAGCATATAATTTGATCACGTCAATACAATTACTGAAGTTACGTGTTCAAATTTACGTGCCGGGAACTATTCATTCTATATATTAGACCTCATTCAATGAACCTAGACCACTTTGGCTGAATACGTTATGATCCCTTGCCATATTGCAATCCATACTATAATATTATAAATGCGAAAGTGTCTGTCTGTCTGTCTGTTACCTCTAAACGCTTAAATTGCTGAACCGATTTGGATGAAATTTGGTATGGAGATAGTTTGAGCCCCGGGGAAGGACATAGGCTACTTTTTATCCCGGAAAAATGCCCTTATCCGCGATAAACGAATTTAAGGCGGACGAAGTCGCGGGCAGATGCTAGTCTCAAATAGAAAAACAAAATAACGTCAGTCAACACTAATCGTACAGATTAAATATAGTTGCCAAGTGCAAATAATATTTGTTTCTGTGTTCGCAGACTGATACGTAGTATCTCTTATTAGACTGTGGGAAATTTGTAGCGATGCGTATTCCATTACTAAATACTTCAAGGGAAATACGAATGCAACTAGTGGTGAGTAAAAAGGTTATAGACCAAGAAAATTAGCAGAAATAAGCTAATCAGCGGAAACAATTCGTGTAGTTTTTAACATTCGTACTTGAGGTGTCCTAATAAACCTCCTAAAAGTCCTCGAGTGTGGGGGCTGGGCTGTGCTGACGTTAGGATTTTGGTTAAATGTCACTTTTTTCAGTTATTTGCTTTTATGAAAAATTGCTGTTATAAAAATAAGCTACACTGAATATACTATACATTTCTAGGTTTTTGGGGTGCGAATTTAGAAAATGGCGTCCATTTTGGAAATCAATATGGCGGACATCACTTATTATGAAAAAGTCGTCACGGCACCTATGATGACTTTTTCGTTAAAAGTGATATCCTATATCTTGAATTCCAAAATGGACGCCATTTTCCTAATCCGAACCCCCAAAAACCTAGAAAACGACATCTATGATGGCTTTTTGATTAAGTGATGTCCGCCATCTTGAATTCCAATGCCAATTGGGTATATGCATTAAATTTTTTATCGCTTTTCTTAGCTAAATATCAAAATACCGAAAAAATGATTTCAAAATATGAAATTAAAATTAAAATTGGCCAAGAAATACGCATAATATAGGCATTTTAAACTAGCACTAAAACAGAGAGGTCCGATATGCACTGTTACGTCACAGTGCACTCCGGCCATATAAACTTCATATTAAATTCTGTTTTGCAAGAATGAGATAGAATGAAATGTTTGATAGCTTATATCTTGGTTATTTTTATAGATTTGAAAAAATATTTTTGTCTACTGTTTGTTACATGAATGAGCTTTTAATAAAGCAAAAATAAAAATTTATGAATATTCCCTATTGCAGTGTTTTGGATTACTTATTGCTATTAGTAGGTGGCAAATATCTAAACATTTCGTCGTCGCGTCCTCTAATAGGTCTACGTATGTATAGACAGCATTTCTTTTTTTGCGTCCCAATTTTCATTGATTGTATGACAAACAACACAACACAAAATTTAACAACACTCCTTAATCGTTTTTCACCTTTACGAACGGTAGGTAGAAGGAGTCCAAGCAAAAGGTGCTGGGAAAGTTGCGCAATACATTAATTCAGCGCCGGCCGCCGGCGCGCCGTGTGCCTAACCAAAGATGTGCATACGGAGCGGCAACAGCGCGTAGTTCATAACGTTATTTAAAAATTTATAACGCTATTTTATAATGTAGTGGTTTTTATTCCGATGTGATTTGATATAACGTTATAAAGGAATATTGATTTTTTTTGAACGAAATTTTAAACACAAACGAAATATATCGTTATTCCATCGTTTTTTTTTTCATAACGTTTTAAAGGTCTGGCTGCGATCGATTAAATTAGCCCCCTACCTAGTACTTCGCACCCAGCGAATACACTTGCTCGATTTTTAGAGCATTTAACCTGTTTTGTGCCCAGTACTGTGCTCAATTTTACAAACGTACACAGCAAAAAAATCAACTACAAACAAAATAACATGTACTCATTAATCTTTAGAAGGGAACACAGACTAATAAGAGATTTCCTAACAAAAAATTCTGCCATTTTTCGATGGGCGCGAGGTAACACACATATAAATAATCTAACTACAAATGCATTTTTCCTCTCGTTACTACGCACCCACACTAAAACAATACCATTATTCCAGTTTAGCCCACACTGCAGTATGTAAACAGGAGCAATAAATATTCAACCTTAATATTTATTGCTCCTAGTGAAATCGTAGTGAAATAAGATTAATTATTAAACAAAGGTAGACGTTTCTCCCATACTGAATTCGCTAAGGCAGATAGTTGCTTGTAATTTCATGCAAAGTTAGCCAGTAGACCTTATTAACCTTAAGTACGGGGAGCTTCTCGATCTGTCAAAATGAAATTCGAATTGTATGCGATATTTTTCTAACTAATTTTGTAATCGATTTCAAGATGCCTGATTTTCTAGAAAACGTTTTATGTATTAATATGCTGTAATATGGTATAATAAAAGTAAAAATGTGAAATGATATTACATCCTTTTGTATGCTTGATGTATTTGAACGCTTTTTGCACCCATGCACAGCATATACAGGCATTCTTGACGGAGCTTGTCACGCGTAAATAACGATTACAAGACTGCAAATAATCGATGAATGAAGTAGTTTTTATAAAACGGTTGGAACATTGTACCAACGTCTTTGGCAGAGGGGAAACGACATGAAGGCGTCTCCATTAAGGTAAGCGTCCAGAGGCCCGCATCGCACGCAGCGGACGGATCGCATCAACCGGATTAATTTTTCATAATGCGTCCATTGTATCGGCAGCGATCGGATTTGCCGACGTTAGTACCAGCAATCGGATTGACGATGCCAGTTTTTTCGGATTTTAGCAGTGAACGCACGTGTGGACTCTGTGAGTTTAGTGAACCAGTTAAAGCGGTTATCTTGTTTTTAATTTTGTCAATATGTGGTTGCCAAGATATTTTCTTGTCTAGTATGGTAAAGATGTGCCATTCCCGAAACGTTTCCGAGAATAGAGAAATTTGTTGGAAACGTTCTCGGAAACATTCTCTGAAAGAAAAATTACTGAGAAAATTTCCTAAAATGAAGATATTTTTATTTTTTTTGTTTATGGTCATATAATGAGCGGCTCTGGCAGTGTACTAAATATGTCACTTTAAATATTGGAATACTGAAACAGTGAAATTCTCATAATTTCCGGAAATTTCTCGAGAATTTTCTCGGAATCATTCTTGGAAACGTTCTCTGAAGGTCAATAGTACGGGAATTTTGTTCAAAGTTTTGTGATTGTATGTGCTAAATAAAACAAGATATACATGATTGATACAAAATCATATATTTACTTATTGTTTTAAATATAATAATCATAAATATACATTCTCATAAAAACGAAAATCAACAAAACTTTGTAAGTTTGTAATAAAAAGATCAAAATTAGGCAGATACATGATAAAAGTTTGGCATACATAACAATCATAATAATATCTAATATAGGTAGTTGTTAAATTACTTAGTTTTTATTAATTGAATACCTATCTATTGTTTTTAGTAATTAAAAGTATAATGATCAAACTTAACAATCATATCAATTCTAAACTATTATAATATACAATTTGCTTTACGTAACTTGAATAACACGTTCATATCTTAGCTTTGCTCTACAGACTTAATAATTAAGTTTAAATGATTCATAAAAAGAATTTCAATTGACATTACGATTAATTATTAAATTGCAATAGAAAGAATTAACAAGATAAATCATCAAAAAACTGAGAATCTACATCAACTTCTAGAAAGTCAGTTGTTAAACTATCTTCTTCGATTTGGTCCAGTGAAGAATTCGCGACATTTTCAGCCTCTTCAGTATTCGTCTACACCGATTTATTCATTAATTTCCAGTTATGAGCTATGTAACATAACTTAATTGCTCGTTCTGTTTTTAACTTATTTCTCTTTTTTGTATGGATGTTTGTGAATGTTGAAAACGATCTTTCAACAGATGCCGACGTAGATGGGACAGAGAGAATTTTGAGTGCCTTTTTACCTAAATTTGTTTTAGGGAACAGAGCTTGCCACCAGGAAATTGCATCAACTTCAGCTGCAGTTTGCCAAATGAATTGCTTTTTCCAAGTACCCTTACGACATCTATAGTCAGATAATTCTTTAAGGATCACTTCAGTGTCGCACTGTGCCGTGTTCATTATGAACGCAAATCCTTCAAGATGATCATCTGAACTTAAAGTAGAACCTTGGTTCTTTGGATTCAAAATCACTGCTGCATAATGAATCGGCTTAAGGGAATTTTCTTTTCTATCCTTAATTTTTTTTTCAGTTGAGTCAAATCGCTTTCATTAAAAATCATCCTTGTGCTACTACAATGAAGCAAGGTTTCGATTTCTTCCATAGCTCCGTGTATTTGATGAATCGTGCATTTATCTCCTTCTAACTTGGTGATCCAATCTACGATAGGCTTGAACAGCTTGGCTTGTTTTTCTATGCCTGCCCATGTATCATCATCCAATATTTTAGCCCTATACTTTTGAAGCTCCCTGTTGCTCTCATTAATAGCCATTATCTGCAATATTTCCTTTGATTTTAGGAAATTTTCAAGGCAGTGTAAGTAACTGCCCCATCTCGTCTTCACAGGAAAAATGAGTGTGACATTCAGATTCTTTTCTGCTCCAATATTTTTGAATTCGGCGCTTAAAATATTTGAATGCAAAATACATTGTATAACAGACACGATATGAGCAAATAGATTTTGAATAGGGTTCAATCGCATTATGTCTCCGATCAATAAATTCAAAGTATGCGCTAAGCATCCAATCCATGTGGTGTTTTTGTATTTGTCGTTGAGAATCTTGCCACATTTTTTCATATTTGCAGCGTTGTCTGATATAACCCCAAGGAATTTATCTGCTCCAAGATTTTCCATTGCTTCTGATATTTTTTCTGCTAAATATTCTCCAGTGTGTCTATTGGTTTCCGTGTCAATAGAAGAATGCTTCGGTGTATACTAAATAATGTTAGGAATGGAGTCTTTTCTTATATTGGTCCACCCATCAACTGCTAGATGTAGCACCTCGGCTTGATCAGTTTTCTCAGTAATGACTTTGTTTACTTCTTCATATTCTTCATTTAAAAGCGTTGTAGATAGTATTTTGCGGGATGGTGGGTTGTAATCTGGTCTTAAAAGCTGCAACGCATGTTTCCAAAGAGGATGTTCAAAAATCGAGAGTGGTTGACCGGTTACATAACTGTGTATTTCTTTCTGAAAACAGAATACAAAAAAGTAAGAAAATGCATTTGCTTAGTATTTTATTTACTAACTGAAATACGGGTATTGTACATTTTAAACGGATCTATATCGGAATCCCTAACGTCGTTTGTTCTGATGTATCGTTTGTCCTAACGCATTTTTTTATGAAACTATAAACTTTTCAGGATTGTTATAAAACAAACCTAACGTAACCTAATATATACGATGATCTTTTAAAAAATTCGGAAGAATTTAGGGTTTCTGAAAAAAATACGTTAGGACAAACGATACATTAGAACAAACGACATTAGGAATTCCGAAGGAGACTTATTTTAAATAGCATTGGTAGCTAGTATAACATTAAGGTTCATCTGAATAAATAACGGTCGAAGGTATAGTGTATTGTGCTTTTCTGCTTTTATTTCTCTCTAAACCTGAGGCGTTATATTAGGTATTACAACAAGTGAGTGTTATGTCATCAATTTACTTACCTCGTTCACGGTTGCCTCGTTATTGCCTCTCTCATTTGCTTCAGCACTTGATGAGGGGTTGGACACATCTGCACTTTTCGCATTTATGAATAAACTTTTCACTTCAACTGGAGCAGATTTACAGTTAGACACAAGGTGTTTAGCAAACCTGGTAACGTTTTTACAAGCATAAACTACGTCACAAAATGCACAAACATTTTTTACGCCATCGTTTTCGTTAACTGATCTAAAATAGTCAAAAACTTTATTTTTGGGCTTCATTGTTATCTTTTGCCATGGGTCAGATCGTTTAGTTCGTTCGTAGGTAGGATGGACACTGATATAATTTGTTATCCGCTACCTGCTACCCTATCCCTACCACCTTGAAAAAACCCTTGACTTCGTATATTCCTTTCGTTTTCCCGTACTGATAAGTGAATGTGGAAAAATACCACGAACGACTAAATACCACGCTTGTGCTTCCTTTTATTTTTTTAATGTATTAAATAATGTCAAAAAATCCAACAACACTATAAGAAAACTTTATCGAATGTCTATCATAGTAATTTAGTTTATAAAAGCATTTTGTAATACTTTTTAATCATGATTAATACTTTTACGAAATTTCAATACAGTCAATAGAATATATTCAACGAAGAAATATTCTCGAGAACGATGGAAAATTTCCGGAAATTTCTCCGGGAAGAAATTCTCGGAAATGGAAACGTTCTCGCCGGCACATCACTAAGTATGAGACCTAGATATTTTTCTTTGTCAACCGTATTTATAGTTAAAGGTTGGTGATCCGGATTTTTTTTTGTTTTTCGACGCGAATATTATATAATTTGTTTTACTAATGTTTATTGTCAGAAGATTGCTGAAACCACTCATTGAGTAGATTTAATTAAGTCACTTTGAGCATCGGCTGTGATGTCGTGGATAGAGTGGCCGTAGTAAAATAGGCTTGTGTCGTCTGCGTACAGAGTAGTGTCACCTCTTAGACCTATTTTACTGATGTTATTAATGTATAACAAGAAAACAGCGGTCCTAAAATAGATCCTTGAGGGACACCATAAGTAACATTCAGTGCACTACTCGCATGATCGCCTATTTTCACAATTTGCTTGCGATTTTCGAGATATGACTCAAACATTTTCAGGACTTTACCGCCCAAACCAACCTCCTTCAGTTTTTATCAAGGGAACCGGATGGCTAATAGTGTCGAAAGCCTTTTTCAGGTCAATAAATACCCCCAGCACAATTTTTTTTGTAAATACTAACTTTGATTTTGGTCACAAGGTCTATAGTGGCCGTCAGAGTGTTCGATTGTGGCCTAAATCCATACTGCTTCTCATAGAGGAACTTTATTGACTCGAAATGACTGCCAAGACGACTATATAGAAGGGTCTCAAGAATCTTTGAGAGAACCGAGAGGACTGAGATTGGGCGGTAATTTCCTGGATCTGATTTGGCTAAAGATTTGTAGATAGGGGTAACTTTTGCAAGCTTTAAACTGTCAGGAAAGTAGCCTAGTCTCAAGCATTTGTTGAAGCACTCCGTTAAGTTTTCTACTATCAGAGACTACACATTTTAAGGATTTTACAGTTATTCCATCTAATCCTGAGCTGGTATTTGCATCCAAATTATTTATAATTGTAGTGACTTCTGGGATTGTCGCAGGAGTAAACTCTATGAGTAGGTACTTCGAGTCAAACGTCGGACTAGCATTGTTGCAGTGAAATGCCATAGGGATTTTGCTAGCCAAAGTTGCACCTATGTTAGAAAAGAAATCGTTGAAGCATTCACAAATCTTTGTTGGGTCAGTTATAGTCTCGGCCTCTGTTTGCAGTTTGGAGGGAATGCGCAATTCTTCAATTTTATTCCTTGTCAGGCTATTTATTTGTCGCCACATTTTGCTTGAGCTCGATCTGCAGTCATCGAATGATTTGTGGTAATATGTACTTTTAGTCCTTTGAATGTGTTCAGCAACTAGATTTCGTTGTTTTGTAAAGTTTTCTTTCTTCTCTTTGTCTACTGGGTGATGGGTGCTCTTGAGTTTGTACCATAGAATGTTCCGTTTATTTATTTCGTTAATGATCTCTTTGTTTATCCAATCTTGTCTAGGTGGATTTAGATGTTTGATCTTTGAAACTTTGCTACTTCTAATACAAGATATTAACTTTTCTTCCAGCTGTCAATACTCTGGGTCGGTCTCCAGATTCATAGTTTGAGCCAATCGGTAGAGCGTTTCGTAGTTGATAGCTTTATATTTGATTTTCTTTATTACCTGAGGCTGGTACTTCTTTATTTCCAGGTAAATTTGCTTGTGATCTGACATCGCTGATTCAATTAATGCCAGATAATAGAAATTTTCTGTCAGATTTGTACAAACATGGTCTATAATCGTTTTTGTATTAGCAGTTACTCGGGTGGAATAATTTTCGTCTACTAGATTCAATATTTTGTATCTATTTTCGTTTATTATCTGCTTGTAGTCGTCTATGGATCGATCATTGCTTAAGACGTTGAGATTGAAATCTCCAAGTATAATGGCTCTTATTGATCTGCTTAACTGCTCAAATTATGTATCTAAAAATGCTTTTAGATGTAAGTTCTCGGGTTTTCTGTAGATAGCACCTATGTCCAAGGCATATTTCTCTAGATGTATCCATAGGTAGTGAGTACCATTCATGTTCAGACTTCTGACTTCATTATGTTTTAAACTATTGTGTGCAAATATGGAAACGCCGCCTCCTCGTATGTCTGTTCTATAATTATAATAGTGCGTGTAACCCGGTATTTGTATTGTATTTAATTCATCATCAGATTTTATCCAGGTTTCTGTTAAAATAATAACATTTATGGTGCTATGGATGGCTTTTATATTGCATTTGAATTCATCTAGCTTCCCAGGTTTAACTATGCTTCTTGCGTTTGCATATAAGAAGTTCATCGAGTTTTTGTTTGTCGTTAAGTTATCGTAGTTATTGGTATGCTGATACGTGTTTTGACTTTGAATACTTGGGTTGTTTAGTTTTTTGGCGGTAATTCGACGATTTTGGGAGTGCCTTTGAAATATTTTATGGTAAGATTCAACTCACCTTTGGCAGTCCTATTTTCAATTTCCTTTTTAAGGTTGTTTAGATAGCACTGCTGTTGAGGGGTTCTATCGGAGTATATGCTGATAGTATCTTCAATCCTGTTCTTCTGTTGCTAAGAATGAATTTTGCATGTTCTTTAGAGCAGAGGCGTACTTTTAGCATTCTGTTTGCGTCAACCTTTTGTTTTCCTAGACGCTGCGTTTGAGGGTGAGTGGGGCAGGACACGAAGCTGATATTTTCTTTATGATTTTAAAGCTTCGTCCATGTCATGTGCTAGTCTCTTTTCTTGTGTGGAGTGATCCAATTCTGGAATCCCTAGTATTATAATATTGCATGCTCTTGCTTCACGCTCTTGAATTTCAGCTATTAAAGTCTCGGATAAGATATTGCGAGGGACACCAAAGCTGGGGGGCCCTTTTTTAAGTTGAATTAATTCAGTTTCTATCGCATTATTTTTTTCCTCTGTTTCGGTATTGACTGATATTAGGTTATTAATTTGGGCTTTGATGACGTCTTGTTCTGAGGTAAGTTTTTCCATTGAGGATTTGATATTTTTGACCTCATCTTTTATAGTTGTTAGGTCGTCGGAAATCTTGATGATAGATTCAGTTTGTTTTTCGCCCATAGTTTTTGAAGATTTCATGAGCATCATCATTTCTGCCATTTGTTTACGAATCTCAGACATTTCAGTCAATAATTCTCCATTATTATCGCAGTGTTTCCGTTTAATATTTCGACGCGTTATTCTTTGATTTTCAGTAGCTTCTGGAGACAATTCCGACGCGAGACTTAAATTTGGTTGCGAACCGCCGAAGACATTTCCTCCTGATTTCATTCGAGGAAATGAAAATTTCCAAAATGGCGGCTGCATAATTTAAAAAAATTATAGACCACTAGAGCCGTTTTAGGCTGCTCCAATTATAGTGATTGGGGTGTCAATCAATTTGTATTAAGACCTCTAATCAAACAAAAAATATACCATTTCATAAATTAAAGATGGCGGCCGAATATTAGGAAAATAGTGTAATTTACCAATAGTTTTTCGTTCTAGTTAAAAAAACAACTAAATATCGTATAAAATAGTCACATATTTTTTAATTTAAATAAAACTAGAAAATATTATCTACAAAATTAAAAAAATCTACAATCCGTCCAATACTTTTCGAACTATATGCATTACAAAAAGCGCGCGAATGTCGGCGCGGCGACAGTAAAAGATTGCTTATTGCGACTACATGGTACCGTATAAGTTTGATATACAGAAAAATTGGTTTATAGTCAAGTTTTGAAGATAGGAAATAAACCTTGGCTGATTTGTAACCTCCCTAGTCTATAATGTCGTAGGAGTGGGTTCAATATTTTAAAACTAAACTCATAACTCTCGTGGGAGGTGAATCGGCTGTAGCGGCTGTATACGCCTGCATGTAATAACACCCTTTAACGAACAAGTGTATAAAAAACATCCAAACGTTTTAGTATTTTTTAACTTGCTAGAAAAATAATATCATAAACAATGTACAAGTAATAAAAATATTGAAGTTGCCAGTGTCAGTTTTACCGGAGTTTAACGGATCGGACCTCACTAGTACCGTGTGTTTATTGATTTTTTGACATTATTACAAACTTTACTTGCTCGCCGAGTTTGAAATACTTGGCTAATACAATAAAATAAAAATAATGCGACAAAGGCATTATCAGGTACCTAGATACTTATATTTTTGCCACGCATGTGTACTATACAAAGAAAAGGTTTTTTTGAATTATGATTATAAATATTTCTAATGCAAGTAGGTTAAATTGCTGTGGTAAAAAACGAATACACTACTTTAATGAGTTACGTTTCTTGTGGCGAATTTCCCGTTACTTCTCACCTATTACTACCTTAGCCATGCACTCGCGACCGCTATATTTTCAATAATATTATATATTGTATTATAATTAAATCGTAATGTGACGTTGCTGCGGCGATTTATTTATATTTAGTCGGTGCCTTACTATTCCCCTTCTGTGTTTATCATATTAGTATTTGTGCAATCTGATTGAACTTAATAATGTTATCTGCTCTTTATTTGAATTGAAAAGTTCCATTTACAGCTTGAGTGGAATGATAATCATGCACATTGTGCTTCTGAACAGTGATGCATTGTGTTGCAAATTTATATTTATGACAGTGGGAAACTTAAAGTGAAATTTCGTTATTACTTTGCCACAATTAAGTTAGTCATGTGATGCATTTTTTCACATATCTGTGAAGTTGCTAGTCAGAACCCTAAGAAGTTATGGAGAACAAAACAAGTAGGTAATGTTTTCTCATGTGTGTTTATATTTAAAACATCATTGATTTACAGTTCCTCTCCTGTACTCTGTAGCAGAGAAATGAAGTGTTTGAAGTAGACATTACAACTCAGGATGGCCGCTAGAATCCAAGTGCCAGAGCTAACATGTATGATACCTGAAAATTATAAAAAATATTTCCGGACATTATGCTGGAGTGGTACTAGGTGAGTATTATAAATTTGCTATATTTGGAAAATGAGAATAAAGTGAAATTGTAGTTGAAATAGGTATTTGACAGTACTAAAAGTAAATACTTTTTTATTCAGAACTAAATGAAACATTTGAAGATACAGTTAATAAAAGAGTCACTAATTATTGCAATCTACACTATTTATAATTTTACGATAACTGTAAAGGGGAAGCAGTTTGTGACATCACATCTGATTTTTCCTGCAAAGTTCATATAAACAAACTGTGTTGAATTTTTTTGAAAAAATAAGCTGATTGTAACTATTATTAAACACCATATTATTTATTTAGAATTACGTAACAGAGCTGCTTCTGTGACTTCTTGATGTTACTTCCACTGGAGGGCAAACTTTATATGAACATAATGAGATATCTATTGTCATTAATGTATCAAAATTTTGGGCTATAAAGAAGAGAGATTAAACCCAATTCCAATTAGTTGGGGTGAGAATATTGATATGGATGTGTGGTGTGAAGAGAATGTAAGGAATAAGTAATTAGTGGTCAGGAGGAAGTTTGAAAGTTTTAGGTAGCTACCATGCATTGTTTAACCTTTTCGACACGTTGACAAATAAAAGAGGTGTCACGCATATGCAACAACATCATTAAGTTTCATGATGACATCACCTGTATGTTAATGGGCGTCCGTCTATATGCCTTGACGCATCGGTTGTTGGGGTCAAACCTGCGGTGTGGATATATCATTGATGGCATCCAAAAGATTAATATTGAGGGTTGAATGTTATGTGGTAGAGACAAGTAAAAGTCATGTGATAAGCCAAGCATTATAAATGACTGCGGAGGGTTTTACGAGAAGAGGTACATCAAGGTAAATGTGATCGATTGTGTGAGAGATGATATAGCTAAAAAATGTGTATGGAAGGAAGAGGCATGCTTCATCAATATCAAGAAAGGACAAGTAGATGATGAGGTGATACACGGGTATCGCCAAACAGGTCCACTCTTATTGTCCCAAATACATGACAATAATAAAGAAAAATAAAATCTATTCTCAGACAACTTGGTGTTGCATACTATGTTAGTAAACAAAATGTATTAGAATTATTATATTTTATATATTGGTGTTGATCAATGTTGTTTTAAAATCTTTTGTGTTAAAGAGGAGTTGCATGGTTATACACATATTATACCTTTTTTTTAATAACTACCTACATATAATCTATACTATTATAAAGTTATAAAAAATAAAATGTTTGTATGTGTTGATGCGGCTTCATCACTTCAACTACTTTTGGTGCATGGGTAGCACAGCATCCCCAGTGTATTTATACTAATTTAAAATTATAACAAAATATCTATTAATGATGAAAATATTTTTTTAATGTCAGAAATCCCATAAAAATAATCTAGTTAAGTTTGCATTGTGTCGCCAGGTGCAACCGTAATTTAACCGGCCGGGTTGAGATTAGTGACAGTTTTTATGGAACTTCAGACTTGCACATCATCCATTTTTTATTTGAATAAAATTTATTGTATTATAATTTATTGTAAAAGATCCTGTTTAATGTTTTTCAAGGAAATCTGACAAAAAGGGCCTAAAGAAATTTGGAAAAAAAGAAAAGCTTCGAAGACTGAAAGCTGCAAATACGCTTGCTGTATGTTTTGCGCCAGCACTCTTGGGTAATCCATCTCAGTTTGCAGTGTATGCAACTGTCCGTAGATCAGTTCTTACCCGTTGGAGGAATCTTCATGGATTGGTGTCAGAATTCTCTGAGGATAGCGACAATGATGAACCACCATCTCAACTCCCAATGGCCAAACTGCCGAAGGTACAAAGTAAATAATATAAAAACTAGACCAATTATATTTTCCTACTTATACATTTCTTGGTTTTTGGCTGTATTAAGGTTTGGAATTTGTCCATTCAGTTTGAAATTTTTATCTTCAATATTTTTACAGATCACCGGCATTGGCTTGCGCACTGTGTTTACATTGATATCACAGGCTCGGTTCACTGATTCACACTTCTGTGAACATGCCTTGCGAGCTTTACTTGATGTTCTGCAAGGTCATGCTCCTGAAGAATTGGCACAAGAGCCCACAGAGGTATTCCATTCATTTTCAATGTGGGAATATCTCACAGTTGTAACAGTTCAACTTATATGATATTGTTTGATTGCAGATAATTTCAAATTTACATAGTATGTTAGTGGAAGTTTCGAGTGGCACTGGACCGTTGGGCCGCGCCGACACCCCCACGACCTTGACAGCATTAAGCAGTTCCTGTCTCATAGCATTGTCCGTAGCTAGGGGCGAGTCAGAGCTAATATTGAATGCCGTAGCTTCTCTTATAATGTCCTCGCCTTCCCTTTCTGAACAGTATATTCAGGTAATTTGTAGTTTGGAGCTACATGTTTTAATTAGTGCATTACACAATTGTCCATGTCTATAACGTTTTTTTCTTGTATTTTTAGGTGCCAGCAAATTTAACAACACTTCAACGCAGTGTCCATTCAATAATCTTAGGTCCTCCGTCCCGTAACATGTGGCTGAACTATGGCGTCCCTCACCAGTCTCTCGTGACTAGTTTCCCAGTAGACATCCCTCCTCAGTTGACGGCGGGTGCAGGAGAGTTAGTGGTCCGCGCTCTCGTTTCTGATGGCTGCTTCCTTTACGTCTTTACTTCGAAAGGCCTCCTTAAGATCGGTTCGGGGTACGGCAGTTCAATTAGGCAACATGTTTACTTGTACAAACCAGATTTCTTCGCTAGTGATAGACATGGCTGGTTAGGTTACTGTAAAGTGAGTAGTCTTTAACATACTTAATTTTATCTCGTTTCATTACTACATAATACAGAAGTAATATAATTTATATATGTTCTTTTCAGAATAAATTATATGTAAGGATTGGAAGGAAAAAGACTGAAGTTTTTGAAATTGATAAAGATACATTTGAAGTTAAAAATGTAATAAGATTAGATCCTGGCCAACCTGCACCTGTCGAACCTAAGTCAGCCGTCTTTACTGACGGTATTCAACTAGGACTAATTCTACTAACAAATTTCGTAAGCTGCTTTTATATATTTCATGAGTTATTAATAGCCCATTTATACTTTTGATAAGTATAAAGCTCCCGAAACGGATTTTTGACGTTGTAGGTATTTCTAATAAAGAAAAATATAAATTTTATAGTCTGATTAGTTATTTGCATAAGTCAGTTCCTTATTTGTTATGTAGTGGCCTCAAATTTGAGAATAGCTGAATATTTTTACTCAATTTACCCGATTACTGACAGTACTTTATTGAAGAACGCGCGATTCATCTATACTTAGGGCTGCCATCCGTCCGGGTTTCCCCGGATTTGTCCTGGTTTGGAGGCTGTCCGGGGGCCGTCCGGGTGGGTTTTTAAGGTGGGTCCGGGTAAAACCCGGACTTTTTTTGTAATAGGGAAAACCTTATTGAACTGAATAAAATCTAAAATGTCCGGGAAAATATGCGATTTCCTCCAAATATCAGGGTTTTTGGAAAATTTTATCCGGGTTCCGGCATAATCAAGATGGCAGCTCTATCTATACTATTATAAAGTTGTAAAAATAAAATGTCTGTACATCAAAAAACTATTGTAACGGACTTTTTGGAGGTCATTGAAGCGAAAAATTAATTTTTATATGTTTGTGTATATTGTTGTGGCTTCATAACGCCAAATCGGCCATACGGATTTCAACTATTTCTGGTACACGGGGAGCTGGGTATAACCAGATGGTTATAGGATACTTTTTACCCAACTACGCTGACGAAAAAAAGAGGGGTTATGAATTTTGTTCCTCTGCGAGCGAAGTTGCGGGCACCTTCTAGTAAGTGGTATAAATATACCCAGTTCAAACTCAGATTCAGATGTATTGTTTGCTTACTTTTACATTATTTGTTTACAGGATAGTCTGACAATAAGAATGTATGACGTAAATACACCGACGGATCGTGCAGAAGGCGCTGCCCCCATTGTTCTGCCTTCTCGCAAGGAACTGAACGTGCATCTGCTGAGGAGACGCACATTGGCACTGGGAAGAGCTCCCTTTGAAGACGGTCTGTCGAGACGACCGCTAGACCTGGACGTACCAGTCGCAATGCAATTGGACGACGATGACGAGGATCCCCTTTCAGGAATCTGCAGTGGACAGGATTTTGGGTTATTGATCACTACTTCTGGAAAGGAAAGTTTTTATAATCGTAATTATTATTTCTCAGCCCAGTGTTAAGAACGTCAGATGTCAATATGTAATAGTTGTTGGGACTTTGCGGTACTTTTCTCACTCAATTATTTTTAGGGTTCCGTGCCAAAAAGGTACAAAAGGAGCCCTTATGGTGCAACTCTGCCTGTCTGTTTATCTGTCCGACTATCAGAGCGCTATGGCGCTCTAATCTCAAAAACTACTTACGTTATCCATTTGAAATTTGGAATATTTATAAATATGGTCAGCCCACACCTATTGCACAGGAAATATTTAAAAATATATTTTTATCTTCTAAAAAAAAAATCGGTAAAGTGCGAGTCTGACTCGCGCACGGAGGGTTCTGTACAAACTTTTACTTATTCCTACTTAACTTATCTCTCGAGTTTAGTTTGCTTCTGGTATGTATGGCGTCACATACAAATGAGGGGCAAATTTAACCAAACCGGGTTGAACAAAAATGATTTTTGGTGATTAAAAAAAAAGTACGACAGGCAGATATGTGGTTATAATTTTCGTGTAATATTCATATTAAATTACATAATTCCAGAAAATACTAGATTTCAAACTTCGGGGATAAAGGGGGGAAGTGGTAATATTTTCCACATTTTCCTTAATAACACGAAATTTAAGCACAATAAAAAAAAAATGTTTAATAATGTACAGACCAAGTCCTTTCATATGATACCCTACTTGATCTAGTGACTCGTCTTAAAACTTTTGCCTCATTTTTTTAGAAAATAAAAATATATTTTATAATGTTTCCTTTGCAATACATGTGGGCTAACCATGTTTATAAATATTTTAAATTTCAAATATATAACATAAGTAGTTTTTGAGATATGGCGCTTTGTAGTCTAATAGTCGTACAGACAGTCGCACCATAAGGGTTCCTCTTTTACCTTTTTGGTACGGAACCCTAAAACCGACGGATATGAGGAGGGGCGAAAATTAAAAGTCTAGCTACTGGGTCAAGTAGGGTATCATATGAAAGGGCTTGATCTGCACATTTTGGTATATTTTTTTATTGTGATTACATTTTGTTTAACTCAGGAAAATGTGAAAAAAAACACCATTTCCCCCCTTTATCTCCGAAGTTAAGCGAACGAAAAATTTTAAATGTTCACAATTTGTATAAATAAACATAAATATTACACGAAAATTATAGCCATTTCTCTATCATATTTTTTTTTAATTTTGCAACATACCTATTCGAACAACCCGGTTGCGTTTATTGCACCTCATTTGTATGCAATGCTATAGATATCAGGTGCAAACTTAACTCAACCGGTACCGGGTAATAAAGTTGGGTAAAGTGAAAATGTGTACGGGACGGGACACTTGGGCCGGTTTTTATGTAAATATTTACCTACTGTTACTTCTGTCTATCTAATTCGATCGAACGGATTATTTCAGATATACTATACCGGAAAAAGCACCAGCTTGGGATACAAAGCCGCATCTCCACATATAGGACGATGGACATTGATGAAGGAAACCCTGATCTCGAGAAATGACGCCCCAAACGTGAAGAAATGTAAAGTGGTTCAGGTTTGTCAAATGTTACCCTATCAGCGGCGTGGCGTCAGGAAAATTACAAGAAACGCCGAATCTTATTCTTTCACTCATATTTAAAGAAAAAGGTGGATATAAGACTTTCACGCCACGCCGCTTGTGTCTATACAATTTATATTAAATAGTACATTTCGATGTTAGTGCGGAAAGTATGTCATTACTTCACGAGTACCGAGTGGCAGGACTCGGGACGAGTGAAGAATGACATTTCCGCACGTATCGAACGACGTTTTTTAATACAGTTGCGAAAAAATAACAAAAACAACAAGTAAGGAATTCGAAGGTTAAAACATGCTTGCATTAAGAAAAAAACGCCTCTTCTTTGACAGGCGTTGCGGCAGCTATTCCGTTGCATTCAGAAAACTTATTAAGAACGGTTTTTCAATATTAAATCAAAAATTTACAAAATTATGAAATATTAAAATAAACGTTATAATGACGAAAAGGTAAGTAGTAAAACATGAAATATATTATGTATATTATTCATATTCTTACATTAACAGTAGGTTTTTATGTTGATACCGACGTTTAAAGGAAACTAATACTAACTACTCATAAAAAGTCACGAATAGATACAAGTATAAATTTACAAAAAAAAAAGAACCGACTTCAAAATAAACTAAAAAGCCAAAAATAATCTTATATGTACAGTACGGATCACATGCGAATCACCTTTTGAATTCGGTGCCAAACCATCCATTCATTACTATTAACACAAATGACACGCAAGAACCGCGGCGGCGAGCCTTTAGTTATTACCTGAATTTAGTTATAGTAATTCGTATTTTTTTTGGATAAAGGACTTTACTTCAGGTTTGGCACCGTCTTCAAAAGGTGATTCACATGTGATCCGTAAAGTACATAAAAGATTATTTTTGGCTTTTTAGTTTATTTTGAAGTCGGTTCTTTTTTTATTTTAATTTTTTTTTTATGAGTTTTAGTGATGGATTTAAGTGATGTAAAGTATTATTAGAGCTCAAAATAGGAAGATTGAGGAGGCCCTATTGTAAATAAATAAGACCAATTGTAGATAAGACTATTGTAAATAAAATCTAAATTATAAGAATTGGCTAGTTCAAAATGGTTAAGTCCAGTAGCTTGCTGGTTAAAAAGAATACGACTAACAGTCTCAACTGCATATTAATTTTTTTTTAATGCTTTTTAGTGATGGATTTAAGTGATGTAAAGTATTATTAGAGCTCAAAATAGGAAGATTGAGGAGGCCCAATTGTAAATAAATAAGACCAATTGTAGATAAGACTATTGTAAATAAAATCTAAATTATAAGAATTGGCTAGTTCAAAATGGTTAAGTCCAGTAGCTTGCTGGTTAAAAAGAATACGACTAACAGTCTGTTATAACTTTAGTGTCCATTAAAGTGTTGAGGGTCCCCCACTGGATTTTATTTTATTTATGGCTAGGGTGTTAATCAGGTTCCACGTGGTTTTTGGTTTATTGTTACATTTATGAAATTCCTTGTAGTAATATTTATTTTTGGCTGATTTAATTGCTGCAGATACTTTGTTCCTTTCCTTTTTGAACGATGTCCGTAACGTTTCGTTTTCTGGATCCTTTTTTAAATTCATTCCATAGTAAATTTCTCTTACTTATTCCGGCTATGATGTCTTTATTTATCCAATCTTCCTGAGGTAGGTTTTGCATCTTCTTTTTCAAAGTTTTATTTTTGGATATGTTTTCAATAATATAACTTTCAAGTTGAGTGTATTCCTTTAACTGGTGATTAGATTTCTTACTTAAAAGGTTTTTGTATAAATTTTCGTAATTGATAGCTTCATATTCTTCGGTCTGTTTTAAAATTGGTGTTGTCTTCTTTATTTCTAAGTACAATTGCTTGTGGTCAGATAACGAGGAGTCGATCACGGCTAAGTGGAAGCAACGATTTCTGACGTTTGTGCAGATGTGGTCCAGGATTGTTTCTATGGTCGAGGTTTTCCGTGTGCAATGCTCAGTGTCTATTTTATTAAGGATATCGTAGCCTGCTTCATTAAGCGCTTCTTTATAGGCTGTAATACTAGGGTTGGATTTCAGGATGTCTATATTAAAATCTCCAAGCACGATCGCTCTACGCCTCTTTTCCAACTGCGTTGAATATACTTCTAGAAATTCATTGATTTTAGTATCTCCCGGTTTATAAATGATGCCTATATCAAGTGCCATCGTATCTAAATGGACCCATAGATAGTTATTTCCTTCCTGGTAAACTTCTTCCGTAACCTTAAATTGCAGGCTATTTATTACGTACATGGATACTCCTCCTCCTCTATGATCACTTCTGAAGTTGAAAACATGAGTGTAGTTCGGCAGATTTACTAGCTTGGTGTCTTCTATCGTTTTAATCCACGTCTCTGTTAGCAAAATTAGATGTACAGTTGTCGGTATGGATTTTAAGACGCATCTCAATTCCTCGAGCTTTCCTGGTTTCATGATGTTACGGACGTTTGCATAATATAATAAATTTAAAGATGGTGAATTCCTTGGTAGACTTCGATAATCACTTGTTATTTGGTACGACAGTAATTATGTTTTATGTGGATCGTCGAGGCTATTCTAGTTCTTCGTTTGTTGGTCTCATCTGGTTTTTTGGTTGATTATTGTTTTTTATGTCGGTTTTAACGCTTTTAAGTGTACCATTAATATACTTTATGCTGTGGTTTGCTTCACCCTTTTCTTGGCGGCTAGTTAACTCATTTTTTAAGGATTTATAGTCCTTCTGTTGAGCGGGTGTTTTATCTGCGTAAATATTCACATCTCGAACATCACTAGAGGTGGGCACCGGACCGGCACCAGATTTAGGTTTTTTACGAAGTATGTTGACCGCTATTTGCTGTGACTCAAATATAACTTTTATGTGACGCATTTTGCCTGGATTATACCTCCCGAGTCGCATAATGCCAAGTGGGTTCGGACATTGTGGGTCTATATCATGCAGAATCTTCATGACTTCATGTTGATCATGAGTTTTTCTTTCCGCTAGAGTACTGACTACCGATTCTGCAAGCCCCGCTATAATTATATTTTTTTCCCGTGTCGTGGTCGTGATATTCACTAATAAATTGCTCTTGAGTTACATACGGTGGCTGATGGTCTGTGGTAGACGATAATGGCACATTTTTCAGTATATATATTTACATCGGATTGCAAGCCGGCGATTTTTCCATTCGTTGTCAGACTGCTTTCCTTCAGTTGAGTGATTTCAACAGAGTTTGCCTACTAGTTGTATTCATATCTGTGATGGCTTGCATTATTTCTTGGCGGAACTCTAAAAAGTTAGCCTTACAATCAGATTCACAGTCACGCTCTTTCCGTTTTCTAAATGCCATATGTGCGTCGGTTAGTTTAGATAACTCAGGGTTCGACCCCCCGTAATTGTGGTCTTTGCTATCGGTACCTTGTAATGGCATAGTTCTGCTTAAGTGCAACGAGCCGAAAAAATAGATTGTTGTCTCGTTTACCCGAGGGGGTGAGGAGCCGCTCACGTCGCTGCACTCGAAGCGCTTGCCGTTATCGCTCGATGTTGACGGTTTTGAATGGGCTTTTGTTGCTGTCACCGTCACAAATGATTATTTAACTTAAGCACTTTACAAATTAAGTTCACAATAAGTAGCACTGTATTAAACTTTAATTTAGATATTCTAACTAACACGAGTTACACGTCCGTCTCCAATCGCAATCGCTCAGCATCTTTCTTCGCGTTTTTCTTCACCAAATGATGATTTTCCAGTGTAAATGCTTGTTCTACTTTAATAAACACCAAAATCGTCATAGATGTGCCCATAAAATTTGAAAATTCCTTCGATCCTCATCGATCTCATCATCGGATCTTCACCAAAATTTTATGGGATCAACTTGGAGATTCCTACTCTTACCCGAAAAAATATTTTTCTAAATCGACTTGCGATCCGCGAATTAAATAACACTGGTAGAGCCCTCAGTGGTAACTGATGGCTTGTGTCTTCATCATCGGTTTCTCTTCACCAAATGTTGATTTTCAAATGTAACTGCTTAAACTACTGTAATAAATACCGAAATCGCCATAGATGTTCTCATAATATTCGAGGAATTCCTTCGATTCCTCATGGATCCCTGCATCAAATCTTCACCAAAATTTTATGGGACCAATTTGGATATACCTACTCAAGAACAAAAAAGTAATTTTCCAAATCGTCGTGTAAATGACGGAGTTCTGAGGTAACAAACATAAAACAAAAAAAAAAAAAACCGAATGGAGAACCCCCTCCTTTTTTTGAAGTCGGTTAAAAAATGGAAAAGTGAAAACCACTATTTCGTGAAAACCAACTTTGCGACGGTAAACAGCTACGTAAAGTAGCACTTTTTGAGCAGCTGTATTAAAAAGTATTTTTCAACACACTTGCTCGTAAAGTGGCTCTTATTACACCGTTTTTATGGCTGAAATCCAGCCCATTACACACGCGTGTTTTTTTACATTACATAATCGCTCTAGTGCCTTTTCATTAAAGTTTTTTTTAAACTTGAGCAAATACTTAGATTTTATGTACAAGAAACATTTTAGGTTATTTTAATAAATCTAAACAGGTACTTGTAAAAAGCAATTTTCAATAAATTATAAAGTTTTCTAAACAAAATAACATTTTGATTGTATTAAATTGATATCATTATTCAGTTTGTTATATCATTAAAGTTTGGCTGATTGGCCAATTAGCCTTTGCCTGAAGGCTCGTGCGCGCGCACAGACAAATGCACCGTTCGCAGCGCGCCATTTTGATTTGATTTGACATATGTAATATTTACAAATATTGCAAATTGAAGTATGATTATTCGAAAAAATTACAATATTATGTAAATAGTTTCAAGCAATGATATTTAAAATATAATCATTATGTAGGTACGTAAATTTGAGGTACTGATGACGGATTAATGTAAAACTTACGGCTACAGGATTCGTTACGCACGTATAATCTAGACGAAATTTTAACTTCATTTGTTTTTTTGCTTTATTCCTCGCGAGTGTGTTGAAAAACGTCGTATGCAACTCGTGTGCATTGGTCACTACACTCTCGGCTTTATAAGATATAGCCTCGACTGTAATTAAAAACCAACGTACCACACTCGTATCGTCATGTACTAATATGAGATATGTAATAATGAAGGCTTTTGTAAACGTAATAGTTGAAATATTTAGATTTCCGTGGGCCATGAAGGCGTGCACGCGATTCTGGTGTTGGATAATGGCACGGCACTTTTCACGGGCGTGGCGCGGCGCGGCGAGGACGGCGACGCCAGCAAACACCGGCGAACGCCCAAACCAACGAGGCCTAAGAAAATATTCAAGGTTCGTTCATGATTCGCTTGTCCTTATACTTTATTTGAGATCGGCGCAGTATTTATTTTCCTTCCATCGTCACTCGTCATCTCATGCATCGCTTATATGGATTATTTTTTGCGAAATTATCTCTCACAGAATTCACCCATCTTTTCCTTGGCCTGTTTTGGTCTTAAATGACTTTTGATCACATTTTGTCATACAACAAATAAAAATAATATGAATTCTGAAATTTTTGAACGCACATAATTTTTAAAGTGAGCGCCGGTTGAAAACGAAAAACTGTAAACAAACCTACAAACCTGCATTATTTCGTAATCACGCACTTTCAGAACACAATCTTGGTCTTATCACCAACTTAAAACCTTAAACCTTGAGTTCACATACATTTTTAGTTAAAATATCTGATATTTATTAGTATTAATGTTAAAAGAAATCAACGAACGAATTTTAAGATTTATGTCAAAGGCTAAGAAAGATTTTTTACTCGTCGAAATCCATATTGTCTACGAAAAAACTTCAATTGGTAGTGATGGGACATGCCCAGTGTTATTTTGTTATCGATTCGATTTAGACGCGGGATCTTTTTTATTAATTTAATGATTTGAAATTCTCAAACAATCATTTTGTAGGAAAATACAAAATGATTGTTAGAGAGTGTATGCGGCTTAACAATGACTTTTATATTTCGACTTCTGTAATTATGATTTGGTAGGACTCTTGCTATTAGATAATCTACGACTTGGCTATTTTATAATTGGACTTAGATAAGCATTGTGATTTTGTTGCACTTTTGCTACTGAATTAAGCAACTTGGTTTTGCTATTTACGGACCTCATTTCCTCTTCAATCGTTATAAAGGTAACTTCTTTTAGATTTATTTTGTATTAAACTCAAAAAGTGTATGTGTTTCGTGTGTCTTATTAAATGTGATGGTATATTATCTCTATTTTTACATTTTTCTATTTAATATCTTGTTCCAATTAGTTTGCTGCTCCTCATGACGACTAACTTTTTTAGGGAGAGACCTGCGAATAACTGCATAATTAAAAAAATAGATGAGTTTACCCATACGACTATACGCAGAAAAGTTCAGTTTTTATTTTTATGGTGAATTGCCTACGGTGGCAAAGTTGCATGCAGCAATAGAACAGGATGATATGCTGCCATCATTCTCTAAAACTACACTAAGAATTTTAAGAAAGTTGAACTTTCTCTATTTGAAAAGATCAAGAAAAAGTGTTTTGTTAGATAGGCCAGATCTTCAAGTTTGGAGGATCCATTATTTACAAATGATAGAAGATTATAGGACGCAAAATAAAAAAAAAATACTATTTAGACGAAACGTGGCTAAATGAAGGTGACTGGTATTTCCGACACCGTCACAGATAATGTGGCTATCACAAAGCCTTTCATTATCACAGTCACTGATGATGACACTTCGGAGGCGGATAGTGCATCCAGTGACAGTGGAAGTATTTGTAAATAAATATCTCTTCGATAATTTCGAATAGAATGTATTTTATTCAAATAATTTTAAATTTAATCTCCCATTGACTTTTCTTCTATACCTACTACTTTTGGGAAGCCTAGAGGCTATTTAGCACCGACTTCGATACCTAAATAAACCTCAAATTACTTGAACAAAATGTTGTCTATAATTGGATAAAAATTGATAGAAGGATTAATAATACCTACTTACATATTTATTTAGTGTTCCTTCCAGTTCGTAAGTATTTCGCGAAGGATATTTTTAGTCGATGAATATTACTACTATTCCCATCACTATTTTCATACACAACAAATGCAATTGATAGTCAGCCATATTTGTTCACATTTTTAACGTTTTCTACTGGCGCTCACTATAGTGCTATATTTCTGACAGGCGGATGGCCACTTCGTAGTGTATGCGGCATGTAACTACGGATCGACGGCACTAGTCACACGACAAGGACTTTTGTTGATGTTTGGCAAAGACACACAACAGTGCGATTCTACAGGACTCGTCACTGGTTTACGACACGAGCGGGTTATTCAGGTAGAGTGAATTACAACTTACAAAATTATTGTACAGTACGATTACTTTGAGTTTACCACTGACATATGCTTTTATTCCATTGGATATTAGATTTTAACACTAATGTAAAAGAGTTTATATTACTTACACACTGTCTGAACGTCATTTGTTTGTAATATAAACTCTTTTGTATTAGTGTTAAAGTCGAATATACAATGGAATTAAAGCATATGTCAGTGGTAAACTCGAAGTAATCGTACTGTATCTATGTGCGAATAAACCTTATAACAAATATTTTCATTTATAGGTCGCCCTAGGAAAGGCTCATGCTGTCGCGTTGACTAATTTTGGGCAAGTTTACACATTTGGCATTAACAACAAGGGCCAGTGCGGCAGGGAATTCGGATTTACTAAAGAAAGTAAGTGCATTTTCTAAAATTTATACTGTGTACCAAAGAGAATATAACCACTACGCTTTACTATGTACAATGGGTAGAAAAAAAAAAACAGATTTTTCTGTGGCTCAGAAAAAATTAAAAAGATCGAAGGTGTTAGTGGATACCTGCCTTATACGGTACGGCAAATGCAGCATTGATATTTACAGCCATTTTCATCGAAAATATCAATGGAGCTCTTGCCGTACCGTATAAGGCGGGCATATGGGCCCACCAACACCTTTTCATCTTTTTATTTTTTTCTAAGCCACAGAATAATCTGTATTTTTTTTCTGACCACTAGGAGGTTTATTCCGAAGTATATACAAAATTTCAAGATTTTTGAACATTTCATCCATTTCCCATTGACGTGTGAATTGTGAGTTATAATTCACGTACAAATTACAGAAACGTTTCCGACGCGCCGTCAGAGCACCAAGGAGCCGCCTCTATGCGTGACGCACACATGGACGACAGATTACTGCCGAGTGTGCCCGCTATGTCGAGAATGCACGGGGTTTTCCAGCGCCTGCCATTGTGCGCGGCTTCCGAACAGAGTTCCTGGCGAGTGAGTAAACGATAGATTGTACAATTTGTTGGCTACATTAACAAACAATCCTTTCGAAACAGTTTTTGCATGCGAATGCAGAATCTTCGTACAACTCGGCCGATTAATCGATGCCTAGCGCGAACAGTTGCATCTAGAAAATTATGGGCATCGAAGTTATCTTTACTAGGGCGGTTTGAGAAGTAGCTTGTTTCGCATACGGATAGATGGCGGTAGTGTCACCTGTGCACTTATTGAGAAAGTTTAATTACTCAAGATAATTTATCTGTGGCGTCATGTCAATTTCGGCGGGAATTTTAGATTTGACAGTAGTATAAACAAAAGTGATCGGAGTAACGCGCAAAATGGAGACAATTGGAATTCAAGGTGTAATTCAGTTTTTTTTTGGATGGTAAAACTGCGAAAGTAGTCTATGAAAGGATTTTACCTACGTTGTTTTAGCTCGTGTTTTCCTACGAAACAGTTCGGCTTTGGGTAAATTAATTTAAGCGCAGCAGGACCAGCATTGAAGATGCACCTCGTCATGGAGCCCCAAAATCGGCGGTTTTACCCGAGATCGTCGATAAAATTCATGATTTTGTTCTAAAGGAAAGAAGATTGAAGATACGCGAATTCAAACATCTCTTCTGAGCGGGTGCATTTTATTTTACACAACGAATTGCACATGAAAAACCTTTGTGCAAGATGGGTGCCACGGTTATTCACTGCAGAATAAATGCGTATTCGCATGCGAACATGTGTTGACAATCTGCAGGTGTTTGAAAGACATCCAACGGAGTTTATTCGCCGTTTTGTTACAATGGATGACACCTGGATTCATCACTATACCCCAGAGACAAAACAACAGTGCAGACAATGGGTTCGTCGTGGTGAGCCAGCTTCCAAAGAAAGCCAAAGTCATTCCGTCTGCTGAAAAGGTGATGGCGTCCGTCTTTTGGGACGCCAAGGGAATCCTCTTAGTTGACTACCTTGCGAAGGGAAAAACCATTACTGGGGCATACTATGCATCACTTTTGGACCAATTACAGGCGGCGATAGCCGAGAAACGGCCAGGTATGGCAAAGAAAAAAATGACAACGCTCCGGTGCATTCAAGTGTTGTCGCTACAGACAAATTGACGGAATTACGATTTGAACTGGTTCCTCACCCCGCTTATTCGCCGGATTTGGCACCTTCGGACTATCACCTATTCCCGAAACTCAAAAACTTTTTGTCAGGGCAAAAATTGAACTCCAACGATGGGGTAATACAGGAGGTAAACGCATATTTCGAGGGTCTTGAAGAAACGCATATCCGTGAAGGCATCGAGCAGCATTTGAAAACTTATGTTTTATACTTATCATTGATGCAGGAAATGTGGGTGCGGTGAAGGCGACAGTGGCTGCAGTTCTTGCGGCGTGTGCCGGCGGTGTGCGGACGCCTTGAAGGGTGTCTGCGCCGAGCGGTTGCCCGGCGACGACGACGAGGACGCCTCCACGCGCTCCGACACCAAGAGTGGTAAGTACTACTGCACTCAAACTTGACGCACTTAGGGCGCCTTGCACCAAATTTCGTTTAATTATATGCTAAACAACTTTTACTAAACACGTTTATATCGTTAAATGCGATTAACATAATTGCGTTTAGTGACATCTTGCACCAAGCTGTTTTGAAGATTATTTAACTAAACGCGTTTAATGTGTCGGTAAAACAGATTTCCTACGTTTTGTTGTAGGTAAATGGCGAAATAAGCCATCTTTTTAACCAAAATTAATCATTTCCACGCAACAAGTATGCGTAAATAGGAACGGGCCGTTTAATTTTGACACAAAGTGACGTGCGCGCGCATTTCAACATTTTATTTGTTGGTTGCCATTGTAAAATCAAATTAAAAACATATATAGCAAAGTATTGCCGCTAAATTTAACAACCAACTAAAGTAAATAAACCGACTCCTGCTGCCATCACTATTCGTACTGCTGAGTGCGGTGCTGTGTGTTCGTGTTCTTTAGTTATTAAGAGTATTTGTCAGGTATGTTTTCGTAGTCGGAACCTTCTTATGTTTTTTTTTTGTAATTGAGCGTCTCAAATAAATTGGTGCTTGTATTAATTTCCCGTACTATTACTGGTCAATTTATGAACTCTATTATTTCCTCATCATTGTCAGATTAAAAACTCGAAATATCCATTATTAATTAATACTTGCAACAAATTTTAAACAATTGGCGCCACATGTTACAAATATAACCTGTCAAAGTAAACATCAAATTAATTTTAAATATGGCGCTAAACGTATTTAGCCGAGTTAAATAGCCTTTGATGGGCGTTTAATTTTGACAGCTCCCTAAACATGTTTACCGATCTATTTAACGTGATGCAAGGCGTTAAACGTAATTTTGTATTTAAATAGTATTTAGCGCCACGGTGCAAGCCGCCCTTAGTCTAGCTGCATCGACTAATTTAACGGGCCGAGTCAGCTAAACAATTTATTTTTTAATAGATAACAGAGACAAACAGATAATTTTCAAGCGGCTGACCTATCAAGCAAATAAAATGAAATCAAAATCGTTTCATCCATTCAGCAGACAGATACAAATACATTCGTTCATCTTACAACACCCCTCTTATTTCGTTGAGGGTTAAGATGACTCTTAACGGAACAAAAAATGTCAACTATCACGTTTCAGATTTAGACAGTTTATTGTTATAAATACAAAGATCTAAATAATGAAAAAAATCCAAGACTCCGACTGGATTTAAACCAGCGCCTTGCGCTTGTGCTTGTATAGTGTTTACTGGACTCTGCAGCTTAGTTGGCAGAGCGTGCGCCCCGGCAAGGCACAAGGCTCTGGTTCAAATTTAGGATTGTTTATGATTTTTTTCATTATTCAATCTTTGTACTTATAGGAAGATAGTATCTTAGTGTAGAAATTCACATTGACCGTAATGGTAATACATCATGATTTTCATATTACGACCTAGGCGATTTCCGATCACTCTCTTGACTTTAGATCTCCCCTTGCGTTTTCGTTTTTTAAATATTGGCAAATTTGTTAATCCACCACACATTTTTTGTCCAGTACAGCAAGGTACAAAACTATCAATATAAAAATAAAACAGTTTTAAAACAATCGCAATTCATTATGGTTTACACAAATTACCCTGTTAAGTTGCTATGAGTTTATGATGTAAAACTGGTATTGCGGTTTGTGGGTTGTACAAGAGTGCCACTATGAACGTAGTGATAAAGCTGCATAGCACCAACCACGTCGCAACTTGGGCGGCTTATGTTTCATTATTTTTCCTTGATATTGTGTATTATCAATTTTTAGATAAAGACGGTCGTTATGGGCATTACGAGGGGCACACGATGTCGGAGGAGAGGGACGCGAGCCTGAAGGTGAGCTGCCTGGCGCCGGCGCGCGTCTCGGTGCCGGGCGGGCACCGCGTCGTCGCCGTCGCCTGCGGGCTGCACCACTCCGTGCTGCTCACCGAGCATGGTGAGGGCTTTTTTCGTTAATTTCAATGTAAACATGGCGTCTGTGTTCATAAACAGACTAAACGATTGTTTTTTTTTCTATTGGGTGAATGGTTATCGGAAAAAAATGTCCGCGTTAATGCCTTTTACACACGAACTAATATTAAGAACAAATCCGTATGATTAATATGTTGAGGAATAAATTTCAAATATTGTCTCTACGTAAGTCACCAGAGACCATAGACAATAAATAAAATCCTCTGCATTTATTTTATTTGTTATAAAAATTATGATCCTTATTATTAGGTTGTGTATAGGGATTGCAATCCGGTCCAATTCTCAATCCGGTCGGATCCGTCCGGATTGAAGTTATGCTATTGCGTCTATCCAAAATTATGCTTTTTTTCCAGTTTATTGGCCGTAAAGTAGACACGCGGAGCAGTTTTTGAAAATTAACTAATGTAACAATGGTTTAGCACTAAAAATCACCCTTATTAAGTCAAAAATCAGTATCACTAGCCACAAATTTCACAGTAATATGAAAATTTAAGCATCTGCTTCAATAATATTTAGCCTTAACTTAATAATAACAATATCAACCTATTTACAGCCACACATGAAGACATGGTAACCTTGTCTCATAGTAAATATAACAAAAATAAATCTTTTTTATAAAAAATAAAACAAATACTTTAATTAAAGGGACTTTTTATAGTTTTAATTGCCAAATCTAAGAATTTACCACTAGTTTGGTCTATTGGATCATGATTCATGATCGTTCGATTAACTTTGACCCCACCTTTCTTCTCTACTATGTAATATTAAATCAACTTTATTAATACTATAAGAGGTAACATCAGCAATAATAAAATACTATACTCCCTTAACACCCGTAATATTAAACATACATAAAGAAATCTAATCAATAATCACATATCACATCACATTGCACTTTAAATACTAGGTAAGAGACATGGTATAATTGTAATAACGTTAATTGAAAAAAAAAAAAAAAAAAAACTGTTTTTCTAATTTGGCCAAACAAACATAATTAACCATTAAACACAATTAATCTCAAAGAATAATGAAGAAAGACATCGTTCTTTAAAGCTTAACTAGATCTAGATCATATTGACTCTTGACATCAGCTTTCTTGGGTTGGGTAGTCCGCATTGTATGTCTGTTGTGTGCGTCTCTTTAGTCTCTTCGGGTCTACCGGATCCGGTAGCCGCCAAAAAGTACTGGATCCGGCCGGATTACCGGATCCGCCGGACCGGATTGCATTCCCTAGTTGTGTATAACTAATACAGCCACTAGAAAATAAAATTAAAAAATATAATTCAGCTGTTTAGCCTGTTCATGAAGACGACGCCATGTTTACATTTGTTGCCAAAAAACTGCGCCTCTCAGCAAGTGCCGTGGAGATACGCTTATTTGCTAGTCCACTTTTTCATATGGTATTTTTTTATCTTGTGTCTGTTTCTTTTGTATGAACGACTGTGGAACGTACACTGAGCATGGTCCGACATGCTGGTGGCCGATTTTTATTTGTAAACCTTGCATTTCTCAGTGATAAAAAATATTATTATTATTATCTTGTGCGTACGTCATGCTTGTCTACCTCAGGACTGTATGAGAACAGTTGTTGTACCAATAGTTAAGAATAAGACGGGAGATCTGTCAGACACGGCCAATTATATACCCATATCATTAGCAACGACAGTTGCCAAGGTGTTGGATGGTCTGCTTGATCGACAACTGGCTAAGCATCTGAAGCTGCATGACGCCCAGTTTGGATTTCAAGCTGGGCTGTCGACCGAAACAGCAATCGTATGTCTCAAGCATACTGTCTGGCATTATATTGACAGGAAGACACCTGTCTTTGCGTGTTTCCTTGACCTGTCGAAGGCTTTTGATTTGGTGTCCTACGATCTTCTTTGGCAAAAATTGCGAACAGAGATGGACCTGCCGGAAGAGATAATAGGTATTTTTGACTATTGGTACAAGAACCAGCTGAACGTGGTTAAATGGGCTGATGCATCTTCTGATGAGTACAGGTTAGAGTGTGGGGTGAAGCAAGGAAGGTTGACGTCTCTACGTCTCTTTAACCTGTACGTGAACGCCCTCATAGAGGACCTCAGCAACACCAGAGTCGGCTGTGCTATTGCCGGTGACATGGTGAATAATATCAGCTATGCTGATATGGTTCTGCTGGGATCCTCTGTGTGTGCCATCAGAAGGTTGCTCAGCAAATGTGAAGAGTACGCCGCGACACATGGACTGAAGTACAATACGACCAAGAGCGAGATCCTTGTGTTTCAGCCCCGCCACCGTGAGCATAATGTAGACACGGTACCGGAAGTCCGGCTTTATGGGGTTCCGCTTGCCAGAACCACAAAGTTTATGTACTTGGGTCACTGGGTCACGGATTCTCTCTCGGATGACATGGACATTGAGAGGGAGTGTAGGGCGTTGGCTGTCCGGGGGAATATGTTGGCTCGCAGTTTGCGCGTTGCACGAAAGAAGTAAAATTAACCTTGTTTAAGGCATATTGCCAGTCCTTTTACTCGTGCAGCCTGTGCGTTGAGTATACCCTTAGGGCAGTTAACGCTCTACGCGTTCAGTACAATAACACACTAAGAATGCTCTTGGGCCGACCTAAGTATTGCAGTGCATCTGGCATGTTCGCAGAAATGCGAATTGACGACTTTCATGCCATCAGGAGGAAACGTGCCGCCTCCATACTGCACCGCATACGGGAGAGCCCTAACAGCATCCTTGGTGTGATTGCTAATAGATTAGATTGCCCTATAGCGAGAAATTGGGCTAATCTACACGCAAATATATTTAATTGAATTTTTTGAATATTTAATAATAATTGTGAATGTATTTTATTTCTATTTTATTTTATTTTATCTATTTTTTTAAATTAATAATCTTACAATTGTACAAAGTGACATTGCTGTGATAATTTGAATTTTAGTGTTGTATTCAATTTATTTATTATTGTTGTTGTTTTGACATGGTTTGAAATTTTAATTGTAATTTTACATTTACTAACAACTTAGTTATAGTTAATATTACTAACACATTGTATGGATCCCTGTTATCTGATAATAAACGTGAAAAATTGAATTGAATTATAAATTATTTTCGGGCCTTACATATAAGAATTTAACAATTAATCCGATACTATTGACTTTGAATATATTTTTCCATCTATCCCATACTGGTTTACTGCTACTCTCGATAACATAATGTACCCAATGTAGCAATAAGTGTAACAAGTTAGTAAATTGGTATGAATACATTTATCAGGTGAAGTGCTAACGTTCGGCTCGAATCAATACGGTCAGCTGGGAGCGGGCGACGTGTCGGCACACCACCGCATTGTGCGCGTGCGCGTGCCCCGCGCCGCCGCCGTCGCCGCCGGCAGCAACCACACCGCTGTGCTCACGAGGGACGGGGAGCTCTACACCTTCGGTAGCTATCAGGTAACTAACGTCTGGCCCTCAGTATCAGTAGCTGGGCGCGGGCTTAATAAGGACGAAGCTATACTTAGTTAATAAGCTCTGTTACTAGGTTTTTCGCAAATAAAATAAAATTGCGGTATTTTTTATATTATTACTGTACATCAATTTAAAGCCCAGTCTTTGCCAACTAAGAAAACATAAAATTTACTCAAATTTAGTCCCTCTAGCTTTCTTTACTAACTCTTAAGCTTCGAGATATACCACCGCTGCAATTACGCGCAAGATTTGATGAAAATCTCTTGTTAAAAGTGATCTAGAACCAGTGTTTAAAATAGTTAAGAAAGGAAATGTTATAATTATCTGAAACTACTATGTTAGGGCTTCTTTTGCAATAACAATATTTTTGTGTATCCATCCCTACACTAAATATTCCATTCAAGAATTTAAGATAGTTTTTCTGTGTAGTACAGAATACAGTAATTTCGCTAGCGCGTAACTGAACAAAGTACGTAAAACACGACTACTGGCGATTGTGTCGCCTTGGCTTACATAAATTGCACCTTAAAATAAAGGTGAAGATTTTTTTAAAGTCTTTCATAACCATAAACTCTACAAAAAAAATGTATTTCAAATTAGGGACTGATTTTCCACTTGACTCTTGTGCGTATTTTTTTATAGTATTTTTGTCTCAAGGTCTCAGAGGCAGGGAAAGAAAATTGCGTTTTTAAATCACTATTTCCTAAATGGCAAAAACTAGGCTTTAAATTGATGTACGGTAATAATACTAAAATACCGTAATTTTATTTTATTTGCAAAAAACTTAGTAACAGAACTTATTTTAACCAAGTATACATACGTATACATACGAGGGGCGTTCAATAAATCCTCGGTTTTGACATCTTTTAATCCTTTTTAGTAAACTTTTTAATACTGGCTGGTAAGTGTCATTAATTAAAAAAAGAAAAGTAAAATTCAAATGGCGATGTTCTTTTGTTTTTCTGCATCTGCAGACCAAACGTGATCACAATGAGCGATTTTTCAATGTTAATTAAATTAGAGCACCGAGTGGTAATAAAATTCTTGACCAAACAAGGAAAGTATTAAAAAGCTATAAAAGAAGAAATGGATCATGTTTACGGAGAGTCTGCTCCTTCTTTATCAACAGTTCAAAAGTGGACAAGTGAATGTAACCGTGGGAGCGAGAGTATCGAAAATGACCCTAGATCTGGTCGGCCCGTCGAAGCTTGCTCACAAGAAAATATAAAAAAGTAGAGAAAATTATATTGGAAGATGCTCGAGTGAAGGTGAAAGGGATAACTCAAATAACCAAGCTTTCTATTGGCACTATACACAATATAATCCATGAGAGTCTTACGAGGGCTGCTATTTATATATCCGGAAACCGGGATTACAATCTTCTTAAATAGCATATTTGACCGCCATGGTAAAATTTGAACTTTTTTAAGTATATAAGGTATATTTTTTCTTCCTTATTAACGCTCGTGTTTTGTTTTTGACGGGTTTTAAATGTCATCTCGCAGCAAGAATGGAACTCACTCGTGAAAATATTCGTGCTATGATTTATTATGATTTTCGGCGTGGTTTAACGCAACAACAGTGCATAGATCAACTAACTTCAACTTTTGGTGATGAAGCCCCATCTAAAACTACTGTGTATCACTGGTTTAGTGAGTTCAATCGTGGACGTAGTATGCTTACGGACGAAGTTAAGGCAGGTCGCCCGAAATCGGTCGTTGTACAACAAAATATCGAGGCTGTGCGAAAACTTATAATGGACGACCGACATGTTACGTACCGCGAGATAGAGGCGACTCTGGGTATTTCTATGACCAGCATTAATAGCATATTACATAATTATTTGGCTGTAAAAAAAATTTGTTCGCGTTGGATACCCCACAACTTAACAAATGAGCAAAAACATGCTCGCATCGAATGGTGCAATAAAATGTTAAAAAAATATAACCGTGGTGACTCAAAAGCCGTTTATAACATCTATACAGGTGACGAATCCTGGATCTATGCATACGATCCCGAAACGAAGCAACAATCAACGGTATGGGTGTTTCAAAATGAGCCGAACCCTACGAAAGTTACTCGTGCAAAAAGTACTTTGAAACAAATGGTGGCCTGCTTCTTCGGTATTAATGGCCATGTAGCTACAGTGCCACTAGAAAACCGTAGAACGGTTAATTCAGAGTGGTACACGACCATTTGCTTACCGGAAGTATTTGAACAAATTCGTAAAACTAACCAGCGACGAAGAATCATTCTTCATCATGACAATGCCAGCTGTCATACGTCACGCGAAACAACTCTATTTTTGGAGGGTCAAAATGTGGAATTAACGGGTCATCCGCCGTACAGCCCTGACTTGGCACCCAACGATTTTTATTTATTTCCAAATATAAAGAATAAATTACGCGGTCAACGATTTTCGACCGCTGAAGATGCTGTCGACGCATTCAAACAACACGTTATGGAGGTACCTCAGGCGGAGTGGCAGAAGTGCTTTAAAAATTGGTTCACGCGAATGCAAAAGTGCATAGATCATCAAGGGGAATACTTTGAAAAACAATAAAACTATTTTCAGCCGTGTACGTTTGTTTGTTTTTTTGTTTCCGGATATATAAGTAGCAACCCTCGTAATATGTCAAAAGTCAGTGCGAGAAGGGTACTGCGAAAGCTGACGCCGCTTCAAAAAAATACGCGCGTTGCTTGTTGTTCCGAATTTAAGGAGCTGTGCGGTGAAAATCCTGATGAGATACTGCAAAAGATTGTTACCGGAGATGAAACCTGGGTTCATCATTGTGACCCTGAGCTGAGAGCAAACAAGAGTCTATGCACATTAAAGGAACTCCTTACCCTAAGAAGTTCAAGGTTATGCCCGTCAGCTGGAAAGGTCATGGCCACAATATTCTGGGATTGTGATGGAATATTGCTGATTGATTATAAAGAAAAGGGTGTAAATATCACAGGGGGGTACTACGCTAATATTCTTTGCCAATTAAGAGAAGCAATCAAAGAGAAAGGAAGGGCAAAACTAGCCAAGGGAGTTCTGCTTCTGCACGACAACGCCCCTGTGCATACTGCTCATATTGCCAAGGATGCTGTTTGGGAATCTGGGTTCGAAACTGTTACACACCCACCAGACATAGTCCAGACTTAGCCCCGAGTGACTTCTTTTTGTTTCCCAACCTCAAAAAGACCTCCGAGGATATCGATTTTCTGACGATGAAGCTTTGAAGACAGCAGTGGAGGAGCATTTTGACACTAAAATTAAAAAATAAGTGCTAAACATCCCCCCCTTTGTTTAGGTATATGAAAAAATAACACCTATCGTATTCTTTTGTTTTCATTCTCATATCGAGAATTTATTGAACGCCCCTCGTACCACAGCTATCACTCAGTGAGTACAACAGTGAACTCATAAAACAAAGAACTCGAGCTTCATAAAACGGGGTGAATATTCTAAATCCCCGTGCGCGTTGCGTTACCAATAAGAGTTGGCCCAGCGAACGAAAAAAAAATAGAAGCACAACTAGCGCCCCAAAATGACCCACGAAAACGGAGTCGAAAAAGGCGGGGCGTCTAAACTGGGTCAAACGGACTGTCAGTTGCATATGGCGGCGCTGCATGACTGTCGTATTATTTCACTTCTCAAAGTGAAAAATACACCACAATGTTCTGTAAAGGTGTATTAATCATTCTAGAAAACACAAAAAACAGCACTTTTCATATGTAAAAAATACCGTAAAACATAATTATTTATTTTTTTAGTCGGAAGAGATTTTGTATAGGTATGGTGTTATGCCACCTTACATCATCAAAATGCTAATATGTGAATGAAAAGGTATTAAGATACCTATTGAATATTTGATATGTTTTCATGCACATAACTAATTTATATACAGTGTTCGGAAAAGGTACTATTTGATTTAAAAGTTATCATACAGTTTAGGGATATGATGTTACCAATGGTAATTGCATCTGACTATACTTTTGCTTTTGATTCGGGCATATCTACTTTTAACCGATTCCAAAAAAGGCGTAGGGTTTTCAATTAGTCGTAATGCTTCTTGCTTTTATTTTATGTATGTGTTTGTTCCCTGATCATTTGAAACGGCTTTGACCCATTTAAGATTTTTTATTTGCTTAAATAGAGGTATTTTTAAATTACTTAGTCTCATATACATAGTGACCTTATACATCTCTGAAAAAAAAAAATAGTTTTATATTTTATATTAACATTGATCTGGAGAATTTGTACATCTCCTCTGCGTGTATCAATTATAAATTAGTTATATTAAAATTGTAAAAGTTTTAAGTATAATTAAGACAATATTGTAATAGTTAATTGGTACACGCATATTAATTGTTTTATATACTCTGACATTTAGAATTTTATTCTAGACACATTCTAGATTTACTAATTATTTTAATTTTTAAAATGATGATTTTATCAATAATAAGTAAGTATTATACTTAAGTTAAATGATCTCATTAGGTTTTTCTGGGTTTCCCTAATCCTTGCAACAAATGTTGGATCATATTGTATGTTTCCCAGCAAAGACTTCTCTCATTGTAACTGACAATTCGAAAGTGCTTGTATCTAAGCCTACTTGAATAAAGGATATTTTGATTTGATTTGATTTGATATCATTTTGGTGAAGATCTGATGATGAAATCCATGAGGAATCGACAGAACTTCACAAGTATTGCAGTTATCTTTCTAGCGATTTTGGTATTTTAAGAAACAAGTCGAGCATTTGCTTTCAAAAATATGCATCGGTAAAGTAAACTGATGAAGAAGACCACAGAAGGCAAACGAAACTTCTCACTGATAAGATAAGTGATTTATACCTATAAGGTACCTCGATTAAGATAGTTAAACGACTTCATAGTCACAAATTTAAATAGTCCTGATGAGAATGATACCATCAATCTAATTTGATCATGAAGCCGGGCCGGTAGGCACCTCACCTGTGTGGTAAAATAATGTACTAATATCAATATTTGTTGCTGTACCTACAGGGCGAGTTATGCCGATGGACCTATTTAACGTTCATAAGTTTCTTTATAAAATTCATTTTAGTAACAAGCTTTTATTGGGGACTGAAGTTTGCTTTAAACATCCATCAATTACTCATCGAGTTGATTCTAAAGACCCCAAACTTGGTAGGATTGCGGTAACTTATTACTGAGTTCTTATGCCCACCTTCCGGCTCCATCATCATATCAGCTCGATATTATCATAATATTGCACTGTCAATAAACTTACAAAAGTGTGCAAATTTTGAGTACAATCAGAAACCGGCAAGTGGTTCTACTAATTTAGCTGCTAAGATTTGACCCATACAAACATACTAACACGGCAAGAATTGAAGTTTGTAAAAATGGCGCTAACGTACGCAAGCTCCATTTTTGCTTTGTCTTAACGTACTACAAAAATTATAATTACCAGTGGCTGATTGACTGTTTATACTATATAAGTATTTAGCAAGCTATAAAATATGCATACTATGGTCGTATAGTACCTATTCACGGTATAAGTCTGCTACATACATATTGGAGACTAGTTTGATTTACGTAAGGTTACTCTATTCACAGTATAAGTCTGCTACATATTAATTGGAGACTAGTTTGGTATGCGTAAGGTTACTTTATTCTCATTATAAGTCTGCTACATATTAATTGGAGACTAGTTTGATTTGCGTAAGGTTACTTATTCACAGTGTAAGTCTGCTACATATTAATTGGAGACTAGTTTGATATGCGTAAGGTTACTTTATTCTCAGTATAAGTCTGCTACATATTAATTGGAGACTAGTTTGATTTGCGTAAGGTTACTCTATTCACAGTATAAGTCTGCTACATATTAATTGGAGACTAGTTTGATTTGCGTAAGGTTACTCTATGGTGATTTAAAAATAAAATAAAACTGAAAATTTAATGTAAATAATACGACAATCTTTCCTACAAAATTACTCTTTATTGCATATGACTATTTATAGTCCGAGATTTCTACCATCTGTCTTTTGACACATGACAGATGATGTAAATAGTGATGAGGCAAAAACATTTCGATTGTTATAATAACCGATAATCAATGGTTTCCACAGGTAGTCGGAATCGATTTATACGATTACTTATTCTGTATATTAATAATACAATTTATATATGTTTAACTGCTGTAAATAAACAGTATTTAAGAGTCCGCAGCAAGCTCGATCGAATTTCACCTTCCCATACAAACGGAGTTTCGTTCTCATTTTAAAACTACGTGTTGGATTATAACAAAACTTTGCATATGCAATGACATGAGGTATATCTAGGCCGGAAATTAATGTATATGGCTCCAGTTTATAAAACAAAATAAATACAGTAAAAATAAGTTTTGTATGAAATTAAATTCGCTGTATTTTCTTTACTATGGTATCTGAAGCAACATACACTAATTACAGGCCTGCATATACCTTAACTTATTCTAAGTACAAAGTTTCATAGCAAAATAGCCAGTCGTTTTAAAATGAGAGCGTAACTACGTTTGTATGGAGAACCGAGCTTACTGCGGACTCTTAAATAAAATTATGTGTTTGGATGAAATATTTATTACAGGGGAGTAGATGGTTATGAAAAAAAGCGGCCAAGTGCGAGTCGGACTCTCGCACCGAGGGTTCCGGACAAAAAGAAAATAATGGTTCACGGTTTATGCATAAGGTTTATGTTTATGATATAAAATGTTTTTTTTTGAGTATCGAATGAAAGGTAAATTGCGGTGTACGATTTATGACATGACGTATTAAAATAAAAGTACTTACTAGATCTCGTTCATACCAATTTTCGGTGGAAGTTTGCAATGTACTTTTTTTAGTTTTATCATTCTCTTATTCCAGAAGTTAACTCTCGAGCAAACTATTCGGTTAAGAAAAAAAAGTAGATTGTTTGACAAGGGGCTAAAATAAGCCATTATGAAACAGTGATTATTTGGACGAGCTCACGAAGTGAGCGATTCTCGATTTTTGGGGAATTGGCACATTTTGAAGTACTTTATATATTTGTATTATCCTTTAAATCAAGTATCTCAATAAACATTTATAATGAAAAATTTTGATGATGTAAGTGGCATAATACCATCCCTATACAAAACCTGTTTAGTCTAAAGAAATTAAAAATAAATATCGATTTGACTTTACTTCAAGGTTAAAAGTGATTCCAATTTTTTTTGTGTTTGCCAAAGTGACTGAGGCTCTATTTTGTGTCATACTTTCTAGCGGTGACAAGGTATCGTTCGGAATTCAAACTCATATCAAAAAAAAATACGAGATATGTACGAAATTGTACGCTAATGAAAAAAAAATGTACTACACGTACTTACTTGAAAACGGCAATTCTGGCGGGCGCTATCTATTTCATTATGTGACAGTCTAGTTTTCAACTTTCTTGTGAAAGTTTTCTCGTATTTTTTTTTGATATGAGTTTTAATTCCGTACGATACGATGTCACCGCTAGAAAGTATTACACTCTGTTTTACCATACAGTAATGCATATTTTTTTTCAGTTAGAAACATTACATATTGCACTTTATGCGACAGTTACGCTGCGCCGCCATGTGCAAATTAGACGCCCGTTTGACCCAGTTTGGACGCCCCGCCTTTTTCGACTCAGTTTACGTGGGGTCATTTTGCGACGCTAGTTGTGCGTGTATGTTTTTTCATTCGCTGGTGCCAAAACATTATTTTGAATAAGAAATGGAGTTACAAGGTTTGGGACTTCAGCCGACGCACTGTCTCCCATCGCATCCTGCGTCGAATTCGGTGACTGAACCCGACTGACGCCTAGTCACCGTGAGATGCGCGCTTGAGATGGTAGCAGATGTGCACGGTGACTTTGTGTATAACAGAAAGGTGCACTGGGCCGCCCACGCATCGACGAGCCGGCACGCCCGGACCGGTGTCCGGTGTGGTACGCGACGCCGGGCCGCGTGCCTCGACTGGGGCCGAGGCACTCTTGCAAAGCCGTGTGGCTCAGCGCTTCGGGTGACCAGACTTTCGTGCAAGTCTCCCAGGCGCTTATCAAGACCGATACGCTCTTCAGTTCCACTATTACAGCTAATAATAATACCATAGGTGAGAAACCGCTACACTTTATACTTGAAAATTAATATTTTTCAAGCGGAAAATATAATAAATTATGTTTTTATTTATAGTTATCCTACCGAATAGACCCGAACACACGTTCAAATGTATAACCATAAACAAGACTGACGGTTCTTGTAATGCATGGACGGGCTCGGAGCAGGTGGATTTTGTGAACACCTTGGCCTGCCTGGATCCTCTGTACGACGTTCTCTGGTGCTACCAACCGCAGATGAGGGTCATGAAGTGCTACAACATATTAGCATTCGACTCGCATAAAATTCAAAGGTGTTGTAACAACGATTCCGATCTGTATCCCAATGACGTGGAAATTGATTATCCCAACCATGGCAGCATGAAAAGATTAGAAGACTTCAAGAATTTGGAGAACTTTGAAGTAATTTGCAACAACGAGGACAAGCCGGTTGATAATGTCGCGTTGTCGAACATGTCAGTATTAAATCAGGAGCTAGCGATTCCTTCTGCGCTAGCGTTTTCTGTCACGAGAATACACGCGGCTTTGCATTTGCTGGGTTGCTTGGATTCGTTAACTTACGCGCATGACACAAAGTGAGTATAATACTTCTTATTTACATTTATAGGCGTTTATAATTGTACTGCAAAAGCTATGTTAAAGATACAAGTTATTGGAATACATTTCTACGAACTGCAAACAATGAGACAATTCTTAACTTGAACATTTTCGTTTATATATTTTTAGACCGTGCGTGATAGAGTGCAGGAGAGATAGTGAATCTTCGCCCATTGCACCAGCGAAGGACGATTTCCAAACTGTGAACCGTTTTGAAAGCCACGGTGGAGGCTGGGGCTACTCGGGCCACTCTGTCGAAGCTATACGGTTTATGTGCGATACTGATGTTCTGTTGGGTAAATATTTTAACTAATTATAATAAATGCTAAAAAAAATGCCGTCATTTTTATCTATATACTATTATAAAGTTGTAAAAATTAAATAAAAATATTTAAAAAAAATATATTGTTACGGACTATTTGGAGGTCACTAAAATGAAAAATATTTGTATGATTGTATGTGTCGTTGTGGCTTCATCACGCAAAATTGGCTAAACAGATTTCCACAATTTTTGGTACACGGGTAGCTGGGTATCTCCAGATGGTTATAGGATACTTCTTACCCGACTACGCTGAAGAAAAAGAGACGAGTTATGGGTTTTTCTCCTCCGCGAACGAAGTTGCGGGCATCTTCTAGTTAGTAATAAGGATACAAAATCCTTGTACTAGAGATAATTATTGCGAGCAAATTTCTTTTTACACAGTTTTTAACACTGGTTTGATGAGTATATTGATGCGGCCACGAGGACTGCTACATTGCTTCTTATGAATCCGGAGTGGAAAAAATAAAATAAACGTATATGACTAATGTATTTTTTTTTGTTTTTTTTATATTCTCCGTGATGATCGATGCACTTTTGCATACGGTGAAACCAATTTTTAAAGCACTTTTGGCCACAGACTGAAGTATCTTCAAAACGTGCTGTTTTTGAACGCGTCGACGGCATCGGAATTTTTTAGATTTGAAAATAAATAAAAATCATTATGTGCCAGATCAGAGCTGTGTCGTGGATGACCCGTTAAACTCCATATTTTGACATTCCAAAAATCGAGTCGTTTCGCGTGATGTTTGATATCACGCATTGTCATGGTGAAGAATGATTCTGTGTCACTTGGTTGTTTTTACATATTTCTTCAAATACTTTCAGTAACAAATGTGGACCAGTCAGCACAGCAACAAATGTGGAGGTCATCAGATATAGCATTTAATGTTGGAATCACGGATTCCAATTACATAGGTAGCAGCCCTCGTATGATTCATATGGCTACTTGTTACATAGGTACGGGATCCTTCTTCTAGTAACTATTGGACTTGATCCATACTATGAGAGGCATCCTGTCTATACAGACAATAACATTAACTAATAACATCATGCCACCTGGGGCCCGTTTCTCAAAACCTTGTAACTTGTATTACAAGCGGAAGTCTCTTTCCAACAATATAAATTAAAAAGAGACTTCCGCTTGTAATACAAGTTCCAAGGGTTTATGAAACGGGGCCCTGATATTCTAGCAAGAGTTGGAAATCTACTCAAGGACATATGGACGTTCACAAAACTTGAATTTATCGTCTGCCTCATTGAATTCAACATATTTTACAGAATACTCGTTCTGACGAGTCCCGTTTCAAGTGTCGCCAAACACGTGACTATATAAATTGTGTGACCTCCTTCGCAATGTCTGATCTGACATTTCTTTATAGGTTCTGTAAAGAAAATAGACAGTTTATACGTTACTTTTATTTAGTATCTGAGTGTATGTACATTTCAGGTGGTTTCGGTTTGTTTGGCGGCCGGGGCGACTACTCGGCGCGGATAAAGCTGTTCGACATTGGGCCCGAGGGTGGCGACCAGGAGGGCGACGGTGAGATCGTGGCCGAGAGCGAAGAGGTCGTCTTCGAGTGCGCGCCGAGGGACCGCTTCCCTGTGCTCTTCGACTCGCCTGTGCCGCTTGTGGTATTTATTTTATGTATTGTTTTAGTTTATTGGGTAGTGGGGCGACTGCTCGGGGCAGATAAAGTTATTTAACATCGGGCCTGATAGCGGCATCCAGGAGGGCAAGAAATCTTGGCTGAGAGTGAGGAGGTCGTGGCGTCGTCTGCCCCGTGCTCTTCGATGCGATCAGGCCGCTTTGCTGCGTTAATTTAATTTTTACTATTCCCCTCAACGTAGCGTGGTTGAGTAACCTACCTTACCCAAATTTAAAATTAATATTACCTACTCGATAATTGTATTACGAGTACAAGGTAACGATTAATTTGTATTTTACACTCACCCCACAAACTTTGCAGTATTCTTTTAGTCAGCTTAAATTAAATATAGATTAATTTCATTATTATGTAATGATATGGTACTAAATATGTGGTTCCACAGGCTAATCGTTGGTACGTAGCGTGGGCGTGCATCAACGGCCCGTCTTCCGATTGCGGCTCGTCCGGCCAGGCCATGGTCATCAACGACGAGATCGGTTTCCATTTTAAAACCTCTAAAAAGTCCAACAATGGCACTGATGTGAACGCTGGTCAGATTCCTTGCCTGCTCTACAATACCGTGAGCATCGACCACTCCTTGCCCGTCAGACACATGGACTCTGGAGACCCCGTAATATTGCTATCCAAAAACATATCAAGAAAAGTTACAGTCTCGTGTTTCCGTTCGCTTATAACTCTATTACAATGGAGCTGGAACAATTTTAAGGAAATCGTCTTGGAAACAAATGGTCAAATACCTATCAATTATCAGAAATTGACTATTATGAAACACCAGAAAAGACTGGTATATATAATCCGAGCCTGTTTAAGGCTGGTTAAGTCCTACGTAAACGAAATATATCCACAAAACAATAGAAAGAGGAATTCTCACGAGTACATGTCCTATTTCGATGCGATCGCTGACGTGAGAAATTTAATACAGGGCATATTGGCCGACCAAACTCCGACTTGCGCTATGCTGCCAAGAAAACCTGGCAAGAACAAGGCACATAGAATTTGTTTTGTGCAATTTGCCTTAGAAATGACCAATTCAATACTACAAGAGGCACATGAGACTATTACTTCGTGTTTTCATGCATTCTTCCCGACGCCTAGTTTGAAATGGAATCATTTATGCTCGCTATTATTCCATGTCAAGGTAATTTTTTTTATTATTAAAGTACGTCATTGTTAACAGTAAGTGAATACTCAACTGAACAAATTAATATAATTGTAGGAAGGAGTGGTTCCCGTGGCACATATCCGCGAGTTGACGTCGACTTGCGCGGCAATGTGCGCCTCGCGGAGCCTGCGCGACGTGCTGCAATACATTGTACCGGTAACGCAGAGCTGCGTTAGTCAGAACGAGCCCAGGCGACCCGAGACCAAGGTGCTTCTTTATAATAAGACGTTCATTGCCGACAACTCAAATTTTCGTGCTATTTCTGTTGCTAGGTCATACCGGTAGTAAATGTGTTAGAAAATATCACACGTTATCAGAACATAAAGGGACTTGCCCTGGTCCCTTCGAGAGTAGGGACCCTATGAGACGTCAAGATAATTAATTAAATCATCTAATATTTTGGTTTTGCAGTCGTATTGTGTACGAAATCACAAGTAAGGTACATTTACAAAAATATGCAACTTATGTTCGATAATAACCAGCCCCCTATTACATTAATTAGGAGCTGCTGACGTAAAGCTGACGTAATTTCACATACAAGTAGTGGCTTTATGACAGTTAACGTAATACCAGTTACCGTATCCTCATTTAATATTCTAAAATCCATCACCGCATTTAAAAATTGACGCGTAAATAAAAATACTTTGAACCCAAAACAGTCAGATATGCAGTCACTCCCGGTTTAAAATTACTTATTATCACAGAAAAGTCAAATGCATAAGTTAAGCTGTTATTTAAAACCTAAATAGGTGTGTCGATCGACATATCATTTTATATTAAAGGGGAAATTGGAATAATAACCCAAATGTTCGAGACAACCAATAAAAATATTACTCAACATAGGCTTTTGTACAATTTTTTGATTATCTATGAAAATGAAGGCGATGAAGAGGATGTTTTCCTGGATTACAGAAAGTAGTTTGTAGAAAAGCGTGCTTCAGTGAGCAGATTCTTATTATTTTCTCAAACATGCAATGAAATATTGATGTTATGTTCCTTATAATAAGGGTGCGAAGTATGACGTTTCAGGTGCGGCTAGGACAAGAGGTCGTTAATGGAATTTCCACGGATTACGGAATAAAGGGGATATGTCAAGGGGGCGTGGTTCGTGTCTTCCCAATATGGTCTAAATCGACATACCGGCGCGGAACCAAGCAAACGCTGACTCAGTCGTTTCCCGATTGCTTACATTGAACGAGCTCTCGAAAAATAAAAATGACAGTTTGTTCGATAAAAGTATGCAAAACCCGAAGTGGAAACGTTAATTTAAAATCAAAAGGCATAATATACCACCGGTAAATCTATTTCCAAGCACTGCGTCTATTTCTTTTTGATTATTAAAGTCGATGCTTTATTTCCGAGTACACACTAAGCGTAGTGCAGGTAGCAATTGTTTATTGACTATCGATACATAATTTAACAAACCTTGTGAATGGGTTATAATGATTAAAGATTAAAAATATATTTTTATTGTTATAGATAAGCGCTTTCTATATACTACTTATTCAAGAATAGTTCACTTAAAATTTATTAAAGTACGAACATCTAATCTGAATTAATGCAGTTCAACGTTCGTTTTGAGACCTGTAATCAAACTATATATGTAAGTACTAGCTTCTGCCCGTGACTACGTCTGCGTGAAATTAGTAATTTGGGTACTTTATTTTTTATCCAATCTGCTTTTTATACCCTTTAAGGGATGAATTCGGGGATAAAAAGTACTCTTTATGTCTTTCCCCACAACTCAAACTGTCTCCATACCAAATTTCATCCAAATCGGTTCAGCGGTTTAAGCGTGAAGAGGTAACAGACAGACAGACAGACAGACACAGTTTCGCATTTAAAATTTAGTATGTATTATAAGGATTATTAGGATTAGAATTATATGTAGAAATGTTAACAATGAGAGATTCTTTAAAGGGATAAGTTTGCCTTGTTACGTAAGATCTTAAATGTTTGTCAATTGTGTTTGTATCCTTGTTTTTTTTTTTCAATAATATGTTACAACATATACATGTATGTTATAGTGTACGCTACGATTTATTCGCCTGTATCAGTGTATTTGTTTGTTCGTCCTTGTCCCTATGCACACTATTGCAGTGTTTATTCAAAGGCTTTCACGATTATAGTGTAGAAACTTGGTTCAGGTAGAAATAGTATTATTTAACAAAGTGAATTTTCTTATTATTAATCCTAATAAGAAAGTGAAATCTTAACTTGTGAGAAATGTCATTATTTGTATAATAATTATATTTTTAGTTTCCGTCCTATTGCCATAATAAGATAACAATGGACAGCAGCTACAGGAAGGTCGAATAATCGGTTTCCATCCAAAAGTAGTACGATTTGTTCGGAGGACTTTAAAGAAACCAATTGTCTTTGTAGAAGTGTATAAACAGTCAGTGTAAAAATCACACATTCTCAAAATAGGCGACACGCGGACCCATACTATTTCGCAGTTATAACATATCCCATTTATTCTGTAATCCGTGGGAATTTCATAAAATTCATGCAGGCCTAGGCGGGCGAAGTCCTCCTTGTTTTTAATTTCCATTCCACATAAATTTATACTGTTATTTTGATTATAATTAATTTTTGTGGTTATTTTATGTATGTTATTTTTAATCAGTTTTTTATACTTAGTGTAAGATGCTCAATTCAAAGTCATGAGTATTTTTGTCAATAAAATCCTAAATACGTAATTTGTAGTTACTTTATTAGGTAACCTATTGCTTATATTTTCCTGATTGCGCAAGTGGGAATGTAATGTTTTTTGAGTATAGGTATCTACATATGTAGTAATATGACATGGGTTTTTAGCGAGTCGCGCCACTATGCCACTATCTATCTATCTATCTATCAGCCACGGACAGTACAAGTATAGTTTTTACAAACAAAAAAATCATAAAATCAAATGATTAAAATAATCAATCATAAATTGATTTATTTGAATGACGATTAAATTAGGTTCACTCAATTTTTTCTGCTGTGAATTATTCTTAAACAGGTTAGTCAGAATAAGCTATTCTTGAATGACGGCGGGCTGATTTATTATTGCGGCGCGTTAGTTTGATTGATGATTTATTCTTGAATGCCCATCTTTGCTTGGGGGACACTAACGTCATTTCAAAGTTTCCTAAACAGGTTGAACAGAACAGGAGCGAGACATCGGAGTTCGATAATTTCAGGTAGAATACCGTCAGCACCAGGACTTTTACCGCTGGCATTTCCGGTAACAAATTTACTGCCTCTGATGAAATGTTGATAGGTTGGGAGTAGAGCTTACTGTAGTGTTCTACCGAGCCATGAAGTATACCACTACTCTCTGCTATAACAGTGCCATCAGACTCTTTAAGAGGTGCTAAGTTTTTGGGAACAGTTCCAAGTGCTGTCCTGATATAATTGTATTTACATCCCCCCGAAATTTCCTGTAGATGCACATGATTGTATCTTTTTACAAATTTCGAATGCCATATATAGTCAATAAAATAAATAAAACCCACTGAAACAAAGGACGATCTCTTTGTTGGCCGTGGCCAGCAAAGCAATGTTGTATGAAATTCCTTTATTGTCCTCTAATTTTAAATAAGATTGAATCTTCAACAAGTGGTATACAAAGACGTACTTCGCGTTTTATTATCACGACGATAAGAACGATATTTCCTTGGATGTTTGAGAAAAACTAATTTAAATCAGCCTTTATGCAACGTGGCGTCGACGACGTTTTCTGTCAGCGGTGTCAGCTCTGATAATAACCATAAAAACTTTTTCAACACATTTGTTCGCAAAGTGGCTCTTATTACATCGTTTTATAGCTGTCATCCAGTCCATTACACACGTATGTTTTATACATCGCACTAGTGCCATGTCATTTCCTTTTTTTTACCGTCTAAAAATAGTTTTTAGAGGTACAAGAAAAATATATAAGTATAAAAATATAGGTTATTATCAGAGCCCGGAAAATCCATAGCAAAACAAAAGACTGTCGGAATCAAATTAGTGTTAGAAACATTTTTTTATCGATATCGATAGTTGTGTAATATGAGAAAAAAACAGCCCAACAAATGAAAAAAAAAAAAAAAATTCACATAGGTTTGTATAATTATTATACAGATACAGATGCAATTTCTTCCTCGAAATCTACGTCAGTACACACAGCAGCACATGACATATTATTGGGTTTGTTATAGTGATAGGAGTAGATAATCGTTAATTTTTCAACATTCTCTGGGAGAAGACTGTTTCGTTTATCACTATAAAGCTATTTATGTATACTAAATGAACGTTCGACTTCACTCGACGACGTCAAGGGCGCGAATTTATAAAACTCATTGTAATTGGTATATTATAAGTTACGTTGCGTTTTAGATGGAATAACACATATAAAACAAACCCTTAACTAACCACTTCTTTTGCGTTTGGCGTGAATGATTATAAAATAATGCACCTAAGCATACCGGTATGTTTTTTTAGACAAAACTTACTCGATATCGACAAAACAATGTTTCGAACACTAGTTTGATTGCGACAGTCTTTTGTTTTGCTATTGATTTTCCGGGCTCTGGTTATTATAATAAATTTTAAGTGGTAGGTACTTATAAAAAACAATTGATTTTAAGAGTCGGCCGTCCGCTCGGTTCTCCATACAAACGTAGTTACGCTTTCATTTTAAAACGACTGGCTATTTTGCTCTGAAACTTTGTACTTAGAATAAGTTGAGGTATATGCAGGCCGGAAATTAGTTTATGTAGCTTCAGATACCATAGTAAAAAAAATACAGCCAATTTAAGTTTTTCATACAAAACTAATGTCCGGCCTAGATATACCTCATGTCATTGTATATGCAAAGTTTTGTTACATTCCACCACGTAGTTTTAAAATGAGAACGAAACTCCGTTTGTATGGGAAGGTGAAATTCGGCCGAGCTTGCTGCAGACTCGTAATAAATTATAAAGTTTTCTAATCTTCTTTTTTGTATTAAATTGATACAATTATTCAGTTTATTATATTATTTATGAATGTTTGTCGCATTGGCTAATCAGCCTTTGCTTCATCGCCCTTGCGCGCGCATAAACAAATGCACCGGCAGCGGCGCGCCATTTTGATTTGATTTGACATATTTATTATTTAAAAATATTTTATATTGAAGTATGATTATTTTCTAGGAATGTCAGTATGTAATGCTTGTGTTTCAAGTAACGATATTTAAAATATAATAATTATGTAGGTACAGTAGTACCACCAATATATGTTACAACGATGTACCTGCGCAGAAAGCATTTTTTCAACACAGATTAACCAATTATGAGGCAGCGCGTTTGCGCGGGTTAAATCTTCAACGTCCATTGGTCAAAATTTTGCGCGCGATGCCTTCAGCTCCGGCGCCCGCCATTTTGCCGCCTGTCGCCATGAGCGAGAGAGCGCGGGTTCACCTGTCATTGCATATATACCGTACGTATAGTGCAACAAGGTTTTTATTGAAATGGTCACAGGTTCGGTTTCATTCGGTACTTGTTAGCACTCGTCGGCGTGGCCGAAGATTGCCGATGTAACTTATATTCGTGGTACTGTACGTGAATTTGAGGTACTGATGACCAGTGACCGGAATTAGGTGAGCTAAAAAACCTAAAGTTCGCGAGAGGACATAATATGGAGTGGTTTCAATCGGATAAAAATAATATTTTATTTAGTCAAATCAAATCAAAATATCCTTTATTCAAGTAGGCCTAGATACAAGCACCTTCGAATTGTCAGTTCCATTGATAGAAGTGTTAGATTCCGGGTCTTCGATATTTATTCGGGTACTTGTCGTAATATTGAACGTGGCATGTTTTGTTTACAGTGCAGCATGTTTAAAGTTAGTTTTTAGTAAAACGGGCTAGAAAAAAGAAGGTATGTACAAGATTTCTAAGAATAATATGGGGTTCCCCACGCATTGTTTGTTAACAACTCTAGGGGTATGTTAGAGCCAAGTGGCGTAAACAATTAATGCTCAAAAGATAAGGGAGATAGTAAAAGGTCAAGTACAGACTCAGGTAAGTAGAACGACTCATTCGCTCCTGAACCCTCGTTCCGATAAACCACACACGCACTAACACAACAAATTATCGTAACGATTTGTTTCTGACTTTGGCTTGTTTTATGGTATACTGGATATTCTTCAAATGATGACCTTGACCTGGATTTAAGGATTACCATTTGCTGCGTTTGCGTTTATTCGTTGACTGCCTAAGAATTTAAATTTTTTTATATTAAAATCAATGCAACAAACTTGTAAGCATACATTTTTATCATGAGTGCATGTCGTACTTATGCATTTGCAAAAAACAAATACATAACAAGAAATCAAATTAGAAGCAAATATTACTCTGAGATAAATAAGAATCTAGTCCAATAAAATGCCCACGTGGCATATTAAAGCTAGGGTTGACTTACCGTATGAGATCCAGGTGAACGAATTTATGAAACGCAACAAATTGTAATCCTTAAATCCAGGTCAAGGTCATCATTTGAAGAATATTCAGTAAATAAAACATCTCACGTTCAATATTAAGACAAGACCCGAACAAATATCGAATACCCGGAATCCAAATAAAATATTATTTTTATCCGGTTGTAACCACTCCACATTATGTGCTCTCGCGAACTTTAGGTATTTTAGCTCACCTAATTCCGGTCCCCTTCGGACCATTTCGTAGCCAGCTTTCGGAGCCAGCTACCGTATGGGATTTTATATTCCCGTTCAGGAGCTGGCTCCGAAGTGAGACTTCCTTTTACCATTTCGTAGCTGACTTTCGGAGCCAGCTACCGTATGGGAATTTTTATTCCCGTTCAGGAGCTGGCTCCGAAGTGAGACTTTCTTTTACCATTTCGTAGCTGACTTTCGGAGCCAGCTACCGTATGGGAATTTTTATTCCCGTTCAGGAGCTGGCTCGGAAAAGAAACTGTAGCTGGCTCCGAAAAGGCTGGCTATGAAACGGTTGTTTTTTTTCATTAAAAGGTACGGAACCCTAAAAAAGACGGTTGTTTTATTTATTAATATATGAATTTATTTGTTTTCATTTAAAGCCCAAATTTGGGATAAAAATTTAAAATTAATCAGTATTTCGTTAAAGTTGCGGAATCCGTTAGCCATTTACCATTTCGTAGCTGACTTTCGGAGCCAACTACCCTATCATATGAGAGAATGATTAGCAATAATAAAAATAAAAAACCAACTATGTCTTCCAAACCTTTATTCAGTATTAAAAGTGCGAGTCTGATACAAAAACTAAAATACAAAGGGACTTATAATCTCTATACAATGTCCTGTTGTAATTATATCGTTTCTCAACTCATTGATTGCCATATCGATCGATTCGTCAATTTCTTCGTATTCTCTTGTTTTTTTGTTTTTTATGAAATCATTATTTATGTCTGCGTTAACTACATCGTAGAATGTCGATTCATTATGTAAGATTTTTAAAATTTCCGAAAAGGTTGGATTTTTGCGACCAACGAATCTGTTAATGTTTGAATGCCATCCTTCTAAATTATTAATCGTCCTAAATTTTTCTCCCTCGCAGCACCACACCTTCATAAACTCGTCATTTTTCATCCACTGTTTGAAAAAATATAAATTAAATTTAGTTATATCCGTTGTTGCCTTAGTCCTGTTTAATATATATTGAAACCCTTCATAGATCTTACCCATTGGTAACAAGGCTAACGAAGCACACCGTGCTACATGTCTTCGGCCTAATCTTGACTTAAGTTTTAGCTCTCTTGCTTTTTTCCAAAGATTTTTATTCAGGTGAAACCAACAGCCTTTAACAACAATATCTGGAAATATATTAGTAAAAGCTTTCATTGCAGAACTCTCGAAGTCTAAAGTTATTTTAATGGGATTCCAATCCGGCATTTGCGATTTTATTAAACTCAGTAAAATTTCATACGTTTTGACGTCCTTGTTATGCAAAAATGCGTAAATCAATGGGGTAATACATTGCGTTTGTTCATTTAAGCCATGCAAACTGTAAATTTGTGAAAATGGAGGAGGGCAAGACTTGAATGAACCATCTGCAAAGAAGTGTTGAAATTTGTTTATCTGGCTTCTTACATCCTTTTTAGCAAACAATAATACCCTTTTCCCATCGTCGCTGTAGTCAGCGAGTACGAAATCGGCGAATTGCCTGGGTATTTGGCATTCTTCGGGGGTACTAAATTTTAATTTGAATACTTCTTGATTTTTTTTTTCAGGCGATATGCTGAAGATTTGACACTATTAAATTGCGGAAGTTAGTGGTGAAAATGAATATTTTCTTTCTGAAGATTACATATCATTTCAGTATACTGTTTTTGTATTGGTTCGTAATTGTTTGCACATCTTTGTTTAAAACTAGCTGTCTCTTTAATTACGACTTGTTTTGAAATATTTGTCGTACATTCAGGTAAATGATCTTTGCTTTTTACAATACCTTTTCGGTCAGAGTCCAGTGTTATATTTCCTTTACAAGCTGGTGTACTGCCACAAACCCACAAAGATTGGCGGTCTTTTTTGTTCACTTTCTTCGGCCAATATTTACGGCCATTCATTAGCAGTATTTCTCCTCCTCTTTTAGAAGTAATAAAGTGTAATTTATTTAAATTATCTTCTAACGCAATTGACGAACCCGGCGGTTCACAATATGCAGGTGAGTAATGCATTGTTATAGTGTCCTCAGTAATAAATTTAACAAGGAAGTGAAAATTTGATTATCAATTGAGTACTTCTGATAATATGATAGAATGACAGCGTTGACGCCTTACATCAATTGCATGTTTTATCTTTTATTGCGATATGCGTATTTAAATCCAAAGAGGTTCAATTATAGTTGTAATTTAAATAATGAAATGTACTTATATCAAGAAAAGATATCTGTTTCGGATTCCGCAACATTAACGAAATACTGATTAATTTTAAATTTTTATCCCAAATTTGGGCTTTAAATGAAACATGTAAAAATACTTTTGTTTTTAACAAATAAATTCATATATTAATAAATAAAATAACCGTCTTTTTTAGGGTTCCGTACCTTTTAATGAAAAAAAAACAACCGTTTCATAGCCAGCCTTTTCGGAGCCAGCTACAGTTTCATTTCGGAGCCAGCTCCTGAACGGGAATAAAAATTCCCATACGGTAGCTGGCTCCGAAAGTCTGCTACGAAATGGTAAAAGAAAGTCTCACTTCGGAGCCAGCTCCTGAACGGGAATATAAAATCCCATACGGTAGCTGGCTCCGAAAGTCAGCTACGAAATGGTAAAAGAAAGTCTCACTTCGGAGCCAGCTCCTGAACGGGAATATAAAATCCCATACGGTAGCTGGCTCCGAAAGTCAGCTACGAAATGGTCCGAAGGGAGACGTAGACGTACTGTGAAAAAAGGTACGATTCTTTTTTTGCTTTTTTTGTTCGCAAGTGTGTTGAAAAACTTCGTATGAAACTCGTGCATTGGTCATTACGCTCAGCTTTATACAGCCCTCGTCTACGACTCGGACTGCTAGGTCTAGCCTCGAGTGTAATTACCAACGTACCACACTCGTATCATAATGTACTGTATTGTGTTGGGTACGCAGGTTGTGAAAGAAGTTCCGTCAAAGTCGGCGACGGTTCCTCGATCGTCTCACTCGCAAAAACCTCCTCCAGTACCACCTAGAGCAAATAATAGTAATGCGATAAAAGTAAGTATGTGGCTCCTTTATTCAAGTTTTGAAATGTCAATATTGATTATGTGTACAATTTTATTCAAGTTTAGTAAACATCGATTTTAGCATCCCTTCAAATCTGTCTCCATTCGTTCAAACTGGTGACTTGTCTACTGTGTTCAAATTAAGATATTTGTAGTAAATGAGTACTGTAAGGGGCACCAACTTCGTCCGTGGAGGACCACTCTCCTTTGCTTATGCGTAGTCGGGTAAAAAATATCTTATGACTATCCGTGGTTGTCCAGCTGCCGTGTACCAACAATTGTCGAAATATTTTAAGCCGTTCTGACCTGATGAAACCGTAGAAACACCTAAATACAAACACACAAACCTTCAAAGGTAGTCCGTTCATTTTTTTTTCGAAGATATTTTCAATTTAGGCATTTAATTATTACAACTTTATAAAATAAACTAGAATGTTCCTGCAACTTCGTTCGTGGAGGAAGTCTTACCTCTTTTTAGGGCTCCGAGGCCAAAATAGCAAAAACGGAACAAAAGTAAAAAAAGTTTCGTCATGTCCGCCCGCCCGTCAGTCCGTATGTTACAGGCATTTTACTCAAGAACTACATTATGTATATTGATGAAATTTGGAGTATAGGTGTCTTGTATAAGCCACAACTTAAGTTGGTAGTTAAATAACATAAATAGTAGATTGTTTGACAAGGGACTAAAATAAGCCATGACACGAAGTGATTATTTGGACGAGCTCACGAAGTGAGCGAGCACAAATATGTCTGAGTGTCATAATGGTTTTAAGCCACGTGTTAAACACTCTGCTTTTCACTTCGACTGCGAGAAAATATTTATGAAATATTTTCTCGCAGTCGTATAATTCATGAAAAATTAAAAAGTACAGTTTGAGCAATTCGATCAGAACTTTTGGCCAATCTGATCAGGTTGGTTTGTGTGTTTTTATTTATTCGTAAGTAGTATGTAGATGGCCGCAAGTTTTTTCCCATACTATGGGATTATATGGCTTTCTTTTAAACCCTAGGGGCTAGATGTACTATTTTAGTCTCACTTCGCGAAGCTAATATGACGTACTTTTTGAGCAGAAGAAGTGAAAAATATATTTCTAGGGCGGCGTGTAATTTATACGTGTAACTTAAACTGAAAAAAAAAATTAAATATATATCTGCTAATATCAATCTGCGGCACATATTTCGACAGCTCTTTTAAAATCACATGGAGGTTTTAAAACACGAAATCAAAAAACATTCTACAATGTTTTTGATTTCGTGAATGTTTTCGGAAATAATAGCTCCGAAAAATATTTTAAAAAATTACAAAGATAAATTTACATTTTCAACAAAAATTGTTTTCAACATGATCGGATAAACCGTTTTGAGTTATTGCCAAAAAACTGCGCTTCACAGAAAAGGATGTAAGTGCCGTGGAGATATGCACCAGTATGCTCTTTAGCTAGTGCACTTTTTCATATCGTATTTTTTCATCTGTAGTGCATTTTTTTATTAACTGTTGCGGATTGTGGAACCCTATTACTGAGTATGGTACGACATGCTCTTGGCTAGGTTTTAGGGTTCCGTAGCCAAAATGGCAAAAACGGAACCCTTATAGATTCGTCATGTCTGTCTGTCTGTCAGTCTGTCCAAACTACTTATAGTTGTGAGTAAAAAAGTATGTACATTGATGAAATTTGGAGCATAGGTGTCGTGTGTTAACCGCTACTTAGTTTGATAGTTAAATAAAAAAAATATATATTTCTAGGGGGGGCACTACATACATGTAACCGAAACCCAAAAAAAAAAAATCAGCAAATATCAAGGTGTGGCACACACTTTGAGGTTTCTAAAAAAAAAAATGATTTAGTGAATATCTTCCGAAATATTCGCTACGAAAGTAGCAAAAATTGTGTTCCCCCATCTATTTTCTAAACGTGCAGTTCAAAAAATTCACAAAATTTTTACAAATATAAAGCTTAATGAATACTTCCAACGAAAATTGTTTTCAACATGATCGGACATACCGTTTTTAAGTTATTGCCAAAAAACTGCGCTTCTCAGCAAAAGGACGTAAGTGCCGGGGAGATACGCTCTTTTGTTAGTGTTTTTTTTTCATATCGAATTTTTTTTCATCCGTAGTGCATTTTTTTGTATAAACGGCTGCGGAAGCCTTCATGGGCGAGTCCGACTTGCACTTGGCTGCCTTTTTTTATACATGACCCCTGAGACCGAGGTGATGAGATGACCCGGATATGTTTCTTAACGGCTGGTCAGATTTGGCACAGAATCGAGACGGTTGGGGGAGGTCTTTGCCAAACCGTGGGACGCAGTATAGGCTTTACAAAAAATAAAATTAGTATATATACTTTTGACTTGTTGCAGCAAGCTGATGCCACAGACGCCAAGTCCACCCACACCGAGTGGCACCTACTGGACGTAGTGCCGCGACTCCTCGACATAGTGACGATACCCATCAAACAGCAGATGATGACTCGGCAATGCGGGCAGCCACACGACCACGGGGAAATAAAGCAACACGAGCGGCTCTCTGACTTCTGTTGCAAACTTGCTGCCAGAGTTATTGCTGAGCTGGCTCATAGTGCAACGAATATAAGGGTGAGTGACGAATACGATAATAATTTACTTATTATTTACTACTATTTCATTTATATTATTAAGCATGTTCGAGTAAGCGTAATTTTATAACTACGTTCACGGATTACTATGCAAAAACCCTTTTACAAAATGTATCAACACATTCACGATCAACATTTTCGTAGCGCTACGTAGCCGATAACTTGGGGACATGCGTTTGTAGCGAAAAGTAACTAGACACAGCGCCCGCCCAACAATAAGTAGTATTTTATTTAACTGTTGTATAATAGGGGTCAAAAACGGCGAGTGGCGTGGGTAGGAAAGAAGACGCCACGAGCTTTTTTTGACCCAATTATACAACGTTGCAAACAAAAAAAATTCTACGACTAAAAGGCTATGCATTAATTACGTAAGGACAATATCAAGTATCGCAAAGGAAGACGCCACGAGCGTTTTTTGACCGAATTATGCAACGTTGCATAGTCTTTTGTTTTCGAATCGGCCATTGTAATCTTTAAGACGATTAGCTCAGTTTAAAAACAAAAGACTATATACAATAGTTTTTCTACAACTAAGGGGCCATTCATTAATTACGACAGATTTTTCGAACCCCTCCCCCAGGGATCCATACGTATTTAATGAATGACCCCTAAGCACTTTTTAATAAAACACGAAAAGTCTAAATATTTATACATTTATTTATAAATTTAGCGTCACGAAGAAAATTAATAAGCGAGCTGTCAATATCTATGGCTTTGTATTTTTTTAATTCGCGTATACTTGCCAGTGATGGAAACATGTTATAATTTACAAATAAAAATAGGCGATAAAATATGTGTAGGTAAATTATATTAAAGATTTTCTCCAAATATTTAGGGAACATAACATGAGGCCTTCAATAAAAAAAACTATACTCGGGTAACGGAAACGTTTTAAAGTTTGGTAGACAATATATTTTCGGATATGTATGATAGCTATAGCGCCCATGTGATTCCCTGTAACTTCTCTGATCATGATGCTCAAGTCATATTTTTTATTGATCAATTACTACAGCCTGCAAAACAGATAAGAATGCAAATCAGAAGAAAATATTCCAAAGTTGCTTTAAAGAATTTCAAAGATGATTTAAAAAAGGTTTGCTGGAATAACGTATATGAAGAAAAAAATTGTGAAGGAAAATTGCGATTATTCTACAAAAAAATACATAAAAGTATTTATAGATATTTCTCTCTGAAAAAAGTGACATTACGAAAGAAGAATAAGACGTGGATAACCCGTGGAATTAAAGTATCATGTAGAAGGAAAAGGTTCCTACAAAAAGCAAAGCCATATGGAACATTGTGAAGTAGAATACAGGCAAAAATGTAATAATAGGTAAAGGTACAATCAAACCTTTGGATAATAATGACGTAATTGATGATCCTGTAAGATTAAGCAACATGTTTAGTGACTATTTATTAGAGCAGGCACGGTTACTGAAATCGATACGGCACATAGCAGTCAGCATGAATCTTATACATAATTATCACATTAATTACACAAAATCTATGTTTATGTCACGTATTGATGAGTTAGAAATAATAAATATCGTCAAATCCCTAAAACATACAAGTTCCTGTGGCCCGGATGATATAAGTACCACTTTAATCAAGGATTGCATTGAAGTCTTGTGTGTACCGCTGTTTCATATATACAATGCATGCATATGTGATGGGATTTTTCCTGTACAATTTAAAACGGCAAACGTGGTCCCTATACATAAAAAATACTCCAAAACAGACATAAATAATTTCCGGCCTATTTCACTGTTAACAGTTTTATCAAAAACAATTGAAAAGGCAATTGCAACTAGAATTATTAGTCACTTTGGAAAAATAATAATTTTTGCTCTCAACAATTCGGTTTCAGGCAAAATCGAAACGCTGAAACAGCTATTACTGAACTGGTCCGACAAGTTATGAGCAGTCTCAACCAAAATCTAAAATGTGCCTGTATATTCTGTGACCTTAGTAAGGCGTTTGATTGTGTGAATCATAGATTGTTATTCGATAAGTTACAATATTACGGTATAAGCGGATCTATGTTAAATCTACTTACGTCTTATCTGACAGATAGAGCCCAATTTGTTCAAGTATCAGACATAGATAGGTTGGGGTGTATTGAATTTGTTAATTCTGCAAAAAAAAACAGTTGACTGTGGGGTACCCCCAGGATCGGTACTCGGACCCCTGCTATTTATTATTTTTATAAATGATTTACAATCTAATATAACCTATGGAAGAGCTTACCTTTATGCCGATGACACAAGTATTATAGTAGAAAATCAAAATGTTGCAGCACTTAAGGTTCAAATCCAAAAGACTTGGGAGGAACTTTCTTAATGGTTTGAATGTAATCGCCTTAAAATTAATGTTGATAAAACCCTATATTTCCCTTTTCTTAGACATACAAATATCATGAAGTACGATTTGCCTCTACCCATAGCAAAAGCCAATAATGTAAAGTTTCTAGGTGTAGAACTAGATGCATAGTTGCGTTAGTCAAGCCAAATAAGGCTGCTACGGAAAAGATTGGCCAGTGCCGGTTACGCTTTAAATACTCTATCAAAAATGTTGAACTCTTCAAAAAACAGTTTATTTCGCATATTTTGAAAGTTTAATAAGGTATGGTCTTGAGGTTTGGGGGAATAGTGTTCATGTAAACCATATTCTTATATTACAAAAAAAGGTATGTCGATAAGGCAAAGCCTCTGGAGCACTGCCGTCCACTATTTGTGAAACATAAAATATTGACCGTGATATCTCTTTACATTTATTCGGTGTGCATTTTTGTTTATTAAAATAAATCCAGTTTTGCATGCAATAGTACCAATAGACCACGTAGATTATGTAGAATCAACTTTGACATTCAATTACCAGAATCAACTAATTATGTGCATTTTAAAAGGAGTCTTGACTATAGTGGTGTGAAAATATATAATTTTTTAAACGAGGACATAAAACAATGCAATAATCTTAATGAATTTTCCAGAAAATTAAAATCCTATTTGATTACTCGGTCATTTTATAGCCTCAATGAATATTTTGACAAACTGTTTGAATAAATAAGATTACTATTATATTTAAGCTAGTATAAGACTTTGCATGCCAAATTGTGGCAAAGAATACCGTCTGGAAAATTAATCCTACAGACATGTATATACTTATAACACCTGTGTATGTTCTAGCAAAATAAATCATTTCATTTCAACTATAATTTATTTTTTATTTTTTACCAGCAATGCATTTACGTTCATTATTATTTTTTAATTTAAAACTGTATGAATTCGGCGGTTTGTAAAGTTGGTAATATAAATTATTTCAAATAACATTATTTTGAGACTCACCGAATATAAATTATTACATTGAAATTTTGTACTTTGTGGCATCAAGGAATACGTTAATAGCGACACTGTAACACATTTAGCAGTACGTTTATGGGAAATAGACTATAGAGTTTTACAAGTCTTAAGTAATGTATGTCTTTATATTATAGTTGGTAACCATTTAAACGACAGAAAGAAGTACAGGCGTAGAAATAGTATATTACTGCAGAGGCCGGGAAAAGTCATTTCGTGGATGAGTACGGTTTTCGTCTCGGCTACGCCTCGTCCTTCAATAGATACGAATCCATGAAATGACATTCCTGCCGAGGCATGTATACTGCTTTTCTCCAAATATGCGAGGAAATTTGACACATGTTTATGTAACTTATTTTCGTAAAAATAACACGGCAGACAATCTTTGACAAAATGAAATTCACGTTCGTTCCCGCCTTAATTTTTTTTAAGGATATTATAGTTAAAAGCTTTGGGTCCTAATTGTATATTTGGTTCCACATGAAATATAGTAATGAAAATAAATTAAAAGAAAACCCATAGCAATAGATAAAATAAAAATGCATTATTACTTTTAGTTGATTCGACAATTCCTAAACGCATAGCATTAAAAAAACACATACCTTTGCTACAGAATATTTATCAGTCCCAGAAGATCATTAAGACTAAATAAACTGTATAATGATTTGGACAAAATAATTATTGTTTTTTTTTCTATTATTTTTGTCATTAACCATGCATTAAGTAAACGCAGAAAACAATTAAAGTTTTTTTAAATCTCGATTTTTGTACGTTACTATTGGCTGTATGGTGAATTTTCAAAGTCTTGGATGAAATTAAAAGTAAAAACCTGCACAATAATGTACACTTTCCAGGCCTCTCCGGGAAGTAATGCCACTTTTTTTAAATTGATTATCGTATCAACGTATATAACGATGGACTTCGCGGTGTGTTTTTACTACATTAATGGGAACATTTCCGAGCAGGTTTGTGAAAAAATACTTAGAAGCATATATGCATGAATAGTTCACCATATTGCCGGCTCAATATTAAAGGATGACACTGACATTTACCGATAGGCCTTCCAAGCTTGACAGTTTTAAACAAATTATCAGCAAAGTGGGTCATGATTCAGTTGGTTCGATAGTAAGTGCAGTCGAATCGTGCAGCACTATAGCAGCATTCGATAATAGTGCAGCAAATTCGGTCTAGGTGGCGTTGTAAGCAAAACCCAGCATGTTGACAACTGAGTTTTATTACATTTTGTTACAAGTAACGCTACCTCTCTTTAATTATGGAACTAAATATCATTGAACGGCCCGCAGTGTGAAAAAATGCCAATTTTTTCGACACGCACAACCTGATGTAGAATTGGGTAGAACTTATCATTAGAAACGGCTGAATATAATATAATAGGTACCTATTGTGTTTATTTTCCAACTTATTCAAGTTGGTAAAGTGACCTAATTTTCGGGCAAAAGAATTTCAAAGTAATCCAGCTCTTACAATTTAAGAAAAATTGTGTATTCGAATATTTAAACCGTTATATCGATCAAAGGTTTATATTTAAAAACGACCTACATCCCTCTACAGTCATTAGAAATCGAGATATTAATTATTTTCGTATTTTTGTTTTTATTTTTTTTCTTCCAAACGTGAGTGTTTTGGCAGTTAAATTTAATATGGAAAGTACCCCTGGGTATCCTAAATATGTGATATTAAAATGGCTGCAGTAGCTTGTGGGGTATCGAAGAAATATTAACTTTGGTTTCGACATAAAATTCATCGTTAAGGGTTGACACTTTTCGGTCAATATTAATATTTTTTTGAAATCACTTAATTTTATCCTAGTTTATAAATCTATATTTATCATTATCATATCAGCCCAAGGACGTCCACTGCAGGACAAAGGCCTCCCCCAAGGATCCCCACAACGACCGGAGGCGCGCCGCCCTCATCCAACGGTTTCTCGCGATCTTCAGCAGATCATCGGTTTATCTTGTTGGGGGCCTCACCACGCTGCGTCTTCCTGTACGCGGTCGCCACTTGAGACTCGAGAACCTTTTTGCTCTAGCGGCCATCGTTTCTACGAGCAATGTGCCCCGCCCACTGCCACTTAAGTTTAGCAACTCTTTGAGCTAAGTCGACGACCTTGGTTCTTCTGCGGATACGGATCACACAAGGAGACTCCGAGCATAGCTCGCTCCATTGCACTTTGAGTGACTTTGAGCCTACTTATGAGGCCTATTATGAGTGATCACGTCTACTTTCTCATTGGGGAAAATGCCGTAATCGCCACGCTTGGCAGGCGGGTTGGCGATCGCGGTCTAATCTATATTTCATTCGACATTATTTTATACTAGCATTAGGTTAGTTTACTAGATAAAAAAAAGTTGTCCTAAAAATATATAATTAGTCCGTCAGTTAGATTCAAAAAATATTGAACACGTTTTTTTCTTTTGTCAATCAAACAAAAAAACATAAAGATAAAAGCGCGTCAAAATTTGGGAATGGGGGCGCATGACGTCACGGGGAACTTTAACGGGCTATATCTTAACTTTTTTACTGGCAAAATTAAAATAGGTGTGCAATATTTTGTGATAATCTAACTGACGGACTAACTATATATTTTTAGGACACGCGCCTAGTAACCCTGGCTTCAGCCGTGTTACTGCAAATTAAGTATTAAGTAAGTTGACGACCGGTTTGGCTCAGTGGGAGTAACGTTGCCTGCGAAGCTGAGGTCCTGGGTTCAAATCCCGGTAAGGGCAAATATTTGTGTGATGAGCATAAATATTTGTTCCTGAGTCTTGGATGTTTTCTATGTATATACGTAATATATCTATTAAATATATCGTCGTCTAGTACCCATAACACAAGCCTTATTGAGCTTAACATGGGACTAGTTCGATTTGTGTAAAAATTGTCCCGTAATATTTATTTATTTATTTATTTATTTAAGTAACCTAGTTATGTGTTAACTGCAGAACTGATCTGTGTGCCTCATCTAAATTTTAAATTATTCAATGGTTTGCATTATGTACACGGTTATTGGATAGCAAGGGAATACTGAAATATTAACGAATAAAGAAATTATGTTCATACGTGATAAAAATCCGTTTAATTTAATAGATTAAGTATGTTCTGCAATCTTAAGTGCAGCCTACAAAGTATAGAAAAAATTCCCTTCGCAAACAACAGGCAACAATGCGTGACTTGTTTCAAGAGCTCTCGAGTCATCAGAAACTATGGTATCAAGCATTAGATTGAATACAAGACGAAAGCGACTGAAGAAACTGCCACTTTCTCACGAAGCCATTACTTTGCTTCAGCCATTACAGGTGTATGATGATTCTGACCCTCATATCGATACCGCTGAGTCAAGTTTGTTAGAAGATGTTGAGGTTCTGGAATATCTCGAAACAAGCGATATGACGCCGCTTGTGTTTGAAGATTGTATATAGTTTTCTGTAGATGCGTAACATCGCGAGTGAGAGAATAGGTTTCCAATCATTTCACAAAAAACGTTTACAAATATTCAGTTCGCAAAGTTATGATTCACAAATAAGTCATTTCATATATTATTGTTAAAAATCTTCTCATGAATTGCTTCAATTATAATCAAATTAACAGAAAATTTAATCGAAATATTTTGGCAGCCCTAACCAAAAGTTTTATTGGCATGTAACTTGAATACCCATATATAATAAATTGAACTGCCACAACACTCACGTCTGGGAGAAAATAAAATAAAAACAAAACAACGAAAATAATTAATATCTCGATTTCTAATGACTGTAGGTCGTAGGTCGTAGGTCGGCTGTAGGCTGTAGGTCGCTTATAAACATAAAGCTTTGATCAATGTTACGTTTCACACATTCGAATACACAATTTTGTCTTAAAATGTCGAACTGGATTACTCTGAAAATCTTTTGCCCGAAAATAACGTCACTTTACCAACTTGAATAAGTTGGAAAATAAACACAATAGGTACCTATTATACTATATTCAACCGTTTCTAATGATAAGTTCTACCCAATTGTACAGCAGGTTGTGCGTGTCGAAAAATTTGTTGGCATTTTTTCACACTGTGCGGCGTTTTGTATGGACAATCTTCTTGCTTTTATCGTCCTTGAAATTTAGTGATAATCGCGGAAACAGAAGAAAATATAACGTGTAGTACCATTGAATAACTCATGAAAATTATAGAAGCTTTTGTTGTGAAACCGTTACGCTAACGCAAGTTCAAACATAGCTGCAGAATAAAGTTCTAGCCCAAGGTAGGAAGTGATCGTGTAACGTCACACGTTCCTAGGATTTCGTATGTGATTTTAACATTGTTGTATCTCGGTGAGTTTTTATGAGAGTGAAGTATTTTTTTCACCGATGTATATAGATACATTGGTGAAAAAACGACCTACGACAACACAAACAACGAAGTTGCGGGCACCTTCTAGTATTTTACATTTTTATATCAAACTAGAAGACGCCCGCAACTTCGTTCGTGGAGGAGAAAAAGTCATAACCCCTCTTTTTTTTCTTTAGCATAGTCGGGTAAAAAGTATCCTGTTACCATCTGAAGATACCCAGCTACCTGTGTACCCAAAATAGTTGAAATCCGTTAAGTCGATTTAGTGTGACGAAGCCACAACGACGCATAGACATTTCATTTTTACAACTTTATATATAACTAGAGGGCGCCCGCAACTTTGTTCGCGGAGGAGAAAAAGTCATAAACCCCCTTTTTATTTCTTTAGCATAGTCGGTAAAAAAGTATCCTATAACCATCTCGCGATACCCAGCTACCTGTGTATCAAAAAATAATTGAAATCCGTTTAGCCGATTTAGCGTGATGAAGCCACAACGACACATACAAACATTTTACTTTTACAACTTTATAATAGTATAGATAATAATAATACTTATCACAGTTGCATACTGAATTCGGACACGCTTTCCCGACAGTTTAGGTTAGCAAACAACTGTTAGGTGATCAACGTAGGACACTAGTGCGGAATTAACTATTATCAGATAGCGACATTGCGGAAATAAGAAAACTCGCGAAAAATTACTTAATTATCTCCACTTCATCACCCCAACAACCACAAACGGCAGCACAAAACAATAGTCAAAGAATAGGGTTGAACGAACGAGATTAATGAATCAATAATGAGAGAGTACTACAGAATAACACACGTGGAAACAAACATAACAGCTTACAGGATACCATTACACCAATTAGTTATAGCAAAACATCCTGAATTGTCACATGTCAGGAAACAGAGAATAGCCGACCAACGACGAGTAATTGTTAACAACAAGTACCTGAGCGAACAAAGACTCCAAGAGTTAAAACATGAAATTCTGCGAGAATTGACAGTGTTCAGTGACACCACTCGGGATATAAATTGTCTATCCTTGCGTAATAATATACCAGAAACCTCCATGACAGACTCATTAAACAACTTGCGTGCAGAAGAGACTAACTCCGTAAATAATCTAAAAAAAAACCTTTGAAAGTTTAAGCAACATTGCAAGCCAATCAGAGCTAAACTATCCCCCCATAATAACACAAAAACAAATCGAAGAAGCTTTCCTAGTTGCTAAGGAACGTTTTCACAAATTTTACCCAACCACAAGACCCCCTACACCTAAACAGAAGCCGTCTAAAAAACTTGTCTCAATTGTACATTTTATTAATAGCATTGTACTTCCTAACCATTTGAACCCAGATTCTAATTTTGAAAATACTCAAACTGCCGTATATTGCGCCGCTTTTACGGCTTCTATTCAAAACGGTTCTAAAATAGGAGACTCAAACCCTACTCAAAATTACAACGAAAACATTCCAAACTGGCAAAAAAGACTACAAAACCGACTTACAGATGTAAGAGCTAAAATAGGTAGACTGACAGAATGTATTAATGGTACTACTAGCCCAAGATTACGCGTCACATAAACGAAATTAAAAGGCAACATAAACTACACTCCCGTCACGAACGTGAAAACACCCAGTTAAACCATTTTCTTGATACCCTCAAACAGAAACTTAGTGCACTTACAAACAGACTTCGCCCCTATAAACTCACCACACTACGCAAATCCCAGAACAGGCAAGTATTTTATAGAACATTACATGACCCCCACTCCAACAGCGACTCTGAACTTCGCACAACAGAAGATATGCACCATTTCTTGTCGGAGATATGGTCTAACCCTGTGGAGCACAACAGCGCTGATTGGATTAAAGCTGACAAAGAATCACTCACCTCCATACCTGATATGCCGTTTGAAGGAAATTTTTGAATGGAAGGAAGTTTGGATGGAACTCGTCATAGCTAAAGCACATAACTGGAAAGCTACAGGCTTCGATAAAATCCATAACTACTGGCTAAAGAAACTGATCTATTTACACCCAATCTTCCTTAAACATATTAACGAATATATTCACGCACCTGAAACATTGCCTCCATACATAACCCAAGGGGCAACATATATGCTACCAAAAGACAATACTTACACAAAAAACCCTGCCAAATAGAGACCTATAACCTGCCTCCAAAATATTTACATAATTAGAACATCATGCATTAGTAAACTTATCTGCAGACATATAGATACACATAATATACTTTCTGAACAGCAAAAAGGGTGTCGCCCAAATAGTCAATTCTGTAAAGAACAGCTGATTATAGATGCTGTTATTTCAAAACAGGCAATAAAAAATAAAAGAACCATTTACACTATGTACATAGATTATAAAAAAGCATTTGACTCAGTACCACACACCTGGTTGATCTACATCTTAAATCATTACAAAATTCACCACACAATCATACAGTTCCTACAAAATACTATGCTGCATTGGTCTACAGTTCTCAAAATATTTACTAAGACTACAAATATAGAGACTGACCCAATCAACATCCGCAGAGGTATTTATAAGGAGATTCTCTTAGCCCGCTTTGTTTGTTTTGTGGAGCACTCAACCCACTGTCTAACCTTCTAAATAGTAGCAAATCCGGATTCCCGCTGAATTTTGAATACACATCTTACACACGACATAAAATTGTATTGTCATAACCTGGTACTGATTCATAAGCTTGCAGATATTACACAATCATTTTCATCAGATATTAACATGGAATTTGGCATTGACAAGTGCAAAATTCAGTCGATTCGAAGAGTTAAAGTAGAACATAATACGTATACGTTAGATAACGGAGAGCAAATAGAACCTGTTGACAATGTAACTGGATACCTCGGTTATCAACAAACTCAACAAATTCATCAAAAGATAACTAAAAATACACTGAAACAACAATTTGCAGCGACGATTCACAAAGTTTTAAATACTCATCTCAACGCACGCAACAAAATTAAAGCAATAACTGCGTATGTATTTACATACGCAGCACCTATTCTTACATACTCTTTCGGAATTATACAGTGGTCACAAACAGATCTTTGTAACTTACAAAGAATAGTTAATACCTTAATGACTAAATACCGCAAACAGCACCCACGAAGTTGCATCCAGAGAATTACCCTGCCGAAAACAGAAGGTGGTGTTAATAGACATTAAAAATTTTCACAACAAGCAGGTAAGTTCACTAAGAAAGTTCTTTCATGATCTCTCATCCCACTCTGAAATTCACTTGGCTATCGTCAAATCTGATAAAAGACATAATCCGCTTAATCTTAAAGACCGCAAAAAATAAACAAGTGAAACAATCACACAGCCCCATCAAAAACTACAGGCGTGGATACAGAAATCACTCCATGGCAGGCATCGACTAGACCTGATCAACCCCAACGTTGACAAGCTAGCTTCAAACGCGTGGCTTAAGAAAGGTGAGTTGTTCCCTGAAACTGAGGGATTTATGTTAGCCATCCAAGATCAAGTAATAGACACTAGAAACTACAGAAAATACAGCATTCGCGACCAGAACTCATCCACAGACTCCTGCCGCCACTGTCATGCTGCCTCAGAAACCATACAACATATAACAGGAGCATGCCGATCCACAGCTCAAACAAACTACAAACACCGTCATGACCAAGTTGCCGCCATTATTTTTCAATACCTGGAACACGAGTATCACCTGATTAAAGACAAAACTTCTTACTGTAAATACTCACCTCAGGTTGTTTTAGAGTCATCCGAACACAAATTATACTGGGACAAAACTATCATTACCGCCAAAACAATACACTACCATAGGCCAGATATCACACTCCTTGATAAAAGTACAAAAACTGTATACCTTATTGATATGGCAATCCCGAATACCCACAACCTTGTATCGACCCATACTGAAAATATTACAAAATACAAAGATCTTTCTATAAAAATAAAATCCCAATGGCGAGTGAATACCGTGAAAACGGTGCCAATTATTATTTCGACCACAGGAGTTATTCCTCGCACCTTAACGATAGCCTTAAAGTCATTAATGTCCACCCACTCACTTTCATTACAGTAAAAAAAGCTGTTATTTTGAATACTTGCAGAATAGTTCGTAAATTTTTAGCCATAGACCAATAAGTTCGCAGCGAAATACATCTACATCTTCAAATCAAAAGCTATATTCGTTTGGCCAAAAGCCCACGAATATGGTAGAAAAGTTACCTCTACATCGAGAGCAAAAAGGTAAACAAAATATAAATAATAATAATAATTGGTTTTCATTAAGTAACTCCTTACGTTCCAATGTGTTGATTTTATTGATATATTCCGGAATTTCTAATTTATCCGTTTCTTTACACGCTGGTCCTGTTCATGAAATTCAGCTATTCATAAATTCACGTGCCTGATTAAAGTAATTGTAAAGGCAAATATTAGAAGTTAGAACTAATACATAAAGTATGAAAATATTTATAGATCACTAATATTCTTGTAAACATTACAGTTTTTCGTAATACAACGCTTCACGTCGGCTTCGCACATTGTCGTAATTATATAAATACGAGCTTAAATAATAATTCGCGTACCTCACTCGGTAGAGTCAATGTTAATATTATTTAAAATAAATGCCGCAAAACCGCAAACCAATTAATTAAATGACTTAAATTGGCAACAGACTTTTAGCCCTTTTTAAAAATCATAGACAGTTGGTGATACCACACAAGGATATATGTGTCAACAATATTCGGCTAGCTAAAATCTATAAAATCTTAGTAGCGGTACACTTTCCTTTTGTACTATTATGTCATATACCCGTTGTGTAGATTCAGTAGTTTGTACGATGTCCCAAAGGAGGATCTGGATACTAACGCGGTGAAGCATCTCACTACGCCCTCGCGCTTCATGCGCGTGAACCAGTCGCGCGCGTGGAACACCGGCAACGGGAGCCCCGACGCCATCTGCTTCACCGTCGACCGGCCCGGCGTCGTGTTGGTCGGAGTCGGCGTTTTCGGCGGCGTCGGCACCTACGAATACTCCATAGAGCTCTTACATGATGTTCGGGTAAGTCTGGGAGTGACTCCAGCTTGTTCGTTACAAAGGCAGTGACGACCCCTCGCGCCTCATGCGGGTTGCACACCAACAGCGTCTGATTCACCATCAATCAGACCCGCGTCGGCGTGAAAGATGGCTTCAGGAACCTTCAGTACTCTGTAGAGCTTCTACACGACGTCCGGGTACTGAAGCAGTGGCAAATATATCGTCACGTATCTTATGGCTATAGGAATAAAGATGTGTTGCAAGATATTTGGCACTTTAGATGCCACAGACTATTTGATGCTATCTGTACGTTTAATATAATCGTATGGTTAGATCAATCTTATTCTTTGTTACTGACGGTCTATTAAAAAGTTGGACTCCAACGAGTCCGTGCGACAGGCCTTTCCTGACCCACCTAGGGGAGTATAATCACATCACTATAATAAAAATAGCCTAAAGTGAATATGAGTTTCTATATATATTTAGCACAAGCATTTGCCCGCGGCTTCGCTCACGTTGCTAAGAATGTATTAGCGCATGTTTTAATGATTGGGTCCCCACACAAACTTCCACCTCCCTTTTCGCCTCTACAAGGGATTATTTCTGGCATAAAAACTATCCTATGTCCTTCGCAGGGTCTAAGACTAGCTCCTTACCAAATTTCATCTTAATTGATTCAGCATACGATAAGGCATACGTTTATTAGCACATTGTGTACAGCAGCTAAGGGCGACCGGAGAGGACACAAACCCAACGCACTGCTGGGTGAGCGTCGAGGTGGCACACGGCTCGTTCTCCCCCTCCGACTGCCAGCACGACATGGTGCAGCTCAAGTTCGACCGAGCAGTGCCATTAAAGGTTTGTTAGAGTTATCGTTTTTGTACTCGCTAGTTGACGAAACTGGCGAGTAAGGTTCAAAGAGTACTATACAGATAAAGTACATACAGAATAGGGAATATGCATGAATTTTAATTTTTGCTTTATTAAAAGTTCATTCATGTAACAAACCATAACCAAGATATAAGCCATCAAACATTTTATTCTATCTCTTTCTCGCAAAACGGAATTTAATATGGAGTTTATATGGCCGGCGTAGACTATGACGTAACAGTACATGTCGGACCTCTCTGTCAAATCGCCGTCTAATTAGCAGTTTAAAATGCCTATATCTTGCGTGTTTCTTGGCCGATTTAAATTTTAATTTCAGATTTTGAAATCTTTTATACGGTATTTTGATATTTAGTTAAGAAAAGCGATAAAGAAAATTCATGCATGTACCCTATTAGTAGCGGGGACACGATAGGTGATTGACACTTCGGGATTAGTCGAGTATTTGAATTTTCTCATCGCCATTTTTTTTATTTCCCATGCCTTTCAGTGGCGTGGCGTTCATATAAGCCGATTCCCACCGCTTTGCCCAAGGAAAGGCTTATAACCGCCTTTTTGTTTAAATATGAGTAAATAAATACGCTTCGGCTTCCACGCCTCTGATGCCTTTTCAATTTTATTAATTAAATACTTAATTTATCACCTCTGTTTTTAGTTCTATCAAAACAAGTGTTAGCCTCCTCACTTACTGACACTTCAAGAAACTTCACTCTGCACTAGCGCCTCTAACAGCGAATTTAAGCGCGATAGCCTCTCATTTATGAACTTACTTTACCTCGATGAAACCTGTGGATGTGATACAATCCCCAATTTCACAAGAGCCACTTTTACAGGAAGACCTACGTTACGCAGTCAGGTTATGTAATCACGGTGGGAGAACAGCCAACGGAGATTGTGGCTTACCATCGGTGAAGGGCCCAGATGGCACAACGTTCCGGTTTGCCTCTTGTTCCTTGAGTTTCAACGGGACAACGTTAGCTAGAGGGCAGATACCTTTCCTCATTTATTACAGGTAAGAACAATATAAAAGCTCATTCATGCATCAAATAGTAGGGTTTTTTTTTCAAACTACGATAAACATAGCTATCAACCAACCAGATATAACACATCAAACATTTGATTCTATCTCTTTCTACCGAAACAGAATTAAACATGGAATTTACATGACCGTAGTGTAATATGACATATCTCTCTGTCAAATCGCTGTTTAATTAGTACTATTAAATGCTAATTCTATCATATGATCCGTATTTCTTGGCCGTTTTAAATTTTACATTTATATTATGTAATGTTTTTCCAGGATTTTCATATTCAGCTGACTTGGTTGAACTATTAGTGATATCTGAAAATATTTAAACCTACGGAAGTCTTGGGTATAATACTACTTTTTTGTACTGCGTAGTTGTGCTGAATCAATGAGTAACTTCACGTCAACCAATCAAGCGGCATCTTGTCACGAACGATTTTTGGCCCTGAGCGCTGGTGTACCTATTAATTTATCATATGTTATAATATGTATTTTGTTTCAGTACTACAAAATCGATAACAAACAGTTCAGAAAGCACTGACTCGTTGATATCTGCCCTGCGGGCGATCACTCTCCGCGTGGCAGGAGTCGTGATGGACCGCGGAGCCGAGTTGTTCAGTACGCTGCGGAACGAGCTGACCGCGGAAGACCTTCGGCGGAACGCATCCGTGTTGCAGCATTCACCCGCCATCAATACACTTATTCCATACACTCTAGCTAACTTGGAAGGATTGGACGATTCGAAGGTGTGTAATTTTTATTGCAAATCTTGCATGACTGCACGCGACGTGCTATCTATCACTTTATTTCATGGAAAGTGAAAGGTAGCACGTTTAGCCCGAAAAAGAGACGCGTGGCGAATTTGTACTTACAAGATATACTAAAGGTTTTTATGACTAGGGACGACTTCGTTTGGTGTACGCAGCGAAAATGTTCCTATTACTGCAAAGGGGAGAGGGCTGGGTAATATTTGTTGCGTGGCAAGAAGTTGGTCAATTGGAAGTACTTCTTGAACACACTGTATATTTATTCGTAACTTTCTATGTTTTAATTTTTGCGGTTGTAATATTGACATACCTATTTATTGTTTCCAGAGCGTGATTCAGTTGTTGGAAATGATTCACAAGCTGTTGCCTCATGTAGCAGCTATGAATCTTTTGGTGCCGAGCTCAGAGGAGGGACCTACTACCACTACCACACATTATTACACGTGGTTAGAAAGTGAACACCCATATAAACAGGCTACAGTTACCAATATGAGGTAAACCAGTCAGATAATCAATACTGTTTTATAATTCCATTAGATCCCATTTTTAAAAGCGTTGTATTTATACATAGGGTGCTGTTTCCTCAAAACGTGTCCTGGGTCGTGCTTGAAATGGATCCGCGCAGTGTGACAGCACAGCCTGAAGACACGCTAACGATATACGCCGTGGCGGGGGCACCTAAAAGTCGTTGCCACTGCAACCACGACGTTCGCACTGTCGATCCGCCGTTCCGTAAGGTATATAAGGTAGTGGGTCGTTCATGCAATTCATTCATTCCATCTTGTCATTCATTAAATTATATACAGGTTATTTTTATTATTTATTTTATTAAAAGCTTATTGTCAGCTTTTGTATTTCATGTGATTAATATTTACGCAAAAGTTTTGTTATTTGTTACAATATTTATAGTAGACATTATGTTTTCATTTGCTAGTAGATAAATAGTTTAAAAAATAAGTATATTATTGCAGAGACCACTTACTTTCGATCCGAGGGTTACCCGTAACGTAGTTTCATCTATAATGGCAGTGCCTCTTAAAATGTCAAATATGTACTGGGATTTAAGATGTCTCGAGAGACGTCCAGTGTACATTATGAGGTATTTGCGGCAACTATCTTGATGTAAATATCGTTCACACCCGGGCATGTTACCTTTGACATTACTGGCTACACAACTACCAAAGTTCATCCCTGGCAGTGGCAGTGTTAATATTCGACCATTCGATGAAGATTCAAATTTGATGTCTTGGCAGCGCCTGGTACAACTGACGTCGGAGTCCGGGGATGTGGAGGACCTGGGAGACGACGGTGACGCCGACGCGCCGTGCATGCATTACAACTGCTCGTATGTCAGCGTCACGCCCAAGCTGGCCAACATGTGAGTATAAGCGACATGTCTGACATTACTCAAACTCTAACCAGTTGCATAAACCTCCTATATGTCTGATTTAGCTAAGGCTTCTTGCTATTACTCTTGGTTCGTTAAGGAAATAAATGAGAGCTTGCGGTTTCGCTTTTATCGCTCCTTCACTACTGAGGATCGTGACTCTTGATTTTATAACTATCAATCGCCATCGGTTACGCTGTGTTGTTTGACCGGGGGCAGCGGTGACAGATACCTCTATCTTCACAGGTGCTCTCCAAACTTGAGAGAAGTTCTAACAGCAGGGCTTACGTCACGTAGTGTCGTATTTCCTATACTCATAGAAAATTTATGTTAAACTATGTATATTTGAGAACTCACTGTATTAATATTTTCTTCTGTTTCCGCGATTATTACTCATTTTAATAAAACAATTTAACGGATTATATCGCGTATATTCTCATTTGAGTTCCCGACGTTTCGGAAGCTTTTCAGCTTTCCATGATATTTTTTTATTTAAACTCACTATAGTAACAAATACATGTCTTTTTGGGGTTACAGTGTCTCTGAGTGGCCACAAAAAGCCTTATTAGTACCCGGAAATGAAGTAGTATTCTCATTGGAGACGGCGTCGGATTACTTGACCGAATACAACAAGACAAACAAGTAAGTTATTTGTTATCATACCTAGGGCTCGCGGTCATGTCCCTGTTTCGTGTCCCCGTATTCGGATCAACGTTGCCGTGTAACACGGAAACGGACATCCGAGCCGTTCGGCACGTATAACTCGGCTCCGTGTAATTAAGATACGTAGCTCCGTGTTACACGGAAATGCGTTTCTTAATTACACGTAGATCCGTGATGTTTAGTGAAGATTCTATGTGTGTCTTTAAGACCTCCGAATGTTATGCGAGAGTTGTGTTTTTAGTTTCTTTGTTATTGCATTTTAAATTAAGTTTCAAGAGTGACCATATAAATATTTTGCCGGGGGGCTAAAATAATAAAAAAACACAAGTTGCAAAAGGTGTATTTTGATTCAAATAAAAATAAACAGCAAAACATACAATTAGGGTCGGTAAGCTTTCATTCAATACCTGAGCGGAGCCGAGATCCGCAGATACGTAGCCGAACGCAGATACAGCTACGTATCTGGCATGACTGTGTAGTACGGGATCTTAGCACTGCCGGTGCTAAGAACACGGAGCTACGTTTTCGCGTGTAACGCGGATATCGAAAGCCCTACTATAAACCCGATATAAACATACCTTTATTTGAATTATGATTGTTAATTCAAAAAATACAGTGCTATGTTAATTTTTGCATTGTTGGCGTAAAAAATATATAAAAAATTATTCAACATATATAAGTATTGAACAAGACGTGGATTCTATTTATTCAACCTAAATATGTTTAAGTATTCGGATTGTTAAATTGGAATACTTAAAACTTTTAATTTATGGCCTCACATATAATAATAAATAGGTAACCTATGCATTATTTCGAACTAAAGGTATATGTTGCAGATCGTATCTCCATTGTTCCATCTAATTCAAATAACTAAATCGAAAATCGTTATGTTCACAAATAGAACCTCAACAGTCTGGACTACAAGTATCTAGAGTTGTCTAGTGTCGTTTTCACCAACGTAGTTATACAAGTCTTATTCCAATAATAAATCATTAATTACTCTCTAGTAAACTATTTTACGTTTCACCAATATTAAACCTAAGGATAAAATGTCTATATTAAAGTAAAATCTTATACGGCTGATTTCGGCTGAGTAAACTGTTAGTTGTAGATTAGTATTGTCCCTGTCACTCTCAAGTGATTTCCATATTATTTCCCAATTGATGTATTTACCCTAACAAATTTAAAAAATACGCAGCACCATGCTCAAGCATGGGACAAATTGTCTATCTTACTTGGGTGTCTAAGAATTGCATTCAATTCATTCGTTCAACGCGACCTACTAACTAAACGAGCGTAAGTTATCCGTAGACTAGCGTGGTAAAACGAAATTGAAGTCAACTATCGAGTAAATCTTTATAGTAAAGTTATACTGGGGTAGAAAATTTCGTGAAAATTTAATGTTGGTGAAATCGGCCCTTAGAATCAAATTTTACTTCAAGTCAGTTAAGCAATAGTGTGATATATCATAATATTTCTTGTAGTGAAGACAATCGCTTCGGGTTTCGGTGCCTGTGCGTCGGCTACGAAGACGCGCCGCTTACGACGCAGAGGCAAGGACTGGTTGCCCTGGAAATGGAACTCATATATGCAGGCGCCGCGTGCGCCTCGCGTCTACTGGCCCCTGACCTGGACATACCTCCACTCACCTTCTGTAAGTACAATAAAGTTGCTGACACCCGATATATGGATCTGGAGCATGTGTATGAACTATTATTATATTACAATACACACACTTTTGCCATTGTTGTGATCTAATTTACTGGTACTTCAATGTCACACACAGCCGGTGACACGAATAAATTAACTGCAGTCTTATTGTATTGTAACTGTGCTACGAGTACATCCTTTGAATATATAGATCACGACAATCGGAGTTTTCTCTTGTGGCTTTTGAAATGCTACTAGATATCTATTCTTAGAGTTTCACTCCTCAAATCAAAATAGGAAACTTTGAAAGTGTGTGTTTTTGTCTACTTGTTCATTCACACAACTTCATATTTACACGGCTAATATCACGGGTTGGAGTGCTTTTCAAAGATAGGCACATTCAAATAACAGTATCTCGATAAAATACATTATATTATGTTTGATCCGAAATCCTTACAGCGAGTGGTCGTTAGCTGACTGATTGATTATTTAAATGATCTAATTGTTTATCAGCAACAATAGTGGAAGTCCAAGTGCTGGCCATGTTGGGCGCGAGCCCCACGGGAGCGGAGTCAGAGGCGTCGCAAGACGGCAGCGAAGCGCTGCTCTTGGCGCGCGGACTAGAACTCTCGTCGCCCCCTACTATACATCACGTACTCGACGGACAACCGTTGTTGAGGTAAGAAGTTCAATCATTACAGCTGAACTCGAGAGAATTGATTGGCGTCATTGACAAAGGTTTGTTGGCTAATTCAACCTTCATGTCTATACTATTACTAGCTTTTGCCCGCGACTTCGGCCGCGTATAGCTCGAATTTCAAAAAATCCTCCTAAGTGCGCCTGTACATACATCTTTGGCTGATTGAGATTTCGCAGCAACATTACTCGAGCACCCACTTTTAAGATATGTATGTGAAAAGGTAGGCCGGGTGGGTTAAGTGCATTTAAATTTCTGCGCGATAGTTTATGGCATCATCCGTGATCACTACAGAGTCTACAGACTTGTATCCGTATTCTGAACCTTCGGACGACTTCAATAAAATCTTACTAATAACGGATCCCTGATCGCTCTTAGGTGTCAGAATCGCACGTTTACACAACCACTCCATTGGACTTGCTGTGTAGAGTTGCAACATCTGGGGAAATTTGAGAGTTTAGGACGTCAACGGTCCGCGCAACCAAGACGAGATCCGATGGAATTGTAATCGTTCCCTCAGTTTCGCGATATTCTCCATTTCCTATTTTATAAAGAAGGTCGGAGAATTCTCCAAGCCCTTAAGGTGCATTCGCTTATTTATCTTAAGGTGGAGTTTGTGATTAAAGGCCAAATATTGACGCCTTAATGCAAATTTTTACTTCATCAGCTCGAGTTCCCCTCGGAACTACGGGCAGAGTATGACGAAAGTCTCCAGCTAACAAGATAGTGACTTCACCCATCATAACTTCGTTCCCTCTAATAATGTCTTTCAAAGTTCTATTCAGCGCTTCAAAATACCCTTTACGAACCATAGTACTTTCGTCTCAGACTGTTACCCCTTATTTCACACCTTTCACGGATGATGTTTCAAAAATGCTGAATTAGTTTTCTTAGTTTAAGAGTCTATACGCGAAATATTGTAACATTTACTCAAATAGTTACAGGTTTTCCATACAAACTTTCAACCCCAATTTAACCCCGTTAAGGGATGAATTTCCAAAAATGCTGAAAGAAGTTATCTTACTTTTAAACGAAGAGTCTATGCGTGAAATATTATAACAGTTACTCAATTGATTACAGGTTTTCCATACAAACTTTCAACCCAAATTTAACACCGTGTAGCCCGGCTAGTCGTCGGGAATAAAAGATAGGACGTGGTAATTTAAAACATATAATAAAAATAGAGTATATGCAAATAAAAACTTAAACTAAACGGGATTCAGTCAGTACGCGGCACTAAATGGAAATCACTGGCCTTATCTGAGCAGGAAGGTAGGACGGTTGTGGAGATTCAGTTCCCTTTCCAAATATCCATTTCCAGGAAGGCATTGGATGGAACCGTCGGCCGAGGTGCGACTGTAGACTGCAGATAGGTTTCCAGTGAAAAACTTCAGCGCAGAAGAAAGGGCTGTAAAAATGCTCCACTTAATGGGTGGTTTCAATTAACCCAAGCCTTATTTCTTCATGGTTAAGACCAGTGAAAACGAAATTAGACTTGGATTGAGTTGAACAGAACAATACACGAAAATGAAGAAAAATAACTTAATACAAAATGTACCTGCTAAGTGGCAGCCCTTGTAGATATTTAATCTAACACAATATTGCGAAATACTGTAAAATTTTTACAGTTTTAGAGTTTTGTAACAGCACATTAATTAGTAATATATTTTAAATCTCAGTTCATTCATAATTTGCGCAGTACAAGTTCAAGTCAAACGAGTCGGGACCTGTCTCCCACAAACAAAAGACAATCGTGGAATTCAATTTTTCCCTATGCAATTTAATAGGCCATTATTGTGCCAAGGTTTGCCGCGTTACAACTGTTAAGGGATGAATTTCCAAAAATGCTGAAATTAATAGTCTATGTTTTAAATGAAGAGTCTATAAGCGAAATATTATAACAGTTACTCAAATAATTACAGGTTTTCCATACCAACTTTCAACTCCAATGTAACCCCGTTACGGGATGAATTTTCAAAAATACTCTTATCAATGTTTTTACTGTACACAAGGAGGTTGTGACCGAACTTTTACGCGTCTAAGTTTAAAAACAAGATGTTTCCCATACAAACTTTCAACTCTTTTTTAACCCCCATAGGGGATGAATTTTTATACCAACGCTAAATCATTTGTTTTGTTTTTTAGTAAGAAACCTTGATACTAAAATACAAGTCTATAACTTTTCAAATGAACGATTCCCATACAACGGTTCTACCCCTATTTTAAGGGTTGAATTTCGGAAAATCCTTTCTTAGTACAAGTCCGCGTACTATAAAGAATAGACGTTCCGAATTTCATGCTTATATCTTTATATAGATAAAGTTGTAAAAATGAAATGTCTGTACATTGAATGTATATTCAAAAAAACTATTGTAATGGACTATCTGGAGGACACTGAATCGAAATAGTACATTACTGCAGAGTCTGCGAAATAGGGGATTGGCGGCCGAGTACTTATAGATCTATCTAGAGATACGAGGCCGATAATCCCTGTTCGCGCCGCGACATAGCGCTTTTCTCAAACATGCAATGCACTATACATGCCTCTGGCCGTGAAAAGTGCTTGCCGGCTTCGTATCACTATCCGCCTATCGTATCACTACTAGTCTATACCTACTCACCCGGCAAGCCCTTCTTTCCCGGCATCTGCAGTAATGTACTATTTCCACTAAAACGTTATTTTAATATATAATGCGGCGCGGCGCACGGCGCGCGGCGGCGCATGGAGCAAATTGAAACAAAAGAAAGGTCGCTTAGCTGGCCTTGGCCGGCAATTTCATATGAAATTATCATTATGTGCCCCTCACCGCACACGGTGATTCCGCTCCCGTACAAGGGCGGCCATAAATACCTCAACTCCAAAAAAAGCCATTTTTTCGATTTTAAACTATAAAGGGTTATTATACAAGCATGAAATATATCATTAATAACATTTTTAGACATTTATAATAAACTTGTGTGACTATTTTTATTAAAAAAATATCTGTAGTCAAAACCATTTTATAAAACGTTATTATTTTAAACATAAAGCCATTAAATAAAAAAAAATTGTAATTAATGAAAACATAAATGAAACAGCATACTACATAAATAATAAAAATATTTATTTCAAGACTATTTACATATATACAAATAAGGTTATATTAAAACAAAGCGATTACTTACTATTTATACATTCAATATTACCTACTTACTATTTACACACAACAAGTCCAATACAGATTTAGACAAAGAACTTTTTTTTTTAACAGGTAACCTTCTCAAACTTGATATTAGGGGATCTGAGTGAAGAAGAAGTCGATTAATCAAATCAGTATTAGTCAAAACGCGGTTCATTTTTCGTGTGTGATCTAGTCGAAATGCTTTATAGTATTTGTTACTCGCTTCAGCTGCTTCTTCAGACAGTTCTCCTATAGACAGTAGGCCGTGATTGATAATGTCAGCACCATGAATCAAAATTTTGTGGACAGAAGCAGGCAAATAGTACCATGGATATTCGGCAACTAATTGCCGTGCAGTTTCTAAAGCGAAATCTCTGAATTTTGTCGCATCAATGTTATATCCCGAATTGATACACTGAAGTACAGTCCAACAACGATCTAGGAGATCCTTCTTAATACCCGTAATTTCAGCTGAAATATCTGAGCTTGAGAAGAACCGCCTAGCAGTGTTGCCATCGTTCGATGTCCCGCTTCCGCCACTTTTGGGTTTATCGATAATAAGACCTAACTTTTCCCTAAATTGCGATTGTATAAGTTTTTTTTTTTCAGCTACAAGTCGTTTATCGCTATCAGACCTAGCTTGCCATTTCTTAACCTCTAACTTGTAAGCGAGATGAATGAAATATTCAAACAATCGGATCAATGCGTGAAGTGGAGACATGCCATATTCATATTTACTTTCGTCAGTTGCTTTGCACAAACATACATCAATTTGATTCATCTCACTTGGTAAAGCTTTACATATATAACATCTAGTTGAAGAAACATCACTAAGTGCATTACACACCTTACCATCGACCATAGTAAGTTGTAAGCTATGATTAATTGTGTATTCGCATGCATTTGTCTTGAAGATAGTCGGTTGCAAGTTACTTATTTTCTGTTTGAAATAAGTCTCCTCTTCAACTGATACTGCAGTTGTTTCCTTAAAAAACTGAAAGCGAATAGGTCTGCAGTATCGAGTTGAAGAAGGACGAGGATTTTTCCACAAAATGATTGAGTTTTCCTTATTATCCGGGTTTAAAATAAGTTGAAGCGGTACATATGAAGTAACAAACAAGCTACTATCCACAAGAGAAGAATCTGAGAAAGTTTGTTTGTATTCGCTATGTCCTGTACTACCATCAAATCCCCATTTCCCAACCAAAGATATTTTATTTAAAGACTGGTCAGGTATTTTATCTAAAATATCTTTTTGAGACTCAAGAATCCGAGTGGCAGTGTGATCTAACAAACTCTGAAGTTCGACTTCGGCTGATGATTCAGTAACGGCTACAGTTGTAGGGTAACATCTCTTTTTAGCCTTTACAATGCGTTGATAGGAAGGCATACAATCTTTCAGTATATTATTATGTATAAAATTCTTAATTAATAGATATTGCTTTCTAGAAATCTTACCTTCTGCAATAAGTGACAAAACTTTGTTTTCGTCGACTTTTGTAGAAGTTAAGCTGGAATCAGCAGAAGCATTGAGCAGTGTATTTACAGCAGACTCGTCAAAATTAGATAGTTCCGCCAGTCTCCTTCTTTTAGTGCGTTTACTACTTTCATTAAAGTTTTTCCTCGGACGGCCACGAGAAGTGGAAGGGGAGGGGTCGACGTTATCATTCTGCTGAGAAATACGCTGCTCGATACTTTGGATCACATCAATGTATTCTACATCATTAAGCCACTCTGCATATTTATGTAGAAATATAGACTTTGTACATCTTGTTTTTTTCCAATAACATGCAATTCGTTTACATAAATTCCTTATTTTAACCCTTAAATTCTCTATGCCAATATTTTCGATGTTATCCGAAATAATTGATGTTTCCGTCAGTGTAGTAAAAACATGTTGAAATTTTTCTGTATCAGTTCCTTGTCCAGAGTGCCAAATATCAAAAACACTACGTTTCGAAATAGAACACCTTAAAAATGTACCTAAAACAAAGATAAAAACATTTTTTAAAAATCGGATTTTTTTCGGCTACCCTACTCTTGTTCTTTGAAACCCCTTTTACCTAAGAAGAGGTCAAAAAAGGTCGATGAAAGTTACAGCCCTTATTAAGGACACTTCCATCTATAACATAATATATGTGTCAAGTGCGGCAAACCTCGGCATCAGAGTATAACTCTCAATGAAATCATACTTCTTAAAAATTAATCGTAAACGACAGACCTCTACTAGAAAATTATTTTAAAATATAAGCACGCATATTTATATATAAAACATAATTGAAAAATAAAGTACATACCCTCTTCTTGGATTTCCATAATAATACCACGTGGACACACGCAAATAATAATAATAGTACACAATAACAAAGTGATTAAGTTGCGGCGACAAAAACACACTACTAATTAGGGTCGAGATGCGTTCACTTTCGTTGCACAAAAGTAAATGATAATAGTACTTTATTGCTGTGCTATATATAGTATTTAGAAGATTGTCTATCGGTGAATCATTTTACTTACTTTTTAGTCCAGGATACGCTCATGACTTTTTTCGATTTATGGCCTACGGCGGAATCACTGTGCCGCACCCGAAATGTGAGATTTCGGGGTCTATTACAAGGAACACAACGTCAATATTTCATTGCATGTTTGAGAAAAATATTTTATTATTTTATTTTTTGTATGTTCATATGTGTCGTTGTGGCTTCATCATGCCAAATCGGCTTAACGGATTTCAACTATTTTTGGTACACAGGTAGCTTGGTATCTCCAAATGGTTGTAGGATACTTTTTACCCGACTACGCTGAAGTAAAAAAAAGGGGTAATGACTTTTCTTCTCCGCGAACGAAGTTGCGGGCGCCTTCTAGTACTATTATAAAATTGTAAAAATTAAATTTCTGCACATGAAGATATTTTCAAAAATGTGAGTGATACGGACTATTTTAAGGTTCGAGAATCGAAAATATTATTTTATTTTTGTATTTTATATGTTTGTATGTGTCGTTGTAGCTTCATCACGACAAAACGGCTAAACAAATATTAACTATTTCTGGTACTAGGGTAGGTAGCCGGGATAATAATATTGGGTCGGGCTTTAAAGTGCAGTCAAATCAATATGAAAACTGTGGAAAAATCAATGAAAATCAAGATTCTAATTGTTTTTATAACTAGTCTTGGGTAATAATAACGGCACGATAAAAAATATCACAGTGATCGGCCGTCTAGAAAAGTATAACTGGATTTGTCACGGAGGAACGTTACAAAATCACGTAGGTTATGTGAGCAACAAGTGTGATAAAATCACGGTAAAATTGTTATAGTGATCTGAATTATTCTGAATACATTACAGTTAGTATCTTTAACGTGGCGAGTCAGGGGTAGTTGAGGGTAAGAAAGTCACAGTGTTCTTTGTGAACTGGTACGAGAATCACGGTAATTGAAATTTCATTGTAACGCTTTTCACCATCACCAGTTATGACTCTTGACACTGATGCAGAATAATTTTTACTTTTTAAAATTATTTTTCCTTGAAGCCGCTTAGGCGCTTATAGAAAGTGGCAGTTTTGTTTTATCTTATCAAAAACAGTGGCTAAAACGAAAAATAATTTAAAAATACAAAATATGATTCTCGTAATTTTGGAAATATTATTAGATACTTTGATAAAATTAGTTAGTAAAAATTTTTATGTCATCAATAGGGTATTTGACGGTAGAAAAAAAAAAATAAGATCCTGATAAAACAAGCTAAATAAAAAACTACGTTAAAATGTTGAGTTCGAACCTTACGTGTAATTTGTTTTATGAGCCTTTAAAGTTGGGTGGGAAAGTCCATTTTTAAAGTAGGAAAATGTTAATAACGAATAATACCATTCAATAACCCATAAAATGTTTTGTAATTTTTGTTATAAAACCGATTCGATAAACGCAAGTTTTCAATTTTCCCTATACAAGATGTGACGTCACGTGCTTGTAGGCTTTAGTATGAAGCGTTTTTTGGGAGGAGTTTTTATGATATTGGAGTAGCTTATTCACCAATATTTCCATTATTAAGACGTCGTTTTATAACATACCTTAAAAAAATGCCAAATAGCCTATTGTTATAAACAGGCGTGATTGAAGTTAAGAGAAATATCATGATGGTAAAAAAATATAACCCGTTCTGTCTGTGTTTTAACTATTGCATGCATGTGCCTGTTTAACGAGAACAACGATATTTGACGACAAATTTAGCGTGATGTAACACTCTTAATAAGCGAGTAATAACCGCAATCATTACCTTAACGAGATTGGTGGTTGGGCACGTGTAACCGTACACATGTTGGCCGAGATCGAATGCGACACGCATGACGTTATTTTCTTCCTTACATTGTGCAAGTCGTGTTGCGGGCGTGTGTCCCTCGGTGCCGGCGAGCGTGTACAGGTACAGTAACGATGTATGCTAGGGCCCCGTTTCATGAACGCTTGTAACTTGTATTACAAGCGAAGGTCCCTTTTCAACAATATGGATTAAAAAGAAACTTCCGCTTGTAATACAAGTTACAAGCGACCCCTAGGGCCCGTTTCTTAAAAGCTTGTAAACTTGTATTAAGTGGAAGCCTCTCTTTTATACTAATTGTGTGAAAGAGATTTCCGCCTGTAATACATGTTACAAGTTTTTGTAAAACGGGTACCTTAAAGATAGAGTACATTACTGCAGAGGCTGCGAATTAGGGGATTGCCAGCCGAGTAGTTATACATGGCCGAGTGTTAACGAGGCCATCTAGAGATACGAGGCCGGCAATCCCTGTTCGCGCCGGGACTTGTATAGTGCTTTTCTCAAACATGCAATGAAATAAAAAACATTTTTTTTATACAGGGTGGCACGTTTAGATCGGTCAGTATTGGAGAGTCTTAAACTATAAGACATACGAAAATCTCTTCTTAGGAACCATGTCATCGATTTTAGTAATAAGAAAAAATGCATTCACACATCATCATCACCACCACCACCACCATCACCACCACCTTCACCACCACCATTATCGTTATTTGAATATACATAGTTATTCGTTCTTTTCGCCGGCGCGCCGGCGCGCGGCGGTGCTCGTAGTGAATTGAAACAAAAGACAGTCGCTTTGCCGGCCTTGGCCCGCAATTTCATATGAAATTATCATTATATATCGATATTTCATAGCATGTTTGAGAATAATTCCATATTGTACACTGTAGTCATTGAATTGAGGCTCGTGTTCTTTTAAACTTTGAGGACCTTCAGTCTACTATTATGCCTTAAGCGTAAACAAAACACTCGAGTATCTACTCGAGTGTTTTGTTTACGCTTAAGGCTTTTGGAAAAATCAGTTATTCTTAAAACTCAACTGGAGTTATAGCAACACTTGAGATTACGTGGCCTACTCTGGGAAGTAGTGTAGCAATCAGTACACTTTTTGGTTTTTAATTCTGGTTTCATCAATTTATTACAACCCATTTTTTTAACATATATCTTACGGGTATTATTGATGTTATAATGAGTGCTAAATAGAGTCGTTAGTCACATACACGCCAAAATGGCAAAAGCGGAACCCTTATACATAATTTCGTCATGTCCGTCCGTCCGTACGTCACAGGCATTTTACTCAAAAACTACAAGATGTATATTGATGAAATTTGGATTATAGGTGTCTTGTATAAGTCGCTACTTAGTGTGATAGTTAAATAATAAAAAAATATATTTAATACATATATATATATATATTATATTTTTCAACAAATATTAACTTGTGGTACGTATTAAGGCGGTTTTTTTGAAAACATTTATATGTTTCTCTATTTTTTATTTATTTAGTGAGTATTTTCGGAAATAATCGCTCCGAAAGTACTATAAACTGTGCCCCCCCCCCCTCTCTTTTATTTTATAAACGGTATATACAAAAAATACGAAAATAAGTACAAAAATAAAAAGCTTAAGAAATACTTTAAACGAAAATTATTTTCAAAATGATCGTATATACCGCTTTTGAGTTCTTGCCAAAAAACTGCGCTTCTCAGCAAAGATGACGGATGAAAGCTGATTGCATGTTACGGACATGAGAATGAGGAATGATTATATAAGAGGCACCCTGAGCACCCGTAGTCGATAAGCTGAGAGTAAATCGCCTACTGTGGTATGGACATATGCGGAGGGATGAAGACACATGTGACATGAACGGTATTAGATATGCACGTGGAGGGATGTAAGAGGAGGGCTAGGCCGAGGAAAAGGTGGATGGATTGCGTGAGAGATGACATGAACAGGAAGGATGTGAGTGACGAGATGACGGTAGATAGACAGGTATGGATGAAAAAAACATGCTGCGCCGACCCCAAGTAAATGGGATAAGGACAAGCGACTGATGATCATCTTTCATATTTGCATATAAACTTCAAAAGCGACTCTTCATTATAGTACTCGAGTCTTTTTGAGGCACACCTAAAGTTGAAAAACACACTATGGCTTGAGTTGTGACTCGAAAAAGGACTCAACTAACTCGCCTTTTAAGCTCAGAGTCCCGTAAATATAAGTGTAGTTCTTGCAATATAGACTTCAAAACTTGAGACTTTACCACGGATCGTTACCGGTATTACTTGAAGATAAAATAAAACAATAATAATAATAAATATTACGGGACAATTCTTACACAAACCGAACTAGTCCCATGGTAAGCTCAAGGCTTGTGTTATGGGTACTAGACGACGATATATTTAATAAATATATTATTACTTACATACATAGAAAACATCCAAGACTCAGGAACAAATATTTATGCTCATCACACAAATACTTGCCCTTACCGGGATTTGAACCCAGGACCTCAGCTTCGCAGGCAACGTTACTCCCACTGAGCCAAACCGGTCGTCGAAAATACCTTACCAAACTCTCTATATTTAAAAAATAATAATAAAATGTATTTAGGTAATCATTAGTAACTTTTAATTTAGCCCATTTAAATACAAAAATCTCTAAATAATAAACGAGATACTGAAATTTAAAACCGGCATTCAGTTTTGTATGGAAAGAATACCGGTATTCGATTCTTGGGCTTTACAAACCATAATAAATAGCAATATATATAATTAGGCCTCGTAAGATAAAATTACAGGACAATTTTCCAGAAATCAAACTGGTCCCATGGTTAGCTCAATAAGGCTTGTGTTATGAGTAGACGACGATATATGTAATAGATATATTTACTTATATACATAGAAAACATCCATGACTCAGGAACAAATATTCATGCTCATCACACAAATATTTGCCCTTACCGGGACTTGAATCCAGGACCTTCAGCTTCGCAGGCAACCTTACTCCCGCTGAGCCAAACCGGCAATTCGTCAAAATTTTCGAAGCATCAGATAATTTATATATTTGCTTACTGCTGGGACTGCTTAAGGTACATCTACTATAAATAAATAAATATCAGGGACAATATTACACAAGTCGACCTAGTCCCAAACTAAGAAAAGCTTGTACTATGGGTACTAGGCGACGATATACATAATATATAGATAAATTATAATACTGAAATACATAGAAAACAACCAAGACCCAGGAACAAACATTCGTGCTCATCACACAAACACTTGCCCTGGCCGGGATTCGAACCCGGGACCGCTAGCTTCGTAGGCCGCTGTACAATCCACTGAGCCAAACGTGTCGTCAAATGCAAGTTCGCTTAGATAAATTTGAAATTCGCATTAAGAGCGCATTCAGGAAACACGAATGCGCTTATACCGCGTGTAGCTGACTATTTATACAGCTTATTGAAATCATTTTTTATTTTATTTAATCTCATACAATCTTCACTCATTATCATAACTCAGCAAAAAGGGGCTTAATTGCGTATAAATATGATTTATTTAATTAACTTTTGTTGGTAATTCTTCGACCTTTCGGACGTCGCATTACGTCCATGGTCTCGAAGGAACTGCCCGTTATACACACAATATTTTTCATCGCATTTGCGAGGAAATAATAAGTATATACAACAAATAAATTGAAAAAACAACAGTCAAACAAATGAATGGCACTCGCTCAAAGAGATTGTCAACTTTTTTCAATAACTCTTCCACAGATAATACCTACTAAGAACTGCGTTTAGTTTTCAATCTTGACAGGCCGTACTGCCAGATTGTACCGAAATTAAAAATAAAATGTAGTAAAATAATTGCAATACTCCTTGAAATAATAGTAAAATATAATTCAGTTGAAGGTACATTTAAATTTTATATGTATACAGTAAAATTGGTTTATAGTCAAGTTTTGAAGATAGGAAACCTTGGCTGATTTGAAACCTCCTTAGTCTGAAATGACGTACGAGTGGGTTCTATATTTTAAAAGTAAACTCATAACTCCCATGGGAGGTAAATCTGCTATAGCTACTTTATACGCCTGCGTGTAATAACACCCTTTACGAGCAAGTGTGATGAAAATATATTAATCACGTTTTATCTTATTTGATATTTTTACGTTTGCTTAATACAATAATTATGAAGAATATCTCTATTATTGGACATTCTCTACTATATTATTTCTTCATCGGTTAACTAAGTCAGCATTCCTTGTTGAAGTAGCAGGATTCTTAAGTTAAGAAACAGATTAAACTACTAATATCATATATGTGAAAGTTTGTGAAGATCTTTGCTACCTACTCAGTAACGCGTTAACTGTCCGATTTAGCAATTAACATTTGACACACGAATAAAACTGGTAATGGAATAAAACACGGGCGTAATACTTGATTACCGGTAACGCCAGCAGAGCCGCGGTAAAGGCTAGACCTGCAAAAAAAAAACAATCACTCATGTTTAAGGATCCTATATTCTTAGTCCTATCTACGTTTACGTCTATAATATTATAAAAATAAAAAATGTCTGTACATACATTGAAGAAAAAAAGTGATACGGCCTTATTTGAAGGTCACTAAATAGTTTATTTTTATGTTTTGTATGTTTGTATTGTGTCTTTGTGGCTTCATCAGATAGTTATAGGACACTTTTTGCTCGACTATGCTGCAAAAAAAGATGTTTATAATTTTTTCTCCTCCGCTGAAGATGTAGAGGAGCACCATCTTGTTTTAAAAATAATTGTGAGCAGCCCGTAACTTAATCATAACTTTCACCAGAGACGATTTGGACTATCTAACATTATAAATGAAACTTAATTAAAAATGAAATAATAAAGATGGAGATATGTTATATTTTCACCTATAATTTTAGTGAATGTGTTCAAATGCCTTCCAAAACAGCGTTTTACAGGAAAAGTGTACTTGGTATGGCTCCAAAAATGTACAACAATGTTCCAAATACATATGTAGTATAGAGGATATAACAACGTTCAAAAGTAAATTGTTTAAATTTTTAGTGGACAAAGCATATTATTCGGTTAATGAATTTTTGTCAGACTGTAATTAATGGCAACTGTACACCCCGTAGTGACAGTCCATTAATACCTAAAATTTGTATGCCTTGCGGCCCAACATGGTGATGTCGCTTTTATATTATAAGATCTGTGCTTATGTACAATTTCACCCAACAAATGTTGGGTAAAATTGTACATGTTGTTGAACATATAAACTATTTGTATTTGTATTGTATTTGCCATTCGGACCTAAGACTAAGACTAAATATGTCGTATACACATTTATACACGGTGTTCTTATTGATGTGTATGTGTCAATGTCTTTGGAAAATTAACTTTATTTGATCCGATGACACTCTGTATGTGTATTAGATTGTGCAAGTACAAATGTGAGTGAGTAATTCAGTATAGTTTTCATCCCTTGTTTTAACAATCTAAAAGTATCTATACCTACTAGTGAGGCGCCATGACTTTACATTTACATAAATATGACTTATCTTATAATATTCCCATTAGAAAATAGCTGTACTGTAAATAATATTTGAAGTGAGTAGGTACATAGAATCAATAATATATCCTTGTTGTCACTTAACCAAAGTGAAAGCGAAATCATTAGAATGCTTGGTAAATATGTTTCTCGTTCGCTAGCCAGAATAAGAATCACTTAAGAATATGGGGAAAATGGATAAAAAAGATGTTGAGAAATATGCAGTGATATTTCGCTACGATGTTTATGAGTAAATATACAGGTAGCACTCCGGCCAGTTCGCAGCGCGCTTCTTCGCAGCATATGAAAGACAGACAAGGAAGGCACTCGCTTGCAATTACTTGGGGTTTTTAATAGGTTTATTTATAACTTACAGTTGTTATAAACGAGGTTCACAGTAAAAACAAATTAAAGGTGAGCTTTTTTGACAAGCGTATTCTCCTCAATTTTAGGTAAAAATAAAACTAATTAGGACACCATGTTTAATTGTTGATTTTCTATTATTTTACACAAAAAATAACGTAACAAAAATAATTTCATTCGTTAATTTAAAATAATACTTATATGTAACTATCCTAAATTGGCACAAGAATTACCTTACACATTGAGGTAGCGCAATAGCATGCTCAGTAAACATTGAGATATCCTTACAATATTTCTGCTAATTATTAGTTGAAATATCCACATATCATGAATTACTAGGGAACCTGGTGATAAAGAACAATTGACCTGAATACATGAATACATGCTACGTTCACAAATCAGTGGTGAGAAGTTCGGCTCTTTCCACTACTATATGAAACTCAGTTTCTCGATAGGTTTTTCCATCGGGCATGACTATCTGTATTTTCTTCTTTTTCTCATTTTCCTTTTTCACTACACAAAATGTGATTGTAGCTGCTACGAGTACAATTATGATCACTCCTACAACTATAAATATCCAGTAGTTTTGCTTAAATGCTCCACACCGACTGCCTACATATGATGGTATTGACACAAAATGCCCTTCCATGGAGTACCAACAGGACAGCGTACCGCCCTGTTCTCGTACAACTGCACCCCATTCTTCTCCCAATTCACAACCGCATGTTGCATTCAAGTTAAGGCCATCAATACGCAAACTCAGTGTTGTTCGATTATAAATCAGTGAAGATGGTGTCAAATCGGTAAACGTATTGTTATCTATAAGTAGTTCTTGAAGACCCATTACCGAAATCACATCCATATCAGCACTAAACCCAAAAAATGCACCCTTTCGAAGGGTCTGTACGGTATTATTTCTGAAGGTAATAGGTCCCCTGGTATTTATGTGAAAGCTATCGCCCTCTAATGTGTCAATAATATTATTTTCTACTAGGACTCTCTTTGGTGAATTGATAATAAATGTCATGCTATATAAATATTTTATCCTTACTCCATCCATTCTAAAGAGATTAATCACTTCAACATCCGCCATAAATCTGCTGGGTAAAGTTCCCACTGAGCCCCCACGGAGTAGAAAATTTTGCGTTGTAAATTGTTTGAAAGCTTGTGTTTCTATACTTTCATACAAGTTATCAATCAACTGGATATTCTTTACTCCAGAAAGACTGGAAAAAGCATAAGGCATGATCTTACTTATTTTGCTCTCACTGATTGTTATTTCATTCACTCGCCCTTGGATGGCATAAGAAGATATTTCATTAACGGTACTGTTATGTATCAAAATTCGGATCCCCGGGTTCATTTCACTTTCGCTCGGAAACGGCGACCATGCTAATGCTCTGTCGTGGATGTACACATGATTTACGTTTCGAAGTTCAATATTGCGCAGCTGGACGAGGTTTCGCGCCATATCCGTCAGGAAATAAACGCGAGCGCAGCCAACGATAATGATTCCAGTCGTTGTAGTCGGGACTCTGTATGGTCCGTCCGGTCGCAAGGTTACCTCCTGGTACAAAAGAGAAAAGCTCAATATAATGGATCATCTATACTATATTATTGAAAGTAAAAATGAAATGTGTACTCTGGGCTGCATACTTTGGATGGTCATTGTTAAACGCGAATGCCTTGAAGCAAGTCAAGACGCCTACGCTACGTGCTACACTTCATTAGTTTCGTGAGATTCCAATAGATGGCGCTGATTAAAGTAAAATAAAATATTTTATTCCGTTGGTAAGCGGAGTCAGTTTGTTTATTTTCGGTGTTGTCCAAATCCAGAAATTATAGAATATATCTTCGATTATTTATTAAATGTTTCTAAGGACAGTCTAAATTCGAATCATTTTAATCTATTACCGATGATGCTTTACTCAAAATCCAAAATCTAATCTTTCCTATAACTGTTGCCAGGATTCGAACTCTGGGCCCCTTAGACGTTTTAAACAGCTGCATTCAGCCCCTCAGCCATTGAAACTTGGTGAAAGTTAATGAAATTTATTACCATATTCAGAAAGACGTAAGTTTACAAGAAATTCAAGTAATGCGTTTAGTATAAATATTTTTTTAGGTTTATCAAAAAGTAATTGTAATTTTACACGAATATTAATAACAAGTAATAAATTCACTTGGTATTTGTTGCTGAAAAGTGCAACAATTACTTATTGGTTAACACTCATACTTAGAGGGTAGACTTAAAACATAAATATACCGTTCTAGTTTTTATTGCAAAGAAACAGCTCGTCCCTAGCAAAAGCTATTCCCGTCGGTTCGATTGTTTTGTTTGATTGCTTTTTATTACTTATCAAGTTTTAAAATGAATTCTCATTACAACATCGATTTAGTAAAAAGTTCGCAGATAATGCCTTGCATAATGAAGGCAAAAATATGGCAGAAATTGCCAGAGAAACCTGTGTAAATGTAAGTATTGTTTTATATATAATACACATATAATGAATATATCTAAACGATATTTGTATTATACCATATTTCTAAATATTGTTGCAGAGAAAAACGGTTGCTTTATGGGTGCAACGATTCGGAGAAGAAGGGTCATTATTGCACCGCCAAAGAACTATTGACCACGGCTGATTGACGCACAGCAGCGTCGTTAGTCTGGGAGTATGAAGTAAACGGTTTTCAAACGAGTAACCATTACCTACGCCTGTTTATATGACACAAAAGTGGACACTATTCGCCGTGTCCTGCATAGTGAACGATTGCAGCATCGTAGGCATGCGGTCAAACTTTTACTAACACCACATCACAAAGAAGAAATATTTTAGTTCGCCCGGGAACACTTAAATGACGATTTGGAGCAATGTCATGTTTACCGATGAAAAAAACATTTTATTTGTGGAGTCCGGTCGTATTACTGTGAACATGTGGGGTTGGATGAGTGCTGATCAGGGAGAACTGGTCCGAGTGCCGAGTCGGGCGAAGAGTGCAGACTATTACAATGTGCTGGAAGAAACCGTGTTACCAACTATTAGGAATGTCCATCCAGGGGAAGAATTATCAGTAACTACGTTTGTTAAGATAACTGTCCGGTCCCACACACAGTGCGTGAGTGGTTTTACCAGCACAATAATATAAATGTCATATCGTGGCCTACTAGATCACCTGACTTAAATTCCATAGAAAATGTATGGGGTGTTATCGTTGAACGTGGGGGGTGTCATCAGAATATTCAATAATGACATGTTTTAAGCGTAATAATGAAATTACCTATGAATAAAGTATTTTTGAATTTGAATTTGATGCGCATAACGCAGAAATATTGGTGACACACTGTGCTACCATTTAGGATAGTATTCGTGGTTCGGGTCTTAACTTTTTTAACTATTCTACAATACTACATTATTTTTATTGCTTGAAATTGAATAATATGGTTTTTTTTTTTTAAGTTTCTACTATGACAATAAATAACTTTATTTTGTGTTATTCTGTTTCTTTTTTCATCACGCCAACTTTGACTAATTGATAAATGATAAGTTTCGGTTTAAGTTTATTTTCAATTTGATGAATAATAGTAATCATATTATATCGAACATACATTTTAGTAACTACAAGACTATTAAATTTAATTAAGTCATAAAATCGTCAGTTTTAGTCACAACGACGCCATCTAGTTAATTTTTGCAAAGTTAGCCTGCAACCGGCCAAGCCATTATCGCCCGCAAGGTGACCATCCAATTTTGCTGTCGATAGTACATTGAAAATATTTTCAAAAAAATGATTGTAACGGACTATTTGGAGGTCACTAAAACGTATCTGTAAACGTATCGTAGAAAATATATTTTTTTGGATTTTTTGTATGTTTGTAAGAGTCGTTATGGCTTCATCACGCAAAATCGGTAAACAGATTTCAAAAATTTTTGGTACATGGGTAGCTGGGTATCTCCAAATGGTTATCGTATAGGATACTTTGTACCCGACTACGCTGACGAAAAAAAGAAGGGTTTATGACTTTTTCTCGTCCGCGAACGAAGTTGCGGGCGCCTTCTAGTTATTATTAATTATTAAGATTGCTGAAGCAGTTACAACAGCTGATACTTACGTCGTAATCTCTGGTGCAGTTGCATATAACTCTAGTGAAGGCATCGCAGCGGCAAGACTCGTCCTCGCAGACGGTGGGTGTGACTAACTGCGCGAGGCTCTGTACCTCCAACACCGCCAGGATTTGCCACAACGTCACCCAGCGCATGCTCGAAACTTCACGTCACCATTTCACTTTTCCCACATGCCCTGCAAACCACATATTACGTCTAGTATTATTTTACCAATCGGCCATCTGGAATTATTGTTAGGCTTTTGAAACGTTTCCCGAGAATAGTAAATTGGAACACGATTAGAAGGTCAAAGCACGAGCCACGGGCAAACAAACAAACGACTCATGTCATGAGGTCACGTGAAATGCGCAAAAAACATCACTTATTGTATGTGTGGATGTATAACATAAACACTATTGGATAAAAACAAATGAGCAAAAGAATTATGAAATACATATATGCACAAAGGCAAACTTATCCCTGTAAGTTATCTCTTCCAGTTAACCTTTGTGATACAAATTATTAATATATCTACTGACCTGAACAATTACCCCTGATAAAAACTCACACTTTACCTATGAAATTAATTACTTTTAACACTTTTCAATTATATTATTGTACATTTTATTCACGAGGTATTCGTATAGAAATGATTTCATGAGCAATTGAAGTAGAACTGAGTCACCTACAGCTTGGTTATCGCAGCGGCGTTATCAGATACGCACACGTACCTATGCGCTGGTCTGTATTACGAATCGAGCCGAAGAGGTTAGTTTGTGTATAAATTTAGCAATCTATATCAGTACTGATAAATAGTTTTAAGGTAGCGCGCTGTTGACATTTCATGAATACTATTGATTGATACGTAATATAGGTATATACATAAAATAGAATAGAACAAAATAGAATACATATATTGAGTAACTGTGTACAGAGATGTTAAAATACAAAATAAGAACCAAGAGTTTATCCATCACGGACGAACAATATTAGATCTTACAAAATACTTCACTTATACTATAATACGAGGGCTGCTATTTATATATCCGGAAACCGGGATTACAATCTTCTTAAATAGCATATTTGACCGCCATGGTAAAATTTGAACTTTTTTAAGTATATAAGGTATATTTTTTCTTCCTTATTAACGCTCGTGTTTTGTTTTTAACGGGTTTTAAATGTCATCTCGCAGCAAGAATGGAACTCACTCGTGAAAATATTCGTGCTATGATTTATTATGATTTTCGGCGTGGTTTAACGCAACAACAGTGCATAGATCAACTAACTTCAACTTTTGGTGATGAAGCCCCATCTAAAACTACTGTGTATCACTGGTTTAGTGAGTTCAATCGTGGACGTAGTATGCTTACGGACGAAGTTAAGGCAGGTCGCCCGAAATCGGTCGTTGTACAACAAAATATCGAGGCTGTGCGAAAACTTATAATGGACGACCGACATGTTACGTACCGCGAGACAGAGGCGACTCTGGGTATTTCTATGACCAGCATTAATAGCATATTACATAATTATTTGGCTGTAAAAAAAATTTGTTCGCGTTGGATACCCCACAACTTAACAAATGAGCAAAAACATGCTCGCGTCGAATGGTGCAATAAAATGTTAAAAAAATATAACCGTGGTGACTCAAAAGCCGTTTATAACATCTATACAGGTGACGAATCCTGGATCTATGCATACGATCCCGAAACGAAGCAACAATCAACGGTATGGGTGTTTCAAAATGAGCCGAACCCTACGAAAGTTACTCGTGCAAAAAGTACATTGAAACAAATGGTGGCCTGCTTCTTCGGTATTAATGGCCATGTAGCTACAGTGCCACTAGAAAACCGTAGAACGGTTAATTCAGAGTGGTACACGACCATTTGCTTACCGGAAGTATTTGAACAAATTCGTAAAACTAACCAGCGACGAAGAATCATTCTTCATCATGACAATGCCAGCTGTCATACGTCACGCGAAACAACTCTATTTTTGGAGGGTCAAAATGTGGAATTAACGGGTCATCCGCCGTACAGCCCTGACTTGGCACCCAACGATTTTTATTTATTTCCAAATATAAAGAATAAATTACGCGGTCAACGATTTTCGACCGCTGAAGATGCTGTCGACGCATTCAAACAACACGTTATGGAGGTACCTCAGGCGGAGTGGCAGAAGTGCTTTAAAAATTGGTTCACGCGAATGCAAAAGTGCATAGATCATCAAGGGGAATACTTTGAAAAACAATAAAACTATTTTCAGCCGTGTACGTTTGTTTGTTTTTTTGTTTCCGGATATATAAGTAGCAACCCTCGTAATACATTTGCTGCATGAGTGTCTGAAGAACAATACAACATTCACCGTCACCGAAATTGCCAATTTCACGTGCTTAATGTTTCACGAACAGATCCCTAAATCTAAAATTGTCCTTCACTGCAATTTACTGCTTTATGTGAAAAAATGAAGTCACTTTCCCGTCACTATTGCATTCAAATAATTCATAGATTCAGGCGAGGCGTTACTTTGCGGAATTCCATTTTAAATTAATAGATATAGTTACTTTGCTTTTCCGCGAAATAGTGTCTTGGTTAACAATTGCGTTCCATAAAAAACGAGTTTTTAACAAAGCATTCCAATATAGATTACTATAGCTATTACAGAACAGTGTCGAGAAACGTCAAATGACATGTATGACCGCCTACATAAGGAAGAGGTCTGCGCTCTATTATCCAAAATGTATGGCAGTATTGGTTGGGTGGTTGTTATTATGTAAGTATGTGCTTAACGCTTACATGTATCTAAGCAGCTTATTGAACATATCCGTCGTGAACATACGAGTTAAACTAGAGATTGTTGGAACTAACAATAGTAAACACAAAGCAAATCGATCATTAATCAATCAGGTTGTATAATATATTACAAAAAAAATAAGTTACCTATTGTTCCAGTCATGCTCCAAACCTTGAAACCCCGCGCAGGCTTCCGCGAGTTGGCATGAAAGGAATTCATTATTGTTCGCGGGACAAAGTAGAAAATATTATTGTAGGATTCGAACTTTCCTGCTTTTTCTTCCATTATATATTTTTGTATTTCATTTATAGTTAATAAAACACTCAAATATTCCCTTTATGCTATCTCTTTATTTTGCTTTCAAATATTACTTGCATTGAATGCAGAATAGGTGAAAAACTTAAGCAAGTGTATTTCTTTTTATATTACAAAGAACTTAATTATTATGTCTTGGCTCTGTGATGCTTCATCACAATTAAGGCCATACATTAGGAGCAAGCATGCACAGTCGAGTTTCTCCATTATGTCGGAAACGAAATAATACATTACTCTGGAATGATTTTTTCGATAAAAGCAATGCGGATTTTTTAGAGAGTTGCCTTATTAAAAAAGTAAACAGCTTTGCAGTAAATAGTACCGCGGAACCTCCGAACTGTAGTCCAGAAAGAAAATATATATTTTTATGAATAATCACATAATTATTATGAACGTCGTTGACAAAAATACATTATTACTACAAAAATATATTATAGACTCACTAGCTTCTGCCCGCGACATCGTCCGCCTTCGTTTATCGCGGATAAGGGTATTTTCCGGGATAAGAGTAGTCTATGTCCTTCAACGGGACTCAAACTATCTGCATATCAAATTTTATCCAAATCGGTTCAGCGGTTTAAGCGTAAAGAGGTAACAGACAGAAAGACAGACAGACAGACAGACACACTTTCGCATCTATAATATTAGTATGGATTCAAAATAAAAATATAACGCACTTAGCCGGGTATAGTAGTATTTAATTTGGACCGCAGTTGGGCGGTTTTGCGGTAGATTTACATTTTTTTACAATTTTAAAACCAGTGTCCTCAACACTTGAAAAACATTTTTAAATAAGATATTATGATTTTTTTTAATCATTAACAGTAAAGAAAACACAATAATGTATTATTGTGTTTTTTTACAAAATCTAGTCATTCATAAAATAAAAAAATCAACGTTTTATTACTAAAACTTAATCAACTAAAAACAGTTATAGATAAGATATGTTTTGCTAAAGGAGATATACGTATGTAATAAAAAAAAACTAAAAAAAAAATCTAGTTATTTAAAAGAATTGTACATCAAAATCTAATAATTGTTACAATATATAAAATCCACAGATGCATGTTAACTAGACTAGATACAATTTTAATGTGAATGAAGTTTGGTGTAAGTTCACATGAAAAATTAAACAAAAATCATTCGAGTCTTAATTTAACTTAGTGAAATAAATTACATTTATTTAATGTCGTATACTCATTTAATATTAAAAATATTATTTCTTTATATTTTATACAGCGTTTATTAAATTACATTTATCTGAATTCTTTAAAATAGAAATATGTTGTGTGAAACATTCGTTGACCTAGCAGCCAGTAGCCACTGGGTACTAGAGAAAAATAAACAATTTTATACTTGAATATTATTTATGTTTATGTTACAGACAACACGGCACTGTCGTATGGAGATTAGTACCCTTTAAAGATGGATATATAACGCGTTACGTTATATTTTAATTATATTTTATGCAGCTCCGTTAGATCCGAAATATCTGGATCCGGAGAGTAGTGAGATACGGATCCAAAATTTAGCGGATGTCCGGATATTTCGGATATCCGGATTCAAAACCCCATAAACACGTCGTAGCGCGACCTTCGAACTTATGATCATATTAAAAAAGCAAAGAATATTTTTACATTAACAATTATACACGTAAGATTGACCTAAACACATCATCAATGAATGACATAAAATTATAATAAATGCGACTTTTCCTATCGGCAAAAAAAGCATCTTCTTGAGTATATATCTAAAAATGACCCCAAATTATATTAATAACATTTTCAGAGTCTATTATATACTACACCACATTAATTTAAACTAACATGATTTTCACTCACTATCACAACACAACAAACGGGGCTTAATCGCGTATAAATATGATTTTATTTAATTACCAAAGAAAGGTAATTAAATAAAATCAATACGGATTTATTACGGATACAGCCCCGATTGTTGTGTCTATTATATACTATCTGATTACTGAAAAACTTCGGATTACTGCTTTTTATAATTGAACCGATCGTTTTATAATTCGGTGATAAAATATTTGTTTTAGCTAATATATTTAGGCCAATATTGTATATTTGTGATTTTATCATTTCATCTTTTATTGATGAGGTAAATTTTCGAATGATTGACTTTTTACAAGCTTTGGTATTTCAAAGGGGTTGGAGTAAATGGGTCATACTGATTTTTAGTATGAGTAAGCGTTATACGTCTTTCCTGTGGACACCCGAAAGTTAAGGGCTTTAAATACTAATTTTTCTTAGCGCCCTATAGGCGATGTACAAATTGATTAATACTCTAGATCTAAGCGATAAAAATATCAGTTATATGTACCCAAGCCCTTAACTATTGCGTTGTCCACAGGAAAGACGGTTAAATTCTAGAACCAGTATGACCCAAATATTACTAAACGTACGATACGGTAAGGTAAAAAAAAGGTTTTTTTATTTAACTTTATTGTTTAAAAAAGCTCACACGAACACTAATTAAAAGGATTTTGAATGAGCTAACGTAGGAACAATTTGACGCGCCATCGACTCATCATAATACATACGTTTTTATTGAAAAGTAAATAATAGTGACTTCCAACTTGACCGGTAAGGGTTTTCTTAATTTTCAGGTGTACCTTTGTTTTATTTTCAGTATGTATAGGAGCAATATGTAATTTCAGTATCAATATATATTTTTAGGGTTCCGTTGCCAAAATGGCAAAAACGGAACCCTTTTCGATTCGTCGTGTCTGTCTGTCTGTCTCTCTGTCTGTCTGTCCGTCCGTATGTCACAGGCATTTTACTCAAAAACTATAATATGTACGTTGATGAAATTTGGACCATAGGTGTCGTACATGTAAACGAAACTGAAAAAAAAAAAAAAATTAGCAAATATCAAGGTGTGGCACATATTTCTACACTAAGTACGTCTAAAAACATTTTGAGGTTTCTGAAAGAAAATTTTGACTTAGTGAATATTTTCGGAAATATTCGCTCCGAAAGTAGCAGAAATTGTGGGTCCCCCCCCCCCCTCTATTTCCTAAACGGTATGTTCAAAAAATATGAAAAAAAATTACAAATATAAAGCTTAATAAATACTTACAACGAAAATTGTTTTCAACATGATTGGGCATACCGTTTTTAAGTTATTGCCAAAAAACTGCGCTTCTCAGCAAAAAGACTTAAGTGCCGGGGAGATACGCTCTTTTGTTAGTGTTTTTTTTTTCATATCGTATTTTTTTTCATCTGTAGTGCATTTTTTTGTATAAACGGCTGCGGAACCGTTCATGTGCGCACTTGGCCGCTTTTTTTTTTCAATGAGATTTGGTCAAAACGAAAATATTGAGTAAGTACTCTGGCATCAAATAGGTATGTAACGTGACGGATCAGATGCAATGTCTCTAATTGTAAGGTTAAACGTTGAACTCTGTAATAAGATATTTAGGTGCAGGTCGGGCTCTTGTGACCCGATTAGTTGTATGGCGACGGTGTTTGCTTGCCAATTACCTGGTCCCGTATTGTTGGAATCAGTGCGCTTTGGTGACCCAGATAAGGCCGCCATTGATTGAATGCTTCGTGTTAAATGTTAGGTACACAAGTAGCAAGAAACAAGAGAACTGCCAATGCGGATGTCTGTGCAAAATAATCTTCGAATATTATCGACCCGTACAATATCTGAAGTATAAGTTCATGCTTGCTAGTTGCTCTTGAAATGTTTATCGCCATTTTATAGCATTAATACATGTTTGAGATCCACTATGAACGCAGTCATCGAATAAGTGATTGTAAATTTAACAGAACACGACAGCGAAAAACAGAACTAGACAATTCGAGTAACTATTTAAACAATAAGTTAAAACTCTACCCCAACGCGAAGGAGGCTGGAAAAAGTGAATGATTGCAAACAACAGAGCAAGCAGTGTTGCCAGTTTTTATAGATAGATGACGTCTTACCTTTAGCGAACTCTGTGGCGAATAGCAGGCTATTCTTATTATTCGTCCATGTATTAAACCGATTTTTCCGAGGTCCTTTTTAATGACGAATTTATTGATTTGTTATGATCAACGACGTCGCCACCTGTTATATGTATAGGTGATCCTGTATGCATAAGTCGGTTGTTGGTTATCATTATCACATTTTTGTTGATTATAAATAGTCTGCACATCGTATTACCTCACTCAGTTTATACGTAAGCACTTACTACCACGCGTTATAATTATTCGGCTTAGAATGAGGTCATATACAAACATTTTCAAATCAAATTAGTAAGTTATATTTCCTAGTTAATTTTCTAGGATAACTAAATGTCGTCATGGGTATTTGTTTATGTACGATATAAACATATATTTTTTCCTTGCACCTTCCATAGAATACATCGGTAAATAAAGGTTTTTACTTTCTAGATTAACAGAGAAAAGTACACAAGTAAATGATTTTAAATTAAAATGTTGCTCATCGGATACCTTTGACTCCCATAGTGTTATTGTCTCGAAAGTTGTTAGGTTTAACTCCAAATAAATATAATGATTAAGTACAATAATGTTACAATATCATACAAGACAAAAGTCATAATGCTGATCAGCATACTATCAAAAGGCATACCGTTTATTTTTCACAAATGTTGTAGGTCATTTTTTCATGTTTACTGTTATGTTTATTCATATCATTCGATTCTCTAATGTTTTAAAGAACTAATTTTAAAATACGGAAATTAAACATGACATAAACAAAAAACACCGGATTATATTAAAATATTTACCCATACTAGGCGTTATTATATTAGTTATTAAGTAAGGAATATTGTCTATTTCACCTTGAGCCAAGTCCGACTTGGGTTCGGTGTTCGGTGGAACCGCGACTCTGACGAGCGAGCGAAGCGAGCGAGGTGCGCAGGTCTATATCGAATGGTCAAAAAAACCTAAAATCATATTTACTTCACAGTGTGGCAGGATAGCCCTTCTAAAATTGCACCCAACGCTTTGAGTTTAGAACTGTTACTCAGTACAGACTGAACCGAGCATTATTGCTTTTCCTAATTTGTTTCGCTTACAGGACCTAAGAACTTATTTAAAAATACTAAGTGACGTAAGACTACTTAGTACCTACTAAACAGCATATTTACATTTATTTCAGACTGTTCCACCTTTGCTAATTATCAGGGGGCACGGTAGTGCCCCCGTCAAGTCGAGCGCGAAGCAAACACTGCCGTACCATGCTTTATTGGAACCATTTCGCCGCATTTTCAGGCCCCTATTTGAGAACCTCTGGATAAGGCCAGAACGCAGAAATTTTCGTCATCCAGTAAGCTATAATCACATACTTAAAATCCAAAATTTCAAGTCTGTAGGTCAATTTCAAGCATTTAGTTCCGAAGTTAAGCGAAAGCAAAGTTTCGCATTCATGACACTCACTCACTCATGATCATCAGAAAGAACTAGTACTTCCCATAAACTCAGAGAGCTGAAATTTGGTACAGAGTTAGGGTTTAATGGCCACATAAAAGGAAAACTATAAAACTAGGTTAATCGAAGATCTGGAGTACCTGGTGACCCTGATTAGAAAACACAAGAGCCCAACCAAACTATTAGAGATCGACATACCGCCTTTATAAAAAAATATTCAACTTGGTTGGCCGCTTCATGTGATGTCCAAAATCGAAGGGTTATGCCCACGTTTCTACAAAAAGAAGTGAAATCCCACCAAAAAAATTCTGTAAAAAACCAGGTGCTCCATGACACCGTCCGACGTCTGACTGTCAACGATTGGTGCAATGGTGTCATGGAGCACCTGGTTTTGTACCCTTGAGTACCCTTCAACGGCCAAGTCACACAACATTAACTATAATAATAAAAAATCCCACTAAAGAAACTTAAGACTTGGCACGACTTTGTCTAGATTTCATTACTTTTTAGAGATAAACAAGCAGCTCCATCGAGACTTGGCTAGTTTTTTACAGAATGTTTTTGGTGGGATATGAAACTTACATATTATGTAGACAAGTGGTTGGTTCATCTTTAAAAAAAATTGTATTAGTACGACAAGCGTAAATTGTTACTTATATCCATACGAAAAAAAAACAAAGTAGAGAACTGGTATTTTTTTTTAATACTTTATATTGATCACAGCAATATTTATGCAAAATTTGATATTTGTCTGTTTCATGCTATCTAAGAAAAAAAAGTTTTTGGGGTAAAATGGATGCCGGGACGTTTCAGGGGGCAGTAGGGGGTTAAAATTGGTATGAAGTATTTTCCCCTCACGGGGCATCATCTGGTAATAGTTTCAAACTTAAAGCTTTGGGGGCAATTTTTGAAGCAATCCTGCTGCACCCTTTGCTGATTAATATTTAATAAATAATATTTTTCAGTCTTGTAAGCGTTATTTCAAATAATACACCCTTTGCTGATTAATATTTAATAAATAATATTTTTCAGTCTTGTAAGCTTTATTTCAAATAATAATTATTCCTTTTGAATTTTTACATTTCAATACAATCACCACATTAAATGTTATGACTAATGAAAGGGGGTAAAAGAAACGTTTGACTATTGAAATAATGACCAAAGACAATTTGACAAGTAACGATTATGAAAAACAACGGTATGGATAAACCAAATCGAAAGTTTAATATTATGAGAGTCAATATAGACCCGTTGCTCGTTTGTCATCCAATCTTCGTATGATAAAGATGAGTCTTCGTTATCTTGTGCATTAGTGCACGTTGCTGCTTGACCGTATGACCTACAACCGGGGCGTATTATTGAATTAACTCATAACTGCCTGCTTCCCGATTCAAACTCCGTTGTATAAATATACGAGTAACCAGCTTATAGCACATTATCTTTGCTTTATCAGACTGTAGGTAATGAAATTAATTCAAATCGGTGTCGTTTCGTGAAGATGAAAATTGGATCGTAATTGGAACATGATCTAGTCGTACTGAAATTAAAATTTTAACGAAACAACTATAATTTAGTATATATTGATTTTTATTTTTTAGGGTTTAATTTTATGTATTTTTATAGCGGTTGTATTTTAATATTAGCTGATCTATTTTTTTTCAATTCTTATATTATAAATAAAAATAGCTGTAAGTGTGGAGAAATAAATAAGTAAATAATCATATAAATATACCTACTCGGTTGGTTGAGAAGTTCTGTTACTAAGTTTTTTGCAAATAACATAAAATTACGGCAATGTTATAATATCAATGTACTTCAATTACAAGCCTAGTTTTTGCCAACTAAGGTAACATACAATTTACTTTCATTTAGGCCCTCTACTTTCTTTGCCAACTCTTAAGCTTCGAGAAATACTGCTGCTGCCCGGAATTAGGCAGTTCTCATAAAAATCTCTTATTAATAGTGATCATAAACCAGTTTTTAAAATGGTTAAGAAAGGAAATGTTATAGTTTTCCGAAACCTCTATTTTAGGGCTTCTTTTGCAATAGCATTATTTTTTCTTATCCGTCCCTACACTAAATATTCCAATAGAAAAAGTGTAAAATATTGAATCGATTTTAGTAAGTTGTGACACGATGGCACCGACTCCAAAATAACATTAATTGTATATACTGTATAGATTGAGTATACAAACGGTTACTTGTAAGTAAATTGAAGAAACTGAATTTGGGCGTTTTTTTTTTTACTTTTTAGTTATTTCTAAAAAGTGTATCTCGTGACGATTCGAACGAGCCCAAACACGGGTAGGATTTATTACAGAGATCTGGTGTCTACCTTCCGGCTCCATCGTCAAATCAATTTGATGGTACCATTCTCATCAGCAGAGATAAAGCGGATGTTATCGCAATTTAAAATTTGAGTTTTTTAGTTGCATAGGTACCTATCTGTCATGGTTTTGTCAAAGTGGCGTTCTTAAAACAGTTTTGTGACAATTTAAATTAGTCAAATTAATTTCCTATGGTGATTTCGAAATATTTTAAATATGGTAAAAATAAAAACCGTTTTTTTTTGTGATACTTGACATTTTGTGATACTTGACATTTGGTGTCAGAAATGATATAGAGAATAAATATGCCTCTGATGGAACGCGACGACAAGAAGGGACCCACGACGCGCAGTCAGGCGGGTGCCGCGACTTCTGGTCAAAGGGCTTCTGAAAGGATGGCGCATGGACAGGCCGCACCACAGGTCGAGGCGGCCCAAGGAGCTAGCTCAGCGCAGGGTTAAGCTCATATGGCGGCGATGATGTCAGCGCTTAAGCTAATAATAGATGAGCAGGGTCGCCGCAAGGAGGAATAGACCAAGCTGATTGTCAAGGCTGTAACGGTAGCCTTGGAGCAGCAGGTCGGCTAGGTACATGAACAAATCCAAGAGCATGATCACCGCATAACGAAGCCCGCTGGGGAGATGGGTAAGTTTAAAGTCATCATCATTTCAGCCATAGGACGTCCACTGCTGGACACAGGCCTCCTCAATAGATTTCCACGTGGACCGGATAGAGGCGACCCGCATCCAGCGAGCCCCCGCAACCCTAACCAGGTCGTCGGACCACTTTGTGGGTGGCCTTCCCACGCTGCGCTTGCCGGTGCGCGGTCTCCACTCGAGAACCTTTCTGCCCCAACGGCCATCGGTTCTTCGAACTATATGCCCTGCCCATTGCCACTTCAGTTTGTTTACCCTGTTTTTGCTATGTCGGTGACCTTGGTTCGTCTACCGATTAATAAGTGGATTAAGCACTATCCCTACCTCTCTTATAATGAAGATCACAAAGAAATATTGTGTACATTATGTGGCATTCGAATTAAATGTTAAAGAAAGATAATATTAACAATCAAGTTAAATTAAACTAGTATGTGTAATAGTTTTTATCGCTTATATGTTTTTTAATGATGAAAATAATTAATATAATAATAAAAATTAATGAACTTAAATAAAATTAATAACTAAATAAAAATATAGCTTTGTTTCAGAAAATGCAGGAGACGTTAACGAACCACCAGCATTAAAAAAACTTTTAATGGAAATTCTTTGACAATCATATGGTGAATTTTGGGTTACCTGCCGTTGTAAATCCATACTAATATTATAAATGTGAAAGTGTGTCTGCCTCTCTGTCTGTCTGTCTGTCTGTTACCACTTCACGCTTAAACCGCTGAACCGATTTGGATGAAATTTGGCATGGAGATAGTTTGAGTCCCGGGGAAGGACATAGGCTACTTTTTATGCCGGAAAAATACCTTTAAACGCGATAAACGAATTTAAGGCGGACGAAGTCGCGAGCAGAAGCTAGTAGGGAATATGCATGAAGTAGCTAGACAGACAGACACACTTTCGCATTTATAATATTAGTATGGATTTTAATTTTTGTTTTATTAAAAGCTCATTTATGTAACAAACAGTACACATTTTTTTTACGAATAACTATAAAAATAGCCAAGATTTAAGCCATCAAACATATCATTCTATCTCTTTCTACCAAAACAGAATTTAATATGGAGTTTAGATGGCCAGAGTGCACGATGACGTAACAGTGCATATCAGACCTCTCAGTCTAATTAGTAGTTTAAAATGTCTATGTCTTGCGTATTTCTTGGTCGATTTAAATTTAAATTTCACATTTTGAAATAGTTTTTTACGGTATTTTGATATTTAGTTAAGAAAAGCGACAAAAAGTTTTATGCATGTACCATATTGAAAAATATAATGAAATAATACTGTACATAATACGACTCTATTAATATTGTTCTATTGGCGTGTTGCGATTGTTTTCGATGACCTGTCCGATCTCTGCTCATCAGGAACATTTAAGTTTGTGACTATTAAGTTGCGTAGCTAAATTAATGAAGATATTTATGGCCACTCGTAAATCATTTATCATTGAGGAGTTCCGATGGCATTCTGAGGTCTTCTTTATCAGTTCTACTTCACCAATTTACACTTTCCGAATGCAAATGCTTATTATGTATTTTATAATACCAAAATCGTCATATGTATGCCTACAATATTTGAGGAGTTCCTTCAATTCCTCATGGATTTCATCATCAGATCTTCACCAAAATTATATGGGACTAACTTGGAAGTACCTCCTATACAACAAAAAAAAATTGACATCAGTCAAATATTCTTCGAGTAATCGGTGAACATCCATAAAAAAAGAAAAAAAAAACTCATTCCGACGAATTGAGAACCTCCTCCTTTTTTTGGAAGTCGGTTAAAAAGATACGCTAGTTTTTTTCAGTTTATCATAAAATACAGTAATTTCGCTAGTACGCAAAAGAACTAAGTAGGTAAAACACGAATACTGGCGATTGTCTCGCCTTGGCTTACATAAATTGCACTTTAAAATAAAGATGAAGATCTGCTTAAAGTCCAGGCCATAAACTCTACAAGAAAACCGTATTGAAAATAAGGGTGCAAATTATCCTCCTCATTCTTTTACGTATTTTTGAGGTATGTTTGTCTTAAACTTTAGAAGTTTGTATAGAAAATTATGACGCAAAATTTTGGAAAAAATCACAATTTCCCCACTGGCAAAAACTAAGCATTTAATAAATATGGATAAAATGCAAAAAACATCCGAATTTTATTTTATTAGCAAAAACACCATGTAACAGAAATTAATTAACCAACGAAGTATCACCTGAAATAAACCTACAATAACTGTTCATTATAATTCGCTTTGTTTACGTGCTAAATATGCAGAATGCTGATTGAGTGGTTTTAAGAGTAGCCGCAACAAACTCTTTGTTTATACCTCTTAAAGAAGGTTACGTGGTTGAATATACTTGATTCATTTTGATTATACAGGGAGTGTGTTGCAGATCTTGTGACAAATGACTATGGTAGGGCCAATTAGCACTCCTTTTGACCTGTTCTTTTTAAAATATTTACCTAAAGTTTATCATTTTGCTTACCTACCTAACTTTTTTTGAATAGTGACAGCACAAAAGTGTTTATATTTTTCATCTGTCATGTGTGCTTATTCTATTGCAATCTCATCTTCGTTCAAATAGTAAATAAAATAAGTAATGAGCCGACAAAGTCTGAAAAACAGAAAATTAAAGTCGTCAAGCTCAACTTTCTGGAACAATAAAAAAAGTAAAACCTCCGCCGATTTTCTAATACCTATCATAAAAACCTCAGCAGTTCCTGACTTTTTTAACGATAACGCCGCGTGTCTCTAGACACAGATCACTATAAATTTTCCGGCAATAAATGGTTTCTGTCAAAAATGGTGATGTACATACCTAGACGTCGTAGTAAATACAGAAAAAAAAAAAACAATAAAACGTCGTGGGCGTAAGGGCTAAAAGTGCTCCTACCCACTTTTGTCATTTGGTACGTGATTTGCCATGCACCATGTATTAAAATATTGATGTTACTTAATCATCAATTAATAAGAACTAAAATGATATCAACTGAATTCTATTTTTTATATTTTACTGTAGTACCAAATTTTATGAATTTAAAAAAAAAATGTTCAAACACTTCAAAAATTGTTGACAGTCGGCAATTTGGTCTTAAGTATAGTTAATATTGCCGATTCTATAATTAAGAAAGTAAATACAAGTGGTGTTACTATGGACAGGTCAGTTAGTTTTCCGTTTTTGTGACTTACCTTACAATAGACGGGATTCTGTAGTTAACTCAATATTACACGTAGGACATTAATTTAAAATGTCAATAAAAAAATTGAGCAGTCACACCGCGAATACTGCCGTCCAGCAAGACTTATTTCTAGGTTGACGTCGATGCACTATTGGATTTTCGCGTATTGTGTTGGTTTGTCGGTAAATAGCGTAGTAAACCGGGGCCACATAAAGTGAGCGGGAACAGCAATGCATACGTCGAGTGGTTTCGGTTCCCGCGCATACAACTGGCGCGGCCGGCTACTCGCGTCTCGCTCGGTTCCCGCGACCTTCAAACGCGCCGACTCTACACTACTCTACTGACAACACGAGACATCGTACCTACACGGTGCAAAGGTTTTGTGGCATTAGCTAATCCTATAAGGGAATTAACGTTGCATAAATCATCATCTATATGTATAATATAATATACATACGCATGCTGCTAGACTTCACGGTCGGTGGTCGGTAGGTATACGTACCTATACGTGTAGTTAGTTAAACGCATACAGCAGACGCGCTAGTTGAATGCAGTGGGGATCCGTGGTGTGGGATCGCCCGACGATTATACTCATCGCAAAACAAACTGGCGACCGAGATCATAATGCTATCTCTCTCGCACCTGCTAAGATCACTTAAGCGTGAACAAGATAGCATTATGATCCAGGAGGCAGGACGATTCCGTAACTGTAGCCCTTAACTTCCGTAAGCCCCTACATACACACTGACCACATTCATTTGCCGTATGTTATTACTTTATTGATAAGGGTAAGTTCTAAATCAAAATAGAACAGAAATATTATTTGACATCACTTGTTTTCAGCCATTCGTGTACTTCATTTATTATATGGCAACCTATGTCGAACCATGAGACAAGTTTTTTGTGTTTGACTTCTGTGAAACACACCGCACCTTTGTTTTCTTTTACAGTTATTGTAACGATACACTGCTAGAGGCCAATGTTATAGGGTATCCCTGTTATCAGGGAAGTGCTTAAACAATATTTTAAGTAATTCCTAACGTGTTATAAGGTCAAGTATGCGATAATAATAACGATAGCAATATCTTATCGTATTGTGGGAATTTGTCGACCTACCAACCAATTATTAAGTTAATTTTATTGCGACAGTGAGATTCTTACTGCAGGAGAGCGATTGTGTTCAACCAATATGGTGTCCGTGCAGGCATAAATAAGGTAACGACTATTTACACGCAACACAAAAACCAAAGTAAACAAATATGTCATCACCCATTTTGTTAGTGACTTTACGTATAGTACGTATACGTTAAGTCAAAATTTAAAACTGCTTTAAACAGCTCAGTTCTGTATCGATTCACAGTGATGTACCGATTTAGTGAAAATAGCAACATATCCTAAAATAATGTGTAAATATTTATTTCCCGCCGCTAATCATAGCTTATCCTCAATCGTCACGGAGTGCACGAATAGTTCAGCTCTGCGTTTACGAGTACGCCCGAGGTCGTATTTTTGACTTTTCTCCTCCGTGCTTTGCTCCGCGGCAAGGATGGCTACTCAATGACCGAAACAACAATCTGTCGCTTTATTTCATTCTACGAATATGTATAAACTGCGTAAACGACGAAAACGTGTTTAGCCTTCACCACAGTCGTATCGAGATCTGCTCTGTCATCGTAACTACCTCAAGGTTTACACAGTTCTTGTCGCAATCGCATGTGAATGCTATTTAATTTCTCATTCGCTAATTTATCGTGTACTGCGACACGTCCCAGCTTTGTAGTCCCAGGTAGAGTATATAAGCCTCCTTTTTTCAGATGCCGTATTGCGTATCAACCTGGGCGAAAAGTACACTCTCACAATATAGCAGTGCGCTAGAACATTCTCATTGTTGTAACTTTGAACTTTAAATAAAGTGGGAAATTTTGTGAATATAGTTAGTAATCGTATCAGGAACAAAAGCTCACATGAGAAAATATAATGGTAAATTATGGGAACAGTTCCAATTGCTACTTAGAAAAAAGGATTTTCGGTTAATATGGTAAACACTCGCATATGTTATTGCAGACTTTTATTTAGACCTATTGAAGAGTAACAATGCCGCCACACATTATTTATGCGTAACTCTAACAGTTTCCGCAGCGCCCGTCAAGCTCGGATTTTTTTCCGTCTTCTTCAACTATTATCATCATATTTCAGCCAATTTACACAAAACCAACATGAATTATGCACCCAAATCTTCCTCATAAATCACTAAGGTCATTGGTGAAAACTGAGTGATAAAGTGACGCGGCGTGGCGTTTGTTTTATAATATATATAAATGATTGAAAAAAATATATTTATATAATATAAAATTCAAATCAAAAGGCTTAAACATTCTTAAATATACACATTATAAAATACAAATTTAATCGTTTGTAATTTTTGTCAATAGGGATGATGGCTAAATTTCAAGAATTAGTCTGTCACGTAGATTAATAAATGATATTGGATACGATGTTTTTCTTTTTTTATATAATAAAAGAATAAAGGAGATACATTGAGTCAATATGTCGCATGATGTCATTCCTAAGTACAGTTTGTACCTAGTTATGACGTCACGAGCCCCCACACCAGCAGTGAACGGCGGCGGTAGACTTTGACTGGTCGCAGGTACTCGTACTACAGTAATATAATTTATTGGGAATTTATGTGTGAGACAAATACTAAAAGCTAGTTTCATATCGAAAATTGACTTCGGTTGGAATTAAAAAATATATATTTAATTGTCATATACATCAATTACATGGGAACCTCTGCAATATTTCAGCATTCTTGGTAAAAGGGTATGGGATGGGCGTCGATGAATGATGGTGAGTTTCGGTCACTACAAGAATTCAGGACTTCTCTATCTGTATTATGTAGATACCTATATAGATAAAATCAATAGAGCTACCACAATGAATGGAACTTGAGAATAGAGCGGTGTTTGAAAAAAACCGTCCGAACTGAAGTCATTATCGCTGCAATCGACGCGCCGCTTGCATTCCGACATTGAAGCTGATAGCGCACGTTTGTCCCCTTTACGTCTCCGAGTAATCAATAAACAATGGCATTCATTGTTATGCCTTGAAATTTGTATAGCTGAGTACGAGAGAAGTTTGCGAAAGATTTTGTCATCAAAAATTACAATATTTTCTTTTTTTAAAATATTTTCTCTTTTTAAAAAGGGGTCTTATCTGGGCCGTGCCCCCGCCAATTCGAGCAAAAAAGCGGCACCGCCGTACCATCCTTTTCTCTAATTTCTTTTCTCTTAGTCTATTATACGTTGTACAACGGCCTACGAAGCTGGCGGTCCCGGGTTCTAATCCCGGCCAGGGCAAATTTTTGTGGGATGAGCACGAATATTTGTTCCTGAGTCTTTGATGTTTTCTATGTATTTAAGTATTATAATGTATCTATATATTATGTATATCGCCGTCTAGTACCCATAGTACAAGCTTTGCTTAGTTTGGGACGAGGTTGATTTGTGTTAGATTGTCCGTGTAAAAAAATGAACATGTATACAAAAAATCGGACAGAGCATGTCGGACCATGCTCAGTGTAGGGTTCCACGGCAACCCATACAAAAAAATGCTCTATAGTTGAAAAAAATACGATATGAAAAAGAGCACTAGCAAAAGAGCGTATCTCCACGGCACTTACGCCCTTTTGCTGAGAAGCGCAGTTTTTCGGAAATAACTCAAAAACAGTATATCCGATCATGTTGAAAACAATTTTCGTTGAAATAAATTATTAAGCTTTATCTTCGTAACTTTTTTCATATTTTTTGGACTTATGGTTTAGAGAATACAGGGGGAGGGACTCAATTTATACTACTTTCGGAGCGATTATATCCGAAAATATTCAATACTAGAAGGCGCCCGCAACTTCGTTCGCGGAGGAGAAAAAGTCATAACCCTTCGTTTTTTCTTGAGCGTAATCGGGTAAAAAGTATCCTATAACCATCTGGAGATGCCCGTGTTACCCCAGTTACCCGTGTACCATAAATAAAATTTGGACTCCCCCAGGTGAGATGTGGCTCGGAGATTTTTTCCAAAACACACTCCACACGTCTTGACATATCTTCATACCAAACGTAAAATAAATCAATTTGTAAAATAATATCTTTAGGTATTTTTTAAGATTTTTATCTTTTTTGTTTTATTTTTTTAATTTTTGACCTATGTCTAAAATTGCCGCATATATATCTACATCGAAGCCGCTTGGTACACAGGTACTGGTGACTGTAAATGCCGTATAAAAGTCGTAGAAGTCATTAAAGTCGTGTGTTATGTGTGGCTTCGATCGTCAAAAGGCAAATTTCGTAGTCTTGTTATTTCCGTTAACGATCTCTCATCGTGTGGTCGATTTAATAAATTGTTGGCGTCCAAATCTAACAACGCTATGCCTTCCAAAGTTTTGACACGGCTTAGTGCAACATATATTTGCCCTTTAGCGAAATTCTTTTTATCAAGGTCTATGACAGCTTTCTCGAGGGTGGTACCTTGTAGCTTATGAACAGTAACAACCCAACTTAATATTAAATGTAACATACGACGCTCCACATCTCGGTATCCCCTTGTCACTTTAAACGTAGTACATGATGGAGGTATGGGTATGCAACCGTCACTATCTTTTAACCTAAGACCAACAGTTTTATCGTCAAATTTTACGAAAACAGCTTCCGGGAGCTCCCCGTCCAGCTGATCTCGTCTTAGGGCCGGCCATTTTTTTTTATTATGCCCATATTCACTAGTCCATCAGAAACGGAAATTCCGTCTCAACATCACTCCAGATTCTACGCCAATTTGAGTTACGAGATAATTCTTGAAATATTATGGGTCAGTTGAGACTGATAGTCGTATTCATTTTTAACCAGCAAGCGACTGGACTTAACCATTTTGACCTAGCCAATTCTTATAATTTAGACTTTATCTACAATAGGACCTCCTCAATCTTCCCATTTTGAGCTCTAAAAATACTTTATATCACTGAAATCCATCACTAAAAATCAAAAAATAAAAGTTTTTAAATAAAAAAAGAACCGACTTCAAACATGTACTAAAAAGCCAACAATAATCTTTTATATACGGTACGGATCACATTTGAATCACCTTTTGAAGTCGGTGCCAAACCTGAAGTAAAGTTCTTTATCCCATTAAAAATACGAATTACTACTCGTATAACTAAATTTAGGTAATAACTAAAGGCTCGCCGCCGCGGTTCTTGCGTGCCATTTGTGTTAATAGTAATAATAATAATAATGAATGGTTTGGCACCGACTACAACCCCCTCATATTCGCCGTTTTTTAGTTTAGAAAATAATAATATATTTTTAAATATTTCCTGTGCAATACATGTGAGCTGATCATGTTTATAAATATTTCAAATTTCAAATAGATAGCGTAAGTAGTTTTTGAGATATGGCGCTCTAATAGTCGGACAGGCAGACAGATTCGCACCATAAGGGTTCCATTTGTACCTTTTTGGTACAGAACCCTAAAAACAGCCGGTTAAAAATACGAAAATTTTGGCTCCGTCAGCTTTAGTTATCATTTGTCATTTCTCACAGGTGTTGCCCTACTAGAATATAAGATGCCAGTGTACAAGAACGAATATCTACCAAAATTGGTAAAGACCAAAGTATTCGTAAAGAAAACGTGGAATTTAGATTCGATAAAAGTAAGATGAAACAAGAAAATGATTTGATTAGCATAATCCTGCAACCTGTAGAACTATTGTTACATCATACAATTTTGTGTAAACAAAAGCATGAGTAGTTAAATATTATGAACATAACAGGGCTTTAAGTACACGCGGTCGAAAAAAATATATATATCGTATCCTGGGATCCTGGGACCTGTCAAGAGAGCCGACGACACGTGGAGAATTCCTAAAAACATACAGATCCAGGAGCTGGCGGCCGAACACAACATCATTGGCGTAACAAAATCACACAGACGTCACTAGTTCGGTCACCTACTGCGAATGGGAGAGGATCGTGCTGCCAAGAGAGCGTACGTAGGACGAGCAACTGGTCGCCGCCCGGTTGGGCGTCCCAGGTACCGCTGGGAGGACTGTGTGCAGGTAGACCTACCACATCTTCAAGTCAGTAACTGGCAAGAAGTTGCGCACGATCGGGACAGATGGCGTCCTCTCGTTTCGGTGGCCAAGATCCTCTTTGGGTCCCTGAGCAAATTTAGTTACTTAGTTAGTTGTAAGGTCTTTGAGAAAGGACACTCCTCTTTTGTCAAAAAGAAGGTAAGCTTATTGGTCATTTAAAGCATATTGCTTATTATTTATTAAAGACACCGAAGTTAGGCAATCATAGCCCCTCATATAGTTCTATGGTTATTAAATGTACCTCCCAGTCGGAAGAAACCTCCTGCAGTAGCGCGCCGACTATGATGTTTGGTGCCAAAGGCAATAAATATACATACATTTTATGAATTTTCAATGCACCGTGTGGTCCCCCGCCTCGTCTTGTCATGCCCGGCCTCTTGACCAAGGCGGGCGTTTTCCCCTTACGTATAGAAATAGCCCCTTAAGCTTTTAACCGTTTTTCTTTCTCACGAACGCAGTCAAGTTCAAAACGATGATCAATCGATTAATCTTGAGCAATCACGCCATTGCATTGCATTGGACACCCATGAGCCAAGAGATATTGAAACATATCCAGACCTGTATATATGGTTAAACTCAATAATTATTATTGACGTGTCCGGCTAAATGCGGTATTGAATAACTTTGTTTTAATATATTGTTATCGCTTCTTGCCTATGTTAACTATTCATAGCTGAAGGAATATTAATATTATTTCAACAACTTGGGTTTTCGTCTCCACTAATAAGTAGGCACATGGCAAACGCTTCAAGCATTGCTAGATATTTATCCGCGACGCCAGCAGATACGAATTTTCGTATAAAGCATTGAAACCAGAATGGGGGTCTAATATTAAGTGATGAGCACGTAATGCCGCTAAACTAAGTATTAAGCCACGATAGTTCTAATATTTTAGATTAAAAAGGTTTGTCAAAAATTTCATTTTGGTGACAAGCTTTTACTGCTGACTGTAGTTTTCCTTGAACATCCGTCACTCACTGAGCCTATTCTAAAGAGCCCAAACTCAGTAGGATTGCATTGACCTTCCTGTTTCATCATCAGATCTGCTCGATGGTATCATACTATTGCATTGTCACCGAATCTGCATAAGTATGCAAAATTTTAGCTCAATAGGAAACCATTTAACCTGCAAGATTTGATTACAGACCGACAGACAAAAACAAGGTGAAAGTAAATAAAAGCTTGTAATAATTATTTAAGAAACTATGACTAGTTATAATTCTTAAACTACTGCTTCAAATTGACTGAAATTTGAAATATACCGTGTTTTCACAATTCCTGCTTGTCGACTGAATATTCAGGCTTCTAGTTTTATCCACGGGGGGGCGACAATACAATGTACAACCCACTGAGACAAACGTGTTCTCAAAGCAATGTTAATTAAATAGACTATATAGTATTCAATGTTATAATTTAACAAATTTTTAAAAAATAACTATCATTCATCATATAATTAGGTAGATAGCTATAGCATAGCTAGCACCACTTAAAATAATCAACAAAATTTTAAAATAATTATAGTCCTTACCGATTTCGATAACTGTCACTTATTTTTTTTAATTTCGATAGCGACATTAATTAACATTATCATCTTGATCAGGTAGATGTTACGTAGTTAGTTACACATATAAAAATACATCAATTTTTGAAATAATTATATTAAGTCCAAACCGATTTCAATAATTGTCATAACATATTATCTTCTTATCAAATTATCATCATATGATCAGGTAGGTATTACGACACATAGGTTGCACTAGAAACTGATTGCATTGTCTCGCTCAGGCGCTCGACCCGGCCACAAACCCTCGCGGCCATAAAATATTACCTGAATACTGAGCGGAACGGAACCAGAGATCAGACTATTACCATTTTACGTGGTAATTTTACTCATTTTGTTATATTAGTTCAATTCCGGAAGTGTCCCAGGTCCGAACTTGTACAGTAGCGATCAAAAGTATTTTGACAACAACAAAAGTTTGAATATTGTACAAGGTAGATTCGTTTTTCCAACTTAGTTTTTGCTATGTTTATTAATGGCTTATTAGCTCCTTGAAACACACAAATTCGAATTCTTGAAATATATTATGAACCTGGCCACAAAAACGTACATTTTACTTGTTTAAAAATATTAAGTTTAAAGTTTATTTTCAGTAATCTTAGTGGAAACGTAAGAAGGATACGCTCATAAAATGTTATTACAAAATCATTATGAAATATTAACTGAATTTATAAAAATACTACATGATTTTTATTTGTCAAAATACTTATGATCGCTACTGTAATATCGGAAATGAAATGCAAGCCCTAGGTGTGTCTTTAAACCAACGACGGGCGTAGGAGGGCCTACAGAAGGTAGAGGGAGCGATTCACACAAGCTTGCATCGTAGAAAACGATCCGCTACGGAGGTGGATCCTGCATATTCTGGGGTGGCATTTTAATCGACGGGAAAACTGGTCTTGTGTATTTTCTGCATCCTTGATCTCCATTATGTAGCGGCGAGGAGCTACATAATGGAGATCTCGGAAGAGCATGTGCTCCCATATGCAGGTTTTGTCGGACCTGACTTCCAGTTTATGCATGAAAACCCCCGCTCCAATACAGCCTTGATTGTTATTTACTACGAGTATCTGTATGACTTTGGAATCACCGTATGTTGAATTTCAATTATTCACTTTTTTACAGTTGAAAAAAAAATCCATTTCTATTTTACGTAGAGATATTGGAGTTAGATAGGGCCGGATTTAGGGTAGGGCATCCGGGGTGGGCGTCCACAAAAGAGGGGCCCCCATATTCATAACAAGCACAGAGCGATACCGAATTCTAATTAACAAATTATCGGAGAAAAGGGGCGGCCAGTTTTACGTCTTGAAAAACCTTAGCGACGATGGGACGAAACCGTCTATCGAAGCTTTCTCTCCTGAGTATTAAAAGGGATTTACTACGGGAACTTGATTTCAACGAAATTATCAACGATTTGCCTTCTAAAAAAGCTTGGCAGATTCCGTTCGTCAACGCTAAAAATTAGGTGCCAGGCAGGGGGCCTCCACTCCTTTGTTGCCCTAGGGCCTCGACACATCTAAATCCGGCTCTGAGTTAGATACCTATATACTCGTATATACCAACTCAATAATTAGGCAACTGCTAAATTTGGTGATAGCTCAGTTCGTCTTTCAGTCCCAATCCCAAGCAATGGAGTACCTAAATTAAGGTCATAAACAAGACTGTCCCCAAATGTCCAATATTCAATGGGGTTAAATGGGTCCGTTGAAGAGTTCAGTTTTCAATTTGCGTGAAAATTTCATCAAGCCGGTTGGTTATCGATTCGATACTATAACTTTGTTCTAAAAATGATTTCATAATGCGTGGACAAATCGAAATAACAACACGATTTATGAATGCTCGTTGCTAACTGTGCTGCCCTCATATTATAGACAACTAGACACCCACAAATATGGTGTACCCTTCTATGCAGAAGTAGAAAACAGGCTTATGATATTGTCATCCACGTGAACGAAGTGGCGACAAATCCAATATAAATTTGTTCTAATGGTTTTCTTGGGTGGATTTGAAAAAAAAATACAAAAAGAAGCGATATTTATGCAGTAAGTAATAATCAAAGCTCTCATTTAACATTTATTTATTTCATAGTAACTTCCATAATATTAAGCTCATTGTTTACAATAATTCGTCACAGTTATTTCAATCTAAGAATGATCTACTTATAACTTGAAAATAGTTGTGTTTGGCGTCGATTGTTTAGTAAATATTTAAGATACATAAAGTGTATTATAATTTATAATCAATAAAATCTATCTCCTTTTGCAATGTATTTTTTATGAAATATTTGTGTTTATAATATTTATTTCATATGAGAATATTTAATCGTATTCTCTAATATGATTTATCTCTCTCCATAAAACAATGTACAGCTTTGAATATAATTGTTTACACTATATCATATATGTACTTCCCAGAGGCCAGACGTGGCGAAAGATACAAGAGAAGCGGAAGTGTGTATTCATTTACTCATTAAAAAAAGGAGGTTATAAGGATTTTCTTGGGCTACCCGGCTTATATGGACGCCACGCCACTGGTAATCTCTATTGATAATATTACTTGACCTTTCATTATTCCCATTCACACGATTCAGTGTTAAATTTAAGTTACAATCATGGAAATGCAATAAAACTTACAAATACTTAGGTTTTTATTTTATTTATGGGGTCACTAACCTTTGGGACGAAATAAATCGGCATTGTTAAAACCGTATATTGAGTTAATAATAATAATCCGAGTATAATATGAATGCTCACGCGGGCAATAGGAACCGTTTGCACTGCACCTCGGGCGATGTACGGCTTAAGGAAAACGGTGATACATCTATCTTCATATTTTCAGTAATATATTAACTTCCACACTTCACTATAGTGGAGAAAATTACATATAGTCAATCAATGCATTATATTGGATTCTAGTTCATGGAAATAGTGTACACTGTACATATACTGAAAAGTTTTACAATTTTAAGATAGAATGCATAATTGATTATTATTAATGATAAATTGGCATAACGTTAAAATTACAATTTACAAGCATTGTTATCGTTATCACTTAATATATTAGACCAGAATAATTGTTTAAAGTAAAATTGGTTAAAAATGCAATACGACATACGTGTATGTTGTACAACATACTTATATACAGACTTTCTTTTAAAGCTGGAAACAGATCCTGGGCGTCAATTGATCCATTTCTAATTATTGGATTGGCTTGTTATTTGACAGTAAGTCTGTTCTTATGCCGAGACAAAAAATGTTCAAGTGTTTTGTCCAACCATTAACAGAAACTCTAGTTTTAAACCCCTATCTAAGAATTGTTAATTCTTAATATAATTATATACAAATAAAACATACGGCCATGTCTGGCACGACTCTTTTGTATGGCCTTTCGAAAATTACAATTAAACAAAATTAATATCACAGCAAAGAAACGCATATAAGCTTCAGCGCACACGTACTTTTAGTTTGAATGTACCTCAACTAGTCACGCAAGGGTCGAGACTCCAGTAGAAGTCTATGTGGTCGGGTGCGAATCGGGACAGCGACTGGCGATCAACTTGGCGCGGCCTCGTTCGGCCCGCGCTAGTGGCATCCTGCGTTCGCCCCTCGTCCAACCCTCACGCATGCTTGAAAGACGTGCCCTCCCCAGGGTCCAAACTTATGGGCTTTTCGGGCAGTGGCCTGTTAACCATCTTTCCGGATGAGTTAGATGCTGTCGATTTATTGGATTTTATGGTAGACGTGTGTTGTGGGTTATTTGCTGTGTTGTTTAGCGATTTACTGGGGGATGAAGTGGAGGTTGATGAATGTGTTTTTTCACGAACGGCACGCAAATACGGTCCACGAGGTACAGCTTGCTCACCGACAACATCAGGCATGACACCTAATAATGATTTTTTGTCCTTGTCGCAATTGGCTATTTCTGCATACAGATGAACCGCAAAATCTTTAGGCTCAAAGTATTCGTGAGCAAGCGCAGTCTGTCTATTATACGGCGAAAGGGGTGATAACTTATCCAGTGATGGTGTTCTCGTACCAACACTAATCATTTGTTTCTTATTTTTGCCAATCCTTGGCGTAGTATTTTGGAATGGCAACTCGTATATATTTTCGTCAACAGGCAGGGTCGGCGTGTTGGAGTTACAGCTCTCTTCAACTTTAATTAATTCATATAAATGTTCAATCATTTCACGAGCTTCCACATAATTTTCGGGATCCTCTAATTTTTGTTTAAGATTATCTAAAAGCTCCTTTGTCAGTTCTTCGGGTAAAGTTTGCGTGGTCTTATCTTCGACTGGTACTACTTGTTCTGCATACATATCAGGGAGAGAAGTCTCCTGAGTTAAATCTTGCGCGCGAGGTTCGTTGAGGCGATGGCGTTCGGAATATTCGTTTACAGATAGTTGAGAAATAGAACCCGCATTATCAAGTCCGCTGTTCATACCGCATGCACAAAATCGGTCGCAAAATGTTCCACATGATGAATTTGAAGATATCAAGAAGTTTTTTACTGTTACGCAGTAGCCTTTTCGTCTCATCCACCTTATAAAGCTTATAAACATTGCAATTATAGTGCACCCGAGAGCGGTTACTATAACTATGCCGATTACTTTTTTATCTCTATCTGTCAAGCCACCTTGGTCTTTACTTTTGTGAGGAAATCTGGGATTTTTTATTTCAACTGTTATTCCTTCTGTTTTACTCTTATAAGGCTCACATTTAATGTTAGCGTCTTCGTTGCAAACGCTGTCTAGAAATTTCTTGAATAACATATTTTGTTCCGGTTCGTTAAAACAGCGAGCGAAAAATTCATCAACAGTACAAAAACTCTGTCTTATAAAATTTTCTTCTGAACTCACGCCCAAAACGTTTTCTATCCATGGAGTTATATTACAATGGCATGGTTGACCGAAATAATTGTTTTTATACCCTACATTTTGGGCAGAATTGGCGAAAGCTTGGCCGATAAACTTTAAACTTTCGGAATTAGCCGTCTCTATTTCATTTTCAGCAAACACCAGTTCTTGCACAGAAGCGCTTGTAGCTACTATTGCATGAGTAGCTAGTTCATCGAAGCTGTTGCGTTCCATTTGAATTTTATTCCATGAAGAAATATCGAAGCCTCTTTCCATGAATTTGTTAAATCTGCTGTCCTGGATGACGACTGCTACTATCGTAGCGTTTATGGCCCCCGTGTCGATATTTTCGAACCTGGAAATATAGACTTTTATAAGACAATGCATATTATTATAAACGAATTGAATCTATATTACACGTGTAACTTCGATTTCACGAGACTTATGTATAAACGAAAATTACATTTATTAATATTGGTTCGTATTAAAGTTTGGCTTTACCATTGTAAAGTAGTATTGCTGTTATTCTAATATTTCAACGCAATACGTTCAAATATTTGAATAACCAAATGTTTTGAATTAATACTAGTTACAGTGCAAAAATAACTATCCTGGAATCTAATACTATAATCCATAGGTAATAAATACAGTAGATATAATGTATTATCCGTGCTGTCTATTATAATTAGGTGGCTACGTGTTACGAAAGAATATTGCTAAATATAATTATTAATGTTTTCGATCAGGTAAAATCTCACCTTGTATGAGATATATTCAGACTAGCGACAGCTGATTGTAGAGCTCTGGTTGCGAATTGATGTATCTTGCAGCCGTAAAAGTGGAGGTTGTTAATGAGAGACTTGTGCGCGAATGCATCACTTTCTATCAAGTAAAATGAGCAATTCACTGCCAACACTGTGTTATAAGTGTTAGCTGAAAACGATCCACTTCTCAGAGCGCGCACTTCAACTTCTTCCATAGTAATGCCGGCGGCAGATGATCCGAAAGACTGTTCAGGAAACTCCGGTATTGTCAGGTTTTTTAACTCGATCTGCAAAAAAAGGTATTAAGTAGTAGTATATGTTTTTCGGTGAATTATGTTTAGGTATAATTGTGGTTTTTGACGAGCGACTACCGGAAGTTACACTTTAGGTAGGTATGCTTATAAACAGAGTCTGTAAACTAAATTCGCTACATTTTAGCGATTTCGTACTTATAACATACAACATAATCTTTACATACGTTAAGATACTTTTCTTAGGTCAATGAACTAACTTTTTATTCTGTGTTTCTCCGAAATTCAAATGAAAAATTCCATTGTACAGTACACATATTTTTATATGCCCCCAATGTTTGCCGTTTTTAGGGTTATGTAGCCAAAATGACAAAAACTGAACCCATATAATTTCGTCATGTCAGTCCGCCCGTCCGTCTGTCCGTCCGTATGTCCTAGGCATTTTACTCAAAAACTACATGATGTACATAATTATCTTGATGAAATATGAAGTATAGGTGTCTCGTGTAAGCCGCTGCTTAGTTTGATAGTTAAATAACAAAATCAATTTTCAAGTGCGGGGGCACTCCATACAGTATGTAATATGTAATCGAAATAGAAAAACAAAATCAACAAATATCAATGTATGTGACACTTCTTTTAAAAATACTGAGGCCTCTCAAAATATTTCTGATTGAGTGAATATTTTCGGAAATAATCACTCCGACAGTAGCATGAATTGTGTCCCTTCCTCCTCTATTATATAAACGGTATGTCCAAAAATATGGAAAAAATAACAAAAATAAAGCTCAATTATTACTTACAACGAAGATTATTTTTAACATGATCGGATATACCGTTTTTGAGTTATTGCCAAAAAAGTGCGCTTCTCGCAATAGGACTTAATTAAGTGTCGTGGAGATAGTTACGGTGATTTGCTAATGCACCTCTAATTCTTTTTAAAATACCTGTTGAAATATGTGCCACACATTGATATTCGCTGAATTTTTATTACATGTATGGAGTGTCCCCTCTAAAAAAATATATTTTTATTATTTAACTACTAAACCAAGTAGCGGCTTGTACAAGACACCTACACTCTAAATTTCATCAATATACATCATGTAATTTAAGAGTAAAATACCTGTGACATACGGTCGGACGGATCGGAAACTATAAGGGTTCCGTTTTTGCCATTTTGGCTACGGAACCCTAAAAACGGGGGAAAAATAGCGAACGAATCTGATTGAATAGCTCGTTTGAAATGTTCAAAAACGTCCACAAGAAATTATGTCAGAGCCCAGGAATCACTCATATTATTATCATACTCGTACACAGGTATATGAACAACCACTGCCTACGAACTCGATAAACTCGCTTAGCGGTATGTCACGACATTCGCAGGTTTAGCGCTTACTGATTACGCTTATTAAACAACGTAATATATACTAACCGTCATGCCTGGTCCGTGCTCACCGACATTGGCTGCGGTACGATCAAGCTTAAATGCTCCCGAGCTGAGTTGTAGTTGTCGAACGTTAGAAATACTCATGGTCAGCAGCCAGGAAAACGCCGCTCCCTCCACTGTCACGTAGTCGCAGTCTCTAATGGTTACCGATAAAGGTCCTGTAATTAGAACGTTATACACGTTAAACATAGTATACTTGCTTTTTAACGTATTTATCAAATAATTAATATGTCCGTTTGCATATATTTAAAAGCTTCTACCATCACTTATTGCTGTTTTGAGTAAATTGAAAAACGTTGAAATTAACAACAGCGTATTGATGTACTCGTTACATTATTATGCTTATGACCCAGTTAAAGCAAATGTCTCATGCGCTGGCATTTCAGAACGTTTTACATTTCATAAATGTTTCCAGAATAGCGATTTTAAAAGGCTAGTAATATTTACAAATGAGTAATAAGTATTATATGTACATAAATACGAATAAGTAATACAATTGAACAATGGGATTGTTACCAGATGAGCGATGTTATCTCTAAATGATAAAGTCTTTATAAAATATTTTATCATATATATATTATTATATTGGAAATGTAAAAAAACATTGCCCATTAAAGTAATGAAAATGTATGTCGAGTATAATAGAAACGTATACAATTTTCAAAGATTGTACATTGAAACATCAGAAGTCAATGTATCGGTTCTATTGTCTCTAATACTTTCTCACGTGTTGCATTTGGTTCCAATCGCCCTATGAGTCATTATCCTGTAAAACACGAATACCGAGTCGGGGAAACGTATATTTTTAGACAGCAATCCGCGGACGGACGCGGCTGCGAGCTAGCTAGCCGCTCTAAACATGTCCCTGATTTGGAATTTAAATTACTTCTGATCATTGCGGCACACCTAACTTCATTGATGCGTAGAATTTTATGCTACTTTCGGAGCGATTATTTCCGAAAATAATCATAAAATAAAAAAAAATGCTTAAAAACCTTAGCGTTATTAAAAGAACTAAGGGAAACATATCAACCCAAGCCTGTGACAGACGGTCGGACAGATATGATGAAACTATAAGGGTTCCGTTTTTGCCATCTTGGTTACGGAACCCGAAAAACGGTATGAAAAAAAAAAACATTCTTAACACAAACGCTAAGTACCTACTTAATGATGTTTTGAATCCCTATACTCGTACATGTTATATACTTCTTCGTATTGCGTCCTGTCATTCGATTTGCACACCTCGCAAAGTATTTTAGGAATTTACAAAGAATTAAACAAAAATACAATTACTGGTGGCCGGTTAAAGAACGAACTCTTCCAGACAAATTAATGTAGCTGTGCTCAATTTACTATTGAGTTAGGTTATTTTACTGTACGGGCTTAATATTTAATGTACAATACAAACTAGCATAATATCGTGTGTTCTTAACAGTCACATTATTACATTATGTACTCGTGTTTTATTTGTGTGTCGGGAAGTGGAGTGCGTCACAAGTGTCACAACTAAGCATCTGTTCATAACGCCACATGTCGTTGTAAAATCAGCGACTATTGCAATAGTCATTATTAACATTTTGTTTCACGGGGCTTAACACCAAGCTAAAACTATTGTTAAAGGTATCGGAATCAGAGTTGTGGTGAATGATTATTGATAACACACACAGCTGCTTAGAGTAGGGTAGACTGGGCACTGTTGTGACAGTTTTAGTTTAGTCGCCCATAATTTTGAGTTATCCAGGAGAAGAGCACTTTTAGGGTTACGTACCAAAAATGGTAAAAAAGAAACCCTTATGATGCGAATGCAAAAAATTAAAGTCTAGCTACTAAGTCCAGTATATACCTATCATATGAAAAAAATGGATCTGCACATTTTTGTTTTTTCTTTATAATATTTTCTATTGTGATTAGATTTTGTTTTATTCAGGAAGATTTGAAAAAAGAACACTGTTATGTCCGAAGTGTACCGAACGAAAATTTTGATATTTTCACTATTTGTATAAATAAACATAAATATTCCACGAAAATTATAACCATGTCTCTGACTAGCAAATTTATTTAATTTTCATAATACCTATTTGAACAACCCGCTTGCGTTAAGTTGCACCTCACTTGTATGCCATGCTATAGATATCAGGTACAAACTTAATTCAACCGAAACCGGGTAGTAATAATGTTAGGGTAAGGGAAAGTTTGCATGGAACCCTCGGTGCGCGAGTCCGACTCGCACTTGTACGGGTTTTTTATTATGAAGTGTGCATTTATCTACGGTTAAAAGAGCAAGTTAATAAAAAGAGAAAATAAATAGTGATCAAACCCCAAGGGCGGCTGTGACAGCGCTTAGAGACGGTAGTGACAGGTTCAAAAATACACCAAAACCAGATTTGATTTGTCATTGACATTAAGTCTAGTGCATTCTTAAATTATTTTGCTTATACACTTGACCACGATGACAAATCTTACTTCACCGTGATACAGTTTCCAACTAGTACGGGAAGTAAAGGACATCTTTGTACTCATTCCTTGTAATCAACAACGTAAAATTAGGGCTTATTGTTCCTAATTTACTTGTAATTGTAATTAAAATATAAACTAATTTTTGTAATTGTTGGTTGATTACAGTTTTATTATTACGAGTATTTATTTTGAACTACCACCATAATGCTGCATGAACTGGACTGCGGATTGGACACTTTAATAGCTTATAATTAATGTGGCGCTATAGCACCTATAATAATTGTAGAAGCAGTCTTTTCATCACAACTAGTCAAAGAATTATACTTTCCTAATTATATCACTTAAAGGTCCCAAACTACATAAAAATATTGATAACATCTATACTATTATAAAGTTGTAAATATGAAATGTCTGTACATTGAAGATATACAAAAAAAGTGATACGGACTATTTGGAGTCCTTGAATCGAAAAATATTGTTTTGTATTTTTTGTCGTTGTGGTCTTTCGTTAAAGTTTTCTTCACATTTACAAGCGAAAAATAAAATAATTTGTGTCACAACTGTATCCAAAAACTATGTGTCCACCGTACGCGATGCTTTTTGTCGCAAAAAATATTTGTCAGTCCAAAATGAAATATCTAACGTTTAATTTAAAACTATGAAAGATACTCATTACTCTATCTGTACACATATAACTACAATTACTAAATGTACCTACTTTTGACTGGAATAAAGTAGGGATGTCACGAATGACGTTTTCGTCGCATTCGCGAATGCGAATGCGAATATTAAGGATGCGAATGTACGAATGCGAATGCGAATGTTTTTGAAACCCATTAAAAAAACTCAGTAAATCAGTCAGTTCTTTATTTCTCTAATTACGTATTTAACATAATATGGCAGTAGAGAGAAAAATATAGATCTCATAGGTTACAGTCTGTAACTGTACTGTACCATATAATGTCATTACGCAACACAACAATCACAGTAAACCAACTTAGTGAAAACTAAAAATGCTCCCCCCCTATTGGGCAAAATGAATCACGTCATGCGGCTAGCGCGCTCTGCGCATGCGCGAGTCGGCAGCGGGCAGCCAGGGCGGGCGAAACTTGTCACGACCTGCACACATTCGCATTAGCCAATAATTCGCATCGTTTGATGCGAATGCGAATGTTTCAAATGATACGAATCATTCGCATATGCGAATGCGAAAATTCGTGACATCCCTAGATAAAGTAACATAGGGCCTTTAGCAAATATTGCGCGCCTACTGACTGTGAATCGCGTTCAGATAGACGCGCTCAGATAGACTCCTCTCTCCCCTGACACCGCGCGCACCTCGTATTCTATATAGTTTCACTGATATCACAGTGTACCTTAGCACAACCCTACCTACCCCCCTAATGGCAAAAAAGTCTTAAATTAATTCATGAGTGAGTAAATGTGATTGATGTATACGACAGATTGCATATACCTAATATTTTTGGAAAGTATACAATACAAATATAGCTCTAATATTATTAATATTATTATTCTCTTTGGTTTTTACCTACTGATTTAAATGAAGTTACGAAACGAATTACTACGTAGGGTGTAGCAGTTTAAGTATCTTGGACACATCCTTACGGAGAAACTGAAAGTCGACAAAGATATCGAGAGGGAAAGAAAAACTTTATCAGATAGGTGCAACATGCTCGCGCGCAAGTTTAGCGGGTGTTCTGAAGAGGTCAAGGTGACGCTCCTTAGAGCATACTGCCAGAGCTTTTACACCAGCCACCTCTGGACTAACTTCACCATCAAAGCTATTAACATCTTAAGGGTTCAATATAACGACGCCTTCACAATCCAGATGAGGTTACCCAGATTGTGCAGCGCGTTGGGCATGTTCGCCGATGCTGGGGTGCCAGATTTCTTTGCCGTCAGGTCAGTGATGACATGATAGTCCAATTTCCAGGTTCTGGTTGTCTCTTCATCGGGATGCGAACCGAAAGTAATTATAATTGAACAGTCTTTTTAAATTGTATGCGATTTCATTGTCGATGTTTTTATTATTATTATTTTTACTTATTTTTATATTTACTGGTTTGGGTATTTTTGCCTGAAATAAAAGAAATATTATTATATCGCGCCGATGTATAGAATTAAACAATATTATAGTCCGTTTAACACATATTATTTAAATCTGACATGTTTACTCAACAAAATCTACCGAAATTAATTCGAAGGAATTTAGTTGATATTGCAGATTTTTTGTTGAATTTGCTATCGGTGTGAAAAAATGAACAGTAATTTTAAAATTCCGATGCCAATACATGGCATGAGGTTGTGCGCGTAACATTAACTCTGGCTCTGGCTCATAATAGCATTAGAATAAGGGAATATGCATGAATTTTAATTATTGCTTTATTTTTACTACAAAAATAACCAAGTCATAAGCCATTAAACATTTCATTCTAACTCTTTCTAGGAATACAATATTTAATATGGAGTTTATATGACCGGAGTGCACCATGACGTAACAGTGCATGTCGGACCTCTCTGTCTCATTAGTAGTTTAAAATACCTATATCTGGCGTATTCCTTGGCTGATTTAAATTTTGATTTCACATTTTGAAATAGTTTTTACGGTATTTTGATATTTAGTTACGAAAAACGATAAAACAAATTCATGCATGTACCCTATTAGATGCCTGTGACATACGGATAGGCGGACATAACAAATCTATAAGGGATACTTATTATGTATTTTTAGGATTTTTAAATCTTAATATGTGCTTAGATCATACCTTGTTATCATAGTGTTCTTAACTGGGGCCGCTTATCACGCTTAGTGCCATAACTGCGAAATTGGAGCCGGCAATTTTGACCTTATTCTCGGGACTTGGAAAGTGCTTAGACCAGAATTGTTTATCGCTTTAGTTAAAGCACAATTTTTAATGACATGTTGGGAACGCGAGCGACGCTACTACATTCAAATATAATGGGCTAATATTTATCTAAGGTTGTCTGCATATTCTTGGTCGTTGTAGATTGAGTGGACATCCGGAGTGGATGGAGATATGTTTGGTTTGCTGATACAAAGTTTAATATAGAGACAGATTTTTTTTCACTGGCGTGGCGTTAAAATGTTAAACGCGTGTACTGCAGGTCATTGGTGAAAGAAACGATGAACGTCGTAAATTCACATAAATAAAAACCGGCCAAGAGCATGTTGGACCATGGTCACGGTCTTTGTAGGGTTACGCAGCCGTTGCTACAAAAAATGCACTATATATGAAAAAGTGCACCAGCAAAAGACCGTATCTTCAAGGAACTTACGGTCTTCTCTTGAGAAGCGTATTTATTCAGCAATAACTCAAAAACGGTATATCCGATCTTGTTGAATACAATTCTCGTTGAAAGTGTAAGTTTTGTGTTTGTAATTTTTTTCATGATTTTTGGCTATACCGTTTAGAAATTAGAGTGGGAGGGATGGGGGGACGGACACAATTTATGCAATTTTCGGATCGATTATTTCCGTAAATATTCACTTAATGAAATATTTTTTTAGAAACCTCAAAGTGGCTTTAGAAAATCTGTCGAAAAATGTGCCACTCGCTGACCCTTGCAGATTTTTTTTTTCAGTTTTTGTTACACATGGAGTGCCCCCCTAGAAATATTTATTTTTGTTATTTAAGTAACAAACTAAGTAACGGCTTACAAAAGACACCTATACTCCAAATTTCATCAATATATGTCTAGAAGCTTTTGAGTAAAATGCTTGTGACATACGGACGGACGGACGTTCCGTTTTGTCTACAGATCCCTAAAAAAAACTACAATAAAAAAAAACAATAACAAAAGAGCTTATCTCCCCAGCACTTACGTCCTTTTGTTGAGAAGCGCAGTTTTTTGGCAATAACTTAAAAAAGCTATGTCCGATCGTGTTGAAAACAGTTTTTGTTGGAATTTTTTATCAAGCTTCATATTTGTGACTTTTTCATATTTTTTTGAACATACCGTTTAGAAAATGAGGGTGGGGGGAGGGGATAATTTTTGCTACTTTCGGAGCGAATGTTTCCGAAAATATTCAATAAAGCAAACTTTTTTTTAGAAACCTCAAAGTGTTTTTAGAAGAACTGTTGAAATATGTGCCGTGCCACACATTGATATTTGCTGTATTTTTGTTTTCAGTTTCGGTTACATGTATGGAGTGCCCCCCCCTAGAAATATATAAATATTTTATTTAACTATTAAACTAAGTAGCGGTTTACACAAGACACCTATGCTCCAAATTTGTTTAACACCTCTATGCTCCAAGTTTTTGAGTAAAATGCCTGTGACATACGGACGGACACACAGACAGGACAGACAGACAGACAGACATGACGAATCTTTAAGGGTTCAATTTTTTGCCATTTACCTACGGAACCCTAAAAATGGTTACTTAGGTGAATAAATTGTTAAGAGAAATGATAACAAACATGCAATCTTGATTTACTCCTCAACGTTATCCCATTGTACTTAGAGATATGATATGATGATACGTGGAAATGTAATATTAAAAGCAAGTATTTTAATTAGGAATCCAAGACAGGAAACATGAAAACTCATAGTGCAAACCAGTCACGCATACGTTCGTTCGATAAACAGCTGCATAGCCAATGTGCAGGTAGCGGATACCTTTCAGTTGGAACCTTGTAGATACCATATCACACACCCAAATCACAGTGGTGTAGGGCAGCATATTAAATAGCCTAGTCCAGGGGTCGGAAACCTGCGGCTTGCGAGCCACAAGCGGCTCTTTAGATTGGAAGCTGCGGCTCTATAAATAGATTTGTTTTTGTTTTTTTATCAGAAAGCTATATTTATTCGACAAGAAAAAAATGTGTGATTTTTAAAAGCTTTGAAATTTTGTTAATTGTAATTTTTGACTCTTTCGACTCAAAAGGTTGCCGACCCCTGGCCTAGTCAGCACAAAATACTGTTACGACGCTTATTTAATTTAATTTATATCTGAACTTAGCACTGCCAGAGCATGTGTGAGAATATCTTCGCATGGCAAACACTCAGATGGCGAAGCGAGAACAAAACTGGCTTTAGCGAATGTATCATTATGCTAAACTAAATGGAGTCATGATATTGTTACGATACATTATACATTCGCTTTGCATATATGTAATATGATAATAAGGATAATCATAATTACCTTTGATATTGCTAAAGGTGCTTTTTTCGATACGTAGAACATCGCACTTTTCGATTTCAAGGTAAACACTGATGACGTTGAGGTTGATTGCCGCAAACTTTCTCATAAGTACCACTCTGTTACCAGATAGGTAAATGTGCCGTGCATCTTGCAGCTTGGCTAAGGAGTTGGCGCCAAATAGGACTGATTCTGCTCCGGTGATGATAAGGTCTGTCGCCGATTCAGGCAGATCTCCTTCCAAAATGTCTATCGTCTGGAAATAATAAGAAACAGTTAAATTTTGTGTCTGACATCGTAGCCATAGTTTGGGTTCATTTTGGTGATAATAAATCAGTTTAGTCAAGACGACGAATTCTGATTTTTATAAACTTGTCTGATATTATTTATAATTTGCCCATAAGTATTAACAACTCACGAAAACTTGTAACGTGATATCAATTTATCAATGACCTGAAACAATGAGTATATCCTTTTCTCGTCCACATCCCGACTAACGGTATTTTCAAGTCACGAGTTAGGAGGATGTTGAATATTTCCGCCAAATAGTAGTCTATAACAATGTTCCGTCTGATCTATTATACTAGTGGTCAGTCATTCTTTGTTTAGTTTAAACACCACGTCACAGTCACATTGTGCTATGACTAACCTTATCATAAACCTTATACACACACGTCTATTGTAACCGGAGCCGTGTTTATGTTTAGCATGAACCTGTAAATGTGGGGGTGTTCTGTGTGCTTCATAAAAGGTCTTTTGTTTTCTGATATCGTTAATATATATATGACATCTAGGTCTATGACGTCCATTTACTTTTCTTATAAATTGTATATATTTCGATACTTGATATCCAACTACTGTAAAAGGATGAACTGGCTACTCATAAGTACTCAGTATACATAGAAGAGAGTAGATGTACTTTTTTTGTAGAAACCACAGAGTACCGTTGTATAGCTGAGACGCTGACGACTGTGTTTCTCACGATTATCCTGATAAACGATAGGACTCCGACGGCTTCTGACTTTCTGACTGACCATGGCATGAAACTTTGGTCTTTGATATTTTGTCTTGTGCTTGGGATATGGAGGACTTGACTGTAAACATATTTTCATCACACTTTCCCGTAAAGGGTACACACAGGCGTATAGAGCAGCTATAGCCGTCGTACGTCATTTCAGACTAAGGAAGTTTCATGTCAGTCAAGGATTATTGCCTATCTTCAATACTCGACTATAATCAATTTTACTGTGTATACGACTTATACGGTACATTTAATTGAATTAGGTATATGTATATTTTACTATTATTTGAAAGAATTTTGCAATTCAACTTCAAAATCGGTACCATCTGGCAGTATGGCCTGTCAAGATTGAAAACTAAACGCAGTTCTTAGTATTAGGCCTGTGAAAGAGTATATTGAAAAAAAAAAAAAAAAACGGCCAAAAGCATGTCGGCCCATGCTCGATTTGTTCGATAATTTTCACAAAATCATTTTTTCATAGTAGCGACTTTTCACATCACGTTCTTTCATGATCGGAAATTTAATTATTCGTCTTTCTTCATGTAGCAATTTCTCATAAAGCGTTTTTAATGGTCGCGTAAATTTTTTTCGCTGATTTTACTAGAATGTTATTTTATCAGTCGCATATATTTGTAGTATATTTTTTCCCGAACTCGATTTTTTACATCTTGATATTTTATTACTAGCGAATTATATTACCTGCATAAAACTCCGATTAATACAAGAATTTTATGTAAGATGGTCCCTTGATAGTATATTATAGGCATTGGCTGATAAGTAACAGTTTATTATAACCTGAGAAAATTTGAAAAATCAGCGGAAATAATTCGTATAGTTTTCAAAATTGGTAGAGGGCTTCCTTTAGGTATTTTGATAAACTTCCTAAAAGTCCTCGGGCGTGGGGGCTATGCTGACGTCAGGATTTTGGTTTAACTGAGAAACTGTCACTTTTTTCAGTTATTTGCCTATATCTCGAAAACGATTAAAAATACTGGCACAGTTGCTGTTACAAAAATATATTTAATGTTTTTCATATTTTTTCAACATACCGTTTAGAAAATAGAGGGGTGAAGGGGGGGGGGGGGTTGGTTGGTTGGTTGGAACGACACAATTTTCGCTACTTCCGGAGCGAATATTTGCGAAAATATTCACTTAATCATAATTTTTTTTAGAAGTTCAAAGTGTCTTTAGAAAAATTCGACATATGTGCCACACTTTGACAATAGAAAAATAATCAGTTTCGGTTACATGTGTGGAGTACCTTTCTAGAAATATATATTTCTTTTACTTAACTATCAAACTAAGTAGCGGCTTACACAAGACACCTCCCAAGTAGCACACCAGCTGTATAAGGGCTTATACAGCTATTATGCATCCAGTTTGAGCGTTACAAGAGCTGTATAAGCTCTAATATAACTTGAGTGTTACCTAGGCTATGCTCCAAATTTTTTTAGTTTGAGAAAAAGCGTCGCTGGAGGCCAGGTCCAGGCTGATGAGTGTGTGAACCAGCGATTCTAAGCGCTTTCGCACTTGGTAAGAGCAGCAATCGCAACATGGCTCTTGTGAACTAGTGCATTGACATGCAACAGCAACACACCCTTTTATAGCTTTCCTGGCCTTTTTTCTTCAATAGCTCCTCGTAGTCTTTCTAATAGCATTGCATTATATGTCCCAGTTATGGTAACACCCTTCTCCTTGTGGTCGATCACAAGAATTCCTTTTGAATCCCAAAAAAAATTACCCATCAGCTTTCCGACTGATTCTGATTCCCTGAAGTTCTTCGTAGGTGGTGCACCCTCCTTTTGCCACTGCATTGAGTCTTTGGACTCAGGTTCAAAATGATGAACAAAAGTCTCGTCTCTAGTCACAAATTCATTCCAATAGGTGAGCAGGTTTGTTACCGCACAGATTCAAAAATTGGTTCGATGATTTAACTTGTTGTAACGTTTATTCCAAAATAATTTGTTTTAAGGGCGACGTATCTTTAAAACAAATCACGCTTATCATTTCAATCCAAATTAAGTAATATTTCAAAGCATTTTTTTTCAAATCATTTCTCATAAGAGATAAGCAAAAAGGTTTTATATAATTTTATCTACGTCTGCTTTATTCCGCGAATTTACTTCCCCTCGTATATTTAGTCAACTATTTATTTACCAATTAGCATAGAGTGATGGGCTAAAAATAAGGGCTACTAACGGATACGGGCAAGTGATTGAATTACTGGTTTATACGGAGGGGACGACGTTAAACACATAAACAACTATGCAATTTATTTTAATAATAATAATACTGGCTACAATTTCTATTAGTCGCATTTTTAATAAAAAAATATATATTTGGTGTCCGTACCGTCATTAATTCCTGGAATAACTTATTGAGAGACTGTTACACTAAACAAAACAGTTGACTAAAGTTCATTTTCTAAAATAAATTATTATCACAACGCAGCAGGAACATTCTGTCATAGATACATAGGTGGTAGCGTCTTGTATTTCACCGTAATGTTATCAAGTCATTCGAGTTCATGTTTGTGATAATTGATAACAAAACCATATTGAATTACTGTTAATTATATCTATTTTAAAAGGATAATTTTCATATTACGTGTCGTAGGCATGTGTCAGTGACAAACCTAAATATTGAACTCTGAAGTTAAGTCGCGGTGTGTGACGAGAAATAGGTGCACCCGAACGATAAATATTCAACAACTTGCTATGAGATCGAACTTATTTTTAAATTACATGCCGGTACACAACAGTTTAATGAGTATTATGCAACGCCTTCAAAACGCAACCTCACTACGTAATGCAAACTTTTTGGTACTGGGTAAGTACTGACTCAGAATCGGGTTTGAACACTTACGTTTTGCAAATATAGGCCAGCCGAGTTGTGTTGACCTTTTACGGTATCGAAAAGGCCTGATTACCGCAACATATGGTCAATTTTATTGCCGATTTGATATTTCAGTAAAATTATTCGGTAGAGGTAGAGAACGACCGAATAGTACTTATAATATTGTGCTGGAGTAATATTGTTAACCAAACAAAGCAAACTGTTTTCTTTTCTCGCATGGTAGCTAAATAACTCAACAACAATTAATTAATTCTTTTACTTTTTTCACTAATATCCCTACCTTTTTCATTCTAAGATTTGGTTCTTTTTAGTTGCATATTATATTTTTAATCAATGATCCTTTCATCATTCGAATATGTATTGTTTTATAATAGGTACCGAAAATCACATTTTTCGTAAAATTTTTCGTAGCGTGACTGTTACAACCCTTGGAATTAATAGCTTCTATTACCTTTACTCGCAATTCTTTGAATTCATTACGGGAATCATACACCATCCTCCTGATTCTAACTAGATGTCTGGATCTTGAGACAGAGAGAGCGTCAAGTCAAGCTGAGTTTGTAATAACTTTCTTTTATTATTACTCAATGTATTTTTAAACGCTGATAATAAGTATTATATCTACAAGTGCTTGTATAAAAAAATAAGACAACTTCATGTTTCGGCTAGTTTAGTAGTTAGTTAACCAGGAAGTAAAACACTAAACACTATTGTACCAGCATATTAACAACAAAACATAATTGGTTATAATTTTATAAATATTTATGTACAAAGGTATTGAGATTAGATTATAAACTACTGTAAGCCGAACAGATAATACGGCACGTATTATGTGAACATTAGCTTCGTAGTCTGCGACTATTAGGTAATTTTTAGTGACCGAGCGAAACATGTTTTTTTGCCGAAACCGAAGGTTCGGCTTGATTACGGTTTCGGCCGAAACCGAACTTTTTATAAACGTGATTAAAAGTTGATTAAAAGTATTAAAACGTTGAATATAATGTCAGTGAGTCGTTCTTTCCAGATATTTGTCTAATGAAATGTCTCGCCGGCCTAATCTTTTATCAAATTGAAATTTCAACATTGTATAGTGACACAGGGTCAAAATTTAACTACCCCTAAAAAGTGAAAAATTTAAAATGTTACACTAAGTGTAATTACTGAGGCAGCGACTTGTTAATAGGCTATTTGACATTATTGTTATGGTATATTATGAAACGACGTCTTAATAATAGAAATAATGGTGAAACTACTACAATATCATAAAAACTCACCGAAATACAACGACGTTAAAAGCACATTTTTGGACTTTCCCAAAAAACGCTTCATACTAAAGCCTACAAGCATGTGACGTCACAGATTCAGATTCAGATTTTTATTCATAAAATTCAGTATTTTACATGTCAATTTGCTATTTAATAATTGGTAACATTATTTTTTTACATTAGGGTTACTTATTTATACATTGCTAATCGTTGAGATTAATACTTTTTCAGAATTACATGATAATCATAATTTATATTTGATTAGTTCTATTTTATTATTGCTGTCGTTATATTAGTTCAAAAAAACGTAGTTCTCGTATCTATACGTAGTTAAAATGTAGTTACACGTATTATAGTAGGTATTTTAATTTCAGTGTAGGTCGGCGCTCTCTAGCAATGAATTCGTTGATATTATAGCATGCCAGATCGATTAGAAGCATTTTTAGTTTGTTTACAAACTGCTTATCTGTATCAGTTGCTCTTATGTCCGGTGGAAGCGAGTTGTATAATCCAACGACGTCGAGTGACTTCCGAGCCTTCGTAAGTCTACGTCTAGGAACGATACGGGGAGGCATCCTGCGAGCATATTTATCATGCGCCTGAGAAGCAGTGAAGCTGGCTGGGTTTGTTCTTACGTACTTACACGCCTATAATATGTAGACACTCGGTAGCGTTAGTATCTTTGATTGCCTGAATAGTTCTTTTGCAGGATGATCGAAAGACTTTTGCATTATTATTCTAACGGCCCGTTTTTGCATTTTAAATGCCTTATCGCCATTTGCTGCCATGCCCCACAGATCTACCCCTTGGGTTAGTATGGCGTGGAAGTATCCTTAATACGCTTTTTTTATATATTCGTGTGACAGGCTGGGGGCAAGTCTAGAAAGTGCATAGCACGCTGACGCCAGTTTATAACACATCGAGTCTATGTGAGGGGACCATGTTAGGCCTGAGTCAATGGTACAGCCCCAGGTATTTAACCCGCTCAACTTGTGGTACTTGTATGCCGTCGAGAGTTATGTTTAAACGACTACACTTGTTCGATTTCAATTGAAAATGCATAATGTTAGTTTTTTCAACATTTACTGAAAACCACAGTGATATTTGGTTAATTGCATTTTTCAACTTCAACTCTAAACTTTCCAAGATGTCCGCACTCACCAGCACGCATGTGTCGTCAGCGTAACATACGAATTCAGAATCAGGACTAGCTATTTCAATATCGTTAACTAGAATTAAAAATAAATTGATTCCCATTGCGGAACCTTGTGGGACTGAGCAGCTACCGATGGATTCGAAATCCGATCTTGATTCTAACACGTACGTACTCTGCTTTCTGTTGCTTAGAAATGACCGAATGCTTTCATAAAATCCTCTTGTGATACCGTAGTGAGATATTTTTTTTAGAAGCAGAGAATGGTCTACCATATCGAAAGCGCGCGACAGATCACAGAATATCGCTGCGACCTGTCGCCCGCTCTCGAGGTGCGCCAACACCCGCGTCACGACATCGCGCGTCGCGTGCGCCGTCGACCGGCCCGGCTGGTATGCGTACTGGTCTCTACTTAACAGGTTGTTTGTTGTAAAATATTCTATTAATCTATGACTCAATAAACTCTCAAATAACTTTGAAATAACGGGAATTAGGGATATAGGTCGATAGCATTTTTCTAACGTCATATCTACTTTTCCTTTGTAGATGGGCTGCACTTTAATAATTTTTTCTCCAACTTGCTCGGAAATGTTCCCATTAATGTAGTAAAAACACACCGCGAAGTCCATCGTTATATACGTTGAAACGATAATCAATTTAAAAAAAGTGGCATTACTTCCCGGACAGGCCTGGGAAGTACACATTATTATGCAGGTTTTTACTTTTAATTGCATCCAAGACTTTGAAAATTCACCATACAGCCAATAGTAACGTACAAAAACCGAGATTTAAAAATACTTTATTGTTTTCTGCGTTTAGTTAATCCATGGTGAATGCCCATAGTAATAGAAAAAAAAAGAATAATAATTATTGTGTCCAAATCATTATACAGTTTATTTAGTCTTAATGATCTTCTGGGACTGATAAATATTTTGTAGCAAAGGTATGTGTTTTTTTTAATGCTATGCGTTTAGGAATTGTCGAATCAAGTAAAAGTAATAACGCATATATTTATTTTAACTATTGCTATGGATTTTCTTTTTATTTATTTTCGTTATGTGAAACCAAATATACAATTCGGACCCTCAACTTTTAACTTTAATCTTCTTAAAAAAAATAAGGCGGGAACGTGAATTTCATTTTGTCAAAGATTGTCTGTCGTGTTATTTATACGAAAATAAGTTACATAAACATGTGTCAAATTTCCTCGCATACTTGGAGAAAAGCAGTATACATGCCTTGGCAGGAATGTCATTTCGTGGATTCGTATCTATTGAAGGACTCGGCTACGCCTCGTCCTTCAAAACCGTAGTGATCCACGAAATGACTTTTCCCGGCCTCTGCAGTAATATACTATTAGTTTGTCGGGGTATATTCCTTCCGACACACCATGATTAAATAATAAAAGAAACAGCGATATTACTACGGGCGAAAAATTGTCGAGGATATGGGTAGACATGTCATTAATATCTTTTGAATTTTTTCGCTTTGTTTTTTTTAAATGTTTTTATCGTGCAGTGTAAATGGTTCGAGTTTGAATTTTACCGTTGATAATAATTGTTGATACTTAGATAGATATTATAAACAAAGATCAGAAACAAATGAAAAAATTTTTCGACGATACTGGACTTGAACCAGTGCCTTGAGCCAGACCGGGGCAGCACGCTCTACCATCTGAGCTAATCGTCCACACCAGTAGTCGACGAATTTTGTCATCTGTTCTTGCTTATGGATCTCTGTATGGTGCATCCGACTCTTTAGCCGTTTATAATAATAACACTAGTGGAGTGATCCACTAATAAATTGCAAAAATTGTGATTATTATCATGATATTTGTAAAACAAAAAGTACTTAGATAGATAGTTTATTGCGGTTGCCTCACATGGTTTGTTATTATTCGCCATTGCATGAATGTAGTAATGGTTTAGTTGAGAGGCGCCGGTGGCGCTGCGTTCGGCGGTGCAGTTGCCGGCAAGCTTCGATACGAACATATTTATTGCACTGTTATTATTTTTGTATTTTTTGCATTTCTTTGAAGCTATGACGCGCCGACGCCCACGCTGCGACACATATCCTCGTTTGTTTGCGATATTTTACTATTTTTGTAATCACTGCGTATATTCCTTAACGTTGTCCAGTATAATGCTTCAATTCTCATTAGGTCGGACAGCAACTCGGTATCATTAGGTTTTTGGGATAGTATTAATTTTTATTTATATATCCGATGACGTAATTCACGAACAGTGTCGCTGACCCACAGGCTTATATCTGTTTTGATTAAACATGTTTTGTATGGGAAACAAATGTCAAAATAGTGTTTTATTACGTTAATAACTAATCCTATTTTTTCGCCTGCGCATATATGACATTTATTGAAGATGCTATTGCAGTCGTACAAATCGAGATTAGTTATAAAGCTAGTTTTGTTATTGTTAGTAAACGTTCGCTTCAGTATGTGACTACGCGCACAGACGCTAGTATCTTGTATAGGGAAAATAAGAACTTTGTTCTGCAGCTATGTTAAAACTTACGTTTAACGAAACGGTTTCATAATAAAAGTTACAAGCCATTTTATGTGTTATTGAATGGTATTATTCGTTATTAATATTTTAATACTTTAAAAATGGACTTTCCGTTCCCACCCAACTTTAAAGACTCATAAAACAAGGTACACGTAAGGTATCGAACTCAATTTTTTTATGTAGTTTTTATTTTGCTTGTTTTATTAGTACCTTATGTCATTTAAAAAAAAATCTAAATTGTCAAATGGCCTATTGTACATGCTATATTATAAAACAAGTTTATTATTAAAATATGATAATCATATTACGATGTATGCATTTTCGTTCAGTTTTATTTTTAATTTTTTAATTACAATCAGCTAGCCTCGAAAGGCTCATTCAAATATACTTATTCGCTTTTTAGTATTTCTATAGGAATCTTTATGTTCTATATAACGGTTTAAATGTTACTTGTACTTTTTTTAAAGATTAATAAAACATACTTAGTATAATGTTGCACATTACAATTCTTTCTTCTTTTACTTATTGAAAGTCATAACTTTAATTCAAAATCGTATAACGCTTCTACAAAATTACTTAGAACATAAGTCTCGTATTTTTAGAAGATGTGCCAGCCGTGCCGTGCGAAGAGAGACAGACAGACAGACACACTTTCTCATTTATAATATTAGTATGGATGTTGAATAACTTAATAAAATGACTGATGTAATGAAAACTGGCCAAGTCAAATCTAACCTAGTTTAAGATCTCATATTTTTAAATAACAGCAATTGTTATAGGTATCCAATAAAGCAAAGAAATAGAGTTTAATACTTGTTCATAATGTTATTTTGTTCCTATAAATACATATTTGAATTTTGCATAGAACTTGGCACTCATTTAGATCTCCATTCTTTTTGCGCCGAAGCTCACAGCCAAGCATAATTTTTGTATTAAACTTGGGTCTCCTTTTTTACATTTATGTTTTTGGTGGGATATCATTACTTTTTGTAAAGAATATAATAATAAATATATTGGGATACTTTGAAATATCTGCTTGTAAAGGTTCCAACGATACAATAAAAAAAAAATTGTATGAGGACCCCCTTTTTTAACTTTTTTTAGTATTGAACAAAGCATAATTTTTGTATTGAACTAGGCTCTCCTTTTTTACATTTATGTTTTTGGTGGGATTCTTAATTACACGTAGCCACAGAATAGATAATAGTAAACCTTCGTCGTATTTTACCGAAACGAATGACTGACTGCCAACAAACAATGGGTCATGATCTATTTTGCACATAGTTGAACGTTTAAAACTAGGTGGAGGAGGCGGATGTACAGCACAATACCTAGTGATTTTCGACTGGCTGTAATACGGCATAAGTCAATTGAAACAATGGTTGGGTGCGTCCGAGACGCAGTTAACTGCAAAATATTTTATAGCGTACGTAGACACTTAGTTTTAAATTTGCGGTGGTGATACATACCCGAATCTAAAACAAAGACAATCAAAGTTTAAATAATGTTTAGTATATTCGTTAACGTTTGGAATACTTTGCAACCTTTCATAATTTTATAAAATTAGTTTTATAATTTACTTGGGTTACGCAAAGAATCAGCAACTTCCTAATTGGGACAGGCCTTTCGGATTATAGTTGCTTGTTTTATATATATGTGTTATGTAAGGGAAGGACATTTGATTTATGCACACATTGAACTAAAATCTGTGGCTATGTCACTCTGATATCCTTGTCTGTGGAAACTTCTCCAAGTATACTAGACTCGATCTTAAGTCAGACTTCGGAGAATAATTGTACTACGGTGTTAGCTATAGCGTTGAAATTCCAGGTAAGACAGTGCTTCATAATGAATACCTAATTTACCAAGACTTTACGGGTCCACTCACCAGTTATTTATACTATTAAAATATGTAAAAATTTAATAGAAGTAAAAAAAGAAGTATTGTTTATAGGTCACTACATGAAACTTCTTTATTTTATTTTGTAGCTATGAGTGTATGTATGTCTTTTTGCGGCTACACCACGCCTAAACGGCTAGACGGATTTAAATTGCTTTTGGTACACGGTAGGGGTATATGGTTATAGATGGCTGTAGGATACTTTTCCAGTTATTGATAAAATACAAGCTGATGTTGAATAGAGTCTGGCTATAATATCTTTACCACACCAATTTTAATTGTTTTATCTGTGCATTGGTATATGACAACACTGAATATAGGCCACTAAATACTCTTGATACTTCTGTATTATCCTCAAAGTACAAATAACATTTTAGTATTATATTTAGCAAGTTTATTATTTCAAAAACATTACCTACTGCAACCTCTGCAGTAATATATTATTATTCACCTCCACCAAGAAATCGTTATCTAATAATGTGGTACCTACATTGACCATGACTATTTATTTCTACCATTCTAATATTATAAAATCATTAATTTCTACTACTCATAACAGAAATTCTCTTCAGATATTGTCTTTTGCTAGTGACATTAACATCTTCTATTTTTTTAAGTTTATTTAGACCGAGTATCATTTTCCTCTTAAGAACGTCATTTAAACCAGCTGTAATTTAATAGGAATAACAAATAAGTCACTAACACCATATAATATATTCTCGGAGGCTACTAAAAGCTACAAGGCTTCACTTGAACATTATTTTAACAAAACACATATTGATGTTATTCAAAAATACTAAGATTGGTTAATCTTACTTGCCAAAGACTTAATGCAATGTAAACATTGCCGCTTTTGAGTGATAATCGCTTCTTGCTGTTGCTTTACATCATCGGTTCCCGCTGATCACTTTTATATGGTTTTCCCATAGTTAAACCTTTATTTAAAAAAAAAACCAACGCACGTAAAGATAAATTGTTTCTTAAGACACATAAACAACTTGACGTCTGTGACAGATACAAAACATTGCCATATCAAGTTTTTATATATTTGACAGTTCATTTGCTTGGAAGAGATAAAATGGTCCGACTCTAGTCGTTGTGAAAATATATTTTTCACTTCACTCGCTCGGAAAAATTTATTAAATGGAACTGTTCCGAGCGAGTGAAGTGAAAAATATCAAATCATCATTATAATAATAAAAGTCAAATCTTTGAAGTTCGAATTTATATTTTTTCTCAAAACCGACTTGTACAAAGACTTAAATGAGAGTGCGATGAGGTCGTATATGAATTCAAAAAGTAAAATCATCTTAAAACGTTATTTTACGTACGAAAAATATGTTATTATTTAAAATAATATTATTTCTTTTTATTATACACACGACTAATTGTTTTTTTTTTATTAAATAAGACTGCATTTTTTTATCGAGATTTTTTTTTAAAAGAGGTTGACAGTTTTGGTAGATTAAAAAAAACATGATTAAAGAAAAATAATGAGCCAATGACGTTTGCGCGGAAAAAGTTTCTAAGCTGCGTTTTGTTTATAATTAAACCGTGTAAAATAGCAGAAACAAGTCGAAATTAATGTTAGTATTTTGGGATTGTAGCATTTGTATTTTTTTAAGTTATAGTAATTATATGATCATTATTTCAGAAATAAAAAAAATATTTTTTACATTAATAATTTGATTCCTATGATAAGACCTAAACGCATAGTCCATGTTAAAAAAATATTTGCGAATTAAGGCGGGCTTAGTATATTATTCTAAAATGTTTTTAAATCAAATTTTTGAGAAAAAACACTATACAACACTATATTATGTTATAGCCTACGACTCGGTCCGTCCAGTATCTCATACTCTACCAGTAGTATTTACTGATGTCTGCCGTAATGTTGCTAATATGTTTATTTGGTTGTCATGTTATAACTATTATTTGTGTGTTTCGTAGGTTCATTCTTACTAGTTTTAAATGGAAAAAATAGTTTGTTTTTTAAAATATATTTCATAGTTTTATTACATCACACATTTCCTCGCTTTAGTGAGGTGAAAAGTTGTGTGTGGCTTCTCGTCGCTACGCTCAGGAATCTATATTTGAACCACTCGCTCCGCTCGTGGTTTAATCTTAGCTTCCTTCGCTTGCTCGGCTTTCAATTGAAGCACTCGCGCCAAATAACAACTTTGCTGCCTTGCATAACAAATAACTATTTCTACTCCTGTACCTGTCATTTACATAGTCGCTAAGTCACATACAATAACACTGATAATAAGTCGGCGAAAACTATGCTCTATGGCCTATAAAATCACTGTTTAGCGTGCTTTTATAGTTAATACATTTTTCATAAAAGCACTGTTTACCATGATATGCACTGTATGCCATAAACTTTTTTTTAGTCCTTATTATTTATTAAGTAATTACAGCGGTACCAACTTATAAAAACAATACCAACATAAACTCTACAAGTGAAACATTGTATTATTATTTTTTATTATTATTATGTTATTTACTATTGTATGTAAAAAACTATTGTCAATTATGTCTGAATTAATTTTTTTTATTAGTTGTAGATATTTTTATTAAACAACTGTTGGTATTACTGGCCAGTGCAAACAAATTAAAAAAAATAGCGAACCATAGACAAGCGTTATCTATCATATTTGAGTTCCCACAAAATAGATATAGTTTTTATTTGAAAATGAAATAGTAGTTTATGCAACTGATACATAATGGGAGGCCTTAAAATAAGAGTGTGGTTTTATGAAACGAGCGCTAACGAGTTTCATAATAGGATCACACGAGTGTTTTAAGGCCTAATTATGTACAGATGCATACACTACTTTATCTACACACATACTCGTATCATAAGTACTCTAAGATAGGTTCAGAAGTAGCCGTAGGGAAATGACCTGCATTACTAGTGCTACCTCTAAAATATCAGTAGACTATAGATATTAAAATAATGCAATAAAAAATAAATTTGAACATATACAGAAACAAATTATTTATTCACATCGAAGTCGTGCGTTTAGTCATTCTCCAATCTAAAAAATCTTTGTGTTTTTTTACTAGTACTAATTTTGGCTATCGATTTTTCTGACTAGAAGTTATTTGTTGTAATCGGGGCTGCATTTACGATAACACTACTACTCATATTTTCAACTTAAATGTAAATTACAAACAACTTTTAACAATTTTACTTTCGTAACAGCAAAAAAAACTACAGACAAATGACAACATTAATGGCGGCAATTCGATCCTCCGTCTAAACAAATCTTTTTTTTAAATCATAGACAAAGGAATGAAGTCCTTATTCTCATATCACTCAAGATCAAATGTCGTGCGATTTATAATTAAAAAACATACTGAATTGACGTTTCGTATCGACAATTTTTTTATATCTATGGATACTAGAATAGAGATCCACTTGAGTTTTGACAGCTGTTCCAAATTTAAGCTCGTAACGTTACAAAAATTTGTACTGAAATAACATTAAAGTACAGATTTTAACCTACTACCACCACAGACAAGTTCCCATAAAAAAATTGGTTGTAAAAAAGTGGTTTCCTACGGTTTCTGAACGCATTTTAGAGCACTAATGATATGTGGGGAGATAAAGATAATAAAAGCTAATTTAATGTTGTACTTAACCACATAAAGCTGTAGAAAAAGTAGTGTATGCAACGGTGTATAAGTGGTCTAAAAACGCTCGTGTCGTCTTTCTCTCTTTTCTTCGTCTTCGTGGCTCGCAAAGGCTCGCATCGCAACCCACGCTACTCGCGATTTAAGACCTCTTTTATATAACAGTTGCATAATAGTACATTATGTTATGAGTGTGGTACGTTGGTAATTACACTCGAGGCTATATCTTGCAGCGCGAGTCGTAGACGAGTGCTGTATAAAGCCGAGAGTGTAATGCCTCGGTTATACGTGCGTAACCAATTCTGTAGTCGTTACGTTTACATTAATCCGTAATCAGTACCTCAAATGTACGTAGGCACCTACATAAAATTATATATTTAAAATATCATTGCTTGAAACTATTTACACAATATTTACATTTAATAAAATAATCATACTTATGAAATATTCGTAAATATTAAATGTGTCAAATCGAATCAAAATGGCGCGCTGTGACCGATGCATTTGTCTATGCGCGCCCACGAGCGTTGAGGCAGGCTAAATGGCCAATCAGCCAAACATGAATAATATAATAAGCTGAATAATTATATCAATTTAGTACAATCAAAATGTTCTTTTGTATAGAAAACTATATAATTTATTGAAAATAATTGCTTTTACAAGTACCAGTTTAGATCTATTAAAATAAGCTAAAATGTTTTTTGTACCTAAAACCTATTTGCTGAAGTTTAAAAAAAAACTGTAATGAAAAGGCACTGGTGCGATAATGTAATGTAAAAAACACGCGTGTGTGACTGGATTACAGCCATAAAAACGGTGTAATGAGAGCCTCTTTACGAGCAAGTGTGTTGAAAAATACTATAGACATGGTTGTCACCATGTCTATAGTATTTTATCATCAAAGTTTTTGATATGCCACGCGTCAATTTGAAGCATATTTTTTTTTAGAAAATAACTCACATTCCGTTTATAATTTACGTGGGTTTAGGTGACTTTGATAAACATACGTTTGTTTTTGTTTCTTTTTTAATTAGCAAATAAATATACACGGAGTTTTATATGACAAAACCGTGACATTTTGTTTTTATAGCAGAGAACAGTCGATCCAAAACAAACAACTCAATCCAAACACTAAAAATGGATCAAAAGTCTACTTGAGCAATTTAAACCGAAAAAACTGACGAATACGAGTATCGAATAAAACAAGAATCTGCGATTTCTGTTGTTGCGTTAAACCACGCCGAAAATCATAATAAATCATAGCACGAATATTTTCACGAGTGAGTTCCATTCTTGCTGCGAGATGACATTTAAAACCCGTCAAAAACAAAACACGAGCGTTAATAAGGAAGAAAAAATATACCTTATATACTTAAAAAAGTTCAAATTTTACCATGGCGGTCAAATATGCTATTTAAGAAGATTGTAATCCCAGTTTCCGGATATATAAATAGCAGCCCTCGTATCGAATAAAACAAGAATCTGCGATTGTCAATTTGTTGAACAACAAAGTTCTGTTCAGTTTTTAAGTTGAATGGCTTTTGTCCATTAGGACAAATTTGCCAGCGTCAAGGTACGGTTTTATATTAAAAATAATGAAATAATGAGTTGATCCACACCGATTCATGTGGCCTGTCCAAGATGGACGACAAAGAATAAGCTTCTAAAAATATTAACAACGGGTACATCAACTGGAAGTAACATTAGATTTTCATGTCACAGCGATTGTTATTGGCATTATTTATGTAGGTGTCATCGACAACTTCGTATAATAAGACGCGAGAACGAGGTCTTACGACGACGGCTGCTCGTGTGCGTTAAACACGTGATGTCTGTAGAACACTTTATCACAGGCTGTCTTACGTAGCCATAAAGGCTGGTAAACGAAACAAGAAAATTCCAACCACATATTCCTATAACTGCCAAGAGCCAGTGTGCTACTTCCATTATGCTTGCAATAATGTCTGACTCCTCTGATGTGGACGGAATAATTGCTGTTATACCTACTTAAGTTATTATCCTACAAAATATGTAGCACTTGTCATGCACGATAAAAAAAAATGTGAAAGTTGACTTTAACCTTTTGTTATCGGCGATATGATTTATATGTTATGATTTGATGACATTATATGTATCTCAGAACAAACTAATTAATGCTTTGGAAATTTATTTAACACCTTAATACCTATATAGTATGCAAACACCCTGTAATAACTCAGAACGTGGGCTAACATGTTGCGAAGTCGTCTCAAATCTTACTATAGTAACAATAATTCCCAGAGTAGTGAATCAGCAAACCATCACAATAACGTGAATATCTTATATTTAGATAGTTTAAAACAATAACTATCGCTAATCCAAAGACCAAACTCTTTAAATATGCCGATTATATTCTTGTATATGACGGACGATTGTAAACATACGTTGAGGCAGTTTATTCCTCTCACCCTACCCATGTACAGTACGATTACTTTGGGTTTACCTCTGACATATGCTTTTATTCCAACAAACGACGTTTTAGACAGTGTGTAAGTAATATAAACTCTTTTACATTAGTGTTAAAATCGAATATCCGATGGAATAAAAGCATATGTCAGTGGAAAACTCAAAGTAATCGTACTGTACTTATAAACAGTATCAAATTATCTCGATAGTTGCTCTCGCAACAAAAGAGTAAAAAGTGGGTTAACGAAGTTAAATGTAATAAATAAATAAGGGTATAAATCAATCAATATTTAAAGCTTTCCCTTATTTATTTATGTTTTATGTAGGTAAATATAAGGCCGTGATAATTTCAATCGCTCCCAATAGCCGAAAACGGTCCTGAAATTTAGAAGTATCGTGGTACAGGGTGCGCTCGTCGCAGGAAGCGATCTCTCATTACGTTTTTTTATGGTGTGTTCGTTGATCTCGCGCAGCCCGGCTCCTGCATGCTGTTTTCTCTCGGACGCTTGAGTGAGAATGATCATTCCTTATGATTGGTATTTTATTTATCAATAAACTGTATTCTTTCTAAGTATTACGTCAATTAAATGTATAAAATCTTAACGATGTTGGTTCTGTACTCTCATTTAGTCTGTCATGTTATAATAGGTACGTGAATCATAAATGTCTCATTTTGTTTTTGTAAATTTTATACCAGCATTGTCAATGGCTCAAGTTATTATGGCGTGCTTTGGTTGGCGTCGTTTCTACGAACGTCTCGATGGAAATATATAAAAAAACACGTAATACCAGACCGCCCCACGCCCACCGTGATACTTAACTAAGCGACAGGTAAAGCCCAACCAGGAAAATAAAAAACTTCGCCATATTGCGGAAAACTATTGGAAATAATTTCTTCAACTGGCAATAGTAATATTACACAAGTCATTAAAGCCATCTGTCAATTGCTGTCAAAGTGAAGTGTTGATTGTGCATGGTCTATTTCTGGGATAAAGTGAGTTATTTGTGCTAAAAAATGCCGAAAACTATTAAAAGTCACTCAAGAAAAGTGATTTACAATATGATGAAGTATTTGTCGGATAGAAAGTCTGAAGGATTAGACTCTATTCCTCTAAATAACATCTCCGACCTTGTTGTCAACATGACTGGTAGGTACATCATACTTAGTGTTGCTATAATTATTGCTAATTTAACGCCCCCTGAGCAGGTATTTTATTTTCCTGGTCGGGCTTTATATGTATTCTGATCGTATGTATAAAGAGGTCTGGACCAAATGGAATTAACTGTCAATACTTCACGCACGTACTAAGAGGAGGCCGTGTGGTATACGGCCTGTGCACACCACAATAACTCGAAAGACGGAATACTAACGTGATTAATTAACTTCCGGCTTTGTGATCGATCAGGGAGCTATCAGCATACAATGGTCTGTAGCTAGATGCAAATATCAAGCGATATTGAATGGAATTTGAACCTATTAATTTTCTATAATACAGATAAAATTCACAAGTTTACGTTTGGAGCAATTATTTCCGAAACTATTCCCTTTACCAAATTTTTTTTGAACTTCAAAGTTTTTTAAAAGAAACTGTCGGAACACACATTGATATTTGTTGATTTTTTTCAGTTTCGTTTACATGTATGGAGTATTTAGAAATATCCCTAGAAATATTTTTTGTTATAAAACTATCATACTAAGTAGCGGTTTATACTAGACACCTATACTCCAAATTTCATGTAGTTTTCGAGTAAATTGCCTGTGACATACAGACGGACGGATATGACGATTCTATAAGGGTTCCCTTTTTGCCATTTTGCCTTCGGAACCCTAAAAAGGAGTTTATATTCGTCCCTTGACCTACTCATCAACGCAAAATCGAAATTACCGAAGGTACAATGAGAACTTTTGCGCTCTCACTCATGTTACGTAAGTTTTTGTATTGGGATTAAATAAGATTTTAATGTTTATCGGAGAACATTTATAAATATGCATGGCATGCACTGACCTCTGTATATATTACCACTGGACTGGCTGCTGTCAACTTATTATTGTACGTATTTGATTACCGGCATTTTGGCGCTGTAGGCACTGGTAGGCTGGTAGGTACTATACAACTGTTCATAAAACTAAAATTAGCGAGGTCCTCAAGCCGACATATGTAACTTATATATAGATTGTTCGTTATGACATATAACTTTGTGTTTCTGTGTGGGTGGGGGTGACAAGAAATACTATTCACTAAAACATGAACTGACTTTCGCAATTTTCGTTTCCACGGAATAAATAAGGCGACATTAAGGAGATTTGAATAGGCCAGTATCGAAAAATAAGACTCTTAGTTATTGGTTTCTTTAAAATAAATTTACATATTGTTTACATATTTAAATAGAAAAATACTTACTTGAATAACCATATCGAAATTATCAATATGACCTTCTTATAATAGTTTACGTCAAAATTAGTTCTCGTATGGGATGGGACACTCGCTGACCGTGAGTGCGTTTGGAATTCGTGCACAAAATGAACTGTCAAATGTATTGGACAGCCTATCCAGTGGAATAATTGAGATCAGTGTTTGTATTTTTCAGTCAATAAACAAAATAAAATAAATATAGGCAATGTTTTCTGTTTTTTTTTATTCGTAGAAGTTACACTATAAATTGGCCAAGTGCAAATCATTCCCGCGAAGCAATGTTTCTGTACCATTAGGTAGGTACCTACTATATAATATGCATATTTACTAAATTAGCAAGTTTGCACCTAGTTTGTAAATAACAGGTAATGTAAAAAAATTAAGTTAGTAAAAGACCAAATCTTCTAAAATTTCGCTTTGTTAAGAGCGGAGATAAAAGGGGGACTGCATTTTTTCCACATTTTCCTTCATAATTCGAAATTTAAACACTGGTAAAAAAAGAAAAACAGTTTTTGAATGTGCAACATCAGCCCTTTCATATTATACAATAGTTACCCTACGTGACCGTAGTAGCTGGATTTAAAAATGGTACATTACCCTACTTCAGAGGCTGCGAAATAGGGGATTGCGGGCCGAGTAGTTATAGATCTAGAGATACGAGGCCGACAATCCTTATTCGCGCCGGGGCTTGTATAGTGATTTTCTCGAATAAATCCAAGGAAATAATACAAATGTTCAACTTATATATTCGTATATGTCCTTAGATTTGGGAGGCAGCAAGTTCGACATTGCTAGCTCCGCTTGCGTTCTTATGTATATCTGGCGGTGTGCAATCAATCTCCATGTCACTTGATGATGAATTCATATCGGTAACAATAGCACATATTTTAATTGAAAACCAATCGTTTTATGTATAAACCGTAAAAGTATTTGTTTTTTTTTCTATTCCCGCTATAATACATTTCTTTCAACTATTTTTTTGTAAGCTGTTCTGGTTAATGTTTTGCCACTAAATCTAAAGATGATTTTATTTATTAAAAATGACAATACCTTATTAATTGGTTAATTAACTGTAATAAACTGTGTTTTTTTTATTGGCAGTGGGTATGCCATATAGTCAATAAAATAATAAAACCCACTGAAACAAAAGAAAATCTCTTTGTTGGCCATGGCCATCTTGTATGATATTCCACTATTGTCCTCTAATTTAAAATTAAAACGAATCTTCAACAAGTGATATACAAAGATGTAGTTGTAGGTGCTTCGCGTTCTATTATCACGTACCTAGAAAAGAACGACATTTCCTTGGATGTTTGAGAAAAAAACATTCGCTGTACACTTATCCATGTTTGCAACTATTTAAAATAGATGCCATTACATGAGATATAGTGGTCTAACAAACGGACAGGTGGACAGACTGACTCGAAACCTTCATGGATTTTTGTTTTGTTCCTGAGGTGCTACTCTGAAATGCGATATTCGAAGTTCGTATCGCGCCATCCCTCTCGCTCTCATGTTAAACTGTATTTGAGCGAGATGGCGAGATACGAACTTCGAATATCTAATTTCAGAGTAGCGACTCTGATTCGTCATATTCCTGATTGGCCATATTCCTTATTCGACACTTTCCTAACCGGTCATATTTCTAACTCGTCATATTCCTGATTCGTCATATTCCTCACTCGTCATTGTACAGTCAAATGAAATCGCAAACACGTGCGAAGTAGTTATACTTTGTACTACGGTTATTAGACAATAATTTACTTAAGTTGGAGTCCCAAAGAAACCGCAAATTTGTATGACTTAGCACATAAGTTCAATTTTTTGTCAAACTTGTTATAACTTAAATAGAAAATTATTATGAATAAATTATTATTAAATAGTAACTGTTTTCCTCTTTCACTTGCGATAAAATGCATTTCCTCTTCCGCACAATTATTACAAGCCATCTTCACCGATTAGAATTATATTACTATACTAGAGGTTGCCCGAAACTTCATTCGCGGAGGAGAAAAAATCATAAGCCCTCTTTTCTTCTTTAGCGTAGTCGAGTAAAAAGTATCCTAAACCACCTGGAGCTACCAAGCTAACCGTGTATCAATAATGGTTTAAATTCGTTTAGCCGATTTGGCGTGATGAAGCCATAACGACACATACAAACATTTCATTTCGCATCGCACTTGATCAGTTTTTGTTTCGTTTGAATGGAGAATCGTGTAACGAGGAGCTCCCGACGAGTTCACAAATTTACTATTAGATAGATAATGGAAAAAGGAAACTTTGTGAGAGAAATAGTGAGGCCGAAAAGAAAAAGATAAGAAAATAGTACCTACTAGTAGGTATTAAAAAAAATACAAAGTAAGATAAGAAAATAGTACCTACTAGTAGGTATTAAAAAAAATACAAAGTAAGATAAGAAAATAGTACCTACTAGTAGGTATTAAAAAAAATACAAAGTAAGATAAGAAAATAGTACCTACTAGTAGGTATTAAAAAAAATACAAAGTAAGATAAGAAAATAGTACCTACTAGTAGGTATTAAAAAAAATACAAAGTAAGATAAGAAAATAGTACCTACTAGTAGGTATTAAAAAAAATACAAAGTAAGATAAGAAAATAGTACCTACTAGTAGGTATTAAAAAAAATACAAAGTAAGATAAGAAAATAGTACCTACTAGTAGGTATTAAAAAAAATACAAAGTAAGATAAGAAAATAGTACCTACTAGTAGGTATTAAAAAAAATACAAAGTAAGATAAGAAAATAGTACCTACTAGTAGGTATTAAAAAAAATACAAAGTAGCTACTTTGTATTTTTTTTCTATCTGTCACTCCATTAGCCATTTACTATTTCGTATTCTAGTAGACACTAGAATACAAAAATAAAATAAGTCATGTCTCTGGCTGGCTAAATAAAATAAGTCATGTCAAGGATTTTTTTTATATCCTACCGCAACTACAATAAATATATGTAGTGAAATATTGAAGTAGTCTAATATGGCCACGGTTTGTCAGTCAGCGTAGAACAAGTAGGTATAGAATATAGAAAGCATCATTAGCCTCTGCATTGTCATCGGGACCTTAACATGATGACTGATACCGCTATCGGTGGCCTATATCTATTCCTGTTAACCGTGCCAATTGCAGCGGTATTTGGAACGGAATGCGTACCTACATTGTTTATCTCTAATTCACTTATTTAGATGGTGATTTGCTTGATAACTCATTACCTAATGTCGATCATACTTTAGTTGTATCGTTACGGTAACGGGCAAACTCAGCTTATGATTGTTCGATTAAATCTCTAAATTATCGAAAGAGACAGCAGTCACACTCGCGAAACACAAACCACAAATAGCACGTTTGCGAAGCTAAATCGGACGCTTTGTTGATCTGTACATAGGTACCTACATACTTGTTCAAAATACGATTCATTCTGCTTTCTCTTATCTACTCACGCCATGTTTATATGTATTTGGATATTTAATAGATCCTTGGCGACACTAATAAAAATATCCTTATTTTATATTATTTATAGTCTAAGAAAACTCTTTATTTATAAGTATAAAGTATTTTAAGTTATGTAAATATCAATTATGTATATTGCACCTTATTATTTTGTCAGTTCACACACTGTTAGTGCGTCAATAAAAACGGTTGCTCTCATGCTGGGGCAGGTAGGCAGTCTCCATTGTTTACAATGTTTTTTTGTTAAGTTTAGTGGCCTTCACTGGAACGGATCGGTGTCTTATATTATGATTGTGAGTAATATGTTTCGTGCTAAATCAACTTATACTAACTAGTAAATGTTCACTTTGTTCTTATATTGAAAGTTCAGTTTCTTATTTAGAGTTAATTAGGGGTTACTCGCGTAGTAAAAGCTCAATCGCTAATGTAATCTCAAATTATATGTCTGAGTCTCACAGGAGTTTTTTTGGTTAAAACTCAGTTTCTTACTTCAAAAACAGTTTTCTGAGTAGACATTATTTATCGCCAACCGGTTTTCTAGTTCAGATATTTTTACGCGTACCATCGGAGCCATCAGAGATCAATAATGCATCACATACCTACAAGAGAGAATGTGCCAGCCTAATAATAATTAGTCTATGAATAACACTTGATAAGTTACTTCCTCCGCAAGAAATACGTATACATTTCTCGGAAACCTCAGTTCCTAATAGTTACGGAGAGCTTTTACTTCATTATAACTGCTTCAACTTCAAGAATAATCTAGTACTTATGAAATCTACTTAGTTTAAAATGTAGGTAGTTTATGCCTTGTTTTATAAAACAAAATATAATTAATATGGGTACCTGATCACGGGGCACTGTGCAGTTAACAATAGTCCATGACGGGTGAGCAGCGGGGACACAATCGCAGAAAGTTTTATACCGGTTACACAGTCCGGGTGAAGTGTCTGCACACACTAGTGACTCAAACGCCACGAGCACCAGAAACGCGTACAGTCGCGACATGGTGCCGCGGCGAGCGCGACCGACCGCGCTTGACGACCGACATGCACAGACTGAGATCGGCACCGCCATCCGGCTGGCGGACTGTCCGCTCTAGTGATGCCACTTGTTAACAACACACGCATTTATCGACATCGATGATGCGATTTATCTATTACTAATTATTACACGTTAATTCATGCTAAACGATATCACTATGCCGGTCGACATGATCACATACAAGTGGTAATTGCACAAAACTAGCCTCATTAGTTGCTATTGTACCATTCCTCCACTCCCCCCACATTAAAGGCAACTTAAATACTGACGAACATCTAAAAAATTGAATAAAGTTATATAATAAAAGAAGATGCCCGCAACTTCGTTCGCGGAGAAGAAAAAGTCATAACGCCTCGCTTTTTCATCATGGTAGTCGGGTAAAAAGTATCCTATAACCATCTGGAGATACCCAGAAATCCAAAAAAAAATATTTTTCGTTTTAGTGACCTCCAAATAGTCCGTATCAGTATTTTTTTTTGATAATATCGTCAATGTACAGACATTTCATTTTTACAACTTTGTAATAGTATAGATGGTTACTAGGTTGTCTCAACTCTAGTTTCACAATCGTTCGGGAATCGTTCATTTTCCTTTGTTCAGAGGTTTTATTTTTCGCATGCATGTAGGTATGTCCCGTTGCTGGGCCTATACCCATAGATTTCCATCGGTCCCTATTTAATGCCTTTTCCGGCCAGTTGCTGAGGAATGTGTTCAAGTCCCCCGCCACCTCCGCCTGGTCCTGCCTCGACTGCGTCGCTCATCTTCCGTCACCCAATTTGTGGCTATGCTACTGGTGCATACGACACACGTGGCTTGCGCAATCCAACTTGAGCCTGGCTTTTTTTTGTATATATTTTGTATTGATTATAAATACATACGTATAGGGACGTGGACTATACGTCATGTGGTCGAAATTCGTGCTTAAACTACGACTTCTAATTCAAGACCAAAAAGCTATGACAGGTATGTCAGTGGCATAACTGTCCACTTTCATTAAATGTTGCTAAATGTTATTAAGATCTGAATGAAGTGTTAATCATAATCATAGCTTTATTGATAACTAGAAGGTGCCCGCAACTTCGTTCGCGGAGGAGAAAAATTCATAACCCTTTTTTATTATACAGCGTAGTCGAGTAAAAAGTATCCTGTAACAATCTAGAGATACCAGTGTACCGAAAATAGTTGAAATCAAATCAAATCAAATCAAATCAAAATATTCTTTATTCAAGTAGGCCTAGTTACAAGCACTTTCGAAATGGCAGTTCGCGGAGAAGAAAAAGTCATAACGCCTCGCTTTTTCATCAGTGTAGTCGGGTAAAAAGTATCCTATAACCATCTGGAGATACCCAGCTACCCGTGTACCAAAAATTGTTGAAATCCGTTTAGCCAATTTTGCGTGATGAAGCCGCAAAGACAAACAGAGACAGCAAAAAGTCCAAAATTCTCCAAATAGTCCGATACAGTCATTTTTTTTAAATATCTTAAATGTACAAACATTCCATTTTTAAAGCTTTATAATAGTATAGACTAGAAGGTGCCCACAATTTCATTCGCGAAGGAGAAAAAATCGTAACCTCCCCTTTTTTCGTTGCAAAAGTTCCAAGTCTAAGATATTTCAAGGTTGTATATGTGTTCATGGCACTACTAGACACTAGAAAGACCATTTAAAATAAATTATTTTATTATATACCACATTTGTGTTTTTTGTTTGGAGATATATTCAACGGTAAAGTTCATCATGTGTGAATTACAACGAGTACTATTTCGAAAATTGAGCACCCTGCTGTATTTAAGTTCCTTACAATTGTGTCAAATCACCGCAGTATATTTTTTATGAAATGGTTATTATGTATGGTGCCTCTGGACCTTCCTATGCCATGGTCAAAAAGTGGAGTCACTTATTTAAACTTGGACGGGAGTCGATCGGAGACGACTCCCGCTCAGGGTGGCCTACATTGGTGGTGATTGGAGAAAACATAGATATAGTCCGAAAATTTCGATAAAAAACTCCGTGATGAAACTTCTCGGGCTTTTTTAGAATTGGGTGAAAACGACTTGGTTAAAGTTTGGTTCGCGAATAGATGAAACATGGCTCAGACAGTATGACCCATAGTGTAAGCATGAATGCATGGAATAAAAAGGGTGAATGAAAGTCGCTGGAGAAGTATAAAATGCAAAAAACAGCCTTTTTTTAAGTTAATAACCACAGTGTTTCGAGACCGAGATGGCATTCTCTTAATAGATTACTTAGAAAAACGCTCTACAATAAATGCACTTTATTGTACCGATCTATTTAGACAGATGTGACAACCCATATTGGAGAAAAGGAAGGGCGTACAAAGAAAGCTATTGTTTTTGTAAGACAATGCACTCGTTCACACCGTGTTGCGAGGCGTGCCATGAAAGAAGGTGACAAACACCCATTACAGTCCACATTCACGAGTCGTCTTAACGGAAAAGCGATTTGTAGGTAAGTGACGAAGAGATGAAGGTGGCTGTAAAGGAGCATTTTGAAGTGCAAAATAAGGAATATATTTTTAACGGCCTAAAAACACTGCGCAAAAATTAAAATGCATTTTACTAGGCGCGGATAAATTAAAAAACAAACGAAAGTGAATTTTCGTAACAAAAATCTATCTTAGGCTTGGAAGTTTCAGCTGACCCTCGTATTTTAGATTTCAGAAATATTACTGATATAAATCGAAAAGTTACTTGCATGTCATTAACCAAAAATCTAAAAAACCGGCCAAGAGCGGACCATGGCAGTGTAGGGTTCCGCTGCCGTTCATGCATAGCAATGCACCACAGATTAAAAAATACGATATGAAAAAGTGCACTAGCATAAGAGCCTATCTCCACGGCATTACGTCCTTTTGCTGAGAAGCGCAGTTTTTTGGCAATAATGTTGATGTGAAAAAATAATTTTGGTATTTAGTAAGCTTTATCTTTGTACTTTGCCACCAGGCTACGGAGAGAGAGTGGGCACGTTTTGCACTCAATGTAACGTTTTGTATCTAGATTTAGTCATGGGCATATCGACATGAAGAATGTCGAGATTCTCATAGCACATCACTTGATACACAAAGTAGAGGTCGACGTGTGTTGCGTTCACATTGGCAGCCCTGATGCACTTTAAAACTTTACTCCTGCTGCCTAGCGCGTAATTAGCACTTAACAAAAGACGAGGTCACTGTCTCTCTGAAGCCTGTATTCAATATTAAATTTTATTAGGTTCATAATCATTGAGGGGACTTCAATAAACGGTTCTTCATCAAACGGTCAATTCAACAAACGTTATCGGAATTAGGTTTATAAGCTATTAAGTTTCTAAGTTTAGGTCGTGGTTGTGACATGTTTTTATCGAAAGGCATATATTTGCGATAACCTGCATATGGAGAACGTTTTGCTTGTTAATGTAATATTGTGTGTGTCAAATTATAATTAGCTGAAGGCTTTTTATACGGTTTTGGTTATCGTTTATGTCAGTAAAATGTCTTATTTTTGCTTTTGTCGCCAGATGCGTTTCTACAGAGCGTCAATTTCTGTCGGACTTCGTGGCGGGAGCCGAAAGCACGGCGGGCGGACGCCTGGCTCGCTGGCTGGCGCCCACTCCCCGGGTGGAGCCTGCCAAGTGCGAGCTGAGGGCGCCGGCGACTCCAGTGCGCCTATCGGCCCGTATCACTCTGCCCATACTTGTGCGAGACCAGTATGGTGAAAGTGTGGCATCGCCAGCCCTAAAAGTCGAGGTGTGTATAGCGTTATAGCTTGATATATATTTTTATTACATTGCCGTCCGGTTTTGTATCAATTTGTGACGATCCATAGCAAAAGGGTATGGCAGGTATTGAGTTACGCTTAGATCCATAAATTACATTGTATAGGCTACCTAAAACAAAAAATAACATGACGCTAAGTGCCATACTTTTTTTTGAAAAATTATTAACCTACACATCCCAAAAATGCACTTAGAAGTTTGAAATTCAGTTAAAGTATGTTACCGTTTGAAGTTACATAGATGATGGTTGATTATGAATCCTGAGGTATTCCTCTTAAGAAAACATACAAAGAGTTTTCAATTCCACCACCATGTTACAAAAAAAATGCACTCGATTAGAGCAAGGCGCTGATATTAAGAAATTTATAAAAATGGCAATCTGTGAACTATTATTGAATATTTTGTTATCTTTGTCATACTATGTGCTAGGAAATAGGAAACATTTTAGTTTACACGTAAGATTGAAAATAAAAATAAAAAACTAACACAATCAACATTTCTTATTTTAATATCGAAAATTAAATATTTCTAATTACGAATCAATGTAACATTTTTTGTTTAGTGTACTATATCTACGTGTAATAAGTCTAGACAAGTGTTAAATTTTCATTTAGTATTAAAATCCCAAGCTATTGCACCCTCAATAATGTTGGAATTACTGGCAGTCTAAAAGATCGGATAGCACATATGTTATGTCACATTACATTTCCGTCAGTGAGTTTCTTTGTGTCAGAGCGTGAAAAGTGAAACAGCGCCGTGCGCATGAAAATTATAATAAACTGGTATTTACGGTAAACTCGGTATCGTGTAATCCCCTGATACAGTCGTGGAGGCCTCCCGGACCTCACCATCCCAGCGGCAGGTGAGTAATTCCGAATTATTGTCTCTGCGATAACTTGGGTAAAAAATACAGTCCACAGCAACGTGGTTTTATGCCACAACAAATATGACAAAGGTTTTATTTTTTTTCTATGTCCATTAGTTTTTGTTTTATGACCGACTAAAGTTACAAGAAAATCACAGGTTTACTTCCATACATTTGAGAAAAAATAATAATTAAAAATACAAAAAACCTGACTGCTTAAAAAAACTAAAAAGAAAAAACAAGTCCAGTACCTACCCCTGTTAAGTTATAATGGAAATGTTTTATAATTCATGATCGATACTCATCAGTCGGGACCCATTTTTGGGAAGATTTAGTTTTCTTATGGGTCCCGACTGATTAAAATCGCTACGCGTTCCACATTAGAATTTATTATTTGTTTTATGTGAGTATCATGAATCATAAAACATTTCCATTATAACTTAACAAGGGTAGGTACTGGACGTGTTTTTTTCTTTTTAGTTTTTTTAAGCAGTCGGGTTTTTTGTATGTTTAATTATTATTATTATTTTTATACTTTGTAGTTAAAATTATAAAAGTCTGTAAATTTCGCAATCGTTATCGTCGGGGTTATTGAGAAGCTTGCACAGATTTATTAAAATTATATGAAATATTATTGAGAACGGCTTGCTAACCAACTTTAAATCGTTATAGTTCCTAACTGGTAAATCAAAATAAAAGTTGATTAAAGAAACCTAATAATGATTTTTAAATCCCTATTCAATGATACCCCACTCGACATAGTACATCGATTTTAATATTTTTCTTTTTCACAATATGGTGTCTCATTATCGTCATTTTGAGTTTTCATCATTATCATGTCTTTAGTTAAGAATCATCAAAAGCGGTCCACGCGTTTGGTCTCTAGAGTGCCAGATAGGAACAAACATACATACATACATACATACTATCGACTGCAAAATTGGATGGTCACCTTGCGGGCGATAATGGCTTGGCCGGTTGCAGGCTAACTTTGCAAAAATTAACTAGATGGCGTCGTTGTGACCAAAACTGACGATTTTAATAACTTAATTAAATGTAATAGTCTTGTAGTTACTAAAATGTATGTTATATATAATATAATTACTATTATTCATCAAATTGAAAAAAACTTACACCGAAATTACAACGACATTTATATTTAACAAGTGGTATACCCTTCTTCTTAACAAATTGTGTAATGTTGCCACGCTAGCTAGCCTATTGCCCTCCTAAAGCAATTGGCGATATGTCAAAGAAACTATCGTTACAAAATCTGTTGCCACCATTTTATACAACGTAAGTATGAAGAATTTATCCACGAATTCACGGTCTTAAACTTATTCGAAAAACAGATCTTGAACGGATATTAATTTTATACAGTTTTAAACAACTAGTGTGATTAATTGAATACCAAAATTTAATTACACAAAATAAAAAACTAAAGAAATAAATAATGACAATAGGCGGGCTTATAGTTCAAGAACAACTTATGTTTATTATTCCTGTCTTAAAATAGCATACGAGGAAATGAGTATTCCAAGTGCGAACTATATGGATTTGAAAAGAATAAATAAATGAACTGGCTGTGATTAGGAATTAGAAAATAATTCGTTTTACTTCCTGCATTTATTTGTATAAATTTTTCAAACCAAATAATACCTACCTATGTTATGGCTATGGGCTATCAATCAAAAGATAGGGTTGCTCTAAAAATATTATGTTACATGTTTTCATAATGAAAATACAAATTTTAGACATATATTTGTATGAAAATATTTAATGTTAAAACATCAGAAATTTACAATTAACAATTTGAAACATGACTGAATTCATAGCTATGATAGGGATAGATCTATATTTAATTGTCTAGTGTTCATATTGTAGATAGTGCACGTTATTTGGACTCAGAATGAACAAACACTTTATTTTTAAGTTATGTTGTTTTTTTGATAAACAATTTTTTTTAACCTGATATGACATTTGTGCAGTTGTCGCGGCTGTATACATTTTATCTTTGGTCTATATAAATTAGTAGAAAAAAGTAAAGGTTTATTTGTAGAAAACCCCACTGAATAAGGAGTGTTTTTTATCATTATTACTATGAAGTTAGATAAATGGGTATGTGCGTAAAATTAACCTAAAGGACTAATGGATATACAATAATAAAACAATAAAAAAAATTAACAAACCTTATAATTCACACAGTACTTATTTTTAAAATATAATTCAAGTGAAAAACAAAAACAAAACAATTTAAATACTTTGTTGAGGCTACAGCTTAATTATTCGTTTCTGAAATCAGAAAGAGGATTGAAGCTTCACCTTAACAAAACAGTACTTGTCTTATTTTATTACTGAATACAATAGAGTATAAAATAAATCTGAGACCCGGTTATAATTAGTTAGTTAACTTTAATATTTAAATGTTGCTGTTTGATTCACTTTTGCTTATCATTTATCAATTAGTCAAAGTGTCATGAAAAAAGATTGTAATAAACTGAATAACACAAAAGAAAGTTATTTATTGTCATAGTAGAAACTTAAAAAAAATTAACCATATTTTTCAATTTTAAACAATAAAAATAATGTAGTATTGTAGAATAGTTAAAACGTTAGTAATGTAACTAATATATAGCTAACTAGCTTCTGCCTGCGACTTCGTGCGTCTTAAATTCGTTTATCGCGGATAAGGGTATTTTTCCGGGATAAAAAGTAGCCTATGTCCTTCCCCGGGATTCAAACTATCTCCATACCAAATTTCATCCAAATCGGTTCAGCGGTTTAAGCGTGAAGAAGTAACAGACAGACAGACAGACAGACAGACACACTTTCGCATTTATAATATTAGTATGGATTATCACAATTTTATCTATAACTGCTCGCAAGCGCGGGAACGCATAAATTCTAAGAAATGTTGACACAGACCCGAACCACGAATACTATCCCAAATGCTAGCACAGTGTGTCTCCAATATTTCTGCGTTTTGCTCATCACGTTCAAATTCAAAAATACTTTATTCATAGGTAATTTCATTATTACACTTAAAACATGTCATTATTGAATATTCTGATGATGACAACGTTCAACGAAAACACCCCATACATTTTCTATGGAATTTAAGTCAGGTGATCTAGTAGGCCACGATATGACATTTATATTATTGTGCTGGTAAAACCACTCACGCACAATTTGCGAACGATATCTGGGACCGGACAGTTATCTTAATAAACGTAGTTACTGATATTTTTTTCTCTGGATAGACATTCCTAATAGTTGGTAACACGGTTTCTTCCAGCACATTGTAATAGTCTGCACTCTTCGCCCGACTCGGCACTCGGACCAGTTCTCCCGGATCAGCACTCATCCAACCCCACATGTTCACAGTAATACGACCGGACCGGATAAAAGTTTGACCGCATGCCTACGATGCTGCCATCGTTTACTATGAAGGACACGGCGAATAGTGTCCACTTTTGTGTCATATAAACAGGCGTAGGTAATGGTTAGTTGTTTGAAAACCGTTTACTTCATACTCCCAGACTAACGACGCTGCTGTGCGTCAATCAGCCGTGGTCAATAGTTCTTTGGCGGTGCAATAATGACCCTTCTTCTCCGAATCGTTGCATCCATAAAGCAACCGTTTTTCTCTGCAACAATATTTAGAAATATGGTATAATACAGATATCGTTTAAATATATTAATTATATTTGTATTATATATAAAACAATACTTACATTTACACCGGTTTGTCTGGCAATTTCTGCCATATTTTTGCCTTCATTATGCAAGGCATTATCTGTGACCTTTTCACTAAATCGATGTTGTCATGATAATTCATTTTAAAACTTGATAAGTAATAAAAAGCAATCAAACCAGACAAACGAACCGACGGGAATGGCTATTGCTAGCGGATGAGCTGTTTCTTTGTAATAAAAACTAGAACGGTATATTTATGTTTTAAGTCTACCCTCTAAGTATGAGTATAAACCAATAAGTAATTGTTGCTCTTTTCAACAACGAATACCAAGTGAATTTATTATTTGTTATTAATGTTCGTGTAAAATTACAATTACTTTTAGATAAACCTAAAAAAATAATCAATTAAAAAATATTCATACTAAACGCATTACTTGAATTTCTTGTAAACTTACGTCATTCTGAATATGGTAATAAATTTCATTAACCCTCACCAAGTCTCAATGGCTGAGGGTCTGAATGCAGCTGTTTAAAACGTCTAAGTGGCCCAGAGTTCGAATCCTGGCAACAGTTATAGGAAAGATAGTGTTTTTGGATTTTGCGTAAATCATCATCGGTAGTAGATTAATATGATTCGAATTTAGACTGTCCTTAGAAACAATTAATAAATATTCGAAGATACATTCTATAATTTCTGGATTTGGACAACACCGAACATAAACAAAGTGACTCCGCTTACCAACGGAATAAAATATTTTAACTTTGAAGGATGTTATCAGCGCCATCTATTGGAATCCCATGAAACTAATGAGGTTATAGCACGTAGCGTAAGCGTCTCGATTTGCTTCAAGGCATTCTCGTTTAACAATTACCATCCACTTATGCAGCCCATAGTACATACATACATACATACATAAACTGATAAACACATTACCCTCCTTTTCGTCGCGCAGTGGGGTAAAAAGGGTTCTTATGGACGACCTAAACCAAAATTGCTGATAATTGTAGTATATGACAATATTTACATTATCTACATAGCAACCTTAATACTGAATAAAAATTGTCATAACAAGTTTTCTGAATTATGCGTACTTTTCATATTACACGAACAAGAAAACGACGCACGGTGAGGCAATAAGGCGTCTACTCGTTTTTGACTGAAAACTTACGTACTGTGGATGCCGGGTCGCTCAGATCCACTTCAATTATACCTCAAAATATATGTAGATAAAAGATCAGATATAAGAATATTCTAATTTTGAAGACTCCAGAAAACATTAAATAAAATGGAGACATATATTAACTTTAATTGATGCGTGATTTTGATGTGTTTTATTTAAGGATTTTTGCAAAAAAAGCAGGAAGTGTAATAATGCTGAGATAACAAACTGGCAAGCTTTTTATTTTAATGAATTCATTATTAAACAAGCTTTTAAACCATATACACCACCAATTCCAAAACTGTTTGTTTAATGTTTTTATCACTCAAAATACTTCCGGCAGAACTTGTGACCCGACTAATTATATATAATTATATTGTAAGTGTGTAGTTTACCTACGTTAAGGCGCGTCCGCTGCCTCGAAAATCTAACAAAACATTGTTTGTCTAACATGCTAGCAAAACTATCCGTCTGTTGCAACAACGTTTTTGTGAGCCAAAACATTGTTGACGCACAAAAGTCACAATGAATTCTGACATAGAGAAGTGTTATCCCAACGACGGTCAAACACGAAATGAACGTTGCACCCCCCTCCGCAGGCGAACGCGGGGAATGTTTTCCATCCGTCGCGGCAAACATGTTTGAGTGTTTTTGCTCACCAAAACATTTAGGCCACGCCCCTTTTATGTTAGAATAACCTGTTAGGTGTTAGAAAAACACAAAAACACGTCGCCGCGGACCCGGCTTTAGTAAACAAATTTGCAAAACAATAATACCTACAAGTGATTGACTTGAAGAAATTTTAATATGAAATGTTGACTGCATTTGTTTTTAGGATTCCGTACCCAAAGGGTAAAACGGGACTTATTACTAAGGCTACGCTGTCCGTCCGTCTGTCTGTCTGTCTGTCCGTCTATCACCGGGTTATATCTCCTGACATGAATCGTGATAGTTGAACAGTTGAAATTTTCACAGATGATGTATTCTGTTGCCGCTATAACAACAAATACCTACTAAAAACAGAATAATTTTATGTCTGTCTACTGGTAACCAAAATGAAATGACCGAACACCGCGTACATTTGGCTTAGGAGTAGGGCTCTGCTAACACTGGATTTTCATAGATACGGCCGTTTGTATCGTATATTTTGTACGGAACCCTCGGTGCGCGAGTCCGACTCGGACTTGGCCGGTTTTTATTATTAAGATAACAAAATATTCAATAATAGTTCACAGATTGCCATTATTCTTAATTTCTTACTATCAGCGCCTTGCTCTAATCAAAGGCAATTTTTTTGTAACATGGTGGTGGAATTGAGAAATCTTTGTATGTTTTCTTAAGAAGAACACCTCAGGATTCATAATGTACCATCATCTATGTAACTGCCAACGGTAACATACTTTAATTGAGTTTCAAATTTCTTTTATCCGTTGCATTTTTGGGATGTGTAGGTTTGCCGATTAGTCAAAAAAAAAACTATGGCACTTAGGATCATATTTTTTTTTGTTTTAGGTAGCCTATATGATGTTATTTATGGATCTATGCGTAACTCAATACCTTCCATAAGGACCCTTTTGCTATAGATCGTCACAAATAATTTTTATCTGCGCTGTGCCATAAGGACCCTTTTCTTACTGAACTTTACAACCAATTTTAATATAGAAATACTTAACGTATACGAGTGAAACGAAGCTACAAATACCCGCCTTATTCTATACTTTATCAATATACAAAAAACGAAGAAATTATGATTTTGAAGCATTTTACCAAAACGTTGATATCTCTGTAACTAGAAAGTGCCATAAGGACTCTTTTCTGATGGAATGTCACATTTATTATCCAGATGCGACTATTGAATAATAGTCATCAAATAAATGAATTGGTTTTTCGGCTGCATTTAACTACCGACTGGTTTGTATGTCCTTAATTAGATAGTATCAGTTTTTTTTTCCTGCGGATATGGCTGGGTGCCAAACGTATCCTGCGTATTCCTTAGAACGGTATTGCTTTATTTGCTATTTTTTTACTTTCCTGCCTATATCCTACCTTTATACGAAATATCTGTACTGTAACTCTTTAATCAAATTATAGGTGATAGAGAAGTATGATGATAAGGACATGTGGACCATGAACCCTGACCCTCTCATTGCAAATGACAAAAGGCGAATGAATTTTCTATTTACTGAAAGAACCTAATTTATTGCTAAATGATTTTACACAAACAAGTCATAATTTGGCCCTGGTGTGAAAAATGGTAATTAATCGCAATTCGAGACCACACATTTATTACCTTGCTTTAGTGCGAATCAGTTTATCATGTTCGTTACTGATTCTTAATTAATCTATCACGAAGTTCACGAGTACCTACTTTGTTTCCTGGATTCGCTATTACGTAATATGGCGTAGGCTTAAAGTAGAAATACGTAGTAAATGAAAAAAAAAATGTTTTGTAATAATTTCTATGAAAAACCAGCCCCCCTATTGCCTAACGCAATTTTGTATGGGCTATGACAGTTGATTCGGATAACAAGTGTCAAAATTTCGTTAGGCAATAACTCCCTTTCTCTATTTTTATTTACCAACAACCAGTTATAAATTTAAAGTTTAAAGCCTTAATGAGTGGCAATGTTGAATGTAAGTTCAAGCCAGAATCGTTGTCGTTGTTTGTTTAATCGCTCATGTCACTTCTGATTGTTATGATTCATAGAATAGTTAAGAAAGGCAAATTTCCGCGCGTACTGAAATATAAATCCATGTGTTTTATTTTGTTTTTCTAAAGAAAACGTATGTATCAGAATTCAGAATCGTAATATTTAGGTATGCATAATATAAAAACGAACACATCATTGTTGACTGATTGGTAAACTTATATACCTTTGACTATAAAATGCTAGATGTCTACAAATTCGTTTATTATAACCATAACCTTCTTTTGTTATCGCCGTACTCAGATTTTTTTGAACCTGACTGAGCTGGGTAGGTCGGGCTAGACCTCCTTACCAGTACCTGTAAGGGTTTAGGCTGGGAGTCAATCCCACAAACATAAATGTTTGTTCTTGAGGCTTGGATATTTTATACGTAAGTATTTATAGTTCGAGATTTCTACCAACTGTCTTTTGACACATAACAGCACCCATATAACGCAAATGTGCACGTTTTATCGAAGCTTTAATTAAAATATCCAATAGTTCTCAAGTTTCACAATTACTGAAAAATAATATATATGCTCATTTTAGCCCCAACTAACTCAATATTTAATTTTTTTCTAGCACATTCGTATGTTAAAATCATAATACGCAAACAGTTACGTTCTATGACATTTTAATTTTAAAGCCTTGCCAATTCATCTTTACGAATTGGAAGTAAATTGAGCAAATCGATGATAATCGAATACTTCGAGGTACTAAATTACAAATATCAAATAAAACAAATCATGTATGTCATCCGATCCGACTTAAAAATTAAACAAATTACGTGTAAACCTGTCCTCATTTATTAATGTGTAAACAACAGTATCGATATCTGAACCATGGAGAATGGAGATAAGGAGGCCAAACTCTTATAGTCAAAAAGTGTCCAGCGGATGGAAATGGAAACCAGTGATTAATTCCAAATCTGTCCTCAATGGCGCTAGTGTGGCACGTGCGTATGAAATGAACTTACATAAATGTTGCTTTCCTTGTTTATCTTGTTTATTATCCTACTCTAGCATTTTGGGCACTTGCGACAGTGGTGCCACCAATTTATCGTCTTTTAACGGACACGGGTATTAGAATACGACAAAGCAAAGGGCACATAATAAATATATGTGATACTCTAAAGTACGATACAAACAGAATCTTTTTAAGATATTTGTTATTCGCTTATACTTACACTGTTTCATATTATTAAAGACTACGGCTGTTTAACGGTATTCTTGCATTAAACAGACTTGGGCTTATGTTTCATCCAAAAACAGTAAGTAATGGTTTTCTGATGCGTTATAGTGGGCAAGCCAGTGGAATGCGTCACATTATATCGCATATTGCATTGGTCCAGTATCTACGGCATCAATTTTTTTTCATTACCATCCATACTCCCCTGTTATAAATATGTCATCCAGACAATATGATTTTATTTATATACTGTTTATTTACAGCAGTTAAACATATGGAGATTGGATTATTAATATACAGAATAAGTAATCGCATAAATCGATTCAGACTACCTGTGGAAACCATTGATTATCGGTTATTATGATAATCGAAACGCTTTTGCCTCATCACTATTTACATCATCTGTCATGTGTCAAAAGACAGATGGTAGATATCACGGCCTATAGATTTATAAATTTTATAATATATCTACACATTATGTAGGTAGTCGTCGGTTAGTGTCCATTGTACTATCTAGTACAATGGACACTAACCGAAGCCTATAGCCACCAACGGACCTAACACTAGCTCAGTTTGGGAGGTCGATTTGTGTAATATTGTAAAGACTTCTTATTTTCTTCTGTTTCCGCGATTATTACTCATTGAAATAAAACAATTTAACGGATTACATCGCGTATATTATCTCATTTGAGTTCCCGAAGTTTCGGAAGCTTTTCAGCTTTCCATGGTCAGGGGTTTCACTGAGAATAGATATATTTTCCTCTGTCAAAGTTACAATTTGTGGAAGCTACCCACTTTGAGAAAACAAATAAAGGTCTACCTCATTACTAATTATAATGTATTAAAAACAAAGACTACTAAACTACTCTTTAACAGATATGATATTTTTACACCGTTCGGAAATTAAGGTTTTGCAGTCCTGTGTCTTGCTTGTTTCTTGATGAGATGTATTACAGGATCCTAAGCTGGTGGTAGCGACAACCCATCTTCTCTATTGAAATTAGGATGCTTTTTAATCTCCATAGCCTCGCGTAGTATTCTGGGAAAATATCTTTTCTCTTTGGCAAGGATAGAAGATTATCAAACTTAATTGAATGGTTTGGTTTGTAAATGACATGCTCACAGACTGCAGACCTATTACATCAAAGGTGCTTGACATCTGCTATGTACTCCTTAACCCAGGTCGATACACTGCGTTTCGTTTGACTTGTGGTGCTTCTCTTCACGGGTCCAAGGTATTGAGACACCTTCTTCGACGAATTGAAACATGTTTTTATGGAAGCACGCTTCAATATGTTTCCGATCTTGTCTGTGACCCCTTTCACATATGGTAATACGGCAGGTTTACGCTCGACTGTTGGATTCTTCATACTGGGTTACTGCTTAGAATGATGTGGTATTTTGAGCTCGTTGGTTGGAGACGCACGTTTGACATGCTGCAACTCCGCAATCAGATGTTGTTTGTCGCAGATTCCACTGGCTCTCTGAAACAAAGATTTACCTACTGTAGCAAGTTGACTGGGATGGTGGCGAGATTTGCCATTTAAATATCTATCAGTGTGCGTAGGTTTTCTATATACAGTATGAATATGTCATTATGAGGACCTCTAATTACTAGCACATCTAAGAATGCAAGTGAATTTTGATTTTCCAACTCCAAAGTATATTTGATTTTACATGGAGTTCAGATGGTCTAAAAAGGCTGAAACACTAGATCTAGGTAAAATAGTAAAGGTATCATCTACGTATCTTTTAAAGATCCTCGGCTTGACAGGTGCCAATGAAAGCGCTCTCTCCTCGAAGTCTTCCATGACAATATCGGCGACGACAGGAGACACCAGAGACCCCATTGCCACACCATCAACTTGTCCGTAGAATCACAGAACAGAAATAACAGTAGAAGCCTAAAGTAGGCGTGGCACGTCTGCCAGCGATAGGCACTGCAGTGCTCAAGCACGCTCAGTACGTCGCTGCCGCTTATGCGTGACAGACGCACAAGCAATTTTCGACAAGCTTAAAAAACAAGGACAAATATGTTGTATTGCTCCATACTGGAGTGCAGGAATGCTAGCCGGATAAAAAATCTAGCTAATGGTGGCATTTCTTATCATCGGTAAGTGTTATTTAATTAAATTTTCATTTTTATGTAAATTTTGCTTTCGTTCCTCATTCTTCAACATTGTACAATACAAAACTCAATCTTATGTAACTGTAATAAGATTGAATTGTATCTGTCATAATAGTTAAAAAACATTCTAGAAAATTGCAGCACATTCGCGCTACTCATTTAGTGCGATGGTGTAGTTGATAAAGAATCGATATCGATAAACCGATTTGTATAATAGTTGTACTTCACAAAGACGGAATAACTTGGGTAGGTAAATGTGCATCTGCATGGTTTGTGTGTATATCTAGAACTTTTCTGAGCGTATACAAGCAGAAAATGTGTACCTGTACACTCATTTACCCACACAATAAAGGTTTTTTTTTTATTGTTGGACTATTACTAAAACTTCCCTGTCCGTCCGTCTGTCACCAGGCTGTATCTCATGAACCGTGAAAGCCAGACACTGGAAAGTTTCACGTAATGTATTTTTATTGCAGCTATAACAACAAAATAATACACACAAACTAAAATAAATATATAAGTGGGGCTCACATACAACAAACGTTTTATAAAGTTTTTTTAGATAATGCTACGGAACCCTTTGTGCACGAGTCCGAGTCGCACATGGCTGGTTTCTTTTATTTATACCACACAACAAGCAGGCTTTGAACCTGGTTTTTAGTGATTATCAACGTCTTAGAACACCTGTAACACCAGAAGCAACACACATGCGCATTGCTGACCACGAGGACGGAGATGACGCTGTTATTGTGCGTTACCTCAATGTGTGCATACATCATTTACTAAAGTTAAAGTTGAGAATTTCCAAAAGTCAGTTACTAAATAAATATGTGTTGTTTCAGGGCCAGTGAAATATTTGTTGTACTGTCTTTTTTGTATATAATATATTTTTTAGTTAATTATTCAAAAGAATTCTAATTCTGTTATGATTTTTTATTTCAAATAAAAAAAAAATTGTGTCTGTTAAAGGACATTTTGTGTGGAAATATTTTTACAATCTTTACCTTACGTGTAGGCATCAGAGTACGTAGTACAGTTTGACACCCTTTAAACGTAGACCGATTTGCATGAGTTTTAGAAATGTAGGTTTGGTGTAAAACTAGGTTTCAATATTTTGATTTTACAAAAAAAAGGTTGACGGTAAAAGTTATAAGCAGATAGCAGATGCAAGTTTCATACAAACACTTGAATAATAATCATTTTTGCTGGCAACAATCCAACACGGTAACCTAGTTTTCCATCTTACTTACAACACTCAAAATTCATGCAAATTCGTCTTTGTTTATAAGGTGAAAAACATTAACACCTTTTTTATGAAAACCGTGTTTTTAACAAGCGGACCACGATCCTCTTAATATAATATTTTTTTAAACTTTGAATGCAGTTTATTTTCCTTTCAAAACTAAAGGAATGTTGCCTTTTAGCGATATTTGCTATCTCCATTATTTAGAGTACTTTCCCTTCAGGTGGCATTAAAAATGTCCACCCTATTTACTTACCTATAATCTTACACAACGCATTGTCCATACGCAGCCAGGCCAGTTTTACAGATATAAATGTTACAAAAAAGCATTGCACATCCCTAAATACTGCTTAGTTTAGCTACTCGACGCTAGATGTCGTTAAAAAGATCTCTTGCTATTAATTTCTCTATTCGTCGCCATGTGGCGTTCTACCCTCATAACCGAAAAAGCATATGTGCCATACAACGTGTATGGCACATATAGTTATTTTGCCTGGCAGGGCAGCGTGGGTCTTTCACTCAAGTGATAATAATCGAATCCGATAAGTCGTAAGTCCTAAACCTTATGCTCGAATTCGGATATTATACCATAGGCATAAGGTTTTAATTACTTTAGCAACTCAAAGTTTTTTACTTCGTTTTGCACAAGAAACGTTGACCAATCAGCTTGAACATTTATCTGTGCGCATTATTGTGATAGTGTGCATTTTAGCGACATCGGTTCTCTTATTAAAGGGGTCGTACGCCGCTTCCCTTGTTTTTATTATTCCGTGCGTAGAATTCACCTTCCATAGCATTTAGCCAGATGTAAGGCAGTGTTGTAATAACTCAGCGTATTCTATTGCTATCTGTTGTTCACTCAATCTTCTTTTCACCATTTCGATACATTCTTGAACAGGTAGGCGTGTGAAGAGAGACTGGACATCAAAACTGACTATAACTTCATCATCAGTTAGTCTCAGATACTTAATCTCACTGACAAAATCGTATAAGTCCCTTGTGTATGCTTTCGTCTCCCCTCGCAGTAAAGAAAGCACACCTGCTAAGTGTCGAGCTAATCGATACGTAGGAGCATCGATTTGACTCACTATATGGTGGCGTAACGGAACACTAGGTTTATGTATCTTTGGCAACCCATACAACTTTAGTGGCACGGGGCAAGCGGGCACTAAGCTTTTCACATCCAGATTAAGATTTCCAGAGTGCTTATCAGCTCGGCTGTCGTTTTTACTACTTTCGCCGTTTGATCTCGCTTAACAAGCTTGTATGTCGTAGCGTCTGACAAAAGTACTTCCGCTATCTGGTTATAATCACTAGTATCCATTACAACCGTCGCATTTCCCTTGTGTTAGAATTAGATATAAATAAATTCGTAAATATATTAACATTTATTTACTAAAATATACTAGACAATGTATTATATGAATTAAGAAGGAGTAATCCATATCGTAATAATATATCTGTAAATTATAAGTATTTCTATTGGCGTACAAATGTTGGTTCCCGCCAATGCTCGCTGTAAAAGTGGCGCCATCAGCCGCTAACGGCAGGTAAGGGCGGGGATAGAAAGAAACAGCTAGCATTGACTGGGACCGCCATTCTGTGACGAGCTGGAGTATCTAGAGGTTGTGATTAAAAGTACGTGTTGAATGTGCAGTGAAATAAAAGTGTAATAACAAATGGTGTTGTTTTTCTACTCGGCGTCCCACACATGCTCGAAGAAATGGTGATATCTGGGTTTTCGGGCAAGCTCTTGTGTCAAATGCTGCTTGGTAAATTATTAAATTAAAATTATGAAGCCCTTCTGGCACATGTGTAACTGTCTTTACAGATTAGGCCCTATATCTGGCATGTATGTACACCTTTATTTGTTTTTCAAAAATGGGTAGTTTGCACAAATTGTAACTTTGATAGAGGAAAATATGTCTTTTCTTATTCAACCCGTGACCATGGAAAGGTCAAAAGCTTCCAAAATGTCGGGAACTCAAATGAGATAATATACGCGATATAATCTGTTAAATTGTCTTATTTAAGAATGTACTTATTAAAATAAATAAATAACACAGGGACACGCCTTACACAAATCGACCGAGTCCCAAACTCAAAGACTTCTCTCATTGTAACTGACAATTCGAAAGTGCTTGTATCTAAGCCTACTTGAATAAAGGATATTTTGATTTCATTGATTTGATTTGAACTAAGCAAAGCCTTTGCTATGGGTACTAGGCGATGATATACATAATATATAGATAAATTATAATACCTAAATACATAGAAAACACCCAAAACCCAGGAACAGACAATCGTGGTTATCACACAAACACTTGTCCTGGCTGGGATTCGAACCCATTGAGTCAAAAGTTTCGTCATTTATTTAAGTTTTACAAGTTTATATTAGTGTTGATTATAGATGTTGTAAGTTCTTCAATATTTCCATGCAGGTGGTTGTGCAACGTCTGGAAGATTTGGGAGGGCGTCAAAGTCGAGCGGTACCGACGCCCGGCGAAGGGCGGCGTGGCGTGCCCGACGTCCCCTACCAGCCCACTGTGCGCGATACCATGTGCTTCCACGCCATCACGATGATGAAGGTTAATCTTAGTATTCTTATTTTGAATATGATTCACACACGTTTCAAGTGCCACCAGAATAACAGCATGACGGTATACAACACTATTTTGGCCTACTTGATTTCTGTTAAAGATACATTTTAATTGCCTGACGTCTTTCATCCAGGTATATCAAACCTACTCGTTTGAGGAGTTGCGCGTAGCCAGTGGGGCGTGGGGTGAAGGTACCGAGGGCACCGGGGGCTGGAGCACCTGGGGAGAAGGGGGAGGCGCGCGAGTCCCGGCCGAGCGTTTGCCCGTGCGTGCGCAGCCCGACGGTTCGTATGCAGCGGCCTGGACGCCGCGCGCGCCCGGAGCGTATCAGTTGCGCTGCACCCTCGACGAGTTGCCTGCACCACAGGTAACGTACCGAAAGACGGCGTGAGAGCTCCGATTCGATCGTCTCGCACTGGGTTCGGGGTCGGGGTTATGGGGCCCTGCGGGTGTTTATCGCGCGATACATTAGAAAGCATTCGGTAATCGCGATCATCGTTATTGTCTTCTGTTGTCACGTCCTGTGTTCTGTTGTCACGTCCTGTGTTCACAAGCTTTCATAATTCCACATAGGTTCTAAAACATAACAAAGGGTCTATCTTTTAGCCTGCACGTATCTGAATGTTTGATTAGCTCTGCGATTCCTATACATCTTCAGCTTTCACTGCCTCATTTCTGTTTATATTCTAAAATACGCTTCCCTCAAAGAGAGATAGAGAGAGAGAGATAGAGAGAGAGAGATAGAGAGAGAGAGATAGAGAGAGAGAGATAGAGAGAGAGAGATAGAGAGAGATATAGAGAGAGATATATAGAGAGAGAGATAGAGAGAGATATAGAGAGATATAGAGAGAGAGAGATAGAGAGAGAGAGATAGAGAGAGAGATAGAGAGAGAGAGATAGAGAGAGAGAGATAGAGAGAGAGAGATAGAGAGAGAGATAGAGAGAGAGAGAGAGAGAGACAGAGAGAGAGAGAGACAGAGAGAGAGAGAGACAGAGAGAGAGAGAGACAGAGAGATAGAGAGATAGAGAGAGAGAGACAGAGAGACAGAGAGAGAGAGATAGAGACAGAGAGATAGAGAGAGAGAAAGAGACATATAGAGATAGAGATAGAGAGAGATAGATAGAGAGAGAGAGGGAGTTATAGATAGTGTGAGAGAGAGATAGAGACAGAGATAGATAGAGAGAGAGATAGAAAGATAGAGAGAGAGAGAGAGAGAGAAAGTAGGGTTATGTAAAGTGAGGTCTTTAGAAATGTCAAATGCACTGAACTTTGTTGTTCTTATTTATATCATATTTAATTGTCTAAAGTATGCATTTGGCAGTTTTATGTACCGCGCTAGGATTAGCGTTGGTATAAAAAGCCGTAATTTCAACATCGTTTTGACAGGAATTGACAATAGAAGTGGTAGAAAGCACCACAGAGGGTCCCAGCGAGCGTGGGCTGAGCGGGGAGGCAGCGCAGTCTCCGCCGGCTCGGCTGCGGCGGTTCGCGGCGCGGTTCAGCGCTGGGCTACGCGTGCGCGCCAGCCCCAGCCTGCAGGCCGAGGAGCTGGGCCGCGTGCCGCCCGGATCTACCGTGTCGTGCGTCGAAGAGGTCACTATCTACAAAATGTATATCTAGCAGCAGCTTCGCCCGCTTCACTGGGCTTTATGTAGGGATCCTATGTTTTAATCCGTGACCGTATCTACTAAGTTCTAACTAAGTAATCTGACACTAGTTTTTTTGCATAAGTTGTTGGAGTAGTCGTACAGATTGACGGTTAGTGTGATTGACCCTTGCTTACATTCAATCAGACAATAGGGAACATGCGGGAAATTTTTCCATCGCTTTTTTAACAAAATATCAAAATAATAAAGAAATACTCATGATATAGGCATTTTAAACTACGAATTAGACAGCGATTTGACAGAGAGGTCCGACATAGACTGTTACGTCACAGTCTACGACGGTAATATAAACTCCATATTAAATTCTGTTTTGCCAGAAAGAGATAGAACGAAATGTTTGATAGCTTATATCTTGGTTATTTTTATAGTTTTTAATCGTGAAATTTAATTGATTAAAATGACAATTTATTAATCGTTACTCGAAACTTTTGTAGATTAACTTAATGGGGATTAAATTAATCGCAATTGATTCTTGGTGATAATTTTTTTAATCGATTAATTAATTGATTAAAAAATAATCGAATAATCAAAAACAATCTCTGGCATTAACGCGGATATTTTTGGTCCGATAACCATTCAGCCACTAGAAAAAAAAACCACATCATTCAGCTGTTTAGCCTATTCTTGAACACAGGCGACATGTTTACATTAAAATTAAATTTACTTCCCGGCCTACGCCTTCAATTTTGTATAAAATTCCTTTACAGTTCTCTCGAGTTGTTTCGCCCGAAACGTGATTCTTTGAAGCCTGTTATGACGCACGTAATGACGACAATTCATTGCATGTTTTAAAAAATTAATATAACATTTTTCATAACGTTTTTCCCGAACATTTTAATGCTGGAGAATAAAATAAACTTCTAATCAAACGAGAGTTGTTTGTAATTAGCGTTTTTTTTGTATGGGCATTCCGAATTCTAACCGGTGGAATACGTCGGCATCAGGGCAGCTAGACATCCCACATGTATAAGAAACTAAAAAAAACTACTAATAGAGTCATGACGTAGATGTAGACTTCGTATTATTCATTAAGTGTAGCATAAACAAACTATGACTTTATATTAGCTATAGGTACTTTTGTTTCCTATAATACAGTCATGTTCGTGTAATAAAAAGTTCCAAAATAAGGAACTACATGTTTTAATATGTACCTTCAGTGCTGTTATTTCACTTGTACAGTCTTCGTACAAAGTTGTTTGTTTTTACAACAAATAAACTGCAGTACTGTTATCATTATCATTCTTGGGTTATATTATATTTAGTTTATAATAAATAAATAGGCTCGATTTTTCGGGATAAGGTTAGTACATGGAATGTACAATCTGTGGTAAATTTTTACATAGGAGGATCCTATTTATGGCTTACGGCCACATACTTATATTGTTCGTAAGTTTTCAGGTGGTCGACGAATAGGGATTCAGCAATAAAAATTAATTAAAAAATCTAGTTGCTTGATAAGGTGGCTGCAGGCGGCGGGGTTCGGAGGCTTGAGAAGTTCTTCTAGTTGTTACTGCAACGGGAGGTCGTTTGAATAGACGAATCTATGGGGGACCGCGCCCTTAGCTTACCTAGGTCTTTAATACTTAAATTCATGCGTGTCCGGCCGCGCGGAGCGATATGGCGGCCGATTTTCTGTTTACGGCATATTTATGTGCCTCGTACTGCGAGCCCGCAAGGGGGTGCCGTGCCCGTTGCAGTACTTGCGCGTGGGTATGCTATTTACCTTATTACCTCATATGGTCATGTATCATACGCGAGCTATCTATCTATCTTATGAACAATACAAAAAACGCTGGGGAAAGTATTTATTTAGCAATGGGATGCTAATAGGAACCTAACTTGATTGTTATTTATCTTACAGCTAATAGGATTTTTACAGACTTGTAACTATGCAATATAAATCAAATTGCTCAATGTCTTATGTATATACTGCAATGTAAACACATAACGTTATATTTCCGTCGTGCACACTATGGAAGAAATCAGGTCAGGATTTTTACAACTGCTTAATGCTAACTTGGTTTTATTTTTGGTAAGAAATAGTAACTGATAATTAGATAGAGGAATTGTATTTTGTCATTTGCCTTTATTATTCGTCTCCAGATTTGTAGCCATAACGAGAAAAATACTATTCTTTGGTATAAGGTTCCCGTTATAGTTACACGATATATTGAACTATCGATTTTTCCTGTTGGGAAATAGCGTTGTGAAATTCTCTTTCTATTCGCAAACTGCTCCGGTTGTAACAATCCTATTAATATTTTTAACTTCACTTAACATATACGCATAAATATTCCTACTAATATAGGCAATTAAAGAGTTATTTGCTTATGTATTATGTTTTATCATTAAGAGACGAGCTCTTGTCGGTGGAGTAAGTAATTTCCAAAATCTCTTTATTCCCAGCCTTCCAGGCGATTATAATTGCATTGTTTTAAGTTTTTGAGATCCAATATAATTAATGGTCATGATTAGGCTTTGTGCCTTTGTAAATATAAGAAGCCAGATTAAATTTCAGTTGATTCAACCTTTGACGATTGGAGTTTAATAGTGAGACTTGGATTTTAAGGAATTCTTCAATTATTGTTTTTAATCACTGATGAAAAAATTAAAAATTAAAATAGTTTTTTCGGTTTTGCACTGTTTAAAAAACATAGTAAATGTTGGGACATTCTATTAAGCATTAAACATGCTTGTGCCAGAAGGACCCGCTCGTCACTCACTCGGACTTTGTTGGAAAAAACCAAAACAAAACAACAATAATTATTAATAAAATTACTTATAGTTATTGCTTATATATATATTTTCTAGATCTTGAGCATGAATGTGTGCGTGCACGTGAGTATGCGCAAGCCATAACATTTATATTTACAGCACTACTTATATATTAGATACACTATTTTCCTAAGTTGAGTTAGGTAATGAGTAGCTCAGTTTCTTGATAGTTAAAGGTTTTGTAACCATTCAATTATAGCTAACTTACCAGAATTTCGATGTAACGGATAAATATCAACTACTTTATTGACACGATTATATACATAAGCAGCTTGGACATAAAATTGTCACCTTGCAAAGTTAGACTTACATATCGGTACGGGAGCAACCTTGTCTTGTCTTCTACGAGTACATAACAATGGCTGATAGGTCAAATGTTATGCAAACGAACCTTTGCTTTTAGTATGTACAATTTTCTCATAGAAAGCAAGGCATGGTCCCTATATAGCTCAGTGGTGGGATACCTAAATGGTTTGTGGAGAAGATCACTTTAAGTAAGCACCTTTGTGCCCTCTCTACTACTAAGAATTTTGATTTGTTTGCACCACCCCAAATCGGTATGCCATAGCACATAATCGATTGTGCTAAGGCTGTATACAACTGTTTAAGGAGATCATTAGAGGCAACATGCTTTAGTATTTTGAAGATCCATGTCAACTTGCGAATACGACCATTCAAGTGTTCTCTATATGATCTTACCACGATAGTCTTTGGTCGAGTATTATACCGAGGTATTTCGTTGAGGATACTTTCTTAATTAATGTGCAGTCACATTGTTGACTGTGAGTTAGGTTACAGGTGTGTCCATGTATTTTTAGCGCGAGGTTCCTTAAGGGCTGTGTGCTTTCATACTTCGAAAAACATATGTAGTTTGTCTTGGAGGCATTAAGCGTGAGCAGGTTCTGTTTGAGCCAGGAAGCAATAATGCTTATGTTCGTGAAAATATAGTTTTTCACTCGCAAATAACAGTTTGACGCGATCTGAGTAATGTTCGTAATTGCGAGTGATTTTTTGTCTACGTATTCTGCAATATATCTGAGGATTTGTTCTATGGCCTCTTGTAGAAGTCGGTCAGTATCTAATATACTCGAAAATACATAACAATTTAGCATTTTCTTGTTTATTTTCTTTTGTTGAAACACCTCACCCTCTTCATATTTATTTCTAAGTGAGTGTAGTGGGTCGGTCTAGTAACAATCTTAATGCTCAACCTAATAATTAATATAAATGTATAAATGTTGACGACGTACTGTAAAATTTGGGACTGTAGTGACTTAAAAAAAAATGTCTTCCAGTTTTAGAGATTACATAATCCGATCCAATTCATCAAAATGGATGCTGCAAATCCTACAATGTTTGCTAGGCCTTAAATGTTTGCTATACAATTCGCGACAAACTGCATCCACATCCACCCAATTCAGATGGAGTTCTTAATTTTTGGAGCACTTAAAAGGATCATAATCATAATACATGTGTTTTATTATGTAAAAGAATGATAAAAAAGATGATATGAAAATAGTTTCCTATTAATCGAAGTAGTTGCTTTAGATATAAATCATAATATCGGCGAACACATTTTAGTATGGGAATATAATATACATATTTATCTTTATTTAAATAAAAAAAGCTTTGATCGCTGAGCGAACACGTCAGCCTCATAGGTAACACAACCATTCGACAAACAAGTATTGTGTAATCTAAAATTTAGTAATTGTATCATTACATGGTACAAACTTATTCCAAATTTAGATGTCGGCTCATAACGTTAGAAGTATAACGTTACAAGTACCAATATCATTTAAGCTCAGATTGGCCTGCGCTTCATATGCCCTGCGGTCGGCTCCGATCGGAACACACTCCACCAATGCGTGATAGGCAGCGAACGAAAAAAACATAGAAGCACAACTAGCGTCGCAAAATGATCCCACGAAAAATGTGTCTAAAAAGGCGGGGCGTCTAAACTGGGTCAAATGGGCTATCAGTTGCTTATGGCGGCGCTGCATGATTGTCGTATTATTTTACTTCTCAATGTGAAAAAATATGCCTTATTGTTCTGTAATATAGTGTATTAATCATTTTAGAAAACACAAAAAAAAGGAATCACTTTTCTCATGTAAAAAATACCGTAAACATTAGTACAGTCAGCATCAGATATATCGTAGCGGTCGAGGTGCTTAAATATTTCTGAGTAGTCTTAAATTTCAATAAATTCTTAGCGCTAGATGTGACCACTAACATCTGAACACCCAGTTAGTCGGAAATATATAAGCGGCTGATTTCCAATAAATTCTGAGCACACAACGACCCAAAATATCTGACTACACAAAACCCCAAACGTATCTACGCAGTCAGGGCGATCATAATACGCTGGGCACTAAACTTTGAGGCCTTACGAGGGTTGCTACTTATATATCCGGAAACAAAAAAACAAACAAACGTACACGGCTGAAAATAGTTTTATTGTTTTTCAAAGTATTCCCCTTGATGATCTATGCACTTTTGCATTCGCGTGAACCAATTTTTAAAGCACTTCTGCCACTCCGCCTGAGGTACCTCCATAACGTGTTGTTTGAATGCGTCGACAGCATCTTCAGCGGTCGAAAATCGTTGACCGCGTAATTTATTCTTTATATTTGGAAATAAATAAAAATCGTTGGGTGCCAAGTCAGGGCTGTACGGCGGATGACCCGTTAATTCCACATTTTGACCCTCCAAAAATAGAGTTGTTTCGCGTGACGTATGACAGCTGGCATTGTCATGATGAAGAATGATTCTTCGTCGCTGGTTAGTTTTACGAATTTGTTCAAATACTTCCGGTAAGCAAATGGTCGTGTACCACTCTGAATTAACCGTTCTACGGTTTTCTAGTGGCACTGTAGCTACATGGCCATTAATACCGAAGAAGCAGGCCACCATTTGTTTCAATGTACTTTTTGCACGAGTAACTTTCGTAGGGTTCGGCTCATTTTGAAACACCCATACCATTGATTGTTGCTTCGTTTCGGGATCGTATGCATAGATCCAGGATTCGTCACCTGTATAGATGTTATAAACGGCTTTTGAGTCACCACGGTTATATTTTTTTAACATTTTATTGCACCATTCGATGCGAGCATGTTTTTGCTCATTTGTTAAGTTGTGGGGTATCCAACGCGAACAAATTTTTTTTACAGCCAAATAATTATGTAATATGCTATTAATGCTGGTCATAGAAATACCCAGAGTCGCCTCTATCTCGCGGTACGTAACATGTCGGTCGTCCATTATAAGTTTTCGCACAGCCTCGATATTTTGTTGTACAACGACCGATTTCGGGCGACCTGCCTTAACTTCGTCCGTAAGCATACTACGTCCACGATTGAACTCACTAAACCAGTGATACACAGTAGTTTTAGATGGGGCTTCATCACCAAAAGTTGAAGTTAGTTGATCTATGCACTGTTGTTGCGTTAAACCACGCCGAAAATCATAATAAATCATAGCACGAATATTTTCACGAGTGAGTTCCATTCTTGCTGCGAGATGACATTTAAAACCCGTCAAAAACAAAACACGAGCGTTAATAAGGAAGAAAAAATATACCTTATATACTTAAAAAAGTTCAAATTTTACCATGGCGGTCAAATATGCTATTTAAGAAGATTGTAATCCCGGTTTCCGGATATATAAATAGCAGCCCTCGTAAAAAGGTTCTTAATTTGGTCATTTATGGGTCGACATCAAAATCATAGGTTTATTACAGTATGTTCTATCAGTTTAAATTGAAAGTCGATTTTCGGAAGGTTTTGCCATATTCCACTAAACTGCCCGTAACTCCGAAACTAGAATCGACATAGTGGGACGTTTTACTAAACTCACTCACATTTGATTTCACATATGTAATATTTACAAATATTTCATATTGAAGTATGATTATTTTTTTAAATGTCAATATTATGTAAATAGTCTCATGCAATGATAATTAAAATATAATCATTATGTAGGTACGTAAATTTAAGGTAGGTACTCATGACGGATTAATGTAAACGACTTACGACTAAAGGATTGGTTACGCACGTATAACCTAGACCAAATTTTAAGTAAGGTACGATTGTTTTTTTGCTTTTTTCCTCGCAAGTGTGTTGAAAAACGTCGTATGAAACTCGTGTGCATTGGTCATTACACTCTCGGCTTTATGCAGCACTCGTCTACGACTCGTGCTGCAAGATATAGCCTCGAGTGTAATAACCAACGTACCACACTCGTATCATAATGTACTATATTTATTTCAGTCGGAACAGATTTTGTATAGGGATGGTGTTATGCCACCTAACATCATCAAAATGTTAGTATGTGAATGAAAAGGTATTCAGATACCTATTGAACATTTAATATATTATTTGTTGAGATACATGTTTTCATGCACATAAGTATTTTTTTAGTGTTCTAAAAAGGTGCAATTTGATTTAAAAGTTATCATACACTTTAGGAATATGATTTTACCAATAGTTATTGCATCTGATCTGAGTCATCCTAACTAGACTTTTAATTTTGATTTGACCAAAAAACTGTATGTACTAAAAGTGTACCAAAAAAGGTGGAGGGTTTTCAATTCATCGTAATGCTTCTTGGTTTTATTGTATGTAGGTACGAGTAGGTATGTGTTCCCTTTTAAAAAGTGGTATCTTCAAATGACTTAGTCTTATATAATTTTGGTGAAAATCTGATGTTCAGATCCAAGAGGAATCGACAGAACTTCACAAGTACTGAAGTTATCTTTATAGCGATTTTGGTATTGAAAGAAACAAGTCGAGCCTTTGCTTTCAAAAATATGCATTGGTAAAGTAAACTGGTGAAGAAGACCACAGAAGGCCACCGAATTCCACAATGATAAGATAAGTGATTTATAGGTGGTGATAAGATAAGATATCCCGATTACAATAGTATAGCGACCTCATAGTCACAAATTTAAATGGTCCTGATGAGAATGCTGCCATCGATCTGATTTGATGATGAAGCCGGACGGTAGTCACCTGCCAACCTATTGTCTAACGCGTTTGACGCTCGCAATCAGAATCAAGTTTCATCATTTTGTATGGGCTATGACAGTTGATTCGGATACCAAGTGTCAAAATTTCGTTAGGCAATAACCCCCATGATTTGCATTGTAAAATAATGTATATAAATATTTATTTCTGTACCTATAGGGCGAGTTATCTCGATGGACCTATTTAACCTTCATAAGTTTCTTTATAAAATACATTTTTGTGACAAGCTTTTATTGGGGACTGAACTTTTCTTCAAACATCCATCAATTGCTCATCGAGTTGATTCTAAAGAGCTCAAACTCGGTAGAATTGCGGTATTATTACAGAGTTCCTATGCCCACCTCCCGTCCCCATCATCATATCAGCTCGATATTATCATAATATTGCATTGTCACCTAACTTACAAAAGTGTGCAAAAATTTAGTACAATCAGAAACCGGCAAGTGGTTCTAATTTAGCTTCCAATATTTAAACCATACAAACATACTAACACGGCAACAATTAAAGTACGCAAGCTCCATTTTTGCGTTGTCTTAACGTACTACAAAAGTTATGATTGCCAGTGGCACATTGTCTGTTTGTATTTAAGTAGCAAGCTATAAAATATGCATACTACTTTGCTGATACTGATTTGCGTAAGGTTATTCTATGATTATTTAAAAATAAAATAAAACTGAAAATTAAATCTAAATAATACGACAATTCTGCCTACAAAATTACTCTTTATTGCATGTGACCATCTACTAGGTATGAGTTTTCATAGTTTCCGTCATGTTGATACTATAAAACGTCAGCGCTAGAAGCCAATCACAGCCAGGTATTATGAAATTGGCAAATCACAATTATTTGTTTTGGGTAATAGAAAGTAGACTGATATTTTGGGCCACTCTTATTGGTCACACAACGCGCATGCGGATTTAGAACATTTACCCCGTTTTGTACTGCAATTTTGTATGAAGCTCGCGTTCTATGTTTTTTCGTTCACTGGTGGTGGAATGGCTTCACATGTGGTACTATTAGGAGAATCAACCACTCATCAAGTGCCCAAACACATTAGGGTGAGGACCAAATTTTTGGCATGTACTTACCAATTAAGAGGCATGTGCCCGGAGCGCAGTCGCATGCTTGTGACCACTAATTGTCGATTCAACCGACCCTCGCTAAACCATGGTATTTTAGGTGGTTAATTGGTCATAGTCCTATGCCTTTATCCCTGGACCTTTCGCCAAAGTGGACTTACCAAGTTTCAAAACTATTGCCTTTCACGTCTCCTAGTAAATCTGAGAAGAAAGGCATATCCCAATATCCCTTAGTCAGCTCCCATTTTCGCTAATCTGTCTGCTTCATCATTGCCCTTCAAATTTATGTGTGATGGAATCCATTGTAATTTTAACTTGGATTCCAAATAATTTAATGTCAGTAACTTACTAATGAAATGAAAACTAAAATTAAACTAAATATCAATTTCTTTTGCATCTGTGTGGGTCTCGCACCAATTCACATTGTAACTTGGCATTTTTGCAGCTTTATTTAAATCCGGTATCCATTAAAACAGGATTATTTTTGTTGTAATTATATACAACCGTTTAACACTACGCTGAAAGTCGACTGATAGACAGTTCGGCACTAAGTATTGGCTCCATCTCCGCCGGCACTAAGTTCTTGGGGCCGATTTTCAGCATCAGTTAGGCTTCTATACTTATTATATTTCGATGGTAATGCCCGATCTAGCGATATGTGGAAAGTCGGTTTATATCGGTCGTCGGTATATTGAATGGCGTGGCGCAGGTGGTGAACAAGGACGGCACGTGGGTGCGACTGGGCGCGGAGTCGGTGCGCGTGCACGCGGACGGGGGCGCCGGCGTGGCGTGGTGCCTGCAGCACCACCGACACCTCGACCGCGCGTTGCTGCTGCCCGTCGACGACGCCTCGCCAACGCAGGTATTATCATGGCGTGCGATACCTTCACATTGGGCCATATGAATAAACATAAAGTAAATCCTGGTGATATAAGCAACAAATGCCTATAAATGTGCAACAAATTGTCCTGTATGACAGTAGCCATTGAAATTTAACACTGGGTGGGTACTTTATTCATATGGTTGAAATGAGCAAACGGTAAGGACTAAATTTTTATGCTCATGTCAATATAAACTTCAAAAATTGTAAGTTAAAGCTTATACTTTTCTTTATTCATACGGTCCCTTCTTATAACCTCGTCGTTTCTAAAGCCATTTTTACTACAAGAAGTGATCAAGGGAAACAATATGATGACCCATGTCGTATGATAAAAATGGAGGACTGTTCGCCATTTTTATTATATTTTAATAGCTACGATATACATTAAAAATAAAGCTGGCTGTTTGTTATATTATTGTGCTTACAATCTGTTACGGATCATTTTAGCCGCCACCCTGGTATTTCACGAGTTGTAACATTAACACAAATCACATGATTATGAGCTGCGTGTTTATAAAGGCAATGTTATTTTTCAGTCTGAATACACGGGCATATGGAGCGGTTACGGCGATGCGCATGGCGATATGCAGTCGTGGACACATGATGACGACATAGATATCAACGGTAATACCTACACCTGTTCTGAATAATTTACTATGTAATATGTGTATGCTAGTTACAAACAGTATTGTTTATGTTACCCATTTTCATTAAAACATGTTAAATAAATGTGTTTTTACGCCAGTACATTGAAACGATATTGTGAGACGATAACGTACTGCCTGCAGCCTAGAATCGCACAAATACGTTCGGCTAAACGCTTTTTATTGTGGACGCAATATAATTAGCCTATTAGGCATATACAAGGGGCGTTCAATATAAAGTGAGAATGAGATGAAAACTTTTCAATATTAGGAAATTAAATACTGGCCGGTAAAGCTAATCTATCTAGCTCATTGCTATGAAAGGAATTGAGTGCGTAGCGAAAATGAAGAACATTTAACCGCGTCGTTATCAAATACTTGTGTTTGAATTTATTTTTTACGGACGAAGTCAATTTAGATTTGCGGGATACTTCAGGGTCTAATGCTCCTCTGTAATCGACAGTCGCACGTTGGTGCGCCGAATTTAGACGTGGAAGAACATCGACCATGGACGACCCCCGCTCCGGACGCCCACTACAGCAGTAACTGAAGAAATTGTGAAAAAAGTAGAAAACTTAGTTTTGGCGGATCGTCGTGTCACGGTTCGTTTTATTGCTGAAAATGTAAAGATTCAACGGGGACCGTGCATAATATTTTACATGAACGCTTGGGTATGAAAAAAGCCTTCCGGTGCATTCGAAACTAAAGTCAAAATACCCCAGTACTTAATACGACCTAATATCTAAAAGACCTATTCTCAAAACGAATGAATTCCGAATCGTCTTACAACCAAAAAGAGCTATTCTCGATTTACACTATGCTCGAAACGACTCAATTTTAAATGGAATGAATCTCATAGACACTAATTCACAAAATGAACCACTCCCAAAATACCCTAAACGTTATGTACGTGATAGTATCAAAACACAAGAGTCTCATAATAACTGATTCTCAAAATAACCTTATCCCTATCCCTACCCCTACCTTATCTCCTTATACCTATGTAGTTGAAGAAATATATCATAAAAATCGGCCAAGATCATGTCGGGCCATGTTCAGTGTAGGGTTCCGCAGCCGTTAATACGAAAAAATGCACTACAGATGAAAAAAATATACGATATGAATAAGTAAGTGCACTAGCAAAAGAGTGCATCTACTCTTTTGCTAGTGCACTTACTTATTACACAGCACTTACGTCCTTTTGTTGAGAAGCGTCGTTTTTCGGCAATAACTCAGAAACGGTACCTATATCTGGTCATTTTGGAAACAGTTTACGTTAAAAATATTTATTACGCTTTATCTTTGTAACTTTTTTCATATTTTTTTGGACATAAGGTTTAGAAAATAGAACAGCGATTATTACGAAAAAAAAAAACGTTTTTTGATACCATTTGTTTTCATATAACCTGATAAGTAGCGGCTTATACAAGACACCTATACTCCAAATTTAATTAGTATATATTTTGTTTTTTTTTTGAGCAAAATGCCTGTGACATGTGGACGGACGGACGGACGGAAATGACGAAACTAGAAGGGTTCCGTTTCCTAAAAACGGTGAAATTACTTTTATCACCTTTTTATGAGAACCCTTTCTTAGTCTAAGATCTCTTATTTAAAAAAATATCTATACTATTATAAAGTTGTAAAAATGAAATGTCTTTACATAGAAGATATTTAAAAAAATATATTGTTATGGACTATTTGGAGGTAACTAAAACGAAAAATATATTTTTTTAGATTCCATGTATGTTTGTATTGGTCGTTGTGGCTTCATCACGCAAAATCCGCTAAACAGATTTCGACTATTTTTGGTACTCGGGTAGCTGGGTATCTCCAGATGGTTATAGGATACTTTTTACCCGACTACACTGAAGAAAAAACGACGGGTTATGACTTTTTCTCCTCTGCGAACGAAGTTGCGGGCATCTTCTAGTATGTATATAGATTTAGTATATTTTGGGACTAGGACGTTTTGAGATCCCCAGTCATGATCAGAATCAAGGATATGAAAATGTAGGGTATTTTGGGACTGGTTCATTTTGTGAATTAGTTTTTATGAGATTCATTCCATTTGAAATTGAGTTGTTTCGAGCAAAGTGTATATCGAGAATAGGCCTTTTTGGTTGTAAGTCGATTAGGGATTCATTCGTTTTGAGAATAGGTCTTTTAGATATTAGGTCGCATTAAAGTACTGGGGTATTTTGACTTTAGTTTCGAATGCACCGGAAGGGAAAAAAGTATCTGTACGTTGGGTACCAAGAATGCTTACTGACATGCAAAAACAAACTAGAGGCGAGATTTATCAAGAAGCTTTGGACCTGATACAGCGAGCCCGAGAACTGTTTTTGGCGCGATTTATAACAATGCACGAAACATGGCTCCATCATGACGACCCTGAAACGAAACTGCAGTGCATGACATGTGAAAGGCCATCATCTCCAACTCCGAAGAAATTCATGGTGGGCCCATCTGCCGGTAAGGACATGGACTCTGTTTTTTGGTCAACTCTCGAAAGTTGTGCTGTTACACCAAGACAATGCTCTAGCACACAAGTCTGCCGTTGCAATGGCTGCAATTCGTGATGCTGGGTTCGATCCTTAAGCATCGTATGTAATTAACAAATACAGTTCATTTACAAAACTCGTACATGTTATGGCATGGGTTCGTCGATTCATAACTAAAAAACAAGATAGAAAAACTGACAAGTTTCTTACAATATCGGAACTGCGAAACGCAAAGGATATGATCATCAAACGGGTCCAAAATAATGAATTTTAAGATGAACTACAAGACCTGAAGAGGAGTGGCACAGTCTCGTCTAAGAGTAATATCTCAGATTTATGTCCATTTATTGACGAAGAAGGCATTCTCCGCGTCAAAGGCAGACTAAGACATGCATATATATCGTATGACATGAAGCATCCAATAATTTTGCCGCACAGACACCGTTTGACGGAACTTATTATAGATTATGCACATAAGATCGTACTTCATGGTGGAGCCCGTATTACTCTCAACCTCATCAGATACAAATATTGGATTATTGGTGGGAACAACGCAACAAAGCTGTATATTCGACGATGTGTAAGCTGTAAGAAGCAAAAAGCAAGTCTGCAAGAGCAAGTTATGGGAGACTTACCTGCAGCAAGAAGCAATCCGTCTCGCCCATTTGCTTACACTGGTGTCGATTTCACTGGTCACGTGTTCCTAAAGGCTAGCAAGGGTCGTGGTATCAAGACCACCAAAGGATACGTGTGTGTGTTTGTCTGCATGGCAACGAAAGCTGTCCATTTAGAATTGGTGTCCGATCTGACTACCTCAGGTTTCATAGCAGCTCTCCGCCGGATGTCTGCTCGAAGAGGAGCGCCGTTGCACGTATATTCAGACCAAGGACGGAATTTCCTTGGGGCAAGCAGGGTACTGCAAGAACAATATCAAGAAATCCAACACATCCTGAATGAAGACTTTATGGCGCAAATATCAGACATGGAGATCACTTGGCACTTCAACGCCCCCGCATGGCCCACAGCTGGAGGGTTGTGGGAAAGTGCTGTGCGCGCATTTAAATTCCATCTTAAACGAGTTATCGGTGAGCAGAAGCTTACATATGAGGAATTTAACACTCTCTTAGCTCAGATTGAGGGTTGCCTCAACTCGCGCCCACTCTGTGCGTTGTCTGAAGACCCGAACGATATTAATTACTTAAAGCCGGCTCATTTTCTAAATAGTGGACCCACTCTAACATTGATAGAAACGGAAAGTGATCTACGGACAAGATGGCAACTCACTCAAAAAATACTTCAAGATCTGTGGAAAAGATGGCGCACGGAATATTTAACACAGTTAAACACAAGAAGCAAGTGGAGAAAACCGCATCCTAATATCAATATTAACGACGTTGTGCTCATTCATGATGACAACCTACCACCCGGCAAGTGGACTATGGGTAGGGTTATAGAGTTACACCCAGGACAAGATCAATATGTGCGTGTGGTGACACTAAGAACGAAAAGTGGAACCCTAAAACGTCCGATAGCAAAGCTGTCGCTCCTGTCAGAGCACAATGAAGATGAAACGAATCAAGAACAGCCTTCACGTGGTAAAGATGACAACAAGGAAAATCTACGCAGAACACCTCAAAAAACGAACACAATCAAAGCCAAATGTACACTATCATCAACGTTTGCCGCACTGATGTTATTTTTATCATGCCTTTCAAGTGGCCAGTGCGACGTCAACATTATGCCATTCCGTGAAACACAAGGTCTTTACTTCGATAAAATGGCAGACATGATGCTAATTCGAGACGAATGGAAACTCATCGTTTATTATAACATGGAGCCGTATTGGGAAGCAATGAACGCATTCCAAAAGTATACAAAATTTCTTAAAAATACATGCGAAACGATAAAAACTCAAATACATTGTGACATAATATCACTACAACTACGTCACGGATTCTCCGAACTTGAGTACTACAACCAGATGTTACTCAGTCAGCACTCGAGCACGCGACCCGCGCTACGTCAGCGACGCGGCCTTATCGACGGTGTCGGTTATATCGCTAACAGTCTCTTTGGCGTACTAGATGAAAGGTTCGCCGAACAATATCAGAAAGATATTTCACTTTTACGAGACGACGCGAAACATATGGCCACTCTTTGGAAAAATCAAACATCTATCGTAGAAGCAGAATATAACTTACTCAAACGCACAGAAGAAACTATGAATCAACAGCATAAAATGATACATCAACACATGAACAATTTAGACGACGCATTCAAGAATTTACAAGATAAAGTCCAAACAAACAACATTATTAATGACTTCAACATAGGAGCCACTATAGCTAGTAACATGCTTTATAACTTAAAGGGAATCCAAAACGTATTATTGGACACCATCACTGATATTTATCATGGACGTTTCAACTTACACCTGCTGACTCCGGAACAACTTATTAACGAGCTAAGTACAATAGCAAGCACACTACCAAGAGGCAAAGGCCAATTGATAACTTACACTCTGACCTGCGCAAGATATTTGACCTGTTGAAAGTGAAGACAAGGATGATGGAAAACTTCCTCATCTTCGAGTTAAGGGTACCCCTTATCAGTAGAGATACCTATGAACTTCTGAAGATAATCCCGGTACCCAAGAAAATCGGTAGAAAATTTATGGCTATTTTATCCGTATCCGACTACGTATCTATCAACATGAAGAAAGATACCTACATACCCATGTCGCAATATGACGTCAATACATGCGCAATAGTATCCGACGCTTATTTTTGTAACATCAAGAAACCTGTCTATCAATTGAAAGACGATAACAGTTTTTGCAAGAGGGAAAACTCAGAATGCAAAACGGTCAACGCATCATGTAAAAACGACTGGCAAGAAAGTAACACATTAAATACTTACATTTACTTCTGTTGCGAGCGGTGTCAGGTTCGGACAATATGCGCGGATCAAGTAACCGCTCATCAGTTGACGAACGCCGGACTGATTAACATAGGTCACGGCTGCATTATCAAGACAGATAATTTCACAATTTTCCCGCACAAACCTCACTGGTCGGAAATTAAAATAAAATCTGAATTATACAATCCTGTTATCGCTCCCATAAATCACGTCATCAACATCAGCATCCCGCATATTCATGCGAAAAATGAATCGGAAGATTTACAAAAAGAAACAGTAAAGCTCGGAGAAAAAATCGAAAAATTGAAAAAAGTCGAGATCACATCGGAGAAGATATCGTACCACGACATTCATCATTATGCCATGATATACGTGATACTTGGAGTGATCGGAGCAGTAGCATTATGCTGCATAATACGTCGAGTTAAGTGGAGGGTGCCGCCGACGTCGTCTCCGGCCGCCCCCGACCCGCCCGCGCCCCGCGCCCACCCGCGCGCTCCCGCAGCCGCCGGAACTAGCCAACACAACGACGCAGGAGGCAGCGAAACAAAAAATACTTCGCGAACAGATAAAGCCACGTCTCCTAATTTTAAAGTAGTAACTTTTAATTCATTGTAATTTTAATCTATTTTTTGTATCAGATTTATATTTTTATCTCATCTCTTCTCGCCCCGGAATATGTACGAGTACATCGCACATGCGTCATATTATCATTTGCATCATCAGCATTTTACTTTGTATAGCTTTCCGCTAGTCAATAAATCAGTTCACGTTCGCTAATTATAAGTGTGCACACCTATCAAGTAAAATAAATCGAATTTATCAAGAAAACAGACTTTCGTGTTCCAACCAAATATCAAGATACCTATCAAGCAATGTACGTGTAGACAAGTGCCCGTACACTCCGTATTCACCAGATTTCGCCCCCAGTGATTTCTACTTATTTCCGAGATTAAAGGATACCTGAGAGGCCAGAAATTTGAAGACGATGACGCGGCAGTCGCTGCAGTAGAAGATATTTCAAGTGCTCAAGATGAGACCTTTTTAAGAATGGAATTTTAAGTTTAGAAAAACGTTATACTAAGTGTATTACGCTAAAAGGTGACTATGTCGAAAAATAAAATGTCATTTATTAAAAGTTGTCTATAACATGCTCATTCTCACTTTTTATTAACGCCCCTCGTAGAGTAACTTTGAACGTATTTGTTTATAAATAACGTTTGCCAGCAAAACTAGCCATGTACAATTCCAATTTCATAAAATCCTGCCTCTGTGCACCTCTACGTCTAGGATGTATCTAATTATGTTACGCATGTTACTCCGTTCAGTTACGTTACTGTTTTATTGGTATAAGACAGTAAGATATATAATTGGCAAGCTTCTGCTATGTTGCAGTGATTACATTTTAACTTCGTATAATTATTCTCACAAAAAAATGTTGTAGTCTTCATAAACTGCGTACGGTGCGAACTACAAAGTGTGGCAGCTGGCAGTCTTTTTACTTAAAATTCTTTGAATGATTACAGATATTAACAGCATTGACGAACGGAGGTTTCCGTTCTCGGTCCAATGCGATATGGCCAACGATGTAAGTGAATTTTGTTGTATTTTTGCCAAAGGGATGTTCTTTTTTCGACCGACAATGGCTCCATCGTACTAAAATCACGTTAATTTTGAAAAAAGTAATATATCCTACAAATTACTAAATTTTTTTTTTGGTAAATACCTTGTATTATTTGTATGTGTCGCTCTGGCTTCATCACACCAAAACGGCTGAACGGATTTCAACTATTTTTGGTACACGGGTAGCCGGCCATCTATTGATGGTTATAGGATAGGTTTATGATTTCTTTTTGTGTAGAACGACCTCAATGTATTATGTACTACATGCAAAACTATGCTATTTATCTTTATTCCTGTGCACTTTGCAAAGAAATATGCATAGCCAACCCTTTAGGTTTTCTTGAGATTGTTTATCCTGAACGAAAGTGTCAATCTGGCAACAATTAATGCTACTTTCTGAGCGATTATTTCCTTTAATATTAATTTCCCTCAAACATTTTTAAATTTCGCAGAGCGACAGCAGCACGAGTCCTTTCGTGTTTGGACTCGAGCCGAGTAAACGGGGCAGAATCTTTCGAAATGAATCCGCAGTTATCCCAACACCGAGGTATGTAATCAGAATGAAACAGTACAATGGAGAGCAAAATAACGCATTGCGTCAAGTCATCTCTTTTTTTCGTCACGCAAACGGGAACCAAATTGAATACTGAGTTTGTTGTTTACTATAATGTCAATAGAAATACGATTCGATTAAGTTTAGTCGCTTCCATATTATTCTAATACACAAGTGCTTTACGCTTTTTGCCATCGTGCAATAGAAATATGATAATTATATAATGTTTATTGTCTTTAAATATTAGGTTTGAATGTCTCAATATGTGGTTTCAGAAGAATTCAGCGTCGCAGCAATGGTAACAGCGACGAGTGGTGGTCACCCGTGAAACAACGAACCGGTGACAACATTCGGGACGTCAATCCGATTCAGGAGGTATGACTATACCCAGTAAACTGTATTGTAGTTAAACATCGTGTATGTTGGACCGATTTGTGTAATATGTAGGTATTGTAGTTAGTTTCTTAAGATAATTGTGACTCATTGGGAGTTTATCCTAAGCTATTATAATATATATATTATTAACTGGAAGTCAAAAACATCGCACTTTATTTATAATTTAAACTATCACAAAGTTGTAACAAATGTCTGTACATTGAAGATATTTTCAAATTACCGTACGGGATTATTAGGAGGTCACTAAATCGAAAAATATTTATTTTCATTTCTTGTATGGTCGTATGTGTCATTTGGGGCTTCATCACGCCAAATCGGCTAAACCGATTTCAAATATTTTTGGTATACGGATAGCTGGGTATCCACAGATGGTTATAGGATATTTTTTACCCGAATGCGCTGTCGAAAAAATAGGGGTTCCTTCTAGGCGCCTTCTAGTCTATACTATTATAAAGTTGTAAAAATGAAATGTCTGTACATTGAAGATATTTTCAAAAAAATGATTTTTATGGACTATTTGGAGGTCACTTAAACGTACATACAAACACACATAAAAACCAAAAATATTTTTTTTGGATTTTATGTATGTTTGTATGTGTCGTTGTGGCTTCATCACGAAAAATCGGCTAAACGGATTTCAACTATTTTTGGTACACGGGTAGCTGGATATGTCCAGATGGTTATAGGATACTTTTTACCTGACTATGCTGAAGAAAAAACGAAAGGTTATGACTTTTTATCCTCCGCGAACGAAGTTGCGGGCGCCTTCTACACACACCGGCATATTTAGCGGAACATAAAAAAAGGTTTCAAATCAGTATCATGTAAGGTTGCTGGTTGGTATATATGGCATTCAATTTGAAAAAGAATAATTTCAAATTAAGAAAACAACTGAACATCACTTTTTATGCATTTGTTTTAATTTTATTCAAATACACCTTATCTCGAGCGAACTTCGAGTATTTATTTCTTGTGAGTTTGATTTAAAATTTAATTTAAAGACTATTTCTTTTTTTTTTTAATTTCCATATCTTTATGAAGTTGTGGACTGCATTATGCCTGACTTAGCCCCAACTGAGATTGCCAGGGCACTCGAAATGCGAAGAAATGTTCAAACCTATAGAGTAATATCGAGAGATCTTCGTCGACCTGTTTCAACAATCCATCGTAGTATCCAACATTCAGGGAGACCGGTACTTATGTGAGAAGATCAGGACAAGGCAGAAAAAGACGCACTTCGAGTAGGGATGATCGTTTCATTCCGCTTCGTGTACGTAGGAACCCCCGTTTGACAATATTATGAACCCTATAGAACACGTTTGGGACTTGCTGAAAAGAAAAGTTAAATCCAGAATTCCAGCTCCTGTCAATGTGGGTGAACTGCGAATCGCCGTAGTTGAGGAATGGCAGAGACTATCCCAGGAGACCATCCATAACATTATTCTCAGTATGCCTAGGCGGGTAGAAACTTTAATAAGAGCACGTGGAGGATATACGCGATATTAATTAGCATTTTTTATTTAATTAATTGGTCTTTTTTTACACTTTTCCTGGTTACATGAAAAAGTTCAAGAATGTACAATTTTTCACAAATAACCTTTACTCGCAAAATGTATTCTTAATGTGATCTCAATTTAGTTAAAACAAATGAAACTTTAAATAACAAAAGAAGTGTAGTAAGTAGATTTTGAAATAAAACTGTATTTCTTTAATTATGGACCTTTTTTTGTGTTCCGCAAAATATGCCGGTGTGTATAGTTAAATAATTAGGTTGAGTTCAATAAAGTCACTTAAACTGTTGGTTAAATAAATTGTGAATTGTACACGGCGTGGATACCATGCGTAAATGGCGGCACACGTATAGTACACGCGTAAGTATTCTACACAAGTTAGTTACCGCCACATGTAACCCGCGCAGGTCGTTCACGCACGTAAGTAAATCGGGTTGGACCACACGACTAACTTGCCTGGGTAACGTGCTTAAATATTAGTTTACTGACTGTTAACATGTTATAAGTTGCATAGATGCCTCAAGGTGAGTTACCCTTGTCGTGTACATGCATTATTTATGGCGGAAAAGTAGACGTCGATTCTACTGCCTCCTGTTTTTCTTTCGTCTATATTGCTACTCATAGTAAATTGTACGACGTGGTAATTTGCTTCTTGCATGTGACTTGTATGGCGTACTACTTTATAGTTTAAGAAAAAAGACAATTTATTGCAGTAATTTAGAGGATCATAGTGCAACAATATCTGTCTATTAGGATTTAAGTGAAGATTACCACCATGTGGTGACCTATCTGAGTCAGCGATAGTGCCGCAAATAGGACTGTAGTGATTCACGCTGCCTGTCCGAGTGCACTTAAATAGAGATCTTGATTTGTTGGTATTCCAAGTTCTGCACATGCTTTCGATGTTGCATAATATATTAAAACAAATCAAGTCCAATACCAAATTTTATACATATGTCTTCACTGTAGATAAGGTATTCGTTCGTACAGAGTTAAAATGTAAAAGCAATCCCACCAAAAACATTCTGTAAAAAACTAGCCAAGTCGCGATGGAGCTACTTGTTTATCTCTAAAAAGTAATGAAATCTAGACAAAGTCAATCACTTGGGTTTTGTACCCTTTTTTAGCTTACTGGATGACGAAAATTTCTGCGTCTTATCTTATCCAGAGGTTCTCAAATAGGGGCCTGAAAATGTGGCGAAATGGTTCCAGTAAAGGATGGTACGGCAGTGTTTGCTTCGCGCTCGACTTGGCGGGGGCACTGCCGTGCCCCCTGATATGTCGCCTATTACTTATATAAGACGACGAATATCGTGCGCAAAATGTGGCCGTCCGGGCTACACAATATAAATGAAGCGTATAAGACTGATGTAGTTATTTGTATTGTGTCCATATCGCAGGCAGTGGTGAGTTGTTTTGTTATAAACACATATCATCCCTAATAGATTTTTTATATTCTTTTATATTAGCCTGTATGTACGCCCCACCACTCAGTAGATAATTGGCCATTGTTCCTGGTGCATTCGGCAGACGTGTCCGGCCCAATCCCACTTAAGCATGGTGGTTTTCACACTCATATCTGCGATACCAAATTTGGAGCGCAGTTCGGAGTTTCTGATTCGATCCATTTTACGAACTCCAAGTATGCTGCGCTCAATTGCTCGCTGGCAAACCTTGAGTCTTCTTTTTTGGGCTTCCGTTAATGACCAAGTTTGGGCGACGTAGGTTAGGATAGGGAGGATACACATGTCGACAAGTTTGTGCTTCAAAGATTGTGGAAAATTGCCCTTCATAGGCGTCTTCATGGACCAGAAGCTCTTCCAGGCATTCTCGATGCGTCAATCAATTTCCTTGGACTGCCTGTTATCGAAGGATTGCCCACTTGATAGCTAATCTTTAAAATTGTATTCGTGACAGGATGCAACGCGTTAGGCTTCGTTCACACGGCACTGTCCTGCACGTTGTTTTACAGTATACGTCTTAATGAATAAATAGTGGCACATACATTTTTAATACGGTTCACTGTTTTTAAATTGATATAAAATTATTCCAGTTGGTGCAAACGACGAATATATATATAATATATACATATTGTAGCTTGGTATTTGGCCTTTGTTTTTGTCTACAAAAATGTTATAATACTTAATAAATCAAGAAAAAATATATATTCGTAAAGTCCTTTTTCTATTTTAAATTGGTATAGGCTCACTCGTCAAGCGACGCTTAAACATGGGACTAAAACCAATAAGTGAGGTCTCTAGTTTTTAAGAAAGGTAGCAAAAACTGGTTTTTTCTCGTAAGAATAACAAATTTTGATAGCGTTTATCTTGGTTTCGGTGACTCGTGAAGATAAATTGAAACAGTATATTGGTAACAACACGATGAGATATATACAACACAGAAAAGTGAAGGGCTACAGATCGAAGGTGTATCGCTTATGGGGCAGCCCCTTAAATGTAAACGAATACTCTACGGACAAGCGAAATCGAATGAAATTTAACGTATTCGATTTGCAATGGCGAGAGGTTCATTTATTTCATTCATTTATACGGCACAATGTCATACGTTTTTTTTTATCGAATATTTATTATTTCACGAATGAAAAGTCTACCGTATGAACACCCGCTTGATTGTACATTTAAAATCGAATATGTATTAAAAGTGCAGGACATGTCGTGTTAACCTAGCCTTATGCAGCAGGAGTGAAGTGCGGTGTATGCGGTTCTATTTTTATTGACCTTTTCTAGAGAAAACTCTCCACATGTAAAGAGCTTCTTAGATGTTTAGTAGCTGTAGGCAGAATACGTCCGTTTCTACCAAATAGATTTTCTGTTTTATCTGCTCTTTATCTGATTGGTAATTGTACCCGCGATAACGACGTATGCTTTTATATGACCAAAACCGGGCTATATCGAGTTGCATAACATTTTTATTCCTCTTATTTTGTTGCATACGCGTAGCATACAGTTTGTCGGGCATAATTTTTTTTAGCCGAAATTATTCTGCATATTATTGAACGTCCTTCATATTATTTATCCTAATGTTAGTTGTGTCTAATATTAAATTATTGAATGATAATTGAGCATAATTATTTACTTCCTAATAATGTTTTGATTACCATTAAATACGCATAAACTTGCATAACTTTAACATATATATATTTTTGACCCATTTTTGACTATCTGCTCGCTCAGCTATTCATGGTCACTATGCAAAACTAACCCAACCTACAGTTTTCGGTTTTTGACCCATTTTTACGCTCCGCTCGCTTTGCTCGCTCCGCTATTCATGGTCACAATGCAAAACTAACTCTACCTACAGTTTTCGGTTTTTGACCAATTTTTACGCTCCGCTCGCTTTGCTCGCTCCGCTATACATGGTCACAATACAGACCTAACCTAACCTACAGTTTTCGGTTTAAACCCATTTTGACGCTCCGCTCACTTCGCTATAAATGGTCTCAATACAAACCTAACCTAACGTACATTTGTAGGTTTTTGGCCCATGTTCTATATTGCATGGTTTTTGACGCTTCGCTCGGTTCGCTCGCTCCGCTATGCATGGTCACAATACAAACCTAACCTAACCTACAGCTTTCGGTTTTTGACCCATTTTGACACTCCGCTCGCTCCACTATACATGGTCACACCTTTACATTTGGCACACCTTTAGTCACCACAGTTTAGATACTGTAATTGTACGTAGATTTTCGAGTTTTTAATATCAGGATAATTTACGTTTGGACGTTTAACATGTATGCGCTAAAATGAGTATGCTAAACATTTGGCATGCCATTCAATGTTATACCACAAATTCTCGGCCAAAAGATTTTAGGACAATCAACATTTGGTAACTCTAAGGGCACCCACCAAAAACACATAAGCGTGGTGAGCGCGAGTTGCCTTAAATGCTCCGTCTAGTGGAGGTAGTCTGTGGGTCTAAACGAGACGATAGATTACCTAAATGGTGTAATGAAATGTTTTAGACGGAGATAGGCACGGAGCCGGACATCCACAGCGGCAGCCGACTGGCGCAAACGGGCACACAGACCTCTCCCGAGAGTGTCGGTGACACCGTTGCCACTGTTCATCTTTACATTGGAAGCGCTAAACAGGTACGTGCAGGTCAAGTTTTTAATGTATCTGCTAGTTTCGATCAGTCATTTGTTTTTGTTTACGGGCTCGAGCTACCATTGTGAACTGCTCCGACTGAAATTTCGTCGTGCTGTTCAATGCTCGGAGGATTCTCTACTGTGACAGACACGTGTACGCCAATAAAAGCAGTATTGTAGTTTGCTAAGTAAGGTAGTCAGCATGCATAGGGTTTTAGAAATATATTTTATAATTTACCTTTTTTTAAGTACCTAAAAGAACAGACTAGTGTTATTTTTTATGTTCGGAAATATGATCGATTCCCGGCTTCTAGTGATTTATTATTGAAGCCCGATTTAGCACAGAGGTAGGGGCGCATAAGTTTGACAAGATACATGTATAAGTATTGTATTGTAAACACTTTATTGTACATAAAAACAATAAAACAAAGAAAGTAAAGTAATACATTTGTACAAAGGCGAACTTATATGATTAATTATTCGCCTCATGTCTTGAAGAACTTCTCCAAAAATATACTGAAAAATACCAAACACCTGAAAAGGCGGGTTTTAGAAAAGGTTTTTTAACAACAGACCACACACACGCTTGAGCTAATTACAGAGATATATGAAGAGCATCGATAGCCGCTCTACCTAGTTTGCATAGCCTATGCTAAAGCGTTCGACTTTATATCGCATAATAGTACGAGGATTCCACATTTTTGAGAGCCCTTCACGAGTGCGACGTACCAACTGAGATCATAGAGCTAATAAAAGATATATGCAAGAGTGTATCTCGTCTAAAAATTTATTCAAAAAGCTCCGAAATAAAAATTTGCCGAAGAGTCCGGCAGGGTGATTCCCTTTCAACTCCAAGTTTTATCGCTGTTCTTGAGAGCATTATGAAAAACTTGAACTGGAAAAAGAAAGAGATACAATACATTTATTTAAAAGACGACTTTCTAAATAAGTAACCTCTAAATCGCCGATGATATTACACTAACGGCTGCACACCTGGAAAAATATTTCGTACTTTCTAAAGTCAGCCTATATTAAAATTGTCCTGAAATGAAATAATACAAAAACAACGATCATGACTATTATAAAATACCACAAAAAAACCTAAACCCAACCTGGGCCCGTTTCACAAAAGCTTGTAACTTGTAGTACCTGTGGAAGTATCTTGTTGGCAGACTCCTAAAAAAGCGGTGGTTTGTTGTCAATGCGGTTGTATTTTTTTAAAGTTTCTTACCTCAGAACTCTCAGAAGTCTATTATTATTATTAACCAATTTAGAATTATTATTTTTTGTTTGAAAGGAGATGATCTAGATTGGCCTCATTTAATTTTAGTGAACATCTGATGATGGGATCCATGTGCAATAGGTTATTTGACTTTTTTTATGGTATGTTATAAATCGACGACTTAATAATAGAAATATTGGTGAAAAAACTACTCCAATATCATAAAAACTCCCCGAGATACAGCGACATTAAAAGCACATTTTTCGGCTTTCCCAAAAAACGCTTCATACTAAATACATGCATGTGACGTCACACGCTTGTATCATGTATAGGGAAAATAAGAAGTTTGTTCTGCAGCTATGTTAAAACTTTCATTTATCGAAACGGTTTTATAATACAAACTAGAAGGCGCCCGCGACTTCGTTCGCGGAGAAGAAAAACTCATACACCTTCGTTTTTTCTTCAGCGTAGTCAGGTAAAAAGTAGGGAATTCAATCGGTTATTTTTAGTATGGGAAAAAACCGGGTTTTAACCGAAACCGACGGTTATTTCATACAAATCGGTTAGCCGATTGCATTCCTTAGTAAAAAGTATCCTATAACCATCTGGTGATACCCAGCTACCCGTGTACCAAAAATAGCTGAAATCCGTTTAGTCGATTTTGCGTGATGAAGCCATAACGACACATACAAACATACCAAAAATGAAGAAAAAAAAATCGTTTTAGTGACCTCCAAATAGTCCATAATAATCATTTTTCTGAAAATATCTTCAATATACAGACGTTTAATTTTTACAACTTTATAATATATAGGTTACAAAACATTTTATGGGTTTTTGAATGATATTGTTAGTTAAAGTTACAGTACTTGACTGGTTTACTATTAATAATCAGCTATTGAATGCTAAGAAAACGAAATGTGTTAGATTTGCTTTACCTAATGTTACAGCAGTGGATTCTACTATATCGCTTAATGGCTTCGCCATGTTTAGAAATGGTGGATAGGGCATTATTCTTAGGTATAACATTGGACAAGAACTTGCAATGGAGTCCCCATTTAGAAGTACTTGCAGGTTAATTAAGTTCAGCAGCTTTTGCTATTAGAAACATTAGACAGTTGACCAATGTTGATACTGCTCGCTTACTACATTTTTATAATAAGTTACCAGATGATGCTTTAGAATTACCTTTTCCAGCTCTCAAAAAGTACTTAAAATAGTCCGTGAGCCCGGTCTAAAATTGCCTACGTAACGTGACATCACGATAAAACGCATGGCACACCCTTAGAAAAGTTGTGCCAAGCGATAATCAAAAGAATATCGCTCTTGAAATTGGCCGGAAGTTTGAAAAAATCCTTTACTTCCGGTCCAGATGTTAAGGTTATATTTACGTCCTGTGACATCAGTACGAAACACGTAGCATCATAATATAATAATAGTGTAATTAAGAATAAATAAGTCTGCCAGCCATATCCTAACCCGGGTGAAGGAACACGGAGCAGATGTCAAGCACCGTCAGTGTAATAGGTCTACAATCTGTGAACATGTCATTGACAAACCAAACCACTCAATTAAGTTTGATAAACCTTCTATCCTTGCCAAAGAAAAAATATATTTTCCCAGAATGCTACGCGAGGCTATTGAGGTTAAAAAGCATCCTAATTTCAATAGAGAAGATGGATTGTCACTACCACCAGCTTGGGATCCTGTAATACATCTCATCAAGGAACAAGCGAGACACAGGACTGCAAAACCTTGATTTCCGAACGGTGTAAAATATCTTATCTGTTCAAAAAGTAGTTTAATAGTCTCTGTTTTTAAAATATTATAATTAGTAATGAGGTAGCCTGGGAGTTTTTCTTTGCAGCGTTTCTTTTCTCCTCAGTACGCCTCATTTGTGAAATGCTGCTTGGTAAATTATTAAAATAAAATAATTAAGCCCTTCTGGCACATGTGTAACTGTCTTTATAGCTTAGGCCCATCTGGCATGTATGTAAACCTTTATTTATTTGTTTTCAAAAATGGGTAGTTTGCACAAATTGTAACTTTGATACATATTTTCTCAGTCCACCCGTGACCATGGAAAGCTGGAAAGCTTCCGAAACGTCGGGAACTAAAATGAGATAATATACGCGATATAATCCGTTAAATTGTTTTATTTCAAGTAATAATCGCGGAAACAGAAGAAAATATTAATAACACGGTTGACAATCTTTGACAAAATGAAATTCACGTTCCCGCCTTATTTTGACAACTCGAAAATTGATTGACTTATTTGTAAACCTTAACATCTGACGTGCCTCCAAAATGCCAGAATTTGCATTCAGAAAGTGTAAATTAGTGAAGTGGAACTGATGCTGAAAACCACAGAAGGTCACTGGAACTCCTCAACAATAGGTTGTTTACGAGTGGCGCCGAGATATATCTCCATTAAACTAGCTAAGCTACTTCATAGTCGCAAATTGATATGGTCGTAATGAGAATGGTACCTTCGAATTGATTTGATGGTGGAGCCGGAAGCCTGCTAATTTACTCCTTTGTCATACTAAGCTGAACCCAGACCGAGCTGCTTGATATGTGGGTCTGTCTGCTGCTCAAATATGTCTGTGCAAGTACAGGTTATGTAAGTGTAACCTGTACTTGCACAGACATAACCAAGTAGCCAGAATTATTCACCAGCAACTTGCAGTAAAATATAGTCTTGTGGGTTGTAAGGTGTCGCACTATAAGTACGCACCGATGCCAGTTCTCGAAAATGGTCTTGCCACCAGTCTTGGCCTTAATCATTAGTAAACACTAACAAATCACACTAAGCACTAACCGAGTGACTAATTAATCAGACTAATGATCAATCGCACTAATGTTTAGTCTGATTGAATGTGAGCAAGGGTCAATCACACTAATCGTCAATTTGATTGAGTACAAATCACACTCACGTTTAGTCCGTATAATTTAACTTTTTTCTAAACCTGTATTTTCTGCTGGAAAAGAAATTTCCATTATAATTTATATAGGTACTAGATAAGATGGATCTGGTGACGGTTCTTGAATGCAGTACCACAAAAATGAACCTGACCATCGATTCTGGGGTTACCTACTGGAATTCAGGATTAGATCAACATAGATAAAGATAAAGATAAAATATTATTTATTCAAATAGGATCAGAAGTATTACTTTTGCATCGTCAAAACTGAACATGATCATGTTGATTATTAAAGGGTAACATTATAGAAGAGATAACATGGTACTGTATTTTTGTATTCTCTGAAGTTCGAAAGCTTTAGAGAAAACAAAAATAAAAATATTAAAATAACATTCATAATATTACATAGTATTATATAAACAACATTTAAACGTAGTTCTGTAAGGAAGACGATATTAGATACTAATTATGTCTTCCTACAGAAACTGTGTCCAGTTATAATAGATAAGGAAAATACATTAATACATTAAACACAAACACAGTCACGTAATAGAGAAAAAAAGAACTGTTTAAAGTTTAGACACATTCAAACAAAAAACTGTACTATTGGCATTGAAACTTATATGTAATTAAATAAAAATAAGAACAGGATCGAGGAGAGTTAAAGAAAAACTTAGTAATTATTATGACTGCAAGGATGGCCAAGCGTTTTTATCATTTATATATTCCTCAACGCTGTAATAAGCCTTTTGTAATAAATTATTTTTTAAATATTTTTTTTGAGCAGGTAGGGGCAGTTCTAGTACTTCCTTGGGTAATTTATTGTAGAAATGTATGCATTGCCCCAGAAAAGATTTCTGCATTTTCCTTATACGAAACTTGGTGATTGTGCATTTTTTTAAACGATTCAATGTTCTTTAAAGCATAAATAATGTTGTCGTAAATATATTGCGATACCATTGTTAAAATATTAATTGTCTTAAAATGTTCTCTAAGTGACTCGCGTGAATTCATGTTATATATAAACCGTATTGCTCTTTTGTGTAGGACAAAGATTGTTTGTATATCGGTAGCCTTACCCCACAGCAAAATGCCATAGGACATTAGGCTATGAAAGTAGCCGAAGTAAACTAGCCGAGCCGTTTCTACATTTGTTAGTTGCCTAATCTTTCTAATAGCATACGCTGCGGAGCTAAGTCTATTTGCTAATGATGATATGTGTGGACTCCACTGTAGGTTTTTGTCAATAGTTAAACCAAGGAATAGGATTTTATCAACAAATTCTAGACATTCTTTATTTATGTAAATGTTACCACTAACCGATTTTACATTTGGTAATGTGAATTTAATACATTTTGTTTTTTTAGAGTTTAGTAGCAGATTGTTGACTGTAAACCAATTCAATACTCTAGCCAGAGTGAAATTTATCTCATCGTAGTTTTCGGATTTACGGTTAACTTTAAAGATTAAAGATGTGTCATCTGCAAATAATACAATGTGGCAATCGTTCTCAACACTATTCCGCAAGTCATTTATGTAAACTAGATGAGTGCTTTCTAGCTTAATGGACTTTGACTGAGGAACATTTAGATTGGGTACCACCAAATGGTCTTGATGATGAACCCTGGGGGTACCTAACGGAATTCGGGATTGGATCAACATAGACGACTGCTTTTTAGCTTAATGGACTTAGAATGAGCAACGTTTAGATTGGGTAATGGTCCTGATGATGGACCCTGGGGGTTCCTAACGGATCTCAGGATCGGTTCAACATAGACGTTTTTAGATGACTGAACACTAACGGAGAATTAGTTTTAATCACAGTAAACACTAACCGTCGTCAATCATTAATACTTTAGTTGTGACCAAAATTTCCAATCATTAGTGTTCAATATTCAATCACACCAACGTTCGGCCAACACCGCTTGCCACGCTCTATTGCGCTTGATCTATCATCGCATATTGCAGCCAATAAGCCTGATATCGTGTTGGTAGATCGATTTAAGCACCGGGCAATTCTTGTCGACATCATCAACATCCCACACGACGAGAACCTGTTGTTTTTGTGCAAAAAAGAGCAAAATCTTTTCTAATTCTTAATCTCTTCTTTTTTTTACCAAATGGACGTCTAATTTACTTATTCATTCTATTCTAATATTAACCAATATCCGTTTAGTTTATTTTCATCATCTATTCCGCGGTTATTGTCCTCACGATCCGCGTTTTTAGAAGTACATTTAGTTAGGGGTATATTTATGACAAACATTTATTATTGTACAATATTATTTTTGCTATCTGTAGCCCTTTCAAAGATGAACACAACGGCATCAATAAACTCACATGTACTAAAAATGGCAATTATGACGTTTTTGTAAACATCCCTTCAATTCGTATACATAGATGGCGTTGCATATATCGGGGAACGACTTTTTGTGTGGAGATTAACAGTCCTCTTGTTTTAATGGTCCGTAATAATATGAAACAAGTTTATCGTAAATACTGCGCTTTTCGATTTTATGTGTAAACGGTAAGATTTCAGATGATTATAAATGCCAATGATTTACAAAGTTTGAAATAAAAACATACATGTTTACCATGTGATGTGTTTTAGGGTTCCGTAGCCGTAGTTTCGTCATGTCCGTCCGTCCGTATGCTACAGGCATTTTACTCAATAACTGCTAAATGTATATTGATGGAATTAGGAGTATAGGTGTCTTGTGTTTGTGTAGTATAGTAGAATAGTGTACTTAGTTTGATAGTGAAATAATAAAAAATATTATTTCTAAGGGGGGCACTCTTTATATTGTAACCGAAACTGAAATAAACATTTTCCGCTAATATCACTGTGTGGCACGGCACATATTTCAACAGTACTTTGAAAATAATTTTGAGGATGCTGATTTTTTTGATTTTGTGGATATTTTCGGAAATAATTGTTCTGAAAGTTGTATAAATTGTGCCCCCCCCCCCCCCCCCCCCCCCCCCCCCTCCGTCTGCGGAAAATCGGCGATTCTCAACGAAATAACGTAAGTACCGTAGAGATACGCTCTTTTGCTAGTGCACTTTTTCATATCATATATTTTTCTATCTGTAGTGCATTTTTTCGTATGGACGGCAGTGGAACCCTACACCCAGCATGGTCCGACATACTCTTGGCCGGTTTTTAACACGCTTTTATTAGGTCGACCTGTATGTAACTATAGTTGAATTATCGAGAAGATGGAATTGCATTTCTAGTGGTTGTACCGTTTGCAACAAAAGGAGAATAATTTTCTCTTAACTTAATAAAATGACATACCCAAGAAGTGGAATACGTAGTAGTCCTCTGTTTTTTTTCTTTTATTCGCTATCATGTTCTTCATCTGAGCTGTCACAAGTATTGATAATAAAATTGTCTGTTATTTGATCCATTTCTCCTTCCTGACATCGATATTTATTTTCTTCACTTTCGACGTGGTGACAAATATTTTCCCAGTCCTCAGCAGTGATGGTATTCATTCGTTCAGTTGCTAAACTCATAATGCCTTGCATGTTTAATGAAACGTTTCTTTTTGCTACATATCCTTTTACCATGGACCAAATATTTTCGATCGGATTGAATGTCGGGTGATACGGTGGCAATCGTAATACGGAGTGGCCATGTTCTTTTAAAATTGCATCTATGTGGTACTCGCGAAACCGCTCTTTATTTTGTTTAATTAATTCATACAAACTGGTTTTGTACATCAACCGGTTATACGAAATGTTGTGTTCTGTCAACCAATCCATCATTTCTTGTTTATTAGAATTTGACGTTGGAGCACGATTCAAAAGTTTGTTGTGATAGGACGCATTATCCACGATAAGTACGCTATTCGGTTTGAGGTTCGGTATTAATTTTTCTTTTAACCATTTTTCGTAGTTGACAAAGTTCATCTGGTCATGGTAATCTCCCGTTTTTTGGTTTGCCTTAAACATTAACAAAGCGTTGGGAATAAAACCATATTTTCCTCCTGCGTGCACTATTATTAACCGCTGGCCTGTACTGATTTGTTTTTTTACACCAAATTCTGTTCCATCGGTCCAAACTTCTCCGGACACATGTGAAGTGTGGATGTAGGTTTCATCAGTATAAATTAGTGGTCTATCTTGAGATCGATATTCCGCAATTTTGATAAGGTAATTTATTCTTAGCAGTCGTATGTTGTGTTTTTCCATTAATATTTTTCGGTTGTCCTCGGTCTTTTTCCATTTAAATCCTAATTTTTGTATTTGTTTTCGTAAGGTGGAAATGCCAAATTTGTAATCTATATCGGATCTTAACACAGAGTGGAGTCCCTTTAAGGTTGGAAATTGCTTATGGGACAGATGAAAATTGTATATAGTTCTCCGGATGACTTCCTGATCAAAATCGTCTACTGCTGATGACGGACAAGGACGCAACTTTTTATTCTTCGGGGAGGTGAATTTCTTTGTTGTTGCGAATTTCTCGCTGTTGCTCTCAGTCACAATGTTATAAACAGTAGAGAGACAAACACCTGTAGCTTTTTCAACTAACTGGGCAGCGGTGTAAGGCAAGTTTAAATTTTTCGTCAGTTCATTTTCAAAATATTTATAACAGTTGAAAATTATTTGCTTACTTTGACTGTCAATAGGACCAAAATTACTTACAGCCATATTTTTTTAAAATATAGAAATTATTCGTAGTCGTACGGGCGGACACAATAATTAATTGAGAATACAATCAAATCAGATGTAAAAATATACGCACAACGTAAATAATATTGACAATTTCACACTGACATTATTTTTGTTTTTAGTTCTTCGATATATATATATATATATATAACAAACTCTTTGTATGCTGATAGTACAAGAAAATAGAAAATTCAAATATAGAATGCCTGTAAACAAACAATACTACTACATATGCAATTCCACGCTCTCGATGATGCAACTATAACTATGTAATGGAATCTAAGGTAACTAATTTAACCATCTTGCAAGGATCGTAGCATCATGAAAATTGGCAGCTGTACGTAGTTCTGATGAGAATAGAATAATATGGTACTGTCGAACTGATCTGATGATGGAGCCGGAAGATATGAACTGGAACTTCATGATGGAACATCGTATCATAGCTGTGTTTGGATCTGTTTGAAAAGTCTTGCAAAGCGTGTGTTTCTAGTGCTTTTTTAAACTATTAATTTATTATTATTCGAATTAACTTTTTATTCCTAGTCTTATATTGACTCTGCACGTTCGTTGGTAGCATCGTTGTAATAATTCAGATAGAACTAATTAACGCAAAATTAAATAGGCAAGCTTGAACGGATGGAACTTAGATTTTAAATATTGTAATTTTTTATTATAGACCAAGAAAGACCTCCGGTACCAACCTAATTGTACATATATTTTTTACCCTGATAGAAGACATTTTTATACTTTGGAATTTTGTCATTAAGTCGTAAATTGCATAAATTCATAGTTCTTGTTAGATTTGTATTAAATTGTCCCATTATATTCTATTTACTTGTGTACCAAAAGTGGTTGAAATGGTATAAACAGTTTTCAATTATTTGTGGTATACGGGTAGCTGGGCATTCACTGGTTGTTATAGAATACTTTATACCCGTCTATGCTGAAGAAAAGAAAAACAGGTTATGATTTTTCCTTCTCCGTGAATGAAGTTCGCGAAACCGATGTGAGCGCTTAGAGGCCCTTTCGACAATAGGGTACATGCATGATTTTTTTTATCATTTTCTTAACTTAATATCAAAATACCGTAAAAACTATTTCAAAATGAAAAATTCAAATTGAAATCGGCCAAGAAATACGCATAATATAGACATTTTAAACTAGTAATTAGACTGAGAGATTAGAGCATTGCTACGTCACAGTGCACCCCGGCCATATAAACTCCATATTAAATTCTGTTTTGCAAGAAAGAGATAGTTATATCTTGGTTATTTTTATAGCTATTCGAATAATTATTATTGTCGACAGTTTGTTACATGAATGAGCTGTTAATGAAGTAAAACAAAAATACATGCATATTCCCTATTATGGTTTGTCTGCATGTGTAAACAAACAGTCTGTTATTGTAGGAAGAACACATGAGTCCCAAAAGCCTCGCACGAGAGCGCATATCGAGCCGGTCCCGAGCTTACAAACGCAGTTCGTCTCCACCGCCGCTGCCAGCGCGAGCTGCACCGGCGCCGCCGCCGCCGCGCAAGCACGCGCTGAGCCCCGCGCAGGCAGAGTGTCTTCGGTCGATATTCGCCGCTCTGCTGTGGCATGAAGGTATGTTATTAATTACGTGTTTTTATAAGCTTCGCGAGAGAGCGCATAGCGAGCTGGTCCAGAACTTACAAGCACAGTAGGTTTCCATCATCACCGCTGTACAAACTCGCGCGCATACCTGCGCAAGCAGAGTACTTACCTTCGATTATTCTTTTTAAAAATAGCGTAAAAAATATTTACACATCTTTTTCCGATCGATGTGCAGAGAGGGACCAACATGGAATCTTAACTTTAAGTATGATTTAATCGCCGTAGACATGGTTTAATCCAAATACCTTGAAAAACAGTTACTAGATTATTATAAGCAGTCAAAATACGGATTTGAATCGATCCTGGGACCCTTGGCTGAAATAAGATGTAATGAATTAGCTGTACTTTGAAATTATTTTTATATCAGTGAGGCAAGCCTTATCTTCAAATTGCTAAGAAACAAGAAGTGTATGTTAATTTCCATCACATTTTTATGAACTGGTAGCATTGTAGTGTATGTAGTAGTTGAAGTATTATAGTAATTATACTTATATTCATAATTTAATTCCAAAATCTGACGTTTACATACGAACATTCGCTGTGATTACTCCATTTTGGTTGAAGCGCAGGTATTTTCATCAATATATCTGCGCACGGCCGTAACATCCTTTTCTCGAAGCTATTCTGGCCATTTTCGACCCGTCTAACTTCGTTGTTGAAAAAACTAGAAGACTGAATTTTCAGTGACCAAAAGGGCATTGCATAGTTAGATATATTTCCAAATTACAATACAAGTCAAAGTTCCTTAATTTTGTTACTGACTGACTCACTGACTCACCGATCATCTAAAATGTAAATAAATACTTGAAGCAGACACACAAGCTCCAAATTATAAGCCCTTTTAATTTTTAATGTATAAAGCAATTAAAAACCAAAACATTATGTCATTTCAGTCTAGTTTCCCAGACATACACGCTGCATAAGTATCTATGAACATCCAGTGTTAGTGAAGCCCTACCCCTAAGCACAATGTACGCGGTGTGGTTACTGACATAGACAGACATACATAATACGAAAAGAAATGAGATCCCATCAAAACATAACATGTACAAAATGTACAAGTCTCGCAACGCAGTTCTTCTGCCGTAAAAAGTTGTGAAATCGAATGTGAACCAAGTCGTTAATTCAGTATCTGCTTATCTATGGGAGCAGCTATCTAACCACTGTCATAAATTGATGCCTTGTTTGTACCTAACAATATTTCATGGTAACCATATAAATAGTCATTATTTTTATTTCTTGAATAAATATAGCGACTTGGCCGATGCACCCGGCAAAAGAGTGTACATAAAATAAAATTGATCTTATATCAGCGCCCTAAGCTTCTATTTGTTTGAAAGTACCTATATAGAGGACTATTTAAATTACACAGTAGATTATATTGCTGCACGCAACGACCAAGTCACTGTATTTATTCAAGAAATAATTCTAATTTAATTGATGTGGTTACTTAATAAAATCTCTCTTCTCAATCACTCCCTCATGCTGAGGATCGAGACTACGCTTCAGCTTGTCAACTGCTTTCCTCCCTCGATTACGGTTAGCTGCCTGGTGTAGTGCGGCGCTAATTGGTTTGTTGGTCTGCTCTGACATCTGGTCAGACCACCGTTTTGGGCTCCGGCCTCTAGGTCGTTTTCCTTCAACCTTTCCTGTGACCATCAGACGGTCCAAGTTACCCGCACCTCTGCGAGCATGTGGCCAAAGTAACGTAGCGTCTGCGCTGCAGACAGGTGGTAGACAGACGTTCAGCGCTCTCCATTTTCAACTATTCTAGGACTCAGATGTTAGTCTGGTGTGCCGTTCACGGAACCCTTAACAGGCGCCGCCAGCACCACATCTCATAGGCATCGACTCTGTTTCGATCAGCTGCCTTCAGCGTCCATGTTTCTGCTCCATTGAGGGCGATTGGAAAAACCAGTGAGTGAACTACGTGTATTTCGATTCAATTCAATTCGTCTCCGAATTTTGGGTTCACAGTTGTCTTTATTAGCGGTGACAGAACCAATGTAGGCAAATTGGTCTACGGTCTCGTATTCGTTCTTCAGGAGGTTCGTGCGCTAAATGGTTGCGAAGCGGTCTACGACTAGGAGCTTGATCTTACTTTTATTGATTGCGAGTCCCAAGATAAGGCTTACAGCTTCCAACCTGTCCAATAGCTTTTTCATCTCCGCCTCAGATGATGCAAAAAGTGTGGTGCCATTGCCATCTCCACTCTATACCGCCGTCCACTTTATACCGCCTTCCCAGTTTTCTAGCGTTTGGCGCATTATATGTTAAAGAGGATAGGTGACATATAAATACTATAAAATATTATTAGGTAACTAATAAGGCATCAATTTATGACAGTGGTTGGTTAGCTGCTCCCATAGGTAGGTAGGTACTGGATTAACCGACTTGGTTTAGATTCGATTTCACAACTTTTTACGGCATAAGAACTGCGTTGCGAGACTTGTGCATATTATACACTAGAAGGCTCACACAACTTCATTCGCGGAGGAGTGAAAGTCACAACCCCTCTATTTTTCTTTAGCATAGTCGGGTAAAAAGTATCCTATAACCATCTGGAAATACCCAGCTACCCGTGTACCAAACATATAGTTGAAATCCGTTCAGTAGATTTAGCGTGATGAAGCCACAACGACACATACAAACGTTTCATTTTTACAACTTTATAATAGTAAAGGATGTTACGTTTTTGATGGGGGATCAATAATTACCTTAATTTCATGGATTAAACGAAATTTCATTAATATATTTACGAAACAACCATTATATAACTAAATGATCAAAATACTGTCACATTTTGGAATTTAATAATGAATCGCAGTTAAGTGATAAGTCGTGACTACTTTGAAAAAAGCTTGTATCTAAATGAAACCAACCTCAGGGAAAAGGTAATAAGTAGGTACTAGCGTCATATAGAGTTACTACCTTTTTTAATTGGAGCCGCATGACATACGAGTATTTTTCAAAGTAGTGACGAAATATATAACAGGAATAGTACACGACGCGATCGCCTGCGCGGCATTCCTCAAGTTCCATCCGCAACTGCCGAAGCAGGGTGCGCGCGTCGTCACCCGCGCGCCGCACGACCTCGCCGTGTCACGGCCCCAGCGACATTCCGTCGAGGTCTCCAATGCTGGTAAGTTTTTACAATCTAATGGCGCTCTCTGTGGGCCCTGTCACTGGAGCGAATCATTTTAATTATGCGCTCTAGTGACAGGTGACAGGGCCCACACTATTATTTTAATAATATACTATTATTTTAATAATATACTATTGTTTAAATAATAGTATATTACTGCAGAGGTCGGGAAAAGTCATTTCGTGGATGATTATGGTTACAATAGATACGAATCCACGAAATGACATTCCTGCCGAGGCATGTATACTGCTTTTCTCCAAATATGCGAGGAAATTTGACACATGTTTATTTAACTTATTTTCGTAAAAATAACATGGCAGACAATCTTTGACAAAGTAGAAATTCATGTTACCGCTTTAATTCTTTTTAAGGATATTAAAGTTCAAAGTTTTGGGTCCGAATTTTATATTTCGTTCCACATAAAATATAGTAATTAAAATAAATAAAAAGAAAACCTATAGCAATAGTAAATATAAATATATGCATTATTACTTTTAGTTAAGTCGGCAATTCCTAAACGCACAACATTGAAAAAACATACCTTTGCTAGAAAATATTTATCAGTCCGAGAAGATCATGAAGTCTAAATAAACTGTAGTATGATTTGGACACAATCATTATGGTTTTTTTTTTTCTATTATTATTGGCATTAACTAAACGCAGCAAAACAATGAAAGTTTTTTCCGGGAAAGAAGGGCTTGCCGGGTGTGAGTAGGTGTGGTATAGACGGATAGTGATACAAAGCGAAGCCGGCAAGCACTTTTCACGGCCAGAAGCATGTATTGTGCTTTTCTCAAACATAACAATGAAATAAATAAATACACCACAAATTGAAATAAAGCAATTTAACGGATTATATCGCGTATATTATCTCATTTTAGTTCCCGACGTTTCGGAAGCTTTCCAGCTTTCCATGGTCACGGGAGGACCATTGTCCCAATTGTTTTATTTCAATGAGTAATAATCGCGGAAACAGAAGAAAATATTATACACCACAAATGTTTTTAAAATGTTCCCTCCATTCCCATCATAATGGTTTTTTTTTTACGAAAGTCGTCCGTGTGCTTGTGTTTGAGAAGACCCTATTAGGGCCGTTATACACAACCTTTACAATAAAAATCTCAATTTCTGTAATAAATAAAATAAATGCAGAGGATTTTAAATATTGTCTACTTAAATATTGGTGACTTACGTATAGACAATATTTTAAATTTATTCATCAACATATGGATTCAGATTTGTACCATACAAATTTGTGTCCTTAATAGCAGTTCGTGTGAAATAGGCATTCACGCGGATATTTTTGATCCGAAAACCATTCAGCCATTAGAAAAAAATATAATTCAGCTGTTTAGCCTTCATGACACAGACGCCATGATTACATTAAAATGCCTTCCAGAGGCAAGCAATGAAAATGTTCCTGAGGTTGTTGCTGCCATTTGCAGGGACCACTTGCAGTTAGCTGAAGTCACTTTCACATCATTCTCAGTTTGTCATCGGCTGGGAGCTGTTGCTACAGGTCAGTCACGCTCTATTTTGGTGCGCTGTAGCAATGCGGTGCTGAAAAACACCATTTGGAAAAAGAAGACGGCTCTAAAAGGCACCTCAATTGTTGTGTCAGAATTCTTAACCCGCCAACGTCAAGCCATTTTTCTAGAAGCCCGAAGGAGATTTGGCATGCGAAAAGTTTGGACTATGGATGGCACTATTTTCATTAAGCTGCCCACTGGAGAGTTTCATCGCATAGTTACAGCGGAGCAGTTGCACAAACTTTGTCGAGACCAACCCGCCCCCATGCCTGAAAGTAACAAGGAGGGAGCGGATGTCAAGACTGGTACATAGGCAAAGAAAGCATGGCCAACGGCGTCAAGTAGCAACCCGGCGGCTCCAAAAACCGATCCCGGCATAAAGAAGTCAGCGGAGACATCGCGTGCGTCGAAAAGGCAGAAAACTTCCGCCCTGGACACCGTCGGTCCTAGAGGTCCTAGAGTTACTAACTCCAAGTAGTGCGTCTAAACTCGTGTTGTGGTAGGATCACAGTTACTCCATTTTTGTTTCTGTGCGTACCCGTATTTCTTACTTGACTCCTTTACAAGTTTATGAAGTTTAAGGTTTGTAAATCTACCTACAATAGTAAGTACACGGTTGATAATTTAATTATGATTATTTTAAGTAAAGTAAAAAGTAAATGACATTGACAGCTAGAGCCTAGACTAGATTTAATGTCAGTATGACGTTTACGGTTGCGTTCAGAAATTGTTTATTATATAGGTTGCAATACGTTTGTTTCTGATGCTTACTCTTTTTTGTCCGTCTTGCCTTTTTTATTGTATAAGAAGTCACTTTGTATATTTAATTTTTATGTTGTTATTGTGTGTGTATATTAGGTTGACCGGTGGGCTAAACGGCGCTGATACCTGCAAGTCGTGGGTCATTATTCATTATTATTATTATTTATTATTATTATACGTTTATTAATATATTTTAGTATATTTACTTCTTATGTCTACTGATGGATGTGACGATACATTTCACTCTGCTTGCGACTTGTCCAGTTCTTTTCATTCACTTGACGAGTCAACTGAACCTAGCACGCTTGGTTATTGAAGCGAGAATTACAGTGTAATCAAAATGGTTTTAACGTATGTCATATTAATGCTCAGAGCGTTGTAAGTCACTTTACCGACTTGTTAGACACTTTCTCTTCCTGCGATGTACATGCTATCTTAATCAGTGAAAGCTGGCTTAAGCCTGAGATCTCTTCTACCTCCTGCAGCCTCTCCGGATTCGTCCTGCTGCGTAACGACCGCACAGGTAAGGGTGGTGGTGGTGTTGCTATCTACCTACACTCTGATATTCCTTACGAAGTAGTAGAATGTTCACCCGCTCCATATACCGGATCTATGGAATATCTGGTTGTTAAAGTTAAGCTCAGTGAGATGTCTATTATTTTAGGAGTATGTTACTGTCCTCCTGCTGTTGATTATTTTTCAGCTCTAGAGGTTCTTTTTTCAACAGTTAGTTGTGAGTGCTCACATCACATATTTATGGGAGATTATAACACGGACTTACTGAGAGATATTCCAGATCACGCAAACTTATAGATCTTTTGTCGATGCCGCTGACTTTTCGTTGGTGCCTCTGAAAGCAACGCACCATAATAAGGACTCCTCGGATACATGGTTAGATTTGATTCTTACTTCATCTCCCGGTGATGTTATTAAATCTGGACAATTATTAGCACCAGGGTTCTCTCATCACGACCTGATTTTTTTAGCCTATAAGATCAAACCACCAAAATTGAAGCCTGTAGTTATACATATGCGTAGTTTTGCTCGGTTAGACATTCATAAACTGAAACAGGATGCTGTTTCGGCCGACTGGTTACCTACGCTTGAGGCTTCGACAGTAGACGATAAAGTATGTCACTTCAACAAAGTCATTTTAAAACTGTTCGATGAGCATGCGCCAGTACGTGCTGTAAGGCTGAAGCGGCCGCCTGCTCCGTGGATTACCGAAGGCGTCCGTATGGCAATGACTAGGCGGGACAAAGCATTCCGTACGTATAAGCGGGATGGGTGTGACGAAAACTGGCGCCTTTTTAAAAAAACTGCCAGAAATCGTTGCAACCAAATGGTAAGAGCAGCGAAGTGACGTTACATCCATGAAAATATGCTGGCTTCCTCTCCAGCTGATACGTGAAAATTCCTCAGGTCACTTGGTGTCGGTAAATCCAAACCCGAAGTCGATGCTTCTGCCTTGTCCCCTGATCAACTTAACATTCACTTTTCGAAAACTACTTCTCTCAATCCCTTAATTAAATTCAAAACTTTATCCTTTATTGCATCGCTTCCTTCTCCCGATATTGACTCTTTTAGTTTCATCCCTGTTCCCCACGAAGAGGAAATTCGTAAAATTGTCATGTCCATAAAGTCAAAGGCTGTTGGTCATGATAACGTGAGTAGAGCCATGGTCACTCTCATTTTAGACTGCATTTTGCCCATTGTATCTCATATCGTCAACACCTCGTTACTCACTGGGGTATTTCCATCTTGTTGGCGTAAGGCCTTTGTAATCCCACTTCCCAGTACCAGGTACCATGTACCAAACCAGTACCAAACCCCAGTTCCCTCAATAATTTTAGACCCATTTCTATTCTTCCATTTCTCTCCAAAATTCTTGAGGCGGCAGCCCACAAACAAATTTCAAACTTTATTAATCGTAACTCCCTTCTATCGCCATTTCAATCTGGCTTCCGTTCCGGGCACAGCACCTCCACCGCTCTGCTCAACGTCATTGAAGATGTTAGGCTAGGCATGGAACCATCTAAGGTTACAGTGCTGGTGCTCATTGATTTCTCAAATGCTTTCAAGTCTCCTCTGGTGCAACTGAGTGGTTTTCTTCAAATCACTCGGATCGTGTTCAGGCTGTCCGTGGCAATCGTTCCTTGTCCGATTGGTGTGACCTGAACTCTGGGGTACCTCAAGGTGGTATTCTCTCTCCGCTTCTGTTTTCCATTTTTATCAACCTCATTACCATCAAAATTCGCAGTTCTTACCATCATTATGCCGACGACTTGCAATTATACGCTCAAGCTGATGCGAGTGAAATAGACTATGCTATCTCACGGATTAATGATGACCTACTTCACATTGCTGACTGGTGTAGTAGTTTTGGCATCTGTGTCAATCCTACTAAATGCCAGGCTATATTTTTGGGTAGCCAGCGGCAATTATCCAAACTCACTACTGGCTCCGTCGCACAGATCTTATTCGACGGTAATGTCATTCCCGTTTCCAAACAGGTCAAGGATCTAGGCTTACTTTTGGAATCCAACCTTTCATGGAATCGTCAACTTACGCAGGTAAGTCGGAAGGTTTCTGGTACGTTGAATAGTCTTTATAAGTTTAAAAAAATTCTCCCAGTAAACACCAAAAAGATGCTTGTACAGACTCTGGTGTTACCTCTCATAGATTATGCTGATGCGTGCCTCACCGACATTACCCAAGACTCCCTCAATAAGCTAGATCGTCTCCTTAACAATGGCATACGTTTCATCTTCGGCCTTCGTAAATATGACCACGTTTCATTCTTTCGCCGTCAGCTCATTTGGCTTCCCATACGTGGTCGCAGGTCTCTTAGAATCCTTTGTTTCCTATTTTCTATCCTGTTCGAGCCTTCCGCTCCAGGATACCTCAAAAACAAATTCGCTTTTCAAACTCCCCGTCCAGGCTGTGAACTACGTTCCTCCCGAATTCTCAAACTTTCAATTCCTTCACACCACACCGGTTTCATGTCAAATTCTTTCGCCATTCAGGCAAGCCGTCTCTGGAATTCGCTCCCTCTATCTATCAGACAAGCCCCAAGCAAGGTAGTTTTCAAGCGGATGCTACGTAGGCATCTGCTGGAACAAGAACTGAAGTAGCGTCCATCTTCCATGCAGTAGCTGGTATATTTTGTATTTATTATTTATATGTAATATATATATATATATATATTGTATACTATATATAGTATAGGTATAAGCAATTATGTATGCATTATTTGCTTGTGTATCCTAACGCTCTCAGTACTGAATGTTTTTCCCCACTGCACCATTTTCATGCTTCTCTGTTTGGCCGTATGGTTGACTGGTAGAGAATGCCTTTTGGCATTAAGTTCGCCATTTGTACTTACTTTTGTTTTGTGCAATAAAGTTTAAATAAATAAAATAAATAAGCCTGTTTTAACGCACGTAATGACGAAATTTGATTGCATTTTCGCATCCGAAGATATTTAATGTACAGTGTCGTAACTCTTCTTTTCTTAAGCTTTGAAATTTAGTAACCCCACCCCTATTACCAAATAACAGTACAAGAGTTTGGCATGAAGGAACATGAAGCACCTTCAGTTTTCATTTTTCTCAGATTTTAACGGAGAAGTCAAAATGAAAGAGGAGGATCAGTTCTTGGTTAATTATTTACGTTTATTACGATAGCGTATTAAGCAATTACAATCTACAAATTGGTGATCTTGGCACCATTATTATTAGGGTGCGTGACAATGATAAATTAAAAATTGGCGGCTGAACAAGCACGCTAAAGAAGTGTAATTGAATTTCGGGTTAATTGATTGTATATTATGTTGTGCAGAATTGAGCGGAAATAAAACAAACTTTTGGCGTAACTAATGTAGCACATGCAGGGGCAGACTGAACTGCGCCTACCATTCATGATATTCATTAGGATATTCATCTTAAAGGATTTACCTTTAAGTTAAATTATACTTACCCATTGCGCACCAATTTGCTTAAATGCATGGGAGTGTAGAGATGTAGTGAATAATCATTTCCTATCGTTTTTTCTCGGAAATGTTCGTATTCGTCTTACTACTTCATTCACACTCAGTACCCATCAAGACAACGTAGGGGGCGGTCGCATTGTGAGACGAAGTATCGATACAGTGGTTAATACCACAGGATTTATTTAAGTTAAAGTCCTTTTTACAAAATAATATATTTTGTATAGGTATACAAACTTCATGCTATTAATACTTATCTATGACTAAGATCTTGTTTGTATCCCATCAACGGTTCATATCTCTCTTCCATCTCGGCCATCATTGTATCCACACATCCGTATCTTATTTTAATACATAATTAACGAAGATTCTCCTGGATTTTACTTATTCGTCGCCCACCACCCAATACTACGGCAGCAGCGATCCTGGCAGTTATGTCGAAAGTTATGTTATACTATTTTTAATTTACAATAATTTGAAGTGTAATAAAGGAGGTCTGCATAGTTCTAACTGTAGTCTCGACTTATAGTTAGACATTTGGGGTCCCGATCCTTAGAGAATCATTAGAAACAGCCATGATTCACACAAATCTGCCACCTCCATCCACCCTCCGGTTTGGATGTCAGAGCATCGCCCAAACCGGAAATTGCGGTTTTTATCAGTGCTCTTAGTGAAATAAAATATCCTCGGGTAACTAGTTTAATCTTTGTTAACCTAAGGAGTTCCTTATAAGATTGGATCGTGGTGGTTTTAACATCTCAGTGTGATATACTTCAAACTGGTGGTTTGACATTGATAAATAAAGTACTCAATTTATTTGATAAAACACGTCACTTAATAAATAATACAATAAAACATGGACACATCGGCACCATTCGGAAGTAGTCGTATGTGCCGAGTTTCCACGATGGGAAAGGATTATTCACTACATCTGTATCATATATCATTAGGGGTGTCCAACATCGTCGAAAACAAAAAAAAAAAACAAATAATTTGAGTACATATTTAATTAAAACTAAAATCAATTAATAAACGACAGCATTTTTTCCCAAACGTTTTTATGCTGGAGAATACAACTTCATAATGAGAGTTCTTTTTGTATGTCCATTCCAAATTCTAACCGGTGGAAAAAAGATGTTAAGCGGTGTTTGACGTGATTTCGACTACGTCGGCATCAGGCCGACTAGACATCCCAAATGTACTACTGTATAAAAAAAGAAATATATAGTTGAGAGTGGACACGTAGATGTGTAATACTTTGACTTCGTATTATTCATTAAATGTAACATAAACAAGATATGGCTTTATATTCTTTAGGTACTTTTGTTTCCTATAATACAGCCATTTCGTGTAATAAAAAGTTAAAAAAAATAACTACATGTTTTTAATATGCAGTGTTGTTATTTCACTTGGACAGTCTAGTACAAATTTGTTTGTTTTTACAACAAAACCAACTGCTGTACTGTTATCATTGTCATTGTTAGGTTATATACAGGGTTGGGCACATTAAGTGTCCTATTCGTACATCATATTTTTTTCTAACGTAATGGACCTATTTTACTGTGTATATATGTTTTTAAATAAATAATTTATTCGTTTTTATGATTTCTAGACTTTATCTTGATTTTTTTCGTTTTTGTTTTGTTTTCAACAATGGACGCGAAACGTGAGCTAGTTGACGATTTGTACAAGAAGAAATTTCGCCCGTGCGAGATATTAAGGAAACTGAAACATTTCAATATCAATATAAGGTTCATATCGCGGACCATCAAGCGATTCAAGGAAACAGGTTCTTCACGAATCAGGCCCAAACCTGGACGTAAACCATCTGTTCGCGTCAAAAAAGTAATCAAAAAAGTTCGTGAGCGTATTAGGCGTAATCCAGCCCAAATTGCAAGTAAACTCGCGAAAGATATGAAAATATCCCAACGATCAATGAGTCGTATATTACGACATGATCTTGGATTGAAGGCCTACAAGAAACAAAAAATTCACGGAACGGAAGCCCAGAAAAAAGCTAGAGTGAAAAAATGTGAGGAGATACTAGCATGGCACGAGGGCGATGACATAATTTTTTCCGATGAATAAATGTTTCAATTACAGGATAGCCACAATCAACAGAATGATCGTGTGTATGGCGTATCGTTGAGGGACATACCAGTGGACAAATTAGCTGTACAACGATTTCAAAGTGCGTCTGTTGTCATGGTGTGGGGTGCGATATCGCCTAGAGGCAAGTTACCACTTGATCGAGGAGTCAAAATCAACCAAGAGTACTATATTCAGAACGTATTGCAGGGTCATTTGCTGGAAAATGCCCGAAACTTATATGGAAACGATTATTTTTGTTTCCAGCAAGACAGTGCCCCATCTCACAAAGCCAAACGCACTCAAGACTGGTGTCGAACGAATTTGACAGATTTTATACCTTGGCAAGAATGGCCCTCATCTTCACCCGACTTGAATCCGTTGGATTTTTCAATATGGGGATTTATGCTGAGTAAGATTGGGAGCACGCAGGGCATGAATTTAAATTCATTCAAGCATCGGTTGGAGAAGATATGGGACGATATTCCAGATGAGGTAGAGTGCGTGCCGCGTGTAATTCTTCCTATGGGAGTATGCGTAAGGTAATTAAAGCAAATGGAGAGAGATTTGAACTTATAATTCAAATCTCTCATAATTTATGGTCTATGTTTCAACAAAATATATAAATACTTTTTTAATCTGGAGAGTTATTTTAATTTTATGGATATTTTAAAGTAGGACACTTAATCTGCCCAACCCTGTTATATTTAGATTATAATAAAAAAAATATAAATAATAAAATAAATAATAAATAAATATTACGGGACAATTGTTCACAAATCGAACTAGTCCCATGGTAAGCTCAATAAGGCTTGTGTTATGGGTACTAGACGACGATATATTTAATAGATATATTACTTATATACATAGAAAACATCCAAGACTCCGGAACAAATATTTATGCTCATCACACAAATATTTGCCCTTTCCGGGATTTGAACCCAGGACCTCAGCATCGCATGCCCACTGAGCCAAACCGGTCGTCAAATATGCTCGATTTTTCAGGATAACGATCGTATATCGAGTGTACAATCTGTGGTATAATCCTTACATAGGACGAGGACGACTGTATGGAGGAAATCAAGTCAGCATTTTTACGACTGCTTATCGCTAACTTGGTTTTAATTTTGGTATGAAATAGTACCTGATAATTAAGAAATTGAGGAAACATAGAGGAAAAAAATGTTTCCTTTCCCAAGTGTGCTAGCTGGTCTATTTATTCTAGGTCAACCTTTTGAATAGTTGCCATAACGAGAAAAAATACTATTATTTGTGAAAAGAAAAAACAATCCCGGGATACATCGGAATATTTCGTTATATTTAAAATGTCAATTTTCAATTCAATTTTGACGTTCAATTGGCAAACTGCTTTGGTTGAAACAATCCTATTAATATTTTTAACTTCACTTTCATATAGGTACGCCTAAATATTCCAAATATAATATAGGCAATTAAAGAGATATTTGCTTATGTACCTATATGATCCAGTCCACGTACCTTTATATTATTATTATTAACAGTCGAGCTCTTGTTGGTGGAGTAAGTAATTTCCAATATCTCTCTATTCAGCCTTCCAGGTGATTATAATTGCATTTTCATATGTTTTGGAGATCCAAAATAATTAATGGTCATGATTAGGCTTTCAACCTTTGTAAGGAGGGAGGGTTTGGATATAGAATAATCCAGTTTTGAAGAGTAGATGACCACAGACGGCCACAAAATACATAAGTATCAATCGTTAATTATCGATCGCTTATACATATCATAGTGTACAGCTTGGACGTGGCATCGTTACCAATATATGATTAGGGTTCGATGGCAATTTCGCTCAGTTGCCTTTTGTATTCCATCGTTTACATCCATACTTCCATACTTATATACTTAATAATCTACCGGCAAATGTCAAAGTTGCATCAGCTGTTCAGTCATCTACAATTATTAAATATACAACCATGTCTTATCCGGAAAGTGAAGTGAATTTCAAGAAATATAAAGACACGCTACTCGCTGTGAAAAAAGAACAGGCAAATACCATCACCGTAGTCCAGGAACTGATGAAAAAACTTCTCGACCAACAGAAGCTAATACAGATATTATCCGACCAGATTACGAAATTCGAGGTTCTAAACAAGCAGGCGAAAACCCCACCAATCAAACGCCCGATCACGACAGCAGCAACTAAAGCCCAAGCAACTGCCAATGAGAAATCAGCACCGAACGTAACTCTGACAAATGGCAAGAATCGTCGAATCGACTCGATGTCATCTCCCACAACATCTCAATCTGTCAGCATAGCATCGCCGTTACCAGCTCAAATTACTAACTCGATATCTAACTCGGTATCAAGTGATTCACCTTCAACACAAAAGACCGGTGAGCCAAAATGGAAAAAAGTGAATTACGGTCGGAAAAAGTCGTTGGGCTTAGTAATACAGGGCTCTGCTACTAATACCGACTTACGTTGACTTGCCTAGATACGTACACGCATGCTTCTTCAGCAAGGTATCGTCTCCTCAAAGTGTTATCGAGCATTTGAAAACCATTAAATCTGGTGAGTAAAGTGTTGAACAAATCCCCTCCAAACGGGACGATTACAAGTCGTACAAAATTGGGATCCCTTCGTCTGCTTATGATGAATTGATGACCCCAGCGGCATGACCTATGCACGTAAAAGTCAATCAATGGCAGCCCTTTCTCTACGGGAAGTCACCCAGAACAAAACACTCCACCCCTCCCACCCAAAATGACAACGAGACCGACAAGTAAGCAAAACCTCACCATCTGTCATCAAAATGTAAGAAGTCTTTTAAGCAAGACCCAACACATTGAGCTTCTACTGCGACAAGATATGGAATGTGATGTCCTATGCTTAACCGAACACTGGCTCAAGCTTCCAGAAATTAAAAATGTCACTTTTACTTCGTATCGATTGGCTTCAGCTTATTGTAGAACTACAATGGAACATGGTGGCTCAGTCATTTACACCAGGAATAATATATTATTTATTTAACGTAGCGATATACGTAGTCTAAGTGTCGAGCACGTATTTGAAGTATCATGTGTAGACATACCTAAAGCTAACTCGATAGTTGCCTGTATTTACCACTCCAATTTAAGTAGTTTCCACTCATTCTTAAGCGCCTTTGAACGCTTATTAATCAAACTATCAAATGAAAATAAAAAAAATTGACATCGTAGGGGACTTTAATGTTGATTACGTACTTGATTCCACGCAGAAGCATATTTTGGAGGACTTGACCAGGTCAAACAGATTCTCACAAATCTATCCTTCCCAACTCGTAAAGTAGGAACGTCAAGCACTTGTTTGCATCACGTATACACAAACAAGACCACAAAAACTCGCAATGTCACCGCACATTCCATTGATAGCCATCTCTCGGACCACTTCGCGCAAAAGATAACAATCGACTCGATTCTAACGGAGCCGCCTAATGCACAACTTACCAGATCATTCTCACAGCAAAATCTAGATAATTTTAAACTATTTATTATTTCAATCGACTGGCCAAGCCTTTATAATAAATTTAAAAATGACCCTATTTTACACTTGACATCCATTATAAACATCTTAAATGACGCATCTAACACCTGTTTTCCTTTAAAATTCATACCCAGAATGAACAAAAAAACCTGCCCGTGGGTGACGAATGAGATTATAACGCAAAAGCAACTGTTCACCTCACTCGTTGATCTATCTATCAGTACATCGACTGATAATAAACATCTAGCTACGGTTGCACTCTCACTATCCTTGAAACTCGAATAATTATTGTCGAACGCGGAACGCACCTATTACAGAAACGTCCCACAACACAGTACTAATCGTCAAAAAACCTTGTGGCAAATAGTAAACGATTACACAAGTCGTAAAACACCTATCAATCAGTGCGCACTCGGTATGCTAAGAGATAACTGTGGCCTGCAATATCAATTGCAAAACCGGTTGGCAAACGACATAAACAATTTTTTCCTGTCCGCCGCCGCCACCGCTCACGCACCTTCTGCTAACCCAATTCTAGCCAATCAGTTACTTCACAACTCGAATGACCCAAGTGATGTGTCCATTCGTTTACACAAATTTTCGGAAACTGAATTACATAAAATTATAATGCGCGATATTGAATGTAAAAATACTTGTGACATATACAACATATCCACAAAATTGCTAAAAATAAGTTGGCCAATGATTTTGTCTCAACTGGTTAGCACTTTCAATCACTTTTTAGAATTTGGCTTAAATCCGCCTGTCCTGGAAAACGTGAAGGTAGTACCCGTGTACAAAGGAAAAGGGCCAAAAGATAGCCTCACTAGTTACAGACCAATTAGCATTATCCCTGCAATTGCGAAGTTTTTTGAAAATGGGTTATCAACGCGAATATCTTCGTTCTTAGAAAACTTTTCCTTGTTAAGTGGATAAGCAATTTGCGTACAGAAAACACAGGTCATGTATATCCGTAGTGCGCAATATAGTATGTAAAATCATGGAGGCCAAGGAACGCGCTACTCAAGTAGCTATATTGTTGTGCGATATGACACGAGCTTTTGACCTGTGTAATCACGAAGTGCTAGCCAAGAAAATTGAGCACATAGGCATACGCGGCCAGGCCTTAAAATTAATGCTAGAATTCCTAGCATGTCGACCACAAGCTGTAATTCTGGACAATGGCAAAGTAAAATCTAACGCTGGTGGCATCGACATAGGCGTCCCCCAGGGATCCTCTGGCAAATTTATGTTTTTTAATACAGGTCAACGACCTTCCTAATGCTGTAGATGGCCATATGTATATTTCCGCTGATGATGCGTGCAATGTAATCACAGCTGACACCCCTCACCAGTTAAAAATATCGATAAAATCGGACATCGCCAAACTTTTGAACTGGTTTCGCGCCAACGGTTTAGTATTAAATTTAGCCAAAACCCAAATACTCCACATCAATCTGGGTGGAAAACTTCCTCGCCCACTTAACATAAACATAAATGGTACCGAACTGCCGCAATTGCAATGCACGAAATTTCTCGGCATTACAATAGATTCTACACTAAAGTGGGATGCCCACATTAACACTTTGTGTAATCGACTATCTGGCGCTTGCTTCGCCATAATCAGACTAGCACACGTCCTTCCTCAAAAGGAGTTACTATCTAGTTACTACTCTCTTTTACATTCTGTTATGAGCTACGGGCGTGAATTATGGGGTACAGCAGCTGAATGGCGACGTGTCTTTATATTGCAAAAGCGCGCCCTGCGTATAATATCGTTCGTTCCACCAGGTAGCCCCGCGCAGAATCTTTTTAAAGACAAAAAAAAACTAACGTTACCCTGCCAGTACATATATGATGTAGCCAAATACGTAAAGGAAAACATTGCTGTATTCCCTAATAATAAAATAACACGTACACGGCTAGGATCCAAAACCCGGCTCAACACACAACTACACACACACAACTACACAACTACAGTCGACTGGCCAAGACTTCCAAAATCATGCAAAATGTAGGAGCCAAAGTGTACAACAAACTGCCTGTAGAACTTAAGGAAATTGACAACATACATTTTTTTCTAAGAAAATTGAAAACGTGGCTCCTCGAGCACTCATTTTATGACATAATTTATTTTTTCGAAATAATATACAATCCAATATAAGTAATATAATGATAATGACATGTAATATTTTGAATGTTATCAATAAAGGACTATGACTATGACTATAATATTATAAATGTCAAAGTGTGTCTGTTTGTCTGTCTGTCTGTCTGTTACCTCTTCACGCTTAAATCGCTGAACCGATTTGGATGAAATTTGGTATGGAGATAGTTTGAGTCCCGGGGAAGGACATAGGCTATTTTTTATCCCGGAAAAATACCCTTATCCGTGATAAACGAATTTAAGGCGGACGAAGTCGCGGGCAGAAGCTAGTAATGTATATAACATTAATATGAATAAATGTCAGAATAGTAAATTCGATGTCAAAAAATAGATTGTTCTGTTTTGCTAAAAGGAAATCAAAGAAGGTATAATATCTTAATTTTAGTATACCATTGAAATCTTATCAATTATCACTATATCATCAATAATTTAATTTATTGATCAATCAATCAAACTTTTGAGTCATGTCCATGTTACTGCGAGCAATGACGCCCATTTTTCCGACCTCTGGCTATGACAGTTGATTCGGATACCAATTGGCAAATTTTTCGTAAGGCAATAACCCCACTGGTCTATCGACATAACGTGCGTATGTACAGTGACCTACAGACTAGCGGTGTAACGCGCGTACACACACGTCTGTAAAATAACAAACACTCCTTTGGAGTATATTATAGCTAGCATGGCTTAAAACTTAGTCTAGCGGCATATCGTGCATATGTTCATGATGAACTTTCGCATTTATAATATTAGTATGGATATGGACCTTGTGATTCTTTCAAAAGCTCTATATCACCAAAAATATCAAACCATAATAAAAAAATATAACATGTTCGTAAACAACTAAGCAAAGGATACTTTTGGGTTTCAATTGATGAGACTAAAGATTTTTTAGACTGGAAAATTGCTAATATTCTCGTAAGAAATTTAAAAGAAAATCAGCCCGCTAGTTGCTTCTTGATTGCATCCAAAGTTTTGGACAAAGTAAATGGATCTACAATATTGAATTTTTTCGGATCAAGCTTAAAATGGTTGTGGGATGACCGTGCTGAAAGTAATTTCAAAAACATAATTTTATTTACGAGCGATTCGGTGAGCTATATGCTAAATGCTAGACAGAAAATTAAAGCAAAATACCCACAAATATTACACATAACTTGTTTGGCACATGAGATTCACAGACTTTGCGAAGAAATTAGAAAATATTTTGATGACGTTAACAGATTAATCAACTACGTTAAAAAAGTATTTTCAAAAGCCCCTTCCAGGATTGCAACATTCAAAGAAATTAACCCACACATTCCCTTGCCACCGCAACCCATAATTACACGTTGGGGCACTTGGATCCAGGCGGCATGTTATTATAAAAATAATTTTGAAGCTGTAACGAGAGTCATACAAACATTTAATAATCGTGATAGTATATATATCCCTACGTGTCAACAGATTTTACTATCAAATAACGTTTTAGCACAATTAAACTTCATTTCATATCATTTTCAATCAATCCGGCACGTAATAGAGAGTTTGCATCTAATTCAAATACTATATAATTTTCATTAAGTAAAATACGATGTATATTGAATATCTGGAAAGCATTCAAGGTAAAATTGGAATCAGTTTGCAAGAAAAAATGAAAGCAGTACTTAAAAGAAATCCAGATTTTGAAACTGTCATCCAATACATAGAAGGTAAAATAGACTCTGAATCCTATTGGCATGAAAGTCTTCCTATTAAAGTACTGAAGTTTGCTCCGTTAACTTCAGTAGATTACGAACGGAGTTTTTCAGCTCACAAGTATATTTTGGATGTAAAAAGGAATTAACTTACCACGGAAAATTTAGAAAAAATACTGTTTATTTACTTTAATAAATCTACACAATAAGAAGTCTGTGTTTTTATATACAACGTATACAAATAAAATTGCAGGTAAGAAATTAATCAATCAAACTTTTGAGTCATGTCCATGTTATTGCGAGCAATGACATTTGTCCGACCTCTGGTCATAGCCCATAAAAAATCTTGACACTTGATTTTGATTCCGAGCGTCAAACGCGTTAGGCAATAGGGGGGCAGGCCTTTGATCAGGTGGGCCGTTGATATAATATAACTCAGAGGAGTGTGTTTATTATTTTATAACAAATATTTCCTTGTAGTATCACCAATTGTATACAATAAACAAATTAAGAAAAACGGCTAAAAGTCTGTTGTTAATTTATGTCATTCATTCAAATGGTCTGGTTTATTTACATGCAAAGGAAAATATGAATAAGTAATATTAACAATGACTATACCGAGTGAGATCCGCAAACTATTATTTAAGCTCGTAAATAATTACAACAATGTGCGTAGCCGACGTGAAGCTTTGTACAACGAAAAACTGCAATGTTTACAAGTCGTAAACAATTTAGTAGGTTGGTGCTCTATGAATATTTTTATACTTTATGTACTGGAGGTGCCAAAATGATCCACACTTTTGAAATAGATGGACTACAGCGGTTTAAACAATCCGCGACACCAACGGATGATTTGGGGGGAACAAAATGTTGAATTTAAAAATGTATATTAAGTGGACTGTATTATTTTATGGTTGTTTGCAATTACTTCAAGTAGTTAATATGGAACGATAGGGCTAAGGAACATATGCGACTAACCTTTTGCGTTTTCTGAAGCTCTCTCCTTTGCCGGCAAAGTCACAACACAGCTTGAGTCGTTCACGAGCACTTGGTCACAGTCTTAGCGTTAGGATTTAGCACATATATAAATTTAGCGAAGGCGAGACGGCACAGTGGCAGCCATCATCAAGCGTCTTTGGATACCGACCGTTCGGCGCGGCGCCGGTCAGCAGAATCGCATATGAAAAATGAGGATGGGAATCACGGGGTACATTGAAGTTTTGCAAACTACCCTTTATTGACCAATAAAAAACAAAATCCACCATGTACTAATTCTAACATTTGCCTGTAACTATGATTAGGTACGTGAATTTATTATCACCTGAATCTCATAAACTGGACAAATTGTGTAAAGAAACGAATAAACTAGAAGTTCTGGAAAATATCAATAAAAACAATACATTGGAACGTAAGGAGTTACTCACTAAAAACAAATATTCAGAAGAAATCTGCGGACTGGTTAGTAGTTATTTTGATATAAACATATCTTGGCCAAAAACAGGTAAAAAAATATATATGGTGAGAAAGTGGAAATATATGTGTTTGTCGTTTACTGTACTGTAGGTACATAGTGGTGGAAATGCTGAATTTGAAGTGCACAACGTATATTTAACATATAGGTATAGGTACCTTACGTGTGCACAGAAAATCAAAACATTTTCTAGTATCAAAACTATAATTACAACTTCACAAAGTGTGACCAGCCCAAGATTTTTCTTAATTTTGCGCCAAAAATTTGGGTAATATTTCAGTAGCCCGACTCTATTTAGTATTTAGTGAACGAAAAGGTCGGATAACCGTTAACAACCTATCATTTGCGTGGTGTTTTCATCGGCTTGCCTACTTTAAGGCATTTGAGTACTTTATTCTACTGCTTTTAAAGAAAACATACGAGAAAATATACTCCGGCTTTACCAACAACATGTTTGACGCCACGCCCACGTCACTGCAACCTATAGTAAATAATATTACGTCTCTTACGAACTACAGTAGCTCTAAATTCGCAAGGATAAGGACTATTTTTGTTCGTTTCAATTTTAAAATGTTTCATACAAATACATGTACGCATGTATGTAAGATGTCTTAATCTTATTACTTTTATTACTGTCAGAACGCCCAGTACCTAGACATCGTACGACTGTAAAGGGAGAGTACCGCAATGTAAAAATCCAAATATTGCCAATTTTAACTTGAAATAACTGTTTCTTCCAACTTAAGAACTTTAAAACATAACAGTCTTTTTGATAATAAATGTAGATACTTTAAGGAATCTCTGTTACAATTATTTGCTTCAGTTACAGGGCCCACCCTGCATATCAAATTGTAATGATATAATGACTGTCATTATTCGGATTGCACTATTTTTACATACACGAGAGATTGTTAATTGTTCGTTTAGGGGCATACATGTCCAAACGTCTCAAAGTCCCGAGGTCGATGACATGATGCCCCTAAACGAGCCAGCGGCGAATATCCATTGAAGTAAAATCTTTGCAGGTCAATATTTGCGAATGAATCCAGCAATATTGGAGACTTTGACGCGGTCTGGCATGGAAGCGAGCGCCAGTCGAGCCCGGCGGAGCGATGTTGATGTCACGATACGCGAAGAGGACTCGCAAGCCCAAATAGGAGATACAAGTAAATGATGAGACATTGTATGCTATACACATAATATTTGCCGATGAATATGTGTGATCAATTTCTATTAAAATGACGTTTATTTCACGCTCAGCAATAATCATAATTGTCTGTTAAAATTCTTCACTGCACTCTAGATAGTTATTTTCCTTTGCAGACACCAACACCATCCCGTCTGTGGTGAACGTTTTGCCGCCAGCGCTGCGAGCGTTGGTTGCACTGTGGGACGCCCTGTATGATGCGGATCAACTCTCCGCCGCGACTGACAAGTAAGTAGTCGTTGTTATAAACAAGAGCTGATTGAAAAGTTCGCGGTCTGATCAATTAAAAATAACTTAATTTCTTTTTCCTGCTGCTATTTTAAACTATCATTATTTATTTATTTATTTATATTTATTTGGAGAACCAACAGCTTTACATAACTTAAATAGAATTACGATAGAAAAACAAAGCCAATTACAGGAACTCGTGGACAGAAGCAGTATAACTAAACTTAAACCAAGTGCTAACTCGACACAACAGCCCGTGTAGACAAGACATTATTAAGCTTGTACGAGGACACTTGGATTATGTAGAATTACAATGATTCAATACATTAAATTAACAGTAAGAGCCCTGTGAACAGTAATAAAGTATCACACTCAAATAAAACACCTCGCTGTCAGACTTCGCCTCACGGAAGGGATCTTACAGTTAGATATGTCAATATCTAGTTCTTTCGTCACGCTATTCACACTACGACTTGCACGCAACAGGAATCTATTTTGTCTGTAATTGGATGATGCAGATTTAAGAGATAAGGGGGGATAATGCCTTTTAGAACGAGTGGGTGTATTGAAAGATATGCTCCCAAGTAACTCGGGACAATCGGTAACGCCACTGGTGATGGATAGAATATAGGTGATATCGGCTATTTCACGACGTTTTTGTAATGGGATAAGGTGGTGTTTCTTACATATATTAATATAGTTAGAAGTACTATACTTAGTTGCATTTCAGTTTAAAACATAAAAACTTTACGAATTTTTGCTGGACACGTTCAATCCTGTCAATGTACTTACTGTAACAAGGGTTCCAGATTTGGGAAGCATATTCAAGTTTACTTCTGACAAATGAACAATAAAGTACTTTTAATGTTTTCGCTTGAGTAAAATAAGTCGAATTACGCATTATAAAACCTAGTGCTTTGAGGGCACCACCAATAATATTGTCTATGTGCTTATCGAAAATGAGCTTCGAATCGTGTACCACACCAAGGTCTTTCATGTGCATTACTTTATCCAATTCTTATTTCCGCGATTTTTTCCGAAAATATCCACTAAATCAAAAACAATATTACCTCAAAATATTTTTAAAGTATCTGTCGAATTATATGCCATACATTGAAATTTGACAAAAAAGTATTTTTTTTTTGGTTATTACATGTATGGAGTGCCCCCTAAAGAAATTTATTTATGTTATTTAACTACAAATATAGTCCAAATTTCATCAATATACATCTAGTCGTTTTTGAGTAAAATGCTTGTCACATACGGTACGGACAGACATAAGGGTTCCGTTTTGCGATTTTGGCTATGAAATCCTGAAAATAGAAATGTTTCATGATCGGTACAAAAATAAAAAAAATATTTTTCGACTGTACAACAACTTTTGATATAATCATTTTTTGCGTATATTATCTTTGGTATAACGCTTATTTAATGAATCCATCATATGGCATAACGCTTATTTATTGTATCCATCATATGGTATAACGCTTATTTATTGTATCCAACATATCGTATAACGCTTATTTATTTCTATCCAACATATGGTATAACGATTATTTATTATAACCATATTGTATAACGCATATTTATTATAAACATTATATCTAGGCATCGGAGATTCGGATGCTTTTTATATCTAAACTTCGGTCTCAGTACCTACACCGCGTAGATGTTGACGAGCATAAAGCCGGACTCTATTTAATTTTACTAACAAAATTCCCGGGACTTAAGGGAATTTGTATAACATCAATAGGTACATACGTAACAAGGTATAAAAAAACTACAATTTTAGTAGTTCCTGTTTACAAAAACGTACTCAATCGACATGTGTTTCATTTAACTAATACATGTCATAACATAAATAATTTGAAGAGGTAATAACCTTTACATGACGGTTTGTACAATCCCGGGATCCCGGGAGTGGAAAACTTAATTATTTATTTAAGAAATCGACTCTATAATTGCTTAACATTTCCGGGATTATGCTAGTTGTAGGTACAAAAGCATCCGAATTTCCGATGCCTAATTATAACCATCATATGGTAAAAACACTTATTTATTGTATCCATTATATGGTATAAAGCTTACCTATTGTATCCATCATATGGTAAAACGATTATTTATTATAACCATCATATGACATTGATTTAAACTTACACGATCTTCACTCATTATCACAACATAACAAAACGGGGCTTAATCGCGTATAAATATGATTTATTTAATTACCTTTCGTTGGTAATTCTTCGCCGTTTCGGACGTCGCGTTATGTCCATGGTCTCGAAGGAAACTGGAGCGGCGAAATCAACGTCTTCTAGCCGCGCGAGTTTTTCGATCTACCCGCGCCTGATGCTTATTATTAGGTTGAACACTACGGTCGTCACACTACACTCATGACACAAACATAAATACACTTACATTTAAATAAGACGTTACCCTTTAACCGAAATATTATAAACAAAATAATAGTCATCTCTTTTATATTATTGTAAACACTTACGTTTAAGTGAAATTGATATATTGACAATAACTGCCAATCAGTAACATTATCCGCCACTGAACTCTTGCTAAACGCACTAGCAGCAAAGCGTCCGTGAATCATATTTGATCAGATGACATGGATAGGTTTATGTCATAAATTAAAGAACCAGTCAAATAATAAACGTTTGTTATTTTTGTGTGATATAGATAATACGTGGTTTAGTATGTTTGATGAGTAATAAAACAAAACACTAAATATACTACGCTGATAATTTGTATTTTTATACCTCGGTTTTTTGTCCGTTTGTTTTTCCATTCAGTAGAAATTTTACTATACATTTTTCAAGCACTTCCTGGCATCAGATTGAGGTGAAATTTGGCAATAACATGGTATCATCGAGGTGGTCTGACGATGGAACCGGAATAATTATGACCTAAACACTTCTTCAATCAAAGAAAAACATTAAAATGTTTGATAGGGATATTTTTGTCAGGAACAGTTTGTCTACTTACCTATCACCGTATTTACATAAGTAGTGCAAAGAATAAGCATTAATGTTTACTGAGATATAATTCAATTAAATAATGATTACTGTACATTCAACCAATTAGAACCGTAGACCACTATAGAAAAATGTAAAAGTGACAGAATAGTCTGAGACTTCTTAAGATTTTATTTAAACCGTTATATTGACATGGTTCCATTAGGAGCCACAATGGAACTATGTCTATATATATGGAACCCTAGTTCTATTTGGTTGACTGTACAAATTATTGAGGTAAATTCTCAGTTACAACTATGTACATTACAATTGCAAATTATAACGTTATCAAATCCTACATTATGTCAATTTTATAAAAGTAAAAACCAAATCTAGGAGTTTATTACAATATATAGGTAATATTCAAATCCAATAACGTAATAAAATTATCTACTTCACTTGGCATACTATCATCCCTATAAAGAAAACGTGATTATATATTTTTTGGGTTAGCACTGAAGTTATCGGTTTACTTACACGTGGAAAGTGAAATAAAACAATTTAACGGATTATATCGCGTATATTATCTCATTTTAGTTTAATAGGTCTGCAGTCTGTGAACATGTCATTGACAAACCAAACCACTCAATTAAGTTTGATAAACCTTTTATCCTTGCCAAAGAAAAAAGATATTTTCCCAGGATGCTACGCGAGGCTATTGAGATTAAAAAGCATCCTAATTTCAATAGAGAAGATGGATTGTCACTACCACCAGCTTGGGATCCTGTAATACATCTCATCAAGGAACAAGCGAGACACAGGACTGCAAAACCTTAATTTCCGAGCGGTGTAAAATATCTTATCTGTTTAAAAGTAGTTTAATAGTCTCTGTTTTTTAAATATTATAATTAGTAATGAGGTAGCCTGGGAGTTTTTCTTTGCAGCGTTTCTTTTCTCCTCAGTACGCCTGATTTATGAAATGCTGCTTGGTAAATTATTAGAATAAAATAATTAAGCCCTTCTGGCACATGTGTAACTGTCTTTACAGCTTAGGCCCATCTGGCATGTATGTACACCTTTATTTGTTTTTTCAAAAAAATGGGTAGTTTGCACAAATTGTAACTTTGACAGAGGAAAATACATCTTTTCGTCAACGTCGGGAACTAAAATGAGATAATATACGCGATATAATCCGTTAAATTGTTTTATTTCAATGAGTAATAATCGCGGAAACAGAAGAGAATATTACGTGGAAAGTGATTCCACTGTCCTTGATATAATCTGAATGATTAATGCACCACTTCACAACATATGTAGGCATTTTAAATTACAAAATACCTTGTAGTTTTATAAACCCATTCAGCCATCCGTCACTCACTGTTCAGATCGAACTGAAAGTCATGCGCGGGTAGTTTTTAGGGACCGCCCTCCGCGGGGCAGTTTTCGTGGTGCCGTAATCGAGCGGAAGCATTATGTCTTGCATGTTTTGTTCACTGGGTATGAGTATAGTCGGAAAATCTTAATTTTATATGCGTGACTATGTCAGTAACGAATATAAAATGACCCAACTTGATACGAGGGTGAATTGAAAAGTTTTCAGCCTAACCTTTAAAATGAAGACTTGATATATTATAAAAAAAATATTTCTCTTCATAATCTCCAAAACGATCTATATACACTTTTGCCACCTTTCTGGTAACTTTTCTATTCCTTGTAAAAAAATGAATCTTCAAGGTATTCGAAATATTCAGATACAGCTTCTTGAACCTCAAGTGAGCATTGCCTTGGTGGAACAACACTTTTTTAGATATCATACCAGGGGCCCGTTTCATAAACGCTTGTATAGTCCGGCTCTTCTCAGGTGAATTTTTCGCTTCGAGCCCTAATCCTTCAAACAAAAGCCATTGTCTCTATTATCGCATAGCCGCTAGCTACCGAGTTAGCACGTGCCACTACAACATTCATATTGAAGAACAAACGGTATCGTCATAATATTAAGGTTTAAATTTAATGTCACTGATATTCTAGATATTATGTTTTGGTACTACTATAGTAAAAAATAGTTTTCTAGAGCGAATCCACTTAGCTTTGAACCCGATCAACAATACTCATTATCTGCATTGTGGCCACAACTGCCACTTCGAAATGTACGGCGTTTAAATGGAAATTACTTTTACATTAAATTGGTCTTTAAAACAAACGAAATAAGGTTTACTCTTAAACAAAAAGAACACAAATGTTAGTAACTTCGTCGTCATCCTAAGCATCGATACGAACTTCACTGCTCTTTCACTTAGGAAGTGACCAAACTTTCACATTTATTTCACTATTTTATACATTTTACCTTATCTATAGAGAACAAGTGATAATTTTGTTCACAGGTGGTCTATTTCATTGAAGGAAAAAAATCAGCCGAGAGCATGTCGGATAGGATGGAGCGTCGATGTATGGAGAAAAAAAAAAGTTGTCTGATCGACCTGGAACCATTATAATATGTTGCCTGTAGATAAGAGATTTCTGAATATATATATATATATTTATATATATATTCAGAAATCTCTTTCTATATTTTTTTTTAGTATATGTTTTAGCCTTCTACTTGAGCTCTAAAGTTTATTTTTTACTCAAAAATGGTGAAACTTTGGTTTTTTTTAAATCACAGCAGTTCGAAAAAGAAACGGTTTTCTACGTATAACGTCAAAAACAATACCTAAATAACTTAAATACAATGGTTTATTCGCAAAAGTAATATCTAATTGTTACAAAACAAAACATCTAAAATAGTTAAAAAATATATAAACATTGTGTTAGGACCACTTTTTAAGAACACATTTAAAATAAAGTTATTCAAAGATTATAGTATTTTTCTGTGTTGTTATATGGCATTAATGTTCACGATTTAATTCTGGAACGAATAAATCCATCTCTCGACTTTTCACCAGCCACAGCGAGCGACGCTGCACTCACCTTTTTACGAGTAACACAACGTTCAGCTGCTTGAGTGTGGCAAGGATAAGCCAGAAACTCAGTGATATCTTGTTGCTGTGATTCAACTAAGTCTCTTTTAATTACTCGTCACCAAAGTTGCTTAGCATTGAAGCCAAACAAAAAAGTAAAATGCATTTCTTTCAATGTCTTTACATTGGAACTCAAGCATCTCGGATAGGCAATTAATTAAAACACGTGATTTGGTCCTTCCTTAAATGAGTTTTGTTTTTTTATGTTGAAACAAATATTTTTTGAGCCTTATCAAGTTTGTTGAAGAATTCGGTGTTGCTACATAAAGTCGTAAAATCCTGTTGGCCGTTGTCAACCGTCGTAAGTGATGGCTCGCTTTTTTCTGGATTTTTATGAGACAATTCTTGGGAAGAAGTAACCCTTCCTACAGCTTGACACATTTTATATATATATCTCTTTTTTCTTGATTCTCAATCTCTTATAGTAATGTAGGCATATTAGTCGTTGCAGGTAAAAACTCGACGACTGGGAGGCTGTTACGGTTTTGCAAAGATTTTCCGATTGGCTGGCAACGTTTTAGAATGGTACTGAGTTGAATTTCCGAAAAAAAAAAACTCGCTCCACCCTATGTCGGACCTTGCTCAACTTATCCGCAGCCGTCCATATGAAAAAATGCAATACAGATGGAAAAAATACGATTTTTGTGATTTGTCATATTTTTTGGAAATAAAATTTAGAAAATAGATGCCGGGGAGGGGGGAAGACACAATTTATCCAACTTTCGGAGCGATTATTTCCGAAGATATCCTCTGAATCAAATTTTTATTTTAGAAACCTAAATGTTTTTAAAAGTACTGTTAAAATATGTAACTACCACACATTGATAGTTGCTGAATTTGTTTTTTCAGTATCGCTCCGCCTTTTTTTTATTATTTAACTATCAAACTAAGTAGCGGCCTACACAAGACACTTATGGTCTAAATTTCATAAAATGCCTGTGACATACGGACGTACGGGCAGATGGACGGACGGACGGACGGACACGACGAAACGATAAGGGTATATAAATCTTGACATATACCAAAAACACGGAGTGTTTATTTTGATTCTTTTTTCCTCGGTATTCATTAAAATCTTATAGTAGTGACAAATATAAATTACATAGTACAACATTCTTGCTCTAGTGTCATTATCCAGAGAGGATAATAAAGAAGGAGAGTTGGGCTGATTACGTATCAATTTAATTTTACCCTTTTACCAATACTCCTAGATCTCAAAAGGACTTAGTGTCAAAATACCTAAATCATAGAATACCTAACTTTTTTCTCAATAATAATTGTATTAATATGTTAATAAACAATATTTTTAAATTCAGCCATATTTAAAATGTAGTATCATTTTTAATATGGCTGAATTTAAAAATATCTTTGTCTCATACTCGTAACTCATAACGGACAAACTTCATAACACGTTTATCGCAGAACACCGTATCTTCAAAACAGCCAAGTGCTCAATATCTAAACCTAATGGCCAAAATAAAAGGGCTAGTTAACCTTCATGTACAACGGCCATCGTTTAATTTTTTGAATGTGACTACAAGTGAAACGCAAAGATTTGGGTTCTTTGAACACATTAATATTATTTTTGGACTTTGTAGATCACAGTTCTTTTTTAAATTGGATAAGTTTAGCAAATGGTGATATGTAGGCGGTACGAAGTTAATTAATTAAGAGTACTTTGCTTTATATTTTTTGTTCATTATAGAAAAAAAGTGTTGACGTGTCATATTAGCAGTTTACATTTGTGTCATGTGTCATAACTACTAGTGGCGGGTAATAATAACGGCACGGTAAAAAAATAACAGTGATCGACCGGTCTTGTTAATTTGTTTTCATTTTTAGTCGGGGAAAGAAAAACATTTGGTCACAATAAATCGTACAGTTTCGGAAGCTTTTTGTGATCATTATGTATGGTTTACTGATACCCGTGACAAGTTTTTCTCTTGTACCCCTATCAAGGGTTTTGAGAAATTGAGGTCATAAAGTCAATATTTATAACTAATGATTACTGAATCGTACAGCAGGGATAATGTTATAATTATATTTGTTCCTAATAATGTATAGTCTGGATACATTATCTCTCAGTGTTCTTTGAAGGTTTCGAATATAAATACACTTTACTGTATTTTTTAAATATTTGATATTAATCGAACTTACAAAATCTTACACGATACGAAAATTTGATACTATGTTTCAAACATAAATCTAAATATCGTCGTAATTTTTCTCTCCGGTGACACAGTTATAACTATTTATTATGACGATTTTTTCGTTTATTTTGCTTATAACGTGTTAACATTAAATCGTACACTATTTACTTTACATATGTTATCAAAATATCCCCGAAATATATAAATAGTGTTACGAGTAGTCGAGGTAAAAAGCTACCAATATTTTATAAACGCTGCAGTCTACGAGTGACGCGCTCCGATGCTGTGGATGAAGAATGAGAGATTTAGTATATTTTCGTTGCTACGATACCAAACGCGGTTTGGCTTGAAAATTTTGATGTCATTGTTATCCTAGGCAGGCGGGGCTCACTCCGCGATTTACGTTCGCCGCTACAAGTAAGTACTACATCTCTAACGGAATACGAACATTAGCAGGCGGGGCTCACTCCGCGATTTACGTTTGTCACTACAAGTACATGCCGGCGGCTCCTTCCAGAGGGGCCTATTCAGTGGCTGCCACGCTCTGCCTCGGAACGCGCGCGGACGCTAGACGCTCTAGCTTTCTCGATTTACGTCGCAAGTGAGCGCATTCGTGTATTTAATGTGTAAAGACGGACTATTTGGGAAGATTATGAGATAACTTGTGCCTAAATGATTAAATATAGATAAGGCTAAAAACAATTGTATCGCCGCAGGTTGCAGGAACACTGGCAGAAATTCAAATCACTCGTTTTTCTTTATTGTGATGTGTCGGGAGAAATATAAATGAACATAATAGATACTAGGTAGTAACTGTATAATAATAAAAAAAATATTGTAGGTATCTACTTCCATATTTAACACTGGATTAATGAAGTAGGTAATACTCAGAACAATTTTATCTGGTTTTATGTAATTTAGAATCGATTATTTGCTGACATTTGGGTATTTAGATTCTAGTGTAGTAAGTAGGTAGGTATACGGGGTACACGTACCTACTTACTAATACAACAATTCTTATGCAGGTAGGTCCTACCAGCACTGTTAAAAGAGCTAGTCAAGCAAGCTGGCAACATGGTATACTTAATAGCAGCGTTCCACATTTATTTAGTTATTTTGCTCAAATAATGTATTTCCTTCACGTTTCTATCAATGTTTATAATAAATTATCATGTTCACGTTAAAAAATCAGTAAATGGTATTCGATTTTCTCTAAATATAAATTACTTTTCGCATATCCAGTAGGTATGTGTGCGCTTTCTTCTCCTAAATTACTAAATAGGTTTTGATAGAGTTTTCACTATTTTGCCGGTTGCCTCTGACCATAAACTTTATCTCCCAGCAGTCGAGTCTACTCTATAAAGGAATTAACATTTGTTCAACAACTTTAAATAATAATAATATTTTTTTGATTTTGTCAAACAAACTCAATGTTATTTTTAATGCACGCTATTGTAACGTATTGACGACTTATTCATAGTATATTGGAAGTATTCATAATACGTTGCTTTCTCGAAAAGCTCAAATCACTAAATATTATAAAACAAAGTCTCCCGTCGCGTCTGTCTGTCTGTATGTATGTTCGCGATAAACTCGAAAACTACACGGCCGATTTTGATGCGGTTTTCACTAACGTGCAGCTTGATTCTTCAGAAAGGCTTTAGTGTGTATTTTATATCTATGTATTAACAACCGTTTAAATCACTAAATATTATAAAACGACGTCCCCTGTCGCATCTGTCTGTCAGTCTGTTGTCTTTATATTATTTTAGAGATAAATAATGTATATAATGTATGAAGAATTTACATTTATTGCTCTATATTGAATGCAAGAAATAAATGGGCGATACATTATTATTTTATTTTTAGTCGTTGACAGCCCCCACTGTCCGCGACGCGGCGAGTGAGCCAATTCATATTCACCGTTCGTACACAGCCTTAACGTTCCCTTTCACTTGCGCTGGAGTCGACGACGTCAGAGGGCTTTAAATAATGATTTTGTTAATAAAAAAGCGGCTTTTGTAAAGATCAAAGTAGTGAGCTTTCCGTACTTGTACTATTATCTATTCTGTGTCCTAGGTCGTGCGTTGATTTCGTTACTCACGGAAAGAGTTCGGTACAACAAATTTTCATATTTGTGTCTTATAATGAAGTGCATAATGGAAATTTGTAACTATCTGTTGATAGAAGGTGATACTCTCTGATTCATGTGAATGATTTTAGTTTACAAATAATGTGACTACCTAAAATTGTCACGGCTCTAAAAAAGTTTGAGTCAGAAACAAACTTCGGGAAAAATACTGTTAGTTTATGTGTATACTAGCGTTAACTTTATTTGACCTGACTAATGTTACCATAAAGTTAATGTAAATCTTAAAGAAAAAAGAACATTGATTGAATGCGTAATTGCTAAACTTTTAAATTTAAAATGCAATTAAAACAGTAGGTATAGATAATATACAGAGTGTTAATTCAGTAAAGGTTTCTTCTTGTCGTATAAAAATGATCGTAAGGTGCTACACATTGTAATAGTACATTAGGATACGAGTGTGGTACGTTGGTAATTACACTCGAGGCTATATCTTGCAGCATGAGTCGTAGACGAGTGCTGTATAATGGCGAGAGTGTAATGACCAATGCACACGAGTTTCATACGACGTTTTTCAACACACTTGCGAGGAAAATGGCAAAAAAACAATCGTACCTTACTTAAAATTTGGTCTTGGTTATACGTGCGTAACCAATCCTGTAGTCGTAAGTTTTACATTAATCCGTCATCAGTACCCACCTCAAATTTACGTACCTACATAATGATTATATTTTAATTATCATTTCTTGAAACTATTTACATAATATTGTCATTTAAAAGAAATGATCATACTTCAATATGAAATATTTGTAAATATTACATATGTCAAATCAAAACAAAATGGCGCGTGGGATGCATTTGTCTATGCGTGCGCACGAGCGTTGATGCAAAGGCTAACATGCCAATCAGCCAAACATTAATAATATAATAAACTGAATAATTATATCAATTTAATACAATCAAAACGTTATTTTGTTCAAAAAACTTTATAATTTATTGAAATTAATTGCTTTTTACAAGTAGCAGTTTAGATTTATTAAAATAACCTAAAATGTTTCTTGTACCTAAAACCTATTAGCTGAATTTAAAAAAAAAACTGTAATGAAAAGGCACTAGTACGATTATGTAATGTAAAAAGCACGCGTGTGTAAGGGACTAGATTACAGCCTTAAAAACGGTGTAATAAGAGCCACTTTACGAGCAAGTGTGTTGAAAAATACATTACGGTACCGTATTATAAGGTGACGGAAATTCATGGTCTTCTCTCCCTCTTGGACGTAAGCGTGAGCGAGATGGAAGTGCGTAGGGCCTGCTCCTGGGAAATACCGGTAATCCCGGGAATTTAATGCTGTCAAAAGAACCGGTACCGAAGATTCCATCCCAGTTCTTTTTAGGGTTCCGTGCCAAAAATGGTAAAAAAGGAACCCTTATCGCCATATCTCAAAAACTACTTTTTCTACTCCTGTACTTCTTTCTGTCATTTAAATGGTTACCAACTCTAATATAAAGACTTATATTACTTAAGACTTGTAAAACTCTATAGTCTATTTCCCAAAAAAGCACTGCTAAGCATGTTACAATGTCGCTATTAACGTATTCCTTGGTACCACAGAGTACAAAACTTCAATCTAATAATTTATATTCAGTGAGTCTTAAACTAATGTTATTTGAAATAATTTATATAACCAACTTAACAAACCGCCGAATTCATACAGTTGTGTAAATGCATTGCTGCCAACTTAAAAAAAATCATTTTTTACAATTTAAGTACACATATTTATTCGCCTATTTTTTTTCAAATCTTGACATGTTTTCATCACTGGCAAGTATACGCGAATTTAAAAAATAAGGAAGCCATAGATATTGACAGATCGCTTTTTAATTTTATTCGTGGCGCAAAATTTTATTCATCTTGAAGTTGTTGGTTGTTGTCTTGTTATAAGCTCTTTAAAGTGAGAAAAATGTAGGAAGACGAGCCTAATTGTACTTACTCCCGAACAAATTTGTGTCGTGGCGCAAGAAGTATCAAACAATTTGCTGCTGGAAAAATCTCGGCGCAAATATAAATATTTAGACTTTTTGTGTTTTATCAAAAAGTGCTTAGGGGTCATTCATTAATTACGTATGGTTCCCTGGGGGGAGGGGTTCTAAAAATCTGTCGTAATTAATGAATGAACCCTTAGTTGTAGAAAAACTATTGTATATAGACTTTTGTTTTAAACTGCGCTAATCGGCTTAAAAAATACAATGGCCGATTCGCTTAATTTAAAAACCAAAGACTACAACGTTGTATAATTCGGTCAAAAAACGCTCGTGGCGTCTTCCCTTGCGAAACTTGTGATTGTTCTTACGTAATTAAAGAATGGCCCATTAGTCGTAGAAAAACTGTTGTTTGCAACGTTGTATAATTCGGTCTAAAACGCTCGTGGCGTCTTTCTTTGCGATACTCGCTATTGTTCTTACGTAATTAGTAAACGGCCCCTTAGTCGTAGAAAAACTATTGTATGCAAAATTGTATTATGTGTCAAAAAACACTCGTGGCGTCTTTACTTGCGATGCTCGCCAAGGCTCGCATCGCAACCCACGCCACTCACCTTTTTTGACCCCTATTATACAACTGTTGCATACAATACTATATGCTATCCATTTCAAATTTGGCGTATTTATAAACATGGTCAGTCCACATGAATTGCAAAAGAAACATTCTAAAATATATTTTTATTTAAAAAAAAATTACGTATATAAGGGGGGGAATTCAAAGTGTAGCTCCGTTCCGTTCATTATTGAACATTTTTTTTTATTGAGAGTAGATTTTGTTTTATTTAGGAATATGTGAAAAAAAACACCAATTCCCCTTATATCTCCGAACTTTACCAAGCGAAAAATCTGGAATTTTCTGGAATTATGCAATTTAATATGAATATTACACGAAAATTATAACCATATATCTATTTGTCTTACTTTTTTTTTAATCACCAAAAATCATTTTTGTATAACCCAGTTTGTTTAAGTTTGCCCCTCATTTGTATGTGACGCCATAGATACCAGAGGCAAACTTTACTCAAGCAGCAAGTTAAGTCGGAATTTTTTAATTACCAATATGCATTTTTTTGCCCAGCTGTGTGAGATCAAGCTGAGCAGGCGATATTTTTGACACACATCTATGTATCTTAGTGGTACTTTATAGCTTAATAATAATTACGAATTTATTTTTTTTATGATTGAGGAGATAATAATTGCAAGGAATTGTTAACTTTGTACCTGCGAGCTATTTAGGGAGAGCGTAATTACATCTTCCTTGTCTAACGCATACCATACCCTAAAACAGCGATGTTTGTTTTAAATAGATATAATTGTTTTACATTTACTACAGACCTTAGTCTGCCAGAGTAACACCCAAATTATATATATTTGATTAGACAGATAATATTATCATATTTAGGTTATAATAAAAATATATGTATCTTTTTAAAAATAATTGTTTAAATTATTAAAAAGTAGTGTGGGTAATATTTAAATAGTTCTGATTAAGTTATCTCATTTGAATTACGTAAACTACGCGAAAAATTACTTTGTTGATTTTCCTGTGAGTTTGGATTTACTCATCTCTAGCCACAACTGGGATAAGTCGACTTACTGTAAAATCATTCTTCTTAACCTATCGGTTAGATTTTAAAGTTAAAGTTTACCCATCCTAGTTGTGGCCAGTTTAAATTAAGCTTAATCTATGTTAAATTTATTTTTAACTAAAAAGTACTGGGCCAAAGCACATCTATGCAAAAAACAAGTTAGTGTACTTATACTCCTTGTTATGGTTAAAAATATAAAAACTTATTAGGTACAGAATTGCATGGCCCATTTATGAACAAATCATTCATAAACGGGTCATGCACATGTGCAATAGTACTTTTATAGTTAAAAAATTAGGTCTGTGTTTATTTTACTCCTTAGTGATTGGGTCACATTTTTGTTTCTTATTGTTTTAAAAACTGGCTATATTAAAATCCTGTGTTTTGTTTGTACCTTTTTTTATTTAGTTCTATGTGTTATATTCAAATGTAACAGATTATTATAACAAATGCTAAAAAGTTGTAAACAATCATGCAACCCACCAGTTGTAGGTAGTGAACTTAAAAATAAACAATATGTCATAATTGGCGGTAAATATTAATAAAGTGATCTCGAAGAACAAGGTGATTTAATAAATAAATACGATTCATAACACAAATTCCATACGTTTTTTCTTTCAATATATTCAATGTGTGTACACTATTCCTTAAATTTTCAAGTTAGTCACATGAGGTTCCGTTTAGTCACTGTCCCAAGATTTGGAGTGTTGAAAATAATTATTTCTGGCTGCTGTAGTGCAACAATTGGCATATTTAAGCGTTATAATACTGACTAAATTAATATTTTCTTCTGTTTCCGCGATCATTACTCATTGAAATAAAACAATTACTACCAGTGTTATTTAATTCGCGGATCGCAAGTCGATTTTGAAAATTATTTTTTCGGTAAAGAGTAGGAATCTCCAAGTTGATCCCATAAAATTTTGGTGAAGATCTGATGATGAGATCGATGAGGAATCGAAGGAATTCCTTAAATGTTATGACACATCTATGGCGATTTTGGTGTTTATTAAAGTAGAACAACCATTTACACTCGAAAATCATCATTTGGTGAAGAAAAACAAATGATGAAAACACAAGCCACCAGTCACTAATTAGGGCTCAACCAATGTTATTTAATTCACTAATCGCAATATAATTATTTATCATATTTTGCTTAGAGGCAGAAGTTGGTAAAGACCAGGGTAGCAAAGTGGAGAACCAGAGAACTCCTCAACGGTTAACGGCCCTGATTCTGAAATAGCAAAGTTCAGCTAAAGGTCGTGAGCAATTGAGATTAGAATGCATTATGGCTGTAAGTGTCGTATAAAAGCCGTAGAAGTCATAAAAGTCGTGTATTATGTGTAGCTTCGATCGTCAGAAGGCAGATTTCGTAGTCTTGTTATTTCGGTTAACGATTTCTCATCATGTAGTCGACTTAATAATTTGTTGCCGTCCAAATCTAACAATGCTATGCCTTCCAAAGTTTTGACACGGCTTAGTGCAACACATATTTTCCCTTTAGCGAAATTATGTTTATCAAGGTCTATCACAGTCACAGCTTTCTCTAGGGTACCTTGTAGCTTATGAACAGTAACAGCCCAACTTAATATTAAAAGTAAGATACGACGCTCCACATCTCCGCATCCCCTTGTCGCTTGAAACGTAGTACATGATGGATATGGGTATGCAACCGTCACTACCTTTTAACCTAAGACCAACAGTTTCATCGTCAAATTTTACGTACACGGTTTCCGGGAGCTCCCCGTCCTCCAGCTGATCTGGTCTTAGGGCCGGCCATTTTTTTTATTATGCCGATAGCTCCATTCACTAGTCTATCAGAGACGGAAATATTCCGTCTCAACATCACTCAAGATTCTACGCCAATTTGAGTTGCGAGATAATTCTTTAAATATTATGGGTCAGTTGAGACTGTTAGTCGTATTCTTTTTTAACCAGCAAGCTACTGAACTTAACCATTTTGACCTAGCCAACTAACTAACTACTTTGGCGCAACAACCCAAAATGAGTTTTGGCCTCCAACACAAGAGCACGCCATCTTACCCGATCCTGCCCCACTTCCTGCCAGCTATCGCCAACTCCTAGCTCACGCAGATCGGCCTCCACCATATCTTTCCAGCGATACTTGGGGCGACCAATAGGACGTCGCCCCACTGGTCGACCCAAATATGCTCTCTTGACTTTTCGATCGTCTCCCATTCTCTCGACTTGGCCAATCCAGCGAAGACGATGTGCTTTGGTTTCGCCAATGATGTTAGGTTCGGCCACTAGTTCCGCGATCTCTGTGTTCTTGCGGATCCTCCAGCTTCCATCTTCTCTTATTGTAGGTCCCAGGATCTTTCTGAACACCTTTATTTCCGCAACTAACAAGCTTTGCTCCTCCCTAAGGGTCAGCGTCCAAGCCTCACATCCATACATTAATATGGGTCTGATGACGGTTTTGTAAATCCGACACTTTGTCGATCTGCTGAGAAGCTTGGACACCAACACCCCATGAAGTGCAGCGCTGCAACGTAAGGTGTTCTGGATGCGGATGTTGAACTCATCCTCTCTTGTATGCGAGTCAGTAACCGTACAGCCAAGATATTTAAATTTCGCCACACCCTTGTAGGAGCTTTCTCCTACAAGTAGGTCATCTGAATCTCTTTTGACACGGTTATTCATAAAACGCTTCATATGGAGGTACTCTGACTTAGGGTGATTGATCCTACGACCAACTTTTGCAGCGGCTTGCTCCAAAACTGTTGTCGATATTTCTACCTCTACACGGTTTTCCCCAAATAAAGCCACGTCGTCTGCGTACCCTATCAGTCTATGCCTTCCATTTAGTTCTCCGGAATCAAGTGCCAGTACATTTTTAAGAACATGTTCCAGAACCAAGTTAAAAAGCATAGATGAAAGGGCGTCGCCCTGCTTCAGACCGGTACTCACCGTGAAGGGTTCTGTTAACTCATTACCCACCTTCACCTGCATACGGCTTACGCCGGTGGCTACTTGGATCATATCGACAAGTTTTTTAGGTATGTTGTAGTTTCTTAATATGGAATACAGGGTAGCCCGGTCAATGCTGTCATATGCTTTTGCGAAATCTACAAACAACACGCGGATGCTCTGAGCGTATTCCCACCTTTTCTCCATAAGTTGCTTGAGGAGGAAAATCTGGTCAATTGTACTGCGATTTTTGCGGAACCCACACTGATAATCACTAAGGATTTTTTCCGCATACGGTTCCAGTCTACAAAGGAGTACATATGACAAGACCTTGTACGCCGTTGGGAGTAGAGCAATTCCTCGGTAATTTGAGCACACCTTTTTGCAGCCTTTCTTGTGGACCGGACATATGACACCTGTATTCCATTCCTGAGGTTGCTGTTCGATATCCAAATAACTTGCAGCAATTCAAATAACTTGGACTGAATCGCCCCTCCGCCATAGTTCCACACCTCCGAAGGTAATCCGTCAACGCCTGGGGCTTTGTTATTTTTAAGCCCCGAGATAGCTATGCGTACCTCCTCGAACGTTAGAGGTTCAACGTGACCTAGCCAATTCTTATAATTTAGATTTTATTTACAATAGTGATATCTACAATTGGTCTTATTTATTTACAATAGGGCCGTCCTCAATCTTCCCATTTTGAGCTCTAAAAATACTTTATATCACTAAAATCCATCACTAAAAAGCAATAAATAATAAATTTTAAATAAAAAAAGAACAGACTTCAAAATGAACTAAAAAGCCAAAAATAATCTTTTATGTACGGTACGGATCACATTTGAATCACCTTTTGAAGACGGTGCCAAACCTGAAGTAAAGTCCTTTATGCAACATAAATACGAATTACTATAACTAAATTTAGGTAATAACAATAACTAAAGGCTCGCCGCCGCGATTCTTGCGTGTCATTTGTGTTAATAGTAATAAATGAATGGTTTGGCACCTAATTCAAAAGGTGATTCAAATGTGATCCGTACCGTACATAAAAGATTATTTTTGGCTTTTTAGTCTATTTTGAAGTCGGTTCTTTTTTTATTAATTTTTTTTATAATACAAAAAATGCATGTTTTAGCCGTTGGTTGAAAGCGATTGTGACGAACTGGACATTTATTTTATCCTGAAAGTCTACTTGTTCCATTAATTCTATAAATTAAGCCTGTTTTAAATAGTTTTTTTATATTTTAAATGTGTAAACTAAAACTGGTCCATAAAATACTACAACCAATTTAAAATGAATTTTATATTTGTGACTAACTGGAACTAGTTCCACCAGAATCTGAAGTTAAAATGTCGATATTTTCTATATTTTTTACTTTTTTTTTATGCCATTTTCTCAAATAATACACTATACCTTAAGAAAATAAATTACAGTATAACATAGAAATTGAATAAGCAAAAAAATAAATAAATTGGTATTCAAAAAAAAATCGTTCTCCGGTTCGTCACTTTTTCTGAGAAACGCTCGTTAGGACAAACGATACATTAGGACAAACGACTTTGCGGATTCGGAAGGAGACCCGTTTTTCTTTGTTCCTTAGACAGTTTTCCTGTACCCCTTTGGTTTTGACTTTTCCCACACTGTTGCCCCAGTCGACAAAACACACTGTGTATAACTAAACTACGTAATACAATACCTATCTGTACGCCTACCATGAGTTCGGTACGAGCGAGTATCGAGCGCTCGATGACGGTCTATCTCTTTCGCACTATTAGCGCGTGCGAGAGTGGCGCACTGATTTTCGATACGAGATACTCGCTAGCGCCGATCGTAAACTCAGCTCATGGTAGGCACACTGGTACCCTATGTATATCCGCGGCTCAGCGGCCGTATGTCACTCGCGTTCACGCTCCCGCCCCGCGCTTACCACGATTACCGGTAAAGATTAACAATTTTAGCAAATTCTTATCAGACTGAGAAGAGATTTTTTGATAGTTGACATAATGAATTATATACATAATTTAAATTTAAAAATATTGACTGTAGAATTAATGCGTCTACTCTAAAACCAATTAAAATTGATTAAAAAATGATAAAAATAAAGTCACCGGTGAGAAAATTTCTGATATTGAGCAGAGTAATTGCCTTCACAATATAGTAAAAAATCACCACCTGTTTAATTATTGTTTGTCTGTTATATATTTTTTATATATATATATTTTATTTTAGTAAAGTCTTTACGGACCAAGCGGAGATATTTGAATTCCATGTTACGAATTTATTAAAAGACCCTTGGGTGAAAAAATCACTTGTGTACCATTTATTGTTCATCTTATTTGAGAATTTTAATTTTTTAATGTTTCTTCAAGGAATCCTTTGTATATTTTCCAGGGATAATTTTACATGTACATTACAAAATAATATTTTATCAGATTCCAAAGACAAATATAGTGATCTAATGCGTTTTCTCCAAACAACTCTGAGTTTCTTTCCCCGACTATTTCAGATTGCGAACTTTCCAATCACCCCTCGTATTTATCTCGACCACCATCATTGTTGCCTTTAATGTTTGAATGGTTTATTGCTACACTAGGCTTTCTCCATTTCGCATCAAGCCTAATGGTGTACCCCCTACATCCATCCAGTCACTTTCTCCTCGCTGATATGCATGCTGCATGTTTTAATAAATTTATTGGTATTTGAAGTTGTTATTCCTATTTTTGATGTTATAGACTTCAAAAGGATACTGCAGAAAAAAATGAAAACGAAATGATGTCCAGATCATACAGTGCGATTCGTAAGAAGAGGGATTGGAAGTCTACCCCTATTTACAAGACTCCTTACTCAGGTATGGTATGAGTAATTGTGACTTCAGTATAGTACACAATTACAATCAGATCTGTCAATCACTTCGATGTAATAATTTATTTTCAATAATTGCGTGAACAGATGTATATCACTGTGGAAAATATAGAGTATAACTTCATAAGGCTTACTGCTCTGAATTTAATCAAAAGTAAATAAAAAATGAAACTTTAAAGGGAAAAAAACCGCACGTACATATTTCTTATCAACTAAGTAAAAAATACAAGAAGGGAATATTGTAAGTATTGCGATGATCTAAAATGATCGTTTGTGGCTTACGCACGATATGTGTCGATCTATACTGACCTACCTTAATAATGATTTAATCGGGATGTATATGTATGTGGCTGCGTATCGTACTCGCGGAGTTCACCGCATCTGAAGCGGGTTGCTTTACTCTGCAGTTGACTAGGCCTGTTAAATCAAGGTGTGATTAGTGATTAGTCCGAGTTCATACATTTTGTACTCATGTTTAGTAGCATATGTATGGACTCGCGCTAATCACTAATCAAAGTGCAAACAGGCCATTATTAAAAGATGTATCTCAGTGAAATGCGAGCTGTGCGGAGGACTGAACGTCCCGCCGCCGCTGGCGGCGCACATGCGGCACGCGCACCCCGGCTGCCGCGCTGCCAGCGCGCGCGGCTTCGACCGCGCCGGCGTCTATCGCCGCGCCGACCCGCCCGCGCCCGCTGACGCGCCGCCCGCGCTTTGCGGACAGCTCGCTCAAGGTATGCAAAGCCTAGGACCATTGAAACAAGAGGACTGTCGACCTCCATACTTTGAATAGTGCGCCGACTGCAAGGGGATAACCCGGAAAAACTAGGTGGCGCTTAAAGCTAAACATTTAACGTTCTTATTGAATGAACATAGTTCTCTAACGACGCAATGTTGCACTATTTAAATATTGACATAAAATAAATAAATGAAGAAACACTGTGGGTGGGATGACTGTTAACTGTCCTAAAACTTGTACAAGCGTCCCTGTCTACCTACTGTAGTCATTTGGCATACGATCTGCCATACACCCTAAATAAACTGCATCACAAACCCTAAATAATAACACATTACTACAGACGCCGGAAGAGAAGGGCTTGATGGATGCGTAGGTATAGCCGGCCGACCGTTACGTAGGATGGCCGGATAGTGATACGAAGCCGACAAGCCCTTTTTACGGCCAGGCATGTATAGTGCATTTCTCAAACATATGTAATGAAATAAAAAACTACGCCACTCAAAAAACTACACGATAAAAGTTTTTTTATTTTCCTTCAAATTTTTCCATAGTGTTTTTTTTACGGAAGTCGTCCATATTTTGTGTGTCTAGTGTTCGAATAAATAGGGTCTATTTGAACACGGGGCCGGTTACACAACGTGATAAAATATGAATTTTTATTTTTTATATCGTCTCTTGTTCTTTTTTGTAAATAAATACACCACTCAAAAAACAAATTTAATATTGTGGTAACCGAAGACAAAGAACCGGTCAAGTGCGAGTTTGACTCGCGTACCGAGGGTTCCGTACAAATTTTAACTTATCCCGACTTAACCTGCCGCTTGAGTTAAGTTTGCCTCTGGTATCTATGGCGTCACATACAAATGAGGGGCAAAGTTAACCAAACCGGGTAATTGAAAATAAACGCCATGTTTACATTAAAATTAAAAAACCTAACCTCCCGGCTTAACCTTTCCAACTACTACTGCAGACGCCGGGAAAGAAGGGCTAGCCGGGTAAGTAGGTATAGACGGCCGACCGTAGGGAGGCCGGATAGTGATACGAAGCCGGCAAGCACTTTTCACGGCCAGAGGCATGTATAGTGCTTTTCTCAAACATATGCAATGAAATAAAAAAATACACCATTCAAAAAACTGCACGACAAAAGTTCTTAAAACATTCCCTCCAATCCCTCCATAAGGTTTTTTTTTAAGGAAGTCGTCCGTATTTCGCGTGTGTAGTGTTCGAGTAGACCCTATTAGGGCCGTAATACACAACCTGATATAAGAATCTTAATTTCTATAATAAATAAAATAAATGCAGAGAATTTTAAAAATTGTCTATGGTCTCTGGTGACTTAAGTATATACAATAATTTAAATTTATATATCAACACATGAACCATACAGATTTGTGTTCTTAATAGCAGTTGGTGTGTAATAGGCATTACCGCTGATATTTTTGGTCCGATAACCATTCAGCCACTAGAAAAAAATAAAAAAATATAATTCAGTTGTTTAACCTGTTCATGACAGACGCCATAATTGCATTAAAATTAAAAAAAAAATACTTCCCGGCCTAGGCCTTCAATTTGGTATGAAATTCCTTTACAGTTCTCTCAGGTTGTTCCGCCCGAAACGGGATACTTTGAAGTCTGTTTTAACGCACGTAATGACGAGATTTCATTGCATGTTTGAGAAAATATGTTTATGATAGCACTGAAACAATCAAACATTACTTGCTTGATTTCCTTTCGGACTACAAAGTTGAATTCCTAAAATGTTGAGTCTGTAAAATGTTGAATTTCCCAGAATGTTAAAATTGCAGCATGTTAAATCGTAAAATGTTGGATTTGTAGAAAGTTGAATTTGCAACAACTTGAACTCCCAAAATGTTGAATTTGCAGAAGGTTGAATTTTCAAAAACTTGATATGAGTGGATATGTCAAAACCACAAAAGACTTACAGCCTTATTGAAGGATTCATGGCCCTTCAGAGTCTTAGATCCAGTTCCTGTTACCTAACGAAAAACCACTGAAGCAACGTTTAATCTGCGTTTAATGTACTCCTATAAGTGGCCTTTGCCTGAATTATTTTTTCTGTAGGATGTGCTCCGTACTAGCAACCACCAAAATATGCGGCCTTCTGGGTCCTTCGTAATTGACAATATTTCATATTTTGTAGCGATACTTTATACTGTCAATCTTGAAAGAACGCACATTTTTAAGATACACGTATCTTTTTATAAAAATCCATGAATAATAATATTCATGGATTTTTAACGCCTTTTTTCATCATAGTCATTCCTTTCGAAATTCATTTCGAAACTGAATCGGTCATTGTGAATATATTTCATCAGAATATTGCAGGTATATTAGGGAAAATAAATATTTTTGAGTCGGCAATTGATGATCCTCGTGTAAAGTTAGGTCATTTAGTAATAATATGTTTATGTGAAACCTTCATAAAATCAGGGTCGATAGCAAACCTCACCATAAATAACTATAAAGTCGCTGCATCATACTGCAGGCAAAATCAGAAAAGAGGTGGTACATGTATCCTTGTCAAAGCGGATGAGGAATATAAATACCTTGAAAAAATTAAGTTTAGCTCAACCATTTGAATTTGAAATTGTGCTATCGAAGTTCCCCAGTACAAATTGATTGTGGTCTGTATATACAGAACGCTAACATCAATCGTAAATATGTTTCTTTCTTTATTGAATAAATTACTGAAAATACTAACTGTAATTAACAAGAAACAAATAGTACTTTGCGGGGATTGGAACATAGACATATTAAAAGATAATAAAATAAAAAAGAACTAGTATCGACTCTATCAAACTATTATATTAGTAATAACATATTTCGTCCCACCAGAAAAAAATACTTGCATAGATTTAATGGCCAGTAATGTGGTAGAAGTCAAGTCAAATATCCACACTTTAACTCTTTCAGACCATGAAACTGCTCAGAGTCTATCATGTAAAATATATGGAAATAATTTAATGGTAAAAGAAGCCAATATTTTGGGTCGAAGCAAAAAAAGATTATAGTCAGGAGAATTTGCAAAAATTTTGCGAATGCATGTCTGCTTTGTCTTTTGATGATATTTTGAAAGAAACCGACACTAATATATCGTTCAACCATGTTCATGATCTCGTACTATTATTTTACAATCTTTGCTTTCGGTGCCTTAAAATAAAAAAAAGTTATTAAACCTATTAAGAATAAATGGCTCACGAAAGGACTAAAGATTAGTTGTGCGTATAAAAGAAAGTTATATCGAAAAACCTCCCGAAATAACCGCTATAAAAATGATATAAACCATTATAAAAATTACACCAAATTGCTAAAAAAGTGTTTAAATAAAGCAAGACAAATTTCAAGTAGTAGATTCATAAATAAATCTAGGAACAAGTGCAGGGCTGCGTGGCAAATTTTAAAAAAATAACTGTAATTCGACACAGCCAACCAAGGATATAAGCAAGATTTTAATTGCTTCTGTCACTATTCAAGATCCAAAAGAAATTGCCGGAATAATTAATAATTACTATATAAATATAACACATCCACGGAGTGATCCAATAAGGGAAGCCAACAAGATATCCCATAATATTAATAGAGTATATTTCTCACTCCAGTTGACAATTCAGATGTGATCAAGGCTATTAAAAGTCTGCGCAACACTAACTCTACAGGATATGACGATATATGTACCAAAGTTATTTAACTATGTGCCACCAGCTTGTCAAAGCCCTTAAGCTATATAATAAATCTTTCATTCACACAAGGCATTTTCCCGACTCGTTTTAAATATTCGGTGGTAAAACCATTATATAAAAAGGGAATCAAATCAGAGGTTAGCAACTACAGATCTTCTTAGTTTTTGTGCCCGCGGCTTTGCCCGCGTACTGCACGTAATTTTTAACCGTCTACCAAAAAGGAGGTTCTCGGTTTGACTCTTATGTAGGTAGGTATGTATGTTTATCCGCAATTATCTCGCATTTGGCTGAACCGATTTAGATGCGGTTTTCGAAAAAGTGTTTGTGTACTTGTTACTTTCTGGAGGTCTCGGTTTACGACGTTTTGGTGAAGGCAGTTCCCTTATTATTTTTTAAAAGATGATTGTAATAGTTTGTTGAATTCTTTTACGTTTGTAATTTTTTTATTACTTACGGTTTAGGAAATAGGGGGGGGAGGGGATGTCATTTATGCTACTTTCAGAGTGATTATTTCGGAAAATATTCCCTAGCTAGATTTTTTTTTTTAGAAACGTCAGTGTGTTTTCACTACCCAAAGGTAATATGTCGCCCAAGTCTTTAACGGTGTCAACGCGCTTAATGAGTTCCATCCCTAGAAGATAATTCGCCGATATGAGATTATGTGCGTGGCTAAAAGACATCACAGAACACTTTTCAGACATTGAACGCCATAAATAAGCTTCAAGTCATCGGCATAGAGAAGACACCTGGTATTTCTACGCGCAAAAGCAAAGTCATTTATCATCGCGCCGAATAGAAATGGGCCCAGGATCGAACCCTGGCTGATCCCAGAGCGAGTGTGGTCGGAATCGGAAACAAAGCTGCTGTTGATGTTGATGTTGAACAAACTGTTGCCTGTCACGTAGATAATTGGCAAAAAACCGAAGCAATTTTGGTAAAAAACCGATCTTGCATAACTTGTTTAGTAATTTGTCATTGTCCACGCGGTCAAATGCTTTCTTAAAGTCAAAGCACAACACGTCAACTTGTATTCCTTTGTCCAAATGCTCGGAAATTGAGTCAACCAGGGTTAGAAGATTAGTCTTAACTGATCGTCTCGGCCGAAAATCATGTTGTGAGTCCCACAGATAGGATTGTATTTGAAAGGCTAAGAGTTTGCTTATGATTGACTCAAACAACTTTGCAATAGAAGAAAGAATGGCTATAAGTCATTTGGATTTCAAAATCAATGCCATTTTCGTAATTAAAGTCACAAAAAACCATAAAAACGACTTCCATATTACCCCGGCAGATTTCAAAATCGATACCATTTTTGTAATTAATGTTCTAAAAAACCATAAACACGACACGTATATTGATATTTTGACATTTCAACTCCATCGCACACCAACACGGAGATGATATTTCACGTCCGCTATGTAGGATTTCAAAATCGATGCCATTTTTGTAATTAACGTGCCAAAAAAACTATAAAAACGACACCCATATTGATATTTTGACATTTTCAACCCCGTCGCACCCCGACGGGGGAGATAGTATTTCACGTCCGCCACGTTGGATTTTAGAATCGTTGTTGTTTCCGTAATCAGCGACCCGATAAACCATAGAAACATACCCACATTGATTTTCAGACTTTGTCACCACATTGCCCCCTTTTAGGAGTTGAACGAACTCTCAAAAAACCTGAAACATGTGTTTACTCATTTATTGTTTGGAATACTCCTGTGAAGTTTCGAATAAAATAGTCTAACTAATCTTGTTTCCCCATACAAGCTTTGGACCCCCATTTCACCTCCTTAGAGGGCTGAATTTTGAAAAACCTTTCTACTGACGTTATAAAAACTACCTATTACGAAAAATTCAGTTCTCTAGGTCCAACGGTTTGGGCTGGGTGTTGATTTTAGTGAGTCAGTCAGTCAGGACTTTTACTTTTATATATATATAGATAACAAGATATAGCAGTCTTGAAATGTGTTACTTTACTCATTTGTCTGAGGGCGTACACATATCTATTAATCCTATTACTTATATTGTCCACTTGTAACTTCCAATCAAAATTTTCATCGATAGTTACTCCAAGGAAACTGGTATGGGTTACATTGTCAATACTGGGGATATTAAGATTAAAATTATATGTAGGATTCCTTGATTTATTAAATTGTACGTATTTCGATTTGTCCAAATTAATTACTAAATTTTTAGAATGTAGCCACTTTATTACTAAATTAATTGTATTGTTGATGTCTTGTTCATGTCAAAGTCGACAATACACAGTGTTTTATAATAACCCTCATTTTTTTCATGTCTTTTTAGGGTTCCGTAGCCGATATGGCAAAAACGGAACCCTGATAGATTCGTCATGTCTCTCTGTCTGTCCGTCCGTATGTCACAGGCATTTTATTCAAAAACCATAAGATATAGCGCATAGGTTGCGTGTGTAAACCGCTACTTAGTTTGATAGTTAAATAAAAGATGTATATATTTATAGAGGGGGCACTCTATACATGTATAGGAACAATGCTACGTCATCTCATTTCCAAGTGCAAACGTACTTGGATATGAGCTGACGCAGCGCATACCCGGCGAGGAGACGAAGGGACGCGGGGAAATGTAAGTTCGTTCCCTCGCTTCCCGCATAGTTATTACTTTGCTGTTCCTCTAGCATAACTGTACTGTCGTGTTAATTCAATATAGAGTCAAGGACATTTGTGCATTTCATTACAACCTGCTAGGTACCACAACAAGTGGTGACCCCGAAAAAAAACACGCGAAATGATTAACGTACGAGACGCGCCGCTGCAAGGTCAAGGTCAACAACAAACGACGCCGAATCGCAGCCAGCGGTACAGTCAGGAGCCTCTCCTGTGTTGTTACAATTACCAGACACAGTCGAGACAACGGGCGTGATGGCGATCTCAGTATCGTCAAGAGTACACGATTTCTGGACTGATCAGCCAAGAGTATGGTTTATACGTACAGAGGCTGTGCTAGCGCCACAGAAGATGGGCCATGATGCGAAGTTTGATATCGTGGTGTCCAAGTTGCCGAAGGAAGTCATACTGCAGCTGTCGGATTTTCTGGCGAACCCGCCAAAAACAGGCAAATATGAGGCACTTAAGAATAAACTCCTTACAATACTGGAAGATTCCAAGGCCAAGCAAGTCGAAAAGCTGCTCGGAGGAATGGATTTGGGGGATCAAAAACAGAGTCAGCTCCTTTTCAAAATGCGGAATTTAGCGAAAAATAGTTTTCCAGACGATACCGTGAGAATTATGTGGCAAAATCACCTTCCGACCACAGTGCGCGCAGTACTTGTAGCGTCCGAGATAATGGATCTGGATCGTCTAGCAGAGATTGCGGACAACGTCGCGGAGGCCACGCGTGCAGGACACATTGCAGAAGTAATGCAACAGAGCACAGGCCATGTAGCAATACAAGGTCACGACGGTACAGCTGTGATTCTAGCAGAAATTGCAAAGCTTAGCGTCAGAATAATGGACCTGGAGCGGGGGAGGCCTAGACATCGTGACGTCAGTAGGAGTCGCAAAGGTACACGTTCAAGGAAGCGTAGCTCGTCACATCGACGGTCACAGGATAACCCAAACTGGTTGTCGCTTCAAGGACAGGGCGACAAAGTGCGTACAGCCCTGCGCTTGGGCTAAGCGGTCGGAAAACTAAAGGAAATAGTGCAGACGACGGCGGAAGTCTGCACTATATCGCCTGGCCGCCGACTACGTATTACGGACCTTAATAGTGGATATCGGTTTTTAGTAGACATGGGTGCGGATATTTCGGTATTACCCGCTACCAGAAAAGAGCGTGCTAGTGAGTACTCGAACTATAAAGTTTTTGCCGCGAAGGGTACGGAGATCAAGACTTTTGGTGTTAAATCGTTGTGTTTGGACTTCAAACTTCGAAGGCCGTATCGTTGGGATTTCGTCATAGCGGACGTAAACCAACCAATTTTAGGCGCAAATTTTTTAAGTGCTCACAAACTATTAGTGAACCTCAATGAACGCAAATTGATCGATCAAGTGACGGATTTGGGAGTATCGGCAGTAATGGTGAGTAGTAATCAACCTTCCATTTATACTGTCGATGAGAACCACCCCTACCATAGTTTATTATCCGAATTTCCAAGCATCACAAAACCTGCGTCATTTAACGAATTCCCGGAACATAATGTCGTTCACCATATTGAAACAACAGGTCCTCCAGTCTACGCTCGTGCAAGGCCAATGCCGCGAGATAGATTAAAAAAAGTTAAAGAAGAATTTAAGCTTATGCAGGAATTAGGAATATGTAGACCATCCAAAAGTGCATGGGCGAGTCCCTTACATGTTGTAATAAAAATAATGGAGATATACGACCTTGTGGGGACTACGCATGCTTAATGCAGTAACAAAACCGGATCGGTATCCGATACTAAGGTTACATGATTTTACGTATAACTTAGCTAATAAAAATATATTTTCTAAGTTAGACATAAACAGAGCGTACCATTGCATTAGCGTGGCCAAGGAAGACATTGAGAAAACCGCTATAATTACGCCATTTGGCTTATACGACTTTTTAAAAATGGGATTTGGGATGCGGAATAGTGCGCAGTCATTCCAGCGCTTCATGAATAACACAGTTCTGGAAGGCCTGGATTTCCTTTTCTGTTACTTAGACGATATTCTTATCGCGAGCGACACAGAATCGCAGCATAAGGAGCATCTAAGCGTCGGTATTTGAGAGGTTTGAGAAGATCGGAATTACTATTAATCTAACCAAATGTAGCTTAGGACAGACGAGACTCAATTTTCTAGGTCACGAAGTCTCTAAAGAGGGCATAAGACCGTTGAGCGAAAAAATTAAGGCCATAATAGAGTTTCCTAAACCGCAAACTGTAGAACAATTACGCAGATTCTTAGGTATGATTATTTTTTACCGTCTACATATACCCAATGCCGCTAGTATTCAGTCAGAGCTAGATAAATACTTAGGTAACACGAAAAAGGCGCGACAAGACACCAGTAGCATGGACCGTCAAAGCTGAAGAAAGTTTTGAGCAATGTAAGGCCAGCCTTCTAAAAGCCGTGACTCTATCGCATCCGCAGGCGGATACGGTTTTGGCCTTGATGACGGACGCGTCCGATACCTGCGCGGGTGGTGTTTTGCAGCAACGTGTTAATAATTATTGGCAGCCCTTAGGTTTTTTTTTCAAAAAAGTTTACCAAAGCACAGCAAGAGTATAGCACGTATGACCGCGAACTCCTATCAATTTATATGGCAGTAGTTCACTTCCGTAATATGTTTGAAGGTCGACCGCTGACAATTTATACAGACCATAAGCCATTGTGTTATGCATACCGGAAGTTAGGCAAAGCTGATAAAGAGATACCTAGACGCACGCGTCAGTTACTCTTCATCAGTAAATTCACGACCGACATTAGACACATAAGCGGTCAAGAAGAACGAACAAGCTAGCGATGTTTACATACAGCACGCGACGCAAAGTATTAGGGATCGCGGGGCAGACAGTAAAATCGTTTTAAAGTCTATTTTAATACCAACTTGTAATAAATATATTTTTTATTGAAATAAAACAATTTAACGGATTATATCGCGTATATTATCTCATTTTAGTTCCCGACGTTTCGGAAGCTTTCCAGCTTTCCATGGTCACGGGAGGACTGAGAAAAGATGTATTTTCCTCTGTCAAAGTTACAATTTGTGCAAACTACCCATTTCTTTTGTTTTTTGTGTTTATTTGTGTTTTTTCAAAAAAAAAAAAAAGTGGGTAGTTTGCACAAATTGTAACTTTGACAGAGGAAAATACATCTTTTCTCAGTCCTCCCGTGACCATGGAAAGCTGGAAAGCTTCCGAAACGTCGGGAACTAAAATGAGATAATATACGCGATATAATCCGTTAAATTGTTTTATTTCAATGAGTAATAATCGCGGAAACAGAAGAAAATATTAAATATATTTTTTGTGAAATGTCAACACCGGAAGTAAGACCTTATTTACCGGAAACTTTTAGACGACAAGCTTTTGATAGTATACACAATCTAAGCCACCCCGGAATTCGCTCTACTAGAAAGTTAATTAAAAAAAGATTTTTCTGGCCTAATTTAGAGAAGGATGTAGGTGAATGGGCAAAGGCTTGTTTAGAATGTCAGCGATCGAAAATCAACAGACATACAGTATCTAGAATAGGTACGTTCGAAGACGCTGAACGCTTCGAACACATCCACGTCGATATAGTTGGTGCACTACCGACATCTCCACAAGGATACAAGTACCTCGTTACGATTATAGATAGAGGATCTCGATGGCCTGAAGCTTTTCCGATAACAGACATAACAGCGGAGGTTGTAGCAAAAACCATTTTCGAAGGGTGGATAGTGCGTTACGGTTGTCCATTGAAACTGACAACAGATCAAGGACGCCAATTCGAGAGTAGCCTATTCAGGGAACTTATGAAATTATTAGGCGTAAACAAACTTAGGACCACCGCGTACAACCCAAAAGCCAATGGCAGAATCGAAAGATTTCACCGATCTTTAAAAGCCGCGCTAATGGCAAGAATGCAGAATAATAGCTTATGGATTGACGAACTACCAATAGTAATGTTAGGATTACGGGCTGCAGGTAGATCCGACAATGGAGTTAGCCCAGCAGAGACAACGTTCGGACAGGCATTACGGTTACCAGGAGACTTTTTCAATAGTCCAAGTAAACCGGAACCCGGCAAACCATCTGAATTCGTTAAAAATATTCGTGAAACAATACACAAGTTAAAACCCGTCTCTACTAATTCTCGTAATAATCAGAATTTGTTTATACATCCTGATTTACATTCTTGCGAATATATATTCATAAGAAACGACACGGTACGAAAATCGCTTCAACCACCTTATGATGGACCATTTAGAGTATTAGAAAGAAGTCCTAAAGTATATTTAATTCAGTTAGCCAATAAACAAGTTAGAATATCAATAGATAGGCTGAAACCAGCGTACATACTAAATACAAGTGACGATGGTACAAACACAAGCGTCACGGCGGCGAGCAGCACGACGCAACAGGCGGACTGCTCAAGCGCCACGGTACCGACGGTACCAAGCCAACAACCGCAGCAATACGTTACTAAAAGAGGACGTACAGTAAAAAAGCCAGTAACTTTTACCGAGATAAGTTCAATTATTACTAAGGTTAGGCTAGTTCGTTAGCATAGGTAATACATTAGCTATAAATAAAACAGTTCTCATAGACAGGTGAAAGGAATGTTGATTATTACCATTATTTGGAATATAAGACACTTTTAGTGAAGCATCAATGTTAATTAAGTATTCATAAGCGATAGCGTATTTGTAACAGCGTTTAACTTGTACCATGCATAAACATATTACCTACGTTGTAATCAGAAACTAGGGCGCGATAGCATAGTACAATAATAAATGCAAGTAAGTTTTATATTATAAAGTTAAATGAAATTATTTTTTTGACATTGTTAATTAACATAGCGAATCATTATTGAACTGGAACAAAGTCCAGAAAATAATGAGACGTTGCAATGAGTTTACTCATATAAGAAATAATTAATCGATATTTCTCTTAGAAGCTAAACAACCGAGTAGAAGTTAACTACTTTATTTTTTGAAATTTTTATACTTATCATTCAGTCACCAACTAACTGCTAAAACGGGCTGGGGACAAAGCAAAAACGAAGAAAAAGAATCCCATAACTCGATAGCCATAGCCCAAGTACAGAATATTTCGGGACAAGTGGAATCTAAGCTTAATTACGTAGGAATAGTGCTGATTGTGGTATGTGCTGTATTGAGCGTGTTACTTTTGTACATTATACGGCGTAAATGTAAACATTACACCCAGTCCTGGATACGGCGAGCCATGGAGAAGGCATCACCGCCTCTTGCTGCAGTCAGAGTCCAGCGGGAACACCTGCAACCGCAGACCATTCCAGCGACTACCCCACAACAGGTTCTGTACTAAATAGTGAGTGTAAAGAAAACAACATGTAATAATGTAATTAGATTTATTTAGTATTACATACCTAATATTATATACAGTAATTAAACAGATTCCAAGATTTTTTTTTGTAAAAATAACATAGATTTCACCTTAAATAAACAGTCTTTTGTTTTGTTTAACAGTAGCAGCAGATCATATTTCAAACAGATGTATTATGTTACAATGATTACAACAGTGCAGCTTCACAACATACCTTTTATAATGATGTTAGCAATTGAAACATATCCTTATTGTTAATGTTTATGTACCTACTGACTTGCTGATACAACAGATTATATTTCATGCCTTATTTAATCTATTAATTCATGTTTGGTTGTTTGGTTGTACCTTTTTGGAATCTGTCGTTATTTTTATGTTTAAGGAGGGGGGGGGGGGGGGATAGTATAGGAACAATGCTACGTCATCTCATTTCCAAGTGCAAACGTACTTGGATATGAGCTGACGCAGCGCATACCCGGCGGGGAGACGAAGGGACGCGGGGAAATGTAAGTTCGTTCCCTCGCTTCCCGCATAGTTATTACTTTGCCGTTCTTGTAGCATAACTGTACTGTCGTGTTAATTCAATATAGAGTCAAGGACATTTGTGCATTTCATTCCAACCTGCTAGGTACCCCAACACATGTAACCGAAACTGGTTTTTTTTTTCAGCTAATATCAATGTGTGGCACATATTTCGACAGTTTTTCTAAAAAGTTTACAAATATGAAGCTTAAAAAATACTTCCAAAGAAAATTGTTTACAACATGATCGGACATACCGTTTTTAAGTTATTGCCAAGAAACTGCGCTTCTCAGCAAAAGGACTTAAGTGCCAGGGATATACGCTCTTTTGTTAGTGTTTTTTTTTTCATATTGTATTTTTTTCATCTGTAGTGCATTTTTTTGTATAAACGGCTGCGGAACCCTTCATGGGCGAGTCCGACTTGCACTTGGCCGCTTTTTTTATTGTAATAATCGTTTCTTTATATCATTTTAAGCACTAGACTAAAACTCCCGCCTCGATACGACAATTATTTGTTTATTTCTATGGCCTCTCTAGTTAGGTTAGTAGTTATGAATTTTGCTGCATTCATAAGGGAGAAAGAGACTACGATGCAACTAAATTGATGCGTTATTAAATAAAAGAAAATAACCAGCTACATTGCTAACATATGTGTAGGTATAGTACTTAAAGATATATTACCTAAATCTACAAATGAGTTATTTTCTATTCCAGCTTACCAACTTTGGTATATCTATTGCGAAAAATGCCGGGACAAAGCGTTGAAAGCAGTTTCGTCGGTGAAGCCATCGAAGACCAAAGCGGTATCGGACATCAGCTACGACCGCAACGAGGGCGCGACTGAAGTTGATCACCAAGTAATGAAAGAAAACGCCTTCTTTCTGTTGGACTTAGCACCTTTGACTGATTCCGGTATGTATTATTCTAATACTAACTGAAAACGTGGCACCGATCGGATTAAATGTAGACTCGCTTTATTTAATGCCTCTACTTACTTGCATTTCTAGTCGACAGTTGTTAAACTATTCCATACCAAAAATTTTAATAATCCCTACGTGAACCCAGATGGCAGTGGGTTCTTTATTAGTACAGTCAGCATCAGATATATCGTAGCGGTCGAGGTACTATCAACAGCATAATTGCATGGACATGGCAAAGACGATAATCGCTTGGCTGTCTTAAGATGCCGAGAGCACGTAGCTCTCAGCATTGCATGATGGTTACAAAAAAATAAACTAGATGGCATTGTTATCAAAACGAACAAAAAATTTAATGATTTGTTGATATGTAAGTCTCACAAGCACTAAAAATGTTCTGTAATAGAATAATCTACTATTAAAAAAAAAGCTTCCACTGAAATTAAAACGGCACCTGTATTTAACTTTTGGAACACGCTTCTTTTTAACCGACTTCCAGAAAAAGGAGAAGGTTCTCAATTCGTCGGAATATTATTTATTAAGTAAGGTTATTTTAAATTTTATCTTTCAAGCGTATTGTTACTATCGTAACAGAACAGAGTCTGTTCTGCAACAAGAACTCATTGCAAAAATACCACCATTTACACTATGTTTCTTCATGAAACTACGAGGTTTTAAACATACTTTAACTTCATTCAGACTTCAATAACATATGTGATGACGTGAATATTACGGCACTATACTTTAATAAAAATAATATAATAAGTAAGGAGGAACTTTAGAATACCCTCCTTTGGAAAATACTCTACTTTAGATGCAAATTTCCGTAAAAACTTGCTAGGTGTTTGAAAGTCATCAAGGATGAAAGTCTATTATAATATCATATAATATGAAGAGATAGTCAATTGATACATAGACTAGGCTGAAACAAAATAATCATAGTTTGTGCCTGGATCTTTGCCTGAATATTGACTATGAATACCTACACTTATAGCAATCGAAATACTGATTCAATATTAGTATTATTAAATTATATAGTTATTACAAAAAAAATACAATTGACTGTGTGTATTCATAAAAGGTAAGGTAAAAGAAAAATAGTCACAAGTTCTCTTATAATGACACTCCTCAAAAGTAGGGATTTTTTTTTATTACAACCAATTAATAACTATCTATACTTAAAACTAGAAATAATACAACTTTGAAATGAATAAAATAACTTCATTTCTTACACAATTTTTATTTAAGATAAATGACACAATTTATTAATATATAATTTAAGTAAAATCTCTTCTTAAGATTTTGTTGAGGGTATAGCTTCGTTCATTTCCAAAATTGTAAAGAGGATTGAAGCTTCCCTTCAACAAAACAGTATTATAAGCGAATACAATTAATTACAAATCTGAGACTGGTTATGATTGTAGGCGAACGCACTTTAACATTTACCTTTTACTGTTTTACTAACTTATCATTTCTTAACAACTCAAAGACTGAGTGATGAAAAAAACATCGTAAAATACTGTCACAAAATTGAGTATATACAGAAAAAAATACGTGATTGATTTCCGTTTGTAAATTATTTACTATCATAGTATAGTAAAATATAAAAATAAAATATACTTAACGCAATGACGCCCTGTTTAACTACTAATAAACATCAGTGTAACCCTATCTCCACTTACTTCTGTCCTTAATTGCTGTAGCCACAGGTTTTCAATGGGATTTAAATCTGGTGATCTAGCAGGCCACGGAATGATATTTATGTTATAACGCCGACGAAAACACTTACTCACACTTTATGAACGATGTATAAGGCAATTATCCTGCACAAATGAAATTATGGGTAATTCTTCCTCCGGATACACATTTCGAATCATGGTCTCCTCCAGCATATTGACGTAATCAGCAATTAGCCCGACTGCGCACTCTGACGAGTTCTCCCGGGTCAGCCCAGCTCATCCAACCCCACATATTCTTCACTGTAATGCGACCAGATTGCACTGTGGGCACTACGTGATCGTTAATATAACGCGTATTATTTCAACGCCACAAGCCTAAACGTCCGTGTTGAGTAGTGAAACGTTTTTTCGTCAGTGAAAATAACATTACTTCAATCCGCATTTCAATCAGCATTCTCGAGCAAACTTTAATCTCGCTTCTTTGTGCTGTGGAGTCAGCGAGGGTTTGGCTGCATGCTTGCGAGGATGTAAACCCTCACTGTGTGGAGAACACGGCGAACAGTGTCCACGCCTGTGTTAAATAAACGGGTGTAATGGGTTGTTGGTGGAAAACCATTTTCTTCATATTCCTGGACCATGCTTTGACGCCGCTGTGCGCTTATAAGTGGAGGTCTACCGGTCCTATGGCGGTGCAGATCCTATAAGCTATAAGTATGATCCTTCCTCTTTGAATTGTCGCACCCATAACATATCTGTTTTCCTCTGTAACAATTTTCAGAAATGTATAATCATTATTAAATTAGCATACAGATATAACTAATATAAAAATCTAGAAAGAAATGTAAACAATAATACTTACGCTTACACCGGTTTCTGTGGCAATTTCTGTCAAATTTTTTGCCTTGACTATGCAATGTAATTATTTGTAACATTGTGGCTAAGTCAATATTGCAACGAGAACCCATTATTACAAAATAAAAGAACTAAATAAATACTAAAACTCAATCAAAAATATAATCGAACGGACGGCAGATGCAAGGGAACGAACGAACAGTTTCTTTGTATAAAAAATATTACGGTATATTCATAATCTTAAGTCTACCCTCTAACTGTGCGGTTACTTTTATATAATTGTTGCACTATTCAATATCTATTCAACATGTGACTTAATTATAAATATTTTTTTGTTTAAATAAAAATGTTTTGTTTAAGCAGCTGTTAATTATTCTCAGTAAAAAATAAAATAATAAAAACTATTAACACTAAACGCATGCCTTGTAAACGTAGGTGATTAGTGATTACAAATACGGTTATAAGTTTCCTCCACGTCGAACATGGCATGATGGCTAAGGGGTTTAATGAGTTGAACTATACGACGAATGTTCCGTGTTCAAATCCTTTCGAACACGGTATAGGAAAAAAGCGTTTTTGTATTTTGTGTTTGAATTAGCAAAATCATCGATGACTTTGGTTATGACGGTGAATCTAAGTAATATTTAATTGAAGGTGCATTAAAAAATACTGGATTCTGAAAATACGTTCCATAATGTAAATTGAATATTTTGAGTGACTTGCCGTGTGTGTTTGGCAATCGTAAGTTCAACCGAGATTTTTTTAATATTTTGATGCTATCAACGTCATCTAGTAAGATCTTATGGAACCAATGTAGTTACCGGATAGATGGCGTCTCGTTTCGTTGCAAAGCAAACTTTCTGACAAATGTCCATGCAATTATGCTGTCCAGTGTACTCAAATATTTCTGAGCAGTCTTAAATTTCAATAAATTCCTAGCGCTAGATGTGACCAACACTATCTGAACAGCCAGTTTGTCGTAATTATATGAGCAGCTGATTTCCAATAAATTCTGAACATACAAGGAGCTAAAAATATCTGGCCACACAAAACGCCAATGGTATTTAAGCAGTCAGGATGATCATAAAAATCTGAACATTCATAGAAAAATGCCTTGTGCCGGTACGCGTCACGCGTACTCACTATGGAGTCTATCTCTTTAATTTTGAGCATGACTTAAATAGTATATATTAATTTATTTAATATTTTTGCAGAAAATAAAACTTCTCTTACAAAAGGCACACTTAATGCAATTAAGCATTCTTTACTATTCCATTTTAGGGCAACGCAGAAAAATTGTGCGGGGCTAAGGCTTAGTGCGTATTTTATTTGGAACAGCTTTTGCCCGCGACTTCGCCTCTAACAAAATCCCTTACATTAACGCAAGTTCTCAAAATTCATACCCTAAGAGGTTTGAAAAAATCGGAAGAAATGAATGAGTTTTCAAGTGAAAGGCTACTTCTAAAGTATCATAAAGTTGTAAAGAGGTCACGGATAACTCACGCACCGAGGGTTTCGTACAGATTTTCACATTATCCCAAGCTAACTAGAGCCGGTTTAGTTAAGTTTGCACCTGGTATCTATCCCATGTCAGCACCATGAAGTTCAAACTTAACCGGGTTATTGGAAAAGAATCATTAAGATTATACAACAAACCAACTACAGTACAACAATTGTTCGTTTAAGGTAATAGGAAACATCATATTATGATACCATACAATAAAAAACAGTCAACATAAATTGAACACATTTATTTTATCTATTAAATAAACTAAAAGCAGTAGTGAAATCAATGTTTCTTTTGGGCAGAATAATGTAGGAAAAGAACAAAATTCCTACAAATTTTCGTCGGGGTGTCTGTGTGGTAGGGAAGAAGTCGAAGTACTCAATCTTCTCCTGTTCATCATTTCATAAAGAGCCCATCGTTAGCAATATCCGAATCCGAATGAGATATTGGTGATGATGATCTTGGCATTGTTCTCCAACAGACGCTGTCGCTTTCAACTCGATTGAGCTTCTGTTTCCAATCACAATATTTAACTGTTTTATTGAATTTCAATATTACACCAGACCACCTTCATCATGCTTTACTTAAGTCTTTTATTACGTGGAAAACATCACCGAACTCAGCAATATAATAATTGTGTTGACGCTTGACTTGACGTAAATTTTACGAATAATGTAGCAAGGTGTATCATTATCTTCAGCATGTAAATTCGGATCTCTTTATTAAACATAACTATCAAATCGATAACCTCGTTATATTTCAATTTGTTAAAATACATTAGATGTGTGAAAAGATAACGTGAGACAGACATATACAAGTCTGCACTGTTTTCATGGAGCGTCGAACTGTTTTAAGTATTCAAATGTGTACCATATGCCGATAATGGTAATCTTAATTACATTTACAGGTATTTTTCCGGTTATCTTATTGTACCGACGTAGGGTAGTTTTTTCCATTAATGCTCAGATCTTTATGATCGCCCTGACTGCGTAGATAGCTTTGGCGTTTTGTGCAGTCAGATATTTTTAGCTCGTTGTGTGTTCAGAATTTAATGGAAATCAGCTGCTCATATATTTCCGACAAACTGGGTGTTCAGATGTTATTGGTCACATCTAGCGCTAAGAATTTATTGAAATTTAAGACTGCTCAGAAATATTTGAGTACCTCTACCGCTACGATATATCTGATGCTGACTGTACATCGCATATCAAGCAGCTCAATTACTGCCATCTGCTACATTAACGCCAACTACAATTAACTACGCAATAGTTAAGGGCTCGGGTACATATAACTGATATTTTTATAGTATAGATCTTGAGTATTAATCGATTTGTACTTCACCTATCAGGGTCCTCAGAAAAAATAGACTTTAACTTTTGGGTGTCCACAGGAAAGACGCATAACGCTAACTCGTACTAAAAAATGTGTATGACCCATCTACAGTCTAGATATTTTACAGGTAGCACTAGTAACAATGCAGGTCATTTCCCTACAGTTTCTGAACCCATCTTGGAACACTTATGATATGTGTCTAGATAAAGTAGTTTATCTACCCACATATCATTAGAACTCTAAAATGCGTTCAGAAACCGTAGGAAATGACCAGCATTATTACAACCAATTTTACTATGAGAACTTTCTTGTCTGTGGTAGTAGGAAAATCTGTACGGTAATGTGTATTTCAGTATAGATTTTTGCGATTTTTGTAACGTTATGAGTTTAAATTTGGAACAGCTGTCAAATCTCAAGTAGATATTAAAACAGTTATCGATATGAAACGTCAATTCAGTATGTTTTTTATATAAACCGCACGACATCTGATCTCATGTGAAATGAGAATAAGGACTTCATTCGTTTGTCTATGATTTTAAAACAATACATCCGTTTTGACGGAGGATCGAATTGCCGCCATTAATGTTGTCATTTATTTGTTGAGTTTTTGCTGTTACGAAAGTAGAATTGTGAAAAGTTGTTTGTAATTTACATTTAAGTTGAAAATATGAATATGATGATGATGATGATGACGATGACGATGACGATGACGATGACGATGACGATGACGATGACGATGACGATGATGATGATGATATTTTGTTTTAGAGTCCCTGTCAGCATCTCCTTGGCACGAGTCGGCGGGGTGCAGTCCCCCGACGCCGCCCAGCAGCATGTGGCAGCCCGCGCCTCCTTTCCAATGCCTGCCCGCGTTGGGTGCGGCGCCCAAGGCCAACGCCACTATAGACACCGCCAAATATCACTCCCTGGGTCGGCCGCCGCCGCCGACAATGGCTCCTTTGGTTAGTTCTAGAGCTCGTTTCAGCGCCTCCTTGGCCCAAGTCGGTGAGATGCAGTCCCTCGACGCCGCCCAGCAGCATGTGGCAGCTTGCACCTTCCGCCGTTCCAATGCCTGCCCGCGCTGGGTGCGGCGCCCAAGGCTAACGCCTCCTTAGACACCACCAAACATCACCCCCTGGAGCGGCCGCCACCGCCGATGATGGCTCCTATGGTCAGTACTAGAGTCCTTTTTAGCGTCTCCACGGCTTAAGTTAGTGCGGTGCAGCCCGCCGACGTCGCCCGGCTGTATGTGGCACCCTGCACCGCCCTTCCAATGCCGTATCGTTTGTAATAGGGTACTTTGCTTTCATTGCCGGTTAGAAAGATCAGATTTCATTCTCGTTTAGAATAAATTCATAATCTCAAATTGTGTTAAATTAAGTGTGTAGTTTGATAGGTTCCGATTTGTTTTCAGAAGCAATATTTAGTTATTAGCGTACAAAAAATATTGATATCGTATTTCAGAATGGTCCATATGGCAGCGATGGGACGGTGACGGGGCAATGGCCGCGTGTGCATCGCTCGGTGTCGATGGGGCAGGCGAGCGGGCGCGACCTCGCGAACGTGGCGCCGCTGGCCCGCCACGAGCGCGCTAGTCAACACGACACGCTCTCTGGTAACTTTTCTAATCCCTCGTTTTGACATGTTCTGTAATCCAAAAATGGCCATATCTGATCCGTATCTTGTAATGCCTCCGTGCTAAATAGCAATACTTTGAAATCATATCATCATTCTTTGACCGCAAACAATAGAGCTTTCCTATAAACACGAGTGTGTGGTTTTTGTAGTGAATAATTCAAAGGGAAAATGACGAGGGGCGAATTTTCCAAATACTAAATGTATATTGATTAAATTTGGAGTATAGGTGTTAGTGTAGGCCACTACTTAGTTTTAAAGTTAAATAATAAAAAATAATATTTCTAGGAGGTGCACTCCATACATACATGTATGGTTTCCAAAACTGGAAAAACTTTTTCAGCAAATATCAATGTGCTGCACATATTTGGCAGTACTATTAAAATCATTTTGAGGACGCTAACTTTTTTTGATTTCATTGATATATTCGGAAATAATCGCTGCGAAAGTTGCATAAATTGTGCCCCCCCCCCCCCCCCCCCCACCGTCTATTGTCTAAACCTTGAACTTAAAAATAAACCTTAATAAATACTTTCAACGAAAATTGTTTTCAACTTGATCGGATATACCGTTTTTGAGTTATTGCCGGCGATTCTCTACAAAAGGACGTAAGTGCTGTGGAGATACGCTCTTTTCCTAGTGCACTTTTTCATATCGTATTTTTTCCATCTGTAGTGCATTTTTCGTATGGATGGGTGCGGAGCTGTGCCCTGCTTGATCTGACATGCTCTAAGCCGGTTTTTTTTATTGAAGTTCTCGTAGAGTATAACACCTTCTGTTCAGGAAATGGGAAACGACGAAGGAGTAATAGGTACCGCAACACCTAAATCGCCTTAAAAAATAACACCTAAAAAATAAACCTAGAGTCTTTTACTAGGAATTCAGATATCCACAATTTTAATACTAGAAATAAAAACAAAATCGCTATTAGAAAGTTCCGCGTTCGTAAAGTAGCCAAATCATTCGTAGGCCAATGTATACATTTTTATAATAAGCTACCAGATAATGCTTTGAAATTATCGTTTCCAGCTCTCAAAAAGTACTTAAAAGAGTCCCTAATGGCAAAGGCTTATTATAGGGTAGAGGACTATTTAACAGACAAAAATGCATGGCCCAAAACAGAAACCAAATAATTTACTTTTACCGGGACACGGTTCTTATGAGGTGGCATATCAAACGTATGTAAGTTGTTTTAAATAAAAATCACTAATTTGCTTTTTTATATTCTAGATATTTTTTTTTACTTTTATAAGTTTTGATATGTTTCCTTGATGAACTACGCATTGAGTTTATACTCAAAACATATATTTAGGTTAGGCTAAGCACGAATATTGTAATAGATATAAGAGTTATTTCGAAAAAATGACTGACTGTTGAGTTTGTTTCGGCTTTCTTCTCTTCAGTGGTCTCCTCTTGGGAAACGCCGTAGAGTCAGACTTGTAAAAGTGCCCTTGTGGCCTACTTACAGAATAAAGATCATTATTTCATTTCATTATTTCATTAACATTACCGTACCTTACGCGTACGACCGAGAGTATATGTAATTGTTTGTTTATTATAAAGGATGTGCCTAGGGTTGTCCGCAGCGAGGTTATCTAGTACTCGACGTCTGCCAGCTGTATATGTATTAGTATAGCCCGATAAGTTACTGTACGACCCTGGGATAGTGTCGCTACCAACAGTTTACACAATGGCAACAATGTGCATATGTCATCAGGTGTAGTGAGGACAGTGTGAATTGGTGTCATATTAATATTTAAAAACACAATTACTTTTTGCAAAATGGTCTGTTTTGCAAACTAATGGGATGAGCAAAAAATGAATTTAATTTAATTTTTGTAGCTATATGTGGAATCTGATGAATGTTACTTGCATTTAACAAAACAGTAATCTCGTATTGCTGTAAAATATACTGTTATAGTTTTTTCCTTGAGTTTTTATCCCACCAAAACATAAATGTAAAAAAGGAGAGCCAAGTTCAATAATAAAATTATGCTTAGCTGTGGGCTTCGCCGCAAATAAAATGACCGATGTAATGAAAACTGGCTAAGTCAAATCTAAACTACTTTAAGATCTCACATTTCTAAATAACAGCAATTGTTATAGGTATCAAATAAAGCAAAGACATAGAGTATAGTACTTGTTCTAAATGTTATTTTGTTCCTATAAATACATATTTGAATTTTGCATAGAACTTGGCACTCATTTAGATCTCCATTATTTTTGCGCCGAAGCCCACAGCTAAGCATAATTTTTCTATTTAACTTGGCTCTCCTTTTTGCATTTATGTTTTGCGTTTTGCTGGGATATCATTACTTTTTGTAAAGAAAACTAGGCAGGTATTGAGATTTAATGTATTTTCTTGCGTTTCCGGTGCATGGTTTTCTTTTTTATGCTATTGTCTGCATTCTCTTGAATGTTAGATAATGTTATTTGACTTAACTTTATTTTTATATTTCTGTTATATAGCAAATATAATAATACATATATTGGGATAGTTTCAAATATATGCTTGTAACGGTTCCAAGGATACAATTTTTTTTTAGCCCCTTCCCCTATTTTTTGTTTATTTTTATTTTTAGATATTTTCCTGCGCTTACACACAATTACCGAGCTGGATTCCAAATTTCATCCTTCTAGGTCATCTGGAAGTAGGATAGATTTCGGTACTATATGTCAGTTAGTCAGTCAGTGTTAAAATTTGCGAATTTTTGACCTTCATATCTTTATAACCGTTTGAGCTAGCTTCATGAAATTTGGGCTTCTAGATGTCCTCATGGATATAATTAAGCACACGTAGTTTTATGTTTTTACGTTAAAGAGGTTTTGAGTTATAGAAGGCTCAAAAGTGGCACCAAGTGGTTCGTGTAATATTACACTCGGCGCTGGTAGCTAGTTCCTTTGCTTGAACTTGGCTTGACACCCTGCCGCGTGTTTAGATGAAGTTAGCTGTATATTAGTGGTTGATTTCAGGTGCAGGTTCGTCTCTCCTCGCGCAGCCCAGCGCGGCTCTCCAGAAGCTGGTCGGTTGCGGCGAGTGGCCCGGCGACGGCTGCGGCGTGTCAGCGTTCGAGCCGCCGCGACTGGACTCCGACGCGCTGATGCGAAGCCCGGTGCTGTCGTTCGTGCTTGCAACCCGCAATCTGCATTCATATAGGCAGAAGATGGACGCGGCTGTTAGGATAAATACTGTTAGGCAATACGCCTTCGAGGTAATATTTTAGCGACCACTAACGCTATATTGCGTAAAGATAAAAAATTGCCATTGGAAGAAACTATTAACACATGTAAAGAAACGGAACAGAGACTAAGCTTCATACGACCGCGCTGCAATAGGTACACTACTACAAGCGCGATGCGCGTGTGAGCTTGACCACAAACTCCTTGTCACGTACACGAAGAAACAGGTTTAGTTTGTGGACCAGCGCAGGGCGCGCACCGCGTCGTGTTCCATTTTGTTGTATTTTTATGACGTGAACTGTGTGTACGAACAATAATAGGAAAAATAAAGACATCATATTTTGGCTATCCCAAGGACTCTGTTAGGTAGGTAAGTAAAATCTTTATTGTCCACATAAATATCTACTTACTTCTATTTTTGCCTACCAAGGAGAAATAAGATACTGCTTGAGAAGCTTCAAACAAAAGGCGGTATCGTCGCTAAAGAATAATCTCGTTGAGAAAACCTTTGGGTAGTAGATTTACCTATTTTTTTTATCCATGAAAATACTATGTTTGTATCTCGCGTTTGGCTGAACCGATTTTGATGCGGTTTTCAGAGAAGTGTTTTTATATTCTGGAGAAGATTTTGGTGTATAACGAATGCTAGTATTTCATGCAGTTGCTCTGGTAAAGCATTATTTAGTATCGTTTAGCTGATGATAAATCTCGTTGAGAAAACCTTTGGGTTTACCTATTTTTTTTATCCATGAAAATACTATGTTTGTATCTCGCGTTTGGCTGAACCGATTTTGATGCGGTTTCAGAGAAGTGTTTTTATATTCTGGAGAAGATTTTGGTGTATAACGAATGCTAGTATTTCATGTAGTTGCTCTGGTAAAGCATTATTTAGTATCGTTGAGCTGATGATACAAAACCATAGACGGTTACTGAAACTACTCAATAATAATTAATTAGGTATATTTCAATTTAAAGCAAAAAAAAAATTTTTTAATAAAATCTCATTACTTCCAAAAAAAACTGAAAAGCCAAAAATAATCCGTTCCTGTACAGATTGCATTTGAGTCACCTTTTGAAGTCTGAGCTAAACTTCACGGTAACTTCTTTATCCAACAGGCACCGACTTCAAAGATGATTCAAATGTAATCTGTACAATAAACGCATAATTTGGGCTTTACAGATTTTTTAAAAAGGAGGTTCTCTTTTCATTTATTTAATAAAACTAGGCAACAATACAGAGTCTGTGAGGGTCATTTCGAAGAATCCTGTATTACTAAAAACAAGATAAAAAAACATTTATTGGGCAATGCTTTTTTATAAAATATAATAAATGTTTAAAAAACAAAAATTATAAAATCAAATCTTTAGATTTAGTAATTTGTAGTCAATAAATAAAAAAATGATCAATTTAATTTTTATATCGTTTTGTCCACCAGTGCCAAGCCTACCATATTAGGTATCCATTTTGCGCGCTCTATGAAAGCTTAGTCTCTGCTCCGTTTCTTTACTTATGTGCTATTAAGTAATTCACTAGTTGTTATGTATCGCATTAAATAGTGAACGAGTTTATTTCCACGAAACATTATTAGTTCGTATCAATCATTCTTCTGACAAGTGTTGGCGCTTTGTCGATTGCTGCCCGGCACACTAGCTTCGCTCACTCTGCTCGTGCGTTGTTATGGCAGTTCTAACCTAACCTAACCCAGCAGTTCGGTTCTGATGCTACGTTATCGTTAAAGGGTAAACTGACAATTTGTGTAAACGTATGCAATGCCAATAGTGGGATACCTTTCATGTCCCATAATTTCATTAGGGATACTGATATTTATGGTATACCTGCGGACGAATGAGTTATAGGGCTAACATTACATTGTGGAAAAAGAATGTGAGTTCATTGGATTTTATATGCATTTTTCTATACATTAGATATCAGTTTAGGGCTATAGCCAAATATAAAATCTTTTCAATTAATATTGACTACTACATTTCATAATCATGTACACACACGTGAATCTCTTGATACGTTGATTAATCGAGTTTCAAATATTTGTCCTACGGTCGTTCAGGAAATTAGTAACGAATCATAATTGGGTGATTGCTATAGTAATAAAACCACCTACAGTAGTAAGACAGACGAGAAAACAAAATAAGTTAATGGAAGCAATCACACGAATGAAAAGGACAAATTTTAACACAAAAATTTCTCCTGCGTTCATTTTAGGCCACAAAGCTGTATCTAGATGGTGTTACACTTCAATTGATGGTCAGTTTTGCCAGATGTCGGCGGTTTGTTAAGGAAAAAATTAGGTACATAAACGGTTTTGAAAAATAAATTAAAATTTCGTATCTAATGCTCGATTGCTGTATTGCACTGCTTATTTTATTACGTTTTTATTTAACCTATCGAGCGTTTACTTTTTACTCGATAGCTTCGGTCTATCAAATATCGGCTTTTTGTACTATAGGTATTTTGTCCATCGGTATTTCATGTGTAGGTATTATGATTTTTTGCGCATTGTAATACTATTTAATTTTATTTAACTAAAATTAGACAAACCGAAATTAGGCAAAAAGTTGTTAAAATACTCGAAGCAACGTGTTTGTTAGACGAAATCTAATTGTATCGGAATACGAAATAAGATTATACGAACTAAAAATTAGGTTATGTTAAATTATAAAATAAAATTATGTGAAGTAAGTAATATACGAAATTATTTCAACTGAAAAGAAAATTAGATAAAGTGAGTGATAAATAATTTTAGTTTAGCTAAAATTAGGCAAACCGAAATTAGGTAAAAAGTTGTTGGGCCAAACAAGGGTAAACCTGGGTCACGTCGTATTGCTGCGCTGCTTGGCGGTCAAAAGGTTAAGTTCATAAACTAATTATTACCTCCAAAAAAATACCGGTCAATAACTTGATCGATCCTTGTTTAAAATGAGTAATGGGACATGGCCGTCCCATTACTAATTTTCCATCAAAGCCGTAGATATAGATAGTAATTGACCGCTTTATTTTCCCACTATAGTTCCAATATGTCTTTCCAAAAAAAAGATTAAGTACTTAGCTTTCGTTGCGTCGAATATTGGAATAAAATTTAAATGTTACATTTTAATGAAACGGTACATATTTAAGATTCTACAAAACAATATTCATTAAGTTGGTTAAATACTTATGGGTTCCTATGACTGATGGCTGTCTTTAACCGAAGAGGACCGTTTGCACCTATTTAAATTTAGTTCAAATTACGTGAACTAAAATATAAAAATGCACAAATATAAATACTTGTTGACGTTTTAAAAAAAATTGTATCCATAAAGTGCTTCCCGGTTTTCAAATTAATCATTATATATAATATAAGTTTAGATCCTAAAAATAACTTATGATAATTGCACCAGTATTTATATTGTAACTAATAAAAGTCAGGTTTTTGTGGAATAAAAGCGTGTTAGAAAATTACATTTTACAAAAATTGCTAATTCATAAATGTATAAACTAGGAAGAGTGAGAATGTTCAATTTTCGAAAATGGGGTTTACAGGAATCGTCATTGTTAATACCACACAATGATTGTATGCATTTTTTTTTGAGCTAAAAATAACGCTTCTCTATCTGTCGAATTTCGCTAAAATATCACGCCATATATTAGGGTTGACGTTACAAAAGCGTGATAGGCCGTCAGTACTACAGATTGACTTTTTTTCTCAAATTGTACAGAGCATAAGAAAATGTGTTTAATTTCTTACATATATTATCAGTTTGAGCTTTCCAAGTTTATTATCCACATACGCTTAAACCTAAAAATTTTGTCGTGTCGGTTTCATAAATTTTTTGCTCATCATAGGCTATAAATAGATGAGGTGTTTGGACCAACCAAACACCTCATCTATTTACAACCTTTGCTGAAATGACATACTTTTTGTTTTTTTAGGTATATAGTTAGTATAATTTTAGGTTAGTGCCCCATAACTATATCTTAATGTGGCCAATTACTGTATTTTAGTGTCCTATTTACTAAATCTTAGGTAAAGCCTGATAACAGTTTATTTGACGCTCGCCATTTTGCGGATTTTCAATGGTAGGTACTTATTTCTTTTACTGGCAACAAGTACTCTAACAACGAACGTTGGATGTCATCGAATGTCACCGATGTAAACAAACAGAAAATATCTACGAATATATTCAAATATAAACGGTTTTATTACTAAAATGCCAAAAAAACCCAAGGATGCAAAAAAATTGTAGTGAATGCAATCAAATACTTACAGCTTAAAAAAGACGAAGGATTACACAGCGTTCCAATAAACAGTGTTTTGAAGTTGGTTGTTGTCATGACCGGTATTGACATTTTATAGTGCGGTTGTATTGAACTGGTTAGTTTTTTGGTTTAAACTTTAATATTTCATTTAAGGTTATCTAGATAGACGATAAAAAAAAGTCTAAAAATAATGAGACAGTCTTGACTTTGCCCCCTGTACAAAAAAACGCCCCACACAAAAAGTGAATTCAAATAGACGACTTCGATAAATGTGCCATAAGTACCGTACCGAAAACAAGTACCGAGTATCAAAACTCTGCTCACTGCTTTGAAAAAAGACATTGGATTTACAGGCAACGCTTACGAAAACTGATGCACAGTATGGGATTCAAATACAAAAATGCAGAAACCAACGGTCAATATTGATGGAGCATACCGATATTGTGGTTTGCGTAAAAGTTATTTCTATCAAATACAAGAAGTAAGGGATAAAAATATGCCTGTAGTTTATTTGGATGAGACCTACATTCATAGTTTTCTGAACCACGCCATATGTTGGCAGAGCGAAAATTAACCTGAAGTATCGAAAGCCGTGTTTAAATAATTTTAATAAATGGGTAACACAGAAATTAATTCCCAATCTAAGTGAACCCACATGTATACTTATGGATAATGCCCGATACCATTCCTTACGTATTAATAAACCACCAACATCTGGCGACAGAAAGCATGTCATTGCAGAGTGGCTGCGTTCGAATAAAATTTCATTTCCAGAAAAAGCATCCAAAGCTAGATTGTTGGAGATTTGGAGACGTCACAAACCTGAACCAATATATAAAATAGACACGATTCTCTCCACATACGGACACAAAGTGATAAGATTACCGCCATATCACAGTGATTTAAACCCTATTGTGATGATTTGGGGCATTGTAAAAGCTAAAGTGGCAACTAAAAATGTGTCTATAGATAATTAGGCTTTTCTAAATCTTGTTGAAGATAGTTTTCAGGTATAAAACGTATTTTAATGTTTAAAATTTAGTTATGTGAATTATTTTGAATTCCGTCTCTATCATTGATGATTTAATCTTTTAATAAATTTTTATCGTAAAGGAATTAACTCAAGAAAATTGGATCAATTGCTGTGACCATGTTGAAAAAAATTAAGACATTTATAGGAATAAAGGTCCTATAATCGTTTTACAATCGAGATGGGCGGTCCTGAAAGCGACACAACATCTGATGAAAATCAGACATCGTCAGAGTCAGTAAACGAAGAATATATAAATATTGAATATTTAGAATCAGATTACCATACGTAATATACGCCATACGTAAGCTGTTTGCACGGACACTACCTCAGGTTTAAATAATCTGTTGTCAGGCTTTAATTATTATTTTTGTTTTTTAAAATATTTGATTCAGTTAACATTATCTATATTCTTTTTATATTCGCTTTCATTCCATATCAAACGTCGCTGAATCATAATTATCGTGCTTTTTATAGAGGTTACGACACAGCATTTTAGTTTAAGTGTCCCATAATTATAGCAATCACCCTATATTGTTACAGGCGTTAAATTGGCTGCTAAGGTCGGCTACGCAGCCTACCTGCGTCCACGATGTCATGTGGTGGTTTTGTACTGCTCTAGATAAATATGCTAAAATTGTTCCTCCACCTCTGGCATTAGAAGATAACAAAGAGGTAAATATAAAGCATTTTTCTTACTTAACATTTACGAAATCAAAATATTTATCATAAAAAAATATTCAATATGCAATAGATTCTTCACTAGACTTTACCGTACAAGGGTCATGCCGAAAGAACTTAGATACTCTTTGGTTAGGTACTTATTTAATACTGGCATCTTAAGCGCCTCCGTACAGACATTAATTGATAAAAAATTGAAAATAAGAAACTTTTAAAACCGACAATTTTTTTTTTATGAAACTACTTGGAGGTAATGGACAACATTTAATTTTTTTTACCCCCTAATTTTATCGAACTGACTAATCATATTTGCAAAATTACGAGGTACATTTTGCATTTTTCAATGAATTTGAATTTTAGCCACTGATTTTAATAAAACAAAAGTACCTCATTCTATACGGGCTTAAGCGCAATTTGAGGAGGAATACATTTCAAAAATAAAAACTATTCTGCATCTGGGCTCAATGGGACAATTGTCATAACTAGAGATGGTGAAAAGCGATATAAAGTAATTTCAATCACTGACTCTCGTACCAGTTATACAATATCACTGTGATTTTGTTACCCACAACTAGACATGTGTGCCGACCACATTTTACCCGGCAGCGGTGCGCCGGCTCATATTGACTCGGCGGCGGCGTGACGCCGGCGGCGTGAAAAAATCCGTATATTTTAATCTAATTCTATAATAATAATTAAAAAGTGATCCAATGTAATTCAGGCTTAAGAATAAAACAACACCGTTTTAGGAACCCTTATGGTGCGACTCTGTCTGTCTGTCTGTCCGTCTGTCTGTCTGTCTGTCCGACTATTTAAGAGCCATATCTCAAAAACTACTTATGCTAACTATTTGAAATTTGGAATATTTATAAACATGGTCAGCCCACATGTATTGCGCAGAGAATATTTAAAAATATATTTTTATTTTCTAAAAAAACGGCCAATATGAGGGGGGTAAAAATTAAAGTCTAAAATAAGGGTAAATATGAAAGGACTTGACCCGCACATTTTTGAATATTTTTTTTAAATTTTTTATTGTGATAAGTTTTTGCTTTATTAAGGAAAATGTGAAAAAAAACATCCCCCCCGCTTATCTCCGAAGTTTACCAATCGAAAATTTTGAAATATTAACAATTTGTATTAATAAACATAAATATTACACGAAAATTATAGCCATGTCTCTAACCAGCTATATTTTTTTTTTATTCGCAAAAAACCTATTTGAGCAACCCGGTTGCGTTAAGATTGCACCTGATTTGTATGCAATGCTATAGATATCAGGTGCAAACTTAATTCAACCGGTACCGGGTAATAAAGTTAGGGTAAGTAAAAAATTGTACGGAACCCTCGGTGCGCGATTCTGACTCGCACTTGGCCGGTATTTTACTATTTTAATTAGAAAATCCTACAAACTCAATAATAACAATCAACATCTTTAAAAATCCAGCGGATCCATCGATCCATGCGGCACGATATTAACCGTTAGTGTGGAACAACGGCTCCAAAGACTTGCAGAATATTGGGCAAAGCCAGCTGACGAAGCTGAAGACAGAAGACGGCAGTGTAGTGTCGACGAAACCAGAGATGTTGAGAGAGATCGAGGTTCTATGGGCAGTTATATACCTCGCCTGCCAAACCTGTTCAAAACTTGGCCAAAGACCCGAGAGCCAAGCTTCTCGACACTTAATTTATGTATGAATTCTGGACACTGAAGATATCCCGGACATCAGCATGGTCGAACTCTTGTAGGATGGCCCTAAAACAGCTCAAAAATAACAAGGCGCCGGGTGATGACGGAATCGCTTCAGAGCTTCTAAAAGCGGGTGGAACAACGATACTTAAGGTCCTTCAGAAGCTTTTCAATACCGTTGCGGTCGAGAGCATCGCGCATGGCACCGGAACCGGAGTGTGGTGGTGCAATTTTTCAACAAAGGTGATAAAACGCTGCTCAAGAATTATAGAACCATCTCGCTCCTGAGCCATGTCTATAAACTGTTTTCCAGGGTCATCACGAACCATATCTCAAGCAGGTTTGATCAATTCCAGCCTCCCGAACAAGCCGGGTTTCGAAAAGGCTTCAGTACCATATACCACATACACACGCTTCGGCAGGTTATACAGAAAACCGAGGAGTATAATCTAGCACTTTGCTTAGCGTTTGTGGACTATGAGAAGGCCTTTGATTCCGTCGAGACATGGACAGTACCTACTGCAGTCGCTCCAGCGATGCCGGATTGACTATCGGTATATCGAGGCGTTGAGGAGTGTTTATAACAACGCCAGTATGTTTGTCCGAGTAAAAGACCAGTTTACGGAGGCGATACCGTTGCAGTGGTGTGAGACAAGGAGATGTAATATCTCCGAAGCTTTTCAACGCAATGGAAGATGCCCTCAAGCTCTTGGAATGGCAAGGATTCGGCATGAGCATTAATTGCGAGTACCTACATCACGTACCTTCGGTTTGCCGACGATATCGTGGTCATGGCAGGGACGCTGGAGGATCTCGGTATGATGCTCAAAGATCTCAACAGAGTATCCTAACAGGTGGGCCTTAAGATGAACATGGACAAGACGAAAATCATGTCGAATGTCCATGTATTGCCCACCCCAGTATTGATTAGTAACTCGGTCCTCGAAGCTGTCGATGGATACGTCTATCTAGGGCAAAGAATCCAGTTACGCAGGTTCAACTTCCAGAAAGAGATTAATCGACGGATCCAACTCGGAGCATTGAAAAACTGCGAAGTGTCTCCTCGTCTAGAATACCTCAGTGCTTGAAGACGAAAGTCTTCAACCAGTGCATATTACCGGTGATGACCTACGGTGCCGAGACGTGGTCTCTAACTATGGGCCTCGTAAGGAAGCTCAGAGTTACCCAACGAGCTATAGAAAGGGCTATGCTTGGGATCGAGATCGAATCAGAAATGAGGAGATTCGTAGACGAACCAAGGTCACCAACATGGCAAACAGGGTAAGCGAACTGAAGTGGCAATGGGCAGGGCACATAGTTAGAAGCGCAGCGTGGGAAGGCCACCCTAGTTAGGGTTGCAAGGACTTGCTGGATGCGGGTCGCCCCTATCCGGCCCATGTGGAAATGTGGAAGTTTACCTAATACCTATCCTGTAAACTAACATTGTGGAATGCAATAAACGATTGAGTATTGAGTATGTACTGAGAAGGCCTGTGTCCAGCGTGGACGTCCTATGGCTGAAACTGAGAACTGTGAGGCTAGTATTCACCGTAGAATAGAAATCAGTGTTCATCAGTCATCAGTAGGAATGTCAACGTTTTTTCGCACCGTACCACTCAGGGTAAAGTTAGTAATTTAAATATTGTTTAAATAGCTTTTATACACTCGCCATTTTAATATTCACGCTCAATACACACTGTACTGACTAACAATCTTGACGCGACGCGAGTTACCAATACACGCCGGTTCAAATTGGCGGCGGCGGCGGCGGCGCGTGATTACTCGGCGGCGGCGGCGCGCCGGCGCGGCGCACACGTCTACCCACGACTAACCCTGACACCTTTAAGTTACAGTAATGTATTCAGATCATTTCAACAATTTTACCGTTATATTTTCTTCTGTTTCCGCGATTATTACTCATTGAAATAAAACAATTTAACGGATTATATCACGTATATTATCTCATTTTAGTTCCCGACGTTTCGGAAGCTTTCCAGCTCTCCATGGTCACGGGTGGACCCACCCGTCCACCCGTCCACCCGTCCACCCGTGACCATGGAGAGCTGGAAAGCTTCCGAAACGTCGGGAACTAAAATGAGATAATATACGCGATATAATCCGTTAAATTGTTTTATTTCAATTTTACCGTTATTTTATCACACTTGTTGCTCACATATCCTACGTGATTTTGAAACGTGTCGGCGTGACAAGTCACAGTAATACTTTTGTATTCGCAGTGATTTTTTTATCGTGTTGTTATTATTATCCACCACTAGCTATGACACAAATGTGTATGACTCGTTAACACTTTTATAACTGCAAAAAAAAAGAAAGCAAAGGAATTAAGTTTGTACCGCCTAACAGATCACCAATAAGTCTGGATTGGAGGGCCCTGGTGGTTGGTTCATGGCCGGTTGCCTGGACGGTGGTACAGGATAGCTGCTTGCGGGCGCGGGTTGTGTCGATTTTTGAATAAAGTCTCTTGTGTCCAAATATAATTTCTGCGTCTCATCGTAGCAGTTCTTGAAGAAGTAGTCATGAGCAGGATCTCGTCACGTATCTGCTCGTCATTTTTACTAAACTCCTGCCAATGTAATTCTAAACTTTGTAGTCTCCTCTTGATGTGTTCTGGACTTGCGATCTGGACCATCTTTCTTAAAGTTAATTTTCAGTTGTCGTATAGCGCCTTGTAGCTGAAGCTGACATTGATACAATTCCTCCATATTATACGTTCTTGTTAACGAATAGAAGCAAAATAAACTTGCTGTTACTGACTTGTCTCGTGTTCACTTAACTTGCTTGAGTTCCTTGTATTGTTCACGTCTTGCTTGCTGAGGATATAGTAGTAAATAAGCCTTGATGCTTTAATCTTGATTTGATGCCTTGGTGCAGTTTAAGCAAACCTTGTTGTCTTACTCGATGACTTGATATTAAGTACCGTTGATGTACTTACGCAAAGGGGACTGTCCTGCTAGTCCTGGTTTAGTGTTTATCGTATTCGTCCGCCTGATTTATGCGCCTTCTCAACTAAGCCGGTGGAACCCGCTGGTGGGAAGCCGACCAAGCCGATTCACAACCAACGTTCGCTAATTATAAGTGTGCACACCTATCAAGTAAAATAAATCGAATTTATCAAGAAAACAGACTTACGTGTTCCAACCAAATATCAAGATACCTATCAAGCAATGTACGTGTAGACAAGTGCCCGTACATTAATGGTCCTTCGAGCCTTCTAGGGTTAAGTGTTTTTGTGTTCATTTCGTTTGGTTGTGAATCGGCTTGGTCGGCTTCCCACCAGCGGGTTCCACCGGCTTAGTTGAGAAGGCGCATAAATCAGGCGGACGAATACGATAAACACTAAACCAGGACTAGCAGGACAGTCCCCTTTGCGTAAGTACATCAACGGTACTTAATATCAAGTCATCGAGTAAGACAACAAGGTTTGCTTAAACTGCACCAAGGCATCAAATCAAGATTAAAGCATCAAGGCTTATTTACTACTATATCCTCAGCAAGCAAGACGTGAACAATACAAGGAACTCAAGCAAGTTAAGTGAACACGAGACAAGTCAGTAACAGCAAGTTTATTTTGCTTCTATTCGTTAACAAGAACGTATAATATGGAGGAATTGTATCAATGTCAGCTTCAGCTACAAGGCGCTATACGACAACTGAAAATTAACTTTAAGAAAGATGGTCCAGATCGCAAGTCCAGAACACATCAAGAGGAGACTACAAAGTTTAGAATTACATTGGCAGGAGTTTAGTAAAAATGACGAGCAGATACGTGACGAGATCCTGCTCATGACTACTTCTTCAAGAACTGCTACGATGAGACGCAGAAATTATATTTGGACACAAGAGACTTTATTCAAAAATCGACACAACCCGCGCCCGCAAGCAGCTATCCTGTACCACCGTCCAGGCAACCGGCCATGAACCAACCACCAGGGCCCTCCAATCCAGACTTATTTACACCCAAGGATAACCCAGAGCACTCTGCGAAGGCTGATCAAGGGTTTCCCTCCCGGGGAAAGTCTAAATGGTATCAAGTTAGATTTCTATTGAAAATCTAAATGGTATCAAGAATTTAGGCGTCAATATTGACACGTGGGATCCGTTATTAGTCCATTTATTAACACATAAATTAGACGCCGAAACCCATAACGACTACATGGCGTCATTAAAACAGCCCCGAGATTTGCCATCGTTAAAGGAGTTTTTGTCGTTTCTGGAAGGCAAATTTACAGCTATGGAATCGTCACGGCCGAAAACCTTGTAATTCTGTAAAACGTTGTCAAGAATGCAATAGGGTATTATGATATTTTGCAATCAAAATGCGCACGGAAGCCAAACACGTCAACAAGGAACTGGGTCACACGTGGTGCAACAAAATGACGGTGATGAACAACCAAAAATACTCTTAGCCACAGCTATGATCAAGGTCCTGGGAGCTGATGGGGCACCCCGCACCATGCGAGCCCTTATCGTTCAGGGATTTCAAATTTGCCTGATTTCGGAGAACGCGGCCCAACAATTAGGGTTGCCACGTCACAAATGTAAGGGCGTGATCACAGGAGTCGGCACTAATGACAACATTTATAAAGGGATGATGAATTTAAATTGTCTATCGTCAGACCAGGAGTACTCATTAATTACCGACGCGTTCATCATGAAAAGTTTAACAAGAAACTTGCCAAATTCAACGTTTTCGAAACCAACATGGGACCTTTTGAATACCATACCTCTTGCGGATCCAAAATTCTACATCAGCAACTCGATCGACCTGTTATTAGGAGCAGAGGTATATACAAATATTATCATGGAAGGCATTCACAAAAACAATGACATACTCTTTATTGCTCAACAAACTAGTCTGGGATATATTTTATACGGCAAAGTACAACAAGGGTTCCATTGTAATATGGTGTTAAATAATATTGAAGACATACAGAAATTTTGGACAATGCAGGACATCCCCGAAAATACGCCCTATACCTGCGAAGAAGATGAATGTATCATGTTTTATCGATCAACAACAACAAGGTTGCCAAATGGAAGATATCATGTAAGAATACCCTTTCTAAGATACAAGTTTGAAGAGATTGGGAAATTCTAAAAACAAAGCCGTAATGCAATTCCGACAATTAGAAAACAAATTCATCAAGAATGGACTAATTGCGCAACAATATAAATCGTTTATACATGAATACCTATCTCTCGGTTATATGAAACCGGCGTCGATAGCACAACAGAACAAAACACGAGAGTGCTATCTACCTCACCATTGCGTCATAAGAAACGACTATATTACAACGGCATTAAGAGTGGTTTTTAATGGGTCCGCATTGACGTCAGCGGGTGTAAGTCTAAATGATCTTATGCTCCAAGGCCCAAATCTTCAAAAGGAGCTCCTACCTTTAATTTTAAAGTGGAGACAGCATCGAATCTGTTTTATTGCCGATTTGGAAAAAATGTTCCGCCAAATATGGATTCATGAAGAAGACCAAAGTTTACAGAAGATTATTTGGAGAGACTCGCCACACGAAATATTACAAGAATACCAACTTACCACAGTTACATAGGATTCAAAGCCGCTCCCTTTCTAGCTATGATGACTCTAAAGCAGCTTGCACATGACGAAAGATCGAACTACCCTGAAGCGGCACTGGAGGAGTGTTTCTACATGGATGATCTCCTTCACGGGTCCCATTCCGTCGAATCAGCTATAAAATTGCAGCAAGATTTGCAACAGCTTCTGCAGTCCGGAGGCTTTTTTCTGAGAAAATGGATGTCGAATCATCATGGATTTGTTTAAAATATCGGTGAAGATACCGTGGCTGAAACTAATTAAATTTTCAAGGAGGCGGAATCAAGAAAGACATTAGGGTTGAACTGGGATCCCTCACAAGATATATTCCACTTTCATTCAAAAATTTAAAAATCACCTGACACCAACAAGGGCACCACGAAACGCCAACTGCTATCAGACATTTCAAAATTATTTGACCCCGTGGGGTGGCTTATCCCAGTTTCCACCAAATTGAAGCTGCTATTTTAGAAGCTATGGAAAGAAAGTTCTCTACAATGGGATGACAAGATTCCTAATGACATCAATACAGAGTGGATAAAAATCAAGCAAGACCTATATAAATATAAAGTACCGCGATGGCTCGGCACGGATGGTTCTAGCGAAATTCACCTTTACGGCTTCAGTGACGCAATACTTCAAACATATGCTTGTTGCATTTATTTCAGAATCAACATTCAGGAGCATTCGAATATTATTCTGTTAGCAGCAAAATCAAGACTGGTACCGAATACCAAGACGATATCGTTAACAAAACTAGAGTTGTGTGGTGCTCTCTTACTTGCCAACTTGATGGTCAAAGTCAAGGAATGTTTAACCAACAATAATATGAAGGTCTATGGTTGGGTGGAGTCTACGTCTGTCTTGGGGTGGCTGCAAGGGGACCCAAGTCGCTGAAAGACCTTTGTCACCAACAGGGTGCGACAAACCACAGAAATAATACCATCGGAATGCTAGCGTTACGTGAAGTCGGCGGAAAATCCCGCAGATTGCGCAATCAGAGGCCTCACTGCCTCGCAATTAAGCCAACATCATCTGTGGTGGCAAGGACCTACCTGGTTATCCACATTCAAACCAGAAGAACAAGACACTGCCAGAACATACACCACAGACGAAGAACAGAAAAACGTACGAATACAAGTTAAGGCTGTAGTAAGCAATGAACTCGGAGATAGTATTGTTGATAGCTTAATTAACAAATACAGTTCATTTACAAAACTCGTACATGTTATGGCATGGGTTCGTCGATTCATAACTAAAAAACAAGATAGAAAAACTGACAAGTTTCTTACAATATCGGAACTGCTAAACGCAAAGGATATGATCATCAAACGGGTCCAAAATAATGAATTTCAAGATGAACTACAAGACCTGAAGAGGAGTGGCACAGTCTCGTCTAAGAGTAACATCTCAGATTTATGTCCATTTATTGACGAAGAAGGCATTCTCCGCGTCAAATGCAGATTAAGACATGCGTATATATTGTATGAGATGAAGCATCCAATAATTTTGCCGCACAGACACCGTTTGACTGAACTCATTATAGATTATGCACATAAGATCATACTTCATGGTGGAGCCCGTATCACTCTCAACTTCATCAGATACAAATATTGGATTATTGGTGGGCATAACGCAACAAAGCTGTATATTCGACGTTGTATAAAAAAAAGCAAGTCTGCAAGAACAAGTTATGAGAGACTTACCTGCAGCAAGAAGCAATCCGTCTCGCCCATTTGCTTACACTGGTGTCGATTTCACTGGTCACGTGTTCCTAAAGGCCAGCAAGGGTCGTGGTATCAAGACCACCAAAGGATACGTGTGTGTGTTTGTCTGCATGGCAACGAAAGCTGTCCATTTAGAATTAGTGTCAGATCTGACCACCTCAGGTTTCCTAGCAGCTCTCCGCCGGATGTCTGCTCGAAGAGGAGCGCCGTTGCACATATATTCAAACCAAAGACGTAGTTTCCTTGGGGCAAGCAGGGTACTGCAAGAACAATATCAAGAAATCCAACACATCATGAATGACGACTTTATGGCGCAAATATCAGACATGGAGATCACTTGGCACTTCAACGCCCCATATTATAAGTGTGCACACCTATCAAGTAAAATAAATCGAATTTATCAAGAAAACAGACTTTCGTGTTCCAACCAAATATCAAGATACCTATCAAGCAATGTACGTGTAGACAAGTGCCCGTACAATATCCATTGTTCAATTTTTAGTGATCCGAAAATTCCAAAAATAATGTTAATGTGTTCAGAGAGCCCAAATCTATCCTTGATATTTCAATTGTTGTTACTCTCAAGAAATGAAATGTTTTCCATTTGTCCCCAACAATGGAGCTCACTAGATGTGATTTTTGTGTTATGATACTTATAAATAACTAGAAGGCGCCCGCAACTTCGTTCGCGGAGGAGAAAAGTCATAACCCTTCATTTTTTCTTGAGCGTAGTCGGGTAAAAAGTATCCTATAACCATCTGGAGATACCTGGCTACTCGTGTGCCAAAAATAGTTGAAATCGGTTTAGCCGATTTTGTGTGATGAAGCCACAACGACACATACAAACATACATAAAATAAAATAAAATCATTTTTCGTTTTAGTGAACTCCAAATAGTTCGTAACCACCATTTTTTTTTAAATATCTTCAATGGCCAGACATTTCATTTTTACAACTTATCCGCTGTTTTATTTAATTTGCATAAAATTAACTGTAAAGTCTGCCTTAATTATTGTACAGGATAACATTTTATAGCAAAGTCAGCAGGGTTTCTTCAAGTAGAACTCTACAGGTGTTGGTGATGTGTCGGGGTCGTCGTGAAGTAGGACGTAAGTTGGAATCCAGAGATCAGGGCCAAATCGTCGTTAAAAACTCCTGAAAACCGCAGACACAAAAGCAAACGTAACTAACAAACAAATCCGTTAATTCATTTGACAATGACAGTGTCACATTTTATTTTTTATTTTCCTTTTTTTTCTTTTTGAACTATGGACCAAAGTAAAAATGTATAAGTTCGACTGGATTAAACAAATGTCACATCGAGGATTTAAAAAACCGTATCTAAAAACCAACACTGCATAAAAATAAACCGTCTGTAGATTCTGAGTCTACATAACGTATACTATCGGGAAAAAATATAATATGAACACGTTTGGGAAACTTAATGTTCCCAATTTAAAAAAGGACGGCAAAGCTTTGAAGATGAGGTGAAGACGAGTGCGCCGCCAACTGCGGTACCTAAGAAAACACTCAGGCTGCCAAAAACTTATTCGTGGAACCCGATGAATTACATAATCATGTAGAGCTTCAGCGTGAACCGGGCATGAGATCAGGAGTACCGCAAAATATAATTCATGGAGAATTATCTCTATGGAAGCGTTGTTCGAGACAGGTTCCCTACAAACATTCTGACGAGCAAAAAGAACGTCGCATGGATTGGTGCAAGTTTATGATGAATAAATTCAACAATAACAATAATAATAATAATAATAAGGACTCTGCTGACGGATTCAGGACTAGGTTGCCAGCTTCGGAGAGAGGGTGAGATCATTTATCATCTGATGTACATGGACGACCTCAGGCTGTTTGCACCAAAACGACCGGAACTAGTGGAGCTACTGAAAGTCACAGATCAAAATTGAGTTTGGTGTAGACAAGAGTGCGGTCGTGCATGTACAGCGGCGGAAAGTCGTAAATTCCACGAATTCATAGCTTTCCGAGACAATGTCTCTCAGATCTCTCTCCGAAATTGAAACATACAAATACCTTGGTATGCCACAGGTATTGAGTATTGCGGATGGGGACATTAGGCAGGCAGTGAAGGAGCGCTTTCTGTCGCCTGACAAAAGTGCTTAACAGTCTTCTGTCGGGTGGCAACAAGGCGCGCGCCTCCAACGCTTGGGTGATGCCCCTGCTCACTTACTCCTTCGGCATACTAAGGTGGACCCAGACTGAGCTGGACGCCCTGGGTAGGAGGGTCCGTTTGCTACTCACTAAATACCGCATGCTACACCCACGCTCGTCAGTTATGAGACTGTACATTCCGCTTAAGTGTGGGGGCCGTTGCTTTTTAAACGCCAAGGACCTCCATAATCGCGAGGTGTGCAGCCTCAGGGAGTATTTCCTAAACAACGAGTGTGGGATACATCGCGATGTAGTGGCAGTAGACAAAGGCCTTACCCCTCTATCCTTGGCAAACGAGAACTGGCGCCGACCAACGGTGCTTAGCACCGTAGACCGCAAAGACCTATGGAAGAGAGCTACACGGGCGGCTCTGCAAGGTCCTTACAGATCAGCCCGATGTAGATCTGCTCGCGTCGGTGAACTGGCTACGTTTCGGCGATCTCTTCGGGGAAACCGAAGGTTTTGCCTGTGCAATTGCTGACGAAGTTATCATCCCGAACAACTACCGGAGGTATATCCTGAAGGACGGTACGGTCGACATTTGTCGGGCATGCCGCCGTCCCGGAGAGTCACTCAGGCATATCATCTCCGGTTGTTCTCATCTTGCTAACGGCGAGTACTTGCACATACATAACCAAGTAGTCAGGATTATTCACCGGCAACTTGCTGTTAAATACGGTCTCGTGGGGTCTGAGGTGCCATACTATAAGTATGCACCAATGCCAGTTCTCGAAAATGGTCGTGCCTCGCTGTATTGGGACCGATCTATCATCACGTACAGGACTATTGTAGCCAATAAGCCTGATATCGTGCTGGTAGATCGATGTAAGCGCCGGGCAATGCTCGTCGACATTACCATCCCACATGCCGAGAACCTCGTGAAGGCCGAAAAGGACAATCTCAGCAAGTACCTTGACTTGGCTCACGATGAGACCGCCATGTGGGATGTGGATTCGACGATCAGTGTGCCGATAGTCGTTAAGGTAAACGGTCTTATAGCGAAGAGTCTTCGATGAACATCTTTAGAGACTCTCACTAGATGGCTGGATCAAGGGACAGATATAGAAGGCAGTAATCCTGGACACAGCCCGCATCGTCAGGAGGTTCCTCTCTGTGCAGCCCGTTAGTTAGGTTTTTATAATCTGTTTATATTTTGTATTTGCTTTTTGTATATTACTTTTATATATATATATATATATACTGTGTGTATATATATGTATATATATATATATATATATATATATACTAGCTTCTGCCCGCGACTTCGTCCGCCTTAAATACTTTTATCGCGGATAAGGGTATTTTTCCGGGATAAAATGTAGCTTATGTCTTTCCCCGGGACTGAAACGATTTCCATACCAAATTTCATCCAAATCGGTTCAGCGGTTTAAGCGTGAAAAGGTAACAGACCGACAGACACACTTTCGCATTTATAATATTAGTATGGAATTATGGATATGGATATGGATTAGAAAAATCCCTACCCTAAGATTGAAAATAAATAAGTGTATTTATTATACACTTATTTAAATAATTTATTTCAGACCATTGTCCATAAAATTGTTAGCTTCAGTACAAATAGGTAACTTTAAAAGTAATTTTAGTAAACATAGCGAAACGGTAAGACAAACAAAATAAATGTTTAAAACAATGAAAAAAACAATGGCAACAAAAAAACATTTACGACTGACTGGTGACGAAACGTGGTTGTATAACTATGATCCAGAAACCAAGCGACAAGTCGACCGTGTGGTGTTTTGAAGATGAGCCGACTCCAAAATGTCGTTGATCACAAAGCACACAGAAACAAATGGTTGCCTCATTTTTCTGAAAGATCGGATATATTGCTACTGTAGTGATGGAGGACAAAAAAACAGTTGACTCCGAATTGTATGTGACAGTTTGCGCCCCACGAGTGTTGTCGACTTGCTGTGACAAGCGGCCGAAGTGAGGAATCCGGCACTTCGTTTGGCATCACGACAACGCTGCTCCGTACACTTGTGCCAGAACGCTCGACTATTTCCATACAAACGATGTGTCAATCCAGCCTCACCCGTCATGTTCCCCTGACCTGGCACCTTGTGATTTTTACCTCCTACCAACGCTTACTCGCTTTAAACTTAATTGGCAAGCGGATTAAAAGCAAAGAAAATGCCTTATTTGCTTATAACAATGAAATTTCAGAGGTGTCTAAAGAAGAGTGGTATTCGATATTTTTCAAGCGGTTTTGGCGAATGAAAAAGTGCATAAGTGTTCAGGGAGAATACTTTGAAAAGGTCGAAATCTGTAACACATAATAAATTATATACATTTTGAGTATCAAGTTTTTTGGCATGAACCTCGTAGTCAATATGTGTACTTCTGTTCATTTAAACGTTTTTGGTTACTTGAAACTGGCTGTAAGTAGATTTTTCTGCGCATTTTTTACACGTTAAATCAAATGTTTAAACGATCAATTATCCAGTAGAGGCGAATACCCTATCACAAGACGCGCTGTATCAGAACGCAGGTGCAGAGTCGGCACGCGGGACGAACTCCACGGCATCAGCGTGCGCCTTATGCCCGGGCGGGCGCGCGGCGCGTGGCGCCCGCGCCGCTCTCCACGCGTTCCTGGGCTCGGTGAGCGCGCTCGCGCCCGCGCTGCCGCCGGCCAGCGCCGCCTCGCTGCAGGCTGTGCGCTGCTGGGCGCTCCACTACTCGCCGCACGACCGGGCCTTCCTGCACAGGTGAGTGCTACACGACACTACCGATACAAGGAGATAGTGGCCCAGTTGTTGCAAACCTTCTGTAATCGTAAGTTACGTACATACATTCAATTCTGCAGTATGTTTTCTGTTTCACTTTGTCATAACAGCTTCCGGCGCCATTATTAACCGGTCGATGCCATGTCTTATAATCTCAAATAAGGGGTTTAAAAAATAACTGAATATCGGTAAGTGCTTCATTAATACAAATTTCAAATCGATTCCTATGTAACTAAAGTAAGTCATAAAACATATATGTGTACATTTCATTACACAATGGAATCCATAAAATTTTGCTTTGATTAAAGCCCTTAACTATGTACAATTATTTTGAAAACCTCCCGTATAGCTTAAAATGCAGAAAGTACGAGTTACTAAAATTGTGAGTTCTTTTGATAACAATCGGTAAACGAATAAAACATAGAACGTGAGCTTCCTACAAAATGTCGCTTTATTACGTGGTAAATATTTTAAATACGCATGCGCGTTGTGGTACCAATAGGAGCTAGGCAAAATAGCAGTCTACTTTCAATAACTCAAAACGGATAAATGTGATCGGTCAATCTTTGAATAACTGGCTGTGATTGGCTCTTAGCGCTGACGTTTTAAAATATCAAAATGATGGTGACTAATAAAACGCATAGCTGGGGCCCGTTTCACAAAAGCCTGTAACTTGTAGGTAATACAAGTGGAAGTCTCTTTTAAAACTTATTGTTGGAAAGAGGTGAAATAAAAAGGATTGGAAAGGTTGAGTCAGCATCAAATCAATCTGTAACACCCAAAGCGCCAAACATTTCGCAACACATCTTTATTACTATAGGCACGAAGATGTGTGAAGATATATTTGGCGCTCTGGCTGTTATAAGCTATTTGACGCTGACTGTACATGCAATGACCAGTCATTTTTGCAGACGAAATTGTGTTACTTAAATTCGATTTTAAGTTTTATTTTATTTTCAAATATCGCAGGATCTTTTAAATTCTATCTAGATTCTATTCACGGTACTTTTAACCACTAAAATATTAAAATGGCAACAATTTGTTTTAAATGCATATGTCATATCCTTGTACAAGAAAACTTATGTAAAGCATATATTTGATATAAACGCCTGATTATGATCGAAACAATTATAAAACCTAATTTGAATATGATGGAGCAATTATGATTTTAATTCTATGTTATTGACCGAGCGAGCGAAACATCTCCGTTTCAGCTTGGGCAAAAATTCGTTCGTAGGTCTGTCCAGCTGTTCTACGGGTTGCATTTCTTAAAATCTTTCTACATCTATACTATTATAAAGTTGTATAAGTGAAAAATGTCAGTACATGGAAGATATTTTCAAAAAAATGATCGTTACTAATATTTTTTTAAAGGACTATTTGGAGGTTACTGAATCGAAATATATTTGTTTGTATGTGTCGTTGCGACTTCATCACCCCAAATCAGCTGAACGGATTTCGACTACTTTTGGTACATATAGGATGGGGGTTCAATTAGATAGCTACCTATCTAATTGAACCCCCATCCCATGGGTTAAAAAGGTATAAATTTACAAAATTCAACCATTTTGAAACAAACTCGCGAGGTCTACAGCTCACATAGCCACTAGTAGTTTTTGAACAACATTATCTGACCATGATCATTCGCTTTCTACTAGGTACAGTCACCAGCATTAATATCTGCGACAGCAAAGCGAGCATAAATATCTGATACTATTCTATTTCTAGAGCCGTTAGGAAATGTCCCATATTTTCGCGCGCTTTGTTATTTGTTAGATATTGATGCCGAAGACTGTACAATACCATAATTTTATTTACATCTTAACATGTTATTTTAGGCTTTTAAGAATAACATGTGACCAAATCGTTAAATAAGTTAGCTGGTTTCTACTCAGAGTACTCACAAAGATTCTCTATACCAAGCACTGAAAGTAGCGTTTCTGAAGGAGGCATAATTCAGAAAATATCAGTCTAGATGGAAATGTACTGAAGTAGACAAATAGTAGCTGCCACAATAAAATCAAATGTCAATAAAAAAGATGTTGGTTTTTATGACAGCACTTTTTAATAAAATATAAAAAAGGTCGAACAACTTAAAAAAATCTGTGTTTAGACGTTTACAGAGGCAGAAACCTAGTAAAGACTGACAGAAAACACAAGAAATTATAAGTACGTTGGATTATATAATGCTCCCACACGCTCATATATTTTAATTTGATAGTATTACTAGCTATTATACCCACGACTTCTTCTGCGTAGAGATGCAATTTAGTGAGTTATTCTGATGTCTAAACAACATTACTGGAAGGTATTACATTAGTCGTTTTTTAACGTTAAGAGGAACGTACAAACATGCATCGGCACTCTCACATTTGGGATACTCGAGGATTATTAAAAAAAGTACTGTTTCAAAAATATCAGTTAATAGAATAATACCTTATCATACCACACTTTTGCATGTTTATACTTAAATTACCAGAAGATGCTCGCTCTTCCATCGCCTGTTCTGCAACGAAGGAGTAAAAATCATATCATTACTTTTTTTCTTTAGTGTAGCCACAAAGACACATATAACATAGTTACAAAAAATTAAAAAGATATCTTTAATGCGCAGACATTTCATTTTTACAACTTTAAAATGAGTCGGTTAACTTCAAACTCGGGTAAATCCATTTCTGATATTTTTTAAGATTTTTGTATATAATAAAAGATTAAAAATTGGTTTTGTTTCTATTTCATGGGTTAAGTATAATTTCGTGTAGTTTTTGAGAAAAATAAAGTTAAGATCACAATAGTTTATCAAAATCAGGTAAATCCATATGACAGTTTATTTCAAATGAAGGCAAGTCCATCAAAGCCAATCAAGTTTGCCTTTGCCAAAGAAGTTTGTTCAATATGGCTGTCAGTTGACGTCAACTCTGCGTCAATAAATCTGCAGTATTTTTTTCAAATCTAGATAAATCCAGGTCTGTTAAATCAAAATTATACAAATCCACACTGAGTTTTTTCAAAAATAGATAAATTGCAAACGATTATATCAAATGAAGGTAAATCCAAACAATTTTTTTTTTTTTGAAAAGAATACTCTAGTTTTGATGGTTTTTAAGCTGAGTTTGTCGAACAGGATCGATTTTTTAATGCTTTAGCCATAATAAAAAAAAATTGCCTTTCAAATCACAGAATTAGTACTTTTTTTCAATAATCTCCCAAGTGGTTAGAGTGGATTTATCTGAGTTTGAAGTTAACCGACTCAAATAGTGTTGACTAGAATTTGCGTGACTCCGTTCGATCGTTGTTTTAATTTCACTTCATAAAATTATAAAATCCAGGTTCAATAAAAAAAAATATACATCGCGACCTACAAATGATTTGAATAGCATGAAAATTGCCATATGAATAAACATCAAGTAAATCCTTATGAGTATAAGCAAGGATGTGCCCATATTCAAAAGAAGGTTTAAGTCTAAGCATTTACATTTAAATACGAAAAACCTTTGCTCTTAAAAAAAATGTGTTTGAAGCAAATTTCTTGGCTTTCATTATATGTCAACGATACCGTAAAAATCGCGAAATAAATATAACCTGTAATTATTTCTTCATAAATGAGTCCAGTAAAGATGACGGTTGGCGGTGGTGATGAACTTACTAATTAAGAAAGTAAAACGTGTACTTGAAAAAATAATCGGAATAAAGTTTTTGCCTCAATTGTCAAGTAAAAGTTATCCTAATATTTTCTTCTGTTTCCGTGATTATTACTCATTGAAATAAAACAATTTAACACCACCCGTGACCATGGAAAGCTGGAAAGCTTCCGAAACGTCGGGAGCTAAAATGGGATAATATACGCGATATAATCCGTTAAATTGTTTTATTTCAAAAGTTATTCTATTCATACTGCTTTGAATACCTCCTTAATTCATATGGTTTAAATGAGCAAAAGGTAAGGAGTTAACCCTTTTGCTTAACCTTAAAGTATTAGCTCATGTCATTGTTAAACATTTACTTAAATATAAGAAGAAGCTTATACTTTTCATTTTTCATACGGGCCATTAAGATAATAATGATCAATCACGTCAAAATGGCTGGACGGAGCACAACCATTTTTGGTACAAGCACAGCTAAACATCTGAAGATGGTTATAAGATATGTTTTACATGTCTACGATGAAGTAAAAAAGAGGGTTATAACTTTTTCCTGCTCCGCGAGAGCAGCGGCACCGTTAAGTTTTTGATAAACGACTAAACTGAGACTTATAATAACGTGAGGACACATTATTTTGAAAATGATTGTGTTATCTATTGGTGGTCTAAAGCTGTTATGAATGTGTCTAAACTTTACAAAGTTTGTGTACGCATGTACTTGGTTAAATGTTTTGCTTGTGATCTTTAAACGCTGCACGGACCAGATCGCAAGTTTTCAGTGTGATCAGCAAGATTTTGTCGCACTCCGAAGATGGCGTTTACGAAGAAGGCGTTCTCGGCGCCCTACAGGAAAGCTTTCATAGCTATCTCCAGAAGGTATGTGTCAAAATGTATATTGATGTAAACCTTTACGGTTGTAGTTAGTAAGATATTTTTATATTATTAACTTCATTACCTTATTGCTTCATTTTTTATTAATAAACTGTTGAAGTGTCCCACTGCTGCATAAAGGCCTCCCCCATTAATTTCTCTCTTTCTCCCATTAATTTCTAGGACGCTACTCCCGCCAGTCCTTTAAAAAGCGTACAAATACAAATAAAACATACAATCTAATCATGTAATCAAAGGTAAATTGTATTGCCCTTCATTGCTGGTTTTAGTTATTTCAAACTTTCGAATTTTCATGGCCTTGACACAGATCTCTGACAAAGGTACAGAAATAAATAATGAAAGACAGCTTTGTTTGAAACAGATCGTTAAATACATACTAAATCATACTTAAAATCAAGTTACTAGGTTCTGATATGAGGCTGTTGAGTCCAGAGACGTGACTAAGTTGAAATCTTATTGAAACACAACAGTAAAAAATATATATATTGCAGGATAATTTTGTATGGAGTTGCGGTGACGTGACAGGGTGGTGCGACGTGAGCGTATCATCACGGCAAGGTATGGCCGGTGCGCTTACCGACGGCAGTACCGAGACCTTCTGGGAGTCGGGCGACGAGGACCGCAACAAGGCCAAATGGGTGCAGGTGGCGCTGCTGGCTCCCGCGCCGGCGCCGCCCGACCGCCCGCACCTCGTGTGCGTGCACGTAGACAACACCCGCGACACTGTGGTACCTAACACCATATGAATAATACATACTAGTTATTTCCTAACCTACGCGAGTAAGACAATAGGGAATATTCATGAATTTAAATTTTTGCTTTATTAAAAGCTCATTCATGTAACAATTAGTAGACAAAAAAAATCGATTCGATCGAACTATAAAAATGACCAAGATATAAGCCATCAAGCAATTTATTCTATCTCTTTCTAGCAAAACAGAATTTAAATGGCTGAATGGAGTTTATATGGCCGGAGTGCACAATGACGTAACAGTGCACGTCGGACCCCTCTGTCTAATTAGTAGTTTACAATGCCCATATCTTCCGTCATTCTTGGCCGATTTTAATTTTAATTTCACATTTTGAAATCATTTTTACGGTATTTTGATATTTAGTTAAGAAAAGCGATAAAAAAATCATGCATGTACCGTATTGCTGGCGATTATTCATCTATATACTTCGAGGTAGTCCCTTGGGACAAGTTTTTAAAAGTTACCACAGCTTTTAACTGTTGACATGTCAATTTATATAATTTACCAAGAAGGAAATTGTTGATTTAAACTTAAACGATCTTCACTCATTAATTTTAATGAAAGAGATTGTAGTTTTACAATTCGTGTAATTTTTTCGCAGAACAAAACGTTGTTAGTGTCGTTCCTGTACAGCGGAGGCTCCGGTGAATTGTTCCATATGCAGGATATGGAAGTGGACCCAAAAACTGCTGCGTGGCTTTGTTACACTCTGCCGAGTAAGTGGATGTTTTATGCGTTGTCTAAATTTCTTAAAAATTCTCGCAGGTATTGAAATTGCTGAAAAGTACCATTTGACGTGGATATGTCATGTATAAACTGTTCTTATTCCTTCTACCTTTCGACTATGAGCTATGTCTTTCCCTAGGTTGTTGATCCCGATCAACAATCTAGAGAAAGAAAGAGCAATAATATCGCAATTCGGCAGTAAGTTGTGACAGTACACTACATAAATACGAAAAATTTAATTCCGATTTTCAGAATCACGACTTTTATAATACCGATTCCTTTAATTCCGAATAGATAAAAATTCCGATTAAAACTATTCCGATATATCATAAATCAGATTCTTATAAATACAAAGTTTAAAAATGTGTAACGTTTTGAAGATGCTGAATTTCAATACACTGGACAATAAGAACTCCGACTGAAAATTAATCCGAAATATCAAAAGTACGAATTGCCAAATTTCACAATTCCCAATATTATTACACCGACCAATGGGCGTTTCTCAGAAAAAGTGTACATGGCAAAATTTGACTGTTCCATCCGTTCAATGTGTTTTTTTTTCAGTTTACCTTTGGTATTTTGGTATATGAGTGCCATAGTTTGATTCTATAGATGTTGGGCATTCATATAATATTTATAAAACTATTATATCACATTTTTTACTAGATTTATCACAATAAAAAAATAGAAATATCATTAAAACAAGAAAAAATACAAAATGGGTATGTCCCACGTCGACTCAAACGCAGAAATTCGAAATAAATTTGAATGAATATGAAATGTGGTCACATAGATCAAATAATGACGGTACATTCTAATTGTGTGTTTTTTTTATACGTAAATATGGTATATTATGCCAAAAAACTACTTTTTTTACTGACCAAAGAAATCGACAGACCGGAACCTCCGGGTATTGTCATAGGATTTTAACAGACTTGTGCAATCGATATTCCCCTAAAAGCATTATTTTTTCAATCCTGCGAATACTAGGATACTATTAGCATCAGCCGCCATTATAAATATAACGTCTGTTCTTTCTAAACGGTGACGAACGGTACGGTCGCTGTCGGGGTGTTCAAAAAAAAGGCTTCCGAGTTAGTCACCGTTTTTTCGGTAAATACATTATAATTAACTTTTTTAAACACAAGTAGACATAAACAAACTATCATAGTATCCAAAACTAAATAAAAATCACATCGAATAGGTAGTTACACAATTATTGGCACTGGTACATAGTAAATTTACTTACATGAGCTCCCATGACGCTTGGCTTGACGACACATGTAAGGATGGTTCATAAGGTTTGTCTTGTTTTTTTATACTGCACAGGCCTGTTGTGGTGTTTCTTGATATTATATTATAAATACCTAATTTTAATTAGTTTTCAGTGGTTTTATTTTTCTCTTCTGACATAAACCTTAGACTTTTCTTCTTGTGGCCAACACTTGTTGTACGAGTACATCGCACATGCGTCATATTATCATTTGCATCATCAGCATTTTACTATCCGCTAGCAGTCAATAAATCAGTTCACGTTCCCTAATTACAAGTGTGCACACCTATCAAGTAAAATAAATCGAATTTATCAAGAAAACAGACTTTCGTGTTCCAACCAAATATCAAGATACCTATCAAGCAATGTACGTGTAGACAAGTGCCCGTACACTTGTCATTAGTATCGCCATCCGTGAAAGGAGTTTGTATTATTTAAAGTAAATATTGCCTTTTCTTATTACGGCGTAACCATTCCCCCAGCCTTGAAAGGAATGACTTTCAAATAAAAAAACCAAAACGTAGAACAACGTTATTGCTCAAGAAACAAAAACATTATACAACTTAAGTAACATTAAGAAAATAGAAACAACAAGAAATACATTGTTATTGTGAAGGTAATGGCCACACTTTGACTACAGGTCGCTTCAAGACGACAGATTTGGTCTTAACTAATGCAACCCTGGCAACTCCACCGGTACCCTTAATTAATTTCGTTATTAAACTTAAAGGCCAGTGAAGTGGCATAGTATTATCTTGTAAAATGAGCACGATTGTTCCTTCTTGGACAGTTTGGGAAGCAGTATTCCATTTCTGTCTAGTTTGTAAAGTGTGTAAATATTAATCGCGCCACCTCTTCCAAAATGATTAAATTAATCTATCTAACAATTGATACCGTTTTAATAGATGGTTGGCTGATATATCAGCAACAGATATAGCGGGAAGATAATTTAATGAAGCACCACTAAGAAAATGTGCTGGTGTCAATGCTGAGGGATCTACAGGATCAGAACTAAGAACTGTCAAGGGCCGAGAGTTTAATATAGCCTCAATTTGAGTTAGAACTGTTGATAACTCTTCGAACGACAATATTTGTTTACCTACTGATCGAAACAAGTGTGTCCTAACACATTTAACGTTGCTTTCCCAACATCCTCCAAAATGAGGAGCATTCGGTGGTATAAATCGCCAAATAATATGGTTTTCTGATAGTTCATGTTCCCACACATCATGGTATTCATTTGCTAGGAAACTGTGAAGTTCTCGCAGATATGTATTGGCTCCAACAAAGTTAGTTCCGTTATCTGAATATATACAACTAATGGGACCACGTCTCGATAAAAATCTTTTGAACGCTGCCATAAAGCTTGCCGTACTTAAATCGATAGCGAGCTCTAAATGAATAGCACGAGTTGTGAGGCATGTAAACAAACACAGATACACCTTTTGACTTTTGGCTCCTCTGCGTCGAACAGGAGTACAATATAATAGACCGGCATAATCGCAACCAGTATGCATAAATGCTTTCTCTGCTTGATTTACTCGAAAAACCGGCAAATCACACATAATTGGAAAGGTTGCCTTTGGACTAACCCGAAAACAATAATTGCACAAATGAATTCGATGACGAACTTATACATCTTGCTGCAATTATCCAATATTGATGTCAAAGAATCGATATGAGAGTTTCAGGTCCTGTGTGCTTATGTAGTCGATGATAATGATCGACAAGCAGGTTAATAATATGATCACGACGTGGCAATAGCACGGGGTGCTTGTAATCGTAATCTTCATTGGAGTTAGTGAGCCGCCCTCCAACACGCAAAATTCCATTATCTAGAAATGGGTTGAGTTTTGCAAATGCTCTGCAGTGACATTTGTTGGCCATTATATCCTTGATATGTTTACTAAAATAAACACCTTGCAGTGCTCGACAAATTTCCAATTCAGCCGTTCTTAAATCATCGGCATTGATAGAGGACCCCTAGGAATTTTCTTCATAAATTTTTAATAAATAGAGTATCTCTCTAATGTTTCTGAAATATATTACTAAACAATGTGAAATTTTAGTGGTTGTTTTCCCGCAGCGAGATGATTTTGAACATGATACTGAACAACTTTCCCCAAGGAACATAGATCGAAATATTAAAAAAAAATACATTCGGCTCCCCTTAAATAGACTTGATCAGCTGATTGCATATTTTCTATGGGAAGTCGAAATTAAATTGTATAATTTCAACAATAAAACATATATTTAGTACGATATATCGTTTATTTTAAACCTAACAGGAACAGTAGTAGCTTTGAGCATAACACATCACACACTCCCATGTCTCCCATCCGCCCGCAAGACACCATTCTGCTTTATTTACTAGAGGAAGTGCAAATAACTTTTTTCCAGCACACGTACCGTACAGCCGTAATTTTAAACGTTTTTACGTACAAATATATAGTTTTTGCGGAAAACATATTCACCGAAATTTCTCAAATATGTAAACAAGTATGTATTTGAACTGTCACTAAACGTCAATATTCAATTCCATAGATAAGAACTCGTACTCTGTAGTGATGTGCCGGCGAGAACGTTTCCATTTCCGAGAATTTCTTCCCGGAGAAATTTCCGGAAATTTTCCATCTTTCTCGAGAATATTTCTTCGTTGAATATATTCTATTGACTGTATTGAAATTTCGTAAAAGTATTAATCATGTTGAAATAAAACAATTTAACGGATTATATCGCGTATATTATCTCATTTTAGTTCCCGACGTTTCGGAAGCTTTCCAGCTTTCCATGGTCACGGGAGGACTGAGAAAAGATGTTTTTCCTCTGTCAAAGTTACAATTTGTGCAAACTACCCATTTTTTTGAAAAAACACAAATAAAGGTGTACATACATGCCAGATGGGCCTAAGCTGTAAAGACAGTTACACATGTGCCAGAAGGGCTTAATTATTTTATTCTAATAATTTACCAAGCAGCATTTCACCAATGAGGCGTACTGAGGAGAAAAGAAACGCTGCAAAGAAAAACTCCCAGGCTACCTCATTACTAATTATAATATTTTAAAAAACAGAGACTATTAAACTACTTTAAACAGATAAGATATTTTACACTAAATTAAGGTTTTGCAGTCCTGTGTCTCGCTTGTTCCTTGATGAGATGTATTACAGGATCCCAAGCAGGTGGTAGTGACAATCCATCTTCTCTATTGAAATTAGGATGCTTTTTAATCTCAATAGCCTCACGTAGCATCCTGGGAAAATATCTTTTTTCTTTGGCAAGGATAGAAGGTTTATCAAACTTAATTGAGTGGTTTGGTTTGTCAATGACATGTTCACAGACTGCAGACCTATTACACCGACGGTGCTTGACATCTGCTATGTGCTCCTTCACCCGGGTTGATACACTGCGTTTCGTTTGACCAATGTATGAAAGACCACACTCGCAGTCTAGCTTATAAATGCCTGCACTCTGCAAAGGGGTGCTACTCTTCACGGGTCTAAGGTATTGAGACACCTTCTTCAACGGCTTGAAATATGTTTTTATAGAAGCACGCTTCAAGATGTTTCCGATCTTGTCTGTGACCCCTTTCACATATGGTAATACGGCAGGTTTACGCTCGACTGATGGTTTCTTCATACTGGGATTCTGCTTGGAACGTGGTATCTGGAGCTCGTTGGCTCGAAGCGCACGTTTGACATTCTGCAACTCAGCAGTCAGATGTTGATCGTCGCAGATACCCCTGGCTCTCTGAAACAAAGATTTACCCACTGTAGCAAGTTGACAGGGATGGTGGTGAGATTTGCCATTCAAATACCTATCTGTATGCGTAGGTTTCCTATATACAGTATGACCTATGTCATTGTTAGGACCTCTAATTACTAGCACATCTAAGAATGCAAGTGAATTTTGATTTTCCAACTCCATAGTGAATTTAATTTTACTATGCATGGAGTTCAGATGGTCTAAGAAAGCTGAAACACTAGATCTAGGTAAAATAGTAAAGGTATCATCTACGTATCTTTTAAAGATCCTCGGCTTGACAGGTGCCAATGAAAGCGCTCTCTCCTCGAAGTCTTCCATGAAAATATCGGCGACAACAGGAGACACCGGAGACCCCATTGCCACACCATCGACTTGCCCGTAGAATTCACCATTCCATAGCATATAGCCAGATGTAAGGCAGTGTTGTAATAACTCAGCATATTCTATTGCCATCTGTTGTTCACCCAATCTTCTTTTCACAATTTCGATACATTCTTGAACTGGTAGGCATGTGAAGAGAGACTGGACATCAAAACTGACCATAACTTCATCATCAGTTAGTCTCAAATCCTTAATCTCACTGACAAAATGGTACGAATCCCTTGTGTATGCTTCCGTCTTCCCTCGCAGTAAAGAAAGCACACCTGCTAAGTGCCGAGCTAATCGATAGGTAGGAGCATCGATTTGACTCACTATAGGGCGTAACGGAGCACCAGGTTTATGTATCTTTGGTAACCCGTACAACTTTGGTGGCACCGGGCAATATATAATCAAACGTCAACGTCAAATGCCGTTGCACCTGTAGTGAATATTAGCTCGAAAGATCTGTCGGACTCACAAACCTTGCTTCTTAAAAAAGGGCTTAATTATGTTGTTACTCCACGGAATATCCCTTTTGAACAGATTATAGTCGGTGTGGAAGATTGTTTGGTCCAAAATCATATGCGTAAGGAGGATTTGGAGGCCGTACGCCAGGATGTGTCTTCAATTTTAAGACGAGCGAAGTCTCCTAAAGTTAACTTACCCAGAACTGAATTCAACGCTTTGAAGAGCTTGCGTGAAGACCCAGACATCACCATTCTTCGAGCTGACAAGGGAAATGCGACGGTTGTTATGGATACTAGTGATTACAACCAGAAAGTGGAAGTACTTTTGTCAGACACTACAACATACAAGCTTGTTAAGCGAGATCCAACGGCGAAAGTAATAAAAACGACAGCCGAGCTGATAAGTAAGCACTCTGAAAATCTTAATCTGGATGTGAAAAGTTTAGTGCCTTCTTGCCCGGTGCCACCAAAGTTGTACGGGTTACCAAAGATACATAAACCTGGTGCTCCGTTACGCCCTATAGTGAGTCAAATCGATGCTCCTACCTATCGATTAGCTCGGCACTTAGCAGGTGTGCTTTCTTTACTGCGAGGGAAGACGGAAGCATACACAAGGGATTCGTACCATTTTGTCAGTGAGATTAAGGATTTGAGACTAACTGATGATGAAGTTATGGTCAGTTTTGATGTCCAGTCTCTCTTCACATGCCTACCAGTTCAAGAATGTATCGAAATTGTGAAAAGAAGATTGGGTGAACAACAGATGGCAATAGAATATGCTGAGTTATTACAACACTGCCTTACATCTGGCTATATGCTATGGAATGGTGAATTCTACGGGCAAGTCGATGGTGTTGCAATGGGGTCTCCGGTGTCTCCTGTTGTCGCCGATATTTTCATGGAAGACTTCGAGGAGAGAGCGCTTTCATTGGCACCTGTCAAGCCGAGGATCTTTAAAAGATACGTAGATGATACCTTTACTATTTTACCTAGATCTAGTGTTTCAGCTTTCTTAGACCATCTGAACTCCATGCATAGTAAAATTAAATTCACTATGGAGTTGGAAAATCAAAATTCACTTGCATTCTTAGATGTGCTAGTAATTAGAGGTCCTAACAATGACATAGGTCATACTGTATATAGGAAACCTAAGCATACAGATAGGTATTTGAATGGCAAATCTCACCACCATCCCTGTCAACTTGCTACAGTGGGTAAATCTTTGTTTCAGAGAGCCAGGGGTATCTGCGACGATCAACATCTGACTGCTGAGTTGCAGAATGTCAAACGTGCGCTTCGAGCCAACGAGCTCCAGATACCACGTTCCAAGCAGAATCCCAGTATGAAGAAACCAACAGTCGAGCGTAAACCTGCCGTATTACCATATGTGAAAGGGGTCACAGACAAGATCGGAAACATCTTGAAGCGTGCTTCTATAAAAACATATTTCAAGCCGTTGAAGAAGGTGTCTCAATACCTTAGACCCGTGAAGAGTAGCACCCCTTTGCAGAGTGCAGGCATTTATAAGCTAGACTGCGAGTGTGGTCTTTCATACATTGGTCAAACGAAACGCAGTGTATCAACCCGGGTGAAGGAGCACATAGCAGATGTCAAGCACCGTCGGTGTAATAGGTCTGCAGTCTGTGAACATGTCATTGACAAACCAAACCACTCAATTAAGTTTGATAAACCTTCTATCTTTGCCAAAGAAAAAAGATATTTCCCAGGATGCTACGCGAGGCTATTGAGATTAAAAAGCATCCTAATTTCAATAGAGAAGATGGATTGTCACTACCACCACCTTGGGATCCTGTAATACATCTCATCAAGGAACAAGCAAGACACAGGACTGCAAAACCTTAATTTCCGAACGGTGTAAAATATCTTATCTGTTTAAAAGTAGTTTAATAGTCTCTGTTTTTTAAATATTATAATTAGTAATGAGGTAGCCTGGGAGTTTTCTTTGCAGCGTTTCTTTTCTCCTCAGTACGCCTCATTTGTGAAATGCTGCTTGGTAAATTATTAGAATAAAATAATTAAGCCCTTCTGGCACATGTTTAACTGTCTTTACAGCTTAGGCCCATCTGGCATGTATGTACACCTTCATTTGTGTTTTTTCAAAAAAATGGGTAGTTTGCACAAATTGTAACTTTGACAGAGGAAAATACATCTTTTCTCAGTCCTCCCGTGACCATGGAAAGCTGGAAAGCTTCCGAAACGTCGGGAACTAAAATGAGATAATATACGCGATATAATCCGTTAAATTGTTTTATTTCAATGAGTAATAATCGCGGAAACAGAAGAAAGTATTAATCATGATTAAAAAGTATTACAAAATGCTTTTATAACCTAAATTACTATGATAGACATTCGATAAAGTTTTCTTATAGTGTTGTTGGATTTTTTGACATTATTTAATACATTAAAAAAATAAAAGGAAGCACAAGCGTGGTATTTAGTCGTTCGTGGTATTTTTCCACTTTCACTTATCAGTACGGGAAAACGAAAGGAATATACGAAGTCAAGGGTTTTTTCAAGGTGGTAGGGATAGGGTAGCAGGTAGCGGATAACAAATTATATCAGTGTCCATCCTACCTACGAACGAACTAAACGATCTGACCCATGGCAAAAGATAACACTGAAGCCCAAAAATAAAGTTTTTGACTATTTTAGATCAGTTAACGAAAACGATGGCGTAAAAAATGTTTGTGCATTTTGTGACGTAGTTTATGCTTGTAAAAACGTTACCAGGTTTGCTAAACACCTTGTGTCTAACTGTAAATCTGCTCCAGTTGAAGTGAAAAGTTTATTCAAAAATGCGAAAAGTGCAGATGTGTCCAACCCCTCATCAAGTGCTGAAGCAAATGAGAGAGGCAATAACGAGGCAACCGTGAACGAGGTAAGTAAATTGATGACATAACACTCACTTGTTGTAATACCTAATATAACGCCTCAGGTTTAGAGAGAAATAAAAGCAGAAAAGCACAATACACTATACCTTCGACCGTTATTTATTCAGATGAACCTTAATGTTATACTAGCTACCAATGCTATTTAAAATAAGTCTCCTTCGGAATTCCTAATGTCGTTTGTTCTAATGTATCGTTTGTCCTAACGTATTTTTTTCAGAAACCCTAAATTCTTCCGAATTTTTTAAAAGATTTTCGTATATATTAGGTTACGTTAGGTTTGTTTTATAACAATCCTGAAAAGTTTATAGTTTCATAAAAAAATGCGTTAGGACAAACGATACATCAGAACAAACGACGTTAGGGATTCCGATATAGATCCGTTTAAAATGTACAATACCCGTATTTCAGTTAGTAAATAAAATACTAAGCAAATGCATTTTCTTACTTTTTTGTATTCTGTTTTCAGAAAGAAATACACAGTTATGTAACCGGTCAACCACTCTCGATTTTTGAACATCCTCTTTGGAAACATGCGTTGCAGCTTTTAAGACCAGATTACAACCCACCATCCCGCAAAATACTATCTACAACGCTTTTAAATGAAGAATATGAAGAAGTAAACAAAGTCATTACTGAGAAAACTGATCAAGCCGAGGTGCTACATCTAGCAGTTGATGGGTGGACCAATATAAGAAAAGACTCCATTCCTAACATTATTTAGTATACACCGAAGCATTCTTCTATTGACACGGAAACCAATAGACACACTGGAGAATATTTAGCAGAAAAAATATCAGAAGCAATGGAAAATCTTGGAGCAGATAAATTCCTTGGGGTTATATCAGACAACGCTGCAAATATGAAAAAATGTGGCAAGATTCTCAACGACAAATACAAAAACACCACATGGATTGGATGCTTAGCGCATACTTTGAATTTATTGATCGGAGACATAATGCGATTGAACCCTATTCAAAATCTATTTGCTCATATCGTGTCTGTTATACAATGTATTTTGCATTCAAATATTTTAAGCGCCGAATTCAAAAATATTGGAGCAGAAAAGAATCTGAATGTCACACTCATTTTTCCTGTGAAGACGAGATGGGGCAGTTACTTACACTGCCTTGAAAATTTCCTAAAATCAAAGGAAATATTGCAGATAATGGCTATTAATGAGAGCAACAGGGAGCTTCAAAAGTATAGGGCTAAAATATTGGATGATGATACATGGGCAGGCATAGAAAAACAAGCCAAGCTGTTCAAGCCTATCGTAGATTGGATCACCAAGTTAGAAGGAGATAAATGCACGATTCATCAAATACACGGAGCTATGGAAGAAATCGAAACCCTGCTTCATTGTAGTAGCACAAGGATGATTTTTGATGAAAGCGATTTGACTGAACTGAAAAAAAAATTAAGGATAGAAAAGAAAATTCCCTTAAGCCGATTCATTATGCAGCAGTGATTTTGAATCCAAAGAACCAAGGTTCTACTTTAAGTTCAGATGATCATCTTGAAGGATTTGCGTTCATAATGAACACGGCACAGTGCGACACTGAAGTGATCCTTAAAGAATTATCTGACTATAGATGTCGTAAGGGTACTTGGGAAAAGCAATTCATTTGGCAAACTGCAGCTGAAGTTGATGCAATTTCCTGGTGGCAAGCTCTGTTCCCTAAAACAAATTTAGGTAAAAAGGCACTCAAAATTCTCTCTGTCCCATCTACGTCGGCATCTGTTGAAAGATCGTTTTCAACATTCACAAACATCCATACAAAAAAGAGAAATAAGTTAAAAACAGAACGAGCAATTAAGTTATGTTACATAGCTCATAACTGGAAATTAATGAATAAATCGGTGTAGACGAATACTGAAGAGGCTGAAAATGTCGCGAATTCTTCACTGGACCAAATCGAAGAAGATAGTTTAACAACTGACTTTCTAGAAGTTGATGTAGATTCTCAGTTTTTTGATGATTTATCTTGTTAATTCTTTCTATTGCAATTTAATAATTAATCGTAATGTCAATTGAAATTCTTTTTATGAATCATTTAAACTTAGTTATTAAGTCTGTAGAGCAAAGCTAAGATATGAACGTGTTATTCAAGTTACGTAAAGCAAATTGTATATTATAATAGTTTAGAATTGATATGATTGTTAAGTTTGATCATTATACTTTTAATTACTAAAAACAATAGATAGGTATTCAATTAATAAAAACTAAGTAATTTAACAACTACCTATATTAGATATTATTATGATTGTTATGTATGCCAAACTTTTATCATGTATCTGCCTAATTTTGATCTTTTTATTACAAACTTACAAAGTTTTGTTGATTTTCGTTTTTTTGAGAATGTATATTTATGATTATTATATTTAAAACAATAAGTAAATATATGATTTTGTATCAATCATGTATATCTTGTTTTATTTAGCACATACAATCACAAAACTTTGAACAAAATTCCCGTACTATTGACCTTCAGAGAACGTTTCCAAGAATGATTCCGAGAAAATTCTCGAGAAATTTCCGGAAATTATGAGAATTTCACTGTTTCAGTATTCCAATATTTAAAGTGACATATTTAGTACACTGCCAGAGCCGCTCATTATATGACCATAAACAAAAAAAATAAAAATATCTTCATTTTAGGAAGTTTTCTCAGTAATTTTTCTTTCAGAGAATGTTTCCGAGAACGTTTCCAACAAATTTCTCTATTCTCGGAAACGTTTCGGGAATGGCACATCTTTACTGCAGAGGTTGCGAAATAGGGCATTGCCGGCCATCTAGAGATACGAGGCCGAGAATCCCAACTGCCGATTGACCGAGGCTTGTACAGTGCTTTTCTCAAATAAATCCAAGAAAAAAATGTACAACTTATATATTCATATTTTTAATTCAAATTGACAATGTTTCATTTTTCCGACCAATCCTTTTTATTATGCAGTTCGAAAGAGGGTATTTGTTCAAGTTATGCGTAATTTTTATTTTCCTCAAAAGCCTCCATTTCGAAGCAAAAAATCAAGTTTTAGAGTTACTCATTCTAAAAAAGCGTAACCGCCATAATGACGTCATTTAGTGGATGATGTGTTGCCAACGAAGAAAAATGTTATGTTTATCAAAAGACTGCCATACACGCAAATGATTTTAATAACTATATCATGTCGGTAAACCTACTCAGATCTGATTTCGTAAATTTAGTGAACTAATGTTCGTAAAATAGAGCCTAATTAGCAAACAAAAGTCTAATAATCTGCTTAAATACACCAAACGGGCATGTGTCGTGTGTGTCAGCCGTAATATTACCTAGAGTTAAAGATGTGCCATTCCCGAAACGTTTCCGAGAATAGAGAAATTTGTTGGAAACGTTCTCGGAAACATTCTCTGAAAGAAAAATTACTGAGAAAACTTCCTAAAATGAAGATATTTTTATTTTTTTTTGTTTATGGTCATATAATGAGCGGCTCTGGCAGTGTACTAAATATGTCACTTTAAATATTGGAATACTGAAACAGTGAAATTCTCATAATTTCCGGAAATTTCTCGAGAATTTTCTCGGAATCATTCTTGGAAACGTTCTCTGAAGGTCAATAGTACGGGAATTTTGTTCAAAGTTTTGTGATTGTATGTGCTAAATAAAACAAGATATACATGATTGATACAAAATCATATATTTACTTATTGTTTTAAATATAATAATCATAAATATACATTCTCAAAAAAACGAAAATCAACAAAACTTTGTAAGTTTGTAATAAAAAGATCAAAATTAGGCAGATACATGATAAAAGTTTGGCATACATAACAATCATAATAATATCTAATATAGGTAGTTGTTAAATCACTTAGTTTTTATTAATTGAATACCTATCTATTGTTTTTAGTAATTAAAAGTATAATGATCAAACTTAACAATCATATCAATTCTAAACTATTATAATATACAATTTGCTTTACGTAACTTGAATAACACGTTCATATCTTAGCTTTGCTCTACAGACTTAATAACTAAGTTTAAATGATTCATAAAAAGAATTTCAATTGACATTACGATTAATTATTAAATTGCAATAGAAAGAATTAACAAGATAAATCATCAAAAAACTGAGAATCTACATCAACTTCTAGAAAGTCAGTTGTTAAACTATCTTCTTCGATTTGGTCCAGTGAAGAATTCGCGACATTTTCAGCCTCTTCAGTATTCGTCTACACCGATTTATTCATTAATTTCCAGTTATGAGCTATGTAACATAACTTAATTGCTCGTTCTGTTTTTAACTTATTTCTCTTTTTTGTATGGATGTTTGTGAATGTTGAAAACGATCTTTCAACAGATGCCGACGTAGATGGGACAGAGAGAATTTTGAGTGCCTTTTTACCTAAATTTGTTTTAGGGAACAGAGCTTGCCACCAGGAAATTGCATCAACTTCAGCTGCAGTTTGCCAAATGAATTGCTTTTCCCAAGTACCCTTACGACATCTATAGTCAGATAATTCTTTAAGGATCACTTCAGTGTCGCACTGTGCCGTGTTCATTATGAACGCAAATCCTTCAAGATGATCATCTGAACTTAAAGTAGAACCTTGGTTCTTTGGATTCAAAATCACTGCTGCATAATGAATCGGCTTAAGGGAATTTTCTTTTCTATCCTTAATTTTTTTTTCAGTTCAGTCAAATCGCTTTCATCAAAAATCATCCTTGTGCTACTACAATGAAGCAGGGTTTCGATTTCTTCCATAGCTCCGTGTATTTGATGAATCGTGCATTTATCTCCTTCTAACTTGGTGATCCAATCTACGATAGGCTTGAACAGCTTGGCTTGTTTTTCTATGCCTGCCCATGTATCATCATCCAATATTTTAGCCCTATACTTTTGAAGCTCCCTGTTGCTCTCATTAATAGCCATTATCTGCAATATTTCCTTTGATTTTAGGAAATTTTCAAGGCAGTGTAAGTAACTGCCCCATCTCGTCTTCACAGGAAAAATGAGTGTGACATTCAGATTCTTTTCTGCTCCAATATTTTAGAAATCGGCGCTTAAAATATTTGAATGCAAAATACATTGTATAACAGACACGATATGAGCAAATAGATTTTGAATAGGGTTCAATCGCATTATGTCTCCGATCAATAAATTCAAAGTATGCGCTAAGCATCCAATCCATGTGGTGTTTTTGTATTTGTCGTTGAGAATCTTGCCACATTTTTTCATATTTGCAGCGTTGTCTGATATAACCCCAAGGAATTTATCTGCTCCAAGATTTTCCATTGCTTCTGATATTTTTTCTGCTAAATATTCTCCAGTGTGTCTATTGGTTTCCGTGTCAATAGAAGAATGCTTCGGTGTATACTAAATAATGTTAGGAATGGAGTCTTTTCTTATATTGGTCCACCCATCAACTGCTAGATGTAGCACCTCGGCTTGATCAGTTTTCTCAGTAATGACTTTGTTTACTTCTTCATATTCTTCATTTAAAAGCGTTGTAGATAGTATTTTGCGGGATGGTGGGTTGTAATCTGGTCTTAAAAGCTGCAACGCATGTTTCCAAAGAGGATGTTCAAAAATCGAGAGTGGTTGACCGGTTACATAACTGTGTATTTCTTTCTGAAAACAGAATACAAAAAAGTAAGAAAATGCATTTGCTTAGTATTTTATTTACTAACTGAAATACGGGTATTGTACATTTTAAACGGATCTATATCGGAATCCCTAACGTCGTTTGTTCTGATGTATCGTTTGTCCTAACGCATTTTTTTATGAAACTATAAACTTTTCAGGATTGTTATAAAACAAACCTAACGTAACCTAATATATACGATGATCTTTTAAAAAATTCGGAAGAATTTAGGGTTTCTGAAAAAAATACGTTAGGACAAACGATACATTAGAACAAACGACATTAGGAATTCCGAAGGAGACTTATTTTAAATAGCATTGGTAGCTAGTATAACATTAAGGTTCATCTGAATAAATAACGGTCGAAGGTATAGTGTATTGTGCTTTTCTGCTTTTATTTCTCTCTAAACCTGAGGCGTTATATTAGGTATTACAACAAGTGAGTGTTATGTCATCAATTTACTTACCTCGTTCACGGTTGCCTCGTTATTGCCTCTCTCATTTGCTTCAGCACTTGATGAGTGGTTGGACACATCTGCACTTTTCGCATTTTTGAATAAACTTTTCACTTCAACTGGAGCAGATTTACAGTTAGACACAAGGTGTTTAGCAAACCTGGTAACGTTTTTACAAGCATAAACTACGTCACAAAATGCACAAACATTTTTTACGCCATCGTTTTCGTTAACTGATCTAAAATAGTCAAAAACTTTATTTTTGGGCTTCATTGTTATCTTTTGCCATGGGTCAGATCGTTTAGTTCGTTCGTAGGTAGGATGGACACTGATATAATTTGTTATCCGCTACCTGCTACCCTATCCCTACCACCTTGAAAAAACCCTTGACTTCGTATATTCCTTTCGTTTTCCCGTACTGATAAGTGAAAGTGGAAAAATACGACGAACGACTAAATACCACGCTTGTGCTTCCTTTTATTTTTTTAATGTATTAAATAATGTCAAAAAATCCAACAACACTATAAGAAAACTTTATCGAATGTCTATCATAGTAATTTAGGTTATAAAAGCATTTTGTAATACTTTTTAATCATGATTAATACTTTTACGAAATTTCAATACAGTCAATAGAATATATTCAACGAAGAAATATTCTCGAGAACGATGGAAAATTTCCGGAAATTTCTCCGGGAAGAAATTCTCGAAAATGGAAACGTTCTCGCCGGCACATCACTACTCTGCAGTAATGTGCTATTGTATTACTTAGTTTTTTGTTAATATTGAGTTTATTGTATTCATTTCAGGCACCAGGCCCTGAAATTCTATGCTATCTGCAACTGCTGAATGTTAACTTGTAACGCGGCAAACCTCCTTGGCACAATACTGGCCAGTAATAAATTGTATCGGGAAAATTTGAGTTCCACGATTGTCTTTTGTTTGTGGTAGACAGGTCCCGACTAGTTTGACTTGAACTTGTGCTGCGCAAATTATGAAAGAACTGAGATTGAAAATATATTACTAATTAATGTGCTGTTACAAAACTCTAAAACTGTAAAAATTGTACAGTATTTCGCAATATTGTGTTAGATTAAATATCTACAAGGGCTGCCACTTAGCAGGTACATTTTGTATATAGTTATTTTTATTCATTTTCGTGTATTGTTCTGTTCAACCCAATCCAAGTCTTATTTCGTTTTCACTGGTCTTAACCATGAAGAAATAAGGCTTGGGTTGATTGGAACCACCCATTAAGTGGAGCATTTTTACAGCCCTTTCTTCTTCGCTGAAGTTTTTTACTGGAAACCTATCTGCAGTCTACAGTCGCACCTCGGCCGACGGTTCCATCCAATGCCTTCCTGGAAAGCTGGAAATGGATAATTGGAAAGGGAACTGAATCTCCACAACCGTCCTACCTTCCTGCTCAGATAAGGCCAGTGATTTCCATTTAGTGCCGCGTACTGACTGAATCCCGTTTAGTTTAAGTTTTTATTTGTATATACTCTATTTTTATTATATGTTTTAAATTACCACGTCCTATCTTTTATTCCCGACGACTAGCCGGGCTACAAACTTCTCCCGTTATTGACTCTTTTCGTATTTCTCTCATAGCATGTTCTATAAAAACATTAAATATAAACCGCGAAAGTGGTCAGCCCTGTCTTTGTTTAACTCCATGTCAAATTCTTTCGGTTCTTATTTACTATTTCTAGTGTGGTTTCATGTTCCTTATACATAAATCATACTCCTATCACTCTGGTAATTTATATTATTGAGAGCCTTCTCTGGGTATGGTATTTTGTGCAATAGTAGCAAAGTGCTTACATTATGTCCCCTATGTTTGTCAGGAGTGTCGAACGGCGGGGTGCGCGTGCGGTGCGAGCTTCGCGGGCCAGAGGCGGCGGTGCGCGTGCGACAGCTGCGTGTGCTGAGCGTGCCCGCGCCCGCGCCCGCACCGCCCGCTTCGCCTGCCGCCGTGCTACACGCGCTCGCCGAGGCCGACACACTGCGTGTCTTCAGGCTGCTCACCTCACAAGTGCGTATCTATCTTTACTTGTATCGTACGTTTATCAGGGGTGGTACAAGCCGCAGGGCAACAACTCACCGGGGCCATCTTCAAGCAATCCTTTAACAAATTCTTTCATAAATTATCCGAAGTCATATAGGACTTCAACAAAAAAAGTATGTGCAAATTTTGAAGTCGGTTTAACTTCAACATACATATTTGGCAACTAATATCACATTGGTTTTTCAACCGACGAAAAAACGGTGGAGGTTCTCAAGTCGACGCGTCTATATTTTTTTATGTATGACCACGCATAACTTTTTACAGAGTAATCTGATTTTGATAATTGTTTTTTTACTAGAAAGTTGGTACCATAAAATTTTTGAAAAAGAAATCCAACCCTAAGGTTACGAAAACAGGGGATGATTGATTGTTCACTCACTAATTGTAATGTCTAACTTTTGACGGAGTAGTCCGATTTTGATTTTATTTTATTGGATTTGGTTTACCTCGAAGTTGAAGCCGTATACATTTGACGAAAAAAAAGAGTTCTACCCTATGGGTGGGAAAATAGGGGTGATTTATTGTTCACTCACAGATTTTAGTGCAGAATTGTGTATTAACAAAAACTTCATAATATAAATATTTTTTCTCCAACTTGCTCGGAAATGTTCCCATTAATGTAGTAAAAACACACCGCGAAGTCCATCGTTATATACGTTGATATAATAATCAATTAAAAAAAAAGTGGCATTACTTCCCGGACAGGCCCGGGAAGTGTACATTATTGTGCAGGTTTTTACTTTTAATTTCATCCAAGACTGAAAATTCACCAAACAGCCAATAGTAACGTACAAAAACCGAGATTTAAAAAAACTTGAATTGTTTTCTGCGTTTAGTTACGGGGCATGGCACACACACAGGCATGGTTAATGCCAATAATAATAGAAAAAAAAAACAATAATTATTGTGTCCAAATTGTTTTATTATTTAAACACTTTATATTTGCAATTATTTATTAGTTAACATAAGATAACGTTATACATTCTTCATGCCATGATCATGATTGTAGCATAGAGTAGCCACCATATATAATCAAATATAGTCCTTTATGAAGGGACTGCTACACTGCAATACAACACCTTCCCCTTAGACTTCTACTCATAATCCTCTAAGTCTTACAAATATATTTATATATATATAAATTTACAAAGTAATGTTTATTTATACATTTATGAATTTTACAAGTCAAGAATATCTCTAGGTTTTACAGATCTACCTGAGCGCGTTAGATAAAAATTTGAACCTAATTGATTAGATATAGGAACAGGTGTATCATTTCTAATTGGACTCTGATTTGGACTATGAGAAGCCTCGGATACATCGTCACACACTCCATTATCTAGAGAATCATTAAGGAACTCATTTTTAGAAAACTTGTGAAGTTTTGAAAATGATTTTCTCAGGTGATGTGTATTACGCCTTAGTGGTCTAGAGCTTTGATCAGTCTCAATCAAATAAGACCTAGTTTCTTTTTTAATTTAATTTTTTAGTTACAATACCCTTCTTCCAATGCCTATCATTTCCAGTTTTGTCTATCTAACTATCTCTTCACCTATCCCAAACACAACTTCCTTTCTTCTTGCCTTCCTATCATGAGTTTCTTTAGTTATTGATTTCTTTAGTTTTAACATTTGATAAACATTTTTCTCTACCTTAGGTTCTAGATCTGCTAAAGTGGTGGGTATATTAGTTCGTTAACGTCTACTATGTAAAATCTGGGCTGGAGAGATCTGCATACCTGACAATGGAGTGTTATTATAGTGTAGCAAAGAGTCACGATAGTCCACATTATCTTCTTGAGACTTCTTAATCAAGTTTTTACTTATATTGACCGCTTTTTCTGCTATCCATTGCTTCGATGGTAATGTGGACTACTAGTCACAATTTGCATCTCCTTAGATTGGTAATATTCTCTACATTGTACAGATAGAAAGGGATTATTATCTGCCACTATCTCTACAGGGTAACCCCACCTAGTAAAAACTTCTTGCATGGCATTTATAACATCTTTAGAAGTTTTAGATCGCAATGGTATTATCTCAAGCCAATGAGAGAAATAGTCAACAATGACTAAGTAAGGTTTGCCTGCCTGGTCAAATATATCTGTACCTACTTTATAGTACCTATGTTTTGCTATACTATGGGGTAATAACGGTTCATGAAAATTGTTGCATCTGTATTTTTCACATACTCTACACTGCATGACAAATTTGTGAATATCTTGCGACATTTTTGGCCAATAAAATAGTTGTCGAGCTCTGTTTATACTTTTTGAAATGCCCGGATGACCTTGATGTACTAACTTCAATATATATGATTTTAACTTGCTGGGAACTAATATTTTGTTCTCAAGAAAAACAAGACCTGACTCTACATAAATCGGATCCTGCAACTTGTAGATTGGCCGCCTACATTCACTTCTAACATTTTATTCTTCAGGCCAACCCAAAACATAATACTTTGATATTTCAGTTAACAAACTGTCTCTGCTAGTCTCTAGTCGGAACTCTGATTTTCTTTCAGCACTCATTGGTAAATGAGCTGACACCGTCTGTACCATTTCTAGCATTTCATGATCCTTGTCAGTCACCTTACGACTATTCCGAGATAACATATCAGCGAAATGAATTGATTTTCCAGGAATGTATGTGAGATTCAGCTGGTAATTGAGCAGTTTTATTCTCAGTCTCCTAAGTCTAGGCGACCCTACTTGACTGATAGACTTTTTCATAATTGAAAGAAGAGGTTTGTGATCAGTTTGCACTGTTACTGCATTTGATCCGTAGACATACTTGTGAAATTTTTGGGTACGATAATAAATAGCTAACATCTCCTTTTCAGTTTGACTATAGCCAATTTCGGCACTGTTCATTGACCTTGATACACAAGCAACTAATTTTAATGCATCATTATTGTCTTTTTGAAATAGGCAGCATCCAATACCATTTTGAGAACTGTCACATTGTAATATTATGTTTTCTTTTGGGTTGAATGGGGTCAAGGTTGGAGCTTCTAATATTTTAATTTTTAATTTTTTGAATATTTCTTCATGATGTGGAAGCCACTGAAACTCTACATCTTTACGCAATGATTTGCAAAGAGGTGATAATAGTTCAGCCATAGTTGGAACATACCGTCTCACATAGTTAAAGATCCAATTATTCTCTGCAACTCCTCTTTACAATTTGGTGATCTTAACAATAGTAGTGACTCTACTCTAGCCTTGTCCACTTTCATTCCTTCTCCATTAAAAATTTGACCCACATATTTGACCTCACTTTGCTTGAATTGTAACTTATCTTTATTGAAGACAGCTTTAATTTCTCTAGCTTTCTTAACTATTTTCTCAAGAGCTTCATCATGTTCTTTCTCCGTATTCCCCATCACCAATAGATCATCAAACCAACAAATTACATTTGGAATGTCTCCAAAATAGGTTTCTATTTGATTTTGAAAAACATCCGGTGCATTTGAAAGCCCGTATGGTAAAACTAGATATTTATACACACCAAAAGGTGTAGCAAAACAGCACCTCCATGAAGCTTGTGGTGTTAAAGGAACATGGTGAAACCCTTCTGAAAAATCCAAAACAGAAAAAAAAATTTTTGCTCTCAGTTTAGCTGCTATCTCATCCACAGTAAGCAGAATATTCGGTTTCCTTATAATGTAATTATTAAGGTCAGTGGGATCCAAACACAGCCGTATTTTGTTATTCTGCTTCTCCACTATTACAATTTTATTTATACATGCTTCAGAATCAATTTCATCAACTCTCTCTATAGCGCCTCTTTCAACTAATCTACTCAACTCTATCTTTAAGGGATCCATTAAACTTAAAGGCACCCTAGAAGCAGGGTGACAAATAGGTTTATGCGGTAGTGTTGGAATATTACATGGTTTAGGAAACTTACCATGACCCTTGAATATGTCAGCATTATCAGTTATAAATTTTTGCGTTTGGTCATCATTTATAACATTTCCTGAAACCTTGTGTATTCTTCGGATTAAGTTTAGCTTCAGACATCCTGGAAGACCCAACAACATACAATCATTTTCAATTATCATAAAATTTTCAAAACATTCAGTATCGCCAAATTTACTATTTAAATTTACCATGCCTATAGGCTTCATTTTTTTACCCTGAAAGGACTCTAATTCCAAACTCACTTCACCCAGTTTTAATTTAGTGTTTAGGCTTTCAAATTTTTTTAAAGACATCACACTTACGTCAGCTCCAGTGTCGAGTCTGCATTTAATACTCTTGCGTTCCATCAATATGTCCTCTGTCCAGTCTGCTTTGGCATTTTTTTCTCTACCGCAGTATAATATTGAGTCTGATGAGTCTGAGTCAGTGACAAGATGTTTCTTCTCCACCTCCACATTCTGTACCTTTCTGCGTACTCTGCAAGCTATGGCAAAGTGATTCAACAAACCGCATCTCTTACATTTTTCCCCATAAGCTTTACATTGACGTGGCCCATGTACTTCTTTGCAGCGTCTGCACAAAAACTTCTCAATATGATCCTTGTTTTTATTTTTATAATAATTTGGTACATCGGAATCTTTTTTCATCTCCTTCCGAATCACACGGCCAACTTCTGCATCATTGGACATAATTGGCAGCCCTTTGCAATGTTAAATTTTCAATTCTTAACAAACTTTCTTGTACAGATCCATCTGCAATCCCATGGACAATCTTATCTCTCAATAATTGGTCCTCAATAGGCTCTGGTTTGTTTCTGAAGTTACACTTTTGTATTAAACTCTTACAATCAGTTAAGAAGTTTTCGAAACTCTCACCGACTTTCTGCTTTTGCTGGTTAAACTTAAATCTCTCGAAAACTTCGTTTACTCGTGGATTTACATACTTCTCGATGGCTTCTACAACTTTTTTAAAGTCTTTGGCATCCTCTTCAGTTAACGGTAACGTCAATAGGACACGTGCGGAATCCATGCCCATCATATTACGTATTAGAGACAATTTAACCTTGTTACTCGCCATATCAGATCCGACCCCAGTTAAATAATCCTCGAAGGACTGGTACCATACTTCCCACTCGGTAGCGGCATTTGCGGCACGTATATCGAAATTTGGAGGCAACTTGACGAAGCCTTCCGCCATTGTTCGTTTAGTAAAATTGTCTTGCTTTTATATTTAAGTACGAAACTTCTCACTGCTTTTAATTTTCCTGCGACTGCGTCATGTTTTATTATTTAAACACTTTATATTTGCAATTATTTATTAGTTAACATAAGATAACGTTATACATTCTTCATGTCATGATCATGATTGTAGCATAGAGTAGCCACCATAGATAATCAAATATAGTCCTTTATTAAGGGACTGCTACACTGCAATACAACACAAATCATAATACAGTTTATTTAGTCTTAATGATCTTCAGGAACTGATGAATATTTTGTAGCAAAGGTATGTTTTTTTAATGTTGTGCGTTTAGGAATTGCCGATTCAACTAAAAGTAATAATGTATATATTCATTTTAACTATTGCTATGGGTTTTCTTTTTATTTATTTTCATTACTATATTTCATTTGGAACCAAATATACAATTCGGACACAAAACTTTTAACTTTAATATCCTTAAAAAAAATTAAGGCGGGAATGTGAATTTCATTTATCAAATATTATCTGTCGTGTTATTTTTACGAAAATTAGTTACATAAACATGTGTCAAATTTCCTCGCATATTTGGAGAAAAGCAGTATACATGCCTCGGCAGGAATGTCATTTCGTGGATTCGTATCTATTGAAGGACGAGGCGTAGCCGAGTTCAAAACCGTACTCATCCACGAAATGACTTTTCCCGCCCTCTGCAGTAATATACTATTTCACAAACATGCAATGAAATGTCGTCATTACGTGAGTGCACAGTACGCAGGCTCCAAAGTATCACGTTTTGGACGGAACAACTTGAGAGAACTGTAAAGGAATATCATACAAAATTGAAGTCCAGGAAGTATGTTTTTTTAAATTTTAATGTAAACATGGCGTCTGTGTTCATGAACAGGCTAAACTCTGATTTTTATATTTATTTTTTTCTATAGGCTGAATGGTTATCCGACCAAAAATATCCGCGTTAATGCCTATTACACACGAACTGATATTAAGAGCCCAAATGTGTATGATTCATATGTTAATGATTTTTTTTTAAATATTGTCTATACGTAAGTCGCCAGAGACCATAGACAATATTTAAAATCCTCTGCATTGATTTTATTTATCATAGAAATTAAGATTTTTATTATCAGGTTGTGCATAACGGCCCTAATAGGGTCTACTCGACCACTGCACACGCGAAATACGGAAGACTTCCGTAAAAAAACACTATGGAGGGATTGGAGGGAAAATTAAAAAAATTAAGATTGACGTTTACCTTTGCATGCAGGTGTTCGGTAAACTACTAGAGTGGGAGCAGAGCAACAGCGAAGCGGGCGGCGAGGTCCCGCCCGCCGAGGAGGCGCTCGCCGACGACAGCGACCTGCGCGAGCACGTGGTCGGCATCCTCTTCGCGGGGCACAAGTTGACGTCGCTGCAGCGCCAGGTGATACTTATCATAATGTTTCACAGTGTGCCAATTGTTGCAAGCTATCTAAATATCATTATTAGGGTTACGTATCACAAAAGGAAGTAATAAATAAATATGTCGGAAGAATACCCAGGCTTTGGGTCCCCTTGCGATTAAGGCATGATGGCAGACGAGAACCGGGTACACAAGGATGAAATAAATCAATCGACAACTGTACACCGTAACAGTTATAATAATTAATCACGTTATTCACACTCTAATTAACATGAACACAAATTTCAAAGAGGCAACGATCCGTCAGAGTTCATCGTGTGCACGAGTGTGTGTCGAACGGTATCTGTCGACGGTCAAACGATATTTATCGTTCGTTGCGAAGCCGGCCCTGACGTTTCGTTAACACGTGACGTGGTCTGCCCATCCTTAATGGAATGAGCAGTGAGTACGTGTTGTGCCTTTTGATCTTGATAGTTAAATCAACTCCTTTTTTTATTATACGCCGACAATTATAAATATCACAGAACAAATTAAACAAATTTGATGATTCTTTTGGGTTATGCTGTATATGATATATATGATCCTAATATACAGCATAATCCCAAAGAATCACCTGGGTGATTTTGCTGGATAAGTTCGTCCAATAGAATCACTTGCAGAGTAATATTACTTTCTAGGGTATCCTTCTGGATATAATTTTGTCCAGTATAATCACCCAGGTGATCTTATTGGACGCTATATCCTGCACGATCACCTGAGTGATCTTACTAGATAAGTTCGTCCACTAGAATCACTTGCAAATTAATATTACTTTCAGGGGTATCCTAGTGGATATAATTCTGTCCACTAAAATCACCTGGGTTATCTCAGAGGACATATTCGTCCAATACGATCACCTCGGTGATCAGGTCCGGTGATCCTAGTGGATATCGCGGAAATTATTCACTGTGACCCATAGGCCGTTATGACAGATAAAATGTTAAGAGACAAAACTTCTTATACCCAAATCAAAACTACATTACCCACAACGGAAATAACAAGTTCACATCATAAAACTATCATTTATATTTATGGATAAATTGGGAATACGACAAACTTCAAATTTACGTAAAAAAATACTTTCGTTCTTAACGACTGGCCTGGGTATCACGTGATACAGCACGTGATCCCGCTCGGAGAGCCCGGCGTCGACTGGCGCGTGAGAGGGGGGTATGGACGAGCAGTAGCCACGCGTTTGCTTGTGTGCGTAAAGCATTACACGTAAGAGATATCCATACTAATATTATAAATGCGAAAGTGTGTCTGTTTGTCTGTCTGTCTGTTACCTTTTCACGATTAAACCGCTGAAACGATTTTGATGAAATTTGATATGGAGATAGTTTGAGGCCCGGGGAAGGACATAGGCTACTTTTTATCCTGGGAAAATACCCTTATCCGCGATAAACGAATTTAAGGCGGACGAAGTTGCGGGCAGAAGCTAGTCATGAATATTCCACTGTGACCCGTGATCCGCTGTTGCCCATTCTCCACTACATTGATTTAAAAAAAAATGGAAACAACCCTACAATATGCGGGTTTCGGGCGAGATTTTCGTTCTCACGTCTTATCTTATATTAAAGTCAGTCAAATGGGTATCTTCAAAACCTTTGAATCCTTTCTTGATACAAGAGTAATACACAATATACGTAGGTGATGACGCACATCGTGTGCGCGATTGGGTGCGAAGCGGCGCGGGCGCGCGACGACTGGGAGACGGCGCTGCTGTGCGGAGAGGCGGAGGGCGCGCCCGCCGCCGGCCGTGCGGGTGATGCCCCCGCTCCGCACCACCACCAGGACAACTACTGCTTCGAGATGCTCTCCCTGGTCTGTATACATATTTCTAAATATACGAGGGCTGCTATTTATATATCCGGAAACCGGGATTACAATCTTCTTAAATAGCATATTTGACCGCCATGGTAAAATTTGAACTTTTTTAAGTATATAAGGTATATTTTTTCTTCCTTATTAACGCTCGTGTTTTGTTTTTGACGGGTTTTAAATGTCATCTCGCAGCAAGAATGGAACTCACTCGTGAAAATATTCGTGCTATGATTTATTATGATTTTCGGCGTGGTTTAACGCAACAACAGTGCATAGATCAACTAACTTCAACTTTTGGTGATGAAGCCCCATCTAAAACTACTGTGTATCACTGGTTTAGTGAGTTCAATCGTGGACGTAGTATGCTTACGGACGAAGTTAAGGCAGGTCGCCCGAAATCGGTCGTTGTACAACAAAATATCGAGGCTGTGCGAAAACTTATAATGGACGACCGACATGTTACGTACCGCGAGATAGAGGCGACTCTGGGTATTTCTATGACCAGCATTAATAGCATATTACATAATTATTTGGCTGTAAAAAAAATTTGTTCGCGTTGGATACCCCACAACTTAACAAATGAGCAAAAACATGCTCGCGTCGAATGGTGCAATAAAATGTTAAAAAAATATAACCGTGGTGACTCAAAAGCCGTTTATAACATCTATACAGGTGACGAATCCTGGATCTATGCATACGATCCCGAAACGAAGCAACAATCAACGGTATGGGTGTTTCAAAATGAGCCGAACCCTACGAAAGTTACTCGTGCAAAAAGTACATTGAAACAAATGGTGGCCTGCTTCTTCGGTATTAATGGCCATGTAGCTACAGTGCCACTAGAAAACCGTAGAACGGTTAATTCAGAGTGGTACACGACCATTTGCTTACCGGAAGTATTTGAACAAATTCGTAAAACTAACCAGCGACGAAGAATCATTCTTCATCATGACAATGCCAGCTGTCATACGTCACGCGAAACAACTCTATTTTTGGAGGGTCAAAATGTGGAATTAACGGGTCATCCGCCGTACAGCCCTGACTTGGCACCCAACGATTTTTATTTATTTCCAAATATAAAGAATAAATTACGCGGTCAACGATTTTCGACCGCTGAAGATGCTGTCGACGCATTCAAACAACACGTTATGGAGGTACCTCAGGCGGAGTGGCAGAAGTGCTTTAAAAATTGGTTCACGCGAATGCAAAAGTGCATAGATCATCAAGGGGAATACTTTGAAAAACAATAAAACTATTTTCAGCCGTGTACGTTTGTTTGTTTTTTTGTTTCCGGATATATAAGTAGCAACCCTCGTATTGACCCACTGAACGCCGATGGCGTCTAAAGTGGTCGACAGAATTTGGCATATTTAAAGCACATCCTCTAATTGGGTTGGGAAAATTCAGTTTCTCAGTCTGTATTTTATATTTTTTTGCGATATGAACTCACAATCTACAAATAGCTTATTTTTATTTAGAATTGTTTTTTTGGATATACTTTTTTAACACTCGACACGTGGCATTTGTACAGTTCCCTCGTATGAACACATTTTTACTTTGTCACAACACAACAAACGTTAATGCCAATAATAATAGAAAAAAAAAACAATAACTATTGTGTCCAAATCATAATACAGTTTTAGTTTTCTGGGACTGATAAATATTTTTCTGCAAAATCATGTTTTTTTTTAAATGTTACGCGTTTAGAAATTCAATTCCTATAGGTTTTCTTTTTATTTACTTTCATTATTATATTTTGTGTGGAACCAAATATACAATTCGGACCCAAAACTTTGAATTTAATATCCTTAAAAAAAATTAAGGCGGGAACGTGAATTTCATGTGTCAAAGATTTACGAAAATAAGTTATACATGTGTCAAATTTCCTCGCATATTTTGAGAAAAGCAGTATACATGCCTCGGCAGGAATGAAATTTTTTGGATTCGTATCTATTGAAGCAAAACTTCTTCAAAACCATACTCATCCACGAAATGACTTTTCCCGCCCTCTGCAGTAATATAATTTTATTTAATTACCTTTTGTTGGTAATTCTTTGACGTTTCGGACGTCGCGTTACGTCCATGGTCTCGAAGAAACTGGAGAGGTGGGTATCAACATCTTCTAGCCGCGCGAGATTTCCGATCTACCCGCGCTTGGTCTAGATTATTCATTTGAACACTAAGGTTGTCACTATACCGACAAACTACACTCACGACATCAGGCACTTCATCGGATGATGTTTGATGCTGCTTACATTTACTAATTACTGGATTCCACGAAGATGAAAGTTTGAAACCGTCTTTCCGGTTGAAATTTCGTTGTTTCTATTGCGGACTTATTCACCTGGCGGGTCTTAACAGCTGCGATATGTTCCTTGACTCTTTCAGCAATAGTGTGCTTCGTCTGTCCAGTATAAGAACTCCCGCAACTGCAATCAATCTTGTAAACGCCAGGTGATTGGAACCGAATAACATCCTTAGGTGATCTAACATACCCCTTGGACGTGGTGTACTGTGAAGGTCTTAATCCTTCACTATTAATAAGAGACAGGCCGTATGTAAAAGTAGTATATATTCCAATTTTAAGAACGACAGCTGTCTCGTTCCAGCTATATGACATTATGAAAAAAGTCTTAGGACAGACGTTGAAAAAAACATCAAACCCGTACCAGCTCCTTTTTATTTATCCCACCAAGAGCTACACCCCACATATTGGTGAAGGTGCGTGGGTCTCCGCACGCCACGCTCGGCGGAGGCGGCATTGGGTTTCAGTAAGACCCGTACATCGAGTGGAGCACGTGACTCCTAGCGAACTAATTTGGTGACTGACGCACGGTCATTAGACAACGAATACAGCGGAGACAAGGGTCTCACATTGCTACGAAGAGAAGAAAGAATAGCGAGAAAAAAAAGAAAGTGACGCAGAGGCTGAGCGTCACACGGCAAGCAATTTTACGGTGATGCTATTATTTCAATACGTATAACTTTTATCACCACATCATTCATACGTTATAAGATTACTAGGCAAAATAGATCTTAAAATGCAAGCAAACAAATGTCCCTTGAAGCATAAATACCAATTGAATAATTAATTACGATAATATACGTATTTTGATTGCATGCCATGATGATCTGATTTGGAAAAGTGCTTACATAATATTCCGAGACGCGAGACGTCTTGACGTTGTGTTAAACGGTCGGTGGAACTGTTTAATTTGCTATAGAAATCGTTTTATATAATTACCGCGTGATATTCTATTATAACAATCATCTCACGCTTTGTGTGAGTTTAGCAACGAAGGGATTCATCGTAGTCGCATCTCAGCATTTTTCCGGCGTCCCAGACATCGTCTGACAGGTCGTCAGAAACAGCGGTGAGCGGCAGGTAACGAAGACTACGCATTAGCAAAAGAAGATCACCGACGGATCAGTGATCATACGTGCGGTTCGGGTGACGAGTAGAGCTCTATAATTTCTTAGTGGTTATCCAGGATCATCCACCGTTTATCAAAAGAAAACCCATTTTCATTATGTATATAGATAAAATGCATATAATTAATTATAAATTATTGACAATTAGGTCAATCAACTTTTTCGGTAACTCGTTGCTATAGTTACATCTCATGAAACCATTTCGGCAATATGTTGACAGCCGGGTTTGTTGGAATTTTTTTCTATATAATTCGATCGATATTGTCTCCTAAAGTATGGGACTAAATAATAATAAAAAGTTGATCCACCCAGTTAAAATGACAATAATGATTAAATAGGGTGTGAATAATTAATAACTTTATCTTTTCGCAGAATAGATAGTGATTCTCTGAAGGTGAAGGTCAAATGTATATAATTAATTGTATATTAAAATGTATCTAATGTATATATATATATAAAATATTAGAAGGTTATTTTGTAAATAATTAATAATTTATGTTTCACAGAACGTTTAAATATTTAATATAAGGTTTTATCATATTGTTTGGTCACAAGAATACGGGTACATTGCATATGATAGAAAGGTTGTATGAAGAAATTTCTATAGACCTTAATCCACTTATAGTGTTCATTGAGTGTCATGTATGGCATATCTGTGTAACAAATCAAATGAAACACACAGTTAGTTGAAAATAATATAATTAAACTCAATTATATGTACATATTGTGTAAGTATGTGCTTATTTGTTGACCATATCAGTCGGTAGGAAGACAGATAATATATGGGCACTTTTATAATGTTTTTCTTTGTTCACATATTACGATCTATTGGAGACAACACGCTGCATGCTGATGACTTCCTGTCATCAGGCCACCACGTGGCAATGAGGAGCAGCAGATGACATCCTGTCATCCCAAAGATGACATCATGTCAGCCCAATGATGACATCAGGACGAGAAGTATGCTGTTAAGCATACTCTTCGTCAACCGGGCGAAATGATCATGGCACCGTCATGTTGCGTTATGGAATCTTCGCTGAATCTTCACACGCTGCACGATATGGCGCAGCACAAACCATGATGGTCTAGCAGGATGTGATTGTATCACAAACATCCACTTCACTAGCTTAAGATAGGATAAGTTAGATTGTATACATTTTTTATTCAGTCCTGTTGAAATATATAAGAAATATCGAACTTGATAAGTAGGTAGGAAATAAAATGATTTTTCTTCTGGTTTACTATTAATAAATTTTACGGATTATTTTGAAAGATAAATAATGACAGTAATGACAAGAGACGTTAGTGACGTTCGATATCCGTAATGTTTATGGCATATAGGTATCTACTAAGGTTTGACTACAATAATAAGGTACGACAGAGGTATGAAATGGAATATTGGTACAGAAAATTAGAGTATGCATGATGTACACTCTAGCTTTCTAAAGCATGAATGCTTAAGGTATTATAGGTACGAATGTGTAGAGCATACTTTATAGATTCTATGCTCTAGGCGTATATTAGAGAAGATATAGATATCCGGGGGTAGTCGAATGGTGCCCTAACTTTTTAACACAGGGTTTTTGAAATAAAACAATTTAACGGATTATATCGCGTATATTATCTACACATAGCAGATGTCAAGCACCGTCGGTGTAATAGGTCTGCAGTCTGTGAACATGTCATTGACAAACCAAACCACTCAATTAAGTTTGATAAACCTTCTATCTTTGCCAAAGAAAAAAGATATTTCCCAGGATGCTACGCGAGGCTATTGAGATTAAAAAGCATCCTAATTTCAATAGAGAAGATGGATTGTCACTACCACCACCTTGGGATCCTGTAATACATCTCATCAAGGAACAAGCAAGACACAGGACTGCAAAACCTTAATTTCCGAACGGTGTAAAATATCTTATCTGTTTAAAAGTAGTTTAATAGTCTCTGTTTTTTAAATATTATAATTAGTAATGAGGTAGCCTGGGAGTTTTTCTTTGCAGCGTTTCTTTTCTCCTCAGTACGCCTCATTTGTGAAATGCTGCTTGGTAAATTATTAGAATAAAATAATTAAGCCCTTCTGGCACATGTTTAACTGTCTTTACAGCTTAGGCCCATCTGGCATGTATGTACACCTTCATTTGTGTTTTTTCAAAAAAATGGGTAGTTTGCACAAATTGTAACTTTGACAGAGGAAAATACATCTTTTCTCAGTCCTCCCGTGACCATGGAAAGCTGGAAAGCTTCCGAAACGTCGGGAACTAAAATGAGATAATATACGCGATATAATCCGTTAAATTGTTTTATTTCAATGAGTAATAATCGCGGAAACAGAAGAAAATATTACAGGGTTTTTGCCTGGGTAAAGCTAGAGTCGGTAAGCATGTAGTTAGTTTCTGTAACATGCCATAGGCTAGGAAACATACATGCTCCGACCCTGGTTACCTCATAGCATGAGGCCATTCAGGATTTGTTTGTAAGGGATTCCCTGTGCAGGTAGGGACCATTGTACGCTAGGTAGGAATAGTTTTGTGTAGTGCACTACGCCCTCCGGCCGTTTTGGCAACCAAGTTTCACAACCAGGTGTTAAAAAATAAGTAATCATCTTGTTACGCAACTAGTTGCCCAATAAGAAAATCTATCCCTGAATCAAAACTAGCGTAGATGACAGTGGAGTTTCGCAACCAGTTGACGAAAAGGAAATAAATTTATTTGTTTACAACTGGTTACCAAACAAGACTTTCATTTCTCATTTCACAGCTAGCAAAGCGACATCACGTGACATCTAGAATATCCTAAAATCAAACAGACTTTTTAATAAATCCTATATACAAAAGTTTAAAGGTGTTATTTAAAAATATGAATATATAATAATAATAATAATACTATATATAATAATACTAGCACATTTTTCAAAAAATCTTTACAATTGAAAAATAACGAAAACGGTGGGACTTTTACTAAGGTGATATTTTTATATTTAGTGACCAGGTGGTCAAGGGGAGATAGGTATCTCCCGCTTAAGTTTGTCGTGCTACTTCCTGTACACTAATTTTATATTAAATTGTTAAAATTACCGAGTTAGTATCACTTCGTCTAAAAAAATCAGTCTTAGGACAAACTTGTCTGAAATATGTATATGCATTATATAATTGCATACTTTTGAATATTAATTTATAAAAGTAATTTGTATTTAGTGGGCAATGTTACCTCTATGAGTTAACACACAGAGTAGCTTTTATTACATAATTGTATACCTCTGAGTACTAATTTATACAAGTAATTTGTATTTAGTGGGCAATGTTACCTCCATGGGTTAACACACAAAGTAGCTTGTGTTTAACGTTATTTGGAAAATAAAAATTCCTATTTATTTCATTTTATTTCGTTCGATCTTCAACTGTCAGTTAGAGAACTACTGTGCTGTGGAAATTAATTGTAAAAACCAGTTAAAAGTGTGTGTTTCATCACAAAACTATAATACGCTTGTGCACTGAGTACTAGTGAATCACATATATTATTATCTTTGTGGATAAACCAGTGTGTAATGTGATATCTTGAAGAAATACGTCTGACTATCTCGACCGTGATAAAAGCATACCCTCAAATTTCAACATTTTATGTAGCTGTCAAATACAACATGACTGACACATAATTGAGTGTTGCCAGTTATGGGAGACGAATCCCCCAATAAAACCCCAAAAATTGTGGGTAATCATGAGACCCCAAAAAGTAAAAACCTTGTGCAGCAAGTATTTCATAAGAGTATGTTTTTGAACGAATCAACACCCCAAATGGGAGATGCACCGAAGGAAATGCAGCCAGGATCGGATCCAACTATGCAGGCCGAGGGGTCGCAAGATTTTATTCAACCACCACCATGGCAAAAAGTGCCTGTATCCAATCGCCATAAACGCAAGAGGACTTCTGATTCACCTCCTCAATCCTCACAAGTAGAGAATAGGTTTGTAGCTCTGCCCTTGGACCACGAAGAAGACAATACATCGGATACTGTGTCGAGACCTCTAAATAAAACCAGTAAACCACCACCAATCATATATTACGGAATTGAAGATGTGAATAAACTGATTTTACTATTGGGAACGACAGTCGACAAAAACACATTCACTTTCAAAACCACTGGAAACAAGACTATTTTGAACTGTGTGAACTTAGAGGTATATCGCAAAATCATGACTAAATCTCGTGAATCTGGCCTAATAGGCCACACATTCAACATAAAAAGCGAAAGAAACTACAGAGTAGTCATTAAAAATCTTCATCCATCCACCCCTTTAAACATAATTAAAGATGAAATTGAATCTACAGGCAACACCGTTACTGGAGAAATTATTAATGCAAAATATGGACCGGAAAAAAAAGCTACCTCAACGTTTTTCGTTAATGTACTGCCAGGAGCAAACAACAAAAAGATTTTTGATATGAGATATATTTATCACCAGTCAGTGGTTATAGAAGAACCCAAAAAGAAAAAGACTATCATACAGTGTCATAGGTGCCAAGAATATGGCCACTCTAAAAACTATTGCATGCGGCCTCCCCGTTGTGTCAAATGTGGACAGCCTCACTTAACCTCAGCATGTAAGAAGAAAGACCGAAATACCCCTGCCGAATGTGCATTATGCGGTGGGCCTCACCCTGCCAACCACAAATGCTGCGAAATCTACAAGGAATTGCTAGCTAGAAGAACAAACAATCAAAAACGCAAAGAAATAATAAGTAACATTAATCCGGAATCAAATAAGGAAATAAACACTAACATAAATCTAAACTCTGTTAATGAAACTGTAAAAAAGTCATATGCACAAATTGTTCAATCCACCAGAGAAGAACACAACTCAGCACCGTCTACCCACACTACTCTAGGATCTACCCTCGAGGAAATGCTCCTGAAACAAAATGAGAAATTCGACCTCATACTACAACAAATGAGTGCCTTCATGACCCTCATAACAAAACTGGTAGATAAGATTTCGAAATGACTGCCTTCAGACTAGCTGCCTGGAACATAAATGGTCTAACCCCACACAAACATGAAATAGAACTATTAATGACGGAGCATAACCTGGATATCATGTTAATATCTGAAGCCCACTGTACCTCGGCTTCAAATATAAAATTCAAAGAGTTTGACTGCTATTTGACTAATCACCCAGATGGTACAGGTCATGCAGGTGCGGCAGTGATTGTGAGAAAATCTATCAAGCACCATGCTCTGCCCGAGTACAGAACAGAACATCTACAAGCTACAACCATAGCAATAGAAGATATAGCAGGTTACTTAAACGTGTCCGCGGTATACTGTCCACCTAAGCACAAAATAACTCACAGCATGTATACAGAGTTTTTCGGAACACTTGGCAATAAATTTATTGCTGGCGGGGACTGGAACGCTAAACACAAGCATTGGGGTTCCAGACTAATAAACACCAGGGGCAGACAATTAAAGAAAAGCATAGAGGACGCAAAACTCCTTACTATCTCCACTGGCGAACCAACGTACTGGCCGACAGATCCTAGAAAAATTCCTGACGTACTAGACTTCTTCATCACAAATGGGTTGTCTAGACATTATCTCAAACAAGAAGCATGCCATGATAGTTGTTCAGACCACACCCCCGTGTTACTCACAGTGAGCTCTATGATAATTGAAAAGGAAAGCCCAGAAGTCCTTTACAATAAAAACACAGATTGGACAGCTTTTAAGGAATATTTAGACGAAAAAGTTAATTTAAAAGTTGCCCTCAAAACTGCAGATGATATTGAAGACGCAGCTAAATATATTACGGCTCTAATCCAGGAAGCTTGTTGGTTAAACACACCAGAAATCGATCGCACAAAAAGAACTGTTAACTATCCTCTAGACATCAAAAGAACACTACTTGAGAAAAGGCGGCTAAGGAGAGTTTGGCATCAAACGAGACTAAACAGTGATAAAATCGAATTTGACAATGAAGCCAGAAAGCTTAGAGAAAAACTACAAAACTGGCACAATAACACTCTAGAGACACAGTTAGAATCCCTAACTGCAACTAAAGCAACCAACTACTCTTTATGGAAATTCACGAAAAACATAGAACGACCTCAGTTAGCTAAACCGCCAATTCGAGATGATAATGGCTGGGCACGCACTCCACAACAAAAGGCAGATGCTTTTGCCAAACACTTGCAAAACGTGTTTTGCCCGAATGCCGCTTGTGACCTAGAATTTGATGAAGAAGTAGAAGCCATATTGGGCCAGGCTCTTCAAATGTCTCCCCCGCCATTCCCTGTAACTGTTCGAGAAACGTGGAGAATAATCAAGGATCTGAAAGATAAAAAAGCACCTGGCTTCGATCTCATAACAAAGGAAGTACTGAAAAACCTACCAAGAAAAGCTGTCGTGTTCCTGACAATTCTATTTAATGGAATCCTAAGAGTACAATACTATCCGTACTTATGGAAAGTCTCACGCATCCTAATGATCCACAAACCAGGGAAACCCGCACACGACGTTACTTCATACAGGCCGATTAGTTTACTACCGATCTTGTCAAAAGTCTTCGAAAAATTACTTTTGCGAAGAATTCGTCCCATCCTGGAGGAAGAAAACGTTATACCTGCCCACCAGTTCGGTTTCAGACAACAACACTCTACGGTTGAGCAAGTCCACAGGGTTGTGGAAAGAATAAGAAAATCACTGGAAGAGAAAGAGTACTGCTCGGCAGCATTCCTGGATATTCAACAGGCATTTGATAAAGTATGGCACAAAGGACTGCTCTGCAAGATACGCAATTATTTGCCTCACAGCTATTTTATCTTATTCGAGTCATACCTGTCAGGGCGCCTGTTCCAAGTTATGGAAAGCGAAAATACCTCGAATCTCCTAGATATAAAGGCTGGCGTACCCCAAGGCTCGGTATTGGGACCTGTGCTCTATACAATATATACAGCTGACCTACCCCAATTAGACAGTATTACGACTGCAACTTTCGCGGATGATACTGCCATACTAGCAAGCAACAAGGACCCACAAAACGCAACCACAATGCTGCAAAATGGACTAGACAAAGTAACGAAGTGGCTACAGAGATGGAGGATAAAAGCAAGTGCATCCAAATCAGCGCACATTACATTCACACTGCGGAAAGGAAACTGTCCACCTGTTAGACTGGAAAATGCAGTACTTCCCCATGTCGATAATGTACGATATCTTGGATTACATCTAGACCGACGACTCACGTGGAATCATCACATTAAGACAAAAAGAGAGGAACTGCGGTTCCGGTTCAAGGACCTTTACTGGTTATTGGGAAGAAACAGCAAACTATCCATAGACAATAAACTGTTGATCTATAAAGCCATCCTGAAACCAGTATGGATGTACGGAATACAATTGTGGGGAACTGCCTGTAACTCCAACATCTCTATGTTACAGAGAATTCAAAACAACATGTTGAGATCCATATCCAACGCCCCGTGGTTTACAACCAACACGGAAATCCACGTACACCTTAAAATAAGTACAGTGAAGGAAGAAATTAGCATTGTGACTACAAAATATCAGGAAAGATTGAAACAACACCCTAATGAACTAGCAGTAAAGTTAACATTTAGAGACTATGTGAAAAGACTAAAAAGAAAAGATGTCTTCTCAGATTGAACCCGACTCCAACATAATGGAACTTAAATGAGTAGATGCCCTCATTGGAGGACACACTCGAAATGTCAAGTAACACTTAACCAATCTGCTTATAGTTTTACTGATTGCAGATGAAAAGTAGAAAAAAAAAAAAAAAAAAAAAAAAAATTCATTTTATACCTTTTTTTTTGACAGAGTGTCGAAAAGTTAAGGAAGGCGCAGAGTTATAGAGCAGCCGACATAGTGCGTATTAATATAGCTAACATATCAAATTTACCACAAACTGTATTAAATACAATGGTAATCTCATGATTCGCACTATATCCGCTGCATGGTCCGTGTTAAAGTCCACTAAATTATCCTCTGCTCCCACAATTTCGCTCCAGTCTTGCCCATGGCGAAGATGATATTCGCAAGGTCTATTGTTCCTAGCGAAATATATAAATTATATTTATAAAGCAATTCTGCTTTTTTCATGTCCGGTATAACATTTGTGGACATGGGGCATCCTCCAGAAATACAATAATCGTTTTCAGGAGTTCGTGTGATGCAGCTGGTTCCGTTATAATTTACTTGCATGTCCATCTCAAAACCAAACAAATCCATGTTTGGCAACGGTGTTTCACAACCAGTAGTTAAAAAATAAATAATCATCTTGATACGCAACTAATTACATGACTTTCTAACTGTCGGAGAACTATTCTTCATTGGCAACTGGATGTCAAACCGGAATAGATTTTCATATTGGGCAACTAGTTGAATAACAAGATGATTACTTCTTTTTTAACAACTGGTTGTGAAACTTGGTTGCCAAAACGGCCGGAGGGGCACTACGCTACCTGCGTCCTCCCCGGGACGGCGGGATATGTGAAGGTCTTAATCCTTCACTATTAATAAGAGACAGGCCGTATGTAAAAGTAGTATATATTCCAATTTTAAGAACGACAGCTGTCTCGTTCCAGCTTTATGTCATTATGAAAAAAGTCTTAGGACAGACGTTGAAAAAAACATCAAACCCGTACCAGCTCCTTTTTATTTATCCCACCAAGAGCTACACCCCACAGTACACAGCTTTTATCGAATACTTTTGAAGTACTGTACCGATTTTGTCCGTTATCCCTCTTACGTAAGGCATTAAAGCCGGTTTCCTCACATCCTCGGGATGTTTTTGGTTTGGTCTCCGACTGGGCTGTTGCCTATTCACCCTATACCCATTCCATCTAAGATCCTTTTGAATATGCGAGTCTAAGGACCTTTTGAATAAGCGAGATCTCACTCTCTAAGAATTCCGGGTCGCAAAGGTCACATGCTCTGTTATAGAGGGTACTCACAACTCCTTGGAGGTGACGAGGATGATGATGAGACAACGCATTCAAATACCTGTCAGTGTGTGTCGGTTTCCTATAAAAAGTATGCGTCAGGGATCCATCTATTCGACTCGTCACTATTACGTCCAAAAAAGGCAGAAGCTACGTTCCGATTACAATTCATACGTAAACTTAATTTTGGAAAGAAACGAAATGAGATGCTGCAGTAATTGCTCAACCTCCTGTTTTCCATCCTTAGTAACGCAGAAAACATAATCAACATATCTCTTCCACAACTTCACTACCCATGGTTGCAGATCTAAATTGGCTTCAACATATTATATCCAGATGTATGCCATAACCGGTACCACAGGGCTACCCATGGCAACGTCAATCTGGAGGTAATGCTTTCTACGATATAAAAAGTAACTATACCATGTAGCAATACCATGACGGACTCCGGCATCCCATTATCACTGAGCCTTTTCCTGATCACTTTATACGCGATTAAGCCCCGTTTGTTGTGTTGTGATAATGAGTGAAAATCGTGTTAGTTTAATAATAAATCAATGATTTTTACTTTGGTCTACAGATATTAGTAAGATTTTTATTAAAGTAAGCTGTCAATGACTTGTATCTGTTTTAAATTGTTCTTGTTAATCTTTATACGAAGGAACTGTACAAATGTCACGACGAGAATTAAATCTGTGCACGGCGTGAAGAACTTGATAAGTCGTCAGTAAAGTCTGAACAAAATTAAACCATAAGACTCATCAGTCCTAAGTTCAAATTTTTTTAAATGTATATTTCGACTTATCATTTTCTTCAAGCCATGCACGGAAATAAAGAGTATACTATCGGGAAAAAAATTATGCAATATGCACACCTCTGAGTAACTTAATGTACTCAATTGTTCGTGTCATGGAAAAATTAATCCAGTTCCCGCTCTCCAGCTCCTGGCCCTGAGTGGAAGTGCGGTTGGGCGTGCTCATCTCGCGCAACGCACGGAGCTATTGTCCGATCTGTTGTCTCTCCTACACACCGGCAGTGAACGAGTTCAGAGACAAGTAAGCGCATTTGTTAGTAATTAGCAGCTTCGCATGTATTAGATATACATTTTTAGGCAGCAGCTCTAACGTGCAGGTTTTGCTGTAAACTAACAGAGTGCAAAATACGATTTTTATCCGAGCGTGATTCAAAGTATTTTTTTTAGACACTGCCGCGAATTGTTATTTTTCACTGTCGAGTCTATTACAAAATTAGAAATATTTGAACTTCAAAGCGCTCTGTCTCTTTCGTATCCTTATAAAGAAAGCGAGCGACACGAACAGGCTAATTGATTTTCGAATTAAACACTGAAAAAAGAACTTTAGTCTCATAACACGTTACTATACATAATAACATAAAAAAATAATGATTTAATCGCCTTATTTTTTAAGTTATTTATATTCTAAACAATTATTATTTCTAATAATTTGCTTATGGGTAGAAATGTTTTGTTTTTTTAATTAGACGGACTCAAATTATTATTATTTAGGTACTTCATCTGTTACACTATAAATGTTCGAGTGTGTAACAAAGGCATAAGTATAAACGTGAGTGCTTGCAATAGCAACTACATTATTGTGTTTGTGTATATGTTCCCACTGCTGAGGTGAAAAGTTGTATGTGCTACACGATACCAAACTTATTTTCATCTCGTGCAATTGAATCACTCGCTACGCTCAGGATTTTAACTTAACATCACTCGCTACGCTCATAATTCAATAATAGAATCCTTCGCTTGCTCGGGATTCAAGATCGGCCATTGCAGCAATAGACAACTTTGCTCTCTTCTGGCACAAATAACTATAGGTTGGCCAAAAATGTTTGCACTTTTGCAACATCGATAAAAATGAAACTATAAATGTTTTTCTACATTTTATTTACTAGCTGCTGCCCGCGACTTCGTCCGCCTTATATTCGTTTATCGCGGATAAGGGTATTTGTCCGGGATAAAAAGTTGCCTATGTCCTTCCACGGGACTCAAACTATCTCCATACCAAATGTCATCCAAATCGCTTCAGCGGTTTAAGCGTGAAGAGGAACAGATAGACAGACGGACACACTTTCGCATTTATAATATTAGTATGGATTTAACCTAGTAACAGATAATTGCAACTTATTTTTTAAACATTACATCATCCAGATGTCCTTCGTCTCGTCGTTGGCACTGCTGCAATCGACGACGTAAACTTTGAAAAACTCGCTGACACATGTTGCGAGGGATCGCGGCTATCTCATCATTTTTTTATAAAACTGTTTAACACAAAAAACCCGTTGTTTTCCCGTGAAACGATCCATTCATACTAATATTATAAATGCGAAAGTGTGTTTGTCTGTTTGTCTGTCTGTCTGTCTGCCTGTTACCTCTTCACACTTAAACCGCTGAACCAATTTGGATGAAATTTGGTATGGAGATAGTTTGAGTCCCGGGGAAGGACATAGGCTAGTTTTTATCCCGAAAAAATACCCTTATCCGCGATAAACGAATTTAAGGCGAACGAAGTCGCGGGCAGAAGCTAGTTATAAATAAAATTGCACAATGTGACCCATAGTTTCCCGCCAATTTCCCGCCGCTCACTGACACTTTCCGAATAATTCAGTGTTGCTATTTGCAAAAAAATACGGCCCGCCCTATATATGTATTTTGCGTCATATCATATCGTCTATCAATAGTTTAATATTAACACGGTTGATTGTTTACGTATGGTTGAATAACAAACATTCATACATTTTCTCAATTATAATATTGCCTAATAAGGTACCTAACATATATGTAATAAATCGTAATGTAATTTCACATTTAAATGTTGGCTTTTCAGGTAATATCTTTATTGCGAAGAATTATTATAGAAATTCCGCCTCAGAAAATGTTGGCGGCTGTGAACTACGGCAATGATTTAACAACAAGGTATTTATTATTTTCTTCTGTTTCCGCGATTATTACTCATTGAAATAAAACAATTTAACGGATTATATCGCGTATATTATCTCATTTTAGTTCCCGACGTTTCGGAAGCTTTCCAGCTTTCCATGGTCACGGGTGGAGTCCACGTGGAGCTGGAAAGCTTCCGAAACGTCGGGAACTAAAATGAGATAATATACGCGATATAATCCGTTAAATTGTTTTATTTCAAGGTATTTATTGTTATAAATAGATTCTTACTTACCAACACTTACTACCTAGATGACGATGGGATTGTTGGCCAAAGGTAATTGAATTAACAATTGCAATTACAAAATTTAAATGCAATTACAATTACAAGGAAAACGTAATCGCAACTTCAATTAACAATTACGAATACGAGAAATGTAATTGCTAATAAAAGTAGGTACTATTACATTTTGTAATTTTAATTTGTGGTTTAATTACTTTATTCAATAACAATTACTTATGTTTAATGTAACATTTTTGATCGTTTTTTATTTCCCAAACTAGCTTAGAAATATAAATGAGCTTTTTAAATTAGACTTTATTTTTGCCAGATTTTATTGTGTTTCTTTATCCAATATGCCATGGGTGGGTGCCTTTTATTAATTTTCTGAGGAACATACTTCTATACTATTATAAAGTTGTAAAAATGAAATTTCTGTACATTGAGTATATAAAAAAAAAAACTATTGTAACGAAAAATATTTATTTTTTATTTTTTGTATGTTCGTATGTGTCGTCGTGGCTTCATCATGCTAAATCGGCTAAACGGATTTCAACTATTTTTGATACATGGGTAGTTGGGTATCTCCAGATGGTTATAGAATACTTTTTTCCCGACTATGCCAAACAAAAAAAGAGGGGTTATGACTTTTTCTCCTCTGCGAACGAAGTTGCGGGCGCCTTCTAGTGTTTGATAAGTTCATATGTTTTGTGTAGAGTCTGGTTAGCCAAATATTGTTGTGGTATCACCAATTGTCTATGATTTAAAAAACGGCTAAAAGTCTGTTGTCAATTTATGTCATTCATTCAAATGGTCACCGGTGTGAAGTTAGCAGCCTAAAAATAGCAGCCCATGATAACCCGACCGAATAAAGAAGTCACGATTATATATCAAGCCTAACTGCGAAAACAATGTCTAAAAAGGTAAGTTAAAGACTAGAAACAAATACAACTAACTAATTACAGACAGTAGAGCCAGATAACCCTAAAATAACATGTAGGCTGCTAACTTCCTACTTTTATTTATTTTTTATCTAAACTATGTCCTTAAAAAAATGTGGTCGAAATTACACTTTTTAATAAAAACCGTAAGAAACAGCTTAGAAAACGCTATCAAACAAGATTACTCTCGTTGGATTTGAAAGAACCAAACTACCTCAAACACAGGTCTAAAAATTAGCATCCCAAGTCCGAAGTTCATATTAAACTAATTAAATAAAGGAAATTATCAAGATCACATATTTAACCTATTAACAATACAAACCTTTATCGGTAAGCTATCAAACAAGGCTACTTTCGTCAATATTGAAAGAACAAGGCTACCTCAAATATGAGGCTTAAAGTTAGCAGCCTCAGACCAAACTAGATTTTTATAAGTTTTTTATAGTAAGTTATCTAGATAACACTTTTTACCTATAATCATTACTAAGCTCTTTTAACAGGCTATCAAACAAGGCTACTTACATTAAGATTGAAAAAACCAGGCTACCTCAAATATTGGTCTAAAAGTTCGCAGCGTAAAGAAAAACTATGTTTTTCTTAATTTTGTATAACAAGCTATCGAGGTAACACTACTTACCTATAATCATTACTAAGCTTTCTTAATAGGCTATCAAACAAGGCTACTTTCATCAACATTGAAAGAACCAGGCTACCTCAAATATTGGTCTTTAAGTTAGCAGCCTACGGACAAACTATATTTTTCTTAATTTTGTATAACAAGCTATCGAGATAACACTATTTACCTATAATCATTACTAAGCTTTCTTAATAGGCTATCAAACAAGGCTACTTTCATCAACATTGAAAGAACCAGGCTACCTCAAATATTGGTCTTTAAGTTAGCAGCCTAAGGACAAACTATATTTTTCTTAATTTTGTATAACAAGCTATCGAGATAACACTTTTTACCTATAATCATTACTAAGTTCTTTTAATAGGCTATCAAACAAGGCTACCTTCATCAACATTGAAAGAACCAGGCTACCTCAAATATTGGTCTATAAGTTAGCAGCCTAAGAACAAAGTATATTTTTCTTGATTTTGTATAACAAGTTATCGAGATAACACTTTTTACCTACAATTATTCATTCCCTTTTTTTATAAGCTATCAAACAAGGCTACTTTCATTAAGATTGAAAGAACCAGGCTACCTAAAATATTGGTCTAAATGTTAGCAGCCTAAAGAAAAACTATATTTTTCTTAATTTTGAATAATAAGCTATCGAGATAATAATTTTTACTTATAACCATTACTAAGCTCTTTTAATAGGCTATCAAACAAGGCTACTTTCATCAACATTGAAAGAACCAGGCTACCTCAAATATTGGTCTTTAAGTTAGCAGCCTAAGGACAAACTAAATATTTCTTGATTTTGTATAACAAGTTATCGAGATAACACTTTTTACCTATAATCGTTAATAACCTTTTTTAATTAGCTATCAAACAAGGCTACTTTAATCAACATTGAAAGAACCAGGCTACCTCAAATATGAGGCTTAAAGTTAGCAGCCTCAGACCAAACTAGATTTTTATAAGTTTTTTATAGTAAGTTATCTAGATAACACTTTTTACCTATAATCATTACTAAGCTCTTTTAACAGGCTATCAAACAAGGCTACTTACATTAAGATTGAAAAAACCAGGCTACCTCAAATATTGGTCTAAAAGTACGCAGCGTAAAGAAAAACTATGTTTTTCTTAATTTTGTATAACAAGCTATCGAGGTAACACTTCTTACCTATAATCATTACTAAGCTTTCTTAATAGGCTATCAAACAAGGCTACTTTCATCAACATTGAAAGAACCAGGCTACCTCAAATATTGGTCTTTAAGTTAGCAGCCTACGGACAAACTATATTTTTCTTAATTTTGTATAACAAGCTATCGAGATAACACTATTTACCTATAATCATTACTAAGCTTTCTTAATAGGCTATCAAACAAGGCTACTTTCATCAACATTGAAAGAACCAGGCTACCTCAAATATTGGTCTTTAAGTTAGCAGCCTAAGGACAAACTATATTTTTCTTAATTTTGTATAACAAGCTATCGAGATAACACTTTTTACCTATAATCATTACTAAGTTCTTTTAATAGGCTATCAAACAAGGCTACCTTCATCAACATTGAAAGAACCAGGCTACCTCAAATATTGGTCTATAAGTTAGCAGCCTAAGAACAAAGTATATTTTTCTTGATTTTGTATAACAAGTTATCGAGATAACACTTTTTACCTACAATTATTCATTCCCTTTTTTTATAAGCTATCAAACAAGGCTACTTTCATTAAGATTGAAAGAACCAGGCTACCTAAAATATTGGTCTAAATGTTAGCAGCCTAAAGAAAAACTATATTTTTCTTAATTTTGAATAATAAGCTATCGAGATAACAATTTTTACTTATAACCATTACTAAGCTCTTTTAATAGGCTATCAAACAAGGCTACTTTCATCAACATTGAAAGAACCAGGCTACCTCAAATATTGGTCTTTAAGTTAGCAGCCTAAGGACAAACTAAATATTTCTTGATTTTGTATAACAAGTTATCGAGATAACACTTTTTACCTATAATCGTTAATAACCTTTTTTAATTAGCTATCAAACAAGGCTACTTTAATCAACATTGAAAGAACCAGGCTACCTCAAATATTGGTCTTTAAGTTAGCAGCCTAAGGACAAACTATATATTTCTTGATTTTGTATAAAAAGTTATTGAGATAACACTTTTTACCTATAATCGTTAATTACCTTTTTTAATTAGCTATCAAACAAAGCTACTTTAATCAACATTGAAAGAACCAGGCTAAGTCAAATATTGGTCTTTCAGTTAGTAGCCTAAGGACAAACTATATATTTTTTGATTTTGTATAACAAGCTATCGAGATAACACTTTTTATCTATAATCATTACTAAGCTTTCTTAATAGCCTATCAAACAAGGCTACGTTCATCAACATTGAATGAACCAGGCTACCTCAAATCTTCAAGTTTTTAAGTTAGCAGCCTACGGACAAACTATATTTTTCTTAATTTTGTATAACAAGCTATCGAGACAACACTTTTTACCTATAATCGTTAATTACCTGTTTTAATCAGCTATTAAACAAGGCTACTTTAATCAACATTGAAAGAACCAGGCTACCTTAAATATTGGTCTTTAAGTTAGCAGCCTAAGGACAAACTATATATTTTATGATTTTGTATAACAAGCTATCGAGATAACACTTTTTACCTGTAATCATTACTAAGCTTTCTTAATAGCTTATCAAACCAGGCTACGTTCATCAACATTGAAAGAACCAGGCTACCTCAAATATTGGTCTTTAAGTTAGCAGCCTAAGGAAAACTATATTCTTGATTTTGTATAACAAGTTATCGAGATAACACTTTTTACCTATAATCATTACTAAGCTCTTTTAATAGGCTATCAATCAAGGCTACTTACATCAACATTGAAAGAACCAGGCTACCTCAAATATTGGTCTATAAGTTAGCAGCCTAAGGACAAACTATATTTTTCTTGATTCTGTATAATAAGTTATTTATTTAATATTTTTTACTTATAATAATTAATTACCTTTTTTAATTAGCTATCAAACAAAGCTACTTTAATCAACATTGAAAGAACCAGGCTACCTTAAATATTGGTCTTTAAGATAGCAGCCTAAGGACAAACTATATATTTCTTGATTTTGTATAACAAGTTATTGAGATAACACTTTTTACCTATAATCGTTAATTACCTTTTTTAATTAGCTATCACACAAGGCTACTTTAATCAACATTGAAAGAACCAGGCTACCTCAAATATTGGTCTTTAAGTTAGCAGCCTAAGGACAAACTAGTAGCCTGGTTCATTCAATGTTGATGAAAGTAGTCTTGTTTGATAGCCTTTTAAGAAAGCTTAGTAATGATTATAGGTAAAAAGTGTTATCTCGATAGCTTGTTATACAAAATTAAGAAAAATATGGTTTGTCCTTAGGCTGCTAACTTAAAGACCAATATTTGAGGTAGCCTGGTTCTTTCAATGTTGATGAAAGTAGCCTTGTTTGATAGCTAATTAAAAAAGGTTTTAAACGATAATAAGTAAAAAGTTTTATCTCGATAACTTGTTATACAAAATCAAGAAAAATATAGTTAGTCCTAAGGCTGCTAACTTAAAGAACAATCTTTGAGGTAGCGTGTTTCTTTTAATGGTGATGAAAGAAGCCTTGTTTAATAGCTAATTAAAAAAGGTAATTAATTATTATAAGTAAAAAATATTAAATCAATAACTTATTATACAGAATCAAGAAAAATATAGTTTGTCCTTAGGCTGCTAACTTACAGACCAATATTTGAGGTAGCCTGGTTCTTTCAATGTTGATGTAAGTAGCCTTGATTGATAGCCTATTAAAAGAGCTTAGTAATGATTACAGGTAAAAAGTGTTATCTCGATAACTTGTTATACAAAATCAAGAAAAATATAGTTTTTCCTTAGGCTGCTAACTTAAAGACCAATATTTGAGGTAGCCTGGTTCTTTCAATGTTGATGAACGTAGCCTGGTTTGATAAGCTATTAAAAAAGCTTAGTAATGGTTACAGGTAAAATGTGTTATCTCGATAGCTTGTTATACAAAATCATAAAATATATAGTTTATCCTTTGGCTGCTAACATAAAGACCAATATTTGAGGTAGCCTGGTTCTTTCAATTTTGATTAAAGTAGCCTTGTTTGATAGCTACTTATAACAGGTAATTAACGATTATAGGTAAAAAGTGTTGTCTCGATAGCTTGTTATACAAAATTAAGAAAAATATAGTTTGTCCGTAGGCTGCTAACTTAAAGACTTGAAGATTTGAGGTAGCCTGGTTCATTCAATGTTGATGAACGTAGCCTTGTTTGATAGGCTATTAAGCAAGCTTAGTAATGATTATAGATAAAAAGTGTTATCTCGATAGCTTGTTATACAAAATCAAAAAATATATAGTTTGTCCTTAGGCTACTAACTTAAAGACCAATATTTGAGGTAGCCTGGTTCTTTCAATGTTGATTAAAGTAGCCTTGTTTGATAGCCTAATAAAAGAGCTTAGTAATGGTTATAAGTAAAAATCGTTATCTCGATAGCTTGTTATACAAAATTAAGAAAAATATAGTTGTTCTTTAGGCTGCTAACATTTAGACCAATATTTTAGGTAGCCTGGTTCTTTCAATCTTAATGAAAGTAGCCTTGTTTGATAGCTTATAAAAAAAGGGAATGAATAAAAAGTGTTATCTCGATAACTTGTTATACAAAATCAAGAAAAATATACTTTGTTCTTAGGCTGCTAACTTATAGACCAATATTTGAGGTAGCCTGGTTCTTTCAATGTTGATGAAGGTAGCCTTGTTTGATAGCCTATTAAAAGAACTTTGTAATGATTATAGGTTAAAAGTGTTATCTCGATAACTTGTTATACAAAATCAAGAAATATTTAGTTTGTCCTTAGGCTGCTAACTTAAAGACCAATATTTGAGGTAGCCTGGTTCTTTCAATGTTGATAAAAGTAGCCTTGTTTGATAGCCTAATAAAAGAGCTTAGTAATGGTTATAAGTAAAAATCGTTATCTCGATAACTTGTTATACAAAATCAAGAAAAATATAGTTTGTTCTTAGGCTGCTAACTTATAGACCAATATTTGAGGTAGCCTGGTTCTTTCAATGTTGATGAAAGTAGCCTTGTTTGATAGCCTATTAAAAGAACTTAGTAATGATTATAGGTATAAAGTGTTATCTCGATAGCTTGTTATACAAAATTAAGAAAAATATGGTTTGTCCTTAGGCTGCTAACTTATAGACCAATATTTGAGGTAGCCTGGTTCTTTCAATGTTGATGAAGGTAGCCTTGTTTGATAGCCTATTGAAAGAACTTAGTAATGATTATAGGTTAAAAGTGTTATCTCGATAACTTGTTATACAAAATCAAGAAATATTTAGTTTGTCCTTAGGCTGCTAACTTAAAGACCAATATTTGAGGTAGCCTGGTTCTTTCAATGTTGATAAAAGTAGCCTTGTTTGATAGCCTAATAAAAGAGCTTACTAATGGTTATAAGTAAAAATCGTTATCTCGATAGCTTGTTATACAAAATTAAGAAAAATATAGTTTTTCTTTAGGCTGCTAACATTTAGACCAATATTTTAGGTAGCCTGGTTCTTTCAATCTTAATGAAAGTAGTCTTGTTTGATAGCTTATAAAAAAAGGGAATGAATAGTTGTAGGTAAAAAGTGTTATCTCGATAACTTGTTATACAAAATCAAGAAAAATATACTTTGTTCTTAGGCTGCTAACTTATAGACCAATATTTGAGGTAGCCTGGTTCTTTCAATGTTGATGAAGGTAGCCTTGTTTGATAGCCTATTAAAAGAACTTAGTAATGATTATAGGTAAAAAGTGTTATCTCGATAGCTTGTTATACAAAATTAAGAAAAATATGGTTTGTCCTTAGGCTGCTAACTTAAAGACCAATATTTGAGGTAGCCTGGTTCTTTCAATGTTGATGAAAGTAGCCTTGTTTGATAGCCTATTAAGAAAGCTTAGTAATGATTATAGGTAAGAAGTGTTATCTCGATAGCTTGTTATACAAAATTAAGAAAAATATAGTTTGTCCTTAGGCTGCTAACTTAAAGACCAATATTTGAGGTAGCCTGGTTCTTTCAATGTTGATGAAGGTAGCCTTGTTTGATAGCCTATTAAGAAAACTTAGTAATGATTATAGGTAAGAAGTGTTATCTCGATAGCTTGTTATACAAAATTAAGAAAAATATAGTTTGTCCTTAGGCTGCTAACTTAAAGACCAATATTTGAGGTAGCCTGGTTCTTTCAATGTTGATGAAAGTAGCCTTGTTTGATAGCCTATTAAGAAAGCTTAGTAATGATTATAGGTAAGAAGTGTTATCTCGATAGCTTGTTATACAAAATTAAGAAAAACATAGTTTTTCTTTAGGCTGCTAACTTTTAGACCAATATTTGAGGTAGCCTGGTTTTTTCAATCTTAATGTAAGTAGCCTTGTTTGATAGCCTGTTAAAAGTGCTTAGTAATGATTATAGGTAAAAAGTGTTATCTAGATAACTTACTATAAAAACTTATAAAAATCTAGTTTGGTCTAAGGCTGCTAACTTTAAGCCTCATATTTGAGGTAGCCTTGTTCTTTCAATATTGACGAAAGTAGCCTTGTTTGATAGCTTACCGATAAAGGTTTGTATTGTTAATAGGTTAAATATGTGATCTTGATAATTTCCTTTATTTAATTAGTTTAATATGAACTTCGGACTTGGGATGCTAATTTTAGACCTGTGTTTGAGGTAGCTTGGTTCTTTCAAATCCAACGAGAGTAATCTTGTTTGATAGCGTTTTCAAAGTTGTTTCTTACGGTTTTTATCAAAAAGTTTAATTTCGACCACATTTTTTTAAGAGCATAGTTTAGATAGAAAATAAATAAAAGTAGGAAGTTAGCAGCCTACATGTTACTTTAGGGTTATCTTGCTCTACTGTCTCTAATTAGTTAGTTGTATTTGTTTTTAGTCTTCAACTTACCTTTTTAGTCATTGTCTTCCCAGTTAGGCTTGATATATAATCGTGACTTCTTTATTCGGTCGGGTTATCATGGGCTGCTATCTTTAGGCTGCTAACTTCACACCGCTCAAATGGTCTGCGGTTTATTTACATGCAAAGAAGAATATAAATAAATAATATTAACAATGAATTTACCGAGTGAGGTCCGCAAACTATTATTTAAGCTCGTAAATAATTACGACAATGTGCGTAGCCGACGTGAAGCGATGTACATACAACGAAAAACTGCAATGTTTACGAGTCGTAAACAATTTAGTAGGTTGGTGCTCTATAAATATTTTGATACTTTATGCACTAGTTCTAACATTTGCCTATAACTTTAATTAGGTACGTGAATTTATTAATAGCTGAATCTCATAAACAGAACAAAATGTGTAAAGAAACGGATAAACTAGAATTTCTGGATAATATCATTAAAACCAAAACATTGGAACGTAAGGAGTTACTTACTGAAGACAAATATTCAGAAGAAATCTGCGGACTGGTCAGTAGTAATTTGATATAAAAATATAAAATATATAAAAATATCTTGGCCAAAAATGTGTGTATATGAGCGACGAACGTGTCGATGGAATCCCTCACTTGGCCCATCGTGCCGGTGCAACTTTAGGTACCCTAACCTGACCCATGTCTATACCTACTTAACCTTATTACAGACCTTGGCGATGGATTAATATTATCGATTACTATTACCGAGCTAGATCTTATTTACACGCCACATTTAATTTTTCGCCTTGTTACAATGGTAAATAGTGAGAAAGTGTAAACATATGTGTTTGTCTTTGACAGTACTGTATATAGTGGTAGAAATTATGTGAGATGACTTTGAGTGCACGTCAACGTATATTTAACTTATTACCTTAGGTTTAAGTACCTTATGTGTGCACAAATAATTAAAAATATTTTCTCGTGTCAAAACTATAATTTCTACTACAAAAAGTGTGACCAGCCCAAGATTATTTTAATTTCGCGATTAAAATTGGGGTAATATTTCAGTAGCCAGACTCGAACCTACTTGTAGGTGTTTTTTTAAATAATTGTTGGTTGGTTTTTCAGTATGTTTACAATTCAGATTTCAAACATTAAAATTCTTTATGGGTATCGTTTTAAATTTTTTTGGTGTCTAGACTCGAAAAATGACTTCTATTTTGGATTGTATGATAGTGGGCATATGTTTTTGATGAATATGTTTTGGAAATTGTATCCACCTATTCCATCTTCAGGACCTGTTCAAAAACTTTTTTGATGCGGCTATGATTAATCCAATAAAATCGCATAGATTGTCCGACGAAATGTTTGAGATAAGAGTAGTAGACTAATAACCCATATGTCCTCAGACCATATATTTAAGTAGACAGCCGAAACAGCATTTAAAATCTTAACCAATTGTGTCAATGTTTTGTTGTGTCTATGACGTCAAGAGAGCAATTTAGTGATGGGAAATCCTATTTACCACCTAAACCGTTTAAAGGCGCCGCCGCTCAAACAGTACGTTTTGGTCTTCGCGGTGGCAGGGCGTGCGTAGGCAGTCAGTTTCTATTTAATTAAACATAGTGCTTGAAAAGAGAAGAAAGTTCACCATTGTATTTATATTAAACTTGTTTTAAGCACACCAAATGTTGAGTAATGAACGATAAATCGTCATTTTTATAGATGATGTAGCAATCGATTGTTTTATCGATTACACTTCGAGTTAATATACAGACGAATGAGAAAACGCATTGAGACTAAAAAAATCTGTAAAATTGGTCAATGCTATTAATAGGTACTTATAAATTGATTAAATTAAATGTAACTGGTTTATTACTTTCATTTGAATTTAGTGACATTCAACTAGCCATGAAATTTTCTCACTTTCAATTTAGACCATTTATTGCCACAATTCCGAGCAATTCTCTGTATATAATAATATATATAATTTAATTTAATACTATAATTTTCTGAAAATATATTATTTGTATACTTATCTAACTTTACACAGAAGCTTAAATTTTATAATGCGAATATTGCATTGCGTCAAATTGTACAGCGACATCGCATAAAACATCGCAATATACAACACTATTCAGTTAAATGGACCGAATATGATAAAAGTGGTGCAACTTGAATTTTAACACGTTCATTGCCAAGTCAAAATGCAAGACTTATACAGATGGCCAAAATAAAAAATATTTAAAAAAAATCCTGTCCTTAGTGGCCAGAACTAAAACCAGAAGCCAATACGCTACGGCCGCAATTTTGCGGCTCGAATAATATCGTATGGGATCATCACGCGACGTCGCGTGATTGGCCACAGCGTATACAGCCGCTTCACGCGACGTCGTGTTAACGAACGTATCGTTTGATTCATTATCCATTGCGTGCTATGACAAAAATGCCTCATGCATTGCATGGCGATACGCTGCAATGGATGCTGGGAAACACACTTGTTTATTAATGCCCTAAGAATTTTTGGGGGTTGTACTACAATGTCATTTTGGTGAGCTTTTTTTGTGACGCCACCGTTTAGGTCTTGAAAATTCGAGGAAATAAAGTATGTAATATAAATATAATAAAGTATAGATAGATATGTGTTAGAAACATAACTCAGTCTTTGCGTTGCGCAGCGGGGTAAAAATAACTAAAAGAACAATTAATTTAGGACCTTTAAATTAGAGCATTAAAAAAAGTTGGAATATAGGTACAGTACATTTCCATTTAACCGCCGAAGCTGCTAACTTTCCAATTTTCTTTCAAGTTAAACAATACTCTTATTGATTATTTTTATTAATTAAGAGTCCATTGTTAACTATGAAATTGATTCAATTTTAAACGTCAATCAAGAATCAATAATGATTAAAAACGTTGATAACAAAATAAAAACAATTCAAGATGCGACGATGTACAAACTTTTTAAATATAAATGCCCGAAGAATTTTAGGCGGTTGTGCAACACTGTCATTTTGGTGAGCTATTTAGTGACGCCACCGTTAAGATCTTATGGTCCCTTTTCATGATCGCCGATCATCGGCGAGCAGGTGGGACACAGAATGAGATGGAAATATATTGTGCTCTTTCTAACGTATAACCGCGTCCCACCTGCTTAAACAATAAATATTATGGATTCTCTCTACACAATCGGCGATGGCCCACGATTACACACAATCGTGTCTGTTCATTTAGTCACTGTACTCTGTGGAAGATGGACGTCGAAGTTATAACGGCTGCTGCTATATATTTGCTCAGTACGTATGTTCATTATAAGAATGTGGCTCAACAAAGGGCCGTAAAAAGAAGATGGAGGAAAAGATGGTGGTGGATCTTAAGTATTCACTGTAATAGAAGAAGGTAGTGATATTGTAATGAACGGGCGATTATGTGGACGCACGCACTATTATCGGCACGAATTCCTTTGATGTACCGAAAATTTACCGATTCCTCACGATCACAGGCGATGATGGCTACTGACAGACGACTATGCTCTCCACACAATCGTGCATGCCTGTATTCGCACATCATGGGCCAATGGTAGTTGTGTTGATGTGCCCAAACGATCGCCGATCATTAATTTACCGATGAACAGTGAAGCGTTGCACACGTGACACAAAGTATGAACAAAAACTGTAAAGTGTGTCCATTATTTAAATAATTGGTACAAATGTGATGATATGGCTAATGGGCAAATGAAGAGACTTTCATGAAGTTTCATGTTTATAAAGCTCTATCAGACCTACACCCATTTTTTTTACTTTTCGTTTAACCACATTATCACAATGGTTGTAAGTATATGGATATTAAATGAATAGTAGCAACACCAACACAGGCCACGTCTATCTTGTACGCTTGCCGTTCGACCTGAAATGACTACGTACGATCGGGTGGATACTCGCACGATGATTGTGCCGATTATAGACGATCACACGATCAACGATCATCCCCGAGCCATTAAACAACCACTTTCAAGCATCACGTCGTAGCTTGGTGGAGACCTTCTGCAGTACAAATTTCTTTAAACTGCGAATATGAAGTACTAGAGGAGGCTGAAAATATTGTTTACTATTATGTATTGAAGTAATCGATTGTAGTGATTGTGATAAAAATTAAAGTAGTTGTGTTGTAATTTGCGGTGGATTCCCCATGGTTAAACGATATGGTAAATGATTATTTAAAAAAAACGTACTTCATCACTTTTAATCGAAAGGGTATAACTCCGAGTTGGTCCCGTTGGCACTAAGTCGGGATCTGATGATGGAATCTTGGAGAAATCGAGGGAACTCTTCAAATGTTATAGGAACATGTACGGCGCTTTCGGTAATTTATTGATAAAGTCGAGAATTTACATTCAGTAAATAGGATTTGGTGTAAGGAAACTGATGATGAACACCACAGATGGCCACTAGAACTTTACTTCTAAACGGCCAGTGTTTCGAAGGTAGCGATTAGATGTGCCGATTCGAATAGTTAAATTACTAGGAGGAAACAAATGTACATGGTGCTATTGAATACGGTGCCATAAAACTGGTCTGATGCTGGAACCGGAAAGTACCCTACAGAATACGGTAACCAAACAACGTAACCGAGTCGTGTTTGGTGTTACTGGAATTGTCCTAACAAGCATTCTGAGTACAGAAGACTTATTTTTTAATCGACTTCTTAATCGATATTTATTACATAATAACAGTACAATATCTACATAACAGTTCTGGTGCTTAAGCGAAAGTATTACAATTTAACACGTACCTAATTATGTTTTATTTATTTACAATCATTATTAATATTTGAATTTTACAATTACAACGCGATTAATCACAAAAACGAATATAAAAGTATTGGACTCCAAATAAAAATCCCCTTTGGTCAAATGCATACTCTCTATTACCTCCAGCAAGATGTGAACAACTAAATGGCATGTTTTGTAGTAACAGAGTGGATGGATGTTGTTTTTTTTTTGCCAGGTTGTGCCCACTTGCCGTTACAACAAGATCGAACTACATAATTATATAGTAATGGACACGTTGTATTCCCAGGGTGACTCTGGTGGAGCATCTAGTGTGCTACCTAGGCAAGGCGATTACACTGCAGGTGAAGGTGAAGGGAGCCGCGGGCACGGCGGGTGCGGCGGCGCTAGGCTCGAGCGTAGCGCCCGCGCCTGACGTGCCTTGGTTCATGCGCGGCGACACGCCGAAGAAGCATGCGCACCTCGTCGCCAAGCTGCTCACCGACATGGCAGAGGTCACTACCTATCTTATTCTTAACATAGCCTCAATATTACATTTTATAACTACTTGTGGAGCAACTGGCGTGTAACTAGATAATGTGATCATGCCGCAGGTGAACGACGCGTCCAAGTAATATATAGGTATGCCTACTGCAATAATCTAACTGATTTTTGGAACTCAGAAAATATATCTCATACCATTTCCCATCATAATAGTCACTTAGTCACTATAACTAAGAACCATTGAAAACCATAATGTCAGTTATCATAAATATCTCTGAGACTTACCTTTTATTTTCATGCATTTATTCATCGTAACTGTTTTCGACCCTATTTTCCACTATCATATATTTTTAAGTAGACTTATTTCTACCCATAAACTTGTTTGAGCTTGGTTGACCTTTAGCCTGGTTAGGTTTGTTAGTTACTTTGCGTTCCTCAGACCAGAAATTCGTGGAGCTTCGTCGTCACGCTCACATCTCCCGGCATGAAACAAAACCTTCCAAACAAAAATTTTTAGCCTGGTTATGTTTTGTTAGTTACCTGGCTTCCCTCAGAGCAGAAATAGCGCTCAGATCCCTCAATCTTAATAGGTACCAGTAAGATCTTCAGATATTTTTACCTCGTGTCAAGAAACAAATGTAAGGAAATTCTAGAATTTACAAATGTCAAGCCGTTAGCCAACTAAATTAACAAAGTATGTAAAAGCGGTTGCAAGCATTTTAATTTATGAAAGATAAAATTATGAAGTATAGAATTCGGAAGAGTGATAATTCTGGTTTGTAAATCCATACTAAAAGAAACATTCGGAGGATCGATTTTATGTAATAAATAATATATGGACCCAATGGCTTCATCACGCCAAAACGGCTAAACGGATTTCAACCACTTTTGGTACACGGGTATAGGTGGGAATTCACACTTGGTTTTGTTATAGGATACTTGTAAATCGACTACGCTGAAGAAAAAAAGAGGGTTATTTTTTTTCTCCTCCGCTGACGAAGCTATATTACTTACACTCAGAGTAAACATTTCGGATCACCAAAATTTTAATAATAGCAATAGGTTATTTAAATTATTTGACACTAGTTTTATTTACATAATATCGATACCTTAGACCACAATCGTACTAACTGTTTAAGAAAAATGCTTGTAATTAGTACGTTACTGCACAAATACGTAAAGTTGAAATTCTATGGACAAAAATATTGTAATTAGTAGGAGTGTGAACTAAGGTATCGATATACTATTCTTCAGATTTCTCAACTGTATTAGCAATTTCCTTGATCCTACCTGGCTTTGCAAGGGTTCATAGGCTGCGGTAACTGCCTAACATCAGGCAGGCCGTACGCTTGTTTGCCATCTTAGTAGTATAAATATCAATATCGCAAAATTACGATTTTTGCAATATCTCGCTCCGGTAAAGTTTTAATTTTTCATAGGTTTTTACGAATTCGATTTACCTGATAACGGTAAATAAACCTGAAAACGGTATTTTTTTAACAATAATTTTTGCTGTTCATATTTTAAATTTTTATAAAATTTAAAAAAAAACTGCAATTCCGTACTATTGTAGGAAGTATAACGGTATTTTACCGAGCCGCAATGTTTGCTCTTGAGTGTATGTATATATGTATGGTGGGTTCAACTCTAGACATCACACACTGTCACTGGCGTGGACTACGTACTGTGCCGCACATTACACTGTATACTTGCTTAATAACATATACAGTATAATAACAGCATGTAAAGCTGTTTTCAGGTCTTTTTGAGTATAGATAGAGAAAACGTTCATATCTTATGTTCTTAATATGATGGATGTTATTCACCAGTAACACAAGAATGTGATAAAGATAAAGAAAAAAAAAAACAATATATTACCCCAGGAACGACGTGAATTTTGGGGAAAAAAGAGTCTGGCTCAGCAAATAATGCCTAAAATAATAAACTTGGTATTAATATTTAAGAATAAGAAAATGAACTTTTATTAAAGCCTGACAACAGTTTATTTGACCCTAAGATAGTGTCGCTGCAAACAGCTCACGTATGGCGAAAATGTGCTTACGTCATGTATAGTCGGGGTAGGTGGCATTGGCTTCACGTTGACACTCGCAAAACATTGCATACAGAGATTTCGGTTCTTTCAATTTACCTATTCGTCAAAATCTGATTCTAAATATTCAATATTTATATATTCTTTGTCTTCTGACTCTGACGAAGTCTGATTTTCATCAGATGTTGTGTCGCTTTCAGGACCACCAACCTCGATTATAAAACGTTCGGTCTCCAATTCGATTATAGGACTGGCGCAACGGCCTTTATTATGTGTATATGTATGTAAAGAGACTAAATGCGGTCATCACGATTGTGGTACGCTATCTATATAACATTTTTTCGGGCAATTTCCTTTCCACGATATAATCTGCCTCGCTTTAGTCTGATGTTTTCAAGACACAAGTCACCACCTGTAGAAGTTAAAGTACCATAGCACCAATATCCCTAAGTGTCTCTAGCACCTGGCCTCTCTATTCTACGCCTCATTAAATCATAACAGCGACTCGACTTCAATATCTAAGCTAGTAAAAACCCATGCTCACCTTACCATATACAAAATAGACTGAATAAAGTTGCCAGCGTATAACTTACGTATCTTACTAGCTTATTCTTATTATCGTCTTCATTTTTTTAACATGGTCACAGTAGTTGCTCTAATTTTCTTGAGTTACTGCCTATACGATAATAATTTAAATCATTAATGATATAAACTGAATTCAAAATAATTCACATAACTTAACTCAATATTAAACATTAAAATAAGTTTTATACCTGAAAACTATCTTCAACAAGCTTTAGAAAAGCCTTATTATCGATAGACACCTTTGTAGTTGCCACTTTAGCTTTTACAAAGCCCTAAATCATCTCAATAGCGTTTAAATCCTGCGATTTATCACTGTTGATATGGCGGTAATCTTATTTTTTTCTTTGTATCCGTATGTGGAGAGAATCGTGTCTATTTCATATATCGGTTCAGGTTTGTGACGTCTCCAAATCTCCATAAATCTAGCTTTGGATGCTTTTTGTGCAAATGATTTTTTTTTCGAACGCAGCCACTCTGCAATGACATGCTTTCTGTCGTCAGATGTTGGTGGTTTATTAATTCGAAAGGATAATATGCTTTCGATACTCCAGGTTCATTTTCGCTCTGGTAACATTTGGCGTGGTTCAGAGGAGTGTCTTAATAAACTATAGGCATATTTTTATCCCTTATTTCTTGTATTTGACCCAAATAACTTTCATGCCAAACCACAATATAGGAACGCTCCATCAATATTGACATTGCGTTTTTGGATCTCAGAGAGGAGCTGCTTGATAGGCTTGAGCCTTTACAAAATGTCTGCATCAGGTACGTGTTTGGTCTGCGGAAGTATGACCATGTTTCTAATTATCGCGCACAGTTCGAATGGTTGCCGATCCGCCGGCGCAGAGACGTACATATCCTGTCATTGCTCTTTAAAATACTTTTTAATTCGGCTTCTCCTCCTTACCTGTCTGAGAAATTTAGTTATATGGCTCTTGGCAGTGGACATCGCTTGCGGTTAAGCACCAACCTGACATTTGCCATACCATCTAACAAAACGCGAACTTATTCCAGGTCTTTTACGGTACACGCGGTTAAGTTGTGGAACGAGCTGCCGTTATTTTTCAGACACTCGCAGTCTTTAGCATCACTCAAGAGTAAATTGATGGCTTTCCAATGATTAGTAAAATAGTTGAATACGATTTATATTTATTATATACGATTGAATACGATTTATTATTATTTACGATTTATATTTGTTATATTTTATTTAGTTATATATTATGTAGATATACATGTATTTATTTATTTATATTACATTTTATTGATGTACTTGTGTTTTGGTTAGTGTTAGTTTCTCTATCTTCCTTATATCTTCACTCACTTGCTGAAAGGTTAACTGGAAGAGATCCCTAATAGGGATGAGTTCGCCTTTGTACTTGTGTCTTTTAAGTTGATTGCGTTTGTAACTGGTTACTATGTACAATAAAGTGTTTACATACACACATACATACATAAATAATATTGACCGTTGGTTTCTGCATTTTTTATATTTGAATCCCATACTGTGCATCAGTTTTCGTAAGTACTCTCTGCTGCCTGTAAATCCAATGCCTTTTTTCAAAGCAGTGAGCAGAGTTTTGATACTCGGTACTTGTTTTCGTACGGCATAAAATTCATTAATTTTATGCTTTATGGCCTTGAAGGATTTAGTAATGGAGTACGCATCGCTACAAATTTCCTAACTAAAATTTCTGCCGTTTTTCGAGATGGGCGAGGGAGGTAACACACATATAAACAATCTAACTACAAATGCATTTTTTCCTCTCGTTACTACGCACCCACACTAAAACAATACCATTATTCTAGTTTATCACACACTGCAGCATGTAAACAGGAGCAATAAATATTCAACCTTAATCATTTAGGAATACGATTAATTATTAGACAAAGGTAGACGTTTCTCCCATACTGAATTCGCTAAGGCGGATATTTGCTTGTAATTTCATACAAAATTTGAACGCCGGTAGACGTTATTAACATTAAATACGGGGAGCTTCAAACGTCAAATTTTCTCGACCTGTCAAAATGAAATACGAATTGTATGCGATATTTTTCAAACTAATTTTGTAATCGATTCCAAGATGCCTGAATTTCTTGAAAACGTTTCATGTATTTATATGTTGCAATATGGTATAATAAAAGCAAAAATGTGAAATGATATTCAATCCTTTTGTATGCCTGATGTATTTGAACGCTTTTAGCACCCATACACAGCACATACAGGCATTTTGACGGAGCTTGTCACGCGTAAATAAAGATTACAACACTGCCAATAATCGATGAATGAAGTAGTTTTTATAAAACGGTTGGACCATTGTACCAACGTCTTTGGCAGAGGGGAAACGACATGAAGGCGTATCCATTTACTAAATACTCCAAGCTTATGGCACATTTATCGAAGTCGTCTATTTGAATTCTCTTTTGTGGGTCTGTGTTTTGTACAGGGGGCAAAGTCAAGACCATCTCATTATTTTGAGAAATATTTTTTATCGTCGATCTACGTAAACCTGAAATTAAATATCAAAGTTTAAACCAAACAAATAACCAGTTCAATACAACCGCACTATAAAATGTCAATACCGGTCATGTCAACAACCAACTTTAAAACATTGTTTATTGGAATGGTATGTAATCCTTCGTCTTTTTAAAGCTGTAAGTATTTGATTGCATTCTCAAATCTTAATACAACTTAAACCAAAAATGCAGGATAGCTTAGATTTTTAGTAGAACATGATTGAAAAAAAAAATAGCTTTGCACAGTGATGAAAACAACATTACTTCGCCAAGTGTATATAATACTCACAGAAAAGTTCTTCAGTTTAGCCGAGGCAGAAGAGAACATCTACCACTAGTTTGTGTCAACTTTTGCATTTAAAATAGCTTTGATCCTAAGCAGCATTGAATTTACCCACTCTGTACACTCTTCAGGGGATATTCCATTCCAGACACAGGTCAGTTTCTCCTTAACACCAGCTTTTGATCTAGAAGGGTCAGGACCCTATTTTGTTACTTTCTATGGGAGACAAGTCTGGGTTGGCATGATAGGCATTTTTTGTTCTCTTCTCTCTGTCTTCAGCCAGCCATCGTCGTCTTTGCGGTATGGCACGAGGCACCCACTTGTTGAAAAGTAAATGCATTTCTGTTTTATTCACGTTGGTATAGACCGCAGCAAACTCTCATCCAAGATGCTTTTTACATCCGGTATTGAAGGTTCCATCTATAAATTGCAGACAGGTACTGACACATACTGTGCTGACATAAACCCCAAAATCAATACAGATGCTGAAAACTACACTTTTTGCTAAAGATATTATTTAAGAATTGCCAATTTCTCTCCAATGACTTTCAAGAATGAAATCATCGCTAACTGTGACTTCGAATTTCGATTCGTCACTCCATATTATATTGCGCCAATGATTGGCAGTCCAGTTTCTGTGTTCAATAGCGAATTTCAACTGTTAGTTTTCTGGTTTTTAGTAAGTAATGGTTTCTCTTTAGCAGTGTAAAAATCGTAGTCCATTATTTTCATTACTCTCTTGCAGGTATCGGCTGATTTTTTTAAATCACGTTGCGCTAAGTACGGTACGGTAAGTTCTCCTGGTCATGGACGACGATTTTTCTTGATGATCTTCTTCAGATACCTGTTTTCTGCTTTGCTGGTTTGTCGCAGGCGGCCAGGTTTCGAACTGTTCCGTGTTTTCGGAGATGCTCTCTGGCCATATGAATTGTAGATCTTGGCAACGAAAGGTCCTTAGATATTTGCTACATAGATTTGCCGTTATTGTTACTGGATATTATAATTTTCCACAATTCTTCAGTCACTGATTTACCTCGTGCCATTTCGATAGAATAATGATTATGTATTTTTGATCTTTTTTCTGAATTTGCCTTTTTATATAGCCCTCTGTCATTGTAGACGATAGAAAATATTAAATTTAAATTATTATACTACATTGAACAACTTAAAAAGCAGTTAGTTTCTTAAATAAACGACCTTTTTTGCCTTAAATATGAACTAGACGTAATTTTTGCTTGCGAGATGTTAACTTTATGATCTACTAAGAGTAGAAGGTGCTCGCAACTTCGTCGGCGGGGGAGAAAACAATTCTAACCCTTTTTTTCTTCAGCGAAGTCGAATAATAAATATCCTTTAATCATCTGTGGATGACCAGCTACTCGTGTACCAAAATTAGTTGAAATCCGTTTTACCCCTTTGGCGTGATGAAGCCACAACAACAAACAAACATACAAAAAATATATTTTTTGATTCAGTGACCTCCAAATAGTCCACCTAAATATTTTTTTGGAATAATCTACAATGTATAGAAGAATTTTAAATTAAATAATATTATAACACTTTGTACAACGTAAGATCAAACTAGTTTAAATGACTTCGTTTGAAGCGTATTCCACCAATCATCATAGTCAATCTGGGTATGAATACCAGTCCAGTCTTTGTAATAAATATCGTATTTTGAAGCAGTCTAACGCAACTAGGAACAAAAAATCTTTTATATGGACTTTGCATGGCAAACCGTTCCCATGACACGGAAACAGTACGTCAGCAGTACAGTTTATCCGTCATGTCATACATTGTCAACCATATTGCTTTGCTTGTCATTGCGGCTCGCGTGTTTAGTATGTTTGTTTTTAGATTTCTAATTAAATTATTCTTAATTGTTATTTAAAGTAGTGAAATGTGATTGAACACTATTTAGTGAATACATTTTGTGAAAATGCCACCGAAAAGAAGGTTTATTATCACATGTGAAATTTGTGGAAATCGAGCTAGTCATGAAAATTGCGATAAAGGATGTTTATGGCGAAATTTCTCTGAGGTGAAGGCCGGTAAGTATTGCCTTAGATTCTTTTAGCCATATTTAAGTGCAGCGTACTAAATATATAAACAAAATTAGATGTATTATATCTATTTTCATTATGTACTAGGGATGTATTGTAACTATCGATAACTACAGGCTTATTTGTTTATTTTAGTGGAAATAATTATACAAAATAATTCGAACTGCGTGAGAACTTGCATAAAATATGATCATAAAAATACTTCGAACCTACGTTTCAACTGAAAAGTTTACTGTCATCCATACCAGAACAAATGAAGATTCTTACATTTATTTGTTGAGTAGTAATTATTTAATATGTTGACCTTAGATATTAGAAAATATATCTGTTGTAATTAAAAAATATTTTCAGATGCAGACAGTGGGCCACGTCTCAAAAGAAGATCTAATAACGCTAATAAAACGATAAAAATTACATTAAAAGAAAAAACTTGTTATTTTATTTCGGGTTCAAATTTAAGTCCAACCTTGTATTAGCATATTTAAATAAATATACTCTGTACAACATAGGACTTAAACGTGGACACGATCCTAAACCAAATTTCGATTACAAAAATTGTTGACATGAGCCTATATTCCAACCCGGCCCATTTTATCGATATCGATAAAAATCGCAAGCGTATACTACACTATTTTAGCCTGTTAGATTGGTACTACTGCTGTTTGACGGTTCTTTGACGTACATGTTGGTATGAGTGTGTCATGCAAATTGATTCTACTGGCTAGTATGAGAGTCCCGCCTCTTAAAACGTAGTGGTTATATTCTCTTTGTTTTGAAGTGCGAATTTACGACCTTATATTTCATTGAGGCTCGTAGAAGTTAATGGGAAACTTTATGTGCTGATACTAACAGTGACAGCTGTTACCACGATGTAGTTTTATATCAATGTATATTTTAAGACCATACAACATTATTACAAATAGATACGGTACACAAGTCAATTTCTCAACTTTAAAAGAGGAATACACGATCGGTCGGTCTTATTGCTTAACCGAGAATGTTTCTTCGCGCCTAAGTCGCTCAACCAGCACCCTGACGTTGTTGACGGTTATCAATGTTATAATGACGTCTCCAGAATTTTCAATGCAGCTTCTTTTAAATTCCTTATTATTCATATACAAAACCTTACAGCTGCATACAGTGCATGCAAGTGTTGCTAAAACTCGCGTGTTTGTAATGGTGACATGTTCACGAGTCGCTTTTGCAGGACAAGCTGTCGGTGGCCTGGGGCGTGGAGACACGCGCGGCGCTGGCGGCGCACGCGGGAGCCGTGGCGCAGGTGCCGGAGGCGGAACGGCGCCCCGCGCGCTGTATGCTCGCGCCCACGCTCTGGATGGCGCTCGCTGCGCTCTGCGTCTGCGACCAGTCGCACCTCGACATGTAAGTATCGCAGGACAAGCTGTCGGTGGCCTGGGGCGTGGAGACGCGCGCGGCGCTGGCGGCGCACGCGGGAGCCGTGGCGCAGGTGCCGGAGGCGGAACGGCGCCCCGCGCGCTGTATGCTCGCGCCCACGCTCTGGATGGCGCTCGCTGCGCTCTGCGTCTGCGACCAGTCGCACCTCGACATGTAAGTATCGCAGGACAAGCTGTCGGTGGCCTGGGGCGTGGAGACGCGCGCGGCGCTGGCGGCGCACGCGGGAGCCGTGGCGCAGGTGCCGGAGGCGGAACGGCGCCCCGCGCGCTGTATGCTCGCGCCCACGCTCTGGATGGCGCTCGCTGCGCTCTGCGTCTGCGACCAGTCGCACCTCGACATGTAAGTATCGCAGGACAAGCTGTCGGTGGCCTGGGGCGTGGAGACGCGCGCGGCGCTGGCGGCGCACGCGGGAGCCGTGGCGCAGGTGCCGGAGGCGGAACGGCGCCCCGCGCGCTGTATGCTCGCGCCCACGCTCTGGATGGCGCTCGCTGCGCTCTGCGTCTGCGACCAGTCGCACCTCGACATGTAAGTATCGCAGGACAAGCTGTCGGTGGCCTGGGGCGTGGAGACGCGCGCGGCGCTGGCGGCGCACGCGGGAGCCGTGGCGCAGGTGCCGGAGGCGGAACGGCGCCCCGCGCGCTGTATGCTCGCGCCCACGCTCTGGATGGCGCTCGCTGCGCGACTGGTCGCAGACGTGTCTCCCGCATGGAGTATGCGCAACACAGGATGGCAGGTAGTACGATGCTTCCATCATCGTTCAAAGTCGAGTTCGAGGCAAAGAGGGACCCAAAAGATCGACTTTCTCTTTAGCACTGTGGTCCAAGTTACCATCAGTATTTCGCAGGGGTGGTAAGGACCACCAGAAGGTACGACTTCCAGAGGGGTACCCTGCGAGTTGCTCACCAATTCCGCCGACGAAAGTGAATTTAGCTTTGGCAATTTCTCGTTTACTGGCCCTCGAAGCAGCATTTAATTTGCGTTCCACATCAGATATGTTAGGATCCTTATTGATACGGGAAGTCGTACAAGCCTCATACAAAACTTGCCTTAGAAGTCTGGCTTCTTTTCAAGGTCGATGAAACCAGACCAGGGCCGTTTTTTGGATCCTCATTTATTAAATTGTTGATTGTTTTAATTTAATCTGTACTCTACTGGTGTTTTTCAATATTATGTTCTTTTACACAATGAGGATTGCTTTCTTTTTAGTTTACGGATAAAAATAATACAAGAAATGTAAAAAAAAAACAACTATTTCACGTCTTTTTTACTTCGAACTTCTAATACCGGTAATTTACCGGTTTACTGGTTTTGCACTACCCAAGTCGGTAAATTACCGGTTTCAAAATTATGCCGGTACTTTCATTCCCTAAATACACTACATGCTTGGGGTTTTTTGGTGTTTGTAAAAGTACAATGAAATCGAAAATATTATTATGCTTTGTTAACATTTAAGTTAGTGAAGTAAAAGATAAAGGCAAGAATGTAATTTTTACATTATTTAGCAGTTTATTAATCTGTCGTTTGTACAAACGAGACAAAAAACGGAAAATGAAGACGCATTTCGGATAACTTTTCTATCGAGGAAATTTTAAGCAAACATGTTTCCTCGTTAGGCGCTGAATCCATACTAATATTATAAATGTGAAAGTGTGTCTGTCTGTTGCATCTTCACGCTTAAACCGCTGAACCGATTTGGATGAAATTTGGTATGGACATAGTTTGAGTCCTGGGGAAGGACATAGGCTACTTTTTATCCCGGAAAAATACCCTTATCCGCGATAAACGAATTTAAGGCGGATAGAAACTAGTAGTTTATATAGTCATAAAACACTTATCTGAAAACCAGCCTGTTTTAAATACTAGGTTTGACAAAAAACTCACTAAAAATTGCTTAAATTTTCGATGTGTGGGTGCCCCCTTAACGGATTTCAAGTTTATAAGTATTTTTGGGTACACTTTTTATCCGATTACACCTTCTGAGTCAAAATATAATAAATTAAAATTCTTATTCTAATTACTACAATTATGAAAGATTAAACGATTGCGTATGTCATGAGTCATGACACACAATGATAAAATAACACGTTTCCTGTCCGGTTACCCCCAATGTGGGGTCACGAAGTTTTTTCTCAGGAGTCCGAATATTTTTATAGGGACGGTGAATGTGTTAAACAACAATATTTTAATTTTTAAATTACCGTACAGCTTTACATAAGATGTCAACTAATAAAAAATATTTCTAGGGGCGGCACTCCATACATGTAATTGAAACTGAAAAAAGAAAAAATATTGTGTGGCACATATTTCGACAGTTCTTCTTAAAACAATTTGAGGTTTCTAAAAAAAAGTTTGATCTAATAAATATTTTCGGAAATAACCGCTCCGAAAGTAGCATAAAATTGTGTACTCCTCTATTTTCTAAACGGTCTGGCCAAAAAATTTGAAGACATGTACAAAGATAAAACTTAATAAATACCTACTTTCAACAATCATTTTTTTCAACATGATCGGATGTCACGTTTTTGAGTTATTGCCAGAAAACTGCGCTTCTCAGCAAAAGGACGTAATTGCCGTAGAGATACGCTCTTTTGCTAGTGCTTTTTTTTCATATATATATATTTTTTTCATTATAGTGCATTTTTTGTATAAAACGGCTGTGGAACTACACTGAGCATGGTCCGACATGCTCTTGGCCGGTTTTTTATTTGTTAAGAATCGAATTAAATAGTTTGCCAGGGTTTGTATTACATAAAACAAGTCTAGACGCTCTGCAAGCTGCAATTGCCACAGAGTGGGCGTAAATATCCTTGGAGAAGCTGCAGCATATCGTGGATCAGTTTACAAATCGTTTGCATTTCAGAAATTTGAGATTCAAAGCTCAAGGAGCATATTATGAAGGCAATGTGTATTTTTTTTGTTAAAATTGTTTTCATTTTTAGTAAATTTCTGGATCCTGCTCATAAAAATAATTCGAATAGTAGGGTTGTATTTAGTTATCACAAGGATAAGGATAAGTGGGGGGGGGGGGGAAGCTATTTAGCAATAAAATAATATAGTAGATATATAGTTACCTAATGATAACGACTTGGTTCTTTGAGTGTTTGAAGTTACACGGGCTACTAACTTTATCACCTGCGCGAGCGAAGCTGCGAGCAAAGGGTAGTTTTTAATATATTAAAACAAATTAAAAAAAGTCGATTACCCAATTATCTTTGGTAATATCTTATGTATCTTTATTATACTGCTGCACAGTACGGCGGGCCCCGTGAGATGGAAGAGGGTCCTCCTAGAATATCCGTCGTCCATTTGATATAACAGTTAGTTGCCAAAATATTGTTGATTCCAATGACGAAGTACAGTCTCAAGAATAATTCCTTTGTATATTTCTTGTCAAATTTTGAATTTGAATTCTGAGTTTAGACTGTGGAGCAAATACGTGGATTAATAAGCTGAAAAGAGCCGCCAGCTTTTTCTCTTGATAATTTAAATCCAATGGATTAGGGTTAGTGGTAAATCCTAGAAACAAGCACCTTTGCTACATAACACAAAAGTTTAGGCGCACTGAAAACTACCTACACTTACCACAAACTGGGCAAAAATTACCCCAGAGGAGCTGCTATCGTTCATAATTATAACAAGGTTTGCAATAGTGAAAAAAAGAATAGATTTACTTTTAAATGTAATTTTTAAAAGTCATATAAATAATTGAAAAACTTCTAATTAACGTATTTTTGGGCCATCAAGTACAGGCGTAATCAGCGTTTTAATAACTAACAGAGCTTGATGTTTTTGGTCCTCAACCCTTTTCCCACATAGTACTAACGCAAGCACATGTTATGATCAGCGGCGAGGGTCGGGAGCCGCGGGGGCGCGACGCGGCGGCCGAGTCGCGGCCGTACTGTGCCAATCACGACGACGGCACCACCGCCGCCGTCATCGAGTGCCGCGCGTGCGGCCCGCTCTGCGCCGAGTGCGACCGCTGCCTCCACCTCAACCGCACGGCGCGCACACACCATAGACAGGTACCATGCAATTCCGGTCTTGCGGAATTATCTCTCTCTTGGTTTCGTCCCATTTTACAAGATAACTCCTGAAGGATAAATTGGGCGTGATCTGGTGAGATTGTCGAAATTAAGCGGTAGCAAACAGCGACGCGTGCTGATGCTATAAAAAACATGACGACTGCAAGGCTGCAAAGTTGTTATTTGGCGCGAGTGCTTTAATTGAAAACCGAGCAAGCGAAGCAAGCTAAGATTAAACCACGAGCGGAGCGAGTAGATAGATCCCTGAGCGGTAGCGAGGCTTTCTCGGCACGAGAAGCCAAATAATTTTGCAGCCGTGCGAAACACACAACTTTTCACCTCACTAAAGCGAGGAAATGTGTGATGTAATAAAACTAAGAAATATGTTTAAAAAAAATTAAAACCGTTTTTTTTTCATTTAAAACTAGTAACATTGAACTTAAGAAACACACCAATAATAGTTATAACATGAAAACAAATAAACATATTAGTAGTAGGTACATTACGGCATAGATCAGTAAATAAGCCATACTGGTCGAGTATGAGATACTGGACCGACTGGGTCGTAGGCTCTAACATAATACGAGGCCAGAATGGCATTTACGGTCGAAGCATGTAGGTATAGTGTCTTTTCTGAAAAATTTAAGTTAAGAATATTTTAGAACAATATACTAAGCCCGCCTTAATTCGCATATATTTTTTTAACATGGACTTTGCGTTTAGTTATTTTCACGGACTTATCATAGGAATCAAATTTTTAATTAAAAAAGATATATATATTCCAGAAATAATGTTCATATAACTAAAACTGATATTATTCCAAAAAATAAAATAAAAAACAATTCCAAAATACTGACATTAATTTTGACTTGTTTCTGCTATTTTATACGGTTTAGTTATATACAGCTTATAAACTATTTCCGTGCAAACGTCATTGGCACATTGTTTTTTTCTTTAATCATGTTATTTTTTATCTCTCAAGACTTTCAACCTCTTTTCGTTTTTTCTTGGATAAAAAAATGCAATCTTACTATTCATAAAAAACAATGAATCGTGTCTATGTTAAAAATAATTAATCAATTTTTCAATAATAATATATTTGTCGTACGTAAAATAACGTATGAGATGATTAATGAACTTTTTAATTCATATACGACCTCATCGCACTCTTCTCTCATCTTTAGTCTTCGTACAGATCGGATTTAAGAAAAAAAAAATTCGAACTTCAAATGACTTTTGCAAGCTAGCGTATAAATAGTACATTTCGATGCTAGTGCGGAAAATATATCATTACCGCAAGAGTACCGAGACTCGGGATGAGTGAAAAATGACATTTCCGCACGTGTATCGAAAGACGTTTTTTAATACAGTTGCGAAATAATTAGAAAAAAAACAAGTAATCATCATCATCATCATCATCATCATCATCATAATCATCATCACCACCATCACTATCACCATCATCATCCCATCATCACCATCACCATCACCATCATCACCATCATCATCCCCACCATCACCATCCACATGCCCATCATCATCATCATCGTCGTCGTCACATCGTCATCGTCATCATCATCATCATCATCATCATCATCATCATCATCATCATCATCATCATCATCATCATCATCATCATCATCATCATCATCATCATCAGCGTCATCGTCGTCGTCGTCGTCGTCGTCGTCGTCGTCGCCGTCGCCGTCGCCGTCGTCGCCGTTGCCGTCGCCGTCGCCGTCGCCGTCGCCGTCGCCATCGCCATCACCATGACCATGACCATGACTATGACCATCACCATGACCATGACCATGACCATCACCATGACCATCACCATCATCATCACCATCATCATCACCATCATCAATAAGTATTCATGAATTGGAACAAGTATAAATTTAAAAACATTGGAAAAGTAAAAAGCACTAGTTCGCGAAAACCATCTTTGCGCACGCTAAACAGCTACGTAAAGTAGCAGTTTTTGAACAACTGTATTCAAAATAAATTTTTCCACGCAGATTTGACGCTGTAAATTGAACTTTTGGAATGGAAGGTGAAAAATGAAAATTAGAATTATCTTTTGCGTGTTTCTAGCTTCTTACGACTTGGAGAGAATGGGATGGATCACCTTGACTCACCACTAGTTGAATGAATTCACTCTTGGAATTAATCTGGCACCCTTACCATAAGCGTTAAAAATACAATGGGTAACAATAGAAGATAACATGGGAGTCATGGTATTTAATTATTAATCGGATTATTAATATTGGTTCCAAAGATTTGTAAAGAAGAAGAGAGCGCGATCCGTATTGACATCCACGAGGGTTGCGGGCGCGCGAAGTTGTTCTGGCTTCTTCTTCTCGTGGATCGTCGCACGCTGAAGGCGCTGGCGGAGTTCCGCGGCATGGAGAGCGGGTGCGAGGGCGCGGTGGAGCCGCCAGCCGGGCCGCCCGGCCTGGCCGGTGTGTGCCGCTTCTGCGGCGCGCGCGGCAACTCCGGCCTGCTCGCCATTGGGAACGTGTGCGCCGACCACCAGTGCCAGGTACCCTTACACTGTCTACGGAGGAAGCAGTAATAGACGATATGACTGAATTTTTATTTTTGTTTTAATAAAGGCTCATGTAACGAACAGGAACGAAAAACATTGTTTCGATTAACTATAAAAATAATTAAGAACCATCAATATTTTGATTCTATCTCTTTCTAGTAAATCATTATTTAATATGGACTTTATATGGCCGTATTGTCGTGTGACGTAACAGTACATGTTGGACTTCTGTCAAATCGTTGACTAATTAGTGCTTTAAAATGTATCATATATCATCCGTATTTTTTGGCCGATTTTAATTTCTATTTTTTACGGTTGTTTCATAATTTGTTAAGAAAAGCGATAAAAAATTAATGTATGTGCCCTATTGTTGCGTGATGAGATTTATGATCGTTTATTTGTAACTGTTACTGTCATAGTAAGTGTCGTGAGTTAAATCCTGCAGTCTACGACACTTGACATTTCTCTAGGGTATCAGCGTAATTCGTCCCATTCATTTTTCGTTTAATTCGTATTTCGTCTCATTCTAAATTCGTCACACATTCTTTATTCGTCTTGTTCGCTACATGTCTCTATCTTCCTAAGTCTAATCATGTATTTGTGTCAATCTTAATAAGTCTTAATCGTATTTCGTCACGATCTTCCTAGGACTCATTCTTCATTATTCCTTTTCGATTTTGGTCTCATTCAATTATTCGCCTTATATTTTTTATACGTTCGATTTTGGTCACACTCGTAATTAGTCTTATTAGTTTCCAGTTAATTTGTTTATTATACTATGAATAGACGATCCGGCAAAAAATATGAATATAGCGACTAAGACGTACGTTGGTACGGGACGAGTAACGAATGTGCCCAAAAAAGAAGGAGACGAGTTGCCAATAAGGACAAAAAAGAGAGAGACCAATAACGAATGTGACTAATGATAAAGTGCGAATGATACTAAAAACAAGAGCGATAAGCAAATACATAGTCATAGGAAGACCGTGACGAAATACGATTAAGACTTATTAAGTATGAGAGAAGATACAGAATTAGGCTTAGTAAGATAGAGACATATAGCGAACAAGACGAATAAAGATTGTGTGACGAAAAAAAATGGGACGAATTGATACCTTTTTTCTGGTTAGACCTCCTGACCAGTAATCGGATTTAGTGGGGGGAGCGCAAACCAACAAACGGGAATGCCATCCGCGACCACTTACAGTTGAAACCACTTAGAGTTGAAACCACTTAGAGTTGATAAACGCTGATACCGCTACAAACGGCCGTATCTATGAAAATCCAGTGTTAGCAGAGCCCTACTCGTAAGTAAAATTTGCCTACGTTGGTGTTCGGTCATTTTATATCTGTTACTGACATAGACAGATAGACATAAAATTATTCTGTTTTTATTATATGTTGTTATAGCGGCAACAGAAATACATCATCTGTAAATTTCAACTATCACAGTTCATGAGATACAGTCTGGTGACAGACGGACCGACAGACGGCGGACGGACAGCGGAATTTAAGTAATAGGGTCCCGTTATACCCCTATCAGTCAAGTAGGTACCTTATTGTAGACTATATCGTTGCGTTTATTAAAGGTCGAATCAAATCTTAACGACCACTTATAATTAGAAAAAAAAAGTGAATTAATCTTTGAATAAGCCTTAGTCCTGTTTGGTTGATTTCACAATGATAGCGATATATTGATTGTACGGTACTGTGTGTATGACAGGAGCACGGTCGCGAGGCGTGCAGCCGCGTGCTGGCGTGCGGGCACGCGTGCGGCGGCGTGCGCGGCGAGCGCACCTGCCTGCCGTGCCTGTTCGGCTGCGACACGGGCGGTGCGCAAGGCGCGCCGCTGCGCCAGGACGCCGATGACATGTGCATGATCTGCTTTACCGATCCACTGCAGGCCGCACCGGCCATACAGGTGACGATATATTGTCTTCTTCTTGGATCCTTTAGGGCCTTCGCTCAAAAATGCGCGGGTGCACGGAGTGGTACAGAGGTGCCCGGCGGTTGCTTTTTATGTATTATTTACTAATTTATGATTTTGCGAAAAAATTGATCTCCCCATACGTGACAAGTTGGTCACTGAGTGGAGAATTTGTAACATAACTGTACTTCTCGACGCGTGTCACAGCTCGTCGCACGCGTCCGCACCCATTACTCATACTATTTTTCAATATAGACACGGAACTGTGTACCCGTGCATGTTCTAGCGGAGACCCTTACCTCCTCAAGGGACACATTTCATTGCTTATAATCCGTTATTGTTATTATATCCGTATAAGTTCACAACAATTAATGAATGAGATGTCAATGGCAGAAATTACATTTTAGAAAACCTCCATGTTTCGAAGTAAAAAAACGGCCAAGAGCATGTTGCACCATGCTCAGTGTACATAAGAAATGCACCACAGATGGAAATAATACGATATGAAAAGTGCACTAGCATAAGTGCGTATCTCCAAGGCATTTATGTCCTTTAGCTGAGAAGCGCAGTTTTTTGAACAAAACATTTTTCGTTAAAAGTATTTATTAAGCCTTATCTTTGTAATTTTTTAATTATTTTTTGCACATACTGTTTAGATAATAGAGGGGGGCGGGGAGGACACTTTATGCATTTTTCGGAGCAATTATTTCCGAAAATTTTCACTAAATAAAAAAAATTTAGATACCTCAGTCTTTTTAAAAGAACTGTCGAAATATGTGCCAAACATTGATATTTGCAGAAACATAAATTTCAGTTTCGGCTACATGTACGGCCCCTTTTAGAAATATATTTTATTATTATTTAACTATCAAACTAAGTAGCGGGTTATACAAGACACAAATTCTCCAAGTTTCATCAATATACATTTAGTAGTTTTTTAGAAAAATGCCTGTGACGTGGGACGGATATGACTAAACTATAAGTTTTTGCCATTTTGGCTACGGAACCCTAAAACAGCACTTAGTGTTGCATAGTTCTTGATAAACTATGAATAGTACGACTTTTAACAACACGGAATAATGACGTTACTGCGATAGTATTTGCTACCTAAATTCCATACTAGCTTGCGGTTTGTCCCTACAGGAGAAATATTTCTAATTGATTAATCCTGACAGTAGAATTGTTTTAAGATCTCTGATCGTGCGAGATTAAAGTAACTAGCATTAATTTTGTGTTGTCGAGATTTATATCCTTTATATTAAAATTTGTACATTTCGCTGTTTACAGTTAAAATGCGGTCACGTGTTTCATCTACACTGTTGCAAGAAAGTCTTGGCCAATAAATGGATCGGGCCCAGGATCTCATTCTCATTCTCAATGTGCCCTATATGTAAAGTAAGTTAATTTTGTATAAGCATCCGTTTGCAAAACTAAGGTGATATTATACTAAGTATCGTAACATATATTATTTATTAATTTGATGAATATACGAGTATAATCTCTTATTCTAGGAGGACATGAGCCACTGGACACTGGAAGAGTTACTGGCTCCCATCAGGCGGCTACGGGAGGAAGTGCGACGCAAGGCGCTGATGCGGCTTGAGTACGAGGGGCTGGCGACACCAGGCGCCGGCGGGGGCGGAACGGGGGGAGGCGCGGGCAAGACGCGCGCGCCACCCGACCCCGCGGCATACGCCATGGAGCGTTATGCGTATTACGTCTGCCATAAGTGTGGCAAGGTACATAAAACTGCACGAATTAAGTCTGTCATGTCAGAAAACTTTATAAATATATTCTTACAGTTATAATTATAGTGGTTACATGAAGCCCCCTTCTGAGTATATTGGGTGTGTCTCTGCTAAACGTCGAGAGTTGTGACCAGATTTTTACGTCTTTTGACCTTTCGGGTAGTTAAGTCCTTAGTATTCGCTTATTAAACGTTTCAGTTGACGTTGGTATAGGTTTTTATTTAATTGACTTTTCTATTGCTTAGCTATGGCATTAATTATAAATGAGCTAACTGCTAGAACACGTGTTTAGTCGTAGATGGACTAGATTTTTATGGCAGAGTGTATTTGAAAGTAAGATAAGGTATAATATAAACTATGAGCTTTTTCACTGTACTTGTGATTTAGTGACCTTTTATTGCCAATACCTAGCTGTACTTGAGGTAGCAGTCAAGTACAGCTAGGTCTTTTACTGAGTAAAAGGTCATGAGCCTTCAAATGCATAATGTTATTTTATTTATTTATTTAAGGATTACCAACAACATAATTATTATTTAATGTGATGTATTAACATCACACTAAATAATATAACAATTACACTAAGGACAAACAAGCTGCTTACCCAATTTTAGGTAGCCATTGCGTGCAGTTTGTGCAGTGTAATAGTGTGATAATGAGTTGATATGAACATGTGTTCGTTAGGCGTACTTCGGGGGCCTGGCGCGGTGCGAGGCGGAGACCAGCGGCTGGTGGGAGCCGGCGGAGCTGGTGTGCGGCGCGTGCAGCGACGTGGCCGGCGCGCGCACCTGCCCCAAGCACGGCGCCGACTTCCTCGAATACAAGTGTCGCTACTGCTGCTCGGTACTTATTCACATTCTCTGTACTCCTCCAACAGAACACTGGTATACAATATTATACTACAATTCTTTATTGCACAACAAAAACAACAGAAATAGGACAATAGAGCCTTAACATAAAATACGATAGACAATAGGCGATCTTATCGCTAAAGAGCGATCTTTTCCAGACCACTTTATATATTTACTGCTGGTCTACAGTATACACGCCCTCGTGCAGAATAAGTCGTCCAGTGCTAAATGACTATCACATTCATTTTGATATTTATATTTATTACATGCTTCGATCAAAAGACTAAATAATAATAGTGATGTCTAATGTAGTTTATTTTTAATGTGTAATAGAAATTCTATAAGGTGTTTATTGTAGAAAAAAAGGGCTCTTCAAAACTATTGTGCAAGTCAAATTGCAGTCACCAATGCACTTCTTGACTCATGGGCTCGAAGCAGAACTGTCAGCATGCCGAGTTTCTATCCCTAGTAACGGCCCTTTTTACACCTGTTGAATTTCTAACCGAAATAATTTGAAAAAAAGCAGACATTTTATTTTGCTCATAAAAGTGGTATACTTGTATTTTAATTTTGTTAGTTTGGAATGTTTTCGTGAAAAATTGAACTATTTTAACATTACCTAGTAACGGTATAGGTTTTTTATATAAAACATTATTTCCTTACAAATGGAAGAACCTAAAAAAACTGCTCTGTCTAGACGAAAACTTATGCATCGGGGAAAGTAGACCTATAATTACACTACAACATTCTCCATATGATTTTCTGTTGTATATATTTTTATGTACATATACTAACAAAACAAAATAGGGGCTGCTTAGTATTTCAAAACGTGAAAATTTTACTAATTAATCACTGTTTTTTTTTGCAAATTAACAGGAAAAACAAGGCTTATGTCTTTGTTGAGATTAATAATCGTTAAATTAAGTAAACAATGTTTTTGATTTCAACTGACATGAAATTAGTCCATTGCAAAAATTACTTTTATCTAATGAGGTTGATCTTGCTATAATCAATAACGATTATAGAAAAAAAACGATGAAAATATTTTTCTATGACCTTGAAACGATATAAGTAATATTCAAATCAAAGTTCATAGTTAGACCACAAAATGTATACAAAATAAATAGGTTAAATTATCTGTGTATGTAATGATGCTGTTTTCACGCAGGTGGCTGTATTCTTCTGTTTCGGTACCTCTCATTTCTGCAACGCCTGTCACGACGATTTCCAACGAGTGACCAACATACCAAAGCATCAGTTGCCCCAGTGCCCGGCAGGTATAAAACTCTTTTTATTTATGAGCTTTTGCGAATAATCATTGTATCAAAAATCATTGTCAATCGGTGAGATAGATCCGGTTAAAACAATATGTTCCTAATGAACCTTTATCTATTATATTCTTAGACTTGTCACTCGAAATATGAGTTTTTTAAAACATGATGTATTTTCATGTAGGTCCGAAGGGCGAGCAGTTGCCGGGCTCGGCGGAGGAGTGCCCGCTGCACGTGCAGCACCCTCCTACCGGCGAGGAGTTCGCGCTGGGCTGTGGAGTCTGCCGCCACGCGCACGCCTTCTAGTATTTTCCTAGTACCTCCTCATTACAAAAGAGGTAAAATTTGTGCGCAAAAAGACACAGTAAGCGACTCGCGGAAAAACCTTAAAAACCTAGTTTTGTATCGTACAATATTACGTGCCTATCCGGTATTACTAGACAGTGGTACACAAGCGACAGAACTCATCAAAATTAGTGTTTTAGTTTGCCACTTGGAATTGAATATTCAAGTGATCTAATCAGAGTCTAATCATATTAGGCTAATATTAATCCGCTTTTCACCTGACGAACATTACAATCCGATATGTTTTTTAAAATGCGTTACAGTAATGAGGTTGAATAATTAATTATATTGCATCTTCTATGCTCTTGCTTCGTCATAAATTTTTAGGTGAATCATGATGGAAATCGTGACGACAAAATCTATGGTCGACTCATTCTATAGTAAAACAAGGAATGTTTTTCACGTTATTCGGAGAATAGCCTATCCACAAATTAGTGATTTTCATGCCAACTCATAACGGGTTATTAGTACAAATTAAGAAACATATTTTACAAGCTAAAATCCCGCAATGACGGTCTCTGGAAAGATACACTTTCTAAAGTTGACTAAAATAGTTGAGCGAAATCCTTATTACGCATTTGCACCAAGTATATTCCTTACTTTATCTAGCACAGAATATTCGTTTTGTACGAACCGAACTCAAGTAAGTGGAATTTACTCACGCTGCGATTACTTTTTTGATTGCATATGTATGTATGTATAAATGATTAGGTATTAAATATTGGAGATGTAAAGTACGAGTACAATTCTATTGAACGTTAATTTCACCTTATATCATATAAAACAATGTTTTTTATTATCGTAATATAACCAGAGTAGACAAGTCTGTTGAGAGGTAATATATAATAAGTATATAACACAATTATTAATTATGAAATAATGGAAGCCTTCGTACACTTACATGATTTGTATACTTATTTTTATATACGCCGGTTTTGATCATCTTTTTGTAGCTGGGACGATTATACTCACATGTATAAGTAGTTATTCATAAAATCCTGCCTAAAATACAGGCACAATTCGTTTAAGTACACAATGGCTGCAAGTCCCATTTGACGGGTGTAATTATTAGGTGAGGATCCTAACGTTAATAGAAGTGTTTTAATGGCGAGTCTATGACTGAAATACGTGGTAGCTATAACTAGTTCAATTATATTACAGTTTAAGTGTATTTTGTTTATAGTAATTGCCCATTATAGTGCTAGCGTAGCAAATTAGTTAATTCTTGAAAGAGAATGAGCAAGGGCTTAACGGAATTACTTTTAGTTGTACGTACTCAATGCACCCCTTACCTATGAAAAAATAATTGTCGTGTTTAAGTCGTTTGCACTGACTACCTGAGACACTGTCGACGCTGTCGTACTAGTTGTGACCGGAATAAAAAACAACATTTGTATCATTGGGCTAAATATGCCATGCACCCTAGGTTTTACCTGTAATTAAATTGTGGAATGTAAATTAGGTGTAAAGATATTTTATCTACAATAAATGAAAGCTTACGATAAAAATAAAATCAGCAGTTTTATTTTGAATTGATCCGGCACCCTCCTTTTTTGTCAAAGTATGGTCATTTTTGCGTTCATTGGACTCAGAATCTAAATCACTACCAGTCGATAGAAAACCCCCACATCAGTATACTTATTTTAAGGATTTTGTAACCAAAAGGTATCAACGAAACCTTATTACTAGTTATTACTAAGCCTCTACTGTCTATCTGTCTGTCACAGGAACCGTAATAGTTGGACACTTGAAATGTACATAGAATGTGTGCTGTGGCCGCTGCAACAATAAATATAAAAATTAAACTAAAATTAAAGGGGTCTCCATAGTACGAATACAATAAACGTGTTGTTAACGCGTTTTAACTGCGTAATATTGTGTGAGTGTCAGGATGGTGGGTGTACATCCACAAATGGAGCTGCGGTATTCGTTAGGAGCGAGGAATAATAAAAGCAAGGGAAGGGTCTTATGACCAGTTTAATAATAGAAACGATGTCGCCAAAACACCCGCACACTATCACAATAACATACATAGATAAGTCTTCGAACTGATTTGTCAACGTTACTTGTGCAAAAAGAAGTAAAAAAACTTTGAGTTGTCTATGATAAAATATCCGACTTCGAGCAAAGTTTTAGGACTTACGACTTATCGGATTCGATTATTATCACTCACACAGGGAGACCAACAACGCCACTTGGCGTCGAATAGATAAACTAATTGCAAGAGATATTATTTAACGCCATCTAGTGTCGAGTAGCCAAATTAAATAAATAAATAAATAATGATTTATTGCCCCAAAAATAAAAATAACACATTGGCATGCCAGAATTAAACTAAGTACCTACTATTATGAATAAAAATTAGGGATGTGGCAACAGGCTCAGGCTCAGCGTATGTCGGCTGCACAGCGCTGTTTTTCAGCCTGCACCTTATGCATAGATAGTTAGTTAGTTACAGTAGCGGAGAAGAAACTATCGTATTGGTGTATTTTACAAGTTTTGTAAAGTGAAATAGCCAGACGCGATATTTTTTTCTCCGCTACTGTACATTCCATAGCTGATAACGAGGGACAGATTGTCATTGTTTTAGCTTAATTACCTACATTTATTTTTAAACAAGGGATCAATGAACAATAATAATAATAATTAAGAAGTATTTAGGGATGTGCAATACATTTTTTATAAAATTGATATAGATAAAACTGGCCCGGCTGCATATGGACAATGCGTTGTATAAGCGAGATACAGATAAGTACCCAGGATGGATATTTTTAATGCTACCTCAAGGGTGAGTTCTCTAAATAATCGAGATTGTAAATATCGCAAAAAGGCAACATTCCTTTATTTTTGAAAAGAAACATAACTGCATTCAATGATTTTTAAACATATTCTATTAAGAGGATATTGAACCGCTTGGTCAAAACACGGTATTCACACAAAAGGCGATAATGTTTTTCACATCATAAAGAAAGACGAATTTGCATGAATTTTGAAAGTGTTTGGAAAACTAGCTTACCTTGTTGGATTATTGCCAGCAAAAATGATTATATATATCATTATTTTAGTGTTTGCATGAAACTTGCATCTGCTAATAACTTTTACCATCAACATTTTTTTGTAAAGTGAAAGCAGTTAAACTTAGTTTTAGTTTTACATTAACCAAAGTCAAGCAAATCAGTCTACATTTAAGGAGTGCCAAAATTTACTACTCTTAATTCCTGCTCGTAAGATAAAGGGTTGTAAAAATAATTCCACACAAAATGTCTTTTAACAGAAATCAAATCGACTTTATTATTTCAAATAAAAAAATCATTACAATTTAGAATTCTTTGGTTTCCTATCCAAAATGTTTAAAATAATTATTTTCGAAAAAGACAGTATAAAAAATAATTCACTGGCCCTGAAACAACATATATATATATATATATATATATTTATTTAGTAATTGCCTTAAGGAAATTTTCAACTTTAAGAAGATATACTAGCAAAAGGCCTTTTGGAAATTAGGTACTTTCAAAAACTATTGCTATCGCGTCGCCTCAAATCCCCCTTTATTACAGTGCAAAAGGGACACTCTAGGAAATAAAGCTGAATGGTGTCTTGCGGGCGGATGGGAGTGTGTGATGTGTTATGCTCAAAGATACTACTGTTACGTTAGCTTTAAAATAAATATGTGTTTTATTGTTGACATTATACAATTTAATTTCGACTTCCCATAGAAAATATGCAATCAGCCGATCAAGTCTACTATGGGGAGCCGATTTTTTTTTTCATATTTCGATCTATGTTCCTTGGGGAAAGTTGTTCAGTATCATGTTCAAAATCATCTCGCTGCGGGAAAACAACCACTAAAATTTCACATTGTTTAGTAATTTATTTCAGATAGGTACATTAGAGAGATATTCTATTTATTTAAACTTTATTGCACAATACAAAATCGTACAAAACGGTAATCCTTTACAATTTGTTTCACACGCGATGCTCTGGAGTCATACGGCGTTGCACAAAACATGTTGGAGACTCAGCGTACCTCCACGTACCCCACTGCATTATCGACTTAAGTGTTGCGTTGTGATTATGATACTTTTGGGACCTCTTAACTTAAGGCGGCCACGTAATACTTATCACAGCTTTGAGTATATTCCATTCATGAGCGTCTCTACTCGTGCCAAGTTTATGCTATCAGTTTGAGTGAGTCAGTCGGAGTACTTCATTTCTCGAATTCGTGGAAAAGTCGACTCTTTAAAGGGTTAGAACCAGTATCCGTGGAAAAGCCGAGTCGTAAAAAAGATGCGAATCAGTGTCCGTGGAAAAGCAGAGTCACAATAGAACAATCGTAAACGGGAAAATAGTGCACGAACGAAATTTGAGCAATACAAAGCAATGACATATTTGGATTTAACTGTCAAACGTGACTTAGTGACAACCGGAAAAGATTTTTTTTTTGAATCTATGGAAGGCACAGACCTTCCACCCTCTAAATGACGTCATCTTCCGGTTTAGCACTTTCAGCTATTTTCTTTTCGAAAAATAGGAGAAAAAAAATTTGGAAATATATTTTTTTGGATTGTATATGCATTTTTCTATACATTGTATATTAATTTAGGGCTATAGCCAAATATGAAATCTTGTCAATTGTTCTATACGCAAATCTGACAAATAATTTAAAATAAATTTTTGAGATGTTATGACGCCTAGAGACCATATACATCTCTAAGAAATTTAGATTTAATAATAATTATGTTTAATGTATTATTCACTTTGACCTCTAAGAGACCTTAAACATCTCAGTAGAATTTCAGTCAAATTATTATATTTAATTTTATCGCATGTCGTGACGCCTAGAGACCTTATACATCTCTGAAAAAAAAAATAGTTTATATTTTATATTAATATTGATCTGGAGAATTTGTACATCTCCTCTGCGTGTATCAATTATAAATTAGTTATAACACAATTGTAAAAGTTTTAAGTATAAGTAAGACAATATTGTAATAGTTAATTGGTACACGCATATTACTTGTTTTATATACTCTGACATTTAGAATTTTATTCTAGACACATTCTAGATTTTTTTCTTTTTTATTGACAATCCTTTTGGGATTTATCTTATTAATTATTTTAATTTTTAAAATGATGATTTTATCAATAATAAGTAAGTATTATACTTAAGTTAAATGATCTGATTAGGTTTTTCTGGGTTTCCCTAATCCTTGCAACAAACCAAACAAACTTCTCTCATTGTAACTGACAATTCGAAAGTGCTTGTATTTAAGCCTACTTGAATTAAGGATATTTTGATTTGATTTGATTGAGCTTGCAGAGCCAACAGTAAAGGCATAGCCTTTAACTGTCCTGCAATACTTTTACCGAATTGATCAAACTCATGATCACTAACATTAGGAAAATTATTGTTGATGCTGCCTACTTTATCCACAAGTGAATGCAAGTCCCAAAGTCTTCTTTTGCGGGTGGCGGCATTAGTAGGTTTGAAATAGAAAAATGATGTTCGCTATTAACTGATGTAGGCTGTCTGATTTCTGCGATTTCATCATTAGTTGTTTAACCAGTTGAAGTTTCGATGTTATTTTCTTCATTATTCTCCTATAACAAAAAAAGTAGGCAAGTACAAAAAAGTATACAGGGCGTCCCACGGCCATGACACATGGAGGGAAAGTACCTTAAATATTGTAGATAGAACATTTTACTGAAAGAAGACATTATTTTAATTTCAAAAACAATATTAACTGCATTCATAGATTTTTGAATAATTACACGTTTGAACCGGGAATCGAACCCGCTACACGAAAAATAATCACCCTGTAGCTTTATCATACCAATCGAAAGGGTTCATCAGAAGGATTATTTTTTGCTAAATAACATAGCGTCAGAAATAAAAGAAAGACCATGAATTTTAACATTTGATGTGGAATTTCGTTCAGATTAATGAAGAGCTACTAACATTGCCGTAAGGACATACAACTGAAATTATCATAATTAATTAATTTTGTATTAAAAAAGTTAAAATTCATGGTCTTCCTTTTATTTCTGCTTGGGATTTGCATATGTCTCAAAAAACCTACTTATTATTATTATATCACGCGAAAAATTTACCTCCGCATACTTAACTACTTTTAATGAGTCTTCTAGGCATTGGTATGAATCCGTTTGTAAACAGTTTTGGTAAAAATAACTAATAACCGCTGTAATTTAAAACAATGTAATTGTAAAGGTAAAAACAATTTAATTTCAGCTGAAAAGCTTCCGAAACGTCGGGAACTAAAATGAGATAATATACGCGATATAATCCGTTAAATTGTTTTATTTCAATGAGTAATAATCGCGGAAACAGAAGAAAATATTATATAGGTAAAGTGTTTTAAGTTTAGTACACATGGCGTACCTAGGTACCTACTGTGTACTTCTGTAGATGCGTAAATCTTATTAATTAACTTCTTAAGTCACGTAAAGCACAATTTAATAGTAAAGTCGTACGTCCTAAGTAAAATAATAAAAATCTTAGTATGTAGTTACTGTTCACAATTTGACAGCAACTTAAGAAAAGAGTACTTTCAGTCCATAAAATATTGTATTCAAACATCCATTCACAGAACAATTTACGTAAATTCTTTTCGTTTCATGGCGCTTTTAAAAATCAATTGTTAAGGTAAGCATATATCTGTCGCAGGGAAATGGCCAAAACAGAGATTTGAACAAATTTCTAAGGGATACGATGTTAAAATGTCGAATTTATTTTATTATTTGCCTAGATAACATCAGTCATTTGATCAAATCCCTGAATTTGTTTATTGAAATGACGAAATCAGCCAAAACACGCAACTCGTTTTAAGGGTTCCGTAGCAAAAAGGTAAAAAAGGAATCTTTATGTTTTATTTCACTAGACTAGTTTAGTGATATGATAAAGTCTCTACTGTTACATGGTATATAGGCGATTTGATACAGTTTCTGAACTGGTCGGGTGAAATAACATGTTTACCTTCAGTTTGATCAATCTGCATTGTACTTTAGACTTTTCATACGATCATTTCTTGAACCCCTGGCCTCCAAAAACAGATAACTGCAAAAATCACTATTTAGCATGTTACTTTATAGAGACATTATTATATCACTGAACGTGTCCAGTGAAATGATAAAACGAGTTGACTTTGTAAGTTCGTTTCGTCAACTCACTGACGTGTTTCAGGGGTTATTATCAAATCACTAAACGAATTTAGTGAAATGAAAAAACGAGTTGCGTTTTTGGTGGATTTCGTCATTTTACTAAATAGATTCAGGGATTTGATCTTAAAGAACTTATTTATTCTAGGCAAAGGATACAATGGATTCGCCATTTTAACATCCTGCGTGATTTGGTAAGATCCCTTAGAGATTTGTTAATACTTATCTCTGTTTTTGCCATTTCCCTGCGACATATCAATACGATACGCTCTGAGACCAATCTATCCAGACGGCAGATCGCAGCGTACTCGTACTAATTCGCTTGGCGCCAGCCCCGGACTGATAGCATAACCCGGTCGATCCAGCGAGAAGGTAAAATATCTCGGTCCGCCCCGCCCACTGCAAGCCCTCTGGCAATGGACGAATCTCTGATGGAGGAGTCTCTAGAAGTAGCAGTCTGAGTGCGGCCCTAGAGAATAATTTGCTTCCTGATGGACACGTCATTGTTGGTGACAACCTATTTCCTTTGAAACCTTACCTTATGAAACCGTATCTAGGAAGCAATTTAACTATAAAACAAAAATTGAAATAAAACAATTTAACGGATTATATTGCGTATATTATCTCATTTTAGTTCCCGAAGAACACTTAAAACAAAAAGTTTTCAACTATCGTCTCTCACCAGCATGGCGTATAGTGGAAAATGCATTCGGAATTTTAGCTGCTCGATTCAGAGTATTTGAAAGACCTATTCCCATCAGTCCTGACAAAGTTATCAAAGTCTGTTGCGCTATACACAATTGGCTTGTAAAACAAAAAGTAATGTAAATGTTCCGACAGTAGACATATTTCCAGGTGATTGGAAAGATGTACCATCAGACGGGTTACGAAATCTACCTACGAACTTTCACAATCATTCATCTCGAGATGCCCCTACGATTCGTGATGACTACGCGGATTATTTTGTGGGAGAAGGATCAGTTGATTGGCAAATTCGAATAATAAGCTAAATTTGTACCTAACAGAAGTTACTTAATAAGAAAATGTTTACTATCACTGCTTGATAAAAACTGTTGTTTTCTACTTATTGCTTAGTAAATAAATGAAATATAATAAAACCATTTTATATTGGTTTTGTAAATGTCATCGGTACCAAAGCCGCATCTTGTAGAATCTTTATTTTTTTTAATTCTTGAGAATATGTTGATCGCACACTTTTGATCTTTGATTCGGCTTCCTTGATACCAAAATTAGGTATCGCCATGGCCGACATTTATTTATGTACTCTTCAATAACTTTGCTGTAGTCTTCCGACCAATTCGACATTTCTATTAAAAATAACTTACGAAATACGAACTTCGAATGCGAATGCTCCGCCAAACTTATACACTTAAGTAATATTTAACTAAATTGTGCCTGTCCAAACGTGTCAAGTTATAACTCACGCACACCCACTTCACCGAAAAATTTGATAAATTTTTAATCTACTTGTTTACTTGCACGTTATATTTTAACTTGTTATTTATAACTAAATTAATTGATTACACGCTTACGTATACACTTTTATGTACAATCAGCTGCAGAGAAACAATTTTTTTTAGCATACAATATTATATGCAGGGAGGGTCCGGTTTTTCAGCAGCTGACCGTACATACAATAAAATTGACATTATTGTCGTTATACATTAAGTAAAGTTAAAGTTGAGAATTTCCAAAAGGCAATTAATATATGTTGTTTTGGGGCTGGTGACATATTTTTTATACTGTCTTTTTTGTAAATAATTATTTTTAACATTTTTGATAGGAAACCAAAGAATTCTAAATTGTATTGATTTTTTGATTTGAAATAAAAAAATATGATTTGATTTCTGTTAAAAGACATTTTGTGTGGAATTATATTGACAATCGTTATCTTGCCAGTAGGAATTAAAGTAGTACATTTTGGCACCCCGTAAATGTAGACCGATTTGAATGACTTTTGTAAATGCCCGTGTAAACTAAGTTAAAATGTTTTGACTTTACAAAGTTGGTGGTAAAAGTTATTAGCAGATGCAAGTTTCATACATACACTAAACTAATAATCATTTTCGCTGGCAACAATCCAACACGGTAACCTAGTTTTCCATCCTACGTACAACACTTTCAAAATTCATGCAAATTCGTCTTTGTTTATGGGGTGAAAATGGTTATTGCCTTTTGTAAGAAAACCGTGTTTTGACCATGCGGTTCAAGATCTAGAATAGAAGATATAGAATACGTTTAAAAATCTATGAATGCAGTTTTGTTTATTTTCAAAAATAAAGGAGTGTTTCCTTTTTGCGATATTTGCTATTTCCATTATTTAGAGTACTTTCTCTTCAGGTGGCGTTAAAAATTTCCACTCTGTGTACTTACCTGTATCTTACTTAAACAACGCATTGCAGCCAGGCCAGTTTTATCTATATCGATGTTATAAAAAAAGCATTGTACATCCCTAAATACTTCTTAGCGTTAAATAATTTATTTTTCAATTAGTTTCTCTATTCGACGCCAAGTGGCGTTCTGCCCTAATAACCAAAAAAGCATAAGTGCCGTACAACGTGTATGACATTTATAGTTATTTTGCTTGGGTGGGCAGCGTTTTCAAGTGATAATAATCGCAACCGATTAGTCGAAAGTCTCAACACTTATGCTCTAATTCAGATATATTATCATAGACACAAGGTTTTATTATGTTACCAACTCAACGTTTTTTTACTGTTTTTTGCACAAGAAACGTTCACTAATCAGCTTGAAGATTTATCTGTGTAAATGTTATTGTGATAGTGGGCGTTTTGGCGACATCGGTTCTCTTATTAAACGGGTCAAAAGCCACTTCCCTTGTTTTTATTATTCTGTGGGTAACGCCGATGCCAATAGTCTTGAGTGGAGGGGGGGTCGGTTCATTTTCCTTGATAAAACAAAATATATATTTATAATAATAATGAAATAATGAAATAATGATCTTTATTCTGTAAGTAGGCCACAAGGGCACTTTTACAAGTCTGACTCTACGGCGTTTCCCAAGAGGAGACCACTGAAGAGAAGAAAGCCGAAACAAACTCAACAGTCAGTCATTTTTTCGAAATAACTCTTATATCTATTACAATATTCGTGCTTAGCCTAACCTAAATATATGTTTTGAGTATAAACTCAATGCGTAGTTCTTCAAGGAAACATATCAAAACTTATAAAAGTAAAAAAAAAAATCTAGAATATAAAAAAGCAAAATAGTGATTTTTATTTAAAACAACTTACATACGTTTGATATGCCACCTTATAAGAACCGTGTCCCGGTAGAAAGTAAATTATTTGGTTTCTGTTTTGGGCAATGCATTTTTGTCTGTTAAATAGTCCTCTACCCTATAATAAGCCTTTGCCATTAGGGACTCTTTTAAGTACTTTTTGAGAGCTGGAAACGATAATTTCAAAGCATCATCTGGTAGCTTATTATATAAATGTATACATTGGCCTACGAATGATTTGGCTACTTTACGAACGCGGAACTTTCTAATAGCGATTTTGTTTTTATTTCTAGTATTAAAATTGTGGATATCTGAATTCCTAGTAAAAGACTCTAGGTTCTTAATAACATAAATAATATTCTCATAAATATATTGGGACGCTACGGTTAATATGTTGATGTCTTTAAAAAGTTATCTTAAGGAGTCACGGGAGTTCAAGTTATATATAGAACGAATCGCTCTTTTTTGTAACACAAATATAGTCTGTATGTCAGCTGCTTTGCCCCAAACCAGAATACCGTATGACATGATACTATGAAAATAACTATGATATACTAAGCGAGCAGTATCAACATTGCTCAATTGTCTAATTTTTCTAATAGCGTAAGCTGCTGAACTTAATTTACCTGCAAGTACTGCTAAATGGGGACTCCATTGCAAGTTCTTGTCCAGTGTTATACCTAAGAATAATGCCCTATCCACCATTTCTAAACATTCACCATTGAGCGATATAGCAGAATCCACTGCTCTAACATTCGGTAAAGCAAATCTAACACATTTCGTTTTCTTAGCATTCAATACCAGATTATTAATATTAAACCAGTCAAGTACTTTAACTAGTACACTATTAATTTCGGAATAGTCTGTTGCTTTCCGGTCAACTTTCAAAAATTAATGATGTATCATGAGCAAATAGTACTATATCAGAAAGATTTTCTACTATAGATGGTAAGTCATTTATATAAACTAAAAATAGAAATGGCCCTAAGATAGAGCCCTGTTAAAAGTCCAGCTACTGGGTCAAGTAGGGTATATTACATATACCCTACTTGACCCAGTAGCTGGACTTTTAAATTTTAGCACCCCCTCATATTCGTCGTTTTTGAAAATTAAAAATGAACTTTTAAATATTTCCTTTGCAATACATTTGGGCTGACCATGTTTATAAATAGTCCAAATTTCAAATAGGTAGATAGCGTAAGTATTTTTTATGATATGGCGCTCTAATACTCGGACACACAGACAGACAGACAGACAGACCTAGACAGAGTCGCCGCATAAGGGTTCCTTTTGTACCTTTTTTGCATGATACCGGACCGAATTACTATTAAAATGCTGTCTCTGTATGCAGACACTTTAACGTCTTAAGTAGTATATATTTGGATACATCGGATGGGAGCACATCGGAATATATAAACAACTGATTCATTTATTATTACGATCTACTTGTGTATCATCCAGCGGGCACAATACGAATGTAGTGTCATCGCAGTCGCAGTCAGGCCGATATCTCGAGAGCAAGAATCAAGCGGCACTTGAACGCCCATATGTCATTTCAATGATCGATACGTTTTAGAAACGTAGCTGGTATTATCTGTTTATCTGGAGTTTATCTGCAAAATGTTGCCCAATCCCTCTGAGCAACATGGAGGTGCACCTTAAATTGCAGCTGCCTCGCGACAGGTGAACAAGTCATTATATTGTGTATTCTAGAGCGTGGAAAGCAAAATATTTGCTTATAAGGATGCTATTTTGCAATTCAAAGGTACTGTTTTGTTTATTTCTAATCTGCATTGTTTACGTAAACTGCTTATAAAACTGAATGGAATTGGATATTATTTTCTTGTTTATCACACTTGCGAAGGTTGGATGATAATGTTTTTTGTTTGAAGTTATGAATGCGTAAACTCATAATATTGATGTATATTTTATTGTTTATAAGTGTACAAAAAACCTCTCACTATGTCGGCTAGTAAATGTATTTATTGTTACACAATTGCATTGTTTTAACGTGCCAAAGTGTATTTGATTGTTTAGGAGAAATAATTTGTCATCTCATTGTAGTCGACTTTACCTAAACTGGAACATATCTTTGATACCTAGCCAAGAACTAATCATTTGATATTGGTACACGCCGACGGTGATATTTTCAGAGCTGGGTAAGCTGGCCGGCGATACGAGTGCACTTGTGCACTTTGGCAGTGGCGGTCAGTTTGAACAGTACATGGAGAGTCCCTCGGGATGCGTTCCGGTATGGCGGCGTGACGTATTTGTTAGTGCTGAGCGTTGCCATGGTGAGCATAGCCCTGCCCGCCACGCTGTTGCAGCTGGCGATAGCACAACTTAGCCAACAAGACGCAGTTGGTGTTTGGAGGGCTGTGCCTTTCTTTAATGGTAAAATTTTACCTGCAACTATGTTACCTTTTACTAATGTTTCAGTTTAGTTATTTATATAAAAAGAGAACATGTACACGTGCATGATAGTTCGGTAGTAGCGTTTCTTTACCTGTGTTCGAAATCAAAATTGTATCATTCATCCGTCTCTAAAAATACTTATAAAAAACATTGTTTTTAACAATGTAAATAAGGTAAGTTCTACACTTTTCTGTGTAGGTATTCTTTTTAATAAGTAAATTAAAAAAAAAAACATGAGGCTTAAGGAATTCGGTCACTAACTATCAACCACAAATACCAAAAAATACTTTGATTAGCAGAAAGAACATCACGCAGTTTCTTTGTCAACATTTAACTCCTAAACAAACAGAGTAACATCCCTACTCAGAAAGGGCAAACTTAAGTCTTAATACGCACAGAGCGTTAATTAGAACTAAATGTGAGTAGTTATACTGCTAATCTTTGCTCTTGGGTTATGTACCCAGTAAATAGGAATGTAAAAATGTATCATTAACATCTATCATGACTTTAGATAGTCGTAGCGTTAGATTATATTACATTAGCAATGAAACGAGTATTAAAAATAAATAGTAATTCCATAGAAAATGTAACCGTTTTCATTGCCTACTCGTTAGTGTAATTATGGCAGGATTGTAGGGTGTTTTAGCTAATCAAGTGTCAACGAATAATCAGCACTTTGTTTCTAAATCGGAGGTCAGACGCTATTGTATTTGACAATGTGATTTATTTATACTAAAAGTATCATTGTTTTAGGTATTGGCTACATGCGATTAATCATTTCATTTATAGCAAGTATATACTCCATTGTATATGTTGCTTTGACGGCATTGATCTATTTTCTCTTCGCCGTAAACAACACTATTCCCTTTTGGGAATGCGCAGAGCCTAACCTGTCATCAGTAAGTTCTATTAACTTATATACATATTATATATATATATATAATTATATACATATTCAAAACCTAACATTGCACAGAAAAATATCTTAAAGGTTTATTTTTTCCTTACAGGCAGGAGGAGACGACACCATTGAAATTGCGAGTACATGCAGGAAGTAAGACTGGTTGCATAATATAGTATCTCGTATTTGTACCTGTAACTACATCAGACTAAATAAATTACTGCTCCGTTTCAGCTCTACTTTTCTGGCGAATATTGGAGAACAGCCTGAATATTACTTAGCCTTATCTATGTTGACAATCGTGCTATGGATTATTTTTCCTTTTATGTGAGTGACTTTATTACATAAGATCTAGATCAGATTTTAATAATTGATTTGTATTACAAGCAAGATATAATAATTGATTTGTATTACAGATTTTACAATCCCGTAAAATTGATGAAACGGATTTTATATGTTTTGGGACCACTAGTATGGTTACTTATGATTGTAATTGGCAGTTGCATTGGCAGTAAAAGTAACTTGTCGTCGCTTCACAACCAACATGACTGGCGTCATTATTCGGAGTCTAAAATTTGGCACAGTGCGATGATTCAAGCTCTTTTGTCCTCGCAAATAGCAGGAGGCTTTCTTATATCGTCCGGTGCTGCGATATATTCAAGCATGAATGTGCAACGGTAAGATAATTATTAAAATACCTTATTATTTCCATGTACAGACAAATTCACAAATAAATAAGCTTTGCCAATCCTTCGAAAATAAATGTACGTAGAAGGGTAGGGGGAATGAGGGTACATTGATATAAGGGGCACATGGATACAGCGGTCGTCATAGCAATCAACCGAAAGATACAGTTGAATTTTTCTAGCAACGACTTTTTGTCAGCTGTCATCCCAGTACAATCGCAATGGCGCAAAGGCGTAAATGTACTGAGACGACAGCTGACAAAAAGTCGTTGCTAGAAAAGTTCAATTGTAGTTGACATGCCCTGCTCCAATTTGCCGGCCAAAATTTAATTGGCATCAAACTGCCCCGTATGGACCCCTCCATATGATATATTTGATATGAAACATTTTCTATTTTCTTCTGAAAATTGACCATAATAATGTTATTTATAAGAAGATATATATAATTTTTGTTGGCAATAACTCTAAAACGGTATATTCGATTATGTTGGAAACAATTTTCATTGATAGGTATGTATTTATTAAGTTTTATATTTGTATTTTTTTTTAATCTTTTTTGCACATACCGGGGGGGGCACAATTTATGCAACTTTCAGAGCGATTATTCACTATATTTTTTTTTCGAAACCTCAAAATCTTTTTTAAAGAACTGAACACTTTAATATTTGCTGACGATTATTTCAGTTTCGGGTACATGTATGGAGTGCCCGCCCTAGATATATGTTTATTATTATTGTGTGCTGCGCTTTCTCCGAGGCTACTCACGGCGTTATGCCCTTTAACACTTTCACCGCTGGAGCATATAGCTCTAACGCTTGCTCTATGGACAGCCAACGAAGGCAAGCCAGAGCTGAAAGTAAGGAGCGTGTTTTGGGAGAGTCCAAAAGGAAAGTTATATCTCGGTGAGTTTTTATAAGATTGAAAAAGTTTTTTTCACCAATATTTCTGTTATTTCACAATAACAGAAACATTGGTGAAAAAAACTTGGTCATTCTGTAACACACCACAGAAAAAAATTGTCAAAAATGTACAACATCCCAAATTTTTCATTTGTAAAGGGGCTGCCGACGTTCCATTGAAAATCGCCCCTAGCTAAAAAAATAGGTTTCTTATGAGTATTTATTTATTACATTAAACTAGATTTAATTACATAAGGTACGGTACGGTATTAATGAAGACCTAATAATCGACACTATATTTTTAACCGACTTCCAAAAAAGGAGGAGGTTATATGTTCGATAGTTTGTATTATTTTTTTGTATGTTCACTGATTACTCCGCCAATTGTGGGCCGATTTTAAAAATTATTTTTTTATTTGAAAGGATATACTCCCGAGGTGGGCCCATTGCCACCAAGTTGGGATCTGATGATGGGATCCCAGGGAAATCGAGGGCAATCCTCGAATGTTATAGGCACTTATAACGTTTTTCATATATTTTCTTAAGCTATTTAAGTACGAAGTAGACTTCAAAAGGTGATTCAAATGTATTCGTACCGTACATAAAAGATTATTGATGGCTTTTTAGTTTATTTTGAAGTCGGCTCTTTTCTTATTTATATATTTTTTTTATTTATTCATATCACAGCCAGTCTGAAACTACTGGACCGACCGGGTTGGAATAATATGCATGTGTTCTTCAGTGCCCCAAAGATGGACGTGTAACGTAAATATTTTTTTTTTATATTTTTTAAACATGGGGGCCATTATTCGGAGGAAATTGAAAAAAAATGCAAATTATATCGTATAAAAAAAATGTTGCCAGAATCTCAAATATATTTTTTAAATAAATAATGTTGTAGTTATTTAAGACCCTATATCTCCGAGAGTCCTAGGCCTTGAAAAAAATACATATAAGTATGTAAAAAAAGCTTATTGAAGTTCCCCAATATCTTTTCGTCAAAAATCCCCCAGTGCTTGAAGACGAAGGTGTTCGAACAGTGCGTGTTGCCAGTAATGACCTACGGTACTGAGACATGGTCGTTCACAATGGGACTCATAAGGCGGCTGAGAGTTACGCAACGTGCAATGGAAAGGGCTATGCTCGGAGTTTCTCTTCGTGATAGAATCAGAAATGAGGATATCCGCAGAAGAACCAAAGTAACTGATATAGCTCACAGGATTGCATCGTTGAAGTGGCAATGGGCGGGCCATGTAGCCCTAAGAACGGATGGCCGTTGGTGCAGTAAAGCCCTGGAGTGGCGACCACGCATAGGAAAGCGCAGCATGGGATGGTCCCCGACTAGGTGAACGGATGACCTCGTAAGGGTCGCGGGGAGTCAGTGGATGCGGTCTGCGCAGGATTGCACCCTGTGGCGAGCTATAGGGGAGGCCTATGTTCAGCAGTGGACGTCCGTGGCTGATAGATAGAAGTGCCCTAACTCCCTTATTGGGGGTTGGGGGGTAGGTACCTCGATAAGCTTATGTCACAGGCATTTTACTCGAAAACTACTTATAGATGAACTTTAGAGGGTAGGTGTCTTGAATAAACCGCTACTTAGATTGATAGTTAAAATAATAATAAAACATATTTCTAGGGCGGGCAATTCATACATGTAACCGTAACTGAAATAACTTTTTTTCAGCAAATATTAATGTGTGGCACATATTTCGACAGCTCCTTAAAAAATATTTTGAGTAAAGAATATTTACGGAAATCGCTCTGAAAATTGCATAAATTGTCTGCCCCACATCTATTTTCTAAACGGTATGTACAATAAATATGAAAAAAATTACAAAAATAAAATTTAATAAATACATATCCCCACGCAAGCCTCCCAAAAATCCGGGACATACGAGCCCGTGACTCAAGGCGATATACAAAAAAAAATATCTTTCGGATAAGTGTATCCATAGATGATTAGTAACAAAGTAGCTTAAATCTAGGTTAGTAATTAACAACTATACATAAGTATTTCATATTTATATATATATATATATATATATAGGTATATATATAATTACAAGTGGGATGTACCAGTTTTTTCAAAGGTATGGTAATTCAAAAACCATTTAGAGGAATAGGTTTAATAAACCGCTTGCAATTGTCCGTTTTCCATTCGGATGAGTATATTTGTTACAATTCCTAACCTATGTTTTCTGTGATGTCATTATTTAGGCGTTTTGTAATCGTCAAAACCACGTATCTTGGTTCTATCCTTAACCGAGATACGAGGTTTTTTTAAAATTAACCTATATTTTACGATTTTGATGTACAATCGAGGTCAAATTTTTTTTGGGACATCCCAATTAGAACACAAATTTAGCGACACCCTTGATCTGCCTTACCCAAAACATTAATATTGGGCCAGCGGCAAACCTTGCCGCTAAGGCACTCAGCACGCTGTTAGAGCTTTGCCTAACCCGACTTAACATGAATGTGCTGTCCTCAGAACGACGTGGTTGATAATTGGAACAAACATGGTATCTTGCTGGTTCGGCGTGATGTTCTGGTTCGCCGTGGACGGCGGCGCGCCGCGCGACGCCTCCGCGCTGGCCGTGCTCGTTCAAATGTACAGAGCCGCCCAATACCAGGAGCTTGATTCAATTTGGCCACTGCTTGTGTACATCTTGTTATTCTTCTCAGGAATCATTTCTATGGTAAAGGCATGCTTTATAATAATAACAAATAGTTCAGCTTACCACAAAGACACATATGTACTTTATTGTAATAGTACCATGTAATAAAGTGAAAACATACTTATTGTTAGTCGACTTTTCGCTTTACAAAGGCCGTAGATGCAGAAGGCAGTTTAAAAAAAGCACTTTTCATGGTCGACAAGTGCCTAGTAGCATTAATGTAACAACACGACGCTTAAGAATTATAACAAACGATTTACTATAGGATTTATCTGTTTTCAAAAATTGAGTTTATATAATTATACCCGTGACTAAAATTGATACTTTGTGTTTAAATGGCTTACATAGCCCCTTGTCATAAAAAGTACGATTTTATTTTAGCTGGTATTCCTGTATCCATTATATGACCGCTTCCGTCGAGCGGGCGGGCAGGGGTGGCGAGTCATGTCGTTCACGAGCTCTTTCTTCGGTGCGGCGGCGGCCCTGGCCGTGGTGATAGGAGGGCTCCCAGCGTTGTCGATGTTGGAGGATACTGCTGTTCCTTTTTTCATCTGCATAGCAACTGTATTGGAAATTGTTGCTTTTATATTTATTTATGGTACGGTATTTCTTTATTTTATTGCGCGTATAAGTTAAATTTGAGTTTGTTACTATGTATGTATGAGTATGGTCAACCGGGAGTACGATTATCAAGAGACGGTATTGTTCAGAATTTGCGTTTTTTAATTTTAATCTTATTTGGCGCATTCACTAACTACTCCCGGTGATCACATACTGCAGTCATTTTACGGTTTTGCAAAGTATGAACTCATAATAGCCTGGTATTCTAAAACACTTCATGAGTCCAACAAATTTTTTTTCGTAGAATGACCCAAAAAAAATAATTTGAATAAAACATAAAATAATCATCATTTAAACTCAATCCTGAAAACATAGAACTAAAGAGTATACTACCCAGAAAGTTATTAACATTCTTACCTAATTTCCTCTGAGAGGTAAATGACAACAGCCGTAAAAGACTAAATACTTGAAAAACACAGGTTTCATTTTAACTTTTAGAAACCCTGAATAAAGTTCAGATTTTTGAGTCAGTTCAACTAACATAATAGAGGAGCGGATTGACAATATTTCCTTAAAAATTAAACCATGCAATAATTAGGCAGCTTTTTATCGTCCGTCAAAATAATCTATGAAAATTTAGTTCCATTGACGTGCCAAGTTATTAGGGCTGGCACTTGTTTTCGGTTTAATAAAGTTATTATTTTTCATGCGGTCATGCGGAAATATTAACTACGTTTTATAACCCCTCAGCTGGCACGACCCGCGTGCGCTCTACCTCCGCACGTGGCAGGCATCTGCGCGGGAGGACGCGCGGGATGGGAACAGATACGATCTTTCGTTAATTTCTCAGATATTTTGTATGAAACTATATCGGTTATCATATATATTTGAATTCCCCACAAAATTTCCTCTTTAGTGGTATTTAAACATACAGATTTGATGTAAATAAATATTACAAAGAATTCAATTTTTGTGTGAAAAAAAAGTGCCTAGCAATATTTTAACTAATATTTTTTTAGTAAAAATACACATAGAACCTAATGCACACGATGAGTATATAAAGAGAGATTACTTACCCAGTCATCGTTTTCTACTCACTTCAATAATACAAACGAATAGGCACATACATTATAAAACACGTAAACTATACATCTAGGTAGTAGCGAGCTAGCGAGTCAACGGTCGTGAACTTGTACCTACTGACTAGTGTTTACAAACTTCCATGGCTTGCTAGCTAGCCTACTCTTTCTCGTATGCATTGCAATAGTCGAGAATGAGATAGGTATATTGTGGCGGTTATTTTTCTCGCCTAATTTATATTTTTGTAATTATATAGGTATATCGTGAGCGCGTGCCATTCTGGAACACTTGCCAGATAACTTTTTTTGACGCGTTACATTCTGGGATCCGTACCAGCTGAGGGGATAATCATTTTACTTTTACACGAAAGTCAATCAACAAAACGTATGATTTATGTGTCTTAAGTTGACAGCAAATAAATATAAAGAAAAAAAGTAAAAAAAAAAAAATACATATCCAGGAATTTGTTTAATTTTTTTTTTCGTTTATATACCTACTTAATTGACTCATGTTTTGTTGGATTAGGTATGTATATACGTAATTACTAGAATTTAGATTTAGGTACCCTTTACTCTGGAAAACTCAGCTATTATAAATTATTTTTGAGTTTTAAGTGCATCGTTTCGTAAAAGGACACCTCGTGAGGATTTCACCAAGCCGAACCGAAACACGGCGATGCAATATTTTATTAAGGAAATCTGGCACGTAGGCTGTATCATCAATCATATCAGGTCGAAAGTACCATTCCCAATTCCCATATCCATTTAGCGATTATGAAGTAACTTAGGTGTCTCAATCGAGATATATTATCGCCACCCGTAAATAATTTATAATTGAGGAGTTCCGGTGGCCTTCTTTGGTCTTCTTCAGAAGCTCCATTTCACCAATTATACTATCTGAATGCAAATGCTCGACTTGTTTCCTAAAATAATGAGGTCGCTTAATAGATGCCTATAAACTTTGTGGGTTGCTCTTGATTTCCCTGGGATCCCATCATGAGATCCTGACGTGATGACAATAGAATCAGTTCAGGAGTAAACACTTTCGAATATAACAATAATTTTGTGAATCGGTCCACAATTGGCGGAGTAATGGATCGACATCGTTTTGTTGGTTACAATTAAAAAACAATATACAGTCGAATTGAGAACCTCATCTTTATAAACCTGTTAAAATAACATGGTCGTCTTAACACATCTTTGAGCTGCATTCGTATTCCGCAAAATAATGAGAAAATATGTAATAGGTACTTTATGTAATAAATAAATGAAATGGCCTTCCTATTTTTGGAATTTATGGCCTCGATTATCCTCTTCTCTCCCAAATTGTACTTTTGAAATGCAGGTTGGAAACATTTGGGCGAAGACGTGGTATTTTTGATAGAGCGGGAATTGATGAAAACGTGGGTGGTAGGCTGGTTCGCCGCGCCCGCTATCATCCTTGGCCTCACCGTTTGGTGGCTGACAGCGCTGTTCCTCGACGACGCACGCTGGACGGAACCCCCGTGGAAAGCATTCACTATTATAGCCACTGCATTAGTAGCTGCTGCGGTTTTCTTCAGCTTTGCTGCGACATCTGTTGCAAAACAAGTTCAATACGATTTTATAGAAGTAAGTTACTAAAAATTACAAGATTATAGTGTTACTAGCGGCCGCCCGCGACTTCGTCTGCCTTAGATTCGTTTATCGCGGATAAAAGGTATTTTTTCGGGATAAGTAGTAGCTTATGTCTTTTCCCAAGACTCGATATTTTACTAATTTAAATGTGAAGCATATTACCAAGATGTCAAGTTCCATTTTTACTGCCCATACAAATTTTATCCCCATTTTCGTCCCTAAAAGGGATGAAATTTGACATACATTGTAGCCTATGTATGTCAAATTTCATCCCTTGTTGTTGGATGTTTTCTATGTATTTAAGTATTATAATTTATCTATATATTATGTATATCGTCGCTTGGTACCCATAGTACAAGCTTTGCTTAGTTTGGGACTAGGCCGATTTGTGTAATATTGTCCCTGATATTTATTTATTTATTTATGTCCTACTCAGACTTATAAGGTACATAACTGGAAAGTTTCATAAAAATTCGTCCAGTAGTTTTTGAGATTAAGTGGAACATACATACATACTTTTACGTTTATAATATAGTAAGGATAAGGATGTTGGAGCTAACTTGATATTTATAAGTACTACGTAATTCTCATCACGAAATGCATGTACTTTTCCTGAAGTAAATTCCGTCGCATTAAGGATAAGTCCTTGCCTATCGTGTAATGCGTAGGACAGAAGACCTCGAATCGAAAGGTTATATGCAGTCAACCAAACCGATGTGTTAGTAAATATTCGGAGACAGTTTTACACAAATCGGTTTAGCCTCATGGTAAGTTCACCTAGTAAACGTTTAATTATTTCTTCACTCAATAAAATTAGGACCACTTAAAAGTGATAAATGTATCATAATAAAATATATTTTTATATCCTTCATGCACTATGCACATAATTTGGCTGAATTTCTACGTATCGATTTTTACCCTGTTGGTTTTGATATTGGCAAGTCTCTGGCTCAATATTTCATGCTTCTGTATTACGTTTTCAGGGTAGTTAAAATTTGACTTGGTGTGGCTATGACCATATTTACAATTTGTTAAAAGTGAAACATGGGAACCTGTAAACACAGCGAAGAAATTCAGCGAAGTGATAATGATACAGTGAAGATATACCTAACAACATGAAAATATCGTTTACTTTAATTGTATATTTGCAGAAAATTAAGTCTTCCTTCAAACCGTCCAGACACTGGGGCCCTCGTGATCCGATAACGTATTATTATTGGTTGGCGCGAAGGCAGGAGACTCAAACAGGCGAAAGAGAAAACTTACCATCGAGATATACTCGACGTCAATTGGGACAAATGTCAGGAGGGACCAGAATTTCGAATATGTTTCAACAAAAAAAGCATCTAGAACATAATACTTAGTTAAGTGTCATTTTTAGAATTTATAAGTTCTCACTTCTAATATGATTTATGTCAATTATCCACTATAAACAAAGATACAGTTCGTGATAATATTATCACTCAACACACTGGTTTTTAGGGTTCCGTAGCCAAAATAGCAAAAACGGAACCCTTATAGTTTCGTCATGTACGTCCGTCCGTCCGTATGTCACAGGCATTTTACTCAAAAACTATAAGATGTATATTGACGAAATTTGGAACTGCGCTTCTCAGCAAAATGACGTAAGTGCCGGGGAGATACGCTCTTTTGATTGTGTTTTTTTTTGTCACATCGTATTTTTTTCATTTGTACTGCATTTTTTTGTATAAACGGCTGCGGAATCCTACATTGAGCATGGTCCGACATGCTCTCGGCCGGTTTTTTATATTTTACGTATAAACAACTATTTCTCTCGACAAGACCGCCAGTTGTTAATGGCTCCTTGAATGTATCATTTTCTATTGTAGGTACTGTTATGTGAAGTAGAATGAGTTATAGTACCTAGTGTATAATTCGACATATTACATTGTTTACAATTTTACACTATATGAATAGCTAATCTAGCCAATCCTGGTAGGAAAATATCATGTATATAAGAAGTGTATGAGTTTTAAGTAGAGTTCGGACCACAATGAAGTACGTGAGGATTGTGCTTGTTCAGTGACCTTCCTTGGGGAAGATGACTCTGCATAGCCTTTTGCGGCGGTCGTCCTTTCTGGGTGAATGATAGAGCCATTATTTATTCCCATCACACAACTATGCCGTCACGGCTGCATGAGTTCAAAATCAAAAACAAGTGTCTATTGACCTGCATTGTTTAATGAAGTCTTCTGTTATTATGATAGTTAAAATGAAATGTCTTTGCATAGAAGATATGGCTCAAATATATCCTATTCGTAAGTCCCTGAGTCAAGAAATGTATTTATTAGGTGTTGTCAAATGTTTTATAGGTGTATGTGTGTTTGTAGTCAAATAATGTAAAAATTGTGTTAAAACTACTTTTTTGGTACAAAGAAAATATAAATGTGCATGAATGATTATGAGATATTTTTACCCGCCTAAGGTAAAATAAAATAGAAGATTACAAAATTGTTTATCTTTGCTAATAAAGATATGTCCCTAGGTAAAATTTTATGACCAAGTGATTATCTAAGTGACATATTTTATTTACTTTATAACGGGGGGCCCCGTTATAAAGTCTGCTTTTCGCAAACCTTAACAAGTCAAAATAATTTAGCCACGAACGGTACCAACGAACAATAATTGGTCACATGGTGAATACACAGTTTTCACTTAACATCAGTTTAGTACATCGTACTTAAGTAGTAGCTACTTTGTACAAACAATAAATATTATAATAACCTCTGATTTTGCCATATAATTGGTCTAATAGCTTATTCTTAATAGTGTTGAGTTTAGACTTTGGCAATGGAGTAAAAAAGATATTAGCGTATATAAATCTGAAAAACATCAAAAAACGTCATCGTAGCTCTTCGGAACACACGTAAAATATGTAAACGTTCTCTACGAGTACGAATTTCATCATCCATTTATGGTTACAATAAAATGAATATAGTTATGTGGGTTTTTTACTAAACAACTTTTTCGAAATAAGTGTGTTTGCTTTTAATGAAATATTTGAAGTTACCTACTTCTATGTAGCTGGGCGATGCAGCTTTTATTTTTAACAACATGGTTTCCATTTAAAAGTCAAAATCTATCATAATTAGGATGTTGATACTGGGCACTTAAAATCGTTATTATATTAAGAGGAGCTTAGATAAAAAAAAACCGGCCAAGTGCTAAAATCCAGTGTTAGCAGAGCTCAACTTCTAAGCAAAACGTACGTGGTGCGCATCATTTTATATTGGTTACTGATATAAATAGACAGACAAAAAAAAATGGTTTCTCAGATTATTTTGTTGATTTTTCATCTTATAGCACAAGAGCTTCCTTCATACCAAATTTCAAGTTTCTGGAACAACTGGAAGTACCCTATCAATTTCAAAAAGTGTCGAAATAGGTGTACGTTTTCTGCGGCATAAACGGCCGTATTTTTTTCAAGTATCTATACTTAAAAGTTTGATTTTTTCACAGCTTCAAGGGACCGCGACCATAGACCTGAGTATATAGTTTCAATTTCAACTCGATACATCTACGCGTTCCCGAGATAAAGGGTCTTGACAGACAGACGGACAAATAACAAAGTGATCCTATAAAGGTTTCGTTTTTTCCTTTTAGGAACCTACGGAACCCTAAAAAACAGTGCATTTCATGTAAATACCGATTTACTATTCAAAGCCAACTTTATCCTATATGTATAAATCAAAATTATGGATAATTAAACAACTTAAATTACACTTCTGCATCTTAAATTAGAACTTATAGTTATACTAACATGAATGGACATTTCTATAAAAGTTTGGCCATTAAAATTTACTCTGCCTTAATTGTTTCCAATTTTGTTCGCAATATTATTAATGATTACTGATCGGTTGATATTTTTTATTCATTTTAATAATAAAGAAAACTTTTACTGGATAAAATCTTAGTTACAAAAAAAAATATAATATAGTACCTATATTCAATATTTTTTTTAAAATTTGGTGATATATAGTAAAGTGAAAAATTTTTGTGACTGTTAAAATTTTCAAATTTATGATATAACTTTTTTTAGAAATATTCTAATACGTATTTGAAATACTTCTTCAACAATTGAAATTGTTATTTTATCATCAATTAGTTTATAGAAAGCATGAATAATACACCTGATCATATCTAGACACACAACGTCCTCAACGAGGTCGTCTGCGAAGATAGTAGCCATCATTATTCATTGTTGATCCGTTTCGAGCATTGGGTAACAAAACTAACAGTTACCAATGAGTAATATGGATAATATAGGAAGTAATGGTGCAGAAAAGCAATGTGCTAAGCATATGTATGTGCACTTTTTGTTTAAATATTAACGGAATCGACTTGTGGACTGTGTATTGAATTCGTTGGTTACTATCAGGAGATCAATAAAAATACATATTTCAGTGTGTATATTACGGCAACTAAGCCAACTCAGCTTGTTCGGAACTCTAGTAGATGTTGCTGCCTCGGTGTGTAAATGCGAATTAAATAATGGCAAGCAAGCGGTGTCTTCTCATACACCCCCGTGGAGGGGTGCAGGGGACGGGCCCTTTGGCCTTGCGGCACCTTGGGCTGTGGCGGGGTCGCGACCCGTGATGACGGGCCGGGCGTGCGCCCTCATTTTGTGGAGGGCAGTGAGGCTGGTGCGGGCAGCGCGAGCAGGGGCAGGCAGCGAGAGAGAGTGGGGGGCCTCGCGAGCAGCGCTCGCTGAGGCGCGCAGTTATGCGGGTCTGGTCGGCTTCTTGAGCCCTTCGCCGCGTCTTTCCCCGGGGCATCCGCTTTAGCGGGACCGGGTATGGACAACACGGCTAGGGCACCGACCAGAGGGCGGCTTAGCCGGTGAGATCGCCGGGCAGGCGAGAGAGGCACGCCATGGCTATGCGGCCGCTGGCGTGGGCCGCGCGAGCCGGTGCTCATAGCAGCGGTGGAGGCGGTGAATCGCCACCCGGCCTCGGGCGGGATGGCGAGGAGCTCTCGGGGTAGTCAGTGCCGTAACCAGCCTTTTATGCCTCCACAGGGCAGGCTTCTATAAATGCGTCCGTGAAAAACATTCTGTTTGTGGTCCTGGTAATTTCTGCGCCCCTTCAGGTTCTGCGCCCTGTGCCTGGGCACCGCTGGCACCGCCCTATTTACGGCACTGGAGTAGTCCCCGAAAACGGCTGTCCGGGGACCGGACGTAGTGGGGCGCGATGCCCTGGAGATGTGTGTGGCTGGAGTTGTCCGCGTGGTCGAACATTCGACGCGCGCGCCGGCCGACAAACATCTCCAGGTCGCACACCTTGAGGTCCGCAGCAATGGTGCGCTTCCGCACGTAGCGGGGGGCGGCGACGATGGTGCGCAGCGTTCTGGTCTCCTGGTTCTTCTTCTTCTTGAGCTTCTTCTTCGTCGAGGCGGCGGCCAGTGCGTTCCAAGCCGGGGCGGCGTACGTCAGCCGCGACCGGACGTAGGCCTTGTACAGGCCTAGCTTGGTGCGCCTCGGCAGCTTGCTGGAAAAGAGAGGGTGTAGTGAGCTGCGTGCGTAAACTGCCCTGCTGCAAGTCTCGTTTACGTGTTTGGTCATGGTGAGCCCCCTGTCAATGGTCCTCCCAGGTATTTCACTGAGTTTGACCATGCCAGGGGCTGGCCGAGGAGAGTGAGCGGCTGCCGGGCAGCTTTGTATCCGGTCAGCATCGCTTGAGTTTTACTCACGTTAACGGAGAGCCTCCACTTGGCTAGCCAAGCTGGGAGGGCGTCGAGCGTCGGCTGGAGCTTGTTGATGGCGTGGCGCGGCTTGTAGGAGGTGCTGAAGAACGCTGCGTCGTCCATGTATAGGGCTAATCTCGTGTCACCAACGACGGGGATGTCATTGGTGTACAGAGCATAGAGGGCCACCCCGGCTAGGTTGGGCGGGTTGTGGAGAGGGCGCCTTTTACGATGACCTGGAACTGCCGACTATCTAGAAAGGAAGCTACAACCTTTACTATGCGGCAGGAGGTGGGGCTGATGGACAGCTTATAGAGAAGGCCTTCGTGCCAAACACGGTCGAAGGCCTTCTCTATGTCCAGAAGCACGGCCACCGTGTGCTCCTTCTTATTGAGCGAGAACGCCATGTGGTGCAGCGTCTTAGCGAGCTGCAGCGTGGTCGAGTTGTCCTGTCTGGACCACTCAACCACGCTGCAGCTTCGAAACTGTATTAAGAAGAGATATAGGACGGTAGCTGTCCGGTTTAGTTCTATCCTTGCCTGGCTTGGGTAGGACGATTTCTCGTCCTAGCTTCCAAGATGTTGGGAAGTGCCCAGGAACGCATAATCCCGTTAAACAGGCGCGCCGCTGCCGCTAAGGTGTTTAGCGGCAGGTGGCGGGGCGCCATGTTCGGGATCGCGTCGGGGCCCGGCGCCTTCCTAGGGCTGCAGTGGCGTTTGATGTAGCGCTGCACCTGGTTGGGAGAGAAAAATAACGGGTCCTCCGTTGGGAGGATGGGGTCCGCGAAGTAGCTCTGGAGGTGTTGCTCTGCCTGGACGGTGCGTGACTCGTCGTTCTCCGGGTTCGGCTGAAATTGAAGTTAGAGGCTGTGAGCGAGTATCTCGGCTCTGTCTTGGGCTGCGTACTGGAGGTATTAGTTATTGCTGTCGCGTAGCGGGCGAACTGGCTCGGGAAGGGTACCTAGTTTCCTACAAAGGCGGTGGACAGAAGGGACATGGTCGGTTATACTTGCGATATGAGCTTCCCAGCTCTGGGCGCGATGCTCTGCGACCTTCTCCTTCGTCTGCTTGATGATCGCGTTCAGCTCCGTTTTAAGTGACGGCGCCCTGAGGCGCTGCCACAGACGCTGTACCTTACATTTCCTCTCTAAGAGGTCCTGTAGATGTTTGGGCAGGGGGTCGCGACGCTCGGACTGCGGGACAGTCCTGGCGGCAGCTTGCAAGGCGTCCTGGATGTTGGATGACAGGGTGTCGGCCTGCGCTGTGGAAACAATGGTAGAGCGGAGTTGGCCCTCAAGGGCGTCGGCAAACCTTTTCCAATCCAGTCGTACTTGACAAGTGGCGCACGTGGCAGCGTGGTGACGGGCTCAGCTGAGACGATGAGGAGAACCGGCCGATGATCCGAGGGGAGATCTGGAAGATTCCTGCTTAAGAGGAAAGTTTACACCTGTGTGCAGGATGAAATCGATGACGTCGTTAGTGCTGACGCCGTCGTCGCAGTAGTGTGTGGGCTCGTAGGGGCCCGCTGCGTGGATGTATTTGTCCTGGGTAAACTTCCGGATTGCTCTACCTGCGGGATTAATACAAGACGAATTCCAGGCGGGGTGCTTCGCGTTGAAGTCCCCGGCGAGAATTGTGAGTACCTTATGTGTGGCGGGTGCCATCAGCGTGGTGAGATCTCGAACCAGGTCGTCGTCTATTGGAGCGGACGGGTGGTAGATGGAGTACAGGCGCAGGTCCTGGCCTGCTACGTGTATGTCGACACCTAGGGCTGTGAGAAGCTTGAAGTCCACGTAGCTGGCGGGTTGGTGAATGAGTGATAGTTTCACCAAGACCGCCAGACCACGGTAGGGCTTACGATCTGGGGTAACCTGGTCCTTTCTGTAGACTGCGTAGCCGCCGACGCGGAGAGTTGTGGTCGCTGCTAGGTGTGTGTCGCTGATCAGTATGACGTCCACCTGTTGCTGGCGAAGAATATTTGCTTGCCAGCCAGCGACTGCGCGTTCCAATAAACTACTCTGAGTTGTTTATTGAAAACCGCGGCAGAAGTCTGGGGAGGCTGTGATCACCTGGCGGAGCGCTACAGAGAACGCGTCGATGAGGGCAGTGAGCTTGGGTAGGTCGGCCAGGGCGGCCGACCCGCTGGCTGCTACGGGCTGCTGCTGCTGCTGAGCTGTGCGGGATGACCTCGGGGCTGCTGCGGACTTGGGCTCCGGACGCTGCTGCCTGCGCCTGGCGGAACGAGAGGAAAGGCGGCCCCTGGGGCTACTTACGGCGGGCGTGGGCGCACCTCGCGGCCTCGGTGGGTTGGCGGGGGCCATCAGCGACCCCTCTGCGGACTCCCACGGTGTTGACGCCGGCGGAGGCCCTGGTGACAGGGCCGCGGCGAGGCGCTCTGGAGAAGGGGCGCATACAACCTGTGCGGTAGCGCGCTTCCTGCAAAAGAACAGGACACTGCTGGTAGTTGGCCGGATGCGGGCCCCAGCAGTTTCCGCAGATGGGCTCGAGGTGTTTCGGCAGCTTGCAGTGCTACCCATAGTGGTGCTCGGCGCAACTGACGCAGACGATCGGGCGATGACATGCTAGGGAACAATGGCAGAAACCTTGGCATCGATGGCACTGCGCCGGCGACTTCTTGCCACTCCAAAGCTCGATGCGGACTCCGGAGAGGCGCATGAAGGATTTCACCTCCAAGATACCGGCGTTGATCTTCTCGTCCCCCATGAGCCTAAGGTAAAAGAGAGAACCTGACATGCCGCAGCTTTCCCTGATCAGTTTGGCGTACTCGGCGTTGAAACCGAGGTCCCTACAGGCGCTGATGATCTGTTCGGAGGTGGTGCTGGAAGGAAGGCCCCGTATACCAACCTTAAGCGGCTTGGTGCCATCGTCGGTACGTGGGTCGTCGTCCTACGTGCCAGGCGATGCTGGGGTGGCTCGCCTGCGCCTCGTCCAGGAACCGCTGCATGTCGCGGAACTCGTCGCCGTCCCTAGGGAAGAGACGGAGGCCCCTACCTACGGCTGCGGTTCTTACACCTCTGCCGAGGCGGGCCTCCAGAGCAGAGAGGTGTTGCGGCCAGTCTGGGAAGACCTCCACAAATATAGGCGGCTACTTAACTTTCCGGCCGCCGCTGGCCTGCGATGGGCCTGTCTTGGCCGCGTGAGATGTGGGTGCTGCGGCCGCTGCTGCTGGGGCGGCGGCTGGATCGGTGGCTGCGCGCGCTGTTTACGCCGCTTTCGCGGCGTTCTGACTTGCGCCCCTGCGGGAGGAGAAATTGGAGGCGCCTTCCGCTTGACCGGCGTGGCTTGGGGTGTCAGCATCGGGGGCTGGGACAACCGCGACGGGCCCGGTTGCGTCCGGGATGTACCTGCAAAAGGCAGTGGTGGCGTAGTGCGGTTGCATTCGCGCTTCTCCTGGTTCTGGGTCGGCGTTGTCTCCGGCGTGGCGTCTGCGTCTCTATGCCTCTTCGTGCTGCCGCTGGATGGAAGGCTAGAACTGCAATGGGGGCTTGATCGCCACCCAGAAGTCGGCCTCTAGGAGGTCCAACTCTGAGGGCGCCAACCTACCGTGCGCGACGCGCGTGATGCGCGCCAACATGTTGCTCCACTTAGCGTCCGAGAAGAGCGGCTAGAGGTTCTGCTGGGGCTGCGGCTCGGCGGCCTGTGGCTCGATGATGAGCGGCTGCCAGAGAGGCTGTGGAAGAGGAGACTGTGAGGACGGCGGGCTGCTCGGTGCCGGCGGCGACGCGATGAGGCGTCTCGGCGACAGCTTTGATGCGCGGCGTGGCGACCTTTGCTGCCGTGGACGCAATGGCGATGACGTCATCGGCGAGAAAAATTCACCAGGTGCGGGGGACCCGTAGGGCTCCGAGCCAGTACTGGTTTCGGAGGCCGACGTGTGCTCCGTGTGTGACGGGTTTTTCCTGCTACCTACGGAGAAATCTTTACTGTTCGACAAGCACGTCGAACAGTAGCTTGGAGGCAACGCCGACTCAGGCGTGGAGGCAGCGGAGGCTGCGATATCCGCCTTGGGCGGAGAGCGCGTTGGTGACGCCATCCTTGTGGTAGTCGTGTTGTATGAAAATAATGGAGGCCCGGGAGCTATATTTCAGTTAAGTGAACGGGACCCCCGTTCACTTAGTGCGATGTCCCGCTGAGTTAGTTTGGCGGACGGAAGGATAATTTTATTATTCTTTCACATTCATGTCCCCACTCTCTAACATATCACTGGGAGTGGGGTAATATGCAATCAAGGTAATTTTAACTTATCAACTTACAATATTTAAATATTTATTAAAAAGGTAAGTAATAAAATCAAATAAAGAGTATAAAATAACAATAAACAAAAACAATAGCTACTTCGCTATATGAGATCCTAACACAATTAAACATTTATGAATCTCATGAGTTATTCTCGACGATTTACAATTTATATAGTTATTTCCGACCAATAAGTTTTCGAATACTTTTCTTCTCACACGGCTTCAGATAAAAGTATCCACAGTGATTTTAAAATAGTAACTTGCACCGTACTGGTTGAAAGATTCATAACAATATTCGGGCTATGCGCTTAAACTAATTTCAGAAAATATACAAAAATACCTACGTCTTATTACCTTTCGTAATACCACTAGACAAGTTTCCATTATCAACTCCGAGGTGGGCATCGATCCTGTATCGCTTATGCATCGTCAATGCATTTAGTCTGCATCTTAAGCCCCTGGGCTATCTCAGCTGTTACATGATAGCTTGAAATTATGCATCATACATAAATATTATTTGCAAGTAATTTTGATACAAAAAAATTCTGTATCGGTGTCTTTAGCTAACTTGTAAACAACATCATAGTGTCGTCTTTCTTTATACTTCGTTATTGCAATACACCCTCACTACGTCAATCACACAAAACACTCTTATTGCCTGTGCAATAGGACTGGTGTTAAAATGATTTGCCGTTGTATAAGAATAACACTTGTTTTATTAAATACAAACATGTTTGTGGGTCATTTCGCAATAAGTTCCGTAGCTACATGTTGTGTCAGCGTGGTTTACGATATATCTCGCCTGCTTTCCTAAAATAATTATCAACGGTTGAAAAGCTTTAAAGATGGTCCGACTGACGACATTTTTGAGATCGTAGTTTTTACTGATGAGAAGTGTTTTAAGTCGTAAAATATTATGGAGAAGAAGTGGAGAGCGATGCAAACCCAAAAGCCTGTTAGATCTGAGAACCAGTGGAAGGATGACTTTGGGTAAGCAAACCCCTGCGGCTATATATTTAATCTGTGCAGTAGTTTTAAAGCAGAAGCCAAACATACATTTCGGGCAACTTTGATTTAAAATATATACAAATAAATTTACTCAGTAATCGAATACCTAAGTAAAATTTAACAAACAATATACATTAGAGTGTACTTAGACCTTACAGTTCTAGATCAGCAAAATACAAAAACAGCTGTTTGACTATGTATGTAAAAATACATAATCAAATACCTTGTAAATTCAAATGTATGAATATTGAAATATTTTAAAAATAAATTATACATATGGATTAATAACTATGTATTTATAGTATTGATGAGTTTTTTAACATGATATAGCAATAATATATATTAATAGAATTATAGTTAGCAATATAAGTATCATAGTGACACTAAAGAAGTCAAAATGATATAAAGTTTATTAAAAATAAACAGTTATAAGTTATATATATACAATATATATAACTAGCCTATATACATAGCCTATTATAAACTAACTGTAATATATTACAAACTAATACATAACGTAGATATTAAGTAAGGAACAAAAAAAAGGGAGAAAGGACTATAGGTACTAAAAATAAATAAGGTAGTCAAAATGAATATTGGAAATTGTTAAATTGCTAGCTGGTAAAGGATATGCTTACACCTTATAGTTCGTGATCAGCAAAACACAAAAAGAGCTGTTTGACTATGCGTGTAAAAATATAAAATGAATCAATATTAAAATATTTAAAAATCAATTATATATATGGATTATTAACAATAGAAAAATAGTATTGATGAGTTCTTTAACATGTAAGTAAGTAAGTAAGTTCTTTATTTGCATTAAATGTGGTTAACAGCAGGTCTTACAAAACATTTAAAGGGATCACACATTTAGCCCTATTACGGCATGCAAAAATTAAGTCTTAATTAACATTTGAATAAATAAGTTAGTACAATTATTAATAATAACTAATACAGTTCAAAAGGATTCCTCATTATAATTTTGTCCAATCAAAATGAAATAATTAAATTATTAATAATTACTTCATCTACACACAACTCCTAACAATTATAATGTAGCATCATCTATTTATTCGTGTCAAAATTAAAATAATCTCTAATACTATAAAATATATTACCTATTAGCCATGAGTATAATGTCCGCTTAAATTCTTTTATGTCAGAAATAGTTTTAATATGTACTGGAAGGTGATTATAAGTCTTAATAGACATTATATAGCAATTATTCTTATACAGCGCACTTTTACATCTTGGCCCTATTAGCTTTGTAGGATCTCTAGGTCTTAACTTCGGATTCGCTACAAGTGTTGTAAATAGACTAGGATTTGATTTGACAAAGACAGCAATTTCCAAAATGTACATGTTAGTTAGGGTCAACAATTTAAGTTTTTTAAATAGAGGTCTACATGATTCATGACATAGCAATAATATAAATGATTGTATATTTATTATTAAAGTTATCAGGCTATTGGGGTTGGATGTCCTTCACAGATCCAGGAAAGCTGGTGGAAGTAGGCAGCCAAATGAGTAGTCAGCGCTACTTGGAGGCACCATGATGCTACCGACAGTTAGCGTTGCATATGAAGCTAGAGAATGCAAGATGACATTACTCTGTTTGTGTGGCCGTCTAAAAGTCTTGACCTGAACCCAACAGAAAATCTGTGGGGTAAAATGATTCTTAACTGGGACTTCCCTCAAATCCGGACAAAACAAAATATAAACGAAGAAGTTTACAGAACGTGGGAACTGATGAGAAATATTAACGCATGCGCGAATATGGTCGCGAGACTGCGAGCACTTCAAATCGCCTTCAGCATAACCTACTGGGCTCATGTTTTAAGACTTCATGTATAAATATGGAAATTATTATCCTACTTACTTAAGGTAAGGTTGGAATTTCATTTTTGCCAGAAAGTTTAATTGGTCTAAAACACCAATGTCCTTTTCCTAGGAGAATACATAATAAAAAAAATACGTTTTTCTGAGTCGATTCACGTTTGAAAGGCACAATAATAAATAATCACAAAATAAACCATTTTTTGATACTAAGTAATATAAAAAAAGCTCAGTAAATAGTTATCAGTATCGATCTATGTCGTTAAAAAAAACCTGCCAAGTGCGAGTCGGACTCGCTCATCGAGGGTTCCGTACAAATTTTTACCTACCCTAACTTTATTACCCAATATCGGTTCAGTTCAGTTTGCACCTGATATCTATAGCATTGCGTCATACATATAGTGCAAAATTAACGCAACCGGGTTGTTCAAAGAGGTTTTTTGCAAATAAAAATAAAAATAGCTAGTTGGAGTCATGGCTATAATTTTAGTGTAATATTTATGTTTATTAATACAAAATGTGAAAATTTCGATTGGTAAACTTCGGAGATACAGGGGGGTAATGGTGTTTTATTCACACACAATAAATTTTTTTTTCAAAAATGTGCAGTTCAAGCCCTTTCATTTGAAACTCCATTTGACAAAGTAACAAATATTAAAATTTTTACTCCCCCTCATATTCATCATTATTTTAGAAAATAAAAATATATTTGTAAATATTTCCTATGCAATACATGTGGGCTGACTATGTTTATAAATATTCCAAATTTCAAATACCTAGTTAGCATGAGTAGTTTTTGAGATATGGCACTTTAATAGTCGGCCAGACAGACAGACAGGCAGAGTCGCACCATAAGGGTTCCTTTTGTACCTTTTTGGTACGGAACCTTAATAACGTAAATTAACCACGCAAATTAAAATGCATGCCAATTACAGATAGTGTAGTTTTTAAGCAGTCTTAAACTGTGATAAATACGAGAGATGTAAATTGTTATCTATATTTCTGTCATATATAATACAGTTTAAGATAAGAAATGAATAAGATATAATAATATATTCCTAGGAAATGTGACCGTAATTATACCCGTATTTGAATGCCGTTTCTATATAAATTTGTAAATGGAGAAAATAAATAAAAGTTCGTAGTACTTACGACAGAAAATCAGTTTTGCTACGCAAACTTAAATTTATGTGAGTTTTTATGAAAAATGAAAATGGTTTACATATAAGAACGTTTCAATTCGTTGTGGTAAAATATGCCTTTCTGTCTTAGATATACTATAAATACAGGGTTCTAGCCATAAGACGGCAGGTTAGCTCACCCAATGATACCCTAAAGAACACAAATTCTGAGTTATTTGTGTTGTATTTCAAGAATATGATTATTATGAGCAGCAAATATCTTCAGGTCTCGGAACAGTATTTATGAAATCTTCTAAAATACGCGCTATTTCTGGAATGTTTTAAAAGTGTATTTAGGAGAAGGGAAATTAATCACAAAGCATCTGATTCAAGTTCCATAAATTTAATCAAATATGCGAAAATCTCCTAACTGAACGAAAGAAACGAGTGGTTATTTCGGTATTTTTTCAAACAAAAGTATGAAAAAATACCGGTTCTGAGCCCTGAATATGTCGATCCGATAATAATGAGTATGTAACCATCATCAAACAAAGAGTAACATTACGAGTAGAAGGGAAACTGAAACATGAACGTGTTTCAATTTCCCTTACTGTAGGTACTTAGGTATCTACTTAGTAAAGCTGCTCCATCTTATTCTGCTTACAGAAATAACGAATACATAATATCTGTAAAGTGACATTTGTTGCACGAATCAGTAGAAACTATAACTGTTTAAATTCCGAAATGTAACCTTCGACTATGTTGAAGTAGAGCAAGTTAAGAGAGATACAACCAGTAGTACTACAGCAGTTTATTTATCTAGTAGGTACCTAGTAATAAAAGTATTATAGACTGCATTAATAACAAAGGAATACAAAACAAGTATTTTGATTTTGTACCAAATTACGTGACATCATTATTGTCAGCAGACTCGTTTAAGAGTTTTAGCACAGGATCACGTAGGACAGGGACGGCAGGGGAGTAAGGCTAGATTAAACCTGTCGCGGACATGGAAACAAATCAATGGCACGTCAATAGCGTCGTTAATGCGCTGCGCCCTTCGAGCGTGCGTGCGCGCCGATGGCATTTGAGTTCCACTCTGCGTGCGAAGCGGATCGCTCGGCGGTTACGGTCGCGCGCGATCATCTCGCGATCACTATACAAACTAGTAGATATCGATCTAGAGTGATGTCAAAGGATCCGCCTAGGCTGAGCAGGCTCGGAGTGCTGGCGCCGGCGGCGCTGGTGGCGTGCATGGACGCCTCCGTGCTGGCCGTGCCGGCGGCCGGCGCGATCGTTTGCACGGTGCTCAAGGAGCTCAGCAAGGCTTTTATGCTCAAAAAGTAAGCCAGAACTCTCTTTTTAGATACGAGTATACACTGCAGCGAGTGTTTAGATTAGATCCGTCTCTCAACCGTCTGCCATAAAACCTCCCAATTATAGTTCCAATGAGCAGCATTACTATAATCATGTATCATTTTTAACCATATTCATTTAAGGAAACTATTTTTATGTTTACGTTACATAGATAAAGTATACTTAAGAGAACGTACTTCAGCTAATATTATGTTCGCATAGGTTATCGCTACTACGGCATTATTTCCATTTAGGACAATAGTTTTGAGTTATATATAGATGGAGAAATTAAGTAATTTATACATTGAAGATATTTTGAAATAAATGATCTTGATTTTGTATGTTTATATGTCTCGTTGTAGCTTCAACTCAACTAGTCAAATCAGCTAAATAGATTTCAATTTTTTTTGGTACACGGGTAGCTGGGTATCCTCAGATGGTTATACGATACTTTTTATTCGACTACGGTGAAGAAAAAACAAGGTTTATGACTTTTCTCCTCCGCGAATGAAGTTGACCGTCTCGCTTAGAATATAATAACAATATTAGCGTAACAAAAGGTGAAAATACTTTTACTTACTGATTCCTTTTCAAGTTGTCACTTTACGGAAATGTCTTGTTTAATTGTGTAAACTTTTTTATTATGCGAATTTAATTCACATATACTTATCACGATTATAATTTCTACTTTACTTTACGCAGAAAATATAACAAGAAGAAGACGGAAACATTACGACAAGACGCGTAGAATATACATGTAGGGTACTGCTCGCCGTGTTCGGCGACAGGGACTCCGTCAATTGTTCTTATCCGGCGGGGTTATTGCCTAACGAAATTTTGACACTTGGTATCGGAATCAATTGTCATAGCCCATACAAAATCATGACACTTGATTCCGATTGCGATGAAAGGCTTATATATATGGCTTGCAAAGTAAAACATCGCCTTGAAGATGCGATTACAGGGTACGCACTCAAGTTGCCCGGCAGCGTATGTGTAGGAGGGTTTCAGTTGAGACTTGCTCATATGTCACTTAGCACATAGGTCTTCCAGCCGCTGGCATTCAAATTGTTCCACTTTTTTGGAAACAGTAGTAGAACGCCATTTTAATCTTTGCAGCGCGATTCCCTCCCAGCAGTCAGTCGGTATACCGTGGGTACACCACAAGCGGCGAGGTGGCGTTGGATGACTTCTTTATGCCGCAGAAACTGACCTCCCTGCTTCCCTTTTCCACGAAAGAGTTCAGCGCAAAATACTGTTTTGGGCAACCTGTTCACGTCCATACGAACGATGTGGCCACACCACCTCAGTTGGTGTTTCATGATAAGCGCCTCAGTACCAGGCATCTCAGCACGACGTAAAACGTCCGTGTTCGTTACTCTGTCTTGCCATTTTATGCGCAGAATTATGTGTTTTGTAGCAGCACCACGTTTCTGCAGCATAAAGAAGAGTTGGTATGAACAGTGGACTTACAGGTGTTCATTCAAGATCAGACAGACCAAAACTAGTTATCTGTTTAGCTGATTTGGCGTGATGAAGCCACAACGACACATTACAAACATACAAAAAATTAAATGCTTTTCGATTCAATGACCGCCAAAATAGGCCGTAACAATCTTTTTAGGGTTCCGTAGCCAAAGTGGCAAAAACGGAACCCTTATAGATTCGTCATGTCTGTCTGTCTGTCTGTCTGTCCGTCCGTATGTCACAGGAATTTTACTCAAAAACAATAAGATGTACATAGATGAAATTTGGGTTATAGGTGTCGTGTGTAAACCGCTACTTAGTTTGATAGTTAAATAAAAGATATATATATTTCTAAGGGGGGCACTCCATACATGTAACCGAAACTGAATTTTTTTTTTTATCAAATTCCAATGTGTGGCACATATTTCGACACTTCTCCTAAAAACACTTTGAGGTTTCGAAAAAAAATTGTTTTAGTGAACATTTTCCGAAATATTCGCTTCAAAAGTAGGAAAAATTGTGTCCCCCCCCCCTCTATTATCTAAACGGTATGTTCAAAAAATGTGAAAAAATGTACAAATATAAAGCTTAATAAATACTTCCAACGAAAATTGTTTTTAACATGATCGGACATACCGTTTTTAAGTTATTGCCAAAAAACTGCGTTTCTCAGCAAAAGGACGTAAGTGCCGGGGCGATAGGCTCTTTTGTTAGTGTTTTTTTCATATCGTTTTTTTTTCATCTGTAGTGCATTTTTTTTTATAAACGGCTGCGGAACCCTTCATGGGCGATTCCGACGCACTTGGCGGTTTTTTTATATTGCTTCTAAACGTACAGACATTTCATTATTATAACTTTATAATATAGTATAGATATAGATGTATTACTTAAACAGATATTTGGATTACTAGCATTATCTTCGGATATGTCGAATTTATTGTCTTCATTATTGATTTTAATTTAAACACGCGTAGCGTACTCCTAAAAAAAATGGCAAAAGAACAGTAGAGCTTACAATGGTCACTTCCTAATAGGGCAGAGGTAGGTAGTGCCTAAAACATCTCGGACATTGAGACCGAGGCCGCTGCCGTCACGGTGACGGCGACTCCCACTGCTGTTGCCGGAGGTTGCTTATTCATATGGAAAACAAATACTTAAGTAAACAGTTTTTGTACAAACGATAAAAACAATTCCTTATACGTGTTTGTCTTCTGTCTGATTGCCAGGAGTGTAAAATGCCCTCGTTACCATGAGCCATCGAAATGATTGTGCATACTAATTAATACTCTCATATACTACATTCAATACAGGCCAACTGATGAGAACACTGACGACAGGGACTGTTTCCATTTTAGTGTTTAAATTAGACGAAGAGTTATAGATACTAAAAACTAGTCTTTTACGACTGAATGCGAAGCTAGCTGACTGCCATGGGCTTAAATCCCGGTATGGGTAAATATTTGTTCCTGAATCTAGGACACTTCTTATGTATTTAAGTATATATTTATTAAATATATTATCGTCTAGTACCTACTCACAAGACAAGCCTTTATTGAGATTACCAAGGGACAAGCCGCACTGGTCTAAAATTGTCTCCTAATACTCGTATTGTATTATTTATTGTACTAAAGATACACGTAGTTTTTTCATCTATCTATCTATACATATAATAAAGCTGAAGTGGGTCGAGAGTCTGCACATGGAAGATATTCGAAAAAAAGTTGGCGGGGATACTTAAAATCGATAACAGAACACATTCCGACAGTTCTTAGAATTTTTGTCTGTTTATCTGTTTGTCTGTTTATTTGTACGCGCATCACATGAAAACGGCTGAACAGAGCTACGGCTACGAGCCTACAAGTATCGAGTACCTTGCGAAACTAACAGGTGGCGCTAAAATTAATATCTTTTTGCCAAATCCATACTAATATACTAATTACTAATCCATACTAATATTATAAATGCGAAAGTGTGTCTCTCTGTCTGTCTGTCTACCTCTTCACGCTTAAACCGCTGAACCGATTCGGATGAAATTTGGTATGAAGACAGTTTGAGTCCCGGGAAAGGACATAGGGCACTTTTTATTCCGGAAAACTACCCTTATCCACGGTAAACGAATTTAAGGCGGACGAAGTCGCGGGCAGAAGCTAGTATATAATATTTATCACAATGAAAACTAAAAATGTGGTCTAACCCTAATACGATTAGATTACATGACTATAACTGATTTCATTAATTTTTTTTCGCTTTTAGATTTAATGCTTAATATGCAATTATACTCGTATTAATATTTATTATTTAGGGTTTAATAAATAAATGAATATTTACTATAAACTGATAGAGATCCCTTAAAGTGGTAAGTTCGGTTTTATACGCATTTATTACGTTGCCGTCTTTATTTTATTAAACAATTTATGTACAATAAAGTGTTTAAAAATACAAATTTTAGTCTTGTCTGCTATTATTTAGATAAAAAAATAATAACGTTATGTTGAAACATTATATACCTAGGTGTTTATTACCCTATTGTTAGAACGAAAAGACATAAATCAATAACGATTTTGTGCGATGTTTCTAATTTGCAGTTGTATAGCGCATTGTCTTCGACGGAAGTGAGATTTATTTGGTTAGGCTTATTAGATTTCAAAACACGAAATATAACTTCATAAATAATACTAACATATTTACTAAGTCATGATGATGGACAAATATGTGAATAGGGTTGATATGATCCTACACCAATAAACGTTTCTGTTTGGCCCGAAGGTTGACTGGTCCGCCAATCGTACATCTATTTGTAGTACAATAAAGATTAAATAAATAAATAAAATAAAGTACAAACTTTTTGTTCATTAATAAAAATAGTTTCGGTAAATAGTCTTATAGCAAAGAGTCTCGACTCTACCAACATCTCAAGAGACTCTCGCTACACGCAAGATGGCTGGATCAGGGGTTAGACATTGAAGGCAGTACTTGCGATCCTATCCTGGCCATGGTGTGCATGGTGAGAAGGTTCCTCTCTGTGCAGCCCTAAGCACCGGTTAGGATTTTTATAGCCTTTCTACACAACAAAATTAAAATATAAGGGCTTCTATTAGCAGCAGAAATTATTGGATTTTTTTATAACGATTTCGCTTAGAACAGGCGTAAAAAAGGCCAAAGTAGGCAGTTACTAGGGAAAGCTATATGCTGACAGTTCTGCTTAGAGCCCATAAGTCAAAAAGTGCATTTAGAAACCACATTTTGACTTGCAGAATCGTTTTTAAGAGTGCTTTTTTTACAAGACACGTACGCCTTATATAATTACTATTAAGCAATGAAAATAAATGAATATGCGTTAATATTTACAGAGTGCGATTGCAAAGGAAAAAAACATTGCGGCTTACAAAATTGGTCGCAGGTTCGATCAAAATTAAATATAAACTAAATTATTTTAAAGCATGTAAGTAAAAGTAAAAAGATGAATTGAAAAAAGTAATAACATTCGTACTACTAACGCTACCTATTAATGATTAGCCTTATACGTAAATCAAATGGCAGTTATGTTTTATTCCGTGCTGTTCTAGCACATGTAAATCAAACACGATCATCAAGTGTCATTGGTCATTTCTCAAATGTACACCCAATTATTTTAAAACATGTAAAAAAATGATTTGAAAGATAGTTAATTGGTACCTACTATCATCGCCACCTGTTGACGAAAAAACTTATTACTCTACTATTATTCTTACAACATTGAAATTTAATTCTTATGATTTGTTTAGCAGATATACATCAAATAATGCCATAAACATATTATGTTTTGGTAATTTATGAATTTTTTACACAAAATCTTTATCCGCAGTTTCAAGTTTTTACCCGACTGCGCGACGCAAAGGAGTGGAAATGTGTTTATCAGTCTATGTATGTATGTATGTATGTTTGTTCCTATCTGGCACTCTAGATACCTAACGCATGGACCGATTTTGATGATTCTTATGTCAATCAATTTATCTTAACTATCCGAATGTCACTAAAGACATGAAAATGGTGAAAACTCAAAAAGAAAAAAATTAAAATCGACGTACTATATTGCGTAGGATATCATTGAATACAGATTAGAAAAAACATTGTTAGGTTTCCTTTATAATTTTTAATTTGAATAACCAGTTAGGAACTTTAACGATTTAAAATTGGTTAGCAAGCCGTCCTCCCTAAATATTAATTTAATTGTAATAAATCTTTGCAAACTTCTCAATAACCTTCACGATAAAGATTGCGAAATTTACTGACTTATAATTTTAACTAAAAAGTATAAAACAAAAATAATAAAAACAAAAACAAAAAACCCGACTGCGTAAAAAACTAAAAAGAAAAAAACAAGCTTTAGAAATTTGTTAAGTTATAATGGAAATATTCATTTAATAGTAATAAATCTGTGTTGTCTGCCCTAACTTAGGGCATGAATTTCAAAAAACCAAGAATTTAAATACATAGCCTTTTTGCGGAATTTCAAGTTTCTTAGTCCAAAGCTTTTACGTTTCCGTTACAAACTTTCATCCCTTGTTTTATACTCTTTGGAGATAATTTTGAAAAATGCTTTCTTATCCCTTGTCTACCTTATAAATGTAACCGACTGTGCAAAAAACAATTTTCTAGCTTTAGTAGTTTCGGCTGTGCGTTGATGAGTCAATCAGCCAGTCAGTCAGTCAGGACTTATTCTTTTATAATGTATATAGATAGATAGAAGATATACATAAAGGAAAACTAGCCAAGAGCATGTCGGACTATGCTCAGTGTAGGGCAGACGTCCATACGAAAAAATGCAATACGGATTTTTTTTTTTAATTAAAAAGTGCACTACCAAAAGAGCGTATCTCCACGGCACTTACGTCCTTTTGTTGAGAATTGTCGTTTTTCGGCAATAACTTACAAATGGTAAAATATATTTTTTTGTAAGTAAGTACTTACTAAGTTTTATTACATTTTAGTACATTTTTTTTATAATTTTTGAACATAAGGTTTAGAAAATAGAGGGGGACACAACACAATTTATGCAACTTTCGGGGACATTTTATCCGAAAATATCCAATGAATTTATGGTCATCAAGTCCTCACACAAATATTTGCCCTTGTTGAGATTTGAACCATTACCTAGAGGTGCTTCTAGCTCAACTGTGATATGCGACTCTTTGTCGCGCGACAAAAAGATTGTCTGTCTCTTTCCTTTCAATACAGTGCAAGAAAGACGGGTGATGCTATGTCGCGCGACAAGCATTGTCGCGGAGAGTTGTGCTAAACCGGCTGGACCAACGGCTGTTTCAATGTGTTATTTAAAGACAAGCGCAAAATTGTTCGTCATATTAATACTCGTAATTAAATTCATGGCAAACTTGATAAAACTCTATCGTCGCGACCGACTTGCGAGGCCGGTTTTTCGGAGTCACGCCGGTCGTCGAATGTGCTCAATATATTTTTTAACTCTATTGATATTTATATTTGTCATAAATTACAGATAGTTTAATGTATTTACTTGTAGTTATACAAATACGAGTTAAGTATTCTATCGATTACGTGCCACATGTTTTGATTTCTTGGTGACTACAAACAAGTAACTCGTTACGAGTAAATCAAACCCACAAGTAACAAAGACAGACTGGTTGATCGGGGGTTAATATCTTTACTCGAAATATGAATATTAAAGTGTTTGTTAATTAGTTAGATTCTCCTGCTTACGCAGAGCAGTATGAACCAACGTGATGTTATGCATAGAGATATAATATGACCGGACAGTGAACTAGGCTAAGTAAGTACTGTATGTATTCTGTCACAAAGGCGATGGCCGATGCCTTTAGCAGGTGCTCTTCGTGATCGGAGGATAAAAGGGTGGCCTCCCTCTATACGAATAATCTAATAGGAATATTTTTGCTACAGCGTAATAGAGTAGGAAGTCTTATAACCATCATCGCAGGTCGTCTGTCCTCCATCTTTGAACCAAAAATCTTTGTAATTTCCCAGCGATTTCGGCGTCATGGGGACACAAAGAAATGGTGTATAGTATACAGGGCAGTGTTGAGCGTAATTAGGTACGTTTGTAATTGTATTACGAATTGAAAAACATGTAATTCAATTACAAGTAATTAAATAAATTTGCGATTTAAATACATGTTATTTGAATTACTGCTTAATTTGTAATTGAAATTACAATAATTAGTAATTAAATTACTCAATTACTTACCTACTTTATGTTGACTTTTTTCTAGCCTTTATTTAACTTGCAATGTATGTATGTTGTTGTATGTAAGGGTCAAATCTTACAAGTTTAATTTGACCCACTTCCCGGTTACCGATTGAGCTAAAATTTGGCATACTTATGTAAGTTACGTGACAATACAAAATATATACACCATGACATGACACCATGGAGCTGATCTGATGATGGAGCCGGAAGGTGGTCATAGGAACTCTGTAATAAAATAACGCAATGCTACCGATTTTGGGCTCTTTAGAATCGTCTTGATGAGTAGTTAACGGATGTTTAACGAAAAGTACAGGCGGTAATATTTTATTAGTAATATTTTATTAAATATTAATTAAAAAAGTCTTTTAAAAACAAGCTTTTAACTAACTGTGTAGATAAACAAGAATACAATATCAATATTGATTTTACATAGGTAAATCTTGCGACATGCTTTTATATCAAATAAATGTTGTAATGTAATAAATTGATGGATTTGATTTTATTTAAAGGTTTACGTTGTTTTTAAAAATACATTTTTTTAGTACATAAAAGGAGCAAATTTATTATATTTCAAGTGATTATAACGAAAAATAACAGCATGCTGGAATTGGCAAAAAATAATATTAAATTACTTATTACAAAATATACTTTCAAATTTAGATAAAATTGCCAAATTAGCCAACTCCGTTGGGAGTTTATACAAATATATGGTATTTCTAAATTCGTTACGGAATTGAACATTTCTTAAGTATTAATATATAGCTAACACACCTGCATCTTATGCAGAACAGAAAAAAATGCTTTGAATGAATAATAACGAGGTATGATGGTTAGAATTTTATGTCGTTAGCTGTTGAACAGGTCACCCTACTCAATTTTGACCAGCTATCTTTTAAGTCTAACTTAACCCGTTGCGGCATTGGGGATACATTTCGAATAATCCCTTCTTACTCGTTGCCTACATTATTAAAAGAAAAAAATATACAATGTAAAAATATCAAGTTCCTAGATTCATCAGTTTTATCTCTGTTTTGATGAATCAGTCAGGACTTCTTCTCATATGGTTATATATATGTACTTATTCGTAGATAGATGATAAAGTTCTGTAAATAAAATGTCTGAACATTGAAAAAAATTACGAGCGTTGAAAGTAACAGGATCCAAAAATACATTTATGGATTTTTTGTATATTTGTATATTATGTTACTATGAGTAGTAAAGTAGTTTTTGTATATCTATACTATTATAAAGTTATAAAAATGAAATGTCTGTAAGTCTGTATATTAAAAATATTTAAAAAAAATATCGTACCTAACGGAACTTGGAAGTCACTGAATACATTTTGTTTTGGAGTATTTGTATTTGGTTTTCCCTAATCCTTGCAACAAATGTTGGATCATATTGTATCTCTCCCAGTAAACACTTCTCTAATGTACTGTAACTGACAATTCGAAAGTGCTTGTAACTAGGCCTACTCGAATAAAGCATTATTTGATTGATTGATTGATTGATTGATATACTTCTGAGGCGGTCCCATTGCCACCAAGTTGGGATCTGATGGTGGGATCCCAGGGAAATCGAGGGCAATCGTCTCATTTTATAGGCACTTATAACATTTTTCATATATTTTATTAAGCTATTTAAGTATTTGCATATGGTAGTTATCATCTCATCATGCTGAGCTGATGACAGAAGGTACAACTCCTTAATGGTTAAGAGTTAGAGAATAATTCTTAAAAAAATCATCCATCATAGGTAGGTACATTAAGACTGTTAGTCATATTCTTTAAAGTGTGTCCCTGAGGTAGTCCTATTATGACCAAGTCAGGATCTGATGATGGAATACCAGGGAAATCGAGAGAAACCCTCAAATATTATAGGCACTGACAATGTTTTGTATATATTTTTCTAAAGTTATTCAGTTGTTTTCGTCTGGTTGGTTGTCATCATCAGACAAACAAACTGAGCTGATGATGGAAGGTACAAATGAATATGAACTAACCAACTTTTACATTTCTTACTTCTAAAGACTCGAAATGCGTGCAAAGTGCCTCCTCAATCTTCCCATTATGGACTCTAAAAAATACTTTCTATATCACTACTAAAATCCATCACTAAAAAGCAATATTTTTTTTTTTAATAAAAAAAGAACTGACTTCAAAATAAACTAAAAAGCCATAAATAATCTTTTACGTACGGTACGGATCACATTTGAATCACCTTTTGAAGTCGGTGCCAAACCTGAAGTAAATAAAGTTCTTTATTCAACAAAAATACGAATTACTATGACTAAATATATATGTAGGTAGATAATAACTACCTAAAAGCTCGCCGCCGCGGTTCTTAATAGTAATAAATTAATGGTTTGGCACCGATTTCAAACGGTGATTCGTACCGTACATAAAATATTATTTTGAAGTCGGTTTTGTTTTTTAATAATTCCATTAAAGCCATGGGCGTAATGACTTTTAAATTTTTTTTGACTGCGTTCAAAACCTAATCTAATATGCCTGGTTTAGAACGGAACGATATTAGTCAAAATCAACAATATTATTGTTTACCTCCAAAATATGAATTGTACATAACGTAGTAGCAATAGATAGGTACACGTCGATGCTATAGTTTAATACGTTAAAATAGCGTGTTTATACTATTTTACAATTATTAATTTACGTACATAATTACAACAAAATTGAAAATTAGTTTCGGAACGAAACCTTCGTGTATGTTGTCTATGGAATGAGCTTCTACCAATCACGAAATTACACTAAATGACACAATGTTGCGACTTGTGACACTTAAAAGTACAACAACATTGTGTGTTACTCGGGCTGTACCGGAATTACAAATTCGATTCATCAAAGCCTTCAGCCTGCAGCTTCGGGCTTCAATGTGCTCTCGTTTGTAATTCCGTCTTTACCGCCTACGGTGCACAATGTACTATTTTAGCTATATTTCATTTACTGTAGTTTATGGATTACTCTTAGAAAAAGTATTGTATACAATAGTTAAAAAAATTGCTTTTTTAGTCTCGTGCCTTCAATAGGCCACTTAGCAAGCAGCTTTAGATTTTTATCATATTAAATGTGATAAATACCTTTCCTTCATACATCTATATCGATCTAAACAGTTCTAATGTGAGGAGGCGGTGTCTCTCAACACAAGCATAACTATTGCTTAAAAATAGGGCACCAACTATAATTCTGTAAAAAAGTTTTAAGATATTGGATTATTTTGAATTATTATTTTTTTACCTCACTCTGTAGGAAAAGTTCCATTTACAGCGCCAAATATGCGTGGAAAAGTCATTTGAAGTTCGAATTATGTTTTTATTCAAAACCGACCAGCACAAAGATTAAAGCTGGGAGTGCAATGAGGTCGTGTATGAATTCAAAAAGTTGGTTAACCATCTGGTTCTTTTAAAAATATTTACAAGCTAAAGTTATGGGACCAATTTCAATGTATAATGTCTCAAATGAAAGCTTTTTATATACGTTACGAATAAAAAAGTATATACTGTAAACTTCTGGCAAAATACGGCATCTTAATTTTTATTTCTTACTTCATGTGTAGTTTTTCCTTGATTTCTTAAAAAAACTGCATGCAACATGAATGGTTTAATAACATATTACTGAATAAGTAAAAAGTATTATAAAAAAAACCCGACAACGATACCTTTCACACTTCACGAAATATGAAAGTTTCAATGTGAGCACAAAGTTCTTTAAACATTATTTCAAAAAATTCTACAAGCTAAACTAATAAACCGATTTATATTTTTAACATCCCAAATGAAATTTTATTACATGCGTTACTTACAAAAAATATTTAAAAAAAATATACTGAATTCTTTTGGCAAAAAACACCATCTTATGTATTTTTTTCTTATTTGATTTTACTTGATTGCTTAAAAACATTGTATGTTGTATGCAACATCAATGCTTTAATGCATATTTATATATTTCTGAGTAAATAACGTATTATAAAAACACCCGACATCGATACCTTTAATACTTCACGAAATATTTAAGTTTAATTCTGCACGATATTCTGATAAATAAATTTTAAAGAAATCTCCAAGTGCGACGAGTGCTCTGATTTGAATGTATAATGTTAAATGAAAAGAAAATACCTAATTTATTAAAATAGAATAAATAAAAAGTTTGTTGCTGGTGCTGAATTGCGAAAAAATATAATTGCTTTAAAATAAATAACTATTTTTATTTAAAAGTGACGATATTTGAAGCCAAAAAATAATAACTGTATCGGTCCGGGCATAGTTGGTTCTGAGATATATAATATGTTGCTTAGTAGTTGGCGAATTTAATTAAAAATTTAGCTATTTATCTGATAGTACTACAACTTAGATATGTCACATTTGAAATAAAATACTATGTACATAAATGTTTGTCAAATATTTTAATTAAAACTTAAATGTCCTCTTTGGGTTCATCAGCAGATGTAGAACTAAAAAGGAAAAGTCGTTTTAAAGTACTTGTGCCATTCCAATAATACAATATCACTGATATTTTATACATGAACTGTGTTGCTGTAGGTTATTGTTGAATTATTTTTGTGCATAGTTGATTACCATTTAGACCTAAAATTTCGTGCCTACCAGTGGAAATCAGCGGTCAGCATACAAAACAACCCTGCATTGAATATTATATTAACTGACTTTTGATTTGTACAGCCACCTTTGCAGGATTTACACTGGGCAGTGCATGGTAGGCTGACTCGACGACACTCACAATGCATAGTATCGCAGCCACATTTGCAGCCACAATGGTCCAAGAGGCTTAATTGCGACCAAATCACCGTAACTGCCGACCACTCTGTAGTCCAACTCTCATTTGCCTTAGTCCATCCCCAAGAAGATGGACATGGTACGGAAATTTCTGGTTTCAGAGCGTTTTCCCATATATGGCCCGCTTGGTAAGCTGCACGCAGTGCATGTTTCTGATGTAGGTGGTTTGTCACGAGCTTGTTTTTTGAAGCAATATTTTTTAAAATAAATTTGCCAGCTACTATGCAACATATAATATATCTCAGAACCAACTACGCCGGGGCCGATATATTTTTTATTTTTTGTTTTCAAATGTAGTCACTTTTGAATAAAAATAATTACTAATTTGAAAGTAATTATATCTTTTCGTAATTCAGCACCAGGAAACAACCTTGTATTCACTTATTTTAATAAATTTGGTATTTTCTTTTCATTTAACATTATACTTGGAGATTTCTTTGAAATTTATTGGTCAGAAAAGCGTGCAATAATAAACATAAATATTTCGTTAAGTATGAAAGGTATAGGTGTCGGGTGTTTTTTATAATACGTTATTTACTCAGAAATATATATATATATATATATATATATATATATATATGCATTAAAGCATTCATGTTGCATACAATGTTTTTAAGCAATCAAGTATAATCAAATAAGAAAAAAATACTTAAAATGGTGTTTTTTGCCAAAAGTTTACAGTATTTTTTTTTTAAATATTTTTTTGTAAGTAATGCATGTAATAAGATTTCATTTGGGACATTAAAAATAGAAATCGGTTTATTAGTTTAGCTTGTAGAATTTTTTGAAATATTTTTTAAGAAATTTGTGCTCACATTGAAACTTTCATATTTCGTGAAGTGTGAAAGGTATCGTTGTCGGGTTTTTTCATAATACTTTTTATTTATTCAGTAATACGTATATGTATTAAACCATTCATGTTGCTTACAGTTTTTTTAAGAAATCAAGTAGAAACTACAAATCCAGTAAGAAAAAAAAACTTAAGATGCCGTGTTTTGACAGAATTTTACAGTATATACTTTTTTAGTATTTTTTATTAGTAACGTATATAAGAGGCTTTCATTTGAGATATTAAACATTGAAATCGGTCCATAACTTTAGCTTGTAGAATTTTTTGAAATATTTTTTAAAGAAGTGGCGCCATGTCTGTTACTAAGGGGTGAAACTTCCGCTGCTGCGGGTCAAATCACTTAGTTTGGTCTCTACTATCACTGTGGACAGCGACTTGCTTTCATCACAAAGTGCAGCATCCGGCCAAAAAATGGCCATAACAAGTATGACTATTGGCTTCTCGTGCCTTGAAAGCCTCGCTACGCTCCGGAATCTATAATTAAACCATTTGCTTCGCTCATGGTTCAATTTTAGATTCCTTCGCTGGCTCGGTTTTCAATTGAAGCAACTTCGCAACCTTGCATAACAAATAACTATTAATTTGAATCTTATTTCCGCATTTTGTCGTATGTGGGTGTGGTTCGTTTTTAATTAATTTTAATTCAATTTTGTTGCTGGAATAAACATTTATTACATTGATTTTAGATGGTTTCACGGCGTTATGTCGGCAAAAGAGGCAGAACAATTGATAATGGAAAAGGGCAAGAACGGATCGTATCTGGTGCGCGAGTCTCAGGCGCATCCCGGCGAGTTTGTGCTGTCAGTGCGCGTGCGCGGCCGCGTCTCGCATGTCATGATCCGCAGACAGGTGAGCTATACCAGAGTCTCCTCATACTCTTTAGAGATTACAGATGCCATTCTTACATCGAAGTTGATTTTCCGAAGAAGCATTCTTACAATGGTGATATTTCCAGTATGCAACTTGCTGAGTCGATCATACTCGTATTTACAATAATAATAACGCAGGGCAGCTTATGGCGAGCTGTTGAGGAGTAGAGACCTCACGTACCTGAGTGCTTCTGGGGGACTCAGGACTCCCACCTCTGGCTGGCCTTAACCAGCCGGTCAGAATGGAGTCACAAGAGCTACGGGTTGAGGGTGGAAGTGGAGCGTAAGTGGTGAGTTGGCTTCGGTAGAAAGTCCAGTGACACCTCTCCACTCTCAGCACGGATATTGCCTTCAGGCTACTATATATGTCGCTATTTACGGGGGCCCATCTAGCGGGGGGCAAGTCATCGTCTACCATTGCCTTTAGCCACTATTTCCTGGTAGAAGTCCAGCTATTTCAAGCAGTAGACCTGTACTTAGTCCATCATGTCAATCCCATAACATAATAATAATAATAGTAAATAATTTACTCTGCCTGAAACACAGGTAATCCTAGTTCAGGATTATATAAGTACTTGTATCTACCCTAAATTGTTTGTTTTTAAACTATATAGTTATCATTATTGAAAGTAAAATACTTTTTCAATAAATTTTATTTATTCATTATACTAGCTTTTGTCCGCCTTAAATTCGTTTATCGCGGATAAGGGTATTTTCCAGGATAAAAAGTAGCCTATTTCCTTCCCCGGGACTCAAACTATCTCCATACCAAATTTCATCCAAATCGGTTTAGCGGTTTAAGCGTGAAGGGGTAACAGACAGACAGACAGACAGGCACACTTTCGCATTTATAATATTACTAGCTTTGGCACGCGACTTCGTCCGCGCATAGCTCTAATTTCAAAAAATCGTTCTTTAGTACGGCTCTACTTAAGTACATCTCTAACGGAATATGTATTTCAATTCTCGTATTCCTACGTCCGCATTTTAGGCTATACATTTTCTGTCAATAGTTATGTCACGTTACTTTTTTTAAATAGGTACCTGTAATGTAAAAAAAAGATGTAATTGGACAATTGAGATTTAACTATTGATAATATAGAACATAAGATAGTTTTGCGGTACTTCTTTATATACCACTTAACAGATCCGACCAAGCTGCGTGAAGAGATTACTCTCGAGCAAGCCACGTAAAACTGGCCGTGCGAGAAGAAGTCCCCCCTAAGATCTATTCCTGCGGTTTCAGTGACTGACCCTGAGACTTATTGATCGTGAAACATACCTTAAGGGGGAACTGCAGCCTTTTAAATTTGAATGGGTATTCCGAGGGCATAAGTGGTAGCCGGGGGTACACAGGTTCACCTCGAGCACAGCGAGTAATTACGATGGTTTCTATAACGTTTTTATGTAAGGCTTTGATACGCACACTGGTTACATTGCAAAACATCGACAGATTGAGATTTCGCAGCAACATTACTCGAGCACCCACTTTTAAGATAAGTATGTGAAAAGGTAATCCGGGTGGGTTAAGTGCATTTAAAAAATCTACGCGATAGTTTACGGCATTACCCGTGTTCACTAAAGAGTACAGACTTGTATTCGTATTCTGAACCTTCGAACGACTTCAATAATATGTTATTAATAACGGAAACCTGGTTGTTCTTAGGTGTCAGAATCGCTCGTTCACACATCTACTCCATGGACTTGCTGTGTAGATTTTAAACGTCTGGGTAAATTTGAGAGATTCGGTCGTCAACGGTCCGCACATCTAAGGCGAGATCCGATGGAATTGTAATCCTTCCCTCACTTTCGAGATATCCTAGCGTTTACAACTAACACCATCCAGTTACGCAAACAGGAACTAATTAATATAATAAATAATTGCTTTGGAGCCAAAACTCATATTGGCTACTAAGAAACTATTTCTTTATAATTTCTTCGGAATAAAAATTTCAGAGTTAATAAAAAGTGATAATTTTCCATTTATTGTTATAAAGAACCCGTTTTATGTATTTTACTTATTTATAAACCATACTTTTGTAACAAAATGTTTATCATTCAGAGAAAATCACAAGTCCATAATGTACAACGGGCTATTATCCGGCTATATTAAGATATACTCTTATTTGTATGATACGTCATATACGGAAGGTGTGTTATTTGCTTAATCGTTTAGGTAGTATTACTGTTACTAGGTTATCAATTGTTTATTCATTATTCAGAAATGAAAATGTCACAATGAACAAAACTCGGGGTTTTCTAAGGCTTACTAAATCATTTGTCAATGATTCAGTGCATTTGAACAATTGTTTGTCGTATCAACTTTGACAATCGAACCTTTCGCAAATGGCTTCAGGATACCGTTACTGCTAGCCCGCACCCTGCGCGCCAGGGATGTGCCTGCGATCTCATAGTTGTGTAGAAGCAATCAACCCTTGCTACGGCGAGCGTCCCAGACACGCTACAGTAACGACGCTTGGCTACCCCATCAGCATCCTGAAAGTATTGCGTAGTACGTAGAGCGTTGTATTGTTTATGTGAGGCTCCAATACACATATTATTCGCTGAAAAGGATGTCAGTGCTGCTACTGAATAGGGATGATGACTAAATTCTAATAATTAGTCCGTCATATAAATTAGTAAAAATATTGGACACGTATTTTATCTTTTTTTACGTAAACAGAAAATAAAGGCGATACATTGAGTAAAAATGTCACGTGTCGTCACTTCTAGGTACAAATTGTACCTAGAAGTGACGTCGTGAGCACCCACTCCGAAACTTTAATTCGATTCATACTTAACTGACGGACTAATTAGTATTTACATTTTCCTAGCCCGTCATCATGCCCATTTCTCGGAAAAAGTAAATATTCTGAATGCAACTATATTTAACCCTATTTAATAGTTATTTATTTATTTAAACTTTATTACATAATCGTAAAAAATACTAATGGCAGTCTTAATGCCAAAAGGCATTGTCTACCAGTTATGCATTGGGTTAAACAGAAACATTATATGGGTGCAGGGCCAGTAAACTGAGAAAATTTAAGAGAAATGGAATTCACAGATATTCAATTCCATTCTATTATTTATTTTAGGCTAGAACCCATATAGTGTTAGTAATGCAATTGCGTGCTTATGAAACTAAGTGTTAGTAGTGACAATAATAAAAACACCAGCCCTCGGTGCTTAGTGCGCATGCTCCCTTATCTAGCGGGCCAGCATAGGGCTCGGTATCGCAGCGGCACCCCAATTGCAATGCGCTCAGCCTTGGGGCTGTCACGCATACGCATCAGAAGTGGTGCGCACCTCTTCCTCATGACAGACTACATCGCAGACTCGTTGCACCATCGCGACAGCCCTATCAACACCCAGAACGCAGTGTTGTTCTACACTCGGAGTTCATTATAAGTCCGCTGCGTGTCGTTGACACACAGGCCGCATGTGTACAAGGAAGCGCAGTAGGCTTTAAATAGCGTCAGTTTGACTTCTCCCCGACACCGTTAAAATCTGCCGGCCAACGTATTAAATGGCTAACAACGTCCACTCTCGCTCAATGTCAACATTGTCTTTTAAGTTTTCGGTGACCAAGTGGCTCAAATATTTGGATTGTGTCCTTCTCTTTAGAGTGACTCCGGCAAGTGAGACTGGCGGCACGTCCGAGTAGGTCTTATATCCGCCCTTAAAGACCATAATTTCACTTTTATTACCATTATATTAGAGGTCATGGGCCACCGCATAATTTTTACACAGACTCACGAGTATGTAAGGCACCTATTAATGGGCCACCATATTATTAGCGTAACCTTAATGATTGACACAGATTCCGTCAATGTGGCATCCGATATTGGTACTGACTGCTGAGCTCATCAATGAGCCCGTTCAAGTAAAGGTTCAAGAGCCGTGGTGAAGTAAGCCCCCCCCATACTCCAACTGAAACTTATCTGATAAGGCACCATCCCACCTACTTAAACTATCTATTTAAAATTTGGAATATTTATAAACACGGTCAGCCCACATGTGTTGCAAAGGAAATATTTACAAATCTATATTTATTATCTAAAAAAACGACGAATATGAGGGCGGGGCAAAAATTTAAAGTCTAGCTACTGGATCAAATAGGATATCATATGAAAGGGCTTGGCCTGCACATTGTTTTTATTGTGATTAGATTTTGTTTTATTAAGGAAAATGTGAAAAAAAAACACACCATTCCCCCCCTTTATGTCTGAAGTTTGTCAAACGAAAACTTTGAAATTCTCGCAATTTATATAAATAGTCATGAATATTACACGAAAGTTATAACCATGTCTCCAACTAGCTTTTTTTTTTCAAAAAACCTGTTTGAATGACCCGGTTGCGTTAAGTTTCCACCTCATTTGTATGCAATGCTATTCCTATAACCATCTATGGATACTCAACTACCCGTACACCAAAAATAGATGAAACTGATTTGGCGTGATGAAGCCACAACGACACATACAAAAAATCCGTAAACATTATTTATAGATTCTATGATCTCCAAATACTCTGTTACAATTTTTCCTATCATGATCAATAAATATATAAAATTTCATTTCTACATATTTGTAATATTATAGATAAGAGCCCTGACACGCAAGACGTTCGCGCGGTCGGTACTGAGGGCATTGCCCGCGCTTGCAGCCGAATATTAATACAACTTCTGATTTTTTTTGTCCTATAATGTTCTGATTGTTTTACTAAATTATGTTGCTACAAATTTTTAACTAATGTACCTAATGTACGATGCATAATATTAATAATTCAACGATGAGAATATTTTGAAAAATATGGATTAAATAATAACGATTTACTGAAATAAGGAAAATTAGATGCCGATGTCTAAAAGAGGTTATAATCCGATAGTCAAAAAACATTTAAAAGCAATTTGCGTTTATAGATAATTATATCTAGGTTATATAAAAGTATAATTTTAAAGTTCTTAAAAATTAAATGTCTGTTTGTATAAGATATTAAAAAAAAACTGTAACGGAGTGTTAGAAGGTCACTAAACCGAGTCTTTTTTTAGTTTTATTTTTATATTTGTATGTGTCGTTGTGGCTTCATGGCGTCAAAACGCCTTAACGGGTTTCAACTATTTCTGGTACACGGCGAGCTGGGCATCCACAGATGGGTATAGGATACTTTTTACTTCACTATGCTGAAGTAAAATATAATATTATAACTTATTTTCTTCCGCGAACGAATTTACGTACCTACCTTTTAGTGATATCATTAAGTTTCAAGGACTCAAACTTATGACTTTGCGCGCTCTTCAGAAAACTACTGTCGGAATACATAAAATCGGGAAAATTTACTATAAATATATAACATATAAATATACTTATAAAATAAATATTAATAATTTATTTCGGGAACCAAATATAAATCAATACTTTTTATTAACCGACTTCAAAAAAAGGAGGGGGTTCTCAATTCGGTTATGTTTTTTTAATATTTTTTTTATTTTTGTTACCTCAGAACTCCGTCATTTACACGACGATTTGGAAAATTATTTTTTTGTTCATGAGTAGGTATATCCAAATTGGTCCCATAAAATTTTGGTGTTTATACACAGCTATGGCGATTTTGGTGTTTATTAAAGAAGAACAAGCATTTACACTCGAAAATCACCATTTGGTGAAGAAAAACTGATGATGAAGACACAAGCCACCAGTCACTAATTAGGGCTCAACCAGTGTTATTTAATTCACTAATCGCAATATAATTTTTTATCATATTTTCTAAGCAAAATGCAAAGGCAGAAGTTGGTTAAGATCAGGATAGCAAAGTGGAGCCGATAGTGGAGAACCAGAGAACTCCTCAACGGTTAACGGCCCTGATTATGAAATACCAACGTTCAGCTAAATTGACATTAGAATGCATTATGGCTGTAAAAGTGCCGTATAAAAGTCGTGAGTGGCTTCGATGGTCAGAAGGCAGATTTCGTAGTCTTGGACGACTTAATAATTTGTTGGCGTCCAAAACTAACAACGCCTTCCAAAGTTTTGACACGGCTTAGTGCAAGATATATTTGCCCTTTAGCCAAATTCTTTTTATCAAGGCCTATCACAGCTTTCTCGAGGGTGGTACCTTGTAGCTTATGAACAGTAACAGCCCAACTTAATATTAAAGGTAACATACGACACCCCTCATCTCCGTATCCCCTTGTCGCTTGAAACGTAGTACATGATGGAGGTATAGGTATGCAAACGTCACTATCTTTTAACCTTAGACCAACAGTTTCATCGTACAATTTTACGTACACGGCTTCCGGGAGCTCCTTCTCCTCCAGCTGATCTCGTCTTAGGGCCGGCCATTATTTTTTTTTATTATGCCGATTCACTAGTCCATCAGAGACGGAAATATTTCGAGATTCTACGCCAATTTGAGTTGCGAGATAATTCTTTAAATATTATGGGTCAGTTGAGACTGTTAGTCGTATTATTTTTTAACCAGCAAACTACTGGACATAATCATTTTGACCTAGCCATTCTTATAATTTAGATTTTATTTACAATAGTCTTATCTACATTGGTCTTATTTATTTACAATAGGGCCTCCTTAATTTTCCCATTTTGGGCTCTAAAAATACTTTATATATCTAAAATCCATCACTAAAAAGCAAAAAATAAAATTTTTAAATAAAAAAAGAACCGACTTCGAAATAAACTAAAAAGCCAAAAATAATCTTTTATGTACGGTACAGATCACATTTGAATCACCTTTTGAAGTCGGTGCCAAACCTGAAGTAAAGTTCAACAAAAATACGAATTACTGTAACTAAATTTAGGTAATAACTAAAGGCTCGCCGCCGCGGTTCTTGCGTGCCATTTGTGTCAATAGTAATAAATGAATGGTTTGGCACCGACTTCCAAAGGTGATTCAAATGTGATCCCTACCGTACATAAAAGATTATTTTTGGCTTTTTAGTTTATTTTGAAGTCGGTTCTTTTTTTATTTAAAAAAAATATTTACAGATGTGAGTGAATCATACTTGCTTCCACTACTACTTACATTATCTGTTAGATGTGGATACTATTGTAATTTCGCACATTTTTTTTCACAAAGTGCCTCATTTGTCAACTGACGTTTATTACCGAAACCAGAAATAGTATTGTTGTAAAAATCAAAAGAAATTAAACAAAACCGAGATGAAATTATGAAAAAGAGGAAATTTTACCTCAGCTAGACAAAAGTGTTTACTGTTAAGTTCTCACCGCAGGTAAAGATTTACAGTGCTAATAAATGAGATACTTTTCAATCAAGAATTTTGAAAAATATTTATAAATATTGAAAAACACATACACATAATAGATAAAACAACATTATACAGCAATTTACCAGAGAGACAGAGAAACACAGAACGTAGCATGGATGTAAGGGCAGACTAAAGATTTAAGATTGACCACATTGAAAAAGGATAAAGGAAGTGTTTTGAAGCGAGCGTGACTATCCTGATGGGTGGGATTCCCGCGGCCCGGCATTTCCCATTCCTCACGCACGTAGTCGACGGAGGTATAATCTCAGACCAGTCTTGTAACGGTACTTTTATTGCAAAACGGCTAATTGGGACCCGAAAACCTTATGATTCAAAGTTTAGCAGCATATTCAAAGTGCACTGTATGTAATATATTTCATACAAAACAATTACCGTTATTGAATGTGATTTGGAAGGTTAATCGTAAGTTACTTTAATTACGACGTAATGTCATATAAGACACATTTGAAAATTTCCACAATTGATGTAAATTGTTATTCGTTTTCACTTGACTACACCGTATTATAGGTAACTAGCAGAGGCGTGGTGTCAGGATATTTATAAGGGAAGCCGAAGCATATTAATTTTCTCATATTTAAAGAACAAGGTGGTTATAGGCCTTTCTTTGGGCAAAGCGGTGGGAATCAGCTTATATGGACGCCACGCCACTGGTAAATAGTTATTTATTATCCTCATACATGTACGAGTAGTACGAATACTCGTATGATTGAAATGTTCTATGTTCTCGTTTATTGTTTTTTACACATGATAATCTTCAATGACCTAGGGACGTGGACTTGATGATACCATTGTTCTCGGTGAGACGGAATGGAGATCAGCCCTTATGGGATCGGTTATGTCTTATTGCTCTATACACAATTGTTGCTAATGAACAAAAAATGAATATCATTAATAAAGATTTTGTCATAAACGCTTACAATGGTAAGCGTTTATGACACAGAGTTATTGCTTGTCACGAATGATCTTCTCATAATGTGTGATCGAAAATCCCTCCCACTCCAAGGAGCTTTTATTCCGAACAGTCTCGGCTTAAAAACAGTTACTTTTTTTATTTAAATATTTCAGGGTCATTGGATACCAAAGTACGTCTTGGCTACTAAACAAAGTAAGTAGGTAGTAGGTAAGTAGGTAACAGTGGCGTGGCGTCCATATAAGCCGATTCCCACCGGGTTGCCCAAGGAAACGCTTATAACCACCTTTTTCTTTAAATGTTAGTCAATGAATACGCCTCCGGTAGGAAGGTCACGTTAACAACCTTAATCGAATGTATAACCCCGTACGAAACATTGGATTTTTGTTTCTTGCGCTCCGTAAACTACCTATATACCTATATAAATAATGTTCTCTCCCCAGGTGTTTAATACTATAGCTTTGCCAAGGCAAATGTTTTGTTGTATGTTTGCTTTTCAGACATGTTTACGAGCTGCGATGCTGCTTACGATGAGAATGATGGTAATTTGACTACAGTTATCTTTTATGCGTTGTTACCTTCATTGTGAACGAGAATTACTTTAATGGGCCCCGATCTCACACATGTGCCAATGCTCAATTTTTGAGACTCGTGAACTTAGAGCATACCTACAACATTGGGTCATAATTTGTTCCAAGTTTGTTAAGTAAATGTTAAACAAACTATTAATAAATTGAACACGTTATAAAAGGTCCGAATTGAAAACCTCCTCCTTTTTTGGGAGTCGGTTAAAAATACACAATGAGGCGTAACACAATGATGATACTTAACAAAGTATAAATTAGTGCTAGTGTAGATAATGTAGAATTTGAATTCCATTCCGAAGGTGTTTCTAAATTAGCGAGGTGATATGATGGAGAAATATGAAATTGCAGTGCATTTCAATTATTTGCATAGTAAATTACCACGCTACGTTGTTGTGCAATTAGATATTTTTGCTGTGCAATCACTATTTTTGTAGTTTAGGTTAGCTAAACGATTAAATACTAGTCATCATGATTTAGCAATTAATAATGAACCATATAGTGGATCTGGAGCCTTACCACGATCTCTTAACGCGACTCACTTTAGGCCCTAAACTGAACTGTATCGCTATTTCATATATACCACGACATTGTATTCACGAGTCAGTACAGATGCAGTTCAGTAACAGCGTGTCAACTATTTCATTCACTCATTTCAAGTGCTTTTCGTACCACGATGTGTCACTTGAGACGAAACTGAATCGCGCGAATGTCAAATTTTGCGACTCTTAAAAAGTTCCTCATTGAATTTATTGTTCTGGATAGTTTTGTGAGGAAATCTATTACATAATAGTATATCTATTACATAATAATATCTGTCGAAATGCGAAGGAGATATATTGTCTTCCCGAATACTCATGAGGAGAGGAATCAACTAGAACCATGCAAGTTAATTAGTACCTACCTAAACTACGCGCCTAAAGCAGCGACGATGTTCGGAAGGCTAAATACAAGAGTATGGCAAAACAAACATCTAACTAGGAAGACCAAAATGATCGTGTATCAAACATGCATTCTAAGCATACCTACTCTTGTATGATGCTAAAACTGGACGTCGGCGCCGCGCCGCCGTTCGCGTCGCCGCGGGCAGCCGAAGTATTCAAGTGATATGGTCTTTTTAAATATCTATATAAAGTTTAAAATTATTTCACACTAAAAGTGCTCGCCGCGTCGCTGCCGGCCGCTACCATTCCGGTGTGATTACCCTACACGACACTGTTTTGTATAGTGTGTAAAAGACTGAAAGGCCTTTTCACGCACCCTAGGTGGTTAGTTAAAGAATGGTGTTACTTGGATCGGATTATAGACATGGTGCACTCTCAGGCTTCTTTACTACACGATTATTTGAGCCTCCCTGAGTAGGTAAGTAGGTAGTTTGCACAAATGAGGAGTGTCTTTTCAAAAGGGCTTATTTCTCTATGAAACTCATACAAAAATAAGTCCTTTCGAAAGGACACTCCTCAAATGTAACTTGGCAGAGTAAAATTTTGTTTTTACCTAAACGTCAGGGAGGCTCAAATAATTAATATTACGCGATATAATCCGTTTAAATTAAAAAAGAGTGCTGCGAAATTAATTGTATATAATAATATTTTAGTTACCGAACGGTTAGGAGTTAGAACGAGATAGACATATCGACACTCACGTAGCGGCATCTCTTTCGCGTCGTAGCGTCTCACCTTGCGGACCAGAGACAAATATCGGTCTTTCATTCACTTTATGCGATCGAGAATCAGCGCTGCTTTAAATTTGTTATGGTACCAAATTCAGCGATTCAATTTAGGTGCCTAAACTGAACTGCACTGCTTTTGGATAGTTTTTATAAAGATTGTGGTAAGGCCCCTGATTCATTATTCATTTCTACTTTAAAAAATCTTCCTTTGTGGTTTGTTGCCCGACCTAACTCTACTATTTATTACTTTGTCTCGTTGTGTAGGTTTTTACTTTACTTCGCCTATAATCTCGCATTTGTAATTTTATCCTCGTAAGTCGTCATACATTATGTATCGATAATAGAGCAACATAGCTGCAGCTTGTACCCATATCATTTGATACGGTGCTTCCGATACACATAAATTATACGTGCACTGTAATAGTAACGTAATAACTATATACATCTAAGTTATTACTGCTGGTTCCAGGTAGGTATGTTCTTGTTCAGGATGCATTTTAGGAAAAATACTTTTAAAATACTTGGGAAATTTGACCCCAGTGTGCCTACCATGAGCTGAGTTTACGATAAACTCCAAGATAGAGCAGGATAGATTTGTTTTTGTGAGTTCCAACACGCACCCTCAAAAATAAATCCTTTCTCTAAAATATCTCCTTACAGAGGTAATATACATATTTACAATAATGGCACGTTCACTTTTATCTTGGGTACAACTCATCCTCATGATTCAATTCAACATTTGTTGCTAGGATTAGGGAAACAGAAAACTCAACAAAACCATTTTGGCTCAAAATACGTAGGTATATATTCACTTAATTTTTCTCTAGAAACTGAAAAAACTACTGGAGTCTTTTAGAGCCTATTTTGGGCCGAACCTTGCACTTTTTCAACCAAGGAAGCCACTTCGCCCAGGGGTACCTGATTACATACTATAGGTAAACTGAGAGACCTGGAGCCAGGAGCAGCCATCGTGCATTAAATATTTTCTTATAAATTCTGGGTAGATAGTAGTACTATTAAAGTATAAATGTCTTTAAATTTGAGAATGAGTAGGCTATTTAATAGTTTTTTTAAGTGTATACACCGATACGTTATGTATTTTCTAACGATTTAGTCAAAAAAGTTTTATTTATTTATTCAAAATCATTTTTTTTTCATGAAAAGTTAATTAGATATAAGTTGATGTATTTGCCTAGGTTAGGCAAATATGTAACAAGCTCAGAACGAAAAGTGCCTCTAGCGGACCTGTTTGCCGCGCGGCAATAAATATTTTTAAAAAGTATTTAGAACAATAATACCATTTATCAGTATTTTTTTATATGAGAAGGTATAATTATCATATCATAAATAAATTTGCCATCCATAAATTATCCGAAAATAATACCAAACACGATGCAGTTACTTTATTTACGAAGATAGGTATTGAGCTTAGAGTGGAGCGCGGCGGAGACACATTTCCCCCCTCCCCCGCCCCCTGCACGATGCATCCAGCTCCAAGTCAGAATCAACTCAGTTTACCTATAGTATGTAATCAGGTACCCCTGGGCGAAGTGGCTTTCTTGGTTGATAAAGTGCAAGGTCTAAGAGGCTCGTACAAAGCCAATACTCAGCTTCAGTCATGGATGCAGCTACTGTTTTTTTGTCTTTTTGTTTGCCAACATAATGTGCATTGTTCAAAGAGCTTAATTACGTAACCTGTTGTACTTTTTCTGTCTAATTCATCACCGGCCCAATTCGGGTCCACAGACCCACACAAAAAATATCACTGCTGTTTCGCGTGAAAGTTAACTTATAACTAATAGACCCTTTTAAGTACCGTAATACTCTTATGAAATAAGACCATAATTAACGATTGTTTTTGTTCGTAAATCAACACAACAAGCTAATAGAAAAACTTAAGTCAGGTCGAGTGCAGTGCAGACCGTAATATACCTACATCATACAACTGATAAGCTTTCTGCAAAATGCTTCAGTTGTTTTAAACGAATTTAACTCAGTATAATCCACTTGACATTCCAAGGGATTCTCACTACAGTGCTATGTTAAGGTGTTCTACAACAGTTTTTAAATACAGTTCTTGGTCCAGAGTGATTATGTTTCGGTTCTCTCAGTCCATATTCCGAAGAAACATTGAAATAGTCACCTAGCCTAATAAAATACGAAAACTTGAAGAATAACGGTACATTTACAGCCACTTTAATCGAAAATATCAATGTTGCTCTTGCCGTATAAGGAGGCCATATAGGCCCACCAACACCTTTTCATCTTTTTATTTTTTTCTAAGCCACAGGAAAATCTGTAATTTTTGTCTGACAATAAGGAGGCTCATTCCTACTTATAAACAAAATTTCAAGATTTGTGAAAATTTTAATTCAATCCCCATTAAATTTGTATTGCTTATTTTTCATGACTAAGAAACTAAGACTAAACTAAGAAAAAAAACTACAGGACATTCTTTAATATAAATCGATAGCTCTGGAATTTTGATGAAGTACGTTGAAACCTGTTGTCAAATATTAAAAAGCATTCGGTCGTCTTGTTTCACGCCGAAGGCCAGAAACGGCCGCAGGAAAGGTCGACATCGTTTATCGGAACTACCTCGAACATATACACGCAGTCAAATTCCTATAATTTTTTTCGTGAAGATGCGTCTGTTGCCTCCTCCTTATTTTACATGACTCTTGTCTTAAAGTTAAAATGAGGATTTGACAAAGGCTGGTATGAACACTTGAAGGATAAGCTTAATACGTTTCACGGGGGCGGAAAAACGGTTTAAAATTAAATTCACTCAGTCCATCTCAAACTATGACTGCTAAAATAAGGAAGTAAGTATTTACATTATAATTATCTTCATACGTACACTCAATTGCTCAAAGTTTACCTGGAAGAAAAGTTCACCTTTACTCGTCTATTTTCGTCGTATTTTGTAACCTGTTATTGAATAATGTGTACAATAAAGTGTTGTTTTTATACATACATATACTCAGTGCACAGGGTTTTTGCCCAAGGTAGGCAGTTTTTCTACGCATATATGGGAGCCATGGTCGTTCAGGGCTTCAGGGTAGGCAGTTTCTCGGTGCCTCTATGGAGCCAAGGTCGTTCAGGGTTGGCAGTGCCTTTGTTCTGTTATCGTCCGCAGGCCACTGCATATACAACTTAACTGAGGGTTTTATAAAGAATTATTGCAACCACTAGTGATCTGTGTTGCAACGATATATGTGGGCTGCCGATCGCTTGCTTACGAGTATTTAGACTATAATTTTGATGAATGATGCCTGACGGAATCGACTTGTGGTCTCTAGATACTTACAATAATAAATTAACCGTTTAACAAAAACAGCAACCGGCTTAAAAAAACATTACTCAAAAGTAAAAAATAACAGCATAATTCAGTTTTTTCAATTTATTTACAAGTAAACGTTCGTCTACTCAATACAACAATATATACCACTAATCTTCTTTCGGCGTTGGTGCCCTATAAAGAATGTGTAAAATATTGAAAATTTACGATTTTACCAAGTTGTGACAAGATGGCGCCGACTCCAAAATAACATTAATTGTATATACTGTAAAGATTTAGAAAAACGGTTACTTGTAAGTAAATTGAAGAAACTGAATTATACAGGGCGTATGGCAGAGCGTCTGCCAAAAGACTAGGGTAGGTAGGTAGGGTCACTTGCAACACACTTTGGGCCAATTAACACTTGTCCTGCCCACGGTGTTTTTTTAACCTGTTTTTTTTCATTTTTTTTCGGCATTTGCCAAAAATTCACATTTTTCCTAACTTATCTTTTTTTAAACGTGACTTCACAAAAGTGTTTGTATTTTTCAAATCTCTAATGTATGCGTATACTACTGAACATTTATTTTTATTTAGAAAGGAAATAAAAAAAAAAGTTATGAGCCGACAAAGTGTGAAGGACAGAAAATAAAAATCATCGAGCTCAACTTTATGCTGTCGTGCTTTACTTAGGTAAAGGCGACCTTTTGACATTTGGTCGAAATTGAGCTTTTACTACCGTCATAATGAGAAAAAAAAGCTGCGTCGATCTATCCTACCCGTTTTCCGATAAGAGGCTTCATTTCTGAGATACTGTGAGTTAAAACGAATGCATATGACTTCACTTAATGCATATTTCTAGTTTATAAGGCGGTAACTTACCGATACTAGACTAAAATAACGTATAACCGCCTTTACTTATGTATATGCTCGCGTTTGCTGGGTATTTCACGGGCTAAGTCTAAAGTATAATAACATATTCGACAATTCCAAAGGTAAAAACACTAAATATTGCATTTTCATGCGTAATAGAATGATCGTGGGCAGGCAGCCGGCGGTGACAACCCGTACCGATTACGCCGCACTTGCCCGCGCGCCGACTCGCTCGCTACTGACTAAACTGACTTTAGTATGCGAGTATTGCGAGTTGTGAGGTGCGAGCCGTATGTCGGGTGGTGAGGTGTGAGCCGTATGCCGGGTGGTGAGGTGCGAGCCGTATGCCGGGTGGTGGGGCATATTCGGGTTTTTACACTAGCACGCGGTACTAACGGATATTTCGGCAATCTTTTCTTTATTTGCGGTTGAAACACTAGATATAAAGTACGTATATCTATAAATACGCTTTTTTAAATTGATAACTAGTCCTAATACAATAATACCGTTTATAATCTTAAATTACGCATAATACATATTCGGCATTTTTAGGCTAAAACTATATAGCATACGGTGTTTTTGGTTTTGATGAGTCATGATTTTTTGATGAAGATATCCAACTTTAAAGACGATATGATGTGTTATCCGTACTTTTACCTTTGGAATTGTCGAATACGTTATTATACTTTAGACTTAGCCCGTGAAATACCCAGCAAACTCGAGCTTATATATAAGTAAAGGCGGTTATACGTTATTTTAGTCTAGTATCGGTAAGTTACCGCCTTATAAACTAGAAATATGCATTAAGTGAAGTCATATGCGTTCTTAACTCACAGTTTCTCAGAAATGAAGCCTCTTATCGGAAAACGGGTAAGATAAATCGACGCAGTTTTTTTTTCTCATTATGATGGTAGTAAAAGCTCAATTTCGACCAAATGTCTAAAGGTCGCCTTTTACCTAAGCACTGCAGTATTACTTTGGCTGTTGATACGTAAATATAATTTAACGATAAGTTATAAGACCGTATACACAATATTCGGCGTTAAAGGTTAGTAGTCAGTATAACAAACAAAAATTTCTAAACAAGAAAACCGTAAAGTACGTTTTTACCACCGTTTAGCTAGTTCTTTACCTAAAAATATGTTTACACTGCAAAAGCTAAAAATATTTTTTTACTCTGCAAAAAAAACGGGTACAATATAAATAAAAATAATACATTTAAAAAAAAGTGCAAGCACGTACGTTACTATGAAACCCAAAAGAAAAAAAAAATATTTGGCACTATTTTGTAGAAATTCAATTATCAATTTTTTTTAACGTTTTGTGCGTTTATCTCGAAAGTGACTTTTGTCAAAAGGTCGCCTATTACCTTAGCACGGCAGGCACAATAAAAAAAAAGTTGTAACTCCTCTGATCTTCCAATATCATGAGAACTTCTTCAGTTCATGACTATTCTTACGGTCTACCACAGGACTAGAATTACTTTCAATTTTTCGCCGAAAAAAGGTTTTTGTCTAAAATGGTGACGTAAATCACCTAGCACTTCTTTAAAACTACTTAAAAATAAGATTGATAAAATAAACAAATTAACACTAAATGCAATAAATAAATCAAATCTATTCGACTAATCATACATAAATCATAAAAAGTCATCTAAAATAATAAATAAACCTAAAATTAGTAATAATTTATTTGTATAATCCCTTATCCATATCTAATATGCAAGTTACGACCAAAAATAACCTAATTTATTTTTTCCTGATATTCTTGCGTGATAATTTATACCCAATTCAGAGTATTCTTACTCGTAATAAAAAAAAAAACTTAACTGCGCAGGAAAACATTAATTTTAGTAAAGAAAGAGAGGCATTATTTTAGTTGGCTCTAAAGTTGTGTCTCCCGAAAACGTCGGTATGTGTTGGGAAAAACGTCGCGTCTAGGTAACCGTCTGCCAGGATACAACTCCTGGTAAATGGTAAATTCTTCAAATCTTATTTTGAAGTAGTTTCGAAGAAGTACTAGGTGATTTACGTCACCATTTTAGACAAAAACCATTTTTCGCCGGAAAATTGAAAGTGATTCTAGTCATGTGGTATACCGTTAGAATAGTCAGGAACTGAAGAAGTTTTAATGATATTGGAAGATCTGAGGAGTTTTTAACTTTTTGTTTTATTGCGCCATAAAGTTGAGCTCTATGATTTTTATTTTCTTTCCTTCACACGTTGTCGGCTCATAACATTTTTTTTATTTCCTTTCTAAATGAAAATAAAATTTCAATGGTATACGTATACATTAGAGATTTGAAAAATACAAATACTTTTGTGCAGTCACGCTGAAAAAAAAGATGAGTAAGCAATAATGTGATTTTTTGGCAAATGCCGAACTAAAATTAAAAAATAGTTACAAAATACAGTGGGCAGGACAAGAGTTAATTGGCCCAAAATGTGTTGCAAGTGCCCTTAACTACCTACCCTAGTCTTTTGGCAGACGCTCTGTCATACACTCTGTATAATAATAATTATTATTATTATAGGCCGCAGGGCAGCTTGTGGCGAGCTGTTGGGGAGTGACGACCCCACGGATCCGAGATCTCCAGAGAGTTGGCCAGGGCCCTCGCCACCGGTGTGTCTTCATCGGCCGGAGTGGATACATAAGAGGACCCGTAGGGCTCACAGCTCTGGCTTGCCTTCGTTGGCTGTCCAGCGAGGAGCGTTAGAGCTATATGCTCCGGGGGTGGAAGTGTTAAAGGGCATAACGCCAGTAGTAACCTCGGAGAAAGCGCTGCACAACTCTCGGCACGCCTGAACCTTCACGTCCGTGTTGCTTCCGGCAGTCTTTATGACGGCAATTACGGGGGCCCATCAAGTGAGTTGCGAGTCACCACCCGTCACAGATAACGATCGATTTGGTGGTTATGGCATCTCTATTGCAATAGCCATACTGCAATTTAACAGCCCGATTCTCTTTCCATGCAATAGTACCAACATCTGCTGGGACCTGCTCCTTCACGTATTATTTCATTGATATGGCCAGGAGCGGGTGCCAGGAGGAGTAAAGTCACAGCAAACTTCTCGTAAAGGTCTCTACGTGTTGGATCCATATCTGCACGCAAGCCTCCCAAAAATCCGGGACATACGAGCCCGTGACTCAAGGTGAGATAAAAAACATATATATATTTATTCAGACAACGAAATCCATATTTCGTTAGTATTTTCTTATAACTATGTTAGTATTCGTACCTAGCTAGCGAATTACAGTACGATTACTTTGAGTTTACCCCTGACATATGCTTTTATTTCATTGGATATTCGACTTTAACACTAATACAAAAGAGTTTATATTACTTACACACAAAAAAATATATTTCGTGGCGATTCGAACAAGCCCAAACACGTCTAGGATAAATTATTTTATCATAGACATCCGGTGCCTACCTTTCAGTTCCATCATCAAATCAGCTCAGTGGTGCCATTCTCATCAGGAACATTGAAATTTGTGACAATGAAGTTGTTTAACTAACTTAATAGAGATATCTTATCGCCACCCATAAATAATTTATCATTGAGGAGTTCCGATGGTATTCTATGGTCTTCTTCATCAGTTACACTTCACCAATTTATTCTTAATTCATTCGTTTAAATGCAAAATCGCTATATAAGTAGATACTACTACAGCCTATACTAATATTTGAGGAGTTCTTTTGTTTCATCATGGATCCCATCATCAGATCTTCACCAAAATTATACGGTACCAACTTGAACACACAAAAAATATTGAAATCGGTCAAATAGTCTCTGAGTAATTGGTGAACATACATACTAAATAAACGATTCCGACGAATTGAGAACCTCCTCTCTTCTTGGGAGTCGGTTAGAAATTACTTAGGTACTTATCTAAATGGTTAAAGTCGTTGAGAAATCAATTACATTTGATCGTTAGAGTAATGATTGAGCTATAAAATAATTATACCTGGTCACAATATCTAAGACTTTGAGTTAGGTATGCTACTTAAAAAGCGTACGTGAACTTACTTGTAACAAAATCGTAAAGCGACGTAAAGAACAAAAAAGGCTAATATCATTGTTAGGGAAACTAAAACGTATCTTGTAGTTGGATTAAAATTGTCTCAGTACTTTTCCTGAGCAGTAACGTGAGTGGGAAGGTGTGACGTGCAATTCCAGGTGCGACAAATGCACACCATTGCACTTATCGGTTTCACTCGCACCATTGATTTATCCTCGGTTCCCAGGCACCGGGACGTACACATCGACCAGGGCGACAGGACTCTGAAGCGCCTGACGCAGGAAACATCGCACAGACTACGTGTCGAAAAACATCTATACTAGCTCTTGTGCTGTAGGAATTACGATCGTTTGCAGATATTTGTAACTTAGAATGCACTTCGATATAACTGATACTGAATAACCTGCAACAGGGCATGCGCTGAGCCTAGATCTAGGTTCTACACGTAGCTATTAACTTTGTGTATTTGTAGTTTCCGTGTTGTGTTAAATGTGCACAAGCTTAATATTTTGGAATGAAAAGAAGACACTACGGTTTCTATTGTGCCAGTGACTGAAAACGATATTTCTAAGTGAGTTTTTTGATGTGAGTTCATTGCATTCCCTCATGTGTTCGAATAAAAAAAATAGAATTACTGCTCCGATTTTTTGTATGACGTATATTGAATAAAAATAGTTCTAATTCATTAATGTATGAAAAATAATATTGTAAGCAGATAATATTGTATGAAAAATTATTTAGGTTTTCAAATGATTTGTTATTCCATTTGCTTATATGCTATGGAAAAAAAATCCTGACTGAGAGAGTAATTGACTGGCTCATCAATATTGAACATAGTTAGATATAGCTCGCTGAAATCAACATAAATATGCCGTTTAGACCGCAGATTAGCAAACAACCGGGACGACGCCACAGGTACGGTGCCGTAAGTAGCCTTTTAAAAGGCGCGCCCGACGCAAGTTTTTGTAACTGTGCCCTTTAATAACTTGGTCCTCTAACTAGACAACCAACATGTCGTCTTTTCGTTTCTGCGCCCTTCGTGTGTTTGTGTTCAGTGCCATGGTACCCTTTCCAAAAAAAAGTACTTATTTTTCAGTATATCTTAAATAATTGTGCATTCAATTCATTAATTTAAGCATTAATTAGGGATGATCTTAAATAAACCAATGTCAAACCTGGCCCTTTTTATAATAACACTACTATTGGTAGCATGTGAGAACGTGGCTCTTCTTTCACGTTTAATGTTTCTAAATAAATGTCTGGTAGTACAGTAGGTAGGTACTTATTACGACAGATGTTACAAATATAGTAAGCATGTTAGGTAGCAAATAGTGCAGCTGACCAGTGGAGTGTTTCAGGCAGGTAGACAATCGATGACGCTGGGGAAATGGAAATTACCTCGCGCCTTCTACATTCATTACTTGCCGTTTGTAGTCCTGGTTAGAGGGCGTGCAAATAAACACGCAATACACACACATGCAGCATAGCAATTAATTGGCTTGCATTAATATGTGCCATCAGTTTCATATTTATCTCGTTTTAACTAGAAATTGTAGGAAGTAACGTATTTCAAATCAAATCAAATCAAAATATTCTTTATTCAAGTAGGCCTAGTTACAAGCACTTTCGAAATGTCAGTTACATGAGAGTGAATGTTTGCTGGGAGAAATACAATATGATCCAACATTTGCTGCAAGGATTAGGGAAACCCAGAAAAACCTAATCAGAACATTTAACTTAAGGGTAATATTATTGATGAAATCATCATTTTAGAAATTTAAATAATCAATAAGATAAATCCCAAAAGGAATGTCAATAGAAAATAAATAATCTAGAATGTGTCTAGAATAAAATTCTAAGTGTCAGAGTATATAAAACAATTAAGATTAAAATAATAATAATACCTTAGGTATTCGTTAAAATAATTATTCATATACCTACATGACGCTATAATTTACATTAATCCCACGCGGCTTCATCATTCATGTAGTCTTGTGTGCTATAATAAGCTTTAGAAAATAATTTTCGTCTCACAATATTTTTGAATTTACCAATAGACAACTCAGTTACGCTGCTAGGAAGTTTATTATAAAATCTCACACAGTTACCCATGAATGATCTCCTTATTCTATGAAGCCTAGTAGCAGGCACTGCGAGCTTATGCTTATTTCTAATATTCATATTATGTATATCACAGTTCTTCTAAAAGTCGGTAATATTTTTATGTACATACATAATATTCTCATAAATGTATTGACAATGCTCTGTCATTATATTAATGTCCTTAAACTTATCTCTAAGCGAGTCTCTATAGTTCATTTTATATATCGCACGAACAGCCCGCTTCTGCAGAACAAATATAGTATTAATATCGGAAGCACTGCCCCATAGTAAGATGCCATACGACATAATACTGTGGAAATAACTAAAATACACTAATCGAGCCGTTATCACGTCTGTTAATTGACGAATCTTACTTACTGCAAAAGCTGTAGAACTCAATCTATTCGAGAGATTAGCAATATTGGAGCTTAGAATCTAATGTTCTAACTAGTTCCAGTTCCTCTCCTTTAACCATAACGCTTGCTTGCTCGTGTTTTACGTTACTCGTGACAAACTTAACACATTTAGTCTTTTTCTCATTCAATAATAAATTATTTACATTAAACCAATTTACTACTTCACAGATAGCATTGTTTACGTCATGGTAGGATCGTTGATTTCGTACGAATTTGAAAATTAGAGACGTATCATCTGCAAACAAAACTATCTCATGGTGGGTCTTTACGAGGTGTGGCAAGTCGTTTATATAGATAAGGAACAGGAAAGGTCCCAATATTGATCCCTGCGGCACACCCATAGAGACTAATGACCCCGGTGAACGCTTTCCATTCACGTCAACCCTTTGTATTTTACTATTATTTATTATTCTTACTTTGTATTCTATTATTTTGTAACCTGTTATAGAATAATGTGTACAATAAAGTGTTGTTTGAAGACATAGTTACTACACTCAATGGCGTGCACAGGGCGGGTTTTTGGCCAAGGTTGGCAGTTTTTCTGTGTATATATGGAGCCATGGTCGTTCAGGGCTTCAGAGCAGCCAGTTTCTCTGTGCTTGTATGGAGCCTATTTGCGCGTGTCTATCTGAGATGTGACTGCTATTTACTGATAGAGTAGCAGTAGTTCACGATGCAAGATGCGAGATTATATTTTAAATTATCTGCAAGAAATAGAGCTATCTATTTCATTTTAAGTGCTAATCCGTTTTTTTCAAACAATTTTTCATTATGATTATATCAATTTTTATTTATTATTATAAATAATTTTTCACTTATTTAAATATCTGAAAGCTTACATATACGTATATTGAGATAACTTTAATGGATTATACCAGTTCCTTCCGAACGTGTATTCTGTCCTTTAAAGTTTATTTACTTTTGGTCACATCCTTACTGTATTTAAACGTGAAAGTATGTATGTACGTTCCACTTAATCTCAAAAACTACTCGACGAATTTTTATGAAACTTTCCAGTTATGTACGTTATATACCAGAATAGGACATAGGCTATAATTTATGTCAAATTTCATCCCTTTTAGGGACGAAAAAGGGGATGAAACTTTGTAAGTTGTAAGCTATAAATTGATTCTCTACGCGGACGAAGTCGCTGGCAACAGCTAGTTTATTTGTATTAGTTTTATTTATTTATTTAAGGATTACCAACAGATAATACATCACACTAAAGAATATAACAATTACACATTGAAAGTATATTTGTATAATTACTGTAACGATAATCCTCAACAGAAAACCGGGAACAAATGGCTAAATAAATTATCTTGAAGTTAACCATTAAACAAACAAGCTTCTGTCAAAAATAAAAAAATGTGACAAGCTTTATTGCTGACTGTACTTTTGTTGAACATCCATCAACTACTCACCGAGAATATTTTAAAGAGCCCAAACTCGGTAGGATTGATTAAAATTATTACTATAGGCTCCATTACCAGATTAGCTCGATAGTATCATAATATTGCATTGTCACCGAACTTAGATAAGTAGGTACGCAGTTTTTTATTTAGAATCCTCTAAATGTTTTCAAAAATAATATGTGCCAAACATTGATATTTACAAATAAAAAAGTTTTAACGTTTCGTTTACAGGTATTGAGTGCCCCTCCGCTAGAAATATATGTTTTTCTTATTTACTAACTATTAAACAAAGTAGAGGATGAAACAGACACCTATACTCCAAATTTCATCAATATAACATCTTGTAATTTTTTAGTAAAATGCGTGTAACATACGGACAGTCGGTCGGACGGACGGACATGACGAAACTATAAGGGTTCCGTTTGTGACATTTAGGCTACAGAACCCTAAAAACTTGTGTCATTTATAAAATGAGTCGACGTCAATGTCGTCAAGTAGGTATCTACTATGTGTTTAAATATAAGCTAAATATCCCACTGCTTGACAGCTTAATTTAATAATTTGACACTCTTTTTGCACCTTTATTGCAACGAATTAAGGTTGAAGATGCCAACTATCAGATCAGTATTGAGCATTGGCATTGGCACCTTAGAAATTATAAAAAAAATCTTCTGTCTATCTCGTTTTGTACTCATAATGCGATATAAAATGCAGCCATGCGAATACAGCTCAGCGACTAAATATGCTTAAGGGAACTGCTATTTACGCGTGTCTATATATCTAGGATGTGACTGCCATTTGCTGATATCTAAGTACCTACCCAGTGTAATTTGCTCATTCCCTAAATAGTCAACCCATTGCAAGGAAAACAATCCGAAGTTATATAGAAATTTATTTAATGTTAGTGAAAACTTGGCAGATTTACTAATACATATTATATCTACCGGGAACGTGGTGTTACGGGAAGGAACGATTTAACTGTACATGAAAATGTTATGTTTAATATTTTCTATATTTTGGAGGTCAAATTGAATCAGGGATATCATTTAGAGACGGATGTTATGAGCAGATAGACCAATTTTATGGGGTTATATTGGTACAGTTCAGTAAGTACATTCCAAATTTATGGTATAATGTCCTAAGTCCTCGACGCTGACGATATCGTAGTACATTTCATCCATACGTATTTTGAAGTGCGATAAATAAGGAAAGAAATGTTTATCTAATTTCTTTGACTAGTGTTAGACACGGCGTCTTTCACGACTTAACTTTAATTTGTAAAGAATTCCCCCATGAACCCCAACTTCATTATAAGGTTGGTACTCGCACCCTTTGTTTTATATTTTCAGGCGCAAAAAGTAAAGACAAAGATCGTCTCTCTGGTTTAACGCATTACATTTTCCCAGAAGTTTTTCACGGTGCTTGCAAATAATCCCCATACAAAATCAATTTAAGAGATAAAGAAGTGGAACCCGCAAACACTGCAGAATATGTAGACTGCATTTTTTTGGAGTAAACCGCATTATGCTCAAAATTTAGAACAGGTTTATTTTATTATTCATTTATTACTACAAGAACGTAATTTAAGTATAATAGGTATTACGATCATTTCATTGCGTAGCACGCCTATCATAATTGATCGAAAACATATGCCGTTACGTGTTTCTCCTAAAGGTGACATCAGACGGTTCAGTTTTCTTTAATTTTCTTATTTCATTTTGCATCTTTTGCTCAAAATGAAAGGCCTTAACGAAAAGGGAAACAGGTGTTGGATATTTTCATTCGACATCATTAATTCCCACTCGGAATGAACAAGGAATGAACAGTCTGAATACAAAAAGAACATTCATTGGGATTCGGACATTTTGTCATGGATCCTGAAACGTTACGTCTAAACGTCGCAACAAAATGGTGTTCAAGTGAAACGATCAAAAGAGGCACGACTTCATTCGACGCTTATTGAAAGAGACTAAGGATAAATGTTCATTTCTACGTCATTCCAGCTAATCCGTGTGATCATGAAATGAAAGAAAAATGAAGAACTCACTCAAGTGAACATTCTGATATTACCTTAATTACACCGAGATTGATATCTATGATGATTTTGACCTTATTGACATTCACATAAAGCCTATAGATGGACACTTAAGTGAGTTGCTGTTTGTACTTCCAACAAAACTACCTGTCATTTATTAGTAAAATCGGATTACCAAACAAAATTTGTCATTTTTTAAAATCTCGATATAGTCACCATATAAAACCAATTCAAACTATCAAATGCAAAGGTCCCATCTCCCAGAAGACATTCAATTGTTTTGTGTAGATGTTGAATATAATGTAGCGATGTAATTATTTTCTCTTGACACTATGTTTTGGGACCGCTACCTTAAGTTCAGTTAGTACAGTGTACACCGGCATGATAATGATAACCATTGCGCGCCATCATACTACAGAAAAAATAAACTAGTCTTACGTAGCGTGATGTGAATCTAAATATAAGGCGATGCTTACGTAAACAATACTTACAACGCGTTTGTTATAAGGAAACAATGTGTAAAAAGAACTTAAAATTAAGTAGCTACGTGACTATTGTCATGATAGCATCGGCCTTGGATTTCTAGATAATTCGCTTTGTCTACTCAAGGATTTAGAACTGCCATTTGGGAATTCAAAATAAATATTTATCACAGTGTGTTTCTAATATGTCATTTACAATGTTACGAGCATGTTACGAGTAGTTCCATTGTTTTTTCTACCTACCCACATAAAATTGTGTTATATGTACCTATAATTTCATCACTTGTGAACGTGCGTAGCCAAAACTGAAAAAGTATATAATAGGTACCTACTGATTAACGTAAATCGTAAATGTGACATGTATCTGAACAGAACAAGAAGTACGACGTGGGTAGTGGCGAGCAGTTCTCGGAGCTGGCGGGGCTGATCGAGCACCTGCGCGCTTTTCCCATGGTGACGAGCGCGGGCGACGAGCTGCGGCTGCTGCAACCCGTGTCCGGCACCAGGCTGCGCGCGCACCACATCCAGAGGAAAGTTTCTCAGATGCAGGTACACATATGCTTCTACACAGTTCAGAACAGTTCTTGGAGCCGGCGGGCTGGTCGTGCACCTTCGCACGTTTCCCATAGCGACGAGCGCCTGCGACGAACTGCGGCTGCTGCAACCTGTGTCCGGCACCAGACTGCGCGCGCACCACAACCACAGGAAATTTTCTCGGTTGCAGGTACAATAAGCTTTTAAATAGTTAAGAACAGTTCTTGGAGCTGGTGGGCTGGTCGGGCAGCTTCGCAAGTTTCGCATGGTGATGACCTGCGGCTGCTGCAACCCATGTCCGGCATCAGACTGCGCGCGCACCACATCCAGAGGAAAGTTTCTCGGTTGCAGGTACAATAAGCTTATACATAGTTGAGAACAGTTCTTGGAGCTGGTGGGCTGGTCGGGCAGCTTTGCAAGTTTTGCATGGCGACGACCGCCTGCGACGAGCTGCGGCTTCTTGAACCCGTGTCGGGCACGAGGCTGCGCGCGTTCTACTTCCAGAGAAAGGCTTCACAGATGCAGATAAACACTTGCAAAGCAGTCAACTGTGTAGACACAGTTGACTGCTCTCGGAGCCATTTGCCTTTAAGCTCGTTTGGTTTTAAGTAGATTGATTTACGAGTCAGCCGGTAGCCCAACTCATCCGGTCTACTGAGAAAGAAAAATACTTTATATATCGTTTATCGTTATTGATAATATTTTAATATTTGGGCTATTTGAAGATTATTGAATCGAAAAATATATTATTTTAAATTTAACTCCAAACGAAAAGCGAGGGGTAATAAGGAAGTTTAACATCTGGAAGGCCCTGTATCTGAACCGATAACGATATATTATTATGATTCTAGATAATCGGTATAGCCGTTTGAAGAACATCAGGGTTTTTCTAGATATGTTGGTACGTTTATAATCGTTTTATGACTACATGTTGTTAGCTAAAATTGTCCAACTTAGATTTCATCATAGGTACTTTTTGTGAGATTCTTTTAACTCGTACCTAGTCGAGCGATCGAGTGTTACTGAGTGTGACATTTTTTAATGTTATCTTATTTTGCAGGACAGTGAAGACTCGCAAAAGTTTGAAAGTAAAAACGGATTTGATCGTGAATTTCAATCAATAAGGATGCTAGAAGATAGACACGTGTTTACTACAATCGAGGGTAATCGGCCAGAAAATGCTATAAAAAACCGATACAAAAATATAGTCCCGTGTAAGTAAATATGCATTTAATAAGAAAGTAATATGTGACAAATTGCTACTTACTTTACAAATAATAAATACAAATGCAAATACACAGTACATTACAAATACATATCTATATAATCATAACACGCACATTTCACCAGCAGCTGGCATGCTTAACATGAAATACAGTAAAATGGTTACTGGAACTGACAATAGTAATACCAGTCTTAGTAATAATACGACCGGTTTGGCTAAGTGGGAGTAACGTTGCCTGCAAAGCTGAAGGTCCTAGGTTCAAATCCCGGTAAGGGCAAATATTTGTGTGATGAGCATAAATATTTGTTCCTGAGTAAGTAAATGTATCTATTAAATAAAATTATCGTCGTCTACTAGTATCCATAACACAAGCCTTATTGAGCTTTTTATGGGACTAGTTCCATTTGTGTAAAAATTGTCCTGTAATATTTATTTTTATCATTATAATGATAATGCCGCAGGGCAGCTTGTGGCGAGCTGTTGGGGAGTAGCAACCCCACGTACCTGAGTGCTCCTGGGAGACCCTGATGGAAGGTACTAAGTCAGGACCCCCACCTCTGGCTAGCCTGAACCGGCCGGGCAGAGTAGAGTCGCTAGAGCTGTGGCTCGAGGGTGGATGTGGAACGTAAGTGGCGAGTTGGCTTGAATCCACATCACACCTCTCCACCCTTAGCTGACCGCACCGATGTTGCCCTCAGGCCACTATATGTGTCGCTATTTAGGGAGGCCCATCTAGCGTGGCCAAGTCATCGTCTACCAGTGCATTTAGCCATGAGGTACTTTTTCCTGGTAGACGTCCGATTGTCTCAAGCAATAGCCCAGTATTAAGTCCATCATTTCAATCACATAACCCAGCAAATTTATATCTCACCACTCTCCAATAGTTCTTGCATCTAGCGAGTGCTGTCTGTGCGCGTCCCATAATACAGGCAGGAACAGCATCCGGGCGGTGGCGGTGTACCCCTTACATTTCATTAAATTGTCGAAAGGGCCTCTGCGCTATGGCTCCGACTCCACGCACGCCTCCAAAAGGTCCGGGACACCATAGTCCCTTGAGCGGGTGCGACATACAGATAATAATCATAAGTATTAAATTTAAATAAGGTCTTGTGGGGTCTGAGGTGCCGTACTACAAGTACGCACCGATGCGAGTTCTTGAAAATGGTAGTAGAACGCTTTATTGGGATAGATCTACAATCACGGATAGGACTATTGTATAGCCAATAACACTGATTTCGTGTTGGTAGATCGATCTAAGCGCCGGGAAATACTCATCGACATCACTATTCCACATGACGAGAATCTCGTGAAGGCTGAGAACGCCAAACTCAGCAAGTATTGACTTGGCTCACGAGGTGACCGCCGTGTGAGATGTTGATTCGACGATTATTGTCCCAATAAACGTTTCTGTAAACGGTCTTATATCGACGAGTCTCGACCAACACCTCAAGAGACTCTCGCTAGATGGCTGGATCAAAGGTCATATGCAGAAGGCAGTAATACCTACTGGACACCGCCCGCATTGTCAGCAGGCCGCATGTCGTTGTTATAAGTTTTAGTGTCGTACTCATGACACAGTATGACGTCAGATAGGTAATCTGGAAAAATAATGCAGTAAAATTTTGTTATATTCGCTTTGTTTTGTGCTTGTTATATAAACGGATTTCAACTATTTTTGGTAGCTAGGTACAAATGGTTAAAGATAATTTTTACCCGACTACGCTAAAGAAAAAAGAGGGGTATGATATTTATCTTTGCCGCGAACGCATTTGCCGGCTCCGTACTTCAATATACAACGAGTAACATATCAATAGATAAAATGCTAAACTAAATTATTTATAACTTCAATAAAGAAAATAAAATGTATTATTGTTTCATGTTTTCGTTAGTGTGTATATGAAAGCCCCTTAAATACAGAGATTGTAGTCTCCGTACGTTGCGGGTTCGTATAAGCTAGACCGAATGGGTAAGTCCGTGTCGAGCTACATAGTATCGGTATTATCTCCAGACGACCAGACGCGGGTGGCGCTGCGGGCGAGCGGCGAGCAGGCGCCGGACTACATCAACGCCAGCTACGTGCGCGGCTCGCGCGTCGCTCCCGCCGACGGCTCCGCCCAGTCCTCCACCGAGAGCCTGGACAGCCTACAAGGTCCCTAAAACACCCGTCGCCTTTCCTTCACTTAATCTATTTTCGACGACACGTTTGACTAACTTGGTTGCGCAATGGCCTACGAAGCTGGCGGTTCCGGGTTCGAATCCCGGCCAGACAAGTGTTTATGTGAAGAGCACGAATGTTAGTTCCTGGGTCTTGGATGTTTTCTATTTATTTGTATGTATATGGATGTTTTTTATGTACACGCACACACGCACACAACACACGCACACACGCGCCGTAGCCGTAGTGAAGCCACCAATATGTGGAAACTACCAAAATGAAAACAGAACGTAGCGATAATACAGATTCTTCATCCTCAATTCATCCATGAAATAATTATTCGTCATCACGTCGATAGGATAATATATTTTTGTTGTGTTTTATTTTGTTTATTTCTCCAGAATAATCATTTCAGTTAAACATGGAACATTTGGTGGCATATTTGTTAAATAATAACGAGTAGTTTTTGTAATGATATTTATTGAAACAAAATAATTATACTTTAAATGGCTTTCCTGTAAACTTCATAAATGTTGTTTATACCAAATAGCCTTTCACCCGTCGACGTTCAATAATAAGTGTATAGTTAGGTACAAACAAGCAATAAATCAAGTGTAATGTGAGATGACAATATACTATCTGATTTTCTGCTTGATAAAACTAATTTTATAGTGATACATTCAAAATCATATATAGTGTATGTTGATAAATCCTGTGAGCATTATATAATGGTACTCGTACCAACAATTTAATTTGATTTCTAAGATATATTTGCACACCCATTTCACAGCTTTAATAGCCGCCGAAGAATACTCCAAGAGACCGCTAGTTTCTAAGTCCCTGTCAGATGATGCCCTCATGGAGATCAAGCGTAGTATGAAAATTGACAAAATCAATGGAAATCTGCATCAAGATAGAGGTAGGTCAAAGGCAAGTCACAAATCGTATAAATATATATATGTACATAGGTATGAGATTAACTTAATGTACGTTTCAGCTAAAGACAAGTTATATATCGCCACTCAAGGCTGTCTTTCAAATACAAAGGACGACTTCTGGCGAATGATCTGGCAGGAAGATGTTAGAGTGATCGCTATGATTACCAATGAAGTTGAACGAGGAAAGGTGAGTTCACTATCCTTTACCTATTACTGATTGACTGTGTGTAATATTTTTATCCAACTATTTGCTTACAAAAAGGTTAATTAAGTTCCATCAATAATAATTAGTCCGGCAGTTAGATAAAAAAAATATTAGACATATATTTATTGCTTTCTAAAATTAATAAAAAATATAAATATAAATCAGATTAAAGTTTAGGTGTGGAGGATCGTGACGTCATAACTAGGTATTAAACTGTACCTAGGTGAGACGTCACGCGACATTTTGACTTAATGTATCGCCGTTATATATAGTGACCAACATCTGTGTTCTTTTTTGTTTAAGGGGATGCATCGAAAATTTAAGCTATTTTGTAGCGCATTTTTTGTCAAATCAAGTATATAAAACAGGCTGGTTTTCAGATATGTGTTTCTTGACTATATAACCTATTCAGTGATTAACGCGGAAACATGTTTGATGAAAATTTCCTCGATAGAAAAGTTATCCGAAAACGCGTCGTCATTTCCCGTTTTTTGTCTAGTTTGTATAGTTGAATTATCGAGAAGATGGAATTGCATTTGTAGTAGTTGTACCGTTTGCAACAAAAGGAGAATAATTTTCTCTTAACTTAATAAAATGACATACCCAAGAAGTGGAATAAGTAGTAGTCCTCTGTTTTTTTCTTTTATTCGCTATCATGTTCTTCATCTGAGCTGTCACAAGTATTGATAATAAAATTGACTGTTATTTGATCCATTTCTCCTTCCTGACATCGATATTTATTTTCTTCACTTTCGACGTGGTGACAAATATTTTCCCAGTCCTCAGCAGTGATGGTATTCATTCGTTCAGTTGCTAAACTCATAATGCCTTGCATGTTTAATGAAACGTTTCTTTTTGCTACATATCCTTTTACCATGGACCAAATATTTTCGATCGGATTGAATGTCGGGTGATACGGTGGCAATCGTAATACGGAGTGGCCATGTTCTTTTAAAATTGCATCTATGTGTGGTACTCGCGAAACCGCTCTTTATTTTGTTTAATTAATTCATACAAACTGGTTTTGTACATCAACCGGTTATACGAAATGTTGTGTTCTGTCAACCAATCCATCATTTCTTGTTTATTAGAATTTGACGTTGGAGCACGATTCAAAAGTTTGTTGTGATAGGACGCATTATCCACGATAAGTACGCTATTCGGTTTGAGGTTCGGTATTAATTTTTCTTTTAACCATTTTTCGTAGTTGACAAAGTTCATCTGGTCATGGTAATCTCCCGTTTTTTGGTTTGCCTTAAACATTAACAAAGCGTTGGGAATAAAACCATCTTTTCCTCCTGCGTGCACTATTATTAACCGCTGGCCTGTACTGATTTGTTTTTATACACCAAATTCTGTCCCATCGGTCCAAGCTTCACCGGACACATGTGAAGTGTGGATGTAGGTTTCATCAGTATAAACTAGTGGTCTATCTTGAGATCGATATTCCGCAATTTTGATAAGCTAAATTATTCTTAGCAGTCGTATGTTGTGTTTTCCCATTAATATTTTTCGGTTGTCCTCGGTCTTTTCCCATTTAAATCCTAATTTTTGTATTTGTTTTCGTAAGGTGGAAATGCCAAATTTGTAATCTATATCGGATTTTAACACAGAGTGGAGTCCCTTTAAGGTTGGAAATTGCTTATGGGACAGATGAAAATTGTGTATAGTTCTCCGGATGACTTCCTGATCAAAATCGTCTATTGCTGATGACGGACAAGGACGCAACTTTTTATTCTTCGGGGAGGTGAATTTCTTTGTTGTTGCGAATTTCTCACTGTTGCTCTCAGTCACAATGTTATAAACAGTAGAGAGACAAACACCTGTAGCTTTTTCAACTAATTCGGCAGCGGTGTAAGGCAAGTTTAATTTTTTCGTCAGTTCATTTTCAAAATATTTATAACAGTTGAAAATTATTTGCTTACTTTGACTCTCAATAGGACCAAAATTACTTACAGCCATATTTTTTTAAAATATAGAAATTATTCGTAGTCGTACGGGCGGACACAATAATTAATTGAGAATACAATCAAATCAGATGTAAAAATATACGCACAACGTAAATAATATTGACAATTTCACACTGACATTATTTTTGTTTTTAGTTCTTCGATATATATATATATATAACAACCTCTTTGTATGCTGATAATACCAGAAAATAAAAAATTCAAATATAGAATGCCTGTAAACAAACAATACTACTACATATGCAATTCCACGCTCTCGATGATTCAACTATACAAGCGACAGATTAATAAACAGCTAAATTATGTTAAAATGTCATTCTTCCCTTTATCTTGTAAGTGATTAACTTAAATGTTAATAAAACATAATAATATCTTCGATTTCATGGTACTTTTACATCTGGCGCTTACGCCAAAAAACCCCAAGCATGTAGTGTATTAGCTTTCTCTTTCTTTGATGCGCGCGAGAAATAAATGCGACCCTTATTACAAATCACGCTTATTGGCTGGCTCCGCGTTTGGGGCGTGATTTACAAATGACGAAGTAGGCCCTTAAGAGTAAGCCTTATTTCGTTTTTCATAAATACTAGTGTAAAAGTCGTTTTTACTTACAATTTCGAAGTGAAGTTTTGGCCACAGTTAACTGCGCAAATAATGAGTATGGTTCATCGCGTACAAAGCTAGGTGGATTCACTTTAGAAAAAGAATTTTTACAATACTTATACCGGGCGCCCCTTCACAGGGCCATATTCAGTGGCTGCCACGCTTTGCCTCGGAATGTATGCGCACGCTCGACGCGCTCTCGCTTTGCGTTTACGTCGCAAGAGAACGTGCCGCAATCGTGTATTAATGTGTATATGTGAAATTCTCAAACATGTAACGAAATAGTGACGTTGCGTTCCTTATTCCGACCCCGAAGTCTCGAATTCCGGGTGCGGCGCGACGAGCGGCACATAATAATTTCATATGAAATTGCGGGCCATTAGGGTTTGTAAAAACCAACCAAAATCAAAACCCGGTTTTTAACCGAAATGTTAGGCTCAAAACCGGTTTCCGACAAATTGATTTTGATTCATACATAAGCGTTGCTGTTCCCGACGATACTTCATGACATTTTTAGGACGGTTTTTGACATGTAATAAATGACAAATAATACAAAAATTTTGCTGATGTAATATCATCATGTCATGTGGCAGTTAGTTTGACTGGGTTATTTCTATTGTGTAGAATGCTTTTTATTCTTTCACAGTAAGGAATAGCGAATAATATACGCCCCTACATTTGTAATCATTTGGCAACATTTGAAAATACTTTGAGGTTTTATTTTTTTTGATATTGTGAATATTTTTGGAAATACCCTCTATTTTCTAAACAGTATTGACCAAAAAATATGAAAAAAATTACAAACATATACCTTAATAAGTACTTTAGCTCAAAATGGTTTTCATCATGATCAAATATACCATTGCTGAGTTATTGCCAAAAAACTGAGTTCAAATACGCTCTTTTGCTAGTGCAATTTACCATATCGTAATTTATCATCTGTAGTGCATTTTTTTTAACCGACTTCCAAAAATGGAGGTCGTTATATGTTCGATAGTTTGTATTATTTTTTATGTATCTTCACCGATTACTCCGCCAATTGTGGACGAATTTAATTTTTTTGTTTGTTTAAAAGGATATATTCCCGAGGTGGTTCCATTGCCACCAAGTTGGGATCTGATGATGGGATCCCAGGGAAATCGAGGGCAATCCTCAAATTTTATAGGCACTTATAACGTTTTTCATATATTTTCTTAAGCTATTTCAGTATTTGCATACGGTAGTCATCATCTCATCATGCTGAGCTGATGACGGAAGGTACAACTCCTTAATAGTTAAGAGTTAGAGGATAATTCTTAAAAATATCATCTATTATAGGTAGATACGTTAAAACTGTTAGTCATATTCTTTTTGATGTGTCCCTGAAGTAGTCTCCTTATCACCAAGTCAGGATTAGATGATGGAATACCAGGGAAATCGAGAGAAACTCTCAAATATTATACGCACTAACAATGTTTTGTATATATTTGTCGAAAGTTATCAGTTGTTTTCCTCTGGTTGTCATCATTTCATGCTGAGCTAATGATGGAAGGTACAATGAACTAACCAACTTTTACATTTTTTACTTCCAAAGACTCTACATGCGTGCAAAGCGCCTCCTCAATCTTCCCATTCTGGGCTCTAAAAAATACTTTATATCACTACTAAAATCCATCACTAAAAAGCAAAAAATATATATTTTTAGATTAAAAAAGAACCCGACTTCAAAATAAACTAAAAAGCTATAAATTATCTCTTATGTACGTACGGTACGGATCACATTTGAATCACCTTTTGAAGTCGGTGCCAAACCTGAATAAATAATAGTATATTAATGCAGAGGCCGGGAAAAGTCATTTCGTGGATGAGTACGGTTTTGAAGGACGAGGCGTAGCCGAGTCCTTCAATAGATACGAATCCACGAAATGACATGCCTGTCGAGGCATGTATACTGCTTTTCTCCAAATATGCGAGGAAATTTGACACGTTTATGTGTCGAATTTCCTCGCAACTTATTTTCGTAAAAATAACACGGTTGAAATAAAATAAATTTAACGGATTATATCGCGTATATTATCTCATTTTTTGAGTAGCACCCCTTTGCAGAGTGCAGGCATTTATAAGCTGGACTGCAAGTGTGGTCTTTCATACATTGGTCAAACGAAACGCAGTGTATCAACCCGGGTGAAGTAGCACATAGCAGATGTCAAGCACCGTCGTTGTAATAGGTCTGCAGTCTGTGAACATGTCATTGACAAACCAAACCACTCAAGTTTGATAAACCTTCTATCCTTGCCAAAGAAAAAAGATATTTTCCCAGAATGCTACGCGAGGTTATTGAGATTAAAAAGCATCCTAATTTCAATAGAGAAGATGGATTGTCACTACCACCAGCTTGGGATCCTGTAATACATCTCATCAAGGAACAAGCGAGGCACAGGACTGCAAAACCTTAATTTCCGAACGGTGTAAAATATCTTATCTATATAAAAGTAGTTTAATAGTCTCTGTTTTTAAATATTATAATTAGTAATGAGGTAGCCTGGGAGATTTTCTTTGCAGCGTTTCTTATGATTTGGACACAATAATTATTATTTTTTTTTTCTATTATTATTGGCATTGCACCATGCATTAACTAAACGCAGAAAACAATTAAAGTTTTTTTAAGCCTCGGTTTTTGTATTGGCTGTATGGTGAATTTTCAAAGTCTTGGATGAAATTAAAAGTAAAAACCTGCACTATAATGTACATTTCCCAGGCCCGTCCGGGAAGTAACGCCACTTTTTTTTAATTGATTATCGTATCAACGTATATAACGATGGACTTCGAGGTGTGTTTTTATACATTAATGGGAACATTTCCGAGCAAGTTGGAGAAAAGTTCTTTATTCAACAAAAATACGAAATACTATGACTAAATGTAGGTAGATGATAACTAAAGGCTCGCCGCCGCGCTTCTTAATAGTAATAAATGAATGGTTTGGCACCGACTTCAAAAGGTGATTCAAATCCGAATGAGAAGGTGATCCGTACGTAAAGATTATTTATGGCTTTTTAGTTTATTTTTAAGTCGGTTCTTTTATAATTTAAAAAAAATATATATGAAAGGGTGCGGAACCATACACTGAGTATGGTCTGACATGCTCTTGGCGGGTTTTGAAGTTAGATTAAATGAATAACATATGCTTTAAGCCTTAGGTGTTATGAACGTTATACTCTTTAATCGATACTTACTATATAAGTTAGAATTATATCTTAATAACGTTATTTGTTTACGAAAGTAGATTAGTAGATATTTTGAAATTATAATGTACCCTTCGTTCATTATATCCAGTGAACGTTATACTAAACAAGCTTATATAAAGTGAGCGTACATATAATAGTATTGTATAATAAGTTCTTATATCTCGTATTTCATACCCTTTAGTCGATCATTCCAATTCTATAACCCATTATATTTCGATAGTTCAAATAGTTCTTGCATCTAGCGGGTGCTGTCTCTGTGCGCGTCCCTTGATACGGTCAGGAACAGCACCCGCGCGGTGTGCCCCTTACATTTCTATACATTGTAGAAAGGGCCTCTGCCTCCGTGACACCATGGTCCCGTCAATACGCGACATAATTATAACTAAATAAATGAATGGGAACTGTGCATAGTAAATATGGAAACAATTTTGTTTCCATACTTTTGGCCTTGGGTTTATAAAAGATTTAACTGAGTTAACTATGTAATCATTGTTACAGAAAAAGTGTGAACGTTACTGGCCACTATCGGGACTCGCGGAACATTACGGGAATATACTTGTGAAGTCTATCTCTGAGACATGCTACGAAAACTATATCCTCAGAGAGTTTAACGTGTCTGACGATAAACGTACCTGTAAAATTATCTACCAGTATCAATTTACGGTAAGAGTCTGTTATGTTAATTAGTATAAATAATTACTTATATCTCATGTGAACGTAGAGCGCATGTGTATGTAGAGCGCATGTGTATGTAGAGCGCATGTGTATGTAGAGCGCATGTGTATGTAGAGCGCATGGATTTAGCTGCGGGTTTTCGTATTGTCATTATTCCTTCACTTTTCCTTGTCAAGCTGCCAGGTTAGCACAGCTGACAAGACGATACCAATCTCTAGTCTATACAAAGACGAACTGGTGAGTATCTTACGGCGTTTCATCACATTTTCGAAGCTCGGGTAGAATTAGATAGTGAACGAAAGAGCCTCTGCGAACTATACTTAAGCACTATAAAAAATTGGAATTTTATATCAAATGACATTTTTGGCTCAAAATAAAGAGTATCGCAGCGCAGTTGTGCAAGCCCATCTAAATAGTGCGATTATCATAATTTAGAGTAAATGAAACCGTTCGTTAAAGTCGTGGCCGGACCATGGGACGCCGGAGGAGCCGGACGGCGTGCTGGCGTTCGTCGCAGACATCAACAGGCGTCTGGCGGAGGTCATGAAGCTGCCCCACCCGCCTGCACAGGTCATTTACTTTATCATGTTCAATGTCCTTTGGTACTTACTATAAACGACGCACCCTTACAATGAAAGTGAAATTACCGAACATTCCAAGGTTTTAGAACGGCCTTCGAGGTTTTTTTATGTGACTAAGTTATACGTAAAATTTCTAAAATTTTGAATATTTATTTCACTATAATTCTAAAGATGCAACGAAAATGTCCGTCCGTTTATAAACTGGCCGTAATAAAATATAAAATGTCATGAATATTCAGATACGATAAGTTAAAACAAGGCATATGGAGTTGTATGATGTGATGAGACGAGTATGTTTACTACTAGAACTGTGTGTACATATTGGTTTCAGAATATTCTGTGCGTGCATTGCTCAGCGGGGGTAGGCCGATCCGGTACCTTCATAGTTCTTGACATACTAATAGACAAAATCAAGTCAGGCGGTGAGCATATATCTACATCACACATCTACATCATAAATACATTTATAAAGACATACAGGAGCCCATAGCTCGAGAACTTTAGATACATTTGATATTCTTTACTATACCCAAGAACCATTAAAACAAGAGGACTGACACTTGCCATATACTATGGATAGTGTTGCGATCGCAAGGAGATATTCTGGCAAAAAGTAGACAGCGCTTTAAAACTAAACATCTAACGATGTTATAATTGAATAAAGAAAAATAATATAGTAACAATTAGTTGGCAAATAGCTGACAATAAATGAATCATAACATTTAAATGCTGTAATATTTTCTTCTGTTTCCGCGATTATTACTCATTTAAATACTGTGTCACGCTTGCAAAGTTGAATAACTGTAAAAAAATATGGCCTTGTACATAGCGGGGAACGGCTTTTTGTATGGAGATGGTCAGTCCTCGTATTTTAATGGTCCTTGCTGTACTTATGTAATTTTTCTTTAGTTTTACATAAGGAGTTCAACTTCAACTGTTATGTGCGGCTTGAGTTTGGTGGATACTAATATATAACGTGTTTTTGAACAGGTTTAAACTGTACTATAGACGTGTACACGGCAGTGAAGGAGGTGCGTTTGCAGAGGGGAGGCATGGTGCAGAATTGCGCGCAGTATCGATTCATATATCTTGCGCTACAGACCTATATGGACATCAATATGAAATCTAAACCGAAGGTTACTTAAGAGCAGAACATTATGTTGTTAGAAAACATGTTAATCCATGTCAGAATTAGTACAATATATCATATGTGTAAGCATAGCTCTTGCTCCCAAAATACCTTACATTTGATGGCTTAAGAATACCAAGACACAGATTTTTTTTTTTTCACACAACACGACTAACGAAAGCTACGCGTACCAGAGAATGGGCAGTACCTACAACTTTGCAGGAGCTGCAATATATCCATACTAATATTATAATATATCTGTCTGTCTGTCTGTCTGTCTGTCTGTTACCTCTTCACGCTTAAACCGCTGAACCGATTTGGATGAAATTTGGTATGGAGATAGTTTGAGTCCCGGGGAAGGACACAGGCTACTTTTTATCCTGGAAAAATACCCTCATTCACGATAACCGAATTTAAGGCAGACGAAGTCGCGGGCAGTAGCTAGTTGTTAATAATTTCAACAAAGCGTGTACATTTCCAAAACGGGTACATGCACGACATTTTTTATCGCTTTTTTTAACTAAATATCCGAATACCGTAAAAACTGTTTCAAAATGTGAAATTAAAATTAAAATCGGCCAAGAAATACGCATAATATAGGCATTTTAAACTAGTAATTAGACAGAGAGGTCCGATATGCACTGTTACGTCACAGTGCACTCCAGCCATATAAACTTCATATTAAATTCTGTTTTGCAAGAAAGAGATAGATACTTGATGGCTTATATCTTGGTTATTTTTATAGCTATTCGAAAAAATATTTTTGTCTACTATTTTTTACAACAATGAGCTTGAAAGCAAACATTAAAATTCATACATATTTATATTTTCTTCAGTCTCCGCGATTATTACTCATTGAAATAAAAGAATTTAACGGATTCATGCATATTCCCTATTGGCCGTCCAGCTCGCGAGACTATTTTTAACCGACTTCCAAAAAAGCAGGAGGTTATGTTCGATAGTTTGTATTTTTTTTTAATGTATTTTCACCGATTACTCCGCCAATTGTGGACCGATTTTAAAATTTCTTTTTTTATTTGAAAGGATATACTTCCGAGGTGGTCCCATTGCCACCAAGTTGGGATCTGATGATAGGATCCTAGGGAAATCGAGGGCAATCCTCGAATGTTATAGGCATTTATAACGTTTTTCATATATTTTCTTAAGCTATTTAAGTATTTGGTAGTCGGGTGAATATCAGATTTCGTGTTTTGCACTTGTCCACCCATGTTAACTACGTATATATACCATTGCAGTCAAGTTTTTTTTGTTGAAGTTCATTCTAAAAACCAGTATTTACATTAATAAAAATGACAGTTTTTAGAATAGAAGATATTTATAAAAAAAATCTAAGCTCTTTGGCGCGTCCTTCACTGTCTTCTGTTTTTGAAACACATATTTTGTTTTTTTGTTTCCAAAATTCTCCTATTGAACAGGTTTTTCTATATCAAGGAATATGGAACTATATGTAGCTTTAACACCAATTTTTGTTTATCATCTAGTCAAAAGTTATTGTCAATTCAATTTTGTCCACCCCAAAAACACCTAATTTATTTGGCGTATTTGTGCAGTCTCGAATAATGCCTCATGTTACGTGGCCAATCCGTACTTCCCGTCCCCGCGCTCCGTTAAGTTGAGATCTATCGCCCGACCAGTGCAGACCGGAGCTAAGTTCAACGTGTTTCTAAAGAATATTATTTTTTATCGGTGTGCGCGGGTTTTTTCCGGTGAGTGCCTAATTTCTTCGGTACTCGATTTTATACTTAAATACGAGTTGTAATTTTTTATACTTTTTTAGTGTATGCACATTGTGATTGCTTGCTTCCGTAATTGTAAAATAAAACAATTTGATCAACACTCACAGATAAAAAAACAATTTAGATGCTATTCTAATTTCTATGGCGCTAATTTCTTCAGATTTCTTTTGCATTGAGTTCCAAAGAAATTAGGTTTTCTCCAAAGAAATTAGGCTATGGTTGAAAATTCTGCTACAGTGCTTAAAATTTCTTGCTTTATTCAGCTTTTATTAACTTTATATGATATGAACAATATGCACCCTATATTGTTCATATCATATCATATCATATCATTTTATTGCAATTCATTGTTCGTAATATTTCCTTTATTGGTTTCTACATGATCAACAGTAGAAAAAATAATGGTCGTTTGCTGTTTAAATTATAAATCGTAAGTGTTTATTAAATAAAATCATTATATAATTTTCTACTAAAAAGTAGTATTGAACATGTTCTTTAAGTAGTTGTTAGAATTTTGACATTTTTGGGAAAATATTTTTGTATTTAACAACTTTTTATAGATTTGAAATCAAAATGGAGCGAAGAAAAAAACGGCAATTAAAATTAACCCAAATCCAAAAAATTATACTGTTTGCAGTAGTAGTAGTAGTAGTCAACCGCAGCACACAATAAATTAAAAGAACGCAAAGCAGACCGTAGATGAAAGACTACAAAAAAGGAAAAAATACAGAACGAATGCGCTTAGAAAAATCCGAAATGATCAGGTACGTTATGCAGAATTTAAGGAAAAACAAAGGCTAAGCTACCACAAAATAAAACCGTAAAAAAATTACCCGCTAGTGAGATGTCATGAAGAGACCGAAAACGTACCAGGAAACGAAAGGGACAGCTTTAGAAAGTACTATTAAAAAAAAGAGGGCACGGCTGGAGGTGATACTTCAAGAAAACAGTCCTCCGGACTCAGACGCAGATGATATGGATCTCCAGTAATCGAAAACCGAAACCTAAGTTTAGCTAGTCCTTCTTAACCAAATCGTAAAAGCCCACGTGCAAAACCTTCAGTGGCATACCGACCATGTATAATGTCACCTAAATCGATAGCATCTTGTTGTTCATCCATCGGTAAATCCGTAGGTAAAGATTTACAGGAGGATAAATATCTTTGATTCATCATATAATGTAAAAGAAACTGGCATTTAGTACCTAGTAGAGATTAAAACAGAGAAATTGTTGAATAATTAAATGCGAAAAGTGAGAATCAGATCTTAGATCAAAAAAATAGTCATGCCTCATTTTTAATAAACACTTTGATCATAATCATAACTGATTTAAATAAAATAAATAAACAAAATCGAATGAAACTTATACATACATAATTTTTATGGCGCATTATTCTAAGATCTTTGGCGCGATATTTGTATTTTTCTAATTTTCTAATTTCTCTGGACATGTCCTAATTTCTTTGGCAATCTAATTTTCAAAATTCTTAAACTTAAAAACTCCTGATGTTATTTATGGCAGAATAACATATTTATACATAGAATTAAGTCGTTCACAAGGTATATTATCTCATTTATTTAAAATAATTAAAATAAAATGTGCCATAGAAATTAGAAAATATCAGACGAAATCTGATATTCACCCAGTCATCATCTCATCATGCTGAGCTGATGACGGAAGGTACAACTCCATAATAGTTAAAAGTTAGAGGATAATTCTTAAAAATATCACATATTATAGGTTATTATACGTTAAAACTGTTAGTCATATTCTTTTTAGTGTGTCCCTGAAGTAGTCTCCTTATCACCAAGTCAGGATTAGATGATGGAATACCAGAGAAATCGAGAGTAACTCTCAAATATTATACGCACTACTAATGTTTTGTATATATTTGTCTAAAGTTATCAGTTGTTTTCCTCTGGTTGTCATCATTTCATGCTGAGCTGATGATGAAAGGTACAATGAACTAAACCACTTTTACATTTCTTACTTCCAAAGACTCGAGATGCGTGCAAAGTGCCTCCTCAATCTTCCCATTCTGGGCTCTAAAAAATACTTTATATCACTACTAAACAAATAGAGAGGGGGGGAGGGGAACACAAATTATGCTTTTTTCCTTGATTATTTCTGAAAATATGGACTAAATAAAAAAAATAGAAACCCCAAGTGTTTTTAGAAGAACTGACGAAATATGTGCCGCAGAATGATATTAAATAAAAAAGCCCCCCCTAGAAATATATTTTTTTATTATTTAACTATCAAACTAAGTAGCGGCTTACACAAGACACCTTTGATCCAAATTTCATCAATATATATCGCATAGTTTTTGAGTAAAATGCCTGTGACATACGTACGGACAGAGCGGCCCTGGTGCAGGACAGGACGTCCATGGACGCCGGTTCGGACGACATTATTAGGCCGTATTTGCACCGATGCGGGGCAACACACGCCGCTCTCAGTCGCAGCGATACTGCGAGCCTAAAAGTCTCATTACTGAGAAGTGTGCCCAAATTTTTGGAGGGTAGAGCCTGTAGCCACGTGCCCGACTCCCATCATATTGTTAGTTGTAACTAACAAGGAGGCGAGCTCGCTCTGCGGGCTGGTGGACATTTCGAACAGGTTATCCCGTACCAACGCGCAGCGGCTCGTGCCATTGTGGCTGCGAATAGAAAATTTGAGGCAGGTTAGTGGAGCAGTTAGACCTCCAACAATTTACGGCGTCATTCAAAAATTAAAATGAATTTACACAAAATATAACTTTAACATAACTTACCTGTGATAGGAGATATGTCCTTAGTTTTGGTTGCTTACAATATTGGGCTATTGCACTTTAATACCATGCAATAAGGTATTTGCTTAATATTCACGGACAAAAACAAAAACGAGAAGACACTGAATTGGCAAAAAAATCCATAAAATTATCGACTCTGTTCACAAAATTTCGCGATAATCGGTTGAAAATTGCGACCTGGACTGTACAACCGGATATCCGCCGGACAGACATACGAAATGTGACCTGTAGAGGAGTACAGCCGACATCCGCCGGACAGAAATGCGAAATCGTTGTTCTCAAACATTGGTGGCGATTTGACAAATTATATTAATAGGTGTTTGGAGATGGGGTCGTTTCCTGATGCTTAGAAAGTAGCTAAAGTAAGTCCTATTGATAAAACAGGTGAAAATCGGATCCAGGTAACTATCGACCCATCTCTATTTTACCTATTTTGTATAATGTAGGAAATGGCAATTTTCCTTTTCGTTTCCGAAATGTCTCCCCTTAGGAAAAGTTGTTCGTATTGATGGTTACTAGTACCTGCCAAATATAAAGAAGTAAAAAGCATATAGGTATATATTTCTACATTAATATATATTCGCTGCCGGTTGGCTTACGCATCCCACACACAACTTCCTTGGTAGCAAGATTTTTAGCCTATATCTAATATCGAAAGTCATAACGGAAGTGTTTGTCAAAATTTCATATTACGATAGTAACAAATAAATAGATATAAGTTTTGATTATACCTAGATAATAAAAATAATAACAACAGCAGGAAACCTGTTTGGCACACATATCTTGGCTGTGGTTTATTCAAGGCGTTTATAGTACGACAATAATTATAATGGCACTTGAAATTTTTCACTTCTCCTGCTCAAAGAGTACGTCATATTAGCTTCGCGAAGTGAGAATAAAATAGTACATCTAGTCCCTAAGGTTAAAAAGAAAGCCATATAATCCAATGCAAATTTCTATGAAACTGAAAAGAAATCTTGCGGCCAGGTACATACAACCTACTTACGAATAATTAAAAACAAACCAACTTGATCAGCTTGGGCAAAATTTGTGATCGAATTGCTGAAACTGTACTTTTAATTTTTTATGAAATATACAATTTTAATGTTACGTCTTTTTAGGGTTCCGTAGCCAAAATGGCAAAAACGGAACCCTTATAGTTTCGTCATGTCCGTCCGTCCGTCCGTATGTCACAGGCATTTTACTCAAAAACTATAAGATGTATATTGATGAAATTTAGAACATAGGTGTCTTTTGTAAGCCGCTACTTAGTTTGATAGGGAAATAAAAAAACATATATTTCTAGGGCGGGGACTCCATACATGTAACCAACACTGAAAAAAAAATGTCAGCAAATATCAATGTGTGGCACATCATTCGACAGATCTTATAAAACACAATGAGGTTTCTAAAAAAAAATTTGAATTAGTGAATATTTTCGGAATTATTTGCTCCGAAAGTAGCAAAAATTGTGTCCCCCCCCCCCTCTATTTTCTAGACGGTGTGTTCAAAAAATATGGAAAAATTTAAGTGCCGGGGAGATACGCTCTTTTGTTAGTGTTTTATTTTTTCATATCGTATTTTTGTCATCCGTTGTGCATTTTTTTTATAAACGGCTGCGGAACCCTACATTGAGCATGGTCCGACATGTTATTTGCAGTCCAAGTGGAAAGCTGAGAGAAAGCCATTATGACACTCTGACATATTTGTCCTCTATAATGGCTTATTTTAGCCACTTGTCAAACAATCTATTATTATGCACATAAAAAAGAAAAGAGGTGGGAACAAGGCGCGGACAAACGGCCGTTTTCTTTTAAATATAACCCTGTTTCGTACAGAAGACAGTTCATTATACTGTTAGTAAAAATATTATTGTTTTATACATTTAATATACTATAATGTATATTTATCTATACTATCTACCCAGAGCTAATTAATGAATGACATCGGTATGGTTACAGAAAAAAACATTTTGCGAACAAAAATTAATGAGTAAAATGGTTTCCAAATTTTCACTTGTGACCGTATAACGACGTGTGTTATGTATTTTATCTAACTGGCCAGTAGTAAATAAAATAATTGAAATCAAGTATGAGTATGTATTTTTATATGATATTTGGTAATTTATCATTAAAACAGTTAAACTACATTGTATTAGATTGTATCAATATATTATTTTGTATCAAACGGGTTTATAAATAATATCTATTATATACTATTATAAAGTTGTGAAAATGAAATGTCTGTACATTGAAGATATTTTCAAAAAATTGATTGTTACTGACTGTTTGGAGGTCACTTGAACGAAAAATATTTTCTTTGGATTTTATGTATGTTTGTATGTGTCGGTGTGGCTTCATCATGCAAAATCGGCTAAACAGATTGATTTTATTTTTGGTACACGGGTAGCTGGGTATCTCCAGATTCTTATAGGATACTTTTTACCCGACTATGCTGAATAAAATAACGATGGGTTATGGCTTTTTCTCCTCCTCGAACGAAGTTGCGGGCATCTTTTAGTAAAATATAATATCATAACATCATAAGTCAGTGTCTACTGTACGGATAAGGGTAACGTCTCCAAAAAGACGGGCTCGGAGCCTTGGTGGGAAAGTAAGATTACTGCAAATTCTCATCTGGGTTTTGTTTGCTTTCCTCATGTTCGAAATGAAAAGTGCCTAAGTAGAGTGTTTAACTCGGGTGTAAGGCACTCAAACTATTGGCGCTCTCATTTCGTTCGAGCGCCAAACTATCTCTGCAGGAATGGGTGCCTTTCATCCCATTACAGTATTTCCATTGTCCTGTAGCGCTTCTGGATTGGCTAAATCGAGTTAAGTAGGTATTTGATTTACAAATCACGTCAACTGAGATATTAGGAATATCATATTTTATCAAGTAAATCGAGAATATTTTATATTTCGAAAGGTGGTATTTTGGGAAAAAGCGCTGTATGCACTTCGTAACTATAATAGTAGATATAGGTTAATAAATCATCTTTCTGCTTCACCGTAGTGCTACCCTTATGGCAATCATTATTATAAAGTGCATTGAGCCATTATGAGATAGCACGCACACATAAATAAAAACCGGCGAAATGCGAGTCTGACTCGCACGAGGGTCCCGTGTAAACTTCACTTATCCCAACCTAACATGTCCAGGCTCATTAAGTAATTTTGCACCTGGTAAGTATTTATGGCATCGCATGCAAATGAGGTGCAAATTTAACGTACCTCACCTGCTTATTTAAAAATGATTTTTCTAGATTTAACCTACGTAGATATACGGCTGTACTATATATATTAATCTGCATAATACGTGATAATTTTAAAGTATTCGCTTGGTAAATTTCATACTTTCCTTCTTAAACCAAAATTGAAACACTGTAAATATTTACAAATGTGCTAATTAAATTATTTCAAATGATACCACTTGACCTATAGTAGCTAGGCTTTGAATCATTACTCCCCTCATATTGATAATAAATAGATATCATAAAATAGTTCCTGAAATCTTGTACCGTGACAGACGGACAGACAGACAAAGTCGCGTTGGTTAGGAGTCCTAAAATATCAAATATGATTTAGGATCCAGAGGCAAAAGCTGACAAGACAGTTTTATAAAGTTAAATCAGTTATTAGTAAGACAAGGCTGCAAAGTTGTTATTTAGCGCGAGTGCTTGAATTGAAAGCCGAGTAAGCGAAGGAATCTAAATATTTTATCATGAGCGAAGAGAGAGAGTCCTGAGCGTAACTAGGCTATCAGAGCAAGATAAGATAGGCATTTTGCAGCCGTGCGAAACACACAACTTTTTACCTCACTACAGCGAGGAAAATGTAAGTTGTAATAAAAGGTATGAAATTATAAGTAAGCGATTATTTTTTCATTTAAAACTCGTGATAATGAACCATCGAAACACACTCATAACAAAACAAAAGAATAAAGATATAAAAAATATAAATTGGAACTTGAAATGACTTTTCCACGCAGATTTGGCGCTGTTAACGGAGCTTTTCCGAGCAAGTGAGGTGAAAACATATTTTTACAATGTAAATAATATCAACAATTCTACTTTCAGGTTTTCCACTGCAGAAGCATGAGTTAAGTACATACGATTAATCTATAAACCAAAGGTTAAGAATAAAGTGGAGACATTATTTACACGTTATAGTATAAGGTAACTTAAAATAACAATGCTCTATTAGTATAATAAATAAAGTATGTGTCATAAGCATTATTAAGAACAACTTGTTTTATTATATTCAATACACTCTGTCCATACATTCTTCCGACTCAAGGTGAAAAACCATAAGTTTTTTTTTTTTTGCAACATTGACTTATTACCAGCCTCGTAATCAGGTAAAAGAATTTGATTTTTCTATCCAGCACTTATTTGCATATCTCTTATAAGCAGAGGTCAGCGGGGTTGAGCTATTTTCAGTTTTTGAATAACATGGACATACGTTGTAATTCAATGGTAAATGCCACACTTATAAACGAATGAAATGATTTTAGTTAGGCTGCCTTACTGCTACGAGCTGTACGTCGCAATCAAAACAAATTAATTTTATTAGAACCTACGGAATGTGATTAATTCCATTTTGTCCAGCTTTCCGCTTAAGTGGGAAAGCAGTTTCAACTAGTATTAAAGTAAACTTCCTTAGATTATATATATATATATATATATACATATATATATACACATATATACACATATATATACATATATATGATAGCGCATTTGATTATTATTAAGTTTAATTTAATATTTTTATCGATAACTTTTTCATTTGTAATTTGTGTTTCACATAATTAAAACCTGCCCTGTTATTTTGCATGTTTGTCTTAGATCAAATTGATTAATAAATTATTGGATTATGTTATTGTGAGTAATTTTCATAATAAAATGATAATTTAAGAAATGATAGATTAGATATTGGATTGTTCATTTAAATGTTTAGTTTGTCAATTGACTAAAGATTGTACTATCAAGTTATTTAATAGCTACCTGCTCCACTTTGATCCCCTCCGTTTATTAGTACCTGGGTAGCCTTTAAATAACCGCTCGCGGCCCATTTCTGTTCTGTTTGCAGCCCCCCCCCCCCCCTCCCCTCCAGATGCTCGGACAAGAGATACCCTGGCAGCACACCGTTAAGTACCTGGGAATCACCATCGACAGGGGACTCACAATGAAGCAACACGCAGAAGCCACCGCACGACGGACGAAGTTAGCACGCACACAACTCCGTCCAGTCCTAGCCAGCAGCCTCCCCATCCGCACCAAGTTGGGGATATATAAGACGTACCTGCGGTCCCGTCTTACATACGCGGCACCCGCATGGTACGCCTTAACATCGGAAACCAGCAGGAAGAGGCTGCGTGCGCAGGAGACCCAAGTCCTGCGCACCATAGTCGCGGCCCCGCGCTACATGCGCAATGACCTGATAAGCCGCGACGTAAAGTGGCAAGGACTGGACGACTTTATCGGACAGCTCACCGGTGCCATGTTTCGTCGTGCGGACAACTCCACCATCCCATCGCTGGTGGGAATTGCGCCGCTTCACACCCGTCCCCCGGACAACCGGTATCGAGCTCTGCCGAGAGAGCTCATACCACCAGCAGAGTCCCCTGTAAATCCAGGAAACCACAAAGCCGCTGAAAGGCCACCGTCCGCAACGCCGCAGACAGGTCAACACGCAACATCAACATCACCAAGTTGAACCCGACCACAACAAGCCGCAGAAGCGGCTTAATCACAGTCAAGTCGTTCCCGACAAGACCGAGAACATAGGCCTCCCTGCGACAATGAAGCCAAACCAGTTATGGCATTAAAGACACGCCCGTTGTAAAGGGCGGGGAAGAAAACCGCCAAAAAGGGCTCTGCCCTGTTATGGCATCCCCACACCAGAGAGGTGTGAGAAGACAACCATTGATTGATTGATTGATTTCTGTTCATTTTTGTGTAAATCATCAAATGGAATAAAACGACAAGCAGTCGTGATAAAAGTTTATTTCTTCACTTTTCTCATCTCCACCTTACCTTATTTATTTATAACGCTTTAATTGTCTCTGCATCATGGATTACGACCCAGAGATAACATATATATTATCCATATGATACTATGGGTCTCCTTCGGAATCCCTAATGTCGTTTGTCCTAATGTATCGTTTGCCAAACGTATCATTTGTCATAACGCATTTTTTTCAGAAACCGTGAAATTTTCAGGATTTTTTAAAAGATCGTCGTATAGGTTAGGTTAGGTTTGATTTATAACAATCCTGAAAATTTACGGTTCTTGAAAAAATGCGTTGTGGCAAACGATACATTAGGACAAATGACGTTAGGGATTCCGGTATAGATCCGATAGTATACAGACTAATCAAGTGATGTATCATATGATATCAAACCTTTTCAGATAGGCAATAAATCTGTTTAAGGATGCCATATTCTCTGTGGGTGTGTCATGAGAACGTCATTATTCTATCATTTTGAAGTGTATTCATGAATTCATCAATTAGAAGTGTATAAGCGGATAAATATTTAATGATTTAAGAGAAAATATAGCGTTTTTGAGTATGCCAAAAGTTAAAGAAAAAATAGTCCTAAAGTGTATTGAAAATTAACCCGATATGACATTTGATGGCAATAAAACCATTTTCTGTACAAAATGTAAAACAGTCAGATGAAGATTTTTGTTTTAATTTAATTCAGTTTCTCAATTTGTGTAGCATACCATGGTCTCAACTCACTCCAGCCATTCAGTGGATGTAGAAAGATCTTCTATCTATAAATGGATATTAAGGCGTTGGAAAAGGGAACTCATGCACTGACCTGAAGAGACTCCTGGACCGTCCAGGAACCAGCTCGCGCACGTGCCTAACGTCTTGGACAATTACTTCACCAGTGTCCTTTTTCTTGATGTTAACACTCTTTCACATACAAATTTAGCAAGAAACAGCGGATTAAAAACGTGATTGAAACAGATTTTCTTTAGAGGCTCACACGCAGAGTGTGTGCCGTTGACGGGAGGTTATTCTTCTCACTTGTCTGCCCACAGAGGGCGCAGCGAAAGCGCATATCTCATATGAGGTGCGACAGAGCGCACATGATACATGAGTGTGCATGAGGAAATAGGACAGAGGGAGGGATCATTCTTTAAGCGGTTACATTACATAAAATTTAGTAAATTTATTATCTTTTAAGCAAACGAAATCCAACACTTGTAGTTATTAATTACAATAGCACCGAAAATTTACAATAAATAAATAAAAACTTAACACTCGTTTTGTAAGGCATTTTCATTTTAGTTTAATCATTTCAGTTTGTCTTCTTTTAATATTTCTTTATGTATAGGTACACCTTATCCATATTAGTATCTACAAGACACAACTTCATGACGTTAAATGACGTGAAAATAGCTCGCCCCCTCCGACCTCTGCTTAGTCATGATTTAGAATTTTAGATAAACATGCATGTCATTTTGGGAAAGTTGCTTCCTTTTTAAGGAACAAAGACATTACTACATGTAGTAAGTAGTATATTCATAGACAGAAAAAAGTTTATTTTGTTTTTATCAAAAATTTTGATGTATAAAACACAAAGTTCACAAAAATGTCGTTTCTATTTAGGTTAAGATTTGTATTAGTCAGAAATGTTAGAAACTAAAAAACCATAAATGACATGTTATGTTTTTTCTACCTCGTAAAATTGTTTCCTACTAAAATAATAATTTATCAAAATTGTCAAAGAACTGCTTAGTAATACGGCACAATTGAGTAAAGCCTTCAGCAAACATGTCAGCATCTCCGTGCTGAGTGACCATTAAGAGCGTTTATACCCGCTTAACTGGCAACGTCGCATATTTTTTCTTCTTGCTTCATTATTTTGTGGTTTTTTAATGAAACTTAAAGATATGTTCAATACATACCCTACATTTTTAGCATTTATATTGTGTTTAATTCATGTACTCATCGTTTTTGCCTTTATTTTCTTACAAAACAAGATATAGACTTAAATTCATTTTTAGAGCTTTGGTTGTGGCAATATCATGAAATTTTGCATTGTGCCAGCTTAACTACCGAAAACGTAACGAATGAATTGAAAACATGTTCAAGTTACATTCACATTTCTCAAAATAATCAAGAAAAACCAAAAAATATGCGACGTTGCCAGTTCAGCAGGTATAAACCCTCTTAAGTATAACAAAGATATTGCGCGCACGGTAGGAGTGTGTCGAGCGTGGCACGTGCGAGCGGACACACGCTGCAGTAAGCCCGGCTGGCGGCCCGGCGCCACCGCCACTAAATCCAAATCCTGTGGGACTCTCCCCGGAATCACCAACCCAATCCTCCCCAACACAGCCGGGCTGTCCAATCTGTGATGGACAACAGACAGGTAGTGGACTAACAACAACAACTTTCTCCTTATCCGAAGCGTGTCTAGCCCAACCATACCGGAGACAAACAATGAATGGTACAGGTATGGGTAATACCCGTAGGCCTTGTAGTACAACCAGCGGGCGAATTTACGCTGTACTCTATCCACCAACAGAGAGTACCCAAGCAGCACATTAGTGAATTTTGCAGCTTATGTGTGTATAGTGGTATAACAGTGTTTGATAAAACTTAGGTATATAGCTTGAAACACAACTCAAAATTGTATATGAGTTGATCCTGTCACTTCTAGTTGCTTAGGAACGTTTTTTGTTTCTACTTTATTACTCATGGTTGGGTAAAGTCGATTTTGCTACTTAAAGTTGCATGCAGGATTTAATTGTCACTGAATAAGAAGTAATAAGGCCCTAAAGTCACTTATAAGCAACTATTACAAATAAGTGGGAACATACCCTTATTTGGAACTTTTAATTCCAAATAACTAGTATAATGAAGCAGTATATCACCAATAGTGGCTAAAGAGATAATTTTACGGCCCTTTTGGAACCTAAAATAAAATATATATACACTCCTGACCGATTTCGGCCGCGGCGACCGCTTCAACTCCGTAGTTGGCTACGCCCGTGTGCTCTCGTGTGGCTCACATAGCCAATCTTAGTAATGAAGACCTGCGCACACAACGGGCACGTGAGCACACCATTTATATAATTATAGCTGATAGCTGCTGGTGGTCGGGCTTTCAGCTCTTCCCGCATGACGTCTAAATTAATAAGTCTACGGGATTCAAATTTATCTGTTTCTTTTTAACAAAAGATCTCCTATTTTTTCAACACCATCCACAAGGCCTCGCGGGGGACATTGTCAAAAGCCTTCTCAAGATCAACGAAGCAAAGGTAAAGGCCTTGATTCTGTTCTCTGCCTTTTTCCTGCAGTTGACGCAGTGAGAAAATGGCCTCGCAGGTTCCCCGATCAGGCCGGAAGCCAAACTGTGTTTCTGGCAACGATTCTTCAGAGAGACTTTTCCGTGGGCTGATAGAAGTGAAATCCCGCGGTAAGAGTTGCAGTCTGCTCGATCACCCTTGTTCTTGTAGAGGGCCCTTATGCGTGATAGTGTGAAACTAGTCGAGACATGTTCCTCCTCCCACATACGAACAAAAAGTTCCCATACAGACGAATGTAACTCCTCACCTCCGTACTTCAGTAATTCACCTGGTATAAAATCAACGCCGACCGCGCGCTTAATCTGCTGTTGCTTAATTGCAAGCACAACTTCGCCACGAGACAGAGGCTCGTCCAGCTCATTAAGTTTTGGGGACTGAGGCATTAAGCTAATGTATTGTAGGGCTGCTGTTCGATCCACGTTGAGCAGAGAGTTAAAGTGCTCTGCTCATCTCCTCAGTACATCTTCCTTGCTTTTGAGAAGGCATTCACCGTCAACTGACTTGAGCGGTACCTTTGCATGAAAGTTTGTACCAATCAGCTTCCTGACTTCCGTGTAAAATTCCCCGAGCTGATTTGTATCTGCAAGTCACTGCACTAACACCCTGTTGTCTCACTTGCCGTCCTCGAAGGAGACGCCGGTGTCTGTGTAATGCTTCCGTCAAAACTTTGTCATTCTCGTCAAACCAGTCCTCGTTTTTACGAACGGCTAGACCAAGAGTAGTTTTGTCAGTGTCTATAATGCGAGAAGACAAAGAATTCCAGAGAGCATCAACATCACGACTCCCCTCACTCAGCGACGGCAGCGCAGCAGCCAAGGTTTCAGCGTATTTCTTCGTCGCCTCTAGATCATTCAGCCTATCTACGTTTAGGCTCGTCGGCTTTGATTTCTCAGATCTACGTGGACGGTGAAGGTAGAGATGCAGTTGGGTGACAATAAGCCGATGATCTGTCCAACAGTGGGCACCACGCATGACGCGGGTGACCTGGACCTGGGGAAAATCTCTTTGTCTGACGATGGCATAATCTATTAGATGCCAGTGCTTGGATTTTGGATGAACCCACGTCGTCTTGTGTTTGGCAGGTAGTCGAAACATGGTGTTTGTCACTGCAAGATCATACTGTGCACACAAGCTAAGCAGCAGCTGGCCATTGTTGTTCATACTACCGACTCCGTGTCTGCCCAGGACTTTAGGCCAAGCGTCAAAGTATCGTCCAACTCTGGCATTCAAATCCCCCAGTAGAAGAATTTGCTCTTTGGAACTCGAGGCAATTTGTCACTTCTTCATAGAATTTGTCCTTAATGTCATCAGACTTGTCAAGCGTCGGAGCATAGACACTGATGACATTTAGGTAGTTGTCACTGTCAAGATGAAGGCGCAGAGTGGTAACGCGATCTGATACATGTACAGGATACTCCTGTAATCGCTTAACAAGGCTATTCTTGATCGCAAATCCAACTTTTGACCGTCTAGGTTCAGCGGAGTCTGTACCCTTCCAGAAGAAGGTATATCCCCCCCCCCCCCCCCTCCTTCTTCCACCAGCTCTCCTTCGTCGGCAAGATGTGTTTCGCTGATAGCAGCCACATCCACATTGTATCGGCAAAGTTCTCGAGCTACTATCGCGGTTTTCCTTTCAGGACAGACATTTTCATCGCGGTCAAGAAGCGTTCGCACATTCCACGCGCCAAAAGTCATAACCAACCTTTTAACAATTTTATTATTTTGCTTGCGTTGACCACGATTTAAGAGATGCGGAGGCAGCTGCGGTTACTACCATCCTCTAGTTTGGGGGTGAGCTTTTTTTAGGGCACCTTTTCTAGCCCCCTCCCCGGCTAGGCGGGGAAAGCAGTGCTTCCCTAAATAGGGCTGCTTTGTCACTCTGGGTGCTGCCAAATCCTCTCTGTCACCCCAGTGCAGAGCGAAGGCGTCCACGACGCATACTGCGCCCCCAGAGCCGCCAGTGTGCAGGCATCAGACAAAGCCCGGCTTGCATCAAACCGAACCTCTCTACCTCAACCCATCGCCACTGGACTTAACGCCAAATCAGAGTCCTTTATACGGAAGCAGTCAGGTGCGCAGGAGATATTTTGGTGCACAAGCGTACGCGCAAACGCAGGTGCACACACTCGTCTTCACCCATCTTGACCCAGTGGAACGGAGGACCGATACGACCGGAGATGTACGAACCTAAAACATTTAAGGCCTAGAAGTACCTTATTGCCTCTCCAACGCATAATTAAGTCTCAATAGGAGGTTCTTGAAACCAAAAGCAGTTATTTTTACTTATTTTAAACCACTAACAGTACTAACATTAGGACATTAAATATTTTATGTTCCTATTGCCTCTGTCAAAATATTATTTGTCGTGCGTCACTGTATTGATACAAATTTGTTTTGTACATTTGTTTCTGTTGATATAAAGTTCCAGACATTAAACTCATCACAAATTAATACAAAAAAGCAAATAATTAGTATTAATTGGTATTAGTAAGCATAGCATTCACTGCTTTGCCACTCGCAAGATGCAAATAAGTGATTTTCAGACCTAATAGTTCCAAATAGAGAACAAATAAGTGAAAATAAACACTGTAAGATCTTTCTTGTTCTGCCATGTTTACAAAATAGAGTCCTTGATAATGAATTATTTTAAACAACATTTTATCACACTTACGCGTAATCACAGACTTTGATAGTTGTGACGATGTTATTTTAACATTGTACGTAACATACAATCGTTAGGTCAGGTTTTTAACATATTTATTTCTTACCAGTATCAATTCCTTATTTGATTTAGCACTCTCTTTTTAAATATTCCTGATCAAATCAAAGGCGCATCAAAATTAACAAAGAAACCATACTAAAGTTTCACGGTAAAAAAAATCATTCGCAAGAATTTCGTGCTTATTTCAATGCTTAACGTGAGGTTTTAATCATTTCCCAAACAGATGTCATCCAAAATTTAAATGGCAGATCACATTAAAAAACCCAACTTGTTGCCACACCACTCAAAGGAACTGACATTTGCGTTTATTCATTCGGTCAATGAGTGAACCATGGTTTATAGCTCATATCTTCCACCTATAGTTGTAATTGCCACTTAAGGTACTTGTGAGATCTCTTGTGGATTCAATTTAGAACCAAAAATAGGCTGCAATTTTTCTCCTTTTAGTTCTACGTAGGTCACTCGATAAGTTTTGAGATGCTCGAAATTCGAAATTGGAACGCACCTGAATTATATGTTTTTTAAAAGCAAATTTATTTAAAAATAGAACACAAGTTGTCGATTCGCTCCAATTTAAAAAATGAATATGTACAGTCATTATTCTAAAACGGTTCCCGCGTTTTTTCTTTGTAACGATAGAGCTTAACCGCGAACATTTGCGTCCTATGATATTTTATTTTTTTAAATTTGGTTCGCAAGCTCTGTTGTCGTTGGATACCTTTGCTCTCCGATACTGAGAAACAGGCTCGTGTAGATTGGTGTCGTGAGATGAGTCTACGATTCGATAACGGGACATCGCGGCGTGTATCGGAAATAATTACAGGTGACGAAACATGGATTTACCAATATGACCCGGAAAACAAGCGGCAATCGTCAGTATGGGTCTTCTCAGAGGGAAAGTTACCAACAAAACTACAAAGAAATCGTAGCGTCGGCAAAAAAATGGTTGCTAGTTTCTTTTCACGGGACATTTATCAACATCAATGTTGGAAAATTATAGGTCAGTGAACTCTGATTGGTATACTACAGTAGCATTGTGTGTGTTGCAGAGGAGACCAAAGACTGGACTTCGGGGAACCTTGCTGCATCACGATAACACCTCTTCACATACGTCCCTCAGAACAAAGGCGTTTATTGAGAAAGCTGGGATAGAAACCTTACCACATCCACCCTACAGTTCTGACTTAGCTCCCTGCGATTTGTTTTTGTACTCGGTGGTGAAATAAAAAATAAAAGGGAAGTTTTTTTTGGAGTGCTGAAGAAGCCGTGGCTGCATATGAAGAAGCAATTTCGGACCTATCTGATGAAGACTGGCAAAAGTGCTTCCAAAGTCGGTTCAGACGAATGGAACTTTGTATAGAGAGTAATGGAGAGTATTTTGAAAAAAATGAAAAATAAATAATACTAATATCTTCAATAGTTTTTTTTATCTCAAAATTTATCGAGTGATCTACGTATATTGGTTGCTTAAGGGTTCTTTCTTTATCTAAATAGATGTGTTATGCGAGCTATTTAACCTAAGTTGTGCTACTTGGGTATTTATCCTCGTAGGGATCCCAAATTATAGCCCCATATTCCAACCTACTACGGATATCGGCACTGTACAAAACCACAGCGACTCCGACATGAAACTGCTTGGAAGCCCTCATGACGAAACCTAAGGTTTTGCTAGCCTGCTTACAAATATCAGAGAAGTGTTTATGGAAATCTAGTTTATTATGTAGAACTAAACCTAAGTCACGGATTTCGTCGGCTCTGTCCAAACAAGCATCCCCCAGGTCGTAATCGGTCAAAAGTGGCGAGCGCTTACGTGAATAAGTTATAACCTTGTATTTTGCTGTATTAAAAGGCAAACGGTTTGCAATACTCCACTCAGCTGCAGCATTGATGTCGCTCTGCATCGTAGCGCTGTCCGCCACACTACTGACACCTAGCAACAACTTTAGGTCATCCGCAAAAAGTAGACACTCAGCTGAGCAAATTGTATCAGGCAAATCGTTTATCATTAAGAGAAACAATGTAGGCCCCCGGGTACTGCCCTGACTCACCCCAGAGAGCATGCAGTAATAGTTAGACTCAAAGCTGCCTACCCTGACGTACTGCTGTCGCTCACCCAAGTAACTGGCAAAGAAACTTAAAAGCTTTGGCGTGAAGCCCAGCAATGCAAGTTTACCCAGCAAGATGTCATTGTCGACCAGGTCGAATGCTTTCCTAAAGTCAAAAAACGCAGCGTCGACCTGGCGTCCAGTGTCCATCTCCTTGCAGACGTAGTCAGCGAGGGCAACTAGATTCGTGGTGATAGATCGAGCTTTACGAAAACCGTGCTGACTGGGGTGCAAACGATCAGATACCTGTTGACTTATGTGTCGGTTAAGGGTCATCTCAAACACTTTACCAAACACAGATAGAACTGCTATGGGTCTAAAAAAAGTGACGTCCATATCGGATCCTCCTTTGGGAACTGGCGTTACTCTGGATTTTTTCCAACGACTAGGATAGATAGATTGTTTGAGCGAGAGGTTAAAGACGTACAACAAGGGAGTCAGCAAAGCGGAAGCACAATCTTTGGCCAAAAACACTGGGATACCATCAGGCCCTCCAGAAGACCGCTGTTTGAGTTTTTTCATTACCGCTGTAAAGTGAACCTCAGTAATAGAGGGGATCGAGACCGACCGAGAGTCACTCGAGGAGTGTGCTACGTGCGCTGCAGCTTCAGGGTCGAAGCGCGGCCTGTCCTGTTGGAACACCGAGCTGTAGTACTTAGCGAAGGCGTCCGCCGCGTCTTGCCCGCTGATACTGCGGCCCTCGAAAATAAAACATTTATCTCGGTGCTGTCTTACACTTTTTTTATCTTTAACGTATTCCCAAAATTTTATGAGGCAATTTTTATACAGTTTTGCACAGTCTGTATGTACAGTTTATAAGCTTTACTAATTAAGCTTTTTACATATACTCGTAATCTGTAATACTTAAACATGTGTCTATCGTAATCATTTTCCTCTTGCCTAAACTTTTTAAATGAAAATATTTTAATCTAATATTATGAATTATTTCGGCTGTGTACCATTTCGGATAAACGTATTTGGAATCGACTCTATGACGGTTTCTTAACGCATCCATTGGCACTAGCAGCTCAGCACTACTAACTACGGTTAGCTTATTACCATCAAGATCACTCAGCACGAGGTCTAAAATACCCCCATGGCTTTTTTTCAATTTCAAGTTAGAAGTTGTGGGTTTATGTTTAGTTTTTATCTACTACCTTTTTGATTATGATACTTCGCAAAATTATGGGGATAATAATAAAGGTTCCGAAAAATAGATGAATGTCCGGCGATCTGTGGCCGATTGTAATACTAACCAAACTGCGTTAAAATGAATTACTGAAAAAAATCATCATTTTGTACACATAATAATTAAACGTATACAAAACTATACCTACATCTACCTGAAAAACAAAACTTCCAAAAAAATACTAAGTTTCCGAAAAAATACTTATCTTCCGAAATAAATACTAAATTTCCAAAAACCATAATCTTCTAAAATAAAACCGTTCTTAGCTTAATTGTAAAACCCAGCTTCATTTCTATTTTTGATTTTAAAGCAAGTATTTGTACTCACAATTGTGATGAAAATAAAACTTAATGAATGAATTATAAACAAAGATCAGAAACAAACGAAAAAATTTTTCGACGATACTGGACTTGAACCAGTGCCTTGAGCCAGACCGGGGCAGCACGCTCTACCATCTGAGCTAATCGTCCACACCAGTAGTCGACGAATTTTGTCATCTGTTCTTGCTTATGGATCTCTGTATGGTGCATCCGACTCTTTAGCCGTTTTCTGATCTTTGTTTATAATAATAACGCTAGTGGAGTGATCCACTAATAAATTGCAAAAATTGTGATTATATAAAAGTTAATGAATGAATGCTAAGATTTAATTTAAAGACTCGTGCAAATATAATATGGAATGTTTTTGCATTAATGCCGGCAGTTGGGAACAGCGTGCCAAAGTGAGACCAGAGTAGCACAAAGATCTAATCATTGGGATGAAAAGACATGACGAAGTCTGGCTGGAAAACATAAATCAAAGAAAAAAACATCACTACTGATGTGCCATTTTCCTAACACACGTGCAACTTGTGCGGGAAGAAGTGTCCTGCTCCAATTGGCTTCAATAACCACAAGAGCACCTGTGTCAACCGGATCAATCCATGAATCGCATGTTGAATTAAAACACAAAATTAAAGTACAATAAAGTTAGGTGCTGCTCAGAGCGTTTCAGCCGCCCCTTACTTACTTACTTCCTGCGTGGTAATATTACATTATATTATTATATTATATAATATGTGTAAGAGTAATCATGTTCTTGTAATACTATCGAGTATCACAAGTACATCTTAACATTTCTTAAGGGTTTCTTGGAATCATACATAGTAATATATATACAATGTCGTTATAGTTTTAGAAGTCCCACATTTAATGAAAGGCATGAGGTTGATTTAAAATTTATGATATATAAATAACTATAAAATGGCAAACCATAGATATCGGTGAAACGTAATTTAATCTGGGAGAAAAGTAGGTATTATGTCAGCGTATTACGCATATGTTTCATTAGTTCGTTTGTATAATTTTATTCGTACCGTTCGTATACATTCGGAAACTTAGTAAAAGAAGCAGTAAAAATCATATTTCGAATAAGCACATTTTTTATTTACTATTCGGAATTTTTATTACTACTCAAATTATTGCAATGCAGTTTTCTGCCTATAATAATAACTAGATAAAGTTGTCTATGCAACTGTTGTACATACCTAATCTGGCATTAAAATACTCGTGGCATATATTACATATTATGAAACGTGTCTGTGGCTTGTTTCAATGACCTACATAATTAGAGGTTATTGAAACGAGCCACACCCAAGCGTTTTAATGTCTATCTATCATTATGAAGCAATTCCATAAAATACTATTAGAGTCTTGATAAAAAAAACCTGCCAAGTGCGAGTCGCACTCACGCATCGAGGGTTCCATACAAACTTTCACTTACCCTACCCCTCCTCATATAGGTACGTCGTTTTTTTTGGAAATAAAAATATATTTTAACTATTTGCAATACATGTGGGCTGACCATGTTTATAAATATTCCAAATTTCAAATAGATAGCATAAGTAGTTATTGATATATGGCGCTCTTATAGTCGGACAGACAGACAAAGTCGTACATCATAAGGATTTTTACCATTTTTGGTACGGAATCCTAAAAACGAAGGTCATCAAGGATATCTACAGACTTCCAACTTTTACATTACGTAGCTTACCGTTCACCTTTATTGATGTATTATGTGATCATTTTAAAAACTCGATCTGCAGTGGTTCATACCCTGATACTCTCAAACGAATCAAAGTAGTTCCAGTACACAAAGGAAAAGGTAGCGGGAAGTCGAAGAAGTCGAAGTCGAAGAAGAGAGAATTATCCGTCTAAATGTCCGGTATCCTTAGTACTGGCGGTATCTAATCGGTTTATATGATCGGCTGGAATTTTCTTAAATACAATGGATCACTATCCTGTCAGCAATGTATATGCTTACCAGGCTGGTGATTCAATGGTGGGGGCGGCGAGGGACGTAAATAAAAAGGTCCAAGTTGCAGATTTTAATGTAGATTATGTGTCGCAACTATACTGTTTTACCTTTCTCGTGCCTTTGATCGTGTTGACCATAACCTGATAGCATCCAAGGCTGAACACTATGGAGTCCGAGGCAGCGGAGTACGAGTGCAGATGACACGTGTGCCATTGCGCGTGGAGTGGTGATGATGAGCTTCGTGTAAACGTTGAAAGAGTGATACGATGACTCTTGCACAAGTTTACTGCCAATGATATGCAGCTCAATGTTAAAAAGATTCTCATTACTTAGCTACCAAAAATACCATAAAGGGCACCAACATTGAGGCTGTAAATCACATGCCAGATTTCACGTTTGATGATCGAATACGGCATGAGCACATTAACTCCCTGTGCGCCTAACTGAACTCTGCGCTTTACGCTGCGTCTCACTCACATGAGAGCATCGCTGTCACAACAAAACTTGCTCCTGGCTTATTATACATATTTTCACACTCGCCTCACTGCAGACAGAGATCGTCCCTTTGTCATCCAGAAAAAAACTCATTCGGTTTAGGTACCGGATTGCACTGGATGAGCCAGCGAGACAATTTTCGTAAAGCTTGGAATCTTAGCGGTTCCCTCCCTGTTAGCAAGTTAATGCGAAAAAATATAACTGAATTCACAAAAAATATGCGAGCGTCATCCATGAGGCCTCCAGGCTTAATAATACCTATATATGTAAATACTAGTCATTCATTCAAATAAGAGGAATCAACCTCAGACCTAATTTTCAGAAATAAATTAAAATGTTTCCTAATTAAATACGAAGGCACTTTATACTATTGCAAGATTTCTCCAAAGCTGATCTTAACCTAACCTAAGCAGTTACCTGACGTATTGGACCAAATTAATTATGTCAATATGTTTGATTTTAATCTTCATTAATGGTAATTATATTTGACACAAATTTGACATGTATATTATGCATTGAAATAAAAAAAATTAACGGATTATATCGCGTATATTATCTCATTTTAGTTCCCGACGTTTCGGAAGCTTTCCAGCTTTCCATCAGTCCACCCGTGACCATGGAAAGCTGGAAAGCTTCCAAAACGTCGGGAGCTAAAATGAGATAATATACGCGATATAATCCGTTAAATTGTTTTATTTCAATGAGTAATAATCGCGGAAACAGAAGAAAATATCATGTATATTATGATTAAGTAATGTATTATCAATACAAATAAATGATATGATACGATGATCATAAATTCCTCATAGTTAGTTAGCCAGGCATTGATATTTTTTACAATACAATAGGTATAGATACTGATTTTGGGCAGTAGGTCTCCCTCCCTCATTTGTGTTATAGAACAGCGTCATTGAACTGTTAAAACAATTTGTCCCAATAGTTCGGAGGTCATAATACAAAAATAGTGATACCTGCTCCAATAAAAATATTAACACCAGAACCCAATCTGTTTGCTTGTTTCACAGGTCAGTAATTGGGTACGTACTATGTTATAATTTCGGAAAACCCTGTGGTAAATATTCTATATTAGATACATTCTTCTATTTAAATTATAGTTTTAATTATTACTTCAAGCTTAGTAAATATTCAAACCATTTGTCAGTTCATTTGTAGTGTCGACTGAAAGAAGAGTAGGATTTTCCGTACAAGGATAAATAAAAACAATAAATACTTAACTTGACATGTATATTTGTTATATACCACAATAAAAAAAATCGTGTTTTACCTTTATTTATTTAACACACATATTTTAACGAAAAATATTTAAAAATAAATGTGGATACATAATAAAATCAATTATTTATTACAATCAAAACGTATTACTTAGCAAGCTTTAAGCTACAAAATTATTAAAGTACAGTTCGTACGCCCGACAAAATTATCATTTTATAATAATTTCATCACAATATAATTACAAAGTCTTAGTTAAATACATAAAGCTTACAAATTCAACACAGAAATGTACAATTGCGATTTGGCACAACTTTCGTTTTTCTAAATAACAATGTTTTGTTTGAGTTGCCTTAGATTATCGGGTTTAAATAGGTACAGTCAGCCAAGACATTGGTCTATTAATTTTCGACTGTATTTCTCGTGAATTTGGGTTCAAAAGTCATCATCATCATTCGCTTCCCATTTACTTGGGGTCGGCGCAGCACGTTTATTTCTTCCATACCTCTCTATCACTCGTCATCTCGTCAGTCACATCCTTCCTTTACTTAGGGTTTAAAGTGGTAGACTAATTTCTTGGCTGACCGCACATAACATGAATTGTTGACATATTAATAAATTTCTGCTAAAATAAATGATAGCTATACCTACTCAGAGGCCCAATTTGTGGAACATTAGAGACGCATATCTTATAGTGAAATTGCATATATATCTATAGAATTGTACGATATCTCAATATTTCAATTGTCAATATTTCATTTTTTCCCATTTCCCTAAATCGAAAACCATTTGGAGAAAAACGCCTCTAGAACACAAAAAATATTTTTGGATTTTTTTTTACAGTATTTTTGCCAACAACTACCAAAATAGCTAAAACGGAAACTGACGTCACACAGCTGAACCAATATTGCCACTATGAAAATATAGTCTTCTTCCGGTTATCCGCTTGACATCTTTCCACGCATGACACTATTGACAGTTAATTTCACTCGAATATCGTCTTGTACTTTTCGTATGTGTCCTGCCTTTGATTTCGAACTTTTCAACGACTCTGCATTGCCACGGGACCGACGGACACCTGCTCTCTAATGACGACTGGCAACCCGTTAGACGATATAATATTTAATCCGAGGCATTTTCTACATAATTATTAAATTAATCACACCACTGCGTATCATTTTCAAGTTTTGACGTTTATATTGACGCCGTGACAACTGCCGTCATTGTAAAACTTTTTGAGTGCACTAAAATGACAAAGTTCGCATTAGATTTTGTTGTTATTTCCAGCGTTTTTTTAACTGTGTGAAACAGAGTTGTGAGGTCATTTGTCTGATAGTTAGACTAATAGATTAATAATATGTATTCATGGATTTTTGCATTACAAAATTAGAAAAAATACGTGTATCTTAAATTTAAAAAAATACGTGTATCTTAAAATTTTGCGTTTTTTCGAGTTGGACAATAAAAAGTATCCTTCAAAAATATGAAATATTGTCAATTTCGATTCCACGCTAGAATTGAGCCACAGGTAGGTAAAGTGAATGAAAGCGTGCATAAATAGCATTGAGGCTTATTGCACCCATCTTTTCTGGGTATAATTTTATTAATCTCAAGCGCAGCGCTGCCGCTGAATCTCTCTCGCTTCGGATGCGTAGCGAATTTAGCGCTAATGTTTAGTGCGCTATAATTATTGTTGATTCCATATATACCTCTAGATAGTAAAAATCATAGCCAGCCTAGGTCAAACTACACTAGCTAACCCATAACATAAAAAACACAGTATGACAAGCAGGCAAATTAATAAAACGTACGAGGATGTTTTTCTAACACGGTCTGCACACGGAAAGGCCTGGTCTGAGCCCTGAAGCATACCCGAAGGCTGAAGTATATCTCACAAACCCGGTGCGATTTGAGACTTGTCATTTGGTGAATAGTTATTTGTACAACAAGAGAGCAAAGTTGATTTTTGTTGTTAGTGTCGATTGTTGAATCCTGAGCGGAGGGAGTGATTCAAACGATATGAGACTCAAATAACTTTGGTTTCGTGTAGCACATACATCTTTCCACCTCAGCAGTGGAAACATGCTATACACAGTTGCATTTGTACGTTCAATAATTATCGTGTTTATTGTCACAAGATAATATTTATAGTGTAACAGATGAATTTAATATAAAAAAATTGATTTTCTCTATTTTTAAAAGGAAAATAAGACACAGGACTTCAGAACATACAGTATTAAATACAAGCAAATTACATGTATATTGTTTTTTTTTGCAGTTTTAATAATGTTTATAATTAAATTATATATTTTAAATATACAAAACTATCAATTTGTTGTGTAGCAGAAGATAAAAAGAACACGTCAGTTTTAGTCAAATTAAAAATGAATATAAAATTAATAACTGATATTTGATAAACATCGTTTTATTTTTACTATAAGTTTATGAAATAACTATATTTTATCTTCAAAAGTAAAAAAGAAAAAGAAGAAAAGTAATTCGATCATAAAAAAATTATAATCGCCATTAAATCTTGAAGATATTTTAAAATTCTTCCCTTAAAAAGTGTCCATCGGAAAGAAATAAAAAATGGTTCCAAATCTGTCCTGAGTTGCGCTAGAGTAGCAAGATCGTATGAAGTCCAAAACCAATCACAAAACATTCTTATCGTAATGCTTCTCAATTCTTCGTTCTACGCTTGTTACAGTGGCGCCATACATTTAATACTTTTTGACAGACGCCTTGGATATATAAAAAAATATAAACTCCTTAGTTCTATACTGCATGAGCTAAGTTCTTTTTTTGGGGTCTAATTTGAAAATCGGAATCGAATTGGAATGTTCTTGTCACTCGCTTTCTTTATATGGCTATGAAAGGGGCAAAGTGCTTTGATGTTCAAATATTTCGAATTCGGTCATTGACCCAGCACTGAAAAATAACAACTTGCGCCATTATAAATTAAAAAAATACAAAGTTACTTTGCATCTCGCTCGCAGCAAAATCGCATTTTGCACACCGTTAGGTCGCAGCAAACCCTGCATGTTTGAGCTGCTGAGGTGAAAAATTAATCTTCAGCAGCGCTTTCAGACCGGGATTACGTTGCTCACATACCAATTGACCGGAACGGTTTGGTCTAAGCAGCTCGCTTAAGCCTGTCCAAATGCACTCTCCATGTACTCGTATACCGAACAAATCGTGTTTCCACCATCTACAATGCATTTTCAATTTTTGGAAAATAATATTTCTGAGAGTTAAGTTTCAATGTAACCTACAATAATTACTTAAGTAAAAAAAACGCATGCCCCCAAAAATCAAATATAATGTAACGCTGTTATGTATTATTTTTTAATTATTTTCGTATTCGTCGGTAATCATACATACTTATATCTGACGAGTCATTAAAATCGCTTTCATTGTAATAATAATATAATACCTTTATAAAAAAAGTAATTTAGTTCTATGTATGTCTGATATATAGTACAATTTATTTGGCTTTGGACAAAAATGAAAAAAAGAAAATACACCTTTATAAGTACAATTCCTTTACACATTATATTTAGACAAGACCTAGTTTTCGTGCAAACCTATTGTTAACACCAAAGGTACGTTTATAAATGCATGTCATAATCATGACTGCAAAATATCATGTAAAATTTACCTGACAGAATATTTTAAAATCTCTTAAATTAGTTTTTAAGATATTTATCAGGTACTCAAACAGATGAGCATCGTGCAATGACTGCGCTCGGCGTCGGCGCCTCGAGCTGCGCGACAGAGACGGCTCCCGTGCAGCCACAGCCAGTGCCGGTAATTACGTAAGTCATAAACGCGTGCAAGTGTAAAATAACTTATGTGTGCTTAAACATTTTGTGCAGAAGTAGAATATAATAACATACATTATTTTATTTGTAAATAGCAACGTAATTATGAAAAGCATTTTTATTTCTAGTTACTTACTGTTATCTTTAATTCTAAACATCTAGATCAGAGTATCCTCAAATATTTTTTGCATTGAGCCTCTCCCTAAGTTCTATATAGGTTGTTATAACCTATATAGAACTACTGACTAGTACAGCACAGTAGTATGTAAGTGTCAGTGTCACTTATGTTTTAATGAACAACAACCTGTGCTAGGATTTAATATCAAATAGCTTACTTTGCAAAAGTATTGTTGACTGACTTGACAAACTAACGAACGCTACGATTGCTCTACAACGCTCTAGGGAGACTCGCGCTTCTGTATGGGAACCCCTGATCTAAAATCTATATTTTTCTAATGCAGATATATTTCGAGTCTAAAAATAAGGATATTTGAATTCATTTTTTTTATAACTATATCACGTATAATTCTTTCATAATGAATTTGACATCATTTATACTATGCTGTAATGGAAAATGTGGCAAATAAACTATACCAATATTTTTGAAGGATATAGAGCCATTAGCGACAGTAAACTAGCAGGTATTATTTGTTTGACTATTCACAAAGAACCAAGTACCATTACAACAAGAGGACTGTCAATCGCCATATTTTGGATTGTGCGCCGACTGCAAGAGATATCCCGGTAAAAAAATTGATGGCGCTTTAAAACTAAGCATTTAACAATGTTATATTGGAACAAAGAAGCATCAGTTTTACGGTAAATTTGTAAATAGCTAATAATAAATAAATCGTAACATTTAAATACTGTGCCTTACTTGCAAAGTTGAATATTTAATTGTAAATAATAATTATTATATGTAGATGGCGCTGTAAATATCAGGGAACGGCTTTTTGTAAGGAGATTGACAGTCCTTTTGTTATAATAGTATTTGCAAAGAACCAAGGACCACGATGGTATAATCGTTTCAAAAAAATACTATGTCAATGAAGTTGTTCCAAGAATTTTAGGCATAGATAGAAACGGTAGAGTAACTGACAACAGGGCATTTACATTTATACAGAGACACACAGTAAAAAAAACTGTTAACTAGCCAAGTCTTTGCAACCAAAATTGTATAGCAACCTCTAGATCTAGATCCATCAACATATTAATCAGTTACGTCGCATGATACACAATGATTTCAGTAGTGGACATAATCGAGCAAGAGAGAATGTTAATGTTTCCACAACTACCCAAGTGTGAGTTGGGGCTCCGACAGATAATGTTCCGTACTATCAGTTCTATTATTTGCGTAACCAATGGTATCATCAGTGTGATTGCAGTCATAGAGGGATTCATTTAGACACCTAATAAGTAGCTGCTCAAAAAAAAAAACAGTCAATTAACTGGAAAAGTACAATAAGCTTTTTGGCTATTTTTTGTACCTTCCAATAGGTACTAATCTACTTACATCTTTATAATTGTACGTTTTTGAGTAAGGTACATGCACCAAAGATGGCCCACTATCAACTATTTCGTAATTTCAAAGTTCGAATGAGTTTAAATTTCGCATTAGTACCATAGATAAAACTGCCAATTTATATCAAGGCCAAGGAAGTTGAACTAAAGCACAAGATGAAAGTGAGCCATCTTAAAAACCGGGCCATCTTGGGCGCAAGTACCTTAGATAGCAAAATGGAAACTTATTTGTGGTGGCCGGGAATACTTTAATGTTTATCGGTAGCCGATTAAAAGGCATTGTGAGTGAAGGACAGGCGGACTCGTAGAAGTGACCGTAAAGAGCTCTGTTTTACTTGGTACGGAACTCTAAAAATATTTACGTATCAAATATGACGCTGTCTGAGAAAAGACCTCAACTACGAATCACATTCAGGATGCATAAACCTTAGTTCGGAACTTTAACTGCTGTTTTTTCTTCTATTTTACTTTAAAATATTTTCCATGTTGGTTACAATAATGATGTACAGAAACTACTTTTAGTATTGAATGATATTTTATCCTAGGAGGCACGATATACTAGTTCGTAAAAACAGTTTGGTGTTTTTAAAGGTACTTGTCGTAACGTTTATGTCGTTGCTTCGAAATCATTTGAAACGAAGATTGGCACGTAATACCATAATACGAAATATCTACTGTACAATTGGATTCAACCAGAATAAAAAATCAAGACCTAATACAATGTATACTTAGGTATTATATCCTATTTTAGAATATGTAGCAGTGGCGTAACGTCTATATAAGCCATTCCCACCGGGTTGCCCAAGGAATGACCTTTTCCGTTAAATATTAGTAAATAAATACGCTTCGGTTTCCCTTATAATTTTCCTGACGCCACGCCTCTGGTATGTAGATGTATATATATATATATATAGCCGTTTTAGCCGAATAGAGAAGTTGTTGCTATTATCCGCGTGTAAAACGACTCGCAAATTACTCAAGTATAAATGTTAATTTATTAATATCTTTGTGAAGCATAAGTTTAACAAATTAATAATAGTCAGCTTTAGCTAAAGCAGAAACGTGAATTGAAACTTATTTTTACTGTGGGCATATCGTGCAAAATTCGTTAAAATAGTCCTTAAAGGAAGTCGCCGCAATGGGAGGTGACATCTCAACTCAACGCTTGTGATCACATTCTGGATACGTTACGAGTTTTATGAGTCAAGCACGTACATAAAAGCAAACGGAAAATAATATATAAAGGTGATAGGACTCCAGGGACCCGGCCATGTCAAGTGCAACAAAACTCACCGTAATATTTGTTTCACATACCTACGGGATATCCCTAAAACCAACGCCAAAATGAAGAGGGGCGATAGAACAGCTCATAAGCTACCATATTAAGTAAATTTGACCTTAATAAAAAGTTCATGATTTTCGAGATATTGGCATCTTAAAAAAAAACTCTGAGCCTAGTAGGGGCTCTGGTTTCTGAATAACTGCAGTATGAGCTCCTTTTGGTGTAAAATATCAATATGTCGTAAACTGCAGCGTAAATTAGGAAATGCTGTATGTACCTTTTTGAAAACTACAATTTTACTATCTTTTTATGTTGCGTGTCATGTTAGATTATTATACCTAATTCAATGAAACTCGATCAAATACCCAGGCTAAATATTATAAATTGCTTTAATTCGTTTTTTAAAAATTATTTTTACCTACAAAGCATCATGACATGTAATAAATCTAAATTACATTCGATATGTTTTTGGTAACTTACTGCAAAAAACAGATTTAAAAAATACTTAAATTTGCAGTGGTGGCAATCGACATACTGACGCAGGGTATCAAGTCAGGAGTTTTTTTAAAGTGCCAATATCTCGAAAACCATGAACTTTTTATAAAGGTAAAATTTACTTAATATGGCCTTTTATGAGCTGTTCTATTACCTCTCTTCATTTTGGCGTTGGTTTTAGGGACACCCTGTATATACACTACATATAAATAAGAATGTTTTTTTATAATTCTCTCATGATATCTGCCAATAGGAAACGAATAACTTTTAATCGGTCATCGTAAATTTCTAAAATTCGAATCGTTATGTTAGTACAGATATTTGTGATCTTCTACTTGTTTGTATAATTTTGAAAAATCTTGGTGCAAACATTTATTAGTTTTCAATTGCATTGTTAAGAGGCTTGTTGAGATGAACGTGACAAATGAAACGTTTATATATTCTTGATTGTTAAATCTGTATAGATGTATAAGTACCCTTCTATGTACATTTATTAATTTTATTATTGAAGGGTAATGCTCATGTATTTATAAATTTGACTGTTGATCCAGAAAGGAATAATAAGTGGTTCTGTGAGACAGGGTTACATCGGGTAATTCAATATTGACATTAATTTATTTAAACGGCGATATATCGAAGCCTTTGGTTGAGGGTGGGTCGATTATTTGCACTGCACCTCAGTCGTTTCCGATCAAATGAATTCTAACCTAGTGAAGTGTTCGATAAAATTTCTGTTGGGGTTTTCATATTACTTTTGATCAAGAAGCCATCCTCAGTAGTTTACTACTACAACCTTGATAGTTTGTGTATATCCCCATTTTAAATATATCGGAAGGTCTGTAGTAACCATATTATTGGAAATTAATTCACCTGTAGTTACGCAAATATACAAGTAAAACTAAGATCTACCGCATTAAGGTTTAACTTTGCGTGAACACAGTGCGCGATGATCTCATGTTAAAATTGTTTTCAAAACTAGAAAATGGCTTTATGATAAGAGAACCGTGCTAAGTGAGCAATAAAGACGACACAATACCTAAAGTTTAAAGCGACTTTCGATATTTTTAGTTTTTATTAAGTAATAAATACTTTTTAATTGAACTAGAGTTGCAATAACATTTTACATAAAAGTTATACAAGCATTTATGAAAGAAGGATATATAAATACTGTAGAAAAAAACTAACACAATTACATTTCCAGTGTGGTCAAAATGAGAAAATTAAAAATGTTTGTAGTATAAATTCATATTACTATACAAAATAATGGCACGACTGACAACTTTTCACATAATATCATCTATTCATTATATTTCCACTATGCGGCTGAACACAATACCTAGAGCGGTTGTACATTACGTTCTGATCAGAGGCAAAGAAACCTGAGCCGAGTTTGCAAGTTTGCGTTAGGTACGCCTGCTTTTCTGACAAGATATATTTCTGAAAGTGGACTTATCGAAGCCCATGTCCCAGGCCAATATGAAATTCGAAAATATGAAATATTAATAAAGTTTTGGTATATTGATACTTCTATAATAATTTATACAATGTGGCACATTGGCTAAACGATGTAACTATGTAATATTTTCTTCTGTTTCAATGATGAAAACAATTTATCTCAATGATGTAACTATGTGTTATCCTGGCTTACCTCAACAAGAACGAGGAAATATTAAGTTTCACTATACGAGTAGGTTCGTATTTTTAGAGCCTAGTCAATTTTGACAACGGCCAGGAAATTTATTTTTTAAAAGCACAAAGAAACATGTGCACAAGCTGGTTCACGTGTTTGTTTGAGAGCCCCTCATGACACACTATTACAGAAAACGTCATTTAAATAACTTGAAAGATTTATAATAATACAAAAAAACTATAACTAATCATAAATTGCGATATTTATCGTTCGCCATTAAAGCTTATACTATATAGTATTTTTCGTGACGTACCAACAGAACTATAACTAAATGAATGTAGGTAGTAAATATTCTAAGTATATTCCGGAAGCACTATCCTAAAATAGTAATTTAAGCTAATTATACAGATATAAAACAACGGCTGCAAGGTCACAGAATGTCAGTCTCGTAAACTTTATTAGTGGTGGCTAGAGTCTGCAGCGTGGCGGGCGGCCCCTCGGTGCCCGGCGGCTCGGGGGCCTCCGTCGTTTTCTGGCGGTCACTGTCGCACGCCAGGTGCGTCATGCTTCCGGAAATGCTCGTTGCGGCTAAATTCAGATTCATTTTAGTAAGAAGATTCGATTCACTACCGGTTTTCTTTAAATCGGGCTGCGCTGCAGGGGGAAGCGTCGGCCCACTGCGTTGAATCATTTGTAGTCGCGCGTACTGCTCTTGCAGTGCTTTTTGTTTCTTTAGTAATTCCTGGTGCCGTTGTTCGAGAAGAGATTGTCGTATGGCGGTTTTCTCATCGTTAAGGTTCGTATCAGGCGGCGAGGAGTCGTCGTTCGGTGGTGACGACGGAGAGGTAGGCGACGCGAGCGGCGAGCGTGAGGTGGTGCGCGGCGGCGGAGGCGGGGGCGCTCGTCGCGCCGCCATCGCGAGCAGCTCGGGGTGGCGTTCAGGCACGGGCGGCTTGGGTGGGTGCTGGCCGCGCGCGCGCACTGGCGGCGACGCGTCCGTGTCGCTGCCGCTGGGGTACGAGTGCAGGCGGCGCAGCGGGCCGTCGCCGCCCGCGCCCGCGCCGCTGCGCCCGCTAGCACGTTCGGCGGGCTTGGCGAACGTCTGCAGCTCGTCTAGTAGCGCGTCGAGGGCGTTCTCTGGCCGCAGCTCCGCTGCTCCCCGGGGCGCAGAACCTCGCCCGCCGCTGGTGCCCTGCGCACCATTCCACGCACTTCTAGCTGTGTCCCGCAATCTCCAACAGACATTATAAAAGCGAGGTTGCAAATAACTTTAGTTACTTGTTAATCTACCCGTGATAGTCCGAATCTGTATGCTACTACTGCAACCGCACTTTTAAAACAATATATTAAACATCGATTCCATCAAACATTCACAATATGTAAAAGATTTAAAGTAAATTCAGTAAATACACTTATAAATTAAAATGTAAATACATTTTATACAATCATACCCGGATAGAATTAAATAAAAACAAATTAATCTTTTTGTTGCTGAATAATACAATTTGCAAAAAAAGCTACATATCCAGATATATTATAGTATTGGTGCATCAAGATGAGACATATAGTCCAGTAACCTTGTCGCCTGTCGTCCAATGAATACTTAATTCAAGTTTGTGACCTCGAGCGCTGAACGCAACTTTGTCAAAAATGGAAAAAAACCGCATATATTTAGAATTGTTTTCAGATTTCAGACTAGTTTTTGACAGAACAATCTGAAATGATTTAAAAGGAGACTAAATTTACTACAATATGAGACTAGAAATGTCTCTGTAAACCGAATTGTTTCTGAGATAAAGCTTTTCAAAATTCATCATAATTTTTTCGAACTTCACAATATTTTTGCAATATTTTAGAAGCCACTTGAACAAATCTAGCGGGATGTAGTTCCAACTAACTCCGACGGAGTGTGCTAGTGTTGCTCGTGTGACACACCACCCCCACCTGACAATACTTGATTTCTTGCGGCAGCAAGAAGGGTTCAAGAAGGTTTGTGGGAACGCGTACTACTGCAGGAAAGCAGAGTTGAAATGCTCCTGCGACATCGTACCTGATGTTGCTGCAATCGATATCCCAGAAGGCGACGATAAGTCCGATGTCGACATGGTGGATGTCTTTTTAATAACTCAATTTACTAACTAATAATTGCAAAAAATTGCGAAGTTTTCTGTTTTTGACTAAGTTCCGTTCGCCGCTCGGAGTCACAAACTTAGATTATTCATTGGGCCAACATCATAAACAAGTTTACAAAAAAAAAACAGAGCTACCGAATTTGACGTAAGCACTGATGTATAAAACTTTACTGGACTAACAACTGCGAATACGAAATTTATCCAAATTGAAAGTATCGAATCAGCAAGATGCTAATGGTCTCGTAAACTGCCAACTCAACCAACAACGAATCTCTTCAACCGCAGCCATTATCAAATTATATTACGGTTTTAGTCCAATGCATTGAATTCATAATGAAGTAGGTACTGTTGCTACGCGGAATAGTTTGTTTAACTTGTTTTAACCGACTTCATTTTGTTATTAAACACTTTTTTATATATATCTTAATTTAGCTCGAGTTGCAACTATGGATGTTATAAAATAAAATTATTATTCTGCAACAAAAAGAAAAGGATCGTAAGATTCCACAGGCCAGAACGAGGTAATAGGAACCAAAATGTGGAGTTAGCATCGGAGAGGGCCGGTAGTGAAAACGGATTATTTAAATAGTTCCAATATGTACATCACACTTAATATGACAGGAAAGATATAAAAGTATTATAAATACGTTACATTTTGCGAATTAAAAGATGCATAAAAAGTGATATTTCAATGTAAAAAAAAATTCTCACTCTTAACAATTGTGATGATTTTGCCATTAGTCAAATACTGGTGTTCTTTAGTAAAATACCTACTCTATCTAAAAACTCAACAAAGCTAATGTCGAATGACATTGCGACGGAAACATAACTAATCTAAGGCTAAGCTGAAATGGTCTGCTTTAGCTAGTTGCTCTAAAGTGAAATTTCAAAATGAATAAGTAGGTGAAATGCAAAATTTACGTGATAAGGCTTAAAAGTTACGATAGTTAATGTATAAAGCGGATAAATGTGTGTGAATAATTACCTGTGCTCCTGTATCCTGTGATGTACAGAATATCACTTTTTGAGATAGCATTCAATATAATAGCCAATCGGAAATGGTTTAAAAAATATTATATCTTTCTAGTTGAGAAAAAGGAGAGAAAAATTTACGAAACAATGTAACAAAACTTATGGAATTGACTGATCACACGGCTTAAATGCAAGTTAGTAAAAGTAATTTGTTAAATTACGAAAGATAAAGATTTAGATAGTGGTCGGAAAGCTTTTATTCTAATCCCGAAGAACTAGGTTGTGAGCTGCAGCCCCGGGGTTCGGGAGCACGCTGCAACAAACAAACGGTGCACTAACTGTCAGGAAGCGGCTACTCTCATGCGAGTTACTCTACCAGTGAAAAACCAAATTATTCGTTATGATAATGCCACCTTCGCCTTATCTTTGTTTTAACTTGCTTTAATGTACAGTACTATAAAAATACAAACAATTTAGTAGTAACAGCAGCGAAAGTGCCATATACATTTGATACAATAATTAGTTAAAAAGGTAGTTAAAAGCCGATTTAAAGATATTTCTTGCAATTTAAAAAATTCACGAGATTTTATGACTTTAAGATAGGTCTGCCCACGGTAACGACGTTACTTCGGCGCCACGGAATTTAGATATTTCATCCAACATCTAACAATGTAATCGAGTCTCATACTAAAGCAGTGTACAGATATAACAAAGGCTTAGTCTGTAATTTCGAATTACGGATAAAGTGTTCGTAACTCCCGTTACAGCAAACGGACTTGGTGTTTTGAGCCACTTATATTTTTCGCTATTATCTGATTCTGGTGTTTTTTCGTCAAAAATTTATAAACAATGTATTATATATCATGATTACGTAAATGTATTATATATATGTCGAAGGAAACTATCGACAGTGACATTTATTAAAAAAAAAACTATTTGTACGGTGTGCTACCTTCGACCTTCTTAGAAGTGGTAAAAAAAACACTTATGTATACACGACAATCAAAAAATGTGAATAAGAATGAAGTGATATGAGTTTACTTTTGCCTGATGTTTAGCTCAGCCAGCATTCAATCGTCTCCGCTGTCTGATTCAGCGTTGTTGTTTTGGTCACTTAGATTTAGCTGCTGTCTAACATTTTTGTTAAATTTCTGTCACGTTTGACCTATCCAAAACTTCCAGTATAGTACGTGATCCTTTGAAATGCTCGGTTTTTTCTTAGACATGTAATCCTTCTACAGTTTTTTTCCTTAGCCTACTTTTAAGAAAAGTATTTTTTTCACAAATAAAGTTCTAACCCTTACGTATTGCATGTAAACAATGTTTACTGTTATGACTTTTTTCAAGTTCACGTCTGAGTTACGCAGACAGAACCAGATCCGCTTCAAAACCTAACATTAATATCATTATTTAAGTTAATTTCAAACACTGCGGTCAATTAAAATTGTATAGCATTTTAGGAACATTTCACAACTCAAGATCAAGACTTTCGAATTTTAACTGTCGATATCAAAATAGCTTAAAACTTAGGAATGGAAATTAATGAACATTTAGTACGCAATTATATTTTTAAATCGGCGTGAGAAGCCCTATATTAATTGAAAGTTTTATGAATTTTAACGTATGCATAAATTTTTAAAAAATATATCAACATGCAAAATGCAGCAGTAGGTAATAAACAATCAAGCTCATTTCAAATGTTCTTCTTATTTGACATTTTGTTGTATAGGTTCTGGATAGGGAACTCAGTCATAACGTCGTTGACATTTGGCTTGCTGCAGAGCATTGCAGCAGGAGGCAACTGCAGCAACGAACTCGGAGTGCGTTGTCCCAGTCGCTGCCGCAGGATGCGCTTGTCACAGTAAGGCGTAAAGCGCTGTTTGATCATGACGCCGTCATTGGTAACGCGATTTAAACTTTCTGATGTTTAAATACTAACAACGACCAGACAACGCTTATGTTTTTTCCATGTTACTCAGCACATTATCTTATATTTGTTTTTATCTTGAATACTCGTATGAACAGGAGACACAAAAAATATGTTTTAGTTACGCAGTTACAAGACTTTACTTTTAATCTCTTTTTAAGTCACCACAATAGGGATGTTGACTGTACTTAAATAAAAATTAACTATTGTAATAGAAATCAAAAATAAAAATATTCATTTGGATACACGTAAGGTGTGTAGCTTGTTTTATAAGTCTTTAAAGCTGGGTGGGAAAGTCCATTTTCAAAGTATGAAAACATTAATAATTCGAAGAATGACCAACGAAAGCTAATGAAATAAATCATATTTACACGTTATTAAGCCCCATTTTGCTATGTCGTGATAACTAGAAGGTGCCTGCAACTTCGTACGCGGAAGAGAAAAAGTCATAACCCTTCTTTTTCTCTTCAGTGTAGTCGGGTCCAGTGTATGAGGCGACAATGACACGTACGAATATACTAACATACAAAAAATAAAAGAAAAATATATTTTGGATCAGTAAGCTTTAAATAGTCCGTATAACTTATATTTTTGAAAATATCTTCAAGGTCCGGACTTCTCATTTTCACAACTTTATAAAAGTATATACTAATAATACCATTGAATTACCCATGAAATGTATGGTATCTTTTTTAATATAACCGTTTCGATAAACGCATGTTTTAATATAGCTGTAGAACAAGGTTCTTAATTTCCCCATATGAGGTAGGAACGTGTGACGTCACCTAGGCTAATTTAGTATGGACCGTTTTTTGAGACAGTCCAAAAATGAGGTTTTGAACATTGTTGTACCTCAGGGAGTTTTTATAAGATTGAAGTAGTTTTTTCACCATTATTTAAATTATTGAGATTCATTCTATATCATATCACGGAAAAAAGTTGTCAACATCCCCATTTAACAGGTTGCATCTTAGGACATATACGATTAACTAGTTTATGCTTATGCCCTGTTCGCGACTTCTCTTTCGTGAAAATTTCAAAGGAATGTATCCGGGTTCTTGGCCTCAATAATAAAAGGACTAATTAATATATCAGAGCTGAAGTCCAAGGTTAAGGGAAGAGCTGGTCAGTGTCAGTAAAGTGAGTCAGTTAGGACTTTTAAAACAATACACAGAGCGTGCCATGTGAACTGCTGAAAATAAACCGCAACAAATATGCTCTGAAAGTCGAATGTATACGGAGTTCAATTTCTAATAATCGACATTCGTATGATAGAAATATAGTATTTGTGGCAATAAAAAAGTATGTATACGTGTTTTATCTATTGCGATGAAAAAGGGTTAAAAAATATCTTTGTTTTTGACTGTACTAGTATTAACAGATGCCTGTGGCCGACTACGTGGCGACGAATGAATCGAAATGAGTTGCTTGCCTTCCTATGCACCGGTTGTACATTCGGACACACTTTCTGCAACTTAAATTATGCAACTTATTAGTTACAACCCATGATCGCAACATTATGGGTGCCACATACAGTTTTGTCACCACTACTACCGACAGCGATGGCGACTAACGATTACAATAGATTTGAATAATGGCATGTGGACGGAAAGTAATACTTAATTTACATAAGTTATACATTGTTAAAAAAAAGCAAGTTGCATAAAGTTTGCCGTAGTCAATTCGTCGGAGTGTAATGTTTCCTTGAAAAAGACATTCATTGTTTTTTTTTAAACGGAAAGAGAACCAAATAGTCCTTCGTGGAATATTTGATCATGAGGTAGCTTAATTTTCAAAGGAACATTGTAAATATAAAAAGATAATATGATTAACAAACATAAAGCTAAGTATTAAATCTCCATGCATACCGCTCATTTAATACTGTCTGAACTGTAAAAAGATGCGAATTATTAAGTCAGTGGGAACTGGAATTGCCACCTTGAAGCGATCTCAGGGAAGGTTGCTAAAGCGTTGTGCTACTTTCGATTGCACCAACATGCCTACATAATATTAGCAAAATTAGTGTTACGTTACATAACCAAGTTAGATGAAAGACTTCAAAACAACAACGTGGAATAAAAAAGATAAATGTAATAAATTAATAATAGAATGGATATAATTATTACGAAGATAATCATTACTCGTTAATAACTATCGCTTCTCTGAAGTATCGGCTGTCTTTCCACGCGAACTGAAGAGTACCATCACAGAAAAAACCACGAAATGCAGTGTTAAAATAACTTGAACAATTGATATATCTAGCGTAAATAGCAATAAGAAACATTTGGTTAAATATAAAGGGTGGTGAGTTTGGTACGTTATGCATGAGATAGCCCCGTCAGTTATGATACCAGTACCTAATCAGCACACATCTTCCTTTGCACCTTTCCCATCTCTAGTAATAATATTTGGCACACGGGCATTGACTGTGGTAGCACGTCAAGGTGCGAGTATAATAATACCCACTGGTATCAAGATATTTATTACAACGCAGGGCAACAACAAGTCATATTTAAACCCCAAAACGTCACGTAAACTTTAGTAAATACAACGTATAATGTGATCATATTTCTAAGTTAACTTTACCTAAACATAGTTCGAGATACAAAAGGTGCATCGTTTTGATTCTCATCGCGTTAGGTTCCAATAGATCTAAATAGGTTTATTTAGTTCAAAAGTGGTTTATTATGTTATAAACTGTATAAATTTACGTAGTTAATTAATAAGTATTCGCCATTATTTTAATGTTTGCAAGATATTTTACCATGTTTGTGATGAATAAAAATTGGATTTCTGACATTTTCATTATACAGTTAGTTACTCGTATATAGTCAATTGCACAAGTACGAGTATAATGACATGATCAATAAAGTACTGATCAAACTAATTAATTTCGCTAAATGGATGCATTAATGCATTTTCATTGTTTATATGAAACTAAACCTGAACTGAAACACCAAAGGGCTGCGTCAAATTCTATCGGGGTTTTAAACCTTATACAAACTATTTTTTTTTAAATTTTGATTTAAAGGTACAAATACGCCGATTCATAGTAAATGTGAAACAAGGATTACAACTTTGGTTATAAATATAAAAAAAAGATCAATATTTTTAAGTCAAATTTTCGACGTATGTACATGTTGTTTTGGAATCAGAATACACTAAACATAATAAAGAATGCCAAAACAGATAGGTTACCTTCAGACAAATTTCAGTACAAACCTAGCGCCTGACGCTGGTGACATGTGCCACGAGCGTGGTATCATTTGTAAAACTGCTTCACGGAAAAGCGTTTTAACGTTTCACTTTGGCTCTCAATTCTGACTTTTCTAATGTCCTAACCCAATATAGTTAAGTATCTGTATGGAACATTTGATTATAATGAAAAATCTGAGTGTTATTATATTTTATTGTTGCATATTTTATATTATTTGACGGCGTATTATTACTACATAACATCAAACTTGTAGGTACTAGAATGACTAAATCCTTATTTTGTTAGATTGTTTATGGTATTTATTTAAAATTTAATAAATACCTGCGTATAAGAACAACACACAATAAGGTTATGTGTTTTGATGCCCTGCTTGGCACATACTTACACATTATATTAAAAAGGTTTTATTTAGTACCTACGCAGTAATAAATATTTTGTTCACTACAGCTCCAGTAGGTAAAAGTTAACCGATTGTATGTATTTGTGAAGTAAGATGTTTTACAATCGAATAAACAATGCATCACATTTGCTGTAGTCGGGGATAACGATTATTTTAATCAAGCTCGATGCAAAGCCAGACAGTATAATCATTCCATGATTAACCCTGGACCAGTAGCAACTGCATGGAATCACAGCTCCCACGGACTGTCACTGCTTATGTCAGTGTTGTCGATCAAACCAGAGTACAGTTATTTAGCACTGATACAATTACTGATCCTTCGCTGGCTTCACATTGATCTTAAATAGAACAATCACAGTCTAGGTAGGTAAGCATATTAAATTATTTCTATTTTTAATCTGAAAAACTGTTAAGTATTAACTACTGCAAATCATGTGTTATGTTATAACCCAAAATCTAGAAAAATTGTCGTCAAGGGTTAGAAATATCTAGTAAAGAAGTGTACTTTTTCAGTTGGTACTACGATCAGCTCCATAAACGTTGGCCGTATAGTGACGCTACGGGTATGGGTGGTCGTTTCGAGTGTGGCAATACAGCATTTAAAATGAGTTCAACGAACTAAATGTTTGCCATGGCGGTCGTGGTTTAAAAATACCCGGGTATTTTAAAATAGTCCAGTATTGTAATTATCCGGGAACTACGTCATCGGCATGCCACAGTGCCCAGTAAATAAATGATCTGACAGTAAAAGTTTTGAGATACGTATCTAGTTAAATTATTAGATGTACTTTTATTTTTAAGATTGATCAAGTTATTTACTTATTAAGTCAAATATTTGTTTTCAGTATGACCATGGGGCCATGAAAAGTATAAGAAACAAAAACTACCACACTATCTTAAAACGTTTACTATAAAATAACGTTTAAATAAATGGGATGGCAAACTGATTTGGATGCGGCAGTGATAATTAATAGCAGGTCCAACCAACTACTTGTATGTTTTTCGATATGAAATGATTAAAATTGTATTAAAATTGGCATTGTTTTCCTGAAGCAAGAATCAAAGAATGCAACGTTTACGGAATGTGCGCTGGTTGCAGGACAAGTGCAAAATCAATTCTCACAATTTTATTGTATTCTGTCATCTAGATTTTCGTCACACTCTGTCATTGAAGTTAAAAGAAAATTAAGCTAAATAGTAGTAAATGTTTTTTCGTGGGTTTCATGGGTTATCGGACCCAAAGCTATGTAATTTGTAATTAAAAATTAAATGGGGTTAAAATCGACCTGATTAGAACGGGGAGGAATAGTATATTAAAAAAAACATGCAATAGGCGGACTTTCGATATAAGACATATTCTCTTAAAACTTTAACTAAGCTGTTGAAAAATAAATTATTTTTGTAGCGACTTTTTTCAATAGCCAACCATTTCACTTTAACAAGTAATCCAGCCTTACACCACATATGATTTTATAGCAGGGGCAGAGTAGAATGGGACGAGTATGAACTCTACGGCCGTTTAGGAGACACTCATTCCGACGCCAGCCGGAACGCTCAGAGCTGTCCAAATCTATTCTCGTTTTATTACTGACAAATTATTTTAGTAATGAAAATGTTACATCAAGTCAACTTGTTTCTCGATTAAAAATGCAAGATGATGTGCCATTGCATTATTATTAACAATGAAACGAAATGTTTTGTATGATTTTTATCGCGCATCGGTACGTCTATGTTACCTAAGATAATAATACTAAGTACAATAAAACATAATAAAGGTAAGGTAAGGAATGGTAAGGTATTAAATATGCGGTTAAAATGTTTATTATGCGCATGTTTTTACAAGTTTTGATTTAATTACACTGTGCATTAACTAATATTTATTATTAATATTATTACACTATTTACAAAAAAAATACGACAGAATACGTGTGCTAGCTGTGCGATCGAGTTGGATAGCGGACTATCACCGCGCGGCGTCAGCGCCGGCACGAGGCACGACCCTAACTGGCGCACCTTTTCCTACCGCCCGCCTGTTGGGTCAGTCAGAACTATTATATTTGGATATAATTTTGTCTTCGATAGCAAGTGTTGACAATCTTTCGTTACATAATCTTTGAGACATATTTTTCTTCAATTATAATATGACAGAGCGTGACGTAAAGTTGCATTAAAGGAAAGTGTTTTTTTTTTTTTAATTTAGTTATGCCAATTTCATATCACTCTTAATGTAGCTTAATCCAGCTTGAACGCTACATTGCGCCTGTAGGTTTAAGTTAGAATTTTGAAACCAATTATTTTGATAATTCCCAGAATACACAGGAGAAAAGATATGTACTAATCAGATCATTTCACCATGCGTACCTGTCGACAGGTCTGCAGAACAACAGATGTTAGTGGTACATAATAATAGAGGTAAAGAAAAACTTAGAAAAGCTCCTGCTCCGCGGTCGCTCACCTAAAATAAGCGTTTCCTTTCGAGCAGAATATTTTGACAACTATTATTATACAGTCACATGCATTTCTGTACTAGGAACAAGTAAGTAGGAACACAGTACTACAAATATTAGGCATCAATAAAATAGGATATTAATTGATTTTTTTCTACATAACCAAAACATTAAGCGTTTGAAAAGGCGCATAAAATATTATTTTTGGTCTTACATCACAGTATACTACTTTCATCAATTACGACCAAACATTTTTGTAATGTAATTCATTGTTTTATTGGTTGTACAACGAATTAAATGGCTGCCTCCTTTTTCGATCTAACGATATAATGGTCCCAGTGAATGTAAATTGATATTATAATAATATAGTGTCATATTCTATATAGTTGGCGGGAGAATATTTTTACCGAATAGAGATTTGGTGGTGTAGTTTTTTAGTATTTCCGAAATTTCAAATCCTTTACAGGACGTTGAAACATACTATAGCTTGACCACAACCGCTGTGCCGCTCCTGAGGTATGCGCGGGGAGGCGGGGTGCGGGCAGGAAAGATCACGGACACACAAGAGTCTGTCGTCGTGTCGGATAGATCTGAAGATACCGAAGTACAATATTTTGACTCTGTATAGGTACATACTTATTATATCCAATTTTTATTATGGTACAATACGATTTTTAGGTAAGCACAAATAAAAAAACCAATATAAGTCAAATTAATGTGTAATTATCGGAAAAATAAATAGTTCCGAGAGTTAAAACAGAATCAGTTCGAATAACGAAAAATCATAAGCTTCTAGGTAATGAATACAGTGACTATTCTGACATAGATTCACTTTTATCTTCATCTTCCATTTCGCTACCGGAACTTGAATCATTGTCATCCTGCAAATTTATTATTATGGGGTCAATAATATTGTCGAAACGGTTGTCGCGATCCCAGTAACCGTGTTCATTTTTTTGGACATGGTCCAAAAAAATGAACACCTCTGCCATTTTTCTGCCGTGAAATCCGAAAATAATAAATTCAGTGCGTTTATCTTTTCATCTAGAGAAGAATAAATATGGTTTTGCGCTATATTGTTTTTAACATCAGCCCATACCTACTCGAATGGGTTCAGATCTGGATGGTATGGCGGTTAACGCAGGACTGTGTGCCCATGAGCTTTTAAGAGGTCATCGATTCTGTAAACGGGCTCTTTTTGAGCGGCATTTATAAGAATTTGCAGTTGATTTTGTTTTTCATATTTTCCGGAAATTCAACATTGTGGCGCCGCAGCCAGTTCTGCATTTCACGTTTGAGGTTTGTCATGGTCGGTTTCTTATCAACTTGAACGCCGTGGTAAGACGCGTTGTCCATCACAATTACAGAATTCGGCAGCAGTTTATCTTTCAACTTTTAATCCACCCGCTAATAAAAAGTAGGCCCATTCATGTCTCCATGGTAGTCGCCAGTCTTAGCATCGGATTTAAATTAAGTCAATGCCCCTTCGACCAAGCCATTTCGACTTCCAGCGTGAACGATTACCAAGCGTCGTCCTTTCACGATGTCAGTGTGAATTCCAAGTTCCGACGATGATTGTCAACATTTGCTAACATTGTGACTGGCGTTAATATATGTCGCATCTAGGAAATATATGTTGCGGTTTTCACTTCTATATTTTTTTATTTCTGTCAAATATTTCCTCCGCCACTCTGTAATATAAAAGAAGATGTCTTTTCGATCTACATTTTTTGAACCGGTAACCCATTGTGTGTAAAAGTTTTCTCAAATATTCTCGTCCACAATTCAAAACACCATCTTGTCTCAAACTTGACAGTAACTTACGAATACTTGGCACTGTTTTTTCGATCTCATAAAATAGATGAATCTTTCTCGTGATCACTACCAAGTCAAAATCATCAATTACATATTTTTTCTTTATAACATTCGGTTTTTTGGGCGAATTAAATTTCGGTTGGCCCTCATTTTCAATTGATGAATTTCCTACAGATATTACATTTCTTACGGTTTTTTGGCAGTACCCAGTAGCTTCGGCCACAAGTTTGGCGATATTTGCGTCACTTTTATGTTCGAAGCTATATTTGTCTGCTTTTCTTTTCCTAAAATATTCGGCCACCTTGAAAATGACAGCTTTAACATCTCGAGATAAAGCACGACCCATCTTTGGATATTCTATCTCATGTGCGTCTGACATAGACAGCCCGCAACAGATAACACTACACGCCGCCACGAGCGACGACGGCGGAATGACAGAGCGCAGTGGCTGCTCTGCCCCCCGTCTCGCCGCTCGCATACCTCAGGAGCGGCACAGCGGTTGTGGTCAAGCTATAGTACAATGGACAAACACGGTATACTTGTGATGGATGATGAATAGTCCATTTGTAGTTTTATTTTGAAGTTTCTTTAGGCTTACATTTCAAAATTATCTACTTAGTATTCAGTATGATTATATTTGTTATTTATAAGTTTCTGTCAAAAATTTCATTTTTGTGACTTTTTTTACTGTCGACTATACTTTTCTTTTAACACCCGTCAACTCCTATTGAGACGTTTTTAAAGAGCCCAAACTTGGTAAGATTGCGTTATTTTGCCACAGACTTCCTATGACCACCTTCCTGCTGCATCATCAGATCAGCTCGATAATATCATATCATTGCATTGTCAACCAACTTACAAAAGTATGCCAAATTTTAGCTCAATCGGAACGTGGGTGGGAAATTTAACTTGCAAGATTGACCCGTACAAACATACTTATTGCAAGTTAAATAAAAGCTTGTTTATACAATTAAATTATTTATGAAAACAGCGATAGGTACAGTACAGTACGGCGAAGCACGGCGTGGACGGCACCGTTAGTTTAACTGTGCCGTCCACCGTAAATTTCATATTACTGGAACCAGTTGGTTCCAGTCGCCTCCAGGTCTGGGTGGCAGATGGAGTAAACACTGATACCGCTTAACGTTAAACTTAGGTACATTTTATTTGGGAAACGAAACAAAGGCAGTCATTTATTTTGAAACCTATGAGAGAAAACTTGAGCACCCTTCATAAAATCTTATTTTGAAAGATGTAATAAATATCTAGTAAGTTTCACGACTTACTTCAAGTTCTTGAAGTTATTAGTATTGTATACATTTTTAGGGTTCCGTAGCCAAAATGGCAATAACGGAACCCTTATAGTTTTGTCATTTCCGTCCGTCCGTCCGTCCGTCCGTCCGTTCGTATGTCACAGGCATTTTACTCAGAAAGTATAAGACCTATACTAATGAAATTTGGGGTATGGATGTCTTGTGTAAGTCGCTACATAGTTTGATAGTTAAATAAAAAATATATATATTCCTAGGGGGGGCAGGCCATACATGTAACCGAAACTGATTTTTTTTTCAGCAAATATCAATGTGTGGCACATCATTCGACAAATCTTCTAAAAACACTTTGATGTTTCTAAAAAAAATTTTGATTTAGTGAATATTTTCGGAAATATTCGCTCCGAAAGTTGCAAAAATTGTGTCCCTTTATTTTCTAAACGGTATGTTCAAAAAATATAAAAAAAACAAATATAAAACTTAATTCAACGAAAATTGTTTTCAACATGATCGGACATACCGTTTTTAAGTTATTGCCAAAAAACCGCGCTTCTCAGCAAAAGGACGTAAGCGCCGGGGAGATACGCTCTTTTGTTAGTGTTTTTTTATTCATATCATATTTTTTTCATCTGTAGTGCATTTTTTTGTATAGATGGCTGCGGAACCCTATATTGAGCATGGTCCGACATGCTCTTGGCCGGTTTTTTTTAAATTATATTTTAACCATGAAATAATGTATAAGTGCCAGATCCTCGGTATACACTTATACAGGGGCTGCTGGCCACCAGTCTACGTGGGGCATGCAAGGAGATGGTATTTAGGTGCAGGTTGTCTATTAATAGGAATCTACGACCTAAAAAGCTGATGCATGTGAAATGGGGAGCAAATAAAATAAACAGTCAACACAAATACAAGTGTTGGAAAAAAATGCAAATTTTAACTTTTGGCAAACCTGCAATTGTTAAGCGTACTTTTATAAAAATAGCATCTGAAAATATAAATATTCCTAAAACAAGAGAGTCCGCTTAATCAGCCTGTAAAACAAGATTGTATATATGTGGAGTAAAGGTATAAAATGGTGTAATTATTACGTATGATCTTGGATGCTAGGTTCTACAAGAAATAAATTTCATATAGTTATGATATTGGTCTAAGTAATTCCTGGGAAAACATGTTAAGGTTAAGCTTATTTTTGTCAATCGTTGGTTAGGTTGCTGATATGCAGTGCAGAATATCGTTTGTAGTAGTTAGCAGTTACCTTATTGGATGGCTGAATATTGTGGCATGTGGCCTCGGAGGTGAATTCCTCGGAGGAGGGCCCGGCGGTGAAGGAGGAGCTCTGTGAGGAAACCGGTGACACGCGCCCGTCGGCGATCGGCAGACGCTGCTCTTGCACGCAGGCTAGCCTGAGAACGGAACGCGGCGGGCTCAACCAATAAATACTAAGCCTTCCGTGGCATTCTGGGGCTGCAGATATTGAATGATTCAGCGTGCGCTACTTTGAGAAATCCAAACAGGATATCAATTTTGGAATGATCAACGCAAAAACGATTTTTTAGTAAAAAATGTAATCCCCGCCATCTTAAAATTAGCGAAGCAAAGAATAGAACATTTTTAAATTAATAGGTTGTTTAAGTGCAAATAAGCGAATAGGGATTAAGTTGAAAATGCAATGACAAGTATTAAAGTGTATTTTTAGACGTTAGAACATTAAATTATAATCTTGTCTTTTCTGTCACCACGAGCAAAGAGATAAAAAGCAGTAACTTACTCGAATATTGCCACGTTTCCAAAGAAACACTATGTAATGTAATTTACCTTTGTCTACCTTTACCTTTGCAAAAACTAACTTAACAACTGTTGAAAACAATATACCTAAAAGTGGATAAAACGTGCTATTTTTTCCAAAAGCTTTTTTTACCTTGATCAGATGCTATACTACCTACCTACCTAACCAATGGCAGGGTGCGTCGCAGGTGTTGATTAATATAAATGGTATCAGAAACCTATTTATATTTCTTTTTACTTACAAAGGGTGATTCTAAGATCTAAAATTCTTGTCAGTTTTGCCGCTACGCATAGCCGTGGGGCCATAAATAGATGTGACTCTAGAAATAACGCACTTCTAGTCTAGTTAAAATAAAATAGGTATGTAATTTACTCATTTTCATATATGCATAAATACAGTAGATATGCTAATCCTCGAATCTATACTGTTACATTAGTTTGCACCTTTTACTTTGATGGATCTGATAAGTAAAGCCTTAATCTATCAATTACTGATAAGTATATCTATGTTAAGGTTATTAAAACAATTAAAAGTAAACCTAATTTACAACAATAACGATGGATGATCAAACAACAGAGAACTACTGGAACAGCAATGGCAAATATACGAGGCCTGTTCCGAAAGTTTTTAGCTGCTGTCACTCTATTTATGAGATATATTTTTTATTGATATTAATAATGTAGGTGATTTCAATAGTTATGGGCTGGTATAAAATCGTTAGGAAACAGTGTTTTTTTCACAATAATTATTTTATCACAAGTCTTTTTGTTGGGCTTTCAGAATTTTATGGGAAAAGTACTATTTTTGATACCCAAAAATGGTTTCAATTCAACAGCCAAATTTGCAACAAATGTAGTGGAAAATGCCCGTGATAAATTCATAACTTTGGTTTGTATTTTGTCATATAAAAATCACAAAATGATTTTATCGACTTCAACTTTGTGATGAATGATGATGTGGTGTCTAGTCTGACGACCTAGACGTATTATCGACACCTGCTCACTCCCACCTAAATTCATAGTTTGCAGGCTATAAAATATCGTTTAGTTGTGGCTACGTATAAATCAATCCGGATGAACGAATTGTTATAACACAAAATTGGTATTGTGTTGGGTAGGGTGTTCATCAGATGTTGGATGAGGCTGTTGACACATCGTACTTAAAAAAAAAACAATTACGAAAACCAAGCGTCTTTCATCAACAATTTCACCCCAACACCTACAAATAAGTACATACTAAAGAATATAAATAAGTACATGTTTGTATACCTCTTAAGGGTCACCAACGTCCCGGTAAGCTTCTTGCAACGACGCAAAGCTAATTCGAGACGTTCTGGTTCTTCCTCCAGCATCTTTTCCTTGCGCACAACCTGGAATGGCCATTGAGTAGGTACGTATTTAATTACATTCGTGATTACTCCAATTTACCACTCGTATTTCATGATGCTGTGACTAACCTTTTCCATTTCCGAAGCCAGCTTAACTTTCATGGTATCTTGAAGGATTGGAAACTTGAGTTTCCAGTCAGCAACGGTCTTGCTGCTTTTTGACAACACCATTGCGATGCGCTCTATGTCGGCCATGTTAACGCGAGTCTCCCTAAAAAGGTGGCAAATAGTGCTTACATTATTTGCTCATTGTTATCTCGGCTTTCAGAAATAGGTATCGAATTCGCAAAGACAACCGATGTCTTGACAGCATTGCAGAACAAGGACAAAAGTAGTATCAAATGAAACAAGTGCCTGGTATGTCCATGTCCATGCCCTTCTGAGACAATTCAAACATACCTGTTGGCAGCTTGACCGCGAAGACGTTCCACCGTAGCCTCCAGTTCATATAAATCATTTTCCAGTAGTAACATGTCTTGCCGATAGATCTCCTCCTCACGAGTTAGTTGCTACATAAACATGAAAATAATATTACACATAAATTAATATTTATGTGTTGTTACGTCATAATTGTCGTCATAAGCATGGCAATGCGGGTACATTTTGCGAAGTAGCAAGGGCAGGTGACAAGTGTGATTAGTTTATGTTTACGCGGTGTAAAGCGTAAAGTGAACGTTCACACAATCTTACCTAATTCACACAGGTCCAAACTATGAGGGATAAAGTACAAAAAGGGATAAAGTTAATAGTGCTGATTCATGAGAATCCAAGAGAATTTTGTAATCAATGCGAATGATAGAAGATAAATTTAATGAGTTATGAAAATATAATTAATACTGAATGCAGATGCGTCAAGTTCGGGCGTGTGCTGCAAGTGTCGGGAGTGCGCGGGTGTGCGGGGAAAGCAACTAGATAGTAAAAATATATCGAGCTTCCGAGAAAGAAGTAGAGTTATTTCTTGCACTTCGCACTCGCACTTGTCACTCTATTAACATGTTAAAAGTCGTGCTGCTAACGACTATTTACTTGTTAATATTACTAACCTGTTAACACCTGCAATTACTACTTCTCAAAATGTAAATCAGCCTTTGTTAATCAACTTAGACGAACTTTATAATAAGAAAAATATAACAGATAAAACTATTAAGGGGTAAATATACCGATTCTGGGTCACGCTCATAAAAGCTCGCAGCCAGGGCCCCTATCTTCACAATTGTTTCAGCCATCAGTTGCCTCATCTGAATGGCATGAGACAGCGTCGAACGTCTTAAATTTCGTGTCTGCGAAGCAAAAAGGCAAACACTGATAATGCACTACCGAATTGTTCAGACAAATTACATACTTACAAAATTCGCACATGCTTTAAACAACAGTTACAAACACTTTAAATGGATATTCGCTAAAGAAATAGAGTTACTTATTAAAAATTTAAAATAATTAGACATAAAATAAAATAAAATTAGAAATAGTGTTAAGAAATAGACCTCAATCCGTAAGTCCCGGCTCTGCTTCTGCAAGACGCGCATGTCGTTGAAGAAGTCGGATGTAACGTTGATGGTGTATATCTTCTGTGACACCAGAGTTAGCTGCTGCCCGACCAAGCCGGCGGGCTTCGGCGGAGGCGCCGGCTTAAGGCGATCGCGCTCTGCAATGTGCCCGTGTGACGATAGATCAAGGTCAGGTGTATACCGACGAATAAAATACAAATTTCAATTTTGATGTGAATTGGATACTCCACTGTAACAATTTAATCTAGTAAACTAGATAAAAAATAAGTGCGTGAATTAATTGTAAATGTTGCGTAATGTATGTAAATAACATTAGGCCAGGACATATTCTTATTACTCATTTAAAATAGCGACGTAACATTTTTATAAACTGATATATTTTGATAAGTCTGCTGCCATTGATGATTTGCAAACCAACAAATAATTATCTTTTTCTATATATAGTGAATTTAAAAAACCCGCATATTATGCCTCCAAAATAAAACATATTTTATAAAATTACCTTGTGACGAGGTCCTTGGCAATGTCGACGACTTGATTGCCGGTTTTGTTGGCTTTGTATCAGCTTGTTATGGCAAAGAAGTAAGCGGAAAGAAATCAAATACAAGAATTATGAACATGGTTATGAACTTATCTATGAGTGACAAGAGAGACAGATTCACAGCAAGGGAGTTCGGTCCTAAACAGAAATTAATGTGAATAACGTTACATAAGGTGAACAGTCTATTCATTTCAGTAAGGTTCATTATACGTACTCAAATAAAAATAACTTCATGATAGTGGAAATATGAACTAAAAGAAACACACAATGATAATGATAATACATTGTTCTCTAATAGTTATCGGGGGCCGCTACAGATGAATTCCAAATGAATTGTATGGCTTTGTATTTTTCCACTTCTACGGGCCTACATATGCCTATGAACTAGCGCTTGCAGAGACATTGAAACTTGTAGAAGTATATGAAGAGAACATTAAGTAATTCGTTATCCCAGCTATATCTTAGTGCGAATTTGCTGTAGCAAAGACTGTCATGTTCATTCGCCAGCTATGAGATGCGACTGCACGCGGTGTGTGCTACTGCCCGCGTACCTCCACATCTCACTATGTTATTAATGCTATTCGTTATCACGTGTTCAAGCGCAGTTCAAGAACCACCACCAAAGATACCGAATCTGTTATGTCATTTATTATACATAAATCTAAATTAGGTATAATTCTTCAACGCTATGATAGCGTACAACCCGAATTAACCTATATAGGTTAAACCAATATCTAGATATGACTCGGGTAACATATGATAAAATTACGATTTATATGCATACCTGAATGTTGGGGCGAATGTTGAATGGGTGAGTTCATATCTGGTGGGTCATCGCTAAAGGATACCGATTTCTCAAATGACACTGATTTTTCTGAAATCACAAATGAGGTTCTACTCAGTTTAATTTGGATGTGAACGACACCGAGGCAAGTAGGAAGTGGCCGCGATGTTTAACAAGCTCTCTCTAATGTTGAGCATCCGGTATATTTATATATTTTCAACAAAAATTATCTAACAACGCTTGCAATTACTTTGAGCCTGTACATACATGAAATACGGGAAGTGTGATGCTTAAACTACATAATTAAATTGTACGTGCCAATGTGAATGTGGATAGTTTAATAGTGGTGCCCAAACTCCTCGTGTTGAACTTTGATAATAAAGTAATTATTTCCAATGGTAACGATTCAGTATTGTTTATAATTATAAATATTTACTAGGTACTTATCTCCTGTAAGGTAAAATGATTAAATGAATGTCCCACAATACAATTTTTTTTAATACGTAGATAGAACTTTTAACTTTTAAACGTCTATCACAGTTTTTAAAAAGCGACTGTTATTGAGTGAAGGTAATATGAAATATCAATAAATAAACTTGGTATTCAAATATCCATAATTTTCTCAAAGCTATTCAGCAAAAATCTATTGAACTATTATTTATTGTACCTATTTATAAGCTAATCGATGCACGTCGGCACCGTAAGGCATACTTTGGTATTAATATATTGTTGAATGCAATAGATAAAATAAACACGGAATACCATAACTGAATATTCATGCTTATGAATGTATTATGGGTATGTTTAGAAAACCAACATTAAGACTCAGTTACTTGTACTTGAATACATGGAACATAAACAAACCTGACGACCAGTCTGCGATAAACTGTCGCATGTATGTCATCCATCAATACCGACTACTGTCAAGCTTGGAGCGTCCGACCTAGCAACAGCGGCTCCTACACGCAGCCTAAATCAAGCTCTTCATACTTCAACCACAACACGCGCACGAAGACATAATCAATTGTATAATTTACGAAACGATTGTATTAGGCGATGATGAAGGGCTATATTTAAGTTAGTGCAAGTAAAAACTATTGACAGGAATGAATTGTAAACCCAATACAATTGTTTATCGAAAGTAAGCTGAAAATAAGAAAATCACACGATCGAGCAAGCAAGCGTTCGGCGTGATAATGAATGGAAACTGCGAAATGAATTGCTAATGTCATCGTACGTCTACTTAAAATATGTCGGCATGTTTCGAGGTTGTCGAGAAAGTACGCTTACTGGTTGGACGACTAGCTCATCACGGTACTCCTTCCATTTACTAACTCGCTAGGAAATGCACGGCTACCACAAATTTGCGGTCGCCTTCATTACGTCCAAGTGGGATTAGAGTCGTTTGTCATCACAAATATGAACTATTACGATTTTTAGTATTTATTTGCGTAAACAGTGTAGGTTCCTACTATAGGTATATTAAAGATGATGTATGTACATCCTCTTAGGTACCAAGATTAAAAAAAATGAGAAATATATTATATGAGCTAGATGACTAATGATCTTCGAAAATGAAGTTAATCTATAATAACTAAAAAAAGCAAATGTTGAAAGTAGACATTAGCAATACATCAGCATTAGGTAGTAATTGTTGGTGGGGACCGCGGCGGGAACACTTACGAAATTTGTCCCTCCCTAATTTGGGAGGTCGGTCGTTGCCGGGAAATCGCGCGGCATCTGAGTGCAGGAAAACGCAAGCAACATTAACCGATGAAGCCCTGAGCGGTAACCACATTTTTTAATATTTTTCAATACACGGGTCGGTTGTTATGTAAACAGACATATCTCGTAGCGAACATTGTTTACATGTTTGTATATAATAGTTACGACAAAATATACAGACGAATAAATAAGCAAGATGTTGGTTTGCGCGGGGTATAGTTTACCTTGGTTGTTGGCGCGGGCCTGGTAGGGCGGGAACTGCTGGCGCGGCGCGGCGGCGGGCGCGGCGGGCGCGCCGGGCCCGGGCCCCGCGCCCGGTACCTGCAGGGCCTTCTGTACGAGACCGGTCAAGTTTGCTAACTGCCGTTCCATTTTTTCGACCCGGAGGCGCTGTATGTCTTCCACTTGAGGATTAAGCCTGAAAACCCACGGTATAAGCAAAGTGATCTTCCAATAACAGAGCTGTCATATCATGATGTCATAATTCGCGGCAGCTTCTGATATCGCCATGCTTTATTTGTTAATCCTTAGGTATTGTGGCCACAATATCGCCGAGCGTTTTTTGTGAACTGTGTTCTGAACATTAAATTAATATTTAAGTAGATCACTCGTAAATTAGAATGTTAGCGAAACACATCCAGGTCACAGTTCGAAACTTGTTATTTCTATCGATCAAATGGCAAAAAGTTAAGCCAGGGATAATCGTCGTTATACGATGAAACAGCATTGAAGTGGTTGTATGGTTGTGTGTTACCTCTACCTCGGCCCCGGGCAGTTACCTGGCGTCGTAGGGCGCGCGCGGCACAGGCCGCGGCGCGCCGCCGATGGCGCTCACGCCGTACATCTGGTATGCGTCCTCGATCACCACGCCCTCGCTGCGACACCATATGACCATTTTTAAGATACGTTTATGATTTTAATTACAACTAGTTAAAAAAATTGGCCCGACTCTAAATGAAATAACGGAAAACAAATAAAACGGTATCAAATATTTGGCCCACTTACGAGTAGAAGGTGTACGCTAAACAATTTATAAAAAAAAATTAAAACTAGTAAAATGTAACGGGAGCTAGGTAATGCTCTATTATTCCGCGAAAATGGCCTAACCAAATATTTGGCAGAAAAGGGCTCAAGAATATTCCCTTGAAGACAACCTGGACTTACCTGGTTTCTTCATCGATGACGGGTGTGATGTTGGGCCTGCCCGCCGCGGGGCCCAGGAACTGCGTGTAGTAGGGATCCTCGTACGGCGCGCGCGCCGACCCGCGCTCGGGCGACGACATGTAGCCCTCACTCCCGTGCCCTGCCGGAGCCATCGTAAACTCTTTAGTACACACCCTGGGACTCTATCAAACAATCGCGACAAATGTTCAGGTACATTGCGTAGCCACCGTTAATGCCGTAGACGTACGGAAGTTTTGAAGTTTGTCATGAACAAGAATTTTTCGTTGCCACTTAAAAATAATCACGATTGCGGAATAAGGGCGGGTACGTTCATTATTCCTACTGTGCATATCCCATTGAAGATTTTATATTACTGATTAATCATGTAAGTAATACAATAAGCGTAAGAATTTTTGCATATACGTTGCCTTAAATATCTTGGAATACGACATACTTGAATTGAATACAGATTTAAAATTTCTCAAGTCGCCAGATTATTTAGATGTTCGCGGTATAGCTTGTTAAATAAAATTGATAAATTAATCTTGCTTTCATACGAGCCTCAATACAAAATGGGTCGTCAAGTCGCACTTCAAAATTGACTTTAATGATTAATGGAATCGGGTAACAGCGGGATAGTTGCACCAAATTTTGAATTTGACTTATATTTTCGAAAGTATTGTTATAATTAAACAAACTATTATTTCAGATGGTAACCAGGTCTATAAGTTTCTAAGTCGTTAAAAAGTAATTGATTGAATTTGTAACATGTAATTCAGAGACATATTCAATTCATAGCACTGTGTAGTAGTGAAGATAGATGCTATTCAATGGGTTAGATTCCCCGATGATTACATCGCTTTCAGAATAGTTGTCTTTAGATCCCTAAAATCAAACAAGAGTTTAGAAGTAACTATTTTTTATCTATTTATTTTGCGACCACATTTGTTACTATAAGCTCTGCATACTATGTATTTTATCCAGTATTCTCTCTTCAAATCATTACTCCGTTCTGCATACTTATTAACACCTGATTCTTAAGAAACTACGGAATGTTTAATGAAAATTGAAATTTCACCTGAGCTTGACATCTTTTTTTGTATAACATCTTTATGCAGGAATTCTCTCCTGTATAATCGTTATGGAAGGATATTCATACCACACCCAGGCGAATAACAACAAAAGAAAACAAACTCAGTCACTTCATAACGTTAAAATGTTTACGTCATAAAAAAAATGTAAACCGTGTTGCCTGCAAGCTAACTTATACTTCGAAGCTGCAAAGTATTTTTCACAGCCGTAATTTATTTGCAAATTTAAAAAAGTACGGGGCATATCTACCTAGGGCAACTATCTTAATTTTACCCTACGCTACAAACGAAGTCAATACATTAGTATGATAAAATAAACATCTCCCAAGTAAAAAATTACGTCTACTAGATATTTGAGGTAAAACAGGTCGACTATTTAAGATAAATACTACTTTTTAAGTTGTTTGTATAAAATAATATTTTAAATTGAATATACATTATTCTCTGTCCCTTAAGACGACAGAGGGCTATATAATAAGGCAAATTCATAGTCCGTTTTCATTGCTTCATAATAATAATTCTATCGAAATGGCACGTGGTAGGTACTTACAGCGATGACTAAAGATGTTCGGAAAATTTCCAAATATCCTAAGGCACAGATGTACACTTCTAACGATCACCGAGCATCACCGAAAATACGGAACAGTCTCCTGTTTCAATGAATTTGGCTGTCTACGAATATTAAGCAAAGCGCAAAACAGGTTTATGAAAGAAGATCATCAAGAAAAATCGAACTTACCGTACTAACGCGTGACGCGGTTAAAAATAACATTTCAGTCGAAACCTACAAGTGAGTAATGAAGAAAATGGAGTAAGGTGTTTATACTTATACTGAGAAACTGTTACTTACTCAAAACCAGAAAACTGACAGGTTACAATTCGCTAAAGAACAAAAAGCCCAAAACTGAACTGCCAATAGTGGTGAAAAATAATATGGAGTGAGAAAAACAAATTTGAAATCACAGTTGACAGCGAAATAAAGTCATTGCAGATAAGGGTGAGGCATTTGATAAAGTCTGTCTTAAGCGAAAGGTGAAGTTTCCAGTATCTTTAATGATTTGGGGCTGTATGTTGGCACGAGGTGTGGGCTGTCTGTAATTTATAGATGGAACCGTCAATGCTGGAAATTAAAAGCATCTTGGAAGAGAGCTAACTGCCGTCTAGACCAAATTTAAAACATAGAAAATTATTTATTTTTCTAACATACAATTCCTCGTGCTATTCCACAAAGAGAAGGATGGCGTGGCTGAAGTCCAAAAACATCCCTACTATGTCATGGCCGTCCAGCAGCCCGGACTTGTCTCCCGTAGACATTTTGTAGTGGAAAATTAAGGAAAAGTTGCGACAGGGTCCTTCTAGATAAAAAGCTGATCTTAAGGAGAGACTTACCGATTTCTGAAATTAAATAACCCCTTAACAGTGTAGGGAATTGGTAAATTCAAAGCCGCTCTTTTTGAATGCAAAAGGTAACCCCACCCAGTGCGAGATGATCCATTCTACGTCGGCTAAACTGAAGACGAACTTTTTTGCGAGTATTATACACTCGGCGAAATACTGTTTTTTTTTTTTAAATCACTATGGGAAAGTTATGTTTTTTCATTTGGAAAATAAAAAAATACTACATGTTCTAATAAATACCTAAGTCTTAATGAATTTATTTTTGAAGTAAGGCTAATATTTCACTGCCAAACGAATTCATTTTGTTGGTTGGAAAAACTATCTAGATTAAAACTAGATTGGATGGATTTCACAGGTTAAATATACCTATTAATAAATAAATATATAATAAATATTACAGGAAGTAATGCATATTTTTACATCTTATTGTTACATTTCTTAAGTACTTTTTTTGCTTTTAATTATAATTATGTAATGTTCTAGAAAGAGTCTTGGCATTATTTGCTACAATTAAACTGCATAAGAGATACCGGTGCACCTGTACCTTTCATTTCCCATTAAGTACATGTTGTCGTTCTTACATGTCCGGTATTCTTGGTCAGATATTACATGACTTATGATGCCGAATATACATATGTGCATATCAATAATATCAGATAACTTTAGAACGCCACCGCAATAAAAACAAGTTTGTAAACATTTTGTTGGTATTGTAAATACACTTGCGGACAAAGAATCAGTACAAAAACTAAAATCACTCTTAAAATGAGAATGAAACTGTATATTGTCGAAACGAGTAATTTACCATTTAATAAAATAATACCGACTAAGTTCACCAGGCTTGGTAGACTCTTCGCTGTCCATCATGTGCATACAGCATAAATCTGGATTCGTCCAAAAACATTACTGTTGTTCATTCTTCGTCCTACCCAATTTTCCCTTTTAAGTTTTGGACCATTTATGGGTAGTAACGATACATAGATCATCGCGAGTTGTAGTAGCCTAGTTCCTGGCCTTCTTATGTTCTGCCCTGATTCTCGCAAAACGATGGACGACTTGCTGTAGAAAATTACACTTTTACTTCACTGACTTTTGTCATCTTCTAGCATAGTGACGATAAGTGTACATTTTTCTGGTTTTAGCGACACGATAACAATTCAATAATGATTGTAAAAGAATGCAATTTAATTTGATGGATTGAAAACCAAAGTGAGAAAAGTAATAAGTTTCTGTCGATTTTTTATTTTTATGACAAGCTTGCTGACTGTACTTTTCTTTGAACATCCATCAATCACTCACCAAGACGATTCTAAAGAGCCCAAACTCGGTAGGATTGAGTTATTTTATTACGGAGTTTCTATGACCACCTTCCTTCTCCATCGTCAGATCAGCTAGATGGTATCATTTTAGTGTATTGTCATCAAACTTACATAAGTATGCCAAATTATAGCTTAATTGGAATCCGGGAAGTAGCTCAAATTTAACTTGCAAGATTTCACCCGATCAAACATATTACATACATACATACATTGCAAGTTAAATAAAAGCTTGTAAAAAGTAAAACAACCGCGAATTGAAATTATTTCCAAATATGAGGTCTCTAAAACATTAGTAACTTCTTTTACTTAAAATGTGAATCTTTTAAGGGTCTATTTTACACGATATTCAAATATTCAGTAGGTAGTATTTATAAGGTGAGTTTCATGCATGTACCATGTTTAATTTTAAAGGGTTTTCGTTATCGGGCCCTCTTATTTGATCGCGAGTGTAATTATACTCGTGGGTACTAACAAAAGTTATATAACAGTTTGGGCAGTATGTGTTATGGAATGTCGCCGTGGGTCGTGACAGCTGGCTGCGCAACCGCACCGACGCCGCACGTTTGCCGTCGGCCCGCAATTACTAGAGGGAGAGCGCCCGGTGCACAGCCACGGCCCAGTACTATTCCTACTAGTACATATTTGGCTTAGATAAAAAAATGGCAAATTCATGTTGAGGATATTTGCAGCAACACAACGCACACCTTCGCAATACCTAGTCAAATTATAATCTCCCATTTCGAAAATTACGCAATAAAAGTTTTCTTTGTAGTCCTTTCATACCTGAAGTTGTAATCATGATTCCGTGGTGTCAACCGTAAGCTTTGAAATAACGTGCGTATGCGCTTGCGATCAATTGACATAGTAGAGTTTTTAAGCTACCTAAAGAACTTGTTGACAAAAAAGAGACACTTTTACTTCGGTTGAAATTAAATCAAATAAAATATATGAAACCTAATGTTTTCAAAGAAACTATGGGAAAATTAATTTATTAAAGATTGGAAGTTAAAGCTTTATTTTATTTTTGCCTAGACTGATAATAACTATGGCTTTAGCATTTTCAATATACCTGTACGAGTAAATGCAAGTTAAGCAAAGCAGGTCATGGAATTCATAAAACAAATACTTGTTAGTGAGTTACAAATGTAAATAATCTAGGTAAGAGACATTATAGTATGTATCAATTATTTCACGAAAAGAGTTGAAACATTGAAGGCACTAAGGATTTAATTTAGCCGGGAGCAATGAAATGGTACGGCCGCGGTACAGAGACAGAACATTTCCTTGAGAAGTTTAAAATGTGCTCAGCGTCAATTTGACTACAATTTATTAAGTAAATTACCATTTCAAATCAATGAAGCAGCATGTATCGAGTGGTGATTCAAAGAGTACTGTTCGTACAGTGCTCGAGTTCATACACATAGTAAGCGGCAAGCAAATGCAGTTACGAAAGCGAACATAAGTTACGAGTAGGGCTGGCATGAGTTACCCGAGATGGTGTAGAGCTGTTCCCCTCCCCTCGACCCAGGGGGGGGCACCGGAAAACTGCGCTCCGACCCGCTGCCCATCGTGTAAGTGCGCAAGGGCTTGGCGGGTGTCGGACCTACACATACACTTCTCTGTACCTAATTTGACGAAGCTACATTCGGCCTTTTTTTTTATTAAATAATTAGTAATTCCCACGAATATAAGCAAAGAAATTATATTTTACTGTCATGATACTACACATGTTTTTGTTATTGTAAAACTCGGTGTTTCAATCTGTGACAGTGCAGTTTGACTTCATAATTCCACCATCTAACGTAATTAATAATAAGAAGTCCTTTCCTCTCCGATGATAGTCTTAAGCAACACCGACGTGTCATAAAGACTAGTAGGGTCGGGCCGCGGAGCATTTCGACCGCCGATACTTTTATGTAACAAATTACTGGTGAATAAAATTGACAAACGCATCGGAGTTTTCGGCATAAGGCAGGCAAGGAATTACTTTCAATTTCTATTTAAAAAAAATATCGAATTTCGTCAAGTATGATGTAAAAAATTCGTGACATAAAAGTGCAGCGGTTGAAACGCTCCGCGGCCCGGCCCAGTAAGTGGGTAATTAGCTACCGGCACCGGGGAGGGTGGTGGCGCGATCGGCGGGCACAGGCGGCGCGGCAGGCGAATAGGCGCGCAGCAGTGACCCGCCGCGCGGCAGCGTGCTGGCCGCAGCCGTCCCCATGTAGTACGCTGGGGCCTTCACCTGGAAATATAGAGGGAACCAAGTAAATACTTCACTCTGTTTCTTGCCACTTGCCACCTTTGTATAACCATGACCCATAAAGTTTAAATTAGATATACCAATATTACCAATTCAGTACCTAGGTATGAAACCCCGGTCACATTTTCACTCTAGGTATCATGGTACAATTTAGAATGCTCAAATTAATCATTTCAAATTATATTTTTCACACCGATTTAACTCTACCAATAGAACGCTACTTTACGATATATGAAAATCATACACACTGAATGGTTCTTCCGCTGCAACTAGATATAAAATAAATATAGATAGGTACTCATTGATGATTCGCCGTGGCTGTGGCTACAACGAAATTTGCAGTCTACGATGTGTCGTTGTTGACTGTTCTGCTATACTAGAGTGTCGCACAATCAAACAAATTCAGCTTAGCGGAAAGATCGAACTGTTCATTTTTACAGTATTTATAATATCTAGGTACAGACAGTGCAACAATGTATAAGAGAAGATTGTTTTGCGGTTTACAAACACTCAAAGTAATAACAATTGTTGTGACAATGATGGAGAGTCGTCAGTTCTTGACTTGTTTTTCTACAGTGAGCACATCGATCATATTTCTTATCTTGCGGTGTTAGAAAGTTTGTTGACACTGCGTTAATTATTCACACTTTACCTTTATTCATGTAAGTACCTAAAAGTTTAAACCACAAATATGAGAAAATTAAGAAATGGCTGACTACAGTCATTACTTAACTCAGTGATTTAATCCATGGAGCAGCAGGCTAGGCAGGTTAGGATAGTTTCATGATAATGTTTTTAACGAAAAGGTTTGCTGATAACGAGTGCAATGTAGCCGTTCTCATGGGTAATGTTATGAAAAAAGTTATGTAACAAGTGCGAGTAATCAGTTTGTATAGCCGTTAGTTTCAGTTCAATCGATAAAAGAATCTGAAAAATTTACCATATCCATAATTAAATATAAATGTTTGTGAAGTCTGTCGGATGTTTGGATGATTATTGGATGTTTGGGTGTTGGTTACTCAAAATTATCGTGATCGTCGAACGGGTTGAGGTGGAACACTTAGATGAGGTCATGTATTAAAACATAGGCTACTTAACCCGGTAATGTGGGCGAAACCGCGGTTTATTGCTATTCGTGGTAAATAATATTTTCAATGTGAAAACATTTGGTTTATATAATTGTAGTGGACATATTTTGTATGAACTTGTTTGAATTTCAGGTAATACGTAATTATGATGTTCCCGCCATGGTCGAGTCAGTTGTTAGCGATTTTGAACATAATATCTTGTAGCATTGCAATCAACAAATCAGTTTACAAGATTATTCTTAATTCTAAAGGATATGCTCAGGTAAACGTTACTTATACTTGATGTATGAATGTACATATTTATGGTTGATTATCCCATTATTCTAACAGTCCGAAGCAAAGATAACGGGTTCATTATTATAAGGAATATATATTCATAAAGGAATATGTACTCGTTTTTATTCCTCGTGAACGCATTGGACATTTTATATAACATTAGCATTTGATTTTCTTGCTGATTTAATCCAGAGGTACCGTGGGAAGGGATTCACTAAGTGATCGCCGGGTTCCGCTGACGTGCAATTAATCTTTGTTTTTAATAAAAGTTTTGTTGATTTATTAATTAAAGTATAAAAACATAGTATTGACATTTTAAAAATATTTATATTACTGTACAATGTATTTACTGGATTTTAACCAAATAAAACACACATCAATCATTGTTTATGGTTCTGTAAAATACTATTAAAGTATGTTTATGTTTATTTGCGTATAATTTTTAACTATTCACGTAATGACAATTGAAGGACGAAAACGGGTCCGCTAGACCCGGAACGAAAAATTAAGTACGCTATAATTTTTTCGTCATCTTCCGGTTTATTCCAATTCGCTGTGTTGGAAGAGAATTGGCTGCTGAGATTTCTCTCACAATCAGCCAAGGTAAACAGGTCGTATTGGTACAAATGCCAAAAAGCATAAAAGGTTAAGATGTAATATTATCAAAAAGTACAAAATGTTTGTGCCCGACGTCACTATGTCTGAATAAGTTTGGGTGAAAATGATCATTTGTATCGCTGATTCAATTGAACATTTTACCTTTACCTTTTTAATTATTATTTTTTAAATATGCAATGAAATCTTGTCAAAAATTTGAAGTATCATGTTTTGAGCGGAACAACTCGAGAAAACTGTAAGAAATTTCATACAAAATTGAAGGCCTAGGTCGAGAAGTATTCTTTTAAAATGTTAATGTTCATGTGGCGTTTGTGTTCATGAACAGGTGAACAGGCTAAACAGCTAAATTATATTTTTTTTTGTGGCTCAATGACTATCGGACCAAAAATATCCGCATTAATGCCTATCACACATGAACTGATATTAAGAACACAAATCTGTATGATTCATATGTTGATGAATAAATTTTAAATATAGACATAGACAATATTTAAAATCATCTGTACTAATTTTACTTAATATAGAAATTAAGATTCGTATTATCAAGTTGTGTAAGGGCCCTAATAAAGTCTTTTCGAACACTATACACGTGAAATACAGACGACATCCGCAAAAAAACATTATGGAGGGGTTGGAGGGAAAATAAAAAATAAAAAACTTTTGTCGTGTAGTTTTTTAAGTGGTGTACTTTTTATTTCATTGCATATGTTTGAGAAAAGCACTATACTCCGGTTGTGAAAATGACTTGCCGGCTTGGTATCACTATCCGGCCTCCCTATGATCGGCCGTCTATACCTACTTACTCGGCAAGCCATTCTTTCCTGGCGTCTGCAGTCATAGACTATTTCAACTCAAAGGTTTCATTAGCTTATTTATGTTCTATTTAACCAAGACAAAATAATGTTTTCTTTCCGAATTTTCCAAATTAGCCTTATAAAGGATATATAGGTAGTTTGGCGGCAAAATATGTACCTCGATGAAACTCCGTTTATAACCTTATCTTGGCACTAGAAATGAAGAACTGCCGCGTCCTACCAAAATTTAGGGGTCCTACTTCCTCCCAGCAGGGGGGGGGGGATTGAATAAAAATCAAATAATGCAAACTAGGCAAGTGAGGTGTCATTTTCTATGCATATTTTTGCGTTGAATCGAATGAAACTATACCCATACTTATAGAATCAATATTTTTCGATATAAAAGGGTTTTTGTTGGAAAAATTACATCAGTTAACCCTTTCTTTTCACTCATTGACGATTGTGTTAACCGTTTTTTTTCGCAATTCCATCTTCATAATTGATGATGGCATCAGAGGGTGTGACACGTTTTATTCCCTGCTCCCTGCTTTATTGTATGTCCAGGAGCCATAACTTCTTATGCTTCCAATACACAGGGCACAAAATCCTGGCCACGTGGCGAGGATTTTGTGCTCTGTGTTCCGACCAATATCTTCACATCATGACCTACACAACCCCAAGTTCGAGAAAAAGACTCGAACCCCAAGGTCTGATGACCAAAGGTCCATAAACAAAGTTTTATTGAGGTACACATTTTGCCCCCAAAATATGCTATTTTTCCTGTACTATTATTCTACTTTGGTGGAATACAGCCTTGTATGGATAGAGATAGAACAATGACGTACTTGAGAGATGACAGAGATACTAGTTATGCCATTTGCAATGATACCCATGGATGGAATTTAATTCTCACATTTCTTTCTTCACATTCGGATCTCGCAAAAGTCGTTAAGTTTCCTATTTATCTGCCAAGATGTTTATGATTAATAATACTACTAGTGATTATTTTAGACAATTAAGACTTTTCTATCAAGTATAACATTTTCTTGTGCAAAAAAAGGAATGATTAGGAATAACGATAGTGGTAACAGATAAAAAGATACAAGAATATGTTAATTGACGTATTTAATTATTACATATTTTATTACAAAAGATAATCACACGATATCAGATATCTTTTAGATCTCATTGGTTACTAATTGGAACGGTAATTTTCAGAGTTATTTAATTTTAAATGATCATAGAATAACCTTACGCAAATCAAACTAGTCTCCAATTAAGATGTAACAGACATAATATATTGAATACTAGACGATCATATGAGTATGCAAAGGCCGTAGCAGGATAAGAAAGAAAAAATGCCCTTTATGATTAAGAGCTGGTTTTAGTTCTAGTAGAACAATTGTGCAAAGTTTTGTTGAGAAATTCCCTGTGATTTAGCCGGGAAAAAATAAAATCTGAATTCATGAAATATGATTTTTCTCTTAAACTATTTAACTTTATCACGCCATCTTTTTTTCATTTTAGTAACCTAAATAGTATATATGTCCTGAACGAAAATTAAGTCTCCAACTTTAACATTTCTCTACAAAACAAATAAGTCAAAAAAATTAAAAATAAAAATAAAACCTGAAGTAGTGACCAATCTAAGTGTCATTTCTAAAAAAGCCTTATGTAACGATCTGTCAGTGATATTAGTTTGACGGATAAAATCGAAAAGCAAGTGTCAAAATTAATAAATGTATGTATGTTGGTTGGATTTTGTCACATTGTATTCTTAAATCATTTGAACACCGTAAAAGAACAATAATAATAATGAACAATCCGAACCCCACAAACGGCACCCGTTCACGAGCATGACGCTTATCTCAGCCATCGCCTCCCTCAACCATATTTTAGGGAAGGTTGCGACCTGATCAATGACGCCACCGTAAGCAAACTTTTAAGCGAGCATGACATGCTCACACTGCCGGGAACAACGACTAAAAGTATTGCCCGGTGAAAAACAACAAATGTGCTCTCATGTTACAATACTTGCAGATTTCTGTAAATTCCTCATGGATCTCATCATCAGATCTTCGCCAAAATTATATGAGACTAAGCAAATTGAAGATATCTCTTTTTAAGCAAAAATAAATTTCTAAAATCAATCATGCCGTTTTCGAATGATCGGAGAACATACATAAAATAAAAGCGAGATGCATTACAACGAATTGAAAACCCTCCGCCTTTTTTGGAGTCGGTTCAAAGTAGATATGCCCGAGATCCCGAACTCATACAGTTTTTTAATCTAATCAAATGTCTAGTTAGGATGGCCCAGATCAATTAGATAAAATAATCATTGGTAATATCATATTCCAAAAGTGTATGATAATTTTTAAATCAAAGTGCACCTTTTTCATTCGCATATTAACATTTTGATTATATATGCATCTTAACCAATAATATATCAAATGTTCAATAGGTATCTTAAGCATTTTCATTCGCATATTAACATTTTGATTATATATGTATCTTAACCAATAATATATCAAATGTTCAATAGGTATTATCTTAAGCATTTTCTTGCGCATATTAACATTTTGATTATTTAAGGTGGCATAACACCAACCCTATACAAAATCTCTTCCGACAAAAAGAAAAAACATACCTTTACGGTATTATTTACATATGAAAAGTTATTCCATTTTTTTTTTGTTTTCCGGAGTGATTAATACACCATTTTACATAACAATGAGGCATATTTTTGCACTTCTCAAAGTGAAATAATACGACAGTTAGCTACCTACGCGGGGCCGCCATTATGCAACTGACAGCCCGTGTGACCCAGTTTAGACGCCCCGCCTTTTTCGACTCAGTTTTCGTGGGTCATTTTATGACGCTAGCTGTTCTTTTATTCTTTTTTGGTTCACTGTATTCCTTCCAGCTTCTTTTAATGAAAAAGTATCGTTTGGCGGTGCGATTGTTTGGGCTGAAATCTCTTCAGGGAGTGGTATGGGGTTAGTGATTATAGAAAATAGTACGCTAACTGGTGCAACATATGTAGAAGAGATCCTTAATGAGCATTCCATATTCATGCATGACAACGACCACATTACAGCTCAAATTGTAAATAAGCATTTTCAGGATGTTGGCATCAATTGTATGGATGGACTCTCGAGAAGCCCGAACTTACATCCGATTGATCACGCTTGGGACGAGCTTGGGCGAAGGAAATCGGAACCCCACCCTAGCTAGACTTAGAGCACTCAAACATGCGTTAGTGGAAGAATGAACCAATATCCCGAAACATCGCGTAAGAAACTCAATAGCAGCCCAATCGTCTGGTAGCTGTAAGAAGAACGCGTGAATGTATTATTTTCTGTAGTCTGTTTTTATATGGTGTGCAATAAAAAGTTATAGTATTGAATTTGTTTTTATAGTTCGTTTTGTGTGGTATGTGAGGTCAAGTCTTTTAACTTGTCACCGCAAAAAATATTGATCATTTGTAATTTTGATAAATAAAAGGAGCATTTTGAATCGACCGATAATGATCGATACTATGTATCGATCGGTACGCATTTAAATAGTTATATAGATGGTAAGGCTAGTATTATTTAAATGTTCGTGAGGCAGCAGGCAGAAATAATATTTTATATCTGTTTTTCAGAATTTGGCATATGTGTTTAAGATGACTATAAATTAAACATTTTATAATTACAGTTCTTACAATATGACTTGGACACCCCACCGCTGAAAGAGTTCACGTTGTGCGCGTGGGTGCGTGTGACCAGCCTCGAGAGCGATCAGACAATTTTTACCTACATCAGTAAGTAATCCTGCGCAACGGTGTTCTTCGGAAACTGTAATCTTTACGCCATTTTTTACAAACCGGGGAGCATATAAAGTCATTCAGACGTACCACAACCACACGACAACGCAGCGGCAAAATATCGTGTCGCAGTGGTTACGTGTGAATAGTTGCGCTGCAGCTTCTTGCAGTTGTTTTAATGTGGTCGACCCGACCACCAGACGGTTGCGTTTGACAACAAAATTTCATTTATTTGGTGTGGTTGTCGTTGTCATGTGCTTGTGGTTGTCGTGTAGTTTTAGTACGTCTAAATTTACCCTAATAATGGTTACGTTTATAGCGCGATAGATAAATGACAAAGATAACGTCAATTTCTGACAAGTATATATGAGTGCGGGAGTGACGTTTCCGTCTCAAGAAGGCAAAAAGGAACCCTTATGGTGGGACTCTGTCTGTCTCTCTGTTCTTCCGATTGTTACACCACTTTATCTCAGGAACTAATTACGCTTTCCATTTGAAATTTGGTATATTTATAAAAATGGCTACCCCTAATTAAATTACAAATCAATAATTAAAATAGATTGTTAATGTCTTTGCAAAATATAAAACTAATATGAGGAGTCAACAATATTAAATCATTAAGATTTTTGTTTGCTTTTGTTGAATTACTATTTTTGAAGAAAATGTAAAAAAAAATTGTCACAACCATGTGCGAAAGTTAGGATTTCTGGTTTATTAAATATTCTAATTGTTCATTGAAATAAAACAATTTAACGGATTATATCGCGTATATTATCTCATTTTAGTTCCCGACGTTTCGGAAGCTTTCCAGCTTTCCATGGTCACGGGAGGACTGAGAAAAGATGTATTTTCCTCTGTCAAAGTTACAATTTGTGCAAACTACCCATTTTTTGAAAAACACAAATAAAGGTGTACATACATGCCAGATGGGCCTAAGCTGTAAAGACAGTTACACATGTGCCAGAAGGGCTTAATTATTTTATTCTAATAATTTACCAAGCAGCATTTCACAAATGAGGCGTACTGAGGAGAAAAGAAACGCTGCAAAGAAAAACTCCCAGCCTACCTCATTACTAATTATAATATTTAAAAAACAAAGACTATTAAACTACTTTTAAACAAATAAGATATTTTACACCGTTCGGAAATTAAGGTTTTGCAGTCCTGTGTCTCGCTTGTTCCTTGATGAGATGTATTACAGGATCCCAGCTGGTGGTAGTGACAATCCATCTTCTCTATTGAAATTAGGATGCTTTTTAATCTCAATAGCCTCGCGTAGCATCCTGGGAAAATATCTTTTTTCTTTTTTCTTTGGCAAGGATAGAAGGTTTATCAAACTTAATATAATCCGTTAAATTGTTTTATTTCAATGAGTAATAATCGCGGAAACAGAAGAAAATATTCTAATTGTTATTTATATATTAACTGTGTGGTCAAGATCTGGGTTTGAATATAATTGAAAGAAACATTAAGTATTACTAGCGTAAATTTTTGCACATGGTTGTGACAAGTCACTTACTACTATTTCAGAATGACCCATATTTGCTGGGTGCGAAGTATAATACTAGGTGGGGGTAATATAATCGATCGCAGCGCTCATAGTGGCCAAAAGTAAAACTAATGTTGGCGCTGTTATCCGTCTTATCTCAGAGTAATCTGTTTAGACTTGATTACCTAATTTGAATCAACCCGGTCCTTAAAATAATACTAATTTCGATCTCAAAACGATATTTCATGTATCATTACTGATACAGGAACAATTATATATGTTTATTATTATTGAATGAAACCATTAAAGTAGCTTTAGTTTCTTGTTTCACAGTAAATGTACAACTAAAACTTAAGTAAACAAACCCTGACATATTCAAAATAAAAAACACTTTTTGAATCAACCCAAATTAAGGTATCACAGTAATTTTGGAAATAAATTAATAGATAATTTTGGATTATAATAATATTAAGTCACAACGTCGCGATTAAATGTCAAAACGTCAGAGCCAACAAAGTTGTGGACGCTAGGTGGAGCTGAACTCGTGCACGGAGCCAATAGTTATACAAGGCTGCAAAGTTGTTATGTCGCGAGTGCGGATTGAAAGCCGAGTAAGCAAAGGAATCTAAAAATTGAATTGCTTTTTTCACTTAAAACTAGTGAATATGAAGCTAAAAAACAAACCCATAACATAATATACACACTACCCTCAAATTAGTTTTTCACGCTTGCGGGGTAAATACTTTTCCAAGGAAAATGTTCGCTAAAAATTACCTTTTCCGAGCAAGTGAGGTAGGAAATATATAAGAAATATATACAATTATTTTTCATTTGCAATCACCTGGGCTAACTATTTTTATAACCATTCAAAGATTCAAATGGATAGCGTAAGCGGTACCTGAGATATAGTGCAGTAACAACGCGTACCTGGGCAGGTAGACGGAGTTACACCGTTATGGATTCCTTTTTTAACTTTTTTGTACGGAACTCTAACAAAGACGAAAGTAATTCGAAACTCAAACCGCACACGCTATGTGTTAAGCAAAGGGATTGCGTCATAATCATTATTTTGACCCCCTTTCTCTAGACTTGTTTCGAGAAGTTCAATGCTGGCGAGTAATAAAGAGGTCAGAATTCATAATTAATTGACACATAAACAAATTAGGATTAAATACGTCCAAATATTAATATCTGTACTTAAATAGTAATATATATGAATATAATTTAAATCTTAATTCCTTCTACTCGGGCTATTCCCTCCATTAAGAAAATGGACTTCCGAAAGCGCAATATCTAGTCGGTTTTTAGGGTTCCGTAGCAAAAATAGCAAAATCCCTTATAGTTTCGTCATGTCCGTCCGACCGCATGTCACAGGCATTTTACTCAAAACTACAAGGTGTATATTGATGAAATTTGGAGTAAAGGTGTCTTGTGTAAGCCGCTACTTAGTTTGAAAATTAAATAAAAAATCTAGGGGGCACATCTTATATGAAACCGAAAAAAATAAATTCAACAAACAATATCAATGTTGCACATATTTCGACAAATCTTAAAATCATGTAGAGATATCTAAAAAGTGTGTCAAAAATTTCTTTTTTGAAACTGTAAATTCATTTTTGTGATAAGTTCTTATTGCCAACTGTACTTTTCGTTAAACATCCATCAACTACTCACCGAGACGATTCTAATGAGTCCAAACTTGGTAGGATTGCGTGATTTTATGACAAAGTTCCTATGACCATCTTCCGGCTCCATCATAAGATTAGCTCCATGTCATAATAATATTGCATTGTCATTCAATTTACATATGTATGCAAATTTTCAATATTATCGAAAACCGGGAAGTGGGTAAAATTTAAGTTACAAGATTCCACCCGAGTAAACATAGTTACATAATACATTGCAAGTTAAATAAAAGCTTGTACCTAATAGTACATTATGTCGCGGCTATATCTTGCAGCACGAGTCGTAGACGAGTGCTGTATAAAGCCGAGAGTGTAATGACCAATGCACACGAGTTTCATACGACGTTCTTCAACACACTTGCGAGGAAAAAAGCAATAGTACCTTACTTAAAATTTAGTCTAGGTTATACGTGCGTAACCCATCCTGGAGTCGTAAGTTTTACATTAATCCGACATCAGTACCGACCTCAAATTTACGTACCTACACAATGATTATATTTTAATTATCATTGCTTGAGACTATTTATATAATATTGACATTTTAAAAAAATAATCATACTTCAATATGAAATACTCTAGGTCGCAATCGTCTATGCGCACGCACTAGCGTTAAGGCAAAGGCTAATAGGCCAATCAGCCAAACATTAATAATATAATAAACTTATATCATTAATGTTTGGCTATATAATTATATCTATTTAATACAATCAAAACGTTGTTCGGTTTTGAAAACTTTATAATTTATTGAAATTAATTAGTTTTACAAGTACCAGTTTAGATTTATTCAAATAACCTAAAATGTTTCTTGTACCTAAAACCTACTTGCTGAAGTTTAAAAAAAACTGTAATGAAAAGGCACTAGTGCGATTATGTAATGTAAAAAAACACGCGTGTCCAACGGACTGGATTACAGTCATAAAAACGGTCTAATGAGAGCCACTTTACGAGCAAGTGTGTTGAAAAATTGATTTACTATATATCATCGGAAATAATTGCTCCGAGAGTAGCATAAATTGTGTCCCATCCCCTCTCTATTTTCTAAACCTTATGTCCAAAAATGTGACAAAAAAAATTACAAAGATGAAGCTTCATACATATATACTTTCAACGAAAATTATTTATTAAGCTTCATCTTTGTTTAATTTTTTCATCTGTAGTGGTATTTTTCGTATGAACGGCTGCGGAACCCTACACTGAGCTTGGTTCGTCATGCTCTTGGCGGGCCTTTTTTCTGATTTTCTATTCCAAAACAACCTATTGTACTTGAATCGTTTAAATACTTTTAAAGGAACTGCTGAAATTATGTGTGTTAACGTCCACTGTCGGACACAGGCCTCATCAATTGATTTCCACATGGGCCGGATAGAGGCGACCCGCAAATCTAACCAGGTCATCTGACCACCTTGCTGGTGGCCCACCCACGCTGCGCTTGCCGGTACGCGGTTTCCGCACGAGAACCTTTCTGCCCCAACAGCCATCGATTCTTCGAACTATGTGCCCATTGCCACTTCAGTTTGCTTACCCTGTTTGCTATGTCGGTGACCTTGGTTCGTCTAGGAATATCCTCATTTCTGATTCGATTTCGTAGAGAAATTCTCAAGCTTACGGCCTGGCCACGACATCGAGCGGCGGCGGCAGAGCGGCAGTGGTTTTTCTAAGTCATTGCGTGTGATCCCAACTAGCCACAATGCGTTGCGCGTCTCGACCGCGCAATGAACAGATAAAACACTTCCCTTGCCGCACTTCGTGCTGGGTCGTGGCCGGGTCGTGAGTGATTCTGAGTTTCCTTAAGAGGCCCATAGTCAGAGACCACGTCGCGGCTTCGTAAGTCATCACCGGTAATACACACTGGTTGAAGACTTTCGTCTTCAAGCACTGTGGTATCCTGGACGAGTGCTTATAGAATTTCCATTATAATTTCCATAAATAATGAACATTAATGTAGTCTATTAAACATTACTAATATTGTTCCTATTACTTAGTCGTTTGATCTAGGCATGTAATAAATATATAGCAAAATAAATGTGATAGTTGTTTCGTACTGAACGAAGATTTCTGAATTGGGGCTATTATTTGTGGGATTTAATTGGTGTTTGCTTAAAATATATTTTGGAATAGGTACACTGATTGAAGTAAAACTAAAAAATTAAGTGCTCACTTAAGAGTAAGGATTTTTTTACATATTTGTATCTATTATTTAAATAGGTGCTCGAAATGAAATATATTCGTGCATAATTCTTATTTTTGGAGGAGCAATGGCATAATTTGAAAAAGAAAGCAGACAATTTGTGGATTTGAAGAAACAAATAATTTGAGGAATGTTTAATATTTTATGCCCCACATTCATCAAATGTATTTTGCATAAACAATAGTTGCTACAGAAATTACACGTTTAGTTATTTAATGATTATAGAGAAGGGACGACAATTCATAAAAATATCATTTTAGGTACTTAAATAGATGTTTTTAGCAAGGCCTGAGCCTGGCCTAACCTTGTTAGGTTTTGCTTCCATGGTCGTATTTTTTTGCATGTTGCCAGCAGTTGCATTTGACCCTGCTATAATTGCGTCCGTGGAAGCAGTAGTTAAATATTGGTAGTCAGCGGGTGATAGTGGTTGACTTTTCAAAAGACAACAACTTTTTTTATAGTAGCTTGAAGCCCACGTAGCGTGCTAGGCTAAGGATCGAACAACTGACACCTCCTGCATTCACGTTCCGGCAACTGGCAGACCACGTTGCGCCGAGAGTGCTAAACTCTAGTTCTTGTGTGAAAACTTCATATCACAACAATCAAGTCACGGTTGTTCACGCCTGATACACACGATAAGGTTAAATGAGGTTGTATAAATAATGTATGATTAATTAACTTCACGGTCTAATAGAATAGTATTCTCGAATTATTTATTGATTTTGTTGCAAGCATTGCAGCATGTGCTTGTGCTTGACTTGTAGGTAACGACGACAAGCGTATTATGCGCGTATGGCTCAATTCAGGAGGTCAGCAGATGAGGATTTCGCTAGACCATGGCAGAGTGCTGTCGACCGCGAAGGTGCAGTTCACCGCAGGTGTGTGGCGGGATGTCTGCATATCCTACCAGGCGGACTACGCCGCCTGGGCCCTGTACCTCGACGCTCAACTCCAATTGTGCGATGGTTCAAGCAAGGTAAACTTTTTCTTTGGATTATACAAGCTATAGCTGCTTTAGAAACGTGAGATCAAAAGAACCGAGCATGGTAACATGGCTCAGAGAGTTGGCAGCAGATAGTATATAATATATATAATACAGTGATACTATCTACGAAAAATATATCCCTAAGTACCTACAGAATAGTCGCATCACTAGCTAGTTGGTATTACCATCGACAGTCATTCTCAATACAACGAATTTTAAGGATAATAATTGACTATAATATAAGTATATCGCCATCTGCTGTCCTATAAGCAAGTTAAGCTAAGGCAGTGTAAATCATTTACATTCATACTAAATGACTGTTGAACCGAAGATCGTTGGAGCCTTTAGTGGCAACCACGCACCGGAAGACGAGGCGTGGCGGGAACTCAACCAGGTGAACTGACGATGTAGTCAATAGCTAGAAACCAATATTGATAAAAAGCATTTTCGGCCTTTCATTATCATTGAAGAATTACTACGTGTCAATAGGAGCGCAATGAGTCCGGTTTACTGCTCCTACTAAAGACGTCATACTCAAGAACATGCTTGCAGCGATTATCGGATGATTAATAGATAAATACAATTGTTTCAAAAGTAGGTTAAAGCACTGCCCATTACAAAGAGAAACCAGCTATATTAATTCAAATCTGTTGTATTCATATTGCACATGCACACATAAAATGTTAAGGAAAAAAGACTATTACAGCATTAGAATCTCCCATTAGCGATGCGCGAGTTTGAATGATTAGTATAATCGACCATTACTAATTACGATGATCGATTAGTAGTTACTAATTTAATATTATTTAATATTAAATATTGAAAATCGAATGACAACGTCTACTTAGTATATACTAATCGGAATATTATGTATTATCTGTTATCGCCTAATAGGCGGTTTTTATTCTGACTATATGTATATAATATACTAGCGGCCGCCCGCGACTTCGTCCGCGTAGATTTTATGTAAAAACTATAAAAAAACAAAAGATATAAATGAGTAAGACTTTATTCTGCAATTGTCCGATGCTGTTAATCTTTGTTAAAAAATACTCAGAAGATTTTTTGTTTAATTCAGCAACCAACGGATTTAGAGTGTGAAAATATTGAACATTATTCCATAAGAAGGCAACACTGGCATTTTTAATTTTAACGCTTCTAGACTATGAGAAGAAGAGACAGGCGAAGTTCCCGACACTGGCCAAAATGAAATGTTCTAAAAGGTACCTCGGCGTTTCAAAAGGATAGTATTTTTAGGCAAAGCAAGAAATGGTTGTCTGTAAAGTCGGTTTAAGAACGATAATTTTACATGTTGACGTCATAAGAAAACCGGCGTCATAATGTTCCCATGACACCTATTTTTGTCTCTCCCTCCGTACCTCCCACTCTCTCGCCATCTCTATCTCCCACCCTCCCTCTCTCTCGCTCTCTCTCTCCCACCCTCCCTTTCTCCCTCTCTCTCTTCCTATCACTCTCTCTCCCTCTCTACCTACCTAAATCCCTCTTTCCCTCCTTTTCTCCCAACCTCTCTGCCCCTCTTTCTCTCTCAGTCCCTCCCCCCTCCCACTCTTTCTCTCTCTCACTTTCTCCCTCACTCCCTTTTCGTATTTTACATAAATAATTCACTAACACACAATCGTTTTGCGAAATTTCTAGTATCCAAGTCCAAAGATTTTACGTTTCACATACAAAGTTCCATCCTTTGTTTTACCCCCTTACGGGATGACTTTAGAAAGATCAAGAGTATAAGTTTCTTGATTTACGCACAATCTTTTTGTGAAATTACAAGTTTCTTAGCCCAAAGATTTACCTTTCACATAGAAACTTCCATCCCTTGTTTTGCCGCCTTAGGGAATGAATTTCGAAAAATGCTTTCTCATCCTTTGCTTATGTTATAAATGTACCGACTGTGCAAAAATCTATTCTCTAGCGTTAGTAGTTTCGGCTGTGCGTTGATGAGTCAGGACTTCTTCTTTTATATGTAACTAGCTTCTGCCCGCGACTTAGTCCGCCTTAAATTCGTTTATCGCGGATAAGGGTATATTTCTGGGAAAAAAGGTAATCCTTCCCCGGGACTGAAACCATCTCCATACCAAATTTCATCCAAATCGGTTCAGCGGTTTAAGCGTGAAGAGGTAACAGACAGACGGACAAACAGACAGACACACTTTCGCATTTATAATTTTAAGTATGGATAGATAGATAGACACATAGAAGATAGATAATTTTGTGATGATGAGATATAATATGACATGAAATCTTGAGTAAGTTTTTTACTCAATTTTATGTCTATAACTTAATTATATATTTTATTGATCTCAGTCATACCTATTTCAGTCGTTATCGTGTAAGTTATTAACACCTCTGAAGTTTAATGTTTGAAAGAAAAAAGCTGTTTCTTCAGTAACCAACCACCTCGTCACAATAAATTGTTTAGCACGGCGAGTCGTACTGTTCGATTAATGGTAACTCTCCCGTCTTAGTAAACTCTATGTCCAGATAGGCAGAGAATCATGCTGGCCATTCGTTCGCTATAAGTTTGGTAAGCCGAAGGAATGACCACTGTAAGCGTGACTCTTCCGGCATTTAATTTACTAAGATGGGAGAGGTGCACTTGCGGTGGTTGACTGTTAGGGCCGAATAGGGAATCATCGTGTCGACTCAGCACTCGGTGCTTACTAATTCGAGAGATGGATCTGTTAGTTGTGTCAACGTCAACTGGTTTGACTCGGGCTGGCGTGGATTATTTATTAGCGCTACTAAATATTCAAAGTAGTATTATTCGAACTCGCGCATCGCTATCTCCCATTTTTGTCGTAAATTAATTTCATATCAATTTCATTATATGATAGGACTTGTACCAAATAGTGATGTTATTTGTCTGAGACAATTACTACGTAAGTATCTGTATATGGGTCAAATCGCTAAGGTGACATATTTGGAAAAGATAACTTTTGTAAAAATGATTAATGACATCAAATCATGTTTGGTGTTAAAATTGTCCCGTAATATGTATTTGTTATTTATTTATTATTATTATTATCATAAAAATCTAAAAGGGTAGTACCGTCAAAGTTAGGTAATTTTGACACATATTTGGCTAAAGGTGTTCTTAGATACTAATTAAAAACTTTGTACTATATTCAGTAGAGGAGAGCGTGGTTAAAGTTGGATGTTTGTCGCGAAACGTTATGACACTATGACGTTGCAGAAATCGTTTTAATTGCTTCCTTTATGGGAGAACAATAGTTATAGAAAATATATCAAAATCGACGGAACAACGTGGGGTTACCCACGGAATAATATATTTTTGCCTTTGATTTTTTTGTTAACTGTTGATACAATAAATAATAACATATTTTGACAAACTAAAAACTACTCTTTTAGCGACCAGTCTGATGGTCTAACGGATTAGGACTCTGTTCCGGTATAACAGAAACGCTACTTCAATTTCGGCTTAAGACTGCAGTTGATCGCATTTATTATTATTTACTTCTTAGATAATTGTGTCAATATTGTATAAAAATATGTGATGTTATCACGTTAAAAAATATAGATAAACAATGACTAATTAACTTCCTATAAAATTATCCACTTAGGGCTTGAGACATTGAATGGCACATCACGTGTTTCCTCTGCGTGGACACCGGCCGCTCTGAGGGTCTACTCCGAAACCCGAAAAACGAAGTTCGTATGACGCCATCCCGCTCATTTAAATACACTTTATTTATAGATCGAGAGGGACGGCAGGTTATAAACTTCAAATTTCGAGTTTCGGAACCCCTCTGAAGTCAAGATGACCGACGCAGAGATGTCGTTACTTTTGAATGAACGGGTTTTAAAATACTCGTTAAGCTCGAATGCCGCCTATTTAAAAATTTCCAAGTGGCTGTAGGGCCTGAATAATTATCGATAACACTAAGTTTCTTACAAAAAGTTATGAAAAATAAAAATTATTGCTCATTACATCGTTTTGGTATTACCATATTATTTTACGGCAATACCATAATATTAAAGCTGTACTTTACATTATCGTATGATATCTTATTTTAATGACATGTAACATTTATCAAGCCCAACTTAAAATTGCTATACAGAAGTTTCGTGAGTTGATCATGGTATAGGTATGATCATTAAATTGTTCTTGTCTTGAAAATGCATTATAATGACATTTAATTTTAATAATACATTTATTTAACAGATATACTTTATCTCAAATTAAATAATAATAGCATTATTAATTATGAATTTCCTATAAATGACGAATGTTCACCGAATGATTGCGATGTTTTTAACTTTTTCTTCATTTAAGTAGTTGTACAGCTTCCATGTTTTTAGATTCAATATTAAAGAAGTATAAAAAGTAACTTTTACAGCACGTCAAATTATATAAAAATACAGCCCTTTACAGCTGCCACTTGGCACTCGTACTCTTTTTTATACTATTTGGCTATAACTGCTACTCAAAACCTTAAACAAAACTTTGTCCCGAAAAGAAAAGCAGCCAGAAACTTTTAGGATTATTTTATTTAGATTTAAAATTATTAAGTTTTTATCGATTGCGTTTTTAAAACCGGAGTAGCAAATTGCAAGTGACTCCAATCACTTCTACGATTAACTATAATTGATCAGGTCACATAATATCGCAAACACGAAACAAAATACTTAGCTAAAAGTCAAAAAATATCATTACAGGAACATAGTTAACGATGAGTTCGTTCCCGAACTTCATATTCGGCAACGTCCTCGAAATGACAGCCCCTAAATGATATTTCGACGCTTCAAAATGTCGTTGAATATCAGGAACGTCTGTACATGACACCGGCGGAAACAAGAGAGTATTATTCAATGAAATTAACGACACATCGTCATTACTTACTATTATGTTAATGACTTGGAGGCGTTCCCATAATGATGCTCTATTAATGAAAGATTCCAAAAGGAATAACTGAAATAATCTTAACGAAAAAAAAGAATCGAAGTCTACACTTGAGAAAATTTTGTGTTAAAATAGTAGCTCGAATTTCTAAATCCTCCTAAGTGCGCCTCTACATACATCTTCGGCTGATTTCGCAGCAACATTACTCGAGCACCCACTTTTAAAATAAGTATGTGAGAAGGTAGGCCGGGTGGGTTAAGTGCATTTAAAAACTCTACGTGATAGTTTATGGCATGATCCGTGTTCACTACAGAGTCTACAGACTTGTATTTGTATTCTTAACCTTCGAACGACTACAATAAAATATTATTAATAACGGAAGCCTGGTCGTTCTTAGGTGTCAGAATCGCTCGTTCACACAACCACTCCTGCTGTGTAGATTTTGAATATCTGGGTAAATTTGAGAGATTTAGGTCGTCAACGGTCCCCACAACTAAGGCGAGATCCGATGAAATTGTAATCCTTCCCTCAGTTTCGGGATATTCTCCATTTCTTATTTTGAAAAGAAGATCGGAGAATTCTCAGGCGCAAATATCGCCCTTAAAATGCACTCGCATATTTATCTTAAGGTGAAGTTGTCTGATTAAATATTTGACGCCTTAATGCAGGTTTTAACTTCATTAGCTTGAGTTCCCCCCGAACTACGGGCAGAGTCTGACGGAAGTCTCCAGCTAACAACATAGTGACTCCACCCATCATACCATCGTTCCCTCTAATGTCTTTCAAAGTTCTAATCAGCGCTTCAAAACACCCTTTATGCGCCATTGTACTTTCGTCCCAGAACTTCCAAAAATGCAAAAATGAAGAGTCTATATGCGAAAAATTATAATATTTACTCAATTAATTACAGGTTTTCTATAACAAATCTCAACCCCAATTTAACCGCGTTAGGGGAAGAATTGCCAAAAATGCTGAAATGATTTTTCTTATCTTTAAATGAAGAGTCTATACGCGAAATGTTATAACAGTTACTCAATTAATTAAATGGTTTTCCATAGAAACCTTCAACCCCAATTTAACACCGCTAGGGGATGAATTTCCAAAAATGCTGAAATCGATTTTCTAAGTTTTAAATGAAAAGTCTATACGCAAAATATTATGTCATTTACACAATTCATTACTTTTAACCTCGTTACGGATGATTTTCAAAAAAATCTTAAATCTATTTTCTTAGTTTTAAGTAAAGAGTCTATATACGCGAAATATAACAACAGTTACTCAAACACTTAAAGGTATGCCATACCATTTTGTAACCCTAATTTAACCCCGTTAGGGGATAAATTTCAATAAATTCAGAAAAATATTTTTTATTTTTGAATGAAGTCTATAGGTGAAATATTATAACAGTTACTCAAATAATTCCAGATTTTCCATTCAAACTTTCAACCCCAATTTAATCCGGTTAAGAGATGCATTTCCAAAAATGCTGAAATAAGATATATTTGTTGTAAATGAAGAGTCTGTACGCGAAATATTATAACAGTTACTCAAATAATTACATATTTTCCATACAAACTTTCAACCTCTATTTAACACCGTTAGGGGACGAATTTCCAATAATGATGAAATTATTTCTTAGTTTTAAATGAAGAGTCTACTCGAAATATTATAACAGTTAATCAATTGATTACAGGTTTTCCATACAAATTTCCAACCCTAATTTAGCCCGTTACAGGATTAATTTTCAAAAATGCCTTTATCGATGTTTTTCACTGTACATTAGGAGGTTGTGACCGAAGTTTTAAGCGTCTAACTTTAAAAACGACATGTTTCCCATACAAACTCTCAAGTTCTTTTATCTCCCTTAGGGGATGAATCTTTATAGCAACCCTTAATCATTTGTTTTGTTTTTACAAAGATTGAAGTCTATAACTTACCAAATGAACGATTTCCATACAACGGTTCAACCCCCTTTTCACACCTTTAAGGGTTGAATTACGAAATTTTTTTTCTTAGTACACGTTCACGTACTATAAAGAATATACGTTCCAAATTTCATGCTTATAGGTATCTTTAGCGGTTTAGGCTGTGCATTGTCTGTCAATAGGTCAGTAACGCAAGAGTTTTATTCATATGAATTATCATTATGTCATTTAAAACAAGTGTATCAAACGTGATTGAAAATATAATTACTAAATTTATATTTCATTGCTTTATGAAAATTTTCTTATATGAAAGGAATTGCGTATTGGGACGCGTTCTTTAAATTACATTTTTACTATTTTTGTGTAAAAAAAGAAAATGTTTTAACATCATTATGTAAAAAAAAAACACTGATGGGTTTAGCTAAAATTCAGTAATTCATATATTTACAGATAATTATGATCTAAATTTTCCACCTTGGTGATTTTGACCCATATGTACTACGACTAGCGATATAATATAACAAAAAGCAAGAATTAATAACGACCTGACCTTTTACTTGTTCTATTGAAGTAACTAAGCCTTTCTAAAAACTGATTGACTTTTATAGGTCCAAGGCTACGAATTTCCAGGAGAAGGAAGATTGATACTGGGATATGGAACATCAGAAAAAGGTAAATATCTTGAAAATTAAAACATTAGAATGTTTAATTCTATAGTAATGGAATATCAATACGTTTAAATATAATGTATAAATAATTAATATATCATCTCCAGGATCCCCCACCGGACTATCGGGAGAAATATACGGCGTGTCTATGATATTGTATTCAACAATAGAACGCAACATTACTATGATAAACGAACTCTGGAAAAGACATCAAATTTCTCGAAAAAACAAAACCGCAAATAGAAATAAGCATGAAAACAATTATATCATTATAGGTGATTTACAAACCGATCAAGTACAGACTGTGATACCATTCTCCATCGACAAGGATTTTGATAGTCTTTCTTCTCTTCTCACTGTTCAAGAGCACCAAGATGATGTCAGGATAGTTCCTAAATATTCTAAGATTACTAGTTTAGCTAACGACAATAAACATGATCTTCCATTTCATGAGGTCTATCCATTTGACAGTGATGATCATAAGCATTTTCATCAAATACACAAAGATGTTACGTTTAAAGAGCAACGAGAATCTAAAAAAGAGTTGACTGGAAGTGGTACACGAGATTTGCCAATAGTACTTGAATACGAAACACCACCACCTATTACTGCTACGAGAGTGGACTACTCTGTCAAAAACTCAGAAAAGCGAAAGAATGTAGCTAAGAGCGAAGATGACATTACAATATCTGATGTTGTGCAACCTCCACCATTGGAAAATAATCCTAAGGTTTACGGTCAGTGGACTAGTTCAAAATTTGCAAGTAATGTTTTAAATTATTTAAAAAATATAAATTTTGATACGTATAAAAAACCAAAGAAAGTGACTGCAATCTCTGCATTAAAATTAAGTGACTCGTATCCATATCCGTCCGAATTCTTATACGATAAAATGCGTCCACCAGCAACCTACAAAAAAAATATACAAACAAAAAAATACCATAACGTCGAAAAAAGAGCTGTTAATAAACCGGAAATTAATGTAGAAATTTTCAAAACCGATGTAAATGAATATTTGCAATTACCTCTCAAATTTCTAGACCCGCAGTATGTAGAAGTGACGAACAGAGGAGAAGCAAATAGACAGATAAAAAATAAATCATACAAAAATGGGGATAAAAAAGTATCGTTTGAATCAAAAGAAACCATTGATGTTTTACCGATAACATTTGAAAACCGGCAGTATAATACCAGTTTGAATATCTCAGAGAGACATAGGGGAAATAGTATAATGGACATTCTACCATTTCTAACATCAAAAGACGAAACCGTGAAAACGCTAAATGATAAAACTACTGAAACCAATCAAGTATATTTGAAAAGCCTTTCAAATGGTAATAAATGGCATAATGTCAAGTCTTACAATAATGATTACACGCCCCGATTAATAAAAGATTTAGAATCTCTTGCAGAATCAGCAGTTAAAGTTGCTAACAAAAGGTTTCCTTTATTTGCCAAAAGTGGCTTCAACAAACAAGTGCAAGTAAACAATGCTGAAAGGATAATGGATGGTAGAGTACTCGCGAAGGAAGTGTCTAATCAAGCTAATCAAAATCACTTTCCCATTTTAAAATTTAAACATGGCTTATTGTCCGTTCATGATCCTAAACCAACAACGAGTAATAACATTGCTGTTAGAGTTGTAGACAACGATGAAAATGAAAAAACCATTACACAAACCAATTTTAATAGACATGTTAAGCTGGGTAATGCATTAAACGAACAATTCATTATTGGCTTTGATAAAAACCTAATTAAAAAAACATTCTTGGGTGGAGATGACACAATTCCAGATATTAATAAACACCGCTCTGAGTTTCATTTAGATAAATGGAACTCGAGATCAAAAATTATAGACATTCCTTCATCATTTGGTCTTAGAGTCTGCAAGAATGTCGAATTATATGTGCAAGGCGATGAAAGCATAGGCCGAAGCAAAATTGTGTCCCCACTTCAACGTAGAAACATTGGCATTGAATTTATTATTCACAGTTACAAAAAGTGTTCTATGAATGAAATGTCTTCAAAGGACAATTCCCTGTTGCTCATAGATTGGGTAAAAACACCTGTAAAACTGTTCGGTGGGGCGTATCCAAAGAAAACCAAAGATTTGTGTGGATTTTTTTGAACCTTTATCATTATTTCTGTCAGTGTTACTTTAAATAAAATTTCAATTTCGTTGTGAAAATACTTAATAATCAGAGAACTAATAAAATAAACTAAATTATTTTACTATTAGTCATGAATGTCTTTTTACCCGACTGCCGAAGAAAAGGAAACAGCCCTATGTTTTATTTTCCTCTTAAAATTACGAGTTAGGCCTAATACAAAGAAAGTTGTTGTCTTAAAATGCCCTCGCCGTAGATATATTATGTATGTACTTACGTACCATTCTAAATTGATCTAGTTCTGATGATATGGCTTAGACGAAACGGTTCACGGTCAACCACATATTAACATAAGACATTGGACATTACTAAACACTCGCATTAATCCAGAATAAAAGTTGGCGCCGTTGCACAATACTAGGCTACAAGTTACCATGTCCTTTATGCTAGCAAAATATACGTCTTCGTTATTTAACATTTACCAACTGATGTATATTATAATAATAATTCAAACACGGATAGGACTATTGTAGCCAAAAAGCCTGATATCAAGTTGGCGGATCGATCCAAGCGCTCGGCAGTGCTTGTCGACATTACCATTCGACATGATAAGAAACTCGTGAATGCGGAGAAGGACAAACTCTGCAAGTGACGAGGTGACCGCTATGTGGGATGTTGATTCGACGTTCATTGTAAGGATAGTCGTTTCGATAAACGGTTATATATAGCGAAGAGTTTCGATAAATATCTCAAGAGACTTTCGTTGATGGCTGGATCAAGGGTCAGATACAGAACAGAAGGCAGTAATCCAGGATACGTCCCGCATCATCTGGAGATTTTTCTCTGTGCAGCCCTAATCACCGGTAGATTGAGCCCTTCCTCGCTGATAGCAGCACCCTAGGTTAGGTTTTTTTTGTTACGTGCTTACTTATAACGATGCGTATTAAAAAAAAAAACCTTACCTAAGATTGTAAATGATTAAAAACCATAATAATACGAATATTTCACGTTAGAATGCTCCTGTAACTCCTTACACAAAATATATTTTTCTAGAGTTGGCGATGTCCAACATTCTCAGAATAATCGAAGAAGAATCATCAATAGACTATATATTTACTTATTCAAATTAAATTACACAATACAAGACAATACATATGGTGGACTTAATTGCCTAATGCATGTTCTAACAGTCAACCACTGAATTAAACAGTAACCTGTAGTCGGTAAAAGATTATATGGTGCTGACAAAAATAAGTAGGTATGTACTATAATAACAAATCAGTTTAATAGTAATATAGTATTATAAATAGCATTTGCGGGAGTAGTATTTTCGTAATTTACTCTTCAGTCTGATTGCCGTCTGTGGCAACGTTAGACTGTACCAAATCTAGTAACGCAGCCTACTACCGACAACCTCAAGCACGAAGCTCTGTCGTTTTGTAGCGTAAACGCAACTGTTTACTGTAATTTACTCTTGCTCGAGTTATTTAGCACGCCGTTATGTTCTAAACTTTTTGAGGACGTCTTGGCAATTTATGCAAACTACGCATACGCAACATGCACAGATATCGCTACTTCATATTAATTGGATTTAATGCTAACCCTTACGAAATGCTTTTTTTACAGAAATAATATAGTACCGAAAGCAGTAAACAGTTTTTTAAAGGTCATACAACTTTTTTTCTACAAGTGAATCGAACCTAGATAAAGTAACTAAGTAGGTATACTTCCCTGCAAGACAATTATAATCATACAGTCAGCACATTTTTAAAAGAGAATATAATCACTATGTTTTAAGAGATGGGACACCCATAGAAAACTATTGTGAGTCGGACTCGCGAACCTGGGGGTCCGGTACACAATGATCATAGCTAAGCAATATTTACTGAATATATATAAGAAAGAAATCAGCAGTATTGATTTGATTTGATTTGATTTGAGCAAGTGTGGTACTACCCGGTTCCGTTAAGTTTGCACCTGGTATCTGTGGTGTTGGATACAAATGAGGTGCAAACTGAACGTAGCCGGGTTATACAAAGAGAAATTATTTTGCCTGTGGGAACGAAGGGACTTTCGGTTTTTGCATTGGGTTTTCTTTAATCTATGCATTCAATTCATTACACATTCATCTTAGGGTCACTGACTTTTGTACAGTCAGGATCAAATGGTTTGCAATGTCCAAAGCGCCATATACATTGCAACACGTCTTTATAGTATAGGCGCAAAGACGTGTCGACGTATTTGCCGCTTTGGATGTTACATACTATTAGATGCTGACTGTACATATGTATACCATATTTTAACTTTTTTAATTGGTCTAGTTCAGGGGTCGGCAAATCGGAGTTCGCGAGCCGCATGCGGCTTTTAAAGGGTCACTTGCGGCTCTTCAAGTTTCCTTCAAAAAAAGTCCTCAAGTCACAGTCTCCAGAGTAAATTAAATAAGTTGTGGTTTTCCAATGATTTGTTAAATGGTTGAATACGGTTTACATCTATTAATAGTTATTTTTTATGCAAGGCTGCAAAGTTGTTACTTGGCGCGAGTGCTTAAATTGAAAGCCGAGCAAGCGAAATAGAACCATGAGCGAAGCGAGTGGTTCAAATATAGATCCCTGAGCGTAGCGAGGTCTTCAAGGCACGAGAATCCAAATAATTTTGCAGTCGTACGAAACACAGAACTTTTTACCTCACTAAAGCGAAGAAAATGTGTGAAAATATTTAAGAAAACAGACTGAGCCTATAATACAAGGCCAGGATTGGCATTTACGTTCAAAGCATATTGCGTTTTTTTTCTTCAATAATTTTAAGTTTGAATAATGTAGAATAATATACTAAGCTCGCTTTGATTTGCATTTCACTTTTTAACATAGACTTTGCGTTTAGTTATTTACAGGGCATTATCATAGGAATAAAAATTGTTAGTGTTAAAGTATTTTTATTGCATAAATAATGTTAATATAAGTAATAATTGATACTTTTACTAAAGAAAGAATATAAAAATTCCATTGAATTTAAATTTGAATTAAAAAAAAATACTACATTTTTAAACAATAAAAATATATATTTGCAATAAGTAAAATAACGTATAAGATGATTAATCCACTTTTTGAATTCGTATAGGTACGACCTCATCGCACTCCCATATGTAATTTTTGTGGAGGTTGGTTTTGAGAAAAAATATAAATTCGAACTTCAAATGCCGTATCCACGCTAGCGAGGAAAATTGACTTTTCCACGCAGATTTGGCGCTGTAAGTGGAACTTCTCTCAGCGGGTGTGGTGAAAATATTATTATTATATTTCATTTAGTTCAAAACTATGTAGATATACACGTATTTTTTTTTCATGTGTTTGGTTAGTGTTTTTTATATTTTGTACATTGTGTTAGTTTTTTCTAACATCTTTAAATCTTCACTCATTTGCTCAAAGGTTAACTGGAAGAGATCCCTAATAGGGATAAGTTCGCTGTTGTACTTATATATTTTATGTTGATTGCACTTGTAACTGGTTACTATACAACAAAGTTTTTACATACATACATACTTGTACTTAAAACCAAATTGTTCATATTTTCGAATTAAACGTTTGCAAACACATTAATCTGCTGTGAGCAACAGCAAGTCAATTGATAAGAGTTTAAACCATTTTGTTGCTGCTTATTCATCACGTGTGAAGACATCGAACTACTCCACTTTCGGATGATAAAGGTCCGTTATGTAATTTTGTTAATCATGTACTATGGATATCTACGCGGTCTGATTACATAATTAATTGATTTTAATGTATTTCCTACTTTGATGCAGTTATAATGATTACCTAAGTTGCGGCTTCACTGCAGGCTTCATAAATTGACACTGAACCCTGCAACCTTATCAAACAAGTAGGTACCTAATTCTTATTTTATTCAGATTGATCAACACTTGCCCTTGGATTAGATAATAATAAGTGCCGTCATCGTCAATATTTCAAGAGTACCTAGGCATAAAAATGTATTAACTGTACTAGAAAATTATACTCTTAAGTGAGGAGAACTTATGAGCTCTAAACAACAGAAACAATTACATTTATCAAATAACGCATGAATCGGCGATGATTACATGTCTCAGTATTAGTAAGTCCTAACATACCCACCTGTTCAGCAAAGAAACACCAGTAATAGTATAAGTGGCAGTACTGGCAGTCCTGTAATAAATATCACTGTACTATAAAATAAGACTAAGTAGCCTCTTATTACGCGCGAGTACGATCAGATACAGTTAATTATTCGCCTACATCACTAGAGCAAAAGTGAAAGCAATATATTTTTTGTTTCTTTATGTGAACATTCAAAGGCACTGACGGTCAGGCCATCTAAAGTAATGGCCACGGAGCTATTCTCCGCGTACGCGCGACGTAACACCATACAGGTACGGGGGCAATATTAGTAACGCATGTTTCTCTCTTACACCTCAGCTACGCGTCTACTGGCATCAGCGTAGTCAAAAATATGTATGCATTTTAAATGTACATAATTATCAATGCTACATGAATACATATTAACCATTTTTTTTCTTTCTTAAGTGAAATTTTTTATGGCAGATTATCAGTGCAGTGATTTAAATTCCATTCGATTATGAAACCTGAAGTCAGACGACGAATAGGGAATTTGCATGATCTTTTATTTCTGCTTTATTAAAAGTTCATTCATGTAACAAACAGTACTTACTTACTACGCTGACTCAGTGACCCGAAGTGGATCTTGGCCTCCGACACCAAGCTACGCCATCCTACTCTATCTTGTGCTGCTTGTCGCCAATCGAATTCGGCCCCTTGAAGCTGGTACAAGTCTTTCTGGACTTCGTCGATCCAGCGATATCTCGGTCGCCCGACCGGACGTCGTCCAATGGGACGTCCAAGGTAGACTCTTCTGGCCACACGATCCTCTTCCATTCTTTCTACGTGGCCGAGCCAGCGAAGTCGCGCAGACTTGCTTTCGCCAATTACATTGGGCTCAGACACTAGCTCTTCAATTTCCACGTTCTTTCGGACTCTCCAATTTCTGTCATCCGTCTTTGCGGGTTCTAGAATCTTCCTGAAAATCTTCCTTTCTGCCACTAAATAAGAGTCTATTCTCCTCTTTCAGGGTCAGCGCCCAAGCTTCGCATCCATATATCAAAATCGGTCTTATACCTGTTTTGTAGACTCTGATCTTGGTTCTTCTGCTGATAAGCTTGGACGTTAGTATTTTATGAAGAGCTGCCGAACATCTTAGGGCGTTCTGGGTCCGGATATCAATTTCCTCCTGCCTCTGGTTGGTATCTGTCACTGTGCATCCAAGGTACTTAAACTTTGCCACCCTTCTATAGGTAGTCCCATCTACTGTTAAGTCCTTTCTGCTGGATGCCGAAACCCTGTATCTTCGCATATGGAAATATTCCGTTTTATCGAGGCTGATTCGAAGACCCACCTTCTTACCTTCCACATCCAGAGTTCTTGCCATCGCTCGCAAATCATTTTCACACTTTCTTAGGAGAGCTAGGTCGTCAGCATATCCTACGATTTAGTGCTAGCCGTTTAACTCAACTCCGCCGCCAGTCAACAATACTTTTCGGATGACGTATTCGAGTACCAAGTTAAAGAGCATTGGTGCATCTCCCTGTTTCAGTCCCGTGGCTACCACGAACTCTTCGCTAACAGCCCCACCAACCCTGACCGTTAGCTTACTTGCCTGTGTAGCAACTCTAACCATTTTAATAAGTTTGGTGGGTATTCTGAACAACTTCAATATGGAGAACAGTGCTTTTTTGTCCACACTATCGTAGGCTTTCGTGAATTCCACAAAAAGTGCATGGATATCCTGTGCGTCCTCCCATTTCTTCTCCATTAGCTGTTTTAGTACAAATCTGGTCAACAGTGCTACGGTTTCGGCGAAACCCGCACTGGTAGGCCCCGAGAATGTCTTCCGCATACGGTTCAAAACGGCCCAGGAGAATATATGCGAGTACCTTGTAAGCCGTTGGAAGCAATGCAATACCTCTGTAATTAGCGCACCTCTTCTTGGAACCCTTCTTGTGTATGGGACATATCATACCCACGTTCCATTCCGTTTCACGTGCTACTAATAATTTCGTACAACCGTGATTGCACTGCCCCGCCGCCATATTTCCACACCTCCCCCGGTATGCCATCGATCCCTGGACACTTGTTGTTTTTAAGTCTCATCACAACTTTCCTTACTTCTTCAAACGTCGGTTTCTCCACATTTTCACTATCGTAGGTCTGCTCTGATTCTTCGATGAGAACTTCAATAGGTGGACAATTCAACAACTTTTCAAAATACTGTCGCCACTCACTCTTGATCTTATCAGGGTCAGTGATTAAATTCCCCGCCTCATCCTCAAGGAACAGGGCTGTTGGCTGGTAACCTTTTTTAACTGTTTTGACCTCTTGGTAAAATTTCCTACTCATATTCCCTCTTATTAACGTCTCCATTTGCCGTAAATGGTCATCAAGATGTTGTCTCTTGAGGTGTCTAATTAGATTCCGCAATGTCTTGCGAGCCTCACAGTACCTTTCTTTCCACCGACTATCTTGCTCAGACAGAACCTTATACTTCAACCTATCATTCAAAGCTGCTTTGCACTCCTCATTCCACCACTTCCTATTTCTGCGACGCTTCTTTTTACCAAGGATCTTTAACCCCACCTCCTTGATGACTGACTTTGTCTCTTTCCACGCTCCTTCCATACATTCCTGCATTTCCAGCCCACCAAACTTGTTACTTAGCTCCAATGCAAAAGCTTCTCGGGTAGCTTTATCTTTTAAGGCTGATGCGTCAATTTGTTGTTCTCCCTGCCTGACCCGTCTGCGTGTAATTTTAATTTTTGCTTTTATTTTTATGCCCAGCATGTAATGATCGCTGTCACAGTCTGCCCCCCGAACAAACAGTAGACAAAAATATTTTTTCGAATAGCTGTAAAAATAACCAAGATATAAGCCATCAAACATTTCATTCTATCTCTTTCATGCAAAACAGAATTTAATATGGAGTTTATATGGCCGGAGTGCACTGTGACGTAACAGTGCATATCGGACCTCTCTGTCTAATTACTAGTTTAAAATGCCTATATTATGCATATTTCTTGGCCGATATTAATTTTAATTTCACATTATGAAATATTTTTACGGTATTTTGATATTTAGTTAATAAAAGGGATAAAAAAAATCATGCATGTACCCTATTGACCACTTTCTTTCTCTGTGTAGGTACCTACGTACATATAACATTGTACAAAAATGTATTATACATTTGATGTCAACCCTGCATGAATTACAAGTATTACAAGTATTTGAATGAATTACGAGTATAAATTAGGTAACTATGATTGCAACGCCTAATTAGTCCGTAATAAACGATTCATTGGTTTGTCATAAGTAGGGGAAAATTGGGATCCTCCGTAAACGGGGTATTATGTTCGTACAATTATCATTAATAGATGAAGTATATAGAGTACGGACACATCTTTGTATTCACTTTTTTCCTAAGATATCATTTTATGAAATACAAATATGAATGTGTTCGTATTCCGCTCACTTTGTCTATTAATGACTATTGTAGGAACGTGTCCTATGTACGGAGGGTTCCAACCTTCCCGTACGAGTAATGGCGTAAAATTTTAAGTAAGTATACCTGAAAACTGCAAAACATACTGCATGTTTCAAAATTGATTTTTTGGTATATATATTTTGGGACCTTTATTATTCCTTCTCTACATCAATGACTTACCCAATGCAGTCAATCAAAAATGATTTTATATACAGATGATACCACAATTGTAATAAAATGTAATGATCGGTCATCTTATGAGTCTGATATCAATACTGTGATAAATGAGACGATAAAATGGTTACAGCTAAATAATCTTCACGTTAATTTATCAAAAACTAAACTAATGCAATTTCACATTCGTAAAAGTACATCATTGAATCTAGATGTTCAATTTAATGGAGTAAAAATTGATCAAGTTAACAATGTAAAGTTTTTAGGTTTAACATTTGACAGTTTCTGTACATGGAACGATCGTGAAGCAGGGCTGTCGTCCAGAGTTAACCGCTTTGTATTTGCTTAAAGAAAAATAAGTCAAGTGGTATCTACTGAAGCAGCTCTTACTGCTTATTTCGGATACATACACACTCTATCCTGCGGTACGGTATAACTTTGTGGGGTAGGTGTTCAAATAATGATACAGTTTTTCTAATGCAAAAAAAATGTATAAGAGCAATGTTTGAATTAAAGCAAATCGACTCGTGTAGACCTTACTTTAAAAAATATAATATTCTAACACTACCTTGTCTGTATATTTTAGATGCATGTTTATTTGTGTATAAAAACGAGTATATGTTTCACTACGTTAAAAACAAGTTTAAGAATCCTTCACGCTCGCAGTACCGCAATAAATTGTTTCTACCTATATGAAAATTATCGCTAGTTGCTAGAAATAGTTATGTTATGTGCATAAAAATATTTAATAAACTGCCTGACACAATAAAAGACCTAACTTTTGTTAAATTTAATCGAGTTCCTAAGAAGTGGCTGGCAGAAAAGTGTTTTTACAGTGTACAAGAGTTTTTAGATTATAAGTAGATTATAAGTAGTTGTACGTGCCTAGTGCCTACACTCCTTAATTTCACATGCCATGCATGGTAGATTTTAGTGATACGAATATTATTTTTTAAGATCTTAATTGTACCTAAAATTATGTGAAATAAATTAATTTGTATTTGTATTTTTGTATAAATTTGTCTTTGGTACACGCACATAGTTTAGTAGGCCGCTAAAGCACGTAACAACCGGAACGACTATCTGTCTGTAAGTTAATGACCAACATTTGAACCGTAATACAGCCTAAGTCTATAATTGTTGTAGCACTTTTTTATAATTCGTTGTTTACGTACGGTGGGTCGTCCCTTCGTGCGCAAATAGCTCGCACTTGACCGGTTATTTTATAATAATTACTAACACAGTTTACTGATGAGTGACGATATAAAAATAAAAACACTACAAATTCAGAAAGATTAACGGTCTCCTATGCTCTGCTTATTATTAGGTATGAAGTAACAAATGTGATATTGCATCATAGTGCTCGCGTTCGCGATCCGTGAAATGAGCAGACGCTATTCGCAGTCTATAATAATTATCATCGCGGCTAAGGGGTGTGCCGTGGAAACTGTATTCATATTTAGATATTTATTTGAACTAAATTGCCCACGCATTCCAATAAGTAAAAATGGCGGACTGAATGCTACAATTCTGCTACGTAACCGGCCAAACTTCAAATGCTACTAACAATTGTAGCAGTGGGAATGGGAAAGATAAAATAACTATTTGTATACATAAATCACTAGCTTCTACCCGCGACTTGGTTTGCCTTGAATTCATTTATCGCGGATAAGGGTATATTTCCGGGATAAAAAGTAGCCTATGTCCTTCCCCTGGACACCAAATTATCTCTAACCAAATTTAATTCCAATCGGTTCAGCGGTTTAAGCGTGAAGAGGTAACAGACAGACATAGAGACTCACTTTCATATTTATAATATTAGTATGGAAATATGGATTGATAAATTTAGGCATTACTTTGCGGAAATCAATACAGATTAATGGATTATGTATTGTAATATAGTTCATTTGCTATTCCATGGAATAGTGTCTTAGTTAGATGTGAGAATAAATTGTGCTCACATGCGCATTTATTGCGCAAATTATCAGGTCACATCGAATGGGTTACATAAGAATAAAGATATAGATGTAATAACTATCGACATTATTATCTGTGTAGGCAATGTAAAAAAAAACATTATTTTCACTTAAATCTGCTTATTAACTGCAACTCATGCGTAAATGAGCAAATGCGTCTAAGATAACTCTGTCATTTCGTTCGCGTTCGCAGAGAAGACAAAGAGATAACCCCTCTGTTTTTCGTCAGAGTAGTTGGGTAAAAAGTATCCTATAACCATCTGGGGATAGGTTTAAGGTGCGTCCACATTTGTATCATTTGCCCGATCAGATCTTCGTCGCGTGGCATGATCGCGTGTCAAGATCACGCGTTTGAACGTTGCGCCGATCCGATCGCTCGAAATCTTAACTTAGATCGGACAAGCACAGCGTGATCGCCGCACCGACAGTGAGCGTTTAAGCAGCGCGATACGCAGTCATGCCACGCCACGGTGATCGGATACGAGCAAATGATACAAGTGTGGACGCACATTTAGACGATTTGGCGTGATTAAGCCACAACGACACATTAAAAATATTTTTCGCTTTAGTGACCTCCAAAAAGTCCGTAACAGTCATTTTTTTAAATATCTTCAATGCGTTATAATTGCGTGCAACGTTATTTTTTATGAGTGTAGATATCGCGATATTTCTGTTATATAGAAACGCGAGTGTTCGTCGCTTTGCTCGAAGTATTGCTCGGAGATGCGGACGACACCACAGTTCACCATGTCCTATCATTAGAATAATAGCTTGTTTATTATTTCTTACACGTCGTACCAGAGTACTTTCTAAAACTCCTTGTAGTTAAAAGTGATCAGTTGTTTTAACTACAATGATACTTACGATTTCTAAAAATAAGTCTATAAATAAATACCAATTAACGTATTGAACTAGAACTTATAATTATAACAATCATAATGGAAAGAACAATTTTATCTAGTCACGCCGATAAAAAAAAGTTTTCTATTTTGCATAAAAGGTAAAATTGTTCTTTCTCTGTTCTTTACATTTCTGAGACACCAAATTTAATTAATTTCTCTAGGTAAAATATATTTCCTACCTATCATTTTGCATAGAACCTAAGTGCCATAAGTACCTATGTATATCAATGTGTTGGTTGGCAATGATTTAACTGGTTGGCTATGTGTACAGAAAATCAACTTAGGTCAACCAGTTTTGTCCTGAGGGAGATATGACTCTAATCAATGTTTATTTATGTATATGGTAACAACAAGATTATACTTGCACCAGAGGCGAAGCGGTAGTTAAGTATTCAATTCATAAGGAAACTGGGGCAAACTTGGTTTGTCTATGATGTTAGAGAAGAGCGCCCCAATTCGCTGCAATTAACAGTCAGCGATAGATTTTTTCATATATCTACCTACCTATAAGTTCTAGACCTCGCGAATCTTTCAACCCCCATATCACCGCAGATTTGAAAAAAAAACTGAATCATCAAACAAAATCCATATAATAATGCGACCTGTAGAGGAATACAGCCGTACATCCGGATATACGAAAGCATTTTTGCCCAAGTTGAAACGGAGACGCTTCGCTCGCTCGAAAATAAAAGCGTTTTCAGAAATAAATATTATGTATTGTCCCTGTTGGAATATTGTGTAAGGGATTCCCGACTTTCTGCGCAGTGCATCTGCATACTTTGCTACATCCTACAGTACTCTGTCAAATAGTACTGGACCCATTGGTTGCAAATTGGCTGTCCCTGGAAGCACTGGAGACGAAATGCCGTGTCATTACCAAAAAAAAAATTCATGCAGTTTAAGTGAGAGCCGAGATAAACGTGTTCCTGTTTACTATATACATTCGTCATATTCTTCGGTATGCCATTTCCAGTGGTGCCAATTGCCAGTTCCAATGCTCTAAGCAGAGAACAAATCAATAAAGGACTGGCTGGCTACATTCGTTTAGGTATATTGAATTTTGAAATGAATTGTTGGAAAACTAGGTGAAGAGCAATAAGAATTAGGATACTATTGACCTAAATCGTAAAATTAAATGGCAAAATTCACAAATGTCAATAAAAACCCTTAAATAAAACGGCCATAATGCAAAGAAAACGGCCGTACTTTGTACAGCAATTCCATACAATGCAATTTCGCTTACTTTGCTCTCAGGTGTATTTAATCGGTCTCGAGTCGTTAATTACATGCGAATTCGATACATACACTCCGCTAGGTTTTAATTGAACGGTGGCTTGTCTTATGCAGGTTTATGTTGAATATGCACGGGGTGGGGGCTATTGTCGCTCGTGAGTGTTGTGTCACGAGATCGTGATGTATGTCGCTTTGAATGAAGTCAATTGGGTTTGGAAGAAAGCTTGCAGGGAGGGGCGCGATGTAGTCTCCAGTGAGTCTCTTTTGACCAGTATGTGAATAACTCGTGCTAGTGAACACGCGCACCTTTGGATATTCCTTTTTGAGATCACGCCGTAAGTGTTTTACTTCACTTAAATATTTTTTCGCTTAATACTTTGAAGTCAAATCTTGAATAGATATATAGACAGAGTACCTTTCTTAATATGGCGCTTAGCGATATTTTTTTTTCGCTTTTAGCTATGCGATTGTGAGTCGTTTTATTGTTAAATATTATTAGTAGAAACGCACTTTTTACGAATTCAAGCTAGTTCCAAGTATGTTTTGAATAATTTAATTCATCAAAATGTTTTCTTTTTAATTTTAGGAATATATATTTGATAGGTATATATTTATAAACATTTGTTATAAATTACTTCTTAAAAACTTTATACAACGCAGGTCTTGTCCTGAATGAATTAGGGTTTAATTTAAATAAAACTTGTTTATTAAATTTATAAGTATTATGTAAAAAATATTAAGTAAACATGAATGAAACATACGTTTAATATCAGGTACATAACTGATTTACATCGTAAAACATAGGTAGCTATTGCACGCCAGTGCAATACGAGGCGTTTATAATTCCTTAGAAGGAAGAGTGCAATGCCAATGTAGTTCTTCGAACACGAGTAGGGCTGGTGCGCCGGCGGGCCAGCGCGGCGCCGGCGCCGGGTCGGCGCTAGCCTAGTAGGAAGCACACAAACCGGGCCGGAAGTGTTACGTAAGTGCCGCGGGCAGCCGGAACCATTTCACTGGAATTAGCTTGTCGTAGACCGTCGCTCGCGACGGCATGACATCTTAACGCGAGCTCTTAAAAGTTCAATAAATAAGGAAACTACACACCTTTAGTTAGGTTTCCATCATTTCTCACCATTGATCACATCTTCACACTTTCATTCTTCGCAGTTACTCGAGATAGATATCTCATGGTCTAATAAACATATTATTATTGATATAGTAGAGAAAGTTTGTGTCTTGCTATAGTTAAGATGCGAAGAAAATTATACTTAATCTAGGGATATATTATAATTTTAAACAAAACAGGTTTCGTATTTCAATTTCATTTATTACTATTCAATGTAACATGCAGTAGTAATATCATATTTAAGTTTATTTGTCTTTTTCAAATTTACATAATTTAAAAAGTTTAACTAGGTTTTCTTCCAATGAAATCAAATACTTGGTTTTTTTTAATAAATCAAACGCACAGTTTACGTAGAAAGTCATACAGAAGTACATACTAAGACGAATGTAATTTAGAAACTGAACAGCTGCTCCTCTTGTGCGCCGTCACAATTTTGTCAATTATCTCATTTAGAGAATCGCATATTTCTTTCACATTTATTGATAGTTTTAAAATGGACATTGCAATAGTTTTAAAATGGATTCAAGTTAATTCTTGGTGCAATACATTCTGATAAAGTAATAATATGTAAACAATAAATAACCTATTTAAATAAAACAATTTAAGGGATTATATCGCGTATATTACCTCATTTAATGACGGAAACAGAAGGAAATAAATAACCTATATAACTAATGTTAAAACTTGTTTTTTTTTTGGTTCAGTTGGTTTGTTTTTTCTTCACAAAACAACGAAACGAGATATACTTTTGCAGGAAAATGACACAGGTTTCTTAACATCCCGGAAAAATGTACAGTTTCCGAGGGATACTTTAGCAAAATACCTTTGACAAGTAAGCAAATCTAGACTACGATTTATTTGGCAAGATTTTCGATTACCATCAGGTGATATTGAAGTCAAAAGCTTGCCTATCTAACATAAAATAATTACGTACTGCAGTGAGCTCCATACGATGAAGTTGAAACTCAATACAGCGAAAAAACGATCCGAATGGAGGTCGTGATAAAGCATAACTCTTTGACACACTGACGCATTCTACTTTGGTTGCAGAAATGAACCGGTCAGAGCGGTAGTGACCACACAATACATAATTGCCTGTCATTACGTCAAGTCTTTAGCCCGAATCCACGAGTCCGTGCTGTGAGCTCCGCCTAATTTAATTTCGAACTACGCGTAGGTACCGTATAAGTTGTTTTAGCATGCTCATATAATTCAATCATGCACAGGTAGCTATCGTTTGATCAGGCTGGAAGACATTGCAGTGTAATTTTGGTTACGCAAGACAAGAAAGTACACCGAAGTGACTCTAATAACTCCACTTAGTTATGGCTCAGGTAACATATTTATCAATGGCGGATTTGCTTTTATATTGAGAATGGAGCGTTATGCAAATGACTTAATAGATCGTTAACTTGTCAAGCAATGAAAGCAGTTGTTCTCTTGTTTGAATTAAATTATGCCTTCAATTGGCGCAAATTAAACAGAATTCTATATATCAAAATAATTCGTATACATTTATGTAGTCCAATTATATCTACTCGTATTAAGTACATTCTGCGAGTCTAAAAGTGTTGAATTACTTAATAAGAGATTAAAAGCATACGCCTTACGTAGGGCAGCCAATATCACTTGTTCCACTCAGATCTGTATTTTGATGATATTGTACGTGACATGATAAATTTAATTATTACTAGATTCGTGCTCGTCCCGCTTAGGATCGAAATCAAGATAATTTATTGTCGCAGTAACGTACGACGTGCGTCTATATTTGCCGTAAGTAGATAATCAAATCACACAGCGACACGGCACGAGCTCTCTAACTGACAAGCGAACACTTTTTAGTCCACTGAATTGATTCCTTCGTAGTGTATTAAATAGATTGGACGAAAGTCGCTACTTTAAAATTCATCGCAAGCAACATTAGAGATTCTTTTTCGGTAGATTAGAAGGCCTAAAAGGTAAGGTAGTTTCACTCATGCCACACTCAAAGAATTTTTAATCGCTTATAAGCATAATATATAAAACGATGTAACAACATCGTCTTGGAATTTAAATTTTAAAGAAGTATGTATTTGAGTGACGAAGTTTACAAGACTGATATTTTTTTCAACTTACTTACTTAACTTAATGATACCTAAATCTACCTACACGTAATGAAGGTGGAAAGCAGTAACTAGATATGTCGGTCCATATATATGCATCGTTATGTACTTGAATGCAAAAGAATACTCTAAATTAATGTATAGGGTATGTTTACTAGCTTATTCCCGCCTGAGACTATTAAGAAATTTACCGTCAACTAAAAGGTGAGCTTCGTTCGCGGAGGAGAAACAGTCATTAACGTGTTTATTTTTCTTCAGCGTAGTTAGGTAAAAAGTACCCTATAACTATCTGTGTCTACCAAAAATAGGTGAAATCCGTTTAGCCGATTTAGCGTGATGAAGCCACAAGGGCACATAAATAATATATTAAAAAATCGGTTAAGGTGACCTCCAATAATACGATACACTAGTTCTTTTGAAAATATTTTCAATGTACAGACATAGATGTTTGGTTTGTGATGGTTTTCCTTTATGAAGGAGATACATTTCCATAGACGTTGAATTGGTTTTGATATGAATGAAAATGTATGAAATTTGAAATATATATATTCTGTATTAAATATATTTAAATATGTGTTAAATTATAGAAAATACTTTAATATGTTAAAACAAAACCAGCCAAATCGGTCAAGGCAAAATGAAGGGTTTCATACCCGATCGGGATGATATTGTTACTACTTTATACCAACATTTATGTTGAAAAAATGTATCACCAAACGTAAACGTTTATTTATTTATGTTCCGTGTAATAAATTTTAACTCCAATGTAACCGCCTTTTCGAAAAATTCCATCGTGCCTTCGTCATAAAAGCATCTCGTAAAAAAATCAAGTTTCTAGATTCAGCAGTTCGGCTCTGCGTGAATGAAGTCAGGTCAAGCTTATGACCCTAATTTTGTCAGCGAGTATTAGGTTATTTATTGTCAATGTTTGGTTTGAGTTCATTTTCTTTTGCTTACATCCCTAATTTACCCCCCCTAAAGGGATGAATTTCTAAAACCGGTGAAATTACTTTTCTTAACTTTTAATCAAGATTTCATTCACAAAGTTTTATATCTCTAACTTAAAAAAAGGGGATGAATTTCAAAAAAAATATTAATTATCCCTTGCCTACGTTATACTTAAATATCACTGGGCATAAATCAATTCTCTGGCGTTAGTAGTTTAGGCTGTGCGTTTATGAGTCTTTTTTTATTTATATGTATACTATTATATAATTGTGAAAATGAAATATCTGTACAATGTAGATATTTTCAAAAAATAATTGTAACAGACTATTTGGAGGTCACTTCATCGGAAAAAAATATTGTAGTTTTTGTATGTGTCGTTGTGGTTTCATCACGCCAAATTGGATTTCAACAATTGTTGGTACACGGGTAGCTGGGTGGGTATCCACAGATGGTTATGGTTATAGAATACTTATACTACGTTGAAGGTAAAAATAGGTGTATTGACTTTATCTCCTCCACGTAAGTAGTTGCAGAAAAACTAGGAGAGACGTCAGGCTACCCAACAGGTTACTACCTGTAGTAACCCGGTAGAGAGATTAAACAAGTTGCTATAGATATTGTTACTCGTACATGCCGAAATCTATGAAGCTAACAAGTTTGAATCTTTCAACTCATGAGTACAATAAAAAAATCTGTTAAATGCGTGTATGACTCGCGCACCGAGGGTTCCGTACAATCTAAACCTAACTAAGCGGTTAAATTTAGTCTACACCTGGTATCTGTGGCGTAGGATACAAATGAAGCGCAAATTTAACATAACCGGGTTGTACAGTACAGTACAGTACAGTACAGTACAGTACAGTACAGTACAGTACAGTACAGTACAGTACAGTACGGTACAGTACAGTACAGTACAGTACGGTACAGTACAGTACAGTACAGTACGGTACAGTACAGTACAGTACAGTACAGTACGGTACAGTACAGTACAGTACAGTACGGTACAGTACAGTACAGTACAGTACAGTACGGTACAGTACAGTACAGTACAGTACGGTACAGTACAGTACGGTACAGTACAGTACAGTACAGTACAGTACAGTACAGTACAGTACGGTACAGTACAGTACAGTACAGTACGGTACAGTACGGTACAGTACAGTACGGTACAGTACAGTACAGTACAGTACAGTACGGTACAGTACAGTACGGTACAGTACAGTACAGTACAGTACAGTACAGTACAGTACAGTACGGTACAGTACAGTACAGTACAGTACGGTACAGTACAGTACAGTACGGTACGGTACAGTACAGTACAGTACAGTACGGTACAGTACAGTACAGTACAGTACAGTACGGTACAGTACAGTACAGTACAGTACGGTACAGTACAGTACGGTACAGTACAGTACAGTACAGTACAGTACAGTACAGTACAGTACGGTACAGTACAGTACAGTACAGTACGGTACAGTACAGTACAGTACAGTACATGTAACGTAGTAGCTAACTTTATATTTTTGGCCCTTGGTCTATTTTCATCTATCCTTATCCTTATCCTTATCCTTACTATATTATAAACGTGAAAGTATGTATGTACGTTCCACTATTGCGCAAAAACTACACAACAGATTTGCTTAAAACTCTTCAGTAATATAGCTTAGATATCAGAATAGGACATAGGCTACAATTTTTGAGGATATTCATTCAAAAAATTGATTTTTTTAACAATAATTGGAAAAGCCTTAGAAAACTCCGAGTTTTGTTCATTGTGACACTTTATTGCGAAGAATTATATCAACAAACAGTTGCTAGGAAACCAATTTGACACGTTAGTGTCTATTTGTGTAAATTGTGACATTTTCGTCTCTAAATAATGTATAAGCAATTGGTAACCTATCAACAGTAATACTACCTACACGATTAAGCAAAGAACACACCTTCCGTATATGACGTAACATACAAATAATAATGATAAATGATAAACATTATGTTAGAAAAGTATGGTTTATAAATACGATGCATACATAAAGCGGCACTTTTTAACAATAAATGGAAAATCATCACTTTATGTTAACTCTGAAATGTTTATTCCGAAGAATTATAAAGAAATAATTGCTTTGAAACCAATATGACACGTTAGCGTAACTGGATGGCGTTAGTGGTACACGCTTTTTTGTTCTTTGTTTTTAATAATTTGCGTAATTTTTGCATCATAATAAAAATCATCATCATTCATGATGAAATGAATTCAAGAAATATCATTTTTTTTTGTAATGTCATCTAAGTTTGTATGGAAAACCTGTAATTATTTGAATAATTGTTATAATATTTCGCGTATAGACTCTTCATTTAAAAGTAATAAATCACATTTCAGCATTTTTGGAAATTCATACCTGAAAAGGGTGAAATAAAGGGTAACAGTCTGGGTCAAAAGTACAGTCCGCTGCAGAGAAAAGTAACCCCCCTGCCATACTAACATTGTATGGCAGAGGGGTCACGTTTCTCTGCTGCTGACTGTACAATGGCATATTAAGGGTATTTTGAAGCGCTGAATAGAAATTTGAAAGACATAAGAGGGAACGATGGTATGATGGGTATCACTATGTTGTTAGCTGGAAACTTTCATCAGACTCTCCCCGTAGTTTCGAGGGGAACTCGAGCTGATGAAGTTAAAATTTGCATTAAGGCGTCAAATATTTGGCCTTTAATCAAAAAACTTAAGATAAATATGCGAGTGCACCTTAAGGGTGATTGCGCTGGAGAATTCTCCGACCTTCTGTCATGCTATAAACTATCGCGTAGAGTTTTTAAATGCACTTAACCCACCCGGCCTACCTTCTCAGTTACTTATCTTAAAAGTGGGTGCTCGAGTAATGTTGCTGCGAAATCTTAATCAGCCGAAGTTTTGCAATAGAAGCCATCGTAATTACTGACTTTGCTCGAGGTGAATCTGTGAACATATATACCCCGGATACCATTTATACCCTCGAAATACCAATTTGAATTTAAAAGGCTGTAGTTCCCCCTTAAGGTCTGTTTCACAATCAATAAGTGTCAGGGTCAAATACAAATACAAAATACAAATAACTTTATTTTGCTTGAAATATGCTACAGAAGATGGTCAGACTATATTAAAGAACAATACATACTTCACCAGCATCTGGCATGCAAAATGTTACAACTTAACAACAAAAAAATTATCAGTCAGTCACGGAAAACGGCAGGAATAGATCTTAGGGGGACTGCTTCTCGCACGGGCAGTTTTAGGTGGCTTGCTCGAGAGTAAGCTCTCCACGCAGCTTGGTCTTAAGTTCAATATTATCAATAGTTAAATCTCATTTGTCCAATTTCACCTTTTTTTCCAAATTACAGGTATATACAAAAGTAACGTGACATAACACTATTGACAGATAATGCATAGCTTAAACTGCGGATGGTAGGAATACGAGAATTGAAACACATATTCCTTTAGATGATGTACAATACGTAGAGGCGCACTAAGGAAGGATTTTTTGAAATTCGAGCTATACGCGGACGAAGTCGCGGGCAAAAGCTAGTACTATTATAAAGTTGTAAAAATGAAATTTCTGCATATTGAAGATATTTTCATAAAAAATAATTGTAACGGACTATTTGGAAGGCATTGAATCGAAAAATATTTTTAGTTAACTTTTTGTATGTTTACATGTGTCGATGTGCCTTCATCACGCCAAATCGTCTTCAACAATTTTTGTTACACGGGTAGCTGAGTATCCCCGGATGGTTATTGGATATTTTTATCCAACTACGCTATTGAAAAAAAGAGGGGTTATGACTTGTTCTCTTCCGCGAACGAACGTTGCGGGCGCCTTCAAGTAGGAAATAAAGATATTTTTTTAACATTGCTTATAATATAACTTATTTCCATTATAAAATGGATAGGTACCCTAAACTATAATATTATAAGGTTGTATAATGAAATGTCTGTATATTGCAAATATTTTCAGTGAAATAAGTGGAACTGGCTATTTGAAGGTCACTGGGGCAATTTTTTATTATTTTATTATTATGTTTCTACGTATGTATTACGGCCTGATCACGTCAAAACGACTGGATAAATTACAACCATGTTTAGGGTTCCGTAGCCATGGCAAAAACGGAACCCCTATGTTTCGACATGTCCGTCCGTCCGTCCGTCCGTCCGTATGACAAAGGCCTTTTATTCAAAAACTATATAAGGTGTGTAATGATGAAATTTGGATTTGAAGCATAGGTGTCCTGTGTAAGCCGCTACTTAGGGGGTTCACTCCATACATGTAACCGAAACTGAAAAAAAATGTTTGAGCAAATATCAATGTATGGCACATATTTCGAGTTCATCTAAAAAAAAATACTTCTAACGAAAATTGTAGTCAACATGATCAGACATACCGTTTTTAAGTTATTGCCAAAAAACTGCGCTTGTCAGCAAAAGGACTTAAGTGCCGGGGAGATACGCTCTTTTGTCAGTGTTTTTTTTTCATATCGTATTTTTTAAATCTGCTGTGCATTTTTTCGTATAAACGGCTGCGGAGCCCTTCAGTGAGCATGGTCCGACATGCTCTTGGCCGGTTTTTTTTAAGTATACAATACTTACATTTCCCGATTACACCGAAGGAAAAAACAGGTTTATGACTTATATCTCCTCCGCAAACGAAGTCACGGGCACATAGTGTCTATTCTTATTATATTGCCTTATTTTGGAAGCGCGTTCGCGTTGTATTGCGTATGTTAACATATTTATTGTATAAAATGTTGAAGTTATATCGATTGATATTACCGGTAAATTATGTACAGAAACCAAATAAGTTTCGTTAAAAAATCATATAAGTTAGAGAATAATAACTGTATAGAAGAGGCGGTCAAGCAAGGCACGCGAGAGTTGGGCGAGGAAGCAAAAACATTAATGTTATACATACGCGTCCTACCGCTTTCCTTCCACACCTCGAAGTATACCTACCACTTTTCCATTATAATATAAGCATACATTTAACATTGTGAAGACTGGACGCCGCGCCGTTTGGCAAGCCTGTTTCTACTACCAGAAGGTATGCTTTTCTTGCTGGATAGTAGATATATCAATTGCTTATTCGATATTCGGTTGATAATTTCACAAAGTTTTATCTAGAACTAGATACGACTATGTATGTATAAGTGAAAATTAGGCAATCAAATGATAGAAATCACGAATTATTATGCAATATTTCCAGAGTTCAGGTCCCTTCCTCCTAAATTCCTCCTTCCTCTTAAATAAATTTGCCATGTATTCTTGTTGCGCTAGATCATGAGGCTTCTGTTGATCTGTGTCCTGGCGGGGGCCGCGTGCGCCAGGGAGGAGGGCTGGCAGCCCATCGTGCCGGAGTCCTCTCTCACCTACACTACTTACGTTAAGTCACCGGAGAGGTCATTGGAATCCAGGTTAACTATTTTATTTCGTCAGTCTCATTCGATTTTGAATATGTTTATTTTAATTACATTGTTAGTTAAGACACTTAAGTAGCGGAATGGCTGAGAAATATGTATATATACATCCGATTTGTCTAGGTCGGATTCCGATGTTTTATGATTGAAACTATGTTACAGTTTATTTACTTTTTTACAGTCCGCATTTAAAAATAGTGAACCGAAGGCCGGCAAACCACAATTCTTTCTCGGGCGGCAAACTGTCCGGCGCTGGACCCCCGGGGGACTCCGATGCCTGCAGCGTCTACAAAGTCTCCATGAACCAGGAGCTCTTCTACCAGTACCTGGAGTATGAGAAGGATTTGCCTGATCTGAAAGAGTTTACTCTTTGCATGTGGTCGAAATTCCACAATCATTCTGAAGACCATCCCTTGTTCTCATATTCGGGTGAGTGACAATTTAGGTAAACCGTAAGTGTCAAAAGAGCTTTGAAATCGAGATGAATGGTATGTAACAATATTTGGGGGAGGTCGTGGTCACACGTCGTCGTCGATCGTGGTTTTATTATGCAAGCCGCTCTCTCTCTGACACATTGATGAAATCGAATTGAAGAGAAAAATATCATTAAATTGTTCTCCATAAAATACAATAATTAAGTACTGATATTACGCATAATTAAGGCAAAATTATTTTTGAATCAAGATTACGCAGTTTGTGAAATTTATCGATTACCGATGGCCGTCAGTGAGGATAGCGTCGTCTCTCGATGCAATTACCTGCACTTACGGGACACGCACGTTTGTTTGCAAAACCTCAGCGTTCCACGGTCTATTATTGTGCAATATAACCTGACGAAACCTCAGCTCACCAAGAAATTATAATTTTATTTCAATGTTTGTGCTTCTTTCCATTTATAACCACATATGTGTCAATATGCCTATAGTTGGAGACAGCCCCAAAGAGATATCAGCATGGATATCTAACAACGCCGAAGCTAGCTACTTCAGCATGGCAGTGCACGGACAGACGTTCTTCAGGCTCAATTATCCTCTTAAACTCAACACGTGAGTATAATTTGTAACCATTATTGCACCAACGGGATGTGTTTTTATGATGACTTAGTAAGATTATCTTTAATATAGCCGTTACAAACACTTAACGCCATATGACTCGAATTTGAGTAAAGAAATATAATGTTGCGTGGTAATCTAGGTAATGTAGACGATACAGTGAGCACATTTAGCAATTTTTTATCACTACTCGTACTCAAAACTGTCACGTACCGCATACTTTACTGTAGGGTCAAAGGAAGAGTCCCAATTGACCCATGTTTTGGATAAGAAATCTCTATTATTTACCATTACCCAGTAATATCTAATTCATATGGGTTAGGGATGGATATCAGTGGCGAATGGAGATAAAATAATTGTTTCATGCAAAGCCGCTGTCCTTAACGCGGCTGGTTTACGTGCCCCGGGGCTATTCAGTGCTGTCCTTTCACGTTACTTCAATTTGTGCAATGTTGAATCATCTTAATATTTTCTTTTTAGTCTTGTTAAGTAGGTTTTGTGAAATTTCATAATGTGTCCAAACTTGTCAAAGGTTTGAAGGTTGTGCGGTTTTGCAAGTGTACATTAGTGTGTATTAGGCTCTTGTATTGGTACCAGCTGTTTAAGATATTTGTCGCTTGTTAAAATTTTCACAGTATACCTACATAATGTACACTTGCAACCAGTCGGAGGAGAAATTTGTTCCCCGATGAAGCAAATATTTTGTGATGAGGTCGATTAGATATAAGTTTTTCCTCAGCCGTAATTCGAGTGTGTTGTTGTTTGGAGTATTTTTGTTTGTCTACTAGAGCCTAATAAGAATTGGTTCGAGAACCCGATTACTGAGTTAAACTGTAACAGATTTTAATGTTATTGACGACTTAACTATAATGTGTTTTCATGTTAGAACAGGTATCCATACTTACTTATTTTACATGCGAAAGTCTGTATGTCTATTTGTCTATCGGTTATCTTTTTTCGCTTTTAAATCGTTAAGATTTATATAAAGTTTGAGGAGGAAATAATTTAAGATAAAGAAACGATATTGGATGGTTAGAGTACCGGAAATCACCAAGCAATCAATAAATCAGGCTACTCAGTTCTCGGTAACGCAGGCGATGCCGCGGGTGAATGAACGATAATTATAAGGTAAGTTTAAGGGTAAGTTTCAGTTTAGAGGTATTTTGATTGAACTCCACATAAATAATTGATCATATTGATACAATTGCTCCGTAAAGTACTTAACGTACGTACTTAAGAGTAGTTATAACGTCATTTAAAACACAACGCTTCACACAACTTGTTATTAATCATATTAGGACACAAATAATTTTGCATACAATTTTACAAGAGGAATAAATCAAAATCGAGTCAAATAACTTTTCCTACTAAGTGCTGTCACATACATTAAAATTATAAAATGCTAGGTGACTCATACAGTTCTGACACCCGTGACAACCTTAGCTGAGTTAATAATTATTTAAAATTGAGTAGGTACTTACGCGCTAAAACAAAAACCCTTCAAAAACAGTTAATAATTCGAAAATAGTGGTTATAGTTTTAGTAGGAAAAAAATAAAAACTCTTTACAGTGTTAACATATTTAACTACTAATTATGTCTCTTTTTGCAGGTGGTATCATTCATGTCAATCTTGGAATGGAAAAACAGGTGAATGGCAAATTTGGGTGAACGCTGAACGAGTGGGAAGAGGATTCCATAATAGGGTATGGTACAAGCCCGCGGGCTACTCAATATCAACGGCTTTTCACTTTGGGGAGTTCATAACAGTTTAGTTGATCATAATTAGTATGTGTCAACATAGCAAGGCAAAACAAAACCGAGCCGTCATTACGCAGCCTGCAAAAAAGAAAAAAATCAACAATTACGAACTTTTTGGCCGTTTTGTATAAACCAGGCGAGACAAAAAAATATTTATTAATGAACTTATTATATTTTCGAAGTAAAGGGACGAGTTTCAATAATAAGAAATAGTTTTCTTATAAATTTATTAGCGACATTATAATTTCAGTTGGTAGGCCACATAATTAAAGGCGGCGGCGTTGCGGTCACAGGTCAAGAACAGAGTCTTTTATATAGCAAAGATGGTCTGGAGCCCACTATAAGTAAGTTCTGTTAACAAGACATTTTCATATTGAAATGAGCAGTGTTCGACTGAATCTTTCAAGTTTATACATTTATACTTGCCACGATTATGGCATTTTGTAATATTTATTATAGGTGCGTATTCATATAATTACAGAGCAATCTGGACTGATGGGTGAAGTGACAATGCTTCAACTGTATCACGTAGCTTTGACTGCGGGCAAAGCCCATAAGGACCACAAGCACCACCACGCACACCATTTCAAGCACGACGGCACCCCTGTCGAGGCGTCCACGGAGGCCGCGACTGAGCCGCCTTCGCCGGAAGCGACGCCGCTTGGAAACGGCCACTTCCTCATCGGTGGACAACTGCAACTCGCGCCCAACTTGAACCTGGCCGGTGCCTCGCAACAGCAGATGGTCCCTGTCCAACTGTCTAACGGTCTTCAGCTTCAACAAGGATATATCAATGGACAACTGAGCAACAGAATTGTCTCCGAACAACTTCTCAACAGCGTTCATCAAATTCCGTCTGCTCAACAACCTGTCAATCCTATTCCTCAAATCTCCTTAGTCGATCTACCTGCATCATCATCTATTGGTCAAGGCCAGAGATTTTCAGTCAGGCAACCGTTGGGTCCATCCAAAGCATCAACGGTAACTTTATCTGGCTCATTACTTAACCCAGCAAATGTACAATACATCGATGACACATCTTCACATAATTTGTACAGACGAGATTCGAAAAAACGTGATAAAAGAGATAATCCAGAGAAAGAGTTGGATCAACCGGCGACAGGTAATTCAAATCTTTTAATATTGCTTTTAAGATGATGCATATGCAATTAGTTAAATTCTAGAGAGCAAAATAACCCACGAACGAATGGTATCCCTTCATGTTCGTTATTTTCATTTGTAGTTACTAATGTAATTTGCCATAATGGGCACTGATTTCATTTACCCTAATATGATACACCAAATGTTTGAGTGCCACAATACTCAAGGGTCATAAATGTTATAATCCCCAATAATTTATGCCATAACAATCATTTGTCATTACTACGTAAACCCCGGGTAGCTTCATTAGATTTTTTGCAACCCTCAGAGCAGAAACAGAAGCCCCACAACGTGGGGCTTCGTCGACTGACACGAGGGTCGATATAGATTTCTGGGTCAGGTTAAGCTAGGCGAGCGCGGTGAACGGTTGTTCAGTACAAAAAAAAAGTGTCTGCATCAGTGTTATTACACATAACACTAGTAATAAACGCCTGGAGAAAATGCTCGAGCAATATTACGCACTCTGAGTATTTTATTAGTATGCAAATTATAAAAGAAGAAGTCGCGACTGACTGACTGACTCATCAACGCACAGCCGAAACTACTAACGCCAGAAAATTGTTTTTTGCACAGTCGGTTACATTTATTACGTAGACAAGAGAAAAGAAAAAAAAAGAAAATTCATCCCCTTAGGGGGTAAACCAAGGGATGTAGGTTTGTATGTGAGACGTAAAATTATTGGACTTACAAACTTCGTACAAAGATTGTGTGTTTAAAGTCAAAAATCTTAAATTTAGTTTTTTTAAGTCATCCTCTAAGGGAGGTAAAACAAGGGAAATCTCCTTAGGGGATAAAAGAAAGGAATTTCCCTGCAATTCATACCCCATGGTAATAAAACAAGGGATGAAATAATTTATGCGCAACGTACAAATCGTAAAATCTTTGGACTTAGAAACTTAAAATCATGCAAAAAGATTGTGTGTTTAAAATTAATAAAACTTAAATTCCGGATTTTTCTAAATTCATCCCCTAAGGAGGTCTTCAATTAGTGCATGTTACCAGTGATGACCTACGGAACCGAGACGTGGTCTCCAACTATAGGCCTCTTAAGGAAGCTCAGAGGAAGGGATGAAAATTTGTATGTGAAACAAAAAATCTTTGGACTAAGCAACTTAAAAATTTCGCAAAAAGATTGTCTGTTTTAAATCGTATATTCTTAATTTTATTAAATTCGTCCCCTAAGGAGAGAAAATAAGGGATGAAAGTGGGTGTGTAATGTTTTTAATAACAACTTTTTTCGAATTTTCATTTTACATAATACGAATTGCATAATTTTGACCTGCAGAAATGATGATATAGTTTAAAAACAAAATGAATATAAACGGACTGCATAATTTCGAATGTAATAATAGTTTAGTTGCATAGTAATTTATTTGCATAACAAGTAATCAGTATAATGGGCACTGTGTATAGTATTTATTGCTCATAACGTTATTTTTTCATAAAAACCAAGATCATATGGTTAAAAGTATATAAACGCCTACTAAACGCATATCTAATTTGAATAGGCATCCTACACAAATGCAAGGACAATTATGTTACACAGCGTCGGTTTTTGCTCAGTGAAATAGGCAATGGTAGGAATCGTAAGCCAAGTCGGACCTACGCGGCTCGCTCGCTTCGCTCGCTCGTTAGAGTCGCAGTCCAACCTAACACTCCTCCTCGCTTCGCTCGTCGTCGTACCTAAACCTAAGCCAAGTCGGACCAGCCTTAAGATGAAATAGGCAATGGTAGGAATCGTAAGCCAAGTCGGACCTGCACGGCCCCCTTTGTGTATTCTGCGTCTCCTTCATCTATCTCTGTGCGTTTGCATGCGTTTAGGACAATCAAAGTTATGCCAAATAGACGGAACCCTATTATATCTTGTAATCCTGATACTAAAATATGTTATGTATTATGACCGTTATAGTCATCCTAACACTCCTCCTCGCTTCGCTCGTCGTCGTACCTAACGGTGTCCTTCCTAGGTACGTAAAGGTAAAATACGCAGATTGTATAAAAATACTTTGATTGGCACCGAGTATATCATATAACATTATGTCACCCGATCATTCGTTAAAATTTAGTTCTTAATTTTAATCATTATACTGAATGTAACATACATAACATACATAACAAGGAAATAACTCCTAATGATCGTTATAAGGAATGTTTTTATTATTATACAGCATTCTGTTTTTTAATGATTATGAACAACATCATTATGCATTTTGTTTTTATACATCATGTTTAATATGAGTTTTAATAGTAGTTAAATGAAATTATGCTAAAAGTTTGTATTAAAATTGAACGGCACCCGATGAAAGTTTGCATGTGAAACGTAAAGTCTTTGGACTTAGAAACATGAAATTTCGCAAAATGATTGTCTACTTAAAGTATCATATTATGGGCACAGTTGTGCCTGATGACGCCTTATACTATCGCATAGAGTTCCTAAGCCTTGTCTGAGAAGCTGTCACCAGTTAAAGAGATAGGTGATGTCGGTGCTGCATGGGGAGCGTTGTCTTCTCACCTCATAGAGGCCGCTTCAATTATTTTGGGCATGAAAAACCCGTATAATAAAGACTGGTTCGATGAGAATGATGAAGCTCTCAAGGATGCCTTCGACAAACATCGAGTCCTCTTGCGACAGTATACTAGACGCGGCGGAAGCGTTGCGGTGGTCAAAAAGGGTGACCTTGAATTGCGCAAACTGTCTCGAGAATTCAAAGACAGGTGGTGGCAAGACATTCAGTGGTTTGCTGACACAGACCAGCTTGGGGAGTTTTACTCCAAGGTACGTAAGCTGATTGGTACGTCCTACCAAGCAAAAGTGCCTTTGAGGTCTTTAGCCAGTATGCACTTGTTGAAAAACAAGGAGAATGTACTAAGACGCTGGGCTGAACATTTTAACACTTTGCTCAACGTAGATCGATCAGCTAATCTACACAATATTAGTTTAATGCCTCAACTCCCTCCAGCCACTGAGCTGGATGAGGCTCTGTGCGTCAACTACAAGAAAAAAGTAGAGAACAGGGTCGTCAGCTGTATCTCTGCTTTGTTGACTTAAAGAAAGCATTTGATAGTGCGCCTCGTGAAGCTCTCTGGATGGTGCTGGGAAAACTAGGGTGCACTAAAAAGTTTGTAGGACCTCTGAGACTCTTGCATGACGATATGCAGTGCTGCATCTCTGTAGATGGTGAACAGTCACATATTTTCCCCGTAACCTGTGGGGTTAAGCAAGGGTGTGTCCTAGCGCCCACACTGTTTGCCTTGTACTTTGCGGTAGTAGTCAAGGAGGTCCTGCAAACTGTTTTTGATGGAGTCCGCGTCCGCTTCCGCACTGATGGCAATCTGTTCAACTTGGCTAGACTTAAGGCACGCACTATAGTCTCCTATGCACTGATCACAGAGATCATATATGCCGACGACTTGTGCTTTTTAGCGGAATCACCAGATGGCCTGCAACAGCTGATGTTCGGTTTACAAAAAGCATGCTGTAAGTTCAGCCTGAAGATCAGTGTCAAAAAGACGGATGTGATGTCGTTAGACACACATGGTCGTGAAACACTGGCCATTAAGCTTGGTGAGGATTTGCTAAAGCAGGTCGATAACTTTCGTTATTTGGGAAGCACTATAACATCCAAGTGTGACCTTGATGCTGAAGTCAACAGCAGGATCAGTGCTGCAGCTGCAGCTTTAGGAAAAGTGCGTTCCAAAGTTTTCTACTCGCATGACCTAAAATTGGCCACTAAGATTTCGGTATACATGGCGATTGTGCTGCCAAACCTCTTGTACTCCTCCGAGACGTGGTGTGTGTATCGCCACCACATTCGCACTTTGGATCGTTTCCACCATAAATGCCTTCGTACCATCATGAGGATCAGATGGTCCGACCGAGTGCGAAATACCGAAGTTCTACGACTAGCCAATGTCGGTGGCATTGAGGCCTACTTAATGCGTCGGCAACTTCGGTGGTGCGGTCACTTATCGCGTATGGCGGAGGAAAAATGTGGCGAAGCGCATCTTCTATTCTGAACTAGAGGAGGATCAGCGAAAGCATGGCGGACAACTCCTCCGTTACAAAGATGTTCAGAAGAGACATATGAAAAGACACCATTGAGCCCTCTCAATGGGAAGGTTTGGCAGCACAGCGTCCGGAATAGCGTGGGATTGTGAAGAGGCAAGTCTGCGGGTTCGAGGAGCAGCGTAAAGCTGACCTCGACGCTAAGCGCGATGATTTAAAGGCCCGTCCACCCGCCGCCATCAACTATAATTACATAAGCGGCATACTCACGTGTCCTCATTGTGACCGGGAGTTTGCTGCGAAGATCGGCTACATAAGCCATCTCCGGGTGCACCAGCGCCCGAACGATTAGGAGTCGAAGTGGTCGCCATGGCCGAGAACGGTCGGAAAGAGTAGTAGTAGTAGAGTTCCTAAATAGTTTAAACCCTTTTAGCCTTCTACCTCACATACTAAATGTTAAAGTTGGAGCACCTGTTATGTTAATGAGGAATCTTAGACCGCCTACATTATGTAATGTAACAAAACTGCAAATAAAAGCTCCATAAATACGTGTTGTCGAAGCTTCGGTAATCACTGGTTGCGCTCGAGGTGAAATAGTGTTTATTCCTAGAATACCGTTAATTTCATCAGACTACCTGTTTGACTCCAAAAGAACACAACAACCTCTTAAGTTATGCTTTGCAATGACTATTAACAAATCCCAGGGACATGCACTTAAACTGGCAGGCATTGATTTAAGAGAGGACTGCTTCTCTCACAATCCATTTTACGTCGCATGTTCCAGGGTGAGTTCTGCCAGCAGTCTGGTCATCTTAGCCCCCAAAAGTAGCGCCGCTAATGTTGTTTATAAGAGTTTATAAAAGTCTTACGTCAAAGTGACCAGCTACTTTTTTTTGGTTTCTTGCCCCGTGACTCAAAAAAGTTGACCTCATTTATATCCTTGTGTTCATTTAAAATATTATGCGGATGAAGTCGCGGGCGGCCGCTAGTAATTTATAAGGCGTATGAATAAGAAAAATGAAATGTGTGGCAAACATATCGATATTATCGGCATAGCACCTAAAAATTTAGGAAAATGAATATAAATTTATGGCAAATTAAATTCGGGTATATGAGATCATTGCGTATGAAATTGAGGCCAGCGAGAAGAAACCATTAAGGAGCTATTGCAAACTGAGTGAGATACGAAATAAATAAAATAGTTGAAAGAGAGTAACAATAAAGTGATCCACAAGCTGTAACACTGACTCGTAAAATATGTGTTTTAGGGAAAAAAGACAAAAGGGGCTTGGTTGCACTGTCAGACGGATCTATAGTGGACGAGGCCCTGTTAAGCTCAAACATAGCTGAGGACGACGATGCCACATTCCAACAGTCGCTCCTGAACGGACTCGCTGGCGTCGTTGGGAATCTCCCAATTCAAAATTTACAGAAGGAGACGGTAAGTGTTAGGTACCGATTACCATTAAGGTAAATACATTGCACCAAGCTGTCAGATAATGCCACGCAATTATTTTCAAATATAATGTTTGTTTATTAACACATTAAGCGCTATGTCACTCGAATCAGGGTGTACTTGCAGAGCGTCCAAGGCGTGTGAAGTATTATATTTTATATACCTAGCAAAAATTTTGGCGAACTCACAAGTACATTTTATCATTTAGCAATTAGATGTAAGATAATACGTATTTTAGGTGGACGAGCGGGAGCCCGCGGAGGCAGAGGTGAAGGCAGTGATGCAGGTGTGCAGCGGCTGTGCCTCCGAGCCATTTAAGAAGGCGCTAGTGCTCTCCTGGAGGTCCACGCCCAAGAAACTCCATAGCGGCGCGCACTACTACAAGGGTTTGCCTATATGTAGAGCATTTTAAGCACAACTTTAAATTCATAGTTATGACGAAGTAACTAGATTCTACGTGCAAAATTTTATAGTTGTGTTTAACGCCATAGAGAAGCATATTGTAATCAGTGACTTATTATATTATATATAGACGATAAACTATCCTAATTTTCGAGTGAATAATTTTAATGTAATTAAATTTCTATTTAAAGTTATATATTCAGATATAAGTAGTATATTTTTGATCAAGCGTGTGTCTCCTCCAATTTAATTTTGAGTGTATGTTACTCTTATTATAAGCGATCACATTGGTAAAGTGAGTTATTCGTATGAAATCAAAAATCTAAACCATTTTAATTCGCCTATATGTAAATATATTATAATAGACCTATAGTTAGAAACCTGCACCAAAAATGTAACATAATGAAACTGAATTATTTTTAAACACCTGCATCATGTACTATTTATTCTCTTTTCATTTCGAGTACTATCAACTAATGAAATCTTAATATCCATCTGGGCTGCCCAGAAAAGCAACAAATAAGGTTAAAATATTTTTTGGCCAAAAAAGAAATAAAATAAATGAACGGTTACTTCAGTCAACTGAAGCTTGCCATTTGCAAGTTATTTTATTTAATTTATTTTAGTAATAAGTGTCTAGGAAATAAGACAATTACTTTTGTATATTGCGCTTAGTATTAGATTAAAACTTTTACTTACCGTGTTACTTACTATTTTACATTAAATTTCACAGTTTAAGTATAGTTTATTTTGTGCCCACTCCCACTCCTTCAGGCGTCTGAATAATAATTATTATATATATTATAGAACTGGATCACGCAAATTATATGCAAGAAACAAGCATGTCGTACATTTTACTATAAATAAATAAATAAATATTACAGGACATATTTTTACATAAATCGAACTAGTCCCATGATAAGCTCAATAATCAGCCTTGTGTTATAATTACGAGTACCTACACTAGACGACGATATTAGATAAATGTCCTTACAAACATAGAAAACTTCCAAGACTCAGGAACAAAAATGTATACTCATCCATTCCATAAATGTGTGCCCTTACCGGGATTTGGACCCAGGACCTTTAGCTTCGCAGGCAACTTTACTCCCACTGAGCTAAACCGGTCGTCAAATATGTAACTATAGCTACTACTCAATAGAGAGATTATGTGTAATTTTTGAAATAAATGTATAAAGTATTTTTTGTCTCTTAACTTCCTCATGTTATAAATACTGCACACCGATAAGAAAATAATGTACGAAGCGCGCTATTCGCATCAAACTTTAGGATTCATAAATAATAGCCATTGCACTAGAAAATATCTGCTCACCTGTGTAACATATTTCTAGTGCAGCAAACAATCCCTTTAAATTAGCTACGGTGGGAGCTAAAAGAAAATGATTCAGTTCAAGAAAAAGGGGTTAGTTTTCTTACCTTCGTCTTGTGAACGTGTTGGTGATGGTACTCTGAATCTATCTCTGGCTCACTGAAGTAGCTCTGGTCCTAGGGATAAAAACATTACAGTTAAGGCGTGATTTGCGAAACAAGGTGGACACGAACAATAGAAATGTTTACTTGTGCAAAATATGTGCACAATGTAAACTTACATAAGTATGTTACGTTGCCACACTGGGTCGAATTACTTACATAAAAGAATATTTGACATAATATCATTGCGTAACTATATCGCAGATGGCAGTAGCCTCATTTCGAGTTCATAAAGAATAAGGATGAACACTTAGCGTGACTTGTTTCTCTGGGTATAGAGTGCTTTAGTACTCGTGTGTTTTTTTTTATGTATACAGTAGGTACGGTTGATAATGTGGATCGTTTTAAAATGACACGGGAATTATTAAGTTGTATAACAGAAATCCGGACAGCAGAATTTTATAACATTATTTCCTTCATAATCCCGACAGCCAGACTCGGTAATTCCAGACTGAACCGATAGGCAGGTGTGTATTGAAAATTAACATTATCAACCTTGGTGTACGTAGGAACGTTTTGTATATACAGGGTGTCCCAAGAAGTAGTGATATACTGAAGCTGGGACGTAGAGGACCTAGGGGGCTATCTATATCACCCCCATGTATGTTCCGCGATTTTTCGTATTTTCGAAGTTACGACTTTTTTTTTAATTCTTCACCTATCGCCGAGTACGATGAGATTTTTATTTATGGTGACGTGAATTATTGCGGTAGATGCTTGATTTTTTTTGTGTGCTAAGCTGATAGATAGGCCAATTCAGTATGGTAACATTTACTATCGTTAGATCTTTGAATGGAATAAAAAAAAAATTAAATGCTAAGAAGAATGATAAAATTACCCAATATGTTCACAACTTCAAGGGGCTTTAAAAAGATAAAATCACATTTAAAAAAATACCGTTTGGCTTTTAAAAACATGCTCTATCTATCAGGTAGCTACCCTGAAAATTTCATTTTATTATTCATAAGGCTTCAATCAAAAAATTGAAATCTAAATGTAGTAAGTGCAAATTTTTTATTTACATGATAACCATTAAAAATAATAGAAGTGCATTCAGACGTTTAAAGGACAACTTTTTTCGGCGATGTCGCACTTGCATTGAGCAACAGGGGGGCCATTTTGAAAATTTCTTGTAATTAAACACCTTGTAATTGGTTTTACTTTGTTTGTATTAATCATCATGTATATAAAAATTTTGCACTTACTACATTTAGATTTCAATTTTTTGATTGAAGCCTTATGAATAATAAAATGAAATTTTCAGGGTAGCTACTTGATAGATAGAGAAAGTTTTTAAAAGCCAAACGCAATTTTTTTTATGTGATTTTATCTTTTTAAAGCCCCATGAAGTTGTGAACATATTGGGTAATTTTATCATTCTTGGCATTTCATTTTTGTTTTATTCCATTCAAAGATCTAACGATAGTAAATGTTACCATACTGAATTGGCCTGTCTATCAGCTTAGCACACAAAAAAAAGCAAGCATCTACCGCAATAATTCACGTCACCATAAATAAAAAGCTCATCGTACTCGGCGATAGGTGAAGAATTAAAAAAAAAGTCATAACTCCGAAAATACGAAAAATCGCGGAACATACATGGGGGTGATTTAGATAGCCCTCTAGGTCCTCTACGTCCCAGCTTCAGTATATCACTACTTCTTGGGACACCCTGTATATTAAACTCTAGGCATGAACCGGTTACATATAAACCGGTATTTATTTAGGTTGAACCGGTTAATTTAGGTTAAGTTCGGACGAATTGATTTGCGAACCTTATTTTGAAGCGTTATCTACCCGGTTACTCCGTGTTCCGATAAGGGATCAATGACCGCTGTAGCGCCGATAGTCAACTACATAAAATATTGAATCTAATACCATAGCAAGCAAACCAAACCCTTCTAAGCGAGCGGTTATGCACCTTAGACTCCGCTCACACGGAGGAACCGCTCTCTAACCGGTAAATGGATTTCCCTCCCTGTTTTGCACTCTGAGATATTAACTGTTTAGAGCGATGTTCTTGCGAGCGTAACCTTTATCTCTTAGAAAAATTAGACAATTGACCAATGTTGATTCTGATCGCTTAGTATATCATAGTTATTTTCATAGTATCATGTCATACGGCATTCTGGTTTGGGGCAAAGCAGCTGACATACAGAGTATATTTGTGTTGCAAAAAAAGAGCGATTCGTTCTATATATAACCTGAATTCCCATGACTTCTTAAGAGAACTAACCGTAGCGTCCCAATATATTTATGAGAATATTATTTATGTTATAAAGAACCTAAAGTCTTTTACTAAGAATTCAGATATCCACAATTTTAATACTAGAAATAAAAACAAAATCGCTATCAGAAAGTTCCGTGTTCGTAAAGTAGCCAAATCATTCGTAGAACATACATTTTTATAATAAGCTACCAGATGACTCTTTAAAATTACCGTTTCCAGCTCTCAAAAAGTACTTAAAAGAGTCCCTAATGGCAAAGGCATATTATAGGTTAGAGGACTATTTAACAGACAAAAATGCATGGCCCAAAACAGAAACCAAATAATTTACTTTTACCGGGACCGGGACACGGTTCTTACAAGGTGGCATATCAAACGTATGTAAGTTGTTTTAAATAAAAAATAATTATTTTGCTTTTTTATATTCTATTAATATTTTTTTTACTTTTACAAGTTTTGATATGTTTTCTTGAAGAACTACCCGTTGAGCTTATACTCAAAACATATACTGGAAATCTTTGGTCGCTAGGAATCCGAGCTTAGACAGACTTTTTGAGTGGTTTCGCCAGCAGAATAATATAAATGTCATTTTGTTGCCTGCTAGATCACCTGATTTAAAACCCATTGAAAATGTATGGAGTGTTATCGTCCAATGATGAGATCATCATAATGAGCGTACTCCGGAAGTATTGCAAACACATAACATAAGTACTATGATGATAGTGATGGTGGTAGATGGTAGTAGATGGTGGTGGCGGTGATGATGGTAGTGATGGTTATGGTGGTGGTGGTGATGATGGTGATGGTGGTGGTGGTGGGGATGGTGGTAGTGGTGGGGATGGTGGTGATGGTGGTGGTGTTGATGGTGATGATGGTGGTGATCACTCCTACCACCACCATTACCATCATCACCACCATCATCACCACCAACATCACCACCATCATCACCATTAACACCACCACTACCACCACCATCACTACCATTAACACAACCATCACCACCACCACCATCATCACCACCATCACTACCATTACCACCACCGCCACCGTTCTTGTTCCCCAGTTTTAGGGACTCAAGAATCTCCAAGTAACTACGTCGCACGGAGCGACTCACGCCGCACAAAACACCGAGATCAATGTCAAATAACACAAACAATAACATACAAAACAACATAACAAATCCCCGAAATAAACAACGCCTCAAAGACTACCGGTTCGTAATAATAATAAACACAGAGCACTTCGATATAAAGGCATGATGACTGGGTGTGAACATCAAAATTCTAATTAATCAGTCATTTAGATAATACAAAAATATTGGACATGTATATTTTTGTTTTTACATAATAATAAAAAATACTCAGATAAGCGCGTTCAAGTTTAGGAGTGGGGGCTCGTGACGTTACTCCAAAGTAAAATTTGTACTGACGCTGTGCCTATATTTTTCGAGTAAGTAAAAAAAGAAAAAATACGTGTCCAATATTTTTATTAATCTACAAGATGGACTTATTTTTAAAATTTAGTCATCTTCCCTATTATACTGGTACTAAATCGTAAAATAGAACACATCAAAACATAACAAACGCAATCAGTTGACGAAATGAATTCAAAAACATTATCGCTATGGATAGATGGAAGCAAGCTGGCCACAGCGTAAGCGCACGCCAAGCCGCCGTGGCATAGCGCGAGCACGCAACGTCGCTTTCACTGCTAAAGCGCCTACGCTTTTACACTGATCAAATATTTACTACGTTGACTTCGTAGAAATGTCGTAGGCGATAGTTGATTTTAGGTCTAAACTCCGTATTACATAAATTAGACTAAGTTTTTTCCTATAGGTTAGTAGACCAAGGTTTTTAAAGTACATGTGCAAAATTTGGTAATGTAGAATTGCTCACAGGCGGAAAAAAAGATTTAGAAGATTTTTAAAAATCTGCTTCTTAAATATAGTTTGTAGGCCTAGTTACATCAGATAGGAACGAACTTACTCTATCAACTCATAATTAAGTATATATGTGTCCTGAATAGTTACTTTCAGATCTCTACATGCTACATACAATATCAAAAATATTGAACTTAAACACCTCGATTTCAGTGATTTGCCCTTCGCCTTAATAATAACAGAAGTAAATGGAGACCGGGCTATATTAAAGACAAAGTAAACAAAATATTTACGTTTCTATACTACTTTACGATATTAAATGATCCTATTGTAATTAAACAGGTTACAGGGCGTATTTACGAAACGGCCATAGTCGGGTTTCCATAATAAGTTGGCCCTGCATTAAATGGGCTCGGATTCTTTTTATGTAAGTACCTATCCCACCAAAAACATTCTGTAAAAAACTAGCCAAGTCTCGATGGAGCTGCTTGTTTATCTCTAAAGAGTAATGAAATCTAGACAAAGTCGTGGCAAGTCTAAGGTTCCTTACTGCGAATTCTTTATTATTATAGTTAATGTTGTGTGACTTGGCCGTTGAAGGGTACACAAGGGTACAAAACCAGGTGCTCCTTTATTAATAAGGATCATGCAACGCCGAGAAGACATTAACTTGAGGCGGTCATGCGATTATCGTCTTTGCTATATCCATCCAATTATGTTATCCAGTGTACAGTGAATATAGTTACGTTAAAACATTAAAGTTTTCCACTGACTGACTGACTGACGCTAGAGAAATGATTTTTGCACAGTCCATTACATTTATAACGTAGGCGAAGGTAAAATTTTGTGTATAATTAAATAAATAAATTCTTGTTTTTTTTTTCATCCATTAAGGGGATCAAACAAGGGATGAAAGTTTGTATGGGAAACGTAAAATCTTTGGATTTAGAAACTCCAAATGTCGCAAATAAATTTATGTTTTTAAAATCAAGAAACGTAAAAAGTATATGGGTTTTTGTTTATAACTTGTTTGTGGGAAAACGCTCAGGATGCTATTAGGATTTTTTTGTGAATTATCAAAGGCATGTGATTGCATTGATCATAATAATTTTATGCGTAAGTTGGAACACTAGGGAATAAAGAATGGTGCACTTGACCTCGTCTCACCATATCTTTCAATCAGAACGTATAGCGTAGTCATCAAAAGGTTGCAATCAAATGGATAATTTGTTGCTATGGGGTACCTCAAGGCTCAATTCTAAGCCCTTTTATGTTTCTAGTGTATACCAATGATCTACCAAACCTTGTGCATGATAAACATGACATTATGTTATTCGCAGATGACACTTCTCTTATTTTTAAAGTGAAAAGAAAAGAGAATAACTTCGTTACTATAAACGATGCGCTGTCTACTATTGTGGACCAGTTTACTGCAAATAACTTACTTGTAAATGCCAATAAAACCAAGTGCATCAAATTCACATTAGCGAATGTGAAACAAGTAGATTGTACCAAGGTGATATTGAAAGGTGATGTGCTAGAATTTAAAGATAAAACAGTGTTCCTGGGTATTACTTTGGACTCAAAACTGCAAAGTGAGGCGCATATAGCCACTCTCTTAAACTAAGGTCGGCAGCTTATGCAGTGAGGCCAGTGAGGCGAATCAGACAGTTAACAATCGTCGTACTGTATGTAACTACAAAAATTTCACGTTCCTGATACAAACTTTCATCTCCTGTTTTTAAAATTCCTGAAGTTGTGTTTTTTTTTTCAGTTAAATACAAAATTTACTAACGAAGTTTCAACTTTCAAAGTTTTACAATTTTACGATTCCGGTACAAACTTCCGTGCCTTGGTTTACTCAAAAAAAAAACAAGAATTTAGGTTTCAAGATTTTAAACACATAATCTTTTCGAGAAATTTTAAGTGTCTGAGTCCGAAGATTTTACCTTTCCCATACAAATTTTCATACCCCAGATTTAAAATAATTTGGTTTACGAGTAAATTTGATAAATGACAAACATACTATTTTTATCTTATCATTTGATGTACATCTGCTAAATAACAGAACAAGAATTCAATGACTATTGTTTAAGGAGTGTAGGTAACCTATTAACTTTTTGTATAGTCGTATGTGTCGTTGCGGCTTCATCACGCCAAAACGTCATAACGGATTTCAACTATTTTTGGTACTCGGGAAGCTGGACATCTCCAAATGGTTATAGGATATTTTATACTAGACTACCCAAAACAAAAAAGGAGAGTTATGATTTTTTTCTCCTCCGCTGACGAAGTTGCGGGCACCTTCTACTACTTATGCTATAAAATTTTTGATGAACATTTGATAATCAACAAAATATTTCAATGTAGTATGGATGTTATCTATCATCAGATGGTAAAATCACGCTTCCACAGAAAAATTATCTACCTTAGTTATACTTTTACCTGAACAAACGGCCGCAATATTTTTTTGTTTACAGATTGCGCTGAAACTATGAGTGACAACGTTTTTAGTCGTATATAAAAAGTCTATAGTAAATTTATCTAGGATTGTTTCGCTCCTCCACTTATGTATTGTCTACGGTATTAAAATGGATATACCGCGCTCCTGAACACGTTCGAGGCCGCAGGGGGGTGACGCTCGCTCCGGAGAGGAGGGTAGAGTAGGTACAATTTAACTTTGCTCTATAACCGACTTATCTTGATAGATAAAAGTTCTCCATTAATTTTGCCAAATTTTCCATACATTTGAATCTAGTTTTCTTAAGCTATTTGGCTAGAATCTTATAATGTCGTCAAGGCATAAACATGAATTATTTTTATTACAAAGGAAAACTTAACCTGCATAATTCCACAGCATTTAATTTGAGAACACTAGAGGGCTACTGTTACAGTTGGCATGATCAATAGTTAAAAAGGGGTCTAATGAAGCTAGCAATTTATTTAACTTAATTGAATTAAGGTTTTAAGTCGATGTAAAAGAATTTAGGTTTTGGTCTGACAACTGTGGGGACAAAATAGGAACCGGATCGTACTTCTCACGTACGTTTGCTGGACAACAAAGTAGTTTCTAGTTTTTTCTAGTTTTCGAGCATACCCAAAATGAGGGAAATAGTATGCATGCTCTAATCGAAAGACAGACATAAAACATTTACACATATGAACAATGGTACATGGCTATGCTTATGGCAAAAACTGGTAGTGATAAGTGAAACAAACTTCATAAGAATCAGTGTTTGATTTTAAAGTATGCGTTCAATGAACAAACTTTTATGTGAAGTCAAGTGTGTAAGATACATGTTTCACCTGATGAGCCCTTCACATTAATATAGAAATGCGCTTTTGAAGAAGCTACAATCAAGCAAAAACACTAGGAGCCTTCAAAATGAATTAACGGTCGTCGGCATTAATAACATTCAATTGGCCTATAACAGTCCATTACCTATCGAAAAAGATAAAAGTAATTAACTCAATTCTTTATGTCAAAATTGTCCAGCTGAATAACTCGTCTTTTTAAAACTTTAATTTCAAAATAAAAATATTCTGTGTTTTGGTTTTGAGGTGCAATCGGTAGTACTGGCCTTGTTAAAATGAGTACCTAATATTGTGTCAGAGAAGATTACTATTTTGTTAGTGCATTCATTGTTGAAGTTCTAGAATGTTTACCTGAATTAAGTTTTTTATGTTAAGACTAAGTTGATTTCTGGGGAATGCCAATGACTTGGAGCTACTGTAAACATATAAAGGTGTAAAAGTTTAATGACCTCATGCAAGTGCCATCGTAATTAAAAAATATATAAGTATTATGACTCAAAATAAGTAGAACTCTTTAAGAAGTTATATGTTTTAATTTGTTTGTTAAGAAGATTATAAATTTTTCTTTGTAAAAAATGTTGTTACACATATTTATAACGTATCTTAGACTAACTCATTTGGATTTTAATTGTTAAAGTCAAAAGAAAGTGATTGATTTCGTAGATGTATACACTTAAGAAATCGGAATTAAGACTGTGAGATAATTAGCCCACAATAAATGCTAAAGCAGTAATTATGTTGATAATAACAACAACATTTTGTAGCAAAGACAAAGTGCATTATTCCCTAATTACGGACCGTGATTAATTCATTTTATTACCCTTATAAAAAACGTTCGTGTAAATTAATATATATTATTAAATAAATAAATATTAGAGGACAATTTTACACCAATCGAACTAGTCCCATAGTAAGCTCAATAAAGCTTGTGTTATAGGTACAAGACGATGATATTATGTAATAGATATATTTGCTTATACACCGTGCTTAGACGTCACTCGGTACATTAACAGAAGCTACCTGGTATATTGCTTTTTGTTAAATTAAAAAAAAATGTTAAAAATATATAAAAAGTCCCTTAGAATTACACAAAAGTTAGTGTCAAGTGTGACAAAATTTAAATTTTATCCATGACTGCATATGCCAACACATAGCTTAGTGGTAGTTAGTTCGCTTATGGAGTGTGGGGTCCTAGGTTCGAACCCCAATAGCATACTTATTCGATTTTTCTTTTTTCTTTGTTTTTTTTTACTGCTATACAGCTATTTTTACTACTCTGATAGATTCGTGGGAAGTGAGGTTATTATTTGAAATTAATTTCTAATGATTTCCTATTCCTGAAAGTAACTTGACTTTGACATTAAATTTTCCAAAACATTTGGGTGTTGTCGGGGATGCCGACATAACACAACGACCAATAAGACATCTAGAAACCATAACCTAGCGATCATTGTTATAACGTGACTATGGCAACGTCCTCGATTGGAATTTAATTGGTCGTTTCACACAACAGACAGTTCTTTCTTCAGTTGGTTGCACGCCTACCCATGTCCCAATACAGTAACATACATCGACCCCAACACACTTCGCATTGCGGGTCTTCGACTTGGTGCTGACGTGTGCGAAGAACATGCCTGCGCCTCCTGTGGAGCCAGTGTGAACCGCCTCGGCCACCACGGGCTTGTTTGCTCATCGGGTGTCGGCCGCCACTCTCGCCATGCTTCTGTCAATGACATCCTGAGAAGGGCACTTGTCAGCGCCAACGTTCCAGCTGTCCTTGAGCCACAGATCGCGCGGGACGATGGCAAACGCCCTGACGGGATGTCATTGATACCGTGGAGGATGGGCCGCGCGCTGGTGTGGGACGCGACATGCGCCGACACACTAGCAGCGTCCTACCTCTCGGCCACGAGCAGGCGGGCGGGTGCGGCGGCGGACGCCCGGGAGCGAATAAAGATTAGGAAGTACAGTTGTCTCGGCGCCCAATACGACTTTATACCCTTTGGCGTCGAGACACTTGGCCCGTGGGGTCAGGGTGCACGCGGGCTCCACAAGGAATTGAGTAAGCGTCTGAGGGAGGCAACAGGGGACCCACGCGCAGGCAGCTTTCTCGCACAAAGGCTTTCAATAGCCATACAGCGCGGGAATGCTGCCTGTGTCATGGGCACCCTACCGAAGGGACCAAATTTTTTAAGTAATTTTTAATAATCATAGTTTAATTAGTTGTTATTAATATATCCTACTTATTATTATGTCATACTTACATACAGACAGTTCGGAGAAACGGCGGAACTGGAACGGCGAAATTTAAAAGAGAAAATAAATAATAGTAGCACGTAATGAAGGACCTTCAGCCATTCAATTTATCTATAGAAAATCTCAAAAATTGTAAGAGTTAAGACACTAGTTTTTCGAGAAATTAACTCTATTTGACCTGCAGAATCTTCTCTTAAAGTTAACGGAAGTAAAAAAAAAACACGATGTATACCTACATAGAAAACATCCAAGACTCGGGAACAAATATTTGAAACCAGGACCTTCAGCTTCGCAAATTTGTTTTATTATTGTCTTACAAACGTAATTTGCTTAAATATTCTAAATATAAACGGGGTTAAATAAAATGACCACCAAAAAATACTTCGATACTAGGGTAGCTCTTCATATAACGAAATAAAGTATAATTATCCTATTATTTACTGGGTCAAAATGGGTCTAAAACCAAAAACTTATGCCAATATAAACTTCTAAACTTACAAAAATGGTCATAAAAGTCAATAGGAACTTAACAGTATATTGGTACATAATGCATCCATTCAGGCGTATACTGTAAGAAGTGACTAATCAAACGAAAACTAAACCATACTACACACATACAATATATTATATCTTTATATACATAGGTAATTCTTCTGTACGAGTGTTTGTCACCTAACTCCTAAACGACTGGGCCGATTTGGACGAAATTTTGTGTGTATTTGAGTGGGTCTCTGGATAGTTTGAAAATACAATTAAGCCCGGTAGGTGGCGTCGTGGTCGGGTTTTCATGAAACAACGGATTTTATGATTTTTTTGTGTGTTTAAGTAGGGCCCTGGATAATTTACATTTACAATTAAACTAGGTAGGTGGCACTGCAAACATGGGAAAATGCGTCAGTAGCGGAAACTTACTACGAGCACAACGCCCATCTAGCGGGTTTGTACAAACAAAAGTACTTCGTAATTATTTTCAATCAACGTTTAAGATTTAGGACCTATGTGTGTCAAATCGGTTATCTGATCACAATGCCTGAAGGCTATCCAAAATTATTGCAAATTTACTTCATGGATGATGAGAAGCAGCAAATAAATAAACGCACAAAACTCTTAGCGTAGGAGCTGCGGCTAATTTGAAAACATTTAACCGAAAGTTATCATTCGGGCAGGTTAGCGTCTGCCGGGTCTGCTAGTACCTATATATTTATTTTCAGTATAACAGATGTCTTCGGGCGTTTGAATAATTTATTAATAATACATAGATTTATTCACAGTGTACAAACGCAGTGAAGTGTCACCTTTGGTGTTCACGAATTTCAAACCTACTTATCACTTTTATTTTTTTTACCAAAACAATTGGCGGCGTTTTGGATTCGACATAGCACAATGAAAAGAAAAGTTAATATGCTGTAGATGAATTAAAAAATAATATACGTATATATTATGGGTATTTAAATAGTTTAATATCTATTATAAAATCCTTTTGTTAAAGTACGCCCATTTCAGAGGGCTCAGTCTAACTCCGAATGCGTTACACTTATTTTTAACAATAGGTTCTGGTTAGCGCTCTAACAGATTTACTATAACTCTTGTTTTAGCGCCTTACTGTAAGTTAAGTAGCAAATTTATTGACTTTTACTAATTAGGCTGCTCTTCTATCGCTAGCTGCTATCATAAACTTTAAGACAAAAGTAAAAATTACCTGCTCCCAGCTAGGGGGGCCGGAGCACGAGGCAGCGCCGGGCGGCATGGCGAGCGAGCCGACGCCGACGGCGCCCGGGAACACGCCGCCGCCCATGTCGGTCGCCTCGAACAACCGCAGCACCGACCGGTCGCGGATGTCGCGCAGGTGGGCTCTGCACAAACAAGACATAGTCTGACAAGTCTAAACCTATATTAGTCTACGTACAATCATTTGGGCACTCTATGGTTATTTTATCCGTTGCCTTTCTGATAGTTATAGTGAAGGTCGCCATATTATTTCTATGCAGACTTAGTTTAATGGGTCTATACAACGGACGGTCAACTATTTCTTGGTTTTTTTCCGTCTAGTAACTCAGGAGTCAATAGTGACCGACTTACTAAGAAACATGTTTATAATCAAGACTATTTAACATACTGACAAGAAGGGCCCTTGAACCTATATTGACAAGAAAAAAAAGTAGCCTTATTTATCGTTTATAATCATAGTTTTAAAAAGTAACTCAGACAGGAGATGTAGCATGGCAACGAAGTAACAAATCATATGTTATTAGACTAGACTTGTTAGTAGTTTCTCAGGTGCCAAGTATCAATTTGTTTAAAGCTTAAAAGTTTCCATTGGAAAGAGAATATATTACAACTATTTAATAAAAGATCAATATACATATTCTCCAAAGGTACAATGATGATGATCAGCTAAGATCAGAAACTGTTCAAGAAGTTTCAAAATAGAGTTCCCTGCTATTGTTTAGTATGAGTCTGAATAGTCATGCCGATTGTGTATTACGAACTTGCAGGCATTGGTTTACATGGTCGAGTGTCACCTACGGGTATATTAAAACTGTCTACGGCTGCACCTAGTCAGTAACATTGATAAGTCATCATCCTTGCAGTGTATATCAGTAGACCCTGCTATCACGCAATATCAACTTTGAACTAGTAATATTTAATTGAATTATGGACAGAAAATATCTGCGTTCAGTTTTTCTATACCTATGGATCCGCAGAATACTTTAAATTCAGCTTAATTAACACTCAATTACTGATTTTCCGTTAAGTCAGATATTTTTAATAAACATTTTTCCAATATCAGAACATTGAGCAAAATAATATCACATCATCATCACACTAATATTTTAAGTAGGAAAGCACAACATTTGTGTCAGAAGACATTTTGTGATATGATATTGTGTGGTATAATAAACTTAATCTGGGATGAATATATAAGATATAAAACACTCAGAACCGGCGTGCAGTCGCAGTATAAGTTAGTGATGTTGTGTTGTCAACACTTAAGCACTTACCGACAGTGAGGATCGTGACAGTGAATTGGGGTCGTAAATCTCGGTGTCATTGTAAAATTATGAAATAAATAGCACGTCAGGGCAGCGAGAACTCGTTAAGATTCGTTTGAATACGAGAGCGTCGGGGAAAATACTGAGGCTGTTGGCCGGTACCGGGCTACCCGGCGATATACCAACTGAAACTCGCCCTCGAACGGCGGGTCGTCGGGCTTAGGATTGTCTGTTTCACATTGAACGTGACGTAATAGGGTGTTAATGAACGAATTACATTAATGATGGTCCTTGAAAAAATTAGGCAATTTGAGATTTAAGTAAATACAATTCGAATCCTTTATTATCAAAACAAATGGTTAATGGAATCAGTACATAAGACAAAATAAATTACATATAGACATAACGTCCAAATCATCACTATGCGAATTGCACTACAAGTTACACATTTTACAAACAGTAAATAAACATATTAAGTACAAAGAAAACATTGTAAATAACAATCAGAATAAATAAATCTAATATAAAACAAACCTTTTACTTAATACGCCTGAAGGACTACTTATTCCGAAGTTCAAAATTATAATTCGGTATTGTGGAACGGCACGCTCGCGTATTTTCTATCTTAAAAAACACGTTTCCTTCTATTGTACCCATACCCTTAAATTAAAATATAGTAGATTGTTGGACAAGGGGCTAAAATAAGCCATTCTGACACGAAGTGATTATTTGGACGAGCTCACGAAGTGAGCGAGGACAAATATGTCTGAGTGTCATAATGGCTTTTAGCCACGTGTTAAACACTCTGCTTTTCACTTCGACTGCGAAAAAATAAAAAAGACTTAACACCAAAATCGTATATTTCATGAAAAATAAAAAGTACAGTTTGAACAATTCTTTATAGTTAAATTGACAGCTTATATATTTTTTAAACTAATAATGGCCATAGACAATTTTTACTTTTTAATGTGAAGGGCTGCAATACGATCAGAAATTTTGGCCAATCTGATGAGGTTGGTTTGTTTGTTTTTAATTATTCGTAAGTTTTTTTTCAGATTCATAGAAATTTGTATGGGATTATGTGGCTTTCTTTTAAACCCTAGGGGCTAAATATACTATTTTAGTCTCGCTTCGCGAAGCTAATATGACCTACTTTTTGAGCAGGAGAAGTGAAAAAGTTATTATTATATTTCCAATAATTTTTTACTCAAAAGTGACTTATTATACTACGGTCCAAAAGATATTCCAGTAGAGATGATGACTAAATTTTAATAATTAGTATGAAAAAGCATAAAATACATGTCCAATGCCTATTCAAAATATTTGTATGATATCGATACATTTTAAACAACATTTTATTTTTATTAATTTTCGTTTATAGGGGCTACAGTTATACACATTCCGTGAACATTCCAAGAAGATATATAAGCGTTGAAGTGTAAGAGCTCTGTTACAGATGGACGGCCGCACAGACAGAAAGCGGAGGCTCAGTAATAACCGTTGGTACCATTTGCGTTTTGATTATTTTACGCGTGCCACTCGATTATTTAACACGGACTAAAACCAGTCACCCAAATATTAAATTAGTACAAACTGTCTATCAATCTGAACGTTGCTCAAAACCATATCTTTTTTTCGTTATTATTCAGCACCATCATTTTGTCGTCTCGTCACACAGGATCAGGCACCAATTTCTAAGTTTGTTTTTTTGGCGGTCACGTTAAAGCCGTAATTAGGAACTAACTTTTTTTGTTATATCATTAATTAGCAATCTCTTGTATCCTAAGTCACTTGTTACTAATCTTTATCTGTAAAATTAATGGCAATGATAATTTATGAGTTATAATTTGTCAGTCTTGTAATTGTCGTATGCATAAAGTTTTTTGACTTAAGACATATCTCCCGCCTAAGCGATAGCACTTGACGTATCGTACGTTAGTTTAGGATATATATATATCCAGTGGTTCTTAGTTTTGATTATGTTCCAAATTTCAATTAATTAAACAGTGAGACCTCGTCTATTATGTTTTATTTTAGCTAGATATTAAGATTTTCCTACTTCTGATCAGCGAGTAAGAATCATCGTGTATAGACTAACTCACTTCCTGGTCCGTGTTCCCCGTAGACTACGGCGTTCTATAAGTTTGTAGCAAAGTGTCGGTTCTAGATTTCACTTCAGTATATTTATTTACTCTGATAGTTAATTGCATTTGTGGCGCTACCGGTAAAGTTGTAATTTTATTTTAACTCCATGTACGGGTACAAAAATCAATATTTGCTGAATCTATTCCTTACATGTTATTGTGAAACCATCCATTAGGAAAACGTGGGTGGTGGCCTGAATAAACTCACCAATCTCGTTCGATATGAATTGACATAATGTGATAAACGCTTTCACGTCCCACGTTCATGCATTAATTAATCTCATGTTATACATATTTATATTTTGCTTCTACTCGAAGAAAGGAACTATCGCCAAACGCCGCCGTTAAGTACAAGTATAATATACGGTAGTTAATTTGCATACGTATAGGCACTATGTACAGTTGAAGTGAATGATTACACACAGTAACTTAAGTAAAATGTTAATAAAACAGCGATTATATATATTATTAGTGGCGTGTTAATATTTATAGTGTAACAGATGAAGTTATTAGGCATTAACAAATTGATTTCCTCTACTAGTACTAGTCGATTTGTTAGCCGTCCGCCCGTCCTACATGCAAATAAGCACAAAATGCGGAGTTTGTCATAGTCATATGCATTTTGACATAGAGGTACTCGCAGCTCGCCCTAAACACAGTTCGTCCCACACGCAACTGTCTCTATAAGCAGCACTTCCTACATTTTTTGTAATAAAAATGTATTTATTCAGTCAAACATAATTCAGCACATGTTCAGGTTTAATATTTTAAATATATTACATATATGTATTCTACCCTTTTGATACCAAATGCCGTACAAAACACAGAAAGTAATTGAACGTTGCATGAATCTATGTATATATTGTACAGGGACAACATTATTTAAGTACAACTAAAATATACAACTTCGAAAATCAAACCTCCACATGATCAGTCACACAAAATACCACTTTAAGCAACTGTATCACAAAAAATTGTTTTGTAGATCATATTTAATATTAAAAAGTGACTTAAAATATTATATCCTTATATTGATTTGAAGTGATATTTTAAATGGATTTTTTAAAACGTTTATATGCTTGTTATGCTATGAGTGTGTTTTATAGGTTCATTATACTACGTTTAAATGAAAATATGTGGTTTTGTTATATTTTCATAGCACTGCTCATATTTTCCTTGGTGTAGTGAAGTGAAAAGTTGTGTGTTTCGCAAGGTTACAAATTTATTTCGTTTTCCGTGCCAAGAAAGGATCGTTACGCTCAGGAATCTATATTTAGGAATTAAAGGAACTTAACTTGTGAAGTTAATTCAAATTATACGAGAGCTTCCACCGAAGACGATTAAAAGTTTACAAAGCAGCAGCAGACGAGATGATGCAGTCTCAGTAACACGTTTACAGCCTATATACATATACTGAATTTTGATTGCCCATCTCACTCGCACTCCTGGCTGTGGTGGGGCCGAGGCCTTTTAGTTTTTTTTAGGGTAAATATTGGGTCATGGGAGAGAATGCTAATTGTCTTCGGTGGAAGCTCTCGTATAATTTGAATTGAAGTTCACAAGGTAAATTCCTAATTATATTTCTAGCTTCTCCTTTAATTCTTTAAGAATACGTTAGATTTGTCACTCCCACCTGCAGCTTTTCTCACTATATCAAAGTCAACCCCAGCCTAGTGAGCAGCTGATGTGGAGGCGTGTTTGGTGGTGTCAATACCACTGTCACCTACCTTCTTAACCCAGTGGCCAATTGTTTGAGAACCTACTTCTTAGAAGGGTCTTTGGACACACATAAAAGAGGTGATATTTAGACTGCTTGTGTAAGTTTGCTGTTTTCAATATAAGTGTGTAAGTATTGCGAATGCAGGACAGACTGGAATACTTTATCAGTATTCCCTGTTGATTCAGAGGTATAATTGAATAACGAGTGAACAGCCTTCGTATAACAACAGTATTGAACGCCCGTATTAAGCGCGTCTTAGTAGGTATCATTACGTACTTACCTACCTTATTTAGATTTTATGTGAGTATAGTTAGTTAGAATCCTAAAACCATCTGTAATAATTTTGTAGGATGCTCATGCTATGTTACCATCACTTAAGCTCGCGTTATTGATTGCACTCGCATATTTAAGAAGGTCTTCGATCGTAGGTATGTCGGAAATTGCAACATTATCATCTATTCAAAGGTACAAAGTGCGTTACAAATAGCATACTAAACAAGGAGGCGAATAGCCATGAAAAAATGTATGAAAACGTACACCAAGGTGCAGGGACCCGCGTAATAGCTTATTAAATGTGATGGTATAAACGGGGTTTCACGGTAATTACGTTGACAGCGGAGCAGAGGTGCGACGCCGGATAAAGACGTGTGACGCACTAGCCATCTCTTTGTCTAGTATATAAAGATGCGATCCCCAGTTGTCTTGATAGTGCGGCTTTGTTACAAAAATATTATTTTAATAATACATACTACAAAGAGGTAACCTGAGAAAAGACGTCACTAAGCTGCTTTCTATTTGTTGACTTGTTATATAGGTACTATACGTAGTTACCGTATGGTTGATACCTCGTGTCAGGGTATAATTAATTTATTTTCCACTTACCTCACATCTTCCAGTTCATAGAACATATCCTTGGACGAGTCGTGGATATATATTTTCACCATGGGACTGTCCATGTATTGCATGGTGAGCTGTTTGGGAAAACTCCTCACGAAGAGCGCCTTCACGGTGTCGATGGAAGTAATCTCATTGGGCAGAAGCGCTCGCTTAGTCTCATTGCGATATTGCAGGAACACCAAGCCTAAAATGGTAGGCAATCTTTAGTACATCGTTACTGCTTCATCTATAACATATATGTATTTATGAAAATTTAGGATGATTAGGGGCAATTACAAATTATAAGAAAATAGGTAGCCTCCATTGTCATGAAATAATATTGCTACTTTTTTTCAATGTTATAGCCTGTATTTAAAATATCAAAGATTATCACCCATGTCACGGTAAAACATGTACTTTAAGTATTAAAGTTACTTTATATATAACGGTATCTTTAATTCCGATTATACAGCTATATACTTTATTTCTGTACAAGACGTAGTGTGCACTTGAATAAATCCTCATTATCAGGGGCAGTTCATGAGGAAATGCAATTCCAATTATCTTCAAAGTCTGCCGTAGCTCCATTTAGAAGGTTAACTTAATTAAATGCAAGCGCAAAAAAACACAACAAACAACATTTTTATGTGCACATAAGATTATCAAGCTCTCTCGCCTTATACAATATTTGATTAACAACAAACAGAGGAAGGTGTTTATTTCGCTGTATGTTTTTACCCCAGGGTTATAATAAACTAGCTCTTGCCCCCGCCTTCGTTCGCGTAGAATTGTAATTTATAACCTTTGTATTATTCTGATGTCTACACAACATTACTGAAAGGTTTCGTCGAGATCCGTACTGTAGTTTTTACTTTTACTGTAGTAACATGGAGTCACATACATCCATCGGCACAAACTTTCACTTTTATAATATTATTAGAACATTCGGATAGAATTCTCCAATTAATTGAGTTCAACCTTGAATAAGCTTTCTTCTCCAGAAATATTATTTTATAAGTAATAACTGTGATAATTGTTACTGAAGTCAGTAACGACCTCCACCATTTCATAATCTATTAAAAGTTAAAAAAAAAACAGAGAATGTAAATAACAATACTGTACAGAAGCAGCACTGTCAAACAAGGCCTCTGATGAAACAAACAAAACCTAGCCTATCGGGATACGACACTTTACGATCTATGAAAATGGACGAAGAGCACTTTACGTACTACCAAGGCTGGAAAACTAGATCCCTACTAGAATAATATTTTCAATACCCAGCGTGACGTAGCGAAATATGCGAATCAAGTACCTAATGTCTTTTCACATCAAAAACGTGGTAACTTTATTTAAAACCTAAATATTATAGGTAAAATTTTACCAAAAATGCACGGTCAAATTCATCCATATCTGACGGCTTCGGCCATTTACGAAGACATTCTCACGACATGCAGCCGTGTGGTATGACGTATTTAAAGTATGGGACTTTTGATTATACGAAATCTCAAACACGCCATTTTAAGGGCCGTTTTCCGTAGCCAGGATGGCATGAACGAAATCCTTCCAATTGCTACATATTAGGGTACTTAACGTTTAAACATCCCTAAAAACTAAAATAATGTGATTAAATGAAAAGTTTTAACTTAGAATCTTAGGCGTATTCATAGCGAATAACTATGTAAATGCTTATGTTGATAACTTAACGAGATGTGAATACTTAAATGAAAAAAGGCATTTGTCCCACTATGCCCCGTGCATAGGGGTAAAGTGGGGTCGCCTATGGGGCATTGTGGGGTGGTCATAATAAATAACAAAATACAACTTTTGTCTCTTGATCGGGAGAAAGCATGCTTTGGAAATGGTACAACTTCCTTTGAAAGATGCTGTCGTATTGTTTGCCTTGATATTTAGGAACTCAACGTTCTAACGTTGTTTGTGGAACGTTGTGCATATTTACTGCTTTCCTGTAGCCAATTTCTCTGGACAAAACACTGTGTACAGCTTGCTTCATAGCTTGCATAGACCATGTTCAGTCTTCTTCTTATATGTGCCGACCATATTAGGTAAAAACGTAAAAATATATTACAACTAAGAAGTCTTTAAAATGGGTCCAAGTGGGGCACTTTTTTATAGTCCAAATAGTGTGCCCCACTTTGTCCCAGGCACCACACCCCATTATGCCCCACCGGCTCACTCAAAATTAAACACAAACTGACGGCACCTTATCTCTTTAAGAAATGTGCTTTTCGATTAATACATCCGGAATGAATCTGATTCATAATAAACTCTCCACAGTACATAGGTGCTATAAACTCTCCACAGTATTTTAGAAAGGGTTGCTGTTAAATTTCACTAAAAAAATTAAGAAAAACACTGATTTTGATATTTTTGTTTAAATTACACAAACGCCTGCCAAAATGGCCTGAGGGGCTACTCCGAAATTCGAAAAACGAAGTTCGTATGGCGCTATCTCGCTCAGTCAAATACAGTATAATATGAGAGCGAGAGGGACAGCACGTTACGAACTTCGTTTTTCGGGTGTCGTAGTAGACCCTCTGGCTTGCCTAGGAAGGCAACGCGCCGACTAACGACCAATCACAGCGACGCATTTGACAGTTTGTACGGCGTTTGCTTCGAGCTGCGAAAGGCTTATCCCGCTATGCCCCCCTCTCCTCTACATGTAAATATATCACTATCGATACCGAATTTCAGTTGGTACTGAAGTAAGTGCTATGAAGATACGCTCTTTTATTAGTACACATTTATAGACTTTTTCGTATCGTATAAAATTTTATCGTTGAAAATGACTTAAGAAGATAGTAAATGATCCGACTCGCGCTTGGTCGAAGGTACTCAATCTTCACGAATTAGAATAAGCACAATGACAATATTTCTGCTTGTGTTTGTACAAACATACATAGCAAACAAATAATTTCTTCTGGAACACGAATGTATTTGCGTAGTCAGTGAAGAAATATGTTTATACAAAACTTACCCAACGGACGCTCCAAGGTTTTACTCGGTGTCCTCACGACAGGAAGCGAGGAGCGCTGCTTGCCACCGCGTCGGAACCCGGTGGATGATGTTTCCACCTCCGACATGATGCCTGGGTCGTCGTCGAACAGCATGGCATTGTTCTGCGGCGGGTAGCCTCGAGGCAGTGGTGGCTGGACAGATAATAGCCAGATCAATTAATGGCGCTCGAACAGCATTAAAAAATTACCTAACTTAGTCCAAGAAACGTATAAAGCATAAACACCTAGGTGTAACATATGGTTCAGGCACAAAGAGGATCCCGTGATAGGTTACCTTCCATAACAAGTTTGAAAGAAATAGTCCTAGAAACAGTATTTTCAATACCTATAGTAACAGCCATGTTAACAGTCATGTTTTTTTTTGTATTTTCATATATGTCTGACTACTACCCTACGACTACCTAAACGAATATCATAGAAACGTAGGTGTGTATTTTAGATTTCGATATATATTTAACCAGTATGGATTTAGGTAGCAAAAGGGTACGAGAGAAGCAATACTGACCGAATGATAGTTGACCGACACTTAGACCTAGATTATATATATTTACATACTTATTATATCCAATTTTTATTATGGTAAAATATGATTTTTAGGTAAACACAAATAAAAAAACCAATATAAGTCAAATTAATGTGTAATTATCGGAAAAATAAATAGTTCTGAGAGTTAAAACAGAATCAGTTCAAAAAACAATAAATCATAAGCTTCTAGGTAATGAATACAGTGACTATTCTGACATAGATTCACTTTTATCTTCATCTTCCATTTCGCTACCGGAACTTGAATCATTGTCATCCTGCAAATTTATTATTATGGGGTCAATAATATTGTCGAAATGGTTGTCGCGATCCCAGTAATCGTTTTAATTTTTTTGGACATGGTCATCACACCTCTGCCATTTTTCTGCCGTGAACTCCGAAAATAATAAATTCAGTGCGTTTATCTTTTCATCTAGAGAAGAATGAATATGGTTTTGCGCTATATTGTTTTAAACATCAGCCCATACCAACTCGATGGGGTTCAGATCTGGATGGTATGGCGGTTAACGCGGACTGTGTGCCCATGAGCTTTTAAGAGGTCATCGATTCTGTAAGCGGGCTCTTTTTGAGTGGCATTTATAAGAATTTGCAGTTGTTTTTTTTTTCATATTTTCCGGAAATTCAACATTGTGACGCCGCAGCCAGTTCTGCATTTCACTTTTGAGGTTTGTCATGGTCGGTTTCTTATCAACTTGAACGCTGTGCTAAGACGCGTTGTCCATCACAATCACAGAAATCGGCAGCAGTTTATCTTTCAACTTTTCATCCACCCACTTGTAAAAAGTAGGGCCCCGTTCACGGCTCCATAGTAGTCGCCAGTCTTAGCATCGGATTTAAATATAGTCAATGCACCTTCGACCAAGCCAATTCGACTTCCAGCGTGAACGATTACCAAGCGTCGTCCTTTCCCGATGTCAGTGTGAATTCCAAGTTCCGACGATGATTGTCAACATTTGCTAACATTGTGACTGGCGTTAATATATGTCGCATCTAGGAAATATATGTTGCGGTTTTCACTTCTATATTTTTTTATTTCTGTGAAATATTTCCTCCGCCACTCTGTAATATATAAGAAGATGTCTTTTCGATCTATATTTTTTGAACCGGTAACCCATTGTGTGTAAAAATTTTCTCAAATATTCTCGTCCACAATTCAAAACACCATCTTGTCTCAAACTTGACAGTAACTTACGAATACTTGGCACTGTTTTTTCGATCTCATAAAATAGATGAATCTTTCTCGTGATCACTCCCAAGTCAAAATCATCAATTACATATTTTTTCTTTATAACATTCGGTTTTTTCGGCGAATTAAATTTCGGTTGGCCCTCATTTTCAATGATGAATTTCCTACAGATATTACATTTTTTACGGTTTTTTGACAGTACCCAGTAGCTTCGGCCACAAGTTTGGCGATATTTGCGTCACTTTTATGTTCAAAGCTATTTTTGTCTGCTTTTCTTTTCCTAAAATATTCGGCTACTTTGAAAATGTCAGCTTTAACATCTCGAGATAAGGCACGACCCATCTTTGGATATTCTATCTCATGTGCGTCTGACATAGACAACCCGCAACAGATAACACTACACGCCGCCACGAGCGACGACGGCGGAATGACAGAGCGCAGTGGCTGCTTGCCCCCCGTCTCACCGCTCGCATACCTCAGGAGCGGCACAGCGGTTGTGGTCAAGCTATAGTTTGGTAGTTAAATAACAAAAATAAATATTTTTTGGGGGATCATTTCATACATGTACTATCAACAGCATAATTGCATGGACATGGCAAAGACGATAATCGCTTGACTGTCTAAAGATGCTGAGAGTACGTAGCTGTCAGCATTGCATGACGGTTACAAAGAAAAAAAGTAGATGGCGTTGTTATCAAAACGAACAAAGAATTTAATGCTTTGTTTGTTGATACGTAAGTCTCACAAGCACTAAAATTCTCGTTTCAAATTCTTTCAAGCGTATTGTTACTATCGTAACAGAACAGAGTCTGTTCTGCAACAAGAACTCATTGCAAATATACCACCATTTACACTTTGTTTCTTCATGAAACTACGAGGTTTTTAAACATTCTTAACTTCATCCACACTTCAATAACATATGCGATAACATGAATATTGCGGCACTATACTTTAATAAAAATAATATAATAAGCAAGGTGGAACTTTACAATACCCTCCTTTGGAAAATACTCTAGTTTGGATGCAAATTTCCGTAAAAAGTTGCGTTCCTAGTTGTTTGAAGGTCATCAAGGATGAAAATCTATTATAATATCATATAATATGAAGAGATATTCAATTGATACATAGACTAGGCTCAAACAAAATAATCACTGTTTGTGCCTGGATCTTTGCCTGAATATTGACTATGAATACCTACACTTATAGCAATCGAAATACTGATTCAATATTAGTATGGTTATTAAATTATAAAGTTATTACAAGAAAATTTACAATTGACTGTGTGTATTCATAAAAGGTCAGGTAAAAGAAAAATAGTCACAAGTTCTCTTATAATGACACTCCTCAAAAGTAGGGTTTTTTATTTTTTTATTACAACCAATTAATAACTATCTACACTTACAACTAGAAATAATACAACTTTGAAATGAAAAAAAAAACTTTATTTCTTACACAATTTTTATTTCAGATAAATAACACAATTTATTAATCTATATATTAAGTATAATCTCTTCTTAAGATTTTGTTGAGCTTAAGTATTCATTTCCAAAATTGGAAAGAGGATTGAAGCTTCCCTTCAACAAAACAGTATTATAAGCAAATACAATTAATTACAAATCTGAAACTGGTTATCATTGTAGGCGAACGCACTCTAACATTTACCTTTTACCGTTTTACTAACTTATCATTTCTTAACAATTCAAAGACTGAGTGATGAAAAAAATATCGTAAAATATTGTCACAAAATAGCGTATATGAAAAAAAAAACAATACGTGATTCAGTCCCGTTTTGTAGTATAAAAATGTAGTTATTTACTATCATAGTATAGAAAAATATAAAAATTAAATATACTTAACACAATGACGCCCTGTTTAACTACTAATAAACATCAGTGTAACCCTATCTCCACTTTCTTCTGTCCTTAATTGATATAGCCACAGGTTTTCAATGGAATTTAAATCTGGTCACTCACACTTTGAGAACGATGTATTAAGACAATTATCCTGCACAAATGCAATTATGGGTAATTCTTCCTCCGGATACACATTTCGAATCGTGGTCTCCTCCAGCACATTGACGTAATCAGCAATTAGCCCGACTGGGCACTCTGACGAGTTCTCCCGGTTCAGCCCCGCTCATCCAACTCCACATATTCACTGTAATGCGACCAGATTGCACATCGGGCACTACGTGATCGTTATTATAACGCGTATTATTTCGACGCCACAAGCTTAAACGTCCATGTTGACTAGTGAAACGTTTTTTCGTCAGTGAAAATGACATTACTTCACTTGGCATTTAAGTGTTCTAGAGCAAACTTTAGTCTCGCTTCTTTGAGCTGTGGAGTCAGCAAGGGTTTGACTGCATGCTTGCGAGGATGTAAACCCTCACTGTATGGAGAACACGGCGAACAGTGTTCACGCCTGTGTTAAATAAACGGGTGTAATGGGTTATTGGTGGAAAACCATTTTCTTCATATTCCTGGGCAATGCTTTGACGCCGCTGTGCGCTTATAAGTCGAGGTCTACCGATCCTTTGGCGGTGCAGATGCTATATGATTTCCTCTACGAATTGTCGCACCCATAACACAACTGTTTTCCTCTGTAACAATTTTCAGAAAAGTACAATCATTATTAAATTAGCATACAGATATAAGTAATATAAAAAATCTAGAAAGAAATGTAAACAATAATACTTACGCTTACACCGGTTTCTGTGGCAATTTCTGTCAATTTTTTGCCTTGACTATGCAAAGTATGTAATTATTTGTAACATTGTGGCTAAGTCAATATTGCCACGAGAACCCACTATTACAAAATAAAAGAACTTGATACATACTAAAACTCAAATCAAAAATACAATCAAACGGACGGCAGCCACAAGGGATCGAACGTAGGTGATTAGTGATTGCAAACGTAGGTGATTAGTGATTGCAAATACGGTTATAAATTTCATCCACGTCGAATATGGCTTGATGGCTAAGGGGTTCAATGAGTTGATCTATACGACGAATATTCTGGGTTCAAATCCTCTCGAACACGGTATAGGAAAAAAGCGTTTTTGTATTTTGTGTTTGAATTAGCAAAATCATCGATGGCTTTGGTATATATATATATATATGACGGTGAAGCTCAGTAATATTTAATTGAAGGTGAAATAAAAAATACTGGATTCTGAAAATACGTTCCATAATGTAAATTGAATATTTGAGTGACTTGCCGTGTAATCGTAAATTCAATCGAGATATTTTTTAAATATGTTGATGTTATCAACGTCATCTAGTAAGATCTTATGAAAACAATGTCGTTACCGGATAGATGGCGTCTCGTTTCGCTGCAAAGCAAACTTTCTGAGAAATGTCCATGCAATTATGCTGTCCAGTGAGTGCTGTGCATAAGATGAAAAAATATTTTTTATTTTTGAAATAAAACAATTTAACGGATTATATCGCGTATTATCTCATTTTAGTTCCCGACGTTTCGGAAGCTTTCCAGCTTTCCATGGTCACGGGAGGACTGAGAAACCTCAGGACGGGACTCGCACGAGCTCGAAGTTCATTGAATTTCCTTAAAGAATGCCGTGATGAAGATCTCATTCCTACATGCGTGAAAATAGCACCGAAGAAGGACATTTTCGGTAGTGAACGCATTCTCCGCCAAGCTAGTGTAAAGTTACTGTGCAAACTTATCCACAATACCCGTTATTCAGCTCACAAGTTTGAACAACAGATTAAAGAAAAGAGTGACGAATTGCAGTTGATATTGACAGATGATGACTTCAAAAGTATTGTTGAACAAGGCGACAGACGTTACGCATCAAAATTTAAAAGCTGTACATGTAAGAAAAATGCTAAGTTTGACAAGTTGAAATCAAAACGCACTAGGAATGAAACGCTCCGTGGAGGTAATCAAACGTCAACGTCAAATGCCGTTGCACCTGTAGTGAATATTAGCTCGAAGGATCTGTCAGACTCGCAAACCTTGCTTCTTAAAAAAGGGCTTAATTATGTTGTTACTCCACGGAATATCCCTTTTGAACAGATTATAGTCGGTGTGGAAGATTGTTTGGTCCAAAATCATATGCGTAAGGAGGATTTGGAGGCCGTACGCCAGGATGTGTCTTCAATTTTAAGACGAGCGAAGTCTCCTAAAGTTAACTTACGCAGAACTGAATTCAACGCTTTGAAGAGCTTGCGTGAAGACCCAGACATCACCATTCTTCGAGCTGACAAGGGAAATGCGACGGTTGTTATGGATACTAGTGATTACAACCAGAAAGTGGAAGTACTTTTGTCAGACACTACAACATACAAGCTTGTTAAGCGAGATCCAACGGCGAAAGTAATAAAAACGACAGCCGAGCTGATAAGTAAGCACTCTGAAAATCTTAATCTGGATGTGAAAAGTTTAGTGCCTTCTTGCCCGGTGCCACCAAAGTTGTACGGGTTACCAAAGATACATAAACCTGGTGCTCCGTTACGCCCTATAGTGAGTCAAATCGATGCTCCTACCTATCGATTAGCTCGGCACTTAGCAGGTGTGCTTTCTTTACTGCGAGGGAAGACGGAAGCATACACAAGGGATTCATACCATTTTGTCAGTGAGATTAAGGATTTGAGACTAACTGATGATGAAGTTATGGTCAGTTTTGATGTCCAGTCTCTCTTCACATGCCTACCAGTTCAAGAATGTATCGAAATTGTGAAAAGAAGATTGGGTGAACAACAGATGGCAATAGAATATGCTGAGTTATTACAACACTGCCTTACATCTGGCTATATGCTATGGAATGGTGAATTCTACGGGCAAGTTGATGGTGTGGCAATGGGGTCTCCGGTGTCTCCTGTTGTCGCCGATATTTTCATGGAAGACTTTGAGGAGAGAGCGCTTTCATTGGCACCTGTCAAGCCGAGGATATTTAAAAGATACGTAGATGATACCTTTACTATTTTACCTAGATCTAGTGTTTCAGCTTTCTTAGACCATCTGAACTCCATGCATAGTAAAATTAAATTCACTATGGAGTTGGAAAATCAAAATTCACTTGCATTCTTAGATGTGCTAGTAATTAGAGGTCCTAACAATGACATAGGTCATACTGTATATAGGAAACCTACGCATACAGATAGGTATTTGAATGGCAAATCTCACCACCATCCCTGTCAACTTGCTACAGTGGGTAAATCTTTGTTTCAGAGAGCCAGGGGTATCTGCGATGATCAACATCTGACTGCTGAGTTGCAGAATGTCAAATGTGCGCTTCGAGCCAACGAGCTCCAGATACCACGTTCCAAGCAGAATCCCAGTATGAAGAAACCAACAGTCGAGCGTAAACCTGCCGTATTACCATATGTGAAAGGGGTCACAGACAAGATCGGAAACATCTTGAAGCATGCTTCTATAAAAACATATTTCAAGCCGTGTCTCAATACCTTAGACCCGTGAAGAGTAGCACCCCTTTGCAGAGTGCAGGCATTTATAAGCTAGACTGCGAGTGTGGTCTTTCATACATTGGTCAAACGAAACGCAGTGTATCAACCCGGGTGAAGGAGCACATAGCAGATGTCAAGCACCGTCGGTGTAATAGGTCTGCAGTCTGTGAACATGTCATTGACAAACCAAACCACTCAATTAAGTTTGATAAACCTTCTATCCTTGCCAAAGAAAAAAGATATTTTCCCAGGATGCTACGCGAGGCTATTGAGATTAAAAAGCATCCTAATTTCAATAGAGAAGATGGATTGTCACTACCACCTGCTTGGGATCCTGTAATACATCTCATCAAGGAACAAGCGAGACACAGGACTGCAAAACCTTAATTTCCGAACGGTGTAAAATATCTTATCTGTTTAAAGTAGTTTAATAGTCTCTGTTTTTAAATATTATAATTAGTAATGAGGTAGCCTGGGAGTTTTTCTTTGCAGCGTTTCTTTTCTCCTCAGTACGTCTCATTTGTGAAATGCTGCTTGGTAAATTATTAGAATAAAATAATTAAGCCCTTCTGGCACATGTGTAACTGTCTTTACAGCTTAGGCCCATCTGGCATGTATGTACACCTTTATTTGTGTTTTTTCAAAAAATGGGTAGTTTGCACAAAATTCTAACTTTGACAGAGGAAAATACATCTTTTCTCAGTCCTCCCGTGACCATGGAAAGCTGGAAAGCTTCCGAAACGTCGGGAACTAAAATGAGATAATATACGCGATATAATCCGTTAAATTGTTTTATTTCAATGAGTAATAATCGCGGAAACAGAAGAAAATATTATATTTTTTACTTTATTATTCCGATTCTTATTCTTAATTTAAACTAAAAGTTCTATGGTTTATTCACTTTCATTTTATTTAGTAGAAGTACAAGAATTTATTCGGAATCGAATTGAATAAGAATAACTTTTATGTTTTTATTCTTATTCAAGTACTTTTTGCCCAACTCTGCTTCGATCCGTCTAACTCATACTCGACCTGCTGATATGGCTTACTTTCTGATAATGTACATTTTATTTCTTTTGAATTTACTATTAATTTATTTATTTATCTGTTATGTTATTACTGTTATGTTATGTGTGTATTTCCACTAGTTTTTAAGGAAAAAAATCCTTGTTTTTTTTATATTTTTATAGTTTTACATCACGCACTTTCCTCGCCTTTGTGAGATGAAAAGTTGTGTTTCACATGGCTGCCAAATTATTTGGCTTCCGTGCCTTGAAAGCCTCGCTACCTTCAGGAATCTATATTTGAAACTTCCTACACTCTCCGTTCAATTTTAGATTCCTTCGCTTACTTACCTTTTAATTCAAGCACTACAATACATTTTATAAAATTAACTTTACCACTTTTATTTACTTTACACGGATTATGAAGAAAGTTGACTTCTACCGCGTTCCAACTTTTAAGTGTTCGAGGAACATGTCACAACTCTCCTTAACAGCATACGAGTAACATCGTCGCTAACAACATCGCTAGAAAAGGGGTATAATACAGCTGATGGTCACTGGCAAGGCCGATAAGTCTTTTTGCCCTCTGAGATCGTCTGACCAAACCGCGGTCACACTGATCCAAGTAGCAAACAATCTTTGAACTCAAACAATATTATTATGAGGACGCAGCAAAAAAAATACATTTTGAAGTAAGGGTATTTCTTTATTTATTTATCAGTACCTACACATCAACGTGTGGCACATATATCGACAGTTCTTGGCGGGTTCTTTATGTATTCATTTTTGATTAACGTTGAAGTCCAATTTTGTTTTCCACCTGGCCCAGCGTTTTTTAAAGAACTTTATACAATTAGGAGGGATAATAAATTCTGCTACTCTTTCACTTTTCAGAGCAATAATTAAAACAAATTGGGCAATAACATTTCCTTTTTCATTTCAAGAAGTTACCTGATTAATTACACGAGGCTTTACAATCTTCAGTTGATTTCTACTTAGCTTAGGTAAGTACCTAATACATTTTCAGTTTCCTGCTCTCATACAGATAACTGATAAGTTATTCATATTTATTAGCGTAAACCGGTACTCTGATTAACTGTAATATAACAGTTTCGACTAGCTCACCAATACTCTTTTATAATTTTCTCCAAATTAAGTAAATAAATCAAGTCCAAACCGAGATTGATTTGTTCAATAAACTTTGACGTTTGCGTCACATCATCGAATGGACTCCTTTTTTGCTGTGCAACGGAGTCCAGTTGTGTTATATGTTATATCTCACTGTCATTATTATAGTTTGATTTAGTTTTTTTACTATATATCATTTATTTCATAGATTACGGTCAATCAGTACATAATGTATATATCACAAAAACAGACATACGTCTTGAACTTGGATAGACATTTAAAGCTGAAATTTACTAATTAAGTGCACTTAGTTACTTCGATTACGCGAAGGGCAATGTAATGAAAGTAACATCCGTTGCAACAAATTGTGAGAACGTTATGAACACCCAAATTGTGACGCATGGCCACTTGCCCAGCGATAGTTAATATGTAATGTAGTTATTTTGAAGTACTGTTGTTGTAACTTAAATTAGACTGCATGAAAAATGGCGTAAAATTATTAAATAACTTGATTTGTTTTAATTTTTCGTAGAAATAAGAATATTTGCGCTGAGTGCTGTAGATATGTGTTTACCTCATCTCCCTATAAATTTGCGGCAAAAATATGTTCGCTAATGTTGCAGCTTGCTTTCTCCAGTGGCTAAATTCTCGACTTTTTTCGAATACTCGAAAGTCAGAGATACAAACCTATATTTTCTTCAATACACAGACTGAATAAAATAATACAAATGTTATCCACGAAACAGAGCGTATTTTTTTCAAACTGAACAAAGCAGGCTTATAAAAGCTACTGTAAATAAAAGCTGCGGTAAGTTAGCGGCCATTCGAATCCGAAGTCTACCTTTATACACCATAAGAAAAACATCTCATACAAAAGGAAAAGCACAAGAAACATTATTAGTGAGCAGAATTGTTGTGGACCATTAATTTGGAAATTATGACAGCGATCATTTTGATTCCGACAATCTTATAATCTATTACTGTTATTCTATGTTCAGTTGCAAAAATGATTTAAGGTTGTTAGTGCAAGAACACTGAAGCCATGTAGTGTTTGTTATGTTTGTCTACCTTCCATGCCCTTGGCTCAACGGGTCGGTTCTGCCCGTTATCGCGATTTTTGCTGACCGTTGCATATTCAGGCACATTATTTGACTTCTGTGCTGCATCTGGCCACTGCTGAACACGAAAGACTATTGTTTATATTTCAAAATAACGAATACTGAACAAAGTAGTAATATAAACTTGGCTCATAAACATTATTCTTATATCATTATTATCTTCAAGTAAGTGAACTTAAACCATCTCGAATGTATATATTTTCAATGAAGGATACATTTTAAATAAGCGATGAAGGATACATTTTAAATTCATGAATATATAGAGTAACAAACACATAAAATTAGAAGGAAGGATGCATTTTAAATAAGCCCACAATTCATGAATATATAGAATAACAAACATATAATATTTTCAAGAAAGGATACATTTTTAAATAAGCCCAAAATTCATGAATATAATATATAATCACAAACTTAAAATATTTTAAAGAAAAGATACATTTTTAAATAAGCCCACAATTCATGAATATATAGAGTAACAAACGTATAATATTTTCAAGACGGGGTTATATTTTTAAGTAATCCTACCACTCATGAATATATAGAGTGACAAACGTATAATATTTTCAAGGAAGGATACATTTTTAAATAAGCTAACAATTCATTAATATGTACAGTGACAAACGTATAATATTTTCAAGAAAGGATACATTTTTAAATAAGCTCACAATTCATGAATATACAGAGTAACAAACGTATATATAATATGTTCAAGAAAGGATACATCTATACTATTCTATAGTACCTAGTAAAAAAATAATGTCTGCACATTGAAGATATTTTCTAAAAAAATATTGTAACGGACTATTTGGAGGTCACTTGGATGTCTTTTTTGTATGTTTGTATGTGTATCGTTGATTGTTGATGTTGACACAGATTTCAACTATTTTTGGTACGAGGGTAGCTGGGTATCCACAGATTGTTACAGGGTACTTTGTACCCGACTACACTGAGGTAAAAATGAAGGTTATAACTTTTACCTCTTCCAGGAACGAAGTTGCGGGCACCTTCTATTATTTGAATAAGCCTTCAATTGGTGAATTAATATAGAAACGTGTAAAAAGTTGTCCAATACTTAATAATTGAAATAGTTTTCTACTGGCAGATCGAACGTATAATTATCACAATTGTATTTATTTGAAGTCTGAATTGGTGGTATAACAACTGTAATATTCGTAATGCTTAAAAGACAGTTATTAAAAATTAAACATCCCTAGAATAGTTTGGTATTATTTGTTATCTGCAGCGGTTCATGACATTTGTGCTCTACGTTTTTAATGTATTTTGGAAAATTTAAGAACTTTGGTATAAAACCTATAATTTAAGTGAATCGTAGCGGTAACGCAGTTGTAGGTACTTTGACCGAAGTAAATATATAGACCAAAAATAGAATGGCCCCGCCCTATGGCTTTCAATTGCTAAATTTGGCAATGGCACCAATAAAACTATTTAATTTAAATCTACTTACGGATTGAATCGTGATTATAATGACGGAGCAATTAAAGTTTATTGTGAAGTTTGGTGGTCCCGACCCTACACCTTCTGTCAGGGTCTTCCAGGAGCACTCTGGTAGGTACATGTGGTCGCTACTCCCCTACAGCTCGCTACAAGCGAAGTCGCTCCGAGGCCGAGGAAACTGAGTGGCAGTTCGAGCAACGCCCTAACGACAGCCGCGAGGCCCCCGGGGGAGTTCATCCCGGAGTCGGCTGCTCATGCCGCATCCAACCGACCCCGACCAGCTAATCAGAGGATCCCCAGAAATACTGGAAGTGTAGATGTCAATGGACGGCTTCAGTGCCGAAGATGGAGCGACTTCTCTTGGTTATTATTATATCCACTTAGAACTATGAGGTTGTACAAGTTACTAACTTTACCGAGTTTATTTTTATTTTGTTACTATCCTTAAGTAGAAAATCAAACGTCTTAAATCCATCCATCGATTACAAAGTAGAAGTGAGGTGAAAAAATGAAATGTTTTTTAAAGCGTAACAGTCTGAGTTGCTGTAACATTTTCAATCTTTTAAGTACGATAATAATAGTAATCTGTCAATATGCATACATGGACAGGGGTCCGAAAAGCTCGCAAAACACTGTAACTTGAGGTATGTGTATGTGAAAAGTATTGAATCCAGATTAAATTTACTGCTGCCCCCAATAACTAACCTCATAACCTTAACGCCTCTAAAAAAACTCTATGATCTCAAACGAAAAACGCAGTTTAAGTAACTCTATATAACGCCTGTTTTCAAGGCAGTCTCAGAAATGAGTTTTTTTTTCAAAGTTGTGACGATATGTTAACAAACACTGACATATCAGAATTTTTCTTGTGGGCTTCATTATCATATCATACAAAGTTCCTCTGCCGTACAAAACTCGCCACAGCCATTTATTCACACTTTTATAGTAGGTAATATGTATATATACGTACGTCCATTTCGTGAGAGTTGAGCTGTGAGGGGTGGTGTGGATGCACGTAGAGGTGGTTACCAGCGAGCGTGTGGCGGCGAGGGTCCTCGCGGCGTGAGGAGCGCGTCCGCGCCGGCCCGCGGCTGGCCTCGCCGTCCGACAGCCCACCTGCCACAAACACACGCTCATCAATCACATCGATGTAACGCCATGGTGTATACTGTCATGTTACATATATTTTATGATTCAATAAATGAAATGAAATGAAATCTGTGTAATGGACAACATTTAATTTTTTTTAAAGTGACTACAATTGAAATGTATTTGGGTTCTCTGAACAAATTAATAGTAGATTGTTTGACAAGGGGCTAAAATAAGCCATTATGACACAAAGTGATTATTTGGACGAGCTCACGAAGTGAGCGAGTATAAATATATCTGAGTGCCATAATGGCTTCTAGCCACTTGTTAAACACTCTGCTTTTTACTTCGACTGCGAGAAAATAAAAAAGACTTAACATTAAAATTGTATATTTCATGAAAAAAAGTACAGTTGGAGCAATTCGATCAGCAATTTTGACCAATCTGATCAGCTTGGTTTGTTTGTTTTAATTATTCGTAAATAGTATGTAGCTGGTGGCAAGTTTTTTTTCAATTTCATAGATATATTAAACCCTAGGGGCAAGATGTATTTTAGTCTCGCTTCGCGAAGCTAATATGACGTGCTTTTTGAGCAGGAGATGTGAAAGATTATTTTTCGATCACTGATATATTGATTAAAATTGATATTATGTATTAGCAAACGGTGATTTATAGGTGGAACAAAATTAATTCCTTTAATTATTTTTTGCAATTAACAAAACGTTAACGTATCATATTGGCAGTTTACATATGAGTCAAAATTATCAAACGAAATTCGTCGCTTTTGCAGATCGATTCCTAGTTAATTTTCGCAATAATAATGTTACACCTCCACCGTGAAACTAAAACATTTGCCGTAGCGGGCAGTTGTAATCTGCTAGAAGACGATAATATATTGTTATCAGAGTCCATGTGACAAAGTGAGCGAGTGTGTGAAATCAGGGGAGTTAAAATCCTGATCTATCTTTCCGAGATTCTTATATAGATAGAACCATCTTTTGTTTATTTTATTTTTTGATTTTCAACGTTATAAAATACTGTAACTTAAATTTTTGAGCTCTATCATAGGTTCATAGGTAAGTATCTCACGACAAAAACTATGATAGAGCAAACAATATTCAGTAAAAGTTCAAAAATATTGTTTTTCCTCAACTTACAACCGTGATATTCAGGATCTCACAAGATGCCTGCGTTCTGTGAGAGCTTCGGAGTGTTATGACACTCTTCAGCTATATTAAACAAACTATCAATCATCAAGACCTTTGATAAGAAAATTTTAAAAAAAGTGGACTTGGCGTTCCCCAACGAAACTACTATTTTGGCATAGTGACCCAATTAGGATCTCAGCCTCCGAAACGCACGTCACTTGTCCCGATCATGCGCGGTTTCCCACCAGTTTTCGGCTTGAAGCTTACGCAGATCTGCCCCCACCACGTCTTCCCAACGGTGGACGACCAACCAGTCGCCGACCGGCTGATCGCCCCAAGTTTGCTCTTTTCGGTGCGCGATCTTTCTCCATTCTTTAAAGGTGACCAAGCCAACGAAGTCTATGGGACTTTTCCTGTCCAATAATGTTAGGCTCGGCGTCCAGCTCCTAAATCTCGGCGTTAGTACGGATCCGCCACGTGCCATCGGTCCTCTTGATCGGTCCCAGTATCTTCTGAAGCATACATGAGGACGGGTCTTATGACAGTTTTATATATCCGTATTTTTGTATTCTTTCTGAGAAGCCTAGACACTAAGACATTATGGAGGGCTGCACTAGGTACACTGTAGAGAATTCTGGATGCGTATTTGGATCTCTTCCTCCCTGGTGTTGGTGTCGCTAATAGTGCATCCGTGCGTACCCCCGACATGACGTGTGTCGGGGTACGTGTGTTTTTGTAGCGTTTCATGTGGAGGTGTTCCGTTTTACACTAGTTCATCCTGAGACCTACCCTAGCAGCCTCTCGTTCCAAAACACTAGCAGCTTTCACCACTTCCTCACAGAAGTGACGGGAAAATGACAGAAACAGGGTTGGAAACCTTCAATGTGATGTATATATACACCCTTCCCAGGCTGGGTAATACACCAGAGTAAAATAGATGATGTCGCTATTAGTGCATTGGAGCAAACTGCAAGCACAACCAGCCACCATTGGTACAAAGAAGGTGTAGATTACAAAACATTAAGATAGGGGCCTGTCAACGTTCTAACCTTATATACCCCGTTCCACTACAAGAGGGCGCAAATGTACTCATTTTCCATCTAAGCAGACTGTACAGAGCGTGCATAGCATTTGGACACGTACCACGTGTTAAGAGAATGGTGAAGGTGATTTACCTGCCAAAACCAGGCAAGACAGATTACGAAGATGCCAAATCGTATAGGCCCATAAGTCTGTCATATTTCTTTCTAAAAAACGCAAGAGAAACTGGTGCACACTGGTGTATATAAGGGGTGGCCCACTAAAAAGGCACCCTTTGCACAAATTACAGTGTGCCTAACAACCAGGGAAGTCAATGGAAACGGCGTTACACCTGGTAGCAGCCAGAGCCGAAAAGACCAAAGAGAGTAAAGAACTGTATCTGGCGGCTTTTTTAGACGTGGAGGGAGCGTTTGGCCGCACCCCGTACCAAGCGATCGACGAAGCAGCTGCAAGACATGGCATAGAACCTACCATTGGCAAATCGATTGACAATATGCTAAACGGTAGGTTAATAACGTCATCCCCAATGGAGGGCGAGATAATGGCCAAAACAACAAAGGGGTGTCCACAAGGTGGAGTACTCTCGCCTAATCTATGGAGCTTGGTGGTGAATTCACTATTGGAGGAACTCAATAGCGGTCCTATCCATACGGTAGGGTATGCGGATGACAAAGTCATACTCGTAAATGGGAAATTTCCCAATACGGTTTCGGCAATAATGAATGAAGCACTGAAGAAAGTGGAGAGATGGTGCAACAATCACCAACTGTCCATTAATTCAGACAAGACGGTGGTAATACCATTCACTAGAAAGAGAACTTTAAGTACATGCAGCAACTAAAACTGTATGTAAAGGGCCTCGAGATATCCAACGAAGTGAAATATCTTGGTGTCACGGTAGATAATAAATAAATAAAAATAAAAATGAAAAGCCTTTTATTTCCTTACTACAATATGACAAAAAATACAACACTTTCTATATTAAGTACTTAATATCTAAACTTTTCTAATGTTGCTTATCTAAATGTAATTATCTGATATTAGTATGTTAAAATCAAAAGTTACTTAGTTGCTAGTAAATAACCGTACCTAGTAAATAAGGAACCCCTCTCAGGTAAAGGCCTCTTCCAAAGATAGCTTTTCTCTGTCTTGAGCTGTACTCTGTCATTGTGGGCCAGTGACTCTTTTTATGTCATCAGCCCAACGTGCGTGCGGTCTTTCCCTGTGTCGTTTGCCTTTCCACTTGGTGACTGTTATGGTCCACCGCTGGTCTTTAAGTCTGGCTTCATGCCTAGCCCACTTCCATTTTACTTTTTGACCATGAGTAAGAGCGTCTTGGGTCTTATTTTTGCGTGTCTTATTTTTTGAATTTTCTTTAAGTTTAACATGCTGCGTTCCATACCCCTCTGGTAAGTAGTTATTTTGTTTTTCACAATATTGGTGAATTTCCAGGTTTGGCACGCGTAAGTCAAGCATGGAATAAGACAGGAGTCCATAACTTTCTTTTTTAACTCTATTGGCATCTCGTTTTTAAGCACTTCTTTGTAGCTCCAATATTCGTTCCATGTATTTTTTACTCTCCTTTCAACTTCTAAAACATTGTTGTTGCTATTAAACCCAACTTGTTTCCCTAAATATATGTAATGTTCTACGTACTCCAAGTTTTAATTATCTATTTTTACAATTGTTTTCTTGTGGTTTGTCATAGTTTTTGTTATCTATATGTTTATTTCGAGTCCCACGTACCGGTTAGCTTTACTGAAATCAGTGATCATGCATTGTAGCTGGGAGCTAGTTTCAGACAGCAGAACTAAGTCATCTGCAAATCGTAGATGACTTTGGATAAATAAGCCTAATTTCTTCCACTCGAGTTTTATTATGATGCTTTCTAGAATCGCAATAATAAGTTTAGGTGATATTGGGTCACCTTGTCTTACCCCCCTTTCTACTGCAAAACTTGGTCCAATGGATTCGAGCTTGACTCTACTGGTGCAGTTATTATATATGTTTTTTACAATCTCAATGTAATGCGACTCTACGTTCTGAGCTTTCAAAGTTTCCCATATACATGTGTGAGAGACTGTGTCGAAGGCTTTTTGGTAATCAATGAATGCAATGTACAATGGTCTTTGGTACTCTTGATACCTTTCAATGATTAGCTCTAATGTATGTATATGGTCTATTGTGGAAAAGCCTCGCCTAAAACCAGTTTGTTCAATGGGTTGATTTTCTTCAAGTGATGGGCAATATTTTTTGCATAAGATAGTCGTGAAAAGCTTATATAAAGTCGGCAGGCCTGTAGTTTGCAATGTTCTTAGGGTCGCCTTTTTTATATAGCAAGATAATTTCGGATTCTGGCCATTGTGTAGGTGTTGCTAAAGGTTTCTATAATCATATTGAACAGCTTTGCTATAGGCTGGGCCAATTCGGCGTGGGCATATTTTATGGCATCATTTGTAATGTTATCGGACCCCGGGCTTTTGTCAGGTTTTAATGTTTTTATGATCTCTACAATTTCCACACACTCAATGGGTTCTATATGACAAGCAGATCTTATAGAAGCGTCCGATTGGTAGATAGAAGTACTGGAATTGTATGGAGCACTGTACAGGTTCTTGTAGAATTTCGTTGCAATATTTATAATCTCACTTCGACTGAATTTAGTCTCTCCTGAGCCCTTTAAGCCATCGATCCATGTTTTCTTAGTTTGTAGTTCCTTATATCCCTTATTTAGACTTCCTTTTGTTTCCAGGTGCTGTTTGAGGACAGACGATCTATGTTTTTTATAATCTGTTATTATATATTTGCTTATAAGTTTGTAAAGAGCTTTAAGTTCATTTTTCATGGATCAAGTTTTATTACTAGTTCTTTGTAGTGTCTGTCTTCTTTTAATGAGATTTTTTGTGCGGTCTGATAGTACAGTACGGGATGTGGTTCTTTGCTTTGTTTGGCATGCGTTTCGTAGACTTGTTTGAATAGAGTTTATTGTCTTATCGTGATACCCCTGTACTGTACATTTTTATTTCGGGTCGTGTAGGGTTGGTCGATAACTTTTTATCTCCTCTTTATATAGGATTATTTCTTTTTCGCCTTTCAGTGGACTAAATTGGTTATTTAGTATACTTTGCTCTACTTTTTAGCAGTTTTGTAAGTAAAATTTTTGCTCTTAGTGGTCTGTGGTCTGACGAAAAGTTTATACTCAGTGTTTCAACATTTTGGAGTATTTTTGGACGATTAGACAGTATGAAATCTATTTCGTTGTTGTACTATCCGTTGGAAGAGCGCCATGTCCATCTTCTTTTTGGTGTTTTCTTAAAAAAGGTGTTCATGATCGATAATTTATTCTCTTAGGCAAAGTCTACAAGCCTTTGACCTCTGGTGTCCCTTTCTCCGTATCCATTTTGTTTTAAAACTAGGTGTTCGTCATTTTGTGGTTCTCCTATTATAGCATTAAAGTCGCCCATGAAATCCTCGTAAACTAGCCTTAAGGCTTTGTAGATAGAGTTGTAGAAAACTGTGATCTCCTCTTCATTGGCTGCCTCGGTGGGTGCATAGGCTTGTATAATAGTCAGATTCTTTCCGGAAGATTCAACTGAAGTAACGCTACTCGTTCCGAGATGCCGATGTAGCTTTCTATGTATTGTTTCAGGTATTTTTTTATTATGATGCCAACTCCATATTTGCCCGGTGTAGTACCGGTGTGGCATAGAATATAATGTTCGTATTGTGCTATTTCGTTTCCTAAGCGACGCGCTTCGGATATGCCAATAATATCGTATTTTACATGTTTTAAAGCGTCTGTCAGTTCAATTAACTGTTCATGGGATGATAATGTTCTAACATTGTAAGTTAAGATGTAGAATTTATTAATTTTCTCTGGTTGGTGGGGCTTTGATGAAATTATCTTTGAAAGGTTTCGGTCGTAATCTTCCTTGGGGACCAGCTGGCTTGGAAGATGTGATTTATTGCTTCTTATAATTAATTCTTCGTTTTGAAGTGAGAGAGCTTCCGTAACTTGTCATTTACTATTGCCGCTATTTTCTTCCGAGTTAATACTATTTTGTTAAAAACCCAGTATACCCGGTTTGACAATCCCCTCTGAGAAGCTCAGGGAGGATTGTTGTGGAGTGTTGGTTGTGGCCGATAGACTTTTGTTTTGTTTTTGTCACGATATCTCTATCTTATCTAATTAAGAAACTAAATTGGAAAAAGCATGTTGATCATAACATAACAAAAGCACTTAAAATGTTCGGAATATGCAGATCGGCATACGGTAAACCGTGGGGATTAAACTCTAAGGTACTGAGATGGATCTGTACCATGATGGTAAGACCGATTATCCTGTACGGCAGGCTGGTCGACGGGCCTATGATGGTTGCGTTTATCACGCGATAAATGATATGATAACGCGCCTGTCACTCTCGCACTCACAAACGTGTCAGAAGGTGACGGCAGCTATGTCATTTATTTATCACGTGACAAACGCAACCCTCATGGGCCCGCTAGTGGCCAAGAACATTAAAGAGCACAAGCGGAGATGACCTATTGAAGGTCCAAAGAACGGCGAGCATGAGCGTTTAGAACTACGCCAAACGCAGCGCTAGAAGTATTGCTGGACATAACACTGCTACACATAGTGATACAGTCGGAGGTACGCAAATCACTGCACAGGTTAAAAAGCATGGGCCTGTGAAGTTACTGCGCGCCGAAAACTATGCACACAACCATACAAAACAACAAATTTTCACAATAAAATAACATGCAATCAAGGAATGTATTCCAGTGGAAATTTAAGATGCAGGTTCCCACAAGAGCAGAATGGGCCCACGATCACAAATCACTTACAATGGATGGTGAGAATAGCATTTGATACACTGATGGATCAAAAATGGCATCAGGTACTGGAGCAGGCATTCATGCAAATGACTATAACGTCAGTACAAGTATGCGAGGTTATGCCAGAGTCTTTCAAGCAGAGACATCCCAACAAGTGGGCCTTAAGATGAACATAGACAAAACGAAGATGCGGAACCTAATAGTAAGTACCCCCTACAAAAACCTAAAGAAGTGTAAACAAATAAAGAAATTTAAAAATAATTGCGACGTCCAAGGTATGGCCCGTGCGGAGAATAAAACTGAAAAACAGTGGAGCATTTTAAACGACGTAACAGGAAAACAAACAGATACCTAATAAATGTTAGAATTAAATACCAATACAACGTAATAGAAACCGTTGCTACAAATTTTAATGAGTACCTATATGTCTAAAAATTTGAAAACACCACATTTTTACAGTAAATTTAAAATACACAATAATTGTATGTTTTTCATTTAGATATTGCATTCTTAATACATATATTTTTTAAATCATCCAATAGTATCTAAACTAAATGCTGCTACCCATTTTTTTCTCTTCTTCTTCGTCGTTCCCTCACTGATGAGGATCGCGACCACATATTTGTTTCTACTCAAGGCGGTTATATGCTGCGGGGACCCCCCGGTGCATGCTGCCGCCGACTGCCTTCCTCAGTGCATCAGACCATCTAGTAGCTGCCCTTCCTTGCGCACGTCTGCCATCAATTTGCCCTACAATGATCTGCTTCTCCAGACAGTGCTTTGAGGACCGCATAATATGTCCGAAGAAGTTCAGGGTGCGTTGACTGCATATCGTAGAGAGTCGCGCCGTGATGTTGAGTTCTTTTAAAATCGACTCGTTAGTTCGCATCGCAGTCCAAGGTATACGTAGCAACCTTCGCCAACACCACATCTCGAAAGCATCGATTTTACTGCTATCGCGGCGTCTCAAACTCCAAGTTTCGGCACCGTAGGTAAAAATTGAGAACACCAGGGCTCGAACCAAGCACACCTTAGTTGTGCGCCGAATACCACGGTTTTTCCAAACTTTATCGAGGTTAGCCATTGCACTTTTTGCCATACCGGCCCTACGGCGTATTTCGTCAGTACAGCCGCTGTCGCAAGTTATCAAAGACCCAAGATATACAAACTCGTTGACCTTTTCGTACCCGTCGAGTGCGCGTGTGACTGGAAGTACTTGTGCTCTATCCACCACCATTATTTTAGTCTTAGAATGGTTGATTTTAAGACCGAGCTTGGCACTCTCTACTTCAATTTTCTTCAGAAGAGTTGCCATTTCTACTTCATCCGACGCAAGTATTGTCGTGTCGTCTGCTTATCTGAGGTTGCTGACCCTGCGGCCGCCAACCGTCACACCACCGTTCCAGCCGTCTAGTGCCTTCCTCATGATGTACTCGCCATACAGGTTGAATAACTTGGGAGACAAAATACAGCCTTGGCGTACGCCTCGTTCCACGTGGATAGCTTCGGACTTCTGGTTTTCCAATTTCACGAAGCTTGAGCCATTGAGGTACAGGTTCTGGATCGGGAAAGCTAGATGTTGCGGCACGCCCATCGTCACAATTACATCCAACATAGTTCTCCACTGCACACAGTCATACGCCTTAGCATAATCTATGAAGCATAAGACCAGCGGTTTGTTAAATTCGCGACATTTCTCGATGAGCACACGAACATTCAAGATCTGTTCACGAGTACCCTATCCGGCGACGAAACCGGATTGTTCACTCGGTATCTGGTAGTCGACAAATGATGGGAGTCGGGTGTTAATAATGCGCAGGAGAATTTTACTGGCATGTGACATGAATGACAAGATACGGTAGTTTTTCACATTTTCTTGTGGAGCCCTTCTTGTGCAATGGAACAACAGCGGACTGTGTCCAGTCTTCCGGCCATTGACCTGTTCTCCAGACCTTGTTGCATATCTGGTGGACGATCTTAATTCCTCTATGGCCCAGATGTTGAAGCATAGCTGCAGAAATACCGTCCGGACCCACAGCCTTGTGTTTCAGTTTCTTGATTGCGTCTTGAACCTCGGAAAGCAAAATGTCTGGATCACGCTCATGATCGTCCTATCTCCTTTCTAGACTATGTCCCACTTCATCCCTGTAAAGCTGATAACAGTAGTCTCTCCATCTATCTAGAACGGTTTCCAGCTCTGTCAAGGTGTTACCTCTATTGTCATCAATTACCCAGCACTTTGGTTTAAAGGTGCCAGTCAACTGCTTCATTTGCAAAAACAGATCTTTTGTTTGCACTTTGTCAGCATGCCCTTCAATCTCACTGCAAATGTTGTTGATGTACCTGTCTTTGTCCCTCCGCGTGGACCTCTGGACGTCTGCATACAACTGATTGTAGCGATCCAACTTACATTTAGTCTCAAGTCCTTCACATTTAAGCATTTTCCTCTCTTCAATCAGCTCCCATGATTCTTTGCTTATCCACTCTTCCTTTTTCGTGACAGTTTTGAACAAATCTCTACTCTCCTTTGCGGTTTCTAAAACTACAAGAACAGTCTTTGAGACTGTTCCAATCTGCTTCGCTAGAATCAAAAGGGTCACATTCTAGTGAATTGATTCTGGTGTCAACTGCTTGATGGAAATGGTCTAGAGCCGGTTTATTAAGCAGAATGAGCTGTTTGGGATTCGGTCGAGTACTTTTTAGGCGAAGTATGAAGTCAGCTATTAAAAGTTGGTGATCACTGCCACAGTCCGCGCCAGGGAGTGTTTTGGCATTAATTTATTTCTCTATAATCAAGAAAAAAAGTATTACAACTATGCACTTAAACGTAGTTTTTCATTGCCAAAAAAAAACTTGTTTTTAGGGTTCCGTACCTCAATCGGAAATAACGGAACCCTTATAGGATCACTTTGTTGTTCGTCTATCAGTCCGTCTGACTGTCAAGACCCCGAGTCGAGAACGCGTGGAGGTATCGAGTTGAAATATATTTACTCAGGTCCCTTGAAGCTGTGAAAAATCGAACTTCTACATTAACGTAAAAAAAAGATACGTCCATTTATGCCGCAAAAAACGTATACTTCGCCACTCTTCTCAAGAGAATCAAAATGATAGGGTACTTCCTATTGACATAGAACTATGAAATTTGGCAACTAATATCGTGACATACTACAAATACGTATACAATTCTAAAAACTATACATTTGTAATAAAATCATAAAAAATATAGTCTTTTTCAAAAGACATTATTGGACAACCCGGTGGCGTTAAGTTTGCACCTCATTTGCATGCAATGCTATAGAAATCAGGTGCAAATTTAACTCAACCGTAATCGGGTAATATAATAATGTGAGGGTAAGTGAAAGTTTGTACGAAACCCTCGGTGCGCGAGTGAAACTCGCATTTGGTAGGTTTTATAAGCCCCATAGTTGTACTATAATACTAATTATAGTACAACTAAGGAGTCGTACTTTAGGCCCTAGCCTCATCCCCGAAGGCGAGCGTCAACCAACGCGAGGCCGACGGCCGAGCTTCCGAGTAGCATCGAAGATGCGGAGCGGGTCGATGGGCTTGAAGGGCCCTCAGGGCGAACGCACCCAGACACTTACAAACTCCATTATTTCCCAAGCCACCACACCCATACATGCAGACTCCTCCCCATTCCCTACTCTCCTATCTTCTTTCTACAGCAAATTTTACAACTCAAAACCCCTTTTATCGTCAACAACAACATGAGTCCGACTCCTGATGACATACACCCAGCTGACACAGTGCTTCCACCTCAATCAGTTACATCCAGCAAAGTCAAGAACCTCAAGAGTCCCCTGCAAGCTCGGCCGAAGTTCACCTACCCATACAAACGTAGTTTCGTTCTCATTTTAAAACTACGAATTGGATTGTAACGAAACTTTGCATCAGGGGACACGGCAGTGCCCCCGCTAAGTCGAGCGCGAATTAAACACTGCCGTACCATCCTTTACTGGAACCATTTCGCCGCATTTTCAGGCCGCTATTTGAGAATCTCTGGATAAGACCAGAACGCAAATATTTCTATACATTCATCCAGTAAGCTATAATCACATACTTAAAATCCAAAATTTCAAATCTGTAGGTCATTTAGTTCCGAAGTTAAGCGAAAGCAAAGTTTCGCATTTATGACACTCACTCACTCACTCATGATCATCAGAATAGAACTAGTACTTCCCATAAACTCAGATAGCTGAAATTTGGTACAGAGTTAAGGTTTAATGGCCACATAAAGGAAAAAGTATAAAACTAGGATAATCGAAGATCTGGAGTACCTGGTGACCCTGATTAGAAAACACAAGAGCCCAACCAAACTAATAGAGATGGACATACCGTCTTTACAAAAAATATTCAACTTGGTGGGCCGCTTCATGTGATGTCAAAAAACGAAGGATTATGCCCACGTTTCTACAAAAAGAAGTGAAATCCCACCAAAAACATTCTGTAAAAAACTAGCCAAGTCTCGATGGAGCTGCTTGATTATCTCTAAAAAGTAATGAAATCTAGACAAAGTCGTGCCAAGTCTAAGGTTCTTTACTGCGATTTTTTTATTATTATAGTTAATGTTGTGTGACTTGGCCGTTGAAGGGTACACAAGGGTCCAAACCAGGAAGTCCGACCGTCAACGATTGGTGCAATGGTGTCATGGAGCACCTGGTTTTGTCTTACCGGGGACTCTTAATAAAAAAAGAACCTTAAAAAGAAGAAGAAAGATGCTCCAGTATTTAGTACGCTTATACTACTGATATAACTTATACTACTGATACTGCTTATACTACTGATATATACTGATTCAGTAATGTCGATAAAACGCCAACTAACTACAACTAACGGGTGTTTTATTTTGTGGAATTAAAGACAAATTTATGTAAAGTAAAGCTGAATCAAGTGGAAACATAGGCTAAAACGTATTAATAATGGAAATATTAAAAAGTTTCCTATAGGGCCTATTATGTACGCGACTCTCATTTCAATTTTGATTTTATCGGCGATCAGACACAACCTGGGTAATTAGCATGATTAAGTAATAAACTAGGTGACATATGATTTAGGATGTAAATAAATAAATTAAACACAGTTTTTCATAAATACAGACACTCAATCATTAAATTGGTGATGATGAAATGAATTTTTGCTCGTTATCGGTATTTGCAATGATAGAACATAGGTATCACATAGCTATGCCCTGACAGGGTGTGGCATGTGGACCATAGTTACATATAGATTATTTATATTAATATTACTAAATATGACTAAATCTTTTTTTCTTCAAAATGCCATGTTTGATCCAAGTTCATCTAAAGCTATATAATATTAGCAACAAAAGTACTGATATTTTAATTGACAGATATTTTAATTGAAAAGTTTTCATTATATCAAATATTTTGAACATAATTGTACTTTTGAGACATCTCAATAATAGCTCTTGTCATCTTAAGAGTTGTTTGATCTCGGCATGAATCTTAATTTAATAAATTAAATTATTAGCGGCCTGTTAGGCCGTACGTGTATTAAAGCGTAGATATTAAGGCTATATTGAGCAGACAATACATACGCACCAACAAATAAACTATCTCTGCTATTGACATTTTGGGTATAAATAAAATACAAATGTTTAAATAATTATGCAAACAGTAATTTTTGACATGTGATTCAATATTCAACGTCCTGTCATGTACGGTTATAAAAGTGTTAATTAACACGTTGTTCCTAAGTTGTTAAGAGTAATTTAGAATATGTACCTATAACATTCATGCGATCAAAAATGCTGTTTCAGTACTATGTACTAAGTACTTAATTGAGTATTTAATTTAATAATTTTTATTTTAAATTTAATAAATTAAAATCTTTTGCACAGTAGAATAACATTCAATAGGTGGACTTAACTTTAATGCCAAGTCTACTACGTTGTTTTAAGGAAATCACGTTGTTTATTTAATAATTTAAATAATTTGTATTTGGTCTAGATTGTTTGAGCAGTTAAAACTGACACGGCGGTATCAATTAATCAGTTTCTTGTTTACTACAAGTCTATAAGAAATACATAATAATAGGTACATTAATTATATTGACCCTTCAAAATATTTAACAATGTTTTAACCGGGGAACTACTTACCTTCTATTAGATAAGTGTATACAGAAAAAAAACAGCAACTACTATTACTTTTTAGCGACACTTTGTCCTTTGTAAGAGTTGTTACCGTGTATTTTACAAGTTGGCAATGATGAGGGGTTGTATCCGAGTACGTGTGCCGGGCGCCCGGAGGGGTGCACGGGGCAAGGGCCCACGCCGGGCGCCAGCCGCACCGCAGCGGGCCCGATCGCCGGCCTGGCCGCTCCGGTCTTCACGCAGCTTCGACATATGCAACCAATTCCACAGCATACGCAGTGTACATCTTTTTTCGCACTATCAACGGAACACGCACAATTCCACATGTAGCACACCAAATTCACGCTCTTCTAAGGGTTAGGATTTATTCAAATTAGAATGTAAATATTTTAATGAAAACAATCTGTAATATTATATTAGCTGATAGATGTAATAATAAATGATTTCAATTATTCGTCAAATTGTTAAATTCAAATAATGTTCTACTTAGTGGAAAATCCACGAGGGACGTCATAACACACAGTCTCCGCTCCGCGGAACGCGACAATGAAAGATCGGGACGCGACCGGGCGCGAACAGGTGCCGGGAGTGTATTGAAGAACAACTCCAATCGGTGCTGTAAACTTTATTTATAGTTTCGAACGCTCTCCGTCTCGTTCTCAAGCCCCTGAAATTAGGTAGTAGAAGAGAAACGGTACATTTCTATTCGCGTGTAAATTAATTGGACTGCTGCATCAACTGGTGATTCGGGATAACACGCGCAATTTTCAGATTATGTTTGATATCAGGGACATACTTGATAGGGGTGGTGACACAATTCTGATTATTAGTCCATCATGTAGATTTATAAAAAAAAATACGTATTTTTTCTTTTTTTATATATATATAATCAATAACCTTTGGCGATGCACTGAATCAAACTGTCGCGTATCATATGCCTAGACACAGTTTACATATATACCAAGTTATGACATTACCCCCTTCCTAAACTTTAATGCGATTTGTCAGAGTATATTTTAATAATTGGAAAAATCAATAAATACGCGTCTCATATGTTTTTATTCTCTATCTGACGGAGTAATAAGAATGTTGACTCTCGTACGCTGGCATCATACCTTATTTGGAGTTACTTTAGTAGTTTTACGATCCCTAGACAAATAAAATAATAAGTAACTGAATAAGTATTTATGTTCCACGGCCTAGAAAGGCACTTTTATAGATTATTTTATACTCATAATAGGCTCCAATGCAAAATTAGTCGTCTAGTCGCACTTTCAGTTTTTTTTTTTTTCAAAGACTGGTCTGTAAAACCCTCTTAGGTCTATGGACTCTAATGATTAATGGAATACGCTACATACGAAGTGATTAAGGTTGAACCTTGCGTTGTACAGTCGTGTTCATAAATATATGAGCATATCCAAGGCTTCAAAATAAATGTACATAGAAAGGTAGGTACATATTCATCTGAACAAAATCAATCAAAAATATATAGGTACACGTTTCACCATGTCATATTCATCGGAGCAAGCTTTTCAATAATATGGAAGCAACTGAAAATGTATAAATACCTATACAATTTTTTTTTCAAAACTATATCATCATGTGGACGTACAATATAAATATCTACACAAGGGTTTTTTTTTGCTAAAGTTCATGAATTACGCAATAATTATTAGTTAACCAATGAGGTTTTTTGTGTACACGGCACCCATATAAATAATTGTATATGTAATTGGTCACCGAAGGGCATATTTTCAATGCGTATTTATCATGGTCGTAACTAAACATTTTTGCTTTGCATATACTTATAGAGACATGAACAATTTGTAAATCAACACTGTAAAAGAAGCACGGAAATCAAGGTATTTTATATAGCCTTAATATCTAACTAAAGGGTAGTAACAAAACAGTAGTGATTTATTTCACAACCACTTTCATAAATTTCCCACATCCGTATTGGAATTCAAGTATTTTTGATCGCCACTCGTCTGGTGCAAATTAGCAGAATAGAATATATGATTTTGTAGGCACTGGATGGATGGGCGTTGTCATACAAGGACAATAAGAATTAATGTCTTTACATAAACCAATTCACAGTCAATACCATAAGAGTGGCTACCAGAAAAAATAAAATCATAAAATATATATACCTACGAAGTAGGTCAGGTGTCTTGGCAAGGTGTAGAGTTTTGACTTGCCATAATAAACTACACATGGGAATGATGCTAAGTTCTTTGAGTGTAGGACTAAGATAAATTTTCGAATTATTTTCGAATACAAATGCAGGTACATACTGATCATTAAATTGATAAAGCGTAAATAGAAAAGCCTGACTTTCCGGTCATTCAATGGACGTGATCAATAATATACCTATATTAGGTACTAGCGGCCACCCGCGACTCTGTCCGCGTAGGTTTACGATGAAGACGAAGACATAAATGAGGAAAAACTTTTTAGAAAATACTGTAAAGGTATTCAGTGACTAACGGATTTAGAGATAGAAAACGGGGGTATTGAACAATATTTCATAACAAGGCAAGACTGGCACTTTTAATGCCTGCCAGACTATGAAAAGAAGAGAAAGGCGGAGTTCCCAACACCAGCTAAAATGTAATTGTTCTGGAAGGTATCTCAGCGTTTCAAAGGGATAGTATTTTAAGGTATAGCAAAAAGTAGTCTGATGGAATTAACGGAATTCTAGGAATAACCACTAAATCGCCTCGAGCGCCACCTGTGATTACTGTAGCTCCCACAACAGCTTTTATTTGTAGTATTGTAATAAGGAATCTAGACTGTCTAAATTATGTAATGGAACTAACATAATTTAGGCAGGTCTAAGATTCCTTTAATATAACAGCGGGCCTATGATGCGTTTGTCACGCGATAAATAAGTGACATAGCTGTCACATTCTTGCACGTGAGTGCGAGAGTGACAGGCGCGTTATCATATCAATAATTTTTCGGACCGCTAGTACGGCGAATGGCAATATTTGATAATAGCTGAGTTTTCCAGTGTAAAGGGTACATTATTAATTCTAGTAATTATGTATACACATAATCCAGTAATGAGCCAAACAAATCTATACATATAATAAAGCTGAAGAGGGTAGAAAGTCTGTACATGGAAGATATTCGAAAAAATATTGGCCGGGGATACTTAAAATCGATAACAGAACACGTTCCAACAGTGTTTAGGATTTTTGTCTGTTTATCTGTTTATGTGTTTATCTGTTTGTTTATTTGTACACGCATCACGTGAAAACGGCTGAACAGATTTTGATGCAAACTTTACTAATAGGTCGAAAAAATCGCCGGCCACGTTATAGGCTATAAAAATTTAACACTCAAAAGGGGGGGTAGCCACTACATTTGATTGCGTTAAGTTTGCACCTGAATCTTATCGCGCTACTTAGGAAGGTACAAACTTCTTTCAAACATGTGTTACGAGCCCACGAGTATCGAGTACCGAGTGGTATGGAGATAGTTTAAGTCCCGGGTTCGAGGCTACTTTTTATCCCGGAAAAATACCCTTATCCGCGATAAACAAATTTAAGGCGGCCGAAGTCGCGGGCAGAAGCTAGTATTTAAATAAATTTTGAAAAAAATATGAAAAGTTATTTATTTCTCTCAACTTAGGAGACATACCAGCAAAGCCATACCTTTTGTTGATTTAGCGGCTTTTATTGTAATTTTTTTGTGAGATTTCACTTTTTACTGATTATTATATAAAAATATTGTTACGCTTACATATAAAAAATACTTTTTGTATAGCAAAAAAATGCATTTTTTGAAACTTATTTTATATACCTACCTACTTCCGGGACAAAATTTTGTTGGCCTTACGAATATAGTGTCTTAGACTATGGTATAAAATTGGAATTTAAAAAAATCAGGCTACTTATTATGAATTAATGTTTTGCGAAACCGTAAAATGACTGGAGTATAACCATTCTATTGATTTGTTAAGTAAAAGTGTAACTATTGTACAGTAGGTATACATTCTGTGGAAGGGTGAGTTTACCATCGATTGATGGATAATCTCCTAGTATACCTACATTGGGATATTTTGTCGTTTATCAAATAATTTTATAGCATCTATACTATTATAAACTTGTAAAAATGAAATGTCTGTACATTGAAGATATTTAAAAATATATATATTGTTACGGACTATTTGGCGGTCACTAAAACGAAAAATATTATTTCGGATTTTATGTATGTTTGTATGTGTCGTTGTGGCTTCATCGCGCAAAATTGGCTAAACAGTTTTCCACAATTTTTGGTACACGGGTAGCTGGGTATCTCCAGATGGTTATAGGATACTTGTTACCCGACTACGCTGAACAAAAAACGACGGGTTATGACTTTTCTGAAGCTGCGGGCATCTTCAAGTATATTATATTACTAAGAAAATGTATCCATACTATCCATACTAATATTATAAATGCGAAAGTGTGTCTGTCCGACTGTCTGTCTGTTACCTCTTCACGCTTAAACCGCTGAACCGATTTGGATAAAATTTGGTATGAGATAGTTTGACTCCGGCTACTTTTTAACCCGTAAAAATACCCTTATCCGCGATAAACGAATTTAAAGCGGACGAAGTCGCGGGCAGAAGCTAGTAACAAAATAATTTAATTCGCATCGCTAACACTACCTGTTAGCGAATAGGTTAACTACTCTCCTTTGAAACATGGACCTTTTATTCTTGTTCTGTTATTTAGCAGATGTGCATCAAATGATAACATGAGAATAGAATGTTTAATCATTTATCAAATGTAGACTAAGTACATCATTATAAAGCAGGTTAGTAAGACTATTAAAATGAATTAAGAAAAGTAATTACATTCGTACTACCAACGCTATTGATGAACAGCCTTACAACTGTACGTAAATCAAATACAAGTTTTGTTCTATTTCGTTCTAGCACATGTAAATCAAATGATAACATAAGTTATCACCATCATCAAATATCATTGGTCATTTCTCAAATGTAGGAACACCAAATAATTTTAAAACATTTAAGTAATTATGAAAATTACTTGAAAGATACTTAATTGGTACTGTCAGCGCCACTTGTTGACGAATAACCTTATTACTCTAATATTATTCTTAAAACGCTTAAATTTAATTCTCATGATTTGTAAGGCAGATGTACATCAAATGATACCATAAACATATTTTGTTTTGGTCATTTATCAAATTTTTACACAATATCTTTATACGAAGTTTTAAGTGTTTAACTTCAAATATTCAATGTTCCTCATGCAAACTTTCATCTAGTTTTACCGCCTTAGGAAATGAATGTTAAAAAATCATGAATATAGGTTTCATGATTTTAAAAACACAATCTTTCGGAAAAATTTCAAGTTTATAAGTCCAAAGATTTTATGTTTCCCATACAAACTTCCATCCCTTGTTTTACCCCTTTAGGGGATACGATAATATTAAGCACACATTTTTTTTTGCGAAATTTCGAGTTTATAAGTCCAAATATTTTACGTTTTCCATACAAACTTTCACCCCTTGTTTTATCCACTTATAGTAGTTTCGGCTGTGCGTTGATGAATCAGTCAGTCGATCAGTCAGGACTTCTTCTTTTATATGTAGGTATAGATAGATAATACTCGTAGTATATCCTCGTAGATAATGTACCACACCATTAAATTGGTGGTGAGGTGTCTGACAGTTGGTAAAAACCTTAATTTTGCGATTTGAGGTAATATTCGGTCATTCAATTGACACGATTGGAAAAAATAATATATAATACTTATTTGACCTTGTAATTATCAACTTTTTGTTTTCTCCCATTTCCCTAAATCGAAAACCATTTAAAGAAAAACGCCACTAAAACGCAAGAAAATATATTTTTAAGATTTTTTTTACAATACTTTTGCCAAAACCTACTAAAATATCTTGAACGGAAACTGACGTCACACAGCTGATCCAATATTGCCATTATAAAAATAGTCTTCTTCCGGTTATCTGTTTGACACTATCGACAGTAAATTTCACTCAAATATTGTCTTGTACTTTTCGTTAATCAAAAGGCAGGAATGCCTTTGATCTCGGCATTACTCGGTATTTCCTACGACTCGGCTATTAAGATCGGACATGCGAAACGCGGAGGGTTTTGTACAAGCTGACAACACTAATAATTTGCCTCGAGTGGAGACTATGTAAAATGATGATGGAGTTTATGCAAAGCTCGGATAAGTATAATTTGGCCGGCATCAGAGGTGCCAGAACCTCACTGTCCTCGCGGACGTCTTATGTTACAAATGCTATGGGCTATTTAGAAATAAAGCGTCAAAATTATATATTTTTTGTTAAATGCTGCATAACGCCGAAGCACATGGTGCACATCAAAATGTACCAAGTACTATCTGCGCAAATAGGTATAAGAGAATAGGCGATATACGAGTGTTGTTCATACAAGTTTTCTTAAAACAATATTTTATTTGTGGCATTTTCTACATAATTATTGTATTAATCCCACCACAGCGTATCGTTTTCAAGTTTTGACGTTTATCTTGACGCCCGTGACAACTGCCGCTACTCTAAAACTGTTTGCCTGCACTATAATGACAAAGTTCGCATTACATTTTGTTGTTATTTCGAACGTTTTTTTAAGTATGTGAACAGAGCTGTGACGTCATTTAGCTGATAGTTAGACGTTTGTTACATACGCCCTTTTTCATCAAACTAAATTCATGGATTTTTGCATTAAAAAATAAGATTTCCGCAAGTATAAAAAATACGTGTATCTCTAAATTTTGCGTTCTTTCGAGTTGGACAATAACAACTATCATTCAAAAATATGAAATATTGTCAATTGGAAGAAATCTTAATTTTGTGCGCGGAATAATATCCGATCATTTAATTGATACGATTCACAATAATAGTGACTGAATATATACGGGAAGGTACAATACCACGGAGTTTTAAAAATCAATCAAGAAAGTTGAAACTTAATTTTTGATAAGTTTTATTTTGTTACTTCCAAGTCTTCCTACCTCTTTGGTTGTAACAACAAACTCTATGGTTGTCCATGTCATCATTCATGTAAAGTTTGTTTACTGGAAGTTCACTAGCCTTTTCTTCATCACATGCTCAACAGGGTTGGACGATACTTACTGGTTTTTTCAGGTTTTTCGGGCATATTAATTGATGTTTTTTATCGACACACTTAGATCGGAGAAGCGTGGCGTAATCGCCGCGCCGACAGTAAGCGTCCAAGCAGCGCGATGCGCAGTCATGCCACGCCACGGTGATCGGATACGAGAGAAGGTGCGTCCAACCTTAAGAAAGATAGCAAAACGTGTACTAATCTACGAACCAGTGTGCATACTGGAAATTGAAGTAATTGGGCTTAACACATTGTTTTCTGTAAGGCAACCCTAGAATATAAAATTTACGAAAACAGAGAGAAAGGGAAACCGAGGCTAAATTTGTATGTCAGTATACGAACGGCGGTTACCCCAACAGTAAGAGTAAAGCTTTTAAATTGTGATAAAATTACCAACTGTCTCTATTGCCTGTATAGGATCCTTTTGAAAGTATTGTAATCCTAATAAATACACATTGCCATTGCGATCAGCTGCTTACAAATTAGTCTAGACAGAGGAGACTGAATCAGGGTCATAAATGTAGTCAGAAGCTAGTCAAGTATCGGTGGATTGTTTAGACCAGTGTTTTTCAACCTTTTTCATGACGCCAACCCCTTTAATGGAAAAATATTTCACAACCCTGATTTCCCCTCTGACGCACACATGTGTTTTAAAGTATTATGAATATTGAGCCAAAATTAATGTAAGAGCGAAACCTTTTCAGAGGCCTTGTGACCTGTGGATTGCGATCTACAGTTTATGGAACACCGATAATAAGATACTTAAAGCTATACCAGTATTTATGATCCAGTAACTTTGTCGCCTGAAAGTATGGGGCAGTATGCGTCAAATCCGGTAGTTCTGATTTTTTGCATACTTGTTTATGATGTTGCCCTAATAAATAATACAAGTTTGTGACCTCGAGCGCTGAACGCAACTTTGTCAAAAATCGAAAAAACCGCGAATAAATCGTTTCTTTTTCAAATGGCGATCATAACCCTAAAGAACTAGTTTTTAAAAAACTTTACTGAGAACGTGTAAGAACGTATAACACTAAATTTGCTACAATATGATACTATAATTGTCTCTGTGGACCCAAAAGTTTTCGAGATTAAGCATTTCAAAGTTAATATTTTTTTTCGAACTTCGCAATTTTTTTGCAATATTTTAAATGTCACTCGAACAACTCTAGCGGGATGAAGTTCCAATTACCTCCAAAGGAGAGTGCTAGTATATTGTTCTTGTGAAGTCACGAATGCGACCCACCAAGTATCAGAAGTCATGTATTCCAGCATCGCTTCTTCAAAATCCTCTTTGCTTTTCCTCTTCATCCATGCCTTTGGTGGTTGTGACTCGACATCCTGCTACTTTGGTTTAGGGAAGAAGCAAATGATGTCCTTCAATTGTCCAGATGCCCAGAGAGTATGTCCCCAGGAATCCAGGCATGATGATTTAATCACACTAGCAACCATCAACATTATCTTGGAGCGCCGTTAAATGAAAGAGAAAGGAACACGCTCTGCTGAGGATCAAGCACGGTACTCGGAACTGTGCCGGGAGGTTCAAAAAAGATGTCGACAGGACTACGATGTATATATTAGCAACATCTGCTTAGAGCTAGAACAGAATTCGTTACGAAATGAACCCAAACATCTGTTTCAAAAAATTAAAGATCTTACTAATTCTCGAAGCATCAAACCCTGCGCCATTGAGGACGAAAACAAACGCCTTCTGATTGACACTACACAAATACTGGAGCGATAAAAATTCTATTGCCAATCGCTGTATGATACTGGTGACCCAACAAGCCGAGTAGTCTATTGTGTACCGGATGAGCCCGATAATCTGCGATCGGAAGAGTTGAATATGCGTTGAAGTCGCTTAAGGGGGGAAAATCCCCGGGCAAGTATGGTATCCCTGCAGAATTACTAAAGAACTTGGGATATACAGACATATCAATTTTTTTTGGACATATGAAACTGCGTTTAGAGTACGGGAAAAGGCTGGCTTGAGTCAGAATGACAGAGTCAGACTGGACAGAGTCAGTGTTTATTCCCCTTCACAAGAAGGGATCTACAAAGGACTGCAGGACAACGCTCTTATTTCCCATGTCAGTAAGGTCCTTCTGCATATAATAAACAAACGGCTCTGTTACTATCTAAGCAACCAGATTCCTGAGAAACAGGCAGGTTTCGTAAAGGTCAAGGGCACAAGAAAACAGCTACTCAATGTCCGTCAAGTCATAAAAAAGAGCAAACAGTTCAATTTCCCGGTTATCTTGGGCTTCATAGACTACACCAAGGCTTTTAATTGTGTGCAATGGAAAAAGCTATGGGTTGTGCTACACGAGATGGGGGTTCCGGAACATCTACACAATCTGATTCGACATTTGAACACCGTCTTGCTTTTTGCAAAATGTTTTATGAGTGCTGTGTTTGTAGAACTTTGCGCAAAGACGCAATTTTACACCATTTCCCGTGCTCTGAGAAAATACTTATTAAGTGGTTGAAGTGAAGTGAAGTTTAAATCATGATGATCTTGCAAAATTATCGCCTGCAGAACTAGCAAACATTATGTCCAAGAATTCATTTTGTTTCTTTAACTGCGTCGAGCACAAAACTATTCACAGTCATTTCATTGCTCTGACTGTCCGATTTACAATTATGAATTGGTGCAAATTTAAAAAGAATATGAAAAATAAATCTGAACAAATAATGTTTAAATTTTTTTCGCCATTGAGGTATAATTTTCAGCATAGAAATTGATCACAATATATACAATTACTGAAGTTACGTGTTCAATGTACGTGCCGGGAATGATTCATTCTAAATATTAGACCTCATTCAATCAACCTAGACCGCTTTGGCTGAATACGTTACGATCACTAGCCATATAGCAAACACGAATAGAAAAAAAAATGAACGTCAGTCAACACTAATCGTACAGATTAAATATAGTTGCCTAGTGCAAATAATATTTGTTTCTGAGTTGGCAGTCTGATACGTAGTATCTCTTATTAGTCTGTGGATTATTCATTAGGCCAACATCATACACAAGTCTGAAAAAAATCAAAACTACTGGATTAACCTTTTTTCCTTTCAAACTTAATACTTTCTGACAGTTCATAAAAAGGAACTGATTTGATCTGTCAGTTAAGTACCCTGTTGTGGTCAGTAGGAGTTTATCAATAATTATTATATGTTCACTTAACATATAGATTAAAATTATATACGTAAGGTCATAGCAAAGTAAATATGCTTTGGCTGACAAATAATGACGATGTAATATGTTGCTAGACAAACTCCCTATTGCTTGAAACGGTATTACCGATAGTGAGTTGATTTTACTTTCACACCTATAATCATGTAGAATTCAAATATGTATACAGCCGTGTGGTCACAGTAGATGTTACCATGGAGGAGAATGTTGTGTTTGACTAATTGGCCCTTATGCTTGTACGAGAGCTGTTTGATAAGTACCCGTGCTTAGAAAAATGAAACATATATTTTTAGTGATATAACTTTATTTTTCAACGTAAGTCACCTTTCAACTCTATACACTTATTCCAGCGGTATTCTAGCTTTAATAAGGCATCCAAAAAGTACGACTTCGGAAAGTCGTCCGGAAATGACGTCTTCGTTTGTCGGAAATTTCTTTCTACCGAGGCATTTTGTTAAGTTTGGGAACAGAATATAGTAGCACGGAGCTAATATGGTGATTGAGGCAGTAATTCATACCGTAATACTTTTAATTTTGACGCGGTATTAATCGCGGTACAATCTTCGACGAGTGAGCTGGTGCGTTGTCATGGTGGAAGATATTTCTTTCTTAGCTAAATGTCAAATAAGCTCAATAAAAGTATCAAATAGGCTCAATAAAATAGCATAGTGATCCCCTGTTATAGTTTTTCTTTTTTGTAAGTAATCAATGTGTGATCCCTTGCGAGTCTCAAAACACGGTTGCCATCACCTTTACAGCCGATGGGACGGTTTGCTTTTTTTGGGACCGATTCACCTGCTACAATCCAACTGCTTCGATTGTTCTTTACACTCCGGGCTATAGTTGTGAATCCACATTTCATCGGCAGTTCAATCAATTCTTTCAGATTACTATTGTACTTAGCTAGACATTGTTTCGAAGTAGACATTCTGGTAACCTTTTGTTCCTCTGTAAGTGAACGCGGCACCCATCTCGCAGATACCTTTGTCATTACTAATTTATTTTCTAAAATGTTTTGTACCCGATCAATTGAAACATTAATAATATCAACAATTTCCCTAAGCCTTAGTCGGCGGTCAGCCAATACGATATTTTAAAATTTCTTGCTTGACCATATCTTCCCCAGATACTTCAATAGGGCGGCCTGGTCAGTCTTCATCGAAGACGGATGTTCTGCCCCGCTTAAATTCATTAAACCAATATCTAATCGTTGTCATAGAAGGGGTATATTATCAGTGTAAACTGCTTGCATCCTTACTTTAATCTAATCACAAGTTTTTCCCGCTTAAAACAAAAAGCGAATTACAGAACGATATTGTTCTGTCTCCATTGTTTGCAAATTGCAACCGAAAGCTGTCACTCAACTGCCGCCAACGAAAAAAAAAACAAAAAGAATCCTATTAAGTATATGTTTAATTTTCTGACCCATGAAGGATGCCTCAAAAAGGTCGCATGCATATTTTGGACCAGTCTTACGAACAACATTTAAAAACGGGTATAACGCGCGCACCGAGATTTTTCACACTTTCAAGCGCGAATATCAAAAGTAGTGCTGCGCTCGTCCGCCTCCGTTAGACTCGCGGTAAACGTTCGCCCCGCCACGCCGCCGCCCCGCCCGCGCCGTACGCGAGTAGCGACATAGCAATTGAACAGAAACACAGAGCAATCCGCGCCACGCGTCGCATCATATAGTCGCAATATCGCTGCGTAATCCATCTTCCATGCCCCCTCGCCTTTCTGTTTACATTTCTAATTATTGTAAGCATCCTGTGAACTTTGATGCAATAAAGATGTTACGAGCATTTTAGTGGCTGCCCAACTCGTGGCTTTGAACCCTAACTTGAACTATTCGTACGTACGTTTCGTCGCGAGTATCGAAAAACGTAAACAGTTTGCTTAAAAGAAGTTTTCTGTCATTAACTGTTGCCATGCCGATGAACACGCGGAATCGACCCACTAAGAACCTCATAAGCGCAAACGACGGCAACGACCTTGAAGACTTCGTAGTCTTCAAGGTCGTTGCCGTCGAAGCGCCGGAGAAGCGCGCCGAAGGCGCCCCCGCCGCCGCCGTCCCGACATCCGGCCGCACCGGTGTATCTACGAACGTGGACGCCGAGAATCTCCTGGCTGGCGTTATGGAGACCTTCGTCAGGATGCAAGCGGAAACCAACAGAACCCTAGTAAAAACGTTGAGAGCTCTCCCATTCAACAGTTCCTGGAACCCGACAGCTTCAACGCCACCGCCCGGCACCCGCTTGCCGAGCGTCCACTCGTCCGCGATCACCGGAGAGACCTTCTTCACGTACACCACGAGGTTCGACGGCAGGTCGCGCGATGCGGAGGTGCTGGAGGCGTTCGTCGACGCCGTGCAGGCGTTCAAGGAGTGCGTGGACGAGAGCGACGTGCACGCGCTGCGCGGCCTGCCCATGCTGCTGGAGGGCAGCCGTGTGATCGCGAGACTCCGCTCGCACCTTGCCCGACGCACTGGCGCGCCTGCTTGCCATGTACGGAGTACAACAACCGGCTCTCAAGGTTTTACGTGAAATCTTCGCACAGGTACAGAAGGATTCCGAAAGAAGTGTTCATAAACAAAGTGCGTTCATTAATTGTGAAATTGCCATATGCAGCACCTACGTGTATGCAAATAGATATAATTTACGGCTTGTTAAAAAACGGTTACCTAGAGATAGCATTAATGATGTTGATAATTTTGCAGAAAGGGCGAGAGTCATTGTAGATGCGATTTACGAAATTAAAGTAAGTATCTACTCCGTGAACCCGAGCGTTGCCGTGGCAACGGCAATTAAGAACGCGCCACACTCGCGCGCGCCGCCGTCGCGTGAGTTGTCGGAATCGGGCGAGCGCAGCACTACTACGGGTCCAAGCGGTACCATTGTCGCGAAACTCGCTTGCAACTCGAACAATCTGAAACGCGATAAGCGCGTTCGTTGTTCATTTTGCAAATTTTACGGTCATGTTGTAGCCGAATGTCGTAACAAAACAAAAATATGAAATCACAGAACGTAAACGGCAATACCGGGCCTAACCCGAAACGTTGTTATGGTTGCGGTCAACCCGGGGGGTTATTGCCTAACGAAATTTTGACAATTGGTATTCGATTCAACTGTCATAGCCCATACAAAATCATGACACTTGATTCTGATTCTGAGCGTGCACGAGTTAGGCAATACGGGGGCCGGTGTAGTTAAGTCGAAATGCGAGAACGTACGTTGCACCCTTTGGTATCGGTTACTATTACCAGGGGCTCCCATTCTCTAACAGATATTTTTAGTGCTAACAATCACCAATAGATAGCGCCGTAAGTAACAATTTCAAATAAGACAATATAAATATATGGAATTTAAGAGAAATATGGGACTTAAAATAAAAATTTGTTTATTTTACGAATACACATCCACATTAACACTAATGATATGCATAATTCGGATTAAAACAAAAAACCATTAAAAACAGATTTTCAACATGCCAATTTAAGCTCCGCTCGAGCTTTGGACCTCTCATATTTGTTTACAGTAGCGACACTAGATGGCGCTTGATCTGAAAACTAAGCTTAAGATTGTAGACATTAGCCGAAACTGGTCGAGACACGCATGCCATTATCTTCGAACGATGTACATAAGAAAAGGACGGCATACATAATATCTCACCCCGTCTCCATGATGGTGTACTTCGAGGTACAAGTACGGTAAACAGCACGCGAATACAATACATAAATAGGCCAGTAAGTGGACCGTGTATTACATTGACAAGTTTTGATAACTCGAAAGTGCTTGGCTTTTATTTAGTGAATAAATAATGTCTATTTAACTATTTATAAATAACAAGTTTCAGAATGATATGTCGTATTTATATTTTTTATATGCATTAAATATAAGAATGGATGTCCGAAATGTTAATTACTGTGTGCTGATAACTATTTAATAATACTGTTATAGAAAATGTAATATAAATACTTTTATGGAACCACGAGATAAAACGCAAAGTCGTTATAAATTGAATGATACAATTTGGACGTGGGTAAAATGATTTTCTATGAGTTTGTCGTAACTAGTTGAATCTGTATAAAAAATATTAAAATAAGAACTGTGCTGAAGAATTTTTTCCTTTTTTCTTCACAGCTTTACTAGTATTGCATGAAAATCCTTAATTTCGCTATTAAATAATCTAATCAATTGATTTAATCGTAATACACTTTAAAAAGTTTTATTTATTTTAAGTTAATTTTAATAAGACTTTTATTGTGCAATTTATTTAAAAATTGGCTAATTTCAAATTTCGCGCGTCGCGGCAAGCGGCGACGTGGCGCGCGCCGGTGTTTAAAATGACCAATGTCATTTTAAACTACAGATCAGTTCAGAACAGATCATTATAAATGTATTGAATTAGCGATATAATGGACCTAGGTACATATATTAGGCGTGTTTTGAATGACAAAATGCTTATTATTATTTTGATAGTAAAAATACGAGTAGGTAAGTATATAATAAGTAGATACATAACGAGTTTACGAGTAGTTAACCTAGTCTCAATCTGTTGCCAATTAATTCAACAAGTTTTGCAATACGAGCAGTGAAAAATCTGCAGAATCAAGAATACATATCAAATTTTCATTATTTTGGCAAGATTTTAAGCACTCGTAGGTACTACTCTTTGCAACGTTTTCATGGGCGGACTAAGCTGATTGATTGCAATCAGTTGCCACTATCAAAACTAAGATATCAGTTGACGATAGGGAATTTAATTTTATACCTAACTAGGAGGCGCCTGCAACTTTGTTCGCGGAGGAGAAAAAGTCATACTTAACCCTTCGTTTTTTCTTCAGCGTACCTAGTCGGGTAAAAAGTGTCCTATCCGGAGATACTCAGCTACTCGTGTACCAAAAATAGTTGAAATCCGTTTAGCCGATTCTGCGTGATGAAGCCACAACGACATACAAACATATAAAGAATCTAAAAAATATATTTTTCTTTTTAGTGACCTCCAAATAGTCCGTTACGAAAATATCTTCAACTAGCTACTGCCCGCGACTTCATCCGCCTTAAATTTGTTTATCGCGAATAAGGGTATTTTTTCGGGATAAAAAGTAGCCTATGTCCTTCCCCGGGACTCAACCTATCTCCATACCAAATTTCATCCAAATCGGTTCAGCGGTTTAAGCGTGAAGAGGTAACAGACAGACAGACAGACAAACACACTTTTGCATTTATAATATTAGTATGGATGTACAGAATAGTATAGATGAGACGATGACAAAAAGTTTGTAAGAAAATACAAATCGCATCAACCGGGGGCAGAAGGGCTATTCTGAAATTCGATATTCGAAGTTCGTGTCGCGGCATCCCTCTCGCTCTTAAGTTAAACTGTATTTGAATGAGCGAGTTGGCGCGATACGAACTTTGAATATCGAATTTCAGAGTAGACCCTCAAGGCAGCATCGTTCAAGGCCACGCGGCGGCGGGCCGGCCGATTTCATACTTACATTTACGTGATTGGTCGAAATAGTAACACATCGCTGTCCCATCGCAGTATGTAATACTCGTCTCACTCAAGCAGTACACATCGTTTTTTATTGGCTTTTCGGCGCATTAATCTGCACTTATTTTATATTATAAGAAAAGAAAAAGTAGTAAAAGCTATGGTTTAGTAGGTTTTTTCTATACTTTGCCAACGAAAAGAAGCACATCATCATCAGCCTATACACGGTGCCCGCGAGGAATGGGAAAGATTTTATAACCACGCAATCCTGCGGCCATTACGAGTAAAAAAAATTATATGAAACCAGGTCAAATTCAGCAAAAAAAGAAACATAATCTAGTTAAGTCGATTTTTGTACATAAAAATTGAATATTTTATTTTAGCTTTCGCTTCTCTATGAAAATTATCCCTTTCAATAAAATGGTAACGATTTGTTTTTCCAAAAAAAAAGATGACGTTAGAGAGTAGTAGCTGTTACTTTGAAGTCTGTCAATAACGACGCGAAACTAGGCAACATATGTGGCAACGTCGCGATAAAAAAAGCTTAATGTACGCACAGTACAGTAATCACAATAAATTGTTAACATGAAAATTGATAATATCTTTAAAGCTAAGCCGGAATTGCCTGGGATTCATCATATAACAGTTTTTGCTTCTAATGACCTACGGAATGCGTGGTTAAAATCTTTCCCATTCCTCGCGGGCACCGTGTATATACGTCCCACTGCTGGGCATAGGCCTCCTCTCTTGGATAAGAGGGAATGGAATTTAGTCTCCGCGCTGGCCCAATGTGGATTGGAGACTTCACTTTACCCTTGAATTTCTTCGCAAGTATGCAGAAAAGAAGCACTATATGAAAATATGCGTTTTTATAAAAATCTGTTCTTGTCTATTGACCCCCGTTTACGGTACCTACTTTTAGTTTACTAGTAGCAGTACTTTGTTACATTCTTATTAGTTTAATATAAATAAGGTAAAATCACAAACGTCACGGTCTAATCGTATTTACAATATGGTACATGCATGATTTTTTTTATCGCTTTTCTTATCTACATATCAAAATACCGTAAAAACAATTTCAATATGTGAACTTAAAATTGAAATCGGCCAAGAAATACGCATAATATAGGCATTTTAAACTAGTTATTAGACAGAGGTTCGATATGCACTGTACGTCACAGTGCACTCCGGCCATATAAATAAACTCCATATTAAATTCTGTTTTGCAAGAAAGAGATAGAATTAAATGTTTGATGGCTTATATCTTGGTTATTTTTATAGTTATTCAAAAAAATATTTTTGTCTGCTGTTTGTTACATGAATGAGCTTTTAAAAGCAAAAATATAAATTCATGCATATTCCCTATTGTCGTGAATACGTGAATTGGATACCGACGACCCGAAATCTTGCTTGTTCTTAATTTTTCTAAGTCACTTTCATTCTTAAATTGTAATTTTTGACTACGAGTATATAAATTATACTATTCTTTTTTTCCAAAATAATAGAACAAATTAATTTATAAACTCAAATAGTACCTAAGTTCGTAACAAACTAATAACTTACTAGCTGTAACTTAAAATAAATATAAATGATGATTATTTATAAACTTGATATCATTTTAGTTAATCTTTCGTGGTTTCAAATCTTAAATTTGGAACTCAGCGGTGAGAGAGTACCTAAATAGGTTTTAATTTGTACTCGATCGGTAAGCGACCAGCGCGGTACGGCGCGGAGCGCGACTTTGAAATCTGCGAAACTATCTCGTTGTATTTTAAATAAATTGCATAGTATAAATCATCCTGTTTCCTGTCTGTGGTAGTTGAGTAAATTGATAAGACCATATAAGACCAAACTAGAAACAAAAAAAGAACTAAAGATTGTTTACGATTTCTGTCATGGTAACTACCATTGCGCAAATTTTATTTTTATTTTAGCCAGTCACAATACCTACAGCCAACATCCCAATTAAACAGGCTAGACTTGAAAACCCACGAATCGAAAAATATTGATATTCTATGTTCTTAAGTAGTTGATTTGATTTGATTTGATATGGCTCTGTATGTACCTATTGTGTTTATAGTCGCATCAGCCATCACCAGTTTTATTACTGGCGATATCGATACTTAAGAATTTGTCCATCCAAGGATAGTAAAATAATACTGAAGTAAGTAGGTCCGACTCCCCCTGAGCACCAAGTCAAACTAAAACAAACTTTTCTTTCATGTACGTGGACTGGGCTCGAAAGCGAATCATGAGGCCCATCACTTTTCTGCGAGACTTACGAATAATAAAAATTGGTAGCCATTTCCAAAGCTTCGTTCGCGTCGAACCATACATAAGTTGGGATTAAGCGCCATCTGCCGACCCTGTGATGTCCTAGTTATCTTATCCCCAATTCTTCACTAGATGGCTATGATGTGCGCAAGATCTCGTTATTGCCATCTGGCGGAGAACCAGGGAAAACAATATAGCCAGTTGTATAGCCAGAGTTAGTGACGTTCAATTTTGTTGTTCGACATTCTGTGTCTGTTCTAGTATAGTAGTCTGTGCTATTACGAATAGGGTAGGCGTTGCGATACTCGACACGGGGGCTACTTGTAGCGTTGCTGGCTCACTGTTGTATTCTATTTTACTGTCAGACGGTGTACAGTTTCATTCAGCGGGCCGCACCATTGGGCTTGTGGATGGTTCTCGCCAGCTGAATGAAGCCTGTACTACTCGCCACAGTACCGGTGCTTTTGAAAGGTAGGCAGGTAGAGGTAGAAACTGAATTTGAGGTGTTCCCTGGAGAAAATACCCGAACATTATTAGGGCGCGACTTCATTTCTATGGCAGGAGTCGCAATCGGACATAGCCCAGGAGTCGTAGTATTTTTCAGACAGTCCTGAACAGATATTTTCGTTCGTGCGATCTGTTGTATAGATCAGCACGGAGCTTGTACGCGCGGACATCTCCGACGTCTCCTTGCGCGGCGACGAAGGGACGGAGCTGTCGTCAGAGCACAGGGACGCGCTCAATGCATTTTTGCGCAGCAGAGCGGATCAGTTTGATGCCGGTGGACCTCCGATGGACTTCGCCACCCATAAGATTAAGGTGAGTGATAATCAGGAGCCCCTCGCTTCGCCACCGTACAGGTTATCGTCTTCGAAGAATGAGGTATTGGAGAAAGAACTACAGAAGTTGCTCAGAGCCGACGTCATCGAGGAATGCGAACCCCCGTCGGCCTCCAACGTCGTCTTGGTGAACAAAGATGACAGCTTCAGGCTTTGTATTGACTACCGCAAGCTCAACGCCGTGACATGTGATCGAAGACGTCCTCCACGCTGCAAAGACCTCCAAATACATGACCACACTAGACTTGCCATCAGAATACTTTCAGGTGAGCGTTTATCCTGCTCACAGGAACCTCACCTCATTCACGATGCCATTGGGCACATATAAGTTAAGCGCATGCCCATGGGTCTTCGAAACTCTGGCGCTATGTTCCAGAGATTGATCAACCGATTTAAGTCGAACTTACCACTTATAACCTTTATAGTTACATATTTAGACGCCCTGTTGGTGCTGTCCGAGGAGTCGTTCGAAAAACACCTCGCAGTGTGTTCGATTGCCTTGTAATCTTCAACTTGCGGGTGAATCGTGAGAAGAGCCACTTCGCAAGGGAGTCGGTCAAGATTCTTTGCCATGCCATCGTACCAGGTGGTATTCATATGGACCCGGACAAAACGTCTGCCATAGCCAATATTCCGCCTCCTCAGAACGTGAAGCACCTGAAATGTTTTCTGCAAACCTCAAGCTGCTTCAGACGTTACATACCTGGTTACGCTGAGGTCAGTCAACCCTTAACCTTTTTGCTCTGAAGGCGAGCACTTGGAAATGGGCAACAAAGCGCTTTTGAGACCATGTATCTTAATTTCTGTAATATATAAAATAAATGCAGAGGATTTTATATATTAATGTATGGTCTCTAGTGGACATAGTTTTAAATTTTTTCATCAACAATCAACGTACAAATCATACAGATTTGTATTCTAAATATCAGTTCGTATGTAATAAGCATTATCGCGTATATTTTTGGTCCGATAACCATTCAGCCACAAAAAAAAATATAATTCAGCTATTTAGCTTGTTCATCTGTTCATAAACACACGCCATGTTGACATTAAAATTAAAAGAAAATACTTCCCCGCCTATAGGCCTACAATTTTGTATGAAATTCCTTTACAGTTCTCTCGAGTTGTTCCTCCTGAAACGTGATACTTTGAAGCCTGTTACAACGCACGTAATATACGTTACTAGCTTCTGCCCGCGACTTCGTCCGCCTAAAATTCGTTTATCGTGGATCTATCTACCGCGAACGAAGTTGCGGGCGCTTTCTAGTTAAAAATAAAAGATAGGCCTCCCTTAACAATTTCCACAATGACTGGTCATGTGCCGCCCATGATTAAAGATAGTTTTTAAAAATCTGTGGTATGAAGTATCTGTAAGGTCACCGAAACGAATTAATATGTTTGGATTTTTTATAAACAATATGTTTGGATTTTTTATACATTTGTTGCGCAGCCTTAACGCCAAAACGACTGGGCAGTCACATGGTTACATGATATTTTTTATCCAACAACGCTGGAGCAAAAAGGGGACAATGACTATTCTCCTCCGCGAACAACGTTGTGACGGCATTGTACTAAACTAAACGCATTGATATCGTATATACCTACTTATATCAGAAGTGCCTTACGTGAGTTAAGTACCAAAATCGTTATTAGGCGTCATTTGGACATTTTCCCAACCTACTAATACTCACTCGCGAATTCTTCTTTCACGGTCTCAGTACTTATGTATGTCATACATGACTATACTGTAGCTTCACAAGTTCAGACCATGGGAATGTCACGCAAGAACTTGTCAAGTTATGGACATTGTTAAGTCTACACGGCATTTTAAATAGCTTAAAATAAGTGGAGAATTAGTATATTTAAGAAGTAGCATAAATCAAAAGTGGAAATGAGCTTTAAGATCATTGTTCTTTTATATCTAGCCATTTCAAACTTATTGAAATAGCTTCATATAAAATGAACAATGAAAATGGTATGCAACATTAAAGTCGTCTTCCAGCAATTGTGCATAAAAAAAATACAAAAAACTACGCCCTTGGACTTCTAATATCTCTATCTAGATAATAACAACGACTTTTACGGACATTTTTGAGAAAATCATATTGCGTTAATGTTTCTTTCCCCCCAAATTTGGACCGATATTCACTATCTTTGAAAATCAGGCACTTGTTATCAGTAACTGTTCGTGCGTGTTAAATCTAAATGAAGTAAGTCAAACATTTCGTCATTGAATGTTTTCCATATTTATAAAAACAAAAAAACAAATATTATAAATTAAATAAACTTCAAAGTGCTTTGTGACTTTCATATCCTTATAAAGAAAACAACCGACAAGAACAGGCTATTTTGAATTTTTATTTTCGAAGTAGACCTCGAAGAAAGAACTAAACCATAACAGGTCTGGATACGCGTAATACATTAAAATCCTAAAATACGTGTTTAATATTTTTCAACACACTTGCTCGTAAAAGGTGTTATTACACGCAGGCGTATAGAGCAGCTATAGCCGATTTACCTTCCACGGGAGTTATGGATTTTATAATTCCCAAGGGACTTATGAGTTTAGTTTTAAAATAAAGAACCCAGTCGTACGTCATATCAGACTAAGGAGGTTTCAAATTAGCCAAGGTTCATTTCCTATCTTTAAAACTTGACTATAGACCAATTCTACTGTATTATGCGGTACATTTAACGGAATTAGGTATATTTATATTTTACTCTTATTTCAAAGAGCAATATTTTTATTAAATTTTATTTTTAAAATCGGTACTATATGGCAGTACGGCCTGTCAAAATTGAATTCTAAACGTAATTCTTAGTATTATCTCTGAAGAGTTATTGAAAAAAGTTGTCAATTTCTTTTAGCGAGTGAAATTAATTTGTTCGACCGTTGTTTTTTTTATATATTTATTTGTGTATATTTTTTTATATTTCCTCGTAAATGTGATAAAAACATTGAGTGTATCATGAGCAGTAAGGGGATTACAAACTCGAGTCATTAAAAGCTTCTTGGACGATTAAATAGATGTTAGAAAGAAAGCTTCTTCTTCTAATAGACTCTCGTTGCGTCGTGCCGTTGAACTACTCGGATTCTAACTATGAATGCAAACGACTCATAGTTAGAATCGAAAGCGTAGCGAGTGTAGAGAGTTTTGTTGCAAAAAACAACTTTGTTGTCTTATTGCAATAAATAGTTAACTATTTCGCCTTTACTTACAATCCTCTTGAAAGAAGTAATGTAGAAAACAAAATTGAACCGTGACCTCCGCTCTAGTATCTACTTAGTAGCCCCTTAAAATGTTTAATTATTTGTTATATTATTGTTAGGTAAACTGCACAATAACTGCAGCATTACAAACACTCACCATCCATCCGTGATCCGTCTCCGTGCCAATCATCTTCTGAAACAAATTGAGTCCTCTCAATATCTTATTTATTTATTATGAAGCTATTATCAAACTTGTTATTTGCTAGAATTTTATAAAACGCGAGGAAAGACTAAATTATTAGATGATAACTAAGATTAAATATTTATGTACCTACTCAAAATTATGGTACGATAGGATAGTTTCGCTACAAACAGTTTACAACTATCCGTATTGTGCATATGTCATGAATATAATCACGACATTGTGAATTGGCTTCAAGTTAATATTTGAAAATCGAGAATCTTTTGCAAAACGGTTAGGACTTTGAGAATTGGGACTAATTTTCGCACAGCACAATTGCAGATCTATAAAAGCCGTTTTTATTCATTTAATTTGTTGCTGGGACTTTTTTTGCTGTTGGCGGGATGGACGGTAGCTATTATTAAGGTTCCGTAGCCAAAATGGCAGGAACGGAACCCATATAGTTCGGTCTTCTCCGTCCGTCCGTCCCTATGTCACAGGCATTTAACTCATGAACTACAAGATGCATATTGATGAAATTTAGTATATAGGTGTATTCAAATCAAATCAAATCAAAATGTTTATACTGTAAATAGGCTTATGCTAGTAGCTCTTTTACAAGTCATTTTATAACTAAAATATTACACTAACTTAACCGAAGGTAACTTACACAAATGCACTCTTATCATCTAAAAATTCATTTACAGTATAATATGCTTTTTGTAAAAGGTGACGTTTAACATTAGACTTAAATTTATTAAGCATGCAAGCAATTTGAGCATGTCAGATGGTAACTTATTGTAAAACCGTACAAAATTCCCCATAAACGGCATATTTACTCTACGGAGACGATATCCTGGAATGGCTAGTTTATTTTTATTCCTAGTGTTATAATAGTGAATGTCACTATTTAATTTAAACATGTTCAGATTTTTACGGATGTACATAATATTTTCGTATATATACTGTGAGGCAACAGTAAGGATGCCGATTTCTTTAAATCTATCTCTAAGAGAAACACGTGATCATAAGTTGTAAATATTACGTATAGCACGTTTTTGTAAAACAAAAATTGCATTTATGTCAGCGGCTTTGCCCCACAGCAAAATACCATAACACACAACGCTATGAAAGTAGCCAAAATACGTGCTGTTTCAACGTCTTCGAGCTGTCGATTTTTTTTTATTGCGTAAGCAGCTGAACTGAGTCTACTTGCTAAAGTAGAAATATGTGAATTCCATTGTAATTTTGAATCACTGAATCTGTTTTATTTTCAAATTGAAGAATTTCGTCCTTAAGAATAATATGAGCGTTACTTACATGCTGGACAATGAGAATCGTATACATTTAGTTTTCTTTGCATTGAGGAGCAAATTATTTCTAGTAAACCAGTGAACCATTGAAGACAATACATTATTTACTTCATTAAAATTGTCTTGCTTTCTTTTAACTCTAAATATAACCGATGTATCATGGGCAAAAATAACTAACTTGTGTTTATCATCAGCTAAATATGGCAAATCGTTAATGTAAATGAGAAACAATAATGGGCCAAGAATTGATCCTTGGGGGACTCCCATAGAAATAATAGACCCAGACGATTTTGTTTTATTTATGTCTACTCTTTGTATTTTGTCAATCAGATAGGACCAAAGGAGATCAAGTGCTTTATCTTTTACCCCATAATGCTCCAGCTTCCGAATTAGAGTATTGTGATCAACACAATCGAATGCCTTCGATAAATCACAGAACACACCCACTGCATCCAATGATGGTTCCCATGCTTCAAATATATGTTTAATTAAGGTTGTGCCTGCATCAGTCGTTGACCTTCCTCGTGTAAATTCAAATTGATTACTATGAAATAACTTATTGGAATTAAAAAGGGATAACAATTGATTTTGAATATTTTTTTCAAAAATTTTGCTTATCGCAGGTAATAGATACGGGTCTGAAATTTGTGGGATCCGATTTTGACCCGACTTATACAATGGAACGACACGACTGTGCTTCATTAAATCCGGGAAAACCCCTGCATCGACACATCTATTAAATAATGAAGCTAAGTGCCGTGCAATAGAATGCAAGATAGACTGTAAAACCTTTACTGATAAGCCCCAAAGATCTTCAGTTTATTTGAAATGTAAAGTCCTGAACGCCTTTATTACGGTTTGAGGCGTGACGTATTTAAAGCAAAAAGTTATTAAACATTCAGGCACGTTTGTTTTCAACAAGGATTCAGCCATAGAAGACGATGAGTTCAACGATCTAGTTGTTTCAAGGGGGATATTTGTGAAGAAACGTTCAAATTCATTCGCAACGTCTGAATCGGATTCTACACGTTGGTTACATACTTGTAGACTAAAGTTAGGGTCACGTGATATTACTTTACCAGTTTCACTACTATTGCATATGCCGCTACTATTTTGATATTTAAAAGAACTGACTACCTAACTAGCCCCTTGCTACGTCTTTAAATAAATTTTAGGTTATAATAAAATGAATAAAACACAATAGACAAGTAAAGTTACTTAGTACTTATGCTAACCTGATACCTGAGACATCTGTCCTTGCACTTTTAACAGAAAAATACTACAGCTATTTATTTTAACTTTTGAATTCGAAAATAAAACATTCGAAGCGTGCTACTATCTCCTGCGCGGCGTGGAAATTGGTAATGTGTTCTCCTCCCACGGACCTCAATTTTCGCGATATTGGGCTCCAGCGTCGTATGTTTAGTTTTGGAGATATTTTGATTGTCCAACTTACCTGCTTGCTCAACATGCCCCTCCCTACCTTACGTAATAAAATAGTAAGAAGAGAAAAAAAGTTAAACCCAAATAAACTAACGCTTCAATACGATTGCAGTATAAAATGTCAGTATAGGGCATGTCAACAACCAATCCCATTTTCTTTTTATCGAAATACTACTTAATCTTTCGTTTTTCTTTTAATGAAACTTTTGAATCGTACTCAAAATGTTTTTTTTTTGCATGGTAGTGGATTTTTGTTGATATTATTATCGTAATTTATTTTACATACGCAACATATTTAGTTTCGTTTTCTCCTTGTTTACATTGGTGACATTCAATTACTTCCAACGTTTGTTGCCAAAGATAAGTCCTTGCCATTAAAATAAATTAGTACCCCTAAAATACCTCATCATAATGGGCCGTAAGGCAACTTTTCTCGTGGGGTTAAAATAGAGTCTGGCTGGCCAAATATTGTTGAGAGATATTTCCTTGTAGTATGTGGTACCAATTGTCTAAGATTAAAAAAAACCGGCCTAGAGCATATCGGACCATGCTCAAAGTAGGGTTCCGCAGCCGTTTATACAAAAAAATGCACTACAGATGAAAAAAATACGATATGTAAAAAAAGACACTAACAAAAGAGCGTATCTCCCCGGCACTTACGTCCTTTTGCTGAGAATCGTAGTTCTTTGGCAATAACTTAAAAACAGTCTATCCGATCATGTACAAAACAATTTTTGTTGGAAGTATTTATTAATTTTTAATTGTGTAAATTTTTTCATATTTTTTGAACATACCTTTTAGAAAATAGAGGGGGGGGGGGATACCATTTTTGCTACTTTCGGAGCGAATATTTCCGAAAATATTCACTATATGATTTTTTTTTAAAATACCTCAATTTGTTTTTAGAAAAATCTTTTTTTCACTTTCGGTTAAATGTTTGGAGTGCCGTCCTTAGAAATATGTTTTATTATTATTTAACTATCAAACTAAGTAGCGGCTTACACAATACACCTATGTTCCAAATTTCATCAATATACATCTTATAGTTTTTGAGTAAATTCCCTGTGATATACGGACGGACGGACGGACGGACAGACATGACGAAACTATAAGAGTTCCGTTTTCACCATTTTGGCTACGGAACACTAAAAAAGCGGTTAAAAGTCTAATGTTAATTAATGTCATTCATTCAAATGTTACGTGGTTTATTTACATGCAAAATGAGAATATAAATATAAATAAGTAATATTAACAATGACTTTACCGAGTGAGGTCCGCAAACTATTATTTAAGCTCGTAAATAATTACGACAATGTGCCAAGCCGTCGTAAAGCGTTGTACAACAAAAAACTGCAATGTTTACAAATCGTAAACATTAGGTTGGTGCTCTATAAATATTTTGATACTTTATGTACTAGTTCTAACATTACATACATTCGTGAGTTTATTAATATCTGAATTTCATAAACAGCACAAAATGTGTCAAGAAACAAATAAACTAGAAGTTTTTGAAAACATCATTAAAATCAAAATATTGGAACGTAAGGAGTTACTTACTGAAAACCAATATTCAGAAGAAATCTGTGGACTGGTCAGTAGTAACTTAATATAAAATTATAAAATATATAAAAATATCTAGGCCAAAATTGTCTATATATGAGCGACGAGCGTGTCGATGGAATCCCGCACTTGGCCCATCGTGCCGGTGCAACATTACTCTAACCTAACCCATGTTTATACCTACTTAACCTAACCACAGACCTTGGTGATATTATGGTATTATCGAGCTAGATCTTATTTACACACCACATTTCATTTTTGCCTTGTTACAATGGTATGTGGTGAGAAAGTGTAAACATATATGTGTTTGTTGTTCACTGTACTGTACATAGAGGTAGAAAGTATGTGAGTATAACGTATAATTATATCTTTTACTTATTTCCTCAGGTTATCTAACGTTTACACGGAAAATCGAAAGTATTTTCTACTATCAAAACTATAATTCCTACTCATTGAAATAAAACAATTTAACGGATTATACCGCGTATATAATATACGCGATATAATCAACCAAGCAGCATTTGTGAGTGCCCTCTTTCCCGGTGCCACCAAAGTTGTACGGGTTACCAAAGATACATAAACCTGGTGCTCCGTTACGCCCTATAGTGAGTCAAATCGATGCTCCTACCCAACGATTAGCTCGGCACTTAGCAGGTGTGCTTTCTTTACTGCGAGGGAAGACGGAAGCATACACAAGAGACTCATACCATTTGGTCAGTGAGATTAAGGATTTGAGACTAACTGATGTCGAAGTTATGGTCAGTTTTGATGTCCAGTCTCTCTTCACATGCCTACTGTTCAAGAATGTATCAAAATTGTGAAAAGAAGATTGAGTGAACAACAGATGGCAATAGAATATGCTGAGTTATTACAACACTGCCTTATATCTGGCTATATGCTTTGGAATGGTGAATTCTACGGGCAAGTTGATGGTGTGGCAACGGGGTTTCCAGTGTCTCCTGTCGTCGCCGATATTTTCATGGAAGACTTCGAGGAGAGAGCGCTTTCATTGGCACCTGTCAAGCCGAGGATCTTTAAAGGATACGTAGATGATACCTTTACTATTTTACCTAGATCTAGTGTTTCAGCTTTCTTAGACCATCTGAACTCCATGCATAGTAAAATTAAATTCACTATGGAGTTGGAAAATCAAAATTCAATTGCATTCTTGGATGTGCTAGTAATTAGAGGTCCTAACAATGACATAGGTCATACTGTATATAGGACACCTACGCATACAGATAGGTATATGAATGGCAAATCTCACCACCATCAACTTGCTACAGTCGGTAAATCTTTGTTTCAAAACATTTAACTGCTGAGTTGCAGAATGTCAAACGTGCGCTTCGAGCCAACGAGCTCCAGATACCACGTTCCAAGCAGAATACCAGTATGAAGAAACCAACAGTCGAGCGTAAACCTGCCGTATTACCATATTTGAAACACAGTAACACATGGTCACAGCAAGATCGGAAACATCTTGAAGCGTGCTTCTATAAAAACATATTTCAATCCATTGAAGAAGGTGTCTCAATACCTTAGACCCGTGAAAAGTAGCACCCCTTTGCAGAGTGCAGGCATTTATAAGCTGGACTGCGAGTGTGGTCTTTCATACATTGGTCAAACGAAACGCAGTGTATCAACCCGGGTGAGGCGCACATAGCGGATGTCAAGCACCGTCGGTGTAATAGGTCTGCAGTCTGTGAACATATCATTGACAAACGAAACCACTCAATTAAGTTTGATAAACCTTCTATCCTTGCCAAAGAAAAAAGATATTTTCCCAGAATGCTACGCGAGGCTATTGAGATTAAAAAGCATCCTAAATTCAATAGAGCAGATGGATTGTCGCTACCACCAGCTTGGGATCCTGTAATACATCTCATCAAGGAACAAGCGAGACACAGGACTGCAAATCCATAATTTCCGAACGGTGTAAAATATCTTATTTGTTTAAAAAGTAGTTTAATAGTCTCTGTTTTTAAAATATTTTAATTAGTAATGAAGTAGCCTGGGAGTTTTCTTTGTACTTCCCGGCCTAGACCTTCAATTTTGTATGAAATTCCTTTACAGTTGTCTCAGGCTATTCCGCCCGAAACGGGATACTTTGAATCCTGTTTTAACGCACGTAATGACGACATTTCATTGCATGTTTGAGAAAAAGAATGTAAACATGGCGGCTGTGTTCATGAACAGGCAAAACAAATTATATATTGTTCATTTTTTTCTAGTGGCTGAATGGTTATTGGACCAAAAATATTCGCTTTAATGCCTATTACGCACGAACTGATACTAAGAATATTTATAAATCAGTCTGATAAATGTGTTGATGAATAAATTTAAAATATTGTCTATACGAAGTCACCAGAGACCATAGACAATATTTAAAATCCTCTGCATTCATTTTATTTACGGCCCGAATAGATTCTATTAGAACTGTACACATGCGAAATACAGACGACTTGCGTAAGAAAACCTTAATGGGGCGAAGAGAAGGAAAATTAATGTGGTTTTTTGATTAGTGTATTTTTTTATTTCATTGCATATGTTTCAAAAAACCACTATACATGCCTGGCCATGAAAATAGCTTGCCGGCATGGTATCACTATCCGGCCTCCCTACGGTCCGCTATCTAGCAACCCGGCAAGCCCTTCCTTCCCACCGTCTGCCGTAATATTCTGAAATTAGTTATTGACAAGTCAAGTCAGTCAGGTAAGCGAGTGTATGCGGTCGAGTTGTGTGCCATTCGTTCAGATTCATTCTGAACATTAAGTTTCCCAGAGGTATACTTACATTTTATATTATTACGCCATATAAAATGTAATATACATACGTTACGTGGACACAAAATCTACTAATAATCTATTTTTATTTTGTATCGTTTTTTAGATACATTTGTTTAAAACCTCGAGGTGACATTTATTCACGACAATCGACTAACACACGTTGTTACTTTAGTATATATGGTTAAGTAAACATTAAAAAAAAGTCATGATAGGTATGTCTATTTTTGCTAATCTGTACAGGTCAAAGTAAAAATGTGTAGGTTGTGCAATCGACTGTCGTGAACAAATGCCACTCCCCGGATTAAAAAAAAATACTAAAAACAATATCACATAAGAATAAACCCTCCGTAGATTATGATATACATAACACGTCTTATAGAAGGAAATGTAATATGAACACCTTTAGGAAAGTTAATGTTCTTAAGGGAATGTGCATACATGTTTATTTTTGCTTTATTAATTTGTCTCCTGTTTGTTATATGAATGAGATAAAACAAACAGGAGACAACAACAATTTTTCGAATAACTCTAAAAATAACCAAGATATAAGCCATCAAACATTTCATTTTATCTCTAACAAAACAGAATTTAATATGGAGCTTATATGCAATGTCGGACCTCTCTGTCAAATCTCTGTCTAATTAGTAATTTAAAATGCATATATCATGCGTATTTCTTGGCCGATTATAATTTAAATTTCACCTTTTGTAATCGTTCTTTGGTTATTTTCATATTTTGTTAAGAAAAGCGATAAAAAGAACATGCATGTACCCTATTGTTGGGTACCGGACATTTTCAATAAAAATGGTACCCTGCACTGGTTGTCTCTGTTGCCCAGCTACCCATGTACAAATAATAGTTGAAATCCGTTTAGCCATTTGGCATGATGAAGTCACAACTGCACATACAACATTTAGAAAAATATTATTTTTGATTCAGTGGCCTTCCTAGTCATAGTTCCATTCTCTTTTTTTTGAAAATATCTTTCATGTAGGTACAGACATTTCATTTTTACTACTTTATACTTGTATAGATGTAACACATAACGTTTCCATCAGAAAAATTTCACATGTTAGTACAGCTGAAAAGTTTCATAGTTTAGGATAATTATGAAATGTTTCAGATATTGCTATAGATCGAAAGTAAATAAATTGGATCGTTTGACGCAAGCTTACCTCGACTCCTGCTTGGGTCGTTTAAATATTAGGGATGTATAGGGTCAAGTGAATTTGTTTCATGTATAGTATTTTATTTACCATAAATAGGCAAGCTTTACTACCTAACTACATTAAAGTTTAGAATATTCAAGCATTTTCGATCGATTTCATAAAATATTCGTCTAGAAGAAATAAGGCAGATAACTCAATTAAAAAATATATATGAATATCTATATCATACATTATGTGCGTGCCGGTACATGACACGTTTAAAAAAGTACCCACATTGAAATTATACATCATATTGTCTTTAACGAAAGAAGTATACAGTATTTTGCTAATTTCACCTGAGTCAACGTCCCGAAATATAACCACCGAATTCATAACCACCTCCTTTTTAGGGAGGCGGTTAAAAACAGCGAATGTTTCTACAGTTCAATCTTTTTACCACTTTACCTCAAATAGCCTTTAACACATCATCTAGTACTTTTCACATAACCTAGCGACCGAGAAGTTATTTATAAAATGGCCTTTAATTATTAAATTAGTGTGTGCTAGCATAGATTTATGTCCTGATAATCGTAATCCAGACTGTCAGGAAATGTCCGTTATGTTTGTGTATGTAATACAACAGCGAAGTGACGCTAGAAAGAAAACTTATTTTCGTTACCTTCTACATAAAAGTAATTTGTGTGGCAGCTTTGTTCACTGATTAAACATTTACACAATAATTGAAATTGTAGGAAGACAAATGTCATTTTCCGATACAACCTGATGTTTAAGAGACTTTATCAAATCACTAAACGTGTACAGTGAAATGATAAAATGAGTTAACTTTGCAAGTTTCTTTCGTCAATACACCGAAGTGTTTCGGGGATTTTATCAAATCACTAAACAAATCTGCTGAAATGAAAAAAAACGAGTTTAGTTTTTTGGTCGATTTTGTCATTTCACTAAACAGATTTAGGAATTTGACCAAATGTCTAATTTTTTCTAGGCAAATGATAAAATGTATTCGCAATTTTAACATTCTGCATGATTTGGTCATATGCCTTAGAGATTGGTTCAAATCCCTGTTTTGACCATTTCTCTGCGGCATAATATACATTGATCGCACGACGCACACGAATTACTTTAGCTAAAGCTAAATCGCGAACAGATGGTGTTATATGTAATAAAATAAATTCTTATTAAGTAATAAGGCACTTTTTTAGATCAATACTTCTCTGATTTGTTTATCATAAAAATAAATGAATGAACTGTCAACGACGTCAACAGCTCTGATGAACTAAATTGCAAATATATTGAAAACTTAACACCTCAGTAGCGCATTTTTCTAAAAGTGGTAAAAGAAACCGTTTTACATTTATACGCAAGTCTGACGACGTTCAAGACGAAAATCTATACGAAGATACGAAGTGACACGAGCGGAGGCCGCCTGAGAAGCCGCCGCCGTTGCCTACGCTACGCATTATACGGCAACCGTCATCGCCGTGTCACCGACGACAACATGTCACTTATATTATAATGAATGTTTTGCTAAATGTTTACAATTTTGTAGTCCATTTTTTTTTATAATAATGTCATGTGCTTCGGTGAGTGCATCGGAATCTTGGAATGTCCAATCTGTAAAAATGGGAAGGTCTACAAAGGTAACCGGGGACTTAACATCCATCTGAGCAAATCGCATGTTCCCCGGATAGATCCTCCATCAATAGATCCCGCTACGTCTCGCTCGCCTGGGGGTCCAGTTCCCAACGCGACGGCCTCACCGGCACAATTGTCTGCATGCCTAGCCTATTTAAAAGCCAATACCAAAATAGCAAAGAGGATACCAAAAGGAGCTCGCGTTGCCGTAGCTCGGAGTCTAACGGAGTGCATTGCCAAGGTAGTAGCAGATAATAATTTTACCACTTGGAAGCGCTTCTTACGTTTGTGCACAAGACCTGCCATATTCCACGTAAAAAGTCTAACCGCACCCTCTCATCTATTATCAAAAACAATGTCTGCAATCCAACTCTCCCAGCAAACTCAGCTGAACAAATTACAGAGCGTTGTAATTCTCACCTAAATTACAAAATTAGGTGTATTGAAACTAAAGTTTCCGATGGCAACATAAAAAGCTCCACCAAACTTTTGTTTTCCAGTGACTTTTTGGCCTCCCGCTCCCCCGACGTTTTACGCGCTTTCAAAGACAAGCACCCAACTCCTTCGATGCATGCACAAATACCCACGTGAACAGCTGTCACACAGCAGCACCTGCAGGTTACCGAACCCGCTACCCTGGTAGCGATTCGCTCCTTCCGCAACGGGTCTGCGGGAGGCTTAGATGGCCTGACCCCTCAACACTTAAAAGATCTAACCTACCCGCTATTGGGTGTCGCTGGGGAGTCCCTACTAAAATAATTGACCGCGCTGATTAATTTAATGTTATCCGGAAAAATCTGCAGTGCTATCACTCCTATTGTGTATGGAGCCAATCTAATCGCATTAAAAAAAAAAGATGGCAGCATTCGTCCCATAGCAGTTGGAAGTTCACTAGTTTAGCGTCTAAACTATGCTGTCATGAGTTTCGAACCCTTCTCACCGATCAATTCCAACCAAATCAACTTGGCTTTGGCGTCAGAGGTGTATGCGAGGCAGCGGTTCACGCCACCCGAACTTTGCTGGAAAAATCCGATTATGATCTAGTAGTAAAATTAGACGCTTTTAATTCGGTTTACAGGAGTACACTCTTAAGTGAAATTCATAAAAAACTACCTGAGATTTTCGGATACTTATGGCAATGTTACGGGACATCATCAAAATTAATGTTTGGCAACGATGAAATCTCCTCTAGCGTCGGTTGCCAGCAGGGAGACCCGCTCGGACCCGCTATTTTCAGCCTCGCTATCAACCTCATCATCAAACACCTCACGTCAGACTTAAATATCTGGTACCTTGACGACGGCACCATAGGAGGGAACGCGTCTTCGGTTCTAAACGATCTCAACACCGTCATCAACCGCTTCACTGAGAAAGGCCTTTCATTAAATTTTGACAAGTGTGAAACGTTCATCTACGAGAATCTCTCAATCTTGTGCCTTTTTTCACCAAAATTCCTGTATATTTTACGCTGTAGCCCTATATGGAAATACCCCAATTTGACTGCCCCGATAGATGAGCTTTTGAAAAAAACCATAGAAAAAATTCTAAACATATCACCTAATACAACAAGCTGGACTCAGGCAACTTTACCGATCAAATATGGCGGCCTAGGTCTTCGTACAACAAGCGATCTAGCTCTTCCGGCCTTTCTTTCATCAGTTAACAGCACTATCACGCTCATCAGCGGAATTCTCAAAGTTAATAATCCCTCTGATGTTGTTGTGTCAGGCTTAGCGGATGCGGAGATGGATTGGAGAACTGGTAGTCCTGGCGAAAACCCACCGGACGAAAAAGCCAACCAAGCTGCCTGGGACCTAATAAAAATAAAATCTCTTCACAGATCCCTACTAGAAAACAGTCACAACCCAAGCGAGCGGGCCCGTTTACTGGCAGTGTCGGAACCGGAGTCAGGACACTGGCTACACGCTCTCCCCTCGCAAAACCTCGGGTCCCTTCTGGATCCGAGCTCTTTGCGAGTAGCCGTCTGTCTCCGCCTCGGGATAAAAAGCTGCGAGCCACACCTCTGCAGTCGCTGTGGAGGCTCAGTGGACGCCCTCGGTCGCCATAGTCTATGCTGCCAGCTGAGTGCCGGCCGGCATTTCAGGCACGCGACACTTAATGACCTGATTCGTAGGGCTCTTGGTACTGCTTCCATCCCCGCAACCCTAGAACTCATTGGCCTATCTGCGGCAGATGGAAAGAGGCCCCACGGTTGCACTTTAGTGCCATGGTACCGACGGCGGCCGCTAGCATGGGACGTCACGTGTACAGATACACTAGCCCCATCCCACGTACACCGCTCCGCCCGAAAACCAGGGACTGCCGCTGATGACGCCCAAACCGTCAAGTGCCGCAAATATGCTTTTTTAAAAAGCAATTACGAGTTTGCGGCACTTGCGGTCGAAACCTTTGGGCCATGGTCATCCGACACCAAAAAATTAGTCAAAGAAGTGTCGGACAAGCTCATCGGCGTTTCCGGCGATATTAGAGCTGGGTCTTACTTCGCTCAACGCCTCAGCCTGGCCATCCAGAGAGGGAATGCGGCCAGCGTGGGTCCCCCTGTGTTGTTCCCAAATTCCCCGGGCAGGTCCGACACAGGGGGACCCATCAGAATTGTTTTTTTTTAAGTTAAATTACTGTTATAAGTGTTTATATTACTATATATAATATTTACATGAAGCTATTAATATAATGAATAATAATAAATTATAAAATAAATAATTATAATCATAAAAATCGAGCAGTAGCTTAGAAAATACTCGTATGAGTATGACACAACGACATTCTTTCCCCGCAGCACAGCAGTCGTCTGGTATAAACAGGAGCGTACCGTACCTTTTTTTATTAAATGAATTCTGACTTTACAATTACGCAGATACAGACGAATATGTATATAAATAAAACCGTTTTTTTATAATCTATGAAATTTAATTCACAGTGTTGTTTAAATAAAGATCATGTAATTATGCGTCAGATAGACGTTAGACAACGGATTTGAATTAAATTCACATAGATTACTAATAGTACCTGCAGGGTCCCTAATTGCACCTATTAAAAAATGTGCCAAACCTAAGTGGCAGCATAGAATCGACTTCCTAAACGAGGGACCACACCGATGTTCAAAATATGCTGACGTACGTACCGTAAACGCAGTGACATGAAATATGCGTCAAGATTGTTACGCACAGCTACCACACTGAACCATAACATTGCGAGTACGCAATGAAGTGTCTTATAGGGAACGTTTTCTTCATACATTCAGCAGCGTAAACGCACATACAGCATTTTTCGAACACCGGTAAGGAAGGTATCCGTTAAAATTGTGACCGGCTTACAATGCCATCTGCCATCCTATTCAGAGTCACAAATACGATCCTATAGTAATCAACGGTGTCAGTGCCAAAAAGTTAGTATACAGTACGTTTACTTTGAGTTTACCATTGACATATGCTTTTATTCCATTGGATATTCGATTTTAACACTAATGTAAAAGAGTTTATATTACTTACACACAGTCTAAACGTCGTTTGTTTGTAATAGAAACTCTTTTCTATTAAGTCGAATATCCAATGGAATAAAAGCATATGTCAGTGGTAAACTCAAAGTAATCGTACTGTAATGTAAACATGCGTTTAAATACGTGATGTAGCCTGAAATTAAATTTACAAGAAAATCGGGGGTAGAACTAAATATATTGTTATTTTCATGATATGCATGCCTGCATACTAAAGTTATATATTTAAGTACAGGAAACGTAGCCTTAAGGCGTAAAACTAGTAGTAAGTTCAAGTAATTCCCGTTATTAACTTGATCTCATGCTGGCAATAAATCATGATCAATATGCTATGTCTGTTACACTAGCAATTAGATTAAACCTTCACTCACCATTGTCTCTTCCTTTCCGTTTCTTCTTCCCACTGGAGCTGGAAGACTTGGTTTTCTCAGACTTATCTTTGCTCTTCCACCGGCTTAACATTTTCAATTACACTTCAAGGCGCTTTACTTTAAGAACATTTGAAAGTCTGACGTGGTTACTAGAGTTTACTGTCCTTCAAAGGTAAATACAATGTGGGACGAATTTTCATTTCAATTTACGTTCACTGTGCAGGAACATTGATTCATTGTACTCGTTTGTTCAGGTGCGAGCCTTAAGCCTCAAATGTACGAGTAAAGAGAAGATGGTACTTGGTATGTTATTACAATAGTACATATATTTCACTGGGTCTATCAATTCCGATTACGATTGTATTGTTTGCCGGTGTTACTTCAACGTTACTGTAAATATTGAAAACTTTTGCTGGTTACAGTTGGGTTGGCTCGCTGATAACATCGAGTACTTGGCTGGCTAGCTTTAAAACGTCCCGGGTGTGCCTACCCATTATTACTTCCCAATAATGCGATGAAGTTTAAAAACCCTTTAAGCCCTTATAAAATATAGAAATTAGTGGTAAGTATTATTTTATTATATTTTATATAAGTATATATAAAAACTTACATACAGAATATAAACACATTATAGAATACCTAACGTAGGGTGCGGTCCGGAAGCGGGGGGGGGGGGAGGGGGGGGGGGGGGCGCAGAATAAGCTACCCGTAACGGTGGTCAGGGCCGCAGATAGAGGAACCGCCTGACTTATTATATTATATTTTTATTAAGAGTAAATGGTATAGGAATTCTGTTAAAATAATGCAATTCTACTGAGCTTGGGCTCTCTAGAATCATCTTGGAGGATAGTTAATGGAAAGCTAAAGAAAAGTACAGTCGGCAATAAAAACTTGACACAAAAATGAAATATTTGAAAGAAACTTGGACATAAATATTTCTCAAAACTTAATAAGTCTTATTCTTTCTTCGCCATATTGCATCCAACGGCCCTAATAAAGTAATAATTTTACGGAAATAATGAACGGTTTTCTTCATTCCAGTTCTCAAGCATTGTAAAATTATAAAAAGTTCACGTTACGAGTGGCTAGATTTTTTCGTCATTTTTTTATAATAGCTTCGAATGGTTAGCATCGATTAATTTATATCAACTTCAGGTAAGTACCTTATTAAATATTATCTCTTCTACATCAGAAGAAATCGCTGTCTTTGGAGGTACCGGTGATGTTAGAATTAATTATTCACATCCACTTAACCGACATAAATGTAGGTTGGGCGTCTATTTTGACTTTACTGCTTTTACCGTGTACCTTAATCTCATATCTTCCGTCACAGAAAAGAAATCGATACACATAGTTACTATGTTGCCGTGAATAATAAAGTGATACTTTGTACACATCAAGGACCATTAAAACAACAGGACTGCTGACACTTTCCATACTTTGGATCGTGTTCCGATCGCAAGGAGTTATTCTGGCAAAAACTAGATGTCACTTTAAAACTAAACATATAACAAGGTTATAAATGTATAAAGAACCATAGTATCTATTTACTATAGGTTACTTAGTTCGCAAAACGCTAATAATGAACAGATTGTAACATTTAAATACTGTGTCACGCTTGCAAAGTTGAATAATTGTAAAAAAATATTCTTATATATGTATAGATGGCATTGTATATATCGGGGAATGGCTTTTTGTATGGAGATGGTCAGTCCTCTTGTTTTAATGCTCCTTGGTACACATTGACAAGAGTTAAATAAAGTGAACAATCTAAAATTGTAATTATAAATGTATCAACATGTACGAATACGATATTATCCTAAATTACGAGTAGACACTAATAGTAAGGTTAGTATGAAATGGTTACATAATTTTTTAATTTATTTGAAATTGGTATTCACTAATATATTTATGTCTAGATTTAAAATAGTAAGTATAACCGTATAGTTACGAGCTGTTTACACATTAGGCATGTAAATTATGGGGATTGAATGTTAAAAAGTTTTGTTTGTTTGTTCATAAATGAAAAAGAAAACAGAATGTAAAAAATGACATTTTTATATTTTATTTGGATAACTATATTTTGATTTATGAGAAAGTTTGAAATGTTACCGCGTGTGATGTGTGATCAACTGATCACAAAAATTACAGTTGGTCCCTCAGAAACATCTAGCCTAAAAAAATATAAACTCCAATCATCGACAATATCGTGTAACAAATATACACAAATATAATAATGATAAAATATAATCGTTATTTTTTTATGTCGGTAAAAAGATGTACCTTTCTAGCCTATTGCGACGCTGAATGTAACGAAAAAAGTACTTTAACATCGAATGCTGAGTAGTGGCGAGCACAGCGAAGTTCCCTAGACGGTTAATTTCCGCGTCACTCACTTCTCTATCACACTCCATTTCCATTCCAATTAATGGATGAGTATGCCTGCAGCAATTTACTCTGAAAGTTGCTATTTGATTGTATTAAATAAGAACTCACATAATCATACCCCTTACAGCACAAGATTTTTCTTTTTGGTTTTTTGATTTATAGTTGCATTTTTAGATGCATTTAAATCTCTTAAAAAGACAAAAAAATACGAAAAAATACCTCCCGCCAATAACCTCGTCAAAACCCCCCCGCACGATCGTTCCATTTCGTCATGACCCCTACTAAAGTTATTGTAATTTTTTTCGGACGTAATGACAGTTTTTAATAAAAGACAGCGTTGAAAGCAGGTTATAAACATTTAATAATGAAACCTTGAACTTCTTTACATGTTATACATGAAATAAATAAAAATAGGAACTTCTTATTACTCATTTTAATTAACCAACTAATCGACATATTTTGTCAGTTTTGACATTTTAAGACATATTTTACATGAAAAATCTAATTATGACTTTCTGATTACTGTAAAAAGTAATTATTATTATTTATTATGAATGAACCATAAAGTGCTAACTATCCGACCACGATGAGATGAAGAAGGAGCTCTAAGCTCGGGTTCAGGTTCACTTACATCATCACTGTCTTCTGACCGGGTATCGTAATTATTATTATTTATTATTAATGAACAATAAAGTGCCAACTATCCGACCACGATAAGATGAAGAAGGAACTCTAACCTCGGGTTCAGGTTCACTTACATCATCACTTTCTTCTGACTGGGTATCGTAATTACCATTTTCTGTGTTGCAGCGGCTCATATTTCCATCGCCGATGATTTCTGTCACCAAAACAGATTTTAAGAGCCCTAAACACATTAAAATATAATTTAGTAATCAATAGACATTTTATGAACGCCGTCCAGACCCGCACGATCGTGCTTTATAATTATAACTTTATTTGCGATCAAAAGCCTAAAATGTTTCTTCAAACCCTAAATTACTTACATTATACGATAGAAGAACGTTTACTTCAATAAAATAACAATTTAACACATTTTAAAAACGCAAATAAAAGATTTTTGTATATACCTACTTTCGGTCCGGCCGTCCGTCATTTTACACAACCATGCTTGACGCTCACCTCGCCGCCGACTGACTCGCAAACTGAGCCGCGCGGTTTTTAAATTTAATAATAATCGAACGCACGATTGATCTTTGCCGTACTGACGCGGTAAACTTGAATATTGTTTAAACTAGATTTTTCAAAGTCGAACGCACGATCGTATGAGTCTGTGCTGTAAGGGATACCTACTTGAATATTTTGTAATTTTAGTTAGGAATACCTATACTTATTTGTGACGTCAAATTTCAGGGTATGTAATACGAGATATAAGAACTTATTATAATTATAATACTATAATATATACGCTAACTTTATATAAACTTGTTTGGTATAACGTTCACTGGATATAGTGAACGAAATATATAATTTGAAAATATGTACTTTCGTAACGAATAATTTTATTAAGATATAATGCCAATTTATGCAACAATTAAAGAGTATAATGTTCATAACACCTAAGGCTTAAAGCATATATTATTCAATTAATCTAACATCAAAAAGCCTAACGCTCGTATAGTCTAACCTTACCTATCCCACTTAACCCTAACCTAATATTATTTGTTCATAATGTTGATGGTCCGAATCATGATCATGCATCAAATACATTTGCCAAATATTTCTCGTAACAGATCGATTTTTTAGCTTGAGGACAAGAGCGCATCGACGGAGCCGCGATTCGCGGGGCTTCTGCTTTGAGAAATGCAAGATAACTGACGAACGTAACCTGAAAAGGTTTTTTTGTATTCTTTGTGCTTTCAGCGCCTTCTTCATGTTTCTTTATGCATGTGCATGCGTTTCGGACAATCAAAGTTATGCCAAATAGAGACAACCCTATTATATCTTATAATCCTAATACTAAAAGATATTATATTATGATTATGACCGTTATACATTAGGTATGTATACGAATTGAAATTAGTTTATTTGAGTGTTACTTAAAAACGTTATATGTATAAAGTAAATATATTGCTCAAAACAATATAGGGGCCACTAAAAATGTTGATCGTAATGTGCTAAAGTATATTAGTTGATAAAAAATATATATACACTCTGCAGCTAAAAAGGCTTTTGTTTTTGTTTAGCTCATAATCGATTAATTAAATAGTCAATTATTTTATTAGTTTTAATTGAGATAAGATTAGTTTATTGTAACCACAAAATCTGAACAGAAATTCTCCGCGTAACAGTGGGCCCTATATTGTTTTGAGTAGTAGGTATATTATGTAAATTCACGGTTATTCCATATAAAAGTAGTAATGGTTTTATGTTACAGCTAACGTCTATTATATCTTGTTAATGTATATGAATATAATGTTGTAATATCTCGTGAAACGCAGCCCATATTTCAAGGTTCGTTTTGAATTTTGATGCATATCTATTAACATTTTAGAACATTAAGAAAGATTTCAGAAATTACTAACGGAACGCTCCCTGATTTTTAAAAGTGCAAGTGTAACGTCAAAACGTTTAAGTGCATGTTCGACGTTATTTAACAGCCGACTCAAGCGCGCCGAGGGCTGTATTTATTAGAACCTTTTGTTTAACTTCACATTAGTATGTAAGTTTATAAATCTTGCACCTAAAATTTGAGCCACTTCCCAGTTTCTGATTGAGCTACGATTTGGCTTACTGATGTACTTGTAATTTTGGTGACAATGGAATATTATGATACCATCGAGCTGAATCTGATGATGGCGCCGGAATGTGGTCAAAAGAACATGATTTTTTTGTAAGAAATTTATTTATACTCATATGACCTCGCGTACTTATACGAATATAAGCACAAATTAATGGTTGTAGTTTTGACCTAATATTTTAAACGCAGAGCAAGAATAGGTAATTACCGAATGTACTCTGAGTTCGGATGTTCCACCTCCTATTTTTATGGGTAGATTTTCTAAAGCGAGAGCATTACCGATTACATCCTTAGGTTTTACCACGAATTTCTGATTGAATTTACCAATGTTAGTTTAGTACTACCTACAATTGACGTCCAGAGTTACAACAAAAAGGTGGTGCCTACTTAAATAAAAACCATGATAAGCCAGGATAAGCTGTGATTAAATATTATCGTTTATAAAAGCCGATAAGGGCTCATTTTTATTTACAGTACAAAAGAGCCAGTTTTAGATCAAAAGAGATGAGAGAGATTGGATGGATGTAGGCGGATAATCTGTGTCCGGATTGTGTATATCTAAATAATCAATGTCGTACACAAAATATAAGAGCGCTGTTAATTCTGGATCAGACAAACTTTAATCGTGGCTTAACAAAATCAATAAGTCAAATACATTAATAATAGTTAACTTTTTCACTTCTCATGCTCGAAAAGTGCATTATTTTACCTTCGCGGAGCGGAGCTAAGGTGATTGTTTTAACCCGCAGGGCATAAATGGAAGCACTGGTTTTTTGCTTTCATTTCTAGATCGGTGCGAAATTCTAAGCACTAGTCTATACAAATATGTTTACTAGTAGCTATGTAAGCTATAGACCACGTAAGTCTTTCAACCCCCGTAAATCAACCGTTTTGAAAAATTCCCAAAAACTGAACCGACAAAAATAGTATAATTATCAAATCAGAGGGGCTACTCCGAATCCCGAAAAACGAAATTCGCATGGCACCATCCCACTCACTCAAATATAGAACATGAGAGCAAGAGAGACGGCACGTTACGAACTTGGAATTTCGAGTTTCGGAGTAACCCCTCAGCGGGGTCCGCTCACAAAACTTTACGAGAATCGGTTCAGAAATGCGGCCCATAGAGTAAAACAACCGGACATCCGCCGGCCAGACACACAGACATCCACCGGATATACATTTATGCATTTAAGTCTAACCTGAAAGAGAGACGCTCCACTTCCTGCGCTTGCTCGATCAATTAAAATTTAAGAAAAAAATAAACTAAAGGTATCGGCATCCGAGTTCAGGTGAATTATTATTTATTAGTTATGAAAAATAAATAAAGAATTAATGTGTGAATGGGACTTATGTATTATAACATAATATGTATAAATAGTCGTACAATAGCACTGATAGCATGTGACTTCTTTGGCACGGCAATCCAAAATGAGTTGTGCACTCCACCTCAAAACGCCGCCTTGCCCGATCCTTCGCCACTTCCTGCCATATATCTATCGCCAGCTCCTAGCTTGCGCATATCTGTCCCTACCATATATCCCTCCAGCAGTACTTAGGCCAACTAATAGGACGTTGTCTTACCGGTCTACCCAAGTATGCTCTCTCGACTTGTCGCTCATTCCCCATTTTCTCGACATGACCAATCCAGCAAAGACGGCGTGCCTTGGTTTTACCAATAATTTTTGGTTCACTTCAGCATTTTTGCGGATCCTCCAGCTACCATCCTTTTTGCAGGTCCCAGGATGTTTTGAATCACCCTCCTTTATGCCACGAGAAGGCTTCGCTCCTCCTTAAGGGTCAGTGTCCAAGTCTCACAGCCATACATTAATATAGGTCAGATAACGGTCTTATACAGGGGAAAGGCACGATGATCCGCAAAAGGGAGATTGTTTAGATTTATTTAGTACTGTATTTCCTCTAAAGAAACTACGCTCATATTCGTAAGCGTTTTGAAGTTAGCAGTTAACTTTTAATGCAAAATACTGCAAGTGACAACCCTCATTAGGTTCAGGAACATTTAACAATAACACAAGGGTCAGTGACTTTTATCAAAACAACATTTCTACTCATAATATTTCCCAGTCAATATTACAATTGTGTGTGTACACTTACATGTAGGTAGATAGTACGTTGTAATATTTAGTAGGGTTGTCACTAAGAAGAACATTAATTCATTTCAATATTTTTACTATTGTTCGTATCTAAAATCTAAACATTACGAATCGATTTTCCATCACTTAAACTAACCCCCCTTTGCGGAAAGGATCATTGTGCCTTTCTACCCTGTACCCGTACCTTTTTAGTTCTGCTCAGAAACTTGGATACCAACACCCCATAAAGCGCTGTGCTGCAGTATAAGGTGCTCCGGATGCGGATGTTGATTTCGATCTCTCTTGCATGCGGGTCAGTAACCCCGTCTAACCGTACAACTGAGATATCTAAATTTTGCCAATCCCTTGTAAGTTTCTCCCACAAGTGGTTATGGTGCGACTCTGTCTGTCTGTCTGTCTGTCTGTTCGAATATTAAAGCGCCATATCTCGAAAACTACTTAGTATTTGAAATTTGGAATTGAATTTATAAACGTGGTCAGCCCACATGTATTGCAAAGGAAATATTGAAAAAAATATTTTCATTTTCTAAAGGGGGCTAGGTCAAGTAGTATATCATATGAAAGGGCTCAATCTGAACATTTTCGAACTTTTTTTTTTATTGTGTTGCTTTATTAAGGAAAATGTGAAAATAAACACCATTCCCCCCCTTTATCTCAATGTATGCAATCCTACAGATATCAGGTGCAAACTTAACTCAACTGGAACCAGGTACTGTAATAATGTTAGGGTAAGAGAAAGTTTGTACGGAACCCTCAGTGCGTGAGTCCGACTCCCACTTGGCCGGTTTTTGGCATGGTGGTTCCTGAAACGTTGCATATGTAGGTATTGGCGTGATCGATCCTAAGACCCACTTTCACTACGTCTTGCTCCAAAACTCCTGCCGACGTTTCGACCTCTTAACGAATAACTCTTCATAAAGTCAAGAATTTGGCGAACTCTATCAGTCTATACCTCCCATCAAATTCTACTCTGGAATCGAGTGAAAGTACGTTAAAACTAAAATCAACAAATTAAAAAGCATAGGTTAAAGGGCGTCTCCGTGCTTTAGGCCAGTACTCAAGTGAAGGTATTCCTAAGCTCGCAAGCCCCTGCACCCGCATCCTGGCCGCTGCTTGGATCATTTGAACAGTCTGATATTTATTATATATTTTCGGAGAGTAGGGAATATTAAAAAAAAACCATCTATTATATTACATTAATAGATTTTAAAATATGTAATATATCGCGTCAATATGTATTTAAAAGGAAATTGACTGTGGCATTTGCTATAGATGCGAAAAAAACAAACAGAGATTTCAAAATTCCATGGTCGATACATGACAGACATGTAGTTGTATGCGCGATCTCAACTCTCGTGCCTATAGTATCTATACCTACCAATAAGATTGGTAATTTAGAGGTTATGCTTACAATTAAGCTTTTGTAATAGTACAACCTACTAATTTTAGTTCGTAGTACATATGAAGTGAAATATAATGTAGGTATTAAACATGTGTCAAATTTTTTGGTTGGATGGTTTAGAGATTTTAGGGCTAATGTTCATAGATTAGTTATTTACGATGACTTGTAAGAGGTGTGTGCTTTTACTATTTTATTTTCAATTTTCTCGCAATTGCAGGGAAATAAACTGAATGAAGATAGCAACAAAATCACAGAAGGGGGACAGTCCTAACGGAATTACTGATTCAGATATTTCAGATATCATAATTCATACGCCGAAGAAATTGAATTTGTCGGTAGTACAAAGACGAAAATTTGTTACGTATACATACAAATAACAAAGTTAAGGAAAAAAATGTAAAAAAAAAAAACGTTTTAAAATCATGGTCCAATACAGAATTTATAGTTAATTGATATGAAAGTAGTACCTAATAAATAGGTATACTCAAATTGTATGTATTAAAACAGTTCCTCTTTGATTCCTTTTGTTTAGAAACTATTTAACTAGTGTACCTGTACCTATAGGTACTTATCTTGGTGTTGTGTAGTTAAAGAAAACATCCCACATAGAGCTATCGATATAATTATATACCACCGTCACCATACATATTCAAGTATAACGTCAGGTGCCCGTAGTCGTAGTAACGGTTGTGATTACTATTTTGCTATAAGTTATTCGCTTTACATATATGTCAATACAGTGAATGAATAATGAAATACAAGATAGTGATACGTATGTATTTAATTTTCAATGATATACCGTAGTAACACGGTCGAGTTTCCGCCGATCATTTTGTAAAGCCCGTATCCCCTCCTCCCCTGGAATACAGCGTTACGAGACTGATGCAGCGCGCAGAATCGGACCGATGCACCGCTGTATCCAGGGAACAGGGCGGACGTCTTGATACATACATAATCACGTGGCCACCCACCCAACCCGGCAACGGCGCGGGGCTGGTGCCATTGACCACTCCCTTGATCATCAACCGCAAACAAAACAATTTACACCGCAAATACACCCGGGACGGTAACTCTACCATACGCGTGAGCCAACCTACTCAAAGTTACTTGGTGTTTGTTATCACAGTTAGAGGTGTTTGGAGAGCCGGCGGGAACGCGTGGCGTTGTTTGGTGTGGCACTAGCTAGACGTGGCGACGGCCCCGGCGCCGTCTGCGCCGTCGGACGCCCACTTTAATACTAAAGCCGGCTTGTATTTTGACTATAGACAGAGAAGGTTAGGTATGGCCTGTTGCGCGGTAGATGCGGTGCCGCACAGGCGCGAGGGTAGTCCGCGATCGATGCGGCCGTCGACCTTGCGCGACGGATGTACCGCGGAGCCGACGCCGCCCGCCACTAGGGTTGCCGCTTCGATGCTCGTCAAACACAATTCGACCCTTACTCATAAACCAATTCATTATCAAAACCTACGACTGTGGTTTCAATACTTTCAATATATCTATAAAAACCCCGACACCAAAATATTATTCTAAACCCTTGTCCCTCCCACAACCAATCTAAATCCAACGACACCTCAGTCAGGCCGCTTAGATTGCAGAGTGTAGATAGATACTAAAGAAATATGCATACTTATAGACCTTATGAGGTATCAATTTCCTTTACTATAGTAAAGGAAATTGATTCGGATATCAGCGTCAAGCCGAAATCGAGCGATAAATCACGTAATCAACCAGTTACGATATTCAATTTCCCTTATTGTGAAACCCAAAATTATAACTCTCCTTCGGATGCGTATAGGCCAACTGCAATTAAACCTCTACAAAAGTTGAAAATAGAAGTCAATGTCACGTATTCTGACACTGTGAGAGCAATACAATCTAATGTATTTTCTTCTGTTGCCGCGATTATTACTCATTGAAATATAACAATTTAACGGATTATATCGCGTATATTATCTCATTTTAGTTCCCGACGTTTAACACCCATGGCAACGTGTCCACTCGTGTCCTTCCAAAACGTTGGGAACTAAAATGAAATAATATACCCGATATAATCCGTTAAATTGTTTTATTTCAATACCATCCATTATTTTGGTACGACATGGGTACGTCATTTCCGCGACAGGTAGGTATGCTTACGGGTTACTTTGCCATCCAGCTGCACTAAACGAATACTTATGCACTCGTTTACATTTTTGTTTGTGTGTAGTCACATTACGCCAAAACGGTTGGAAATATTTTTTTTTTGTTACATGGTTATCTAATCAACTGCGGTGTAGCTAAAGCATTGTTATGAACAATAATGTAGGCAACATCTAGCGTAAATATGTAGTTCTTTTTTATTACATAATTTCTAATGCAGTTATCACACAAGAATTTTACACGATCACTATTCCTTACATATCACGGACGGACGGCCAGTCGATTGTCACACGATCGGTGCCGACCCTAAGCATTCCAGCCTCAGTCGCTATTTCGACAAAATGTTAGTTAGATATGTAGAAAACCTGCTCCTTTTGCACCCTTAAGAAGCCGTAGGTTCACTACAGACAGAGAGGAAATAGTCGCATCCCGATGCATATTTAGTTAATAAAAGAAGGTAATTGATTCAATAGCGAGAATACGGAAACCAACAAGTCCATCCCAGGAGTCTTACGCGTGCGTATGGAAGTACAATATATATATTGTACCTAATACACCGTGTAATTCCCTTTAATTATTAACAGGGCGGGAGTACCCGTTGATACTAACAACTTTTCCTATAGGGAGACATTTCTGACACCAAAAAAATCAGCGATTTCATATTATGTGCGTTAGTAATTAACTCGGCCAATATGTAGGAAAAGGCAATTATCCTTTTCGTTTCCAAAATGTCTCCCCTTATGAAAAGTTGTTCGTATTGATGGGTATTATTACCTGGCAAATATAAAGAAGTAAAAAACAAATAGGTATATGTTTTCTACATGAGTATATATTAGCTGCCCGTTGGATTTACGCACTCCACACATAACACATCACACACAAAAACCTTGCTACCACTGATCCAAATTGGTCGAAGTAATTGATTTTTATTATTAATACTATCTGTTGCCCGCGACTTCGTTCGCGTAGAGATGCTATTTATAACCTATGTGCTATTCTGCTGTCTAAACAACATAACTGGAAAGTTTGGTTGAGATCCGTTAAGTAGTTTTTTTTTTTTAATTAAGAGGATCGTACATATATCCACATAAACTTCCACGTTTGTAATATCAAGATTATAATCGTATTATAGTCTTGGAAATCATAAAGCTTTTTGATACATACAAAACAAACCTTGCCTTTCTACCTAATTAATGATCTCTACAGCAGATGTTAAAAAATCATGAAAATTTAACAGTTTCAGAATGATGATTAATGATTTATGGACAAACATTTCCCACATTACGAATTTAAATAAAAAAATAATCAATGCTAACAAAAGGATGTGATGATGAATGTAGATGATGATGACACATTAAGGTTTAGTGTTAAAGAAAACAGATTAGGCGGTATTTAAAAACAAGTAAAAAACCTAACGAAAAATCAACGTAAAAAACTCGAAAATATGTAACCACGTTATGTTCAGGTATGTGAGTTGAGTACATTTAGATAAGAATTTATTTATTGACAAGATATTCTAAAGTTTAAAAGTAGTATGTTTATTTTTCTCCGCATTAAAAGGGAGTCAAAATGAGATATTTTCTATATAGTGAGGAATACAAAATATTGTTTACACTTTGCGTGAAATAAATACGGCACAAAAGTCAAAGGCTCAAAATTTTCAGTTACATTGCATGCTCTGCAGTCTAACATCTCTAACAAATAGCTAAGAACATGTCCGGAATATTTTTATACCTTGATGTATAAAATAACTGTGACGGAGGAAAATAATAATTGACATGTTAATAAACACTGCAAAAGCTATCTCTGTTACGTCGTAGTGGGCCAAAAAAACAATTTAGAATCCCAAGAAGATCTTGTTTATGTAATTCAGTGGAATATGAAGCTGTAGTTTAGGATAGAAAATTAAGAAATATAAATAAAATCTGAACAAAAGAAAAGGATAAATCTCGTGAAGTAACTAAGAAAACGCATATATTATACATCCACTCAGAAAGTATTAGTCCTGTTCTGGGAGCACATAAAAAAAAAACAAATTTGGATTAAAGCGAGCTTAATTTAATTTGTAATTTCTATGTACGTGAACTTTGAACTTTGGTAATTTATCTATATTATATCATTTAATTATTAGGTTTACCTATTTAAAAAGAAAACTCGTATATTCAACCGCTACTTTTCATTCAGCACAACAAGTTCCAACAAAGCTTGTAATCATGTAGAACTTTGGGTAATATCGCACGTACCTACGAGTAACAGTTACTATAACCTTTGCAGCTGAACCCTATTCTAATTAATCACCGCCAATCGATGCCTTCTAAGCTTGTAGCTTTAGATAGACCTACAATATACAAGTTTCGTATGCGGTTCGAAAGTAGAACAGCTCCTGAGTGCCACATTTCACATAAACTTTATTGGACTCCGTTTCTTGTCCATTCGTCTTTTTTTCGCCTCAACGTGTGATTCAAATTCTTTATTTCTTAGAATACACGTTTTTATGGTGTAAAAATTGGAGCCACCCAGTAAGCAATTAAGATGCCTGTGTTGGGAGGTGCCGCTCTTCCTTAATTATAATGTGAACTTATGCTACAGCAGTGATGTCATTATTCACTTGATATTTACCCTTTACTTGGGGTCCGAGTAGAATGTCTTTTTCATCCATACTTCTCTGCCACTCGTCATCTCATAGCATATATCCTCACATAACTTTATCACAATCCGTTCACGTTTTTTATTCAATACTCACCATGTCAGTATCTTGTCACGTGACTTTCATCCTCCGCATAATATACCTATACCAAGGCGCTTATTTCTTTTTTTTTCACGATTTGCAGTATTTTCAGGTTTTTACGTAAATATGTATCAATTTGAAATGGATATCAAACAGTCTACGGCTCCTTGAAAAATGTAGAAAGCCGTCAAATGTTGATAGTGCCAGGTTACGCGCAGAGTAGGGTTCCGTTACGGAACTTCCGCAGTTGCAATTACTTCGTTCACGGAGGATTCCTCCTAGTAAGTCATAAATGTATTTTAACAGCGTGGTCACCCGACGGTAATAATACGAGTATCCTATAACTTTTGAATGCCACGCAACAGCTACCCGTTATGATAGTAAGCACACAATGCAAAAGTGGAGGAAAAGTGTGATGGCACTAACTACATGTAAGTAAAACAAAATAATACCTTAACAATAAAAAAAATATTTTACTACTTAAAATATATACTTTTCATGTTTCTATATAGTTGTCTCTAGTCATGCGTACTTATTATGGTAATAAATTTATTTATTTTTGCTATAGTTTTTCAAGATATAGATATATAATTATCTTTTAAAAATATATTAAACGACTTAATATTCGTAGTTTTTGTGGTCAAAAAAACACGATGTAATAACTTATTTTTAACAATCGAAATTCGTTAATATTTCACTCTTATATTTAATATTCTCTTCGACTGTCGCGAATATCACTCACTAAATAATTTAAGGCAAAAACAATTCAAGCCGATTATCTCGCATACCGTTGGAAAGCTAAAGCTCCCGTACGGGAATAAATAAATATTATTTCGAGTAGTCAAGTACAGGTAAACTTTGATACCTAAATTATATTTTCACAGAATGGGTCTTTATTATGTTTAATTATTAATGGCAAAATAACTTTTTTCTCCTGAAACATTTAATCATAGTCTACCTAGGCGGAGGTCTTGGCTGGGGCGTTCCAAAACTCTTGTGACAAGGTATAATGACATGCGGTACTACTAGAAGTAAAATCTAAGATATATAATAATCAATCGTTTATCTGAGAGCGAGCTGTAAACCGTTGGACTGATCTGGAGCGAGCCCAAAATTGTTGCCCAGGATAAGAGAGGCGTAGCGAGTTTATGTAGGCCTTCTGCATCTCTGGGGTGCCCTAGGACAACAGTAACAACAACAATCGTTTATCTTCAACAAGGCATTGCAAAAATTATACTTTTTTTTAAATAATATTTATGTTAATAAAAGGAAGGTATATTATAATAAGCCATTAATATCGAATAATGCATTGAGGTCTGTATATTTTGCGCATTTCCACTCAATAATGTCTTATGGGTCAATTATTTGGGGCAATTCCACTGACGCCAAACAAGTCCTTATACTGCAAAAACGAGCTCTTCGGATACTGGCCGGAGTGGAACCCAGACATTCTTGCAGAGACCTCTTTGTAAAGTACCGCATCATGACGCACTACTCACTTTATATGTTTGAGATACTAATGTACGTGAGGAACAATCTGCCAATGTTTGCACGTGTTGAGGTTTCAGGCAAACAAATTAGATCTACGGGGAGACTTAGTTCCGCGTCGCATGAAACTTGCAGGAAAAAACCCACGCGTCATCGGTCCAACGTTCTATGAGCGTCTACCCGCTGAATTGCGAACCGAGTTATCTGACGACTGTTTTAAACGGCAATTGAGAAACTTTATATCGGATAATCCATTATACTCAGTAAATGAGTATATGGATATATAATTTAAATGGTATTTGACACTCTTATTTTACCCTTGGTTTTATATTATATAAATCGGCATACCCTTAAAGATATGCTTTTGCCATTATTTCTAATTTTGACTTATTTGACTTTACAATTAATTGACATCTCAATGCTATTTTTAATAATGTTACCTTAATTCTTGTATTCTGACAATTACCTATCTACTTGTTTAATTTTTGACATATATTGTTAATTATTTGTTCTGTAATCAATTTGTTTGTAGATTATCTATTATAATTAATTTATTGTGACGATCATAGTATAAAAGCATGTAAATTGACATAGGGTAATTTATATTGACATTTTATATAATGAAATAAATAAATCTAAATCTAATAATGTTTTTGTTACAATTTACCATGTATTACAAAAAAATAAAAGAGGTGTCCGTTTTTTTTAATGTACTTTTTTTAATAATATTTATGTTAAAAAAAGAAGGTATATTTCTTCCTTTTTTAACATAATATTATATATTATAATAATGTTTTTTGTTAAAAATTACCATCTATTAGAAAAAAATGAAAGAGTAATCCGTTTTTTTATTTCCATTGTTACATCAGACAAGACAATATTTATATTTGTGGTTTCGAAACTAAAATAGCCATAGATATATCGGAAACCACTCATTCTGTTTGAAGGCTCAGCAACGCTACGTGTACCTACTCCGTCGTAATTCGTAGCAACGTTTCCAGCTATGGAAAGAAAACTCCGTGTACACCCGTGACGCACACGTGTCGTCACTGGCCTCGAAAGGGTTAATCAAATCCAGTAAAGCAATCAAACAGCAGTATGAAGAAATCAAGGCTACACTGGACGAATCATTTTTCAAGGTCATCAGCGACTTGAATATCAGTTGGCACTTCAACGCACCCTCGTGGCCTGTGAAAGGCTGCTGTGAAAAGTCTCAAATATCATCTTCGCAGTGCTGGGGGATCAACATCTTATGTTTGAAGAATTTTCAATGCTATTAGCGCAGATAGAAGGTTGCCTAAATGCACGCCCATTGTGTGCGTTGAGCGAAGACCCTGACGACCTGGATTATATCACACCTTCGCATTTTTTGGCAAGCGGCCCGACTTTACACATCATTGAGACCGAAAAGGATGAAAGAACACGCTGGCGCTTGACACAGAAAATATTCCAGGACATTTGGAAAAGGTGGCAATCCGAATACCTGTGTCAACTGCAATCACGTTGCAAATGGACGAAGCTCACGCAACCCAAATCAAACATCAAATTCGGCGACGTTGTAATCATTCACGACGCAAATTTACCTGCCGGCAAGTGGGCGCTAGGCCGGGTATCAGAGGTTCACCCAGGAAAGGACAATTTTGTTCGAGTCGCATCAGTAAAGACAAAAAACGGAGTCATCAAAAGACCTATCATCAAGCTGTCAATACTGCCTGTATCAGAAAACGTAACCTCTACTAGCGAAGAAAATAAAAAACAACAACGAGAAGAGGTTCCACAAAGAGCCACAACACCGAGAAAAACATTAAAAAACAATATTGCGAATTTCATCACTATGGCATTTATGCTATTTATGTTATTCATGTCACCCGCGCAATGCACACACAACGCATCGCGTTTCAAAGATGGACAAGCCATATATACTTCGATAAAATATCCAACATGAAACTGGCTCGGGATGAGTGGAAGCTCGTAGTTTATTATGACATAAATCCATACTGGGAAGGATCTGAATTGTTTTCCAAATACATCAATCACTTGGAAGATGTGTGTCATATCATCAAAAACAAACAACAATGTAATATAGAATTGAATGAACTACGACACGCCTTCTCGGAATTAAAATACTACTCGGCCAACGCTCCGAAACTCCAAGAAAAAGGAGAGGCCTCGTCCATGGCATCGGCAACATTGCTCACAGTTTATTCGGCGTACTTGACGAACAGTTTGCTAAACAATATCAAAGGGACATCGATCTGACCAGGACCAATGAGAAACACATGGCGCAATAGGGAATATGCATGATTTTTTATTTATGCTTTATGAAAAGCTCATTCATGTAAAAAAGAGTAGACAAAAATATTTTTTCGAATAACTGTAAAAATAACCAAGATATAAGCCATCTAACATTTCATTCTATCCCTTTCTAGCAAAACGGAATTTAACATGGAGTTTATATGGCCGGCGTAGACTATGACGTAACAGTACATGTCGGACCTCTCTGTCAAATCGCCGTCTAATTAGCAGTTTAAAATGCCTATATCATGCGTATTCCTTGGCCGATTTTAATTTTGATTTCACTTTTTGAAATCGTTTTTACGGTATTTTCATATTTTGTTAAGAAAAGCGATAAAAAAATTCATGCATGTACCCTATTATGGAAAAATCAAACTTCAGTTATAGAAGCCAAGTAGAACTTGCTCAAACGAGTCGAAAATTCAGTGCAACATCAACATAAAACCTTCAATCAACATATTAACAACGTCAAGAAAAGCCTAAACAAACAGGGCAGCCAAATTAAAGAATCAACACACATAAATGAATTTACCGTGTCATCTCATCTATCATCGCAAACAGCATACTAGTCAACTTGAAAGGCATACAAGACACGTTATTGGACACTATTACTAACGTCATTTATGGAAAATGCAACGTTCACCTGTTGACACCAAAACAATCAAAAGATGAGCTGAATATCATAGCCGGCCAAAGGCCTAAGGATTTGACACTTCCATGCGAGAATATCAACACCGATCTACCTAAGTTGTATCAATTAATGAAGGTACGAACCAGAATGACTCATCAGTAGTATCAGTACCTTATCTTTGAAATCAGAATACCCTTAGTGTTCGGAGATGTCTACGAGCTCTTCCGATTAATATCAATTCCAATGCAAGATGGAAAAAATATGATCATAATACGACCTATAGCAAATCAAGTGGCTATTAATATTAAAAAGGAATCATTTATACCGATGCTGGATGAAACCGTACAAAAATGTGGGCACTACGATTCTAACACCCTTATTTGTATGCTACAAGGTCCAATTTATCAATTGCAGTCTGATTCACACCTGTATATAGCAGATCAAGTTACAAACAAGTGCTCAGCTGACACTGACACTTGCCGGAACATATGGACGGAACTAAGCGCTATGAATACATACCTTTTCTTTTATTGTGATGTATGTGCCGCGAGAATCATATGCGGACAGGAAGTCACGGCCGAACATCTAAACAAGGCCGGAATCATAACCCTACAAACAGACTGCGTATTCAATGGCGATGCCTTCACTATATTTCCACATAAGAGATTATCCCACGAGATCGAAACTGAAGCAAACGTCATCAAGTTTGACGTACCATCAATAAACAATGTTATTAATCTAACAGTACCAGTCATACAAGGCGACCCACAAGATCGTGAAAATAATGATAAATATTTCAAGGTCATCAGAGATCTAATTGAACTAATAAAGAGTCAGGGCTCATTATCTGACGGAATTAACTAACACGACGTCCATCATTACACGGCGATCTACGTGGTCATGAGCACAGACACCGTGATAGCAGCGCTATACGTGCGCCGCTGCATTCGGCGACGTCGACTCAACGTGCGCTTCAACCCTCCTTTCGCTGCGGAAGGCGGTCGGAGACCGGCTTCGATGTCATCCATTTCACGAAGCTCGCTTCCATCGGCAACCGAACAGAACCATAACGGGCAACATGCAGAGAGACAAAATCATCGCGTCGCAGCGACTGCGCTTAATAATACAACTACCCCCTCCATGTTCAGGAGATTTACTTCAATCAAATAATTTTCTTATTTTTTAATATCATATCATTTATTCAACTTGTAGTATTGTAACCAAAATCATTTGATTTTATTGACAGTTTGTTTTGTATAAAATTATTTTCAACATCTCTTATCAATTCTCATCTCCTGGCCGGGAATATGTACAATGCAAGCATCGCACATTTCACGAGTCAGTATTAAGTATGATGACTTTATAATAATTGCTGTATCCGCGATTACGCTACTTATGAAATTATCATAAGTAGCGTAATATTATTAGTCTACGTTTATACGTGCTCCTAGCTAGTACTCACACAAAATACCTTGGTTATCAATAAACTTACAAATTAACATCAGTGTTTCTATAAAGACTAATATCAACTATCAACAATCAGATCAGTTCAGGTGTGCGAACCGTACAATTATTATTGTTATTTTATTCTTCATTTTTTTTCGGTTTTTACCAGTATACTGTTATGGTCCTAAGCTAAGTAGGTACATTATTATCATATATAAATTATTCGGGTACTGTAATTAGGCGGAAAATAGTCATCGGAAAAGGCAGTAGGTACCTAAATCAAATGAAATAAGTATAAATTGAATAAGATAAGTGACTGCCCATTTGAGAAAATTTGTTATTTATTGTGTGGAAGAGGAGAACAGTTAATATTTCCGTTATATCTATAAAAAGTTTTACAAACTTAAGTTAAATTTCACTAAGTACAAAGTAGTCCCACAACAAACTTACACTGTAGTTACATAGGTATGGTCTAAGCAATAATTTGTGCATACGGTTAAAACGAGGCTTAACGCATTGCGTCTTTTGTATGGTTGCCTGGACCTTTGGGAGGCGTTTCAACAATTTAATGATAGAAGGTTAGCAAAATGCCCAAAAGACATTTATAATTAGGTAAAAATTATAAATATTTTGGCACAGTCTTCCCGGATATGATGTTTTTTTTTTAAATAAGCATGTTTATGTTTGAAATTGGTTGTTTCGAAAAATATAACATAATGTAAATATTAACGTAAATCGTTCTGCAAATATAAACAATACCAGTATCTATGTCACAATAGATAGTAATGTGGTGTTAGTTTTCCAACATTAAAAAACAAAGAAACACAAAAATTTGTGTTTCATAGAAATACGTTAAAAACTTACCTTTTTGTATGTTACTTTGTAAGATCCTTTGTATTTCACTGGCTTCTGACCCACTTTCCGATTCTGAGTACAACGAATAGTGCGCACTAGGAGGGTGATATATTCTGTGATTATTCACAGCGTTGCCAGTGACAGCACTCGTCGTTCGAACAGGCGGGCGAGGCGGGCTTGTCAACATTCCTTTTGTTGTCCTACCGCCAGTTTTTGGAGGCTCCTTTGCAGAGCCAATTTCGTTCTTTCGAGTACATTTTGGATCGGCATTATTAACCTGTTCTTCAAAGCTTACGCGCTTGGGTTGTAGGCTAAAGGAGCGAGAGTCTTGTTTCAGCGAGCCTCGCAGATATCCGTGTAATTGAGGTAATTCTCCAATGCATACATGCGTATTATATGCGATCTGTAGTTTATCAGGATGCCTATATGCAATATCGACTTCATTGTGAGCACTCTTAAGCCGTAAAAACGAATCAGTTCGTCTCTCTGCTACTCCTCTTGAAAATGGAGTTGATAAATTATTGCTTTCGCATTTATTATTAATCCTAAGTTCTCGTTCACGTGGTAAACTATTACTTTTATAAGAGTGAGGTAAACTGCTATTGTAATTCCCATATAGTGCATCATGTCCAAGGGTTGACGTCTTTAAAGTGGAATTTAGAGACTGTTCAAGTAAAAAGTCGTCTTCTTTTTGTTTTAATTCCTTCAACTTTTGCCAGTAAAATGCTTCTAGCTTTTGTCGTGCCTTTACTTTCTGCTCCGTGCGCTCTAAGCCAATGTTCATTTTTTGTATAGTATTTGCTTCCTTGATTTCAATTGGCAACTTGGGGGTATGATGCGGAGGCTTTTGTAAACCCGAGCGGTTGAGCGAGTTTCTTCTTTCCTCTGCTTCATTCATCGATTTCTTGACATGACCATAAGGCGAAACAGTCTTTGGTATTGTAGGAATTTTATGATATGTAGGGATGGGTGAAGTGGGAGCTGAGTAATTATATGATTTTGTTATATTTTCTGCTGGCTTTTTTGAACTTTTGTGATGTTTTTCATTGAATTTAGATGTATCTTTGTTATTATTATCAAAAGAAAAACTTCTAGCTCTCGTTGGCTGTATAGTTCGAACTTCAGCTTCTTTTTTCGGTGATATTAAGAACTTAGTGCTAACTTTCTTAATTTCAGCGCCCACGGAAGCTGGTTTGGCATAAGATTGAACAGCCCTGTACACTTGAATTTCATCTAATGGTGCTATGGTTTCTGTTAATTTTTCTACTGAATGGTAATATACATCCGGAAATTCGGTGTTATCTAAATAAGCATTAGGTGTATTATTGAGTTCATTGTATGGTTTCGGTGGCACCTGAGGCCTAGCCCTATCATATTCTTTTGGCAAATCAGAATTATCCTCATCATGGATGAATTGGAGTTTAAGGCTTTCTGATACTAAGGTACTGCTGGAAGAATGGTCACTCGAGGCTGTGTTGCACGAAGAATCAACATCGTTTCGGTATTGTCCGATAGAGAGATTTTCGTAGATTCTCCCGATATCATTATTTGTACATGGCAAGTTATCTTTTACTGTTCGAGGATTTTCGTATTGATTACTATTAGAAGAGTTATCAAGACTATTTTTTTTTAATCCCATTTGAGAATGTTTACTTGCCTTTTCTTTAGACTTATTTGAAAAAAATAAGCTTGGAAATAATTTCCGAAAACTGTTAGTACGTCTTTTGCCGCTATCAGACATTTTCTGCTACTGCAATATCTGAAACAAATAAAAAACCTTGTGTGAATATAAATGGAACAGCCGAATATTATTGGTAATGCAAGTATTTCGAGTAGGTACTTTAGATAATCTGACCCCAGATAAATAGCTATGCATCCAAATAATAAATATGCATATTTATAACAATACACAGTTTACAAAAATGTAAATTCGTTTTAATTTGTCTACACGTTTGGCTCAGTGGGTTGCACAACGGCCTACGAAGCTGGTGGTCCCGGGTTCGAATCCCAGCCTGCACGAATGTTTGTTCCGGGGTCTTGGATGTTTTCTACTTCGTTCGCAGAGACAAAAAGTCATAAACCCTCTTACTTTCTTGATAAAAAAGTATCCTTTAAGCATCTGTAGCTGGGTAGCCACCCGTGTACCAAAAATAGTTGAAATCCGTTGAGCCGATTTGGCGTGATGAAGCCACAACGACTCTATACAAAGTATACAAACATACTAAAAATACGAAAATAAATATTTTTCGTTTTAGTGACCTTCAAATACTCCGTATCAGTTTTTTTTAATATATTCAATATACAGCTATTCCATTGTATAGTACTAAAACGCGCACGCAACTTCGTTCGCGGAGGAGAAAAAGTAATAACCCCTCTTTTTTTCTATAGCATAGTTGGATCAAAAGTATCCTATAAGCATTTGAAGATACGGGTAGCTACCCGTGTACCAAAGATTGTTGAAATCCGTTTAGCCGATTTAGCGTCATAAAGCCACAACGACACATACAAACATTTCATTTTACCAACTTTATAATAGTATAGTAATAGATTATAATTTATCTATATATTATGTATATCGACGCCTAGTACCCATAGTACAGTCGGTGACCTCACATAAGTATCCAGGCATATTCGTGACTATGAACGCGCACTGGAACTCACTATACTATACTCAAACCAAATAGACGACTGGGATCGTAAAACAATTAGCATCGTATTGTCTCTTTCGCACCCGTACGCCCTTATGCAGCATGCCTGTTATCAGCCGGGCCTAACAGATAACATGCAAAAATGAAAACAAAGTAATGCATACAATATTTTATATTATGAAATAAATACTTTCAAAACTACAATTAGGTACTTTAGAACTAAAACATAGTAAGACTAAATAAATAAATAAATATTATATTAATAGTATTAAAATTAAAAATATTCTTCATCACTGTCACTATCCTCTTGAAGATTGATTATAAGAGGATGAGCATCTTTTAAATATGCTTTTTCTAAGTCTTCGTTTTGAAGGTTTTCGGCATGACGAACACATTTAATCCAATTTTCAGTAGTTACATTCATGATGGCTTCATCTAATAACTTTTCAACATCAACCATTTTAAAAGTTTTATTTTTCGCCGCTACTTCACCTTTAATCTGAGCCCATATTACTGTCATTGTGTTATTATATGTAAAATAATTAGTGTGATAGTCTAATGACCTACGGTATCAGCACGATACTGAAAATAACATAAACGAATAAAACCATAAAAATAAGTTACAGTATTAAGCTATGCAAAAAATATAATCAATCTTATCGACATTTAAATAAATCCAGTATCGACATGCCGCCATCCCTACGGCCGCCGGCGTTTATTGCCTCAGTCGTCTGTTTGGTTTGAGGATAGTATAGTGGCGTGAGTTCGAGCCCCGGTTGTATGTCCCTGTTCTTGCTTTTTTATTATAATTTTAAAACTAATATGCATGGTTTACTTTAATATAGGTATGTAACACCCTGAATATATTTAAAAAAAGAGGGGTTAAAAGGCATTTCATTTCTTCATAAATAGCGGACGTATCAATTTGCGTAAAATGAAAATCCATTCTTTAACTGACAATGGAAACGTTTACAATATTTAAAAAAATATCAGTAATTATAAAAGGAAGTTATTACTTTTCTGAAACCTTTAATTTATTCAAAATTCAAAACTTTATTCTGCAAGTAAGCCTCGAGGGCACTTTTACATTTAACATTCAATGTTCATATTTGATTGCCTTATTTTTATCAATTCAGCCTCCTTGATATTCGATGGCAGCACTGGGCGAGCGAGTGTCTCACTAAACAAATTATTCGACCTCTTCAAATTATCATACTCTAGGTGGCAGCACTTACCGAATGTTATTTTATCATCATCTTGTTTCATTTACAAATATTGTATTTCTTAAGAATGCATAATTCGCTTAGAATAATTCCCAGCAAACTTGACTAAGAAGTCAAAAAACATTATCTCACATCCCAAGTCAGGGTTTGAACCTTCGTCCGTCTGTTCCATTGTCAAGCGCGGTTAGCACTAGACCACAGGACAGGTTGCCCTTCGGCCGTCTACGAAACTGGAGTTTCGAAACTGGCTTCGATCAAGGCTTTTGTAGTACTTGTACGTAACTGGCTTCGATCAAGTATTTTTTTTTAGTTGTACGTAATTAGTTTCGATCGAGGCTTTTGCTGTGCTTGTAGGTAACCGACTGCGATTATTTCATAGAGTAATTTGTAGGTAACTGATTCCGATTACTTTATATGTACCTATACTATTTATACCTACATATCTTGCTTATTAAATTCGCAACAAATTCAAGATTAAGAACTCCTTTGTTATTTTTGTCTTATCCTTTCTGGATGTACTGGCCTGTTATAATAATTATGTTTTAAATACAAACAAGATCTCAGAAGATCGGTGATGTGCTGTGCATGGCGAGCGTCGAAATAACAGAAATACTTCCGTTCAAGCTTGTTCTCCTACTCCACAATGCTTACTGCGGGCACATGTTCCGGGTGATATTAAAAAGTTTAATTTACATAGGAAATTTATCTTTGTAACGTTCGATACGGCCCTGAAATCCGTTCGGGAGCAGCCTGGAAATATACATAGTCCTTCATTTTCTGGCGTTTGCAGCAGTTGGTTAGACTTGTCGATGCCAGCATTGTGCATTACTCCGTTTATTTCGAATGTCGACATTTTGCTTATTTTTCTATGTATCTAGCAGTGACAGCCAAATGACAGTAATAGTCATGCATTTTTTTTTTAATACTTGACACCATAGATGTGGGGATGGGGCAGGGAAAACGCAAAGATCTTCTTAATATTTTATATATTTACAAATTTACATAATTATGTACAACTTTTATAAACTCCATCCATCAACTGACACTCTCTGTCATCCGTCAACACAACATATTCCTTATTCCATTCTATTCAAACTTACTTTCGTCGTCTAACAGCCAGCACCTCATACTCAGCTATTACCAATCCCACATAGATATTAAATATGTAATGGGGATATGGGTCGGAACATGATTACTAAAAATAAAATTAAATCGTATGGAAACTTCATAGAACCTCAAACTTAACTCTGCTAAGTGCTAAGTATGTAAATACTTTCCAACTACGGTTTCGTAGGCGGCCAAAGAAAATGTGACAATTACTTGATCGAAACTAATTACGTACAAATAATAAAAAAAACTTAATCGAAGCCAGTTACGTACAAGTACTACAAAAACCTCGATCGAAGCCAGTTTCGAAACTCCGGTTTCGTAGACGGCCGAAGGGACAGGTTGAAATCAGCTACAAAATTGCAGACGGGTTGTTTTAAACTAACATTGCTAGGGCGCATCACATGTATAATTTTTTTCAACCGTATGAACATCATACTTAGGAGACGTCTCATAACAACCCACAATTTAAGCTATTTATTTGCGGGTATTAGGCAATTACATTAGTGGGCAATGTCGTTAATTATCTATAATTCAACTATTACTCTCGGAACAACTCACGGTTGACATTACATATTAATTAAACCTTTATATTTTGAAATAATGCTTCAATTAACAGAATTTTTGAAGGTGAAAATAGTGGTGTTGTTTGAAAACAACACGTCAATAAGCTTAATTGCTCATCAATTGCATTTAACGGTAAGTTGAATATATTAATTATATTTTATAAACATACCTATAGCTCATATATATTAATGATTTTAATGGTCTTTGCCTTCGTTTATTCATTTGTCTAGGATATCAAAGGAAATTATTAAAACTGGTTTACGTATAACATGATATTACATGCTATTTATACTTTGTTATAATTTATAATTACATTACAATTCGCAATACGAATACCTTATAGTATACGTATTTAGCTTTATTAAAATCTCGTTTTTCTACACTATAAATGCATTGCATCATTTTATTTTGTTTATGGTCTATTAAAGTTATAACGATGATTGAATAAAAATAACGATTCTTTACAGAGAAAAACCGTTAGATTGTGAATCAAACGCCATCGGCATGGAGAAACTGAAGATATAGAAAGGAAGCGGCCAGGGTTGGCTCCTGTGATGTTTACTCCTCAGTCTGCACGGGATATAATCGCAAGGCATACTGAAGACCCGTTCCTTTCCACCAAAACGACAGTAAAACAGTGAGCAAACACTTACATGCAACCAGCAGGATTGAAGACATATGACTAATTTTGTATTTTACCTACCAGAACTTGCGGCCGAATAACATTAGCTTATTGGGGTTGGAAGTCATCATGGGGCCAGGCGAAATTATAGAAGTCGGTGGTCGCATGAATAGTGAAAAATACTTGGAAATTGTCCGTGACGTCATGTTGCCAACTGTGCGAGTTACCTATCCCGAGAGTCAAATATACCTGATAAAAGACAACTGCTCGGTGCACAGAGCCCAAATTGTAACAGATTGGCTCGGTTCCCAAAGTGATATCACAACAATTATCTGGCCGTCATAAAGCCCAGACTTAAATCTGATAGAAAATGTATGGGGCCAAATGGTCCTTAACTGGGACCTGTCCAACGTGAGGACAAGCCAAAACCTCAGGGATGGTAAACGGCATTAGTGAGAGGCTTCAAAAAGTTATCGACAATGACGGCACAGCCAAATATATTATTATAATATGTATTAAATAATTTATGTTTCGCCTTTTTTTTATTTTTTAGGTACTAAACAGGTTATCAGAAGTTCCATTGAATTACTCAGCTGTTAGGGTCAATAACAAGAGTATGATAGGTACAAATTGTTTTTATTTTGTTTTTGTATGAAGAAAATGTCATTGTGTACATAATTTACTTTTTTGTCACATTAAGATCCATTCGGTATAGATTTAAAGATGGTTTATCACTCTATTTATGTTGATCTGTTGATATTTTAGATCTCTATTTTTTTACTATGTGCATACAAACATAAACATTACATTAAAAATTAATCAAAGTTCTTTGTAAGTAGTTATAAATTGTTTCACTCGTGTTTTATTCCATAATATTTAATTATATGTGACTGTTTTTGGGAAAAGGTCCCACTTTGTCGATATGAAGTTATGAGTAGTTCCTAATACAACAGATCATACGCTATCTTTTGGTGGAAGATATATATGTCTCTAGGTGCTATAGTTATTTTTTTAAATTCTTCAAAGTTGCAAAAGTGAAAAAGCGTCAATTGAGAAAACATTGGTTAAAGTTTGGGACGGCAAAAAACACACTTGTACTTTGAAGTTATGGAGTGGTTAGCATTGAATGAATTGGCATACTGTAAGTATTTCAAATTAGTCAAAATCATGTGTGTAGCCTTAGCAGTTTGAATGTTACGGAGGCTTGAACATAAAAACAGAACGAAAATATGTCAATCCTGAATATGGGTTTATTTTCTATATTTATAACACGAACCGCAGATTCATCATTAAAGTTGTATTTATAAATGTATTCTCATGCTAAAAAAGACAGAAAAAAATATCTGGATCCCTTTAGTTAGTTATTATATCAAAAAGTTAAAAAAAGTATTTAAAAGTACAGCATAAAAAATACCAATAAAAATAGTACCTAGATTGTTTGACAAGGGACTAAAATAAGCCATTATGACACGAAGTGATTATTTGGACGAGCTCACGAAGTGAGCGAGGACAAATATAGCTGAGTGTCATATAATGGCTTTCAGCCACGTGTTGAACACTGCTTTTCACTTCGACTACGAATAAAAAAGACTTAACATTAAAAGTGTATATTTCATGCAAAACTATACTAGCCCCCAACCAAAGTGAGGACTGCGACCATAAAACCCTTGAGCTCGCGTTATCAGTTTCCCATTGTTTGTCACGGAGCGAGCCGAGACCTATAGTGCAGGTAGTAAACCCACATTGAGGAATGTCGATATTAGGGATAAGTTGAGTGAGTAAATACATTTTATGTGCATGAATTCAATATTATATATTATATAATAATAATGACAATGGCATTACGCTATAACATAATATTTTTAATGATTTTGACAACATAGGCTAAAAAAATGTACATATGACAAATAAATAATTTATACAATTTCTTAATTTAAGTACTTAAACTACTAACTTATAAAAAACAATATATAACTAATTAAACATCTTCGTTGTCACTGTCGTCATCACGGAGATTTATTATAAATGGTCGGGAATCTACTAAGCATGCCTTAACTAAGTCGTCAGTCTGGAGCTCTTCAGCATGACGGACACATTTCTGCCAATCTTCGGTCGTTACATTGTTGATAGCATCATGTAGTAATTTTTCTACATCTACCATTTTAAAAGTATTATTTTTTGCCGCAACTTCTCCTTTAAATTGAGCCCATATTAGCTCTATAGGATTGTATTGGCAATGGTATGGTGGACGTCTAATAACTTCGTGCCCGTATTCATTGGCAAGCTGATCTACTTCGTATTTTTTTTTTTGGTTGATTTTGCTCCACTTTTTTCATAAGCTCCGCTATAATTTCTGTTGGACAATACGCAATCTTATTTTTTGTCAAACAATCTTGGATCTTTCTTGTGCCAATGAGTGGTAGGTGTTGGGTTTAACACCTTTGTGTGGTAGCTTGCGTTGTCTATGATGATCAATGCCGGTTCTTCTAAAACCGATAAAAAATCTTTGAACCACTTCATATACACTTCAGAATTCATTTCCGAGTGGTAATCAGCGTTCGAAGACTTCACAGCCTTGAATACTAATTTAGCCTCAGGTACAAAGCCGGTTTTTGATGAACCACCGTGACAAATGATTAGTCTGGCTCCTTTGCCAATAGGGGCATTTAAACCTCCTTTGCCTTCATTGTCCAGCCATCTCCGCTTACGAGAGTGATTTTGGTTCACCCATGTCTCGTCCAAATAAAAGCGTGGTCTCTTGTCTCCGGAATCTCGTAAATCCTTCATTTTTATTAAAAACTCCATCCTTGCACAAACGATATCTCGGCGTTCCAGAAGCACCTGTCTATTGTCCTTAGTTTTCGCATATTTATATCCTAAGTTCTTAATAATTCTTTCCATCGATGTTAAAGAACACTTGAAGTCAGGTATTTTTTGATGAGCAGCTGCCAACACTTGCAAACTTGGATATTCTCCATTACTATCCTTTTAATCACCAATTTGTCGAATTCATCCAAATTGGTAACCGGGGCAACTCCTTGGTACTCTTGTCTTGGTGTACGCGGAGATCCTGTTTCCAAAGCTTCCTTTCGCACGCGGTCCAGGGTAGAAATGCTCGTTCCACAAACTAAGGCAGTCAGCTTCCTTGGTTGTTGAAAATCCATTGTCTTCAACTTTTCGGGATCTTCTTTCAACTCGTTAAAAACTTTATAAATATTTAGAATAAGTTTACGACATTGCAGGTTGATGTCACCTTCCAACTTGGTTACAAGGTTATTACAAAAATCTTCCATTGCGATGGTTTTCAGTAGGTATTCGTGTAGTGAATGAGGAATACATTACAAGCATAATCCTTTTATAGTAAACAGACTAATTACTCAGGTTAGAACGTGATAATAAAATATGTAATTTGATAATTACCATGCACCTCATTAGGTTATTACGTTTAGTAATTTATGAAAACACTAATCATTGAATAATTATGCAATTCAATCCTTTTGCAGTAAACAGTGTAATTACTTACGTTGAAAGATGATAATAACATTAGGTATGTGATTTGATAAATACCCATCTTTAAATCATTAATAATATATAATGTACTCCATTCGGTTTTTACAAAACAAGAACCTCACTTAGGAAGACAATAATCACTGAATAACTAGGCAATAATAGTTAAAAAAATTAAAATATTAAAATTACATCGACGTTTAAAACATTTCGTAATCGTCACATTCCCATCACTACGACCGCCGAGTTTTATTGCACCTCACCCGAATTTTATGGCCGCAGTCCTCACTTTGGTTGGGGGCTAGTATAAAAGTACAGTTAGAGCCAGCGAGCGTCCTTTTTAGCATGAGAATACATTTATAAATACAACTTTAATGATAAATCTGCGTGTCGTGTTATAAATATAGAACATAAACCCATATTCAGGATTTTCATTCTTTCGTTGTATTTTTATGTTCAAGCCTCCGTAACATTCAAACTACTGAGGTTACATACATGATTTTGACTAATTTAAAATCCTTAAAGTATGCTTATGCATTTGATACTAACCACTCCATAACTTCAGAGTACAAGTGTTTTTTTTGCCGTCCCAAACTTTAACAAACGTTTTCTCTATTGTCGCTTTTACACTTTTGCAAGTTTGAAGAATTAAAAAAAAATAACTATAGCACTTAGAGATATAAGTTTTTCATCGAAAGATAGCTTATGCTTTGTTATATTATAAACTAATCATAACTTTATATCGACAAAGTAGATTTTTTTCCGTAAAACATGCACAAATATAATATCGACGATTTTGTTAGGTATTCGAGAAAGTGGGACTCTGGGCACTAAACTTTGAGGCCTGAAAAAGGTGCTTAAATTGGACATTTATGGGTCGACATCAAAATCATAGGTTTATTACAGTATGCTCTATCAGTTTTCATTGAAAGTCCATTTTCGGTAGGTTTTGCCATATTTCACTAAACCACCCGTAACTCCGTAACTAGAATCGACAAAGTGGGACGTTTTACTAAACTCACTCACATATTTAGAGTAAGTAGATAGATAAATACCACCCAGGTACTTACCTGTCCCTTTATTATTTTTGTTACAGCCCTGACCATTTTTCCCTATTGATACTCTTATTCGTCACTATTGACCCCGCTTCCAGTATGAATAGGGACGCCTTTTTTTACTTACTTGGTTTTAAAAGAGGGTTTATGTCATATTGTTACAAAACATGCTATTATAAATCAGTTCTCGAACATAAGACCAAAGTTTTGAAACGTTAACATTATTGGTGCTAATAGAAATTAGCCGTTAAAAACTCACTCAAAGTTCAAAACTGTCCCTATCCATCCCGGTTGACGGTACTTAAGGCCGGATGTAGATTTTCTTAGTATGAAACACAATTAAAAACACAGAAACACAATAAATGTGTGCACTTACTTAATCAAAAACGGTACCTATATCCGATCATATTGAAAATAATTTTCGTTGACAGTATTTATTAGGCTTTACCTTTGTATTTAGTTTCATATTTTTTAGACTTACGGTTTAGAAAATAGATTGGGGAGGCACAATTTCTGCTACATTTAGAGCGATTATTTCCGGAAATATCCTCTAAATCAAAAAATAAATAAATAGACATTTTAAAATGATTTTTAAAGAGCTGTAGAAGTATGTGCCACACTTTGATATTTGCTAAAAATAAGTGGAGGCTACCACAGTTACAAACACATACACACGCAATTTCACATCATTTCGGTGGTCTCGAGACCATTGGTTATGAGACCAAGAGTACAGTACATTGTGAGATTCATAAATTATGTTTATTTGCTTTAACTCGGTAACTACATTTAAACTAACATGTTCATTAATTTAAGATTAAGAAGATGGGTTATAATTTTGAGTTCGATACCTTAAGTGTATCTTGTTTTACGAGACTGTAAAGTTGGGTGGGTCCATTTTTAAAGTAAGTATGAAAATATGAATACCTAATAGTACCATTCAATAACCCATAAAATGTTTTGTAACTTTTGTTAGAAAACCGTTTCGATAAACGCAAGTTTTAACATACCTGCAGGACAAAGTTCTTATTTTCCTTACACAAGATACTAGTGTGTAACGTCACATGCTTGTAGGCTTTAGTATGAAGCGTTTTTGGGAAAGTCCAAAAATGCGCTTTTAACATCGTTGTATCTCGGGGAGCTTTTATGATATAGGAGTAGTTTTAGTTTTTTCGCCAATTTTTCTGTTATTAAGACGTCGTTTTATAATATACCATAAAAAAATTGTCATATAGCCTATTATATTATACTACTAGTTTACCATTAAGGAACACTGGCTATTATGACCTGGAGGTGCGTCCACACTTGTATCATATGCTCGTATCCGATCACCGTGCCGTAGCATGACTGCGTATCGCGCTGCTTGGACGCTTACTGTCGCCGCGCCGATAATGCCGCATTCTTCCGATACAAGTGTGTGATACGCGTAGCAAATGGATTTCGAGTGATCGGATCGGCGCAACGTCCAAACGCGTGATCGTGACACGCGATCATGCTACGCGACGATGATCTGATACGGGCAAATGATACAAATGTGGACGCACCTTAAAGGTGATCGGCTCGCTCAAAATCCATTTTGCTACGCGTATCACACAGTTATATCGGACGAGTACGCCATGATCGGCGCGCCGACAGTAAGCGTCCAAGCAGCGCGATACGCAGTCATGCCACGGCACGGTGATCGAATACGAGCAAATGATACAAGTGTGTCCACACCTTTAGGAAACTCCTTTTAGGGTTCCGTACGAAAAGGTAAAAAAGGAATCGTTATGGTGCGACTCTCTCTGTCCGTCCGACTAAATACAGCGCTATCACAGAACCAGGGACTGAAAAGGTACCTTTTAAAATGGTTTTGACCGGGTCTTTTTAAAGGTATCCGACCGTTAAAATAGCATTCGGTTACCGGTATCAATACTTTAGGTATCCAAACAAGCTTCCGTCCAAGCGGTACCTTTAAATAGAAGTACCTTTAAAACGGTTTTGACCCGGTCTTTTTAAAGGTATCCGACCGTTAAAGTAGCATTTCGGTACCGATATCTATTGATATCATTTAAATAAAAATACCATGTTGCGTCGGATTTGATACCCCAATTCAAGCCGGTCAATCTATTGGAAAAAAGTGCCGTTGCGAGCTCGTGACTCTCGCGTGTAAGGTTCATCATCAATTATTGCTTTTATTTAGATAGATTTTTTTTCATTTCGCTATTGCGATGATGATGACGATGGCGATGATGATGATGATGCATGATTATTATTATTTTTATTTTTCTCAGTTGAAATGAAAAGTAGTGTTTATTTAACTAAAAATATTAGGAATTGTCTCGTGTGGAATGGGTCACTTTCAACCCTTGGTTAACAATTTACTATTACAAGGGGAATAAAAGTATGACAAAATCATATATTTTCTGGAAAACAAAAGCTGAAAACTGGAAGAATCTGATTTCCTTGTGAAATCCTAGAATGGACAGTAGATATCTTGGAATGGACATCCGAATAATGGACACTTTACGATGAGGGAAGCATGCATTTCGAAAATGGCGTCCATTTTGGAATTCAAGATGGCGGACATCATTTTTAATGGAAAAGACATTGTCGATGCCGTTTTCTAGATTTTAGGCGTGGATTTTGAAAATGGCGTCCATAATGGAATTCAAGATGGCGGAAATGACTTTTAACGAAGAATTCATCATGGAAGTCGCTTTCTAGGTTTTCGGGAGTGGAGATTACGAAAATGGCGTCCATTTTGGAATTGAAGATGGCAGAAATTATTTTTTATTTAAAAGTCATCATAGGAGTCGTTTCGTAGGGTTATGGCAGCGCAGATTTCAAAAAGAGCGTCCATTTTGGAATTAAAGATGGCGGACATCACTTTTAATGAAAAAGTCATCATGGGTGTCTTTTTCTAGGTTTATGGCGGCGCAGATTTCAATAAGAGCGTCCATTTTTGAATTCAAGATGGCGGACATCACTTAATGAAAAAGTCATCACGGGTGTCGTTTTCTAGGATTTTGGCGGTGCAAATTTCGAAAATTGCGTCCATTCTGGGATTCAATATGGCGGACATCACTTTTAGTGAAAAGGTCATCATAGGTGTCGTTTTCTAGGTTTTTGAGGGTACGGATTTTGAAAATGCGTCCATTTTAGAATCCAATATGGCCGAAATCACTTTTAATCATTCCGGAATTCGTTTTATTGGTTTTTTGGGAATGCAATATTCAAAAATTCAACGTGAAGTGGACATAACTTTAAAATAGACGCCATTAAAGATCGAATCTACACTCCCAAAAACCTATAATACGACACCCATGATGACTTTTTCATTAAAAGTGATGTCCGCCATCTTGGATTCCAAAATAGAGGCAATTTTCGAATTGCGCACCCTCAAAAACATAGACAACGACACTTGTGATGGCTTTTTCACTAAAAGTGATGTCCGCCATCTTTAATCCTAAAATGAACGCAGTTTTCGAAATCTGCTCGGCCAAAAACCTAGAAAACGACACCCGTGATGACTTTTTGATTAAAATTGATGTCCTCCATCCTTAATTCCAAAATGGTTGCCATTTTCGAAATCTGCACCCCTAAAAACCTAGGAAAACGACGCTAATGATGAGTTTTTCATAAAAAAATAATGTCCGCCATCTTGAAATCCAGAATGTTCACCATTTTCGAAATCTGCAGCCTTAAAAACCTAGAAAAAGACACCCATGATGACTTTTTCGTTAAGTCATATCCGCCATCTTGCATTCTAAAATTTACCCCATTTTTGAAATCTTCACCCCTGAGAACCCACAAAACGACTCCCATGATGACTTTTTCATAAAAAATAATGTCCGCCATTTTGAATTCCACATTGGTCATCATTTTTTAAATCTGCGTCCCCGTAGCGTAGCGTTATTTAATTTGTACGACCGCATGTTTGCTTTCACAGTTGTCGTAATTTGGTGTCTTGTTGGTGTCGGTCGGGTCGATTTCATACCGAACTTAAAACGATGAACAACTTTAACACAGTTCATTCGCTGCCTTTATTTTAAGGAGGCCATTTAAGCCTATTGCAGTGCACACAATGCACAAAGAATTTAAACTTATTTTAGCCTATGATTGAAACCGAAAATAACCATCGTTATTGAACTTCTTCTTATCCAATGGGAAACAGCTCGCTGAGCTTAAAGCTAAGCATTAAAGAGTTATTTGTCACGGTATTATGGCGTACTCATTTGACATAACACGTAGAGACACCCTGTATGTATATATAGTCTAGTTTGTTATAATAAGTGGATAAGTGTTACTGTGTTACAAGCTTCTGCCCGTGACTTTGTCCGCCTTAAATTCGTTAATCGCAGATAAGGGTATTTTTCCGGGTTAAAAAGTAGCATAACAAATTTCATCCATATCCGTTAAGCGGTTTAAGCGTGTAGAGGTGACAGACAGGCACACTTTTGCATTTATAATTTTAACTATTAATATGGATTTTACATATTTTGCCTGTTTCTTTGCAATAAGCGCATGAAGTAAGTACAAGACTTGAACAAGTGTATATACTCGTATATGGCTAATATTACATAAATATTGCCGTTTAACTTACAACTACCCCAATAGAAGCGGTTAATTGACAAAATAAGTGAAACTGACCAATTCCCGTGTCCTAAAATCAACTGTTTTGGGTAATTAGTCCATGGGAATTAGGGCACGGAAATCAGAAATCGTAATTAAAAAATCGTGAAAAATTGAATTAACATTTTAAGAAAATGGTACGTTATCGTTTGTATAAAAATACCAAAGGGCTTTATTTAGCGTACACTTGTTAACGAATAGCTATGTCAGAAATATAATTTATATGGGTCATCGAAATTGCAATTTCTGCAGAAAATTTGTCGTCCACCCAGTGGCTGAAACATTTGTGTGATTTACTCGAATCCATTATGGATCGAAAATTTTACCCTCGCGCTCGGACAGAATTTGAACATCGATCATAAATTATTTACCACCACGAAGTGAATAGCGTATGTGTATGTGTAATAGTGATAGATAGCAAATATCATCTAGTTTAAGTTTTTGACGCGAAATCAGTGATACTAACGTACAGTTTTTGGTAGGAATTTTCAATCAACTCAAAAGTCGATTCCGGACAGGGCACGGAGTCTTAATTTGAGCCTTTCGGTATTTTTAAATGAATTTTAAAAACATATTAATCTTTCAATTCGTTTTGACCTCGACGGGGAAACATGTATTCTTTGTGAAAAATAAATAATGGAACGTATTATTTGATGCTACCTTACGATTTTCAGCTCGGACACAAAAAAATGCAAGCTCAGAAATTGACCCAACTAATAAATTTTGAGCAACAATATCCCTTGATAAATTAATCGTTTCACAGTACCTCAACGAGAGCAAAATTCGAGGAAGCACGCTGCCAGTCGGTCATCTACAGGAATGGGTCGCATAAATGACATCGTTGTCTCCGACATTAGATAAGTATTTATTTATCTTCAGAATATGCTCAAAAGGACCTGAAGTAAGAAATGGCAGCGCTATCGAGTTGCCCGACAAGGTCAATGCCTGTATTGTATAGTATAAAGTTACGTAGACCGTTTGTTAGGTTTCGAATGATGGTTTGTTATTCGTTTAACAAACTGCTCGATTTAACATCTAAGGAAGCATGCCATCGGTAATAAAACTTTGACAAAGCCATAGACATACCAACTTCGGTTTTCAGAATGCTAAAATCGTACGTTATTCGTGAAGCAATTTGTGAGAAAATTGTCAGGAATCAGGATTTCCGCTTACAGGAAGAGGATATAAACAATTTGTAATATCAATAATAGCAAGAATTTCTGTCTGAAAGCTATCATATCGATACCTTAGATCGTACTAACTTTTTGAGAAAAATATCTTGTATTTAGTACGTTATAGCACAAATACGTAAAGTTGAAATTCCATGGGAAAAAAAAACTGTAATTAGTACAAGTGTGAACTAATGTATCGATATGTAAGTATTTAAACAAAGAAACGTGGGCAAGAATTTGTAAAACGTACCTAGGTGTTATTTAGCTGATGCTGTGGTTATATAATATGGTAAACCCTTCGCCCCATCTGGGAGCCAAAGGTATCAAGAAGACAAATTCGTAACTTCCAGTGCCGGTCGAGAAATGGCTAGCAAAAAATCAAAATCTAAAAATGTCGATCGAAAACTGATGAAATCGGCATTTATGCCCTTTGAAGGTTTTTCTAGAATAATTCTGAGGAATTCGTTAAAAATATGAGCAGTTAGTGAAAGTAGACTATCTAACCAATATTCTCCTATTTCTTTCAATCATTTATTCATATTAAATCTAATATTTTTTATTCCTGAACTTGGCAACACCATTAATCGCCCGATAACTGGCGAAACTACCTAAGTACGTTTCCAATTTTTAACAGAAAATGCATTATCTTGAAAAAAAAAAGGAATCGTCACTACAAGCGATAAGATGACAATATCCAGTGATATTTTGAAACAGATTTTTTTATTTTTGCCTTCATTCATCTGTCTATTGTAAAGTTCAAGATAACTTGGTTCTCATGCTTAATATCGATATCAATACGATCAAAATATCAATATGGTCAGTTTATATACATCGCTACGTAAGTATGTACATGTATAAAGTGAGGGTAATCTTAGTATGTTTTTTAGTTAGATCTTGGCTGGCGTTGGCGCGCCTCGCTGATAGCCGAAGTAGGTACTTAGGTTGTCAGCCGAGGACGCGCTGATAAAATCTAAGTAGGTACCTACCTACCTATCATTATCAAGTCGAGGTGCGGCTGATAAAATTCGTTAGTTTAGGTAGGTACTAAGTTAGATTATGAATCTCTTCCGTTTTACTCGATATCGCAGTTTCTCTCCAAAGAGTTGCATGGTTTTAGATAAACCTTTGAAAATGTACCTTACTTTAGATATGTGCGCCCAAAATATGGAAATTTAGGCTAATCCACGGAAAATAATTAAATATATTATGCCGCAAAGTAACGCGACGATTACGGTAGCAATGGATTGTACATAAATAATATATAGTTACCTAGGTACAAATTATCCTTTTACCAATAAATAGTAAGAGTTCACAATGGCATTCCAACTAGGTCGTAGAGGTAGAATTCTACCTCTAATGGTAGAGGTAGAATTCTACACTCTACTTGGTAACAAAGGTGCTGACTTAACAGCGTGAGTGACTGCAGCAAACGCTCGCACCTATATGTCCGCTAGTAATATTTGCAGTGCGTATTACGTCATCTGAACATAATTAACTTGTATTTATTTACGATAAACCAGATTTGAGTATCGCCCGGTTGAATACGGTCTTTACGACAGATCTTCAATAGGCATTACCTACATCGCTGACGTTTAAGCTATTTCTGGGAGCTCTACGATATTTATTATACTATATTCTTATATAAACACTTAATGCGCTAAAACTTTAGCTTTAGCTTAATACTTACAAGAACCTTTCGTGTTATAGTAAACATTTAGTTTGACAATCATCGAATAACATGTGATATGAGCCCCGCGCAAGACAACACAGAAACCGGTTGATATAGTGACACACATTTACGACATATGAACTCTACTTAAATGATTTTTTTGACTAAAATGTACACTCACCAAAAATTACAAAAACAATATGATCACTTTAGCACAGTGCTTTCTAAACTAAGTTTAAGTTACTGACACTTAAAACATAAAGAGGTTAAGCTATGAGTGTCTTATTAGAACTCAAGTAAGTTACAATCCCTGCCTTGATTCCAGTCAAACTTAAAACGGAAATCTCCCGTCAAACGGGCTGAAGTAATAACAACATAAAAATAACCTTTTACGTGCATATCTGCATCATTGCTCTAACATTTTTTTATAAATTCGAAGGCCATAATAGTGCTATTTACGTATACCTAAAATTAACTCTGCCAGGCATGCAATAGAGTTTAAATTCATAATAGTAGCAAGCAGGTAGAGCGGCTGGGCTCGCCGTTCCGTTACACGTTAAAGTTCTATCGAAAGTAACGGAGTAAACGTGAGTAATAAATAGCATAATAGTTAACTACTAGGATTTTGAAATAAAAAAATAGCTCAAGTGTAACTACCGAATGTAAGTCCATTAATTACTTCACTTGCTTCGAATAAATAATCTGTAGCACTTGTATCAAAAAGAAAAAAAAGAATGCGATGCCAGTGACATCTATGATGTACATTATAAAATATTGTATCGTGTAACGAACTGATCAGCTCTACAAAACTAAACTACAACTTTAGCGCACCATCCAGAACAAAGTTTCTTGAGGTTTTCAAATTTGTTCATAGATGGCGTTTATTAATGAAAATAAGATAGGCAGCATTCGAGAAGCTCAAAACATCCGCATCAGAGTTGAGGCCAATAATTACACACACAGCTGCATAGAGTAGGTACTAATGACAAAAAGAATTGATTGCATATTTTCGGAAAGTAGACGCGACATGAGGGGAAATTAAGTACCTACCTACTTACCTTAAATACGGTAGATTAGATATTTTGCTGTATGGAGAATAATTACTTATTGCCGAATTTAAAGATTTCTTATAACTAGAAATCGAACCGACCGACCGAATTTGAAAAAAAAACGATCCTGTAATTTTATTCAATCGAAAGAATTACAATAAAATATAATTAATTTTAAGTAACATAGTATGTTTGAATAAAGGAATAACGTGAAATGTTTGATTCAAATTTCAATAAAATTATTTACTCACATTCGTGTCAGCAAGATTTTTAGAAAATCCTTGAACGCTAGTATTACATATGGTTGAGGGAAGCGATGGCTGAGATATGCGTCATGCTCGTGAACGGGTGCCGTTTGTGGGGTCCGGTCTGTTCATGCTACCAGGGGCCAAATTCATTGTATACCTAGTGACTGCTTACCAGCATTTAATAAACTGACGTGAGAGACTTCATCCTGTACTCTATGAAGTTATTTTTTTTTTTAATTTAGAGACTTAAGAGAGATACATGTCTAAGAAACATAGTTTATATATTTGTTTTGTTTTGTTTATAGAGGTATATTCTTAAACATTTGTGAGGATTAAAATTAATTAAATGTATCTTATTGCATGTATTAATAAAATTTAGACTTAATAATAATAATTATTTTAAATGTATAATTCACTTTGACCCCTAAGAGACCTTCAACTTCAATTCAATCAAATTATTATATTTGATTTTATTGCATATCGTGACGCCTAAGGTCTCTACCTTATACATATCTGAGAAAATTATTAGTTTATATGTTATATTAACATTGATCTGGAGAATCTGTACGTCTTCTCTGCGTGTACCAATTCTAAATTAGTTATATTATTATTGTTGATTTGTGGGCCTTGTGTATGCCGCCTCGACCAGATTTGATCTATTGCGGCATTGTAGTTATAACACAATTGTAAAAGTTTTAAGTATAATTAAGACAATATTGTAATACTTAAGAATTATTTTGAAAAAATGACTGTTTTGCCATGATGTTTCGCCTTTCGTCTCAACAGTGGTCTCCTCTTGGGAAATGCCGGAGATTCAGACTTGTAAAAGTGCTCTTGTGACCTACTTGCGTAAGTTGAAGCCGTTTGTTAAGATTTCTACTATAAAAAAAAAAAATATCTAAAGTAAATTGCGTGTTAGTTAGGGCCGTTTCAAATATTGCCTGTACCATTCTCAATTTGATGTTTATAAGAATCATATCTAAACGTTCATCATTATCAACGAAATAAAACTTGTAAATATGCTTTGTATTTTGTTTTACGTGTTTTTTATCCATTGCATAAAATATTTAGCATATGTATGCTGCATTCACAACATTTGTCGATCATCAAAACTCTTCAATGTATTAATCGACAACATACCTACTTCTTCTATTTACTTTTTGTCATCCGCAAAAATAAAAATATCATTGCCTAGCTTCTGTCAACATTTTCAATAATCGAAAATTTTTAGGTTATGGAATGTGTTAGAAATGTCAGAATTAACCTTTTATATTTAGTTTAGTGTAGTCGATTATGCCGTTGGTTGTTGAATTTGCTATCGGTGCGAAAAAATAACACAAACAAAATTAAGTTGTCAATACATGACATGAACTTGTGCGTGACCTCAACTTTGGACTCTGGTGCCGTACTGGTGCTTATACGTATAATATTACGTATATGGTACGTAATATCTTCTCGTCCCAAATACGCAGTGTCCTTAATTAAGATGTATGATTTTAAGTATTTTTACCCGACTGCGCGACGCAAAGGAGGGTAATGTGTTTATCAGTCTATGTCTGTATGTATGTATGTATGTGTGTGTGTGTGTGTGTGTGTGTGTGTGTGTGTGTGTGTGTGTGTGTGTGTGTGTGTGTGTGTGTGTGTGTGTGTGTGTGTGTGTGTGTATGTGTGTATGTATGTATGTACGTATGTATGTATGTATGTATGTATGTATGTGTGTGTGTATGTATGTATGTATGTTTGTTCCTATCTGGCACTCTAGAGACCAAACGCGTAGACCGATTTTGATGATTCTTACATCAATCGATTCGTCTTAACTGTCCAAATGTCACCATAGATATGAAAATGATAAAAACTCATATTGTGAAAAATAAAGAAATGAAAATCGACGTGCTATATCGAGTGGGATATCATTGAATAGGGATTTGAAAATCACTATTAGGTTTCTTTTATCACTTTTAATTTTTAATTACCAGTTAGGAACTATAACGATTTAAAGATGGTTAGCAAGCCGTTCTCACTAATATTTCATTTAATTGTAATAAATCTGTGCAAGCTTCTCAATAACCCCGACGATAAGGATTGCAAAATTTACACTTTTATAATTTTAACTAAAAAGTATAAAATGGAATATAATAATTTAAAAAAAAAAAAAACAAAAAACCCGACTGCGTAAAAAAACTAAAAAGAAAAAAACAAGTCCAGTACCCTAGAAATTTGTTAAGTTATAATGGAAATATTTCATGATTCATGATCGATGCTCACATAAAACAAATAATTAATTCTAATATGGAACATAGCGATTTTAAGCAGTCGGGACCCATTGTTGGGAAGATTTCTGTCGATCTAGATTTCTTATGGGTTACTAGTGTATTTTGCCAGTAATGTGATGGATGTTGATATACGACACTGAGACGTGGCCAATGCAATGGTCACTCACAATGCGCCGCATAAAAAGGCCCAGAATCACTCAAAGGGTAATAAAGTGAGCTATGCTCGGAGTCTCCTTGTGAGATCAAATCAAAAATGAGAAGGTCTGTATAGTTGAATCATCGAGAGCGTGGAATTGCATATGTAGTAGTATTGTTTGTTTACAGGCATTCTATATTTGAATTTTCTATTTTCTTGTACTATCAGCATACAAAGAGGTTGTTATATATATATATATATCGAAGAACTAAAAACAAAAATAATGTCAGTGTGAAATTGTCAATATTATTTACGTTGTGCGTATATTTTTACATCTGATTTGATTGTATTCTCAATTAATTATTGTGTCCGCCCGTACGACTACGAATAATTTCTATATTTTAAAAAAATATGGCTGTAAGTAATTTTGGTCCTATTGAGAGTCAAAGTAAGCAAATAATTTTCAACTGTTATAAATATTTTGAAAATGAACTGACGAAAAATTTAAACTTGCCTTACACCGCTGCCCAGTTAGTTGAAAAAGCTACAGGTGTTTGTCTCTCTACTGTTTATAACATTGTGACTGAGAGCAACAGCGAGAAATTCGCAACAACAAAGAAATTCACCTCCCCGAAGAATAAAAAGTTGCGTCCTTGTCCGTCATCAGCAGTAGACGATTTTGATCAGGAAGTCATCCGGAGAACTATATACAATTTTCATCTGTCCCATAAGCAATTTCCAACCTTAAAGGGACTCCACTCTGTGTTAAAATCCGATATAGATTACAAATTTGGCATTTCCACCTTACGAAAACAAATACAAAAATTAGGATTTAAATGGAAAAAGACTGAGGACAACCGAAAAATATTAATGGAAAAACACAACATACGACTGCTAAGAATAAATTACCTTATCAAAATTGCGGAATATCGATCTCAAGATAGACCACTAGTTTATACTGATGAAACCTACATCCACACTTCACATGTGTCCGGAGAAGCTTGGACCGATGGAACAGAATTTGGTGTAAAAAAACAAATCAGTTCAGGCCAGCGGTTAATAATAGTGCACGCAGGAGGAAAAGATGGTTTTATTCCCAACGCTTTGTTAATGTTTAAGGCAAACCAAAAAACGGGAGATTACCATGACCAGATGAACTTTGTCAACTACTAAAAATGGTTAAAAGAAAAATTAATACCGAACCTCAAACCGAATAGCGTACTTATCGTGGATAATGCGTCATATCACAACAAACTTTTGAATCGTGCTCCAACGTCAAATTCTAATAAACAAGAAATGATGGATTGGTTGACAGAACACAACATTTCGTATAACCGGTTGATGTACAAAACCAGTTTGTATGAATTAATTAAACAAAATAAAGAGCGGTTTCGCGAGTACCACATAGATGCAATTTTAAAAGAACATGGCCACTCCGTATTACGATTGCCACCATATCACCCGATATTCAATTCGATCGAAAATATTTGGTCCATGGTAAAAGGATATGTAGCAAAAAGAAACGTTTTATTAAACATGCAAGGCATTATGAGTTTAGCAACTGAACGAATGAATACCATCACTGCTGAGGACTGGGAAAATATTTGTCACCACGTCGAAAGTGAAGAAAATAAAGATCGATGTCAGGAAGGAGAAATGGATCAAATAACAGACAATTTTATTATCAATACTTGTGACAGCTCAGATGAAGAACATGATAGCGAATAAAAGAAAAAAACAGAGGACTACTACTTATTCCACTTCTTGGGTATGTCATTTTATTAAGTTAAGAGAAAATTATTCTCCTTTTGTTGCAAACGGTACAACCACTACAAATGCAATTCCATCTTCTCGATAATTCAACTGTAGAAAGGCGTGTGCAAGTGGACTGCCGGGTGGGGCACTTTCCTCGTAGACAGAAATGATGGCTGCTTGGGGCAGTAAGGTCCTAGGTATAGTAGCCAGACGGCTTGGGAAGCTCCTCAACAAGATGGACCGACGATCTTGAGAAAATTATGGGAAACCGCTGCATGACGGCGACGCACGACCGGTCGTCGTGGAGATTTCTCGGAAGGGGGCTTTATCTAACAGTCAACATCCTTGGGCCCATGTGTTGATGATGAGTCTTAGTGAAAATCTAGTTTTATTGTTTATCAACAAGTAATCGATGAACCGATAAATACCCCTCGACAGATTTAGGGCCGTTATAGACAGCCTGCATTTCAGCTGCTTTCTGGCTGCAAAAGTGAATGTAGTGCTTTTGCAGTGGACTTACCTCGTCCGGTATCTAATTCTCAGGTATCTGGTCCCAAGTATCGAAAGAAGTAGTAAGAAGGAGGATAGTTTCCTGGAATAACGAAAACTTTAAACCAAAACTAACTTTATAATCGCATACATTAATCATATAGAATTGTAGTGGATGTGCTACAACGGAAGAAAAGCTACTTTGCCGTATACATAACTACATCGACGATTTTTGGTACACAGGTACTTTAGACTTAAACTTTTAATTTCTCCGCTAGTCCCGAAAAATCCCTTCCATAGAGGGAAAGTTATGTCTTCATCAATTTTTGTATGGAATTGATTTTTCCAACCTAACAAATGAAGAGACGTTTCTAAAAATATTCTTCACTATCAACTTTTAGCCACGTACTTCACAGCAATTAAAAAAATATTCAGGTTTCATTCGTAGGGAGGAGTCATAAAGTAAGTAAAAAATAAAAATCTATCGATAATCAATGAAATCGCTTAGTGTTGAGCAGCTCTAAGTACACTGAGCATAGTGAGCATGATCCGATATGCTCTAGGTCGTTTTTTTTTTTACAAGTATTGTTTTTGATGGGATCTCATTTCTATTCGCAGGTAGTGCCATAGATGAGAATGTATATAACTGAATGATGATGATTATGATGATGATGATGATAATGATGATGATGATGATGATGATGATGGTGATGATGATGATGATGCACTGCAAATGTAGGTAATTGTGTAATGTTTTTTAATGGGAAATATAGCCAAAATGGCTAAAACGGAACCCTTATAGTTTCGTAATGTCCCTCCGCCCGTCCGTCCGTCCGTATGTCACAGGCATTTTACTCAAAAACTACATGATGAAATTTGAAGCGTATAAGTGTCTTGTATAAGCCACTACTTAGTTTGAGAGTTAAATAAATAAAAATAAAAATATTCCTAGGGGAGTGTCATGTATGGAGTGCATACATATAACCGAAACTCTAAAAAAAATGTTTCAGCAAATATAAATGTGTGGCACATATGTCGACCGATCTTTTAAAAACATTTTGATGTTTCAATTTTTTTTTATATATTGTGTATTTTCAGAGATAATCGCGAAAGTTGCATAAATTGTGTCCCTCCCCCCATTTTCTAACCCGTAAGTCCAAAAAAAATAAAAAAAAAATACCAAGATAAAGCCTCATAAATACTTTCAACGAAAATTATTATCAACATGCTCGGATATACCGTTTTTGAGTTATTGCCGAAAAACTGCGCTTCTCAGCAAAAGAGTGTAGGTAAGTGCCGTGGAGACGCTCTTTTGCTAGTGCTCTTTTTCATGTATGTTGTGCATTTTTTTGTATGATCGGCTGCGGAACCCTACACTGAGCATGATCCGACATGCTCTTGGCCGGTTATTTTTAATTTTATTATGTGTCGTTGTGGCCCCATCACGTCAAAATGGCTTAACGGATTTCCCTCCGCGACCGAAGTTGACTAGACGGAACCCTATAGTTTAACCCTTTAGTTAGATAATATCCAACTAGCAAATTTGGGCTATAAAAGTTGAGAGCACGTTTTTATTTTCGCTCTTTGATGTTATAAACAAATATGTATAAAAACACTCAAATAAAAGTCCTCTAGACGTTTACTCAACGCGAAAAAGGCACACATTATACAAGCTAAAGTGTTATAAAACTTGAGTAAGCGGTGTATAAGAAGCTAATCGATGCTCTAAGATTTGAGTAAAAGTGGATAAAAACACTTCGTCTTTTAATAGCAGCAATAGTGCTTTAATTCGAATATTTGTTCTATAAACATTAGAAATTTGATATTGAAATAAAACAATTTAACGGATTATATCGCGTACATTATCTCATTTTAGTTCCCGACGTTTCAATAGAGAAGATGGATTGTCGCTACCACCAGCTTAGGATCCTGTAATACATCTCATCAAGGAACAAGCGAGCCACAGGACTGCAAAACCTTAATTTCTGAACGGTGTAAAATATCTTATCTGTTTAAAAAGTAGTTTAATAGTCTCTGTTTTTAAAATATTATAATTAGTAATGATGTAGCCTGGGAGTTTTTCTTTGCAGCGTTTTTTTTTTCTCCTCAATACGCCTCATTTATGAAATGCTGCTTGGTAAATTATTAAAATAAAATAATTAAGCCCTTCTGGCACATGTCTTTACAGCTTAGGCCCATCTGGCATGTATGTACACTTTTATTTGTTTATTTCAAAAATGGGTAGTTTGCACAAATTGTAATTTGACAGAGGAAAATATATCTTTTCTCAGTCCACCCGTGACCATGGAAAGCTGAAAAGCTTCCGAAACGTCGGGAACTAAAATGAGATAATATACGCGATATAATCCGTGAAATCGTTTTATTTCAATGAGTAATAATCGCGGAAACAGAAGAAAATTTGCTATTAGTCAGTATAAGTGTTCTATAAAAGCAGCTGCACTGCTTTTTCTGAGCAATTATGTTACGTAAAAGCAGTCGAATTGCTATTACTCGGCATTTTAAATGTCTAAGAGAGAAGGAAATGCTTTTATGCAACTAATATGTGCTAAACCGATCTCAGATAAGCGATTATTTCATCAAATAATATTATTAAAAGTTTTTGAAGGCTCGTCATGTTTTTTTTTCATTATGCACGCGCTTAGTCATATCGTTAAAATAAAACAATTCATTACGTTTTTGTACCATCAACGTGTACATAAATTGTTACTGTCTGTATGTAGGTACACGAAATTCAGTAAAACTTAGTGGGAGAGATAGTATATTGATAAAACCAAAGGTATTTGTTCATATATATTTATGGGCCGCCTATTTCGTTTTTTCAATAATGAAATATTAATTAATGTAAAGTAAAACTTTATTAACACGGTCTAGTTCCTGTTATATCTCATTTATTCGATTATAAGTCAAGTAACTGCGTCTACTGCTACTATTATAGCACACGATAAAGCCATGTAAACTGATTTAGGGTTCCCTAAGTCAAGAACCAAATGAATTACACTTATTGCTATCCATTTTCTTAGCAAATGACCACGTGAAATTGTAATTGAAACGACAAAATGGCTGACTTGTGCTATTAATGTAGTTCAAAACTCTTTAAACGTACGTAGTAGAGTACATTTTGAAATAAAATTTTGAAAAAAAAACCTGAAAATACATTTCCGCTCCTAAAATAGCGGTTTGAACCCCATTACACAAAGTATAATATAAGCGTGCAGTTACAGCAGCATTGTTGCCAAATAGTTACTGGATTGATTTTACTAGTCTGTTATAGCAAGAGAGAAAAGAGATAGTAGTTTCTGTGATAGAAATCCTCAAAAAAAATTAAGTTTGATACCTTACGTGTAGCTTGTTTTACGAGTACGAGCCATTAAAGTTGGATGGGAAACTCCACTTCTAAATTATGAAAATATCAATAACTTATAATAGGTATCATTGAATAAATCATGAAATGTATATCAGCAACTTTTTGTTACATAACCGTGTCGATAAACATTAGTTTTATTATAGGTGCAAAACAAAGTTCTTAATTTCCCTATAGAAGGTAGGAACGTGTGATGTCACACTTTCTAAGGGATTAGTATAGAGCATTTTTTGGGATAGTCCAAAAATGTGATTTTAACATTGTCGTATCTCGGGGAGTTTTTATGAGATTGAAGTAGTTTTTCTCACCAATATTTTGATTATTCGAAGGTCGTTTGTTCTATCGGGTGAGTTCGACTAAAATCGGACACCGGGTAAGACAGTATGGCTTAAATTTACGCTTATTGCGGGGATTTATTTTAATGCTGGGAAGATGACCAGATGCGCTATTTTGTCCTCCTCAGTTTGGACTTGTTGCTCCGACCAGCGACAGCGAGTCGTGCTTTATGCGCAATTAAATAAACTTAGTGGGAAATTATTTTTATTTTTATCACCCTTTGAAGAGTTTTTGTAAATAACTGGTTAATAGAAGCATTTTTAGTTTATTTTACTGAGTACATCGTATTTTTATGAAATTTGTGATAAATCTATATAGTTGAAGTAGGCTGAGATCCGCAGGGTTATTGCCCAACGAAATTTTGACACTTGGTATCGCAATCAACTGTCATAGCCCATACAAAATCATGACACTTGATTTCGATTGCGAGCGTCAAATGCGTTAGGCAATAGGGGGGGGGGGGGGGGGGGGTGTCTTACCCAAAGTCGGCAAAAACCGGATGAAAATCATCCGGTCTTCAACTGTAAGGGTTTCTCAAAGTTTGTACTTACGGGTCACCAATGAAACATAAATCTGACTCCCAAGATGGTAAGTTTGATTCTTAATTAAATGCTTGTTTTAAATTGTTTAAAATATCTTAAGTTTAAATTATACTCGTTTCATCAAAAAAAGTAGGTTGGTCATACTCGATGTGAAAAAATTGATTTCTTAATTTAAACACTTATTACTGACTCACCTTCACGTCTAGGAGCATGGAAAAAAATATTGATGTACCTAGAGTATTTTATTCTAATCATTTTGTCATTTTAATTGTTTAAATACGTAACGTATTCACAAGCAGAGAAAAAAACATAAACCCAATATCATCTCAACCTACCTATAACTGTCCGAAACTTTGCCGAAGTCACCTTAATATACACCACTGAAAAAGGTTGTCAACATCCCTATTGTGTTGTAATATTTTTTGGATACGAATGATGTGATTTGGAGCAAAGGCAGTAAGTATTGTCAGTGTCATACAAAAGTGACATTACATCAAAACGTCACCGGCTCCAAGCGAGCGAGCGTCAAGCGTCATATCGTCCAGTAGTACGTGTAGATTTCGTATTTGGTGCGACATTTCAAAACTTTTACTCTCTATCTTAAATTTTACATTACGTGTCTCATTCGCAAGTTTGTGTTCAAGGGTACGTGTGAGGGATACCTTGTGAGAATTTTCTTGTTTTGCCGTCTGACAGAATTCGTGGGAACTACGATACGAAATTTTGTAGTTTAAAAGTAAATAATAATGGCTAAATCCCGAAGTGAATTCAGGTTTATTCTCTTTGCCGGCGGTATATTTATTTGCTATTTTATATTTGGCATGCTCCAAGAGAAAATAACTCGTGGGTTATATGGGGACAATGAACAGTTTACGTGCACATTGTCACTAGTTTTGGTTCAGTGTGTGGTGAACTATATTTTTGCCCAAATTTTAATGGTAAGGTCAATTGTTGAAAGGGATAACATACTTATAGATTGAATTAAAATTACCATACTACAATTATGATGTTTTGGTTTTAATTTTTAGTTATCTTGGAAACATGAAAAGGATTCAACTAGAAAGATTTATTACTTTTCATCTGCTTTAACTTATCTACTGGGAATGGTGTGCTCCAATATGGCATTGCAATGGATAAATTATCCAACACAGGTAAATATTTTCCTGCGACTGCTTGGATTAGTTTGTATCAATAAAAAAAGTCTAACTTTGAATTTGACTGTGTATGTTTATGGCATCTGAATAGAAAGTGCCATAGTCTGATTCACAACTAACAACTTGAAAAAAATAGGTGTCATTATGTGTGATGGGCCAATAATTGGTTTGATAAGTTTTACTGTGAAATTATTTTAAATAATATAATCAAAAATAAAAATCCCATTTATTACTAAAGTAAGTTAACTTTAGGTACATATACAGCATAATTGTTATTTTCATTTAACTCGTTTCGGACCCCTCTTGGGTAAAGGCCTAAATTATTATATTGATATTTAACTATCTAGTGCTTCTACATTCACTAATAACTAGAGGTTGCCCATACCTCCATTTGGAGAAGTTAAGACCCACCTTCATCACCCATCGAGCAATAAGTATCCTGTTGAAATAAAACAATTTAACGGATTATATCGCGTATATTATCTCATTTTAGTTCCCGACTAACATACATCTCTAATACATCTCATCAAGGAACAAGCGAGACACAGGACAGCAAAACCTTAATTTCCGAACGGTGTAAAATATCTTATCTGTTTAAAAGTAGTTTAATAGTCTCTGTTTTTTAAATATTATAATTAGTAATGAGGTAGCCTGGGAGTTTTTCTTTGCAGCGTTTCTTTTCTCCTCAGTACGCCTCATTTGTGAAATGCTGCTTGGTAAATTATTAGAATAAAATAATTAAGCCCTTCTGGCACATGTGTAACTGTCTTTACAGCTTAGGCCCATCTGGCATGTATGTACACCTTTATTTGTGTTTTTTCAAAAAATGGGTAGTTTGCACAAATTGTAACTTTGACAGAGGAAAATACATCTTTTCTCAGTCCTCCCGTGACCATGGAAAGCTGGAAAGCTTCCGAAACGTCGGGAACTAAAATGAGATAATATACGCAATATAATCCGTTAAATTGTTTTATTTCAATGAGTAATAATTGCGGAAACAGAAGAAAATATTAAGTATCCTGTTGTTGAAAGAAAACAATTTATTGAACCTCAAATTTAACCTGTTTCACTTATTTTTATGAAGATATTTTATGATTGTATAGGTAACCTTTACATGATATTATATTAAATTATTTTCAGGTGGTTGGGAAAGCAGCTAAACCCATACCTGTGATGATACTAGGGGTACTCATTGGTCGCAAAGCATACCCCCTAAAGAAGTACTTTTTCGTCTTTCTCATAGTTTTGGGAGTAGTTTTATTTATGTTTAAAGATCAGAGCAAAAAGGTTAGCCATGAGAACCAAGGCCTCGGTATTGGTGAGCTGATGCTGTTCCTTTCACTGACCATGGACGGTTTGACTGGTGCTGTGCAGGTAAATATTACACACAATAAGGTTGTTATTGTATTTGGTGATCCTACAAGTGAATGGTTTCATACCAGAAACTTGATCCTGTTGTTATTTATATATTGTAGCATGGATTAGTGTATGAGACATTTTCCCATATAACGGCACCCTTTATGCTTTATAGGTAAAAACAATTTAAGTACTTCTTTCTTGCCTAGTCCATACTAATATTATAAATGCGAAAGTGTCTGTCTGTCTGTCTGTTACCTCTTCACACTTAAACCGCTGAGCCGATTTGGATCAAATTTGGTATGGAGATAGTTTTAGTCCCGGGAAAGGACATAGGCTACTTTTTATCCCGAAAAAATATCCTTATCCGAGATAAACGAATTTAAGGCGGACGAAGTCGTGGGTAAAAGCTAGTTATTTATAATCAAAGCCAGCCTTTCACATTGAGAAATTCACATAATATATTTAATTTTTAACAGTCATCAACCAAGTGTTCAATATCTACAATAAGATATACAAATAAAATATTATTACCTATTCCTTAATTAACCTCTAGGTTTTGTTGCTCAAACTACAGTGCAGGTGTATTGCCTTGAATACTTCACACTTTCTTATTTTTTTTAATATTCTGTAGTTCTATATATTTAGAACTTCCCAGTTCCATGGAGGTAATGAAATTTATTAAATTCAGTTTTTTCATTTATCTTTTAACACATACATCAGTTGCAACTATTTATTTTAAGCTGGTGCATTGGCAGTGCAAGAGATTATAAAATTGAAGTATATTATTAACCAACTTCCCAAGAAGGAGGAGGATCTTGAGTCGTCGGAACCTTTTTATTTATTTTTTTATGTATGTTCACCAATGACTCAAAGACTGTTTGACCGATTTCAGAAATGTTTTTTGTTTGATAGGAGGTATCTCCTAGTTAGTCCCGTATAATGTTGGTGAAGATCTGATGATGGGATCCATGAGGAATTGAAGGAACTGCTCAAATATTGTAGGTATACATATGGGGAGTTTGGTATAATAAGAAACATAATAAGCAGTTGCATTCAGAAAGTGTACATTGGTAAAGTGGAACTGATGACGCAGACCACAGAAAGGTCAATGGAACTCCTCAACAATAAGTGATTTACGGGTGGCGACAAGATACATCTTGATTCAAATAGCTAAGCTTCTTCATAGTTACAAATTGAAATAGTCCTGATGAGAATGGTACCATCAAATTGATTTGATGATGGAGCCAGAAGGTATACAACGGATCTCTGTAATAAACTAACGTATCTAGCCATATGGCAAGATATACTTTTAAGTAACAATTAACTAAAAAGTACCTATAAAATAAATTAACTTTAAAAGTAAAAAATTTAACCAATCAAAAATAAATCTAGAAAGTAAAAAAAAAATGCATATTTCAGTTTCTTCAATATACTTATAAGTAAACGTTTGCCTACTCAATCTATATACGATTAATTTTATTTTGGCGTCGGTGCCATATAAAAGATGTGTAAAATATAGCAAATTGACAATTTCAGTAATTTGTGACACGATGGCACCGTCTCCAGAAAAACATTAATTGTATATACTGTATAGATTGAGTCGGCAAATGGTTACTTGCAAGTAAATTGAAGAAACTTAATTATGCAGTTATTTTTTTAATTCTTTGTTTTTGTTAAAGTGGGTTTTATATTGGTTTAAAAGTTAATATGAATTGTATTCAGCTGTAAAAACACAGAATAGCTGTAATTTTACGTAAGTCTTTTCACAGGAACGGATAAAGAGCGAGTCCTCACCATCCGCATATTCAATGATGGTCAATACAAATGGATGGTATGAATATTCTCTATTTTTACTTGATTTTACTTATTTGCAATTTGCTACATCAGTATAATATTGACTCTGTGTGTAGTGCTTTGTGTGCTGTACAGATGTTGCAGCAGTTAATTTCTATTGAAGTGTCTTTCAACATTAACTTATCGAAAACTTATAATTTAATACACTTAGGCTGGATTTCACTAAACTTTTATTCAGAGAATTCTTGGATAGTAATGTCAAAACTCCTTATTAATTTGACATAACTATTTGAGAATAAGCGTAATTCTCAGAATAAAAGATTGGTGAAATACAGCCTTAATAGTGGACGGAAATAATTTAAATCACTGGATAGATTTATTAAGGTAAGATTTATTAGATCTGGAAACGCGCCCTCATATGAAATTATTGTAAATCTGGGCTAGATAGGGTGCAATTGAATCTATGACATGGAGAACAATTTTTACTGAAGTTTTCGATAAATCTTGGTGTTTTGGATATTTTCGAAAATGGGTTTATTTCAAAACTTCAGAAAATCTACTAAATTTCTGACATTTTGTGTAAGGGATAAAAGGAATGCCTTACAGTTCTTAACTTACCATACGACAAAAAGAAAATACAAAATGTCTATTAAATTTAATCTAAAAAGGGGTGGTCTACCAAATGGTAGATGTTTAAGATTGGTTTTTTCATCACGTACGAGTACCTATTTACAGGTAAAATAACGATGGCAGTGTAGTAGTAGTGGTAGGTACATACAATAATGTTTTAATAAATTAACCGAATGAACGGCTTGTCATCTCTCACGGATTTTTTTCTTTTTTGACTTAATCGAAAAATAAAGGAGATACATTGAATCAAAATTTCGTGTTACGGCACTCCTAAGTTTTATTTAATCGTATGGCACAAGGTTTTATTTAAGACGGATACACAATTAACAAGATGCACAGTGTAGTGTGTCCGATTTCCGTGTAGCTGCGAGGCTCTGGTGTAGTGATTGAGCAGTGCAGCGGCCAGAATTGATTACTCTATAGCACCACCCAGGGGATCTAATGTAGCTTCCTGCGGACGCGAGTAATCGTTACCCCCTAAGTATAAATTTTACTTAGGAGTGACGTCATGAGCCCCCACTCCCAAACTTTAATGCGATTTATCTGAGTATTTTTTTATTATTTTGAAAAAGCAAAAAATACGTGTCGGATATTTTTGTACTAACTAACAGACGGGCTAATTAGAATTTTGATTTTGATGCCCTGTCATCATGCCTATTAGCAATGTGAACCTGTGAATGTGAAAGTGGTTGAGTCGTTATTTTATGTTCTCTTTCTTACAGGTCATCGATCATCATATCTGTGGGTGTTCTATTGACCGGTGAAATTTTCCGGTTCATCGCGTTTGTGTCCAAGTATCCTGAAGTTTTGGTGCATCTTGCGGGACTGGCATTCATGGGTGCTCTAGGACAACTGTTTATTTTCTTTATGGTGAGTTGTTGTCATCTTTCACTAGGTTTAGACTGAGGTGTCAAAAGTTAGAAATACACTTCATATAATGTATTGCAATATATTTTTAATAATAGGTATGACTATATTTTTGTCATTAGTCCGTCATGCAAAGGGACTGTAGATTCTGCGCGATGTAATATGTGGACGGCACCAAATGAATTAAAAACTATTGGCGACGTATTTTCTCTTTTTTACGCTATCTAAAAATAATGGCGATACATTGAGTCAAAATGTCGCGTGAGTACAGTTTATACTTAGTTATGACATCACGAGCCGCCACTCCTAACTTTAATGCGTTCGGAGTCTTTTGTACTCACTAAAAATTCGATTCTGTACAATTCGACATCAACAAAATAAAAGAAATAAATTTAAATTATGAAAAAAGAATTAACAACATAGAAAAACAGAACAGAGAAAGGAATCTTATATTTTTCGGAATAAATGAGGGAGAAAAATCGTATGGCGCACTAGAATGGAAAATAATAAACACATTAAAAAATGAAATGAATATAGAGTGTGAAAAAACGGAAATACAGATGGTTCGACGAATGGGCAAATTCGACGAGAACAAAGTAAGACCAATTGTGGTTACTTTCACAACCTATGGCAGAAAAATCACTATATAAAAAAATAAAAAAATATGAAATCAGAGTTAATTTACATAAAAGAAGACTTCCCACCACATGTACTTGAAATCAGAAAAAACTTGCAGGAACAATTACGGCAAGAGAAAGCAGCCGGAAAAATAGCCCACCTTCGCTATGACAAACTCATAGTACGAGAGCCAACGGAAAAAAATATCGATCAACAGGGGAACAAGAAAGACAGAAATAATAAAAGAATACTAGAAATAACTCCACCTCATCTAAACGACAATCCTAACAGAGAATTGACGCAACAGGCACTCAAGAAAAATAAAGTAAATCCAAGTAAACCAGGGACCAGCCAAAGTTCGATGGATAGATTCATCAGTAAACAAAATAGTTATACACCTTTCTCCCCAGAGGTAGAAGAGAACATATTGTCCTCTGAATAGCAATCAAGAAAGCCACCCCCAAAAAACGATTATGCCGCACCCTCGAAATCAAAATTAACAGACACAAAGTCGAGAAAAAAATTAAACTATCCTCCCCCAGAACGGCTTGTCACCGCGGGGGTTGTAGACTACCACCCTCCAAGCCAACTAAAACAAAAAGATAAATATTACATTGCAACATTTAATGTCCGATCACTGGCAAATGAAGCAAGAATAAAGGAATTAGAGTATGCGATATCTAAAATAAAATGGAACATTATTGGCGTATGCGAAGTAAGAAGGGAAGGATACAAAATTGAAGATAGAGGCAGCTACTATCAAAAGGGGAAAAAGGCGTTGGTTTCCTTGTAAAAAAACAATGTAATACAGTAGTGCAGGACTTTGTCGCAGTATCTGAGAGAATTGGAATATTAAAAGTTAAAATTTATGAAAAAATATTCAGTATTATACAAGTTTATGCCCTTTCTGCTACCTCCTCAAAAGAAGACATAGAAAAAATGTACACTGACTTAGATAAGGCTATGAATAAATGTACACAGAAAACAATACTTATGGGGGACATGAATTCCAAAATAGGAATGTCAAAGCCAAATGAAGAACTAGTAATGGGAAACTATGGTTTTGGTAAAAGGAACATAAGAGGAGAAATATTCATAAATTTCTGTCATCAATATAAACTAAAAATTACTAATACTATGTTCATAAAGCCGGACAAACTAAAATGGACCTGGGTGTCGCCAGACGGAAAAACAAAAAATGAAATAGATTATATAGCTACTAAAAGTCCACGCAACGTGCAAAACTTAAATGTATTAAGCAAACTACAACATCCTAGCGACCATAGATTAGTCAGAATTACTATCAGCATACAAAATAATAAAAAAACTCGGGCACATTACAAAGGTAAAATCCCATCTAAGATCGAAGACAGTAAAAAGCTACCTACCCTTTCTGATCTGGACAAAGAAGAAGACATACAGAAATTAAACGAAAAAATTGAGATAACACTACTCCTAAAACAACCGTCAAAAGCAGATACTGGCAAAAATTTAGATGAAATCATAACGCAAGAAATACAGGACCCAAAAAACGCACAAATACATACTCAGAAATAAAAAACACAAAACCAAAGAAGAAAAAAGCAGATTAAGCAAATTATATAGAACGATACATAAGAAAATAAAGAAAAATATCAAAGACCAAAGAATAAAATTAATAAGTAAATACCTAGAAGAAACGGGAGGCGTTAAAAAAGCATACAGGAAGATTGACAAGACAAAGCACCTGATGACACAACTCACCGATACCTCAGGAAACATAGTCACACACAGACGGGACTTAATGATGATAGCCACTAATTTCTACAAGGACTTATACACCATACATCCTAATACAAGCGAAAATTTTACGCCTACAGCTTATAACGCAGATTCTGATCCGCCATTCATAGAGAGTGAGGTTGAGCTATCCATAAGAAGCCTAAAAACCGGGAATAGCCCAGGACCGGATAAAGTAATGAATGAAATGATTAAAGCGGGAAAAGATCAGCTAGTAAGACCCCTAACCAAGCTGTTTAACCTCATTCTGTACAGAAAAGAAAAGCCTGAATCCTGGACTCTCTCAGAGATAGTGCTATTATACAAGAAAGGAGATCCAAAATTGATCTCAAATTATAGACCCATTAGCTTGATATCTTGTTTATACAAAGTATTTGCCTTAACATTACTAAGACGCATAACTAAGCCTATTGATGAAAACCAGCCAATCGAACAGGCAAGCTTTATGAAAAAGTATTCTACGATCGACCATATACATACATTGAAAATAATAATGGAAAAATATGCTGAATATGATCTGCCTATATACATCGCCTTCATAGACTACTCCAAAGCATTCGATTCCATATCACATAGCTCTATCTGGAAAGCACTCACGGAACAAGGTATTGCATATGAGTACATAGATCTAATTAAAACTATATATGCCAACAGTAGGACTAGAGTACGAATGGAGACAAAAGGACCACCATTCAAAGTAGAGCGAGGGGTAAAACAAGGCGACCCGCTGTCACCAAAATTATTCATTGCCGTACTCGAATCCATCTTTAGAAACCTCGAATGGAAGAACATGGGCATCAACATCAACGGAACTTACTTATCACACCTCAGATTTGCTGATGATATTATTCTCCTCTCTGAAAGCTCCGAACAATTGGCACACATGCTAGAGTCTCTCAGTCATCATAGCGATAGTGTCGGTTTACAAATAAATAGAGACAAAACGAAGATTATGACGAACAGAGACAAAAAGCTAATCTCTATAGCATCAGTACCTATAGATTATGTAGAAGAATATGTATATCTTGGCCATCTCATATCTTTTAAATCCTCTACAGAAAAAGAAATAGAGCGAAGAATAAAGGTCACGTGGAATAAGTTTTGGTCTATGAAGAAAATATTTAAGGGAAAAATCCATCTTAATAAAATAAAAACGTGCCAAAGAGGGATAGAAAGAAGTTTTCTGAATATAAAATTAAAGAACCGGATCAGAAGCTTGGATATAAGGAAAAAGACAAACGCAAAAGATGCAGTCAAACAGGTCAACACATTCAAAGAGTAAGAGATAGAAGATGGTCGCAAACTGTTACAAACTGGAGTCCAATATATAAAAAGAAAAGACGAGGCAGACCACAAAAAAGATGGAGTGACGACATAGCCGAAGTAGCTGGAGCTTTCTGGCGCAGGACGGCACAAGACAGAGAAAGATGGCATAACCTGGAGGAGGCTTTCACCGCAAAAGGCGGCCCTTACATCTAAGAATAGATGAATATTAGATACACAAATTTATAAAAAGTAAATAAATATAGTATAAATAAAATAAATAAACACTAACATAGGTATATATACATAAATGAGAAAAACTATCAATATTACGCACTTTTGTAAGTTTGCTTTGCAAGTTGTAAGGGAAAATAAAGCTTTTTTATTTTTATTTTATAAGTAGGCCGCAGGGGCACTTTAACAAGTCTGACTGTACGGCATTTCAAAGCCGAAAGAAGCTCTGTATTTTATTTCTAAATATTTCTGTACGATTTCTATATTATTACTAAGCCTATCTTAAATATATCTTTCTAAGTATAAACTTAATGCTTAGTCCTTAAAGAAAACATATCAAAACTTATAAAAGTATATTCTAATTCATATAATTTATTCTGTAAGTAGGCCACAAGGGCAATTTTTACAAATCTGAATCCGAATCTACCGGCACTTTACAAGAGGAGACCCTTCCTTTTCTTTAAGAATTATTAAGATTCCTTTAACTTTAAGGGAAGATTCTGCTGGTCAAATAGAGTTAATTTGCTTAAGAAACTAGTGTTCTAACTCTTACTATTTGTGAGATATTAATTAAATAAATTTAATGGCTGAACCAGTGTAAAAGATCCGTCATTACGTCATACTATTATTTATCTTTTAAACTTCGGTTGTAAAGAGTTTTCACTTTCAGGTCGTGGTGCCGAATTCGCCCGATGTCTTCTTTCGGCTATACTCGTATGAACGAGTATAGCCGAAAGACGACGTCTGTCAGGATTGGTTCTGCCTTTTCCCGAACTGTCTGTTGTGTGAAACGACCAATTAAATTCCAATCGAGGACGTTGCCATAGTCATGTCATAACAATCATCGCTAGGTTACGGTCGCTAGCTCTTTTATTGGTCGTTGTGTTATCTCGGCATCCCCGACAGCACCCGAATGTTAGAAATGTTGAATCAAGGACGTGTTGCCATAGTCATGTTATAACAATCATCGCTAGGTTACGGTCGCTAGCTCTGTTATTGGTCGTTGTGTTATCCCGGCATCCCCGACAACACCCGAATGTTAGAAATGTTCAATCAAGGACGTGTTGCCATAGTCATGTTATAACAATCATCGCTAGGTTACGGTCGCTAGCTCTGTTATTGGTCGTTGTGTTATCCCGGCATCCCCGACAACACCCGAATGTTAGAAATGTTCAATCAAGGACGTGTTGCCATAGTCATGTTATAACAATCATCGCTAGGTTACGGTCGCTAGCTCTGTTATTGGTCGTTGTGTTATCCCGGCAACCCCGACAACACCCGAATGTTAGAAATGTTCAATCAAGGACGTGTTGCCATAGTCATGTTATAACAATCATCGCTAGGTTACGGTCGCTAGCTCTGTTATTGTTCGCTGTGTTATCCCGGCATCCCCGACAACACCCGAATGTTAGAAATGTTCAATCAAGGACGTGTTGCCATAGTCATGTTATAACAATCATCGCTAGGTTACGGTCGCTAGATCTGTTATTGGTCGTTGTGTTATCTCAGCATCCCCGACAGCACCCGAATGTTAGAAATGTTCAATCAAGGACGTGTTGCCATAGTCATGTTATAACAATCATCGCTAGGTTACGGTCGCTAGCTCTGTTATTGGTCGTTGTGTTATCCCGGCATCCCCGACAACACCCGAATGTTAGAAATGTTCAATCAAGGACGTGTTGCCATAGTCATGTTATAACAATCATCGCTAGGTTACGGTCGCTAGCTCTGTTATTGGTCGTTGTGTTATCCCGGCATCCCCGACAACACCCGAATGTTAGAAATGTTCAACCAAGGACGTGTTGCCATAGTCATGTTATAACAATCATTGCTAGGTTACGGTCGCTAGCTCTGTTATTGGTCGTTGTGTTATCTCAGCATCCCCGACAGCACCTGAATGTTTTAGAAACTTTAACTTCAAGTTACTTACAGGAATAGGAAATTATTAGAAACAAGCTTCTGCCCGCGACTTCGTCCGCCTTAAATTCGTTTATCGCTGATAAGGGTATTTTTCCGGGATACAAAGTAGCCTATGTCCTTCCCCGGGACTCAAACTATCTCCATACCAAATTTCATCCAAATCGGTTCAGCGGTTTAAGCGTGAAGAGGTAACAGATAGACAGACAGACAGACACACTTTCGCATTTATAATATTAGTATGGATTACTTTCAAATAATAATCTCACTTTCCACTAATCTATCAGAGTTAGATAAAAGTGAAAAAAAAAAACAAAGAAAAAAGAAAAGTCAATAAGTAAGTTATTGGGAATTGAACCTAGGACCCCACACTCCATAAGCAAACTATCTATCACTGAGCTATGCGTTGGCATTGTGCTGTCATGGATGAAATTTAAACTTTGTCATACTAGACACTAACTTTTGTGTAACTCTAAGGGACCTTTTACACTTTAACATTGATTTATTATATATGACTGCTGGATATACGAGTATATACCTGAGAACAGAAATATGTAAAATTATAGCAACAATTTTGTAAATTTTCCACCATGACGACACAAAAAACCCTGCACTCCCTTTGAACGTCGACACATACACACACACACACACATTCCCTATATTATATTGTTTGTTCACATTGCAGGTGTCAGAATTCGGGCCTCTCCCGTGCTCGGTGGTGACCACGACCAGGAAGTTCTTCACGGTTCTCGCGTCGGTGATAATATTCGGCAACGTCCTACTCGGCCGGCAATGGATAGGCGCCATTATTGTGTTTACTGGTAAGCTGCTTACTACAGAGCTTCTTAGAGTCCCCCCCCAAAAAAGTAAAAATGAAAGCCTTATGATGCGACTCTGCCTGTCTGATCGACTGTTAAATATATCTCAGGAACTCCTTATGCTATTTATTTAGAATAGTTATAAACATGGCCAGCCCAAATGTATCGCAAATGAAAAAATAATAATAATGTATATCTTTATTTTCTACAAGCTTCTGCCCGCGACATCGTCCGCCTTAAATTCGTTTATCGCAGATAAGGGTCTTTTTCCGGGATAAAAAGTAGCCTATGTCCTTACCTGGGACTCAAATTATCTACATACCAAATTTCATCCAAATCGGTTCAGCGGTTTAAGCGTGAAGAGGTAACGGACATGGACAGACAGACAGACACACACTTTTGCATTTATAATATTAGTATGGATGGAAAATAAGTAATATGAGGGGAGCCAGAAATTAATTAATGTCATGTCTCAAAAATAAGATCATATGGAAAGGCATGATTTGCACATTCTGAAGCATTTTTTTACTATAGTTAATTTAGTTATAAGTAAAATGTGAAAAAAGAACATGTATCTCCGAAGTTATCCAAGCGAAATTGTAACATAAACTGATTTGTTTTACATAATTTTATATGAATTTTACAGGGAAAACTTTGTTATTTTTTAGTCTTAAAATCGTTTTAAAATAACTCGGTATGGCTAAGTTTGCCTCTTATTTGTTTGCGACGCCATAAATACCAGAGGCAACCTTAACTCAACCAGCCAGCTAAGTCGGCATAATAAAAAGTTTGTACTTTGTACGGTGCACGGTGCGCGATACAGACTCGCACTTGTCCGGTTTTTTATTACGTCGTATTAGTTCTATGCAAGGAACAATAAGCGTGCCGTCCTGTCCAGTATTTATTGAATACACAAAAATAGGTTCTAACTTCAAAGCAGAACTAATCAGCCTCATAGTGCCGCCGTCTAGTTGAGTAATTATTTTGAAGGCACATATAACTATTAGAATCTAATACAAAGTCTAGTCGATGCTATAACATCAAATCTATTGTATGTCAACTTTTGCTCGTAGTACAAAAGACATAAACAGTGATACTATTAGATATGTATTAATTAGACAGTAGAAATTCGTCTTAAATATGTACCAATATTTTTAATTTTATAGAAAAATATCAGGGCGTTAATATTTTTAGATCACCCCGATGTCTTGCGAAGTTGTTACAACTCTAAAAAAAAAATATTTAAGCAAGCTGTTTATGTTTTCAGGTTTGTTCCTGGATATTTTCTACAGCAAAGGAAAAGGCCAGGTATCAAAAAAGGTTACAGGTAAATAAAACTAGTGCAATGAATTTAGATTAATTTTTAAAATGATAAGGTAAATTATGTTATACACAAATATTTCACTTGAATTACCTCTAACATTGTAAAATATCAGTACCACACATAAATATGTGCATAATAATGTATTCTTTAGCTATAAATATTTCCATTTTACACAGTGCTATTATAAAACTGCAGAAAATTGTGTCTGTACACTGAACATATCAATAAAAAATTTGCTCCTCACAAATCAGGAACAGTATGTACTCGTATAAAATATTTAATTCGTCCTTCGTTATTAGTTGAGTTTCCCCGTTTACAAGATTATTTCTCAAGATCGGGTAAAAATGATCCTATAAACATCCTTTGATATTTAGTTACACTTGTACCGAAAATATTAGAGATTCGAAAAAGCCTGAGTCTAGATGTTATGACGTCATGAGGTCCCATAATTACCGATAGATGACGCTGTTAATGCTAATGAGGTCATTCGTAGGTCGCGCTGTTAAGATTTTTCTTTGATTCTTGAACAAAAAAACATGGTTCATATTATCCTGTTTTTCTATGTCGATTTTAGTGCAGCCATCTCAATATTCCTGAATTAAACTATTTGTAAAATACTATGCAAGGGTATTTTACATATTCTTAAGGTGCTTCATTATAAAAAGTAGTTGCCGGTCTTTCGTCGGTCTATGATCACGTCAAATCACATCGACCTGTCGCTGAACTACAGCTGAACAAACCACCAAGCAAGCTATAGCATTCTCTGCAAACCGTTGCCGCATGTAACCGGCCTAAGGGAAACTATTTCATAACTCGTATCCTAACAAAAGGAAACTGCGTAATTTATCATGTTAAAATAAGAACTTGGTTGAGTTTTGGGCACCTCATTGTATTTGTAAACGTAACTTAGTATTTTAGTACTAAACTGGAATTTGCCTGTAATTTCGTCCGCTAAGAAAAATATCATAACACGTTTTTCACATATTCGGCTAAAAACTATACATGGATCTTAATAAAGCCATTGCTGTAACCAAAATAGGCATATGTCGAGGTACAACAATGAAAACTGTAATGTTAATCCGTCAGTTAGATAATTAAAAAAAATATCATCAAAACACAAGAAACGGGCCATAATCGCGTATGAATGATATTTAATTACCTTTCGTTAGTAATTTTTTGACGTTTCAGTCGTCGCGTTCATTACGTCCATGGTCTCGAACGGAAGGTAGTTAAATTAATCATATTTATACGCGATTAAGCCCCCGTTTCTTGGTTTGGGATAATCGGTAAAAATCGTGTTAATTTAAATAAAAAATAATAATTGGACCCGTATTTTTTTGTATTTAGTTTCAAATTAATGAAACCTTCTTAGATAAATCGAATTAAAGTTTAGGAGTGGAGGCAGGTGACGTCAAACCTAGGTACCTACCTATAAAATGTCACGTAACTTTTTAACTCAATGTATCGCCGATATGTTTTGATTACGCCAAAAAAGAAAAAATGCATCTCCAATTTTATTAATCTACATGACGTACTAATTTACAACTTAGTCATCATGCGTATTACAGGCTTAGCCAGAAATATCAAAATAAGATTGTTACAAAGGCCTACTAGACATATCTTCAATGTACAGACATACATTTATTAGGTACATCTTGACTTAAATAGTCAAAATCATTGAAAACGGGTAAACATTGTATTTAAAAGTTAATTCGATTGATCCTGAGCGTAGTATAAGATGTGCAATTTCGGGATCAAGCAACTCTACTTGTACTTACAATTTATATTGATGGTTGGTCATTCGTAGACATATTCGTTGTTTAGGGTTCCGTAGCCAAAATGGCAAAAACGCAACCCTTAGAGTTTCGTCATGTCCGTCTGGCCCTCCGCCCGTCCGTACGTAACAGATATTTTATTGACTTTTATTTGTCCCTGAAAGACATAAAACGGGATAAAATTGGCAATAAAAATATTGAGATCATCCAAATTTTTAAGGATGTTCATAAATAACCGGACTGTTGAATATTGTTTATCCCAACTCAAATCTTTTTTAATGATGCGACGAATAATGTTTCGCTATGTTATTTGTCGGATAAGTTCTTGCTGATATTACTATCTCAATCTTTTTATTGAAGCTAATTGAGCAAGCAAGTTAAATAATAAATAGGAATTTATTTGACAAAATACGATGACAAAACTTGATTTGTAATATGGTTATCTGGTTTCGCGGACGAACATGCGGACTAGATTAGTATACACTCTGCCGTACAAATGCGTAAAAGTTTTTGCTCTGTAGCGACTCTACATTATAATAGGTTAAGAAAACATGACATAAATCTCTGATTGATATATAGGTATAGCAGTTTTTCTACCAAGATTTATATTATATTTTAGACATATTTAAAAGTCCAATAATTCAAAAAATCCTATGTTACACATTTTAACAATTAAGATTTTATTTTGTTTATATCTTTCTGTTTAAATCTTTTTATTTATTCAATAAGTGTTCCTAGTTGAAGAATGAAGACGTCTGCTTCCGACAAATTTCCAATTACTAACATCAAATATTAGTAATATGTCACAAATTTCATGCATGACATGAAAAATAAATGGATTGTATTAACTTTCCAAGTAACGCAAAAAATAGTGCTGCGTTTACTTTTGCAAAATATTAGCAAATAAAACCCTAATACTTTGTTGTGGCACATATACGATATCTATTTTAATATGACTAATTTAAAAAAACGATTCCCACCGTTTGACGTTTTCCCGGTTGACCATTTATGTTTGGATCTATATCGGAATTCCTAACGTCATTTGTCCTAATGTGTCATTTGTCTTAAAGTATCGTTTGTTATATAACGCATTTTCTCATGAAACTGTAAACTTTTCGGGATTGTTAAAAATAAACTTAACCTAACCTAACCCTATCTATACGACGATCGTTAAAAAAATCCAGAAAACTTTACGGTTTCTAAAAACAAGGCGTTCTGACAAACGATACATTAGGACAAACGACATTGATGATTCCGAAGGAGACCCTTTATGTTTATGATATACATAAAAAAAAAAATATCTTAAACATTTTTGCGAGTATCTTGAAAAATACCTTGCGTCAATAGGTGTCAAAAAATTCCTTACGTACAAATTGGTCGTGAAACGTGTTCGTGTGGGTATATCTGTTGCGTTAGATTTTTGTTATTGTTATTCTGTCTAGAAGAAGAAACATCACTGTGGGTAACTTTGAATTAACTACTAGGTAAAATCGAATAATATTCTTAAATAATATGTACAAATTTTTCCTGTCTCCTTTTCGTTTCAACCATTAGGTATCTGCACTTTTTTACTCGTGTATCTACTTAGATACTATTTATTATAAAGTTGTAAAAATGAATGTCTGTAGCCGCATTGAAGATATTTTCAAAAAAAACATTGTAACGGACTATTTGGAGGTAACTGGTAACATTATTTTTTTGAATTCTTTGTATGTTTGTATGACATTCAAACATACAAAAAATACACAAATTGTGTCGTTGCGGCTTCAACACGCAAAATCAGCGAAACTGATTTCAACTATTTTTACACGGATTTTTAACCGACTACGCAGAAAAAAAGAGGGATTATGACTTTTTCTCCTCCGCGAAAAAGTTACGGGCATCCTCTAGTCTCTTATAAAATATAAAAAAGCCAGAAAACGTTCAAAGTTACCCGGAGTGAATGTACGTCGAATATTTACTTTTATTTAAAAGTTTTTTGTAATAAACATATTTTGTGAACCTAATCTATGATTGTTTTTTTATTTAAATATTTATTAAAAATAAAAAAAATATATGACGAGCAATGCTGTCTTTCTATTATTTAGATTTAATGCACTCGTAGGACGTAAGACATTATACTATTATGGGGATCCATAGCATTATTTCTGTCTTTTTAGCATGAGAATACATTTATAAATACAACTTTAATGATAAATCTGCGTGTCGTGTTATAAATATAGAAAATAAACCCATATTCAGGATTGACATATTTTCGTTCTGTTTTTATGTTCAAGCCTCCGTAACATTCAAACTACTAAGGTTACATATATGATTTAGACTAATTTGAAATCCTTAAAGTATGCCAATTCATTTGATACTAACCACTCCATAACTTCAAAGTACAAGTGTGTTTTTTGCCGTCCCAAACTTTAACCAACGTTTACTCAATTGTCGCTTATTCACTCTTGCAAATTACAGAATTAAAAAAAAAAAAACTAGCACCTAGAGACATATATCTTTCACCAAAAGATAGCGTATGATCTGTAGTATTAGGAACTACTCATAACTCCATATCGACAAAGTGGGACCTTTTCCCAAAAACTGTCACATATATGGTAATACAGACGACTACTCCAGTCATTTAAGCACTGTTAAGGAATCAACCTCGGAATGAGAGATAACAAGCTGAAAGAAAACTAGTATACACCTTCATTTTGGTGTCCAAAGTTGTCTCAAAAGTCACCTAAAATCACCTGTCTGCGTCGTAAGTTATTCAAGGTCAAATGTCACAAAAAAAAGTTTTTCGCGATTTGTTCGAAAACGGTAAGCATTAGGTATAAGGTGCTCAAATAAATGCCACACAGCCCTTTTGAGCACAACCGTGAATTCTTTTTTTAATTTCGTTTTTTTTTCTAGTCTCAAATTAGTCTGAGGAAACCCAAATTCGGTGCCGGGGGGTTTATTGGTCCCAAAACAAAATGTGCAATCAAATTTTAAATGTTGGAAAATAAAGGAAAATATCGGAAAACAATTTTTTGTATGAAGTCTTTAGGGGTCGGTCCTGTATCTCGAGAACCGTTAAAAATAGGTAGAAGGTGCTCGACCAAATGTCATAGAGGGTTCCCAGTCGAGTCACCTTATACCTATTACCTACCGTTTTCGTGATAATCGGAAAAAACTGTTTTTTGTGATATTTGACCTTGAATAACTTACGACGCGAAAGTCAATTTTAGGCGACTTTTGAGATAACTTTTAGATCACCGAAAGGAAGGTGTAGAAGAGTTCAGCTTATTATCTCTCATTCCGAGGTGAAACCCTTATATGACTGGATCAGACCGGTTTGGCTCAGTGAGAGTAACGTTGCCTGCGAAGCTGAAGGTCCTGGGTTCAGATTTCGGTAACAGCAAATATTTTCGTGATGACCATAAATCTTTGTTCCTGAGTCTTAGATGTTTTCTATGTATATAACCCTTCGCGTGGCAGATTTTGCACATTTCTGCTTACGTAGAAAATTCCTGCTGCTGTCAGGAAAAAAATATGCCGCATCTGGCACGCGCCTGCAGCAGCACAATGTTTAGGTACTATGTTTTGATGTGAATTTAAATGCCTAAAACTAGTTCTGCACTGTTCTAACACGTAACAATGCGAGATCATTGAACAAAGACAGGCTACAGTTGGACAGTACCGTCAACAAAGTTTTAATTTCATAGAAACTTAAGTCTTACTTAACCTGACTTAAGTTGGTGTTCATGAGGGGAGTTCCCTAAAGGCCAAAACACACCGGATGCGCGCGCAGCACGTGCACGTGCGCGTGTGCGTGGCGTGCACAGCACCCTTGTCAAACCGTGAGATGCGCACGCAGAGCTGCGCACGCAGTGCTGTAGAGCTGTGCACGCAACGGTGGCGCACGCTGCAGCACCGTTGCGTGACTAGCCGCCATTTTGTTTTGCGTAGTCTTTTCATTATGCTCGATAGCAGTCCGTCAGACGAAGAAGAACCTTTACTGTTTCTAGTTTCAACTCAAAAAACTCGTGCAGCGCCAAAAAGACTGTGGGTTCATGACATAAATGCAAGCAGACAAAAATAGAGTGAATATCACGACCTGTGCCGGGAACTACAATCGTATGAAGATAGCTTTTTTTTTGGTATTTTCATATGTCCAGAGCTTCTTTTGAAGAACTCCATGGTTTATTGGAGCCTTGTATATTGAAAAATAATACGAACCACAGGAAGGCTGGTTCCCATAAGAGAGTCAATATAATCTAGATCTAGTTAAGCTTTAAAGAACGATGTCTTTCTTAATTATTCTTTGAGATTAATTGTGTTTGTTTGGCCAAATTAGAAAAACAGTATTTTTCAATTAACGTTATTAAAATTATAACATGTCTCTTACCTAGTATTTAAAGTGCAATGTGATTTGATATGTGATTATTGATTAGATTTCTTTATGTATGTTTAATATTACGGGTGTTAAGGGAGTATAGTATTTTATTATTGTTGATGTTACCTCTTATAGTATTAATAAAGTTGATTAAATATTACATAGTAGAGAAGAAAAGTGGGGTCAAAGTTAAAAGAACGATCATGAATATAATATAATCCAACAAACCAAATTAGTGGTATATTCTTAAATTTGGCAATTAAAACTATAAAAAGTATTTGTTGTATTTACTATGAGACAAGGTTACCATGTCTTCATGTGTGGCTGTAAATAGGTTAATAATGTTATTATTAAGTTAAGGCTAAATATTATTGAAGCAGATGCTTAAATTTTCATATTACTGTGAAATCTCCTAGCCTAGTGAATAGTGATACTGATTTTTAACTTAATAAGGGTGATTTTTAGCGCTAAACCATTGTTTCATTAGTTAATTTGCAAAAACAGCTTCGCGTGTCTACTTTACGGCCAATAAACTGGACAAAAAGCATAATTTTGGATGGACGCAATAGCATAACTTCAATCCGGCCGGATCCGGCCGATGAGAATTGGACCGGATTGCAATCCCTAGTCCCGACCTGTTCGGTTAGACGTCTCATAGGGAACGCCGGTAAATACAACGTCATCACAGCACTCCGCTGCGTGAGCGCGTGCACGCAGCACGCAGCCGTTTTGTCTCGACGGAGCTGCGTTGCGTGCAGGTCACGCGCACGCGCACGCCACGCAAGCGGTGTGCCATCTACTATGACATTTCATACGATACAGCACGCACGCCACGGACATTCGCACGTACACGTGCTGCGCACGCATCCGGTGTGGCTTGGCCTTTAGTCCCCTGCTATTTAACATCGTTATAAATTGTCTCACAGCAAAAATCCAACGCCCCACACCATGGAACCTCTTATATGCTGATGTCGTGATCCTTATTTCTGATATCCTTCAAATCCACGAAGACTTAGAGCAGTGGTGAAAGTCATTAGAACTGAATGGTCTACGTATCAGCAGAACTAAGACTAGACTAAATATATGTTCTGCAACTTCAACCCAAATGATAGCGCTAACACCGACATCAAGCTTGACTATTGCACTACCAAGAGCGAAATCTTTCAAATACTTAGGATCACTGCTCTCAGAAGATGGATCAATTGAAGCGGACGTAAACTCATTGGACAACGGCAGGATGGAATAAGTGGCGTACCTTGACTGGAGTCTTCTGCGACACTAAAATGCCAATAAGAACTAAGGGTAAGGTTTATAAAACAGACCTGCGCTACTTTATGGTTGCGAAGCCTGGGAATAAAAAAATAAGCATGCGCAAAAGCCCACTTGTCTTAAAGGATAAAAGACGGCTTTCCGAGTTAGTGAGAGGAAAATACATTTTTTAATTATTTAATAATCAAACTAAGTAGCGGCTCATACAAGACAATTATACATCGCTAGCCGACGTATCGATATATATTGTATAGGTGTTAGTTTAATATCGTTATAATGGATACTGCTACGGATAAGGCGTCAAAAACGTTTTATTATAAGGCTATTTGTGTAATATAGCGATATGAAAGATAGCGTTCCATGAAAATAACGGTTATTAAAGGTCTGGCCGTCGGGTGCCCGACCGTCCGCTGCGACGCGACGGCACCGACCGGACTCGGCAAAATAGGTGGAAATCGTACATAATTAATAGGAACGGTAATAGGGATCCGTAGGGGTAAAAGCAGGAAAGGCGAAAATTCGGCAGGGGGTAAGACATAACAGTCAACTCCTTTCACTCATAATAAGAAGGTACAGAGGGCTTTTCATGTAACATTTGTACGAAAAAAGGTTTGGCGTACTGACACGTTGCGTGTCAAATTCCATAGTGAACTTTAAACTTCATTCGATTCGCAGAAATCTAAACATGAATAAAATTAGACTTAAAATAAAAAGCACCAGTGGAGACAAGAAAAAAAGTTTATTTACTTAATTTTTTTGTATCACTTAATCCTAAAAACAACATATGAGTCATTGTATATTTAGACGTTTAATTGAAATACTTATCTAACATGTAAAAAGTATAATTGAAGATACTTAGGCGTTAAATTCAATTATTAGTAATAAATAGTTAAGATTGTTATTTATCATAATTATATCAATATTAATATTGAACTACGATATTACAATGAATTGATTAAATTATTTGTATTTATTTACGTATTAGTTACGTATAGTTATTATGATGATATTTATATTAATTAAAGGTAAAATTGTATTAAGCAGAAAGAGAAATTAGTTCTTTATCTGAGTTTGGGGTCATTTCGAAATTATTCGTAATTCCATTAGGCTTCATTAATTTAATCTAGAGGAGCACGATTTTCAAACACTCCCACAATAAATAAATCATATTTATACATGATTCGATTGCGCCGTTTTGTTGTGTTGCGATTATCAGGCGCCATAATGCTCTCCGTCTTTGAGCAATCCAGCGCACAGATGTTAGACACTTAGTGGCGTTGCAGAGACTTTTGCATATTTTTTTTAATGAAAGGAATGATAAGAAATTATACTACATTAAACATCTTTCGGAATTACCCCAATGCACCTTATAAAGGATTGACTAGGACTACTACTGCTACGACGAAGCATGTGTACTCGTAAATACGTACATTTCGGGATGACTCCAATGCACCTTATAAAGGATTGACTAGGACTACTACTGCGACTACGAAGCATGTGTACTCGTAAATACGTACATTTCGGGATGACCCCAATGCACCTTATAAAGGATTGACTAGGACTCCTACTGCGACTACGAAGCATGTGTACTCGTAAATACGTACATTTCGGGATGACCCCAATGCACCTTATAAATGATTGACTAGGACTACTACTGCAACTACGAAGCATGTGTACTCGTAAATACGTACATTTCGGGATGACCCCAATGCACCTTATAAAGGATTGACTAGGACTACTACTGCGACTACGAAGCATGTGTACTCGTAAATACGTACATTTCGGGATGACCCCAATGCACCTTATAAAGGATTGACTAGGACTACTACTGCGACTACGAAGCATGTGTACTCGTAAATACGTACATTTCGGGATGACCCCAATGCACCATATAAAGGATTGACTAGGACTACTACTGCGACTACGAAGCATGTGTACTCGTAAATACGTACATTTCGGGATGACCCCAATGCACCTTATAAAGGATTGACTAGGACTACTACTGCGACTACGAAGCATGTGTACTCGTAAATACGTACATTTCGGGATGACCCCAATGCACCATATAAAGGATTGACTAGGACTACTACTGCGACTACGAAGCATGTGTACTCGTAAATACGTACATTTCGGGATGACCCCAATGCACCATATAAAGGATTGACTAGGACTACTACTGCGACTACGAAGCATGTGTACTCGTAAATACGTACATTTCGGGATGACCCCAATGCACCTTATAAAGGATTGACTAGGACTACTACTGCGACTACGAAGCATGTGTACTCGTAAATGCGTACTTATGGCTATTGAATGTAGTTAACTTATGTTATTTGGAGAATAATTCCCACATCAATTATTTTCTACTTAGCTAATATTATAATCTTACAATAGTTGTAAAACAATAAGTAACTTACCTCACATTTATTTCAAAAGCTCTTAATTAAATATTAATTCAGGAACTTGTAAACACTAAATTACATATATTTTTTAAACTAGTCATGACCTCAGACCATGAAAAAAAGATAGACATGACATTACGAACCATCTAGTGAGGCCACAAAAAACTATGCCAAAGCCAACTTCACGCGATACAAATACAAGCAAATCATGTGTGTGAAGTTGTCTGATTTGTCATAACCATGCCAAAAAACGGCACAAGATTGTTCGTCATGTGATTTCTATCTTGTTTTCTTGGTCAGAGGTCATGACTAACAAAATCGTGAAATACCTACTCTTGCCATTTCAAGTAAAATTATTGAAATACCTACAATTCGATTTATACTGTTATGTATGTTTTCGAAGGATATATTCGAGGGATAAATTGGTGATTATAAATTAAAGAGAGTATACACTTACAATACTTGGGTTTAGTAACATTTTCTTTTTTATGCACTATTATGAATCGTAACGATTTTAGATCCAGAAGACAGACAGTTAAAACTTTTCACAAAGCAATCGCTAAACAAAATTAACAATAAAAGATAAAATCAATTTCGGAATGAAAGCGTATGCGGACCATACACGAAGACTTATTCTCGCCTCTTTTTGCAACCCTTTGTGCGCATTTGAATTCGTACTTGGTCCTTGGAACTTAGAAATAGGTAAAATGATTGTGCGTGATATGCAATTAATACGAGCTGTGCCTACTAATAAAATTTTCATGCTTTATAATATCGATATGTTTCGATGAAACTCTTTAAATATTTGGTACTATCCTTAAAATGGAAACTTTTTGACTAAGTAGCACGATGCAGTGCTTATAAGCAATAAATATGAACATTGCTATGTCTAAGAAATAAATCGTATGACAGTTTTCATGAAATGTATTCTTGCAACTAAGTTTACGTGTAGAGCAAAACGATTAACCCAAATCCAAACGGAAAAAACAAACTAATTAAGAAGTATATAAGTTTATACCTTGGTAAAAAAATTAAAATTTAACTTTCGATGCAGTCTAGTTAGAACAACTTAAAAATACTTTTCAAAGGTAAGTAGAAAATACATTTTGTTTGTGGTTGAATGTGTAGAATAGGGTTGTAAACTACTAAATAAAATTAGAGATGACATGCCAGGACGCCTACCAACAGATATTCCTACTTGTGGATAGTAGTAGATAAAAAAAATATTCAATCCCTTCTGAACATAAAATTATGTGTGTGAGTTTTTCGCTCATTACTCTCTGATAACATTATAGCTTCCAGTTAAATTTAGACAGTAAAAAGCACCGTATATTTAAATACTATCTAATAGTAGTTACTTATGCAAATGAGCAATTTGTCGAAGAAAGATCTTGGTTTTCCTCAATTTAATAAGACACCTGGACTGGACCTGTATTTGTTTGACAAACGACAAGGGAGGGACAATATTATTTTGGTGTCTCATCCCAACTTTAGGTCCCTACCTACCTTAGGACCTATTAATACCAGCTAGTATCGTTCAGTGGTCAAAAACATAGCGGCTCGATAATCGCCCAGTGACGAACACAAAACGTGATGTAAACACATCGCTGTAGTTTTCCATAAAAGTAATTGATTTCCTAAGTGTAGACATAACACATTTGAACATTAACAGTTTATAACGTTATATCGTTAATATGACTACATAGTAAGTGTATATTGAAATTCCCCTTAAATGCCCACATCAGTGGTGCGCTTGCGCGTGGCTCGGATGTTCTAGGTAAAATACAATAATATTCCGGCTTCGCCATAAATATCGAAACGTTTATTACTATAGACGCTTGGTGAAAGTACTAAATCTGGGTTCTTATAGGCGAGCACGTAATCTTTAATGCGGTGATGCGTTTTTTCTTTACCTTGTTCTCCTCTGACTTCCAGCTCCCTGGCGTTTTGATATTACATAAAAATTACTATTCACTGCAATTTTTACAATTAATTTTTAGTCGTGCTTGCAATAGTAACACTAATAATATTATAGGACTTAAGTACAAGCAACTCTGAATTACCACGAAGATATTGCCGTAATTAGTACTCTGAGCTAAGTGTACCCACGTAATACAATACGGCAGGAATGTATAATATATATTTAACAGATGTATGTAGCATTTATATTTAACATCAGTATAAAACGCGAAATAAAGTTAGAGGTATCCTTACAATATAATATTAAATTAAGTTATATTCGAGCGTTTCCATCACTCTGCTCCATCTTGTATATGATAAATATAATAACGAAGAGATATCGTAATAAGTTTCAAAAATAGATCCGAGTGATAACGGTGGGTTTAATAGTATGACTAGGTATTTTTGTGGTCCTCATCATAATAGTATTCGTAACTACGGGTGAAATTATGTACGAAACGTTATTCTAGATAAAGCCTTGTATAAAAGATAACACATCCTTAATAGGAGTTAATAAAGAAGTTTCTTAAAGCAAAATTACTTTCACATATCCTTACGTATTACTGCTTATGGCCAGCCTTGTTGTTTCTTCATCCCTATAAACACAGTCAACCTTAAAAGTAGCTGGACTTGTAATTTTACTATCATATCATTAATTTGACATTTGAAACATTTGTCAACTAAAATGACTTTTATTTAGAGTCTATTTAGACATCATCCGTGTCCACGAAATATTGTCTTCTTGAATTACACGTGATTGATCTCTGCTTCAATAGTAACGGCAATAGCGCACGTTTTCGGCTCGGATCATATGGCCTCTCTGAAAAAAAAAACATGTAAACATGGAGTGGAAAATGCTCGAAGTTTCTTTGCGAGATCGAATCAGAAATAAAGTGATCCGTAGAAGAACCAGGGCAACTACATTTCTTGATATTATAGTCCATCGTCTCAGAAAACATCCTTAAATAATAATTGTATGATCAGATAAAACAAGCGGTCGACTTGATATTATCAATTTATTAGTTATTAACGTCATGCTCTCCAGCAACCCCACGATCTGTTTTAGTATTTATAAATATACCAAAAAAAAACACAATATGTACTTAATTAGAAAAAAAAATACATTAATATATTCCATGAATTTGGGGTTGCTGAAGAGCATCTCCCCAGCAACCCCACTGTCTGTTGTGGTATTTATTAATATACCAAATAAAGTATGCATTTGTACTTATTTTGAAAAATTCATACCTTAATAGAATCAAAAATGCAGTCAAATGAATTTGGGGTTACTGTAGACCATTTTCCCAGCAACTACTCTCTGTTTTGGTATTGATTACCCTATAAAAAATAAATGTACGCTATTTGTACAGATTTGTACAGACAAGTGTGTACAAGGACCATTAAAACACGAGGACTGACAGTTGCCATACTTTGGTTCGTGTTCCGATCACAGGGAGGTATTCTGGCAAAAACTAGATGGCGACTTAAAACTAAACATTTAACGATGTTATAATTGATAAAGAAACATAGTGCAGCAACAATTAACTCGCAAATAACAATAAATAAATCGAAACATTTAAATACTGTCACGCTTGCAAAGTTGAATAAATGTAAAAATAAAAACATCTTATACATAGATGGCGTTCTACATACCGCAGAACGGTTTTTGGATGGTCAGTCCTCTTGTTTTAATGGTTCTTGGTAATAGATAAATAAACAAACATTGAACAAAATTAAACTAAAGCTAGAAAAAATACAGTCCCAAAAGAACATTCCGTCCAGTAAGTCTCCCAGCTGCATTTGTATCGCGAGGGCGGTTCTTTGGTAGACGTAGCCCGCCAGCTCTGTGGTCTCCTTAGCTGTCGATTAGCCGTTAAGACAAAGCCCCTATAAACAATTACCTACAAATCTGCTGACCAGCGGGCCCATAAAATACATAAAAGCGGGCCCATGATGGTCGCCTTTATCACGCGATAAATGATATGACAACGCGTCCGTCACTCTCGCACTCACATACGTGTCAGAAGGCGACGGCAGCTATGTCATTTATTTATCGCATGACAAACGCGACCATCATAGGCCCGCAGGGTCTCCTAAGGGGCCACCTAAGCGTCGCAAACTCATAGTTGTTTAGAAACGACGAACATTTGCGGTGCTTGTGAACATGCCCAAGCCAGGGCCTAGTTAGCAATAAGGAACTTATTATAAAATTAATCTGGTCACCGCTCAACATTTCGAAAATTCCTTAAATAAAGAAACATGACTAACGTCACATTATCCTGCTCCCCGTCGTTGGTTTGATCGATGTTAGTTTCGGCTTGGGGCTGAAAGGATTCCGCGAATTCCATATCATCGCTCTTTTTGTTCCTGAAACAATTATGTATGTAATTAAACACGCATGTCAAAATAAAAAAAATATAAATGAAAATCTTACAGATAGAAAAGGCCGAAAGATATTTCTTTGGCAATAGTACATTACTGCAGACGCCGGAAAAGAAGGGCTTGCCGGGTGAGTAGGTATAGACGGCCGACCGTATGGAGGCCGGATAGTGATACGAAGCCGGCAAGCACTTTTCACGGCCAGAGGCATGTATAGTGCTTTTCTTAAACATAATGCAATGAAATAAAAACCACTCAAAAGACTACACAACAAAAGTCTTTTAAATTTTCCCTTCAATCCCTCCCATCCCATAATGTTTTTTTTTTACGGAAGTCGTCCGTATTTCGCGTGTGTAGTGTTCGAGTAGACCCTATTAAGGCCGTTATACACAACCTGATAATAAGAATTTTAATTTCTATGGTCTATGGTCTCTGGTGACTTAGTGTAGAAATTTAAAATTAGTTCATCAATATATGAACCATACAGATTTGTGTTCTTAATAGCAATTCGTGTGTAATAGGCATTAACGCGGATATGTTTGGTCCGATAACCATTCAGCCACTAGAAAAAAAAAAAATATATATAATTCAGCTGTTTAGCTTGTTCATGAACACAGGCGCCATGTTTACATTAAAATTAAAAAAAAAAATTACTTCCCGGCCTAGACCTTCAATTTTGTATGAAATTCCTTTCCTACAGCTCTCCCAACTTCTTTCGCCCGCAACGTGATACTTTAAAGCCTGTTTTAACGCCCGTAATGACGACATTTCATTGCATGTTTGAGAAAAATATTTATTTCTGAGCTTAGTGTCAGCAGCGCTTGACAAACTTATTTAAGTCTAAGAAATGTATCTTTTTATTGAAACATATGGCGTTATACAGCATGGAATTAAGGTGTGCTATTCTATTGTTATAGTAATATGGCATATTCTGAGAAGATGGTAGTGCACACAGTATGATTTTCAAGAACTATCTACATTTGAAGTAGGTATTTCCTACCATAATCATTAAGGTAGTTCTGCTATCATAGCTTCCTTTTGACAGTAAATCATACAATTGACTCATTTTCATGTTAGGATAACATAAGCTTGCAACATTTTGATGCAGTTTTTTTCCTAATATGGAACCCATTCCTGGACCAATATGATTCTGACCACAGTATAATAATTGTTTTATTTACACAACGGAGCGACTGCATTTGCACAGGATGATCAGACTTTTCCTTTCTTTCGGCTTTTTTCTCAACAGTAGTCTCCTATTGGGAAATATTGGTCGACTCAGACTTGCAAAAGTGCCCTTATGGCCTACTTACAGGATAAAGATAATTATTTAATTATTACCTTTCCAGTTATCTAGATTAGTTTCAGCCAAAGAGCAAAGCCCAGTAATCCAGGTTCTTACATTATTATATAAAAGGTAACTATGGTACCTCTCGTTCAATATGTAAGTACATAATATGCCACGTAACTATAATTATTTTCGATAATATGCAATTTGTTTTGATTTAACTTTAATTATTTTCAATCTTACGGCAGGTGTTTTAACCTGCCCAATAGTAGTCTGTTTACGTTCGGGTATTTATTTTATTTTTATGTAACATCGTAATTAATAATCGATTCGTTCGTTTTTTTTTTAGAAGAAAATGTGTGCATCGGGGGTGTTCGCTGGATGTAGTTGACATTCTGTACAAAGTTTTCCGTTCGTCCTCTACCGCTTGTGTAACTGGCAGGGCTGCTAAGAGTCAAGAGAGTGTATGGTCTCGTCCAGAGAAAGAAAAAGTTGAAAAATAAAACAAATTCTTCCACTCAAGGCGTGACGCAATTCAATTCAAACCACACAGCAGGAAAAAATATGCAAATGCCAAGTCTAAACTTAAGCTCATGCCGTTTAGTACGTTTCGAGGCGGTGCAGAACAAGGTAAGCTAAGCCCATAGCGAACCTATCGAAAATGTCAGCGAAAAAAAATCCGCTGAATTGTCACCTCGGAGTGCATGTGCATGTTCAGAAAGAAACTCCGATTTGGATGACTTGGGTACCAGCAACGTTTGCAAAATCGGTAATTGCTTCTTTGACTTAGTGAAGGCCAGGGGCGTGCAACGGGCTCCCAGGGGCACGGGTGCTACCTTAGCCCTTAATACCGGGCACATTGGAATTCACCCTTTTTAGTGGCGCTATTAAGTAGATAGCTCCCTCTCAACTGCTTCCGATGTGGTGTAGGTACAAATCGTTGTGGATGAGAAACCATGGCGGTACTTTTTAAAGAACATTTCCCTAATATTGGGCTAAGGACAGTGTTGCTAGCTATTGTTATCGCTCTGGGGGCAGTTGCTGGACAATATTCATAATTCGAATTTAAATATATATTTTGCAAGCAGGCTTCAAAGGCTGTTTCACCAATCTACCAGTGCGCCGCAAGAAACTCACCTGGGGTAGCCCATTAATTACGGAATCTCAGGTAGAGAGAAAAACTGATGACCTGAGAGAAGAATACCCTGCTGAGTGCAACCTCAGAGGCAAAAAAGACCGGAGGGATTGATAAATAGGAATTGGCGGGTCTCGTGAAGCTGGTTTTTTAGATACCTCGGCTCTTGGGGAACTAAAGGTGCGTCCACAATTGTATTATTTGCTCGTATCCGATCACCGTGGCGTGGCATCACTGCGTATCGCGCTGCTTGGACGCTTACTGTCGGCACGCCGATTACGCCGCGCTTCTCCGATCTAAGTGTGTGATACCCGTATCAACATGGATTTCGAGCGATTGGATCGGCGCAACGACCAAACGCGTGATCGTGACACGGGATCATGCCACGGAACGAAGATCTGATCGGGCAAATGAAACCAATGTGGACGCACCTTAAGGAAAAAGGCTATGACGAGACGTCAGTCAGGGCACGTGACTGTGTTGTAGTGAAAGCGAATGATTCGGAACTGAGTTATATTAATAGAGTGAGTCAAAAGTGCTTGTGATTGTGTTAATTCGTCAAAAGTAGTATTTTATGAGATATGGATCAAAACAATTTGTAACCAAAACCTGTCGTTTTTTTCAGAAAAGTGTTCATAACTGCAAACAACTAATAGTAACTGACCGAACTGCTAAAATTGTTTGTTGGCGATCTAAGCCTAATTTTGTCTGATTTGTGAAATGAGAATCTGTGTTGTGGCAGTTATACCTCGGAAAAAGTATTAACGTTATTATTTTTTTATATAAATAGATAAACTAGTAGACGATATTCCCAAATACCTGAAAAGTTGCCCATTGCTATTTGACTATTTAAACGAACTGAACTCACCTGACTCTGGTGGGCCTTTGGTCGCCGCTGCTCGACATGAACTTCAAGAAGGAATCTCGGTGACGCCGGGTGTCGCCTCGCATAGCCATGTAATTACTGTAACGCTTCCTTATCACTTGCCTCACCTGCGTGAAAAGAAAAAGTTTAAAGCTTCTTCACCGCCACAGTCATGATAAGATGACAGTGCTTGAAGCGCCCTACACGCCGACATTCTCATATTCGAACGACATAGGTATGACTAAAAATCTGTATGTTACCGTCAGCGAGCGCTCTCTACTCAACAGGGCGTACCGTAATTTTTGTTCGTGGCGATGAGGGCACGACGCGTTAAATACAGCGAGCGATCACCATTTGGCGCCACTGTTGACTACTTTGGACTTTGACTTTGGCTTAACAGCAACTTGAGTTTCATCCAGATTCCATATTGCCTCTGGTTTATCTTGTAACCCTAATTCGCTTATTGTCTTATTTAGCAATAGGGTCCATGCATGATCTTTTTATCGCTTTTCGTAACAAAATATCAACATATCGTAAAACCGAATTCAAAAAGTTAAATTAGAATTAAAATAGGCCAATAGATACGCATGATATACGCATTTTAAACTACTAAGTAGACAGCAATTTGACAGAGAGGTCCGACATGTACTTTTACGTCATAGTACACTAAGGCCATATAAACTCCATAAATATTCTGTTTTGCTAGAAAGATATAGAATGAAATGTTTGATGGCTTATATCTTGGTAACTTTTATAGTTATTCGAAAAAATATTATTTTCTTCTGTTCGTTCCATGAATGAGCTTTTAATAAAGCAAAAATAAAAATTCATGCATGTTCCCTATTCGTAATAATCGTTTACATAGAATGGACCCACAGCAACCCTATGAGCATATTCAACAGCCTGAGGCAATTTTACTGTTAAGTTATGTCTATTTTGGAAACATAGCAACCAGTCTTTTCCTGGAATTCCGTTTTTAAAAAGGTTATTTTTTCTGACATATTCTCCGATGATTTCAGTAATTTCTTCTCTGCTCATTCCAAACCCGTGGCGGCCCATAATATATACGAAGCAATTTCTTGTTCTTCGTGTAAATGAAGCGCATTTTTTCTGCATGGATTACTGGATTGCCTTCTACCATGGAAATTATCCATTATGATCGTAATAAATACGTAAGTGCCGCGCAGTGTCCTTATACTACGAACGTTGCACATATTAGTTAAGTGCCATACTGCATTAAAATATCCCGATCAATCTTTGGCGTTTATGACCTTTTTATAGAGCTAAATCTTTCTCGTTATTTTTTTCACGAAACTTGTTAGGTCGTTTTCGATTTATATATACCTACCTATAACTAATATCATACCATCGTACCGTCCACTGTACGCGGCGACGCTCAGGTACCTACCTATAAAACCGAACTCGCGTGGGAGTTCATAATACCTACCGGAATACCTACTTACGGATAATCTAGTAGGTAACGGGTTATTAGTTGTTGGAATGTAGTAATCTAACAGTGCCTAGGAAAAAAAATATACCTATACCTGGAAATAATAGATTGTCATAAATAAGAAATAATACTGCGTTAAAATCGTGTAGGCTAAGCGTTTCAAGGTACTTACACGCGCGCCGGGCGCGACGGCACGAGTGGAGGATAGATAGTTGTACGTGTAGGTACGATTATTACCATTCAAGAGTTAGAGCCCTGTGATAGACAGTTGGATGGACTGGCAGAGAGACAGTGGAGGCTAGTAATAGGTTTCCGTTGGTACCCTTTGAGTAAGTAACCCTAAATACGGTGAAACCACTTTTTTTGTTTTTTTTTAAGAGGACTTTTGTGAGGTGCAATCTCTGAAAATCGTAATTTCCACTTTCAGCTACTACTCGTATTTACCCCCTTAAGTATTGAGTAAAAAAATTGTGAAATTATTTTGCATTTCATTTCATTTTTCTTCATTTCTTTCATAAATTTTGATATAGTTTCCATTTACGTACTTGGAGATAACCCATTATATGTAAAAAAGTTCCCTACTAATTTTTAACCTCACTTTAATCCTCTTAGGGGATACATTTCTAAAAACAGTGAAGTTTCAGGCACTATTGGAATCCATAACATCCTTTGTTCGATTTGTAAATTCCATAATAACTTTGGTCATAGTGATCTTTTGCCGTAATGACGTTTGCCATAATGTAAATGCCATAATATTGGTTATCCTAATATTGAATATCCTAATGCTGGTTACCATAATCATCATATTATGTGTGTCCTAATGGTTACATATCCTAAAACATTAAGTACATCCAACCGTATGTATCTATTATAATTTAAGGTAAAACATGACTGTTTATTTTTGTTGCAAAGTAAAAATTAAGTCAATTATACTTGTGGCATTTCACTTTTACCCCTACATCCTAATATACTCAAGAGCAATAAAAATAAGTCTCTTTTTATGAACAATTTCATGCTATATATACACCGTGACCGTTAATAACCCGAAAGATTTAAGCTAACGATACTAGAGCCTAATTAGAGTATATAAAGTTATGTAACATATAGTCCAAAAACTCATAATTAAGAAGATATTAATTATTTACAACAAATCAAAAGTTAAAAAATCTCCAGTGTAACACACCTTAAGGGCGTGAGCATGACGTAGCCACCTACTTCTTTTACACGTAGATGCACTAACTGTATGGTTGTTAGCCAGTTTCATAAAGAAGTTTGGTATCTATCTACAAAAAGTTTTTACTACCAAAAATATTTTCATCACGAGATAAAAGGATATAACATGCAACTAAAATACATTGTAGTGTATTAATCCGAATAATTATAATATCTTATCTTACACACTTCAATCTCAAATGTTGAAGATAATTAGGTTTGTTCTGTTCTAAGTCGCGAGAGTGGTTCTTCTTATAACTGGATAGTTTGAAATTGATTGTCACTAAAATGACACATTACAAATGATAACTAATTGTCACGCAAGATAAAATAACATTGAACATTTTATTGACTGTAATAAATAATATTCGCTATACCGCATTATCCTTCGGCTCATTTAGCAGATATCCACTTTGTGTACGGATTTTGTGATGGGAACTCGCTCCAGGCAGTCGCCGAATACCGAAGACGATACCCAAACCGTCGTATACCTCACCATTCGACTTTTGCAAATGTCCATCGACAGTTTCGCGAAAAACGGCTTGGAAAAGTTCACAGAGAAAGGGCTATGAATCTAGATGAACAAGCAGAGAACAGAATAATGAACATCATAACAGAAGACCCAACTTTGTCATCAAGAGCTGTAGCAAGAATGGTCAATGTTAACTATAAGCTCGTATTAAGGCTATGGAAAAGGTACGGCCTGCATCCTTTTCACTACATGAAAGTACACGGATTAATTAACAATGACGGGCTAGCTAGAGTTGCCTTTTGCCAAAGGATGAATCAGAAATTAGTGGAAGATCCTGGATTTCTAAATAAGATATTATGGACAGATGAATCGTTGTTCACGAGAGAGGGAGTTTTTAATTCCCATAATCAGCATATGTGGTTAGAAGAAAATCCCCATGCGAAAAGGGAAAATTCATACCAGCACAAATTTTCCGTAAACTTGTGGGCTGGCATTATTGGGAATAAAATAATAGGTCCCGTTATATTTCCAAATAGACTGAATTCTCACAACTATTTATTATTTCTAAATAATGAATTAAACGACCTGCTAGAAGATGTCGATTTGGAAACCCGACGAACTATGTGGTTCCAGCACGACGGATGCCCGGCCCACTTCGGCTTGGATGTTCGTAATTGGCTGAACCAACAATACCCCGAGAGATGGATTGGCCGTGGGAGCGAAGTTTTAGCATAGCCTACCCGGTCACCGGATTTAACTCCGCTAGATTTCTTTCTATGGGGAACTCTGAAAGATAAGGTTTACTCAACACCTGTGAACTCCAGAGAAGAGTTGTTAATAAGAATTCAAACGGTGTCAGAAGAAATCAAGAACATTTATGTTAACTTGGATCATGAAATCCGTTCAAGATTGAATATTTGTGCTGAAAACGGCGGTACACATTTTGAAAATCTAATTCATTAAATTACTCGTAATAAAAATACGTAACTGTTTCATGTTGTTGTTTATTTTACTGTAGGTACAGGTTACCATGATCGCTGTTACAACAAAGTCCCTTTCCTATATGAGGTAAGAGATAAGTATGATGTAAAAAAATAAGTAGTATGATTTCCTTCGAATATTATCATGCAAAAAAAAGATACCTAAGACACAAAGTTTCAATAATAATGTAAGAGCACTTTAATGTCGTAACACCTAATAAAGTTTGGATACATAAGTATTTGTGGTATTTTGTGGTGCCAATAAATAAAAATAATTTCAACACAAACATCGTGCTAGACATAACTTGACACTTCTTGTCATTCATGGAATACAAGTCACGCCATTCGCCTTTCATCGTATGATTTCGGAGCGATTCGTGAAGTGTCATGCTCGCTCCCTGTTATTGAACTTGAGATTCCCACCTAAAGGCTTGTTCACAAAGAAGCGGGCAATTAATAAGATTTAATTCGTACTGAAATAGTAATTTAATTAAGACACATAATTAGACCCATGTTGATATAACATTATTTACTCGTACAGTCGTCAAAAATATGTGGTTTAAATCTTTCGGGTTATTAACGGTCACGGTGTATAAAAATACATGTTTTTATTGCTCCTAAGTGTACTTAGTACTTACTTAAAAGTGCAAAATAAAAATAATAAATTAATAATGGTCATGTTATGTTATAAATCACGAACGAGACCCAGTTTTCGACCACTCGAAAGGCCAGTTAATTTTCTCCATACTTACTGTTAACACCAATTAAACCTCCGTTAGGGGATGAATATAATATAGGACGGGATCGCCTTGAATGGTATCTACGTTATAACACCTATATTTTATGCAAATACGTTTCAGCACTGTGTTGATGAGTCCGTCAGTCAGGAGTTCTTTTATATTTATACAATTATATAGTTGTAATATCGCTCCACATGCCGCAGCATTCGTTGTTTGGGGAATTGAGACGTGAACGTGATCATCTCCATGACAACATACGCGAAGGCCGGTTGGTGACTGAAGTTAATATACTTGTCAGCAAATTCGTACCGTACTGCATTGAAATACAAAATTTTCAATGGGACCAAAAACAACTGCGTGTTTAGTGTTTCCGTAAAATGAAAAAAAAAATATGGAGGACAATCATTGGCTGTCAATAATATCGTGACAGGTAGTTAAAATCCGTTTAGGCGATTTGGCGTGATGAAGCCACAATGACACATACCTACCCACAAACGGGTTGGTCTTGGACTGTCTAGACCATAATTTGACTACATTTGATTTTTGCCTTGAACTTTAAATGTCTACTACATAATAGGTCGAGCACTCAAATCTACTATAACACAAATTGACTAGTTCACATAAACCCAAATTGTCTGGATATTCAGGTAGAAAATGAATTTCCAACCTTTTAATATGTATCTGTCTGTTTAAATAAAGTACCTACTCATAAGTACTACTTATAACAAACCCATACTAATATTATAAATGCGAAAGTGTGTCTGTCTGTCTGTCTGTCTGTTACCTCTTCACGCTAAAACCGCTGAACCGATTTGGATGAAATTTGGTATGGAGATCGTTTGAGTCCCGGGGAAGGGCATAGGCTACTTTTTATCCCGGAAAAATACCCTTATCCGCGATAAACGAATTTAAGGCGGACGAAGTCGCGGGCAGAAGCTATATCATATAAAGTAGGTAATGTGACAAACTAATGAAGATTAACCATAATATGTATATCACTTCACTGATAAGCACATTAGTATATAGTACTATGGCAAAACACTTATTAAACCTCTTTGTGTTTATTTTACGATCGTTGAAAAAGTTTTCCAGTTAAATGCGTCCCAAAATAAAATGGTGTTTGGAGATGGTACTTTCAAAGTAGTGCTGAAACCATTTTATCAGTTATTTACATTGGTCACAAATACTGCTTTGATTTCTTGTTGTCAAGAGTTACACAGGACTACAATTATATTGGAAGCGACGATGCCATCATCGTCGTTTGGGTGTCCGCATGAACAGAAACCCAACTCTCATTAAGTTTCTGTTCAAGCTGAAAAGAGAAGCAAGCTATCAAAGCATGACGATGGCAGGTGCCTTCTTGAAACGAGAGAACAAAAAAGAAAGATATTCTTTTTTTAATAGAAGATACGAACGGGAGTTGACAAAGTTAATAGAAAAAGAAATGGCACGAATAATTTTTTTAAAAGGCATAAAAGATATAAAAAAGCATTGCGATGAAATACTATGTGTTTAATAAAGTGAAGACTCCTTTTAACCGACTTCCAAAAAAAGGAGGAGGTTCTCAATTCGACGGAATGTTTTTTTTTTTTTTTCTTTTATGGATGTTCACCGATTACTCAAAGAGTAATTGACCGATTTCAAAAATTTATTTTTGGTTTTATAGAAGGTACTTTCTAGTTGGTCCCATTTAATTTTGGTGAAGATCTGATGATGGAATCCATGAGGAATTGAAATAACTCCTCAAATATTGTAGGCATACATATAGCGATTTTAGTATTATAAGAAACATAATAAGCATTTGCATTCAGAAAGTGTAAATTGGTGAAGTGGAACTGATGCAGAAGACCACAGAATGCCATCGGAACTCCTCAATGATAAATGATTTACGGGTGTCGACAAAATATCTTGAATAATTTAGCTAAGCAAATTCATAGTCACAAATTTAAATGTTCCTGATGAGAATGGTACCATAGAATTGATTTGATGATGGAGCCGGAAGGTAGGCACCAGATCTATGTAATAAAGTAATGTATCCTAGCCGTGTTTGGGCTTGTTCGAATCGTCACGAGATACACTTTTAAGTAACGGTTAACTAAAAAGTGTAAAATGAATAAACTTTTAAACAAAAAAATAAAACCGACTCCAAAAAAAACTAAAAAGTAAAAAATAACTCCATAATTCAGTTTCTTCAAATTACTTACAAGTAACCGTTTGTATACTCAATCTATACAGTATATACAATTAATGTTATTTTGGAGTCGGTGCCATCGTGTCACAACTTACTAAAATCGTAAATTTTCAATATTTTACACATTTTTTATATGGCACCGACGCCAAAATAAGATTAATTGTTTATACTGTATAGATTGAGTATACAAACGGTTACTTGTAAGTAATTTGAAGAAACTGAATTATGGCGTTATTTATTACTTTTTAGATTTTTGGAGTCGGTTTTATTTTTTTGATTATTTACCTTCCAAATTGCCTTTTTTTCATTTGCTGCACATTATATTGTGTATGTGTTAACATAATACATAAATTATTTGATATCGTTCAGTATTTTTATTATTCGCCTTGCATGTACAATCAAAAACAAAATACTGTAGTAGACAAAATGCTTTTCAGGACTAGTCAATTTGTGTTATAGTAGATTTGAGTGCTCGAATCCAAAAAATATATATTACCCATTTTTTAGAGTTCCGTAGCCAAAAATGCAAAAAAAACAGCAAATATCAATGAGTGGCACATATTTTGACAGTACTTTAAAAATAATTTTAAGGTTGCTAGAAAAATGTTTTGGTTAAGTGGATATTTTCGGAAATAATCGCTCCAAAAGCTGCATAATTTGCCCCCCCCCCCCCCCCCCCCCCCCCGCCATGTCAAAAAATATGAAAAAAAACACAAAAATAAAGCTTAATAAACACTTTCAACAAAAATTGTTTTCTACCTGATCGGATGTACCGTTTTTGAGTTATTATCGAAAAACGGAAATTCTTAACAAAAGGACGTTTTTCATATCCTTATTTTTTCCATCTGTAGAGCATTTTTTAACCGATTTCCAAAAAAAGGAGGAGGTTCTCAATTCGACGGAAAGTTTTTTTTTTATGGATGTTCACTGATTACTCAAAGACTATTTGACCGATTTCAAAATTTTTTTTTGGTTTTATAGAAGGTACTTTCTAGTTAGTCCCAGTTAATTTTGGTGAAGATCTGATGATGGGATCCATGAGGAATTGAAGGAACTCCTCAAATATTGTAGGCCTACATATAGCGATTTTGGTATTATAAGAAACATAATAAGCATTTGCATTCAGAAAGTGTAAATTGGTGAAGTGGAACTGATGCAGAAGACCACAGAATGCCATCGGAACTCCTCAATGATAAATGATTTACGGGTGGCGACAAAATATCTTGATTAATTAAGCTAAGCAACTTCATAGTCACAAATTTAAATGTTCCTGATGAGAATGGTACCATCGAATTGATTTAAAGATGGAGCCGGAAGGTAGGCACCAGATCTGTGTAATAAAATAATGTATCCTAGCCGTGTTTAGGCTTGTTCGAATCGTCGGTGCCATATAAAGAATGTGTCAAATATTTATATAATTTTTAGTAAGTTGTGACACGATGGCACCGACTCCAAAATAACATTAATTGTATATAATGTATAGATTGAGTATACAAACGGTTACTTGTAAGTAATTTGAAGAAACTGAATTATGGCGTTATTTTTTACTTTTTAGTTTTTTTGGAGTCGGTTTTATTTTTTTGTTTAAAATTTTATTCGAATGGACGGTTGCGGACGCCTACACTGAGCATGGTCTGACATGCTCTTGGCCGATTTTTTTTAATGTCTTCAATGTTGAAACATGTAATTTTTATAACTTTATAATAGTAAAGATTATCTAAATTTCATCACCTTTCACGATCAGGGTAGGTTACCCTAGCCTATACCAATAGGTATATTGTCGGCAAATAATACGCATTTATGTGGTGAGGCCCGCGAAAAATCATAAATGTAGACTAACAATAGCAGAGGACCTAGATAGTAATTACATTGAGGAACTCCAGAGAAAACTAAAAGCACCGTGAAAAAGACAGTTGCTTCTTTTTCGACAAATCAGGACTACAGTGTCGCTTGAAAACGAAAGGACAGTGATTGCAGATCGGTGTGTAAACACTTGCTTGCGCGGGTGTTAAAATAAATTACGGGAAAAGCATCTTCGCAAATAGGTCGTCCTTCACTATAATGCGTCCGCACATTCAGCGAATGTGTACTTGAAGGCCTCAAATGTGGAACAGATGACATCCACCATACATCCCAAACCTGGCACGGTACCCTACGACGTTTTTTATTTCCGAATATAATACGTTTACAATTTATGAGCTCGGAAGCGGCAGTGATTGGGATCCACGCAGTGTTTTTGTCATTTTTCTCTGCCTATATGTATCCATGGTTGATCAGGGCTTCAGGGTAGGCAGTTTTTCTGTGCCCATTTAGAGCCCCGCTCGTTCAGAGTAGGCAGTGCCTTTGTATGTGCGCCGATATAGACGTTGCGCTACAGGTGCCACGAAGATATGGAAGAGGTCCCTTCTGAAGACTGGATCCACTGCTTCTCATAATGGTTCCAATTAATGCAAAAATGTATAAATAATGCAACCGTATATGTCGAAAAACCATACATGTATGTATCATATTTAATTATTTACTATCATATCTGATCTAATCTATCAAAATCCAGATTGTTTCAGTATACTAGGTTATAGAGTCTGGCTAGCCAAATATTGTTGACAGATATTTCCTTGTGGTATCACCAATTGTCTATGATTTTATAAACGGCTAAAAGTCTGTTGTCAATTAAGTAGGTTGGTGCTCTATAAATATTTTGATACTTTGTGTACTAGTTCTAAAATTTCCTATAACTATGATTAGTTACGTGAATTTTTATATATACCTGAATCTCATACAAAGGACAAAATGTGTAAAGAAACGGATAAACTAGAATTTCTAGAAAATATCAATAAAATCGAAACATCGGAACGTAAGGGGTTACTGAAAACCAATATTCAGAAGAAATCTGCGGACTGGACAGTAGTAATCTATTATAAAATTGTAAAAATTAAATGTCTATAAATTGAAGATATTTTCAGAAAAATGATTGTTATGGACTATTTGGAGGCCAATAAAATGAAATTTTTTTTTTTTGGATTTTATGTATGTTTGTATGTGTCGTTGTGAAAATCGGCTAAACGGATTTCAACTATTTTTGGTACACGGGTAGCTGGGTATCTTCAGATGGTTATAGGATAATTTTTACCCGACTACGCTGAAGAAAAAAAGAGGGTTTATGACTTTTTCTCTTCCGCGAACGAAATTTCGGGCGTCTTCTAGTTTGATATAAAATCATCATTTCGTCTAAAACGCAACTAGTACAAATGGTAACGGGTCTAACAGGCAGCTAGTCTAAAACGCATCTCGTCTAAACTGCAACTGGTCTAATTAGCTACCAGTCTATGTCGCTACTGGTCTATGTATCATCTAGCCTAGCAGACTATTCGCAACTGGTCTATAACGCATTTCGCCTAAAACACAACTGGTCGAATACGCACCTAATCTGAAACGCAACTGGTCTAATAAGACATCTAGTCTAAGACTCACCCCGTTTAAAGCTGATTTAGTCTAAAACGCTCCTAGTCTAAAGTAGATGTCGATCGTCGGTAAGATACAGCCTTTCATTTCCTGTTTATTCTTAAAACCGTGCCAGACACCATACCACCGCCCTTATAGTGGTATTTGTATAATCACGATTAAATTCACGAATTAGTATTTATTAATCACTTTATTACATACATACACACATACATAGAAACTTGAAATAATCCATTGGTAAAACAAATTGTGGCTTGCGACAGTGCCTATTAGATACATGAAAAAATGAAAAATATTAACGTTTGGTTGTATAGCCATTAACTCGTGTTTGTGGCTGTATATACAAATAATTAAAAATAAAAATGATGAAGCAGTTTATATCTGTATTTTCATCTCCATAAACACAGACTTACTATTTATATGCACCGTAACAAAACAAAAATATGCTTATTCCTAACAATATGAAGGGTAATCGTATCTTAAAATAACACAAAAAAATGTACTTCACGAAAGACCAGCGGCCTTTAGACATGACTAAAGACAATTGGGGAGGGGAAAAAATACAACTTACTCATTAAAGCGAGATAGTTTAACTACCTTCTTACTTAACAACTTAATTTAGACATCTCTAAAACAGCTCAGCAGAACTTTTTTTTTTGCATTAAACTGAACTTAAAACTGTTCTTAGTCATCAAGACTTTTTTAAATATTTTTAAGTTCTGTGGTATAGTTTTATTTTACGTTTTAACTCTGACACTTTTTCAAGCTGTAGTTCATCAAGAAACAAACAAAACACAACTTATTACACACACTTAGGTTAGTCGAGCTTTAGACTACTTCCTGCTTTAGAAAACAGCAAATGTTTAGTCAAATGACTACTTAAACCAACTGCATTTTAGACTAGACACTACCTAGGTCAGTTGTGGCTTAGACCCTTTACTACTTAGACCAGCTAAGGCTTAGACCACGTACTCTTAGGCCAGCTGCGTCTTAGACAACTTACTGTTTAGACCTGTTGCAGTTTAGACGAGATGCGTTTTAGACTAGCAGCGTTTTAGACCTGTTACCGCTTGTACCAGTTGCGTTTCAGACGAAATGATGATAACCCAAAAATGTCTAACGACGAGGGTGCCGATAGAATCCCGCTTTTGGCCCAACGTACCGGTGCAACATTACACTAACCAATCCCATGTCCATGTCTATAGGTGATGGATTAATATTATGGTATTATCGAGCTATTCGCCTTGTTACAATGGCATATGGTGAGAAAGTGTAAACATATGTGTTTGTCGTTCTCTGTACTGTACATATAGTGGTAAAAATTATGTGAGCTGACTTTGAGTGCACGTCAACGTATATTTTATTTACTTACGTGTGTACAGAAAATTCAAAATATTTTCTAATATCAAAACTATAATTCCTACTTCACAAAGTGCGACCAACAGAAGATTTTTTGAATTTCGCGCCAAATATTTGGGTAAAATTTCAGTAGCCAGACTCTAGTAGTTTATCAATCTGTACAAGCACAAAGCTTTTTTTTCTATAATCATTTATTTTTAGTGTTCCGTAGGTATCATACTTATACTACTTAAGGAGAAACAAAATTCTGTTTGTACTTATGTTTTTAAAAACATGAACTCCTTTTTCTCAGAATTGATTTCACACAATACTATGGTATTATATGGTAGGCTGAAAGTGCAAAAAATAAGCTTGTGTGAAAGATATTTGCACAAGCATTTAATTAATACATATGAACAACCAATTTCGGTTGACTTAGAATAATGAAATTTGGCAAGAAGTAAGTTCTTACACTACAGATAATGGAAAAGTTCCGAAAAGTTTTAATTTATAGCTACACTAGCTTCTGCCCGCGACTTCGTCCGCCTTAAATTCGTTTATCGCGGATAAGCGTATTTTTCCGGGATAAAAAGTAGCCTATGTCCTTCCCCGGGACTCAAACTATCTCCATACCAAATTTCATCCGAATCGGTTCAGCGGTTTAAGCGTGAAGAGGTAACAGACAGACAGACAGAAACACTTTCGCATGTATAATATTAGTAAGGATATGGATTAAAAATGAGTTCAATTTAATAATGCAGTTGCGTTAAATTTGTTTTGCGGGTCCGACTCGCACTTAGCCGGTTTAATTATTACAATATCAGATCAGTAGATTATTCAAATTAGCATCAAGTGAGAAATCAGTGAGTAATATACGTAAGATCGCTTGATAAAACAAACCACGAGTATTGAAGTTTCAGTTTCTACATCGGTTTTGTTTTGGTCAAAACTAGCTGCAACTGAAACTTCGGTATGTTACTATTATTTCTATTTTACTTTTCTTCTGTGCATGCAGCATGTGATATCAATGTGTTTTCAAATACTTTAATATTACTGTTAATAGGATAATATTACTTACAATATTTACAGCCAAATATAGACATGAAAGACAACATTATTCCAGCTTCCAGCCATAAGCAAGCGCTAACAAATTTTCGTCGAAATCGGTATAATTTGCAATATAGGTACATTTATTTAATCACATGGTGTTACTCGCAACTTCGTCCGCGTAGAGATGCAATTTATAACCTACTAGCTTCTGCCCGCGACTTCGTCCGCCTTAAATTCGTTTATCGCGGATAAGGGTATTTTTCCAGAATAAGAAGTAGTCTATGTCCTTCCCGTGGACTCAAACTAACTCCATACCAAATTTCATTCCAATCGGTTCAGCGGTTTAAGTGTGAAGAGGTAACAGACAGACAGACAGACATACTTTCACATTTATAATATTAGCATGGATGAGTTATTCTGATGTCTTAACAACATTACTGGAAAGTTACGTTAAGATCGGTTTAGTAGTTATTAAAATTAAGAAGAACGTACATACATACATCGGTACGAACTTTCACTTTTTTCACGTTTATAATATTACTAGCTGTTGCCCGCGACGTCGTCCGCGTAGAGATGTAATTTATTATAGCTTATGTCCTATTCTGGTATATAAGGTACGTAACTGGAAAGTCTCATAAAAAATTGTCCAGTAGTTTTTGAGATTAAGCGGAACGTATATACATACTTTCACGTTTATAATGTAGTAAGGATATATATAGGATTAGGACTGTACTAATAGATCTGTAATATCTCCCGCTGGCACTGAACTAACACGTGTCATGTACACGTTGGGATGGAATTAATTACGCATTGTACAAGTAAACTGAGTAATGCAGTAGAATAGGAAATAATTGATGAATAGATAAATAATCCGCCTCTAGAAAAACACTGATAATGTTTCAAGGGCTGAACCAATTTTCTTGAACCATAGCTAATGCACATGTAAGTAATACCTGACAGAGGGTGCACGGCACGAGTACTTTAAATATAATTCATAACCTAGTACCGATGTCTCCCCCAGAAAGGGGGGAAACCGGGACTAACAATTCCTGATGGCCCCCTCAGGGGCTTGACCAGGGGGGACACGGATCCGACGCTGCTATGCGGCTACACTCCACACAAAACACCGATCAAGTCACCTTTTTTAAGCACAAAAAAATAAATCAAATCGGCCCATCAGTTCCAGAGCTAAAATAGAATAGACAGTTTAGATATTAATTCCGAGAAGTTTAAAGCATCCATTAAAGAGTAATATCAAAAACATATCAAATTACATTGCCTCCGATTTCTAAATAATACACCGTAATTAGAATTAAACCAAACGCGTAATAGATTAAAATTGTCCAACATTTGTTCAAGTTTTAATAGCAATAATTTTAAGTGATCGCTTTACTAAATAAATATTTTCCTTTTTATCACAAAATATTTTACTTACTTATTATACAAATAAAACGATGTTTTTCATTTTCAACTTGTAAAACATTAATTTCTAGTTTTACCTATTTCATCACGAGTGCAGTTTCTAATAGCACTTTTTTTGTGGAAATCTAAATTTTGTTATTTTTTCTTCTTCTACGCTACAAATTGTTTGTTTCGTACGTTCAAAATACGAAAGATAATTAAAACCACTGAAAAAACAATATAGAAACATGTGATTGCCAACAATATTATCTTTTACCTAATTGCTTAGGGTTAGTTAATGTTCTGAAATTGTTCATAATAATATCAAGACACGCGGCAGCGTATCAAGCCAAGTTCAAGCAAAGGAACTGGCTACCAGCGCCTCGTGTAATATTACACGAACTTCTATAACTCAAAACCTCTTTAACGTAAACACATAAAACTATGTGTGTTTAATTATATCTATAAGGACATCTAGAAGCTCAAATTTCATGAAGCTAGCTCAATCGGTTTTAAAGATATAAAGGTCAAAAAGTCGTAAATTTTAGCACTGACTGACTGACATATAGTACCTAAACCTAACCTACTTCCAGATGACCTAGAATAATGAAATTTGGAATCCAGCTCGGGAATTGTGTGTAAGCGAAGGAAAAAATCTTAAAAAAAAAAAAAAAAATAGGGGGGTCCCAATAAAAAAATAATTTGACGTGATAACGTTTTGTAAATCTAAGAACACCGGCTGCATCTACGAAAAAGTGTCACTAGCCGCTCGTTATATTCCGATTGCGATTACGACTGTGCGACTGCGTACACGGGTAGGTGGGTAGGTAGGTGGGTGGGTAGGTAGGGGGGTAGATAGGTGGGTAGGTAGGAGGGTAGGTAGGTGGGTTGGTGGGTAGGTAGGTAGTGGCCAGTTTCTATCAGATATATATATGCATATATATATATATATATATAGTAAAAAAGTTATTAAATATAAATATATATATGTTTAATAACTTTATAAAATGAAAACTGGCCAAGTCAAATCTAACCTACTTTATGATCTCACATTTTTAAATAACAGCAATTGTTATAGATATCTAATAAAGCAATTATTTTGTTCCTATAAATACATATTTGAATTTTGCATAGAACTTGGCACTCATTTAGATCTCCATTCTTTTTGCGGCGAAGCCCACAGCCAAACATTATTTTTGAATTGAACTTGGCTCTCCTTTTTTACATTTATGTTTTTGGTGGGTTTATTACAAATATAAATATTCGTCTGTATAGCAAAATGATCCCACTGCTGAGTTGAAAAATTAAATTTTCCACAAGAAACCACAGTTATATTTACCATACGCCGATGAATCACTCGCTACCCTCAGGATTCTAACTTAGAATCACTTGCTCCGCTCGTGTTTTAATAATAAAATTCTTCGCTTACTCAACATCGGCACTCGCAGCACGAAACAACTAGGATTTTTGCACAAACTATTGTCTTAAGCAAGTCGGAAAAGGATATTAAAACGATATTAAAATGAAGCCTACGAAAGAATGCTATGCACGCATTCTTGAATAGATTAGTGACGACGACAGCGAGTATTCGACGAGGGCCCTCACAGGTACCTGTGAGCTCTCGTTAGGACCCTTGAGTGTTCTGGGGAGCCAGCCTTATTTCAAACATAATGGAGGCAGGGCGCGAGGGAGAGTGGACAAAAGGCGTGCGAAGGTCAATGTTTCCAATGGTAAAAATATTCGATTGGGCGTATTTGTTACTATGAATAGGTATCCGCACTCATGTTGTGTACTTCATAAGGATTTTCTAAAAATAAATCCGTCTCTTCCGGAAGTACAAGTCCCTCGAACATAATTTTATTAACCAGCGATAATAAAATAGGGGTGTTATACGTTTGACGGGTCTGTGTTTGGCGCTTGAATGGATTCATCGATTTCAATTTAGTGTTTTGTGTTAGAAAAGCAACATGATCGAGCGTGTTTTTAGCCATCAGCGGTTTGAGGATTATGAAGCTGTTTCTAGACGTCTCAGGGTTTTGTATTTACCCTCGACGAATAAGAGGGGTGTTATAAGTTTGACATGTTTATCTGTGTACCTGTATATCTGTGTTTCTTCGTAGTTCTTAAACGGATGGCCGACTTTAATTTAGCTATTTTGTGTTTGACAAATTGGAAGTGTTCTGATAGACTGATCCAAGAAAATCAGTATAGCTGATTGAAAATAATCAATCCTTTTTTCTAAACGTGTCGGGTTTTTTTAAAATTCTAACTCAACTGTTACTTATTGGTATTTTGGTGGATATACACTAGGCACATTCTAAATTTTGGTAGGAAGACTAAGGACATCTAAGGCTTAACTTTACCGTGTTCTCTTACCTAACTAACTAGGCTAGGCATTTGGCTGATTACGTCCATCAATATCGACTACGCTGGCTTAATGCCTTAATAGGCCGTTAAAAATCAAAACTATCGTGAAATTGGACTTAATAGCTTTTACTTGGAAATTTTACTAAGCTAGTAAATAATGTTGCATTATTGTCTGATCTACAAGAAATAACGACCCCTTTAACTAACCTTTCTTCGTAAATCTTAATGCGAAATGTTGGTAGGCCTATTCACTAACGGCGATGTAATTTTATCATGATACGTTTTATTTTTTTATAAATATATAGGTACTTTAATTTTGTATTGAGTCTCACAAATGTTCACTTACCTCGCCATTTAAGAAGCAGTAGATCAGAGCTATGAAGAAACCCTGGAAAGATCTCAGGAAGTGGGTGGAATAGCTCCATATAGCAAACATCCAGACTCCGCCATTCAGCGGTGCTTCGATCATGTTAATGACGTTGGTGATACCTAGCAGCGGTAGCAGAACCATGGCGGCGCGAACGGCTTTCCTGGAATGTAGATTTACGTGAATATTGTGTGACCTCACTACCGTTTAGCGTTCAAGTGCACTCGTATCTGGGTCGTTCTTATTATATACCGACTGAATCTGTCTCCGCCACAATTAATCATCTTAATTACGTTACAAACTACATACTTTGTTCACGGAGGAGAAAAAAAGTCATAACCCTTTTAACAGTCGCGTTAAAAGTTTGCTTTGTACATGTACCAAAAATGGTTTAACTCAGCCGTCTTGACATCATCAAACAGCAAAAACACATAGGTACTTACAAACAAATAAAAATAATTATAGACTGCGTGTTCTTCCAATATGTATGTACTTACGCCATTACTTAATGCTAAATTATTATAATTTGTCGTAGTTCGTTTACTGATAGGATTAGGCAAGACTTACAAAGTAATTACCTAGATTTTAGGTCATCCATCTGTGCTTAGGCGCACCAAATTAGCAAAAACTGGACATAATTCAATAACGCATAAAGTAAGTATCAAATATTAATTAGACATATTAATGAACAAATCCAGGGTCATAACCGTATTGTATAAAAATCATGTGATATCCTACACTACCTAACTTTTTCCTAAAAGCAGAATAAGTTAAGTAGTTAACCAAATATCATGTAAGATTGTACCTAAGTATAATTTTGAGGTCATTCAAATGCGATAATTTAATAGCAAACATAAACTGAAACCAAATTGCATATGCAAGTTCCTTTTTTTTCTCAGTTTTAATCTGTTCGTAATAAATAAAGGAGCCAAAATCGTAACTATGATGTTATTTAGTATATTCTTACGTTATATGGCGTCTTTTTAGATATTTATAACACTTTTGAAGTAATTGTGTACCTATTTTGTAGAGATGGGCCTAATATGGACTTTGCCGAAAACGAATATTTGGCCGAACATTTGGTTCAGTTCTTACCGAAGCGAATATTCGCCCTAATATTCGGTTCGGCCTACTTTATTAAAACAACTCTGGGTTTTCTGACAAAAAGAATTTGCAAAAGAATTGTACAGAAAGAATTTGCAATAGAATTGTATTAATATTTTGAGGCATATTATCTCTTTTTGGTAGTTGCTTAGAATGCTGAAATAGGATGTCATTCCGGCGAATAACGAAACATCGCTCGTTATTTACTTTGTTTATTAGGTAAATATTCGGCAATATAATCGAACTCTTTGGCCGAATACGGACATTGAAAAACTTGCCGAATATGCCAAATACCGAATATTTACCGAATATTAGGCCTATTTCTACTATTTTGGTTTTCCAAAAATTCCCATAATTTGTGACTTTAGAAATCTGCAAAGAGAATCTGTTTAGTTTTAATTTATCAACACATATAATAATATGTACTACTCAGAATAAATTGTTCAATTAGAATTAACTAAAAATATGGATACTATTGCCATGGATTCACACACTTGGGCACTTGGTATTAATGAGATTGACCAGATAAATTTGAAGTTAATGAAATTCTTTAATGACTCTGGTATGGTCAGCATGTAATACTCTTCAACATCCACAAGACGTGTTGTTTACGTCTTTATTATAATAACGATGAGTTACGATATATTTAGCGCTTTGGCTGTTACAGACTATTTGATGCTGATAATACTTAGGTACCAAACCTAAACCAATGCAGTAAGAACAAACAAACAAACAAACAACATGTTTAAAACGTGATAGTCGCTTATTTACAGTTTTGATAAACTATTAGTACATTACCATCATATTTCATCATATAAAATATTTATAAACTTACATAATTTTTTCCAATTCGGTGCTTCCGCTACTTTTCAATTTGATGATAAGCACCTTCATTATATTCAACAAAAATACCATATTTATCTGGAAAAGAAAATATAGGTGTTCATAAAAATAAAACTTGGGCAGTTACATATGTAATTAAGATATTTTTTTTATGTAATATGTGGCAAACGGGCCGACCAGTTATTTAATATTTAGCGACAAAAAAATGTATGTTTCTCATGTCTTCTTCGATTGTAATAATTCGAAATATTATACAGGATGATTGGTAACGGGATGAAAAGCTGTAAGTTTATGCCATTTAGAACATTTTAAGACAGACATGTCTTAGACAAATGTTATCCTTTTTTTCGACAATAGTAGGAGTTTTCACAGAATAACCATAAAACTAAAATAAAATAAAAACATTATAACGTTTGTCTAAGACACGTATGGCTTAAAATGTTTTAAATGGCCTATACTATCATCTACTTTCGGTTTTGCATCCTATTATCAAGCACCCTGTATGTACCTATATTCCTTCCGACACAAAAAGAGGAGTGTTAAGTATAATGTATATTTTTGAGGAACCTTGAATAAGTTAAAGGCACAGGTTAAAAATTAACTATCAATGATATAACACAAAAATGATTAATTTTATCATCTTCCGTGGGCTGGAACTAAAGTTTTTAGGAACGGAACCCTTATAGTTTCGTCATTTATGTCCGTCCGTATGTCAAATGCATTTTACTCAAAAACTACAAGATGTATATTCATGAAATTTGGAGGATAGGTGTCTTGTATAAGCCGCTACTTAGTTAAATACTAATAAAATATATTTCTAGAGAGGCACTCCATACATGTAATGCGCATATTAAAACAAAAGCAAATATCATGTTATTTCGACAGTTCTTTTTAAAAGCTTTTGAAGGTTCAAAAAAAAATCCAGAATAATCGATCCGAAAGTTGCAAAAATTGTGTCCCCCCCTCTGTTTTTTGAAAAAAATACAAAAAATAGCTCAATAAATACTTTCCAAAATAATTGTTGAGTTATTACCAAAAAACTGGGCTTCTTAACTAAAGGACGTTAGTACCGTGGAGATACGCTCCTTTGCTAGTGCACTTTTTCATATCGTATTTTTTTCATCATAGTGCATTTTTTGTATGAAAGGCTGCGGAACCTTACACTGAGCATGGCCCGATATGCACTTGGCGGTTTTTATATATTCGAACCATTTCAACTAAAATAGACAATAAGCAATACAGTAAATTAAGAAAAAAATAGGGTCTAAAGTGGGTTACTTATTCAGCTTGTACCTCACTATGTCTCATATATTATATTATACCCCGATTTATCCTTCCTCCTAAAAAGAAAACATTCACAGGAGCCATCTCAACATGATTGCAAGCCGCCTTTGTAGCTTGAGTATAAAATGTCTGATTATTTATTTTAACGTAGTTATAATATAATACAAAACACGCAAATAACTCAATTAATCTTAACAATAATTTTAGGAACAACGCTGGTTTCCTTATCATCTTAAATACTGCGTCAGCTGGCCTCGACTTGCCGAGCGGTGCTCGCGGAGTTCACGTGCCCACTTAAGACCAATCGCAGCGCGATATTTGAATAGCCACGCCAGTACATATTTATAGGTCAAAATCAAAAGTTGGTATATTTGCTTCTAACTGCTGCTACTTTAATATCATGAAATTTATGATTTTCAATCACTAACGGCTCTGTGAGCCGTAGACCTCACGAGTCCTTCAACCCTCGTATCTCAGCCATTAAAAAAAAAAACAATAAAAACGGAAAAAAACATAATTATCGGAACCTGGTCACAAAATTTCAAGCAATCCGTTGAGAAATGCGACTTGTAGACACGGAAACGCTTCGCTCTCTCGATCAAAAATAATCTAGGACAAACTCATTTTAGGCACACATCAACAAAATTTGTTGGAATCTACTGGAACCTATTTTTTAAAAATACCCCCAAAAAGCCATTCTAGAAATGCACCCCTAAGTAGTAATCCATAGAAAACAACAGCTATAACGTATTTGACCGAACGTAGCGAGCAAAGCGTCTCCATTACACCTTGGGAAAAAATGCCTTCGCACAACTCTCCGCGACAACGCTTCTCGCGCGACATAGCATCACCCGTCTTTTTCGCATTCTATTGAAAGGAAATAGACAGACAATCTTTATCACGCGACAAAGAGTCGCGTATCACAGTAGTGCTAGAGGTTTTTCATTTCTCAACTCATATCTGTGAAATTTTGTGAGGAGATATGATAGTTATGTGGATTTTTTGTCGATTCAGTTTGTGGAAAATTTTCAAAATAGCGTATATATGGTTGAAAGACACGCGAGATCTGCAGCTCACGGAGCCACTTGTCGTAAAGTATGTTTAACCGAGCGAGCGTAGCGAGCGAAGCGTGTCTGTTCCAGCTTAGGCAAAAATACGTTCGTATTTCTATCCGGCTATTCTCCTCTACACTACAGGTCGCATTTCACTACTGATTTTCGTGAAATTATTTGAGCAAATTCTATAATTATATGGAATATTTTTGTCGATTCATTATGGCTTTTTTTTTTAAGTAAATGGCGAATTGGTGGTTGAATGACTGGCGTGGCCTACAGCTTATAGAGCCTCTAGTTTCTAGGGTTTTGTAGCTAAAGTGGCAAACACGGAACCCTTATAGTTTCGTTATGTCCGTCCATATGCCACAGGCATTTTACTCAAAAAATACAAAATGTATATTGATGAAATTCTGAGTATAGGTGCCTTGTGTTAGGCGCTACTTAGTTTGATAGTTGAATAACAAAATAATAAAAAAATAAATGATTAAAAGTACTAACGACTGCGGAACTCTATACTGAGCATGGTCCGACATGCTCTTGGTCGGCTAATACTTTTATTTATTTGCTAACATCATCTATTTCATTGTAGAATGATATTTACAATATCTCGAATTGATACAATATTATTTTGTCCAATAATGTAGTGCATAGTTTGTCCGACATTTTATGCGCGTTTCCAACGTTTAATGAATTTTGAGCGGAATGAATAAAATAGTACATATTAAGCACTCAAGTACAAAAGGTTTGACCCTTATACATTTACTCCTATAAATAAATGAAGGAGTCCCAGTTATTTAGATTATTATTATCAAAAAAAAAACTTCTCAAATTTCTTTCAAAGTCTGAAATAACCTGAATCACACTTTTACACAATTACTTACTTACGAAGATCTGGATTTTAAAACACGCCAAAAATACCTACCAAGAGCTTATTGGACCATACTCCTCAGTTTAGGGTTCTGTTGTCTTTACTATACAGAAAGGCATATATACGTAGGTCAGTCGATAAATTTTGAGATAAAAAAAACTATTGAAGATATTAGTATTATTTATTTTACATTTTTTCAAAATACTCTCCATTACTTTCTATACAAAGTTCAATTCGTCTGAATCGACTTTGGAAGCACTTTTGCAAGTCTTCATCAGATAGGTCCGAAATTGCTCTTTCATATGCAGCCACGGCTTCTTCAGCACTCGAAAAAAACTTCCCTTTTATTTTTCCTTTCACCACCGGGAACAAAAAGAAATCGCAGGGAGCTAAGTCAGGACTGTAGGTTGGATGTGGTAAGGTTTCTATCCCAGCTTTCTCAATAAACGCCTTTGTTCTGAGGGACGTATGTGAAGAGGCGTTATCGTGATGCAGCAAGATTCCCCGAAGTTCAGTCTTTGGTCTCCTCTCTCGCACTGCTATGAAAACTTGCGGCAATGCTACTGTAGTATACCAATCAGAGTTGACTGACCTATAATTTTCCAGCATTGATGTTGATAAATGTCCGCCCCGTGAAAAGAAACTAGCTACCATTTTTTTGCCGACGTTACGAGGTCTTTGTAGTTTTGTTGGTAACTTTCCCTCTGAGAAGACCCATACTGACGGTTGCCGCTTGTTTTTCGGGTCATATTGGTAAATCCATGTTTCGTTATCTGTAATTATTTCCGATACACGCCGCGATGTCCCGATGTCGAATCGTAGACGCATCTCACGACACCAATCTACACGAGACCCATACTGACGGTTGCCGCTTGTTTTTCGGGTCATATTGGTAAATCCATGTTTCGTTACCTGTAATTATTTCCGATAAACGCCGCGATGTCCCGATGTCGAATCGTAGACGCATCTCACGACACCAATCTACACGAGCCTGTTTATCAGTATCGGAGAGCAAACGTGGACTTCAACGACAACAGAGCTTCCTTACTCCAAGAGGTTGATGTAGAATGATGCTAACGCTCCCCGAACTGACGCCTAAGATATTCTCTATGTCTTTGTATGTTATTTGTGGATCTTCTCGCAGATTTCAGTAGTCCACACGCATTCTGCAGTTACTGCTGTTTGCGGGCGACCACTTCGGTGGTCATCTTCGAGGCTGGTTTTACCCCTTTTAAATTCGTTGAACCATCTAAAAACTGTTGCCCGTGAAGGAGCAGAATCTCCTAACGCTGACTGCATTCGCTGCAAACACAATTGTTCAGATAAACCAAATTTAAAATCATAAAATATCCACGCAAATGTTCGCGGTTAAGCTCCATCGTTACAAAGAAAAAACGCGGGAACCGTTTTAGAAAAATGACTGTAACACATTCATTTTTTAAATTGGAGCGAATCGGCAACTTGTGTTCTATTTTTAAATAAATTTGCTTTTTAAAAACATATAATTCAGGTGCGTTCCATTTTTGAATTTCGAGCATCTCAAAAGTTATCGAGTGACCTACGTACCTGCGTAGATGAAAAAAAAAATATTGAAAAAGTGCACCAGCAAAAGAGTGATATTTTCATGCCATATACGTCATTTTGTTAAGAAGCGCAGTTTTTTGGCAAAAACTCAAAACGGTTTACCCGATCATGTTGATTTTTTTTTTTATTGTAAGTAAGTATTTAATAAATACTAGTTATTTGCTTTACCTATATAATTATTTTCGTATATTTTTAACTTACTGTTGAATAGTTAACCGGGACACAATTTATAGATTTTTAATCTTTATGCCGTCATTTGTTATATATAACTATATAACAAATGGCGGGCTTAATTGCCTTGGTAAGTAAGTTGGGAGGGATTCTTTCCGAACTCTTCACTTTTTCATCAAAATCATAAATTGTTTTTAAAAGAACTGTCGAAATATGTGCCACTCGTTGTTGTTTGCCAAAAAAAAAATAACTTCAGGATGTATTAAGATTAATTTATGTTATTTAACTATCAAATTAATCTATAGATTACTAGATCTGTTGATATATTGATGAAATTGGGAATATACTCCAAATTTCATCGATATATCTAGTATTTTTAAACGTCGGAATGACTTTTTTTTATAAAATGTCTGTGATATACGGATGGACGAACGGACAGACATAACGAAAGTATAAAAGTGAAAAAGAACAAAACCCTAAAAGCTATTTTAGAATATCTCAGGTACTCAACCTCCCGTTAGTCGTTCACATTTTCTCGTACTTATAAATACTATTGTACTATTTGCATAATCGGATCTTTGTGTAACGCACAAAGGACATAACTCCTGAACCTTTCGGCTTATGACGAATACGTGTATATATTACTTATAACGAGATTATAGCATTAATATGTAACTCGGGATTCACTCTTAAATAAATCATCGTCTTTACCTAATATTAGCGTGACATTTATTACCAAATTATCGGGTTTGGCTCATTCAGGTATTTTTACCAGCAGATCGTCGGTAAGTCGGAGTGTGGTCTATCAATAATATTTTCACACTTTTTAGAACTGTTAGAAGTTGTAGTGTGTGTAGTTGTTGTTAGAACTGAGTAGTTCTGGTAGGTAATTCTCATTGCGCGGAAAACTTTTAAATAGTAACACCGATGGAAGTGAATTGATAGTTAACCAACTTGTGATGAGCTGAACGTATACCTCTACGGTGCCAAGCAATAATTTAGTGATTATGGGAGTAAAAGAACGCGTGAGGTGTGTGAAGGTCTTTAGGCCGCGCACGTAAGGTCGCGGAACAGACGTGTCAGCGGCAGAATCCCCCGCCGCGGCCCACTCCACGGGAATCTGCGGTTACAGCTATATTTCTACACCTCGTGACACAAGTATATATGTTTTTACTTACTTGAAGGCAATGAATTGGGCATCATGAGGCCCTTAATCATAAAAGACACAAGCACATGTGAAAACGGTGGATCTCCTGGAAAAATACGCTGTCAGGTTTACGAAAGGAGTTAGTTAGCCGCAGTAAAGGATGTCTGTACAGACCTATTGATGACAAATCTTCGTAAAGGACATTTTGGCGAAAATTAGTTAAACGTACAGTTTTGTTCAGAATTTCATGGGTTATCGTTCTGTATTCAACAAATATGTCTTAAAAATACTATAGCTTCCTTGATGTCATTTAAGCCCTTAATTCATCATAATAATTTTCCATGAGCGTGCGATCAAGATGAGTGTAAAAATACATTGTCTTGTCTTTTGCGATTTATGCTAATATGATATTATCACAATGACATGGAATATACTAGGTTGTAAAGGGCTTTTCTCTTATAGGGGTTTTGTCATTTTCGGCCTTAAATTAATTGGATACGTCCAAATCCGTAAAGGTCTATAATGTTAAATGGATAGTTATTTGGCCCTTTATAACATAGAGGCATAATTAATTTATTACGAATTTACAATAGTTATCTCTAAGATAATGTACATTATAGTGAATCAGTAATGTTTGTCGTGCAAAGCAGAGCGCAATTTGTTTATGTTTATCTTTTTTTCTGAAGCTACTTCCTTCTTGTAGACAATCCAAGCGGCCGAACGGGACCCCTTGTACTACTAGACTTATTAATAATTGATCGTTTCAATGATGAGGAGCTTCTTCTCACGATCTAACACCCATTTTGAGAGGATGCCAAAACGTTGTTCGCAACATTGTGCGTGTTAATATTTGTTCTCAATAAAGATGTAAGTATTTAGGTAAGCTCCTTAGAGCTTGTGCAGCGTAATCAAGCAAGTGATGGATCGCAGTTTTTCGCTGTTGTGATTTGTGATACTACCAGACGTAAAGAGCAGAAAAGTAACATCAATTGTTAGGAAGTTGGGTAGGGGACCTAGCTTGAAATTGTGTTGCCACTCGTTCATGTGAGTATTAAAACCACTTGATAAAGAAGTTCTGCATCCCGTCTGGCCAGGGAATTTCCCAGTTTTGAGCCGTGCGAGCCACACATCTTACGTCACCGGAACTGATAGTAACAGCTGGTTTAGATAGGTTCACACTCACACTCGGTAATAGGCACCAACCAGATACTCCTAAACGTGAGTGAACAGAGTCCTAAGCGTGCTGATACGCCAGGCAGGGTCACCACCGGCGTTCCACGGTCCTCGGAAACTTGACTCGGTAGCAAACTACGATGACCCCGCATTACAGATAGCGTGGGTACCTGCTGGCTAAATTTTTACTATAGAGTGCAGATACGAGTCTAACAAAGGGTCTAGTATCGTACTAGTGCTTAGTTACTTCTATTCATGAATAGACGTAAAACATTCTGAGTAAAAATAACGTGCACGATCGAGATTAAAACAATATGAACACCTCTGGGAAATTCAATGTTCCCAATTGCTTATTGGCCCAGGTACTTTTGAAGCTTACGTAATTAATTATCCTTTTATACCTATACCTCGTTCTCGACTAGCTACGAGCTAGTAGGTATAGCGGTATCTCTCTTGCATTTTTGTATGCAAATGAATGAGGCAAAATCGGTTGATAAGTGGGCGTAAACAACTGCACCTCGCTGGAACGCTTGGCTTACATGCCGTCGCTTGGGATATTTGTTTATTTATTATTCCGTTTCATTATTGTACGTTGTTACGGAACCCTAAATGTGGCAACATTGTTATTATCAATTCTGCTAATTTGACTAATCCCTGCCGAGCACACAGGTCACGTACAAGCCATAAAGAACATATTTTATGATGACAAGTTCGCGAAACTATTAGAAACTTAGAATATGTTATGTGAAGCAGTGCCAAGATGCATATAAAAGGGGTAGCACGGCACAATGAGAGCATTCTGGGTCCGATCCTCTCCTCGAACAGTTGTAACTACATCTAAATATAAATCTTAATATACAAAGATTAATTATCTCCGGACCTTTTAATTCAACAAGTTCCTGCAAAAACTCCAGTCAGCGTGTTCCTCCTCATTCAACATTCGAAAAGCTCCCGAAAGGACGACTTTTCTACGTATTTTTTTATTGGGTTACTAAATTATGAACTTAATATCATGAAACTAAGAAACTTACATGTTCATGATTTTTCATCATCAATATGTACTTGAAAAATACATAGTTCATAGACGTTAAAATATTTAATAATTTAAGATGATACAATATCTCATTGTTACAAATAAAACCATGTGTTTGTGCGTAAGAATATTAAATTAATTCAAATTTAATTTGAAATCTCTCTGTTTCCACTGGTACGAGCATATTTATTGCTACGTGGTAGAGGTAATAACCTCTACCATGTGCTTAATGTTCTATAAACAAGCCAGATAAAAATTGGAAAAATAAACTAACAACGATGAGCACTATAAAATATAAATATAGTTACCTCATTAGAAGTTAAAATTTGTGCAAACTACTCACTTTGAGAAAACAAATAAAGGTGTCCATATACATGCCAGATGAGCCTAATGTGTAAGGCTAGTTACACATGTATTATTATATTGTACTAACATACGCGATATAATACGTTTAAATTGTTTTATTTCAATGAGTGATAATTGCGGAAGCAGAAGAAAATATTTTAAAGGACCTACATAAAAAAGGGTTTTTTCTAGTTTTTTGAAACCATCGTAATGTTAAGTGTTCGAGTTTTGGCCCGGTATTAAGTGCTTCTAGAGAAAATAAATAAACATTTTGATTTTGAATATTGGCGCGAAAACAATACTAAAACTTGTTCCCACTTCACTCATCCCTGCATAACGCACACATGAGGAGGTACTCGCAGAGCTGTTGATGTTACCTACTGACAATATATTTAGTACTTTAGTCTTCTCCTGAATCCATTCATACTATCATTATATGATGTAGTTTTATTTATTTCATACATTGATTAAAATATCTTTGCATACCTACTCAGTAATCAGATAAGACTATATGGTTAATTACAAACAGAACTGCGACACCATGACATAACTAAATCATTTGCACACAGTAGAATTTACGTATTACGCCATGGTAACACACTATCGGTTGTCAAGTGTCAATTTTGCTTAAAGGCACTCGATACCAGGGCATGAAAGTCCCTTTTTTTTTGTAACGAGTGGTTAAAGGGCAGACGAGCCACCTGATGGAAAGTAGTCATCGTCGCCCATGGATATGTGCAACACCGGAGGAATCGCCCATATTTTGCCAACCTTTGAGAGCCCTGTTAACTCGCTTCTTGAAGAATCCCATGTTATAGCGTTCTGGAAATACCTCAGGGGGAAGGTTATTCCACAACTTGCAAGTGCGTGGTAAAAAAGACCGTGATGCCCGTTTATTTTTGGGATGCCAAGCATGCAGATAATGGGGATGTACTTTGCCCCTATTTTAAAAACTAGAAGGTGCCCGCCCGCAACTTCGTCAGCGGTGGAGAAAAAAAATCATAACCCTCTTTTTTCGATAAATACACATACAAACATACAAAATACTCAAAAATAAAATTATTTGATTTAGTGACCTGCAAATAGTCGGTTATATATATATTTCTTTTAATATCTTCAATGTACAGAAATTTTATATTTACAATTTTATGGTATAGGTATATGGTATAGTAGGTAACATTAACATTCATAATAATATATAGATGTTAAGTGTCAACTAACGACAGCTATAAACAAACAATAAACATTGGGTTATTGACATTGGCACAAGCTGCGAGCTGCCATATTTGAAAATAATAATAACATTGGGTTACAAGTCGAATTTTTCCGGAAAATAATAAGTACACGAAACAAGACACAAGAGATAATAATACATCCAAAATGTGTGCAGTCCGTGCATGCGGCAACACTACTTTAAATGTATGTACAGGCAAACCCTTTGCCAGAAGTAAGGAAAAAGAGGTTAAAATTGGTAGGTTGCAATACTTCTGCAATATCGAGTAAATCGACGATTTATTTTCGCGAACATCATTTTGATGTAGGTACAACGTAGAAAAACGATTGAATAAAACGAATTTGAATGACTTCTGTGGATTTTTAATATTAGCTTGAAACTTGGGGAAATATTTTGCCGTAAACTTTAGCTACATAATATTTTCTTCTGTTTCCGCGATTATTACTCATTGAAATAAAACAATTTAACGGATTATATCGCGTATATTAGGTATCTCATTTTAGTTCCCGAAGACGAAGACGGAAGCTGGAAAGCTTCCGAAACGTCGGGAACTAAAATGAGATAATATACGCGATATAATCCGTTAAATTGTTTTATTTCAATTTAGCTACATAGTTTTTGTGTTTATTATACTTATTTGACGTCGCCTGCGGCAAGTCAAGCCACGTGAAGTGACGCCATCTTCTTCAAGGGCTGTTCAATTCTGGTCACGTGACACGCATAAAAAACATTTAATTCGATTAATCTAAAACAATGCCCTTCACAGGAACTCCAAGGTTAGTTTTTATAAAAATAGAAAGAATTTATTCTCCTCCATTGTCAGATTATATTTGTAGATGGAATGGAAGCAACCCTATTGTAAAGGACATCTATCTTATATTATGTTTATGTACATTTATTGCGACATTTGCTAACGCAAGTTAAATATAGTCAATATCTAAGTATTTTTTCTCATACATATAAAACATATAGGTCAATAAACAAAAAAGTTATAAGTATTTTAAGAAGAAAAAGAAATTGTTTTTCGCGTCTACTGAAAACTAGCATTTAATCTTTCATGACCAAAGGTTTCGATATTATTTTAAAAACAATTGTAAATAAACCATATGCACAGATATATAATGTAATTATCTAAACTTTCACATATCCATACGTGTTGCATGTATTCAGAGTGGCACTGGACGCTGATAAAAAAAAAATCATCATTCCCTAGTACTTTTTGCCGGATACGCTTTTAACTACGGCTATGGGTCGGGGACCTTTGAGAGGGTCTTGTCGGATACATTTTTTTCTATGACCGGTAACGCATTCAGTTACCTGAATTTCCTTATATAAATTGGTAAAGATTTTATACATACAGATCTGTTGCACATTTCGTACTTCGGAAGCTAAAGGCAATTTGATACTGACTGTACAGCAGTATATTTTTAATTTAGACAAACCCATTGGTACTTGGCGGCCGCTGTGCTTCGAACCACTTTTATAGCCTGGTGTCATAATGGATAGCCACTTACCAAAGTTTATTTATAATTTAAAAAGAGGTAGATAGGTTACCTACACGATAATCAATCTGACAATATTGCAGTAAAACACTAATCGTAAATGCTTTTAGACGCTTTTATTGAGTAATTAGTGCATAACTCACCATGCATGATGGCATTTTTGTTAATTTGACGCATATTGGCGTAGTTTTGGTGTGCCATTTTCGGAGTCCGTATAACCTATCTACCTCTTTTTATGTTATATCATTGCCCAAAATGATTACATTAAGAACATTATTTTAAAATACTTATTACATACCACTATAACTGCCAGCCTCGGACCTTGGACAATCCAATATATCGAAAGGAAGTTATATCCATACCAGCAACTGAAATAAAAAAAAGCAACAGAAATTACGATTATTAATTTAATTGAAAATGATATTTTATTTACGACAATGGCCAACAGTCCACTTTTACACAATTAAGTAGCTTTAAACATGGGCTAGAAATACTCGTACACTACAATAACATTGCGTACGTATTCGGTACCAATATTTACACTGGAAATCATAAATAATGTAATCCCGTTGCGTTTAAAGTGCTTAGGTATTAATCGACATCAAAGCTAATCCGTCTACACGCACTTATTAAATACCCTGAAAATATTTAGGATTTACGGCCACACTAGAATCATAATTCATACAGACGAGTATTACCCTATTTTACACATATCGACCAAAATAGTTTAAGTGTAACAACATACAAAAATCCAATTTCTTTTTTTTTATACAGTGCTCAAAATGTGCTACTATTACGTAGCTGTTTAGAGTGCGGAAAGTTGGATTTCGCGCCCTTCATTTTTTTTAATTTATCCTTGTTCCAATTCATGATTACTTATTGAATATTGAAAAAACCGTTCTTAATAAGTTGTATGAATCGAACGGAATAGCTGGAGAAACGTCTGTTAAAGAAGAGGCTTTTTTCTTACTGCACAAGCATGTTTTAAGTTTCGAATCTCTTACTTATTGTTTTTCTTATTTTTTCGCAACTGTAAAAAACTTCGTTCGATACACGTGCATAAAAGTCATTATTAATGATGATTCTTAACAAAGTGCGGAAATGACATACTTTCCGCACTAGCATCGAAATGTACTATTTCGATTCAGTGACCGTCAAATAGTGCGTATGATATTTTTTTTAAATATCTTTAATGTGGCGTTATAGTGGCGACTATCAATTCCCACACATTTGACAGATCGTACGTCGTGCCATTAAGAATTTAAAATTAAATAATATTGATTAAAAAAACCACCAACCTACAAATCGGTAGAAGAAAAGTAAGATATTCAAACTGAGCGCCGTATGCGCGGAGCGGCGCCTAAATACGAAGTGACACAGACGAAGTGTGCACCGTCGCAACATTACTTTATTAACTGACTTCAATAAAGGAGGAGGTTGTATATTCCACTATGTATTTTTTTAAATTATATGTATGTATGTTATTATATCAGTGCTAAAATCTGCGTGTTTGTATTTTTATATGGTATTGATTATTATTTAAATACATTCCTACGTCTTCCCAGCCGTGCCCACCCGCAGATACTATTTAAAATGCCCTGTTTGGTCGTCAATCCCCCATTGCCCAGCGCCTCTCAGCCTGCACCACTCTTCGCCGCTAGAGATAAAACAAGGCCATCCTCAGAAAGTTATTTTTCATTCGCCGAGAGATTGGGGCTATTAAAGGTCAATAAACCAATTATAAAAAGAATACCGTGTGCTGCACGCATGTCTTGGCCTGCTGTCTCACCGGTTGCATCACAAAAGTCGTCAGTGAGAATTACTGACCAACCGTGGAAGCACTTGTTCACAATCCCATATTCAGTTCTCGATGCAAACAAAGCCAACACGGACTCTTAATAACCTAAATAAAAAACAATACCTCACCATTGAAATAAAACAATTTAACGGATTATATCGCGTTATTATCTCATTTTAGTTCCCGACGTTTCGGAAGCTTTCCAGCTTTCCATGGTCACGGGTGGACTGAGAAAAGATGTATTTTCCTCTGTCAAAGTTACAATTTGTGCAAACTACCCATTTTTGCAAAAACAAATAAAGGTTTACATACATGCCAGATGGGCCTAAGCTGTAAAGACAGTTACACATGTGCCAGAAGGGCTTAATTTTCTTGAGTAATAATCGCGGAAACAGATGAAAATGTTAAATACCTCACCAGTTCTCGAGCCTCCCATCGTTCCCCAAATGAAATGACGAAACATCATTTTGCCAGTCGTTGCATGCTAAGTGTAAATTTGCGAAATGATTTTTGCTCAAACGAACCAAATCTATGCCTTGCAATATTTTGCGAAAAATATAAATGGCGGAATAAAACATTACCACTGACCAGGGGATGTATTTGCTAAACACTTTTTTTGCCAAACACCAACCTAGTGGTCAGAACGCGCCATGGCTTTTCTTGCCACGACACGAATTTCGCTACATGATCTGTCTGTGACTGCCATAACGCGCTATGAGAGTTGTCATAAGAGCCATTACAAGAACTTCGCGATTTAGATGTTTCACAGTGACTACAACGCGTCTTCGGTCTTTGACCCCAACATACGAAGAAAAAGTTATAACTTTATAAGAGTAAGTATAGATTAGACTGTCGTACCTATTTACTCGGTCCTCGTTGTAGTATAGTGCAGTAAACGTAGCCCAAACAGCGGTAAGAACCACAGGCAACCCCCATCCCGTGGCGTAGTAAACGCGGTAAGAGAGGCCCTCTCGCAGTGCGTTCGCCGTAACAACGTTGTGCAAATACAGGCCCTCGATGAACATCCACATGAACATCACGGTGATCGCATATTCCAGAAGAGCGTACGAAGCTTCACACAGATAGGGCTAAAAAAAAACACTGTATTATTGAGGTTTGTAACGTGTATACAACATACGTGTATAGACGTGTAAATAAGAAAATAGTGGAATTGATTTATTAGCAATTTCTGACACAATAATAACTGAATTACCACAATTACACGATTTATATAATCTATCTACTGTTTGGTTTATCAGACATGTCTTTATTCAACACACTGGCTAGTTAACACAGTAGGCCCAGTACACAAAGAAACGAGTCACTAATCGGCTGTTTACTTGTATTAATATGGATTATTATTGTCACGAACAAAGCTACGGGAAAATAATTAATGATAGTTTAGATATGAAAATAAATTACGTTCCAAAATTCGCAGCGGCGGAATGCGCAAATAACCGAATTTAGTCGAGTTTAAGTTCGCCACAGTTATTACAAAATTATACATTACAGTCGCAAACGCAAATATTTTGAATGTTACTAAGCACAGATATGACGAATCAGTATCTATGTGAGCAAAAAGGCAGTCGAAATGGATCAGTACGTAGGCGCACATTATTTCTGATATTGGTACCGTGGAGCACTTGAGTGCCCACTCCGAGTTGGGCTAGCCTCGGAACTTGTCCAAGTTCTTGTTGATGGAAACGAAATGAACTCAGCAAGATTTCACTGATTCTTAACGTGTACTTGAAACTTTCTCAATACTAAATCACGTGTTTGAGCAGAAGCACGCTTTAATTTTATCTTACGAGTACGCCGCCGTAGGTACACCCTCAAATAAAAATTGCCAAATACGTTTCGTGACGCTATCAGCTTGGTGATATCGTTAAGACACTTCACCTTTTAAGTAGTGCTTGTAGTTTGCCCCTCAAACTTAACTAGTGCGTAAAAATTGATCAAAGATTCAAAGCTTATTTTTATTTTTAATCTTGGTAGGTATATCTAACAGTTCATTTATTGGCATCCGACGTTTGAAAGAGATTATACAAAATTACCTAGAGATTGAGTCCTAAGTTATGTAGTCACTCATGCAACTAAATGTCACCAAAACTTAACTTGTGGGAGCCCAACAACTGCGAAATTTTTGCTCTTTTTTCTTGCTTTTTGCTTCTTTTTTAAAATTAAATAAATACTTTTTTGTATGGAAAATGTATTTATTAAATACTAACTTCTGCCCGCGACCTCATCCGCCTTAAATTAATTTATCGCGGATAAGGGTACTTTTTCGGGATAAAAAGTAGTCCTTCCGCGGGACTCAAACTATCTCCATACCAATTTTCATCCAAATCGGTTTAGCGGTTTAAGCATTAAAGAGGTAACAGACACATAGACAGACACACTTTCACATTTATACTATAAGTATGGATTAAAGAGGTTTAAATTCTATGTTGAATAAATATGCATAATTTCAAATTCGGTTCAGTGGTATAGTCAAAATTAAAGGTACTGGGAAAACAACCCCGAACCTTAAGTATGGTTACAGTTCAATTTGATGAAATTTTGATATGCTGTAGATTTGATACCCTGACCATAAGTCACGATGGGTGCTGTTTCCTAGCTTGTTATTTTAGTTTGAATTGATTTCATATCAAACGGGACATCGATTGAATACAGAACTTGGTCACATATTTTGCTGATTCTTAGGGTTCCGCAGCCAAAATGGCAAAAACGGAACCCTTATAGTCTCGTCATGTCCGTCCGTATGTCACAGGCATTTAACTCAAAATTTATAAAATGTATATTAATGAAATTTGGAACATAGGTGTCTTGTGTAAGCCGCTACTTAGTTTGATAGTTAAATTTAAAAATATATTTCTAGGGGGGGCACTCCATACATGTAACTGAAACTGAAAAAAAAAACAGCAAATATCAATGTGTGGCACATCATTCGACAGATCTTCCAAAGACACTTTGAGGATTCTAAAACAAAATTTTGTGATTTAGTGAATATTTTCGGAAATATTCGCTCCAAAAGTAGCAAAAATTGTGTCCTCCAACTCTATTTTCTAAACGGTATGTTCAAAAAATATGAAACAAATTAAAAATATATAGCTTAATAAATACTTCCTGCGAAAATTGTTTTCAACTGACTGCACTTCTTAGAAAAAGGACGTAAATGCCGGGGAGATACGCTCTTTTGTTAGTGTTTTTTTTTCATATCGTATTTTTCTCATCTGTAGTGCATTTTTTTGTATAAACGGCTGCGGAACCCTACATTGAGCATGGTCCGATATGCTCTTGGCTGGTTTTTGGTAGGAAGTACCGCATGGAAAATTTTGTAATTTAGGCAAGTAGTAGGCCAATGTATGGTGTGGTATTTTTGAGAAAAAAAATCCAGAGGTGTCACTACTTCACAAACACATGAAAAAATGTTTTTTTAAATTGGTCTTTTTTATACGATAACTAGTATTCGTTTTTGTGGTGTCGATGCAAATCAATGAAAAGAATCATACGTCAAAACCTTAACAAGTAGAATGTTCATTCTTGGCAAAAATATTCTTCACTATAAGAGGTACTCACCAGCATTAACACCTGCCGCACCTGCGCGCGCATAATCTGACACAACTCTATTTCTAGGGCCGTTAGGACGTGTCAGATATTTTTGCCCGCTTTTTTATGGCAGATATTGATGCCAGTGACTGTACTAACACAAAAAAGACCCGAGCCCATTTGATGTAAGGGCCGACTTACTATGGAAACCCGCATATGGCCTTTTCCCCTTTTTCTAACCTTTGATTTTGACTATGCCACTGAACCGAATTAGAAGTATTAGATATTCATTCAAGGTAAAATTTGACCCCCCTTAATATTGAATTAAAACATTTTGCGTCCGACGTACCGTTTTTGTGCTACATGCAAGAAACTGAAAAAAGAGCAAAAATTTCGCGGTTATTGGGCTCCCAAAAGTTATGCACACCTTTTGGGATTGAATAAACTCGGATTACACGCATTTAGGACTAAATGAAGGCATTAAAATAATTTCCTACTGGGAAATAATTCTTCGATAAATTCTTTTTTGATTGGCCTCATAAGCAAGAGGTATTTAAAAAAATTATTGATATCCTTTGTTAGTTAAAATTTATGAATAAGTAATGTGATTCATTATCACACACAACACAACAAACGAGGCTAAATCGCGTATAAATATACCACTGGATTGAGCTTCATAATCCCAAGATCCTCTCTACAGAACGTAATTACTGTAGTAGATGCGTACGTGAAGCAATTGAAATTAAGAAACACTGAAATTTCAACCGGGAAGACGATTTCAAACTTTCATCTTCGTGTAATCCAGTTATTAGTAAATGTAAACAGCATCAAACATCATCCGATAAATTGTTAGATGTCGCGAGCTAGTGTATCAGTATATTGAAAACCTTAGTGTTCAAATGAATAATCAAGACCAGGCGCGGGTAGATTGAAAAACTCGCGTGGCTAGAAGATGTTGATACTCGCCTCTCTAGTTCCTTCGAGATCATGGTCGTAACGCAATTAACGTCCGAAATGTCAAAGAATTACAAACGAAAGGTAAGTAACTAAATCGTGTTCATACGCGATTAAGCCCCGTTTGTTGTGTTATGATAATGAATGAAAATTGTGTCGGTTTAAATCAATGTTAGGTACTGTGATTTGTTATATTTTGTATTGTTTATTTGAGCGAGCGAGGTAATTAATTTGATTACTGGGTGGTTTACATCGAAATTACTTTCTGCTTACGTTGATAAATATTTATTTGTGCAACAAGAGAGCAAAGTTCTTTCTGCCACTGCCAATTGTTGAATTTCGAGCGTAGTGAGTGATTCTAAGTTAGAATCCTGACCGTAGCGAGTAATTCAAACGGTACGAGACGCAAATAACTTTGGTCTCGTGTGGCACATACAACTTTTCACCTCAGCAGTGAGAACATATTATACACAATGATGATTGTACTTCCAACCATTTTGTATGTTTATTATTACAGGTAATAAAAAAGGATATTTACCGTGTAACCAGATGAAGTTAATATTAACAATTTGATTCCCTCGATTTTTAAAAGAAACATGTACTAACTAGCATACAGTACTAAACATAAGCTAATAAGTCAAAATCATTAATAAGGTTTAGAAGATAAATTACATGTATATTTTTCTTTTTTGTAGTTTTTATATAATCATGTACATATAATTTAAATTTACAATACAATCAATTTGTTGTGTAGCTGAAAATATAAATAACAACAATTAGATTTTTTAAGAAGCGCGTTTAGAAACTGCACCCATGACGAAATAGTCACTGTTAGTCAATTTAAAAATAAATATAAAATTTATAAATTACATTTGATAAACATCATTGTATTTTTACAATACCTACCTATATAAAATAACTAAATTTCGTGTTCAAAAGAAAATGACTAAGTAAATTGATCATAAAATAATAATAATCGCCACCGAGTCGCCATTGTTTCAATATGTTTTAAAATTCTAATGTATCATGTACCTTAAAAAGTGTCCAGTGGAAAGAAGTAAATAATATTTCCAAATCCGTTCGTAATGGCGCTAGAGTAGGAAGCTAGAGTTAGTATGAAGTCAACAACCAATTACAAAACGTTTTTATCGAAATATACTTACTTAATTCTTCGTTCTATTTCTGAGGTAAATATCCAATCGTGTTTAAATTACTTTCTTTACATCGTTGTGGATTTTTTTGTCATTATTTATTATGCTAATTTATCCTACGTACTTGTTACAGTAGCACCATAAGTTTAACGCCGTTTGACGGATTCTTTAGATATGTAGATAATATAAACTGCTTAGTTCTATACTCCAGTTCGTTTTACGCGGTCTAATTTGAAAATCAAAATCGAATTGGAATGTTCTTGTCACTCGCTTTCTTTATAATTATTGATAATGAATGGTGCTTCGAAGTTCAAATATTTCGAATACGGTCATAGACCCAGCACTAAAAAATTACAACTCGAATCATACTAATTAAAAAAATTAAATGTTACTTTGCCTCACGCTCGCAGCAAAACCTGCATGTTCGAGCTGCTGAGGTGAAATTAATAGTTCCAAAGCCGTCCACAAATGGCGCAAAGTAGCAAGCTAGACTAGTATGAAGTTAACAATCAATGGACAATAATACAATTTTTTGAAAGTGATTACGAGTTGGGCTCTCTGATAACATTAACATTATTTTTGAAATATTCGGATGAGAAAAGTATTAACGTGTCATATTGGCAGTTTGCATTTGTCCCATGACTAGTGGTGGGTAAAAGTAACGACACAATAAAAAAAAAACCCAGTGTTCTGCAGTCTAGAAAAGTATAACTGATCGTTACAAAATCACGTAGGTAGGTTACGTGAGCAAAAAGTATGATAAAATTACGGTAATATTGTTTTAATGATCTGAATACATATTACAGTATGTGCCTTTAACGTGACATGCCATGGTAAGTCGTGGGTAGCAAATTCACACAGCTTTTTTTACAACTGGTACGAGAGTCACGATGATTGAAAATGAATTGTAACGCTTTTCACAATCTCCAGTTAAGACACTTGTCTCAATGAGCTCACAGATGCAGAATATTATTTACTTTTTAATACTTATTATTCTTCTTCGAATTGCACTTAGGCCCTTATAGAATGATGTAGTTTTGTTTTATTAAAATCAGTAGCTAGAATTAAAAACAATTTATTAATACAAAATATGTTCCTCGTAATTTATCAAATATCTTTAGATAATTCAATAAAATCAGGGGGTAAAAAAATGAATTAAATTAAGAACCTATCATCTTGAATTGAAGTTCTTGACAAAATTATCATTAAATAGATTTTCTTATACGATTTTCACACATAATTATATCAATCAATCAAAGGTCTCTAAGTCTTTTACAGGCTATTGAAACAGTGTCATGTCGGAAAACAACGTTTTTCGTGGCTATGTAAGCCAATATGGGAACGGCACACGCGACCACAGGCTTGACAGATGTAAGAACATGATTATAAATATAATAAATAAATATTACGGGACAATTTTTACACAAATCAAACTAGTCCCATGGTAAGCTCAATAAGGCTCGTGGTATGGGTACTAGACGACGCTATATTTAATGGATATATTACTTTTATACATAGAAAACATCCAAGACTCAGAAACAAACATTCATGCTCATCACACAAACATTCGCCCTTACCGGGATTCGAACCCAGGATCTCAGCTTCGCAGGCAACGTTACTCCCATTTAGCCAAACCGGCCGTCAAAATGAAATGTTGTCCAATACATTTTTTTATCGAAATATACTTATTCCTGCTCATTCCTACGTTCTACTTCTGATGTGATAATCGTGTTTACAATGTTTTGCCTTGAATCGTTGTGGTTTTTTTTGGGCATTATTGTGCTTATTTATCTTACGCACTTGTTACACTGGCGTCACCAATTTAATGCCTTTTGACGGACTCTTTGGATATAAAGAGATTATAAACTCCTTAGTTTTACACTCCATGGGTTTAGTTATTTTTTCGGAGTCTAATTCAAAAATCGAAATAGAATTTGAATGTTTTTGTCACTCGCTTTCTTCATATGGATATGAAAGGGATAAAGTGCTTCGAAGTTCAGATATTTCGAAATCGGTCACAGACCCAGCACTGAAAAATGAAACTCGCGCCTTTCTAAATTATAAACATACTTTACCTCTCGCTCGCAGCAAAATCGCATTTTGCTAACTGTTAGCTCGCAACAAAACCTGCATGTTTGAGCTGCTGAGGTGAAGAGGTATTTTACTTTCAGAAGTAGAATCAGTACTTTCATTTAATCACGCATGCTCAATATGCTTTTTTGTACACCCAATGTACATAATCCATTCATCCTAGTCCTAAGTTGTAAACAACGTTCTAACCTAAAAATGTTTTGTCAGCTTTTTCTCATCATAAATCATTTATTTGCGTAAAAAACATGGTAGGTAAATATAAAGTAAGGTAGATGATATCGGTCTCACATGCTTTGTCACAATTTAATATACTTAGGATTAATAGCTGCGACCAATTTCGTGTCTTTAAAGTTATTCGTTAACCGAGTAAAAACATTCATTTAGGAACAAGTGCGAGAGTTTGCGTTTAAGTTCTCCAATTTGAATTTATAATAATTTGGAAGAGCATTAAATTTTTTAATAGCCATTGGATAACAGCTATAATTACACAGTTTGTATTGACTTTAGACATACGTAAGTTATTCGGATATCGGGTATTAAACTTGCATACATCGCTATTTTGTTTGAATAATTCAGGATGAAATTTTATAAAATACATATCTATACTATTATAGAGTTGTAAAAACGAAATATCTGTATGTTTGTATGTGTCGTTGTGGCTTCATCACGCTAAATCGGCTAATCGGATTTCAAAAAAATTTGGTACACTAGTACCTGGGTATCTCCAGATGGTTATTTTATATCTTATTTTATATTTCTATTAATTTGGAGAACCAACAGCTTTACATAATTTAAATAAAATTAAGATAGCAAAAGAAAAGCCAATTACAGGAACTCACGGACAGAATCAGTATAACTAAACTTAAACTACGTGCCACACTCGACACAACAGCCCGTGTAATTAAGACATTATTAAACTAGTATGAACACACTTGGATATGTTATAGGATAAATTTTACCCGACTATGCTAAAAAAAGGGGTTCTGACTTTTTCACCTCAGCGAAGGAAGTTGCGGGTGCCTTCTGGTAGTTCTAGTAGAAAACTTTTAAATAAAGGCTTACAAGATGCATATTTGTGATACCTACATCAGAAATTCCACGAAAGCACTGCTTCTGCGCAATAAATACCGCCCTTAATTCTAAGTACAGAGCACACATAGCCATGGTAACCATGGATTGCAGTTTCTTTGTATGTCACTTTCCTCAAGCGCCAAAGAGCATACGCAAAGCAAAGCGGTTGATTTTACTGTATACTTTCTCTATATATGATTTCCAGGAGACTTTGTCATCAAGTAATATTCCGTGAAATGTAATCCGTTCGTTTTCTGTCAATACGTTGCTGTCATATTCTATTTTTAAATCCCTCTTTTTACCATGTCTGTTGTATAATTTTTCATAACTCGTTTTATCAATATTCACACTTAGATTATTGTCTTTTAGCCATTGAATTATGTTATGGATATATTTATGTCATTATTATATTGTTCATTATCAAAATTATTATTATATGGTATTACAACTGAAATGTCATCTGCAAATAAAGTACAATTATGATTAGATACGCCCGGTAAGTCATTTATAAGAATGACAAGCTTGAAAGTTTCTCGCAAGAGATTGGCAATGTGGTACTAAGTTTATTTAGATTTTTGAATTTTGTTGTTTACTATTTAGGAAAAGTAAGGATGAACAAGGTATAGGTAGGGTACGTTGTCAATAACTAAAAACTTAACAATATGTTATTCAGTCATTGCCCACCCATTTTAGTCAAACACCAGACCACTAACACTTTTGCAGTAGCGCAATTATGACACGTGAGTTGTTATCGCGCGACTTTATCAAGCCGTGTCCATTAAAAAGGTACAAAGTACAATGCAAAGGAGAGCAGCGATGCCGAGCCGTGCATCGTGCAACAAGTGACACAAAATAATTGGCAAATTACCCAATACAAGTTTCACCTGACTCTTTTTCTCACCATGTTGTTGATACCCCAGAGCGTGGTGTTGTTCCCAGCAATGCGGTCTCCGAACCAGCCGCGCACCAGCTCTTGGTCTATATACACGATCAACCTGATGACCACTTGAAGAATCATGGCGGCGAACAAGCTCATATGAATCCTAGTGCGGTTATTGTGCAACGACCTGCAACAAAGGGTACGAAACGATTAACATTAAACGAAATGTATTATAATATACATAATTTATCTTTTGATGATGTTTAGTCATCGTCAGTAACTTATGTTTCATCGTTAAAGTTCAACGCCTGCACCTTAAGTAGAACTTGTAACAAGGCGCATTATGACTCGTTGCTTACAAATTGTCTGGCTATGTGCAGCTTTTTAAAATTATGCTTCAGACAGCAAATTCAAAATTATTTCAAATTCCACACTCGAAAACACGCTCGATATTCATTCACTTCTGAACTTCGGACCTGATCAGATGTTGGTCTAAGCATGTCTAAGTCTCTCGCTCATCACCAATGTTTTAAAATCCTTAAGCCTAAGCATAAGTCCTTGATTCTTGATTCCAGTGCTTTGAGTGATTATTATTTGAATAGATATAAACTTTAATTTGAATCTAAAATCATACAGTTGATCCGTCGCTGACAACACGTCTTAATTTATAATACTAGGCACGGAAATGTAAGTTCATATATATTTTGTAATTTATTTCTGTTTAAAAATGTAAATAGACTATGTAGCTAAGGACTGTCTGTTTTGACCTCAGGTGCCTTTCTTTTTCTTTATTCAATACATCTAAAAATATCCTGTCCCTTTTCTCGTGCTCCTTTATTCCGGCTCCCGTGACAAAGTACATTAGTGATGATGATGACTTTCGATACTAACCTGAAGTGTGAAAATATAAAAAGTGATATGACCAAGGCGACGAGAGACATACTGAATCCAACCATTTCCAAATGTCTTGTACTTTGAGCTATTTGAAATTTGACCTGCAAAACAATAATGCGTCAGTGTTTTAATATCAAAGATGACCTTTCAAAGTTAGAAAGCATATTAAAATATTAAGTAACTGGTTGATAATTTAATGCCGAAGGAGGACCTCGGATTCGAATCTCATCGAAGCATTTTTTGTTTCAATGTTCGCTATAAAAAAGCAAACTTACAAAGTGGCATATTGAGTATTTCATGAACCTGCGCATCATGGTCGACAACGTAGACCTTATTGAGGAGATTCTGGACCTCGAGCGGGAAGCAAGGCGTGAAGTTGGTCCACCCCACCGCGCTGGACTCGTCGGGGCGCCGCGTCAGCCAGAGGCCGGCCGGACCGCAGCTCCGGAACGCAAAACCTGCACCAGGTAATAACAGTATAGCGACACACGTGAACACAGGTATCTTTCTGTTATCTTAAGTATATTTATTAGTTCAAATTATATTTTTTGGAGTAGCGCTTTGTGAATATCGAAAACGCATCATAACAAACACTAACGTTCAAAAACCGCTAGTTGTAACAATATAACTATAAAAATATTTAAATTTCTAATGAAAAACCAGTTTAAGTTTTACTGTATGAAAATGCAGCAGATAGGTACGTTTATTTTAATTTAATCAGGCCTAATCAGAGTACAATCATCATGATCAGATAGCTATCAATTAACAAATGATCGACATTTACGCTTACAGGGCATGGTGAAATTGGGTCTAAGTATCTGTTAATAATAATATTGGTTACAGTAATACGAGTATAGTGTACTCTCATTCAACCTATTATCAGCGCTCGTCAAACTTAGCCAGGGTAGTTGGCAAACTGTCTCGAGACGTGAATTGGATATGCCTATTGGTTTGTAGTCATCTCTATTCTAATAATTTGTATCGAATGCTAATTCAACCAACTTTATACCGAGTTTTACGTCTACTCTGAGATAAAGTAAAATTATTTCAAAAAAAGAAAAAAAAAAAAAACTCAGAGTGCAGCGCTACAAGTGTGTATTCTACGTAGCCGTAGGATAGCCCTAAGTGACAAAACTGTAGTTGGCCAAACTCTAAGCGTTCGGTTGTTTATATGAGTCCGTCATTGAATACAGCCGATTAAAGTCCAGCAGTATAGCGCTTACGCATCAAGTCCGGAATATAACGTTGTTCGAATGCAGTGTAAATATTTAAAGCGAAGTTACGTGAGGTGTCGCTTAGTCGGGCCGCCGGGCAGTGCTGGCTGACCACCTCACCCGCCGGCGTGGGCGGCCAGCACAAGTACGAATCAAAAGTCGCATTGCAATACACCGTCTCTGAAATAGTAAATAATTGTACAAAAACTGAGATTACATAAAATGGAACACGCTATCGGAAGACTCTTGTCAAAGGAAAAAGTCAGGTCAATTAAATCTCTAAAAGGCTTCAAAGCAAATGATTACAAAATGAAGCTTCTGTGAGTTCGAAACAAATTTATGATTCGTTTATAACGGATAAATTTACGACACTAATTAAAATGATTTATTATATATAAATATTGCATTATGTAGATGGGTTGAACGTACAGATGTATAATTGAGATAAGACTCATGTGAATCTAACAAGTAATTAAGCCGACAAAGTTATTGTCAGCCATCAAGTGTCTACCTCTTGCTGTTAAACCCAAAGTAAGGGTTGGTCTTGGACTGTCTAGACCACAATTTGACTACATTTGATTTGAAGAGCCCTGTGACAGCCAGACAGTCAAACAGACAGATAGCAGAGAAATAGGCTGCCGTTGGTGCCCTGTCGGTAGGTACGGGACATTAAAACAGTAATAAAGAATAACACCAATAGATAGATTGCCAAAATTTGCCTCGTATCTTGTAAGCATGGTCTCGGAAGCACCGAGTGTTTTGGGCACAGTGATGTGCCGTTCTCGGGAATATTCCCCAGGCGGGAATATTCCAGGGAATATTCTTAGGAATATTCCAGGGAATAATCTTAGGAATATTCCCCATATGGGGAATATAGGGGAATTTTATATTTGTATATTGTAAAACATGTTTTGTGGTTTCTCCCAGAAAAGCAAATATTTAAATATAATTAAAACCTAACCAAGCACAGTAAATAGTCACCTGTAAATGTTAATTCCCTATTCTCCCGGGAATATTCCCAATGTTTCCGGGAATATTCCCCATGTTTCTGGCGAATTTTCAATTGGTCTCGAGAATAAAAATAAAAGGTTATATAAAATGAAAGTAAATAAATCATAGAACTTTTAGTTTTAATTAAGAATAAGAATCGGATTAATTATTCGAGTAATGGGATATATTCTAACTAACTTTATATTCAATTAAAATGTTATTTGCAATAAAAAAGATACAATCGATTATATTATGTCGGACAGTCAACCATTTTTTCCAGATTCTGATAGACCCTGGGAGTTGGAGTGTGGGAGATTCTGAGAGACCTACTGGAACTCAGGATAGGATGATCATTGGTGAATGATAGTAGTGATGGTGGTGATGGTGGTAGAGATCACCACCATCACCTACATCATCACCATCAACACCACCATCCACTACCATCCACCACCATCACAGCCACCATCATAATCACCATCACCATCAGCACCTACCGTTGGGCGTCACTGTTCCTCGCATAATACCGGTTAAACACAGCCGCCGCCGGCTACTAATTCAACCTACACATAATACATAAGTCACATTTGCCCTGGAACAATAAACCCGTCCATACCCAGACTACATTCTTATTCAGGAAATTTTATTCAATAAAAAAAATCGTGAATAAAAATTGACTAAGAATAAAGTCATCGTTATTCAACTTTCTCTCTATACGAATAATCGACGACAAAATTATTTTAATAATGTTGTCGGGAATAAAATCAAAGTGATTTTATTCTTACGAATTACGATTTTTATTCTTGCTACATACAGGAGAAAAAGGGTCACCTAACGGATTGGGGAAAGAGACGCAAACACATAATGTTCGAGCTTTGAACCTGATAAATTCGCTCCTCGAATCAGCCCCAAGCTGTGATGTGTTTGCTAGTAGCTGGTTAGACTGGTGTGATGAGTGTTTCAGGTACTGCGAGAGGATGGATGTACGGCAGTCTTCTGTGTAACTTTTATTAATGTTTATTTGTTTCATAAGTATTCCTTGTGTATGTAGTATCCAATTGTATCTTGTATCTTAGTTTCACAGTGCTTTGGTCTAACTGTAATACTGTGGAATTTCATGAATTAAATAAATAAATAAATAAAATAACGCTCAAACAAATGTTCGTCGCAAAATACTTAAAAAAAATTGACATTCATATCATAATAATAATAAAATAACACAGATAGTGTTATTTTATTATTTTAATGATATTTTAAATGTATTTCTCATTAAAATATGCAATGTAACATTCGGTAAGGTTTGTTTTATTCAATATGCCTCACTGACACAGACAATCTTTTTCATCAGTTGAATATTAATGAAAAAATATAAGGATCTGTTAGGTAGAATAATTAATAACGTTTTTTTTCGTTTTTAAACATGTTATTTCTACCCAATATGAATTTATTTCATATTTTATTTACTTTGTTATACTATTTGTAATGTTCCCCAGTTTGGGGAATATTCCCGGGAACAAAGGAAATTCCCGCGGCACATCACTATTTGGGCAGATATAAGAGATTATTTGGGCAGATATAGTAAATGTTGTCTGTGGAACAATATAGCAGTAAACTCACAGTAGTGTTCAAGGCACAGCACCGTATGCGTTGCTGGTAGTAAATTCATTAACTTGTTCACTGCCACAAGCTGTACAGCGTGTTGTGCCCTCAGTTCATGTTCCATGACTATAACCGGCTAAGATGTTCTAAGTGTTCTAAAACACTAACTGTCACTGGAATACAATTAACAACCCGGCTAAGCGCGAGTCTGCCTCGCGCACCGAGTTTTCTAGACAAACTTTTACTCATCCCAACCTAACTAGCCAGTTTATTTAAGTATGTATCTATTCTAATACGACGCAGGAAAATAAGGTACAACAATGTGAACTAATCACAGTCGTAAGCATGTCAATTTAAAAACACTGACCTTAACATAAGAAGTTAATTCACGTTGTGGAACTACAAAGCTTTCAATTATTGAAAATGTTGACTGTGTAGTTGGACAATTTTATTTTTATTTTTTGCGGGTTACAAAATAGTAATCGATCTGTCAGTGTTAAAAGCCGGAAAATACTGAATTTTGCGAGCGCTGAACCGTGGACTGATCGGCGGGGGCTGATGGCCATTTGTTTTTATACTCAACGCGAAACAAACTGGCGAACGAGATCATAAGGCTATCTCTTTCAAACATGCTAAGATCACGCAAGCGTGACCGAGAAAGCATTATGATATCGGTTGCCAGTTTGTTTTGGGTTGAGTAGGTACATTATCTGCATTATATTTCAAGCGGCTGCCTGACAATTTCTTTTTCTTCTTTTGCGGACGGGGCACTGGTCACACTAGGAGGGATGGCTTTAATAGTAGATTGTTTGAGAAAGGGGCTAAAATAAGTCATTATGGCACGAAGTGATTATTCGGACGAGCTCACGAAGTGAGCGAGTGTCATAATGGCTTTTAGCCACGTGTTATAAACACTCTACTTTTGACTTCGACTGCTAGAAAATAAAAAAAGACTAAAAACATTAAAATTGTAAATTTCATGAAAAATTTAAAGTATAGTTTGAGCAATTCGATCAGAAATTTTGGCCAAACTGATCAGGTTGGTTTGTTTGCTTGTAATTATTCGTTAAGTAGTATGTAGCTGGCCTCAAGTTCATTTTTCAGTTTCATAGATATTTGTATGGAATTATATGGCTTTCTTTTAAACCCTAGGGGCTAGGTGTACTATTTTAGTCTCACTTCGCGAAGCTAATATGACGTACTTTTTGAGCAGAAGAAGTGAAAAGTTTAATTAATAAAACAGCGTACACACTTTCATTCAACCGATATTTCAATCAACTGCCTCGAGACAGGCATTTTTTCACACATCCTACCTACTTCCGCCCTGGGTCAAGTTGGCTCAGGTCGGGTTGCACAGGGCGGTTCCACAACACTTCGGGAGCCCAAATACCGCGAGCCATCCGGCTGCCTCCACGATACTGCAACTACGCAACTATGCGTCATTGCTCTAAATACAATTAACTGATACAAATAATACTTAGTAGTTTTATCTTCAAGTACAAGTTTTCTAGGTGCAATGCTTAGAAATAATGGATTTAGGACAATAAAAGCAACATTTATATCTGTCATTGAATAAATTGTCCAGTGTAATATATAACCATTTGAATAATTCAAGCGTGAGACTTACGAATAATAATAACGACATTAATCGCTCAGGCTCAAGCTCATTCGTTTCAAGCCTTTATAAGGGACATGTGCCTCATCGGACGTAGGTACCTGTGAAACCTCCCATGAGGCACATGTTTAAACGGATCCCCTTGTTCAAGTTTGTTGGAGTCTTCGTGAATTAAGTTACCATTTTTTAAAGTGATCGCTTCAGATAATATGCGGAAATTACGATTTTAAGAGATGGAACCTATTTCACGATATAACTCTTTATGAACCAGTAGGAAATGTAGTCTATAGATATGTGTATTCGCGAACTAGCATTGTGCGTGGTAACCATTGAGCTATTATTACTACGTATAGAGAAGACGCCGCCCAATCACTTAGTGTTCCGTTCAACTGCAGTCGGCCGGCCCCAGTTCACTCAGTGTCGCGCCTATGACAGTATGACGGCGCGCGCCCCGCACTGCCGCGCTTGTAGCACAGATTTTGTTCGCGCCGTCTTCTCTAGACGTAGAAATAATAGCTCAATGGCGGTAACAAGCAAGTTGCCACGCGCTCCGCGTCACTGCGGCGTCCGAACTGTCGTGCCGAAATATTAACTACAGTCGAATTACTGTTGTTAAAAAACAATTTGTCTGCTTGCATTGTAATGTACGTTTTTAAATATTTTTCTCATGTAAGTGAATATTGTAATTCCTACGAGAAAAAAATTCTTAAACCCTAATAATTATGACTTATGTAAGTAACTGATAAAGAAAATGTTAACAATATGATTCCCCTTATTTTTACATTGAACATGCACTAACCTAAAACCAACACCAAATTTAAAAACAACCAAATCTGCGGGCAAAAGTCAATTTTATCCGCTAGCGTAGAAAACTAAATTGAAATTTGAATTTCTAATTTTTATATGTGAATGAATGTTTACAAAAACAAAATAACTGCATTGGTGATTGATTTTCGGAAAATCGATAAAACAACATTTTTTATCAAATATATATATAATCTATGCCTCTATGATTCAGGATGTAATCGTAACAGGGATTTAGCACAGGATACGGAATGCACATTTATTTGTTTTAAGAATCTTTTATATAGGTACCTTATATTTACCATGAAAACCGATAAAGTATGTTCTGCGAGCATTGTGGAAGCGAATTATTTTAATTTTTAATTTCTTTGAGTCGTAATAAAATAAATACTGTGCATTGTGCTTGTGCAGAAGTAATATTAAAGAAGAAGAACTTAAAAAAAAAAAAAACAATTTCAAAAATTAACAAACGATGTTTTTTTATTATGTGCATAATTTTTGCCCAATATTTACAAAAGCTTCCAAGAAGGTCTTTACTTTTTATTTTATTTTGTTCCGATACAAGTTCCCTTATTTTTTGTGTAGAAAAAGAAATTTATACCAGTCATTTCCACATATTAAATTTATATTGAGATCGCTTCTTCACATCCGCTCTCTATTATTAAAACACATTTAACCTTAGTTTCTTTAATCAATAAATTCTTTAATAAATTCAATTGAATGTTAATGTTGAATGTTTACGTGGCGGCGCCATGATGTTAGCGAGCGCGCCAAATTGACTCTGTACGTACCTACTACATGAAAGGCGATAAACAAAAACCTGACGCCGAATTGGCTCATGGCAGCCCGCACCTACACCCGCCCGCCTCTCCCGCAAACCCCATTGCCCGTCCGGATTGCAGCGATCACCGAACAAGCGGAAGTCCGGATTACCGAGGCCCTACATGATGTATATAGTACATTATTTCATTGCGAGCATATCTATTGAAAACCCGGTTACATAAATGTGGCCGAGATAATGAAAATGAAAAATATTTATTTGGTTACTATGGGGTTCATTTCTTTGCCATAAGATCATTTGCCCTAAAGTCTTTTACCCATCACTTTTGCCATAATTGCTTTAAGTCATAATGTTAAATATCCATATTTTATCTTTCCCATACTGTATCAATTATCCTAAACTATTTTAGTCATAATTGTATTTGTCCTAATCATAAATTATCCTAATTTGGCTTGTAATACACGTTTTTATCTTAATATCCGTAAACATAACACTTTTTTGTTATAATGTCAATTGTCCTAAATCAATACAGTTTCATGTGCCTTAATTTATAATGTGGGTATTCATTTCTTTGTCATAATATCATTTATCCTAAAGTCTTTACCCCATAACACTTTTGCCATAATTGTTTTAGTCATAATGTTAAATACCCATATTTTCTCTTTCCCATACTGTATCGATTATCCTAAATGATTCACAATTGTATTTGTCCTAATTGTAAAATTTCCTTTTTGTGCTTATAATAAACGTTTAAATCCTAATATTTCAGATATAACAACACTTTAAATATTTTGATAATACTTTGTGTCCTAAATTAACATAGTTATAATCATAACTGCATGCGTCCTAATTAATAAGCCGGGGTTCATTTCTATGTCATAGTATCGGTTTTGCCACATTAACGTTTGTCCGAAACTCGATAACCAGAGGAGCGATTACCAATTTTATTATTTGACAACTGCTTTGTTGACCACATTTTCATAATTCCGATGCTACGTAAAATCGAAATCTCATTTTCCCTAATATAATTTTACTGTCACGATTAAAAACGCATTGAGAGAGAGAGAGAGAGAGAGAGAGAGAGAGAGAGAGAGAGAGAGAGCGAAGTAAGGAAGAGTGTAAGGTTGAACTGCGAGCCTAACGAGCAAGCGAGTGGATATGGCCTCATTTATTATTTGACTAGGTTTCGGACTGGTCGGGTCTTGTATAAAATGTCAAATAAACATTTCTCTGAAATCAAAGATGGCCGAGATATTGAGGTTCAAAGGTCAGTCATTTATGAAATATTGATGGTTATGGTAACAGTCCGAATCTAGGGCTTTCGCTGGTTAGGACGCGTGCCGACACAGCACCCTAGAGTGTTATTGCAGAGCCGGAGGCACGGAGGAAGATCAGCTACGGTGCGGAGTACGGGCGACTGTGCTTTGTCACGCAAGGGCGGAAGGGCTGCTCTCTCCGCAGCGCAAGGCGGAGTCAATTTTGGTTGAAAATGGTTGAAACTTCGGATAAGTAGTATTTAGTGAAAAGTGTTATAGTAAATTACTTTTGGACGATCGATAATACGACAAAGAAAGGAAATTCGTAGTAAATATTATGACCAGAAACATTATGAGCAACATAAATTATGGCGTGTGATAAATGAGGATTAGGAAAAAATATGAGTATTTAACATTATGACTTAAGGCCGTTATGGCAAAAGTGTTATGATAAATAGTTTTAGGATAATCGATACCATGACAAAGAAATGTATATATGTCTTACTGAATATTATGACTAGAACCATTATGACTAAAATGAATTATGGCGGGTGATATATGAGGATTATAAAAAAATAGGACTACAAATATTAGTATTATTTATCATTATGACTTACGAAATTCTGACAAGCAGTAATATGTCAAGGAATGTTATGTTAAATGATCGTTAGGACAAAAGATAATTATGCTCAAAAACTTTATTGCATAGTTACATAATACTCGTAGTCATGGCTGGAATCTCCTAGACGCTTAGTAGCATAAAAAGTTAATGCGTAACCGAAAATTATTATAAATTAAATTTGTTAGTAATTTAAGTTAATAAACTAACTAAACCTTATCTTATCTTAAAACTAATACGTTTTTAGTGGTCAGGTAAAGCTGAGTGGTACAGAAGTGCTTCTGTTTCTTCGTAGTTTATAGTCTTAATCCATTGTGAAATAACTTTATTACAGCTGTACAACAGTAACGGGTAAATGGTAAGGATTTTATTTACGTAGTTATATAAGTGTGCGGATTGATGTATACAAATTGCCTTTTTGCAAAGACTGATTTAGAGGGGGTGTCACAGCAACTTTGTCTTTCCTTATTTGTGTTGAAGTTTGCGGTTTGAAGGTTAGAGTTTTGTGTAGCTTGAGGATGGCGTTGTAAATATATAGTTTTCTCATAGTAAGTAATTCACCGTCTTTATTTAATTGACTAGTAGGGTATCTGTAGGGTTTTGAATACATGACTTTGAGTAAACGTCTTTGACCACTTTCCTCAGATAAGCCTTAGCTATAGCTATAATCCTTTGGAAGGCTTCTAGTTCAGCCTGGAGGAGAGATAATGTAGAGGCCAGCTACCGTAAAGGTTTCTTTGTAGTTTTTTTAGAGATCGAACGGCGGTTAAATTCGCTTTCATCGGACCGCCACCAAACAAACACGTTATAATTTTTGGCCTAAAACTCAAGCATGTGTTTCATTTCTATCGCCATCGAGGCTGGCGTTCCCATATTACATATGTTTTTTGGTGGGATTAAGTTGTGTGCATTGGAATCAATCAGGTATTCTAAATTGGTTATTTTATAAATCGTACACGTTCCATGAGTGTGGCGCTTGGTGGCTTTAGCCCTCGGCATGTCATAATAATACGAGGTCGCAATTATTATTCACCGCCATATGAAACATATTATTCAATTTGAATGCCAATGGTTTTAAAATTGCTTTGTTGAATTACGCAGGGATGTACTGTGGCGATCTGATAGGCCAAGTAGTACAAATAGCTGTATAATTACTCATTATTTGAGCTCTGTGCTTATAAAGACTCATAAGCGTACACTGGTGAAATATATGTATAACAACAATCAGTGTTATTTAAACAGCTTAGTCTGTATAAGAGCTGCCTCATGCATGACTGAGATAATCATATTTTCATCGGCTCTATTCAGTTTTCTGTATTTTTTAAGGTTTGACCTGAGCAAGGGCAATACAATGAATAAAATCTTGCTAAGTAAGGTATAAGAAGGTACCTATATGTGAACAGCTATAACGCTGACGTATTAAGGGAGCACGCGTCAACCATTATAAACACAATAGAATGTATAATAGACGAAATAGGTATGATGCACAAATTGCGTTAACTGAACATTTTTACCGCTAATAAACCTTTATACTGCCTTTGATAATGTTTGTATAGTGGCTGTTTAGACATTCACCACATGCCCTGTAGCACTTTAGAGGCTCACTAATGTATCAAATAAATGGCTTATACTGAATAGTACTTCTCGTAAAGGTGCGTCCACACTTGTATCATTTGCTCGTATCCGATCACCGTGCCGTAGCATGACTGCATATCGCGCTGCTTGGACGCTTAGTGGCGGCGCGCCGATAATGCCGCACTCTTCCGATACAAGTGTGTGATACGCGTAGCAAATGGATTTCGAGTGATCGGATCGGCGCAACGTCCAAATGCGTGATCGTGACACGCGATCATGCTACGCGACGATCATCTGATACGGGCAAAAGATACACGTGTGGACGCACCTTAAGGAACCTTTAATGAGACTTTATCTGAATAAAAAAATGTTGTGAACCCTTAAGTGGTAAAGACGTGAAAGTGGTACTTTAATCAGTTTATTTTATCTAAATTGATAGCACAGCTGGATTTTTCTGCGCTCAAAATTAGAAAAAAGCATGAATAAGAGCAGGCCATAGAAAATAAACCACGAAGAGGCGTTAGAAGGAAACTTTCGAAATAGTAATAAAAAAAAACTGGCCAAGAGCATGTCGGATCATGCTCAGTTTAGGGTTCCGGCCTAGCCATTCATACAAAAAATGCACTAGAGATGAACAAAATACGATTTGAAAAAGCGGCCAAGTGCGAGTCGGTTTCCCTAATGAAGGGTTCCGCAGCCGTTTATACAAAAAATGCACTACAGATGACAAAAATTACGATATGAAAAAAAAAACACTAACAAAAGAGCGTATCTCCCCGGCACTTAAGTCCTTTTGCTGACAGCGCAGTTTTCTGGCAATAACTTAAAAACGGTATGTCCGATCATATTGAAAAAAATTTTCGTTGGAAGTATTTATTGAGCTTTATATTTGTATTATTTTTCATATTTTTTTAACATACCGTTTAGAAAATAGAGGACGCAATTTTTGCTACTTTCGTAGCGAATATTTCGGAAAATATTCACTAAATCAAAAATTGCTTATTGAAACCTGAGAGTGTTTTTTGAAGAAATGTCGAATGATGTGCCACACGTTGATATTTGCTGAAAATTTTTTTTTCGGTTTTGGTTACATATATGGAGTGCCCCTCCTGGAAATATATATTTTTTTATTTAACTATCAAACTAAGTAGCGGTTTACACACGACACCTATGATCCAAATTCAATCAATTTACATCTTATAGTTTTTGCCTGTGTAAAATAATAATAAAAAATAAAAAAATGCCTGTGACATACGGACGGACAGACAGACAGACAGACAGACAGACATGACGAATCTATAAGGGTTCCGTTTTTGCAAATTTGGCTACGGAACTCTAAAAAGGGTACTAGCACAAGAGCATATCTCCGCGGCACTTACGTACTTTAGCTGAGAAGCGTAGTTTTTTTGGCAATAACTCAAAAACGGATTGAGTGATATTATTCAATATAGTTTTCATTGAAAGTACTTATAAGGCCTCATTTTTATGATATCTTCCCATATTTTTTTGACCCGTGGTTAAAAAGTTAGAGGGGGGAAGGGGACGATAGATTTCCGGAGCGAATATTTACAAAACTGCTTGCTTTATCAAAAAATAATGTTTGGAGAGCCCTATTATTTTTAAAAGATCTTATCAACGACAGCCCATACACTAGTGTTGCAACGAAAAAAATATCACCCCCACTTTAGGTGCACGAGGGGTACATGAAAAATATTTTATTTTAGTTTTTATTTTACCGTTTTTTCGGCGTGATACATACACATACTCATACAAAATTGCAGCTTTCTAGTACTATGATCACGGACATCACGGAGCTAAGCCGCGGACGGACAGACGGAGACGGACGAACAGACGGACATGGCGAAACTATAAGGGTTCCTAGACTACGGGACCCAAAAATTTAGGTTTCGGTTTTAATCATTCATCTAGTTTTCTGTTAAGTAATTTAGTTTTCCATTTGAAATGAGGTGGTTATCAATTCGGTTGTATATATATTACATAGTATATTTTATTTGGGTCGCTGGTTTTTATCCAATGATCTCAAAGTCGGAGTAGCCGGCGGCGGCAGTCAGTACAAGCCAGGTGAGGATTCGTCTAGGCCCGTTAAATTCAGTAATTCTCGGCCGATACAAAATGATGCTGGATATGCGTGATGATCCCAGTCACCCAAAAAACCTGCCATTATTTCTCCTCAACAACCATCCATCTAAACCGCATTAACACATCCAGGTTTAAATACGCAATAGGTACGCAGAATCTAATGTTGCCCTTATTTTGATAAAATTGAAAAAAATGACTGATCTCTAATTTTGGTCATTTTCAATTACAAAATAACATTCCTCGCTTAGTGAAAGATGGGGTGAAATGAGTTGGCCGAAATCAGTTTACGGTAGAGCTTGACTTAGCGCATCATGCCAACTGCATCCTGCCTTTGTGAAAGCCAATTTTTGTGACTACGAGTAGAATGGGTATTGTTCGTAATATCGCAACAGAATGGTCCATAGATAGAATTGGTAGGGCTAGCAAGCTGATTGAGTTGGAAGATATTTGTGACAATAATTGCATTCAATTGGTTCCGACTAAGTCGGCTCTCCTTACTTTCTCCAGGCGCATTTTGCCACATGATGTCCAATTAATTGTACAGTAGCCTTCCAGTGGAATGCTACTTACACTCAACAATATAGTTAACAAATAAGTTAAGCCCTCGTATTCGCTGTTGTACAGTTTCAGGCTCTATGTTTGTGAAATAGTGGCGCTATTTAACTATTTTGTCCCCAAATCCAATTTTTTTGATAGCATTAAATTTGATTCAGAAAGAAGCAACTCAAATAAAATTACGAATGATCACCATGATAGAACAAATGAATTATAAAATAATAATAATACCTATTACATGGTTTTAAATGGTATAATATCGCTATGAAGCATTCTTTTGCCCATGGCTGAATAATGAAAAACGTATGTTTAATTACCCGGCTTTACATCATAAGTTTGCTGTATAAGTCTCTATTATAGCGCTTTCAGTTCTAGTATTGAGCTACTTAAGTCCTTTTGTTATAAATTTACAGTTACAGAAGCTCACTTTCACTTTCACTCATTAGTGTTACAACACGATGGGGGTCAATATTGTCCACGTCCGTAGGCGAAGCATTTTATGCTTCATGACTCTAGATACCCTACAAGTGGCCCCTGGGTAGTGCTAAAGGACAACTGAATTCTCTCGGGTTGTGGGGTTTGGCAGTGGCCCTATATAATTTCTCAATCACTGCGCAGCTTGTGGTAGAGCTCTGCAAAAGGCTCGACTGGTTAGCAACCACCTTCGCGTCGAAGACTGTCGCAAAGCATCCATTGGATGTGTTCCGACGGTATGCGCGAATTCAAGCCCCGGTTGCCTTTGCCCCGCCAGTTCTTGGTCTGCATAGTCCTATATTTTTGCCCAGCTGTGTTGAGCGTACTTCTTTGTCATGGAGGCCAGGGAGACCCGGTGAAACGTTTGACCGCTGGCCGCCCGCTGGTTCGTAGAGGACCCAAACCTTGGCCTGTCCCTGCCAGGGAGGCTGTCCTACCGCCAGTGAAAAAAACTCGTGCGTTGACCGTCGTGCTGGAAGGGAAAGCCGGAGTGGAACTCGGCGATCAATCATGGGTCGGATCGGGGGCCCTTCCGTCCCCCATGCCAGGGAAGCACTCTACTCGGTGCTCCAGGGTGAGAACTAGTCTGGCCTTTGACCAGGTGGCTGTTGGAGCTGAGGTAACCCAATTATCCCCGTAAAGCTCGCTTTCGTACAATCATGCCTGCAAAAAAGATAAGAAAAACCGGATCTACGGTGGCCCCCAGTTCCATGTTAATAGTGGATTTCTGCAACATGAGGGGACTCCATTCCAACCTTTATGCCGTTCACCGACATGTTGAGACAGCAATGCCAGCCTTGTTTTTCTTGGCGGAGACGCAAATATTAACCCCGGCTGACATCTCGTATCTAAACTATCCCGGATACAGTCTGGAGCACAAGTTTGTGGCTCGGGCTGGGGTGTGTATGTTTGTACAGGATGATATTTGCTGTCGCCGTCTGGGCACTTAAGAAGACAGGGACCTGTCATTACTTTGGGCAAGCATTGAAAGTGTCTACGCCTGTCTCTATAGGTCCCATAGTGGAGACCCGGAAACTGATCATTGGAGCGCATCCAACAGGAACTCGATGAAATCCCCCAGTGGCTCCCCTCAGCGGAGTTGGTAATCCTTGGAAATTTTAACGCCCATCACACCGACTGGCTTGGATCCATGCGCACCGACTACGCTGGGAGAGCTGCTCATGGCTTTGCTGCGGCGTATGACGTCACGCAATTAGTGGACGGTCCCACCAGAATACCGGACATAGAAGGTCATACTCCTACTCTGCTGGACCTACTGCTGACCACGCACCCGGATCGGTATCAGGTATCGCGTATCGCTCCTCTGGGAACATCAGACCATTGCTTCGTCCGTTCCGTATCCAATTTGTGCTCGACGAATTATTATAGACCACCTGGGAGACGCCGTGTTTGGCATTATGGGTCAGCAGACTGGGATGGATTGCGTGTATTTTACGACTCCTACCCATGAAAGCAGCTCTGCTTCTCTTCGGACGATCTTGACGACTGTGCGACATTTGTAACTGATACGATACTGTGGGGTATGGAATGTTTTATTCCAAGCTCGGTGGTTCGTGTGGGTGGTCGTTCTCAGCCCTGGTTCGACAGGTCTGTCACGGAAGCTCAGAACGTTAAGTATGAAGCGTACCGGGCCTGGGCTGCTGCGTAGCTTGTCCACGATCCAACCATCTATGAATTGAAGAAGCGTTTTAACGCTGTCTCCATGTAATGCAAAAAAACAATTACCGCAGCAAAGTTTGCCCATACCCGCAAGATTGGCGAAAAACAAATTGGTTTCTGGGACTCGTGCCTTTTGGTCTCTTGCCAAAGCAAAGCAATGGTTCAGGGGAATTTCTGTCGAGTCTGCAGCAGATCTGCTATGCTATACTTTTGTGTCGAATTCATCTCTTGACGACGGGGGTAGCCAGCAGACGGCATCCCAGCCATTGTGCTTAAGACGTGCGCTCCAGAGTTGACTCCGGTTCTAACGCGTCTATTCTCTCTCTCCTACTGTTCGGGGAAAGTCCCGACTTCGTGGAAAGTAGCCAATGTTCAACATGCCCCGAAAAGGGGTGACCGCACAGACCCGTCCAACTATCGGCCTATTGCGATCACCTCCTTGCTCTCCAAAGTGATGGAACGTGTGGAACGTAAATAACCAGCTCTTAGATTACCTTGAAGAGCACCAGCTTATTAGCGACCGTCAGTATGGCTTCCATTACGGTCGTGGCGCTGGTGATTTTCTTCCGTGTCTCACTCATCACTGGGCTGCTGCCATCGAGAACAAGGGGGAGACACTAGCAGTTGGTTTGGACATCTCAAAGGCCTTTGATTAGGTCTGGCATAAGGCTCTTCTGTCGAAGCTCCCACCATACGGGCTACCTAAGGGGTTATGTACGTGGATCGCTAGCTTTCTGTCCGGGTGGAGCTTACAAGTCGTTGTCGATGGGGTATGCTCGGACTCCTTGTCCGTTAATGCTGGCGTTCCCCAAGGATCTGTCTTGTCGCCCACCCTTTTCATCCTGCATATCAATGACATATTACAGATCTGTGACATTCACAGCTATGCGAAGCAACCATCTTCTTACCGGTGCTTCGAGTTTTTTAACGTTTGACGGCAAGTCTTCAATTCCGCTCCGTTTCACATCCATCCATTAATTCCTTTTCTATTCTTCCGACTGGATTTTTCTGTCCGGTTTAAAACAGTACATCCATGTTTCGTCATTTGTCACGATATTATAGAGTTCCAATGACTGTCTTCCAATGAATTTTTTTATTTTTCTTTTTACGATACCTCTCTATGCGCAGTCGTTTCTGGTCTTCCATTAAATCATGCGGTATCATCGAGTGCAAAGGTTCCGAACCATCAGCACATTTTTCTTTCATTTGGCTCATTCCAATGCCTATTACAGTACAACCAGGGACCGGCCCGCTATTCCTTTCAAAGGGTTTTGTAAGGGTTTTGCATAAGGCTAACCTTAAGAACATCAAGCCCTAATCAGTTAGCCGTAAAAACCCTTATCTAAGCGCTAACCCATATGAACAAGCGGTAGCACAATTCCCCTTAAAAATAAGAATATTTGCTCACCCATCCTTACTAAATGGTTAGCCTAACAAAGGGTTACCTTTATTTTATAAAGCTTACGACGCGTAGGTAACATCGAGCGAGACTATTGAGCGCTTTGTCGGCGGCGGCATTCTTGATTTTTGCGCGAGACCGCTTCAAACCAGGGATGTAACTGATATACGCATCAGGTTTGTGCGAGTGAAGTTTGTTTATTTTGACAAGGACTGCCGCTCATGTTTTCTTTTGTACGGCAGCTATCAATGCTTAGAATCGGGTTAAAGTACTATGCGATATTGTCATATTTAGTTAATTTTTTGTTGTGTTTGTGTACTACAATGCCACCACCGACACAAAGTGGAATATGGGCATATCAGCACGCGAAGTACCTACTTAATACCTATTACCTTAACATCGCATCGTAATAAATAAAGTAGTATTTTATTGTTATTATTATTAAGTAGTCAATTTCTTGTGCCGAAAAAAGAATGGTTTTTTTTTTAAATCCTGTGCTAAATTTAAATGTCTAAAAAACAGGAGGTTCGTCGTTCGTCGAAAATTTTTTATGTATGTCGGTTGCTGATCAACTCAAAAACGGTAGGACCGATCTGTATTTTTAATCTTTTAAGTAGTTTTATTGCCAACAAATTAGGATCTTATGGTGGAATCATAGATGAATCGAGGGAAGTCATCAAATATTATGGGCATTCATTGCTATCCTATAGCAATTTGGGTATTTTACAAGTATTTATTTTACAGTAACTCTTGCGTTTGCTTTCATAATGTTTTATTTATATTTTATATTGTTTTTTAGCAGATTCCCCAGATATTGATCCGTGACCTGCAAACTCATTTTTTTAATCAGATATTTGAATGGGAATCGATTAGAGTCCTTTTTTCAGATAAACTTGTCTGCCACCCTCTTGCAAGCAGCAATAGAACAGTTCTATAAAGGGTTAATCAGGGATCGGAAAAAGTTTCTTTTGGCATACCGGTTTCGGTCAATGATCCGCGAACGAAAAGGGTTTAGTTTCCGTTTGCAGTTATTCGTTAAAGAACTGTTCAATTGACCTAACCCGTTAGTGCCAAATTCGTTCGTAATTCGTTTTTGGGAACCGCAATGAACCGGTAAAAAATTTCAACTTCACCGGTTAATTTCTCACAATGACGACAAGATAGGACGAGCATTGCTATCTCTTTTATACCACTACTGAAGGAAGCCACACCGTCAGCAGTATTACATTACCTACTTCACTAGATTTTGTTTTGACCTTGCTGCTTGCTGAAAAAATTGCTTTTTGGCGTGTGGCTTCGGTTTAGCTTGGCGTGTCTTGTTTGTGCTTTGTGCCTATTTTTTAAATATGAAGTCGCAAGAATATAAAGACCTTCCGGGCAGTCAAGCATTTTTCAGTGAAAAAGAGTATTAACGATTAATAGGGTTCTAATGATGGACCTTGGAGGTACATACTGGATCACAGTTAAATGTCATCACAGGTGTCGTTTTCTAGGTTTTTGGGGGTGCCGATTCCGAAAATGGCGTCCATTTTGGAATTCAAGATGGCGGAAATCACTTTCTATGAAAAAGTCATTAAGGGTGTCGTTTTCTAGGTTTTTGGGGGTGCCGATTTCGACAATGACGTCCATTTTTGGAATTCAAGATGGTGGACATCACTTTTAGTAAAAAGGTCATCATGGGTGTCGGTTTTTGAGGGTGCCGATTCCGAAAATGGCGTGCATTTTAGAATTCAAGATGGCGGTCATCACTTTCAGGGAAAAGGTCATCACAGGTGTCGTTTTCTAGGTTTTGGGGTGTGCCGATTCCGAAAATGGTTTCCAGTTTGGCATTCAAGATGGCGGAAATCACTTTGTATGAAAAGTAATCACGGGTGTCGTTTTCTAGGTTTTTGGGGGTGCAGATCTCGACAATGAGGTCCATTTTGGAATTCAAGATGGTGGACATCACTTTTAGTAAAAATATCATCAGAGATGTCATTTTCGAGATTTTTGGGGGTGCTGATTCCGAAAATGGCATCCATTTTGAAATTCAAGATGTTATTGTCAAGATCTGCAACCCCATAAACCTAAAAAACAACAGCAATGATGACTTGTTCATAGAAAGTGATTTCCGCCATCTTGAATTCGAAAATTGATGCCGTTTTCGGAATCGGCACCCCCAAAATCCTAGAAAACGACACCTATGATGAGTTTTTAATAGAAAGTGATTTCAGCCATCTTGAATTCGAAAATTGATGCCATTTTTGGAATCGGCACCCCCAAAAACCTAGGAAACGACACCCATGATGACTTGTTCCCTGAAAGTGATGACCGCCATCTTGAATTCCAAAATGGACCTCATTGTCGAAATCTGCACCCCCAAAAACCTAGAAAACGACACCCATGATGACTTTTTTATGAGAAAGTGATTTCCGCCATCTTGAATGACAAAATGGATGCCATTTTCGGAATCAGCACACCTATAAACCAAGACAACGACACCCATGAGAGTTTTTCATAGAAAGTAATTTCCGCCATCTTGAATTTGAAAATTGATGCCATTTTCAGAATCTACACCCCCCAAGGACACCTAGGATGAGTTTTTCACTTAAAGTGATATCTGTCATCTTCATCATCTGAGTCCATTAAGCTAAAAAGCACTCGTCTATGTTGATCCAAACCTGTGTTTTGTAGGGGTACCCTCAGGGTCCATCATCAGGACCATTTGGTGGCACCTTATATAAATTCTAAGTCTATTTAATGATTTCCTTCAATTCCTCATGGATCATCAGATCTTCACTGAAATTAAATGGGACGAAACTGCATGGTGCTTTTAAACAAAAAAAATTAAATAGTTTGTGAATGACGGAGAATTTCTTCTCTTCTTCTATCTTCATAAATATAATCGAATTGAGACCCACCTCCGTTTTTGTGAGTTTGTCAAAAAGTGTTAATATCTTAAAAACTGGATTTGAATTTGGAAATTGTTGGAGCAAAAATGTTTAATGAACCCCTTAAACATTTTTGCTCCTAGTGACATAGAATACGCAGTTAAAATCTTTCGGATTCCTTGCTGGCACCGTATGTAATAAAAATAACGATCAAAAATTACCATTAATTGTGTCGTGTGATAGCGCAGCAAATTCGCAAAGTCCACATGAACAACTGGCAACTAAATAAATCAAAACAAACAAACAGAACAGGCGAGAAGGCGAGGCACAAAGGTATAAACTAAATGAAGTGAGTGTAAAAGAGATTGCATGATCACGCGACCGTCACGTTGGGCGTCGCCGTTGCTCGCATAATACCGGTTAGAACTAGTCTTGTCTCATTCTCTTAAGGCTTAAAGTATGACATGTTGAAAAGGTAAGTTTTATATTAAGCGCTATGAACATAAGGGTAACCCTTTAAAGTGGATAGCAAGATAAAGAAAATATCGGTTAGCAATTGTAAAGGGTTAGCCTTATTCTTAGGTTCCCCTTATAATAAGGGATAGTCAAATGTATGGGTTACCAGTTAGAATCTGTAAGTCTTTTACTGGGTTATACATTACAAAGGGACGCCCATTGAAAGACTTTAGCCAGGGAAAGGGTGGTCCGGTCCCTGAGTACAACATTGCTTATAAGTTTTTTTGACAGTTTCAATAAGGGCCGATACAGACGGACATCATTTGAACTGCAACCCAGCTGTAATATGGCAGTTCAAGTGCAGTTCTGCTGCAGTTGGTGTAACTGCATCCAAACTGCAAACCGACTGTGCAGTCCGTTTGCGTTTGCCGTGCAGTCCTGTCAACTGCACACCGACTGCAAGCTGGCTGCACGGCTGTAGTTTGGTGCACCAGAACTGCACTTAAACTGCCATTTTGCAGCTGGGTTGCAGTTCAAATGCTGCCCGTCTGTATCAGCCCTAAGTCGTATGGTATATCAATATTGGATTCGGTAACCGCAGTCGCATGCCGACCTTCATGTAGGTGCATCGTCGTAGAGATTATCGCGTACGTGTCTAAATTTCCCAAACGACGAACACACAGAGCGGCGATATAGTCTAGAAATCAATACAGTCATCCGACGATGCCATCTAGACAGAACAATCGTGTATAGAGAGTGCAAGGGGTGAGATGCGGGTGGGGCGGGCCCGAGCTACACAGTCCGCATTAGTTTAGTAGCTCGGGATATGTCATTGTCATTTACGCAAACATAAAAGGCGTCGGCCCACTATACGTTTTTATACTGAAGCTGCGAGATGGGCCTTCATCACCAAATACCAATTAAAGTCTTTGGCAACTGTCATGTTGACTTAAACACCGAAACGAATGACAATCTCGTAAATTAAAAAGTAGGTATCATATTGCCAGATAGTTCCATTTTAGAATTTAATGTAACCTATCTTTAATTACAACTCTGTTTAATATTCCCCCAAAGCAAATGAATTAGAAAAGAACAAATAGATTATCGTTTCAATGCAAAATACACAACATCAGTAGACTAAAATGAGAATCATACCTAACTTCGCAAAACGTTAAGAAGAAAAACCAGGGACACTGGCAAACAAAACAAATTTCAGTAAAAATGGTTGTTTTTTTCCACCCGTTTTCTATTTATACGTATGACAATGCCAATTAGTACGTAATGTTTTTCACTGTCTGTTTTATTTACTAAAAGTAAAAATGCGGCTTCGTAGAATGAAGAGGTTGATTAGGTTAATTATCAAGGAGCGAAAAACTAAACGAACAATTTAATAGGAATTCATCTGTCTTAAGGGATAGATTTTTTTATAGGCTTCGCTTTATAGAAATCTGCGGTTCTGTGGGAATGCTGTCTCTTATTTTATTTAGTAACTAAGTAAATCAAATCACATAACCACATTCAACCACAAATTAAAAAAAACTGCTATTTATTTTAAAAAATATTTCAAAATGTTTTAATAGACTATTTATACATGTATATATCACCTATAGTATATCTATCGAAAATGAAGAAAATGTTTAAATTTTTAACCGACTTCAAAAAAGGAGGGGGTTTTCAATTCGGTTGTATTTATTTTTTATTTTTTTATGTTTGTTACCTCAGAACTCCGTCATTTACAAGACGATTTGGAAAATTATTTTTTGTTCATGAGGAGGTATATCCAAATTGGTCCATTGAAGATTTGATGATGAGATCGATGAGGAATCGAAGGAATTCTTCAAATGTTATGGGCACATTTATGGCGATTTTGGTGTTTATTAAAGTAGAACAAGCATTTACACTAGACAATCATTATTTGGTGAAGAAAAACTGATGGTGAAGACACAAGCCACCAGTCACTAATTAGGGCTCAAGCAATGTTATTTAATTCACTAATCGCAGTATAATTATTTATCATATTTTGCTTAGAGGCAGAAGTTGGTAAAGATCAAGGTAGCAAAGTGGAGAACCAGAGAACTCCTCAACGGTTAACGGCCCTGATTCTGAAATAGCAACGTTCGGCTGAAGGTCGTGAGCAATTGACATTAGAATGCATTATGGCTGTAAGTAAAAGTCGTAGAAGTCATAAAAGTCGTGTATTATGTGTGGCTTCGATCGTCAGAAGGCAGATTTCGTAGTCTTGTTATTTCCGTTATTAATCTCTCATCATGTGATCGATTTAATAATTTGTTGGAGTCCAAATCTAACAACGCCTTCCAAGTTTTGACATGGCTTAGTGCAACATATATTTGCCCTTTAGCGAAATTCTTTTTATCAAGGTCTATCACAGCTTTCTCTAGGGTGGTACCTGGTAGCTAATGAACAGTAACAGCCCAACTTAATATTAAAGGTTAGATACGACGCTCCACATCTCCGTATCCCCTTGTCGCTTGATGCAACCGTCACTATCTTTTAACCTAAGACCAACAGTTTCATCGTTAAATTTTACGTACACGGCTTCCTGGAGCTCCCCGTCCTCCAGCTGATCTCGTCTTAGGGCCGGCCATTTTTTTTATTATGCCCATAGCTTCATTCACTAGTCCATCAGAGACGGAAATATCCCGTCTCAACATCACTCAAGATTCTACGTCAATTTTAGTTGCGAGATAATTCTTTAAATATTACGGGTCAGTTGAGACTGTTAGTCGTATTCTTTTTTAACCAGCAAGCTACTTGACTTAACCATTTTGACCTAGCCAATTCTTATAATTTAGAGATTTAGTGATTCAAATGTGATCCGTACCGTACATAAAAGATTATTTTTGGCTTTTTAGTTTATTTTGAAGTCGCTTCTTTTTTTATTTAAAAGTTTTTATACTAGAGATGGATATTTCTTCATTCGTTTGTTTTTCGCTTTGGATTTACGTTAACTGCTTGACCAGTATGTAAACTTAGTTGCAAGAATACAAGGGAATTTCATAACCACTCACTTGCTTTCGGTAACTAGAGCTACCAATTTTGATAACCTACAAATTGCTTCCGATAGCCAGAGCTACCAGATGACCTTTATACAATTTTTGATTCATAATCTATGAAGGGCAGTTTCGGAGCGGTTTAAACTATGACCAAAGCATACCCAAATAATATTTTCTGCTGTTTCCGCGATTATTACTCATTGAAATAAAACAATTTAACGGATTATATTATACCCAAATAAGATGGCAACGCAGAAAAAAATTGGCAGCCAACATAATAGAACAAACATATTTTTAAATAGCTGTCGTTCTCAACGTTGTGAAAAAGTAAAGTTGCGTAAAAGTGCACAGTGTTTTAAAAATGCCGTCAGTATTCAAATTTATATTTTACTATTAAAGATAGACATCAAACGATTCAGTGTTTATCCAACTATCAGATTATAGCTATATTTTGGTCCCAATTAATAATTATGAATTACAATCTCACTTCAAATTAGGTAAGACAGAGATTTTTTCGGTGACTTGCGATTGAAATGGCCGCCATTTTTAAGAATAAAGAATATTTCTCGTAATTATCTAGTCATTAAAACAGTTTAAGTATTAAGTTTCATAAATAAACATTAAATCATTAATATCTATGATTTATTTACACAGGATTACCGAATAAAACAAGTAACGGTCCATGTAAATACGGGTACGGGTGGTGGTAGCTGTAGCTACCAAAAGCAATTTAGCCAACTACCCGCTTTGACGTTGTAAGGCATGAGAGCACACCTGAAGCGCTGCGATCATGTTTGGTACATTTTGTGATTTGTTCCTAATAACAGGTAAAGACTCGAACATAAAGTAAATGAAAAGTAGCTAAAAACATTTGCAAATATTACTCGTACGTTGTTTATATTAAACTATTTATGGACCGTAACACTTAAAATAACGTATGCTCAATTTTTAAAACACTGCATAGACCTGGCGACGCCCATTGTGTTCGACCCTAACGGGGCGCCATGTTCGGCAGTTGCCCCGGTAACATGGCACGTTATTAGTTTTTTGCGTAACGGCTTTGTTTATTTACCTTAAAATCAGTGTGATTCTATGTATTAATGGTGATTGTGGTTTTCTAGGTACAGACTATGATTTATAATGTGTTTGTGTTGTGTGATATTGTGGTTTTAAGGGTTTTAAGTTCGGCTGAAAACCAAAACTTCGTTGGTACGTACATAATTTTCGTTATTTAGACTCCTAGAACCGTAATTAATGTTATTATTGCAAAATATATCCATTTTAATTTATGATTACTAGTTGCTTGTTCTAATTAGAACTATATTTTGGTTCTTGAGTTTTTAAATTAACCACAAATAACTCACGAATAAAAGAAATAAAATCGCCCCGTCTTGCGTCAGATACCTAAAAATGAAATGATGTTTAGTATACAATTTTATTTGAACAAGTTATACAATATTTGGCATTAAAAGAAAGAACAACTAATATACTTTTTTTGTGCATGTAAACAAAAAGGATGTTATTGCTTTAGTTTTTTTTCTAAAAATATATTTCTGCTTGAATTCGTCAACTTTATCAGTGTGTCAGTTTTACGCATTTTTTATAATTATTTTCAATATTGTAATCCATAAAATAAGTAACACCATCAGATTTTTTGTTTCATTGGCTTTTTTGTGTAAAAAATAAATAGTAAATGATTTAGTAGAAACCAAGTTATGATTTTTTTAATAAAACACGGCATCTCGCGGAAATTTGCACAAAAAGACAGAGCAATATAGGCCACCATTTTTAAAATCATAAAAAATATTTATTGGCGGTAAATAATGCAATGCATCTTCGTACTTTACTTCGTACGTTAGTTTTATTCATGAAAATAAGCCTCGTGAGACCCTTGAACTGGCGGTTAACTCGCGCAAAGAATTGTTCTTGAAACTCAAAGAGGCAGCGCAGCCACTGTAATGGGGTCCATGCCGCAAACATTTGATAGAGGGTATATTTTTTTTAGCAAGTATGGTATTACAATTTTTCCCGTTTCCGTTGTCTCTTGTAGTAATTAATACTACTACGAGGCTCAATAAAAAAGTTTTAAGCCTGAGGTTGATAATGAAATTAAAAAGAAAATATATATAATACTGGCACAGACACTGACAAAGTCATTGCATTTGCACCAATTCAATCCGGTAGGCCAGATTTCAATCATTTTTTGGTTCAAGGATGACTCGCTAGACATTTGCAGAGAATTTTAGTGTAGGATGCTTTTTAGGGGTAAACCACTTAAAAAAAGTGGGGAATACAAAAAACAGCCTGATGAACGAATAAAAGAACCGGCCAAGTGCGAGTCGGACTCGCGCACCGAGGGTTCCATACAAAATATACGCTACAAATGGCCGTATCTACGAAAATCCAGTGTTCGCAGAACCTTATCCCAAGCAAAATATGCGCGGTGCTCGATCATTTTATAATGGTTACTGATACAGACAGACATAAAATTATACTGTTCTTAGTATTTTTTGCTATAGCGGCAACAGAAATACTTCATCTGTGAAAATTTCAACTATTAAGGTTCATGAGATACAGCCTGGTGACAGACAGACAGACAGAGGGACATCGAAGTCTTAGCAATAGGGTCTCATTTTACCCTTTGGGTACGAAACCCTAAAAATGTACTCTCCTACTGATCTGAATTATTTTCAGCATTTCACTTCGTCTTACACTTATCTTAATTTTAAAACAAATTATTTCGCTCGTACATGTTAATTTGTGGATTTAGATTATAGGTTATAAAAAAGAATAATTTGACCGGTTTTGTGGGTCGAAAGGGTAGTAATAATACCGGTATTGTTTGGGAAAAAGGTCTTGGTTACTGAAGATGTTTCATAATTTTAGGTAACAACGGTAATTATAGAATTAGAAACCAATGTTTAGTCATGACGACCGGTTTGGCTCAGTGAGAGTAACGTTGCCTGCGAAGCTGAGGTCCTGGGTTCAAATCCCGGTAAGGGCAAATATTTGTGTGATGAGCATAAATATTTGTTCCTGAGTCTTGGATGTTTTCTATGTACATAAGTAATATATCGTCGTCTAGTACCCATAACACAAGCCTTATTGAGCTTACCATGGGGCTAGTTTGATTTGTGTAAAATTGTACGTATTATTGATTTATTTATTTTATTTATAAGGGTCCAAATCTTATGATGCAATTTTGCTGCACGTTGCGTGATTATCTGATTATACGTGAGATTTTGGCATAGATTTAAGTATAATAACAGTTGCACTATACTGTTATATTTCATAATAACAATTTTGCACTTCAGTGTTAACTTCGAGCTGCTCTAGAGTGAAAAAGTCTAATTGAATTTTAATGAAATATATCAGATAACTCAGAATATCCGCTATATATAGTGTAATTAACCAGAAGTATCAAAAATAAGAGAACTTCATATATCTATGATAGTTAACACGTTTCTCTTTACTCTTTATAATCAATAATAAAATATTAAAAACCACCCACGTCCAGCTAGAACTCATTGTCCCTAGACATTTTATAACGAACAAGAAACGGATACCCTGACCGATATCATCTGGTCAGGGTATCCGTGTCCCTATTTACGCCATAGACTGGCGAGGAACGATTTTCAATTACCTAATCATAAATCATAACCAAGAATGGGGCTAACAGCTATATGAAGAATAAGATGCTTGCACAATACAGCTCACGTTTACGAGTAGCTTACCCATTTGTGTTACGATAAATAAATTTTATGGTTCCTTCGAATTTCGCCAGATAAACTTAGGCCCTAAGTAGGTACATTCCATCAGAATGTCTGGTACGTGACGCCATTCTTTGATACTTCTATGATAGTCAGGAAGTAAATTTTTGGCTGGTCAATATGACGTGGCTTTTGTATTGGTAGTGAATTCTTGAACTGTTTATATGTTTTTTTAGGTAGCTGTCATAGCTGTCACGTACCCGACAAAGTACCTATACGTTCTGGTAGAATGCACCAGTAGGTGTCTAACCATGAAAACCCTTAATAAATCAGAATCTATGTAAAATCAATACATCAAATTTGGTTTATTTATTGAACGCCCCTGTATTAACTAGAACTCCAAATTTCATAAACACAATTCAAACGATATCATCATCATCTCCCTGCCCTTATCCCACTTACGTAGGGTCGACACAACATGTTTTCTTCTTCCATGCATCCCTATTATTCGTCATTTCAGCGCTTACTCCTTCCTTTCTCATCTCCTCTCTCACACAATCAATCCATCGCTTTTTTGGCCTACCGATCGCTCTTCGTCCTTCGACATTCATCCCTAACATTATTTTACCAAGGTGACGTTCAACCCTTTTCATTACATTCCCATACCACGCTAACCTACTGCTCCTCCTTTTGTCCGTCACGTGTGCTACTTTCAAACTTCCCCTTATATACTCATTTCTAATCCGATCTTTCCTCGTCACTCCACACATATAGGTATCTCAACATTCTCAAACTCATGTTGTGAAGGATTTGGCATGGTTTATTTTACGACCGGCCGCCTGCCTGGCATCAACCCTCCTTGGGAATTCTTGGTTGAGAAGAAGGATAGGTGGAAAGGATTATAGGGGAGATGGATGTACGGATCTGGGGTTAGGGATACTACTGCCACGTAGTACAGGGAGGGGAGGGTGTGTGACACTAGCAGCTAGAGCAGCCCGGGTCGTGTTCCTGTAGCGGTTCCAGTTAGTTATCGGATAGATATCTAGTGGTACCACCCTCTGCTTGCGTTGACAATTCAAACGATAATTGAGATTAAAAAAATATATTTTTTTAATCACCGACTGACTGACTCACTGATCATAGATAAAAACTCTAACCGACTTCCAGGTGATCTAGAAAGTTAAAATTAAGTAACCAGATATGCCTATTATTTTTTATATCCCATTCTTATTGTCTTAACAAAGGAATTATAGTAGTTAACACCTTTATAAGCCTATCTAACCTAATATACTCGTATAACCTATTAAAATTATCATTTTTTCGCACGTCGTTTTTATCATTTTGTATGGTACTAACCATATTATTTATTTAAACATAAACAGAAATCGTGTAAAAAAAATGCAGATTAAAGGGGCAATGTGCTCTAATATTTCTAACGTTCACGAACATGTAGACAAATAGTACATACAAGAAAACTAAACAGTTTAAACGCCGGAATAAAGGCTTATTTTACTATCATTATAAAACTGTTATATTACAAATCAGATCCAAGGAAAAGCCAAGTCCCTAAACCCTGACTTTTCTAAACCTTCATCAGGTGCATTGGGGGAAATGGGGGCATGGGGGAAATTGGAAAATGGGAGAATTGGGGTAGTGCCAAATGTCCAATGCCGAATGTTAAATGTCGAATGACAAATGTCAAATGTCAAATTACTAATGTCATATGTCCAATGTCAAATATCAAAGGCAAGCGAGAGCGTGGAACAAGCGATAGAGAGGAACGATCGGCTTTAAAGCGACTTTACAGACAACCATTTTTTTATTGCGCGAAGCTTTTAATTTACGATAACTCCTAATATATTCGTTTAAATTGTATGGTGTCTAAAGCTTTTATAAACGGCTGATTCAACCCCCATGGGTTAAAAAGGTATAAAATTACAAACTTCAACCATTTTGAAACAAACAACTCACAGAACCACTAGTTTAGTTATGTTTTAGTTTTTTTTAATTAGGAGTCGGTTTAAATTATTTTAAAAGTTAATTTATTTTACAATTTTTATTAATTATTACTTAAAAGTATATTTTTATACTAGCAACCCTCATTCATACATACTAACTTCATCGACTGAAGGACATTGAATCCATGGTCATGAAAACATTAAGACAAAACATACTAACTTCACGTTCTATCATAGCGCGTTTCGATAAATGTCAGTAGTTTACAAATGAGTAACGGTAAAATATTTGAGTTGTATGATATCTAATTTACAAGTTTTAATTAGATTTATTTTTTAAAATGGGACGGAAATGCTTTTAGTGAGTGTGTTTATTTTGGTTTACTGAAGTATTACCGAAAATTTGACTTGGTCATATTTTATTCTGCCATTTAAATTTTAACCAAATGTGTCGTTCGGCATTACATATTTTTCGTAAGATAGATATCCTAGATATATATTTATATCCTAATTCTATAGTGCATAAGACACAAATTACGTCTCACTGTATAATATACTTGTAGTTAGTAGCAGTTCTTTGTATAAGAAGTTCAATTTACTTGTTATAATAATCAGTATAAATATTACAGGACAATGATAACAATAATTTCAGTTCTCAAAATTATCGCCGAATATTTTTATGCCGATTATCAATTCGCAACAAATTATTCGCCTAATTTCATTGCGCCGAATGAATATAATGTCAACTTATCCAAAGATATCGCTCTTTTTTCCAATCTCACTTTGGTTAGCAATTGTATGTTATTTATTTTTTTATAGTCACTTTTCAAAATGCCACATTTCGTGTAGTAGAATCACGATTCTACTACACTAATAGTTGGAATAGTAGATGGGTGGTATGATGTTAACCAAATGTTTTATTGACAATGGTTTTATTTTATTGTACTTGAGTTTTTTTTTAATCCTGGCATTCACAGGCTGCTGCTGCGGCACGGCACGCTCGTTTCGATCGCTTAGTTTCGAGCGCTGTATGCATTCATGCATTGATTATTTAATCTAATTGATAACCTAACTTGAGTTTCAACTTAATTAATTTTATTATTTATTTGTATATAATCTTGACATAAAATTGTAGTTACTAGTATAGTTTTAAGCCATTTGCAACTAACATACATATGGGTTAAAATACCTGAAACAAATAATTCAATTTCAAAATCAAAAAGTCTATAGTATGGCATTACATTAAGTAATAAACTTAATTGTAGCACAATATTATTATCATTCAATCTATCTATGAACAAATAAATTCTGAATCTCATGACTTAAATCGTTTTCTAATAATGTACTTTTTTTATAGTCCAAAACCAAAGGGGGTATTAACCCTCGCCAGGCTCCCCTATTCAAAGATAAGATATCGCATGTTTCGTATATTACATCAGTTCGCAGCTCAATATTTATTCAAAAAAAATATCTATTCATTATTGTGTACTTACTGCAGCGTTACATATCTAATAATGATAAATACACGCGGCGCAGAGGCTCAGCGGCTGTCGTTGGCGGCCGGCGGGTAGGAGTCTCGCAAGCGGGTGGCGGGCTGGGCTGGGGGGTGATGGGCGGAGCAACCGTGGGAATTATTTCTGAGTGCCTCGTCTTAATTTGACAAAATTGTGAAATTGTAAACAAATTAATGTAACACAACAATTACAAATATGTATTAATTACAAGTTTATCATCATTTCGCCACGTCCACTGCTGGACACAGGCCTCCTCAATAGATTTCCACATGGGCCGGATAGAGGCGACCCGCATCCAGCGAGTCCCCGCAACCCTAACCAGGTCGTCTGACCACCTGGGAGATGGCCTTCTCACGCTGCGCTTTCTGGTACGCGGTCTCCATTCAAGAACCTTTCTGCCCCAACGGCCATCGGTTCTTCGAACTATGTGCCCTGTCCATTGCCACTTCAGTTTGCTTACCCTGTTAACTATGACGGTGACCTTGGTTCATCTACGAATCTTCTTATTACTGGAGTGCCCGTTCCATGCCTCTGGCGCGATGCCCTTGAGCACTACAGTATTAAATATTAAATATTTGTCTGTTTGTGGACAAAATGAAGTTATCTCATTTTTCGTGGAACCGTCGGGACTCATCCAGGTCGATTTTCTGTGAGGGGGCTTCTTGAAGAAAGAATTCATCACGAAGCAGAAATTTGGTTAGCCTCTGCCCCCCTCGGTTTCGTTGCCGACATCCAAATTGTCCCACTCTTAGCTCGTTATCGCCTCTGTTCCCTAGCTTTGCGTTTAAGTCTCCCATAACAACAGTGAAGTGTGATTTGTAAGTGTGTATGGCCCTACTGACGTCCTCTTACATGGCCTCCACCTCCTTATCCGGGTAAGTTAAGATTGGTGCGTAGACCTGTCGAACGAACGAGTATCTTTTAGATACTCTGAGTTACAGTTACGCATCCCTGCTAGACACATTAGAAATTGTCACTATAACAAGAGATTTTTGGACAATATACCCGACACCACCCTAGTACAGCAGGTTACCGGGTTTCAGGGGTATCGTGTACTCCCCCTATCTTCGGACTTCGGATAGCCCTATGATGTCCCAGCGCATCCTACCGACCTCCTTTTTCAGCTGTGTCACCTTCTCGTCCGTCCTCAACGTGTGCTTGTTGTAGGTTAATAGTGATAATCTACGTCGGTTGCCCGTTATAGGACACTTTTTACCCAACTACTCTGTTGGAAAAAAGAGGGATTATGTCTTTTTCCCCTCCGCGAAGTTGCGGGCGCCTTCTCACGTGGATTGTAAGTAGTTGCCCTAAGATCGTGCGGCGGTGGACGTGTCGGCTGGTGCATGTGTCGGCTGCTTCACGCTACTTCAGAGTTACGAGGTTACTCTTTGCTTGGCTCAGGTAAAATTCTGACTGCTCTGTTCAGTTTTTAGGGTTCCGTAGCCAAAATGGCAAAAACGGAACCTTTATAGTTTCGTCATGTACGTCCGTCCGTCCGTCCGTCCGTCCGTCCGTCCGTATATCACAGGCATTTTACTCAAAAACTTTAAGATATATTTTGACGAAATTTAGAACTTATATGTCTTGTGTAAGCCGCTACTAAGTTTGATAGTTAAATATATATATATATATTTCGGTTACATATACTCCATATATGTAACCGAAACTGATTTTTTTTTTCAGCAAATATGAATATGTGGCACATCATTCGACATATCTTTTAAAAACACTTTGAGGTTTCAATAAAAAAAAATGATTTAGTGAATATTTTCGAAAATATTCGCTCCGAAAGTAGCAGAAATGGTGTCCCCCCTCTATTTTCTAAACGGTAAGTTCAAAAAATATGAAAAAAATTACAAATATACAGCTAAATGAATAATTCACACGACGTTTCACGTGAGTGTCGTGGAGATACGCTCTTTTGCTGTAGCACTTTTTTATTTACTTGACTTTCTTTTCACCTGTAGTGTGCACTTTTTTGTATGAACTGCTTCGGAAGCCTACACTGAGCATGGTCCGACATGTTCTTGGCCGGTAAGGAAGGACCGCGTTATCTTTTATTTTCAAGATTTTAAGATAAACAATTTTGGAGTATTATAGAGTCTGGTTAGCCAAATATTGTTGACAAATATTTCCATGCGGTATCACCAATTGTCTATGGTTTAAAAAACGGCTAAAAGTCTGTTGTCGTTTTAGTAGGTCGGTGCTCTATAAATATTTTGATACTTTGTGTACTAGTTCTAAAATTTGCCTATAACTATGATTAGGTACGTGAATTTATTAATACCTGAATCTCATACACAGGACAAAATGTGTAAAGAAACCGATAAACTAGAAGTTCTAGAAAATATCAATAAAATCAAAACATCGGAACGTAAGGAGTTACTGAAAAACAATATTCAGAAGAAATCTGCTGACTGGTCAGTAGTAATTTGATATAAAAATATCTTGGCCAAAAATGTCTATATATGAGCGACGATCGTGTCGATGGAATCCCGTACTTAGCCCATCGTGCCGGTGCAACATTACTCTAACCTAACCCATGTCTATACCTACTTAACCTAACCACAGACATTGGTGATGGATTAATATTATGGTATTATCGAGCTAGATCTTAATTATTCTTCGCCTTGTTACAATGGTATATAGTGAGAAAGTGTAAACATAATGTGTTTTTTGTTCACTGTACTGTACATATAGTGGTAGAAATTATGTGAGCTGACTTTGAGTGCACGCCAACGTATATTTTATTTACTTATTTCCTTAGGTTTAGGAACCTTACGTGTGCAGAGATTTTTTTTTTTTTTTTATCAAAACTATAATTCCTACTTCACAGAGTGTGACGAGCCCAAGATTTTTATAATTTCGCGCCAAATATTTGCGTTATATTTCAGTAGCCAGACTCTATCAAAATACCATAGCAAAATAGTTATCTACAGGAAATTTATGGTATTTAAAGTGTCATGGCAAATTTCTGAATATTTGTTAGTAACTATGTCAGTAATAAAAATGAAAATATATAAATAAAAAAAAGCGGCCAGGTGCGAGTCGGACTTGCCCTGAAGGGTTCTGCAGCCGTTTATACAAAAGAAAATGCACTACAGATGAAAAAAATACGATATGAAAAAAACACTACAAAAAGAGCGTATCTCCCCGGCACTTACGTCCTTTTGCTAAGAAGCGCAGTTTTTTGGCATTAACTTAAAAACGGTATGTCCGATCATATTGAAAATAATTTTCGTTGGAAGTATTTATTAAGCTTTATATATTTGTAAGGGATAGAAGTGGCAACGCATTGGCAAAATAAAATTTAGTCTAAGAAATGTGATCCCTTCACACGAAGAAGAAGAAGATATTTGTAATTTTTTTCATATTTCTTGAACATACCGCTTAGAAAATAGAGGGGGTGGGACACAATTTTTACTACTTTCGTAGCGAATATTTCGGAAAATATTCACTAAATCAAAAATTTTTTTTAGATACCTGTGTTTTTAGAGGTACTGTCGAAATATGTGCCACACATTGATATTTGCTAAAAAACATTTTTTTCAGTTTCGGTTACATGTGTGTGCTTAGTGCCCCCTTAGAAATATATACATTTTTTATTGAACTATCAAACTAAGTAGCGGTTTGCACACGACACTTACGAGTATGCTCTCTAATGCTGAAAATTCATCAATATACATCTTAGAGTTTTTGAGTAAAATGCCTGCGACATACGGACGGAGAGACAGACAGACACACACGACGACTCTATAAGGGTTCCATTTTTGCCATTTTGGCTACGGAACCCTAAAAATAACCGACTTTAATATATACTAAAAAGCCATAAATAATCTTTTATGTACGGTAGGGATCACATTTGAATCACCTTTTGAAGTATAAATTGAAGTTTTTAAAGAATTACGTTTGTTTTGGATCAAGAAGTGAAACTTATGTTAGGAATATATAGACTCTGCAGCTATGTACTATTATTGAAGATGTAGTAATCCCATTGAATTACGTAAATTGTTTTACTCGGTAAAATATTAATTAGAATATAAGCATGAAAAGTATAAAAAACAATAATGTATCCCAGTATAATTGTATTCAAAATTAATATTTGCATGCTGAATTAGGAGACAAAATCAATGTATCTAACATCTGTAACCTGACCCTATTCAAGCAAATAAATGATTTATGATTTAGACGAAAAAATTAGCAGGAATGTTGTTAGTTGTAATCTCTGCTTTTGACAATGACTTGAGACTGATAGTCAATAATAGTCATACTCACATACTTCTGGGAAAGTTAAAACACGATGCTGTGAAAGGAGAACTCTTCGCTCCTTTTCCCTCATACAAACCTAACGTGTAGGAGCAACCGTCGAATAGCTCATAAGTTATATGTGGCCGGTGTACTTAGACTACAGGGAGGAGTAACTCAGGGCCATATTAGGTCTAATACCCTTTCTTATTGTCAAGAATTACCTTATTAAATACATAGACGTACTACACGGTGCCCAATAGTCAACTAGTTGTCTTTGTTGATGACACCAATGCGGTTATTCTAGTAGATAAGATCTCAGCTAAATGAGAAAATAAATTGTGCCCTTCGCTCCTTTTTTGCGGGGTTTAAAATTATCAATCTGAAGTTGATCAGCAATAGACCAAATATCTTACTGTTCAAAACCCCGTCCAGAATCTAAGGGCACGGCAGAGCCCCCGCCAAGTCATGCTAATACGCGGCACGGGTGTACCATCCTTTTCTCGAAGCAGTTAAGGCAATTTGCGGCCCCCCTATAACTTCGTTATGAATAAAACTTTTGAATTTTCAATAACAAAGCAGGCATTGTATAAACACGATATATTACAAATTTCAGTCAATTTTAAGCAGTAGTTTAAGAATTGTAAATAGTCAAAGTATCTTAACACGTGATGTGCCGGACATGAAAAGCGATAGACGATTGTTTTAATTACATAGGTATTGTTTGTGTTTGTTTCGAAGAATTTTTAATTTTTAATTTTATTTTTAAATAGATGGGCATTTGGGGATCCCTTTCTTTCCCATATATTTATTATTCCGAATTTCGTTAGTCTGAAATTGATATCCATATCATTTACTGACATAAGCATCAATAGTCATAATTTTTGTTAAGTATAACGCTTAATAGATCTAACATTAATAACCTATAACATTAAATACTCTAATCACAAAAGTTATAAAATTGCTGACTATAACGTTCAAAGGTCTATCAATCATTTTTCAGAAATATTTAAAGGCATATATATTAACCTACTAATGGTTCTTACTCATATCGTTTTAATAACTAACCGAGATACATCTAAAAAACTGAATGTTCATTACGAAGTTATGACTTTCCTTAGTTTAACTTAACAAATTTATGGACTATGATGCAACTTAGAAAACTTCCCTACCTACTCGACTCTAAGGCAGGGCAGTGTAGGTACGACGATGAGCGAAGCGAGGAGGAGTGTTAGGTTGAACTGTGACCTTACAGCGCGCGAGCCGAGCGAGCCCTATCATAAAACCATAGCACCGACTGCTACCAAGTCCGACTTCGGTTAGGTTAGGTACGACGACGAGCGAAGCGAGGAGGAGTGTTAGGTTGAGTTGTGACTCTAACGAGCGAGCGAAGCGAGCGAGCCGCGCGGTAGCTTTATAGGCACAAATGTAGGACTATATTAATACGAACTACTACCAGGTCCAGGTCAGGTCAGGTACGGAGGTGGTGTAAAAAAAACATAAACATTTAATGCATTTATTTAGTAATAACAAATAATAATTCATACATAACACGAAAAAATAAAAGCTAGTTGTAGACGCAAAAACTTAAAGCCAGTTTGAAGTTGGCAGCAATGGCCTGTAAATAATGCGTTTTACTCATATATTGAGTTTTATTTTCCAGTATTTTCTTAATTCGGCATTCTTGGGTAACATATTTCTTTTTCTTGGTCGGTGGCTTTGAATTGCTACTTCAACATTTATAAGTCTAGCAACATCATTACATTGACGTAATCACGCGACAACCAATCATTACAACTTGCGAATATAGACGTTGTAACAGTTATAATAAGGAAGGTTATTGCTTCTAACATTCTGGAAATGATGCTGTATGGATTTTAAATGTTATGGGCATCGACTTTTATGACTATCAATAATTATGACCTACAAAAATCTGACCACCGATTTATACTGTACTGTTTTTATGACTTATGACAATATGACAAAAAAAAATACTGACGTACAACGTTATTCACTTCAAAAATCGAACTTCAAACTTTATGGGAACCAATAAAGACCCGGGCATTTGACCGCAATCTCACCTGTTGTGAAGTGACGATGCGTTCAAGGATGTATCATGCCCGTCTAGAAACAGCCTATTCACTCTTGTCTTGAACACGCCCAAATTATAATGGTCGGAGAACACACTCGCAGGCAACGAGTTCCACTCCTTTGCTGTACGCATGATAAAAGTTGCACCATAGCGCTTCGTGCGGATTCGCGGAATATTGACCACGTGCGGATGGAACGAACGCACGCGTCGTGTGTCCCGATGATGGAAATGGGCTGGTTGAATTAAAACATGTAATTCCCCCGCACACTCACCGAAATGTAACCTGTAAAAGACCGACAGACGAGCGACCCTACGTCGATGCTCAAGGCTCTGCAGCTTAGTGTCAGTTAGAGTAGGGTCGCCAATAAGCCGCCTAGCTCGTTTGTCAATCGAGTCCAAAGTGGCCAGTTGGTATTTAGCTGATCCGTCCCAAAGGTGACAGCAGTACTCCATACATGACCGGACTTGTGCTTGGTAAAGCATTAAAAGCTGTCCTGGAGTGAAATACCGCCTAACCTTGGAGACGATTCCGAGTTTTTTGGCTGCAGTCTTTGCTTTGGATTTGATATATTGACCGAAGTTGAGATTGGCAGTCAACTGAACACCAAGAAGCTCAAGGCTGCCAGTCAATTTTATAGGCACATTCCGGAAAGTCGGAGCCAGCTCAAATAGGCTCCGTTTGGTGGAGAACAGACACGCCTGCGTCTTGGTAGCGTTGAACGTCACCAGATTAGCATCACCCCAAGTGGAGACTGCATGAAGGGACGCGTCCACACGGTCTACCATAGCCTCTCGACAAGACTGGATTGTATCCCTGCTGGCCTTCGCATCCGGTAGATATCTGTCCACAACTGTGCTGTCATCTGCGTACCCAATGATACCGGGCATAAGCAGATCGTTTATGTGCAGCAAGAATAGAGTTGCGGACAGGACCGACCCCTGTGGAACTCCGGCATCGATGGCTTGGTGGTCTGATGAGTAGCCATCGATGACTACTCGTATCGACCGGTTACACAAGAAGTCAGATATCCAAGTACAAAGACCATCAGGAACACCGTATGCAGGAAGTTTGGATATAAGGCCAGCATGCCAGATCCTGTCAAAGGCGTCAGAGATATCCAGAGACACGGCAAGAGCTTCGCCGTGTTTCTCAATGGCCTCACTCCATAAGTGGGTGGCATACACTAGAAGGTCCCCAGTTGACTGGCCTTGGCGAAATACGTACTGACGGTCACTGAGGAGATCGTTACCTTCTAGGTAAGCCAGGAGTTTGTTGTTCAGTGCGCGTTCCATAGTCTTGCAGAGTATGGAAGTGACAGAGATGGGACGGTAATTGACAGGGTCAGCGCGGCTGCCTTTCTTTCACCTGATGGTGGACTATTTTTTCGATGGTTTTTTAGAAGGACCAATAAGGAGCTGGCTATTCAACTAGGATGAAGAAAAAGATACTGAGGGATTAAGGTACCAAAAAGTGTACCAAGTAGGGGAGAGTCGGTTATATCGTACCACTTTTTACTCACGCGTGGTTATTTTATTTGTGAAAGTACTTACATGTATAGCTGACAGTGCATATAAAAGTTTAGTATTTCTGCTTCTTTAAATAGCAAGATGAGCATTCTGGGATTAAATTAACATCGTCAAAATTGCCTTTTTAATAAACCCTTACATCGGTACGATTTAGCCAACGAGTTGGTTAATTCGTACCATCAGGATTTAAATCGCATCTATGAAGCATTTCGCATGTAAACTGTTTAATTTAGGTATTAATACAAATCATTTATTGTCAGACATTTGAATTGATCTGGTGTAATCAAAAAATATTTGGTTGTTTAAATCGTACCTATGCCAGTAAGCAATGGTACGATTTAAAAGACCAGGTATTTTTTTGAAATAACGAATATTAAAATATAACCATAAAATTTGACTATAGGTATCTAAGAACCACCCAATAAACCCATTTATATTTTATAGTTGAATACTATTGATTGCGGATTTTTAACTTACCTTGATCATCAGTGATGTCGTTACATAATAGCACTAAAGATTACATCAAGTCCGACGAAAATATTTTTTCTGCTCTCACTTTCATGCTTAGTTATATGCTTTTTGGATTCAGGTACTAGATGGTGATACCAACGGAGCAGTATTTGGTGCCCCAAGTGTAAATAAAAAGATTGTTTTATAGGAAATCTCGCAATGGTGTCGACATAGCGAATACGTTTTTTGATGGGTATAGTCATGATAGAATTTTTAACTTTAAATGCCCTTAGGCTATAAACATACATAATGAAAGAATACACCAAAATCAGATTGATTCGATGGTTTTTTTTTTGATGTGGTCGAGTGAAAATACGTTTCTGCGATGTCCATACCACATTCTTTGAGCAAACGTATTTTCACCTGACAATAAAGTAATCGTTTCCCATCCCTAATATAGCTTAAGTCGGTCAATTCAGTGCGGCCAAAAGTCCGAGACCAGGGCGAAGCCAGAATCATGTTGCTTAACAGATGTACATAGCTTAGGTATAAATGTACTCGTGTAATAAACCTAATGAACCTTAAAGAACCCTAACAGAAAACTCTCCCTTATACTATCCATGGTCACGGAACCAAATGTAATGACCCGAACGAAATCCTAAAGAAGCTCATTGGTCTCGAACCAAATGTAACTTCTAATGTGCCCTATTAATCCTGTGTGCGGAATCAACTGTAATGCCTAATGAGACTCCTAATACCACACTCCACTACCTCGAATACACCTAACAGAATACACCTACATGAACACAGTCTAAATCTTATTACTACACTAACTATCTTGTACTGCTTTCTACTTTAATAATGTGCATTTGAATTTGAATCACGCTATTATAATAATATTGGCCAGAAATGTGATCGGAAAACCCGTTGTGATTCGTCTAGTTTAGTAGGACTCTACGTTGCATAGTAACCTGAAGTTCTTTTATGGAAGAACCATTACGATCGCTCAGTATATTTTTAATTGAAATAAACCTATCTTTTACTGATGTTAATAAATAATACTCTTATATCCTGACTTATCTTTATCCTACTTTCCTGTCCTAAAACATACTCTAATTGCATACTTTGTTCGTTAAATTATAATATACCTGACAGTTACAATTATTTATATGATTTTGAGATCTAACTACTCTATCCTATTATTATTATTTATGCAATTTTTGTATAACTAGTCTGTTTATCCATTGATTAGAGAATTCATTCAGTAGAATAGTAAAGAGCTCCCTCAATCAATGAGAAAGTCAACAATAATTATTATCAACCATAAAAAGATCTGGTTAAAAAAAAGTAACACTTAAGATTTATAAGGAGATGATGGAAGAATTTAATTAGCAAAATTACTTTCCTTTATTCTGAAATGTCAGACTATTGTGGAAACTAGAACACTAACATATATGATTCATTATGAAATATTAAGAGATAATTAGAAGTAGTCAGCTCGAATACAATTTTGAAGTTCGGTACAGATTCAAAATATTGACTGCGCTGGCTCGATACTCATACTTCATTGAACTTAAGCTCTAGTCATGCTAGGATAACTTCTATGAGCATTCTCTATGCCATTATAGATAGATTTCTGTATAAAATGATTATTAGAAAGAGTTGTAAACTAAATTTTATGAAATATAATATAATAGTATATGTATATATATAATAATAAGAAAAATGGTTGACTGACTATGTCGCTTCATGAGATAATATTGAACCGCTAGAATCATCTCCTTATTTTCTCAACAGTGCAACTTTGTTAAAAGCTAACGGCGGCTACCGGCGTGGGCGCTCGTATACAGAATAGGCTTCCTTCATGTCTATCGGATACAAGAGATTTCCATACTTGGAATCAAAATATTGTTTAAAATCCTTTCCTGGTTCGATATCTATGTTAATTCTTAATTTTACATGCCATAAAATAAGTTATATTCTTCGGATACCGAATGAACACCAAGTCAGATCTTTTTACAGGTTTTAAGGCACCTGTTTTCAAGAATTCTTTCTTGAATTCGCCATTTTCTCAATTTCTTTGATATTTTGAAAGAAAATGTTATCTACGCTAAAATCAACACAAATCCTCTCATTTATGGATTAAGTGAACTCTTCTACTCTTTTATAAACCTAGAAAACTTATTATTTCATATCTGAAATCATACGCCATACAGACGATAAATATTATTTCCTTAAATAGATAAATGAATTATATGTTCACTGCTATGTTCTATAAACATATAACTATATTTTTACTGGTCTGTAGACATACACACTTCTCACGGGTATGCTAATATTGATTTCCTTCGATTATCAATATAAATCCTTCTTGTATAAAGGATAGAGTGAACGATCCGAGTTCTGATAAATACTTCAATAAACTATATATTTTTATTTGCAAAATTATTATGTTTCTCATATAATTGATGTTAAATCTTTTTTTTTTCATTTCCCTGTACTCTTTGACAAGGAGACCTTCCGTAGTTACTTTAATTAACCATGATTATTGATCACACCAGACACTGTTCAAAGATCCCATCTTGTTCTCTTCTAGAAGATAGATCTTAGGCCATTCTTAGCAAAATGTTAGGAATGTTCAACAATACATTTATAAATTGAGATTTCGTCCATTCCTTTAGACTAACCTCATCACTATTGCAAAACAGGTTCCATTACCAAATTGCACAACAATACATTAATCAATATAACACAAATTTTTCTCACTCATCAATTTAACACGACATTCCTCTCTTGTTATGGATTAAGTGAACACTTTTATTCCTTCACAAACCCTGAAAACTACTTATCCTTTCATATTTAAAAAACATACGCCATTCGTAGACGATAAATAAATGTCATTCCTTCTTATGAACACATGTGGACTGATTATTTGTTATTTTCCTTAGTACGCTTCGACAACGAATCTCCAAAACCTTTTGTACATTATTTCCTTATGAATGTCAATCTAACAAGATGTTATCGAGATTCACCAAACTCTGTGTTCGGTGATTAATATCTCGGACATTCTTAGTGAAACATCAATCGGATCCACAATATCAATGGAATAAATTACTTGTCCTTTCTTAGACAAATAATCGTACTATTTTCAAAACAGATTCCTTCATCGAATCGCACATTATCTCAAAAATACATTAATTCACAAAAAAGCATGTAATCATGACTTTCTGTGTTGAAAAATGAAAACTCCCAATATCTACTAATTCTGTGATTGATGTCTTTGAACAGCGTATTTTTCTACCAAATTTCTTATTTTCCAATCTAATCAAATTATTCGACTAAAAAAATATAAGATTCCGTCTATCAGGTACAGGTAGGTATATCTATATAAGTCTAATTATTTGGATAATAATATAAATTTAAGCCCCTACTTTTAATTTTGATTTTGATGTGATAAAACTACCAAAGATTTTGGTTTGGCATCATTAAATCAAAGAATACCTTTTAACAGAGGCTACTGATATCTATAATATTATAATAAACAATACTCAATGGTTTTGAGTTGAACGCTATGAATATTTCAATTAGATAAATGGTATTTGATGGATTTATAGTAGAATAAAGTATTCTTATTAAATGAAGTTTGGCCGAATACTCGTAGGCTAAATAGTTAAAGTAAAACCCTAATTCCCAAATAAGTAATGTGTGTGCCTATCTCTACCCCGAAAATAGCCTATTCTGCTAAAAGTGTAAAAAGTGATCCCAACTACTCAAATGTTCCCCCCATTTATACTAAAAATGCCTCCACGAATTACTCTTCTTTCTCAAATGTCACCTCTGCTTCATATTATACTTTCACACTTGTTCCTCAACTGAACTAGCTCCACATGGGAACGCAAGAATAGGTATGTAGGCACTTATAATTTAACGATTTGTTTAATTTTTTAGTTTAGGTAGTATACCTATAAGAATTAGGTATTTTTATCTAGTAACTATAGTTTGATGTTCAAATCTGTTTTATTAGATGAATAAGGGGTGCAAAAATATGATTATATGAAAAAAAGTAATGTCGAACACATATATGATCGTTACACTCGTATATGCAGTACGGTAAACCTCCGTGGAAAAAAAAAACAGTTTTTGTTTTCTTGTGTGGTGGGGCACAATGGACCTAATACCGCACTGAAGTTTAAGCACGGTAGGGGATCTTTGGACTTATTAACGCACCAGAATAAGAAACATGTAAATCAGTCCCGCAGTCAACGTGATAATTTTGACACTCACTCACTGACTGACCGATCATAAAAAGTCTAAGGAACTTGTAGCAGACATAGAAGCTTCAAATTCAGAATACAATTAGTGTTTAGTGCATTAATTAAGGAAACACTCAAAGATTTTGCAATTTCGGTCCAATTTTCTAGATACACCAACTGCATAAATTATCCAGTAACTTTGTAATCCCATATAAATATAGAGGATTACAAAGTTACAGTTGCAGTGAATAATTCAGTGAAGTATATATGTATAATATAAATATTATAATGAAATAATATTTAAAGATATATATAATTATGTTCAAAGGTTACTTATAAAATCGTCAACGGAAAACAAAAGCAAGAACGGGACATGTCTTATGAAGTATGAAGTTGTACCAAAATAATCAGCATCATCGTGGGTACAAAGGTACAAAGTTGTTGCACCTAGGGCCAAGGCCACCTTCTTGTTATTAATAGAATCAGACACTGTAATTAATTTTATATATTTGCCTAACAATATCTAAAACTGCCCAACAGTTATTTCGTTATTCAGTAATTCCATCTGTGTTTCCTGGATGTATTAATCGTTAGCGATTTCTTCTGTTCTGTGTGTTTCCTGGACTTGACGTCGCTTCTGTTCAACATTTCTTATAAGGGCATTTAATAATTGTATGATGTTTGGGCGTTTACGGCCAATAATTTTGATTAAACTTGAGTTCCAGCTTTTACTACAATTGTTAGTGCCATGTCTTTCACTAAACACTGACCACATGTTTCTAACGTCGTTGTTCTTAAGGCAGAATGTCATATAGTTTCCTAACTTCGATAATTTTGGATGATCTTCGCTCATGCTCGATATATATTTTTTTGTATAGTTCCATCCCTAATATAACGAACTGGCAATAGTGGCAATGCACTACATAATGAAACTGAAGTTAAGGTTTATGCCTTTTTACGAATATTGCTTATGACATGGAAGTAGCAAAATGTTTAATAATATGTATTACTAGTTTGTGAGATACATGGTGTTTTCATGCGATAGCCAAATCAATATATTTATTTAAAACATTAAAGATTTTTAATATTTATATGGTCACTATAAGATGTTGTTAGATTAGCTAATTACGCAATAACGACAGAAGGACCCTTAAGTACGGACTGGATAAATTAACCGACTTGGTAATTACATGGATCTCACAACTTATTACGGTAGAAGAACTGAGTTGTTTTTTTTACAAGTTATGTTTTTAATGGGATTAACAATTATCTATCATATGTTGCAGATTTCACTGAAGGGTACTGAAATACAACAAATAGAAAAGGCGATTTCTTGGTGTGTATATGGACTACAGCTTGAATTGGAAGTATGAAATGTCCGCTGTAGTTGGCTCTGTTAGTTTCGTGTACCATGCAGAAGTCTTTGGGACAAGCTAAAGCTGACGCAACTAAAAATCGTGAATTACTTACGCGTTAGTAGATTTCAAAATACGCCACACTATAAAACTCTGGGGACACAGCCGTAAGTATAATGTTCAAGCTGCAAGTTTTGTACAAAAAATAGCGATAAGAATTATTAGCAGATGTCTTTAGCATAGGTATCTACTTTAAAGACTTAATGTAAATTGATAATATCGTCACTACTTTGAAAACAACTCGTATGCCATTTAGCTCCAAAGAAAAAAGTAGTTACTCTTTATGACGCTAGGTTGGACTTACTACCTTCTTTTCCCGAGGTTGATTTGAACTACAAGCTTTCTTCAAAGCAGTACCGATACATAAAAGTCTTCAAAGAATTTTTTGTTTTTCGGTTTAAAAGAGCTACTTTGTGGGGAATATTCAGAGGCGATTTTCAGCCTCTGTAGCTTCTTCAGCGCCAGTTTTACAGTTATGATATTATCATTTATCAGCTATCCTTCGCAAAGACACACGTACAGTCGTACAAGCATACAAATAATCAAATAAATTGTAACATTCAGTGATCTATAAAAAGGCCGCCTCACTTATTTTTATGAAAATAGCTTCAATCAACAGACATTTGATCATTCTTAAGATTAAAAGAGGCTGTCAAAATTTAATTAGAGCTTTTATTGTACGACTCAATTAGTATTTGGTCAGATATGAGGTCGATTAAATCAGGGAATGATATTCAAAACGGTAGTTTTTCTTTGGGTGTATAGGTGCGGAAAAACTCTCTATACTGTGGGACCACGACAGCCGTTTGACCGGGCAAGCCACAGTTGGTCAAAGTTTCCTGAGTGAGTTCTTCATCCCAATTCTTCAAACTACAGAGCTCGCTCAGAAATTCCAACCATTCATCGTAATCTAATTCTGTCTTGCTGAAAAAAACACAAATTAGGTATTATTGAATAAAACCACTAACGAATAGTTTACCTACATTAGATGTCGCTTAATCTACGACGGCTGCTGCCTCGCGTGGATTATGATGTATTCATGGCTATAAAATAGGGTACATGCATGATTTTTTAATCGCTTTTCGTAACAAAAAGTCATAATACCGTAAAAAGTTTTCAAAAAGTGAAATTAAAATTAAAATCGGCCGAGAAATACGCATGATATAGACATTTTAAACTACTTTTAAGACAGTGATATTACAGAGACACCCGACGTGTACTATAACGTCAAAGTCCACTATGGCCATATAAACTCCTTATTAAATTCTGTTTTGCTAGATGAGATAGAATATTTTTGATAGCTTATATTCACATAGTTATTCGAAAAAAAAAATCTACTGTTTGTTACATGAATGAGCTTTTAATAAAGCAAAATCAAAAATTCGTGCATTATACAATAAAAGCAATCCGACGCATCAACAAAAAAACAGGTAACTTTCAAACGACTGGAGCGATTTTCTTAGCTAACATAAGAACACTCTTGAGGAGATTACTTTTTCAAAAAATAATACAGATCGAAATCAGTTAATATGTTTAGGAGTTACAACCCCTAAAGACAGACATACAAATATACGCGTTAAAGATATAACAACCATCTATTTTCGCAAGAGGTCCTACATCTCCTAAATCGATAATCAAATCTAAGAGTTAATCGTGAAGAGAGTCGCTTTGAGACATTGATTTGTAATTATAAATGTAGGTATATTTACATATAAGTAGAGATTATTCTCATGAAAGAAGCTTACATAATCTACCGGAGAATTCATTTTGGAATAAAAGTTGGAGATTATTGCTTTGACTGACGACCACACTGTCTCATTTTGGTATAAACCTTACATTAGCTAAAAAACGAGACACTTGTATTTATTGTTTTCTAATTAGATTATCTCTTTTAACAACTGTCATTGGCGGAATTTAAGGCTAAAATCTATGTTCTACACGCATGTTGATTGTTGTTATGTCCAGTGAAATATATAAGCTTCTTCATACTAGACCCAAATGCTTTCATCACTTGAATTTATTCCACAGAACACCAGTTTCTGTCATAGTCAGTTTCCTATCGTCAAGGAGTTTTGCTTGGCGCATCCAATAATCAGATCGGTACAGAGTGATTGTTAAGCCACTTCGTTTGTTGTCTAACAGTTTAGAAAAATCGTAAAACTGGCCTTCGAGGGTGGCTTGTTCGTCATCTCCCATTATCGTGTGTACCTGTCATACAATAATGTTCTTAATGCATTTGCTTAAAAAAAGGATTCGTAGTTGACTATACGGACATTGCAGTTATGAACCTACCTTGAATTATCCAGTTATAATAATGATCAACCAACGTGACACTGACTCACACAAACTGTGATGGTTAAAGTGCTGTTTAGAACGTTGCTATGGAAATATGAATGAGTACCTATATTGCGAAGCTCTTTTCTAATAAATAAGAGTGATAAAACTTCTTGCAGTTCAGATCTAAATATAGAGCTTGTATATTATACTATAATATTAGTCTATATTTTTCATTAGTTGCCATGTTTTTAAATATTCAATCGTGTTCAAAAAAGCATGTTATTGTATAGATATATAGTCTGTGATATAAATTTAAATACCGTAAACGGGGTCAGACATCGTGGGGGAGACATCGCGGGGTGGCATGTTTGGTTTTTTTTCACGTATATTCATTATTATGGTAATTATGTTCAGTTTACATTTATAGTAAAATATTCATTTTTAAATTTTGTAGAATTTGGAGCGCATGAATTTGGTCACAGATAATAAATATTTTAGCTGACATCAAGTTAAGAAAATACGCTACTTAAAACTTTGTTATAGCACTGGATTTAATGATAGTTGCGATGTTGTTTCGTGTTTATTTAGTAATTTAGTATCTAAAAATTTCTTCGTAGTAAAAAACAATGCGAATATTCGTGATTATTAAGCGTAAAAGTACAAAAAAGTGTTCATACGCATCTTTATCGTCGAAAGGGGGTCAATAGACAGGACACGTAGAGTCTGACCATTTTATCTCTTTCAAGCAAATGAACTGTCAAATATATAAAAACTGAATATGGGAATGTTTTGTATCTGCCACAGACGTCAAGTTGTTTATGTGTCTTAAGAAACAATTTATCTTTACGTGCATTGGTTTTACAAAAAAATAAAGGTTTAACTAAAGGGAAAACCATATAAAAATGGTCAGCGAGAACTGCTTTTCCTCATGATCATTAACTTCGATGCTGTAAAGCAACAGCGAGCAGCGATTATCGTTGAAAAACGGCAATGTTTTAGCATTACATAGCATTAAGTCTTTGGCTGGTAAGATTAACCAATCTTAGTACTTTTGAATAACACCATTATGGTTTTTGTTAAAATAATGTTCAAGTGAAGCCATTTAGCTTTTAGCGGCCTCTTAAGTGCACTGAGAAGATATTATGTGTTGTTAGTGACTTAATAATTATTCCTAAGACTATTTAGTGCTCTATATTCAGTGTTGTCATATACCAAAGCACAGATAAAACAATTAAAATTGGTGGGGTACAGATATTATAGCCAGACTATAGGTGTCAATCGATGGGATTTATAGACACGCCTGCGGGGCTTAAAGACACGACTGAGAGATAGAAAAAATTGTTTCAGGGTTATCAAAATTCAAATGAAATTTTCAAATATAAATTATGTTTTGAGTATGAAACGTTTCTTAGTCTTTCACACGTAACCACACCGGTATAAAAATTGAGGTGTTATATAAAATTGGAATAACGTTTTATTTTATACGAGTACCATGACGGTAGTTAAATAACCATAATTATTATAGCCTGTTTGATGTTAAGCAGATGCCGTGGCCTATGAACGCTTGTGACAGCAGAAGAGTTACATGCACGTTACCAACTCATTATTGATCCGAAGATTAGTTGTGTTGACAGCTAGAGATAAATTTAGGTCCCTCACTCTCAACACAGAGCACCATTGGGAGGTCAGGCAACTTTACTTAGCACTAGGAACACAACCCCTCATACTACGGACAAAGTAGTGTTGTTATATGTTAGTGTATATATTAGTCGCGGTTTTCTGTGCGATGAAAGTACCTGTCTAGTAGGGCTGCTCTGAGTATGAGTGAGATGACATACCGCTGTACCTTACTTTTCCCAAATCTATATGTGTGTCAATTTTTGATATTGTAGCTCCTAAACTGATGATATACTCTTGAATTCTTTTATTCTTCGAACGTTAACATAATATTCATGAAAAATATAACTTTGTGTTGTATTATGTTTTATGAATACTTTATTTTTCTATTTTATGTAGTACATACAAATAAAAGTAGTGAATTGTAATAACCCTGACGAATTTTTTAATGTACCCCTTTCACGGATATTGAGTAGTAATTAAATAGAAATTCTTTGTTGAACTAAGACTCAAAAAAAAAAATTTGTTTATTAGCTTTATGTGCTGAATTGATTTCTAAAATCGGTCTGGAAATTAAAAATGGTGTCTTTTGACCCCCGTTTACGGTATTGATCGATATTGATATTATCGACTTGTTATGTACTGAATTGCTAATCCTAAGTTCATTGACCAACTCCTTTAAAATATATTTCCTGCCTATTACGGAGTTACGGCAGTTACCCTAAAAAAAAAGAAAAACAGCTCCTCTAAAAGCGATAATCTTATGAAGAATGTAGAGGGTATATACAGGGTGTCCCAAGAAGTAGTGATATACTGAAGCTGGGAGGTAGAGGACCTATCTAAATCACCCCCATGTATGTTCCGCGATTTTTCGTATTTTCGGAGTTATGACTTTTTTTTTATTTTTCACCTATTGCGGAGTACGATGAGATTTTTATTTATGGTGACGTGAATTATTGCGGTAGATGCTTGATTTTTTTTTTGTGTGCTAAAGTGATAGATAGGCCAATTCAGTATGGTAACATTTACTATCGTTAGATCTTTGAATGGAATAAAAAAAAATTAAATGCCAAGAATGATAAAATTACACAATATGTTCACAACTTCAATGGCCTTTAAAAAGATAAAATCACATTAAAAAAAATTACCGTTTGGCTTTTAAAAACTTGCTCAATCCATCAGGTAGCTACCCTTAAAAATTTCATTTTATTATTTATAAGGCTTCAATCAAAAAATTGAAATCTAAATGTGGTAAGTGCAAAATTTTAATTTACATGATGATTAATACAAACAAAGTAAAACCAATTACAAGGTTTTTAATTACAAGACATTTTCAAAATGGCCCCCCTGTTGCTCAATGCAAGTGCGACATCGCCGAAAAAAGTTGTCTTTTAAACGTCTGTTATTGTCTGTTCCTTCTATTATTTTTAATGGTTTCTTCTGCTACTCTCAATTTCCGGGTTAACTCGTCCAAATTGCGGCATTCTCTTGAGTAGACCAATGGGGTATAAAAAATCAATGGGGTATAGGTCGCGGGACCGTGGAGGCCAGGCTATAAGGCAGGCGTCACCCCGGCCGCAACGACCAATCCATCTTTCAGGGTATCTTTGATTGAAATAGTTTCTTACGTCCAAGGCAAAATGGCATGGTGCACCATCACACTGCAGTACTATGCTTCTGCGTGTCTTCAAGTCCACATCTTCTAACAGCAGTAGGATGATATCCTACGCTCTGTAGTGTACGGTGTACTCGAGATTTAGAAAGTCCGGTACGACGTTCCATAACTCTCACACTGGGCGACGGGTCTCTTTCTACTTCTTCAACCACTGCATCTACAACATCAGGATCCGGCATAGTGGCCATACGGCCTGATCTGGTACCCGGTATGTAACCTTCCAAATACGCATTATGTACTCTTAAGATCATGCGATAGTCAGGAAACGTTTCAGTTTGAGGCCCGCCTCTTCGTTCCACATGTTCCCGGTACAGCGTTGAAGCTTCCGCCGCATTCCCCCTAGCATAACCGTAATAGTAATGCATTTCTGCGTAGTCACGTGAAGTAAACATGATCACTTACACGCAAACTCAAGTCCAGTTAAATAATGCCAAGTCGTCGATTCCAGGTAATAACACTAATCCAAATCGTAATGCAAGTCAAAGTCCATATGAATAGCCAAAATGATTAGAGAAACGAACAATTAGCAGTATTAAAACACAATTTTTAAATTAATGAAAAGTACCAACGATGACCAAACAACGTGACAATTTTCTAATGCGTCAACCGTCTTTTGGTTTTTGTTCTTTTTCTATTGATGGCCAGTGCGTGATTTAGAACGAAATTTATTTAGAAAGTCATTTAATTTTGCACTGGCGACATTTAGATTTCAATTTTTGATTGAAGTTTTATGAATAATAAAATGAAATTTTCAGGGTAGCTTCCTGATAGATAGAGCAAGTTTTTAAAAGCCAAATAGTATTTTTTTTATGTGATTTTATCTTTTTAAAGCCCCTTGAAGTTGTGAACATATTGGGTGATTTTATCATTCGTGGCATTTAATTATTTTTTTATTCCATTCAAAGATCTAACGATAGTAAATGTTACTATAGTGAATTGGCCTATCTATCAGCTTAGCACACAAAAAAATGAAGGCTTCAGATCTACCGCAACAATTCACGTCACCATAAATAAAAATCTCATCGTACTCGGCGATAGGTGAAGAATTAAAAAAAAAGTCATAACTCCGAAAATACGAAAAATCGCGGATCATACATGGGGGTGATTTAGATACCCCTCTCGGTCTTCTACGTCCCAGCTTCAGTATATCACTTCTTCTTGGGACACCCTGTATATTAATTAATGAAATCTGTAAATATTTTATTGTTCGTTGTCAATGACCTCTATAAATTACGACTTGACTGGCTGCTGTCAACTTACTCGTTTTGGAGCTGTAGGCAGTGGTAGGCGCATATGAGTGTCCTTGGAACTAAAATGAGTGAAAGTCGACATCTGTAACTAGGTAATATATCGATTGTTCTTTATTAGATCCATTACATCGAAGTTTGTGTCTATGGATAGGGGTGACTAGAAATACTACAACTTCATCACACACGGAGCAGATGCTATAAAACTTTAGAATTGTATTTCTAGTCACTCCCGCCCACCACCATCCACAGCACAGACACAAACTTAACTGTAATAACGAACGATCGATATATTAGTACACAACGGGCTAATAATGTCCAAAACGCCAAAGCACTATACACAGTCAGGGCGATCATAAAGATCTGAGCATTTATGGAAAAATACTTTATGTCGGTACGATAGGATTAACAACCAGTTGAATTTCTGTAAGTGAAATAAACGGTGCTAACCGTAAACGGCAAACGGTTTACATTTGAAAGCTTAAAATAATTTTACTGTTCGTGAAAACCGACATAAGTCTGCGCTGCACTGTTTTGCGCTGAACTGTCGAATGATGTGCCACACGTTGATATTTTCTAAAAAAAATTTTTTTAGTTTTGATTACAGTATGGACTATGGAGTGCCCCGCCCCTAGAAATATATATATTTTTTATTTAACTATCAAATTAAGTCACGGCTCACACAAGACACCTATGCTCCAAATTTCATCAATATACATTTTATAGTTTTTGAGTAAAACGCCTGTGACATACGGACGGCCGGACGGACGGACGGACATCACGAAACTATAAGGGTTCCGTTTTTGCCATTTTGGCTATGGAACCCTAAAAAAAATCACCATTGTTTCAAGATGTTTCAAATCCTAATATTACCAACCTTAAAAAGTATTCAGCGAAAAACATAAATAATAGTTACAAATCCGTCAGCACTGCCGCTAGAGTAATATAAAGTCAACAACCAATACCTAACAAGTTTTAATTATCATACAATTACTTATTATTAATACTTATTAATAATTATTATAAAATTATACAATTTTAATTATTATACAATTATCAAAATATAGGTACTCAATCCTTCGTTCTACGTCTGATGCATTTTTACTTGCACCGTTGTGGATATTGTTTTTGGCATTATTACGCTAATTTATTACGCTCTTGTTACAGTAGTGCCACCAATTTAACGCTTTTTGACGGACTCTTTGGATTGAAATAAAACAATTTAACGGATTATATCGCGTATATTATCTCATTTTAGTTCCCGACATTTCGAGTCCACACGTGACCATGGAAAGCTGGAAAGCTTCCGTAACGTCGAGAACTAAAATGAGATAATATACGCGATATAATCCGTTAAATTGTTTTATTTCAATGAGTAATAATCGCGGAAACAGAAGAAAATATTATGGACTCTTTGGATGTATAGAGAGAGATTATAAGCTCCTTAGTTCTTTATATAGGTACTCCATGGGATTAGTTCTTTTTCGGGGTCTTTTTCGAAATTCTAAATCGAATTGGAATGTTCTTGTCACTCGCTTTCTTTATATAAATATGAAAAGGACAAAGTGCTTCGAAGCTCAGATATTTGGAATTCGGTCATAGACCCAGCACTGAAAAATTACAACTCGCGCCATTTTAATTAAAAAAAATAAACAGTTACTTTGCCTCACGCTCCCAGCAAAATCACATTTTGCACACTGTTAGCTCGCAGCAAAACCTGTATGTTTGAGCTGCTGAGGTGAAATAGTTATTTGTGCAACAAGAGAGCAAATTGTTTTTTTGCTGCGAGTGCCGATTGTTGAATCCCGAAAAAGTGAAAGATTCTGTTATTGAATCACGAGCGTAGCGAGTGATTCAAAGTTAGAATCCTAAGCGTAACGAGCGATTCAATAATAACTTCCCAACAAACATTTTAGCGTTAAGACGAGCTGTAATGGATCTGTATATCGGTTCTGCTTAGATATTACAGAGTTAGCTTATATCTTATAAAAGAGTTATAGAGTGTAGTAACACCTTTATATCTTCGATTTTGGCGCAAAATTTTGCAGGTAAAGCCTGTATAAACCCTTTATAGTGGTTCTATATAAACTTTAGTAGAAGTTTACAAGAGGTGTTATAATATCGTCAATTTCCGCTTGAAGCTTTATTGCACCTTTATAATGCAGAAATCTTGAGTTTTCGGTGACAAAAGCAGATAGTAAAATATTTAAAGTCGACAAATTATATACATTAATCGAGTTATTGTTTGTGAAATTAAGTTGATGTGCCTCGTTTATCTGTGGACATATTGCAACATAAGAAAATAATGTCGGTAATCTGTTATCTTGTCTTCTCTATAATTGTTGAAACCTGTAGGTAACATTGTGTAATTTGCACTTTATAATTTTCATGTCCATCTCAATTTATCAGATGTCTTAAGCTTTACAGAATGAAAAAATAATAGTACATTAAAGTTAAATAATTTTGGAGAAAAACCATATTTCATTATTTCCGTTTTTATTTTTTTTCTGCGGAACCGCAAAGAATTTTTCAACCAAACTTGACACAGTTACTCTACTAGACGTAACTGACTGTAGAAAAAAAATCTGTCCATTATTACGAAAGGGCATATTTTCTTCCCTTAATCGGAAACGGCCTTAGACAAAATCATTAATTATTGTTTACAAGATAAATTAGGTGGATATCGATTTATTTTTTTTTATTTTTTATAATCATATTATATTTTTTATATTATAGTTTAAAATAATTTTCCTTCCATCGTTGTGGATCTTTTTGGCACTATTATGCTAATTTATCCTAAGCACTTGTGACGGCCTCCTTGGATATGAAGAGAATATAAACTCCTTAGTTCTATACTCCATGGGTTTAATTATTTTTTCGGGGTCTAAATTGAAAAATGGAAATCGAATTGGAATGTTCTTGTCACTAGCTTTCTTTATTGGCCGGGTGCAGAGGTCGTGTACCTACGGAAAGCGAAAACGATCGCAGCGCTTGATGTGGCCAAAATTGGTAACTTTTCCTTTTTTAGTATTCTTACGTTTTCTGCTATAAAATAATAAACTGAAATAAAATGGGTCATGATAGCCGTTGTGTGGTAAACTGCAATAATACAGGACGAAACAGCAATTGCAAATTTTATCGCTTTGATACACCGAATTGGAAACAGGAGCAGAAAATGAAATGGATAGTTGCTGTTAAAAGAATAAAGTAAGTGTATTAAACTGAAACCTTGGTTAAATATTTTTATCTATTTAGTGCAATAATAATATTATGATAGAATAATTATAATGTTTCGAAAATATAAAACGTAGAATAACTTATGATTTGTAAATGTTTATTGTTTTAGTACTGATGGATCTAAGTAACAGCTCCCCTTTACTCTCGGTTTGAGGCTGAAACCACCTTCTGAACATTCATATAATGAACTTCCTATTTTAAGAAATTTCTAATATGGCAGATTATATGTAATGGATTTAAACCCCATAAATAAAGGAATATCCTTTTTTTAAAAATGGCAACATGATCTAATTTTAATCTTCAAAATAGAGCTTCTCCTTTAATTTATATGTTGTGACCGATGCTTTGGAAACTAGTTTTGATAAAATAGTAATTTTTCAAATATCTCGAATAAAAGATTATTTTTATCCTTTAATTTGCAAGGAAACAACACAGAAGTAAATTGACATAATAATACTAAACACACGTATAATAGTTACTTTCTTCAATAAAGCTAAAAACCTAATGTGTTTCACATTAAAAACAAACAGACATTGCACTTGTTAGGTGCTCTACAATCAATATTTTTAATTACTTAGCTATATTTTGTTGCGTCAATTAATTTTCACTTTTGTCATGTCATGTCATGTCATGTTATTTAATCTGTACGGCAGCATGTTTGCTGTTACCGTCGTCATTTGTGCTAGGCGGCAGGATGCTGCTAGGCGGCAGGATGCTTTACACTTTTGACAAAGCCAGTAAAGGTGCGTCCACATTTGTATCATATGCCCGTATCAGATCATCGTCGCGTAGCATGATCGCGTGTCACGATCACGCGTTTGGACGTTGCGCCGATCCGATCACTCGAAATCCATTTGCTACGCGTATCACCCACTTGTATCGGAAGAGTGCGGCATTATCGACGCGCCGACAGTAAGCGTCCAAGCAGCGCGATACGCAGTCATGCTACGGCACTATGATCGGATACGAGCAAATGATACAAGTGTGGACGCACCTTAAAGTTGCGAACGCTAGGCGGCGCTGACGTCGTGCACCCGGCCAATATGGATATGAAGGGACAAAACCCAGCCAAAAAATATACAATATATACTCTGGACCCAGCACTGAAAAATTACAACTCGCGCCATTGTAACTTATAAAATTAAGAAGTTATTTTGCACACTGTTAGCTCGCAGCAAAACCCACCTGTTTGTGCTGCTGAGGTGAAAATGTACTTTATATTTTATATTCAAGTGCTTGGTTATGACTAAGGAATGCCATCGGTTACTTTTGCTATGGGAACAACAGAGACGGATGATTTTTTTCACACAAATCGGTTAACCCATTGTATCCCCTAGTTATGACATGAGATGGGCGGCTTTCCTTTATTTCATTATTATAATAATAACAAATCTATGAACCTATGACTTTCATTACACGTTTACTTAAAATATTTTCTGTGCAATGAAATATTTGTGATAGTGTACAAAAATAAAAAATCCACTCACTTAAACACAAGAAGTGTGGCTTAGAGATGCTGTGAAGGTACCTATATAATACATTACTATAAATGAGCACTTTCTTATTATACACATGTTTGTGTTTAGACGACCGATTTAGCTTGGTGGGACGTGGGAGTGACGCTGCCTGCGAAGCTGACGGTCGTGGGTTCAAATCACGGTAAGGGTAAATATTTGTGTGAAGAGCATTTGAGTCTTGGATGTTTTCTATATCTGATACTCATAATATAAGCCTTATTTCGCTTTCCATGGGACCAGGTTGGTTTTTGTAAAACTGGCCTCTAATATTCATCCTAAGCCCGTATACATAATACTCATTTACACAAGTTTTTATTAAAATTATAAAAAACCCAGCAGCGTGGGCACGTGTCGATATCACTGCCTCATATTGTGCCTCTAATATTGATGTTTCAGGTGATATTATTACAATAAGAATGTTTCTTTAAAAAATCTTGTATCCTAATGATAGTACATTTCGAATGTTGCGTTCGGACCAGAATGAATGAGACGGTGTCCGATTACTTTTTACTGCGAGAGATACTTTATTAAAATTTAGCTTCTCGAGGTCAAGATTACGAAGAGACACTCGATCCGTGACCGACTCCGTTGTATATGTGTCTGTTTACTTATTTATAGCTACCCTTTTTTACATAATTATAGGTGTTGCAATTAAACTTTGCACGGAAATACTCGTTACATACGATCACTATAACTTGCAGTGCTGTATTTTCGGTACACTATTACCACAATATTAATACTTGTCCGTGTAGGTAAATAATATTGTTAAAATAAGTAGGAGGGAGGGATGGCGTCATGATCATCGTCATCATCATCATTTCAGCCATAAGACGTCCAATGCTAGACACTTGCCTCCTCAACAGATTTCCTCATGGACCGGATAGAGGCGACCCGCATCCAGCGGGTGTAAGCAATTAAACTCCATGTTTAAATTACATTTAGTCTCAATTTGATTGGCAAATTTTTAATATCGCGTACGAGGGAGTAAGAGGCCCATAGTTAGAGACCACGTCTCGGCACTGTAGGTCATCACCGATAATACGCAATAATTGAAGACTTTCGTCTTCAAGCATTGAGGTATACTGGACGAGAAGACACTTCGTAGTTTCCCACACGCTGCCCATCGGAGTTGGATCCGTCGATTGTTCTCTTTCTCGAAGTTGGACCTGCCTAACTGGATTGTTTGTCATAGATAGACGTATTCGTCGACATCTTCAAGGACCGAGTTACCAACCAATACTGGGGTGGGGGCTACATGGACATTTGACATAATTTTCGTCTTGTCCTTGTTTATCTTAAGGCCCACCAGTTGGGATACTCTGTTGAGATCTTTGAGCATCATACCGAGATCCTCCAGCGTCTCTGCAATGACCAAGATAAAGTTGGCAAACCGATGGTGCGTGATGTACTCGCCACTAATGCTTGTGTGGAATTCTACCATTACAAGAGCATCTTCCATTGCTTTGGTGAACAGCTTTGGAGATATAATATCTGTTTGTTCACCCATCCGCAACGGAATCGCCTCCGTAAACTGGTCTTGTACTCGGATTGACATACTGGCATTGTTGTATACACTCCGCAGCATTTTAATATACCTATAAGCAGTCAATCTGGGGTCGCTGTACTGACTGCAGTAGTTATTGCTAATGTTACAACGGAATCAAAGGCCTTCTCGTAGCCCACAAACGGTAAGCAAAGTGGCAGATTATATTCCTCGTATTTCTGTACAACCTGCCGCATGTGTATTATATGTGGTCGATGGTACAGAAGCCTTTTCAAAATCTGGCTTATTCGGGAGGCTGAAATTCATCAAACCTACTCGAGAGACGATTTGTGATGACTGGAAAACAGTTTGTAGATGTGGCTCAGAAGGATCTATAATTCATGAGCAGCGTTTCACCTTTTTGGAAAAATAGCACTAGCATACTCCCGTTCTATGCCTTCGCTGGCGTGATGCCCTCGAGCAAAACCGTATTGAAGAGCTTCTGAAGGACCTTAAGTACCGGTGTTCTACCCGCTTTTAGAAGCTTAGAAGTGATTCCGTCATCACCCAGCTCCGCGTTATTTTTTAACTGTTTTAGGGCCATCCTAATCTCTTACAGGCTGTATCCGGGATATCTCGGGATATCTTTCGTCCTGAGTCTTCAGCCAAGTTATGAACAGGTTCGATAGCCGAGGTATATAACTGCCCATAGAACCTTTCGATCTCTCTCAACGCCTCTGGCTTCGTCGAGACTACAATGCCGACTTCTATCCTGAAGTCGTCAGCTGGCTTTGCCCAATAGACAGGTCCCTTGCACAAACTTTGGAGCCCTTATTCCGCTCTATCGTTTGTTTAATATGGTTAGTATTAACGAGACGAATATCGTGCCGCATGATGATACATTTTGATAGTGGCGTCATGATGATGACTGTCGACATGACCGAGACAACCTTACTCTCTACATGGCCGCGGAATTGGACTTCACTCGATATGTCGACGATGCCAAAAGATTCCGATAGTGGTTGAAAGCGCAAACCTATGTCTTAGTAGGTTTAAAACGGACTAAATTAAGTCGATTCTGAAACTTCGTTTAGGGAAGTTTCAATTTCAAACACAAGTTTGTTTTGGCTCTCGATGACGTTATCCCGTGAAACATTAGCGTGGCCGGTGTAGGAGGCGTCACTAGCACTATCATCAGCATAATAGTGAATGCCACAGATTTGCAGTATATCGTTGATATGCAGAAGATACAGCGTGGGCTTGAGGGATACCAGCATCCACAAACGTGGATTCAGAGCACGCATCGTCAACTGCGACCTTTATACATCTGCCTGCTAGAAAGCTACTGACTCATTTGCATAATTTGTCGAGAATCTTCAAAAGAAGTGCTTTGTGCCAACATTGATCAAAAGTCTTCGCCATGTCCAAACTAACAGCCGATGCGTCCAAGCGATCTTCAAATTCAATATGTGCCAAATTAATCGAAATATCTCCAATTTTCAAGCAGACACATTCACAACGATTTCATATTAAACATTTATTTTACAAATTATTACAGTACCTAGGAGTGGTAATAATAAGGGAATAGATGGAAGTAGACGACGAACCAGCCACTCTCAAGGGCCAGTTTGCAGCATTCGCTAAGATGGCGGATTTATCGTGCCCTGGGGACACCATCACGCTCTATTTCTCTGACTACTGGATGCGGCAGAGCCACATCATAGATGACAGACACGTCACGATGACCGATACGGGAGTCACGTGGTGGAATTTCAGGTAGGTATTTTTGAAATGAGAGACAGTGATGAAGGAGACGAAGAAACGTCAATTTTGGAGCAAAACTGTGTAATTTTTCTAATCCCTAATTTAAATAATAGTATCGTGTAACACGGCCCTACTTATATGGCAACGGGTGAAGTCAGGCAGAATACAGATTCAATAGATAAGAAATGTATATAATATCGAGATTCAAATGGCATTTGCGTTATAGCACCCCATACAAATTGAACGACATGACACGTCTAACGTCAAACATGTCACAAGTGTATAGAAGAGTGAGAACCACATTGTGAGGCTTCCCAGCGGGCATCAGCACGAATAGCTCCGTGCAGCTGGTGACGCGCGAGCACACCACGTAGAGCTGCCCGTGCGCAGGTCCATGCCGGCGGCGCGCAGCGTCTGCTCCTGCGACTTGTTGATGGTCATGGCGATGCAGACGCTCACGGGGAACTATAGGCGCTTGAAGCGAAGCGGGAAGCTGCTCGGAATGAGGGGGGTGCGGGGGATGAACACGGCTTCTCCGGCACCGCACCCCATCAGGATTTGTCCCTCGACGAGGTTTCGCTGCAGCTGCACTACTTTTAGCCTGATTCCGATCGGAACTCTAACTTTCAGGGTTAATGTGTGTGCTGGGAGTCCTGAAGCGCTCAATGAGTTTAGGAACTCCATCAAGTATGTTGTGACGAAGCGTTCATCCAAGACAGTGTTAATGGAATTATATACTGCCTGTTCACCTTCGATTTCCGCCAATATCCGCGCATTAACGGCTCTCTCACAAACCGAAGACTTCTCACGTCGCGTCACCTGGCTCAGGTCTCCGTATACGCTCCGAATGTGGTCTTCAACGGACGGAACATAACGCATAACGTCTCTGGTAATCGAATCAGGCCGTTGGTTTCCTCCAGAAGTCCTTCTCCAACCTGAAGCAGTACCTGGGCGAATTCTTGCACATGTGAGCCTCCTCCTTGTCGATACCACCGAGCCACTTATCTCGTATATTGTTGTACTATTAAATCTATTATTCAATTAAATTTGTTAATATCCGTACCCCCTCTTCTAAACTTAGAGTTAATTTGGCAAAAAGATATTAATTTTAGCGCCACCTGTGGGTTTAGAAAAGTACTCGATACTCGGGTCATAGGACATATTTCAGAAAAGTTTGCACCTCCTTCTTAAGTAGTGCAATACGATTCAGGTGCAAACTTAACTCAATCAAGTGTAGTGGTTACCCCACCTTTTAAGGGTTGAATTTTTATAACCTATAACCTGGCCGGAGATTTTCTCGACAGATTAGTAAAGTTTGCGTCAAAATCGGTTCATCCGTTTTCACGTGATGCGCGTACAAATAAACAGACAAACAGATAAACAGATAAAGAGACAAACAGACAAAATTCTAAAAACTGTTGGAACGTGTTCTGTTATCGATTTTAAGTATCCCCGGCCAATTTTTTTCGAATATCTTCCATGTGCAGACTTTGACCCTCTTCAGCTTTATTATATGTATAGATATTATTATTTTCTTTATTTCACCTTAGTTGGCTCAATTCGACATTTCTACGTTTGTTCAACACAGTAATTATGGAAAATAAACGCATCGCATGTTTTATATTTTTTGTGACATATTACATGCATTCGTTACACTCAAGTGTACTTCTTTAGGATTAGTAAACGCATGTAATAAAATATTTTACCCCTGTTGCAGTAAAGCTGAGTTGACCTGGGATGAATGGCACGATTATCTGTCAGAATTATGCACATTCAAGGGTTTGGATAAACTAGATATCGAGGACGCCCTTACCAACTGTGGATTACCGGGCTCAACACTCGTGAAAATACCTCAATACCGAGACTTCTTCTATACTTATAAGTCAAAAAAGGCTCTTCTAATATGCGAATCCCTAGATTCCTGCGGAAAACCAAAGAAGAAAATAGATAAATCTTCGTAAATAAAATGTATAAAACATGATTACAGACTCTTGTTTCATTTTTAATGTCAGTAACAATCTCGTAGTGTGACGTTACACCAAACTAAAAGTTATAGTTACAAAATTACATATATATTCATTATCCGTATAGAGAAAATGCCGGTAATCTTACTATTTAATTTAGAGTTTGGAATGAAATGGGACGTATCCAACTGTGTGTCGTGTGAATGATGCATTTCCCAATAATGCATGCATCCGTTTCAATCGACTCCTTAATTTTCGGAATGTGTATCGTTGGTCATTATCAGCCATTCCTGTTTTACATTTAAACAGGAATAAATTTTGTAGCTAACATAAAAAAGAAAAGGTACTACTACAATAACATAATTTTTCACAACAAACAAATAACTTCATAATATTCACCACGGCATAATTATAATATGTCGCAATCACAACAGTCAGAAATACATTCACTAACTGTTTCTTCTTCTTCTGCTTCAGTCAGCAGGAATTTTTGCCCTACAAAAGATGGTGTAGAAAATGTTTTGATTTGAATCCCTTAAGTATAGGCTATAGTCATAAAAAATGTAAGTTTTCTACCTCATAGGGTCACACCGTTAGCCACTCAGCCGTTTAAAGCCTTAAAAATTTCTAAGAGAAGCATAAAAACATTAAAATTTCAATTATTTTTTGTATGTGTATTTATTCTGTACGTCGTTTAGATGAAAAGTTACAAGCGGTGGAAAAATTAAATTTACGAAAATATATATAACTTCTGCTCTGGAGCTCTCTGCAAGATTGAAACAGAAATGAGGACATTCGTAGACGAACCAAGGTCACCGACATAGCAAACAGGGTAAGCAAACTGAGGCACATAGTTCGAAGAACCGATGGCCGTTGGGCAGAAAGCTTCTCGAGTGGAGACTGCGTACCGGCAAGCGCAGGGTAGTCGGACGACCTGGTTAGGGTTGCGGGGACTCGCTGGATGCTTGTCACCTATCCGGCCCATGTGGATTTTTTTTACATCGCTTTGGCTTATTTGTTAGAACCTCTGTAACTTCTAAAGTACTTATGCCATACCCGTCGTTTTAATGTTGATTTCTAGTAAATACTCTATACTAAAAACAAAGGAATTAAAAATATAAGCGGGTTCGAATCCCGGCTCGGACAAGTGTTTGTATGATGAGCACGAATGTTTCTTCCCGGGTCTTGGATGTTATTTATGTATTTAAGTATTATAATTTATCTATACCTACAGGGTGATCAATCCAAAAGGGGGTCAGTAGGGAGAGCTCAGAAACTATGAGAGATAGCGAAATCTGTTCTTAGGAACCATGGCGTCGATTTTAAATTCAAAAATAATGGCATTCATTTTTTTTTACTCTAGAGAGAATTAATCTTTGTATCCAGGAAAATGGCTATATTTTTAAAATTTACTTAAATAAAATTATTGTCTTATTTTTGAGTTCTGCTTTCAATTTTTAAACAAGATTCAATTAAAAATATATATCTTGTGACTTTTGATTCACACCATGAACAATAACAACGAAAAATCTTGCAGAATTTATAACATTGTTTACAGAGATTTAAGTAGACCAAATCCGATTCTCGGTTACGTATGAGTTACCAAAAATGAATGCCATTAGTATTACATTTAAAATAGACGCTATGCATCCTAAGAACAGTTTTCACAATCTCTCATAGTTTCTAACTTGCTCATACTGACCCATTTGGATTGATCAGCCGGTATATTATGTATGTACATCGTCGCCTAGTACCCATAGTACAATTCAAGCTTTGCTTAGTTTGAGACTAGGTCGATTAGTGTAAGGTAAGACTAATATTTATAAAAAAAGAAGTAAGAGGAGTAGGTGATCGTTTTTTCATTTATTGAGTTGTTTTAAAGCGTTTTATCACTATGATGTTATATTGTTTTTTGTTTTTTATATCATATATATTTAATTTAATAAAATTTGGACTAATAGCTAAACGAATTTAACACAGGTATTTGTTAGGGTGCTTATTTGTGTACCTAATATGTAACAAAATCTTGTAGCTAACCATTATGCGAAATGCCCACTTGAGAGGAGTTTGGTAGATGAAATCATCTTAAAAGTAGATGTTAAACCACTTGAATGCTTAAAAAGGTATTGCCCTTGCTGACGGATGACGCCATCGTACTTATTTAGGCACTATGGGTAGGTACAGGTGCAGGAGATAATCTCGGCCCTTGGGTGCATACAGCGTCTTGCCCGCCGTGCTGTTACTGCTCGACGCTGACTGCGCCGGCTATGCCGCGGCGTGCGGCATTTCTGAAACACACTTATTAGATGGTGTCACCTGGTTCATAGATGAAGCCTTTGTACTTGTCCAGGCACTGGAGAACATCTCGGCCCCTGGGCGCCGACAGCGTCAAGCCCGTTTTGTGACTGTTTGATCAACACAAGCTACGCAAGTGATGCTGTGGAGCGCTTCACTACTGTAACAAAAACATAATAGGTGTGACGTCGCAGTCAAACAGCTATCCCTTTATAGTTTTTGTAATATTAATAATAGTTTACAGTACAAAAAAATAGATGGTTATTGTTACCTGCTCTTGTACCTGTATTTTCCAATACTTGATTTAGTGGTTATTGTAAAATGATTTATTGTGTCTACTGTCCTTATTATAATACTAGAAGACGCCCGCAACTTCATTCGCGGAGGAGAAAAAGTCATAACCCCTTTTTTTTCTATAGCATAGTCGGGTAAAAAGTATCCTATAACCATCTGGAGATACCCAGCTACCCGTGTACCAAAAATAGTTGAAATCCGTTGAGCTGATTTAAAGTGATGAAGTCACAACGACCAGTGAACGAAAGAAACATAGAACGCGACCTTCATACAAAATTGCAGTACAAAACGGGGTAAATATTCTAAATCCGCATGCGTGTTGTGTGACCAATAAGAGTTGGTCAAAATATAAGTCTACTTTCTATTACCCAATAATAGATTGTTTGACAAGGGGCTAAAATAAGCCATTATGACACGAAGTGATTGTCTGAGTGTCATAATGGCTTTTAGCCACGTGTTAACACTCTGCTTTTCACTTCGACTGCGAGAAAATAAAAAAGACTTAACACTAAAATTGTATATTTCATGAAAAATAAACAGTACAGTCTGAGCAATTCTTTATAGTTAAATTGACAGCTTATATATATTTTTAAAGTTAGTTACTAGTAGTTATCTTATGCAAGTAGTTCCGTAGTTCCCCGGGCGAGCGCCAAATATAAGTCGTAAAAAAAAGTACTTATATTTCGTGCGGCTTAGGATAATTTATGTACTCGTAAAAAGCGCAATCTTCAGCTGATCATAATAAATATAACATAGGTACTTTTACATAATTATATACATATAAAAAAGTCCTGACTGATTCATTAACGCAGAGCCGAAAGTACTAAATCTAGGAATACGATTTTTTGACAATGAAGGGTTATATTAGGGTTATACAATTTAGTGCGGAAAACATAATTATATACTTTTGTAAGTATATCTTAATCTTCACAATGGAGTTTTAATGAATTACGGAGTAAGAGTATGGAGAACAATCATCGAAGTTTATGGAGAACATATATTTTTCTAAGTAATATATTTGGGACGTCGCAAATGGCATCATTCATTATTAAAAGCCAAGAAAAAAAAATATTTGACCGTTTTATGAAATTCGAGGTAGAATAACGGGGTAAAGTGTAAATATTAAGGTAAGATATACCAGACTTCTCTTACTAAGTGCTAAGAATATAATTTTCACCATTATTGTAAAGTAAAACGATACTTTTTTGTTTAATGACAGTCCTTTATTGTGCTTAATTTGAGCAGATTTTACAACATACAGGTATTGACTATAAATTACCTTATAGTCGCAGACGAACTGGCGGGAATAAGCTAGTAAAGATAAGTGCCGATGAGAATTTCTCAGGATTCAAAAAGGTTAAATATAATAATTCAGTTATTGGGTCAAAAACAGTTTTGCGTATTGCCACCGGCAGCAATTAAATCTGCGTCAGCGGATTTAATGCCTAGCAGTCAGGTGCTGCTCCAGTACCATGGCAGTAAATATTTTGGTCTTACTACTTATTGGTATATTTTGTTTATTTTAAAAAGATAATTCGTTTCAGTAATGTGCTAACAATTTTATGCCTAAACTTAAAAATAGGGGAAATGTCAATTTGCCTATCTGGTTATTTAAAATAAAAACATACATAGGTGAACATATTGCTAGTGGAGTTATTTGTGCCGGCGCGCGGCGCGCGGCGATCAGGGGTTTACTGTGCCGGGATTTAACAAACCGTTATTTGTCAAATTCTATATTCTAAAAGAAAAATCAATCATTTCTTCTTGCGACATAATTTCAGAAAGCTGTTATTTAAGAGAATAATATTATAAATAATGGGACCAAATTAAATACTAGTCTTCACATTTTTGTTATAAAGAAAGACACGCAAATTCGCTTGTACATTAATTTGTACTGTCAAATTTATTATTATTGTTATAACCATGGTAACTTCCCACTTAGGTAGAAGCTCCAGGTTTATAATAATAGAGCTACGTGGAAGAAAGAAATATCATATTAGGTTTCTATCCGGTGCTAGGTGCTATATCCGGACGAGTGCATACAGCCAACTACATGAAACTTCCTATAACTTCTTGGTATCCGGAAACCTAGAATCCATTTTGTCGGCTTTTGGCAGGCTGATATTAACGTCTATTGAAGTAGCTATACTATGACAGTCCTCCATGCCAAATTTCATTAAAATATTTTTGACGTACTCCGATTGACTTAATTTTAAAGTACTCTTTTCTCTGTTTATCTAAATTTTCATGCCTAGAGCTTGAGTAACAGGTCCAAGTAGGTACCTTAATTTTAAAGTTTGAAGTAAGCAATTTATACAGCAGTTTGATCTTCATCAGAACGGAATATAAAAAAATCATCATCATAAAGTGCTGTAATGGCTTTGCGTTTGAAATATACACTTTTTTCAGTTTTGAGTTGTGTGTAACCACCCTCTAATAAAACTTTATGAACCTTTTCATTCCAAGCTCTACTGGCTTGTTTTAGTCCATATAAGCTGTTTTTCAGAAGAGACAGAGACTTTGTTCTGCCACTCAATTGCAAATCCGTTGGGTCACTCCATGAAAATACGATCATTAAGATCTCCGTTAACGAATCCTGTATTAACGTCAACGTATTCAATATACACGTACCACTTTGTACTCCTATAGTGAATAGCAAACGAAGAGTGCTATATCTTAGGCTATGTGCAAACGTTCGTTCAAAATCAATTCCATATCGTTGAGTAAAACCTTTTGCAACCAATAGAGCTTTTAAAGGGAATTTCGGTTCATCTCGAGACGTTAGTGGTAATTCAATGAAATAGTTCACTTCGTAATATTTGAACTGATAAGATAGATGCCGGTTTCTTTTTAGGCCCCCAATTATCATTAATGTTTGCGGATGACTCATTCGAGTTGGGCTCTATATTTTGAAGTTCTTATTGAATATTATTCAACGAAGATTCAGTTTCTAATGATTCATGATCATGAGATGGAAGACTTACCTTAGAATTAGATTCGTTAATGACACAGTTATTAATTTCAATATCAGAATCAGTAGATAAAACGTCTAGTGGTGTTCGCATACTCATCAGGGTCAGATTCAATTATGTTTTCGTGACAAGTGTTTGGAATACATACTGAGCCTTCAAAATTACTATTTACATCATTGAATGTATTATCTGGCTTTGCAATTTTAAATTTAATACCTGTAACGTTTTCGATAAACACAACAGAACATGCCTTAATAAGTTTCATACCATTAGATGGATCACCAAGTTTATAAACTTTAGTATGGTCACAGTAACCTACCACGATGTATGGTTTTGATTTGGGATAGAGCTTTGTACGCTGACATTGAGTAGTGCGGGCATACGCTTTAGAAGCAAAATCTCGAAGGTGACTGAAATCTACTTTAATAGGTCTAGAGTTCTCCAGGAGTAGCTTTATTCAATTCAACAGCAGTTGAACTACGATTCTTCAAATAGCAAGCTGTCTTTACTGCTTGAGCCCAATATTTCCTCTCAAAGTCAGCTTGTTGTGACATAGCTCTAGCTTCTTCTATTAAGGTCCTATTCAAACGTTCAGATACGCCATTTTGTTGCGGTGAGTATGGAATAGTAGTTTCGCGAACTAGACCGCTTTGCTTTAAATAATTCGCGAATCTTCTACAATACACTAAACCGTTACCGCTTCTAATACGCTTGATCTTTAGATCAGTTTGATTCTCAACGATGTTTCTGAATTCAATAAAGGTATTTAAAATAGTGGTCTGATATTTGCGATAAGAAAATAAATGAATGTTTTTTGCGTAAAATTAAAAATAAATGAATTAGGTAAAGTGTTTTTTACTTAAATCATGATTAATAACCATCACAAATCGACTGTATACCACTCTTAATCGATACAATATTTCCGGGATGGTTCCTTGAATCCTTCCACCCCGTATAACTCTGAATTCTATAACAATCAAATTTCAAATGGCATCAGTATCGGCGGCACAACTAATCTCACTATGGGCACAACCTGCCCCTCGGTGGGGTGATTCGTTCCACCCGGACATTTCGTAAAAAATATCCATACAAAAATGTCAATAGATAATACACAAAAGTGGAGTCTATATTCAAAAACTACATTTTCACCTCAGCAGCTCAAACATGCGGGTTTTGCTGTAAGCTAACAGTGTGCAAAATAACTCTTTAATTTTTTATTTTAATATGGCGTGAGTTGTCTTTTTGAGTGCTGGGTCTATGACCGAATTCGAAATACTTGAATTTCGAAGCACTTTGTCCCTTTCATATCCGTATAAAGAAAGCGAGTGACAAGAACATTCCAATTCTTTTTCAATTTTCGAATTAGACACCGAAAAAAGAACTAAACCTACTCAACTAAAATTGTTGTCCTTTAAACACTCCGCTACCCAAAGGTTGTCCAGAAGAGATCGCTATTTAGCGATAAGACCACCTGTTGTTTACCTCTGCTGATTCGAATGTTACTGTCATGTTCTGTATTTCTGTGTATCTGCGGTGTGCAATAAAGAGTATTTGTATTTGTAAACTAGTAGATTATAGAACTAAGAAGTTTATATTCTCCTTATATCCAAAGAGTGTAAGATAAATTAGCATAATAAAACCAAAAAATTTCACAACGATGCAAGGAAAATCATTTTAAACACGATTGAATATTAACATCAGAACTAGAGCGGAGGATTGAGTATATCGACGCTGGAAAGCAAACACGGAGTAACCGACACAAGGTCGAATGTTTTTCTATTGCATGTTTTGAATGAAATAATGAAATAATGATCTTTATTCTGTAAGTAGGCCACAAAGGCACTTTTACAAGTCTGACTCTAAGGCGTTTCCCAAGAGGAGACCACTGAAGAGAAGAAAGCCGAAACAAACTCAACAGTCAGTATTTTTTTCGAAATAACTCTTATATCTATTACAATATTCGTGCTTAGCTTATCCTAAATATATGTTTTGAGTATATACTCAATGCGTAGTTCTTCAAGGAAGCATATCAAAACTTATAAAAGTAAAAAAAAATCTAGAATATAAAAAAGCAAAATAGTGATTTTTATTTAAAACAACTTACATACGGTTGATATGCCACCTTATAAGAACCGTATCCCGGTAAAAGTAAATTATTTGGTTTCTGTTGGGCCATGCATTTTTGTCTGTTAAATAGTCCTCTACCCTATAATAAGCCTTTGCCATTAGGGACTCTTTTAAGTACTTTTTGAGAGCTGGAAACGATAATTTCAAAGCATCATCTGGTAGCTTATTATAAAAATGTATACATTGGCCTACGAATGATTTTGCTACTTTACGAACGCGGAACTTTCTAATAGCGATTTTGTTTTTATTTCTAGCATTAAAATTGTGGATATCTGAATTCTTAATAAAAGACTCTAGGTTCTTAATAACATAAATAATATTCTCATAAATATATTGGGACGCTACGGTTAATATGTTGATGTCTTTAAAAAGTTCTCTTAAGGAGTCACGGGAGTTCAGGTTATATAAAGAACGAATCGCTCTTTTTTGTAACACAAATATAGTCTGTATGTCAGCTTCTTTGCCCCAAAACAGAATACCGTATGACATGATATTATGAAAATAACTATGATATACTAAGCGAGCAGTATTAACATTGGTCAATTGCCTAATTTTTCTAATAGCGTAAGCTGCTGAACTTAATTTACCTGCAAGTACTGCTAAATGGGGATTCCATTGCAAGTTCTTGTCCAGTGTTATACCTAAGAATAATGCCCTATCCACCATTTCTAAACATTCACCATTGAGCGATATAGTAGAATCCACTGCTCTAACATTCGGTAAAGCAAATCTAACACATTTCGTTTTGTAAGCATTCAATACCAGATTATTAATATTAAACCAGTCAAGTACTTTAACTAGTACACTATTAATTTCGGCATAGTCTGTTGCTTTCCGGTCAACTTTGAAAATTAATGATGTATCATCAGCAAATAGTACTATATCACAAAGATTTTCTACTATAGATGGTAAGTCCTTTATATAAACTAAAAATAGAAATGGCCCTAAGATAGAGCCCTGTGGCACTCCCAGCTTAACTACTGCTCCACTGGATTGGGTTCCATTTACAACAACTGTTTGTGTTCTATTGCTGAGATATGAAGACATAAGGCTTAAGGCATTTAAAGACAGGCCATAATGTTCTAATTTCAAAATGAGTGTTCCATGATCAACGCAATCAAATGCCTTAGAAAGGTCACAAAAAACTCCAATTGCATCACAAGATTTCTCCCAGATGTTGTTAATATATTTAATGAGTACAGATGCTGCATCAGCCGTGGAGCGTCCCCTTGTGAAACTGAACTGTTTACTACTAAGCAGTTTATTTCTATTGAAGTGTCCCAGCAGATCCCTCAACATTAACTTTTCGAAAACTTGACTTAATACAGGTAGTATAGAAATCGGACGGAAATTAGTCAAGTCACTCAAGTCACCTGATTTAAAAAGAGGTATGACTTTAGTAAGTTTCATAAGATCTGGAAACACGCCCTGTGACATGCAATTATTATAAATCAAGGTAGATAGGGTGCAATTGAGTCTATGATATGATGAACAATTTTTACTGAAGTTCCCCATAAATCCTCTGTTTTTCTTTAAATTCAGTGACATAATAAATGTTTTAATAACGTCTATTGAATTTACTTGACTAAATTCAAAGCTTACATTGCATTTGTTAAAATTAACATTAAGTAACAAATGGGCTTCGGTCGCAGAATCACCGTATTTTTATTAAAAATAAGAAAATAAAATCTCGGGTGCGTAACGATGTCTATAATTTTCTTTTAAATAATATTAGTCGCAATAATGCTCATTTGTTATAACTATTGTTTATTTATTTATTTTATTTATTTAATCTTTATTGCACAATGAAAACTTAGTGTACAAAAGGCGAACTTAATGCCATAAGGCATTCTCTACCAGTCAACCTTAGGGCAAAGCAGAAAAATTGTAGGCGGTGCTGAGGCTTGTGTAATTACAAAAACACATATAGCAACATTTAATATAATGACGTATGATATAACCATCATTGTATATAATGATCATTTGATTGAATAACACTCAGTATAATATACATTAAATATAATGCATATTTCAAATAATTAACATATGATATAACATACTTTTTACATACTAATATATACAATACAATACAATACAATACAATACAACAATTCTTTATTGCACACCAACAGCAGAAACAGTACAATAGAGCCTTAACAGAAAATAGGTACACAAAAGGCGGTCTTATCGCTAAAGAACGATCTCTTCCAGACAACCTTTGGGTAGCGGAAATGACATTAAATAGTTTATTAATAGTTATTACGTTAATGAGTAGGAGGCAAGATAAGATTACAAATAATAAATATATATATATATATATATATAATATAATTATCATTTTACATAATGATCATTTGATTAAATAACATTTAGTATAACATACTTTAAGTATAATGCATATTTTCTGTAATTAATATATATTATAATGTAGTTTGTATTTTGACCATGTATAGCGGAGCGTCAAAATTGGTCAAAGAATGAAATCTATAGGTTAGGTTAGGTTTTTATTGTGACAATGAATAGCGGAGCAAAAGGAGCGTCAATATGGACCGAAAACCGAAAAATATAGGTTAAGTTAGGTTTGTATTGTGACCTGTATAGTCAGCTTGCTTGCATATACACAATGGACAATATTAGGTTAGGTTTGTACTACTGTGACCATGTATAGCGGAGCGAGTGAAGCGAGCGTAGCGTCATAATGGGTCAAAAACTGAAAACTGTAGGTTAGTGTATAGAAGAGTGAGCGTAGCGTCGAAATGGTTCAAAGACCGAAAACTGTAGGTTATAACTAATATAGTTATAATAGATAAGCGTTACCATATGATGTTTATAATAAATAAGCGGTAGACAATATAATCATTATAATAAATAAGCGTTATACCATATGATCGGTATAATAAATAAGCGTTATTCCATGTGCTCGTAATAATGAGTAAGCGTTATACCATATGAAAATTACAATAAATAAGCGTTATACTATATGATGGTTATAATAAATAAGCGTTTTACCATATGATCGTTATAATAAATAATCATTATACCATATGATCGTTATAATGTATAAGCGTTATACCGTAAGATAGATATAATAAATAAGCATTATACCATGTGATGGTTATAATAAATAAGCGTTATATCAAACGATACATATAAAAATAAAATGCAATATTTTTTAATTATACCAAACGTTTATTATATGCAATGAGTGATTATATCCTTTGAAATTAGATCTAATGTTGTTATACTGAATGAAAATTTTATTTTTATTTGTATACCGATCATTACACACACTAAAATCTCACATATTTGGCGATACGTTTACTACTTGTATGCTAACTGAAAAAAATAATCAAAACCTTCAACACACAATTTCCACTTGTAATAACTTTTGATTGAATTCATTAAAATAAAATAGAAGTCCTACAAATTTTGTTAATTGTATCCAATTTTGAAAAAGTTAGCTTCATAAACACGAAAGTTCAGATTTTATTTTCAAAACTCTGAAGGTTTTTCGTCTCTGGTCAACAATTTCGTTTTTGTGGGTTACTACGTTTTTGCTAAATGTTTTAAAATTGGCTATTGACTTCATACTACTATAGCTTGCTACTCTAGCGCCATTGCAGACGGATTTGGAACTATTATTTACTATTTAATTTTAAAACATCTTGAAAAATGGCGATTACTTTTGTAATTGAATTAATATATAATTTTCTTTTGAACGTGAAATATAGTCATTTGATATACTTATTGTAAAAATAAAACGATCTTTATCAAATTTAATGTTTAAATTTTATATTCGCTTATAATTTTTAATACTACTATTTATAATGGGTAGTTTCTAAACGCAGTACCTAAAAAATGTTGTAATATAGGAATCAAATTCTTGTTATTTATATCTTCTGCTATTACACAACAAATTGATTGTTTTGTAAATTTAAAACTTAAATGATTATTAAAACTAAAAAAAAAGATAAACAATATAACAAGTAATTTACCTTGTAAACAACAATTAACGATTTTGACTAATTTGCTTGTGTTTAGTACTGTATGCTAAGTACATGTTTCTTTTAAAAATAGAGGGAATCAAGTTATTAATATTAACTTCATCTGTTAACTGTAAATATTCTTGTGTAACGAGTGCCTGAAGTTTTGTGAGCTGATGGATGACAGGCTTTCAAGTGTCCCTATATAATTGTTATTAGTTGTTACTTTAAGTTGGTATTTTTATTTTTTTATTCCTTTTTTGTTGGTTTTAGTATTCACAGTATCTCAGATTTAAGTCTGTAACGCTGTGTTAATAAATTTACATAAATAAATAATATATGTTCTCACTGCTGAGGTGAAAAGTTGTATGTACCACACGAGACCAAAGTTATTTGCATTTCGTACCGTTTGAATCACTCGCTCCGCTCAGTATTCTAACTAAGAATCACTCGCTCCATTCGTTATTCAATAACAGAATCCTTCGCTTGCTCGGGATTCAACAATCGGCACTCGCAGCAAAAACAACTTTGCTCTCTTGTTGCACAAATAACTATTTCACATACCTAGTTGAGTTTGTTGTAATTTAGTAAAATCAGCATGTCGAACCCCGCCTTTCCCTATTTGCATCAACTGCTGATTGCTCTCTTAAGGAAGTCAAGATAGGAATTCAATACAAAAGAAAAAATATGTAAGTAAGAAAAAAATCTTAGTACCCATTTTGAGTAAAGTTAACAAATACATTAGCATTATGTCCAAAATAGCATCCGCCGCTCAAACGGAGCACACGTCCGCCTATAGGGACTATCGTATTCACAAAACTTGCTAAATCTGATACGAGCGCTGTTAGCAGCGCTGCCGGACTCATCACCGATAGATATCAATCTGGTTCTCTTATTTTTCGCAGAAAATTGTTACGCCGATTATCACTTCCCAACTCCCGTTTCGCGGAATTTTATTTCGCCGACCTTTCATTTCCCAACTTATCAATTGCCAACTTATTATTTGCCAACTTCACCGTTACCAACTTAACTTTTGGTCTGTGTTTTATTACGTAAATTTTTAAAATGCCACCTTTCATGTAGCAGAATGTTTTAGTTGGCATAATATACACTTAGTTGTTTATTGTTTACCAAATGTTTTATTGAGTAGCGTTTCGTTTAGCAACTCCGTTTTATTAATAAATCGTGGGTAAGCGCTACCGCTCACTTATTTTTATGACAATAATGTAGGTAAGTATGAATACATTGACTCATTAGCGATAAGTGTTTATACTTGCCAATTGCCTTGTGGTATGTTTTATTGGTGTAATAATTAAAATGGGTGAGATTAATGAAGAGTGCTCAGTTTTTACTACTACAAGAGGCGGAGTGAAGTTATTTTTGAATGGATTTACGTATGAAAAGAGCAAACTAACGAAAGATGTGTATTATTAAATTATAAATATATGTATAATATGGTTTTTTTTTTTTGTAATACTTGCAAGCATTTTAATATTAAGCAATCTGACGCTCCGCTCGCTTCGCTCGCTACGCTATCCATTGTCATAAAACAAACCTAACCTAACCTACAGTTTTTGGGTTTTGACCCATATTCCATTTTGTCGCAGTTACTCTTCCTTGCCAGAGTTTCGGCCAACCAAAAAATATGTAAGCATTGGTATGTATCTTTTTCTTATTTGTAACTTGCCTAATGTATGAAAAGGGAACTGTTCCATCAACGAAACGTTAATCGTCCAAAAGTTGTTCGACCAAGTGAAAGATTTGACTAATGATTAGTCTGCCAGAAGTTTAGAGGCATAATAATAATCTGCTTTACAATAATTCTGCCAAGTGAAAAGTTGTCATACAAAAATTTGGTAATCGTTAGTTGTCAAAGTGAAAAGTCGGCGAAACGTTAGTTGGCAAATGAAATTCGGCCAAAAATAGTTCTGCGAAAAGGCAGAACACCATCAATCAGACTCACAGACACGTATCATATAAAAGTAAAAGATATTCAAGACTTTATTCTGCAAGTAGCAAGGGCTCTTTTACATGTCTGATTTTGCAGTAAATAGAAAAACATTCACAATTTAGATAATAACATTTATAGTTCATAGTAAAATTAATGCAACAGACAAATACCTGGAAACACTTTACAGCGAGATGTATATTGTCTCCGGGTCCATTTGATTATAACCTAACCTATACGTACAGAGAAGTAAAAGGGTCTCTAAGTCTCAATAGTATTTTATGCAATCCTTATATAATGTTGCTGAGTGGCCTAATTAAGGTACTTATTTTATAACTGTTGTATACAATACTTTTTCTACGAGTATCATTTGCCTCTGGTATCTATGGTGTCATATACAATTGAGGGGCAAATTTAACCATACCTGGTTATTAAAAAACGATTTCTGGTGATTAAAAAAAAGTAACACAGACAGATATACAGTTAGAATTTTACACCTTCTAACTTCTTTCGCGTAAAAAGTCATAACCCCTCTTTTTTCCTTCAGTTTTGTCCGATAAAAAGTATCCTATAACCATCTGGAGATACCCAGCTACCCGTGTACCACAAATAGTTGAAATCTATTTAGCCGATTTGACGTGATGAAGCCACAACAACACACGCGAACATACACACATACAAAAAATCCCAAAAAAATATTACTCAATTCGGTGTCCTCCAAATAGTCTGTTACAATAGCTTTTTTGAAAATATATTCAATTTACAGACATTTCATTTTTACAACTTGATAATAGTATAGATATACTTCAAGAAAATTTCAGAATTTTCGCTCAATGACCTAGTAACTTGACTTTAAATCTTTGATTCTCTTGAGGGAAGGCCGTCATATTGGTCGTGTTTTTTCGCAATGCATTTGGGCTGACTATGTTTATAACGATTCCAAATTTCAAAAAGATAGCATAAGCAGTTTTTGAGATATGGCTTTCTTATACACGGACAGACAGAGTCGCACCATAAGGGTCCTTTTCATCTTCTGGGTAATATTAATAAAAAAATTGCTTATACTAAGTTTAACGGAGATGTAGAGTATCATCGCGGTCAAAACTTTAAATTAGGAGCTGTTAAAGGTCTCTTTGGTCAAAACAATAATGATATGGAGGTGTAAAGTGTTTCCAAACGTCAAAGACAGAAAATTAAATATAAATATTGCATGAGAGAAGTGACTATTAGGCTAACAGTCAAATTTGAAAATTTGCATGGTGGACCAGTATGTTTGGACCGCCGATGTCAAAGATCTAGCTCTAATTCACGTGTCTCATTATATCAGGACCGAACTAAATGTGAGCATCATTGGTGACCCATTCATATCACGAGTAGCCAAGTGACGTCTGTACTGCAAGCGAATTATATTTATTATTTTCCAGTATAAAGCGTACTAACAAACTTACCCAAACGCCTGATAATTGAATCCATAGTTTGGGAACAGGAGAACATTTGCCATTAATTAATTTGCAAATACCCACTCCTGGTCAATCAAAAATTGAATACGACCCCGTGGGGTGGCATGCGGCAGGCCGGGCGACAATGAGTTGCCAGAAGCCGTATCCCCACAAAGGACCATGTTCTTTACAATTATACTTGAAGGTTTTGAAACAAATTGACTGACAACTGTGAAACGTTTATTTTGGTTTACTTAATTAATATTCTGGGTTATGAAACTACAACGATTTCTCCGTAATAGGTATTTACTGTCATTCGGTGCAAATGGAAAACAGACAACTCGAAATTATACGTTCAAGCAGAAAAATAACGATTTGAAATACATCAACGAGGAAAACTGTTCATCCTGAATATCGTCAAAAATATAATTTTGTCCCATGGTAAAATTGGCAAATTTGATATATGCGGAAAAAAACGACCACTTATATTTACGTACACTCTGGAATATGACCGATTGTAAATATGTTCATAAGAAATATGAACATCGTTTAACCGTCCAAATATAAAGGTGTCCATTTCTATTTACGTACTTTTGTTTATTTCCGTGATTTTGTATAATTCGAAAATTTGTATATTTATAAAGATATCTGAAAAGAGGTTATAATGCTTAATGGTAAAATTTCTCGTCATGCGAACATAATTCAGTTCATACAGATAATAAGAAAAGAGGTAAAGCAATTTGAGAGCATTCTAGATAAAAGTGCGAGACTGACTCGGGGTTTCCTACAAACTGTCACTTACCCTAACATTATTACCCGGTTCACCTCTCTATAGAGTTGCATACAATGAGGTGCAAACTTAACGCAACCAGGTAGTTTGAATGTTTTTTGAAAATTTAATAAAGAACGGTCAACTTATATACATAGTTATAAATTGTATGTAATATTTATGTTTATTTGTACAAATTGAGAAAATTTCAATATTTTTGCTTGGTGAACATCGGAGAAAACTATTGCTTTATAAATCAAAATTTTACCACTGTAAAGGAAAATGTTTCAGAAGGTATAAATCCAAGCTTTATCATATTTGAATTACCTTTGATTTTTTGGCATACCTCATATTGCTCTTTTCTTATAAAAAATAAAAAGCTTTTAATTTATTTTTTATTTGCAATATATCCTAAGTAAAACCATCTTTATAACTATCCTAAATTTAAAATAGATAGTGTAAGTAGTTCCTGAGATATGGCACTTTAACAGTCGGACAGACCCACAGAGTTCCGCGGCTAAAATGCCAAAAACAGAACCCTTATAGTTTCGTCATGTCCGTCCGTATGTCACAGGCATTTTACTCAAAAACTACAGGATGTATATTGGTAAAATGTATAGTCTCCTGTATAATCCGCTACTAAGTTTGATAGTTAATAACAAATTTTAAAAAATGTAGGGAGGCACTCTCATACCGTACCAACCGAAACTTTTTTTCAGTAAACATCAATTTGTGGACATATTTCGACATTACTTTAAAATCATTTTGAGATTACTAAATTTTTTCTCGATTAGGTAAGTGAATATTTTTTGGAAATACTCGCTTCGAGAGTAATAAAAGTTGTGCCCCCTCGCCCCCTCTATTTTCTAAACAGTAAATTCACAAAATATGAAAAAAATAAACAAACGTAGAGCTTAATAAATACTTTCCACGAAAATTGTTATCAACACGATCGGATATCGGTATTTCAGTTATTGCCGTAAAACTGCGCTTCTCAACAAAAGGCTGTAAGTCCCATGAAGATACGCTCTTTTCTCTTCTCACATCGTATTTCTTTCATTTGTTGTGCATTTTTTGTAGTAACGGCGGCGAATTCCTACACTGAGCATGTTCAGACATGATCTTAGCCAGTTTTTTTTACTAACACCTCTTGCTACCTAAATATTTAACAGTTTTATAACCTTTTTGGTACGTGACCCTAAAAACAGTAATTTTATTCTTTAAAAAGAAACAGACGTCTCAGTAAGGTAATGTTTCATGAGGAATATGAACGATATTTAAACCGTTTGCGGAATAATGAAGTACTCGTGTAGATCTCTTGATTATCATTGAAAAAAATATGGATATGCTAAGTGCCTCTTGTGTCGCAAATCAATAAGTTTTTAAATTAAAACCAAGAGATCTATACCTATTTATATATTGATATTACGGTATTTATTATCAGAATGACTTAAATATATATAGATCATACATTTACAAATCGCTGGCTGAATATTACAGGGTTCGATGTTTCACTTTCAACTCTGAAAATTTTATGACAGGGTACTTGTCATAAATTAAGCTAGTGAAATATATGTAGAAGACGATGTTTTTTTTGGGTCATGAAGTTAAAACTAAGTTAATAAGACGTATTTTCACACAATACTACTTAATAATTACTTTATCATAGTTGTTTAACTTTTTAGGCACTACCCTGTTTATTGGCATGGAACCGTCTTGATACAGTGGCTCTACTTTAAAATCCGTGATTGCAACTTCGAATCGCCCCGTCACTTTTTCTGAAATAAGTTACACATTGAGAGCAAATAGTCGAAGTTCGAATTACAGATTTTAAAGTAGAGCCCCAGATACAATAAAAAAACAGACCCGTCATTAGGTCAATTTTTAATTAAGCCCTAATTAATTTTGGGTTATATTCACTTTCAGGAGAATTATATCAGGACCATAATTTATATTTTGGTTTTAATTCAGATTAGACTACATTCACTTTGTGCTTATTTCATTTAGCTTCTAATTTGTAATGCACAATATTCCAATCGGCCTTAATTAATTTAAGTTGTTTTCAGCACAATTACATTTTGACAAAATTAACGTTCAAATGCAAAATGATTGTTTAAATTGAGCGATTTTCATAATTGTTTTCCTTCGTATTTTCTCGGAAGAGTTCGTATTTATCATGCTACTTCAATCAACCTCAGTACTTTTTGTACTGTGATCGACTGAAATAGCACGACCCGTTAGTACGTTTCCGTGAAAATACGATAGAAAACAATTATACACTACAACTGTAAAACCTTTTAAAAAAGATCACGTCGCGTACTTTTTAAAAATAGAACTACGAAGTTTTATATAAGTTGTCGAGCTTTTTCTAGTTTTATATGCCTAATAACTACGAACCAAATCATGTTATTTTTATATAATCATAATTGAAGTATGGAAATAACTACATATGTTTAAGCATGTAGCTACGTAAGATTATATCGTATGAACTTCTAGCTATCGTAACGAGTTTTTAACGACCTCGTATAATTTTGTCTTCAAATAAAGGAGAATAAGATATTTTTTTTATAGAATACCTCCTAATTTCTGGCTGTGACTTCGTCCGCCTCAAATTCATTTATATTCATTAGGTTCTGAATTTCATTCAAATCAGTCCAGCGGTTTAAGCACGCAGAGGTAACAGACAGAGAGATTGACAGACACACTTTCGCATTTATACTCAAATATTTTAATTTGCATATTTTTTCTAGAAGGAAACTTCGTTGGCGATGGAGTAAAAAGTCTTATTAGCCCTCGTTTTTTGCTTCAGTATATAATAGTTGAGTAAAGAGTAACCTATAATATTTTCTGATATCTAGCTACTGTCGTATGCAAAATGGCTAAAATCCGGCCAGTAGTTTTGGCGTAGTGGGAGTAAGAAATACCGGCTAAGTGCGAGTCAGACTCGCGTACCGGGGTTCCGTACAAATTTTCATTTACCCTAACTTTATTACCCGGTACCGGTTGAGTTAAGTTTGCACTTGATTTCTACAGTATTGGATACAAATGAGGTGCAAACTTAACGCGACCGGGGTCGTTGAAATAGGTTATTTGCAGTTTAAAAAAATAACTAGTTAGAGACATGGTTATAATTTTCGTGTAATATTTATCTTTATTGATACGATATGTGAAAATTTCAAATTATATTAAAACAAAAAATAGTATTAAAACAAAATATAATCATTAAAACAAAATATAATCATTTATATATTTATCATCATTAAACTATATTTTTAAATATTTCCTGTGCAATATATGTGGGCTGACCATGTTTATAGATATTCCAAATAAAAAGCGTAAGTAGTTTTTGAGATATGGCGCTCTAATAGTCGGACAGACTATAGATACACACAGGCATACAGACAGACAGACAGACAGAGTGGCCATAAGGGTTCCTTTTGTACCTTTTTGGTACAGAACCCTAATAAGATATGATAAAAAATTGTTCAGTGATGTTCAAATAGCCCATTTGAGCTATTATTGTGAAAACATTTTCAATGTCATTTTAATAGTACTATAACGTTACAATGTCATTGGTATAAATATTTTCGTAATTCGAGGTAGTTTAATAGTTGAGTCGGGTTAAGGCCCTATCCGTACACGAAGATTTCGTGTTGAGTAGACGATGAACAGACATTCCTTTATCACATTGAAACGTTTACACTAGGAAAAGAAATCGCTTGAAAATAAACACGAGAACGTTATGTATCTCGTAAGACGACGAGCACTTGTTAAAATAAGATCAAACTAGAGGGAATGATCACCCATCGGATGTTTGAAGAACGTAAGACGTTTAAAAACAAGCCAGTGAATACGCTAGTGACTGTTTAAGTACTCGGGATCAGGAATTCGCGTTGCGACCAGACCTAGCGGGTTTAACTTACATTTATTTTTAGTACATACCCGACTATTAGAGCATTACATTACTGGAGAACTCATACACGGACGCATTACCGACTGCCAAAGTATATCACAAAATAGAAGGAGCTCGCCATGAGAGTCTTCTAAAATAGTAATATCACCAGTTGGCGCCACCGTGACGTAAGGTCTAATTGACAAGAAGAAGTGTCAAAATATTGTGCTGTGATTTGTGGATGATGACACTTCTTGTCAGTTAGGTCCTCATACAAATTTTTTTTTTACGTGATTGTAACGTCTTGTAAATTGATGAACACCGGCTGCATCTACGAAAAAGTGTCACGAGCCGCTCGTTACATTGCGATTGCGATTGCGAGTGTGCGACTGCGACTGCGACTGCGTACACAGATAGGCGGATAGGTAGGTGGGTGGGTAGGTAGGCCGGTAGGTGGGTGGGTCGGTAGGTAGGTAGGTAGGTAGGTAGGTAGGTGGGTAGGTGGGTGGTTAGGTAGGTGGGTAGGTAGGTAGGTGGGTAGGTGGGTGGGTAGGTAGGTGGGTAGGTAGGTAGGTGGTTAGGTAGAAGGGTAGGTAGGTAGGTAGTTAAGTAGGTGGGTAGGTAGGTGGGTGGGTAGGTAGGTAGGTGGGTAGGTAAGTGGGTAGGTAGGTGGGTGAGTAGGTAGGTGGGTAGGTAGGTAGGTAGGGCGGTAAGTAGGTCGGAGGGTAGGTAGGTAGGTGGGTAGGTAGGTATGTAGGTAGGTAGGTATGTAGGAAGGTAGGTAGGTGGGTAGGTACGTGGGTAAGTAGATGGGTAGGTAGGTAGGTGGATAGGTAGGTGGGTAAGTAGGTAGGTAGGTAGGTTGGTGGGTAGGTAGGTGGGTAGGTAGGTAAGTAGCCATATCCATGACGCGTGGTCATCGTTTCGAGTGCAAGTGAGAGCGCGGAACAAGCGATAGAGAGGCATGATCGGCCTAAGCGTTCGGCTTCTCTTCCACATTATCACGTAAAATTATCGTCCGTAAACCGACATTACGGGCAACATTTTTTTTTAAATTGTATAGTTCCACCGTTACAAGCAGATATTTGAAACTGTCCCAATGCATTATTATAGGTATGCTAGGCTATACTATATAACAGAAATATAAAAATAAAGTTAAGTCAAAAAATAAGTGGTCTCCCCATACAAAAAAATTGTAATACGCGCTAAACAACCGGCTAACGGTGTGTCGTCGGCGGCGCGCGGGTCCACATATTTATACACAGAACAGAAGTAAATCTACATAAAAGCGCTCCCGAGCAACACATAAACATGGGCACCGCTTACGAATACCGATTTAGTTATATATTGTTTTATTACATTTATGTTCATCCTGCTTCTTTCTCAGCGATGAATTAAATGATTGTCATTAAATCTCAATACCTGCCTAGTTTTCTTTACAAAAAGTAATGATATCCCACCAAAAACATAAATGTAATAAAGGAGAGCCAAGTTCAATAAAAATTATGCATGGCTGTGGGCTACGCCGCAAAAAGAATGGAGATCTAAATGAGTGCCAAGTTCTATGCAAAATTCAAATATGTATTTATAGGAACAAAATAACATTATGAACAAGTATTAAACTCTATTTCTTTGCTGTATTGGATACCTATAACAATTGCTGTTATTTAAAAATGTGAGATTTTAAAGTAGGTTAGATTTGACTTGGCCGGAGTTTGCTGTGAATGCACTTCTGCTGGGACTCGCTCTTGATCATATCAATAAGAGAATACGTCCATGAGAGGGTCCCAGCAGATGTTGGAACTATTGCATTGAAAGGAAAGAGATATTGGGCTATGATATTGTAGTTCGGATGGATTTATTTTTGGGCTATTTCAATAGGAATATGTCACCCGCCGTAACTAGTAGATCGTTATCCGTGAGGGGTATTAATATTATTATTATTTATTATCAGGCAGGCAGTTGCAGCAACTGATGATGCCTATATCCAATTTATCTAGAGGCTTAATTCTCTGTTTAGTGGTATGCTTGTCCAATTTGTTGTTGAAGGTATTGACATTAGGTGCCAAGATTACATCCTCTGGTAGCTTGTTCCATGCCCTCACATTGTTGCCCAGAATATTTTCATGGAGGACTTCGGGGAGAGAGCGCTTTCATTGTTACCTGTCTAGCCGAGGATCTTTAAATGATACGTAGATGACACCTTTACTATTTTACCTAGATCTTGTGTTTCAGCCTTCATAGACCATCTGAATTCTATGCATAGTAAAATTAAATTTACTATGGAGTTGGAAAATCTAAATTCACTTGCATTCGTAGATGTGCTAGTAATTAGAGGACCTCTCAATGACATAGGTCATACTGTAAATAGGAAACCTACGCATACTGATAGGTATTTGAATGGCAAATCTCACCGCCATCCCAGTCAACTTGCTACAGTGGGTAAATCTTTGTTTCAGAGAGCCAGGGGAATCTGCGACGATCATCATCTGACTGCTGAGTTGCAGCATGTCAAACCTTCGAGCCAACGTGCTCAAGAACCAAATTCCAAGCATAAACCCAGAATAAAGAATCTAACAGTCCAGCGTAAACCTGCCTTATTACTATATGTGAAAGGGGTCACAGACAAGATCGGAAACAGCTAGAAGCGTGCATCCATAAAAAAATATTTCAAGCTGTTAGAGAAGGTGTCTCAATACTTTAGACCCGTGAAGAGTAGCACCCTTTTCAGAATGCAGGCATTAATAAGCTGGACTGCGAGTGTGGTCTTTCATACATTGGTCAAACGAAACGCAGTGTATCAACCCGGGTGAAGGAGCACATAGCAGATGTCAAGCACCGTCGATGTAATAGGTTTGCAGTCTGTGAACATGTCATTGACTAACCAAGTCATTCAATTAAGTTTGATAATCATTTTTTCCTTGCCAAAGAGAAAAGATATTTTCCGACAATGCTACGCGAGGCTATTGAGATTAAAAAGCATCCTAATTTCAATAGAGAAGATGGGTTGTCGCTACCACCAGCTTGGGATCCTACTATATCTCATCAAGGAACAAGCAAGACATAGGACTGCAAAACTTTAATTTCCGAACTCTCCGAACTCCCAGACTACCTCGTCTGGGAGTTTTTCCTTGTACCGTTTCTTTTCTCCTCAGTACGCCTCATTTGTGAATTGTTGAATGGTAAATTATTAAGCCCTTCTGGCGCATGTGTAACTGTCTTTAAGGATTAGGCCCATCTAGCATGTATGTACACCTTTATTTGTTTTCACAAAGTGGGTAGTTTGCACAAATTGTAGCTCTGAGTCAGAGCCACAGCCTCTGACAGAGAAAAATATATCTTTTCTCAGTCAACCCGTGACCATATGGAAAGCTAGCTTTCGAAACGTCGGGAACTCAAATGAGATAATATACGCGATATAATCCGTAAAACTGTTTTATTTAAATGAGTAATAATCGCGGCAACAGAAGAAAATGTTATGTAGATTTGTTGAACCTGAAAGCTACGAGTAAAATATAGAGAAAAAACGAGATTTGTAACATGAGTTAAAAATCTCGTTTTAGAAATTAAATAGATTTGTTTTACGAAATCTTGATCATGTTATAATATATACAATGTGGCTGTACTTTAATAATAAATAAATAAATAAATAAATCATATAGAAACTATTGTCGAGATATGAGCCAGACTTGTAGGTATTAGAAAACGATTAGAATTTGAACCTAGTAATTGAGCTTTAAGCATTAGATCGAATTAATTTAACCTAAATGAGTATTTTTAACTATGAACCATTAGACTCGAAATGAAAATTTTCGAAAGAGAAAACAGAATCTCATTCTAACGGTTTCTAACACCCATGTAACATGAGAATTTGATCGTTTAAGCGAAAACCTTTATTGATCAGCGATAACGCCACGAATAGAGCGAGCTTATGTAAATTATTTAACGACAGTGGCCTGCGATCCACGATTAGTCAGTACTACCGAAGAACCTGTAATGACAACAAGTGGACCAATTGAATTATTCCCATCCATCCCATTCCCAGTAGCCCAAAAAGTCGTGGACAGAACCTCTGTGTGCCAAAGGATCGATCCCCTGAACCTCTCTCCTTCGTGTACGCACGTGCGGACGTAGCGGGAGTGCCTGTACGCGAACTGAACCTAGAACCCATGGTCATTCGAGTTTGAGCCCGAGCCGCAAACCTAGATCCCAAAGTCTTCGAAAGTAGCATTGATCGGCCATAAATAGTATACTTTTGTTATGCAACTACTACTGTATTTAAGAATGTAAATAAGAAGTACGTGAATAATTTGCATTATATAACTTTTAAAACAGTGGTTACCTAATATTGGAGCTAAGTTATTAAAATATTTTAACAAAGATTCAACGAACAAGAATTTAAACTTTAGTTATAAAAACAACCAATTAAAAAGTTTGTCTGTCACTCAATTGTGTCTAGAAAGAGTCGTACCGTTTCTATCCTGATTGTTATTAATAAATTTCTAGAAATTAGCGAAATTAAAAATATCCAGTAAATAATTGAACTTTGTTTACGGTATTGAAATGCATTCTCATGCAATATGTAAATATCGTGCAAGTGGGCCCTTTAGATATTAATATAAAGTTCTATTTAAATTTACTTTCCTTTGAAAATATTATTTAAAAAAACCTACCTAGATTGTAAATGGTGATTTTTAGAAAGTCCTATGTATTCTACAACCAGGAAAAAATACATGTTTCCATCGGAAACTTACACAGATGGACAGATATAGGAAACTATTTGTCCCCGCTATTTAGATACTCATATGCCAATTATTTGTGCGAGAAACGAGCCAGCGATGTGGTCCCTGGTGACATTTGTGAGCCTTTTCAATAAGGTTCATAATCAAAAGAGTCAGAATTCCAACAAACAGCAAAGATGTGCCAGTTGCCGGTCTGTTAGGCCGATATATTCGCGGCGCACGTAGCGAGGTTGCGGGTTGGGCCGGCGGCGCTAAGGGTATCCCCGCAAGCGGCGTCTCATATGGGGGACCCCGGTGGTAGATTATGTACGGGCGCGCGGAACATACAGCCTGTAGCCGTTTCTTATTGATGTTAGTCACCTTTCTGCTAATTTAAAATAAAGTTGTGTGCTAGATATCATTTGTCATTAGCTTATGATGCATTTATATAATGTATCATGGAGTCACTATAATTAAATCACGGATTTTCCAAGGTGACTACCGACTTGAAATGCGAAAGGCTGAATGAAAAACACGTTATATTCTTTGTTATAATTAAGTAATAGTATTTTATGCAACTGTTGTATAATAGGGGTCAAAAAAGGCGAGTATCGTAGGTTGCGATGCGAGCCTTGGCGAGCATAAAAAGTCAAACAAAACATAAAAAGTCTAAATATTTATATTTGCGCCGACCTTTTTCTAGCAGCAAGCTGTTTGATACTTCTTGTGACACGACACAGGTTTCTTCGGGAGTAAGTAAGTACATTAGGCTCATCTTCCTACATTTTTCTCACTTTCAACAGCTTATAACAAGACAACAACCAACCACTTCAAGATGAATAAAATTAGCGCCGCGAAGAAAATTAAAAAGCGAGCTGTCAATATCTATGGCTTTCTTATTTTTTAAATTCGCGTATAATTGCCTGTGATGAAAACATGTTATGATTTGAAGAAAAATAGGCGATATTATATGTGTACGTAAATAGTAAAAAATGTTTTTTTATTTTTTATTTGGCAGCAATGCATTTACGTACATTATTATATTTTAATTTTTAAACTGTATGAATTCGGCGGTTTGTTAAGTTGGTAATATAAATTATTTCAAATAACATTAGTTTAAGACTCACTGAATATAAATGATTAAATTGAAATTTTGTACTCTATAGCATCAAGGAATTCGTTAATAGCGACATTGTGACACGCTTAGCCGTGCTTTTTTGGGAAATAGACTATAGAGTTTTACAAGTATTAAGTAATGTCTGTCTTTATATTAGAGTTGGTAACCATTTAAATGACAGAAAGAAGTACAGGTGTAGAAAAAGACATAAACTACCTATTATTTATTACCAATATGTATATTAACATAGATTTTAAATGTAAAAAATACATAAATAATTTACAAATAAAAGTATGAACCAAAGATAAAAAAACCTTACCATATAGTATATGTATTATAATAGCTTAGTACCTAAACCCTAAGAAGTTATTGTCATGCAACCTCCTGTAAGAGATCTTTTTCTGTCTTGACGTAATTTCTGCACTTTGTAGCGCTTGGTTCGATCTCAGCATATTTCAAATGAATTTTCTGGGCGATCGTTTTGAAGGTTCAGGCTCACTATCTTGTTCCTGTTCTGTACTCAATACTGATGCGCATACGTGCAAAGCAAACACTGACTTCACCAGTCTGCATTTAAAACGTAAAACTTAGCCTCTTGCTATCACTGTTGACTAACACAAACACAAATGTTGACTAAGTTATCGGTAAAATTTCTCTAAATCGTCGTCAACAATATTTGGATACTTCAATTTTAAATTTTCGAGACACTTATGCACTTTGCGATTGCTCAATAGCAAAATTTCAACTATTTCCTTATAGGAAATGCTGAAAGCAGATATGGTGGATATATGTGCACTTTGTTGCAGCAAATTTTGATAATTAATAATTTCCAAGACTCTAATGAACGTTTTGAGATGTTAATCACCGGTTGGCAGGCGTTGGCAAGACACTTACAAGATTGTTTTGTCTTAAATACGACCATAATTTTTGTAAAAATAAAAAGTACATATATATAGAAAACTAGTCAAGCTACATAAAATGTAACAAATATATTTTTTTTAAATTCATAGTTTTATGTTGAAGCAGTATCATAGTTTTGCCAAATTAGAATAACAAATCGTAACAAATAATTCCCAAAGTAACCATAAAAATCGAACTGAATTACCAATCGTGGCATCTACTTAGTCCCATCAGATAGCTGTTCACCGTTCTATACAGTAACTTATTAGATTGATACATTAAGGTTTACTTAGGTAAGGTGTTTATTTTGTGATTGTGAGATGTAAACTTATTTTTACGAACCTCGCAATTTGGGACAAATTTCCGCCAATCTACCACTGTAGGCCGTCCACAAGCTACAAGAGTCATGGCGTCGGGCCGCTTGCCGTCGTGACGCGACAGGGTGCTTGTAGCTTGGTCGGCATGTTGTCGCTAACCCTCGTTACCACCCGGCGGTTGCCATCGTTGAGGTAGTCGTTATGGGATACCGTTTGCAGGTTAGACAAGAAATCTGCAGACCAACAGCAAATTGAGAGGGTTATATCCAGGAGAGCTATATGAGAATGGGAGAGCGAGTAGGTAGCTGATGACTGATGACAGTTGATGATACTCGTACTTATAGCCCGACAGAGAAGAAACGATTTTAAGCGGCCACCACTTATTACTCAACTCGAACGACTTTAATACTTGCAAATTTCTAATTATGATAAAGCATAATATTATATGTATAATTTTATTTGAATATGTACTTACCACAATGGTGGCAAATAATTAAAACGTAACCCGTGTGTACAAACAAGTGTGCGCGAAGCGTAACCTTTAAAGCGTTGCATTTCTAATTCGCCGTGTCATGAACATGTGCAGTTTACTGCTGCAAGGGCAAAATAGTTCCCTCGCCGCGCCGTTAACACAGTGCACCATCTCCAAAACTAAATGATGAAACAGATTCACCAGCATGATACGTTTACGTGGACGAAGAGCCTTAAAATATCTATTCTCATACCACTGCCTGCACAATATTAACCTCTGCCCTCTGCGTAGTTCATTAAGTTAGTTATATATTAAAGACGAGACGAAATTAATACGAATAATAATGTTTGATAGTGAACACAAGATGAAGACTTTATTACTTAAGAAAATTTAGTAAAATCGATTCTATTAAGTGAAGATATTCCATAACTTGCATATCTGTCTTATTTTCTAACTTATTTTCTGACTGTATAAGCGGATGCCCTTTTTGTGTTCCAAATTTCCAATGATATTGCTTCCTTCACTAGCAAATCACATGACAAGTACGACAAGTACCTGCTCTCAGACTATCCTAAAAGTAATACCATATGTTTATTTATAAAAAAATTGAATAGTTTGAAATGAAAAGAGAGTAAGTGTCAAATCCAGCATTAATAAATAATGCAGAAGTTTTTCAATTGCTTTCTGCTTCACATTTATACAACATTTCCAACTTAGTGGCAAAAAAAAACCGGTCAGTAAAAACCCTGATAATTTAATTATTTTTATATTTTAAAGAATAACCATCAAATGGTGCACTAATGTTTGCATATAATATCCAAGTAATGGTTGCGCTTTATAACCTTGCTATTGTGTTACTGTTATTTTTAAGTAACAGCTATATTCACAATAGTTAAATGAAGTCATTAAAAAAGTTCTATTTCAGCAAGAATAGGGAATACGTATGAATTTTATTTTTTGCTTTATTTAAAGCTCATTCATGCAACAAACAGTAGATAAAAATATTTTTCGAATAACTATAAAAATAACCTACATATGGGTAAGACATCAAACATTTCATTCTATCTGTTTCTAACAAAACAGAATTTAATATGGAGTTTATATGGCCGGAGTGCACCACGACGTACTTATCTATCCGTCTTATTTTTTTTTTATTACCAAAAACCATTTTTGAATAAACCGGTTTGGTTAAGTTTGCCCCTCATTTGTATGTGACGCCATAGATACCAGAGGCAAACTTAACTCAAGCGGCAAGTTAAGTCGGAATACGTGAAAGTTTGTACGGAACCCTCGGTGCGCGAGTCAGACTCGCACTTGGCCGGTTTTTTATTATTATACATAACTGTTACTTTAACAGTTCGTTTCCATCCTCTAAATCAGATAACAATTGACCAGCTTAAAATTCAGCCAAACGTCTTAAATACACAAGATATGTATATTGGCTCAATTAATTATTATATTAATCATTTTGTTGCATATAATATCATTTTCCTCGAAAGAATTACTCGTTAACCAGAAACATTATTTTTTATAAAGGGTATTGGAATACTGATCAGTTTTCACGCATGTTACCTGTCATTGTCTGGTATCGTTTTAATTTATCCCGTTTAATTAATTGTCTAACTCTTAATTGTAAGACTGCACTGGAATGGGAATATGAACGCTTAAATTTTAATGTTTTGTGCGTTTAAAATTGATTTTAAATTTTAAAAATAATTAAATTTGAATATTATCCTTACAGCAATGTGGTTTGACTTGCGAACCGCGAAATAGGCTTCGTTAGCAGTCTTTTCTGTGTCCTCAGGTGTGTAAAGCAAGATTATAGTTATTTTACCAGATACTTTTTAGCTTTTGTTCGACCTTTATTACTTATCATGCTTTGCTTACTTGCATGCTTTGATTGCATGCTTGCTTGTATTTATACTCGTAAATAGTCTGCTATTACATCAAAATGCTTGCAACACTGCTATTTTGACCTTATTTTGGCGTCGGTGTCATAATAAAGGATGTGTAAATATTGAAAATTTACGACTTTAGTAAGTTGTGTTGTGACACGATTGCACCGACTCCAAAATAACATTAATTAATTGTATATACTGTATAGTAATGTATAGATTGAGTAGACAAGCGGTTACTTCTAAGTATATCGAAGCAACTGAATTATTTAGTTATTTTTTTACTTTTTTGTTTTGTTTTTTGGAGTCGGTTTTATTTATTGTCAAAAAGTTAATTAACTTTTAACTTTATACACGTTGATTTTTCGGTGATCAGGAGTAGGAAAATCTTTATATCTAGCTAAAATTAAACTTACTTGACGATGTCTCACGCAGTTACCTCACTGTTTAATTAATTAAAAGTTAAAACATAACCAAAACGAAAAACCACTAGATACATGGTTTTCCTACAATTCAAGTTACGTACGATACGTCAAGTGCCGGGCGGGAAATTTGTTATGTCTGAAGTCAATAAACTTTATGCATAAGACAATGACAAGATGGACAAATTTACTACTCTTAAATTATCATTGCCATTAATTTTCTAGGTTTTAGGCTCACAGATACAGATTAGTAGGATGACAAGGAATGTAGGATAAAATTGATTGCAAATTAATGATGTCATCAAATCAAAAAATTCTTTTAATGTACCTAATTACGAATTTAACGTGACCGCCATCAATTACTTACATAGAAAAAATGATCCCCATTAAGAATCATCGTGTATTTTTCATTTTTTAGTTAATTGTTTTTAAAAGCTGTGTACCTATCTCGTGACGATGTCGAACAAACCTAAACACGGCTAGGAAACATTATTTTATTAGAGCGATCCGGTGCCTACGTTCCGGCTCCACCATTAAATCAGCTCAGTAGTACCATTTTCATCAGGAACATTTAAGTTTATGACTGTGAAGTTGCTTAACTAACTTAATTGAGATATCTTATCGCCACCCGTAGATCATTTATCATTGAGGAGTTCCGATAGCATTCTGTGGTCTTCTTCATCAGCTCCACTCCACCAATTTACACTTTCTGGATGCAAATGCTTAATATGTCTCTCATAATACCTAAATCGCCATATGTTTGCCCACACTATTTGAGGAGTTCTTTCGATACCTCATGGATTCCATCATCAGAACTTCACTAAAATTATATGGGATCAATTTGAAGACACCTCCTATAAAACAATAAAAAAAAGGTTTTTGAAATCGGTTCGTGTAATTTACTATAGGGCCCCAATCTTAATGTGTAACAGCATTCTTACAGTACACTTACAGTACACCTTGGACCCACTAGCTGCTAAAAATTGCTATGTGCATTATATGCGCATATAATGCTGATATAACTCTAAGTTGGGCACAAATTACACACATTGCTGTACAATTGAATTATAATAGCATTATATTAACATTAACACGTTCACTGCGGCATCCCGAAATCAAATCCAAGATTTCAGTGAGTTACGGGGCCTATTCCACCCTGGAGTAGTTGGTGCGTTACGGGTATAAAAACGCCCCGTACATTCACGTTCCTTTAAATGGCTCTAAAATCCTTAAAACTTTTTTTTAAATATCTTTTTCATCAATTGAAAGAGTATGACTTTTGCTATATTACACTCCCTCCGTGCGTGGACATGGTTTAACAAACCCCGTAACGCACAGACCTTATTTATGTCGATAAGCTAATAGTGATGGGAAATTTATTTACGAAACGATGACGCTACTTAAAACAGCAGAATAACGAAAATATGACGATAAAAAGTGACAAAAGGAGCGAAATTAACGCGTATAAAAGACGGCGAATGTGGAGCAGACGACAGTCTTAAAGTGGCAAGTGAAGGAGAAACAAGTGGAAAGAAGAGGAAGTTAAAAGTGAAGTTATAAAAGTAAAACAGTGGAATTGAACTAGAAAGTGTTCAGTGTCAGTGACTCAGTGTGTGTTATACACGGTGCGAAGTCTAGTATCGGTACCGGGATGCGTTTAACAGTTATTCCCTGCTACTGTAAGTCGTGAATAAACTAACGTGGAACTGTCAAGGTGTTATAACTCTATCCTATACCCCACGCTCGTAACAATATGAATTTGGCGTTTGGCGAACTGGCAACTTTAATTGAAAATATGTGGCGTTCGGCTAGGAATTCCAAATTCAAATTTATTTCAAATTTAAGACCATAATATTTCTGTGTTTTTATTTCGAAATTTTATTTGTTATCGCGTCATTTGGTTTTCTTTCACATCGTTCTGTTTACAATATGGACAACTTAAAATATCGCTCTATTTACGAATATGAGTTTCACCTCGGCACCAGTGCTGCAGAAACGGCTCGTAGGATTAACAATGCGTATGGGGAAGCTACTGCAAAAGAAAATACGGTACGTTATTGGTTCCAACGTTTCCGTTCTGGAAATTTTGACCTACAGAACAAGCCCCTTGGACGGCCGGAGACAAAAGTTGACAACGAAGAATTAAAAGCAATTGTGGAAGCAGATCCATCGCAAACCACGTCAGAGTTAGCGGCAGGCTTCGGTGTGAGCGATAAAACCATTTTGATTCACTTGAAACAAATTGGAAATCTGAAAAAACTTGAAAAATGGGTAACGCATGAATTAAGCGACACAAACTAAGAAACACGCGTTGAATGTTGCGTTTCACTTCTCAACCAGCACAATAATGAAGGCAGTTTGAATCGTATCGTTACTTGTGATGAAAAATAGATCCTGTACGATAACCGGAAACGTTCTTCACAATGGCTGAACCCAGGTGAACCAACCAAATTCTGTCCGAAACGAAAGTTGACTCAGAAAAAGGTACTGGTAAGTGTCTGGTGGACTAGTGCCAGTGTCATCCATTACAGCTTCTTAAGACCTGGGCAAACAATCACGGCTGATGTGTATTGTCAACAATTGCAAACGATGATGGATAAGCTAGCCATTAAACAACCCAGACTGGTCAATCGATCTAGCGCACTGCTGCTTCAAGGCAACGCTCGACCACATACGGCACGTTTTGACCGCAAAACTAAGGAAGCTGCGTCTGGAATGTCTTCGATACCCACCATACTCCCCGGACCTTGCTCTAAGTGAGTACCATTTTTTTCGGAATTTGGACAACTTCATGTAAGGAAAAAAAATGAATTTTCACGAGGCTGTCCAAACGGCCTTCAAAGATTTTATTGATACTCACTGACACATTTTTTTTAGTAAAGGAATCAATGAACTACCTTCGAGATGGCAAAAGTGCATAGATAGCCATGGTACATACTCTGACTAAATAAAAAAGCAGTTTCATAAAAAAAAAAGTTTCATTTCTGCCATATGAAACGCCAATTTTATATATAATAGTTAAAATGCAGCCATTCTCATACTCATCCGCAAAATTGGGATAACTGTAGACATTTTAAATGCTTTAATGAAGCTAACAGTAAATTACCTATCAGTGAAATTATGGTATGCAGAATCGCGTTTTTATTTTTACTAAGTACGAGAGAGAATGAAGATTATATATTTTTTAGTCATAATCAGGAACTTTTATCGCGGGTCGACAATTTAATTAAAAATAACTTGGAGTCAGTCCTTAATATTAAGTTCAGCGAGCGGTCTTGGACTCAGGGGTCCCTGTCCATCCGGCACGGTGGGTTAGGCCTACGTAGGATGTCTGGCGTTACCAGCTTTTTCGTCGTCGGTACATAGTTCGTTCGATCTCATAGGGAAAATCCTTCGCACAAACTGTGAGATCTCGGGCTTGGAGGACGCCAAAAATGCTTGGCTGAGTGAGTGCCCTGGTCAAGACATTCCTGAGTATCCTAAATCCCAAAGAAATTGGGACGACCCCACGTGTAAATTGGTTCTCGCTTCCCTCCTCGACCAATGCGGGGCTTTGGAAAGAGCAAGACTTTTGGCAGTAGCTACTAAGGAGGCTGGGCACTGGCTCCATGCGCATCCATCTCCCAAAATTGGTTCCGTTTTAGAGCCCAATACCCTCCGTCTCTCAGCTTGTCTTCGTCTGGCGATTCCGATTTGTGATCCCCACCGTTGCCCCTGCGGAACTGACGTAGACAGGTTTTGGCACCACGGTCTCTCTTGCCGGAGGAGTGCGGGTCGCTTCTCGCGGCATGCCGCCCTTAACGACATCATCCGCCGGTCTCTTGCGTCGGTTAATGTGCTTGCTCTGCTGGAGCCGACCGGCATTTCGAAAACCGACGGCAAGAGACCGGATGGGATATCTTTGGTACCGTGGAGTATGGGGCGGATGCTAGTGTGGGATGCAACCTGAGTCGACACATTGGCCTCGTCACATCTCCACGACACTTCCGTGAAGGCGGCAGCTGCGGCAGAGGCGGCCCAACATGCAAGGTGGGGAAATACCGTGGTCTTGGCTTCGAATACAAATTTGTCCCGTTCGGCGTCGAGAGCCTGGGCCCGTGGGGCCCTAGTGCTCTGAGTCTTTTCGGAGACCTCTCGAAGAGACTCAGAGACACAACGGGGGACCGAAGAGCTGGCAGTTACTTCGCCCAACGAATTAGCCTAGCAGTTCAGCGGGGTAACGCAGCCAGCATCTTCGGGACCATGCCGCACGGACCCTTTTAAGATATCATGTAGTTTAGTTTAGTTTAGTTTTATTTTAGATTTTATGTTTAGTTTATAGGTAATTTTAAGTTTTCATTTGTGTATTGTTTTTGTACTATTTATTCACAATAAAATATAATATTTTTTTAGTTGCCATTTTGTGGATAATTTATTTCAATATAAACTTACAGTGTGTGCACCAAAGCGTTTATATGAGACTTATATACCTATTTGACATCAAAAAGTTTTAATACGAGTAGAAAGACAGAAAAAACACTGAAATACCCATTAAATCAATTATTTAAAAAAAGGCAATTACTAAATTGTGGACGATGAACAATGCCAAATATATAGGTTTAGAAATGATATGAGATAGTCCGAAAATCAATAAATAATAATAATAAACAATGTCAGCGAATCATGCAAATCAATAATAATATTAATAAGCGCAGGGCAGCTTGTGGCGAGCTGTTGGGGAGTAGCGACCCCACGTACCTGAGTGCTCCTGGGGGACCCTGACGGTAGGTGTTGGGTCAGGACCTCCACCTCTGGCTTGCCTTAACCGGCCGGTCAGAGTGGAGTCGCTAGAGTTACGGCTCGAGGGTGGATGTGGAACGTAAGTGGCGAGTTGGCTTCGGTAGAAAGTCCAGTGACACTTCTACACCCTTAGCCCTCCGTACCGATGTTGCCCTCAGGCCACTATATGTGTCGCTATTTACGGGAGCCCATCTAGCGGTGGGCAAGTCATCGTTTACCAGAGCCTTTAGCCATGGGACACTTTTCCTGGTAGACGTCCGATTGTCTCAAGCAATAGCCCAGTATTAAGTCCATCATTTCAATCCCATAACCTAGAATATTTAGATCTCATCACTCTCCAATAGTTCTTGCATTTAGCGAGTGCTGTCTCTGTTCGTGTCCCACGATACGGACAGGAACAGCACCAATAAAAACATAATAAACATTGCAATTAAGACATTACTAAACACAAACATTGCCATGTCATGGTCATTAAAAATTGAAATTTTATGAAAAATAAATAAGTAATTGAACATTACAAATTAATTACAAAATAATAATCACATAAAATACATAATATTAACAATGTAAGCAAAACTTTGGGTAATTTGAATTATGTGTTAAATTTTATCGGGAATTATTTTTTATTGTGAAATGCCATACATATTTAAGTCATAATTTTCACGCGCCCTCATAATATCTATAAATTAGTAAAAAAAGCATAAAATAAAATGGGCTATTATTTTTAAAATTATTATTATTTTTTACGTATTTATTTTACACGTTAGCTGTTTACATATTCTTTTATCTTTGATCTAATTCAGTTAAATCCGATATTATCTGAAATAAAACATAAGGATAAAAGCTAAATCTTTATAATAATAATACGCCTCACGTACTTGAAAATGGCGGATCAACGAGTGGTTAGTGTTAATTTTAATTTAATGCTAAAAACAATATAAATGTCCACGGGTGGCTTATAATTCAGCATTGAGTTGAATAGTGAAGAACTTGTGATAAAGAAGTCAGCCACGGATCGATGTGTAGGGCAGTACCTAAAAGGTCACATCTATGCCAGTTAACCGGATAATCTGTATATGGATCCGAGCTGTTAGGGTTCCATTGTTCCTACGCTAAAACTATGTATGCACATGCCATTCTCAGTTTTAAGTTTTTACTAACTATAAGATAAATTGAAATTATTTTTGAACTTTAAACTTTAATAATATCTACTAATTTATTGTGTGTACAATAAGTGACGTGAAAGACCCGTTATTAACATTTAAATATGTTAGCGCCTCACGGGAATTTTCTGGTTACACCTACCTGTAACGCAAATAAATACCTGCCTTTTTTATAAGCTCCGGCAGGTGAGTTACATATTTAGCACCCTATCTTTTTATGAATTTCTTTTCACGACTCGATATAATATATTTGGGTACCGCCGTCAAGTATGGGTTTTATTTCATTTACAAAATCTTCCAAGTAATTACTCAGTTATTCACTTCGGTTTTCCTTGGCCGAAATAAATTGTAATCATAAAGGGCTTTATTGTCAGATTATGGAAAATATTGCACAGTATGGGCTAAAACTCATTCATGGAAATAAAAATTGGCATACCATCTAAATTAATGTTTAAAGTAATTATTTCTGGAGCGTAATCTCAATTCAGGAGAATGTTTTTCATAGTGTTCGTTGTTGTTAGATTGGTGCAACGGAGTCACGGAGCACCTGGTTTTGTACCCTTGTGTACCCTTCAACGGCCAAGTCACACAACATTAACTATAATAATAAAGAAATCGCAGTAAGGAACCATAGACTTGGCACGACTTTGTCTAGATTTCATTACTTTTTACAGATAAACAAGCAGCTCCATCGAGACTTGGCTAGTTTTTTACAGAATGTTTTTGGTGGGATTTCACTTCTTTTTGTAGAAACGTGGGCATAACCCTTCGATTTTGGACATCACATGAAGCGGCCCACCAAGTTGAATATTTTTTGTAAAGGCGGTATGTCGATCTTTAAGATGTTGGTTGGGCTCTTGTGTTTTCTAATCAGGGTCACCAGGTACTCCAGATCTTTGATTATCCTAGTTTTATAGTTATACCTTTATGTGGCCGTTAAACCCTAACTCTGTCCCAAATTTCAGCTATCTGAGTTTATGGGAAGTACTAGTTCTATTCTGATGATCATGAGTGAGTGAGTGTCATACATGTGAAACTTTGCTTTCGCTTAACTTCGGAATTAAATGACCTACAGACTTGAAATTTTGGATTTTAAGTATGTGATTATAGCTTACTAGATGACGAAAATTTCTGCGTTCTGGTCTTATACAGAGGTTCTCAAATAGCCTGAAAATGCGGCGAAATGGTTCCAGTAAAGGATGGTACGGCAGTGTTTGCTTCGCGCTCGACTTGGCGGGGGCCCTGCCGTGCCCCCTGATTAAAACGGACTATTCAGAGGTCACTGAGTCGTAATATATATTTTTTTGTTTTATTTTTGTATGTTTTTATGTATCGTTGTGGCTTCATCAAGCCAAATCAATTTTTGGTACACCGATACACCGATGGGTATCTCCAGATAGTTTTTTATAGGATAAATTTTACCCGACTACGATGAAGAAAAACAGTGGAGTTATGACTGCTTCTCCTCCGCGAATGAAGTAGTGGGCGCCTTCTAAAGGTGCGTCCACATTTGTATCATTTGCCCGATCAGATCTTCGTCCCGTGGCATGATCGCGTGTCACGATCACGCGTTTGGACGTTGCGCCGATCCGATCCATGTTGATACGCGTATCACACACTTAGATCGGAGAAGCGCGTCGTAATCGCCGCGCCGACAGTAAGCGTCCAAGCAGCGCGATACTCAGTCATGCCACGCCACGGTGATCGGATACGAGCAAATGATACAAGTGTGGACGCACCTTAATATAAAATAAAAGAACTCATTGTAAAAATGAAAATCTTTATTTTTTATTTTTTGCGATGCATCATTTTGAAAGGATTTAAGAAAGTTGGCATTAATTTAACATTCTCCCTCCCTTATTACCTCCAAAACTACTTTTTCGAAATTTATTTGTGTGTATTTAATGTTAACCGTATTGCTGAAAGAGAAAATATGTACGTTTGCGGATGTTTATCCGTACGATCACTATTGTCAGATTATCTGCGAACGAAGTTATAAATAGGTGAGTACTGTGGCGGTGTAGCCGCCACTCAAGCTAAACCTTGAGTAAGTCAAATTGTCAGGAATCCCACATTAAATCGTTCCCGCTAGGCGAAATTCTAGGCTGGACTGGGGTTAATGTCATATCCAGAGAACCATTCACTTAAACTAAAATTATTATTTTGTAAATGCTTGCAAATTATACATATTCAGAAATTAAAAGTATGGGTTGGATCTATCTTCTGTCAAGCTACTAGGGAGGGACATCGACGCAGGTACTCTTTGCATAGATGTTAATTACGACCTTCAATAATTCAGCCTATGTACATTTCACTAAAATGTTTTCATGCACCCGTGTATGTCAAGAGTGTGATGGCTAGTCTTCGGAAAACAATTAGCGTATGTTGCACTCCGAGCCGCTGACAATCTCTGCAAACTAGTTACATATACACAAATGGATTCAAATTAAATACTGAAGATCCGTTAATAGTAGATTGTGTAATACATGTATACATAATTGAGACAGGCTGAAGGCGGGTTTCATAAAAAGATCAAGTCGTGTCTGAAGGCCTAGTGAAAAGAAAAAACAATTGCATAAAAACCGTATGCTATGTAGTTATGATCGTAGTACGGCAGGCACTCCATGGGTTAACACGGAAATCATTTCAGTTTAAATAAGAATGTAAACATTAAATATTGAAAAGCTGGTCGCTACCTATGGGCATTAAACAGAATTTACTATATGCCTGTAGATAAAGTTATTTTCGGCTGTACTGAGGGTGATTTGATATTTGATGGGTGTAGAAGAGCACGATTTTAGCCAGCGCTCGCCCACTTCCGCCTTTCCGCCCCGAGCCTTCAGTAAGAATCCTGTTTAAGATTGCAAACCTACATTCTTTGAAGTAGTACAAAAATCTGCGACTATATCTTTTTGTAAAGAGAAAAACGTAATAACAGGATTGGCCTTTGTTAGTAGACGTTCGCGGGCTGCTATACATTCCGGGGAGGTGGCCTAAAATATTATATTTTAGTTTCCTAAAACGATACATGCTTGCACCAGAATTTATACCATCAAAAGAATGAACGCACTAATACCTCAAGCGGAGTTCTATGCCCTATATTACACAAATACTCGTGTCATAGAGAGTTTTTATTATTCAAAAATAATTATAGCAATGATAATTTTACGCGCCACTTAATACAGTCGTTTTGCTATCGTGAAAATTCGAATACCACGACTGGTGCCAAAGTGGCAATGGAGGCCGTGCGTGTGTCTATGAATATGAATGATTTACATTTCACTGTGAATAATAAAGTTTCATATTAATGGACTAAACACGTCGAACATTTAATACGCTAATTTGATTGATACTTCGGGATTTGTCGCGTTTCTGAGTTTGCTCGAAGGCAAATCTTGATTCACTATGTCTGAAACGATAAATAGTGAACGATTAGTGAAAACAATTTTCTCTGTGCTCTCTCAATTCGTCAGGTAGGTAGTTATATATTTGACCAGGTGCGGTTCTAGCCAAATATTTCGGAGAGAAGGTCATATTATAACCCAAACAGTCTATGCTTAGGAGATTTTTAACCGAATTCCAAAAAAGGAGGAGGTTATATGTTCGATAGTTTGTATTTTTTTTTTATGTATGTTCACCGATTACTCCGCCAATTGTGGACCGATTTTAAAAATTCTTATTTTATTTGAAAGGATATACTCCCGAGGTGGTCCCATTGCCACCAAGTTGGGATCTGATGATGGGATCCCAGGGAATTCGAGGAAAATCCTCAAATCTTATAGGCGCTTATAACGTTTTCCATATATTTTCTTAAGCTATTTAAATTTAGTATTTGCATATGGTAGTCACCATCTCATCATGCTGAGCTGATGACGGAAGGTAGAACTCCTTAATAGTCAAGAGTCAGAGGATAATTCTTTAAAAAATCATCTATTATAGGTGGATACGTTAAGACTGTTAGTCATATTATGTTTAGTGTGTCCCTGAAGTAGTATCCTTATCAGCAAGTCAGGATCAGATGATGGAATACCAGGGAAATCGAGAGAAACCCTCAAATATTATAGGCACTAACAATGTTTTGTATATATTTTTCCAACGTTATCAGTTCTTTTCCTCTGGTTGTTATCATTTCATGCTGAGCTGATGATGGAAGGTACAATGAACTAACCAACTTTTACATTTCTTACTTCCAAAGACTCGAGATGCGTGCAAAGTGTTTCCTCAATCTTCCCATTCTGGGCTGTATAAAATACTTTATATCACTACTAAAATTCATCACTAAAAAGCAAAAAATAAAAAATTATAAATAAAAAAAGAACCGACTTCAAAATAAACTAAAAAGGCATAAATAATCTTTAATGTACGGTACGGATCACATTTGAATCACCTTTAGAAGTCGGTGCCAAACCTGAAGTAAATAAAGTTCTTTATTCAACAAAAAAACGAATTTCTATGACTAAATATATATGTAGATAGATAATAACTAAAGGCTCGCCGCCGCGGTTCTTAATAGTAATAAATGAATGCTTTAGCACCTACTTCAAAAGGTGATTCAAATGTGATCTGTACCGTACATTAAAGATTATTTATGGCTTTTTAGTTTATTCTTAAGTCGGTTCTTTTTTTATTTATAAATTTTTATGTTTTGTATGGTTAATTGTTCGTTACACAACGAAAACTTTCATATAAAATTTAATTAATCATGAAATAATGATCTTTATTCTGTAAGTAGGCCACAAAGGCACTTTTACAAGTCTGACTCTACGGCGTTTCCCAAGAGGAGACCACTGAAGAGAAGAAAGCCGAAACAAACTCAACAGTCAGTCATTTATTCGAAATAACTCTTATATCTATTACAATATTCGTGCTTAGCCTAACCTAAATATATGTTTTGAGTATAAACTCAATGCGTAGTTCTTCAAGAAACATATCAAAACTTATAAAAGTAAAAAAAAAAAAATCTAGAATATAAAAAAGCAAAATAGTGATTTTTATTTAAAACAACTTACATACGTTTGATATGCCACCTTATAAGAACCGTGTCCCGGTAGAAAGTAAATTATTTGGTTTCTGTTTTGGGCCATGCATTTTTGTCTGTTAAATAGTCCTCTACCCTATAATAAGCCTTTGCCATTAGGGACTCTTTTAAGTACTTTTTGAGAGCTGGAAACGATAATTTCAAAGCATCATCTGGTAGCTTATTATAAAAATGTATACATTGGCCTACGAATGATTTGGCTACTTTACGAACGCGGAACTTTCTAATAGCGATTTTGTTTTTATTTCTAGTATTAAAATTGTGGATATCTGAATTCCTAGTAAAAGACTCTAGGTTCTTAATAACATAAATAATATTCTCATAAATATATTGAGACGCTACGGTTAATATGTTGATGTCTTTAAAAAGTTCTCTTAAGGAGTCACGGGAGTTCAAGTTATATATAGAACGAATCGCTCTTTTTTGTAACACAAATATAGTCTGTATGTCAGCTGCTTTGCCCCAAACCAGAATACCGTATGACATGATACTATGAAAATAACTATGATATACTAAGCGAGCAGTATCAACATTGCTCAATTGTCTAATTTTTCTAATAGCATAAGCTGCTGAACTTAATTTACCTGCAAGTACTGCTAAATGGGGACTCCATTGCAAGTTCTTGTCCAGTGTTATACCTAAGAATAATGCCCTATCCACCATTTCTAAACATTCACCATTGAGCGATATAGCAGAATCCACTGCTCTAACATTCGGTAAAGCAAATCTAACACATTTCGTTTTCTTAGCATTCCATACCAGATTAATAATATTAAACCAGTCAAGTACTTTAACTAGTACACTATTAATTTCGGCATAGTCTGTTGCTTTCCGGTCAACTTTGAAAATTAATGATGTATCATCAGCAAATAGTACTATATCAGAAAGATTTTCTACTATAGATGGTAAGTCATTTATATAAACTAAAAATAGAAATGGCCCTAAGATAGAGCCCTGTGGCACTCCTAGCTTAACTGCAGCTCCACTGGATTGGGTTCCATTAACAACAACTGTTTGTGTTCTATTGCTGAGATATGAAGACATAAGGCTTAAGGCATTTATAGACAGGCCATAATGTTCTAATTTCAAAATGAGTGTTCCATGATCAACGCAATCAAATGCCTTAGAAAGGTCACAAAAAACTCCAATTGCATCACAAGATTTCTCCCAGATGTTGTAAATATATTTAATGAGTACAGATGCTGCATCAGCCGTGGAACGTCCCCTTGTGAAACCGAACTGTTTACTACTAAGTAGTTTATTTCTATTGAAGTGTCCCAGCAGATCCATCAACATTAACTTTTCGAAAACTTTACTTAATACAGGTAGTATAGATATCGGACGGAAATTAGTCAAGTCACTCAAGTCACCTGATTTAAAAAGAGGTATGACTTTACTAAGTTTCATAAGATCTGGAAACACGCCCTCTGATATGCAATTACTATAAATCAAGGCTAGATAGGGTGCAATTGAGTCTATGATATGATGAACAATTTTTACTGAAGTTCCCCATAAATCCTCTGTTTTCTTTAAATTCAGTGACTTAAATGTTTTAATAACGTCTATTGAATTTACTTGACTAAATTCAAAGCTTACATTGCATTTGTTAAAATTAACATTAAGTAACAAATGGGCTTCGGTCGCAGATGATTGAAGATATCTTGTAGTATTAATTGCAATGTTGGAAAAATAATCCTCGAATGCCGAGGCAACATCGTTCTGACCATTTCCTGTCATAATGTTGACTTGACTATTGCGAGTTTTTGTTTTACCAGTTTCTCTATTAATAATATTCCAAACAGTTTTCACTTTATTGTCAGACATTTTGAGTTTAGAAATAATATAATTTGCCTTAGCGGCTATGCACACCTTCTTAAACATTTTTGAATAATTCTTGACATAGTCCAGGAAAGCAGTATTCTTGTTTACCTCTTTCTCTCCATATAATTCATAAAGCCTATTTCTACTTCTATGAATGCCGACAGTAGCCCATTCACTAAACTTCGTTTTTGACCCAGAAATAGTTTTCATTTTGAAATGAGTATTAAAATTATTTATAATTATGCCAAATAAATTTTTGTAAAAACAATTTAGGTCATCATGTGAAATGGATAACATACATAGATCATTATGAACTTCATTTTTGAATAGTTCTAAACGATAACTAGTTATGGGTCTGTATGTTATAGTTTGTGGTATTTCTGGGAAAGTGTTTGGGAAAGATGCTCTCTGACCTCTATGATCTGAACTAAAGGACTTAAATATTGCCTTATCCAAGCATTTACAATCACAAAAAATATTATCTAGACAGGTTTCACTACTAATTCCCACGCGGGTTGGCTCAAAAAACAAATTGCCCAAGTTAAAAGATTTAAACAAACAAATTACGTGACTTAACGTGTCCAAATTTTTGACCTCCGCCTTATTACACTCTATGCGTAGTTGTACAAGAAAACATCTATCATACTGTTATAACAAAAAAAAAACTAATGATTAAGTTTCAAAACAATTTATGTATGTTTGATATGCCTTCTTATACGAACTGTGTCCCGGCATAGTAAGTTAATTGGTTTTTGGTAATAATAATAATAATAATAATAATTGCTGTTAAATACGGTCTTGTGGGGTCTGAGGTGCCGTACTATAAGTACGCACCCATGCCAGTTCTTGAAAATGGTCGTGCCACGCTTTATTGGGATCGATCTATCATCACGGACAGGACTATTGTAGCCAATAAGCCTGATATCGTGCTGGTAGATCGATCTAAGCGCCGGGCAATACTCATCGACATCACCATTCCACATGACGAGAACCTCGTGAAGGCTGAGAAGGACAAACTCAGCAAGTACCTCGACTTGGCTCACGAGGTGACCGCCATGTGGGATGTTGATTCGACGATTATTGTCCCGATAGTGGTTTCGGCAAACGGTCTTATAGCGAAGAGTCTCAACGAACATCTTAAGAGACTCTCGCTAGATGGCTGGGTCAAGGGTCAGATACAGAAGGCAGTAATCCTGGACACGGCCCGCATTGTCAGGAGATTCCTCTCTGTGCAGCCCTAACCACCGGTAGCTTGAGCCCTGCCCCGCTGCCGGCGGCACCCTAGGTTAGGTTTTTTATAATGTGTTTATATTTTGTATTTGCATTTTGTATTTTACTTTTTATATATATATATTGTAAAAAACCTACCCTAAGATTTTAAATAAATAAGAGAATAATAATAATAATAATAATAATCAAGGACAAGGACCGCAATACCCCTCTTTAGACTTAAATCTATTCATAAAATAACCCTATCAATTTGCTAATCTTATATGATATTGGACATCACGAGATAGCAATTAACACTAACCAAAAACTAATCATCTACAGTGGTCCAAGATTGGATATCTATAAAAAATATGATCCAGTAATATACAATGTCTCCAAAATTTATATTTATATTCACGCGCGAAATACCGTCGAATAGTATGATTCCAATATCTTACGTTTCTCACAAAATAATGTAATATAGAAATATTTAAAATATATATATATATATATATATAAACACAAATTTTACTTTTGATCAACCTACATACCGATTATGATAAGAGAATTGCGTTCCAAATTTCGTCTTTCTAGGACTTCAGAAAGTACCCTGAAACTTGTGATGAATAAAAATTTTGATGGTCATCAGTAAGTGTGTGAGTCAGTGACGCAATCGGGGTTTTTAGATATCAATAAAATCTAAAGAATAAAAGCTAGACCATTGGAACTTTATAAGATGATTAATAAGTCTGCTAATGACGTCATATCCTTAGAGTTTTGTTTATCTGGTACAGTCCGAATCCAGGTTCAAAGATTCAAGAAAACGACGTACCGTTTCCCAGGATTAAAGAAAAGGCTCATATTGAACGGCAAACTTTACATTGAGACTAAATATTGTTCGCCATGTTGCCATGGTACCAGACTAATGGATTATAGTTCCTTTGCATTTCCACGGAATTGTCTCTTGGTTAGATATGTCAATAAATTATACTTGCATGCGCATATTTTTATGCAGTATCTACAAAAAAATACGCATGCAAATACAACAAGCCTCCACCAGACAGAATAATTCTTGACCCTTGTTTCGCCTCTCAACGAGGCATCATCAGGAGATGCAGGAGATGCTGATGGTCTGGCGTCCACCCGAGAATGAGTTTTTCAAAACGGTCGGCCCTATTTACACAACACAACAACACAACTGAGAAATGAGTTGTTTTATCTATAAATTACGGTACCAGACGACGGTTTGAATGGTATACTAATGAAGCAATTTCCAGTGCAAGTTCACACGGTTTTTTCGGTCAACACATAATAATTTCTGACTATCTTAGCTACCGTGGCTGACAATATGCTGGATCAAACCGTATCAATTCTATCATCAAACTACTGAACCCAACACAGCGCACAACGATGAGAGCCTGGTCTTCGAGAACTATCTAACTAGGTCGAAAAATTAACAGTCCAAACAGAATTTCATTCCGGTGGCCGGCAACGTTATCACCAGTCCTTTCGCACTCGTAATCGCTGTCAATTAACATCCAAGTTGGGACACAGAAGTTCTCGCAAGCCTAGAGATACTGTATGGATTGCTATACTTATCTGCATTGGCAGATACCACTTCAGATTCGTGGACAGAGCACGAAGATTCAATGCGTTTGCCGGTGTCGGTGTTTCCTCAGCAAAAGCCGCCCATGCGTCTTCCATCGGAACAATCGGAAACGTAGGTAACGTTGATATTGGAGCTGAGATATCTGTGCTATCCTCGCATCATAAGAAGACACCATTTCAAGCACCTACAAACTATACGCCGCAAATAACACGCCAATCAAGACATATGTTGAAAAAACAATAACGCAAAATTTGGGATTGCGACGCGAATTACGCTGAACGTTCATCGATGCAGACGTCAATACCTCAGATTTCAGACTTTCTGCCCTTGTAACTGGATTTGGATGGTTCCAATTTGATTCCATAAATTCTGGATTACGTGATTCGAATCAAACTTTCCAATGATTTATGCACGAACGTACCTACTGCGAGTATGGAAGACTGTTATAACTTTCCTCTAACCTCGAGGACGAATATTTAGACGAATAGTTTTTGAGTAAAATGCCTGTGACATACGGACGAACGGACGGACGGACATTACGAAACTATAAGGGTATTTGCCATTTTGGCTACGGAACCCTAAAAAAAGGAAACATTTTTTTCCAACAGACAATCTAACTTATGTCACCAGTAAAATGGCCGCCGCACCGCCACCGTTTGGAAAAGCCAAAATATAAAATTCCAAAGCGTGGGGTATCTAATAAAAACCGGGCAAGTGCGTGTCAGGGCACGCGCAATGTAGGGTTCCGTAGCCCATCTCAGTAATGCAAACTAAGAAAGATAGCTTTCTTAACTCATAACAGCTGGCGTGGATTTTGTACGCTACAAGTGTTTATTTCATATTAAATGCGGCGTGGATTTTGCACGCTACAAGTGTTTATTTCATATTAAATCATATATATATATATATGTATGTACATTCAATGTTTCCGGCTTGGGTGGCTCATAATATATAGCGCCCTACTAGAAGGCCTCTGTACCGTATGGCCTGGTACCTAACTGCCAAACATCGCCCACTCTAATATGTTATTCGAGCGTAAACATGATTATTCATTTACGAACTATTACTGTTAAGGCTGCTATGATGTTATGGTTGTATTTTTATATGGTTCATAAACATATAATTATGTATTATTTGTTATGCAAGACATTTTTAATAGAATTTGTTCGAAATTTTTACTTCTACGATCATATTTTTATAACTTGGTCGACTTTGACTCTTAAATGTATAAAACCTACTTATTGTAATAGTTATCGAATATCAATATGTGACACATATTTCGACAGATCTTATACAATCATTTTGAGGTTTCCACATTTTTTTTCGACTATGTGTATATTTTCGGAAATGATTGTTCCAAAAGTAGCATAATTTGTGTACTCTATTATTTAAATTATCTCCAAAAATATAAAAAATAACAAAGATAAAACCTAAATAAATACTTTCAACGAAGATTGTTTTCAACATGATCGGATATACCGTTTTTGAGTTATTGCCGAATAACGGCGATACTCAACAAAAAGATGTAAGTGCCGTGGAGGTACGCTCTTTTGCTAGTGCACTTTTTCATATCGTATTTTTTCATAAGTCGTGTGCATTTTTCGTATTAATGGCTGCGGAACCCTACACTGCGCATGGTCCGACCGACATGCTCTTGGCCGGGTTTTTATGAAATATAATTTTGACTTACATAAAACCGTGCACTTTTTTATAAATCATTTTTTATTTAATTAGTCATTGAGTTTTCTGGGGCATTGTATAAAGTTTTCTAGAGTCTGTAGCCACTTGTAATATCTCTTTTCTGTTGTGTGATCCTCTATGTGAGGATTATAGAATATATAGGTTTAAAATAAAATGTATGTTTTTAATTAGGTACTATAAACATGTGCCATCCGTTACATATAATTTTTATCAGAAACTAATTAGGAATAACCGTTTTCGCATAATTGATACGCGTCGAATGATATCTAGGTATTCTTGCATAAATTCTATTTCACAGAATGCGTAATTTTCCGAATCGTATTTTGATCGAATGTTGTAATTGGATAATATTTATTGAAATGGCCGCGTTCGATTTCACAGAAACTATTTTATCATAATTGTGACTTGGCATATTTTGGGAAAGGTTTGGGGTTGTTCTGATTTCTTACATTCTATATGTATTTTGGGGTGATGAACCCGAATCTGAGATTTGTTAACAAGATTAATAGAATCGCAAGTGAAGTGATTAATTTCTGATTTTTTTCAGACGAAACTATTAACTTTTAGTAAAAGGCTTGTTTACAGCAATTAAAATTCTTAATATTATCTACAAATATCATTATTTATTTTTTAGAAAAACTGTACGGTATCAATTGTGAGTTGAAAATTGGAATATTTCAGCGGTCTCTGCAAAAACTACTTTTTCCACTCCAAAAATTTACCTTTTTTATTAAAAAGCTGTCAGTTAGTGAATTTCACCTAGTTTTAAAATTATTTTAATAAAGACCAAGAGGAGTAGTTTTAAAGGCCCGTAAAGTGGAACATTGTCTTGTATAAATAGCACTGATTAGCAGCTTCCTTCATGCTAGTGGCCATATGCAGTGGTTATCCGTTCAAGCCACACCTGACGAGCAACAAAAACCCAAATGAGTGGGGGAGGAAAACAACTAGTAGCGGTCTCGTGCCAGTGCCAACTATTTACTTTGGACCCTGCACCAAACTCAGTATTCTGGTACATTTCTTGTAAATGTAAGAAAGGCTGCCAACGCAATTGTGGATGCAGGAAGGCGGGCTTCCATTGTTTCCCATTCCGCAATTCATGTGAAAGACTGTGTGAAAACGTTGAGCCTTCGGAAGACAGCTCTGACATTGACGTAGAAGAAACTGAAGAAAGAGAAAGAGAACGGAACGAAGAAAGATGCGTACACAATGCGGAAGGTATGTCTTATCTCACAAGTTATTTTGTAGTCGTTCAGCTCTCCTTGATATATGATCACAAGTCAGTGTCTTTACCACCTCTTTTATTTTCCAGGAGAATGACGCCCTACGCTGACGATGGAACAATATGTGCCGTAACCCATGGCCAGCGAAGAACCTCAGCCAGGACCTTCTAAACGACAACGGCTCCTACTATTTAGTTTTGGAATGTAAAAAGTAGGTTTTTCAAAAACCGTTGACGTATGCCAATTTTCAATTTTAAAAAAAAATAGTGTAGAGAATTGTATGAACTCTAATTTCTGTAAACAAGCCATTTAATAAAAATTAAAAGTTTCTGAGTTTTAAGCAAAAATATTTAAAAAAAAACAGAAATTTGCACTTTTGCGTCACGCACCCCTAAATACGTATACAGTGGAAGAAATCAGAACTACCCCAAAACTTTCCGAGTAAAAACACAATTTGACTGGTTGTAGCCTACAACCAATCAAAAACCTACAACTTGTAGGTTTGGTTAAAAGGCTAACCTTAGTCAACTTATACTATGTATTATACAGGGTGGATTTTAGTTCATTAATTAGGGGGTTCCTATGGTGGGGAGCATTGTCGAAGAAGCGTCTAGACGCTTGTTTGAGAAAACCATACATGGTTGGAATTTCCATGTCCTGGTGGAGACTTAGGTTGGACACATACCATGGGGTATCTGCCATCCTACGCAAGAACCTATTCTGTATAACCTGAAGAGGCTTTAGCCTGGACTTAGGCACGTGAGCAAAGGCTACACTTGCATAAGTCATAACAGGACGGATACAAGTGTTGTAAAGAGTAAATTTATTTCTAAGTGACATTTTACTCCGCTTGTTAGTCCTCAGACTAAGCCTATTCATGACAAAAAGAGAGCGCAGCCGCGAACGCGCTTATTGTGAGGATGGAAGGTCAGTTTCTTGTCAAGGGTAACGCCTAGATATTTAATTTCGTCCACCCAGGGGATGGGTCGGTTAAAAAGCCGCCTGCTACACCTCACCGCCTTTTATACCCGTTGATTTCGCTCGTCTTTTGTCTCTTTTTATCGTCATATTTTCGTTATTCTGCTATTTTGAGTAGCGTCGCCTTTCTAGTAAATTGGGCTGTGTCGATGGATCGAGCATATTTGAATCCCATACATTTGCCCTCTAAACTTCTATGGCACGGAATATTCTTTTCTTCAAACCTTCTAGAGACGTTCGTCTCATTGGATAAAATCTAAACATCCGAAAATCCGAAGAAACCTTGCAAAAAAATTTACTACATCGGGTTTAGACCCGGTGATTGTAAAGCCACTGACTTATGACAGCGCCATCCGATTCTTAAATGAATCTGCGAAGAAACTGATACAAATAACAACGGGTTGGAATAAACATACTACTGGACGATAGATAACGCTATCTATGGTCTTGGCAACAAATTCTAATACGACCTTACAAAGATATCTCAGAAAACTCTTATTTCGTTGTTTCATGTAATATTTTGTATAATGGCGTTATAAAATGATGAGCTAGGGTTATGGTACTCGGTTAGGAGGCTGCGGCATCATCGAAATATAAAGTTAGAAGCTTATATAACTGACAGTCAAAATCGGTCCACGGACTTAGTGCCGGACGGGGTGGAGCCTATTACTTTCCAATTGAATTTTTCTAGCAACGACTTTTTTACGCCTTCGCACCATTTCAATTGTTCTGGGATGACAGCTGTCAAAAAGTCGTTGCTAGAAAAATTGAACTGTAGTGGCTATCATTCGCCCCCCTTCCGTCGTTGTGTCAAAAGGTCGATATTTTGTTGGACGAAAATAAATACATTTATATAGTTTGCAGCCGATCATTCCGAGGATTAAAAAAAAACAAATCACAGAGGGACAATCTTATTTTTTCCCACTAACTGATTACCACTCAAAACGGCTGACTTTAAGCAACAAAAAATATTTAGCTCTACCTAATACCAAGTGTTCTAACTTAAAAATATTTAATACAGGGCCACATATGATGTGTGTTACAATCTATAACAAGATACCAGCAGCAATAAAAAGCATAGAAAATTATAAATTATTTAAACATGCAATAGAGCAATTTTTATTAGAAAAAAGTTACTATTCACTACAAGAATTTTTTGAAGATACGTGTTGAATTTAGTTAGACTAAGTAATTAGGTATAATAGTATACTAATGTATTAGAATTAAGTTATTTGCTGTGCCCTTGCAGGGTGCATATTATGATGTTTATTTTAATGTTATAATATGTGTGTGCAATAAAAAGTTTGAGTTTTGAGTTTATACAAATCGACCCAGCTCCAAACTAAACGACGCTTGTCCTATGGGTACTATAGCGATGATATACATAATATATAGATAAATCATAATACATAGATAACATCCAAGGCCCAGGAACAAACATTCGTGCTCTTCACACAAAAACTTGCCCAGCCTGGGAGTCGAACCCGTGGAATGGCGCGTACTTGCAGTATCGTAAAGGCAGCCGGATGGCTCGCGGTATTTGAGCTCCCGAAGTGTTGTGGAGCCGCCCTGTTCAACCTCAATTACTGTTAAGTGTACAGAGCTCAGAACAGTACAGAACTCAGCAGAATTGTATATTGTATAAGGATCTTATTATAATTAAAAGACAAAAATAATTATTGTAGTTTGTTTTTTAGTTTTTAAAAATAATTATTCGGCGTTTTTTATTTTCCGGTATCGGAATTTCGCTAACTTTGAAAATGATTATTTCATAATCTATGAGCACTAGTGATACGGGAGTTTCAGTCTAGTGTTTAAATCTACATAATTAATCTATCAAAATGTGGAATAAAAAAACCGGTTCACTTTTTTTGGGGTGTTTTAAAACACTGTGCGATACATGAACAATTATATATGTTTATTATTATTGAATAAAACCATTACAGTAGCATTAGCTTCTCGTTTTATAGTAAAACTACAATTAAAAATTAAGTAAACAATCCCTGACATATTCAAAATAGAACACACTTTTTTAATTAATTTTACCTACCCCATTTGATTTGAGTGGCGAAAATTGATGTCACAACGCTTTCTCCCCCCAAATTTAGGTATCACAGTAATTTTGGAAATAAATTAATAGATCATTTTGTATTATAATAATATTTTTTTCACAAAGTCACGATTAAATGTCAAAACGTCAGAGCCAACAAAATTGTGGACGCTAGGTAGAGCTAAACTCGTCCATAGACAGACTGAGTCGCAATTTAAGGGTTTTTTTTCTCTTTTTGTTACGGAACCATAAAAAAGGAAAAAGAAAAAAAAATTTTTTTCATTAAGTGGATATTTTCGGAAATAATCGCTCCGAAAGCATCAAATTGTGCGACAACCTCATCAAATACTCAAGGATATCGCATACATGATCCAGTATACATTTCTTAATGATATACATTAATCTTCGACTTCAACGAAGGGCGTTCAATATATCGGTATCAGTATAAAAAAACCGGCCAAGTGCGAGTCGGACTCGCGCACCGAGGGTTCCGTACAAACTTTCACTTACCCTAACATTGTCACATTACTCATTCCCGGTTGAATTACGAGTGTAGACCTGATATGTATAGATAGCATTGCATACAAATGAGGTGCAAACTTAACGCAACCGGGTTGTTCAAATAGGTTTTTGAAGATTTTAAAATAAATATTTAGTTAGACACATGGTTATAATTTTCGAGTAATATTTATGTTTATTTAAATAAAATGTGAAAATTAAAAAAGAAAAGTTTGGTACACATTCAATAATTGTTGAAAAGTGTACCCTCTTTGACCTAGTAGGTAGCTAGCTACTTTCAATTTTTGCCCCCTTCTATGTCTCTATTTTATAATTATATGTCGTTTTTTTATAATAAAAATATATTTGGAAATGTTTTCTTTGCAATTCATGTGGGCTGAATATTCCAAATTTAAAATATATGGCAAAGTAGTTTTTGAGATATGGCGCTCTAATAGTCGAACAGACAGACAGAGTCGCACCATAACGGTTCCTTTTTTACCTTTTTGGTACGGAGCCCTAAACACAACGTAAATAGAATAACAGTTCTCTACTATTTTCAAAGTGTACTTTTATTATCAAAGTTTTATAGTATTAAAATTAGAAATGTAATTTGAGTGGCATGATTTTTTTTAGCAGTGAATTGTAGGTGAATTATTCGTCAAAAAAGAGTACCTTTTTTTGCATTTTGTTCATCATTCCACTATCTACCGCAATCTATTATCAGAATTATAAAAAAAAACGCGTCACGAAAATAACCAAAAGACGTGGTGTTCAAAAATTTACCAAATTCAGCTCTTTCGTATTTTGCATACGTACATAATTTATTAAAATATTTTAATTTATATTCTCAAGAAAACAAAACTTTTTATGGGCAAAATTTGCCTTATATTTTGCTTCTTCGGTGGTGCACCGATTTTGTTAGAGACTGTTCAGTTTCAGAGAATAGGAAATATTAGTCAAGCATTTGGACTATGTCGCACGTAAGTTGACTTATTGATTAGGAGTTGTGGCCCTGAGCAGCAGACAGGGTAATCTGAAATAATGTCAAAAGGAAACGCCATAAAATGTATGTTTTTTTTTTTTTTCTTTGACCTGTTCTTTTCGTTGCACTAGGACTGTGTTGTATCACTATTTCTTAGTATTAATATATCCGTTTATTTCTAGTGTATGTACGCAATATTATTTTGTCGGTAGGAAATAGTACTTTGAATTTTGACAAGTGACCCGTTCTTTGAAAATGTAATTACATGAGTTTTCCTTTTCTTTTGAGCCATTACAATAAGTCAATCTTTCCTCTTCGGAACCACAATCCAGATATTTAAAGACAGATAGGTACAAAAGGAGAAACCATATTAAACTCAGTTCACAATCCAGAGATTTTAAGACAGATAGCTACAAAAGGAGAAACCATATTTAAAACACCGGAAAAGTTTCGTAATGAGAAAGAAAATTCCCTTGAACAATATTAATCAGCTGCTACAGATGGTTATGACTGGGTATCACACAGACTCTGTGTCGTATAGTTCTTGGATAATAAAGACAGAATTGCGCGACAACCTCGTCAAATACACAAGGATATCGCATACATGAACCAGTATAAATTTCTTAATGATATAAATCTTCAACTTCAAGGTATCGACTTGGAAAGTGCCGTTTCGTAGCCAATTTGCTCCTACACAAGAAAAATATCGGCAGAAATGAATTTCAATCATTCCTATATAATAAATCCTAATATCCGAATTAGACTTTCAACAATTTCGTTTATTTACTGCCAACATTTTGAAGATCAACATAACATAGTTAATGTTAAAGAACGATTCCATTGGAAATACCAGACTGAAGAACTTAGTGAACTGACAACCAACGAGAAAGTAAAAATCTAATCCAAGAATGGCTACCAAGACTTGGCTACAAAAACCAATCTTGCAATAGTACCCTAGATAGTGGTCGATCGTTCAACGGTATATACTCATTGTCATACTTATTTGTGTGAACATGGATTTCGTCCTACAGCAACACTGCTAACTAAGAAGAGAAATCGTTTGCATGTTAGCGAACACGGTGACTTTTTTTGAGTAAAATAAATCATCAGATTTTAATTTGTTTTTTTTTAAGTGAATAAATCTTTCTCTAAATACTATAAACCTGCATTTTAAATGCTCTCATGTACGTTTGAACTCAGAAACTGGATAAGACTGATAGGGCGTTTTAAAAAAAGTTATTCTCAAAGTGGGTAAATCTACGCCCACAATCTAATAGATTGGAATATTAAAGAACAAAACAACAGTGGTTTTGTTTACAATGTTTCCCCTTGTTTTGCATATTATTTTTGTTATAATTATATATGGCATAATCAGTATTACGCGTAATTGTAATAGAACATTAAGTGTTTACCATTCTTGGCCGAATATTGTTTATGCATAATTTGCGAATCCCGAATGGCGCGAATGCAGAATTTTTTCGCATAAATTAATCAAGCAGAAATTTTACCTACATAATAAATTGTATTTAAGTAAATGTAAATATGATTTTAGGATCTTTCCACCACTCTATTTAGACCTCCATGGCTCACTAGCTTCGCTATTTCGTTAGGGTCGCAGTTCAACCTAAAACCCCTCCTCGCTTCGCTCGTCGTCGTACCTAACCTAGCCCAAGTCGGACCTGCATTAAGGTAAAATAGATAACGTTTCTTACTTCACGCTAATACTAACGCCTAGTAAAGGTAAATATTCTTTCTCCTCACTTCACTCGTCGTTGTACCTACACCACCTTGGCTTAGCGTTAGCCTGCCTTTCCCAGCTGTATACTATACAGAATGGTTTTATAAGGCTAACAAAACTCCGCACATGCGTTTTTTATAATTTAAAGACCCTAATTATGAAAAAAAATGGTAGGTAATATTTTCGAAATTAAAGATTACTCCCAAACAAAATATCACTGCAGCATGGTCACCAAGCCAAAAGTAAACAAAACCCCACCATATCATTTAAACGAAGGTAGTATGCATTCATAACGGGCCGGCTGCTCCGGTCAACTAACGGAATAACAGCCAGTCGCTCGCGCCCGGCCGCGTCGCACGCACACCTCTGCGAACGTTTGCACATTTTAGTTTCTACACAATGTACTCGTTCCGCTAATACTACGAAATGGTGAGATAGTACATCTTGACTAACGAAAATTTAAACGCCGAAAGTGTTCTTTGTCTTCGTAATCTAGGTTTAAATGTACGTAAAACTTGTGATTAAGCAATTGATTTGATTTCAGTTCATTATACAAATATTTTTTTTTTAAATTAGTGTAGGTAAAGGAGTTTTTTTTGATTAATCATTTTTACATAAGTTTATTCATTTTCTTAAGGACGCCTAAACGCAAAAGGCGAGTTTCGTATTGTTTTATGTATTAAGTTCTTAATCTAACTTTTTTCTGTCAGTCGTCCGATGCTATTAAAGTTTGTAAAAAAATACTCAGAGGATATTCAGCGTCCAACGGATTTTGAGTGTGAAAATGGGGATATTGAACACTGTTCCATGAGAAGGCAACACTGGCACTTTTAATTACGACTAGACTATCAGAAGAAGAGTCAGGCAAAGTAAATACTAGCCAAAATAAAATGTTCTAGAAGGCTATCACAGCGTTTAAATAAATAAATAAATAAATAAATAAATATAACGGGACAATTTTACACAAATCGAACTAGCCCCATGATAAGCTCAATAAGGCTTGTGTTATGGGTACTAGACGACGATATATTTAATAGATATATTACTTATATACATAGAAAACATCCAAGACTCAGGAACAAGTATTTGTGCTCATCACACAAATATTTGCCCTTACCGGGATTTGAACCCAGGACCTCAGCTTCGCAGGCAACGTTACTCCCACTGAGCCAAACCGGTCGTCAAAGCGTTTCAAAAGGATAGTGACTTAAGGCAAAGCAAAACGTTGTTGTCTATAAAGTCGGTTTACGTTACGAAAGATATTTTTACGTGTTACCGTCATAAGGAAACCGGCGTCATAATTTTATTACGACACCAATTTTTTGTTTCTCCCTTCTTCCCTCCCCCTCTCTCTTACTCTCTCTCTCTCTCTCTCCGTCCCTCCGTTCTTCTTCGTGTTTCACTTTAATAATTCATTAATTAACACACAACACACAATCTTTTTGCGAAATTTCATGTTTTGAAGTCCAAAGATTTTACGTCACATATACAAACTTCCATCCTTTGTTTTATCTCCTAAGAGGATGAATTTTTAAAAATCAAGAATAAAAGATTCATCACTTTAAAGCACACAATCTGTTTGCGAAGTTTCATGTGTCTAAGTCTAAAGATTTTACATTTCACATACAAAGTCCATCCATCCCTTGCTCACGTTATACTCGTAAATGTAACCGATTGTGCAAAAATCAATTCTCTAGCGTTATTAGTTTCGGCTGTGCGTTGATGAGTCTATCAGTCAGTCAGGACTTCTTCTTTTATATGTATTACCAGCGGCCGCCCGCGACTTTTCTCGCGTTGATTTGTGGTAAAAACAGAGATATGAATGAGGAAAACTTTTATCCGTCAGTTGTCCGATGCTGTTAATGTTTGAAAAAAAAAATACTCAGAAGATATTCAGCGACCAACGGATTTAAGAAAATGAGGATACTGACATTGATTCCATAAGAAGGCAACAGTGGGACTAATTTTACCGCCTGCTAGACTATGAAAAGAAGAGACCGGCGAAGTTCCCGACACTGGCCAAAATGAATATGAAAAATTTTTCATTTTCATTTTCAAAAGGATATTATTTTAAGGTGTAGCAAAAACTTGTTGTCTGTAAAGTCGGTTTACGAACGATAATTTTATGTGTAAACGTCACAAGAAAACCGACGTCATAATTTTACGTCGACACCTTTTTTTTGTCTCTCCCTCCCTCCCTCCCTCTCTCTCGCTCTCTTTCTTCTTCCCTCTCCTCCTCTCTCTTTCCCATCCCCTCCCCCTCCCTCTATTTATCTCTCTCTTTCTCTCCCTCTATTTATGTCTCCCTCCCACTTCTCTCTCTCCCTACCTCCCTCTATTTTTCTCTCTCCCTGCCTCCCGCCTCCCCCTCTCTCTCTGTCCCTCCCTCTCTTCCTCTGTCTCTCACCTTCCTTCCCTCTTCTCCTCTCTCTTTTCTCTTCCTCACTGCCTCTCTCCCTCCATTTCTCTCCCTCCCTCTCTTCCTCTTCTCTCTCTCTCCCCATCTCTCCCCCCTCTCTTTCCCCCTCTCTCTCCCTCCTTCCCTCTTCGTGTTTCACTTTAATAATTTATGAATTAACACATAACCCACAACCTTTTTGCAATTTCTAGTTCCTAAGTCCAAAGATTCTACGTTGCACATACAAACTTCCATCCTTTGCTTTATCCCCTAGGGGATGAATTTTGAAAAATCAAGAATATAACTTTCTTGATTTTAAACACGCAATCTATTCTCGAAATTTCAAATTTCTAAGTCCAAAGCTTTTACGTTTCCCACACAAACTTTCATCCCTTGTTTTACCCCCTTAGGGGATACATTTCGAAAAATCAAGAGTATTAGTTTCATGATTCTAAACATACAATCTATTCACGAAATGTCAAGTTTCAGTCCAAAGATTTCACGCTTTACATACAAAATTCCACCACTTGTTCTACCCCCTTAGGGGATGAATTTCGAAAAATCAAGAATATAATTTTCTTGATTTTAAATATACAATCTATTCACGAAATTTCAAGTTTCTAAGTCCAAAGATTTTGCGTTACCCATACAAACTTTCATCCCTTGGTTTACCCACTTAGAGGATGAATTTTAAAAATGCTTTCTTATCCCTAGCCTACGTTATAAAGGTAACCGACTGTAAAAAAATCAATTCCCTAGCGTTAGTAGTTTTGGCTGTGCGTTGCTGAGTAAGTCAGTCATTCAGTCAGTCAGGACAAGACTTTTTTTATATGTATAAATAAGGAGTTAATTAAACTCTTTCTTTTAATTGAAATAAAATAATATAATAAAATAATATATTTTATTTCAATGAGTAATAATCGCGGAAACAGAAGAAAATATTACTCTTTCTTTTAAGTCGAAATTAAATGCAAAATTGCTTCTTATTTAAGATAAATTAATATTTTATTTTATTTATAAGATAGATATTTCCAAAAATCAAGCTGATCGAGCTTATTATAAAACCTTGGTGGACACGAGATTTCGAGACACTTCGCATGTCTGTCTGACGAATATAACCGAGATTAACCGAACATGTAACATATACTCCAAGGTGTCCCAAAACCCGTATTTTATGGATAATCACTTGAATGGCAAGTCACTTAGTTTTCAGCGATCGAAATAATGGTGATCACCTAGTTATGACACGTTACGGGTTCATTAACTTTTAATAAACTACAATAGTCATTAAGATTTGACTTAATTTATTGTATATATTATTGTGGACCATATTTCATCAGTTTCCTTTGCAGTTGACTGTACTGACTCCAGCATAACATTAATGGCGTATACTGTATAGATTAAGTAGAAAAAAACGGCGTTTTTTCCGGCTCCTTCCAACATCAAATCAGGTCAGTGATACCATTCTCATCAGGAACATTTAAAAAGTTTGTGACAACGAAGTTGCTTAAGTAACTAAATCGAGATATCTCATCGCCACCCGTAAATTTATTTATCATCAATCTCCTTCATCAATTACACTTCACCAATTTATATTTTCTAAATGCAAATACTTAATTCGTTTCTTGGAATGAAAAAAATGGTATATAGATGCCTATAATACTTGAGTTCCTTCGATTCCTCATGGATCCCATCATTAGGTCTTCACTCAAATTATATGGGACCAACTTGGAGATACCTCCTATCAAACAAAAAAAAATTAAATCGGTCAAATAGTTACAGAGCAATCGGCGAACATACATAAAAAAAAGATTCCGAGGAATTGAGAACTTCTTCTTTCTGTGCGAGTCGGTTAAAAGAACTCAAATTTTTGCCACCTTGACATAGGATACAAATTGTCCACTGACTTGACATCCAAAAATAAAAACTTCATGTCACATTAAAAACAATTCTGGGACCATTTCTTTACAATACATTAAATGCTAAATTGGACCTATATCCACTTAGTTATGTTAAGCGAACGCTCCGCGAAGCCCTCCAAAAATCTCGTACGTAGAAGTGCAGAGAATTAGGGTAGTTTCCTGGATAGTAAAATATTGTTCTAATTAGTCCATCAATAAAATTATCAAAAAATATTGGACACGTTTTTTTTTTGTCATTTAAACAAAAAATGACAAATATAAAGTGAATCTAAGATAGGACATGAGGGGGCGCATGACATCACGGCGTGCCAAAAACGGTCACCCGGCATGACGTCACGGGGAACTTTAACGGGCTACATCTTCATACTTTTTGTTTAATTGACAAAAGAAAAAAATACGTCTCCAATATTTTCTGATAATCTTAACTTACGGACTTATCACATTTTTTTAGGACACAAGCCCACTATTGACCGTCATAAAATAATGTAAGAACTATTGTCACGTACTATACTTAATACTAATAGCATTGCTTTATTTTATAGTATGTTTCGAAAAAGGTATTATTGTTTTTAATTGGTTGTAACCTTCCACTAATATACGAGTAGAATAACATTGATTAACATCTTTGAATAACTTTTATTTTAATTTTAAATTTGTTTTGTAGGAATTATTTTGTTCTATATTATATTTTCAGCTTGAGAATATTAAAAATCAATTATATAAGTCCTATTTTGCCAGAAACACAGGGAATCCTAGTTCAGGCTTATATATACTTGTATCTACCCTAAAATGTTTGTTTTTTAGCCTATAGTCATCATTATTGTATAATACGTCTGTTCAATAAAATTTATTTATTTTTATTATTATTTATTAAAATTCAAATATTTTTTTTCGTACTGAACTGATGGTGTTAAAATTTAAATGATGACTGTATTATCTAAAATGTATTGATTACAATTAATGGTTAAAATTGCATGCTGCGATTTTGTTAATATTGACAGCTTCCTACCTTCCAGCAACATACACGTGAGATGAAAACCTTCTCTCTTCTTGGCTACTTAGCCAAGTTATGACCTACTTAGGTCATGATTCACATGGTTCGACTTTATATATATTTCAGGTATAATAAATCACGACGTATGTATAAATAATAAAAGTGTTTTGTCACCTGTGAATGTGCAGTGCTACTTAATTATAAACCCAAGTAAAAGTTATTACGGAGAATATACATACATCGTTAAAAATCAGACATTAATTAAATTTTTCAGGATTATTATTATTTTAGTGGCTCGCTTTGCATATGCAAAAAGTAGATAATATAGGTCTACGTATTTTACAATCGCACCGTGCACATATTTAAATAGTGTTTGAAGTTTTGAACGTTGTCAGTAAATAAATAAATTATAGCTATATAACTTTTACATTATATACTTGTATGGCAAAATAGCTGAGGCGGTTTTATAAAATTGACTATATGAACTTCATCCTTTTATAAAAGCACTTTCCACAAAAGCCGGGTCTGAACATGTTTACAAGGGCCGTTTAAAAAAAACACAGTTAAGGCTTACTTTAAAAAGTTACATTAATATTCCTTTGTGCAACGAAAGTTACCGATACAATGTTGCCTGACAAACTTTCATTACACAAACACAAGAGACAGCATTTTGCAAAATTAAATTCATACGATTGTATTTTGTTTAAATGACGTTCTCTGTCTATAAATCAGAAACATTGTATAAACTCTATAACGTACCTGTAGTAGGGCCAAGCCGTGTTTAATGCTGCAAGATGATTATTTGCAAATATCCAGTTCGATTTCGAAACCGTTACGCGGAGAGACGAAAAACGCGTACTCGGAGTAAAGGGCACGAAGAGCGCGTCCGCCGAGCGCTGAGGCGAGATCCGGAGTGCTGTGCGCTTCCTTGCCCCAGTCGTTCATCTACGCAATACATTTACGGACTATTTATAAATCATTTTTTTTATACTTTTACTTATTTTCGTTCGATGGTTTTATATATGTCTAGTAATAATTAAATTAATACGCTAACAACGATATTGCTTCAAATAAAATATCCATTAAATGGCCATGTTCGTACTAACTGTTCCAACTTACACTTGCAAACTCTATACATATACTTGAATATATCTTGCTAAAAATAAGTGAAGTAGGCTGTTTGGAAGTCAACATATAATAACATTTGTTATAAGTTGGATCTTTGCAGCCACATTCGCTTTGAAAACTAGTAAATGGATTTCAGCCATGTTTATTACAAGGATAGCTCGACTTGGGAACATAGTTATAGGATATCTTTTACCCGATAAAGCTGAAACAGACGGGAGGATATATACTTATGACTCTTTTCTCCTCTGAAAACGAGTTTACGGTCTCCGAAGAAGTATGTGCATATATAAATAAATAGGCAAATTAGATAATTCTCATTTGCAAAGCAACGGGCAAACAGTTTTCTTTTATTTTATTCGACGAAGAACTTCATTTAATGAGCGTGAATCTAAATTTATTATTAATCTGATCAAGTCACTAGTACTGCACGATTCATACATTGTCTCAATTCAAATATAATTAAAAATCAAAACATCGCAAGCATTCCTAAGGAAGCAACCCCAGCAATAAAAGTACCTAGACGAATGCAACAGGTGTCTGAAATCTACTTACGTATACGCCACAATAAACGCTCACAGTAAAGGATGCCGAAGGCCTAGAATTGATTGGGTCTGTCATTCTTCACCAGGTTATGATCACCTTTTTTGAAAAAGACAAACTTTTGTAACATTTTCCGTCCTTAGCTTAGCGAGCTGGTCCTGCACTATAAGCACTTTGAAGTCCTTGCTTTGCTCTGTGGGTTCTTTATTACTATTTGTATAGATTCGGCGTAGTTTGCGAGTGAGTAATTTATAGATCTACTAGCGGCCGCCCGCGACTTCGTCCACCTTAGATTAGTTTATCGCTGATGAAAGGTATTTTCCGGGATAAAAAGTAGCTTATGTCTTTCCCCGAAACTCGATATTTTACTAATTCAAATGTGAATCATATCGCCAAGATTTCGTAAAAAACATTTACTGTCCATACAAATTTTCATCTCCTTTTTCTTCCCTAATCAGGATGTAATTTGACATACATTATAGCCTATGTCCTATTCTGATATATATATAAGGTATGTACCTTAACTAGACGGTTTCATAAAAAAATGTCCAGTAGTTTTTGAGATTAAGTGGAACGTACATACTATCAACAGCATAATTGCATGGACATGGCAAAGACGATAATCGCTTGACTGTCTTAAGATGCTGAGAGCACGTAGCTGTCAGCATTGCATGATGGTTACAAAGAAAAAAACTAGATGGCGTTGCTATCAAAACGAACAAAGAATTTAATGCTTTGTTTGTTGATATGTAAGTCTCACAAGCACCGAAATTGTTCTGTAATAGAATAATATACTATATGGATGAAATATAATTACATACTATTAAAAAAAAAGCTTCAAAAGTAAAGTTGTTTTAAAAAAATTCTTTCAAGCGTATTTTTAACTATCGTAACAGAACAGAGTCTGTTCTGCAACAAGAACTCATTGCAAATATACCGCCATTTACACTTTGTTTCTTCATGGTTTTTAACATTCTTAACTTCATCCACACTTCAATAACATATGCGATGACGTAAATATTGCGGCACTATACTTTAATAAAAATAATATAATAAGCAAGGTGGAACTTCACAATACCCTCCTTTGGAAAATATTCTAGTTTGGATGCAAATTTCCGTAAAAAGTTGCGTTGCTAGTTGTTTGAAAGTCATCAAGGATGAAAATCTATTATAATATCATATAATATGAAGAGATAGTCAATTGATACATAGACTAGGCTTAAACAAAATAATCATTGTTTGTGCCTGGACCTTTGCCTGAATATTGAATATGAATACCTAAACTTATAGCAATCGAAATACTGATTCAATATTAGTATGGTTATTAAATTATATAGTTATTACAAGAAACTTTACAATTGACTGTGTGTATTCATAAAAGGTAAGGTAAAAGAAAAATAGTCACAAGTTGTCTTATAATGACACTCCTCAAAAGTAGGGTTGTTTATTTTTTAATTACAACCAATTAATAACTATCTACACTTACAACTAGAAATAGTACCACTTTGAAATGGAAAAAAAAAATAACTTTATTTCGTACACAATTTTTATTTAAGATAAATAACACAATTTATTAATCTATATTTTAAGTATAATCTCTTCTTAAGATTTTGTTGAGGGTAAAGCTTAAGTAATCATTTCCAAAATTGGAAAGAGGATTGAAGCTTCCCTTCAACAAAACAGTATTATAAGCAAATACAATTAATTACAAATCTGTAACTGGTTATCATTGTAGGCGAACGCACTCAACATTTACCTTTTACTGTTTTACTAACTTATCATTTCTTAACAATTCAAAGACTGAGTGATAAAGTAAAAATAATATATATACAGGGTGTCCCAAGAAGTAGTGATATACTGAAGCTGGGAGGTAGAGGACCAAGAGGGCTATCTAAATCACCCCCATGTATGTTCCGTGATGTTTTGTATTTTCGGAGTTATGACTTTTTTTATAATTTTTCACCTATCGCCGAGTACGATGAGATTTTTATTATTATTGCGGTAGATGCTTGATTTTTTTTGTGTGCTAAGCTGATAGATAGGCCAATTCAGTATGGTAACATTTACTATCGTTAAATCTTTGAATGGAATAAAAAAAACTTAAATGCCACGAATGATAAAATTACCCAATATGTTCACAAATTCAAGGGGCTTTAAAAAGATAAAACCACATCAAAAAAATTACCGTTTTGCTTTTAGAAACTTGCTCTATCTATCAGGTAGCTACCTTGAAAATTTCATTTTATTATTCATAAAACTTCAATCAAAAAATTGAAATTTAAATGTGGCAAGTGCAAAATTAATTAACTTTCTAAATAAATTTCGTTCTAAATCACGCACTGGCCATCAATAGAAAAAGAACAAAAAACAAAAGACGGTTGACGCATGCGAAAATTTTCACGTTGTTTGGTCATCGTTGGTACTTTTCAATAATTTAAAAATTGTGTTTTAATACTGCTAATTGTTCGTTTCTCTAATCATTTTGGCTATTCATATGGACTTTGACTTGCATTACGATTTGGATTAGTGTTATTACCTGGAATCGACGACTTGGCATTATTTAACTGGACTTGAGTTTGCGTGTAAGTGATCATGTTTACTTCACGTGACTACGCAGAAATGCATTACTATTACGGTTATGCTAGGGGGAATGCGGCGGAAGCTTCAACGCTGTACCTGGAACATGTGGAACGAAGAGGCGGGCCTCAACCTGAAACGTTTCCTGACTATCGCATGATCTTAAGAGTACATAATGCATATTTGGAAGGTTACATACCGGGTACCAGATCAGGCCGTATGGCCACTATGCCGGATCCTGATGTAGTAGATGCAGTGGTTGAAGAAGTAGAAAGAGACCCGTCGACCAGTGTGAGAGTTATGGAACGTCGTACCGGACTTTCTAAATCTCAGGTACACCGTACACTACAGAGCGTAGGATATCATCCGTTTCACATAAGAAAAGTGCAACAGTTGAAACCGGAAGATTACAATCGGCGAATTGAATTTTGTCAGGAAATGCTGAGGAGACAAGCTGAAAACGAAAACTTTTTTAACCAAATCTTGTGGACGGATGAATCCCACTTTAAACGCAATGGGATTTTTAATATGCACAATTCTCACTCATGGGCAATTGAAAATCCAAATTTAAAAAGGGAATCGACATTCCAAGAACACTTTAGTGTTAACTTTTGGTCTGGCATACTTAACAGTCAGCTAATCGGGCCCTTTCAGCTGCCAGACCGCTTAGGCGGCAATCACTTTTTAAATTTTCTACGCGTCGATAAATAAATAAATAAATAGTACTGCAGTGTGATGCACCATGCCATTTTGCCTTGGACGTAAGAAACTATTTCAATCAAAGATACCCTGAAAGATGGATTGGTCATTGCGGCCGGGGTGACGCCTGCCTTATAGCCTGGCCTCCAAGGTCCCCCGACCTAAACCCCATTGATTTTTTTGTATGGGGATACTACAAAGACCTCGTCTACTCAAGAGAATGCCGCAATTTGGACGAGTTAACCCGGAAATTGAGAGTAGCAGAAGAAACTATTAAAAATAATAGAAGGAACAGACAATAACAGACGTTTAAAAGACAACTTTTTTCGGCGATGTCGCACTTGCATTGAGCAACAGGGGGGCCATTTTGAAAATGTCTTGTAATTAAACACCTTGTATTTGGTTTTACTTTGTTTGTATTAATCATCGCGTAAATTAAAATTTTGCACTTACCACATTTAGATTTCAGTTTATTGATTGAAGCCTTATGAATAATAAAATGATTTTTTTAAGGGTAGCTACCTGATAGATAGAGCAAGTTTTTAAAAGCCAAAGGGAATTTTTTTTATGTGATTTTACCTTTTTAAAGCCCCTTGAAGTTGTGAACATATTGTGTAATTTTATCATTCTTGGCATTTAATTTTTTTTTATTCCATTCAAAGATCTAACGATAGTTAATGTTACCATACTGAATTGGCCTATCTATTGGCTTAGCACACAAAAAAAATCAAGCATCTACCGCAATAATAATAAAAATCTCATCGTACTCGGCGATAGGTGAAAAATTAAAAAAAAAGTCATAACTCCGAAAATACGAAAAATCGCGGAACATACATGGGGGTGATTTAGATAGCCCTCTTGGTCCTCTACCTCCCAGCTTCAGTATATCACTACTTAGTAAGTAGCATTTGGCCATTTATAATCAGCCGAAATAACCAATAGCAGAAATTTAAAACCTTTCTTAGAATAAGACAGAAATAGGTGTTATGGAACCCTAATTTTCGTCATACATAGTTATTTAGTAAACCTATATAGTAAGCACGTAGACACTTTTTTACCAGCTGATGAGACATTTATATATTTTTAATGATTTTAATTTCGTAACTATTACTAATGCAATGCATGAAAATTTAGTTTTTAATATACTTTGTACGTAAAACTTTAATCGCAAGTAAAAATGGCAGTCTAAGACAATACTTTACACTTTAATTTCATAAAAATTCAGTTCACAAGGTGGTCAAGGAGTCTCTTTTAATGATTATTATTTATTTTTAATTTGGAGGAGCATGCACCGTCACACAACTCACATTAACTCTCCGGGTGAACTAATAGTTCCCTGATCTCTAATATAGGACTGAAAAGTCCATTAATAGAACTCTGATTACGTTTTTGTAACTTTGTAACACATAACAAACCAAAAAGACGAATGTTTAATTCTTCATAGGTACTTCTAATATATATTTTTAACTAAATACTCATCATATTCGGGACGCATAAAAAACGGTACATCCACAGTATTACAATATATTCCCTACAGTAGTGAAACGCCTTTGATGTCGGGCGACGCCGCCACTTGTGTAAGTACGTACGCTGTCACGCGCAAATGTGCTAGGGTTGTCACAAAGTGGAAAATAAAATATACGTCATTATTATGCAACAATGTATTTACAAGTACGTAACAATTAGCTAGTATGTATTTACAGATATTGCACAGCCAGATATATTTACACAAGATTTTATTTTTAGACATTTTAAGTTTTTTATTATTAAATTTAACCATGTAATTTATTCGCCTGCGTATGAACAACTTGAGCATAAATGTGTGTGTCGTTGCCGCTTCATTACATCAAAGCAGCTACACGGATTTCAACAATTTTTAGTACACGGGTAGCTGGGCTGGGCATCCGCGATGGTTATAGGATACTTTTTACCCGTCTACGCGAATGAAGAACCTTCTAATCATTAATAAATACAGAGTATGAGGTGTTACATTTAAAGACAAAAATGAAATTGTCTAGAACATAAAGATTAACATTCATTCACACCGACACTTAACATACATTAAAATTATATAGTATTTCATTCATGAATAACTAACTACCTAAATCTCGCTAGGTAAAGGTTCAATGACTACAGCTGACGCGGGTAGGTAGGTACCTACAAAGTTATAGCATAAACGAACTTAGGCCTGTATGAACAAAGGACACTAAAGTTTCGAAATCGCGCATAAATTGCTGTTTCGTATAATAATTCCATACCCACTGACTCATAAATATTTTATTGTGAACAGATTCGTAACTTGCTATAAAAAAATGTATAACAATAAAAAAAAACAAAATGCGCTTTACCCGAAACGCGATCCAAACTACCAAAAAAATCGGTTTCAATGCCATCGCAATATCATTATCGAGCGAAGCTAGTCTAAAATAATAGTGCTCACTTGACGATATTACTTCCAACATTTAGGTTATAGGTTGAAGTTAGGTAACTACGTAATAACGTAATTGCAAGATAAACAATCTTATCTCCCATCACGGGGAAAACTATGAAATCTTAAATCCTTATTTAATGTCGTCGATGTACACGGAACAGATACGCACCATTGTTATAAAACAAAATAATTTACCGCTCACTCAAAAGCATGTACGCGCCTGAAAGTTTAAGAACGCCAAGTGGCCAGTTGGCGTCCGCGGCCCGCGCCGCCCGCTTCCCCGCGACACACCGCACCGTTGCTCTGCGCAAGTACATTCGTTGCTCAACTGTGGTACATTCGATCATGAATTCATGATTGTTAGATATCCTTCATTATATTTCTTCATGGTAACACTTTAGAGGATGCAGTCACAGACTAATAAGAGATACTACGTATCAGACTGCCAACTCAGAAACAAATATTATTTGCACTAGGCAACTATATTTAATCTGTACGATTAGTGTTAACTGACGTTCATTTTTTTTCTATTCGAGATTGCACTATGGCAAGGGATCGTAACATATTCAGCCAAAGTGGTCTAGGTTCATTGAATGAGGTCTAATATTTAGAATGAATAGTTCCCGGCACGTAAATTTGAACACGTAACTTCAGTAATTGTATTTACGTGATCAAATTATATGCTGAAAATTATACCTCAGTGGCAAAAAAATAAAACACACATTATTTGTTACAGATTTATTTTTCAATTTCTTTTTAAATTTGTCATAAGCTAACTTCTGTATTGCAATGAATACGTCTGTCCCCTTTAATATTTTGTTGGTTGTGTTGCGCCTTGCGTGCTTGCGCGCCCGACCACGCGTACCAACTTGCTCGTAAATGCGCCACTAGTCAGGGCCATTAACATGCTGAACCGGATCTCGAATAAAACAGATCTGTTTAACTGTTCTCTGACTGAATTCACAAAAGTCGCAAGTGAATTACTGTGTTATCCAGATATAAATTAAGTATGTGTTATATTTGTTAAATTAATGTGTGTCTTTCAATCATGCCATGTCTTTTCGTTTCTAGTTCTTTGTTATTATGTTTTATGTATCACGTGTTGGATTACTCTGTAAGTGATATGTATACCTATTTAATAAAAAAATAATAAAAAATATAAAAAAAATAAAAAGAAACATAATTGTAAATCGGACAGTCAGAGCAATGAAATGACTGAGAATAGTTTTGTGCTCGGCGCAGTCAAATAAACAAAATGAATTCTTGCACATAATGTTTGCTAGTTCTGCGGGCGATAATTTTGGAAAATCATCACGATTTAAAGACTTCAACCACTAAATATTTTCTCAGAGCACGGGAAATGGTGTAAAATAGCGTCCTTTCGCAAAGTTCTACAAACACAGCACTGTTAAAACATTTTGCAAAAAGCAAGACAGGGTAAACACAACGACATCACTCGATAACACATTACTGTGACAGTGACAGAATGAATTTCGATAAATAATATATAGATGACATGACGAGTGTATTGACAACCCAACAGCTAATCACAGCAGAGAAAAACGTCAGTCAAGATTAAAAACAACATGGCGCTAACGTACGCGTTTTGTTATACGAAGATTACCAGCTGTGGATGCAGTGTCCATGAAATAACTTACTTTTATAATTAGTTGTAACAAAACGAGTAGTTTAATAGCTTGATTGTTATTCTAATATAAATTTAATATTTAGAATGCGATTCCCGCCATTATATTTTAAGTTACGACATTTCTAATTTTAAATAGTACTTTTACGTTTGATTTTACTGAAGCTGGGAATGTAGACATACCTTAGAAACTAGAGGAAGAACACAATTGACAAGATTTCATATTTGGCTATAGCCCTAAATTGATATCCAATGTATAGAAAAATGCATATTTTTTTGCTAAAAAATTAGCTGAAAGTGCTAAACCGGAAGATGACGTCATGTAGAGGATGGAAGGTCTGTGCCTTCCATAGATTAAAAAGAATCTCTTTACCGGTTGTCACTAAGTCACGTTTGACAGTAAAATCCAAATATGTAATTGCTTTGTCTTGCTGAAATTTCGTTCGTGCACTATTTTCCCGTTTACGGTTGTTCTACTGTGACTCTGCTTTTCCACGAACACTGATTTGCACCTTTTTTACGACTCGGTTTCTCCACGGATATTGATTCTAACACGTTGAAGAGTCGACTTTTCCACGGATTTGAGAAATGAAGAACTCCGACTGACTCACTCATGCTGATAGCACAAACTTGGCACGAGTAGAGACGCTCATGAATTGAATATACTCAAAGCTGTGATAAGTATTGCGTGGCCGCCTTAAGTTAAGAGCTGCAAAAGGTATCATAATTACAACGCAACACTCAAGTCGATAATGCAGTGGGGTACGTGGAGGTACGCTGAGTCGCCAACATATGTTTTGTATAATGTCGTATGACTCCAGAGCATCGCGTATGAAACAAATTGTAAACTGTTTTGTACCATTTTGTATTGAGCAATAAAGATTAAATAAATAAAATATCTCTTTCATTTATCTGAAATAAATTACTAAACAGTGTGAAATTTTAGTGGTTGTTTTCCCGCAGCGATGATTTTAAACATAAAACTGGACAACTTTCGCCAAGGAACATAAGTCGAAATATGAAAAAAATCCAGCTCGCCAAAGTAGATTTGATCAGCAGATTGCATATTTTTTATGGGAAGTCGAAATTAAATTATATAATGTCAACAATAAGACATATTTAATAAAATAAATTGTTTATTTTAAAGCTAAGAGTAACAGTAGTAGCTTTAAGCATAACATATCACACACGCTCATCCGCCTGCAAGACACCATTCAGCTTTATTTCCTAGAGGAAGTGCAAATAACTATTTTCCAAATCCAAATAGCCGTTATTTTAGACGTTTTTACGTAAAAATATTAAGTTTTTGCGGAAGACATATTCACCGACATTTGTCAAATTTGTAAACAAATATTTGAACTATTACTAAATGTCAATACTCAATAGATAAGTACTCGTACTCTAGGTGACATTACGGCTGACACACACGACAGATGCCCGTTTGGTGTATTTAAGCAGATTATTTGACTTCTGTTTGCTAATTAGGCTCTATTTTACAAACATACGTTCACTAAATTTACGAAACCATATCGGAGTAGGTTTACTGACATAATATAGTTATTAAAATCGTTTGCGTGTACGGCAGTCTTTTGATAAACATAAGATTTTTTTCCTTGGCAACACACATCCACTAAATGACGTCATAATGGCGGTTACGCTTTTCTAGAATGAGTAACTCTAAAACTTGATTTTTGCTTCGAAATGGAGGCTTTCGAGGAAAATAAAAAATACTTCCGAACTACATAATAAAAAGGATTGGTCTGAAAAATTAAATATTGTAAATTTAAGCCGCTTTCGGTGCGATTATTTCCGGAAATATCCACAAAATCAAAACATTTCTTTATGAAACCACGAAATGATTTTAAAAAATCCGACCGTGACACACATTGATATTTGCTGAAAAAAATCTATTTGTACTTTCGGTTACGGTTACGCATGGAGTTGCCCCCCTAGTTTTTTTTAAAATTCTATTATTAACCATCAAACTAAGTAGCGGCTTACACAAGACTCCTATATTCCAAATGTCATCAATATACATCTTGTATTTTTTGAGTAAAATGCCTGTGACATGGACGAACGGACGGACGCACGGACATGAAGAAACTATAAGGGTTCCGTTTTTGCCATTTTGTCTTAAAAGAAATGAGATCGCATAAAAAAACATGAATTGTAAAAAACCAAGTCTCGCATTTCAGTTCATCTACCGTAAAAAGTTGTGAGATCCATGCAATACCAAGACGGTTAATTTATTCAGTCCCTACTCAAGAGTCCTTCTGTCTTAAGTTCTAACCTAACAACATCTTATAGTCACCATTATCAATATTAATAATTTAAATAAATAGATTGAGTTGGCCATCGCAATAAACAATCTAATTTAATATAATATGTATGACTTGTGAGATACATTGTGTTTTCATGTGATGGCAAAGGCAGTCTATTCAAGTCTTTATATTTTTCTTTTGAAAAACGTATCGATATCCTATCACAAAGACACAACAACTTTTTTAAAACCGTATTCGAAAAAGGAGAAGGTTCTGTTTTCCACTATATGTATTTATTTTATTTTATGTATGTTCACCTATTTCTCACTGGACCAATTTTAAAAATCCTTTTTATTTGAAATAAGTTTACTTCTGAGGTGGTCCCATTGTCACAAAGTCAGGATGTTATAGGTATGATGGGGAAATCGAAGGCAACCCTCAAATTTTATAGACATCAACACCGTGTTTTTTGGTATCCTATAATTTACCTGTTAATCCGAGCAATTATTCCCAAATTCAAATTTCGAAAACAATAATAAAATCTGCCATTCCCTACGTTCTGTTTCAGTTACTACTTACACATAGTATGAATCAAATAAATAAAAAACCCAGTGTATATTGCGATGTCAGCAAGCTTCAAACGTGCACTCTACAATAAATATTGAACGACTTTCAAGGCAACTTTATTGCACACTGTCTCTGTACAAAAAATGCTTCCGCTATTGTGACGTCATACGCAGCACAAAATTTCTGACAGTGTTTTCGGTCGAATGACGTACAGATTATAAAACCCTATTTTTAATAAAAAAAATTAAATAAATAACATTTTTATCGAAAAACAAAAATTGGCCGAAAAACATTAATATAACATTAATTATACAGGGTGATCAATTCAAATGGGTCAGTAGGGAGAACTCAGAAACTATGAGAGATAGCGAAATCTGTTCTTAGGAACCATGGCGTCGATTTTAAATTTAATAATAATGGCATTCAAATTGTTTAACTTTCGAGGGAATTAACCTTTGCATCCAGGAAAATGGCTACATCTTGAACATTTACTTAAAGAAAATTATCATATTATTTTTTCTTTCAATTGTTTAGAAGAGATTCCATTAAAAATGTATTCCTTGTGACTTATGATTCGCACCATCAACAATAACAACGAAAATACTTGCAGAATTTATAAAGTTAAGTATAAATTAAAAATAATAATGGCATTATTATTAAATCTAAAATCGACGCCATGGTTTCTAAGAACAGATTTTGCTATCTACCATAGTTTCTGACTTCTCCATACTGACCCATTTTAATTGATCAACCTGTATATACATATTGTATAGATTCAGTTGCAAACAAGGTTACTTGAAAGTAATTTAAAGGAGGTAAATAAGCTACTTTTTAATTTTCAGTCTGATTTTAGAGTGAGTTTTTATTTATTGCTAAACAAGTTATTTATATACCGGGTGTTTAAATACTTCAAGTGACAGAAATTTCATGAAAAGTGCCATACGATGATTTATATCTTGGAGTAAGCAATATTAACGTAGCAATAAAAAAATACATATTAGGTTAGCCGATATCGATAGTCAGAATCTCAGAAATATCGATAGAAAACCTGTTCAATCCTTTTTAACATTTGTATTTCGCTTTGAGTTTTCCGCTCCTTGTTAATTAGTGTTTAATGTATTTGATGTTAGTTTACGTATTCCATTACTAATTTATAATACCTACTTATTAAACTTAGTCTTTCATCGTCCTAACTTGACTCGATCTCTAATGACAAATCAATATTTTGAAAAAAAGCGACGTATATTTTTAAAATATAAAACTCATAGTTACCTACGTAATAGTTTTAAAGTAAGTCAAGCCACATTGACCGAGAAACTTAACATTAGAGTGGGAAATCATCTTCTTCCGTAACAATATAAGGGAATAGTCAATGTTCCAACTGCAATGTAAGATTTTCCTACTCGTCAAATAATGTATTAGTCCCGTACGAACTGGAATAATTTATCGAAAATTTTATTCGTTTACTGGGAAGGAAATGAATCTTCTTTTAAGAGTATATCCAAAGGACGTGAAGATAATCAAATATTCAAGTCGCAGCTTGCTCACCATCATGCATGTAGTTAATCAAATTGTATTCTTAATTATTTCATCAGGATGTTGACAACTTTTCACTGTGCTATGTTAAATAGAACGACATTTCAAAAATAGAAATACTGGTGAGAAAACTACTTCAACGTCATAAAGACTCCACGAGATACAACAACGTTACAATCACACTTTTGGACTTTCCAAAAAACGCTCCATACTAAACCGTAGGAAGGTGTGACGTCACACCTCCCTACCTGGTAAGGGCAAATTAAGAAGTTTGTTCTGAAGCTATGTTAAAACTAGCGTCTATCAGAACGGTTTCGTAACAAAAGTTACTATACGTTTCATGGATTATTCAATGATATTATTATTTATTAATATTTTCGTTCTTTAAAAATGGACATTTTTAGATAACTTTAATGTGTCATAAAACGAAATATAGGTGTCAAACTTCTTTTTTAGGATTTCCACCTTCATTACTACCAGTTCGCATCGAAATTGTATTATTATTTGAGTACAGTGAACAATATCTATTAAATACATACAAATAAGTACTATACCTACCTAGAGCGCGGGATTGGTTCATATTTATCAGATAACATAAGTATGATTAAGAAACCAGCAAACTTTTGGTATTTTATTAGTGTTATGGCAATTTCATGCCTGATTTCATCGCGGATTTGATAAGTCACTACATACATCCGGTGCAGGCGGATAGATTCAGCGTTCCACACCACAAAGAATTAACACTTGTTTCATACATAGTTCATAGCAACATTCATGAGGTGGCAACTATGTCAATGAAAGTAAGTGATTTACTTCGAGTAGTCATGTCTAGTAGATTGTGTATATGTATTCGTACGAACTTAAATAATTATTAACTGGGCCGACCCCAAAAAGGTTATTGTGAAATTGCCCATATCTCCATATGGGCAAATTCATAATAAACTTTTTGAGCTTGTTTTACAAAGAATCAAGTCAAATAAGAGCAATAAGACCTTGATAAATAGTAAAATGTGTCCGAAAAAAGTCAGCTTTGCAGCAATGTGCCGTACATTTTGTATGAGTGTCAGAAAACTGACGATCTGACTGTTCATAATATAAACTTTTGAGACTTTTGTTTAATTCGTTAAATCGATAGGGCTCATGTTTTGGAATGAAACTTACATAAAATCCAGTTTGAGAAAATATGCGGGGCAGTTTTTTTTAAATGCCTTACATGTATGGTAAAGTTGACGAAAGTGCGACTAGACGACCTATTTTGCATTGGAGCTTGAATTTAGTCCTATCTCGTAGCCATGTCTGGTAACTAGCTAAGAAACAGGAATTGTGATTTCCCATCTTGCACAGAGTACCTTTTTATAGCTGCCATGCTACCAAATGAGAACGATAATCGTAAAGATGTTATAATATAAGTTACACCAACTAGGTACAAGCAGTTTATAAAGAATCTTACTACTCGGTGAAAGCATTTTTTTGATGACAGGCATTAATAAGACTAGATTTACTAAGATATTGTATCCTTTATTTTCTTTTTTTATTAAGTTTATTTATGTTACTTGTAACTTGAAGTTGAACTGTGGCTGTGCTTAATTTGTATTAAGTATATGTGTAGCCATATATCTTGTAAGAACTTGCTATCATGTTGCAATAAACGTATTATTATTATGATTATGAAGATAAAAAAGGATTTTAAGGATTGGGACTAAATGATTCCAGTTTCGTAGCCAGCTTCGAATAGGGAATATTTTTCCCATTTCGAAACTACGAGTAGCTACCAAACCGGGCTACGAAATGGGACTCCAGGATTCCCGTTTCGTAGCCAGCTGTAAAGAGGGAATATTTTTCCATTATAAATCTGGCTATGTAATGGAACTAAAGGGTATTGTTAGGTTAACTCCAAATTGATGTCTATTATTACCTCAGATTTGCACAAATGTTACCTATATATACCTTAAACGTTATGTTGACTGGCCTTTGCTGGGAAAGTGTTTTCGATGATGTCTAATTTAACGAAAAACCGTTACCCAGTGAACGGTTTGGTTTTTTGCATGTAGACAGAATTTAGGTTAGACAGTGACGTAGATTCTATCCCGTAAATTAGTTCCTAAAAACCGAAATCTAAAAAAAAATTGCCTATGCGTGAAAATAGATGTCTTTGATATTTAGTTTTTTTTTACCTCAGACCTAAATAACCGCAGGCATGTATGTATCCTAGTATATGTCATTAAGAATGATGTTAGGGCAATCCCATTTTCTATAAATTTAAAACAGCCTTTTTGTTCACTAATTTCAGGTATCGCTTTTTGAAACTATTTTGATGGTTCAATTAGGTTTGACTCTTAGAATTCTACCTCAGAACAGGAGATTAAATGAAAACTTACATGAACCTGCACTTATCAAAATAATAAACGCTCTTACTAAACCTGTATCCTTTGCTGAAGACATGCGTAGATCTGATTATGCGAAACAAACGCTATGGGAATCTATTGATCGAGATTTCAGCTCTTCGAGCCAGCACTCCAAGCGCAATCACCGTGCACCACTCCGGCAACGAGCCAATGCGATGAACAGTTCCATGGCGCAGCCCAACGCGAAAGCCGTCGAGAACGAGTTGACACATGTCTTGTCCAAGAATACCAAGTCTGAACTACTCACGGCACCATATCTCGAAAAAAAAGGACGCAACGATTATCTTGTTCTTCAATCTCAAAACTTGGACCCATTCGTTACAATCGTACCCAACCACATATATTATGACGCTGAAAAGAAATGTGTCAACTGGTTAGACGCTTGTAGTTTAAAGGGTATCAGAGCCCATTTATTGACGAAAGTTCAGTCTCCTTATAAGTAATATATAGTGTAATAGACCCTTACTAGTTGCGCAACAGGTGTCCCTACAAGAATAACACCTCGACGAGAGCTGCTATTGTACCCCAGCTTTACCCGGATTACACTTACTATCGGGCTTTATTCATGTTGTTTTTTATATTACCTATATATTTCGCATGCGTATTTCTATTAAATGAATAGTGAAACGATTCAGAACTCGTTCAATCAATAAACTATCATGTGTATTTAAATAACAATGGATCATATAAATAAAACATTACAAGATATTTTATTATTATTTATTTGTTAGTCGCAATTGTTATCTTTACATTAATAAACAGCAGTTTATTAAGTATCACCAGAGTTTGGTTCATTCATTACACATAATTGATATTTATTTAAATATGTTCAGTGCTTATTATAAAGTTATCTTGATAAAGTACATGTGTGATTTTATTGTAAGTTATATGTAATACAACAATTCGTCGATTCGCATAATTTATTTTTCCCATTCATAATGACCTACTTCGTGATACTAAGCTTATTTAACAGTGCAACCATCACTTGTGAAATAAAAAGTAATGAAATGCCATCACAATTAGTATTACATTAATTTAGATGTATTTATTCCACCTAACAAACAATTATATTATGTAACAGATTAAACTTATAATATTCGTTGTTCTAGATAACAAAGGAAAAGTTACATTTATTTTATCTAAAATAAGAATTTTAAAATGCAACTTAAACTGGCAGTGGCAAATATAAATGAAAATCTATCACTTTTGGCACAATCTTCTTTCTATCGTTAATCATTGTCTTCGAACAAAAGTAAACTTCGCTTTAAAAATGAGAGCTTAAAATGAAATAAATGAAAGCATGATTTGAAAAATAAATGTACTAAATCGTTGAGTTATAAAGTAACCAAGTTCCCGGTACCAGTACCCGGTACCGGCCGCCACGTGGATGCCCTCATAGGACATACGTCTTCCGCGAGGGTTATCTGCAACCTCAGGTATGGTAGACAGCTAGGCTAAACACATTAAACTTTAAGAATATTGAATATTTCCCTATCTACATATCATTATAATGATTTATTTAAATCTTATGGCACCAAAGACGACGTGCTTCTAAGAGCACCCATAATGTATACAAGACAGAGTCCACCATCGTAAACATTAAGCAATAATATGTATTAATAACATTCGTTTATCTAGTTAACTAAGCTAGCTGTATTGTCCTGAAAAGTTTAATTTCCTTATTTCTAATTAGGTATAACTATGTAACAAAGTTCAGATTTTGCATTCGACATCGAGTATCAGATGACTACAAAATTACATTTGAGACCACGTGGTTTGACAATGTATAAGAAACAACTTATTAGATAATTATGAATATAGCAGAGCGTAACTTACGAATAATAATAATATTAGTAGAGATTTCAATTGACAATTGATTGGTATAATATATAAATATTTATCATAATATTATTAAATTAAGGTAATTATAAAAAAGGTTGTCTATCATTACCAGTGACAGGATAGTAGAATTGACAGCGAGGCGGTGTAAATACCGCGTGGCCCTGTCGCCTAGTTACGCCTAACGCTGTAAAAAAAATAACTTTCGTACATAATATTACAGTAAACTGTTATATCTTAGCACATGTTTTATATTGGTTTAGTTTCTAATACCTTCGTTCATCCACTTCTTGATTTAGAGCTTTTATTTAAAGTATTTTTGTCAAGGTTTCTAATGATTACTAGTGAGTACTATGGGGAAATTAGTGAATGATAGACAAAACACATTTGAACAAAGAAGACTAACCTGTTTTAGTCGTACGATTATCTAAGCGTTCCGTATATTGAGGCTCGCTTACAAATGGCACAGGAAGGAAAGGATAATAGTAAAAGGGAGGAGGAAGTTAGGGCTGAGTGCCGACTGTGCGTTGAAATAAAATCGGGGGGGAGGAGACTCGAAAACTTCGACTTCTTCGAAGTAAGGGTACACATCGGGGAAGATGGAACTGGTTATCCAAGCCGCATGAAAATTAGTAAAGTGGAGAGTTAGTAAGCACATTGTATTTTATTTTAAATGGGTAAATAGACGACACCTACTGGTAGATATATCCATTTGACTCATTACCTACTCATGAAGCTGTAATATGAATGCATTTCTTTGTCGTTAACAGGTATCCAACTTACTTTTAAAAATGAGCATTGTTTATCAACAAAAATAGCTTTTCCACAATTATAATGTTACTACAGGGTGACAAAGGGGTTGACAGGTAGCGGGAACAGGATATTTGACGCCAGCTTGCTAGCGCTCACCGTCAAATCCCATTGTCACCTTGCTTCGTACCTCTCTTGCCGTTTACGTATACTTAGATATAGTTAATATCATTATCATTAACTATTTATGTATCAAATTAAAAGGGAATATAAACTTGTTGAACTCACTCCTTGCATCGCTGGGCATTCCGGGCGGCGACGGCGGCCACTTTAAGGTCAACCGATTTCGAGGGGTCCTTATTGAGTTGGATGGACTCGAAGCATCCCGTCATGCCGGGATAGGACCATAGATTCAGAGCCTCGGGCATGCCACCTGAAAATAAATAGTGACTAAAAAACTGCTCCAGGGTATAGTCGTTTATTCACAAGAATACCATTACTGAACAATATTTCTACAAACTGATAAAAAATGCATGAGTATTACGAAGTATTTAAATTATTGAAATAAAACACTTAATGCTTGTTTACATCCATCCTAAGTTAAAAATCGACTAACTTCTCTTTCTTCTTTTATTATTATAACATTAAAGCCGTTGGGAAAACCCTACTTTATTACAACGAACTCATATCACATGAAATTGCTATACTCACCAATGTATATGTTCGAGTCCGCATTCATGACGCTTGTGATTCCTTCATATACTTGAGTTTTAGGGGACGGAGATCCATCGACGTTCAGTTCTACTACTTTACTATTATACATTCTAACTATGATCTGTAAAGAAATACACTAATATGAAATAGGTGTCACGAAACCAAAATCATTAAAATTCTTGATAAACATATACGAATGAATAATAAATGTGTAGAATGATACGTGGACTTACTACATGTCGCTCGCCGTTGCTCACATCCACGGCTTCGTAGGTAAGCGTCATGGGGCCGGCTCCTAGATCCAATTCAAATACGGCACGCGCGTTCTCCACTAAAAATACATAATAGTACATCACTGCAGACGCCGGGAAAGAAGGACTTGCCGGGTGAGTAGGGATAGTGATACGAAGCCGGGAAGCACTTCTCACGGCCAGAGGCCTGAATAGTGCTTTTCTCAAACATATGCAATGAAATAAAAAAAATACACCACTCAAAAAACTACACGACAAAAGTGTTTATTTTAATTTTCCCTCCAATCCCTCCATAATGTTTTTTTATGAAAGTTGTCCGTATTTCGCGTGTGTAGTGTTCGACTAGACCCTATTAGGGCCGTTATACACAATCTGATAATAAGAATCTTAATTTCTACAATAAATAAAATAAATGTAGAAGATTTAAAATACTGTCTATGGTCTCTGGTGACAAGCGTATAGACAATATTTTTCATTTTTTCATTAACATATGAATCATACACATTTGGGCTCTTAATATCAGTTCGTGTGTAATAGGCATTAACGCGGTCATTTTTAGTCCGATAAACATTCCGCTCCTATAAAAAAACTATATAATTCAGCTGTCTAGCCTGTTCACGAACACTGGCGCCATGTTTACATTAAAATTCCTTCAATTTTGTATGAAATTCCTTTACAGTTTTCTCAAGTTGTTCCGCCCGAAACGTGATACTTGAAGCGCACGTAATGACGAAAGGGTCTAGCAGTCCTAAGAACACTGTATGCGTAATATCAGCCTTCGATCTTCTTTTGTTTCAGACTAATTCACGAAAATGTTAAAAAATGTATACTGCTCCTCAAATTACAACCAAATCCCTTGCGGGGGCCACTCTTGTTAGTTTAGCCTGCTAGACACTTTCATTGCATGTTTGAAAAAAGTACTTAACATTTGTAGTTTTAAACGAATAAAAAAGTTTCCCTCCAAAGGAAACGGGATTTTACAGAATTGTATTCAGTATATTTTATTGTTGTTTTATCATATTTATCATAGATTAGTAAGAAAAAAAACCGGCCAAGAGCATGTCGGACCACGCTCAGTGTAGGGTTCCGCAGACGTTCATACAAAAAAATGCACACTACCGATGAGAAAAATGCGATATAAAAAAGTGCACTAGCAAAAGAGCGTATCTCCATGGTACTTACGTCCTTTTGTTGAGAAAATAACTCAAAAACAGTATATTCATGATCATGTTGAAAACAATTTTTGTTGATAGTTATTATTCACCTTTATCTTTGTAATTTTATTCATGTTTTTGGACATATCGTTTAGAAAATAGAGGAGGGGAGGGGGGGACAATTTATGCAACTTTCCGAAAATATCCACTAAATCAAAAAATGTTATTACAATTTGTCATGTTTTTGCCATTTTGGCTACGGAACCGTAAAAGCATGACATATACAGCTAAGTTTTTAATTTGGTCACGACAAACGAACAAATGTCACGTCGGGTGTTATAACATACAAAATAAAATCGATATAAAAGTATGATATTTGTAAGTAAATTCAAGCACATGACTAGATGACTAAGTAAGTAAGTAATACGTTAAGATGATATACAACATATAAAGATTCATTTGTAGACTCGTAAAGTTAATCCTACTGTCTGTATCTTAATTGTGATTATAGTATGACTTTTATAATCAAGATAAAACTACGTTTGTGCGGAACCTTTATCTTACCTCTTAAAAGGAAGTAGTCTCCCTGGCCGCGGCCGCTGTTTTCCCGCTGGTACATCAGAACTCCGTCGGCGTTGGTGGTAATTATAGCGACTCCAAACTCCACAGGGTGTACGCTGCTGTTGTGGATTAAGTTCTCAGCTGCCAACTCTAGATAGCCGTTCCCGTCAAACGCAACGCTTTGATGAAGATCGAGAGCTGATTGAAATACAAAATAGGATTGTAATAATGCCTCGTGACATAACATAAATGTGGGTCTCCCTCGCGATCCCTAATAACGTTTGTCCTAATATCAACATGCTCTAACTCATTTGTTCTAATGGGCATTTAGTCCTAACAATTATTAGTCATAACATTTTTTCCATAATGTAATGTTTGCCCTAAAACTCATTTGTCCGAGTTTGCTAACCATAAATATCCGTATCCCTAATATGTTTTTCCATAACGTATATATGGTATTTACAAATAGGGCACAGGATATTATGGATTCCAATAAAGACCTGATAGGAAGAACTGCGACAAAATTGAACATGGGTCAAGAATCGAAAACTGTAGGTTAGGTATGTATTGTGATCATGTAGAGCGGAGTGAGCGGACGTTCAAAATCTGTCAAAAACTAAAAACTGTAGGTTAGGTTTGTATTGTGAACATGTAGAGCGGAGTGAGCGGACGTTCAAAATCTGTCAAAAACTAAAAACTGTAGGTTAGGTTTGTATTGTGAACATGTAGAGCGGAGTGAGCGGACGTTCAAAATCTGTCAAAAACTAAAAACTGTAGGTTAGGTTTGTATTGTGATCATGTAGAGCGGAGTGAGCGGACGTTCAAAATCTGTCAAAAACTAAAAACTGTAGGTTAGGTTTGTATAGCGGAGCGAACTGCGACCCTTGCGAAAACGAATTACCAAAAGAAAAGTAGGTTAGGTTAGAACTGTGACCCTTGAGAAAACGAAATGCCACCATAATAGTAGGATAGAATATCCTATCCTACTATTATGGTAGCATTTCCTTTATATTGGGGTAATCACAATTAGGGAAAATAATCGCCAGGACAAATAATGGTAGGTAATACAATAATAGAACAAACTACATTAGGCCATATACAGTTACGTAAAATAATGATTAAGACATTATTATGATCGTTAGGTTTAATAATAATTATAATAAATTAATAAATAATAATATAATAATGGGAAATATATATGGTTAACAGTATAAAACTTAAAACTAACGATAAAAAAGTTCTCCCATGTCTCTGCCGGACGGCAGGGTGCCCAGAAGGCTGGCAGCATTGCCACGCTGAATGGCAATGCTGATTCTCTGGGCTAAGAAAGTGCCAGCCCTCTGATCACCCGATGCATCGCGTAACCTCTTTAAAATATCTGTAAAGAGTGCTGCCGCGCTCGTCCCCCACGGCCCCAACGTTTCTACCCCAAACGGCTCAAACATGCAGCTACTACTTATGGCTGCATATTTGCGCCACTTGAGGCACTCCGCCGAGTCTGCAGCAGCGCCGGCTCTCACATCCGTTGATGGAAGATGGGACGGCGCGAATGTGTCGACACAAGTTGCGTCCCATACCAAAGGCCGACCCATCTTCCACGGCATCAGCATCATTCCATCGGGCCTCTTCCCGTCGTCGCGGGTTAAGCCGACCGGTTCAAGGACCGCCGGTGCTCCCGCGCTAGCAAGGGCCCGACGGATGATATCGTTGAGAGCGGCGTGGCGTGGGATACGCCCAACGCTTCTATGGGAAGATAAGCCGTGGTGACCGAGGCGATCCACCTGGGTGTTGCACGGGCAGCGGTGAGGCGTAACACACTCAGCTCCCAGGCGTAGAGAGGCTGCCATTCGGAAAGTTGTGTTGTCGAGGACCGTTCCCAAATTCTTCGAAGGCAGAGCATGGCGAGGAGACGCGCGCGCTCTGCGGGACTGGTAGACGTATTGAAAAGGTTATCCCGCACCATCCTACAGAGCGGCTCATCCCATCACCTCTGCGAACGGGCAAACTCGGGCAGATCACTGACTGAGCATGCCTGCCTCCATGCATCCTGTGCTTCCTCTAGGTAGGGCACAGTTAAATTGTCGTCTGATCTATTTCATATTTTAGCTATAAGAGATTTTGTGCTATGAACCGAAGACAAGAAAGCAGGGAGGGAAACATGGGAAATTTGGCGTATGCCCAGGCCTCCATGACGAATTGGCAAACAGGCCTGGGTCCAGGATCTTTCTGAAAGGTTTATGTTAAATATTTTGATAAAGGTATCATGAATGATGGAATCTAGTCGTTTCAAAAGGTTTGGATGCTTTCATAGATGGCTACAGCGAAGAAAGTATGTCAATTTTGGTGTAAAAAGGCAATGACGGATGATTGTGTAGGTTACGTGGTGATAAGTTTCAAGGAGACGTTCGGATAGGATATCAAACTTTTGAATTTGGGAGTCGATAAAAGAGGGAAAGGATTCGTCTAGAATAGGAGAACCTAAGAGGTAGAGTGAACTTTTGTCTATTACTTTAATGTCGGGTGTGACATGCTGGAATTTCGAGATGGTCAGGTATTTGTTAGGGTGTGAGTCCGGGATAAAGATTTCGCACTTAGAGGTGTTCAGGTCTAAGCCTATGTTTCTAAATTTGTCTGCAAGCGTACTTAGGTCTTCCAGAACCTCATTCACTCCACCGCCTAGGGTACCATCGTCCAAATACCAGACGTTAAATTTTGATTTCAGATCTTTGATATTGGATGGATTGCGAGGCTGAAGAGTGCAGGACCGAGGGGATCGCCCTGTTGGCAACCGACAGCAGATGAGATGGGGTGATTTTGGTAAAGGAGGTTAGACGGTGAGCTGTAGCATTGCCATATGAAGTTGTAGATAAGAGGAACGTTTTCTTTAACCTCGGACAGTAGTGTGCTTCTGACATTGAAAGGCGATGTGCTAGAATTTGAAGACAAAACAGTATTCCTGGGTGTTACTTTGGACTCTAAACTGCAATGGAATGCGCATATAGCCACTCTTGCAGGTAAACTAAGCTCCGCAGCCTATGCAGTGAGGCGAATCAGACAGTTAACAAACGTCGAGACGGCAAAGCTCGTGTACTTCAGTTATTTTCATAGTGTAATGTCATATGTAATTCTGTTGTGGGGCAAGGCGGCGGACATACAAACCATCTTCGTACTACAAAAACGGGCAGTACGCTCAATCTATGCACTGGGAGCTCGTGCATCACTGAGAGAAAAATTCAGGGAAACCAATATTCTCACCGTAGCATCTCAGTACATTCTCGAGAATATTATGTATGTTCGGAAAAATCAACATGATTTCAAACACAACAGTGACATTCACCACTACAATACAAGAAATAAGAACAAGCTTGCCATGCCTGCTCATCGTCTCCGCAAGGTCGGAACTTCGTTCGTGGGGAACTGTGTACGCTTCTATAACAAAATACCTACCGATGTAGTGAATTTACCTTCCAGCAAATTTAAGTCCCACATAAAACGTCACCTACTAAACAAGGCGTATTATACTGTAAATGACTTTTTAGACGATAAAGATGTCTTTAAGCCAGTAGTTTAGTCTTGTGTATGTAAAGTAAGCATTATTTTAAGAGGTAATAATAGTTCGCATTTAATGTAACATGAGAGCACATTTGTTGTTTCTCACCGGGCAATACTATTAGTGTTTAATGCCCGGCAGTGTGAGCATGTCATGCTCGCTTAAAGGTCTTTGCTTACGGTGGCGTCGTTGATCGGGTCACAACCTTCCCTAAAATATGGTTGAGGGAGGCGATGGCTGAGATATGCGTCATGCTCGTGAACGGGTGCCGTTTGTGGGGTCCGGTCTGTTCATGCTAGCAAGGGCCAAATTAATTGTATACCTAGTAACTGCCTACCAGTGTTTAATGAACTGATGACGTGAGAGACTTCATCCTGTACTCGATTGAAGTTATTCTTTTTTTATTTGATTTAGAGACTGTATACATCTCTAAGAGTTTTGTTTTATTTATAGAGGTATATCCTTAAACATTTCTGAGGATTTTAATTAACTAAGTTTATCTCTTTGCATGTTATGACGCCTAGAGACCATATACATCTCTAAGAAATTTAGATTTAATAATAATTATGTTTAATGTATTATTCACTTTGACCCCTAAAAGACCTTAAACATCTCAGTAGAATTCAGTCAAATTATTATATTTAATTTTATCGCATGTCGTGACGTCTAGAGACCTTATACATCTCTAAAAAAATATTAACATTGATCTGGAGAATTTGTACATCTCCTCTGCGTGTATCAATTATAAATTAGTTATAACACAATTGTAAAAGTTTTAAGTATAATTAAGACAATATTGTAATAGTTAATTGGTACACGCATATTAATTGTTTTATATACTCTGACATTTAGAATTTTATTCTAGACACATTCTAGATTTACTAATTATTTTAATTTTTAAAATGATGATTTTATCAATAATAAGTAAGTATTATACTTAAGTTAAATGATCTGATTAGGTTTTTCTGGGTTTCCCTAATCCTTGCAACAAATGTTGGATCATATTGTATGTTTCCCAGCAAAGACTTCTCTCATTGTAACTGACAATTCGAAAGTGCTTGTATCTAAGCCTACTTGAATAAAGGATATTTTGATTTGATTGATTTGATTTGATTTGTCCACCGAATTAAAGGCGTTTTTGACGTCCACTTTTACTACAACTTCATCTGTTTGCCGGCTTAAAAAAGAGCCTAGTGAGTGCACAGCTGCTTCACAGCCTCCTCTTGAGCCAAACCCGAGTTGTTGTGGCTGAAATTTTTCCTTCAAGAGCTCTGCGGAACAGATACAGAAAATTTTGGCAACTAGACGGCGATAAGTAGAACCTACGGCAATTGGTCTTACGCCACCGTCTTTCTTTATTAAGGCGCAAAGGTTGGCGCCATACAGGGTGCTGATTATATTGGACTGGACTTTTCCTGACAGCATCAGGTTGCACAGACTGGTTAAATTGACAAGTAGTGACTCCCCTGCAGTTCCTGTGCTACTACCCAGGAGGTCTTGAAGGTGTTGTGGCGATAATGCGTCTAAACCTCCAGCAGATCCATTCTGAAAAGAGTTGACAGCCCGAAAAACGTCATCAGGAGTAACTTGTAGAAAAGCCTATGAAGCATCTGGCTGTTGAGGCAGGTTCGTGTTAATTTAAGGGAGCGGGTGCTTAGATTGTAGGGCTGCTAGGATTTCCGGAGTATTAGGGGCGATCGCATCGCTCGAAAAGAGGAGTCTGGCAGCCCCTTTAATAACACCTTCTCCTACTTTTGTTTCGGCGCGCGCCGGTGGATGGGTGAAGTTAAGCTGAACATAGGGCTATGAAGTTGTCTAAAATCATGTGGGTTCACACAGTTTTGTTTAATCCTACTTGTTAGAGATACGCGCCCTTTTTCATTTGTGACATGAAGAATTCTATATGGAAAGGTGAGTAGGTTTTGCCAAGCTTCCTCTGAGTTATCGGCGACAGCTCGGCTAATGTCGTCACTGAGTTTTTGTGCCACCGAGATGTGGGCACCTCTCGGAACTCGTTTGATGACATGGATGGAGTTTTTTAAAGTGCTTAAAGAGACCGAAAAAGGTGTATTAGGTGCTAAAAGGATGGGGTTAGGTGAAACTGAGAGTAAATGGCTACTAAGATGTTGTGTGTTGTCTGGATCTGCTTTATGGGTACGACTTACATGAATATTTAACCCTCTCTGACCCTTGAAATATCTGGTGTGAGAGCAATGCGGGGACTGGAGAAGGTGAGTGTTAGTAGAAGTAGAAGAGCCCTGAAAAGCACCGTCCGGAAGAGACATATACCGTAAAATTAATAATAAAATAATAACTACCATGAAACACTAAAAAAACCATGAAAGTTCACAAATATCACACCGCTTTCCCCCAAAAAAAACAGTTATCATTCAGAATTATAGATAGATTACAAAAACACAACAACGGCAAATTTGATGACACCTTTGACGGTTTCCAGCGGGGCGTCGGCACGGCAACGGCGGCGGCATCCTGAGCGTCCTTAGTTACGTCTTGGATGATTTCACTGTTTATCTTGATTTGTTTTCAATACTGAGCGAGCGAAGCGTTTCCTTTTAAGCTTAGGAAAAACTGCTTTCGTATGTCTGTTTAGATGCTCTTCTCTCCAGATCGCATTTCTCAATAAATTTTTGTGAAAACTTGTGAGCAGGTTCGATATTATGTCTTTTAGTTAATTGAACGTAGACTATTAATTTAATTTAATTTATTAATTAAATATTGAATTTTTTACATTTGACATCTGTCATAAATTAATATTATGGAACATTTTTTTTTAAATTTATTTAAAGGGCTTTGTCGCTGAGCGACCATATCGCCCTGTTAGATCAGCAAACAAAATAAAACACTTCCAATATACAATATACTTAAAAGCTAATCTATGTCCTAATTGCTAATCCTACATCGGCTAACTTGTACAGAATTTCAGCTTCATCCGACATAGGAGAAGCCAAAATGCTGTTGACAAGACCAATATCAAAGAATTTTTTGTCCAAATACATTGTTCTCAGAGATTGGTTCCGAACACACTCCATCAAAACATGCTGAACATCTTTAAGTACTCCACAATCATTACACAATGGCGAAGGAACTTTTTTCATTAAAAATGAAAACATATTAGTTGGAACGTGTCCAGAACGTAATCTGAGGGCAGTTTTTAACTTATTCCTCCCAAACATAATAAGGTCAATCCAAGGATAATGATTGACTTGTGGCTGAATAGAACGAAACCAAATGCCCTTCTCTCTGGAACGTAAATCAAAGTACTCTTGCCATCCCTCTCAGCATCATTTTTTAACAAGTTTAATGCGATCTGAGTACAGTGGTAAAAACGACAATGGGACACCGCCCACTGCAGCTTCTTTGGCTAGTAAGTACACTTCCTCGTTCTCTTTAATCTGAACAGTAGTTTAACCTCTATACTCATAGATTGCAATCTCAAAATTGATTCCAAAATACGGTATGCAACCGATGATGCTCTTACGTGAGTGGTAGACCGAATAATATGCTGTAAGGCACTTTTGGAATCAGTCAAAATAACGAATTTATTATATTGTACAGATTTGATGTATGAAAGAGCTTCGGTTAAGGCAATCAATTCGGTGTGCATAATAGAGATATCAGAATCAATTTTAAGCTTGGAACATCATTTAAGTGCAGGATCGAATAATGCCGCACCTCCCCGCGACTTATCTTTTGAACCATCAGTAAAGATTTTATACCAACATCCATTTTTTTTTTTCAATGAAATCAATACAAATATGTTTAAGTTTGTTACAAGTATAAGATCTTTTGGCGCGATCAACGAGCGGAATCGAGTCGGCGACCACATTATGTATATCAATATTGCTAACCCAAGTACGAGTATCTAATGAATACATCCCAAGCTGAAGGCTTATATATATATAGGCAATAAATCGAAATATTTGAGGGTAGGAACCAGTAAAGGGATGTTTTTATTTGCCCAAAATCGGGAATTGCTTGTCAGCGATAGTTTTATATATTATATCGATGGTGTTGTTATTAAGAAACGATTTCGACCTTAACAAAAATTTGCCAGCTAAATATTTCCTACGAAATTGAAGAGGAGAGAGAGAAAACTCACTCTCCATGACGTGAATCGGCGTTGAACGGATGTACCCCTATGACTCGCAAGGCCTGATTTTGCAACTTGTCTAGTTTTAACAAATTTGACTGACAACTATTGTTATAAAGGAAACTGGCATAGTCGATTCTGCTACGGATGATAGAGACGTACAATCGTCTTAGATGCTTGTGATGGATGCCCCATCCTGGTCCAGCTAACACTTTTAAAAGATTCATAAATTTTAAAACTTTTTGATTTGTTTCATTAATATGTTTTCCCCATCTTAATGGACTATCCAGCCACAATCCTAAGTACTTTACATGGCTGACCATTGGCAAAGAATTGTTACAAATTGTTAGTTCGACCAAACTTCTAAAACTACCTTTTTTAAATACACAAAATTGACTTTTAGATGTGGATATAACTAAACCTAATTTATTCAACAAAGAATTTAAAACATCACAAGCCGATTCAAGTTCTGTAACTGCAGATGCCACACTATCTTTAGATATGTATAAAACAAAATCATCGGCATATTGAGAGATCTCTACATTTTGTATATTGTTACAAATATGAATGGTAGCAATATTAAAAAGCAGCGGAGATAAAGGGTCTCCTTGAGCCAGCCCTCGGCATGTGTTTCTCGTGCCACTATAATCAGTGGCCGTAATTTTTAACCGTCTATGATTTAGGTAAGACCAAATTATATGTACAGATTTTAGAGCCAGCTCCCAGTTGATCAAGTATGCTTAATATGCAAGTCACATCCACGTTGTTGTAAGCATTATCAATATCAATAAAACATGCGACTGTTAATTCATTTTTAGAGAAACCCAACTGAATTTGAGAAACCAAGCGTGTAAGATTAACCAGACAAGACTAAGACAAGATTTGCGGAAACCAACCATTTTATCAGAGAACAATGTTTTTTTCAATGTACCACTCCAAACGTTTATTAAGTATAGTATGCAAAACCTTACAAAGACACGATATGAGGGCTATTGGACGGAGCGCAGTAGAAGAATTGGGGTCTCTACCCGGTTTCGGGATGGGTATTATTTTAATGTCACGCCGCTGAGAGGGCACAAATCCGGAAAACAAGCAAATAATATATAATTCTACTAAAAGGATTTTGCCTGATAACGGCTAATCTTTAATCATAGAAAATGATATGTCATCGCTGCCTGGCGCAGTGTCACTTTTTTTGATAGAGTTCTGTAATTCAGGTAAAATAATTTTAGATTCTAATTTACGATTAATTGAGTAAAAACGTGGCTGAGGTGGACAAGCGTAATCAGGAGTAAGATTGTTAAATAACTGTTCGGCTCTAACACCGTCAACATAGCGATTACTCGTAGACGAGTTCGAACGATACCCTTTTGCCCATCTCATTTTACGCCACATATCTGCACATGACGTGGTTTCGTCAATAGACGAGCAAAATTCATGCCAAGACTTACTGCGGGCCGATCGAATAGCTCTCTGAGCGTTTCAAATTTTTTCTTGTAAAATCTCTAAATTACTAGGAGATGGGCATCGTCTTAGATTTGCTAAGGCAAGTCGACGTTCGGCTACCATTTTGGATAACTCAGGAGTCCAGTATGGTTTAGGTTTAAGCTTACTGCAAACGTGTTGAGGGATTGACGTATAAGGAATATATTTATTGGCAGCTGACTGTAAAGTTAGTTCAAATGTGTCATAAAAATCTTGCGGGTTACTGGGAGACTTGAAAATGGAAAATGAGTCTGCAATGAATGAAGAGTAACGATCCCAGTCACTTTGTTTAAAATTGTATTTTTGATTGAACTCGCAACAGATATCTATTGCTATATATATTTTAATAACACAGTGATCACTGCCAAGAGTTTCATTTGTAACTTTCCAGGAGAATAGAGTAGCTAAATCAGAAGTAACGAATGAGATATCAGGAGCCGATTGTTGCAACGAACCATTCACTAGCCGAACTCTGGTGGGGTGCCTCTTGTTTAAGTAAACTATATTGTGGTCTTACATATTATTAAAAAAAAATTCTCCCCTACTATCCGTTTTGTATGACCAATTAGTGTGATGGGCGTTAAAATCACCTAAAATTAAAGAATTTGAACTTACTAAGGAAAAAACGTAATCCCAATCGTTTTGAGTAGTGTGAACTGTAGAAGGACAATATACAGATATAGTATTCTCAATATGCCGGCAGTTGAATATTTTAACATGTAGCAGTTCTATACGCCCGTTAGGACAAGCTGACGAACAAAGCTTAGCTTGAATCGAATTGTGAACTAAAATAGCCACTCCGCCATAACCATCAAACCAGTCCAAACGAATGATATTATAACCGTTTAAATTAAAATAACTCTCAGGCTCAAGCCAAGTTTCACTTAAGACTGCTAAGTGAATCTTTTCTTGAGATAAAAGTGCCTCTAGTGATATGGATTTAGGCCGTACACTTTGATAATTCCACTGTATAATATTAACATCTAAATTATTAATATTATTACTAGCCATTCATGAACTTGTTAAACAAAGATCCGATTGAAAAACTACTGTCTACCTTAGAAATTAACCACTCTACACAAATCGACACTGCCTGTTGGATTTTAACCTCTAAACACTTCTCACTTGTTATAACACTTTTCAGCTTCATCAATAAACGGACAAATCCAAAGTCCTTCTTTGGCTTAGCTTCTTTTTCCTTCTTTTCGGGTTCGTTTTTATCGCGATTGTAATAATCTGAACACTCTGATTGCGACATCTCAGTAATCCAATCATATTCCGTATTTGACATCATAGGAGACGCAAGTCTGGGAGCTTTACGTGTTTTATTCTGTTTTTAGGGAGTTGCAATGGCGGCTTTTCTACATTAAGATTCGAAGCGAATAGTTGAGACATCAGAAATTTACCCTTAGTTGTTGTTGGAAGCACACGGGCGCTCGACGCGGCAGGCTCGCGAGGTTCTGGTTCTAAGGAGGTAGTTTTAGGCGCCCCGGATACATTAAATACTGGGGTCGGAGATGTAGGTCTAGTAGGAACTGGAGATGGCGGAACATAAAGAGTTAGTGCTCGCCTATACGTACAATTGAACTCTGCCATTAATTCTCGTATTTTCCTTTCTTTTTTGTAAATGGGACAAGTTTTTTGTAGGGCTAAGTGGTTTCCAGTACAGTTGACACAGCAAAATGTAGTCATTTCGCAGTTTTCGTGATTTTTGGAACATTTCGGGCAAACTACTCTCTTTGCGGGACACAACAAACGGACATGGCCGTATTTCCAACAACGAGAACATTGGGTCACAGGAAAGATATAACGCTCTACTTTCACTCTCAAATTATCAATAAAAATATGAGATGGTAAAAACGAACCTTGAAATGCAAGACGAATGCATTCACTCTTCACCCAGCCAGTGGTGGACTCCTCGTTGTCGCCAGCTCTTTTATTCAATCTTTTCGCTGAATGTAACTTTACATCGCCGTGGCACTTCAAGTTTTCAAAAATATATTCATCGGTTAATGGTAAGTCTATATTATTAATTACTCCGTAAGACAGACCGACTTCCGAAGTCTTTTGGCAGCGCCATCCAAGCTCATTAATTGCATTACATTGCATAAATAAATCAGCTTCCAACTCTCCGTCAAATGTGATGAGTATTTTGTGTTGATGGACATACTTTACTCGACTTACGCCTTTAATATTATTCGCCTTGAACAAGCGGGCTAACGCAAACTGCTTTGGTAAAGCGTCGGTACATATCACTGACACCTTAGAACTCATTCCAACCTCTGCTTGTTGTGTATCTCTGCGAACTTTGCTCTGACGAGAGACGCTTTGCCACCCCTCTTCTAACGAGTTATCGTCTCCGACTTTTCGCTTATTAATCTTATTATTCACATTTTCTTCCAAATCCACACCATTCAAATTTGAAATATCACTACACGCAGAATTTTTATCTAACATTTCATCGAGTTCTTGATCAATTACAGCGTCTGAGAATTGTACTTCATTAGAACTGCCGCCGCTATTGTCAAGATCGTGAGACATTTTGCCCGGATCCCGGCTGAGCCAGTCGGGATCCTTTTACTGAGATTTTAAAACAACGCCGCGATATTAAAAAACGATATAATAACATAAAACAACTGATAAACTAGTTTAAAATATCGAAAAATACGTTAAAATATTGCAACTTTTTCAAACACGTCTTGCCGCCATTAACCACAGATAAGGAATGTATATTATGGAACATGACATTAGGATAAATAATCAATATGGCAAATGTCACTAGGAAATAAAATATTAGGGCACGAAATAATTGTTTAATTACAAATTAAGGGAAACCAAAATTATGGCATATGAGTGTTAGGCCAAATGATCAGTATGACAAGCAGTATTAGGGAATGCAAAAATAGAATAAAAATCTTTAGGAATTCCGACAAAGATCACATAAATCTAATCACATAAATATCCTTGAGCATATCTATCAATTTTATAAACGAAATAGAATAGAAGATATTGTATTCGTGCGTCGAGTAGAAAAAAAATAACCCTCGTTTTTGCTTCAGCGTTCTTTGGTGAAAAGTATCCTTTAACCATCTATGTATGCTCACAGCTACAAGTATAAAGGCGAAGTTTTCCCTATATAGGATGACTCTTTTTACATTTCAATTTTTGTTTATTTAATCTGAAACAACAGAAGTACAAGTGCCCTATATTTACGGCTTGAAAAATATATATTTGGTACATAACTGCCAAAAAAATATAAGCCGATATTTAGTTATCACTGCGGAGACCAAGGATCATAAGTGTGACACTATTTGCGCTTAGGATTACATCTATATTTTGTCAAAGTAAAGATCGTGTTCTTACGAATGTGGCAGTTGATGCCGCTGAATCCTAGAGGGCAGTCGCACGTATAGTTGAGGCGGGACTGGCGGTCGGGGCGGCAGGTGCCGCGCTTGCAGGGGTTGGCACTGCAGGGCGACTGCGGGACGAGGATATGGCAATAGGTGCCCGTGAAGCCGGGCGGGCACGTACAAGCGGTGGCGTCGGCCGTGGCGCAGCGCCCTTGGTTGCGACAGCGTGAGCACACGCTTGAATCCTCCTGATGGAGCGATAACGATTAAGAAACTCAGTTTTGCTCAAGTTGACACTTTATATCATCAAATGATTCCACAAAATAATACATATTTTTTAAATAACCAGAAGTATTGTAAAACTGTTCACATTTTATTGTTTATCGATCCAAAACTTTTCAGTTCAAATATTTTTGTAATGTTTTAACGTTACTTAACAACTTTGTTGGAGCTACCCAGCAATAGGAGCTAATTTACTTAATAGCTTTTCCTTTATTTAATGAGCTTCGTCACTGTATTTATTCATTATTTATACACAGTAATTTAGCCTCATTATAGTAAGTAAATCTTATTATATTAACAAATTTCGAGCTAAAGGCAAGCGAGAAATAAGCCAAAGTCTGTAAAACCTGGTTGATGTTATACTGTTATATGCGTACAAACGAGACAGTTTCGAAAGGACGAGTATAATATGTAGTAGTTACATCAGGAATATCCCCGCGGTCGTAGCTGCTGCACTCTTGTACGTTTGCCGAGATTATTGATGCATTGACAATGTTCACTGCGCTGTCTTGTACCAATACCTGAAATAAAAATAAACCTATCTTATATTGCTTTCAAAAATCGTAAGAGCCTTTCGTGTACATTTGTTTTTTTAGGGTTCCGTACCAAAAGGGTAAAACGGGACCCTGTTACTAAGACTCCGCTGTCCGTCTGTCTGTCTGTCTGTCCACCTGTCACCAGGCTGTATCACATGAACCGTGATAGTTAGACAGTTGAAATTTTCACACATGATGTATATCTGTTGCCGCTATTACAAAAAATACTAAAAATTTAATAAAACATATATTAATGGAGGCTCTCATACAACAAACGTTGTATTTGCCGTTTTTGGTGGTCACCAGGCTGTATTTGATGAACCGTGATAGTTAGACAGTTGAGATTTTCACAGATGATGTATTTCTGTTGCTGCTATAACAACAAATACAGAATAATTGTATGTCTATCTGTATATATCAGTACCCAGTATAAAATGACCGAACACCGCGTACGTTTTGCTCAGAACAACGCCTCTCTCTGCTAACTCTGGATTTTCATAGATACGGCCGTGTAGCGTATCCTTTGCCAGGAACCCTCGGTGCGCAAGTGCAACTCGCACCTGGCCGCTTTTTTATTTACCTAAACTTTATTTTTTTAAAACAACTAGTTTTATATTAGAACTAATTTTTTTATGATTACGATGAAGATGAGAAATAGCATACGTCTTTGATGCAGCCGCTGAATCCTCCCGCTACTCCGGTGTTTTTGTTGAGGATAATATTAGAGTCGTCAACGCCTCCGACGTACATGGCCGTCTTCAAATGGAGATCCTGAAAGCAAGGTATACAATTAAAATCACTGTCGTCGCTTACTTACCGGTAAAAAAGTCTAAACACTTGTTCAAACTATTTCTAGACATTTTTATTACAAAATGTGATTTAAATAGTTACGTATAAATTTAATTCGATGGGATGACCGTGATGTTGCAGGATCTAAAGCTCCTGGAAAAAAAACGCTTCAATATGCTACAAAGCCCTGAGAATTAATCAAATAAAATCATTTAAATTGCAAAACATTAATAGATCGACATTTAAATAAAACAATTTTAACGGATTATATCGCGTATATTATATCATTTCGACATCAACCCGTGAACACGGAAAGCTGAAAAGTTTCCGAAACGTCGGGAACTCAAATGAGCTAATAATATGCGATATAATCGTGGAAACAGAAGAAAATTTTATTACTAGATCGAATTCATCGATTCAAGATACTTTCAAAATGTGCAAAGTACCTACACTACTTTGAGGGATGTTGAGACTAACATTTCGGAGAGATGGCATTTTGCACTGGCTGGTGGTTTCTTATGGCTTCAATATGGTTTTTTGACCGTGTATAGCAATACCTAGGAATTTACATCTACTTTTGCAATGTGAAGAGATATCGTATAGGCTATGCTATCGGTATGTTTGCAAAATGTTACGTAATTGCTTTTATCGACATTCATATCAAGTCAATTTCCTTGAAACCAGTGCGTGAGTTCTGCCCATGTGTGATTTATATGTGTATTAAATGCTGTGATAATAATAATAATAATAATAAGGCCGCAGGGCAGCTTGTGGCGAGCTGTTGGGGAGTGACGACCCCACGGACCCGAGATCTCCAGAGAGTCGGTCAGGGCCCTCGCCTCCGGTGTGCCTTCATCGGCCGGAGTGGATACCCAAGAGGACCCGTAGGACTTTCAGCTCTGGCTTGCCTTCATTGGCTGTCCAGAGAAGAGCGTTAGAGCTATATGCTCCAGGGGTGGAAGTGTTAAAGGGCATAACGCCGCGAGTAACCCCGGGGAAAGCGCAGCACACCTCTCGACACCCCTGAGCCCTCACGTCCGTGTTGCTTCCGGCAGTCTTGATTGACGACAATTACGGGGGCCTATCAAGTGAGTGGCGAGTCACTACCCGCCACAGATAACGATCGATTGGTAGTTATGGCGGGTGACATATTCCTATTGCAATAACCCAAAAATAAATCCATCCAAACTACGATCTCATAGCCCGATATCTCTTTCCGTTCAATGCAATAGTTCCAACATCTACTGAGACCTGCTCATGGACATATTTTCTTATTGATATGATAAGGAGCGAGTCCCAGCAAAAGTACAGTCACAGCAAACTTCTCGAAAGGGCCTCTACGTGTTGAATCCATATCCCCACGCAAGCCTCTCAAAAATCCGGGACATACGAGCCCATGACTCAATGCGAGATACAAACATAATAATAATATAACTTTATTCAACAACAAACAACTACAAATTAACATGACATGTCTTACTTAATGTGTTTATACACTTATAGTAGAAATATATAGGTAGCTTTATAAATTTACATTTTATCTTTATCTAGTACAAGTAACAGCTAGTACCACTACTATTAGTTGTTAGGTTACTAATTATAAACATTATAATGATGTCCTTTACTCCCCGTACTAGTTAAAACTATATCACGGTGGAGTAAGATTCGTCATCCATAGTCTCAAAATATAGCATTTATTTTATGAGAAAAACACAGTACCAGTAATGAGTGTTGGAACCAAACTATAATATTTAACAAACGTAATGAGAAGTAACTTAAAATAACTTATAATAATTGAGGGTGAAACGACACAGTAATCAGGTTCATCGTATGTAGTTAAGTTATGCTTGCACCTGGTGTCCTTAACGTAGTATGGGAACGAGGTGCAATCTCAACTCAATCGATAATGAGCGTTATCTAAGAGTTTTAAAACGTAAACATGTAGTATACGCAAAGAGTACGGATGATTCTTTATTATGTCGTACATTGAACATCATAATATTTAATGTTAGAAGAGGAGGGATTCTTAGATAATTTGAATAAGTCTTATTGGACAAATATATGTATGTGCGTGTGTGTATGTCAAGCCATTTATCAGCGTCAGCGTCTTCATAGCTAATTGTATTTAGATAAGTGTTTAAGGTTTTTTTACATTGATAGAAAGTCAGATCCCGCAATTTTGTGTGCTTACTAATGCGATTGTAAAGTAACGGGCCGAGATATTTTTAAAATTTGCGTGAGAAAGCTTACTTGGATTTAGAGATGGTATAGACTAGGTCAAGTCGACGGCGCGATGAGCAGTGATCAGGATGTTTGCGATGCTGAGCTAATATTATAGTTTTAATGAAAAGCCGTCGTACGGTAAGTACCGACATATCTTTATATAGTTGTTTAGTCGGATATCTAAAACTTCTAATGACATAACTTTAAGTACGGCGCGCTGGGCACGTTCAAGTGGTAGTAACGTAGTTTTGGCAGTACCTCCCCATGCGCTGATGCAGGAAGTTGTAATAGATTGACAATGAGCATAATATATTGTAGTTAACAACTTACTGTCACAGATATGTCAAAGGTTTTTAAATACATAGATTAATTTTCTAACCCTTCTTGTTACATTTGCAATATGTTTATTCCAATTGAGGTTTTTATCTAGTTCCACGCCTAAGTACCTGATAGTATCTGTAGATCCTATTGAGACACACGAGCAGTTGGACAATCTAGAACATTGATGGGCTTTTACCGTGATGAAGTCAGAAGGTGGTTGGGTATTGTTTCGCACACTAAACGTTATAAACTTCGTTTTTGTCAAGTTTAACGTTAGGAGATTATAGTCTAGCCACTCCATTACTTGATTAAAACCTTCCTGAGTAGTCTTGCCTAACTCATCCCAAGTACTGTCCCGGAAAAGCAGAACCGTGTCATCAGCGAAAGCAACGACTTGTGCATTTTTTAGCGAGAGGAGACAAAGATCATTGATATATATCAAAAAGAGAGTAGGAACGAGGACACTACCTTGCGGCACACCGAACATGATATCTTCTTCGTTACTAAGGTGATCCCCGACTCTTACCGACTGTTTTCTATTGGATAGATAGTCAGTCAGGATTCGGTGTGGCGGTATACCTACACTCTCCAGTCTCTTAACGAGGATTGAAACAGAGACTGTATCGAAAGCTTTCTAAAGATCTAAAAAAATACGAAGAGTTTTTTTTATTATTATTAATTTGGTCAACAATATATGAGGTAACCTTTTTTACAGCGTCTTCAGTGGATTTATGCTCTGAAGCCAAATTGATTTACCGATAGGATTTCATTTTTATCTAAGTAAGTTTTAATTCTATTATTTAAGACTTTTTCTAATATTTTAGGTAGTGTAGGCAATAGTGAAATAGGTCTATAATTTGAGATACAATATTTGTCTCCTGTTTTGAACACCGGAATCACAACCGATTTCTCTAATGCTTCCGGAAACTTACCTTCTTGAAAGCAGAGATTACAGATATAAGATATCGGATTGCTAAATAGATCAGTCCCCATTTTCAGAAAGTTTGATGATATTCCGTACCAGCCAGTGGTAGCACTTGATTTAAGGCTGCGAATTATCTGGCTAACTTCAAGTTCGTCAGTAGGTATCAAATACATGGAATTCGGCGAAGACATCGACTTTCAATTTATCCGCTCTTTGTTGTTCATGTAAACCAGTTCTATTGATGATGTCACTAGCCAAGTCTTTGCCAATATTAGAGAAATATTCGTTTATGTAATTTACAGATGTTAGTGGGGTGGGTTTTAATTTTAGTAAATGAGTTGTGTTATCCGAATTCCTATTGATTTGGCAGACGTGTTGATAATTTCCCATTGTTTTTTTAAGTTGTTAGCATTTGACCTAATATGAGCTCTTTGATATGCCCTTTTTAGTCTGTTGAGAATATTATTACAGGTATTGCGATACCTCCGGTAAGTAATTTTTAAGATAGCGTTGTCCGGATCTTTTTTTAGTTTTAAATGTAGACCGTCTCTATTCCTCATGCAGCGAATCAAGCCTGGGGTGATTCATGGCTTGATATTAGTTTTCCTACGAGAATTAGTTACATATACGGTTTTATTGTCCAAGGTGCGAGTTTAGTGTGATATAAATATCTTTGTAGCTGAATTACAATCTCTATTCAATAGCAGTTCAGTCCAGTTGACTTGTTCAAGTTCTTTAATAGCCGAAATATAATCAACTTTTTTTATTTTGCGTTGATTAAAGGTATCTTTCACTGGGTTGTTTAAGAGAGATAGCATTACACAAGAGTGATCTGTAATAGTTATATCACATACTATTGTTGTAGCTGGGAGTTTGGTTTTTACAAAACAATGATCAAGACAATTATTATGTCTTGTTGGTAGGATTTGCGCTGGTAGAAGACCATTAAGCGTGAGCGTGTCCAAATAATCGGATGAGCGAGAATCAAGGTTTCCATCCTTGATATCGATGTTCATATCGCCCATTATTATGATATTTTGGTAAAGTTTAAGTTTTGTAAGTAGTCGGTTCAGCCCATTTATAAAAGTATCAGTCTTTTTGAACGATGGCGGTCGATAAATAGACACAATTGCATACTCCGTGTTTAGTGTAGTGAGTAAATAGTTAGCCTCAATGCATTCAGAGGGTTCTGAAGTTTCAAATAACGAGTTATGTCTAGTGTAAACTACAATTCCGTCATTTTGGTTATAATTACGGGTGCTTGCAGAACAATGATAGTACTCAAGTTTAGGCAATATAGTGTCATCATGTAACCAGCATTCGGTTAGTATAATGATTTCGTAATCAATATTTAATCTTTTTAATAGCACTTGCAAATCATCAAAGTTACGATTTATGCTCCTCATATTCAACGTAAAAATTTTCAGTGGCGCTTTTACATTGCTCTGGTACACCTAACACCATTGACTTCCCGATATTGACACTCACGTCAATATCATTAACTATAACATTGATATTAGACATCGTGATTAGGATTAGTCATTTTGGTAATAAGCAACAGTGGAAATTCAATGGTGATTGTAAACTCATGTTCCAGAGCATACTTGTTATTCGTTTTACAAATGGCTATTAGTGTGAGGTTTTGTGTGGATGTGTAGTGTAGAGTATGATGAACATTAGGTGTAGATGTAGACGTGCTTACTGAAGATAAGGTTAATAATACAAAAAACAACACAATAATTATACGTGAGCTTAACCTGGAGCACGGTTGGCGATTTACGAAGAGTCACAATGCAACTGAGACTGCATCGATAGGTCCTGTCTGCTGCTTAGAAGAAGTAGTTTCTCTATTCCTGACGAGTGATTCAGCTGCGGGAGCCAACTTCAAGGATTCTACTTGTTGGGAAGAGTTGATTTGGATGGCGGGAGAACCCTCCATATATTTAATGTATACGCGCCCTATCCAAGTACAGCAGTGTTGATAGTCATGGTGCTTACGCAAGCCACGTGCAAGATAGTGCAGTTTCCTGGCTGCTGGTGTGAGTGATTCACCAATGTATACAGGGCATTTTTCCCCAGGCAAGTTTAAGCATTTAGTGTTAAACTTGTCTTCTTTATTGGTTTTATAATAATGCTTAAGTGCTTTCAGAACTTGAGAACTCATTCGAGCATTAGTGTACTCCACTACAATCACCTTGTTGATGATTGGCGCGATATGGTCTGTAAGAGCAGTTATCTCTAAGCAGTTATGGACCTTTTTGATAAGTTCATCCAAATTTTCCTTTTCAGCTTCAGGTATATTTCTGATCTCTAGGGTGGTGACTCGCTGGCTCCTCTCCATATCTTCAATTTGTTCCTCCAGTGCACTGATTCTAAGAAGAGCTTCGCTATGCCCGACTGTCAGGTTGTCACATTTTAATTTCAAATCGTTATACAATGTCGTCGTGTGGAGAAGGTTTTTTTCAATATTATAGTTCGTTTTTATGATCTCTTTGTTTTGTGCTTGCAGCTCATTAACAGACTCCTGTAGTTTTTTAGTCTGGATATCTTGGTTGGACTTCAGTTGGTCCAACATTCCCCTAATTTCGTTGATAATTCGGGTTGCGATGAGTATCTATTGTCCGACGGTGAGCGAATCATGCTTGAGTGTTTTATCGGTCAATTTTGCGTATACTACGTGAGCGTACCTTTTGTTCTGCCGTTGACGATAAGCGAGCCGCTCGGTGTAATTGATTCTTCACAACGTATTAAAGCTATTTTAAGCTATGTCACAACACATTTAAGGATGAAATCATTTTGTTTGGTAATCGTCGATTTTAGTATTTCTAGAAGTTATTTTACTTAAACTTTGTGCACATCCGTTCTCAAGTAGTGCGCGGTAATGAATGTGGTGTAGATGAGATACATTCTTCGTGAGATGGGTCGTTAATGAAGATATTAAAAAACAATAGTCCTAAAACGGAACCCTGTGGGATGCCCCGCAAGTGATTCATTCACCCTCTGAGGTATGATTTCAACGCATCCTGTATCACCTATACTTGTTTTTTGTGTATACTGTGCTCTATTTTTCAAGTATGACGTTAGTGATTCAAAACAGGGTCTCTTATTCCATAATAATGCATCTTGTCGAAAAGTATCGAATGATTAACGCAATCAACGGCTTTATTAAGATTGCAAAAAATCCAGCGCACTTGTGATTTTGATCGAGATTTCTCATTACTTTCATCACTAAGTCCGTGACTACTGTTATAGCATTACGATGTTTCCTAAAACTAAACTGTTGGGTGCAATAATAATGTTTTTGTTGAAATGATCTTATTTACAATTGCCTTTTCGAATATTTTTGATACAACTGACAAAAGAAAAATGAGACGGTAGTTATTCTTATCACTTTTGCTATTTTTTTTATATACAGGAATCACATTTGCTGTTTTAAATTGTATTGGATATATTTCATTATCGATGTATGGGGATTAAATATGGCACATAAGGGAATACACAGCAATTCGATATTGGATTTTTTTACATTGGTAAAGATACTATCGGGGCCAAAGGAGTACAGTACGATTACTTTTAGTTTACCACTGACATATGCTTTTATTCTATTGGATATTCGACTTTAATACTAATACAAAAGAGTTTCTATTACAAACAAACGACGTTTAGACAGTGTGTAAGTAATATAAACTGTTTTACATTAGTGTTAAAATCGAATATCCAATGGAATAAAAGCGTAGTGTCAGTGGTAAACTCAAAGTATTCGTACTGTAATCGTTCTTTAGTTGTTTTCTATTTTATTATCTCTACTTCATCGATCGGTGTAGATTTTGTGTTGTCTATTGTATTATGAAGCAAGGGCCTCTTATGCTCACCCTAAGTAATATTAGTGCCTTATATATTACCAGTATTCACAAAGAACTCGTTAAATATGCTGGAAATAGTTTTTGGATCTTCAATTGTTTCGTCATTTTCTATTAATAGGTGAGGTCATTGTATTTTAATTATTGCCTGTGCATGCATTTACAATTATCCAAATACTTTACTTTTACATTTAGCAAATTTTATTTAATGTTAGACTTGTAGTCGTTTTTTTAATTCTTCAAGTAAATAATACATTTTATTTTTCCGTTGTTTGTTACATTTAACACGTAATACTCGTAAGTCCAATAGAATACGTATGTACCACGCCACTGCTTTCAAAATATATAATCGCCATGGCAATATCCAATGTTTACAGAAGTTAAAATTTTGTTTTTCTGCTCGTCGACTTTAATCTTGCAATAAGGAGTTCATAGACTAAAGTTTAATAGCATACTTTTCAATGTCGGATACTCTATGGCACTTCCGACTGAACTGATATATTCATAAGCCAGCACTTTGAATGCACTATAATAATTTCATAAATAGAACTTCGGTTACGAAAAATAAAATGTCTTGTTAAGGAGACTCGTTTAATGCAAATAAAAAAAAACATCTCTCCTTTTCGGAAAGGTTAATTTTCATGGGTATTTAGCCGGGTGGAAAATAGCTTTTCCTTCCCTAGGGTGGAAAGTATTTTATTGATACGAATAATAGCCTCGAAAACGCTTAAATTTTTTTCATACAGCGAAATTGCAAACGCAATTATGATGATCATGATGATGATCAGGATGATGATGATCATGATGGTGATCATGATCATATGATGATGCCCATGATGATAATGATCATGATCATGATGATGATGACCATTATATAACGAGTGTATAAAATACTATATTGAGGGGTGGCTTATGAAACAACAAAATTATGAAGTGCATACTGACCCCTGCTTGTCTTGAGTAAGGCAAGACGCCGGAGACAGAGTCACTCTTGTTGATGCGCAGGCGCACCATCGTGCCGGTGCGGGCGATGGACACCTCCGTCCACTCGGTAGGGCGGAGCTCTCGGTGGCTGGTGAGAATGACGGGCTGGGACGCTGCGGCCAGAAAAACACATAAATCATAGGCTTTGCTTTACCCGTCACTATCTACGAAACCCTTGCACTAACCATCACCATACGAAAGTATTATGAAAAAATACACATTTTTTTAATGAGAATGTGCACATATTTTTCTTTGGCTGACTTTAGTAGTAATAATGATAATAATACGACTTTGGACTCTGCTCATATGATAAATAATCCACGCGCTTAAACCGTAGGACGCCAAATACATAAAATGCGACAGTGCTATGACAGTCAGTGCCTCGCTCTCCGAAAGTCAGTTCAGCTGCTAGTCTACAGATACTGACTTGCAGTTGTCTCTGTACAGTAGAACTGTTAGAGTATGTGATGTAGGCATGTATGTTGGACGTACCGTCTCCCGTTTGGTAGCGGAATTCCACCCGCTGGTCACGCACGGTGAGCGATGTGAAGCCCCCGTGGCCCTGCTCGGACTCTGCGCAGTACATGATGATGCCGTCGGTAACCGGGCTCATCGCCTTAATCTTCAGTGACATGAATAACCCACGCGTGGACTGAGGCGCTGGGATTGCTAGGTAAGCGCTGCCGGTGAACGCAGGGTATTCGATGGACTGTTGACGTTCGCAGCTGAAATAAAGTGCATTGTCACCGTTAATCGACTCAATTTAAGTTTAGTCATAAACAGAGTTTGGCAACATAGGTCTTTGTTCAACGTGTTAGAGTATACACAGTATAAAAATATTAAATATTTTACTACATATTTACTAGTGTTACCCGGTTAGTTGTACCTTGTTTTACCGAAAAACGTTTCATCGAATACTTCATTTCGTCGATATATCATTAAATTTCATCGAAAGTATTTTTCTCTGAAACCGTTAATAATTTGGGATTGTTATAAAACAAACCTTACCTAACCTAACGGCTTCTGTATGATGATATTGTCAAAAATCATGAAATTCTTAAATTTTATCAAAAAAAAATTGTAGATGAAATGGAAATTCTTTAAAATAAAAAGCATTCTAGGAAACGTTTGGCGATGAAATGAAAGGACGTCGTATTAGTCACAAAGCGAGTCAGCCTTAATATATTGTATAAATATCGTCACCAACGTTTATGAGTGAGCGTGGAAGTAAATATACATATGACGTAGAATGGAGAATTTCACAATAGTTAATCACAATCCATATTTCTGAGGTAGTAGTAGCGTATATGAAATTACTTATGGCCGGTGTGCGTGATGGGACATGAGCACTTGTAGGTGTCGCCGACCTCGGTGCACTTGCCAGGGCCGCAGATGTGCGGCCGGCAGCCCTCGCCGGCGTGGTCGCAGTTCTGCCCGGCGTACCCGGCTGGGCACAGGCACACGTAACCGCGCTCATTACGCGCCTCCTGCATTATACAATTTAGAACATAAAAATAAACAAAAAACTATTATTCAGCGTACGGACATTAATAGATGGAATATTTGCTAAATTAAACAGTGCTCAAAGGGAACCACTTAGCATTTTGCCGCAACTAGCCGTAAATTAAGAAGAATCAGATAAATTTCGATGTGAAGCACTATTTATGTCTCCCTAATAATGGTGACATAGCAAATTAACAGCATACAGGTAATCAGCGTACATGTGATCAACAGATGTAGGTCAATAGATTGTGCTATATATCTTGTGAACTAAAGTGCGTTATCGACGTATGCTAGCTCTCCGTCAGTTGGTTGGACCGACCAACTTTTACATTCTTAAGCATGATTGTTTACAAGTCTTAACCTTTACAACGACCATTTTTATTACAATAACTTTAGTCTATGAATAGTGAAGTTACAAGGTTTGGAAATATAAATAGTGTTTATCAACAAGAAATTGAATTCACAAGATGTTCTTACCTGGCAAACGCCACCATGTAGACAAAGATTAGGCGAGCAAGAATCACATTCAGTGACTCTGTTTTTGTAGCTGTCCATCATTATGTCTTTTTCTTGCTTACCCAAGACGAGCATTCCTACACAGCCGGTGAAACTGAAACAAAACGGCGAATGTGTATAGATATACGTACTCCTAAAGAAAATATCGACCGATGATTGAGTATTATTACAAGTCTTTTGTCAATTATACTATACATCGTTATACATCGAATAAGATGTACTCGTATAGAAACAGAGCTTAGAAAAACCTGACAAGCAATGTTGTTTTTATATGACACGTCCATCAACAACACGAATCTGACGATACCTCGACTTCAAAATCCATCACTTCATTTAGACTGCACTTCTGACGCAAACAGTACATTTGTAATTTGTGCAGAAAAAAGAAGACTTTTTAACACGATGTACAACAACATGAGGCTACAAAATACCCAGTGGATGGAAACTTAATTGTGCGAACGATGATGATTATATATATAAATTGTGTTTACCCCTGTGTACCCGTTAGCGCGGATGGCAGATTCCTCAAGTCCGGTACTCCTCCGATGTGCAGCTGTTGATCTAAATCTAGTACGGCTAGTCCTGTCAGAATCTCCGCAGTAAATGGTCCAGCATCATCAACGTTCATGGTAACTACAAGGAAAAAACTGTATGAAAACCATACGAAAGAGAATAACAACACGTCATCGAGGCGGTAATATAGAATGCAGCTGAGTTATGCAGACTAAGGGAAGAATTATAAAACTAAGCAAATGAAGTGAAAACTAAAATTATTATTAGAGTGTACGGAAAGAAAAGAGTAGTGGCAGAAACGGGAACTAACATTATGAATTTTACATGGCAATCAAACCTTAGACACCTGACTTATAAAAAATAAACAAACTTCTGTCGTTTATATGTCAAAAACCACAAGGTTTTTGCATAAAATAATGTCGAAACGTGGTAGAACCGTGCATAGTTCAACAAGGGAAATTATATTTAATATTATTTGGTTTTACCAGCAGGAAAAAGCGTCTAAAAGCCCCACTATTGACTTACAAAGAGTCACAGAACGAGTGTATATAATAGTATCCCTATGTAATCTCCGACACAAAATCGGTAAGTATGTTCATTCAAAATATATTTATTTATATAAATATTCAGATCATTCATAATCTTAAAATAACTGGCAAACTATGCAATTACGTGACAGTGTTTTCGGCATAGCAAGCACTGCCAGGCCCTCAAATCCTAAGACTCAACTCTTTCCGCACAGACTCTATAATATAACAATATTAACGGCCCGTCTTTCAAGGGGCCGTTGATACAAATCAATAGCCCCTTGCAAGAGATTCAACGTTTCCTCTCAATTCTGCAATTGCAAAATACAAGACATAGAGTTAAAATTTATTCGAGACCCAAAAGTAAAAGGAATCCAGGTACACTTTGATATATAAATGTTATAAGACGTAGGATATGGTTGTATTTTGTAATACATTTAGTAAATCCGCTTTAGTGTGTTTAAAAACCATTGGTAACCAGATTTCACTACTTAATGTTCACATTTATTTATTTATTTATTATTAAAGTACAGCCACATTGTGCATATAACATTCACATTAAATTATATTATTATAGGTATCTACATCTGATATACACAACAATAACGGTTTACATAACACTTTTTAAACATATTTATGCATTTCACATTCTCATAACTGCATGATATCCGAGATATCGAGGCGCACCGCCGCGCTGCGGTCATAATATAAGATCAAACAACAACATTACAGAATCATCTCAATATTTACATACTAAACACATGAATGAAGGTTTCATATATGGATGTAAATAAACTAGTGTACGCAACTGTACATAATGAGGCCTTAAAGCACTAGTGTTATCGTCTTAACCACACTCGTGTATTTTAAGGCCTCTCATTATGTATCAGTTGCATAACCTACTATAAAATCATTAGCGTGCATATTTTGAACAAAGAGGAAGCAGTTGAGTTACTTACCTTTCGTGTTCATTCTGCTAACACGGACTGTGTGCCACGTGTTCAGTTGCAGAGGGCGGTCACCCATAACCGTAATGGGTCCAGAGCCAGTGTCCAGTAATAACTCTGGCTGGCTATTGACTAGCCTTAGAGCAAGGAAGTGTCCACTGCTGCCATTATCAAACAGAATTAATCCATCGGAATCTACAAAAAACAAAAATAAGATAACTATCTTCCTGCACGATCCTACGAAAAATAGATTACGAGTACCAACGCATATAGAATAGACTATGGTATGTCTAAATTTTAATTGTCCTACGCGCATATCTATGTGCCACACTTCAGTTAATATAAGACTGGTAACATTGTAAGGTACCTACTATAATTTCAATACTTTTTGAAAACATTGCTTTCAAGAACATAATACTTTCATACATCATTTGTTAGTTGAAATAAAACACGGTATCCACCCTTGACCATGGAAAGCTGAAAAGCTTCCAAAACTTCGGGAACTAAAATGAAATAATATACGTGATATAGTTCGTTAAATTCTTTTATTTCAATTAGTAATAATCGCGGAAACAGAAGAAAATATTTGTGCTTTATTAATTGCATTGTTATTTATGCGAATCAATCCAAAAAGAGAGCTACAAAAACTCATATACAAGGTGCCCGCAAGGAATTCGAAAGATTTTAACCACGAATACCTTAGTTTATTATGGACCAAAAAAATTTATCTGAATCCCAGTCTAATCTGGCTCAGTTTGGAAGATTAATATCAATTTTCATGCATACTATTTAATGCATTAAGCTCTTTCGATCTGGACGTTGCAAGTCACACCTAAGTGACAGCTACCAACCACAAAGCTATCATTTTATGGAAAAATTATCGTCATTTTATTAAAAGGTATAATTTTCAAAGAGAAGTGACACTTATCCAAGTTTTATGTGCAGAAATGGTTTATTTTTTCATTTATTTTTTTGCTGACGTTGACTTGGATCACAACATTTTTTAATCCTAACGTAATGGCCTCAGAAATGCGTGGTTAAAATCTTTCTGATTCCTCGCAGGCACCCTGTATAAACACACGACACATGAGATACTAAAGCACCTTGGCGGTGCCCTTGAGACGAGAACTTTGATGGTCAGATAATATATAATAGAATATTTACCAGCTGGTTTGAAAGAGATCTCAATGTCAAACTGTGTGTAGGCGTCACTCAAGGGAGCCATGGCCAGCCAGCTGTAGCGGTTGAACTGCGGGACCACGCCGGTGACCAACAGTAGCACGCGGGCCTCCGTAGTAGTGCGACCGTTGCTCACGCGACATATGTACGTGCCCGCGTCAGATTCGCTCACTCGGGGTATGTACAAGTTGGGCTGCAATTACAAAGTATTCGATAAAAAAACTTCTTCTTGAAAAAGTTCTCGATTCAGAAGCAAATGATCGTACACAGATTTAAATTTTGAAATGACGGGCGTTACAAGATCTATAAGGTAATTTTTGTGTCTGTCTGTGACGCTGTTTATTGTTCATAGCACTAAAACGTATAAACCGACTTAACTTTCATTTTATATTAGCCGATTTCATGTGGGGGACAATCGTGGCGGTTACGAAGGCAGGTATGTATGGATATCGACAAAATATGAAGCGATTAAGTGCCAAACTGATGGGTACTTTGTCGTGTATTAAACGCGATCACTGTTATATCAATATTTAATAAGATTTCTGAAGTATGTATGTACTTATAGATTGGTACCTCATTGGCTCTGATGTCGGAAGCAAGCGAGGAATATTCCCGTCGCCACTCGACAGACGCGGGCTGTTCAAGCCGCGGGCAAGGAATGTACACCGGTTGGCCGAGTCGGGCATTTAATGTAGTATCCTCTTGGTTAGCTGGGTAGGATGGACCAATCGGCGCTGTATTACAACAACATTAGGTTATTAAACTGTCATTACAAAAAAAAAACATAATTTTCTGATGTCTTTTATCACGTACTTTATGTCAATTCTTTTAAACACTTGTGCCGTAACGCCTAATGCCAAAATAACACAAACTTAAAGGTACTTAGTTCGTCCATTCACACTATCTCGCTCGCAGTCCGTTCAACCACTTTCGCACAATCAGTCGCCCATATATACTCACATTTAGTTTTCTTTTTACTATAAAGTACTATCACGAAACGAATTCGATGCTAGAAACAAATGAGCGCAAATCAGCTACATCAGAATTATAGCCTGTATTTTAATAGAAAACAAAAACATAGGGAACACTGGCAATATTGAAACTGCGAGTGTTAAAAACGTAGGCTAATGAATGAAGTTTAATTTTAACATAAGCTTGGTACACTCACTAGCATCTATTCTGCAATAACAAAGCGGGCGAAATATCTACTGACACGTCCTAATTTCCCTACAAAAAGAGTCGTGTCTGATATTTAATGCGCCCTTTTTTGTGGCCAAACACTTTGCATCGCACCTTACGGCTAAAGACCAACAAAGCGAGAGAAAGAGAAATCATTATCTTATGGGCAGTTGCCCGTGAGGATAGAGACAGATAGCAGAGCCCTGATATGTCATTATATTTTCGAGGAACACTCCATAGTGTCCCGCCTTGCTTTTCAGTCATCATTATTTTGGTGATTTAATTAATTCGTACCAATTTTCAAGTAAAAATTGTGCTGTGTAGTCATGGTGTCTTGTTCCGTAAGTAGTGTGATGTGACAAGGAGAAATAACCCAAATAATTACGAGTTCCACAGGTAAATACGTAATAGTTACTAAAATCTCCATATTTTATCAAATTACTACGTTTAATCGACTAAAATAACAATCTTAACTATGGTATATTGGTTTTGCTTGCAATAAATAATCACATTGATAATATACAAGAATAAATAAACCATATTTTGTGTAAAATAGCAAAATGTTAGATTACGCTAGGGCTTGCCAAAGTTATGATGACGTCACGAGTGTCGACTGTCAATGAGGTAACTAACAAGCCGATAGTGTGCTTCTAACATAGACATTCGGTAAATATAAAAAAGAAACACGTCTGTAAAACAAAATGTTTAAACCGACTTTAAGAAGAAAGAGATTCTCAATTACGAGAGCATCGTTAAAATTTGATAAGGAAACTTAGCGCACACATTTCAACAAAACTGTAATATTTCGAGGGCAATAAAAAATCGACAAAAGTATTTCCTGTTTTATTTACATTTCTTATAAAAATGACATGCAGACATTCTTTTCTCTATAGTGTCAAAGTCCAATCCTGCCCAATTCTGACCATACTTCGGTCCGTGCCCCAATCGCAAGGAGATATTCTGGCAAAAACCAGATAGCGGTTTAAAACTAAATATTTAACGATGTTATAATTATACAAATAAACCTTGGAGTATTTATTAATGGAGTACGCATCGCTACAAATTTCCTAACAAAAAATTCAGCTGTTTTTCGAGGGGGGCAAGGGAGCACACATATAAACAATTTAACTACAAATGCATTTTTTCCTCTCCTTACTACGCACCCACACTAAAACAATACCACAACGCTACGTTAAATTATCACACTAATGCAGTAAAAACTATATGCGGGCACAATTTCAAAGTATCGGTGTAGGCGTAATCGAACCGATTAAGTGGGCTTTCAAGTGTCTGGAGAATCGATATATCGATATATCGATATATTTTTCTAGACGTCATAGATAGCGTAACTTGGTACTTGTGGAATACTTTCACAAATATATCAAAAAAGTAATTCAAATTTTACTTAACTTTGTAATCCAGTAGGATACTGGATTACAAAGATAAGTAAATTATTACACTATAAATAACGTTTTTGCTGCTACTACGAGTATATACATTTTACATAGAATATCTCTAACTAACTTTATATTAGGATGGTTCCTCGAAAAGAGGAGACAAAACATTTTACCTATTCACACGTACATGTAATATTGTCTTTGGATATCGCGAAAGCTCTGTTAAGGTCGCATACCACTAGTCAGAAAAGTAAAAAACTCTACAAATAGACTGTGGTGGCTATGATACCTTTTATGATCAGAAAAACTGTCGTGTCAAGAGTGTCAAGTGCCGTGCTTTAAAGTAACGAAATAGTGTAAAATAATTTAAATAATATTACGTGTGTACACACAAATTAAAACTGACTCTTATAAAAAAATCTATTGTGTATTCGTACTTTCGATTCCGTGGCTACTCTTCACATGGTGTTAGTTATAACTTTATTAAGCTCACACTCATAAAAGAATACAAATAAGAATAAAATTTTGTAACGAATTCTTTTCCTCTGTTACTCTTTGACCACGAACGCTGTAAAATGTTTATATAGGCATTCGTAATAGGAATAAATATCTCAAATAATATTTCATTTCACATCGATATTGTATCGTAAAGAATAACATTCACATCACTAGTGTAGTTTAGCGCACACTGCAGCATGTAAACAGGAGCAATTAATATTGTGTGACTTGGGCGTTGAAGGGTACACAAGGGTACAAAACCAGGTGCTCCATGACACCATTGCACCAATCGTTGACGATCGGACGTCGGACGGTGTCATGGAGCACCTGGTAATAATAAAAAAATCGCAGTAAAGAACCTTAGACTTGGCACGACTTTGTCTAGATTTCATTACTTTTTAGAGAAAAACAAGCAGCTCCAACGAGACTTGGCTAGTTTTTTACAGAATGTTTTTGGTGGGATGGCCCTTACCAATACCCACCCCGAAATTCTAAGGCTATTTTGGAGTAGGTACAATATACTCATCGAGACACAACAATATAAAAATAACATTCTTGGGAGTTTCCCAAGAAACGCTCTATATAAAGCCTAGAAACATGTGACGTCATACCTACCTTGTATGGCGAAATTCAGAACTTTATTCAGCAGCTATTTTAAAACTTGCGTTCATAGAAACGGTCTCATAACAAATATAACTATATATTTCATTGGTTTTTCAATGGTATTATTAATTATGAATATTTTCATACTTTAAAAATAGACTTTCCCACCCAACTTCAAAGGCTCATATAACAAGCTAAACGTGTAGCTTGTTTTATAAGTAATCAGTTTTTTTAATATTTTATCATACAAACTGCCATTTGGCATCAAAATTTTATTTATTTGAGTACAGTCAACACTCAAATTATTTTGTGAAATAATAAATAATATAGTTTTTCAAAATCACACTAAAATAATTAAAGTAGCTTTTATACGGGGCTTCATATACATATAAGCATTCGATACAGTATTTTAGGTACCTGGTTGGACTTGTAGCGTGAAGTGATCGTACGACGTGCGGCCGTACTGGTCGGTCCCGGTACATCTGTACACGCCTGCATCTGGTTCCGCCACGCTGTTAAGAATCAGCGACGAGCCCTCGCCGAACGGCTATTATGGAAATAAATAAGTTTAATATAACTTTGAAGACCTACTTACCATAACTTTTTATAAAATATTAAGGCATTAAGATGCACATGGAACTGGTGACAAATAGTTATTATTAACGGACCAAGTTGCGTTTGACTAGGAACTGTGGTACGTGTAAATAAAACCATTTATATCATATGAACTATCGCCCCACCTCGTGGTTGTCCTTGTGGTGTGATTGTGGTACCTCTGAAGAAAGCCTTAGTCAGACATATTACGTTTATCGTGAATTCAGATGTAACAAAAAGGTTAAACAACAGCGCCTCGTGACATCTTGCCGCGACATAATTGTCTGTCTCTTTTTATCCACCATATGCGAGGGACGGGCAGGACAATGATGTTTTAATGTTAATTTTGGTATAAGCGGTACACCGTTCTTTAAAAAAAAATAGATTATGATTTTGAACCTGAGCGACCGAGTTTTTTCTTGGTGAGTGAAACCTGTCTAGATAAACTTGTAAGACTTAAACTATGTCTAGATAACAAACTACATACAAATCAGTTTCCGAGCAATGAATAGTGTATATACATATATATATATATATATACAAGAATTATTCATTTAAAGTATTAGCATGTATTTATAGAAGCTAACACTAGTTAATAATACATACACACACTCGTGACGGCCATCACTCAAGCGTTTGCTACGCACCACTTTCATGGGTTCCTTTTGATCACATTGCCTGTAGATCTAAATGTTATTTCAAATTATTTCGTAGAAACCAGGAATACGTACCAAACAGCTCGAAATGGTACAAATTATACATATATTTTGACAAATATGTTTCCGTTAAAATAGATCACGATGTACGATGCAGCTCAGGTACGAGCGGGCTTTATGCCATTGATCAAAGCAAATATCAATTACATAAAAGCATTCATAGCGAGTCGGGCGTATCAATATAATAACCGCCAGAGTTTAATCAGCCTTAAGATACCAAAGCTCTGTCAGCTTTAATGTAAGCACATTTTCTAATTCAAATATTCAGATGCAAATGCGCTCGAAACACTCGCCGCGTTCTAGGGATCACAGCACCAGAGTTGAGGTAAATGATTATTGATTACATTACATACACAGAGTACTAATGAAACAAAAGTAGTGAACGAATGTATTAGTGAATGAAATTAATGCACGACTGGATTGCATATTATACATGAAAGTAGGCAATACAAATGTGTATATCAAATCAAAATATTCTTTATTCAAGTAGGCCTTGTTACAAGCACTTTCGAAATCTCAGTTACATGAGAGAGAATGTTTGCTGGGAGAAATACAATATGATCCAACATTTGCTGCAAGGATTAGGGAAATCCAGAAAAACCTAATCAGATCATTTAACTTAAGAGTAATATTATTGATAAATATATATCTATTATTATCTTTGGTTTCCTCCTAATCATTGAAATATTTATCAATCACGTCGGTAATAAAAATTAATAGTACATTATGATGTGTGGTACGTTGGTAATTACACTCGAGGCGATATCTTGCAGCACGAGTCGTAGACGAGTGCTGTATAAAGCCGAGAGAGAAATGACCAACACACACGAGTTTCATACGATGTTTTTCAACACACATGCGAGGAAAAAAGCAAAAAAAACAATCGTACCTTACTTAAAAATTCGTCTAGGTTATAACGTGCCTAACCAACCCTGTAGTCGTAAGTTTTACATTAATCCGTCATCAGTACCTGAAATTTACGTATCCTAGATAATGATTATATTTTAAATATCATTGCTTGAAACTATTTTAACAATATCGCCATATTTTAAAAATAATAATACTTCAATATGCAATATTTGTAAATATGAAATATATAAAATCAAATCAAAATAGCGCGCTGCCACCGGTGCATTTGTCTATGCGCGCGCACGAGCGTTGAGGCAAAGGCTTATTGGGCAATCAACCAAATATTAATAATATGATAAACTGAATAATTAGATCAATTTAATACCATCAAAATGTTATTTTGTTTAGAGACTTTATAATTTATGGATATTGATTGCTTTTTACAAGTACCAGTTTAGATTTATTAAAATAACCTTAAATGTTTCTCGGACCTAAAACCTTGCTAAACTTGATGAAGTTTAAAAAAAACTGTAATGAAAAGGCACTAGTGCGATTATGTAATGTAGAAAACACGCGCGTTTAATGGACTGGATTACAGCCATAAAAACGGTGTAATAAGAGCCACTTTACGAGCAAGTGTGTTGAAAATACTATTAACACTACGTTTATTTAAATCTGTTTTTTTTGTTAAGAAAATTGTATCAAAATATTTTAGAAGAAACTGTTATTTTTTAGAGGACAGTGTTATTGAGCTATGAATGTAAGACATGCTGTCTTGTGCGTGATCTCAACTCTGGTCAATAGGTATACCTATGCTGCGTGGAACACCGATGGACGACCGATTGCACCGATTGCACCAGAAATAACCGTGAGCTGAACGGTGGTTGCCCTCCCATAACTGTACCCGACTTACGAACTTTAACCTCCGTAAACAACAGCGAGCGATACAAATAACTAGAATTGAATACAAGAAATCATAATATCATAGAGTTCATTCGCGTACCCATTGGTCGACGTGCTGTAGTAACTCGCTGCCGCTGCTGAACCGCTGCCATATCACTTTTACGTCCCTTGCCAAAGCCCTGCATGGGACTTCAACGTTTTCGCCGACTTGGTACTGGCGAGATGGCTGGGTAATCGCCACTAGCGCCTGCTCCTCCTCGCGAGGCCCTATAATTTAAGATTTTGTATTATGATGGCCTCATGAAACAGTTAAAGGTTTTGAAAACTGAATAATTTGTTCGTTATTTTGTCATAGTACAAAATATTTACACACGAAATTGTTTTAATTCATTGTAAAACGTTCTTCAACAAACATTACAGAATACTATTTAATTTCTATGTAACACCTTTATAATAAATACAGGGTGGAACCTCAATCGTGAATATATTTATTACATTGAGATGTTTTCGTAAATTAAGAATATCTTGAGACTAATGGGAATTCAATAATATTTTAAGTTGTTTTCATTTACCTAATTTATCGTCATACTACATAGATTGAAATGTCTATGCATGTTTCAAATACATAAAATCTTTCGAGGGTGGCACTTCGTTAAAATAAAATAAGTAGAGTTTTTTAAATCGCAATTTCAAAATGAAAACTTTTAGACCCTGGGTTTTGTTTATCACTTCTTATGATAAAAAGTATATGTATAGCTTGAATGACGATACAAGTAGATAGAATAAAATTTAACAATTATACATATAAATACTGATTGTATCACTAAGGAACCCTGTCGCAGTGCCAAGCCACCGCCATTAAAAAAAATACTACTCATGGTAATAGATTTCACGTTCTAGTGTGATATGTGAATCATTTTAGTATCCTTGACTTTATGATCCATCAGTTAAATTTATCTTGTAAATAATTGATTGCTAGAAAATACCTAAAGTTCATTGAACTTAGACTCTAATGAAGGCTTAAAAACTATGTTACATGTATGTACGCACGAAGCAGACATGCATGAAAAAGCTTCACACGTGCATATGTTCACACAATTATGTACAAGACATAACCCAGCCATCATGATGCCAAGTGTTAATATAAATTAGAAAGTATATGTGTCATCAAGCTCACGTATGAATGTGTAATATCGTAATAAATGTATGTATAGGATTGATTTAAAAAATAAGTGAATGCAATATTTTAGCTTTGTATGTGTTATACTCGTAGATGTTACTTTAATAAGACTAGTGCATGGTGGTCCACAAAAATAAATCTCCGAGAAGGAAAAATTATAAAATGGTTAGTGTAGAGTTTTTACAAGTTTATCTAAGTACACGTAAGTAAAAATAACTAATACTGACCAATTGTTTTTCTTACGATATATTAATCACTGTCATTACAAGTAGCAGTAAAAAAAACTACAATTTCACGTGATAACATTTTCTCTTGTCAGTTCATTGTAAACATTTTAGCTGATGCAAATGCAAATCAACGATTTTCTCACTCTCTACTAGAAGTGAAACCTTATATAATATAGAAAACCTAAAGATAATCTATTTAATCTATATGTAATAGCACTTAAAGCGTGGGACAAAGTGGAGATGGTGGAAGCTAAGTATAATTTGTATTAGTAGGTAATGAATGGTCATAGGAACGTGTTGAAATCATGCAAAGTATGTAAATCAAATAGAGCATGCAAATAGGCCCCACCTCTATGAAAAACGTATAACATTTGACTGCACATACACATATATAAACTGTAATTATTCCTTACATTTCACTCATTTAGATCTCAAATGAAACAATATAAAGTTTTTACAACCGGTATCAACAATAAAATAAACAAAACTCAAGATTTAGTCACTATTATACAGAAAAACTATAAAATTACAGTAGGTACCCACATTTGAGACTGAACACAAATCCCACAAAAAACCCGAATACGCCTACACTAGCATTACCGGTATATGGTTGGTAATCCGAGAGAGTATCAGACGGCTGCCTGTGCTGTATACAGCTGTACTCATCGCTACCGTCGTCGCAATCCTCGTGTCCGTCACAAAGGAGGATATCGCGGATGCAATCTGTCCCGTCATTACAGCGGAACTGCGTTCCCGAACACTCAACATAACCTTCGCGAGCAGGGAGCAAAATATGTTTCATTAGGTATCACATTCAATTAAATATATGTTCATAGTCGTACACCCAGTTGCACATATTTAGTGTTACATAGGCAGAAGTCGAACTTATTCGCCGTCACTATCGTCTCATTCAAAGTAAAATTATGGCAGAGACCAATAAGTGAGCCGCGCGGCCGAGAATTAATTAAACGACATAATTTATGAGGCCAAAATGCGAATTACGGTTATAACATGTATGGTGCTTTTCTTCAAAATAAAACATACTCTTTAATACATGGTAAAATATAAAAAGAATATATTAACTTCTCATACTTTACAAGTTCTTAGGTCAAGTCCCTGCTGAAAAGCGTAGCGCGCACCGGGTCCGGTCACCGCGGCAGGTTCCTAGGACCGTAGGGTCTATTAGAATAAAAATACGTAATAAGCGTAAGCTATGATTATACAATAATTTAAGTACATAGCATTATGAATTAAACGCAGCATATTATGTATATCATCGCCCATCGTTTTTTTTAATCGTCGGAAAGCACCCATAGTCCAAGCTTTGCTTAGTTTGGGACTAGATTGATTTGGGCAAGATTGTTCCTAATATATGTAAATTCATTTATTTATTTTTATTTTTTAAATGTTTTGCAAAACGAATAACTAATATAATATGAAATAGGAGTTTCGTACTACTTTATTGAACCATTTGGACTCCAAATTTAAAGTCTCACATTTCAACTGAACACTTATATTATCTCGGTATGTGTCACTTGTTGTATTCATTTTATCGATCTTAAGTTCGTTGATGTTTTCTGGCAAAGTTTAGGACTCACCGTCAATAATGAAACTAAAGCCATCGCTGTGTAGTTATATAGAGTTAAAAATTACAAAGGCTAAGACGTCATTGACAAGAAAAGTTTGACCCCTGCTCATAGGCTAACACTACGTACTTTCCAATTCGCGAAAACAGTATTCAGTGCGCGGCTTGTGATTTAATAACATTGACATTTGTGCAACTGGGAAATAATGAATAAAAATTAGACCAGTATTTTTAGCTGCATCTACGTATTAAATATACTTAAATAAAATGAAAGACAGGAAAAATCTAATTTCATACAGATTAAAGTAGACATGCCAAGGTCATTACAACTACTTAGCATGGCATTTGAAGCACAAACACTTTTAGTTTTAGTCAGAGAAAAGTTTCAAGTTTTATGGTTACTTTTTAAGCTCGAACTACTGATCAAGGTAAATGGGAAAAAATACTGTTTAAGTACATGTGTATCAGGACTGACCCTCTATATGGAGGTTGATGTAATTGCTAGTGTATCTTCCGCGTTCATCTCTGATAGTACAGACGTAGTAACCGCTGTCTGATTTCTTAGCTAGTTTAATATAGAGAGAGCCGTCGTTGAGTACGCGCACGGAGCGCGGGAGAGGTCTGTTGTTCTTGGTCCAGTTGACGTGCAGGCGCTGCTGATGCGCCGGCGGCTGGGCCACGTCGCAGCGGAAGTGCACTGCCTGCCCCACGCGCGCCACCTGTTCGTTATCGTGCGACTCCGATGCCACGCGGTTGGGCTCTATGAACGTCATGGTGCCATGCAATCAGGTGAATTTGAGCACGAGCATAGGTGGTGAAATGAACATCATTCATCATGACAATTGTGATTATCAAACATAATGATTTAATGTGTTAGAGTCTTAGCGTTGTGCCTAGTTGAAAGGCAACTCGAAGAAATGCAATTCGTAAGTCGGCGAATTCTAAAGCACCTTGAGATACACGTGGCATTACTGCGGCTATAAGTTAATATTATAAGTACAAACATATAACAGCTTTAAACTACTGTGTAATTGAGAAATATGAAATTTCTTTACAGTATCCAAATATGTCTCACGAATTTCGCCGAGTATAAAATGACATCTGACTAACTAAGTGCGAGCCTGTGTATTTTTTTGTGTGTACAAAAGCTTTATAGCTTTGTGTTGCTCAAATTATACATTTAGTGCCTAGGTGCTTTTTGACGAGTTTATTGTATACTGATTTGTACTGTGCATTATATACACTACGACATTAAGTACAGCGATATGGATAGCGAGATGGCTGTATTAGCTACGTACCACTGACGAGTACTTGAGCAACAGCAGAATCGGGGCCCACCCGGTTAGAGGCAGTGCAAGTGTAGTTTCCTGCATCTTCCACCTCGATGCGGTGGAATATCAGCGTCGTTCCTCGAACCTCTACACGTCTGCAATATCACACATATTTCATAACTTTACATCTGTATGAAAAGCAAGCTCGTTATATGGACAAATTGACAATACCTATTTCATAAATTTGAATGATACTTTTTATTGTCGAACTCGAAAGAAGGCAAAATTTTAACATACACTTCTTTTATATATATGCGGAAATGTTATTTTTTATTGCAAAAATCCATGAATATTATTAATTTCATGAAAAAGGGCGTATGTAGCAAACGTCTAACTAGCAGCAAAATGACGTCACAGCTCTGTTTCAAACACTGAAAAAACGTTCGAAATAACAACAAAATGTAATGCGAACTTGGTAATTTTAGTGCACTCAAACAGTTTTACAATGACGGCAGTTGTCACGGCGTCAAGATAAAAACGTCAAAACTTGAAAACGATACGCAGTGGTGTGATTAATTCAATAATTATGTAGAAAATGCCACGCATAAGATATTGTTTTAAGAAAACTTGTATGAACAACACTCGTATATCGCCTATTTTCTTATATCTATTTGTGCGGATAGGTACTTGGTACATTTTTATGGGCACCATGTGCTCCGGCGTTATGCGGCATTTAACAAAAAATATATCATTAAGACGCTTTATTTCTACGTAGCCCATAGCATTTGTAACTTAAGACGTCCGGGAAGACTGTGAAGTTCTGGCACCTCTGATGAGAGAAGAAATTATACTTATGCGAGCTTTGCATAAACTCCGTCATCAATATACACAGTTTTCTTTCGAGGCAAATTATCAGTGTTGTCAGCTCGCATAAATCCCTCCACGTTTCGTATGTCCGGTCTTAGCCGTAGAAAATTTAAGGAACCGAGCAGTATATGAGTCAAATCAAAGTTGTGAAGTGGAGTCGTTGTTAAAGAAATTGTCCAACACGGGTTTACGAGTCGTCATTATAGAGAGAGCAGGTATCCGTCGGACCCGTGGCAATGCCGAGTCGTTGAAAAGCTCGAAATCAAAGGCAAGAAACATACGAAAAGTACAAGACGATATTCGAGTGAAACTAACTGTCAATAGTGTCATGCGTCCAAAGATGTCAAACGGATAACCGGAAGAAGACTATTTTTATAGTGGCAATATTAGATCAGCTGCGTGACGTCAGTTTCCGTTTTAGCTATTTTATAAAATTATTGTAAAAAAGTCTACAAAAATATTTTTCACTTCTCCTTTTAAAAAAGTAGGCCATATTAGCTTCGCGAAGCGAGACTAAAATAGTACATTATTAGCCCCTTTTAAAAGGTTTAAAAGAAAGCCATATAATCCCATACAAATTTCTATGAAACTGAAAAAAAAACTTGCGGCCAGCTACATACTACTTACGAATAATTAAAAACAAACAAACCAACCTCATCAGATTGGCCAAAATTTCTGATCGTATTGCAGCCCTTCACATTAAAAAGTAAAACTTGTCTATGGCCATTATTAGTTTGTATGTTTGTATTATTAGCTGCATTCCATAAAAAAAATTTTTCAGCATATATCGATGTATAGCACATATTTCGAGAGTACTTTTAAAAACATTTTGATGATGAATTTTTTTTTATATTGTGGATATTTTCTGAAATAATAGCTACGAAAGTTTCCTATAACTATCTATGAATGCCTACCTGCCAATGTAGATACCAACAATAGTTAAAATCCGTTTGGACGTGATTAGACCGCAAATTCATATACCTAAATTCATACTCGTAACCACGAACAATACAAATTATGTATTCATCAATTCAATACCACCTTAGGTAATTGTAGTGAAACGGAAAATCCGTTTCACTATTTTTTAGTGTTCCGTACCTCAAAAGGAAAAACGGAACCCATTTTTATATTCAATTGACAGACATTTAATTTTTACCTCTACAGTCTTTTGGAAACTATCAAATAGTAACATAATGATTCAAGCAAAGGTGACTTCAGGCAAGGTTTTGGTACGATAAACTATTTCTAACGGCATCAGTTGCAGTATCCTAAGCTTTATACTTCAAATAAAAGCTCTTAATGTTTAGCTCCCGTGCATCAATTTAAAATTTCAAGAAACATTTAAATCAGTCTTGCGATAAACTAGTTAAGACGACTTCCCATTTCTTCGGAACTAAGATTGCTCGAGCAAAGTGAGAATTGCACAGTCTCATAGAGTAAATGAGTTACCTGGAAGATGTAATCTGATTAGCCTATTCAACTGCGCAGTATGTAGGTACGATGCGTTAATATGCATTTTCCAGTAATAACAATTTATAAGCTTCTAAAAATACCCGGAACTCAACTACAACCGTACAGGAGAAAACTTAATTTCTTTTTTACTTCACCATAGTTGAGTAAAATGTATCTATAATCAGCTTCTGATATATAATAGCTACCCTTGTACCCAAAGCAGCTTTCCGATACACCTATATGTAAGTCACTAATAACCTGGAATTAAACTATTTCACGTATTTTAAGGATTTAATTTTCCATTCAGATTCTTTATTTTTACCACTTAATTATAAAATACTTCAAAGTATTAGATTATTAAAATCGAAGATTTGAAATCTGTTTGATAATCTGAAAAAGATCTATGTAATGGACTATTTCGCGAATAGCGTTCATTTAAATGTATTTCATTTAAATGAGGTGGTCACATTTTATAATAAGATTGTTTTATTTTTATAATAAGGATTCGGGTAAAAACCTTCAAAAACAAAAATAAATTATTCTTTAAAAAGTGGAGGTTTACAAAGTTTTTCGAAAACCACCCAAACAAATCTTACACAAATTTGTTTAGTAATGAAATCAGATTATGGTACATCAGGTGTCGTACCTGGAGAAGGGCTTCTCGACAGGTCTCCACGACACGTTGAGGATTTCGTCGCCTTCAACGATGCACTCGACGGTGGGTGACTGGCCGGGAGACACAGTCTGGCTCATGGGCCGCAGCGTGACCCGCGGGCGCATTTGGACCACCAGGCTGACGTATCCCTTAAACACCGCATACCCGGTTCTTTGGTCGATCACGTTGCACTCGTACTCAGTAGAATCTTGCTTCGTCGCCTGTTTGCATAAAAATATGACCACCTGATGTGAAATCAATATACCTTGAGGACAGGACAGACATGCCTTATTTATGTGGAGTGATAAACTTACATTGTTAATTATTAAATCATCACCAATCTGTTGAGCGTTTCGTTGCAAAGGACGCTGGTCAAGACGGCTCCACGAGCGTGCGTAGTCGTAGGACCCGGAGTAGTTGCAGCTAGAATTCAAATGAGAGAAATATTTAAATGTATAATAAAATAACACTTTATGGATGTCAGAACTGCACGCAAAATTTTCTTTTACTGATTTAACTGCAAAATAAATTGTTACCGCAGTGTGATATCTCCTCCTTCAGCTACAATTAGATCGCTCGCTCTGGGCTGTTGATCAGGGTTATACGGGTCGAAGTCGCCACTGCCGTCGTCTGTAGCGCAAATAAAGTGTATTTAATATTAAGGCCCGAATTCACCTTTGATTACGCCTGGTCAATTAGACGACATTAAAAAGATCAAAGTCAAATCACCCCTGAATAAATAGCAGAGCATGGCCAAATTGGAAATTATAAGTATATTAATGAATTTCAATAAAGCACAACTAACGTTTTATGGAACTGTTTTTTATGTCTGCCGCCTCATATTTAAAACCATGGCGAGTAACATCAATCATTCATGGGCTAATATTTATACATGTTTGATAGTTTTTTGAGAAGTTCACATACCAGTTCCAAAGCCAATATCTCCCCGTTCCACCTGTATAGTGAACTGGTCGTCAACGGCCTGGTCGAGGAACGCGGCGGAGCACAGGTAGTCGCCCTCGTCGCTCTCACTTGCCGATTGGATACGCAAGGAGGCGACGCTCGGGGTCGCCGGTACTACCACACGGGAGCCTGATCTATCTCTCACTAAAGGATTTAATTTCATTAATTGGTTATTAGTCCATAAAATATGAATCATTCTTAATCTTACGTCAATTTGGATGTGTTTATGAGCTATTTACAGTGCTCTTTAGAATAACTTACGTTTAATCGATACCATAGGTTCAGGATAGCCGTTAGCTCTACATTTAACTTCCACGGGGTCCCCAAACTTGACTGATACCAAACGATCAGGAGTTATGGTTATTTCTGGTGGAGACCACACCTTCAAAACGGCAGTGGCCGTATCATTACCGGCTTTGTTTTCTGCGTTACAAATGTATTCGCCTTCGTCGTTGACATCGATTTTCGAGAACCTAATTACAATAAAAAGAAAATGTAATAAGATTTCTAAATACCAACGCGCAACAAGTTAGCTAAACTGGTTACAACAACACATACTTAATGACTTCTGCCGGGCCAACTTGGGCGTCGGGTGACAGCTCTCGTCCTCTGCTCCTGGACCATAGTATAATAGGAGGAGGTACGCCTTCTAATACTTGACAACGGAGCTCAAACTGGTCGCCAATACGAGCGCGGACATCTCTTTGCGGCCAAATTTGTACTCGTGGGCGAATTCGAGCTAAAATAAATAATACACGTAAAAATTAATATAAAGGACAGAAATTCCTCTGTTATTTACTTCCATTGCTGAAACAAGACGTAAGAAGATAAAGAAGACAATACGTTCTTACTTTCAATATCAACGTTGACGTAAGTAGTTGCTACAGGAGTTCCATCCACTCTCCCGGTGCACACATAATATCCGCGGTCATCATCTTGGGCATTAGATATTACCAGCGTATTTCCTCTTTGACTGGTTCCAGGGCCAAACTCGCCTTCGTGCTTTATATGAAATTAAAAACATAAGTATTTGAATTCCTTTAATACGTACGCTGATTATGCTATGATACACAAATCGGACCAAGTCAATTAAACTCATTTGTGACAAATGGGACATTACGAGTATATTTATAATTCTGTCATTGTCATTATACTTTTTGGTTTTATTGGTTTTTTGGTAGCCAAGTGCAAAGCTTGAAGTAGGTATGATGTGAACCGAGGAATTGTTGAACATTTTTGCTATCTTATGTCTTAGATGAAATTTGTTTTTTTTTTTAAATTGTAAATTTAACAACTTCGGATATCTACCCAGAATTTCATAGTGTGTAAACAAAATGTACCTTGAAGGTACCTTGGCTATTTACCTTAAAGGTTTAGCTACCAAACAGCCAGTATTTATATTAATTCAGGGTGACATATGTAGCTTCACAGTTCATAGTAAGGAATCTAATTACTTTAAATGAGCTATCCTTCTATATACAATAAACGTCATTGGTTTCGCAGAAACAGCTCTAACAATTTGGATGAAATTTAGTACATAGACATAGCTTTACCTTCTAAATTTATCTAGATAGGGTTCACCCATCGAACAAAGCGCAGTCGCCCAGGGTCATGAAGTTAGGAACTATAATTATTTTAGTTACCTAACTACTACTACTGTACTTTCTAACTTCATGATAATAATAATGAAATAATGTGTACAAACGGCGAGAAAATAAAGTTTTAGATATATCTATATATTATATATCTAACACTTTATTGTGATAGGTATATCTAACACTTTATTTTCTCGCCATTTGTACACATTATTAAACATAAACAATACATATCGCATTAGACCCGTCATTTTTATGGTTAATAATCTGTTCTCTCTTCAAAAATGCTCAATTAAGGGTCGATTTGACCAACCTAGGATAAGTCTAATTTCAATAATATATCATTAGTTACTCGTAAGTAAACCTCTTTTTTCGTTTCACTAATTATTATCCTGAGGATGAAATCTCTAAACTAGAGAAAAATCTTACGCCGCCAATTTCGGCTTAGTAAACTATTAGACGTACATTAGTATTGTCATTGTTACTGTCAAGTAAATTTTTTTCAAGTCAAGTTCACAATTGATGTATTATCCGAGCAAACAAAAAAAAATACGCAGCACCATTGTTCAAGTATGGGACAAACTGTCTATCTTACTTGTGTGCATTTCATTCAATTCATTATTCTTTCAACGTTATCAAGTAACTATGCGAGAGTATGTTAACCGTAGACTAGTGGTAAAATGAAAATGAAGTTAACCATCGAGTCAATCGTTACATTAACATTGAGTTAGCCACTCTCGTCCAAATTCATTGTTGGTGAAATTGGTCCTAAACCAATATAGAAAACTCGACACAAAATACTAAAACGAAAGATGAAACACAAAATACTAAAAAGAAATTTCAAAAACATTACCGTTTTTTATTCATCTATACTATCATAAAGTCGTAAATATGAAATGCCTGTACATTGAACATATTTAAATATATATATATATATATATATATATTGTAAAGACTATTAGGAAGTTGCTACACCGATATTTTTCTGTATTTGTATGTGTCGTTACGTCTTCATCACGGCAAATCGGCAAAACGGATTTCAACTATTTTTGGTACACAGGTAACAGGTGGTTATAGGATACTTTTTACCCGTCTACGCTGAAGACAAAAACAGATGGATTATGGTTATGATTATGACTTTTCTCCTCCGCGAACGAAGTTGCGGGCAGCGTCAAGTTTTTGATAAAACTGATAATGATACTATCAGGTTCTATACACATTACTGAATAAATAAATATAAATTTGCACTAAAACGCCACATTCTAATATACCTAAATTACAACATTTCCATACATTTTAAGAGGTATTCATAACATATAGGCCGAGGAGTGTGACGTCACATAATGCCTCGAGATTATTCTAGGTAGCATTTTAAAGTCTAGTAGACACGTTTTATTTTGAATAATATTTCTCATAACGCTACGCTAAATGTTTCCTAATTCCAGGTGCCAGTATAGAACAATTGATTCTTAGTAAAATCCGATTGTTGTTTTTCTTGTTACACATTCGGTACTCACATGTTACTTTAATGATATCATTCCCCATTTGGCATGATAATCTATTTTCTCTAATTAAAACAGTTTGGACTTTGAAAATTCTGTATGCTGGATGGGATAGTTACTTCGCACCTCAAATAATGATAGTTTTGTATTTATATAATACGTATTGCATTATACACGATATAATTTGCTATTTTGATATTATCAAATGAATCATCATCAAAGAAGGTCATGATTATGTTGGTTCAATGCAAAACGTTTTAGCCGAAACCTTCCTGTAATGGAAATTACGAAAGAAGATTCTAACAGACGGTACGTATTGAAGTAGATATAAACTTCATATAAGAGTGATGATTAGGTAAGTTATATGTGAGGTATATTACCTTGGTCCACTGAATACGCGGCAGCGGGTACCCACCGGGATTGCAGTCAACAGTACCACTCTCACCCGTGGGTATTTTAAGATCGTTAATGTTAACTTCAATTTTTGGGCTCTCTACGGGTGATGGCGTGCCAAGAGGAATAACGGTTACGAGTACAGGAGTTGATTCTGCTTCCCCAGACGAAGTCTGACATGTATATACACCCTGGTTTTCAAGACGAGCTACATCAATGTACAAGACGCCGTTTTGTGATTGAACGTTAGAAGAAAATTCTGCGCCGTCTTGCCTGAAACAATTACAATCAAAGTCCATGCATAAAAACTATATTCTCTAAGTGTTCCTTGTAGATACCTTGTATCCAATATGTTTCTTTTTCATATATTATATTGTAATCTATTTATTACCTGACCCATCTGATGGAACCGGGTGGTATATTTGCAGTACCCGTGCAAACAACATTTGTGTTCTGTCCTTCGACGACGTTAGGCGAAGCGGGTGAAATAGTAAGCTTCTCGCGAGGTGGCCAGGCCGGTCGCGGCCGCACGGTGATACTGGCTATACGGTCGACGGTGCCAACGTTGTTACTGGCTAGACATCTGCCAAATCAAACGGTGTACTATTAAAGAACTGTTCTTTATAACGTATGTAGGTAGTGAAGATAGTTAGGCTCATATTGTACCTGTAATCACCGGAGTCTTCTTCTTTGGCATTTTCAATTATCAGGTAGGATTCGAAATGCTGTACCGTCATGGGTAACGGTTGCCCATTTCCTCTTCGCCAATCAATCGTCGGAGTGGGGTTTCCACTAGTGACACATTCTAACTCGATCCTGTCGCCCTCATAATATTCTTGTACAGATGGCCGTATTGTCACGCTAGGACGTGTCATCGGATTTGCTAAAATTATACATAAAAGTAATTTAACTTCATGGTAAAAATAAAGAGAGCCAAGCCAGTACACATTGCGCCAACATTTTATGACAGTCTATGATAAATAGTCATAAAACGTTAGCGATCTTACGAATGATGTTGATAACCCTGATAAACATAATTTTTAGAAGGATAAATTAACCGTTACATTTTACCATAGGTATAACACGTGGAGTTTTTAGGGTTTCGTAGCCAATATTGCACGAACATAGCCCTTATAGTTTCGTAATGTCCGTCCGTCCGTCCGTTTGTCACGGGCATTTTACTAAAAACTCGACAGCTCGTTTATAAAACATTTTGAGGTTTTGTAAACGTTTTTTTTTTATTAGTGTATTTTATCGGGAATATCTCTCGGAAAGTACCTAGTATAAATTGTGCCCCCTCTATTTTCTAAACCTCATGTCCAAAAAATATGAAAAACATTTTAAAGATAAAGATTGATAAATACTTTCAATGAAAAATATTTTCAACATTATCGGATAAACCGGTTTTGAGTTATTGCTGAAAAACTGCGCTTCACAGCAGAAGGACGTAAGTTCCGTTGAAATACGTTCTATTGCTAATGCACTTTTACATAACCTTTTTTTATTCCTTTGTAGTGCATTTTTTGTATCAGTGAACATTTCCGTACTAAACAGTAGGAGGTTGCCGTTGTATTTATTAAGATTGAATTAATTACCTTTAGCGTAAAATATCCAGTTCGGCAATGCTATTCCAAAACGGTGCGTGAAAAAATTATGGCGTTAATAAAATTTAAAAAATATTAAATCTGAAATAAACTAACGAAAAAGGTACTTACACCCCACAGTTAGAGTAGCTGAAGCTTGTCCTGTTGCGATGCCGTCACTCGTCTGACAAATGTATGTGCCGCTGTCCGACACTTGGACCTGCATGATCGTGAGCGTTCCAGTGTCTTGATCGACCACATGTCGTCCTTGAGGCAGGTATCCGTTCTTCTTAACCCAAGTGACAGGTAGCGGGCCTTGCCTGTACCGGCTGGTGGCAGCGCAAGTGAAGTTTACAAAACTACCGACACTCTGAATCTTTATGGTGGGGCTTGATATGGTCACGGTCACGCTAGACTGAGGAGGCGGTGATTGACTGGTTGTTATAATTGAATCTGCATCTAAAATAAAACATAAAGGTGATGCGATGACACACCAAGCCAAGTTGCGTCACTGGGCAAAACTGATAGCATTGACGCAACAATTTCATTTGCGAAGGTTTTTTTGTTTTTTTTACTTTGATCGGGGAAAGTATTCCATAACTATTATTACACATATGTACAGATATCAATATTCCAGAAACTGACAAAATTAATTCAGCTGTGATGTGGATACAATCACACATTCATAGACACACACATAAAATATCGAATAAACAAATCTACGTCACTTACAGTACAATTACTTGGAGTTTACCACTGACATATGCTTTTATTCCATTGTATATTCGACTTTAACACTAATACAAAAGAGTTTATATTACAAACAAACGACATTTAGACAGTGTGTACGTAATATAAACTCTTTTACATTAGTGTTAAAGTCGAATATCCAATGGAATAAAAGCATATGTCAGTGGTAAACTCAAAGTAATCGTACTGTACTTGGAGTACAATATGCCAATTATATTTTGTTGCTACAATAGAATAGATTAACAAATTTTGATTGTACTATTTTTGATTAGTTCTTGTAGTTACTTGTACGTAAACGTGTACGAGTACTACTAGTAATAATCAACATGGGTGTAATATCTGCAGATCAATAATATAATTATAGTATTGTTAGAATTAACATAAGCAGTAAGCAATAAATAAATAATAAAATATACATTCAGACATTAATGCAATGTAATACACACAATTTAGATGGTTGACTTTATACGAGCGGAGGTTTGAAAATTCGCGGTATGATGTACAGTCAATATCAAATAGTCAGTAGCATCCAAAGCGCCAAATATATCGTCACACAACTTTATGCCTATTACAATAAAGATGTGTTGCGATATTTTTGGCACTTTGGATGCTACAGACTATTTGACGCTGACTGAATGTTACTGCAAATTAAATGAAGCAATAGAAATGTATTTCTTTTTTTAATATAATTACCAAGGTGCGAAACTATAGTGCCGCTGAAGTCATTACTTATCACGCAAAGTTGCAAGTGAGATGTTTTTTAATACAACATTTCAACACATCAATGATTTTCTTCTGTTTCCGCGATTATTACTCATTGAAATAAAAAAAATTAACGGATTATATCGCGTATATTATCTCATTTTAGTTCCCGACGTTTCGGAAGCTTTCCAGCTTTCCATGGTCACGGGTGGACTGAGAAAAGATGTATTTTCTTCTGTCAAAGTTACAATTTGTGCAAACTACCCATTTTTTTGAAAAAACACAAATAAAGGTGTACATACATGCCAGATGGGCCTAAGCTGTAAATACAGTTACACATGTGCGAGAAGGGCTTAATTTTTTGTGTTTTTTAAAAAAAATGGGTAGTTTGCAAAAATTGTAACTTTGACAGAGGAAAATACATCTTTTCTCAGTCCACCCGTGACCATGGAAAGCTGGAAAGCTTCCGAAACGTCGGGAACTAAAATGAGATAATATACGCGATATAATACGTTAAATTGTTTTATTACATCAATGATTTTTAAAACCGTATAATAATAATGTAAATATTACAATAATATTATTTTCTTCTGTTTCCGCGATTATTAGTATTATTACTCATTGAAATAAAACAAATTAACGGATTATATCGCGTATATTATCTCATTTTAGTTCCCAACGTTTCAGAAGCTTTTCAGCTTTCCATGGTCACGGGTGGATTGAGAAAAGACGTATTTTCCTCTGTCAAAGTTACAATTAACTAAAATGAGATAATGACCTAAAATGGGATAATATACGCGATATAATCCGTTAAATTGTTTTATTTCAATGAATAATATTATTGTTTAGTAGGTATAGGTATTAAAATGCTGGAATTTTAAATAAAAAAATAATGTACATAAATATTAAAATATTTGTGTCCTTTAATGTGCTTTGTTGTTTTCAAATCTTTCTGTATATATTGCTTGCTTTTCCTGTAAAACTTTGCTGATGTTTTTACAATCAGAAAAGGAAACTTCTGCAAATACGGCTTTTTAGACTCTATACTTACTTAGCTCATTACAAATAATAAAAAAATAAACAAAATTATGTTGGTGTCTATGACAGTCTTTTAAGGGTTCCGTAGCCAAAATGGCAAAAACGGAACCCTTATAGATTCGTCATGTCTGTCTGTCTGTCTGTCCGTCCGTATGTCACAGACATTTTACTCAATAACTATAAGATGTACAACTAGCAAAAATTGTGTCCCCCCCCCCCCTCTATTTTGTAAACGATATGTTCAAAAAATGTGAAAAATTTTACAAATATAAAGCTTAATAAATACTTCCAAAGAAAATTGTTTTCAACATGATCGGACATACCGTTTTTAAGTTATTGCCAATAAACTGCGCTTCTCAGTAGAAGAACGTAAGTGCCGGGGAGATACGCTCTTTTGTTAGTGTTTTTTTTTTCAAATATTTTTTTTTTCATCTGTAGTGCATTTTTTTGTATATACGGCTGAGGAATCCTTCATTGGCGAGTCCGACTCGCACTTGGCTGCTTTTTTTTCAAATTAACAATTTTCTATACGTACTGCCCGTCTTGTTGTTGTTGAGACTCTCAACTCAAGTTTCAATAATAGTTAACTAAAGAGACAAATACGTTGTTGTTTGATTAAGTATCTATAATTTAAATAAAAACACCTTGTTTTTAGCTTGACGTCATACGTCTATTATCGGCACCATAGATTCGCTACTTGATAATTTCTTACCCTCAAGTTTAATGGTTTTTTTCAGATTAACTAATTGTATAGACCATCGAAAAAATATTATGCTTTTTCTTTGCCTTCAAAATGAGCCGTGACGAGGCAACTTCTTCACTATTATCACGTTTTTTTTCCTCCCAGCTCTTTTCTTAAATTTTGGGAACAAATAATAACCGTTGGGAGCCAGGTTCGGGCTGAAGGGTGGGTGAACCAGCGTTTTATACCCGCACTTGTTAAGCGCAGCAGTAGCAACATAATGTGTCCTGGTTAGAGTATCTATCACCCTTGTCCTTGTAGTCAATCAAGTGAATTCCTTTTGAATCCAAAAGATTGAGGCGAATTCTTTTGGCCGATTCTAATACCCCGAACTTCTTCAGAGGAGTGCACCTTTCTTAGGCAACTCTAGTTTCAACTCAGGTTCAAAATGATCAATCCAAATCTCATCTCCAGTCACTATTCGTTCCAATAGGTATGTGGAAAGAATGCGTTACCTTTGTTGTCTCAAAAAATAATTGTTGCAATGAGTCGCTTCCCAAATGGTACCATGATCAAATTTCATTTAGTCAAATGTTTTAGTTGGCATAATATGTTTTACGCAAAACAATATTAAGCAATTCATTTGTATTGTTAATATTCAATTTATATTCGTTTTGTTCTTACCTAACCTACTGTTCTGGTAGCAGTTCGTTTTTCTTAGGGCTGACAGTTCTAACCTAACCTACTGTTCCAGTAGCAGTTCGTTTTTGTTAGGGGTCACAGTTCTAACTCTAACCCAACTTAACCTACTATTTCTGGTAGCAGTTCGATTTTGTTGGGGGTCACAGTTCTAACCTAACCTACAGTTTTTCTAAATTATTAAATATATCTATTTTTTTAAAATGAAATATCGTCGCTCGTTTAGAACCGTACACAAGCCTTATTGACTTTAACATGGTACTAGTTCGATTTGTGTAAATTGGTCCTGTAATATTTATATTATTTATTATTATTTATTTATTCTTACTGTTGCTCAAAATTATTACTTAAACTTTTGTTATTTTTCATACAAATTCAAGCAGATTAATTTACAAAGATGTAAGTTACAAAGACAAGTTGTAAAAAACTTTGTATTTGTAACTTACATCTTAAATTATTATTTTTTGTTTTTATGTACTTATTTATATTTTTGTTAAAATAGCAGTGCATTTTTATTTAAAGGACCTAGCTGTTTAACCAATACTATTTTGACCTAATTTTATTACCCAATAAAATCCGATTTTTGACGATTTATGTTTTGTCATCACAATTCATTTGACTAAATATTTATTGTCTAATGTTTTTTTGCCTTCCAAATGCCTAAATGTTATTTTGCATGTGTGTCAATGAAAATTTGCGTATTGTAATTATGCCAAAGATTGCATCGTCAAAAAGACAGTTGCTAAAATTTGTTTGGGTAATGAAATTTGACCTAAATATTTTTGAAAAAGACGGCAGGATTAGTAGATACTTAAAATTGACAGCACAGATTCAATTTACTTATTTACAATTACTTAGTGGCCGTTGCATCTGCGGTGGTTTGGGCATTCTCGGTACCCACCTAGCACTCACTTTTATCGTGCCGAAATGGTCATGTTGGGTCCTCAAAATTGTTGAAGCTGATACTCGAACCAACTCTTTCGTTTAAGTCGAGCATCTTTTAGTACTAGTTTTTCAACTTTTTGTACGATATACGACGATATGACTGGCCTTCCTGGGCAAAGGTAATTTTCAATGGACACTGCTACGTTTGAAGAGGCTATGCCATTTGTAAATTATGGTTTTAGCATGGTACTGGTCCCCGTAGGCGGCTATCATTTCGTTAATTATAATTACGGAGGTTTTCCTTGCTTCCATAGAAATTTTATCTAAACACGATATTCAGTTTGATCCAAAGTTGCACGTTTAAAATAAATAACAGTTTTGGATTGACATTTAATATTTGTTTTCTAAAGAGTGGTCAAAGGGAAGCAAAAAGTTTTTGTATAATTTCTCCTCCTTCTCTTTCATCCCGCAAACTACTGGACCTCCCCTCGTAACGTCTACGAAATCTATATGGAAAAATGTCATGAACAGGCAACTATCCAATTCTTACGAAAGTTACTTTAATGAATGACATTAATTTAGAACACGTTACTAGGCAACTAAAAAAAACAAGTAAACTAAAATTCAACAATTAATGAACATTGATTTAAACTTACACGATCTTCACTCATTATCAAAACACAACAAAACGGGGCTTAATCGCGTATAAATATGATTTATTTAATTACCTTTCGTTGTTAATTCTTCGACGTTTCGGACGTCGCGTTACGTCCATGGTCTTGAAAGAAACTGGAGTGGCGAAATCAACGTCTTCTAGCCGCAAGAGTTTTTCGATCTACCCTCGCCTGATGTTTATTATTAGGTTGAACACTACGGTCGTCACTAGACCGACACACTGCACTCACGACGTCAGGCGATTTATCAGATGTTAGATGATGTTGCTTACATTTACAATTTACTGGATTCCACGAAGATGAAAGCTTGAAACCATCTTCCCGGTTGAAATTTCGGTGTTTCTTGATTTCAATTGTTTCACGCACGATTCTACAATAGTAATTACGTTCCGTAGAAAGGATTTTGGGATTATGAAGCTCACAATCCAGTGGTTTGGTCCCGCTTCTAATAAATGTTCGGCAATAGCGGACTTATTCACCTGGCGGTTCTTAACAGCTGCGATATGTTCCTTGAATCTTTCAGCAATAGTGCGCTTCGTCTGTCCAATATAAGAACTCCCGCAACTGCAATCGATCTTGTAAATGCAAGGTGATTGGAACCGAATAACATCTTTAGGTGATCTTACATGCCCTATGACCCTGTACACAGTTTTTCATAACGGCTTGTACACAGTTTTTATCGAGTACTTTTGTAGTACTGTGCCAATTTTGTCCGTTATTCCTCTTACGTACGGCATTAATGCTGGTTGCCTCCAAACATCAGGATGTTTACGTTTTGGTTTTCGTCTGTGCTGCTGTCTGTTCACCTCATACCCATTCCATCTAAGGACCTTTTGAATGTGTAAGACCTCACTATCTAAGAATTCCAGGTCGCAAAGGTCACGTGCCCTGTTATAGAGGGAACTCACAACAGTTTGGAGGTGGCGAGAATGGTGATGAGACAACGCATTCAAATACCTGTCGGTGTGTGTCGGTTTACTTATCGGTTATCCGGTCCTAGTCTGATGTCCTTCAGTATGTCTACAAAGTGGCGGGAATCCTTCACAAAAGACGACGTGTTACCTACAAACGGCTGTAACACCGACGCAACATGTTTCGCAAGATCGTAAGTGGGGGAAGCAATCTGGCACGTTGGGTTTGTGTACTTTCGGTAGCCCGTACAGTTTCGGTGGTTGCGCAATTTTAGGCCTGTATAACCCGTGAAAGTCGTCTTCTCCGAATGACTTTTCATAGTCTCTGATGACTGCCCGTATGCGACGTGTAACTCGAGCAGTAGGGTCGTAGGAGACGGGCTTGTATACGAGGTTGTCTTCCAGTAAGCCCCTTATTTTACCATCGTAATCAGCAGAGTCCATCACTACAGTGGCATTACGCTCAGGGCTGAGCGTAATGTCACTGCAGAAGAGCGATCAGCCCTTAAGGACTTGAGAAAGAATGAGAATATCCTAGTTCTTAAAGCTGACAAAGGTAATGCCACTATAGTGATGGACTCTGCTGAAGCCTGACGTCGTGAGTAGTGTGTCGGTCTAGTGACGACCGTAGTGTTCAACCTAATAATAAACATCAGGCGCGGGTAGATCGAAAAACTCTTGCGGCTAGAAGACGTTGATTTCGCCACTCCAGTTTCCTTCGAGGGGTGCCCATTGTTTCACCGACAAACTTTTCATCGAATATAATTTCACCGAAAACGTTTCGCCAAAGTTTTGCTTCGCGTATTTTCAACGAAACGCCAGAACTTTTGCCTATTATTAGATTGGCTACACTTACAGCACCTAAACTAAACTATGGTAGGCGTGAAGTCAGAAGCGTTACGTATTCTACTTTAAGGCAGGTCAGACTTCGGTTAGGTTAGGTACGACGACGAGCGAAGCGAGATGGAGTGTTAGGTAGAACTGTGACCCTAACGAGCGAGCGAAGCGAGCGAGCGAAACGCCAGAACCAACAGGGTTGAGAAGGTTAGGTTTTGCTGCGTTATTATTGCGACAGGCAATATTGCACAAGACAGCAATAACAATTTTACTACGAGCGTCACCATGAATACCCACATCAGCACATTACGATTTCGTTGCGTTCCGTTCACAACATTGATAATTATGTCTGCGAAATATTGCATATTGAAATGATATTACTTGAAGTAAGTTTTATGTAATTTAAAAAGATTGTAAACGATAAATTATGAAACGTACTTCTATGAAATAATAAATCTGTGTAATGAAACATCCGCCATTTAAAAATTCGTGATATAAAAATACTCGTAATGAAATTTTCATGAAGTGAGTTGTCGATGAAATGAAAATACTTGAAACGTTATCTTTGAAGTAAAATTCGACGTAACGAGTGTCCGCGATTAAAGGGTAAACCTCCTTCGAGACCATGGACGTAACGCGACCTCCAAAACTTCGAAGAATTACCAACGAAAGGTAATTAAATAAATCATATTTATACGCGATTAAGCCCCGTTTTGCTGTTTTGATAATGAATTAATGAACAATATCACAGGTTAGAATTACAAAACTAGTAGGCGCACTTGTTAGACAGAATAACGTTGAAACGTGATAATGATACGAGTACTATCATTCGGGTATAACATTATCGACAAAGGGCAACAAACAGTAATACATTTGACTTGAAGCATGACTCGTATCAGACAGACATGGACGTAGAAGCTCTCCAATAGGAAGAGCTACCTGGCTTCGGCAGACTGGCAGTCAACACGCCAAGGGTGAATCCTTTTGAAGTGATCGTGTGACATTCCAATATCTCTCCACGATTCTTCGTGTCCCAGATAATCTTCACGCTGTGCTTGCCGCGCCAGCCGTCGGAGTGCAATTTTGAGGTGTTGTAATATTTTGGAGCATAAATCTTGTCTCCTTTGTAATAAAACTGAATCGTCAGCGGCTCCGGTGCTCTGTATTTGCACGTAATCGAAACTCTTCGATATAAGGGGTGCAAATCTTTTCGGTTTTCATCGACGGTAGGGTGCAGTTCCATTACTACTCCTATTGATAGTTTCATAAAAAAAAATACTTAAATGGCAATGTGACAATTCACAACATGTAACTGCACAACGAATATAAATTAAGCATTTTTCTTTTAAGATGCTAACTACAGTACACTACTGCAGCTAAGGTGTATTAACCTTATTACTTGCGACGATATTGCCCTCTATGCAAAGGTGTATATTATAATTATAACGACTCTACATATACGCAGTAGCGTAATCTGGACAAATGATATGAGCTATAGATTTTACTATTATAAATAATACGTAACCAATAATATTCTCAATAAACATAAAGCCCCATCATATAATTACCATGAGCCATTAATTAATTCTAAATACCATAACGTTATAATATAAACCAAGCGACAACATTCAAGATATTGTGCAGATAAAAAATATCATAAAACACTTTAACGCTGTTAAATAGTGACTGAAACATACTAAATATTAGTATAAATATAAACAGATAAATACTCATTTTGAGACAAACATATCGTATTAAATTGAAGTACATAAATAGTGTTCTCAATGCGTACCGATGATAGAGCAGTCCGGTCCAGAGTAACGCTCAGGGCAGTCGCAAACGACCTGATCATAGTTGCCGACGTGACAGTTGTGTCCGTTGCAGTTACACTGCAGACAGCGCCCGCGCTGTTTATAGTAGCCAGCGGCGCAGGATTCGCAGCTCCTGCCGCTATAACCTTCGGGGCACCTACACACCTATTTCGCAAATACAAATTGATGATCTTTAATGGTTCTTCACGGAAAAATATGAGTAGCTTCATAGCTATTCATTTTAACGTTATATTGCCAAGCATAATTTTACCATTACCACCGATTATTGACATGTTTTAAACGAAAATTAGACTTAGTAAGCTGTCGTTGAAAATCGCACACAAAGATATGGTTAGAACATTTTTATTAAATTGAACAATCTTAAAACAGACTTTTTAAATCAAGTAGTGAAGATAGTAATAGTAGCAGAAGTTGATTTGGCATATTTTGAAACAATATGAAACCGATTTCTAATAAATTGTTTATATGATTCCAAATTAGAAACTAAATAGAAATGCTACAATCGAGATCAAAGTCAGGCTAACGGCTGGGCGTTAAAAGCGCCCCGTACAATCGAGCGTTAAAGTTACTTTTAACTAGCAAAATTAGTCAAAAGTGCCTTTGATCACAGGCCTTGGTCAAAAGTACTATTGACTGAAATTTTAGCCAAAACTAGTTTTGTCCAAGGCCTGTAGTCAAAAGGACTTTTGACTACTTTTCCTAGTTTAAACTAGTTTTGACCAAACGTATCGCTCAAAACATTTTATTTATATTTGAAAGAAGTAACTAACCTAATCTAACCATATTTTTGGTCGAAAGTAATTTTAACTATCATTTTTGATCAAAAGTAGTTTTAGCCACCATTTTTACTACATATTCCTGGTCAATAATGATTTGAACTACCAGCCTATTTACCATTTTAGTTCTACTTAAATTTTTGTCTCGATATTTTCAACATACCTCGTTTTACAGCGATAGTTAAAAAAGGAAACAATTACCTAACTTCGTTAAGATGGTTCTCTACAAATAATTTCATTTTTGTAAAACGGAAATATCACTAGTTATCGTCTCCGCGCATCAGGGCTAATTGAGAAGAAGTGTCAACATCCTGCATTTTGATCGATGGATTTTTACACTTCTTGTCAAATAGACCTGATGTCACGATAACGCCAACTGGTGATATTTCTATTTTAGTAAACCTTCATTGTATATTAAGACGATGTTCTTTTGTACTTGTCTAAGTTGTCTCATATGTATGCAGAAAAATATCTACATGGTGATATTTACCTCGACGCCTTTCGCAGCAAGTGGCCTTCTTTCCTCTCCCGCCTTGTCCATAGCCACGGTAGCAATTGACGTGGACGATAATTTCTCACGATTCAAGTCAGCCAGGGTTGCTCTTACGAGGACTTGCCTTAAATTCTTTAGCACTCCCATGAAGACATTTCGACTGGCCGGTGTACGAGTGTTGAGAACAAACCAATTTTTTTCAAGCAATGGTACTTGATTAAACTGTAAAAGATAATTTTAAAAAGTTTTTAATATTGTGTCTTGCAATTACTAAAATAGTGTTTCGTTGTAGTTCATTGTATTTTATTCCATAAAAACTAAAATAAAATGTTTGGTTGTAGTTCGTTGCATAAGCACTAAAATAGAATGTTTGGTTGCAGTTCATTGCATAAGTACAAACACAAGTGATTATTATTTGTTTGTAGCAATGTGTCTCACGTTCGTTAGGGAAATGTATTGGTTCTCACCAAGCTTTCTCCAGACCGGAACGACTGAGGATTAGTCCAGTACACGGAGTCTTCGTCCCCAACAAGGATCACGTCGGTGCCCGGGTTGTTATAGACTGGGTATGGGTTGTCAACATCGAATTTCTGTTTAAACGTCAAGTTTCCTCCGTACGATAACAACATGTTACCTATAAGTTCACAAACAATGCTTCATGTTTTAACTAATTTGCTTTAAAGTGTTTAAAGAAATACTATAAATCCCTCTGCCTAATTATGAAAAATATAGATAAGTAAGTACATATTATTTTACTTGTGAGGCTTTGGACACAGCAAGCGGACATATAGAGACACTAGATGATGGTAAATAGATAGATATAATGATGATTTTTTTATTGATAACTGAAATGGAAACTTACATTATTTTTAGACATTAGAGAATGATTACCTGGCAAAGTTAAGAGAGGTATGGACCAAAACAGTTCCTCGTCTGGTGAAAAGTTAAACGTGTACTCCAATTCACTTTCCTCGAAAATGGGGACGAAGTCATTCTTGATAATTTTTCTCGCGTTCAAGTCCATTATAGTATAGTTGTTATAAATCAAGTCACCAATTATAGGTGCTGGAACCTGATCCCAGAACAAATTAGTGACCTGAAAATAAATGTATAATTATTAAAAAATCATTTTGTTTTTGATTAATCAGGTTAAAACACATAACAAGTATACTGCGCACACAAGACCATAAACCGCTGTTGAAATATATCAAAAAAAACTTCCAAACCTCATAACATTCGTTTGTAACTCCGGAGCAGTAGCATTCTAAACAACCATTAGGATTGTCCTGACTTAGTCCAAATGAGCCTTGTCTGCAACGATCGCAAGATTCTCCGGTCACCAGCTGTTTGCAGTTACAGTTGCCCCGTTCGTCACAACGTGGCCCTTCGTCGATTGTGCCGCGGTTGTCGCAGCTGGAAACAGTATGTTTGATGTTCATATTAGGAAAAGATCGATGGCATACACAGTTAAGGATGCACATTACATGCAATTGTGAAGCCTGGAAATTTGCACTTTTTCTTTTATTTCTGTAGAACAATATTGCACGCGTTGACCACAATTATTAAGAATTTTTTTTTCGGAGATACAATAAAAGGTAAAATATTCTTGTTTGAATCGATAATCTAGTAGATATAATGTGCGAATCCTTAATGTATTACAATATGGGATCTAAACGTACTTGCAGCTGTCAGTATCTGGTTGAGGCCAGCGGTTATCCAATTGTGGCACGCAATTGTTATACACGTCTCGCGTATATCCGGCCTTACAATCTTCACACCTGGGCCCAGCTGTATTATCTTGACATTCCTAAAAAGTAATAACTTCCATGTGATTTTATCCAAACTCAAACCGAAAATAATTTAACACGTTCACTGTCCCGATACAAAACGATCGGACAATGCCACAAGTCAAACTGACACATTTAGTATGGACACGTGACCCCATAGTGGGAGCATGGACTCCTGAAAAAAAGCTTCACACATTAGGGGCACCCGGACAGGGAACGCGTTAAAGTTTGCGTATAACCCAATATATACGTACTCACCTATTTATGGAACAACTTTCCATGATTTTAAGTGTTGTGTTGTACAAGCAGACAAAAAGTTGTGACCGTAAAATATCTGCTCAATTACTAATAGGAAAAATGACGCTTTTTATAACTTACTGAACATTCCCCAGTTTCTGGATCGCACATATTTGAATGTCCGTTACACTCGCAAGGTTTGCAAAGTTTCAAGTACAACGCTCTTGGGCTCCTAAAACATATATTAATCAGTAACGCTGTGTGCGATTGAGGACCTAATTATGAAAAAAGTTTATAAAAAAAAGGAGCTATTAACTAAAAGGATGCTTAGTTATATTTTATAAAAGGTGAACAAGTTTCAAAGATAAACTAAATCGAGTTTATATTCCACCAGATTTTGTATTTTTATTATTGGAAACTTAAATGGCAATTTTTATTAGCAGTGGCTATTATACTCGCCGAGTTGTTAGTAAATATTGCGTGAGTTATCTTTGTATACCTTGTGTAACCGGGAGCGCAGTCCTCGCACGAGGTGCCCAGGTAGCCGGGCGGGCACACGCACTGCTCCACGTGGGCAGCAAGGGGCCCGGTGCCGCTATCGTCCGCCGTATCGATGCTCGAGCTAACCAGGCTAGCGATTTGAAAGTTGGTCGTATACGTAGCCTTCACCAAAATGGCCTTTACGTCAGCCAGAGCCAGCAGGAAATGTTGACGAGTTGTTCCCTTGCCGTCAGCTCTTAAAACAGATAGATGTTTTAAACACAAGTTGCAGTTTAGTAAAATGTACGATATCTAAAATACGACTGCGAGCTGTGCTTACCGTTGCCATCCCTTCTCAAGAAATTGAACAGATGCATCCAAAACCCCTTCATTGGACGGCTTGAAGTCGCCAAAATAGTGGAATGTTAATCGGTTGTGCTGGAAGTAAAAGTATAGTTGTGTAGTAAATGCTCACAATTAGCATACCTACACGTATTTAGGTATAATACTGAATACGTCAATCATAGACCGTTTAATCTGATAAGGTGCCTTTGGTAACGTAGCTCACTTTAATATCATGGAAAAGATAAAGAACAAATAATTTTTTTTTTCAAACAGACAGAGCAACAGGGTAGGTTGTGTCTTACTGGGAGGGAGGAGGAACAAATTGTGCAAATTAGAAATGGTGACTTGACCTTCAAAAGAGTAGTTTCCTATGAGGTAGATGTGCACTAAGTATAAGTAAGTAGAAATAAGGTTTGGCGCTTACGCTTATTAGTTGAATATCTGGTGCATTGTTGCTGGCACCCGAGACGGGCACGTTGCTGAGCACGTATCGTAGGTAACCACCGTAGGCCGTCACTTTGTCAAGGGCGAAACTGAAATTTATAATTTTTAGACTAGTTTTTTTATGTAAGCAAACAGGCAGACGAGCCACCTGATGAAAAGTAATCATCGTCGCCCATGGATATGTGCAACATCGGAGGAATCGCTCATACTTTGCCACCCTTTGAGTGCCCTGTTAACTCGCCTCTTGAAGGATCCCATGTTGTAGCGGTCTGGAAACACCTCAAGGAGGTTCCTCAGTTCGGTCGATATTCCTAAATTTTTGTTATGATCAGTTCTTATTGAAACCCTTTGAAGTTATCGATATTAAGTCTGATTAATTACTATCAATACTGGCAAAACCACAAATTTATTTTTCTACTCGTGAACTATATACCTAATCTGTGAATAAGAACTCCGCGAATCATACTAAAAAGGCATATATATTAAAGGCATAAATGCCACTGAACTATAATAACTACCGATACTACACAACTCCGCACAGAACTTTAATGAATTTCAAAAAAAGAACGCAATGTTTTTGTAATTATTTCTTAGCTATATTTCATTTACTGTAGTTTTTAGGTTACTCGTAGAAAAGAATGGTATGCAATAGTTATATAACTAGCTTTTTAAGTCTCGTACTTTAATTAGGCCACTCAGCAACTGAAAAAGCATATAATAGGTAATATAGTAATACATTGTTTAGAATATTATTGAGATTGATGTGTAATTTTGGGGATTTCACCGAAGTGGCATTGAACGTAACATTATTTGTATACAAGGGCTCCTCAGCTTAATTAAGACCCATATTCCATTAAAGTACTAAATTACCTTGGAGGCAGGCTCCAGTAATAGATGTGGTCGCGGGACCTCGAGTCGACGGAGTCGAGCACCAATTCGCCTCGCACGAGTTGCGGACGCGCAGATGCCTCGACGGGCGCGTCGTAGCGAACGGCGCCCCCTTCGCCGACCGGCGCGCTCTGGTACACGGTCACTTCGTCAACGACTTGCGGAGTGTTATAAGTGATGCTCGTCGTCTTACGTCGCAGGTTGCTGCTGGTGCAGCGTTTCGTAACTCCGGAGCAGAAGCACTGGGCGCAGCCGTGTCTGTAAAATTTGACGATTATAAAATCCTAAAATATTGTAAATACTGCGTATTTCTGCGGAAAGACTAGTATGCCCATTGAAATAAAACAATTTAACGGATTATATCGCGTATATTATCTCATTTTAGTTCCCGACGTTTCGGAAGCTTTCCAGCTTTCCATGGTCACGGGAGGACTGAGAAAAGATGTATTTTCCTCTGTCAAAGTTACAAGTTACGTCGGGAACTAAAATGAGATAATATACGCGATATAATCCGTTAAATTGTTTTATTTCAATGAGTAATAATCGCGGAAACAGAAGAAAATAGTATGCCCATGTCAAAAACTTAAAGAAGAACCCTAACCTAATCATAATCAGTTAAAAAAACGCAAGTACCTGTAATCTTGTGATAGGTGGAATGAGCCATCTTTGCACTGGTCGCAATATTGTCCTTGCACATTTTGCTTGCATTCACACTCGTCGGACAGTTGAGTGCGGAGAGTGCCGACGGCATCACAGTTTGTTGTTACTTGGCGTCGGCAAGAGTCGCCGGCCACTAATGGGTTACCGATAAAGCCTTGTGAGCAATATTGACACTGCTCGCCTTCATAGCTGGAATGACACATGATTCAAATTTATGAAGACATTTGTATATGTTCATATTGTTCAAACCTGTAGTTAAATATTACGCGTAAAACACTAAAAGGAATTAAAAAAAATGGCACACAGATAGACCGAGGGGATGCATCGAAAATGTAAGCTATGTTTTAGTGAGTGAGATTTTCATATCTAGTATATGCAATAGGATGGTTTTTATAGAGATATGTGTTTTTTGACTATATACCCTGTTCAGTGTTTAACGCGGAAACATATTTGTTGGAAATTTCCTCGATAAAAAAGTTATCCGAAAACGCGTCTTCATTTTCAGTTTTTTGTCTAGTTAGTACAAACGACGGATTAATAAACGGTAAAATTATGTAAAAATGTTATTCTTCCCTTTATATTTTAAGTGATTAACTTAAGTGTCAACAAAAAATAATAATATCTTCGATTTCATTCTACTTTTACACCTGGCGCTTACGCCAAAAAACCCCAAGCATGTAGTGTATTAGCTTTCTCTTTCTTTGATGCGCGTGAGCAATAAATGCGTCCCTTATTACAAATTCCGCCCATTCACCAGCTCGGCGTTTGGGCGTAGTTTTGCGAATAGGCATTCCTTGACGACGCAGGCCCTTAAGAGACGGGATAAATGCTAATTACTCGTAAAGGCAGGTATTACTTGATTTTGATCTGAGTAAGAAGGATAACAACGTACCCGGGTGCACAGTCGCAGATGACGTTTCCTCTCGGTCCAAGAGCGCAAGTGCGGGCGAATTGGTTTTCGGGGTTGGTGAGCGGGCAAGGGCAGGGCTGGCAGCCGGCGCCGCTGGACGGATCGCCGTACATACCCGCCGGGCACTGGCGAGGCGCCTCGCGCACACAGTTGCCGAGCCATGCGCCTGAGCTTTCGCGAGTATAACCCGCAGAACATTTCTAATAAAATAATGTCATTTAATTCACGTACTAAATTACTCTCGATCATCTTCGTAAAAGCAATTAACAACATTACTTTTTTGAAAATCATTTGAACGATAATGGTCATCACATATATTGAAAATGCAAACATTTTTTTGTTGCGGATTCTATTTACTATCATATTTTATTTCGTGGATTAAATTAGCAAATGATAATAGTCTGAGCTGTCAGTCTCAATACAAGTTTTTATTATTTTCAATACAAAATCTAAAATTTTATGTCGTAACTTTTGTTGACAATCATATTGATGTATAAGATAAAAACAAAATAATACATTTCACTTGACGTGGCCTGAAATTGAAAGAAAAGTAAGCGATTTTTGTCTTTCCTTGAATAACATTTTACCTGACAAGAGAGTCCTTCATAACCAGGAGGGCAAGTACATTCTTCGACAAGATTCGCGGCGCCAAGACCGACGTTAATGCTTTGAGCCGATTCCATAGCAAAGTCGGTAATGTTCACTCCCGCACCATTTACGCTCGCTCGCAGTAAGATCAACTCTACGTTGTCCAATCTGAAATAAACATAAAAATAATTCAGATCACCTTTATTTGCTATTCCCGGCTCAGCACGTGTCAATTAAATACCATTCAGCGAGCGAATGCCGCTGGTATTACGGAAACGTTAATATAGGTATTATGTATATTATTTATTATTTGTAGATATTTTGTATATTATTTACAAGGCCTGTATCGGCTTATCTACCATTGATCTGTCGTAAGTATAATATTAGTTTCTTTAAAACTTCATAACAACTTACGTCATCATGACATCCTCTCTGGCGGCTGGGACGAGACCGTTGGGCGTAGCCTTCTGCCACTCGTCTTGAGTTAAACGAACTTCGATGTTATTGTCCCGAGGGTCGTTGCGTCTGTGGTTGTAAATTATAGTTTCGTGTTTGCCCTGCAACACAATATTTACTTTCAGACATAAATATACACAGCATTTATTACAATTCCGGGACCATAAAGTTTCCCAGAGGTGCTCATATTATATTTTCTCTCGATGAAAGCGTTATGCATGCGCCGTGCGCAGCGGCGTGGCGGCGCTCGGAGCGAATTGAACCAAAAGACGGTCGCTTTGCTGGCCTTGGCCCACAATTTCGTATGAAATTATCATTATTTGCCCCTCGTTGCGCCGTACCCGAAATGTGAGACTTCGGGGTCTATTAAAAGGAACACAACGTCAATATTTCATTGTATGTTGGAGAAAAAGTGTATGCAGTCGACTGTCGTAATATTGATGTTTTAAAAAAAGAATCTTAAAAACGATACGATATAAAAATCAAGTAGATTGAGTGTTCATGTACCATAGCATAAAAATGATAAATGTATACTTCTGTTCTGAGAAACTTCATGTTACTAATTATATGATATTCCACAGCAAATTAATCAGGGACAATCTGTATTCGTCTACCAAGTGCATTTATATTGTTCTGTTTGGTCTTATAATTAGTGTCCATATACAGTACCTTAATAATAATGTCCGGCATATTTCTCTCATATCCTGAGCCTGGTCTCGGAGAATGCGGCGAAAGTCTATATCTGATATATCCTCCATACGACGTAAGTTGATTGACGTTGTAAGACTCCGGTAGAGTCAAGTACGGGTAAACGGCAGACGATGTGGGATAACCATGAACTTCTAGCTTGGTAACCTGCACAGGATACAAATAATATGTTAATATGTCGTATTTGAGAATTATAATCATTATCTATGACTAGGTAGTATAGCCTAGCTACGCTAACCAGATCCACAGTAGGGTGTGGTTCTCCAGCAGTTCGGGGATGGAGCGGCGGGTTAACACCCTACCCGCGTTAAAAAAATATGGTTACGATAACGATACACAGAAATATGCTAGTAGTATGTTTAGACCAAGTGGCTAAAGAATTGCATCGCTATAAAATGGAAGGAGCCGCACTGCAAGAGATGCGTTGGTTTGGCAAAGGAGAGTGTCAATTGGAAGATCGTACTGTGCTGTTTTATAGCGAGCCAGAAATGGACAGTACACGAATGGGACGGAGTTCTTTGTTAACAAAAGGATTGTTGGGAATATTCTTCATTTTGAGGCAGTATCAGACAGAATTTGTACTTTTCGTTTACGAGTACAAGGCCAATTTGCAAATGTTACAGATGACTTGCATAACTGTTTTCCTTCGTATTTTCTTGGAAACGTTCGTATTTCTTATGTTACTTCAGTCAACCTCAGTACTTTTTGTACTGTGATCGACTGAAATAGCAAGACACGTTCGTACGTTTCCGTGAAAATACGAAGGAAACTATTATACACTACATCTGTACCATCGTGAATGTGCATGCACCAACGGAAGCGAGTGATGAGGACGATAAGGATGGCTACTTTGAAGACCTCGAGAGTGTGTATGATCGGATTCCTGGGTACGACATAAAGATAGCCTTAGGGGATTTTAATGCAAAGGTGGGTCGTGAAGACACCTTTATATCAATCATCAGAAAGTACAGTAAGCACCTGAACACGATTTGAGAATTATTAGGTTTGCGGCATCTAAAACTTGTGTGATTGCGAACACCATGTATTCACATAAAAATATCCATAAAAGAACATGGAAGTCACCGGATGGGCGAACCGTCAACCAAATTGGCCATATCCTTATTGACAGCAGAAGAGAGAGTTCCGAATGAAAAACCTAAGAAGGGTAAATGGTTTTACTGAGCAGGCCCAGATCAATACGGAATCGTTTAAAGATGAAAACTTGCGGCATCAATTAAGAGTGGAAGTCAGGAACAGTTTCGAGGCTTTAGATTATGTGGACGATGTTGATACCAGGTGGAATAAGATCAGGGATAGTGTGCGACAAGTAAGTCAAAATGTTCTGGGAAGGCGCAGACCCCGACGAAGGAAATTGTGGACTGATGAGTGTGAGGCGGCCGTGAGCAAAATGAGAGCGTAAATACAGAATTTTGGTGGAACAGGACGAGCTGTGGGTGATAAGATATCGGAAAGCGAAACACAAATTCCGGAAGGTGTTAAGACAGGCTAAACGAAAACAGTAAGAGGTAGGGAACCCCTTATCCGGTTAGGAGAAACTGGAAAAAATTACCATGAAGTTCTTAATGTGCGGATGTGAATCGTGGACACTAACACCAAGGACGATTAAAGCAAGCGGACTGTCCCTTTATACAAAAGGCCGTTCCCTGATCTTTAGTTCCATAATAAAAGAGAGGTGGCGTTACTTGTAACAAAATGTAATAAAACTCAGTTATCAACATTTTCGGTTTTGCTTAAGACGCCGCCTGGACCGAATTTTCTGCAATATTTAGACCAGGAAGTGTACATTGAAGTGGAAGTTTACTGGAGAAGGCTGACTCGACCGATTCTGTATTTGTGGCACCAAGAGTACATTACAGCGCGGAGCTTCTAGCTAGCTAGCTACTCACCTTATTTCTCACTACAGCACCAGGAGTACATGACTGTCAGGACCCCTTACCTCTTGCTTTCGACTTAGGTGTAAAGAAAGATACTCGCACTGATGTCTCATTGCAACATGTTGTGAGTTTTATTAATGACTTTTTACGGAAAGGTGTCACTTGTCGTTAATCTGCCGTTAACAACTAACGGAACATAGTAAAGTCGTGCCTAAACACTCACTGTTTCTACGTAAGCTATTATCGTAGTACCAGGAGTACACAAATGTGAGAAGCTACTCGAAGCTACATAGAAAACGCACAAAAGCTTTGCGCGCTGTTACCCCACTTTTGCAGTACCAGGAGTACATACGTGTAATGTATTGTTAGGAGCCGCTCGTGACACTTTTTCGTGTGCGCCGGCGCGTTCATTGATTTATAAATGACTTAAAAAAGTATTACTTTGAGATTGTTTTGACGTAATTTTCACTTATTTATATCAGAGCCATCTAGATTATTGAGGATCAATATCTAATCAGATAGTAAACAGCTGGATACGACCTTGGCGCCATCTAGCAATAGCCAGAATTTTTCGGTAACTACGGGGTATTTTAAGGCCGTTCGTTGCCTTTTGTATGGAAAGGGACAGACGTCTTGCTTTAATCGTCCTTGCTAACACTGAGGGAAGAAAACAAACTTTGTTGCCGAACGCAAGATGTTCCGTAAGATTTTGGGACCAGTACAGCAGGAAGATGGTAGCTAAAGAATGTGAAAAAAGGAGCTGGAGGATATGGTGTCAGAGCCCAACGTTGTAGGACAAATTAAATCTGCTACACTCCGATGGCTTGTAAATCTCGAAAAAATGCAAGCAGACAGGGTAGTGAAGGGATTTCGGGGCGGCCTAGCGGTCGCCGACCGGTCGGTTAACCCGAGTACCGATGGGAAAACGAAGTGGAGAAGGACCTATGCGCCTTGAACGCAGAAAACTGGGAGGACATCGCACAAGATAGGGCGTAGTGGCGTCAACTTGTATCGGAGGCCAATATCCTTTTTGTGTCGCTGAGCCATCGGAGTAAGTAAGTATCTATATATGACTAAAGTGACAACTCATACTTTTGCACGTAAGGTTTTGGACTTAGTTGATAAAATAATGCATCGACTGCACGTCATATGTTCTCGGAAAAGACGAAACTAAACTTCAATGTGTTGTTCCAAAATACGAACTACGCGTAACAAAGCATGGTCAAAATAGGTTTGTGTATACCAAATAGGCCACCTGATGACTCTCGAAGTGGACAGGTGTTACTGTCACTGAATACCTCACAATCTTTAATCGAGGACCAAGGTAAACGTATCTCGCACGCGGTTTGTACAAATTGTGAAATAATTATGATGTGTTGACAGAATTTTTAAGTTTCTTTACCGTAGCTCCGTTCCTAAGAGGCTGGTAGTAATAGTGGTCAGTGATAGGATTGGGGCTGAGTCGGATGCCGCCGTTGTAGTCCTGCTGGATACCAACAAGGCGCGTGCCGCCCTCGCCGAGCGGCGTGGGCATGTTGTAAATGAACAAGTCTGCGCTCTTGCACTGTGTGGATTCCCCGAAGCAGAAGCAACGGATGCACTCACTAGGTGAACGCGCTTCACTACAAATTAACAAAAAATATGTATTTGGTCAATAAACTTTTTATGGGTTTCCTTCGGAATCCCTAATGTCGTTTGTCCTAATGTATCGTTTGCCAAGTGTATCATTTGCCATAATGCATTTTTTTCACGAACCGTAAAATTAAAGATTTTCGCGTAGATTAGGTTAGGTTAGGTTTGTTTTATAACAATCCTGAAAAGTTTACGGTTTCTGAAAAAAATGCGTTATGGCAAATGATACATTAGGACAAACGATACATTAGGACAAATGACGTTAGGGATTCCGGTATAGATCCACTTTTTATTCCTGAGTCATTCTTTAAAATAACGATTTTAAGCGATATAAAGACAAGACAAATATTTTTTCAAGTTATTGAGAAGGATAATTTGTAATAGTATCTAAAAGATTTCGTTATCAGAGAAATATCCACAAATTACCTGTTGAAGTATCCTTTAGGGCATACAGACGTCCTGTTAACGATGACTATAGAGTCCGGTAAACCGAAAGAAGTTCCCTTGTTGTTTACGGCCTCACAGGAGTAAGCCCCGCTGTCTTCTGGCTGCAAGGTATAAATGTGTATCAGTTCCAAACAGAACAAGTAACTATTAGCTCTTACTCTGTAATGCCAAGCCGAAGCTGTTAGTACGTCGGCAAAATGGCCAAACGACGCTTATTAGATACGATTTTGGCACAAGTCATCTCGGATATACCTATGCATATGTTATATTAATTCATTCAGGATGCTGTCCTGAACACAAATTATACGAGATGGCGAGCGCGCAAATTTTGGGGATAGAAGTAAAAGATCGTCCTAAAGGTAGCGGTACAAGGAAAATATATATCTATTTTTTAATGGTACCAAGCGGGATACGAAATGAAAGGGTTTTGTGAGTAGATTACAAATACACAAAAGTCTCTGCCTGGAGAAATATGGCGGTTTAACAAAAAAATTACTTATTGGGATCGTCTTTTACTTTGCTTTTTCGTGTACAGTTTTGAGGTTTCTGTTGGTTACGGTTTTAGTTTGATGGTGTTAAAGACAATAGGAAGTCTGAACGTTGCCGAAATGATTAAGTTGGAATATTGGGACATGATCAAGTTCCTGATAAAGCAAGGGGGTCAACCAAGACCAACCTCAGCCGTTTATACAAAAAAATGCACTACAGATGAAAAAAAAATACAATATGAAAGAAAACACTAACAAAAGAGCGTATCTCCCCGGCACTTACGTCCTTTTGCTGAGAAGCGCAGTTTTTTGGCAATAACTTAAAAACGGTATGTCCGATCATGTTGAAAACAATTTTAGTTGGAAGTATTTATTGAGCTTTATATTTGTAAAGTTATTCATATTTTTTGAACTTACCGTTTAGAAAATAGATGGGGGGGACAGTTTTTGCTACTTTCGTAGTGAATATTTCGGAAAATATTCACTAAACCAATTTTTTTTTAGAGACCTCCAAGTGTTTTTAGAAGTACTGTCGAAATATGAGCCACACCTTGATATTTGCTGAAATTTTTTTTTTTAGTTTCGCTTACATGTATGGAGTGCCCCCCCTAGAAATATATATTTTTTATTTAACTATCAAACTAAGTAGCGGTTAACACACGACACCTATGCTCCAAATTTCATCAATGTACATCTTATAGTTTGTGAGTAAAATGCCTGTGACATACGGACGGACAGACAAACAGACAGACAAACAGACAGACATAACGAATCTATAAGGGTTCCGTTTTTGCCATTTTGGCTACGGAACCCTAAAAACGTGTTTTGTACAGAGATTTAGGATTTACAATGATGAAAGAATGGAGTAAGCACAGTTTTGTTAAGGGCCCATTGACGATGAACCCCGCTCCGGTCACCCTGTGGAGGCACTCAGCGTCTACTCACCGTGGACTATAGTTCATTAGTTAGAGAGAAAGTTCTGAGCTATCGAAGACTTAAGACTGAAGAAATAGCGGCAACCACAGGGTTTTTGGAAACTCCAGTTGTTAAGATTGTTTATGAACTCCTTTACATTAATAAAGTGAGTGCCCAAATTTATTTCGAGCTTGCATCGAAGTCAGCGTAAACCGTGCTCTTAGGCCGGGGTCGTTTTCACCCGCCGCCCGCGGCCGATAGCGGCCCGCCGCCCGCGGCGTCTGAATGGTATGTTCGAGAATGCTCGGGAGTGGTCGTTTTCGCCCGCCGCGTGCGGCGTCTCCCCGCCGCCCGCGACTGCCGCCCGCTGGCCGTAGCGTCTTTACTAATTTTGAAGCATTGCGGCGGGTGGACGCTGGCTCAATATGGAGAAATTCACCAAAGTAAAGGACGAACTTTTGATCGAGTTAGCCAAATGTAATAGTATCTTGTACGATGCACAGGAAAAAAACTTTAAAAACAACAATTTGAAACATAAAGTGTGGGAAAGTATCAGTGAAACTTTAAATATTTCAAGTAGGTATATTTTCTGAATACAATTATTATTCAAATTACGAATTATTATTGCCATGACAAACTTCCTTGAGGACTACACACATATTCTTTTCTATAGCTAGAGTTTTTTTCCATTTCACGAACCTACACACACACACGTCCGTTCGCAAGCAAAAACTCTCGGAATGCCGCGTCTGGCCGCCGCGGCTACGTTTTCAAAACGACCAAACACCCGCTGTCGGCGGCGTCTAGATTCAGACGCCGCGGGCGGCGGGCCGCTGTCGGCCGCGGGCGGCCGTTATATACTGTTATTTAACTTTTAGTACTTTTTTATTTATATTTCATACTATATTAAAAGGATATCAAGATTAATTTGATACATTTTACTTTAAAACAATTTAAGTCATTTAGAATTTTAGGCGATTCAACACTGAATTTTATTTTATTTTACCGTTTTTTTTATAATTTCTGAGACCTAGTAGTTAAAATACCATAGTAGAACCCACAAACATACAGCAATTTGTAATCTGCCGGCAAAGGCTTTTCTTTTAATACCACGCATGTGACGCCACGCATGGCACAAACAAGACAATACTCGTAATAATTTAAATCAATACGTTTTAATTAAGTTTTAAAACCGTATTTAGTTAAGTAATTGCAATTTTAATTCATACTTAATGCTTATTTGATTTGTGGTTTTATAAACCAGAACAAAAAAGTGTATTTACCCTTGAATCGCCGACACTCGTTTAATAAAATTTATTGCGAAGATAACGTTTCACGTATTTAAATTTCATCGACAATTCGGTTCGTCGAACTGTCAATACAAGTAACTTCAAATCACGGCTAGCTCGCTTCCAGTACGATTACTTTGAGTTTACAAATATAACTTACACACTGTCTAAACGTCGTTTGTTTGTAATTGAAACTCTTTTGTATTAATGTTAAAGTCGAATATGCAATGGAATAAAAGCATATGTCAGTGGTAAACTCAAAGTGATCGTACTTCGCTCGCTCCTTAGGGTCGAAGTTCAACCTAAGACTCGCGTCGCTCGTCGTCGTTCCTAACCTAACCCAAGTCGGATCTGTCTTAAGATGAAATAGATAATGTTCGCACTCACGCTGATAATAACATCTAGTATAGGTAAACATTGTAATTATACGACTAATCCGCTGTTTTCTTGATGTATGATGTCATGTCTGAATCTTAAAATTAGTCCTTTAAAATATTAGAGAGCATATCACATCCCTCGGTATACTTGTCCATTTTGTCCCATAGAATATCATACGACACTGTGTCGAAAGCCTTCGGCAAATCCAAAAAGCATTCCAAAACGGGCGTTTTACTATCCGTACAGTGCTTGACGGTATTTTTAAAACGAGAATCGCACTGTCTGTGGACTGGCTTAAAGCCAAACTCAGCGTCCTGCCGTGCTTAGACTTAGGCAGATTATCAAACTCAGCGTCCTGCCGTGCTTAGACTTAGACAGATTATCAAATAGTCCGTCAAGTACCTTTACTGTTGCCATTTTACCAAGGATATCGGCCCATAATTGGAGTTATCGGGGGCATTTCCGGTTTTATTTTTGGAGATGGGCTCGACGATCTTTTTCATGATATCATCAGAAAGGTAACAATGGCTTATACACAAGGTAAAAAAACATGTTTAATACGCGAGGTAGGTGAACACCAGCATGCACCAGATGCTCTATACTTAGGCAATTGTGCCTCTGTGACTTCCCTCTCGTTATAGACTTAATAACTTGGTCAACCTCTTTGTACGAGAAGTAAACGCACCGATCAGCCTAATTTCATTACAATATTTATCCCAGCATGTCGAGCATTTAATGAATAATCAATATTATTAAATCTATCCTTACAAATTGTATTATATAACTTTATTTGAGCTGTGTCCCTTTGTCCCCCACACAGATAAATTTTCACTAGAATCCTTAACAAAAATTACATCCGTGTACGCTCGTTTTGCATTACTTATCACTGGAAAATGATCAGACCAATATTTATCATAAATAATTAGAATATCAGTAACAGTTAAGCACGCTGCCTCAGAGACCAGAGGCTCGTTTCTCAAATCTTGTAACTTGCGTTAGAAGTGGCAGTCACTCTTTAATACATATTGTTAGAAAGAGATTTCCGCTTGTAATACAAGATACAAGCGCTTATAAAACATCAGCACCAGTGCCAGGCAGTGATCAAGCCATCGCCTACACCCATGAGCCTCACTCACGTATGTATAAGCCTGAACCACCGCCCAGCTATTCCAAGTCAGCACAACGCCACAGCTTCTCTATACAAAAATTGACCATTTCAAATATGATATTTTTTACACCTACCTGCATATCAGAACAAGACAGAATTCCGATTCCATTCTCACTGGTGGAAGAGCACTTGGCTGGAATGTGTCCCCAGTTCAGTCGCCAATTGATGAAGGGTACGGGTACACCAGCAGCCTCGCACTTGAGGCTCAGTGACTCCCCTGGGTTCAGCCTAACGTGGGCCGGCTGAGGAGGTTTTGTCACGTGAACAGCAACTGAGAAACATCAACCAATTTGTACTCCCGGACAGTGCTTTCAAGCATTTGCCTAGTAAAATTTTGGGCTATTTACTTCCCCATTTTCAAATGTTTGAATCTGCGTCGCTGTTCAATTTCTTGAATTGCTTTTTGATTTGTTATGTTTATGACTTTATGTTCAATAGTTTTTATCTCGCAGGTATGATTTTGACTTAAGAACCGTATATTGTTTCTAGATTAAATTTAGCTCCTATAATACTTATACTTTTCCTATGAAAAAAAATACGTCAATTTATAGCTCTGTTGCTTTGTTAGATAAACTAACGTACACAATGTTCCGTTTGCGAAATACTAAGCAATAATTGACTAAAAGTCATGATTACTGGTAGACTATGAAGACGTTAATCGCATACTGGCCTATTGAATAAATGTAAAAAGTACGAACTGCATCCAGCTTCATCAGATCCGCCATCAAGGCAATCGCTGTGACCGTCACAGTGGAAGCTTCTCGGTATGCACTGGTTGTCGCTGCAGGTAAACTCAGCAGGCGAGCACGCCTCGCCCGGTTTCCGGGCATCACAGCTCCGCTCGTCAGAACCGTCTCCACAGTCGTCCTCCGAGTCGCACACCCACGACTTGAGGATGCATCGACGATTATCGCAATGGAACTGGTTGGGCTCACACAATCCTTTTTGGTCTGCAAAAATTATAATACTACATAAACTTATCCTCAGGTTAAAGCGGTTGGTATTATACTAATACTTAATACATACGGCAAGTTTCTTCATCCGATTGGTCAGCACAATCATAACGACCATCACATACCGCTGACCTTGGAATACATTGACCATTAACGCAGGTGGCTTCGTGGGGTTGGCAACTTATAAACGGTGGCCTGACAGTTGTTGCTGAAAAGGTGTTAAAAGTTTAAACTCTCGTATTATTTCTATAAATCCACGTCATATAGTAAAAAGTCTATACAAAAAAGTACTCACATGGGTTTTCTACTGTCAGAGTGACCCTTATTTCTGCTCCGGGGGAACCCAGATAATTGTAAGCTTGGCAAATGTACACTCCACTGTCCGCGGTCTGCAAACAAAAATTAACTATTAATCTCTTCACCATAACTAAGTTCAATAATTGAACTAAGTATTTATATTAAGTTCGTTGTAAAACCTTGTTTTTTTTATTTTAAGTTTTTCTCTTTGGTGCACACAAACATTTATATTGTTTCCTATAGTTTTTTACTACTTAATTAAACCTTGACGTGACGACCACGACCACTCTGACAAGAGTTTAGCACCGAAGAAGAAAAAAGAATACTTATTGCACCTGGGTTAATTCACCCAGGTGAATCAAGTCCACTTTAAGTTGCTTTATTTCCACCGTTTTTTTTTTGGTTATTTACTTTATTTTAGTAGACTTAATTCACCAATGAGTGCATTCAGATTACATTTAGTGAGCTTAGTTGAGTCATGGTTACCCACAGGTGCATTAAGTACACTTCCGGGTATTTTTCCCATAAAGGTGAATTAAGTACACACGTTGTGAACGGAATGCTCCCGGAACTACCCGTAGGTTTAATACAGGGCTTAATGTCTGTTGAACTCAAATCTAAATTATCAAATAACAGGCGTAAAAAAATCATTATCTCTCCTTAATACTTGATTATCTCATTCAAAACAACTCTGATGCTGGAAACCATAAATAATTGACAGAACTTCACAAATATTGGCGTACAATGTCAGTAGCACTCGCCCCTGTATACAAGTATGTAGGTATACTTGTATACTGGGGCGAGTGCCAAAACACGATACAGGAGAACCGTCCAAAGATTGAACAGTACGTAATTTTACACACAAGCCAAGTTCGTAAATTTTTGGATTTTTAGAAATCAAAGTAATTTGTTTCAGTCTACATTCATGCAATTTTAAAATTATTTGGTTGCGTATCTGGTTAAGTTTTGACGGATAAAACCTTCTGTATGAAGTTTTGTACAAATTACAAATACCTGACGTGTAATTGCGACCTCGCTAATTAAAGCTACGCGCCGCTTATTAAGCGTATAATCGTCAATATCTTACAACACACGGGAACCCAGCTTGGGAAAAAGCAAGAAAATCCTGGCCAAATATCGTAGTTATAAAGACCAAAAATGTATTAGGTATCTGACGGACAAAAAAGGATCTCGTACCCCGACATCATGGCTATCATAGCGGTCTTGGTAAATTTAGTAATTCATAGGTACTTTTGCCTTTACATGTCATACTCACAGTCACTTTACTAATTTCAAGCCGTCCAGCTATATCAGTGAAGCCTGCCTTGATGGGCGTTCCACCTTCACGGATCCACCTGACCGGCTCGCGCAAGGACCCCTCGTCTCGGCATTGGAATACCACGTCGCCACCTGCGGAGACACCAAGTCAAATCTGTTCGGAACGCTCGATCTATCCCGATGCCAAAACCCTGTTGTTAAGCACTAAAACGAGCATCTCATATCAATAGGTACTATTGCGGAGACGCACATGCTTTCATGTTCTTGAAGAAATGATATTTTTTTCGTAGCCATAGTTTCCGCCTGTGAGTGACATGAAGGTGGCCGAGTTGAAAGTTCATCGAAATGCTTATGTGACAAAGCTCTGCATACAACAATCTAAAGGAAAACAAACTAGAATATACCAATTATTGCTATCAATATTTATATACTTAAATAATCCAGTCTATGTAGTCTAACCTGTAGACTCAGACTTGTAAGTGTCCTTGCGCCAACTTACGAAATACAAATCTTTATATTATGATATTTTTTTCATTATTATTTCAATTATAGTTTTTTTTTTATTTGAAGGAAATCTTTGATTTATATTGAATATCGGCAGAAATATTAAAAAATATCATATGATTTGATTAGTCTTTAATTGGTCTTTAGTTGTATATGCCTGGATAAATAAAAATACATGAAAGTAGCTAATAACCGCTTTATAAGATTATCTTTGATCACAATGCACTCTAAAACAGTCAGCGTTCAAAACGGCTGATTGTATTACTTCATGGGGCCTTAGCAGAAGGCCAGTTGCACCCTGACACATATATTAATTTCAGTGCGCACTCAAGACTTTTACACTACATGCAAATTATTTGTACGACGCTAAGCCGCGTAACGCTAAACTCCACTCTAATTATTTTACAAATAACGAATACTTACCACACTCACTGGAATAAAACCCAAAAATAAATATCGAAATGTAATTAACATATTGTTTATTTACTGCCGAGCATACCTGGTTATTGATATCCGCGTATAAGTTATTCTTAACTGGGATAAAATATGTTTTAAATTTGTTATGAAATCTGAACAATACAAATTTAGTTCAATTTTATCAAGCCACTCGATACCCAAACTTATAAAAAAAACTTGGCATACATGTAAATCAGGTTATGGACTAACACAGGATACTCATCAAATTTGCAGTAACGTGGAGAAAATGCTAGTTCAGGATATAAATCTGATGGGTACAGACAAGAGACAATGCGGCAGACATGACGAAGTAGGAAATACTAAACACTCAGTAGCCTAAGTGTCAGCTGGATTATAGTGACATTGTCATATATTATTGTTTTCTATAAAAAATCTCCTGTAGACATATCGCCTAGATCCTAAGAATGTGGCGCAAGTGATTGTTGATATGAAAATCAACGAATAAACTGGAAAAATAATATGACTATATAGTTGTTTCCTTCTACCCAAATTCTTACCTTGTCTTATTGGCATAAAGTTTAGCGAAACAAACTTATTTCAACACTTTTACTACATGATACTATACTATACCTATATTATACTACATACACTTTACATAATAATGCAAACAACGTAACAATTCAGTTGGCTGGCAGAGCTTAGTTGGTAATACTAGTAATAAGTAAAGGTAACGTGCAATTGCCATTTTCATTACTTTTAATATAATCAACCAAACTTGAATTTAATCCCAGTGCAAGTTATTGTTAATGACCGATGATTATAAAGTAAATGTGTAATTGTTCTTATAAAAAGGATTACTATGAGTCTATCCATAAACGCCGAAAGAAATGTCACTTATTTTACCGCAAAAAATAAAAAAAAGCAATACATATATCAACTTTAATTTGTTTTCACAGAAAGGTGGTCACACCATTATTGTTTTTCTGTCTTGTTTCTGTGGTAAATGAAGCGAAAAATAAGAACAACTACTGGCCGCAGTCAAGATAGACTTTAATTGAATGGGGATGATGACTAATTTTAGTAATTAGTCCGTCATGTACATTCATAAATAATATTGGACACGTATTTTTTCCTTTGTTTACATAATCGAAAAATAAAGGCGATACACTGAGTCAAAATATCGCGTAACGTCACTCCAAGGTACAAAATTTACTTAGGAATGACGTCACGAGCCCCCACTCCTAAACTTTAATGCGATTTATCCAAGTATTTTTTTTATTATACAGAAAAAGCAAAAAATACGAGTCCAATATTTTTTTATTACCTAGCTGACGGAGTAATTACAATTTAGATTTAAATACCCGGTCATCATGCCTATGAAGCCCACTATTATGTAATGCCTAGTTGTTTTGCATAGAAGGTCCTCGTGACGAGCTAATTTTGAAAGAAAGAAAATCAAAATTTCTTTTGCTGTCTTTAATCTTTATTGTGCTTATAAAAAAATAAATATTATAGGTTTAGCACGTCCACTGACAGTCCTTCTATGCTGAATGCATTTTGATAATTGAAATAATTATGAAATTAGTCAAAATTTTAAAATTTGGCTCAAGTTAATAAAGCCCCATAATAATGCACGCTTTACTACCCATAGTTATTAGGCACACTGACTCACCAGTTTGATATTTAGCTGTTCCACCACCATGAAATAAAATAACATACAACATTATTACAGTTCCTCGGTACGGCGGCCGCTGTTGCAGGCAATGTCGTTTACACCAAAAGTCGTACAAGCAATCCAATTATATACCAGGTAGGTATCAAAGTATTTACCAATAAATGGAATAACCCTTACAGCTGCGGTCATGTCCATAATACGTGTAAGACATGTTACAAACTCGGTAGAAATTAATTTAATATTAAAATAAATACCAAGTCGAGAGAGGTAAGTAAAACAGTTCATACTTCTTAGAGTAAACGAAAAATATTCAGGAGGTGGTAGAAGAGATTTATCGAGAATATTTATCTATCTAAGGAGTATGTATAAATTAGTGAATAGGAATAACATTACAACTTATTATTACTATCAGATATACTCGTATATCATAATTTTATTAAATGCCAAAGACACTATAGCTTCACGATCGTTCCCCACGAATCGGATCTTCAGTGTAAAGGGATGATTTAAGTTAGCGTTTTTCTTTCTGCGGTATGTCACTTACCGCAACAGACCTTGCCATATGATATGCCAGTATCTTTTATATGTTGTGTTTTTTTTATTAGGTACGCGATTTGACTCGGGCAAGATATATAAATATAATACATTATACCAATACTATCGGTAATTTGCCTCTCCGTGATTTTGTATGTACATTATACATAATGTGACAGAGAGATTTTGGGATTCTAACTTCCAAACATACAGGGTGGAATAAATGAATCATACTTACTTCATATACTCAACACAGCAATTTAACTCAAGGCAAAAATAAGAAATACTGTATTAACACTAATTTCAATAAAACACTACGCAGTCGCGAGATCGGAAGAGCATCTTATGCATTAACATTTTTCATAATTTTTCTAATGAATAAATACGGTAATTACTGACAGTTTAAATAAGCTTATGTTTCGAAATATCATGTAGGAAAATACTGACGTGTGATCTCCAAAATTATTTATTACCGATAAGTATTTCCGAATGATTGGCTAAGTGGTTAGTGTAAGACTAATTTAATATGCCCAATGTCAATTGCCTGTGATTTCCCTTACCATTTAAATACACTGACTTATAAATACGTTACATTTATCGAGTGTACCATAGTAGGAAATGCAATTAATTAATTATTTAATAGGTACCATCACAGTTTGACGATCGTATTGTCTTAATCTATTTTTTTTATAAAATCTATATCTAGGGTGCTTTTCATGCAGAATCGACCTGTTCGTCTATTTCGGCCTGATATATATACATTAGACGCGAGTCGAAAACTGCTCAGGTAGTTATCACAAGTTTTACAACAATTAATAGGCATTAATACTTAATCCTTGAAGCGATTAACTGCGCAATAAACGATTTTGAAAAGAGCTTTATTTAATAAATAAATATAATCACTCTGTATGGGCTATTTAAAAAAAAACGTAATTAAGGGCTTTAATTAAAACATAGTTTTAAGCGATATTTGTGAGTAAGGGTCCGCTTTCCGGCATTTTCGTCTCCACCTCACACCATATTTATATTGGTAATTTTCGTTATTCACAGGAATCAAATTTTTGTATATTTTTTTTAAACATCCCAAATAAATAGTGGAATTTTACTTGGTTCGTTGATATCGCTTTTTGGGTTAAGTATAATAAGAACACCCATCACCACGTTGGTTGTTACCACCACCGCACTAGGCATAGGCAAAAAATGTTATTGGAGCTAAATATGTTTTGTTATTGTTAACCGACACTAAAAACGATAGACTTTGATGTTTATGAGAACATTCATTTCACATAATATATTGCTAACTTGACTTTTAGAAGTTTTAAACATAAATGTGGAAAGAATCAAAAACAAGAGGCAATTTTTCAATTTTATCGCCACGACTGCAGCCCGGTGAGCTAATTTAACCCTTTAAGTGTGATTCACACACGCTGATTTAAAGATACTGTATAATACTCGTAGTTTGCGTGAAATAAAAAAATGAAATTATCTCTATAGTCTTACTACAATTTATAAACAGTTTATAAAATAGTTGAGCTCTCTATTACACAAACAGTCGTGTTTTGTTCTTTCAATAGGAACTAATAATAGTAAGTTTACTTTTCATTGCAATTTACACGAGCTTTGCTTGAAGTTAAAAAAAGTTCCTTAATGATGCTCGACTAAAGAGTTTATCTCTACATGTCCTCTCACCTCTCACCTGTCCTCCTGGCCTTAATGTACGATAAACAAATACCAACAATTTTTACTCACACTCTTTTCGAATAAAAACAATTGTAATTCACTTAAACAATTTAAAATCAGAATAAAAAATAATAATTTGAATTGAATATTTAAAAAGCTTACCGTAGCGTATTACTTGAGTGGATGGATAAGTTTTCAGAACTAACGCCGCTGGGCCTGAAATCGAAAAAAAAACTTAATTATTGTAGCCCGAGTACGGAGCAAAAGAATCTTATGGCCTGAGGAAGTGTAGCAAGTCATAAAGAATATGTATACAGGGTCGGTATAACTAAGTCAGTTACTTAGTCAGTCGTCGGCAGCGGTAAGATATACGAGGACTAAGTGGTGGAAGGCTTTCCGCCCGCTACCTATCAAACGCCCTTGTACTGTCGCTTACCGCGCTAAAATAAGCACATGTTAACAGTCTCATCGGTTACCTACGAGTATACAGTGCGTCGCAAACGTAGGGCCTTAAAACAAATATCCAATAACAAACTTATTAACGCTTTCCATAAAAGCTCACTAAATCCAGAATTTAAAAAATAAATGTACTTAGTTTCTATAGTATTCTTTTGTACATGACTCGAAATTGTAACTCGGTTGGTGCATATTTTTTCGCACCAAATCTTATCGAAATCGTTAGGTTGTTTCCGAGAAACTAATTACCTACACATAATATACACCGTGTCCAGTAAGTTGAGATACAAATTAAAATCATTTTTAAAGAATGTGCGATTATCTAGCAGCTTAAAAGCGTATTTTATTGAAGCTACACTAACAAAGGATTAGGCATGACTCCATCTATAACTTTATTTACTAGCTTAAAACAATTCCCAAATGCGTCACAGGCGGCACGCACAGCTTTCGTTAGTATTTCGTTTCAAATATCTAAATTTGTGATATTATAATAATTCCGATTTTTCTAGTGTTTAGTAAGCATTTTTTTTTTAATTTTCTGATTTATAGTATTCAGCATTAATTTTAACATATTTCTCGACAAATACTAATGAAAATTTACCCCCCTTACACAAAGTCCCCCAAGCCATCAACAATGGGGCGCGCTGGATTATAGAAACATTCCCCCGGTTGTATGGGATGTATGCTTTCCTTGCTGCCCACAACCGATAGGTTTGAGCACCATGCGGCTGCTCTAATACAGTCTCTTCGTCAGAAAATACAAATTCATCCACAGCGTGCCAGGAACATATCATATTTCGTCTTTTTAGTCCCTTTTTATTTGGTTGTGGGGAACTGCCATTAATCTTACGTTTTTTGTAGGCATGGCATGACACCCAATGTCAATTATCACAATATTGTGCTCTGGTCACCTCGAAATGTTCAGAAGTCAGCATCAAAATTTCGGATAAAACGGCGATTTTTCCGTCGATTTCGCTGTCTCGTGATCTTCACCGGTGTATATAAGGACAATTTTAGGTCAATTTTATCATCTAAGTAGAATAGTAAATAAACGCACCCTGCACATTGTTTACCATGCGCTCGCTGACTCACTGCTGAGTTATGGACTGAGTTGCTATGGACTTACTTTTAAGACATATTTAGATAGGATAAAACAGCTACAGATAAGACTAATGAAATACCTAGAAGACAAAGTAAAGAGTAAATATAGAAATAACTATGATGCACTGTTCTCGGTTTGCAAAATTCTCCCTGTACATTGTAAGACTATATACCTAAATATCCTAGAAACTTACTATAGTGATGAGTATAAAGTACAAAGGCAGAAAAAACGTCACTTTACTAGGTCCACTAAAAGGAAATTATTGTTACAGCCGGTTGCCAAAAAATATTACGCAAAAAGAACCAAAGAGTACCTAGTTCCTAAAATATATAATAAGTACCCTTTACTGCTTGAGGAGGCAAAATTAAAAATAGGAAGTTTAAAAATCAAATTGAAAGAGATACTAAATGATACTGACGACTAAATGTGCTTACTCAGGATTTGTATGTACATACAATGGCCCTATGCACCTGTAATACCTTGTGTCGAACCAACGAGGACGTCAATTACTATCCATTTGTAAACGGATGTAAACTTTACTTTAGCGAAGTAGGTAATAAAATAACACGGGATGGTGACTGAGTCCTCATTTGTACATTGTTTGTATCTATCTTTAGTTATGTATGTAGTTAGTAATAGTAAGCATCACGTTGCACAAGAATTGTATTGTCAGAACGTGACGCCAACAAACTGTTTTACAGTTCGGCGTACTGTAAATATATTGTTAAATATGTACAAATATTATAAATAAATTTAAAAAAAAATATATATATATATATATGTTCTAGCTGAACGTGGTCGACCAGCTCTTTCTGTCGTCTAATGAGGAGGTCTCCTTCTACCTTTTTATTGTGATACAAACTAGTTTGCGTTATATTCCGAGAGGTTTTAACGCTCTAAAGATGGTATGCCGGTTGTCGCCGTTAAGAAATGTAAGATAAATACTTCACAGAATTGCATCATCTTGGATAAAAACCAAACGCCAAATCTTTGATGATTGAAACGATTGTATTTTGTTCATGTTAATATACATTTTAAATTGAAAAACTTATTTTATGGCCTTATATATTTTTCTCCTAGAGTATAAAAATAAGTGTATTCGAACTTATTGGACAGGGTGTATATGTTAATCGTATATTTTTTTAATCCTTTAATTTCAATCAGTAATATTACCCGTCAATACAAACAGCTTTTCCTATGGGGACACATTTCCGAAACGAAAAAGAAAACTGCCGTTTCATACTATGTGTTGGTCGGCATAGTAACTCCAACAAAATGTAAGTAATATCAGATTTAAGATTTTTTTTTTATTTTCCGAAATATCTCTCCATAGTAAAAGTTGGACGTATTGACTACCTTCTGTTACAATTAAAGGAAATCAAAAAAACTCGGTATATGTATATTTTGCAGGGAAATGGCCAAAATAGAGATTTGAACTAACCTCTAAGGGATGTGACCAAATTACGCAGGATGTCAAAATGGCGAATTTATTTTATTATTTGACTAGCTAGTTTTTTTTTAAATTTCATCAGATTTGTTTAGTGATTTGATAATATCCCTGAAACACGTCAGTGAGTTGACGAAACGAACTCGCAAAGTCAACTCGTTTTATCATTTCACTAGACAGTATATGATTAAGTCCTGTAGAATGTAACATGGTATAGGTGATTTGATCAAATCTCTGAACTGGTGGTAACATTTTACTGTACAATAAATTTGATCAATCTGCATTGTACTTTTCACAGGAGCATTTCTTGAACCCCTGGCCTCCAAGTACAGATAACTTAGCTGCAAAACTGCACTGTTTAGCATGTGTAACATAGTAGTGACTTTATTATATCACTGAATGTAGGTAGTGAAATGATAAAACGAGTTGACTTTACGAGTTCTTTCGCGAACTTTAACGAGTTTCAGGGATTTTATTAAATCAATAAGTAAATTTAGTAAAATTAAAAAACGAGTTGCCCTTTTTGGCTGATTTCGTCATTTCACTAAACAAATTCAGAGATTTGATCAAATGACTGATGTTTTCTACGCAAATGATAGAATAAATTCGACATTTTAACATCCTACGTGATTTGATCATATCCCTTAGAACTTTTTTCAAATCCCTGTTTTGACCATTTCTCTGCGATATATACATATAAACCAGTGTTGCTTTCTTAAATAGATACCTAAACTAATATAAGGTGGAGCTGGGTATTATTTAGTTATTAAAGTATAGAAAATAAATAGATTGTTAAGTGACGTATATTATTCAATGTCAATTTAAAAACTAACCAGGAATGGTAAAATTTAAGCATCACTAAGACGGTATTGTAATAAAACATTTATTTCACAGACTAAGTTCACGGGCCACACATGCTTGTTGTGAGATAATTTGGCTTGAGGTTAAACAACTGAGCATTAAATTGTTGTTAGACTGTATGTAAATTGGTTAAAGTTCACTGTGACAGCCGACGCCTTCATGATGTAACACAAAGCATGCAGTCATCGTCGTGCTTGTCTAGGGGTGAGTAGGGTCGCAAAGGGCAATCCGTTTGTTACTGTTCCTTACTATTGAGAGGACAATCAAGTTCATCACTGTCGTCCAACGGACAGTCGCGGCGACCGTCACATCGTTGACTTGCGTCTATGCAAGGGCCGTTCTCACAACGCCATTCATTTCTGTCGCAGGCACCTAAAGTGGGGTCAGGATTCTTTCAAAAAATTCAATGTAGAAATACAATGTCAAGTATTTGATTTTTTTGATGATTTTATAATTTCAATAGAAATACTACTATATGTGGGTTGACGAAACCACTGTCTGAAATTATTTATTTCAGTACAAGGAAGTGACTATATAACGAACTTTTACCAGTCAATCGCTATTTTTATAGAAATGAACTATCTATTGCTTAATCCAAATCGTTATCAGTTTAGAAGTATATTGTCTTATATTCTCAAATAGCTACATATCATAAATGATAAATATTCGTTTGAATTTGCGCAAATCTTCGATACCTTTCGGACATTTGTTGCCCAAAAACGGCAACTTCATAAAACGTTCCCCCTAAGCAATTCCAAATCCTGACAATAGAAAACCACGTACCTCTATTAGAACTATCCGAATCCGGACGCTGTGTATAAGTGGGATACTCCGTACGCGGGTACTGCGGACGCGGGGTGTACTCCGCTGGTGGGTACTGCGGGCGCGGGGGCTGTTCTGGCAGCACGGCGCGTGAGGTAGTGGTGTACACGGGCCTCCAGGTAGTCGTGGTAGGATAGTCATCAAACCCGGGACCGGGAGTCACGCAATTCTCTTCATCAGAGTTGTCGGGACAGTCGCTGATTCCATCGCAAAATTGATTCTCCAGGATGCATTGTCCCGAGCGGCACTGCTTTTGGTAGTCTTTACAGCCTAAAAAGGGAAAATGTACGTTAAACTACTACGTAAAGTGATATATCCATCAGAATTCATAAATAATGTAACTAAAGTGTTATTGCAAGTTTTCTATTTTACCATGCATGCAATCATTGCACTAAGTATTTATATGAAGTAAATGAACGGATAATCATATTTTTGGAATTTTGATGATTGTCAGCGTTACAAAATGGACGATATTGAAGTTCGGAAACCTATAATACTCGTAACACGTGATCAGACACGCTTAGAGGCATGATCGCTCGGATAGTTAACTTGATTCTGGGCGCGACACCTATGATAGGGTAAGCCCACAGTTGCAAATATGTTACATATCTCTACGTTCTCATCCTTACACCAGTAAATTGTTCATTTGTAATTATGGGGGAAAATTGTGTCATTACCCCCGAAACCAGAAAGTACCTACTCCCAGCATGTTAAAAATTTAGTGAAATTATAGACACAAATTTGTCTAGCCTTTTCATATAATTTTCTAGATGTTTCAGACAAGGATTTCCTAACAAGCATATTCACAAAACTTATTGCTAGGCTCTAAGAACTCGTATTTTTAGCCTTTAAGTATAGATGCGTAAAGCTTTTTATTAAATCAAACATTCTAAAATACAGGAAATAAAGGGACTGATCACTGACGTTTAAATATGAAACGATTTTTGGTTACATGAAAACTAGGTATAAGTATTTTGCTATTACATTTTGTAATATCACACACAAAAAAAAATCTACAAACCTTATACTATCGGATCTTTTTAATATTCCGAAAAAGGACCTGTCAGTCAAACATAATGTAGGTAATCTTATAAATAGGGTAAGATATTTAAAAACTACATGATTTATTAATTATAAAGTAGTAAGTGAATATCATTTATATATATACCTACTTAAACACTATTTGTTGAGGACCATGACGGAATTAAGCTTAATGATATAGGTAGATCTTAAGTACCCATACTCCTATAGTTCATTATTTGTATAGGAAAATCGAGGCGATAGGCAGTATATCTATGCTAATCAATTACATATAATTATAAAGATTTAGCAGTATAAGTAGCCGTTGGCTGTCATAGATACCTCGGCACAAACTAAAAATTATTTCGGTAAAAATGACTAACTGCCCGCAAGAAAAATATGATCTACGAAGAAATTCAGATGTAGTAATTGATAAACATATGATAACGAAATGTTTTCGAATGTTACGTCACGTCAATATTATTTAAATAATAGTAAAAAAGTAAGATTATTCAATTACTGTTAATAATTAGACGTAAAAGGGCAGCTACACGAGATGACTAATACGATCGGATATAAGGTAAGCTACAGTTTAAAATGCAATTAATATTGCATTCGGCGCCATTTTAGGTATCACGACTTTAATGTGTTATTTATTTAAGAACTCAGCCGACTATAAATAGATTGACTTGGCCATCGCATGAAAACGCAATGTATCTCCGAAGTAAAACATATTATATTAAATTAGATTGTTTACTGCGATTACCAAGTCAATCTATTCATTTAAAATATACAAGATTTTTTAAATTAATTTGGTCACTATAAGATTTTGTTACGTTAGGTGATTACCTAATAACATAAGACAGAAGAAACCTTAAGTAGGGTCTGAATAAATTAACCGACTTGTTTATTACGTGCTGGATCTCACAACTTCTTACTGTTGCGAGACTTGGTTTTTATACAAGTTATGTTTTGGTGGGATCTTATTTCATTTTGTAGATCTATAGTCCTACTTTTTCGGCTATTATTTCATTATATTATATTTTATATTATAAATATATACTACACTGATTTATTCACTACAAATGAACTATCCTATACATTTATAGGGGATTACAAAGTTATTTATGCAGTTGATATTTCTAGAAAATTGACCGAAATTGCAAAATGTTTGAGTTTTTCCTTGATTTTTACACTAAACAATACAATACAATACAAATACTCTTTATTGCACACCTCAGCTACACAGAAATACAGAACATGACAGTAACATTCGAATTAGCAGAGATAAACAACAGGCGGTCTTATCGCTAAATAGCGATCTCTTCCAGACAACCTTTGGGTAGCGGAGTGTTTAAAAGACAACAATTTTAGTTGTTTTAGTCGAAACACTTGTTATTGTATTCTAAATTTACGTTACAGCTTCTATGTGTGCTAGAAGTGCCTTAGACATTTTACGATCAGTGTGTGAAAAATTTCGACTAATTAAAATCCTTAAACTACTGCTTCAAATTGAATGTAATTTGATATATATCGTGCTTATAAGAGTTCCACGCCTGTTTGGTTACTAGTTTCTAGTTTTATCCACAACAAAGTTACATGGGGGTCGAAAATGGCCTGAACTGGTTAAAGAAACGGATGGTATGAGCATGCCGCTTTTTTGCTCGAATGGCAAGGGCACTGCCGTGCCCCCAGATCACTCAGTAATAACAATATAAAGAAAATCAACTTTCCGGGTGCATATATAAAGTTTGAAAACGGCGGCTCTAATGAATTTGTCTTGTACACCAATCCTCAATATGTCCAATGTGACGATTTTTGAGTTATACCAATAATAATACAACTCCTGAATTAATTACGCAGAAATTTACTCTGACACAATCGAAAGCGAACCACGCCTACATAAGCAATGTTTTTTTTTTCTTTTGGCCCTGGAAACATTTATAGAATGCTATTTTTATTGCCGCTCAGCGGGGCTTCTACGTCCACACGGAGGGACGCAATGTAACTAACGAACTTAAGCAGGCTTCAGGTGGACTGGTCAAGTTTTCTAAATACGTTTCTTTAATTTTCCCGGTAGCTTTCATTTCGCAGAACACAGTTAAACAAGATGTTTATTATTTATAGGTTGTTACCTGTTGCATGACTTTGGTATACTTAGTAATACTCACCGTATTGCCAAATCTCAAATATTATACTTCTTATTTTATTTGAGATTTAGTAGTAATAATAAGAAGAAGATCTTACTACACACGTCAGATTATTAACGTGTAGGTGGACGGTACGATAGTGGGTGGATATTAAATGATATGATTGATTTAATATTCATCCTATCTTTTGTTAACTTATAAATTATAAAGACGCAATAAGACAAAATCATGTGTTGTTCCGACTTTCCTCGATGTTGTTCATTTACTACATCTGTCAATAAAAACATGCACAGAAAACTATTTTTCGTTAAGACAAAATAGCATGCAACGTAGTTAAAAAAATTGATAGAATTTGATTAAATACCTACTACTTAAAATTACAAAAAAGAAAAAACTAAACAAACGTAGCCTGCTTTGTATTATGACAAAATAATGATGACTGAACGATCGTACTACAAAATAAGAGCTTTATAATTATAATGTTTATCTATATAAAAAACTTGCTTGCTAAGAATCGATAACTAAACTAGGTAGGTTTAAATAATATTATGGGAGTACCGAAACAATCTGGATCTTTGAACACGCATTCAGCATTCCATTATAAGGTAATAATACCGGAATTGTAACAGTTCTGTTCATCGGAGAAGTCCGAACAGTCATAGACATTGTCACATCGCCGCAAGTGGGGTATGCAGCGGCCATTGTAACATGTGAATTGCGATTCGTGGCACGGAGCGTCGGACGCGGGGGAGCGCGAGGGCCGCGCCGGCGACCAGTCTGCGCACCATCGTGGTTACATACCACCCACACCAACACAACCACACCACATCGAACCTCAGCAAGTCGAAACCAAACCAAATACAAATATGCTAGAGTCTGGCTACTGGATGTTCAACGAGTACATTTAACAACGTACCTACTTGTTTAAAGTCAGCATTTTATGCTTAATATTCCATGCTATTTCCGAAATTAAACAAAAAATCAGGCTTGACTGTTTTAAGTATTTTGAATGTCCGAAAATAAATATGGAGCACGCAATAAGTTTGATGAAGTCATGTCCAATCTTTACTATTCATTAAAACTTTATTGCACAATACGTAATGGTGGCCTTAGTGCAGAGGCAGTAAAGACATTTTCTACCAGTCAGCTATTAGGCTAAAACAGAGGAATCAATTTCTAATGCAGTCTTTCTCAAAGTGGGCGATAACGCCCCCTTGTGGGCGCTGGAGGCTTAGGGGGGAGCGGTAAGGAGCCCAGAAAAAATTGGGGGTGTTGTAGTGGTTTAAGGGGGGCGATTTATAATTTCATTGACTTGAAATTCAAACTTACTGCACAACGTCAATTGTTTAGTTAGTTCATATTTTTATCCTGTTTGATTGTATAAATAAAAACTAAACATATTTAACACTCATTGAAATAAAACAATTTAACGGATTATATCGCGTATATTATCTCATTTTAGTTCCCGACGTTTCGGAAGCTTTCCAGCTTTCCATGGTCACGGGAGGACCATGGAAAATTCCATGGTTCCACGTCGGGAACTAAAATGAGATAATATACGCGATATAATCCGTTAAATTGTTTTATTTCAATGAGTAATAATCGCGGAAACAGAAGAAAATATTATATTTAACACTACTAACTTTTCCGCATATACCTATCTAGGTCTATCTAGATAGAGATTTTATTGCTGCAGGATGAAAAGTAGCCTATATCACTCTCCGGCCTTTCTTCTATGTATAATATTAGTATAGATAAGTTCCGATGATAGCCCGCGAGCACCAGGCGAATAAAGCACACTATAATTAAATTAATATAAAGTTATAGTGTTTTTTTAGTAAAAAAAAATAGGGGGCGCTGAAAAAAAAACTTTTAAAGTGGGCAGTAGACAAAATAGGTTTGAGAATCTCAGTTCTAATGGCACTGCATCAAAGATGTGGTCGACCAAGCCGGAGCAAATTCTACTAGCTTTTTATTCAAGAACAGTACAATGTGGTATTATCCATAGATTACATAGATAACATGAACTTAAAATTCTAAAGGAATATGACAATTTAGACGAACATTTAAAAAACATCGTTTGAGTTGATGACTTCAGGGGCTGTAAATATCGTTTCAGTTGATGACTTCAGGGAAAGAAAATGGGCTTAAACGTTGTATGAAAAAAAAATCCACCCTGACAAAAGTCCGCATTGGTACGATGATTTTATTGATTTTATACATTTTAAAGTAGATGATTTACATTAGTAGCCAGACTCTATTACACAACATTCTTGAAATAATTTATGAGTAATTCGAAGTCATTCTGCCATTATCTATTTACACTATTATAAGGTTGTAAATATAAAATGTTTGTAAGTGTCGTTGTGGCTTCATCCATCACGCTAAGTCGGCTAAACGGATATCAACTATTTTTGGTACACGGGTAGCTGGATATCTCCAGATGGTTATAGGATACTTTGACATTGACTTTTTCTCCTCCGCGAACGAAGTTGCGGACGCTTTCTAGTTAGAAATAAAATAACGTATTCGTACAATTTGCGTGAAAGATGATGACGTCGGTTAATGCACTGTCAAAGACGATACAAATTGTGTACCTAATTCTTAGTCACATTAAAAAGTACCTGATAATAATATGTTAAATTATACACATTTCTTTCAAATAAGTGAAAGATTGTCAGGTAGCAAAAGGGTAATTACTTCCGACATGAGCCTTGTATTATAATATCTACGTACCTATCTGAGTGTGTGGAAACTCGTAAATTAAAAAAAAAACTTAACGCCTTGATAAATTAACAAGAATAGCGCTTATAAAATGCATTATTCCAGCGTGATTGAAGATAGAATAAGAATAAACGAAGTGGACTAAGTAATAAACGTGTGCATTTGTTAAGTGCGACTTTATCCGTGGTGTAGATTATAGCGATTAAATGTGCATTTATACATCAGTGCTAAATGCTTAACAAGCGTGACAGTGCTTTGTGCGACTATTATATTTAAATTTGCTCCTGCTATTTACTCTCCTATGCGTTAATAGGACTCTCAATTGCAATTATTTAATGAAAATTACAATATATTTATATTGTCACTAATTTGTAAAAAGTTCGTATCTCATGGCGACCATAGGAAAAACATAGTAAGAATAAGAATGCTTTATTTACTGTCTGTCTGTGAGCAATTATAATAGGATTCGGATACTGTCGGATACTATAATATGTATAAGTGAAAAACTAAAGTAAGTCACCTGTTGTATGTAGTAGTAGCCTATCCGTATAGGCAATTTGACGTTCCATTTTAGAAATATGACTAAAGTTCCATAACAATTTTGTACACTACTACATACAACAGCGGGCCTATGATGGTTGCGTTTGTCACGCGATAAATAAGTGACATAGCTGCCGTCACCTTCTGACACGTACGTGCGTGCAAGAGTGACAGGCGCGTTATCATATCACTTATCACGTGATAAACGCGACCACCATAGGCCCGCTGGTGACATACTTAAGTTTTTCACCTATTCGTGTAATATAACAATAGCAGCAAATACGAGTAACAATCTTAGAATATAATCTAACAGATAATACCGGGTAATTATTTTACCGTGTTTAATTGCTATTATAGTCACAACTCAGATTATATACCTGTAATATAATATTTATATGAAACCACGTCAACCAATCAAGAAATGATTATAATGAATGAATTTAATTGTGACTTAGCTTATTAGTGTTAGTGCTAATATGTAAAACATCACGCGGCCCACCAGTGAGCGAATATACTACTACTTCCTTTGGGGCCACAAACACACAAACAACACGAATCACGTCAAAATTCATGTTTTCGAATAATGTTTCTAAATATCTTATTTCGTACTTCAAAGCTGTGTTTATTTTACGCCCGGTGTAGGCAAAATCTGTAAAATAGCATTAGATTGGGCTAAGCGGCCTTCGCGGAAAGAAACTGTATGCAATACCTTCCGCGGGGCCCGCGCGGAGCACGCTGCGGCCCACCGAACTTGCTCCACCCGCTTCCACAAAGCCAAAAAAAAAGATAAAAACCGGCCAAGAGCATGTTGGACGATGCACTTATATACGTATACGAAAAAATACAATACAGTTGAAAAAATTACGTTATAAAAAAGTGCACTAGCAAAAGAGCGTATCTCTACGGCACTTAAGTCCTGTTTTTGAGAAGCGCCGTTTTTTGGCAATAACGCCAATAACTCAAAAACGGTATATTCGATCATGTTGAAAATATTTTTCATTGCAATATTTTATTTATTTATTAATTATAATTACTATCTTTATACATTTTTTCATAGTTTTTGGACATAATGCTTAGAAAATAGAGACTTAGGACACAATTTATGCAACTTTAGGGGCGATTATTTCCAAAAATATCCACTAAATAAAATTAAAAATGCTGGAACCCCATAATTTTGAAATTTCAGTTACAAATATGGTGTGAACCCCCCCCCCCCCCCCCCCCCCCACCCCCGAAATATTTTGTTAGTAGCTTAACGATTTTTTTAAATTTACCTATCAAACTAAGTAGCGGCTTACATCTTTGAAAAAGTATTTTTATGGAGCTCATGGTGTGACGAGGGGTCGTTAGATAGTAAAAAAACGTGTGAAAAATATATTATTACGAAACTGTTACTGTTACAATGATAGGCATTAGAACAATACGGTAGACGCGATATTTTAATGGCAAATTATATACTACTATACCTGTGCACATATTCACTATTATCATATCATTAACTATTAATAATCTATTAATGCATTAAATAACGTAGGTACTAAACTGCATTTCAATCAATAACTTATCCCAGTGAATATAAATGTAAGGCGTTAAGAAACGTGTGAAAGAAGCATGAGTATAGGACAACTATTATTTTTATAATTTGCCGTTGTTATAGCAGCTGCATAAATACATAATTATACCGTGAAACTTTCACGTTTCTTCCCCTTAGGATTAAAAACATACTTTTGTTAAACTTCATGGGGCGATAAAAGTGCAGATTTTAAATTCGACGGCTATTAAAACCCCACACGTATTTTACCTTATGCAATAAAATATTCTTTGCGCTTTATGAAATAATTTTGTTTTGTCTACATAAATATTAAATATATAGTAAGATGATATTGACTTTCATTGGTAAACTGATTACAATCCTATTACCACTATGACAAAAATCGTGAATAAATTTCTAAGTCTTTTGCCATACGAAAGACTAAACACTAAGCTCACTCAGTGGTTCAACAGGGCCACGCGAGGCATTTTACTGAATGTTTTACATACTACCTGCGTTATGTGGCCTGTAAAAAAAGTTTCAATTGAAAGTCACAGCAAGCAGCTCACAGCAGGTGATGGCCGTGGCCTGAAAGGTTTAACACAAGATCGCTCACCGGTGTCCCCCGTGGCCCTAACAGAACATCCGCATTTTGTGCGCGGCGTTCTACGTGTTAAAAAGATTATACAAAACAGTAGCGTTCCGTCGCTGAATATCATGTTCGCAAAACATCATATTTGCAAAACATGATATTGGCAAGGCATTGTACCGTTTTATTTAAGTAAAATAATAAAAAACTGTTTTTTTTCTTAACACCGGTTCATGTCGCGCTTTCAAGTTGGACGAGACCCCTGGCGCTTCTGTCTGTCTGCTTAATAATCTATGTATAAGGAGTCCTGACTGACATATCAACGCTCAGCCAAAAATGAAGAGGGCTTATGATTTTTTCTCTTCCGCGAATGAAATTGTCTCTATTTCGGAAACTGAGAGCAAGGCTGAAAGCTCAGATTTCGGTTTCAGCTGAAAATCTGTTTCGGTTAGACACTTCTAAATTTGTGAATTTAATACTTGCACTTTTAGGCCAAGAGGGTATCGCTATCCCCACAAAAACGAGTCATCACAAGAAAGGTAGGTTAGGTTAGTACAACTGCAATCCTCACATAACCCATGGTAGAAGAAAACCAGGTATGTCATTCCCGTGACAGCTCTTCTACTCTGGTGATTAATACTGACGTCATTACGAGTGGTGCGGATCTCTAACTTTAAAAATGGGTTAATGGGTTATAATTATCGATAATCGTAATTTAGATATTGAGAATTTTTTGAGAATATCATGTTTTGCGAATTTCATGATTTGCGATTATGATGTTTTGCGATTATGATGTTTTGCGATTATGATGTTTTGCGAATATCATGTTTTGCGAATATCATGTTTTGCGAATATCATGTTTTGCGAATATGATGTTTTGCGAATATCATGTTTTGCGAATATCATGTTTTGCGAATATCATGTTTTGCGAATATCATGTTTTGCGAATATCATGTTTTGCGAATATCATGTTTTGCGAATATCATGTTTTGCGAATATCATGTTTTGCGAATATCATAATTTGCGAATATGATGTTCAGCGACGGAAGCAATAGTAGGTACCATATTATTACATTAGCAAACCTCCGGCAATAACCGAATCCGGTACTACGTTTTTTCTTTAGGGACGCATAAGACACGCACAACCTTGTAAGGGTTAGTGACCAAAATTCCCGGAACATCAAGACATTTCGAAGTTTTATTTATCCAAAACATTATTCCGAATTTTCATTTGTTTTCAATGGGTACTGTTAGCGATTTTCTGCTAGATAATATTTTTTCTGCATGTATATATTTATTACATAATATACCTAATTAAATTCAGTTAGGTTGTGTGTTTTTTTTAAACCAGACCGTAATAGGTATTCAAAATTATAAAAACTCGGAATAATGATATTTTCGGACAAATTAAACTTTAGTATTGTAGTGTAGGTACCAAAAAAGTCCTCCATTGCTAGTAATTTTCTCAGAAATGCTGAAGCTACTTACGGCAGTTCTCCTCGTCGGAACCATCAGTACAGTCGGGGTTGTCGTCACACCAAAACTGGCTATTGATACAATAACCATTCAAGCATTGGAACTGATTTTCGGTACATTGCTCTGTAAAATAATGATATTCTTATTAGTTCTAAACTTCGTCCTAATACGAAGCAAATGCAGTTTCTGTGTAAACCGGCCCCAATGGGATTACATTGAAATATATTTTATTAGGAGGTTCCATGAAAAAAAAAACAGGCCAAGTGCGAGTCGGACTCGCGAACCGAGGGTTCACGGTTCGAGGGGAAATCCAGTCTGAAAATCCAGTGTTAGCAAAGCCCTACTCTTAAGCAAAATGTACGAAGTATGGGGTCATTTTATATTGGTTATAACTAACCAAATTTGATTGTAATAACAGTAAAAAGTATGTATAGTGCCAGATTGTACAGAGAAAATGCTAAATATATCGTCTATTGTTGAATTTTATCTGGTGGTACACTCTTGAATACGAGGACTAAGACCGATTGACAAAAGATATTCTGATATTTCATTTTTTTATTTATACCTAAAACTAATATTGAAATCTCCTGGTATAATTATCTTTTCGTGTACCCTGATAACAGTGATAACGTTCCTAATGCATTTGACAGCAAATTTTGGAAGGCAATTTGGTGGATTTATATACGGAGGAGTACGTGAGGCATTTGCAATGTCCACTCCCGGAACTATTTACAAAAACACTTTTCGTGGATCCCTTATCTAGATCAGGATCAGATACAGTTTTTTTAATGTATATTTTTTAAGATGGGTGGGTGGGGGTGGTAAATTTTTGCATATTTTCGTTAATGACTTCAAAACTCCTCATTTAAAAATATATATTTGAGATCGTCGTAACAAGACCTTTCATTTGATGTACCACACAATACGGTATAAAAACATTTTTTTCTTCTAATTTACCCCCAAAAGTACCCCTAATGTTTAAAATTCATTTATTTTTGTCACACGTCCGTCCTTGGGTCAAAGACTTACGTATGTGTACCAAATTTCAACTCTATAGGTCCAGTAGTTTCTGTGCAAATTGACTGTGACAGACGGACGGACGGACACACGAGTGTGATTATAAGGGTTCCGTTTTTTCCTTTTGAGGTACAGAACCTAAAAAAGGAATTACTGTATACATAAGAATGTCTATTGTACGTTTTAAGCCAAGACCCAGCGGTAGAAAGTGATCGATAGAATCGCTCTTATAAATCAATAAAAATATGCAGTTGTATAGATATAAACTTGCTGTTGTATCGTAACAAACGCGCTCTTGAAACGATTTATACACATATTTGTATTGTAACATTCGCGCTCTTGAGTCGATTTACACGCATGTTAGTATCGTAGCAAACGCGCTCTTGAATAGATATATACACATATTTGTAACGTAACATACGCGCTCTTGAATCGATTTATACACATGTTTGTATCGTATCAAACACGCTCTTGAATCAATTTATACACATATTTGTAACGTAACAAACGCACTCTTACTTACGAATGTAAATGCCTAACTGGTTTAAAGCCTACACACTGTACATGTATATATCTGTTTAGTTAGTTAATGATTAAATGCCATAAAAGCAACACTAAAGCTGCTCCCGTGCTCCCATCATATTCAACTACATCGGGGCTCTATATCTATGATACCTGTGTGTTCTTATTCTTTCTTCATCATATTTAGGAGTAGAGATGGGCATTCAAGAATAAATCATCATTCAAACTAACGCGCCGCAAGAATAAATCAGCGCGTCGTCATTCAAGAATAGCTTATTCTGACTAACCTGTTTAAGAGTAATTCACAGCAGAAAAAATTGAGTGAGACTAATTTAGTCGTCATTGAAATAAATCAATGAGTTGATTTTATGATTTTTTGTTTGTAAAAGCTATACCTACTTGTAATAGTTGTAGTATCGTTATGTTTAGTCTGTTACATTTTTGAGTTATGCCTTATATACCGTTTTATATTACGCATGTAAAAGCCATTTTTTTTTCGTTTTTATATCCCTTCGGCCGCCGACGTAACCATGCTAGGTAACCAGTTACGTGAGAAGAATTGTTTTTCATGCTACGAAACCAGCTACGTACAAAGAGGTTTTTTTCTTCCTACGAAACTGGTTACGTACGGCCGCCTACGAAACTAATGCTACGTAACTAGTTACGTGGGAAGAATTATTTTTCTTGGTACGAAACCAGTTTCTGACACATCTTTGCATTTGTATACCTTCATCTTCTAAGGAATAAACCACGTCATCATATTGTTTTTGAATCGAAATAAAATTACAACTCGCTCTGTCTTTCAGCCGGTCAAGCTCTAATAAAATTTTATTTTCAGCCATGTTTTGTAGACATCCTGAAGCATGTTGAGTGTTTTCTTTGAAAATTTCATTTCGGTCATTTAGAGTAACATGTCCAGAACAACCTCTGTTATTCTCATAGCATAGCCAGAATGAATTACCGTTACGATAAATCTTTTTACGGTGGTATCGACGACCATTATAGAGTAATGAAACTCCACCTTTTCGAGTTGTAATAAATTCAACTTCTCTGGATCCACTCATTACAATTACGATGTATATTAATTCCGACGGAAAATTATTTACTGCGTGTGAATGTAATAAATCTATTTATCACTTCAAGTTGACACTTCAATAGATACATAAGTGTCAGATAAATTATGTTTTTATAAAAGATATTATAATCAGCCATTCATATTAGAAAAGAGTATTAACATTGAACAACAGATCTTGATAAACTTTGGTATACTGATAGCTGAAGGCCCAGGGAAGGACATAGCCTATTTTTATTTCGCTGTTCCATCGGGAACCACGATAAACGCAGTCAGTAGAAGCCTATTGAAAAAAAAATTCTTTCTACGAAACCAGTTTCGTAGGAATAAAAAAACCTCTTTGTACGTAGCTGGTTTCGTAGCAAGAAAAACAATTCTTCTCACGTAACTGGTTACCTAGCATGGTTACGTCGGCGGCCGAAGGGTTTTATATATACTTATGTGTAATATTATATGTATGTAATATTTATTTACCCCAGAAGCAATTAAATAGGGTACCACCGAATGGTCCTGATGATGGACCCTGGGGGTAACTAACGGAACTCAAGACTGGACCAACAATAGACGAATGCTTTTTAGCTTAATAGACTTAGAATGAGGATCAATTAGATAGGGTACCACCTATTAGGTTCCTGGTGATGGACCCTGGGGGTACCTAATGGAACTCAGGACTGGATCAACATAGACAAATGCTTTTTAGCTTAATGGACTTACAATGAGGAGCATTTAGATAGAGTACCACCAAATGGTCCTGATGATGGACCCTGGGGGTACATAACAGAAGTCAGGACTGGATCAACATAGACGAATGCTTTTTAGGTTAATGGATTTTCATTCGTCTATGTTGTAAATAATATAAATAAATAACTAATTCATTCAATGACGAATTTTCGAATTTAGTCTATTTCACGTCATTCAGAATGACGCGCTCAAGAATAAATCTTATTTGAAATTTTCTGAATGAGAATAACGTTTGGCCGTTTAGTCTTAGTCTTATTCAAACTGATATTTGCCCAACTCTGTTTAGGAGGTAAGTCTAACGTATTAGTCGGTGTCTTTTGTATGGAAAGAAACACCCATCATGGCAGGATTAGCGTGAGTTGTCATTGCCTTCTCCATTTTACACACTACTGAATTATTCCATAGTATATCCTCGCGACGATTTCCTTCACCGGAAGCTAATGGTGGTCGTATAAACTCAGAGTCAGGTAAGTTTGCAGACTCAGAAAATTATAAATGAGGATTCGAACCCTTGATCTTCTGGCTTCAATGGCAGGCATCCAGACCATTAACCACGGCGTACCCGGACCAGCGCCGCTACTGCCTATATTAAGAAAAATAACTACTACTTAGTCAATTTCCCATTTTAGGCATACTACTTCATGAGCGCATTTTTAGCTGAGGGTAAACAACGTATTTGACTTCTCACTTCTTGATGTATACTACTTCCGGAGCGATTATTTTCGAAAAAAATCTATTAATAATGTTTTTTTTTTGCGCACTTCACAGTGTTTTTGTTAAAACAACTGTCGAAATATGTGCCACACGTATGGAGTGCCTCACCAGCAATATTTCATTATTTCACTACCAAAGTAAGTAGCGGCTGATACAAGACACCTATTCTCCAAATTTTATCAATCATGTCGAAACTATAAGGGTACCAGTTTTGCAATTTTGACTACGGAACCCTAAAAACGACTTCGATAAATATGCCATTATATTGATTTAAACAAACATAATTTTCACTTATTATCACAATACACCAAACGGGGCTTAATCGCGTATAAATATGATTTTATTTAATTACCTTTCGTTGATAGTTATTCGACGTTCCGGACGTCGCGTTACATCCATGGTCTCGAAGGAACTCAGACCATGATACCTTCGAGACCATGGACGTAACCCCACGACTGTCCGAACTATAGATGACATATGCACATTTTCAGCATTCGTAAACTGTTTTAGCGACACTACTCCAGGGTCCTGCCGTAACTTGTTAGGCTATGACATTTATAATATTTAAAAACATTGCTTTGGCTATGTGTTTAAATATTATATTTGGGTTTTGGGTGGAAATTTTGTGTTCATAAATATAGTGTCTTAAAGTTTTGTATTGGCTACCCATACTAGAACACCCGACAAATATTCTTAGATTCCGTCGGCTGCAAATATAACCGTTGCACTTATTTTTATGAAATATCTACAATGTATATACATTTTATTTTTAAATTGCATAAAAGTACTGACAGACTTACCTGTAGATATCATAGTTTTGTTGCAGCCCTCTTCATCACTCAGATCTGAACAGTCCGTAAGGCCGTTGCACCGCAGAGATTTTCTCAGACATTCGCCATTTCTACATCTAAACATAAAAAAACATTTTCATTGTAATCCTGACCATCAACCGTTAAATGATTGATGAACTATTAATTTCAGCTTAAGTATAAGTATATTTTAAACAGACTTGACTCATATTGATGGACAAGAGAAAGCAAAATAGTTACTACTGATATTATATTCTGTACCTACCCTACTTAAGTTCTATTGGTACAAAAATCTAAGAATATACGAACAATCTGTTTGAGTTGTTTTATTGAATTAGTTATTTTTTACGCAAATTAAAGTATGTAAATATGACTACCCTTACTTTTTTAAATTAAGGAACTAAAAAAAAGCGTAAAATTCGCGCAGTCCCTTTAAACACACAAAATTCGCAAAGCCAGATTGCATTCGCTTATTAGATAAATTTAAATTTTATTATCTAACGTATGCACACATACGTTAGTATAGGAGTCTCACAGTGTAAAATTATCGTAAGTATAACTATGTATATAGTATATAATTTACAATCACAGATAATTTAACAGCTCGCTGCGCAAGACGTAGCTTTTACAAGATTGGAACAAATATGTACGTATATGGCCAGCCAAAGATGGCAGGAGTAATGCAAAACTCTCTAATGTCTTTTTCTTTCTGCGGATCATCGTAAAAAGATTCAAATGTGTCTTCAATCAGTTCAATGAGATGTACTCATGTAAGAAACGTCTTCCACGCCACATTACAGTGAGTACAAGTAAGATACATCTTACTGCCATGTTTGGCAGGCCAGGCTAAAGCTACTCATATTATCAGGATGTAGCTAACCTGAAATCGTCAGGTCCATCGCAGTTGTCGCAGTTAAGCTCATCACTGCCGTCCAAGCAGTCTTCCCTGCCGTTGCAGATGAGGGACGGGTCGAGGCAGCGCCCGTCGCATGGGTGCTCGCATTCTTGAACAAATACCCAAGTTTAAAAAGCTTACAATTCCGCCCCAAGTGTACCAGTTACGAACATCTCGCATATCGCTCTTATTTCCGATACCTCTACGTAGACTCAGCATGGAATCGTTTTATTGATATAGCATGCATAGCGTAGCACAGTATTGGATAGGGTTACAGTTCGCTGCGGCAGCAAAAGTTTTCCTAATTTATATAAAGAACTTGCAAACTAAACTGTAATACTTGATACCTTATTAATTTATTAGAATTATGAGTGTTAAAAGTGTTGTGAGAGAAAGAGAAGGTATAAGAAAAAAAAAATCGATAGCATTTCCCTTCATCGAAAGAATGCTTCATGTGACTATCACAGACAATCGAGTTTTCATAACACGGTAAGACGAAACCAGCTATGGAGTCGACCTTAACACTTAAACGTAACTCATACTCAGTCAATCTTTAATATCAAAATGTGATTATATTTGTAAATAAAGATTAGGTATAACTATGGTATAATTATTTTAGTGTTCACGACATTACGAACTGGCGTTGAATTTTATCTATAATAACGGCTTTATGGATTCTGGATTCGTACCATGTTCATAACATGCAATGGGAACTTTTTATGATACTCATTTTAATATTGTGCGATATGGTTCTTCGATGAATTACCTTATATCACTAATAAATTAATAGTTTAATAAACACTAGAAAAACACGCTTTACAAGACTTTTCTAACAAATCCAAACACAGCTATAATACGATGTTCCATTATGAAGTTCTCGTTCATATCTTCCGGCTCCATCATCAGATCAGTTCGACAGTACCATATTATTGTATTGTCATCAAAACTACATACAGCTGCCAATTTTCATGACGCTAAGATCCTTGGAAGATGGTTAAATTAGTTACTTTAGATTCCATTACATAGTTAGTTATATATAGGTCGACCTAATAAAAGCGTGTTAAAAAGGGACAGCGTCAAATTGCTTACATTAACTAAGCATTAAATCATTGTTTACTGGCCACGCTATGAAGAAAATGAAAAATAGTCTCATATTCTAGTAGTAATATTGCGTAATCGGTTGGAAGGAGTTTGAAGTACCCTCAGGGCAGTCGAGTTCGTCCTCGCCGTTATCGCATTCCCTCTTGCCGTCGCAGAGCACGGCGCACGCCACCGCGGAGTCCGCTGAGCACAGGAATTCGTCCGCGGCGCATTGTTGTGGACCTGCAAACCCAGTAACTTGTAACATCCAATCTACATACGTCTAATCAATGCGTAATAAAAACATCTATTATAGAAAACACTGTCATATATTCGCGTACGAATCATTTTCGGGCCATCAATCGTTAACGGTTGCAGCATCGTGTTAAGTAACATAACGTTTCGACAAACCTTCAATGACGAAGTAACTATACCTCGCCAAAGATCAAATACGAAAATATTATTTTTCAAATCCAATGAAGACAGCATATCTAGCAAATGACACCTATCTACTCTAAAAAAATATGATTTACGACTAACATGCCGTGCAGTGACTTAAAATACTAAGGTGCAACCATGCACATGCATTATAGTATTTAGTTTGGCTGCTGAGTTTATATAAATAAAATGTTTGTTTTCTAAGTGTATATCAGAAAACCCTAGTACTTACAATTTGATTCGTCCTCACCGCCCGGACAATTTTTTTGATTGTTACATCGCAGGGCGATGTTAAGACAGGAGCCGTCTCGGCACTGGAACTCGTCTCTTTTGCAAGGGCAGTTCCTTTCGTCGGAGCCGTCGGAGCACTCCTCCGTCCTGTTGCACTCCGCGTCAGCACGCACGCACTGGCCGCTCGAGCATTTATATTCATAAGCCATGCATATCGTGCCTGTCATAATATATCGCTTAAACCACAGCCCGTAACTATGTAGTCAAAAATACGTACAAATCAAGTTACAGAAGATTAATTTAAAATACAATATTTGTGACGCGTAAAACTGGTATAATATTATTAAAAAAGTAAAGATTATCTTAATTGAACATGTGAGTAACTTGCTTGCACATTGGTACATATAGGAATCTCTATGACTAATCAGAATGAGAGATCGCTGTATGGTTAAGACTCCACATTTCATCAGATATTTCTTATTTAATATGTCCAAGTAACAATAATTCTACGTGCAAAACAATTTAAATATTTATGTTAGAGGTCGTAGTTAATTGAATTAGTAGGCAAGCTTAAAAATAAGGACTGGTCCAAGTATCCCAACGGCAATTGGTCATACTGCAACCGGAAGACATTTCATTATTATAGTACTTATACGCATACGCCTACGCATACGCAAGGTACGATAAACAAAGATTTACGGGTCGTTAAATACGTACTTTCTTAAACATATATACAGTAACTTGCCGACGTTTCTTAGTAGGTAGCAGGTATTTATTTTGAATAATATATTCTTCAAGATTATTACTATTGAAATACAATATTGAAAGACATTCCTATAATAGGCTTTTATGTATATATATGTCTAAAAATAATAAATCGTATTTCAAACGTTATTTTATTGTCTTGTATTACGCAACCATCACCAGTTTGTAAATTATTAAGTATATTTGCAAATATAATTAATTTTGAAAAAGTCAAACCATAATTGCAACCGCGTTCATCTGAACGGTCCTGACAGTCATGCGTTCTGTCACAATGCTTAGATGCTGGTATGCAGTAGCCATTGTCACATTTGAAGTCGCCATCACCACATGCTGACGGATAAAAGAAATGTCTGCCTTACGTAAAATATCTACGACAAGCTCATTTATGTATTAATAAGTATAGAATGGATTCTTGTCGTCCATCTTGGATGGGCGACATAAATCGGTTTAGATAAACTCATTATTTTATTCTTTTTGATATAAAACCGTAGCTTGGTTTTTAATTTTAAACCTTGACACAGGCAAAATTGTCCTAATGGACAAAGGCCATTAAACTTAAAAGCCTGTACTGAAGTATAGAAAACAACATCATGTTTTAATTAGATATTATCCAACGCAATTTTGTTAAGATATGTTAGAGTGTCTATAATACGAGAAGATGAAAAATAAAAGAAAGAGAAAAACAATAGAATACGTTGAGAGTGAGGGAGACCGAGTAAAAGAGGACAAAAAGCAAGATAGCAAAATAGGAACAGTAACCGTTTGTGAATGAACTTACGACAGTTCACTTCGTCGGAGTAATCTCCTGGCGGGCAATCGTACTGTCTGTTGCATCTTAGACTTTGCTGAATATATGACCCGTCTTTGCACCTAAAGTACGCGGGAGGTGTCAGCGGCGGCAAAGCTAGTATTAAAGAAAAAACGTGCAATATATTAAAATTATGATTATGACCATAATTGCACCCACATTAAACAGATTGAATTAAAACTACCAGGGGCCCCTTTCACAAAAGCTATATCTGAAAGTCGTTTTTTAATAAAGATTTTTGGATACAGATTTCCGCTTGTAATACAAATTACAAGCTTTTCTGAAACGGGCTCCTGGTGTAATCATATAATGGTTTTAAAAATCACTAAACCCAACTATTAAAATTGCAGAGTAGGTTCTGTTTATTCAGATTTTATTACATTTATTCTAATAGGTTTTAATTACCTGCTATTAAAGATATCAGATATTCTAATTTGAAAAGGTGTTGCCGTAACATAATTATGACACAAGTCAAATAAAAATGAAATTATGTTCCTAACCTGGTAATAAATATTTAATGTGCGTGCTAGCTAATTTTTCTTCTTTAACATGCTATCTATACTTAATATGATTGGCGAAATATAATGAAGCTGTGATACTTTGCTTTAAGTAATTCAAAAGCACGATCGAATGCACACCCCGGCCATGGAATCGAGATAACGCTAGTTATTTATCAATTAGACAAACTGGTCTTCTCGGAGGAACCCGACTCGATGACCCGAGTTTAAAGGTACATATGCGTCCAGTGCCCATCGTTGAGGTGAAATGAAACATAATTAATGATCATCATATGTGATTATAATGACGGTGAGAAATGCAAGCTCTTAAAAAAGGTGCCTCTGTACAATTAACACTTAGATATTATAAAAAAAAACCGGACCGATCTAAACTGCGAGAATGAGGTTGTGGTTGAAAAAGTGGAATTTAGGCGTAGGCAGATATCATCAGAGTGAGCTCGAGCATTTAGTTCAGTCCACAAATGTAACTAGTTGGTTACCGAGACAGTTTCGCTCGTCAGAGCGGTCGGTGGGGCAGTCCACGCGGCCGTCGCAGCGTTGACTTCGCCTTATGCAGTTACCATAGTCACACTGCCATTGTTCTGATGTGCACGCTTTATAAATAAATATACAATTTGAGTTTCTTTATAGTTGTTGCGCAGTTACAGAGGACAGATCACATTTGAACACTTACGGCAACCAATCTCGTCGCTACCGTCGTGGGCACAGTCTTTGAAGCCATCGCAGCGCAGCAGAATAGAGATGCAAGTTCCATCTCTGCAGCGAAACATGCCGCTATCTTGGCATACATGGTGACCAGACCAAGCAAAAATGCGAGATACTTACAGTTTTAATCCAAAATTAAGCGTGTGAAACGAATATTTATTTAGTTAGTTACTATTATTACAAATGTGACAATGTAGTTAAGTGTTCACGATGGACATCTTCTTACCTTCAGGACAATTTATTTCGTCAGAACCATCATTGCAGTGCTCTACGCCGTCGCATCGTTTTCTTTCTTCGATGCAGTCGTTGTTGTCTCGGCACTTGAATTCGCTGGGTTTGCAGTCTGTACGATACCAACCGAATTGACGTAATATTGAATAGACTGGGCTACATAAAAATCTAGCTTTAGCTTTAGAAACCAGCTTACCACAGTCAATTTCATCCTCTCCCTCCGGGCAGTCAACGATGCGATCGCATTGTTTGTCCTTTGGCAGACATTTGCCACTGTTGCAGCGGAAGTCATCGGCGCCGCATGTCTCTGCGGACAATTATTATTACAAATTATTTGAGGATTTAAGTTTTCAGATTTTACTTTAATATATAATATGTACGGCCTGTCATGTGCTTACTTGACATTACGTACCTATCCATTCTTAGATAAAATCTACATTTACTGAAAAGACGAATTCCATTTAAGTATTGACATGGTATGTACACTGATGCATAAAAAAAAAACATTATTGTTACCATGTGTTTTAAAGGCTCGAGGTATAAACTTATATATATATATATATAAAGAGAAATGGCAGTTCAAGACTTTTGCCAGCATCAGTTTTGAAGATATATTAATTACAACACAATTGGTAAATTACACTACAAAAGTCCTACACTAAGTTGATTTGATTGACACTATGACCGAGGTATAAACTTACATTGTAAGTTCTCAGAGTTTTGACATTTAGACTTTTTCTAATTCAGAGTCGTTTGTACTTTCAAATTAAATACATGTGTGTCTAGTTTCCATTCCGCATGCTCATATTTAAGGTTTTTTTTTTATTTATTTTATTATACGATATATACGATGATTTCATACAAAATTTTGGAACATTTTTTTCTTGTTAGAGGTTCGAATTTGCAAACGATTTTCAGATAAATAAAACTAAAGAGATAATACTAAGAATAAACTACCTATCTATCAAAAATTAGCGTTTACTGTCTGTAGGGTAGGTAAGTACTTTTCTTTGAACACCCGGTAACAAAACTCGGTAGGATTGCGTTATTTTGTTACTGAGTTCCTACAAGCACTTTCCGGCTCTATAATTAGATCAGCTCAATAGTATCGTTATATTGCATTGTCACCAAACTTAATAAAAACTAAATTTTAGCTCAATCAAATTGTCAAATTTAGGTCTAATTTAACTTGCAAGATAGACCCAACAAACAAGGCAAGTTAACTTATAATAAATATAGGAGAACAAATATAATGTGTTACTGAATCAAGCCACAGAAGTGTATAGGTACCGGGTGATTTTTTCATGTAATCGATAGTGTTCTACATTCCGAACAAAACGAACCCAAGAAGTCCATAATCTGAGACACTGTCGGTACACATTTTGTTGAAACTTCCTGTATATAAATACGATGCAAGAAAGATTCAAGTTGCCAGGAAAAGGAAAATTCCAACACGCTTATCCCTAATGTAGCCATTATAGCGCCATCTGTAATCAACACTGCTCACCACTGAGTTAGAGTCGCTTCAAAATGCCGACTGTTCAGAGAAAATAGCTCGTGAGCATCCGTTCAAACTGGGCCAGGCACAACAACTGGCGGACATGACCCTAGATGGCGTTACGGAGCACTTTGCCAGATAGGTACGAAGTCTTTCTTTTCGGAAGGTGTAAATTACATATTAGCAGCTCAACAGATGTCACTTATGCGGTTAAAACAGAAAGTGCGCTGCAGGTAATAGCATTCTGAAAGTTTGTTGTTATAAAAATTAAAAATTAACTGTTTTGAAGTAAAAAATAAGGGTGTGAGGTATAATTTAATGGTATCGGCATTATGAGTGTTAAAAATGGGGAATGGATGAAAATTTTCAAAAATCTTGAAATTTTGTTTATAGGTAGGAATAAGTCTCCTTATCGTCAGAAAAAAATCACAGATTCTTCTGTGGCCTAGAAAAAAATAAAAAGATGAAAAAGTGTTGATGGGCCTATATGACAGCTTATACGGTACGGCAAGAATAACAGTACATTTACAGCCATTCTAATCGAAAACATCAATGGTGCATTTGCCGTACCGTATAAGCTGTCCCCAACACCTTTTCATCTTTTTATTTTTTTCTAAGCCACAGAAAAATCTGTATTTTTTTTCTGATGATAAGGAGACTTATTCCTACATACATAATTTTCTCAAATCCGTCCGAAATTGGCGTTAGAGTAGCAGGATAGTATGAAGTCAACAACCAATTACAAAACATATTTATTAAAATTCCACTCAGTCCGTCATTCTTCTTCTCATGTAAATATTCAAAATCCTGTTCAAATTCTTTTTGTTGCATAGTTGTGGATTTTTTGGCTTTTATCATCCGCCAACAACTTAACGCCCTTGGGATTGAAACTTTGGATATACAGAGATTTTTCTCCTAAGTTTTCTATACTCTTCAATATCAGCCAGTAACATGAGAAGACAAAAAGTCTCAAAGAACATTTAAAGACCATGACCTACAGAGTGATCGACAAAACTGCGCTAACTTCAATGCGAGTAATTACCATATTTACAATGGCGCAGTTAGTCACAGTTTTCGGGTGAGGTGATTAAAATCAATAATTACCTGACTTTATTAATGGCTTTATGAATGGCCGTCAGTCAGTAGTGCAACTTTATTCATCATGTAAGGAAATGAGAATGTGATAAGTAAGTAAAAATCTTGAAAAAAAATAGGATACCTCCTGGACCTTCCCTGCACGTAAAATAAAATACGGGGATGGCGTTTTTGCAGTCCATATGGGGTATTATTGGAGAGGTTGATCACTGAGTGCGGTTCGATGAGTTCCTGGCTTTTTTTTTTAATTTTAGTAATCACTTTTAACTATTTAAATAAAACTCCGCTGCGGTTAATGGAATGAGTATCTCAAATACAATATTTAAATAACCACTATTCCATTATAGTATTTTACCCTAGTAATATTTTTTGTCTATAAGTATATTTTCTTCGGCGACTTAAAGAAGAATAAACAGATTGAGTTCATTAAATTTTATGGGTAGCGAGACAAATCCGCGTACCTTGACTCAAACGGTTCGAATATGATCACGTTTGCACAGTCACTGCATGTGCTTTAACATAAATCGACAATAAAAGAGAATGCTCTCGTTTCACGGAAAAATCTACATTTTTTCCAAGCATAAACATTTTCAGAAACACCTTTTCGTATTTAAAATTCCGGAGCCCACCGTGTAGACGAGCCTAGTACGTGATATACTTAGCACTGTGCGCTAAACAAGATACTGTTCACGACTTTGCCTTCTAACGGCTTTTAAACTGAGACACGTAGAAAACACAACCGAATATACAGTGCAGGTCCGTGAGTGCACCATAATGTTCCACAGTATTTAAACATACAACGCATTTTTCGCTGAACTAGACATATTTATGTAGATCTCATTCCGGAAGAATCAGCAAATGGTATTCGGTTTAAGTACCTCTTACATTTATTTTTATTTCAACTTGGCTTTTCTATTTGCTGTACCTTAGGCAGCCACAGCTGAAAACGTGTATGCGCCCAGTAGCTCGTAGTTAAGTTTTACATTATAAACTGTAGTTAAATAGTCGACACAAGGGACAGCAGCTAAGTAGCAAGCTTATCCTCGGGAAAAATTCTGAGACTGTATCAAGGTTATGCCTATTTGAGATCTGACGAGAGTGACGTAGTCATTTAATACTACTTACGAAATAAAAAATCCGGTTTGAACTAAGGATAGAGGACCTTTTATGGGTTAACTTTGATTAAAGCTGATATTTAATAATTGAAGATTATGAACTTTTGGTGATGACAAAACTGGACAGGCATAAAGGAGGGGCTAGATTGTCAAACTGACAGTTGAGCCTCAAAACGGACTGTTTTTACGTGCTCCAAAACTTGTTGTGCAATTTAGGGTTTTACTAGAAGTTAACCCAAGTAGTGGTGATAAAGTGGCTAATAGTTCAATGTAGAACACAGTTTATAACATAGTAAGTGTAATAGTAAATACTAAAAATAGAGATCCATGGAATATTGAAAAAAAAACGAGGTTTATAAGGGACGCATCGGAGTTCAATAGGGTCGACTTGAGGGGTCAAACGGGTTGCCTTTGGTAGTTAATACGGACGTAATTAGTAGAAATCGGTACGCTGACAGGTGTACAAAGACAGCGCTGTCAAAAATTTGTTGGTAATTTTAAATAAGCCAGTTTTGCTGAGTGGGTTAGGTAAAGAAAGAGCCTATTTAACCAAACCGAATTAGAAAACGAGGAATTTCTGAATTTTGATATAATATTATATGGTACAGTCGAGTTCATAAATATATGAGCAAATCCAAGGGTTCAAAAATAATCGAGCATAGAAAGGAACATAACTGTGTGACTCGAACCTGTCACTACGGGATATGAGCCCATCGCTCTATCACTTTTCGTTTAACTTTAGTGCCGTATTGTGGTATCAGGGCAAGTCTCACTGTCAGCGACGTGTTAAGTACTTAGATAGTTACTAGGAAGCTCGTTTGGGAAGGGCTCATTTTAAAGATGGTTGTTATTTTAGATCTCTATTATGTGCTATGGGTACATACTTAAACTCGGTACGATAAAAAAAAAGTTCTTTTGAAGTAGTTATAAGTTGTTTCATTCGTGTTTTTTTTTCATAATTATTAATTATATATAGAGTAAGGAGATACATAAGGATAACCGAGGTACTTACCTGTATTATTTTTGTGACAACCCTGATCGTTTTGCCCTATTGATACCCTTATAAGTCACTATTGATTCCGTATTCAGTATGAATAGGGACGGCCTGATTTTTTTTAAAGGAATGTTTAGGTCATATTGTTACAAAACATGCTATTACATCGATTTTCAAACATAACACCAAAGTTACTGGCGCTCATAGAAATATCCAGTTAAAACTCACTGAAATTATAGAATTGTCCCTATCCACCCTAGTTGAGGGTACCTACCTGAAACCGAAGCGAAAAAAAAACAGCGAATAAAAATAATCGCTCCTAAATTCGCATAAATTGTGTGTCCCTCATTTTCTAAACCATATGACTAAAAATATTTAAAAAATGTGAAAGATTAAACTTAATAAATACTTTCAACGAATATTATTTTCAACATGATCGGATATCGTTTTTGAATTATTGCTGAAAAACTGCGCTTCTCAGCAAAAGGATGTAAGTACCGTTGAGATATTGCTAGTGTACTATTTCATATTGTATTTTTTCATCTGTAGTGCAATTGTGGACATTACCATAAGACATTAACATAACAGTTTTTTTTCTTTTTAAGTATTTTTTGCAGATTATTTTCATTCTGAATAGATTTACGCAACACAATTATTGATATTTTCCAGAACTTCTAATCTATCCGTTTCTTTACACGCTTGTCATGTTTATGAGATTCAGATATTAATACATTCTCGTACCTAATCAAAGTAATAGGCAAATATTAGAACTAGTACATAAAGTATCAAAATCTTTATAGAGCACCAACCTACTAAATTGTTTACGACTTGTAAACATTGCAGTTTTTCTTTATAAGACGCTTCACGTCGGCTTCGCAGATTTTCGTAATTATAATTATACGAGCTTTAATAATAGTTTGCAGACTTCACACGATATAATCATTGTTAATATTATATTCTTGAAATAAATGCAGCATAAACCGCGAACCATTTGATTGAATGACATTAATTGACAAAAGACTTTTTCACCTCACTCGCTCAAAAAAGTTACATTTAAAGCGCCAAATCTGCGTGGAAAAATCAATTTTGCACGTTAGCGTGCAAAAGTCATTTGAAGTTCGAATACATATTTTTCTCAAAACCGCCCTGTATAAAGACTTAAAATGTGAGTGCGATGAGGTCGTATATGAATTCAAAAAGTTAATTAATCATCATATAACGATATTTTATGTCTAATAAGTATATTATTATTTTAAAATTAATTATTTATTTTTAATGTACACACGACTAATTGTTTTTATTATTAGACTGCATTTCTTTATCGAGTTTTTTTTAAAGAGGTTGAAAATCTTGACAGATTAAAAATAAACACGATTAAAGAAAAACAATGTCCCAATGACGTTTACGCGGAAATAGTTTCTAAGCTGCGTTTTGTTCATAATTAAACCGTGTAAAATAGCAGAAACAAGTGGAAATTAATGTTAGTATTTTGGGATTGTATTTTTCATTTTTTTTTGAAAAAGTATCAGTTATTATATGAACATTAATTCTGAAATAAAATATAAATTGTACATACAAAATTTGATTCCTTTGATAAGACCGTGAAATTATTTTTAAACGCAAAGTCCACGTTAAAAAAATATTTGCGAATGAAGGTGGGCTTAGTATAATATTCTATAATATTTTTTTGTAACAATTTTGATAAAAAACACTACACATGCTTCGACCATAAATGCCATTCTGCCTTTTATCCTTATAGCCTACGACTCGGTCCGTCCAGTATCTCATACTCGACCAGTACGGCTTATTTACTGATCTCTGCCGTAATGTAGCTAATATGTTTATTTGTTTGGCATGTTATAACTATTATTAGTGTGTTTCATAGGTTGATTGTTACGAGATTTAAATGGAAAAAAAATAAACTATTTAGTTTGTTTTTTTAAATATACATATTTCATATTTACTCGCTCCGCTCGTGATTCAATATTAGCTTCCTTCGCTTGCTCGGCTTTCAATTGAAGCACTCGCGCCAAATAACAACTTTGCAGCCTTGTATAACAAATAACTATTAGCTTTTCTTTCAAATCATAGACAATTGGTGATACTACAAGGAAATACCTGTCAACAATATTTGGCTTACCAGACTCTAATAAAGTCTAGCGAAGATACTTTTGAATGGCCTAAATCAAGTACGAATGTTTGCATTTGTGTATGACTGTCTGTATGTATGTAATATATACGAGTATGTGTCTGTATGTCCGTGTCTGTTTGTCGTCTGCCTGTTTTTCTGCCTGTCTGTATGTCTGTCTCGCCGTCTGGCCTGTCTGTCTCTCCGAATGTCTGTCTGGCCGTCTGGTCAGTATTTATATACACATATGTCTGTCTCTCTGCCGGACTAGTCTAAACCTTTTAAAATGACAGTATTGATATTTGTACAATTAGAAAATAGTCATCATACAATTGTGGTGACATATTTTGTAATTTTTTGATATTTAATGTGTTTAAAAATGTGTTTCGGCGCCTAAAGTTAAGACTTCTAACAACATAAAAGCCACGGCATTGGTATTGATCCTTAGATTTTTTGAGTAAACCCCTATACAATATACATAATCGTAACCACCTCGGCGCGAACAGAGATTGCTGCAAGCCTCGTATCTCTAGATGGTTTCGTTAACACCTAACCTAACTGCTTGTCAGGCAATCTCCTCTTTAGCGGTAATACGATTATGAATAAGGATATATGTGACAGTGTATATTTAATTAGCATAAACTTAATCAAGTGCAAAGTTACGCAATAATGTATATGTGTATATTTTTAATCACACGCTTGTAAGCTTTTAAGTTCTTGCAGCCTTCTGACGGAAGGTCACGAAGTGGAGTGTTTAATAGTCGACCTCCGCGCTTCTACCGCTCATGTTTTTTGGGCAACTTCTTAAAGCACCTTGTGTATTCTTCGCACGTCATAACGCAGTCTGCGTTGTACGGTCGGGATTTTAACTTGAAATTTAAACTGAACAGCCGGCCATTGTTCCGCCTGGTTAGAGAAGTTTTAGATTATGTGAAATATGTATGAACAACATTGTTTATGAATTCGTCCCACTAGTCATTCTTGCTTCAGTACTCGTATGAGGTCTGTATTAGTTATTTTGATTCATGATGAAGATTTAGTTCTATTAATTTCGCGGGATATACTAGCTATTCACACTTCCATACCTACCTTTATAGTAAATGTGAAAATAGCTCCGTCTCTGTCTGTTACTTTCACAATGAAACCGTTGAACCTATTTAGACCCAGAAATCATCCCTTAAGAGGGTGAAATGGTAAGTAGAACTTTGTATGAGGAATCTCGGTAACGCGGATGAAGTTGCGAGTAAATGGTAGTTATATATTTATTTTGATAAGGGTATCACCAAGTAATAGTATATACAGAAATTTGAGCTTTTTAAAAAAAGGATCACGATACACGAAGTACAAATGTATCTTTGAATATAAGCTCCGAGCCACCAAGGTTTTATTTATAGAATGGGTATTAACTATTCTACGTAAATGACGTAAACGTGTAGCGATTTAGGGCGCACGCGCAGGGCTTGGCCAGAATGCATTTCAATGAACTCATATATATTTATTGTTATCGACAATGCAGGCAGCACTCGATCTATTGACATTAACACTTTGTGTGCGGGAAAGAGTTTTAATAAACAGTTTTGTTACAGAAAATTCTTTTATAATATTTAAGTTTCTTTGTTATATTGTTAGTCATACATTACTAAAGAGGGGGTCATGAAATGGATATAGTTGATATCAACCTGATATCGTGGAAAATCACAACGCCAAAGTTGAATGCCGGCTTTAGATAAATTACGAACAAACTTATAAATAGGTAACACACTAATTGTTTGATTGCTGGAGTTTGCGTTCATAAAAGTAGTGAGTGAAGTTATTGAATACGTTTGTCTGAATATCATTTGAGCGAGTTTAGAGTCAGAATAGGGGGGGGGGGGTTAAGACTTTCGCCTCCGTGCGGCGCTTTTTTACTCTTCCACAAGGCTCAAATGATTAAAAACTATACTATATTTTTGCGATAGCGTAGATATTTTTTCTGCTCCTGAATTACACGTGCAATATTTACTTATGTGCGATATTTATTTGTTAATTTAAGCAAGTAATTACTATATGGATACTAATAAATTGATTATCTACGTATTATTAGTTTCGATAAGCAATTCACATCTCGTATTTTATGCAATTATTGTTACGTCATGCTAAGGTCGCCTTGCCTAAAACCTATAAAATTGAGAAGTGAAGTGATTTCTAAAACATACTTAACTTTTGCTGCATGACGTACCGACGAAGTACGCCCGTAAATTAGGTTTCCGTTTCCCGAACGTACATAGAAGGTAACGATATTTATTAAAAGCTTTCTGAGGTGGTTACCCTTCATATTGTACAGAAGCAGATTCCATAAATATTTGTGGACATGCTTCTAAGATCGTGCGTGGTTTCTTAACTTACGGATTTGCGCCTTGTACAATAGCATTAAATTAAAAAAGAGGACTGACCGTCTCTCTCCAGTATTTAAATGATACGATTTATTTATTATTAAGTCATAAGTCATTTATTCAGGAACAATATAAATTGTGTTTGAAAAATAATTATACAGCTATTTTACCTAGTTCAGATCAACATCATACCAGTTATACAATAGTAAACATTTAAACCTTAAAAAAACCTTAACCAAAGAAGATCATCAAAGTATATCCATTCAATTGAATTTAAATTGTAATACCTAAATAAATCGAAATTAGCTACTTGCGAACTAATTGTTACTATACTATGTTTCTTTATTCAATTATAACATCGTTAAATATTTAGTTTTAAAGCGCCATCTAGTTTTTACCAGAATATCTTCTTGCGATGGGAACACGATCCAAAGTATGCCAACTGTCAGTCCTCTTGTTTTAATGGTCCTTGAAAGTAGTGACAATTTTCATCGTCGAGTTGATTTCTTTGTTCACAAATCATAAAATAATCAATCTGTATTATTTCAAATTCCATGTTGTCCGGTCACACAATTTTTGTTTTATGATTTTTATATTTTTTGTATGTTTGAATGTGTCTTTGTGGCTTCATCACGTCAAAACGGCTAATCGGATCTCATCTGTTTACTACAATGGTAGCACAGATGGTTATAGGATACTGTTTATCCGACTACGCTAAAGTAAAAAAAGAGCGTTATAAGTTTCATCTCTTCTGTGAACGAAGTTTTTAATGTGCCTTATAGTAATAAAATCATTTTACAATCTCTTGTTTATTATTTAACTAGAAGGCGCCTGCAACTTCGTTCGCGGAGGAGAAAAAGTCATAACCCTTTATTTTTTCTTCAGCGTAATCGGGTAAAAAGAATCCTATAACCATCTGGAGATACCCAGCTATACCCATGTGCCAAAAATAGTTGAAATCCGTTTAGCCAATTTTGCGTGATGAAGCCACAACGACACATACAAACATACATAAAATCCAAATAAAATATTTTTCATTTTAATGACCTCCAAATAGTCCAAACCAATTTTTTTTTAATATCTTTAATGTACAGATATTTTTACAACTTTATAATAGTATAGATGATTTATGGGGCAGGTCAACGACGTTTATATGACGATGTACATAATATTTATTTTATTTTACACATTTAATCAACAGTAATTAACAAATGTCACTCTTTCCATTATATACACAGGTTTATTCAACGCTACTAGTGGCGTGTACGTTTAACCCAGCTACGTTTTGGTGCAATCTTTACAAATACATTTTGAAAAGTCCTTAACTAAGCCTGTGCCTGATCTCTTCACCACAATAAACATCGGCCTTAATAATTAAAGTGTATGTACAAGTTTATGGCTTTCTTGGTACGCTGTGGACTGGCAGACGCACGCGTCATTGAGCTGCTTGTTATCGCATGACTCTGTGAGGTCGGTTTACGAGAACCTACAACCAACAGTAATCGAACCCCTCGACCCTCATTTAAGACAAACTTGGGATTATGTTAATCCAATTTACTATTCCACTATAATTTTAGAAGCGATCAAACTGTTGATTGATGACAACTTTGGCGCTAATCTATTATTATTGTCCTCATAAGTAGCTTGAATTGGTAAGCGCAGGAGTAAAGCGTATCTTTAATTAGTTTAACACCTTACATTTCGGCTTAAAAATACTGTTTTATTCATCACAGATCTGATTAGTGAAGCTGTTTTTTCTTTAAAAGATGCAACATATATTTTTTTATCCGTGCAGTCATAGTTTTTGCCCTAGTAATAAGTAGTGGTCTCTGCCAAGTTGATCACAATCATTATCTTAGGTGATAAACAATGAAGTACCTACTAAGACACCCCACTGGTTTTTACTGGTATCCGTTAAACTTGTTTGTTTTATAGGCGACGTTCTCACAAACAATTGCCGACCCACTTCGATATGCGATACCAGAGGGTATCGGTGTCTTCCGACGATGACTCGTGATAGTAATTATATTTACTTCCAGATAACTTATTAAACCCTATTCACCGGGTATATATTGCCAAAGTACACACACATTTAATTTATACAAGTATAAAAAATAAATCAATTTGTATACGACGCAGCTTTTAACCATAATCATAATAATTATGTGAAATCGGCAAAAGTTTAATCGGCTAACTACAAAACCGCGACATAGTATAGCGACTACACCAAGGTTAGTTGCGACGACGACAGCACGACCGCCCGCGGCGGGCGGCGTGCACTTCACATATTCGTCTATTTTAAGCTTGGATGCGGCATTTCTTTATAATTTGAGGCCATCAATCAATTATAGGTTATTAAATATATATCAGTAAATTCGGCACATATATGATCTGCAAAAGTACAAATTAAAGTTTGCACAACAAAGGCAAAGTGGTATTGGGTTGCCAGTTCAAAGCCACTACAAATAAGTTTAATTAAAGGATAGATTTTAATGCAATAATATAGATAGCCGGTAGACCTTTAGATATGTCAAATACTGATCTACCCAATTTGAGCCCGTATGAAATCTCGCCGTACTTATGCCGGTTCTCCTCGGGAAATTGTTTGTAATTGTAATATACCTCTGCTACTTACTTCACAAACCTTGTTAGTTACGTATTGGGAATTATAACAAGTTTATTTTTTTCATTAATCGGGTCATATTACGTAATATTGTCAATTGGCGTCAATAGTAGCTATCCTTTGTATGTACATTGACTCGGCTATCACATAAAAAAAACCCACTATGCCTCATCCTACCGCAGCCGTTTAGGACATTGGGAACACTAACGTAATAGGTCCCAGACGAGGTGGATTCGACAAATAAATTAAACAGTGTAATAATAAGTAGAAGAGCTTGCGCCAGGCACCGACTTCCCCTCATTACCAAATTGTCCCCGAACGTGATTCGTGAGCAGGCCACTTTCTTTTACCCGGTCATGAAAAGTGCTTAACCTAACTAGGACGGCAGATACCGGAGTTGGTGAATTGATTGTGCCATGGAGTATATTGCAACAGCACATGCTCGGGACAGCACTTTAAACAGGGTACTATTTCTAAGTTTAAGGGTTCGAAACGAAAACGGGTTTTGAAACTAATTTTAAAATACAAAGTCACGATATAATCATCTGTTGTAATATTTTTTGGTAACAATTTTTATGTCGTACGTTATCGTAGATAGGTTTATTTTCTACGTTGATATGGGAATCAAAATACGATACATTATACCAATAAAATGAATGTGAAATTTATTCGATTATGATATTTTTTGTCGGTTGTTCTTTGTATTCGTAGGAGCGTGACGCGCGGACGGCCCTCTATGAACGTAAACATGCGACGATCTATTTAAATCCCCCTTGATTTACGTCCGACTCCGCATACTGTCGGCATACCCAATGCGAAGTTGCCGGTGATGCCATCGCACTGCCTGCGAGCTGCGCTGTTCACAGGACTAGACCTGGTATTGTGGGGCAAAGGGCAAACAGATGCTTGAACCCATTCGCGAAACATGTTTCTTTTTCTAATATGGATCGTCAAATTGTGTATGGACACGGTACTAGGTACCAAATCCGAGAAGGACTTTTCTTAAGCTTTATTACCTTCAAGTTTAACTGCGTGTATGTCACCATTATTCAGTAGTCAGTATGTTGTTTTCTCTAGATGATGTCAGTCTGACTAGTTTTTTTTTTTGTTGAGGATAGAATGTTAATAAAGATCTAGGATAATAAAATTAAGTTGTAGTGAGATAAAACGGCCTCATACAAATTGACGGGTAATTGATGAAGACACTTTATTTTTCTATAGCTATTTTTTTGAACAAATTACTATTGAAAGTAAATGGCAAAAAGAAATAAAGTAGTTGTTTATATAACTAAAATCTTGCCCCTCAGTTAGTTCCTCAAGCGTTGAGAATCGTGACCCCGTGACTACATCAAAACACTCTTAAGTTGTGAAATATCGAAATTACAAATAAAATAATTATCCACAAAATTAACAAAAATGTGCCCGCAATTTCATTTGCGGAAGCCAACAGAGGTAGCGTAAGGCAGCGGAGTCAGGTAAAAAGTATCCTTCAACCATTTGTGGATGTCCAGCTACCCGTGTACTGAAAATTGTGGAAATTAGTCTATGCATTTCGACGTGATGATGGAATAAAGAGACACAAACACACAATATATACGAAAACATATTTTTGGAGTCAGTGACCTTAAAATACCCTGTTTCACTTATTTTTTGGAAATATTTTTAATATACAGATATTTCATTTTTCAACTTCAATACATATCTATTGTACAGTAGTTTAAGGTAAGTTGTAAAATTCTCTTTAGTGGACACGCCGAGACGGGTGCCGAAGAGAGGCAGACCGAAAGGGCGGGATGACCTGGACGCACTTTAGGACGCGTGGCAGTATATGCACTCCACCGGGACGAGTAGCGAAAAAGAGAGGAAGCCTTTGAACTGCAGTGGGATGCACATATACTATGATTTAAAAAAAAGTTAAAAGTTCTACTTAAGTTATTCCACTGTGTGGCCTAAAAATAAGTTTCTGTCAAAGATAGTCATATTGTGGCAAGCTTTTACTGCCGACTGTACTTTTCTTTGAACATCCGTTAACTGATCGAGACGATTATGAAGAGCCCAAACTCGATAAGATTGCGTTATTTTTTAGAGGTTCTTATGATCACCATCCGCTTCCATCATCAGACGGATCAGCTCGATGGTGCCAAAAAAAAGGATTGTCACCTAACTTCAGCTCAATCGGAAACCGGGGAGTGGGTCAAATTTAACTTGCAAAATTTGACTCACACATAGATAGGTACTAATATAGGTACATACTGTAAAAAAAGCTCAGAAGTAGAGGTTGAAATTCTGTAGAGAGCGACTACAAACACCATGTTAATATATTTTTCACGTTCTCGGTTAACGAGCGGATAAGAACTTATACAGAGAATTTATTAGTCAATGTTGTTGGCTCGATTTAAATTTGTTAAGCCGCGACATAGGCCGTCAAAGGAGACAGGGGTCTTCATAAGCCCGGCGGTCATAGCTACTTATTTGTACATCGTTAGTGAAGAGACACCACACAATGGTAATTGATGAAATATGCAAAGCAGTATGGAGCGGCCGTTTTAGTAATCCTATTAAGATGTTCGAAAGAAAGCACACATCTCCATTGTAATATTACAAAGTATTGAACCAAGTTGCCAGGGAGTCCGTAAGCCAAGAATTCTACCAACCATTTATTTTTGACGAATCTTGAAATATATTTTTTCGTTGTAAGTATGAAACGAAATCAAAGCGCGTAAAGTATAAGTGTTGTAAGCTTTTATCATTTTTGATAACCCTGAGTATAATATGAGTAGTCAACTGATTATTTAAAAATAATAATTTGCGGTTCTTTTTTTATTAATTTTTTTTTGTTTTTAGATTTATAGTGATGGATTTTAGTAGTCATATAAATAGTTTTTACGGTATTTTGATATTTTACTTAGAAAAGCGAAAAAAAAATCATGCATGTACATTTTATAATTTATTTATTATTAAAAATGTATAATTTATAGTATAACTCCGAAGGAGCAAAATTCAATGTCATAATATTCGTATTATGGTAATGTCATCCGCAGCGTCGGTGGTTAATCTTTCGTGAACCGTCGGGTCGTTTACAAAAATTAGGTTGAGCAAAAATGCACTCGCATTATCATTACAATATGCGCATTAGCGACGACATAACTAAAAGCCTCTCAACATTCTTCGAAGAAGTTTTGAAAATATCGTAAATTACTATACCTACGTTTTTACCTATGAAACAGCGACGCCCGCATGCTTTCCCGATTCAAGTTTCAACCTACTCAATTACATTACAACAATTGGATCGAGGTTCTTTAAATAAGTAGCAACAAAGGTAAGACAAAACAACCTAACTCTTTGTATTGTATATTGAATGCCTTAAATTTGACCCGATCGTTTAACTCGTGAGCGAGAATATGGGGTTGTTGAGCGTACGTTCGCAGTGTCTCGTGTCAACCCCACACCCCGACCCAACTTATTGAAAAATCAGCCTCTTTGTACCGTTCGAGGAGCTACACAAAGGCGTCCATGAATATTAAAATGCCTCAACTCATAAGATCAATTACCCTGCGATTAACACGTCACACTGTATTGCTTGATCTAGACGGCTAATAAGACTAAGATGGAGCTACGAGGAGGCGTAGGCGTTAAATATAAAAAATGTCGACCACATTCTAATTTGTAAGTAAAAAATAAAATAGTTGGCAAACAAAAAAAAATATATTTTTTGTTTAATTCTTGAAGTTTTGCTTTTTGTGGAATTAAGTGCGACTTGGACCCGAGTCAGTATTAGTAATTTTTTTATCAATAAACGAGTGCAAACCATCTCTCACTGCACTCAAATTTTTATATGGCACAGAAGTTAAAAAATAAAATGTTTTCTAAGGAAAAAATACATTCATTCTAATGACTCATGACATGAGTACATAAACATTTAAATTGCCTTTTCATTTTAAATGACTGCATAATTCTAAGGGCATTGATTTTTTAAGCATAAGCATTACCACAGCAAAACGAAAAAGTATAGACCAGTAACATCGAATAATTGCAAAGGCAAACTAATTTAATTTTACATGCTTAAATCCCTTTTCCTGAATGTATTTTATACAATTATAAAGTTGTAAAAATGAAATGTGTGTATGTTTGTATGTGTCATTGTGGCTTCATCACGCCAAATGGGCTAAACAGATTTCAACTATTATTGGTAGGTACTATGAGGGTCTCGTGTATAGACACCTTTTTCATAGACTAGCCGTAATTTTAAATAATAGATTCGAATCACCGATTCGAATAAGGAATATCTTCTGTCTCTGATTTTGTAATGTCATAATGTTAAAATATTCATTACGGATTTGGATCTCGAAGAATAAATACATAAACTAGTTACTGTTGTTTTAGCTCACAATACTGTAAAATAAAAATATTAGTTATTTTTATTTTGTCAGTGCCCTTGTAGGGCACTGACAAAATAAAATGTTAGTTATCTATAAAGACGCTGACAAAAAAAAAATATTAAAAGGGAAATTTATGTACAAATAGAAGTTTGTTTGAACTAATAAGAATTGTATTTAGTTCTCGTATCTATTCATTATGACATATCATAGTATGCCTGACATAATGACGATTTGCACTAAAATTGCATAAAATTCTGAAAATTAAATTGCATTATTATACACAACCTAACTAAATACTAATATAAGGAGTTATGTTCTATTATGAAATCGTTTCAGCTTATTGACATGTACAATATCCATCTTATTCCTATTTTAGTAGTTTGATGCAGATAATTGGTGGATTATTTTATAGGGTCCAACGTATAATCTATATAACTTCAAGCTTGGTCCTGTCAAACGTTTAGGTTTCAAGACCATGACCAAGTCATCAGGTTCATAAAACTAGTTTATGTATTTATTGTTCGAGATCCAAATCCGTAATGAATATTTTAACATTATGAGATTACAAAAACAGAGACAGAAGATATTCCTTATTCGAATCGGTCATTCGAATTTATTATTTAAAATAACGGGCAGTCTATGAATAAGGTGTATATACAAGAGCCACCTTACAGTACACGGGTAGCTGGGTATCCACAGATGGTTATAGGATACCTTTTACACGACTACGCTTCCGAAAAAAGGAGAGGTTATGACTTTTGTCCTCCGCGAACAAAGATACGGGTGCCTTCTATGTAGTAGTACATAAAGTATCATAAAACGATGCAGTCTGAATATGAAAACAGCAAGGTTAAAATTCTAAAATATTATCTACGGAATTAATTAAGGCGAAAATTAACAATAATTTTGTTTTTGTGCCTTGTTTCAAGGAAAAAAATATTCTAATTCGTTTATGAAATGGAATTTAATGAAATCGTTTATTTCAACATGAGTCTTATATCAATATTACAGTAACATGCATATTAATTATGACAATAAAAACAAACTAAACACCTAAGTTGCATTTTTAACTGTTTCAGGTAGCTGACTGCGGAAACGCCAGATCCAATACTGTTACACGACTGTCAATTTATCGTATAAACTGGCCTTACATTAGCCAAATACTCAATCAGAGAAGAATTTAACCTCCAGTGGTTTAGTGCTCAAAAATGTTGAGCGTGTTAAAATAGAGTAGGCTTTAATTCCACTAACAACCAAAATGGACTCGGCTTGTCCAGATTTCACAAACCTAGTCTGGCTGAGGATTGGATTAAGGAGCTCCGCGCCGGCAGCTATGCACGTTGTTGCTCGTCATTTACTTCTCATGTTTATTCTTTGGGTGTAATTGGTCAGCTTTGCTTCGGTACTTTTCTATCGTGATTATGACGGGAAAGATGCATTTTTTAGAAGGAGCCCGCAACTCAACTCAGTACAAGGAGGAGGAAAAACTTATAGCTATTGCAATGCCTTAGTGCAGTCGGGTACAAAGTATTTTGTATATTTAGCTATCCTTATAGTTACCAAAGATTACTGAGATCTGTCCTCCTGTCATCCTGTCTAAGGTATGACAAAGCCACAAAGATATCTTGACGAAAAGATGGCGCTGTTATCAAAGTTATATAGGTATGTTATACATACATTTTACGTAAATTGTGGATTGCGAGAGATATTTCTTGAGATCATAGCAACAGTAAGGCCTACGGGATATTATAATTTTATGATAGCTATCAGAAAATCGAGATTCAAATAGAGGTAATAATCTGTAATAGATGACAGGATAGTTATCAGGAAAATCAATATTCAATTATTGGTAATGATCTATAAAATTGTTCATGTTTGCATGTGGGATGTTCATTCGACGATAACTGTCCCGATTGTCGTTTAGGCAAACTGTCTAAATGCGAGTCTCAGCCAACATCTCAAGAGACATGCGAGGTGGCTGGATCAAAGGTCAGGTGTAGGAGTTTCATCTTTCTGCTGCTTTAACCACCTTGTCCCAATGTCTAACCTACCTTTATATAATACAATTACATTTAGAATTTCCATTATGTAATTTAAATATATATTACTTAAACCCTCAAGAAGCCATAAACCATTTTAATTGTGCTATGAAAATAAAACCACTCTAGATTCATGTCGCAACTTGTAGTACAGATTTATTTGTATTTATGCATGGTCCCCTTCCCCTTAAGAGCTCACGCTTAAGTAAGACTGATAGAGGTTGAGTGAGCTAATCTTAGCTCTTGTCCAAAACTAGACGAGGAAAAGTACAATTAAAGTTAGATAACGCATCACACTAAACTTTAAATCAAAAAAATATACACATCGTAATATGGATAGCATTCAAAAAACTTAAGTTAATGCCTGAACTAAAACAGTAAATTTGAGGGAGAAAATATTTTAAATTTTTACTTTCAGTCCACCGGAAAAGTCAGTTATTTAAGACACCTCATTGGAAACATAAATATGTACTAGATTATCTAAGTAAGTGAATTATCTGCAATAATATCTGAAGGTTCATTATTGATGCAGTTAGAATTTATAAGATATTATATCATATTATGTATACACATATTTTCGACTGCAGGTGGCGTTTAAGTAGTTGTAGCTTAGACTCATATTTCACAGTATTGACATTTGTGCAGGTGACTACAACAATTTGATACAATACTTTACGAACTCCAAAAGTGCCATACATCTGCGGATTTTATATAGCACAATTGGCATGATTGTAGATTAGGGATCCGTTTTTAAGGAAATATATAAAGCAAATGCACGTTTAGTATGGTAAAGACACTTTCGCTGTCATCCGGATTGGGGACTCGGGGTGTGACCGCGTGTGGCGCGGCGGCGGCAGTAACAAAACAATTATGTTTTGTAGCGAGATTGGAGCTGGACCGCAGTCGCCTGATTGTGCCCCTCCCCTAAATATGTCCATAGAAACAACAACCAACAGAATGGTATCTACTAACAAATATAACTTTGTAATTTCATAGCATTAAAAAACCGGCCAAGAGCATATCGGACCATGCTCAGTGTAGGTTTCCGCAGTCATACAAAAAATGCACTACAGATGAACAAGATATGATATGAAAAAGTGCACTACCGAAAGAGACTTTTACTAAGAAGCCAGTTTTTTGGCAATAACTCAAAACGGTATATCCGATCATGTTGAAAAAATTTTCGTTGAAGGTATTTATTAAACTCTATCTGTGTAATCTTCTCCATATATTTTGGGCATACCGTTTAGGAAATAGATGTGGGGGGGGGGGAGGGCAGATTTTATACTACTATCGGAGCGCTGATTTCCTAAAATATTCATGAAATAATTTTTTTTTATACCTCAAAGTGTGAATTTATTTTTTGGGCTTATCTTACTCAGAATCGTTCATACATTCGAACCTCATACAAAATAGTGTCCGAAATCTCCATCTCAGTTTCGTTACATTTTCCATCGGTTCTGTTTTTGCCATTTTGGCTACGGAACCCTAAAACCAGTTTCGCTCTTACTCGTAAACCCTAATAATATTATAAGCGTTAAAGTTTGTGCCGATGTATGAACGTTCCTCGTAATTTAACGTTATTTAAACTTTCCAATAATGTTGTTTAGACATCAGAATAACACAAAGGCTATAAATTGCATTTCTACGCAAAAGATGTCGCGAGCTAGTAATATTATAAACGTGAAAGTTTGTGCCGATGTATGTATGTACGTGCCTTTTAATTGTAAGTACTACTAAACGGATCTCAACGAAATTTTCCATTAATGTAGCTTAGGCATCAACACTATACATTATTTTATAAAGGAGGTGGACATTCTGTATGGGGACATGTTTTTTTATATAAGGAAATTGAAACTTTCTAAAAGATGTTGTAAGAATAGATGTTATATTTAAATTTTGTATGTTAATGTCTATACAATAATCAAAAATGTTTATTCTAAAGTTAAAAACGTTTAAGCTGTGCTAACAACATGTTTGTATCAAAATTGCTATTCTTAAAGTAGTTTGCAAAGAAAATCATCATTTAATTTATTTAATTTAATTTATTTTATTCGACACACCAACAAAGTACAAGGGGGTTAACATTTAATTAACATTAAAAATTAGGAGCACTCCCCCTCCCCCCTTCCTTCAGTTTGTATGACTAATTAAAGTTTACCCGGGTAAGACCGGATCAAAGGTAAGATCGGATGAAAGCGATTTCCAGTGAAACGGTAGTTATTTTTTATCACTGGCAGCATGTGCGCGTCGCCATTTAATCCCTTACGCACACTATGTTGCCAGTAATAAAAGAATCTACCGTTTCGCTGGAAATCGCTTTCATCTGATCTCCGGGTATAATTTAATTAGTCATACAAAGTTAAGGGTAAAAGCGAGTTATTTTAATTACCTATTTCTATTATATGAAATATTTCTGACTCACTCTGAAACCCCATTTAACTTGTCATCTACCGCTGACGCAAATATAAACCAGCCAAAAAACACTTATTTAGAAATTTCATTTAGTCTAGATTTGATTGCTAGATTTTTGACATCGGTATACAAGAGGTAAACGAGGTGTACGAGGACAAAGTCGCGGGTAGGCGACCCACATGAAATCTACACTAAACCTACTATAGGTGCTATTACATGAAACCTCTCCGACTCACTCTGAAACCCCATATAAATACCCTCGGGTCTACGCAGAGCAAGCCGTGGGCAGCAGCTAGTGTTCTCTATTTTTTTTAATCAAAATTACCCAGTATCGATCCCAATAAATTTGGTTTGCGACTTCATGTTATATATTAGTATAATTACTAGCATGAAAATCCAAATAATATTAGTTATTAATGATATATTTAACACGGTAAACAGATTTATCCAACATACGGAGGAAAAGGTGACAATGACCACCTTCCAGATTTAATTAAAATTTAATTTTACGTAAAAATGAAATTAATTTACAATAAAACTGTATAAAGCTGTCAAGAAAATAAATTAATAGTTTAAGAAACACTAGAAAAACATGCTTCACAAGACTTTTCTAACAAATAGAAACACAGCTACGATACGATGTTCCATCACGAAGTAACAGTCCATATCTTCCGGCTCCATCATCGGATCAGTTCGACAGCACCATATTATTGTATTGTCATTAGAACTACATACAGCTGCCAATTTTCATGATGACGCTACGATCCTTCGAAGATGGTTAAATTAGTTACCTTAGATTCCATTACATAGTCAGTTACATACAGGTCGACCTAACAAAAGCGTGTTAAAAACAAAAAACCCAATAATCACTCTTTAATAATTCTTGATAGTATTTATATTTAATAATAATTATAGCAGCTCGTTGAACGAGTATAGTTAGTAGATTGCATTAAATAATGTTTTTTATAGGAAACTCTATAAACTTCGTAATACAATGACGGGAGAGGACAAATTGAAGCAACAATATGATTAAACACGCCCCTAAGAACACTGTTTGGAACACAAACATCAACATACAGTTTCCTCAAAAAAAGTATAGCAAACACATTAACATGAATTACTTTGCGCTTGTTTTCTGTAAGCGCAATTCGGCCACGACTGCAGGAATTAGTAAAATAATGTGGGCGTGATCATGATATTTCGCTTTAGCTTTAACAACGATCGTAAAGTTTAGTTTTCGTTAAACGTTATGCGTTGTATTTTTTTTAGATTTGGCCTAAATCTCTAAGGCATACGTTATAAACTTGATTTCGCCACGGAATTGCGCAACTTTATTCAAAACTGTCATAATTACTGGTTCTCTTTTCATTTAAAAATAATGGTTTTTGCAGATTATTACAGACTTTTACTATTACAGATTATTACAAACAATAGGTATCATGATTAATATCAGTCAAATAGGGATCTTGAAGTTCACATTTATGCCAGTGATCGTTAATAAGTGTTAGACGTGATTATTTAGAAATTTAGAGATGTATGTTTAGTTAACCGGTATACTCGTAAGAGTAATCAAATAAAGGCTGATGTGATTTAACTATGTCCGCGTATCCGTATATGCTCTGTTTCACGCACCCTACTAGAAAAAAGTTTGATGAAAACATTTCTGGAAATAACATGAATTCATTGTGATGGACATTTCAATTAACGATTCTGATACAGATTTTTTAAAGTTTGCGTGTCGAGTTTTAGCGACTCAACGAATTGATTCACTGACAAAATTCGCCGTGTTCATTCATATTGATCCAATTAACAATGGAACTGTTTTCACTGAGAAAGAGATTACGTACGATTACTATACGGTACTCACGTGGAATGGTGTACTGCGCTCGCACGATGGATGAGAAAATGAGAAGGGGCAGAATTGCCCCGAGGTGAGTTTTCATATCACAGGCCGCTGCAAAGTCGCATCTATTTCGATTGTTTCGTCGGCTGCTTCTTCGTAGGTTTGCGTTCCCGGCGGATTGCTACGCAGTGTCACATGAGCCAATCGTTCACCAACACCAACACGCTAATACAACACTCCGCACAAAGTTCAAAAACCCTCACGCTCAGATTACTATCGCTGCTATAGCATATGATATTATGGTATATTTGGGGATATTTTTAAAATTCTGAAGACAATCCATTTAAGTGCTTGCAATTTTTCATAATACTTCCTAATTTTTACTTTACAACTTTTTAGTAAATATGTTATTTCTACTTTATAGAATATGATTTAAGCTTAATCAGCTAGTTTTAAAATGATTTAACCTGTAGTTAATTATTTATTTGAACGGAAATGTATAATAGGTACCTTCTGGTTAGATTTGAGGATAGAGCAAACCACTGAAGATCATCCATATTATAAAGGCAATAGGGTAGTGTACTGGGTAAAACATATATTATTCTAATGAGTCAGTCAGTTAGTTTATCAAAAAATATTGAACACGTATTTTTTCTTTTGTCAATCAAACAAAAAACACCGAGAAAGCGCGTAAAAGTTTGGTAGTGCGAGCACATGACGTCACGCCGTGCGAAAAACGGTCGCACAGCGTGACGTCACGGGCAACTTTAACGGGCTATATCTTCATCATGTTTTGTTTAATTGACAAAAGAAAAAATACGTGTCTAATATTTTCTGATAATCTTACTGATGGTCTTATTATATTTATTTAGGACACAAGCCTATTGAAACACTTTGCAAATCGCTGTAATTTACCAGTAGGACAAAGCAATATGTTGCTACTAATTAAGAACGTGGTCATGTAGTGTTTATGTGCTGGCATCCGACAATGAAGTTTCGATATACTCGTACGGTGACCGGTCGTCCATCTTTGTCAACTGTCATCTATTAAACGAACCCCCGGTGACTGAGGCCCGATGTATAGAGAACTTCTGTCATAATGGATCTGTCACCTCAGCTAAACTTTGATTTTTATACTCCTAGCATGCCGCTCAACTATCCAGGAAAATAAAGGCGCCTCACTTATTTTGAGAAAGTAATGAGAATTATACATAAGCACATCCCTAGAAATTTACTTTAATTTACTTATAATTTAGAGCGGTAATTTTAAATTTATTTTTCAAGTTTATTGCGTATAGTATAATAATTAATGAAGATGGAATAAAATCATGGAATACTAACTTATGACTTAGTTACAAAAACCAGGAAGGTTATTTAAATATTATATCAACCTGTGAATGAAAATAAGTGAATGGGGTTTAAGCAACTTTTAAGAGCGAAGAACAACATTGTGCGTCAATTAAACAATTAAACATCTGTTTTTTCTTTACCGTTATCGGGTAAAAGTATAAACATTCTCGGTCGGCTAGCTGGGACCATACCAACACTGGTGGAAATGTAAAGTCAGCCAATTTAATCAAAAAAGTTATCTTCAATGTATAGATATTTAATTTTTACAACTCTGTATTAAGTACTGTACAATAAAAAAAAAAAGTTAGACAAGGCAGACTTGAGATATTTTAATTTTTAAGAGTAGATATTTTTAGTAGTGACTCCTATATGAGCCAGTGACCATACGGCGGCATAAATCACTGTGACTTTATTGGCTGAACATTCGTTTCCCCACATGTTGCTGGCTCTGTTGTTTTGTGTTGTTGAGCACACTACTTTAATTACGTCTTTATACTCGGTTAATTCCAGGGAAGATGGCCAGTCGAAAAATCTTCAAGTTAAAGAAAGTTAATGTCGTGTATTTCACGATAATTTTATTCGTTTAGAAAGTAACACTTAGTAGAAGCGTAAAAAAATACTTTATTTAAAATACACTACTTGACATTTTATAAGGATATTGCTGATATAAATTTTACTTGAATGCGCTAAGTACTTTTTTTTAATCCGCAGATCGATGAACCAGCACCATCAGAAGAGATGGCCATGTTATGTAGTTATTTAGGTAGTAGATACTGGATAACCATGAACTAGGATTTCAGATACTAATAAACAAGAATAAAATATTATAAGTGTTAATCACAACAGTAGTAATAAAAATATGCGAGACATAAAAAAAAACCTATTATAAAAACAGAATTGCGAAGAATTGACTTTTATGTAAAGATATGTCTGTTATGGGTTTATTAAAATTGTACCGACTTCAACATTTTGTTTAATTTGCTAAATAGGTAAAAGAGAAAAATTTTAAAAATCGGCTCTTGTTCAAATCTTACGGCGATTTTTTCTGGACATATCCAGGAGAGACAACCATTTTTGTTTGATTTCCAAATATTTTTGACTATGTTACCTATGAGTAAATAGAAACGGGCCGTTTAATTTTGAAACAAAGTGACGTGCGCGCGTATTGAACATTTTGTTTGTATGTTGTCATTGTCAAATCAAATTAAAAACAAATATAGCAAAGTATTGCCGCTAATTACCCTAACATATAACGGCCAGATAGTTTATGATAAACAAACCCAATCGGTTGATTAAGGAATATATATAATATAATTTTAAACCTCAGCGTCACAAAGGCCACAGAAGGAACATCGTAGGTTTAAAGTTCAGTCGACCTGCAAGTATTCAATTAAATTTATTTTGCAGTATACCATACAACTTAATGTACATAAACCCTGTTAGGGCAGAGCAAAACGATAAATTATGAATAATTATCAACTTAGTAGTACATGAAAAATTCTTATAAAATTCTCTTTACTGCACGCCTAAATAAAAGAGCAATGACAAAATGGTAACTTGATTAAGTATAATATCATTCCATAGTCAAATATTTAATATAGAACACATAGTTTATACCAGACCTATGAGTAAAACTATAAACGCAGAATGACATATCGAGTAAAGACAGACACACCTGAAATATTCGATAATAGTGTTGTATACGTAGTAATTACACGTCAACATACCTTTTTGTAATAAGACATCAAGTAAGTTCAAGTACAAAAATACCAAATCGACATGCTGCATGCTTCATCGTCGGCTTCATGATCGCTTAGCAACAGGTAAGACTGGAGTCAAATGCTTGCCTATCTTTCGTAAAACAAAAAAAAACTTTCTTGATACGTAATGTAAAGGAGTTCATAAAGAATTGTCAAGTCAGGACCTAAACAATATTTTATAGGCTATACATTGGTTTAACTCGGAACAATCTAGTTCAAAACGTGCGGGCAGGATTAAAATAAAGTCTGTACACGATACAATCTGGCCATGCTTGATCTGATATATTTTTCTATCAACTGCTTCTTTAGAAACAGCACTTCTTTTTGAATAATCCATGAATGCAACGCTATAAAATAAAAGTACAATCACAGTAAAATGTATGAGATTTTGCTGTATATATCCCAACATACGTATTATATTGCTGTATATATCCCAACATACGTATTATATTTAGTCAAGCATTTTCTAACAGTCTTTGGTACGTTCTTGCCTCTAAATTATTGATATATAAGGTTTTTGTAAGGTTTCAATGACTCTTTTTAAGGCTTTATTAAAGTGTCTTTCACAATAACCAAGATTGTTATTATTGTCTTCTGTTTGGTGTAGTTAGGAGATATTTACTAAGTGCTTTAGTCTATTTTGTTTTTGACTGATATTTGTCACTTAATTGCCTTCTTTACAAATACTACTTTCAGTGCTTGAAGGCTACAGTCTTGCTAGCTACCCTGAGTAGAAATCAGTCAGCTTATGAAACTTTTTGGTCAGATGATAATCTAAAAAGCGTAAAACACATTGTTAAAATGTAAATACAATAATGGTATTGTATTAGAAAGTGAATGACCATTGTCCAATAATTTTACGCAAAAACTCACACACGCTCGAGCTTTTTTGTATGTCATATGATTCTATTTTTAATTTATAGTATTATATCTATTGATTATATCAAAAAAGTGCTGTATGTAAACAAGCAGTTGACAGAAAAAATATACCATATCAGAAGTGGCTCAAGTGGCCAGATTTTATCGCGGACACTCATTAAATACACCACACATTACAATTTCGGTGGGATAAGTTTCACCAAGAAACACAAATGTTACATCACAGAGATATAAAAAAATCTGCCTACTCTCAACAAAGACGAGTGATCCCAGCCGAGGTAATTTACTTTCAGCGTCTCGTTTCAAGGTTGGTGTTCAGTTATCAGCATTATTTAACTGATAAGGCGTTAGTATAGTTTCTTCAAAACTACTAATACTGCTCGAGAATTCGCTTTAGTGTAACAATGTGCTATTACGTGGTAAATAGACTAATGTACCATTCAACCTCAAACGACGTGTACTTACGTACGTACGTAATACGTTTACGTGTCAGTAGACTTCGGGGTTCGTCTATCCTTTTTTAGTAATTCATTGGTTATGACATACATTTAGCCCTAACATTTAGTTTGACTGTAAAGGACGCGGAAAACAATATTAAAATTGTTTTCATATTGAAACATGTACTTATATGAGCCATATTAGAAAAATGTAATAAGATTACTACGTACGTACTGCGCCAGTGAGCTCGTTTAATTTAATCTTGTAACAGTTTGGTAGCAATCATAACTCTATTAACATCTGACGCCTGTATTATTTTTAAAAGGAAGCCCTTGAAAATACCAGCATCTGGTTTTCACATTGCATTATTTTGCCAACGAAATGGACGTCATCCCGTTGCGTTCTCACGCCTGTAATTCTCATACGCGAGTATTATTAGCCCTGAGTGTGACAGTATACAAATATGTATATGTTAAGTGGTTTATTCTCCACTCTTTGCTCTGAATCACGAAATGCAAATAAATTATTATGGGTAGGTTTATAAAAATGCAAATAATCCTAAAAAAGGATTGACATTAAATAATGCATATAACAGAGAATCGTTAAATATGTGTATCTTTACTATAAGAAGAGATAAACAAAGAGATGGTCATTCAAGAGTGAACAGGTAATTACAGTTAAGATTGAAATACTGCACGTTGTTTTTTAGACTCATAGGTCAACAATAATTCTGTTCCCTAGGTAAAACTTAATTTTAGGGAAACATCTATCCAAATTTTCGATCCCGGCTCATCTAGGGGAATGGTAGTGACCCGAACAAATATAAAACGGAGCACTACCTACCTCTTCTTCTCAGTCTCAAAGTCAGGCTGTGATCTGATATCTTTTTGGTAATTAAGAAATCGAGATAAGTATTTATAATATCCACATCTAGAAAAATTAACCCTTAACCTATAACAATAATAATGTATTTATTCACTCCACCACAAAGTACGTGGTAAACACAATCATGAAGGAAGGAACATACAATAATTTGAATACCTACTTTAGTGTGCACTAATTACCTTTAATATTTGGACAATACTCGAATCCCGAAATACCAATGCATAATACTTCGATTCCGACATTGCAAGTCCTAGTCTACAATTAATTAGTTTTGTTCGCGTGATCTTAAATACTATCACTCTATATTTGAGATTTGAATAGTTATAGAAATAAGTATTAGAATTTAACGTGTATGTACTAACCCAAATACTTATCTATAAATCAATAAAGTTACCTAAATGTAGCTTTGATTTAACTCGATTAAAGACCGATAAAAGAATGTTGACTTGAATAATATTACGTTACAATAAAGATTTAATCACTTAAAAGCGAAGTTGAGTAAATAGACACTAAGGGAAGCAATATATTAATTCATATTTACTTAATTATTTGGAAGAAATTGATTTGGCTACGCTCCGCATAGAAGTGTTGTTACTATTGTAGTTTTATAAACATGGCTAAGAATGAAGATGAAGGGTATGCGTCAGGCGAAAGTATGTCATCCCTTTTCATTGCGACTTCGGCTGACAAGAAAGCTCGCCGTAATCATCGCCAGGAGAGAGCGACACTTTGAATTACCTAACATTTTCGCAGGAATTACTGCAAAGCCACGTACTGGTGTATGCAACAGGATTTTTATAAAAGCAAATGCTATTCTACAATTGTACAGGAGATCAGCAGAGATTGTCAGCAGTAATTAATTAAATTGGTGTTTTCTTAAACTGTGGTATCAGTGACGAGTAAGTTAATAATAAAAAAAATATGAGTTTGAAATTAATTTTTCAAATTTTACTACATACGTTAAAAAAAATGTTTACTTTTTAACCGTTTTTAGGGTTCCGTAGCCAAAATGAAAAAAACGAAAGCCTTATAGTTTCGTCATATCCGTCCGTCCGACCGTATGTTACAGGCATTTTACTCAAAGACTACCAGATGTACAATTGATGAAATTTGCAGAATAGGTGTTTTTGTAAACCGCTACTTAGTTTGATGATCAAATTCCTAATAAAATAAAAATAATCTAGGGGGCACTCCATACATGTAACCGAAACTGAAAAATGTTTTTCAGCAAATGTCAATGTGTGGCACGTACTTCACAGGTCTTTTAAAATCATTTAGAGAATTTTTTAAATGATTTTATTATGTCCAAAAAATATGAAAATAATTAAAGAGATAAAGCTTACTAAATACTTTCAAAGACCATTGTTTTTTTTCAACATGGTCAGAGTTTTTGAGTTGTTGCCGAAAATAATGATGAATGGTTTCAATAACTACAGTCCACTACAGTAATCTACTATGGCTTTTTTACATTTTATTAGTTTTATAGATATTTTTATAAAGATAATAAATCACATATATATCTTGTTGTGCATTTAAATTTATTCGCATCGTAAAAAAACCAAAGTCAATTTTTCGCATCAGAAAATACAAACCGTACCTATTAGGCTATTTTTTGAACTCCGGTAAAGCGAATAATGCTGATTAAGTCAAGAGAGAAATCTAGCAAAATCTAACAAATCTACTGATATGGATGTTCTGAAACGCGGTAAAGCCTTAAGCAAACAACACGATACTCGCCGCTTCTCTTCGGCAAAATATTCGGTAGTTCCACTAACTTTAGACTCCCTGCAAATAACTTAATTGATTACAAATAGCAGCTTTGAGTTCCATCTGCGTAATAAATGAATAAACAAACCAGTAACGACATCAACAACAGATATTAAACATTTATACGATCATGTTGCATTTTGTGAATAAACATAGGAAAAAAAATATTAACTCCGAATACATGTTAAATGCTCATGCATTTCAGAATGTTTATTTTCAACAATTAGCCAAATACGAATAAAAATCCTACCGTTATTATATTATTTTTGATTATCTTATCTTTTCTTTAGTTCTTTATTACAACTTGATTGTAATAGTCTTAAAATTCCAAATATGTAAGTAAATAAAAAGTTATGTAAGCTAAAACATAATCCTCCTTGTAAGGAAATTGAAGAAACTGAATTTTGCAGTATGTTTTTTAGTTATTGGTATTTTCTTTTGTTTTTGAGTCAGTTTTATTTTTTGCCCAATAGTTAATTTATTTCACACTTTTTAGTTAACCATTACTTAAAAGTGCATTTCGTGACGAATGAAACAAGCCCAAACATGGCTGGGGATATTATTTTAATAAAGAGATCCGGTACCTACCTTCCGGTAGATGATACCATTCTCATCAGGACCATTTCATTTTTGACTATAAAGGAGGTTTGCCATTTTAATTGAGATATATCCCGTCGCCACCCGTATATCACTTATCGTTATGGAGTTCCAGTGACCTTCTGTGGTCTTCGTCATCAATCCCACTTCACCATTTTACGTTTATTAAGATACCAAAGTCGCCATATGTATGCCTAAAATATTTAAGGAGTTTCTTCAAATTCTCATGGATCCCATCATCACAACTTCACTAAAATTATGTATATGGGACTAATCTGGATGCACCTCCTTTCAAACAAAAGCAAATTTCGAAATCGGTTTATTATTGAGGGAGTTCTGAGGTAACAAACTAGCTGGGTTTGCAGTTATCTAGACCCGAGCAAATCCGGTGGAAGTAACAGAACTTAGCACTTGTTGAATAAGCTCGCCAACAACCATTCGAGTAAGAGAATATGCTTCAAGTTGAAGCATAAACATTCAGCATTAACGAGTCTGGTAAATGAACATGCACGGAAATAGGGACGGATAATGCTAAGAAAAGTTTTGCATAAGTTCAGGCTTGCATAGCAGGTATATCGTGACATGGATTTATGGGATGTTTGTCATTTAAATAGCTAGTTATATTGCCTATTTAAAACGATTTATTATTTCGTACCACGTTGTAATAGAATATGCCACTTAAAACATTCTCATGCAAAATGTAACCAAGACGAGACCATACGGCTCGCACTGTCAAAAAGTTGACAGATTTCCTGTAGAGACAAGCTCTTAAACTCTACAAGCCCTAACTTCACATTATTCAAACTTCTAGGACTTCAGGAAGTACCCTAAGAATTGTGATGACTAAGAATTTTGATAATCGTCAGTGAGTGGGTGCGTCAGTCACAAAATCGGGGATTTTTAGAAATCAATAAAATGTAAAGTATGCAATTAAAAGTTTATGTGTCTAATAAGTTTATATCCCGAGAATTTAGATAATCTGGTATGATTAAAACCTGACTTATAAGAGTTCAAATATAAAAGACGAAGCGCTTTGAGAAAAGGTAGGTAGCGCCCTTGCGCTTTACTTGGCTCGTATTAGCGGCGGCACTACCGACAAACTTTGAATTATTGTCTACCCTTATAAAATTGAAACTTCAATATGTTGATGCGGATATCTTACTGAGTATAAAAACAAAGTAGTATATACTACTAGTATTATAAAGTTGTAAGCAATTTGTATCTATCTGCACATTTGAAGCTCACTGAATCGAAGAATTTTAAGCCACAACGACCACTCCATATACAAAAAATCACACAAAAAAATATATTTAGGGACCTTTAAAAATATATATATATTTTTAAATATCTTCAATGTACAGACATCAAATTTTTAAAACTTTATAATAGTCCAGAAGTGCAACTTTACACCTTAAATATAGTTAGCAAACGATGTCGACAGCTGACCATTTTTGTTCATCTGCCATGTACGTCGTACATTGAATACTATTTAATGATACTCGTATTCTGACCCAGTCCTACGCGCTTTACAGATAACAAAAATAATTAGGTGACTGGCCTGCGGTTATTTATTTCTACCGCCCACTATTTCCTTTGACGAAGTGTTAAAGTTACTTGAGAACTGGTTCTATTTAATGACTTGACATGTCATTTTTTACCCAACTGCGGTAAAAGGATTATGATTTTAGTCATATTTGAGTATATACATAAATAAATGTATTGATTATTACATAGGTATATATGACCCAGTGAAATGGCCAAAACAGAGATTTGAACAAATATCGAAGGAATATGATCAAACACGGTTTTTTAATTTCACTAGATTTGTTTACTGATTTGATAAAAAATTTGAAACACTTCAGTGAGTTGATGAAACGAACTCGCAAAGTCAAATCATTTTATCATTTCACTAGGACACGTTCGGTGATATGATAAAGTCTTTACTGTAACATGGTATACTTGAAGTTCTGTAACTATGATTTTTGCAAAAAAAAAAAACAAATACCGTATTTTTTCAATTTTTACCGTACATCAATTTAAAGCCTACTTTTTTTCAACTAAGAAAACATACAATTTACTAAAATCTGGCCCCTCTACTTTCTTTGTCAACTGTTAAGCTTCGAGATATACCACCGCCGGATTTACGCACAAGATTTTACCGTCCCTACACTAAATATTCCAATCAAGAAGTTAAGGTCCTTTTTCAGTTTAGCACAAAATACAGTAATTTCACTAGCGCGCAACGGAACTAAGTACGTAGAACACGAATACTGGCCTTGCCTTACATAAATGGCACCTTAAAATAAAGATGAAGAGCTGTTGAAAGTCCTTCATAACCATAAACTCTACAAAGAAACTGTATTTCAAATTAAGTAGTGATTATCCACTACACTCGTGTGCGTATATTTATAGTATGTTTCTCTCAAGGTTTAGAGGCTGGTAAAGAAGATTTATGGGTAAAATACTTACAAAAAACACCGTAATTTTATTTTATTTGTAAAAAACTGCAACATATATACAGTGCTTAAATTACTAAACTGATTTTGATAAATGAGGTAACAATCTATTGTTTATTACGGTTCTCTACATTAGGAAGCATACATTTGCCTTGAGGCGCCGGTGAGTAGATATTATCACTTTTTTATTTTAGTAAAAATGAATACGTAGTAAAGAATAATAAACGTTTACTAATTCATTTTTTTTACTCACCGGCGACTTCGTTCGCTTTGAAAATTCTTCGGTTTTGGTGATTATAACTAATTAAATTAGGTGATTAGTTCTAAACTTAAACATTACAAACCTATATATTGAGACTTTGTGACAGTAAGTGATACAAATACGTGCTCTGGATGTATAATATCGGCAAAAAAACTGGCATAAAACTAGACTAGATTTATTTCAAGCTTCCAAGTGTAGGTAGGAGGCATTAAAAACAGTTGCTCTACACTGTGATTGCTGGAACAATAAATCACACATAACAATAAATGTGTCGTTCTCAGTCAAAAGGGCCCGGATTGTCAAGTCTAGTTAGTTTGTAATTGATGGATTTATGTTTGGTTCAAAATTAACCCATATACATTCAAAGTCATGTGCAATTTATAAAATTCATAAATTTCAACGACTACTTCAAAAAAAGACATGTTTAAAGTTTAATGACTAGGGCACCTGATTGTCGATCGCTTCAAGGATCGACAATCGGGTACCCTGATTTATTTTTGTATTATAACAATAAAATAATGTTAAACTTCGATGCGCAAAAATCATTATAATTTATTTGAAACTCCCGACGATTTGTTAGTGAAATATTAATTAATTCATTCATTATGTAATTTGTTTTGAAATTCACCTTTAAATCAATTCTGGCAAAGGAAAATTTAATTTAAGATTCTTTTTATCCCTTCACACAAAGAAGAAGAAGAAGAAAATCAAATAATAAATCATGATCAAAGAAATCAGACACTCCTTAGTGCCTACCTAACGTGACGATTTCTAAAATAAAGCATAATATCTTTACATAATAGGTAGAAAATAATCAATAAATCGATCAACCGCTCCCTTGGAGTATTTAGTAAATGGAGACGCCTTCATGTGGTTTCCCCTCTGGCAAAGACGTTGGTACAATGTTCGAACCGTTTTATAAAAACTACTTCATCCATCGATTATGGGAAGTCATGTAGTCATTATTTACACGTGACAAACTCCGTCAAAATGCCTGGAAAACCCACCCTGCCTGGGTGCGAAAAGCGTTCAAATACATCAAGCATAAAAGGATAGAACTTCATTTCATATTTTTGCTTTTATTATACCATATTAATACATAAAACGCTTTCAAGGAAATTAGGCATCTTGTAATCGATTACAAAATCCGTTTTTTGATTTTGACATATTCGAGAAAGTAAACTCCCCGTATTTATGATTAATAAGGTCTACCGGCCTTTCAATTTTGTATAAAATTACAAGCAAATATCAGTTTTACCAAATTAATAATTGGAGCAGGATCTACCTTTGTCTAATAACTAATCGCACCAAAAACATTTCATGTAATATTGGCAGCCAAGACTTACAAGTTCATAACGCTTTCGCTGTGAAAAAGTTATCAGATGCCAGAAAAAGCCAAGCTCTCAATTTCTGACTTTACTGACCCTACACCTTATCTTAAAAAGTATGGCTTTAACTGGCTTGAAGCCCCTAAGCCCTGACTTTACTAACCCTATACCTAGGTTTCAAAATTAAAGCCTGTCCGTTTCATTGAGAGTAATTGAAAATAATAATATTATCACAATAATGAAAACATATTTATACCTATGTATGAAACGGCCAAGCCATACTTACAACAAAATCGGCCTATTTTAGGTATCAATAAAACCTAAAGTATGAAAGCTAGATATATGAAATTTAGTGTATTTCATATGTTTGCCGACTATATCTTAACCTGTAAATTTGGACTCTCAGGTGTTAACTGGAACGAAGCTATGATGGTTTGAAAATGAGACGAAACGGTTCGGGAAAAGGTAGGTAGTGCCCCGCTTCTTTTTTTTCGTCTTGGCGGGAGCCCTACCGTGCCCCCAGATTTTATTTTTAAGTACTTACGATTGAATATTTATTGCTCCTGTTTACATACTGCAGCAGCCCTACGTGCTAATGGTAATTGTTGCAATTTCTCTATCGTAAATATTACAGATGGCATCTCTTTTACTATGTATAGTATGTCCAAACATGAACCACTATGTCCGTAACTTAAGCCGAGAAGTAGGTTTTTTGCACTCACAAACTTTGAGCTCAATTATCTCAAAACTGTACATGTTTACTACGAAACTTTAAAAAAATAAAAAAAAACATTTACAAAAAAAACAGACCTGTAAACAGTTTAACTGTTCCTATAGACTATATATTGGAACATCTTTTGCACTATATGCTGGTATCAATAACTCTATATCAACAATAAGATACCTTTTGGTTGAGAATGACACAAATTATGAGATACCGACTCAGTTATCGGTTAGGGGCCACGTGTTCCACTGATAATTAAAATATATCAGGGAAATAACTGGAAGAAGACTTAAGACAATGCGGAAATATTTTTGACAAACAATGAAAATATCTCTGTTTCCATATTGACGTAGCGTGGTGAGTGAATTAATAAAGATTTACTTTAATTGGTCCATATTATTCACTAAATTTCACCACTTGAACCACTTGCCAAGGTCACAGTTGGAGAACCTAACAATAGTATAGTGATGCATACATGTATGTATATATATACAATCTTTCTCTCTCTCTCTCTCTCTCTCTCGTTATATATATATATAACGAACCAAATTTCGTGGACAATGCTCGTTACTTGATATATATGAAGTAACGGGCATTGTCTACGAAATTTGGTCTTTCTCCAGCATTCGTTAGTTTAATCACTTGAATCCTTAAAATATTCCTTATGTACTTATACGTATAGTTAAATTGCCAAAAATATTTTGAAATTGAAATAATATTCAATTAAGACGTATATTGTCAACAATGCTTACATTTAGTGAATGGACGAGTGAAGGCTTTGCATAGTAAGTAGCTCATCTAATTCAAATGTAGGTACTGTAAGTCTAAGATACTTGATACCCTTATAGCGCGAACCTAGCTGAAGGTTATTTAATCATGAAGTAAACCTATGAATCGGCATCATTCCAGGCTTGGCGTTGGTGAGCGTTTCACTACATATCGGAATTTAGTTGTTCTTAAATATAATGAGTTTATGTTCCTAGACATTAGACGTTTCATTACGCCTATGGTCTCACGCATTACGAGTCTAGACGTCTCTGTAATACTTACGAATAAAGAATTACGACATGATCATGTAACCATGTTTGAGTAATAAATTGTCTCCAGGCTTTGCAGCCTGGCAACAAACACAAACGTTTAACATCTTTTGGACCTGTATAACTAACGTATCACAAACAGAAATTTACATTTCGAGTGTTCTTTAGTAGATGGATCGTATCCATTACAAACACCTTACAACACATCAAAGTTTATTTAAATGTGGGTGGCATCAAAATAACAGTTTATGGTTTTCACGGCGCGTACGACATTGTCTCGTTCAAATAAATTCTTGGTCCCTTTGTGCTTGACGGGCGCTTAACATCTCTCGACACTTGTACTAACACTTATTTCAATATTAGTGACAAAGCTATTTCTTTTTACCTAAGATAGATATTTAAGCTAAAAAATACCAGACCGCATTCATTGTAAATCCTGAACGGGATTGTCAAAACTGTGCCAAAAAGTGTGCTTGGGGCCTTTAGATTAATCCTGTTTACACTTAAGGTTTTTTAAAAATTCCATTCAAAAGTTCTAGAAACCTTTGGCAGGGCAACCTGCAGCTTGAGCCTAGTCAGAATTAACCGTGCGTGTGATGCTAGCGAGTGATTTCGAATTTGAATTTGGAGTCCCGGTAAGAAAATATTTGCATGAAGAGCACAGCTTATTCCACGCTTTGAATATTATATATTTTATAACTAAGCTTAGTAGTACTTGTAGTATTCTAGCACTAGATCTATTTATTATCATTGTTCCCCTGCTCTAGAATAAACTACCCGTCCCTTTTTACCACGAATGTAATATTGTACATGTTTGTATGGCTGAATGTGTAACTCTCACTTTGGCCAATTAATAAGATAAATGTAAAAGTGACAGTTGTTGTATCTGCAACGATAAACGCAAACATGATATGCGCGCAGGATTGCCGCACTTCAAGATGCATAAACGACGCACTAGGTTGTACTGTTTGTATGGGTTCCGCTACTAAAATTAAGCTTTCATTGGATCTTCAGAAAGATGTCCAATGCTAAACATACATATGTTAATGTACGCCATTCAAAATATACAAATCCTGAAAACAAATACGTTCACCGTTTGCTTTAAATATATACAACAAATGCCCTTGTGAGTGTGTTATAATTATAAATACCTAGAACATTAACGCATTTACTGTTTTTTTACATGTATAGATGAAATCAAAATAATTTATTAACAGCGGCACTGTTAGTTGGGTTATTCTTTTTGCATTTGCAGTTTTTTATTTTACAAAATTATATAAAAAAACAAGTAAATAATTAATAAAATAAAAAATAAATAAAAATAAAAATAAGTTTTCCAATGTCATATATCATATATATGACATTGGAAAACAGATACATATCTTGTTAGTACCTATAATGCAAGTTGAACAGCATTGCATAGCATTGTGGTAGCTATCGAGTCGAATAGGGTTGTTAACCCGGCCGGACGAGATCCCGTTAGGCACCCGGTTAGCTCAAATGCACGCAGCACAAACGTTTCTTTGATTCTGGCCCTTCTCCGGACATCATATTATAAACAGCACTGTGAATGCAAGTGCCAGACTAATTCTAAATAAATCCTTGTATGTTACGAGTAATGAGAGATAGCTGATTATCTACCGCAAATGAGTAATAGATACAAGATGTACTCTCAAAAATATTGAATTAATTTTGAACGTTTTTTGCGGTGTCACTTTGTAAATGACATATTTTACAGATGGCTTTGTTTGTAGTGCCACAAAGTATTTAGACATATGGTGATCAATGGATGGCTAGAATAAGGTGAGTGTTGATATGGCCTTGATATGTTGGAATATGAGTTATTTTGCGAAATTACCCCAAATGCATCTTTTATATACAAAATCACACATTTTTGTTGATATCATTCAACAACGTCAGTCTATCATTAGATTCACAACAGAGTTTCAACAAAGTCAGTCTATAATTATACTCACAAATGAGTTTCAACAAAGTCAGTCTATTATTATACTCACAAATGAGTTTCAACAACGTCAGTCTATCGTTATACTCACAACAGAGTTTCTACAACGTCAGTCTATCGTTATACTCACAACAGAGTTTCGACAATGTCAGTCTATCATTATACTCACGACAGAGTTTCCACCTATTGTAAATTTACCTGGTCGGTACTACATTGTACAAAGTGTTACAAAATTTTATTTCTTTTACGAAAACAACGTAACTGACTAATTCTGCTGTCATTAAATATATACCCATCAAAGTATTCACCATCACAGAAAGTAGTGTTGCTTTGTAATCATTCCTTTATCTATATTATAATAAAGTTGTAGAAATGAAATTTCTGTACATTGACCATTTTTACAAAACAAATACCGGACTAATTGGAGGCCACCGAATCGAAAAAAATATATTTAATGTTTTTTTGTACGATTGTATTGTGCCGTTGTGGCTTCATCACGCCAAGATGGCTAAGCAAATTCTAACTATTTTTCATACACAAGTATGGTCATTCACAAATGATAAAAATATACTTTTTATGCGAGTACGTTGAAGAAAAAGAGGGGTTATAACTAAAACCCCTCTTTTTTCTCTGCGAAAGAAGTTGCACCTTCTAGTAGGTAATAAATGCTAGATATTTTTGGTAGCATCATAAAAGCGATGGCCCACCAAAACCAATAATTTGGAACTAACTACTCTCCAAAAGAGTGTTCAAATGAGAAATAATAAAATTACATCTAGTCCCAGGATAAAATCCTCCATAGCTACCTGTGGACGATGTATAACCGTATAACAACCATTATAACAGTCGGCCAAAACTAATACATAACGAACAGACGCGTGGCGTCAGGAAAATTACAAGGGAAGCCGAAGCGTATTCATTTACTCAAATTTAAAGAAAAAGGTGATTAAAGCCTTTCCTTGCTCAACCTGGTGGGAATCGGCTTATATAGACGCCACGCCACTGATAACGAAACAAAGCAGTAATTAATACAGAAATGTTGCCTCAAAAGCTAACGCAACATGAAGTCTCTGTCGCGTTTTTGCAGTTTTGCAAAAGTTTAAGTATTAATTAACTCACCATTTAATTTTTTTTCTATTTGGTTACCCATATTTGAATAACCGTTGATTCTTCTTCTTCTGAAAACAAATTCACAATAGTACCTACCTATAGTTTATCATTAAAACAATTCGATAACAAAATGGGTCATACTGATCTTTAGTATGACCCATTACGTTATGTGTCTTTCCTGTGGATACCCGAAAGTTAAGGGCTTTAAATACTATTTTTTCTTAGTGCCCTATTAGGCGATGTACAAATTGGTTCATACTCTAGATCCAAGCGATAAAAATATCAGTTATATGTACCCAAGCCCTTAACTATTGCGTTGTCCACAGGAAAGACGGCTAAATTCTAGTATCAGTATGACCCAAACAGAACAGCTTTTGTGACGGTTAGCATGCCTATATAAATATATGCAAAAAGTTATTTTATAAGCTCATTTGACCTGTGTAGCAATATCAAAAGACGTGTTTTGTGTTAAAAGTAAACGCAAAGTAGAGGCTCGGATGATAATAGGCTTGTGTCCTAAAAATATATATAATTAGTCCATTAGTTACATTATCAAAAAATATTGGATACTTTTTTTTCTTCTGTCAATTAAACAAAAAATGATGAAGATATAGCCTTTTAAAGTTCCCCGTGACGTCACGCGACCGTTTTTCGCAAAGAAAAGATACATGTCCAATATTTTTGATAATGTAACTTACAGACTAATGAGAATAATATTTTTGTACCCCGTAAACTACCCTGTTCTACGCATCGACCAATTTGAAAGTAAACGCTACTCCACTTAGGATTAAGTATTAAAGGACAATATTTATGATACCTAACCAGATAGTATATATTTGACATACATACACTCTTCAGACGTATTTGTCATACTTTGTATCGAACCCGGGTAAGCTTCTTCGGCAGAATTACAAGTTGTCTGATATAAATCTGATATTGAAACAAATAAAAAAAACATCATATCTAATGCATTAAAAAAAAATCAAATACTACCTACATTTATAAGATTTCATACAAAATCAGGATATATTTTAAATACACCAATCAATATCATTTTAGTTAGCACCTGCAAATGATCAGAAAAATACCGGCGGTTGTTTCAGACCAATTTTTTTTATACAAAATTCGACATTTCAAAGCTTGAAAAAGTCACTATTGGTGAATAGAATATTATTCACGAGATCTAAACTAAATGTTCCAGTTCAAATGGAATAATAATGCCGAAACTAAGTAAATTCGCAACTAAAATAATAGTCAAATGGAGGTTAAATTGCTAACCACGTCCTAGTGTCCTTTCGTGTATGGGTGTGCAAGCGAATGTGCGAGAGTCTATTTATATTATACGTATTATTGAGAAATAGTCACCTACACCTATCTGCGGGGGTCAGAAATCCGAAGAAAAACTCTTAAATGCGTTATGTAATATTTTGCTAGCTAGCTTGCGGACGAAGATATGGCCAATTGGCCATAGCTCACCCCGAAATTCAGTTAAAAGCTGCAAATGGTGTTAAAAACGTGAAAATCGGGACGATTAAGCTTCAGGTGGTACAAATCAATTTGACCTAAAGCACGAAAAAAAACCAAAAGGAGAGGAGTTATGTCGTCATCTTTTTTTTATGGGAAAAAAATATTTTTGTTCTGAAACCTATCGTGTGTTGTATCTAATGAATGGGCTTACTAAGCCGTTTCTAAAAATATATCACATCATTATATTTCAGTCACATGATTAAAATTAAAATCATTTTCAAAACATACCAAGTTTGGGCTCTTCCAGATATGATACGGTTGAATCATTATTTGTAAAATATATCTAAAATTATATGTGCCTCATAACCAACCCCAAGAAAGCAATTTTGAAAATATTTACATTTAGTATTTTTTTATTATTTTTCTATATATCATTATGCATTATGGTAAATTATTGTGAATGGTAATCTATTATCATATGTAAACTTATCCGCGAGATACCTAAATGTTTTTTACAACAATTTTAATTTGTAGACAAGGATAACAAAATTACGAGCTCTTAAAAATTAGCGGTACATTGTACCGTAAATTAAAATTCTTAAAATTCCTGAGATTCCATGGAGCTAAAGCTTGTATTTTTTATATTGGTAGTCTACATTATGATCTATATTTTAATGAAACCAGAAACTTTAATTTTTCATAACATGACCACAAAAAATAAAACGTAAATCACTTAATGGCTAATTTCTCGGTTCCATCGAGCTCTAGCGCAGCCATAGGACTCATAATGTGTATAAAAATAAGACCTTTTAAAGTGCAATTAAAAAAAATACTACGGTAATTGTTTAAACACAAATTATATGTTTTATTTTTTTCGAAATACGGTAAAAAAAAATTACCCAGGATTTCTTCGAAACTAAATGAGTTAGATTCGTGGTATATAGTTATACTGTCGCGTTTAGAATGAAATGCTCTATCTGTTTCACCTATAATCAAGGGAGTGGTCATTTTGATATGAAATAACACACCGTGCGTATTGCAAAGACGTCAAAGTAGACTGAAGGCTCGTAGTACTCGTAATAAAATAAAAAAAGAATCCATAGTCTACGAACGAGTTTCGTGCTCATCACATCGGGATACACATATCTGTACTCTTGCCAGTCAGTATATTTTTTGAAGTGTTGGTAGATTTCGACATGTAAAAGTGACCGTGTAGTCTTCTGGCAGCAAACTAATGATTTCCATTATGATTACTGTATCAAACCTAGAAACGATACCTTTGTTAATTAAATTACTATCGACTAGGCTAAAACCATGCAAAATAAAATACAAAATTGACTTCAATACCGCCTAATAGTAACAAACAAAGGTGATATGTTAAATATAGACTAGAGCGTAAAACTACAACGTACAATAATACCCAGCTAACAGAAGTTACGGAGTGTACAATATCAAATTATTGATTGAAAATAGTTACAATTAAATGTATTCAATGCAGCGAGTTTTTTTTATGTGTATGAAAAATGTATGATGATGAAGCAATGCATATTGCATAGGTCATATGGACACCGCGTTTTTCATGCCATTTAGCTGCATATCGACTAGCGTGGGTATAGCGTTTGGATTGATGCAAATGCGCGTTGCCGGAGCGTTTAAAAAACGCGATGTGCAATGGCCCTAAAACATGCTGCAAAATGTCATCTCTCATTTTTACTATGTTAATGATGCCATACTACTTTATGCAAAGTTATAACAAAGTAATGAGTTAACTTCTATATAGATCCCTAGATGAATCAGACTTATATTTACTCATTTCATCTAGTTCTACGCGAACCAGCTGTTTACTTAAAACTAGACTACAAAATTCATGTAGGGTTTTCGATCCCGATCCTTCTCGAAGAAAGTAATTTATGCCCAATTTCATCATGCTCGATTAGTTGCTAATGGCTGATTAACGGCTCATGACGCCTATTTAAAGGTCAACATTGACATGCAACATCACCCACAAAACCATTTCTAATTTTACTACCTTATGTTATGATCACGTGTTTGAAAAAGTGAATGAGGTTCACCTTTTTTTTATTTTCATCACATGCTTATTTCTGTAAGAAGCTATCAGATAAGGGTTAAGAAATCAAATTCTAAGCGTAACACAGGACAGGCGTCCATTTCAGACATGTTTCTGTAGATCAAGTTTACAATACGGAAACCCGTCCGTTATATTATTGTAGGTACAAGCTTTTTATATTTCGATATAAATATATATAAACGATCTTTGGCCTCGGTTCTCTATCTTCACAAAAATACACCAGAATAACGAGATAATCAAAGTTTGCTTCGTAAAATAAAGTATATTTTATTTATTTTATTCTATAAATAGCCTTAATAAGTAAATTATGTTTTTATTCCCAGACGAGTGAACGGTTCCTAAACCCTTAGGTACCATTCTTATATGACACAGTCTTGGGGTATTTTTTTACTGGCTATACTATACATATAAATATTGGTACTTTTTTAAATTCTTTACGAAACCTAATAGACACTCCCGTCTCGCACATTATAATATGAATACTGCTGCAAGGCATCGTTATCTTTAGCCATGATACACTTTTTTCCCGGTAGACGTCCGATGGTCTCAAGCATTTACTTAGTCCATCATTTCAGTCCCTTAACGCAGCAAATTTATATCTCATTAATATCCAATAGTTTTTGCATATAGTGGGTACTGTCTCTGTGCGCGTCCCGTGATACGGGCAGGAACAGCACCCGCGCGTTGCACCTCTTAACTGACAAAAGGGTCTCTACGCGTTGGCTTCGGCTCCGCGCACGCCTCCCAAAGGTTCGGGATACCATATCATTGTCCCGAGAGCGAGAGCGACATACAAACAATACATAATTAATAAAATCTCTTAGACGGAAGTAGTCCTCATTGGCGGCTCTAAATAAATAAATGATACAGGACAATTTTAACAGTCACTACGCAATTAAATAAACGGTGTTGTTATTATATTTGAAATTACCTGGATCGTAGTGAGAAGTTACAATTTTGCAAACACGAAATCTTACAAGTGTCTCAGTTAAACAGGTCAATAAACAGTGATCGTAAATTTGGTAGCATTATTGTTGCAGCGATCAGCACGGTATTGCGCTATAGGTGTGGTAAATACCAATTTAAATGATTAAACATAGTTAATAATTGTTAACAGTAACCCTAACCCATCATTTTGGTTGAAATTTACCACACCTAAGGCACTCTACCATGATCTCTGCAGCAAAAATGCTATCAAATTTCCGATCACTGCATAAGTTAACACATCAATGACAATTTCAAAAAGTGGTCCATTAAAAAGTGCGTTGTACAATTTGTGACGCCAATATACGTAGCAAATTACATTCTTATTTCATGACGAGAAAAATTATCAATGTGATATGAGTAATGTTTACCCTGATAAGTGCTATCTCGCAGGCTTTAAAAACGTTCGTTAACTAGGCTCCTATTAGATTACTAGGGGATAACGAGGCGCATTGCTAGAAAATTATAACACATTTTTCACCTCCATAAAACTAAATTGCAAACGATTTTTTTATGTAGGCTTTCATCTGGCCCTAATTATTTGTATAAACTACCACAAGTCCACCTATAAAATGCGGTAACGCAAAAGTTTTTTTGAATTTACTTTTATAAAAGAGGCAAATGGTTTTTCAAAAACATATGAATAATTAAAGTAATGTAACAAAACAAAATAATATCGCGAATACTCATTAAAAAATGCTGTATAAAATCGTCGCCAAGTTTAATAGCAAAATTATTTTCTTTCCTCACCTTACTAGGTGTTTATGTGGCTTCTTCAAGTCGCTTCTTAATTATTGCAAAGAATGGAAAGAGTGGTTTAATGTTAAATGATGGCTCACTTTATTACCATATTGTTCAGCAGCAACCATCAAAATAAGTGTGAAAACTTTTTTACGAATAGTTTATGTAGTTTCTTTACGGTAATTTCAATGCCGTTTTAGAAGTTTTAATAGGTGATTTTCATGAATCCATATTATTCATATGCGCCTGCGAGCGATGTCTGGAAAGCCACACTATAACACTTCAAATTGATACGCGAACAAAGTTAAGCTGGAAAAGCTAAAGGATTATTGTCACTAAAATCGGTTTTTAGTATAGTACAGCGCGGTGTCAGTCCTTAGCGATGTGTCTTAATTCCGATCATGATTATTTCTCGTTAGAATAGCCAGATTTAAATCACAAAGCTATGTATATACATTTCAATCAATAAATTGACATCTATTTTACATCCCAATTTCGTAAGGGGGGTTATCGATTATCAAAAACTATAGTATGACACCATTTTTTAGGACTAATGAGTTATTTAGGCTTGCGTGTACCATCGATCTAGGTATGCTCATTAAAGTCGCTGGCTATACATTGACATCACTTAATATTTTAAATATTAATTTGCTCAAACCGGATAATGCATAGAATGTTGGATTTACAAGTTATTAAATTAAAGGTTGCCTAAAACTCAGTATCTTATTAAATACAATATACAATAGTAGAGTACGGTATTATTAACTTGCAATCCAAATAGTTAGGAAAATATCAAGTATTACAAAAAAGCTTGTTAAATAAAAAAAATAGGTAGTTACGGATTTATTTATGAACATTTATGAAACAATATATCGTACCCTTAATTAACCATACAGAACTACCATGTGTTGTCCAGCCCCCTCTTGGCCGATTTTCAGAGAGATAAGTACTCAGTATAAAGTCATTAATACCTACCGTTTTGAGAAAAAAGTTGAAGAATTAAATAGAGGCTGCGGAAAGTAATAACTTTAAAGTTTTTGTTTAAAAGGTCTTCATGTTCAAATTTATACTACCAATATTTAATAATATATGAATACACTTTTTTAATTATCGAGGGAAAATAGGCGCATATTCGAAGCGTTACCGCGGTTTGTGCGGAGTGTTGAGTTTGGAATAGTTGGCACTAAACTTACGGGAGTGGAGAGTGACACCGCGCGTGGGGCGTGCGACCAACCGCTCGCTCGCTAACGGACTGGCTCCAGCGCCGGGAACCGCCGAGGACTCCGATGACAACGTATGGTGTCCGCGCGCACAGGACCAACTAATGCTCCTACAACCTTATTTTTAAGGGCTAATCGCAATACATGCATTTATAAACAACTATAATAGCTTGCGTCGTATTTTCATTATTTTGACTACAGAAAAAAATAGAAATCTAAAATCTCCGTCTATTTAATACATACACAGCTGAATAACCTATTTTGTGCTCACGAGTGACCATTATCTTCAAGGCATATATAAATATCTATACTAACATAAAGTTGTAAAAATGAAATGTCTGTACGTTAAAGATATTTTCAAAATAATTATTGTTACGGACTATTTGGAGGTCACTAAAACGAAAAATATTTTTTTTGGATTTTTTGTATGTTTGTATGTGTTGTTGTGGCTTCATCACGCAAAATCGGCTAAACATATTGCAAAAATGTTTGGTACACGGGTAGCTGGGTATCTCCAGATGGTTAAAGGATACTTTTTACCCGACTATGCTAACAAAAAAAGAGGGGTTATGACATTTTCTCCTCCGCGAATGAATTGCGGGCGCCTTCTTGTAATAAATACAAGTAACTTGTAAAATAATATTCGGTTTCCATATGTTTATGTCTGTAAATACTATTTAATTCAGAAAAGGACCTATATTCAGAAATTGTCTACATTATAATGGTCGGTAGTTAAAATCTACTTTACATACTGATGAAATTGAATAATTGCGTTTCCAACACAATCTCTGTATTGATTCAGAATAAATGATAATTATCATATCATTATTCATTAAATAAATAAATTAAAAAATAAATATCACGGACAATCTTACACAAATCGACCTAGACACAAACTAAGCAAAGTTTGTACTATGGGTACTAGGCGACGTTACACATAATATATAGATAAATTGTAATACTTAAGCACATAGAAAACATCCGCGACCAAGGAACAAACATTTGTGCTCATCACATGCCCTGCCCGGGATTCGAACCCGGGACCGCTAGCTTCTTAGGACGTTGTTCAACCCACTGAGCCAAACGTGTCATCAAAATTATTAAATGAAACTTGAATATTATCAAGAGCGAGTAAAACTTTTATACTACCTTTATATATAACTTTTAGACAACGTATACCTATGTAGCAATTTCTGCTCTCGTAAATATGTATATATCAGATAGTCACAAACTTATAGACGTTGTCTCAAACTAAGCGCTAGTAGGCTTACGTTAAAGTGACTAGACGACGATATACGAGTATTTATTTTCATAAATATATTTTTTATATCAATAGAAAACATCCAAAACCAAGGAATGATTGAATATATGTGTTCTATCTACAAGTAGGTAAGTACTCGTGCTTCGTCTACCGAGAATGGAACCCGAGCCCGCGCCGGCTTCGGGCGCCGTCGTACAGTCAGCTACAGAGTAAAGTGTCCCCTTTACCTAACAAACATATGCCAGGGGGTCTCGTTTCTCTGCAGCTGGTCCTACAGAATGGACTAAACAAAAGTAAAAATTAAATTAGTGAATAGTGCGACATGGAGAAAATGATTATTTCTGCATCTATGTTCTTAACGTGTCGGTCGCGCTTGTGTTTGCAAACACACGTATACTTTGTTCATCCTTACTTGTCCTAAATGGGTGTGTAATGATCGGTGTGAAAATAAAAATATATTTCCATTCAGTATAACAACATTTGATATAATTTCAAAAGATATAATCACTCATTGCATATAATAAACGTATGGAATAAAATATTGCTTTTTATTTCTTATATTTATTGTTTGATATAACGCTTATTTATTAGAACCATGAAATGGTATAATGCTTATTTATTATAACTATCATATGGCATAACGCTTATACATTATAACGATAATGTGGTACAACGATAATTTATTAAAAGGATCATATGGTATAATGATTATTTATTATAACCATCATATGGTATAATGCTTATTTATTATAACTGTCATATGGTATAACGCTTATTCATTATAAGGATCATATGGTATAACGCTTATTTATTTATTACAATGATTATATTATCTACCGCTTATTTATTATAACCATCATATGCTATAACGCATTTTTATTATAACTATCGTATGGTATAACGCTTATGCATTATATTGATCATAGGGTATAATGCTTATTTATTATTATGATCATATGGTAGCAGTTCATATTGCGTAGGGGTCGCAGTTCTAACCTAACCTATTTTTCTGGTAGCAATTCGCATTGTGTAGGGGTCGCAAATAGTACCTAACCTTTTTAGAAGAATTCGCATCATGTTACGAGTTGCAGTTTTAACTTAACTTTAACATAAACATTACTTTGATGTAAACCTGTTTCTGATTACACGACTAAAATAAAAATAAATATATATTCGCATTTTGACGCTCTGCTTGCTTCGCTCGCTCCGCTATACATGGTCACAATACAAACCTAACCTAACCTACAGTTTTTGGTTTTTGACCCATTTTGACGCTTCACTCGCTCCTCTATACACTAACCTACAGTTTTCAGGTTTTGACCCATTTTGTCGCTACGCTCGCTTCACTCGCTCCGTTATACATGGTCAGAATACTAACCTAACCTACAGTTTTCAGTTTTTGACGCGTGTTCCATTTTGTCCATTGTGTACATGCAAGCAAGCATTTTGACGCTCCGCTCGCTTCGCTCACTCCGCTATACAGAACACAATACAAACCTAACCTAACTTACATATTTCGGTTTTCGGCCCATTTTGACGCTCCGCTGGCTTCACTCACTCCGCTATACATGGTCACAGTACAAACCTAACCTAACCTATAGTTTTCGTTTTTTGACCCATTTTGACGCTCCGCTATACATGGTCACAATACAAACTACATTATAATATATGTTAATTACAGAAAATATGCATCCTACTTAAATGATAATTATATAAAATGATAATTATATTATATGTCAATATGTAAAACGTATGTTATTTTATATGTTCATTATATGAAATATGCATTATATTTAATGTATGTTATAATAAATATTATTCAATCAAATGATCATTATATAAAATGATAGTTATAATATATGTTAATATGTAAAAAGTATGTTATATCATATGTCCATTATTAAAAATATGCATTATACTTAATGTATGTTATACTAAATGGTATTCAATGAAATGATCATTATAAAATATGATAATTATGTCATATGTAAATATAATTAATGTTGTTATATGATTTAATAGTTATGTCAATAAAGGGTTATTGCGACTAATATTATTTAAAATAGAATTATAGGCATCGTTACGCATCAGTCCTAAATAGTGCACAACATTTATTGAGCACACTAGAAGTACAAATATTATACTTCATTGTCTTTACTGCGGTATATTTAACACAAGGTTTAAATTATTGACTCATTATAGTATAGGATTTAAGATATTTTCTTTTCCATTTTTTTTTTCTATATTAAAAGTATTCCATATTGCGGCGCTTAGCAGGCATACTACATTAGTCTTGTTACGCAATTTAAAAAAAATCGATCATGCGTATAAGAGATCTTTTACATTTGTTTATAAACGAATAAATCAGACTTAAAAGCGAATGTGTTAAAAGAAATTGAAAAAGACAACCTATGGTATGAGTAGTTTATACTCGTAAATCAATTCAATATAATACTTAAAAAAAATCCTGATTGTGTTCCTTGCGCAAGACCTGACCGCACCACATAAGTAGGTACCGTTAAGTTTTTTTGGTTAATTTGCAACAATAACGACACGTGAGCGTAGGTGTAAAGTTTAAGTGCCTGTCGTCCACACGTTTTCGATACCGACAAAGTTTTGTACCGCTCAATTTTACAAGGCACCCGACATCACCGGCTCGGGCATCGCGGTCGCACTTTCTGGAGTTTCAAACGACACTTGGGCAGATTACTTAGACGGTCACCCTCACAAGTGTACGAAGGGTGTAATGAAACTGGACTACAGGTGCTCGACTTTGTTAAGGCGAAGGTGTTTGTTGCATTCAAAACATCCGCTCTTTGTTCGTTCGCGGCGCAATGAAAAGAACTCATTATTTAGCTAGTGGTCTAACCAGCGTATATTAGGCACTAGTACAAACACGGCCTTGTCTTAATATCAAATCAGCATCACTTATCGGGGATATAATATAATGTTAAGTATTTTCAATTAAAATGTAACACTAACAACATTTTTAACTTATTGTTTAAGACATGTCTATAATAAGAACATCGTGCGTCGGCTCCTCGCGCATTATAGAGATAGAATAGGAAACATACATAACAATTACTCAATAATATTAAATGTGATTCTTCATAATAGCAAATATAAACCGTGTATTGCAGGTGGCGAGACGGTTAGATCAAGAGTAACCTGTGCTAAGGCTTAACACATTTCCTCCGTACCTAATTAGATTAGTGCCAGGTGTCAGTCTTAGAGAACTAAGTTGTTATTTAATACCAACTGATTCGCGAATGTACGTCCGTTCATTCAAAAAATATATTCACTAGCAGATAACATTATCGATGTTAGTAATGGGTCATCAGTCATCGCCATTACTATTATTAGCAATAATAATATTTGTGTAATATTTTATAAAGATCGTTTCGCAGAAAGGAGGTTTTTCAATAAAAAACAATACAAAACGACGTAAGTACCCTGAATATATACCCTTATGTGGGAAAACTTTTTCATATCGTATTTTTACAGTTTGAAAATGTTTGTAATTATTTAAGCCGTGCTTAAAATATATACAAGGTACGCGAGAGTAATGGGAAAGATTTTAACCACGCATTGCTTAGGTCATTAGGAGCAAAAAAATGTTATCGAACCCCAAACAAATTCGGCTTAGTTTTTAAGATATTATCAATTCACATGTAAACAATTTATTGTGATTACTAAAGTAGATTTAGCTCTCGTGACGTTGTCACATATGTGGCCAAGTTTTGCGTCGCTATTGACTCAATGACAAAAATCAAAGTGACAGCTACTTACCAAAATTATTTTTAATCATTTACTTTTGGAAAAATAATCGTTAGTACTTTATGCTACTTGCGGAGAACTTCAGAGAATTTTTAAAGACATACACATACATTAACCGTAGTGTCCCCATATAATTATGAAAATATTATTTATGGTATTGAAAACCTAGACGATTTTACTGTGAATACGGATATCAACAATTGACATAGTAGAAATTCATACAAAATTGCCATTAGGAAGTTCCGCGATCGTAAAGTAACCAAATTTTGGTAGGCCAATTTTTTGAATAAGTTATCAGATGATGCTTTAAAATTACAGCTCTAAAAAAGTACTTAAAAAATATCTAACGGCAAAGGTGTATTATAATGTACAGGACTATTTAACAGACAAATGCGCATAGCCCAAAACAAAAACCAAATAATTTACTTTTACCGGGACACGGTTCTTAAAAGATGGTATATTAAACGTACGTAAGTTGATAAGTTTTCTTGGAGAGCTTTGCATTAACTTTATACTTAAAAACATATATTTAGGATAGAAAGTACAAATAGTGTAATAGAGAAGAGTTATTTAGAAAAAAATACTGAGTGTTGAGATTGTTTCGGCTTTCTTCTCAACAATGGTCTCCTCCTGGAAAATGCCGTAAAATCAGACTAGTAAATATCTTTTTGAAGACATGAATATATTGTATTTGCCGATCATAATTTCAAATTCGTGTAAATTGACTAAATGTAATTTATCTTGTAATTTATTTTATGAAATAAAGTAATCTAATCTAATCTAATTTAAAAGTCCAGCACAAAAAATACGAATAAAAAATAGAAGATTGTTTGACAAGGGGCTAAAATAAGCCATTATGACAAAGTGAATATTTGGATGAGCTCACAAAGTGTATCTGAGTGTCATATAATGGCTCTTATCCATGTGTCAAACACTCTGCTTTTCATTTCGACTGCGAGAAAATAAAAAAGACTTACCATTAAAATTGTATATTTCATGAAAAGCTAAAAGTACAGTTTGAGCAATTCTATCAGAAAGTTTGGCCAATCTGATAAGGTTGGTTTGTTTGTTTTTAATTATTTGTAAGGAGTATGTAGCTGACCACAAGGTTTTTTTTTCAGTGTCATTGAAATTTGTATGGGATTATATGGCTTTCTTTTAAACCCTAGGAGCTAAATGTACTATTTTAGTCTGGCTTCACGAAGCTAATACGACGTACTTTTTGAGCAGGAGAAAAGAAAAATACGAAATATGAATAGTAGGGTTGGGTAACCATCGATAATAGACTTTTTTTTCTTAACTTTTTGAAATAATAAGTAACTAAACGGATCCATAGCATTATTTCTATCTTATTTAGCATGAGAATACATTTATAAATACAATTTTAATGATAAATCTGCGTGTCATGTTATAAATATAGAAAATAAACCCATATTCAGGATTGACATATTTTCGTTCTCTTTTTACGTTCAAGCCTCCGTAACATACAAATTACTAAGATTACATAAATGATTCTGACTAATTTGGAATCCTTAAAGTATGCCAATTCATTTGATACTTACCACTCCATTCCTTCAAAGTAAAAGTGTGGTTTTTGCCGTCCCAAACTTTAACCAACGTTTTCTCAATTGTCGCTTTTTCACTTTTGCAAATTTGACGAATTTAAAAAAAATAACTATAGCACCTAGAAACATATATCTTTCACCAAAAGATAGCGTATGATCAGTAGTATTAGGAACTACTCATAACTCCATATCGACAAAGTGGGACCTTTTCCCAAAAACTGTCACATATTCTTTCATTAGGGTTCCGCAGATGCCATGTGAACCATTTTTGATATAGATTTTTACATCATGATGATTGTGAAACCAGAAATATTTTTTTGATCTCAAAGGAGGAATAAAAATGTTGTGTTTATTGAATTTCAAAATGACAATTATTTTGATTTAAGTTTCATTCCGGTGACTGTTACTATCACAACGGTGACACTTTGTATTATTTCGATTATGTAAATATCATCACAGTGACTAATTAATTCATTTCGGTGACTGAGTTTAATTTTTTCGGTGACAGTTATTTATTTCGATAAGTTAAAAAAAAATACCAATATCCCCGTAACTATTTATGCGTGTGACAGGGCTATACATATATTGAATATAGTAGCCATATCTGTCGTTGATGTTAAAAATCGACAAAATACCTACTTACATTTTAAAGTTTTCGGCGAAGTGAAAAAATCAGGCTTGTTGAAATTTACCCTTTTATTACTATGTAAGTTTTTGGTAGAATTATCATGAACATCATGAATAACGTTCAAGAGAAACAGAAGTCGTAGTTTCCGAGTTTTTCCCGATGACGTATGGTTCACCCAAGTAGCAATCAAATTTCTTATAAAGGGATTGAAGATATCTTGAAGACAATTAGACAAATTCTTGCTGTTGTCTTGGCTAAAACCATTAGCTCCCTGAAGATATATTGAAGATATGCCCCAAGACTCAGTTAAGATAAAGTGGGCACAGTAAATTTAAGAAAAAATCAAGAAAGAATTAATACTACTGTTGAGACAAACTTAAAACCTACCTAAGAATGGGGGTTTAACAGATGTCTAAACTTTGATTTCAAGATATCTTGAAGGTTGACTTAAGACCAAGAAATAAACTTAAGGATATCTACAATACTTACTTAAAACTATCAACATGGAGTTTTACAAATTCGATCATCTCTTAATAAAGAAAATTTTAAACCTTATATTTCATAGAATGGTATTTTAGGACTCTTTTACTAACAACTACTAACTAAATTTGAGTTGGTTCATAGAACATTTTTTACTCCTAATGGTCCCGAGAATGGGTGGTTAAATATTTTCCATTTCCCGCGGGCACCGTGTATACAGTCATCCCGATCTGGTCCGGAATCGTTCACTGTGCATGGTCCGACACTTATCTACTTGGCCGGCTTTTTATAAACATATTTTACAAAGTAGCTTTAAAATAATATTGTTGAAGCAAATAGGGTACATTTGAAAGGCATAAATGGCACACACAAATTCATTACACTCTAGAACCCTTCATTAGGGAAAATTTAACTCAGTTACATTTTTATTAATAGGTGCATTAAAAAATAAAACGCAAATGTTTGTTGGCAACAATATAAATTATGTTTTTGCTTTCCTCCTACTTGAAGCATAGGCATCTAAGTAACAAAATGTGTACCCTATCTGAGTAAGACACCTCAAGGATCAGTCTAAGTAACATTAATCGGGTTTCCGCGCGCTCTGCCGTCCACTGCTCTTTTGAGGAGAAATATGTACCTATCTCCTCAAACGGGTACAGGTAACACTGATCTTTGAAAACATAAGACGTAAAAATAAAATTGCATAACACCAAGCGGCACTATGTGCAGTGAGATAAAAATAAGCCGATGAAGGGTAACATTCTGACTAAATAAAAGATTGCAGACTGGATATTAAATTGTATACACGCTTTTAATATCTACGATGTGATGAAGAGTTCAATTGAATCTATGACGTATATATATTGGCAGTCTTTTTCGCAGTTCTTATATCTTGATACGGGACGATACGAAACACGTAACTAGTGTTTTATTGAATTTTAAATGATTAAAAAAACGGTATCTGTAGGATCAGCAGAATAACAAGAATTACATAAAAAATTGAAATAGTATTAACCCCTGACGAAAAAATCGGGCTTTTATAATTATATTTTTAATCCTTATACGTTTTATTTCAGAATTGACTTAATTCGTAATCCATAGCAATTTGACACCTTGTGACGAGTTTGACAAAATCAATTATTGACTTAAAAACAATCTAAGGTTTAGCGCTGTTTTTTTTCATTATGTCTTCGGAAATAAACGCTCCGCAAGTAGCATAAATTGTGTCCTCCCCCCTCCCCCCATTAATCTTTTAAGCTATATGTCCAAAAATATATACTCAGAATAAGTACTCAGGTATAGATTAATAAATACTTTCAACGAAGATTATTTTCAATCCGGTCGAATATACCGTTTTTGAATAATTGCCGAAAAAGTGCCACGAATAAGATACGTTTTTTTGCTTGTGCACTTTTTCACATCGTATTTTTGATTTTGTATGCATCCTAGGGATTAACCCATATAAACTGTGTATCTGTCTGGGGCATTATACCTCCTAAACGGATGAAATTTTATACTTTTGTTAGAAAAATGACTACTTGGAGTTCGAAAGTTATGTATGATTATTGGAATTGTGTTTTAATTTTTTGAAGATGATCTTATTTCTTTGCGCGTCGGTGGTATGTGTCGTTTTTGCTGATTCTTGTTAAGGCAAAGATATCATCAGCAAACGAGCCTTACAAAATTTACTTTTTTGTTTATGTAATTGCCGGAGAATACGGTTGATGACTTTTTTTAAGGTGACAATCGATTCTGTTTTTCGCAAGAATTAAATGTTTATATGGGACTAAATAAAAATAGAGTCTAAAAGTAAGAAATTATAGTTAAAGTTCGGCATTCCTACTGAGCGTTAAAAACGATTCATACAAATTGCAACTAAGATAATGTGTCGCCGTCACGTGAGTACCAAATTTATATGGAAAAAAAAAGATATTTTGTTTATCATAACTCATAACTACGTTTAACTACTTGAAGAAAACACTGTTTCTGAAATAGCTTTCAAATTCATTTTTGATTAAAAACAATCATAAACTTTGCTGAAATTTGAACTTTCGTATTTCTAAGCCATTTGGATTTTTCTTTATTTCATGATGCATTGGTAGTTTGTTAATGATGTAAGAACAACTTCCTATAAAATTTTATATTCAGCGTCATCCCTATTGTCTGTGCTGTGTCCATTATTATTAATCTGTTTAATACCTTCGGATAATCAAACTGCATTAAGATACCGCAAATAGTTGCCATACCATTGCCATTTAAATATTAATGATATTAACAAAACCACGTAATAGCATTTTAATTTATGAAAAATACCTGGTACCGTAACCGGGCAACAGATTTGTTAGGCCAATGCCATCGAGCGGCCCGTCCCGAGCCACAGCCGCTGGAAGTCCGCCCTTAATAAAAACTATCTACCTACATAGGCTGTTATTCATGTAAAAGTTGTGAGTAATATTTTTTTTAGATTTTTTAAGTATAGCACTTTTAAATAAATCTTATTTCATAAGGAAGTGAAATTAACAGAACGGCACTATATTTATATATACTGAAAATACTACATTTTTATTTTTTTCATATTTTTTATATCGTGTAATATATCACTCTAAGGCAATGGCTAGTATTGCAGACCATCAACGTAGTTCATGGTTTATGATTTAAAACTATCCTAAATGTGATTGTGCATCATGATTCACTCAGTCCAGTTGAAAATTGTAAAATGAGGAAACTTGTGGTAAATTTCAGATGGTGACCGTTTTGTCCCTAATTGTTCCAGTTTACTTTTATTTTATAATATGAAATACACATACTCTACCCCATCAAACAAAGCATCACTCATATCATACAAATGCCTACATATTTTATGTCAAAAGATACAGCATATTATGTTAAAGTATGAAATGGATTTTTTCGGATGGTGCTGATAAGAAAATATAAAATAAAAAATGGTCATTCCGCATTTCTGGTACCTCAAATGTTGTCCTTTTTTTATTACAACTAAACTCTATACTAATACGCAATGACGTGGTCACGCACGATGTTATAGATCAATGCGCCTAATTCCCAAAATACTGAGGAGAAACGGGAAACCCTGACTACCTGATACAAACTCGACCGACATTTCTTGTTAGCAAAACTTTCATTCCATAAAAATCGTAGGTTTCTGCGAAAGAAATTCTGCACACAAATAAACCATTATCTAAAAATTACAGCCATACATACTTTTTGTACCAAATACCCCTTCATTAGCATAAAACATTTAGCTAAACGTACGCTTTCCCTGTTTCAGTTCATGGTGTTCTTTGCGCATTATATTCGCAGCGCGGACCCATGTTTCAATTCTTAACTTGTTTGTGTGTCACCACGAGTAAAATAATAATGATATGCAAAAAACGTACAAAATCTACTCAAAAATTATCTTGTCTTTTGTTTGAAAACTCGGAATAGGACACGCGCGAAACTGAGCACACGTAACATGTCATTTAAATAAACTACTATTCGCTAATTTAACTTTATACGCCATCGCTTGCGCTTGCATCATATTTTGGGCAAGAGCATGTAGTCAAAGAAAAAAAATCTTTTAAATAAAAAAAGAACCGACTTCAAAATAAACTAAAAAGCCAAAAATAATATTTTATGTACGGTACGGATCATATTTGAATCACCTTTTGAAGTCGGTGCCAAACCATTCATTTATTACTATTAACACAGATGGCACGCAAGAACCGCGGCGGCGAGCCTTTAGTGATTACCTATCTATATATTTAGTTATAGTAATTCGTATTTTTGTTGAATAAAGAACTTTACTTCAGGTTTAGCACCGACTTTAAAAGGTGATTCAAATGTGATCCGTACCGTACATAAAATATTATTTTTGGCTTTTTAGTTTATTTTGAAGTCGGTTCTTTTTTTTAATTAAAAGACTTTTTTTTTTGCTTTTTAGTGATAGATTTTAGTGATATAAAGTATTTTTTAGAGCCCAGAATGTGAAGATTGAAGAGAATTTGATTGTAAATAAAAATCTAAATTATAAGAATTGGCTAGGTCAAAATAGTTAAGTCCAGTAGTTTGCTGGTTAAAAAAGAATACGACTAAAAGTCTCTTATAAACCCCATAATATTTAAAGAATTATAAACCCCATAATATGTAAAGAATTATCTCGCAACTCTTGACCGTTAATAAAGACTTGTACCTTCCATCATCAGCTCAGCATCATAAAACGATGACAAACCAGACGAAAATAACTGAATAAGTATAGAAAAATATATGCAAAACGTTGTTAGTGCCTATAATATTTGAGGGTTTCTCTCGCTTTCCCTAGGATTCCATCATCAGATCCTGACTTGGTGATAAGGAGACTACCTCAGAGATACACTTTAAAGAATATGACTAACAGTCTTAACGTACCTACCTATAATACATGTATTTTTTTAAGAATTATCCCCCAACTCTTAACCGTTAAGGAGTTGTAGCTTCGTCATCAGTTCAGCTTGATGAGATGATGACTACAACTTACAAATACTTAAATAGCTGAAGAAAATATATGAAAAACATTATAAGTGCCTATAAAATTTGAGGGTAGCCCTCGATTTCCCTGAGATCCCATCATCAGATCCCTACAAGGTACCACCCTCGAGAAAACTGTGATAGACCTTGGTAAAAAGAAATTCGCTAAAGGGAAAATATATGTTGCACTAAGCCGTGTCAAAACTTTGGAAGACATAGCGCTGTTAGATTTGGACGCCAACAAATTATTAAATCGACCACAGCCATAATGCATTCTAATGTCAATTGCTCGCGACCTTTAGCTGAACGTTGCTTTTTCAGAATCAGGGCCGTTAACCGTTGAGGAGTTCTCTGGTTCTCCACTAACTCCACTTTGCTCCCTGATCTTAACCAACTTCTACCTCTAAGCAAAATATGATAAATAATTATATTGCGATTATAGAATTAAATAACACTGGTTGAGCCCTAATTAGTGACTGGTGGCTTGTGTCTTCATCATCAGTTTTTCTTCACCAAATGATGATTTTCGAGTGTAAATGCTTGTTCTACTTTAATAAACACCAAAATCGCCATAGATGTACCCATAACTCTTGAGGAATTCCTTCGATTCCTCATCAATCTCATCATTAGATCTTCACCAAAATTTTATGGGACCAACTTGGAGATTCCTACTCTTAACCGAAAAAATAATTTTCCAAATCGACTTGCGATCCGCGAATTAAATAACACTGGTAGAGCTCTCAGTGGTAACTGATGGCTTGTGTCTTCATCATCGGTTTCTCTTCACCAAATGGTGATTTTCAAATGTATATGCTCAAACTACTGTAATAAATACCGAAATCGCCATAGATGTGCTCGTAATATTCGAGAAATTCCTTCGATTCCTCATTGATCCTGGCATCAGATCTTCACCAAAATTTTATGGGACCTACTCATGCACAAAAAAATAATTTTCCAAATCGTCGTGTAAATGACGGAGTTCTGAGGTAACGAACATAAAAAACAAAAAAAAAACAACCGAATTGAGAACCCCCTCCTTTTTTGAAGTCCGTTAAAAATACATACAGTCCACCTGCGATTACCTAATTGTAAGAGTCAATTTTCTTAACTTAATTTTTAACTGCTTTCGTAACAATTACTTATTATTATTACCTATTTGATTACCTATTTGAATAGGACATGAGACCACGAGTATTTGAAGTATGGCAGTTCGGTAGGTAATCGTGTAGAACAAAACTTGAGTTAAATCTGCGTATGTCCTTGAACCTCAATGTAGGACCTCTTGTCAGCGCCGCTACTGGCTGATTACAATTGAAGACTGAATAAATACTTGCTCGCAGAATGCAGGCACGTAGTTGTTTTCTTCTCTAAAAGGCGTCATATCCCCACAAGTTCTATTTTATAATACCATACCAAATAAAAAATACATATATATGCCGCGTAGATAGGTTTATAAATAATTATATGCCTAATGCTAGTATTTACCCATAACACATTTACCTCTAGTTAAATGTGTTGCTCATAATGAGGTATTCAGGACTTGTGTGTCAACTAACAATTTACGAGCACAATCCAATAGCATCAACGTTCATGATAGACAATATGGAGTAACAATGGCCAATCAACTTAGTTTGCCACCGAATCTGTAATCGTCAGGGTTGAAGTCTACACAGTCACAAATAATATTTGGATATAAAGCCGGTCTAGTATGAGTCCAATTCTCGCACAAATGCTTCTATACCACATTTCTTGTAGAGCAATTAAAGAGGGCCTTTAATTTATACCATTTTCTTTATATTTATACTTTTTTTATTATTATTTGTTTATTGTGGATACTTAGTTAGTGGTCACAGACATAAGTATTCTGTGAACAGATAGATAGCGGAGGCTTAGCAATGGAGTTTCGTTGGTACCCTTTAGGTACAAAATTCAATAAGTGTAGTAATGCCGTTGTCGCATATAGCTTATAATTGTACACAACTTTCTCATATAGCATTATATTTTTATATGACGTCATCTCATACACTTAGCTTGGAATAAATAAATGGTTGTTTTGTCATATATGTGTAACCCCTTTATGTTGATTAATTATAAATTGGTAATGTGTTTAGAATAAGTTAGTATTCGTAAGATTATTGTATGTTATCGTTTTGTCTCGCTCTAACATGTTTTTACTTAATAAATTATACACTCGACCATACCCCCCACTAAGTGTGCGATGGAACGATGAAATATAATGGCGGCCAAACCCCTTACATTCATTCCATCTCAGACTACTCACACTTTACACAGTTTATTACAAATAATAATTATTATTTACATAATCCCTCTGGTATCCTGGTAACCTGGTTCCTGGTAATTCCTGGTAACGAAGCATTCCTGCCTGCTATAGCCCGCACCAAACAGCCGTGATATGTAAATTTTAAACAGCCGTGATATGTAAATTGAAAAATCAAAGATGATTTTTCAATTTACTGTTATATATATTATTAAAGATCACACTCGTAGATACAAAAATTGGTACTGGAAACCAATATTTATGCCCAACTTGTGCAATCTAGATACACCCATCATTACGTCAACTTAGAGGTGCGTTAATTAGATAACATTTTGATCCAATAAATTTCAATAACTTTATCTGGAATGCTAATACAATAAACCAATTAATTGCCATAACTCGGATCATAACCCCAACTCATTTTGAGGAGACCAAACATGAACCAATAATTTTATTTTCCGAAAAATACTTCTGTACTAAATGCGGACGGTCTAATCAGTCCGTACTTTGAAAATTGTGATACCATCACAATCAAAAATATTTGTGCTGAATATTCGCTCACACAATAAAGCTGAAAACATCTGCTCATTACCAGTCGTCAATTGAAATATCAATCCTTCGTAGGAATACATATATGTAGAGTACGGAGTGCGTTACTATCAAAGGATCATATTCAGACACTCAGTTTGTTAGCGATTCCAAATTACCGTCGATAGAGCCGTACGAATCGTATACAAGCGTCTAAAAACCGCTCGGAATGAGGCATTATTTATTTAATCTTACATCATTAAAGATGATAATAAAGAGCTACGAGTATCAAAGAGTGGCTAGAGGAATTGTTAAGGGGTCTATGAAATAAGTGGTGGTGATACTGGAAATAAAATAAATATCTTCTACAGGGCGATTCTTAAGTCGTGAACAGAATTATTTTTATGCCGAGACCTAGCCTGCCTAACAGCCTGTATATTTGCTGGTACGGGTACTAGGTAGGGGTAATATAATCGATCGCAGCGCTCATAGTGGCCAAAAGTTAAATAATGTTGGCGCTGTCGCTTGTCATATCTCAAAGTAACCTGTTTAGACTTGGTTACCTAATTTGAATAAACCCGGTTTTTAAAATGATACACTCTTCGATCTCAAGACGATATTTAATTTATCACTAGTAATGCAGGAACAATTATATATGTTTATTATTATTGCATTAAACCATTAAAGTAGCTTTAACTTCATGTTTTACAGTAAAAATACAACTAAAAATAAAGTAAACAAACCCTGACATATTCAAAATAAAACACACTTTTTGAATAAGTACATTTTATTTACCTCATTTGATTTGAATGACCAGAAATGATTTCACAGCCCTTTCTCCACCCAAATCAAGGTATGTCAGTAATTTTGGAAATAAATTATAGATAATTTTTGATAATACTGATATTTTATCACAATGAATAAGACTTAACTAGTATGTAACTATCACCCTAATTATAGCCGGTAACCCCAGATACAGGCTTAGCATAGTTTGGGGGCTCTTGTTATTTCTTTGAATACGTGTGTAAAAATGCCTGCCTTCAGTAGCGTAGTGGACAACTAGTACCTACGAGTAATTATTGTAAAAGTAATACATCACATGCTACTATCGTCAAGCGACATTCTATTGTTCTAATCCTATAACTAAATGTAAGTCTGAGATTAATAAATATTATTATTCACTTATTTATTTTAAATCTTAGGGTAGGTTATTATATTATTATTATTATTATTATAAAATGTCATGATTAAATGTCAAAACAGATCAATGGATTAAATGGATTAAATATTTCAATTATTTGAATGTCAAAACGTCAGAGCCAACAAAGTTGTGGATGCTAAGTGACCCTGAACTCGTGCACAGAGCCAGTAGCCTTTTTGCAATAAAAAAAATGTAATATCTTATTATTTTTTCACTCATGGTCGCCCTAATTTTATTATGCTTTGAAACATGAATTGAATTAAATAAATAAACTTGAAGGACAAGTCACTACAAGTTAAGTGGGGTGACCAATAGAAAATGTGAGCAAGACCGGAAACACTTTCCACGGTGAAAAATAATGTTAAATGTTATTTAATTGCCATAAGAACCAGATATCAGCATACGAAAGTGCATCGAAAAATAGTTTTCTGTTCATGACTTGGGAATCGGCCTGTATAGGTACATACTAATATAAAATGGCAAACTCAACTTTCAAAATCTCAGCGTGGTCAATTGTTGTTGGGCATTCAAGGGCACTCTTCAAAAGTGAAACTAGACCCTCTTTTCATTTACTCCTGCCCACCTAGCATAGCCTGAAGACTCTAATTTAGCTGATTCATCCCAGTAACGAGTTACCCGGTTTAATCTTAGGCTAGTTTACGATGTCTTGGCGCATTTAGTGTGTCGCGTTATCCAGAACGCGTTGTACAAATCGCGGTGACCGCCTTTTCTACGCGACTTTCTGGAAGCGGTAGGTAAAGATCCCACTGCAAATTCACACGCCTATCTATCATTTGATTCCGACGTCATCGACTACAAGTACAAACTTAACTGAACCGATTAAATAAAAGTCTTTATTCACAGATGGATGGTACATACACAAAGTTCTTAGAATCGAACGATTATGTAACGATTTACTTATTTATTGTAAATCAGAAGAGAGCTCGTGATGAGTACGCACTTTTCTTGCACGAATCATAATCGTTTTTGTGTGCGAATAAAAAACATTTATCTTATCACTTACCGAAGCAAACTGACGAAATATGGACGAAATCGATGTCGAAAAAACAGCACCATTATCAAAATATTCTCACCTTCCGATGCATGTAGTATTAATCACTATCACTCACTACCTACGTAACCTATAAGTAATGTTATTTATCTCCCGTTTTGCAACTAATTTAATAAGTTTTGTTCTGCCTACGTGTGAACCCGATGACACAAAAAAACGTAATGAAACCATCTAGCGACAGGGTTGCCAGGTGGAGGTGGTAGAAATTGTAGTCTTTGGATTTTTAACTTTAAACGTGTGACGAAGATGGCACAATACTGCGTATTGCTGCCTAGTAATAAAGTATAGCCTTTGGATAAAATCCGAAATATAATAACTGGGTGACACTGGTTTGGCAGTCTTAATTTGGCCGCTATCTTTTACAACTCTCTACAGTGCTATCCCTTTATATTATCTTAATTTAGTATAAAACATAATTGTACAGATTCACAATAAATACCTACGATTCACAAACAATATAAATATGTATGTGTCTATGCACACAATTCATCTTGCTATTTGCCTATTTAACACTTTCGCTACCAACATTTTCGTAGCGCTACGCTCGTAGCCAATAACGAGGGAAAAACCGTATGTAGCGAAAACTTGGTACGAGCAGAGCGCCCGCCGAGCGGGCTCGCGGTGCTGAATGTGTTAAAATGGTGGCAACCAAGAGTTGCATAGTTAGGCAACCCAGAGCTTTCTTAAGCGCATGGACTACATAGCTGAAAATTCGAACCATTCGGCTGCAGTTGTTAATTTCCGGCAAAATGTTGACTGTCAACTTAGTATTATTGTGCTTTCCCGTGTGTAAACTTTAATTTAAACTACATTTCATTGAAAACAGATACGTACCTACACAAATTTACAACATTTTAAATTTCCAAGTAGTATAGTAGAATTCAATCGAAATCCATTTTATAATTTAAGTATCAATTTAACTTCAAATATTTTTTGAGTAACTAGTATTGATAATATTTAGAAAAATGTGAAGGAAACGATCCTCTAAATTACGTCACTATTCTGTGGTGTGACGGTAACGACGGCATCAATGCTCAAAACAAACTGCAGGATAAGTTCTGTAGTCAACCCGCCTTGCTAAAAGTGCTTATGTAGGGTTTTTGACACTTTATGACCAGTTTACTATCACCTAGTACTTCTTTTAGAATGAGGGACTTTTGAAAAATATTTTTATATGAAATTTGAATATATATTCTATATTTAAAAAATGTGCTTATATTTAAATAGTTATCCCCTATTTGAAAGCGTGGTTGGAGCATGAAATGTTGTCAATTGGCATTGGGATCCTGTCCTACGCGGTGTGGTGCTGTGATGAAACGATGAAACTCGCGCGGTCGTACGAGATACGCCGCGGCGCGAGCAGGTTATAGGTTGACGCGGACTAGTTTTTCGGATTTCAACATCTTACAATGCACCTGTTTTACACGAGGAAATGCGCCAAGAAATAGAATATTAGCACCTAATTTCACCATGGTTTCTTAGTTATTTATAACTGATTGCGCCTGTTAATGACAACCATTTTATAAACATAATCAACAGTTATCTGCCGTTAACGATAAGAGAGCACTCTGAAATTGGGGCTGACTTCGTAACAAAATCACTTAAATTATTTCCAAAACCGGTGTCTGACGCTGTCAGATAAATATGTTTTAGACATACTGTATGGGTAATGTTTGTTATAAGTAACCGTTACACTTTATTATGTTTATTTATTCATGAGAAATAAGTTAGTTTCAAATTATAACAAACACCAAAAGTGGTCAGTTTTAGCATATGAAGATGTAGTCCGAAGAATAGATAGATTATAACGGTGAGGGACGAGGGACAGATAACGAACAACCGATAAAAGGCCAGAAGCATGTGCCACCGTTAGAATTTTACTCGATATCAAAAGGTTATAAAAGACAAAAAGTAATTTTTGAAGAGATCGCAACGTCCAATTTTACAACCTGTATACAGGGCTAGGCTAAGAATCAGTAGGTATCAAATTATTTGGGATAGAAGATGCTACACTTATAATAGGCAGTTCGTTATGTATACTAAGTGGCAAACGTGACATGTGACATCATGAGCCAGTCCGTTAAATCACCTTGACGTCATTCTTAGATAATTTTGACTGGAATTTGCAAGCTTGGAATTCTCGGCTAAACAAACCGTCTTGAAACTATGATGAGATAGCTCATTGGGTCACTGAACTGGCCAAAGGACGGAAATGGAAATCGGACTATTCAGAGTTTAAAAAAACAAAATGTAACCATTAAAGTTAAAGTACATTGAACTAAATGATGCCCGTCCGAGGTTGTTCAGGCCAATAAAAAAATTGAGAAAATGTATGCACCATAGACATCGTTTCTTGTCATTCCACCATCAAGGAAAGATAAGAAAGAATAGAATTTAAAGAGTATTGACTACTTTGAGTACTGTTTTTGATCCAGCTGTTCATTGCCCTATACCTAGTAAAAAAGTAACGTTTTGGGATACTTACTTAACTGTACCTTCGTCAATACGTACTGTACGACTTTCAAACACAAAGGTATATTTTTTCTTTTTTTATTGTCCGAGATCCATATCAGTTACAGACTAGTCCAACGCGTGATGCATACTATTTGTTTACTTAAAATCTTACACAACGTACGATTCCGAGCAACAACAGTACCTACATGAAAAGTAAGTTTAATTTCAGTAAGAAGTCAGTGTTTTACATTAAATATCAGTTCCATTACAGTAAAAAAAAAGATTTTGTCGGATACATAATTTATTATTTTGATGGCTCTGACGAGAGGAGCATTAGCCAGAAGTTTGGTGCGAGTAACGATGATTGGTTCATCGCGCAACAAAAAAAAGGTTTTGTGAAAAGAAATGGCTTAAGAACCCCTTTGTGGTTTAAGAGGTAGAGAGGTATGGCTAATACGAGTACATTTACATTATGTATTTGACATACTTATCCTTATTCATATTAAAGATTAAAAATGTGCTTGTTAGCGAGTCATTATTGTAGGCATCGACAACGCATTATTGATAAATGTATAAAGATATAAGGCCGGCAGATCCAAGGTTACTTTTCAATCCGGAAAACACACAATTTCGAAAAGGTAAGCATAATACTTATAACACGCGAGTAAAACCGCGGCAAAACCTAGTTAACAATATTAGCACTTTTCGCCAACACATTCTTAATAATGCTTCTTGCATTCACTGAAAGAAGACATGATTACTGGCACATGCCCTGACAGACATAGTTTAAACAAAAAGTGAAATACTGAGTCGGAACTATGTCATAAAATTGTGTTAAACGAGGGCGGCGCACGCAACGGGCGACTGAAATGAAACCGCGTCGACGTTAAAAATACTGACGCAAAGTTCGCGAAACGCGCTGTGTTTACCGTGTTGCAATTTATTGCATGGTATCGGTAAACTTAATGAAAACGCCAATTATAAATGTTCCTTACTTGTATTTGATTGTATCTTCGACTTTACTTGTTATAAATACCGACATAGCCTGCATGGCAAACGTATTTCACTCCAGGTTTGGGAATCATTAAATTTTCTGTGATTAAAATAGTCGATAAAACTCTCCAACACAATAATCTCGTTGCTAAATCACCTCAATCTGGTTGCTCAGTTGTTAATATTTAGAATTAGAAGGAAACCATAGACACTAATTGGTACTTATAATTAATTGTGTAATCAGAATAATAGCTAGGAACTTAAAATAACATCTATGCACCTACTATTATAAACTTGTAACAATGAAATTTCGGTACATTTATAGTTAAAAAAAAAGTGATAAGGACTATTTGGAGGTTATTGAATCACAAGCATTTTCCTCATAACTACAAAATGTATATTGATAGTTAAAGTACGTTATAAGGTTGCTGTTTTTTTTTATTTAGTGAATATTTTCGGAAATAATCGCTCCGGAAGGTGCATAAATTGTGCCCCGACCCCCCTCCCGGCACTTCTAGTTTCTAAATCTTATGTTCACAAAATATAAAAATAATCTCAAAAATAAAGCTTCATAAAAAATTTAAAAAAAATATATTTTCAACGTGATCGGATATACCGTTTTTGAATTATTGTCGAAAAACGAGGATTGTACTGCATTTTGTCGCACGGATTCCTTCACTGAGCATGGTCCAACATGCTCGTGGCCTGTTTTTTTTTGTATGTGTCGTTGTTATTACTTACAGGATACTTTTTACTCGACTACCTACGATGAGAAAAAAAATACGGGCACCTGCTAGTAGCTCGGTAGTAGACGGCACCTGTTTAATTGTATACATATCACCTAATAGAACACGAACTCTTTCCTCATACAAAAAACAGTAAAAAAATATAAGTTTTTTTTTTTTGGCGTTTATGGGCGATTATAGCTCTTGCCCGTGATTATAGCTCTTTGCGGGCACCTGCTAGTAGTAAATTTAATTGATTACTTACGTAACCAATTAATTTAACATGCAAACAAGTTGAAGTCATTAATTTCAGTAAGTTGATGTGCCTGATGCCTACTGCCTGGTAATTCAGTTATTCTGCAGAATTAATTGACTCAACAGGACTCGCAATGTCGATGATTTCATCTAAGACTCATGTGCCCTAATCACAATAAAGTGCCAACATTGGATGCAAATTAATAAATTGTCTTACTTCATAGGAGTCAACTGCTCCGGTCAGTGTTGCAAATAGCGTAATTTAATTTACATTACATACGTCTAAATAAGCATAACCACGTTAGCGCCCGTTGCGATGCAGACCAACATCATTGTTTAGTTCTAGTAGAATCTAGATTTTAATTTAGTTTACCATAGATAAAAATAGCATAAACTTTAAAAAGTATTTGACATTCATTACATTTTAGTGACAAGTACCTATTTATTGCCAAATGTTGTTTTCTTTGAAAATCCGTCAACTACTTACTCATCGAAACGATTCTACAGAGCCCAAAGTCGGTAGGATTGCATTATTTTATTACATCGTTGCCGAATTTTAGCTCAATCAAAAACCGGAAAGTCGGTGAAACGTAACTTGCAAAGTTACACCCACACATACTCATACAATTATACGTTACTAGAAGGCGCCCGCAACTTCGCTCGCGGAGGAGATAAAGTCATAACTCTTCGGTTTTTCTTCAGTATAGTCGGGTAAAAAGTATCCTATAATCATCTGAAGATACCCAGCTACCCGTGTACTAAAAATAGTTGAAATCCGATTAGCCAATTTTGCGTGATGAAGCCACAAGGGCACATACAAACATACAAAAAGTCCAAAAACAATATTTCTCGTTTTAGTGATCTCCAAATAATCCATAGCAATCTTTTTTTTTAATATCTTCAATGTACAGTACCTACGATTACTTTGAGTTTACCACTGACATATACTTTTATTCCATTGGATTGGAAAAGAGTTTATATTACTTACACACTGTCTAAAAGTCGTTTGTTTATAATAGAAACTCTTTTGTATTAGTGTTAAAGTCGAATATCCAATGGAATGAAAGCATATGTCAGTGGTAAACCCAAAGTAATCGTACTGTACAGACATTTTATTTTTACACCAATAAAAATTATAAATAGATATAATACATATTAAATTACATAATAGCTCGTTGTTAAGGTAGCTGCATCGTTAATCGCTAAGCGTAACACAACAGACAGTGCAAAGTTCACGAATGTATTGCCTGCGGTATAAATCAGGTGTGCGAGCGACAAGATACTGATAACGTCGGCATCTGAATGTCACGGCGGCGGAAGCGACGTCGCGCTAAGTCCGAGAGAGCGCGACGTCAGACTAGCTTACGCTCATAGAAATAATCTGTTTAAGGAATTATTTGAAATGGGTCTATATTATTTGCCATAAAATTGAAAGTCATAAGAAATAAGAAAAGTCAAAAGAAATCGCAAAGAGCTTAATTGGGGCTATATGGCGGAAGACACATCTCTTCGACTTCTGTCTCTTCAAAAAATGTCTAGTGAGGGTAGCCTTGTGCGGCAATGCATTAGCATGATGCAACAGGATTTAGGTCGTTTCTGTTTTATATTTTCAAATAGAATGGGTAAACACACTTTAGTGTACCACTGAGCATTCAGTTTTTCTATCGTCTAAAGGAATAGTTAGTTCTAGCCAACTAGCAGAAAAAAGTGGAACCTTTTTTTTCAGTACTTCGCTCATTTTTCTTTTCGTCACGGTTTCTCCGGCTAGAAACACCCAAACTATCAACTGCCGTTTAGTCGACAAATCATAAGTAACTCTAACTCTCGTCTTCAGTAATAATGTTTAAAATGGTGCGCCAACCTCCCTGATCAAATTTTACAAGAATTCATTTGCACCTCGTCACGCAAGCATCTTTTTTAACCGACTTCCAAAAAAGGGAGGAGGTTCTCAATTCGACGGAAAGTTTTTTTTTGTTCTGCAGACAGTAAATGATCAGGTCCGGATTAAGGGTTCTGGTAGCTGCATGGTTCTAGCTCCGGTTGCACTGCTGGCGTGGAATTTTAAGCATCTCTTCTATTCATTTATAAATCTCTTTTGGGTCTTCCTTAAAAATGATTCTTTCACAGCCTGGCTGATTTCTTCCGTGTCAAATTCGCAGGACGGCCATTTCTTTCATCAACATTTAAGGAGAAAATCCCATGTTTAAATTGTGCAAACCAGCTGAAAATTCTTGCAGGTGACTGTGCATAGTCCAGAAAAGCTGACACTAGACGTTCCACACTCTTACTTAATCTAATCACGTATTATGACTTGGTGGGCAGTACTCCTCAAACTCGACATTTAGCACAGCTTGGTTGAATAATTTCAGAAATGTATAAACAATTATATTCATACTCGTATATACATTTCTGAAATTATTTGTACTACTTTACGTAAGAAAACCATAAAAATAACGGTGTAGACATTTTTCGGAAGCAGTATAGTGTTACTTTTTGTCCATAATATAATTATGATTTTAACAAAGTAGTTTATCCGAAAATTGAAAGCAGTGTATTGCACGTTTTAAAAAAAAGTCTTATCCGTATATTTATTTATCAGTCCGCTGAGTACGTTTTGATATCCATATTACGTATATTTTATAATACCTACACCTCAATCAATATATTGCAACGTTCCGCTGTCACGTTACAATAAATTCCAACGTGACGGCGCCAGCGCTCACTTATTGAAAGCAGAATGAGATTCAACTAAAGTAACCTTTATGGTGTTAAGTCGCATGAATCTGTGCTGTCAGATCTTAATAACAACAAATAAATAACGGTACTTGTAATAAATAAGGAAGTTCAAGCGGATATTAGATGTATTTGAAAGTTCCTTTATTTCTTCATTATAATTTATGAACGAAAATCGTGAATAAAGGTATAGGCTAAGGTTAACTACACGAAGTAAAGTTTTGTTAGTTTATGTTATTTTTTTTGTCTCGTTTACGGGTCAAAAATTAAGTCAAGGTGATTTCAAAATTTGAAACTTTTTTAGGAACAAAATAAAAGGTGAGTTAAGTGTCTAATACCACCTTGTACTCGTAAGTAACGAAAAAGGACGACAAAACAATGCCTAAAATATGTTTGTAATTGTACACTACAAAAGTTACATGGTCACTGAGATACTTACAATTGTTTAAATACCGTCAGTGCGGTAATGACATGACAAAAAAAAGATTTTGTTTACTTTTATATCAGCAGCCGACTGCTATTGAGCGAAAACATATTGTTAGTATATACTTTTTCGAATATTTCATAGAATCCGTAGTTATATGGAAAATGGTAATGACACCTAAATGCCGGTATGGGATTCCCGACGGACCTATGCTACTATGCATGTAAATACGAATATATGAGAAAAATCTTGAAAAATAGCCGAAATGCCTATTGGCGGACAGGATTTTCAGTGTGCGGACACTAGTTGCCAGTTAACGGATAACGAATTTTATGGAAATAAAAGCGCCAATACAATAACATACAGTACTTATATATATATATATATATCGTCATCATACCAGCCGAAAGACGTCTACTGCTGGACTCGGCCTCAGGATCTTCATAACGACCGGATGTGCGTTGCTCACGTCCAAAGTTAGTTAGTTGTCGGTCCATCTTTTTATGATCTTCATAATTATGTTGTGTCTTTCGGTTCGTGGTTACCACTCAAGAACGCTACCTATCGGTTGCACAAGCAATGTACTAGAGGGGTACATTTCTCGTGCAACCGCCACTTAAGACTGGCAACTCTCTGAGCTATCTGTACGTTTTTTTTTATTTCTCCTTCAGGTCTCCTCCTTTTATATTCGGTTCAGCAAGGGAACTCCGAACATAGCTCGCTTCATTACCCTTTTGAGTCACTTTCAACTCTCTTACAGAGACAAGTTTGTAATTCTTCAAACATATCTCATTGCCATTAGAGAAATTCACTAGATGTTGTAGTGTTACGTCTTGATTAAAACGAAGATTTCAGAAGAACATTCATGACCAGTATCCTAACAGTCTTTAAAAGGTCAGACGTAACTCCCTCATCGACCGCCACCTTATTGTGTTTAAGTGGTTGTTGACTGACGTCTAGAATTTCCTCCGTGTAGCATGGAGTTAACCCTTGGATCTTTGACCACGTTTATGACATGGGCCTGTGTTGTTTTGTAGAAACTGAGTTTTAGACAGTACGATTCTACAACTTTTAGCCTGCAGCTAAGTCAGCAAGCTGCAGAAGCAAAATTAGAGCTGACAACTTTTATTCGTTTTTCATCGAATTTTCAAATCTTTATTTGCAATAAGCATTGACCCCAAGATATACTTTCTCTTGCAATTTGCTTCGGTACAGCGCTGGTAATGACATACTAGACATTTTCGAGGATAACTCAAATAAATAGCAAGCTCCGTAATTTCTGTGTATGCTATGTATAATCTACATCTTCAAATCGTATAACTTTTAGAATCAGAATCAGAATCAGAATCAGAATATATTTATTGTCAAATTGTGCTTTCGTTACAGATGTTAATACATGATTATTTTGTGTATGTCACAATCAACCGTTATTACGGTACACAATAATTTCCTAGATAGGTGTTGCTAAAATCAACATTAATTTACATGAACAACTCGATTACAAATTCATTAAATATTAAAATAATAAACATGTCAGTGGTTGAATTGAATTAAAATAATTTACATAGTATAAAATAAAATAGTGTTAAAATTATTTTAGCTTTCAAATCTTAAAATGAATCTAGTAGGAAGCTTTTGACATCATAGTACTGTTTTTCTTGTAGCAATTTTGTTAGGCTACTTCTAAACAAAGAAAATGATAGTTGTTGTGTCTTTTGCGGCAACTTATTAAAGATTTTCATGCACATGGCATGGCTTTGTTTTAAGTAAAACGATGTCCTTGGCACACAGTCATGGACCAGCCTCCCAGGTTGTCTTGTATTTCTGGGATATATGCTTCTTGCTGTGTTAAATAGATATAAGTGTTTCTTAACAAAAATACAAGCTTCTAATATGTATAAGCATGGCAATGATAGTATATTTAATTTTTTTAAAAGAAGCTTTTTTTAAAAAGATATATAAGGAGCTAGTCCATATATTGCCCTTAGGCATTTTTTTTGTGCCATAAATGCCCTGTTAAAATTCGTGCTATTACCCCATAGCATAATGCCGTATCTTAACTGCGAACCGACGTATCCATGATAAGCGGCTAGTGTAGCCTCCACGGTGGCGGTCTCTCTTAGTCTACTTAGTACGTATACAAATCTATTTACCTTGCAGCATACACTTTCAATTTGAGCATCCCAATTTAACTGTTCATCTAATTTAAGCCCTAAGAAAGTAACATTGTTCACTTTGTTAATATTTACATTATTGTAGTGTAGTTTTAATTTGTTATTAATAACTTGTTTCATATTGAATTGTATAAAATTTGTTTTATTTAAATTTATTATTAGATTATGCTGTTCTAGCCATCTGATTATTAACTCTAGTATCTGATTAATTTCATTTTCGTATTCATTATTACTTGCTTGTTTATCTGCTGTAATAATTATAGCTACATCGTCGGCAAATAATACTGATTTACATGAAATCACCTCTGGTAACTCATTTATGTAAATATTGAATAGGAGAGGGCCAAGCACACTCCCCTGAGGAACACCGCATTCATTACTTTCATATTGTGATTGATATATCGTATCTTCATTCCTTTTATTAAGTGACGTTATTTGAACACATTGCCTTCTTTCTTCCAAGTATGTTTCCAGCCAAGATAAAACTGGTCCTCTGATTCCATAACATTCTATTTTTTTTTAACAATAGATCTCGTTTAACAAAATCAAACGCCTTTGTCAAATCTAAGAAGACTGCTGTCGTTCGTTTTTTCTCATCTAGGTTTTTAACTATATTAAGCCAGCCAATGTTGTTGACTTATTGTTTTGAAATCCTTTTTGTTCCAATTTTATTACGTTAGATTTATCAAAAAAAACAATTAATCGTTTACACATACACTTTTCGAAGATTTTGGAAAGAATTGGCACTAATGCAATTGGGCGGTAATTTTCCATAAGTAGTTTGCTATCTTTCTTATACAAGGGCTTTATTATGGATGTCTTTAAGACTTCTGGGAAACAACCACATTCAAAAGACCAATTAACTAAAAAGGTAAGTATAGGTATAAGTTGCTTTTTACGTTGTTTAACAACCTCTATACTGATTTCATCGTATCCGACGGTAATTTTATCCATTTCATCCTCAGACACCGGTTTTAGGAAAATGCTACTTGGATGTGCATTTCTCTGCGGCATATATTGATTATTGTTAGTGTGTTTGGTTGAGTTTGTCAATTCCACGTAATATTTATTGAAATTTGATGCTATTTCTACTGGGTCACTAATAACTTTGTTATTGATTTGTATTTTGTTTAGATATTGGGGTAATTTATAGTCTTCTGTTTGTCTTTTAATTATTTGCCATGAAGCTTAACATTTGTTTTTACTTTTGATGACATGCTTACTGTTGTTAATCCTCTGTGCTTTATCAATACACTTTTTTCGAATTTTCGTGTATTTGTAATACTGATTCTTTTTTTGTACCGTTTTTTGCCCTTATAGTAGTGGAACCGAAGATGTCTTTTTCGCTTACAGCTAATTTTCACTCCCTTTGTCATCCACTTCGGGGTATTATGATTAAAATTGGTTATTCTTATACGTGTTATTGGAAAACAGAGCTTATATAACAGTGATACTAAATTGTGAAAAAGCGTAAAAGCGTTGTTGAAATCCTTTTCTGAATATATATCTGAAAATGACAAGCTACTTAGACACTGTTGAAATTTTTGAACATAATCAGTACTAAACGTTCTTTTAAATTTAAAATATTGATAAGGCGTGGTTTCTTTTGTTTTGACGTGGAAACTTAACATTTGTGCTGTGTCGTGATCAGAAAGGCCAAGTGGTAAATTAGTAGCTGAGGCTTGCCTAATATTGCTTAGAATATTATCGATGCAAGTTTTGCCTCTAGTAGGCTTTAGAACATGTATAGTTTGATTATAGTTTTTTGTTATGTCTTTTAGTCTAATGCTGTCATGATTGTTTATCAGTACATTTATATTAAAGTCCCCACAAACAATAATTTTCTTGTATTTGCGATTCAATTCATGCAGTAAAATGTCTAGTTTATCTAGAAAGACATTTGAATTTGCGGTTGGAGTTCTGTAGAGACAAACTATGGCAACATTATATTCAGGAATCTCAATGCCGCAACATTCAAAAGTTTTTCTTACAGCAGATCTTTTTAACGATTGCAATTCTTTAAATTGTATTCCTAATTTCACTAGTATACAGACTCCTCCTCTCTTTTTGTCTCGAGAATAGCTTGTGGCTAGTTTATAGTTATGCACCTTAACATTTGCCTCGTTCCCATTCTTTATAAATGTCTCTGAAAGACATATGACATCTGGGTCTTGGCCTTTTTTGGATAGTTCTTGGATTGCAAATTCTAAATTATGTTTTTTTGAGAGGATACTAGCTATATTCTGATGCATCGCTCTAAACTGGAGGTTCTTCTTCCGTAGTTGAGTGAAAAAGAGACCTGTCCTGTCCTTGATTTTCTCTGTCCTGTAATCTAAATCTTATGATAGGAAAGTATTCAGTTATCGAAGTTTGCAAGGTAGGTTGTTTGTCATCTTGTTTTCTGAATTTAGTTGGTAATCCTTAAGAAAGTAGTCGGTTATCGATTTTTGTCTTGATGACGGGCTGCGTAAATTTTGCTGGGAACTAATATGTTTTGAGTGATTTGGTGACAGGTTTTGACTATTTGGTACATAATTATAATAATCTTTTTTGTAGTCTTTTTGGTCGATAACGGAATGAATTCCTACATAGTTCATTAAAATATTTTTTATCGTTGTATTTGGTTCCATTAGCAACTTCAAGAATTTGCAATTTTCATTCTTACAACAATTACGAAGTATATAATTTAAAATATCGTTATTCAAGTGCTTATTATTTCTGATGTACAAAATGAATACTGAGTGGTTTTGTAAATATTTCAAGGCATTGTTTAAGCTAGTAACTATGTCTATTGGATTGTCATCATGCTCACCAATAGATAATACAATTTTATCATCATCGGAAAAAATTTGGTGTTTGATGTCTTCTATGATATGGTGTGTTGTCGCCTCCGGCTTAACTATAGATGAGACGAGGTATTTTTCATCTTGACGCGTGCGAAGTAGACGTGAAGCTAGCCCGACGCATTGGCGGCCGCCAAACATGTATATGGTGTGTCTTTGTCTTTTTTTTTCTTTTTTTTTTTCTTGCTGCGCAGGTATTTTTTTTTTTAGTTTCACTACTTGTAGTTTTTGTATGATTGTCATTGCCTTTTGAACTTGAATTTATAGTTGTCGTTCGTCCCTCTGTGTTCGTATTTGTTGTTGATGATTGTAACTTTACTAGTATGTCTTTCTGCAGAGTTGACTTCTTTTTTTTCCTAGGTTTCGGCGTGTATCTACGTAAAGGTGTTTCTTCGCCAAGTAGACTTTTTAAAGTAACGATCTGCCTTTCTAGGTCAATCTGATTTTTTGTAAGGTGCGTAATCTCCATATTTAGGTTGGTAATCTCTTCATGAGCACTAGTGAGTTGGGTTGTGAGAATATCTATGGTGTCCTTGAGGTCAATTATTTGAGAATTTTCTGATGGGTTCGGCATGCTCTGCGAGCTGATGTTCATGGATATCTCTGTCGATCTATTTAATGAGCCTTCCGGTGTATGCAAAGATGAAAGACTGAGCCGCTCTGGCTTTTGTTTACGCAGTGTTACTTTATCGATACTTCTATTTGACATATCTGGCTCCTGAGGTTTCGGGATTTTTCCTACAATTTGTTTATTTGATACTGTCGTCTTAGTCGTCGACGTGTTGACGATATCCGATAGATTCATGCACTTGTCACATCTCCATTTATTGCTTTCTGTCGCTTGCATGAGGTCAAATAATTTGTCAGATATTTTTGTACATTTTACATGAAATACATTTTTGCACTTACAACATTTCAGAAATCTTCTATCTTCTATAAGTTGATTACATTTCATACAGGTGGCCGTTTTTCTTATTTTTATGCTTGCGTCCGTTTGTTCTTGTGTTAACGTCCGTTTTGCTCCTGTGTCAGCGACAGCGTACGCGCAGTGTAGTGATGTAACCGTGTAGCTCTTAGCGCATGTCTCATTAAGCAATTTAATGAATATTGTTCAGGTATATTTTATAACCACTGATTATACGGCTGGCAACATTATATTATTGACGTTGCTATTGTGTGCGCCTCTGTGCTGTCTGTCAGACTGATAACCTATCAGCTGTTAGATAAATAGTGGCGATTTGCCGTTACAGCTACGTTAAGTTTGGATTTTATTCGGGTTTCAAAGTATAACGGTTAAAATTATGCTCTCACCGATCATATTTGTGCGTATTTGCGTCTCAGTTGATTGTGTTAGTTGATATAATACACGCGGGTGGGTCTTAGTAGCACTATCACAGGTTTCACAACTCTAATCTCGTAAGTAATTTATATGTTTTAAATAAATATAAACAAGAACTCTTTTGAGAAGTAGTTACTTGGCGAGGGTTGCCAGCACCATCCAATATTAGTAATTAAGATTAATGAATCTACTTAAGTGTTATGCTCAGCGTCAAGGTGGATGCCGTTTTGATTTTGCTCGCGCGGACTTTTGCTGGCACGAAACGCATGCACTCCGCTCTCGATCACTCACGCCGGCAGAATTTCAGGTCGGGACGTGGCTATATTTTGAACCTTTTGCGTATTTATTATATATTATAATATAGTACAGATCATTAACTGTTGGTTAATTAAGAATAACTTTTTAAATACTCTAGTACGTGTAGTATTCGGAAAGTATTACTAGATTATATTCATTAGTAACAACAATTAAAAACCACTTTTTGAAATATTATTTTTAAAGTTAGTAAAACAGATTTGTTAGACATGAAATTTGCGTTCTCGAGCCACTCAGCAACTGCTTTCACCAAGTTATTCCGTAATGTTATCATCGAAATCAAGAAGGGCGTGTTAAAAGAGACTTATAAATACAATTTTATAGAAGAAATATACTGTTGATGAGATATCGACGCGTAACTCGGTTTTCTATCGATTTAGGAATTGCCCATAAACGGTTTAACGTGATATGTGAGTGCATACCTACACGTAATAGTATTATAGTAGTGGTATAGTAGGTATGCTACCAGATAACTTATAGCTTCATAGTTCAAACACATTGTTTATCTAGAGCACTTATCGTTTTTTATACATCTATTATCTTCTAAAAACATGGGTTAAGTTACTTCAATAATTTATCAAACAAGTTCTAATACTTTAATGTTATTACATTAATCGTAAAATGTAAAATGATTTCTCAGATGTCTTACGCCAACACCGCAAGTTGAGTCAATAGTTTACAATACTTTACTATACAGATGCTATAATTATTAGCCATACTTCAGTCATTGGCCTAATTTAAATATTATCGGTTGTATCATGGTGCATTATTGTTAACTTGTACGATCTATCAATCGAATGTTAACGGAACCACATATCACATATACATTAAGCAAAATTCCTATGTCGGATCATCTGTTTGTCTTGAGCTAGAGCTTCTTGTTCATAAATAACAAAGTTTTTCAGTATATTCCAACTATACGTATCTAATTATATCAGTGACAAACTAGATCTAGATAAAATGCAATTTTTTACCTCAGCAGCTCAAACATGCAGGTTTTGCTACGTGTGCAAAATGCAATTTTGCTGCGAGCGTGATACAATGTAACGTTTTAATGTTTAATTTAGAATGGCACGTGTAGTCATTTTTCAGTGCTGGGTCTATTACCGAATTCGAAATATATGAACGTCAAAGCACTTTGTCCAAAGGGACAAACCATCTAAGAAAATGAAAGCATCTATACTCTTAAAAAAATGTGAAAATGAAATGTCCATACATTGAACATATTTTCGAAAAATGATTGTAATGGACTATTTGGAACTGAATCGAAAAATTTTTTTTTTTGTTTTTTTTGGGTTTGTATGTGTCGTTGTGGCTTCATCACGCCAAATCGGATTTCAACTATTTTTAGTATACAGGTAGCAAGTATCTCTAGATAGTTATAGGATACTGTTTACCTGACTACGCTGATGAAAAAAAGGGGTTATGACTTTTCGTCGCCGCGAACGAAGATGTGGGCACTTTTTAGTACCATGTAAAGAAAGCGAGTGACAAGAACATTCCAATTCAATTTCGATTTTCAAATTAGACCCGGATAAAAGATTTAGCTCATGGAGCCAATTTCCCTATTCTATTATAAAGTTGTAAAAACGAAATGTACATTTAAGAAATTAAAAAAAAATGGCAGCGGACTATTTATATAGATTTTCCCTCGAGCCTAATTTCATTCCATAAATGCAAATGCCAATAGTTTTATTTTTGTTTATATAGACTAAAGTGTAATTGAGGTAAATCTATTAACAAAGAGTTACATAACGGTCTCTAAACAGTGTCAAGACTCATGTATTGCAATCATGCTTCATTATCAAATTTACACAATATGTGTCCTCCAAACGAGGGTTATCTCGGATCGCCTAAACATTGACCGGTACACTTATCGGCACTTAACCAACCAATACGGCCAATTTATTAGATACCCCATTATTGCTAAGAGAGACATTGGTTGTGGGTAACTCGGGAAATGAACGCCGGCACGCGATGTGCCCTGTATTCAATTTCATGGTGAAACTTATTTTACGTCAACGGAGCTGCTTGCTCACGAAAAGCGAAGACACAGTCACTTACAGCATTAAAGATGTTCCCGCGACCGACAGGCTGAAACTTTAATACTTAACTGACATACTCGTATTCGGTCGTGCAATGCATTCACATAATGCCAGCTACAAAATTCTTCAATTAACGCAATGGGGAACATTCAGTTTCTCAGAGGTGTGTAATTTGTATTTTTCCCCATACTATGGATTATGTGAAATCAGAATCTACAAATAATATACGAATAAGTACGATATAATGATTTTTTACATTTTGTTTTTTAAACACTTTGTACTGTTCCCTTGTATAATACATTTTTACTTGGGTCTTCATAGATTACTAAGCAAAAATTTAATGTTAACTGCCAATGTCATGTTTAATATTAAATGTTCTTCTTTCTGTATTCTCTTTTCTGTATTACTAATCAACGTAAACCACAGTAAAAATGTATTCATACTAGGGAACTAGATAAATCTCAAGACGAGTGCTTAAAAAATATATCTCAGTAACAGTTAAATGTAAAAAATCTACTATAATCGGGAATTAGGCGTATAATATAGGGAAAAAATATTAAATGCACATGTCTCGGAAACTTAATGATCTATTATAAACATGGGGGCCGCTTTCGGGGGAAACATAGAAAAGTAAAAAAAAATGCTAACTTTATTGTGTTACACATCAATTGAAAGGGTTCGCTCGTTTTTTTTAAATATAAATCTTAGACAAACAGCTTAGAAGTTATTAAGAAAAAAAGGAAAACGGACCATTCCTCCTTTATGTCCGAAAGTACTGTGCAATAAAATATTGTCAAAAAATACAAAATATAAAAACCTTTTTAAACATATATATAAGAGTTCTATGGTACGTTAAGAAATAGGATATGTCTCCATATCTGTCTATGTCAATAACCAAATATAAATTGCCCTCACACTGCCCACGTTTCACTTAGGTGCAGGGCTATGAGATGAACTATTTACATAACTACAAATTTGTACAGGACCCTTAATGCGCGAGACCGTTTATTTTAGGTCGTGAAAAACCTCTGCAATAATGTAATTTTTAATAAAAAGGTTGCTCGAAAACTAAAATGCTTCCTTACTACTAACAAATGTGTTTTTGAACAAACACTAAGACACATTCATTGATCAACATCGCTTCTGTTTAACAAGAGACAGGATACGCAAGTTCTTCAACATAACGATTAAAATACGAACTATCGATTCAGGAATTCCCATCCCGCAAGGGCTCGTATGTAAGGAATATATAACATATAAATAATAAATACAAAATATTTACCGCCTACTGCATTGAAGACTACTCGAGTTTTTGTTTCAGCAGATGCTGACATAGCATCCGCTTGAAAACTACGTTGCTTAGAACTTGTCTTGTTGTTGAAGAGAGAGCGAAATCCAGAGACGGCTTGCCTGAACAGAGTAGGAATTTGACAGGTGTGACAAAGATATTGGTAGGATAGGCTTATGAAAACGTTAACGACAAAATGGTCGTCCAGAAATTCAACATGATGCCAGTGTCTGCAATATCTGCAGGTCAGCTACCCATAACAATATCAATAGCAACTCATGGTCTGCCGGCTTGCATGTAGGGTCCGTGCCGTGGATTTACGTCTGCTCTTTTTCGGTTATTTCATTGCTAAATAGTTTTTAAAAACAGTAATATTGGAGGCTAGCAACTGGTCGCGATATCACCATGGCCAGATGTACGTGCAGATAAGCACTGGCGCATCGCGCCATAGCGTAGCAAGGAATAATTTTTAAGCACAATAACGACATGCCATTATAATGAATACCAACTATCGATTGATGACAACACGCAAACCGATGAAACAGGGCTGCATGACATTCGATAGTCGTAGGCGATAAATACCATTTTTTCTGCGACTATTTGAAGAGCAATTGTTTAAGTATAATAAAAATAAACCGCGGCAAACTAAAAGATGTCTTTAAAAAAACTTACCCGAGGAGCTATTTGCTATGCCTGTAATATTAGTTTTCATAAAAGTACTTATTTATAGAGATAAACATAAGACAAAAGATACACTTTTAGATACGGTTGAGTATGAGTATGGGTAGAGTATACTATACATATGCATATGCGATTAAATATAGGTGTAAACAATTGACAACGTGTCATTTTTAACTAGGCTTTTTTTATGAAATCAAATAGAGGATAAATATCTCATATCTCTAACTAATTTTTGGCTCCTTGATAATTAAACTACAAAATGGGTGACCATTTCACAATAAAATTGAAATGTAGTCAAATTATTGGTATTAGGCGTTTGGCTACAAACAAAAAGATTTTTTGTACCAGCGCCTTTGATATGCGACTTGTTGTCGGTCGAATTAGATCGTCTATCTCTTTACTTATCATAGTGCACAACTAAGACGGGTGATGCTATGTCGCGCGACAAGCGAAGTCGTGCAGAGTTGCGCTAGCCCGCCAGAAGTAGCTAATATCGTTTGTAAACGAACGTCGCAAATTAATTCTATTAAATAAATGGAAATTTGTGCTGAACTTGGAAGTATTGTATTGTAGGATGCGATGGCAACAAAACATTTGAGAAATAGGAATTTGAAAATATCGTTGCTGTCGCAATTATCGCTCTCCGTGCGATACCCACAGCTCCGTCTGAGTCTCGACTTTCCTATTCCAGATTTTGACATCTGTAAGAGATTTTTTTCAACATAGAACTAGGAGTAAAACTGGGTGTGTATGTTGGGATTATTTTTTTAAATTTCTACACGACGCGTTTTTCGACGGAGTTTAACATAAAGCGTTTATCGCCAAAATCGCAACAAAAATTAAAGAAATACAAGTAATCAAAAAAAGAAAGAGAGACAGAGATATTTTTTGTTCTCATATTTATCCAATGTAAAAAAATGTTCTTTTTAGCGTCCTAAACCAGGGAGGAAACAGTCGAGAGCGTTTGTATGGAAAAAGTGATGCCATCTACCCCTCTTAACCACTTATTTTTCGCTAGTCTGTAGGTCTGCCCTACTGCTGGGCAAAGGCTTCTCCCATAGTTTTCTATCACTCTTTATTTAATGCCATTTCCCGCCAGTTGCAGAGGAATGCGTTCAAGTCATCTCGCCACCGTTGCCTTGGTCTGCTTCGTCTGCGTCGTCTATCAAATTCATAATTACCGTTCATTCATAAAATATTTTGTAGAAAACTGCCAAATTACAGTTTAAAATCTAAATAAAAGCATTAATTTGCGATGCCCGTGTACAACCCAACGCCAAACTTGGTGCTTTTTTTATTTATTTTAACACTATTTCTGATAGTATTTATACAAAAATTCATTGTGACCTTAACCTTGATAATCTCACAAGTATTGGATTTAATGGTCCAAAGGATTATAGACGACAATATTGCTTTTCAATTTTTAGTAATTCTTACCAAGTCCTATAATAGAGAATAAGAGTTGGGTGTAGAGTTTGTTATTTTTTACTCTATTTTTGACCGTAAATTGTAATGCAAAATTCGCAAGTAAAACTTTGTATATTCATAAATTTTGTAAACACAGTAAATAAATCAAATTGCGGATGTCATTTTTTTTGTAAAATTGTAAGTAAAAGCAAACATTTTATTATATTCCACGGCAGATAATATTTTAAAAATACCTTTAAAAGCTAATCGATAACTTACAATTATTATTAAACAGCGCTTCACTAGAAAACTTACTCTAAACGATGCATCAAGTTATTCAATTGTCTTATTATGAAAATTAAGTTCATGTCTTTCATGAAAACTTTTTGTAATTTGTCATTTGGATCGAGTGAATTTTGCATTTCATTCTACTTTATGAAGGCTTTGTAGCATCTTTCAACCCACTTTGTTTACCTAGATTAACTTTTTTCGTAACGCAGGCGGGGGACATGAGGTCGAACAAGTATAGACAGTGCAAAACTAAGGAGAATTATTTTAGTACATTTTAAGAATGTCAAATTATTTCGTACCGAGAAGTAAAGGAAGAAGATATTACAGTACTGCGAAGGCTGTTCCAATAGCTATTTAGCTTCTCCGTATCTTTAAATATTGTTGCGACATTGTTTTTAATATCATCATCTTAAGGGAATAAGTTATTTATATTGAGGTACAACGACGATAAAATATCGCGTTATGTTATAATGGCTTGGTGGCTCATTTTAATATTTAGTCAAACAATGTACACTAAATATACGTCTCGACTATCTGAAAGCGACCAACTTAACACGCAAAGTTAGGGAACCAAAAATATCATCACGGTACATACATATATATGAAGTTGTATATGCGTGACCTTAAAGTATGGTGCCAATACCTGATACCACGGCTATTTGCGATTGTTCTGTTTGTTGAACATATCATATAAAGCGTAGCTCACCGCTAATTAATATTTAAATTGATTGACGGAAAAAGTAAAGAGAATAGAATTTTAGTCGTGTCAGCACTTGCGCGGGGCACGCAGCGCGCAGCGAGGGCTTCGCCCGCCACTTGACCCCGTTGAGACACTATTCTCGATGTAACTTAAAGTGAAAAAGGACTTTAGTTATCAACAAAGTTAAACTATCTTAACTACTGGTAATTTTTTATATGTTTTAGAGATGTGGTTTAAAGTCAAATTATTATTAAATTGGAAAATTTTATAGAGAATCTGGATGTATATTATTAGTATCTACCTAAATATTCGTATTTTTTTTTCCAGACTACTTTTTTGAAGTTCGATGTTTAATAGAATTGGATAGTGCGAGCGGGACTGCGAGCCGTGTATTCCGCACCATGCGAGACTAACTGACAAATACATTTCTTGAAAAGGTTCTATTTTTACTTTTAGAAACGCATTCAGTCTGATAATAACTATATAATAAAAGCAGAATACAATATACAGTATGAATGGAACAAAAGTTGGCATTGTCAGCAGGTAAATACGCGTACTCTCTTGAGGATCCTATATTGTGCAATTACATTTTTCCAGGGAATCGTGTCCCCGCTAAAAACATACTTTACAATTGACATTCTCATTCTGAAGAACAGTACAAATAATGTTTTTAATCCCAGTTTTACAGTTTCTAAAGGAACGAGTGAACTGCAATAAGGCAGAGTACGAGCGACCGACTCCAGGAGTGGCCAACTATAAAACTCTTTGCAGTAATTACTGAAACGCGTTAGCATAAAAACCGGCCAGGGCAAGGTAAGAGTTCAGTTTTTTTAAAGACTTACTACTTTCAATTAGGCAATTATCATATAATAGCACCGTGTATGTTTATATGGATCCCAATGGTTGTATGATGTATAATTGAAGCCTATTTCCTGGCACAGAACAAGCGTTTGCTTAGTTGGGAACTCGCTCGATATGTACATATACGATATTTCACGTGTTATTCATTTATTCAGCCAAATCTTTTCAGTAGGTACATATGGAATGCATGCACTTAAGACTTAATAAAAAGGATTTCCTGTCCAAGATGCGAGTGAACCAAACTTATAGGCAAAATAATGTTATATCGTAGCGCACAACATTAACTGTTTTGAATCACAGCATGCCCGCGACAATTAAAATTAACTTTAAGGAATGCGTGTTGGGTAGCCAGCGGGGCAATTCATGGTAATCAGCCACAAGTGACTCGTTGCGAGAAGTAACTTTGATAAGCATAACAATCATGTTTATTACTTAATAAAAACGGAATTTTGAAATGACAAAGTAATTTACACCACTTATAGCCTAACAAAGCCCCGCGTACTTCCTGCATAAACTATAAACAACTACAATTGAGAATAAAAGTAATAAAAATCATTTCAGTTCTTGCCTACGTAAGTAGAGAGTAGAGCTCCTGAAAAAAGATCTGGGGGTACGATAGTGCTCCCGTTAAATTGGGCATATTTATCTTTGAAAGAGATGCCCAACTAGATGGCGTTATTTCCGTAGTAATTTTCAATACCCACTAAGATTGTACGGCCCGAACAACCAGCGATGGAAAGTATTGTAAACTACTACTTATAGTAAGTAGATGGGCAGCTATTTTCTAGATCAGGCATTATTTACTCCATGTTCTCTGAAATAGGTGATTCTATATATGTAGAGTACAATTAATGTGTCACTATAAATAATTATCGACACAATGACTTCTGAAGCTCTATAGACTGTGACCGTGTTTACAGACTTCTTTTAATTACCTCAGTTTAAATCACGCGTGAGTATTATACATAAACACATTTATCAAACATGGATGCTAAAAACTTTAGGTCAGAGACCCGCACGTAAGTACTTTCAAAGAATTCCTAGTGACTTAACCTAAATGAGAAGAATGTTAAAGTCATGACAATAAACACGATGTGGTCACGAGATAATTGCTCTACAATACTCTTGTATACACACATGATATTCATATATTATGTTTATAAGTGTGTGCTGTCTTTTATTTTGTTTAAAAATGTATATGTAAGTACATGTATTTTTTTTGCAGACGGACACTTGCAACTGTTCAAATAACAAATTTCACTTGATATCCGAAAAGTTGCATGTGTGTTACAATGTTGATTATTTTTTGCAGAAACATAACATTCATGGCAAATAAAATAAAAGGAGCCGAAAATAAACCATTGTAAACCTCTCTTTATTTCCTGCCGAACAGCTGCAGAGCGGATAGAAAGAGCTTCTACACAATATTTACTGGTATATCTTCTAACTAAAATATCAGCTGTCGTGTTCTGTTTTAATTACGGCCGAAAAGCAAGAAGTACTAGAGGATATAATTTCTAAAATCTGAGACACACCGAGTGACTTGCTGATCTGACCTGAAGCAGTCTACATTTTCAGCCCAAATCGTTTGAGCAGAATGTGCAATGAAAATATGTGTTGCTATATGGCTGCATGATATAATTCACTGTCTAACACGTTCAGGGGTTGACAAAAGCCCGCTCGTTGACACTTGTTTGATACGGCACTGTAATAGATAAGTTAGAAAATCTGAAACCCGACGACTAATTACCTCTTCCACATAAAAAAAATATTGAAATCGGTTGACATCGGCATTTTATAGGTAAACAATTATCGCTGTATCGTCCCCTCATATTTTAAAGTCTGTTAGAGATGTAGCGTATATCACCTGCACTGTATAACGTAATAAGATTAACGAATCGATTGATACCTTATTTATGAAAATCGGTTGAGTAGTTAAAGCGCTATCGTGGAACATACGTAAATACAAACATACAAGGACTGTTAAAGTCATAATCGTTCCTTTTGGCCTCGGCGTAGTCGGGTAAATAAGTATAGGTCATTGACTGTGCTCATTAGGCTTTCTTTATTACCATTTTTGGTACTATATCACTAAGTCACGATTTTTTTGATACTATGGTAGCTGGTTTCTTTACTTATTTACAACATCGGCCGATACAAGCAAGTCACCATTATATTTTACTGCAGCCACTGACCCTGACTAGCTAGTTGCAGAGGCATAATGACTAGATCTATGTTTACATCTGAACTATAAATGATGCGACGAACACTTCATTTCTAACTAAAGCACAGCATGAATCATGGAGCGTTGTTACGAGTCATGACATAATATGACCAAGCAAGCATAAATATTTAAATACGAGCTCAGAATTGATATGATTAAAACACTTGAGAATCATACGTCCGCCCACAGCCGCACTCGACATTCCTATATAGCTTTATGTCGTATTACACTCGTCACACAGCACTGACTTCACTATTCTAAAATCGTCTTAAATACCACTTAAGCTTTATGCATTTCATTTTGACAACTACAATGATATCGTTTTGTAGTGATAGCATTTTGCGGGCCTATTTTTGTTACATTTAATGACAAACAGTTTTGGAACCGACAGTGACGAGAACCGGAGTTTGACCAAGGTAGGCAATGTGTGTGATGTTTTGATCACATGGGTGGTCAGTTTCTCTGTGCCTATATGGAGCTATGGTCGGTCGTCCAGGGTAGACCTTGCCTGGCTATATGGACCGCACGCCACTGGGCAAGACAAACCAAACTTGTTCAAACGGTGTAGATAAGAAATTTGATTTTATGCCATAAATAAACAATAGTTGGCATAATAGCAGCAGACACATCAGCGTAAAGGCATGTTAATTGTCATTACGTTTATGTCACTAGAGGTAAATACATCATTAAAAAAAATATTGCCTTTATTTTGTAGCTGAGATTAATTAGCTAAATATGTATTTTATTGCAATTTTAGATGCATACTATGATGCATAATATTTTAACGATAATCTGAAAATCCTTGTAGTTTCAGTGAGATTTTGTTGAAAAATATAGTATAAATAAGATCGATTTACACATGTCTTCGTACAAAATAACGAAAATTTGAGGCCATAGTATAAAATAAGGTTTTTTTCCGGTTGTAGAAACAAATATAAGACATACAGTTTCAAGGGCTCAAAGTAATGCCCTCGCACGCTCTTCTGAAAACTACTGTGTATATAACATTGATTTAAACTTACACGATCTTCACTCATTATCACAACACAACCAAACGGGGCGTAATTGCGTATAAGTATGATTTATTTAATTACCTTTCGTTGGTAATTAATTCTTCGATGTTTCGGACGTCGCTTTACGTCCATGGTCTCGAAGAAACATATGATTTATTTAATTACATAATCGGGTAAATCTCGTAAGTAATCAAAATATTCCGTGCTACTCAAATTTTGAGGACACTGTCTTATGCAAACAAGAAATGAGAAATTTGTATATCTTTTCTGTCTCATATAAGTACACTATCAAAAAATACGAAAGGGCTCTTAAAGCACTTGACGGTGACGAAAGATCACTGATGAGAAAGTAATAAACATGTGCGTAAATATTTTCCCGATGACTCATGTTCACATCGTATATAGGTACTTATATACATAGAATAAAACGCTAATAACTGGCCAGATTGTTCATAATTATTGAACACAACTTCTGCCGGCGTTACTAAACCGTTTGGAATAACCTCCTCCTTTTTTGGAAGTCGGTTAAAAATACTCCAGAGGTAAAGTTATTATTAAAATCGTCTAATTTCAGTACATATCTTGGCTGTACATTATATTTTTGTGATTTGTCCACTAACCGAAGGGTGGCCAGTAGCAGGTATTTTAGCCCAGGTATATTTAAATTGGGTAGTTTCCTGTAGTCGACGTAAATGATGTCACGCTTGCAGTTAAATGTTATTTCTGAAAATACGTAGAAAACATTCATGAAGACTTATTATTAAGCTTTTAGCGATTTTCAAATAATCATAAACTAAAAATAAGAAGGCAATTTGACCGTATAGAATTATGACGTCATAAACCTTTTTTCCATTCAAACTTCATACTTTCTGACCGTGTTGACACTTCATAAAAAGGAACTGATTTGATCTTTCAGTCGAGTACCCTATTGCGTCTGGATAATAACTATGACTAACCAAAACTACGTCGAATTTAAGTCGTTCTCACATCTCTCACATCTATGTACGCTGAAAAAAAATCTAAGAAACCTGGCTGGAAAGAGGGAAATAAGACGGTAGCTTCGGTGCTTTTGACAAGATTAATGAACTTCCTTCGATAAATAATATTCAGAAACATTTCACTCGGGAATACTAGTGTAGATACATAATAGTAGTTTTTTTATTTTTTTGGTAAATAATTTATTTAAGAGGATGGGCGTACTACGACAGGCAGGCCGTACGGTAGATTGCCACCTACTTAGTACTATAAAAAAACTTGACTTTATATATATATATATATATAAATATAATTGACTTACCTTCAATCGGTTTACAATTCAGCTCATCCGAGTTATCGTCGCAGTCTCGGTAGCCATCGCATCGTCTGGTCAACGAAACGCAACGCGTGTGGTCACATCGAAGTTCATCATCATGGCATTCTGCATACAAAAATAATTATCTATGTTTGCTAAATAAGACAACATATGCGTGAAACTTATGTGGATGCGCTCCATTAGTAATATTTAGTGCAATATATAAAGTAATGTTGGTGCGCATATTGCAAATGAGTACACGAACGCTAGAGTCTGTGCGGAAAGAGAAGAGTGCCGGTGCTATTTTATGTTTTTCTACTCCTGTACTTCTTTCTGTCATTTAAATGGTTACCAACTCTAATATAAAGACATACATTACTTAAGACTTGCAAAACTCTATAGTCTATTTCCCAAAAAAGCACTGCTAAGCGTGTTACAATGTCGCTATTAACGTATTCCTTGGTGCCACAGAGTACAAAATATCAATCTAATAATTTATATTCAGTGAGTCTTTAACTAATGTTATTTGAAATAATTTATATTACCAACTTAACAAACCGCCGAATTCAAACAATTTTAAATTAAAAAAATTATAATGTACGTAAATGCATTGCTGCCAACTTAAAAATAAAAATAAACAATTTACGTACACATATTTTATCGCCTATTTTTTTTTTAATTATAACATATTTTCATCAAAGTATACGCGAATTAAAAAAATAAGAAAGCCATAGATTTTGATTGACAGCTCGCTTTTTAATTTCTTCGTGGCGCTAAATTTTATTCATCTTGAAGTTGTTGGTTGTTGACTTGTTATAAACTGTTGAAAGTGAGAAAAATGTAGGAAGACGAGCCTAATTGTACTTACTACCGAAGAAATTTGTGTCGTGGCGCAAGAAGTATCAAACAATTTGCTGCTAGAAAAATCTCGGCGCAAATATAAATATTTAGACTTTTGTGTTTTATTAAAAAGTGCTTAGGGGTCATTCATTAACTACGTAGGGATCCCTGGGGGGAAAGGGTTCGAAAAATCTGTCGTTATTAATGAACGGCCCCTTAGTTGTAGAAAAACTATTATATATAGACTTTTGTTTTAAACTGAGCTAATTGGCTTAAAGAATACAATGGCCGATTCGCTCAGTTTAAAAATCTAAGACTAAATAGACAACGTTGCATAATTCGGGCATAAAACGCTTGTGGCGTCTTCCTTTGCGATACTTGCGATTGTCCTTACGTAATTAAAGAATGGCCCTTTAGTCGTAGAAAAACTGTTATTTGCAACGTTGTATAATTCGGTCTAAAACGCTCGTGACGTCTTTCTTTGCGATACTCGCTATTGTCGTTACGTAATTAGTGAACGGCCCCTTAGTCGTAGAAAAACTATTGTATGCAGCGTTGTATAATTGTGTCAAAAAACACTCGTGGCGTCTTTACTTGCGATGCTAGTCAAGGCTCGCATCGCAACCCACGCCACTCGTCTTTTTTTACCCCTATTATACAACAGTTGCATAAAATACTATTTTTGCTATGCTGACAACACTGTCACGTAATTATAGATTTTGAGTTATTTTGAGAGCATGAATGACCTGTATATTTATGTAAATAAATATGTTTTGAACGAATATACTGAGACTAATTATTCAGGGGTACTATTAAATAGGTAATAATTTAAAATTAAATACAACATATATATTAGTCATAGCGGACACTAGTTCTGTGACTTTTTGTTAGTCGATAGTGGGGCCTTTAGCTGATTTTTCCCGTTGACAAAACCAAATAATATTAATTGTCGCTGTTTAACTATGCACGGTTTTACCACGTTTCGACATTATTGTATACAAAAACCGCAAGGTTTATTTAATAGTATTCGGTTTTGTCAGTGGGAAAAAGGATCTAAAAGACCCACTATCTAATAAACAAAAATTCACAAAACGAGTGTCCGCTATGACTGGTATTTATGTTGTATTTAATATTAAATTTAATGTCTAAGGCTCGATTGCCATAATTCATAATGTTAGTTCCCGTTTCTTCCACGACTCGTCTCTTTCCGCACAGACTCTACCAACAAATACGCTGAAATTGGATACGTATCGGCTGCCAACCCAATGTTTTTTTATTTATTTATAATCTTAATAATACACCCATTGCAAATACTTTGCATTGGTCATTACCTATGAACCGAACGCTCACTTGATTTAATATAGAAAAGATCAGCGAGATCAAAGAGCTAAAAACCAAAATAAGTGTCGAGCAATTGTGACCTTCACACAACTGTGAGTATAGGTTGCAGAAGGAAGAGAGTCGATCGCCCCATCTAGAACGTTTATGACGAACTGACCATTTTTCAAAAAATACATTTTCTCTTTAACGATTTCCAATCCTTTCTGGTAGAGCACTTCGTGGTACCTATTTAGTTAGATAACTCGAGCTTATTTATATAAAATCTTTTAGATCTTTTCAACGAAAAAAAGTAATTAGTTACAACTGTTTTTTTCTTATATCATCTTTTTCAAAGAAAATATCTCACCGCTATTTACAGATGAATCCTCCGGATTTAGCACGCGAGATACTGGTTCTTCGGGTCCGCTATTCTCCGGAGGAGAACTCTCAGTTGATGTTGGTTGCGAATCTTCTCGGTTGTTCGGTTCATTATACGAATTGTCTTTATGTAAAGAATAAAAAAAAAGAAAAATTAAAAAATAGGAAAAAGAAACAAAAAAAAGGAAACAAATAACTCGTGCGACTACGGACCCAGTCTATTGGGCACGGATCATTCGCATCGTTTACTCCAAAGCAATTTCCCCTGCGACATTACTCCTAATTCAATCAAACTCCGCCAATCGCTTATTTTTCTCAAATATTTAAATAAGAGTCAGTAAAAAAAGCTGCATTAGTTTTTTTTTGTCTTTAATGGGATCCACAAGGTAGTTTAACCTGTAAGATTCTGCATTTCTCAGATTTTTCAGAGAAATCTCAGAGTTTGTGTCTCTTTTTGTTAAATTTAAACTGAAAATTAAAATGTAACTAAATAAATAAAATGACTAAATAAAAAGATTTGACTAAAGCAAGCTGTGTTTGTAAAATTATGAGCACTACGTTCATTTAACTTTTAAGCTTTAATGTCTCCTGTCCAACGGGTTTGAGCACTCATTTTAGTTCCCAGGTACCTAAGTACCTAAATTCTTTATAGACCAACTGTAATGCGCTTTCCTTGTCTTGGCTTACTAACAAGTCAACCCGTGTTTCCCGCTAACGTTTTCATTAACGGCCTTAATCTGAATGAATTAAAAGTTAGTGTTTGGCAAAGGGTTCAGCTTTTTGGAAAGATTACTTATGAATTAGTGGTCTCAGGTTCGATCCCTGGCATGAGTAAAATATTGTGATGATCACGAAAGTTTAATTCTAAGTATACCTATGTTCTATATTTATCCAACACTTCGGTAGACAAGGTGTCAATACAAGCGTATAGAAAGGAGTCCAATGGAAAATCAACCCACGCAAACCTAAAAACCTTAATATTTATCACCACATTTATCTTTAGGGCTTTATTGATTGGATAACCAAAATTCGCTGTCTAAAGATTCTATCACGCTTTGACAAACTTGCGATGGTTCCTTGATATTAAAGTATTTGTAAAACCTGGGTCGATGACATTGGCACTGAAGTCGGACTCGCTGACAACCACGCCCTCTAGTGAACGGCGCATCTGAATGTGGTTTCGCAGGATCTCCGTGATCTTGTCCATGTCATAGTAGCCCGTGGTCACGATGTCCAGCGTCACTTTGCATGAAAAGTCATCCGATGTGCGTGATCTGTAATCAAAAACAATAGAAAATCATACAAATATTTAACGAACTCTCAGTTTTGATGACTTGATATGACATTTATACATAATTGACGAAATATTGTAGGTGTTTTTTCAGAATGAGTTGTCCTCACTTTGTAAATAACATGTTAGTTAAGAACTTTTTACTTAATTATTAATTTGTATCGAAAGATACCAATGAGTCTAGCTTAAGCGCGACAAATTATAATTTGTCAACTGCATTTATCATAATAGAAGGTGCCCTCATCTTCCTTCGCGGTGAAGAAAAATCGTAACCCCCTATCTGCTTCAGCGTTGTCGGGTAAAAAATATCTTGTAATCATTTGCGGATGTCCAGTTATCCTTTACCAAAAAATGTTGAAATCGGTGCAACCGTTTTGACGTGATGAATTCGTAAAGACATATACATAATGTACATACGTATGTATATTATGTATGTGTACACACAATTCATAAATATATTTTTCGGTGTCACTGAGGCCTCCAAATGGCTCGTTTATCTCATTTGTAACTGTATGAGTATAGAGTATTTTACGTTGAAGCAAAAAAGAGGATTATGACTTTTTTCCTCCACGAACAAAGTTGCAGGTACCCTCTAGTCCTCAATGCCATAACGGCGTGATTGATGTTATAGTCAAGTCAAGTACACAGCTACGAGTAAATCCCGAGAAATAAATGAAAATGTCAGATGCGTAATTTAAATGCAGAGATGCAAATAATTGTACTTCTTACAAAAATGTATTCAGTTATTTTAAAAGACAAAGATACTTTGTTCTTAATTTTCTTAACATCAACATACAGCCACGCGAGATGAATGTAGGCGAGGTCTGAGGTGAGCAATGTAGTGGACTCAAAGATTAGCCCACATCCCCTTTTCTTTCCTTTAGCGCTTCATCTGACTACGTGTTTTGCATTATTATTTTAATCTCAGCCCAATGGGTACTGACGAAAAACTGCTGAATATCAAGCAATGTGGAAGTACTTTTAGTACTATTATCTCTTCCGTGGTGTAGTGTAAGTCCCTAGTAATGGAGACCAAGACTCACTTTGGGTCCTTATGACAACGAGTCATACCAGTATTAGCAAATTGTCAGTCATACACAAACTTAACAGGCTACGACGTGATTCGATAAGAATCTAGATTTGCCATTTTGGCATGGAAGCTACTCTTAAAAGCTATATAGTTGACATGAGTCAGAACCCCGATGAATAAAGGATTGGGGTTTTGTAATCTGTGTAAAATACTCACTTACATAGTCGCTATACACCGTGACTTCTCTACTAGAGGGGATATCAGTATTCGATATTTTGGAGCTCAGTTAGATAAAAACACAAAAACCACTAAAATTGTAGTTGGTCCCTCATTGACTTGTCAATAAATAATTTATTTTGACACATCAGTAACAGGAACAGTACTGAAATTTGAGCCTGAACCTACATTTTACCTTTTAAGAGGCTCAGTTTTCATTATTTATCTTCTTTTTTCTTGATTTTATCTTGAATTCTAAATATAGTATTCAATAAGTTACTACTAACTGTATTCTAACGAGGCTCGCCCTTTGAGTGCCAGATATCATCCTATTCCTCGCCTGTTCCTCGTAGATCTTATTGACTGCGTTGGCCAGGGACTTAGAGAAGTTCTGGAACTGTGACGAGTCTCTGTTGGAGTACTCGACCTGGTACGGCTGCATCGCCACGAAAGTGACGCGGAGAGTCTCTGCACACAAATAAGCAATCATTTAAACATTGTATCCAGTGGCATCAGTTTATTGGCGTTTATACTAGTATCTAAGAATGTCTAGAAAGAATCTTGTCAATTTGATGTCTAGATATATAAAGATAAGGGTGTTAAGTTGCATATAGTAAAAAAAATATCCGTTAGGATGATGGATTCTAGAATAGAGAGCGCAAACGGACTAACATAGCGCCTAGGACGCTTTTTTACTAGGAACAGAGCCTATGTCGAACAGTGGACTTGAAAAAGCGGAGAATAAATTGGTCGTGGCACCGCGATATCTCAAATCGAGGAATATCTTGAAATTGTAACTGATATCTATTTTTCATATTCGAACTTGCAATATGTGACCTCTTTGAGGGCGATAAGGCTCATTATAGCAAAATTGAATGTAAAAGGTGAAAATATCGCACCTGACATTTTTACTTTCAAAGAAATATCAAAACGGTTACTTTGAATACAGAACATCTTGACTTTGACTTGACTTGATATCACTAAATTAAATTTAATTATTTAAGTATCTGCGTCATAGAGACGGAAGCCCCATCAACTGAGGCCTACTAAAGTTAAATATACATCGTAAACTTTTTTCATCTGGCATTTGTTTTGGATGTACTTACTTTCTCTCGGTTCAGCGTCCCCCAAACCCGTCGCACCAGAGCCGTCTACGTCCACATCAGCATCCGCATCATCACTGAAAAACAAACCAGTTTGCCTTATTAATCACTTACTTAAAACAGTTTATAATCAACCAATGGGGAAAAAAAAGGAGTGTTATAAACTTGTAACTTTTTTAAAGGCTAATAGATCGAGAGTGTTCTTAGCTATGACCTAAAGATAGTTTGTTCAGCCATTTCAAAATGGATCCTATTGTTACCCATAATCTTTAAAAGTCATAATATAATATATGACATAAAATAAATTGACACTATTTTGAAACCGTTTCCAGGATCTTAAGGTCACCATATAGAACCTATGAGGTTAAGTAAGGTTTGTTTTATGAATATCCCGAAAAGTGCAATGTTTAATAGAACATTTTCGTTATTTTTTGTTTCATTATTATCAGTTTCAGCCAATCCGTTTCTGCCTAACCGTAATAGGTTATTGAGGAAAAGATGGCCCTTTAGCCATTTGACCGCCGGTTGTTTACCTTTCCTTCATCCACCTCCCCGCGACGTGTTCCTCTCTACTAAGGGTCATGATTCCCTTTATGGGAGAACAATTTCTCTTTTATGATGTTCCTACATTTATGTCTGTCATTGGCGACATGGAGGGCATCATGTAGCTTGCTGTTGAGTGTTGAGCGGATTTGGTCGGGCTATATGATTGAACTGCGGCCCCTCAGTCTCCTTCCATCGATCTTTCCAGTAACAAGCAGCTGCTCTAGGTTATGTCCATTTTTTCGGGCAATGTGACCAAAAAACTCAAAAATCCTTCACAGGCAGGTGGTGGAGAACCTTGCTTTTACGTTATGTTCGCTTAGAATACACACGTTTGTGCGGAATGCGGTCCATGAAATTTAGAGCGTCTTTTGCCATCACCAGATCTTAAAAGCATCAATACGATCACGGTCGGCCTTCTTTAGAGTCCATGAGTCTGAGCCGTAGTTAAAGATCAAGAACACCAGAGTCACTTCTTCATCTTGCAAGATATGCGGTCTTTCCATATTCTCTGCAGTTGGGACATTGCGCTTTTGGCCATACCGATGCATAGCAATACATCTCCTAACTTTCTTTTAGCAAGAGCCTGTGTTGCCAATATATAAAAGTGCCCGGGTAGACAAAGTCATCTACTTTTTCCAGGTACAAGGGCACCTGTGATGGGGAGTGAGTTGGTACGGTCTACCATCATATTTTGATTTTGAAGTGGTTGATTGGAGTGATGGCTCTTATTACACCGTTTCAACGGCTGTAATCCACTCCATTCAACACGAGAATTTTTCCATTACATAACCGCACAAGTGCGTTATCATTGAAGTTTTTTTAAACGTCAGTAAAGAGTACAACAATAAATGTACACAATTTGAAGCAATGAAATTTAAAATAGAATTATGTAAATTTAGAATATAATTGTGACTGTTTTTGGAAAACGTCCCACTTTGTCGATATGGAGTTATGAGTAGTTCCTAATACTACAGATCATACGCTATCTTTTGGTGACAGATATATCTCTAGGTGTTATAGTTATTTTTTTTAATTCTTCAAATTTGCAAAAGTGAAAAAGCGACAATTGAGAAAACGTTGGTTAAAGTTTGGGACGGCAAAAAACAACTATATTTGTATTATTAAAAATATTTTTTTTAAAATAACTATAGCAGTTAGATACATAATTTTTTCACCGAAAGATAGCTTATGCTTTGTTATATTATAAACTACTCATAACTCCATATCAACAAAGTAGAATTTTTTCCCTAAAACAGGCACAAATATGATATCGACGATTTTTTTGGGTATTCGACAAAGTGGGACGCTGGGCACTAAACTTTGAGGCCTTAAAAAGGTGCTTAAGAGGGTTTATACCCGCTTAACTGGCAACGTGGCATATCTTTTGGTTTTCCTTGATTATTTTGAGAAATATGAATGTAACTTGAACATGTTTTCAATACATTCATTAGGTTTTCGGTAGTTCAATTCAAATTTTCATGTTTATTGCCACAACTAAGGCTCTAAAAATGAATTCATGTTTATATCTTGTTTTGTAATTAAATAAAGGCAAAAGCGGGTGATAGGTGAATTAAACGCAACATGATTCCTAAAGATGTAGGGTATGAATTGAACATACCTTTAAGTTTCATTCAAGTACCACAAAATAATGAAGCAAAATGAAAAAATATGCGACGTTGCCATAGGTTTATTATAGTATATTCTATCAGTTTTCATTGAACGTCGATTTTCGGTAGGTTTTGCCATATTTCACTAAACTGCCCGTAAGTCCGTAACTAGAATCGACTTAGTGGGACGTGTTACTAAACTCACTCACAATCATGCACTCAAACATGAGTTACTGATGCCGGATGAATGAAAAACTTATTGACTACAGAATGGTGTACACAAGTTTAATCTTGACGAAATTTTATTTACTTGAAAGTAAGGTACGGTTTTTTTTTGCTTCTTTCCTCACAAGTGTGTTAAAAAACGTAGTTTGAAACTTGTGTGCTTGGTCATTACACTCTCGGCTCTATACAGCTCCCGTCTACGACTTGGGCTGCAAAATATAGCCTCAAGTGTAATTACTAACATACTACACTTGTATCATCATGTACTTTTCTGATATCCCTCTCCATCGTATAATTTTTCAATATATCTAGCCCACCTATCAGTTATTTCTTTGTCAGTATTTTACCTTCGTTGTACTTCGTTTTTTATGTCTTTTCTAATTATGTTGTACGCCTGGTCTATTTCAACTTTCTTAAACAAATCCTCTATTTTGTTGCATGTTGCTTTTTACATCATTTTCTTTTTGACGACGTTTTTCAACACACTTGCGAGAAAAAAAGCAAGAAAAGAATCGTACCGTACTTAAAATTTCGTCTAGGTTATACTTGGGTAAACAATCCTATAGTCCGTAAGTTTTCAAATCCGTCATCAGTACTTCAAATTTACGTACCTACCTACATAATTATTCTATTTTAAATATCGTTTCTTGAAATTATTTACTCATTATTGACATTTTTAGAAAATAATACTTCAATATGAAATATCTGGCAAAGCAAAGGCAAAGGCAAAGGCTAATTGGGCGATCAGTCAAACATTAATAATATAATAAACTGAATAATTATAACAATTTAATACAAACAAAATATTATTTTGTGTTGAAAACTTAGTATTTTTTTTTTCTTTTTATAAGTACTACTTTTGATATATTAAAATAATGTTTCTGGTGTGTACATAAAAACTATTTGCTGACGTTTAATAAAAACTGTAATGCAAACGCACTAGTGTGATTATGATCTGTTAAAAAACACACGTGTGTAATAGACTGGATTACAGCCATTAAAACAGTGTAATAAGAGCCACTTTACAAGCAAGTGTGTGAAAAAATAACAAATAGAAGATAACACTGAAGACAAATAAGGTCGTACTATACTAAGAAAAGAGTATGAAAAATCCTTAAACAGTATTAATAATGACAAAGCAGCTGGTTTAGATGATATTACATAGAATTTTTTAAATACGCTAATTGCGATCCCATACGTGATGACATTTTCGATCTAATACAGAAAATGTACTCAACAGGCATAATTCCGAAAGATTTTCAGAACACAAAAACATTTATTTTAACGATAAAACCAAATACACTCAAATGTAAAGATCACAGAACTATAAGTATCATATCCCAAGCAAGCAAAATATTAATGAAAATCATTCAAAACAGAATAAGACTAAGAGTCGAAGCTTGTTTAGGGCCTGACCAGTATGGATTTAGGGGGCAGATGGGTACGAGAGAAGCAATAGTTGCCCTGTGATTGATAGTTGACCGACGCTTAGACCTAGATTTAGATACCCATTTAGTTATTATAGACCTACAGAAGGCCTTCGACAAAATCGATTGGAAAAATATGATGGACGTATTGAAGGGAGATTTGGACTTTCGCGATGGAAGGATAATATACCAAGAAATGACAATAGTAGTCGGGAACCAAAAAGGGAACGTAAAAATAAGTCAAGGAGTTCGACAGGGCTTTCCGCTTTCGCCACTTATATTTAACTAGCTTCTGCCCGCGACTTCGTCCGCCTTAAATTCGTTTATCGCGGATAAGGGTATTTTTCCGGGATAAAATGTAGCCTCAAACCCGGGACTCAAACTATCTCTATACCAAATTTCATCAAAATCGGTTCAGTGGGTTAAGCGTGAAGAGGTAACAGACAGACAGACAGACACACTTTTGCATTTATAATAAGAATATGGATTTGGCAAAAAGGTATTAATTTTAGCGCCACCTGTTAGTTTAGCAAAGTACTCGATACTCGTGGGCTCGTAACACATGATTGAGAGAAGTTTGCACCTCCTTCCTAAGTAGCGCAATAAGATTCAGGTGGTTACCCCCTTCGACCGATTAGTGAAGTTTGCATCAAAATCTGTTCAGCCGTTTTCACGTGATACGCGTACAAATAAACAGACAAACAGATAAACAGACAAACAGACAAAAATTCTAAAAACTGTTGGAACGTGTTCTGTTATCGATTTTAAGTATCCCCGGCCAATTTTTTTTCGAATATCTTCCATGTACAGACTTTCGACCCTCTTCAGCTTTATTATATGTATAGATAGATGTATTTTTACAACATGCCATTAGAAAGTTAACAGAAACATCTACAGGACGGGTCAAAATTCTTCGGCAAATTATTAAATTTGTACGTTTTGCTTTTGCAGTTGCAGAGAACAGTAGAGAACTTCGGGCTCTGCTGCTAGAAATTAATAAAGTATTCTTGGAAAGGGGTCTCAAAATTAATAAAAACAAAACCAAAACTATAATTGTCTTCAAAAGAATAGTCGATACTACAATAACATTAGAAAACATTGAAATAGTAGAAATGAAGTCGTTTAAGTACTTAGGCATATTATTATCAGGGTAGCGATACTGAAAAAGGCATTTAACCCTAAAAGAAGCCTACGTTATGCTAAAATATTTAGCTCCTTCAGGAAAAAACTGGTAAAGGTGTACATCTGGCGTCTGGCATCTGGAGTATAGTCATCTACGGCTGCAAAACCTGGACTATGACCCCAAGAGACAGAGAGAGATTGGAATCGTTCGAAATGTGGTGTTGAAGGAGGATGGGAATGATCGGTCGAACAGGAAAGAAAAATAATGAGGAAGTTTTAAATATACTTAGTGAAACGAAAAAAGATCTTTATTTAAAATAATTGAATACAGGAGAGGTCAAAATGTTAGATCATCTCTTACGGCACGATAATTACATTAGGACCATAAAAGAAGGAAAAATAGAAAGGAAAAGGAAGGGGAAGACCAAGAAGTACATATATGGAGCAAATAATAGAAAAAATAAATGATTCATAATATAAAGAAGTAAAAAAAGTGGAATGTAGAATAAGGTAGAAATTACTCCACCGGCAAGAGACTAACTCTGAAACTCGCATTATATGATAAAAATTGGTAGTCTGACAGAAACAGGAACATTGGTAGTCCTGGCGGACCCATATTAATAATAAAAATTACTGGTGGGCTAGTATTATACTACTATATAGTGAACCTACACTCTAACTCCCTTTAGCTCGAGTTCCACATAGGTACCTACTTCCATCAGTTTAGGTTGAGCCAATGAAACTAAATTTTGATGCAGCTATCGCGCAGTAAACGCCATCATGACAGGATGGCGTAGCCCAGCTCAGTCCTCGTCGATACGGTATGATGTATTTCCCACACACTGTTCGAAAAACTGGTAAAAAGGCCTGTCTACAAATCTACCAGTTTCAGCACCTATAGCCCAATTACACCAAGCAACTCTTCCTAGAATATTACGTGGGATTATTACTTCTCTATCTACCCGCGCGAGGGTGACCAGTCATAGAACAAGCGTGCTTAGTCAGTCAAGCGTTAAAAGTACGGGTGCTAGTCCACCTTGTTTGATGCACTTACCGGGTGTCTTCGACGGGATCCTCGGTTCCTTCCTCGTTGTACTCCGGTGCAGCCGTCGTAGTTGACGAGGATGTCAATGCTGGAACATTTAAAATCAACTTTGTATAACATTATTATACAAAAAAGCGCTTAACAAAAAAGAAGGTTTTTTCTCTTAATTTTTCTATAATTTTTTAGTTTCTTTACCTACTCGCAGTTGTTTTTCCATAGAATATTTTGAGACGCTTGTATTCTCGTTTCTGGTTCAAGAAACGGATCTCAAGTAAGATAAGCCAAATAAGTAAATATTCTGGAAAAAAATTGATGTACGAGTAGGTGCAACTTGGAAAAGGTCCAGAAGTATGTTTGTTGTGGTTAGCTTGTGTGTGTGTGGCTTTAGTTCCACGTCATAGACTAGTTATTTGGAACAGTACAGACATAATGTCGAATTAACTTTCAACTCATTTTAAAGCATCTTTTAAAATAAGTATTATTTTCAATCATTACTCGTATACTTTTAGCCTTCTCACAAAGTAGCTTAAGCTACTTGTCTTTTCAAACATGTACATGTTTCACAGTACATTGATGTACTCATAAGGGGACTAAAGAAGTTTACTTACGATAAAAGTTAAGGAACGACCACTGCCGTTTTATTCGCGACAGATGGCCGATGAGACTGTCGTCATGCTCCTTGACCTCAAGGAACTCGTTGGAAGCATCTTCCTCGCCCTCCCAGTAGATGTCCTCCGACGATGCCTGAAAAATATTAAACAAAAACATTAATACTGCTTAATAGATTCGGGATTTGAAAGTTGAACAAAATAGATTCGAGAAGTTATAATTAATGGGCGGCTGACGGATAGAATTTACGTCAAAATCATGATTGTCGAACGATATATTCTATACTATTATAAAGTTGTAAAAATGAAATGTCGGTACATTTATGATATTTAAAAAAATATATTGTAACAGAGTACGGAGGACACTGAATCTATTTTTTTTTGTATACTTATTTGTATACTAGCTTTTGCCCGCGACTTCGTCCACTTTAATTTCGTTTATCGCGGATAAGCGTATTTTTCCGGGATAAAAAGTAGCCTCAAACCCGGGACTCAAACTACTCCATACCAAATGTCATCAAAATCGGTTCAACTGTTTAAGCGTGAAGAGGTAACAGACAGACAGACAGACACACTTTCGCATTTATAATATGAGTATGGATTTGGCACAAAGGTATTAATTTTAGCGCCACCTGTTAGTTTAGCAAGGCACTCGATACTCGTGGGCTCGAACAAATGTTTGAGAGAACTTTGCACCTCCTTCCTCTGTCAACTCAATCAAATGTAGTGGTTACCCCCTTCAACCGATTAGTTAAGTTTGCATCAAAATCTGTTCAACCGTTTTCACGTGATGCGCGTACAAATAAACAGATAAACAGACAAAAATTCTAAAAACTGTTGGAACGTGTTCTGTTATCGATTTTAAGTATCCCCCCGCCAAGTTTTTTTCGAATATCTTCCATGAACAGACTTTCTGCCCTCTTCAGCTTTATAATATGTATAGATTCGTGTGTGTCGTTGTGGCTTCATCACGCCATCAGATAAATAGATTTTAACTATTTTTGGAACACAGGTAGCTGACATAGGCTGGTAGAATATTTTTTACCCGATTACACCGAAGTAAAACAGGGCTATGACATTTTTCTTTTCCGCGAACGAATTTGCGGGTATACCTTCTAGTAGGCTATAAATTGCATCTCTATGCGGACGAAGTCGCGGGCAACAGTTAGTACCTTTATAAAGTTGTAAAAATACAATACAAATACATTTATTGAACCAACATAATATACAGACGTACGGCTAAATTCTAAAATACACGCTTAAATTCTGATTTTTATATATCCTGAACTAGGGTTCCCCCTGTGTTTTAGGCAAAAGGAAAGCCTAATATTACATTATTTTCTATAAAATAAATATTCATCTATATTATAATAATTATAATAAAACGTACAGTAACTTAAGTACCAAAATTTACACAAAACTACTTAAAAAAAAGGTAAAACAAACATTTATTTCACGACAGTGACTGAATTCTCTGTATCTTCGTATATGTAGTATTTGTTTTACTGTGTTTGTAGTGAATCACGGAACGTATTCTTACATTGAGCGTAGCTAAGGGGGTAGAGGTCCAATTTCGCATTTAATCTATTGTAAATAAGCGGTCCTAGAAATATGAAAAATCTTGAAGAGAATGTCCGTACATTGAAGATATTTACAAAAAATTTATTGTAACGTTATACTTGAAGTCATTAAATCATTTTTTTTGTATGTTTGTATGTGTCGATGTGGCTTCATCACGCCAAATCTGCTAAACGGATTTCAACAATTTTTAATACACGGGTAGCTGGGTACTGTACGATTACTTTGAGTTTACCACTGACATATGCTTTTATTCCATTGGATATTCGACTTTAACACTAATAAAAAAGAGTTTCTATTACAAACAAACGACGTTTAGACAGTGTGTAAGTAACATAAACTCTTTTACATTAGTGTTAAAATCTAATATCCAATGGAATAAAAGCATATGTCAGTGGTAAACTCAAAGTAATCGTACTGTATCTCCAAATGGTTGTAGGATACATTTTACCTGATTATGCTAAAGAAAAATAGACGAGTTATGACTTTTTCTCCTTCGCGAACGAAGTTGCGCGCGCCTTCTAGTTTCATACTAAATACGATAGTACTCTACTTATGAACATACGCTTAAAACATGAAAAACGGCTAAGAGCATGTCGGACCGTGCTCAGTATAGGGTTGCGCAGCCGTATATACTAAAAAACGCACAATACCTATGAAAAAAATGCGACATGAAAAAGTGCACTAGCAAAATAACGTACCTCCACGGCACTTACGCCCTTTTGTTGAGAAGCGCCGTTTTTCGGCAATAAATCGAAAACGGTATGTCCGATCGTGTTGAAAACAATTTTAGTTGGAAGTATTTATTAAGCTTTATCTTTGTAATTTTGTACTTTTTTAGTAAAATGCCTGTGACATACGGACGTATGGACGGATGGACATGACAAAACTATAAGAGTTCCGTTTTTGCCATTTTGGCTACGGAACCCTAAAAAATTGAATAATTACTAGCTAAAGACTAAAATGCCTAAATTTGGAATAGCCTATTTTTATTAATTTACCCTATCTTCTTCCTTACGAGCTGGCTGTTTTAGAAATTTACATACAAATTTAAATTCATTGTAAATATGTATCAGTTATGTATAATTGAATTAACAAATTGGGTATGCATGGGGCATTCAATATTACATGGAAATTTGAAATGCTGTGCAATATACAAGTCAGATATTTCAGTGTAGACAGAGGTATAATCCAGTATTTTAAACAATTGGATGTAAGTTACTACCTCGCACATAAACTTAAATAACTAGAATTTATGTATTTTATTTAATGTTTTCCCATACAAACTTTCACTCCCCTTTTCACCCTGTTATGGGATGGCGTTTGAGAATAAAAACTACCTTAAGTCCGTCCCGGGGTCCCAAACTATCTCCATACCAAGTATCATCTAAATCGGGTCCGTGGTTTAAGCGTCAAGAAGTAACAGATAGACACACAGATAGATAGAGAGGGTTACTAAGGCATTTATAATATCAGTATGGATTGTAATAAACCTAATCTAGGAATTTAAACGAATAAAGAGAATATAGTACTAAAAAAGAAAAGATTCCATTTTATGAAATAATACTTAGTTATATGCTATAAAAACCGTTTGTCAATCCCGACTCCACATGGTCTTGACTGCGCTGCCGCTAAAATGCATATAAAGCGCCTAGTACAGGCAGGGCAGCCTCCACCTGCTGGCGGAAAGGCTGACGACAGCCAGCGAGAGAGCCGGAGCAGCGTACTCGTAGCGCCTCAGCAGATATCGGTTCCACAGTACATACCTATACCGTATCAGCTTATGCACATAAAAATAATTAGTGTACTCTTTTTTATCGCAGATTTTTTTTTCCACTGAAAAGTAGCAATTTATGGCCTTTTATTTATTGGGCTATGTAAGTAAAACTGTAATTAGAGTAAATTATTTAGTAGGGCACGAAAATATAGAACATATCATTCCAATATACAAGCAGACCTAAGAAGAGCATGATAAAGGATATTTTTGTGAAACTTAATCAGAATCCGAATCAGTTGTTAGGTGTATGACATGTTATGAAAATCTAATTTTATAGGTTTTATCATAATGATCAAGAAGCGGTAGGAGAATAAATCGAGTAAAAACAATAGGGTACTTGACTGACATATCAAATCAGTTGCTTTTTATAAACTGTCAAAACGGTCAGAACGTATAAAGGTTGAAAGGAAAAAAGGTTTATGTATGACCTCATGATTCTATACGGTCAAATTGCCTCCTTATTTTTAGTTTTTAATCATTTTAAAATCGCCAAAAGCTTAAAAATATGTATTCATGAATGTTTCCTCGTATTTTCAGAAATAACATTTAACTGCAAGCGTGACATCATTTATGTTGACTACAGGAAAGTATCCAATTATGTGAGCCAATACAGGTCCAGCAGTAACGCCGCTTGAATGAATTATAGTTACTGAATTGAGCTTTTGTTAGCTACAGTTGCATTCCTGGTTTGTTAAAAGCTATTACGTTCGAACGGGTACCTAGATTTACTATTTATACTAGAGCAAAAGAAGATCGAGAATCGAAAGACGGGTCAAATAAATTAAGATCGTGTTACTTATATACCGATGGATATATAGGTACAGTGTTACGACCCAAATACGACTTTAGCGATTGGGCAACAGCGCCGAACACGCCCCGCCCTTAAAACCATTCGTCGGCCCCTTTTGGCGCAGATACTTGTAACGAAAATAACTTTCTACTTATAATGCTATATATCAACGATCCTACAATGAGGTAAACAATGCTATCTTTGAAGTAGTAAATTGGTTTAACATAAATAATTTATTGTTGAATGAGAAAACGACTAAATGTGTTAAGTTTGTCACGAGTAACGTAAAACACGAGCAAGCAAGCGTTATGGTTAAAGGTGAGGAACTGGAACTAGTTAATAGTACAGTCTTTCTCGGTATAACAATAGATTCTAAGCTCCAATGGGGTCCCCATATTGCTAATCTCTCGAATAGACTGAGTTCTGCAGCTTTTGCAGTAAGTAAGATTCGTCAATTAACAGACGTGATAACGGCTCGATTAGTGTATTTCAGTTATTTCCACAGTATTATGTCGTATGGCATCTTACTATGGGGCAGTGCTTCCGACATTAATACTATATTTGTTCTGCAGAAGCGGGCTGTTCGTGCGATATATAAAATGAACTATAGAGAGTCGCTTAGAGATAAGTTTAAGGACATTAATATAATGACAGTGCATTGTCAATACGTTTATGAGAATATTAAATATGTACATAAAAATATTACCGACTTTAAGAAGAACTGTGATATACATAATATTAATACTAGAAATAAGCATAAGCTCGCAGTGCCTGCTACTAGGCTCCATAAAATAAGGAGATCATTCATTGGTAACTGTGTGAGATTTTATAATAAACTTCCTAGCAGCATAACTGAGTTGTCTCTTTGGTAAATTCAAAAATATTGTGAAACCAAAAAAATATTTTCTAAAGCTTATTATAGCACACAAGACTACATGAATGATGAAGCCGCGTGGGATTAATGTAAATAGTAGCGTCATGTAGGTATATGAATAATTATTTTAACGAATACCTAAGGTATTATTATTATTTTAATCTTAATAGTTTTATGTACTCTGACATTTAGAATTTTATTCTAGACACATTCTACATTATTTATTTTTTATTGACAATCCTTTTGGGATTTATCTTATTGATTATTTTAATTTTAAAAATGATGATTTTATCAATAATATTACACTTAAGTTAAATGATCTGATTAGGTTTTTCTGGGTTTCCCTAGTCCTTGCAGCAAATGTTGGATCATATTGTATTTCTCCCAGCAAACATTCACTCTCATGTAACTGACATTTCGAAAGTGCTTGTAACTAGGCCTACTTGAATAAAGAATATTTTGATTTGATTTGATTAAAGGAACTAATACTGTTTATTTTGCTTTAAGTATATACTTAAGCAACTAATATTTACTTGCTTAAAAGGTACACGTCGCCCCTACCATTGTTACTGCTCAGTTGTAAAGAATATATAATTAGTCTAAGATCCGAATATATAAAGAATTTTCGTGTAAACGGATGACCGGTTACGCAATATTTTATATCATATTTAATGAGCTACAAAACATATCGCAAGTAGGTTGCCTAGAAAAATCCCGACAAGACTGTGATAATTAGAAATCCAGTGTTATTCGAGTCCTGCTCCTAGCAAGATCTAAGCAGTGTGGAGTTATTTTATATTGGCTATTGACATTTACAGGCAAAAAAAATATAATTTTCAGATTTATTTCTTGGGTAACTAGTTATACGAGCTACCTTCATAGCATGTTTCAAGTTTCTACGACAACTGGAACTACCCTATAAGTTTTCGTTGGACGGCAATTTGTATGGAACAAATCACAGTCACAATATGCACTATGACTTGTGCATAATATTACTTTATACTGTGCAAATCACAGTCACAATATGCACTTTGACTTGTGCATAATATCACTTTATACTGTGAAAATCACAGTCACAATATGCACTTTAACTTGTGCATAATATCACTTTATACTGTGCAAATCACAGTCACAATATGCACTATGACTTGTGCAAAATATCACTTTATACTGTGCAAATCACAGTCACAATATGCACTATGACTTGTGCATAATATCACTTTATACTGTGCAAATCACAGTCACAATATGCACTTTGACTTGTGCATAATATCACTTTATACTGTGAAAATCACAGTCACAATATGCACTTTAACTTGTGCATAATATCACTTTATACTGTGCAAATCACAGTCACAATATGCACTATGACTTGTGCATAATATCACTTTATACTGTGCAAATCACAGTCACAATATGCACTTTGACTTGTGCATAATATTACTTTATACTGTGCAAATCACAGTCACAATATGCACTATGACTTTATACTGTGCAAATCACAGTCACAATATGCACTATGACTTTTCCTCCTCCGCAACTTCGTACGCGGAGGAGGAAAAGTCATAACCCTCTTTTTTCTTCAGCGTAGTCGGGTAATAAGTATCCTATAACCATCTGGAGATACCCGGCTACCCGTGTGACAAAAATAGTTGAAATCGGTTTAGCCGATTTTGCATGATGAAGCCACAACGACACATACAAACATACATAAAATCAAAAAAATATATATTTTCTTTTTAGTGAACTCCAAATAGTACGTAACAACCATTTTTTTGAAAATATCTTCAATGTACAGACATTTCATTTTTACAACTTTATAATAGTATAGACTACTCTTATACTTTAATTGACGGTTTGGCTCAGTGGGAGTAACGTTGCCTGCGAAGCTGAGGTCCTGGGTTCAAATCCCGGTAAGGGCAAATATTTGTGTGATGAGCATAAATATTTGTTCCTGAGTCTTGGATGTTTTCTATGTATATAAGTAATATATTTATTAAATATATCGTCGTCTAGTAGCCATAACACAAGCCTTATTGAGCTTACCATGGGGCTAGTTCGATTTGTGTAAAATTGTCCCTTAATATTTATTTATTTAATTATACTACTACTGCTATTATACAATAACAACAACTCCGGAAACGCGTAGTTATTGGCATAGCTCTTAATTATTTTTCATCGTCATCGTCATTTCAGCCATAGGACGTCCACTGGTCTCAGCAAAATATTTCCTCATGGGCTGGATAGATACGACCCGCATCCAGCGAGTCCCTGCAACCCTAACCAGATCGTCCGACTACCTTGCAAGGGACCCGCCACGCTGCGCTTGCCGGTACGCGGTCTCCACTCATGACTTTTTTTTGCCCCAACGGCCATCTGTTCTCCGAACTATGGGCCCTGCCCATTGCAACTTTAGTCTGCTTACCCTGTCTGCTATGTCGGTGACCTGGGTTCGTCGACAAATATTTTAAAAATATCATAAACCTCTAAAAATCTCATTACTAACACGCCTTAATGATATGTTGTAACCAGGCATTATCAAAAATATAAGTAATACGGACTATTTAAAGTTCACTAAATCCAAATAGTTTTTTTTTCGTATTTTATTTATGTTTGTATGAGTCGTAGCGTCATGACACCAAACAGCTAAATATATTTTGGATTACAATACTTTTGGCACACGGGTACATATTCAATTCACAGATGGTGATAGGATACTTTTTACCCATCTACAGTGAAGTAAAAAAGACGGCTACAATTTATTTCTCCTCCGCGAACGATGTTGCGGACTCTTTGTATTATTTAATGATTTTCTACACAGAAGCAGTACCTGCATGCTATTTGGCCAGTTCGTATTAAGTTTTGTATACAATTAATTGGTTTTTTTTATTGAAACTCATTTTTGACTAATAGTGCTCATATCTCTCAACTTTAAGTAATATGTTCATTCCATGCGATTTATGTTTTTTTTGTAAATATTTTTTATTTTAACTGAATACTTCAATGTGGCACTAAACTCGATAGCTAACGTCTGTCGGAGGGACCATAACGGGTTGCATAAAATTCCAAGTCATATTATTGATGGGTATAACTAGTTTGGCCATACGCATAATTTTAAGCATAACGGTTAATAGTCATAATTTTTGACGCATAATGTTAATAACCATAACGATTAAAAGCATACATTGTTATATTCATAATTTTTTTGTGCATAAAAGCTTGAAGCATAACTATGGACGGGCATAATGGTTTTCCGCATAACGTTTCAAAGCATAATACAATCACCATAATAGTATTGCGCATGTAACTTTATATTGCGCATGTGACAACCATTTTTGAACCCAATATTCTTGTGAGCAGAATCAGAATCAGAATCAGAATCAGAATCAGAATCTTTTTTAATTGTTAAACATAGGTATAATACATGTTGGGGAGTATACAATTTTGACCTCTATGTTTTACCCATAAAAATAGGTGTACAAAAATTAGCCTAACATGCTACATGCATTTAATTGATTCGTGAGCGTACAATGTAGACAATATATTACATAATATTAATCTGTTACGATATTATTAACTATAATTAATTACTTATATCAAATTTGAAAATAATTATCTATAAACAGCCATCATCATGTCATCATATTATGTCATTATGTCGTTTCAGTAATCCTTGATTGAGTAGTAGCTTCCTTCTGTAAGAATCGATGTTAATTCTGTCTTAAACTGGCGAAAGCCAGTTTAAGTGAATCTGGAATTTTATTGTAAATTTTTGACGCCATACCCAGGATACTACTTCTCATCAAAGCCGTGTTACTTCTGTTTAAGCCTCTTAGTTTTCTTTCGTCCTGTGAACGTGTTGGGAAACTGCGACCTTCTACTACTTTATTAAATAAATCAGGGTTAGCCTTAACAAATATGCCCACTACAAGAATATATAATGAAGGTAGCGTTAAAATCTTGAGTGATTTGAAATAAGATACGCAGCTCTCTATTACGGACAGCCCACACATAGATCGTATACAGCGTTTTTGTGCTTTGAACACCATATCTTTATGTGCTGAGTTTCCCCAGAAGATTATACCATATCTCAATATTGAGGCTACAAGTCCGTGATATGCCATTAAAACTGCCTCACGGTTTACAATTTTGGATAAATTAAACAGTGCAAATGCTGATTTACACAATCTTTTACACAAACTATCCATATGGAGTTTCCAGTTAAGCTCATCAATAATCAGTCCCAAGAACTTTGTTTCTTCAACTTCATCTATTTTATTTCCTTCATAGTTAATTTCTAAATTAGGTATTTGTGTTCGCTGATGAAAGTGCATCAAGTTCGTTTTATTCAAATTAATTAGTAGATTATTATTATTTAGCCATTTGATTATATCTCTTAATACATTATTAATGTCTTGTTCATAGTCGTCAATATTATTGTTAGATTTAATAATTGATGTGCTATCATCAGCGAAAAGCACCATAGGATGATGAATATTATTAGGTAAGTCATTAATATATACAAGGAACAGAAGCGGACCCAACACACTTCCTTGTGGGATACCAAACTGAATAAAATGTCTGTCTGATAAGTATTTGTATTCCTTTTTCTTCATAGGACATATTCTTGATATTTCTGTGTATTGTTGCCGTCCACTTAGATAAGATTTTATCCCTCTTCGTATTTCTCTTTAATAATTCATTTAAAAATATATTTCCGGATAGCTCTACCTATTATAAAAGAAACCTGCTGTCCTGCTGTCATGTTTCTAGCCGCAGCTTAACATTAAAAATCACACATTACTTATGTGAACTGTCAACCCCCATCTTAACCCCTTCAAGGGATGAATTGTAAAAGATGCCCTTATCATTGTTTTTTGCTGTACATTAGGTTGTGACCGAAGATTTAAGCGTCTAACTTTAAAAACGACATGTTTCCCATACAAACTTTCAAATTTTTTTTAAATATTTTTTTTTTAAACCCCTTTTTGGGATAATTTGTTATAGCAACGCTAAATCATTTGGTTTTTTTTAGTAAGAAACCTTTATACAAAGATTCAAGTTTATAACTTTCCAAATAAACGATTTCTATACAACGGTTCAGCCCCTATTTCACCCCCTTAGGGGTTGAATTTCGAAAAATCCTTTCTTAGTATACGTCCACGTACTTTAAAAAATATATATTCCAAATTTCTTGGTTAGATCTTTAGCAGTTTAGGCTGTGCGTTGTCTGTCAATAGGTCAGTTACGCAAGAGTTTTAGAATATGTACTTATAGATAATTCTTCGGAATAAAAATTTCAGAGTTAATAAAAAGTGATGATTATCCATTTCTTGTTGAAAAGAACCCGTTATATGTATTTATCTTATTTTTAAACCATACTTTGCTACTAACGTGTCAAATTGGTTTCCTAGCAACTGTTTGTTGATATAATTCTACGCAATAGAAATGTCACAATGAACAAAACTCGGGGTTTTCTAAGGCTTTTCCATTTATCGTTAAAAAACCCATTTTATGAATGAATATCCTCGAAAATTGTATCCTATGTCCTATTTTGAGATCTAAGCTATATTACTGAAGAGTTTTACGCAAATCTGTTGTGTAGTTCTTGCGCAATAGTGGAACGTACATACATACTTCCACGTTTATAATATAGTAAGGAGTAAGGATTGACGACACGTTTGGCTCAGTTGGTTGCACACCGGCTTACTAAGCTGGCGGTCCCAGGTTCGAATCCCGGCCACGACGAGTGTTTGTGTGATGATCACGAAGGTTTGTTCTTAGGTCTTGGATGTTTTCTATGTATTTAAGTATTATAATCTATCGATATATTAAGTAATACGTTGCCTAGTACCCATAGTACGAACTTTACTTAGTTTGGGACTAGGTCTTAGGACTTAATTATACTTACTTAGGACTTATGACACAAATAAATCTCATTTTTGTAATAAAGGCTTACAATGAATCGGTATTCACACAGCAGTGTTTACAGGGCGAGGTCTTCAACATGATTCACAAATAAATCGCCACCAAGCCACAATTAGGCGGAGCGGGTGGCCAGTGGAGAACGGGATTTCTTTGCAATTTTAGCTAGTCCGACATGATCCGCCAACGAGTGTATACGACGCGACTCGCAACTTAATAGACCCGAGACCCAGTTTTGGCTGCCTCCTTACTAAAACGTTATCAGAAAGATGTTTTTTCTGTTTTTATTCATTCTTTAGCATTGTTTAGATAGTAGGAAAAAAATTGCCAATCGACAAGTGTAATTCGACAATCTATTTTTATTCGTATTTCCTATTATAAAATGTCTGGCACTTCTATATTAGAAGAAAGAGTAAAATGAAAGTAAAATAAAAATTGAGCTATGTTTACAGCATTGACTTTAGAATGAAGCGAGCGTAAACAAATACAACAGGACTTTATTCAATTGGATTTCCCGTCTCGCTGACAAGCTGCGTTCCTGACAGCTCCCTTCGCGTGCACTTTAAGAAAGTGTGCGATGCATAGTACATTTACTCGCCTACAGAAAATACTTCAATTTAACTATGGACACCAACAAAGTTGCGATGAAGAAATTCACAGCTAAGCTATTTAAAAATAACTTCTTCACGAAGCTAATAATACTTAATTATAATGAACGATTATAAAATATATTTACAGATGTTACGTTGTGCAATTTTTTTACTGGAAGTCTGGGTGGGCATATCAGTCTATAAAATAAATAAACGTTGCGCTAGTTTATAGGCATCCAGTGTAAAAGCGATGAAGGATGGTAACCATGCACTGTTAAAAATAAGGAGTTCCAGATAAATTTGGGTCAAGAACTGTTTATAAATTACCACCAACAAGTTATTGTTAAAATAAACACCACGCCTACTGTAGCGCCTGGTTGCCAAATTGTAATGATCTTAATCTTAGTAATTAGCTTCTCGGGATCAGCAATGTGGTTCTTCATACGTAGAGCTATTCATTAATGATAATAAATTTTATAATTTATCTTTCATGAGCCTGGCAGTTATGAACCAGTTTTGATAGGTAGGTAGCAAAATTCCAATGAAAAATTGTATGTAATTGGGAACTTCATTAGATTTTTTAAGTTTTCTTAAAAGGGACAAATACGCTGTGGGGACGAGTAAGCCGACAGACTTGAACCATGGAATGCAGGGCCTAATTGGAGCATATAAAGTGATATTTATACTATTATAACGTTGTAAAAATTGATTGTCTGTACATTGAAAATATTAAAAAAATATATTGTAACAGACTCTTTGGAGGACTACTGAATCGATTTTATCTTTATTTGTTGTACAAAAAATAAAGATTTCGTATCGGCTAAACGAATTTCAACATTTTTTGGTACACGGGTAGCTGGGCATACACAGGTGGTTAGAAGATACTTTTTATATAACTACATTGAAAAAAAAGGCGGTTTAGGATCTTTTCTCCTCCACGTACGAGATACGGGCATGCACCTTTTAGTATTTTATGAATTCATAAAGCTCAAACTTTCATTACTATCACGCTGTAATGATGTGATGTAGCCACTTATTCATTTCTTTTATATACAGAAGCCAGCACCTGAATGCTTGTTGGCATGATTGTATTAGGTTTTACAATAACTAGGATTGGTATTCAAGTACATTGTTTTCTTTATTGAAGGTAATTCGTGTCGAATAGTACTCGTATCTCTTTCTTTAAATCACATCTTCGTTACACGCGAATTAAAAAACTTACAAATAGTTTTCTACAAGGTGACCTCACGTGTAGTTTTTTACTGTACCTATTTTACCTTAAAATAAGAGTCAAATTTTTCAGAGGTACGCTTGCCTAACGCATTTATGTACGAAAAAACAAGGTCCAAGGTCAGCTAATTACACGTGAGGTTACGTGGGGGGGGGGGGGGGGGAGCGTCGCCTAGCATCTTACCAAAAATCACCAAGGCCCGAAAATGTTATAAATTCATGAACTATTAACGCCTTCTCACTAGGAGTGTCTTATTTTAGTAGCTATTTATTTCGTCGTGCTAAAACTAATAAGCTCGTTTCTGAACGAAACGTTAGGTTAAGAATGAAAAGACACATGTCAATAAGTTGTAACAAAATGGTATGTTGACAATTTTTGACAAGTTCTTTTGTGGTATGTTACAGACGACCTCTCAATAATAGTTAGAAACATTGGTGAAAAAACTACTTTATTCTCATAAAAACTCACAAAACTTTATACTAAGATTGTTATCGGAACTAATTATAATATACTTTCAGCTCAATTTCAAGCCAATTTCTCAACTAGGACGAATTGATGATAAGTGCAACATTAAAAAAAAACACGTTACTCTTTATTGCACAACAAAAGAAACTAACGTAAACCACTTCAATCTTAAACAGTATGAGAAATGGGAAACAATAGGCCGTATTATTGCCAAAACGCATTTTCTTCCAGGCGAATTTAAGGACATATAGTGAACTAAGTAAGTAGGTAACTAAGTAAAGCTAAGTAAAATAAATTGCTGACTATATTAATGATAATAACATGTTCTTATGCTTGATAAATAGATACGCCAAATTAAAGGCAAGACATGTCTTAAAGAAAGCGAGATTTACCAAGGAACCTTAAAAATTTAAGCCGAGCTTGTGCGGCTTCCCTTCCGGATGCCCGCTCAAAACAGACTCTTTAGGCTCGGAGCACAAAGAGAAAAAACTAGGGAAAAGAACGCTTAAATGTAACTGACACCACTAATGTATCTTTGCATAGTTACAACAAAGCGTTGAAGTAGGCAAATTATGAGGGATACACCTAGGTGTCAAGGACCATGATATAAAAGACTTCATACATTAAGTAAAAACTAAAAAAAAATACTTTCATCCGTTTGATCAGATGTACAATATTCAAATTAATGTTTACTTTTAATCATGGAAAATTTGTTTTTGGCAACGTCATTTTCAGTATTTATTTTATGATAGGCTTTAACCTATCATTGAAGTAGACATGGAATAGTATGTGAATTTTTATCTTTTATTGTTTTTAAATAGATTGTTCCAATATTTATCATGATTTCATTAAACCTTAATCCATACTTCCATACTAATATTATAAATGCGAAAGTGTGTCTGTCTGTTACCTCTTCACGCTTAAACCGCTGAACCGATTTGGATGAAATTTGGTATGGAGATAGTTTGAGTCCCGTGGAAGGACATAGGGACATACTTTTTATCTTAGAAAAACACCCTTATCCGCGATTAACGAATTTAAGGCGGACGAAGTCGCGGGCAGAAGCTAGTTATACCTATATATATGGCATTGAGGTCGCCTTTTGTACGATTAGTTTTCTTTTGTTCAATAGAGATTAACACTTTCACCGCCAAGCTTTTCGTAGCGCTACGCATTTTCTTCAAAACACGGGGAAACACATGAATTACATGATATTGGCTACGCTCTGCTCGTGGACACGAGCAGAGCGCCCGCTAGGTGGGTTCCCGACAGTCAATGTGTTAAATAAATATACTATGTTCTCCATAACTTTAATCCGAAAATGTCTTGGTTATTTTTTTATATTATCTTTCTTTCATTCGGAAATAGACCGAAGGAATAGATGGGTATTTTTCAATAACTTGGTCTCCTAAAGTAAGTAAAATATAATAGGCACATGACACAACATTATAAGGTGAGCCTATTCAATAACTTTTTATTAATTTTTTGTTTAACTTTTGAGCACAATTAAATTTTATTTCCTGATCTTTCTATCACTGGTTTCATGCTCTTGCGTAACTAACGAATTTTCCGCCCCAGCTATATTCCGTAACTTAATTGTACTCGGCATCATCTTACTCGTACGCATCGGCTACGCGTACTAGTGCATAATTATCGACAGAAAATAATTAAACATTCGGTTCACTAAAATTACGATTTCGAATGCTGAACTGCAAATGAGTTTTGTAGCTTTTGAAAGCATAATAAAATCATCACATACAAGTGTACTCTTTCATGAACATGACAACGCAGCTTAATTTTATTTATTTCTTATACTTTATTAACATACATTTTATTTAGTTAGTCTTTGATTATATTTTAATACATTCTAGTGTAGTATATGTAAGTGTACGTGTAAGTGGAATTACACGTTTACGGACTTAGAAGCAAGTACATATTGCTTTGTCCCGTTTAGCTGAGCGTATAGTAAAATCTTAAACCTAACGTTTATAATAAAATGTGTGTGCGCGTGATCATGAACACGTTACACAATTTGATAGCAGTTTCATCTGTTGAGCAATATTTCGGCCATATCTGGGATTAATCATTGCTGTATCCATTTTTAGGGTTCCGTAGAAAAAATGGCAAAAATGGAACTCTTATAGTTCGATCATGTCCGTCCGTTCGTCTTATTTCATAGGCATTTTACTCAAAAACTACAAGATGTATATTGATGAAATTTAGAGTATAGGTGTCTTGTGTAAGCCGCTACTTAGTTTAATAGTTGTTATTGAACAATAAAATATATTACTACGAGTGGCACTCCATACATGTAACCGAAACTGAAGACAATCAGCAATTATCTACGTGTGGCACACATTTTGACAGTTTTTTAAAAACACTTTGAGATTTCTATTAAGTGAATATTTAAGGAAATAATCGATCCGGAAATTGTATAAATTTTTGCTATTCGAGCTGCATTTAGTGTCATATCACTGACATATATTTTCTCGGCAATTTTCCCCCTTGTGTTATTTTTAACAGACTTCCAAAAAAGGAGGAGGTTATATGTTGGACAGTTTGTTTGTTTTTTTTTATGTTTGTTCACCAATTACTCCGCCAATTGTGGACCGATTTTAAAAATTCCTTTTTTTACTTGAAAGGATAAACTCCTGAGATCCCATCATCAGATCCCAACTTGGTGGCAATAGAACCACTGCCACCAAGTTGGGATCTGATGATGGGATCCCAGGGAAATCGAGGGCAATCCTCAAATTTAATAGGCACTTATAATGTTTTTCATATATTTTCTTAAGCTTTTAAAAATTTGTATGTGGTAATCATCATCTTATCATGCTGAGCTGATGACGGAAGGTACAACTCCTTAATGGTTAAGAATTAAAGGGAAGGTTAGGTAAAAAATCACCTATTATAGGTAGGTACGTTAAGACTGTTAGTTACATTCTTTATAGTGTGTCCCTGAGGTAGTATCCTTATCACCAAGTCAGGATCGGATGATGGAATACCAAGGAAATCGAGAGAAACCCTCAAATATTACAGTACAAATAGTACAGAGTTATTCAGTTGTTTTCGTCTGGTTGTCATCATCAGACAAACAAACTGAGCTGATGATGGAAGGTACAAATGATTGTGAACTAACCAACTTTTACATTTCTTACTTCCAAAGAATCGAGATGCGTGCAAAGTGCCTCCTCAATCTTCCCATTCTTGGCTCTAACAAATGCTTTATATCACTACAAAAATCCATCGCTAAAAAGCAAAAAATAAAAATGTTTAAATAAAAAAAGAACCGACTTCAACATAAACTAAAAAGCCATAATGGATCACATTTGAATCACCTTTTGAAGTCGGTGCCAAACCTGAAGTAAGTTCTTTATTCAACAAAAATACGAATTACTGTTACTAAATATATATGTGGGTAGATAATAACTAAGGGCTCGCCGCCGCGGTTCTTAATAGTAATAAATGAATGGTTTGGCACCGACTTCAAAAGGTGATTTAAATGTGATCCGTACCGTACAGAAAATATTATTTATGGCTTTTTAGTTTATTTTGAAGTCGATTCTTTTCTTATTTAATTTATTTTTTTATTTTTATTATAACAGATGTCAGTCAGTCAATCATATCATCATCATATGATTGACTGACTGATCAATTTGTATCAAGAATGACAGGGAATAATACTCTTTGATTCCTTTGTTATCTTGTTTACTTTTAATGCATACAAATACTGTTAACTGCAGGTGAATTTAATATAACAATTTAAACTGCTTTTGCCTCGAATATAATTTAATTATAATCCCGACAAGTGATTTAATCAGATTAAAATGGGCAAGTATAAATTGTTGTGAAATTAACGTCATAACAGTGTTTATAAACAGTAACAAAAGAAAAACACTTGAACGCGTTACACGACCCGTGATGTTACCGGCGAGATGGTGTTTCACCTACTTTAATGAAGGCGGGGCTCTTCTAATTGTCTGCTCAATTAGTGAACGCCACGTTACCTCTCTTCGAATTAAAATTAGAACCAACGTTTCTCGATACTGAGTTTAGCCCGTAATTACGTATAGACTGGGTTTGTTGGAGATCCAGTCACCAATATCAACTTCCAAATATTTGAGGTACTTACATGAATTGTAGAGTGTTAATATAACGAGGGCTTCAAGTCATTGTGACACGAAATTTGATTATTCATACGAGCGACCGAAGTCAGTAAGAAAATAAAAAAAATGGGCACAGGAGTCTAAACGGATGAGGAATTTTTTTTATGACTGCGGAGGCAATCGAGCAGACGGGTCGGTCGCCTGATGGTAAGCGATCACCGTCGCCCATAGACACTTGCATCACCGGAGGAGTCAAAAGTACGTTGCCGGCCTTTCAGGTGGGAGGGACACTCTTTTCTCGAAGGCTTGAAGGTCGTATCGGTCCGGAAATACTGCAGGCGGCAATTTATTCCACAGTTTAGTCGTAAATTGAATATATAAAGGGGTCAGTTTCCCAAGCTGTATTTTTTTATGGCAAGACTGAAAACGCAGGTGGGGAAAGGTTTTACAATAAAGTACCATTTTTTTCGGAAACAGTCTCCGATTATCTACCTCGGGCACAAGCTGAAATCAAAATATAAATATATATATTAATAAAAAAATATATATTTAGACCGAAATTCTCATCAAGGTGGGTTGTCCGGCAGTCGGTTTTGTTCGGAAAATGTCGCATAGTTCGAATACCACGCAGGATAAAGAAAATATTTTCCCTTTATTTTATTACCACATAAACCGTTAATCAAAAAGCACATCATTTGTTTTATACCTCGTTTATATATTCCTGAATATGTGCATATACGTTTATCCGGCAAAGCGGGATTAATTCCACCGACAAAATCTGTAATCGATTTATTCGAAAAGTTTGTTTCCTTATACCCCCCGTCTCCTGGACACTTGGCGCAACAGTCAAGCCGCATCGCTCTACAAGAAAGCACAGTGCGTAGCGGCTGTACGCTGTCCTGCAGAAACGTTGGTTGATTATCATCACGGTGGTGTGGGGACAAAAAACTTTTCATTACCGAGTTCGAAATATCTTTTTTTTATTTTTTAACGGTTTTGTTTGAAATTTATATATGTCATGTAAAATATAAACATGGTTTCTGGAGTTGTATTAGTTTAGGGATCGATCGGCTTTCTTTTATTTTAATGTTTTTTTACGCCGTTTTTCTCACTCCACCATTCTTATTCTGGTGTTTCCGGTGGATTTTATCGACTTTAAATCCACCGGGATGAGTTTTCACCGGAATAACGTCAAATGTAGCGTCACTACTCACAAATGTTGAAATAATAATGTTTTTATACGTTTTATTTTTATTTATATATTAGTTAAGTATGTTTTATAACGCAATACATATAACGCGAAAGTAAGTTGATCCGAGTATCAAAATTATAGAGGTTGTAGGTATATGGTGTTGTAAACGATAAATAAATGCAAATTATGACTGACTAAGAAATGAACATACGATGTCGTTTATTTGTTTGGGTACAAATTGGACTAAATAAAAGATTTGATTATTAAAATCCTTTTCTCAAACATGCAATGAAATGTCGTCATTACGTGCGGTCAAACAGGCTTCAAAGTATCACATTTCGGGCGGAACAACTTGAGAGAACTGTAAAGGAATTTCATTCAAAAATGAAGGCCTAGAACGGGAAGTTTTTTTTTTAAATTTGAGTATAAACATGGCGCCTGTGTTCATGAACAGACTAATAAGCTGTTTTTTTTTTCTGGGTAGCTGAATGGTTATCGGATCAAAAGTATCCGCGTTAATGCCTATTACACACAAACTGACATTAAGAACTCAAATCTGTATGTTGATGAAAAAAAATTCGTTCGTCACCAAAGACCATAGACAATATTTTAAATCCTCTGCATTTATTTTATTTAGTATAGAAATTAAGACTCTTATTATGAGGTTGTGTATAACGGTCTTAATAAGGTCTACTCGAACACTACACAAGCGAAATACAGACGACTTCCGTAAAAAAAAACATTATGGAGGGATTGGAGCGAAAATTGAAAAACTTTTTCGTGTAGTTTTTTGAGTGTTGTATTTTTTTATTTCATTGCATATCTTTAAGAAAAACACTATACATGCCTCTGGCTGTGAAAAGTGCTTGCCAGCTTCGTATCACTATCCTACTCACCCGGCAAGCTCTTCTTTCCCGCCGTCTGCAGTAATGTACTATTTCTTATTTTAATTCCGGTGGGCACATTTCATTCCGTGGGCTGATTTTATCATACCGGTGTATATTATTCATTCCGGTGTGACTTACCTTTCATTCCAGTGTGATTAACTACTGATACTGGTGGAAGCTTATATTTTGATCCCTAATATCTCGAAAACTATATAAGTTTTTAGGTTTCCTTTTAGATATGTTTAATAATAAAGTCTAAATTACATACCTACATTTAAAATTCTCAAAAAGAAACAGAAATAAATATTTACACCGGACTGATACAAAAAATGCAATCTGTTGAAATTGGCCTAAAGCCATTGCTCTGGTCGAATGATTGAGACGTTGGACTGGTGATCCGGGGGATACACGGAGCAGAAACTACTGATTCTAGAAACTTGATTTTGATACATTTGTAACGTAGTAGGCGAGCAATATTCTAAATTGTTGCCTAATTGGGGTTAAACGATAGTAAAGGAAACTTTTTTGACGGTCGGTTTAACTCAGTGGGAGTAACATTGCCTGCGAAGCTGAAAGTCCTGGGTTCAATTCCCGGTAAGTCTACGATGTTTTCTATGTATATAATAAGCAAATGTATCTTAGTCTAGTACCCATAACTAAAGCCTTATTGAGCTTATCATTGGACTAAGTTCGATTTGTGTAAAAAAAACCTGTAATATTTATTTTTATTCTTTGGTTAGAGCGAGGTTGAAAGTTTATATGACAAATTTTAGGATTATTGAGTTTGAGGCTTTTCGCATGTACTGTTTATTTAAAGTCAAGTAAAATAATTCCAACCGACACTTTAAACCTATTTCCATTATTAAGAGACTTTAAATGTGATACAAAGATTGTTTCATTACTGCGGTTTTGCGAATGTTTATTTATTCAATAAAAGATCAGAAGAGTAGAATAAATTTACTGCAATTTACAATACATCTTCTGAAAGGTTTAAATTGAGGTTGAAAACTTGTATGGCAGATTTATGTTTTTTCAAGATATAATAATACTTTTTCTCCATTATCGATAAACAGGGATTGAAATATTGCACACACAGCGTTATTTCTGAAAGTAAAGATTTTGAATTTTATTAATTTTATGATAAGTATATAATGAAATTAAAACTCTTAGCCAAAAGGGAGACCACCGCAAACTAAACATTGACTATCCATTATTAAATAGTGGCAACGATATCACGAGCCTAAGCTAGTCTACAGAGATTTCTATCAGAAATTAGGAGATCTACAGAAGAACCAAGGTTATCGGCATAGCTCAAAGAGTTGTTAAACTTAAGTGGCAGTGTGCGGGGCACATTGCTCATAGAACTGATGGCAACCGCGTACAGGACGATGCAGCGAGGCGAGGCTCCCAACAAGATGGACCGATGATCTGGTGAAGATTGCTAGAAGTCGTTGAATGAGGGCGGTGCGCGACCGGTCGTTGTGGAGATCCTTGGGGGAAGCCTTTGTCCAGTAGTGGATCCTTGCGCTGATATGATAATGATGATGATGATGAAGCTAGTTTAAAAGAATTACTATTTTAAAATACCTCAGATCATTCACTTCCGACCACGATTAAATAGGTAAGTATTCACGATCGAAGAGACTATAGCATGCATTCGTTGTTTTGTTGGTATCCTGAGGGGCTACCTTGAATCACTAAATTAAAAGTTTGTATCGTGCCGTCCCTCTCGCTCTCGTGATAACTTTATTTGTACAAGCGGGACGGTGTCATCCAAACTTCGAATTGCGAGCTTGGGAGTAGCTCCTCTGCTGCTACGTTGTACTTGCTCGAGAATCCTTTATTTAGTGACGTAATGGCAACATGACTTTCACGCTTTTGTTAGATTATCTATATCGTTTTATCCATGATATAAAATCGAAACGGTGATAATCGGTTGATTTGTTTATCCTATGCCACAACCGAATTATATTTTCAAGTAAAAATGGTTTATTGTGCGTATTTAGACACACAGATAGTTTAAAAAAAAACTTCCTAGGCAGTGAAATCCAGTTTGTTAAAAAAAGTTTATAAAAAAAAGGGTATCATGATTTTTTCTAAAATATTTATTAAGAATATAATTTACCTACTGCATTAACATAAATCGTGATTCTCGTTCAGCCTTGATTATTCAAATTATGAATTATCATAAAATCTGGTACATAATAGAAAAATATTCGTTCAGGCACTACTTATAAGACTGCCACTGACCGAGTCACAAATGGCCCCTACTATCCCTAATGGACATTTTGTTGTTACATATTTTATCGTTATGGTAGTTTTGTGCGATTACGGTGATTAGAATAAGCATAATAATTGATCGGAGCTCACCGACGCAGCAGTAGAAGTTGAATTATTATGTTAAATATCAATATATAGTCAAAAATATATTTACCGGATAAAAGGTTACATTCTTCCTAAGTATATTAAAAAAAATCATAGCATTTGGTTCGTTTATATAAAAGAACATACTATAAAACAAATCGGCGAAGTGCGTATCTGTCTGGCGCACCGAGGATTTCGTACAAATTTTCCCTTATCCCAACTTAACTTACTGGTTACGTTAAAGCACCTAAATATCTATGGCGTTGGATACAAATCAGGCGCAAACTTAACCTATCTAGGTTAATTAAATAAAACTATATCGCGTAAATTATATCATTCGAGTTCAATTTAAGTCAACCCGTGAACACAGAAAGCTGAAAAGCTTCCGAAACGTCAGGAACTCAATTAATATAATATACGCGGTATAATCCGTAAAAATAAAAACTGAGACAAGTTATTATATACGGTCCCCGTGAGGAATGTGAAAGATTTTAACCAGGCATGCTTTAAGTATTTAGGAGCAAGAAAATCCGACTCGGTTTTGAAAATATTATATAAACTTTTATATAAACAATCTATTGTGATTGCTAAACTACGTTAAGTAATTTGATCGCGACGTTGCCATATAAATGTGGCCATGTTTGGCGTCGCAATTGACAACTACTACTCACTTAAATTAAATAATTGTTACAATTTTATTAAAAGGGCAAACTTTCAGAGAAAAGCGAAATTTACTTAATTTACATGCATAGAAATCGACTCAACTAGATTTTGCTGATTTTGACTCGGTCATGTAACATTTTTTACTCCTAAAGGCCTCGGGAATGCTTAGTTAAAATTTTAATCACACCTTACATTTTAAGCACTGTAACAGTCGGTCAGACAGACAGGCGTATGGAGAAGTAAACAGAGTCGCTTCCTTATCACCTTACGGACCTTAAGAGTGTTGACCGAGATATTCTTAAAACAATCGGTATATAAAAAGCTTTATAGGTAACGCACTTTAATGTGAATGGAAGCGATATCGGAGAAAAGTACGTGTGGCTAACTATATGTTGAAAATAAATCAAAGATAAAGTGCTCAATGCCTCAAAATAATCACTTTAATATGATTTACATTCTATGGACGCCACATCAGTGGAAGGCAAAGTAATCATGCCATTGTTGGCTACACCGAGCAATTAATACATTATGATACAAGTGCGCTATGTTGGATTTTACACTCGAGGCTCTCATGAGCATTAAAGCATTTTAACCGCGTTCACTTTCATAAGCTCATTGCTGTTGCATGCAGGTGTAGTTGTAAAATTTCGGTTTTATAGAGGGCTTTGACAATACATTTACTTCCATCGTTACATCAATATAATATGGCCAGGCTACATAGGTCACAATAAATAAATCAATATTAAATATTACGGGACAATTTAATATTATTCGATCTAGTCCCACAGTCACAATATTTACAATGACCGCCGAAATTCCCTAATATGGACATGACATTGTAAGAAGGATGGACGTGCAACAGACGGTAACGAGATCTACCAGCGCCCCGAAAAATGAGTTTTGAAAGGTCAACGCAATCTACACGTTAGAATACGAGTAAATCCCTTGCTAGAAATTTAAAAACATCCTTTGAAGAGGTTGCATGTTCCTAAAATAATATTGTCGGTTTCTTAGATACAACCTTATAATGGTGACATATCTAGGATAATGATAACAAAGCCTTTAAAAAGCTTTTGAACCATAATAGATAGTATTCAAACTAAGAAGTCACACACTTTTTCATCCTTATACAACAACGGATTAAGGTGACGCACATCTTTTAATGCTTAATTTGTCTTTGGGCCAGTTTCATAAATATATTTCTTGAAAACTTAACAGAAAAATACAAATTTTCAAAACAGACAAATTATATTAAAAAGTGTAACTGTAACTACAGGAAACATGTTTCCATATTTCCAAATGAATACACATTGATTGATCGTCGCGTATGTTTAAGGCATAGCAAGACGTCCCATTACCTGCGGTGTCTGCACGTCAGCTGGCATAATAGGACTGTCCTGGCTTCTCTAGAAATATAAACAATGCGTGGCACAAGTTCGCATCCTCCGTAATGTTATGTTAATGTAATATCTCCAAGTAAGCGCAACTAATACCAATTCTAGTATGCAATCGCTGGCACCTCCCTATGCGTTAAATCTGCCTGAGATAGAGAATAATCAATTTATCTCACGTTCACGGCACGTTTTTATTATCTACTTGCTATATATATTAATTATCACAAGTTATTAACCTGCATTGGCGGGTCACTAACCGTGTTCTTTTTACATCGGTATGTGTATATAAATATATTATACATATATTTCTGAATAATTATATTCCACGTCGAATTAAATATTAATAAAAGTACGTACAGTTCTCGGCATAAAGTGACAATACAAAAGCTCTCAAAGTACACACAGGACAACGTTCTGGTTTGTCGAAAGTTAGTGAAAGGCTTTTTCAGTTTTCAGGGTTACATGACGTACATCAATTCTCTTTAAAATAGTGCTTTGAAACAAATGAGTGCATCGAAGTATTTACTATGGGCAGTAGTTACATGCTCAATATTTAAACATGGTTATAGGTAGTTAGAAATTTTGTCCCACGGATTCGATATTCGATAAAGTCCATAGTATAAAACTAGGGTGGCTGTACCAGTAAATTTATAGTATATTTATAAACATAATCAGCCCACATGTTTTGCAAAGAAATAATTTAAAAATATATTTTTATTTTCTAAAAAACACGAATATGAGGGCGGGCAAAAATTAAAAGTCTAGCTACTAGGCCAAATATTTATTATTTGAAAATTTTTAATTTTTTTATTGTGTTTTTGTTTTATTAAGGAAAATGTGAAAAAAAACATCCCCCTCGTTTATTCCTGAAGTTTACCGAACGAAAGTTTTGACATTTTCAACATTTGTATAAATAGACATAAATATTACAAGAAAATTATAACTAGCAAATTTATATTAATTTTCAAAAAACCTAATTGAACAACCCGGTTGCGTTAAGTTTGCACCTCATTTGTATCCAACGCTATAGATATCAGGTGCTCTTAAATAATAATAATAAATATTAAATTGGAACCGGCTAATATAATAATTTTACGGAAAGTGAAAGTTTGTACGGAATCCTCGGTGCGCGAGTTTGACTCGCACTTGACCGGTTTTTTGTTAGGTGATTGATTTTCAACGTTGTTTGAATGGCTTTTCCCAAGTGTTTTATTTTAACGCTTTTCCTCAAGCAATTTCTAGTTTTGTAATCGTCTTTCAAGGCGTACTAGTTAATGTACACGTTGAACGTACTGCATTATTATTATTATTTCATAGATAGGAAACATAATTTATCGACCCGACCTCACGCAGTAATAAAATGAGCGGTCATTCACTGGAATTCGTTATAAAATGACCCTGTGAATGACCACTTCATAATGAATGAACACTTCATGAAAAGGTTATAAAACATTATCGAATTTGTCCAGTTTTATCTTATTGAATAAACAATCCTGCATATATGAATTTGAACAATGAAATAAAAATTATCCACCATAGGATTACCTAATAAGCCGCACAGCAAGAACCAAGTTTCGCCGCTTCTTTGCAAAATTTTCGTTTACTGACAATACCTGACGAATGATTATAACGCCATCTAGGCGAGAATCTATGTGGGATCGTATGGTAAAACGTTATATCAGTTACCTAATTCATCCTAAGAATTATTTATGTTTATTCGCCAAGGCAGTTATTCACTGGGATCTGGTTATTTACTGATGCGTCCATAGAAATAAACTTACATTTCCGAGAAATTGAGACAATTTAAATTGTACCGTTGACTGCAATATCTACCTTATCGTTCATCAACACGTCATTCTGAGAAAAAAAAATGGTACCGAGAAGGTATCATCATTTGACACCATTCACCCACGACCTATTGATTAAATTAATCGTGCTATTTCATTCGTTCTATAAGACTATGACACTTTAAATGACTTCAGTAAGTGTGACCAAGGTCCCAAATTACCACAGATACACAATTTTACATAACAACGGTTTTTAGGTCGCTGCATTTAAATGTGATATATAGTGGATAGTTTCATACGATGCATTCTAAATTCTACAATCGATAATTCTACATCGATCACTCAAATTAATTAGTCACCTTTTTGTCCATGACAGCCTTCCTCTGCTTTTTTAAATTCATCGATCAGAGCTTTATGAACTTTTATTAATGATGCTAGCCTGCCAAGTATCGGGTAGGTATCGTGTAAATGAAACTGGTTCATTGACTTGAGATAAGCTCGCTCGGACATCTTTCCACAATCGGGTGTTATGTTTTTTTTATGTATAGCGGTTTAAATAAAACTGTGGCATGTATGTCATAGTCAGGGCTACTAAATTTAGCCTATCAACTATTTATAACCCGATGAAAGATGGGCCAAAGTACTCACCGGCTGGCATGCACTAGATGGATATTGTAGCAAAATAGCGTAATGATCTGGATAAAGGATAAAGGACTGGGCACCCCTTGCTCAGCATGGGAGTGCGAAGATAAAAGAGAAGCCTATTTTACCCCAGTAATGGGAACAGAAAAAGGCAAATAACTATTCACGTGTCAATCGCATACATGATAGTTATTTATGTAGCACATATCGATACTATATTGAAGGGTAATTAATCAGGGGATAGTTACATAATTTGTTTTGAAATTGAAAATATAAGATACCTGTATCATTTACACATCCTTTGTAATTGGAACGCTATAGTGAAAGTAAAATAATGAATGAGAAATTATTCGTTTGTATGTATTCACAAGTTAAAACTAGTCGTGTATTAGCTAGACGGCGAGATCGTCACCATGAGAGCCCTTTGTCAGCGCTCCCTCGAGCCTCCTCCCGAACAATTGTTGAACCTCCCGGCACCATGCCTCGCGGTAGGCGCGCCGCGAGTGCAGTCGTGTCTTGCCTACTTTACAAATGCTTTCTGTAGCTAAACGATACATTAGTACCTACATAGCAATGAAATATGATCTGTGTACTTAAATGGGACGACACGAGAACTGTGGCACGGATGTGATTCAGCTAACGTGTTCTTTGTAACTATATAAAAATTTGATTTACTTGATTTGTTTCAGTAACTTGATATGTAGTATTATACATATGTATGTTTATCTGTAAACTTTTCCAAAGAATCACGTCATCGAAGACACTGATTCTTATAGGTCACAGATTTAAAGAACGGCGTGCAGAAGATGCATTTAAAATTTTATCAATTCATGTGAGTAAAATCTGAATAAGTATAATAACGAACCTAAATATCTCCTGGCTGCCATAGCCGCTAATATGCCGATGTTATAGGAAAATGATTTATTTAGCTATTTCACAGCTCATTGTTCACGGTGACACTGTTTGTATTAATTTTGTGTCATGATTTTTGTTCAATATTTTTTGTTCATTGCAGTCTCATTCACAGTTCAACCGTATTTAAGGAAATATAACAACGTTCAGTCTATTAAAAAAACTACACACTATGCTGCTCAAATCAGTTCTTGCTACAGCCCTTATATATTTTAGATTTAGAATTATTAAACAATAAACATTTTCAAAATGCAGAAGTACGAACGTGTTAGCTATTTTTTATGAACGAATGACAATTGCAACTATTTAAAAAATTACAAAGAGGTATTCAGTCCAAGATATAGAAACTTTCAATAAAATCATACAATTTGTAGGAGACATTAATTTTCCGATCATTAAAGTACCTATAGAAATCGAGCTGCATTCTGTGAGTCTTCACCCTTTAACGCAGACACTGATTAATGATGTAAAAATACTCTTGCGTATTTCATTAAAAAAGTTCAACATGACAAATGAAATTTTCTTGCAATGTAGCGGATTTACGTTGCCGATCAACTGAATGAGCAATTTGTCTACTTAGAGCGCCCCTTCATATAGGTACGGCTCTTATTGCAAGCAGATGCGCTTTCCCATGTAAAGTACGAAATGTGAGTTGTGGCTATGGCTGTCTTTGCGCTGATATCTCCATTACTTTTGTTGGGTGCTTTTTGAGATTTTCTATTATTAATATTAATAGGTCTTCATTCTAAGACTATTTTTTTTATAATACTTTTTGGCAGTACTCTGTAATCAATACATATATTCAATATTTGTGAAATATATACGAAATAACGCCTTTTGTAGACCGTAATACTACTTACCGTAATAATACCGTAATATTACTTGAGTAATAAATAAACAATTTATGCTAATCAATATAGTAACGGCAACATATATATTATATGTACTATAATAAAATTACAATAACTGAACAAATCTTTGCCAATTTTGATACAAGGATGGCTCAACAACATATATGGTTATAGGATACTTTTTCTCTACAAGGCTGAGTAAAATAAGAGGCTTATGCCTTTTTTCTCCTCCATGTATGAAGTTGCTACCATCGAGTTTTTAATTCGATAATATTCTGTCATTTAACAGCATGACCACTATACAAATGTACACGTGTACGTAGAGGGCTGAAGGCAATGTGACGAGACGTACAGCGGTGCCAAATCCCCTGTAAGTGAATCCTTAATGCTTAATGCCTCGCAGATCCTTGAAGGACTTATCATTTGACGCCGCGCCTCTGTCGGCCCGGTGCGAAACAACGGAAACGCAAAACCGACACATCAATTTGTGTTTCATAAATATATAGTAAGTATTATATTGCGGATTTTCAGTGGTACTAATTTATTTTACTGCCAAGGATGTGTCTTTGATAACTGTGACAATTGAAGTTGAAAGTCATTGAACTTCAACGATGTAAACAAAGAGAAAAAAGCACTAAATTATAACGCTATGTAAAACAAATCCATACTAATATTATAAATCCGAAAATGTGCCAATCTGTCTGTCTGTTACCTCTTCACGCTTAAACCGCTAAACCGATTTGGATAAAATTTGGTATGAAGATAGTTTTAGTTCCGAAGAAGGATATATAAGGATAGGTTACTTTTTATCCCAGAAAAATACCCTTATCCGCGATAAACGAATTTAACGCGGACGAAGTCACGGGTATAAGCTATTACCATAATAATGCCGATAAATATCCACAACAAACAATGCAAGGAAATTAATTTAGATCAAGATTAAATATTTACATCAGAAGGAAAACGAAGGATTTGAGTAGTATTTCGATAAAAGTACTGTCATTATAAAATACATTCATACTGAATTGCTAAGTTTATTCAGATTTAACTTATATAATTTCTTCTCTTACTTTGGATAATAGATAACCGCGATAAATGTGCGATAATGCATACATTTCATGAGTTGTATGTATGCGAAAGAAAACAACTACCAAGTCTCATAACATGTAAACTAGCAGACACACTTTCGCATTAATAATATTAGTATGGATGTAGTTATATGTCCTATACATTTTTCTTCGCGTCATTCAGCATAAGCTTATCAATATAAGCAGGACCAATTCTCATAAGTCATCCATACTAATATTATAAATGTGAAAGTGTGTCTCTCTGTCTGTCTGTTTGTCTGTCTGTCTGTCTGTTACCTCTTCACGCTTAAACCGCTGAACCGATTAGGATGAAATTTGGTATGGAGATACTTTGAGTCCCGGGGAAGGACATAGGCTACTTTTTATCCCGGAAAAATACCCGTATCCGCTATAAATGAATTTAAGGCGGACGAAGTCGCGGGCAGAAGCTAGTACTTAATAAACACTCAATACTTCAAACCTAAATAATCCCACACAAATGTAATGCATCCCAGGAATTAATATCTAGTTATTACACACATATACAACTTTGCACTATTCAATTACATGTCAAAAGGTGCACGATTCATCTGAAAATATAAGGTAACCTTTTTGAGCGGCGGGAGCCTAACTCCACAAGTTCACCGTTGAGTCGCGATTTTCTGTACAGGTCTCGGCCGCGGCTCCTGGTGTGACATTAGCAATTTTGGTGTGACAGAAAAAACAAAGTAATGGTTTTTTTTGAGTCCGTATGTTAGTATATCTACCTAATTTAATGACGACTATCATTGTTCCAGCAAATTCTGTTAGTTTTTTCATAGGTGACTCAATGTCTATTGGTGATAGTACTTCATAGCAATGATAATTGGGAACATTAAGTTCCTCAGAGATTTGTATTTTTTTTTTCGATAGCATACGTTGATTAATGTGACTTCAGAATCTACATATGTCTTATTTTAAGATCGCATTGCTTTAAGGATGTATTTTTTTAGCACCTGATTGACAAGTGTGACATTTCAGTGGTTTTTTTTATTGCATTTATATTTATATTATATTATATTATAATAGTTCATTTTTCAATGTGTTAAATAGACATCGAAATTTCTAGATTCGGATATGTGCGAGTGTGTGTTCTTTCTCAATATATTTTATGTACAATTCATTTTATATAACTCAATAGCTAACTTTTCCCAAATTTTGCATGTCACTGAGTGACAAGATAGTTGGATCTCAATGTTAATTTATAAGACCATAAATGTACCCTATCTTGAGCAAATAAAATACTTACTTACTTACTTACAAGACATTTGTGCCTACATTTCTCTCGTATGCATACCTGTATTTTTACATTGATCTACGTCGATTAGTAAGAAAACTCAAAAGTTACCTATACATTTTCATCATATTGGCCTATTCAGTAGGTCTTATATTTTTTATTGCTTAACTAAAATGGTGCCTGTCGAAAATAATATTTGAAAGAGAAGAGAAATATTTGGCTGTTATGTAATTTCCAATTTTGTAGCGGACTTATATTTCACAGTTAATAGAAAATATAAGACGAGTATATTGATATTTTGTAGATTTTTCCTGGCAAGTGTGATGTTATTTAAAAGTGACATGTATTGAGTGTGATGATGTCATTACAATCTTGATTATATGGCCATTGTTCATAGGTTTTGACTGCAACCCAGCTTCATGTGCATGTGATGTGGGGATTATTACAGGTAACAACTTTAGAGAGGGACCCCCCGGTCCTGACAACCTAGCCTACTTGTATCATAATCACTCTGAAAAAAATTCGATCTATACAGTTGCCTTTTACTTATTTTACCTAACACCTCTATAGATATCCCGAGTCAGATCGGTTCAGACTGGGGCCGGGTTTAATAGCTCATGAAATGTATGTAAGCAAGACGAGGATGTCTGCCACTCCAGCAAAACCGACAAAAAGTAAATACCTATAGCTTTGTGGCGCATTGTCAAGGCCCGTAATTCCTTTTTGAGTGTTCAAAATATAAAGATGAAAAAAAGGAGGAAGCGGTGGTATAATTATACCTACTAGGGGTCCATTATTTGAACATCGAGAGTAAAAGTCGTCGATCGTGTTGTAAACATTATTCAGGATTTTCACTTGCTTAGTCTGGTCAGCAAGTGTTGATGTTAAAACAATGTATACTCGTATGTAGGCTCTACCTAGTAAAAATCAGTGAATTCATCTAGTAAAGTATTTTTCATATTAATTTACCTAAAAGCTTCTAAGATACAAATTGAATAAATATGCCAGTGCGATCTGGCCGTCAATATAGATAAATAGGTTTGAAATGGAAGTTCACTCCTTATTACTCTGTTACACAAGACACATAATACGGTATTTAATGTACAGATATAATTAGCTACTTTTTCGGAAATGTCATATTGATCTGTTATACAGTTTGAGTAATGTGACCTCTTTTCTGTGACGTCACAAAATTTAGTAGTCTAATAGCCTCCTCTTTTTTTAGTTTTGCAAGTCGCTTAAAGTGGTTGGTGTGAAGTGTTGATTGTAGTAAAAAATAATAATTATTTTTTACTACAATCAAAAACCGTATTGCTTGTCAGTCCCGAAAAAGGTAATGTCATGTAATGAGACAACATTTGCAGCCTTGAGTGTACTTTAGAACAAATTTAGACTTACAAATTCGGTTTTTTTAAACGTTTATTAACTACCAACTTCCTATAAAAACGAAATGTCCATAGGGATTTTAAAATTACTCGAAAATATTTAATTTATCTTCACTTTTATTGTATAGAAGGCGCCCACAACTTTGTTCGCGGAGATGAAAAGTCATAATCCCTTTTTTTCTTTAGCATAGTCGGCTAAAAAGTATCCTATAACCATCTAGAGATACCCAGCTACCCGTGTACCAAAATATTTTAAATCTGTTTAGCCGATTTAGCGTGATGAAGCCACAACGACACATACAATCATACAAACATTTCATTTATACAAGTTCATAATTGTAAGTGATATCTTTTCTATTGAAAACTTTATTCCATCCTCACATGCCGTAACACGTCATTTAAGTGATGACATCTTCCCGTCAACGGTCCTAATATATCCATACAGTCAGTCTATTATCGATTTTAGCTTTAAGTAGTTTAAACTGAACACTCTGCAGCCGTCCTGTGCAAAAGACGTCGTAATAGTAAAGGTCTGAAGATAAAGATGGAAGCTGGCCTCTTTAAGTTATATTTGTTAAACTTTTTTTTTCACTTTCAAACATGAGTAAATATTTTGTTAAATTAATAAAATAACACATCTACAATTATAAAGCTAGCGTATGCGAAATCCAGTATCTAAGTCACCGCAATCTAAATACATTGGCTTATCATTTTACTAAAAATACGAAAAGTGTCTATATATATAGTAGGGTATGTTTAAATAGTCTTCTGTTTCCGCGATTATTACTTATTTAAATAAAACAAGTTTACCAAGCAGCATTTCACAAATGAGGCGTACTGAGGAGAATAGAAACGCTGCAAACAAAAACTCCCAGGCTACCTCATTACTAAATGTAATATCTTAAAAAGCAGAAACTACTAAACTACTTTTGAACGGATAAGATATTTTTACACCGTTCGGAAATTAAGGTTTTGCAGTCCTGAGTCTTGCTTGTTTCTTGATGAGATGAATTACAGGATCCCAAGCTGGGGGTAGCGACAACCCTTCTTCTCTAGTGAAATTAGGATGCTTTTAAATCTCAATAGCCTCGTGTAGCATTCTGGGAAAATAACTTTTCTCTTTGGCAAGTATAGACGAATTATCAAACTTAATTGAGTGGTTTGGTTTGTCAATGGCATGTTCTCAGATTTTATTGCAGATAAAGGCAAATGTCATTCTAACTTTTATATAATTTATACTACAAACTTTTGGTAGAATTTTTATATTTTTAGTAAGTACTAAATCTTGATACCAAGGTTTCTCTTACTCTCTTGTTCTAAAGTTTTCGAGTATTACGTACGAGAAACTGTGGCGATCGTTTGTAACGTAAAAAAATTAAAACACACGCATTCCAAATTTTGCCTTTTAATTTAGTAAGTAACTACTTGATTAATTCTTAGTTTTCATCTCGTTGGACTTCGGGTTTGAGTCTTGAAAGTTAGAAAAATGTTGATATAATGATTATTTAATAATACATATGTTTAAAGATAATGCGGGTTTCATATTATAATTGTGGGTGGCAGCGATAATGAGATCTCCGGTGAACGTCCATCGCACACAATTGTAGTCTTACGTGGGTTTTTATATCCTGGCAATATTCATTAGGTAATTCTTTGTACCCAGACGCTTTCGCGATGCCTGACTGATTTAGGTAGATCAGACAGGCGAGACGTTACTTCGTAGCATTTATTTTCGTATCACATGGTTAATTTCCACTTGAGCTGTGCAGCGATCGACCCAGACCAGTTTTAACGCTTTTCTAATTTTCGTCGGTTAGGTATAACTTACTACACTTAAAAAACCTTTGACAGTAATTTTACTTGCTTACGTCATGTAATTCGATTTGTCCTTTCCTGCTTTTTCAATACAAACACGTCACAAGCGAGTTCCGATTTCAGCGCAGCCGGGCGGATCTCCTCAAAACAATATTCTTGACAAAAATAATCAAGTTTCTCTAAACCTCGCGGCAGAGCTTCTATTTAAGGCCAGATGTACAGACGTATTGTAATGAAGGCACCCCAAGTAGTCCAATAATTTTGGATATTTTTCAAAATTATAAAAAATTGTGTTGCTGATAATGACACGTTGTGAGAATAATGACGTTATTGTAAAAAATAATGACGCAATGTTGCCGAGTGAGCATGAGTTGAATGAGTATTATAAATATGGAGATGAATTTACATGTAACTTAAATACTATTTTAGGAATTATTTTGTTATATTATGATATGGACAAGGAAAATAAAATGCATTATTATATAAAAACAGACTTTAATATAAACTTTAAAATAAAATTTAAATCATCTTAATGTATTGATTCTTTGGTCTACTGATTAGATATTCTGGTGATAACAGAGTTTTATGATACAAAAAACACTCGACTTACGCTATAGGTACATCAAAATTTTTCAAAATAACAGCCTTAGAGTCTTAGAGATCATAAATTATACTTAATACGTTTTTAAGCCTCTGAACTAAAAAACCCTGATTGTATCTTAAATGCTATTTATTTTAGCATTAACAGTTTTATAAGATTTCAACGGTCTCTACATTAATCAGTCTTTAAATAAAAGAGAGTGTTACTTCCTTGAATTCAACCGTTTAAAATTTATTGATCCTTTGATAAACCCTTAATAGAATCTAACGATAATATTTTTTGACGAAACATTCAAATTAACATTTGGCAAATACAGCTTCTAAAGAAAAAGGTAACTAAAATTATTTTATATACAACTATAACCCTAATCGAATCTTAAAAACGATAATCTTTAAAAAGTTTTATAAGAAGATGTTGATTAAGAAGCCTTTAATTTAAACCAATTAGGCTCAGAAAAAATGTCCTTAAGCTATCCTATAATGCCCTGATAATTCAATCTTCAGAAATTACACGATGGTAACAAAATCAAAAGCAATAACAGTAATTACCTAAATAAACTTACACTATTATGGATTATGATTACAAAAATTAGAAGAATTGAATAGTTTGTTTTTCTTCATTGTTATTTTAATATATTTTGTGATATTTTGATTTTGTGAACCATTTGATCCGCTGTTCTTTTCTATGTAGCTCCAACACCATCTGGGGCACCTTTGCTGCGGGAAATCGTTATGCGACGTTGCTGAGAATGATGTCGCCAATAATGACGAATTCTAGAAAGTTCACCATTTACGAAATAATTCGGTATATTCATCGGCAAAGAGTGCACCATGTATTATTAATTTCACGCATACTACAACTTTGTTACATAAAAACACTTTATCGAGAAGAAATAATTGAGAGACAGTTAAAAATAAGAATGACGATTGTGATGACAAATTTTGGAGAATCAAAATGAAATACTTACTGCTCAAATCCCGCGACTTCCGCTACCTCCAAAGCGTGTCGACTGCGGCGCGGGGTGAAGCGTTGCTTAAATGTCATTTGATCCTTCGGTCGCATATCGTTATATCCAAAAAATGTACATTCAACACTGTTGCCAATAATGACGATTATTTTTTGAACATTGTATTGTTGTATTGTTTGAATACATTTTAGAGTAACTTTTAATAAAATTTTCTAACATTATTGTAATTAAAAACGTTCTTTATTTATATAAGTTTAATATTTATTTACACAATGTATCACATTTAATACACTGAATTGTTTTTGTCAGAAAACGTTGGAAACTATACCCAGGCGACACGCCAACTATTGCCTATTTTGATAGTAATTTTTGAATATCTTTATTTTGTGTGATTAGGCTCAAAATGGCTCCGATAGCATCTTTATTATTTATTTAGGTAATGTAATAAAAATGTTTGTCTTTGAAATTCTTTAGTATTGATGAGATTATAGCGAGACATACATTTTGGCTCTCTGAAATATTCACCCAGCCCTCTTGCAGCAGTGTTAGTAAATACACGTATATTTTCGAAACCTCTTCTAAAATGCATTTTGATAGCGAATTCTGGCGTTGCTGTTGTCCATTCCCGAGGCTAAACTATTTCAGTCCGCTTACAAAAGGTGTAACACTCCCGATTTGTGTCAACGGCAATTACTGTCGTAGGTATAAACTTTGGTCTGTGTTGGTAAATTGTTGAGCCATTGATTCTTGGTTAATCCTGATTAAATTATTATGATGAGTGTTCAGTTTTACGAAAACAAGGCGCCTTATAGATAGGTGACTAGCAGTTGATCGAAAAACAAGCGCCCGTCGAAGAAGATAATCCGGTGGCAACAGCGTCCGCGGATTATAACCGAACAACAACCTCTTTTCTTTGTTTTCAATATTTCCCATTAAAAATTATAGGTTTGAAATAAGAAAGATTGTACCAACTCTCATATCCATTTAAGGGTGGACAGGTTTATAAAACTAAAAATTTTTATGGTTATTTTAGAGATCGTTTCTATTAGTCACTGATTAGTGACTAATACTCTAACCTCTACTATTATAAAGTTGTAAAAATGAGATGTCTGTACATTGAAGGTATTTTGAAATAGAATTTGTGAAAGACTAATTTGAACGGCACCGTATCGAAAAAAAAATATTTCTTATTTTTTGTATTGTATTGGTGTGGAGCCATCGCGATACTGTTCGCTGACTACGCTGAATAAAAAAGGAGGGTTATGACTTTTTTCTCCTCCGCAGGTACGTTCTAATAAATCTATACTTTTTGTGTGTTTATATGTGTCGTTGCGGCTTTATCACGCCAAATCTGCTAAACGGATTTATACTATTTTTGGTACGGGTATCTCCAGATGATTATAGGATAGTTTTTACCCGACTGGGCCGAAGATAAAAAAGGGGTTATCATTTTTTCTCCTCTGCGTACGAAGTACCTGCACCAGGCACCTTCTAGTATTATTTAAAAATCTGAAACATCAATATATTTTTCTTAATCAGGCCAAAGAAAAATAAGGTAAACGTATTATTACTTGACACCCTACTTTCTGAGACTCTGCTTGTAACTTCTATTGCTACGAAGTAAGGTTGAAGGTACCGACTAATGGGACAATGTCGGGCACTGGGACATTTCGCTGGCCCAATATTATAGGATGTTTCACTTTTAGAGAATTGAAGTTTGAACATTGACATAGTGACATTATAGTCTAATTGTAATATTGGGCCAGCGATTTGTCTTAATACCAATTTGTTATTTTTTTATAAGGTAATATTAATAAAGGCTGCCTTAATTTTGATCCTTATGTACCAATGTAATTTAATTAATAGCAACAATAGTTTACCATTGTTTTACGAAAACTATATTCTGGAAGGAAATGCCGGTTTTTCAATTTTAGATATTCAGATAGAATTAAAATAACAATGACCGGCCCATTTAAAATAAACATGCATAATAAAGTTTTTTTCTTTTGAATAATGTAATTAAATACAAGTATTAAATGACGTACAGACAACCTTACAATACATATTTATTAAATAAATATACATAACATGCGATGCCACGGATGTATTCACTATGGCAACTGGGACATACATATATTCATACGGTAATAGGGTAGTCGTGTCGTATGAAATCACGGCGGAGCGTTTTCATTGTTATTCATCTCCAGATCGTAGGATCAGCGGTCGCCGAAATGTAATAGAACAATAATACGGACGCTGCTTTGACTCCTCTATTTTTACTTTTTACAGGACGGTGTCAGAAGGAGGGTGTGGTGTTTTTTGACTGTATGCATATCAATGCGTAGCTAAAATAATGAAATAATGCCCCTCCTTCACGTGTACAGAATTGATATGAAACTTTTTCAATTCATGTTTTTCTATATTATATTTATACCATTATGCAGTTCGTTAAAAATAATCTACTCGTATTCTATAATACAATTTTACAGTATTTTTAAATACATAACTATAATCCATTATACAGTTGTAAACATGAAATATCTGAATATTGAATATAAAATATTTGGAGAAGGTTTACTGAAACGAAAAATATTTTTCTATGAATTTTTTTGTATGTTTGTATGTGTCATGCTTCATCACGCTAAAAGGGCTAAACGGATTTCAACTATTTTTGGTACACGGGTAGCTACAAGGCATCCACAGATGGTTATAGGATACGTTTTATCCGAGTACGCTCAATGAAAAAAGGGCAATTATATTTTGAGTTCACGAAGTTGCGGACGCTTAGATGCTTTAATAACTTAGATACTTTCTGGTAACTTATTTGATACTATCAACTTATATAATACTTTTAAAATCGTTTTTTTTTCTGAAACCACTTGGCGAGAATCTTTTCCCAGCGAGCTCACTAGACGTGATTTTCAAGTTATTATGTATTTATGTCTATAAAATAGATTTGAAGCCGCAAGAAAGTTTTGAAACTTTAGTAACAACCATTGGGGAATTTGTGTTTTCATGAACAACAGATTTCAATTGGTTTGCTGAATTTAAAAGAGGACAGCAATGTTTTGAAGACGAGGTGAAGGACGGATCCGGCCGCCAACCGCGAAAACCCAAGAAAACATTCAAGCTGTCGAAGAACTTATTCGTGGAAACCGACGAATTACACGACAAATCAGCAGCAATGCTAAACTTCATTCAGGGAAAATTGTCTCTACGTAAGCTTTATCCGCCACAAACTCTTCGACGCGCAAAAATATTGTCATGCGGATGGTGCAAGTTCATGATGAATAAATTCAAGAAGAAAAGAAATATTTTTACGACATATTGACTGGTGACGAAACGTGGTTGTGTAACTATGATCCTGAAACCAAGCGACAGTACAAATGTGGTGTTTTGAAGATGAGGCGACTCCGACACAATGCCGTCGATCACGAAGCACACAGAAACAGATGGTGGCCACATTTTTCTGCAAGAATGGAAATATTGCTACTATAGTGCTGGAGGATCAAAAAACAGTTCACTCCGAATAGTATGTGACAGTTTGTGCCCCACAAGTGATGTCGGTCTTGTGTGGCAAGTGGCCGAAGTCAAGAATCCGGCACCTCCCTTGGCATCATGACAACGTCGCTCCGCATACTTCTGTGAGAGTGCTTGACTATTTCCATACAAAAAATATGGCTGTTCAGCCTCACCCGTCATATTCCCCGGACTTGGCACATTTTGATATTTTCTTATTCCAAAAATTATAGAAAAGTTAAAAGGCAAGCGCTATGAAAGCAAAGAAGATGCCTTGTCCGCTTATAACAATCACATTCCAGAGGTGTCTAAAGAAGAGTGGTCTTCGGTATTTTTCAAACGGGTTTGGGGAATGGAAAAATGCATACGTGTTCAGGGCAAATACTTAGATAAGGTCGAAATCTGTAATACAGAATAAATTATATATGAATTTCGATTGTAGGCGTAGTTCGCCTTCCAAATTTATCCAGATAAATTTCACACAGGTCCTTTAATCTAAACGGCTTAGGTAATTGATTTTCATATATGAGGTGTCGATGGATTCGTCTTCGTTGTATCAAATGCTAAAATATTTTGCAATCGTTCTTTTAATATGTATATACTAGTTACATGGGTTAAGGTTATAATATTCACATATAGCAAAGGCAGATAGGCTTTGTACCAATTGTTCTGACTTAAATTATTAGTTTACACCGTAGATTAACTTCTGGAGCAACACGCCTACGAGCTATAATAATCGTACAAAGTATTCGGTATTTGAGGTAAGATCGAATGGCTTTGTGTTTGCAATGAACATGTAATGCATAATTAGTATAACTTAAAGCAGCAGAAGATATGACGTGTATAAAATTGGGAACATTAAGTTTTTTATAGGTGTGCATTTTATATTATTTATAATATTTTTCTATTCTATATATTAAATGTATAATAAACGTGACGTTTATTTTATTTCTTACTTATCACCGAATATGACCAAAGTCAAAATGTATTCATACAAAGGAACTGTACAAATGTCACGACGAGTGTTTAAAAAAATATATGTGAAAAATACCACGATGTTAAATTAATTACTTGTTGATTTTTAGTTCACATAACTATTAGGAAAACATAAAATGCACACCTTTGAGAAACATAATGTTCCCAATACGAGTTATGTTAAAGCATTTCGTTTGAAACTGACACGGATGGCTAAGTAAGATAAGACGTGTAACAAAATGACGACAATATAATGTGCAAGGTGTATTAACAGCAACCAAAAGTATACCGGGTTTAGCTTTAATGTATAAGTACTATCCGATCTTGACCTGATACGATCTTACCTGATCTCGTGAGTCTCAGCTAATCTACTTTAGTCATGATTTATGCACCCACTGATGTTAGTTAGCCTCATAACTTCTGTTCGCCAGCCGGGCGATATTTTGTACTAGAAGGCGCTTGCAACTTCGTTCGCGGCGGAGAAAAAGTTGATAAGCCCTTTTTTTCTTCAGCGTAGTCGGGTAAAAAGAATCCTATAATCATCTAGAGATACCTAAAATAGTTGAAATCCGTTTCGCCGATTTTGCGTGATGAAGCCGCAACGACACGTAGTACAAAAATCAAAATTAAATATTTTTCGCTTCAGTGACCTCGAAATAGTCGCTCACAGTCGTTTTTAAGGTTCCGCAGCCAAAATGGCAAAAACGGAACCCTTTTAGTTTCATCATGTCCGTCCGTCCGTATGTCACAGGCCCTTTACTCAAAAACTGCAAAATGCATATTTATGTAATTTGGAGTATAGGAGTATAGGTGTCTTGTGTTAAGCTCGGGTTTCCTAGGATAGCGGTGCCGTCACATAGCGGCCGTCTCCATACTTCGCACTAGTACGAAGTATGGAGACGGCCGCCATATGACGGCACCGCTATCCTAGGAAACCAAAGCTTAAGCCGCTACTTAGTTTGATAGTCAAATTAAAAAAAATATATTTCCAGGGGGGACCCTCGATTCATGTAGCAAAAACTGAAAAAAAGAGCAAATATCACATGCAAATGCAAATGGCATATTTCGACTGATATTTTATAAACATTTTGAGATTGCAATTTTTTTTTTGTCTTAGTGAATATTTTCGGAAGTACTCGCTCCAAAAGTAGCTAAAATTGTGTCTCTCTAGAGGGGGGGCTCTATTTTCTAAACAGTATGTCCAAAAAATATAACGAAAGTTACAAAAATAAAACTTTATAAATACTTCCAATATTTATTTTCATTATGATCGAATATACTGTTTTTGAGTTATTCCCAAAAAACTGCGCTTCTCAGCAAGGACGTTAGTGCCGTAGAGATACGCTCTTTTATTAGTGCACTTTTTCATATCGTAGTTTCATCATATGTAGTGCGTATTTTTGTATGAAAGGCTGCAGAACCCTACACTGAGCATGGTCCCACATGCGGTTTTATTTTTAAAATCTTCAATATACAGACATTTCATTTTTACGAACTTTGCAAAGGCGGTTATGAATACTACTTGATTAAATGATTTCTTATTCTTATTCTTACAACTTTATAATAGGCAGTATATGTAGATGTCGCAACCGCTCACGGGATTTACGTGTCCTCGTCCTTTGGGATTTGGAGGCGCGCTGAATCGAAGCCGACGCGTAGAGTCCCTTTCGTTAATTTTATGAAATGTAAGGAGCATTATTATTATTGGTTGGTTTTTAAAGTACGTACCGCCCGTTCGAACTTTGTTAACATTTCACACCATTGTATGGTCACTTTTTACTGTCCAAGGGCCTCGGGGACAGATAACAATATCTCATACATTTGTAGTAATGTATTTACTATCATAATAAAAGTATTTAGAACTAATTATTTTCACGGTCAAGTTTATAGCCCTTTAAGCTTACGGAGCAGTAACTTTTAGGGCGGTATTGGGGCGTGCGAGATCGGTTTGCCGGCTGTCAGTAATGACGGATCAATCAATGTATAGTCTTCGTTCGATGTTAACAAAGCAGCGGTCAAGTCGCTAAGAGGGGTTTCTTGTCCTCGGGCGCACTTTCCGCCGCCCGTCATCCGTCCATATTGAGATTGATGTTACCGCCGCGCGGCTCGAGCGTCCGCCTCGCGCGGAATACTAAGAGGGCAGACCGACCATTCTTCGCTCAATTAGCCCCCGATCCGACGGGGTTTTGTCTCGACCCCGCGATGACGCCCCAACACTTCGCCGCATACCAAATTAACGCCATATTTTTCATGTAAGCCCCCGATTAAACTACCGCAATGAGCCTCAACTTGGCCCTCTTCGAGACTTTTCCACTTGAGAATAACTTACATCGAATCCTTAACAGCCCATTGTACTAATTTCTTGATTTTTAGAAATTTTCACTCATAATAAAGTTTTAATATGAAGCATACAATACTGTACCGATGTTCAGAATGACCATATTTCTCAACTGAGAGGGTAGCTCGTATTTATAATTAATACAATTTTGAGTGTTGAACGAATACGGAATAATTGAATACATTTAAAAAAACTGTGCAAAGAGATACAAACAATATATGATGAAAATTAAAAAGATATAGAATCCTGTGTGTCGCTAAGTAAGTAAGTACTATAATAGCAATGTATGCAGATTGCAAGCGTAATGAAGACAGGTAAAATATTAAAAATTAAGAAAGTTACGTTCCTAATAAAGTTATATTTAATGCTCTCGAGTGTGTTGTTGTAATTTTTAGAAGGTTTTTGTGTGGTGACCTTTCAACGCTTGTCTCAAATTTAAATAAGGTGGTTTTAAGTAGTGGTACATAGTTTGGTCTCAGTTTATAAACGTTAAAGTATATTTATCCTTTTCTTGGATTGACTATTATTCACGAAGCAACTAAATTGAGTAAGACATCGACGAGATTATCTTATAATTTGGCATCGCGGATAAGGTGCGTTTAATAAAACATTGCATATATACAATCTGTACATCAAAGACAATTGATAACAAACACTCTTATAGAGTTGGTTGACAAAGCGTTGACAAAGTACCCTTCGATACTTTTAAGAGTAGCCACTTTAAATACGTATGATGCTTTGAGCACTTTTATGTAGAATTGCTCAAAGCACGTCATACGTGCTAACTGGAAAGCAACACAAAGGTAAGGTTTGGACCTACTATTGATAATTACTGGTCGTTCACTATTGCCATCAAATTAGCATAGCTTTTAAAAAGGGTGCTAAAGAAGTCCACGGTCCGCGTTCACAATAGCGAGGAAATTGTACTATTAAATCTTTCAATTGAATTTTTACGTGTACTTTATGTGCCACGAAAACCAATTTTATGCGGCACTTTAAGCGTTCAGTGAATCGCGAGTGCAATCCATTCATTAGCACCAAATTTTACCAAACGACGTTACGTTGGAGGGATGATAATAATCAGATTGTTTACCCTAATGCCTCTGCATCGGAGGAGGAGGAGGCCACAAATAAACAATCGGTTTCGTCACATATTTATAAAGGCGTCAATGCACTAATTTGTGCATTCAATCAGTTAACAATATCTATTTTTTTACAGAATGGAACGGAAGTTTCATCGGAATACGGGATCCACTTTATTTACTCTGCTGTAAAGATTATTACATTCGTATCGTATATATATCTATATATATATATCGTATATAATATCATTTGCCCACAGATTTCAGTAAAAGCTCAACAAATATCAACTGGAAGTCGGTAAATGCTGATGACACGCTTGGCTCAGTTGGTTATATACACAACGGCCTACGAAGCTGGTGGTCCCGGGTTCACATCCCGGCCAGGGCAAGTGTTTGTGTAATGAGCACGGAAGTTTGTTCCTGAGTCTTACATGATTTCTATGTATTTAAATATTATAACTTACCGGTTAGATTATTATGTCTATCGTCGCCTGGTACCCATAGTACCCATAGTGAGTATGAGTATGAGTAGTAGAAGCTTTGCTTAATTTGGGGCTAGGTCGATTCGTGTATATGTCCCTGATATTTATTTATTATTTTCAAATTCATATAATTTATTTTGGAAACGTGTCCATAGTTGTTAGTAGCGTACAGTAGAAAGGAAAACTTTATTCAAGTGTTAGTAGGTATTATCACAAGTCCACATGAATAACGAGGCGAAATTTCTGACCGCATCAACTCGCTACTTGGAAATAATAGTTACCCCGAGCAGTGTTCAAGAATGAGTACCTACCTACATAATTAACACTACAAGCAATTTGTAATGTATTCAAAATCTGTGCCATGTTTTATTTTTATTTTTTACTTGTAGAATTATGTGATTATGTGTAGAATTGTGTGATACTGTATATAAAAAAAAATGTTATGGTATTAGTTATATGAATTCAATTCATTTAGTTTAAATTAATAATAATAATAAGCAATCAAATGCAATAATGTAATAATAAGCAATCAAATGCAATAATGTAAATTACCTAGTTTAAATTAATGATGTATTCTTCCAACAACTAACAATTAGCACGTAAGGTTCAGCTGTTAGTGCTAATTCTGTATAATAAATAAATTAATTAATTAATATAAACCATAAATATCGTCCCAGTGCTTCTGGATACGACCTTCGAATCTATCAACAATAGTATTCAGAATGCTGTCCGGGCTACACCGGACTCTAAGCACCAGGGACGCCACCCTTTTGCGCATTTTGGCGGCAGAACCGTCAACGTGCGCGTCAGCGAACATCCCTGATGCGCTTCAGAATCGAGGCAGCCCCAACAGCATCCTGAAACCATTGTTGTACTGTACTCTTAGAGCCCTAATAGCTTTCTGCGTATAGTTAACCCCCAGGGTGCAGGTGTAAAAAGTTCGGTAAAACGCTTTGAAGAGCGACAACTTGACTTATACTGAACACCTTGCAAACCGGCGGGCCACCATATTGCACTTTACTGCCAGCGCTCTTCTCTCCCGTTCTATGTCGAGGTCATCATACAAGGATTCGGATTTATTTAATGCCAGCGGATAGCGGAGCAAAAAGTAGTTTAGATCTACCCTATTGAAGGGGCTTCTTATTACAATTGCAATTAGCATTTAATTCACTGGAGAGCAAGCAATTGTGAATCATCAAGCACTTATCGATTGAAAAAAAACATCTGGTAAGGCGTTTTTCACGCTCGTGAATAAGTTAGACACAATTCCTTTAGCATCGATATGACTCGAGTACACATCACATTAACTCAAGCATAATAGGCTATTTGACAACTTTTTCCCGTGTTATGTTATAAAACGAATTTAATAATAAAAATATGGTGCTAAAACAACCTCAATCTCATAAAAAAACTCCCCGATATACAACAATAGTACAATCTCATTTTTGGACTTTCCCAAAAACGCTTGATACTAAAACCGAGCCTATAAAAAGCTTAGTGACGTCACACGGTTAGTACCTTGTATGGGGATATTAAGAACTTTGTTCCACAGCTACATATGTTAAAATTTGCGTTTATCGAAACGGTTGTTTAACAAAAATTACTATACATTTCACGGGTTATTCAATGGTATTATTAGTTATTAATACTTTAAAAATGGACTTTCCCATCTAACTTTAAGGGCTCATAAAAAGCTATTATAATTCCTTACTAAGCTTGTTTATCAGGATGATATTATATTTTCTACAAATTTTGGAATCAATCTATATCCCTATTGGAACATTTTTCCGATACTTTAAGTTATGTGAACTCATAGTCTACAAATAGTTAATTTTTATATCGCATGTTTTTTTTGTTATCAAATAAACACCCGACTTGACATTTGCACTGTTCTCTTGTATGAAGACATTTTTACTATGGACTAAATAGAATCAGTAAGCAAATTAAAAAGTTAGCTATCAACGTCACGCATCTTTTTTATTTTTTCTTACTACTCTATTTAGACCAAAGTAAAAATGTATTCATACAAGGGTACTGCCCAAAACGCACGGGTGTAAAAAAAAATATACTTAAAAATCGGTACGATGTTAAAACAAACCATTTGCAGATTCTGAGTTCACATAACGTAATAGGCATATTGAGATATCTGAGAAACTTAAATGTTCCCAATTGTGAAACATAAATCCAGGGCGAACATAAAACTTGGAGTGAGATGCATACGCAAATGATTTATTGGTTCAGTTAAACACTGAAACATAATTGTTTGAATTAGTTCAATAAAGCAGACTGACTGGCATCTGACGTCGCCGACACAATTGAATGAGTGTTTTATGTCCAGGCGAATAAATTTCGAAAGAAATTCAAATTGATCAATTGCTGTAAGTAAACGATTTAATGAACAGTAGATTTTAATCGTACTTCGTCCAGTCTCGCCGTGCGCTGTCAGTTATTAGAAATTCATTATAAATAGCTATCGACACTGACAGGCATAATCAGCCGTAAAGCCGTAAACTATCGTTTTATTGTTAACTTAGTTTTTTCGCTTTTTTGTCGTAAGTTACCGTTGTCAAGATTTCATATCGCATTTTCTCAAACATCCCATGAAATGTCGTCCTTATCTTTACGATAACAGGCCGCTACACTCACACAGACGAAAAACTACATTCTATGGTACTTATTGAACTTTTGTTTTAAATTTGAATTCAGGAAGTAGTAAGGAAATATCATACAACATTGATGGCCTAGTCTAGTAATGGGGTCATCTTTTGTTCCAGTATTTTTTGCTCTCATTACGTGTCTACGCGGCATACTGTGAAATAAAAAAAGTTTGTAAAGTATTAATTATTTATTTCTTTTTTTTAACCGACTTCAAAAAAGGGAGGTTATCAATTCGGTTGTATGTTTTTTTTTTATTATGTTTTTTTTTATGTTTGTTACCTCAGAACTCCGTCATTTGCACAACGATTTGGAAAATTATTTTCCTGTTCATGAGTAGGTATATCCAAATTGGTCCCATAAAATTTTGGTGAACATCTGATGCCGGGATCCATGAGGAATCGAAGGAATTCCTCGATTTTTATGACCACATCTATGGCGATTTCGGTATATATTACAGTAATTTAAGCATTTGCATTTGAAAATCACCATTTAGTGGAGAAAAACCAATGATGAAGACACCAGCCATCAGTTACCACTGAGGGCTCTACCAGTGTTATTTAATTCGCGGATCGCGAGTCGATTTGGAAAATTATTTTTTCGGTTAAGAGTACGAATCTCCAAGTTGATCCTATAAAATTTTGGTGATGAACTGATGATGAGATCGATGAGGAATCGAAGGAATTCCTCAAATATTATGGGCACACCTATGGCGATTTCGGTGTTTATTAAAGAAGAACAAGGATTTACACTCGAATGTCATCATTTGGTACAGAGAAACTGATGATGAAGACACAAGCCACCAGTCACTATAAGGGCTCAACCAGTGTTATTGTATTCACTATTCGCAATATAGTTCCTTGCCATATTTTGCTTAGAGGCAGAAGTTAGTTAAGATCAGGGTAGCAAAGTGGAACTAATAGTGGAGAACCAGAGAACTCCTTAACGGTTAAGACTTACATGTATTAGATGTACGTACGTTAAGACTGTTAGTCATATTCTTTATAGTGTCTCTCTGAGGTGGACTCCTTATCACCAAGTCAGGATCTGATGATGGGATCCTAGGGAAATCGAGAGAAACCCTCAAATATTATAGGCAATAACAATGTTTTGTATATATTTTTCTAAAGTCATTCAGTTATTTTCGTCTGCTTTTCATCATTTAATGATGCTGAGCTGATGATGGAAGGTACAAGTCCTTATTAACGGTCAATAGTTGCGGGATAATTCTTTAAATATAATGGGTAAGTTGAGACTGTTAGTCGTATTCTTTTTTAACCAGCAAGCTACTGGACTTAACCATTTTGACCTAGCCAATTGTTATCATTTCGATTTTTATTTACAATCAAATCCTCCTCAATCTTCCCATTCTGGGCTCTAAAAATACTTTATATCACTAAAATCCATCACTAATATATTTGTTTTAATTAAATAAAGAACCGACTTCAAAATAAACTAAAAAGCCAACAATCATCTTTTATGTACGGTACGGATCACATTTGAATCACCTTTTGAAGTCGGTGCCAAACCTGAAGTAAAGTTCTGTAGTCAAGAAAAATACGAATTACTATAACTAAATATATACGTAGGTAATAACTAAAGGTTCGCCGCCGCGGTTCTTGCGTGCCATTTGTGTTAATAGTAATAAATGAATGGCACCGACTTCAAAAGGTGATTCAATGTGATCCATACCGTACATAAAAGATTATTGTTGGCTTTTTAGTTTATTTTGAAGTCGGTTCTTTTTTTATTTATTTATTTATTTTTTATTTTTTACTTAGATTAAATCAGTGGTTAAATAAAATAAACAAGGCATTCATGACATGAAACACAATATTTAATTTTAATGTGTATTAGTTGTAAATACGTATTTTGTACTATGTAATTTAAATACATTGAGTATAAAAATCAAAGTTTGGTATTATTTACATGGTTGTTTTTGAGGAAAGTACTATAATGCCTCGGCGCGAACAGCGATTGCCTGCCTCGTATCTCTAGATAGCCTCGTTCATATTCCACCGTCTATAACTCCTCTCTTTCACGGCGACTGTTATACCCAATATTTGGGATTTTTAGAGTCGTCTCAAAAAGTACTTCGTTGGCGGGTGTTCAAGAAAACTTCAGTCGACAAAAAAATGTGTGATTTTGTGAAAATTAGTTCACTAGTAACTAATTTTCACAAAATCACACATTTTTTTTGTCGACTGAAGTTTTCTTGAACACCCGCTAACGAAATACTTTTTGAGACGATTCTAAAAATCCCAAACTCGGTAGGGTTTACAGAGTTCCCATGACCTTCCGACTCGATCATCAGATCAACTCGATAGTATCATAATATTGCATTGTCACCGAACTTACATAAAAACCGAGAAGTGGGTCTTTAACTTGCAAGATTTGTTTACTCAATTAGTTAGTTACAGGTGGACCTGATAAAAACCAAATCAGCAAGGTCAGTTCAAATTAACCGGAGAATTTGAATGAGTAGGTAGGTAGGTAGGCTCATCGTAGTTACTGGCGATCGAATCTGCTTAAGGCCGTGATATAACCAGGCAGCTCTAAGTACTTGAGCTAACAAAAGTCTCACGTCACACGGTTATCCTGTACAAGGCAGTAAATGTTTAATTCAAATATAAATATCAACACCTATAAGTATGTAGGTATGTAATTAAGTTTTTCAGCCTACACATCTATACTAAGGTACAGAAGGGTGATAAGGCCCACCTAATTTCGATTCGCTTTATATAATTATTATTTTAAAATACTTATTTTTTGAGGTCTGTTTATGTGTTTATGCGTCTGTCTCAGTAATGAAATACATGTATTTATTCGTCTTAATTTAAACAAAAATTACGTTGTAGACCCGGGTAGTTTCTTAAGGCCCTAACCATTTTTTATGTTTTAGAAAAAGTGTAAAAAAAGCTCTTATCGTTATTTAGCTCGCTTGTCCCGCAACTTCGTTTTCCGAGGAGAAATTTCATAACCCCTGTTTTTTCTTCAGCATAGTGGGGTAAACAGTATCCTATAACCATTTGGAGATACCCAGCTACCCGTGTACTAAAAATAGTTGAAATCCGTTTAGCCGATTCTGCTTGATGAAGCCGCAGCAAGGACACACACATGAAAACTTACAAAAATCCAAAAAAAAATGTTTTACTTCAATGTCATCCACATAGCCCGTTACAATAGTTTTTTTTTTATATATCTTCAATATACAGACATTTAATTTTTACAACTTTATTATAGTATAGATAATTACTTCTGTGAAAACAACATTTTAAGCAATGTCGGTTCCCTTTAATTGAATAGGCTTTAGTGCGCGATGCGCATGGGCCTTATTAACCTCAAATTTAGTAAGTTCAATTGAAAATAAATATTTGAGATCTGATTTATATACTGAATTGGTGTTAGCTTTAAATTATCATTTTGTACGTCCATTTTTTTCAGATGGGCCTTATTACCCTTAAAATGTTTTCTTCTTCTCCGGTCGAGGTTCCTCAAATAACGGATGCCCAGGTCGTTAACATATTATTAGGTAAAAGTAAACCAGACTATTTGAAGATCGAATTTTGTACATTTTCATATTTGCAACTTCATCCCTTTAAAATGGATGAAGGGTATGGCACTTCCATACGTGTAACCAAAACTGAAAAAAAAAAAATCATATCAATGTCTGGCACATCATTCATTCGCCAGTTCGTCTAAAAACACTGAGGTTTCTAAAAAAAATGATTTAGTGCATATTTTAGGAAATATTTGCTCCGAAAGTAGTAAAATTTGTATCCCCCCAAGTCTACTTTCTAAACAGTATGTTCAAAAAACATGACAGAATTTACAGTTATATAGCTTAATAAATACTTCCAACGAAAATAGCTTTCAACATGATCGGACATACCGTTTTTAAGTTATTGCCAAAAAACTGCGCTTCTCAGCAAAACGACGTAAGTGCCGGGGAGATAAGCTCTTTTGTTAGTGTTTTGTTTTCATATCGTATTTTTTTCATATGTAGTGCATTTTTTTATATGAATGGCTGCGGAACCCTACATTGCGTATAGTCCGACATGGCCGGTTTTGGTTCAAAGTGATGATATTTGAGCATTAAAAAAGTCAAAACAGAGTCATAACTATTTACTCCTCCGCGAACGAAGTTGGTGGCTGGTGTGTTCTCGGTGTATTAATTTTTAGGTAAGCCGTAATTGGTATATACCACAAACTCTTTACGTGTGACTAACACTCATACGCAAAATATTGCTATTGACAAGCGAATTAAGAGAGTCCAGTCTAGTAAACCGTTGATTGTAGGTCTGGCGGCGGCGGGGCATAATTGGGTCGCCCGCGGCGCGAGGCCAGTGAACAGCGCCGGCGCAGACTATGACGAAACAGGCCCTCGAACTTGGCCAATTTGCATGCAACTGTCTCGCTTGGTCGGCGTATTGTCATCTTTGTATTTTACCATAGTAAGCCATAATAAGCCATTAACCATAGTAAGTGGTGTTAACCAGTTTTAACTGTCGAATGTTCTTTTCACTTTTTCTATTTCTTCTTCTGATATATGTGCACCAATAGTTAAAAAATTAACATGATATCAACCCGCCAAGATGAACAAACGTCTAATTTTGCACTAAAGATCATATTTTGAGATAACGCAGGAGTGACTTCTTTAGAGTTCCATTCAAAAAAGGTAAAAAGGAACCCTTATTCGACTCTATCTAACAGCGCTATATCTCAGGAACGAATTAATTTGAAATTTGGGACAATTACAAACACGTCTTGTCCAAGAAAATTACAAATTAAAACACATTTTTATTTCGTACCTATCTTTTTATCCACAGCGTTTAAAGTCTTATAACTCTATAGACGACCAGCTACCGGAGAACCAAAATGGTTTTAATCTATTTGTGCGCTTTGACGCGACGAGACCACAGCCACATAGAAACACATATTAACATTAAAAAAAAACGATTTAGTACCTTGAAACACTTAATATCACTTTTTTTCAATATCTTCTGCGTTTATACATTTGAATGACCAATATGAAGGGGGTCAAAAATTCGAAGGACTAGAATTGCATATTCAAAAAAAATACATATGACTGTTTTTAAATTTTGTTTTATTAAGAATATTTAACATAAAATATAACAGGAATATTATAACTTTAACCACGTTTCTATCTTGCAAATATATTTTTTTATTTTTTCAAAAAATATTATATCATTCAGTTTCGCATATATCCGTAGACGACGCTATTATAGACACCAGGTGTGCAAACTTTACTTAACCGGTAAATTGGGTAGGTAGGTAAGTTAAGTGAAATTTTGTATGGAACCCTCGGAATTCGAGTCAGTTTCGCAATTGGCCATTTCTACAAAGCGTTTGAAAGATCACAAATTACCACGATCGCTACTTAATATACTTCGTGCACTAACCAAAATTAATAATATGTGATACTGTTGGCAGTGATAGCACATTAATTTTATCAGTTTTATTTGGTCGGGTTCGGATATTATGTTGCTCATTTTACCGTTCCAAAAGAGCATCCCGCGCTTGACCTCTGCGCACATTGTGCGCGCGCTAAGTCGGGATGATCACCAATCCAGTTTTTCGAGAATCATCTTTATGACTCAGATATCCTTCCAGTTTGTTTCGACACCAATGGAGACTGCCGCATACGATACGACTGTAGGGTGCAGATATAATGACGAATATATTTCACTAAATTAAGCATAGTATATATTATTCTAGCGGTTATTTAAATTAAACTACTACAATGGCATTTTACTCATAGTGCCTCTTATGAGCGGAGAAGGGCACATCGAGTTTACGAGTGTTTTATGTACCTAAACGAGTACATACAGCTTGAATATTGTCGTTTGGTTGAGTAGATCATGGTCGGTAAGTCGTTGGTTGTTTTTTTATTTAAACATTAAATACAAAATTTGTTGTAATGGCTTGAAAAATATTTGGTGGTCAGATTGCATAAAAACTGTAAAAGTACAAACTTGTAGTTTTAAGGAAAGCAATAATAGTTTACATGTCCGCGGCGCAATCCTAAGAACGCGCGCTAAGAACTAATGTTTACACGCCGAACACAAGGTCTTGGATTGTGACTTCACCAGAGCGGATCACACGCCACATAAAAAATACTGACGTAAGTGTCAAAGTTCTTTTCAAAACTACATTTTATATCTTTTGTGTATATTAACGCATTGCGTCGTATTTTAATTTCGACATTCTCAAAAGATTTACTTCATTACATTGTATTATATTTCTACAGAAGTACTTGCATATATACAGATTGTCCCACGGCTGTTTGATAAATGTCGTGGATACGATATTTTGCTGAATGTAGACATTATTTTATTTATAAAAGTAAGTAATACTGCATTCAAAGTTTCCTAAATATGCCTTGCAAGCAGTAAATATTTTTTTCTTTTATATTTCAATCACACATTAAACGTTGTTCCTTTATTTCTAAAACACAAATTTAGAGGAATCATTTTTGATGAAATACGGGAAGGGTTTTTTTCACATTTGGTCGGTTCGATTTCAAGACATTTCATAGAAAATGTTTGAATGCAGTATTTTGTTCTTTTAATACTAAAATAAGGGCTCCCTTCAGCAAAATAACCTATCTACAATATGTAAGATACTTTTTGTTCGTGTCATACTCGTATAGCCGTGAGAAAACCTGTGTTAATAAATGAATAGCCGTTGAGTATGTAAGCAGCCAATTCATAAGCAGTAACTGATATGAATTTCACGAATGAAAAAGTACTGATATTTTAACTGAATTTACAGTGTTTAAACACATTTATTTGCTGCGATACAACACAAACGAATCAAATTTAATGAGCGGAAGTCTAGTGTAGGCTATGATGATATCATGTAGGTACTTAAGTACTTGAGGGATTCTTCGCACGTCGACCGAAATGTACCCGCAAATATGTCACCAGTGCCACTCTACCCATGCATAACAATTTAAATACAATGAGCTCTGATTCAATTTGAGACCTATTTATAAACAAACGCTGATTCACTCCTTTAGCCCAATTGAGAAAACACTAAGTAGGTAGTGCAGAAGTCATCAGCATTATTTAAAAGAACAAACGTCAATCGGCCGAGCGTCCCGCAGAGGATTCAATCGGTGACCAAATAGGGTGAATCATGAACATGTCAAACCAAACCATCAGTTGTTTTGGACCGATATTATTGACAGCTATAGATTCAGCCGCGACGGCGTAAAGTATATAAATGCATACACGCCGTCAGTCCCGTTGCCACATCTTGAAATTAATCATATTCCTGTTTGGACGACACCAGGTTCTGTGCAATTGTAGCAAGCGGAGCTGCTTCTACACTAAAACTTACGAAACAAATTCCTCGTATATTTATCATAGGCAGGTAAATATTAACCTATCCCGAGGTATAAGACATATCATTTTGCATTGCTCTCAAATGGTAACATGGTAGGTGTGTGGGTGTTGATATATGGAATAGCTAAAATCCTCCTTACCTTCCTTGCAAATTTCCTCACTATTTACAAAAGGTATAGGTCGGTTAGATACAGCCCAAAAAGAAGCCATAAGATACTATAAGTATCAACTATGTTCGTGCCGTATAGGTAGCCGAGGGTCACCATAAACATTATATTATGTCTTTACCACTTTAGCATTACGTTATGTTTTGACAATTTGAGGCCGATCAAATTGATGGAAATTAAATTGGTCTGTAGAATGATGTCATCGTTATTATTGTAATGATAAATAAATTAGGGAGATATTGATTTGAAACTGCACTAGCTAAGTTGTATATCAAGTAAGCATAATATTTATAATAATTACGAGTGTATATTTAGTTACTCGTATTATACTGCGAGAAGTAAATTATATCCTAGTGGATAGGTACACCTAATGATTAATTAAATTTGAATTGTATCTAATGTTTGCTTCTGTTTCCGCTTTTGTTAATCATTTCAATAAAACAATTTAAGCGCATTATATCGTATGTACATTATTATCCCATTTGAGTTCCCGACATTTCGGAAGCTTTACAGTTTCCGTGTTCACAGGGTACACTGAGAAAAATATATTTTCTTGTCTAATTTAAAATTTGATTTATATTTAACTAGCTTCTGCCCGCGACTTTGTCCGCCTTAAATTCGTTTATCGCGGATCAGGGTATTTTTCCGGGATAAAAAGTAGCCTATGTCCTTCTCCGGGACTCAAACTATGTCCATACCAAATCTCATCCAAATCGGTTCAGCGGTTTAAGCGTGAAGAGGTAACAGACAGACAGGCAGACAGACAGAAAGACACAATTTCGCATTTATAATATTAGTATGGATGTTAAGTGTTTTTAAGTATTAAACGGTATGTACTGACTTTTCGGGGAACTACTTGCTTCATTTTTGACTTCCCAACAATTTTTTTGCGGTACCTTTATTCATTTAATGAATTTTCTCAATCATGCTATAAAATATTGATATAATGTTCTTTATAACAGGCTGCGAAGTATCACATTTCCGGTGCGACTAGGCGACAGGCCTTCGATGGAATTTCATACAAAATTGGAGGCATACGCCTGCAAGGTGGTCTTTTTAAATTTTCTTTGCACATATATATGGGACACGGAATCATGGCGTTCAGCCATTAGAAAAAAACAATAAATGATATTGCATTTTTTTTTTACAGTTTTATTTATATGAAATCGACATGAACATAACAAGTAACAAATTATAAACATATCTATTAATTTCAATAATTTTGAAATACAAATTAAGCTAGACAAATACAAATTTTAAATCTCTCTCTCTCTTCCCGACTGTGTATCCCACACGGTGGTGAGGTCAGCCTTCCTTATCTTCCTCCTCCACTTCGCGCTACCCCTGACGTCGTCTTCGGAAACATCGCATTCCTTCATGTCTGTCAGCAACACATTGTCCAGGTGGTCTAAGGTCTCCCTCTAAGTCTTTTTCCGGAGACAGACAAATCGAGCACAACGTTGCCGATGTAATCGGGTGGCCTCCTCTTGACATGTCCACACCACCTCATCCTGCTTTCCTGCAGCTTATCGGCGATGTCACGGACTCCCAGACTACTTCGCACATATTCATTGCTGATCTTATCCAGCCTGGTAATGCCGCACATTCACCTTAGCATCTTACAAATACACATTTTAAATATTTCATTTAAATATTAACGGTAAAAACGTGTACCCAAATTGCGAAAAAAATCGTAGGTAATCATTTTGGAGGCAAAGTTGAATATTGTTCAATCTGTAATTCTATTTCATTGGATTTATTGTGCATTGTTGATTTCGTTATTAAATATGAGTTCCGACGAAAACACTGACAAAGAAATTAATGTTTCTATTCAATCTGAGTTGGAAATAGAACGAAATGAATAGTAGTATCGGTACAGCTTTTGTAGTTTCTCTACAAATAAAACTTGGTTTTCATTTTTATTCTATTTCATTGAAATTTTGAGAAAAGCACTATACATCGGCGTGAAAAGGGTTTCTGGCCTCGTAACTATCCGGCCCGCTACGCTCGGTCGTGTATATGTTCTCGGCCGGCAACCCCTTACTTCCCGTCCTCTGTAGTAATGTAGCATTTGTTTATTTTTCGCAGTTTTCTATTTGGTAATACTAATTATTTAGTAAGATACTAAATGTATTAACAGAGTTTTTAAGCAAACATTTTACTTAAGCTGTTATTTTATTTAAAACAAAGCAGAACATTAAACAAACCTTTCCAACCCCTTGTTTTATTATTAGTCGAAATTATGTTATGAGATCTATAGTTTGCGATATGAGACTCTGTGTTCGTATCATAACCTAAGACAATCGCTTAATCAAGTGGCACCTCCATACACATACTCTATGCGAAAGTAAGTCTGTCTCTCTGTTATCTTTCCACGCTATAACCAAACAGTTTACATGAAATTTGGTAAAGAAATAGTTTGAGACCCCGGAAAGGACATAGGATTGTTTTTATCCCATAAAGGAGTGAAAACTGAGGTAGAAGTTTGTATGGAGATGGAAAATCCATCATACAAATATAGGCTACTCAAATTTATCTGAGTAGACCGTGGATAAATGTAATTATTATACATAAATATACATCAAATAGTTTAGATAAACTTCACCGTGATTTCTGCGTCATGTATCAAATTCAAATTATAATGGCACGACGCCATGTATGCTGACAACCGATTGCATGGTGCCTTATAAATAACTACATCCGCTGCATTAAGATTAAGCAACTTTGAAAACCAAATGTAGGTCGTCTGTGTTATCACATCCTTATCACAAGTTTTACAGTTCCCCTAACTATAGTAACTATTCACGAGTCCGTAAACGTGTATACTTACTCGTGTGTGTGGACTAATAAAATATAATATAAAATATGTGTCCAAAAACAGATTTTTTTTGGTGGCATATTGTAAACCAGGGCTGTCCAGACCGCAAGCGGCCCGCGGCTTGTTTTCAAACAGCCCGCGACGCATGTTTTAAAATGTATAAAGAAAAGATTACCCTGTATTCTTTTTTCTTGAAAACTTTTTTTTTTCTACGGCCCTCCAGCTTTTGCAGTTAATTTAATTAGCCTGCGAAGGTACTTAGTTTGGACAGCTCTATTGTTAACCATGATCTTGGTTTACAACAGGGTTTCATCGTTTATTTGGCCGGTTTCGGCAAACAATAGTATTTTTGGCCCAAACCGCGCGGCCGAAACCGATACCGAAACTGAAACATCGATCAGTCACTATATAAAATAAACTCACTAAGTCACAATTGTATCGGGCGCGATTTAACTATTTTCCAGCGACCTAAACTAGAAAGAAAAAGCGAATTGATTGTTGAAACATTAGTCTTTGTTCCCAGGATTCCTACTTACTTCTATATTTCTAAAGTTACTGGACGCCTTTACCTTAATAATTAGTTATGTTAGCAACTGGCAGTTCTCGGCCGTAATGAAATAAGTAGTGTATGTGACTTCACGTGGATCAACTTGCTCTTACAAATTCCTAGTCTATTTATATACGGTAGTTATTTTCTTTATATCTAACTACTTCTATAATAAACGTTTCTCTACGTGTTATGTTAGGTAGGTAAGCGAATCAGTTTTAGCTAGAACCTTGCGGACTTCTCAGTTTCACTAAAATACGATGATTCCTACCGGTTGGCCAAGGAACGGCTTATTCTTTAAATTTGAGTAAATGAATACGCTTCGGCTTCCCTTGTAGTTTTTCTGACGCCAAGCCTCCGGTACCTATATACACTTTACACTTTACAGCTTTTATGATTAGCCAGCCATTTAAGGTAGAAATCTTGACTTAAGCCCTTTATTAACACTTTACGCTCGAACCTGGAATGTTAAAATCTTGGTTATGATGCATTCGAAGCTTGTGAACGGAGTAGGTATTCTTCATTACGGAAATTTATTATTTAAATCCTTACGGAATCAACTCTGCGGGTAAGGTTTTTCATTACAAACGTGCCTATACTCACTTTTTAGTCTGACCAAATCTGGTATTTTTATTAAATAAAAAAAAAACACAAATTCGCATAAAAAAAACAAATGGCAAGTTGGCAGGATTTATATGAAACTAAGCTTCTGCCCGCGACTTCGTCCGCCTTAAATTCGTGTATCGCGGATAAGGGTGTTTTTCTGGGATAAAAAGTAGCTTATGTCCTTCCCTGGGGCTCAAACTATCTCCATATCTAATTTCATCCAAGTCGGTTCAGCGGTTTATAATATTAGTATGGATAGAGAGCGAGTGCCATTAAAATCGCAGCACATTTAATACAATTCCTTCAACAGATTATGGTCTGTTACAGTATCACCAGATTGTTTATCTTGTTGGAAACTACTCATGCGTAACAGTAAGAGTCAGATAAGATTAAATTCCCTAATTTATATAACTCATATATGTGAACCAACGGGAACACAACCGAGCTAGAAATCGGGCGAAATGTGTTCCGTTCAACGGCCCATTGAAGATCGTGGCATATTGAAAAATCAGATCATGCCCAAACCAGCGATTTAAAATATTCACCAAAAGGCAATATGTCACTACTTTGTTTCATGTAATCTTCGTTTAATTAAATGGCAACAAAGACACGAATACATTTTTTTAATGAAATTGTAAGTTGTTCGTAAAACGTGTAAAATTAAACGCACATAGGAACGGAGGTTCATAACTACTTACTCGTAAAACTATATAACGATACTAGGAAACCAAAGAACAGATATCATATTCCGCGAGCAGCGGTGTTTAGCTTGTTTTACAAGGAGGTATGTTTTAACTTTGTTGGCTAACTTAGCTATCATTAGTTGTTCGTTGGTTTTTGTGATTCTAATTTAATAGACTTCCTTCTTTGTTGAAATAAGATCAATAATTGTTTATTTATAATAAAATCAATCGAAATAAGATCAATAATTGTTTATGACGACACGTTTGGCTCAGTGGGTTGTACAACGGCCTACGAAGCTGACGGTCCTGGGTTCGAATCCCGGCCAGGGCAAGTGTTTGTGTGATGAGCACGAATATTTGTTCCTGGGTCTTGGATGTTTTCTATGTATTTAAGTATTATAATTTATCTATTTATTATGTATATCGTCGCCTAGTACCCATAGTACAAGCTTTGCTTAGTTTGGGACTAGGTCGATTTGTGTAAGATTGTCCCTGATATTTATTTTAATATTTCGATTTATAAATTTTAGGAAGTACGAGTATCAAATATTAACCCATAACTTTACATTTAATACTATTATAACCTCCTGGGTTCCCGGTCCTCAGATGACTGTGCTTATGTGTACACTTAATTTATGACTCGGTATTTATTTTTTTAGGTTGACAGTGTCGTTCGGAAACGATCTATTCGTGTTAACTTGTTAAGTCGGTTTGACGTTTGGCTGTATATTTTTTTTATGTTATTTCCTCCAATGAGGATTAGGGGATCCTGGAGATTGAAATCTGTATATTGTTAATTTAAAAAAATATACATATTATTTGCATTTATCGTTACGGCTTCATTACGTCCAAACGGCAGAATGTATTGCAACAATTTTTGATACAAGGGTAGCTCTCATCCACAGATGTTTATAGGATATATTTTACAAGTCTACACTGAAGAAAAAAAAGTATTATGTCATTTTTCTCCTCCGCTGACGATGTGGTGGACACCTTAGTATACTTATATTTTTGAATAATTATACAAAGACGCTCTTCGGGTAAATTGCTCAAAATTTTACAGGCACTACATTTTTTACGGTTATAACTAGGTACCTATTGCAATTATAATCGTCGTTATTGAAACTACCAGAATGGTAGCACTTCTCTGTAAACGTCATGGTCACAAATTTGTATGTGTAACAATCTTTGTCTCTCATCCACGATCCTCTATAAATAAAATATGTGTATTCGATGGTTAAGTCGGCATGTTCAACGAGTCTAAACTGATTTGAGTTACAATTTTGTGTCATGATTCAAGTAAATTAGCATCGTTATCGATAATAAGTATTGTGCAAGGCGTCAGTGTGGCCTGGGTCACTTTTGATAAACTGCCCAGATAAGTGTACCAAAAATGTTAATATTTTCGTTAATTTATCGCGTTTGTATATATACGTGTATGGTGACTGAAATTGGGAGATTGAGTCTTCAGACACCGATAACATCCAGGATAACCCCAGACAAGGCAATCTCTCAAATAACACTTCAAACTACTATTACTTTTGTATTTACCTATACGTCTGCAACCAGGGAGCATTTTTTTCTGAGTTTAATAGGAAATGCGAACAGACATATTATTAACATTCCTTGTGCCCGAAATAGACAATAAAATGTTACCCGGCTATGCTAAAGATACTGCCATCGGTAGGTTTAGTAACACAACCAAGTTTATTTAAGAAATTAATATCCTCACTATTACTTTTTGTAATAAAATTTTAAGTCATTAATTTGTTAGAGCTCCCTTCAAATGCCGCAATGGAAATCACTATTTTCAGTTCTACGAGTATACCTATCTACTTTTACTTAACTAGGTGCAAACTTAGAATAGCCATAAAATTCATATTACAAATAAGTATTTATACCAATTTTTTCGCATACCTAATTTTACACTAAAAAACAGAAAAGTTGAAAAGTTACTGTGTTTTGGAAATAACTAACAAAATATATCTTTATTATATCTCCCCATGTTTGAGATAGACTTAAAATGAAATGATTCAAGTATGAGTACTAGTCACTATTCAAGGGATCAAATGAAATTCAGAACGAGAAATAGTCGATTACTTGAGTAGAAATATTGGCTGCCTTTAGAAACCTTGAAAATACCGGATCAATGTGTATATGTCAACCCAAACACTTTTTTCTTCAAAAAGATTGATAAGGTAGTCTAACACGTACCAAAGTCTTATCGCAGTTTAAGTCAAACTTTAGTACAAATGTTGCTCGAGAGGTATCTTCTTGCTCGCTCGAGCACACACGCAACAGGTTGAGTTTGAACCCTAGAGTTATATCGGTTTAACAGAAAATGAATCATTCTTACCTATGCCAATATTAGATGTCACAAATACGCTTACTGACAACTAAGAACAAAGCTTGGAAAATAATTGACGAACTTTAACTAACAGCTCTCTCAGGCACACTGTTTTTTTTAAGTGAATTGAGACATTAAAATAACCTTCGGAAAAGCGTGCATTGCCTGTTTACGGTTATTTTAATTAATTATATGTGCGTCAATTTCTTTGGTAAGGCCGAAAACCATAACAGTATAATGGATTTTAACATTACTACGAGATGTCTTCAATTAAATTGCTCTAGATGATAGCAATGACATGCTGTAATACATGGTGGTTCAATTGGTTTTTTTTTACTGATGTACATATAGTCAGTGATGATATACTTTATTTATAAATTGTGCCCATGAACTCACTCTTATAATGTGAAGTTCTGAACCAGTTCCTAAACCTCCAATTAAATACTGATACTTAAGCAAAGTTTTAAAGTTGACTATGTTAGATGTTTGTTTTACATTAGGCTAACTAGTACAGTTTTAGTACAATCAAAGGGCTTAGGTATCAACAGCCTCGACATAAACACACAGCGTATCAGTACTACCGTAGGCATCAGCCATTTGGGTGATTGGAACTATTTGATGCTTACTGCACAAAGCAAGACGGAGCTTTGTTTCGCCGCTAGTGATATAAGCAAACATGAAACGTTAAACGCTAAGCCCATTAACACGTATGGTCATATCCGGCCATTTTCACAAAAATGTGTACCCCCCACTTTGTGTCTCAAATTATGGACTCACTTGGTTCGTTTAGCACAGTATCAGGGTTACTATCGAATTTATAAAATTGAATGAAAAACGCCCGTTTTGTGACACTGTTTCGGTACACTTTGTACGAGAGGGTGGGCCGTCACTAAAGTGTAGTATAATTTTTTCGTTCTAAATTTTTGGATATATTTTTCGTGAATTCTATAGCGCTCTTGGTTCTTAATTAAACGAGCCCCAAAAAGTCCATAATCTGAGTCAACAAGTGATCCAAAAACCAAAGTATTCCTATAAATAAAGACTATACATAAGTACTTATTTACTAATAACGTTCCTATAGAGACATTGTCGTAGAACCATTTACTTATAATAGCATACGATAAGTGGTAACATACTCAAGAGCATTCATGTTTATATTTCAGCCTTATAGTTTGCTACAAGCTTGTAGTACAGAACATTCACGGGATACTTTTACTCATAGTAACATTTCACAAGCGTAGATAGTCTTAAAATCATGCAGTTTTATTTTATAGACTTCTAGTCAACTTCACGATCGTCTTATAAGACAATTATAGGTTAAAGTCTCCTATAACAGTTTGCAGTAAGATCAAATAGTCTTGAATAATATTTGATCTTATAGTAGCATTTTATAAGAGAACAAGGTATTATAGTAAGTAATCTAAATTGAAGTCATTACAAGTCTACTTCGCTATTAGTCGTGTCCAATGTTCTTATAACTGAAACTGTTCTTGGTAAAAGCCTCATTAGATAAAACAATCATATAAGTTATTAGATCAAATACCTTACTAGTAAACGTTTGGTATTGTCACATTGATGATGTAATTTGTAATCTAGTATATTTGTAACATCGGTATGAATTTATTAAATTGTACGCGACATGATCCGTTTAAGTAGTTTTATTTAAATATGTAACCATGGCGGAAACTGAAACCTTATTTTAACTTAAATTAACTTTCTTATGATTCATAGATAGTAAGTTTGTGAGAAATCCTAATACGTTACGCCATATTAATATGGGGGCAAGTTCTCTGGATTAAATCTGCTATAAGTGCAAATTTATCTATATTTGTCCTATAACATACTCAATGCAGAATTTTTTTAGAAAATGACGAATGTTCATAATCATAATAAATGTGGGGATACTATTTTAACAACATATATGATATGTGCATTTTTTTTTTAATTATAGAAATTATGGTCGTTATCCATACTAATCCATTCTAATATTATAATTGCGAAAGTGTGTCTGTCTGTCTGTCTGTCTGTCTGTTACCTCTTCACGCTAAAACCGCTGAACCGATTTGGATGAAATTTGATATGGAGATAGTTTGAGTCCCGGGGAAGGACATAGGCTACTTTTTATCCCGGAAAAATACCTTTATACGCGATAAACAAATTTAAGGCGGATGAAGTCGCGGGCAGAAGCTAGCTTACAATAAAAATTACTTCCACGGTAAGTTCACACACTATACATACCTACAGTATTTAACAATACTTAGATATGCTCTATAAATTATATTAGTTAGATTAATAAGAAAAATAGTTACTTACGATCGTTTTTAAGTATTTAAAAGACGCAAACTAATCGATATTAATATTATAAATGCGAAAGTGTGTCTATCTGTCTGTCTGTCTGTCTGTTATCTCTTCACGCTTAAACCGCTGAACCGATTTGGATGAAATTTGGTATGGAGATAGTTTGAGTCCCGGGGAAGGACACAGGCTACTTTTTATCCCGGAAAAATACCCTTATCCGCGATATATTAAGGCGGACGAAGTCGCGGGCAGAAGCTAGGATAAAATAAAAATTTAAAATTATCATAAAATTTACTAATAACTAAGTATAATAGTAGTGCGAGTGCGTTATAAATAAGATTGCTTTAGCATGATGCTTCTGTGAGATACTTATAAGAGGAACAAAACTTATAAATGGGTAGTCTCAGAACATCTTAGGAGGAATTGTATTCTGGTAGAACTTCTATAAGTGTATATAGGGCCTACTGACATTCTCACAGTAATGGATCTATTACAGTATTCGTAATATTTGAACTTCGAAGCGCTCTGTCTTTTTCATGTCCTTATAAAGAAAGACAGTGACAAGAACATTCCAATTCGAATTTCGAAACCATTAGACCCCGAAAAAAGAACTAAACCCTAATACATTTAAATTTAAACAAGAAGACGATAATTTTGAAGATGTAATGGCGATACTTTATTATTATTATTGAATTACTCCATAATTTCCTTTTGAACATAAATAGTAGTACATTTCTATGCTTGTGCCGAAAATAAATGTAATTACTGCAAGCGTACCGAGATATCTTGCCACGAGCCCTTTGCCAAAAAATAAGAAAAACAACAAGTAAGGAATTTGAAACTTAAAACATACTTGCAGTAGGAAAAAAACCAGCCAAATGTGAATCCGTCTCGCGCACCGAGGATTCCGTACAAACTTTCACTTACCCTAGCATTATTATATTACCCAGTTCTGGTTGAGTGAAGTTTGCACCTGATATCTATAGCATTGCATACAAATGAGGTGCAAACTTAACGCAACCGGGCTGTCCAAATGTGTCTATTGAATAGGACTATATTTTTCACTTCTCCTGCTCAAAAAGTAGTCATATTAGCTTCGCGAAGCGAGACTAAAATAGTACATTTAGCCCCTAGGGTTTAAAAGAAAGCCATATAATCCCATACAAATTTCTATGAAACTGAAAAAAACTTGCGGCCAGCTACATACTACTTACAAATAATCAAAAACAAACAAACCAACCTCATCAGGTTAGCCAAAATTTCTGATCGTATTGCAGCCCTTCACATTAAAAAGTAAAAATTGTCTATGGCTATTATTAGTTTAAAATATATATAAGCTGTCAATTTAACTATAAGAAAAACTGTACTTTTTATTTTTCATGAAATATACAATTTTAGTGTTAAGTCTTTTTTATTTTCTCGCAGTCGAAGTGAAAAGCAGAGTGTTTAACACGTGACTAAAAGCCATTATGACACTCAGACATATTGGTCCTCGCTCACTTCGTGAGCTCGTCCAAATTAATCACTTCGTGTCATAATGGCTTATTTAAGCCCCTTGTCAAACAATCTACTATTTTATGATTTATTTACAAATGTATAGTTTTCAGATTTTTGTATGTATTTGTAGTACTCGTATGTCACAATATTACTTGCCAAATTTCATAGTTGTATGTCAGTGGGAAGTACCCTATCATTTTGATTCCCTTGAGAGGTGTCGAAATATACGTTTTTTGCGGCATAAATGGCCGTATCTTATTTTTATATTAATCTAGAAGTTTGATTTTTCACAGCTTCAAGGGACCGTAGATCTAAGTATGTTAATTTCAACTTGATACCTCCACGCGTTCTCGAGATTAAGGGTCTTGACAGACAGACGGACGGACAGACGGACAGACGAACAACAAAGTGATCCTATAAGGGTTCCGTTTTTTTCGATGGAGGTACGGAACCCTAAAAACGCCTCTTCTTTGACAGGCGTTTCGACAGCTATTCCGTTCCATTCAGACAACTTATTAAGAACGGTTATCAGATTTAACTTAGCATATTAGTATGAATTTCTAGTTTGACCTATCACATCATGGGTTGCATTTTCTAAACGCGCCTCTTAAACTGTTTTAGGAATCAAATTCTTGTTATTTAAATCTTTTGCTACGCTATAAATTGTTTGTTTCCTACATTTAAAACATAAAAAATGATTGAATGTTGTAAAGCGAAAAAACGCAATAAGCACGTAATTTATCTTGTACACAATAATTAATGATTATGTCTAATTGACAACACGAATTCCTACCTAGCAATCGGCACTCATTTTATTAATTTATTATCGAGGAACCCACAGATATCTTCTTTTTTTATTGCAACTAGTGTCGAAAATATTTGGGAAAATATGAAGGAAGCATACGATTCTCTCAGTGAAGTCACTAGGTGGATATCGTCCGTCACTGACTGTCACCTGCGCTCTCCTTGGCAGCTACGCTCTTTTAGAATGAAGATCTTTTGAAATTGTTTTTTTTTAAATATGAAATTGGTATATTTTAGAAAATGTTAAAATGTAGTTAATTTTTATCCTAAGAACCTGGTTAAAAATTGATAAGTTGTCAATTTGCTTATATTTACTATTTATTGTATGCTACCTAGTACATGTTCCTTTTAATAAATAAAGGGAATCATAACAATGATTTAAACTGACATGGTTTTCACTCATTATCACAATGCAAGATGCGGCAAGAAGATGTTGACACCCGCCTCTCCTGTTCCTTTGAGACAATGGATGTAACGCGACGTCAAGAACGTCGAATAATGACCAACGTAAGCTAATGAAATAAATATCATGTGTAGACGCGATTAAGCCCCGTTTTGTTGTATTGTGATATAAAGGGAATCAAATTGTTAATATTAACTTCATCTATTACAATAGAAATATAAGTTAGTAAGACGTGTAACAATAAATACACAGAAACGTTAAAAGAACAACTGCAATTGTGTATAATGTGTTCGCACTGCTGAGGTGAAAAGTTATATGTGCCACACGAGACCAAAGTTATTTGCATCTCGTGCTGTTGAATGACTCGCTACGCACAGGATTCTCATTAAGAATCATTCTCTTGCTCTGGATTTAACAATCGACACTCGAAGCAATGAAGAACAGATTTAATATTTTCTTCCCTTCATAATTATTTAGACAAAATAAGTATTTTAATAGGATTAATTAAGTAATTTTTCGGTAGCTATTGAGAAATTGTTAGACAAAATGTTGAAAATCAGCCCATTACAAGTCACACTCACATGCAGATTTTGTGACAGTAATAAATCTGAATATAGGAATATAATTTTAGTTATAAATATTTCTTAATCAAATTACGCTCATTGTAATGCGAGTATTTAAATTATAAGTATAAAACTAACTATTTTTTTTTTGCATATATTTTGAATATTTTCATGTGTAAATAATTATCACACCAGATCCCCATAACATCACGAAAGAACTGTGGCACGTTTGTACACAGTCGGTAGGCATAAATGCATATTTGCTTATAAGGTAAGGCTTTTAGGAAATATTTCGTTGCCAAGATGCTAAATTGAATTTCATAAGCTAAGCGATGTATTGGTGTGAGATGTGTATGTGTATAGGATTTGTGACCAATTTTAAGGTTTGATATTTTTTGTATAGTTACACAAACGTAACTGTTCAAAAATGCATTTTATTTTTACTCGGATTGCAATGGTAAACGTTTTTAATGAAGCAACTAAATATCGTTGTATGTAACCGCGACATAGGTTTCATAGCAAAAGTTACGAACATTTTAAAACATCGTAAGAAGGATACTGTAGCAAGGGTTGTTTCAAAGTGACGGCTATTAGCGATAAAACCGCATGTTGTTTGTCTTTTGACATTTAGTTTTGTGGGGTGTGCATTAAAAATACTTGTATTTTATTGTTCTTCTATGTACGATTTATAGCAGATACGTTTTTTATTGATATATTAGCACTACAAAAGGTTAACGAATGAAACGTAAAACATTTCCAAGTAATTTTAATGTACAATATGTACTAGTAGCAAAGGAAGCCTTTTGTCGATTAGTAAGATACTGTAAATAACAATGTATTTAGATACTCGCATTTGAACTCCATCACTTAACTTGTCCACATGTGTGTGTTAGCTTACTTCGCATCATTAGGGATATCATATTTCGATAATCTATGAGTAATGAAAGCCGAGGAAGGTTGTACGTATACGCGTACGTACAACCTTCCTATATTATTATAACAACCACCACACTATCAAGTATACTTTCATTCCGTTCTCTAGTAAAAGTGTGAGTAATAATTTTATTGAATACTGTATTCGACAGCAGCAGTTATTTCATATTTAACACAATATTCGAAATTCAACAAATACAATAAGCCACCACTCTACTTTATTTTGCATGAAGTGCAAATATTAAACAAGTAATAAAAACATCTAACAGTTTTACTGGTGAAATGTTTGACGTCACATGCAGCTATTTTCCTATAAATATCATTACCGGATTGTTATTAACAAAAAATTATTGAAAGTAATGAAAATACCATAAATACCGTATTTGGCGTACCTATGCTTGTCACTGGGTGGCAGTGAACCAACGAAGATAACGCGTACCTTTTTCTTCACAAACGCAGAAGATATACCGATTGGCAGCCAACTAAGATGAGGGTCCAGGAATTATTCAACGTAGTATGCTCATGTACGTATTTATTATAAAGCCGGTGAAGTTACCCATCGGGCTCTTTTAAAACTTGTTTTTTTTCTAACCAGTTACTTTCTGTACATGATTTTAATGTTTTCTGTGTTGATGTCTGAACTCAAATCTTGTGAGTCAATACACAAATTATTTCATCCACAATCACCAAAACTTATGCATGATGTACTAGTATATAGTTTATGAAAAACATACAACATTAATATAGCAAAATCTTCAGTTGCAACGCTTTTATAACAACTGTAAACTAGAAAAAAATCGAAGTCTAATTACAAAACCCGGACACACCCATTCAGATTCATAATGATCCTCAGACGCCGAATTATTGATTACGACACTCGATTACGAGTATGTCACCTTTAAGATAAATAATACTAAATAAAATCAGTTTAACCATTGAGGAGTTACGATGCCACACTGACACTGACTTTACTTTTTAGACTCAGTGTATGTACATAGATGTACAAATACACTTATTTAAACAAACTTGCCATACTTTTCGATTTCGCGGAGGGTCAATTTTATTATCGTTGCCCATTTACATTTATCGTTGGTTTATTTTATGTAAAATCTGTATAAATGACGTGTAGGCCCAATTCCTTCCCCGAACACAAGTATCTATTTTAGTTTTCGGTGTAGCGGAATTCTTCATGTTTTCTAAGCGTTCTCGCTTGTTAGGCGGCCGCTTGTGCAGAGGCGGAGAGTGCTTCCCATTAACTTGATAAAGGTTCCGTCGCGAGTGTGGAGCGATGAGCTACATACGTAAACAATAACCATTTTACAACGGATAGGATTGGCTAAATCTTACTTACTCGACGATCTATGTTCAACTGAGATCCCGAATTTAATTATCCATAATATAATTAATATGTCATTTTATCATTATGTTTAATAGCCCGAATGTATGTTTGAAACGCTGTAAAATTCTTAGCATTTTCAAAACTACCATAATATCTAAAGGTTGCGTTAGGTGGTTAATTATGATTATTTCATAATAAATCTAAAAGCCAACAGTTTGTTAAGATTTCGTACGTTTGACACTCTCGCAATGGATTTTATTATTTTCAAAGGCACTTCGAGCAATCATCAAAAACGTAGAAATCAAGTTTGAAATGAGATATGTTGCTCAGCAACTGCAGTAGTGCGATGGTTGCAAGAAGCGCAGTTGACATTTTGCTTCTGTTCGTCAACCGCCGGACCCGGGAGCTCTCCGTAAGCATGTTTGATTTCAACACGGTGAAGTTTTACTCAATTATAAAGCTCTAGCAGGGTAATTAAGTTTAACTTTAGAAATCATAAACTTTGTTGGTATATACGCACGTGTAACAAGTTAGTTATACAATGGGCTGCGAACTTAACGGCCTCAGGTTTGAATCTCGGCAAGGGAAGTATTTGCGTATTGAACATGGATATTTCTTGTTAAGCTTTGAATCTTTGTCAATTTATTATTCATTAGATTTAATTCGACTTGTGTAGGATTGTTTCCTAATAAGAATTTAGCAATTTATTAATAGTTTACTGAAAGTGAATACTGTATTAATAAAACACGACACTAAAACGGTATTTATTATGGCTCAAACCTTTTAAAAGCCTGTACAACATTCGCGTTTTTCACAAAATAAGAAACTGTTTCATTATACTTTTATTAGCTTCTCTTTAAGTTTCTGAAAATCAAAGAAGTAAGTTTCCGACACGCTTTATCAATTTACCCAACGTAGGGTGTTACTGCTAGTTGCCTGATAAATATTTCTTTTGTTAATATTAAGGTAAAGCAATTTAATAAAACTGAAATCGATCTATACTATCCATACTTAACGTACTTATATACTTAATATTATACTGGTAAATGCGAAAGTACCTATGTATAATATGCGTCTTCCACCTTTTCATGCTTAAGCCGTCGATTAATTTCGATAAAATTTGGTATTGCAATATTTTGAAACCTCGGGAAGGACATAGGGACATTTTTATCGTGAAAATATTCCCTAAACGGTAAAAAGGGGGGTGGATGTTTTTTATTGGAAGTAAATGAAAACATAGCCTACTAAGTTGTCGGCGACGCGGGCGAAGCCGCCGGTAAAACGATCTGCGCAGCGTCGTTCAAACTCCTCGTGTCATTCCCTAAATGCCTTGTGTTAAATGTCTAATGTAGCAACAGCGACATTCGCAGGCCAATCAGGTGCAAGAACATATATCGAATACAATAGGAAACGCAAAATAGATTAATATGTGTAATCAGTTCATTCATCAATTCAACTCATTGATGACCTTACCTTATCCAAGAAACTCCATTACAAAAAAATACGCACGTAGGTACTATAAACATAAGACCATAGTAGAACTGAACCGTTAAACCAAATTTATATTTTTTAAATAATACTTTTTTCTGAAGTACTATAAAGTAACATATATTCTAGCAATAACATTTATATATAACATAGTAATATTTTTTTAAATTAAACATGTTAATTACAATTACAAAGTTATTGAAAGTTATCGCGGTCGAATCATACAATGACCATTTACCGCAACACCAAGCACACATACTTGGAACTTCGCAAATTATGTCAGATGGTACTTATACATACCAGTATTATTTTTCATAAAATAGTGTGTGCTGATTTGTTTTTATATAACACTAGCAACGGAGACACGGGCGACGATAAATTTTATATGTAAACCACTTAGTATTGGGCCAACGGTTCGTTTAAAAGTTGTAATAGAACAAAACATATTATTTAAATAGTAAACAGACCCCTAACAATATACCATTATTTTTAATGGTGTGCGCCGTAACATAACAAGTATTTATTTGAGTTTCAGCAAATACGTTTTAATTTTTTGTCTAATAAAAATAATTGTCAATCGTAAAGTAGGTGAACTGACTTTTATCATCAAACCCAAATAAAATGTATATAGTTTTATCAACTTTACCTACCAGTAGGTTATCATCTAGTCCGATGTCCAGCGTTCTTGGCAACTTTAATAAGTAGGCACTTGAATCGCTTTTTAAATGCTACGGAAATGCACTCGCAAGTTTAATTTTATATAAGATTTTAATTCTGCTGAGCCACATATTCATAAGTAGTCTACTTTTCCGTCATGTTATTGTCTATTAGACAACAAATAACAGATATTGAGTCCATCGACGGCGCCGGTATCATTTGTAGAGTAAGCAACTAAGTACTAGCTGGTGTAAAATTGCGCAGATATGTATATGAAACCGTCATCTATTGAAGCCTATCTTGTCAGTTGATCCTATACCTGCGTCTAAATTTATTACTTAAGGGAAACAAAAGTATCACAAGAAAGTTTTTGCAAACTTATTTTCATAGCCGGCGAGCACGACGTGCGACTGGCTTTATAGTCAAAATTTCGCCAAAGTGACTCACCTGTATTACCAACGAAGCGGAGATGAGCAGGAGGGCCGCTACAGGGGCCCCTCCAGCCCTCATGGTAGATGGAGAAATGCTAAATTCGATGATGTAAACTGAAAGTGGATGTTAATGGGGCGCGACACCGCTACGCCGCGCCGCTGCCGAACCGCGAATGACGGCCCCGTCGCCTCGCTGTAACGTCGCGTCCAGCTTTACCACACACATCACCCGGCAACTTGCATCGTCGGCCTACGCAGCCTCGGAATGCGCTTTGTTCACTGTATCTCACCATGAAATTCAATAGTTAACGACGTGCTATATTACTTATGTCACTATAATATGACTAAAGAAGAGTCAATTAATCTTGGTTTTTTGTCAGAGGGAACGAATGCATTGCACCCATTGAAAGTCATATACCTAAACATATGCAATTATAAATATGCAAAGGTGTAAATTTGTCTCGTTCTCGCGAACAAGCCTAAGCCGCAGGCCCTGCAAAGTTCCATGACCTCACTCTCCTGCGCTTATCACATCGGCACACCTAAATTATCAAAATGTCGTAACTGCAATACAATTACAATTCGACCCTTAACTAAAAATGCAGAGAGGTGCATTTAACTAGTAATAACTCGAAACGTGAATCAGTGATTTGTTATCTTCACAATTCGCTTACTTGCCACTGTAAATGCCTAGTGTGCTTCAACCCGACTGTCTGCCTATTTTTATTTAGGTTGATAAGAACCCTAGTACATTTTTACTTTTGGCATAATTATTTGTATTATAACGTCTAAATATATCAGTAAAGCCACTCGTGAGCTAGAAAGAGATAATAATTTTCCTTTCAGATTCCTCAAATCCAGTTCTATTTATGAGTAAATCGATTTAAGGACTATATATGTACATCAAAAACACTAGGTATTACTACAAGTATCAGATTATACAACAGATAAAATTTTTTGGAACCCATGTACGTGTAATGTAATGAATAATAATAATTAGCTTTCACGATCATATTTGGTGTACATATTGACGAACATAGGTGTATCTTTGTATACCTACGTGAGAAATAAATGAACTATGAACTATACACATGAAATACGCGTATCAGGCTGATACTTCTATAGAAAACTAAAAGCATTGCATAAAAATGAGGTACAAACTTAACGCAACCGGGTTATTTAAATAGGTTTTTTGATAATTAAAAAAAATTGGCTAGTTAGAGACGTAGTTATAATTTTCGTGTAATATTTATGATTATTTATACAAATTGTGAAAATTTCTCAATTTTCGTTCGGTAAACTTCGGAGATAAAGGGGGGGAATGATGTTTGTTTTCTCATTTTCCTTAATAAAACAAAACGTCATCACAAAAATAAAAAAAAAAACCTAAAATGTGCAGATCAAGCCCTCTCATATGATACCCTACTTGACTTAGTAGCTAGACTTTTAATTATTGCTCCCCCTCATATAGGTACGTCGTTTTATTTGCAAAATAAAAATATATATTTTTATATTTCTTTTGCATTACATGTGGCCTTGACCATGCTTATAACTATTCTAAATTTCAAATAGAAAGCATAAGTAGTTTTTGAGATATGGCGCTCTAATAGTCGGATAGACACAGTCGCACCATAAGGGTTTCTTATTTACCTTTTTGATACGGAACCCTAAAAAAGTGCACTAGGAAAAGAGTGTATCTCCACGGCACTTACGCCCTTCTGCTCAGAAGCAGTTTATGAAATGTTGAAATCACCATACCGTTCAAAGTACCATCCCGTTTAGAAGATAAAGGGGACATAATTTATACTATCTTCGGAGCGCTCATTTCTGAAAATATTTACAAAATCAAAATTACACACATTGATATTTGCTGAAATTTTGTTTTTACAGATTCCTCCGTGCCCTCTTTCTAATGATATCTATTTGAAATTTGGAATATTTATAAACATGGGCACAGGAAAGGAAGTATTGGAAAATGTATTTATATTTTCTTAAAAACGATGAATATGAGGGGGCAAGAATTTTAAGTTTAGCTTCCAGGTCAAATAGTACATCATATTCAAATTCAAAATATTTATTTCAGACCATGTCCGTAGTGTTAGTTACATGAAACTTATAAAGTATGTTAGTAATACAGACTTATTAAAAACTAGAAGGCGCCCAACTTCGTTCGAAGGGGGAAAATGAGAGAACGCTGACAGTTTAGCCATCGGTCTACGCGACGTACACGCAGCACATGAGTGCAGTGTACTGGACGATAGAAATAATATATTAAAGCAACATCTAAAATTACTCCAATAAAAGTGTTATGGATAACTTCTGTTCTACAAGGGTGAGTTGTGTTTTCTCATGTTTTTATCATTGCTTATATTATTGAGTGTTTCTTTGGAAATCCAAGCGTGGTTGGACGTTCTGGTGGTGGCAGCCATTTTTTTCTATTATAAAATTTGAGCAACGGGGCTTCTTTGATGGAAGGTGGGGGGCTACATTGATAGTTATCAAATTCACCCATTCATTTACTGTTATCAAAGTAACCCCTTTGTAGGTTTAAGATGGTGCAAACGTATAAACTGCGTCCGGGTGGCCGGATCTATAGAAATTATACACAGGAAGCTCTAAAAGAAGCAGTACAGAAAATTACGGATGGAACTGTAAGAATCAACGCTGCCTCTGTAAGTTATGATATTCTATTTGGGACTTAGTACAATAAATACAAAGGTATGTACGGTTTTTCATGTAGTAGGTATATACTTTAATATAATTGTAATAAAAATCTAAGGCTGATTGTAATAAGTAAGATCTCTCAATTCTCTACGAAAACTTTAGTAGTATATAGGTCGTATGTTGATTTATGTCACATTATAATGCTACTGATTGCACTGTTGTTTTATTTCTAAGTCAGGGTTAAAAAGTAAAAAACTTATAATTAATCAAATTAACCCCAGTAATCAATGTCACCCCGTCAAACTTCACAACCGTATAACTTCAAAAATAATAAGTGGAATCAAATGTTTGTTTTTGTGTTTTACTCTTATAAAGCGATACTTTTGAACGCTGTTCAAAAATCAGGAGCTATCAATGTGACCCCTTTTTAAGTATAGAGTTGATAGGCAACTTTTTCTTTTTTTTCTGATCCAATGTATGGTATAGATTTTTTATAACCAATGCAATAAAAACTTTATACTAAGTTGGTAATACATAATTTTTTCATATTGTTTGCTTTTAAGCTGACGAAGTTATACGCATTTCATTTTCAAAATTAATCAATCTAACCCTATTTTACGGTACCAAAAATAGTTGAAATCCGTTTAGCCGATTTTGCGTGATGAAGCCACAACGACACATACAAACATACATAAAATCCAAAAAAAAATATTTTTCGTTTTAGTGACGTCCAAATAGTCGATACTCGTAACAATTATTTTTTTGAAAATATCTTTAATGTACAGACTTAATTTTTACAACTTTATAATAGTATAGATATTAAAAGATATTGTACACACAACCTCTAGCTTCCATGTGTATAGTATTCCAGTGCTTCCATAAAGCGCTAGCAGGATACTCCGCCACTAGGAGCAGGAGGCTGTTGGAACTCTTACACACACGCCGCATCAGAGAGGCAGTTCCCTTGCGTATTGTAGCACCGGAGCAATTAGTGCGCGCTTCCGCGAACATACCTGATGCGTTGCAAAAGCGTGGTAGAGGTAGTCCCAGCAACATCCTGAACCCATTGTTGTATTGGACGCGCAGGGCATTGAACGCCTTCTTAGTGTAATGAGTCCACAGGCTGCACGTTTAAAACGTGTGACAGAATGCCTTAGGCTTCATTCAAGAAGACGGTAGGAATAGCGTCAAGGGCCTTATCACCAGCTTTAAAAACTAGCAGCTCGCTTATGCTAGAATTGTATCTCAAACCGTGGATCACCGCGTACTCCTCACAGACCTTAAGCAGTTTTACCAGCGCACTGATATGAAAGGGCTTAATCTGCACACTTTCGAATATTTGTTATTTTTTTTTACTGTGATTAGCTTTTATTTAATTAAAGAAAATGTGAAAAAAATTACCATTCCCCCTTGATCTCCGAAGCTTACCGATCGAAAATATTGAAATTTTCACAAGTTGTATAAATAAACATAAATATTACACGAAATTTATAACCATGTCTCTAAAATATATTTTTTTAATACAGTTGCTCAAAAAGTGCTACTTTACATACTGCTTAGCGCGCGCAAAGTTGGTTTTCGCGAAATAGTGCTTTTTACTTTTCCAATGTCTTTAAATTTATACTTGTTCCAATTCATGACTACATGATGCTCATGATGGTGATGGTGATGATGATGGTAATGGTGATGATGATGGTGTTGGTGATGATGATAATGATTGGTGATGGTGATGGTCATGATGATGGTGATGATGATGGTGATGGTCATGATGATGATGATAATGATTGGTGATGGTGGTGATTAGACATGTGCGCCGACCACATTTTACCCGGCGGCGGCGCGCCGGCTCATATTGACTCAGCGGCGGCGTGACGCCGGCTGCGTGAAAAAAATCGTATATTTAAATCTAATTTTATAATAATAATTAAAAAAATATCCAATCTAATTCAGGTTTAAGAAAAAAATAACAACTTTTTAAATATTTTTATTAGAAAATCCTACAAACTCAATAATAACAATCAGCATAGTTAAAAATCCGTCGGATCCATCGGTCCATGCAGCACGATATTCGTCTCTTGAGTACTAACCATACTAAGGAAACGCTAGAGCGGAATAATGGCTCAAAAGTGTTTGCAAGGGACCTGTCTATTGGGCAAAGCCAGCTGACGAAGCTGAAGATAGAAGACGGCAGTGTAGTATCGACGAAGCCAGAGGTGTTGAGAGAGATCGAGAGGTTATATGGGCAGTTATATACCTCGGCTGCCAAACCTGTTCATAACTTGGCCAAAGACCCGAGAGCCAAGCTTACCCGACAGTATACCGAAGATATGACATCAGTCTGTACGAAATCTCGTAGGATGGCCTTAACAACAACAGCTCAAAAATAACACCGCGCTGGGTGATGACGGAATCACTTCAGAGCTTCTAAAAGCGGGTGGATCACCGGTACTTAAGGTCCTTCAGAAGCTCTTCAATACCGTAGTGCTCGAGGTCATCACGCCGAAGGCATGGAACGGGAGTGTGGTGGTGCTATTTTTCAAGACAGGTGATAAAACGCTGCTCAAGAATTATAGGCCCATCTGGCTTCTGAGCCATGTCTACAAGCTGTTTTTCAGGGTTATCACGAATCATCTCTCAAACAGGTTTGAATTCCAGATTTCCCGAACAAGCCGAGTTTTGAAAAGGCTTCAGTACCATAGACCACATACACACGCTGCGGCAGGTTATAAAGAAAACCGAGGAGTATAATCTGCCACTGCTTAGTGTTTGTGGACTAGGAGAAAGCCTTTGATTCCGTCGAGACATGGGCAGTACTGCAGTCGCTCCAGCAATGCCGGATTGACTATCGGTACAACGCTAGTATGTCGGTCCGAGTACAAGATCAGTTTACGGAGGCGATACCGTTCTGGAGAGGTGTAATACAAGGAGATGTAATATCTCCGAAGCTCTTCACCACAGCAATGGAAGACGCCCTCAAGCTCTTGGAATGGCAAGGTTTTGGCATCAGCATTAATTGAGAGTACCTACATCACACACTTTCGGTTTGCCGACGATATCGTGGTCATAGACAAGACGAAAATCATGTCAAATGTCCATATGTAGTGCCCACCCCAGTTATTAGTAACTCGGTCCTCGAAGTTGTCGACGAATACGTCTATCTAGGACAAACAATCGAGTTAGGTAGGTCAAACTTTCAGAAAGAGATCAATCGACGGATCCAACTCGGATGGGCAGCGTTTTAGAAACTGCGAAGTGTCTTCTCATCTAGGATACCTCAGACGAAAGTCTTCAACCAGTACGTATTACCGGTGATGATCTCCGGTGCCGAGACGTGGTCTCTAACTATGGGCCTCGTAAGGAAACTCAGAGTCACTCAGCGAGCTCTAGAAAGGGCTATGCTTACGATCTCTCTACGAGATCGAATTCGAAATGAGGAGATTCGCAGACGAACCAAAGCTAAGCTGCACCGACATAGCAAACAGGGTAAGCAAACTGAAGTGGCAATGGGCAGGGCACATAGTCCGAAGAACCGATGGCCGATGGGGCAGAAAGGTTCTCGAGTGGGGACCACGTACCGGCAGGCGCAGCGTGGGAAGGCCATCCGCAAGGTGCTTCGACGACCTGGTTAGGGTTGCGGGTACTCGCTGGATGCTGGTCACCACAATCCGGCCCCACAGTGTGTCACCTAGAACAAGCTAGCTGGACAAAAGTCATTGTTACATATGTGCTAATGAGTTATCAGATATAATAAATAACACGTTAGAACCCCCAAATTAACTAATTGTTATTGCATAACTTTCTACTGTAATGAATCATTGGGTCCTAATGAGGTAAGTGAAATTGCACAATTTAATCAGTTCTATTTCTGTGGCACGTTCGACAAGATCCCTTATAAATATACGTTATTAAATGAAAAGTTTTTGTAATGGACTTTATATTTGAAGGTATGTTCTATATATTTTCATTAAAAAAAGTTTAAATATTCGTTTAAATAATAAACAGGAGGACTTCAAAAACATTTCCTAAACTAGAGCGTTTTTTTCATACTTATCAAACTTTGTTAGACTAGCAAATACCTCTCACCACCTCTCACCAGCATACATTTTATATATTTTGAAGCCTAAACTCTGTTTTTTATTTTCATCTATATTTAATTTAGGTTTACAAGAGTCGGTCATATAGTTTTTTTCTTACAGAATGTCTACCCTCATGGAGCTTTTTGAAGAATGGTTAAAAAAGGGGAAAAATTAAAGAAACGCCCATCTTTACGGCTCCTTAATAACAAAATTTGGCCTTCAAGACATTACCAAGGATTCTGAAAAACGAGTGAAAAGCGTTTTGTCCAGTTTTTCTTCAAAACTTGCTGCCAAATGGGATACGGTCGGAAAATCGAGAAGCATTTTTTTAACGAGATTTAAGAACTGGTTGGATAGTGAACATATACAATTGAAGGTTTCTATTGCCCAGCCAAGACCATCAACATCATCTGAAAATGTTACTCTTGCAGGAAGACCTAGAAATGACTTCGAGGATTATTCTTTCAAAACTAAGAAACGACGGGTACATGATCTCGTTCAAAAGCGTAGTGCGTGTGAATTATTAACTGCTGCCGAAGGGCTGTCCGTTTTGCGGGAAATCGAAACATGGCGAGAGCAATAAAAGACATCAGCGACAGTTCCAACAAATCCAACGTTTCCGTGACAAGTGATGATGACGCCTACTATATTGACTCTAAATCAAAAACACGTTGCGAACACCCGCATACGTTGTTTTGAATGTTTATTCCATATAAGTTATAAGCTTGACACTAAAGAGTGGCAAGCTAGAAATGATGACGAAAAAGCGAGTGAGAAACAGCGATCGGACGCTATTCGCAAAAGTTCCAAAAAAGACATTGGTTTAATTGTAGACAAGCCCAAGCCAGGATTTAGTTCATCAAATGACCGTAATACTGCGATTATAGAGCCAAGACGATCTCTGCGTAGGCTAATCTCGCAAACAGAGGAAGATTACTACTTGCCTGATACTTACAACTCCAATGATGAGGATTAGTAGCTATATGTTTTATTCCTGAAATTGTTAATATTTGATTTGTCTTAAAATGTACTAGTTATTTCTTTCTATATAATTAAAATAAATTGTCTGTAATTACATAATTGGTTTTAATAGTAATGTTATTTCATTAAGAATATAAATATATATTTTTATTAATTTTTTACTTCTTTTTATTTAGCCCCCTTTTTGTCTCAATTTCATTTAATTATGTGTGAAAATATGAGTATAATTTTAAACGAGGCTATTAAAACCCAAAAACATCAGAAATAATTTTGTCCAGCTAGCTTGTTCTAGACGACACACTGTGGGCCCATGTGGAAATGCATTGAGGAGGCCTGTGTCCAGCGTGGACGTCCTGTGGCTGAAATGATGATGATGATGATGATAGTTAAAATCCTCTTAGTGGCTAGCTTGGCTAGTAGTCATCGTAGAATAGAGGTCAGTGTTCATCAAACATCAGTAGGAATGTCAATCGACGTTTTTTTGCATCGCATAACTCACGGTGTAGGCAATTTATTTATTTATTAATTTAATATATCACTCGCCATTTTGATTTTCACGCGCAATACACACACATCAGGCACGGCATTCACGACTACTGACAGTACTGACTAACAACCTTGATACGACGCGAGTTGCCAATTCACGCCGGTTCAAAATGGCGGCGGCGGCGGCGGCGCGTGATTGCTCAGCGGCGGCAGCGCGCCGGCGCGTCGCACACGTCCAGTGGTGATGATGTTGATGATGATGATGATGGTGATGATGATGATGATGATTGGTGATAGTGGTGATGGTGGTCATGATGATGATCATGATGATGATGGTGATGGTCATGATGATGATTGGTGATGATGATGGTGATAGTGATGGTGGTGATGATGATGATGATGATGATGATGCTTACTCGTTGTTTTTTTTATTTATTCGCAACTGTATGAAAAAACATCGTTCGATACACGTGCCGAAATGTCATTCTTTACTCGTCCCGAGTCTATTTGGTACTCGTGAAGTAATGACATGCTTTCCGCACTAGCATCGAAATGTACTATTTTTTTTTAATTTTCTATAGCCTATTTAAACAACCCGGTTGCGTTAAGTTTGCACCTCTATTGTATGCAATGCTATACATATCAGGTGCAAACTGAACTCAACCAGAACCAAATAATATATTACTGTTAGGGTAAGTGAAAGTTTGTACGGAACTCTCGGTGCGCGAGTCCGACTCGTACTTGGCCGGTCTTTTTAATTATTATACTACCTATTAAACTAACTAGCGGGTTATAGAAGACACCTAGACTCCAAATTTTATTAATATACCTACATCTCGTAGTTTTTGAGTAAAATGCCTGTGACATATGGACAGACGGACGTACATGACGAAACTATAAGGGTTATTATTTTTCCATTTAGACTACTGAACCCTAAAAAGTACGAATTACGCAGAAATACTTATTTTTAACATGTTATTTATAAACGAAACCATACTTCGAATTCTTATAACCTGGTGTATTGTGTGTAATTAAATTAGCATTGGGTATTTACTTATTTAAGAATTACTTGTACTCGTATTGAATACAACTGGGGTAGTTCGTTTCTAGTATATTCAGTAGGGCAGCGTTAAAGGTGCGTCCACATTTGTATCATTTCCCCGTATCAGATCATCGTCGCGTGGCATGATCGCGTGTCATGATCACGTGTTTGGACGTTGCGCCGATCCGATCGCTCGAAATCCATTTTGCTACGCGTATCACACACTTATATCGGACGAGTGCGGCATGATCGGCGCGCCGACAGTGAGCGTCCAAGCAGCGCTTACGCAGTCATGCCACGGCACGGTGATCGGATACGAGCAAATGATATAAGTGTGGACGCACCTTAAGGTAATTCAATCAATGATTTAATAAATACTCTTCGCAATCTTAGGTAAGATTGCGAAAGGTAGTAACTTATAATGAAATAAAGACAAACTTTACTCAAAATTATTAAACTACACCACAGCCCGGCGCCCGGCACGCGAGTAAGTAGGAAAAATGAATAGAAATTGAAGCATAGCGGAAAAGTATTTAAACATATCACTTGTTCACGAAATCAAAATAGAAATCGAATAAACATGCATTTGATAACCGATTTCAGGAGATTTCTACTCCTTTATTTGGGCAACCAATAAAGTGGTAAGGACTCGTACGTGTGCAAAGTAAAAAAGGTACATTTTTTTAAATTTAATTGCTAGCCAACGAGTAACTAACTGTTGTTTGAATGAAATTAAAATTGCATTTGGTGAGAATTACCCTCATTTGGGGTCCGGTTTCAAAAAGGTAAAAAAGGAACTGTCTGTCTGACTGTTACAGCGCTATATCTTAGAAACTACCTACTTATAGTTATTAAAATGGCTAGCCCAAACGTATTGAAAATGAAAAATGACAAGATATATCTTTTATTTCCTATGAAAAATTACAAATATCTAATAAGACTTCAAAGTGTACTACTAGGTCAAGTACGATATTATATAAAAGGGCTTGAATTGCGCATTCTGAAAGGATCTTTTATTTCTTTGTTATGGTTAAATTTCGATTTAAGAAGTAAAATGGAGAAGAAAATAACCAGAAAACCATTCTTCACCCCTTATCTTCGATGATATAATTTTAAGTTTGAACCTCATTGCCATTGATAAAAGGTGCAAACTTAAGGCCGGATTTCACCTTCCCATACAAACAGAGTTTCGTTCTCATTTTAAAACTACGTGTTGGATTGTAACGAAACTTTGTAGGTATATACAAGGACATAGGGTATATCTAGGCCTGTAATTAGTTTATGTGGCTTGTATGAAAAACTTAAATTTGCTGTATTTTTTTACTATAGTATCTCACGCTAAATAAACTAAATACATGCCTGCATATGCCTTAAATTATTCTAAGTATAAAGTTTAAGAGCAAACCAGCTAGTCGTTTTAAAATGAGAGCGTAACTACGTTTGCATGGATAACCGGGCTTACCGGGGACTCTTAACGTAACCGGGTGCGCGAGTAAAACTCGCACTTGACATGCTTTTGTTAAATTTGAGTTCATACAATCTTAGCCAAAACCTGATTATTCCCATAATCAAATAGGATTCCCATGTAATTTCAAGGTCATATAGGAGAACTCGTACATATAATCCGTGCTTTCAAATAAATATTAGATTCTAGTGATAACGTATACTTAGTAAAATTATTCAAACCCTTTTCTTGAGTTGGAATATACATTGCATAAGAAAAGTACATTTTCTTACTAATCTTGATTATTTTTTTAAGTATGGATTTCATTTAATGCATAATGGTTATAAATATAAAAGTTATAAATCAGTTTTTGTTATCGAAATATAGACTTGGCCAACATTATCAAATTAAGTGGCAACAATAGAAGCCTCATAGTTAGTTTCACATGCATTTTACTCAAATACTACAAGATGTATATTGAAGAAATTTAGAGTATAGGTGTCTTGTATAAGCAGTTATTACATTAGTAGTTAAAGAACAAAAATAAACATTTCTAGGGCGGGGCACTGCATACATGTAACAGAAGCTGATTTTTTTCTTCAGCAAACCTCAACGTATGGTACATATTTCGACAGTACCTCTAAAATACTCTAAGGTTTCTAGAATATTTTTGATCAAGTGCATATTTTCGGAAGTTATCGCTCGGAAAGTTGCATAAATTGTGCTGTTAATATAAATTATTTTGAAGGTGTAAAAGTTAAGTGTCTGTAATTTTAAAAAAATCGGGATGGAAATTACCTAAATACCTGTTTTTAAAAGTTTCTGAGCCTACTTTTTTTTTCTTTCTGTCATGACGACCAAATAGCTGAAAGGATGTGCACCATTTTTGGTCATGCAAGGGAGGCTATAGAATACCAAGCTTTTAAACGACTCTCACCTATTAAATATATCGTCGTCTTAGTACCCATAATACAAGCCTTACCATGGGACTAGTTCGATTTGTGTCCTGTAATCTTATTTATTTATTTAAACGACTATTTTGTATAAAAAAAATTAAATAATAAAAGAACCGACTTCAAAATAAACTAAAAAGTCAAAAATACTCTTTTATGTACGGTACGGATCACATTTGAACCACCTTTTGAAGTCGGTGCCAAACCTGAAGTAAAGTATTCAACAAAAATACGAATTAGTAGGTAATAACTAATATTACCTACTAATTCGTATTTATTTACTAATATTATTTTGAAGTCGGTTCTTTTTTTATTAAAAAATTTCTAACACTGTACCCGACGTACTTTTGTTTGCAACTAACGTGTTATCGAGATTCACGGGATTTTCGACACTATTCACTCGCGTTTCCCTATTCACTCGCGGGTCCCTACTGTGCGCGCGCGGTACCCTATCCCGCGGGCGCGGTTCCCTACTGAGCGGACGCGGTTCCCTACTGAGCGGACGCGGTTCCCTACTCTGATCACGGTTGCTGCTGGTGCCGTCGCTCCCTTCATTGGACGGCATTGGTGTGGGTCGGTGTTGATACCCTGCCGGTGCGGCAGATGTGGTATCGCGCGGCTTGCGTAACCGCAGCGATCTTCCTTGTTCCGACATCTTCTTGCTGGCGCACGTGGAGTTCCCTAACCTTACCTACCTAACACCTATTCGTAGACGCCACTGAGTGCGACGTCTACAGGCCTGATCTCTAAAGACTTAACTCGATGGCGTGGATCCCTCGGTGCACTGAATCTCCCGCCAAGGCCTAAGTGATATGGCCAGGGCGTTTGAAAGCAGTGTGATGATGTCGACCATGCTACATATACAACGAAAGTTGCCAGACACCCCACGGAACGAGCTCAACGTGTTCGGCCTTGACTTCAAGCGGAGCGAGCTCAACGTAATCCGTCCTTCCGCGAAAGCGGGCGAGTGCGCGAGGCGGTTAAACCACTAGCACTTTGGTCCCTACCCTGAGCCGAGTGACGTTCAAGCTCAGCACGTACTTGTTTCTTTTTTCTTTCTTCTGCCCGAAGTCCACTTGATTTGTCGTTGATCTTCTTTCTTGATCCGCCTCGAAGGACCACTGTTTGGTGCGGGCTATAGCAGGCAGGAATGCTTCGTTACCAGGAATTACCAGGAACCAGGTTACCAGGATACAAGAGGGATTATGTAAATAATAACTCTTATTTGTAAAAAACTGTGTAAAGTGTGAGTAGTCTGAGATGGAATTAATAGTATGGGGTTTGGCCGCCATTATATTTCATCATTCCATCGCACACTTATGGTCTAGTGTATAATTTATTGAGTAAAACATATTAGAGCGAGACAAAACAATAACAAACAATAATCTTTTGAATACTAACTTATTCTAAACACAATACAGATTTTATAATTAATCAACATAAAGAGGTTACACATATATGACAAAACAACAATTTATTTATTCCTAAGCTAAGTGTATGAGATAACGTTATATGAAATTATAATGCTATATGCGACATTTATGTACAATTATAAGCTATATGCGATAAGTTTTTTTTACAATTATAAGCTATATGCGACTCGTAATATGTTTGATTCTCGTGGTTGTTTTCTAGTAGTACTTAAGTGTCAGTACCCATGTTTATACTTGTGATTATGTGCCATTTTATTGCACTACAGACGGAGAAGGAGGCGGCCTGATGCAACCGGACGACTCATTTCCGAGCAGCCTGGTGAACATACTCGGGTTCGACTTCAACGCGACTGCGGCACATCTCGAGAGCGCTCGCCATTTCCCAGACCAAGTGGAAATGTTCAAGAGAAACGCCAGGACTGTGGTGCAAGAAATGTCTTCTGGATCCCACCCCATTAGAATTATTTAAAACCGAATTTCATATAAATTTTCTATGGGACGAACGCGGCGCATTGACTACTCCGAACCAGAGATTTGCGCGGCTAACAGATATACTAACGGCGATGGCAAATAAACTCGCTAACCAGCCGCCAGATTGTGAAGGAGTTGTTTAAAGAAACTCCTGAAATCAAAAGGAGAGTCTTCTTAATCATTGACAACCATTTGTAGAATAACAAGGAACATTCTATTCACATTAGCATATCACATCACTCATCCGACAGTAAACGGAACTGTTTTGTTCGAAGTACAATTATTTAGGTATTTACTTGTATATGTTCTAGTCGGCACTTTATGTAAACATCTTGTTACACGGCCAGTCATTCAGCAGATTATTGGAGATCATCTATATTCTGCAAGCGCTATTTTTAAAAAAGTGGCTATATCTTCGAAACCGTTCGTTGCCACCAGGTGATACATTGTCGGTAGTCAGTCTCTTATTTAAAAACAATAACAAACCTGTACATAGTAACTGCTATGCAATAAACAACGAAATAATTTGATCCAGACTGCAACTAAAATTGTTTTTCAAACTTTTACACAGCCAGATTGAATCAATCTGACTTACAGGAAGTGGGCCTGCCTGTGTAACAGGGGCGTAGAATATTTGCTATGTGTTATGTGTAATTGTTTGTTATATTTATAAAATACGTACATCTAAAGTAAATTTATACATATGGAGAAATATCTGCTTTTTCTTTGCATGTAACGTCTTCAAATTGACTACGCAAGATTGCTCCGTTAATAATCGTAATAACCCCAATGAGAAATGTTCAGCAGCAAATAGGCTTTTGCAACCAAAGTCCAATACATTCCAACAGTTTTTTTCCTATGGATAAGTTGTGTGGCGATGGCGATATATGAGGTCTCATGAGGAATGCGCAAGATTTCAACCAAATATTCCTGAGGTCATTTGGAGTAAAAAATGTTATATATGAACCCAAGTCAAATTCGACAAAAAAAAAATCTTGTTCTGTCGATTTTTATCGCAAAACAACAAAACGGGGCTTAGTCGTGTATAAATATGTTTTTATTTAACTACCTTTCGTTGGTAATTCATCAACGTTTCGGACGTCGTGTCCATGGTCTCGAAGGAACGATTAAGCCCCATTTGTTATGTTGTGATAATGAGTGAATATCACGTTAGTTTAAACCAATGTTTTGTGGATTTTGTAGATTAAACTTGAAGAACTTTCGCTTCTCTATTAAATTATCCCTTTTAATAAAATGGTACTTAACGATTATTGTTCAAACCAATCATTTATTACTATTAAGAACCGCGGCAGCAAGCCTTTAGTTATTATCTACTTAAATATATATTTAGTTATAGTAATTCGTATTTTTGTTGAATAAAGAACTTTATTCACCTCAGGTTTGGCACCGACTTCAAAAGGTGATTCAATTGTATCCGTACCGTACATAAAAGATTATTTATGGCTTTTTAGTTTATTTTGAAGTCGGTTCTTTTTAATTTATAATTTTATATTTTTTGCTTTTTAGTGATGGATTTTAGTAGTGATATAAAGTATTTTTAGAGGCCAGAATGGGAAGATTGAGGAGGCACTTTGCACGCATCTCGAGTCTTTGGAAGTAAGAAATATAAAAGTTGGTTAGTTCATTGTACCATCCATCATCAGCTCAGCACGAAATGATGACAAGCAGAGGAAAACAACTGATAACTTTAGAAAAATATATATAAAGCATGGTTAGTGCCTATAATATTTGAGGGTTTCTCTAGATTTCCCTGGTATTCCATCATCTAATCCTGTCTTGGTGATAAGGAGACTACTTCAAGGACACACCAAAAAGGATATGACTAACAGTCTTAACGTATCTACCTATAATAGATGATTTTTTTAAGAATTATCCTCTAACTCTTAACTATTAAGGAGTCGTACCTTCCGTCATCAGCTCAGCATGATGAGATGATGACTACCATATGCAAATACTTAAATAGCTTAAGAAAATATATGAAAAACGTTATAAGTGCCTATAAAATTTGAGGATTGCCCTCGATTTCCCTGGGATCCCATCACTAGAACCCAACTTGGTGGCAATGGGACCACCTCAAGAGTACATCCTTTCAAATAAATAAAAAGAATTTTCAAAATCGGTCCACAATTGGTGGAGTAATCGGTGAATATACAAAAAAAAAAATATTTACGCCCCCACTTGTTTCCACGTGCATTCATCTGTAATTCTATAATTAAAGCACATGAATAATGAAAATAATAACAATTTGAAACCTTACACCTACGAAATACTTAGATAGCGAGTGTCTGCATAAACAACATACTTCTGCGTATTTATCGTTCTTACGGGTTCGTAGAAACCGTTAAACAAAATTGCATGGTATGTTTAATTGAAATCTACGAACTGTGCAGAATGTACTATAAATAAAGTAATATTCAGCCAAAAAGTATTTATTAAATTTTAACTTATTTATTGAAATTTCTTCTATGCTATCAAACAGACACGCAGAAAATAATGAATTTGTTATTTCATCTGAAATACGGATATCTAATTATACATTATTAAACGAGTGTGCTAATTTATTGGACTCGATTTCGCAGTCCGAGCCTGTAAGGCTCCTACCTACTGCATAAAGTTAATCATGTAATAGAAAACACTATAAATAAACATACTTAACTTTCAACGAAATAAAATCGTTTAGGCTTTTAACTTTTATTAACAATCATACAGTCGGTATTTTAATTAGTGCGCCAAATCTGCACTCATCATATTTTAAACTTCGCTGCTCGAGATTAGCATTCATGAAAATATTCACAAGACAAAAAAACTATATTTACAAAATATGACAGTTTAAGTATGGCGCGCTGGTCGTGCTCGTGCTGTGCTGCGCATGTGCACTTTTATTATTTATGCGCACGAGCGCATGGTAGAGTGAAGCAAAAGCTAAGTCGTCAATTTTAATGAAAAAGACGCTGAATTTTTCAGTAATTTAATTTGATACAAATATCGGGGGGCACGGCGGTGCCCCCGCCAAGTCGAGCGCGAAGCAAACACTGCCGTACCATCCTTTACTGGAACCATTTCGCTGCATTTTCAGGCCCTAGCGTCCAATTACCAATACCAGTGTGGGCTATTATCTCGCTTAAAAAACATAGGTAGTTACAACAGATATAACATTAGGTAAACATTGACTGGTTATTGAATCAACGTTTTCCAAGTGGCAATTTTCCATCGTCAATGGGTAGCGGTTTTGGCGACAGATTGGTGCAATGGTGGCATGGAGCACCTGGTTTTGTACCCTTGTGTACCCTTCAACGGCCAATTCACACAACATTAACTATAATAATAAAGAAATCGCAGTAAGGAATCTCAGACTTGGCACGACTTTGTCTAGATTTAATTACTTTTTAGAGATAAACAAGCAGCTCCATCTAGACTTGACTAGTTTTTTACAGAATGTTTTTGGTGGGATTATGTATTTTCTTGATAAAAGTACACTCTATTTATTAAAATATAACAGAATTTTTCGTGTTTTTAATGCGGGCTTAATGGTGTTAGTTAACACCATATTAATAATTATCCATTGTGATATAGATACAAACCATACTAGTATTATAAATGCGAAAGTGTGTCTGTCTGTCTGTCTGTATGTCTGTTACCTCTTCACGCTTAAACCGCGGAACCGATTTGGATGAAATTCGGTATAGAGATAGTTTGAGTCCCGGAGAAGGACATAGGCTACTTTTTATCCCGGAAAAGTACCCTTATCCGCGATAAACGAATTTAAAGCGGACGAAGTCGCGGGCAGAAGCTAGTATAATATAATACTCTATTTATGTTAAGTATCACACACACAGTAATTAAAACCGACCAAGTTCGAGTTTGAGTAGCACACCAAGTGGTTCCGTACAAACTTTCACTTAACCTAACCTAATTATTACTAGCCATGTTTATAACTATTCGAAATTTTTAATGGATACCATGAGCAGTTCCTGCGATACCTATAGCACTTTAAAGTTGCAGTCGGTCTGACAGGCGAGAGTTATTATTTGTAAGGTGATATCGGAGAAGTCTCGGCGATATAGTTCTTTTAAAAAAACCGGACAAATGCAAGTCTGACTCGCGCACTGAGGGTTCACAAACTTTCACTTATTCCGACTTAATTGCCGCATGAGTTAAGTTTGCCTCTGGTATCTATGGCGTCACATACCAATGAGGGGCAAACTTAACCCAATCGGGTTATTCAAAAATGGATTTTGGTGATTAAAAAAAAGGATATATGGTTGGAATTTTCGGGTAATATTCATATTAAATTACATCATTCCAGAAAATTCCTGATTTTTCGTATGGTAAACTTCGGAAATAAAGGGGGGGAATGGTATATTTTTCCACATTTTCCTTAATAAAACGAAATTTCAGCACACTAAAATAATTTCTTCCAAAATGTACAGATCAAGCCTTTTCATATGATACTCTACTTGACCTAGTGACTAGACTATTATTTTTTAAGCCACAAAGCAGCATTTTAGGCATACATCGCAAGTCCTAACATAAACACTTTAAATAAAGTAATTAAATTATATTCTTAATATGATGTTATTACCACAAGTTTGAAACTTATAGGTAACTAAAGCAAAAATATATACTATTTACCTTTTCTTATCACATTTTGATATACTCGTAGTAATTTTAATATATTAGGACTGACATTGCAATAGAATAATACTGGGATAATATTTAAAACATAGACAGAAATAGTTAACGACTTCTGAAAAAGGAGAAGATCGGCATATGACGATGTAGTACTTCACCACAGAATTTTGGAGGGTAACCCAATATTTAGACGGACTTCTCCACTACTACATTATGAGATCAGTTTTTTTTTAAAAACCCGACCAGGAAAATAAAAAACTTCGCCATATTGCGGAAAACTATTGGAACTAACTTCTTCAACTGGCAATAGTAACATTACAGTCATTAAAGTCATCTGTCAATTGTTGTCAAAGTGAGGTGTTGATTGTGCGTGGTCTGTTTCTGGGATATTGTGAGTTATTTGTGCGTTAAAATGCCGAAAAATATTAAAAGTCACTTAAGAAATGTAATTTACAATATGATGAAGTATTTGTCGGATAGAAAGTCTGAAGGATTAGACTCTATTCCTGTAAATAACATCTCCGACCATGTTGTCAACGTGACTGCTAGGTACGTCATACTTAGTGTTGCTATAATTATTGCTAATTTAACGCCCCCAGAGCAGGTATTTTATTTTCCTGGCCGGGCTTTATATATTTTTGTGGAATATAAGTTTAACGCACTTGACCCACCGTGCCCCTGACCATACCCCTGTTTGTATTTTAAAGTTAAACGATACCACTGACTACTAGTGATCTGATGTCGATATCTATAGCTGAAAGTAATGAAATATTATTTTAATAAAGAACTAAAAAATACCTCAGCTTAATATTTTTTACGCTAACGTGGTTGGTGTACTGCTATTGCTAGTTGCGAACCGAGCTAAATTTTAAAGACAGGTTTTCGTCTGTGTAATTTTATTAGAACCAAAACCATTTTATCATGTCGTTTGTACTGCATCCTCGTAACTTCTTGATACACGATCTTTTCCGAAAGGCAGTCTTCACCGAGTTGACCTTGGGTGATTTTTAGTGTCTCATAGCCAAAATGGCAAAAACGGAACTCTTATAGTTTTTTCATGCCCGTCCGTCCGTATGTCACAAGTATTTCATTCAAAAACGACAAAATACGTATTGATAAAATTTGGAGTAATCTTGTATAACTCGTAGTTCAGTAGTTAATTGACAAAAATAAATGGTTCTAAGCGAGCCACTCCATACATGTAACCGAGCGGTTTTTTTTTTTGAGTTAACATCAACGTGTGGTACATATTTCTACTGGTTTTTTTAGACGCAAAATGTTCTAGATTTTTGTTTTGATCAAATGCATACTTTCGGAAATATTCGCTCCGTAATTTGCATAAATTGTGTCCCCCCTAATCTTCAAAGGATATGAAAAAAAGGTAACGCTTGATAAAATATTCCTACATAAATTTATTTTCAACGTAATCAAGTATACCGCAAAACTGCGCTTCTCAACAAAGGGACTTAAGTGCCATGAAGATACGTTCCCTCTTTTTCCCTAGTTAATTTTTTGTAGTCACGGCTACGAAACCCTACACTGAGCATCGTCTGACATACTGTTAGCCTCTTAGGGTAAAACCATAAATGCTGACTATTATTAGTACACACTCGTACGGAACTCTGGACGCGCAAGTTCGTCTCGAACTTGACCGGTTTTAGCTTTTATAGGCTAAGGTTAATGTTTGATGTTAAACAATCCTCTAAACAAGTAGTTCTTATACAGGCTGTTACTACTACTGCTGCCCTAAAAGCAAAAGGAGGTTAAAAGGTCCCTTGTAAAGAGTTTATTGGCATTATTTAAAAACCGTAGTATGAACCAAAAAATAAAATTTCGATAAAACACCAATCATCATTGGAACGCAACCCTGAAAACATAAAACTTTAGAGTAGACTACCCTGAGTGCTTTACAGTCTTGCTTAATTTCCTCTGAGAGGTAAACAACAACAATAGACTACTTGATTGTCTGATCCTGAAACGAATTTTTAAAGAATTTTATTAGGCTAATTATTAAGTCACGCGATAGTTTTCCAATTTTGAAATAATGTTCTCTGTTTTAATAGGGAATATGCATGATTTTTTATTTTTGCATTATTAAAAGCTCATTCATGTAACAAACCGTAGAAAAGAATATGTTTTCTAATAACCCAAAAAAATACCAATATATACCTAAGCCATAAAACATTTCAGTCTATCTCTTTCTAGTAAAACAGAATTTAATATGCAGTTTATATGGCCGGAGTGTACTATGATGTTAAAGTATATGCTGTCAAATCGCTGGCTAATTAGTAGTTTAAAATGCCTATATCATGCGTATTTCTTGGCAGATTTTAATTTTAATTGTACTTGATATTTTCTTCTGTTTCCGCGATAATTATTCATTTAAATAAAACAATTTTACGAATAATATTGCGTATATTATCTCATTTGAGTTCCCGACGTTTCGGAAGCTTTTAATTTTACTTTTTGAAATAGTTTTTAAGGTATTTTGATATTTTGTTAAGAAAAGCGATAATAAAAATTCATGTATATTCTCTATTCATTTTGGAGGCTCGTCGCTACTTCACAACGAACGTAAAAGACATTGAAAAATTATTTTATCATATTTGATTTTCATACCGACTAGCTTTTTTATGATGACGCGAATCAAAATAAAGAACATTATTTCCAAAGTTGAAAAAATCGCATGACTACTTCCCGAAGAAAAAATTAAGTAAAAATCTGACAATACCTGTTAGAATGATGATACTCAGCACAAATAATCCTTACCTATTATATATTATTAAGATTATTACGAGGTTACCCAACAAATGGTACTACTGGTGAACTACGGCGTTTGATAGTTACCTATGCTTATTTATATATTACTAGCTTCTGCCCGCGACTTCGTCCGCCTTAAATTGGTTTATCGCGGATACGGGTATTTTTCCGGGATGAAAAGTAGCCTATGTCCTTCCCCGGGACTCAAACTATCTCCATACCAAATTTCATTCAAATCGGTTCAGCGGTTTAAGAGTGAAGAGGTAACAGACAGACAGACAGACAGACACACTTTCGCATTTATAATATTAAGTATAGATATTGGCCAGGTTAGGTGGCTATATTTCATATTATAATTTATCTATAAGGTGCTTACAAATTAAATGCCAATATTTTCAGAGCTGATAGTACTAGTCCCTAGAAGTAGACTTAAGTATAAAACGAATTTAAAGTTCATATTACTTTTTGGAGAAAATTAGGAAAACAACAGGGTACATCCATGTTTTTTTTTTATCGCTTTTCTTTACCAAATGTCAAAATACCGTAAAAACTATTTAGAAATGTGAAACTAAAATTAAAATCGGCCAAGAAATACGCATAATATAGACATCTTAAACTAGTAAATAGACAGAGGGGTCCGATATGCTCTGTTACATCACAGTGCACTCAGGCCATATAACGTCCATATTAAATTCTGTTTTGCAAGAAAGAGATAGAATAAAATGTTTGATGGCTTATATCTTGGTTATTTTTATAGCTATTCGAAAAAATATTTTTGTCTACTGTTTGTTACGCGAATGAGCTATATAAAGCAAAAATAAAATTTCATGCATATTCCCTATTATGCCATATGATAACACCCTGTTAACAAGATAATCAAAATTCAGTGATTAAGACTTCTTGGTTTATCGTATGAAACCTCTTGACTGTCACTTACCTCCTAACATTTTTCCCGCCAATCTTAATCAATGTCATTGATGACAAACTAGGACGCTCACTTGATAAAAAGTGATAACCACCTTGTCCGTTAAATGCACAGGTGATTATGTTTACGCGGAATTTTTATGTTATAATTTTGTTTGGATAATGAAAACTAAAATTTCATATGAAAAGTTTTCTTAATTCCGATTTAAAGTAATTTATTTTCATGTAAGTTAACATCTCTAAGTATTGGCATCTAATTTGTAAGCACCTTTTATACATATAATACGTATATCGTCACCTGGCGCTCATGGTACAAGTGTTGCTTAGTTTGCGCCCAGGTCAATTTGTGTATTATTATTAACATTTATTTATTTATGTTCGATCTCAGGGTAGGTTTTTACGTCAAATACATAAAAAGTTAAATAAAAAATATAAACACATTATAAAAACCTAACTTATGGTGCCACCGGCAGCGGGGCAGGGCTCAAGATACCGGGTGGTTAGGGATACAAAGAGAGGAATCGCCTGACAATGCGGACCATGTCCAGGATTACTGCCTTCTATATCTGAACCTTTGATACAGCCATCCACCAAGAGTATCTTAAGATGTTGGCCGAGACTCTTCGCTATATAAGCCTGTTTACCCGAAACGACTATCCCGACAATGATCGTCGAATCAACATCCAAGATACTTTTTGGTGAGTGTGTCCTTCTCGACTTTCACGAGGTTCCCGTAATGTGGAACGGTGATGACGACAAGCATTTATCTGCGCTTCGGTCGATCTATCAACGCTATATCAAGCTTATTGGCTACAATAGCCCTGTCCGTGATGATAGATCGATCCCAAGTGAGCGTGACACGACCATTTTCGAGAACTGGCCGATGCCATTTCTCAAAAATGGCACCGATGTGATGTGCATACTTATAGTACCTACGGCACCGCAGACCCCACAAGACCGTATTTATCAACAAGTTGCAGGTAAATAATCCTCGCTGCTTGGTTATGTCTGTGCGTGCTTGCCGTTAGCAAGATGATAACAACTGGAGATGATATGGCTGAGTGACTCTCCGGGACGGCGGCACGCCCGACAAATGACGACCGTACCGTCTTTCAGGATATACCTCCGGTAGTTGTTCGTCATGTTCATGATAACTTCATCCGCAATTGCACAGGCAAAGCCTTTGGTTTGCCCGAAGAGTTCGTCCAAACGTAGCCAGTTCACCGATGCGAAGCAGATCTACGTAAGACCCTGTTATTATTACTATTCACATCAATATATGATTTCCTACATACAAAATGGTGGTGTGAGGAAATAGACAAATTTTTCTCTTGAAGTTTCGCTATTTATTATTTTCAGGCGCTAGATATTTATTGTTTACCGTCATTTTCACATAAATTATTTATGACACGAACATAATATTGTCGTGTTCCCGTTATAACTGGAATTACCGCATAGGCCTTTTTGATTTTATAGATATTGATCTCATAGAAGCCCGGAATGAATTTTCATACGGTGCGTGTGTCAGTATACTTGTGTGGCTGTTGGTCAAATTTTGTACTCATATGTAACTTGGGGACCCATGGACACTTTTGAGGGGTAAATTGGAAATTTTAAAATAATGCTTTCAAATATGTTATATACACCATGTGACATCTTTATTCTATATACATATACATATTATATATACGAATAACAAGAAGCCGTGACTGAATCATTAATGCAAAGTCGAAACTGTTAAATCTAGAAACTAGATTTTTTTTACATTTGTTATTTTTATAACGTAGGTTACAACGAAGAAAAAGTGATTTTACGAAATTCATCCCCTAAGGGTTTAAATTGGGATTAAAAGTTGTGTTGTGAAGAACCTTTTTTTAATGTAAGAGTTATGAGACTTCGCAAACAGAGTCTTCATCAAAAGTTTTTCAAATTCAAAACTTTATTCTGCATGTAGGTTTAAAGAGCACTTTTAAATCTCTGATTTTACAATAAACAGAAAAACATTCACAATGTATGTGATGACATTATAGTTCATGGTAATATGGTATATACAACAGAACAGACAACCTGGGCACACTTTACTGGGAGATGTATATTGATTGTCTTCTGGTCCATTAGATTATAACTTGACCTATACTTTGAGACATGTAAAGAGTCTCCAAAAAAATTAATCATAGCGTTTTTTTATTCATCCCTTAATAGGGTTAAAATGGTGTTGAAATTTAGAATGAGGAATGTATTATTTTCTTGCAAATTCATTAAAAGTAATGAAAATCAAATACCCATTATCCAAATATCCATTTAAAAATTCATCACCTAAAGGGGTAAAATCGAGGATTGAAAGGTAGTAGTTATGCAGAAATATTTTTTTACAGTAGGACATCTGAAACTAGGTCAATGGAATTTTCAATAAAAGCTAAGGAAAGCTATATTACCACTTTTTTTAAACATCCCCTAATGTGGTTAAATGGGAGTTGAAAGTTAGTATTCGGAAGGTGTAAATTTCAAAGTAACATATCGCCCACTTTGCGACTTCGCGTATTAACACTACTCATTAAGAGCTAAATAATTTAAACGTTTTTTATGTTACGGAGGCAAACGAGCAGACGGATCAGCTGATGGTAAGCGATCACCGACATCACCGTCGCCCAGAGACACCTGTAATACCAGAGGAGTCACAAGTGCGTTGCCGGCCTTTTAGGTGGGAGTACGCTCTTTTCTTGAATGCTTGAAAGTCGCATCAGTACGAAAATACTGCTGGTGACATTCTTTTTTTAATATTATCCCATAACAGGCTTAAATCGGAGTTGAAAGCTAGTATACGGAAATTACGATTCTTGGCAATTGTACCTACCTCATGTACCTACATGTAATTTGAACTTTCTCCGTTAATAAAGTATGTCTGTCCATCGGTCCATTTACCTGGCACAGGGCTCTAACTCTTGAACTACAATAGGTAGACTCTTGAAGTGTTCACAGAAAGTGTATTATTATAGAAATAAAATTATAAATTGCTGCAAATATCATATCCAACCAAATACCCATAATAGAAACGTGTCCATCAAAAACTTAAGAGTGAGCTCTTGTCGGTGGAGCAGCTTCCACGTTTTTCTATCTTCAGCTTTCATTTTGATGTCCTCATACGACACGCCGTCTACTTTCTCCTTTATTTGGACTATATGTCACAGGTTACACGTTCAGTGAAATGATAAAGTCTTTATTATATCACTGAACGTAAATCATAAGAGATTTTATCATTTCACCGAACGGACCTAGAGAAAAGACAAAACTGCCGCCTTATTGCCTAACGCAATTAACGCTCGCAATCAGAATCAAGTGTCATGATTTTGTATAGGCTATGACAGTTGATTCGGATACCTAGTATCAAAATTTCGTTCAAAGAGAATATAACCACTACGTTTGAAGAGGCGGGACTCTCATACTAGCCAATAGAATCAATTTGCATGGCACACTCATACCAACATGTACGTCAAAGAACCGTCAAACCGCAGTAACGGAATCGACTTGTGGACATATTTCAGTGTATAAATTAAAATTCAACTAAGCCAACTCAGCTTGCTGGAACTCTGGTATTTGTTGCTGCCTCGGTGTGTAAATGCGAATTAAATATGTTTTTTTTTTTTGATAATTGGCATTTGGCCAGAGCCTTGCGGCTGTTCTGGCGATCGGACGGGCTGGAATGGGGTTACTCAGGGAGTCCCTCCAGATTCCGCCAGAAAAGGGTATTTCTGCTGTGACGTGAAGCGTCCATGACCAGCTGAATAGTGTGTGTGACTGTAAGTGTGTGTGTGTGAGAGATATGATAAATGTATAATAATAATAATTATAGCGTGGGATAGGGTGAGAGAAATTGGAGTTGGGAGTCAGGGTGGCTTAGATAACCCGTCCGTCACGGTCCTGGTAACGGTTTTCGTAGACCGGCCTGTGAGCAAAAAATCCCTCAGGGAGTCTGCCCCTCCTGCGAGTGCCCTTTTTTGTCTGAGAGGCCCTGACTGACTCCATCACCAGGTTCCATTCCTCAATGGTCCTGGTGATGTCGTCAGCCGGGTCGTTATGGCCGTCCATAGGGCGCTTGAATTTGAATTGTTTGCCCCTCCATCCTCCCTTGGATGAACTGCTGAAGGGGCAGGGGATTCGGGGGGTATCTGACGAAGACGGAGGGCAGATTGGTGTGATCAGGGGGTCCAGCGTAGTGGGTGGGTTAACTGAGTCTTGGGACGTAGAGAATGATGTGGATGGTGGTGATGATGGGGAGGATCCAAGGTCCTCTATGGAGCCGGACATGTTGGCCAAACGTTGGTCGGGAGTTCCAGGAGTGACGGAATTTACTAAAGTTGGTCGGTCGGTCGGTCGGTTGGTCAATCGGGGGTGGTAGTTAAGCTTTGCGGGTTCTGGGCATATGGTTTGCGGGGGGACTTATGGTTAAGTTGATTGAATCACTAACTGATGGAGTGGGATTGTCTGTTATGTCGGTTAAGTCAGGGGGCGTGGTAGTGTAGCTGCATGCTTCCCTAATCAGAGGGTTCGGGTGGGTGGGAGTATTGTCCACCAGGAAGTGTTTAGTTGCCTTCCTAAGGAAGGCATAGAGAGTGGGCATCCTATTGTCATAGTGGATGGAAAGGTTGCTCACGTACCATGGGGATCCGGATATTCTTTGGAGGGCCCTGGACTGCAGGATTTGAAGCGGTTTTAGCTGTTTTTCACCCACATGGGTGAAGACCGGGCATGCGTAGGAGAGGATGGACCGTAAACACATTTTGTATAGTAGCAGTTTGTTTTTTGTGCTCATTTTACTCTTTTTGTTTAACATTGGGCCCAACCTCCCCAAAATAAAGGCAGCCCGATCTCTGACAATTTTTGGGTGCTTTTTGAAGGTGAGCCTGCGGTCCAGGGTTACCCCGAGGTATTTAACATAATCCTCCCATGGTACCGTGGTATTGTACATTTTGAGGGGGGATAGTGTTTTGTAAGTGATCTCTGACTAGGGAAAAACATGATGGCTAAACTCTTTTCGGGATTGACAGTTATGCGCCACAGCTTAAACCATCTCCCAAGGTCCGTGAGTGCTTCTTGAAGGGATTTCCTAATCCTATCTAGTCTTGCTCCTGTGGCGAAGAGAGCTGTGTCATCCGCAAAGAGGGCCAGTTTGACTCCCGGGTGGGTCGGTATATCATTTGTGAAGAGGGTGTACAGAATCGGAGACAGGGCTGAGCCTTGAGCGACCCCCGCCCTGATGGGGCGAGGGGTTGAGAGCGTGTCTTCGTGGCGGTAGCGAAAGCTTCGGCCGGTGAGAAAGTCTTGTATGATTAATACAAGACCTCCCGGCATGCCCATCTGGAATAACTTGTAAACCAGACCGGCATGCCATACCCGGTCAAAGGCCTTCGCCACATCCAGGAAGACCGCCCCCGTTTTTAGGGTCCAACGATGATTAAAACCCTCAAGGATGTCCTCTATGATTCTGTACACCTGATGTGTACACGAGTGCTTCGCTCGGAAGCCAAACTGCTCCTGGATGATGATGTTATTGGCGAATGATCTGATTCTGGATAGGACCAGTTTCTCGTAAAGCTTTCCTAAGGAGCTTAATAACGATGTGGGGTGGTAGCTGGCGGGTTCGGACCTGGTTTCCCGGGTTTATGAATACCTATGACAATTGCAGCTTTCCAGATGTCTGGAAAGTGGGAGTTTCTAAGGGCGGAATTTAGAATGGTAAGGAGAATTAAGAGAAGGTCATCTGGGAACAGTTTTAAGATTTTGTTGGAAATTCCGTCATCTCCTGGGGCTTTTCTTGGTCTTAGGTGGTTGATGACTAGTTTGAGCTCGTCCAGCGAGAAGGGTTCGAGGGGGGGGGGGAGGGCAGCTCGGGCTAGGGCTGTTTTCTGTCTTACGACAGAGTCGATATAGGCGGTGTGAGTTAGTGCGTCGTCGGAGTCTTCGGGGGGCAAGGTGCACTGTCTTTCTATGCTGTCTGCCAGACACTCGGCTTTCTCGAAATCTTCGAATGCCGGTGTCTGGTTGTCGGGTCTATTGAAGGGAGAGATAGTGTAGGAGGTATCTGATTTGAGAGATCTCGCTAGCTTCCTGTACGCCAGGTGACTGGGCGAGATCTCTCCCATCAGATCCTCAAATTCGTTCACCCGATACTCGGCAACCCTGCGCTTAGCCTCGCGTTGCAAGGCGCGCAGGGTTGTGCGGTTATCGGGCGAAGGGAAAGAGGAGAAGTTCCTGGGAGGAGCATTTTTCCTCTTCAGGAGGTCCAACAATTCCTTGGAGGGGCGGCTTCCGCCGTCACCTCCTTCGAAGCCTCCCTTTGGACGGTCTTGATGAACCCCGTGAATTGGTTGATGGCCTCATTTGTCTGTGAGTCTGTAAATTGTCGGGGAGTGTGGCGCGTAAGGGGGATGTATCTAGTAGACCTTCCCTCACGTTTTCCCAATCCACAATGGTTTTGGTAGTCGAGGAGGGCTAGTCTAAGGATGACTGACCGGTGGTCAGAATCTAAGTCTTGAACCACTTCTATAGAACGCAGCTTCATGGCTACGTTCTTTATAAGGGCTACGTCGAGTAAGTCTTTGTTATACGAGTAGTCCTGCTGGTGTGAGTAGTGGGTGGACTCAAGGGGCGCAATCAAGTCGAAAGGTGAGTTCTCTGTAAGTAGGTACTACATCAATCTGTTCCCGTTGTAGTTGGTGGTTTTACATTTCCAAGCTAAGTGTTTGCTGTTGAGGTCTCCCATGACAATGACGGAGGGTCCCAGTTTTGCTAATTTGTTAAGATCTGATTTTAGGATTTTGGAACTAGGTGGAAGATATGCGGAGACGACAGTAATGGGTTCGTGGTCAAGTGGGGTGAAGCGGCAAACAGACACTTCCAGGTTTTCCAGGGGAGGTGGGAGTTTGAATACCGGGCTGGAGGGCTTATAGAATGTCTCCTGCACAAGGAGTATTTCTATATCGTGCTGTTTAATGAAAAGGGTGAGCTGATCCTTTAAGCCCGCCAGCCCGTCGCCGTTATAGGTCACAAGATTGACAGAGTTGGGTCTTCTTTTCTGGTGTACTAAATCCATTTTGGGTTCGAGAAATTGACCCCGGCCAGTAAGGCCTGGTGTTCCTTCAGGATACGCATTTTTTGACTGCCGTCAGCACTCTTGAGCTCCACCTCGACTGCCTCAAGGCGTACGCGCAAGGCGTACGCCTCTTACAGCTCGGGGAACTCTTCGGGGCTGACGATAAGTGGGAAGGCCTGGGTTGACTGGCCGGGGGCTCTCTGGGAGTCAGAAGGCTGTTGGTAAGGATATTGGTTCGGAGGTTGGTGGTATTGCTGACGGGATGGTTGTTGTTGATGGAATTGCCTGTGGAGAGGTTGCCTGGGCTTGACAGCGTCTGCGAAACTATGGGTCTGAATACTCATTAATAGTTGAGGGCGGTACTGATGGTTGTCTTGGGATATGATTAACGAGGATTCTTGGGATGGGGCAGGGATGGTTGCCCTCCGCCCACGTATCTGGAGGCGGGAATATATTTCCCTTGAGAGGGTCTGGTGGAATGGGGGGGAAGTTAGGGAAGCCCTGGAGGCCAGGGGGTTGACGGTAGGAGTTTTGGTTGGTGCGAGGGCCCTGGTAGGCTGGTGGCATGTTGGTGCGAAGCATGGGATTTTGACTTTCCCTTTGAGAGGGGTTCGGCCTCTTGCGCCTCTTAGGGGCTAGCGGACAACCGAGGTAGTTTGCCGTATGGCCGAAGGTCTCGCACAGGCAGCAGTAGGGGGGGGGGGGGTGGGATCACCCTTAACCCTCTTACATTCAGAAGTGTGGTGGGCTTGGTCGCACTTCACGCACCTAGCGGGTGCACTACAGCCCTTGGAACCATGACCATACCTCTGACAATTATGACATTGCCCTATGTATAACGAGGGCCTGGGCTTCTCTATCTTCAGGCTGGAGATGAGGCAAATGTCCCTAATTTTAAAGATGTCGTATCGAGTACTGGGGTCGGGATTAATCCTGAGCATTACGATATCTAGTTTACCCCGATGGCGGTTCCAGAACCTGTGACAGCTCTCTACCAATATTCCTTTGTGAGTGAGGTCGAATGTTATTTCCTCTTGGGTTAGTTCTTTGGGGACCCCCTTCACTACCACCGTGAACCCCTTTTCCTCTTCGAAGAGACTACGGTGATAGGGGAGGGAGATCTCCTTCATTAGTCTGGCTAATGCCCGAAAATCGTCCGTTGAATTAAAAGTAACCCTGATTTTTTGTTACGCGGGTAGCTGGGTATCTCCAGATGGTTATAGGATACTTTTTACCCGACTATGCTAAAGAGAAAAGAGGAGTTATGACTTTCTCCTCCACGAACGAAATGGCGGGCGCCTTCTAGTAGTAAATAAAAGCAGCGCAATAGGATGTACCAATTTTAATTTTCAATTTTTATTCACTTTACGAGTACATTATTAGACAGCACATTTTTCTACACATATTTACCAAGCAAGATACCAAATTTGTACTGTATTCGGTGGACATACAACTCGCCTGGGTTCAAAACGGGGCTGGGGAAGTGCGACTGAAAATGAAAATAAGGTTCTGTCAAAAATTCAATTTTTGTGACAAGCTTTTGTGACTCTACTTATCTTTGAACATCCATCAACTATTCACTGCAACCATTGTAAATAGCAAGCTCGGTAGGATTGCGTTATTACTTTATTACAGAGTTCCCATCCGGCTCCATCATCAGGTCAGCTCGATGGTATGTTAATATTGCATTGTCACGTAACATACATAAATATGCCGAATTTGAGCTGATCGAAAACCGTGAGTCAAATTTAACTTGCAAGATTTAGTTACAGACTCCGAGGCAGGTGACATGTGTATCGGTCGAAGATAAAAAGAAACTCTGTCTTTAATAATTATATTCACTATTGCGCAATTGAAGTCATCTCGCTAAAAGTGAAACTTACATGGTTGACAGCATCAGGCCAGTTCTGCGGCATTAGGCAAAATAGGCCATGTTTCTTATAGCAAGTGCCTTGCTTGCCCATCAGAGGCACATAGCCGAAGCTCACCTTGCCCTGCAAACAGAATACATCTACTAATTACACTTCCGGACAAATAATAAGGATCGACGACAAAATCCTCAGTATCTTGCAAATTAGTAATGTAATGGTGCATGCACGAAATGAACCCTATATTAAAAATATGTTTATAGCGCATGATCCACAACGTAATTGGAAAATAACAAAAAAACTATTTTGGTAATAAATTCATATCACGCTAGCTGTCTATCTATCAGCCACGGACGTCCACTGCAGAACATAGGCCTCCTCTATTGTTCGCCACAGGGTGCGATCTTGCGCAGACCAGATCCACCGACTCCCCGCGAGACCCTTACGAGTTCATTCGGCTACCCAGTCCGGGGCCGTCCTACGCTGCGCATTCCTATACATCTACAAAAATCACGCTAGTTTTACTTTTGCTTTTTTTCTCACTTTTGCTTTCAATCTGTCAAATCAACATGATCAAAGATTGTAATTGTAGTTTTCACGGTCATTATTGAATTACTATCGTGTCGCTACGGGATGAATGTACACGTATCGCCACTATAATAATATAAGAAGAAGGCAGAAGTCAGATAATTACAGCGAGACTAACAGGCGTGTCACCTTCTACGGTACAGAGTCTTCCAACGTTTCCGAGAAACTGGGTAGAACATTATAAGACCAGGAACCGGCAGACCGAGATGTACTACAACTTGAGAGGATTGATTTATTGTTGCGAGCATGCATCGAAATTGGCAGCTCACAACAGTTGAAGTATCAAATCAACTTCGAGAGACCCGAAGAGACGACGTAAGCGATCGGACTGTAAGGCGGCGGCTCCAAGAAGCGAATTCGACCCCACATAGACCCGCAAATGGCCCAAAACTTGAAAGGGAACATCGAGTAGCAAGAATACGTTATGGACGCGAACATGCACAATGGTGAGATAAAGAATGGGCAAGAGTAATGTTTCCTGTCGAATCCAGATTTATGGTTTACGCGGAGAGTTTACCAACGGCCATGGGAACGTTATATTGCGACTTGTTTTGATCAAAAAGTATCGTTCGACGGTGGATCTATCATGGTTTGGACTGGAATCTCTTAACAAAGTCGCACAAAGTTAGTACAGGCATAAAATGATACGTTAACTAGTGCAAGATATTTAGAAGACATCGTTAATGAGCATGTCGGCCTATACTTAATTAATATGGGCGAAAATTTCAAATACAGCTCAAATTGTAAACGTGTATTTTAAAGACGTTGGCATTAATAGCATGGACTGGCCCTCGAGAAGCCCGGACTTCAACCTGATTGAGCACGCTTGACACGAGCTTGGGAGGTGTATAAAAAATCGGAATCCTGCCCTAGCTACACTTAGAGGCCTGAAATATGCGCTAGTGGAAGAATCACAGACCACTTAAATAATGGACCAATATCCCGAAACATCTATACTATTATAAAGGTTTAAAAATGAAATGTCTGTACATTGAATTGTTTTAAAAAAAAGCGGCCGAGTGCGAGTCGGACTTGCCCATTCCGCAGTCGTTATGAAAAAAAAAACACTAACAAAAGAGCGTATCTCCCCGGCCCTTCCTTCCCCGTCCTTTTGTTGAGAAGCGCAGTTTTTTGGCAATAACTTCAAAACCGTATGTCCCATCATATAGGGAATATGCATGAATTTTAATTTTTGCTTTATTAAAAGCTCATTCATGTAACAAACAGTAGACAAAAATATTTTTTCGAAAAACTATAAAAATAACCAAGATATAAGCCATCAAACATTTCATTCTATCTCTTTCTAGCAAAACGGAATTTAATATGGAGTTTATATGACCGTCGTAGACTATGACGTAACAGTACATGTCAGACCTCTCTGTCAAATCGCCGTCTAATTAGCAGTTTAAAATGCCTATATCTTGCGTATTTCTTGGCAGATTTAAATTTTAATTTCAGATTTTGTAAATACGGTATTTTGATATTTAGTTAAGAAAAGCGATAAAGAAAATTCATGCATGTACCCTATTGAAAACAATTTTCGTTGGAAGCATTTATTAAGTTTTATATTTGTAAATTTTTTCATATTTTTTGAGCTTACCGTTTTGAAAATAGACGGGGGAGACACAATTTTTGCTACTTTCGTAGCGAATATTTCGGAAAATATTGACTAAAAATTTTTTTTTTAGAAACCTCAGTGTTTTTAGAAGTACTGTCGAAATATGTGCCACACCTTGATATTTGCTTCATTTTTTTTTTCAGTTTCGTTTACATGTATGGAGTGCCCCGTTAGAAATATTTTTTTTTATTTAACTATCAAACTAAGTAGCGGTTTACACACTTCACCTATGCTCCAAATTTCATCAATGTACATCTTATAGTTTTTGAGTAAAACGCCTTTGAGATACGGACGGACAGACAGACATGACGAATCTATAAGGAATATATTTAAATATACTCAAATATTTTTGGGCGAAGCAGGAATGTTAGTAAAAGTAAGCTTTATTGAATTGATAGTTCACACATCTCTGGTTGTGTGTAGTGTAATGTAAATCGATGTTGTGCTAGCGTGGTTGGTGCTTTGTCATTTATTTAGTGAGCGATAACGCAAACGTTAGTCCACCTTATTTGGGACCTTTCCACGATGCGTCTTCTGAAACGGTATTACCACTAACGATCATTTCTGGTCCAATGGTCATCAGTTTTACTGTCGAATGTGCCTCGCCCATTGCCACTGCCACTTAAATGCACTATAGATAAAATATGAGTACCAGTCACCTGTTTTTCTTGGGTAGAATCTGCTTCACTCCCGTGTTCGCCGTACTCACTCTCGGATCCCTCGCTTTCTTCACCATTCTCTTCACCTTCGGCCTTTTCACCACTCTTGTCTTCACCATTCTCAAGTTCACCCTCGCCTTCTTCACCGGGGAGTGGCTATGGGTGCAGATTATTAACAAAATAATTAAAAAAAGGCTCTTCTTATGTAAGATTTAAATGTAGGCTAACTTTTGCCAATTGACAGTATTTTAACGGTTTTCACTTTTTAATGTTGTAAATTTAAACAAAGATATTCCTACCTACAGTCTTATTTTTTTCTTTCGTCTTAGGTAATGTGCTGCGTAGAGACTACTAAGTAAACTACATACATATTTAGATTTCATTAGCGACTACTCACGTCGTAAAACCAGAGTACTCTGTCGCTCGACAAGTTTATTGTCAATGAAAACGAGTGTGCACTTCGCCGAGCGCGCTTGCGGCTGTTCCGAGTAGCCGCGCTGGGCGGGCTATCAGGGCCTTGGCGCGTAGTGCGAAAAGGGCAGCGTCGCGTCCACTCTTCTCTCATGACTAAGGTAGTCGAAATGGACCGAAACATGTCGAACGCCACTAGGGTTTACGACGTGCGTAATCGCTAACCTTAGCTAACTATGTCTGAGTCTCACGACAGTTAACTATGTGAAATCATTTTGATGACAATTGATGCTGAAATTATTACTCATCCCTCCTTGTTCTACCTAGCTAAACGTCCGAGTTTAGGGTATTTTATCATTTTCATTGCACAACAATCGAAAACTCATCAGCCTCCAAAAATTGTTCATATTCACGGTTGTTACAATTGAAGGATTATTTTATTTACATATACAACGTAAGTGCGTAACCTGGGGCTTGTTTCTGAAAAGCTTTTCAATTGTATTACAAGCGGAAGTCTCTTTCCAACAATATGAATTAGGAAGAGCCTTTCGCTTATAATAAAAGTTACAAGCGTTTATGAAACGGGCCCCTGGTCAGTGCTTCACCATAATATGATGACGGCGGTCAAAGTCCCACACTTGTCAACGATGCCATACGATGACAATTAAAAGGTTTTAAGAGTGTTTTTAGTACGGCATACCCGGGTAAGACCGGATAAAAGGTAAGATCGGATGAAAGTGATTTCCAGCAAAACGGAGTCGGTTAACTTCAAACTCGGGTAAATCCATTTCTGACATTTTTTTAAGATTTGTGTATATCATAAAAGGTAAAGTAATTGGTTTTGTTTCTTATTCATGGGTTAAGTATAATTTCGTGTAGTTTTAGAAAAATAAAGTTAAGATCACAATATTTTATCAAAATCAGGTAAATCCATATGACAGTTTATTTCAAATGAAAGCAAGTCCATCAAAGCCAATCAGCGAAAGAAGTTTGTTCAATATGGCTGTCAGTTGACGTCAACTCTGCGTCAATAAATCTAGATAAATCCAGGTCTCTTAAATCAAAATTATACAAATCCACACTGAGTTCTTTCAAAGATAGATTAAAATGCAAACGATTATATCAAATGAAGGTAAATCCAATCAATTTTTTTTTCTAAAGAATACACTAGTTTAGATGGTTTTTAAGCTGAGTATGTCGAACAGGATCGATTTTTTAATGCTTTAGTCATAATACAAATAATATGCCTTTCAAATCATCGAATTATCACTTTTTTTCAATAATCTCCCAAGTGGTTACAGTGGATTTATCTGAGTTTGAAGTTAACCGACTCATGTGTGCGTCGCCTTTTATCCCTTACACACACTATGTTGCCAGTGATAAAAAAATATGTACCATTTCGCTGGAAATTGATCCAGTCTTAGCTTTGATCCGATACCCGGAATACCTTATACCTTATTATTAAGTACGTTAGAACTTATATATATTACCACCGGACTAACTGCTGTCAACCTATAATTTTTTTTGTGCATTTTTACCATCGCCATTTTTCGCTGTAGTGTGTAGGCACCTGGCCCATATTTCACCAACTTGACAATTGTCACCCGACATATGTCGCTGACAATTGTCAAGCGACAGGTGACAACTGACAATTTTGTAAATTATTTTGTATAGAAATGCTTATAAACATGACAAGCATTTTCTTACAATTGTCTCAGTTAAATGACAATTATGTTGTGAAACAAGAATCAATTTTCCAACTCGACATATTAGTAGATTTGTCGGTAATTGTTGACATGAGATCGAGGCTGTGTCAGGCTAACGTTATAATTGTACGCGGAAGCAGTAGTAATAGCGATTTAGACTATAGCTTCGACGGGGCGACGGGGGGAAAGACAGAGGGGGCTGCTTTAGAGTTTAGACTATGAAGAGTGCGCGCGGCGGTGCACGATGACCCTGCCGTGCCCCCCCTCCCCCCAATCGCAGACGGCTTTACATTATTTCTCTAACTTTGCGTTTAAAGAAAAATATGGAATAAATAAAATCAGTGTAAATTTTTTGACAAATGATATCGGTGCCGGCGTATTATAAGATCACCCGACTAAATAATAATATTTTGTCATGATAAAGATTGCATTCGATTAATATACTATTCCAATTACAAAGTTATATGTTTAGCAGAGTTAAAAGTTGTTAATCATTCGCGATTATTACTTATTAAAATAAAACATTGCAGTACGTGTTCACGATGTAGAATAGGGTTTCGATTGCTACAAACGACTCGAAACGTCGGTGTAAAAACCAAATTATATACGTGATACTATCCGTTTAAATTATTTTATTTAAATTATAGAAATAGTTTATTTGATGGCTTTGCTGTCAAAGCGGCGTTTTGTAAATATCCATAGTTTTGTAGTGTTGTTATTTAGGTAGTTGTTCTTAAAGTAACATAATGGCTATACAACTATGTGTTGCCAAATCCGATCAGATACTAATAGTGCTAAAGTATACAAAGTTCACACACATTTATAACGAATATAACGCGTTTATTTAATAATTGCAAAATAACCAAAATAATTACAATTGCAAGCGGGTATTAGAAATTGAAACTTACACTATTGTCCTCTTTCTCCAATTTTGCCAATTGGTATCCCTTAAGTTCTTCCAATATTTGTCGTAAATACTAATTTTTGAATAATTTCCTTCCACTTTTTGATCTTCATATCAAATGTTAAGTTGTTGTCAAATTTCCCAAAAAAGTATTTTTTTATTGTTTGAAATTATATTTAAAACCGTATTTTTTTTATCATATCCATTGTTATATTTTAAAATCGAAACGCTTGTCTTGTGTGATTATGAATAGAATGATTTTAAAACCTTTTTTTTGTGTGAAAACCGCGATGTCCGCGATAAATGATTGAGTAGTTTTAATTACTTAAGTTAAGTTTAAGTAAGACCAAGGAATGTCCATTCAACCAGTGATACATTTACAGCCAAAGTAAAAAAAAAGAGTTATGTCGTTTAGTTAAGTCTTCATGCAATGTCTAAATACTAGTCTAATTTTATATTTTAAAGTATCGATGAAGCAATACCGGCGATAAAATGGGCTTCTTAAACTTGTTCGCAAATTGTTCGCTTTAAAAAAATAATACGCTGATTAGCTTCTTTTTAGGCTTCCGTAGCCAAAATGGCAAAAACGGAACCCTTAAAGTTTCGTCATGTCCGTCCGTCCGTATGTCACAGGCATATTACTCAAAAACTATAAGATGTATACCGCCGCCCCCCCCCCCCCCCCCCCCCACCCTAAAATCATCCAACCATCATAATTCGAATAACCTCCCCCCACCAAATAAAAAAATGTCATTCCCAAAAAGTGCGTTTTTATCAACAGTTTACAGAAACACGAATTTCTTTCCCTTTTTTACTCAGCAAGCACTTTTTGTAGTTGCGAAAGATGATATTATCTTGGGACTGCCCCCCCCCGTTAATTATTAAAAACAGGCGTACGTATTGTAAATCTTGTAATGCTGGCCGCCTGTCAACAACCGACATACGGTGAAATTCATGTAGAGAGTTATGAAACAACAATTGTCCTGACATATTTACATTTGTCATCTTATTTAGACAATGCCTGTTTCACGACCTACAATTGTCACATTTTCTTGACAATTGTCGCACCTGTCAACTTGGTGAAATAGGGGCCTGGTAGGCAGATACAAATGTCAATGCAACTGAAATAAGTGATGTCCGCAAGTCGACGTTCTGTAACTATTAAGGATCGTATCGAAAGAAAAGTAGACAAATTCATAATCATATAGTTTTTATTATAGGTAAAAACTGAAAATAGAACAAAAACAAATTGAAAGTTGAGGTCCTTTTCAGGGTTCCTTAGCCAAAATGTTCGTCATGTCCGTCTGTCCGTCCGTACGTCACAGCCACAGACATTTAACTCAAAAAGTACAAGTAATGAAATTAATGAAATTTGGACTTGGACTGTCTTGTATAAGCCACTACTTAGTTTAATAGTTAAATAAAAAGAAAAACGGCACTTCTCAACAAAAGAACGTAAGTGCCGTGAAGATACGCTCTTTTGCTAGAGCATTTTTTCATATAGCATTTTTATCACCTGTAGTTTGCATTTTTTCATATGAACTGCTGCGGAAACATACACTGAGGACGGTCGGGCATGCTCTTGCCCGGGTTTTTTTTTATAATTAGTTTTAATCAGTTGGTCGTCCCACATCCTCGTTTGCTTACAATGTTACATTATTTTTAAAACTACGCGTTTAATCTTGGATGAGCTCTTTTGATATGTTTCTAGGTGCCCAGTTCCACTTTTTTTAAGTTATCGACTGAGACAACAGGTTAGATATTCTTTCAATGGTACAATATTGTTTAATCGGACCGACTTCTGGGGAATATTTCCTTGTCTAGTACATTTACCTTATTGGCTTTATACCACTCTTTCGTTGCTTTCGAGTCAAGTAGTCAAGTCTGGCCAAAATAAAGTACTCACTCTTACGGCTCGCATACGGAAGGAATGAAAATTTAAATTTCAATCATTCAAATAGCATAAAAAACTGAAATGGGTTGTCACAAATTGACTGGGCAATCTCCTCAAAATTATGCCCATACAATGAATCTTACAGATATGTTGATAAACAAATGAAAATATACCTATTCGAATTTAGTTACACCTTCTACTTACTTTATTTTTATATTGATAATACCCACTTTAAATATTTTTAAATGTAAACAATTTGACAAACATAAGTATAGAAACCCTACGAATTTCATTGGATATTGTTTACGCTGCAACCCCAATATAATTGCTACTTATACTGTGCTTCTTCATGATCATGAGCGGTAATAATCTTTTCTTTAACTACTCATCACGGTATACTGTAGCGTTCAATTTCCCTGTAGTAAAATTGAATTGCCGTCGCATACTGCATTGGCAAATCGATAATACATATACATATACCTAATTGCCAATCTTCTCGATGGTGATGGCCCTATTTTTTCCAGTAACCTTCTTATTAGCCGGTACCGTAAATTAAGTCCTCAATAATACACTGTTTTTCGCATAACTTCATTGGCTTAACCAATTATTAAGATATTCAAATATAATACTATATAAATGTAGTATTCTTTTTCGATACTTGCCTATTCAAATCGCTTTAAAGTCGCCTTATTCATTCCAACTAACTTGTATAATTTTCGTTTCCAAAATGATACAAGTTAGGTTATTGTTTGTTCGGTGTCCTATTTTTTTGTATTTGAGCCTTGTGTAATGAATTAAAAATAGTATTTCTAGTTACATCCTACAGACACAATCTTAGACGGTAGAGACAGGCATAATTTTATTTAGAATACTGAACTACATTCTTGTCTATAGTTCCACACAAAATAACAATGGATTTTTAGTCAAACCGTCCAAATGGGACTTGTGTATTACAACAAAGTATAAAATATACATCCTTTCAGGCTGACGGAATAGTTCTGCTAGTAAGAGAATTGTCATCAAAACTGGAGGTTTCTTAACAAAAACAACGCAACTGACATTTTTACTGAGCAAAGTTTTCAACCAGTTTAATCTGTTCACCTCCGCGAGTTTTACAGCACATCGCGTGATCGGCGCCAAGGCCAAGTAAAAAGTATTGAATTGAGTAACTTTCTATTGAAATATATAAGGATATACAAAAGTGTTGATACCGTGTTGGGATGGAAGTAACGTGCGTGACTGACTGTGAGCTACCCCGCACCTCCATCATCTGTTAAGGGAGTGAAGGTCAGATAGGAGGATTATTTGACAGGCAGCCTCTATATTTAGTTCCGTTTATTTGTTCTTCTACTGACTTAACTTTTGTCAGCGACTCAAAAAAATCTTCCTTAGTGCACCTCTACGTGTCTTATGGAATATGTGTTTCAAATTTTATGTTGCTAACTTCAGCGGTTTAAGCTATGTATTCGTTTGCCAATAGTAAAATCACGTTAAAATAGGTATAAATTATCAAAGTTTATCCTTAGATATTTTATTCATATCTAACTGTATAGGTACTTACTAATACGAGTATAATAACGGTCTCTAGAAGCTCTGGCAAGCCAAATCTGCGTAAAGGTTGTGTTCTATTATAGAAAAAAAGAGGTATAATTTTCATATAGACGCAAAAGTGATTGAATTATTATGTACTAAAATCCACAAAACGATTTTTGCTTGCTCAACTTTGACTTGGGTTCACATAACATTTTTTTGCTCCTAAAATGACCTCAGGAACGCGCGTTCTAAAATTTTGGGATTTCTCGCGGGCACCGTGTATGTCGGAGAGCGCCTGCCTGCTGCCAATACTTAAATTTGATTTATACTTGAGTGGGTTTGGTTGTGATACAGTGACATATGTTTGAAACTGACGTTCAGATATTTATATATATTGATAGTTATTCATGATCTTATAAATATAATAATAAATTATTATCAGGAAGCTATCTAGCTGACTTAGTATCGCTTCAGACCTCACTGTAATCCATTACTGTGCATTAGTTCTCAATGCTCATACGTGTACACAGTGCTAAGTAAAACTCACATAGGTATCCACCCTATGCTCAATTGTGCCTTATTAACATTCTGACTGACATGGAGCGCCCTTTGATATGTATCTATATTAATAGTTGATCGTCATTGTAAGTAGCCTCGGAAAGTAATTCTTTGTATCCCGTCTTAGAAGTCTCCTTGCGGCTGCTAAAATGATAGTAATTGGTTTCTCGGAAATGGCTCCACCTATTTGGATAAAATTTAGTAGAAATACATAGTTTTACCATCCAAGTTTATCTAGATAGGTAACATAGATTTCGCCCCGATTAAAGCTTGGTCGCCCAGGTTCTACAGGTTGCATCACGAAAGATACCTACCTCATAAATTTTATCTGGATCGGGAAGCAAGTTTCCAGTATAGAACTGCATACCAGGTTTATTACTGTATACTTCCAACACTCTGCCCGTCATTGGATGGAGAGCTCTGAAAAATATATATATATCAAAAGTAAGTATTTAATTGAAATAAATTGTACGGCATTCGACAAAATTGTAACATAATATTAATATTGTATTAATTTTGCACTTATAAACATGTCCAAAACAGCACCGGTACTTTAATTCCATACACAGACATGAAATTTTATTTCTTACATTCCTATGACAGCACCCGGAATTTAAGACACTTTTATTGAATCTCGCATCAGATATTTCTAGTTCTTGGAGTATTTAGTAATGGAGTACGCATCGCTACAAATTTCCTAACAAAAAGGGTGAGGTAACACACGTATAAACAATCTAACTACAAATGCATTTTTCCTCTCGTTACTAAGCACCCACACTACAACAATACCATTATTCCAGTTTAGCGCACACTGCAGTATGTAAACAGGAGAAATAAATATTCAACCTTAAAATTGTTATGAAATAAGATTAATAATTAGACACAAGTAGAAGTTTCTCCCATACTGAATTCGCTAAGGCTGATATTTGCTTGTAATTTCATCCAAAGTTTAAAGGCTAGTAGACCTTATTAACCTTAAATTAGGGGAGCTATAAACGTCAGATTTTCTCGATCTGTCAAAATAAAATACGAATTGTATGCGATATTTTTCAAACTTATTTTGTAATCGATTCCTAGATGCCTGATTTTCTTGAAAACGTTTTATGTATTAATATGCTGTAATATGGTATAATAAAAGCAAAAATGTGAAATGATATTTCATCCTTTATGTATTTGAACGCTTTTTGCACCCATACACAGCATATACAGGCATTTTGACGGAGCTTGTCACGCGTAAATAACGATTACAAGACTGCCAATAATCGATGAATGAAGTAGTTTTTATAAAACGGTTAGAACATTGTGCCAACATCTTTGGCAGAGGGGAAACGACATGAAGGCGTCTCCATTTGTAAATACTCCAAGTTCTACTTAGACCAAAAATCCCAATCTCGTGCTTATCTGTTTATACGAAGCACGGTCAATGAGACAAAGGAGAGATTATATACTAACAGTGGACAAAGCTTCTCATATCTCATAGCTTCGCTTTACATCTAAGACCCGGGAAGAGATATATATGCTCATCATAAAAATACGCAAATATCTAACCGGATGTTTGTACCAGCGCAGCACCGCAATTTTCGTAGGCAGCTAGACTAACAGTCGTAAAATATGTAGTCATCAATTGGAACTAAGTTAGCGCAATTGTGTGCTGTAACTTTGGTCTGCCCATATTGATCCCATATAATTTTGGTGAAGATCTGATGATGGTATCCATGAGGAATCGAAGGAACTCCTCAAATATTATAGGCCATATATATCCATAATAGCGATTTCAGTATTTTAAGAAACAATTCAAGCGTTTACATTCAAAATATAAATCGTAGCAGTGGAACTGATGAAAAAGAACACAGAATGCCATCGGAACTCCTCAATTTGGACAGGTACTGGCGCCGTAACTAACCCAAGACGCCAGAACTCGCGTCTCACTTACCGCAGGCGAAGGCTTATATAAACGGTTGGATTATATAGATGATCCATGCGCCTGAGAGTACAAGTTTTAAGGCCTAATTATGTACAGTTGCATACACTAATTAATCTACATCCATATATTAAATTGTTTTCATGAGTTTCATGTGCAACCACGTTTGGCAAGATATCACGGGGCGCGGCGGTGGCCCGGATCTGTACTGTAATGACCGCAACGCAGCGTGTACGCCGAGTTATCTCGTATATTATTGCAGTGATGATAATTTGAACATTAAGTATGGAGAAGCTGGTCGTTACCTTTGGGTTTTGAACAAATTAAAGGGCATCCATACTAATATTATAAATGCGAAAGTGTGTCTGTCTGTCTGTCTGTTACCTCTTCACGCTTAAACCGCTGAACCGATTTGGTTGAAATTTGGTATGGAGTTAGTTTGAGTCCCAGGGGAGGACATAGGCTACTTTTTATTCCGGAAAATACCCTTATCCACGATAAACGAATTCAAGGCGGACGAAGTCAAGAAGCTAGTTTACTATATGGGTGTAATAAAATCGAACAAATGCCAAACGCCACGACCCTCTTTTTATTAACCGACTTCCAAAAAAGGAGGAGGTTATATGTTCGACAGTTTGTATTTTTTTTATTAATCCACCTGTAACTAAATATCTATGTAAACAAATCTTGCAAGTTAAATTTGGCCCACCCGCCCCCAAATTGCCTAACGCGTTTAACGCACGCAATCAGAATCAAGTCATGATTTTGTATGGGCTATGACAGTTGATTCCAATACCAAGTGTCAAAATTTCGTTAGGCAATAACCCCGCCTTTTTCCGATTTAACCATAATTTGGCATACTGTTACTTTTGTCAGTTCGGTGACAGTATAGTATTATGACACTATCGAGTTGATCTGATGATGGAGCCGGGTCATAGTAACTCGGTAACAAAGTAACGTTGTCCTATTGAGTTTGGGCTCTTTAGAATTGTCTCAATGAGTAGTTGACGGGGGTCCTGTTCATAGTGACAACAAGAAATCACAAACTGAAGAGGTTTTATAATGCCTACATCGCATAATGTCGAGGTTTTATAATGCCTAGATCTCATAATGTCGAGGTTTCAAAATGCCTACATCGCATAATGTCGAAGTTTCGAAAGTGCCTACATTGCATATTGTCGAGGTCTCTAAATTATTAGATTAAAAATGACTATTATTTTCTTGGTTGTTAACAGTTTTATTAGCTATGGCTAAATCTATTAGTCAATCGAGTATTTAGGTATTTAAGTACGTATGCGACAAAAATATTGATATAGGTAATGTAAGGATCGAGCCGGGATATTTAATTTCACTAGGTACACTATCACTATGAAGAAAGGTTTTAAGTTTAACACATTCTTAAAGAATATAATTTTCTGTTTGTAAAAGGTTTTTTATTAATTTATTATCCTCATCTACATCACCGATGCACGGCACGATTTTCTCTACGACAAACAGCAGAGACATTCTTCATAAACGCTTTTACGTGTCGTCAAATAGGTACATACAGTATAATGTCCCGTTTGTCGTGACGTCCGACCCTGACGCTATGCTCATTGCATCACCAGTCCATGTCCATACATATATCTTAAAAATAAACTAAAAAGCCAAAAATAATCTTTTATGTACGGTACGGATCACATTTTAATCACCTTTTGAAGTCGGTGCCCAGTGCCGTAAATAGGGCGGTGCCCCTCCAGGCTCTGCGCCCTGTGCCCAGGCACAGGGCGCAGAGCCTGGAGGGACGCAGAAATGACAAACAGGCCTATGAAAAAAAAAATCAAGGGTGCACTTATAGAAGCTTGCACCGGGCGCTTAAAAGGCTAGTTACGGCACTGTCGGTGCCATTCATTTATTACTATTAACACAGATGGCACGCAAGAACCGCGGCGGCGAGCCTTTAGTTATTACCTACCTATATATTCAGTTATAGTAATTCGTATTTTTGTTGAATACAGAACTTTACTTCAGGTTTGGCACCGACTTCAAAAGGTGATTCAAATGTGATCCGTACCGTACATAAAAGATTATTTTTGGCTTTTTAGTTTATTTTGCAGTCGAATCTTTTTAAATTTTATATTTTTTATTTTTTCCTTTTAGTGATGGATTTTAGTGATATAAAGTATTATTTAGAGCCCAGAGTGGGAAGATTGAGGAGGATTTGATTGTAAATAAAAATCTAAATTGACAATGTTTCATTTTTCAGACCAGTCCTTTTTATTATGCATTTAGAAAGAGGGTATTTTTTCAAGTTATGCGTAATTTTTATTTTACTCGAAAGCTTCCATTTCGAAGCAAAAAATCAAGTTTTAGAGTGACTCATTCTAAAAAAGCGTAACCGCCATAATGATGTCATTTAGTGGATGATGTATTGCCAACGAAGGAAAATGTTATGTTTATCAAAAGACTGCCATAAACGCAAACGATTTTAATAACTATATCATGTCGGTAAACCTACTCAGATCTGATTTCGTAAAGGCCGTTTCCGATTAAGGGAAAAAAATATGCCCTTTCCTGATAATGGACAGATTTTTTTTTCTACAGTCAGTTACCTCCAGTAGAGTAACTGTGTCAAGTTTGGTTGAAAAATTCTTTGCGGTGCCGCAGAAAAAAAATAAAAACGGAAATAATGAAATATGGTTTCTCTCCAAAACTATTTAACTTTAATGTACTATTATTTTTTCATTCTGTAAAGCTTAGTCAAGTTCATGTTTTAAGTGGAAATGGTATTTCTATATCTAACGATTATGTAAAAAAATATGTAAGTCAAAATTTTAATATATATATTTTTTTACTTTTGTGAGAGATACCACTCTAATTGACATTTCAAAATAAGCCTTAGTTAACGTCCTGTAACACATATTAATTTGATGGATAAAATCGGAAAGCAACTGTGTCAAAATGAAATAAATAACTGGGTTGGATTTTATTACATTTTATTAGTAAGCTATTCTAACACTTCCAAATAACCAAAGCATACATCCTCTTTACAAATAAACAAGATTTGACAGTTACAGTGACATTTGCTAGAAAATATCACCTTATTAGTTACGTATAATGAAAAAATACACTTATTCTAATCCTCATCGCTATCTTCATTGACAGTAACGTGAATTCCGTGATTCAAAAAAAGTCCGCTTAAAGTTTCAGCAGGCCGAACGATTTTGGACAAATATCTGAAATAAAATATACTACTAATCAAAATAAAATACAACAAAGTAAAATATACGTAATCAATCTTGCTAAAACAAAAACGCTAATATAGTATCATAATCTGACCTGTTCGAAAAAAGACAATGAATCTTCGAAAAAGTGGTCTGTCTCTATAATACTTACTTTTATCATTGCGAGGTGATATAATGATGTAGGTTTCTTTCTAAATATTTTTTTGATAGCATTCGCTTTAGAATTCATTTTGTAAAGATGAGTTATCTTTCTAATGTCCCTGAAATGTCATGTTACATTTAAAAAAACAATTCATCTTTATTACTGTCATAATATGTATTTATTTTAATTTCGGTAGAAAGAGGATTAATGCGTGGCGAAAAAAGAATAGTTTGTAATTACAATTCCAAGATAATGAAGTCATACCCGAAAAGTCTTTTAATTTCCATTTTACTGTTAGTGTCCGATTAAAACCTTTAAATTGATAATCTGGTATAATGTTAAGTAAAGCTTATATACCTGCAAATAGCAAAAATGATTAATATATGCATAGTTTTTATGTTTTCAGAAAAATAATGACATTTTCAATAACAATAAAAGGCAAATGTCACTAACTGTCAAATCTTGTTCATTTGTAAAGAGGATGTATGCTTTGGTTATTTGGAAGTGTTAGAATAGCTTACTAATAAAATGTAATAAAATCCAACCCAGTTATTTATTTCATTTTGACACAGTTGCTTTCCGATTTTATCCATCAAATTAATATGTGTTACAGGACGTTAACTAAGGCTTATTTAGAAATGTCAATTAAAGTGGTATCTCTCACAAAAGTAAAAAAATATATATATTAAAATTTTGACTTACCTATTTTTTTTACATAATCGTTAGATATAGAGATACCATTTTCACTTAAAACATGAACTTGACTAAGTTTTACAGAATGAAAAAATAATAGTACATTAAAGTTAAATAGTTTTGGAGAAAAACCGTATTTCATTATTTCCGTTTTTATTTTTTTTCTGCGGAATCGCAAAGAATTTTTCAACCAAACTTGACACAGTTACTCTACGAGACGTAACTGACTGTAGAAAAAAAAACTAAGTCATAATATTAAAGGGCATTTCTGCTTCCCTTAATCGGAAACGGCCTTTAGTGAACTAATGTTTGTAAAATAGAGCCTAATTAGCAAAGAAAAGTCTAATAATCTGCTTACATACACCAAACTGGCATTTGTCGTGTGTGTCACCCGTAATATTACCTAGAGTACGAGTACGAGTATCTATGGAATTGAATATTGACGTTTATTGATAGTTCAAATATTTGTTTACAAATTTGACAAATTTCGGTGAATATATCTTCCGCAAAAACTAAATATTTTTACGTAAAAACGTTTAAAATTACGGCTGTACGATACGTGTGCTGGAAAAAAGTTATTTGCACTTCCTCTAGAAAATAAAGCTGAATGGTGTCTTGCGGGTGGATGGGAGTGTGTGTTGTGTTATGCTCAAAGCTACTACTGTTATTGTTAGCTTTAAAATAAACGATATATCTTACTAAATATATGTTTTATTGTTGACATTACACAATGTAATTTCGATTTCCCATAGAAAATATGCAATCAGCTGATCAAGTCTACTTATGGGGTGCCGATTTTTTTTTTTATATTTCAATCTATGTTCCTCAGGGAAAGTTGCTCAGTAACATGTTCAAAATCTACTAACTGCGGGAAAACAACCACTAAAATTTTACATTGTTTAGTAATTTATTTCAGATAAGTACATTAGAGAGATATTTTATTTATTTAAACTTTATTGCCCAATACAAAATGGTACAAAACGGTAATCCTTTACAATTTGTTTCACACGGGATGCTCTGGAGTCATACGGCGTTTCACAAAACATATGTTGGAGACTCAGCGTACCTCCACGTACCCCACTGCATTATCGACTTAAGTGTTGCGTTGTGATTAAGATACTTTTTGCACCTCTTGACTTAAGGTGGCCACGTAATACTTATCACAGCTTTGAGTATATTCCATTCAAGAGCGTCTCTACTCGTGGCAAGTTTGTGCTATCAGCTTGAGTGAGTCAGTCGGAGTTCGTTTCTCAAATCCGTGGAAAAGCCAAGTCGATAAAAAGATACGAATCGAAAGTCGCAATAGAACAATCGTAAACGGGAAAAAAGAACTAAAAAGTAAAAAAATAACGTCATAATTCAGTTTCTTCAATTTACTTACAAGTAACCGGCACTTAGCAGGTGTACTTTCTTTACTGCGAGAGAAGACGGAAGCATACACAAGGGACTCATACCATTTTGTCAGTGAAATTAAGGATTTGAGACTAACTGATGATGAAGTTATGGTCAGTTTTGATGTTCAGTCTCTCTTCACATGCCTACCAGTTCAAGAATGTATCGAAATTGTGAAAAGAAGATTGGGTGAACAACAGATGGCAATGGAATATGCTGAGTTATTACAACACTGCCTTACTACACACAACATCTGGCTATATGCTATGGAATGGTGAATTCTACGGGCAAGTTGATCGTGTGGCAATGGGGTCTCCGGTGTCTCCTGTCGTCGCCGATATTTTCATGGAAGACTTCGAGGAGAGAGCGCTTTCATTGGCACCTGTCAAGCCGAGTATCTTTAAAAGATACGTAGATGATACCTTTACTATTTTACCTAGATCTAGTGTTTCAGCTTTCTTAGACCATCTGAACTCCATGCATAGTAAAATTAAATTCACTATGGAGTTGGAAAATCAAAATTCACTTGCATTCTTAGATGTGCTAGTAATTAGAGGTCCTAAAAATGACGTAGGTCATACTGTATATAGGAAACCTACGCATACAGATAGGTTTTGAATGGCAAATCTCACCACCATCCCTGTCAACTTGCTACAGTGGGTAAATCTTTGTTTCAGAGAGCCAGGGGTATCTGCGACAATCAACATCTGACTGCTGAGTTACAGAATGTCAAACGTGCGCTTCGAGCCAACGAGCTCCAGATACCATGTTCCAAGCAGAATCCCAGTATGAAGAAACCAACAGTCGAGCGTAAACCTGCCGTATTACCATATGTGAAAGGGGTCACAGACAAGATCGGAAACATCTTGAAGCGTGCTTCTATAAAAACATATTTCAAGCCGTTGAAGGTGTCTCAATACCTTAGACCCGTGAAGAGTAGCACCCCTTTGCAGAGTGCAGGCATTTATAAGCTGGACTGCGAGTGTGGTCTTTCATACATTGGTCAAACGAAACGCAGTGTATCAACCCGGGTGAAGGAGCACATAGCAGATGTCAAGCACCGTCGGTGTAATAGGTCTGCAGTCTGTGAACATGTCATTGACAAACCAAACCACTCAATTAAGTTTGATAAACCTTCTATCCTTGCCAAAGAAAAAAGATATTTTCCCAGGATGCTACGCGAGGCTATTGAGATTAAAAAGCATCCTAATTTCAATAGAGAAGATGGATTGTCACTACCACCAGCTTGGGATCCTGTAATACATCTCATCAAGGAACAAGCGAGACACAGAACTGCAAAACCTTAATTTCCGAACGGTGTAAAATATCTTATCTGTTTAAAAGTAGTTTAGTCTCAGTTTTTTAAATATTATAATTAGTAATGAGGTAGCCTGGGAGTTTTTCTTTGCGGCGTTTCTTTTCTCCTCAGTACGCCTCATTTGTGAAATGCTGCTTGGTAAATTATTAGAATAAAATAATTAAGCCCTTCTGGCACATGTGTAACTGTCTTTACAGCTTAGGCCCATCTGGCATGTATGTACACCTTTATTTGTGTTTTTTCAAAAAATGGGTAGTTTGCACAAATTGTAACTTTGACAGAGGAAAATACATCTTTTCTCAGTCCTCCCGTGACCATGGAAAGCTGGAAAGCTTCCAAAACGTCGGGAACTAAAATGAGATAATATACGCGATATAATCCGTTAAATTGTTTTATTTCAATAAGTAACCGTTTGTATATATACAGAATGTGTAGAATATTGAAAATTGACGATTTTAGTAAGCTGTGACACGATGGCACCGACTCCAAAATAACATTAATTGTATATACTGTATAGATTGAGTAAACAAACGGTTATTTGTAAGTAAATTGAAGAAACTGAATTATGGCGTTATTTTTTTACTTTTTAGTTTTTTTTTGGAGTCGGTTTTATTATTTTGTTAAAAAGTTTATTTATTTTACACTTTTTAGTTACTCGTTACTTAAAAGTGTATCTCGTGACGATTCGAACAAGCCCAAACACGCCAGGATACATTATTTTATTACATACATCTGGTGCCTACCTTCCGGCTCCATCATCAAATCAATTCGATGGTACCATTCTCATCAGGAACATTAAAGTTTGTGACTATGAAGTTGCTTAGCTAAATTAATCAAGATATCTTATCGCCACCCGTAAATCATTTATCATTGAGGAGTTCCGATGGCATTCTGTGGTCTTCTTCATCAGTTCCACTTCACCAATGTAAATATTGTAAATACATCTTTTACGTAAGTAATAATTTAGCGTACGTACATAATATTTGATTCAAGTGTACAATGTTATCGATAAATAAACAAAAGTAGTCGGTAGGATATGATATCTTTAGTGTAGGTACATAACATTTCGCGTATAAAGCATTATTGTTAAATATTGAAACATTATATAAATATAACATAGGTGACATAGGAATTATTATTAAGGATATGCCTTCTATAATTAACTCAGAAGCATAAATAATGATTGTAAATAAATAGAACATAATTAGGTACGTGTTAAATTGTAATACTTTCGTCTAAGCACCAGAACTGTTATGTAGATATTGTACTGTTATGATTTAATAAATATCGATTAAGAAGTCGATTAAAAAATTAGTCTTCTGTACTCAGAATGCTTGTCAGGAAAATTCCAGTAACACCAAACACGACTCGGTTACGTTGTTTGTTTACCGTGTTCGGGTTTTATGGTACCGTATTTAATAGCACCATGTACATTTGCTTCCTCCTAGTAATTTAACTATCCGAATCGGCACATCTAATCGCTACCTTCGAAACACTGGCCGTTTAGAAGTAAAGTTCTAGTGGCCATCTGTGGTGTTCATCATCAGTTTCCTTACACTAAATCCTATTTACTGAATGGAAATTCTTGACTTTATCAATAAATTACCGAAAGCGCCGTACATGTCCCTATAACATTTTAAGAGTTCCCTCGATTTCTCCAAGACTCCATCATCAGATCCCAACTTAGTGCCAACGGGACCAACTCGGAGTTATACCCTTTCGATTAAAAAAAAATGAAAATCGGTTCACGGTTCTCGGAGATATCGAGTAACACACATACAAAAAAAAATTAGTGCGAATTGAAAACCTCCTCGTTTTTGAAGTCGGTTAAAAATAGTGCACATTTGGATTTAATTGTTAAACGTGACTTAGTGACAACCGGAAAAGAGACTGTTTTTTATTCTATGTAAGGCACAGACCTTCCACCCTCTAAATGACGTCATCTTCCGGTTTAGCTCTTTCCACTATTTTTTTTGAAAAATAGAAGAAAAAACATCTTAAAATATATTTTTTGGATTGTATATGCATTTTTCTATACATTGGATATCAATTTAGGGCTATAGCCAAATATGAAATCTTGTCAATTATAAGAATTGGCTAGGTCAAAATGTTTAAGTCCAGTAGCTTGCTGGTTAAAAAAGAATACGACTAACAGTCTCAACTTACCCATAATATTTAAAGAATTATCTCGCAACTATTGACCGTTAATAAGGACTTGTATCTTCCATGATCAGCTCAGCATCATTAAATGATGACGTCATCATCATTCAGCATTCGCTTGTCCTTATCCCATTTACTTGGGGTCGGCGCAGCATGTTTTTTGCTTCCATACCTCTCTATCACTCGTCATCTCGTCACTTACATCCTTCCCATGTCATCTCTCACGCAATCCATCCACCGTTTCCTCGGCCTACCCTTCCTCTTACATCCTTCTACATGCATATCTAACAAGCAGACGAAAATAACTGAATAACTTTAGACAAATATATACAAAACATTGTTATTGCCTATAATATTTGAGGGTTTCTCTCGATTTCCCTGGGATTCCATCATCAGATCCTGACTTGGTGATATGGAGACTACCTCAGAGGCACACTATAAAGAATATGACTAGCAGTCTTAACGTACGTACCTATAATACATGTATTTTTTAAGAATTATCCTGTAACTGCTAACCGTAAAGGAGTTCTCTGGTCCTCCACTATCAGCTCCACTTTGCTACCCTGATCTTAACTAACTTCTGCCTCTATGCAAAATATGATAAAGAATTATATTGCGATTAGTGAATTAAATAACACTGGTTGAGCCCTTATTAGTGACTGGTGGCTTGTGTCTTCATCATCAGTTTATCTTCACCAAATGATGATTTTCGAGTGTAAATGCTTGTTCTTCTTTAATAAACACTGAAATCGCCATAGGTGTGCCCATAATATCTGAGGAATTCCTTCGATTCCTGATCGATCTCACCATCAGATCATTACCAACTTTTTATGAGATCGACTTAGAGATTCCTACTCTTAACCGAAAAAATAATTTGCCAAATCGACTCGCGATCCGCGAATCAAATAACACTGGTAGAGCCCTTAGATGTGCTCATAAAAATCGAGGAATTCCTTCGATTCCTCATGGATTCCGGCATCAGATCTTCACCAAAATTTTATGGGATCAATTTGGATATACCTACTCCTGAACAAAAAAATGTTTTTCCAAATTGTCGTGTAAATGACGGAGTTCTGAGGTAAAAAACATTTAAAAAAATAAGTAATAAAAATCATACAACCGAATTGAGATCTCCTCTCCTCTCCTCATTTTTTTTAAGTCGGTTAAAATGCACATCGATGGCACATTTGCAGGCAGATAGCAGTTAAAATACAGCCCGTCTGTAATGGGCCTAAACCATGTTCGATTACTAAGTTTTGTTGTACTTTTACCATGGTGGTCTGAGTGACTTTTGACCCTTGATTGCAATGGGAATGGGATGAAGTATTAAGGGTATTTCAATAACACATGGCAAAAAAACAACGGGTTGCACTCCGGGAGTGACGGCAGAACTGAAAACTTCAATATTAACGTTGTGCATTTTTGATATTTTGGAATGGTAAGAGAATAATTTTGCACGAATTTCTTTAATTATCCGTATAAAAGTACTATCATTTATGTGGTAAAATACAATATTTATTTATTTCGCTATCGTACACAATGACATTGTAATAGTTTTTCGATCATTCGTGTCCGTCTTACGAATTTTCAATCTGTCGGTCACGTGACCTGTCGCGAGTTTAACATTTTTTCCCCATTACCAAAAGTGCACAGCACCGCTAAAGAAGTTTTCACTTCAAAATGTATTTGTTTATATAGAACTTCCTTTAAATATAATCTTACCTGGCATGGAATGTCAAATCCTGCTCCGTGGCCTGGGTCACACAATAGTTGAGGTCATAGCCGCCGTTCGGTATCTTGGGTAACTGCACGCGCATCAACCGTGGCACTCTGAAGTCAAACGGTGTTCCGCCGACAACTTTTTTCTCCCCTGGAAGAAGAAATAACTACCGTGAAACTCAGACATAGATATAGGCCGACCAACAACCGACATACAGACTGACGCAACAAAAAAATTGTGTGTAGATTAGGAACACTATTGCTGCTCGTAGCGCCCGCGCGCGGCAGCCCCACACGCTAGGTGCCGAGGATGTCGTGGCATCCTGCCGCCTAGCACAAATGACGACGGTAACAGCAAACATGCTGCCGTACAAGTTAAATAACATGACATGATGACTCAGACATACTAGGATTACAATAGCGGTTATTCACGTCGTACAAGCCGAATACTGCTCAACATGTTTCGGTCCATCCGAGGACCACAGTCATGAGACACGAGCGGATCCCGACTCTGACCTCCCTCGCATTCAGGTCCTCAAAAATTACCGAAACACGTCGAGCAGTGCTCATCTAAATACGTACTACTAAGTTACGCTTTTTTAATTGTTTTAAGCTACCCTTTTTTAAAAGATAATAGACACAATCGATTCTTGTATCACCAAAACTAAAACAGATGTCGTCATTATACATTCTCTACTTGGCTCTGTTAATACACACAAACACCCACACACACATACGCACGCAAACTTAAAAATGAGAAAAGCGATGTATATCAATTTAGATTAATAAATGTAAATAAATCAATTTATGTTAATAAATGTAAAATATGAACACTGCGAAACATCGAGCAATTTTAGGGGGAGGAGCGCTGCTTATCTTATAGCACAGGTTTTGCGCCTATTTAGGGAGTAGGGTTCTATTTTAAGAAAACTTTGTAAAATTTGTTATTTTTCATAGATCTACACAATATACATACAGTTGTGTGCAAAATAATAGCAGTAAAGCCGAATTTCTAGAATCGGGATGTAAATATGACTAAAGATTTCAGTTATAATCGTGCTGCGAGTAAACAATAAAGTACATTCAGGCTCGAAGACAGCAATGTTATTTTTTTTACAAATTTACAAATATAAATTAATTCGGTGGCCAGTACAAGTACAATATCAGTCCTTGGGTACATAAATAATTTTTAGGGGTAGTTTTTTGCATCACTCTTGTTTTAGAAACTATAGTTGGTAAGTATCTACCTACCATGGCACATACATACCTACTGCTATTATTTTGTACACAGCTGTAGATATTGGTATTAAATTAATTAGGTTCATAGCAATAAAACATCCCAGTCCCTCAGTCGCCTTCAAATAATCATGACGTACACAGATCATTATTTGATACTAGCTGTGCCGGCGGCTCCTCCCGCGTGGAATTCGGTCTGTGTCAGTAAGCGGCTAATTCACCCCTCTCCCCTGGAGTCGAAACTTGAAGTAAAGTCGTAAAGATAAAACGATATACAAATAAAACTACACTCCAAAATCAATCGTTTTTCGCACTTATTAATTTTTTTAACGTGATTTATATACTCTGTAGTATATACTTAGAGGTGTATATCGGACGATACAGTACCACTTTTCTATTTTTAAGTCCTTGTCTGTAGTACTATCTTAATCAAGTCCATGGCAAATATCACCCAAATCGGTCCGCCAGTCAAATCAGTCTAAGCATGAAAAGGTAAGAAATATACACATAGAAATCCATACTTCCTAACAACCTTTCGAATTTAGGTCTAATGTTATTTAGAAGGAAGATTAGAGGAAAGGTGAATATAGATATTGAGGCCAAGTATTTACATTTTATTTACAGTTATGTTTATGTATGCACAACTAAATATGTACATATAATTATATCTACAGTAACATACTCCAAAAGTAGGTATGTAAAGTACATTTACATAACATTGACATTTCACAATATTTTTTTGTACACGACGTTGTGAGTCTTCCTGGCGGTCATTAGCACGAACAGCTCCGTGCAGCTGGTGACGCGCGAGCACGCCACGTAGAGCTGCGTGCGAGAAGCAGCCCGTGCGCAGGTCCACGCCGGCGGCGCGCAGCGTCTGGCCCTGCGACTTGTTGATGGTCATGGCGAAGCAGACGCTCACGGGGAACTGTAGGCGCTTGAATCGGAGCGGGAAGTTGCTCGGAATGAGAGGGTGCGGGGGATAAACACGGCTTCTCCGGCGCTGCACCCCATCAGGATTTACGCCTCGATGAGGTTTCACTGCAGCTGCACTTCTTTGAGCCGGTTCCGTTGCATAACTTTAGAGGTGACAAATTCCGAAGAAGCATGATCGGAACTCCAACTTTCAGGGTTAATGTGTGCTGGGAGTCCTATATAAATTCTATATATGGCTATAAAAATTCAACCCTTTAAAGGAGGGCTTTTAAGGGTTGAATTTTTACAGCCTCTAACCTGGCCGGGATTTTTCTCAACAGATTTGTAAACTTTGCATCAAAATCTGTTCAGCCGTTTTCACGTGATGCGCGTACAAATAAACAGACAAACATACCAAAATTCTAAAAACTGTTGGAACGCGTTCTGTTATCGATTTTAAGTATCCAATTTTTTTTCGAATATCTTCCATGTACAGACTTTTGACCCTCTTCAGCTTTATTATATGTATAGAAAAATAAATTCGGGGCCAGTGTTGTGTAGCGTAGTGTATTTGAATCCTCGACCCTTGAGCAAGTGCTGTCCTGTAGTTATTTACTTGCAAATATACACTGGTTGCATTTTATAATAGTAAATGTTGAACTACATAATATAAGGATTACCTGTGACCAGCCCATTCTCATCTGCAGGGGTGTACTTATCGGCATTGATAGTAAATATGTGATCGTACATTGTTTCACTGCCGGAATGCTGGAACATATAAATCGACTTGTGAGCATTATATCGATGCAATAACTAAAACAGATGATACGATAAGTTATAATATAGAAGAATAAATAACAAAGGTGCTTCAACAGAATTGGCTTTACCTTGTACCAGGATCGACCCACAGTTAGATTTCAAGAAATTTTAGTTAATATCTAGATGCTCAGAGAGGTGCCACATTTCACAATCGACAGTCGTCAGCTCACAACGTTAATTTGGTCTTTATGACGATCTACATAAGTTTATACATATTCCTACATTCTATTGGTCGCGCAATTCGATATTATATTCGAAACTATCGTTATCACGATTAGGAAAAAAAATATTTTCTTACAAAACTTTACTTACATGTCCTGCCAAATTAAAATAAGGTGAATGGCTGAGGTTGATGATAGTCGGCTCGTTGGTGGTACATTTCATTTCTATTTTAATAGTATTGTCGCAAGTAACTTCGTAAGTGATTTGGGCCATGACAGTGCCTGGGTAGCCTTCGCTAAAACGGTCTGACACGTGGCTCATTATCACTTTATTACCAACCACGTAAGATCGCCAATTAACCTGCAACATATCTCACTTAAAATGTTGGCTTACTTATACGAGTACGAGGGTGGTCCCAAAAATATCCAACCTCGCTTATAGATAGCAATACTGGCTGAAACATTAAAAAATAAATGAAAAGTTCGAATCTTACGACGCGATAATTGAAAAAAAGATGATGATTCGTTCTTTTGTTTTTTATTCACAGGCATTAATAGAGATTGCTCTGACTTCATTTGCAAATATGGACAAAATTGGTATTCGATATGTAATACAACACTTCTATTTGAAAGGTGTAAGTCCAACTGATATTAAAGTCGAGCTGGATTTTATTCTAGGGGAGTCTACTGCTCCTTCGTTTACAACTCGAAAATATTGGGTTGCTGAGTATAAAAGAGGTCGCATAAGCTGCAAAGATGAATATCGCAGCAGTCGTCCAAATAAAGTGACTACGCCAGACATGGCGAAAAAATCCACAAATTAGTACTGGAAAACCGTAGACTAAAAGCGTGCAAGATAGCAGACGTGGTAAGCAATTCTAAAAGTGTTTTACATCGCATATTAACTGAAAATTTGGACATGAAAAAGCTGTGCGCAAAATGGGTGCCATGATTGCTTACCATTGAACAAAAGCAGCGCTGAGAGGATGTTTCAATCCAGTGTTTGGAGAAATTTCAACGCAATAAGGCGGAGTTTGTACAACGATTCATCACGATGGACGAAAGGTACTTCACGCTGGAGCCGAAGGAACAGTGAAAACAATGGACTGAAAAGGGAGAGCCGGCTCCGCAGAAGACGAAGTCAGTCCCATCAGCTGGCCAGGGCTTGTCGTCGATATTTTAGGATATTTTTTATTTATTATCTTCAAAAAGGCAAAACCATCAAAGGAAAGTACTACGCAAAACTATTGCAGCGTTTGAGTGACGAAAGTGAAAAAAAAACACGGCCGCAGTTAGCGAAAAAAAGTGTTGATTCATCAGGACAATGCACCAGTTCACACGTCCACTGCATTGGCTAAAATTTATGAGTTGAAGGTCGAATTTTTTCCTCATGCAACTTATTCCGCAGATCTAGCTGCTTCGGATTATTTTCTGTTTCCTAACTTGAAAAAGTGGCTCGGCGGTAAAACATTTGCCAATAATGAAGAGGTAGAGTCGGCTGTTGATGGCTATTTTAAGGAGCTTGACACTGATCACTATAAACCCCTAGTATCGATTAAATGTCGCTGGGAAAAGTGTATTGTGCGTTAAAAAGAGACTATATTGAGAAATAAATAAGATTTTTCGAATTACTTTGTGTTGTCTTTGTTACGCTGGCTACTTTTGGGACCACCCTCGTATCTCGTATAATATTTACCCAAAAGAATCACCCAAATCACTATAGGGAACTTGGATTATGGATCATCCAAAAAATAATTGGAGTCAATTATACCTACTTATTATTATTGTGCTTCACATTTTTAGAGACGGTTAAAAACTTATACGTATATAAAAAAAATATTGAGTTATCGAATAACCTTATCGAATCCAATGTAACCGCCATTGTAATGATGGTGTTCCCTATTCGTCGACAGCATATACATTCTGCCAGAAGGCCGCACGACGCAAGTCGCTTCACGAATGTAGTTCGCGTAGCGTCCTATTGTCGCCCCAAAATAAGGATTTCTCTCTTGGAAGTATTCTGAAAAAGTCATAAGGCATATAGTTTTAAACATAGTAGTATCAGAGAATTCATATATTACAAAATTTGTGAACCTTCTACTGATATAGGATGAAAATGGTTTGGTATAAAGTTACACTGACCTTCTAGCGTGTCGAAGCCCGCTATAACATCATCAGGATTTCCTCTTTTATCAGGGACTTTTATTGCAGTTATAGTAGCACCGTATGTAATTACCTAAAAAAGTGTTTGTGTTGAAATATAGCTTGATAATTCGCCTATAGAAAAATTGTGTTATGGGACTTATGGGTACAAAGTCTCATTTGCTCTCTCTTGGTATGTACGAGTAGTATATTGACAATATGGCACTATTACAATATGAAATCTTTAAGTCTGACGAGTCTATTGTTTCAAATGTAATCGAGAAAGTATTTATAGTTAAATTGCTACCACACCTGAACCATCATTCTATTTTTTGTCTTCCAAGTGTATCTCCGCACGACATCAATATTGGTGCTGGAACTGCATGAACTTTTAGTATTATCGTCTGCTATTTTATCTGTTTTTTTTTGTTTCGTATTAGAAACGTCTGTGACCATAGCACCCAGAGAAGTCTTCGGCATAAAGCCAAAGCCATCCACTATAAGCTCCACGTCGGGAATCTTCGGCGGATCGGGCGGAGGGGAGACATCAGACTTGTTAGACTTGTTGTCCTCGATGTCCCCGGCCCCACTACCATTCTCCATTAACATTTCTTTGTCAGCCATTATCACTAATAATTTAGATAAATGAAATTGGTTATTGAATTATTATTTTAAAAAACTAGTAATTTCGAAATTTTTCTAAAAATATTAATTTATTCAATTTTGATATGTCATGTCGTTTTGTTTTATCAATTGTGAGTGAATTGACAGGTGGCGTCAAAATCACGTAGGATTTATATACAAAATGTTGTACCTGGGGCCCGTTTCATAAACGCTTGAAACTTGTATTACAAGCGGAATTCTCTTTCCAACAATATGAATTAGAAAGAGAGTTCCGCTTGTAATACAAGTTACAAGCGTTTATGAAACAGCCCCATGGTCATAATAAACCTTTTTAATCCCCAGTGAAAATTGAGGGATTATAAATAAGTTTGACATGTGTATCTGTCTGTGGCATTGTGGCACTTCAACGGATGGGACGAGTTTTATTTAATTGTTTGTGTTGGAATGGTGACGAGAGTGTTCTTAGCTGTGGTTGAACAAAATCGGTTTAGTCATTAGAAAATTGTTAGCTTTTCTCTAGATGTATCTGAGATTTTTCTGTTGGTTTACCGAATACTTGTTCCATACATAATACATACAGAGTACTGCGAACGACGACATAGGAACTTTAGGTAAGAGCTTATAATTATATACTCGTAATGGTCCAGATTAGGAATAGAGTTTCGATCAAGTACAAACATGACTAGGATACATTATTTTGGTTGACCCTCTGTGGTCTAATTCATCAGTTCCACTTCACCAATTTACACTTTCTGAATGCAAATGTTTAATTTGTCTCATAAAATACCAAAATCGCCATATGTATGCCTACAATACTTGATTATCCTTTAATTCCTCATGGGACCTTTAATACCTCTTTTCAAACAAAAAATATTTTTAGGTCGGTTTAACGGAGTTCTGAAAAACAAACATAATAAAAAACATACTTACCTGCAACCGAATTCAGAACCACCTCCTTTTTTGGGAGTAGGATAAATATGTAACAAAGCCGTATCGCCCGATATGTTTAAAAATGAAAAAGTGAATATTGCAACTTTTGTTAATTTAGGCGCCATCAAATCCGTGTCGTGTACAATTTCACACTAAAATCTTCGAATGTTTTATTTCCGTCGTGGTCCACATATACTGACTAGATAAGCTGCTCAGCTCAACAGATGCGATCGGTCCCTAGGCCGTGGAATGGACGCCAGCCTCGTGACGAGCGGACAGCGGGCATCCATACCAGCGACTCGGTGGCTTGTGTGGATGTACGGTCGGCGCCGCCGATCGCTGGCGCTCTGACCGCGGTATTATGACAACGCTGTGCAACAAATACGATTTCCTACTAAATCTTCGCGCTACTAAATTTTCTCCATAAACAGGTCTGACTAAGTCAAATTCAAGGTCAAAAATAATAAACCGTTTAGAATTTAAAACTAAGTCACGAATAATATAATAAACATAGAATAATAACATCTTACTTAAAATAACAATATCTAAGTGTATGGAATTGTACATATTTATTCATCAATTAAATACATTACGTTACAGGTCCACTATTAGGATTTAGCATACTTAACTGTTCGACAATCCTCATAAATAACTTATCAATTCATTATATTATTAACAAAGTCTAAAATTAACTGTTATTTATTAGTAAACATCCTCGAAATTAGATAGGTATAAAATAGGTATACACCGATCTTTTTATTGGTACATCGCTACCTTGTAAAAAAACTTTGTAAAGAAAAAATATTTACATTCCAAATTTGTCAGAGAACGTTACATTAAACTCTACATAAATACATATTTTTATAGCTTCCGGACGTATTAAAAGTTTTTTGACTCCGTACTCAGGTACGTAAGATTTCTTACAAGGCATCGGTGTACTAATGAAAAAAACGGTGTACCTACCTAATTTCGTTTGTACGTTTGGCCTTAAGTAATTACACCCAAAACACCTTCACTGTTTGTTTGTTTAGTTCTATTTCATTTTTCCATTTGCCCCTTGTTTCTTCTATTACTTCAGGGATACCATCAACGAACCCCATTTCTTTACATGGCGATGGAGGTATAATGCTTATTATTGGGATGCCAATTTCTTGAAACGAGCTCATGGATGAAAACCCGCTTTCAACTTCTATAAAATTGTTTGCTGTATACTCCAGCCTCCTCAACGATGTTTTGGGGTTCTTTACTTTTGATTTATCTTCGGAGAGAGAGCTTTTTTGTTCTTTGTGAAGCTTTAGACCCGCAAAATCATTTTCCATGTCACAAGTTAGGGTTCCAAGTGGCATTACGAACTTCTTTATACTGTTGTCAGAGGCATCCACTAGTGAACTCGGCATAGGCAAGCCTTCGTATGAATCCGCATCGTTACAGATTGATTTTATTACAAACGCGTTTGGCGTGGTATCTTCTTCTATTAGGTCCATAGTATTCGTAATAGTGTTTTGCGATTCATTTTTGTCGACACTAGTGAATATTTGAATATGGGAGTTATGGTGGACGTCGTTGCAGGCGAGATCGGGCAGCTTCGTACTCAGGACGGTATTGGCAAGAGTTATCAGCCTTGAGATTTCTTCGGTAATTTTGTGAGAGTGATTTGACTCTAATGTCAATGACATTTTGGATTGGCTCCTGAAGCAGATCAAAAAGTACGTAATTATTAATTAAACAGTATTGTATCTTACAATATTTCTGACCACTTTTCTTACCTTTAAGGCGTGCAAAGTATAAATTACCATATCTATACTATTATAAAATTTAAAAATGAAATATCTGAACATTGAAGATGTTTAGAAAGAAATGATTGTAACGGACTATTTCACTAAAGCAAAAAATATTTATTTTTATTTTTTGTATGTATATAGTTAAACGGATTTCAACCATTTTTGGTACACGGGAAGCTGGACATTTCCAGATGGTTAAATAGGACGACTACGCTGAAGAAAAGAAATTTAGGTTTTTTTTTTCTCTTCCGCTGACGAAGTTGCTGCTGAGAAGACCAAAATGCCTGAAGAAGAAAAAACCTCCTTATTCTATTTAATATTCCAAAACCTGGGTGAACATTCTTGGTTTGGGAGGTGAAACCTACCTAGATTAACATGAAAGGCAAAACTATGCCTGCATACCAAATTTTATCCAAATCAATAAAGCCGTTTCCATTAAACGAATTATACATGTATTTGTATACAATAATTGTTCGTTTAAAGTAACAGGATACAAGCGTCGAATGTGTTGTTTGGTATTATGTTACGTACCTAATGTTCATCTGTCATACTCGGACGTCGACATTCGTTTTTGATTAAATACTCGTATCGTACATCGACGCGAAGTTCTCATGACGACGTGTATATCTTTTATAAAGTGTAATAATAAATGTATATATACAATAAATCGAAATCACAAATAGCAAAACCATCTTACCATGTGCTATTGCAGTCTTTATATCCATTAAAGTTGCTTATTGATTTGCTGATCTTCTTTGTTCCAACTTTTTTAGCAGAGCGCAATGAATACTCGACATTTTTGTTTACGTGTACAACGGAACGAGATCGTGGAATATCTGCCGCATTAAATGACCTCGGCAGTGGCCTTTCCTTAGAAATATTCTTGACTTCCCCCATAGATTCGTATTCAGGCTTTTGACATTCGATATGATCTTTCACTCTATTCAGGAAAGTCACTATTTGGTTGAGTAAAGCTATGTGCATCTGTCGATTTGCCTCTGTCTGAAAATAAAACTCCCTTGTTAATTAATGTGATGATTTATTCGTAGCCAGCATTAGAAACTGTATTCCACCAATAAATGTGCATATGCGCCAAATATAAATCATAACTAAACATTCGCCAAGCATTCGCAAAGCATGTATAAACTAACATACTTGTTCGCTTAGAGCACCACGGCAGTACGCTACATAATACATTTATAATAATAAAATCAATCACAATAAATGTTCATTATCCAACGGTATGTATTTGAGCCTGGATCATTATTTGGAAACTATTCACATTCACAATGTGTATTATGCACAACATATTTTTTTAAAGTAATAGTAACGATTTGAGAAATTCTAAACAATGTATGTAAAATTTTCGTTACACGCTAATTTAAAACTTATTCTCCGAAGTATTCGAGAAGTTCTCGTGAAATGTATGAAAGTAGTTGTGCGTGGATACGTATTATCTAGTTACCTGAGCCAGCTGCCATCTCAGGGTGTCCACCTCCATGTGCAGCGCCGCCACCTCGGTGTGCTGCATGGTGGAATGGTACTCGTACGCCGTCGTTTTGTCCGGGACCTTCTCCGCTTCGCCGCTCTGCTCCGTGTTACCATTTTTGGAAAGTTGAGATATAGGCTCAATTCTTTCTGGAACCTGTAACGAGTATAAATATCTAGTTTACCGAGTGCATTATCAACATCTATTAATGTTTAGTGGTTATGATTATGTGAAAGTGGTCATAAAGAATAAAACACAGATACAACTTGTAACAATAAATTCGTGTGCCGTATGACGACTACTTTAATGTATACTTTAATAATTAAATGCAGCGCGCAAAAACAAAATAACGGAATGTGTATTGGATCAGTTGCCATGTGTACGAGACACGAGTATATTGTTGGTATTGACTGTAAAAAGTTGGGAATACACAACAGTAAATGCTGATTGAGAGTGCCACGAGCTTCCCACGCTTTTGCTTTGAACATTGTGCCTATAAAATTTTATCTAAAGCCTGACAACAGTTTATTTGACCCTCGCCATTTTGCGGATTTTCAATGGTACTGATTTCTTTTACTGGCAACAAGTAGGTACTCTTTGACAACGAACTTTGGATGTCATCGAATTTCACCGATTTAAACAAACAGAAAATATCTACAAATATATTCAAATATAAACAGTTTTATTAAAAAATGCCAAAAAAAATACAAAGAAGCGAAATAAATTGTAGTGAATGCAATCATATACTTACAGCTTAAAAAAGACGAACGATTACATAGCATTCCAATAAACATGTTTTAAAGTTGGTTGTTCACATGACCGGTATTGACATTTTATAGTTCAGTTGTATTGAATTGTCACAAACCTGAACCAACATATGAAATAGATTCTCTCCACATACGAACACAAAGTGATAAGATTACCGCCATATCACTGTGATATAAACCCTATTGAGATGATTCGGGGCATTGTAAAAACTAAAGTAGCAACTAAAAATGTGTGTATCGATAATAAGGCTTTTCTAAAGCTTGTTGAAGATAGTTTTCAGGTATAAAACTTATTTTAATGTTTACAATTTAGTTATGTGAATTCTTTTGAATTCAGTCTATATCATTAATGAATTAAAATTTTAATAAATTACTATTGTATAGGAAGTAAGTCATGAAAATTGGAGCAATTGCTGTGCCTATGTTAATTTTTTTTAAGACGATTAGAGGAATAAAGGTTCTATAATCGAATTGGAGACTGAACGTTTTATAATCGAGGTTGGTGGTCTGGAAAGCGACACAACATCTGATGAAAATCAGACTTCGTCAGAGTCAGAAAACGAAGAATATATAAATATTGAATATTTAGAATCAGATTTTGACGAATAGGTAAATTGAAGGAATCGAATTCTCTGTAAGCAATGTTTTGACATTATACGAGTATCAAAATGAAGCCAATGCCCACTACCCCGACTATACATGACGTAAGCACATTATTGTCATACGTAAGGTGTTTGCAGCGACACTATTTCAGGGTTAAATAAACTGTTGTCAGGCTTTAAAAGTTTTCAACATATTATTTCATTTTATTTAAAATTCAAATTATGTTTCCGATAATGTAAAAGAAATATTAAAAACACAAAACCTTAAAATAAACTTAAATATCAAATTACAAGTACCTACACAACATAAAAAAAAACTAAAATTTTATAACATATTTTAAACATGACATCGTGCCGAGGACGCTGGCAGCATCTCCTCGCTGAATGGCAAAGCCTATTCTTTGGGCAAGAAAACTGCCAGCTTTGCGATCCCCGGTGGAGTCCACGGGTCTTCTTGCCAGCTCTTTGAAGAGCCTGTGAGCCTCCATGCCCCATGAACCCTGGGACTCGATTCCGAATGGTGTGAAATTATATTCGGGGCCGAGAGCACGGTACTTGATGCGCTTCGTCTTTTCGGCCGCGTCAGCCGATGCGCCTGCTTTATTACAAGTTCCGTGGAGGTGAGAGGGAGCTAGTGTGTCTACACACGTAGCGTCCCACACCAATATCCTCCCCAACCTCCAGGGAATAAGAGACATCCCGTCCGGTCCCTTGCCATCGTCTCGTACGATCCCAGTTGGATCGAGTAGAGCCGGCATGTTGACGGTGGCAAGAGCGCGGCGGATAATGTCACTAAGCACGGCCTGCTTTGAGAAGCGGCCGGCGCTTTTCTGGCAAGATAGCCCGTGGCGTCCCGTCTGCGCTGCCACAGGGGCACCTTTGTGGGGTGCAGATTCAGGCACCGGGCCGGAGACAGGTCGCTATACGGAGCGTGCGGCTCTAAGAAGGTCCCGGTCTTTGGCGACGGGTAGGTGTGTAACCAAGACCCTGCTTCTTAGGTTCCCGCTGCTAATAATACCTGTACTGCGGCTCAGTAGGCTGGCGTACATTAATTTACACCGTATGTCATCTCAACTCCTCTGCAAATTACGGTCGTCTGGAATATCCTGTCCCGGGTAAGCAAGTGACCATGCATGTTTGCCTTCCTCCAGGCCCGCAGTCTCATAGTTTTGAGGGAAATCCAGTAAGATTTTACCTATGAGACTAGTCGAGCTTTGGGTGGAATACAAAAAGGCCGGTAAAGAGATACTAGAAATTTTGCGGATCCCTATCCCACGGTAACGAATGGGTAGAGATGCCTGACTGTAGGTCTCTTCGCTTAGCTGTGTGTTTAAAATAGCCTCCAAATTCAAATTAAGAATATCGTCTAAAGGTATTAAAAGGTTTTGGAATTTCCAGAGAGGACAGCAGCGAAGTATATGTGAATTTTGGGACGAAAAGGCAGAATTCAAGAATTGACATAGCGTAAACAGGACTTATTTTGAAAAGTCTGTCCGCGTAATTTTGGAATTTAGAAATAAAATTAGCAACATACTCTGCAAAAGAGTCTTCGAAAATTAGAGATCCTAGGAGACAGAGAGAGCTTTTAGTGACTATTTTAGTATTTGGTGCGAGGCTTTCAATTCAGGGACTGAAAAACCGCAAAAGAGCGGTAACCTAAAATAAAGGTATCAATAGGGAATATGCATGAACTTTAATTTTTGCTTTATTAAAAGCTTATTCATGTAACAAACAGTAGACAAAAATAATTATTCGAATAACAATAAAAATACCCAAGATATAAGCCATCAAACATTTCATTCTATCTCTTTCTAGCAAAACAGAATTTAATATGGAGTTTATATGACCGTAGTGGACTGTGACGTAACAGTCTATGTCGGACCTCTCTGTCTAATCGCTGTCTAATTAGTAGTTTAAAATGCTTATGTCATACGTATTTCTTGGCCGATTTTAATTTTAATGTCACATTTTGGAATAGTTTTTACGGTATTTTGACATCTCGTTAAGAAAAGCGATGAATAAATTTAAGGCATGTTCCCTATTGAAAATGTGTCCAACAGTAACGGTACCCAAATAAATAATAATTAATAGGTACCTTTTTAAAACGGTACCGCTAAAGTAAACGGTACCGTTTCAAGTGAAGGTACTGACCGAAAAATTACCCGTACAATTACGCTAACCGATAAAACGGATTACCTCAATGATTTCGGTTCGAGTACCGGATACCCATAAACGTGGCAAAGTCGCATGCGTTAGTAAGTGTGATAGTGACGCAGTCGGCAACTGAAGTCGGCAGCGGTATTCAATCGACCCGACCGACACCAACAAGACACCAAATTACGACAACAGTGAAAGCAAACATGCGGCCGTACAAATTAAATAACGCTACGCTACGGAGGCGCAGATTTAAAAAATGACCAATGTCGAATTCAAGATGGCGGACATTATTTTTTATGAAAAAGTCATCAATGGAGTCGTTTTGTGGGTTCTCACGGGTGGAGATTTCGAAAATGGGGTACATTTTAGAATTCAAGATGGCTGACATGACTTTTAACGAAAAAGTCATCATAGGTGTTGTTTTCAAAAATAGCATCCATTTTGGAATTCAAGATGGCGGACATCACTTTTAGTGAAAAATTCATCATACGTGTCGTTTTCTATATTTTTGAGGGTGTGGATTTCGAAAATTGCGTCTATTTTGTAATCCAAGATGGTGGACATCACTTTTAACAAAAAAGTCATCATGGGTTTCGTATTCATATGGGTTTTTGGGAGTTTAGATTCGGCCATCTTTAATGGTGTCTATTTTAAAGTTGTATCCACTTATTTTCTCTATTCTGCATCCCTAAAAAACCTATAAAACGAATTCCGGGATGATTAGTGATTTCGGCCATCTTGGATTCCAAAATGGACGCATTTTCGAAATCTGCTCCACCAAAAACCTAGAAAACGACACCCATGATGACTTTTTCATTAAAAGTGATGTCCGCTATCTTGAATTCCAAAATGGGCGCTATTTTTGAAATCTGTGCTGCCACAAACCTACGAATTGACTTCCATTTTTCTATATAAAGTAATTTCTGCCTTGTTTAATTCCAAAATGGTTGCCACTTTCGAAATCTGCACCATCAAAAACCTAGAAAACGACAACTATGATGACTTTTTCACTAAAACTGATGTCCGCCATCTTGAATCCCAAAATGGACGCAATTTTCGAAATCTGCTCCGCCAAAAACCTAGAAAACGACTCCCATGATGAGTTTTCTATAAAAAGTAATTTCCGCCATCTTTAATTCCAAAATAGTTGCCATTTTCGAAATCTGCACCCCTAAAAACCTAGAAAGCGACACCAATGATGACTTTTTCGTTGAAAGTTATGTCCACCATCTTCAATTCCAAAATGGACGCCATTTTCATAATCTCCACTCCCGGAAACCTAGAAAACGACTCCCATGATGAATTTTTCGTTAAAAATCATTTCCGCCATCTTAAATTCCATGATGGACGCCATTTTCAAAATCCACACCTCCAAAAACCTAGAAAACGGCACTGACAATGAATTTTCCATTAAAAATTATGTTCGCCATCTTGAATTCCAAAATGGACGCCATTTTCGAAATTAATGCTTCCCTCATCATAAAAGTGTCCATTAATCGGGTGTCTATTCCAGGATCTCCACTGTCCATTCTAGGATTTCACAAGAAAATCAGATTCTTCCAGTTTTTAGCCATTTTCTCAAAAAATATATGATTTGGTCATACTTTTTTTCCCTTGTAATAGTAGATTGTTAACCAAGGGTTGAAAGTGATTCATTTCACACGAGACATTTCTTAATAGTTCGAGTGAAACACTACTTTTCATTTCGGCTGAGGAAAATAAAAATAAAAATAATAATAATCATCATCATCATCGTCATCATCATCATCATCATCGTCATCGTCATCGTCATCTTCATCGCAATCGCAAAATGAAAAACTATCTAAATAAAACCAATAATTGATGATGAAACTTAAACGCAAGAGTCACGAACTCGCAACGGCACTTTTTTCCAATAGACTGACCGGTTTAAATTGGGGTATCAAATGCGACGATGAGGTACTTTTATTTAAATAATATCGGTACCGGAACGCTACTTTAACGGTCGGATACCTTTAAAAAGACCCGGCCAAAACCGTTTTAAAGGTACTTCTATTTAAAGGTACCGTTTGGACGGAAGCTTGTTTGGATACCTAAAGTATTGATACCGGTACCCGAAAGCTACCTTAACGGATACCTTTAAAAAGACCGGGTCAAAACCGTTTTTAAAGGTACCTTTTCAGTCCCTGTTTCAAATTGTTGTTTGATGTTGATGTCTATGAATTTGGAATATACAATTCGCACTTACTGAAGTTCAACTCTAGACCAATAGATTCGAATTTTATCTTTTTTGCTGCTAGGTCTGAAAGGAGAGTATCAACGTCGCCTCCTAGGGTTCTGTCGTCCAAATACCACACGTTGAATTTTGATTTTAAATTTTGAATTATAGGATTTATGGCCAAGCAAAAAATTGCTCGAGATTTGATTGTGACTTGGCTCGAGAGGATCGCCCTGTTGACAACCAACTTCTAAAGAAATTTTCGCGATAAAGTAATTTAGTTGGATCGCCATAGCAGTGAAGAAGATGGTTGTAAATTTCCGGAACGTTCTGATTTATTTCGGCTAGAAGGGTGTTTCTATTTACCGCACTGAACGCATTTTCGACGTAAATTTTGATCAACACTTCGCTCGTTCGACTGGAGAGGTAGGTGTGGAGAGAGTGCACCGCTGTTGCGCACCCTCCTCTTGTGCCGAAACCTAGTTGGATCGTTTGAAAAACAGATTTTAATTTTTATTTATGTAGCGTTTCAAGGACGTCTGTACTACGAGTAGTAGTTTGTAGGCATGCCTGGCGTGCCGGTGGTCGATCTAAAAATAAACGAGTGGTTGGAGTATATAAACGAGTGGGTGTTTAGTCTGTAAGGCCAAAAGAGTCTCAGGGGTATTTAGTGATAGCACGTCGCTAGAGAAGAGAAGACGAGCAGTGCCTTATAAATCGCCCTCGCTGACTTTAGTTTCAATGTTTTTGGACCGGTTAAAAACCATCTAAAAGTGCATGTACATTATTATTCACAAAATATATAGTTAAATACACGTGTACAAATTGGTACGATGATGTAAGCAGTGAATACACACGACAGCAAAATAAATAAACTTTATTCGTTGTTCTCACTAGCGCAGTATTCAAATAAAATAATTTTCAAAGCTTAGATTTGCTTAACACGTTAGGCGCCGGCATCGATCCACTAAGCCCTTAAGCTATGCCGGCCGAAATTAATTGTTGATCACAATTGTTGTATCACTGACGCTCCAGCACAAAATTACGCAAGCGTGTGACCGGCATAGGAGTGAGGTTTTGATCACAAACTATGTGTCAATGGCACTTGAACATAAAATCACGCAAACGTTTCACCGGCATTAAAAAATTTGATCACTAACTTTGTGTGTTGTGTCAACATACATTAACTTTAGTGTGCATTTAATTTGCCGAGAAAAGGCTCAAACATAAAATCACGCAAGCGTGTCCCCAGCATAGGAGTAAGAATGTTTTGATCACAAACGTCGTGTCACACACAAAAGATCCTTCGAGATAGGATCGAATATCCCCGTCTTATGTAATTTTAAAACGAATTTTGAGGTTAATATGTATTAAGGATAATTTTCATGTATAAAATTTATATTTACAACATATATCTACATATGTATAAAAGATTAACAAGTCCTTTGAGACTATTGACTACTCAGTATTGACCACGAACCTTGGCCACGAGTGACGCCCATTGCTCTTTGCGTAGAACAAGCATACAAAGTGGTATTGTACTCATATGCAACATTTCCGACCACACTCGTGGAAATCCTCTCGATACAATAACATTTAACTGTCCCCGTAACGGACCTGGTAATTAAGGTTTATTATCAGATTATGCTGTCTCGCGGAATAACGTCATTATCATTTCCATACTTTATTCGTATGGTGATTCAGTGATTTAGGCCAAACCTTCGCAAACCAATTTTCTAATTAGCTTATAATTAAATTGTTTTGTAAACATACAGCAGAAGCATAACAAACTACATTCGCATTGTTTCTGTAATTAGACTTGTATAATTTCAGAGAATCTGGTGCAACTAAAATAGATGTTAGGTTGATGAACGGGGCATTCTTTGCAATTGCAAATGTAATGGTTATAAATGTTATAACTTTGTTGCATTGTAATTTCAAAGAGAAAAGTTTGAATATTTTTTATTTATCAAGTGTTATTACAATTATTTTAAACGACATAAAGAAAAACGAGATGCGACATCAAAACGTGACCGAAATTGTGTTATCCTACATGTCCCGCGTAAGTGGTAAACGCGTCAGGTTGCATTTTTGATTGTTATTTTATCTACATTACTTGGTAATTACTATAATTACTGAAATCAAGATGCTAGATTAAAACGTGATAGAACATGTGGACTATCTTCAATGTTCCGCTCAAGTGGTGAGCATCTCGGGTTCCGAGGTGGTGCCGGGTTGCCAGGGCTTCTCGTGTGTGGCAACCAGCCGCCTGGAACCGAGCACGCGTGATCAAGGCCACTGGCCATCGTATCACTTTACAACGCCTTCTTTTCATGAACTCACGAATTGACTATGTTTTGAAATTCCTTTCTGTTTCCATTTTGACTTCATTTAATATTTTTAAATAAAGTATTACTTTGATTGCAGTAATATTATAACGATTCAATTGGTTCATTATTAACCGACTTCCAAAAAAGGAGGAGGTTCTCAATTCGACGGAATGTTTTTTTTTTTTTTTTTATGGATGTTCACCGATTACTCAAACTCTTTTTTTTATATAAGGTACTTTCTAGTTGGTCCCATTTAATTTTGGTGAAGATCTGATGATGGAATCCATGAGGAATTGAAGGAAGTCCTCAAATATTGTAGGCATACATATAGCGATTTTGGTATTATAAGAAACATAATAAGCATTTGCATTCAGAAATTTGTACACTTGAATCAAATATTATGTACGTACGCTAAATTATTACTTACGTAAAAGATTTATTTATAATATTTACATAACAGTTCGATTATTTTTTTTATTTACCTATAAGAGATATTCACAATTTTTATTTTTAAATTATATATTACAGTTCCGATTGCTTAGGCGAAAGTATTACAATTTATCATTCAGAAAGGATACATTGGTGAAGTGGAACTGATACAGAAGACCACAGAATGCCATCGGAACTCCTCAATGATAAATGATATACGGGTGGCGACAAAATATCTTGATTAATTTAGCTAAGCAACTTTATAGTCACAAATTTAAATGTTCCTGATGAGAATCGTACCATCGAATTGATTTGATGATGGAGCCGGAAGGTAGGCACCAGATCGATGTAATAAAATAATGTATCCTATCCGTGTTTGGGCTTGTTCGAATCGTCACGAGATACACTTTTAAGTAACGATTAACTAAAAAGTGTAAAATAAATAAACTTTTAAACAAAAAAATAAAACCGACTCCAAAAAGACTAAAAAGTGAAAAATAACGCCAAAATTCAGTTTCTTCAAATTACTTACAAGTAACCGTTTGTATACTCAATCTATACAGTATATACATTGAATGTTATTTTGGAGTCGGTGCCATCGTGTCACAACTTACTAAAATCGTCAATTTTCAATATTTTACACATTCTTTATATGGCACCGACGCCAAAATAAGATTAATTGTATATACTGTATAGATTGAGTATACAAACGGTTACTTTAAGTAATTTGAAGAAACTGAATTATGGCGTTATTTTTCACTTTTTAGTTTTTTTGGAGTCGGTTTTATTTTTTTGTTCAAAAGTTTTTAGAGTACTCAGCTGGTCGACATCAAAATCAAGCAATTTCGGAATATGTGTTAGTTGGTATTTCGCCACTCTTGCTCATTTAGACAACGAAGAAAACGCCATTAGTCGCCGTTGTTCTTTAAAACTGCAAGTGCGTGTTATTAGCTAAGCTTCTCCTTTATGGTACCAAAACATTTAAAGACAATTAGAAATTTAAATGGTTACCTACCTCGAAGACCATACGGTATAATTTTCACCGAGGTTACGTAAAGTCTGAGTCACAGCCCCAAATATATTAAGCGTTTGATTTGTGTTGATCGCCGCTGCGTTTCAAGTTGTTGAGTGAAGAGAGTTTTAGAATCGGCCGGGTTGACGGCGTGGTGAGGCAAGCCCGTCATGCTCAACCGGCGACGCGTGACGCGAGCATCCGGTTAGGGCCCTCGGAAGTCCTAACGACCGCCCTACCCCTGCCCGTATTCCCGGATATACCGACAAGTGCACCTTTGTCTTGCTGCTGTTGCTATAGCAACACCGACATAACTCTAAAGCTGTAATCCTATAACTTTAAACGAGCATTTTTTTTGTATGTTTGTATGTCGTCGTTGTGTATGTGAGGAAGCCACAACGAACCATACAGAAGAAATGTTTTTCGATCCATTGACTTTTTTAGGGTTCCGTACCAAAAAGGTTAAAAACCGGCCAAAAGAGCGTGTCGGACTATGCTGAGTGTAGGGTTCCGCAGCACTTCATATGAAAAAATGCACACTACAGGTGAAGAAAATGCTATATGAAAAAGTGCTGTAGCAAAAGAGCGTATCTCCACGTCACTTACGTCCTTTTATTGAGAAGTACCGTTTTTCGGCAATAACTCAAAAACGGTACATCCGATCATGTGGAATCTTCGTGGAAAGTATTTCTTAAGTGTAGAGTAATTTCTTAATATTTGTACATTTTTAACACGCTTTTATTAGGTCGACCTATATGTACCTAACTACAAGTATGTAATGGATCTTGCAAGGAACGTAGCGTCATGAAAATTGGCAGCTGTATGTAGTTCTGATGACAATACAATAATATGGTACTGTCGAACTGATCTGATGCTGGAGCCGGAAGATATGAACTGGAATTTCATGATGGAACATCGTATTATAGCTGTGTTTGGATTTGTTAGAAAAGTCTCGTAAAGCGTGTTTTTCTAGTGTTTTTTAAGCTATTAATTTATTTACATATAAGGTTCAGACAATAGACGGGGGAGGGGCACAATTTATGCTACTTTTTATTTCCAAAAATGTCAATAAAGTTAATTTTTTTTTTTTAGAAACCGGAAGCTCTAGCGATAATTTACACCAAAATTAAATACGTCTCTAACCAGCAGCAGCAGCAAATAAGTACGTCTCTAACCAGCTAACTGTTTTTTTTTTTTTCAAAATCCTGTTTTAACAACCGGGTTGCGTACCTAAAGTTTGCACGTCATTTGTATGCAACGCTATAGATATCAGGTGCAAACTTAACATAACCAGGATCAGGTAATAATGTTAGGGTAAGTGAAAGTTTGTATGGATGCGCCTCGCACTTGGCCGGTTTAATTTTAATATCTTTAATGTACAGACATTTTAATTTTACAACTGTAGGTATAATAGTACCCAGATCAGGGCTCGGAACCGTTATTTATAAATAAGTCTCCTAAAATAATTTAACTAAAAGAACGAAAAAAGTACCTGGGCTCTAAAACCAGTATTAGGTTTTCGAGCCCAGGTATAGATGTAATCTGTTCCTCGGAAACAGTTCGAACGATTTGAATGAACAGTAATGTCAGCTTAGTTTTGCCTTCCAAGATTATCTACATAATTAGGTTTCAGCCACCACACAATTAGGTCGCCTAGATGCAAATAATTAAATCTAGCGTAGTAGAATTAACCGAGGCAGTTGCTACGAGTATATAGTAAATTATGAACACGTGCCTCCAAATATCATGTCTTGGAAAGAAAGTTTGATTCATTTTTATTTTTAAATATATCCATTACTATAGTTTGTTCATGTCCGCAACTCCGTACGCGGAGGGGAAAAAGCCATAAGCCTCTTTTTTTCTTCAGCGTAGTCGGGTAAAAAGTATCCTATCTGGAGATAGATACCCGGCTACCCGTGTGCCAAAAAAAGTTCAAATCGGTTAAGCCGATTTTGCGTGATGCAGCCACAACGACACATACAAAAATACAAGAAATCCAAAAAATATATTTTTCTTTTTAATGACCTCCAAATAGTCCATAACAATTTTTTTTTTAAATATCTTTAATGTACAGACATTTCATTTTTACAACTTTATAATAGTACTAGAAGATGCCCGCAACTTCGTTCGCGGAAGAAAAAAAGTCATAACCCTTCGTTTTTTCTTCAGCGTAGTCGGGTAAAAAGTACCCTATAACCATCTGGAGATACCCAGGTACCCGTGTATCAAAAATTGTGGATATCTGTTTAGCCGATTTTGCGTGATGAAGCCACAACGACACATACAAACATACATAAAATCCATAAAACATATTTTTCGTTTTAATGACCTCCAAATAGTTCGTAACAATCAATTGTTTGAAAATATCTTCAATGTACAGACATTTCATTTTTACAACTTTATAATAGTATAGATATATATGCAATTGATCGAATTTGGAATAGAATTGTTGAGGTTTTCTTATTTCTTATTACGTGAAGGTTAGTATTCATTCGCTTGAGATCTGAATAGCCAGTTGTTTATGGTTTACTTCCCCTGGACTCTGTTTAACATTTCATGCAACAGTCGTTGAACTGCAGTACCGCTCAGCCACTTCGATCGCTAATGAGAATTGATTTGGATTTTGTCTTAGCCGAAAACGTTTCAAAGTGTTTTAAATTGTGATCGTCTTGATAATTTCCACCAGCCGGTTAAAGTAAATGATACCGAATGAACTACGATAATCACTGTCTTAAAGTAAAATACAGAATGATAATATGGTTGACTTTTGTCAATTATATCTCTTTAAAAAATGAAAAATAACCAAATGAAGACCTATAAGTTAAATCAAGAGAAAACAAGGTTAAGCCTATTAGCCTATTTTCATAATCGACCACGACCTCTTACTTGTAATTTATCTTTATTTTCAATCCATACAGTATGGAATATTTTTAGTGTATTGAATAACGAAATGATTAATGATTATACAACGATGATAGTTATAGTCACTGACTGGGCGCGTTGTTCACGGTTGATGGTAACATACAATACTCATCGCATCGCCAGTGTGCTGAGTGCGAGAGTGGTACAAATCACATGCACGTCACGTTCGGGGTTCGTGTCTGCTGTGGGTTCATACGTGCGCCGAGGATCGCAGGGCACAGGAGCTAACAAACTGCCTCGATTTTTTTATTTTTTTTACAAAAAGCGACATCAAACTTCAACAAACCAACTCGTTAAAAAATGTTATGGGTGCATATAATACCTATATAGTTTAGGAGTTGCGTAGTTTGAATTTTGTCAAAGTTTCCATCATTAGATCTTATACAATATTTTAACGAGTTTAATTTTGGAACGAATAAAATTTGTATACCAAAAATATTATTATTATAAAGCTAAACTCAAGTACCTACCTAATCAGAGCCGACCGTCGGTACCGAATCTGTGCATTCTGGACTGGACTGGACTGAATGGCGGGCATGGCGGCGCATCTTCGATAAGGAAACACTTGCAATCATAGCCTATTCAGATTGTATTTTCTTGGAAAGTGTGTTGTGCATTTGGGCACACTAAAATACGAGTAGCTTCCTGTATTATCTATGCAAATAAATGAAAGTATGTTTAGAAAAAAAACAACGAAATGATAAACACTGTCCAATACTTAAGTGTACATGTACAATTTGAACAAATTGAGTTTTATATTTAAATATATCTATTACCATTGTTTCCTCAATAATGTCTCCCTATCACACATACTACTGATCAAACACAAACTAATGCGAGATTTAGAGCGATTGCGGAGCGATCACCTGGTAATATCTTGAGTTGAATTCTCGGTTAAAGCAAATGAAGTATTTTAGTTGAGTGCTTGGCGAAATGTATAGCCCATCCACAGTCGAACTAGTACGCAGTAACTCAAGTCAGCCAAAATGTATAGCCCATCCACAGTCGAACTAGTACGCAGTAACTCAAGTCAGCCAAAATGTATAGCCCATCCACAGTCGAACTAGTACGCAGTAACTCAAGTCAGCCAAAAAGTATAGCCTATCCACAGTCGAACTAGTGCGCAGTAAATCAAGTCAGCCAAAATGTATAGCCCATCCACAGTCGAACTAGTACGCAGTAACTCAAGTCAGCCAAAATGTATAGCCCATCCACAGTCGAACTAGTGCGCAGTAAATCAAGTCAGCCAAAAAGTATAGCCCATCCACGGTCGAACTAATGCGCAGTAAATCAAGTCAGCCAAAATGTTTAGCCCATCCACAGTCGAACTAGTACGCAGTAACTCAAGTCAGCCAAAAAGTATAGCCTATCCACAGTCGAACTAGTGCGCAGTAAATCAAGTCAGCCAAAAAGTATAGCCCATCCACAGTCGAACTAGTGCGCAGTAAATCAAGTCAGCCAAAATGTATAGCCCATCCACAGTCGAACTAGTACGCAGTAACTCAAGTCAGCCAAAATAACGGTAATGTTGTTATTGTAAACATCTTGTCAAATTTACAAATATAGGTACCATCTTAAATAGGTCTACTGTCAATTTAGTGCGTACGTATTTCATATATAAGTTTATTAGTTTGCCAACTTGTTGATATAACGGTTTTATGTATATTTTTCCTTCACTGACCTTATGAAAGAACCTACTTGCACATACTTGCTACCCGAGCGAACGCGAGAGAAAACCATTAAAAAAAACATATCTAATAGTTTTGATGCCGGGGCTGGGGTACGAAAAACAAAATTCTATTCAGTCTGTCAGTTTGATAATAAAACATGTTTATAGCTTTTTAATATTAATAAAAATATTGTGAGACTTGCTCAGATTAATATGATAGGTGATATGTCTACATATTTTTGATTGGTAAATCTGTTCAGATGCCTATGTACCTTTCTATGCTCAATTATTTTTGAAGCCTTGGACTTGCTCATATATTTATGAACCCGACTGTACAAGGCGTGACATTGACACGCACGACATTTTGAACCAATGTGTCGCCATTATTTTTTGATTACGTAAAAAAACGTCTCCAATATATTTATATAATATAAATGACGGACTAATAATTAAAATTTTATCATCATCATACATTTTAAATTCTTATAAATTAAAGACTCCGAATGGATTTGACTTGCCGTTTTGTCTGTATAAATCCATAAAAAACTTCCGACTAAGAAGTGGTGTTATCAATACTCATACATTTAAAGACATTGCGTAGATTACACTGTTAAGATTTTAATGAATTCACCATACCTGTAAGAAATATAATAAATTTACAGTAGTATGTGAGTATATGTAGTGACGAAGTAGGTGCCGCAAGATTGGGGCGACATCTAGTTAGACCTAAACGGAGAAAACGGAATTATCTAGACACGTTCCAATCAGAGTAGCCCAAGTCTGCGACGAATAGGAAGTTGTAGATATCCAGAGGAGAGGCCTTTGCCCAGCAGTGGGATACTATTTGCACATGATGAAGCCGTGTTCTTACTTGTCCTAAGTAAAAACGTCATTCTTACCTAAAAGTACACCTTTATTGCCTTAAACTCCCTTTTTTTAATTATATATTTAGCGCCGCATTGCCAATGTCATGCATTAAATTTATTTCCTTACGAGAACAGCTGTATTCGCATTAAATGTGTTTTTTTAGGTTAGTTTGGTGTTTACTATGTAAGACAAATTTAGGATAAATAGCCTATAAAGGGTCACCATTGTTCAATATGGTCTATAGGGATATGTTTTAATCTATTTATTGCTGCTGCTAGTGGACTTTACAAACATCTTCATAGTATTACGTATTTGGGAGATACCCTTATTCCCCTTTCTACCCTATTTTCTGGATCCGGTATCGATTTTGCATTTATAATAAGTCGTGATCGTTAAGTGACGGAACTTAAACAATACAGGGACCTGTTGCTTATTTGTTCATTTAAGATTCTATGTTAGTAGATAGTTCCTATATCTATATATTTAATTAGGTATGGACAACACTGTAATACCTGTCTACAGACTTAATGCTTTGGGAGTATGTCAGTGGTTTGAGTTTTGATATTAAAATTATCATGTAACTTGGTCCCACACTATGAATAAATGTATTAGCATCCTTTTTGCATGGTCATCATCACCATACGTCGTTATCGCGGGTACAACAACGATTTGACAGTACAAAAAGATTATGAAAAACAAGCAATAACAGACGCGAAACTCATTTTGAGGAACGTCTATGCCTACTCCTACGCGTTTAAAATGTATCACACATTAGGTATATCTAATACCCAACCTCCATACTTGACTTTAGTACCAATACAACTCAAATAGATTAACTATGCAGTCGCAATGCAAACTCTTTAATATTTTTTCCTATTTGACGTTGTCATTTGTTAGTAAGTACATTATCAATTATCCGTACTGATAACTGTGTGTAATATATTTATTGCCGAGTGCTTTTAAAATGCCGCGAAGGAAAAAAACGTGCGATGAATTTGTGGAGTTGTGGACAAAGGATTATCCTGAATTACAGGCTCGCGATACAAAATTATATTGCACTAAGTGCAATGTGAGTTTCCCCCAGAGAAAAGCTTCTATGGAACGACATTTCAACTCGGAAAAGCATACATCCGTCAAAAAAGATTTTACGATGGAATTGACCAAATTTATGGTAAGCTGTAATATACCATGGTCTCAGTTAGAAAATCCCATATTCAAAAATTGTATCAATAACTGTGTCTCTGGAAAGTTCGAAAAAACTGTGGAGGTCCCTTCGGAATGTTTGTTGAGAGAGAATTACGTAAACAAAATATACGACGAACAAATGCAAAAAATTAAAAAAGAGTTAGAAAATGCTTTTATTTATGTGAGTGTTGATGAAACAACAGATGCCAGGGGTCGTCAAATTGCTAATGTGATAGTCGGTGCATTGCATGAAGATGCAGTCGGAACTCCACATGTATTGTCAAGCAAAAAATTGGAACAAACTAACAATATAAGTATAACGGATACCGTCAAAAATGCACTGGATAATTTGTGGGGTCCCGACCACAATAAACATGAGAAAGTGTTGTTATTATTAACTGATCGTGTAGGGTACATGCAAAAAGCGGGTAGAACATTGAAAAAACATTACCCAAACCTTCTCCATGTTACATGTTTGGCTCATGGTCTTAACAGAGTTGCTGATCAAGTTCGCGTTCTTTTTCCAGAAGTGAATAAATTAATATCAAATGTAAAAAAAGTTTTACGAAAATCGCCAAAAAGAATAAAAACATTTAAAGAAATGGTTAATGGAATAAATACCCTTAGCTCCAAATCCAACGATTATTCGTTGAGGAACGTGGATTGAGCCTGCGACATACTATAACAAGTATTTCGAGGAAATAAAGAATTACGAAAGTTGTGGACACATTTCGTAATTCTGACGCAGCATGTATCACAAACGCAAAAAAAGCATTTCGCAGTGCGAAAATTCGGAATGATTTAAATTTTATAGCGAAATATCTTCAGGTACTTCCAGACGCTATAAACAAATTGCAGTGCCCGAATCTATCTCTCAGTGAAAGTTTAGCCATCGTTCAAAAAACATACAAGCATATATCGAAATTAAATTTGAGTGCTAATGGAAAAAGAATATTTAAAAAGCTGAAACATGTCTTGAAGAAAAATACTGGATTTGACATAATAAAAAAAATTAATGAATTGATACAAGGGAAGGAGATAATACTTGAATCATCATTACGAGTTTGTCACACTACTCTAGATTATTTCCATCGTTTCAAGTATGCACCTACAACAACAGTTGATGTTGAAAGATCATTTAGTCAATTAAAATGGATATTTACTGCTAGACGCCGCAAATTGACTGTAGAAAATTTAGAAAAAATCTTTTTAATCTATTACGGAAACCAAATAATAGATATGAAAAATACACGTTAGTAAAAATTACACACCTTGTTTTCTTATTTTTTAAATAGACTTTCTTCTAAGTAGGTAAGCGTTTAATTAGTAGACGATAACAGTTATCTTCACACAAGTACGTATATATTGTTAAAATTGTTAAAAAAAGACGTTAAAACATAATTAAATTTACTTATTTCCTATGTATAAACTTGTTAACTAAACAGATGGAAACATATGACAACAGTTTAAACCCATACCCCTTTGCGGCTGTATTTTTTATTGATCTTTTCTAGAGAAAACTCTCCACATGTAAAGAGCTTCTTAGATGTTTAGTAGCTGTAGGCAGAATACGTCCGTTTCTACCAAATAGACATTCTGTTTTATCTGCTCTTTATCTGATTGGCATTTGTACCCGCGATAACGACGTATGATCATCACATAAAAGGTAATCCTTTATTTATTGTCAAATTTCTAGTAATCCCTATATCCAAAATTAATGAATTCCATTCAGATATACAAAAACATTAACATCTTCGAAAAATAGTTTTGGGTTCCATCGTAGGCCTATGAGCGTAAAAAGTTTACTATCTCACACACCACACACAACATCAAAATGTATATGTTTTATTACAAAGCATTTCATGCTTTCGCACACTTAAAAGTCAGATTCTCCGTCTCATTATGTTTGTCACGATATACTGTGCCATGTTCTGAACCAGTAACAACGCTAATATACCAGCGCTACAATTGAGCGTAACTATATCTGTGCCTCCATAGACTCGTTACAACGAAAATAAGGTAAAACATCTTCATTGACTCATTGCGGTCGCACTCCAGAGTTCACACGAGAGTAGCGGTAACGATTACTGTACTGCTTTTAATGTGAAGCTTCAAGCCAAGGGCTTGTAAAGTTGGCAATAATGGGTAGATCAAACCAATATCTGATCAAGACCCTTGACTAGATTAGACTAGAATCGAAAGGGACTTTGATGCTATAGTACCGTAAAAAAGATTCCCGTGTACGTCAGATAACATTTTTACTTTATTTACGAGAACAGACACTATGTTATCTATGGTTAGCTACGTCCATTTTTTTTTGTCGACACCATGTGCCTCGTCCAAGCACGGAATTTTTTCAATAATACTTAAATAAGAGGCCAAATACAATTAGTATTCCGCACCGAGGGTATCGAGACATCAGGACTCAAAATCATGTGGATTCACACAGCTACACTAAATTAAATTGTGTAATTAGGCTTCCGTAGCCATAAAGGCAAAAACGGAACCCTTATAGATTCGTCGTGTCCGTCTGTCCGGCTGTCCATCCGTCCATCCGTCAGTCCGTCCATCCATATATCACAGGCATTTTACTCAAAAAGTACTAGATGCATATCAATAAAATTTGAAGGATAGGTGCCTTGTATAAGCCGCTACTTAGTTTGATAGTTAAATAATAATAAAACATATTTCTAGGGGGGGCACTCCATACATTTGTAACCGAAACTGAAAAAAAAATTCAGCAAATATCAATGTGTATCATTTCAGCAAGTATCATATTTTCGACACAGTTCTTTTAATAGAAATTTGAGGTTTCTGAATATTTTGTTTTTATAAATATATTTGGAAATAATCGCTCCGAAAGTTGCATACATTGTCGTCGTCGTCGTCCCCTCCCAGTTTTTAAACGGTATATCCAAGATTCAGTTATTGCCAAAAAAATGCGATATAGAGAAAAAACGGTTAAATTTCCCATATCACTGAGAAAAGAAAAGGGACGAAGTTCTCAGGTCGACGTGTATATTTTTTGAGCACTACTAGTTAGTTCTCAAGTTAGTTGTGTAATTTTAGTTTGATCTCAAGTTTTTTCTGTAATTCTAGTTTGTACTCAAATTTGTTTTCTAATTCTAGTTTGTTCTGTAATTCCAATTTTTTCTCAAATTTGTCCTGTAATTCTAGTTTGTTCGGAAATATGTAGTACGAGTATAAGTATGACTTCACGGTATCACTTCAGACCTTCTAAAAGCGGGTGGAACACCGGTACTTAAGGTCCTTTAGAAGTACTTCATTGCCGTTGTGCTCGAGGACATCATACCGGAAGCATGGAACGGGAGTGTGGTGGTGCTATTTTTCAAGAAAGGTGATAAAAAGCTGCTCAAGAATTATAGACCCATCTCGCTTCTGAGCCATGTCTACAAGGTGTTTTCCAGGGTCATCACGAATCATCTCTTATGCAGTTTTGATGAATTCCAGCCTCCCGAACAAGCCGGGTTACGAAAAGGCGTCAGTACCATAGACCACATATACACGCTGCGGCAGGTCATACAGAAAACCGAGAAGTATAATCTGCCACTTTGCTTAGCGTTTGTGGACTATGAGAAGGCCTTTGATTCCGTCGAGACATGGGCAGTACTGCAGTCGCTCCAGCGATGCCGGATTGACCAACGGTATATCGACGTGCTGAGGATTGTGTACAACAACGCCAGTATCTCGGTCTGACTACAAGAACAGTTTACAGAGGCGATTCCGTTGTGGAGAGCTGTCGCTTGGAATGGCAAGGATTTGGCATCAGCATTAATGGCGAGTACATCATGCCGACCATATCGTGGTCATGGTAGAGACACTGGAAGAGCTCGGTATGATGCTCGAAGATCCCAACAGACAATCCTAACAGGTGGGCCTTAAGATGAACATGAACAAGACGAAAGTCATGTCCAAAGATCAGACAGGTCATCGCAAAACAATTGCAATACGCCAATAGAACAAGATTAATCGAGTCGTATCATGTACAGTATTATTTAATTATATTTTTCAATTACATTTACATCGTTACGGTTACCTACCCCAAAATTCACCATATGATTGTGAAGGTATTTCCATTAAAAGTTTTTTTAATGCTGATGGTTGTATGGAACATATTAAACCATCAACTCCTTCATTTTCTGAAACAAACCTATATTTTTGTTTAGTTATTTGTGTTAATCAATTTTTACTATTTTCATCATTACAAAAACACATAAGCGATAAAAACTATTACACATACTAGTTTAATTTAACTTGTTAATATATTCTTTATTTAACATTTCAACTGTCACATGCTGTAGGCAATATTCATTTGTGATCTTCATTATAAGAGAGCTCGGAATAGTTCTTAATCCACTTATTAATCGTTTCTATTTTTACCATATTTAAAATATTTCGAAATCACAACATTTAAACTGTCACAAAACTGTTTCAAGAACGCCACATTGACAAAACCATGACAGATGACCTATGCACCTAAAAAAGGTCAAATGTTGAATTACTATAAATTCCGCTTTAGATAATCATAATCTGAAGTATCGACTCTATATTGTCTTGTTCTATTTCCATATTTGTGTTTGTGATGACCTGTCCGATCTCTGGCATGTCGAATGTCCATGTAGCGCGGTCCTCGAAGTTGTCGACGAATACATCTATCTAGGATAAACAATCCAGTTAGGCAGGTCCAACTTCGAGAAAGAGATTCATCGGCGGATCAAGAATGGTATCATAAATAAATATAGTTTAGTGTAGTAAGTATTCCTTGGTTTAAATTATTTACTTAATTTCTTGAGGCATTAACAGTTTTCTATAGAAATAAAACAATTTAACGGATTATATCGCGTATATTATCTCATGGTCCTCCCGTGACCATGGAAAGCTGGAAAGCTTCCGAAACGTCGGGAACTAAAATGAGATAATATACGCGATATAATCCGTTAAATTGTTTTATTTCAATGAGTAATAATCGCGGAAACAGAAGAAAATATTAGTTTTCTATAGAACAAATAGGAAGAAGACAATATATTTTATCGAATACACAGAACCCTGAAAACATGTTTCCTATCAAGTGTACACAAGCGTGTAAGTAATTTGTAGCAAAGTAACGAACCGTGTCTTTTCCAATGTAAAAAAAACAGCTGTGCCTGACTCATCCAGCCCGGATCCAGATAATTTAAGTGAACATTCAGGTGTACGGTGTGCAGCCGGGCGGAACCAGCATACGCACCTAATGAAAAACACACAAAGATAAGGAAACTGTTCCTAGAAGTTTCTTTTTTCTGTAAATTTACTTTATTAAAGTGACCTACAAAGCGGTGAGCTAAAATGATAGTCGTAATTAGAATTTTGCACATGGGTGCAGTACTAAAAATTGTATTTTGATACCTTCCTCAATTCGTAATCTTCGTAATGTCCATACTGTTATAAAGTTGTGAAAATGAAATGTCTGTACATTGAAAATATTTTGAACGAAACTTGAAGGTCATTGAATCGTTTTATTTTTCTTTTTCATAAGTTTGTATGTGTCGTTGTGGTTTCATCAACATGGCCAAATCGACTAAACTGATTTCAACTATTTATGGTTGAGTTACTCGACTGCGCTGAAGATAAAAAAGGGTTATGACTTTTCCCCTCCGCTGTTGACTATGTTGCCATTGAATTTAAGTAACTAGAAGGTGTCCTCATTAGTTACTTATATTCTTAAATATAAGGAATGTTAATTTTGTAAATTCCAGAAAACGGCAACGAACAAAAATGTATGTTTTCACGTAAATCTTAATTTTGGAGGTTAGGTTAAATGGTTAGGTGATGGGTTATTGTATTTACTAGAAGAGCGGCATCCGCGACGAGCGGCGTCCCATCGTAAAGCAAGCCACACACCTTGACGTGACGACCTGACGAGAGTAGTGTAGCTTCAAAGGTGAATAAGAATAGTTTATTAAAGCAGTCGTGTGAGCAAGCCGCCCTGGCCGAGTATACGTTAGGTTAGGCTATACCACTGTCGTACTGGGAATTACGGTCGAAGCGTGCACGAATATTTATATTTTTAAATGATATTTTTCCTAAGCAATAATCTTTACTTTTTCCGCTATTTTACACAGCGTAATTATTAACTGAACGCATCATACATACTTTTCCACGCAAACCCCGTTGGTACATTGTTTTTATTTTTATAAGTATCATAATTTCTTGAACATCAAATATAATTATTTTAAGTATTAAATTTGTTCTAGGTGAAAATTGCAGTAATTCATATAAATAATTAGATATTTTAGGCTTGTGCAAAATCAAAACTAATATAAATATGTATATTAAATGAGAATATATTTTCAGTACTGTAATATGTTGCATGAATGAAAGATGATGAATAAGGCCATTTGACTATTCTCGTTGAAATATTTTAATGTGTTCGCGACATAGTTAAAACATAATTTATTGGTAGTTTTATGTTAAATATATAATGCCAACATTTGTTGTTACCTGACGCAAACACCCTAATAACTTTTTAAATTTATATACGATCTTCACATATTAAGCCTTTGTACGTGCAGGGGTCGAAGTAATCAGCCACACACTTAACTGACCATTGGTAGATTTTATTGTTATTGACATAAGGTCTATTACTGTTATTGACATGAGGTCTGTAGATCACTTAAGTATGTTGCTGTTTGTAGAAAGTAGTTTTAAATACAAATAAGATGATATGTTGTAAAAAGTTTTTTTTTTTTTTAATTTATTTAAAGGGCTTTGTCGCTGAGCGACCATATCGCCCTGTCAGCAAACAAAATAAAACACTTCCAATATACAATATACTTAAAGGCTAATCTACAGGGTGTTTGGTAACAGGATGCAAAGTTGAAAGGAGGTGATAGCTTAGGCCATTTAGAACATTTTAAGCGATATATGTGTTAGGCAAATGTTATTAGTTTTTTTTTAATTTAAGTTTTAAGATGTTTCTGGGAAAACTCCAAAATTTCAGACTACATCGACAATAGTGCTTTTTTTACTGTAGGTAGCATTTTTTTGTATTTTTTTTTGTATTGTGAAATGTCTATAGTACACCATAAAAGTTATTTGAAACATCTGTGTCTAAAGAAAAAAAAACTACAGTGATTTAAAAATTAAATAACATGAAAAAAAATGATAAAAGTGTGTTCTAAGGACGGTAAAAAAAAAACTAAAATAGCCCTGGTTCTTCGAACCATTTCAGAAATATGCTTGGCTATTGCCCTTTCATTTAAGCTATAAAGCACGACTGTAGCTATCGTTTCTTTAAAAATAAGCCACTTAAACCAACTAGAGGGCTAAAATGTTTCACTCTACTTGTGACACTTGTGACGAATCTAATTATGATTTTGTAATAAAACATTGGTTCTTAATACTAAGTTGGCGTTTACCTGACATTTGAAATGTTTTGAAAGAGTTAAGTGCAGTGGACAAAACTGTCACATGCAATTTTAATAAACAAAGGTTCGCGGTGGTGTGAAACAAAAGGGACCGAGCCGTTTTATTATGCTTTATTGTTAAAGATAAACTGATTTGCTACTTGCGTATTTATGCAAAAACTACTAATTTAGTCTAATTACAGCTGCAGTTGCGGTTAGACGTTCATTGTGTTTTTATTCCCCCCGTCATCCAAAATTTACCGTGTCAAGTTGTAGCTGCCGCAGGCGCTCCTTCACGTGTAATTACGATTCCTTCATTGTAAACATGGAGTTTACGAACGAAGAATACGCCGACATTGTCTACATGTACTGCATAGCTGACGGTAATGGAGCAATGGCTCGACGGTTATACCAAGAGCGTTTTCCAAACCGGAGGTTGCCTAATGTGAGAGTGTTTTACACCTCATTCCGAAGACTACGTGAGAATGGAATTGCTGGGCAACGTGGAGGGAACCCAGGACGTAATCGCCCTGATTTGGAGGACGATGTTGTACGGGTATTAGCAGAGGATCTGACTACGAGCGTCAGAGTGGTAGCTCGTAATCTTGACATGTCCATATGGAAAGTATGGAGTACCATGCATCGCGAGGGAAAATATCCTTTTCACGGCACCGGAGTTCAAAGACTGGAGGCAGGAGACCCTGTACGTCGAGTAGACTTCTGCCGATTTTTACTCAATGCTGACATCGAAGAGCAACGCTTTTTAAGAAGTGTTCTTTGGACCGATGAATCCAAATTTTGCCGGGAAGGGATCACGAATTTTCACAACCTTCACCAATGGGCTGATAAAAACAATAATCCACATTGCAAAAAGCAAAAGTCCTTCCTAAGAAGGTTTTCCCTCAGCGTGTGGGCTGGAATAATCGAAAGAGTCCTTATTAGGCCACATTTTTGCCAGATAATTTAAATGGTGTAAATTATTTGGAATTTCTTCAAAACGATTTGCCCGGGCTGATTGACGAGAACCAGCTGCCCGGTGCTGTGACATTCCAGCACGACGGTTGTCCCGCCCATTACTCCCTGGCTGTAAGGGAACACCTAAATAACTGTTTCCCTGACGGTTGGATCGGCAGAGGTGGACGAATCCCTTGGCCCGCTCGGTCACCCGATTTAACTCCACTTGATTTTTTCGTTTGGGGCCGGGCTAAGGAGCTAGTTTACACAGAAGAGGAAATTATTACCGTAGAAGAGTTGAGAGAGAGGATCCAAGCAGCGTTCGAAACCATGAGGGAAGTAATGACTCTCGGAACAACCACCACGGAAATAAGAGGACGGGCTCGTGCTTGTATTTTGAAAACGATCGATGATTGTTTCTTGTTTTTAAATTAAGTGTGGAAATAAATAACTTAACTTTTATGCTTTTGTTTGATTTCGTCGTAAATAAAAAGAAATACAAATTCCCTCTTATCAGTTCAGGTAGCTTATTTTCAAAGGTAAAACGGCTGAGTCATCTTTGTTAAACGCCGCCCGCCGCTATCGGTCCCTTTAGTTTCACACCACCGCGAACCTTTGTTTATTAAAATTGCATGTGACAATTTTGTCCACTGCACTTAACCCTTTCAAAACATTTCAAATGTCAGGTAAACGCCAACTTAGTATTAAGAACCAATGTTTTATTACAAAATCATAATTAGATTCGTCACAAGTATCACAAGTCGAGTGAAACATTTTAGCGCTCTAGTTGGTTTAAGTGGCTTATTTTTAAAGACACGATGGCTACAAACGTGCTTGTTAGCTTAAGTGTAAGGGCAATAGCCAAGCATGTTTCTTAAATGATTTGAAGAACCGGGGCTATTTTAGTTTTTTTTTATCGTCCTTAGAAAACACTTAAATCATTTTTTTTTCATGTTATTTAATTTTTAAATCGCTGTAGTTTTTTTTTCTTTAGACACAGTTGTTTCAAATAACTTTTATGGTGTACGATAGACATTTTACAATACAAAAAAAAATACAAAAAAATGCTACCTACAGTAAAAAAAGTACTATTATCGATGTAAAACAATGCTGAACATCTTCAAGTACTCCACAATCATTACACAATGGCGAAGGAACTTTTTTCATTAAAAATGAAAACATATTAGTTGGAACGTGTCCAGAACGTAATCTGAGGGCAGTTTTTAACTTATTCCTCCCAAACATAATAAGGTCAATCCAAGGATAATGATTGACTTGTGGCTGAATAGAACGAAACCAAATGCCCTTCTCTCTGGAACGTAAATCAAAGTACTCTTGCCATCCCTCTAAGCATCGTTTTTTAACAAGTTTAATGCGATCTGAGTACAGTGGTAAAACCGACAATGGGACACCGCCCACTGCAGCTTCTTTGGCTAGTAAGTCCACTTCCTCGTTCTCTTTAATCTGAACATGACAGGGAATCCATTGTAGTTTAACCTCTATACTCATAGATTGCAATCTCAAAATTGATTCCAAAATGCGGTATGCAATCGGTGATGCTCTTACGTGAGTGGTAGACCGACTAATATGCTGTAAGGCACTTTTGGAATCAGTCAAAATAACGAATTTATAAAATTGTACAGATTTGATGTATGAAAGAGCTTCGGTTATGGCAATCAATTCGATGTGCATAATAGAGATATCAGAATCAATTTTAAGCTTAGAACAACATTTAAGTGCAGGGTCGAATAATGCCGCACCTCCCCGCGACTTATCTTTTGAACCATCAGTAAAGATTTTATACCAACATCCATATTTTTTCTTCAATGAAATCAATACAAATAGACTTAAGTTTGTTACAAGTATAAGATCTTTTGGCGCGATCAACGAGCGGAATCGAGTCGGCGACCACATTATGTATATCAATATTGCTAACCCAATGTTATAAAGGAAACTGGCATAGTCGATTCTGCTACGGATGATAGAGACGTTCAATCGTCTTAGATGCTTCTGATGGATGCCCCATCCTGGTCTAGCTAACACTTTTAGAAGATACAGAAAATTTTAAAACTTTTTGATTTGTTTCATTAATATGTTTTCCCCATCTTAATGGACTATCTAGCCACAATCCTAAGTACTTTACATGGCTGACCATTGGCAAAGAATTTTTACAAATTCTTAGTTCGACCAAACTTCTAAAACTACCTTTTTTAAATACAGAAAATTGGCTTTTAGATGTGGATATAACTAAACCTAATTTATTCAACAAAGAATTTAAAACATCACAAGCCGATTCAAGTTCTGTAACTGCAGATGCCACACTATCTTTAGATATGTATAAAACAAAATCATCGGCATATTGAGAGATCTCTACATTTTGTATATTGTTACAAATATGAATGGTAGCAACATTAAAAAGCAGCGGAGATAAAGGGTCTCCTTGAGCCAGCCCTCGGCATTTGTTTCTCGTGCCACTATAATCAGTGGCCGTAATTTTTAACTGTCTATGATTAGGAAAGACCAAATATATGTACAGATTTCAGAGCCAGCTCCCAGTTGATCAAGTATGCTTAATAGGCAAGTCACATCCACGTTGTTGTAAGCATTTTCAATATCAATAAAACATGCGACTGTTAATTCACTTTTAGAGAAACCCAACTGAATTTGAGAAACCAAGCGTGTAAGATTATCCAGACAAGACTTTGATTTGCGGAAACCAACCATTTTATCAGAGAACATAATTTTTTTTTCAATGTACCACTCCAAACGTTTATTAAGTATAGTATGAAAAACCTTACAAAGACACGATATGAGGGCTATTGGACGGAGCGCAGTAGAAGAATTGGGGTCTCTACCCGGTTTCGGGATGGGTATTATTTTAACGTCACGCCACTGAGAGGGCACAAATCCGGAAAACAAGCAAATATTATATAATTCTACTAAAAGGATTTTGCCTGATAACGGCAAATGTTTAATCATAGAAAATGATATGTCATCGCTGCCTGGCGCAGTGTCACTTTTTTGATAGAGTTCTGTAATTGAGGTAAATTAATTTTAGATTCTAATTTACGATTAATTGAGTAAAAACGTGGCTGAGGTGGACAAGCGTAATCAGGAGTAAGATTGTTAAACAGCTGTTCGGCTCTAACACCGTCAACATAGCGATTAGACGAGTTCGAACGATACCCTTTTGCCCATCTCATTTTACGCCACATATCTGCACATGACGTGGTTTCGTCAACAGACGAGCAAAATTCATGCCAAGACATACTGCGGGCCGATCGAATAGCTCTCTGAGCGTTTCTAATTTTTTCTTGTAACATCTCTAAATTACTAGGAGATGGGCATCGTCTTAGATTTGCTAAGGCAAGTCGACGTTCGGCTACCATTTTGGATAACTCAGGATTCCAATATGGTTAATGTTTAAGCTTATTGCAAACGTGTTGACGGATTGACGTCTACGGAATAAATTTATTGGCAGCTGACTGTAAAGTTAGTTCAAATGTGTCATAAAAATCTTGCGGGTTACTGGGAGACTTGAAAATGGAAAATGAGTCTGCAATGAATGAAGAGTAACCATCCTAGTCACTTTTTTTAAAATTGTGTTTATGATTGAACTCGCAACAGATATCTATTGCTATATATATTTTAATAACACAGTGATCACTGCCAAGAGTTTCATTTGTAACTTTCCAGGAGAATAGAGTAGCTAAATCAGAAGTAACGAATGAGATATCAGGAGCCGATTGTTGCAACGAACCATTCACTAGCAGAACTCTGGTGGGGTGCCCCTTGTTTAAGTAAACTATATTGTGGTCTAACATATTATTAAAAATTAATTCGCCTCTACTATCCGTTTTGTATGACCAATTAGTGTGATGGGCGTTAAAATCACCTAAAATTAAAGAATTTGAACTTACTAAGGAAAAAACGTAATCCCAATCGTTTTGAGTAGTGTGAACTGTAGAAGGACAATATACAGATATAATATTCTCAATATGCCGGCAGTTGAATATTTTAACATGTAGTAGTTCTATACCCCCGTTAGGACAAGCTGACGAACAAAGTTTAGCTTGAATCGAATTGTGAACTAAAATAGCCACTCCGCCATAACCATCAAACCTGTCCAAACGAAAGATATTATAACCGTTTAAATTAAAATAACTCTCAGGCTCAAGCCAAGTTTCACTTAAGACTGCTAAGTGAACCTTTTCTTGACATAAAAGTGCCTCTAGTGATATGGATTTAGGCCGTACACTTTGACAATTCCACTGTATAATATTAACATGTAAATTATTAATATTATTACTAGCCATTCATGAACTTGTTAAACAAAGATCCGATTGAAAAACTACTGACTACCTTAGAAATTAACCACTCTACACAAATCGACACTGCCTGTTGGATTTTAACCTCTAAACACTTCTCACTTGTTATAACAGTTTTCAGCTTCATCAATAAACGGACAAATCCAAAGTCCTTCTTTGGCTTAGCTTCTTTTTCCTTCTTTTCGGGTTCGTTTTTATCGCGATTGTAATAATCTGAGCACTCTGATTGCGACATCTCAGTAATCCAATCATATTCCGTATTTGACATCATAGGAGACGCAGGTCTGGGAGCTTTACGTGTTCTATTCTGTTTTTTAGGGAGTTGCAATGGCGGCTTTTCTACATTAAGATTCGAAGCGAATAGTTGAGACATCAGAAATTTACCCTTAGTTGTTGGTGGAAGCACACGGGCGCTCGACGCGGCAGGCTCGCGAGGTTCTGGTTCTAAGGAGGTAGTTTTAGGCGCCCCGAATACATTAAATACTGGGGTCGGAGATGTAGGTCTAGTAGGAACTGGAGATAGCGGAACATAAAGAGTTAGTGCTCGCCTATACGTACAATTGAACTCTGCCATTAATTCTCGTATTTTCCTCTCTTTTTTGTAAACGGGACAAGTTTTTTGTAGGGCTAAGTGGTTTCCAGTACAGTTGACACAGCAAAATGTAGTAATTTCGCAGTTTTCGTGATTTTTGGAACATTTCGGGCAAACTACTCTCTTTGCGGGACACAACAGACGGTCATGGCCGTATTTCCAACAACGAGAACATTGGGTCACAGGAAAGACAAAACGCTCTACTTTCACTCTCAAATTATCAATAAAAATATGAGATGGTAAAAACGAACCTTGAAATGCAAGACGAATGCATTCACTCTTCACCCAGCCAGTGGTGGACTCCTCGTTGTCGCCAGCTCTTTTATTCAATCTTTTCGCTGAAAGTAACTTTACATCGCCGTGGCACTTCAAGTTTTCAAAAATATATTCATCGGTTAATGGTAAGTCTATATTATTAATTACTCCGTAAGACATACCGACTTCCGAAGTCTTTTGGCAGCGCCATCCAAGCTCATTAATTGCATTACATTGCATAAATAAATCAGCTTCCAACTCTCCGTCGAATGTGATGAGTATTTTGTGTTGATGGACATACTTTACTCGACTAACGCCTTTAATATTATTCGCCTTGAACAAGCGGGCTAACGCAAACTGCTTTGGTAAAGCGTCGGTACATATCACTGACACCATAGAACTCATTCTAACGTCTGCTTGTTGTGTATCTCTGCGAACTTTGCTCTGACGAGAGACGCTTTGCCACCCCTCTTCTAACGAGTTATCGTCTCCGACTTTTCGCTTATTAATCTTATTATTCACATTTTCTTCCGAATCCACCATTCAAATTTGAAATATCACTACACGCAGAATTTTTATCTAACATTTCATCGAGTTCTTGATCAATTACAGCGTCTGAGAATTGTACTTCAAATCAAATCAAATCAAATCAAAATATTCTTTATTCAAGTAGGCCTAGTTACAAGCACTTTCGAAATGTCAGTTACATGAGAGTGAATGTTTGCTGGGAGAAATACAATATGATCCAACATTTGCTGCAAGGATTAGGGAAACCCAGAAAAACCTAATCAGATCATTTAACTTAAGTGTAAAATTATTGATAAAATCATCATTTTTAAAATTAAAATAATCAATAAGATAAATCCCAAAAGGATTGTCAATAAAAAATAAATAATCTAGAATGTGTCTAGAATAAAATTCTAAATGTCAGAGTATATAAAACAATTAAGATTAAAATAATAATAATACCTTAGGTATTCGTTAAAATAGAACTGCCGCCGCTATTGCCAAGATCGTGAGACATTTTGCACGGATCCCGGCTGAGCCAGTCGGGATCCTTTTACTGAGATTTTAAAACAATGCCGCAATATTAAAAAACGATATAATAACATAAAGCAACTGATAAACTAGTTTAAAATATCGAAAAATACAATAAAATATTGCAACTTTTACAAACACGTCTTGCCGCCATTAACCACAGATAAGGTGTGCCTTGTAAAAAAGTTATACACGTGTATTTACTGAACCAAAATTGATTCCAAGTGTTGCGATGTTACTGCAATATTATATAGCATTTATGAGAAAATCGAATTATGCAACTTTGGCTTTAGTTGTCCAGGTCCTAACTATTACCTGACTGGCACCATTTTCCCGCTGTGTCAAGCTTAAGGTGCGTCCACACTTGTACCATTTGCTCGTATCCGATCATCGTGCCGTGGCATGACTGCGTATCACGCTGCTTGGACGCTTACTGTCGGCGCGCCAATCATGCCGTACTCGTCCGATATAACTGTATGATACGCGTAGCAAAATGGATTTCGAGCGATCCGATCGGCGCAACGTCCAAACGCGTGATCGTGACACGCGATCATGCCACGCGACGATGATCTGATACGGGCAAATGATACAAATGTGGACGCACCTTTAGTAGTCTTACCATAATTAAGAGATCGGTCACTAGCGGGACTACACATAATAAGATTATGTTATTTATTAGTTAGCTCCGAAGACATGATCAAAAATTGACAATCGTCCAATAAATACAATTGACGCATAGGAAAACATGATTAAGTTCACAGAGTAGTTCGAAACTTTGCAACGCAACGTACTTTAGTGTTTCTTTTTTCGGTCCCCTCGAATAAAGAGTGTCTGTCTGTATGTCTGTCTGTCTGTCTGTCTGTCTGTCTGTTACCTCTTCACGCTTAAACCGCTGAACCGATTTGGATGAAATTTGGTATGGAGATAGTTTGAGTCCCGGGAAAGGACATAGGCTATTTTTTATCCGGGAAAAATACCCTTATCCGCGATAAACGAATTTAAGGCGGACGAAGTCGCGGGCAGAAGCTACTTAACAATAAAAAGTAAATTTGCAGAACACTCGAGAATTTCAAGATTGTATTTACCATATATTTTACATAATAGCTATGTATGTTATATTATACAGGTATATGTTATTAGTACATTTAATCGCGATCAAAGTGAAAGAAATTACTTAAAGCAAGGCTATATGACGCTATAATATCACCGTTATTTAGCCATAAAGCTTCAAACTAAGGAGGCTTCTAGAGTGCGATAGCATAATATATCATAATACAGTTAAACCTTGATAAAATAAGTTTAGACCTTTATAATATAGCTATAAAACAGTACGGTGACTTAACTTTTAGCAGACAATGCACAACCCAATCCACTGAATGTAGGAACATCTTTAGGCGTAGACTTGAAGATTTTTTGAAGTGTAACCCATAAGGGTTGTATGAAAATTAGATATTTTGTAATAAAGTTGCAGACTAGAGCTCATGACTCCATGACGCATAACAATAATAAAAGTATTTGTGAGTATAAACCTAACGGCATCTGTCATAGTATATAATTGGTAATTATCAAGTCACTGTGGTAAAACAATAAACAATGGCGAATAGTCCCGTTTCGATGTGGGTGTGTGATCGAAAATGAGATCATTTACTTATGAGTGCATACTTACTGTATAGCACACTTGTCTTGATCACGATTATTATTTTTTACTCGAAATGTCATATATTACAAACAGCCAAGAGAGTGTTGGATTTACGAGTACAATTAGAAACACTTATATGATATCTTTAGGAGTATGTACCACAGAATATCTGTGGTACATACATCATCTGAGGCTTTATCGTTCGTTCATATACTACGATTTGTAATTAAAATTCCAAAATCAAACGTTTATGGGTGCACTTCGCTGTGGTTACTGCATTTTAGTTGTTGTGTATGTGTTTTTATCACTAAAACTTACCTTTATTTAATTAGTTACAAAAACAAAATCTTGTTTGGAATCATGTTGAACGAGACACAAGCAGCCTAGACACTTTATCTTATTTATCAGCTAACTTCCCACATCTTAAGTGGCGCCCGCACCTTTTAATTTTATCGGTTCATACGGCAACAGACAAGTGGATTTTGCATTCTTTAATACAATAAAAACAGATTATTACATCGTGTTTCGTAGATAGCAACAGTAAGAAGCGTCGGAATTTCAAGAAGTAATCGGTTAATTCATTGTAAGTAATATTTTTTGTTCCGCTGAATTAATTATTATTTAAGTTTTTAAACTTCTATCGAGATTTCTGTCTGGACCGAATAGCTGCACCACAGCTAAAACGGTAATGTAAACTTTATTCCCTGTAAATCTTCGCGTGTCGATTCGTGTATTGTTCCTATAAAATACAAAATAGCGAACGTAGAGTTGAAAAGGGTAAAGGCACATATATTTTTGTGGACGTATTTTTATTTAGAAATAGAGGTTATCTTCTTTTAACCAGAGCTACAAACAGTATTTTTTAATGTTACTTTTGCCTCTGTATCCAAATAGGAATGACTCATGTTATAAGGCCGACAATTTTATCCTGGAAGTGTTCACTCGTGCACTAAAATGCGATGTTCATGTGATGGGTTAATCAGTTTAGTTCACTCATGCATAAATGCACGACAGGAACCAATTCAGGCTGTCAAGAAGACCAATAATAACTCGTAATCGTTTCACCCGCATGTTGTGTATTATTAGGTATTAAAGTGGGTTTAAGTGGAAACAATTAACCAGTTTGCTAAAGATTTGTTAACGACCCATAAAAAATGGTAACTAACTAGTTTATTGTACAATTTACGATGATACTACTTGTTCTCACACTAAACCAACCTCACTGTGACGCAAGTAAAATTATTTCACATCATGATCATACAGAAAATTAAAGCAAATTTCTGTTGATAACTCAAATATTGAAACATACTTTATTATTACTATTTAGTACGTATTTCTTTGTAAAAGTACTTGTAATCTGTATTCATAGCTGGGCACCGTTAATCAAATATTTAACTTCGTTAATCGGTAATCCGTTACTAAAAAAGTTAACTTCGTTAAACGTTAAAGCGTTACATGTCAGAAGATTTAACGCAAGTTAACGTAGATCGTTAATCCGTTAATACGTAATATAATTGCTTTTTTTATAGCGTTGCATTAGTGATCTACTTGTAAAAAATGCTGGTTTGGATTCTGGAATTTAACAGGATAGGAACAAAAAAAAAATAAGATGGATATCCCCTTCATTTCTTTTTTTTGCTCCTAATGACCTAAGAAAGGCATGGTTAAAATCTTGCGGATTCCTCGCAGGCACCATATATATGGACACGTGCCTATTTTACGAAACTCGTAATAATTAATTCAAACTTTTTTTAACTCTATTTTTTTTATTTAAGAAAATACCTACGTACTTTGAGTTCTATTTAAAATAATACCTATTTTACTTGCCTAATCAAGTATTGCTTCAATCGAGCATGTTCGTCAAAAATACGCCAGCCCAATGTTCTTCTTGAAGTTGAATTTTCACTGGGGTTTCATGTTTTTATCAATGTACTAAATGTACTTTTGGCAACATGTATGTAAAGGAATCATATTTAAAACAAAAAAAAACTACTATTTGTTGTTTAAGATTGTTAAGGCTCAATAGATGAGCCTTTATTTTTGTTTGTTTAGGTAAGCATCGTTTACACTCAAAGAGTATTTGTTCTCCCGATCTGGATACAAAATTAACATAGTCACTCAAAAGTGGCCATGGATTTTCGTCCTTAATGGACCTGGAATCCGATTCCATGATATGGTTTTAATTTGCACAGTACACTTTATTACTTACACACACTGCACAGACGCAAACTATCATGGACAGTACACAAAAACCAAAAAGTACATAGTATACGTATACTTAATAAAAAATAAACAAAATACTCGTCACTCTAAGCTCCGGCGCAAAGTAATGAAACGTTCACACGAATCATATCCTAATTTCTTTTCAGTTTTCTTTCTCACTGACGCGCGCTGGCAAGACAATACCTACCTAGTTTCGTTTCACTCGCGGCACGCGCCGCACCGCGCTTGAGACCGCCCCAAACGTACTTGTCAGAACGTGTTTTTCGCGGCGCGCTGCAGTGCGTGTAGTATCCTTTTGGTGAATTGTAGGTACTGGATTAACGATTAACGGACTTGGGAAAATTTAACGGAAGTTGACGAGTCCGTTAACATTTTATAAAGTTAACTTGTAAGTTAATCCGTTACACGAAATGCTAACTTCGTTAATTAACGGATTAACGAGTTAATGCCTATGTCTGTGTCTGTACTTCTATATATCTAATAAGATTACTTGTCACTTAGAGTTGATTTAGGATGAACCAGCCACAAGGACTGCGGAATAGTGTGTCCACACATTGATATTTGCAGATTTTTTATTTATTTTTAGGTTTGATTATTGTATGGAGTGATGATATATTCTCACGTTTTTTTTATTTATCTATAGTTCTGCAAATAATTATGTTATGAGATTTGCTCATGCGTTTTTGCAAGCTCCAGCCAATAGACAATGTAGGTACCTATTCGTATGTTCAATGTTTTTACCGTGTCTCATTCGAAAGACAAAAGCGAAAACATTATGTCATCAGTAGACAGAGAGTGAGAGTTCTTTTGCAATAGGTATCAACTGAAATGGTTGGAGCTCCAAACACTTCAAGTTCTCAGATGTGCTATTTATTGGATTACCTTTGAATAGCCTAAGTGACTCGAAGTCGGAGGCGGCGGCGGGAGGCCCTCACGAAATGTTCGGTCAAAAGTTGTTATTATTATGCCTTTGCGGCCTTTTTACGCCAAAACGGCTAAACATTCAAATATTGGTAGTGCGTACATTATGTGCAGCTGGGCAACCACAGATTTTCCTCAAACATGCTCGGAAATGTTAACTTTCTATTTGAAAATAGAATACGCAAAAAGAATTTTTGCAATTTAAATAAAAAAGAAAAAAATCGATACCTAGAAGAAAAAATAAATGTATGAATTTCCGTTGTTGCCCGCTTCCATAACTTTTTAAAATTTCTTAGTGTACATAAATTGAAATGGACATAGGACAAATCCCATACAGCCACGACAACCACACGTTTAATTAAGCGTAGCTTCGTCCGTTAGCCACTCGAAAATTTTGGCGATCCGATCAGATTGGCATTCATTTCTGACCATGTAGTGGCCGATTAGTCAGCTGATGGAATCGGTAACGTGTGAAGTACGTTTATGAGTTCGATCCAGGTTTTTTTTTTTTTAGTTGTATAGATGTGAAAAATCAGTTTAAAAAAGGCGGTGAAATTTATAAAATTAGTTCATTGTATCGACCGCATGTGCGTAAACAATTTTCATGTGAATGTTTAGTTTAGGCCATATTTTTTAAGCAATGAGTTCGAATGATGTGAGTAGTTTTGATGGCACACCGCCTAATTTAAAAGCAGAAGCGAATTTAGTTTGGAGAATTTGCTTCCTGTTAAATCAAGAGATAAATATAATCGAGTGTACGACCAATTTATGCTATGGAAAGAAAGCAAACATGCAAATTCATTTTCTGAAAGTGTGTTTTTAGCATATTTCAGTGAGCAATCCAAAACCAAGAAGCCATCTACGTTATGGGCTATTTATTCTATGCTGAAGTGTACAGTTCATATCAAACACAATGTCAACATAAAACAATTTACTACAATTACTATTATCCTATTACGCAGAAGCAAAAAAGAGGGTTATGGGTTTTTTCTCCGCGAACTAAGTTGCGGGAATCTTCTAACTACGTTAATCATTTTAAATATTTATACTAAGATTTTCGATAGCAGACGATACAGCTTTAATAAAAACTTCGTTAGTATAGGTGTAGCTTGTCGATGCTATTGATTCTCAATATAGTTTGAGACAATGGTGCCGGATTAAAAAAAGCTACAAGCCTAGCCAAGGCGTATTAGAAAAATTAAGCAAATTAGTGAAATAATCAATGCATGAGCTTCGGGGCTTCCATGGACCTGTTACTTGGTCACCCATCTTGCATGAGCTCAGGGCTTCGATGGACCTGTTACTTGGTCACCCATCTTGCATGAGCTTGAGCACCCATCTTGGCCCGGAAACAAGTTGGAAACGTGGGTTCGAAAATTGTTTTATTTTATTATTCTATTTTTTATTTATGCGAAAGAGTATACTCCTGCTGTAGTCCCATTTATCATCAAGTTAGGATATGATAGTGGGATCCCAGGGAAATTTAGGGCAACCCTCAAACTTTGTAGGCATTTATATAGCCATTTCAGTATTTTAAGAAAGAAATTAAGCATTAACATTTCAAAAGTATAAATGGGTGAAGTGGAACTCACGAAGAAGACCACAGAATGCCACCAGAACTTCAAAATGATAGATAATTTAGGTACGGGTGGCGATAAAAAAGCTCCATTATATTTTAAGAAAGAAATCAAGCATATTTCATTCAATAAGTATAAATTGATGAAGTGGAACTCACGAAAAAGACCACAGAAGTCCAGAACTTCTCAATGATAAATCAATTTAACGGGTGGCGATAAGATAGCTCCATTAAGTTATCTAAGCGACTTCATAGTAACAATTTGAAATACTCCTGATGAGCATGCTATATCAAACTGAAATATAGACGGACTACGGAGCTTCAGTGCTTACCTTAAGCACCGGATCTCCGTAGTAAAATAATGTATGTATCCTAGCATTGTTTGGGCTTGTCGAAATCGTTACGAGATGAAGTCTTACGGAAAGATTCACTAAATAGTGAGAAATAAATACATTTTTAACAAAAACATAAAAACCGACCAATAGGATGTCGGACCATGCTCAATATAGGGTTCCGCAGGCTTTTATACAAAAAAATGTTCTACAGATGAAAAAAATACGATATGAAAAAAAACACTAACAAATGAGCGTATCTCCCCTGTACTTACGTCCTTTTGCTGAGAAGCGCAGTTTTTTGACAATTACTTAAAAAGGTATGTCCGATCATGTTAAACAATTATCGTTGGAAGTATTTATTAAGCTTTATATTCATACATTTTTTCATATTTTATGAATTTACCGTTTAGAAAATAGTGGGGGGGATAAAATTTTTGCTACTATCGGAGCGAATATTTCTGAAAAGATACACTAAATCAATTTTTTTTTAAACATTAAAGTTTTTTTAGAAGATCTGTAGATTGATGTGCCACACATTGATATTTGCTGAAATTTGTTTTTCGGTTTCGGTTACATGTATGGAGTGCCCCCCCCCCCGAAATATATGTATTTTTTATTTAACTATCAAACTAAGTAGCGGCTTACACAAGACATCTCCACTCCAAATTTCATCAGTACATGTCTTATAGTTTCTGAGTAAAATGCCTGTGTCATACGGACGGACGGACGGACATGACGAAACTATAAGGGTTCCGTTTTTGCCATTTTGGCTACGGAACCCAAAAAACGGAGTTCATACAAGTCACTAATAACTAATTAACAAATATTAAAACCGACTCCAAAAAGAAAATATTAAAGACTTAACGACGCTGACGACAAGTTTGGCTCAGTGGGTTGTACAATGGCCTACGAAGCTGGCGGTCCCGGGTTCGAATCCCGGCCAGGGCAAGTGTTTGTGTGATGAGCACGAATGTTTGTTCTTGGGTCTTGGATGTTTTCTATGTATTTAAGTATTATAATTTATCTATATACTATGTATATCGTCGCCTAGTACCCATAGTACAAGCTTTGCTTAGTTTGGGACTAGGTAGATTTGTGTAAGATTGCCCTGTGTTATTTATTTATTTAAAAAAAAAACCTGCATAATTTAGTTTCTTCAATTTATACTTAAAAGTATATCCAGTGACCTTCTGTGGTCTTCTTCATCAGTTTTACTTTACAAATTTACACTTTGTGAACAAATACATAACATGTTTCTTGGAATACCAAAATCTCCATATGTATGCCTACAATATTTGTGAGGACTTTTTCAATTCCTCATGGATCCCAACGTAAGATCTCCACTAAAATTATATGCGACAAATCTGAATGCACCTCCTTTCAAACAAATACGGAATTTTGTAAATCGTTTCATAAATGATGGAGTTCTGAGATAACAAACATTTAAAAATAAATTAATAGTTTAAAAAACACTAGAAAAACACGCTTTACAAGACTTTTCTAAAAAAATCTTAACACAGCTATGATACGATGTCCCATCATGTAGCCCAGTTTATGTCTTCCGGCTTCATCTACAGATCAGTTCGACAGTACGACAGTATTATTGTATTGTGTCATCAGAACTACATACAGCTGCCAATTTTCATGACGCTACGATCCTTGGAAGATGGTTAAATTAGTTACCTTAGATACCATTACATAGTTACATACAGGTCGACCTAATAAAAGGGTGTTAAAAATACAACCGATTTGAAGTCGGTGCCACCCGTGTGTAGCCATTAACTAACTAACTACAATCATATTTTGTGGCGGTACCGACTCCAAAATAACATTGATTGTAAAAGTATATTGTATAGACTGAGTTGAAAAAAAGTACTAAAGATACTAAAAAGTAATTCAAATATAAATAATTTATTTCGGGATGTGTCCATATTTGTTAGTAGCGTACAGTAGAAGGGAAAAGTGAATTCTAGTGTTATATAGTAGGTTTATAATATCACAAGTACACATTAATATAAACAATGAATATCGTTCCAGTGCTTCTGGATACGACCTTCGAATCTATCAACAATGGTAAATACTTTATTTTATTACTTTTTAGTATTGTTTTTGGAGTCAGTTTATATTAAAAAAATATTTATTATTAGTACTTACATCTATATTAGGTTTTAGGTAAGTGCATAACATGATATCAATGGCAAAAGGTCGTTGAAAGCAGCATAATTTTGATAGCATTTTATATTCAGCTGTGGATTATAACGACTTTAACATAAATCCCCTATTTTCAGGCATTATATGGCACCTTCACACGCATAGTACTATGCGATGCAAATTACCTTATACGCGGATGACCAGATGTCCAAGGTCGTTTTTCTACCTTTGTGTTTTATATACATTATGTATTTGTGCATTGGCAATGTCTTGAATTCCGTTGTCATGGTAACGACGTAATCAAAATTCATAATAATTATTTTTTCTTCAAAAATTAGCTAAGGTAATTGCTTAAATAAATATGTATATTTTATGCCAGAAAAAAACATTCCGTCGAATTGAGAACCTCCTCCTTTTTTTGGAAGTCGGTTAAAAATGAGATGATACTACAATTTAGCTCAACGTTTTACTGCTCAGATAAATTTGAGATAATAATTATTATTCACTATGCTTAACAATATAATTAAACTAGATGCATATAATAAACCGCACTATTCTTGCGACAACAGCCAATGTCATAAAACCACACTTAGCAGGACCTAGAGCTTTCGTTTTTGTCATAAATACAAACTTCCTTACCTTGATAATTAACCGTTTCTTGATACTACTATAATCTTGGAACATCAACAAACGTGGAACAATTTTCAGCAAGTCGTTCAGAATACACATAAATACTAGCACCTCAAGCCCAAAGACAATTATTGCATTTGGCATAAGATAAACTGGTTTTCTTTTTGAATTACAGAATTACAATATATATTTGCAATGCAATAGTTTCTAGGAAGCTACAGCAGCGAATGCAATTTGACAGGTAGATTTACTAGTTATATAGGTTATCTAGATCTTACGCGCATGCCCTGTAACTGGTAAACCTCCTAGTAAATCTGAGATCCTGGTACTGGTGCAGTGAGGTTTGCATTATCGATTTAGCGAGTGCAGCCGTTACTTGCGCCAACCGTACGCAGGTGCGCTAACCGATCTAGTAGTAGTTAACACCTGTATGACTACATACATACGAACCATAACATAAAGAAAGCTTGCAGACGGAACGAAACTGTTGCAATAATACATATTTATCGATGTAACAGAATAAATAGACAACCAAAAGTCTCAAATGTTAAAGAAATAGAAACTATTAAAGTTTCGTAAAAAAACAGGCCAAGTTTGGGTTGAAATCATGCAGCGAGGGTACCGTACCACTCAGTTTTGCAAATTAAGCATATTTTATGCAAAATTTGGTATATTTTCATGTTGCCTACCATATTTTTTGTCGTCTAGCATTTAGCATATATGTAAAAATATTAAATTAAAATAAAAACATGATATTCAAAAAAATATTGGTAATTTGAAACGTATCCGGGACTTTCATAAGTAATTGACGATAAAAACTATGAGAGCGCTCATGCAAAAGACGATTTTAAGTTTCGACTCATTTTTCGTTTTTGATGTCCCTAAGCTTTTCCATTTTATATTACCCCGTCTACACGTAACAGGTGACAGGAATATAGACATTTTATTTGAAAATATTACGAAATAAAACGATATAAATCTAAATTAGCTTGATTATAATAAATAATAAAAAAATAAGTGACGTTTAATTTGACATAGAGACATTGTATAATTTTTGGCTTTAAGGAATAGCGTTTAACATAATTTTAGCAAAATTCAAGCTGCAGTTCAGCAAATTTTATATTAATCTTGTTGACAACCACTACGTAATATTGCGTTCTTTAAAATTTAGACTTGATTTTACATCGTTATGGACGAAGTTGCGGGCATGAACTACTTTTTAATTATTGCCATTAAGTACTAAATATTATTAAGATATTTAATGACCAAAGTAAACATTTGATGTTGATGACAAACTAGCAGATGTTGACATGACAATGTTAATCTTCTATTGTATTACATAAACTGTAACGTCACCTTAACTTTAACTATTGACAAATAACGCACAGCCTAAACCGCTCTGAAGGTTTAGAGGCGTGGAGAAGCACTCAATGAGATTATTTTTTCGACGTAGAATGTCGCGGCCAGTAGCTATTAGTGACATTATGATAATTATTTATTGGTAACTTTTAAAAAAGAAACTTTTCTTTGACTAAGCGAAATTGTAAGTGGGATCCTATAGGTAATTCCTGATTTTTATGTTATAATAAAAATTTATTCATATACATATCTATGTCACTTTTTATGGGAACTTAGAGTTATATTTGTCGATAACCTTAGGCAAGGAAAGCATTTTTTTTTCTTTTTTGACCCTCCTAGATAGCTATTTTCGGCCTCGTTAAAGTTTCTAACACTGAGGAAGAAGCTATAAGACTATTCCTCCCATGCTCGGCGCTGATCATACTCGTAAATCTGTTTTCTCACATTCATACGAATCGGCCCCAAGGCGATAAACAATGGTTTTTCGCTATCTTCCTTTCATATCACGAGAACGTTTGGAAGCACAATAGTATTGCTGTACCACTTCCGCCGTAGAATTAACATTATACCGTATTCACAAGCTATTTGTGAGTACTTTGAGAGCTACATTTTCAAGCTTTATTTGTACTTCGTTACTCAAGCATAATTTTAACGATTGCTAAAACAGCTAAATAATTATAGAATGAAGTTGCATCTACGTTCGTAGTAGTTAGAAAACTTGTGCTATACAACATTAACACATTTATTGGTTTAAGCCTAGTGACCCGCAAGCATGTAAGGTTGATATTTTTATCCCCTGTTAACAAGAGGGTAAGAGGAATCATTATCTATTTAGTTGGTAAAGTCACCGAATTATTATAGATTGACTGTGTACGTCATAAAACTTAGTAGTAATACTACTAGTAACCTCACTAACCTATACAACAGTAACACATGTATTGGTTTAAGCCTAGTGACCCGAAACCATGTAAGTTTGGTATTTTTACAAGATTTATGTAATATGTTTGTTCGGGTGGAATCTTGCAAGTTAAATTTAACTTACTTCCAGGATTTCAATTGAGCTAAAATTTGGCATACTTATGTATACTTAGTAACAATACAATAATATGATACCATCGAGCTGATCTGATGATGGAGCAGGAAGGCGGTCAAAGGAACTCTGTAATCAAATGACTCAATCCTACCGAGTTTGGGCTCTTTAGAATCGTATTGGTGAGTAGTTGATGGATGTTCAAAAAAAGTACAGTCAGCATTAAAAGCTTGTCACAAAAATTAAATTTTAGACTAAAACTTATTTATTCTGTTGTGGCAATCATTAGTTGGTAAAGTCACCAAATTTTTATCGATTGACTTTGTATGTCGTAGAGCTACTAAAAAATACTACTATCTAACCTATAAAACAATAACACATTTATTATTTTAAGCCTAGTGACCCGAAACCATATAAGTCGGGTAAGTATTTTTGGCACTCTTGTGGCTTTAGGTGCGTTATTATATTAGATGCTTCATTCGACGTAAGCAATTCCATTATTGGCGTAGGAAATGTTTTTGATAGAAATCATAAGAAACAAATTTAAAGCCCGACACCATAAATCGGTATTATATTTTAGTTGAATACGATTTGTGTCCGTCTCTATGAGTCTGTCCGAGGCACAGAGCAAATAATAGTATCTGAAGCATCGCAGCTCTCAAGCATGTGGACCAACTTGAGTGCAGTTTTATACAATATATACAGATAGCATCCTTTCTTGCGAAGTATGGTGAGCCACTTCAATGACGTCGGTTGTTTTTAAAATGTATGAGTACGAGTTCTACTATTCTAGTCTGTTTGTTTATAGACCAGTGATCATTAGTATGACCGTGTCCGTGCAATTATTTTTATGAACATACAAACCGGTATGTTATAGATGATGTGTATGATTTTTTTTCCACTCCTTTATTTTTATCTGTCATTTACTGATAATAAGTCTTCGAAAACTCTATGCTCTATGGTCCATAAAAGCACTGTTTACCGTGTTTTTACAGTTCATAGATTTTTCATATAAGCACTGTATACCATGATAATAACATTAACTTTTTTTTAAAGTAAGGCTTCAGTCCTCATAATTTATTAAGTAATTTTAGCGGTACCAACTTATTACAACAATATTACACAAAATAAACTCAAATTTACAAGTCAACTATATTAATATTATCATGTTATTTTCTATTGTATGTAAAAAAGCCATCATCAATTGTGTCTTAATTAACAAATTGTATTAATTATAGATATTTTTATGAAACTAGACAGTTGGTATTACTGGCCAGTACAAACAAATTAAAAAGATAACAAACCACTAGATAAGCTTTTTCATATTTGAGTTCCCACCAAAAATGTAACTTTTTAACTTCCAAGTTTCTACTTGAAAAAAAGCCGGCCAAGTGCGAGTTCGACTCACACACCGAGGGTTCCGTAAAAATTTTCACTTACCCTAACTTTATTACCCAGTGCCGGTTGAGTTAAGTTTGCACCTGATATCTATGGCATTGCATACAAATAAGGTGCAAACTTAACGCAACCAGGCTGTCCAAATAGGTTTTTTGCAATTTAAAAAAAATTGCTAGTTAGAGACATGGCTATAATTTTCGTGTAATATTTATGTTTACTTATACAAATTGTGAAAGTTTAAAAATTGTCCTTTGGTAAACTTCTTAGATAAAGGGGGGGAAATGGTGTTTTTTTACATTTTAAAAATAATAAAACAAAAACTAATCACACTAAAAAAAAACAAAAACTGTTCAATAATGTGCAGGTCAAGTTCTTTCATATGATACCCTATTTAGACGCCACCCGCGCCACTCGTGTTTTAAAACCCTTCTTATACAACAGTTTCATAATATACTATATTACTACTCCTGAAAGAGTGAAAAAGTGAAATCATCATACTTCAGATTAATTGTAACTTCCTCCTTTACTAAAAAAAAAACTGGAACCATGTTCCATTTTTAGGGTTCCGTAGCCAAAATGGCAAAAACGGAACCCTCATAGATTCGTCATGTCTGTCTGTCTGTCTGTCTGTCCGTCCGTATGTCGCAGGCATATTACTCAAAAGTTATAAGAAGTACATTGATGACATTTGGAGCATAGGTGTCGTGTGTAAACTGCTACTTAGTTTAATAGTTAAATAAAATATATATGTATATATATTTTTCTAGGGGGGGCACTCCATATACATGTAACCGAAACTGAAAAAAAAATCAGCAAATTTCAATGTGTGGCACATATTTCGACAGTACTTCTAAAAACACTTTGAGGTTTCTAAAAAAAAAATATTTAGTTAATATTTAACGAAATATTCGCTACGAAAGTAGCAAAAATTGTGCCGCCCCCTCTATTTTCTAAACAGTATGTTCAAAAAATATGAAAAAAATTACAAATATAAAGCTTAATAAATACGAAAATTGTTTTCAACATGATCGGACATACCGTTTTTAAGTTATTGCCAAAAAACTGCGCTTCTCAGTAAAAGGACTTAGTGCCGGGGAGATACCCTCTTTTGTTAGTGTTTTTTTTTTCATATCAGTACGATTTCATCTTTAGTGCATTTTTTTGTATAAATGGCTGCGGAACCCTTGGGCGAGTCCGACTCGCACTTGGCCGCTTTTTTTATTGTAAATATCGATTCACAATCGATTACCAATCACTCACGAATTCGTCACAAAAGAAATCAGAGCTGACCGCAAATGGCCCCACTTGTGCTCTAAATGTATGTAAAAACTTTCCAACACGACTGTCCTCTCGAGTAAAGAAGACGGGTACGTTTTGTACGGAAAATACATACAAATGGCTCCCATTTCTTTGCTCTTGAGTGTATCTCAGAAAACGAAGAAACAAAAGAATTGCATGTGTAGGAATCAATTAATATCATAATTAAATGGAATACGCTTGTGCGTTAGTATATACATTGTGAAAACGTTTTATTTCTTTGCAATAGTCTTGAAGCTGCAAATGTCGATTGAAATGTATGAACGCTTGTATAGATATCTGTATATATAAAAGGAAAAGTCCTGACTGACATATCAACGCAGAGCCAAAACTACTGAACTTAGGGACTAGAAATTTTCACAGTAGATACTATTTATAACGTAGGCACGGAATAAGAAAGGATTTTTGGAATATCATCCCCTAAGGAGGCAAAACAAGGGAAGGAAGTTTGTATCTGAAACAGCGAACGAAAAAAACAGAAGCACAATTATTTATTATTTTTAGTCGGAAGAGATTTTGTATAGGGATGGTGTTATGCCACCTTACATCATCAAAATGTTAGTATGTGAATGAAAATGTATTAAGATACCTATTGAACATTTGTTATATTATTTGTTGAGATGCATGTTTTCATGCTCATAACTATTTTATGTACAGTGTTCGAAAAAGGTGCAATTTGATTTATCATACACTTTAGGAATATGATGTTACCAATGGTTATTGCATCTGATCTGGGTCATCCTAACTAAACTTTTGATTCTTAATTAGGCTAAAAAACTGTATTAGTTCGGGATCTCGGGCATATCTACTTTTAAGTCTTTAAACCAACTCCAAAAAAGGCGGAGGGTTTTCAATTCATCGTAATGCTTCTTGATTGTATTTTATGTACAGTATGAGTTCCCTGATCATTTGAAAACGGCTTTGACTGATTATAGATTTATTTTTCTAATTACTTAGTCTCATATAATTTTGGTGAAGATCTGTTGATCAGAGCCATTAGGAATCGACAGAACTTCACAAGTATTGAAATTATCTTTATGGCGATTTTGGTATTTAAAGAAACAAGTCCCCCAATGCCTTGGTAAAGTAAACTGACGAACAAGACCACAGATGGCCACCGACACTCCTTAATGTTAAGATAAGTGATTTATAGGTGTTGATAAGATATCTCGATTAAGATAGTTTAGCGACTTCATAGACACAAATTAAAATGGTCCTTATGAGAATGGTACCATCGATCTGATTTGATGATGAAGCCGGACGGTAGACACCTGATCTGCGTAGTAAAATAATGTATATAAATATTTATTGCTCTACCTATAGGGCGAGTTATCTCGATGGACCTATTTAACGTTGATAAGTTTCTTTATAAAATACATTTTTGTGACAAGCTTTTATGGGGACTGAACTTTTCTTTAAACATCCATCAATTGCTCATCGAGTTGATTCTAAAGAGCTCGAACTCGGTAGGATTGCGGTAACTTATACAGAGTTCCTATGCCCACCTTCTGTCTCCATCATCATATCAGCTCGATATTATTATAATATTGCATTGTCACCAAACTTACAAAAGTGTGCACAAATTTAGCTTCCAAGATTTGACCCATACAATACAAACATACTAACACGGCAACAATAAAAGTACGCAAGCTCCATTTCTGCGTTGTCTTAACGTACTACAAAAGTTATGATTGCCAGTGGCTGATTGTATGTATTCAAGTATTTAGCAAGCTATAAAATATGCGTAACTCGTATGGTCGTCTAGTAATTGACAGTATAAGCACAGTGTAAAAAGTAACAGTGGGCCGACGCCTTTGATGTTTGCCTTAATGCCGACACCGCTCAAGGTCACCTTACCTACCTAGGGTTGTCACAGACTTACACAACTCTCAAAAAAGGATGGTACTGTTTTTAGGTTTCAGGTATGAATGTGTACAAATTTTACAAATGACGTCTATTTTGGAAATAAAAATGGCGGACGTCACTTCAAATATCGCAAGCTTTCACATATAGGCATAGTATAACTTAGGATTCGCATACTACATATCCTACTTGCATTATTATCTAATATCACAAGAATGACATTAAATATATTTTATATATATATTTATATATATATTTGCAGACATTTTTGACAATTTTGTATTATGCTTTCTCTTTTCATAAATCTTTATAGCGCTTTACTTTTATTGTACTTCTTTACCCTTTTTTCTCATTGTTCAAATCGGGCTCCCATAGGGCTTTGACAGAATAACAGCGTTGCAGTTTGCCTTCATGCAAATTGCAACACCATGCTGAGTCAAAGCCTCTTCCTTATCGCACACATTGCTGGACTCTTTAAAGGCACTTTCACTCTTGTGTATTATATAGGTACGATGTACGATGTATATATCACACTTGTTGCCAGCGAAGTCTTGTTCTCTGTGCTTTATGGAATAATCGAGTTTTCTTTCATTCTTTCACTTTTTTAAAAAATCGACATGGTTGTCGTTTTGTAGGTTTTTGGGGGTGTAGATTTCAAAAAATTCATCAGCGTCTACTTTGAAAATACAGCTCATAAACGTCATTTTCGTAACCGGAACCCAGAGGAACCTCGGAGATGACACCCCTATCGAATTTTAAGACAAAAAAAAATGTCCGCCATCTTGGATTTCCATTTGGATGTCATTTTTGAAATCGGCACACCGAGGGCTCAAAAATAATTAAAACATCAAATACTACATGATACATATACAAACAGAAGCATGAAACAATTTCTTGCTTTTTAAATAAAATCCTACCTACTCGTAATTTCTTAAAATTAGCTATATAACATGTCCGCCATTTTGAATTTCAAAATTTATGACATATTCCTATTTTACACTGAAACTAACAATTAGCGATATTTTTGCGGTATTCAATTTTTACTGGCAAGCGTAACGCTTTTACATCCGCCATTTTGTTTACGTTAGCATGACATGAGAAATATTATAAAATAGGCACTATAAAATTAAATAATATTAATATTTACCTTTCTATTGACCGTGGAAATTCATGAAAGTTCTTTATCTATGGAAGAAGACGACATGCAATTACAAGACACGCGGCAGCCCTCGATATCATATCCCTGAATACTAACAATGGCGCGTATGAGTCAGGGATCGCCCCTAAAGCCCCCCGCCCCTGGCACCCCGCACGGTTGCCCTGTCTAGACGCCTTCGTCGACCGACTGTATTATTTCTTAGACTGTGGTATAAGTCTGTTTCATCTTAATTAGACACTAGTTTGATTTTCGTAAGGTTATTTATTCTATGATTATTTAAAAGTAAAATAAAACTGAAAATTAAATTTAAATTATACGATAATTCTGTCTACAAAATTACTCTTTATTGCATGTGACCATCTACTAGGTATGCGTTTTCATAGTCGCTGTCATGTTGATACTATAAAACGTCAGCGCTAGAAGCCAATCACAGCCAGTTATTATGAAATTGGCAAATCACAATTATCTGTTTTGGGTAATAGAAAGTAGACTGATATTTTGGCCAACTCTTATTGATCACACAACGCGCATGCGGATTTAAAATATTTACCCCGTTTTGTACTGCAATTTTGTATGAAGCTCGCGTTCTATGTTTTTTTCGTTCACTGATGTGAAAGGTAATGTATGGACTAAGAAACTTGGAATTTCGCAAAAAAATTGTGTTTCAAATCAAAAAACTTAAATTCTTGACGTTCTGAAATTCAAGGGGATCTAAGAGGATAAAACAAAAAATAGAAACAAAAAATAAAAAACTTGAATTTTTAGTTTGCGAAATTCATCCCCTAACCGTAAAACAAGGGATAGAAACAAAGAAATAGTTTAAAATAAAATAAACTTAAATTCTTAATTTGCTGAAATTCATCCCCTAAGGGGGTAAAACAAAGGATGTAAGTTTGTATGTGAAACTTAAAATCCTTGGACTTAGAAACTTGAAATTTCACAAAAAGATTGTATGTTCAAAATAAAGAAACTTAAATTCTTCATTATTTGAAATTCATCCCCTAAGGGGGTAAAAAAATGCACGGAAGTTTGTACCCGAATCGTAAAATTTTTAAACTTCTAAAGTTGAAACTTCGCAAGTAGATTTTGTATTTAAAATCGAAAAGCATAAATTTATGGTTTTTTTAATTCATCATCTAAGATAATAAAACAAGAGAAGACAATTTGTATGAGGAACATGCATGGGATTTTTAAAGTCAAATACTATTTAGAAACGTCTTATAAAGATTTTGTGTCAAAATTTGATAAATCACCAATACATAATTTGTTTATGGTATCATTGGATGTAGACCTGATTAACAAAACATAAGAATTAAATTTCAATATATTAAGAATATTAGTAGAGTAATAAGGTTTATCGTCATTAGCTGGCGCTGGTAGTACTATTAACTATCTTTCGAGTCATTTTCTTCATTACTTACATGTTTTAAAATAATTTGGTGTACATTTGAGAAATGACCATTATGATGGTGATATCGTATGTGATCATTTGATTTACATGTGCTAGAACAAAGTAAAACATAACTTAGCTCTTTGATATACGTATAGTTGTAAGGATATTCGTAGTATTCTTTTTAAATTCGTTTTCTTAATCATACTTACATGTTTTAAAATAATTTAGTTTACTTTTGTTAAATGACCAAAATTCATGTTATCATTTGATCTTACATCTGCTAAATAACAGAACAAGAATAAAATTTCAATGTTTTAAGGAGAGTAGTAAACCTATTCGCAAACCAGGTAGCGTTAGTGAAGCGATTTTTTTTTTCTTATAAGTTTTCTTAATAATATACGCTATTAATTATTTGATGAACATATGATAGCGACGTTGCTATGCCTCTAAATACTATCCTTTTGAAACGCTCAGGTACCTTCTACAACATTTAATTTATCCAGTTTCTCATAGTCTGGCAGGCGTTAAAAGTGCCAGAGTTGCCTTTTTATGTCGCTGAATATCGTCTGAGCAATTTTTCATAAAGGTTAACAGCGTCGGACAACTGATAGAAAAAGGTTGACCTCATTTATATCTTTGTTTTCATTTAAAATCTACGGGCACGAAGTCGCAGGCGACCGCTAGTATCCTATAAGATTTTTCAATATACTTATAGGTCCTCTCGAACTATTAAAATGTTCACTCTGTATAGCAAACTAATATCAATATCCCTAGGTTACTGTTTAAATCAGTGACACTGTTACCTTATCGTGGTTTACGTTTAATAATTAAATTTGAAGGAGCATAGACGGAAACAAATATTTTAATTATATGTAATAAGGTGAACTATGTGTGCAACGCTATCACGGAATGCTATAACGTAATTAATTAATTAGGTATTTGGACGAGGTCACGCGGATGCAGATTTTGATGCGAATGTTACAGTCCAACATAGAAGTAGTGTAAGCATTATGTATCGTGACTCCGTAGTCAGCGTGTTCTTCAAACCGTAATATATTCATAAGTACACATCTTCCTAAGTAACTATAATGGTAAATTTGACTTGACACCAGTTATATAATTAATTTGTTAAACAAATGCTCTAAAACCGTGGTGCGAGGTGGGGCGGGCTGAAGTTAATAGTTTTAGTCCCGGTAAACCAAAAAATAGGTAGGTATCTACGTGGACTCTGTTTAGTGCGCTTAGGTTTCCGTACAAAAAATGAGAAAAGAACACTAATGATACGACGCTCTCTGTCTGTACGTTCGGTCTCAGCGCTACATCACAGGAACTAACTAGGTATGCTATCTATTTGAAGTTAGGAATAAGAGTAGTTGAAAAAAGACCAATCTGCATACTGTATAGGATTGTTTTGTTTAAATTATTTTCGCTAGTATAAATCTAAATTACTAATGGATGAGGGGCAAACATTCACAAAGTCTAGTCACATTAGTATAAAAAATATTATTTTGTAGTCCAAGTAGGGTTGGAAACGTTATGTTTGTTATTACAGCAATTAAATTTATATTTATAGAGAAAATTGAGGTACCTATTTATCTCTGAAGTATGCCAAATGAAACATTTAATATTATTAGGGTGTATGTATATATATGTATATATACATATGAATATAAATATTACATTAAAAATGAATCTATACATCTATCTGTTTTTGTTTAATCTTACAAAAATATAATTGTGTTCATAGTTATGTTAAGTTTGCACCTGACTTATTCAACGCCGACTTGGGTACATACCAAGTTCAAGCTTACCGTACCCAGGTGGTAGGTACCTAAATTTGATGATTTATTTCCTATCTTACATTTAGTGAATATGCATATTGTGTAGTAATGACACGAAACTTTCTAGTTAGACATATATACTATTATAAAGTTGTTAAAATTAAATGCCTGTGTATGGAAGATATTTTTTTTAAATGTAAAGGACTGTTTGGAGGTAGCTGAATCGAAAAATATGTTTTATGTATGTTTGAACGTGCCCTTGTAGCTTCATAAAAAAGAGGAGTTACGTCTTTTTTTCCTCCACCTACGAAGATGCGGGCATCTTCTTCTAGTCATTTTATAAAAAAAACGTATTTTAATTGTAATGTACCTTATTGGTGTGCGTTTCTAAATAAAGGATAATCCGTATATTTTTTTTTTCCATTCTGTTACCTATAATTTAAATATTGAACGTTATTATTATATTATTTTTCTCTGTGTACCTCGTGAACGCAATAGCTGTGAAGCTTCAGAAACGTTCATCTCAAATCAGATAAAATAAGCGTAATAATCCGTGTAATATTTTTTTAATTTCAATGAGTGATAATCGCGGTAATGTATGGGAATAATCCTAGTGTTTTTTATTATTAAGAGCAAGTATCTATACCTGGTCTATGTAACAAAATTGGAAAATTAAATGCTTTTGACGCAGGAGTACACATTGATATAGGTACGTAGGTAGATATTAGTTATACTTAAAAACTTTTTTAGAATTTAATCGAATTTAAATAAATGACATCCAATTGTTCACATATAATTAAATTATGCTAGTAGGTAGAAAAAGTAATACCATACTGATATTATATTATGTAAGGGACCTGTCTAGTATTATTTTTTTACTATTATATGGACTTTCTATGCAAATTGTCACTTTATTGGTCTTGATCGTGTACTCGTGTTTTGATAATAAACCTAGTTAATCGTTGTGTTTATAAATTGTTTTCTAAATACCGAACCTGTACACAAACACTCACGCAAAGGTGTCATGCAAGTCGTTATCGTAATTTGATTTTTATTGCCTAATTGTTTACGGTAAATTCTTAACATACTGTATAAAATAGGTGATATTAGAACCTTCGAAGACAGCAGTTGAAGAAATACCAACTAGGTACCTATGTAGGCAAGTAAGTAGCAATCTTTTGTCAGTGACTAGGTACCGCTAAAAAAACGCACTTTCACTTATTCTTGTAGATATACATTTTCTAACAACGATTAAAAAACAAAAATTAAGTAAATGCCGTTCCTACCGACATTGATAACACTTCCGAGACCAATTTTAAAGTACCGTTGTATTAGATCGACTTTCTGTGTATATGATTCAAAATAGATACCTATTTAAATTAGGTAATACAAAAATGTACCGTACTTAAAATAAGAGTAGATAATTACATAGGATTTTATTTCATGTTCATGAATAGGTACCTGCGTATTTAAATTATGTCATTTAATAAGGGTAAACATCCCAATGTTTGACACCCAAATATTTGACTCCGTTTTTCACCTGTATTGCCCAATGAATGAAGGATGAAGGTGTCAACTATTCTGACTGTGCCGAGCATTTGGCTATTTACCTTATGATCATTTATAGGAAATTTAAGGAAACGGTTCGATTAAGATAATGTTAGTCGTGACTGATGCATCTCAAAGAAATCGCATTGCGTTGAGCTGATGGACTTACAACTATTCAAGCTTAGTACTTTCATTATAAACCTTCTAATTTATTACTTACGTATGTTTATTTATGAACATCTAACTCGGAGCAATTGAGTTCTGATAATGAAAACACTAATAGATATAGATAAAATTAAATTATATTAAAGTCTGTTTTTTTATGCGAAAATAGATTATTTAGGTAGTAAAGGGCGTTTTATACTTACATTATCAGAGTTCGTTTCATTGTTTTTCGATTCAACGGATCGCAACTTCAACGCACTATCTTGTCTTGGGTACGAGCTAGGTGACCGGGAGATATAGCGGTTAGAAAGTCTTCTAGCAAAATTGCTTTTGAAGTCTTCACATCGCATTATGGTCTCCACTGGTCTGCCGAACTCTTCTTCCTGCTTTACAGTCAAGCAATCTTGCATGTACATCGTTATTTTAATATTCAGTCATATTTCAAATTAAAGACACTTGTTTGTTGAAGAGCTCTTGTTGTTTGTAGTTTTTCGGAAATTGAATAAAACGGGCCGACCAGCGCTCACCCAGCCCTTGATTCAACACAACCGTTAGCGGTTAGATTACATATCCCACTGCCGCGCTCGCGCTCGCTCTCGCCCATCGCCCACCTGGCCCATACCTGCCGTCTACGGCGGCAGACGGGGTGGAGCAGAACATTGTCAACAACTTACTTCCAATTCAACCTATACTAAGTAAATTTACAATATTTATAAGAACGAATGTTAAAATGATTACATTGGTAACGATAACTTTACGGCTTGAGGTATGAAAAATAGGTTGAGCTAATAATAATCATGCGCAATCTGAAAAAGAGCCATCTATCGGCAAGTTTCTGCACACTTTACCAGCCAGCCAGAGTTAATTGTAAATGGAGTAGCTCGACGTGCGGCAAACTAACCTTGCGTTCTTTGAAAAACGGTAATAGTATTACGCCTCAGGTAGAGATGTCGCTTACAGACACAAATGACTAATGTCATACACAATGCATCATTTAATTCGTGTATCTAAGCGACATAGTCTTTTTCTCATCTTATTTACCATGGTACAGTCCAGTTCAAAGATATATTTACAATTGAGGATTCCAAAATATATATTTAACAAAGTAAGTAAATAAATATAACACTTACTGACTTACAAAGCATACATGTGAGAGTTTCATCTTTTCACACAATGATCCATAGTTATGTTTACAGTCTTTCATTCATAGAACATTGTCACATACTGTGATAAGTATATAAGGTGGGTGGACCATGGAAGGCCACTGTAACGAATAAACAGTTTTTATTCGGTCATTTACTGGATAAATGAAAGAAACAACGTATTAAATAACACTTTGTTTTATTGTGTAACATATAAATTACTTTTTTTTATTCTAGATGCAATTACTATTTATTATACTTAACTTTTATTAAGCTCTTCCAAACGGCCTTGCAAGGAACAGGGCTCCATACAAGGCCAACATTATAAATCAGTCGTTCAAGTTAAAACTAGAGTTGTAATAATCAAAATATCCGCTTTTACTAAAACTACATATAAAGCTCTGTCATTTAAACGAAACATTAAATGCTTAACATATTATAATCTTCTTAAAAAAACTCAACGAACATTCCTTGAACACCAACGTATAACTAAGAATATATTAATCGAAATTATTTAGAAAATATAGTAAAGAGCATTATATCGATGACAAAAAAACTGGCAATGCGTTTTAGAATAAAATAATTTAAAAAAAATGACGTATAAATCGCTCTCTTATGGGTCCGTTCTTTGTAAGGCCAATGTCTATTCAGTCTGAGTTAAAAAGTTGAATAACCTTATCAATAATAAAATTTTAAACATAAAGCATTGATTCAACTTTCCCGGTACGTATTTGAACTAAAAACTAAGCGTTCATATTTACATGATTTGTAAATGTTCCTAATAAGGCCCATGTACCCTAGCAAGGCCAACCGTCAAATTTTTGATTGGCCTTATAAGGAACCACCGGCTTTCATAGGAACACTACCGATATTTTACCTGAAATCGAAGCAAAATTATTATTTCTTTCTTTAGTACCATAACAAATCCTTATATGAAAAATTAACAGTTTAAAAAAATAAGATAATAATAGGTTATTTACATTAAAAAAATCCTTTTGCTGTGCGCGCGAATTACAATTTTAACATCGACGACCGAAGTCTACGAAGCGAGGGTCCTCACTCACAAAATAGCGACGCGAGCGACTCGCCGCCGCGTCTTTATCCTTAAGTTTGATGGAGCTTAGTGTCAGTGGAAGGAATTTGTCATCACACGACAATAACTATGACTTTCTCATAGTTGGCCTTCAAAGGAGCATGGGCTTCCATGGTCCACCCACCTTACATAACAATTATATACTCAAAGTGCCATATACATATATCTAACGTTACAAGCAACACTTGAAACTTCACGTTCAGCGTAAATTTTTAGGGTTCTTTAGCCATAATGGCAGAAACGGAACCGTTATAGTTTCGTCATATCCGTATAAGATGTTAACATTTTTTCTATGGGATCAAGACTTCATGAGATATGGAGGGAAGAAGATGGACAATAAGGAAAAAACACATTTTTTTAAGTAAGTATGGCACATATATTCCTAAAAATAAATTTCCTAATTTTATTGACGCAGTCAGGTCTTTTGTTTTTATTTTATATGTACCGTTTAGTTAAAATTATAAGTCAATAAATTTCGCAATCTTTATGGGGGTTATTGAGGAGCTTGCAAATATTTATTACAATTAAATTAAAATTTAGTAGGAACGGCTTGCTAACCAACTTTAAATCGTTATAGTTCCTAACTGTTCATTCAAAATTGAAAATGATAAAAGAAACCTAATAATGATTTTCTTCTTCCCCACTCGACATAGTAAGTCAATTTTATTTTTTTTCTTTTTCACAATATGTTGTCTCATTATCGCCATTTCCATCATTTTCATGTCTTTAGTGACATTTAGACAATTAAGACGAATCGATTGACGTAAGAATCATCAAATTCGGTCCATGCGTTTGGTCTCTAGAGTTCCAGATAGGAACAAACACACATACATACATAGATTTTGCGTCGCACAGTCGGGTAAAAAGCGCAGTTTTACGGCAATAGCACAAAAATGGTATCTCCGATCATGTTGAAATTAATTTTCGTTAATAGTATTTATTAAGTTTTATCTTTGTATTTATTATATTTTTTGAACATGTTTAGGAAATAGAGGGGGTGGACGGACACAATTTATGCTACTTTCAGAGCGATTATTTCCGAAAATATAAAGTGAATAAAAAAAAAGAAAAACTGGAATGTTTTCGACAGTTCTTCTAAATATTTTTAAAGAACATATTTATTATAAAAAAAACTCAGCGTCGGTTACATGTAGGCTCTAGATATACTTTTTATTATTATATAATAGCCCACCCGCCGAACACCAAACACTGCCTATCAGTGGAGAAAAAACTCGTGTAAAGGCGAATTTTGGTATAGTTGTAGGAAATGGTGTTTTAGACGACATACTAAAAGTGCTGATGGGTGGGGGTGAAGCTAACGGGTGGAGGGGGGTGTAAAAGACTTTTTTAGTTTTTCGTAAATAACTCATAAACTGTGCCCTATAGCAAAAAATGTTCTCAGATATAAGTCATTTACATAAAATTTTCTACAAAAAAGATTCTTTCATGTTTTTCTCTTAGATCAATATTTCAGGAGATATGGAAGGAAGAAGATGGACAATAAAGAAATAAACACATTTCTTTAAGTATGGCACATATAGATGTATAGAAGATGTATATATGTATAGAAGAGTCATAAGAGAAGCAAAAAAATCTGCTGTGCAATTAGAGATTGCCAATGTTAAGTACTAATCCAAAGGCATCTGGAATATCGTGAATAAGCTCAGAAATACACGTCTTGTACACGCCATCATGGGCGATTGATTTATTAACCGACTTCCAAAAAAAGAGGAGGTTATATGTTCGACTGTTTGTATATACATATATATATATATATTTTTGTGTGTTCTCCGATTACTCCGCCAATAGGGTTTATGCATGAATTTTTTTATCGCTTTTCTGAACTAAATATCAAAATACCGTAAAACCGATATCAAAATGTGAAATTAAAATTTAAATCGGCCAAGAAATACGCAAGATATAGGCATTTTAAACTACTAATTAGACAGAGAGGTCCGACATGCACTGTTACGTCATGGTGCACTCCGGCCGTATAAACTCCATATTAAATTCTGTTTTACTAGAAAGAGATAGAATGAAATGTTTGATGGCTTATATCTTGGTTATTTTTATAGTTACTCGAAAAAATATTTTTGTTTAATGTTTGTTACATGAATGAGCTTTTAATAAAGCAAAAATTTAATTTCATGAATATTCCCTATTGTGGACTGATTTTAAAAATCATTTTTTTATATGAAAACTAAGGTGGTCCCATTGCCACCAAGTTGGGATCTGATGATGGGATCCCAGGGAAATCAAGGGCAACCCTCAATTTTTATAGGCACTTATAATGTTTATCATATATTTTCTTAAGCTATTTAAGTATTTGCATATGGTAGTCATTATCTCATCACACTGAGCTGATGACGGAAGGATAGATCCTTAATGGTTAAGAGTCAAAGGATTTTTTTTTTTTAAATATATGTATTATAGGTAGGTACGTTAAGACTGTTAGTCATATTCTTTATAGTTTGCCCCTGAGGAGGTAGTCTCCTTATCACCAAGTCAGGATCTGATAATGGAATACCAGGGAAATCAAGAGAAACCCTCAAATATTGTAGACTCTAACAATGTTTTGTATATATATATTTTTAAAGTTATTCCGTTATTTTCGTCTGGTTGTCATCATTTCATGCTGCTAAGCTGATGATGGAAGGTACAAGTCTTTATTAACGGTCAAGAGTTGCGAGATATTTTTTTATATATTATGGGACTACCAAGTTTACAATTATTGCAATCAGCATTGGGGGAGTCTGATTCATCCCAAGCAACAGTTTTTAAATGGTTTAGTAAAATTTAAAACGGGTACAATGAATATGAATTAACCAACTTTTACATTTCTTACTTCCAAAGAGACTCGAGATGCAGGTAAAAAGCAAGTATAAAGTAGGCAATAGAGTGGTAGAGCACTCCCAGAAGGTTGCTGGCTTGTTTTCAGCCCACTTCACATCCGCTTCACAAGGTAATGCTGCAAATACCGGTGGTTTAGATGAAGTAACGCAATGTTTAAAGTTATATAACACGAAATATCATAATGACATCTTTTGGACACCATATATATCGCTTGAGGTACTTAATACAGTTGGAACTTGCGATACTAAATACAATAAATCATGTCGCCATAATGAGATGCCTACTTTAATAATCAAAGAGTGTTGGCGGAAAAGTTTGCAATTCTTTTCAACGAATATTTTGATGACTCTTTTTTTCCAGTGCAACTGAAAGTGGCCAAAATTATTCCCGTATATACAAAAGGAAAAATAAATATCCAAAAATTTTCGCCCTACAGCTCTTCCACCAATAATTTCGATATTTTTTGAAAAGCTCCTTAAATTACGTTTCTTAAAGCATCTCCAGGTTAATGAAATAATAAACTCGACATAATTTAGATTCCAAAAAAGCTGAATACGACAAGTGCAATTGAATACTCTAATGGCATGTTACTTAATCTATTAAAAACTTTATATTCAAATAGAAATATAAACTACGTTAAGAGGGTGTATACCTGCTTAACTGGCAACGTCGCATTTTTTTTGGTATTTCTTGATTATTTAAAAAAATGTGAATGTAACTTGAACATGTTTTCAATTCATTCATTACGTTTTCGGTAGTTAAGCTGACACAATGCAAAATTTCATGATAAAAAAGAAATTATGTCTATATGTTGTTTTGTAAGAAAATAAAGGCAAAAGCTATGAGTACATGAATTCAACACAATATAAATACTATAAATGTAGGGTATGTATTGAACATATATTTAAGTTTCATTCAAATACCGCAAAATAATGAAGCAAGAAGAAAAAATATGCAACGTTGCCAGTTAAGCGGGTATAAACGCTCTTAATCAAGCAAAGTTAATAGACCAAATCGATTACAGTAAAACTAAACTTAAACAAAACCAATAAAACTTAACCTAAAAATATAATTGGGAACATTGAGTTTCCCAAACGTGTTCATATTATATTTTTTCCCGACAGTATACGTTATGTAAACTCAGAATCTACAGACAGACGATTCATTTTTATGCCGTGTTGGTTTTTAGATATTTTTTTTTAAATTCTCGATGTGACATTTGTTCAATCCAGTCGAACTTATACATTTTTACTTTAGTCCATAGTTTAAAAGAAAAAAAAAGGAAATTAAAAAATGAAATGTGACACTGTCATTGTCAAATGAATTAACGGATTTGTTTGTTAGTTACGTTTGCTTTGATTCGTCAAGAAGGTCGGATTTGAGCGTTCCTGTCAATAGCAAGTCCGGTGAAAATTCAAATTTGATTTTATTAATTTGTTAGCATATCCAGTTTGCTGCTCTGCAATTTAGTTTTCCGTTTGTATATTTTTTCATTTTGTACATTCATTTTATTCAAGCGGCTGGCTTAGACGTTTTTTTACAATGTTCTCTGACTCGGAGCCGCCGGAGCCTGGCGGCAGCGAGTATGAGCCGTGTGAGGATTCGCCTAGGCCAGTTAAAGTTGGGAGCCAACGGCTGATAAAGAGAGGCGCTGAAGATAGTCGCGAAGATCCTATTCACCCTAAAAAACCTGCGATTAATTATCCAACAACCAAATCGCGATGTTATAAGTGCGGGGAAAACCATGAAGGTTTTTCGTGTACGGTGACAGCATTTTCCTGCCTGTTTTGCTCAGGAAATCATTGTGCCAATAATCAGGCTAATCCTGAGCATCACAGACAGCGAAATATAAAATTGGCTATGTCTCAGGACAATTTATCTTACATGGAAGCTGCAGCTCGCTATCCCGGTGTCAGAAGGTCTTTTGCGGAAACTGCATACGCTTCTTCTCCTCGCGTTCAATTGTCTGGACCTTCACCTCCTTCACGTTCCGTATCTCAACCTCCGAATATTATGGCACTCAAAAATTATGGTATGTAGTATTATAGCCAATGACCATTATGGAAAATGAATATTATGGCAATCAAAAATTATGGTATGTGATATTATAGCCATTGACCATTATGGAAAATAAATATTATGGCACACAATAATTATGGCATAGGATATTAGGGAAAAAGGAAGGTTATAGCCAGTGAACATTATGGCAAATTAAATTAGTACAAATGGAATTATGTGAAATGAATGCATCCCATTTATTCTGCTTAAAGTGTGGTACAGTCATAGGTCACAATGTAAAAAAAAAGTTTCACACACTTTACCCGTATCAGGTATGCAAAATATTTGTTTTTATTTTATGTAATACCAATGCAAATAAACAAAAAGTAGTGGTCGAACCAGATCAATTAATAGATTTAACATGATAATTATTATACGTCAAAACTAAAAATAACAATATAAAATTAATATTTAACAAGTCATATTTATATGTCATATTTTACACCTATTTAAGTGGTCAAAGTATTGGTTTACGGAGTAGAAACAGCGCTGTATTAACCAATTTTTAAATCTGCTTTATTAAAGGCAAATTTAAAAGCAATTTTTTAATGTCTTCTCATAATCCATTATAAATAGTAATGTTCATACAGTAAGTGTTTCTACTATATAACTTTGTTCTTTTAGCCGGTATTATCAGACGGTTAGGATACCTGGTATTAAATTGGCACATTTCTCTACACGTTTTGAACAGCCCAGGGTGAGTTTTAACAAATATGCAATTTTCATAAATATACATACACGGTACTGTCAATAGTTGTAGATCTTTAAACAAGGGACTGCAAGATGTTTGAGCATTTACGTTACATATTGCCCTTATGCACTGTTTTTGTGCTATTAGTGCCCGATTCGCATGGTACGAGTTACCCCATAGTAGGATACCATATTTATGAAGGGAACACACATAGCCGTGGTACGCTTGTAGCGTCACTTTTTGCTACTATTTTTTACAAGACGCCAGAGAGCATAAGCAAACGAGTTAATTTTATTTCATAACTTATCAATATGTTCGTTCCAGGCCAGGAGCATCTGTTATCAAAGGTAATTCCTAGAAAAGTGGTTTGCGAGGATTCTTTAATAACTTGACCCTCAGAAGATATTTCTACAGGGTGTTTGCGACCCCCTTTATTTATATACTGCATAAACGTAGTTTTATTCAAGTTCATATTTAGATTGTTATTTTGCAACATTTTGTTATATCATTTATGCTCTTGTTGTATACTTGCACATGGTAACCAGGTATGACAATAGACACGTCATCGGAAAAAGCGTGCAGTTGAATTCTGTTATATCTGGAAGGTCAAATAAAAAAAAATGCAACATATCCAAAAGGTGAAAAACACGGACAATATTACCAAAACAATGTGGCACATAATAAAAGAGCGAACTAATAAATTACCGAGAAAGAATAAAGAAAATATCGAACTAGCGAAAATAACGAATAAAGGATCCGCAAATTATTGCAGACTCTTTCAACGATTTCTTTTTATCTGTAGGTGAAGAAGATTCAGAGACCGCGTCTGCCGCTGGGCATTCAGTTATCACTCCCACTTTTTTTTTATATTTCTCTAATATATTTTTATTAAAGTCGCCACCTATGACAACTTTTTTCTTAGCATCTTTGATAGTAACAATTTTTAAAAGCGTTTCCAATGATTTATAGAATACACTTGGATTCCTTTGGCTGTTAGGCCAGTATACAACTATGAGTAGCAAATTTACATGAGGAATTTCGGTCGCACAGGTTTCAAATATGTATTTAGAAGATAGTTTACTAATGTCTTTACGATCCACAAAGGGAATATTATTCTGTAGACACACGCACACACCGCCGCCTCTATGAATGCTTCTGTTGAACATGGAGGAGACTGTGTACCTTTCCAGTTGAAGTAGGTCTATTTTTTCTGTCGTGATCCAGGTCTCTGATAAACAGATAGCATGAATATTTTTATGACGGACAGACACACAGACAGACAGACATGACGAGTCTATAAGGGTTCTGTTTTTGCGATTTTGGCTACAGAACCCTAAAAAGGGTAGTAAAGTTGACGTTGAGAACTACAGACCAATTTCCGTCATATCCGTCTTTTCAAAGATATTTGAAAAGTCCATGCATTCGCGGATTACAAATTTTTTAGACAAATTTAACATAATTAATGAAGAGCAGTTCGGATTCCAGAAGCGAAAATCGACATCGCTGGCCGCATTTTCTGTAATGAATAAAGTTTTTGAATATCTGGACCAGTAACTGTGATTTTTTTTGACCTTAGCAAAACTTTGGACTTCGTGTCTCATGATATACTCCTTAAAAAGTGTGAACAATATGGACTAAGAGGATTAGTTCACGATTGGCTGAGAAGTTATTTGCATGGAAGAAGTCAGTTTGTGGAAATAACTAAAATTGATTCTGGCCATGTAGTACCCACGTCTAAATCGTCCATTAGGGTAAACGCAATCGGTGTACCACAAGGTAGCATCTTAGGGCCTCTACTTTTTATATTATACATTAATGACCTTCCAGATATAACAGAATTCAACTGCACGCTTTTTCCGATGACGTGTCTATTGTCATACCTGGTTACCATGTGCAAGTATACAACAAGAGCATAAATGATATAACAAAATGTTGCAAAATAACAATCTAAATATGAACTTGAATAAAACTACGTTTATGCAGTATATAAATAAAGGGGGTCGCAAACACCCTGTAGAAATATCTTCTGAGGGTCAAGTTATTAAAGAATCCTCGCAAACCACTTTTCTAGGAATTACCTTTGATAACAGATGCTCCTGGCCTGGAACGAACATATTGATAAGTTATGAAATAAAATTAACTCGTTTGCTTATGCTCTCTGGCGTCTTGTAAAAAATAGTAGCAAAAAGTGACGCTACAAGCGTACCACGGCTATGTGTGTTCCCTTCATAAATATGGTATCCTACTATGGGGTAACTCGTACCATGCGAATCGGGCACTAATAGCACAAAAACAGTGCATAAGGGCAATATGTAACGTAAATGCTCAAACATCTTGCAGTCCCTTGTTTAAAGATCTACAACTATTGACAGTACCGTGTATGTATATTTATGAAAATTGCATATTTGTTAAAACTCACCCTGGGCTGTTCAAAACGTGTAGAGAAATGTGCCAATTTAATACCAGGTATCCTAACCGTCTGATAATACCGGCTAAAAGAACAAAGTTATATAGTAGAAACACTTACTGTATGAACATTACTATTTATAATGGATTATGCGAAGACATTAAAAAATTGCTTTTAAATTTGCCTTTAATAAAGCAGATTTAAAAATTGGTTAATACAGCGCTGTTTCTACTCCGTAAACGAATACTTTGACCACTTAAATAGGTGTAAAATATGACATATAAATATGACTTGTTAAATATTAATTTTATATTGTTATTTTTAGTTTTGACGTATAATAATTATCATGTTAAATCTATTAATTGATCTGGTTCGACTACTACTTTTTGTTTATTTGTATTGGTATTACATAAAATAAAAACAAATATTTTGCATGCCTGATACGGGTAAAGTGTGTGAAACTTTTTTTTTACATTGTGACCTATGACTGTACCACACTTTAAGCAGAATAAATGGGATGCATTCATTTCACATAATTCCATTTGTACTAATTTAATTTGCCATAATGTTCACTGGCTATAACCTTCCTTTTTCCTTAATATCCTATGCCATAATTATTGTGTGCCATAATATTTATTTGCCATAATGGTCAATGGCTATAATATCACATACCATAATTTTTGATTGCCATAATATTCATTTTCCATAATGGTCATTGGCTATAATACTACATACCATAATTTTTGAGTGCCATAATATTCGGAGGTTGAGATACGGAACGTGAAGGAGGTGAAGGTCCAGACAATTGAACGCGAGGAGAAGAAGCGTATGCAGTTTCCGCAAAAGACCTTCTGACACCGGGATAGCGAGCTGCAGCTTCCATGTAAGATAAATTGTCCTGAGACATAGCCAATTTTATATTTCGCTATCTGTGATGCTCAGGATAAGCCTGATTATTGGCACAATGATTTCCTGAGCAAAACAGGCAGGAAAATGCTGTCACCATACACGAAAAACCTTCATGGTTTTCCCCGCACTTATAACATCGCGATTTGGTTGTTGGATAATTAATCGCAGGTTTTTTAGGGTGAATAGGATCTTCGCGACTATCTTCAGCGCCTCTCTTTATCAGCCGTTGGCTCCCAACTTTAACTGGCCTAGGCGAATCCTCACACGGCTCATACTCGCTGCCGCCAGGCTCCGGCGGCTCCGAGTCAGAGAACATTGTAAAAAAACGTCTAAGCCAGCCGCTTGAATAAAATGAATGTACAAAATGAAAAAATATACAAACGGAAAACTAAATTGCAGAGCAGCAAACTGGATATGCTAACAAATTAATAAAATCAAATTTGAATTTTCACCGGACTTGCTATTGACAGGAACGCTCAAATCCGACCTTCTTGACGAATCAAAGCAAACGTAACTAACAAACAAATCCGTTAATTCATTTGACAATGACAGTGTCACATTTCATTTTTTAATTTCCTTTTTTTTTCTTTTAAACTATGGACTAAAGTAAAAATGTATAAGTTCGACTGGATTGAACAAATGTCACATCGAGAATTTAAAAAAAAATATCTAAAAACCAACACGGCATAAAAATGAATCGTCTGTCTGTAGATTCTGAGTTTACATAACGTATACTATCGGGAAAAAATATAATATGAACACGTTGGGAAACTCAATGTTCCCAATTATATTTTTAGGTTAAGTTTTATTGGTTTTGTTTAAGTTTAGTTTTACTGTAATCGATTTGGTCTATTAAGTTTGCTTGATTAAGAGCGTTTATACCCGCTTAACTGGCAACGTTGCATATTTTTTCTTCTGCTTCATTATTTTGCGGTATTTGAATGAAACTTAAATATATGTTCAATACATACCCTACATTTATAGTATTTATATTGTGTTGAATTCATGTACTCATAGCTTTTGCCTTTATTTTCTTACAAAACAACATATAGACATAAATTCATTTTTATCATGAAATTTTGCATTGTGTCAGCTTAACTACCGAAAACGTAATGAATGAATTGAAAACATGTTCAAGTTACATTCACATTTTTTTTAAATAATCAACAAATACCAAAAAAATTGCGACGTTGCCAGTTAAGCAGGTATACACCCTCTTAACGTAGTTTATATTTCTATTTGAATATAAAGTTTTTAATAGATTAAGTAACATGCCATTAGAGTATTCAAATGCATTTGTCGTATTCAGCTTTTTTGGAATCTAAATTATGTCGAGTTTATTATTTCATTAACCTGGAGATGCTTTAAGAAACGTAATTTAAGGAGCTTTTAAAAAAAAATCGAAATTACTGGTGGAAGAGCTGTAGGGCGAAAATTTTTGGATATTTATTTTTCCTTTTGTATATACGGGAATAATTTTGGCCACTTTTAGTTGCACTGGAAAAAAAGAGTCATCAAAATATTCGTTGAAAAGAATTGCAAACTTTTCCGCCAACACTCTTTGATTATTAAAGTAGGCATCTCATTATGGCGACATGATTTATTGTATTTAGTATCGCAAGTTCCAACTGTATTAAGTACCTCAAGCGATATATATGGTGTCCAAAAGATGTCATTATGATATTTCGTGTTATATAACTTTAAACATTGCGTTACTTCATCTAAACCACCGGTATTTGCAGCATTACCTTGTGAAGCGGATGTGAAGTGGGCTGAAAACAAGCCAGCAACCTTCTGGGAGTGCTCTACCACTCTATTGCCTACTTTATACTTGCTTTTTACCTGCATCTCGAGTCTCTTTGGAAGTAAGAAATGTAAAAGTTGGTTAATTCATATTCATTGTACCCGTTTTAAATTTTACTAAACCATTTAAAAACTGTTGCTTGGGATGAATCAGACTCCCCCAATGCTGATTGCAATAATTGTAAACTTGGTAGTCCCATAATATATAAAAAAATATCTCGCAACTCTTGACCGTTAATAAAGACTTGTACCTTCCATCATCAGCTTAGCAGCATGAAATGATGACAACCAGACGAAAATAACGGAATAGCTTTAAAAATATATGTATACAAAACATTGTTAGAGTCTACAATATTTGAGGGTTTCTCTTGATTTCCCTGGTATTCCATTATCAGATCCTGACTTGGTGATAAGGAGACTACCTCCTCAGGGGCAAACTATAAAGAATATGACTAACAGTCTTAACGTACCTACCTATAATACATATATTTTAAAAAAAAATATCCTTTGACTCTTAACCATTAAGGATCTATCCTTCCGTCATCAGCTCAGCGTGATGAGATAATGACTACCATATGCAAATACTTAAATAGCTTAAGAAAATATATGAAAAACATTATAAGTGCCTATAAAAATTGAGGGTTGCCCTTGATTTCCCTGGGATCCCATCATCAGATCCCAACTTGGTGGCAATGGGACCACCTTAGTTTTCATACAAAAAAATGATTTTTAAAATCAGTCCACAATAGGGAATATTCATTAAATTAAATTTTTGCTTTATTAAAAGCTCATTCATGTAACAAACATTAAACAAAAATATTTTTTCGAGTAACTATAAAAATAACCAAGATATAAGCCATCAAACATTTCATTCTATCTCTTTCTAGTAAAACAGAATTTAATATGGAGTTTATATGGCCGGAGTGCACCATGACGTAACAGTGCATGTCGGACCTCTCTGTCTAATTAGTAGTTTAAAATGCCTATATCTTGCGTATTTCTTGGCCGATTTAAATTTTAATTTCACATTTTGAAATCGTTTTTACGGTATTTTGATATTTAGTTCAGAAAAGCGATAAAAAAATTCATGCATAAACCCTATTGGCGGAGTAATCCGAGAACACACAAAAAAATATATACATATATAAACAGTCGAACATATAACCTCCTCTTTTTTTGGAAGTCGGTTAATAAATCAATCGCCCATGATGGCGTGTACAAGACGTGTATTTCTGAGCTTATTCACGATATTCCGGATGCCTTTGGATTAGTACTTAACATTGGCAATCTCTAATTGCACAGCAGATTTTTTTGCTTCTCTTATGACTCTTCTATACATTCTAATATATTAAGTCCGGTATTCCAAAATAGATACATTGCTGGACAACTTATTAATGTTACAGAGGCACCGCTTCATTTTACTAGAAGTCATTATACCATTAGTCACCCATTTAATGGCATGTTGTTGCTTTGACCTGTATCTGCTTTTCTTTTTTTGAAATGATCGACAAACGTCATCGGTGAAAGTTTTTATAAACACATTAATACCCATTAAATTTTTGCCTTGTGATTTCTGTCGAAACTTACGCAAATTTTTTGATGTGAATTGTCTTCTTTCTAATGCTACAGTTGTAGCTTCTATTTTTAATTCTCAATGTCTAACTTATATCTACTGAAAATGGCAGCATGTCCATCAGCTAAGCCGTTATGATCTATTCCCGTTTCCCTAACCAAGTCGATGGGCATTTGCCGGGTATAGTCAGGTAGTTATCAATGCATGATTGAGAGTTCATTAATAAGATGCCTATGGTTGTAACATCGTAATAAGCCCAAAAAGTCATTACAATGTTTTTCTTTTTCGAGGGTCTAGTGTACCAGGTTTATAATTCTAAAGGTTCATATTAAGCATTTGTATTCAGAGTGTACATCCCATCAAAAACATAACATGTAAAAAAATTGCCAAGTCTCGCAACCTCTTCTATCACAAAAAGTTGTAAGATTTAATAACCAAGTCGGTTAATTTATTCAGTAGTACCTATCCTACTGTCAAAGTGTAAATCCCATCAAAAACATAACATGTAAAAAAAATGCCAAGTCTCGCAACCTTTTCTATCACAAAAAGTTGTAAGATTTAATAACCAAGTCGGTTAATTTATTCAGTAGTACCTATCCTACTGTCAAAGTGTAAATCCCATCAAAAACATAACATGTAAAAAAATTGCCAAGTCTCGCAACCTTTTCTATCACAAAAAGTTGTAAGATTTTGTGGCTAACGTTGATATGCAATTAATAACCACATTTAAACATATATAAAGTTTATTCTAACTTCGACACAGTTCACAGAATTATGACAATAGATTACGGAAGAAAGAAAGTAACACAGTGCACGGAAGAAGGAGAAATAGAGAAAATGTACATTCCGCGTAAGCGTAACAGAGAGCGGTACGGGGGAGCGCGCGCAGCCTCTCGGCGTCGGATTGCTAGATCGACTGGTGGGGCCAGTAAAAGCGAGGCGAGCGCGAAGGTGCCCGAGCCGTATACCGTTAGGCGATAACGTGCGGCAGCGCGCGGCGACAAGAAGCGGTGCGCACTCGAACAAATTATTATATCTTAAAACTAACATAAAAATCAAGAAAACATATATTGCCACAATTTAATAACCAAGTCGGTTAATTTATTCAGTAGTACCTATCCAGGGAAGGATCTACCCCACACCTTTGGATTCCGGGAGTGGGTAGTCAACGTGAATAAATGTCCAGATGGACCGGCTGTCTATGTGGCAAAATGTATAAACGTCATAATGCCCCAGTGTCAAAATGTACACATCAATTGTGGTCACAATGGTGTAGTGACAAATGGTACACATCTCAAAATACAAGTGCAACAAAAGGTGTTATAGACAAAATGCTCGATTGATATAACGAGCTTATGTTTGAATGAATAACTGACAAAAAATTCAATGTTTTTATGACATGGAAAATTATTACGACACATTGACCTCTATATATATTTGCCACAAGAGGCTATAGACTGGTTGCGAAACCTGGATGTAGATTTATAAATTCCTACAACGCCCTCTTGCCATACGATTAAATCCTTTCGGCGGTTAAGGACCAAAATCAGAAATGACAATATCTACAAATGACTACACCTTTAAACGTCTACTTCTACAAAAGGATACTTCTTGAAATTACTACCTCTACAAAATAGCTATTTCGTTATACTCAATCTATAGAGTATATACAATTAATCTTATTTTGGCGTCGGTGCCATACAAAGAATGTGTAAAATATTGAAAATTGACGATTTTAGTAAGTTGTGACACGATGGCACCGACTCCAAAATAACATTAATTGAATATACTCTATGGATTGAGTATACAAACGGTTACTTGTAAGTAATTTGAAGAAACTGAATTATGACGTTATTTTTTACTTTTTAGTTTTTTTTGGAGTCGGTTTTATTGTTTTGTTTAAAAGTTTATTTATTTTACACTTTTTAGTTAATCGTTACTTAATTCGTACAAGCCCAAAGACGGCTAGGATACATTATTTTATTACATAAATCTGGTGCCTACCTGCCGGCTCCATCATCAAATCAATTCGATGGTACCATTCTCATCAGGAACATTTAAATTTGTGACTATGAAGTTGCTTCGCCAAATTAATCAAGATATTTTGTCGCCACCCGTAAATCATTTATCATTGAGGAGTTCCGATGGCATTCTGTGGTCTTCTGCATCAGTTCCACTTCACCAATTTACACTTTCTGAATGCAAATGCTTATTATGTTTCTTATAATACCAAAATCGCTATATGTATGCCTACAATATTTGAGGAGTTCCTTCAATTCCTCATGGATTCCATCATCAGATCTTCACCAAAATTAAATGGGACCAACTAGAAAGTACCTTCTATAAAACCAAAAAAAATATTTTGAAATCGGTCAAATAGTCTTTGAGTAATCGGTGAACATCCATACAAAAAGAAAAAAAAAAAAAACATTCCGTCGAATTGGGAACCTCCTCCTTTATGTCGGATAGACGGGCTTAAAACAGCAACTAGTAAGTTTTACCAAACAATAAAGTAAAGAATAGTTCAGAATTGTATTTTTTTCCGCGTAGCGTAGGGTTAATAAGAACTACTGATAGATAGCTAGATCTCTCTATCCTAGCCATTCGCGCCGTCGCGCCCGGCGTGCGCGTACCATGAACCGCTCAGCCTATACCAACGCGATTCGAACGCAGAGTTATAGTAAAAAATATTTTTCTAGAGCGAATCCACTTAGCTTTGTACCCGATGAACAATACGTATTGTCTGCATTGTTAACTGTGGCCACTACTGCCACTTCGAAATGTAAGGCGTTGTAAGTGACTTTTACTTTTACAATAAATGAGTCTTTAAGTCAAATAAAATAAGGTTTTTACTATCCTCCAGCTCCATCATCAAATCAATTCGATGGTTCAATTTTCATTAGGACTATTTCAATTTGCGGCCTATGAAGAAGCTCAGCTTTTTTAATCGAGTTGTATCTCGTCGCCAACCGTAAATCACTTATCATTGAGGAGTTCCAGTGAGCTTCTGTGGTCTTTTTCATCATTTCCACTTCTCTAATGTATACGGTCTGAATGCAACTGCTTATTATGTTTCTTATTATACCAATATCGCCATAATTATATGTATGCCTACAATATTTAAGGAGTTCCTTCAATTGCTCATGGATTCCATCATCAGATCTTCACCAAAATAATATGGGAACACTTGGAGATCTGTCCAAGCTGAGAAAAATAAATAAATCGGTCAATTAGTCTACAAGTAATCGGTGAACGAACATAGATAAAAAAAAAGATTCCGACGAATTGAGAACCTCCTCCTTTTTTGGGAGTCGGTTAATAAAAAATAAATAAAGTCAGTTAAATTAATGTACATATACAATTCACGTTAGAAACAATACGGCAGCAGTTGAATGTGGGTTTTGGTAATAGCGGTATTGCAGAAAAACTACCAGTTATACAAAAGAGATTTCTCTCGCGCATAAGCCTTTTTCCGCTTATGAATTCCTGGTCCAAAATCGGGCACAACGTCTCCTACCTATGTTTGGCTTACCATTGGAAATACATTTCACCTAACGTGAAATGGTGGAAACTCACTTCGCGTTTTATAAATAAAATAAGGGGTAACACCACAGTGCAATTATTCAGTAAAGAAATGATGCATAGACTTTGTTTAGAGAATATTATTTTCATTATTGGCTACTTAAGTTACGGTTGGTATTTCTTTGCAGTTGCGGCCCTTTAACGTTTATGCATTCCTGGTGACGAAGCAATAATACTTGTGCATTCTTACTACCTATGAGAATGTTTATTGAATACAAAATGACTTATGATTTTCGTTTTAACGAGATCATCTTCAATCATATACAACCAAGTTACGGTTGTTATACCTTTGCTGCAATGGCCTTCTGGTGTTTATGAATTCCGGGTATAAAATCAGCTTGGCAAGTCTGACACTTTGGGTTTCCCCAACCAGGGTTTAACGACAAACAGTCGCATTATTTTTATGAGATGAGTTACCGTAGTAAGGGAAAGAGGTGATTCTCAGTAACAAAACAAAGTTAGGTTTCATTTTGCCAAACAAATTTTAAATCTACGCAATCTAGCTACGATTTATATTTCTTTGCTGTCTTTCTTGTGGAAAGCGAGCAGTGTCGACATTGCTCCGTCCTACTAGGACATTATAACGTAGCAAGAGATTCTTACCATTGAAACTTCATCAAATATATTAACTGCCTTATTCGGTTGTAATAAAGTCGGATTTAGAGTCATGCAGCTTGCAAACTCACCTCACATCGTGTGAAATTTGGGCGTGGCTGCTGAAATGGGCGTTCCCTGAAATCATATTGAAAGGGAAAATGTGTACGAGTGTAATATGAAGTCCAATAGATTAGTCCTAAAATCTGCATACACATTTACAAACTTTAAATTGACATAAAAGTATATGTATAGGTACTTGTTTGATTTGATTTCGTATGCTAACATATATACTTATACAAAAACAAAAGCTTTGCAACCTCTGCAACATATTGTCGGGGATAGTGCAATACTGCGTATCTAGTACTTGTGGATAAAGTTTAAATTTCTAGTAAATACGTAACATCTGTGTGAATATATAGAATCTTATCAACATGTATTTGTAATAGTTACGAGGTATTGCAGTATCCCCGAGGATATGTAATATATCGTGATATAAGTATTTTTATGCCTACAATACAACTTCGTTCGCGGAAGAGGATACAGCCATAATCTTATTTTTTAGTTCACCATAGTCGGGTAAAAGTATAATATAAGTAGGTATAAAGTAAAGTATAGAAGTAGTAATCACTGACCGGCCGACCCTTATTGACGGGGCTAATTCAGTGATCTCTTTATAGCGAAATACAGTCTGGGGGAAATGCACACATCAAATGCATTTTACTACTACACTGACATTATTTTTGTCTCGCTCTTACACTGCATACAGGCCATACAGCCATGGCATAGCGTGGGCCGAGATTGGTGCGGCACACATATGCCACACGTATGCAGCGGACGGGCGAGAAAAAACACTAAATTTCATTCACCGTGAACGTAGTTTCGATAAAAAAAATCAATCTGACTGACAAAGTTACTTAGTACAGTCTTCTAGCATCAATATCTGCCATAGAAAATCGGTCAGCCGTGTCAAAATTGATAGTTTTTTTAAACGTGTAGGGAGTTTTTCATAGGCTATCACACAAACCTATCTGCATTTACCCACAGACAGCAGAGTTGTGCCCTAAGGCTATATTCATAGGATACCAGTTACTTCTAAGCGGACCCACATACCTATATGCATTTACCCACAAACAGCAGAGTTGTGCCCTGAGGCTATATTCATAGGCTACCAGTTAATTCTTAGCGGACCCACATACCTTTATGCATTTACCCACAGACAGCAGAATAGGGACAATGCATGATTTTTTATTTCTGCTTATTAAAAGCTGTGATTCATGTTACAATAAGTAGACAAAAAAATCGAATAACTATAAAAATAGCCAAGATATAAGCCATCAAACATTTCATTCTATCTCTTTCTTGCAAAACGCAATTTAATATGGTGTTTATATGGCCGGAGTGCACTATGACGAAACAGTGCATATCGGACCTCTCTGTCTAATTAGTAGTTTAAAATGCCTTTATTATGTTCTTGGCTGATTTTAATATTAATTTCACATTTTGAAATATATTTTAGGGTATTTTGATATTTAGTTAAGAAAAGCAAAAAAAAATTATGCATGTACCCTATTGTACCCTGAGGCCGTATTCGTTAGCAAATGCTTCAAAACGGAATGGCACACTACTTTCAGAGAGTACAATACAACGTCCACACGGTGTTCGAAGTATGTTTATATGGTTGGAATTCGTTTTTTGGCCCAACACAAGTACTGTATACCTGTAAACAAGGCGAATAAAGCCACTGTCTTCATTGTGGACTAAAACGATAATATTGGATGTTACTAACTACAAACACATTTGTCACCCAAAGGGCAACTTTATTTTTAAAGCGAGAAGGCTCTCATTTAAATGGGTCTCTAGAGGTGTTATAATTATAAGCTTCCTTTACAAAGGAACAATTTGATCGTTACAAACAAAAATAATGGCTTTGTTTGCAGGTATGTTAGTAATTACTTCAGTCAAGAAAAATATAGCAACTAGTTATAGGAAGTATTCGGACGGCGGACGCCATGTTCTCGTCGAATTGTGATAAGTAGTACTTTTCTTTATACCGATGGATTTAACTTGGGCCACCTATTTCTAGCACATTATAGGTAAGTACACTAGAAAGTACTTTGTTTTCACATTATCATAATTGTCAATATAAGTAATCGTTATAGCGTTACAAAAGATTTCTAATAATACTACACCATAGATTTGTATTGAGAATGGCCAACATTGATGACGACTAGCTGGTAGTAGCAACTATTTCTACCCGAGTGTGTGGCTCTATTCAGACATACCACAAGCAAATAACAACGCAGCAACAAAAAGTGGTAACGCAGTGGTTATGTGTGAATAGTTGCGCTGCAGCTTCTTGCAGTTGCTTAAGGTGCGTCCACATTTGTATCATTTGCCCGATCAGATCTTAGTTCCGTGGCATGATCGCGTGTCACGATCACGCGTTTGGACGTTGCGCCGATCCGATCGCTCGAAATCCAGGTTGATACGCGTATCACACTTATATCGGACAAGCAAGGCAATGATCGCCGAGCCGTCAGTGAGCATCCAAGCAGCGCGATACGCAGTCATGCCACGGCACGGTGATCGGATACGAGCAAATGATACAAGTGTGGACGCACCTTTATGTGGTCGGACCGACCACACGGTTGCGTTTGACGGCTAAGTGTGGTCCGTGTGAATATAACTATTTATTGTCCTATAAATTACCGCCCGACCACGTGATTGTCGCTGTGGTGTGGTCCTTTGTCGTCCGATTGAAGTACGTCTGAATGGACCCTATGCATGTATGGCTCTTTCTTTGGTACGCTCTGTAGGTTAAACGGCTTAATTAATGCTATAGTATTTTTGTCGCTTCTGGAATTTCAGGAGCCCAACTCCCAACTATTGGGACATTTAATTTATTATTTCCATAACAATCTGCTATAAGCGGTCCATGCGCCATCTTGCGGCGAGTAAGAGCACCAGAGCAGTGCTAGTAAGCGGTGCCGACTCGGTAACCCTACTGCGGCGTCCTACTGCGCTGCTTTGCTGGTAGATGGCACTATAACAACGCCATCTACATGTTGATGATGAAATTGCATACCAGAGACCACCAGCACAGAAACACTTACAGTTGCCTACAATGATGCCTAGGCTTTCTGTGGAACACGGTTATCACGCCGTGCTGCCTAATAACAAAAAAAACCCTGCACAAGAGTTACAAAAGATCCGCTTTCAATTAAAAACAATCTAAATTAAAATCGGCTCATTCCTACGTTTTTGATCGGGATTTAAATAAGTTTTATGTCAAAAATAAACATGTTTGAGACAAGCCTTTACTGTCGACTATTATTTTCTTTGAACATCCACTACTAATTGAGACGATTCTGAAGTCCCAAACGCGATAGGATTGCGTTAGTCTGTTACAGAGTTCCTATGACCACTTTCCAGCCCCATCATCATATCTATATCTATATCATAATATTACATGACCATGTTTCAAATTATCGCGCACAGCTCGTATGGTTATATGGCTGCTGGCAGTGCTCATCGCTTGCGGTCAAGGACCAACCTGACTTTTGCCATGCCATCTAACAAGACGCAAACATATTCCAGGCGAGGTCGTTCACGGTACAGGCGGTTAAGTTGTGGAATGAGCTGCAGTTATCTTTCAGACAGTCGCAGTCTGTAGCATCACTCAAGACTAGATTGAATAAGCCGTGACTTTCCAATGATTTGTAAAATGGTAGAATACGATTTATATTTATTAAATATTATTACCGATTATATTTTATTTTGTTATTTTTATACATAAATATGTGTTTAGTTTAGTGTTTTATATATTTTGTACATCGTGTTAGTTTCTCTATCTTTCTATATCTTCACTAACTTGCTCAAAGGTTAACTGGAAGACTAATAGGGATAAGTTCGCCTTTGTACTTATATCTTTTCAGTTGATTGCACTTGTAACTGGTTACTATGTACAATAAAGTGCTTACATTCATTAATTCATACATTGTAGTAGTATGCCAAATTTTGGCTTAAACGGAAACGGATTTGACAACGTACTTATAGCCTGACAAACTTCGTTTACGTTTAAGACTTAGGGGCCTTAGGGCCCGGCCACGATAACGCGCGACCAGCGGCGCGGAAGCGAATTCTTAATACATTGCGTGTGATGCCAACTCACTGCAGTGCGGTGAGCGCCTCGACCACGCAATGAAGATACTTAATTCGCTCAACGCGCCGCGGGCGCCCGTCGCACGCTGTCGTGGCCGAACATGGGATAGTGTCGCTACAAACGGTTTACAAACGGCAATGACCCCAGTCGTTTTCCGGTTTCGCAAAACATTAATTCATAATAGCCTGATTGTTTTATTCCAATTTTATAACATTTGTAAGACAAATGTTATATTCATGAGTCCAATAAACTTTTATCGGTACCGGAAGTAGGTAACCTAGAAATATAAAATGAGTATTCAAAAAACGTATTTTTTAAATATCAAAATTGTAACCATAACAATATTTTTATTTTTATTAGTAAAAATGACAAGCGAGTAACAGTAGTAAAACAATCAAACATCAATGGCCAACTCTTCCATTCGTGCATAGATTCCAACACATAATGACCTCATGGCTATCCACTGCAAACAGCCTGGTCGTTCCATCCCCTTCTACCTATAGCAATACGGTTCAATATTAGGCTGGCCGCACATTATAAGAAATGTCAAACACACCTACACCTGTAACTACTTAAGGAACTACGAGTAACTACTTAAGGAAAGAATGAAGTAACTACCCAACTAACACTTGGGCGCCAAGACAAAATACACGACTGATGCAGCACATGTACTCATTAAACACATTGTTTACAACATCTGGGAGAAATCTTGTGATGCACATGGAGTTTTTTGTGACCTTTAAGGCATTCGATTACGTTGATCATGGAATAGTCATTTTGAAATTAGAACATTATGGCCTGTCTATGAATGCCATAAATAAGACTGAAGTCTTCATATCTTAGCAATAGAACACACACATTTGTTGTAAATGGAACCTAATCCAGTGGAGCTTAGGTTAAGCTAGTAGTGCCACAGAGCTCTATCTTAGGTCAATTTCTGTTTTTAATTTATATAGATGACTTACCATATATTGTTGATAATCTTTGTCATATTACACGATTAGCTGATTATACATCATAAATAGGAGTAATTTAACTCCTTTCGTGGTTAAATTTAGTAAAATATTGTTATTTATGTAACTCTTTGGGTGCTTATACGAGTAAGGCTGCAAATATGTGAATACTAACTCTTTAAGCGATACAGCAGAGCTACAATATCGTTTACTATACTCGTAGCTTTAAGTGATAAGAGGGTGCGAAATAGGTTTCTATAATTAACTCTTCGTGCTCTATTTTAGGTCTATTAAGGCTATAAAAGCGGCCTCATGTGCAAACTTTTTAACATCTTTTTAAGATATTTTTCTTTACTTCATCATCCACTTAACTTTTGGTTCTACGTATTAGTCGATTCCAAAACGATGCCATTCGTTTTGTTTTATTAAGAATATAAGTAATTACTACGTAGGTTTAGTTTAAAATTGGGGGAAACTAAAGGGCCACATGTATTACATTATTACAAATTATGCAAGCATCCGACGTCTGTTGTCTATTTACTAAAAATAATTAAGTAATTTTTAAGATATGGAGTGACACAATACTTTTGTACTAACTCTAATAAAACGCTACCTATTCTAGTTTTTACGGTGTTAGTTAGCTTCATTGTATTCTAATAGTACCTACTTTTATAACACAATGAGTCGAAATTCTTCAATTAAACCTAGTTTCTTTCTGTTTTTCGAACCTTAGTTAAATTAATTCTTAACCTAAACATGGTGGGCAATCGTTTAGTTGCGTCAACATATTAATATCAACAAAATGATATTAAGGTCTATTATTCCATCTCAAATTACACAGAAGTCACACTAAGCAGTAGAAATTCTACGATAAAGAAATATGTTGCTACTGTTTTACTTTAAGTATCACAAGTAAGGTTTGCGCCTCTTTAAGTATTTGGAGCTGTAAAAGAGTTTATGAGCACCATTGTAGAACAGGTAACAGTAAATATTGCTTTTCGATCTTCGCGAGAATTTTTATCGCTTCCATAGCTCTTTGGGGGATTGTAGTCAATACCTGCTTTTTATTTAGATCTTATATTTGTAAGATTCAACTTAAAGCTATAACATAAGATGCTTATTGTAGTGTTATAGGTTGCTGCTGTATGTTTGTAACCTTTAAACTCACTTTGTTATCACCCTTATAACTCTCTAGTATAGCTATACCTAAGTGAAATAGTTTGCATGTGTACGATCTTTTGTCGCCAAAAGTTATAAGTGTTTCCGCTGTAGCGAATTTATATCTCATTCTAAATAAGCTTTAATTGAGAGCTAAATGTTTTTTGGTTAACTAAATCTTGCAAGTTATATTGAACCCACTTCCCAGTTTCCGATTGAGCTAACATTTGGCATACTTACTTATGTAAGTTTGGTGACAATGCAAAATTATGGTACTATCGACTTGATCTGATGATGGAGCCGGATGGTAGTCATCTATGGTGGAACTCTGTAATAATTTATTATTATTTTTACGCGAGTACTCAAAAGTTTCTTGTTTAGAACTATTTTTTAATTTAACATGTCCGTCTTTGAGTCACCGAGTTAGATACGTGTACCAAATTGCAACTTAATCGGTCAAGTATTTTCGAAACACACGAGTGATCCTATAAGGGTACTGTTTATACCTTTCGAGGTATATAAACCTAAAACTAAAAATGACAGACTAACCTGGCAAATTTTATTTCATTTGGATGCACATATATATATATATATATATATATATATATATGTGCATCCAAATGATATAAAATTTGCCTTTATATATACATATACTTTGTTTATATATATATTTATATATATATAGGTATGGAAATATCCTAACCTTTTCTATTTTAGTCAGTTGTCATATTCAGTCATATTGTCGGTAGGGTGACGAAATTATCTACCTTGATGTATCTAACAGTGCTTGGTGTTTTTGCGCTTGAGAATTTTTCAATTTTATTAAAAGTGTCCGTCGTGAGTCGCCGGCCTTACGCCTCCATGCCCCTTTATAGGCTTTCACCTACTCCACTCTCGCATCGGTGTGCAGAACACCCCACACGGGTTAAATAAATACCTCAATGACACGCCTTCCGCTAAGGAGACAGGAAACGGTACGAGTTCTCGTACCGTACGAGTTTCATTTTCCATCGGATAAATTTCGGTTAGTACGCCACAGGTTTTCGCCGTCGCTGATAAGTTAAATCTCTAAAAATATGTTTTCTAGGCGTTGCGTAGAAACTTGAACTGGGTTGCAACCGAAATTAGAGGTCTGTGGTAAAAAAAGGTTCAAATCTAATCTAGGCATAGGTACTATAAAGTTGTAAAAATAATGTGTCCTTACTTGAAAAAAAAATCAGAAATAAGGGGAAGCAGCTTTTAATCGATATATATATGTATATGTATATATATATATTATATAATTTATATTTTGTATGCTTGTATATAAATATGCGTATAGATTTTTGCTATAGCGTGCGGTAAGGGTATTTTTTCCCCTTGGCGAAAGAAGTTGTGGGCACCTTTTACATGGTTTAAACCCCCGACAGAAAAACAGATGTTATAAGTTCGGTGTATGTATCTGTGTGTCTGTCTGTAGCATAGTAGCTCCGAAAACGATGAACCGATTTGCTTTGATTTTAAAAGGTGACTTAATCGGTATTTTTTAGCTATGGTTAGATGTTATGAGCATTTATCTAGATCTGTCGACAGTTTTTAATCGGTCCGGCAATAACTTGTTAATAAACTTCAAAAAGGAGGTTTGTGGTCGTGGAAATATTTGTTCACCCCTAATTTAGCACTGTATGGTGAGTCAAACTAGTAATTGAAATTATTGTAGCGATTAAAATTAGATCAATATTTGTGTCATTTTTTTATGGTAGCAATATTTATCACTAAATTGGTAAAAAATATTCATAACCCTGGCAACAACAACAGTCAGTTGTCCACAACACGTCGGTCACGGAAGATGTTGCAGTTTATAAGGTTATTATGTTTTCCTCCATTTTTCTTCATGACACAAGCGGTTTTATTTCTTAATCTATCACGCTATTATTTTTTTCCTACTATTTCCATTCATAAATCACAGTAAATAACTGAACCACTTGTAGCTACTCCGCTTCAAACTTGTTATAGGATGTAACCATACACTGCCAAATTGTCTGAAACTTGTGTTTTGTTGTTTTAAATTCATGGTGTGGCATACATTGCAAAATCACCTAGAAACTATTTTGTATGACATGATATACTCTGCCAAATTTGTGCCATTATTTTATTTTGTTTTGTTTGCGGTTGTTTTGATTTTTGTGAACAAGTAACCATAGCTTTTTGTTCTAACACGTGGTGGAAGGTTGCTTGCTCTTGTTGCGGTAGCTTCAGATTGTACCAACTGCTCTGATGTGATTACCACAGTGATCTGTATAAAGTGCAATGTCAACCTGTGTGTTAGCTAGTAAAAACAATAGAAATTGTTATTTTGAACACCACACAAAACAATAATGCATGTCGCCACTACGTTTGCTTTTAAAATGTATAAAAAAAATTGTTTACTTACTATATTTTTTTGCGGTCATTCGGTTTTTAGAGAAAACGACGATTTTTTTGGATTTTTTGGTTTTTGTTGGCAGAGTACCTATTGTTATTTTTAAAACAAGATATGATACGTTTTGTTTTGTGTGATTCGATTTAAAAATATCTATTTTTTTCCGACAAAAACTCTTTTTTTTTTTCGTCATAAAACACATATCTAATTTTTGAATTTGGCATAGTATATCGTGCCATACATTTTTTTTTATTAATGCAATTGCATTTATGTTTATTCTTCCATTATTTATTCTGCTTTAGTTTTTAAAAACAAAACTTAGTTATTTCTTTTATGTCTGCCAAATTGAGGGTTAACGATAATGGCATTCTTTACTGAACTAATCGCGAGTCATGAGCCCTGGTGCCCTGGTACTCCTGCATCGTTTCTTGTTTCATAAGCATAAAAAATAAACGATTTGTTAACTTAATTTTATTTTAATTGGTTCTCGTGAAATTTTATGAGCTGAATCGATAATTATATATATGTATACTAGCGGCCGGCCGTGACTTAGTCCGCGTAGATTTTAGGGATTTTATCCCTTGCCTAAGTTATAAATGTAACCAACTGTGCAAAAATCAATACTCAAGCGTTAGTAGTTTCGGCTGTGCGTTGGTTGATGAGTGACTTAGTAAGTCAGTCAGGTCAGGACCTCTTCTTTTAAATGTATCGATTGCCGAACATTTTAAGTTTTTCTTTGCTAATTATGTCGCGGGGTCTAGAGCTCACTCGGCCAGTAAAACACTCAAGTTGTATACTGCTTTTATTCCACTAAATATTTTTGTGGTGTATCCTTAATCATTTAAATATCATCCATGTTGCCCAAAGTTCACCTGCTGGTCACTATTACTCAGTACCTATCGAAACAACTCATGACTCGTTTGTGAAAAATAACGAATTTTATTTAAGTAAGTTAAGGTTGCTATTCCTTTGCATCAATAGCCTTCAAGCATTTCTGCATACCTGGTAAGTACGAAGTCGGTAAAAACATGGAATTTGTTCTACCATTGTTCTACGATAGATATTTACGGATATTTCGTTTCGCGCAAGTGCAGTGTGAACCAACGGTACTATTGCAACGTTGTGCTGCAGCAATTTTACTCAGTAACAAATAGTGATGGGCAAGCGGAAAGTTTCCAATATGGGAAACTTTCGGTAACGAAATTTACTGAGAATATTTCCGTAATATTCTCGTGATATGAAAAATAGGAAATTTATGTTTTTTGAGTTAAATTAAAATGCTTTGTAGTAGAGCAAATGCGAATAGGCTTCATAAACTATATGACAATACAAAAATATCGTTAATTAAAGGAAAAATAACAGTTAGGGATAAATTTCGGTAAATTTCCATAAATTATCGTAAGTTACCGAGAAATTTACAATGAAATATTAACTGAAGCTGGAAATTTATTACAGAATATAAGGGAATTTAAAAAGTGCTAGGTCCGGTTTGAGGAAAGGAATATAATTAGGATTTTTTGGCTCATGCACGGGTCAGGCACTCAGGGCTCAGGTACGCAGGTAGTCGAAAAACCCCATGCAAAATGCCTTTGCTAGGGATAGATAGATAAGGATAAGACAAAACAAAAGGGGTATAATATAACTTAATTTTACTTCAGTCCTGCTTTAACGCTCATGGCAAAAACATCTAGCAAAGTATCAGTTAATTCGTAAGTGTGATATTGTGATTTATGTTAGCGTGTAACCGAATGGTTCAGATTCACCAAGAAACCAAAACAATTATTCATCAATATTAAGAAAAAAACGGCCAAGTGTGAGTTGGAGTCGCGCACCGAGGGTTCCGTACAAATTTTCACTTAGCCTAACTTTATTACCCGGTACCGTTTGGGTTAAGTTTGCACCTGATATCTAGGCATTGGCTACAAATGAAGTGCAAACTTAACGCAACCGGGTTGTTCAAATAAATTTTTTGCAAATTAAAAAAAAATTGATAGGCTAGATGCCCTACTTGACCCAGTAGCTAAACTTTAAATTTTTACCCCCCCTTTTTGGTACGGAACCCTAAAAAGAAGTAGCAGGAAAATATTTTTATAAATGTCAATTTTGTGATTTACAATAATGTACAGGGAATGCTACAAGAATGAAACAACACATTTTAATATGTAAAAAAGCCCCAGAGACAACATAAAGGCTTTATTTAAAGCGGCAAATCTAATTCAAGCAGTCAGAGCCAGGTGCCATAATGAAACAATGAAAGTGAACATGCGAAAAAAGAAGAAATAGACAGTGCTATTGCATTTTATATTATTTAAATCAGAATCAAGACCACTTTCAATCCTTATAGGTGAAATATAAGTACTCCGATAATTTCCATCTTGTTTTCGTTCTGTCCAATACTTTCCACTTACCTCGCAATCATTTAATGCACTTGGAACCTTAGCAACGAAATTAAACATGAAACTAAGAATATTTTTTTCTTAATTAGAATCGGAAGTACCCGTGATTATATGAAAAAAATAACAGAAAAACAGCAAAAAACATACGGTCTAAACAAATGTACAAACTTTCTGAGAAGTGCTTATTTAATATGCAGTCCACCAAATTAAAATGAACTATTAATGCAAGTAATTGTGTTTTGCCAGAATAAAACTTAACACTTAATACATAAATTTCCTTAGGAAATTTCCATGCAATTTAAGAGAACTTATGGAAATTTACGGTAACTCACGATATATACGTTTAAATAATGTTTTAAGCAATGGATGTTGGCGTAAGGATAAAGTACTTGGACATATTTAAATATTTCGTTTTTACAATAAATACGATTTCCATATCGAAAGAAACAGTTATTGAGTAAATTGCCAGTTTTGGGAATATTACCGTAATCTTTCCGAGAATAGTAACAAATTTAATTAGGACGTTCATTTGACAAAATTATTTTCGTTTTTCCATTTTCGTTATGACGGTTCCTATTTCTTTGCAGTCTGCTTGTAAGCAATGGAGTACAATTTTTGGAGTTGCCTAACTATGGGCTCCACGACTGAGTCTCGCGTCACTTTTAATGGGATTCGGTAATTACGATAGTAGTGGTGCTGAGTAAGTTTCCGTAGTGCCGCAGCAGCTTTAGCTAGTACCAAAATGGTGTATGACATCGCTTTGCCAAGATAATTTCAAATGTACAAAATTGGGCTACGGGTGTAATTCCTATGTAACCTCACTTTTCTTACATAGATATACATTCCTATAGGAACTTAGTGAAATTTGCAGATTTAGCTGAATTTACCGCGATTTCTACTAGGACATCATCACCGAGCAGGAGACTCGTACCCACTGGATGAAATGGTGGCGTCCATTGCAAATACAACTTTATTAGGAAAGGTTACAGTGGCATTTTGAATACCAGTCCTTTTTCTGCGGTTCCACTATTGGAACCAGTCTCACCGTCTACTCACCTGAATTGTATTTTGGAGTCGTATGACTGGGCGTGGCCTCTGAAACGGTCCGGGCACCTAGGTCCAATTCCCTGAATGTCCAGTTTCCGAAAGTCTATTTTCTGAAAGTCCATTCCTCAAATGTCTAATTCCTCGAATGTCTATTCCCCGAACGTCTATTTACCGGTATGTCTATTCCCTGTACGTCTATTTACCGGTATGTCTATTCCCCGTACGTCTATTTACTGTACCTATATGTCTAATTATCTATGTGTCGTATACCTATACTCTGCACCCTTCTGGTTTACTTCGTCCATATTGCCATTTCGTCCACATTCTCATCTCGTCCATATTCCCAACTCGTCCACATTCCCAACCCCAACTAGTCCGCATTCCCATCTCGTTTACATTGGTGGTTTGGGCACATTGCGGTACACAGGTGGGAATGTGGACGAGTTGGGAATATGGACGAAGTGAACCTGAAGGCTCTGCACATGCAGGCTCGTGACGTCATGACTCTGTATAAATTGTTGTGTTACATTCACATCACGTGACATTTTGACGAAGGATGAGTTCGAAGGATAATTTGATAGTCATGTTGAAAAATGATTTCCGACTTTGCTTAGCCTTTTAAAGCTAATCACTATACTTCTTATGCCCTATTTGTAAGTAAATTTAAAACAAAACTCGTTTTCTTTATCTATTATTTAATGTGTAAAAAAACAACAATAACTGAAACAACACGCCGAGCGAAGCGAGGCCGGATAGGTCTGAGGCGGGCAACCCTCAATTCGGTCACAATTTTCCGCCGAGGTATGTATAGTGCTTTTTTCAAACATGCAATGAAATAAACAACAAAAAATCGAAGTATTATTTTTAAAGAAATTTTTAATAAGCATAGTGGCAGAATATCATGATGCCTGTGCCACAAATTTATTTAACCAGCTATACCCTTTGATTGGCAATTGGACATTCGGAGAATTGGACATTCGGAGAATTGGACATTCGGAGAATTGGACATTCGGAGAATGGACGTTCTGGGAATTGGACGAAAAAGACAGACTAGACATTCGGGGAATTGGACCTAGGTGACCGGACCGCTCTGAAATAAGGGGCGTTTCCTTGTAGTCTGATGTTAATGGAAATATACCTGATAGGAAAATGTACTCCAATAAAAAGGTCTGAAATTGCAATTTGCCGCATAATTTGACATGTTACGAAACTTGAATTTACTTTGCATACGGATAGTATATTAAAAATATTTTGAAAATAAAAAGTCAGTTTGAATCGTAAAGTTTCAGTAAGAATAACCTTGAGGTCATCATAAGGCACAGGTTTTGACGCAGTAATTCAGTAAGTATCAGTGTCAATACATACAAAAAAAAACAAGTTTTCACGTTCCATCATATGTAGTGGTACCAGAAAAAGTGTCAATGTGACACTGCATTGCTGAATCTAATCAATTTAAAGCTATTTACGTATGCGTTTTGAGGTCTCTAAAAGTGCGGTTAGAAAACGCACCACGCGCCATGTATACAGCCGCGCTCGGGATGATACAAATTCGGCGCGGCTCGGCAAAGCACGCACGAGCCACGAGCCATCGCAAGTTGGTTTTTTGCCACGGATCAAAGGCGCGCGCGAGTGGATCGGCGTGGTGCCGTGTAAACGAATAGGTTGTGTTGCGCGTGCGATCGTCGGTTCGGCTTCAGTCAGACGGTGCAGTATGCGCGACGGAAGCCGTCTCGCATTTTTTTTTGCATTCTTATTATTCCTGCCAAAGGATCCATACCACAAAAATCGTAACAGTGTGTACAATGCTTGTATTTTTCTTTTGTTTAAATAGTCACCCTTGAGTAAAAGAACAGCTGCTGCTGCAGCAGCATGGCGTTTCCGTTTATCTGGCGGCAGAGTAGGCGTCGGGGTATACTTTCTTCTGTTTCCTTGATTATCGCTCATTTAAATAAAACAGTTTAATATATCGCGTATATTATTTCGTTACGCCCTATAGCGAGTCAAATCGATGCTCAATCATCAGCTCAACACTTTTAGCAGGTGTGCTTTCTTCACTGCGAGGGATGACTGAATACACAAGGGACTCGTACCATTTTGTCATTGAGATTAAGGATCTGATACTAATTGATGATGAAATTATGGTCAGTTTTTCTTTACATAAGTATCAAATTGTGAAAAAAAGATTGGCTGAACAACACATGGCAATAGAATACGCTGAGTTGTTACAACACTGCCTTAGACCTGGCTATATGATATGGAACTGTGAATTCTACGTGCAAGTTAATTGTGTGACAATGGGTGCTCTGACATCTCCTGTCGTTGCCGATATTTCATGGAAGAGGGGAGAGCGCTTTCACTGGCACCTGTCCAGCCGAGGATCTTTTTTCACCACCATCCCAGTCAACTTGCTACAGTGGGCAAATCTTTGTTTCAGAGAGCCAGAAGAATCAGCGACGACGAACTGCTGAGTTGCAGCATGTCAAATATGCTCTTCGAGACAACAAGCTCAAGAGACCACGCCCCAAACAGAAACCCCGTATGAGGACTGCAACAGTCGAGCGTAAACCTGTTGTATATGTGAAAAGGGTCACTGACAAGATCGGGAAAATCTTGAAGCGTGCTTCCATAAACACATATTTCAAGCCGTTGAAGAAGGTGTAGCATAGCACCCCATTGCAGAGTGCAGGCTTTATAAGCTAGACTGCGGACAGAGTTTTTCATACATTGGTCAAACAAAACTCAATGTGAAGTAGTAATAGATCGGCGAACATGTTATTGGCAAACCAAACTATTTAATTGTGTTTGATAATCCTTATCTTCTTGCCCAAAAGAGCTGATATTTCCCCAGAATGCTACGTGAGGCTATAGAAATTGAGATTTAAAAACATCCTAATTTCTATAGAGAAGATGGGTTGTCGCTACCACCAGCTTGGGATACTGTAATACATCTCAACAAGCAAGCAGTTTTTAGTTGCATCGGTAAAGTTCGTTGACGATACTTAACCCCTATCTATCTTTTTAAAGTGGGAAGTTTCGTCATACCGGTAAAATATTATCGTGAGGAAACCTTTCTCAAATTTGAGGCATTTTATTTGAAGCCAAGACAACTTCATCTTCGTCTTTATGTTTTTTGGCTAAGTCTTGTAAATCACAAAAAGACATAAAACTGATGAGTTTGATGGGGCCCTTTAAATTTTATTCCTTTCTACCTTCGGACAGATTGAAATATGCCAATCCAATCATGTATAGCATGGGCACATCTACATTTTTGCGAATTCCATAGCGGAATGCATGGAGTCACATTCCATGTGCCAATTGGTCTGACTCTAAGAACTTGAGTTCTATGGTCTTTAAATAAGTTATGTTTTGCACTGCGTTTTATTTTTTCCATATTCATATGAATTTATTACATTATGCCTTTATCCATGTCATTATATTATTGAAGTTGTCTATCAATACGATATCAAAACTACTTGAATAATAATAATGGAATGAAATATACCCTAGAGATATAGTATATCGAGATATCATCATCCGCAAATAAAGTAAAAACTTGAGACAGGTAATAAATAGTACATTACTGCAGAGGCTACGAAATAGGGGATTGGCGGCCGAGTAGTTATAGACTTACTACGATGAAATTCTTAACCGCTCTTAGATCTGGCGCCACTGGCGGTGTGCAATCAATCTCCATGTCACTTGATGGTGAGCTCATATCGGTAACAATAACACGTATTTTAAATAAAAACCACTTGCTTTTGGTATAAAGCGCATAAGTATTTGTTATTTTTTTTATTTTTGTGTAACCTGTTCGGGTTAATGATTTTGCCACCAAATCTAAAGATGATTTTATTTATTAAAAAATGACTATCAATCATCATTTATTTAACAAAAAACATCATTCCTTGTTAATTTTATTGTATTTATTGTCCTCTAATTTAAAATTAGATCGAATCTTCAGCATGTGCTGTACAAAGAAGTACTTCGCGTTCTATTATCACGAAAATCAGAACGACATTTCCTTAGATGTTTGAGAAAAAAACATTAAATATGCAGTAGTGAGTTTTTGCTGCCGAGCGTAGTTTAATGTAGTATGTATCTAATGATTTTTTTTATAAAATATAATTTGGTTTGAAATTATTCGTATGCGATTAATCAGTTTGTCAGTAGGTAGGTAAAATGTAAAAAAAAAACAAGATAATCTACCCAAAAAAACAAGGTTTGACATTTATAAAAGTGTACGTATAGTGAGTTTTGGTTGTTACCCGACGATATGTTAAAGATAAGAAAACACCGAAGAGAAAAGTCCGACATTCAGGCGTGAATAACGTAGGAGCGAAAACCTAGATGGAGATGCCGGCTTGGAGATAGTCACTTGGTGCAATCACAGATCACGATAACTGGAGAAAGATTGGGAAAAAGTTTAAACCCACAAATGCTTGTAGCGCCATCTGAATCAAGATTATTCGTAGGTACTTTGGAATAATTATCAACCTCGCAGTGTCATAATGACATTAGGAAATTAAAGTAACTGCATATGTATTAACAAAATCCATTTTAAGTTCGGTAAACACGAATTGTGAGTCTCATTTAAGGTTGACATCAAACTCATCGGCGTTTGACTAACTGAATAGTAAAGAAGAATCTTGTAGGTAGCTACGCATGTCTAAACATGAATGGAATAGATATAAATAGATACAACAAAAGTTAACATTTGTTAAGAATAAGAAATATTTCATAAAGCGTTACATAGGTATTAGCATAGATAACCTTGGCCCATTCCAATAGCCCCCTTTCATCCGCGTTGAGTCACTACTCATTAAATTATTGCCCGAGCGAGTGGTATACGCGCAGAGAGCACTCAGAGGCGCAATCAGCGCCGTCGCAAGCGCAACTTGCGCCAGCATTTGATGGATAGAGCCACATTCATATCAGAATATAGGTATGGATTTATGTGTATATGATACACGTCTCGTATGAAAGCTTCGCGCACCAATAATATCTATTTACTACAAGACTTCTGACTCAGTTCATAAATTTGTACCAGTGCTGCACTTGCTATAATTATGTTAAATGGATGTCTGCTTTAATATGGTTCAAACAACAACGAGTGACAGCCGTGTAATTTTCTAATGCAAGAATTTAGTAGGTTCTTTTGTTTTGTTTCTGACTAAATAATGTAGTAAAAAAAAATAGAGAAAACATTCGTTTCTATCCTATACTCGCATTTGAACTATGAAGTACTACGTGATGTAAGTAGCAAGCAACTACTTTGAATAAAGCTTGTATTTGAAACCAAGTTTGGGAAAAAGGTATTAAAAGTGTAACTAGCAACATAATTATGGATGTATTACGTTTCTCGTTTGAGCAAAATAAGATACGAGATTTTTACAAAGTATTGACGAAATGCGGATGTCGTAAGTACCTTTTTAACCGACTTCCAAAAAAAGGAGGAGGTTCTCAATTCGACGGAATGTTTTTTTTTTTTTAGTAACGGCAGTAAACACTCAATGTAATTTGACGAAGAAAAACAGTGGTAGAACGACGGTCCAGAGCCCACAGGGATATAGGGCTAAGAAAACTCTATTTAACAAGTAGCAAGCTGCCGGATCCCCTGTAGATCACGAGGCCACGACAGGGTTGCAAAACGTGTCATCTAGAAGCATACGGTGGACAAGTACAAATATCATCTTCTGGCGTTAGTCCCCGCATAAAGTTTTGGTAAGCTGTCAGAACGATGGTGTCCCATCGTAGCCTGGAAGCCGATGGGTCCTCATGGTGTTGACATATTAGCCAATTTTACTAACGATGCACTTCTCATCGATGAAATACCTGACTAATAGAGTCTTCAAAGACTAGGGCTAATACACACATATATATATATAATAATGAAATAAATAGAAAACATCCTAGATCCAGGAACCTATATTCATGCTTACCATTCACACCCATGCTGCAATTATTTTTCAGCAATTAGCAGAAAGTTAATTAGCATGGTAGAAATAACAATTCGTTATGAGATGTAGGTGGCATTTAGCAGTTGCGATATCTGTATACTCGTTATATAACTATGGTTGCCGTTCAGTAGATGGCGTTCGGCCTAAAGTTGAATTGAAAAACCTCAGCCATGAAACAGCTTATGTCTGTCTATAAGCTGTTTCATTTTCTTAATGTAACAAGTAAGTCTTAAAAATGGGCAAACCGTTATTCAACTATTTGCTGGTATCAGATTAAGCTGAGATAGGATAAGTTCAGTCATTTTATTGTACCATCAAGCTGTCTGGTGATGGAAACGATAGTTGGCCATAAGATCGTCGGTCTGCCTAACGCACACACCGAATTTGGTTGTCTCGTTCGATTGGTCTCGACTGGCAGTTAACGTTATAGCGTTATAATTAAATTAAAAATATGATTAATGAATAAAATATTTTGTTATAATCTTTTATTGAACTTGTTATTTTCGGTAATTAATTAAGCCTATTTCAAAATTTGAGAAATTGTTTTCAAAGTCTATCAAAAATGTTGTATGTAATGGCTTTGAGAAAAGGATGTTACGTAAATGTTATGATGGGGATAGAGTAGGGCATGCAAACCGGGATCCCGTGATCACGAAATCCCGGGATCTCGGGCCGATTTTACGATATTACAATACCGGTATTTCAAAGGACCAATATCGAAATATCGTGATCCCGCGGAATTCAATTTACTAAATTGATTTCTGAAAAAACTATATGCGTCAATAATTGTATCACCTAATATTGAAAGCAAATAAGAATAACACAATTAGTTTTAAGTAGATGATTTATTTCACTTTACATATTTTTATTTCTTTATGAAAATAACCTTTAAAATTTTACGAAGTTGATCTGTGTTTAAACTTTTAAAGTTGCTAATTATATTCTGAGGCCTTGTTTTTATTTTATATGTTTTTAATTGCTTTTTGGAACAAATAATTACTATTTTACTTTGTTGATCTTGATGATTTTCTTTGTAGTTTTTGATTCCATTTTTAGGGTTCTGTACCAAAAATGTAAAAAAGGAACCCTTGGTGCGACTGTCCGTCTGTCTGTCTGTCTGTCTGAAAAATTAAAAGTCTAGTCACTAGGTCAAGTAGGGTATCATATGAAAGGGCTTGATCTGTACATTTTTGAACATTTTTTTTTAATTTACTTAATGTGTTTAAATTACGTTTTAGTAAGGAAAATGTGGAAAAATATACCATTCCTCCCTCTTTATCTCCGAAGTTTACCAAACGAAAAATCTGGTTTTTTTTTAATCACTAAAGATCTTTAATAAGATTTATTGACAATCTCCTTCAGGCTAATACAAATGTACAATTATTTTTTTGTTGAATTTTATAAAAATGCCCATTTTATTTTAAATAAAAACTGATTTACCACGAAAATGAGTTTTTTAAAACATTTCATAATCCCGGTATAAATCCCGGGATCCCTGGATTGGGACTCAATATCGGATTTCAATACCGGGATTGAAAATGGTCTGATATTGCATGCCCTAGGATAGACGCCGTAAAAAAATCTGCACAGGCTGATTCTACCCTGCTTGAGTTCTATGGATTTGTTTTGGTGATTACCTACTCTTATTTTAAAAGTACATACTGGGCAATTTCAAAATGGTTGCCGAAAAACATATCGCACCGAAAAAATATATTTGACTTAAATTAGTTGTAATCTGTATATTTAAATGTATGCAAGTAAATTTAATAAAACTAGGATCAACATCTTTTTGCATGCGTTATTCTTGGACTTGCCTCGTAAAAAATGATGAACAAAACATTAAATTTAAGTAATGTATACACGCCTCTGATAGTTTGCACAGATTTGTACTTTAATATAGAATATATATATTTTTTGTTCACCCCGTGAAACGTGGGGAACTCAAATGAGATAACATTATTACCCCCAATGTAGAAGAGTTCGCCCAGTTAAAAAACGACTATAATATTTATTTTGATATATTTTTTATAACGTGCTTAGATCAAACTACTTAATAATAGAAAATAATTACTTAATGAACTTAAATATCAAATGACAACTACCTACCTACACAAAATATAAACTAGATTCTGGCTACTCAAATATTACCCAAATTTTTGGCGCGAAATTCAAAAAATCTTGGGCTGGTCACACTTTGTGAAGTAGGAATTATAGTTTTGATATTAGAAAATATTTTTAATTTTCTGTGCACACGTAAGGTACCTAAACCTAAGGAAATAAGTAAATAAAATATACGTTGACGTGCAATCAAAGTCAGCTCACATAATTTCTACCACTGTATGTACAGTACAGTGTACGACAAACACATATGTTTACACTTTCTCACCATATAACATTGTAACAAGGCGAAAAATAAATAAGATCTAGCTCGATAATACCATAATATTAATCCATCACCAATGTCTGTGGTTAGGTTAAGTAGGTATAGACATAGGTTAGGTTAAAGTGTTGCACCGGCACGATAGGCCAAGTGCAGGATTCTATCGACACGCTCGTCGCTCATATATAGACATTTTTGGCCAAGATATTTTCATATCAAATTACTACTGACTAGTCTGCAGATTTCTTCTGAATATTGGTTTTCAGTAACTCCTTACGTTCCGATGTTTTGATTATAATGCTATTGTCTAGAACTTCTGGTTTATCCGTTTCTTTACACATTTTGTCCTGTTTATGAGATTCAGGTATTGATAAATTCACGTATCTAATCATAGTTATAGGCAAATTTTAGAACTAGTACACAAAGTATCAAAATATTTATAGAGCACCAAACTACTAAATTGACATCAGATGTTAGCCATTTTTTTAATCATAGACAATTGGTGATACCACAAGGAAATATCTGTCAACAATATTTGGCTAGCGAGACTGTAATTTACCAAAAACCACATACATAAACGAAAAACTAATATCTTATAATCTATTTAAAAACCGACCCAGAGCATGTCGGACCATGCTCAATGCAGGGTTTCGCAGCCGTTCATACAAAAAAATGCACTACAGATGAAAAAATACGATATCTAAAAGGGCTAAAGTAGCAAAATAGCCTATCTCTACGGTACTTACGTCCTTTTGCTGAGAAACACATTTTTCATTTTCTTTATTTTTAATTTTATAATTTTTTATTTCATTTTTTGGACATTATTTCCGAAAATATTCAATATATCAATTTTTTTTCGGAGCCGAGAGACTGGTATCTAATAGAAGCAATATTATTAACTATTTTTTCATCACTCTTGCTCGTAAATGGTCTAATTACATGCTAGAAATGCGGGCCGTAAAAACCCAAATTACGCCCTAGGGCTGTAAAGTTTTTTTAAATCTAAATTACGGCCCTAGGGCTGTAAAGATTTTTATTTCCTCGTAACTGTGATGAAAAACGTTGTACGTGACTCGGGCCGTAAAAGAGAAATTACAAACTTGTATCATTAAAACCCCTTAGCCTTCGGCTTCGTCGGGCTTCAATGACACTCGTTCGTAATTTCTCTTTTACGACCCTTGATACATAATGTACTATTACCGTAATGCTGTGTAACTTTTTGAATAATAAATAAATTAAAGTTTAATGTAGTTTGTTTAATAGAAATTTTATAGCTAGAAGGCAAAGGAAAAAGGGCTCTCAAAAACTATTGTCCAAGTCAAATTGTGAACTCCAACTGCACTTCTGGACTCATGGGCTCTAAGTAAAACTGGCAACATATAGCTCGAGTCGGACCACTTTATCTCTTCCAAGGAAATGTGCTGTCAAATATATAAAATCTGAAAATGGCAATGTTTTGTATCTGTCACAGACGTCAAGTTGTTTATGTGTCTTAAGAAACAATTTATATTACGTGAGTAGGTTTTAAAAAAATAAAGGTTTAACCATGCGAAAACCATATAAAAGTGGTCAGCGGGAACTGCTTTTCCGCATGAACATTAACTTCGATGCTGTAAAGCAACAGCAAGAAGCGATTATCGCTGAAAAGCGGCAATGTTTACATTACATTAAGTCTTTGGCTGGTAAGATTAACTAATCTTAGTACTTTTGAATAACACCAATATGGTTTTTGTTAAAATAATGTTCAGGGGAAGCCATTTAGCTTTAGCAGCCTCTTTAGTGCACTGAGAATATATTATGTGGTGTTAGTGACTTATTTATTATTCCTATTAAATTACAGCTGGTTTAAATGATGATCTTAAGAGGATAATGAAACTCGTTCTAAATAAACTTATAACAAATGGAAGATGTTAATGTCACTAGCAAAAGACAATATCTGAAGAGAATTTCTGTTATGAGTGGTAGAAATTAATGATTTTATAATATTAGAATGGTAGAAATAAATAGTCGTGTTCCATTCAGGCACCACATTATTAGATAGTAATTTCTTGGTGGAGGTGAATAATAGTATATTTCTGCAGAGCAAGTAGTAGGTAATGTTTTTTTTTTATAATATATTTGCTAAATATAATCCTAAAATGTTATTTGCACTTTGTTTAAAGGTTGAGAATAAAACACAAGTATCAAGACTATTTAGTACCCTATATTCAGTGCTGCCATATACCAATGCACAGATAAAACAAATAAAATTGGTAGGGTAAAGATATTATAGCCAGACTATTCCGTTTCGCTTACCTTCTAGTAATAGTAATAGCCCTTTTTACGCATGTTGAATTCGTAACCGAAATAGAAAAACAAAACCACTCATTTGTTCTGCTCATAAAAGTATCCTTATATTTTTAATTTTAGTGTGGAATATTTTCGTTCAAAATATAACTATTATATCACTACTATTAAACGATATTGTATTATTATCTTAAAGATTATTTCCTTACAGATGGGAGAATCTAAAAAACTGCTCTGACTAGATAATTTCTTATGCATCGGTAATGGGGCTAGAAGTGGTATGCGATTAAGTCCGTTTAAATTGTTTTATTTACACGAAATGTATTCAGATACCTAGAGTTTATTCTGAAATTTTCTGTACTAATATAATCTTATCTGAGTAAAATATCAACTTGTAATATTAACAGACAGTACAAAGTGCTTAAAAATATCCAATGTCGTCCCGTTCTGTATCTAATTTTAAACCATTAGACGTTGTCAAATATTTTAGAGCGCCTTGCCCTATTATACCATTCGTAGCTACTAATGCAGAGCTTTACTACCATTTGTCATCATGACCATGAGCGAGATAGTGTGGCTTGCAATTCTACATCAATTTACATATTGATGTGTAAGAGAGGAATATCACTCAATAAAAAGAACACTTATTTCATGTCTTTTCAAGGTTTAGTAGGTCAGTGGCTGACTCCACCGCGCACCGCTTATGACATAATATAATTATGACGCAACTCACTAAGCAACCGTGCTATCGCTATCTCGTTCTTTCTTATCTGCCGGCTTCACTATCTCAGATCTTGTAATAGTTTTGCAAGTTGCATTGTTTCGGATAATGCTCATAATTTTCATGGAAAAACGAGACTGCTGGTGTACGAATTTGTTATATTATTCTATTATTCCCGTTACAAAAAACATAAAATTACCGTGGGATATGGCATACAAATAAACTATTCTAGCAGGCTGGTGGGCAAAGTTGTAGCATTTTACAGTACTCTATAAACTTTACTCTATACATATTCTCACAGTACATACTAGAAGTGATTATGTAGGGTACGATGTCGATCAATAAAACACCTAAATTTCGAGCCTCCCTATCTCTGCAGTTTCTAAAGATACAAGTCTGATATTTTGCACCATGATAGCCAATTTATTTAGCTATCTCATGATATTTTAAATCACAGCTTTACTTTTGTGATGTCAGAGTTACTATCATTTATTCAAAAAAATAGATTTGTTTCATTGTGTCCATCTATATGTATACAATAAAACACCTGATTTTGTACAATGAAACATGGGGTTTCATTGTACAAAATCAGTGAATCATTGAAACAATATCGGAAGTACTTTGCTTTTTACCTGTGCATCAATGAAGCACAAAAATTTCAAAGCATCATATCTCTGTAATTTCTAAAAATACGAGTCTGATATTTTGCGCCATGATAGACAATTTATTTAGTAATCGTATTGTATTTCAAATCACATTTTCAGTTTAACGATATCTGAGTTATTACTTTTTTTTTAAATAAAGACCTTTGTTTCACTGTGTCCATATAATAAACCCCTGACTTTTTTACAATGAAACAAGGGTAGATAGCACAATGAAACTGAGTGCTTCACATTGGGTTTTTACCAATTAGGTGTCTGATATTTTGCACCATGATAAACAATTTATTTAGTAATCGCATGGTATTCCACATCATAGCTTCACTTTTACGGTATCTGAATGATTATAAGTTTTTTTTTTAAGAAATTACATTCGTTTTATTGTGTCCATATAATAAAATCATGTTTTTTTTTACAATGATACTGAGGTTTTCACATTGGGTACCTACTAATAAGGTGGGTATGGAAGCAAAATAAAGTAATTGAAAATGAAAAATGCTTTATTAATGGTATACTCAATAAAATTAACTAAACCACCTGTCTTACAGATTTTAACACCTATCCATTATAAATGAAAAAAATCTTGATGGTGACAATTTTATTTAATCATAGTTAAAACATTTAAATTGTCCTCATTTTAATTGATTCCGTATCGTATCGTATATTTCCCGTTTGGTATATAACGTTTGGACTTAAGCATTACGTGAAGATACCAAACGCGAAAAAGTTAAAATATGCACACATAATGTATTAAATACAAATAAGACATAGAAAAAAACAATCTTCAACGCAAACTGTATTGAAGTGAGGTCACAGCATAAGACGACAAACTTTTCATAGCGCATTAACATTATCTGCCTCACAGAAATAATATATTTTCAGTTTCATTTAACATAATTTACTAAATCATAAATAGTTTTCAACACTCCCACGTTTTAGAGGAATCTTATGACATCTCATGCGTAATACATAGAGCCTTTAAATGCTGCAGAGCGTGCTAAAGAAATAGACATACATACATACTTATATTCGAAAAACATAACCCTTTTTCTGCCGCAGTGGGGTAAAAATGTATGGCCTATATATGTGATTTCCTACATGATCTACAATGAAGCTAGAAATTGTAACATTGAAATATGTTTCATTGCACACCACACTGGATTGTTTCAACGTGAGACAGCCAGGTATTTTTTTTATTTCCGTTAAAAAAAAGTGACATAGAGTGAACTATTTCCAATAATATTTGCATCCAAATATACTTTAGAATACACAGAATGCACAATAACATTGAGAAGTACGAGTACGAAATGATTATCAGTAACTTAAAAAAAAAAACAAATATGAAGAAAAGAACCTACTTTGTCGTAACCAAATTAAATAATCACTCGTGGAGACGTGTTTACTCGACGCGGCGTCTGCCTGTTCTAGGCGAGTGGGGAGGGCCCAGAGCTTGTCCTTGCAAGAAACTGCTTTGTTGGCAACATCACGTTTTCGAGATATTGTAAAGTTTCACTGTGTACCATTGTGTCAACGTTGGACAGTTGACCATACACTTACAGAAACGTACTCTTTTAAAAAGCTGTCTGATATATTACATATATTAACATGATAATTCATACGCTCGTGATTCTAAGTTAGAATCCTGAGCGTAGCGAGTGCAAGATGCAAATTACTTTTGGTCTCGTGTTGCACATACAACTTTTCACCTCAGCAGTGAGAATATTATACACAATTGTAGTTGTACTTTCAACCATTATATGTGTTTATTGTCACGCGTCATAGAAAATAATATTTGTAGTGTAACAGATGAAGTTAATATTACCAATTTGATTCCCTCTATTTTTAAAAGGAACAAATATACTAGCATTCAGTACTCAACATAATTTAATTAGTAATTTAAGTACCTTTTCGACATCATTAATTAATGTTTACAAGGTAAATTACGGTATATTTTTTTTTAAGTAATTTTAATAATCTTTTATGTTTTAAATGTACAAAACAATAGATTAATACAAAAACAATAGACAGAAAATATGAATAACAAGAATTTGAATTCTATAATACTACCCAATAGTAGCAGACAAAGTCACGGGCATAAGCTTTTTTAGGGTTCCGTAGCCAAAATGACAAAAACGGAATTCTTACAGATTCGTCATGTCTGTCTGTTTGTCTGTCCGTCCGTATGTCACAGGCATTTTACTCAAAAACTATAAGATGTACATTTATGAAACTTGAAGAATAAGTGTCGCGTGTAAATCGCTACTTAGTTTGATAGTTAAATAAGATATATATTTCTAGGGGGGGCACTCCATACATGTAACCGAATCAGAAAAAAAAAAATTCACCAAATATTAATGTGGGGCACATATTTCGACAGTTCTTCTAAAAACACTTTAAGGTTTCTAAACAAAAAATTGATTTAGTGAAAATTTTCCGAAATATTCGCTCCGAAAGTAGCAAAAATAGTGTCCTCACCCTCTATTTTCTAAACGGTATGTTCAAAAAATGTGGAAAAATTTACAAATATAAAGCTTAATACATACTTCCAACGACAATTGTTTTCAAGATGATCGGACATACCGTTTTTAAGTTATTGCCAAAAAACTGCGCTTCTCAGCAAAAGGAACAGCAAAATGAGTGCCGGCGAGATACGCTCTTTTGTTAGTGTTTTCTTTTCATATCGTAATTTTTTCATCTGTAGTGCATTTTTTTGTATAAACGGCTGCGGAACCCTTCATGGGCGAGTCCGACTTGCACTTGGCCGCTTTTTTATGTCATAGTAGGCAAACGAGCAGACGGGTCGCCTGATGGTAAGCGATCATCGTCGCCGATAGACACTTGCATCACCAGAGGAGTCACAAGTGCGTTGCCGGCCTTTCAGGTAGGAGTACGCTCTTTTCTTGAAGGCTTGAAGGTCGCATCGGTCCAGTAATACTTTAGGCGGCAATTTATTTCACAGTTCAGTCGTGCGAGGCAGGAAATTTGTAGAAAAACGCACTGTTGTGGGCTGCCAACCATATAAGTGGTGAGGGTGGAAATATTGTCGCGTAGGACGATGGCGGAAACATGCAACTGGGATCAACCTGAACAATTCCTCGGAGCACTCCCCGTTATACAAGCGATAGAAAATGCAGAGCGAGGCTACGTCTCTACGCAGTGCCAAGGAGTCAAGCAGATCTGAAATACGCTGGCAGCCGACGATTTGAGTCGCTCTCCGTTGAATGCGGTCTAGAGGCAGAAGCTGGTACTGGAGATCCCCATCCCACAGATGAGAACAGTACTCATTTTCTATGTGTGGGCGGACCTGCGCCTTGTAAAGCTGTAGGCGGTGGGCCGGAGTGAATTACTGTCTCGATCTGTTGAGCACGCCGAGCTTCTTAGATGCTAATTTGGCCTTACCCTCTAGATGGTCGCGGAAATGGACTTCACTCTATATGTCGACGCTAAGGATTCCGATAGTGGCTGTGTCAGTTAGGGGAGTGTTCTTAAAACGATGTGATGCAATAAACGCAGACTTTTTAGAGGTCAATGCGCAAACCTGTGTCTTTTTAGGGTTTAAACGGACTAAATTAAGCTAGTTTTATATACTGTGTTATTTCGAAAAATATTAAAATATGTTTCCTTAGTGTCCAGATGGTTTCGATACTACCTACTTACGTCTTGCCAGACACATTCATACTTTAACGAAGCTTAACGAATTCGAGGTGCAAATTTAAATTCAATTTTATTTATATACATTATAAACTATAAGATTTTTATGAAATAATAGTAGATTACTGCAGACGCCGGAAAAGAAGGGCTTGCCAGGTGCGTAGGTATAGACGGCTGAACGTAGGGAGGCCGGATAGCGGCAAGCCCTTTTGACGACTAGAGGTATGTATAGTGCTTTTCTCAAACATGCAATGAAATAAAAATACACCACTCAAAAACTATACGATTTTTTTATTTACTCTCAAATCCCTTCATAATGTTTGTTTTTCGGAATTCGTCCGTATTTCACGTTCACGTGTGTGGATATACGCAGAAAAGCTTTTAGCCTTCATAAAAAAAAAACGATGGTTTGGCAGTCGCGGGCTCTTGCTTTAGGAAAAATTCAATGTCGATAAAAAAGAAGAACCACCCGTAATGCAAAATTTGCTAGAATATTACTAGATATTACAATATTACTGGAGTTTATAAGTATATAAATACATTGTAGGTATAAGGTATATTCTACAATAAATAAAACTAATGGATAAAATATCGTTAATGCTTCGATCCTCCGCGAAATACCGATTCGGTGATTACTAAAACTCAAAAAATAATTTTAAATACTAATTTCACCATATTCTGTTACCGTTACCAGCTGATTATGCTTGGCAAAAATTTGGCATGATGAAATTAGGTCTTAGAATTAGAAATGAGAAATAAACCGGTAGAATGTTATTGAGAAAGCAAGTAAACTGCATGTCCAAGAGTCTCATTTTATAAATTAATAATTCATCAAAACATCTGCGTAAATTATTATACTTTGTTGTATCCTTACTATATTATAAACGTCAAAGTATGTATGTACGTTCCACTTAATCTCAAAAACTGCTGGACAATTTTTATGAAACTTTCCGATTATGTACCTTATATATCGGAACTAGAAGGTGCCCGCAACTTCGTTTGCGGAAGAGAAAAAGTCACAACCCCTCTTTTTTTCTTCAGTGTAGTCGGGTAAAATATATCGTATAACCATCTGCGGATGCCCAGCTAGCTTTAGCCGTTTTGGCGTGATGATTCAACAAGGACAGATACAAAAAGTCCAAAAATTTTTTTTTCGATTCAGTGACCTCCTAATAGTCCGATACAGACATTTCTATTAATATCTTCAATGTACAAACATCTCATTTTTACAACTTTATAATAGTATAGATAAGATAAGATTACTTTACCTACTAACAAAAAAATTACAACAATCAACTTCCGAGGTAAAAAGTCAGTGTAATAGTACCCATATCCCCATTATATAAGTACTAGCTGTTGCCTGCGACTTCGTCCGCGTAGAGATGCAATTTATAGTGCAATTTAAGCTCGGCGTGCTCAACATAAATTGCATCTATATATTTCTTGTCGAAATTCATTCTGTCACTGTCACAGTAAATTGTTATCGAGTGATGTCCTTATGTTTATCCTGTCTTGCTTTAATAAAATGTTTTAAGATTGCTGTGTTTGTAGAACTTTGCGAAAGGACGCTATTTTACACCATTTTTCGTGCTCTGAGAAAATACTTATTACCTACGGTTTACTAATGTTTGGCAAATTATGTTTCCCAAACTGTTTCACTTCCCAAATATTTCATTTCCCAAACTTAGGTTTTTTCGAAAACAGTAAAATTTATAGAATTTCTATAAAACAAACCTAACCTAACCTATTGGGCTCTACACAATGGCTTAAAAAAATATTTCGATTTTCTTCGGTTTCGGAGTTTTCTCCGAAACCGAAGCGACTGCGCGAGTTTGGGAAATGAAACATTTGGGGATTGAGGCAGTTTGGGAAGAATAGTTTGCTAAAAGAAAGTATCCGATTACCTACTTAAGTGGTTGCAGTGTTTAATCGTGATGATCTTGCAAAATTATCCCCCGTATAACTAGCAAACATTATGTCCAAGAATTCATTTTGTTACTTTGACTGCGCCGAGCACAAAACTATTCTCAGTCATTTCCGATTGAATTCTCTGACTGTCCGATTTTCAATTATGAATTGGTGCGACACAACCAACAAAATATTAAAGAGGACAGATGTAGTCTGATTAAAAAACCGCGTATTACTTGCAATACAGAAGAAAGCTTACGACAAATTTTAAAAGAAATTGATAAATAAATATTTTAACAAATAATATGTTTTTAATTTTTTTGCCACTGACGTATAATTCTCAGCAAATAATTTGATTACGTAAATACAATTACTGAAGTTACGTGTTCAAATTTACGTGCCGGGAGCTATTCATTCTAAATATTAGACCTCTTTCAATTAACCTAGACCGCTTTGGCTGAATACGTTACGATCCCTTGCCATATAGCAATCTCGAATAGAAAAAAATTAACATCGGTCAACACTAATCTTACAGATTAAATATAGTTGCCTAGTGTAAATATTATTTTTTTCTGAGTTGGCAGTCTGATACGTAGTAACTATCTCTTATTAGTCTGTGTATGAAAGTCAACAACCAATTACAAAACATTTTTATCGAAATATACTCAGTCGTCCGTTCTACTTCTGATGTAAATATTCAATCGTGTTTAAAATTATTTTCCTTGCATCGTTGTGGATTTTTTTTGCATTATTATGCTAATTAATTATACGCACTTGTGACGGCTTCCTTGGATATAAAGAGAATATAAACTCCTTAGTTCTATACTCCATGGGTTTAATTCTTTTTTTGGGGTCCAATTCGAAAATCGAAATCGAATTGGAATGTTCTTGTCACTAGCTTTCTTTATATGGATGGATATGAAAGGGACAAAGTGCTTCGAAGTTCAAATATTTCGAATTTGGCCATAGACCCAGCACTGAAAAATGACAACTCGCGCCATTCTAATGTATAAAATTAAAAAGTTACTTTGCCTCACGCTCGCAGTAAAATTGCATTTTGCCACTGTTAGCTTGCAGTAAAAGCCTGTTTGAGCTGCTGAGGTGAAAACGCCATTAACTTAAAATTTTAACTGAACTAGTACCGTTTACAAAACATTTTGAAAATTTAGTTATACATTTTAGTTATAATATACAGTATAACTTAACGAGTGAGGCGAGATAAAACTCCTGTATACGCCACTGGTGGTGGTTTATCCTAATTTATTGTGTACTTATTGTGTACGTATTGGGAATAACCAACAATATTACATGTCAATTGTTTAAGTAATGTTTAGTTTAAATCTCTAATAATTAAGAAATAATGCTCAATGTTGCATTAGTTACCGAAGGTCATCCAATTATAGATCTGCCCAGTTTTACTTATGACCAACAAGAAATACGCACATCGTATACGCAAGAAGCATAATGACTTTAAGTTAGGAAATTTAAGGCCTGCAGGAGTCATGAGTGGTCACTTAATTTCCATTTGCAGTTTCACTGCGTCATGTATTGTTGCATTATTGTAATGTGTATGGTCATTAAGCTCGTTACTGCAACTACTAAGCAGACAAGAGTGCGCAATAACAAAGAAACAAAGCTATTTTATGACGAAAGTCAAAAACAACAAAGAAAGTCTTTAAAATAGGACTGCTGCCAATACTTGAGTTCATAAATATGATGTTCGAAAATTAGGAAACTATAATAAGCTCAACTTCTGACACATACGAGTAAAATCAACTACTATTTATAAAACTGAAATATTATGAAATTTATAATTTTTCGAAATTAATTCCCCAAAGGATTAAAACAAGGGATGGAAGTTTGTATATGTAACGTAAAATCTTTGGATTTAGAAACTTGGAATTTCGCAAAAAGAATGTGTGCTTAAAATCAAGAAGAGAGCGAGAGGATGAGAGGGATGGAGAGAGGAAGGGCAGGAGGGAGAGAGAGAGGGAGAGAGGGAGGGAGGAAGGAAGGGAGGGAGAGAAAGAGAGAGAGGGAGGGAGGGAGATAAAAAAATAGGTGTCGTAGTAAAATTATGACGCCGGTTCTCTAACATGTAAAATTATCGTTCGTAAACCGAATTTACAGACAACCATTATTTGCTATGCCTTAAAAGATTATTCTTTTGAAACGCGCCGAGGTGCCCTCTAGACCATTTTGGCCAATGTTGCGAACTTTGCCTGTTTCTTCTTCTCATAGCATACCAGGCGTTAAAATTTAAAGTGCCAGTGTTGCCGTATTATGGAATAATGTTCAATATCCCCATACGTGGTGTCAATTAATGCACTTCGTTTGACTTCAGGACCCTACCCTATGCCCTATTATAAACGGTATACATACCATAATTGAACATATTAACCAAATTTGATTATATGTATTTACATTACATGTATAAATTAAATTAAAACCAATAACATAAATTCAAAATATTTAATTCAATGATACTAACTGAAAAAATTGCACTATTTGCGTTGAAATATTGAACAGTTGTCATCAGTGACACTGTCGTCGGCCTGACAAAGGTACACCTCAGCTCCTCTACACTCAGTTGAAGGGCCTGGGGAAAGAATAAACTAATTATAAAATAAAAACTATACAACATGTCATATCAAACTTTATAAGACACGAGAACATCCCCGCAACTTCGTTCGCGGTGGAGGAAAAAATCATAACTCTTTTTCGCTACACCATAAATATGAACAACGAGAATCCATTATATTTTCTTCTGTTTGTTTATTTCAATGAGAATCCATTAATTAAGGGCGTTCTTTTACAATTAAGTTTAAAAGTTGTGGACAGATAATTTGTGTGGGTCTAAAAGAAGACTAACTTTTTTGTGCCAATACTTAAATTTTTTTATGTGTGGTTGTGGCTAAATTGTATATTCTTTTTTGTTTTGTAAAATAAGCTTATGCGAGCCACCTACACACATACCTATAGGTATTTGAATGGCAAATCTCACCACCATCCCAGTCAACTTGCTACAGTGGGTAAATATTTGTTTCAGAGAGCCGGGGGAATCTGTGACGATCAACATCTGACTACTGAGTCGCAGAATGTCAAACGTGCGCTTCGAGCCGACGAGCTCCAGATACCACGTTCCAAGCAGAAACCCAGTATGAAGAAACCAACAGTTTAGCGTAAACCTGCCGTATTACCTATTAATGTGAAAGGGGTCACAGACAAGATCGGAAACACCTTGAAGCGTGCTTCTATAAAAACATATTTCAAGCCGTTGAAGAAGCTGTCTCAACACCTTAGACCCGTGAAGAGTAGCACCCCTTTGCAGAATACAGGCATTTATAAGCTGGACTGCGAATGTGGTCTTTCATGCATTGGTCAAAACGAAACGCAGTGTATCGACCCGGGTGAAGGAGCACGACATATCGTCGGTTGAATAGGTCTGCAGTCTGTGAACATGTCATTGACAAACCAAACCATTCAATTAACTTTGATAAACCTTTTATCCTTGCCAAAGAGAAAAGATATTTTCCCAGAATGCTACGCGAGGCTGTTGAGGTTAAAAAGGATCCTACTTTCAATAGAGAAGATGGATTGTCGCTCCCACCAGCTTGGGATCCTGTAATACATCTCATCAAGGAACAAGCGAGACACAGAACTGGAGTAATAATCGCGGAAACAGGAGTAAATATTTTATCAACGTTGTGTTATCCCGGTACCTGCCTTTTCCTTGTCTTTTTTTATAAATTTTATATTAATCTTTAACCTGTAATTTCAACTAGATCTACAGCAAGTCTAATCGTTAATAGAGTTAGACTTGGAAAGTACGTGATAAAAGCAATGTACTTGACATGGACCGAAACAATTCAAGCAGTACTCAGTTTTTAAAACATAAGTAACAAATATTATTAAAAATGTATTTTTTTCTCTTCTAACCTGCCCATTGAAACTTTCACCTGAATCTCTAAAACTTCCATACACTACCATTTCTACATTTTTATGAATAGTCCGTTCCCTTTCACAAATATGGTGCTATTGTAAGTATAAAGAAACAGGTTTCATCGCCATATGGTAAAACCAACAAATTTTTTTTTTAAACTTTAACCTGCCGGTGCCACCTAAACAAGAATTGACCCGATAGTGATTGATAAAAGTTTCGAATTTACATAAAGATTTTTTCTTAATGTTAGAGTCCGCCCCCTTGGCTGAGTATAAATAAGAGAATGGGGTTTTGAAGATTTTTTTTAATGGTTCTAGGCATAAAACCATTGAAAAAGCAATTTCGCGCGGTAAAATTAACGTAGTAGTATGTTTAAAAAATTGTAATACATCTAAAACACTGCATATCTATGATATTTGTTCGGATGTCCTAAAATTGCCCTCTCTGATAATTACCGTTGACTAATAATATGGTTATAGTATATGACTCTCGTCTTGTTATGCCATCGCCTAATTTTTACCATGTTATTTGTGATAAAAAATAATAACTTGTAGTGTTGTGGCAAATATTGATCTTGGGGACTGTAATGTATAGGTTTTTTATTTGGCACAAAATCCATGTCCATTTTTTAAATGAAAACCTTTTACTGCTATAACTGCTGAATACGTATATGCTATCGTAGGTACAGCAACAGATCAACGTGATATGATATATTGGGATAAAATTTTGGGAATTAGTTTAGATCTCCATACAAAAAGCTGTTAGCCGATCCCGAAATTACAACGCCATCGATAAATAATTATTATTCACAATTATTCAACTTTGCAAGCGGGACACAGTATATGTTACAATTTATTTATTAATAACTGTTTACAAACTAATTGTTACTGTACTATGTTTCTTTGTTCAGTTATAATATCGCGTTATAATAGAGCGCCATCTAGTTTTTTCCTAAAAATCTCCTTGCCGTCGGTGCACGATCCAAGGAAGGAAATTGCAGTCAGCATCAAATGATATGCCAAATACTCTTCACACTCGAGTGTGGCAGCAGTAAACTCAGATTTAAGATGATTATAAGTAAATGAGTACCTACGATTTGTTTACAAAGAATTTGAATACATAACTATATCGCCTTTATTTATATCAGTTCAAAACCAAAACCTAGAGCTGACATGCTATACCAAATATACCAAAAATCATCTAAATCTCGAAGCAGAAATAGGATCAGCTGGGGCTATTACAATACGATTAAAACTCAGTATATATAATTTTAATTCATATTGGTATCACAATACAAAATACAGAAATTATGTGCGTATAACATGCAGTTTTTTTCCACAGCAATGTGTATAAAAGTACAAAACGAACTGTTAATTTATAAGTACAATCACTGATTATCGGTGAAAATTTTGCAGATAAAATATTCGTACTTAGCGGTTTTTCTTTTGAAGTAAGGTATGCTCGTGCCGCTATCCTAGATCAGGCGGGTCAGGTTACATTACTTTCGAGTACCATAACCTCTATTATATTTCGGATTGTATCCAAAAGCTATACTTTATTACTAGGCAGCAATACGTAGTATTGTGCCATCTTCGTCACACGTTTAAAGTAAAAAATCCAAAGACCACAAATTTCTACCACCTCCACCTGGCAACCCCGTCGCTAGATGGTTTCGTTACGTTTTTTTGTGTCATCGGGTTCACACGTAAACGAAACAAAACTTATTAAATTAGTTGCAAAACGGGAGAGAAATAACATTACTTATAAGTAACGTAGGAGTGAGTAGTGAGTGATAGAGATTAATACTACATGCATCGGAAGGTGAGAATATTTTGAGGAAGATATGTTTAAGACGCTGGACTGGAAAGACAAGGGCATTAACATAAACGGCGACTACATCTCACACCTGCGATTCGCTGATGACATAGTTTTAATGGCGCTGGAGGATCTGAACCATATGCTGGACGGCCTAGCTTCAGACTCGCGACGCATCGGTCTCGGCGTGAATTTGGGTAAAAGCAAAGTCATGATCAATGGCCTCATTAATCCGGGACCGGTCGTCGTACATGGCCACCCTCTCGAAATTATTTCCGAGTATACTTACCTTGGGCAAATCCTGCAGTTAGGTAAAAACAATTTTGAGAGGGAGACCAAGAGGAGGATCCAGCTGGGATGGGCAGCGTTCGGCAAACTACGTCAGGTCTTCTCGTCATCCATACCACAATGCTTGAAAACTAAAGCTTTCAATCAGTGCGTCCTACCCGTCATGACCTACGGACCTGACACCTGGACACTCACGGTAGGGCTGGTCCTCCGGTTCAAAGTCGCTCAGCGAGCTATGGAAAGAGCTATGCTCGGAGTCTCTCTGAAGGACAGGATTCGTAACGAATACATCCGACAGAGAGAGAACCAAAGTTATCGTCATAGCTCAAAGAATTAGTAAGCTGAAGTGGCAGTGGGCCGGCCATATCTCACGAAGAACCGACAACCGCTGGGGTAAACGTGTTCTTGATTGGTGACCGCGACTCGGCAAACGTAGTGTAGAAAGCCCTCCTGCCAGGTGGGATGACGATCTGCGAAAGACTGCGGGATGCTGGTTGCGTCAAGCTGATGACAGGGCACTATGGCGCTCATTAGGAGAGGCCTATGTCCAGCAGTGGACTAATATAGGCTGATGATGCCATCATCATCAGCCTATACGTACGTAACTTTGTATATGTACGTACCCTCCATCTGTGAATAAAGACTTCTATTTAATCGGTTGAGTTAAGTTTGTACTTGATGTCGATGACGTCGCAATTAAATGAGGCGTCAACTCAAAGTAACCGGGTAATACGGGTTAAACAGAGCGTATGCATTTAATACGATTGAAAGCAAAACACCGAGCAGATTAAGACACATTTATTTTATGAAAAACTATATTCGTTTCATTACAATTTTATGGAAAATGGTACATCTTACCTTAAACAATACACGACACTCACTTTATAAGCACAACACAACACTTTTATTTTGATCAGGGATTAAGTATCTCTCGCTAGACGTCTTCGAACAGAATGACCGAGATCCAACATCTACTTTTCAGGACCCCGACATTTCCCGCCACTTTGTGATGTTACCACGCTGTGTTCTCTGATTGGTGCTTGTTTGACCAATCAGAGAAGGCAGCCAATAAAGGGAATACTAGTGTTGCCAACTAAAACCACGAATATTAATATTTAAAAATGTTGTCATGTAACGATTTATTAATTATTTATTGCCTAATAATTAGGGCGATAAATAATTATTTCTTTATTTTATTGAAACGCTAACAGCTCGGCCATTCTGCTAAAGCGAGTCCCATCGCGGTCGATAAACGACTACTTGTTAAGCTATATAAGTATCTGTTAACATATTAGTTATTATTATACATGAATAATATACATATAAAAATCGAACTATTTAGCTACTACTTACATTAGAATGTTTATATTCAGGTACGAGTAAACAAAGTTAACGAAGTAATTGGCTTTAATTTCATAACAGACAGAGTCATTGTTCCCAGTAGGAACTTAACATTACTAATTTCAATGTACAAACGAATAATTGCAAATTTATGATGTACGAAAAAGTATCTAACTAAATAGTTGGCAGATAACGGCAGTTTTTCTTATATAACATAACTAGCCAAACATATCGCTTCGCCACAAAATAATGTTGATGTAACAAATTGATAGGTAGAATGATTAAATCGAATAATATTATCATCACAATCATCTTAAGTAAAATCGTCGCTATTGTACATTTATTACAGTACGCTACAATAGGATAGGCTACAATATGGTAGTATCGGTACCGTCTGAATCCATGTGGTCATCTGGTTCAGATTCCGTAGTTTCAAAATCTCTATTAAACACTAACCAGGGCTTTAACTTATCTATAGAAACTATATTCTCATAGCGACGGTGGCCACGCTTACGCGTTAAGGGTGTGTCTTCTATCAAAAAACGGTCGTTAGGCAAAACTTTCGAAATTCGGTACGGACCTTGAAACTTAATAGCTAGTTTTTTTGACTTCCCATCGCTAGGTACCTCTCGTCTAACACTTACCAAGTCATTCTCGGAATATATTTTATTTACTCTGCGTTTGGAGTCAAAATGGGCCTTATCCTTTATTTGCTGCTGGACTATGCGCCTACCCGCCTCATTTCTCATTTCCTGTATGTTGCTTATTCCTACTTCTTCGTTAATATCATCCAAAATCCCGCTCAAAACTTTCTCGGACGCACTGTTTACGTTAAAACCAAACAGGAGTTCTGACGGGCTTTTACCAGTTGTTTTATGTAGAGTCGTATTAATACCTATTTGGATGTCACACACATACTCGTCCCAGCTTTTATCATCTTTGTCAACTGTCTTTGTCGTCAATGCACTAAGGATAGTTCTGTTATATCGCTCGCACTGCCCATTTGCCCTAGGTGTTGCAACGGCATTTAGTATATGTTTTATATTCAAGGCTTTAGTAAATTTCTGAAAATTATTACTAGTGAACGACGTTCCCCTATCAGTTATCAGTCTTGTCGGTACTCCAAAGCATTTTATGTGTTCTATTAGTGCCCTAATAGTGGTACAGGTCTTAGTATCTCTTACAGTTTGGATATTAACGTATTTAGTAAACCCGTCAACGATTACTAGCAGGTAACAGTTACCTTTTTTACTCCGTACAAACGGACCCAAGTGATCCGCATGTACCGTGTGAAATGGTATCTCTGGTTTCGGAATGGGATGCAACTGACCCTGTTGTTTACCGGTTATATCTTTGGAACGTGTACATTCTAAGCACGACTTGACGTATTTCTTTACGAACTTCCTCATTTTTGGGAACCAATAAGTTTGCTGTATACGTGCTAATGTCTTGTCGAATCCGAAATGCCCTAAATCGTCGTGGTTCATTTTGACTACTTGCCATCGTACACCCCTGGGAACGACCCATCTGATATCGTTATCCTCCTGACCTATGATACGGTAAACCCTGCCATTTTTCAATTTATAATTATTTACAATCTCCTTAACTTTTTCAGTATCTGAACTTAGGATCTCCTTTATGTGCAATATTTCACCATCGCTATTTTGGACTGTCGTGATCCAATCGTCCGCGTCAGCAATGAGAACGTCTAACACGTGCGAATCTTCCCTTGCCTCCCCAACAGGGTTCCTACTCAAGGCGTCCGCGTGCAACATCCTTGATCCGGGTCGGTACTCTATTTCACAGTCGAATTCCTGTAATTGTACCCACCAACGCGCTATCCTGGGTATGAGATCTCTTTTGGACAATGTGGTCCTTAATGCGTTACAGTCGGTCACGACTTTGAAAGGGATGCCTAATAAATAAACTCGAAATCGATTCAGTGATGATACTACTGCGAGGGTCTCTAACTCGAAAGAATGGAATTTGCGTTCGTCCGGCGTAGTTTTCTTACTGAAGTAAGAGACTGGTCTAAACATACCTTCGTTATCTTTTTGTAATAAAATTCCGCCTATTCCAAATTTACTCGCATCAGTGTGTACTTGGGTTTCTCTTTTCGGATCGTACAATGCAAGCAATGGTCTTTGGGCTAACTGGGATTTTATAGCTTCAAAGGCTTCGTCCTGTTCGAGCCCCCACTTCCAACTCGCATCCTTTTTAAGAAGATCGGTCAGTGGTCTGGCTAACGTAGCAAACCCCTTAACAAATCTTCTAAAAAAACTGGCAAGTCCAAGAAATTGCTGTAACTCGCGCTGGTTTTTTGGGGCTGGGAATTTAGAGACCGCCTCAGTTTTCCTTTGACCTGGCTTGATGCCGTCTGCGTTAATCTCAAATCCGAGAAACTCCAAGTTATTTGCAAAAAAATTGCACTTCGATAACTTTAAAGTGAGTCCTCCCTGTTTAAGTAACGAGAGGACTTCTTTTAGTCGACCTAATCCTTCTTCAAATGAACGTGCTGGAATCAAAATATCGTCCATGTATACAAGGGCGTACTTAATTTTGGCTTCTGCCAAGATTTTATTTATTGTGCGCTGGAAAACCGATGGCGCATTAACAAGGCCGAAGGGCATGCGGGTAAATTCAAATTGACCGTCCGGAGTAATGAAAGCGGTTTTATCCTGAGAGGCTGGTTCTATGGGGATTTGATAATACCCGGATGCTAAGTCCAGTGATATGAATAAACTATTACCCGCCAGTCTGTCCAGTTGGTCATCAATCAGGGGAAGAGGGTAATGGTCCTTTTTAGTACGTTTATTTAAAGCCCTATAGTCTACACATAGACGTTTTTCGCCGGTTTTTTTTTTCACTAGTACAATTGGGCTAGCATATGGCGATGAAGACTCCTTAACAATTCCCGCATCGACCATTTCCTGTACCATGTCGTTTACTAATGTCCTTTCGCCATATGACATTCGGTATGGCCTGTAAACTACAGGTTCCGAATCGACGAGCTCAATAACCATCTCACCGGCGGTAGTAAACCCTATGTCCTTCAGGCTTGATGAGAAACAATCTTTAAATTCTGAGAGCAAGTCATTTAGTTGTAACCGTTCCTCCGCCGTCATTTGACTACCACACTGTATACCTTCAACGGGACATTTATCGTCAAGTGATACAGAACATACACTTTGCTCATTTGTAATTGGGATGGGACGGGTGAGTAATGACCCTTTCTTGAACGAGATGCAATTATCGCAAATATTTTGAATGAGCAAATGCCCTACACCATGTTCTAACTTATATTCACCGGGGAGCAGGTAATGTTTGCTACTGTCTGTACCTCTAACAGTCCCGTTCACGTATATAGGTCCCGTGAATTTAGATACAGATTCTACTGGAATAGTGGCCAATTGACCCGACGCAATGGAAATGTCTTTCTGAACAGCTAGATATATTTTTTGTTTTTCATCCCTTTCAAATATGATTTGGTTCGGGGTTTTTATCATCGTGATGAATGGTTTTTCGGTAAATGAATGACCTAACAGAACAGGGCACTTCAGGACAGCATCATCTACAACTATAATTTCAATATTTTCTTCTATGCCTTGAACAGTTACGTTAGTGAAACATCTACCTAGGGGGTTCACATAGTGACCACCGATACCACGTAAGGATGGTAACCCACTCGTCATCATGTGAAGCCCCAGACGTTTAGCTTCTACTTCTTTGATGAGAGTGCATTGACTACCTAAATCGACTTGGCACATAATCGGAGTACCGTTTATTTCTATTTCGATAATATATTTGAGGTTAGATTCACCGGCCTGGTTTAGTAAAGCTACCTGTTTCTCGACCTTAGTCTCATTATTGCAACGTTCAGGGTTTGTAGTATTACTTAACAGCTTTGTTCTACAATACGTCTCAAGATGTCCGGTTCTATTACATGTATTACATTTACTTGGTGGTTTTCTACATTTAAAACTCTTGTGCCCTTCTTCGTTGCAATTATGACACTTAATCGTGAATTTATTCGATCCCGGTCCCTTTACTGCCTCCGTCCTATTTTTATCATTACTATTTATCTGACTGGGTTTCCTATCCCGAACAGATTTATCTCCTATATCTTTACCGGTGCCCGATCTAACGGTTTTAAAATATTTTAATACATCTTCAGGTGTGCGAAAACGGGCCGCCTGTGCTCCAATCCTAACCGCACGATCATCTACACCATGCAACAAACAGTCTACCGCATTTCGACCGCTGAGGCCGCACTTATTTAACAAGTTTATTTTCTTATAATAATATTGATCTAGTGACTCCCCGTAACGCGCGCGCATGGCCAACATGTCGACTAATAGCTCCGCAAAATCCTGTCTGCAGGGAAACGACTCAATAAGCTTTCTCTTCCATTCAGTCCAGCTATAAAGTACAGAACTCAGGCCCTGGTACCATAGTTTGGCCACGCCTGTTAATTTCGGTATTGCAAAGTGTATGATTTCGCGTTCGTTCCATTTATAGATTTCCGCGCACTCCTCGACTTTAGTGAGCCATGTAACTATTGTTTGATCTTTAGACATTGGATCAAATTCAGGAATTACATTTGTAAGAGAAAGCTTAGTCGTCGATTGCCCTTGTACATTCGATAATACATCAAGAAACTTGTGAAATATACTCTGATCAACATCAGTATTCGGTAAATCATGTAACTTTCGATGCGAACGACGCGAGGGTGCGCGTGACCGTTTACGTTTTAATAACCGCTTAACTTGGCTGTCATAACTATCAGTGCTACTGCTACGACGGCGCCGTCGCGCCTCCCTCGCGTAGTGCGCGTCGTCAGAGACGCTACTGTGTCTACGAGAACGATGATTACGACTACGATTGCGATATCGCTTTCGCGATTGACGTGGAGTCTCTCGCTGGCTCGAACGCGAACGGCTCCTATCCGACTCGTTATTATGAGTTAATGTGACTTTATTTATGTCGGAGTCTTGCCGTCTAGATCTATCAGTCCTTGAAATGATCCTTGACGGCTCCCTACTCCTTGATCTAGTAGTTGAGCGCTTGCGGACTTGCCTGTTGTTATGCAGACTCCCATCCGCTCCCTCGCTCTGATCACAGCGCCGACGCGGAGTCTGCCGTGCTGGATCGCAGTTACTGCGAGTCCTGCTTATTGGCTCACCCTCCGCGCGGACACCCCCATTTGGGCTTTCGCCCCGATCGTCCATGACCTTAAACAATGAGTTTAACAAAATATGAACATTACATCTTATGTTTGTGAAATATTAGCTCGAAGAGATATGTTATATAGAATTAATTTCTTTTTTATTTACTTCATTACCAAACTTTTTAAGCAGATTTCCCGTAAAGGCCCAACAGCGGTCAGGGTACAATAACAATTAGAAAAATGGCGTTAATGGTGCATTTTAAAGCATGAGTAATAATGATGAAACTAAGTTAAAATATAAACACGCACGCATGATCGCATTTTCCATTCCACCATAAGCAACTTTAAGGTACCTACACAAAACAAAGATAAGTAAGCTATCCCAGGGAGTCACCCTGACAAATTGCTTACTCATCTCGCGTTCTTGTTACATCTCCAAGGAGTGCCTTGGCAAAATGTACCAGTCGCCAAACAAAGTGTGATACGGAGTTATGTTGCATTTCCAGAGAGAGACTCTGGTATAAATGCAGCACATGAACGCGCAAACGATTCTAGGGGGTACCCTAGCAAATCGTTTACACTTCACATCCACTCACCTAATTTAATTGAAAGCTTAATAATTGATTAAGATAAATAAACCACCGTAGAGAGTTACCCTGACAAATAGTTTACTCATCTTGCGTGTCTGTTACATCTCCAAGGAGTGCCTTGGCAAAATATAACAGTCACCGATCAAAGTGTGATACAGAGTTATGCTGCATTTCCAGAGAGAGACTCTTTGGTATAAATGCAGCACATGAACGCGCAAACGATTCTAGGGGGTACCCTAGCAAATCGTTTACACTTCACATCCACTCACCTAATTTAATTGAAAGCTTAATAATTGATTAAGATAAATAAACCACCGCAGAGAGTCACCCTGACAAATAGTTTACTCATCTTGCGTGTCTGTTACATCTCCAAGGAGTGCCTTGGCAAAATATAACAGTCACCGATCAAAGTGTGATACAGAGTTATGCTGCATTTCCAGAGAGAGACTCTTTGGTATAAATGCAGCACATGAACGCGCAAACGATTCTAGGGGGTACCCTAGCAAATCGTTTACACTCCATCTCCGATTTATTTTATTTTATTTAAAATTTATAATTGATTAGGATAAGTAAACTATTACAGGACGTAAATAGTTTACGTATCCTTTATGACCGTTACAAATCCAAGGAGTGCCTTGGCTAAGTGTAACAGTCACCAATACGATCGCACTTAATAAAGCAATTAAAATTTTAACAAAAGTTGGGTTATGGCGGAATGAACAATTGTAACCACTTTGCTTATTGTATCACTTCAAGAATTAGGTGAAGAAACCGATTACTATTGAATCTATTGCTAAATAAAATTGCATCCAATCTGTCCGGCGTCACAGCTTTCTCTTAACACAATATTACACGGTTAGTATGAAAAGAGCACTCCAATACAACCACGTGGGCTAAGGTTAACGAGAAAGAAAAAACTTCTTTCTTCCTTTCGTTCTCGCTATCGCACTTCTGATATGAAAGCAAAACACCGAGCAGATTAAGACACATTTATTTTATGAAAAACTATATTCGTTTCATTACAATTTTATGGAAAATGGTACATCTTACCTTAAACAATACACGACACTCACTTTATAAGCACAACACAACACTTTTATTTTGATCAGGGATTAAGTATCTCTCGCTAGACGTCTTCGAACAGAATGACCGAGATCCAACATCTACTTTTCAGGACCCCGACATTTCCCGCCACTTTGTGATGTTACCACGCTGTGTTCTCTGATTGGTGCTTGTTTGACCAATCAGAGAAGGCAGCCAATAAAGGGAATACTAGTGTTGCCAACTAAAACCACGAATATTAATATTTAAAAATGTTGTCATGTAACGATTTATTAATTATTTATTGCCTAATAATTAGGGCGATAAATAATTATTTCTTTATTTTATTGAAACGCTAACACGATTTACCAAATTACATAATTACTTACTTACATCAATTAATTATACGATGGCTAAGTTTAAAAGAAAATTACAGCTACATTATTAATTTAGTAGGATGTTTTAAGAGCGGACGTCTCTCTTGCAAACAAGTTATAACAAAAGTGTATAACTGTTATAATAGTCGACCTTTAAAAATAATTGTGTAAAATTCAGGGGACATCAGCTGTTGATACGTCGGCGAGAATATTACGAGGCAGGCCGTTTGGAGGAGTGGCGATATTTCAATAGGTTTCGGTGATAAAGTATAGTAATCCACGTATAGCGGCGATTAGGGCATCCTTTTGTGATCAGCTTGTCTTAATAATTTGTATTTAAAGGCTATAACAGCCCATCCCTTCCAGCTCCAAAAATATATATAAATTAACAGCCATTGTGATCGATAACACAAAAATTATACTCTAAAATAATGAAACCATCTAGCGACGGGGTTGCCAGGTGGAGGGGTAGACATTTGTAGTCTTTGGATTTTTACTTTAAACGTGTAACGAACGAAAATGGCACAATACTGCGTATTGCTGCCTAGTAATAAAGTATAGTCTTTGGATAAAATCCTCATATAATTGGAATCAAACTTCACTAATCGTAAGTTCGTTTGATTGTTAATAGTTCTCTGTTTCTGAAAAGTTGCGTTTTTGTTTCTTCAGAAGCATTCTCATCAGCAGCACGTCTGCTTTGGGTCGATTGAGTAAAATAATCTTTGATACGGTTAAAATCTTGTTTATTTTAAAATTTTTGCACGTCTGTTATAAACGGCAACGACATTGACGATTTATAAACCGACTTTCAAAAAAGGAGGTTATATGTTCGACAGTTTGTATTTTTTTTTATGTATGTTCACCGATTACGCCGCCAATTGTGGACCGATTTTAAAAATTATTTTCTTATTTGAAAGGATATACTCCTGAGGTGGTCCCATGGCCACCTAGTTGGGATCTGATGATGGAATCTCAGGGAAATCGAGGGCAATCCTCAAATTTCATTGGCACTTATAACGTTCCCTCATATATTTTCTTAAGCTATTTAAGTATTTGCATATGGTAGTCATCATTTCATCATGCTGAACTAATGACCGAATGTACAACTCCTTAATGGTTAAGAGTTAGAGGATTATTATTTAAAAATCATCTATTGTAATAGGTAGGTAGGTTAAGACTGTTAGTCATATTCTTTATAGTGTGTCCATGAGGTAGTCTCCTTATCACCAAGTCAGTCTCCTCATCATCAAATCGAGGGAAACCCTCAAATATTATCGGTGCCAAACCTGAAGTAAATAAAGTTCTTTATTCAACTACAATACGAATTACTATGACTAAATATATATGTAGGTAGATAATGACTAAAGGCTCGCCGCCGCGGTTCTTAATAGTAATAAATGAATGGTTTGGCACCGACTTCAAAAGGTGATTCAAGTGTGATCCGTACCGTAAATAAAAGATTATTTTTGGCTTTTTAGTTTATTTTGAAGTCGGTTCTTTTTTTATTTATATTTTTTTATAGAAGCAACGACTGATTTCTTACTAACCTTACTGACACAGGTCACTGTACGCATTATGCAAAGATGTACTTAATTTTGAATATGTGTAACAATTTTTAGCGCGATTATAAGACTTACCTTCCGAAATAACCTTTCAATTTTAGCGCGATTACTCATATAAAACTAACCGCCAATCTTTACACTTTACTTCGATCCAAGCCATCAGCGAATATTCTGCACCTCAAAACAGCACTACACTTACTAGAGAGGAATACTTCCTGAGTCTCGCTCGGGGGTGGTGGGTGGGGTCCAATGCACTAAGGTATAGTGGGCTTAGCTCTCGCTTACCTTAATTTACCAAGATTAACAAAACTGCAATGACAAAAACGGACCGATCAGTAAATTAAATTAGTTTAATTATTAAATTCAGCTTACTGAATCTAGTCTACTGTCCGAGCTAAACCTAACCTTTGCAAATCTCTACCATAATATACTCTGCCCTTTTAGATCGAGTCGAGACAGCTAAGATCATTTTTTCTGACAGACCTTTCAGCCCCGACTTACTTGTAGCTGTACACTTACTTGTACCCAAATTGCAGAAATTTCATAAAATTCGCTTTTAGATGTTTGGTATAAATTGGGGTTTATTGTCATAGGATTGAAAATAAATTTCGTGCCTAAGTAACATTTTTAGTACATAATAATAATTGGATAGGCCTATTTAGAAAATGCTCTAAACATTGATTATGTCAGTCACGTTGCCGTTTCCGTTATTGCGAGGACTTACTCTATATTATTCTTCCCAAACAATGTTAAGAAATTTCGTCGTTCGTCGCAATCCGTGGACTGACCGTCCGAGTGTGTCGTAAAGGGCTATACTTACACGAAATCCTACAATAGATAGGACTGTTACAATTTCCCAGCAATTATCGTCTACCAAATCATGGTCGACCTTAATCGTCTGCGCAATGTCTCGGCTATTATCTAACGCCTGTAATACGATTTACCAGAGGCATTCAACCATCCGTTTTCTTATACAAGCCTAAACAAAATAACTGTTGACTCGAATCATGGTGAACACCCTGAGTATAGCCCTCACAATGTTACAAGTACGATTAGTAATGCTCTATAAACTTGTTACGTGATACATACCTATAACTATCAGATCTGATGTAATTTGCATATAGTCTAGTTAATGTCGATTAAACGTCATCTTTTTGTAATTTGCCCAACACAGGCCAATAAGATTTTAGAGACCATTACAACAGTAGGTCAATTTTATTGTTTTTTCATATTATAGTATCTAAGCTCTCCTAATTTTTTGCCAAATACATAAAAATACAATTTAAAAATTCTTAATATTTTCTAAGAGACCATTTTTTAATCGGTTTCCTAATATAAGATTCTAGCTAAGCACTAAGTTTGGAGTTCTAATAATTTATTTCCTATAAAGATTGAACAACGGATGATGAAAGTAATGAGTCCTTAAGATTTAAGAGATCGAAATTACAGGTGAATTGACACCGAAAAAACATTAAACGGTACACGAGTTTAACTAGTTATACAACGTGACTGTACATGAAATATATTTTTTTTAAACCAAATGCTGCGTGCCCCTGCTACATTCACTAAAATATCATCACTGTGCCCACAAGTCCAGAACGCAACTTTAGCAAAATAAAGTGCCTCTGTGATTCGGAATCAGTATCTGTCAGAGCGCGGTGGTGATCGGTCGCGCGCAGATCGAGCAATACCACGAAGGAATACCTCACACGTGAGTACGAGTACTACAATAGTGCGACATTATTAGCAGTGGGTCTGACCGTGCAAACATCACGCGTTATTTGAAAAAAAAATGCTGTGCGAAGTGCGTTGCGATAGTGCATAATTAAATACGGCCGGAAAATTCGAAAAACTTTAGGATTACTCATTGAAATAAAAAAAAACAGAAGAAAATATTATTTTAGGATTACTATTTGTTGAAATAAAACAATTTAACGGATTATATCGCGTATATATCTCATTTTAGTTCCCGACGTTTCGGAAGCTTTCCAGCTTTCCATGGTCACATATACGCGATATAATCCGTTAAATTGTTTTATTTCAATGAGTAATAATCGCGGAAACAGAAGAAAATATTACTATTTGTTGTCTAGAATCAGTTTTGTAATCAAATTGAAGTTTTAAGTGAGTCTCAAATATAATTCTTTAATATAGCTTTGTTTTTAAAATATAATCCAAATTAGATAGTATCTATACTATTATAAAGTTGTAAAAATGAAATGTCTGTACATTGAAGATATTTTCAAAATATATTGTTTCGGACTATTTGGAGGTCACTAAAACCAAAAAAAATTTTTTTCGTTTTTTTGTATGTGTCGTTGTGGCTTCATCACGCAAAATCGGCTAAACAGATTTCAACAATTTTTAGTACACGGGTAGGTGAGGATCTTCAGGTGTTATAGGATACTTTTTATCCGACTACGCTGACGAAAAAATGAGAGGTAATGACTTTTTCTCCTCCGCGAACGAAGTTGCGGGCATCTTGTAGTATACTTATAATCTCTTCTCGCGTGTTGGAAAACATGTTCGTACAACCAAGATACAATACTAATAAGTAAGACGGTACATTTTATTACTCTATTAATATTTTATTATTGTCGTTTATTTTATTTATTTACAAATTAGAGTGTAATCTTTTTAGTGGTTTTTAAAAACAAAATAAAATAAATTGATAAACTAATACTTAACAAATGTATTTAATGATTTAATAATGCTAAAATTACGTCTATTTTACATCTTTTAGTCGTTATTCATTAGGCTAAATCCTCCAAGCGGCTATTGGTGTTACTTGCAAGCCTGGCTCCTCATCTAGATTGGAGATAGAAGTAAGCTTTTGATATTAATCGTGCATACACTCGTAAGTAGTGAATATAGTCATTGCCAGTTTATCAGTGACTAAATATTGATGTGATGTGTCCTATGGGATTTCTGTACCTACATATAAACTTTATGTTTCTAGAGTTTACCGACTTTTGTTAGGCACTATTGTGCAAGTTGAATCAAGTCATACCGTGGTAGGTTGTTCGTTGTCTCTTAGCCACGTTAAGTAAACTTAACGCACGGTTCTTACTTTTCTGAATACAAAACTTGATTTAGCGAGACACCAAAAGACGCCATAATCATCTGAAACTAAATTTAGGGATCCGTGTGTCTTGATATTCTGGACTGATAGATATTAAGGTGAATTTCGAAAAAAAGACTCATAACTCCATAATATCAAATGCCATATCTACGCTCTTCATCTTATAGCCATCACATTGCTCACATTTAGTGGCATTAAACATCCTTATGTATTTAAAGTATATAAAAAAGTAATTACGCTGTATTCAAAATCCTTAATTATAATTTAATCTAAACAAAGGATGTTTAACTCAAGTTAAAATGAATAAATAAATAACACAGGGACAATCTTTCACCAATCGATCTAGTCCCAAACTAAGCAAAGCTTGTACTATGGGCACTAGGCGACGATGTACATAAAATATAGAAAAATATGTACATGACGTTGTACATAAAATATAGAAATTCTTTCTTTTTTCTTTCAAGATAAGTTATAATACTTAAATACATAGAAAACATCCACGACCCAGGGACACATATTCGTGCTCATCACACAAACAATTGCCCTGGCCGGGATTCGAATCAGTATCCGCCAGCTTCGTAGGCCGCTGTACAACCCACTGAACCAAACGCGTCGTGAACAATATCTATCGGATAATTTTTGGACATAGTTGAGGGCGAACAGAAGATAACGGAGCTGTTGGATATTTGGCAAAGCTATGTAATAACTGGGTCATACTGATTTTTAGTATGAGTTAGCTTTATGCGTCTTTCCTGTGGACACCCGAAAGTTAAGGGCTTCAAATACTATTTTTTCTTATTGCCCTATTAGGTGATGTACAAATTGATTAATACTCTAGATCTAAGGGATAAAAATATCAGTTATATGTACCCAAGCCCTTAACTATTGCGTTGTCCACAGGCAAGACGGCCAAATTCTAGAATCAGTATGACCCAACTGCTTGTTACGTTACGAGACATTTGCCACCCTCAAAACAGAAGAGATACACCATGTACGAGTATGTACTATTGTACAGCTGAAGAGGAAAGTAACCTCTCTGCCGTGCTTGTTTTGTTTATGCGGCAGGATACGTACTAGTACCTATGCACCACCATCCTTTAGCTTCGTCATTATCTTTAGCATCCATCCGTCCAGTATTGGACATATGTCTCCCCTAATGTTTTCCATTCCTTCCTGGATGTTGTTCATCTCCTCCACAACTTCGCCGTATACATTTACGATACTTACCCGTTTACACCCACGTTTGGTCACCTACAACTTCAGACGTTACTACAACAAGCGGCACGGTGGGGAACCCTCGGTTGCATCCTCAATGTAAATAATGCGGTTTGTGGTTAGCTCTCAAAACTAGTTATAAAGTCACTTATAATATGGCAACTGTAATTGACTATATAACTTTTTCTAGAAACTTACCTAGCTTAATATCGTCAGGATGATATTAAATGTTATGAAATAGGCGGTAAACATCACGTGCGGACTTTATACCGAAACCTTTCATAGTACCCGGCTGGCGTAGACCAACTTTCTGACTGTAGAGTGGCCGCTATCTTTATGAGGGCTCTATAACCTCCTGAGGTCTAGTGTACTAAGAAGAGGAACGTGTACATACATCGACAAAAACTTTCACGTTTATAATATAACTAGCTTCTGCCCATGACTTTTGTATTTTTCTGAGATAAAAAGTAGCTTATGTCCTTCCCCGGGACTCAAACTATCTCCATACCAAATTTCATCCAAATCGGTTCAGCGGTTTAAGCGTGAAGAGGTAACAAACAGACAGATAGATAGACAGACAAACAGACACACTTTCACATTAATAATATTAGTATGGATAAACAATCTATAAAGTCGAGACGCGTATAACGAACGTATTCAGGTCACCCAAGATGTCAAATACTACCCCAATGTAGAAAGAACTTTGAATTAAAAACATGGAATCCAATCATCTTAATCGCCTTTGTCATGGTACGTATGTACCTATAGCACAGCTGGTAATCTTCGTATAACAAAACACGTACGTTAGCGCCATGTTGTTACGAGTACTAATGTTGACTGACGTTTTTCTCTGCTGTGATTAGCTGTTGCTTTGTCAATACAGTCGTCTTGTCATCTATACATTATTTATCGAAATTCATTCTGTCACTGTCACAGTAAGTAATGTGTTATCGAGTGATGTCCTTGTGTTTATCCTGTCTTGCTTTTTGCAAAATGTTTTAATAGTGCTGTGTTTGTAGAACTTTGCGAAAGGGCGCTATTTTACACCATTTCCCGTGCTCTGAGAAAATATTCAGTGGTTGAAGTGTTTAAATCGTGATGATCTTGCAAAATTATCGCCCGAAGAACTAGCAAACATTATGTCCAAGAATTCGTTTTGTTTATTTGACTGCGCCTAGCACAAAACTATTCTCAGTCATTTCATTGCTCTGACTGTCCTATTTACAATTATGCATTGGTGCAACACAACCAACAAAATATTAAAGGGGACAGACGTATTACTTGCAATACAGAAGAAAGCTTACGACAAATTTAAAAAGAAATTGGAAAATAAATCTTTTAACAAATAATGTGTGTTTTAGTTTTTGCCACCGAGGTATAATTCTTAGCATATAATTTGATCACGTAAATACAAATACTGAAGTTACGTGTACAAATTTACGTGCCGGGAACTATTCATTCTAAATATTAGACCTCCCTTGCCATATTGCAATCTCGAATAGAAAAAAAAAAAATGTCAGTCAAAACTAATCGTACAGATTAAATATAGTTGCCTAGTGCAAATAATATTTGTTTCTGAGTTGGAAGTCTGATACGTAGTATCTCTTATTAGTCTGTGACCTATAAGTAAAAGACTAGGACACTATAGAACCATTTGACAATAAATGTTAATAAGGAATTTGAAAAATACTTCGAATTCGGCAAGGTTGTACACACAGAGTACCTTTTTATAACTGAGATAGAGATATCACTTGAACGTTCCGCACGTAGTGACATCTGGTGATCTGTGCCAGTAAACTATGCGACTGCGTCTCGCTCGTCTTCCTTTAATGTTCATTTTTTTTTCTTCGAGCAATTTCTATCACACTGTTTTATTACATAGTATGATAGAAATTGTCGTCTTGTCTTGAAATAAAACAACTTGTATACAGCTAAATTATTTATTTATTGCATCTTTTCTTAAAATAATCTACAGCCATTTGTTGTACTATATCACACTGATCAAAATCACTCCTACTACCATTTAATAATTTATTTGTATCTTTGCACCAACTGAAAAGGAATATGTTTACAGACAAGTCCTCCATCTTCTCAATAATATCATTTTTATGACTGTCGCATTTAATAAATTTATAGTCCATTACGACTGAAAATATTGTTCTTATACTTAATTTGTGAACTATCTTCTTTTTTATCACTGTACAAACATTTTTTACACACATCACAATTTGTATATACTTTTTATTTTAATTTTCGTAAGACAATGTTACATAAGACAATGGGAATACTTTATACGTAACTGGAATGACTACTGAAATGAGTCACATAAGACAACGTACATTTTGTTCTAAGTTATAAGACCGTGGTTGTACAGTGGCTTATAAATATTATCAAAGTGATTACGTTACCTACGTGAGACTTACATTCCATTTGACATTCATCAAAAACAAGAGGTCTGTCAATTGCCATACTTTGGATCGCGCTCCGTCCGCAATGAGATGTCAAATCAAAAACTAGATGGCGCTTTAAAACTAAACATTAAGCGATGTTATAATTTATAATTGAACAAAGAAACATATTACAGTAACAATTAGTCGGCTAATAACTAATAATATCGTAATATTTCAATAGTGTGTCACGCTTACAAAGTTGAATAATAGTATAATAATATTTTTTATAAATACGTGTAGATGGCATTGTCAATATCGGAGAACGGCTTTTTGGTTGGCGATTGATAATCCTCTTGTTTAAACGGTCCTTGTTATTACTATCATTAGTGAGTCATTCATTTCCTATACTTTAACAAAGGTACCGTTGGAGGCTAACTATAACCTATTGGCACACGGCTCACAGTATTTACTCAGGTATAAAAACCGGCCAAGAGCATGTCGCACCATACTCAGTGTAGGCTTCCGCGGCCGTTCATACAAAAAAATGCACTGCAGAAGAAAAAAATACGATATGTGAAACATTAGCAAAAGAGTGATCTCCACGGCACTTACGTCCTTCTGCTGAGATGCACCGTTTTTTCGGCAATAACTCAAAAACGGTATATCCGATCATATTGAAAACAATTTTCATTAAAAATATTTATTAAGAATTATTTTTGTGATTTTTTTCACACATTTTGGTCATACCCTTTAGAAAATACAGGTGAGGAAGGACACAATTTATGCAACTTTCGAAGTGATTATTTCCGAAAATATCCACTAAATCGAAAAAAATTGTAGGTGCCTCAAAATATTTTTTATAGAACCATCGAAATATGTGCCACACGTTGATATTTGCAGATTTTTTTTCTATTTATGTTACATGTTTGGAGTCCCCCCCTAGAAATATTTTTTATTATTATTTAACCATACATCTAAGTGGCGGCTTTCACAAGGCACCTATACTCCAAATTTTAGTATACTCTAAATAGTTTTTGAGTAAAATGGCTGTGACATAAGACGGACGGACAGACGGACAGACGAACGGACATGACGAAACTATATGGGTTCCGTTTTTACCATTTTGGCTACGGAACCCTAAAAATCGAGACTTCAAAACAAAAGCCGATGCTAAAACTGATATTTATGTTACTTTAAGTAGGACGAGGTTTCTTGAGTATATTTGGACAAGTAGTTGACGGCCATTGTTTCCTGTGTACGCGCACTAAGTCTTCTCGAAATAACTAATGAACATTTGTAATAAGCTAATAAGTATCGCGATGTTTAAACTAATTGATTGAATACGGTCATGTTATCAAATTATGTATTATAAATTTTATGCAAAATAAAGAGTGGAAGTAACAGACCAGACATGAAGGAAATTAGCTATAAATAATTATACCAAAATGGCAAAATCGGAGCCCTTATAGTTTCGTCATGTCCGTTCGTCCGTCTGTCCGGATGACACAGGCATTTTACTCAAATACAAGATGTATATTTATAAAATTTGGAGTAAAGGTGTCTTGTGTAAGCCGCTACTTAGTTTGATGGTTAAATAATAATAAAAAATAGGTCTTGGGGGGGGGGGGGGGGGGGCACGCCATATAAACTGGTTTTATTTATTTTATTTCAGCAAATGTCAATGTGTGGCATATACTTGGACAGAACTTAAGAAATAATTCTGAAGTTTTTTTTATTTTCATTTATTGGATAATTTCGGAAATAATCTCTCTGAAGGTAGCATAAAATGTGTCCCCCCACCCCTTTATTTTCTAAACGGTATATCCAAAAAATATGAAAAAAAAATACAAAGATAAAGCTTAATAAATAATATCAATGAAAATTATTTTACATGATCAGATGTACCGTTTTTGAGTTATTGCCGAAAAACGGCGCTTCTTAAGAAAAGGACGTAAGTGCCGTGAAGATACACTCATTTCCTTAGAGCATCTTTTCATGTCACATTTTTATCATCTGTAGTGTAAATTTTTTTCGTATGAACGTCTGCGGAACCCTACACTGAGCTTGGTCCGATATGCTCTTGGCCGGTTTTTCTTTTTCACTTATATCTCGGAAACTATGCATCCTAGCGACATGACAATGCTATACAAAATGAAAACGAATAAAATTTGCTATAAGTTTTATTCAGTCACGTTTTTTGATATCTTGTATAGTATTCGAGATATCCGCTATTCAAAGTGTAATGTTGAATTAAAAAAAAAAAACAGTTTTGCCTCACAATTTTTGCTCTTTTTGACCGGACAACGATGCACCCAAAAAATTAATGCCGACAAAAAGGTAGAACTATATAACGTATCGGTGAACTTAACTGAGTAAAAATTGTAGCAAATTTAACTAGCTTTAATTATGTTTGGAGCGGTCGTGTCACTAGGCCGCATAGTTTCCGAGAAGCGAAAAACTGAAAAATAAACAACTAGGATCTAAACATTGGCAAATTACTTTACAAACATGAGCATTTTTAAATTTCTATCAGGAAAAGCATAAACTGCTATCGAGTTGAAAAATAAGCACTTAAGTGCCTGAATCTACCTTTGAGCTTGTGGCTAGGGCCCTGAAGTGCGAATGGGTATACTCGGCCTTGTCTATTAGAACCGTCCACATACGAGTAGGTATCTTCGTGCGAACAGGTATATTAGTCTGTAACCGAATTGCGACAAAACCCCGATTATTAGATTACATAAACGTTATAAAAAACGTTCCATGGTTATAAAACCAGAGTTATAAAAATATGTACACCTGCACTTTCTTGAGAGCGAAGTCAGAATCACAACCCACTCTTTTCATTGCGGGCATTGGAAATGGGCTATATTTTGCCTATTTCAGATATTTTCAACAAATATTTACAAATTGTTTCTATTGAATGATTTTGGTATCTTCTTTTCACAATCTCCATACGCACTTAATGTAATTTTTAATATAATAATAGGTGATATGATACAATGTGACACCATTGCATAAGATTCCTTCAATTATTTCCTATTATAGAACAATGAAATGTCAATCAAGCGCGAATTCACAATGGAGTACCTTGTAATCAAACTGTAATACTTAGTAAAATAGCGCGAGGTCCGAATGTTAAACCTTACATAACGTTAAAAATTATAACGTTGCAAAAGCTACGCGACCCAGTATCTTGTTGCTCAACGTTGGGTGAGTCCGAGCGAGTGGGAGAGCAACTTGCCTGCACAGATCACTGGCCACAGGGACCGGTGGCCCATTCTACAGCTTCATACAAACTCGCTTGGGCGCTGACTTCTTGAAAAACCCGTTGCTATTTAATGTTACATATTGAGTTTCGGACAATAAGTGATAACATCTACGCACGCCGGTGGATGCACCAACTAACCTACTCAAAGATCATAAGTAAACTGTGCTAGGTATTAGATTTCTAAGTGAAAAATCTAACTAAAAACCTTAAATATTTATATAATAATTTAACTAGTAACTTAAAAATGCATAACATAATCGACATCTAACAACCCTTATAAAATAACAATATTACTATTAAGATGGCTACAGTCGTTAAAATATATTTTCTACTCCTAAGAGTAATTTTTTAATTAGATTAGAATTTAGAATAAGATTTTTTGATTAGAAGCAACACAGAGGTTTTTCCTATACAACAAAAAGTAATACTACTTATACTAAAATTAATCCACAATCGGCCAGGATCGTCAATCGGCCAATCGGACGTAACAAAAATAGGTACAATAAAATGGCACCAGGGCCCATCTTGTTTAAGTCGGTTAAAAACAGAAGTTATTTACAAACATATATAGTAGGAAAATTTTACGCATTTCTTAAGACACAGTTGCGTGCTGTGATATTATCTTACTGACGGACTGGTTGGGAAACGACGCGGTCGTCGGCGCCACAACGAATGACTGATGTTTCTCTCGCAACCTCCTCGTGACCTAAACAACGCGACGAGGTGCAGTGCAATAAGTACCTATATTCGATATTATAAGTACTCGATTTGAATATTTGCAACTTCCTTTTGCCGTCATTTCATTTTGTTCGTAATTTAGATTTGTATGATAATTACCTATGAATCTGAGTAGGTAGAGCATCAAATAGAAAAGTGCATAAGAAGTATATATACATATATACTAGCTTATGCCCGCGACTTCATCCGCGTAGGTATAGCTCGAATAAAAAAAAAACCCTCGCGCGCGCTGTGCACCTCTACATAAGTACATCTCTAACGGAATATGTGTTTCAATTCTCGTATTCCTACCGTCCGCAGTTTAGGCTATGCATTTTCTGTCAATAGTTAAGTCACGTTACTTCTTTATATACCTGTAATGTTAAAAGAAACCTTTATTCCCACTAGTTCTGTTGATCAGTTCTGTTGAAAGAACTACTGGGATTTTATGTCCCATTAGTTCTGTCGATGAGGAGTTCTGTTTAACAGTTATGTTGACAGAACTACTGGGATATGCGGTTCCCATTAGTCCTGTTGATGAAATTTCCATTTGTTTTGTCAAACTCGAAGCCTAATGTTCTACAGAGTTTACACGTACCTATTTACTGGCCACTTCATAGCGATGACAAAATTATGAATGACAATGATAAGGTGTCAGTTAATACCTAGATAAGATTGATTGAAAATCAGTTCGTTTAAACACCATTATTATTTATAATAAATAATAATTATTATGGACGAATTTCCAATTATAAAACGTGGCCGCGGGCGTGTTCTATTAGAAAACGGCCACGAATATCCGCTTATCTGTTTACGAAAAAAGTAAGCAACTGCTATGGAGATGTGCAACTTACAAAAAAAACCTAATGTAGTGGAATGGTGACCACATCTGAAGTGAGTACTTTCAAAGGCATCAGGATCTTTTTCATCTGCTTATTGAATAATATTCCAGTTTGTTTGTACTTCAGATAAAACAAATTGTATCTAGAGATTTTTTATGTTTCAGGATGAGAATGTAATCGTAAAAAGAAAGAATCATAATGAAACAAGTTCACCTGATCAGAATAGACAAATGATGAACATCATTATTAATAAAAGTGTACAAGAAATGATCAAAGGTGCAGACACCGTTCCTGCAGTGTATAAAAAAACCGTCACTGAATTAAAAGATTCCGGAATAAATTTGGTAACATCAATTCCTTCTTTCGAGTCGAAAAAGTCTGGATTTTACAGAATAAAAAATAAAGAAAACGGATTACAAAAAATGAGCTATCTGACCGATAACGTTGAAGCCGTGGTAGTGCCCCCTAAATTTAGTGAGTTTTTGCTGGCAGATTATAATCCTGTCGATGGTGGCTCCCGCATTTTAGTATTTTGTTCCCAAGAGGCAAGAGCCCTCATTCCGAATCTGAGAACTTTTTTAAGTGACGGAACGTTTAAAATTTGCTCAAAACCTTTTGTACAGGTCTATACCATACATGGAGATGCTGGTAGTACAACAAGTACGATTAACATCATTCCACTGATATATGCCCTACTCAGTGACAAAAAGAAAGAAACTTACATCAATTTGTTTCGTATAATTAAATCGCAGATAAGAGGCTGGAATCCACAGGTATTCATAACAGATTTTGAAGAAGCGACCATCCAAGCTATTAGTAACTTCTTTCCAGGTGCCCAACACCAGGGATGTTACTACCATTTTACCAATAAATTATGGCGTAAAGCCAAGCAACTTAATCTAAGAGGTAAACGTCACCGTAGAAATGTGCAACTGTGTTGTGTATTACCACATTTACCGGAATATTATATCGTGGAAGGATGGGAATATGTAAAATCCCAACTTTCTGATTACAGTAATCGGTTAAATTTGGACAAATTTATCCGTTACATGAAATTTTGGATGACATAAAGACGTGTACAGTCGTGGTCTACCTTTGGCCGTCGTCATCGAACAACCAATTTCGCTGAAGGTTGGCACCGAGCTATAAATGGGACATTTAAAAATAGACCAGCCACAGTATTTCAATTTCTTACAAATTTAGAACAGGATGCTTCTTATTTTTCGGTGCGAATCATCACCGTCAGTGAAGATGGTAAGGGAAAAAAACGAAAAAACTACCAAATTGAAAATGACGAATTCATATTGGCTTGCCAAAGCCAGCTTATAAATGGATTGATAAATGTACCCATGTTTATGGAAAAACTCCGTTAAATATATACAGTCATAATAGTTGTAAAATAGACATGTACATACTTGTTTTTTTATTTAAAAATAAAACAATGCATGACCAATTCGAAATTAATGTAGGTAAGTCGTGTACACTCTGTAGAACATTAGGCTTCGAGTTTGACAAAACAAATGGAAATTTCATCAACAGGACTAATGGGAACCGCATATCCCAGTAGTTCTGTCAACAGAACTGTTAAACAGAACTCCTCATCGACAAAACTAATGGGACAAAAAATCCCAGTAGTTCTGTCAACAGAACTGATCAACAGAACTAGTGGGAATAAAGGAAAAGAAAGATGTAATTGGACAATTGAGATTTAACTATTGATTATATTGAACGTAAGGTAGTTTTGCAGTACTTCTTTATATACAACATTAACAGATCCGACCAAGCTGCGTGAAGAGCTTACTCTCGAGCAAGCCACGTAAAACTGGCTGTGCGAGAAGCAGTCCCCCCTAAGATCTATTCCTGCGATTTTCAGTGACTGAACCTGAGCTTGAGACTTATTGATCGTGCAAAAGACATTAAGGGGGAACTGCAGCCTTTTAAATTCGAATGGGTATTCCGAAGGTATAAGTGGTATCTGGGGTGCATACGTACACAGATTCACGTCGAGCACAGCCAGTAATTACAATGGCTTCTATAACGTTTTTATGTAAGGCTTTGATACGCACCCTGGTTCCATTGCAAAACTTTGGCTGATTGAGATTTCGCAGCAACGTTACTCGAGCACCCACTTTTAAGATAAGTATGTGAGAAGGTAGGCCGGGTGGGTTACATGCATTTAAAAACCTTACGCGATAGTTTATGGCATCATCCGTGTTCACTACAGAGTCTGCAGACTTGTATTCGTATTCTGAACCTTCGAACGACTTCAATAGAATGTTATTAATAACCGAAGCCTGGTTGTTCTTAGGTGTCAGAATCGCTCGTTCAAACAACCATTCCATGGACTTGCTGTGTAGATTTTGAACATCTGGGTAAATTTGAGAGATTCGGTCGTCAACGGTCCGCACAACAACTAAGGCAAGATCCGATGGAATTGTAATCCTTCCCTCAGTTTCCAGATATCCTAGCGTTTACAACTTACGCCATCCAGTAACGCAAACAGGAACTAATTCATATAATAAATAATTGCTTTGTAGCCAACAGTCATATTGGTTTCAAGGAAATTATTTCTTTATAATTTCTTCGGAATGAAAGTTTCAGAGTTAACAAAAAGTGATGATTTTCCATTTATTGTTAAAAATAGCCCGTTTTATGTATTTATCTTATTTATAAACCATACTTTTGTAAAAAAATTATCATTCAGAGATGATCTCAAGTTCATAATGTACAACGGGCTATTATCCGGCTATATTAAGGTATACTCTTATTTCTATGATACGTCATATACGGAAGGTGTGTTCTTTGCTTAATCGTTTAGGTAGTATTACTGTAGCTAGGTTACCAATTGTTTATTCATTATTTAGAAATTAAAATGTCACAACATGTCACAATGAACAAAAGTCGGGGTTTTTATTTCCATTTATTGTTAAAAAACCCATTTTATGAATGAATGAATTTATGAATGAATGAATTTATTGCGTATGGAATTCAGTTACATAATATTACATTTGCAGATAAAGTAGCACATAAAAATAGTCATTCTGAACCCTACCTTTACAGGCGTACATGCTAAAATTTATACAATGAAATACATTGCAGAAACTTAAATTAAAAATAATATTAATATGTTTATAAATGTCAATATTTTTCAAATCATACAAGAATATTAGCAATGTCGCAATTAAGTTAATTCGATTCCATGAATTAATATCCTTGAAAATTGTAGCCCATGTCCTATTCTGATATCTAAGCTACATTACTGAAGAGTTTTACGCAAATCTGCTGTGTAGTTTTTGCGCAATAGTGGAACGTACATACATACTTTCACGTTTATAATATGGTAGGGATTTATATCATACATATAAGTGAAAATGGTTTTTGATTGGCTCTCCCAACTTGCTACGTGGCGGCTGGTCTCCCACGCCACGGTTACTTCGCAATCGTGAGGTGACACACTCAGAACCTTGACATTTATATTCTTATTCATTACTAGATGGCGCCCGCAACTTCGTTCGCGGAGGAGAAAAGTCATAACTCCTCTTTTTTTCTTTACCATAGTCGGGTAAAAAGTATCCTATAACCATCTGGAGATACCCATCTACCCGTACCCGTGTAAAAAAATGGTTGAAATCCGTTTAGCGGATTTTGCGTGATGAAGCGATATCGACAGTATCGACACATACAAACATACAAAAAATCCAAAATAAATATTTTTCGTTTTAGTGTAAATATAATAAAATAGTCCATAAAAATATTTTTTTGAAAATAACTTCAATGTACAGACTTTATAATAGGTAGTATAGAAGTATGGATAAATGTAACCATCTCTGGTAGAAATAAATTACCTACCACAGATGGTTAAATATTACCAATGTAATATATTCAATGATTTTTCCTTTCATATTTTCCGACCAAGCCAGTAAAAGACAAATTGCCTGGTTTTTAATATTTATATAGTGATTTTTATCTTTTCGTAATTCAAGCTTCAAGATGCCTGTACTGATTATATGTATATTAAAAGCGCTGATTCTATGAATAACTGTAAAAAGCAGAAATAAAAAATAAAAAAAGAACCATTTTCAAAATACACTAAAAAGCCATAAATAATCTTTTATGTACGGTACGGATCATATTTGAATCACCTTTTGAAGTCGGTGCCAAACCATTCATTTATTACTATTAAGAACCGCGGCGGCGAGCCTTTAGTTATTATCTACCTACATATATATTTAGTCATAGTAATTCGACGAAACGCTGAACTTTATTTACTTTAGGTTTGGCACCGACTTCAAAAGGTGATTCAAATGTGATCCGTACCGTACATTAAGGATTATTTATGGTTTTTAGTTTATTTTGAAGTCGGTTCTTTTTTATTTTATATTTTTTATTTTTTGCTTTTTAGTGATGGATTTTAGTAGTGATATAAAGTATTTTTTAGAGCCCAGAATGGGAAGATTGAGGAGGCACTTTGCACGCATCTCGAGTCTTTGGAAGTAATCAATGTAAAAGTTGGTTAGTTCATTGTACCTTCCGTCATCAGCTCAGCATGAAATGATGACAACCTGAGGAAAAGAACTGATTACTTTAGAAAAATATATACAAAACATTGTTAGTGCCTATAATATTTGAGGGTTTCTCTCGATTTCCCTGGTATTCCATCATCTAATCCTGACTTGGTGATAAGGAGACTACTTCAGGGACACTCTAAAAAGAATATGACTACTGTTAGTCTTAACGTATTTACCTATAATAGGTGTTTTTTTTATTATTATCCTCTAACTCGTAACTATTAAGGAGTTGTACCTTTCGTCATCAGCTCGGCATGATGACATGATGACTACCATATGGAAATACTTAAATAGCTTAAGAAAATATATGAAAAACGTTATAAGTGCCTATAAAATTTGAGGATTGCCCTCGATTTCCCTGGGATCCCATCATCAGATCCCAACTTGGTGGCAATGGGACCACCTCGGGAGTATATCCTTTCAAATAAAAAAAGAATTTTTAAAATCGGTCCACAATTGGCGGAGTAATCGGTGAACATACATAAAAAAAATACAAACTATCGAACATATAACCTCCTCCTTTTTTGGAAGTCGGTTAAAATAGCCCACTCTCTCCTTTCCAGTAAAGCCAAGATGTCGCGAAGACTGACAAAACGCTACCTCAGGCCAGCCGATGACTACCAGTGTCCGCTTTCGGCCGAGACGCAGACGATCGCGGCGGAGCAGCTGCGGGAGACCGAGAGCTCACGCTCACAGGCGCTCGCCTCGCTGAGGAGCTGGATCGAGCAGAACCCCAAGTTCATGACTATCCGGCTGGGTGAGTTTTACACTATACGTATTTTGGCAGCATTACTGCAGGCGCTCGCCTCGCTGAGGAGCTAGATCGAGCAGAACTCTAAGTTCTTGATTATCGGGCTCTGTGAGTTTTCAACGATACGTCATTTTGACTGCAGCTACACTGTGGAGTTAGCCTCGCTGAGGAGCTGAATCGCGCAACTCCCTTGGTTTATTCACGTATCCGCATAATTACGTCGCAATTTTATGAGTACCTGCTGGAAACTCGCTGAGGTGCTAGATCGAACAGAACACTAAGTACCTACTGGCTACCTAGCAGTTAGCTTCAATAAACAAATTAGGTATATATTCGTTTTAGTTTGTCTTATCTCCTGTGCAACTATATAATAGCGTGCGCACCATGCTGCAATCATTAAGACCAGAGATTTCCAAGTTCTTTCAGGTGCTAACAGATTACAAAAACACGTTTCCATACGTTCGAAATAAGCAAATAGGCTCTTGTAATATTATATCCCATGACCTAAATTTATCATGTAAGTAATGAAGTTGTTTTTTTTTTTGTTTCTAGATGCTAACTATCTTCTTCGCTTTCTGCGTACGAAAAAATTCAGCGTGCCCATGGCTCAGGAGGCCATCGAACGTTACATTCTTCTTCGTCAGTCGTGGGGTATCGCCTTCAACCAGCTCGATTACAAACTGCCAGTCATGATGGAACTGATTGATTTGGGGTATACCATTGATTTCCTTCTCTATTCACGTGTTTCTTAGTAGTTAAGCTTTAGGCGCCCCGCTGACTGGTTGACAGTAAACGGCCAACTCCAAGCGGTCTGGTCCTGAGAGGCGCCAGGCGATACTATTATATCGAACAAAGTTGATCGTTTACCAGAAAGCCTAACGCGGAGAATTTTCACAAGCTTAACAGAAGTTGGAATACTGACCTTTGCTTGACTCCTCGCTCCTCAAAATAGTTGATTAGGGTTCACACCAAAGTATGGGACAGATCGAACCAGGACCATTATTTTGGCACCACTAGAATTACTTTATATTAATTTTCACTCTTTGCCCATAGGTAATTTATTTTTTCAAGTCTTATTACCTATGGGTACTTCCTTAAAAAATATACCCACGTGAGAAATATACTGGTATTTTGTAAAATGGTTTGTACTCGCTATTTAAAAAACACATCCTTACAATAAATGTTTTAAAAATCTTGTTGTTTTTCAGGTACATTTTTGTGAGCCCATTCAAAGATAAGAGTGGTCGTCGTGTTGTCATATACAGGCCTGGTAGATATACCTAAAACTATCCTAGTATCACAAGTTATGTTATTCACGTAGTGTATTTCCATCATATAATTTTAACAATTTTTGTGTTCACTGTAGGCTGTTATTTTAACATGTTACTTATTGTTTACATATTATATATGTTAACTATTTGTTTAGTAGAATACAGCGTCACTTTCACAAATGTTACTAGGTATTAGTGGGTATATATATATATATGTTGCTCCGACTATACGTCACGCGCAATACTAATCGAAAGCGGGGAAGACAGGCATAAGTCCTTTCACCTCAGCAGTTCAAACATGCAGGTTTTGCTGCGATTATTTCTACATTGGTGCAGTTTCTAAACGTTCTTCATAAAAATATATATATGGTATGAATCTTGTTATTTATATCTTCTGCTACGCTAGAAATACTTTGTTTCGTACATTTAAAACAAACGATTATTGAAACTATACAAAAAAAGCAATAAACACGTAATTTATTTTCTAAACAATAATTAATGATTATGACAAATTTGCTTTTGTTTACTACTGTATGCTAGTAAATGTTTTTCTGTATTAACTTCACCTGTTACACTATAAATTGTGAATGCCGTGTGACAATAAAAACACAAAATGGTTGAAAGAACAACTACAATTGCATATAATATATTCTCACTGCTGAGGTGATAAGTTGTGTATGTGCCACCTGAGACCAAAGTTATTTGCATCCCTGCTGCCATCTGCTTTGATTATAATTTAAAAACACTCATTACGCACGTGATTTAATAATATAATCGTTCGCTTGCTCGGGATTCAACATTCAGCACTCGCGGCAAAAACCACTTTGCTCTCTTGTTGCACAAATAACTATTTACTTGCATCTTGTGAAACGTACGGCATAGCAGTCTTCCCTGTTATCGACAAGTGTATATATGCATCATGGGTTACGATAATGATAATAATGTCTGCATTCGTTTATGAGTTACTAATGGATTCTAAATTGTAACTATCCCAAACTGCATTCGTTTTCTTTACAGACAGACTATTGGGGGCTGATTTTCAATCCCCGGATATATCCCTATAACGGAATATGTTATGATTGTGAATGGCATGTTATACATACGCTTTCACGGTGTACTCTGTCTGCCTTACTCTTAACAACGTGTGAATATGTCAACTAAACTCGGTTAAATATTTATTTTTAATTCTGTTTTATGTCTTTAACAATAATTATTACTACTGACCTGATTTCGACCGTTAGAATAGTAAATAGATTATTTTATAATTAAATAAGTACCTACCTACTGACGACATATACCACATTTGTATTTTTCAATATGCTTACGCTTAAGTGTATATATATGTACTGGGTGTCCCTAAAACCAACGCCAAAATGAAGAGGGGTGATAGAACACTAGCTGTGTTGGTATTAGGGTGTAGGGTTTTAGGGACACCCAGTAATATTTATATATACACTAGCTTCTGCCCGCGACTTCGTCCGCCTTAAAATTCGTTTATCGCGGATAAGGGTATTTTTCTGGGATATAAAGTAGCCTATGTCCTTCCCCGGGACTCAAACTATCTCCATACCAAATTTTATCCAAATCGGTTCAGCGGTTTAAGCGTGAAGAGGTAACAGACAGACAGACACACTTTCGCATTTATAATATTAGTATGGATATACATATATATATATATATATGTATACTCGTTTTATAGCTAAACATTATAAAATGGCATGAATGTAAGTGATTGTATTAGACTGTTACTGTCGAAAGAAAATAAAACGTCGCCGTATGAGTAGGGAGATGGTGTACCTACTCACATTCAATGAGCACCATTTCATTTTCCTACCCCCTAATTTTATCGAACTATCTAATAATATTTGCAAAAGTGCGAGGAGAGTATTTTGTTTTTTTTTATACTTTAGTGAGCCACTAATTTTGATAAAACAAAAATATCTCATTCTATAATAGCCTAAGCGCTATTCGAGAAAGAATACATTTTTAAAGTAAGAAAATATTCTGCATCTGTGGGCTCATTGTGACAAGTGTCTGAACTATAGCTTGACAAGTACTTTCGGGGGAGAAGACAGCGGGCGCGAGTAAGAAGTGTGCGCGCGATAGGGTCATCGTGCCCCGCCTCGCGCACACATCATACCCGCCCCTATAGAGATGATGAAAACCGTTACATCTGAATTTCAATCGCCAAGACTCTCGTGCTAAAAAATTACCGTGACTTCGTCACGCCTCACCAACCACGATAAAGTTACTTACTGTAATGTAATTACAGCCTTATACATAACAATTTTTCCGTAAATTTATCACACTTGTTGCTCACATGCAACGTTATTACCAATATGACACGTTAACAATTTTTTAATTGGCAAAAAAAATTACGAATTAACTTACTTTCGCCTATAAATCAACATTTGCTAATATCATATTTTTTCAAAATATTCTGATTCAAAAATAGTGTTAGTGTCTTCAGAGGTGGTTCAGAGAGCCCAAATCCATACGTGATATTTAAATTTTAGTGACTTTAAAAATTTAAATGATGTCCTCTGATAAAGTTTGCAAGTAATCTGGCCTGTTTTTTTTTGTTAGACAGAAACAACCTACTACAACTCAACTCTCTGACTATACCCAATTGTATATCATAGCAGGTATATATACAAGTAACTAATATTTCACAGCTTTTCACCATACTCATTTTATTTCGGCACACTAGGATTCTTTGACTAAAACATAATGATGCATGTACTTAAACTAGGTAACGTAAAATGTTCGATATTTACTCTGTTATGTGTTCGCAGGTGTATTCGATCCGTATAAGTACACAAATCAGGACATGTGCCGAGTGATGGCTATCTGCTACGAAACCCTGATGGAAGATGAAGAGACGCAGGTCCGAGGGCTGGTGCACTACGCGGACGGCAGCGGCGTCAGCTTTCCCCATCTAACTCTCTTTACGCCCAAAGAAGCTGTCAGAATAGTCAAGAACGGAGAAGTAATTTCTTAAAATGTTGTCACATTTCATTTCTCAGCCGTGCTTGTAGCGAGCAGAGAATGCTAACTCCTTAGGGATATAACTACAATGAGTCAAATATGTACGGTGGAGCTACGAATGCTGTACTTTTCACTGCGGCTACTACGTTTTCGCAACAAATCTGGTTTGTTTTGTGACGTGCCAGTGTGATTTCTATCCACTATTTATCGCCGATCGCCGAGTCACCCGATGGAAAGTGACGACTAAGTCGAGGAGCTGGCCTATTCTTTCTTACGACGATGAGCGTAAGAAGACAGCAGTTGAACAAAAATAAAGGCGCTTGCAAAGCAGTGCTGCTTAGACTTATCTTAAATGCGTCCGTGATCGTTGGCCACCTTTGTCAAAGGGTGGTAACCTCGATTCATCAACTCTTGACAGTAAATTCACATATATCGATTCAATGACAATGAAATGAAATCATCAACTAATCATGACACTTAAAAATCTTGATTTCAGAGAACCATCCCCATGCGACACAAGGAAATCTATGGAGTCAATGTACATTCAACAATCAAGTTCGCTTTGGACTTTGGCATGGGTTTGATATCTGAGAAAATAAGGAAACGAGTCAAGCTCTATACATCACCTGAAGATGTGGAAATCGATAAAAAACTGTTGCCGCAGGAATACGGCGGAGACATGCCAATGAAGCAGATGATAGGTAATAAATCAATAGCACTAACACGTTTTTTGACTTTTTTATAGTCTGAAAACATGACTTACCATTGGTATTTTATTTGCAGAATTATGGAAAGAAGAATTAGCTAAGCAGCGCGACACTTTATTGATGAATGACAAAATGGCGGTTCGGCTCGAGCTTTATAGCGAAGCGGCGCGCGAGGGCGCCATCTCCGCACTGCGCGCCGGCGCCAACACATGCGCCGGCGCCGACGCCGTCGGCGACGCCATGCGCGGCCTCACCGGCAACTTCAGGAAACTCGAAGTCGACTGATACCACTACCTCTCATAAAAAAATATTTCAGACTGAACTTAGTGAATTGTTACCTAATTGTTTAGTTTTGTACATAACTGAATCATAGACAAGTACAAATCGTAAGCATGTTCTTTATCAATGAAAATTTCTTGATCTTATTATTTTTAGCACGATTGATTTTATTGATAATAACCAAATGCAGTGTGATATGACTTGTTATTTCGAAAATCATCAATTTCATTATATGTTACATTTTGCCTATTAGCCTATTATACACTAGAATATTAAATTAGTTTTAGATGTACCTACGTATTAGTGTTATGCCATTTAAAGGGTAATATCGGTTGAGAAACGCAAATAAATGAAACAATCTTTTTTTTTTATATTTAATGTGTTATTATTTATTAAAAAACCGTATACTACCTATCTGGTAGAAATTAATACACGATACGGATTCAACCTTTTCACTTGCAAAAAACATTGTTCATACAAAATTGCAACATTTTCTTAGTACTTCACTTTAGCACTGGTTCTTAGCTCGAATGAAGATCTGTGAGAAGGTATGAAAATTGGCATTCAATTTCGACCTAAAGAATATGAAACGAAATATTTTTTTTTGACACGATTTGCCTAAGTACTTGTAGGTCTAACTAATCTACAAAAATGTCTTGTGCATCATGCACATGATTGATCACACCGACATATATTTTTTCTATGTTATGAAGCATAACTTGTACATACTACGTGTAAGAATAGGTAGGGACAGTAATATACGTATATTACTGTCCCTACCTAGACATAAGCCAAATTTCATACTTTCTGCAAAATGGGACTAAGTGCCACGAACCCCTATCATACACTGTATTCGATATAAAATTTGTCAGAATCGTGAGGTATATTTGTTTAATCCGTACGGTTGCTATTTCTATACTAAACACCGCAGGCCACACCGATAACAAACAACTGACGATAATCTCTAGAAGAAATCAACGAGTATAAAATATATAAATATATTCTGAATACACAGTTCCAGTTTATGAAAAGCGGATGTCGGTATTTGTCATCAAATCTGTTTATTATATTTATATTATAGCAGAACCTACATTTCAGAAACCAACTACTTGAAGACATACATCAATTATACATACTAAATCGTCGGTTTTACTTATAAATTGAGCACTTTTTGGTATCTTACTTCCATATTTTCTGACTTGTCTACATTAATTTTCGGATAATTATTGTTTTTTAGCGCTGTGACTGCTAACTAAACATCGTAAATCACAGCCACTACTAAATTGGAACAATTTCCATTTCTCTTGGCAAATGTTACTCAATTACCTAGTTGTTGAACAATACAGAGTATTTTTTTAAAAGAACTTTTTTTTACCGACATGGAATGAGCCAAGTAAATTTTGCATAAGAATAGGGTATTTGACAGATGAAAAAAATGAATAAATTATATAAGATCCTGATAAAACAAGCAAAATAAAAAAAACGTTAATATTTTGAGATTGATACCTTACGTGTAACTTGTTTTATGAGCCTTTAAAGTTGGGTGGAAAAGTCCATTTTTAAAGTATGAAAATCTTAATAACTAATAATACCATTCAATAACCCATGCAATGTTTCGTAATTTTTATTATAAAACCGTTCCGATAAACGCATGTTTTAACATAGCTGCAGTTCTTATTTTCCTTAAAAGATACAAGCGTGTGACGTCACATGCTTGTAGGCTTTAGTATGAAGCGTTTTTTGGGAAAGTTCAAAAATGTGCTTTAAACGTCGTATGTCGGGGAGTTTTTATGATATTGGAGTAGTTTTTTCCCCAATATTTCTATTAGTAAGACGTCGTTTTATAACATACCATAAAAAATGACAAATAGCCTATTGTATTACTTGAATCAATGCAAATGCTTACATTTCGGCTTCATTCCTTATAAGATTTACTCGAGGTACCATAAAAGGCATTGTATTTAAAATCAAGGTGCTAATAAGAGTAATAAGTATTTGGTACAATACATTAGAAACACTCTTTATTGCACATCTCAGAAATTCAGAACACGACAGTAACGTTCAAATAAGCAGAGGTAAAAACAAAAATAAAATTAGGTTGTTTAGTTGACTGATATACGAGACTTCGTAGTTTGGTATGAACAGGCAGCTGAATTCATAAATATCTTTGCTCGAATTCTATCGGAAAAGGAAAAATTCATGCTAAGACGTTTACGAATACGTTAATTACCTAATTTTTGTAACTGACTGCACGTATGCAGCATTGATTAAAGCAAGCATGGGCACTGAGCTTTCAACTGATATACAATTACATTTTCATCTACACAGTGAGTCACCAACTAAACTTGTTAACGTACATACTTATAACTGATTACTGCAAGCTAAACCTGACTCAAGAAAAGCAATTCTTCTGCCCAGTCCCGTTAACTGACTTTTAGGAATACAAATACTGTTGAAAAGGAGGGGTTCAATAAAATATCAAAACAATAATTGTTCGTGAGCTTTGAGAAAGACCTTCGGGTTCGGGTAAAATCTGACACATTCGTATACTCTCTTAGGCCGGGGTGTGACACCCACCGTTAACACCAACTACCTAATCGCGTGGGTCACGCCAGAAATGTTAGAGTCCCTAAAATGTTTTATTCCCGAAATTTCTGTATTCTTACAATGTCATGCAGAAATTATTCCACAGGCGCGAGCTGTGCTGACATTATGAGGAAAGCAGTATTATGGGAATAGGGCTTTTCAGGAAAACTGGCATTTCAGGCCTGAGCCGTTCGCGTACCTACCAGAAAAATACGGACACGTCGTAAAAGACGACAACTTAGTAAGAAAATGAATCGACGGGTCTCTAGACATATTCTAAGACAAATGCGTGTTTTAAAAAAAATGGCTGGTGGCACCCGATGAAGTGGATGGCTCGGTCTAATGTACTCAATTTAAAATTCGCAATTTACTATTGTTATTTGATTTGAATTATGATATTGGTTTAGAAATATTAGAATGATGAAATTGATCGATCAAGAAATAAGCATATCCCCTCAGGACGATTCGGTGAACAATGGCTTAGGATAGGGGAAATACAGCAACTACGAAAATGACGAGTTGAAAAAAAGCGCCAAGCTTAAGAAATAGATCAGTTAGGAAAGTGTCAAGTTCAAAAAAGAGACCAAATAAGATAATGCCGAGTTAAAAAGAGGCAATTTGGGAAAGTGTCAATTTAAAGGAAATGACGAAGTGGTCTCGAACGGACTGTGCTGTTGACGTCTAGTGTGTAACCTGAATCGTCGCCGTTGACACAGCCACCACCGCGCTGGGGCAATCCTGTCGAAATTACGAGCAAATAGATGGCGGCGCGTGCGATTGCACGTAGGTTTTTACTAATTTTCGACTGTAAATAACGTTCAATATTATTTCATCAATCTTTGTTTTCATTATATGCAGTGGAGTATAAGCCGTTTATAGGTGTGGTTTTTAAAAGGTAAGTTCGAAATTGAAGGTATTTTTTTTTTGTGATTTTTTGTTTGTAGTAACTATTCTAGCCTAATAAGGCCCATCAGGAATCAACATGGGCTTTATTGTGTCTATGTAATATTTACGTTTTGTAAACCTCTTATTTAACTTGCAACGTATCGTTGTTTGTTTGTGACTATGTTCAGGCGAAATAACATACGGTCGACATTAAAAGCTTGTACCAAAAATGATTTTTTTGACATAAACCTACTTATTTTTATTTCAATAAAATTATACTACTTTTTATCCCGGAAAAATACCCGTATCTGCGATCAACTACTTTTAGGCGGACGAAGTCGCGGGCAGAACCTGGTACTTTATAAATTATGTCTGTAAATTAGTTGCACTGCTCAGAATATATCTGGTTTGTGCCTCAAAGTTGAATTGTAGATAATGCCCCATGGCATTAAGTCCGCCTTTTGTACGATATTTTTTTCTTTTGTGCAATAAAGATTAAATAAAAAAAGTAAAGAAATTGTTGTGTTGTGTGTGTTTTTTTTTTTCGTTAGTAGGTTGTTTGTTGAAATGGGAATGTTTCCGTAGAGCTAAAAGCGTATGAAAACGTTCGGTAATGATACGACTGGCCATCATGAATATGCTTTAAGGTAAAGCAGTATCACATTTGCGTGTTGCCGTCGGTAGTCGAAGCATCCATTTGAATCCCGAAAGGTTTCCTCAAAGCTCACAGGTGTAAACAGATAGATGACGAGTTGTGTCGACAAATTTGAAACAGTTAATTCCCTTATATAGGTATTTTATGCCATGAGCTAACGAACGAAGAAGTAATAGTATTGCTTGTAACGATGAACCGACTTTGTTTAGTTTGACAAAATTCGGTATTCCGTTTAACTAGTATTGATTGTCATAAAAAACTTAGTTATGTAGGTACCCCTATTGCTATGGGCAGTAAAATACGTAAGTAATAATGTCGGTTGATAATATGTTTTGAGGTTTGGCACTTGATAAAGCTTGCACGTTTCTACAGATCGGTGGCGGCCGACGTTAAACGTTTGGCACTAACGGTTCATTTTCTTAAAATTCTAATCATGTAATGTTACAATCCTATAAACATAATTCTACATAGTTGGCTATAAGTTCTGTCACAATTATATTGATCAATAAAATAAAGTAAAATAAATTTTAATGAGGGTCTCTTCAGAAGTACCACAACCACACGACACAACACGTAGTCGGGCGATAATTTATATGAAAATAAATAGTTACATTCACACGCACCACATATCGCCGTCAAACGCAACTGTGTGGTCGGGCCGACAACATCAAAGCAACTGTAAGAAGCTGCAGCGCAGTTATTCACAGACTTTTTGTCGCTGCGTTGTCGTGTGGTTGTGGTACGTCTGAATAGAGCCTTAATATGTAAAGACATGCTTTAAAATCTTATTTCATACACGGTATAAATCATTAGAATCTAAAATGCTGATTTCACATGATTGACATTCCATGTTTAATTTTACATTTGGCATCACGCGAGAAATTTGCGGAAATATAACTTTGCAAGGGTGGGTCAAAAACAGTTTTCCAGTTATGAATTATAACTCTTGAGCTGTGTAAAACCTCTATTTCAGTGCATATTTTGCAATCAAAATTTACTTTACGACAAGTTTCTTCTCCAGCTATTTCATTTCTGAACCTTGCTCATTTTTCATATTTCACAAAAACACGTCCATTCCTCTGGCATGAAGAGAAATAGATTACGTAAAATGAACTAAGAATGCCATGTCTCTACATTTCAATTATACCTCAAACCATTTAAAGTTACAAGCAATTTCTAATTTTAAAGTCACTGGAAACCATGAAATTTTTTTCATGGTCTTTTTTAATAGAGACTAATATAAACTTTTATCTGATTTGAACATATTTTTTTAAGGATTATAAGATAGCTGCGAGTTAAAATAGCCCGACAATGATTTATATTGTAATGGCTTCACCGTAAAATAAGTTTTTACCCATACACATCATTAATTCAATAATAGTTTGTTGATTGCGTTATTTATCACTCAAAATATTTCTGACAGAAATTACAGCACGAATAACTATCAGGCGTTATAATTTTTTTAACTGCTTAGTCATCGAAATATAGCGGTTGAGTAAAATAATCAATATTAAATTTGTTACTCGCCGTATAACAATTGACAATATTTCATATTTTTGGATCATACTTTTTATTTTCGAACTCGAAAGAAGGCAAACTTTTAAGATACACGTATTTTTTATATTTGCGGAAATGTTATTTTTTAATGCAAAAATCCATGAATATTATTTGTTTGATGAAAAAGGGCGTATGTAACAAACGTCTATCAGCAAAATGACGTCACAGCTCTGTTTCACACACTTAAAAAAACGTTCGGAATAACAACAAAATGTAATGCGAACTTTGTCATTTTAGTGCACTCAAACAGTTTTACAATGACGGCAGTTGTCACGGCGTCAAGATAAAAACGTCAAAACTTGAAAACAATACGCAGTGGTGTAATTAATTCAATAATTATGTAGAAAATGCCACGCATAAGATATTGTTTTAAGAAAACTTGTATGAACAACACTCGTATATCGCCTATTCTCGTATATCTATTTGTGCAGATAGGTACTTGGTACATTTTGATGGGCACCATGTGCTCCGGCGTTATGCGGCATTTAACAAAAAATATCATTAGGACGCTATGTTTCTACATAGCCCATAGCATTTGCAACATAAAACGTCCGCGAAGACTGTGAAGTTCTGGCACCTCTGATGAGAGAGTAAATTATACTTATCCGAGCTTTGCATAAACTCCATCATCAATATACATAGTCTTATTTCGAGGCAAATTATTAGTGTTATCAGCTCGCACAAATCCCTCCGCGTTTCGCATGTCTTAATAGCCGAGTCGTAGAAAATTAACGGAAACGAGCAGTATATGAGTCAAATCAAAGTTGAGAAGTGGAGTCATTGTTAAAGAAATTGCCCAACGGCTTGCGAGTCGTCATTAGAAAGAGAGCAGTGTCCGTCGGTCCCGTGGCAATGCCGAGTCGTTGAAAAGCTCGAAATCAAAGGCAGGAAACATACGAAAAGTACAAGACGATATTCGAGTGAAATTAACTGTCAATAGTGTCATGCGTCGAAAGATGTCAAACGGATAACCGGAAGAAGACTATTTTTGTAGTGGCAATATTGGATGAGCTGTGTGACGTCATTTTCCGTTTTAGCTATTTTGGTAGTTTTTGGCAAATGTATTGTAAAAAAAAATCTACAAAAATGTTTTTTATGTTCTAGAGGTGTTTTTCTCCAAATGGTTTTCGAATTAGGGAAATCGAAAAAAAATTAATGTTGTCAATTCATAAAATAGCTAAACAAAAATGGTGATGTCAGTAATTGACACGAAATTACCATTCGCTAAATAGACAAAATATATTTGCTACAGTAACAGTTACTTTTATTTTACTCTCAACATCTTTACTTATAATAACATCTAACTTGCACTTCTTAATGTACAAATTTAGTATTAATGTGTAAGTAACTTAACTCTAAAATATTCTAACAAATAAAACTTATAACCAGCGTATAGAGGTGTCCATAGAAGAACTTTGGCACTGTTCTTGGCTTGTTTAGACAAACACTATTTTGGCTTAAGTAGCCGGTAAATTTAATTAATATTAAGTCTCACGCGGATTAACATTATATTATTACGACACGTTTTTAGCTCTTGACAATGAAACATGTGACATACGATCACATTATAATTAAATCGGTACGATAGTCATGTCTAAAACCAAACACAGTGCATCCTTCTGACAAATATTATGTGAGAAAGACATAGACTTTTGTCCTGCGACAGACACGACTATCGAAGACCAGCCATCATTAAATTATCGCGACAAATTGCTTAGGCAAGATTTGCGTCGCAGAAACACAAAGCGAACATTAACGCCGTTTCATTATAATTATAATCTAACCATAAATAATAGAATCATTATTCATAAGTAAAGGGTCACGTCTGTTACATGTATTTTGTATTGGGTGGCGGACTGCCTGTTTCCAGCATTTATACCTACTCCCAAATATATTATAAGGACGGTATCATCCCAGCGAGAGTGGCTTGACACAAACGAGACACATCTTTCAATGTACAACTGCATTATCTAAGGAATAAGCAAATCAGAAAACATGAAGACGGGTCAAGCATCGAGACTGTCGACGAGCAAAATACCTGTTACTTGAATCCCTTGAGGTCTTACTTCTGTAGGCGAACACAATTAATTAGGCAAAATAACACGGATCTTTAGTTTTCTGCTATATTCTTATTATAACATTGTATGAAAATTGCTTTACAGTTAAACCGAACGGCAATATATATATATATATATATCCCGCCTTAAAACATATTATTCTACTTCCGGGACGTTATAACCTACTGTGTTCAGTCATGGTCTTTGACCGCAAATAAAATCTAAACTACCCTTGTGCGCTCCAGTGCCTCTAGTACAACTGCGCCGCGCCGCTTCTTTGCACAAGATACCCAACTCCATCTCTTTCCTTTCATTGCCGGGTTCAAGGAAGGGTAATGATGTGTCACGCTACAGATAAAATCGCAGCCGGTTGTGCTAGTTCGGCAGAAGACGCGACAGTCTAAAAAAACTAAAAATGTAATTCTACCCAACCTCTTTCAACTATTATCATTACCAGTATAAAACTATGGACAGCATGATCGTATTTCGCAATTTCTCCGCAATTTTTCCGCAATCTTAGCTTATTCAATATTATTCGGTATTTCTGCCGAAAACCAGCAATGGAACTTTGGGTCTCAAGATATAAAAAAAAAACTTTATGCACATCAAATTTACAATTGTCTAACAAAATAAGTTTACACGACACAGCCAGCGCCAAATGCAACTGATAATTTGGATCTCACGGTAACAGTCTAGTTTGAAAACGGAACCCTAAACGCTAATCTTACTAATAATCAAATCGCCAGTTAAAGAATCTGGCAAATAATAAGATCCGAAGAATAATATTACCGGACGAGTAACGCTTCTGGCTTAGACGCAACATCACGAATGAAGTATCTGACGAAAAACAAATCTGGCAATAAACATGTCCGACAGATAATGCATCTGATGAATAAATGATCTGACTAATTAGCAAATTTGGTTAAAATAGTAACTGACGATTAACGAAACGCACCAAAATAGGTTCAAACCAAAAACGTACCTGACTGTCATCGAGGGATCCGATAATTTTGGTACCTAGTTACTTTTACTAATTGAATGCAAATACATTCAATATATGCCGCCGTATTTATATATTCAATATAATATGACGAAGTAATTAAATAACATTACTTCGACAAAGTACTATAATGACGGGCTACTCTTGACGTTGACTATGGCTACATACTTATTATGGCACTTTATAATAATCACAACTAGTCAAGTATAACTTTATAAGTACATTTTTACATTTGGCAGAAAATATTGTATTGAGGCCAATGTGCTGACAAAGTGCCGTGTAGGACAGTCTGGAGCCAACATTTGGCCTCTGTAGGAATGAATTGTTGTTTCTTAATCAAACGAATGTACCCTACACACACGCCGTCACGCACAGAAATTAGCTCAACAACAACCTTCATTTTCGCACTATTAGTAAGTAACCAATTTTGCACCACAATCGTAGAAAACAGCGAAATACTAACTTACATTACACTTAGGCCACACCCACTTTTGGCTCCCTTATGTGATCGATTGTATGGCGCAACAGATGCTAATTAAATCTATTTTATCCGGGTAAACTGGCTATTCTTATTAATGTAAAATTTCCTAGGAACATGGTTATTACAGATTTTTTTTTGATTGAACACCGTTTTAGTGCCTTATCCCTTTAACTTATGTCACATTATTTTTTACTTAGATCATAATAATAACTTTTTGTTAACATCAAAATATTACCTACTGTCACTAAAGGGATAAGGGCAGCTTTTCAATATACATATGAATATTATCTGACAGTTCAGAGTATGCGTTTCCTTCACGTGGTAGAAGCAGAGGGTTCAGCGCCTGGCAGATAATTTTATCCACCGTGTAGTTTAGTGTACAAACTAAAACAGTGTTCACAGCGTTATCTCACAGTTCTCGTATTTGCTCTTCACTTTGTAGTTGCTGAGCAGGAAAGGCGTAGGAACTAGGTCGACGCAGCGTCGTTGGTGCAGCCGACGATTCAGCGTTACGCATCTGTCTTCATGTGCCGTAAGCATGACTGCAATGATAAATAACCATCAGTCTATTTATTAAAACATTTTCACACCTTCTATCTAGACAGGTCTGCATCTTATTGAGGGTTCGATCAACTCAACGTCTTTAGTTTTCCAGAAAAAAGAAGAAAATGAGAGCAATTACCAGATAAAAAATTATATCGGATTTGTATTGTATGATGTATCTTCTGAGAAAATAAAATTTCGTATCTTGATCAATGTTAAAGTATATTTGGTTGGTATTATGTCTTTTTTACGGAATGTGGATAAGGTTACACAATGGTTCGCATGTTACCTCGAGGTGGCCTGGGCAGAGTGTAAGTGTGCTTGGGTCAGACCCAGTACTGGTTGCGCCTGAGCATGGGGTTCGCCGGAGCGACTCCGGGCGCCCTGATTGGGTACGCAGTCTCGCTGGCTTCATAGCTGCTCCAGTCTTCCGCCTGCAATGCGAATGTTTCTCTGAATTTTCTCTGAATTGTTTTATTGGAAAAAGTTGTCGGAAAGAGGAGGCGGTAAATATGCACATCCTCACAATGAGGGCAGCAATGCTTGCGTTTATTTTTCATAATTTGGTACTGTAATTAATTAACGTGGAAATATTAAATGGAGCTTAAAAATATCTTTTTTAGATATTACGACACAAAGTTACAGAAAATTAACTAAATAAAAATTAATCGTTACCTTGTGATTCTCACAATGGGGAATGGATGAAAATTTTCAAAAATCTTGAAAGTCTGTTTATAGGTAGGAATAAGCCTCCTTAACGTCAGAAAAAAATTACAGATTTTTCTGTGGCTTACAAAAAAATAAAAAGATGAAAAGGTGTTGGTGGGCCTCATTGATATTTTCGATTAAAATGGCTGTAAATGTACTGTTGTTCTTGCCGTACCGTATAAGGCGGGCATATAGGCCCACCAACACCTTTTCATCTTTTTATTTTTTTCTAAGCCACAGAAAAGTCTGTATTTTTTTCTGACAATAAGGAGGCTTATTCCTACCTATTCACAAAATTTCAAGATTTTTGAAAATTTTCATCCATTCCCCATTGTATTAAGGAAAAATACCGGCCAAGAGCATGTCTGACCATGCTCAGTGTAGGGTTCCGCAGCCGTTCATACGAAAAAATGCACTACTGACGTAAAAATACGATATGCAAAAGTGCACTGTAGCAAAAGGGCGTATCTCCACGGCACTTACGTCCTTTCGCTGAGAAACGCAGTTTTTTGGCAATGACTCAAAAACGGTATATCCGATCATATGGAAAACAATTTTCGTTGAAAGTGTTTATTAAGTGTCTTTCTATCTTTATGTTCTTTTTTTTTCATATTTTATGTTACTTTTGAAGCAATTATGACCGAAAATATTAACCTGAAAATGTTTTTTAATACACTTGTTGAAAAAGTGCTGACCATGACCATGACCATGACGATGACGATGACGATGACGATGTCGATGTCGATGTCGATGACGATGACGATGACGATAACGATGACGATGACGATGACGATGACGATGACGATGACGATGACGATGATGATGATGATGATCATGATGATGATGCTTACTTGTTGTTTATATATTCTATTCTATTCTGTCGAAATATGCGCCACACATTGATATACACTGAAAAATGTTTTTTTCAGGATCGGTTACATGTATGAAGTGCCCCCCTAGAAATATATTTTTCACCTCACTCGCTCGGAGAAGTTCCATTTAAAGCGCCCAATTTGCGTGGAAAAATCAATTTTGCACGCAAAAGTAATTTGAAGTTCGAATTTTCATTTTTTCTCAAAACCGACCTGTACTTAGACTTAAAATGAGAGTGCGATGCGGTCATATATGAATTTAAAAACTTAATTAATTATCTTACAACGTCATTTTATGTACGACAAATATGTTATTATTTAAAAAATGATTATTTGTTTTTAATATACACACGAAACATTCAACACACTGCATTTTTCTGACAACACTGCATTTTTTTATCGAGAAAAAAATTAAAAGAGGTTGACTGTCTTGGCAGATTAAAAAAAACATGATTAATGAAAAACAATGTGCCAATGACGTTGGCGCGGAAATAGTTTCTAAGCTGCGTTTAGTTCATAATTATGTAAACCGTGTAAAATAGCAGAAACAAGTCGAAATTAATGATAGTGTTTAGGGATAGTATTTTTTGAAATAAAAACACATTTTTTTACATAAAAAGTTGATTCATCATTCAGAGTGAAAATAACTAAACGCAAAGTCCATTATTAAAAAAAAAAAATTGCGAATTAAGGTGGGCTTCGTCACTCTAAAATATTTTTAAGATACATCTTTGAGAAAAAACACTATACGTACTTCGAGCCTAAATGCCATTCTGGCCTTGTATTATGTTATAGCCTAACACTCGGTCCGTCCAGTATCTCATACTCGACCAGTATGGCTTATTTACTGATCTCTGCCGTAATGTACCTACCTACCTAACCTACTACTAATATGTTTATTTGTTTGTCATGTTATAACTATTATTAGTGTAACTATTATTAGCGATATAGTCCGTTAAATTGTTTTATTTCAACATTATTAGTGTGTTTCGTAGGTTCATTGTTACTAGTTTAAAAAGATAGTTTTTTTTTATATATTCCATAGTTTTATTTCATCAAAAATTTCCTCGCTTTAGTGAGGTGAAAAGTTGTGTGTTTCGCACGGCTGCAAAATTATTTGGCTTCTCGTGCCTTGAAAGCCTCGCTACGCTCAGGAATCTATATTTAATAATCTTAGCTTCCTTCGCTTCCTCGGCTTTTAATTGAAGCACTCGCGCCAAATAACAACTTTGCAGCCTTGCATAACAAATCAATATTTTTATTATTTAACTATCAAACTAAGTAGCGGCTTATACAAGACACCTTTATTCCAAATATCATCAATATAGGTCTTGTAGCTTTTGAGTAAAATGCCTGTGACTTACGGACGGACGGACGGACGGACGAACATAACGAAACTATCAGGGTTTCGTTTTTTCCATATCCCCATAACCCTAAAAATATGACAATTATGCATTAAAACATGTTTAGTAAGCTTACGTCTGTGTGGTCGTCGGCACCATAGGGGTATCTCGCGTTGAGGTCCGGCAGCGCCGCGTCGGCCAACGGCGTCACTTTGCACGCAACGCTGCCGCCAGATGGCAGCGGCGTGCTGGCGCCCGTGTGCACCGACTGCTCCGACGATACGTATCTGAATGAACACGTAAGTGCCATAACATTTCTAAACTCAAGTATGTCGGGGCTGTGCTTCTAAAATCCTGATAGGAAACAAGACTGTCGGATATTTTTTACAGTTGTAAGTCAATTGTAATTAAGTTCACGACAGTTCTATGAAAACCTTAGGTTTTTTTAGAAACAGGTAAACAAGGCACTTAAAGTTTCGAAGTACAACATATAGGCGACTCCATTGGTGTTGAACTTATCCATGGGTGACAATGAACACCTCCTATCCGGTGGCTCCTCTCGTCTATCAGTCGCATGCATGGTGTATGATACATCGTACCTAACAAAAACATATTTCGTTAGTGTTTAAAACCCACATATATTTATTATGTTCTTAAAAGTGATATTGCATGGAAAACTAACGTATTTTCACATTTATTACTGATTTGTTGCTAAAAATGTGTTGAAAAAAAGTTATGAGCGTATTATAAGTAAGATGGCGGCAATTTAGAAAAAGTAAAATATTGAAGGTTTTCGTTGAGTGGGTTTGGCAGTTTTTAACTAATAAAAGTAAAAAAAAATTGCAAATTTTATCATGTACGATGTAGCTTACATTATGCACTCCCAGCAGTTTTACAATACTATGAGCAGTAACGAAATTATTCTTCCTAAATAATTTAACTCGTACATGATTTGTCTCTGAGTTATAATATAAAAAGGAACTGCTTTATAGATTATCAATTCACTTAACCTACACAGGGTGGAACGTAACGTATTGTGTCATTTATTTGATGTAGAATTGACCTACCATAGTTACAATATTTACATTTTACATCCGATGTTCGTAGGTACCACTGTATCTTCAATACACGCTGCCGCCCGTGCCCTCATATGGCGATGTACTATTAAACCAACTGAACTCGGGAAAAGTGCAGTGCAGTGTTTGCCCGATGTCTTTCTCATACGAGTATAACCGAATAAGACGACGGTTGCCCGGATTGGTTCTGCATTTTCCTGAACTGTCTGTTGTGTGAAACGACCAATTAAATTCCAATCTAGAACGTTGCCATAGCCACGTTATAACAATGATCGCTAGGTTACCGTTGCTAGATCTGTCATTGGTCGTTGTGTTATCTCGGCATCCCCAATAGCATCCAAATGTTTAAAATGTACAATTGAGGACGTTTTGCCATAGACACGTTATAACAATGACCGCTAGGTTACGATTGTTAGATCTGTTATTAGTCGTTGTGTTATCTCGGCATCCCCAATAACACCCGAATGTTTCAAATGTTCAATCGAGAACGTTTTGCCATAGACACGTTATAACAATGACCGCTAGGTTACGGTTGCTAGATCTGTTATTGGTCGTTGTGTTATTTCGGCATCCCGACAACACCTGTATGTTTTGTAAACGTTAATGTCAACGTCAAGTTACTTTCAGGAATACCAAATCATTAGAAATTACTTTCAAATAATAATCTGACATATTCTGACATGCGGCCATTGAAACTTGATACAAGCATACAAAATAATGAACTAATTCAGCGAAAAAATTTGGAATTTGGAAATAATTATTATGGATTGCTAGTTGGAACCGGTCTGTTTATGACGATAATCTTCGCGGTAGAAACGAGATGGGGCGTCGGGTGACTTAATGAAAGCACAACCACTTGATTTTCGAAGTGAATTTAATGTCTTTTACACAAGTGCAGATACAGTGAGGTTAATTATAACTAACTTAAATTATTGATCAAGATCGACCAGGCGACCTTACGCTACCACGATGGAAAACATAAGACACTCGCGACACTTTTAACAGAACCAAAGTCGATAGTGTTCACTCAGCACTTTCGTGGGAGCCCGGCAATCGATTTATCGGGAAAATCGGGTGACTCAGTGAGTCACATCGTCGCCGTGTGGGAACCGCATGGCGTAATTGTCGATAATTTTCCAGCAGCACTTTCGTGGGAGTCCGTATGGCGTAACACGGTTGTCAATGTGTTGTGTCATATTAATTTACCTACGTCAGTTTTGTTTAGTTTCTTTACAAAGGAGTTATTCCATTTCTTAGACGTCATTGACCTCAAAATAGGGTTGAAACACCAGGTTTTGGGTATGAAAGTTTAACAAGCTATAACTTGGAAAATATTAATATAGTTTATGTGGAGAAAATAATGTTCTTAGGCTAAACAATGCCGCATTTTCGTTATGTTCCACCCTTTGTACTTTCCTGCAAATATGCAGGGCATGTATAGGCCCCGAACTACGTTGTTGATTGGTTTCTTATGTGCCCCCTGATTCAAATACGGTCAACATATTACATGCCCAGAACTAGGTTTATAATAATACCCCATATGCATCTTGTTTCGAAAACAAACCGACTACAATAGTATTTTATGAAATCCTTATAATGTATCGTTGTTCAGTCCAGTACCGCGTTTAGGCCACGAAGCTTACTGAGTGGCCTTATTAAGGTACAAGACTTAAAAAGCTAGTTGTATAACCTATTGTATACAATACTTTTTCTGCGAGCAACGTATAAACTACAATAAATGAAACACAGCTAAATAAATAATTACAAAAACACAACGTTCTTTTTTTGAAAATCATTACAGTTCTGCGCGGAGTTAGTTGATTATGAATCAGTGGCATATAATATAAACCATACAGTATAAAGTGATGTTCCAATCTAAATGCCTTTTTAATATTGACGTATTATATAAGGACACACAATCAATCGGCAAAAATGAGCCACTCAAAAGTACCGCAATATCGCCTATTGCGGATTTCGACCATTGACAGTTGTCAACAATGACTAAATGTTCTGTTCTTAATTGCAAAAATAACAATTGTAAAATCAGAAAAAATAATGGAATATTCTTTAACAAATATTGGCTATTAGTAGCTAAGTTAGTTCTATTGATTGATTAACAAATATTGGGTGGAAACGTGGTATTTTTTTAGATTTGAATAATTTACTTTGTTCCTGCAAATTGTCCATTATCACGGAACAAAAATCCAAGGAGTCAGTGTTGGTTATTTTTTATTTTAATAAAAATATATTTTTTGATTTAAGGTTTCTATGAAATCCTCAGCGGCGGGCAAAATGGACCGCTGTAATATCACGTGACAGATGTGATATAAATTTCAAACCACATCTTACGTCTGTCATGTGCTCGGTCCATTTCCCTGTTTCAGACATTTATGAGACTAAAAAGGGTTTCAAAAGATTAATTAGAACTGCGGAACCAGTTCTGAACGTAAGTTATCACTAGTTGTTGATCTAGTATATATTTTGCATTTACAATCCTGCACAGCCTGGTCATTAAAGTGAACTTTATTAATTATCTTTAAAGTAGATATCGGAGGTCAATAATGATCGAAATATAAAAAAATTAAGCTATAAACGTCGTTCAAACGTCACAAGTTAGTATAAAATCTTTTTATTATACATACATACAATACGGTACATGCATGATTTTTTTAATAGCTTTTCGTAACAACATATCAAAATACCGTAAAAAAGATTTCAAAAAGTGAAATTAAAATTAAAATCGGCCAAGAAATACGCATGATATAGGCATTCTAAACTACTAATTAGACAGCGATATGTCTGAGAGGTCTGACATGTACTGTTGCGACATAGTCCACTACAGACATATAAACTCCATATTAATTGTGTTTTGGTAGAAAGAGATAGTATGAAATGTTTGATGGCTTATATCTTGGTTATTTTTAAAGTTATTTGAAAAAAAAATGTCTACTGTTTGTTACATGAATGAGCTTTTAACAAAGTAAAAACAAAATTCATGCATGTTCCCTATTATATTAACATTATTAACTGTGCCAGTCAGGCGGCCATGAATGTTAACGTTTTTTCTTATTTCTATTCTTTATTTTTGAATTAGGAGGTGAATGACGTTCTGAACATCTACAATGAGTCTATAGCGCAATTAGTGATCTAGAATTAAAAATTGATGGCAAAATTATAGATTCTAGTTTAGATGTAGCAACAGAATTTGAAAATTTCTTCACCGATATACCAGTATCCACAACAAAGTGTTTAAATTCATCACCTTCGTCTGCCGTTTTGTTGTTAAAAGAAAACATCCCAGAATGTAGTAAGGACTTTTATTTTGAACACGTCAGTCCTTCAGATGTAGTAAAGGCATTTAAATCAATTAATGTCAAAAAAACCAATGACCTATGGGGGGTCTCAGTCCATGCTGTCAAATCCCTAATAGAAGTAATAGCGCCTGACTTGGCAGATAAATTCGATAACAGTGTTGACTGCGGTGAGTTTCCTGATCTGATGAAACATAGCAAAATAACTCCTTCATTTAAATCAGGTAGTACCTCTGACCCCACTAACTTTAGACCAATATCTGTACTACCTACATTTAGTAAAATTTTTGTAAAGCTAATTCTATATCAATTGTTAAAACATTTTAATTTGAATAATTTGATGCATAGTAAGCAATTCGATTTTACGCGGGGTCGCTCGACATCCAACGCCGGAGTTGAGCTCGTAAAACACATTTTCGATGCCTGGGAGGAATCGCGAGATGCTTTAGGCATCTTCTGTGATTTATCTACGGCCTTCGATTGCGTTAATCATGAGACACTGATCAGGAAGCTACACCACTACGGAGTTAAAGGATTAGCACTAAATTTATTAGAGTCTTATTTAAATGGTAGAATACAAAGGGTTGACGTGAATGGAAAGCGTTCACCGGGGTCATTAGTCTCTATGGGTGTGCCGCAGGGATCAATATTGGGACCTTTCCTGTTCCTTATCTATATAAACGACTTGCCACACCTCGTAAAGACCCACCATGAGATAGTTTTGTTTGCAGATGATACGTCTCTAATTTTCAAAGTCGTACGAAATCAACGATCCTACAATGACGTAAACAATGCTATCTGTGAAGTAGTAAATTGGTTTAATGTAAATAATTTATTGTTGAATGAGAAAAATACTAAATGTGTTAAGTTTGTCACGAGTAACGTAAAACACGAGCAAGCAAGCGTTATGGTTAAAGGTGAGGAACTGGAACTAGTTAATAGTACAGTCTTTCTCGGTATAACATTAGATTCTAAGCTCCAATGGGGTCCACATATTGCTAATCTCTCGAATAGACTGAGTTCTGCAGCTTTTGCAGTAAGTAAGATTCGTCAATTAACAGACGTGATAACGGCTCGATTAGTGTATTTCAGTTATTTCCACAGTATTATGTCGTATGGCATCTTACTATGGGGCAGTGCTTCCGACATTAATACTATATTTGTTCTGCAGAAGCGGGCTGTTCGTGCGATATATAAAATGAACTATAGAGACTCGCTTAGAGATAAGTTTAAGGACATTAATATAATGACAGTGCATTGTCAATACATTTATGAGAATATTATGTATGTACATAAAAATATTACCGACTTTAATAAGAACTGTGATATACATAAAATTAATACTAGAAATAAGCATAAGATCGCAGTGCCTGCTACTAGGCTCCATAAAATAAGGAGATCATTCATTGGTAACTGTGTGAGATTTTATAATAAACTTCCTAGCAGCATAACTGAGTTGTCTCTTTGGTAAATTCAAAAATATTGTGAAACGAAAATTATTTTCTAAAGCTTATTATAGCACACAAGACTACATGAATGATGAAGCCGCGTGGGATTAATGTAAATAGTAGCGTCATGTAGGTATATGAATAATTATTTTAACGTATACCTAAGGTATTATTATTATTTTAATCTTAATAGTTTTATGTACTCTGACATTTAGAATTTTATTCTAGACACATTCTACATTATTAATTTTTTATTGACAATCCTTTTGGGATTTATCTTATTGATTATTTTAATTTTTAAAATGATGATTTTATCAATAATATTACACTTAAGTTAAATGATCTGATTAGGTTTTTCTGGGTTTCCCTAATCCTTACAGCAAATGTTGGATCATATTGTATTTCTCCCAGCAAACATTCACTCTCATGTAACTGACATTTCGAAAGTGCTTGTAACTAGGCCTACTTGAATAAAGAATATTTTGATTTGATTTGATTTGATATAAATGCCGTTCAAACGTCACAAGTTAGTATAAACAGAAGTACTTTAATAAATTAAATTTATTTCAAGGAAATTAATAAATAAAGATCTAAAATAATAATGCGTTTTATTTAGTACAGAAAGATATTTAATATATAGGTTTACCTTGCTTTTTTAAATTTTTTGTTTTAATAAAAATGTTTCATCAAAATATTTAATATGGATAACCTCGACTCCATTCACTTAATGCTCCACTTTGACGTATGACGTTAGTTACATTACGTATTACTTATTCTGTGATAAAGCTAGTAGCCTATAGACACCAATTTTCTTGGTGTTATGAGTAGGTATGAAGTGATTACATTGACGCCGATGATAAATAAGCGTTATTAGCGTCTATTTGATTACAGCTGGCAATGTCAAATCGGACCATTTTTTTTGGAAATTTTGTTTAGGTCTGTGAATGCAGTATATTAATAGATCAATGCTTTTTAGTATGATTCGCAGAGTTCTTATTCACAGATTACACAAGTAGAAAAACAGTTATGGCCACACAATGATGTTATTCCTTTTTTATTCAGGGGGCATACTCGTATATGGGTTTAAGGTGAGGAAATTGAAAAAGTACCTCTTGATGGGCGGCGTGGGGTGCGCCGGGGAAGGCATGAGGTGGTCGGGCGGACGCGGCAGCGGGATCGGAGCCACTGCACCCTGGCTCTGCCCGTGAATCTTCGCGAGGGCATTGCGGTCGCGCGCTAAGCAACGCCGACACCGCACCAGCCCGAGGATCACCACTATTGCTAACACTATGCCCGACAGTGCCATCAGAATCGTCAGGTAGTACGATGCTGAATCGCCGTTGACCACCTGAAGTATTATTACGTTTATCCATCTTTTGAACGCTATAAGTGACGATTGAACGCATTTTCGAACAGGAAAACGTAATATTTGTCAATAATCTAAGAGCTTAAATGAAGGACAATACTAATATATACTTACAGGTACACCCTCGTGACTTTCAGGATCATTAGGACCCGGCAAGTTCTTCTTGGACTTGTTTCCTATCAAAATTTTAACATCACCAGCGGCAGGTTGGAATATAGTAGCAGCTAACAAAAATCCAAAACTATCCTCCATTCCATTGAGCTCATGCGAATTCTTCTTAGTGACATAGTATATAACTCCCGCTTTAACATCTTCGTGTGTAAAATACGGAACTTCTCTCTCCCTCGCACTTGTTTTCCCACCTGAACTCCTAATTATGTTCTTAATAGTGCCATATTTAGGTTTTCGTAATATAGTGAAGATTGGATTGCTACCGGTCAATTTGGCTAGACCAGTCGCGTCCATATTGTTTAGAGTTACTTTCGTTTTGTCGCCTTCGACTCTTAAATCTTCTAAAACCATTAGAGGCTGTACCAAAACGTTTATTGTGAAAGAGTTTGTAGAATTACTGTTATGGACGTAAGCGATCAAGTCAAAGCTATCGTTAGCTGCTGTCATATCGTTTTGCATATAAATGACCACCTTTTCCATCAAATCCCTGTGTGAAAAATACGTCACCGGATTTCGGCCTACGTAAATCATACCATGAAGTGGTTGTCGGGTAATATTGTACCATACCTTATATTTCTTGGCGTTAGTTTCAATATAAATTTGGTCGGTAGTCACAGTAGCAACGTTAGAGCCTTGCTGCAGATGCACTGGATGCATTGCTGACGCATTCAATGACACCGGCAACACGTCTATGGTAAATATCTTATACATAGGCTTGAACTGTCCATCCCATACTCTAAAGTAGAATGTTGCTGTCTGTAGCATACCTGAATGTTCATAGATCACGCGTCCATTGTTGATATCGTCTTGAGTGAATTTATTTATCGACTGTGAGTCATCGATGCTCAAATTTTTGTCCATCATAACAATCCGCCCCTGAGTGGGACCGCTTATGATGTCGTAAAGTATGCCAGACGCGCTAGTGTCAGCATCTTCGGTGACTAAATCTTTTTTAGTGATGGTATAATTCTCACCCTGTACCACCTGAATCTGCGGAGATTCTGTCAAAAGTCTGAAAGGTTGGTCGTTGATGGGAATAATGTGAATTATGATCGTTACATTGCAGAGGAGAACATATTCCGGTAGAAGGAACAGCGACATTTCTACCTTGTCGCTCACAGTATCGGAGTCGTCGTGTTCGTAGGTGATGGCGCCGCTCTCGAGCTGCGCCCGCGTCAACGAGGACACGGACGGATTCAGAACTCCATGCGCCGGCACCGACCACTGCGCCTCTACCTGAGGTTGTCTCAACCCCGCTTGGGTCTCTAAATATGCTACAACGTTCGTTACATTCACTATAATAGGCACTTTATCACCTTCGTTTACTTTAATATGAGGTATGTGGACATATTTGGCTAAGCCACCAGAGGACACTGATATGTCAATGTAAAATATTTGATCTGTTATTGGCTTAGCTAAGGCTGCTTCTACCGTAAATATAAAGGAGTCGTTCGTATGCAGATCTGAGAAAGGATGCGTGTGTTCGTAGTACACGAGGGTGTTGTTGATGTCTTCTTGTGTGAACTGTTTGATGGATCTGTGGTGGCTATCCTCACTTAACATAATCAGTCTGCCGAGCGAAGGAGTTCGATCTATTTTATAAACAATTGTTCTGGTATAATCCGTGCATTTCGCCATCAACAAGTAGTTGTTTAACGGTTCTCTCATAAGGGGAAACACCCGAAGATTCTGTTTTCGGATGAGTTTCAAAGACACCGATTTTGTTGTTATAAGAAATGTTATTTTAGACAGTTCATGTAGGCCATCAGTGACATTGAAAATCATTTTGCCCTTAGAGCCATCTGAAACATAAATTGATGAAATGGAGAACCATTTTACCACTTCAATGCATAATAGTAACACAGAATTGACTTTAATCACTTACTTTTGTGTACAAAAACAACATTTCCGTTGTCAATGTCAGCTTGCGTGAAGCGACTGACGGGTTCGTAGATGCTTCCCTTCATAGCGATATACCCAGAAACTATATCAACCACTATAATTGTCACATTTTCTAGTGGCGTATCTATATCATTAACATCTGCAAATTCAACAAGAATTACCTATAGATTTATTTACCTGACTAAATACTTGTTCGGATAATCACCGAAAACAATCAAGCAACTACCTAAAAAAACGTGGTAGGCGACCAGCTAATCGTTACATGCCGAACTAATTGCCGAATAAAATGTTTCATTAGACATATCATAGATCTGATGAATGGATGTTAAGATAATGATCGTAATTTTAGCTGTTATTTTAGCTAAACTGAAATAGATATATTAGCCATACACTGTTTTTAGTTCCTGCCACTATTCCACAAAAGTATAACCCAATCCTTCGTGGGGGGCACTTTTAATGCCTTAGCCTGCTAGACCATTGAAGTCTCATTTTTATTAACACCAGCCGCATTCGTGTGTGCTCTGAACGTTCCATTGTACGATCAAGATGTACCTCAAGAACCGTTGGCAGTTACTAATCGAGCGAATGTACGAAATCCTACTGCTGAACCTGTTCGTACCTAATGTATAATTATCATTTATAGGAAAATAAATACAATAAAAAAAATAGTAAGAGGCGCCATTTACAGAAAACAAGTGAAAGACTAGCTTAAAGTTTTAGACATAAGAATAACTTACACAGCTCATTCCTGGTGAATGTGAAAGTGCCGCCTTCCCATACGCAAAGTCCCGTGTTGGCAGCAACAATAGGTGTTTCGTCATTGACCGGCACGATGCTCACGTGCACGGAGAACGGCTCACTCTCCTTATTACCCTCTGTTGCGGCCACCAGCTTGAATGAGTCCGAGGACTCTTCCGATCCATCGTTTACGTACTGACGATTCAAATATTACATTAATATTTTATTAGCAGATGAAAAATACATAACCAACTTTATTGCTACAGCGTAGTCGGACGAAAGCATTCTAACCGGCCCATTCTGACGACCGGTTAAGCTCAGCGGAAGTAACGTTGCCGGCTTGCAAGCTGAAGGTCCTGGGTTCAAGTCCCGGTAAGAGCAAATATTTGTGTGATGAACATAAATATTTGCTGTTGAGTCTTGGATGTTCTATATGTATATATGTAAAATATATCGTCGTCTAGTACCCTTATTAACACAAGCCTTATTGAGCTTACCACAGGACTAGTTCCATTTGTGTAAAATTGTCCTGTAATATTTATTTAGGTATTTAGCCATACTCAGTTATATCCTACTACTACTGTATGAATAATTGTTCAAATCTGAAAATTGAGTGACAGGGGTAATGGGGAGGGTCACACTGAGTAACTTTTACTGTGGGGCTAATCACTTTTACTGTGGGGCTAATAAAAAAACTGATGATGAAACAATATGTGCTCATAGCAGATGTCAAGCACCGTCGGTGTAATAGGTCTGCAGTCTGTGAACATGTCATTGACAAACCAAACCACTCAATTAAGTTTGATAAACCTTCTATCCTTGCCAAAGAAAAAAGATATTTTCCCAGGATGCTACGCGAGGCTATTGAGATTAAAAAGCATCCTAATTTCAATAGAGAAGATGGATTGTCACTACCACCAGCTTGGGATCCTGTAATACATCTCATCAAGGAACAAGCGAGACACAGGACTGCAAAACCTTAATTTCCGAACGGTGTAAAATATCTTATCTGTTTAAAGTAGTTTAATAGTCTCTGTTTTTAAAATATTATAATTAGTAATGAGGTAGCCTGGGAGTTTTTCTTTGCAGCGTTTCTTTTCTCCTCAGTACGCCTCATTTGTGAAATGCTGCTTGGTAAATTATTAGAATAAAATAATTAAGCCCTTCTGGCACATGTGTAACTGTCTTTACAGCTTAGGCCCATCTGGCATGTATGTACACCTTTATTTGTGTTTTTTCAAAAAAATGGGTAGTTTGCACAAATTGTAACTTTGACAGAGGAAAATACATCTTTTCTCAGTCCTCCCGTGACCATGGAAAGCTGGAAAGCTTCCGAAACGTCGGGAACTAAAATGAGATAATATACGCGATATAATCCGTTAAATTGTTTTATTCCAATGAGTAATAATCGCGGAAACAGAAGAAAATATTAGCTAATTAAGAGTTAATTGATAGCCAATTATCCGAAATGTATGGAACAGCTAATTTTTTTTTCGCAATTTAGTGGTTGGCCTCATAGTAAAAGTTGCTCGGTGGAGCCCTCCCCATCACCCCTGTCACTCCTGCTCATGACTCGTGAATCACCCCGTATAGTTTGTATAAAGGATCCTATAACACTAAACGGGGTGCATGAATCTGATCCAGCTGAGGCAGTGTAGAGTATTGACACTATTCATCTTTACCTACACCCATATAGTAGTTAGTTATGAGAATTTGAACATTAAATAAAAAAGAAAACATTAAAGAGGATTTAATAGATTGATGTAAATAAATAGTGTATGCAATTTTACATAATGGACAACATTTCACTATTTTTTATCCCCTAATTTTAATGAACTATCTAATAATATTTGCTAAATTACGAGGAACATATTTTGTATTTTTAAATCTTTTTTGTAACGTTCCCTTCTGACCAGTCACAGTTATACTTTTCTAGACGGCCGGTCAGTTTATTTTTTTTTATCGTGTTGTTATTATTACCCGCCACTAGTTATGCCACAAATGTAAACTGCCATTATGACACGTTAACCCTTTTAGTATAATTGCCAAAAAAAAATAAAGCAAAGAAAATAACTTTGAACTGCCCCTACAGATCACCATTTGCTAATAATATCCTTTTTTATTAATTGTGATCCGAAAATTCCAACAATAATGTTAATGTGTTCAGAGAGCCCAAATCTATCCATGAAGGGTATTTCAACTGTAGTTACTTTCAAAAAATGAAATGTGGTCCATTAGGCCTTAAAACACTGCAATCATCGTATTATGAAACTCACCTTTGGCTCGTTTCACAAAACCACACTCACGTTTTACGGCCTCTCATTATATATATCAGGGCATTAACTACTACTTCAATACGCTGTCTAACAAAATTGTTGGCGCAGCGCACAAAGGATTGGATGAAATATTAAGTAATTTATATCAGTAAAGAATTATTAAATACTGTAATGAATACCTGAATGTTCCCGGAGTTCAATTTTAGAACAGGCAGTATACTCAATTCCTGATCGCCCATCAAAATCTTCCCGTTCTTAGGCTTCTCAAGTACTTTATACGCCACTACTTTTCCTCTATAGTACTCGGTAATCGTACGGAACAATTCCGGTTTTATACTGATGGATTCACCTTCGACCACAGTCAAATTTGAAACGGTCATGTAAAAGTGCTCTGGTATAATTATTATGTTCAATTCAACGTTTCTTAACCACACGATACCATTGGTTACGTCCATTACAATTTTGTCTCTAGTGCGATTGACCCCGGATTGCACGTAGACCAGGCGGTTGCCATTGATGAGCGATTGGTCAAATACAGTCGTATGCACCGGCTCCTCATTGAAGTTTTCCACCTCAACAATACCTGGGGTGGCAGTAGTTTCTAGCCACCCGTGATAAGGACCTTCTGTTATTTTGAAGATAATGTTCGAGGGTTCAATTTGTGGATGCATTACCTGTCGAAATATTTATCATATTATCAATAACGTTATAACAAATAATTAATCCACCGAAGCGGTTAAAAACTTTTTATTCTACCTCCAAGACATCTCTTGTGATGTTAACACTGGTGGATTCCTCTACCACCAGAGGCCGATTAGTTGATATTTTAAGCGGGTCCCAGTAACTCGACGGGAATATTTTCAAAGGATAAATTCCCTCACCCCAAGCTTCCAGACATTTGACTTTAAACCTGAAAAAGTTCACCATTATGCTTGAAATCATAAGTACACACAAAACTATTTTTACCTGACGGCAAGAGATAAACGGCTTCAAAAATTGTACGGCACGGGTATTAGAGGCATAGTTCATTACTGGTTTCAATCTTACCTTAAACATCGAACGCTACTAGTTCAGGTAGAGTATCTTAACCCGTCATCTAACGAAATAGAAACAATTCGCTCTAATCTTATAAAAATAAGAGGATCTATTCCACAGGGTAGTGTTCTAGGATGTCTTTTATTTCTCATTTATATAAATGACCTTCCAAAAGAAATTGTCATTAAGTGCACCTTATTTGCAGATGACGTTTCCCTTCATTTTGATTTCAAAAACAGTGACAACTTCAATGCAAATTTAACTGAGACCTAAACCTAATAAACTATTGGATGTGCGACCATTATCTTTCAATAAACACAAATAAAACTAAGTTAATGCAGTTCTCTCCATATCACAGAAAACCATTACAGTTAAAATTAACTCTAAATGATGAGAATCTTAATTGAAAAACCCACATCTATACTATTATAAAGTTGTAAAAATAAAATGTCTGTACATTGAAGATATTTTCAAAAAAATAGGTAACTAAAATGAAAAAAAAATTTTTTGTTATTTTTTGTATGTTTGTATGTGTCGTTGTGGCTTCATCACGCAAAATCGGCTAAACAGATTTCAATAATCTTTGGTACACGGGTAGCTGGGTATCTCCAGATGGTTATAGGATACTTTTCACCCGACTACGCTGGCGAAATAAAAAAGGGTTATGACTTTTACTCCTCCGCGAACGAAGTCATCTAGTATTAAATATTAAAACTAAAATATCTCGATTTCTTTATGGATTATTCACACTACGCAAGACAACCAGCGTCACTGCCTTTCTGCACTTTCTGCTTATTTCGCCTATGAACACTCGTGGTTGCGTTACGGAATTATAATGTGGGGTAATAGCACAGACGCACATGACTTATTTGTCATGCAAAAAAAGTGTATGCGTATACTGGTGGGAATTAAACATCGAGACAGTTACAGGCCTTATTTTACGGAGTTTGGTATCCTTACATTGCTAAGCTTATATTTTTTTGAATTAGGTTTCTTTGCGCGCAAAAATATACATCTATTAAATAAACAGCAAAACAAACTATTTAAATATAAATTCATACTGCCGGTACCAACTTTAGAAATGTTCAGAAACAGTCCGCATTACGCAGCAGTTAAATATTACAACCATATCCCAAATCATATAAAAGCAGAAAAAGAGACAATATTCGCAAATAAATTAGTCATTCCTTACGCAGAACTCCTACTGCTCGGTGAAAGAGTCTTTTGATGACAAACATTAAGTAGGCTAGATTTCATAAGATATATGTATACAATATTATTATTTCTTTATTTTGTTAGTATTTAGCAACTTTAAGTTAAACTGTGGCTGTACTTAATTTCTATTCTATGAGTAATGTTAGTTTTAATCTTAGTTTTAAGGCAATTGCTATACCCTTTCAGGGTCCATGTGATACCCATATATTTTGTAAGAATTTGTTACCATGGTGCAATAAACGTTATGATTATGATTATTAAACGGGTAAGTAATACGAGATATAAGAACTTATCATATAACAGTCATAATATATAAGCTCACTTTGTATAAGCTTGTTTAGTATACCGTTCACTGGATATAATCTGTTCGAAAACTCTTCGAAGAACTAATTGTAGATATTTGTGGTTGTGTACTCGTATTACCTGAACTGATCAGCGGGTGTGTTAGGCTCGCGATGCCGATACGCCACTCTCCCGGCAGCCACGTCCAGTTGCGTGAAAGTAAACGCACGCTGGCCCTCCCCCACTTCGATAGCACCATGTTTGGATTCCAGAGTCACTTCGTACCGAATGTCTTCTTCTAAACAATTCATGTTTGTGTCTACTTGCATATCTCTTGTTGTAATCACAACGGCTTTACCGTTCTCAACTATGGATCCGTTCGTAGGATACATCCGAATAAATGGTGGAGATGCCTGGATCTCAAGATTTCCGTTGACATCAAATAAACCATCCGATATCCAAAATGCCATCTTACCATACTCTTTTCCTTGATGTTTGAAAAGCACCAAGTTTTTATTGATGTCATCCTGAGAAAACTGAGCTATTTGTTCGGCTGGGTTATCGGCTCTGTATATACCTCCATTTGGCGGGTCTTTGGTGAATCTTTGGATGGTGTAAATGATATCGGCTGGTTTCGTGTCCAAGTCGGCGTCTGTGTAGCTCAAATCTTTAGACGTTATGAGTCGAGCACCTCCGTGTACAATGTGGAATACTTTGTCGTTAGCCCTCACCGGACTATTGTCGTTCTTCAGTATTATATCGATGTGAAAAACTCCCACGTACTGAAAATCTTCGGGCTCAGGACTCAACGCCATGAAGTGGAATGAATCGTGTCTACTTTCAGAATCATCATGTGAATAGTACACCCTATCCGAATTCAATTCCTTTAGTGTGAAATACGTAGTGTTATCTCGTACTATTTTCAAGCTTTCGCTGATTACTTCAATTTTTCCATGTCTCGGCAAATGAGTTATGTTGAAAACAAGGTTCGTAACAGAGTCAGTCCGGAAATTTAAATGAGTGGCGGGTATGACCATCCTAGAACCTTCCATGACCTGTAACCGTTCTAAAGTTGTGTGCACACGATTCGACAAATGCTCTGAAGACGAGTATGCGGGCGTGTGTCTGATCGTCATTACTCCAGTAATATTTTCGCACTCGGTGGCACCGACAACGAACGAGAATTCATCTTGAATGTGGGAGTATGCTCGCCTGTGCAGGCGGTACCATAGTTGGTCCGTGTCTATATGTTGCTGACTAAAAGTACTATGTGCTTGGAGATGGTACTTTCCAGAAGACAGGTGCAGTATTCCGTACTTCGGAGATTTCAGAATCGTATATAGTATTCGATCGCTTGGCAGCCCAATGGGCTTTGTCTTGAACCTTAAGTGCTGTGCCGAAATGAAGGCTTCTCTAGTGTTATTTAACACCAATTCTTCATTAACTGATTGGTAAAGCTCGAGTTTGATGAAAGTAAGTCGAAAATCATACAAAGTGTTTGTTCGTATCGTACCGACTGATGCTTTAAACTGCCAAATATAGAAATGTAGCGTTAATTAAAATAATGCAGAGGTAATATAAAAGTTTACATTTATGATACGTAACGCTAATATGAAATCTAGTAACGGATACCTTAAATTCGTCGTGAGAAGGATTCCCCAATAAGTGCATATATCGAACACGCCTGAAGTTAACCATTTCGCTGGTAAAAGAGTCCACTGTTTGCCATGTGCCGTCCAGTACCCTCAGCCGCTCAATCACTCCAAACTGAGGCGGTTTCACGATGTCATACCTACAAAATGAAATTCCAATAAGCCAACACGTATAACCTTACTTGATTTTATGACAATATAGCAATATCACGAGAAATTGCTGCCCCTCATCAACCAGGTTAGCCAACCCACTTAACGCGGCTACGCAAGACATTACATCATCTGTCTCTGTGGCATAGATAAAGTTGCACGGCGCAGTTGTTCTAGAAACCTGAATCGAATTCTCGTGCCTAACTGGGATGCCAAAGGGTACTAACAGAACCCTATAACTAAGTTTCTGCTGTCTATCTCCCACAGAGCTTTAGCTCTTGAACCGTAATAGGTTCCACAGAATGTGTATCGCTGTGGTCGCTTTAACGATAATAATAATAAATCTTGGAGTTATATAAAGTCGATAGTTTTAAAATCAATACTAATATTATGAATGTGAAAGTGCCACTCTGTCTGTCTGTTACCTCTTCACGCTTAAACCGCTGAACCGATTGGTATGAAATTTGGTATGGAGATAGTTTGAGTCCAGGGGATGGACATAGGCTACTTTTTATCCCGGAAAAATACCATTATCCGTGATAAATGAATTTAAGGCGGACGAAGTCGCGGGCAGAAGCTAGTCCGTTATAAGCGCGTGTATGAGGCAGTAGACCAGTCTTCCGTCAACCTGGCGGCTGGGATCCGCAGGACTTCATAAGGATTAAGAGGGGTATTTTTCGGGGCGACAGTTTTGAGTCGATTGTGGTTTTGCCTAACCCTGAATCCACTCAGCACTCTGCTGAAGGATTCAGGACTAGGTTCCCGGCTTCAGAGAGAAGGTGAGATCATTTCTCATCTGCTGTACATGGAAGCTGTTTGCACGACCAGAACTGATGGAGCTACTCAAAGTCACAGAAACTTTCAGTAGTGCCATCAAAATTGAGTTTTGGTGTAGACAAGTGTCCGGTCATGCATGTACAGCGGGGTAAAGTTGTAAATTCAACGAATTTACAACTCTTAATCTCAATGTCTCTCAGATCTCTCTCTGAAGTTTAAACCTACAAGTACCTTGGTACGTCACAGGCACTGAGTACTGAGGACCGTGACATTAGGCAGGTAGTGCAAGAGCATTTTTTTGTGTCGCTTGAGAAAAGTACTTATCAGTCATTTGCCGGTGGGTAACAAGGCGCGCGCCTTCAACGCTTGGCTGATGCCCCTGCTCACTTACTCCTTTGGCATACTAAGGTGGACCCTGACTGAGCTCGAAGCTCTGAATAGTGGGGTCCGTCTGCAGCTCACTACACACCACATGCTACACCCACACTCGTCAGTCATGAGACTGTAGTGGAGGTGGAGGCCGTGGCTTTTTAAATAATGCCAAGGACCTTCATAACCGCGAGGTGTGAGCAGTGTGGGATACATCGCGATGTAGTAGCAGTAGACAACGGCCTCACCACAAACGAGAACTATCGCAGACCAAGGGTGCCTATAACCGTAGACCGCAAGGACGTATGGAGGAGTAAGGAGCTACACGGCCGGTACTACAAGGCTCTTACAGGGCCAGATGTAAATCTGCTCGCGTCGGTGAACAGGCTACGTTTTGGCGATCTCTTCGGGGAACCGGAAGGTTTTGCCTACGCAATTGCGGAAGAAGTTATCATGACGTACAACTACCGTAGATTTATCCTGAACACATTTGTCGAGCATGCCGCCGTCCCGGAGAGTCACTCAGGCATTTCATCTCCGGTTGTTCTCATCTTACTAAAGGCGAATACTTGCACAGACATAACCAAGTCGCCAGGATTATTCACCAGCAACTTGCTGTTAAATACGGTCTTGTGGGTCCGAGGTGCCGTACTACAAATACGCACCGATGCCAGTTATTGAAAATGGTCGTGCCACGCTTGGGATCGATTTATCATCACGGGCGGGACTATTGTAGCCCATAAACCTGATATCGTGTTGGTAGATCGATCTAAGCGCCTGGCAATGCTCGTCGACATCACCATCCCACATGACGAGAACCTTGTGAAACCCGAGAAGGACAAACTCACCAAGTTCCTTGACTTGGCTCACGAGGTGACCGCCATGTGGGATGTTGATTCGACGATCATCCCGATAGTCGTGTCGGCAAACGGTTTTATAGCGAAGAGTCTCGACTAGGGCTTCCATTCCGTATTTACGTAACCACGGAATTACGTAATTACGGACAATTTTTGGCCTTCTTATAATAACGTTATTCAAATGTCTAATTACGTAATTTTAACAGACTTCAAAAAGTAGATTATATGTATTTTCTACTGTATTTTCACCGATTACTCTGTCAATTGTAGACTGATTTTCAAAATTTTGTGAAAGTGTATACTCCTGAAGTGATCTCGTTGTTACAAAGTCAAGATCTAATGATGGGATCCTATCCCAGGGAGATTGAGGGTAACCCTCAAATTGTATAGATATCTGTCGGTTTCGGTATTTAAAATCAACAAGTCAAACATTTGCATTAAAAAAAGTATAAATTGGTGAAGTGGAACTCATGGAGAAGACCACAGAAGGCCACCGGCACCCCTCAATGTGATCTACGGTACGGGTGGCGACAAGATACTTATCTCAATTAAGTTAGCCAAGGGACTTCATAGTCACGATTTCAAATGCTCCTGATGAGAATGGTACTGAAGGTGAAGTCGGAACGTAGGCACCGGATATCCGTAATAAAATAACCCTAGCCGTGTTTGGGCTTGTCGAAATCGTCACGAGAGGAAATTTTACGGAACAATTCAATAAAAAGTGAAAAATTTATAAATACATTTAAAAAAAAACATAAAAACAGGACCCCAGGAAGTAAAAGATACATTTAGTTTCAATTAACCTTTTTTTCAACTAAATTTAGACAATATAGGTATACAATTAATACTTTTACAATTAATATACAATTAATGTTATTTTGGAGTCGATGCCACCTGTGTAACAATTTTTAACTTAGTAAAATAATCCAATTTGAAAATTTTGCAACTTTTTTGGGTGGCGACGATTCGAACATATATTGTATAGATTGAGTTGAAAAAAGTTAACTTAAACTAAATTACTTTTTTTTTACTTTTAGTTTTTTTTATTCAGTGTTTAAAGTTTTAATTAAAAAATATATTTATGCATCGTATATTTATAAATTATGTGTGCATTAAAAATATACGTGACATCCATGCAATATATTGTATTGAAGATGTTGTAATATAACATTATTCGACAAAAGCAGGCAACAATGACTGCTTTTACTGATCGATTGCTAACTCCCTGTTTTATTACAATTTGAGTAGTTAACATTACAAATATCAAACGAAAATAAGGCCTTTTCATCAAGTAATAGAGATCAATACAATGTTATCGGTAAATAGACTCTTTGTGCCTATACTTATGGAGTTCGTAATTTAAGGCATTTTTATTAATTGTTCCAGTGTTTTGATGCACTTTTACCCCCGATTTATTATGTTGTTTTACTTGGTTCTATTTGGTGAATTCGGTCGTATCTTATATTGTAATCAAATCTTGTTTCATCAGTCTATTTAACATTGTTCTCCTCCTTTCCTGACTAGAAATTAGGAAACATGGAAATTATGCAATAATATAGTGCCGTAGGCAAAAAAATATATTTTTACAAAGACTTTAAGTAAATCCTAGATCAATTACGTAATTACGTAATTTAACTAACCAAGTCCAGTACTGGTTACGTAATTGAGATATCCGTCATTTTGGAAGCCCTAGTCTCGACCAACATCTTAAGAGACTCTCGCTAGATGGCTGGATCAAGGCTCGATTTTCATTCAAGGGTAGTTGCTATGGCAATAAATAAGAATTAAATAAAGTGATAAAAAATGCAAGTGTATGGGGGCCATGAAAGTAAAGTGTTTTGCTCGGGGCTTATTTTTGCGTAAGATGGTACGGTACCCTTCGTGCGCGAGTCAGACTCGCACTTGGCCGATTTTTAGACAGTGGTGGCGTGTATATAACAAATTAGATACTAGTAGGAATTTCTTGTACTTGCCGCAGGAAAAAACTTACTTGACTTGCTCATTGCTCTCGTCAGCATTGGTGGTGAAGGTCAGATTATCGGCCGTGATAATAGCGTACGAGTTGTGTACCAGTTGTAATCCAGTATTATTTATTAAGCGAACTTGAAGAGGCGCTATTGATATCCGTAGAACAGCCGGACCGCTCGTTTCTATGCCATCAGACACCTTTAAAAACGAAAATAAAATGAAAACAAAATATACATACACTTTAGTAAACGTCTGTATCAGAGACACTAGCTAATCTTTAATAACACGAAACCCAGAAAACAATTACTATAAGAACAAGCTGATTTTAATTAAACATTAGATTACTGTTAATTACAGAACAAAAGTTTCGTATGAATAACCAAAAAAATACCTGTAGCGTGAGTTTTAAAGATGTTTTATTCAACTGTTTCTCATTATTCGCGCCGTGGACATATGATATCACTCCGGAGTCGATATCTTGTTGCGTGAAGGAGTCAACCGGCTGTCCGGACATCTCAATGTGGCCACTATAAACATAATAAACGTTGTTAAGGAAATAAAGCTATTTATAGATAAATCCTTATTCCAGCGTTTCTACCGCCTCACTTTCATGAAAACATTTATATACAACTGTCTCCAGATTTTCGCCGTATTTCGAGTTACTCGTATTTGCTGGAGATCCTGCACCTTTAAGATATGCGTTAAAATTACATTCAAATCTACAGGCATATCAAAAAAAGGTGTTAACGGTAGTGATGCGGAACAAATGCTCGAAGGGTCTATTCACACAGACCACAATCACACCACAACGCAGCGGCAAAAAGTGGTAAAGCAGTGGTTACCTATGAATAGTTTCGCTGCAGTTTCTTGCAGTTGCGTTTGACGGCTAAATCTGGTCCGTGTGAATTAAACTATTTATTTCATATAAACTATCGCCCGACCACGTGGTTGTCGTTGTGGTGTGGTCGTGATGTGGTGGGGGTGAAGACCCTAAGATGACCCAGGGAGAAAAGATTTAACGACAGGTACATTTTATCGTGATACATACATTTTTAATGTGATGTATGATGTCGCAAAACCACCAAGCCTCCAACACAAGTGCTTACCAGTTTGGTTAATGGCCGAGTTCCAACAATAGGGTTGACTACGAGCACTGTCACTTGTATCGCGGAGAGTATTCAGGGCATTGTATATATCAATTTAATGTTTACCTTTGTCACTTGTATCGCGGAGAGTATTCAGGGCATTGTATATATCAATTTAATGTTTACCTTTGTCACTTGTATCGCGGAGAGTATTCAGGGCATTGTATATATCAATTTAATGTTTACCTTTGCAATTCATTCTTTCCATGCAACACGGTGTACAGTAAATCTTCGGGAGATGTATCAGGATCTTCCGCTTTAAGTATGTCGGAAGTTATCACTTTACGTGTACCCTGGAATTAACATTTGACTCAGTACATTAGGTAATGAGCTGTGATTAAAAGATGTATTATAATTTAAGGCCTTAAATTATACAGTAGCGGAAAGAAATCTATTTTTTTTATGTGTCCAAGAGACACCTCATCTTGGTCATGATATGACCATTATTGAGGTTATGTAATGGCAGCGCATAAAATTAATTTTACGACTGAGATTCCATACAGAGATCCATTTCCATAAAAACATACATATATTTATCTAAAATTGCGTAGAGTAACTAAAACTCAAAATAAAGACCTATCCTTTATTTGTTGCAACTCTTCATTGATATAGCTACCTACCGTTAATTCGATGTAAAGGAGCAACTCAACTTGTACTGAAACAACCCCATACTACGAGGGCTGCTATTTATATATCCGGAAACCGGGATTACAATCTTCTTAAATAGCATATTTGACCGCCATGGTAAAATTTGAACTTTTTTAAGTATATAAGGTATATTTTTTCTTCCTTATTAACGCTCGTGTTTTGTTTTTGACGGGTTTTAAATGTCATCTCGCAGCAAGAATGGAACTCACTCGTGAAAATATTCGTGCTATGATTTATTATGATTTTCGGCGTGGTTTAACGCAACAACAGTGCATAGATCAACTAACTTCAACTTTTGGTGATGAAGCCCCATCTAAAACTACTGTGTATCACTGGTTTAGTGAGTTCAATCGTGGACGTAGTATGCTTACGGACGAAGTTAAGGCAGGTCGCCCGAAATCGGTCGTTGTACAACAAAATATCGAGGCTGTGCGAAAACTTATAATGGACGACCGACATGTTACGTACCGCGAGATAGAGGCGACTCTGGGTATTTCTATGACCAGCATTAATAGCATATTACATAATTATTTGGCTGTAAAAAAAATTTGTTCGCGTTGGATACCCCACAACTTAACAAATGAGCAAAAACATGCTCGCGTCGAATGGTGCAATAAAATGTTAAAAAAATATAACCGTGGTGACTCAAAAGCCGTTTATAACATCTATACAGGTGACGAATCCTGGATCTATGCATACGATCCCGAAACGAAGCAACAATCAACGGTATGGGTGTTTCAAAATGAGCCGAACCCTACGAAAGTTACTCGTGCAAAAAGTACATTGAAACAAATGGTGGCCTGCTTCTTCGGTATTAATGGCCATGTAGCTACAGTGCCACTAGAAAACCGTAGAACGGTTAATTCAGAGTGGTACACGACCATTTGCTTACCGGAAGTATTTGAACAAATTCGTAAAACTAACCAGCGACGAAGAATCATTCTTCATCATGACAATGCCAGCTGTCATACGTCACGCGAAACAACTCTATTTTTGGAGGGTCAAAATGTGGAATTAACGGGTCATCCGCCGTACAGCCCTGACTTGGCACCCAACGATTTTTATTTATTTCCAAATATAAAGAATAAATTACGCGGTCAACGATTTTCGACCGCTGAAGATGCTGTCGACGCATTCAAACAACACGTTATGGAGGTACCTCAGGCGGAGTGGCAGAAGTGCTTTAAAAATTGGTTCACGCGAATGCAAAAGTGCATAGATCATCAAGGGGAATACTTTGAAAAACAATAAAACTATTTTCAGCCGTGTACGTTTGTTTGTTTTTTTGTTTCCGGATATATAAGTAGCAACCCTCGTAGAATGGTTCTGCGACCGTGTTTGACTGTTCATAACAAGCACATATCCGCAATCCAAGAAAGAGTTCATTCGAACCTTTTAATCCAGCTGTCCAAACGTACGACGACATAATTACGAAAGACGAGATAATTACAGACGGGTTCTAACAGTGCGTACACAGAAACTGATTCTCCAGTGTATATCTCTCGTATAATGTCTCTCGCTGTGGATCGTGTTTTATCTTTTGCCAATTGCAAAATGATGCGAGCAACCAAACATGAACTGCAGCGCCGTCTACTTGGTCTGTTTGGCTTTTTGGCAAACCCGAGAACCATTTCGCGTTATTCTTCGAAATAGTCGACTGATGAACCTAGAATTGCTTGTCTAAGTGTCGATTGGGTGAAGCAATTATTACATCAATTTATTGCTTTTTGTATAGCTTCTGTTAGTTTGTGTTTCCACGAGTATATATTTCGAGTGACGGACGCTGAATTCCAAAAAAAACGTATTTGCATCAAATTTTACTTTTAATGAGCATCAGATATGTAAATCAGTTAAGAACAAATCCATAGAATCGTTTTTGTTTAGATGAATTTCAGATTTTGTTTTTGTTTATGAGTTATGAAAATATTTACATAAAAATTGCAATATGTCTAATGAATTACTCTCCCCTTTTCAATCTGGCTTTCGTTCCGGGCACAGTACGATTACTGCGTTACTGGAGGTTATTGAGGATGTTAGGAAAGGCATGGATTGTTCTCAACTTACTGTGTTGGTTTCAATCGACTTCTCCAACGCGTTTAATGCTGTCAACCATGACCTTTTACTTGCCACTCTAGACCACTTGAACGTCTCGTCATCGTCGGCTGAGTGGTTTTCCACCTATCTTCAGGATCGCCGGCAGATGATCCGTGCCGATAAAACTTTTTCGGACTGGTGTGAACTTACTTCCGGGGTTCCACAGGGAGGTATTCTCTCTCCTCTTCTTTTTTCCATTTTTATCAACCTAATTACTTCTAGGATTAAATGCTCTTACTATCTTTATGCTGATGATCTACAAATATACATTCAAGCAAGTCCTGGCGATTTAGATACTGCAATTGAACAAATTAATAAAGACCTCGACAGCATCTTCGTGTGGTCGCGTACCTTTGGGATCGCCGTAAACCCATCCAAGTGTCAAGCCATTATACTCGGAAGCTCTCGGCTTCTCTCTCTGTTGGTCACTACGCGCTTGGCATCGATTATGTTCGAGGACATTGCAGTTCCCTTTGCATCAAAAGTTAAGAACCTGGGATTGGTTATTGACAGCGGTCTAACCTGGGGTGCCCAGGTGTCTGACGTATGTCGTAAAGTGACTAATACTTTAAGAGCGCTTTATAGCGTTTAAGCATTTTCTTCCGATTAGCACAAAAACTGTCCTTGTTTTAACATTGCTGTTGCCCATAGTTGATTATGCTGATGTGTGCTACTCCAATATTACCCAGTAGTCTCTGAGCAAGCTGGATCGGCTAATCAACAAGTCCGATTCCGTTCGATATATTTTCAACCTCCGAAAATATGACCACGTATCTGAGTATCGCCGTCAGTTAAAATGGCTTCCCATTCGCGAACGCAGGTCCTTACAAATTCTTTGTAACCTTTTCAACATTTTATTTAATCCAACCACACCGGATTATCTTAAATCTATGTTTACATTTGTAACTGCCCGTCCTGGGTGTAAACTGCGCTCTGCTTGCAGTCTCAAACTCTCTCTTCCTTCTCATAGCACTAGTTTTATGTCCAAATCCTTCTCGGTTCAAGCAATTCGTTTATGGAACGATCTTCCTCTCTCTATAAGGCAAGCTCAGAGCATTTTCTCTTTCAAGCGCATGTTGCGCAATCATCTCTTCAATAAATCTCAAGATTGATTTTCTGTGTGATGTTTTGCAGGTGTAAGGGTACATATATATTTTATAATTGTATTGTATTTATATATTTGTATTTTAATATAATATGTGTGTATGTATATAAATATTTATACGTATATATCCCCATATTGACTTGTTGATTTTTGTCTCTTTTCTTTACTTTTTTTTTGTATTCTCAACATTAATGATCCTACACAAACTACTAGTTTCTGTTTGGCCCTATGGTTGACTGGTAGAGAATGCCTTAAGGCATTAAGTCCGCCATTTGTAACAGTTTGTATTGTGCAATAAAGTTTAAATAAATAAATATGATACATTTATACCCGCTACTGTATATTTAGTATCTATATAGATAGATAATAACACTGTGTTTCTTGTACACGTCAATCGCAAAATGTTCTTATCCGAACAATCGGATGCCTTTGTAGGTGTCTGCGTTTTTGAAACACGACGATCAATCAATCATCTACACATATATGAGAGAGTTCTCGCCGGCAGTGTGAACAGCCAGCGATGAACTAATAATATATGTGTCTCTTTTACTAACACAGGATCTATATCTTTTGTTCGTTTCCTGGCCGAGAAAATCGCCGATAGCTGATCGTTTCCTTGCCCTTGGTGGGACCAGTACCCTTAAAGGGCAGGATGGTACGCTACGTACGTACGCTTTTGTTTCGTACATATTTAGTATTTGCATGCGGTAATAGGAAAAAATCAAAACTACTGCATTCTTATACTTACACTCGATTATTATGCGACGTGCTTTCTGCATAGAAATGCTCGACAACTCATGCAACTACGCAAAGCAAAATTAATCCAATTAAATAAAACGCTTTAGGCAGCCCGTTTAGTAAAAAGTTTTGGATCGCAAAGAAATACGGGTACAAAACAGTTAAAATAACAACACTGAAGCGTCAGGAGCACTCTGAAAATAACAAAAATAAAGTAACTTATATTCAAATACTTATTTTAAAAAACCAAACGACATTCATCTCACTAGAAAATAATCCACTTAAAGCACAAAACTGGATTTTCAAGGTACTTTTCTGTAGCAAACATCAATTGACGACCGGTTTAGCTCAGTGGGAGTAACGTTGCCTGAGAAGCTGAGGTCCTGGGTTCAAAACCCGGTAAGGGCAAATATTTGTGTGATGAGCATAAATATTTGTTCCTGAGTCTTGGATGATTTCTATGTATATACGTAATATATATATATCTATTAAATATATCGCCGTCTAGTACCCTTAACACAAGCCTTATTGAGCTTACCATGGGACTAGTTTGTGTAAAATTCTCCCGTAATATTATTATTCATTCAACTGGGATTGACATGTTTGCCAAGTTGTCAAACAATATGTAGATTTTTCACTAAATATATTGCACAGTAAGCCAAATTTGGAATTGTGATTATTAATACAACTGAAGAGACGTTTTTCAATATACACATGCATGTGTCAATAGTTCTACTGTTATTATATTAGTTAAATATACGTGTTTCTATTAAAATACATATTTTAATGTGGTTACGATATTTTATTCTCTATAATATTTCAAGCCCACCTGCGTCAATCGTAACACTTTTGAGGGTAGCAAATTAAGAACGGGAGGGTCATTGACCGGAGTCACGTTGACGTGTAAAACGAACGTGTTCCTTCCCTGTAAATAACTCGGCAACGTGAATTTGGTCTCCGGAATTAGTTCCATATCAAGCACAATCGCATCTTGGTGGTTCTCTGACCCGTCGTGAACGTATCGCACCTGCAAATAATGGCATGTGAGTGTCCATCCCATCGTTGTTCCAAAAGTATGAAACTCTAGCGAAGCATACAAAAACATGACGAGAGTCACTCTCATCTTTGCTATGAACTTGAAGGTTGTAGAATGCAGCAGCTGCCCCGGCTAAAAAGAAACACACCTTATCCCTCGATAAGTTCATAAGCGTGAAGTATTGCTTAATTTTTCCATCACCATCAAGGTAATTGGAATACTGCGGCGAGTTCCTTTGCGGTGACAAGTCGATGGCGATCCTTCCATGCTGCGGGGACTGGGTCAGGTGAAGCACCACCCCTGACGGCCGCACGCCATATTTATGGTGATCCAGTACGACGTCGATATTTTGCGTCGTAATCACTGCGACTCCTCCCTCCAGCACCGTCAATGGATAGAGCGCTACCAGCTCCAGCTCACTGCTCGACTTTGAAAATACCTACAATATACAAATTACAGAATGATATCCAGACATCAATTATAGCCAATTTCTCATAGGAAATTGGCGGCCGAATCAGAATCTCACAAAAATACCGCAGCCTGATTCTAGTTACCTTGTATTTCTCAGCATAGTCTGGATTAATGCAGAGATCAGAGTCGCATTTACAAGTAAAATGATCAACTCCGTGTTGTTCGCACACGGCTTGGGGCACGCAAGGAGGGTTCGCGGGGCTGGCGTGACACGGGTACCACCAAATGCATTTCGGACTCACGCCGTATGTTACTACGGAGTTAGGCAAGCCGTATACTTTATCATCTACTTCTATCGGTCGTATGCAGCCCTGTAAAAGTAGTAAAAAAAAATCTAAATTCGTTTAAGGTTTATTAATTACAAGAATGTTGCTAAATTTGAACATATGCGAACCATTATGCTAGAATCTGCTGCTTTGATTCCTTTTGCGAATGCCCTCTGTCGTTTTTCACTCTCGATGCCTCCAAGATAAAATGAGTCGGAGAGGTCTAAATACCGCATTCCTCCGCTTTCGATTCTAGTACTCATTGCAATGTTGTCCACCGACAACTGAAATACAAATACGATGACTTTAATTTTAGCATTTTTGTAGTAACTGGCCGAAAATCGTCCAGCTAAATATGGGGGACTAAACTTTGCTTATTTTTGCCTTGCGTAACATAGATAGATGATCACTTAGAAGGGTACAATATGTAAAATTCCTTCAACTGTGAGGGCTTAAACAAAAGTTTAAGACATGTCTAGCTATAAATAAACTGCTTTAATATACACAGTCATAGTAAGGACAACATATAAATAAAACCAATAAAAAAGCAAAGTTAGCGTTCCTGTAATTGTTAACAGCGTAGCGTACACGCACCATAATATCGCAAAGCTTAACAATATTCTAAGAATAAAATAATTTTTCACTTCTCCTGCTCAAAAAGTACGTCATTAAAGCTTCGCGAAGCGAGACTAAACTGTCATAATGGCTTTTTTAGCCCCTTGTCAAACAATCTACTGTTAATGTAGGATAAGAAAACTCCAATTTACCAACTTCAACCAATCTTAATAAATACGATAAATATAACTTGAACCGGTGATATACCAAATGCAAACTGATTGCAGTTTAAAACAATAAAACCGGTCAAATGCGAGTCTGACTCGCGCACCGAGGGTTCCGTACAAACTTTCACTTATTCCGACTTAACTCGCCGCTTGAGTTAAGTTTGCCTCTGGTATCCATGGCGTCACATACAAATGAGGAGCAAACTTAACCAAGGCGGGTTATTCAAAAATGATTTTTGGTGATTGAAAAAAAAGTAAGACAGATAGATGTACGGTTATAATTTTCGTGTGATATTCATATTAAATTACATAATTCCAGAAAATTTCGTATTTTTTCGTTTGGCAAACTTCGTAGATAAAGGGGGGAATGGTATTTTTTCCGCATGTCCCTTAATAAAACGAAATATAAGCACAGTAATAATAATAATAATAATGTTCTAAAATGTACAGATCAAGCCCTTTCATATGATACCCTACATTTTGCTTAGAGCGAACGAACTTACCGTTTAGAAAATAGATGGGGGGGACACAATTTTTGCTACTTTCGTAGCGAATATTTCGGAAAATATTCACTAAATCAAAACTTTATTTTAGAAACCTCAAAGTGTTTTAAGAAGTACTGTCGAAATATGTGCCACACCTTGATATTTGCTGAAAATTATTGTTTTCAGTTTCGGTTACATTTACTAGAAATATATATATATATTTTATTTAACTATCATACTAAGTAGCGGTTAACACACGACACCTATGCTCCAAATTTCATCAATGTACATCTTATAGTTTGTGAGTAAAATGCCTGTGACATACGGACGGATAGACAGACAGACAGACAGACCGACAGACATGACGAATCTATAAGGGTTCCGTTTTTGCCATTTTGGCTACGGAACCCTAAAAACTAGCAAAACAACCAAAGTGAGTGAGTGAAACGGTGAAAGGTATGAAACTTTTAAGTGTGTTATTTTTCGTAAAATATTAGTTTTGAGCCGAAATAGCAACACACGTGTGCGTTATTTTTTCATGTTCTCCAACATATATTAAAACTAGTAATTGACAAGCAGTTTGCTTAAACAAAACTCTTTTCCGAGGTTAGAGGGTTTCACCATTTTTCAGTACTTTGGAGGACAAAATCTCCCGATAGGTTGAGTTTGGGAAGCTAAACAAATATACGTGTCGGTTATTTTAGACTACTCTATCACATTTGTATAAAAATCATTGAAATCGGCGCCGGACAGTTGGGTATTTTTCCTTGTTCGTCACTAAATCAAAAGCTTATTGGTTAGTATCCGAAAATATCCACTAAATTATTGTCATACTGCCAGTGAGGAATTTTTAGAAAATCTTTGAATGCAGTACTTGCTTTTACAAACTAAAATAATATCTCCCTTCAGCAAAACATTCATGTCGCCAGCCGTGTACACCTACGCCAGTAATATAAGTCGTTACTTGCATGTATATATTTAGTAATTTGATGGAGCATTTATATACGCCATTTGGAACAGACCCATTGGAACAAGGAAACCTTAATTACTGGTTTTACCTATTAAATACAATTCCTTGACTTACAGAAAAGGATAACTTGTTTACTCGTGAATACAACACCCAGGGTTCGCGACTGTAAGTAGGATGACTGTTATTTTATTTATTTTATTTTAACAGATAATATTTATCTACATATATTGAAACGTTATTTTCTTCATGTAAATTAACTTCATGGGTTACATACTACATAAAACTACATACAACAGTGATGCAAGCCTAACGTTTTAACTGAACGGTTAACTAATATTGTGTCGCTATGTGCCCATACATAAGAGATATGTATTAGATATCTACTTGAGTGGTGTCAGTGTTTAAAATTCATTCGCAACGCAGCAATGCAATGAAGAAGGGAGGAAGAAATGTTTACGACTGTTTCTTCGAATAATATAGAATCTTGAAAACTATTTATGTAGGGAATTTGGCAATCACTGCTCCGAGTTGATATCAAGCGTAAGGCATTTGTGCAGAAAACGTTTAAAATATATTTAGACACAAAATTGTTTAAAACCAAATGAAGTACCGCGCTAACCTAACCTAACCAACTTAATTTTATAAATATCTCCCCAAGTAAACGTTATTTGCCACCCTTTTTATATTTATTGTCTAGGCATTTCTTTTTTGAACAATTAGTTTGTTTTTGCCCCTGTCTTCCACTGATGGAAAATCAGGACAAATGTATTTGACGGACCACGCTTACCCAGGAGACACCGGTTTACTCTTGCCTTAACCTTTAGACCGCCAAGCAGCGAAGTAATACGACGTGACCCAGACCAGACGTCACAGCAATAAATAATAAAACCTTCAAAAATAAAATATTACATTTGCCGAAGTTGGCGTCAGTGGCACTGATTTTCGATGACGTGACTGGCCGACTGTGGCGGTCAAAAGTTTAAAAGCATCCAAGTCTTATGTCTATTGAATTACTAGAGATGTCTTTAAGCAGGTGGGTTGAGGTCATAAAGCTCCACAGAAAATTCTCCCGGCACTCCGAATGGTTGTATACATATATTGTTGTAACCGAATTAAGATCCATACATTTGTTAGTAGAGATGGCACATACTGTGTGTAGTGTACATAGCAGTCGGATACACGTATGGCGCAAATCGCCAACAACTGGGCAGTATATTTAATAACTGGCCACAACTTTAGTTAACGTTTACTTCACAATTTGTAAAATCAATCCAGGGGTTTTAATAACAACATGTAGTTATTATTTAATTTTAGTACCTAATTTTAGTACCATGGAGCTGTGATCATAGTTTTGCGATTTGGCCAGTAACCAGAGTGTGGCTAGTAATAGGCAATTTACCCTATACACTAAACTTAGTTTTTTTCAGTTTTATGAAAGAATGGAAAAATAATTAGATAGTATACCTCTATCAAGGAAGGATTGAACAACAAATGCAACTTATGCCACTGCCCATCACTGACTCTCACAGTGTGCATGATTTGTCCACGCGCCATTTTTACCCTCACCACACCGTCCAGTATTTCAACAGCAAGGAAGTCAGATACCGACCCTCTCCCACCACCAGGATTGTACAGAACAACAGCATTAGGTGTTATTGTCTTGAATTCGATTTGCCATCTACAAACAAGTAATAATTAAATAATTAATAATAATAAATAAATAAAAGGTCATTCATTTACTAACAACAAAGAAACAAATGAATATGAATTATTTAATGAATATATACTAAACTAGCTTCTGCCCGCGACTTCGTCCGCCTTAAATTCATTTATCGCGGATAAGGGTATTTTTCCGAGATAAAAAATAGCCTGTCCTTCCCTGGGACTCAAACTATCTCCATACCAAATTTCATCCAAGTTCAGCGGTTTAAGCGTGAAGAGGTAACAGACAGACAGACACACACTTTCGCATTTATAATATTAGTATGGAAGTATGGATGGATAAAAGTATGGATAGTCATCTAGCATAATACCTATTCATAATAAAACAATGGACAACATTTTTTTTCTTTTACCCCCTAATTTTATCGAATAATAATAATATTTGCAAAATTACCAGAAACATATTTTGTATTTTTAAATTATTTTTAATTTTAGCTACTGATTTTGATATAACAAAACTACCTCATTCTATAAGAGCCTAAGCGCAATTCGAGGAGCAATACATTTAAAAAAATAAAAAATATTATGCATCGGTGGGCTCATTGCGACAAGTGTCACAGCTAGAGATGGTGAAAAGCGTTACAATTCAATTTCAATCACGGTAACTCTCATCCTAGTTGTAAAAAAATCACTATGATTTTTTTTGTTGTGTCGTTATTATTACCCGTCACTAGTTATGAAACAGATGTAAGCCGCCAATATGACATGTTAACACTTTATTTATAATCACCAAAAAAATATAAAGCAAAGATATTAGCTTTGTACCGCCTCCAGAACACCATTTGCTTATGATGTCCATTTTTTCAATAATTTGTGAGCAAAAAATTCCAAATAAAAGTTCAGAGGGCCCAAATGTATCTGTGATATTTCAATTGTAGTCACTTTCAAAAAATGAAATGTTGTCCATTATTGCCGATATCCACTCTGAAATATAGCATAGAATTGGGCATAATAGCATTTTTTTTAAATACAGAGCAGAGTTTTTCAGATAAACTATAAATAAAAACTAACACACACCTTCCTCCAGCTCTAGAGTTAATCTTAGGTAGAATTAGATAAGCTCCTTCATCAATAAAGCTGATGTCTGAATTAATGTCTGCATCAAACTCAGGAGCGCAGTTCCAAGTGACACCTTCTACATGAACTGAGGCACTGCGACTTCTTGCTTTTTCAATTATTTTGACACCATTATAAAACACCTATTGAGAAAAAATAAAAGGTCATATTGATCATATGATTTAGTTACTTGTTATGCAAAAGAAATATAAACAGTTCAATACAATTTGATACTCACATCTTCCATGCAACCTCGGAAGTTCTCCATATGACCCAGAAATAGTTCAGAAAAGTCACCTTGCCCACCCAGAAATACTCCAAAGTGTATATTCAGTTCGAAGAATCTTCCAGGCAACCTTTTTTTAACAGTACTGTCATCAACCTATAAAAAATGAAATTACAATACAAAAGGTATACTTCACCTGTTCCTGCAGGAAGCCATTATGATTTATGAGTTTATGATAGAGTGCATCAAAATTAAAGATAAAGTTAATAATTATATTATTTATGCCTTAGAGGGCTAAAGATATTGCTAAATAAATAAAAGAAAACAAGAATGTCCTAATGTGGGAAAGTACAGTCATCAATGTCAACAAATATAAAGATGTTAAGAAGCTATTCGCAAATAGTTTTATATGTTTTGTCTTCATAATTATATTGATGCTGGAAAGAAGAAATGGGATAATGATCTCTTGGTGGTGTTTAGTAATATATCTATTTTACTTGTTTTATAAGGCATATAATACAATGTCTCGAAAATGTTGCTTATCCCATTTGTCCTGTCCATTATACATTGATATATATACAGAATTTTACAAAGTTTTTTATCTCGAAGTTGGGAAGAAAACTTCAAACTTATTTATTGAATATGTTATGTGAATTAAATCAATAGAAAAAGACTACTTACCTTCATGGTTAAATTAGCCTCTCTCCTTACTATGCTCACATGGTGCCATTGAGTATCATTGAGGAATATACCTTTTGGTGATGACAGTTCACTTTCCCCTGCACCAAGGTTTATGTGCAATTTCATTCTGCCACTTTCTAGCCTGATCTAGAAGTATCATTTTTAATATGAGAAATATTTCACAATATTAAATACAACTAAATTTTTAAACCCTTTCTTATGCCATGTAACTTACCATGCAATAGTCGGTTTTTCCAGCAGCTAGGAGTAGCAATGCATCAGATAAATGTGTTCGAAACCGAAAACTGATGTCAGTTACACCCTTTGCTTCTTGCAGTGGGTATGATATATAGCTAGCTCCATAGAAAGATGCTGTAAGATTAATTTGGCAAGCTTGAAATACACAGTCAGACTGACAGTAAAGGATACTTAAAAGTTATTTTTCTATACAGTGTGATACATAAAAAGTATCCTAATAAGAAAAAAAATTAACAAACTTGAGTATTATTTTAAGAGAAATCAACAGCATGCATATAATCTTCCTTACCTTTTTCGTAAGCCAATCCCAAAGGGATAAAAGACAATATTAGAATAAGTTCCATCGCTAAAAACGTAGAGAGACAAGGAGAAAACAGATATGTTATATCATATCATCTATTTGCTATTCAGCGCATTCTGTGAATTTTAAAAAGTACAATTTAAATTATGTTCTCTATATTTCGAATTACGATAATGTTGCTTTGCAAAGTACGAATACATTTCAGATAGTCAACACCGTAGCCACCGAGGCGTGGCGTCAAACAAAGGCTTGCGCGTGTTACAATTTTCAGCTATCATTTTTAACACAACGTACAATATTACACTGTCAAAATTTAAATATGTTTTCAACTTTGGTTTGAATAATTATAAATAATATAAGTATTGAATGAAAACAACACTCGCTCATCTCATATTCAACATTGCGTAGTTTGGTTTGCGTATTTTATTTTTTAATCCTTTTTTTTTAATGAATTCTGTCCCGGAATCCAGCTTTTCCATACTTATAATAGTAATATAAGTAATGTACATACTTAAATTTCTTTAACATAAATGTATGGTAATTTTTCTTATAGAGCTATGAAAAATACTTTATAATTTTTTTGTATTATTGAAGTTTTCGTTAACAAAATAAAGCAAGTAATTTTAAGCGTAATACCCCTTCCACAAGTGACCGATTCCATCAGCCGAGCCTACTAAAGTATTTTTCACCTATGATGAGTTTTTTGACGTTTCGAATTTGACAGTTTTAGAGATGTACGAGTGCCATTTATCGAGTGACCTATCGATTTTTCTAACTTATTAGTGATTATTTTTGTAGAAGTTTCACTATATAAAAAAAAATGACAATGGTTTCCCCCCACGGAATTATTCGCTGGAACGGTAAAGTCTGATTACATCAGCTAATAGAACTCTTTATCAACGTGCAGTTTTCATAGCAAAGTATGGTCGGCAAACAAATTAAAATATAAACCTACCTACCATAATACATATTGAATAGGAAGTATTGTATGTGCTAATCAATATCTTAAAATAAAACAAAAAATACAAATATGCTATACTGGAATAAATTATTTTTATATCATTTTCAAAAAAATATATAGTTATTTATTCGCTAGTTTCAGAAGAAATTTTACTGTCAGAATCTATGGTATCTGAATCATCGGCGACATTGATGATCAATTCATCTTGCAACCAGTCTATCCGAATGAAACGCTCATAGTCCTTAAGTATAATATTTCTTCTTTTTTCTACCACTTTCGCCCAGTTTTCGCCAGTTACATGTTGGCACGCATCCTCCAGTAACTTCAGAATTTGCTAGCCGTAAATGCTCGTGAAGTGTTGTTTCTTGCAGCAATACCTAAATTTAAAGTATGTTGATGAGTAAAACAGTAAAAGATAAATCATTTTGTGTGCAAGTGTAACATTTTTGTACAATCATAAAAACAATTAAGTATGTAGGTATCAGAACGAAAAAGTTTAACATATAAGAAAGAGTAAAGTGTTATTTATTTATTCCTGCTATTTATGAAACATCTTGTTTGACGACCGGTTGGCCTAGGGGGTCTGGGTAGAGACCCTGCCTTCTAAGACAAAGTTCCTGGGTTCGTATCCCGATAAGGGCATTTATGTGTGATGAATATTTAAGTATTTGTATATTATATGTATTATTGTCTGAGTACCCGCAACACAAGCCTTCTCGAGTTTACTGCGGGACTTAGTCAATCTGTATAATTATGTCCTATAATATTTATTATCTCGTAAAAAACGTATGTAAAAAATAATAATTTAACTTATCTTTTCTTTGAGCCTAAATCATTTCTATTGCATTGTAATGAGAATGGTAGTGAGGCAATCTTAGAACATGATGTCCACGCGACTTAGCCAACTCATCAAAATAACATGTGGGCTCCAATTCATGCAATTTTAATAATTTCACCAACAGAACTGTTTCTTGCGTTCCGTTCACCTTATCATTATTCAACTATACCACGAATGTTGCTTTGTTATTTTGTTTTTGTTATGTGGGTAGATTTAAGATGAGATGGCGCGGCTGCGTACTGCGCAAAATCAGTTGGATTATACTAATTATTTGTAACGGACGGTGTTTGCTTTCTCTCCAACCAACTCCCTCAATCGAGATTTAACAGTGGCGACGACAAAAGTATCTTTGGATTACGCGTGTGACAATGGCCAAAGTGACGGTTGGATCATTGTCAACCTTTAATCATGAAGTGCCAGAGTGGGCTATTTATAAAGATAGGCTAGAACAATGGTTCCTAGCGCACGAACTCGACGAGGCTGGAGACATGTCCGGTGCCAAACGTCGCGCCATTTTGTTGAGTAGTTTAACCGAGACAACATATAAACTGGTGCGTGATCTCGCATTACCAGCGGCGGTAGCGAATTTAAGTTATGCGGATGTGGTAAAATTACTCGATGAACATTTTCAAAGTAAAAGGTGTGGCTTCGCGGAACGCTATACATTCCATAGTGCAATTCAAGATACGAATGAGACCATGGCGGAGTGGGCGGCTCGTGTGCGCGGCCTGGCCGCGCATTGCGAGTTCAGCGCGGAGGGCTTCGGCGATCTGCTGCGCGACCGTTTCGTGCTCGGAATGGTGCACGGACCGGAGAGAGATAAGCTTTTTACTACGAATATGAAGGATGTGACGTTAAAAAGGCGTTGGAGATCGCGGAGGGCATGCGCAGTGCGCGATTGGGCTCACAACGAGGTCAACGAGCGACGTCGAGCACAAGGGAGGCGCACGTGCCTCTGCAAGTATTGAAGTTGTCGGCGGGAGCGCCGCGAGGCGGTGGCGGCAGCGGCGGCGGCGGCGACGGGCAGCCGCGCGCGCCCCGGTCGCGCCCGACGCCGGCGCGCGCAGCGCCGCTTGCGACGTGTGCGGCTATACCGGTCACCGGCCGGATTCGTGCAGATTTAAGCATCACGTGTGTAAGCGTTGCGGAGTTAGAGGACATTTAAAGCGGATGTGTTCGAAGAGTGCGTCCGGTCAGTACTACGTCGAGTGTGGCGCCGAGGATGACTTCGAGGTGGACGGTAAGCGTTTTGTATGCAATATACGAACGGTCCGGGGCGAGCCTATGAGGGAATCTGTCGTAGTTAACGAAAATATTTTAAATTTCGGAATGTAGTTATAGGTCGCTATTTTCGAATTATCGGCTACATACGAGTGATGTACTGCTGCAAAGTTATAACGGTGCGCGCATCGATACACTCGGCACCTTGAAGTTACCCTTTAGACATAAATCTATGACGAACGATATCACGGTCTTTGTCGTGCGAGGCGAGGGACCTTTGCTTTTAGGCAGAGATTTTATTTCTAAATTTAAACTTGAATTGCGTGGAGTAAATTTTTGCAAGACAGAGCTTTAGGACATAATCTCAAAGTATCCGAAACTGTTCTCAGACAAACTAGGTTGCTATAAAAATGCCGTAGTAGAATTAAAAACGAAATCAGATGTTAAACCGATTTTTTGCAGAGCGCCCCTTTACCCTTCGCCTTGAGGGAGCAAGTGGAACGAGAAATAAATAGGCTAATTGATTTAGGTATTTTAGTGCCCGTTCAATACTCAGAGTACGCTAGTCCAATTGTACCGGTTTGAAAACGAGACAAATCATTAAGGTTGTGCGCTGATTATTCAGTGTCACTCAATAAGCATTTACTTGTTGAAAAATATCCACTCCCTCGAGTTGACGAGTTATTCGCAAAATTATGTGGAGGTCAACAGTTTTCCAAACTTGATCTTTCACGCGCGTACAATCAATTAAGGTTGTCTGATGATTCACAATTGTTAACGACCATTAATACGCAGAAGGGCTTATTCAAACAGACTAGGCTAGTTTTTGGACTCAGCAGTGCCCCAGCAGTTTTCCAGAGAACCATGGAGACCTTATTAACGGGCTTAGACGGGGTTCTGGTTTATCTGGATGATATCTTGATTACGGGAAAAAATAAAATCGAACAGATAAAACAGCTCCACGAGGTGTTCCGTAGGTTAGAGGGCGCGGGATTGGTACTGCAAAAAGATAAATGTTCCTTTTTTCAAAACTCAGTGTCGTACCTTGGGTTTGTTATTGATAAGCATGGAATTCACAAATCTCCGGATAAAGTAAAAGCCATATTGAAAGCAAAAGTTCCAAGTAATGTGACCGAAATGAAATCATTTCTGGGCCTTGTCAATTATTACCGAAGTTTTGTGAAAGATGCGTCGGCAATATTAAGCCCTCTTCATGATTTATTGCAGAAAAATACTCCATTGGTGTGGAAAGGGGAACATGATGAAGCGGTTACAAATATAAAAAGAGAATTGGCATTGGATAAAAATTTAGCACATTTTAATCCGGAAGCTAATTTGACAGTTGACGCGTCGCCGTGGGGCTTAGGTGCGATTCTGTCACTAATGGATAGCACAGGCGTCGAAAAACCTATTTCTTACGCATCACGATCGTTGTCGGCTGCCGAAAACGGTACAGCCAGGTACAAAAGGAGGCAGCCGCTATTGTATTCGGTGTCCGTAAGTATCATCAATACTTATATGGACGAAATGTACCTTTCACCTTAAGAACTGATAATAAGCCTCTTTTATCAATTTTCAATCCAGATAAAGGCGTACCGGAAATCTCGGCGAATAGGTTGCAACGATATGCATTATTCTTATCCGCATATAACTATGTCATTGAGCATGTTTCAAGTTCACGTAATACGGCAGATTTTTTGAGTCGAGCGCCGTGCGACGAACCGGTTTCACAGGTGGACGAAGCGGCGGCGGAAGGGTCTTATGTAAACTTCGTTTGTGAGGGCGAGCATTTCTTATCACAAAAAGAGATTAAAATAGACACACAATCTGATCCTATTCTCTCGCAAGTGATATTTTTCATTCGAAAGGGTTGGCCAAATAAAGTAGATGATTTATCGTTAAAGCCATATTATGAGAATCGCAACAACTTAACAATTGAAAACGACCTCCTCATGAAGGGACATAAGTTAATTGTGCCTCATTCTTTACGTATCAAGATAAGGCAGGAGTTACACAATGGTCACTTAGGAGCACATAAAATGAAATCACAGGCTCGTGACAGGTTTTGGTGGCCTCGGTTATCTACTGATATTGAGGACTATGTCGCCAAGTGCAGGGTTTGTGAGGCGCTGCGCCCCGCCCCGGCGCACGCGCCACTCACGCCTTGGCCATTCCCACCATGTAGTTGGTATCGCGTACACATTGATTTATTGGGACCTATCGATAATAAAACATTTTTAGTTATAGTAGACGCTTACTCAAAGTGGGTCGAGTGTTTCGATGTGTCCAACGGATATAGTACTCGCGTAATTATAGAACGGTTATGTGAAGTAATGGCGAGATTTGACATTTTCAACACCATTTGCTCAGATAACGGGGCATATTTTGTGTCTAACGAGCTTAAAGAATTTTGCTTACGTAATGGAATAGAACATATTACATCACCTACTTACAATCCGGCCAGCAATGGACAAGCCGAAAGTTATGTGAAAATAATAAAACGAGCTATTAAAGCGATTGCACTGTCGGGAAGCGGCGGAAAAAAATTAGGTATCAAATTGCAAGAATTTCTATTCCATTACAGAAATTCGAGCCATTCCACTACAGACAGATCCCCTTCAGAAATATTATTTGGGCGGAAATTAAGAAGTAGATTGGATTTCCTAGTTCCACAAAATCCAACAGAATAACAAAAAAACTCGGTTCTTCGGTTTATATTTTGTAATTCACACCGTAGTGTAAGAAAACATGCGAATCAAATTTTAAAATATAAGGGGGAGGAAGAGCAGCAATTGGACTGCAGTGCGACTGCCATCCCAGTGCCAGGTGGCTCGTCGGCATCCGGCCCGGCGGACATGCCGCCCGTACTGCTGGCTCAGTCGTCACCGTCGTCGGACGCCGTAAGTCAGGCCGGGGAACACCTCGTTTCTGCCACTCAAGAGTAGTCAGCGCGACGTCGTCATCGATAGGGCTCTCGCAACCGTCGAGTTTGACCGGAGCCATAATCGGAGAACTTCCCACCACACGCATCCTCGATATGGACCAACAGCTCAGTACGAGTGCGAGCCCATCGGCCACGCAGCATGAGATGGATGGAGATCGTTGGTTGGAATGTGACGACGGCTCCGCTTTGAATTCGAGCAGTACCTCGGCGCCATCTACTAGCGCTGAGGGACACGGTCATGGTCCGCAAGCTCCGACCGAACAGGAGCCAGCAAGAGCGACGGAAAAACGATCCAGGAAAAAAGTGGTTTTCTTTTAGGGTTAAGGGTTGCTATAACTTCAGTTTAAAGGTGGAGAAGTGTTATGTGGGTAGATTTAAGATGAGATGGCGCGGCTGCGTACCGCGCAAAAACAGTTGGATTATACTAATGATTTGTAACGGACGGTGTTTGCTTTCTCTTCAACCAACTCCCTCAATCGAGATTTAACAGTTTTATTGGTGGTTTATTTATTTGCTGAGAAGAGCGTCTCTATTTTTTCTGAGTTTATCTCTTCATGACACTCCTCTGTTTTCTTTGACTTAAAAGCTAGAAGGGTTTTGAGTATAGACCCTTTTTCTTTTTTATATTGTAAGCCGTTCCCTTTTACCTTCCGGTACCTTTGCCGAGGCGTGTGCTGTATCATCTGTCCACATTTTGCCAACAGCATGGTTCACATTCAACAAGATCTCATCCAGAAACACAAAATTGTCCCAGTCTCCTATTATTTTTGCTGATTCCAGGAATGTAATTCTAGCGAGAGCTATATCTCCTCTCTCCATAATATTTTTTTCGTATCGTTTATTTTTCCATTGAAAGCCAACTAACCTAACACACGCCATACTGTGGTGAAACTTCTACTGAACAGTTCAGACTCTTTAAAGATCGAGTTATTTTAATTTTAGTAATGTCGGTATCTCACGCCTCTCATAGTTCCCATAAATATGGTTACGGATAGCATCAGTATTAAAACTGTGGACGGTAAGCGGTAGCTTTCCCGATATCCAGCGCTTCTCCAACTCAGTCAGCAACGTTTTCAATCGCCATGAATAGGCCACCGTTTTCCCGTTCTTGCTCGAAATAATCCCTCAAACGAATTACAAGCTCCCGACTTTGGGAGTTAATAACAGTCATTTTAGATCGTTTCGGCATTTTACCAAAAAAAATAACAACAAACTTAACGAGAAACAGTAACAAAAGTCAACAACAATGAGAACAGAAATGAACAATAACAAAATACAATGCAAAGAAAACGCAACAGAAACTCAACTCGTACTCGCAGACGCACTCGTACTGACAGTAATACTGACGCACTAACAAAATCTTGCAAGTTTTGTTTAAAAATTTAAAACATCTTAATGTTCACTGTTTTCGATTAAGGAACCGCGGCAATTGCCGATAATGTCCGTCACTACTCAGAGGGGCTACTCCGATTTCCGAAAAACGAAGTTCGTATGGCGCCATCCCACTCATTCAAACACAGCATAAAATTAAAGCGAGAGGGACAACACCAACTTCGACTTTTGAATTTCGGAGATCCATAAGCAAGAACAGATGACAAAATTCGTTGACTACTGGTATGGACGATTAGCTCAGATGGTAAAGCGCGCTCAGGTGCCCCAGTCTGGCTCAAGGCACTGGTTCAAGTCCAGTATCGTCGATTTTTTTTTTCATTTGTTTCTGATCTTTGCTTATAATAATAACGCTAGTGGAGTGATCCACTAATAAATTGCAAAAATTGTGATTATTATCATGGTATTTGTAAAACAAAAAGTAAAGTCCAGTTTTTTTATTTAAACCTATTCGGGAGTGACATTAACGTCCACATTTCTGGCACGTCAATTGAGGGCCCCTTGAGGTGCTACTCCGAACCCCGAAAAACGAAGTTCGTAACGTGCCATCCCTCTCGCTCTTATGTTAAGCTGTATTTGAGTGAGCGGGGGCATAGGGGATAATGTTGCGGTTCTGGCACGCGGTTCGTCCAGAGGGGCTACACGCCTCAGATCTTAAAACCGGCATTATAAAGCTTTCAAAGCCCTTTACGATGACACTTTTCCGCTCATATTGGTTTGTCATACCATGCCACGCTTTATGCACTTTTTGAATTTGTAACATGGGTCGTTCTACAGTCTACAGCGATTCGTTAGGTGTATTTACTGATACAAAAAAGCGGCGAAGTGCGAGTCGGACTCGCGCACCGAGGGATCCGTACAAACTTTCACTTACCCTAACATTATTATCCGGTTACGGTTGAGTTAAGTTGGCACCTGATATCTATAGCATTGCATACAAACTAGGTGCAAACATCCTGATGCGCAAAAATTTTTAGCATCAGGTTGTTCAAATAGGTTTTAGGTGTGCTACCGGCATCAGAGATAAAAGGGGCGGGTTATGGTGATTTTTTTCACATAAATAAAAACAAAATCTAATCAAAATAAAAAAAAAAACAGAAATGTACAGATCAAGCCCTTTAAAAGTGCGTCCACAGTTGTATCATTTGCCCGTATCAGATTAAAGTAGCGTGGCATGATCGCGTGTCACGATTACGCGTTTGGACGTCGCGCCGATCCGATCACTCGAAATCCATGTAGCTACGCGTATCACACACTTATATCGGACGAGTGCGGCAGGATCGGCGCGCCGACAGTGAGCGTCTAAGCAGCACGATAAGCAGTCATGCCACGGCACGGTGATCGGATACGAGCAAATGATACAAGTGCGGACGCACCTTTATATGATACCCTACTTAACCTAGTAGCTAGACTTGTAATTTTTGCCCGGAGAAGCTATCACAGCGGGCTTTGTAGTTATCGTCATTTTTGTAACCAACCTTTTATTTTTGCTCGTCATAATGCTCCCTGTGGAATATGCCCCCTGTCTGGCTGTCCGAGTGGGGTGCATTGAACGAAATTAAAATATTACTCATTCGCACGAGCGCTTTTTCAAGGAGATTTAAGAAAATGTTTAAATGTTTAAAATTGATACCCATGTATATGTTCACACGGCGGTGGTTTGAACGCTCGGCGGTTTTAGGGTTCCGTTCCAAAAAGGTACAAAAGGAACCCTTATGGTGCGACTCTGTCTGTCTGTCTGTCTGTCTGTCCGACTATTACAGCGCCATATCTCAAAAACTAATTATGCTAACTATTTGAAATTTGGAATATTTATGAACATGGTCAGCCCACATGTATTGCACAGGAAATATTTAAAAATATATTTAATTTTTCAAAAAAATCGACGAATATGACGGGGGGTAAAAATTTAAAGTCTAGCTACTGGGTCAAATGGGATACATTTGGTGCACATTTTCGAACATTCTTTTAATTTTTTTATTGTTATTTGTTTTTGTTTTATTAAGGAAAATGTGAAAAAACACCATTCCTCCCCTTTATCTCCGAAGTTTACCAATCGAAAATTTTGAAATTCTCACTATTTGTATTAATATATATAATTATTACACAAAGATTATAGCCATGTCTCTATCTAAACTCTGATTTTTATTCAAGACCAAAACCTTACAGTTCTCATCTTGATTATTTCACCAAATAAACATTAACTCACAAAAATATGAATGAGAAATAGTGCAACCAGTGATATTAGGGTAAGTTTTATTGATAAAAATACTAACACTTAAAGGTGCGTCCACATTTGTATCATTTGCCCGTATCAGATCATCGTCGCGTGGCATGATCGCGTGTCATGATCACGCGTTTGGACGTTGCGCCGATCAGTTTTCTCGAAATCCATGTTGCTACGCGTATCAAACACTCCCATCGGACGAGCGCGGCATGATCGCGACGGTGCGACGTCCACACTAGCGATCATGACACGCGATCATGATAAACGGTTATGATACGCCGCGATCCATCTCGAGTCGGTTTTTACCCGATCATCTTCTGTCTCGTCCTTTGCAGCTACGCGTGAATGAGATGGCCGAGAGGCGTGGCTTGAGTCGCTGGCGCAGGTGTGTTACAATTTCCAAAGTAGTGTCATTTTTAGTTGCTATACGCGCAGTGCCGCCGACGCATGGGCGCTGCTGTCCACGCTGGTGCTCGGCGCTCGCGGCTTATCAGCTGTCTTGATAGTGATCTTCAAGTTTCTGCACGGGTGTTAACCAATTTGATGTGCGATCGCAGTGTGCAACAGTTTTACGCGGAACACAACGCTAATACAGAAGAACGATCACGCGAAAAATGATGATCGGCGAAATGCCAAAATGATCGGAGCGGTGAAACGATACGGCTAGCGTCCAAACTGCAGCATGCAAAATGATCGGCGCAGTGATCGGATACGGTGATACGCTACGGCTTAATGTGGACGCGTTTCTTAACGCGGCGGTGCAAATGATACGGAATGCCGACAGTGAGCGTCCAAGCAGCGAGATACGCAGTCATGCCACGGGATGATGATCGGATACGAGCAAATGATACAAGTGTGGACGCACCTTTAACCAGTACGCAGTGATCACAGCGAAAGTGCGCCCGTTGACGTTAAATTTTTGTCTTGAATTAAAAATCAGAGTATAGCTATTTTTTAGGGTTCCATAGCCAAAATGGCAAAAACGGAACCCTCATAGATTCGTCATGTCTGTCTGTCTGTCTGTCTTAGTGAATGCAATCCCGACTCGGGATTGTAAATTCAAATTAAATTAAAATAACATATTAATAGACAAAAAACAAAAATCTTTATTCTTTAATATTATTAGGTAACTAAATCATCATCAATTTTTCTTGGAAATTAACATAGGTAATCAAATCAATAAGTATAACTGTAATAAGTATCAAAACAATGAGTATAACTGAAATAATCGCTCCAAAAGTAGCAAAAATTGTGTCCCCCCCCCCCTCTATTTTCTAAACGGTATGTTCAAAAAATATGAAAAAATGTACAAATATAAAGCTTAATAAATATTTCCAACGAAAAATTGTTTTCAATATGTATGATCGGACATACCGTTTTTACCGTTACTTTTTACATCTGTAGTGCATTTTTTTGCATAAACGGCTGCGGAACTCTTCATGCGCGAGTCCTACTCGCACTTGGCCGCTTTTTTTTTATTCGTAAAGAACCTATTTCAGCAACCCGGTTGCGTTAAGTTTGCACCTGATTTGTATGCAATGCTACAGATATCAGGTGCAAACTTAACTCAACCGGTACCGGGTAATAAAGTTAGGCTAAGCAAAAAATTTTACGGAACCCTCGGTGCGCGAGTCTGACTCGCACTTGACCAGGTATTTTTATTTTTATCGAGCACTGTTGGATTTTTGACGTTGAGCGTTGGACACACATACTACCTACACTAGACGTAGCATGTAGGGCGACTCGCGCTCACCACGCTTCTGTGTATTTGATCTTATATAAGATCACGCGGCCGGCCACCCGTTTAGTGGCCACCATATTTACGACCTGTGCGTGCGGCAGTATTTAGTTTTTTAGTTGGAGTTTTAGTTTACTTTATTTAGTGAATAGGTATGTGATGATTATGACTGCTTAAGATTAAATAATTGAACGTCAATATCTACGCTTCTGACATTAATTGCGACAGACAGATAGAGTCTGGCTAGCCAAATATTGTTGACATATATTTCCTTGTGGTATCACCAATTGTCTATGATTTAAAAATAGCTAAAAGTCTGTTGTCAATTTAGTAGGTTGGTGCTCTATAAATATTTTGATACTTTGTGTACTAGTTCTAAAATTTGGGTATAACTATGATTAGATACGTGAATTTATCAATACCTGAATCTCATACACAGGACAAAATGTGTAAAGAAACGGATAAACCAGAAGTTCTAGAAAATATCAATAAAATCAAAACATCGGAACGTAAGGAGTTACTGAAAACCAATATTCAGAAGAAATCTGCGGACTGGTCAGTAGTAACTTGATATAAAAATATCTTGGCCAAAAATGTCTATATATGAGCGACGAGCGCGTCGATGGAATCCCGCACTTGGCCCATCGTGCCGGTGCAACACTCTAACTAGTGCCCGACCGAAGTTTCGGTTTCGGCCAATTTCGGCCAAAAAAGTGATTTCAGCCGAAGTTTCGGTTTCGGCCAGAATCCGGCCGAAACCTTCAGCCGGGCCGAAATTACTTCGCAGCCTCTCGCGGCTCTCGCATCGGGAGCGCTCGGCTTAATTCGGGCGGCTGGGCAGGTAATAGATAATGCATCGGCGGCCGGGCCAGCATGTATTGCATGTGAACCACGTGGTGCGCGACAAAATATGGTGAGTGTTGTTTTCTTATTAAATTATTATTTACTTTTTAGAATGTGTTACTGCATTTTATGCTGTGATTAATGAACAATACGTTTGATATTAGGATTGTGAATTTAGTTTAGACGTGATAAGAGTAGGTTGTTTGTTTTGAATAATATAATACCTATGCCGCGAATTAGTGAAGTCTTGATAACTGCAGTAAAAGATTACATTATTAACTCTATTACTATCCCTGACATATGTAGGTAGGTATGTTATTTTAAATAACAAGTAAATAACTTAACTTATAAAGTTATAAATAGCAGATATATAACTTATTTATTTGCCGCAATGAATTGAAGACCTACTCTTACCAAGTAATACCTACCTATTTAATTATTTCATATTTTTTGACAAAGTTGATTTGTAATAATAATAATAATATAACCTTTATTTTGGACTAAATACAATCCATATGTGTTTATGTTAAAGTAGCATGAATGCTGTGATTTCTCTTGCAATGTTTGACTTTGTCACACGAGGTATTATTCTAAAACTTTGTTTAAAGATCTCTGATTACAGTATAATACTATAATTTTTGTAAAAGTTGATTTATGTTTAAGCTGTGATTTATCTTGCAATTGACTTTGTCCAGGTATTATATTAATTAGGTAACTTTGTTTAAAAGTTTAAAGATTTGATTTTATTCTTTTATAATTTACCTCTAATTATATCTATTTTCATTAAAAATAAACGTTTTTTATTTTATTTAACAAAAAAGTAACTGTTCTCATATAAGAAATCCTTGCAATAAAATTTTCCTTACGATTTGTACAGTAATTTTGAATATTTTGAATACGTCTTCAAAAATTTCGGTTTCGGTTTCGACCGAAATAAAAAAAAACCGAATATTCGGTTTTGGCTAAAATTCGGGTTTCGGTCGGACACTAACTCTAACCTTACCCATGTTTATACCAACTTAACCTAACCACAGACATTGGTGATGGATTAATATTATGGTATTATCAAACTAGATCTTATTTATTTTTCGCCTTGTTACAATGTTATATGGTGAGAAAGTGTAAACATATGTGTTTGTCGTTCACTGTACTGTACATATAGTGGAAATTATGTGAGCTGACTTTGAGTGCACGTCAACGCATATTTTATTTACTGATTTCCTTAGGTTTAGGTACCTTACGCGTGCACAGAAAATTAAAAATATTTTCTAATATCAAAACTATAATTCCTATATATATATATTCCTACTTCACAAAGTGTGACCAGCCCAAGATTTTTTGAATTTCGCGCCAAAACTTTGCGTAATATATCAGTAGCCAGACTTTAGTCGTTTTTTTTTTTTTTCAATTTACTTTAGTCGTATTATGCCGTGTTGCCAAAACGTGCCTTTTAGCACGGTTTTACGTGCTTTTTTGAACGCATGCGTGCTATTATCGTGCGTAGCGAAAAAACGTGCTAAAACCGTGCTTTATTATGCACTATTAAGAGGGGTTACTACGAAATCCGAAAAACGAAGTTCGTGTGGCACCATCCCTCTCACTCAAATACAGCATAACATGAGAGCGAGAGGGACTGCACGTTACGAACTTCGATTTTTGAGTTTTCTAAGTTCTTAAGAAAATTGGTAATATTGGTACACAATACAATTTTTTCTTACCTGTCCTGACAAATGGGCCGATGGCCGATGCTAATCAAAAATTAGAATCTTGCATACTGTACGTTATCCTTAATATCCTTCTGTTAATTTTTGCCTATGGTCATGAAAGGTTAAATGAAAGACCATAGGTAGACAATACTACTGCCAGACCAGACTGGCTGGGCAGACTGTCACTGACAGTCACCTATAAACACTTGGATAAAAGCTTTTGAGGTAAATATATAAATTTACTGATGGGTTTTTACTTGGATATAACTTTTGGACTTATTTCGATAATTATTATTACGTGCATTTTGCAAAAAGCACGTTTCTCTTTAATAAATCAAAAACGTGCTTTTTCTTCAAAAAGTGTGCCTTTTTTGACATACGAACGTGTTTTTAGATGCGAGTGCTATGGCAACAATCGCGCCTGCAGTCAAACTGTACAATACAGTTTTGCGGGAAACTGTCTTAGAAATAAGAAATATGTACTTTGTTTAATAAATAAATAAAAAATAATAAAAAAAAAACACTGATTATGTCTATACAATATAGACGGACAGACTGACAGGACGTGATGATGGATTTGAGAACAGTATGAGAGATTTCGGAGTTGATTTGAGATAGAGTAATATTGTTTGGGCTCTTTCGAATCCTCTTGGCAAGCAGGTTTTATTTTGATTAGGGCCTTTCTTATTTGGGATCATGGTAAACGACCTCAAGTCAGTTCTTCAGTCGGCTCAGTGTCTGTTATATGCAGATGACCTGAAGTTGGTGTATGGAGTGGAGCAGATTAGTGACTGTGAGTCGCTGCAAAGGGACATCGACTCGGTTTTTCGGTGGAGTGTGGAAAACAAGTTGCTCTTCAACTTGGCTAAGTGTTGCGTCTGCACCTTTAGCCGAGCTCATTTGCCGATACAGGCTCAATATTTGCTTGGGTCCGAGCCCATAAACCGTGTGCTCTCCGCTAGGGATCTGGGTGTGGTCTTTGATACGCGGCTAACTTTTCATGAGCATATTTCATCGCTTGCTGCCGGCTGCTATCGAAGACTGGGCTTCGTTATCCGTAACCTTCGTCACTTTAACGATCCCGTTGCCATCAAGGTCGTCTATAATGCCTTAATAAGAAGCAAGCTTGAGACAGCGTCCATCATTTGGCATCCTCATGAATCGACTTACGCTTTGCTTCTAGAAAAAATTCAAAAGGCATTTCTAAGGTTTTTATTTAAGAAAATGTACGGGTACTACCCGTTTCTCTACCCAACTAAGTATCTCCTTGGGACCTTAGGTTACAACTCTTTGGAGGTGAGACGTAACCTAGGCTTGCTGACGTTCGCGTGTCGGACCCTGCGTGGTGACTCGGACTGTCCGGATCTGGTGACACAACTTGTGCGTCTGCACGTACCAGACGTCCCCAGGATAGCCCTCAGACCGCGCCGACGCGATCTGTTGGCGGTGCCAGTGGCGCGCACCGCGGCGCACAAGAACTCTCCGCTCCTTCGTGCTCTCGCTCTGATGAATGCCCTCCTGGCATCCGCACCGGAGTGTGATCTGTTTGCGTGGCGATGGACGGCTGTGAGAAGTGAATGCCTCAGACTCTGCGAAGTGATGGATGCTAGGCCTACTAGTGTAATGTAAGAGTGTGTGTAAAGTAATTTGTAATACTTCGTGTGAAAATTTGTATTCATGTAATTTTCTAAGTTTAAGTTTCATGGCGCTTTGGATGATTCTGTTAAGTCATGTAAACATTTGTAAATAATAAATAAATAAATAAATAAATTAATTCATACTTTGTACAATTTCCCAGTTGTAACATATTATTTATATTGTCACTAATCTCCAAGTTGGTTGGTGCACATACAACACCGGGAATAGTCAGAATTTGCCCCAACATTATAATACGCCTCATGTTTGAGAATGTCATCAAAAAGGGTTAGAAGTATGAAATCCTCTACATATCTGCTCATATGCTATAATTTTATTGTGTGTCGTTTAGTTTTTCTACCATACTAACTGTACGAATCATACGAATGTGCCCCGCGTACGATTGGTCACCACTTTCCTGATCTGTTCTTTTTCGTGTTTCTTTAGCTAGAAATTTACAATGTTTGTTTTATTTTGGTTAAGCAGCAAATTTACTGAAAACAATTTATTGATTTTATTCACAACTAGCTTCTGCCCGCGACTTCGTCCGCCTTAAATTCGTTTATCGCGGATAAGGGTATTTTACAGATACACTTTCGCATTTATAATATTAGTATGGATAAGACACATTTTATGTTAAATAGTCATACTCGTCAGCGTGTACAATAATCAGAGCTGAATTTAAGGTTGTGGTAGCCCTAGAGCAACGAATGAGTGGAAACCCCTTGAAATTTTATCGTAGAAGATGGCGGTAATCTGTCGTCCGTCCTTCAGGTACTCGAGCACCCGTGACACCACGTCGTCGCGCGCAGCGTCAGTCGTCGAATAATCAGCTTGCATTCGATAGATAATTTGTTGTCTATTGGGGGTGATCTGTGATTATTATTAAAATAAATAACAAATTATCAATATAACAGTGTGTTTTATTATTATGTTTGTATAGAATAGTTAATAAAGATATATCCATTTAGAATATAATTTAATTATTAAGACGGTAACTACTTACATTTTTTCTTCATGTGAATTATAACAAATAAACTTGCTAAATGCATATTAAATGTTATAACCGTTAACTAATACAATACCATGAACGTTCTATGCGAATCCATTAATTGAGTATTCCTAATTTGACTCAAGGCGTAAGTCACATTACGATAATGATCAATAGATAAAACTTTGCTTTAATAAGTATTATATTCGACACTTAAATCGCAAAATAATAAAGTTCTTTTTAGCATGTTAATGCAAGTTAAACTAGGCGATATCTGCGTCTAATTGCAGCCAGCAATACCATCTTCTGGAGCAAGTATTTTTAAATTTTTGCCCGGTTGACACGACTCCTAAAGAAAAACACGAAACTGCAAGCGGGGGTATTTATTAGAAATAAACAGCCATTCTAATCTCAGTTTTCAGTACATTTCATAAAATTCCGTTTAAGGTTCCGCTTACAAGAGTTTTGCCAGTCTATTGAAACAATTCAACTAATCAAAGGCCCGCTCTATGGAACTTGGGCTTGCTTAGTCGAGCGATCACGCTGTCAGTAATGATGAACGATCTGATCAGATCGGATAAAATTTGTGTGGTTTTGGTAACTTCATAAGTTTGTCAATATCCGCTGAGGGTTTACTCCGAAACTCAAAAACGATGTTCGTAGCGTGCTGCCCTCGCACTCTTATGTTATACTGTATTTGAGTGAGCGAGGTGGCGCCATACTAACTTCGTTTTCGGATTTTGGAGTAGCTCCTCTTCGACCATAGACAATTTTATCATGTCTATAGGCCCTAAAATCACAACTCTACTTTTTACTATGCTTGCAGCGCAGCGCAGTACTACGTACAGTTCATTTTCAGTTACCTACCAAAGAGAATTATAAACACTACGTTGTACCTACTGCAGGTTCATACTGTTCATGTTCATCTTCGCTGCAAAGGTTTTGCCAGCTCATGTAAAATTGTATCTGAGTTGTGGATTACAATAATTACACATTACTTTAGATTTGACAAGTGTGATATTTCATTGCGAAACATATTTTTTGACTTCCGCGATGAATAATTCAGCCGCAAAGGTTTGTTTTTATTACAATATATTGCTTTTATACTTATATACTCCGTTAAATTTGCACTCATTCTGGCAGGTCGGAGAGATATTTCGGGAGGCCGGCACAGCTTTCAACAAGCTTTCCGAGATGACTATGCTTTTGCATCCCGTTGGTGATTCACAGCCTGGGTATGTCATTTGCTTTTACCTCCTATATCAGATATATATTATTATTGTTCCGTCCTTAGAAGTGCATGAAATATTAGTTCCTGTCTCAAACAGTTTTCTACATCGTTTAATAACATCAAGCTATTTATTATTTTTAAAAATAGTATAATATATAGGTATGTATGTTATTTTTTTTTATTTGAACAATTGTAAACTGTTTTCAAAACTGTTCTCAAAACTTCAGTATACCATTGTTGTTATATTTAGTTATACCTGTATTGGAAACTTGTAAGACTAAACACTAAAAAATCTTGTTATCTTCAGATTTAAAAATAATAATTACAGTAAACAAGTTTTTCTACTTGTGAACTATGATCTGAACACCGCAAGTCATACTATAAAGGCATACATTTGAAATTGGACCATTACTCTATACTCTATGGTTTATATTATTAGTCACTGAACTAATACCTATATTATACAAGCCACACAAGACTACAATGAATTTCAAAAAGGAATGCAGTTTTTTTGTAATTACTTTTTAGTTAGGTTTCATTTACTGTAGTTTATGGGTTACTTGTAGAAAAAGTATTGTATACAATAGTTGTTCAATTAGGTTTTTAAGTCTCATACCTTAATTAGGCCATGCAGCGAGCTTTGTGGCCTAAACACAGTACTCAACTACAAAAGCATACATTATATAACAATTGCATAAAATACTATTTTACTTGCCAAAAATGCAAAGTTCTTGTAACTATTAACCGATGTGTACAAAGTGTAAAATGTCTCACTGAAATGAGTATATTGATCTATGTCTAGTTTATTGCAGTGAGTATGAGTTCACATTGTATTGAGAGTACAGGCAAATAATATGAAAAATAAATCTTCATTGAGGGACTGAGCAACTGATATGATAAAAAGATATTGACAGTGGAAAGGAGAAATGTGATAAGGATTATTTTCTAGTCATTGAACTAATCTCCATATAAAACGAGTTAGTTAAATGGTTATATTACTAAATGCCATTAAGCTGTAGTTTATCCCGTTTCTCCTTTCCACCATCAATATAGATCATTAAACCTTTCACTTAATCAAGCAAATACTTACCACATAATATCATTCTAATATTTAAATAAATATATGTTACTAATTTTTACGATTGTATTCATTAGAGGCAAATGGACAGATGAAGAGATAGAAATGCTAAGGTCTTGTGTACATCGGTTTGCTGTGGATCTGAATAAACTTAGTCAGCATATCAAGAATAGGACTGTGTAAGTTAACATATGTTTTTTGGTATATAATTATTAGCAAACAGTACATGGTAAACTCATGAAAGAAGCCTTTGAAAACATTTAATGTTTGGGATTTTGTATTGTATTGATAAAACATGGTTTTTGAATTGGGTATACAACACTGCTTTTAGAATGCTGATGGAACTGCCTAGCAGGTGTTCTGTGCCCGACATGTTTGTGGCTGTTCGCATGGATAGTTTTCAGACTATAATACGTAAAAATATAGTCTCATAACTAAGTCGTTTGAGACATAGTCCCAACAGCATTCTAAAGGAAATTGCTGTCAGGTTTGATTGTCCGATCCTAAAGCATTGGACTAAGCAAATTAAAAGTGTCGCTCAATTTATAATATTGATTCTGAGCTTTACTGGCATATGGATATATACACCATGTTTTTTTTATTTCCGTTAACTTCAAGGGAAGATTCTGCAGGTCAAATAGAGTTCATTTCTCGAAGAAACTAGTGCTCTAACTCTTACTATTTTTGAGATATTTAATAAATAAATTTAATGGCTCAACCAGTGTAAAAGACCCTTAATTACGTCATACTAGTATTTATCTTCTAAACTTCGGTTGTAAAGAGTTTTCAATTCATAGCTATTCGCTACAACGCTACAAGGAGATTATTGAGGCGAGTTCGTTCAACATTACATACTTTTTCTTTTATAATGTGTCAACATCAATATCATTAAGTCGTGATGCCGAGTGCGCTCGATGTCTTCCTCATACGAGTATAACCGAAAGACGACGATGGGTGTCCAGATTGGTTCCGCCTTTTCCGGAACTGTCTGTTATGTGAAGCGACCAAGCCCTCGTATTGCCTAACGCGTTTGACGCTCGCAATCAGAATCATGTGTCATGTTTTTGTATGGGCTATGACAGTTGATTTGGATAGCTACCAAGAGTCCAAATTTCGTTGGACAATAACCCCCAAATTCCAATCGAGGACGTTGCCATGCCATAGTCACGTTATAACAATGATCGCTAGTTTACAGTTGCTAGATCTGTGATTGGTCGTTGTGTTATCTCGGCATCTCCGACAACACCCGAATGTCAGAAATATTCAATCAAGGACGTGTTACCATAGTCATGTTATAACAATTATCGCTAGGTTACGGTCGTTCGTTCTGTTATTGGTCGTTGTGTTATCGCGGCATCCGCGACAACACCCGAATGTCAGATATATTCAATCAAGGACGTGTTACCATAGTCATGTTATAACAATCATCGCTAGGTTACGGTCGTTAGTTCTATGATTGGTCGTTGTTTTATCTCGCATCTCCGACAACACTCGAATGTCAGAAATATTCAATCAAGGACGTGTTACCATAGTCATGTTATAACAATCATCGCTAGGTTACGGTCGTTAGTTCTGTTATTGGTCGTTGTGTTATCTCGGCATCCCCGACAAAACCCGAATGTCAGAAATATTCAATCAAGGACGTGTTACCATAGTCATGTTATAACAATCACCGCTAGGTTACGGTCGTTAGTTCTGTTATTGGTCGTTGTGTAATCTCGGCATCCCCGACAACATCCGAATGTTTTGGAAACTTTAATATCAACGTCAAGTTACTGTCAGAAAAAGTAAATTATTAGAAATTATTTTCAAATAATAGTCTCACTTCCCACTAATCTATCAGAGGTAGATAGTAAAGAAAACAAAGAAAAATCGAATAAGTAACTTATTGGGATTTGAACCTAGGACCTCATACTCCATAAGCAAACTATCTACCATTAAGCTATTGTGTCGGCATGTTGTGTCATGGATGAAATTTAAACTTTGTCATACTTGACACTAACTTTTGTGTAACTCTAAGGGACCTTTACACTGCAATATTGATTTATTTTGAATGAAAACAAAAAAATGATTGGTTGTTTTTTTAGATTTTAACAAAAAGCAATACCAGGTAGCTTCTGTTAATGTACCGAGCAACGTGCCGAATTTAACGGAAATTAAAAAAAACACGGTGTATTATAAATAGGCATCGGAAATTCGGATGCTTTTATACCTAAACCGCGTAGATGTTGACTAGCATGGAGGCTGACTCAAATTAGTATAACATCAGTAGGTTCATATGTATCAAGGTATTAAAGAACTAAGAATAAGAATAAGAATAATTTATTTTGTAAAACATAGGTAGGTACATGGGTGTTTCATAAATTGCTTAGTAACACTATGTTTTGCCGAAAGGCATACAAAATTAGAGAGTGTAGCATGCATAATACAAAAAGAATAGTCAAAATTAATTAGTATTCATTATTATTATCATTAACATTATTATCTATTAAAAATTCTTGAGTAGAATAGTACGCCTTTTTAACTAAGAATTTAAACAACGATTGCTTAAACATTTGAATATCCTGCAATTTTCTAATAGTAGTTGGTAGTGTATTGAATAACTATTTTAGTAGTTGCTGTTTACAAAATTGTATTTAATTCACAAGTGTTTCATTTACCTAAAAGAGATTTATCGTCGTAACCTACATAATTTAAAAAAGACCTTTTAATGACGTTTCGTATAATCCTGGGATCCAGGGAATTGAAAAATTAAAATATTATTTTTAAAAAGCCGACTCAATACTTCCTTAACATTTTCCGGGATTTTGCTAGGTGTAGGTATAAAAGCATCCCAATTTCCGATGCCTAATTATAAATTGCAACTACAAAACTAAACATTAATTACATTGTAAATACTAACACTAGATTAAGATTTCGCTTGTTTACTAACACTCTATGGATACATTGTTTGTACGAAATAAATACATTTGATTTGATTTGGATAATTATCATACACCGGTTTGGCGGGGGCAAATCTGTACTGACGTTTAATAGTGCGAGGACACATTAAACTAATTTTATTAGTTGATATCGATAAAAATGATGTACAACCGTTGGGTACTTTCAAGAATTTGAATGAAGAAGAAAACTACATACACAAGAATAAACTTTTTGCGTAAAAACTTTTTTCATATTTAATATAATTTTCATAATATACAATCAAAATTTTCTCCACATTTTCAGCCTTTAATCTTCGTCGCCTGGGTGACAATATCCATTTTAGCCAACTAAATGACCTTTCTAGGTCAACTGTAGTAATTGGAGCAAATTCAAACAATTTATAGTATTGATGAATTTCTGCTATAAGTATGACTCAGTTCTATTTATTTTCCGGATACCAAATCATTTAATGTTTTTAAAGTTGAAATGCCGACGTTTTTCTCTAACACTGTTTGAAGTTTTTTGTGAATAATTTTGTCCTGAGGATTCAAACGTAAGGATCCGGTCACCTACGGCCACTTCCTTGTACGGCCACCGTGTAAATTCCTACATCGGCCATTTCCCTGAAAGGCCACAATGCTAATTCCTACTACGGCCATTTCCCCGAAAGGCCACATGCAAATTCCTACTACGGCCATTTCCCCGAAAGGCCACATGCAAATTCCTACTACGGCCATTTCCCCGAAAGGCCACATGTAAATTCCTACTACGGCCATTTCCCCGTAAGACCACAATGCAAATTCCTACTTCAATTCCTCATCCTCAACGTTTTCGTCATCTTCATTCGTTATCCGTCATCATCATCGTCAGCATTGGAAAATTATGATAAAATAATAAAAAAATCTGATTTATTCCTTTGTATTCAACCAACTACCTTTCTGGTTGGAGGCCATCTGAGTTTTGATCTATAGGTTAGTGATAAAAATAACGAGTTTTGGATGTTAATATCTAAGTTTTGAGAGTATCTGTGTTTATGAAATTTGGAGCACATATACATTTTGCAAGTCTCAATAATATGAGCTAAATTTGACAGGTTTATGTGGAATAGTTTTTGAGTTATGAGGGAGTCAAAAGTGGCTCCAAATGGTTCGTGTAATATTACAAACGGTGCTGCTCGCCAGTTCTGTTAGCTTGACACGCTCCCGCTTGTCTAGATATATGCTGTAATATGTTATTTTCACCATGTCTCGCTTGGTAAAATGCGACAGGTTTACCTCGCCGGTTTGCGGTGAAATTTAGTTCGTCCATTTTGCTCCCTTCATGGATACGGATCACGAATACTATTACTATTGAATTACAATATTCGCACCACTTGTGATTGACATAATGGATAAAAAAACAATTTCCATTTCATTGAAAAGCAGATAGTCTAAGTGGCCAGTTACATAATTAATTCAAGTAGGCGACAACGAATAGGTTGATGTAGCGTGAATAACGCTTGTAAATATTTATTCTTCATTTTAAAGCACAAAAGACGGATTTAATGCCGTAAGGCATTCTCTTCCAGTCAACCTTAAGGCAGGAACAACAAAGGTCAAATTTACTGTTTATCAAACGCTTTCGGAAAATACCCTTAGCTCTATTTTGTAAGACGGCAGCGGGTTTTGGGAATGTGGCTGCAGCCTATAGAAAAGTGGCCCTGCCAGAGAAGAAGCCGTTGGGAAAATGGCCGCTTACGGATTGTGGCCGTTCGAGGAATGAGGCTGTAACCGAGAGACAAGTGGCCGTTCAAGGGAAGTGGCCGATGGGTGAGGTCGCAGATCACGGGAAGTGGCCGCTTAAAAAATGTGGCCGTAGGTGACCGGATCCAAACGTAATCTTGATATATGTACTTTTAACTTATGGACAATATTCAAACTGGCTTCTAGACTTAAATTTTGTGTTTGTAATTTTTCAATGGTATGGTTGAATCATCGAGAGCGTGGAATTGCATATGTAGTAGTATTGTTTGTTTACAGGCATTCTATATTTGAATTTTCTATTTTCTTGTACTATCAGCATACAAAGAGGTTGTTATATATATATATATATATATCGAAGAACTAAAAACAAAAATAATGTCAGTGTGAAATTGTCAATATTATTTACGTTGTGCGTATATTTTTACATCTGATTTGATTGTATTCTCAATTAATTATTGTGTCCGCCCGTACGACTACGAATAATTTCTATATTTAAAAAAAATATGGCTGTAAGTAATTTTGGTCCTATTGAGAGTCAAAGTAAGCAAATAATTTTCAACTGTTATAAATATTTTGAAAATGAACTGACGAAAAATTTAAACTTGCCTTACACCGCTGCCCAGTTAGTTGAAAAAGCTACAGGTGTTTGTCTCTCTACTGTTTATAACATTGTGACTGAGAGCAACAGCGAGAAATTCGCAACAACAAAGAAATTCACCTCCCCGAAGAATAAAAAGTTGCGTCCTTGTCCGTCATCAGCAGTAGACGATTTTGATCAGGAAGTCATCCGGAGAACTATATACAATTTTCATCTGACCCATAAGCAATTTCCAACCTTAAAGGGACTCCACTCTGTGTTAAAATCCGATATAGATTACAAATTTGGCATTTCCACCTTACGAAAACAAATACAAAAATTAGGATGGAAAAAGACCGAGGACAACCGAAAAATATTAATGGAAAAACACAACATACGACTGCTAAGAATAAATTACCTTATCAAAATTGCGGAATATCGATCTCAAGATAGACCACTAGTTTATACTGATGAAACCTACATCCACACTTCACATGTGTCCGGAGAAGCTTGGACCAATGGAACAGAATTTGGTGTAAAAAAACAAATCAGTACAGGCCAGCGGTTAATAATAGTGCACGCAGGAGGAAAAGATGGTTTTATTCCCAACGCTTTGTTAATGTTTAAGGCAAACCAAAAAACGGGAGATTACCATGACCAGATGAACTTTGTCAACTACGAAAAATGGTTAAAAGAAAAATTAATACCGAACCTCAAACCGAATAGCGTACTTATCGTGGATAATGCGTCCTATCACAACAAACTTTTGAATCGTGCTCCAACGTCAAATTCTAATAAACAAGAAATGATGGATTGGTTGACAGAACACAACATTTCGTATAACCGGTTGATGTACAAAACCAGTTTGTATGAATTCATTAAACAAAATAAAGAGCGGTTTCGTGAGTACCACATAGATGCAATTTTAAAAGAACATGGCCACTCCGTATTACGATTGCCACCGTATCACCCGACATTCAATCCGATCGAAAATATTTGGTCCATGGTAAAAGGATATGTAGCAAAAAGAAACGTTTCATTAAACATGCAAGGCATTATGAGTTTAGCAACTGAACGAATGAATACCATCACTGCTGAGGACTGGGAAAATATTTGTCACCACGTCGAAAGTGAAGAAAATAAATATCGATGTCAGGAAGGAGAAATGGATCAAATAACAGATAATTTTATTATCAATACTTGTGACAGCTCAGATGAAGAACATGATAGCGAATAAAAGAAAAAAAACAGAGGACTACTACTTATTCCACTTCTTGGGTATGTCATTTTATTAAGTTAAGAGAAAATTATTCTCCTTTTGTTGCAAACGGTACAACCACTACAAATGCAATTCCATCTTCTCGATAATTCAACTATACTTGGTATGATGTATAGATTGTTGGCTATCCATTTCAAATCGTTGAGAATGTTTATATCATTCATTGCCCGTTTTGCTTTTAATATACACGTTGATTCTTTGTTATTAAATGTTCGTACGACTTGCTTGATGGCTGGTAAATATTTATGATAGTAAATATCCGCTTTCATCCATGTTCCCCATCGTATTATTGTCGGCTGTGGTGGCAAAGGAACGTTCGGTAACATTTGGTGAAATATTTTTATTCTTTTTGGTGATTTCAGAAATACCTTTTTCAATTAAATTATTTACAGCAGGAAACAATAATCGCACTTGTTCAGCCACCCTATTTACTCCATGTGCCAAACATGTGACGTGTACTAAATTCGGAAAAACCTTTTTCAAATTCTTACCAGCTTTCAGCATGTAGGCTACGCCATCCGTAAGAAGCAACAAAACTTTATTATGTTTGTTGTGGTTACTTCCCCACAACGTCTCTAGGGCATTTTGAATAAGATTTGTTATACTAACATTATTTACTTCCTCTAGACAAGCGCTAGATATTATGTGTGGGGTACCTATTTCATTTTCTAATAGTGCTCCAACTATTACATTCCCAACCTGACGCCCATTGGCATCTGTACTTTCGTCTACACTCACATAAATTCTAGAATTTCCTAGTTTAGTCTTAATCTGTTTCATCGTCTCCTTATAAGCGATGTCTAAGGTCGTTTTTCTCAAAACTGATTCGTTGGGAATATATGTTTCTGAACCATATTTCCCAAATATGCAAACAGATATAAAATTGATGAAAATGGGATTTCCCACCCGGGTCCATGGTATGTTGCAAGCAAAAATAAATTTTAGCAAATCCAGGTTAAATACGTTTTGGTTTTTAGCGACGCTGTTATGCCTTTGGCTTCTTATATGCCTTTGTACGGAAAACTTTTTTCGTGATATATGAATTTTACATTTCTTGCAAAAGTAAGTCGTACCTTTATCATCTATATCTGAATGGTCAGGCTTCCATTAAGATGAATGATCTTTTTTCTTGCGAGGCATTTTTAGTCGCCTTAAGAAACAAAAAGGTAGTTTTAATTGATCGGGGTGCAAAATAATATTATAGTACTGGATGAATTATTCAACGATTCAATGGTTGTCAAAAGTGACTCGACACAGTCAATGTCAGATATCGGTTGTTTATAGTTGCGATAAGTATAAATGAAAGAGGTTTGCACATAGTTAAACGTATTCAAACTTAGCCATTAGTTTAGTTATGATAATGATGATTAAAATAATATTTTTATCGATGTCGATAAACTTTGTCGATTTTTAATTAATCACTAGCACTGGTACATTTTTGCCCCCGCGAAACCGGTGTATGATAATTATACATATAAACATGTAATATTTGGTTTAATATATAATAATCTTTGGTTTAACTGTTTCAGGACTCAAATCCGTACAACATTGAAGAAGAAGGCTTTTGAAGACGCAGGTATACCTGTGAGACAGGTAAGCAGTACGGTGACGAGCCACAGCCAGCCTCCACCGCCTCAGGTAGCCTCTCCGCTAAGAGCTCTCAACCAACAGACGGTGTTAGGAAAAAACGCAGAGGTTCAAATCTTCACTAACTACCTAGTGCAAAATTTGTCACATTATCAGTTGTTGTGTTTGTCTTTTTGATTTTTGGTTAGTGAAGTTTGAATATATTTTTAATGTATTTTTTTTATTTTGAATCTTTGCTTCCCACTGGGCTGTTGATTGCATGTGCTGATAATATGTTGTTATAATTTTTACCTAAGTATTTACTTTTTATGAATATTTTTATGATTTTTATGTTTCTCTTGGTAAGTTTTCAACATACACACAAAAAATCTGAATTTTTTCACTTATGTGGTGAAACTTGATAGTTGACCGTTATGAAATGGATGTATATAAGATCAAATAGAAATGAAATTGCTCTAATATAGTTCATTTAGTTGATTATTAATATTATTTACGTTTTCGATATCTATTACACGTTTAGATCGTTTAGTTTTAATGTTAGCATGGTACTATGTGTGCTAGTTAGGCTACATTGCTCTAAAGAACCAACTTAGGTGGACTATAAGAATAGGAAATAGGCATTAGAATCTGCACATTATTAGTGCAAATAGAGCCTCATGTATGGTATGTCAGAGTCGGAGGGAGACGCTAAAGTCTTCTTCATTATCCTATTTTTTTTAGCTACCTGCACATATACAGGACGTCCCACGGCCATGCCATATGGAGGGAAAGTACCTTAAATATTGTAGATAGAACATTTTACTGAAAGAAGACATTATTTTAATTTCAAAAACAATTTTAACTGCATTCATAGATTTATGAATAATTACTCGTTTCAACCGGGAATCGAACCCGCTACTACTAAAAACCACCCTGTAGCTTTATCATACCGATCGAAAGGGTTCATCAGAAGGATTATTTTTTGCTAAATAACATAGCGTCAGAAATAAAAGGAAGACCATGAATTTTAACTTTTTAATACAAAATTAATCAATTTATCAAATGCTCAAAATGTCACCCCTCCTGTTGAATACAAAGTTGCACTCTTTTGATGATTTCACTCCCTGACGCTTTTTTGATCTTGCTGTGGTGGACATTTAGAATAATACGCCTAAGTTCTGTTTGTAGCTCGTTGACACTTTCATACGTGTTCTTGTAAACTATTTTTTTTACATAACCCCATAAAAGCTTCAGGGTGATTTTTTTTCGTGTAGTGGGTTCGATTCCCGGTTCAAACGTGTAATTATTCAAAAATCTATGAATGCAGTTAAAATTGTTTTTGAAATTAAAATAATGTCTTCTTTCAGTAAAATGTTCTATCTACAATATTTAAGGTACTTTCCCTCCATGTGGCATGGCTGTGGGACGCCCTGTATAGGTAGGTGGGCATATACATTAGCAAAGGGAAACCTCAACCTTTGGTGACTTCCTATCAGTGTATGTTACTTTAATTTACTGTAATTGTTCCAGTACGAATCTCAAACTTACGTGTCGTGAATAGTAGGTACTGTCCTTAGCAAGTGTGCTTGTTGGTGGGCTTGGGGTGTGCGTCTTTGACACGACAACGGAACAATGGATCAATGTGATTTTCACCAAAGAGATGCGAGCTGGAGAGTATTTACCTACTTTATATCCCGGATAATACATTTTCCAAAGGACAAGCATTTTGGTGGGAAAAATCGAATACAATAAGCACAGGGTGCATTCAAATCAGTATTCGTTCTTTTGTAACTAGAACTAGACTGAAGCGTGTGATTGTAACCATAGATCAATAAATAGGTATAGCGCAATTGATTACTTTTCTGTGATCGACGATTAAATGTGGGTTTCACTTTAATGCTATTTCTGAAAATACGCGGTTAAAAAATATCAATTACGAAAAAAAAAAAAAAAACAATCAACTGCTGGTAGTAATAACGGCTTTTATGTAGAATATACCCCGAAGCCTGATATGTGCAACAGATTGGAAGCTATTTAACGTTATTTACCGATCTCTGATCATATAATCATAACACTCCGTTTTGACATGGTGTTCAATTTATTATTTTTAAGTATTTATCGTGTAGCTAGTTTTGTAGTAGTGTAGTGAGATACATAAGAATGCATGGGGGTAATTCCAGTAGGAAAAAAAATCTGTTAATGTTATGATAGTTTAATTAATATGGCTTCCAGTCTATATAATATTGTTTACTGGGGAATACCGCTATAATCTATAATCATTTAATCGTACATCGTAATCCAGGGGGCATTTTGCGGGTACACGGGAACAGAGTGTTTTTGTTCACATTATTTGTAGCCTCGACCTCTTCGTTCCGTATTAGTTTAATTATTATTTTTGTGTCACATTCTACTACGTGACCTTATAGCTACAAAGAAGTTTTTACACTTTATGTAGGAAAATTAAGATTGATTTAATATTGATGTTGATGTTACATTATTGTGATATGACAACGGGTATATATACTAAAGTCGGAGATCGACTTCGAGATCAAAATTGTAAACAAATGGGTTGCCACCGTAAAAAACTTAACGAAAGCAGTGGTTAATGGAATCATTGAAATACTCATAAAAACTACCATATTCAGAGTTAAATAGTACGAGTAGTTAAAATATTTTTCTAAGTTATACAGCAAATATACTTTTCTCTGTTACTGTTTTGTGTAGTTCAAATAAAATATAACTGGTAATGATCAGAAGGGGGGGCGGGGGGGGGGCTGTCTTGTAGAACGTTAGGATGTGTTACAGAGGAAGGGAGGGGATGTGCTCTTACGCATTTATCAAAACGTTATTTTTCTCAAAATTTCGAATGGAATGACTACTGGAAAATTCTAGTTTATCCGTCAGTCCATCAGAAATATCATGAAATTTTGCATTTGCACGACATTCGTTGTCTGACTGAGCTTTGTCGAATGAATATGCTTCTCGCTGTTTGAAGTTTGTTATCGTTGCATTCCAAAAAACATTTGGTCAATAAAGTTCGGATATATAAAATATAAGAAAAAAAATGATGATTTACACCTGGCACGTTACTTTGACGTTGACAGTTGTATGTTTACATTTTTGATCTCGAATTCAATCTCCGACTGTAGGTAAGTTACACACACTAAACTGTACGAATACTCGTATTTTTTTTAGCTTATTAACTGACGTGCCCGCGAAATGACCCCTCGATTGTGATGTATATCTATAATGGTCATATTAATCCTTTAATATATCCTGGTTTTGGAATGACCTCGGTGTATCTTACGGTTGTAGTAGATATGAATTGTATATAGGCAATATGGGATTGGAGGATTCTAGCGGAGCGTTAATGCAGTTTTTGTAAGCATGTCGGCTAATTTAGACCATTGATTTTTATCCAAGACATAGGCACATTCTAAAACCCTTTTCTTTACAATACAATTAGCAAAATTATGCTTTTATCATATACTGCAGAGTACAGTTAATAAACATATATATATATATATATATATATATATATCGTCATTTTTGGATTGAAATTGACTTATTGAGTTGAAAACACAAGTGGGTACACTTACTACATTTTTCAATAATCTGACGGAGAGAAGCACAACGATTTGAGGGCGATTTTCCTGGAGCCATTACGATGTGTCCTATATATGTATTAAAAGCTTTGTCCTGACACATGTTAAAAAAAAATCTGCTTTGCTGATTATTTATTCTGGTTGACTGATAGAAAATGCCCTATGGCATTAAGTTCGCCTTTTGTCCGATAAGTTTCTTTTGTTCAATCAACATTAAACAAATGAAAATGGATTATTAAAACACGAATTAAATGATTTAAAAGAATAGAATGTGCCTGGGTTGGATTTTTAGGTGCACCAAGTTCAGAATTTCGCCTTTCTCATGAATATTCCTTACACAAAATGGAGAACTTTTTGGAAAATTCTCGAGAACAGCTCAATTCTAAACTAGGCTTTACAATTGGCGGATTGGTATTAAGAACCTACTCCCTCGAGAACGTTTCTTGTTTTGTATAGAAAATGATCTTAATCGAGGAATTGTCGCATACAAAACGGAGCACGTTATGTTGAACAGTATATTTTTTACTTGTTATATATAATTATTACTACTCTGGGCCACGACGGTTTTTTTATAAAAAGTCATTTTCATTATTCAAACTACTTTCTGTCACCACTCTGACGAGATGATTAGTGTGTCTAAATCCACCAAACGCATTGATTTTTATTTGAAATTAATTTCTATGATCCTTCGGCCGTGTCTCTCTCCGTACCTACTTAACTTTTCGAAAGCCATATTAATAGCCTTGATGATATTTGCATCATACCTTATTCGCGACTATACGCAGAGAAATGACCTAACAGGTTTAGAATGTAGGATCATTATATATATCAAAAGCATCCGCGTTGTGACTTTCACATCTCATGCAGAGTCTGGCATTCGAAGTGTTAAGTAATAAACTTAGCATTCACTGGAAACGAACCTTGGAGACATCATGATCATACGTAACGTTTTAACATGGGAACCTAATTGGTAACACTAAGACAATGACTCATTGGAACTGACTGGTGCTCAGGCACCTAAGTCGGCAAATCACGTCGACGAAAAGCTATTCCCAAAAATGCCGCTACAGAGTATTAATATTATAAATTTGGTTAATGGTTTGGCATCCAGGATGTAGCTTCTGTTAAAGAGCTGCGCGCTCAAAGAGTTAAAGTTCGTCAATATTGTGAAATAGAGGAGATTCTCTTAATAATAGTTATATGTTATACATGTGTAACATGGTGTGCCTGTACAGGTAACGCTCAACATGCTGAACGCCACGGAGAACGAGGTGGACGTGGAGGGCCTGGGCAGTGACGGCGTCAAGCTGGAGTTCGAGGCGAGCAGCGAGGAAGTGGCCACCTGAAACTTGTTTACCTTTTCCTACTATTAAGCAGGAAATTTCTCGAATCGCGCCCGTTGGATAAAGACTTGAGTGATGTGTATTTCAAAGACAACTAGATTGCGCATACTGCCGCTTCCTAAATGAAAAATGATCTAACCGGTTTGTGTCCATAGCTTTCACGTATGAGCGTTGCTGTCAAAATGATGGCACATGGCAGGATACACTGCCACAAAAATCAAAACGCTGCAAAAGACGAAAGACTGGCAATCAGAGGACAAAGTAGCGTTTGTCCAAGTTCGGGAGGTTGTCTTAATTATATGCTGAACTCAATGTACATATATAAAGCGTATCTACGGGAAATGCGTTCGAACCCAAAGGACTGCTTGAGTGTTAGTATTAAATTATGTATGAAACTGTAAACTAGGCATTTTAAGTGTTCCTGAAGAACAGTGAATGGGTTTACTAATGTTTGGCAAATTATGTTTCCCAAACTGTTTCACTTCCCAAATATTTAATTTCCCAAACTTAGTTTTTTTCGAAAACAGTAAAATTTTCAGAATTTCTTGAAAACAAACCTAACCTAACCTATTGGGCTCTACACAATGGCTTAAAACTAGCTAAATATCTAGATTTTCTTCGGTTTCGGAGAAAAGTGCGAGTTTGGGAAATGAAACATTTGGGAATTGAGGCAGTTTGGGAAGAATAGTTTGCTAAAAGAAAGCATCCGCAGTGAATGGTCTAGTAATATATCATTCATTGTGTTCTGGAGGAGGGGCGGGTATATCTATAGAACTGATAATTGGATGCTTATTTAAGTAAGAGCCGTTTAGCCCTTTTAGCTAGCTCGATAGGTTGTATAAGGATAGACATTTGGGTCTGGTAAAAGCCAGATCTGGTTTTAGAGCAGAGTACATACATTTGTAACTATTATCCAATTTGCTGCATACTGTGGGAATATAGTTGTAAAACCTTTGGCATTTGGCGATTGTAGACTTCAAATACAGGGAGTTGTCCATTGAGTCCACCCTAAATTCCTTACAGTATCACTCTAAATAGTTTTTGGCACACTCGAATATATGTATTTGAGATTAGTCATATTTACAAAAATATCATTTCAGTAAATAGACTTCCGATTGTCCGTTCTATTCTGTCTTAAATGTAAATAATATGTATATATACTGATGTCATAAATAAATGAGCATTCCCAAGGCTTCAAAAATAAATGTACTTAGACGGGCAGTTATACATTTCTACGGATTTAACAATCGAAAATAAAATAAACGTTTCACCTGTCATGATTATCTGAGCAAGCGTCTCAATAATATGTAAGCAACTGAAAACTAATAAATAATTTTTTTTATAGGTTTTCGACTGACGACAATTTGCATGTAACAACTTTTTTAATTAACGTATCTTTTGATTGCGCTGACTTCGAAGTTCGTTTTTTCACAGCTTTAAAGGACGTCAGATTGTTTTTTTTATTTATAATTATAGACCAGGGACAAACTTACCTTCTACGTACATTTATTTTTGAAGCCTTGAATCCTCATATATTTATGAACTTGACTGTATGTTGATTGCCATGCCATAGCTATGCGAAATAACACAGAAAAAATCAGATGACAATGGCATTTTCAAATTAATTAATGTATACTTATATTATGAGCATACTAAGAGAGACAATTAAATTATAATAGTTTCAATCTCAGAGATATATGTACGTTTTTAATAGTCGCCCACATAGATGGCGTTACTATCGTCGGTCACTCTCCATGCCTTAGACCTCCAGCCGGGATTCCCCGTGACTTCGCTAGTCGCGCGACACAGCGTCATTCGGTGAGAGTCAGAATACCGGGTCTAGCCTTACACGTATAAAAAAATATCTGTGCAAAAAATAAACAAAATGTACTATAAGTACCTGCTTAAAAGAATGTAATTGTACCGTTCCGTACATAACAATGTCGAGGTACTCCGTCCGTCCGTATTGTTAGACCAGCACGGCAGTGTGTCCAGTAAAGTTCAAAGAAAAAGGATCTGGCGACGCAGCAGCCGTGTGTAATTACACGAACCATTTCGGGCTACGTTTAATTCCTTCACAACCCGAAAATGTGGGTTGAATAGTACCTACATTGTATACATGAGATTTGTTACATTTATTAAAACCCTTAAGCTTGCCTTAAAAAACAATGTCTCATAAATATAGTTATTGATATATTTAAAAAATCGGCATTTTTATGACTAACTCACTCACTCACTGACATAGACTATAGATCAAAAACCTAACCCACTTCCTGATGACTTAAAAACTTGATATTTGATATCATAGACTATTAGGCGTATACAAAGGAAAACATCTGAAAAAAGAAAAACATTAAAAGATTGGGCCAAGTTCATAGAAAATATTTTCTACAAAATATCTTAAATATGTTGGTATCGTCTATCTACCAAAAAGTAATAATATCCCACCAAAACATAAATGTGAAAAATACGCCAAGTTCTTCCGTTCCACCAAAGGTAGCAATATCTCAAAAGGTGCCAATTCTGGTACTAGCTTGTTATCAGAAAAAAACAATTTATTGCAGCTCAATGCATTTTAAGCGTTCACCTAGCAGTTTTCAAATAAGCTTAAAATATGCAACAGCTTGGTATTATAACATTATTAATAGAAAACTGCGAAGTTAAGGCTCGAAATGCATTAAAGAACTTGGCTTATTTTTACCATTTATGTTTTGGTGAACCAATTATTTATTGACAAATGTTCTTTCTCGGAAGGAAATCTGAGGACATGATGTTGGTTGAATTTAAGCATTTTGTAGTCTTTTCCATTTTCATTCATGATGATTTTCTTTGGTTACTCTATCTCGAACAGTTTACCTAATATGACACTTTGAATGGCACCCTAATTTTTTATAATATCCTAAATTTCTCGAAAACGTATGGAGTGTTCATAGGACCTGCCAGTACACCGCCTGAAAGAATTACGAAATCCCTCGTCGGAGGCCACTCTCCTTAGCTTAGCCTGCTAGACCTGCCGATCCCTGGCGGCAACCTGCGGCTAACGAGTCACATGCGGCTCTTTCGATGTGAAGCTCTGCCTGTGGTTCTATATATAGATTAGTTTATATTATTTTATCAAAAAAACAACTAATTATTTATTGTTGGCGAGAACAATTTTTGTGGCACTTTGAAAACTTTGACATTTTGTAAATTGTAATTTTTGACTTCCGTTTTAAAAGGTTGCCGACCCCTGTACTAGACCCTTTAGTAGATTTTTTTTTGAGTAATAATATTTACCGATCTTTAATAGGTTCATGGTAAATTTGCATATACCAGCCGTTCCGACAATGTGGACGGCGGATGTACCTCCACATTGTAATAACTTTAAATACGGTACTTTAGGTACTAAATAGTACATTTTTAGTATTTTTTATCGGTATAGTAATTTTTATATTATGTATAAAGGCACTGGTCATTGTGAATCTCATCACTCTTTTTTCTCGTACTTTATTGAGTGTAAAGAGACACATCGACGTAACGTGACGTCAGAAACGTCGAAGAATGACCAACGAAAGATAATGAAATAAAATCATATTTATACGCGATTAAGCCCCGATTGTTGTGTTGTGATAATGAGTGAAAATCGTATTAGTTTAAATCAATGTCAAATAAATGAAGAGATACACGATCTTTATCGCGCTATAAGAGTCGCGTACCAGGCCCGCTGCCCGCTGGCGTCCGGTCCGCGGCCTCCCAGATGTGCTCAAGGTGCAGACGTTATCAACGCTGTCACTAGATGAGCCACCTATTTTATGGTACATTTCTTTGTCGGACAGTGACGTATTATTAATTCCATATTCTCTGAAATTAAACGTAAGAATATAAGGTAATAATTGTTACTAATGGCGTTAATGTATAATTTAGCTGTAAATTAAATTGCTGTGCGAATGTTATAAGTACAATCGTTATTAAAAGGAAGGCTTTGATCGTTATTGAAAGGAAGGATTTTACAACAAATTTATTGTAAAAAGTAGGTAATGAAACAATCGTATAAGGTTAAAAATAGTGGCAGTGTATTCATACTCAAAAAAGTATACAGGGAGGAACAATCGAACGCCACATCAAGGAAAAATACTTTCAATATTCCAATTATAGGCGAAGGAGACTTTCTTTAATTTTTGAAAACAGTAAAATACTGCATTCATTGTTTTACGATAATTCGATTAGTCAGATTTGACAAATAAAATGGGACTTATACTCACATTAAATAGTAAAATAAACCCTAATTGCAGTATTTATTGTTTTCAAAATTTAAAATAAGTCTCCTTGCCTACAATTAGGTATTGGTATACCTAATTGTAGGCAGGTTTTCAATAGTGCCTTTCACGTGGCCTTCGATTTGCGCACCCTATAACGCACTATCACCTCTCATCTCAGCTGATCATGAACATTTTTAAAACTCTATAATGAGCTTTAACCGCGCTATTACATATTAAGTAAGTAATATATATTAAGTAAGTAAAATCAAATGTCTAAATCGTATATAAATGTATTCCCAATGATTTCTTGTTAGTCATTAAGTCAAATGAGTTAATAAACATCAAACTCCAATATGTCCACGTAATTTCATAACGGCATTTGAAATTTATTGTATAAAAAAGTACAAATTGGTTACATGTTTATGTGGACATGTCGGAGTTTGATATTCATCAACTCAAATGGTCGTCATTGACAGACTTAATTAGTCGTTAATAACTACAGAGCATGGTGACATTCGGCTTTCGTCTAGGTTAAGTAATTACATATGATGACATAATTTCAGCTTAACCCTTTGAACGCCAAGACCATCTAAAGGTGTCGTAAATCGTCGCAATAATAAGTGTATAGCGTGTGACTGACAACGTCATTAAAAAATATGAAAGCGTTCACAGGGTTAATCATGATACTATGAGTGCGAAGCCGCGGTCGAATCTTGGGTACTACCGGCATGCGACGAATATTAGAGAGATCTTATCATCATAGGATGTTTGAGAGTAGTAAAAAAACATACCCCAACCACTAAATAACCGAAAATTCGAAAATACAGGTAGTAAAAAACGATCACAAAGGAGGATGGGCAGATTTTTATGGACACCGGCCCTGAAACCAATAAGATTAACCGATATTCCATCCGATAGATTTTTTTTACTTACTCCATTTTTTTGTATGGCGAGTATTGTCAAATCTTTGTAAACAAACAAAGATATGGCAAGATAAATAGACACATTTCATTAATAACATTATTTTCATTCATATCGTTTTTAGCTGAGTAAAACGGTTTTTAAACTGGAATGGAACTGGAAAAGTGAAAACCTCATTTGAATGGCTCAAGCAGAATGACACAAAAAACCTAAGAAAACGCATAAAAATCTAAAATATCACGACACAAAATCATCGACAATTACAAATCCTTCATAATCTGCGATACAGGAACTTAGTTACAGTCGGTGCCTTATGGAAAATTAAATATTTTAGTAAGTAGTGACACTGCCATCGTGTCACTACTTACTAAAATATTTAATTTAAGACTCCTAAATAACATTAATTGTATATACTGTATAGATTGAGTAGAATAAATTAATAGTTTAAAAAACACTAGAAAAACACGCTTTACAAGACGCTTCTAACAAACCGAAACACAGCTATGATACGATGTTCCATCATGAAGTTCCAGTTCATATCTTCCGGCTCCAATATCAGATCAGTTCGACAGTACCATATTATTCTATTCTCATCAGAACTACATACAACTGCCAATTTTCATGACGCTACGATCCATTACATAGTTACATACAGGTCGACCTAATAAAAGCGTGTTTAAAACGGTTACTTGTAAGTAAATTAAAGAAACTGAATTATGCCATTATTTTTTTACTTTTGAGTGGGTTTTTTTTACGCTTTTTAGTTAATCATTAGATCAATTACTTACAGGTAGGGGAGAGTCGGCGATATCGTACCGTTGGTTAAATCGTACCACTGCAAGATTTCCTATAAAACAACCTTTTTATTTACACTTGGGGCACCAAATACTGCTCCGTTGGTATCACCATCTATAACCTGAATCCAAAATAGAATATAACATATAACTGAGCATGAAAGTGAGAGCAGAAAAAATATTTTCGTCGGACTTGATGTAATCTTTAGTGCTATTGTGTAACGACATCACTGATGATCAAGGTAAGTTAAAATGCGCAATAATTATTAAATTAATACTATAAAATATAAATGGGTTTATTGGGTGGTTCTTAGATATAACCAAATTGTATGGTTATATTTTTATATTCGTTATTTCAAAAACATACCTGGTCGTTTAAATCGTACCATTGCTTACTGGCATAGGTACGATTTAAACGACCAAATATTTTTTGATTAAACCAGATCAATTTGACCTAAATTAAACAATTTAAATCCTGATGGTACGAATTAACCACCTCGTCGGCTAAATCGTACCGATAGAAGGCCTTTTGAAATAGTCAATTTTGACGATGTTAATTTAATCCCAGAATGCTCATCTTGCTATTTAAAGAAGCCGAAATACTAAACTTTTAAATGCACTGTCAGCTATATATGTAAGCACTTTTACAAATAAATGGTCTGAGTAAAAAGTGGTACGATATAACCGACTCTCCCCGATATATCGTGAAGATTCGCTGAAGCCCAAATACAGCTAGGATACATTATTTTATTATGGAGATCCGGCGCCAACCTTCCGGCTTCAACAGTTACACTTCACCAATTTATATTTTCTGAATGCAAATAATATTCATTTCTAAAAATGCAAAAATCACTTTATCGTCTCAAATATTAAGATGCCTATAATATTTGAGGAGTTCTTTCGATTCCTCGTGGATTCCATCATCTGATATTCACGAAAATTATATAGGACCAACTTGGAGATACCTCCTATCAAAGAAAACAAAAACGGTGAGATAGTAATCGGTGAACATACAAACCGGCCAAACACATGTCGGCCTGAGAAGCGTAGTTTAATGGCAATATTCGATCATGTTGAAAACAATTTTCGTTGAAAGTATTTATTAAGTTTTATCTTCGTTCTTCTTTTCATATTTTTTTAACATTCCGTTTAGAATTTGGGGGCGGGGACACACAATTTATGCTACTTTCGGAACGATTATTTCCGAAAATATTCAGTAAATCATTTTTTCTTAAAAACCTCAGTCTTAAGAAGAACTGTCGAACAATAAGCAAAGGTGTCGGGCTTTGCATGCTTCATCTCTTTTTATTAGTGTAACATTCCGTCCTTATCTTTTTAGGCCCGTGTATATATCATGTAGTTTAAGAGTAAAACGCCCGTGACATACGGACGGATGGACATGACTAAACTATAAGGGTTCCGTTTTTGCCATTTTGGCTACAGAACCCTACAAAAGATTCCGACGAATTGAGAACCTTACTCCTTTTTTTGAGAGTCGGTTAAAAACCTATATAATCACTAATCAAGTTTCAACTCACACTACTTCTACGCGGCGATAACTATTTTCGCAAAGATTTGGGACTACCTGCCATAGTAAAAGTTTTACTACTTGAATATGTATCCGGTGACATATCGCTTGTCTTTATTGGTCATAATCATAAGGGGCAATTAACTCACCCTCCTTTGCGCTTGCGCTTCCTATACAAACATCACACTACCGGATATCGATCGGTTTCCTTTTCTACAATGATGAAATTTAGGATGACATTTCGAAAGACGAATTTTATTTGACCTGTCATTAATTACCTGATTCACACGTCAAGGCGTTCGAATTTTCAAATGGCCGTAGGAATCTTGAATTCTATATTGGACGGGCGACATGAATCGGTGTTGATCAACACATGATTAGGGTTCCGTATTTTTAATATTTTTGATATACCTACAAACCGTAACTTAGCTTTAAAACCCTAACATTAGCAAAATTGATGGACAGTAGCCGTTGCTTCCGATTTTTGCATATCACATGTTGATCTTGACTACATTCATACTCCTATCTGCCTGACTTTTTGTCTCACACTTGGCATAATGGTATGGTAGTTGCGTCGGTTGAGTGTAATCTAAGCGGTGTAGGGTGTGGGCGCTCTGCTTGTAGCCAGTTTTCGTTACATAGGCATTTTCCCATGTATCGGCTACGCACGTAGCGCTACGAAATTCTTAAAAGTTAATACTAATTGGTGCGTCTACACTGCAAAGAGTTTGTGTGTTATCGAAGTTTTACAAGACCTATATTCGGCATACGTTAAAAACCTATGTATGATATTGATATATGATTGTTATGATATCACTTACCTTAGTCGCTCTTTTATACCTACTAGTATTTGGTAATAAGTGACCAAATCTTTAGAAACGAGTTAACGAGCAAGAAAGCAGCATATTGTCGTTGTGTGTAAATTTAGAGTTAAGATATGTGAAGAAGAAAATACTATGTGTTTGGGACCTATTGCGTAGTACATACTGATATATCGCATCATATCTTTATTCTTACAGACATAAAGATACGTGACGATATATCGTCATTTGGCGCTTTAGATGCTAGGGATTATTAAATAAAGACTACAATATATATAATTATGGATAGAAAACACCTTCTAGATAATGAAATGTGAATTTATAACTTACATAGTATGTCTTCATGAATGTTACTCGTATGTCTTACCAAAGTTTGTAAATTCAATTTTAAACTAAAAACTTCTTCAAGTTATGTTATGTCCTCCTGGTGTAAAATATGTACGAATATAATTATATTTCTATGTCTTCTAGTAAGTTATTCTCAAATTAAACGATTCGGCTCCGTAGAATGTGCATGTTAACCTGTAAGCACTAAAAACTATTGTGTAGGTACAATTTGTATAACTTTCACAGGTCGTTTGTATAACTAGTTAACTATACAATTATAACTTATACGTATAGTTAAATTAAAGATGTAGTATTTTTATATTTATTTTTTATTTCTAAATTGGTACCATACATTTACATGTTCTATGCTATTATAAAGTTGTAAAAATGAAATGACTGAATTGAAGATATTTAAAAAAGTGATACGGACTATTTGTAGGCCACTGAATCATGGAAAATACATTTTTTTATTTTTGTATGTTTGTTATAATGTGTCGTTAGTAGCTTCATCGCGGCAAAACGGCTAAATGGATTTCAATAATAGGGAATATGCATGAATTTTTATTTTTGCTTTATTAAATTTTAATTTCAATTTATTTGTTGCAGTTCATGTTGTACATTAAAGATCTTAAATTTAATTATTGTTCAAAATATGAGCCCTGTTGGGCACAGCAATTTAAATAATAAACATACGTCGTTATCGCGGGTACAAAAACGATTTGACAGTACAGAAAGATTGAAATAAAACAATTTAACGGATTATATCGCGTATATTATCTCATTTTAGTTCCCGACGTTTCGGAAGCTTTCCAGCTTTCCATGGTCACGGGAGGACTGAGAAAAGATGTATTTTCCTCTGTCAAAGTTACAATTTGTGCAAACTACCCATTTTTTTGAAAAAAACACAAATAAAGGTGTACATACATGCCAGATGGGCCTAAGCTGTAAAGACAGTTACACATGTGCCAGAAGGGCTTAATTATTTTATTCTAATAATTTACCAAGCAGCATTTCACCAATGAGGCGTACTGAGGAGAAAAGAAACGCTGCAAAGAAAAACTCCCAGGCTACCTCATTACTAATTATAATATTTTAAAAACAGAGACTATTAAACTACTTTAAACAGATAAGATATTTTACACCGTTCGGAAATTAAGGTTTTGCAGTCCTGTGTCTCGCTTGTTCCTTGATGAGATGTATTACAGGATCCCAAGCAGGTGGTAGTGACAATCCATCTTCTCTATTGAAATTAGGATGCTTTTTAATCTCAATAGCCTCGCGTAGCATCCTGGGAAAATATCTTTTTTCTTTGGCAAGGATAGAAGGTTTATCAAACTTAATTGAGTGGTTTGGTTTGTCAATGACATGTTCACAGACTGCAGACCTATTACACCGACGGTGCTTGACATCTGCTATGTGCTCCTTCACCCGGGTTGATACACTGCGTTTCGTTTGACCAATGTATGAAAGACCACACTCGCAGTCTAGCTTATAAATGCCTGCACTCTGCAAAGGGGTGCTACTCGTCACGGGTCTAAGGTATTGAGACACCTTCTTCAACGGCTTGAAATATGTTTTTATAGAAGCACGCTTGAAGATGTTTCCGATCTTGTCTGTGACCCCTTTCACATATGGTAATACGGCAGGTTTACGCTCGACTGTTGGTTTCTTCATACTGGGATTCTGCTTGGAACGTGGTATCTGGAGCTCGTTGGCTCGAAGCGCACGTTTGACATTCTGCAACTCAGCAGTCAGATGTTGATCGTCGCAGATACCCCTGGCTCTCTGAAACAAAGATTTACCCACTGTAGCAAGTTGACAGGGATGGTGGTGAGATTTGCCATTCAAATACCTATCTGTATGCGTAGGTTTCCTATATACAGTATGACCTATGTCATTGTTAGGACCTCTAATTACTAGCACATCTAAGAATGCAAGTGAATTTTGATTTTCCAACTCCATAGTGAATTTAATTTTACTATGCATGGAGTTCAGATGGTCTAAGAAAGCTGAAACACTAGATCTAGGTAAAATAGTAAAGGTATCATCTACGTATCTTTTAAAGATCCTCGGCTTGACAGGTGCCAATGAAAGCGCTCTCTCCTCGAAGTCTTCCATGAAAATATCGGCGACAACAGGAGACACCGGAGACCCCATTGCCACACCATCAACTTGCCCGTAGAATTCACCATTCCATAGCATATAGCCAGATGTAAGGCAGTGTTGTAATAACTCAGCATATTCTATTGCCATCTGTTTTGTTGATTGGGTGAACAACAGATGGCAACTGTGTGTAATATATTTATTGCCGAGTGCTTTTAAAATGCCGCGAAGGAAAAATACGTGCGATGAATTTGTGGAGTTGTGGACAAAGGATTATCCTGAATTACAGGCTCGCGATACAAAATTATATTGCACTAAGTGCAATGTTAGTTTCCCCCAGAGAAAAGCTTCTATGGAACGACATTTCAACTCGGAAAAGCATACATCCGTCAAAAAAGATACCATGGTCTCAGTTAGAAAATCCCATATTCAAAAATTTTATCAATAACTGCGTCTCTGGAAAGTTCGAAAAAACTGTGGAGGTCCCTCCGGAATGTTTGTTGAGACAGAATTTCGTAAACCAAATATACGATGAAAAAATGCAAAAAATTAAAAAGGAGTCAGAAAATGCTTTTATTTATGTGAGTGTTGATGAAACAACAGATGCCAGGGGTCGTCAAATTGCTAATGTGATAGTCGGTGCATTGCTTGAAGATGCAGTCAACTCCACATGTATTGTCAAGCAAAAAATTGGAACAAACTAACAATATAAGTATAACGGATACCGTCAAAAATGCACTGGATAATTTGTGGGGTCCCGACCACAATAAACATGAGAAAGTGTTGTTATTATTAACGGGTCCAGACGTCAATACCTACTTCGCAAAATGACTATACGGCAGAAAAACTATAGCTCAAAATGTCCATGAGGTATGTAGCCTACAATGCAAAATGTCTACGTAGAAAAATGACTATCAGCGGAAAGCCGAGGGAGAATGATACACACTGCCCAGAACAACTACTCAGTGATCAGACTGCATAACTAAATGACTCTGTCGCAAAATGTCTACCTTTCAAAATGTATGGCCAACAAAAACAACAAGTTTACTGAAAATAGTTTAATTAAAATTATTCAACATAGCTTAATAACAGAAATAACGAAAATTCATTGGTTGTGACCTGACCGCTCACCAAAAACAAAAAATGCATGTACAAAAAATTACTGCTTTTGACGTAAAATCAGTGTTTTGATTCGCAATATATTGTCCAAAAACTGCAACACAGTAATGTTGCCTTGCTGCAAGCTGGTCATTTCATTTTTATACATTTTGTCAAACTGTATATGGCGTCGCAATCTACGTGACCGTTCAAAATAAAATTGTTTTAGTCGAATATCTTTTAGCCTCGCTTCTTTTCTCACAATGTATAAAAATAAAATTAAAGTCGCTTTGTGCGGCACACGACTGTTCATCCGTCTGTGCCAGGATTCCAAGGTGTTGTTAGTCCGATGTCTTTCTGGCCCACAACATATTAGAAAGATTTTACCCACTGCCGTTCAAAGTGCTTTATAAATTTCTTAGTTGCTTCATCTTCGGAAGCTTGTTCTCTTATACATTTCCATCCATCTTCTATGTATTTCGCCGGCAACAAAAGTAAATTCGCAGTGCATCGGACCGTTTGCTTGTGTGGTACATTAAGACCGTTCCCTTTTTTCCATATTGCCCGGTTAAAATGATAATAACAGCCAGTGACAGTAGCCTGAGGAAACACCGATTGGAACGCAGTAAGCAGCGCTGGTTCATAATCGCACTTGAATTTATCTATATTAAAGTTGAGTACGTCTCTAATGATAGTAAATAGCCTTCTGTAAGTCATTTTGGTTTTGTTCGGTAGTAAGGCATATATAATTGGTATCACATTTGTATACTCTTCGCAGCTATTTAAATCCATATGTATGGAAAAAAATTGCTTAAATGGTTTAGGACACCGCTTGAAGGTTCCATCGCCAAAAAAATATCTGTTTTCAGCGGACAACTTAGTTTTTCTAGCAATTTTCGAACAGAACACTAATATTTTTTCCTGTTCACCACTATCGGCTACCAAGAAATCAGTTGCTAATAATTGTGGAATCTTTACGTCTTCTAAGTAATTGAATTCCGTATTTCGCAAGCCTAAGGCAGTCCTTCTTGTTCTATTTAAGCTATCTTTTTTTTTTCAGTGTAAGATGGCATCAGTAGAGTATATGGCAGTTTGCTTTGGTGCCTTACAACATGTTTTTCGAATATTTTTTTTATTGGTTCCATATTACTACTCACCTCTTGCCGACAGCTATCCATCATTAAAGATCTTTCGTTTTCTTCATAATAAGATGCACAACTGTGTCGACACCGTCTAATAATTTCATCTCTGTTCTCATTTAGAGAGACTGACGCCGAACATTCGTCTCTGTTAACACATCTCCATAAACTGGTACCACTCGGATTCGCCTTACCAAAATTATATCGGTGCCCTTCGCGGGTTTCCCTTTTTGGTTGGTTATAAATTTTATTGTTTTATCCGAAGCCATTTTTAGTAAATCGTAACTATCACAACGTATCAAATCAATCGCACAATGACAGCATATTGACAAGACGTGTAATGTCTAATGTCATCATGCATTAAATTTGTTTCAGGTTTGAGTAATGAGTATAATATACCTGTTGTGAATGATTTTAATTAAATTATTTTCAGTAAACTTGTTGTTTTTGTTGGCCATACATTTTGAAAGGTAGACATTTTGCGACAGAGTCATTTAGCTATGCAGTCTTATCACTAAATAGTTGTTCTAGGCAGTGGGTATCTTTCTCCCTCGGCTTTCCGCTGATAGACATTTTGCATTGTAGGCTTCATACCTCATGGACATTTTGAGCTATAGTTTTTCTGCCGTATAGTTATTTTGCGAAGTAGGTATTGACGTCTGGACCCTTATTAACTGATGGTGTAGGGTACATGCAAAAAGCGGGTAGAACATTGAAAAAAAAATACCCAAACCTTCTCCATGTTACATGTTTGGCTCATGGTCTTAACAGAGTTGCTGATCAAGTTCGCGTTCTTTTTCCAGAAGTGAATAAATTAATATCAAATGTAAAAAAAGTTTTTCGAAAATCGCCAAAAAGAATAAAAACATTTAAAGAAATGGTTAATGGAATACCCTTAGCTCCAAATCCAACGATTATTCGTTGGGGAACGTGGATTGAGGCTGCGACATACTATAACAAGTATTTCGAGGAAATAAAAGGCGTTGTGGACACATTTCGTGATTCTGACGCAGCATGTATCACAAAGGCAAAAAAAGCATTTCGCAATGCGAAAATTCGGAATGATTTAAATTTTATAGCGAAATATCTTCAGGTACTTCCAGACGCTATAAACAAATTGCAGTGCCCGAATCTATCTCTCAGTGAAAGTTTAGCCATCGTTCAAAAACATACAAGCATATATCGAAATTAAATTTGAGTGCTAATGGAAAAAGAATATTTAAAAAGCTGAAACATGTCTTGAAGAAAAATACTGGATTTGACAGAATAAAAAAAAATGAATTGATACAAGGCAAGGAGATAATACTTGAATCATCATTACGAGTTTGTCACACTACTCTAGATAATTTCCATCGTTTCAAGTATGCACCTACAACAACAGTTGATGTTGAAAGATCATTTAGTCAATTAAAATGGATATTTACTGCTAGACGCCGCAAATTGACTGTGGAAAATTTAGAAAAAATCTTTGTAATCTATTACGAAAACCAAATAATAGATGTGAAAAATACACGTTAGTAAAAATTACACACGTTGTTTTCTTATTTTTTAAATAGACTTTCTTCTAAGTGGGTAAGCGTTTAATTAGTAGACGATAACAGTTATCTTCACACAAGTACGTATATAGTGTTAAAATTGTTGAAAAAAGACGTTAAAAGATAATTAAATTTACTTATTTCCTATGTATAAACTTGTTAACTAAACAGATGGAAACATATGACAACAGTTTAAACCCATACTCCTTTGCGGCTGTATTTTTTATTGATCTTTTCTAGAGAAAACTCTCCACATGTAAAGAGCTTCTTAGATGTTTAGTAGCTGTAGGCAGAATACGTCCGTTTCTACCAAATAGACATTCTGTTTTATCTGCTCTTTATCTGATTGGTAATTGTACCCGCGATAACGACGTATGATAATAAAATAAGTATGTAAAATGCAAACAAAAAAGTATAGCGACCTAGATTATCATTAAAATTAACTGTCATTGAGAATTAGAAATATTGAATCAATACATAAATAATTTAAATTAAGCTAATAAATAACTTTTAATTGAATGATTTAATAATTTAAAGACATAATGAGCGTGGTTTAACTTTATTTTTCATTAAGAAATTCGGGAATGGAGTAGTAAGCCTTTTGTAATAAATATGTTTTTAGTTTATTTTTAAATGGATTAATATTATTTAGATCTTGGATTACTTTTGGGATCTTATTAAATATTTTGACTGCCATTCCAAAAGCATTTGAGTGCATCATTTTCATGTTTGAGTCAGGTAAGGCCAGTCTTTTCCTAGGTCGAAGGTTTGATGCATGCGAGTATTGTGGAAAGAGTTCTGAGTTATCTTTTACAAAGATTCCTACTTCCAAAACTTAAATTGACGTAAGAGTTAAGATTTTATGTTCGATAAAATATGGTTTACAACTTACCATATCGTCTATATCGACTAGTATTCTTAAGCAACGTTTTTGGAGTCTAAATATTTGTATCACGTCTGTACTGTTTCCCCACATAATACCGTTCTTGGGCCAAGCGTGGGCGTAAGCGTAGTAAGCATATATAGCTGTCTTTATATCGGTACATTTCTTTAACTCATAGAGGGCGTAGGTGAAGCGGCCTAACTTAAGTGATAATTGATTAATATGCTCTTTCCAATTTATAGTAAAATCAATGTGTACTCCGAAAAGTGAGAAGGTATTCACACATTCCAGTTAAAAGCTCATTCATGTAACAAATAGTTGACAAAAATATTTTTTCGAATACCTAGCTATAAAATAACTAAGATATAAGCCATCAAACATTTCATTCTATCTCTTTCTTGCAAAACAGAATTTAATATAGAGTTTATATGGCCGGAGTGCACTGTGACGTAACAGTGCATATCGGACCTCTGTCTAATTCCTAGTTTTAAATGCCTATATTATGTGTATTTCTTGGCCGATTTTAATTTTAATTTCACATTTTAAAATAGTTTTATGGTATTTTGATATTTAGTTAAGAAAAGCGATAAAAATATGTATGCATGTACCCTATTTTTGGTATACTGGTAGCGGAGCATCTATAGACGGTTAAAGAATACTTTTCATCCGAATACGCTGAAGAAAAAAAAGCGAGTTAAGATTTCTTCTTCCTCCGCGAACGAAGTTGCAGTTGTCTTCTAGTGGAATCATAAAGACATTTAAATTCAAAATACCAACAAAGTTGGTCTCTATTCTTGGTCGGTGTTGTACGTATAACTTTAAAGGTACTCCCCAATTTTCGACATGTCACCTTATTTTGGTTTCTACCATTGCAATAAATATTTGCATTCTTGCAATAAATATTTTCGATTTAGCCAATACATGGAATAAATCAGGCAATTAACCTTATTTTTAACCGACTTCCAAAAAAAGGAGGAGGTTCTCAATTCGACGGAATGTTTTTTTTTTTTTTTTATGGATGTTCACCGATTACTCAGACTATTTGACCGATTTCAAATTTTTTTTTTGGTTTTATAGAAGGTACTTTCTAGTTGGTCCCATTTAATTTTGGTAAAGATCTGATGATGGAATCCATGAGGAATTGAAGAAACTCCTCAAATATTGTAGGCATACATATAGCGATTTTGGTATTATAAGAAACATAATAAACATTTGCATTCAGAAAGTGTAAATTGGTGAAGTGGAACTGATGCAGAAGACCACAGAATGCCATCGGAACTCCTCAGTGATAAATGATTTACGGGTGGCGACAAAATATCTTGCTTAATTTAGCTAAGCAACTTCATAGTCACAAATTTAAATGTTCTTGATGAGAATGGTACCATCGAATTGATTTGATGATGGAGCCGGAAGGTAGGCACCAGATCTATGTAATAAAATAATGTATCCTAGCCGTGTTTGGGCTTGTTCGAATCGTCACGAGATACACTTTTAAGTAACGAGTAACTAAAAAGTGTAAAATAAATAAACTTTTAAACAAAAAAATAAAACCGACTCCAAAAAAAACTAAAAAGTAAAAAATAACGCCATAATTCAGTTTCTTCGAATTACTTACAAGTAACCGTTTGAATACTCAATCTATACAGTATATACTTCACCTCAGCAGTGAGTGTTCTCACTGCTGAGGTGCACATCATCTGTGGTGTACATCATCTGTGAAAATCAAATCATCAATTGAAAGTACAATTGTAGTTGTACTTTCAACCATTCTGTGTGCTTATTGTCACACGTCATACAAAATAATATTTATAGTGTTACAGATGAAGTTAATATTAACAATTTCATACCCTCTATTTTTTTAAAAGGACCATATACTTATTAAGCATGCATGCAGTTCTAAACATAAGCAAATTAGTAGAAATTATTAATTACTGTTCGGTTTAGGTTTCAGGGAATAATGTAAAGAGGTAATTTTTGTTCTAAAGAGGTACATAGAAAATTGCTATAAAACTATAAACTATTTTTAATGAAATGAAATGAAAAGAAATTTAGTCACAGGAATATATGGTTCATAAGGTCTTTACAATAGTATCATGGTTCCTCGTATATTCTACCGTTAGGCATGAGAAAAGTTGGTTTAACTGTGTGTAGAATTATTGCATGCTATAATTCTTATATTTAATTTGATATATTAATATTTATTCATAGAACATTATTATCATAGTCATTATTAAATATAACTAAATTATTTACAGTCCTATATTTCAAACATAATTATTATTTACAACCAATTATTATCCTTCCAATTATTGAAGTTTTTCTTTAAAAAAATCGTCTATTGTGTAATATGCCTGCAAAAATTAAAAGTCTAGTAACTAGGTCAAGTGGGGTATTTTGATTAGAATAAAATTGTTGTGATTATATTTTGTTAACTTTATCTCCGAAGTTACAAAACGAAAATTTTGAAATTTTCACAATTTGTATGATTAAACATAAATATTAAACACGAAAATTATAACAAAGTCTCTAACTAGCAATTTTTTTTAAATTCTAGAAACCTACTTGAACGACCAGCCCCCCTATTGCCTAACGCGTTTGACACTCTCAATCAGAACCAAGTGTCATGATTTTGTATGGGCTATGACAGTTTATTCGGATACCAAGTGTCAAAATTTCGTTAAGCAATAGCCCCTCTGGTTGCGTTAAGTTGCACCTCATTTGTATGCAATGCAATAGATATCAGGTGCAAACTTAACTCAACCATAACCGGCCCTTGTATTGCCTAACGCGTTTGACGCTCGCAATCAGAATCAAGTGTCATGATTTTGTATGGGCTATGATAGTTGATTCCGATACTAAGTGTCAAAATTTCGTTAGGCAATAACCCCGCGGTAATAATGTTAGGGTAAGTGAAAGTTTGTACGGAACCCTCAGTGCGCGAGGCCAACTCGCACTTGACCGGTTTTTTTACTTATACACTAACGCTTGGCACAACAAGTAGAGTGAAGGGAAATTTTACTTTCCCGTGACACTAGGTAGGTACTATCCTTATTGACTGATTAAACGCATATTATAAAATCTACCTCACCTCACCAGTGGCACCACTAATACTAAGTATATCAAAGCAATATCATCATCATTCGCTTGTCCTTATCCCATTTGGGGTCGGCACAGCTATCACCCGTGATCTCGTCACGTCATCACATCACTCACATCCTTCCTGTTAATGTCATCTCCCACGCAATCCATCCACATTTTTCTTAGTCTACCGTTTCTCTTACACATGCCTCCGCATAACATGTCCATACCACCGTAGGCGATTTGCTCTCAGCTTATCGACTATGAGTGCTACTTTCAGGCTTTCTCTTACATACTCATTCCTTATCCGATATATTCTCGTCACGCCACTCATCCATCTGAACATTCTCATCTCCCTAACATATATTCTACTTTCATCACCTATGCAGCCCAACATTCCGTTTCATAGTACATGACGACAGGTCTTACAATGGCCTTTGAGATTTTGCCCTTCAATCGAATTCGGGCGTCGCATATTACTCTCGAGACCTGTGGCCATCTCATCCATCCTGCCTCACCATTGCACTTATGAATGATCCTCGGTATTGGAAATCGAAGCAGACCGGCAGCGTCACACCATCGAGCTCAATGGGCGTAGAATTGGAGAGAACGCCAAAATCGCAAAACAGGTGTTCAGTTTTGAATCGACTGCTTTTCAGGTCAACATTCCCTCGAACCTCTTCACCGACAAGGACAATGTCGTCGGCAAAGAGCATACACCACACGGTGCTCTCTCCTGCATGTCTTGCGATAAAGCTTCTATGACAAGCAGCATAAGGTAGCTGTTTAAACCCCACCGCGATATCGAAGCAAAATAAATAAATAATATTTTTTTCCAAAAATATATTAACAACAAAAGAAATCTCTTATACCAAACTCAAGCTTACACGTAAACAGTAACACGTGCTTTTCATAAATAGACACTACCTCTAGCTACATCGCATGAAAAACAATAGTTATTTCTTATAACGAAAATTTGTTAAAACATCAACAAACTAGGTGGTAGGACTTCAGCAAGCCTGACGGGTCCGACTGGGTAAGAAAATACCACCGCCTTACCTATTTCCGCTGCTAAATTAAAATATTTTTCACTTCTCCTGCTCAAAAAGTACGTCATATTAGCTTCGTGAAGCTAGACTAAAATAGTACATTTAGCCCCTAGGGTTTAAAAGAAAGCCATATAACCCCATACAAATTTCTATGAAACTGAAAAAAAAACTTGCAGCCAACTACATACACCTTACGAATAATTAAAAACAAACAAACCAACCTGATCAGATTGGCCCAACTTTCTGATAGAATTGCTCAAGCGGTACTTTTAGTTTTTCATGAAATATACAATTTTAATGTTAAGTACATTTTTATTTTCTCGCAGTCGAAGTGAAAAGCAGAGTGTTTAACACGTGGCTAAAAGCCATTATGACACTCAGACATATTTGTCCTCGCTCACTTCATGAGCTCGTCCAAATAATCACTTCGTGTTATAATGGCTTATTTTAGCCCCTTGTCAAACAATCTACTATTATTGTTGTGTTCCGTGTTGAAGGCTAAGGAAGATAATTATTGTGTGCTCGTTTGTATCGCAATTTCTTCAACGCGTAACCAACCGATAATTCTCCATTCGCTTAGAACCTTACCAAAGATCACGGTGGGATGTAGAGTAAATGTGGCCCAAAAACCCTCGCGTGATTTCTGGATGAACCCTTTCCGATTTTACATATTCCTAACCCCGCACTATGTCTTCATACAATATGGAAGGAGTCCAGTAATAGGTACATTTGTGGCCTTTTCTTTTAGTAAGTATAGCCTATAGGCTATAGAGCTTTAGACTTTTTCTGGTCACTGGTCAATGGTACCTACGAGGGCGGTCCCAAAGTAGCCGGCCCAACAAAGACAACACAAAAAAATAGAAAAAAAACTCATTTCTCAATATAGTCTCCTTTTACGCAATCCTCTTTCAAGCGATGTTCAATAGCTTCGATACCCTGTTTAAAAAGATAAGTGTCAGTTAAGCTCATCAAAATTGCCATCAACAGCAAACTTTACCTCTTCATTATTGGCAATTCCTTTACAGCCGATCGTGCCACTTTTTCAAGTTACGTAACTGAAAATAATCCGAGGGAGCTAGATCTGGCGAATAAAGTGCAGAAAGCAAATCGAACTTCAACTTAGGGTTCCGTAGCAAAATGGCAAAAAACGGAACCTGGAACGGATTCATCATGTCTGTCTGACTGTCCGTCCGTATATCACAGGCATTTTACTCAAAAACTACTGCATGTATATTGATGAAATTTGGAGGATACGTGTCTTGTATTGGCTGGGTGCAGGGGTCGTATACGGAAATCGGAAACGATCGCAGCGCGTGATGTGGCCAAAAGTGGTAACTTTCCCGGCCCTGCTTCTGTCAAACGTCATACTTTTCTCATCATTCTTACGTTTGCTGCTATGAAATAATACACTGAAATAAAATGGGCTGCTACTAAGTTTGATAGTTAAATAATAATAAAATATATTTCTAAGGGGGAGTGCCCCATACATTTAACCGCAACTGTTTTTTCTTACAGTAAATATCAAAGTATGGCACATATTTCGACAGTCGTTCTAAAAACCTTGAGGTATCTAAAAAAAAATTGATTTAGATAATATTTTCGGAAATAATCGCTCCGAAAGTAGCGTAAATTCTGCCCACTGTGTTTTATAAACCTGATGTCTAAAAAATATGAAAAAAATGAAAAAGATAAAACTTAATAAACACTTTCATTGAAAATTGTTTTCAACATGATCGGATATACCGTTTTTGAGTCAATGCCATTTAACTTCTTCTCCGCAAAAAGACGTAAGTGCCGTGGAGATACGCTCTTTTGCCACAGTGCACTTTTTCATTTCGTATTTTTACGTCAGTAGTGCATTTTTTGTATGAACGCCTGCGGAACCCTACTGAGCATGGTCAGACATAAAATTTTATTCTTCATTATCATAGGGATGTGCAGGTTTTATTTAAATAGTGTTTGGTTATAATACTTAAGAGGGTGTATACCTGCTTAACTGGCAACGTCGCAATTTTTTTGGTTTTTCTTGATTATTTTAAGTAATGTAAATGTAATTTGAACATGTTATCAATTCATTCATTACGTTTTCGGTAGTTAAGCTGGCACAACCAAAGCTCGAAAAATGAATGTCTATAGCTTGTTTTGTAAGAAAATAAAGGCAAAAGCGATGAGTACATGAATTAAACGTAATATAAATGGTAAAAATGTAGGGTATGTATTGAACATATCTTTGAGTTTCATTCAAATACCACAAAATAATGAAGCAAGAAGAAAAAATATGCGACGTTGCCAGCAAAGCGGGTATAAACGCTCTTAAGTATAATGACTATAGCCCAACGGCACCAATCATGGACATGTTAAGTACAGCAGTACCCAATAATGGACATCAAAGATTTGTTGCTTTATGGCCCATTTTTCATGGACTTTACCAGTTATCAACATCCAGTTATTTTAACGTACAGTGTTGTTAGTTTAATTTTTTTAAATAAAAAAAGAACCGACATCAAAATAAACTAAAAAGCCATCAATAATCTTTTATGTATGGTACGGATCACAGTGAAGTCGGTGCCAAACCAATCATTTATTACTATTAAGAACCGTGGCGGCGAGCCTTTAGTTATAATCTACCTACATATATATTTATTTAGTCATAGTAATTTGTATTTTTGTTGAATAAAGACCTTTATTTACTTCAGGTTTGGCACCGACTTCAAAAGGTGATTCAGATGTGATCCGTACAAAAGATTATTTATGGCCTTTTAGTTTATTTTGAAGTCGGTTTTTTTAATTTAATTTTTTTATGTTTTGCTTTTTAGTGATAGATTTTAGTAGTGATTGGTGATAGTTATTAGTGATAGTTGGTTAGTTAATATTCATTTGTACCTTCTATCTTCAGCTCCGTTTGTTTGTCTGATGATGAAAACAAGACGAAAACAACTGAATAACTTTAGAAAAATATATAAACAAAACATTGTTAGTGCCTGTAATATTTGAGGGTTTCTCTCGATTTCCCTGGTATTCCATCATCAGATCCTGACTTGGCGATAAGGAGACTAAGGAACACTATAAAGAATATGACTAACAGTCTTAACGTCATCAGCAGAGCATGATGACTTCCATATGCAAATACTTAAATAGCTTAAGAAAATATATGAAAAACGTTATAAGTGCCTATAAAATTTGAGGATTGCCCTTGATTTCCCTGGGATCCCATTATCAGATCCCAACTTCGTGACAATGGGACCGTTTCAGGAGTACATCCTATCAAATAAAAAAAGAACTTTTAAAAGCGGTCCACAATTGGCGGAGTAATCGGTGAACATATCGGTGAAAGTCATCCATTGCTGGACATAGGTGGCGACTGTGGTGGTGACGACTTATCTATAAAGGACTAACAAATGTCGGCTCTGCGATTATCAGTCAGGACTTTTTCTTATATATTTACAGATAATATATACTTCAAAATAAGAGACAATCGACAACTTCTTCTGGAAACATCCACTTGCACTCTGTTGGAATTATGAAATGAAACAACCACGAATATTCATATTTTACTTTACATCCATTTATAAAATTACGACGTTTCTAAATATAGGTAAGTACAAGTAAAATTATTGTACAAGTCTCAATATAGATTATGTTTCAGTTACATCGATAGCTAGAAGGAAAACATTTTGACTAGAATATCTCTTTCTCCTTAACCTCTAAACAATTTATAATCTATATCAACAAAGCAAATCTAGACGATACATCCAATTGATTACGTACATCTTTATGTAATAATACTGGTGAGAATACCGTGTTGTCTGACGTTTACCACTATTTTGAAGTAGGTATCAAAAAGCACATTACAGCCTACTTTAGGCGATGGTTACAGACCAATTCAGCGAAGAAAGTTTTTACGCTCATGTTAATAAAATAAATCAATATTAATGAATTAGAACATTTAAATCGGGCAAAATTTACACGAATACGTGTTTCTGATAAATATCCAATGGCGTAGGTACTCGTATTGCGCATATGTTGTGTTTTGTATGTATACCTAGGCACCTTTTTAGGTTTCCTTACAAAAATGGTAAAAAAGGAACTCTTATGGTGCGCCTCTGTCTGTCTGTCTGTCCGACTATTAGAGCGCCATATCACAAAAACTACTCACGCTATCTATTTGAAATTTGAAATATTTATAGACATGGTCAGCCCACATGTATTGCATAGAAAATATTGAAAAATATATTTTTATATAAAAAAAATGGCGAATATGAGGGGGGTGCAAAAATTCAGAGTCTAGCTACTGGGTCAAGTAGTCTATCATGTGAAAGGACTTGCACATTTTCGATACATTTTTTAAATATGTTTAATGTAATTAGAATCTGTTAAATTCTTGAAAAATGTGAAAAAAAATCACCATTCCTCCCCTTTATCTCCGAAGTTTATCAAACGAAAATTTAGAAATTTAGAAATTTTCGCAATAGGGAATATGCTGCAATTTTAATTTTTGCTTTATTTAAAGCTCCTTCATGTATCAAACAATAGACAAAAATATTTTATCGAATAACTATAAATATAACCAAGATTATAAGCCATCAAACATTTCATTCTATCTCTTTCTATTAAAACAGAATTTAATATTGAGTTTATATGGCCGGAGTGCACTATGACGTAACAGTGCATGACGGACCTCTCTGTCTAAGTAGTACTTTAAAATGCTTATATCTTGCGTATTTCTTGGCCAAGAAGCAATACAAAAAAAGTAAAAACCCTATTTGTATAAATAAACAGATATTACACGAGATTAGCAATTTTTTTTAAAATGCGTAAAACCTATTAGAACATTCCGGGTGCGTTAAGTTTGCACCTCATTGTAAGCAATGCAATAATAGATATCAGGTGCAAACTTAATTCAACCGGTACTGGCTAATAAAATTAGCGTAAGTGAAAATTTGTACGGAACCCTCGGTGCGCGAGTCCAACTCGCACTTGGCCGGTTTTTTTGGTATGATGCTGGTGGATTCGACCATGCGAAGGCTTGTCGTGCGATTACTTAAGGAACTGTAGTAGAGATAGATCTTCACTCTCCAGTCATTTCCCGGACCGCCATAGCTTGACAAGTTCTTTCGTGGCACTCCTAGGGGCGTGGAAGACAGCCGGGGTCGGTATAAAGTGTACGGTGGACGGTGGAGCACCATGTCCCTGCGGCGCGTACACTTCTCACTCGCCGCCGCTAAGCCACTCAAGTTATAGTATATGAGCACCAATATAAAATGACTTCACACCGCGTACATCTTGCAGGAGCAGGGCTCTACAAACTCTACATTTTTTATGAATCACAGCCTTGACAGGGTTTTTTTAGGCCTACTTGCGATATGTTTGCTAGATATTAAACATGATATAAAATATATATCGTCGCGTCAACGGATGGGTGAAGGTCTTTTTATATTCGGATCTTAGACTAATTGAAGTGTATCTGAGAGACACGGGATCCACAGTTCATGTTTTACGTAATTTATTTCACCAGCTAAGCTGCCAGAGAAATTGACGAGTTTTTGTGAAAAGTGTAAAACGCGAGTAAGGTTCATGAGTGAAATAGCTGGGGAAGAACGTTGTCGTTACGTCAAATGTTGATTGCAAAATATGCACTTAAATAGAGGTTTTAGACAATTAGAGTTACATTTCTTAATAAATGATTGTAATACTTTTATAAACTAATTTTTAGGGTTCCGTAGCCAAAATGGCAAAAACGGAACCCTTATAGTTTCTAGTCTGTCCCTCTGACCGTCCGTATGTCACAGGCGTTTTACTCAAAAACTACAAGATATACGTACAGTGATGAAATGTGGAGTATAGCTAGGTGTCTTGTGTGAGCCGCTACTTAGTTTAATAGTTAAAATATCTAGGGGGATCAAGCTATACATTTAACCGAAACTGGAAAAAAATATCTGCAAATATCATTGTGTGGCAAGTATATTGACAGATCTTTTACAAACAGTTTAGGTATAAAAAATGATTTAGTGGACATTTTAGGAAATATTCGCCCCCAAACTAGCATAAATTGTGTGCCGGTGTGCACCTCCCCCCCACCCCTCTATTTTCTAAATCTGATGTCCAAAAATATGAAAGAAAATTATAATGATGAAGCTTAATGAATAGTTTCAACGAAAAATATTTTCTAGATGATCGGACATACCGTTTTTGAGTTATTGCCGAAAAACGGCACTTCTGTGCAAGAACACTTTAATTTTTTCACCTGTCGTGTGCATTTTTTCGTATGAACTGCTGCGGAAGCCTACACTGAGCATGGCCCGACTTGCGTTTGCCCGAATTGTACATAGTGATATTACCACAAATTGTTCGTGTTACTTACCGTAAACAAATGTCAAATTATGCATGGAATTTCATAAAATCAGCATTCCGTAATTTTAATAAATTATATCGTACTTTGATCTTGACATAGATACCTGTCAATCAAAAGTCTTTCTTTATTTTATTGTTCAAAATACTTGTGACAGAAATACTTATCACTAGTTATTTATTGTGGATTTAGTTGGCTTTAATTTAATGACTGCAGCAAGAGGGTTTTGATAAAGATACGTTCCGAATCTTGATGTTATGGTAGTCGGTTTGATTACTCGTAGACAATATAATGATAGTTTAACGTCAAACGCGAAGAAGAGCTACCTATATTTAAATACCAGTTACCTATCTAGAACTCTAGACAGATAAATATTTATCAGTAACAGCAGTGTATGGGTTCCAAGGTAGTTTTAGATCCAATATATGTTCTTTCGATCCTACCTAATCCTTTTTAATGTGTTCAAAACCCATTGTTAACGATCAGCTTTTCAATACTAAATGTTCACATTCTCTTAACTGCAATAGTTTCCGAGATAACCCGGTGTGCAGGCTGCGCTGCTACATAACTACATCGTATACGATAGTAGAGATCATTACGACCCGGCCACGACATTGCGCGAATTGCAGCGCGGCAAGCGTTTTATCTGTTCATTGCGCGGTCGAGACGCGCAACGAACTGGCGTTAGATGGGATCACACGCAATGAATTAGACAAACCGCTACCGCTGCCGCCGCCGCTCGATGTCGTGGCCGGGCCGTTCAGTATCCGGGCCGCCGCCGCGCGTCATGATATCTTGGTAAACATGGCTCCTGGCTCAATTTTCCCCTAAGTTGAACAAGACACACATGAATAAAATTATTATTTGGATTATGTATAGTTTAAACCTTAGGCCTTACAACACTCGTCTGATCTTATGAAACTCGCCTTCACTTGTATCAGTTGCATAAACTACTATAATGCCACCGACGAATTACATAATGTGTTCCTATAAACGACAATGTATCCTAGGTGTTACTAGATTTACTCGGCCTTGTCCATCAATAATCACATTAATTGTTATTGAATATCACGTCTCGTAACATAATTAATCTATTGGACGATATATGTTTTAATTCTTACTTTTTAAAAACCACCAACAAAATCTTTCACTTAAAATCCTGATATATAGCAATGAAATAATTGCTAGAATAACAAAGTCGTGTTAGAAAATAGGCATATCTAACTGGTGTTAATACTTTGTCATCTAACTTACTCTACGCTTTCAATCGTTTTTGTTGCCTACATTTTCTCTAATAACCATAGCATTTATATTTTATATGGTACAATGAATGATAAAATATATGGAATCTCATAAAATTGAATATTTTCCTCAGAGCAAGTTATATATTTACCAGATAATGTTATGATCTGTATGATTACTATCCGTTCTAGGCGTGACTCTTATTAATAATTTTAAGGATTCAGTTCATATTTAATACAAACCTGCATTGAGATAGCTTATTACTGATGTCACGTAATTACTCAACTACAGTGTAAATATATTACCTTACCTAGGCATGAAATCTGAATATTCACCTACGTCTATAATAACTATATGGTTTTGTACATATATACAATTAATTTGTAATATATAATAATTCGGCACTGACCACTCCTGTTCCTTTGCTATAGTTAAGCGTTTAGAGATTGTTCATTTATTTTATAGTAGGTACTGGTTTATTATTTTGTATTAGATAATCATCAGTTTTGTATACAACAATACGCACACTGTTTTAAATACTTATTGTAGGTACAAAACTTTCGTGATCTGACACTGATCGTAATCATCGTTCACTTAACGTTCTGTTCTGAACAGGGCCTCTCGGTCTAAGTATTCAAATATTTATCAGTGTAATAGTTATTCAAATCCACTAATGAAGTCCATATGGAACTCATAAGGGCATCGGGGCCCGCACTCGTTCGAGGATGTGTGGCGAGCGGCGCTGTAGACGAGGTCGCGGCGGGTGAGCCGCGCGCGCGCGGTCGCCGGCGACGCTGTAGCCGCCGTGTCGCGCCTCCTCTTGCGAATCAGTGATCAGTACTAAAATACGAATTCTGCATAAGGTACAATTTGTCTATGGGATTGACGACCGCACCCGTTCCCAGGTTGAGAGGCTCGTGCGCGGTGTGTCCCCCGTGCTGATGGGAATGATGCTGCACTTCTAAGTTCTGTAAACTCATGGTGTCAGAAGCTCCTTCGTCGAGTTGATCAAAGTTGCTACCGTCTAGTGATATGTCGGAACTGCAGAAACTGTCGCCGGAGTGTGTCGGATAATCTGTAACAAACACAAACAACATATCTATATAACTAGGTATAAACGATCCCGTGTAGTATACTTAGGTAGATACCTAATTTATTGAATTGAGGGCAGAAGAGAGGCAAGCTTAGATACATCGTATGTTTTTATTGTTTGGTCCTTGAGCTAGTTTGTCACTTCATTTTATCATGTTAGCGCTGTACAGCCAGTGTCATAGAGCCTGTAGCATCCAAAGCACGAAATATATCTCAACACATCTTTATTATATTAGGTACTAAAGACATATATTTGGTGCTACAGATTATTTGACGCTGACTGTACACGTGAAAACTTACCGTCAGGTGAGTATGGCAGGTTTGGATTCAAGGGTTGACTAGACGCAGAATATGATCCATCCAGACCTAGATAGTTGCCGTGCTCGCTCGATGGAGATTCCTGTTTGATACTTTTCTCGTCTTTATCTTTATCCTTGTCATTATTTTTATCTCCCTCTTGTTTTGCTTTCCTTTGGATCTTTTTCATTTTTGCTCTTTGATTTTGAAACCATACTTGAACTACTCTCACGCTCAATCCTGTGTCTTTTGCAAGGGCTTCTCTAACTTTTCGGCACGGTTTTGGGCTAACTTCAAATGATGCCTTGAACTGTCTTCTTTGGGCTGATGTCAAAATAGTGCGGGGGCGTTTCGGTCCTCGACGCCCATCCCGTGGTCGTTCTGAGTCATCAATAATCATATCATCTTCAGCATGTTGCATCAAATACATTTCTTTCTCAAAGTCCTGCCGACAAAATATTTGGCCCGATCTAATGACGTACTGCTCGCCTTTCTGGAGCGGTTGGCAGCACATGACACACACGAAGCATTGTATGTGGAAAACATATTGTTGGGCTCGCATAACCATCTCTTGTGGAAGCAGACGATCACCGCATCTCGTGCATTTAACTCCAAACAATCTAAAGGACAAATATGAATTGATACGAATTAAATAACAAATAGAAAATACAATGAAAATTACAGTTGAATCTAGAGATATATAACTATTTATTACAAACAATCGCGTAGTTCGCATTGCCAGTAAATTCGCCACAGCTCGCAATAATGCCTTAACTTAGCGTAGGAACACACTGCACCTAAAAAAGGCTGAAGAAGTCGGAAATGATATATTCCGAATTAGTGAGTGGGTCGGTTTGTACCTGTCGTAGTCGGGTTTGCAGTAGAGCTTGGCGTTGCGCGTGAAGCAGGTGTGCGCGAGTGGACAGCCGCACACGCAGCAGCTCAGGCAGTGCTCGTGCCACGACAGCTCCCCGACACGCATTAGGTATCTGTCCTGGATCTTCTGGCCGCAACCCTCGCAGATTTCAACTATCTTTTCTCGTTTGATACTTGCGCTCAATTCTGGGGAAAGGACGCTTAAGTTAAAAGCATCTTGAAAGTGAAAATGCCTACTTTGATAGATATTCTTATTTATTATTAATATTTTGTTCTATCAGATATCGTATATTTGGTACAAATTTCATTGCAAGAATCATGGTTGAGTGCTATTAGGACTGGGAGATTGATTAATTCCAGTCAAAGTCCAAAATCAAATTAGTCACATTCATTTTATTATGAAAATGCTACCAACGATGTGTGTGGTTATGTTTCTGTGTTAGAGCTCGGGCGTGTAACTATTTATAACAACGAACACAAAATCAAGCTAGGTACAGTCGCGGAATGATAAGATTCCTCACTTTTCAACCTTAATACCATCATATAGAGTCGAAAAGTGACTAACCTTTTCATTCTTCGACTATACATAGGAAACAGGTTCATACAAATATTGAAGGACAATAATAATGTAAGTAAAAAAGACTATAAGCAATTATTTTAGGTCAAACATAATTAAATTCGCTTTTGCACTACGTAGGTATATTTTAGTTACAAACGTACAAATAATTTAATTTTTGTGGAAACCTGCCAGTGAACTTCGCATGAAATGAATTGCGTCTCAATTGTCGGGGAAAGGACTGCAACGAATATGCTGCAGTATGACACATACACATGTTCCGGGAGTAAAAGTGGTTCAAAAATGTATTTTTAGGACTCTATCCGTCTGTCTGTCTGTCTGCGTGTTACAGCGCTATACTTCAGGGGCTGATGATGCTATTTTAAATTTGGAATAGTTATAAAAAAGACTAGCCCAATTATTTGAAATAATAAAAAGCAGAATAACATTTACCAATAAGAGTGGTGGGGAAAGGAAACAAAAATTAAAAATCTAGCTACAAGTGGGGTATTTGCATATTCACAATTTAGGTCTTATTTTCTGTGGTTAAATTTTGATTTGAAAGGAAATTGTTAAAAAGGTTACCATTCCCCCTCTTATTATCTCCGAAAATTTTGATATAATCGAATTATCAACACCTCTGGAAAACTTAATGTTCCCAATTCGAGAAAATATCAAAATGTTCAGAGTTACTTGGGCTCACAATGTACAGATATTTAATTTTAAGTTGTGGTGTTTTCTAAATACATATTTTTTCAACCTCGTTGTGACATTTGTACACTTGCCTCAACTGTATAGATATTTACTTTGGTCTATACAGATTAGAAAGAAAAAATAAAAACTTTTTTTTTAAATTTGCTTATTAATCCATATCGACCAAAGTTGAAATGGAGGTTAATTAAAAGTATAGCTTTGTTTCTTTTGCTCGTCGTTCAAAAGCAGCGTAACCCATCTGGCACAAAGCTTTTTCATAAGCAAATGCTCATTACTATGTTAAAAACACGTTGTGACGAGATATTAACAATCTCTGCTATTTCCCTAAGCTTTAATCGACGGTCCTCTAGTACAACATTTCGTATTTTAGTTACCATTTCTGGGGTAGTCACCTCATTAGGTCTTCCGCTTCGTGAGCGTCATTACAGCTCTGTCGTCCTCGTTTGAAATCCGTTACCCGAGTGTGAGCAGTGCTAAACGGAGGAGAAGAACAATAAACCACGCGATCCAACTTAGTTCTCATTTGAGGCGGTTTTCCGTTTTAAAATATATTATTTTTATACGTATATAACTTATGACAGCAGGCCTCCGTTATCTCAATTTTCATGAAATTGGAAAACTGCCTCACTTGCCTCACGCACACCTGAATATTATTTAGATTACCAACTATAATATGATAAAATTACATAAATTGAAACCGTAAAATATTTCAGATGACGTTTCTAGTAAACAGAGATTTTCATTTATTTTTAGGGCTCCGTACTAAAAAAGTTTATTTTTTTTATTCAAAAATCTTATTTGAACTACCCGGTTGCTTTAAGTTTGCACCTCATTTTTATTGCAACACTAAAGATACCAAAAACAAGAAATTGTATTTCGGGTCGGGTTATGTCATATTTACAGTTTATGTATCATATTTACAGAACTTACTATTTACCAAACGAAAAAATATTCCAAACCTCCGCATTAATCCACGCCGTGCTAGCTTCCTTGCCTTGCCTAAAATACGTACTAATTATGGTAAAAAAACAGTTACGTTTGAGGGTGCGCTCCTGTACAATAAAATACCGCCCGATATTAAAAATGTAAACTCATTCAACACATTCAAAAAGAGACTCACTGAATACATATTAGCAAACCATTAAAATTAAGTTACCAGAAATTATAAGTAAACACATCAATGAGTTGAATGAGTAATTAAAGCCAATTAAAAAATAATAACCTACCTCTGTACCGTTTCAATATTTGCATGTGTCAATTGTTGTTATTGTTTATTATCTAATCTTGTTGTATATGTTGTCTACCTTAAAATATGATTGCGCATTCTTGCGGTGACAACAACCAAGTAAACACATGTATCTGTGTTAATAACCATGTTCTCATGGAAATGATGTATATCTTATATGAGAATAAATGTCTTTAAACCTTATGTAGGATCGCGCTTTGAACTAAGTACCTATATTAATTTTAACTTAAACCTAGCCAGCTTACATATCAGCCTGTTATGTTAAAAGACCCCAGAATACTCGACTTTAATAGTAAATTGGCTACCTTCGAGTAAACATGGAAGGCGGCAATATCAGTCTGAAAATGCTGCGTATGCTTATGTGAGCTACCATGCTGTGAATAAATACTCAAATCAAAATTTCATTGTTATTTCTTAAAAGATTTATAACCTATCTGGAAAAGTTATATATTCTTAACTATACCTACTGTCATTACGGGCTCAGGCAGAAAAATGAATAGTGGATAAGATAATTATAATATAGGGAGTAAGTGGTAACCTCGAAAAGGCTGCTATGCCGGCGTTTCGCTCGGGTTCCGTGCCGTGACCCGTGTGACCCGGACACGCCCCTCCCTCTGGGCGGGCCCCCTCCGTATCCCCTCCATTCCAAGGAGGGCTTTGAGGCGCCTGTGCTTTATATTTTGCTCGCGACGCCATGCCATTTCTCCTTCGACTAACGTTTTTTAGGTAAACATATCTGCACTGGAATGAACGGATCTTTTCTAAATATCTTAACGTTCTCACAAATACTCACAATTGTACTTCTGATAAGACGAAGTTATCCGTCGATTATGTATGAAATATAAGCTCGACAGAACATCAGCAACCTTTTTATTCGAAATATATTCATCGGTCTCGGTACTTAATGGAACTTAATAAGTAGTCTTTGAATATAATTACATAAGTGTCGACAAGTTAGCTTAGTAGGCGGTATGATACTGAAGTGGTCATATATATGTACTCGGGTACAAATATGATCTATCTATCAAATATGATATTGGATGTTTTCTACTTATATTATCGATTTTATTATTATTATTATATTTTGTTTACATTTTTGCTCTCCATGTAGAGGTAACTTTTCTACCATATTCGCGGGCTTTTGGCTAAACGAATATAGCATTTCATTTGAAGATGTGAATCTGAAGATGTGAGTTGATTTCATTGCGAACTTATTGGTTTATGGCTAAAAATTTACGAACTATTCTGCAAGTGTTTAAAATGACAGCTTTTTTAAGCACTTTTCGTTTTCTCCTGAAATATTTCCCCTAGTGGGTATTTCCTTAGATCACGTATTTGACACTTTTCTATTGGTATTTGTAGTGATGAGGCTTTGTCAAATTAATTATACGAATTACGAATAAACGATTAAAAATTATTAAATCGATTCGTTCAACTAAATCCATTTTTTGCCGATATTTTAAATCGAATTTTTAGCTATATTTCATTACTGGGCAACTATAAATTAATTTAATGAAGCGTAGACAAAATTGCAAAAACGGAACCCTTATAGTTTCGTCATGTCCGTCCGTCCGTCCGACCAATAGTCCGTCCGTTCGTCCGTATGTCACAGGCATTTTACTCAATAACCATAAGATGTATATTGATGAAATTTGGAACATAGATGTCTTGTGTAAGCCGCTACTTAGTTTGATAGTTAAATACAAAACATATATATTTCTGGGAGGGGGCACTCCATACATGTGACCGTAAATGATAATTTTTCAGCATCTACACACACATCATTTGACAGTTCTTCTAAAAACAATTTGAAATTTAAAAAAAATGATTTAGTTGAATGTTTACGGAAATATTCGCTCCGAAAGTAGCAAAAATTGTGTCCCCCTCTCTATTTTCTAAACGGTACGTTCAAGAAATATGAAAATATAATAACAAATATAAAGCTTAATAAATACTTCCAACGAAAATTGTTCTCAACATGATCGGACATACCGTTTTTAAGTTATTGCCAAAAAACTACGCTACTCAGCAAAAGGACGTAAGTGCCGGGGAGATACGCTCTATTCTTACTGATTTTTTCATATCGTATTTTTTTCATCTGTAGTGCATTTTTTTGTATGAACGGCTGCGGAACCCTACATTGAGCATGGTACGACATACTCTTGGCCGGTTTTTTCGAACTAAGGCAGACTGAAGATTATATTTGTAGCTGTTTCCCCATAACCTAATACTGTAAACTAATTTTGATGCTTTGGGCTTTTGAATACTAAATTGCATTTTACCTCTTTATCAACATACTTTGTCTACGAATTTTATTTAATTTATTACTTTACTATGTATGTTATATCTAAAAATTACAACTAAAAAAATCCTTCTATTCCTCATGGATCTCATCATCACATCTTCACTAAAATTATATGGACCCAACTGGGATGCACCTACTTGCAAACAAAAAAAAGAATTTTGAAAATCGGTTCATAAATGACGGAGTTCTGAGGTATCAAATATAAAAAAAAATACAACTGGGGTTACGTGGAAAAAATATACACATCGATTTGAGAATCTCTTTTTTTTATTTTGTGTGGTTATAAATACAACTGGAAAATATCAGGCGCGGTGTATTCCCCGATTTCGCCACGTCGCAAAAAATTACCTACCGGTAGGCCTCATTAATAAGGCCTATAAGTGGTTGACACGCACTGTACTGGCACGGAACAGAGGAAAGTAATCTGACACCTCCTTATATTACTTAGCAAAATAATGATACCACCCTTATTGAAGTAGATCTTATTCAGTTCCATTTAAGTGGTTTTTTTTTGTAGAAATTAAGATACCTACGCATGAAAAAACATTGATACTTTTTCAATAAGAGATGTTTTAACCGATATTAGGTACTTTTTGATATTGTTTTATTACTACATGGACGGATAAAACGACACATAACGTAAAAGGGGCTAACACGGTCGAAAGTTTTGGCCGATATGATCAGGTCGGCCATAATTTCTAAATGTGTTAGAAAGGTCGATACCGAGAACGGGCGAACTCAACAAAATCTCTTTCGGCCGAAATAACCCAAAGACAATCGGGCGGCCGCATTGCCTACTTGGATGGTTTCAAGGCCAAGTAATCGGCTGATGAGATCGGTCACGTGTGGAAGGGGCATTTGTTTTGTAACTTCAAATCATCAGATTAATCTATACTATTATAAAGTTACAAAAATGAAATGTCAGTACATTGAAGACATTTTCAAAAAAAGGATTGTAACGGAGGTCACTAAAACGAAAAATTTTTTTTTTTGATTTTATGTCTTTTTGTATGTGTCGTTGTGGCTTCATCACGCAAAATCGTCTAAACAGATTTTAACAATTTTTGGTACACGGGTAGCTTGGTATCTCCAGATGGTTATAGAATACGTTTTACCCGCCTACGCTGACAAAAAAAGAAGGGTTAGGACTTTTTCTCCTCCGCGAACGAAGTTGCGCGCGCCTTCTAGTACACAATAATAACCACAGGCTGAAACTTAGAGGTCTGTGCAGCTGAGTAGTCTCATTGCATACGCTGGCCCTGAGCTTATTGCCACTTGCTTAAATTAAATTTACCACTGTTCAAAATGAAAAATGTATACCAGATACTACTTACTAACTTAAAAACTGTAGTGGCATTTTCTGTTTGGTTGATATATACGAATATTCTGGTAAATGTGTGTTTATGTGGCAATAATATTTTTTTATTTAAAGACTGACAATGGTACATGAAAAATCATGTAATCTGTTGCAAAAAAGTCTGTTCGAAGAAGCGTAAACCATAGATTATGTAATCCGTAGTAATTGCAAACTTTGGAAAAAATGAGAAAATAGATATACTGGGCACTTCTCACATATATCAATGAGTGGATATTATATTACTATTTTGCAATTACAATTGCTAACTTCTTTGGGATACAAGAGAAAATATATAGGTACCTACAACACACTCATCGATTAAAAATACTAAGATTTATCCAATAGCTTGGAAGTAAAAAGTGAATACATTGCCGAACAGGATTTTTCCACATACGATGCTGAGTGTGTACATTTATTTTAAGAATTAGTAATCCAGGAATGTTAGTAATATATCGGAGAAAAAAGTAGAATAATTTTGTTTGTAGAATAAAAAGACGATATGTAAAAAATAGTTGTGATTGTCCTCAGTAGTGCGAGAGATTCTCTAAAACGGTATCCGCTTTTTTTATAGACAAACTTTACATGGATTTTTCAATTCATCGAAAACGATTAATGGAATTTAAAATTGACATATTTTATTTTCAAGACTATTCATCACAATTTATTTTAATTATTAGAACAATGTGTACATTTATTTTAAGAATTAGTAATCCAGGAATGTTAGTAATATATCGGAGAAAAAAGTAGGATAATTTTGTTTGTAGAATAAAAAGACGATATGTAAAAAATAGTTGTGATTGTCCTCAGTAGTGCGAGAGATTCTCTAAAACGGTATCCGCTTTTTTTATAGACAAACTTTACATGGATTTTTCTATTAATCGAAAACGATTAATGGAATTTAAAATTGACATATTTTATTTTCAAGACTATTCATCACAATTTATTTTAATTATTAGAACAACTTTCCAAGGATGATTATTTGCTCGAAAATACATTTCGTTGAATATTCAAGTAACAGAATAACATATAAAACTGATTTTCATCTCTTTGATGAATTGTTATAAAACTGTTTTATTTTTATTATAAAAAATAAATTCATTTCAACCAAATTTACATTATTAGGCCTGGTTAGGTTAGTTACCTTGTGATGGTACCCCTTTCGTACGCTTTTCATTTTAATTTGGTTTACTTGATTTCGCATAATTTATATTCGCATAATAATATTAATAATACACTCGCATAGAAATAATTTGGCCTACTAATTTGATTGGCATATTACGCTTTTAGAATAATTTTAGTTGGAATAATTTACATTCGACTTATATACATTATGCATATTATTGTTTAGGCTAATAATTATTTCATATATCTTTAATAAATTAAAACAATATTTATTCAGGAGATAAGTTGTAAAAAATACAATACAGTGTATTACAGTAAAAATTAAATAAATTAATAACGATAATTTGATATTTTTAAACTGACCATAATTTCAACTTATCAATTTCACCTTAGGCAGGTCCGACATGGATTAGGTTAGGTACGAAGAATATCGAAATACGAACAGTGAACTACCTTGCGTCCCTCAGAGCAGAAATAAAAGCCGTCAACACGCTCACATCCCCCAGCATAAAGAAACGTTAAAACAAACATACAACAAATATCGTTGCACGAAAACAAACACAAACGTTTCATGACATGACATGCATAATTATAAACGAGTGGGGGTAGACCCATATTCGTCGTAAAGAAAATTACCATAAATTATGACAATCAGCGGAATTAATTCGTGTAGTTTTCAAAATTGGTAGAGGGTTTCCTTGACGTATTCTGATAACCCTCCTAAAAGTCCTCGGGTGAGGGAGCTGTGTTCACGTCACGATTTTGGTTTAAATGTCACTCTTTTCAGTTATTTGCTTTTATCTCGAAAACGTTTAAAAATACTGGCAATGTTGCCTTTCCAAAAATAAAAAAAAACGTACATTTACTACAAATTAGGTTATATTATTTTTTATTGGAGTTTATTATCTGGAATTGAATTTTGGTCAGGTTATTTATCAGATGGTCAAGAGTAGATTATCACCGGATAACCATCGAGAACCATCGCGCAGGTACTGGGGGGGGGAAGTGAAGCTCGATTAAGATGCGCATTATTTAGAGCCATATTACTCTAAAACTATACGTTCAAGTGGAAAAACTTAGAGGACATTGCCGAATAATTTAAGAACGACTTTTATTAAAATATATACTTTAATACAAAAAATAATAATTAAATTAATACAATCACAGGACACAACATTTTCTGAAACTCATAATTGAAAGTTAAATATGCTCATGAAATCGTAATAATGGTAAACAAAAAATATGCAGGGCGGAAAATTTAAGTGGGTTAGTGAGGGCAAGCTACCAGTAATCTTACCGCCACGCGATGATGACCTTAAAGGCATTGCCTACTTTTAAATGTTATTTTGATAAGCATATAGATGACAGCACATTTTTGAAAAAATATACTTTCAGCGAGAAAAGTGACTGTATAGGTATATTTTTTAAATAAATAAACTTATGAATAGATCAATTGATGTAATGAATAGTCGATGAAGTGAAATTAAGTACATGAAACGTTGACTTTGCACTGATATTCTATAAAAAGTTTGTCGATAATTGTAAAGATGAAGCAAAATATTGCAAGCAAACTAATGTGAATTTTGCACCAGCGTAATAGTACATTCTGATACGAGTGTGGTACGTGTGTAATTACACTCGAGGCTATATCTTGCAGCATGAGTCGTAGACGAGTGCTGTATAAAGGCGAGAGTGTAATGACCAATGCACACGAGTTTCATACGACGTTTTTCAACACACTTGCGAGGAAAAAAGCAAAAAAAAAACAATCGTATCGTACTCAAAATTTCGTCTAGTTTATACGTGCGTAACCAATCCTGTAGTGGTAAGTTTTACAATTAATCCGTCATCAGTACCTCAAATTAACGTACCTACATAATGATTATATTTTAAATATCATTGCTTGAAACTATTCACACAATATTGTCATTTTTTTTAAATAATCATATTTCAATATTAACTATTACATATGTCAAATCAAATCAAAATGGCACGCAGCGACTGATGCATTTGTCTATGCGCGCGCACGAGCGTTGAGGCAAAGGCTTATAGGCCAATCAGCAAAACATTAATAATATATTAAACTGAATAATTATATCAATTTAATACAATCAAAACGTTATTTTGTTTAGAAAACTTTATAGTTTATTGAAATTAATTGCTTTTTACTAGTACCTGTTTAGATTTATTAAAATAACCTAAAATGTTTCGTGTACCTAAAACCTATATGCTGAAGTTATGCTATGCTATGCTGAAAAACACGCGTGTGTAATGGACTGAATTATAGCCATAAAAACGGTGTAATAAGTGCCACTTTAAGAGCAAGTGTGTTAAAAGTACTTTGTTATTGTTCAGATTATTTTATTATAATTGTTAATGACGACTTGAGTAGCCATTCTGTACTGTAAATAATTATAAGGAAACCAACTTCTAAAAGAGGAGAAAAAATCAGCCAAGAGCATGTCTGTTTATGTTCAGATGCTCAGTGTAGGGTTCTGCAGCCGTTCACACAAAAAATGTATGAAAAGAATACGATATAAAAAAGTGAATTAGCAAGAGAGCGTATCTCCACTTACGCCCTTTTGTTGAGAAGCGCTGTTTATCGGCAATAACTCAAAAACGGTATAGGTATCCGATCATGTTGAAAACTATTTTTGTTGAAAGTATTTAATAAGCTTTATCTTTATAGTTTTTGGACTTTCCGTGTAGGAAATGGCGGGGCACAATTTATGCTACTTTCAGAGCAATTATTTCCGAAAATATTCACTAAATTAAAAAAATGTTTTAGAAACCTCAAAGTATTTTTAAAAGAACTGTCGAAATATGCGCCATACAATGATATTTGTTGAAAAAAATTTTTTCCGTTTCCGTTACATGTATGAGTGGACTACCAAACTAAGTGGCGGCTGATACAAGACACCTATACTCCAAATTTCAACACTATAGATCGTGCCGTTTTTGACGAAAATGCCTGTGACATACGGACGGCCGGACATGACGAAACTATAAGGGTTCCGTTTTTGAGTGAATCAACTTTTAGACCCACTCTTTTGATGTCTCTGGCGTTACCGAAAATTACCCTGGAGTTACCAAGAAATCCGGCTTCTGATATTTTATTTTCCTGTTTGATAAGTTAAGCAGACGGGACATTCAACATTTTAACTTACACCATTTATTAAAAGACGTCATATTAAAACGAAGCTTAATAGTTGTGGACAGATTTGTGTGGGTTTAAAAGTTGATTTACCCTTTTGTCATTTTGGCTACGGAACCATAAAAACCGACATAATTAGCAGAAAAGGGCGCAATACCGCTATTCGCTCTTCAAGTAATTCCCTCTGAAAGTTGGTATTTATTTGTTAAAATTCCAATCAGAATTGCAGGCCGAGAGAGAAAAGCAAGAAAGACGATAACGCGCTACGGGCTGCGCCGCCGGCGGCCCGTAGAGGCTCTACGGGCGAAAGGCTACGCTGCCCGCCCAAAGGGTTCATCGATAGGACACATTACTGCAAATCGGTTACTATTCATGCATTACTTAAGTAAAGAAGTTTCGTGCGAAGTTTAATAGTAGATTGTTTGACAAGGGGCTAAAATAAGCCATTACGACACGAAGTGATTATTTGGACGAGCTCAAGAAGTGAGCGAGGGCAAATATGTCTGAGTGTCATAATGGCTTTTAGCCACGTGTTAAACACTCTGCTTTTCACTTCGACTGCGAGAAAATAAAAAAGACTTAACAATAAACTTGCACGGGAATTTGGCGATAACAGATTTTGTCTTTTATTCCATCCGTGAATTAGGCGCCATGGCATCTTCGTCGCTCGATGATGACGACATTTTGTTTAAAAAACTTATTTAATTAATTGGAGTAATTATTATATCACCATGCGCAGATACTTACAGAAAAGTTTATACATTTGGTGCTTTAATATTTTTTAAACTAATAACGGGTATAGACAATTTTTACTGTTTTATGTAACGGGCTGCAATACGATCAGAAATTTTGCCCTTGATCAAGTTGGTTTTTGTTTTTAATTATTCGTAAGTAGTATGTACCTAGTCGCAAGTTTTTTTTCAGTTTCATATAAATTTGTATGGGATTATATGGCTTTCTCTTAAACCCTAGGGGCTAGGCTAGATGAACTATTTTAGTCTCGCTTCGCGAAGCTAATATGAAGTACTTTTTGAGCAGAAGAAGTGAAAAATACATTTTGTAACGGCGCTAATAACCTATTCTAAAATAATTATACTTAACTTGATTTATCCGCATATATTAGTACATTGCATTTAATAGTTAATATCAATTAATATTTGATGATATGCGACAAGTGATACACGCAAGTAGATCCAATTGCAAATATGTCTTCTCAATCAACCAGAGAAGTAGAGAACGGACAGGGCCCGGTTTCAAAACTAACAAAAATAAATGGCTGATATTATGACTACAACATCATAATTCATAAACGAATATTGGAGTCATATGATTTTACTCGTGTAAAATACTCTACCTTAAACGAATTCGTTAATGTAAGTATTTGTTTATGCATCGTCAAAGGTATTTTAAGTTAAACATAGTAAGTATGCTGAACCGAATATAAGTCAAATGCATACAATATACAAATTTATCTTCTATTTTATGTATGACATTCAGACTTTTGATACCGAAACAGGAATATTTAAAAAAAATATATACAATTTAATACATACGAGTATTATTTTATCTACAGGAATGTTCATAAAAGTAATAAATTAATGGTTAAGACGTGTTTATATTATTTTAATAACACATCAAATTTAATGAAGTTTGAAATTAATTTGCTTATTACTAAATAACGGGAACGAAGAAATCAAAATGAATAAAATATTAATTTCAATAAAAATATTATTTTAATTTTACTACGGTATACTAGCCAAATGAAGTCTTAAGCCTTCAAAGGCAGTTATTGTCGCTGGGTTTCCACAAAAATAACTTAAGTAAATCACAAATAAGTGTGTACGTATTCATATTCGACAAATTAATACTTACGAATAGAATATTTTTAGCATTCGTGCAAGGCAAGTTTTAAAGTAGTATATCACCGAGTGGGTACTGACCTGTCCTGCCAGAGCATGAAAGCGGCGGCTGCAACCCATCCTGCATCAGTCCCGCGTTCATATTAGTGTAAAATTCCAACATTTTGTCCATACAGTCCACGTCACTGCACCCGAGACACACACGCCGCGTCGGCCGAACTCACAATGGCGCGGCCGACAATCTTCGACCCACAACGCGGTGCCTCTCTCTGTCCCCTTCATCCCACCCAACCAATCAGGACTCCCCTTTTCTGGATAACTCCGCCTTTATCATCCGTAACCCAACCTACCCAATACAGATCAACGCTATGATATTTGCCGCCTGGCTGAAACGGCACCAACAAATCGTATTAATTCGTTTGAAAAAAGCCTATGTTTCGCAGCAGATAGCGATCCACATAACGTTGGAGCCACAGTTTTAAAGATATTTTTGCAATAAATTTGGATGACGTCGATGAAACAGTTCGACTATAACCGACCATATATTAGTATCGGCTAAGCCTTTAGTAGCAGTGGTATACATAAACGTTACCTCGCAGGGTGTCCGAGACACGCATACCTACATTGAAGCATAAGCCTATCTTCTTTCAGAGAAAAAACTTGTGGTAATAAATAAAAAAACTATAGATACTAGTTTTATTCATATATTTGTGTTTCTCATGTCTCTTTGAATTTGTAGATATTGATCTATTTTATTTATTTCAGGGTTGCTGGAATGCGAACGAAATGCAATTGTACACATTTCCTATGCCTCTACATGTTATCTACATTTAAATCTGTTTAGAAAAAATGATGAGGGTTTGATATTCGCATCTTTATGCTTGTATTTATTTATTTCATCCTACTATGAGTGAGTTCAGCAAACGTTTTCTATGGACCGTGGTTTGCTTTGCAGTTCTGTGGATGCAGCAGGAACAGGAAGTACTTATTTCTGTTTGGCTAGGTTAGTTTATGCATAGTTAGAATTTGTTTGTGCATAGTAGACGCTTTGTGCATGGTTAGAATTTGTTAGCCACTAGGGTAAAAATAGACACGGTATAAAAAGTGACTGTCTGCTTTTCTTACTTTTTTCGAGCTTCATGCCAATTTTATTAAATTATTTATCTGTGTAACATAACTGGGTTTGTTATTTAAACTCAAAGAAATATTTTAAGTATTGGACGCCTCTGTCAAATATTGTTTATATTTGTTTTAGGTACAAAAATAGTATCTTGTCTAAAGTCATCTGTATTCATTACTTTCTATAACCTCTACTAGGAAATGTACTTTGGGCATAAAGATAAAACGAAATAAAACCGTTTAAATATACTGAACCTTTATCAATACTTTTGGCTATTTGAAGTTTGTTATATAAAAACATATTATGTTATAAATGATTTGCGCATTTAAATGTGAATACAAGTATTATCGAACATTGTCCATCTCAGTTGGCCTATTAATACTTTAGTACTTTGTCAATCAAATGACAAAATTAAAATAAAATTAAGAGTGTCAAATTCAAATACAAAGTTCTAAGTGTGCTCAACATTTTCATTGGCCAACTATACCTTCATTAGTAAATCTGCTAAGCTATGCAACCTGCGCTGCGGTATATCAATATACTTATTTGTATGCTGACCTAAAATACTTTAAGCTTACATAAAACAGTGATCTGGCACATCAAGGCTAGCGAGAGCTCTCTCAGTTGGAACTCGGAGGAGCTTTTGTGCTTCGAGTGGGCCAATTCTCCCATTGAACTCGTACTTCTGCTTTCCGCCGTGTAAACAGTAGAGCGACGCATCGCTCCCGTGACTCGTGGATGCGGCATTTCTTCTCTCTTTATACATAATGAGTAGGTAGGCATCTACTAGTTACCAATAATATGAAAGGGCTTGACTTGCACATTTGTGAGCATTTTTTTATTTTTGTTTTGTGAATAAATTTTATTTTATTAAAGAAAATGTGAAAAAAAAACACCATTCCCCCTTATATCCGAGGTTTACCGAACGAACTAAACATAAATATTCACGAACATGATAGCCATTTATCTAAATAGCTATTTTTTTTCTAGTTTACAAAAAACCTATTTGAACAACCCGGTCGCGTTAAGGGTGCAAACTTAACTCAACCGTTACCGGGGAATAACGTTAGGGTAAGTGAAAATTTGTACGGAACCCTCGGTGCGCGAGGCCGATTCGCACTTGGCCGGTTTTTTCATATGTAGTGCATTTTTAGGGTTCCGTAGCCAAAATGGTAAAAACGGAATCCTTATAGATTCATCATGTCTGTCTGTCTGTCTGTCTCTCCGTCCGTATGTCACAGGCATTTTACTCACAAACTATAAGATGTACATTGATGAAATTTGGAGCATAGGTGTCGTGTGTTAACCGCTACTTAGTTTGATAGTTAAATAAAAAAATATATATTTCTAGGGGGGGCACTCCATTCACAATTCAGCAAATATCAAGGTGTGGCACATATTTCGACAGTACTTCTAAAAACACTTTGAGGTTTCTAAAAAAATAATTGGTTTAGTGAATATTTTCCGAAATATTCGCTACGAAAGTAGCAAAACTTGTGTCCCCCCATCTATTTTCTAAACGGTAAGTTCAAAAAATATGAAAAAATTTACAAATATAAAGCTTAATAAATACTTCCAACGAAAATTATTTTCAACATGATCGGACATACCGTTTATAAGTTATTGCCAAAAAAAACTGCGCTTCTCATCAAAAGGCCGTAAGTGCCGGGGAGATACGCTCTTTTTTTTTTCATTTCGTATTTTCTTTCATCTGTAGTGCATTTTTTTGTATAAACGGCTGCGGAACGGCCCATGAAGGCGAGTCTGGCTCGCACTTGGCCGCTTTTTGGTATTAACGGCTACGGCAACCTACACTGAGCATGGTCCGACATGCTCTTGGCTGTTTTTTTATATACGTTTAGGTTTTATGAAAACTGTCTTATTTTTCGCACATTTATGCTTGATTTACCGCGTCCAAACGCTCGTTACATACTCTTAGTACGCCTGTGATAGCATGGAATTATTATTGTGTTTTCGTTGCTCAAGCGCATTGAATAGCGCCGCGTGCGTTTTTTGCCCCATTGTACCCGCCTGGCCACTTGAAGTCGAACGCTGTGGTGATCACGAAAAATGCCAAACGTTGACGGGTTACCATCGGGGGTTTTGTCCGCAGAGGAAATATGCTTGAATCAGCCCGACCAATGCGTTCGTAATATTGTTGGTTATACAATCGTAATCTCTATTATAGCTTCTAGGGCCGTAACATTTTGAGTTTTTTAATAACCCAAACATTTTTTGTAGGTAACGATTGCCAAAATGCGTTTCGGTTAAGTACCGAAAGTGTCAGTAATGAATATCGTTTTGAGGATTTTTTTAAAAGTTATTACATATTAAATTAAACCCTGTTAAATTGTAATTTTTAATAATAATAAATAAATAAAATAATTTTTTTTTAATTGTAAGTTACCACAGGACAAATAGTTAATTTAATGACAATAATAATAATAACATCACATGATCACATTAACTTATTCTAATATGCCTCGAACAGCAATGCTGCATGTACGGGCAGTCCAGCCTGTCGGCTATCATTGCCAGGACGGTATTGGAGCTGTCCCGGACCCTGCGCACCAGGGATGCAGCGCGCAGGCGCATAGTCGCATGGAAGCACGCAGTGCGCGCCTCCGCGTTTTTGAGATGTGATTTTTCCACAGTAAAATACAATTATTTCCTGCTGTGGGCCTGTGTGATTTGTTTACTAAACCCATGTTTTTTTTCATATTTATAAGATTACCAAATATAAGATTTTCTTTTTATAGCCAAAAGCCAATTATGCTTGTAAAAGCATAAAAATATTCGCAAAAAAATAGTCGCGTGTCGCGATACCAACGAAATAAAATCACTATCATTAGAATGTTTTATTTGCAACAGTAAACATTTCTATTTCATGTGAATGCAGTATACCTACTCCGTTGAAGCATAAAGCATACCTATACGTATTTTAGGTGTGTACTTAATGAGATTATTCCCGGGTAGGACCGGACTATTTTAGGTGTGTATTTAATGAGATTATTCCCGGGCAGGACCGGACTATTTTAGGTGTGTACTTAATGAGATTATTCCCGGGTAGGAAAGGACTATTTTAGGTGTGTACTTAATGAGATTATTCCCGGGTAGGACCGGACTATTTTAGGTGTGTACTTAATGAGATTATTCCCGGGCAGGACCGGACTATTTTAGGTGTGTACTTAATGAGATTATTCCCGGGTAGGAAAGGACTATTTTAGGTGTGTACTTAATAAGATTATTCCCGGGTAGGACCGGACTATTTTAGGTGTGTACTTAATGAGATTATTCCCGGGTAGGAAAGGACTATTTTAGGTGTGTACTTAATGAGATTATTCCCGGGTAGGACCGGACGATTTTTAGGCGAGTTGGAAGCTGGTCACAAAAAAAAAATAATACTCACTAACTTTTACCTCCTAATTTTGAATGAGAATGATGAAAACAAGCTTTTATTATTAATTAACTTCATGCCCCTTTATAAAAAAGCTTAGGAGTAATCTACGCTCAAAGTTGAATTTTTTTTCAAGACATCAAACCGAAAAACCTTTTTGGTCTAAGATCGGACTAATAGCTAAATTAATTTCTAAAGCTAGGAGAAGAAGGTGCATACGTTCAGAATATCCAGTCTTTTATCATAAAAAAGAATATTATGACACTTTTTTTAAACGTTCGTAACTCACGACTGATATGACTGAGCGGTTACTACAAACTGACGAGAGAGGCGGGGTGAAATGGGGTCCCTCGTGGTATTGCCAGTGATTTTAAATAACTACTATTTTGGTAGCAATTGCGACCATCCGATCTTATCCAGGTATACATTACCTAAGAGTTTTGCACATTATGTGGAGTATTGTTTGTGGTAAACAGAGGGTGCCATAGATGGGTACTTATCTATACATCTTTCCTATTTAGAGTCAAGTGTTCTTTAAGAACCTTCGCGATAAATTAAAAAATGATCAAACCGTCAATCCTCAGAAAAATAAAGTTATGAAATCACCTAGGAACCGCGTCAATCTCACGTCGACGAATTCTTTCTTTCAAGATTTCATCCTTTGGTTTTCATAGTTTCATGTAGTAAGAACGTAGGTATAAATAAATATCAAGATGAATTCTTGAAAAAAAAACTGGAGACCAATATAAATATTGTAAACATGACACATGGAACAATGTAACCGGTTAAAGACAAGAATACATACTAACCGTTAATCACGAAAAGTTACTGACGTGCAAACGGCTTATTCTTTTATTAAAAAGCCGAAGATATGACCAAATTACGCAGGATGTTAAAATAGCGAATCAATTTTATCATTTGCCTAGAAAAATCAGTAATTTGATCAAGTCCCTGAATCATTTTAGTGAAATGACGAAATCAGTTCAAAAAGGCAACTCGTTTTTTCATTTCACCAGATTTGTTTCGTGATTTGATAAAATTTCTGAAACACGCCAGTGCGTTGACGTAACGAACTCACAAAGTCAACTCGTTTTACCATTTCACTAGACTCGTTCAGTGATATGATAAGGTTATTATCATATCACTAAACGTGAGTCATAAGAGACTTTATAATTTCACTGAACGAATCTAGTGAAATAACAAAACGGGTTGACGGAAGATCGTTTTGCCAACTCACTGACGTGCTTCAGGGATTTTATCAAATCATTAAACAAATCTGGTGAAATGAAAAAACGAGTTGCCTTTTTGGCAGATTTCGTCATTTCATAAACAGATTCAGGGATTTGATCAAATGACTGATGAATCTAGGTAAATGATAAAACAACTTTTTATAATATCCATTACTATTTTGATACTAGTTGTGTATGCAAAACTTTACTTACTACTTATAATAACATAGTAATTAACTATAACTATTAACGACAAAATCAAAATATAACATAACATACTTAAACTAATGGAAAATAAAAAAATTACAACTAGCTGAGGTCCTCTAAATCGGTTCCCTGCGGAACGGTGCCCATAAGGCTGGCTGCATTCCCCCGTTGAATGGCGATGCCTATTCTTTGTCCGAGGAATGAGCCAGGATCACGTGTGGTTTCAATCACTTTCTTTTTTTAACTTTTAAATAGTGAATGGGCATCCCGACTCCACGGTCCTAAAGTCTCCACTGCAAACGCCGCAAATATGTGATTGTGCATTAGATCAGCATATTTGCGGCGCTTAAGGGCCTCAGCCGCCGCCGCCGCCCCGCCAGCCCTCATTGATGTGGAGGCTAAATGAGACGGCGCTAGGGTATCCACACAAGTGGCATCCCAAATGAGTGGCCGTCCCATTTGCCAGGGGATGAGGGTCATTCCGTCGGGCCTCTTGCCGTCATCGCGTGCCTGACCGGGTGGTTCCAACGTGGCTGGCACGCCCGCGCTGTTAAAGGCCCGACAAAGGATGTCGTTCAGACTGGCGTGGCGGGACAGGCGACCGGCGCTTCTTTGGCAGAAGAGGCCGTGGTAGCCTAGACTGCCTACTTCAGATCCGCAGGGACAGCGGTGGGGGACAACTAATTTAGCTCCTAAACGAAGGCCGACAGCCAGCCTTAGGGAGTTGTTATCTAGGAGGGTTGCGCAGTTTCTAGAAGGGAATGCGTGGAGCCAGTAACCAGATTCATGTTGGGAAGAGGCTAGGAGACGGGCTTTTTCGGAGTTGGAGCTAGCAGAATCGAGGAGCCAATTTTGTACCTGGTGGCAGAGCGGTTCGTCCCACAAACGCTGAATGTGTTTTTTAGATGGCATTTCTTTACTAGGGCAGGCTGCTCGCCATGTATTTTCTGTCTCCAACAGATGTGCTACCTCGAAGTCACGAAGTGACGGGTTGAGAATATTTCCTACCAGGGATAGCGTACTGTGTATGGAAGACAGAAATGCCGGTAAGGCGACACTGGATATTTGCCTTATGCCTAGGCCGCCGAACCGGATAGGCAGTGATGCATGAATAAATTGCCTCTCGTTGATATTGATGTTGATGATTTTTTGAATTTTGAGTTGTATGATACTATCTACCTTTTGACAAAGATCAGGAAATTTAAAGAAGGGACTGCAACGCATTGGGTATGTGAATTTTGGGACAAATAGACAGAACCGAATGATGAAGAAGGCCATATATGAGTTAATTTGGAGTAGGCGGTCGGAGAGTTCAGATAAACGTTGAATTTGTATGTATTAATGTATCAGGGATCGAATCTTCGAAGACTGGGGCCCCGAGGAGGTGGAGCGAGCTCTTGGTCATTAATTTTATTCCAGGGCAGTTATTTTGAAAATCTTTTAATGTTTGGGAACTGTTTGGAGTGTCAGGGCTTATGAAAAGTTCGCATTTACTCATATTGAGTTCTAGACCGATTTCACTGAATTTAGAAACTAAAAAGTCTAAGTCATCGAGGACGGAGCTCGCTTCACCGCCTATGGTGCCATCGTCGAGATACCAGGTGCTGAATTTAGAATTTAGAGCCGAAATAAGTGGGTGGATGGCAAGACTAAGGATGGCGGGTCGGAGTGGATTACCGTCTTGACAACCAACTGCGGAAGAAATTTGGTGGTGACTGTACATTAGGTTAGAGGGATGTCTGTAACACTGCCAGAGGTAGGGATATAGACCGGAGATATTCTTTTGTATTTCTGTCAACAGGGCGCTACGGTTTACAGAATTGAAAGCATTTTTTATAATCACCTTGACAAGTACCTGCTCCTTGCAGTTGTGTAGAAAAGTTCGGCAGGCATGGACAGCGGCTTCACAACCGCCCTTCGAGCCGAAACCAAGCTGGGTTGGCTGGAAAATAGACTTTAAATCTTGGGTGATGTATTTGCAGCCTACTTTAGACGTAAGCCTCCTAAGGGTTGAGCCTATGGCGATTGGGCGAATGCCGCCGTCTTTTTTCCGCAAAGCACACAAGTTGGCTCCATAGAGAGTGGGAACAACTTCTGCATTAACTTTGCCTGAAAGCATAAGGTTAACGAGACGAGTAATGTTCGAAAGTAGGTCGTCGTTCCTGCCGCCAGGACTACCGAATATCAGATCTTTCAAGTGTTGGGTCGTTAGTTCATCTAGCCCGCCGGCTGAGCCATTCTTGAAAGACATGATGGCAGCCAAGACTGCATCTTCACTGGCTTGGAGATATGGGATAGCTGGGTTGGGTGGGTCAGGAAAGTTATGTGTTGAGGGTGCCGCCGGGTGCTTGTTTTGTAACGTTGAAAAAGTTTCAGGCGTTTCAGGTGCTGAAGTGTCAGTAGAAAAGAGTATTTGCGCTGCACCTTTACGATCCCCGTCATTTACTTTAGCCTCAACAACCTTGATTATGTCACGTTCACGTTTTCTGGGCGTGTGGACAGACGCGTCTTGTGAAGCGTCTAAAAGATTTGGGTGGGAACAGTTCAATTTTATTTTGGAGGTAAGTGAACGACGGGGGTCTTTTTTGGGTACGGACAGTATTTTAAATGCAAATAGAAGAAGGTTTTCCCAGCTAGACGGTGAATTCCTATTTACACAATCATCAATCGCTTTTGAGAACTGGTAGCAACGATAAACCTGGCACCTCTGGGAAACTACTGGAAATTACTGGAAAAGACCTCTTATGGTCGCTTAGGTTCGAGGAAAGTAGAGCCGTAATGTGATGGGAAGTAAAAGGTGTTGGTAACTGATGTAAAATGGATGTAGATGTTGGGCTGTTTACGGGTTTGTGGCACTTACCTATCTGTATTTGTAGACCTCGATTCCCTTTTAAGAATTTTGGATGAATACACAGGGGGCATTTTAGGAATTCATCCTGAGATTGACTGTTTTGCTGGCTGTCGGTCTGCGAGCATGGTACTGACATTTGATATGTAAATAAAATACAAAACACTTAAAATCTCTGCACATCACACAAAATAAATAAATTTTACATAATTATGAGAGCACTGTCACTGTTGACTGATGGAGTGTGGTTGCCGGAGCGGCGCGTCGGCGTGGCAGCAGCGGCGTTCTGGGGGTCCTTGGTTATGTAGAAAAAACGATTTCGGAATCCGGAGTTGAAAGCCTTATTTCAATATAGATGTTTTATCATCGTAGTAACAGGATAGTATACAGAATATTGTGATTATGACTGACGTCGTTAAGGCCGAATAATATAGACACGTTGAAAACGTTAAAACACAGATTTTCCGATTTCAGCAAACCAATTTTATTATTTGTGGTAGATTGTATTTACAGGATAAACATATTAGTTTCGGTTTTAGACCAAATAAGTAAATTAATACAATTTTTTGGTGAATAGACAGATTTTTCCTGTTTGACGTTAATGATCTTTTAGGAAAAAATAATAATTCGCCATTTTAACATCCTGCGTGATTTGGTCATATCCCTTAGAGATTTGTTCAAATCTCTGTTTTGGCCATTTTCCTGCGACATATGCATAATTATATATTCTTCATTAATTTTCTGTGCGACGGGTACGAAAAGAAAATCGCGGGGCGAAAGATTGAAAAGTTCAGTGTTGCCACTTAATTGGTTAACGTATCCGGTGGTCTGAGAATTTTTGATGAATAGGGATGATGACTGTAGTCAAATAATAATAAAATTTTGATGCGAAATGGTACTTTTTACGAAACAAATAAAAATAATAATAGTTCCATACCTTACGTGTAGCTTGTTTTATGAGTCTTTAAAGTTATTTGGGAAAGCCCATTTTTAAAGTATGAAAATAAAAATAAAAATAGCATTGAATAACTCACGGAAGAAAGAGACTAGATAGAATATATACATGAAATACCCATGAAATGTACGGTAACTTTTATTATGAAACCGTTCTGATAAACGCAAGTTTTAATATAGCTACAGAACTTCCTCATACAAGGTAGGAAGGTGTGACGTCACACCTTCCTACGGTTTAGTATGGAGCGTTTTTGGGAAAGTCCAAAAGTGTGATTGTAACGTTGTTGTATCTCGTGGAGTCTTTATGACGTTGAAGTAGTTTTCTCACCATTTTTTGTATAATTGAAAGGTAGTTCCTATTGTCCATAGGCTTGCAAGGCAAACAAACACAAACTACCTTGGGGAACAAAGTAAAGTAGGCACGATTAATATGAGCAATTTGAGTTTAATAGAATGAAGTTATTGTTGTGAATAATTTATATGTGTAATTGTGTTGTGATGTGCGAATTTTAATGCGATATGTGGATATTTAAGTGAAATATTTAATATAGTGCACTTAAAGATACATTATATGTTGGATGATTCGGAGGATTCGGATTTCGGAGGTAATGTTCATGGGTAATTTGTGTCGACTTGTATTGGGTGTGTGTATTTGAATGTATGCTGTTTTCTCACAATCAAAGTGAAAAGCAGACTTTGTAACGCGTGGACAAGAACCATTACAATCAGTTATATTTATGTACAGTTTACATATCCTCAGAAATAGATTCTCTTATGTACAGTTTACATATCCTCAGAAATAGATTCTCTTATGTACAGTTTACATATCCTCAGAAATAGATTCTCTTATGTACAGTTTACATATCCTCAGAAATAGATTCTCTTATGTACAGTTTACATATCCTCAGAAATAGATTCTCTTATGTACAGTTTACATATCCTCAGAAATAGATTCTCTTATGTACAGTTTACATATCCTCAGAAATAGATTCTCTTATGTACAGTTTACATATCCTCAGAAATAGATTCTCTTATGTACAGTTTACATATCCTCAGAAATAGATTCTCTTATGTACAGTTTACATATCCTCAGAAATAGATTCTTTTATGTACAGTTTACATATCCTCAGAAATAGATTCTCTTATGTACAGTTTACATATCCTCAGAAATAGATTCTCTTATGTACAGTTTACATATCCTCAGAAATAGATTCTCTTATGTACAGTTTACATATCCTCAGAAATAGATTCTCTGATAACTTCGTGTCTTAAAATGGCTTGCCATCCTGGTCATACAATATACTAATATTTAGGCGTCTATAACAGCAGTCTATAAGAAATATATGAATACTAAATATTACGCATTTTAATACACACTGTTCAGCTGACAGGCAGCGTTTTTGCATACCAATAAAGAGGGGTACGTATTTACAGCAGGTGGAATTTCATTTGCCCCCTCCGAGGGAGGGGCGAGTTGCCGTCAATAAAGGCCGTGCACCACACGTGCCACCGATACGGAAAATTCCGGTCGTTTCTTAGCTGGCACCCCAATATCAAACTACTCCTACAGTGAGAAGGTCTGGTTTAGTCTGCTGACCCTGAAGTCTTATGCGAGAAGGGAGCCGCTTTCCCCAACGTAAACACAGGGTCGTATTTTGTTGTAGATCAGTTCGCGAACAGAAGAGCTGCATATTTTTCAGACACGGGCAAAGGCCTTTTGCCAAGATGAACTGGCTCGATTTAAATGGTTGAAGAGATACCAACGTACTTAAATAATATAATTTTAAGTTTGCACAGGGAATTAATCATTATAAATTAGTTCTGGGTAACGCAGGCGAAGCCGTGGGTAAAAGTCCTTAAAAGTTCTTAATATATACTATTACATAGCAGTTAATCAAGTCAGACTTCTAGAAATGGATTAAGATAATTAGAAATAGTTAGCACGTCACATTATAACGACGAGCCCGTCATCATAGTCGGCGCTACATATAAGTACTCGTACAGCGCCGGGATCACATTCGGAAAACAGTCTGAATGAGTATTATAGCATAGCGCCGACACAACCTTTATCTTCTGAGAAACAATCACATAAAAGTGGAGTTAAATATTGTTTGTCCGTAATGCTCAGTAATGTTCCCGTTAATGAAGTAAAAACAGCCCGCGAAGCCCTTCGTTATAGGCGGTTCTGAAAAACCGGCCAAGAGGATGACGGACCATACTCAGTGAATGGTTCCGCAGCCGTTCATACAAAACTGCACTACAGATAAAAAAATACGATATGAAAAAGTGCACTAGCAAAAAAGTGTATCTCCACGGCACTTACGTCCTTTTGATGTGAATCGCAGTTTTTCAGCAATGGCTAAAATCGGTTTATCCGATCATGTGGAAAACAATTTTCGTTGAAAGTGTTTATTACGCTTTATCTTTGTAATTTTTTGGACTTAAGGTATGGAAAATAGGGAGGACACAATTTATGCTACTTTCGGAGCGATTATTTCTGAAAATATTCACTAAATGTAATTTTTTTGGGAGAACTCTAATTGTTTTTAAAAGAATTGTCGAAATGTGTACCACACAATGATATTTCTAGATTTTTTTTGCAGTTTCCGTTACATGTCGACAGTGCCCCTCCTAGAAATATTTATTTTTATTATTTAACTATCAAATTAAGTAGCGGCTTATACAAGACATCTATACTCCAAATTTCATCAATAAACATCTTGTAGTTTTTGAGTAAAAGCCTGTGACATACGAACGGACGGAAGGGCAAGACGAAACAATTAGGGTTCCGTTTCTGCCATTTTGGCTACGGAACCCTAAAAACATTATTTCCAATCACTGCGTGCCGCAGGCGGGAAGAAGTACTACACTATTGAGCAAAGAAAACACCCCCCGCCTATACAACGTCTCATACAAATTAGGGCCCATCTTAATTTGGCCGGCTGTACATTATTAAAGTTACAGGTATTTTAAATTTACTAAATATTAATTCGGCTGTCTCCAAAATACTTTGAAAATTCACCATATTTACAGCCAATGGCTCCCAGTGGTCACATATGTGGATAAACAAAAAAATATATATGTTAAGCAAAGGTAAGTGCTTATTATTACACATTTTTGGAGAAAAGCACTGAACAATAGAAGACTCGGCGGAAAATGAAATTTATGGATTGGTATTTAATATACTCATCCACAAATTGTTCTTTCCCGGCCTCTGCAGTAATGTACTATTATTTCGGTTAAATTACTCTCATTTCATATTATAATAGGTATGTATACCGTTTTTAGGGTTCCGTACCAAAAAGGTAAAAAAGGAACCCCTTATGGTGCGACTCTGTCTGTCTGTCCGACTGTTAGAGAGCCATATCTCAAAAACGACCTATGCTATCTATTTGAAATTTGGAATACTTATAAACATGGTCAGCCCAGCCCACATGTATTGCGAAGGAAACATTATAAAATCTATTTTTATTTTCTAAAAGAAACCACCAATATGAGGGGGGGGGGGGGGGGGTTGCAAAAAGTAAAAGTCTAGTCACTAGGTCAAGTAGTGTATCATATCAAAAATGTGTACATTTTCGATCTAAAAAATGTGTATATTATTAAGGTGAACGTGGAAAAAATACCCCCCCTTTATCTACGAAGTTTACCAAACGAAAAATCTGGAAATTTCTGGAATTTTATAATTTAAAATGAATATGACACGAAAATTATAACCATATATATATATATGTATCTGTCTTCCTTTTTTTTAATCACCAAAAAACATTTTTGAATAACCCGGTTTGGTTATGTTTGCCCGTCATTTGTATGTGACGCCATAGATACCAGAGGCAAGCTTAACTCAAGCGGCAAGTTAAGTCGGAATAAGTGAAAGTTGGTACGGAACCGTCGGCGCGCGAGTCAGACTTGCACTTGACCGGCTTTTTTTCAATAATCCGAATAATAATCTGTGAAGTTGAAATGTTCTTTTTTATGGATCCAAACAAGGAGGTACCTAAGTATAAACATTAAAACAGATATACTTAAAAAATATAATTAGGCGACATAATAAGGTTACAGGCGACTTAAAAAATATAATTAGGTTAAAATATTAAGCTTACCGTTCTTAGGGTTCCGTACCTAAAACGGATAAAAGGAGCCCTTATAGTGTGACTTTGTCTGTCCGACTGTTAAAGCGCCATATCTCAGGAACTACTTATGCTATCTATTTGAAATTTAAAATACCTAGTTATAAAGATAGTTAACCCAAGTATATTGCATATACAAAAAAGCTATAAAAAACGACCAATATATATAAGGATATCATATGATAAAACTTCATATGTACATTCTTAAACGTTTTTTTTCCAGCGGATAAATTCTGAGTATATTGTATATTAAAAAAAAAACTATATAAAACGACCCATGTATATATATTACGGATATCACATGATAGAACATCATTTTTACATTCTTAAACATTTTTTTTACGGTGGATACATTCTGATTTATAATCGAAAAAGTAAAAAAAAAGAAACCATTCCGTCCTCCTTATCTACGAAGTTTACCAAGCGAATGTTTTGAAATTTTCTTACTTGTAGATATCCATACTAATATTATAAATGCGAAAGTGTGTCCGTCTGTCTATCTGTCTGTCTGTCTGTCTGTCTGTTACCTCTTCACGCTTCAACCGCTGAACCGAAGCGTGAAGAGGTAGCAGTCGCTCGAATGCACTGTACTGGAAAGGGAAAGAGGTTTATATCTGTCCTCTACGTCAATGAGAAGCGTTCGACACGCGATCGTCTATCCGTCCGTAAGCCGTTCTGGCGCCGTGCGGTTGTGTAATGACGTGTTCTGTTCTTTACCTGGCCAAATTTACATTGTCATGTAAGTTTTTTGACTAAACTTGTGTGAGATTCTTAATTACTGTTGTTTTTGTCGATGAGTGTGTCTAATCTACTTAGTAGGTATTAACTGATAATCAGACACCGGTTTCGCGGGGGCAAAAATGTACCAGTGCTAGTGATTAATTAAAAATCGACTAAGTTTATCGACATCGATAAAAATATTTTTTTAATCATCATTATCATAACTAAACTAATGGCTAAGTTTGGATACGTTTAACTATGTGCAAATCTCTTTCGTTTATACTTTTCGCAACTATAAACAACCGATATCTGACATTGACTGTGTCGAGTCACTTTTGACAACCATTGAATCGTTGAATAATTCATCCAGTACTATAATATTATTTTGCATTCCGATCAATTAAAACTACCTTTTTGTTTCTTAAGGCGGCTAAAAATGCCTCGCAAGAAAAAAGATCATTCATCTTCATGGAAGCCTGACCATTCAGATATAGATGATAAAGGTACGACTTACTTTTGCAAGAAATGTAAAATTCATATATCACGAAAAAAGTTTTCCGTACAAAGGCATATAAGAAGCCAAAGGCATAACAGCGTCGCTAAAAACCAAAACGTATTTAACCTGGATTTGCTAAAATTTATTTTTGCTTGCAACATACCATGGACCCGGGTGGGAAATCCCATTTTCATCAATTTTATATCTGATTGCATACTTGGGAAATATGGTTCAGAAACATATATTCCCAACGAATCAGTTTTGAGAAAAACGACCTTAGACATCGCTTATAACGAGACGATGAAACAGATTAAGACTAAACTAGGAAATTCTAGAATGTATGTGAGTGTAGACGAAAGTACAAATGCCAATGGGCGTCAGATTGGGAATGTAATAGTTGGAGCACTATTAGAAAATGAAATGGGTACCCCACACATAATATCTAGCGTTTGTCTAGAGGAAGTAAATAATGTTAGTATAACAAATCTTATTCAAAATGCCCTAGAGACGTTGTGGGGAAGTAACCACAACAAACATAATAAAGTTTTGTTGCTTCTTACGGATGGCGTAGCCTACATGCTGAAAGCTGGTAAGAATTTGAAAAAGGTTTTTCCGAATTTAGTACACGTCACATGTTTGGCACATGGAGTAAATAGGGTGGCTGAACAAGGGCGATTATTGTTTCCTGCTGTAAATAATTTAATTGCTTATACAAAAAAGGTATTTCTGAAATCACCTAAAAGAATAAAAATATTTCACAAAATGTTACCGAACGTTTTTTTGCCACCACAGCCGACGATAATACGATGGGGAACATGGATGAAAGCGGCTATTTACTATAATAAATATTTACCAGCCATCAAGCAAGTCGTACGAACATTTAATAACAAAGAATCAACGTGTATATTAAAAGCAAAATGGGCAATGAATGATATAAACATTCTCAACGATTTGAATTGGATAGCCAACAATCTATCCATCATACCAAGTACCATTGAAAATTTACAAACACAAAATTTAATATTTTCTTCTGTTTCCGCGATTATTACTCATTGAAATAAAACAATTTAACGGATTATATCGCGTATATTATCTCATTTTAGTTCCCGACGCTTCGGAAGCTTTCCAGCTTTCCATGGTCACGGGAGGACTGAGAAAAGATGTATTTTCCTCTGTCAAAGTTACAATTTGTGCAAACTACCCTTTTTTGAAAAAACACAAATAGAGGTGTACATACATGCCAGATGGGCCTAAGCAGTAAAGACAGTAACACATGTGCCAGAAGGGCTTAATTATTTTATTCTAATAATTTACCAAGCAGCATTTCACAAATGAGGCGTACTGAGGAGAAAAGAAACGCTGCAAAGAAAAACTCCCAGGCTACCTTATTACTAATTATAATATTTAAAAAACAGAGACTATTAAACTTCTTTTAAACAGATAAGATATTTTACACCGTTCGGCAATTAAGATTTTGCAGTCCTGTGTCTCGCTTGTTCCTTGATGAGATGTATTACAGGATCGCAAGCTGGTGGTAGTGACAATCCATCTTCTCTATTGAAACCAAAGTTGTACGGGTTACCAAAGATACATAAACCTGGTGCTCCGTTACGCCCTATAGTGAGTCAAATCGATGCTCCTACCTATCGATTAGCTCGGCACTTAGCAGGTGTGCTTTCTTTACTGCGAGGGAAGACGGAAGCATACACAAGGGACTCATACCATTTTGTCAGTGAGATTAAGGATTTGAGACTAACTGATGATGGAGTTATGGTCAGTTTTGATGTCCAGTCTCTCTTCACATGCCTACCAGTTCAAGAATGTATCGAAATTGTGAAAAGAAGATTGGATTATAAATATAACAGATGGCAATAGAATATGCTGAGTTATTACAACACTGCCTTACATCTGGCTATATGTTATGGAATGGTGAATTCTACGGGCAAGTTGATGGTGTGGCAATGGGGTCTCCGGTGTCTCCTGTCGTCGCCGATATTTTCATGGAAGACTTCGAGGAGAGAGCGCTTTCATTGGCACCTGTCAAGCCGAGGATCTTTAAAAGATACGTAGATGATACCTTTACTATTTTACCTAGATCTAGTGTTTCAGCTTTCTTAGACCATCTGAACTCCATGCATAGTAAAATTACATTCTCTATGGAGTTGGAAAATCAAAATTCACTTGCATTCTTAGATGTGCTAGTAATTAGAGGTCCTAAAAATGACATAGGTCATACTGTATATAGGAAACCTACGCATACAGATAGGTATTTGAATGGCAAATCTCACCACCATCCCTGTCAACTTGCTACAGTGGGTAAATCTTTGTTTCAGAGAGCCAGGGGTATCTGCGACAATCAACATCTGACTGCTGAGTTACAGAATGTCAAACGTGCGCTTCGAGCCAACGAGCTCCAGATACCACGTTCCAAGCAGAATCCCAGTATGAAGAAACCAACAGTCGAGCGTAAACCTGCCGTATTACCATATGTGAAAGGGGTCACAGACAAGATCGGAAACATCTTGAAGCGTGCTTCTATAAAAACATATTTCAAGCCGTTGAAGAAGGTGTCTCAATACCTTAGACCCGTAAAGAGTAGCACCCCTTTGCAGAGTGCAGGCATTTATAAGCTGGACTGCGAGTGTGGTCTTTCATACATTGGTCAAACGAAACGCAGTGTATCAACTCGGGTGAAGGAGCACATAGCAGATGTCAAGCACCGTCGGTGTAATAGGTCTGCAGTCTGTGAACATGTCATTGACAAACCAAACCACTCAATTAAGTTTGATAAACCTTCTATCCTTGCCAAAGAAAAAATATATTTTCCCAGGATGCTACGCGAGGCTATTGAGATTAAAAAGCATCCTAATTTCAATAGAGAAGATGGATTGTCACTACCACCAGCTTGGGATCCTGTAATACATCTCATCAAGGAACAAGCGAGACACAGGACTGCAAAACCTTAATTGCCGAACGGTGTAAAATATCTTATCTGTTTAAAAGTAGTTTAATAGTCTCTGTTTTTTTAATATTATAATTAGTAATGAGGTAGCCTGGGAGTTTTTCTTTGCAGCGTTTCTTTTCTCCTCAGTACGCCTCATTTGTGAAATGCTGCTTGGTAAATTATTAGAATAAAATAATTAAGCCCTTCTGGCACATGTGTAACTGTCTTTACAGCTTAGGCCCATCTGGCATGTATGTACACCTTTATTTGTGTTTTTTCAAAAAATGGGTAGTTTGCACAAATTGTAACTTAGACAGAGGAAAATACATCTTTTCTCAGTCCTCCCGTGACCATGGAAAGCTGGAAAGCTTCCGAAACGTCGGGAACTAAAATGAGATAATATACGCGATATAATCCGTTAAATTGTTTTATTTCACAAAATTTAAGTCTAGAAGCCAGTTTGAATATTGTCCATAAGTTAAAAGTACATATATCAAGATTACGTTTGAATCCTCAGGGCAAAATTATTCACAAAAAACTTCAAACAGTGTTAGACAAAAACGTCGGCATTTCAACTTTAAAAACATTAAATGATTTGGTATCCGGAAAAGAAATAGAACTGAATCATATAGCAGAAATTCATCAAAACTATAAATTGTTTGAATTTGCTCCAATTACTACAGTTGACCTAGAAAGGTCATTTAGTTGGCTAAAATGGATATTGTCACCCAGGCGACAAAGATTAAAGGCTGAAAATGTGGAGAAAATTTTGATTGTATATTATGAAAATTATATTAAATATTAAAAAAGTTTATTACGCAAAAAGTTTATTTTTGTGTATGTAGTTTTCTTCTTCATTCAAATTCTTGAAATTACCCAACGGTTGTACATCATTTTTATCGATATCAACTAATAAAATTAGTTTAATGTGTCCTCGCACTATTAAACGTCAGTACAGATTTGCCCCCGCCAAACCGGTGTATGCTGATAATTCAATGCTCTAGGTCTAAGCATTTGTTTCTAGTTTGATCTTGATTCCAAAATGGCGTCAGGGTCAAGAGTGGCTCGTTTGGGAGATGTACACACTGGCTCGCGAGCCAGGTTTGAGTCCCGGGGAAGGACATAGGCTACTTTTTATCCCGGAAAATTGCCCTTATCCGCGATAAACGAACGGCGAAGATTTAAGGTGGACGAAGTTGCGGGCAGAAGCTAGTTATAAATAAAAATGAATATTACACTAAAATTATAACTTTAGCTATTTTTTTTTTTTCATTTTCAAGAAACCTATATGAACAATCCGGTTTCGTTAAGTTTGTGTCTCATTTGTATATAACGCTTTAGATATCAGGTGCAAACTTAACCGGAACCGGGTAATTATGTTAGGATAAGTGAAAGTTTGTACGAGAAGGTGCGCGAGTCGGTCTCGCACTGGGCAGGTTTTAGTTTCCTAATTGGTCAGTATTAAGAACGCGTTGCGAAGCGGGGCTGAAGAGACTGTTTAGCGCCTACCCCTAGACGTAGCGCGAATCTCGCTTGGATTTTGAAAAATCAATCTACAAATTTGCATGGCTCAATTCAAATAATTCCATATGCAAATGCTTTTCACACCAAAATCAACTTCAGATTATCGGCCATTGCATCATTGTCGCCATAAAATAGTGAAATATCCCATTGTCTTCGCGAGGCCCACGATTATTAAAACTGAACTGATAAAAATAAAAAAGATTCCGACGAATTAAGAACCTCCTTTTTTTAGGAATTGGTTAAAAAAGCGGCCAAGAGCATATCGGACGATGCTCAGTGTAGGGCTCCGCCAGCATTTCATACAAATAAAAAAAATGAAATAAAAAAAGGACCGACTTCAAAATAAACAAAAATGCCAAAAATAATATTTTATGTACGGTACGGAACACATTTGAATCACCTTTTGAAGTCGGTGCCAAACCATTCATTTACCTTACTATTAACACAAATGGCACGCAAGAACCGCGGCGGCGAGCTTTTAGTTATTACCTAAATTTAGTTATAGTAATTCGTATTTTTGTTGAATAGCGAACTTTACTTCAGGTTTGGCACCGACTTCCAGGTGATTCAAATGTGATCCGTACCGTACATAAAAGATTATTTTTGGCTTTTTATTTTATTTCTATTTCTTTTTACTTATCTTATTAAAAAAGAAATGCTTTTTAGTGATGGATTTTAGTGATGTAAAGTATTTTTAGAGCCCAAAATGGGAAGATTGAGGAGGCCCTATTGTAAATAAATAAGACCAATTGTAGATAAGACTATAGTAAATAAAATCTAAATTATCAGAGTTGGCTAGGTCAAAATGGTTAAGTCCAGTAGCTTGCTGGTTAAAAAAGAATACGACTAACAGTCTCAACTGACCCATAATATTTAAAGAATTTTATCTCTCAACCCAAATTGGCGTAGAATCTCGAGTAATGTTGAGACGGAATATTACCGTCTCTGATGGACTAGTGAATGGAGCTATGGGCCTATTAAAAAAGATTAAATGGCCGGCCCTAAGCGAGATCAACTGGAGGACGGGAAGATCCCGGAAGCCATGTACGTAAAATTTGACGATGAAACTGTTGGTCTTAGGTTAAAAGATAGTGACGGTTGCATGCATACCCATACCTCCATCATGTACTACGTTTCAAACGACAAGAGAATATGGAGATGTGGAGCGTCGTACGTTACCTTTAATATTAAGTTGGGCTGTTACTGTTCATAAGATACAAGGTACCACCCTCGAGAAAGCTGTGATAAACCTTGATAAAAAGAATTTCGCTAAAGGGCAAATATATGGTGCGCTAAGCCGTGTCAAACCTTTGGAACCTTTAGCTGAACGTTGCTATTTCAGAATCACGGCCGTTAACCGTTGAGGAGTTCTCTGGTTCTCCACTATCAGCTGCACTTTGCTACCCTGATCTTAATCAACTTCTGCCTCTAAGCAAAATATGATAACGATATATTGCGACCCGCGAATTAAATAACACTGGTAGAGCTCTCAGTGGTAACTGATGGCTTGTGTCTTCATCATCGGTTTCTCTTCACTAAATGGTTATTTTTAAATGTAAATGCTTAAACTACTGTAAATCGTCATAGATGTGCTCATAATATTCGAGGAATTCCTTCGATTCCTCATGGATCTCGGCATCAGATCTTCACCAATGGGACCAATTTGGATATACCTACTCATGAACAAAAAAATAATTTTACAAATCGTCGTGTAAATGACGGAGTTCTGAGGTAACAAACATAAAATGTGCTAACTTGAACGCTATTTGGTGAACATAGGGAGTTTAAAATTTAATGGACGACAACATGATGGCAATGCGAAGAGGCGCTAGCGCGGAGTTAATCTTCTGCGCTTGTCAGTGTGAACTCGCAGTTGGTGAGGAGTACGTTCAGTGCATGGTGACTTCTTGCGGTAAGCTTTACCACTTATCATGCATAAATAAAAAGATTACGCTGGCAGAGAGGGATACATGGGCCTGCCCTGAGTGCTGTGTCACTTACAAAAAGACTGGATGGAACTGTGCAACTCCGGTAGGTACGCCACTCACTGTCAAAAACATCTCGGTAAGGAACAAAAGTGACGAACCAACACCACAAAATCAGCCGCAACCGGAACCGGAACGGAACAAATGTGAAGGAGAGGGGATTATTCTGTGTACTCAGCCGGTAGGTGAAGCGGCACTCCTGGTCACGGAAATAAACCAGATTCGGGACCGGATGGGCATGCTTTCGGAACAATTAGCCGACGCCTTGTCAACTGTCGCAAAATATCATGCTGCACTCACCGATTGCTCCAACAAGCTGGAAATGGTCAACGAAAGGTTGGGGCAATTGGAGATTACATCTAGAAGTGCCTGTCGTTGCGAGAAATATAGGGGTCCGGAGCCTGCTGGCGACGCCATGTCTGTGCCAAAGCCAAAACGGAGTCGCAAAGCGCGGAGAAACCAAAAATCTTCCAAAGTTGTGAATAACGAGGATGTGTCCATCGATCTGCGCGACAAAAGGGCGGATACAGAGACGTTTCATGCAGCATCCAGGGATAGTGGTTTGATGCGGACGAGCGGGACTCCTACAGATGGAGAAATAGATACCGCTCCTACGAATAACGAAAGCCCAACCGCAAGCAATGGCAAGGAGGATAGATCCGGAAATACACGTTTCTCATCTCTGCGGTGCACAGCAGGACTCGAAGTTACGTCACGTAAGGCAGTTGAGTTCCTGAAATACATACATCTCTGGAATATGATTTCGGGTGCAGACGATATACGTGATTATTTAAAATCAATGTGTCCTGAAAAAACTTGCACGGTTCAGGAGCTCAAGCCTAAGGGGGCTTATAAATCGTACAAAATAGGAGAGAATTGTACGATAGATGCCTTTTGGCGGAGGTTTCGCCCGAGAACGCACGTGTGAACGCGTGGTTTTTTCGGAAACCACGCGACAGCCACCTCACGGACCCAGGTAACTCCGATCGTCAGGCAGAAAGTAGGGTCGACGATAGACGTAGTGTACCAAAATGTAAGGGGACTGAACACGAAACTTAGTTACTTTAGGCAAAACCTCTTATTTATGGAATGCGATGTCATTGCAGTAACTGAGTCGTTCCTTACTGATGCCGTCAATGACGCTGAGCTCACGTGCGGCGGGTGGAGCTTGCTGCGCCGGGACCGCGCCACGGGTGCGCGCGGCGGCGTCGTGCTCCTCGCTGCGCGACCAGGAGTTCTGCTCCAGCTATGTCGAAGATTTCGAAACTCCAACAGGTAAAGATTTATGGGCTTTATGCATTGTCAACCAAGTTATCTGTTATTTATGCGTAGTGTACATTCCTCCTAATGCATGAAAGAGACGAATGAGGTGATGAATGCACATGGTGGCAAGTTGGATGTCGTGCTGGTGTCGGAGCGCATCCGGGATACCTTAGTAGTAGAAATGCCGGGAGGAGGACTGGTTCCTAGATCCAATTTATATCACCCCCCTCTAGACATTTCGATTTCAACTGAGTGTCTGACGCGCCGTCCGCCGGCTGAACGGTTAGCTCCTATCAATGTGGACATGGAGCGGGACTGGAATTTCACCAAAGGTAATTACGAACTCATGTACAAATGAGTTTCGGAGGTAAGCTGGCAGGAGGTTCTCAGTGCTGGCGATGTCGACTGTGCTGTAAATATGCATTACAAAATATTGTACGAGATTTTTGACATTTGTGTACTCAAGCGAAGTCGTCCGAAGAAGCCAAGTAGAAGTTATCCCGTTTGGTTCACCGCGGACCTCATTAGTGACTTAAGGCTAAAAAGTGACTTGCATCGAGAGTGGAAACGCACCAATGACAAAGATTCTTACAACAAGTTCGCGAAAATGAGGTCCGAAGTGAAAGAACGAATAGCCTCTGCTTACGACGACTACATTGCCCAAATCCAGAAGAAGGTTAAGGACAATCCTAGGGCTCTTTGGCAGCATTTAAGCAGTCTGAAGTCAAAGGGCGGGCTTGTCAGCACTGTGAAGCTAGATGGAAAGCAGTTTGGCCGAGCCGAGGTAGCTGAGGCGGTTGCGAGTTATTTCTCTGGGGTATTTTTACCTGACACCCCGCTTCTCGATCCTAACATACAAGGAATGGAGGATTTAAATCGCAATGCCAACTACATCCATATAGATGCAATCTCAATGGAAGAGGTTGTATCTGGCATAAAGCGTCTGAAATCCAATAGCGCTGTAGGGCCCGACAACCTGCCAGCATATGTAGTAAAGGGATGTGTGGAGTTTCTAAAAGTTCCTATACACTATAGCTATAACTTGGCGCTTAGTGCTGGATCATACCCTCTCCGCTGGAAAGTCTCGAGGGTGAGACCTATCCCAAAGGGAAATGATGTGACTATCGTGGAAAACTACAGGCCCATTGCTGTATTTTCCACTCTGGCTAAGCTCTTTGAGTCCATACTCCACTAAACTCTATGCTCACAGGTAAAAACCATTTTTATGTGACGCGCAACATGGATTCAGACCGTGCCGCTCTGTTGACACCAATTAATTAATCTTGGCTGATAGCATATCTGAGCACCTAGACAGAGGCATCCAAGTCGATGTTCTTTATTTCGATTTCGTAAAGGCTTTCGATCGCGTGGATAACGATGTGCTACTGGCGAAACTGGATCGGATTGGTTTCTCTCCCGCATTGTTGTCATTCTTAGCTAGTAACCTACGTGATCGACAGCAGTACGTCCAACATGGATGCTTTGTCTCGGCCCCATACCATACCCGGTCTGGTGTCAGTCAGGGCTCCATACTAGGGCCTTTCTTGTTTGTGATTATGATAAACGACCTCAAGTCAGTTCTTCAGTCGGCTCAGTGTCTGTTATATGCAGATGACCTGAAGTTGGTGTATGGAGTGGAGCAGATTAGTGACTGTGAGTCGCTGCAAAGGGACATCAACTCGGTTTTTCGGTGGAGTGTGGAAAACAAGTTGCTCTTCAACTTGGCTAAGTGTTGCGTCTGCACCTTTAGTTTGCGTCGGCTCATTTGCCGATACAGGCTCAATATTTGCTTGGGTCCGTGCCCATAAGCCGTGTGCTCTCCGCTAGGGATCTGGGTTTGGTCTTTGATACGCGGCTAACTTTTCATGAGCATATTTCATCGCGTGCTGCCGGCTGCTATCGAAGACTGGGCTTCGTTATCCGCAACCTTCGTCACTTTAACGATCCCGTTGCCATCAAGGTCGTCTATAATGCCTTAGTAAGAAGCAAGCTTGAGACAGCGGCCATCATTTGGCATCCTCATGAATCGACTTACGCTTTGCTTCTAGAAACAATTCAAAAAGCATTTCTAAGGTTTGTATTTAAGAAAATGTACGGGTACTACACGTTTCTCTACCCAACTAAGTATCTCCTTGGGACCTTAGGTTACAACTCTTTGGAGGTGAGACGTAACCTAGGCTTGCTGACGTTCGCGTGTCGGACCCTGCGTGGTGACTCGGACTGTCCGGAACGGGTGACGCAACTTGTGCGTCTGCACGTACCAGACGTCCCCAGGATAGCCCTCAGACCGCGCCGACGCGATCTGTTGGCGGTGCCAGTGGCGCGCACCGCGTCGCACAAGAACTCTCCGCTCCTTCGTGCTCTCGCACTGATGAATGCGCTCCTGGCACAGTGTGACCAGATTTAAATTGAGCATAATGCTAGCTGCTCGGGTAAATTCTGCTAAATTCTGTTAACGATTGAACTCAAATTTTGTATGAAAGTATATAAAATAAAAACGCTCATGACTCATGACCGATTGTTTTTTATTATTAATAATAATCACAATTTAAGTATATTTCTTTTATTAATAATCATAACTCAGATAACCTAATCTAACCTCATTGAAATAAAACAATTTAACGGATTATATCGCGTATATTATCTCATTTTAGTTCCCGACGTTTCGGAAGCTTTCCAGCTTTCCATGGTAACGGGAGGACTGAGAAAAGATGTATTTTCCTCTGTCAAAGTTACAATTTGTGCAAACTACCCATTTTTTGAAAAAACACAAATAAAGGTGTACATACATGCCAGATGGGCCTAACCTGTAAAGAGAGTTACACATGTGCCAGAAGGGCTTAATTATTTTATTCTAATAATTTACCAAGCAGCATTTCACAAATGAGGCATACTGAGGAGAAAAGAAACGCTGCAAAGAAAAACTCCCAGGCTACCTCATTACTAATTATAATATTTAAAAAACAGAGACTATTAAACTACTTTTAAACAGATAAGATATTTTACACCGTTCGGAAATTAAGGTTTTGCAGTCCTGTGTCTCGCTAAGCTGGTGGTAGTGACAATCCATCTTCTCTATTGAAATTAGGATGCTTTTTAATCTCAATAGCCTCGCGTAGCATCCTGGGAAATTATCTTTTTTCTTTGGCAAGGATAGAAGGTTTATCAAACTTAATTGAGTGGTTTGGTTTGTCAATGTCATGTTCACAGACTGCAGACCTATTACACCGACGGTGCTTGACATCTGCTATGTGCTCCTTCACCCGGGTTGATACACTGCGTTTCGTTTGACCAATGTATGAAAGACCACACTCGCAGTCCAGCTTATAAATGCCTGCACTCTGCAAAGGGGTGCTACTCTTCACGGGTCTAAGGTATTGAGACACCTTCTTCAACGGCTTGAAATATGTTTTTATAGAAGCACGCTTCAAGATGTTTCCGATCTTGTCTGTGACCCCTTTCACATATGGTAATACGGCAGGTTTACGCTCGACTGTTGGTTTTTTCACGAGCTCGTTGGCTCGAATCGCACGTTTGACATTCTGTAACTCAGCAGTCAGATGTTGATTGTCGCAGATACCCCTGGCTCTCTGAAACAAAGATTTACCCACTGTAGCAAGTTGACAGGGATGGTGGTGAGATTTGCCATTCAAATACCTATCTGTATGCGTAGGTTTCCTATATACAGTATGACGTATGTCATTTTTAGGACCTATAATTACTAGCACATCTAAGAATGCAAGTGAATTTTGATTTTCCAACTCCATAGTGAATTTAATTTTACTATGAATGGAGTTCAGATGGTCTAAGAAAGCTGAAACACTAGATCTAGGTAAAATAGTAAAGGTATCATCTACGTATCTTTTAAAGATCCTCGACTTGACAGGTGCCAATGAAAGCGCTCTCTCCTCGAAGTCTTCCTGTTCTTAGTCCTCGAATAAGGACTAAGAACAACTTGGCTATAAGTCCAGTCAGGAGCTACACGTATTGAGCTTGTTATAATCTTATTAAGACAAATTGCAACTTAATGGTATTTAGATATGGGTGAGATCACGAGGTGGTCCAAAAATCAAGCTGTTTTCGTGATCCTGACTTCAATTTTCGTATTAAGAGATCTTACAAAAGAAGGTTCCTATAAATCATGGAACAAAATTATAAATATTTATGTAAGTAATTACATTTTTATAATAATGTTGTTTTCATCAAAACTCCTCCTTAGTACTACTTTAAAAGAGGGAAATTATAAGTTATAAGTCAACCTTTGTCTGTTTATGCCACTGTAGGAGCGCGTTCATTCATACATCATCATCACCACCACCGTCATTATCATCATCATCGTCATCATCGTCATCATCATCATCATCGTCATCATCATCGTCATCATCATCATCATCATCATCATCATCATCATAATCATCATCATCATCATCGTCATCATCATCGTCATCATCATCATCATCATCATCATCATCATCATCATCATCATCGTCATCATCATCATCACCCCGGCGCGCTGCGGCGGCGGCGCTCGGAGCGAATTGAAACAAAAGAAGGTCGCTTTGTAGGCCATGGCCCACAATATCGTATGAAATTATCATTTTGTGCCCCTCGTCGCGCCGCACCCGAAATGTGAGATTTCGGGGTTTCTTATAAGGAACAACGTCGATATTTCATTGCATGTTTGAGAAAAACTATCAATGATATTGGAAAGGGCGTCTAGCTTAATTTAATTAAAACAGCATTTGTCCCAAAATTAATTCTCGCTGAGGTATTACGGCAGTCACTGAAACAAGTATGAACTCAATATTTTTATTATCACTTTTTATTTGGCTTCGTTGTGTATCATTGAATATTAATGGAACTCATTTCTGAATATTCGAGTATCTTTTAATTTTTATTTGCACGCCTCCGAGGCCTTTCGCTAATAGAAAGAATAGGTATATGAAAGGAAACAGCGGGGCTCATATATTACAAACACCGCGGGCTGATCGCCGGATCATCGCAGTCTCCCCTATAAAAGATCCATATCAAATGCTCTTATTCACCGCTATCTCTGTATTTCTTTATTTAAAAATTGAGCTTTGTATTATACCCAGTAAGCTTGCTTTTACGACACAACGAAAGAGTAAGATACGAGTTTTAGGCGGTATGTCGATATGAGGGACGCGTAGCATATTTGCAGCATCCGCGCCTATTACTTTATTGTTGTATACACGCGGGCTGTCGGTGTCGGTCACAAATGTTTCCGTCCATGAACGACCGTCACTTTATTTTCCGATGGGGGCATCGAGCATTTAAGAAATTGATGCGCTTAATAAAATGATTTCTGTTTTTCTATACAATTTTACTTTGAAAATAAAAACAAAAATTCACTTACTGGCATCATAGGTATCTATAATGATATAACGGACCGATCAATGTCAAATCTATTTTCAACTACTCGTACGTCACTTTTAAGGTCGGTAATCGGATACGTTGTTAGAGTTATGATTATAAAAACGGCAATATTTCTTCATACGTATAATTTACGATTAGTCGGTCTGTAGTTGCACTCAATATGGAGTACCTGTTGCAAAAGTAAGCCGTATAGTAAAGTTTTCATAACCAATGCCTATTACATATGTATTACAGTAAATTTATGGGAATTCGTGCCTAATAATTAGAAAAGAAGTAATCTTCGACTGCTTTAAAGATATTCACACAACTACACACTTATTTAAAAATATTCGACTAGCATAGCATAAGGAAACAAATACAACACTGTGGTAATATAAGTAGGTGCTCGTATATATATCCACGTATATTTGTCGCCCGCAATTTGAGGCCTCGGGTTAAACTCCGATTTTGGGGCGCAACAGAGCACGTTTATTAAAACGGTTAAGGGGAAATGTTTTATTCTTCTCGACAATATCGGAAAGTCAACCGGTATTGCTCGACAGCCAATATTGAGGTTGGCGGGAGCAATTTGCAGGTGTTTTTTCGGACAATCGTTTTTATAGCGTCATAGGTTTTTATGTTTGTGTTTCTACAAGCGCCGTTTTGTGTTTTTTTACTGTTATGTTTCTTTTTTATTCGGTTTAACGTTTTCAGAAATGGCGCTAAACGAATGCTCCATCTGAAACGGCACCCCTTTTCAGATCAATAATTGGTTTTCATTATTCAGAATTCGCAGCATGTTATACGAGTTTTAATTAAACTTAAACTGCTCACTCATTTCTATTGATCGGATTTATTTGCAAGTTGCCGAGTGAACAACAACCTGACTATTACAACACAACAATTAAGACGATATACTAGTGGCCGATACTCCATACAAATGTATTCCCCCGTTTCCTTTTTCCAGTATGTATACTCAGATTTTTAATTCAAGACCAAAATTTTACATCAACGGGCGCACTTTCGCTGTGTCACTGCATACTGGTTGAAGTATATCAGTATTTTTACAATAAAACTTACCCTAATATTACTGATTGCGCGATTTCTCATTCATGTTTTTATGAAATAATGTTAATTTGTTTAAATAACCAAGATGAGAACTGTAAATTGTGACAGTTAAATTGTTTTATTTCAATGAGTAATAATCGCGGACACAGAAGAAAATATTAAGATGAGAACTGTCAGATTTTGGTCTTGAATTAAAAATCAGAGATTAATGACAACATACATATATGATTAATGTAAAATTTACTTTATGCATGTTTTTCGGTTTTAGGGTTCGGTACCTAAGAAAGGTAAAAACGTACCATAGGTCAAAGCGTAATATATCGGGAATTACGAACGCTTTAATTATAAGACATATCACACGAAAATAACTGTACATCTTTCTAGATTATTGCTTTTTAATCTTATAACATCCTTTTTGTATAATCCGGTTACTTTAAGTTTTCACTTCATTTATATGAATAGTCATAGATACAAGGTGCACATTGTGTAGTAACGGTACGGAACCCTTGGTGTGCGAATACAACTCGCACTTGTTTATACTTGTAAATAGATTAAAAAAGTCAAGAAAGTCAAATAGGTATTTGAGGAAAAGCATTTAAGAAATTTGTGTATTAGATCAAACATAATAGAGGTGAAAATGCAGCTTCTGTCAACTGTTTATTGTATTTTAAAGGTCATACTAATTTCTTCAGATTTTAAGAAATTTGTGCATTTTCTGCTGACGTTTGTGTCACGGCTCCGTTTTATGTGTCCTTTTTATCGATTCATTATTATTTTTCACAAGTTTCGCACTATAATCTTTTGGAGAACAAGTGAAAGGTAATAAAATAAAGGTAATAATAGGTAAGTATTAAATATATTCAAACGGATACATCGTATCATTGAGTACGCACTCATGGCGCCCTCCAAAGCAATCCCTTCATATTGTACCGTAGGTACAACTTGTATAGGTATAGTTCATAATGTCTCATGTACTGTTTCAAATCCCTGGATGCATATTATTTACTTTGTGCCTAAAGATCTGATTTAGATATCCTGACAAATACGGGCAAGGCCTCTCCGGATCGAAGGACCTACAATTTTCATTGAGCCCACTATATTAACAATACAGAAATATTTTTTTAATGTGGTACAATTTATCACAAAAAAGTTGCAAGTCTAGTCTATACCCGTCTAATATTGTGAGCGCAAGCGGAGGGTGACGCAGCTCGCCGCGGGGGTTATCCTTTAATGCCCTAATAATAAAATCCCCCGGACCGTACCTGCTTGAGCAAACTTAGAGATGGGTGCTGTAATGCCTACTCGCTAAGCTGCGATGTGTCGACGTGTTTGCATTTCAGATTGTTTTGATACGAGACATAAATAATAGAGACTGTTTTAGTGGGAGTTATAGATTTTTAAATATTTCGGTTTGTATGTGTTAAATAGTCATCTCGTGGAGTACTTAGTTTTCCATATGCATAGCGCGAATGGACTATTTCCCGCTAAAACAGTTATTTACTACTTATTATTATTCAATGGAATACAATCACGTCAGTTTTAGACTTGTGCTCACTATTCAAAACAATTACCTTGATATTTTACAATTCACGAGTACCCTCAAATCTTGGGAACTTCAGATAAATATATGACTGTTGATTAGTTACATGATGTAAATATATTCTTACCGTCTCATGTTTTTCATTTTAAGCAAAGAGTTTTTTTGTAAAATATTTTAAACTCAATGAATCTTGGAACAAACCTCGATTTAATTGTCTCGTTGCGCAAGTAAAGGACTCAAGGTATTTGGCAGTATCACTCATGGTGCAAGAGGATTCCTTGCTTTTAATACTGATTTAACTTACACGATTTTCACAAATTCTATTCGATAAATGCGTCATTCAACTGTTCTCTGTACCTGGTTGCCATGGTTTCGTCTCCTGAGTCACTCTTTATATGGTCAATTTTAAACCATACAAAAATATTTCTTTTTCGCCAATATAGGTCCATTTTTCAAAGGCCAATCTCGTCAGAGTGTTATTAGTCTAGATTTTTGGTATTTTCCTTAGTAAATCTGTCTCTATTGTCTCCTGATTTGCGGGACAGAATAACAACAAGAACACCTCGATCCACCCAAATAAACCTCGGCAGGCTAATTACTTTCAAACAGTTGAACCAATTTTCTTGCATTATGTTATGACTGACATTCTCGATAAAGTCAGCTTTCAACCACAAACAATAAATTAATATTTGGTTCACCTGTTCAAGAACTCTGATGACACAGTCAGACACAGATACACACGTGAACCTTATGTATCTTCACTTCTGTTCTTGACAAAAGGTAAAAATGGGCCTTAATTACGGGGATTATACATAAGTACATACTCGTATATATTTCTATTACTTGCGTTTGGTAATTCTTCGACGTTTTGAACTGACTGGTCTGGGCTCTAGCGTTGCCCTTGGCATAACCTTTTGTACGAAAAGTTTCGCCGTTGTGCAATCCATACTTCCATACTAATATTATAAATGCGAAAGTGTGTCTATCTGTCTGTCTGTTACCTCTTCACGCTTAAACTGCTGAACCGATTTGGATGCAATTTGATATGGAGATAGTTTGAGTCCCGGGGAAGGACATAGGCTACTTTTTCTCCCGGCAAAATACCCTTATCCGTGATAAACGAATTTAAAGCGGACGAAGTCGCGGGCAGAAGCTAGTAAAATATAAGTATCAAATTATTGATCACACAATGCCTCCAGGGCGGAAAGTTGAAGTGATGCTAAATTATTACACGATTAAGTCCCTTTTTGTTTTGTGGTGATAATACTAGCTTTTGTTAGTTAAATAATGCATATTCGTAGCATAGGACGTGCCAGCAAGGCTCTCATTGCGCAATGGGCGAGCTTCAAGTGGAACACCCTCTGCGTTAAAATTGACCAGCTGGCGTGATTGACAACCACGAGTGGTCAATATCAGTCGGCCGCTCTTAACAGCTCTGCAAACATCTCTCTTTGCGAATGACCTCCAACAGCGCGTCTGATATGATGAAAAAAAAATGCTATGACGTCAAAACTTAACATATTTGTCATAAATTACTTTCACTTTAGCCAATTTCAATTAAAATATATATCCTATTACAGATACACACACAGATTATATATAATGTATAAGGAATAAATATAATTAACTGAAACGCGACAAGACCCTAGGTCCCTAACCTATCCGTTAACTATCGTAGGCATAAAATTTTCAACGTGCATATGTTCATTAATAAGTATCGTATTCATGGATTCATGGCCATAAACATGTCAACCATTTTATTCGACATTATAATACGATAAACGATGAGTTATTGACACTTGGAATTAGTCGTATAGCACCCGAGTTTTCCCAATGGAACAACATTTTTCTCAAACATGCAATGAAATGTCGTCATTACGTGCGATAAAAACAGGCTTCAAAGTATCACGTTTCGGGAGGAACAATTTGAGAGAACTGTAAAGGAATTTTATACGAAACTGAAGGCCTAGGCCGGGAATTTTTTTTTTTTTCATTTTACTGTAAACATGGCGCCTGTGTTCTAGAACAGATTAAACAGCTGTTTTTTTTCTTGTGGCAGAATTGTTATCGGATCTATATATATAAATGTCTTAACTCTTTTTTTCGACCGCGTAGTCGGGTAAAAAATATCCTATAATCATCTGTGGATACCAAGTTACCCGTGTACTAAAAATAGTTGAAATCCGTTTAGCCGATTAGACGTGATGAAGCCACAACGACACACACAAAATCCAAATAGTGCTTTAATTTTTTTTTAAATACGTTCTATGTACAGACATTTCATTTTTACAACTTTATAATATCATAGCTATAAATAATGGCTCTAACTATTTGTATATGTAATTTGGTATGTGAACCCGGCTTTGCTTTAAAAACAAAGAATCGTGCACCCACCGCTCAGCAAGCGAGTAAAGCTCAGGTTCTATCAACTTCGTTTGAATTAGCCGCACTTACCAGTAAATGTTAGCTCGGCTATATGAATTGCTGAACCTTTAAAAATAATTTATATTCATATTCCTTCATATTCATATTTATTGGTAGTATTAGTTTACAAGTCAATAGTTATTAATTACATTATTATATAATTTATTTAAATATAAATTTGATATATTTAATTATTATTTTAGGAAAATTATTTGCATGGCTAACGTAGCCTAAAACATAGAAGATACATAAATATGATGTACTAGAGAATTGCAGTTCTTTTAAAATTCTAAACAAAACTCTGGGATAGCATATCTCTAACTGTTACGGTTGCCCCACAGTAACCATTTTTTGAATTAAAACTTTAATACCAAATAATGTGTTATTTGCGACCTTATTTAGTCTTATTCAGTATTGATACTAATAAAAAAAAGTAATCTAGGGCATTAAATATAGATTATAAATCACAGTATATCTGTCTAAGCAATACTTTCTAGAAGATATCAAAGATGAATGAAATGAAATAAAAACATTTTTCCGCTTAGCCGCCACACAGGCCACCCCGGCCAGGTACATAATATGATCAAAACGTTTTGAGGAAGCTTTGTTAGAATAAAGTAGTAGAACTTTCGGGTAAATCCAATACGGATTTTGGACTGCTGATTCCTACAAATATAACGAATGCTGGATTAACTAACGCAGAATACACAACAGAAACTTCCTACAATCAGTCTAAGCTATTACAAATTGTAGCTCGAGATTAACATCGGTCCAAAAGAAGTTTACGAGACGTTAATAACATCAAATGACAGGAAAGAAGGCCAACTGTATTATCTTGATGCTCCCGGAGGTACAGGAATAACGTCCCTTATCAACTTACTCCTTGAAAAAAAAGATCTATTGGCAAAATTGAATCGGCTGTAGCATCATTCGGGATTGCAGCTACGCGTTTGAAAGGAGGCCGAGCCCCACATGCAACATTTAAACTTCCACTTAAAATTGGCACTGAAGATACTGTGGGACTGTTTGTAGCATTTCGAAACAGAGTAATACCAGAAAATTAATACGTGACGTGACTGCTCATTGATAGTTTGCGACTAAGCTACCATGTCAAACAAGACTTCCATTGAAGCATTAGACAGAACAATGCGTGATTTCCAAACGAACTCACCCATGGATGCACGATATTATTCTCAGGTGACTTTCGTTAAATCTTATACCAGTTGTAAAAAGGGGGAAGCGTGCTGATGAAATCAATGCTTTATTCGCTCTGGCCGTGTGCTAAAAAAATCGAACTCAAGAGAGTTTCGTTGTCGGATCACGAAAGCCGGGAATTTGCAGAATTGTTGCTCAAATTAGGGAATGGACAGATGCCACAAAACAATGGGAGCGATAGTCTAGAGAATCAAAATCTTTGCATTTTAGTAAGTGATCTCCAAGAATGAGTCAACAATGTTTATCCATAAGTTACTAACATAAGTTCTCAGACTATAACGTGGTTCAAGAAGAGAGCTATTTTGTCACCTACTAACGATCAAGTATGTAACGTAAACGACCTCAGAATCTCGAAATTAATACCCAAACACAAAACACCTCTATAGACACACTGGTGGACCAGGAAGAGGCTGTACATTTTTGCAACAGAATTTCTCAATTGCTTGCAACCTTCTGGATTGCAACCACATAAATTGGTTTTAAAAGAAGGGTGTCTTGTTATTTTTAACCGACTTCCAAAGAAGGAGGAGGTTATATGTTCGATATGTATGTTCACCGATTACTCCACCAATTGTGGGCCGATTCTAAAAATTATTTTTTTATTTGAAAGGATAAATATACTCCCGAGGTGGTCCCGTTGCCACCAAGTTGGGATCTGATGATGGGATCCCAGGGAAATCGAGGGCAATCCTCAGATTTTATAGGCACTTATAACGTTTTTCATATATTTTCTTAAGCTATTTAAGTATTTGCATATGGTAGTCATCATCTCATCATGCTGAGCTGATGACGGAAGGTACAACTCCTTAATAGTTAAGAGTTAGAAGATAATTCTTAAAAAAAAACATCTATTATAGGTAGATACGTTAAAGCTGTTAGTCATATTCTTTTTAGTGTGTCCCTGAAGTAGTCTACTTCAAAATAAACTAAAAAGCCATAAATAATCTTTTATGTACGGTATGGATCACATTTGAATCACCTTTTGAAGTCGGTGCCAAACCTGAAGTAAATAGAGTTGTTTATTCAACAAGAATACGAATTCCTATGACAAAATATATATGTAGGTAGATAATAACTAAAGGCTCGCCGCCGCGGTTCTTAATAGTAATAAATGAATGGTTTGGCACCGACTTCAAAAGGTGATTCAAATGTGATCCGTACCGTACATAAAATATTATTTATGGCTTTTTAATTTATTTTGAAGTCGGTTATTTTAAAAAGTTAGCTACAAATAAAGTTCATAGGGAAATTGTATAGTTCACATTTTCTTTTTTTTCTAAATTGCACCCGTGCGATGTCGGGGCGGATACGCTAGTTATTTTATAAATAACTCTTTGTAGTCGCAGAACGTCTAACAACAAGGCATTTTTTAAGTTTTCGCTTAAATAGTAGTGCACTTTGCCCAGCAACAATGTCCTCCGGGAGATGATAGTACACCTCTGATGTGGACAAGTTTTTGGGACATGGCCAGTTTGTGTTGTACTTTTTTTGTTTAATTAGGTATAAGTACATACATTGTTAAATACGAGTTTTTTGCTGGTCTTTGGAGGCCTAAAACTAATTCGTATAATAATTTCGCATGTAGCGATAAAACGAGATAGATTTCTCATTTACAAATGGAATGTGATGAGTTAATAGTGTGTAGATTAATATTAGACAAAAGTATTAGATATGTGAAGTAGCGAAGAGTTAGCAATTTTAGAAATAGCGTGTTAAAGTAAGGTGGGTGGACCATGGAAGCCCATGCTCCTTTGAACCCCAACTATGAGAAAGTCATAGTTATTGTCGTGTGATGACAAATTCCTTCCACTGACACTAAGCTCCATCAAACTTAAGATAAAGACGCGGCGGCGAGTCGCTCGCGTCGCTATTTTGTGAGTGAAGACCCTCGCTTCGTAGACTTCGGTCGTCGATGTTAAAATTGTAATTCGCGCGCACAGCAAAAGGATTTTTTTAATATAAATAACCTATTATTATCTTTTTTTTTTAAACTGTTAATTTTTCATATAAGTATTTGTTATGGTACTAAAGAAAGAGATAATAATTTTGCTTCGATTTCAGGTAAAATATTGGTAGTGTTCCTATGAAAGCCGGTGGTTCCTTATAAGGCCAATCAAAAATTTGACGGTTGGCCTTGCTAGGCCATGTACCCTAGCAAGGCCAACCGCCTTATTAGGAACATTTACAAATCATGTAAATATGAACGCTTAGTTTTTAGTTCAAATACGTACCGGGAAAGTTGAAACAATGCTTTATGTTTAAAATTTTATTATTGATAAGGTTATTCAACTTTTTAACTCAGACTGAATAGACATTGGCCTTACAAAGAACGGACCCATAAGAGAGCGATTTATACGTCATTTTTTTTTAAATTATTTTATTCTAAAACGCATTGCCAGTTTTTTTGTCATCGATATAATGCTCTTTACTATATTTTTTAAATAATTTCGATTAACATATTCTTAGTTATACGTTGGTGTTCAAGGAATGTTCGTTGAGTTTTTTTAAGAAGATATAATATGTTGAGCATTTAATGTTACGTTTAAATGATAGAGCTTTATATGTAGTTTTAGTAAAAGCGGATATTTTGATTATTACAACTCTAGTTTTAACTTGAACGACTGATTTATAATCTTGGCCTTGTATGGAGCCCTGTTCCTTGCAAGGCCGTTTGGAAGAGCTTAATAAAAGTTAAGTTTAATAAATAGTGTTTGCATCTAGAATAAAAAAAAGTAATTTATATGTTACACAATAAAACAAAGTGTTATTTAATACGTTGTTTCTTTCATTTATCCAGTAAATGACCGAATAAAAACTGTTTATTCGTTACAGTGGCCTTCCATGGTCCTCCCACCTTATGTTCAAATTACCTTTTGAGTGATTGGGAGTAAGACAGAAATGTGGGGAAGGCCGAAAGGTTGACGTTATTTCAACAAACTTAAGCGCATTTGCGGTAAAATGTTTGGTCTTTTCCATACTTTCGCCTTACCCCTAATAACCTTAGCAGTTTTTTTGTTTCAATGTTCTCACCATAGTTATTTTTGGTGGTATGTTTCAGCCGCGGCATAGCACCGCACTCCTGACTGCCGCTGCCATACGAGTAGCATACTGAGCGATCACTGTTTGATTGCGTCCCAGCATAAAATCAGGAGCCATTTGGGGCGGCGGGTCTAAGCAGCGATTGTTTAAATTGCGTCTTCCCACGACTATTACTTTCAGTTGTACAAGATAGATTAATATTACAGCTAAGCTTTCAGCTTCTAGTCTTCTAGCTGTAAGGTACAGTCAGCATCATATAGTTAGTAACAGTCAAAGTGGCCAAATATATCGTAACACATCCTTACTGCTGTGCAAATATTTGGCTACCTTGGTCGCTACGAACTATTTGATGCTGACTGTACTGGAATCAGATTGAAACAAAAACAAATAAATATTGCAAATATTTTATTGCAATTGATAATATTTAAACCTCCGTGTGAACTAATCGCTCCCTTGTTCGCATTCACCGACCACTTTGTAGCAGTTAGGCTGGACAGGTAGCGCCGCGCCCGCCCTCGGCACGCGTGGGAACGCGCGAGCGCATCCCATAGCGCAGATAACATCTATATTGGCACTTGTGTCGCTTTGTTGATAACGATCCGGTCGGAAAGTCGAACGCTCTCGACGGGGGATGATGAGATGAAAACTAAACACGTGCCGACAGCTTTTTTAAAACGTTGTTGAAATTAATCTCTGATGTGTCAATCTGTATTTGTCAATGTTGAGTACAACATAGATATCGAATGAGGACGTCGTTTAAAAAGGTACTGTTCTATTATACACTTGTGCACTGTCGAATATAATAAGTCTAATTGATTTCAAGATAACCAAATAATAATTACAACGCAATAACGATAAGCTTTAACAGGTACCTTTTAATCTAAATTCCAACAGCAGCTCATGATTTATATTTAGCTGTAATAGTAGAATAAAAAGAAGTATAGGTGTTACCCTCCTCAATCATAGTGCCGATCCGTTGCTATTTCGTTACGTAAAAACGGTTGGGATATACAGACAACTTATTTCTTCATGATATATAGTACTGGGTAAACACTTAACGAGACTTTCCCGCTTGCCTAAATGATTGCCTGTTAGGGACTTCTTGAAACATAATCTCTTATTACTCATCTACTCCTTCTATGCAAGAATGTTCATGTTTGTAACTGACTGTTGGTCTAAAGAAGTTATGTTTAGATATGAGTAGGAATGCAAAAAAGGTAGGTACGCAAACTTATTACCAACAGCGAAACAAAAGGAGCTTCGTTTCAAAATCAAAACGCCCGACTCAACGGTGCTGAGAACCAGTCATTTGGTGACTAATAATGGAAAGTCGTTATCAACCATGTCTCTGTACGCAATGTCAAATGCGGTGCGAAATTGCGTCGAATGTTTACCTTGGGGCCGAAGATAGCGACGAACAAATAGAGAACATACCGATTATTGATACAGGTGTTATGAAAACATTGATTGCAAAACATATATTATATACATTTTATTGTATTACAACACGAATTAACTTCGAACATTAGTAGAACTTAGGAGTTAAGTTCTAATTTGTTTGTCCCGTGATTAGATTCAGTATAATTATTTATTTATTGACATATAAAATTTATACATCATAACAATTTTCACCAAAGCGCTGGAAAATTCAGTTATTAGGTACATTATTTTTATATATGAAATACTAATTATTACTACAACTAATTTCTAACGTATTAACATCAACTACTATGCCAGTATCTACTATGCTAGTGTAAGTCCTTAAGAGTTTACTAATGTGTTGCATAAAATAGATTTTCATAATTTTGATTCGCATAGCAGCCCTTGGCAGAACCATCATTTTGCAGAATTTTTAGCATACTGTCATTTCGCACAATTTTCTTAGGCAGAATAGTACATTGGCATAATGACGGTTATAATAATAGTTCTATGATTGAGTAAGTGTGTCACCGAAATTTGTATCTCATAATATATAGTTGGCATGCTGTCACTTGGCACAACTTTCTTTGGCAGAATCGTACATGGGCATAACGTTGTTTAGAATTATAGCCCTACTAGCTACTGCCCGCGACTTTGTTCGCCTTAAATTCGTTTATCGCGGATAAGCGTTGAAAAAAAAGCGTATTTTTCCGAGATAAAAAGTAGCCTATGTCCTTCCCCGGGAATCAAACTATCTCCATACCAAATTTCATTCAAATCGGTTCAGCGGTTAAAGCGTGAAGAGGTAACAGACAGACAGACAGACAGACACACATTCGCATTTATAATATTAGTATGGATGATGGAATAATTGTGGTCTTAAATAAACGCAATACAAACCGCACCTAACCTACAGTTTTCATTTTTTGACCTATTTTGACGCTCCGCTCGTTCCGCTATATATGGTCACAATACAAACCCAACCTAACCTAAAGATTTCGGTTTTTGACCCATTTTGACGCTCCACTCGCTGCGCTCGCTCCGCTATACATAGGCACAATACAAACCTAATCTAACTTACAGTTTTCTGTTTTTGACCCATTTTAACGCTTCGCTTGCTCCGCTATACATGGACACACCACAATACAAACCTAACCTACAGTTTTTGGTTTTTGACCCATGTTTCATTTTGTCGCAGTTCTTCCTATATATCCTCAGTATTATGCTATAGCAAATTCTGCCACAACTTTTATATTCTGCCACATAAAATTATGCAAACATAAAGTCGGCAATATTAGTATTATGCTTCAAGAAATTCGGCGGAACAGATATTCTGCTACATAAAATGCTGCGAAATTATAGTCGGCCCATTATACTATCTGCAATTTAAAATTCTGCCAAATTAGTGTTATGCGACATGACAGTTATGCTACAGTATGATTATTCTAAAGTATCATTCGGCTAAAAATGTTTCTGCGATAACTGTTATGTAGATTGTATTTCGGACAATCGATATTATGCAAGATAAAGGAAACGCGTCCTTAGGCCTACGAACAAAAATAACACTCGATTTTGATTCAGGCCAATACTATGACAGGAGTACTAAACAAATACTTGACCAAAACTGAGAGTATACACTAATAAAAAAAAGTATCGACTGAATACTAAATGAGAGCTCGAGTGGTATACGTAATTATTACCACTAAGTATTTATAACTCCTGCCATTTATATTAATACTAGCTGTTGCCCGCGACTATGTCCGCCTAGAGATGCAATTTATAGCCTACTAGCGGCCGCCCGCGACTACGTAGCTTAGATTTTCGGTAAAAACAGACATATAAACGAGGAAAACCTTTTTCTGTCAGTTGTTAGATGCTGTTAATGTTTTAAAAAATACTCAGAAGATATACAGCGACCAACGGATTTAGAGTGAGAAAATGGGGATATTCAGTATTATTCCATATGAAGGCAAAACTGTAATATTTACGCCTGCTAGACTATGAGAAGAAGAGACAGGCGACGTTACCGACACTGGCCAAAATAAAATGTTCTAGAAGGAACCTCGGCGTTTTAAAAGGATTGTATTTTAAGGCAAAGCACTAAATGGTGGTCTTTAAAGTCGGTTTACGAACGATAATTTTACGTGTCACCGTCATAAGAAAACCAGCGTCATAATTTTACTACGACACCTATTTTTGTCTCTCCCTCCCTCTCCCTACCTCTCTATCACTCTCTTTTCCTCTCTTATTGTCTCTCCCCCTCCCGCCCTCTCTCCCTCCCTCTCTCCTTCGTCTCGTCTCACTCTATCGCTCTCTCCCTCCCTCCCTTCCACCCTCTCTCTCTCTCTCTCTCTAACTCCCTCCCTTCCGCTTTGTGGTTTACTTTAATAATTCATAAAAATATATATTTCTGGATAGCTCTACATAATACAAAAGAAACCTGCTGTCCTGCTGTCATGTTTATAGCCACAGTTTAACATTAAAAATCACACATTACTTATGTGAACTTTAAACCCCCATCTTAACCCCTTCAAGGGATGAAATGGAAAAGATACCCTTATCAATATTTTTCACTTATATTAAGAGGTTGTGACCGAAGTTTTAAGCGTCTAACTTTAAAAACGACATGTTTCCCATATAAAGTTTCATCTCTTTTTTGATGATGAATGCCGAGATAATACAACGACCAATAACGGATCTATCTAGCAAACGTAACCTAGCGATCATTGTTATAACGTAACTATGGCAACGTCATCGATTGGAATATTTATCTCTTGTCAAAAGAAACCGTGCAATCCAGGCAAAATATTTGCTCTGGATACAAAGTTTCATCCTCCTTTTTGTCCATAAAAGTAATAGTTTTTTTGGTACGCTCCAAATGAATTTAAATCAAATTCTGTGTTATAAACTTAACTAAAAATGCCTTTATAAATCTTACAATGTTTACAGCCAGCTGCCAAGCAGTTTTGTTAAATATTAAAAAATAAAACATATAAATAATTAAGACATCTAGTTACTTAAATTTATTTACGATCTCAAAAAAACGGAGATAACACTAGTATTCCAGTACAGAGATCAGACATCGTAACGCGGCGAATGCAAATATGCATTTCGATTCTAAAACACGTTAGGGAGGACCCTAATCTTTGCCAATGGCACCATACATTAGAGAGAGACAGATAATAAACATATTTGAGACTAGCTTCTGCCCGCGACTTCGTCCGCCTTAAATTCGTTTATCGGGGATAAGGGTATTTTTCCGTGATAGAAAGTAGCCTATGTCGTTCCCCGGGACTCAAACTATCTCCATGCCAAATTTCATCGAAAACGGTTCAGCGGTTTAAGCGTGAAGAGGTAACAGACAGACAGACACACTTTCGCATTTATAATATTAGTATGGATTTGGCAAAAAGGAAAATTTTAGCGCCACCTGTTAGTTTAGCTTGGTACTCGATTGACGTAGGCTCTTAGCACACATTTGAGATAATTTGCACCTCCTTCCTAAGTAGCGCTATAAGATTCAGGTACAAACTTAACTCAATCCAATGTAGTGGCTACCCCGCCTTTTACGGGTTGAATTTTTATAGCCCTGGCCTGACCTGGCCGGGAATTTTCTCGACAGATTAGTAAAGTTTGCATCAGAATCTGTTTAGACATTTTCACGTGATGCGCGTACAAATAAACGGACAAACAGATAAACAGACAAACAGACAAAAATTCTAAAAACTGTTGAAACGTGTTCTGTTATCGATTTTAAGTATCCCCGGCCAACTTATTTTCGAATATCTTCCATGTACAGACTTTCGACCCTCTTCAGCTTTATTATATGTATAGATGTGGTGCTAGGCTAGAGACGAATGCTCAGTGTGTCTATTCCATACCAATACAGTCTTTCTCGGTATAACATTAGATTCTAAGCTCCAATGGGACCCCATATTGCTAATTTCTCGAATAGACTGAGTTCTGCAGCTTTTGCAGTAAGTAAGATTCGTCAATTAACAGACGTGATAACGGCTCGATTAGTGTATTTCAGTTATTTCCACAGTATTATGTCGTATGGCATCTTACTATGGGGCAGTGCTTCCGACATTAATACTATATTTGTTCTGCAGAAGCGGGCTGTTCGTGCGATATATAAAATGAACTATAGAGAGTCGCTTAGAGATAAGTTTAAGGACATTAATATAATGACAGTGCATTGTCAATACATTTATGAGAATTTTATGTATGTACATAAAAATATTACCGACTTTAAGAAGAACTGTGATATACATAATATTAATACTAGAAATAAGCATAAGCTCGCAGTGCCTGCTACTAGGCTCCATAAAATAAGATCATTCATGGGTAACTGTGTGAGATTTTATAATAAACTTCCTAGCAGCATAACTGAGTTGTCTATTGGTAAATTCAAAAATATTGTGAAACGAAAATTATTTTCTAAAGCTTATTATAGCACACAAGACTACATGAATGATGAAGCCGCGTGGGATTAATGTAAATTATAGCGTCATGTAGGTATATGAATAATTATTTTAACGAATACCTAAGGTATTATTATTATTTTAATCTTAATTGTTTTATATACTCTGACATTTAGAATTTTATTCTAGACACATTCTAGATTATTTATTTTTTATTGACAATCCTTTTGGGATTTATCTTATTGATTATTTTAATTTTAAAAATGATGATTTTATCAATAATTTTACACTTAAGTTAAATGATCTGATTAGGTTTTTCTGGGTTTCCCTAATCCTTGCAGCAAATGTTGGATCATATTGTATTTCTCCCAGCAAACATTCACTCTCATGTAACTGACATTTCAAAAGTGCTTGTACTCGTAACTAGGCCTACTTGAAAGTAAAGTGTTTTTTTTTATTATTCAGTAAATTTTTTTCATGTACGTACACATTGACATATTTGAAGTCAGTTTGTGATTTCGACATTGATATATTATTTGTTTTCTTAAACAATAATAAGGGGTAACTCTGCTCGTAAATTGTAACTTAAGATTATATTTAGTGATATCTCCGCCACAACGTTAAATATAAAAATATAAACATATAAATTTGAGTAGATGTTAAGTACAATGTTTTTTATAAATTATCAAATTTTTTTAATGATACGGACAGATCTGCCGAATTAATTTGTTATAGAGTTATGGTATTGTTATTACTTATATACGATCTCATTATTATAGTGCCGAGGTTTTGTGTCATAAGGAAGCTAACATAACAAAGACTAAATGTCTGTGGACGATTAGATCATATTAGGTTCAGCTATTTCAACAGCTAACAAACGTGCCTATATCATTGAAATCATTTTGTACACCTAACACGACTACGTATCACGCGCGACAAATATGCTATATATCCCATTCCAATCAGTACTTACAGCGCGGGAGAACGGGCGATACTGTGCCTGCGCTTTCTGTGCCTTCTACTTCACGCCTTGAAAGATTCGTGACCAAAATGGAAATAAGAGCACAAATGAAAACGAAACAATGCAGTACCGCGCGACAAGATACGACATATCCACGATCGGTTATTATCTGCGAGCTTAAGTGTGCTACCTGCTTCGATTTGTTGGCGCACTACTTAAATCGGAAACATCATTAAATCCAAAAGTCGCAACGAAAATATTATTTTTCCCAGGGCCGAGTTTGTGACATGATACAGTGAATTGATTGCGAAGGCAACAATAAGTTAACATCCCACGGGCGGCAATAAACGCAGCGTTGTAGCCGGTGTGCAAACACGGGGCGCGGACGGCTTATCAATCGCTCGATTTGACGTTTAGTGGCGTGGGCAACGGCGGGCGGGCTTAAGGGCGCGTGCGCGCTGCGGGCGCCACGCGCCGAGCGCTCGCCGAGTGATTGCGAGACACCCTTTACGATCTAATATCAATAAGTAACTGTAACTAGTATTACAACTTTTGCACTGTGAATTCATTTTAAACTAGTCATAAGTGTTTAATATAACAGTAAGTTTTCAATACACTATCGTGACATGCAGTAGGTAATTATATACTTACGAATATAAATAAGTACCTGGTTTTTCATTAGGAAGTAATAGGTAATGTGATTACTTTTAAAAAATTTAGACTTCAAAAAAGCCTTAAAATGAGACCCTACAAATGTTAAAATAATTGAGTTCCTTATTACTTCCAGTTTAAAACCCACGTACTTATATACATATATGTATATAGGTAATTACTGCATGTAATGATTGTGAACTTATTTAACACACTCGCGTTTTTCCGTGTTATCGGCTAAGAGGCTAGCGCTACGAAAGTGTCGGTTGCGAAAGTGTTAAACTTTACACTGGCTCATCATTTTAACTTGGGCATACCAATAACTGAGTTTAAATTGAAACCTTACTCTCCGAGCATGAATTCCGAAATGTGTGGTGCAGGAAAGAACGAAGTTGGTGTGGTGGTGTGGTACGGGTAGATAATCTATTTACAGAACACGCATGATTTCCTAGATCGGTATTTGTTTATAATCGTCACGATAAAGTAATCGCTTTCTAAATACCAATTATTATTTTCAAGCTAGCAGTACAGAAAAGAGCGTTAAAAATCCATCGCCAGAGACGCAACATCCTCAATGACGTTTACTTTCATACATTGCCAGCTTCAAACGTAATTACCGCAGTCCCAAGGCACCAAAGACATACCAACTATGTCATCTTGCCTTATTAACTGCGATTTTAATCCATAAAGTCAACAACATAAAGAAACATTTCGCATATAAGGTACATTTAATAAATTTCTTTATAATTGTTGTATTAAATCGTAGTGGAAGATTGAAAATGGCGCACAGTGAGAAGTGAGGAATTCGTGAGAAGGCAATTGTATAATTATGTAAATTGTAGAAAACGGGGCTACTAGTGTTGAGTGCAATACAAAAGATCCGGCCACTCGATTCAGTTTCTTATGGCTAAGAAATATATATGTGATAACCGTTGAAAATTTAACTATATAGGAAATATTTAAAGTCAGGCAGAATATAATGCCTGGGCGCGAAAACACCTGATACAAATCGAACGACATGTGTGACGTTACTCACGACTCAAGTGTAGTATGTGTGGAGGAGTGAAGATTGTACGCGTATTTTCTTATTTTGGCCGTTAAAAGGGAATTTCAAGAATCACAAGGTAACGTTAATTTTCTTTTAGACATGAAAAGAATACTGTAATTTTCCGTTACATTATCTAAAAAAACCCGGTCAAGTGAGAGGCGGACTCGCACACCGAAGGTCCTGTACAAAATATGTGCTAACAACGACCGTATCTATGATAATCCAGTGAAAGCAGAGCCCTCTACTCCAAAGCAAAATGTAAACGGTGTTGGGTCATTTTATATAGGTTTGGACAGACATAAAAATCTCGGGTCTTGACAGACAGATGGACAACGACGAGATCATATAAGGGTTCCATTTTTTCCTATTGAGCGGATCCATAAAGAACAACTTTTTATCTATGTTCCTTTTTTAGACCCCATTTGATATTTCTACGTTTACTTACCAGTCCAGTAAAATATATAGGCATTGCATCTTCTCTTTTGCGTTTTTCCAGGATTGAAATGATTTCTACCTACCTACATACATCATACTAGTAAAAAGTTCTAAAAATGAAACATCTACGCATTGAAAATATTTTCATAAGAATACTGGAAAGCCTTTCGTTATTAACTTCGATTCGAAGTTATTTTTCTCTCTCCCGTTTGCGGAGGAGAAATAGTCAGTCATAACCCCTCTTTTTTCGACAGCGTAATCGGATAAAAAGTATCTTACAACCATCTGTGGGTACCCAGCTAGCCGTGTTCAGTTATAATCCATTTAGCCGATTTGTCGTGATAGAGTCACAACGACACACAAACAAACACAAAAAACCCAATTTTTCGATTGAATGACCTTCAAATACGTAACAATTGTACATTTCATTTTTACAACTTTATAATAGTATACAAGTGAAACTAGACAATTTTGTTCATTGAATCGAAAAATATTTTTTTCTGAATTACCTTCTACACTGAAACATAATGCGGGTTAAGACTTTTTTATACTCCACCGACGAAGTCGCGGCCATTGTGGGCATTTTCTAGCTTAAAATATAATTTAGCTCGGCTCCTAAATAGCTGGAGATTACTACGCGTGGCGTATTAATTCGGGAACAGTTACGAGACGTCATTATTGGAGGGAGGTTGGCACCCCGCAAATTAAAAGTATCTGCGGGATTTACCGCGTCAACTATATGAATTTATTGCTGAATTATATATGTGGGAGGAGTAAACATACAAGATGACGTTTTGTTCGTGTTTATTCATCAGGAATCATTGAATATTTACTATTACTATATTACTAGTACTAAATTTACTATTTATTATATTTACTAATTATATTATAAACTAGAAGGCGCCCGCAACTTCGTTTGCGGTGGAGAAAAAGTCATAACCCCTCTTTTTTGCTTTAGCATAGTCGGGTAAAAAGTAACCTATAACCATCTGGAGATACCCAGTTACATACCATACAAACATAACATATTCCGATCCAAATAGTCCGTCCGTTACAATAATTTTTTTGAAAATATATTCAATGTATAGACATTTCTTTTTTACAACTTTATAGTAGAATAGAATAGATGTGAAAGTGTGTCTGTCTGTCTGTCTCTCTGTTTGTTACCTCTCCACGCTTAAACCGATTGGAATGTAATTTGGTATGGAGATAGTTTGAGTCCAGGAAAAAGGACATAGGCTACTTTTTGTCCCGGAAAAGTACCCTTATCCGCGATAAACGAATTTAAGGCGGACGATTTCGCGGGCAGAAGTTAGATTGTATGTATATTAGTTTAATAAAAGTTCATTATTAGGCGGTGCTTTATTATTAAATCGTCATTGACTATGAAAGTGGTCAAATAATTTACAAAAATGCGGCTTGCACCGGGATAATATCGGATTTCAGGAATAAATCGGGGAAATTACCTTTCATTGTATCGCATCGGATATCGACGATCGAGTGTCACCATCTTATCCAATCTTCAGATGTTGGTCACTTAGGCTGGATTTCACCAATCTTTTATTTCGAGTATTACGCTTATTCTTATGGAGTGTTGACATTACTTTTCAAGAATAAGCGTTATTCTCGGAATAAAAGTGTGGTGAAATTTAGCCTTAGTGGCATTGCAGAGCTCTTTGTATTTGATTTCTGGTAAAAAAAGGTCATTTTCAAAATCATCCTACTTACATAAAAAAATATCGTAATTCGTATTTACCCAAAGCACCTTAATTACCTATAAATATGTACTTAAACTTAAAAGCTGAAATTTCTGCATTCTACGCTCAGGTACGCTCTCCAGTCGATTCGGGAGTCGCCGCCACCTCAGATGGCTACAGCGAGCGCTCTGTGGAAAACTATGCTTTCCAAGGGTACAATCGATTCCGTTTTTCGTACGGAATAAATATAGTACCACATTGGTCTAAACACAAATAACATGCTTGTAGAAATGCAGAAACGAATGTTCGGCATTCCTACTGAGCGCTGAAAACGCTCCATATTAATTGCTAATATTTGTACTACGGTGCAACATCATCCTTGTGACCACGTCAAACTTGAATTTATATGAAAAATTAAATATTATGGGACTTTGGTCGTGAGAAACTGGGGTTAACCCCATGGTTTCCATGCTTTAGATTTGACTGTGGAGATGTTTGAAGTTATGTATTCCAAAGCCATTACGTTTTGTTCCAATTTGTTCCTTTATTTCATGATGCATAAATATTTTTAGAGTTCCGTACCCAAAAGGTAAAACGGGACTATTTTACTAAGAGTCCTCTGTCCGTCCATCCGTCTGTCTATCTGTCCTTCTGTCTCCAGGCTGTATCTCATGAAGCGTGATAGTTGGACAGTTGAAATTTTCACAGATGATGTATTTTTGTTGCGCTATAACAACAAAGTATAATTTTATGTCTGTCTGTCTATGTGAAAAACGAATATAAAATGACCGAACACCGCTTACATTTCGCTTAGGAGTAGGGCTCGCTAACACTGGATTTTCACAGATACGGCCGTTTCCAGCGGTATATTTTGTACGGAACCCTCGGTGCGCGAGTCCGACTCGCACTTGGCCGGTTTTAAATCATGTAACTTTGACATGCTGCATCATCCCTATTGACTTCAAACCAATCTATTATTTGTTGCAAGAATGTTTATCTGAGTAAAGCAAGTCAAAATACTCTTATTCCATTTCATTTAGTCGCATACTCCTTCACAAACGTACCTCATACTTGGAAAAAGAAAGTTTACCGGTTGTTCTATTTGCCTCGCGCTTCAACAAAAATTCTATCATGTTTTGCTTCCTCGGAAGACAAATTTTCTCCTTCGGCGGAATGCAAAGTTAAATGTACGTAGAGGGAATCCTGAGCTATCAGCAAAGATGGTGAATATTTATTGAAAATACAAGTTGTCCATATCGTTGATATCAGCGAATTGAGTATAGGTAAGCAATATTGAAGTTTTTTCATTTATTTGGGTAAACAAACAGACATCACAATCTTTATATACCTAAATATGTTATAACACAATTTTTCAATTTGTGTGTATGTATGTAACTATGTAATGGAATCTAAGGTAACTAATTTAACCGCTTTCCAAGGATCGTAGCGTCATGAAAATTGCCAGCTGTATGTTGTTCTGATGACAATACAATAATATGGTACTGTCGAACTGATCTGATGATGGAGCCGGAAGATATGAACTGGAACATCATGATGGAACATCGTATCATAGCTGTGTTTGGATTTGTTAGAAAAGTCTTGTAAAGCGTGTTTTTCTAGTGTTTTTTAAACTATTAATTTATTTTCTTTAGCATAGTCAGGTAGAAAGTATCCTATAACCATCTGGAAATACCCAGCTACCCGTGTACCAAAAATAGTCGAAATCCGTTAAACCGATTTAGCGTGATGGAGCCGCAACGACACATACAAACATACATAAAATCCAAAAAAAATATTTTTTTGTTTTAGTGACCTCCAAATAGTCGGTAACAATCAATTTTATGAAAATATCTTTAATGTACAGACATTTCATTTTTACAGCTTTATCAGATAGATATAGATATTGATCACAACGCTTAACGACATAATGACCTATATTGTCAATATGGATGAAATTCGAATTTAACAAAGACGTGGATTGAACTATCGCAAAATGATTAAAACAAGTAGGGACTAATTCGCTGAACGAGCATTATGATATTCAGTAGAACCCGCTTAAAACGATTCTGAGGGGACCTAGTAAAAAAAGCGTCTTAAACGGGAAATCGTATGAAACGTGAAAAAAAATGTGGCCACTTATAGTAGGTTTAAGGCCCTTGCTTGATGAAGCCATTCGACTAAGACATTTTCTAATTTATCAAACTTGAATCTTCAGCTTTCTTCTCTTTACTCCTCCCAACCTACATTTCTCTTTAATATGTTCTTTGTTTTTTTTTAATGGTACGTAACGTAGAAACTTGTAACTGCAAGTTAGCAGCCAGTTGTACCTGATTTCTAGTTTGTGATTTTTCATCGTTTACTTTTAATATGCTTTCTTTTAATTTTTGACATCACTGAATGAATCGAGATAAGAATTGAATAACTCACAACGAGTGAAACTTAAAACACATCAAAACACCGCAGCGGTGATAATGAGCTGAGATATAAGGTACGAACCATGCCGATCGCTTAGTCGGGGCTACAAACTGCAATGTAAGGTGGGTAATTTAGATGGCGTATTAAGCGGGACGCGAGTCGTATTAACCGTGAAAAAAATGTATGAAAACAGCCTAATGTTGTAGAGACCGGCCTAAAATGGCGTATTATGCGGGAAATCGTATTAAACGTGATCGTATTTTTTTCGATACCCGCGAAAAAAATTTTTTTCACTACTTTTTTGTAAGGTTTGGGTTAATGCTTTTGCCACCATATCTAAAGATGATATTGTTTATTAAAAATGACAATACCTTATTAATTGGTTATTTTAATAAATAATTAACAATAAACGTCATTACTTGTTTATTCTATTGAATACCTGATTTAATCTAATTAAGTAATCGAGTTTACATAAAAAAGTTTTTAAGTAAATACACATTCACAAACGATGTTCTTTTTAGGGTTCCGTACCAAAACGGTACAAAAGGAACCCTTATGGTGCGACTCTGTCTGTCTGTCTGTCCGAATATTAGAGCGCCGTATCTCAAAAACTAGTTATGCTATCTATTTGAAATTTGGAATATTTATAAACATGGTCAGCCCACATATATTGCACAGGAAATATTTGAAAATATATTTTTAATTAAAAAAAACACGACGTATATGCGGGGAGGGGGCAAAAGTTAAAAGTCTAGCTACAGGGTCAAATAGGGTATCATATGAAAGGGCTTGCACCTGCACATTCCCGATCATTTTTTTAAATTTTTTTATGTGATTAGATTTCGTTTTACAAAGGAAAATGAGCATTTTGAAATTTTCGCAATATGTATAAATAAACATAAATACCTATTACACGAAAATTACAGCCATGTCTCTAACTAGCTTATTTATTTATTTATTTGCAAAACACCTATTTGAACAACCCGGCTGCGTTAAGTTTGCACCTCATTTGTATGCAATTCCATAGATATCAGGTGCAAACTTAACTCAACCGGTACCGGGTAACAAAGTAAAGGTAAGTGAAAATTTGTACGAGACCCTCGGTGCGCGAGTTCGACTCGCACTTGGCCGGTTTTTATATTCGCAGTGTGCCATAAATTGTCAATAAAAGAAATAAAACCCACTGAAATAATAGACAGTCTCTTTGTTAGCCATTGCCATCAAGGTCGTATGAAATTCTTTTATTTTTCTCTAATTTGAAATTAGAACTAATCTTCAACAAGTGGTATACAAAAACGTACTTCGTGTTCTATTACTACGAAGATAAGAACGACATTTCCTTGGATGTTGGAGATAAAAATATTAGAGCATGTGTACAAAAAACGTGCAATACTCAGTTATGATGAACTTTAAAATAATTTTATTTATTTAGTCATATATTATTTATTATCAGGCAAGCATTATATTTGATAAACAAAGTCTGTAAAGAGGAGGTACTTTAGCTGTCACAAGGATGTATTTTCCTACGAACCAAATACTAACGCAATGTTGTTTATATTCTTTCAAATCCACACAAAATGCAGTTAATATTAGTCAAAAATATACAAATACCCAACACACCAAAAAAAGTTGAGGTTATTCAAACGGCAAACAAATTTCCTTGAATCATCAGTTAAGAACCATCGCGTCAAGTACCGGTTGAACAGAAAATAATCCAAATCAAAGTCGATTCACCTGTTAGGAGCTACGATACTACAGAATTCCCTTCATTATTCGTCGGTGCAATGATAGACTAACAAAATAAAGTAAATAAATTTAGATCTAGTGCCGGAAAAGTGGTTGACAACACACACTCACCTTAACACTACTTGTGCGTACACACTAACTACACTCTCATTTCCCCGACGATACCGTGGGGAGCTTAAGTGGAGTTGGGTGACGACACGATATCATTATCGTCCACAACATGTCGCCGTCGTCGAAGGAAGAATAAAGCGGCTCCATAAAGTTTCAAACATTTATCTCCCCTATTGTGTCGTGACGACAATGTAGTGTCGGATAATGATAAAGTACAAGAGCGCCCAATACGTTAAAAAAGTAATGCACCACGGCTATTCGACTTACTTTAAACAGCAGGACATCAACATCCCCGTCGGATGCCAAGCTGTGCGCATAAGCTGCAGTGGGGTGTCTTTGCCTGGTCATGCGCAGCGCAGACTGTCGCGCTCGCGTAATCCGATTATCGTGGCATCTGTGCGTGATGTCATATGAAAAAATAAATGTAGCTTTAAAATGTACGAATCGCAAGAACTTACTCTAATTTGTATTATATTGGGAATATACTCGTACTTTTCCATTACCTCTTCAATGTATAAATTTTAATGAATAAGAAGAAAAAAAAACTACTATTTAACCTCCACTCACACGATTCAAGACCAAACTTTAAAACATTGGGATCAAGTGAGACTACAAGTATTAGGTATCGTTATCGCTAAATATCAATGTCTTCAAACAACCTTGGGAAATGGACTTTTCAAATTTAATCGACTCAAATGTATATACTAAGTACTACGTTATTTCATTTTCTTCAACATATTAATGTTACGACCAATTTACATACTTTAAAATCTTTATTTAATTTTTTTCAATCATTTATTATAATGCAAAAAACTTAAACCTTTTAAAGTTCTTAATACCACCAAGACGTCCGACGTCTTATTAAAATGGAGCCATTTAATTTTATTTCAATAAATTAACTTCTGGGATTAATAAAATGGTAATCGACCACTCGCCTTAGCAGTCACCGCGTTAATTTATTTAATATTCAGAAAAAAGGTCGCGAAGACAATCTTGCGTTCTTGCGTTATTCATCTAACTGAAATATCAGTTAATTGTAGAATCTTTTAACCATTAATAATCAATCACAGGCTCAAATCTTCACTATTTAAATTATAAACGTGAAAGTTTTTGAAGATGTTTGGAGGTTATTGACCGAATTTAGATGAAATTGAACTCATCAAGTCATCACACAGTAACTTGATACCTTTGTATTTTATATGCAAAAATGTCTGTAGATTAAGCAACTACCTACGTTTAGGTAAGAAGACTCATCATCATAATTTACATCTACGAGAGATGATACTATGTAGCGTCCGGTGGGTAAGAAGACTACACTTAAAGTAATTAACTCATCAGATTGGTCGCCGCCTACTGATCTAAAAATTTGAACTACGGCATCTCAATCACTACTGGCACGTTTCCCTCCACTGATATGAATGTATGTACGTATAAAAGAGCTGAGCGAGCATATTGTAAAGGCGTTAAACCCTGGCTTATCCCGCCTCAGCCCACGATAGTGATGTGTGCGCGCGTTATCCGCGGATTTAGCGGCCGGTCTCCGCTCTCAAACCCGTGGGAACTTGTTTCAGCCCACTGCAGGAATTATCAAAATACGAATAAAATAAATCACAATTACTCAGAATATCACTAAATTACCTTACTGCCAGTGGCTTATTGACAGATAACAGATAACGCGCAACTTAAACAGACAAATCAAAATTTCAAAAAATAATTCTTATTTTTACGCAGGTAAGTAGTACCAGTTAGATGATTTAGGGATATTCTGAGTAATTGTGATTTATAGGTACGAGTATGTGTAAGTACTGAACACTGAAGTTCGATACTGGGTATACCTTTTAGGGATCCGAAGCCAAAATGGCAAAAACGGATCCCTTATAGTGTCAAAATTCGATTATGGGCCTGCATCGTCATTCGTAAACCACGCCCAAACCCAAACGCCGAGCGGGCCAATGGGCGGAATTTGTAATAAGGGACGCATTTATTGCTCGCGCGCATCAAAGAAAGAGTAAGTTAATACACTACCAGCTTGGGGTATTTTGGCGTAAGCGCCAGATGTAAAAGTACAGTGAAATCGAAGATATTATTGTGTTTTGTGAACATTTAAGTTAATCACGTAAAAGATAAAGGGAAGAATGTAATTTCAACACAATTTTGCAGTTTATGAATCTGTCTTTTATACAAACTAGACAAAACACGGAAAATTAAGACGCGTTTTCGGATAACTTTTCTACTGAGGAAATTTTCAACAAACATTTTTCCGTGTTAAGCACTAAATCCATACTAATATTATAAATGTGAAAGTGTGTCTGTCTCTCTGTCTGTTACCTCTTCACGCTTAAACAGCTGAACCGATTTGTAAAAATACCCTTATCCGCGATAAACGAATTTAAGACGAACGAACTCGCGGGCAGAAGCTAGTAGGTTGTATAGTCAAAAAACTAATAGCTAAAAAATTAAGGTATATGAAACAGGCTGGCCTGTTTCATATACTACATTTAACAAAAATGTCACTATTAAATAGCTTAATTTTTTCGATGGAATTCATTTAAAAAAATCGGAAAAAAATGGATTCGGTTGATCGAATCCATTTCTTTTCCGATTTGACAAACAATTATATCTTAGCCTCATCACTACAAATATCGTAGGCAGTATCAAATATGTGATCAAAGGAAAATCCCGCTATAGCAGCCGATCATACAGAAGATCCCTTCGGATACACGGTTAATTTAACAGTTAAATATATTGAAGGGCATTTTGCTAAAAATTGCAAAAGGGAATCTTGGCTCCAACCTTGTAGCATCAACCTGCGGCTTCACCTGTCTTAATGATGGACTCCCCATACAAACTTCCACCCGCCTTTTAGGTAACCTTAAGGGATGATTTCAGGGATAAATAATATCCCAGGGTTTGTCTCCAGGCCCCTATTTCACAATCGTGACAATTGCCAGGTGACAACGACAATTTTATGTTCACGGCGGCGATCCCCGCAAGCTCGATACATCTCCTTACTTTATACTGGGCACGCAATGACCGTGAAATTGTCACTGTCACCCAAAATTTGTCACAATTGTGAAATAGGGACCTGCTATCTCCAAAATAAATTTCATTTTAATCGGTTCGGTGGTTGAACAGCATAATAAATCATTATTTTTAAGCGTAAGTAGGCTTCTTTGTACCTTTACCTAAACAATCAAGACTACTAAAGATTGTACAAGAGAAGATAAGTAAGTAAGCAGATTTTTGTGTTTTTTTTTGTAGGATTATTAAGCACTAGCTTCTAGCTTGTAGGTAACGTTTACGGTATGGCATCGAAAAGACAGGTCGCTCGATATCAGCATAATCTCAAATAAGCTGGTTACAACCGACTAAAAGCAGGTCACGGTTTGGGGTGGCAGACAATGCGGCCTGACAGTAATTCGGAGCGCCGTAATTGATGACAGGCGCATTCGCCAGCACGTTCGCTGCACTTGCAGTGCAAGGGTTGGATTATTAATTTCCTGTCACACTTGGCGATAACCGTGCTTTATTGCAATCACGAACGCACAGCGGCCGAATTCTTGAATGCGAATTAATGCACTTAGTCGAATTATTACTGGATAAGCTCTTTAGAGCATTTCTCCACTAAAGATGGCAATGCCTCATCATTATTCAATTTTTTTTCATACACTATTAACGGGAGACGAGGTAAACACGTGGGTACAGCATAATATTCCTACAAACGCACATGATAAAATTCAGAGAGACCAAATCTATCCGTGATCCCTCCTTGCCCGTGGTCCACCTAATCTGTTCACCTGGGTGGACCACGGGAAGTTTTTTTAATTTAATCACTTTATTTCAATTTAATCACTTTCAAAAAATAAAATGTTGTCCATTTGTGATCCGACAATGCCTAATAATGTTAATTTGTTCAGAGAGCCCAAATCTATCCGTCATATTTAAATTGTAGTCACTTTCAAAAAATGAAATGTTGTCCATTTGTGGATAGATTTAGTGAAGCACTACTCGCAAATTTGTACGTGGTTTTTTTTTTCAAATCCGCCCGTCCAGCTCTAAATCAATCCCTCGATCTTCTATCTGGTTAACGAAGAGGCCGTCGGGCAAATGTACGTGAAAATGTAGAATACCTACCATGCAACTCCAGTTCAGCCTTTCGCCTCAATCGGATCGTTTGGAAAAAAATACAATGTGTTTTATTTTTTCAAATACTCGGACCAGATGTTACCGGTTAAATGTTATTAAAACGTTAAAGCTAATTCAGAGAAACCAATAATGTTCATATTTGACACTATAAATTTATAAGTATAATAATGAAATTTTAAATTTATGCGTGTATTCAATTATTTTACTATCAACTATACGGAAGGCTATCGTCAAACACAAACATTATACTTAATGGAGAGGCACCTCGCGGCTGATGAAACAGATCACGTAAGTATAAAAAATTAAAAAAGCATTATTTGTTCAACACATGTACGATTTACGTACCTTTATTATGCTGCTTTAAATCCTATTAGTAGGATTTAATAAAAGTAAACAAATACTAAAAACTATTCGATCATAAGATTTTAGTGCCAGTTTTAGGGAATTACGGTTTACATTGGCTTGACAGCGCAGCGTTAATAATATAGCGATGTAAAGCCAATAGGGGTTATTCCCAGGGGCGTTGTAACAGGTGTTGTAATGCTGGCCGGGACTGATTACCCTTAATGTTTGGGGATGAGTCGTAGTTATGGATTGCATTCATAAAAAACATATTTAAAATATACATGCGAATTAAAATAGTAAACGTGCGAATCAGTATTTGTCTCTGTATTAAGAATTAAGTATACCTAATCCACGTATCGAATATTAAAAATAAATAGATAAAATGCATAGTATTCGAGCTTTGTAACTATTTATGTCGTCAGTTGATTTCTTGTAAGTGTGTTTGTGCAATTGATTGCAATTAACTATTTGGAGGTTACTAGATCAAACATTTTTTTTTTGTATATTTGTATGTGTCGTCGTGGCTTTATCACGACAAATCGGTTAAACAGGTTTCAGTTATTTTTGATACCTACAGGGTAGCTGGGTATCTCCAGATGGTTATAGGATACTTTTTATCTTACTACGATGATGAAAAAAAGAGAGGTTATGGCTTTTTCTCCTCCGCGGACGAAGCTGCGGGCAGTTCTAGTTTTATATAAGAACGGTGGTTTTATTTCAATCAAACTGAAGATATCTATGTAGCAAGAGGTGTAAGTAGTTTTTTTCCATTTTTCATTCACATTACAGACGTAATTACAAAGATAAAAGAGAAAAAATACTTATGAACTACATAAACCTAACTTAATTATTGTTTATTGGGACCTAAGCTATATTTACACAGAAAATTAAATGTTGTCTATTATGGATAGATTTAGTGATAAAACCTACTTTCAAGTGTTGCTTTTAACGTACTTAAATATATCTATGGCACATTGATAGGAAATATTATTCTGTAACATGTATTACATGTAATGTAAAATGTAAATATATATTTGTCACAGTGTGTGACAATGATTCTACGAAAGAAAGGTTGTAGGCATTGAGTGAAAATATGGAACTGTCACATGTTTTGTCAGCATGTATCTGTCATACTGTGTGAAAACTTAATTGAATGTATAAGTAAATTTATTTTTGAAGTTCTCAATTGTAAATATATCTTTGACCTCGACTAGTACATGAAGGAACTGGCGCTATGCTGGTGGCACGTAAGAATTCCTACTGAAGTAGGCGCTTGAACTGTGAATGTGTGTGTCCAGGTCACACGCACGCTTGCGCCTGTGTGCGGCGTATCTTTGCGCACGTGGCGCCCGTGTCGCCGTCGCGCGATATTAAACTAGCTGCAGCGGCCCTCAAAGTGTAACCAAAGCACAAGACACTCGGCAAGGTACTTTAGTCGCACATGTAACAGCTATGCGGCTACTGATGAACTATAATAAACTATTATAAAACCCTATTAGACCATAAAAAAAAGAGACGAATTACCATACAATTATATGATGATATTAAGTCGTCAAAATATGTACTTATTATAATAACGAAAACAAACGGAGCTCAGTGGTAGACTTGTGGGCCTAGGCCTATGGATAGACCAATGGATGCGTTAGTATACGATCGAAACCTACAAATATTGTACCTAAATATGTGAAAAATTGTAGATTTGGATGTTCTTTCAGTAACGCTTAAAAATTCGAAGGAATTTAGATAAAACTTAGAACACAGATAGATCAGGTGGTCTATTAGAATATAGGCTCCTCAGTTTTTGGAAACGCGGGTGAAGTTGCAGGTAAATGCCAATAAAGCCGTCAATCTTGCAGTCACATACTATAGACGTTAGAAAATGATGGGTGCTTTATTTTTTCTCTGTCCCACATAAAAACTCGAATATTACGATATTAGTTGAGTGGCTAGGTAATCTTACTATGTAGCTCTTCATAAAATCCAACTGATACATGGATCGAAAATGAATAAGCACCTACCAATGGCGTAGCGTCAGGAAAATTACAAGGGAAGCCGATTCATTTACTCATATTTAAGTAAAAAGGTGTTTATAAGCCTTTCCTTGGGCAACCCGGTGGGAATCGGCTGGTACCTACTGACTTAACTACTGTCTCTACTCTACTGTCTTAACAACTCCCTGAGAGTTGTAGACCTCGCGGGTATTTAAAAATTTCAAACCCGTAAATCCACAAAAAAAAAACATGTTACTATCGAACCTACTAGGTAACTACTACAGGAGTCATGTTACACCGCGTGCTAGTAAAAATCCACTTCAAAATTGAAAATGATCGTTCCACTTCTACTGAAGTAATAGGAGCATATTTGAAAAAACGCCACAAGTTCATTCTTTCTGAGAATTCCTGGAGACAAATTTCCTATTGATCGTTTAAGTCAGCCATATTTTTCATGATTTGTAGTCCTTTGTTTTTCTGTAATATTGTTTTATGTTTCCGATATATATTTTTTCCTTAGGAATGTAAGCTAATCTTAGATAATTTTGCCGTGACAGTTTTAATCACACGCAATGACTCACTCAATGTCAGTTTCGAGCTTTGTATTTGCTTAGTAGAATCAACCAATATGTTACAGTTTTCTGCTATGAAACATATGTTATCTCTCACATTAGGTTTGCGAAGAGCTAATTTTGCTCTTGTTACTTTGGCTGCATTTCGTTCATCTGAATCCATGTGTTCCATCTCGTTATAATGGGTCTTGGTGGTAGGGGCATGTCTGGATAAAGCTGTTTTAATACTCTCACTCTTGAGGGTGACTTTAGGAATACCGATTTTATACTTGATATTAATTCGTTAACATCATCGTATAAACCTCGAATTGTCTCGGCTACACGGTTAAATCCGTGGGCAACACACGTTACATGGGTCATATTAGGAAAAATGCCGTTTAGTATGCAGCCTGCTTTTAGCATATACGCAGCTCCATCAGTGAGGAATAAGGCCACTCTGTCATGATAATAGGCACTTTCGAATAGTTTGTCCAGCGAGTTAACAACTAAATCATTAATTGTTACGTTATTAGTTCTGTCCAGAACTTGACAAGCGATAATATGCGGCCTGCTCGCGTTACCTTCCCTTAGAGCTCCCACGATTACATTCGCAACGTTTTGCTGTAATCTATCTTGCGTCTCATCCACACTTAAATAAATATAGGAGTTACCTATATCTTGTCGTATGGAAGCGTAAGCCTTTTGAAACGTTTGTGGCAAATAGTTTTGTCTTAAATTTGCTTCTGATGGTATACTCACAGAATTTGCATAATGTCCGCTTATGCATTTTTAAAGAAATTCAGAAAAGTTTTTATTTTGCAATTGTTTCCAAGGTATGTTTGAAGCTATCATGAAATTTGTTAAATCCATATTAAACTCTTGTTGTGTCATTTTTGGTCCTTCTTTTTCAACGTGCTTTTTCGTTTTTAAATGTTTTTCTATATTACTTGGTTTAGCAGTTAAATTTTGCTGACAGCAGGAGCAAAACATTTTTTCACCTTTAACAACTAAAAAAGAAAACGTCTGCAAATACGGCTGCATAGACTCCATGGTGACTACGGTCAAGCGATACCTATAATATGTTAATTATAAATGTTGTACCTTATTAATACACATTTCTTAAATTCACGAACAAAAAATACTAAAACGATGTACAATATTGTCTTCGATAATTTTCTGATGAAAATGACAAAGACAGTTAAGTAATTATGTTTTTATAAGTACTGGCCGTCTCAAGTGTCAATAAAATATCCGTGAACTAAAGAGGCCAATACGTTGTTATTGATTAATGAATGATTATCTATCATCTAGATATAAACACTCTGTATGCACCGCTACGTCATACGTCTGTCATCGGCACCAAAGTTTCGCTGCCTGTTGATGAGAGTGCCACAGTTCTCTGGTGATTGCTTCGCCAAGAGATGGCGCCACCTGAGTACAGGCAAACCATGCCAGATGTTGATCTTCCTGTAGTGGGGTCACCTCCGTGATCTGCATCTGTGTACATAACAATCTCGTTATGCTTACCTTTATACGAGTACGTAATGCCATAGTTCAGAGTCCCTTGAATATATCGAAATATTCTTTTCACTCTTACTACATCTTCATTACTCGGGTTCTTTAGCGTTCTAGACACCACTCCCACAGCGATCGATGCTATGTCTGATCTTGTGCCAACCATTAAATAGGACAGAGCACCAACTGCCTAGCGATATGGAAATTGTTCATTACAGTCTGTCGTTTTTTCTGTTTGCGAATACTTCACAATCGCCGTTGGTGCTGGTTTATAGTTAACCATACCAAATCGTTGCAGTACTTTTCTCGCGTACTCCTTTTGGTCTATAGTGATAGATCCGTCGGCAAAAGTTTTTATTTCTATTCCGAGAAAATATGATGCGGACTTTGTCGTGACTTTGAATCTTTTTCTTAGCTCTGTGTAAAGATTTTCTACTTCATTATTGTCAGTCGCAGCTACCAATTCGTCATCAACATAAAGAGCAATTATGACTTTCTTGTCCCCTGTTTTCCTAATAAACAGGCATAGATACACAGAACTTTGCTCAAAACCAATTTGGATGATATAATCCGTTAAACAGGCGTTCCAGCATTTCGGTGCTTGTTTCAGTCCGTAGAGACTTTTCTTAAGTTTACACACCTTTGATCCACTCTGATATCCTTCAGGAGGTTTCTTAAAGATCTCTTCATTGAGCGTTCCATACAAAAATGCTGTAGACACGTCAAATTGACCAAGTATCATTTTCTCATTTACTGCGGTACTCAAGAGAGCTCTAATGGTGCTTGTCTTAGCTACCGGACTGAAAGTGTCGTAATAATCGAGGCCCTTTTTCTGTGAAAATCCTTTTATGACAAGTCTAGCATTGTATCTGTCGATACTGCCATCTGGGTTATTTTTGATTTTGTAAATCCATTTGCAAGGAATGGCTTTGCGGTTAGGTGGTAGATCAACCATTTCCCACGTGTCATAATCTTTCAGCGAATTTAACTCTTCATTCATAGCTTTCATCCATTTGTCTTTATCAGTACAGTTCATAGCTTCTTTGAATGTTTTAGGCTCCGAATTAACTTCATCATCTCTACTCACGGTCATAACAAAATCATTATATCTAGAAAGAGGTCTGAGATCTGATCTGTTCCTGAGTGTCTTGAGTCTTTCAGTTTCTATTTCCTGTGCAGATAAATACTCATCACTTTCAGGTTCAATCTCCATCGCTCTTTCTGATTCAATAGATCTGTCGAAATCGTTTTCAATACTCTAACTTTGATCAGCATCTTAATCACTGTCAGCAACAGAAGGATGTTCTGCGGCTGATTTCAATGCGACTGGATCCAGGTAAGGAGGTTGAAAAATGATTTCATTACGTGGTGAAAGAGTTCTCTCCTGAAACGTTACATCTCTAGATCGTATGAGTGTACTGTTTTCTTTGCACTAAATTCTGTATCCATCGTCATTGTCATATCCAATTAAGACTCCTTGCACGGCTTTCTTATCCATTTTCTTTCTATTGCATTTTGGGATGTAGCAGGTGCTTCCAATAATTTTCAAATGTTTGATGTTAGGTTTCTTACCGAACCAGAGTTCATAAGGTGACTTTCCTTCTTGTGTCGGTCCAGTGCGGTTCAGGATGTAAGCGGCCGTATTAACAAGTTCAGCCCATAGGCCTTGAGGCATTTCTTCATGCGCATGCATCGTGGCTCTTGCTGACTCTACAAGCGTTCTATTGTCACGCTCACAGCATCCGTTCTGTTCCGGCGTATAAGGCATTGTCAATCTTTGACGTATTCCGTTCTTATGTAAAATTTCCCGAACTTTAGTATTGGCAAATTCACCGCCATTGTCGCTACGAATTTCTTTCACAATATGTCCAGTAACTTTAGTCTCTACCAACATTTGCTCAAGTTTTTCATGAACTTCTCCCTTTTATCTCAGAAAATAGATATGCCGATACTTTGTATAGTCGTCTTTAAAAAGAACATAATATTTACATTTGGAAAATGATTTTTTGAATAGGCCGTGTGCATCAACTCTCCAGGTTGTGACGCACGTTCCCTGGTGCCAAATTTGCGTCGATGGGTTTTACCAAAAATACATCCATCGCAGAGTTCACTCTCTAATTTCAGGTTTATGCCAAGCTCTTTCTCGACAACCCTCTTAACATGTGACTTATTTTGATGTCCCAGCCTCTCATGATACAATTGCATCTTGTCGGGTATCTCTGTGTGATTAATTTCATGAGAACCTTTAATGTTTTTGACGTTTAGCTTATAAAGTCCTCCATTTTTAGCTCGTACTCCAATCAGTAAATTCGTCTGCCTTCATACTTCATTATACATTCTTGGGTTTGGGATTCAAATATAGTATTCGTTAATGTGTCCTGAGCTGACAGTACCGAAAACAGGTTCTTCTTAATGGATGGTACATACCACACATCGTTAAGGGTAATAACCTCCTTAGTACCACGTACATCAGCTTCGATATCCTGCTCTCCCTTTCCAATGGCCTGAATAGCTGTTCTGTTTGCAGTTGTAACTGTGTGCGAAGTAGAGAAGTACTCAAAAGTTTTAAAATAAATCTCCTCGATTTGTAACATGACTAGTAGCCCCATTGTCCACATACCAGCTGCCTTGATCGATATCTTCCACATTATTTACAATTACCATTAGGTTCATGTTGATGTTTGATGTACTTTGCTTATTTGGCGTGGGTTTGGGTGGTCTCCCATCAGCTAACCATTTCGGACAAGTCTTTACTCTGTGACCGAGCTCTCCGCAATAATTGCATTTCCTTTTCTTGTCTTTATCCTTGCTTTTGTCTTTCGATCTCAGTACTAGAGCTTCTTCAACAACGGTCTCTCTATTCCCACTTGTTAAAGCTCTTTCATGAGCGCACAATTGTGTCGTCAAGTTTTCGATGTTCTGATCGCTTTTATTCATTAACAGCCAGCTCGATTTGAAATTAAAATATTGATCAGGAAGTGTAAATCTACAGTGTATGTAGATTTTGCATATTAAGAGCATTTCCGGGAGATAATTTCCTTCAATTTCTTTATTCAACTCGAACCAGATATTTTTGAGAGTTGAAATGTGAGTAGCCATATCGTGATCTTCAGTCTTCTGAAAGCGGAAGAATCTCATGCAAAGTTCATTGCTTCGATCCTCCTTAGCTCCATCTTAAAGACGATGCAACTCTGTCCACATTTCGCTTGAGGCATTGCACTGCATGACCTTGTGCAGGGTTTCGTCTTAGTTACATTGCCCTGGATAATGTCTAGCGTACCTGGGGTGCTCCGCAAGAGTAGGGAAATCTTGTACTTCCACGTCTGCCACTTTGTTCTGCCTTCTAAGCGGCCAATCTAAAATTTTATATTAGGTATCATTTTCCTAATTTTTATTTGATGATGCGCACTTATCAAATTGGTCACAAAATCCAGTCGCACGTTAAATATCGTTTTCTCGCTCTGCTACCATGTTAAATTATATAAATTTAAATATAACCGTGTGTTAAGCATTGAAATATATTTGACAAGCAATTATATGTAACGACAGTTCTACACGAATTCGAAATCGAACAGTGAGTTAAAACCTCTTCTTAACAGAACCGAGATTTTGCATATTAAGAGCATTTCCGGGAGATAATTTCCTTCAATTTCTTTATTCAACTCGAACCAGATATTTTTGAGAGTTGAAATGTGAGTAGCCATATCGTGATCTTCAGTCTTCTGAAAGCGGAAGAATCTCATGCAAAGTTCATTGCTTCGATCCTCCTTAGCTCCATCTTAAAGACGATGCAACTCTGTCCACATTTCGCTTGAGGCATTGCACTGCATGACCTTGTGCAGGGTTTCGTCTTAGTTACATTGCCCTGGATAATGTCTAGCGTACCTGGGGTGCTCCGCAAGAGTAGGGAAATCTTGTACTTCCACGTCTGCCACTTTGTTCTGCCTTCTAAGCGGCCAATCTAAAATTTTATATTAGGTATCATTTTCCTAATTTTTATTTGATGATGCGCACTTATCAAATTGGTCACAAAATCCAGTCGCACGTTAAATATCGTTTTCTCGCTCTGCTACCATGTTAAATTATATAAATTTAAATATAACCGTGTGTTAAGCATTGAAATATATTTGACAAGCAATTATATGTAACGACAGTTCTACACGAATTCGAAATCGAACAGTGAGTTAAAACCTCTTCTTAACAGAACCGGGGACCCCTGTCAAACTTGATAAAAGCTTGTATCATATGTATAGTTTTGGCACCGCCGGCGCGCACCCCCAGCCGCGTAGCTTGGCGTACACGCTCGGTGAGATCGCGCCAGAAAAATTTAATTGTGAAATACGAGCTTCTCCCTCCGACCCCGGACCGAAGTGGACCCGAAAATCAGCGGAGCGTCAGGTGGGCGTGTACCCGGTTTAATCACAATGCAGACACAGATTTAAAGTATCATTCTCAATATAAGAAGCCCCAGAGATCTTGAGGGTTTCTCTATATTTGCTTAGCGTAAATATTAGGCATAAATATTACTGGTTAAGGTCACTATAAGTATATAATGCAAGTGTCATGGACTATATGAACGCCTATGAGGTTCTCAGACGATAGAAAAAAGATGAAAAGGTACTTTATCTGCAGTGACAAATGGAATAGTATCATTACTCGTAAATAAACGCCTCAATCTAATTCGATATTCAAATTCAAATAAATTAAGGCACCTCAGGTTTCCCATACATCTTCACTATTATAAAGTTATAAAAAACCGGTCAAGTGCGACTCTGACTCGCGCACCGAGGGTTCCGTAGAAACTTTCACTTATTCCGACTTAACTTGCCGCTTGAGTTAAGTTTGCCTCTGCTATCTATAGCGTCACATACAAACGAGGGGCAAACTTAACCAAACCGGCTTATTAAAAATGAGTTATAGTGATTAAAAAAATAACACAGACTGATATATGGTTAACATTTTAAAATATAAAATTCCAGAAATTTTCTGTATTTTCACTTGGTAAACTTTGGAGATACGATATATTTTTCACTTTTCCTGCTCAAAAAGTACGTCATATTATCTTCGCGAAGCGAGAAGCGAGACTAAAATAGTACATTTACCTCTAGGGTTTAAAAAGAAGCCATATATTCCCATACTAATTTCTATGACCGTGAAAAAAACTTGGCAGCTACGTACTCCTTACTATAATTAAAAACAAACAAACCAACCTGATCAGATTAGCCAAACTTTCTGGTAGAATTGCAAAAACTGTAGTTTTTCATGAAATTTAAAATTTTCATGTTAAGTATTTTTTATTTCCTCGCAGTTGAAGTGAAAAGCAGAGTGTTTAACACGTGGCTAAAAGCCATTATGACACTCAGACATATTTGTCCTCGCTCACTTCGTGAGCTCGTCCAAATAATCACTTCGCGTCATAATGGCTTATTTTAGTCCCTTGTCAAACAATCTACTATTTAATGTTTTCTTTGCATTACTCGTGGGCTGACCATGTTTATAAATATTCCAAAATCAAATAGATAGCAGTTTTTGAGATATGGTGCTCTAAGAGTCGGACAGACAGACAGAGTTGCACCATTAGGGTTTTTTCTTTTACCTTTTTGGCACGGAACCCTAAAAATTAAATGTCTACATTGAAGATGTTTTCTCATAAAAATATATTTCATGATTATTATTTGTTTTGTTACAACAAACTCACATACACATCACGTCAAAAAAGGATTCGAGAATGGTTATAGAATATTTTTACCCGATTACAGACAAGCGGAAACGAGGTTTATGATTATTTTCTTCCCTGCTAACAAAGTGGAGACCCTCCTAATACTAAAATAAAATTAATGAACGTCTCGAATTTACAACTCGCTACAGAGTCAAAGTAAAGTTTACATTCTTTCTTGTCAATAATCACTTTTAAACATCTCATTTTAGTTTTATTTTATTAACAGTTCGAAATTGTTTGCTTGATTTGGTTTACATATTTTGTTTGAGCTTGAGCAATCCGAATAAAAAGAGGATGAATCATCAAGTCGAATGACTTGAGAGTTTTGAAGCAAGTAGTAAAACGAGTAAAATAAATAAGCAAACGAAAATACACATCACATCAGCTTAACTAAATAAAAAGTATTGTAATAATAGTCCTGCCTGCAACAGAATATCGCTGTCCTCCGACATCTAACTGGTAACCTAAGCAACTCAACTTGGTTTTCACTGGGGTAAGCACTGTAATTCGTACGAGTATATTTGGATATTATATAGGCACTATGCATAGGCATTTTATCTCCTTTTGTTTCCATATATTTTATTGTGAACTACCTAATTAAACATCGATTATTTAGATATATTATTAACTAGGTGTAACTGATAAAATTTTTGGTTATTAAAAGTAAGGAGGAAAAAAAAACGCCTTTTTAAATATCCAGAGATAGAACTTTTTACATAGAAATCTTAACCATTTTTATGCTTCTGGATAGTAAGGTAAAAAGTATGCAATTACCATCGTTACCAAAAAAAATTGTCAGCTGTTTTGACGTAATGAAGACCCTAAGATCCAGCCAAAATATCGTAAAAAGTAAGGAGACCTGGAAAGAATTTCGAATTATCAAGTTCCACCAGGAACTTTAATTTTATGACTTACATTCTTAAACTAGGTACCTATGTTTTGGGTAATATAATTACATGACAAAGTTGAGGAGCATTCAATTTCCTTAAAGTTCGTTGGAGTTCTAGATTTAACGGAGATACAGCTGGTCAAAGTTAGACAAAGTTTCTTAAAATGTAAAAAATAGCATAAGCGTACAAACCATACCATCAATTTTGTTAATCATCATTCATCAATATCAACATCTTGGAAAACCTATTACTCCCCGTCCCCTCACCCCTCTTTCTAACGTGATGATGTCCGATTATAATATAGAGTCGGCCATACATTTTTGCAAATAGCAACACTGTATTTTTCAGAAACTGTTAGCGTAAGCGGCGGGAAATTGCCGAGAAACTATAGGTCACTACGTGCAATTTTATTTATAATGGAGCGTTTCACGGGAAAATAACGGGCCTTTTGTGTTAAACAATTTTATATAAAGATGATGAGATAGCCGCGATTCCCGCAGCATGTGTCAGCGAGTTTTCCAAAGTTTGCGTCGTCGATTGCAGGAGTGCCAACGACGAGACGGAGAAAATCTGGATGGTGTAGTTTTAAAACCTAATTGCAATTATCTGTTACTAGGTTAAATAAATCAAATATAGACAATCGTGTATAAGTTTAATTTTCATCGATGTGCAAAATTTTTTGGCTCACCCTATATAAGAAACTAGCTTCTCCCCGCGACTACGGCCGACTTATATTTGTTTATGTATGTTGTATGGGACCAAGGCAGTTTTCCGGGATTACAATTAGCCTTATCTAGGCTTTAAGCGTTCTAAATGCCATATTTTATCATAATCGGTTCAGTAGTTAAGCCGTGAAAAAGTAACAGGCAGACGGAGTTACTTTCGCATTTATAATAGTTAGTATTAAACTAAGTATGGATGCTTAACATATAAGGAACCCTATCCCACACCAAAAACCGCTCGTCCACTGGTACATATTTAGATTACATAAAGTTTACGACATGTTTCAGTCCATTCCGAGGACCTTATTCATGAGACATCGACAGACTTCGACGGAGGGTGGGCTCTTGCGACGTAAGTAATCGTTAATGTAATCTACGTGTCTGAGTCTCAGTACTTTAACTATAATTATTTTAAAAGAGTATAATTGGGTCTCGGTTGAGGATAAGTATACTTTTAAATTATAATGCGACAAAAACCGAGACATCCATATGCAATGATAGCCACACGTGTGCCCAGGAATGCAGCCGCGGCATACAGAGAAGCAGTATAGGGTGCAAGCGTAGGGTGCATAACAATAACCTAAATTCACCCCAACAACATATTGCTTTCGGCCCAAATAATTCAATCTTACTCACATGATTAACACATTCTTTCGATTAGCATGACGACTCTAGGTTCGAAAACATTGACTTAATTGATTTACTAAGTCAGTTTAAGACTCTTAGTATTAGGATGTTGATCTTGTAAGTATAAGGTACCTATAAATAAATAAAAAATATTACGGGACAATTTTATACAAATCGCTCTAGTCCCATGGTAAGCTCAAAAATTTAATAGATATATTACTTATATAATACATAGAAAACATCCAAGACTCAGGAAGAAATATTTGTGCTCATCACACAAATATTTGCCCTTACCGGGATTTGAACCCAGGACCTCGGCTTCGCAGGCAACGTTACTCCCACTGAGCCAAACCGGTCGTCGAATGTTGGTTATCAGTTCATGACCTTACTGGAACTAAGCAAGCAGTTCAATACTATTGAATCGCGAAGCCCTAGCTAGAGACTTAGAGACTTGCGCAGAATAGTCAACTGACTATTAATTAGAACATATAAAAAAATAATACCTCTTTCCAGCCAAGTACAGGGGTACGAGTACGATCCTGCTTAACCCGCAGAGAAGTGTTTTGAAATTAACACATCAGATGATATAAATGCTGTGAGTATAGGAATAATTTCTCAACAAACATGACCAACAAATATTTTCTTACTTTTCTGTATCTACTACACGTCTCGAGTAACAAGGCGGTGCCCGAACCTCCAGACAGCCCACCGGGTAGGTACGGAGCATTACATACAAAAAATAGAAATGAAATATTTTTCGTTTCATGCCGGTATCACACCTCCGCCACGAAACGTCAAACCCAAGGAAGTTCCGCTTTAGTTTCGCGCGCTCTGTATGGCGCTTCGCGGTTTCGCGGTGGAGGTGAGCTACCGGCATCAGGGATCTTTTGTGTAATATCTTCAATGTACTGTACAAACATTCATTCTTACAATTGTATTTATAGACTTCGTTCGCGGAGGAGAAAAAGTCTAAACCCTTGTTTTTTTGGCGTAGTCGGGTACAAAGTATTATTTAACCATCTGGAGATACCCAGCTACCCGTGTACCAAAAATAGTTGAAATCCGTTTAGTAGATTTTGCGCGATGAAGCCGCAACGAGACAACCAACCGTACAAAAAATAAAAGTAAAATATATTTTTCGTTTCAGCGACCTCCAAATAGTCCGTTACTATGTTTTTTTTTTTTAAATATCTGCAATGTACAGACATTTCATTTTTACAACTTTATAATAGTAAATATCGATGTGTGTGTGTACATATATGTGTAAAAGGCTGGAAGTATTTTCATATTTTTGGTGCATGTTATAAACTCCGTATGATAGTTTTTACCCGACTTCGGTAAGTAAAAAGGATTATGACATTATATTTCGCATGGTAGAAATCGCGTGCGCTTTCGAGTAGTTTATAATTTATTTAACCACATTTATGGTATAGTGGGGTCAATTTCAACAGATCGCTATTTTTGTATCATTCCGGTGTAAATATTTATTGTTGTTTCTTTTTGAGAATTTTAAATGTGATTTACACTTTATTATTAAACATATATAAAAGGAAACCTAAAAACTTATATAGTTTTCGAGATATTAGGGATCAAAATCTAAACTTCCCCCGGAAATATTAATCACACCGGAATGAAAGGTAAGTCACACCGGAATGCATAATATACACCGGTATGATAAAATCAGCCCACCGGAATGAAATGTGCCCACCGGAATTTTAAAAAAAAGGATTGTAATAATCGAATCTTTTATTAAGTCCATTTTGTACCCAAACAAAATAACGACATCGTATGTTAATTTCTTAGTCAGTCATGTTTTGCATTTATTTATCCTTTACAACACCATATACGACCTATGTAATTGTGATACTCGGATCAACTTACTTTCGCGTTATATGTATCGCTTTATAAAGCATACTTATCTAATATATAAATAAAAATATAACGTATAAAAATAATTATTATTTCAACATCTGTGAGAAGCGAAGCTACATTTGACGTTATTCCGGTGAAACCTCATCCCGGTGGATATTCAAGTCGATAAATTCCACCGGAAACACCGGAATGAGAATGGCGGAGTGAGAAAAATTACTCTTACTTATCTCTAAACTAATACAACTCCAGAAACCATGTGTACATTTTACATGACATATATAAATTTCAAACAAAACCGTTAAAAAATAAAAAAGATATATTTATCTCGGTAATGAAAAGTTTTTTGTCCCTGCACCACCGTGATGATAAATTAACGTTTGTGCAGGACAGAGTACAGCCGCTACGCAGTGTACTTTCTTGCCAAGCGACGCAGCTTGACTGTTGCTACAAGTGTCCAGGAGACAGGGGGTGTAAGGAAACAAACTTTTGGAATAAATCGATTACAGATCTTGTCGGTGGAATTAATCCCGCTTCGCCGGACAAACGTATATGCACATATTCAGGAATATACAAACAAGGTATAAAACAAATGATGTGCTTTTTTTTACCTGTTTATGTGGTAGTAAAAAAAGGGAAAAGATTTTCTTTATCCTGCATGGTATTCGAACTATGCGGCATTTTCCAAACAAACCCGGCTGCCGGACAACCCACCTTACCTTGGTGAGAATTTCGGTCTAAACATATATATTTTTATTATAATATATAATAATATTTTGATATTAGCTGTTGCCCGAGGTAGATAATCGGAGGCTGTGTCCGAAAAAAATGGTACTTTATTGTAAAACTTTTCCACACCTGCGTTTTCAGTCTTGCCATAAAAAAATACTGCTGGGGAAATTGACCCAGTGAGCGCCAGTTGAAAACGAAAAAATGTTAACAAACCTACAAACCTGCATTATTTCATAATCACGCACTTTCAGAACACAATCTTGGTCTTATCACCAACTTAAAACCTTAAACTTTGAGTTCACATACATTTTTAGTTAAAATATGTAATATTTATTAGTATTAAAGTTAAAAGAAATCTACGAACGTGTTTTACGACAAGTGTCAGACATTTTTTACTCGTCGAAATGTATATTGTCTATGAAAAAACTTCAATTGGTAGTGATGGGACATGACCAGTGTTATTTTGTTATCGATTCGATTAAGACACGGGACTTTTATAATTTAATAATTTGAAATTGTATGTATGAAAATACAGATTTGGTTGCAAAGTTCGACAAAGAAAAGTATAAGACCAAATTAGTTGACGAATTAGCTAAGACGAAGGGTAAAATTGTTCTAAGCCTTCCACCTTACCACTGCGAACTTAACCTCATAGAGCTAATTAGGGCATGGACACAAGTGAAGTCGTATGTGGGCAGGGATAATAAAACTTTCAAAATGGCGGAGATCAAATTTTGCTTCGAGAAGGTTTAGCCAAAGTCGGTGCTGAACAATGGGCAAACTGTGTAGGGCACGTCATAAAAGAGGAGGAAAAAAAGAAAAAAATAGACGGGATTTCCGACACCGTCATAGATAATGCGGCTATCACAAAGCCTTTCACTATCACAGTCACTGATGATGACACTTCGGAGGGGGATAGTGCATCCAGTGCCAGTGGAAGTATTTGAAAATAATACCTACATATTTATTTAGTGTTCCTTCCAGTTCGTAAGTATTTCGCGAAGGATATTTTTAGTCGATGAATGTTAATACTATTCCCATCACTATTTTCATAGACAACAAATGCAATTGATAGTCAGACACAAAGAGAATATAACCACTACGTTTTAAGAGGCGGGACTCTCATACTAGCCAATATAATCAATTTGCATGGCACACTAATACCAACATGTACGTCAAAGAACCGTCAAACAGCAGTAGTACCAATCTAACAGACTAAAATAGTGTAGAAGGCTATACGCTTGCGAATTTTATCGATATCGATAAAATGGACTAAGTTGGTATATAGGCTCATGTCAACAATTTTTGTACAAGAAATGTGGTTTAGGGTTGAGTCGACGTTTAAGTCCTATGTTGTACATTGGATATTTATTTAAATGTGCTAATACAAAGTTGGATTTTAATGTAAATCCAAAATAAAATAACAAGCTTTTTCTTTTAATGTAATCATTTATTGATTTACTAGCATTATTAGATCTTCTTTTGAGACTTTGCCCACTGTCTGCATCTAAAAATATTTTATAATTACAACAGAGATATATTTTCTTATATCAGTAAACTCTTCAGTTGAAATGTAGGTACGAATTATTTTTATGATCATATTTCATGCAAATTTTCACGCAATTCGAATTACTTTGTATAATTATTTCCACTGATAAACAAATAAGCCTGTAGTTATCGATAGTTACAGTACATGCTTAGTACACAATGAAAATAGATATAAAATATCTAATTTTGTTTATTTATTTAGCATGCTGCACTTAAATATAGCTAAAAGAATCTAAGGCAATACTTACCGGCCTTCATCCCAGAGAAATCTCGCCATTTTATGTTAATAAACATCGTTTATCGCAATGTTCATGACTAGCTCGATTTCCACAAATTTCACATGTGATAAACCGTCTTTTCGGTGGTATTTTCACAAAATGTAATTCACTATATAGTGTTCAATCACATTTCACTACTTTAGATTAGGGATTCGTATCATTTGAAACATTCGCATTCGCATCAAACGATGCGAATTATTGGCGAATGCGAATGTGTGCGGGTCGTGACAAGTTTCGTCCGCCCTAGCTGCCCGTTGCCGACTCGCGCATGCGCAGAGCGCTCTAGCCGCATGACGTGATTCATTTTGACCAATAGGGAGGGAGCATTTTTAGTTTTCACTAAGTTGGTTTACTGTGATTGTTGTGTTGCGTAATGACATTATATGGTACAGTACAGTTACAGACTGTAACCTATGAGATCTATTTTTTTTTCTTTCTACTGCCATATTATGTTAATTAGGTAATTAGAGAAATAAAAAACTGACTGATTTACCGAGGTTTTTTAATGGGTTTCAAAAACATTCGCATTCGCATTCGCATTCGTACATTCGCATCCTTAATATTCTCATTCGCATTCGCGAATGTGATGAAAACGTCATTCGTGACATCCCTACTTTACATAACAATTAAGAATAATTTAATTACAAATCTAAAAATGAACATATAAAACACGCGAGCCGCAAGCAAAGCAATATGGTTGACAATGTATGACATGACGGATAAACTGTACTGCTGACGTACTGGTTCCGTATCATGGCAACGGTTTGCCATGCAAAGTCCATATAAAAGCTTTTTTGTTCCAAGTTGCGTGAGACTGGTCAGCCATATTTGTTAACATTTTTAGGGTTCCGTAGCCAAAATGGCAGAAACGGAACCCTTATAGATTCGTCTTGCCTGTCTGTCTGTCTGTCTGTCTGTCTGTCTGTCTGTCCGTCCGTATGTCACAGGCATTTACTCAAAAACTATAAGAAGTACATTGAAGAAATTTGGAGCATAGGTGTCCTGTGTAAACCGCTACTTAGTTTGATAGGTAAATAAAATTTATATATATTTCTAAGGGGGGCACTCAATACATGTAACCGAAACTGAAAAAAGAAATTTTCAGCAAATATCAATGTGTAGCACATATTTCGACAGTACTTCTAAAACACTATGAGGTTTCTAAAAAAAATTTTTGATTTGGTGAATATTTTCGGAAATATTCGCTCCGAAAGTAGCAAAAATTGTGTCCCCCCCCCCCTCTATTTTCTAAATGCTATGTTCGAAAAATATGAAAAAATTATAAATATAAAGCTTAATAAATACTTCCAACGAAAATTGTTTTCAACATGATCCGACGTACCGTGTTTAAGTTATTGCCAAAAAACTGCGCTTCTCAGCAAAAGGACTTAAGTGCCGGGGAGATACGCTCTTTTGTTAGTGTTTTTTTTCATATCGTATTTTTTTTCATCTGTAGTGCATTTTTTTGTATAACTGGCTGCGGAACCCTTCACGGGCGAGTTCGACTCGCACTTCGCCGCTTTTCTTTTCGTTTTCTACTGGCGCCTACTTTACCTACATTGATCGTGCTGCAAGTGTTTATCAAAAGTATAAACAGAGTTCCGGTAATTTCGCACATCAAGTTATCCCATTGAGCGTGACGTCACCTTAGAGTCGATTGTACCATTTTGTTTTTATACGTGTACCTTCAGGGCTCTCATTAGTCAAGGGCGATCAGTCACGGCGAGGCAGCAGGGGCGGTAACTAGGCGTGACGTATTATACGCAATGTCACGGGTTGACAGGCGATTTGCGACGCGCAAGCGCGCTCGGTGCATGCAACTTGCGGCAGCCGGTGCGTGTACAATCACCATCAAAAGTTGATAAATATAATATTTTTTAAAGCAGCCAGACTTAATTGCCGCGATTTCGTTTGTCGCAATGCCTTTTCTTTCGCACTGGATGGAAAGATAGTGTCATATAAATTTCGTACGACAAAGAGTCGCAGAAAGATATTTTGCTAAACGTCTGTTTATTCTATTCTACAAAATAATATTTTTACAATAGCGCAAATTAATTAGTGTTTTGATACGAGTGGGATACGAACCCATCTCCAACAGCTCTCCGGATTGTTAATATATAGACGAGACTTTATGTTAATCACATTTATTAAATATATTATACATAGGATTCAATGTAAAGTTCTACATTTGACACCTATCTTAATAAAGATATATAAATCTAAGCTGCCAATATAAATCTTCCATCGATATACAAACTCAACACGCCTCCTAAGATTTATATTGCATAACACAGGTGTATTAATTAACTAAAGTACATTTTGAAAGCTCGGTCATATCCAATGTTTACAGGAATATATTCAACATTTGTCTGAACTTGAAGAACTTTATGGTTCCTAAGGATTTAGTCAGAATGTCTGCAACATTATCCTCAGAATTAACTTTCACGATATCTATGACTCCATTCTTAACATTGTCGTGAACGTAGTGATAATGTACTTCAATATGTTTGGAGTTTTTCGTGAAATTACCATACTTAGCGATAGCAACAGCTCCTGAATTATCTTCATAAATATTTACAGAATCATCAAACGTTATAAAAACGCAATAAGCTATGTCTGGTCGAGTACCAGAACTTAAGTACAACAATGCTCCTATCAGATTTCTGTATTTAACATCTTCATTAATTTCACTTTTCTCGAGTTTCACATTAATTTCCATCGGTGTTTTAAAAAGTTTTGAGTTCTCTATTTTATATTTTTTGGCTAATGAATTAATATACTTTTCCTGACTTAAAGTTAAAGTATTTGCTTTTGCATAATCATATTCAACATCAATCCCAATATAGCTTTTAACTTTCCCCATGTCCTTCATTTTAAAATGATTACCTAATTTTCTTTTAATTGAAGCTATTTTTTGATCATCTTTGCAAGCAATCAGTAGGTCATCGACGTAAACCAGTATATAAATTGGATTATTTTTATCGTTTTTAACATAAAGACAGTAGTCGTATTTGCTTCTTCTAAAACCAATAGTCGTTACAAAAACAATAAAGCATTCGTACCAAGCACGCGGGCTTTCTTTTAAACCATATAAAGATTTATATAATTTATACACTTTATCAGTACCGTCTTCATAACCAAGAGGCTGTTTGACATACACTTCTGATAACACTTTGCCGTTTAAAAAGGCTGTTTCCACATCCATTTGATGTATATCTAATTTGAATTGACAACAATATGAAAGAAGTAGTTTTAAAGTTTGCATACTATCTACCGGTGAATACGTGTCATCAACGTTGTCCGTTTGTTAAAAACCTCTAACCACTAACTAACCTGGCTTTATAAAGTTCAGCCGATTTCTTCTTGTACACCCATTTAACATCTAGTACCTTTTTATCCTGTGGAGCACTCACTAGTGTCCAAGTATGATTCTTCACCATACTTTTCATCTCTCGGTCCATTGCCTCTTTCCATTGCTCAGCCTCATCACATTCAGTCGCCTCCTGAAATGTATCTGGAATCTTGGCATCACAGTAATTAACACTTATGCAGTAGTAGCTAAATTCTTCATCAAATCGAACTGGTGCTTTAATCTGTCTCTTGGAATTTCTCCTTCCTTCATTTATTGTAGTTTCATCATCATTACTTTCAGGTATAATCTCATTATCCTGTTGTACTTCCGAATCAGTTTCATCTATACTATCTTCCCACTTGTCTTCATCAGTTATAGTTTCCTCATCGTTATTTTCTAATGCTATAAGCTTTTTATCCTTTTCAATTATATCAACATGTCTTGCTACAATTATTCTATTATCGAGGAATACTCTGTATCCGTCATCTGTATATCCTAATAAGATGCCCATTTCTGCCTTTCTATCCCACTTTGAACTCTTTTTACTTCAGGTACTCTAACATAAACTTTACTTCCATACATTCTCAAATATTTAGCTGATGGCTTCTTTTGGAAGAACAATTCATACGGTGTCTTTCTCTCTGGTGTATTCGTTAATATTCTGTTTTTTAAATAAGCAGCAGTTTTTACAGCTTCTGGCAAAAAACTTCTATCAACTTTTGCTTCTGCTAAAAGGTATCGTGCCATATCCATTATTGATCTGTTGTATCTTTCAGCTATACCATTTAATTCATGTACGTATGCTGGGCATGGTTTTATCATTATGACTTTTTGTCTTGCAAACCTGAAGATACGTTGATTTATATATTCCTTTCCATTATCACATCTTAATACTTTTATTGTTTTGCCTGTAATACTTTGTAATTCATTTACATATTCTCCGAAGCACTCATAAACTTGTTGCTTAGACTGGATACAATAAACTCTCGCTAACTTGCTATAATCATCTATAAATGTTAGAAAATATTTTTTCCTGCGTGTCCTGTTGTTCTGTGCGGCCCATTGATATCAGTGTGAACAATTTCCAGTATATCTTCCGCTTTCGTTCTGTTATTGTCAAATGGTAAGTTGTGCATCTTATTTTCGATACATATTCCATTCGATACATATTGCATTCCCTCTAATAGTTGTTTTTTACACATAAAATCAAGATAATTAAAGTTGACATGTACAAATATTCTGTGAAGTTTTTCTTTATTTGTCATTTCACTATTTAGTGCATTTGCATAAATTCCGTTTGAAACAAGGCTCGTTATCTTATAAAGTTTTTCATCCTTTTTGGCTATTGCTATCAATTCATTGTTAAAGTTGTAGATTTTGTTGTTGAGATATAGATCGTTAAATATCCTTTCGAAATTATTGTATGATTATCCGTAATCTTCGAGTAACTCGATAGGTTTGCTTTCATTTCCTTTACATATAATACATTATTTATTTCTACTTTGTTTTTATTTGCATAAACTGGGAAGTAAGTTCCAACCTTAGTTGCTTTTAGTATTCTTCCGTCTCCGACTTTAACTTTTATTGGTTCCTTTAATGTTACAAATTTGTCAAAATATTCATCAGTATTAATTTTGTGGTCTGTACATCCACTGTCGAGCAACCAATTTATCTGTGCCGGCTTTACATCGTCTTCTCTTGTTATCGTCGAATTATTTACAATTGACGTGTGAAAACTGTTTCTTCCGTAATCATCACTATTATTTATATAACTATAATTTCCTCTACCTCTAATTTTTCCAAAATTGTAGTGGCCACGTCCACCACTTGAACCTTGATATCCGCGTCCACGACCACGGTTTCCATGCCAGCAATCTCTTCGCATGTGTCCAGGTTTGCCACAAGTAAAACATGTCGGTTTGTTCTCAATATTTGCCTTAAATGAGTTTGATTTATTCGTTATATTTTCCTCCTTTTTAACTATATTTTTCATACGAATTTTGCTTTTCAAGTATTCGGCTGTCCTTTCTTTTTCCGGTAATACGTCTATTAAGTCGCCAATATATCTATAATCTCCTGGTAATGCCCTTAGCATGTAATTTAATTTTTCACTTTTTCAGTCATCATGGCTCCTGCCTTTTTTAAATCGTTGACACATCGTTCGAATTCATCAAAAAATAGGTTGACTTCTGAAAATTTTGCTAGCTTAATATTTTCTAAATTGCTTCTACTCACGATTTGTAACGCTGTGGATTGTTTTAAATACATTTCGTCGAATTTCGAAATTATTTTGTATGTCGAGTCTAAGTCACTGAAATATTCTAGCTGCTGATTCGTAATCGCGCTGTATATATTGTTTGTTGCTTGGATATCCATCTCATTCCATGATACCGCTTCCTCACTATCCATTTTCAAACGTATAGCGACATCCTTACAATTTTAAATTGCAGAAATTTCATTAAACGGATTTTCCAATTTGAATAATCTGTTCCGTCAAAAATTGGTATAGCGATTTTATTCATTTTAACAATTAAATCCACTTACTTGTTTTCCACACTCAACGATCTGTTAATATATAGACGAGACTTTATGTTAATCACATTTATTAAATATATTATTTATTTATATTTATATAAAGAGAAATGGCAGTTCGAGACTTTTGCCAGCATCAGTTTAAAGATATATTAATTACAACACAATTGGTAAATTACACTACAAAAACATTTTATTTGATAAGTTTTGACGTCAAAAACCAATATATTATTCACAACAACACAAAATATGACATGATGAGGATTCAATGTAAAGTTCTACATTTGACACCTATCTTAATAAAGATATATAAATCTAAGCTGCCAATATAAATCTTCCATCGATATACAAACTCAACACGGATCAGCACAGGCACTTGCATCAACTAGGCTATGGAGGCTAATTAGGTCGAGCATCCAAGTTTTCAAGCGATTGTTTTTTTCTGTATTCACCATAGGGATTTAGGGATGTCGTGTATTGGCTATATTATGTACAACTTAAATAATTTTGATGTCAGCATCATATCTGCGCAATGACCTCCACTGCTGATCAAAGAATCTCAACGACGACCAAACTTCCATCCCGAAGTTTAAGGGATTGGGGGTAAAAGTACCACAGATTTTGTTGTACTAATACAACCCTACGTACCAAATTGCAGCTTTCTAGGACTTCAGGAAGTACCCAAAGACTTGTGATGACTAAGAATCTTGATGACGAAATTTGGGTTTTTTAAATATGAATAAAATCTAAAGTAGCAAGCATTTGAAACTTTGTATCATATTTAATAAATCTCTATTGACATCATATCCCAAAAATTAAGTTTATCTAGTATAATTGAAACCCAAATTATGAGGGTTCAAATAAACGACGAAGCGCTTTGAGAAAAGGTAGGCAGTGCTCATGCTCTTCGCTTGGCTCGTCTGCGTAAGGGCACGGTAGGGTAGATCATCATAAATACCATATGGAACCTATCTTGATACATGCAGCGATTTATATATGAACCGCGTCTGAGGAACATAATCGTTAAAGTGAGAATAGAAATTTCCGATAAAAGTTGTACGCTAAACATCTACGAATACCTACTCCAAAATTAATACAAAATAGCAAAATACGAGTATGTTTATTGCATACCTATTACCCAGCTTACACGACAGTGTTAAATTAATTACTATAGAACATTTTAGACTCGACTGTACCAATTCTCGGTTGCAGCTGAATTGGAGAGGATGTCTGTTATATACGTACTTATACGTAGATATACCTAGGATTTAATTGTGTCTTGTCCTTACACTTAACAGCAATATAGGCATGCTTTCTTCAGTATTAAGATTTTTATCAGTTATCTTGTTGGAAGGAAAGCTGAGGTTTGCCAACTTACAACTTACTTAATATTATTAATGTAGTTTCATAATAATAATAGCAAAATAACCGGTACATTTTCACAATCTACGCCCATTTGGATTTCATGGTCATTTTATTTGAAGAAAATTAGTGTCGTTAACATACAAAGGCCGCCTGCAAAGTCAAGTGATTAATAAAACATCTGTATAGTACTATACGTACGTGTTAAGATAAATTGTCTTTTTGTAAATTAAGGGTGTATAAATAATTAATATCATAAAACAGTGAAATAATTCAAGGATTAATTAGTAAAATGCGATAGCTCAATGGCGTCAGAGACCGCCCAGATTCTCTATGGAATGTTCTCGTTTTTGAAAAATAATATGGTACCTAATCAACGTAAGTAACATAAAGTTTTTTCATTAAAATTCGCCAAAAATATTTTTTTATCTTTTCAATTAAACTAGCGTATAACTTAAAGTTAGCTCCATATTTATAGTTACATAACTAAATTTCAGTAGTTCGAACGCAAAACACTATTTACAAAATTAGAGTAACCCGTATAATCTACAAACTGCACGTGCGCCTCCCTAAACGAGTGTTCGACCCATACTTGTAAATTCTGTTTGCTCAGCTATTGTGTCGTGACGTCACGAGTTCCTCACCCTCGTAAGAAAGAATATTGCGTATTAAAGCATCAGGATCGCAACGAGCCTTACAGGAAAGGAATGCCTCAAAATTCCGGCTGTTACAATGGGTTTTAATCAAGGCTTAACAGCCCCTAGCACAGACTACGCTAGACTGCATACCACGGCGCCTGTAAAATTATTGGAAGGGATATTTCACACTTAAATGCCGTACTCAATCGCCAAATTGGCGAGCGCTTTCTCTGGTATTCACTTTCCTTTTCACAGCTGACCTGTTTTAGAACGATAACCGATTGGCTCAATAACACGACTTGCTTTGTGTGTGTATTTTAGGCATTTGTTTTGTTATGAGGGTGGGCAAAAAATGCTAAGCCTAAATGCTAACTATGTCAAGTAGGGTAACATTTATAAAAGGGCTTGATTTGCGAATTTTGCAAAAAAATAATCGGTTCATAAATGTACATACGCTAGCATTTTTCTGAGTTAGTTTCATTAAATGAGTAATGAGAAATTTAAAAAAATTTAAAGAAAGTTAAATTGCGTAGGTCTCGCTATTTTATCTTATTAATAAGATAAGATTAAGGTCTGGCTAGGCCATGTACCAGTAATCGCCTTCAGTGGGGGGAGCGCAAACCCAACCGCCATCGATATCTGTATTTCCGTTTTAGTAGTACTCTTATTATTGCAGGTGAATGATTTTCTACGTTGTATCTTTTAGAATGAGGAACTTTTAAATGTTTTATTTATTATATGAAATCAGGATATTAAAAAATAATGTTTTTTTTTTTTTCCTGCACCTTTATAAATATGTTGAACAAAAATCAAAGTTCTGAATTTCCTATTTAGGTAAGACCCAATCTAGAGTCACTCAAAATGGTCAAAATCATTCCCATTGAATTAAATACTTTCCTAACGAGTCCAAATAACATCACAACAATGCCGATTTATATTTATCGTTTTTTGTGTTTTAGACTGTTTATGCGTCACTATTTGATACAGTATACTGTGCACTTCTTCTCGAAAAGTATTATCCCATCAAAAACATAACATGTAAAAAGATTGCCAAGTCTCGCAACCTTTTCTACCACAAAAAGTGGTGAGATATAATAACCAAGTCGGTTAATTTATTCAGTAGTACCTATCCAGGGAAGGATCTACCCCACACCTTTGTCATTCATAAATGTTCACCGAACTAACAACATGTTATTGTGACGGTTAATTTATTCAGTAATACCAATCCATATGAGCTGATATCCTTTGCGGGATAGATATCCAACACCTTTGTCATTCATAAATGTCCATCGAATAGGGAACATGTGTGAAATCTTTTCATCGCTTTTTTTAACAAAATATCAAAATACCGTAAAAACTATTCCAAAAAGTGAAATTAAAATATCCATATTAAATTCTATTTTGCCAGAAAGAGATAGAACGAAATGTTTGATAGCTTATATCTTGGTTATTTTTATAGTTATTCGAATGTCATATGTTTAATAAATAAAATCGTCATTTTATTTATTAAGCATATGAAGATGTGTAACATTGATACGGTCACTATAACGGTCACAATAACATGTTCCTAGTTAACTAATCAGATGGACATTTATGAATGACAAAGGTTTTGGATAGATGGTCATATGGATAGGTATTACTGAATAAATTAACCGTCACAATAACATGTTGTTAGTTCGGTGAACATTTATGAATGACAAAGGTGTGGGATAGATCCTTCCCTGGATAGGTACTACTGAATAAATTAACCGACTTGGTTATTATATCTCACAAGTTTTTGTGGTAGAAAAGGTTGCGAGACTTGCCAATCTTTTTACATGTTATGTTTTTGATGGGATCTCATCGCTTTTTGTAGGTAGTCCTTCTTTTTTTCTTTTCGGGTACTACTTATACGTCAGCTACAAGTTTTCTCAAAGCCCACTCCCTGCCTTTGTGGGCTTTTCACCGAGGCTTTGATGTGACAATTTCTGACAAGGACGATAAATGCTTCTAAGTCTATTGTATTCTGAAATGGCAGGAATCCTGAGTTTTAATACTACCGAAATCGACATTAACTAGATGTAAACCACCCAAACTTGTCACTCTCGAGAGTGCCACGTACGCTTGCCCCCGTGTAAAAACTTCAGAACCAATATCCATCATGTGCACTATTTAGACGTAGACCCTGGCTTAAGGTGCGTCCACACTTGTGTCATTTGCTCGTATCCGATCACCGTGCCGTGGCATGACTGCGTATCGCGCTGATTGGACGCTTACTTACGCGCCGATCATGCCGTACTCGTCCGATATACTGTGTGATACGCGTAGCAAAATGGATTTCGAGCAATCCGATCGGCGCATCGTCCAAACGCGTGATCGTGACACGCGAACATGCCACGCGACGATGATCTGATACGGGCAAATGATACAAACGTGGACGCACCTTTATATGTATGCCAATAGCATAAGCTATACATATGGGAAACTGTTCGCGATGGACTAGTTTTTATCTTTATCTAGTATTGATCGCTACAGATCAGGTATCTGGTATGGGGTAACGGGTATATCTGATATCTTATTTCTGGTATTTGGTATCTTGTCTTTTATCTACCCCTCTTCCCCTCTCTTCTCCTTTGCCCCTTTCCTCTCTCCCCTTGCCATCCTTTCATCTTCTCCGTTCTCCTCCTTCCTCTTTCTTTCCCCCTTCGTACCCCCTCCATTCCTCCCGCCCCTCCGATTCCCCATTTTTCCACCTCCCCATTTCCCCCTTCTTTGCACCATCCTCTCCCTCTGCTTTCCCCCTCCTTACCCTTCTCTTTCCCCCCTTCTTTACCCTCTTCCTTTCCCACTCCATGAAGGCTTCGCTTTTAAGTTACGAAAAATTGTATTGATTATCTGAGGTGCAAATGTAACTTTGTAATCGCATACATTTTTATAGAATTACAAATTTATTTATACACCTGTTATATCTGGAATACTAGACTGAATTTGCAGAATGTTTCAGTTTTCTGGTGCTTTTCAGACTAAACACTAATAGGGTTCAAAATTTGAACCTTGTAAATCTGCTGGAAGTACCTTAGAATTTCTATGATCACAAAATTAAGAAACTTTGACTTGCAATAAATCTTCAAGTATTAGTTATAATTGACTGTAATTTGGAATATACCTAAGGTGTATTACGCCCTCTTGGTCACTGAAAATTTAGGCTTCTAGCTTCAACAGCAAATAAATTACAGGGGGTCGAAAATGACGTGAATGGCTTCGAGAAAAGATGGTACGGCGTGCCTTTGTTTTGCTCGACTTGGCGGGGGCACTGCCGTGCCCCCATATGTTATGACTCACTAAGTTTGATTTGTATTTTACCCCAGTACCGGTATACTAAAAACATGAAGGTAAAAACTGCGGAAGTAAGTACCTATGTTTGATTCCAATCCAATAAAAAGTATTATAAATCTACTGAAGATTAAGTACTTCGGCTGCAGGTGGGCTTTTTCTAAGAGTATCTTCTCACTCTTTTATATTTAGATTCTGCGAAGGCTATAAAAATACTCGCCCCTCGTTTAGAATCCAAAAGATACAAATAATTTAGCCAGGGCCTTATTTGTTTGAAGATAATGTCAATAAACGCAATAGGAGAGATATTTCGTATAATCAATGGTTAACAAAACTCGATATCGGCGTTTATCGTCCTTTATCGCTGGCACTCGAAACTTGATCGCGATAAAATCGGTCCAATTGATTTTTCCGACGCAATCGAGCTTTCTACGTGACCGGCTAATCTAATCCTGGTTTGGTTTTCGCTTAGGTTTCATTGCGCATTTGATTATACGATATTTTGAGTGAATACTCAATTTATAACGATTACGACTTAAAAGTACTATACTACCGTTAGCTCCAAACATCCTTAGATTACAGCATTGAGTGCGACACAGCTCTATAATCCAGTTAAACGAGATGAACTGTTCGATCTTTGTAGGTTAGTTGGGAGCTCGACTCGACATATATTGGTCCTACCTGTGGACCAACTATTGTCATGTGTGATCTCTCAAATTTAAAGTTGTTCGAGTAATTAACCATTCTGTAATCTAAAAACCTTTGTTACAGATATTTTCCAAAAAACATGTAAATTTTGTGATTTGTCATTTATCCTGCAGGGAGTAACATTTTATAGGAAGTTAATAAAAGTTTCAGCTGGTAATGTAAACAGTAATGGCTTCGCCGAAAGAGTTATTGGGCTCCCTTAAGCTCCCCGTGAATGATTAAATATTTAGCCAACAGAGAACTCGTTTAACACGTCGTCGGTATCTAAAATTAGACTGTGATGGCTTAAAGGCTTGGTTAGTCGAATAAACTTGCCAAAACGTGAATTTGAGTCATTCAAACCATCGTGGCGGGCCGGTAACCATCGGTGGAAGACTCAGCTCTAGTGCCAATAATTCAGCACACTTGTTAAAATGGATGGTAAACTGACAACTGATAATATGAAATCGGGATATATGAAAAGAGTTTCATTGCTAATCGTGATTCGACTAGCTGAGGGGAATCTTGATTATTTTGGAATATTCGTGTAATTTTAAATTAGAAACTAGCCAAGTGCTAGTCTGACTGGTTGGTTAAGTTTGCCGCTAGATACCAGGTGTATGTGCCATAGACAAATCATCGCATACATATCAGTTGCGAAGTAATCCTAACCGGGTTATTCAAAAAATGATATCTAGAGATTAAAAAAGAACTAACGTAGAAAAATATAGGTATAGTTGTAATTTTCTTAACATATTTTGGATCATTTATAAACGATGGAAAAGAATAACAATTGAATAATGATCATTGAATTTAGTGGCTCAGTGGAGAAAATTGGTATATAAACGTTCAGTTAACAAGAAACTTTTTTGAGAAATTTTTGTTTTTATAAATTCGATACGGGTATTTTTCGACACGAATTCCCCGCAATAAAGAAACAATGAAATGGAAACCAAACTTAATATGTCCAAAAAGCATACCCTTACTGCTTCTATGAATAAAAGTATTAATTATTTAAGTCATGAGGTTTTGAGATTTATGAATTTGTAAAAATAATTAATATGTCATAAATTACGCCTTTTCGGACAACATGTCATTCTGAGATTAGCGGTAAGAGTCGCACAGGTATATAGAGTCGCACCATAAGGGTTTCCTTATCATCATTTTGCTACGGAACCCTAATTTTTTTTAATTTAAAGATGATGCATAAACGCTGATCTTCTACACTTCGGCTAAATCTTACAACAATCAGGAACAGGCAATTGAAATAATATGTTTTTGTAAAAATATATATTTTTGTGCAAAACGTTTACTGCCGACTGTATTTTGTGTAAAGGCGATTCTAAAGAGTTAAACTTGGTTGGATTACTTTATTTTATTAACGAGTTCATATGACCATCGTTCGGCTCCATCGTAATATTGCATTGTCACCGAACCTACATAAATATCCCAAGTGGGTCAAATTTAACTTGTAAGAATTGATCTATTTTCACTAGAAAACTAAAGGGAGACTCAGACATATTTAGATTACATTAGCAGTTACTAACGGTGTAAAAACCGACTACTGCTCGACTTGTTTCAGCCGCTACGAAACCGTAGTCAGTGCGAGACGGGCAGCGTCGGTGTCCACTCGTCGCTCACGACTACTGCTCGACTTGTTTCGGCCACTACGAGGACCGTAGTCAGTGCGAGGCGGGCAGCGTTGGTGTCCACTCGTCGCTAACGACTACTGCTCGACTTGTTTCAGCCGCTACGAAACCGTAGTCAGTGCGAGACGGGCAGCGTCGGTGTCCACTCGTCGCTCACGACTACTGCTCGACTTGTTTCGGCCACTACGAGGACCGTAGTCAGTGCGAGGCGGGCAGCGTTGGTGTCCACTCGTCGCTAACGACTACTGCTCGACTTTTTTCGGCCACTACGAGGACCGTAGTCAGTGCGAGGCGGGCAGCGTCGGTGTCCACTCGTCGCTCACGACTTGATAAAAGCTTGTAAAAAAACCCGTTAAAATTTAGTTTTTAGTAGTCTAAATCTGTACGTGTCGATTGAAGTATTATGTACGAGTGTAGGTCAACCGGGGAAAATTGACTATACTCGTATATATAATTAATGCATCTTTTAAAGATCTTATAACATACTTTCCCTGCTTAAGAGCCATTTCGTATTCTTGATAAAATAAAACGTCAGAAATAAATTTTTGTCCTTGTATTTCTCAGAAACAGATAAGATACTCAAAATTTTTATTAGTTTTTTTATGTTTTTCAGTTATTAAATATTTGTATAAATATTCGGCGGCACGCGTGTGAAAGCCGCGTACGGCGCTATTGTGTCACGAGATAGGGCTCTTGATTTTTGGCACTACTGGACATTTTCACAAAAACTAGGGGGCTTAAATTATGGACGATTTACCCGACTACGCGACGCAAAGGAGGGTAATATGTTTATCAGTCTATACTATACTACTATATTTTAAACAGTCGGGACCCATTGTTGGGACGATTTGCGTCAATCTAGATTTCTTATGGGTACCGACTGTTTAAAATCGCTATGTTCCTCATTAGAATTTATTATTTGTTTTATGTGAGTATCGATCATGAATCATGAAACATTTCCTTTATAATATAACTTAAAAAAAATCTAGCGTAGGATTTGTTATTTTCTTTTAAGTTTTATTACGCAGTCGGGTTTTATTTTTAATTATTATTTTTGTGCGTTCATAATCTCTCAATACAATTTACTTACAGTATTGTACAATTTCTTAAATATATTTTCTTTTTTGTGCTTGGAATACCCCATACCTGCGACTTTGCGTCGAATGCGGCTCATTAAGTTCTGCACGGCACTATCAGTAAGTATACTTTTTTCCAGCCCAAGTCAATAAATAGTTTTTGCATATCAGCCACTTACTTATCTTGTCCGCCTTTGTTTTTAGGGTTCCGTAGCCAAAATGGTAAAAACGGAACCCTTATAGTTTCGTCATGTCCGTCCGTCTGTCCGTCCGTATGTTTCGTCATCTAATACAACGCATTAAAATGTTGTTAAGAACTCATCGTATAATTTTCGTGCCCTTCGTTTTGCAAACAAATTCTGTTTAGCATCGGGATCGGATACAGCTTGAGCCTTATTAGGCCTTTTACTTAGCTTTCTGTACATAAGATTGAGACATTATTTCGAGGCATCACGTGAAGTTAATTTAATTTTTTTTTGTAAGATGGTGATAGACACGAGCTTATAAAGAGGTAAAAAAGGAACCCTTATGGTGCGACTCTGTTTGTCTGTCTGTTTGTCCCACTATAAGAGCGCCATATCTCACAAACCGGCCAAGTGCTAGTCCGACTCGCGCACTGAGGGTTCTGTACAAACTTTCAGTTACCCTAACATTATATTACCCGGTTCCGGTTGAGTTAAGTTTGCACCTGGTATTTATAGAATTGCATACAAATGAGGTGCAAACTTAAAGCAACCGGGTTATCCAAATTTGTCTTTTGAAAAAGACTATATTTTGATGGTTTAATTACAAATGTATATTCAGATTTTTGTTTGTATTTGTAGTAGTGTCACGATATTATTTGCCAAATTTCATAGTTCTATGTCAACGGGAAGTACCCTATCATTTGGATTCCCTTAAGAGCGTCGAAATATACGTTTTTTGCGGCATAAATGGCCGTATATTTTTTGTATTTTAATGTAGAAGTTTGATTTTTTCACAACTTCAAGGGACCGTAAACTTGAGTATATGGTGTTAATTTCAATTCGATACCTCCACGCGTTCTCGAGATAAATGGTCTTGACAGACAGACGGACGGACAGACGGACAACAAAGTGATCCTATAAGGGTTCTGTTATTTCCGATTGAGGTACGGAACCCTAAAAACTATTTATGCCTTCTATTTGAAAATTGGAATATTTATAAACATGGTCAGCCCAAATGTATTGCAAAAGAAATATTTAAAAATATTATGTTTATTTTCTAAAAAAACGACGAATATGATATGGGGGGAATAAAAAATCTTAGGTCCATATGACAGGGCTTGATCTACACATTTTTAATTTTTTTATTGTGATTACATTTTGATTTATTAGTGAATATGAAAAAAGACCATTCCCCCGCCTTTATCTCCCAAGTTTATCAAACGAAAATTTTGAAACATACATAATTTGGATAAATAAACATAAATATTACACGAAAATTATAACCATGTCTCTAACCTCTAACCAGCTATTTTCATTTTATTTTCAAAAAACCTATTTGAACAACCCGCTTTCGTTAAGCTTGCACCTCATTTGTATTCAGTTTTATAGATATCAGGTGCAAACTTAACTAAACCGAATCGGGTAATAAGTTAGGGTAAGTGAAAGTTTGTACGGAACACTCGGTGCGCGAGTCCGACTCGCACTTTGCTGTTATTTTTTGTTAAACCCTTGCTTTCCTCAACTACCCGACTTCCGTTCTAATGTTTAACACGCTCTTGGAACTTGTATAAAAAATATAAGCCCCTGAGTAAGCCCAAATTGTGGCGCTTAACCTTTATATGCAAACGATTTTCGATTGCCGAACCATGTAAATCTGAGAACTGGCACGGCAGGAAAAAAAAGTTATAGCTAAATTTATCGTAAGATTTTATTGTATGGTTATTGTCTGTAAAAACAGGTATTTTTTATGGAATCGTTATGCAAAGCGCTTTCAACAGGTGTCGGGATATCCGGCGACTTGTAAACAAATTATGGAGATAGCAACTTTACCTAACTACGCAGAAAGCGTTTCAATATTTTGTAATATAAATATATATGAGTTTAGTAAAACGTCCCACTTTGTCGATTCTAGTTACGGATTTACGGGCAGTTTAGTGAAATATGGCAACACCTACCGAAAATCGACTTTCAATGAAAACTGATAGAACATACTGTAATAAACCAATGATTTTGATGTCGACCCATAAATGTCCAATTTAAGCACCTTTTAAGGCCTCAAAAATTAGTGGCCTGCGTCCCACTTTGTCGAATACCTAAAAAAAATCGTCGATAACATATTTGTGCCTGTTATAGGGAAAAAAATCTACTTTGTGGATATGGAGTTGTGAGTGTGAGTTTGTAATATAACAAAACATAAGCTATTTTTTGGTGAAAAAAATTATGTCTCTAAGTGCTATAATTTTTTTTTTTAATCCTTTAAACTTGCAAAAGTGAAAAAGCGACAATTGAGAAGACGTTTGTTAAAGTTTGAGACCGCAAAAAACACACTTATAGTTTCGCCATTTCCGTCTGTCCTTCTGTCCGTCTGTCTGTCTGTCCGCAGCTTAGCACCGTGATCATTAGTCCTAGAAAGCTAAAACTTATTATGAGTATGTGTATGTATGTATCACGCCAACGGTAAAAGAAGAACTAATAAAAAACTTTTTTTCAGGTACCTCTCTCGTCTCGTACGGATCTATATCGGAATCCCTAACGTCATTTGTCCTAATGTATCGTTTGTCCTAATGTATCATTTGCCATAACGTTAGGGATTCCGAATGAGACCCGTCTCGTACAAATGTGAATTCTCTCGTACAAAATAGCGATTAATTCAAGGTCTCATACATGTGTTGACCACAGGAGAGATGAACTTTTGTTGGGACTGGAAAACTGATAGTGTAATGCTTCTCGTCCAGTTCTTTATAAGCTGGTTTGTCCAGGATTACTGAGGTTGGGCGACAGGTGGCGCTTCGTTGTTGGATGGTAATAAGTTGCTGGATACAGTCTTCGGAGATTCGGCTCTGCAGGCTGCGTTTCTTTTCGCATAGACACCATCTTACTGGTCTTCGGGCATTCAGCCTCCATGTACCTGAATTCTTTCTCATAAAGGACTAGGAATGGAGAAGGAGGTGTAAGGATTTCATGATTTTTATTGGGGTCAATGGCTAATTTATATATATCATAGATCGGGGATTTAAAGATAGGAAACTTAAAGACTTATAACTATCTCATTACCTACGTAATAGGATCCTAGCCTAATTATATCAAAATATTCTCTTATATCTAGATCTACTACCCTTTCTCTGCTATATAGTGTACTCAATTTAGTCAGTATGTTACGTATTGCGTGTAAGTTTAGCACAGAATCATGCATCGTAGAGGTCCTTATGAAGGCTAAGTTATTTTGTAATTTAAGTAGCTCCTGTGTAATTGAGTCTACATTGTCGCTAAAAATCATTAGGATTTAGGCAAGGTGTGCATATTTAATTATGTCGTGTTCCCTAATAGCTACACTCTTATTAATTTGGTTCAACAAAGTACTCATTTTGTCTTGGCTATTTACTATGTTCTCTATTGCTTTGGAATACTCGGTAGTCAAATTTTTGAAGAGGGGCGCGCATCATTTGTTGGGTACGCGATGGACCACGTGGTACTTGCATCTGGGGTGCAAAGTAGGGTCTCCAACCTTGAAATGGTTGAGACTGCACCGGATGTGGTCTAGATGGCCCAGGCATATTAAAAATGGGCTGCAAAACTGGCATGCCGAAATGGGTTGGTTTGGGTACAAAACTATTAAGGGGTAAATTCGTACGACCTTGTTGTAAAGATGTTTGGTGCGACTCCTTCCTAGTGCCACCTTCGTTTCGCTGCTGCATATAAACAGTGTTGTGCTCCTCCTGAACAAACTGAAGGGCCTTTTCCATAGACTCAGGTCGCATGCAACGTATCCTAGACCCTAGGGGATCTTTAAGACCTCGTAAATATGCTTGAAGCGTTAGTTTCTTATAAAGATCGCGTTTCGCCTCTACAGTAGTGCCTACACTTTCGTGCAAAGTCACGTAAGTCATAATCGTGCTAAATATACCCTGATATCTCTCATGGAATTCCTGCGGGGTACTGGATCCTTGAGTCTGCAGGGAAAGGTCACCGTACAAGGCGGTCTCGTCGCGGTGATTCGCAAAATTATTCACGAGGGCACTCCTAATTCCTTGCCAATTTTCGGGTATACCATTTGAATTTATGAGCCTAGCTGCTGGACCTGTTACTCGATTTAAAATACCATTTATAAGGGCTAAATTCAGCAAATTGTAATCTGGCCCTGGTCTGAAATGTGTTAAAACTAGCTGATCACACAGGTTAATAAAACGCGTTAAAACGTGCGGGTTGTCATCGAACTCGGGTAGTAATCTAAGGGACTTGTACACGGTATCAATGTCCTCCTGCGTCATTTTGTCTCCTAAGTTTCTTCTCTCGTCGATATTATTAAGCCTACTGTTACTACTGCTACTTAACCTAGGGGTCCGGGATTCTCTTGGATGAAAAATCTTGGACACTTACTAAAATTATGGCTATACTAAAATAACGTATCTACTATCGACTAACAGCAAATTAAAACACAATTAATATTATATATCAGATGGATAAGATAAGGATGGACAAGGACTAAGAAAGATTCAAAGTACTTATCTCCTTTGCTGAATCGATGTCTGGATTCCCTCCGAATTTGCAGCTCTCGTAGGTTCCAGGTTGCCACGGCCCGTGATCGATTCACTGACTCTAATTTTGACAATCCTACCGACTGCGCCACAAACGACAGCTGCCCACGGAGGTCGCAAAAAATCCAAACTTATTTTATAAAATTTAATCAAGTAAGAAAAATTACAATTAAAATGAAAGGAACGATTAGTGACCGATGCTAGATCACGAATGAAGTCCGAAGCGCGGGGCCGGTGTCGTCCGCGTTGCTGACATAGCGCCTCGTGCAGCGCGCTGTCCACGTTCCGCTGACGTTGATGCTCGTTGCTTACCGGAGCGGTGGGAACTCGGCAGTTCTCATGGTTTAGCATTGCGTAACAAATGTTATAATAAACCATTTTATTTATTTTGGGAAGCTCGGATGGATGTTTTCAAATACGCGGACATAGTACTAGTCGGCGCTTTATAAAATATAGTAAGGGAGATTTTTTAAATGTGCTTTTATTGAATTTAGTAGTACTAATATTTTAATATGCATGCTTTTAACGCATTTATACGAAGACAAGTATTGCAGTAATGTAATGAATGATGCTACAAATATTTATTGCAAGAATAGAAAAATACATTAAAACAAAAACGCCAATAACATTTCTTGTATTTCTCCAATATTCGAAGCAAGCTCGTCTAGTACCTTCCAGACAGCGCACGTAAAGAGGAAAGTACTTGAGAAAGTTTCGGGTGGCGTTACGTGCTCGATACGGTTGATTCGATTTCCGTCAACAGATGGCGACGAGCAAATACAAATATTGAGAAAAAACACTCAAATAAAAGTTTGACTCGCGCACCATGGCTTCCGTATAAACCATCCACCATCACTCATCATTAACTTTGATACGACGATTGGCAAAATTTCATAGACAATATAAATATATTGAAATTAAATAATTTAAACGGATTAATTCGCGTATGTCATTCCTTACTATTATATTATTGTTAGCTACAGTTTCCGTGTTCATAGGGTCGACTGAGAAAAAAATGTTTTTTTCTCTGTTATATAATTTGTTGGTGCAAAAATATGTTAACTGTTCAAAAGTAGTAGCGAGTTTGTTTTTGAAGTAATTATAATTATTATCGAGGTAGTCTGGGTAGCTTTCTTTGTGGCGTTTCTTTCTCGTCAGTATGCCAAAATGGCAAAAACGGAACCGACCTTTACAGATTCAGCATGTCCTTTGGTATGTCACAGGTATTTTACTCAAAAACTACAAGATTTATATATGTACATGAAATTTAATGTATAAGCTGTTAGTTAGTTCAAAATATATTTTTAGGGCGGGGGGGGCGGGGGAGGACTCTCTCTATAAGTAAACCTAGCTGCTGTCATGTGTATACATATGACAGCAGCTAAGCATAAATAGTGGCCCCCTCTAAAAATATGAAAACAACACAAACTTAATAAATACTTTTAGCGAAAAGTATTTTGAGTACAATTGGATATACCGTTTGAGTTATTGCCGAAAACATGCGCTTCTCAGCAAAAAAAACGCAAGTGCCACGAAGATACGCCCTTTTACTGTTGCATTTTTTCACATCGTATCTTTTTCATCTGTAGTGCATTTCTTTGTAGTAACGGCTACAGAATCCTACGCTGAGCATGGTCCGACATGTTCTTAAAAGGAGGATTCGTCAATATTTGTAAAACGGTTTTCTAAGAATAGTAGTAGTAGGTGAGACCGGGGACAAAAGGAACACTTTGTAGTTTTGTTCCTATAATTAGCTATTTATTATTCATTTTATTAAATAAATGCAGATAATAATATAAATTTTAGATAAGATAATAATATAAATTTCATTTATCAATACGTTTCTATTGAATAGCTTTCGAATTATTAGAGTTACTTTTGTACCCAGGCTCGGGTCGAAAGTAACACGCTTCGGATCTTTAAGAAATCCTGTGAAGGTGCTATTTATTTACATGTACCGTGTAACTGTAGCGACTTGTTGCTCTCATATAACGTTTTAACACTTTAATAATAGGAATTTATGATTAATTTTTTTTATGATAAAAATAACATTATGATCATTAAAACTCTATGCGCCTGGTTCACTCGATGGCTGGGATTATTTAGAGATGGCATTGAGTGTCGGTTAATTATTCTTAGGCCGCCTTATCATTTTAAGGCCACTTTTGAGCAATTTTCTTTTTAACGTTGTGCTGTGCTACTTTCGTACCAACCAAGTTTTTCTCTTGCACATGTCAGTAGCAAGACACTGAATGCCCTGCGCATAAATCTTTTATAACATTTTATAAAGAATCTAATCAAAAATGTGTAGGCATACAGACACATTGATATCATCCCCCCTGTGGAAATAAGCGCTAAAGAAATCAATGTGAAAATGTTACTTTAGAGGCATAAAATCGCATTTTGTCCTCTAATTTAACCTCTGATTAGGATACATGTGTGATGCCTGGTCACAAGCAGAGAAACATCATCCGCTAACTCTACCCGGCCACGCGCAACATTCTGATCATTGGATACTTCTACAAAGCCTTTGTTACTTTCGACCCGCTGTTACTTTTGTCCCCGGTCTCCCCTACATGCACTACGTTGCGAGGGAAAATGAATATCTCCTACCACCGTAGAACCTTATCGCAGTAACGTGACGTAATACTCGAGTTTGAGCAGTTTGCGTGATGTTGAATTGTCATTGCGACAGGGTTATACTATAGTACGCAAATTAATTTCCTTTTCACCAACATGCAATGATATGTCGTCATTACGTGCGTTATAACAGGCTTCAAAGTATCATGTTTCGGGCGGAACAACTCGAAAGAACTGCAAAGGAATTTCATACAAAATTGAAGGCCTAGGCCGGGAAGTAATATATTTTCTTTTTTATGTAAACATGGCGTCTGCGTTCATGAACAGGCTAAATCTTTTTTTTTTTCTTGTGGCTGAATGGTTGTCGGACCAAAAATATCCGCATTAATGCCTATTACACACGAACTGATATAAAGAACACAAATTGTCTATACGTAAGTCACCAGAGACCATAGACAATATTTAAAATCCTCTGCATTTATTTTATTTATGATAGAAATTAAGTCTTACTTACTTGCCGGTTTCGTATCACTACTCACCCGGCAAGCCCTTCTTTCCCGGCGTTGCAGTAATGTACTATTACTGCACCTAACTTTGTATTGTATGTAAATATATGAACCTAATAAAATATCCATTGTAATAGTATCTCATTTCAATAACACGGCACACCGTATACTCCATTTTAGTATTTCCAACCGCGAGCGATTTTAACAAACGGTTCGCAGATTGACAACAGTTTTTATGATGTTTGTTTTATTCAATAGTTGAAATTTTTCATTTGAGTTTTGACCGATGCCGTAACTCGTCATCTTAGTTTATTCCGTTGTTAGAGTACGGGTATTATAAGCTGTTTTTTTTTTCTTCAGATATTAGTATGTAGACAAACAGCAATACACTTAAGTGATCATATGTAGGCCTTATGATAATGTCCATAACGTCTTCCAATGGTCACTTAAGAGTGTGGCTGATGGTAATGTCAAAAAAGTGGACAGTTTTTAACAATTGTCAACCTAACTTTGGCGAAAGTTCCTCCCTCACGTCAAAACCGGCTAACTTTTCCTCTCTGAATGTTGACGAAATTAAGACGGTTTGGGATGGTCGGTCTATCGTTTCAGCGATTATTTGTTAGCGTATTTAATTTTTTTATTAATTTTATTTTCGGGGACTGATTTGTGAGCCTTGAAGTTTTCTAATATGTTACAGGTAAATGCCCCTGTGCCTCCACTATTAGTCGGAACCTTCATAGAGATGACAAGCACAGTGTCGATTCTTGGAATTTAGTTACCTGATATAGGTATAATAAAAATAAGAAAAAAAACCGAATATTATGAAATTGCCTGGGCCTATTTTCTTACAAGATTGCTAAGAAACGCGATAACGAATCCTGCTATCCAATAGAAAATAACCGTATTCAAGGATGCCACCGACAAGTGCCCATATAGGTACTAATAAATACTATAGAATAGCTGATCAAATTAACTTATCTAAAGTGAAGTTCGATTACTATTATGTGAGTCGCTTCATTCGAAGATATAATGATTAACAAGGTAGTACCTTAAACCCACAGGCAACTTTACACGCTTTTTAGAGTATCTAATTTGGCTCAAAAACACTTGGTACTTCCGTTATCCACCACCCAGCGACGTGGTCCTGGTGTACTCATCTTTTTAGAGTAAAAGACACACGACTTTCTTTTAGATAAAGGTTACAGATTTTACCTTTGGGTGGTGAGTGAGTATATTATATTTTCGAATGAAGCATCTCACATAGCAGTGATTTATATCAAAGTTGCAAATGAAAACATAAGAATGATCGTTCCTGCGACGGCGCAGCTTGTTTCTTAAACCCATAGTTAGGCGTAAATCAGCCTGTTAATATCTGCCCCTGTTAGAACCAGTCCCCGTCTCCCCTATGGATGTGCCATGTTAAGCAGTTTTCAAGACAAAGCAGGCGAAAAAAACTGCCTCTATGCACCCATGGCCACCGAATCGATCTAAATTTAGTATAACAATAATTTAAATTTACAAATTTCTAAAAGTACATACTTATAAATAACAGTATCTTAAAAATGTCTTTATTTTTTTGCCGCCCAAGTGGAATTTGAAACAAAACGGTTGTATTGTCTTTGTGTTAAATTCGATCGTCAAAAAGCAAATGCAACTCTATTTTGATAGAAAATGACTGAAAGTTCATTAAATAGGAAAATGAAAATGAAAATTCTGTAAATCCGGCTTCACTGCTATTATGTTGTACTTTACTGTATGACTTGCACTATCTCAATTTTTTATACTGTGCATAGTCAATTTATGAAAGAAAATGTAAGATAACACATCTCAGATGCACATGCACTTCAAATACTTAATCATTCTTCTTTTCAGGTCTTCAATTTATATACAATTTAATGCAAATACAGTTCTACGGTTATACGTTGTTTCATAGACAGTTTGGTAGAATTTCGTTTTATATAAAATGATTCTTATATTATCATTTCATAGAATAATCAACTCGTAGAGTACTTACTTTGTAGGTCTGGCTAGCCAAATATTGTTGACAGATATTTCCTTGTTGTATCACCAATTGTCTATGATTTAAAAAACGGCTAAAAGTTGGTTGTCAATTTAGTAGGTTGGTGCTCTATAAATATTGTGATACTTTGTGTACTAGTTCTAAAATTTGCCTATAAATATGATTAGGTACGTGAATTTATAAATACCTGAATCTCATACACAGGACAAAATGTGTAAAGAAACGGATAAACTAGAAGTTCTAGAAACTATCAATAAAATCAAAACATCGGAACGTAAGCAGTTACTGAAATTTTATATCATCCTGTATAAGTTGAAACATACCTGCCAATTTAATTTTAAAATGTCTTATACTACATTGTAAATTAATTTTATAAAACATACATTAAGCATAAAATTTATCTCAACTCAACTTTCACCTAAATAAATCTCAGAAATTATTTTAACCTTTCGTCTCAGTAACTCCTACTCGACTCACCATTAAAATTAAAATTACATTATTAATTAATTTACTTCATCTTTGTAAACTTCCACTCGCCTCATCATAAAATTAAAAAACTACATTATTAATTAACTTTCTTTCCCTTTCCACTCAATACATCATTTACTTCCACTCGATACATCGTTAAACTATATTATACTCTAACCCTTATTCTCTCCCACTCGATACATTGTTAAACTATTTAATAAACTAACGCTTATTTTCTCCCACTCGATACACCGTACACTATTTAATAAACTAACATTTATTTTCTCCCACTCGATACTCCAAACTACCAAAATCATCAAAAAAAAACGTTTACCTTCTCCCACTCGATACAACCCAACTACCAAATGCCTCTTTTCCATGCTCACTAACTAAATGCTAAACAAAACATAAAATATCACATCAAACAAACATAAAGAATTACATGACTATAAATAAAATTCAAATAGAAAAATACTTAACCACTCAAGTGCTCGTGATTTTGGTTTTAACTCTATTTATACTTGAAATAAGAGTGGTGACATGCAACTACAGTTGCGGAAAGCACCCAAGTGGGGATGTCTCATCTAGCAAATTTGTGTATACCTGTATCAAAAAATGGTTAGGACTCCGTTGTTTATTTAATGTGTGACCGTAGTTGTAATAAATAAATAATGATTCACTTAAGGGGGTGTGGGGTCAAGTAGGTATTTTCGAGCTAGATCTTATTTATTTTTCGCCTTGTTACAATGGTATATGGTGAGAAAGTGTAAACATATGTGTTTGTCGTTCACTGTACTTTACATTTACTTTGAGTGCACGTCAACGTATATTTTATTTCCTTAGGTTTAGGTACCTTACGTGACAACGGACAATGAAAAATGTTTTCTAATATCAAAACTATAATTCCTACTTCACAAAGTGTAACCAGAACAAGATTTTTTGAATTTCGCGCCAAAGATTTGGGTAATATTTCAGTAGCCAGACTTCTAGAATTTCTTATCATAGATTACTGTTTCTAAGAAAATTAAATATATTAATATTCATGCATTGACTCCATCAAAGTATTCTTTATCCATATATTATTTACTTTATACAAAACTTATGACTTAGACAAATGTTTTATAGATTTTGATTCTCAAGAATAAAAATCCGCATATTATCATTTATAGAATAATCAATAGGGAATATGCATGAATTTATTTTTGTGCTTTATTAAAAGCTTATTCATATAACAAATAATAGACAAAAAGAATATTTCAAATAACTATAAAAATACCCAAGATATAAGCCATCAAACATTTCATTCTATCTCTTTCTAGCAAAACATAATTTAATATGGAGTTTATATGACCGTAGTGGACTGTGACGTAACAGTCTATGTCGGACCTCTCTGTCGAATTGCTGTGTAATTAGTAGTTTAAAATGCTTATATCTTACGTATTTCTTGGCCGATTTTAATTTTAATTTCACTTTTTGGTATAGTTTTTACGGTATTTTGATATTTCTTTACGAAAAGCGATGAAAAAATTTCATGCATGTTCCCTATTCGCAGAATATTTACTTCGTAGATTTTTTTCGTTGATGATTCATATCGTACACTTTTAATTTGTATATTATTTAGTTAATATCATACTGGATTTACCCCTCCTTCCACGTAGTCAAACAATTTTGTCCAATTGGTTTGACTACGAGGAATTATGTTTCCTCGTGGTCAAACTTCATTGACATTGCACCTTTTCAGCACGCTGTATGCATGCATATAGTGTTCAAGACACGAGTGAATAGGCTGTTTCTAGACGGGCATGATACATCCCTGACCGCATCGTCACTTAACAACAGGTGAGATTGCGGTCAAATGCCCATCTATTTTAAAATAAAAAAATAAAAAATGTATATAAATAATGTTAGATGTTAGGGCCGGCGACGGTTGTGAAAATGTTTTCCTTGTCATATTAATTTTAACCATCTTGTCAGCTGAGTACTGTAATAATATAAGTCATTAAAAATGGATTTAAAATATGTGAAACGTAAACGTGGGATAGTTCTTCTTCTCGAGGGCCGGCAATACTATAGATGGCGTACGTATAAAAATGGAAATATTTTCTGGGCTTGCAGCCAGCTAAGAAAGGAAAAGTGTCGGGGGTCTATTACCTACTCTGAAGGTACAAAACTACAAGCAACCATTTATAATCATATTAAGGTGGTTCCGACCAATGAGGAATTTTCATGGTTCGAACATTGAAAATCCCGTTTGTACGATTAGTATAGGACCATAAGACTTAAATCCTCAATATCCGATCAATCGAACCAACAGTAAAAATAAATATTCGTCGTCCGACCAATCGTGACTCAAATGGGTCAATATCTGAGCTCGCATTTTTCATCAGGTAATACGTTCTTTTTTTCACAAAGTACATGTTTCCCCGTCGAGATCAAAACGAATTCACATATTAATATGTTTTTAAGATACATTTAAAAATACCTAAAGGCTCAAATTAAGACTCCGTGCCCTGTCCGGAATCGACTTTTGAGTTGATTGAAAATTCCTACCAAAAACTGTACGTTAGTATCACTGATTTCGTGTCAAAAACTTAAACTAGATGATATTTGCTATCACTGAGCACATACGCTATACACTCATGATCGATGTTGAAATTCTGTCCGAGCGCGAGGGTACAATTTTTTCGTCAAAATTCAAAGGGCCCCGGCAGCCATCGTCCTCATTTGATCCCCGTCCTGTCCTGCCTCACCTATGCAGTCAGTTGTCGGCTGTCTGGCGAAGCGTACGGTTGTGCATCAATCCGTAAAGGTGCGTCCACATTTGTATAATTTTCCCGTATCAGATCATCGTCGCGTAGCATGATCGCGTGTCACGGACACGCGTTTGGACGTTGCGCCGATCCGATCACTCGAAATCCATTTGCTACGCGTATCACACACTTGTGTCGGAATAGTGCGGCATTATCGGCGCGCCGACAGTAAGCGTCCAAGCAGCGCGATACGCAGTCATGCTACGGCACGGTGATCGGATACGAGCAAATGATACAAGTTTGGACGCACCTTAATGGATTTGAGTAAATCACGCAAATGTTTCGGCCGCCGGGTGGGCGACAAATTTTCTGCAATTTCGATGATACTTATAAATTATATTTCTGACATAGCTATTCGTTAACAAGCGTACGCTTCATACAGCCCTTTGGTATCTTTATACAAACGAAAACGTAACATTTTCTTAAAATGCTAATTCAATCGTTTTTTTTATTACGATTTCCGATTCCCGTGCCCTAATTCCCATGGACTATTTACCCAAAACAGCTGATTTTGGGGCACGGGAAGTGGGAAGTTTCACTTATTTGGATGACATTTGTTAAGCTACTTTTCAACCCGGAAAAATACCCGTATTTGCGATTAACGAATTTATGGCGGACGAAGTCGCGGGCAGAAGCTAGTAATACAATATAACTTAGCCACTTATTATAACGAACTAGACTATATATATGCATACAGGGTGTCTATACGTGTTATGTACATATATGTACTATAAATTACAAATAATAAAAATACACACACACACTGTTCTTTTTATATTCATAAAAATAGTACAACAAATCAGTTAACACCAAATTAGTCATTCCGCAAAACGTACGCATTTATTGACACACTTCCAAACAATTTATATCCTTGTACGATGTTATCTTTATCTAGTTACTACGCTCGCACCGCGCAGCGCAGCGCGCCCACAAGCAGGCAGCGATCGTTGGCAAACTTGTTTTGTATGTTTCCATTTATAATTCCACCCGCTAAATGTTACTATTTACAGTTCGTTACTTTGCGAATTTTGCGAAAAAACAGAAATGTATTTACGCTCACTAGTTTCGGTTATAACAATTTATGCATGATATGTTTTTCTCAAGTAAGTGAATTATTGTTATTCTTTTTGAGAAATAAAGATCTTTAAACCGATGTCAAATGAGTATGACATAATACTGTCACAAATAACTCTTTCATGCTTAGCTTTAAGCTCTTTTTCCATTGGATATTTTTTCCATGGAATAATGATGGTTATTTCAATCATAGGCTAAAATAAGTTTAAATTTTTTGTGCATTATGTGAACTGCAATGGGCTTTAATGACCTTCCTCAAAATAAAGACGGCGAATTAACTGTATAAAGTTGTTCATAGTTTTGAACTATAATATATTTACCAACATAAACCACATATTCCTGACGATGTTCGGAAAAAAATGGTTAGTCAACATAGCTCCAATTCTGCAACTTTAATTACTTACGTTATTTTCCAGACAGAAATAAATTAATTTTGCTCAGTAGCCCGTTACAATCTTTCTTAACCAACCATAATTTTGCAGCTTGTCAAATCATCCAACTTTCCAAATCATCATCAGTCTTACTAACCATTTATGTTGATTCCTTTCCTTAAAAAAAAATGTTATTTTACCCGACCATGCAATGAATACCAGGTCATCGGCGTAAAGAAGACATTTGACACTTAATCCACTAATTCCCAACCCACAATCATCATCTTTTAGATCTAGAAAACAACTGCCTATGAACAAATTTAACAGCCACAGTAATGCTACACAATCCTGCCTAACATTTATATACAGTACTGCCGAAAACTGTTCAGATTGTAAGTATATACTTCGTGTATATATTAGCGAGAAGTTAAAGGCTTGCCTAAAGCCTAGAGACAATGCCCCGTAAGTCTCACAAACTATTTATGAGTGTCATGATTCGGCAGGATACCGACTAACTTACACAATAATAAAATAATAATTTCTCACTGTGTCGTTACATAGAGAATCGTATTTACTGATACTGTTTAAATATAAATCTGTACTAGATTTTTCATTAAGATGGAAATGATACGAGACATTTATTTAGTGTTGTTGGTTAATCACTATGATTAGTAAATTAGGGCAAAATGTTTTGGATACAACTTCAGTGTGAGTGAAGTTTATAATTCTTGTTTGATTAAACAGTAAATAATAGTTCTAATGCACATTATTCTAAAAAGAAACAATTTCCGTGCCACCAAAAACTAATTTCCATGGACAGATAAATTCCCGTGCCCCGGCGAAATTTTCAAACTGTAATAACTTTTGAAGTCATATGAATATAGTTACCCCGTAAGGAAATTTGTGCTTATTAATTGTTTTATCAAATTATCAGCATTGAATTTTCTGTGTAATATTGTTATTTCAAAATTCCACGTAAATTAGACAAAATTGACCCAAATGATATAGGCTTTGTAAATTCGCATTGTCCATAGTGACACTTAATTTAACCATTGGTTCATGTTAAGCATCAAGCTAATAAAATAGCTCATTTTTATTTTACCAAATACGTAAACGTATTTCACGCACAACATACGGCCGTGTCTATGACACAGCCCCATCCCATTTTTTAAATTTAAAATAACGTTGACTGTACACATTTTTAACTGGACATTAATACAGGGTGGATCATTTAACTAGTTTGACCACGAGGAAACATAATTTCTCGTAGTTCAACCAGTTGGACAAAATAGTTTGACTACGTGGAAGGAGAGCTATTTCCCTACCAGGAAAAACCTTTTATCGAGTGGCAGTTTCTAAGCTTTCAATTCATACCATACCACACCATAAACATTTCATACAATAGGCAAAATACATACCCTCCTATAAAATGACAACACCGCGTTCACAATAATAATGCGGGTAATTTGTAAACCTAACCTACATTGAAATAAAACGTGTTCACCCGTGACCATGGAAAGCTGAAAAGCTTCCGAAACGTCGGGAACTAAAATGAGATGATATACGCGATATAATCCGTTAAATTGTTTTATTTCAACGAGTAATAATCGCGGAAACAGAAGAAAATATTATAACCTAACCTACAGTTTTCGATTTTTGACCCATTTTGACGCACTTCGCTCGCTCCGCTATACATGGTCACAATACAAACCTAACCTAACCTACAGGTTTCGGTTTTTGACCCATTTTGACGCTCCGCTTGCTTCGCTCGCTCCGCTATACATGGTTACAATATAAATCTTCGCTTTGCTTGTTAAATCGCTTTGCTTGTTCCGCTATAGGTACATGGTCACAATACAAACAGAACCTAACCTATCCTACAGTATTCAGTTTTTGACCCATTTTGACGCTTCGCTTGCTCAGCTATACATGGTCACAATACAAACCGAATCTAACCTACAGTTTTCGGGTTTAGACCCATTTTGAAGCTCCGCTATACAGGGTCACAATACAAACCGAATCTAACCTACAGTTTTCGGGGTTTAACCCATTTTGAAGCTCCGCTTTACATGTTCACAATACAAGCCTAAACCTACAGTTTTTGGTTTTGACCCATTTTGACGCTGCGCTCGCTTCGTTTCCTCCGCTATGGTCACAAATGTCACAATACAAAGGGCTACAAATACAGCATTTAAGATGATGCAATTGTAGCCATTTTAATGGTCAAACCTTCTTCTTTCTGGGAACACCACAATTCTACTGTTGTTTTCAGTGTTTCAAACTATGGTTCAGGGGGAGCAATAAAAGGTACCCTCGGGCATCGGGAATCGTTTAATTTGTCGTCGGCAAGACGTTACTAAATAAACACGATAAATCGGCGCTAAAGCTAAGCCAGGGGTGAATTCTTTGCAACGTTCACCCCAGTACAGCACCACCAAGCAGACTCACACTGATGAAAAGAATACGTATATGATTATTTAACATCACGATGTTTATTTATCATAACTAGTCAAAAACAAAATCCATTTAGTACTAAAACAATAAAGTACCTCATAGAAGGATACCCGTACGTCCGTTCACGACTCTAAAAAAACCGGCCAAAAGCATGTCGGACCATGCTCAATGTAGGGATTATACAAAAAAATGCACGTCAGATGAAAAAAATACGATTTGAAAAAAAAAACACTAACAAAAGAGCGTATCTATCCGGCACTTACTTCCTTTTGCTGAGAAGCGCAGTTTTTTGGCAATAACTTAAAAACGGTTTTCGTTGGAAGTATTTATTAAGCTTTATATTGGTACATTTTTTCATATTTTTTTAACATACCGTTTAGAAAATAGATAGGGGGGACACAATTTTTACTACTTTCGGAGCGAATATTTCCGAAAATATTCACCAAATCATTTTTTTTTAGAAACCTCCAAGTTTTTTATGAAGATCTGTCGAATGATGTGCCATACATTGATAATTGCTGAAAAGATTTTTTTTCAATTTCGGTCACATTTATGGAGAGCCCCCCTAGAAATATACATATTTTTTATTTAACTATCAAACTAAGTGGCGGCTTACACAAGACCTATGTTCCAAATTTCATCAACATATACATCTTATAGTTTTTGAGTAAAAAGCCTGTGACATACGGACGGACGGACGGACATGACATAGTCATAGTCATAGTAATTTATTCATTGAACAATATACATTGTGTTTGAATGATAAATGGGTAAGACACATTTACAATTTTATAATTATTCCATGCATAGTATATACCATTTGATTAAATATCACAGTTGTCAAAATTCAAAAATTAATGTCAATTACAATGTTACAATAACCCTACATAATATTTAATTCAAATTATCAGACGTCAAATATAATTACAATTATTATTACAATACAGTTTCATTTCATTTCATTTCATATACAATTCAATGGAATTCTCCGGTGTCAAATATAATTTTAAACTAAAAAATGTCATTTAGTCCACGGTTCACATGACAATTTAATAATACTACTTAATTTAAATAACTACCTATATCAATTTTGTTACCTACTCAATTACCAAGGGTCATTTTGAAAAAGTTCGTCTACCGAATAGAGACACTTCCTTAGCAAAAAAGCCTTGAGATTCCTTATAAACATATTTAAACTCGTAATGGACTTCAACTCACTAGGTAACATATTAAAGAGGGCAATTGCCTGATAGCCCGAGGAGTGCTCGACAATATTGAGTTTAGTGTTTATTGTTTGAGGTAGGTCCATACTTCTGGTTGATAGGCGTTTTTGTCTCTCTTCTAATGTTTCAATACGATTCAGGTTTTTTATCAAATCACTAAGAACTACAAGAACGTATAAACCAGGAACAGTCAGCATTTCATACTCCAGAAAATAAGGTCTGCACGAAGTTGTCTGAGGTTTTCAGGCCATTGTTCTGACTGCTCTTTTTTGGCTCACAAATGCAGATTGGATATTGTAGCGGTAACTATTACCCCAGAACCTGATGCTGTACCTTATTTTGGATTCAACTAAAGCGTAGTAAACCATTTTCAGGCGTGATATGGTGACCTTTTCCCTCAGACTTCTTAGTGCATAGCAGGCCGAGCTAATAGACTTTACTAGCGAGGATACATCATGTTTCCAATTCAGACACGAGTCTTAATTGAAACTATAAGGGTTCTGTTTTTGCCATTTTGGCTACGGAACCCTAAAAACGTGAACATTGCGCCGATATTTAGTGGTGGCCAGTCCATTCAAGTGTTTGTGAGCTAAAAACCTATAGGGTAGTTCCGGTTGTCCTAAAAAGTTGGTATGAAGATAGCTCTCATAGGACAACCAACGAGAACAATCTGAAAATGAGAAATTTTTATTTCTATATCAAAAACCGATATAAAATGACCCCACACTGCGTACTTTTTTTCTTGGGAGCAGGGTTTTGATAAAACGGGATTTTCATAGATACGGTCTTTATAGTGTATATTTTGTACGGCACCCTCGGTGCACTAGTCCGTCTCACACGTGGACGCTTATTTTTATTTACAACAGATGGAAGTACCTGCCATCTTGTAGCAAGCTAGTTTCTCATTTTTAATATCATCCATATTCATCTGCGAGGCAGTAAACGTTGGCACGTGCCGACACGTGCCGCCTCCATCTCTCAAATATTAACATACTTACATCACTCTTAATTTCGCGGCGTAAGGTTTAAAATAGTCTCGTTCCCAGAGTATTATTTAGTTACGAACAAGCCCCGGAGCGAGTCAATAGAAGGATTTGCGTGAAGTAGAACGTGTGCCTTGATTTTCATGTCGACTACCCGATATTAATGAAATCGTTGGGACATGTCCGCGAGGCTGGGGTTCACTCACAAGGTCTAGATTTCGAATCTCAACTGGTCACCGTGCTGGACAACCGTGTTTCGTATTATAATTTCTCTTCATTATAGTATATAACAGACTTCAAAAAAAGAGGAGGTTCAAAATTTACTTCATAGATGATCCCATTGTCATCAAATCAGGATCTAATGATGGGATCCCAGAGAAATCGAGGGCGATTCTTAAATGTTATTGGCATGTATATAGCGATTTCAGTATTTAAAGAAACAAATAGAGCAAAGGCAAAAGTATAAATTGGTGAAGCGGAACTCATGAAGGCGACCACAAAAGGCCACCGAAATTCCTCAATGATAAGGTTTCTATTCCAAGATAACGTGAATTGCATATAGTGTATAGATCGAGTTGAAAAAAGGTTAATTGAAAATAAATTGAAAAGGAAATAATAATGGACAAAATTACTTATTTAATAGATACCTATTTTAAATTTTGAATATTTATAAATATGGTCAGCCCACATGTTTTGCAAAGCACGAAAAATTATAACCAAATTTCTATAATCTAGGTAATTTTTATTTTCAAAAACCTATTTGAACAACCTGGTTGCGTTAAGTTTGCACCTCATTTGTATTCAATGCTGTAGATATCAGATGCAAACTTAACTCAATCGGAACGGGCTAATAATGTTATTAGGGTAAGTGAAAATTTGTACGGAACCCTCAGTGCGCGAGTCAGACTCGTTCTTGGCCGGTTTATTTTTTACAAGTTTTGTTTTCGATGGCATCCAATTTACCCTAATGTCTACTGATTTTCTTTGCACCCTTTTCGTTGTAGATTCTCTCTTGTTAATTTAAATTTGTTGACTGTGATTTAAAATTAATGTTGTAATTCGTTTGATCTTTTATAATATAACATAAACATTTCATTGTATATTAATTTGCACCGTAAAAAGTCGGCAACTAAATCGTGACGTCACGGCGTCGATGTTGAGGTAAAACCTCAGTCAGGTTGTCTCATGCTCACGGAACAGAGGCGTCGCCAGCCGATCCGTGTGTGTGAATAATGAATAGGGCGTGCAGTACCGGGTCCGGTTCCAGGAATTTAATTTGCAGGTTCTAGGCAAGACCGGAACCGGGATTCCCGGTTCTTCCCGGTTCCTCGATACCACGTATGTTTTTTTTAAGAAATTGCTCATTACATAATGAAATCCAAGTAAACTGTGATGCAGTACCTATATAACAAAAAATGTGCAATGTTTGTTATATGTTTGTTCAAGATATTAACTAAAAATAACTTTAGGGATCGTTTCTAAAAACTGGGATCTTCTCAGTCGCTACACTCTTGCCAGAGTGGTCGTGGTTATCATGTCACCCTCGGCTAGTCAACCGGGTGCACTCATGTAGCGGCCCACCAACAGCCGCCTTTATTTGGTCTGTCCAACGCGTTGGCGATCTGCCCCTCGACCTTTTTCCCTCCACCTTCCCTTGCACGACGAGGCGTTCTATGAACTCGTTTCCGCACCAATTCACGCGACCGAAATATTTGAGGATTTGCCTTTGCACCATACTAGACAGACGTTCTTTGATGCCCAGTTCTTCAAGGATGAAGGCGATTGTGCGGAACCCCAAGCATTTTCTTCCAGCACCACATATCTAGGGCGTCTACCTTTTTGGTTTCGGTCTGCCTCAGAGTCCATGTCCTAGCAGCGTACAAAAAAATGGCAAGAAAACGAATGTGCTTGTGACGCTCATCTTTGTTGCCTTCGTTATGTTTCGGTTTCTCCATATTTTCTTAAGCTTCTCCATTGCAGTCCGAGCCATAGCCATACGTCGTTTGACTGACTTCTTCGATGCAGCCTCCCTGATTCGAGATTACAGCCCCAAGGTACACATAGGGTTGCATGACGTCGCAGTTAGCTATTTGTGTTACGTTTTGCAAGTTTTTGTTAGCTCTGTCGACAATCATCATCTTGGTTCTGCTGCGGTTAATCTTCGAACCAAACTTCAAGCTGACACTTTCTATTTTTAAGAGAAGTTCTTCCATTCTTGCTCCGTCTGTGAAAAATGGTAACACCAGTCTCTCCAAAGCTCGTATGCTTTCGATCAGAATTTTATCATTTCCAGTAGCTTTTCAATTTCAACAAGGTCTGGCAATAGGTTTTCCAAACGTTAGACATGCTGTCTAACTCAGAGTTACACTGCCTTCCCTATTTCAATGGCCCAGGAGTTGGGAGATAAAGTTTTGGTCACGGAGCGGATTTTCTTGTGCAGGTCTCTGGCCTCATTCCATATAATAAAACAAATCATTTCGGTCTTGTAGTTCCTGTAATCTCACCTTAACTAGATTCTGGAGTTATTTTTTTCATTTCGTCTCACTTTACATTCACAATCACAAGTCCACAATCCTCAACATATAACAAATCACAAGTCCACGCGTTAGACAAGGAAGATATAATTACGCTCTCGCTAAATGGCTCGCAGGTACAAAGTTGCTAATTCCTTACAATTACAACACCTCAGTCATTAAAATTTATAATCCGTAATTATTATTAAGCTATAAAGTACGACTAAGATACCTAGATATGTGTCAAAAATATAGCCCGCTCAGCTTGCTGTACACGCAGCTGGGCAAAACAATGCACATTGGTTATTAAAAAAAGAACCGGGAGAACCGGGATGGAATCTTTGGTACCGGTTCTTGTGACACCATAAAATTCCCGTGAATTCCCGGGAATTTGAGAACCGGTCTTTTCCGGGAGGACGCCCTAATAATAAACTGAACAACTGAAATCCATTTTTCTGAAACATCCAAGGAAAAATACAGATTTTCAATAAAATAAACAAGGAATAACGTTTGTAATTTATTAAAATAACCAATTAATACGGTATTGTATTTTTTAATACATACAATTATCTTTAGATTTGGTGGCAATAACATTAACCCGAACAACTAACAAAACATAGCTGAAGAAAGTATTTTGGCGAGAATAGAAAAAAAAAACAAATATATGAATATACTAGCGGCCGCCCGCGGCTTTGCCGCCATGGATTCGTTTATCGCGGATAAAAGGTATTTTTCCGGGATAAAATGTAGCTTATGTCCCCAAAACTTGATATTTTAATAATTCAATTGTGAAGCATATTACCAAGATTTCAAGTTCCTAGCGTAAAAAAATATTTACAGTCCATACAAATTTTCATCCCATCAAATGTGACATACATTATAGCTTAGGTCCTATTCTGATATATAAGGTACATAACTAGAAAGTTTCATAATAATTCGTCCAGTAGTTATTGGGATTAACTGGAACGTACATACATATTTTCACGTTTATAATATAGTAAGGAAAAGTAGAGCATTTGTATTATTTCCTTGGATTTATTCCAGAAAAGCACTATACACAAGCCTCAGCGCGATTAGGGATTGTCGGCCTCGTTTCTTGGCTGGCAAACCCCTATTTCGCAGCCTCTGCAGAATAAAATAATTTGCTAATCTATCTATATAGATATAGGAAGTCCTGGCTGATTCATCAACGCAACCTGATTTTTACAGTATGATACTTTTATAACGTTCAGTCGTATACAACCAATAATAGGGATTTTTTGAAATTCTTCACCTTAGAGGGTTAATTTGGGGTTGAAAATTGGTATAGGGAACATATTTTTTTAAGTAACCGATCTGAAACGTCGCCAATAGAATCTTCATTAAGAGTTATGATTATGAAAGTAATTTCACTGTTTTTTTCAAATGTATCCCCCAAGGGCGTAAAATCAGAGTTGAAAGTTATTATGTTTTTTTTTTTTAAATAAAGCAATACGTCTGAAACTTTGTCAATTAAATCTTTTCTCTCACCATTTTTTAATCTCATTTCCTAAAGGGATTAAATTTTAGTTAAAAATGTAGTAAAGGGAACATATTTAGTAAGTTAGAAAACTAAAACTTCGCGGATAGAGTGTTCATTAAAAATTAAGAGAAGTAATATTACCGTTTTTAGATGTAACGTCATATGCAAATTTCATAAGGACATTGGAAGAACACGTAAGAAGCAGTTTGGAAATAACGAAATCTCTCAGGGACGTTGATGTCTTGAGAACATGTTGCATATACACTTTTTATCGTGCTGTGTAATATAATATGACAAACAAGCATGCATTACACTAAATGAGAGCAGTAACTGCAGGCCACAAAGCACATTCACTCTTATTATGCATAGCCAGTTACAAAAAATAATTATCTTTACAAGATCGAAGTGACTGAGCGAGAGATTTTGTTACGGTCCACTCTATACGTAACCCAGAGTATAGGAATGAAACGGCTTTGGCTACTACTGCGGCATTTCCACAATCCACTTAAGAAGTCGCCGTTTGTGTAAGAGACTAATTGGCGTAAATTTTGATGCGATGAACTATACTGGGTGATTCATGAGTCCTGAGCAGGAGTGACAGGGGCCTAGGGAGGGTCACACTGAGCAACTTTTACTATGGGGCCAACCATTACCCCCGTTTCTCCTGCTCATGACTCATGAATTACTCAGTATCAAGTTCTTGATGGACGTTGCCAGGTCTCTAGTATTTTGTTAGATGAGTTTGCTTGAGCCAAATGATTGAAGTTACTGCGTTCCACAAGATGAGCATCAATATCGTATATAAGTAAAAAAAGACTATAATGAAAACTAACAATTGAGCGACAGAAGAGATTAGATCGACGTGATCATCTGGTGGATCATTTTCAGGTCAACGAGGTGTTGCGATTGTGAGAGTTTCGATAAGTAAGCAGACATCGATAGATTAGTTCGTACATTGCCAGTTTTGGCCCGGAGAGCTGAGGAGACGTGGGTTCGACGCCATCTCGAAACATAAAATTATAACTTTTCACTTTGAATTTTGCTAGTAGGTAGACGTGTTACAGCTAAGAATGAAGGTTTCCTCATTACTCAGGAAAATGTTGCTTCTTGAGTAATGCTTCGCTATCTCAGACCATCTGCAATGGAATGTAGAGCATTGTTTACCCTTACAAGTCAGCATAACTCTGTTTACACCAGTTCGACTCGCACTTGGCCGGTTTGCTATTTTTAACCTACTTCCAAAAAGGAGGAGGTTATATGTTCGATAGTTTGTATTTGACTTCAAAAGGTGATTCAAATATGAGCCGTACCGTACATAAAAGATTATTTATGGCTTTTTAGTTTATTTTGAAGTCGGTTCTTTTTTTTGTAAATTGTTGTATTTAACCGTAACATTCAAATATCACAAGGACACGTTTGGCTCAGTTGGTTGCACAACGGCCTACGAAGCTGGCGGTCCCGGGCATGAATCCCGGCCAGGGCAAATATTTGTATCAGTGATCATGAGCAGCAATAGACACTAATGGCCTTCTGTGAAGATTTTCTATTTAATTTGTTGTAAAATAAAGCTTGTCACACACTCTCACAATAGCACACAACCTAATCCGAGCACAAGTTGTGTTGTGTTAATCGCACAGGCCGATGCTGAGCCTAATATTAGCCAGCCCAAAAAAATATTTGCTGTAGATAATTAAAGTTTAAAAGTTTGCATCAAATATGTTATTGCCGGAGTTTCTAGAAGACGGATATATCTAAAACTAGACGTTTTGAAAAAACTTACGTTGTTATAGTATTTTTACCAATCACGTGGTTAACGCCGAATCGGCAATTCACCCTATATGAAACTTCAATAGTTATAAAGTTTACTCGCATTTTTAGCTATAGCTAACACCTATTACATCTATACTATTATAATGCTGGAAAAAATTTAATGCCTGTACATTTAAAGGTCACTGATTGAAAAAGATATTTTTTTTATGTACAATTTTATTTCCTTCTCCGCTGACGAAGTTGCGGGCACCTTTCTAGTGTCTTGTCTTATAGTTGTTACATACTATAGATGAGATTGAGTTTAGATTAAACAATTTTTCAATTCATTGACCTTCAAATAGTCTGTATAAGTTATATTTTGGAAAATATCTTCAATTTCAGGCATTTAATTATTGCTACCCACACACTAATAAGAGATGCTACGTATCAGACTTCCAACTCAGAAACAAATATTATTTGCAGTAGGCAACTATATTTAATCTGTACGATAAGTGTCGACTGACGTTAATTCTTTTTTCTATACGAGATTGCTATATGGCAAGGGATCGTAACGTATTCAGCCAAATGCCAAAGCGGTCTAGGTTCATTGAATGAGGTCTAATATTTAGAATTAATAGTTCCCGGCACGTAAATTTGAACACGTAACTTCAGTAATTGTATTTACGTGATCAAATTCTATGCTGAGAATTATACCTCAGTGGCAAAACAATAAAAAACACATTATTTGTTAAAAGATTTATTTTTCAATTTCTTTTTAAATTTATCGTAAGCTTTCTTCTATATTGTAAGTAATACGTCTGTCCCCTTTAATATTTTGTTGGTTATGTTGCACCAATTCATAATTGTAAATCAAACAGTCAGAGCAATAACATGACTGAGAATAGTTTTGTGCTCGGCGCAGTCAAAGAAACAAAATGAATTCTTGGACATAATGTTTGCTAGTTCTGCGGGCGATAATTTTTCAAGATCATCACGTTTTAAACACTTCAATCACTTAAGTAATAAGTATTTTCTCAGAGCACGGGAAATGGTGTAAAATAGCGTCCTTTCGCAAAGTTCTACAAACACAGCACTCTTAAAACATTTTGCAAAAAGCAAGACAGGATAAACACAAGGACATCACTCGATAACACTTTACTGTGACAGTGATAGAATGAATTTCGACAAATAATATATAGATGACAAGACGACTGTATTGACAAAGCAACAGCTAATCACAGCAGAGAAAAACGTCAGTCTACATTAAAAACAACATGGCGCTAACGTTCGCGTTTTGTTATACGAAGATTACCAGCTGTGCGTGCCTGCAGTCAAACTGTACCAGTTTTACAGAAAACTGTCTTAGACATAAGAATGATGTACTTTGTTTAATAAATAAATAGTACTTAATAATAAATAAATACTGACTGACTGGCTAACTCATCGTCGCCCAGCCGTGGTCTATCCTGAACCGTTGGACTTAAAAAGTAGGCGGGTAAAATATAATCATCATATTAACGGCCGAAAGGCTTAGAGCATTAAACAGTGGTCTAATCTTGGTTAAATGCTCTAAGTCGACAGATAACCCATTTATACTTCATTTATATGACTAGCTATACAACCGCCATTCTAATACTATAAAAAGACATGAGACGATTAAATTTAAATCTATAAACTTAGACAATGAGCTTTAGATGTCACTCATTTTTTCAACAAATCGTTACCATTGGGATTTTTCATCAATATAAATAACTATGGATTAAATATAAAATAACATAAACAGAAAAATACTTAACTCCTCGATATAACCACGAAGACGCAGTAAAAAATTACATGGTACTGTAATAACAGTACTTGGTCATCAAAATGTCCAGGTATGTCAGTTATTTTTAATTTAATTAAAATGTTAATTTCGGTTAGTAGCCACCACTACCAAATCTGCGTCCCTGTCTGGACACTGCAAGAGCTCACACATAATATCTATTCTAATCTCAGCATTGTTAGTTTTTAGTTTTGAACTGTATGTTAAACGACATGGCCACGCTATAAACTCATGATAGCCATGGACAGTCATGACAGAATTCCATTTAAATTTACGCTAAGCCCTCGAATTGCGATTTGCAATTTCGATGCAGCCCGTTTGGTAAGAAGATATACTAGTGACCGTTCCTCCATACAAATGTAATCCCCCGTTTCCTCCCTGGATAATTCTTATCTCATCAGATTAGTCTTACAGAATTTTTTCTTATAAGTATAATCTATACCAACCTGTGCCATGCCTCTATGTTTTATTTTTCTTAATAATTTGTTTATTTTAAGAATTAGGGGCCCTCTAAAACTGCAAAAAATGCCACCATCCGGCGCCATAAGCACACGTTCCGTAAACAAATTTAACGAATATAAAAGAAAAACAGAAAACATAGAAGCATAGCCGAAGCCCTCGTTATAATATATGTGAAAGAAAAACTAAAATTGGTCCAGTTCTGGACTAGGGTACTACGAAACCCTGTTTTCTCGATTTTTTTGTAGGTTGATCGTTACGAGCTGCAGTTGTCCCTTTTGCACTGTAATACGGGGAATTTGAGGCGATGCGATAGCAATAGTTTTTAATAGTACCTAATTATAAAACGCCTTTTGCTAGTATATCCTCTTAGTTTTAAACCCTTACATTTCCATAGAGTCACTAGGAAGATCGATACAAGCAAATGTAGATAGTTCTCATTGTAAGTACCCACATACATAGTATCTTTTTGTTGCTGACTGTGCTACAAATTTTAAGGAACAAAGTCTCACATACAGGGTCAAAACAAATTTACCTTGTTCCAATGTATTCAAACTACAAATTCAATGGAGAAGTTACGTCAAGCTTCTTGTAGTATATTAAAGTGACTACGAAGTAGCCCCATTGTTGCCGGAATTCCACGAGTTTTGCCAAGCATTTCCGGAAAGCTAGGCCAGATTTGCAATAATATATTTATAATAGTGGGATTCCGACAATAATGCTACACGTATTGCCTCAATATTGTTTGATGGCCAGTTGCTGCAAGTGCTCCGGTCATACCGGCACAGACCACAAGGGAAGCCCGGCGATATTCTGCCTGGTCCCCCGCGCCGACTCGTCTCCCTCCGGCCACGGCGCGGCGAAGTCGAGCCACACATCCACGGGCAGCCATGATGACTTCCACTTGCTCGACGAAGACTACATAAAAAAACACTTCAAACTACCACCACGGCCGTTGTATTTGGAACCTTTTAGGTAAAAAAATATTAAGCATCCAGGTAGCTTATACCTGTGTTTGCTATGAATTTTTATTCATCCCATATTCTATTTTACCGATACGTTAATCTTTGTATGTATGAAGGAAACGGACAAACGTTTTCATTTCTATTATACGGATGCGGATAAGAAAAATGAAAAGGAAAATATATCTTGGGTGAGGTAGGATGAATACTCCACCCTCGACACTTTGCTATGATGTTGTGCTATTGCATTTGCTCCATCGCAGGGTACAATCAAGTATTGTGTACAGTAATCGTACAGTTTATGAGTCAACCACACCACCGGGTGAGTCCACCTCAGGGTCAGATCCGTACCTTAAAGAATAACAAGCTATTGTTAAGTAGGTATATGACACTGACTGAATGGAATGGGATAGACAACATTTTGTTGCGGAAGTACAGTCAGCATCAAATAGTGTGTAACATCCAAAGCGCCAAATATATCGCAACACGTCTTTAAGATTAATATAAATAATAATAATAATAAATCCTTGAGTATTCAGGTATTAATCTATTGATAGAGTACATTAACACACACTATCACACATTATTACATTATAAATTGAATTAAATAACTCGTAAATTGAGATAAGGATTTAATAAGTACACTACCTAAAATGCATTTAAATTGTCAGGGGCGAGTCCTCACTCATGATCATGAAGTAGAATGCTGTGCACACCACTTTCACTATACTGTTAGCTGACTCACTCACCCTCCTGACAAAGTACCGGTGTCTCTTGCGAATTATGGAGTAGAAGTCATCGGCTCGGTTCGTGGCGAACATGCCGGACACACTAAGTACTCCGCCATGGTCGCCGCAGCATAGCACGAAAAGCGTTGTTGTACTGTACTGTATTACTATAGACACAAAGATATATGTGAAATATGTCACCATAATTATATTTTCTTCTTTGGATGTTACATACTATTCGATGCTGACTTTACAAGGGCGTGGACTATTTCATATATGTATATCTATATAAATATTCTATTTATACTATTATAGTTATAAAGTTATAAAAATGAAATGTATAAATTAAATATGAGCTTCTGTCATAATTTTCATTTTTGAGGTAAGCGTTTATTGCCGGCTGTATTGTTCTTTGAACATGCACTCTACTAATTGAGACGATTCTAAAGAGCCCAAGCTTGGTAGAATTAGGTACGTTATTTTATTATAAAGTCCCTAACTCCCGCCTTCCGGCTTCATCAAATACTCCTTATTGCACACCTCAGATAAATAGAAATTCAGAACGTGACAGTAACATTCGAATTAGCAGAGGTAAACAACAGGCGGTCTTATCACTACATAGCGTCGTCTTATCTCTTCCAGACAACCTTTGGGTAGCAAAGTGTTTAAAAGAACAATTTTAGTTGAGTAGGCATATTATTGCATTGTCACCTAACTTACAAAGTATGCTAAAGCGGAAATCTGGAAGTCGGTCATATTTAACCTTCAAGGCTTGACCCAAAAAGCAACAAACGAGGCAGGTTAAATAAAAAACCTTGCAAACGAAATAAGCAAAACGGGCTATTGGAGTCACAGAGTCGAAAATATTTTTGTTTATTTTTTCTTTATGCGTGAACAAAGAGTAGAGTCACATTCATAATGTATGAACGAGTCTCTGCGGCTTCACCCAGTCAAGATGAAGATGGATTCCAATCATGTTTGGTATATGGGTATCTGGTTTTCCAGAGGTGCTTGAACGCGACTACGCTGAAGCATAAAAAGGACTATGACTTTATTCTTCCCCGCAAAAGAAGTTGCGGTCATCTTCTAGTTTATTATATGGATGATTATTAATTATTAAGTTTATATTCCAGGAGACCTCATATCACGTTTCCCATGGGGGGCGAAACCCAGCACTTCAACATTTTTCGGAAGACTAAAACCAACCAACAGATTTTAGACGGAATCCTGGACGCTAGCGAGGCTATATCAGCCCCCAGTGTATTTGTAAGTAATATCTACGAAAGGATATAAAACTTTGAAGCTGTATCTATCAATAGATGATGATTACTAGCACCAGTCATACGTATCCAATACAACGGTATGGAGAGTGACCAAGAATAGAAACACGTCGTATCCTTGATCATAATCGCCTTGGTGCTAGGCGCTACGAACTCCCTGGTTCCAATACTCTTACTGAAATTGAAAAAAATGTTCTTGTTGTCATCTAATGCGGTCATTGGTGTGCGTGGCATTCTGAGCATTGAACTGATTAAATAATTTGAATTATCTGAAATCCACACCACCATGTTTATGTAGGCGGAAACCGTAATAATGGATGTTATTCGGCTATGTTAATTTTCCATCTGTTTACCCCATAAAGTTGCGACTTGCGTACTAATGAGGAGAACTCACTAGCCTATTTTTGTAGGTATTTAAAAGCCACGTGACTAGCGTCATTCCGCCAATCATTGTAATATTTTGTATCTGTGGTACGACGCCACTGGCTGAATGATATTTGGATTTGTTAGATGAATTTCCCGATATTATATTTACTTGTATAAAAACTCCTATTTACCAGTAGTTTATTTTATCGTTCTACTCATTTCATAGATTCTTATTTTACTTCTTGCAAAACTTCTCATTCGCATAATTACATGTCTGTAATTTTACACGGAAGATTTTTTTTAAATATAATTTTTACTGATGTCTAGTTTTCGTATACGCAATATTTCCATATACACGTATTCAAATCAGTTTATTTTTAACTTTTCAGTTATTTTGAAGTCGGTTCTTTTTTGTATATTTTTTTTATTATTTGCTTTTTAGTGACTGAAATAAAATACACTATTGCCTTCAGAGAAATTAATTCCCGATATCAACAAGTATATATCTATATCAGAACAAAGAATCACCTAACTCCTAACTGATTAGGAGTTGTGCCTTCTATCATCAACTCATCCAAGTGTATCTTGAAACGAAGTCGGTTATAAAAAGAGTAACACTAACGGTCTTAACATACCTTCTTATTAATAATATTAAAAGAATTATCCCCTAACTCCTAAGCGTTGCGGAGTTATACTTTCCATCATCAGCTCAACATCATGTCACGATGATGAAAACCTTACAATTTGAGGGTTGCTCTCGATTTCCCAGGGATCCCATCATCAGACCCCGACTTGGTAACAATGATCCCACCTCGGGAGTATACTCTCTCAAATAAAAATATAATTTTGAAAATCGGCTCATAATTGGCGGAGGTATCTGTGGAAATATATAAAAAAAATACAGGATGTGGCCTGTAACATAAGCAAAAATTTAAAACGTAGATTCTACTCTTCAAACTGTTCAGCGACTTGAAAAAAAGTCAGTATAAAGATGCTCATTATTTCAAACAAATTAAATAGTATTATCAATGTAAGCCGTCCAACATTGGCATCCCCTCAGTTTTGACATAACTGTCACGCTAATAAACATCAAACATTTTGCAATAAATTGCTTTTTCGAAAATTGCTTCTTTTATAATATTTTGATTAATACGTGTTATATTTAAAAGTTGCTATACAAATGTTGTTCAGTTTGAAGAGTAGAATCTACGTTTTAATTTTTTGCTCCTATTACAGGCCACATGCTATATATACATACAGGCGAACATATAACCTCCTCCTTTTTTCGAAGTCGGTTAAATAATAGCAATGAACCATAGAGTTCAAATTAGTAATGTAAAAAGTGCCGAAAGTCAAACTCTAAGTACGTGACCGTGCTTTCAGGCGTGTAAGTAAATTTACGTATGTTAAAATTTACTATTGAGGCTTATATCTATAAGAAAATACCTGATTAGGAAAAATGGTGAATGAGAAATTTGGCAACCCTTAAAATGTACGTATACGAAATTATCCGCATGGTAAAGTAAACTACTGGAAAAATAGGAGTTCGGAAATTTTTATACAAGTAATTAAAATTCCGAGAAATCCATCTAACAAATCGATATTTGTCCATATTAATCTTATTTGTGTACAATTTTAACGCAGCCTTACGCAAAATCGCATTCCGATACCCAAAAAGAAGCAGAAGATGAAGAAACCATTTACATCCTACAATTGCCAGATTTAGAGACACATTGCCCAGAACACAACAAAACAGTACGGATTCCCAGGTAACCTCGCTAGCTACGACAAATCATTAATCTAAATATAAATTATTAGCGGCCGCTAGCGACTTCGTCCGCCTTAGATTCGTTTATCGCGGATAAAGGGTATTTTTCCGGGACAAATAGTAGCTTATGTCTTTCCCCAAAACTCGATTTTTTACTAATTTAAATGTGAAGCATATTACAAAGATATCAAGTTCCTAGCGTAAAAAAATATTATCTGTCCATACAAATTTTCATCCCCTTTTTCGTCCCTAAAAGGGATGAAATTTGACATAAATTATGTCCTATTCTGATATATAAGGTACAAACATAAATGGAACGTTTCGTAAAAATACGTCCAGTAGTTTTTGAGATTAAGTGGAACGTACATACATACTTTCACGTTTATATTTATAATATAGTAAGGAAAGGATAACGTCCAATTTTGTTACCAGGGTCATGATTCCATAAAACAAATCCGGCCGATGCACGATGTGGTTAAAATGTATAGGTAGGTACTGCACAATAGGTACAGACATTTCACCCTTAGATGCAGACGGTATCAAAAACGATACCGCACGATACTACTGAAATGTCACAAGCAGAAGATGACGTCAATTTGAGACTTCGTCAACAAGTCTCAAATTGACGTGAGTTTCTAATTAAGTTATATTAGAAATAAAACTCATTGGCACACGACTGAAGCATTCAAGAGAATGTAGACAATAGCATAAAAAAGAAAACCATACAGCGGAAACGCAAGAAAAAACATAAAATCTCAATACCTGCCTAGTTTTATTTACAAAAAGTAATGATATTCCACCAAAAACATAAATGTGAGAGCTTAAAGTACTTTAAGATCTCACATTTTTAAATAACATTAATTGTTATAGGTATCTAATAAAGCAAAGAAATAGACTTTAATACTTGTTCATAATGTTATTGTGTTCCTATATAATAAATACGTATTTGAATTTTGCATAGAACTTGGCACTAATTTAGATCTCCATTCCTTTTGCGGCGAAGCCCACAGCCAAGCATACATTTTGTATTGAACTTGACTCTCCTTTTTTACATTTATGTTTTTATTGGGATAGTATAATACGTAAATTCCTTAGGTTCCGTGTGTGACTCGCTTTACAATACTTACATGCAAATCTTAGTCTAGTTGTAAAGGTACAAATTAGGTATTAAAACTTTATAAAAAAAATACTAGTTATAATGCTTACGAAGAGATAAAAACAACGTGGTCCAGCCACCCTGAGATCAATTTTTGGTGGGATTATAAATACTAAAAAAAATATAGCAGTACTTCTTTATATACCAGTAACTAAAAAAAAATGACTTCTAACGGATAAATGAAAATATCCCACCCTTCCCCCACTTCCTATTTAAACCATTTAGAAAACGAAATTTTCAACGAAATTAGCTGTCTCAGTTTTTAATGTATACTCAAGAATCACACATTTTTCATACAAACTGTTACCCCTTATTTCACCCCTTTCAGGAGTAAATTTCCAAAAATGTTGAAATAGGTTCTAGATTTTGAATAAAGAGTATATATGCGAAATATTATACCAGTTACCTATTCAAAGAATCACAGGTTTCCCATACAAAATGTTACTGCTGAAATTTGAAATTTGTTTTCTTAGTTTTAAATGAAGAGTCTGTACGTGAAATATTATAACAGTAACTCAAATAATTACAGATTTTCCATACAAACTTTCAACCCTACTTCAACCTTCTTAGGGGATGAATTCCAAAAATGCTGAAATAGTTTTCTTAGTTCTAAATGAAGAGTCTTTACGCGAAATATTATAACAATTACTCAAATAATTACAGGTTTACCATATAAACTTCCAACCCCAATTGAACTCCGTTAGGGGATGAGTTTCCAAAAATCCTTTTTTATTTCTTGCCTAAGTTATAAATAATGTCTACTGTGAAAATATCAAGTCTCTAAGTTCAGTAGTTTCGGCTCTGCGTTGATATGTCAGTCAGTCTGGACTTTTCCTTTTATATGTATATGTAGATTATTTTATTTTTTATTTATTGTTTCAAGGACCTTTATACAGCTGTATATATAGACCCTGGAAAAGCCAAAACCATGTCACAAACAAAGCTGTAGAAGATCATTTTTCAATTATAAGTGTGTTGATATGTATATTAATTTGACCACTAAGGTGCGTCCACACTTGTATCATTTGCTAGTATCCGATCATCGTGCCGTGGCATGACTGCGTATCGCGCTGCTTGGACGCTCATTGTCGGCATTCCGTATCATTTGCGCCGCCGCGTGAAGAAACGCGTCCACACTAAGCCGTAGCGTATCACCGTATCCGATCACCGCGCCGATCATTTTGCATGCTGCAGTTTGGACGCTAGCCGTATCGTTTCACCGCTCCGATCATTTTGGCATTCCGCCGATCATCATTTTTTGCGTGATCGTTCTTCTGTAGTAGCGTTGTGTTCCGTGTAAAACTGTTGCACTCTGCGATCGCACATCAAATTGGTTGACACCCGTGCAGAAACTTGAAGATCATTATCACGACAGCTTATAAGCCGCGAGCGCCGAGCACCAGCGTGGACAGCAGCTCCCACGCGTCGGCGGCACCGCGCGCGTAGCAACTAAAAGTGACAGTACTTTGGAAATTCGCCGTAACACACCTGCGCCAGCGACTCAAGCCACGCCTCTCGACCATCTCTTTCACGCGTAGCTGCAATGGACGAGACAGAAGATGATCGGGCAAAAACCGACTCGAAATGGATCGCGGCGTATCATGACCGCATAGCATGATCGCGTGTCATGATCGCTAGTGTGGACGTCGCACCGTCGCGATCATGCCGCGCTTGTCCGATCCAAATGTTTGATACGCGTAGCAAAATGGATTTCGAGCGATCGGATCGGTGCAACGTCCAAACGCGTGATCGTGACACGCGATCATGCCACGCGACGATGATCTGATACGGGCAAATGATACGGCTATCCGTCTGTCTGTCTGTCTGTCCGTCCATCTGTTTGTCTGTTTGTCTGTCCACTGCGTGATAACCGTATAAGCTAAACAGTTGAAATTTTCACAGATGATGTATTTCTGTAGCCGCTATAACAAAAAATAGTAAAAACTGAATAATTTTATGTGTGTCTGTCTATATCAGTAACCAATATAAAATGATCGAACGTCGCGTACATTTTGCTTAGGAGTAGGGATCTGCTAATACAGGATTTTAATAGATACGGCCGTATGTAGCGTATATTTTGTACGGAGCCCTCGGTGCGCGAGTCCGACTCGCACTTGGCCGGAATAAGGCACTGTGCAATATGTTGATATCCGTGCCCCTCTTCTAAAGTTTGAGTTAAGTTAAGTCAATTTGGCATAACCTTCTTCAGTGGCTTATTTATGTCGAAATGTATTAATTTTAGCGCCATCTTTTAGTTTAGCAGACTACTCGATAGTCGTATTAGTCGTAGCACACATTTCAAAGAATTTTGCACCTTCTTACTGTAGCGCGATAAGATTCAAGTGCAAACTTAACTCAATCGCGTGTAGTGGCTTGGCTACCCCTTTTTAGAAGTTGAATGGGGAATGGATGAAAATTTTGCAAAAATCTTGAAATTTTGATTATGGGTAAATAATAATAAGCCTCCTTATTGTCACAAAAAATTACAGATTTTTCTGTGGCTTAAAAAAAAAATGATGAAAAGGTGTTGGTGGGCCTATATTCCTGCCTTATACTGTATACAGTATTACAGCCATTTCAATCGAAAATATCAATGCTGCTCTTGCCGTACCGTATAAGGCGGGCATATAGACCCACCAACACCTTTTCATCTTTTTTTTCTAAGCCACAGAAAAATCAGTATCTTTTTTCTACCTATAAACAAAGTTTCGAGATTTTTATAGCCTATACCTGGCCGGGGTTTTTCTCGACAGAGTAGTAAAGTTTGCATCAAAATCTGTTCAGCCGTTTTCAATTGATGCGCGTACAAATAAACAGACAAAATTTCAAAAAATTGTTGGAATGTAGGTACAGTTACTCCATCTAGCGATGACCATCTGTATTCATTCTTCCTATGCGGTCGTGATAGTGTATTACATGACATTTCAAAAAATGATTAATATTTTTTTATTCGTTTCATCCGTGAATGATAATGACTTTTTCTCAAACATGCAATGAAATGTTGACGTTGTGTTCCTTGTAATAGACCCCGAAGTCTCAAATTTCGGGTGCGGCGCGATGAGAGGCACATAATGATAATTTCATACGAAATTACAGGCCATGGCCAGCAAAGCGACCTTCTTTTGTTTCAATTTGCTCCGAGCGCTGCCCCGCCGCGCCGCGGTGCTATTAAAATAACGATGATGATGGTGATGGTGGTGGTGGATCTGTTGGTGGCGATGGTGGTGGTGGTGATGGTGGTGGTGGTGGTGGTGGTGGTGATGGTGATTGTGGTGGTGATGCTTGTGGTGAAGGTGATGATGGTGGTGGTGGTCGTGGTGATGGTGGTGGTGATGGTGATGGTAGTGATGGTGGTGGTCATGCTGGTAGTGATGGTGGTGATGGTGGTGATGGCGGTGATGGTGGTGGTGATGGTAATGGTGATGGTGGTGGTGATGGTGGAGGTGATGATGATGGTGATGCTGGTGGTGATGATGATGCTGGTGGTGATGGTAGTGGTGATGGTGGTGGTGATGGTGATGGTGGTGGTGGTGGTGATGGTGGTGGATAGGTAGTGGAGGTGATGGTGGTGGTGGTGATGGTGGTGGTGGTGGTGATGGTGAGGCGATGGTGGAGGTGATGGTGGTGGTGATCGTGGTGGTGATGATGGTGTGATGATGGTGGAGGTGATGGTGGTGGGGATAGTGGTGATGGTGTGGTGATGATGATGTTTGGATGCAGTTTTCATATTACTAAAATCGATGAAATGGTCCCTAAGAAGAGATTTTCGTGTCTTATAGTTTCAGGAAAAGATGGTTTTATTCCCAACGCTTTGTTAATGTTTAAGGCAAACCAAAAAACGGGAGATTACCATGACCAGATGAACTTTGTCAACTACGAAAAATGGTTAAAAGAAAAATTTATACCGAACCTCAAACCGAATAGCGTACTTATCGTGGATAATGCGTCCTATCACAACAAATCAAACTCAGCTTCAAGCACATGTTGCGCAAGCACTTCTTTAGTAAGCTTCAAGATTAGCTCTCTCTCTCGGTATGATGTTTTTAACTAGGTACATAAAGCAATATGTATGTAGATATATTCTATGGTGTATTTGTGTAAGTTTATGTGCGTATATATTATAAGTATATCTGTGTATTATATTTCTCTTCAATTGTCTCAGTTTACAGGCTCTGCACCCATATAACTGTTTCTGTTTAACCCAATGGTTGACTAGTAGAGAATGCCTTTTGGCATTAAGTCCGCCATTTGTACATTTTTCAATTGTGCAATAAAGTTTAAATAAATAAATAAATCAAAATGTTTTCTTAAAAACCTTAGTGTTTTTAGAAGATCTGTCTAAATATGTGCCACACATAGATATTTGCTGAAATTATTTTTTTTCAGTTTCGGTTACATGTATGGAGTTCCCCCCTAGAAATATATATATATTTTATTTAACTATCAAACTAAGTAGCGGTTTACACAAGACACCTATGCTCCAAATTTTATCAATATACATCTTAGTTTTAGAGTGAAATGCCTGTGACATACGGACAGACAGACAGACAGACATGACGAATCTATAAGGGTTCCGTTTTTACCATTTTGGCTACGGAACCCTAACGAGGGGTTATGATTTTTTCTCCTCCGCGGACGAAGTTGCGGGCATCTACTAGTTAAATATAAATTCCCTCGTTGAACTATGTACGGTTTTACCACGTTTCGATATTATTTTATACATAAACCTTGCGGTTTTTGTATATAAAATACACAATGACATTTAAACGACTGACGTTTGTATATCTTTTATTAGAAAGCGCCCGCAACTTCGTTTGCGGAGGAGAGTCATAACCCCTCTTTTTTCTTTAGCATAGTCGGGTAAAAAGAATCCTTAAACCATCTGGGGATACCCAGCTACCCGTGTACCAAAAATTGTTGAAATCCGTTTAGCCGATTTAGCGTGATGAAGCCACAACGACACATACAAACATTTTATTTTTACAACTTTATAATAGTATAGATGAGACAGCTGTCTAAGGTTTGATTGCCATGTGAAATTCATAATGTTAGTTCCCGTTTCAGCCACGACTCTTCTTTTTCCGAACAGACTTTAATAGCCGTGAAACAAAAGCAAAAGAACGAAACGTCTTCTTTGTTTCGAATTAACACGCACTAAGATTAGAACATTCGATTATTTTTTAATTTTTCAGCCAGTCTTGTTATTTATAAGCGACGTCGGATATTTTTTGAGACCACCCTAATTTCGGACCTAATGATAATGTAATGTGTATCGCAAGATGATCGACTACTATCGCCATCTAGCGGCCACATTAGTAACAACCAAGCATGGCACGTAGAGTTCGAATATTTTCTCTTCTACCATGCCCGTTACTTTTCTGACTCGTTTAATTGTTAACAGTCTTACAACTAGCTGGCGCCACTTGTCAGATTTTTTTATATGGACGGCAGAGGTCGTCTGACCATAAAGGAAGAATATTTTTCAAGCCACGTAATACATTTTGCCTAGAGTAATATTTTGGAAACAGCAGTTTTAACACAAAAATATGACTTAAGTTTTAGGTATGCAGAAATAAATGTCGGGCCTTGCTTTTCGTGGTTTATTCAGAATTAATATAGTAAAAACAGCAACACACACTTAACTGCCCATTAAAGACAGAGCAAAGAGAAAATGATAACGCTTGAAAAATATGTGCATTACGTCAACTTCAAATCAGATAACGATTGCGTATGTGTGTCGAGCTTGTCACTGTAGTTGTTTGAGCAGTTTTTTTTCTATATTGTGAATATAGGTTTTATTTCAACAAAAACACGTGAATTTTTCAAAATTATAATTCAGCTTTCGGATGAACGCCAGGATGAAATACACTACTTAACCTAGCTATATTGTTAATGCTTCTAATTGTTGCATAATATTATATTTATGATTAATTCATATATTTCTCATTTGCTACTGCATTTTCGTCCAAAAATGCATTGTCTATTAAATTATGGTTGACAATAAAACGCAGAAAAGGAGAAAAAACGTTTGAATCACGCTATAATTCAAGTATAAACCTTTAGAAAAACTGATAATATGAATTGAAATGAATACCTAATGAGGGCAAATCCATTTCAATTCATATTATTAGTTTTTCTAAAGGTCTATTTAGGACTAAATTACTTAATCCTGGAATGCATATTTTCCACCAGATTCCAACAAATGTCACTTCCTCTCAAAAGTTCCCAAATGGAAAATATCATTTGTCTTAAATCATCATTATTTCGGACGTCACTTGGATCCCAAATCCCAATTGAGAACCATTTGCTCCCAAATGTTCTCAATCGGATTTAAATCTGTGCTTTTGGCCGGTCATTAATAATTTCAATATCATGTGGATGTGCTAGCCACTCTTGTACCAATCGGGAGCTGTGTATGGAACTATTGGCATGTGGCAAATAAATACGACCTTGAGGATAAGCCATGCGAACTGTTGGTAAAAAGGTATCTCTTAAAATTTCCAAGTATTGAGCTCCATTCATCTTGCCACTCACTTTTTCCCTGTTCCCCTGGACTTATTCAACCCCAAATACCTAGAAAAATTCTTCCACTTGGCTTGTTCGGCAATGTGTTCGCTTCCACATATCTTTAATTTTCCGACCACGCCTGTCCGCTCTAAAAGTCTTTTCGTCAACGAAAATTGTATCACTACATTGTTTAACCAATCAGAATTGTAGTATTATAGACAAAAGTCAAATCGGTCATCTTTGTGTTGCTTAGTTCACCTGTGAAAAATCTACAATTTATAACGTAATAACACATCTCTTTTGTAGGAGATAGTGTCAGAATGCCATAATGTCTCATTTGAATAAGTCCTATAAAAATAAAAAATAATTCTGGCTGTGTTTCTCGACACGTAATAATATCAAATACCCTTCGGCACTTTTTACCGAAGTCTTATTACAGGAATGTCTAGTCCACTTCCCTGATAGTCCACGTCCCTGTGAGTCCATTATCCTAAAAGTTCACTTCCTTCATTCCTTGCTTTGCTCCGACTTATGAATTATGTCCTATAACTTTCTACATAGGTTAAGTACTTATAGAGAACAATAAACGATTTAGTCGCGAGATGCCTACTATCGGCTTAGTTGACTTTTTTACATTTTATACAATTAGTAGCAGAAGAGAACATGCAGTTAATTAAAGAAAGAGGTCACGTACGAGTATAACCAGTAAACTGAACCACGAACAAAACATTGTTTTTGTTGTGGATCACCTAGGTGGACAAAGGTGACCCACGAACACAAGTTTTTGTTCGTGGCACATAGGTGAACTGACGAGGTGTACCACAACCAACAACGGGCGTTAGCGATGCGAATTAAATGATTTTCTTATAAGTTTTCTTAGTAATCGATGGTAAAATCACGTTTCCACAAAATGTATGTACAGTAATAGTTACACTTTTACCTAAACTAACTGCCGCAATATATCCTGATATCCTGATTTACAAAATATTCATAACAATTCATAGAATGGTTATGCGAACGTGCAATCCTAACCCTAAGAAATGACAACATGTTGCCGATATTAATCATTTACTACTAAATACTTTTGAATCTGAGATCGCTCAATATAAATCTTTCGATTCCGTTGTACAGTGATGGGGCCGTACACTATCCCGTGGAGGTTTTAAATAGTTTAAACCCTTTTAGCCTTCTACCTCACATACCAATAGAATAGTTAAAGTTGGAGCACCTATTATGTTAATATAGAATTTTAGACCGCCTAAATTATGTAATGGAACTAGACTACACATAAAAGCTCTTCATAAAAATGTTGTGGAAGCTACTGTAATCACTGGTTGCGCTCGAGGCGAAATAGTGGTTATTCCTAGAATTCCGTTAATTCCATCCGACTACCCGTTCGAGTTCAAAAAACACAATTTCCTCTTAAGTTATGCTTTGTAATGACGATTAATAAATCCCTAGGACAGTTACTGAAAATGGCAGGCAATGATTTAAGAGAGGACTGTTTCTCTAACGGTCAATTTTACGTCGCATGTTCCAGGGTGAGTTCTTCCAGCCGTCGCGTCATCTCAGCTCCCAAAAGAAATGCCGCTAATATAGTTGGTGTTAAGCTAAGCTTTTTTTTATTTTTTTTTTCTTCTGCCCCGTGACTATGTCCATGTGGATTTTCCCCTTTTATCACACAAAATTGCACCCACTGTACTATGTTTGACATCAATAATTATTTTCTTAGTGCTTCTTTATGTCATATACAAACTTCTATAATGATAACATTTCATTGCTCTCATACGAGTATTAGCTTATTAGCCTGTAGACCAAAATACTAATCGCATGATGCATTAAGTTTCGGCTGGTGCGCAATTTAACACAATTTAAATTTTTGTTTTTTTTTTGCTATGCCTTAAAAATACTATCCTTTTAAAACGCTGAGGCACCTTCCAGAACAATTGCATTTTGGCTGGTGTCGGGAACACCGCGTGTCTCTTCTCTTCTCATAGTCTGGCAGACGTTAAAAGTGCCAGTCTTACCTTCTTATAAAATAATGTTCAATATCCACAATTTCTTGCTCTAAATTTGTTCGTTGCTGACTATCTTTTGAGTATGTTTTTACAAAGATAAACAGTAAGGTCAATGTGGGCAAGTCCGTCTATAAAGCAAGACCGTCTTCACGCTATATTTCTTGTATTTGTATACGCACGCCACTTAGAACTAGGTCGGAAAAGCGGTTTTTCGTCCTAGTTCTTTTACTCTATAATAGACGTCGCTATGACAAAGACTATGGTCGCAACTCAATTGTCAACTTCATTCGTGTTTCAAACTTAAATGGCGAGTGCAACTGGGTTCTGCAAATAAATCAGAAAAAATAGAGAGTCGGATTATTTGTTACACAAGTGAGTAACTTAGTAGTTTAATAACTGATTTTCCTGTCTAACGCTTTTAATTTAGCCAGAACGCTTTAATTTTGTACTTTTTGGTTTCGAAATGTCCAACCTTTAAAAATTGTCTAGCTGGAAAGTCCGTCTGATACGTTCAAGGGAAGCCCGTCATGTGCCGGTCTTGCCTTAAACCAGATGTTGCCAACCTTTGGCGTTGAATTATTCGCGTTACATATATCTTCAACTTAAATAAGATACACGTATTTTTTTTCTAAGAATTGCTTAAAAAATATTCACTATTGTTTTCTGTGTACTACGCTATTTTACTACTTATATAGTATTCAGTTACTAATTATTATTATTAATTTATTTTTTATCTTTATTTAAGGAGCTTTGATCAGAGGAAATGAACATGCCAGCTCTCAATTAATATTAATACTGTTTTAAGTATTTTTTGCGATCTCATACGAGTTACATTGATTTAAACTTACACGATCTTCACTCATTATCACAACACAACAAAACAGGGCTTAATCACGAATCGGGGCTCATACGAGTTTTAAACAACCAATTGTAATTTTTATTAAAATTTTGCGTTTATAATGTTGTTTGATTTTGGACTTTAAAAAAGGTTTACAATCTCTTCTTGTACGCATATGCCGAACTTGCCTTTAAAACAGAAATATATATATACATTTAAATTGCTACGCCATGTCCCTGAACTCAATACACTATTTGCAAGGGCATAAAATAACGATATCAACTAGGTAATTCACATGGCTATTGGCCTTCACATAGCGCGGCAATGAGTAGTAGACGGTCTTACCTTAATACAACACGGGAATTCCTACTCGCCGAGTTTTAAAAAAAACCTCGTTTATTACAAAAGTTTTGTTTATTTTGCCAATTTGTTTAAGCGACATTGTAAAATATAATATGTGCCATCCTTTAAATCTAGGCCGTTTTGCCTGGAATTAATTTATTATATATATAATATATTTATTTATAATTCCCTGGATAATCCGATTTAAACTTAACTTTAAATAAAGTACTTGCCCACATCGACCTTTGTTATAAAAGTTGACCTCATTTATATATTTGTTTTCATCGAAAGCCGCTAGTAATCAATTTTCACTTCAATTGAAATAGCATAACAGATTGTTGACAAATTACAGCGTATTGTATGGTTGCGTCACGACAACGATGGAAGAGGTCCTGTGAGTGTGTAGCAATGATCTCTGCGCCTTTAACCTAACTTTTACTGTTGTAACTCTTTGATGTGCTAAACGTGGACGGTCGCGTAGTGCTTGTTCACCGCCTTCTACGTATCGTTGCAGCCATATGTAAATCGCCTCTGCAAGTGAATTAAACAATTAGCCGTGATATAGGCCTGTCATTAGCTAAAAAACTAACGCCGGACATAAACTTATCTTTTTTCTTTATATTGATGTTGTTACTTACGTGCTCTCCTGTTTGTAGGGCTTTCTCGTCAACTGGCATTCCAATCTCACTATCTATCCTCGTTCTCTACAAAAGAGTCAGACGGGGAGGCATCTTCAAACATGAATTCAATAATATGGCATTTAATGTCAATAATGACGTTGGATCAAAAATTATAGCCAATTTATTTATACTCGTGGACGCACACATGTCTAACCAGCTTAACACGACGTGTTCAAGTGCGATTATCTGTCTTGCAGTATTTAAGTGTCGTATACTGTTGCTGTTTGTTCTGTCTCTCTCTCTCTAATGTTAAGCTATTTTTAGGGTTCCGTAGCCTAAAACGGAACCCTTATAGTTTCGTCATGTCCGTCTATCCGCCCGTGCGTCCGTCTATATGTCACATGCATTTTACTCTTAAACCACATGATTTATATTGATGAAATTTTGAGTGAACATAGATGTCTTGTATAAGCTGCTACTTATTTGTGTAGTTAAATCATAAAAATAAATATTTCAAGGGGGCACTCCATACATGTAACCGAAACTGAGAAAAATTGAGCAAATAGAGTCTGGCTACTGAAATATTACCCTTTTTTTTTTCAAAAAATCGGAGGCCGGTCACACTTTGTGTAGTAGGAATTATAAATTTGATACTAGAAAATATATTTGATTCACTCTGTACAGGTAACGTACCTAAACCTAAGGAAATAAGTTAAATATACGTTGGCGTGCACTCAAACTCGGCTCGCATAATTTCAACCATTATGTACAGTACAGTGAACGCCAAACACATATGTTTACACTTTCTCACCATATACCATTGTAACAAGGCGAAAACTGAAATATGGTGTGTAAATAAGATCTAGATCCGTAACAGCATAATATTCATCCATCACCAAGGTCTGTGGTTAGGTTAAGTAGGTATAGCCATGGGTCAGGTTAGAGTAATGCTGCACCGGCACGATGGGCCAAGTGCGGGATTCCATCGAATCGCTCGTCGCTCATATATAGACTTCTGACTAAGATAATTTTATATATTTTTATATCAAACTAGAAGGCGCCCGCAACTTCGTTTGCGGAGGAGAAAAAGTCATAACCCCTCTTTTCTTCTTTAGCATAGCCGCGTAAAAAGTATCCTATAACCATCTAGTGATACCCGCAGCTACCCGTGTACCAAAAATAGTTGAAATCCGTTTAGCTGATTTGGCGTGATGAAGCCACAACAACACATACAAACATTTCATTTTTTCGCGGATAAAAGGTATTTTTCCGGAATAAAAATTAGCTATGTCTTTCCCCAAAACTCGATATTTTACTAATTTAAATGTGAAGCATATTACCAAGATTTCAAGTTCCTAGCGTAAAAATATATTTAAGTACTATCCATACAAATTTTCATCCCCGTTTTCCTCCCTAAAAGGGATGAAATTTGACATACATTATAGCGTATGTCCTATTCTGATATACATGTAAGGTACATAACTGGAACGATTCATAAAAATTCGTTCAGTAATTATTGAGATTAAGTGGAACGTACATACATACTTCCACGTTCATACTATAGTAAGGATAGATTACTACTGGCTGACCAGTCCGCAGATTTTTCTGAATATTTGTTTTCAGTACCATACGTTCCAATATTTTTATTTTATTAATATTTTCCAGAACTTCTAGTTTATCAGTTTCTTTACACATTTTATCCTGTTTATGAGATTCGGTATTAAAAAATTATCATAATCATAGGCAAATTTTAGAACTAGTACATAAAGTATCAAAATATTTATAGAGCACCAACCTACTAAATTGTTTACGACTTGTAAACATTGCAGTTTTTCGTTGTACAACGCTTCACGTTGGCTTCGCACATTGTCGTAATTATTTACGAGCTTAAATAATAACTCACTCAGTATATGTACCGGATGACCCCACAATTACAAATATAATATTATATAGACTTAAAATAAGACCTGAAGTACCTACATGATTTATAAGTTAATAAAAAGTATGATTTGTTCAATGAATGAATTTCATATCTTTCTATCTAACCCCGATAGAAAGATATGAAATCATTGCCTTGACTTAACAGTTAAAGGAATAATATTCATATGTTCAAGTTAAATATCAATTGTATAAAGCCCATAAGGCGATAAATTACATAGTGGAATGATGTATGTAAACTTTCCACAGGTATTGCACAACATTTGCAACTATACCATAACATTGGTAACTTTCCATGAAAACCCAATATGTTGCACAATAATTGTTAATTATAATTCTAAGAAATAATAAAATTACCCCCTCCCCATTCAATATAAGCTCGAGTATAAAAGCCAAAGCTAATTCAATTGACAATAACCCCACTATATGTGGCATACGAATGAACACATAAATATACAAATAGTCCCCATACTATTCATGTCGTAACTACAAGTTATCGGTACGAGTACTACTTACAAGCCTTTGGAAATACTTACAAGAAATAATCGTCAAGTGAATTAGCTTCAGTCAGATAGATATCATAGTTAAAATAGGAAGCCTAAGTATTGGTTTAGGAACGGGATTTCGATATAAACTGTGACTTTTTATTCTCTACTTCACCTACACTGCTCTTAAAGCTATCGAAAGGGGTTCAGACTGCTTTTACAGTCCTCAGTCTGCACATTGGTCACTTCGAGCCGGATTGATCCTAAGCTCAAAAGAATAAAATGTCACAAAGAAACGAAAGTCCGTCTCCGTCGTCAGTAAGGACGATCGACACCCCTGGCGGTATTACCGATACCTCGGAGCAGAGCTCCGAAACGACCACGACCCAGACCTCCGAGTCGTCGAGGGTCACCAGAAGTGCTGCTAGAAGCGGCGCTACTGCACCGTCGTTGGCACCTCCGCAAGCGCCTCCTGGTGCTGGGCGGAAGCGGCTGGTGGCGGCGCAGCCCCCTGGAGCCCTGCCCGCGCCTACTGGCGCACAGCTGGAGCCAGCTCCGGAGCTCCACCACAACGTGCAACAGGCGGGCCCTAGTCCCGGCCCGGCTTCCGCGCTCCTCGCGGGCGCCGCCGGCGAGACCCAGGACCCCAACCAAGCACGAGCCCCCGCCGATGTCGTAGCGTCGTCAGAATACGACGCACAACGGTCGGCGATGGCACCGAGTACCGTGGTCGAAAAAGCCATTGCGCCAAGAAAGGCGCAATCAAAGGCCTCATCGCGGAAGACGACAAAGGAGAGGCGAATCCAATTGGCAAAAGCGCGGGAAGTGCTAGCTGCAGCCAAACTAGTAACGCTTGAAGCGGAGCTAGAAACTAGTGAAGAAGAGGACAACGCAAGTGCCACGACGGATGTGGATACAAGCCGGCAGGTCGAGACCTGGTTGGACCGGCACCACCTCCCAGCCCTTGATTTGAATCCCCATAATTTTTCTTCTCAGTTACAGTATACGACGGGAGCGCCCGCTTTTACGCAGGCGCCCGGCGCGCATGCGCCGCCCGTCCCTGCGGCCACGATGCCCCCTGCGCCCCCTGCGCCCCCTGCGCCCCCTGCGCCGATGTACGCCGTGCCTCTACAAGCGCATGCGCCGCCCGCGCCTGCGCCTACGGCCACGCAGTACCCAGCGCTCCCGTCCGCCGTGCTTCTCGGCTCTGCGGGACCCGCTGCCGTGGATGGATTGGCGGTACAACCGTACGCGCCGAACAACGACATCATGACCATCACAGAAGCGATCCGGAATGCCATACTGGCATGCAAACAAGATCCCCACACAAGAAAAACGGCGGATCTACCAGTCTTCACAGGTTCCCGACGGCAATGGCTGTCATTCAAGCAGGTATATACGGACACTGCCCCGTACTACACGCCGGGCGAAAATACGGCGCGACTGCAGACAGCTACCCGAAACCTGAAAAATACGGCGATAAGTGATTTCGTGATATCCGGTGCCAAGCCGGAACTCATCATGGAGAAGCTAGAAGAGTGCTACGGCAACACGGCAACTCTTGCGGCGCTGGAATATAGAAATCTCCGTGAGCTGCCCAAGCTCACCGACAGCGCGCAAGACATCTGCTCGTTCTCGCTCAAGCTCGGAACGATAATGGCTACGTTACAACTCGTCGACGCCCACGAAAGCAGATATAGCTCAGAAGTCCTGCGATCGCTCCATGATAAGCTAACAGTGAATTTACAATCAAAGTGGTATACCTACTCAGCTGACAAACCGAGGCGCGAAAGCGATGTCATGCTGATGGTAAATTTTATGCGAGAAGAAGCCAGATTACGAGAACCGTACACCGTAATCAGCGATGCAACCCAGGTGCCGCCGCGCCATCAGCCCTTCCAGCAACGTAGCCACTACAACGCGCCTAACACACCGCGTCCGCCCGGCCAATTTCCGCGCTACAGTGCGCCACGTACGTATCCGCAGCCCGCCGCCGACGCGCAGCCGCGACCCGAGAGGACCCATACCGCCATGGAGAAGAAATGTCCGGTATGTGAGAGTACACAACATTACAGCGGCAGAGAGTGCGCGACGTTTTTAGATATGTGTGTAGATAAACGGCGGGAGATTGCGAAAACGGCGCAGATGTGTTTCAAGTGTCTACATCTCTGGGAAAAACAACATTTGTGCAAGAAAATGATTTGTTCAGTGCCTAACTGCGGGAAAAATCATCATGTGCTAGTGCATAAAGACAATATTAAATCAATTACAGATACGGTTGCGAGTGAAACAGTGTTGTGTGCATGGACCCACAATGACTCTCCCTCCGTCGATCCCGTCCACGGTGCCGCCGGGCCTGCTAAGAAGCCCACCTACACGGCTAGCGCGCCGGACGGAGTCTACGCTGCGCCACCACTGCCAACCAGCCCGCCCGCACCTACTGGTGCCGCTCGGAAGCAGCTGGCAACCGCGCGGCTCCCGGAAGCCCTGCACGCGCCTAGTGGCGCACAGCGGGCTCCCATGCCGGCCCCGCGACTTATCGCGCCGGCGCCCAAGCCGCCACTCGTCCTACACACGAGTGACGTCGGCCGGGCCAACAGCACCGATCGGCGCCCCCGACGCAGCGCTCGCCGAGCGCGACGCCGTCGGTCGCGCCGCCCAACCGCACAGCACTCAGAAGCCCTGCGCGCGCCTAGTGGAGCACAGCGGGCTCCTTTGCCGGCCCCGCGAATTATCGCGCCGGCGCTCGAGCCGCCACTCGCAATCCAGACGAGTGACGTCGGCCGGGCCAACAGTACCAATCGGCGCCCCCGACGGAGCGCTCGCCGAGCGCGACGCCATCGGTCGCGCCGCCCAACCGATCAACTCTCAAAAGGCCTGCACGCGCCTAGTGGCGCACAGCGGGCTCCTACGCCGGCCCCGCGACTTATCGCGCCGGCGCCCGAGAGGAAAGCGCGCCGCCCACGGCGCCCGAGAAATCGCAGCGACGCGCCTTACACACTGCGTCCGCGCCGCCCACGGCGACAGCGCGCCGCCTGCGGCGCAAGAGACACCGCAGCGCGAGAACAGCGCGCCGCCCACGGCGCCCGAGAAATCACAGCAACGCGCCTTACACACCGCGTCCGCGCCGCCCACGGCGACAGTGTGTCGCCTGCGGCGCCCAAGACAGCGCGCCGCCCACGGCGCCCGTATCATCACAGCAGACCTGAGCATCGAGCCACAACAGCCGACGTCTGCGAGCATCAGGCAACATCAACGGGTCACCGGCACCGGCGAAGTTTCCTATGAATAAGGTCATAGTGGCGGGAGAATGTACCGGATGACCCCACAATTACAAATATAATATTATATAGACTTAAAATAAGACCTGAAATACCTACATGATTTATAAGTTAATAAAAAGTATGATTTGTTCAATGAATGAATTTCATATCTTTCTATCTAACCCCGATAGAAAGATATGAAATCATTGCCTTGACTTAACAGTTAAAGGAATAATATTCATATGTTCAAGTTAAATATCAATTGTATAAAGCCCATAAGGCGATAAATTACATAGTGGAATGATGTATGTAAACTTTCCACAGGTATTGCACAACATTTGCAACTATACCATAACATTGGTAACTTTCCATGAAAACCCAATATGTTGCACAATAATTGTTAATTATAATTCTAAGAAATAATAAAATTACCCCCTCCCCAACCAATATACGGCTCGAGTATAAAAGCCAAAGCTAATTCAATTGACAATAACCCCACTATATGTGGCATACGAATGAACACATAAATATACAAATAGTCCCCATACTATTCATGTCGTAACTACGAGTTATCGGTACTACTTACTAGCCTTTGGAAATACTTACAAGAAATAATCGTCAAGTGAATTAGCTTCAGTCAGATAGATATCATAGTTAAAATAGGAAGCTTAAGTATTGGTTTAGGAACGGGATTTCGATATAAACTGTGACTTTTTATTCTCTACTTCACCTACACTGCTCTTAAAGCTATCGAAAGGGGTTCAGACTGCTTTTACAGTCCTCAGTCTGCACAGTATAGGTCATTGTTAATATTACTTATTTATATTTTCCTTTTGCATATAAATAAACCGCAGACCATTTGAATGAATGACATAAATTGACAACAGATTTTTAGCCATTTTTAACACGCTTTTATTAGGTCGACCTATATGTAACTAACTATGCAATAGAATCTTAGGTAACTAATTTAACCATCTTCCAAGGACCGTAGCGTCATGAAAATTGGCAGCTGTATGTAGTTCTGATGACCATACAATAATATGGGACTGTCCAACTGATCTGATGATGGAGCCGGAAGATATGAACTGGAACTTCATGATGGAACATCGTATCTTAGCTGTGTTTGGATTTATTAGAAAAGTCTTGTAATAAAGCGTGTTTTTCTCGTGTTTTTTAAACTATTCATTTATTTTAAATCATAGACAATTGGTGATACCACAAGGAAATATCTTTCAACAATATTTAACTAGCCAGACTCTATCAATGTGTGGTAGGCGTTTAAGACTTAGAGGTTTTTCAATTATGTTTTTTTTATTTAGTGAATAGCATAAATTGTGTCCCCCACACCGTCTATTTTCCAAACGGTATGTTCAAAAAATATGAAAAAAATTACAAAGATCAAACTTAAGAAAATTGTTTTCATCATTATCGGATATACCGTTTGTGTATTATTGCCAAAAACCTGCGCTTCTCACCAAAAGGACCTAAGTGCCAGTGATGGGCTCTTTTGCTAGTGCAATTTTTCATATCATGTTTTTTTCATCTATAAGTAGAAGTAGTGCTTTTTGTATGAACGGCTGCGGAACCCTACACTGAGCATGGTCCGACGACTCTTGGTTTTTTTTGTGTTGTTTCGGCGTCACATTTTTATATTTTCCAGGTACATTTGGCATTCCTGCAAGAAATCGAAGAAAGGAAAGGTCGCGGGCGAAGTGAAACAGGGCGGAGGGCCTCTTAATAAGCCTAAACCTTGGCTACTCAGCAGGCTCACTGATTTCGATTTACTTTCCCAATGGTAGCCATTTGTTCAAAAATTGAGATTGATTAAATAAAAGACCAAAAAATAGAAAATCCTAAAACAAAGCATTGCAGTAAAATATTGAGTTTCATTTTATTTTATTTGCCATTACGCGCGGCAAATGGAATTCGTTTTCTTGCGTGAGTTTTGTTAATTTATCTTCGTTTTCTTGTAATATAGGACTACCCATATAGCCATTTTTGGTAGCCGTTACGAAAATTGTCGTCACATTATGTGTATACCAGATATCGGCATTAATCGATTAATTTTTTATCAATTAATAAAGCGATTAAAAAATTAACCGTCAAAAATTAATCCCTTTTTAAAATTAAGCCCTTAAGGTAAACGCAGGTATCACCGACCCCCTTAAGGCAATTTCAAAATGTACCATCATTTTTAAGGATACTGATTGCTCTCAGATTCACGTTTTTATGTTAGTATTAAGTATAAAATCTATATTTTCATAGTTAACGGCTGCTGGTCTATGCTTTATAAAAGAATTTATATAGCGAATAAGTCGATTGTTGCTAAGACCGACTCATAAAAAAGGCTGTGAGGCTATTAACGATTTTTATGCAGCTATCACCGATAATAAGAAGTAACGAAATAAAACAAAACAAAATGTGCGTTATTATTAAACCTTTTGTTTTAATTGAAACTAGAGTAGCAATTAATGTATTTCTGCTTTGTTCGGTTCCAGACTTATATCATAACAATGGTGTTTGAGCCTGGCCACCTTCGCTGGTAACAAATTGGCATAATAAATGAGAATTTGTACATTCTTAAAATTTCCGTATCATGTTTGGGATCATGTGGCCAAAAAGCATACTTCCCAGCACGTATACGCAAATCTTGAATTGATACGGATTTTTTTATGTACCACAAAATTCTATTTTTTAATTGTGTTAATTTGTGCCACTAACCTAAAAAATTGTGTCTCAGCGGTTCTAGAATTAAAACGATACAAAAGTTCAAGGTGATACCAATTGGCATAATTATAATGAGGAATTTGTGCATTATTAAAATCTCTGTATCATATAGTGGTTTAGCCAGGAATTATCACGCCACAAAGGAGGCGAGATATCAAATAATATAAATACGATCGGTAATTGCTTCTTATTGATGCTACTACCGACCCCTATGGATTGCTAATGCGATTTGTAAGTGCAAACATATAATATATTAGCGACTCATAAAAAGTGGGCATTTTTTTATTAAGTTACACCTTCTGACTATAAAACAGATACGAATAAATATGACAAGAAATATGCACCCATGCACACAGTTTTAAACACTAAACAATTATTTGTAAATGTAACGATAAAAGAGTCGATCCTCCAAAAATATGTCAATACAGTCAAACATGGGTAAGTGAGAACTGGATAAGTGAGAAAACTCTATAAGTAAGAGTAATAGCCAGGAGTCATCATTTTAATCATCATCCCAAAACCTCTATTAGCGAGACACAGAAACCTCTGTAAGAGAGAGTCGTTTTTCCCTCACGGACCTCCGTAAGTGAGACTGCTACTTATCTATACCTCTGTAAGCGACAGTCGAGCTTTATTTAACATGTGCTATTTTAGGACTCATTCTTAACTTTCGTGAAACTTCCTACCATTGTTTTTGTATTGTTTTCTCGTCAATATTGTACCTATTCTCGTCAATATTCTTTTCGAATGGACATGTGTGCCTGTGTACCGTCCTGTTTGTCCATCCATTCGTACTTGCTGTGAACTGTTATTGCTGCTTACCTCTATAAGAGAGAAACGATACCCATGTACCTGCATTAGCGAGAAACTCGGGTTAGTGAGAAACCTCTATAAGCGAGTATGAGTTTGTGCCCCCTTGAACTCTATCTTATCCAGGTTTGACTGTATTGGTTAAATTAACAACGTAATAAAAAATACAGTAGACAACAATACGTATGTCGCTAATACATTTTTATAAATAACAAATGTTTACATTTAAATCGGTCTATTAAAGTACCTGTGTTATTGTCATATAATATAATATGTGAAAAAACAAAGCACTATGCTAAGGCCATTTATGACTTATGGGTCGACAATAGCTGCCACAAATAAAACTGATGAAGTTATCACCGTCCTATTTTATTTTAAGGTTTTATCATTTTTAATAGGTTTTTTTTAATAAAATGTGGTACGAAATCCGGAACTGACACTTAACTGAACATGTTTAATAATACATACAACATAAAATAACATTCAATTATTTGTGTAAATCTCTTAAGTATAAAAGTCACGTGCTTACCTGATGGATTAAGGCCTAATACGACACTAGCTCCACCTATATTAAGCTAGAATAGTACTGCGTAAAAATTGACTTTAAATTTATAGGTCGGCATTACCTGCAGATTTTGGATGGGTCGCTGATAGCAGCGTTTACCTTAGATGTTTAGCTAGTGGGAGGCTTACCATACCTCTCTTTACGTCTACTATACAATGCAACCATTAGAAGTGTGCTGGATTACGGATTGTTTCTTCTTGAGCCAGGAAATAAAGCGGGGCCGAGAAAACTTGATCTTATTCAATTCAGAGCTCTGAGTATCATCAGTGCAGTGAAGTCTAATCTAACTAATACTTTACAGGTGGAATGTGCTGACCCCCCTCTCCGACTACGCCGACTGTTTTTGGCTGATAGCTATTTTTTCGCTTCCTCCAAATTTCCCATCATTCCATATAATTCATCGAATTTCAAGGATCCTCCATGCCTTGTTAAGTCTTATAAAATTCTAATGTATTAAAGACGCATTTTACCATTCTTTAAGAATTCCTCTTTTCGTATTTAAATACGAAACCATCACATACCATACTCGCGTGATTCTCAACTTTCATATTTGTCACAATGATAAACATGCGGATGAATACAAGGTGCTCGTGAGCATTGCGAGAGATTTTAACTACTAATTCCTGAGGCTATAAGAAGTAATAAATGTTATATTAACTTAGGTCGAAACACATTTTTTTTTTATTATTATTTTCATACATAATAATTGCTAACGTAGTATAAACGTGCCTTTAGGACGAGCTGGCAACGTCTGATATTGCTATCTCTTTTTTACAATAGACAATGTCATATGCTTTTTTCTTTTGGGCATAGATTATTCAAATTACGATTTAGCTTCTTCTTTTTCGAGTTAGCTGTACTACATTGAATGAAAGTATAAGGTTGGTACACAAAATACAATGTCCCTTACCTATCACTCTCAGTTATCATTATCAACAATCTCAAGTGCTGCAAAGTATGACTCCATAATTAACTTGATATTGATATTTACATACATACGCACACGTTCATATTCCCAAAAAGGCAGAAAACATAAAACATGGGTTTTAGTGCCACTTTGACATTATTGTGGGTTTAAACTAAAGAACGACAAAATGGCGTGAAACACTTAACTATTTAATTTATAAATTGAATGTACAGTCAGCAACACAGAATCGTATCCACCGTAGCATACAAATTACTATGCAGGGTTAGATACGCCTGTTGAACATAATAACGAAAAAAAAAATTGTTTCGTTTTGTACTTTTTTAAAATACATTTGGCATTAAAACACAAGTTAATAAAAGTAAATTCATTTAATCATTTCAATTTAAAAAAAAAACAAAATGCGATCCATCTTTTTCAAGACAAATTGAATCGTTTACGTATTTGGTCTGCAAGTGGGGCAGGCCTGAGTTTCAATTGCTCAGCAGCTTCCATAATCTTTTCTACCAATTGTTCTCTGGAACGAATAGGTTTTGAATAAACCATATTTTTCAACGTACCCCAAAGATAAAAATCCAATGGCGTAAGATCCGGAGAGCTTGGTGGCCATTGGATTGCTGGAGACGCTCTACCAATCCATCGATTTGGAAACTCTCGGTCCAGGTGGTTCCTAACAATTAGACCATAGTGTGGAGGTGCTCCATCATATTGGTACCACATATCCCGCCTAGTTTCCAAATCGATGTCTTCCAAGAGATCATTTAAATCATTGCTCAAAAAATTTAGATACATGTCCGAATTCAATCTAGCCGGAAACTCTATCGGCCCTATCAATTGGTCATTTATTATGCCTGCCCACATGTTCACCGAAAACTGGTGTTGGTGAGAGAAAACCCAGGTTTTATGTGGATTTTCTTCCATCCAGTTGTGGAAATTGTGGGAATTAAATATCCCCGTTCTCGTGAACTGAGCTTCGTCGGTCCATAATATTTTTCTTAAAAAATTTGGATCTTGATCAAGTTTTCCATTTATTCGTTCACAAAACACTACCCTAGAAAACCCGTCATTTTTTATTAGCCCCTGCACCTTCCTATAATGGAAAGGATATGGGTTATGTTTCTTCCAACACCTCCAAACAGCTTCACTACTAACGCCGCAAGTAATACCCACACCACGGGTTGATAGAGTTGGATCCTCGGTAATTAGGTTAAGAATTCTGTTTTCAGTCACGATGTCCAATCCTATAGCTCGCTCAGACTTGTTCGCTTGAATTCCCCTTTCACGTAACTGTCTGAACATGCCCACAAAAGTGGTATGATGGGGCACAGGTCTATTTGGATATTTACGTCTATACTCTTCCACAGCTTGCACAGTTCCCATTACAGAAACCGTATGTAAAAATTATGTCTGCCACGTGTTCCGGTGGGTATGTACGCGGACGAGGCATTTTCGTTATAGCATACAATAATTATTTTTACCGAATGAAAAATTTATGACATGACTTGTCAACCGACATAGACTAGCTCAATAAATAACACACCTTTTCCACTTGTCAGAATCTACTATTAGACAACAGAGGTAGTTTAATGTATTCAAGAGTATCGTTATCGGTACTTTAGTAGCTACGATAAAAGCAACTGGCCACTTGAAAATGTTCTACCTGAACTAAATTTCCTCTTTCATAATGACATTTATGACTTTCATACGAGTGATTGATATTATTGGTATTAATTTTAGCGTTAAAACTGTAAATACTGTAATCTAAAATTAAAAAAGAAAAATCTAAAACTAAAATATCTAAGCATGTTTAATAAAATTGTTCTAAAGTATCACCGAGACCAAATTCTTAATAATAAGAAATTGAGGACCAGTTTAATGTGACGGCCGGTAGGTCGTTTAATAACGAAAGCTAAAGAAATGTTATGTCGAGTGCTTTGTGGTCCGACTTATTACAACATCAGTGTGCCTTGAGTATTTGATGCTGCAGACGGCGTTTTATCAGCTGCGACGGCTAAATAAAAAAGGATATGACTGCTATTAAGCAGTAGTAAACAGCAGTAGATATTAATCTAGATAGTAAAGTATTGATAAAATGTGATGTGTAATGTGTAATGAGATTTATTAATAAAAAGCTGAGTAAATAAATTTAACTAAATACTTCATATTTTATTTATGTAGGGACTGTAATAACATGTTACTTTTACGTTTTTAACTTAAACTTTCTTATGTGGATGGAACCTAGGGTCTAAGACACTAGGTATGTTTTGTAAGATTGTCCCTGATATTTACTGTCCATATGATACAAAATCAACTGAGTACGGTCATCTGCAGAAAAACGTGAAACCCTTTGAGTGCACAAAGTAGTTTTCTTTGTGGCTGACTGAAAGTGAAACTGAAACCCAAACCCAACACCATGAATGCCCTGTAAGGAATATTCCTTACTGGGCATTCATGGTGTTAATAGCTGTATCACTTTGAATGAAGTCTTGATAAGAGTTAATCTTTATTAACCTTTCTAACTGTTGTAACAGTAACAGAATACACATAATTAGTAAGTATTACATTTATTAGTCCAATAATTACGTCAATAGGATTTACTAGTAGTTTTCCCTACTCCCAGTCGTATTTTACGAGCCTTCTCAATATCCTCTGGAAAGCATGTGCAACAACAGACGATGGGGAACAGTGCACAATCACTCTTTTTTGTTACTTGCCCCCTGGCATCAGAGAAAGCTTTCAATAGTAAACACGTGAAATTTCATTCAAAAAATCATTTGCGAAACCATTCTTAGCATCAGATGTATTTTTTTTACTAAAAATAACACGGCGATATTTCTGTTGATAAACACTCATAGTGACAACTGGATTTGACGTTTACAGTCAAATTAGATTGTTAAGTCTCGCAACGTTGCTATCATAAAGGTGTTTCATACTGGAGATTTAATTAAAACGTTTTTACAGGAAAAGGGAAATATCTCGAAACCCGAGCCGAATTTAGCCGAAGTTAATTAAGATTTTTAACTTAAAATATGGTCAGGAACATGCTGTTAAAATCTCTCGCAATGCTCACGAGCACCCTGTATAATATCTCCGTCAGAGGCGTTACTCCGAAACTTGAAGTTCGTAACGTGCCGTCCCTCTCGCTCTCATGTTAAGCTGTTGTTGCATGAGCGGAATGGCGCTCTACGAACTTCGCTTTTCGGGTTTCCGGAGTAGCCCCTCAGATTCTTCCTCGTGAATGGCACGCCTGGAACACCATATCACAGATTATATACAAGTTACTACGTAACATATGCTACGTAATAGCCGCAAGAGATTTTATCGGTACCGTTTGTTTCGGCACACATAATTTTTATTTTATATTAACACTTGGACATACTTTTATTAAATTTATTACGATGACCATAAAATAATTTGTTGATATTTCCATAGAGAAATCAATTAGTATAGACAACATTTGACGTTTTTCTACAGAATATGTTGACTATGGTAAAAGGGAGACTAAACTAAAAAAAACAATGGCGATGGTCGATGGCCGACCACGGTGTTTGAAGTCGAGGAAATTAATTGGTGCACATTGCATACATATATTTTTAATTTACTAAATCATTGCATTATGTTGATTTAACAAAAATGAAGTAAAATCTGTGAGATTACCGGCAGTGTATTCAGGTAAGATCTAGTGAATGTACAGTGTGGACGTGGGGTTGATAGTGGAGTTTGTCAACTCACTTTTTTATGTTTTTACACCATTATCGTATCAAAATCCCAGATAGAGGTATTTAGCTCGCGATGCGTTTCTGCGCATGCAATTTAAACTGACATCTATAGTCCATCCTATAGCGTTCGGGAGCGGCCGTGTGGTTTAATATAATGCTTAGGTTGTGCGAATTTGAAGCTGAGTAATTGTCTACTAGTTTTTTTAAGCCCCTATGCACGTGAATCCTCTGCTAGTCAAAAAAAATTTTCTCACGGTCGGATCGTTTTTCGGTCTTTATGGTTATGTCTTTTTGGTGGAACAGAGAAACAGAAACGTGATTTATTTCCTGTATTCTGAGCGCATCAATGTGCAGCATTTTTATGAAGTGACTACGTACGTTTTGTCTTAATATGAAAGCAATAATTTGCATTTTTGTCACCTTTTTTCGTACTCAGTGGTTCTTGTACCGTAAATTATAGCTAGTTTTCTTGATTGGAGGATATCATGACGAGATTAGCCTTGATTCTGACATTGAGCCTAATGTAGAAACATTCTGTTAGTCCTCTCTGTTAGTAGTGGCCTTGTAATGCATAATTTTGTTTTTCTTTCTTATGTGCAGCTGTAATGTTTCACAACAATTAAGATATTTAAAAGCAAATTACACTGTAATACAAAATACATAAATGTGAATGTACATATACATTATTTACTTTATGGTCTAGAAATACTTGTAATTATGACCTGTACTTATTTATTGAACATCATCATCACATCAGTTGGTCCTGTATATTATTTGAACCATATAATAATTTGGATATACTTATTACTAAAGATTTGAAGTTTGTTTGGTCAAGGACAAATATTATGTTAATAATATATCCAATATACAAAAGATAAAACAATCAAAAAAATACAACTCATGTTACATTCAGCAAGTCTGAAGCCAGTTGCTTTATCTTATAATCTGATTGTAAGTGTATATTTAACCCGAGACTATTTTAACTAAACTGAAGAATTAACTGTGAAAAACTTAATTGATGCTTAATTGCGTTTTTGTTCATATATTTTAAGGTGAAAACATCACACAATATTTTTAATTTATAGTATTGATACAAAGATCTAAGTAGAAAGAAAAATGTATTGCAATCCACTGCAGTCTAAGCCGGAATCGAACCAGCGTATCTATTACACTGGAACAGTGTCCTGAAATCATTAGACAATCAGACTTCTTGTGGTTCGCAACAAATTAATCTTCTACCTTTAGTAACAATATATTACTCATAATCTATGTACCATTTATTTTTGAAAGTTTTAGTATCTTATAACTACACCCATTATCTATCGCTCAGTTTCGGGGCAAGTGACGGGGCAGTTTCGATAATCTGAATCGATAAAAAATGAAGTTGATTTCCTCACTCAACAACATAGCAAAAGATCTGATTCATACTTAGCAGAGCTCTGCTATAGTGATTTTTTTAATTATTAAGCAATGAATGATTTTTTGGGTATATTATTTATATTTGTATGTTTCCTATAAATTAACAATACTTTTTTCAAAATTTTATGAAGTTAAACTTCGTCGCTTGCTTGTAAAAAACCATTTTAAAAATGAAAATGATTCTTCTCTCCACAAATGTAACTGGCAAAAACTATAGTTTTTTGTAATCCTCTATGCAGATTTTGTTTACAGTACTGTTGTTATCAATTTGAACTTCCTTATCTATTAACAATAGATTAATCTTTTTTACAGATTTAAAGCCTGCATTTTTTGTGTTTGTTAATTTTGCAGGGATCAGTTTCTCTGTACGGTTCAGCCTTACTAATGAAATTTTATTTTGAATATCAGTACAATATTCAATGACTGTTTCAATGACAACATGGGATCTTCTAATCTTGTAATGGCTATGGATAAAATTATGAAATGGGTGTGTATAAAATTGACATCATTTGTTAAATAATTGTCCATCGAAAGCAGTTGCTGTGCTTCAGCTGAAAGAGATGAAATAAATAACATAAAATATAGCCCAAGCAATGCGATTCTCAAGAGACTAATAATAGCATAAAAGCATACATTCTCTACGTCAAATTTTAGTAAGTTCAATTTTTGCATAACTACTAGATCTTTGTACCAACAATGTAAATTACAAATGATGCTTAATTGTTATTTACATACATGATTTGCACAGTAGCTGTGTTACAGTATATTTTTACTGTCCACTAAAAAAAAACCACATTTATTGAATATTTTATTTGAGAAATGATGCAATAGAGGGCCATGTCACTTCACTACACAACAATCTTTTCCAGATGTCAGTTGACATCCTAAAAATCTTAATGTCACTTAAGTAGGTAAATTGTAAATGTTATCTAGAAACAAAAGTGGTGTGTTTCTTGTACCATGTTGTCACCAGGTGTCACGTTTCCCAATTGCTAGTAGAACCAGACATAATAATAGCCTCCACCACCCATTGCCTATATTCAGAATAATGCTTTCAATTTTGAATGCTGGGTAGCATAGCTACAGAAAATAATATAAGATCTGAAATAAAATTGAAAGAAAAAACGTACAGAAATATGTATTTTTTTAATTTATCAGATTTATTTTTATGTACCAACTCAATGAATGTTAGCTAACTCAACTTACAAGATTTGGCCTAGAACTGAAGTAATGTGTATGTAAGTCATGTCTTAGAGTACAAAAAAAGATGGCAAGTGGTTAGTCATCTCAAAAATAGGGCATATGCTAGGTATACCAGAACAATAGAGCAGACTTCGATGTTATCCTGTGTTTAAAAAAAATCCTTTGGTTTCATAAATATTCATGTCAGAGCAAAATTAAAAATATTGTACTTAAATTCATTTGTGAAAATATACTTCAGACATAAAGGCAATGAGTAAAAACAAAACATAATTAAATAAAAAAAAGTACGTGAAATCGAATTATATCTTATGTATTATAAATACAGCCAAAACCGAATTCCAGTCTTCCCGCGCAAAGGCCCTTAACCTTGCATGTTTCGACTTATTTAGTGCGATAGTTGACCGCGTGAATGACAGGTTGATTTCAAAAATTTTGCTTTAATCGTGCGTTACCATGTCGCAAAAAAAGAGAAAAGTGTTTAATATTAAGAAAAAAATCACACACCCATACTAATATTATAAATGCGAAAGTGTGTCTGTCTGTCTGTTACCTCTTCACGCTTAAACCGCTGAACCGATTTGGATGAAATTTGGTATGGAGATAGTTTGAGTCCAGGGGATGTACATAGGCTACTTTTTATCCCGGAAAAATACCATTATCCGCGATAAACGAATTTAAGGCGGACGAAGTCGCGGGCAGAAGCTTGTGTATTATATAGAGATTAGAAAATGGCGATTCAAATAGTGAAATTGCAAAGGAATGTGGAGTCTCACACTACAATATCAACGATTTGGAAGAATAGAGATAAAATATCTTTTCCTGAATTTTATTTGAAATTAAGTTCATATACATAATCTATACCCATACTACAAACATACATACTGACTATTAATATGATTACTTGTGTGTATATTTCTTGTAACAACTATCAGACATAACGTCCGGAGTATACAGTCCCTTCAATGTCGTTATATCCGGTTTTGACTCTAAAATTTATGGTTGTTACCAAAATGCTATTCATATATTTTCAACAAATCCCTGTCAGAGTACTGCAAATATTTCAATTACCCATTGATATAGTAATTTAGGTGATCCAATGATCATGATCATTCTTCTTTACACAAAGATTTTCACAAATGAAAGTTGATTACAAACCTTCCAAGCTATTTATCCAGCAATCTTATCTTTAAAAATAATATATCAAGCTGCTTAATTTCTTTTATGTAAAATTATATTAAATATAAATATTGAATAACACAAGTCTTTAAGATGTTAAGTGTCTGTATCAGTATGTATATGACAACATATGTATAAAGAAAAAAATGTTTTATCTTCACATCAATGGCATAATAATAGTCATTCTTGGATTAATTATGCTTATAAATTGTGTATTACTAGCAAAAACAATGTAAAAATGCATCTTGTTTGTGAAACCTAAACTGTGTTCATAAGCTCCCACAATACAGGCTCGACCAAGTTGATGGCTACTGATGACCCATCTGTTTTCGAACTCATACCTGTAATGTTACCTTGTGTTAAAATTATGGTCTGTAATACTACTTTCTGGTAATTAAATACATTTGTATCTTTGTTACAGGTTGCTTCTGATGTGCTGAAAAAGTTGTAAGAACCATGTAAGCTGAAATAAATTATGTTATTTTGCTATACTGCTATTGCTGATATGATTAAGTTAACATCTCACTATGAGCCTTAATGGCAGGTGGATAAAAAAGCAATTTTTAGGGTACCCAATTACTAAGAATACAAAGTCTCCTTCGTCTCTGTCTGTCCATGTGTTTGTCTGTCACAGGGCTATAACTCTTGAACCGTAATTGATGGTTTTTACAGAATGTTATAGAAACAAATACACAAAATGAGCAATTAAGGGAGCCTCGATTAAATAAACATTTTTTTTCGGCATATTGCTTTATATTTTGAATCGTGATATCTTTTGAACCTTTACAGGTATTGACTTGAAATGTTCATAAAATGTGTGTTGATAGTTGCTTTAACAACACATAATACAATTGTGATAAAGTTTGAATGTCCCACCCCCTCGTCCTCGATTTTTTTATCAGACAGTATTTATTAGGGCTCACAACTTCTCAGTGGTAACCAAAACTTGTCTAACTTCCAGTTACATTTAATTACAATCTATGAAAATGCTAATTAATGGATTTTATATTTCAGAGCACACGTAATACTCTAGAATGGATCCATCATGTTCTCATACTAACTTTGAGATATATGAGGTAGTTAATAATGTCTCCTTTGATGCAGAGAATAAGACTGACAGTGAAACCTGTATGGTTGATAGTGAATCTACATCCCAAAATAATTCCAAACAAAAGATAGACGACATAGAACGCCAGGATTTTGAGGAAGAGAATAGAATAATCAACCATTGTTCTGGAATGATTGTTGATGGGAAAATAGCTGCGAGTGCACATTATTCAGGTACCTTGTCCAGTGCCAGCTCCAGCCTTGCATCAAGTTCCGAGACCATATCCTCCTTCTCCAATAGAATAGCTAATGACTACAGTTTACCCGGTTGTAGCAAAACGGAACATTGTGAAGACAGTAATGCGACAATCAAAAACATGATACATTCTAGAAAACCGGTATACACGGTGGAAGAGCCACCGAGGAAAGAAGTTTACAAGCCTGATTTTATGCAGAAGCTGCTCAGTAGCGGTGTTCAAGAAAAGAAAGATTTCCCTAAAGGGAAGTTGTATAAAGCAGAGCAGATGGTTGAGAGCTCTTGTGAGAATCATACTCCCGATGTGAGCGATCTGGAAGCCATGGGTGGTCCTTCAGGGCGCACCAGCTCCAATGCTTCCAGTATTGGGAGCACAAGCTCTGACAGCACTAAGGAGTTCACTGTCCCGTCCACGTCGAACGCCGAGAAGTTACTTGGGCTCGACGATAGCAAGAAAAATGAGCCCAGTGGCTCAAAGTCATCTGTGAGTTTCAATTATATGACAAGCACAATGTTTACACATAATTTTACTATCAATTAATATTGACTATAGTATATAATGTGACTCATACAAAAAATTTGGTTGTAATGAGTCTTTCCTGTTTCCTAATTGTTCAGCATATTGAAGTAACACAGTTTTGATCCAGGCAAAGCTATGTTGAAATACTTCAGTGTATTTACATTTATTCAATTTGTGTATTATGATTCATCTGTCTATGTTATTATAAAGTTGTATAAAGAAAATGTCTATACTTTGAAAATATTTTTAAAAATGAGTGAGACACAGACTGTTTGAAGTTGACCGAGTCGAAAAATATTTAGTTTTATTTTTGTATGTTTCTATGTGTGTGTCTTTTCGGTCTCTTTACACCAAAACGGCTAAACGTTATCCACAGATAGTTAAATTTTTTACCTACACTGAAATAAAATAAAAACTTCCCCACAAACGAAATTGTGGGCACATTTTAGTATATTTATATTAGTCGTATAATAACAAAAGTGACCAAATAATATGTTTTCTTTTCAGCCCTACATGCAGCAATTTTGTGATGCAGAAGATGACTCAGATGATGACGTAATTGAAGAAACGTGGTGTACTTGTTATCATGACGACGAGGTAATTTATTTCATGATATTGTTTTATGAATAATATATAAGTCTACATTGTCAAATAATAGATGTATGACATTTTCGCAAACTTGCGATGCGTTATAAATGTCACTGCAATACAATTAGGCTGAGACGAAACAATCAGTTGCCCTGTTAATGCTTTAGCGCTTTAGCGGATTTCAGTATCAGTGTGAACAATAACAATATGACAAAATGAAACTGTTTAAAATTTAGTTATATCCAAAAATAAAAACCATAGAAAACAGACATATAGCAAGTTATAGCAAGAATTAATAAGAACAACAAGATAACAAACGTTTCCATAGATTATTACGATGCTTAATTATTTACCTTTTCCAGGATGAAGAGGACGACGAAGAACCAGAGATAGATGAAAGACTTTGGGTTAGTTTAAACATGTTTTATTCATTTTATGGGTTCGTAACTCCGCCGGTGCAACACATTCGTGGGTTAACCCCAATGATTCCCCTCTGGTCCTCGTCACGTTTAATTAAATTACACCGTTTTGATTAGACTTAGTTCATACGTTTATAATCGCATACTAAATCGCTGTATAGTGTTCGATGTTTACAATTATGTTTCTAAAACGAGGAAATACAACCAAATTGAGAACAGTCTCTTTCTCCAATAACTACTTATTTAACTCGGTTTCGTAAGTTAATATGTCAAAAATAAAATGCAGAGGAAGAGGCGTTATGAGCCCCCACCGCCACAGTACGTGAAGAAGTTTTGTCCGGACGGATCGCCGGGCGCCGGCGCCCCCGCGGACAACAGCACCTGGCTACAGACCCACCCGAGCTCCAGTATGCCCGTCACTGTCCAGGGACCACCCGATATTAAGAATTGGTTAAACAGGTAATTAAACCTAACATAGATATGGTACAGGATTTTTCAACATCTATAGGCAGCGACGTTGGGGCGGCATGTTTCAGAGCCCTTCGCTCGCAAGGAAGAACGGGGTTGGCACAAATTGATTGGCCTATATCACAGATCACCTGATAGCTAATTTTGAGAATTTTATTCGAGGTGCGAGTCACTGCGCTTGGCGGAAGCAGTGAGGAGCGACGTGGGCGGAGCCAGAACTGTGGCTTATTCAAAAAGCACCTGGATGCGTAGTGATGCGACATATTCATTACAAACAGCTGAACTGGTACCGCATATTATTGTTCGTACAATATGTATGTAATTGATGTTTTATTGTTTTTATGTTCATTTGCGTACAAACGGTACATTGTTCTTAAATATATAAATATATTCAATTACATAACATAGACAATCAGGGCCCTCTTTCCCACTGGGCACTCTGGGCACGTGCACACGGGGCCCCGTAAGATCTTAAACGCCTTTTTTTTACAGTCCAATGATTTCTCTCATTTTATTATTGTATTTTGAGTGCTCAAGAGCCCCCCATTCCTTAGTGCCCGAGGGCCCGGCATATATAATACCAAAGGCCTTGCAGATAATAAAAGTTTGTATGGGCCGCATTAGCGATATGTGCTGTTGTCAGTACTGATAATATCTATAGTAATATAAAGTTGTAAAAATGAAATGTCTGTACATTGAACCTATTAAAAAAAAATGAAATTGGGTAATTTGAATGTTATGCCGGAATGTCCGTGGGCTGGCAATCTCGCATCTAAGCTCAATGCCCGCGGGCTGGCAAACTCGTGTTTAGGCTAGAAGCCCGCGGGCTGACAAACTAGCGTCTAAGATCAAAGCCTGCGGGCTTGCAAACTCGTGCGGATACTGAACGTTCGCACGCCTGGCATGAATGAGTTCCTAGTTTAAACCAAACTAATAAAAGGAATGCGAAGTCTGTCTGTCTATTTGTATGTCGATCTGTCTGTATATCTATGTCCATGTCTATCAGTGGTTTGGCGTCCGTATAGGCCGATTCCCACCGGGATGCCAAAGGAAAGGCTTTTAAACCACCCTTTCTCTAAATATGAGTAAATGAATACGCTTCGGCTTCACTTGTAATTTTCCTGACGCCACGTCTCTGATAGACATGGACTATTTGTCTGTTTGAGATGTCGCCAGTAATGTCACAAGTGTAGAAATTGGCGTTTATTTTCTATATTGATATTGTTAATCACAATTATAATATTTACTATACAAACTAAACTAAAGTAACTATAAAAGCCTTCGTTTTCAGGCAAAATAATAAGGTTGAACTAGTAAAATTTTACCTCTACTATTTGCCATTTCTTTACTTCGAGGTCAGCTTCGAAAGGCGAACGAATATATTGTCGTATGACCCGTCTCTCGCACACGAAATGAAAAGTTATAGGTAACATTTGTCGCACAACAACGAGTCGTACGTTGGATTATACTATGTAAGAGCTCGAAAGCTATAATATTCGTCAATTTACAGATTCCAAGCGTGGTCCAACGCCGAGAAAATTCAGGCAATAGATGCGCTGATCGGGCGTTGCGCCGCGAGCCATGTGCGCCACATGATGAAGGCCATCGAGCCCCTGTTCCAGCGGGACTTCATCTCGCTGCTGCCCAAGGAGCTGGCGCTCACCGTGCTGGGCTACCTTCAGCCCAAGGACCTGCTGCGAGCCGCACAAACTTGCCGATACTGGAGGTAACTTTTCTGCTTTACTTTCATTAGATTGCCACAACTGTTTTCAGAAATAACAGTTTTTCACAAATTTTACAAAATGAACGTTATCTACGTACGAACGTTATCTACGTACCTATGGTACTTGCTTATTACTGGTCATCCTTCGGTAACTGGGCAAATCGCTAAAGTATTATTTATACCCAGGGTCTAGATAAAGCACACTTACTCAAATTAGATATTTTGAATAGTAAAACTACAAATCGTCGTAACCTGAAATATTTTTATAAATCGCGTGGTAAACATCGACATAAGTTTTTGCCACTTATTAAATAATCTGGCCAGTTATTGGCGTTTTACCCTATTGCATAAGATACAAAAATGTTTCCCTTTTTGATTTCAGAAATAATTTTAAATGGGAATAGGGATGATGACTAAATTTTAAGTTCATCATCTAGATTCATACAAATTATAGGACAAGTATTTTTCTTTATTTATGGAATCGAAACATAATGCCGACGCATTGTGTCAACATGTCACGTGAAGTCACGCCTAGGGACAGTCGATTTCATAAATATATGAACATTGCCAAGGCTTCAAAAATAAATTTTATGTACATTTATTTATTTAGGGAACTTATAGTCCTCTGTACAGATTTTACAATCAATTCGTATTTTTGTTGAATACAGAACTTTACTTCAGGTTTATTTATTTAAACTTTATTGCACAATACAAACTCTACCAGTCAACCATAGGGCCAAACAGAAACTAGTAGTTAGTGCAGGGTCATTAATGTTGAGAATACAAAAAAAAAGTAAAGAAAAGAGACAAATCAACAAGTCAATATGGGGATATATACGTATAAATATACATAAACACATATTATATTTAAATACAATACAATTATAAAATATATATGTACGGACACCTGCAAAACATCACACAGAAAATCAATCTTGAGATTTATTGAAGAGATGATTGCGCAACATGCGCTTGAAAGAGAAAATGCTCTGAGCTTGTCTTATAGAGAGAGGAAGATCGTTCCATAAACGAATTGCTTGAACAGAGAAGGATTTGGACATAAAACTAGTGCTGTGAGAAGGAAGAGAGAGTTTGAGACTGCGAGCAGAGCGCAGCTTACACCCAGGACGGGCAGTTACAAATGTAAACATAGATTTAAGATAATCCGGTGTGGTTGGATTAAATAAAATGTTGAAAAGAGTACAAAGAATTTTTAAGGCCCTGCGTTCGCGAATGGGAAGCCATTTTAACTGACGGCGATACTCAGATACGTGGTCATATTTCCGGAGGTTGAAAATAAATCGAATGCAGTTGTTGATTAGCCGATCCAGCTTGCTCAGAGACTCCTGGGTAATATTGGAGTAGCACACATCAGCATAATCAACTATGGGCAACAGCAATGTTTGAACAAGGACAGTTTTTGTGCTAATCGGAAGAAAATGCTTAAACCTATAAAGCGCTCTTAAAGTATTAGTCACTTTACGACATACGTCAGACACCTGGGGACCCCAGGTTAGACCGCTGTCAATGACCAATCCCAGGTTCTTAACTTATGATGCAAAGGGAACTGCAATGTCCTCGAACATAATCGATGCCAAGCGCGTAATGTCCAACAGAGAGTGAAGCCGAGAGCTTCCGAGTATAATGGCTTGACACTTGGATGGGTTTACGGCGATCCCAAAGGTACGCGACCACACGGGGATGCTGTCGAGGTCTTTATTAATTTGTTCAATTGCAGTATCTAAATCGCCAGGACTTGCTTGGATGTATATTTGTAGATCATCAGCATAAAGATGGTAAGAGCATTTAATCCTAGAAGTAATTAGGTTGATAAAAATAGAAAAAAGAAGAGGAGAGAGAATACCTCCCTGTGGAACCCCGGAAGCAAGTTCACACCAGTCCGAAAAAGTTTTGTCGGCACGGATCATTTGCCGGCGATCCTGAAGATAGGTGGAAAATCACTCAGCCGACGATGACGAGACGTTCAAGTGGTCTAGTGTGGCAAGTAAAAGGTCATGGTTGACAGCATTAAACGCGTTGGAGAAGTCGATTAAAACCAACACAGTAAGTTGAGAACAATCCATGCCTTTCCTCACATCCTCAATAACCTTCAGTAACGCAGTAGTCGTACTGTGCCCGGAACGAAAGCCAGATTGAAAAGGGGAGAGTAATTGATTAGAGTACACGTAACAAGATAATTGTTTAAGTACAGCGGCTTCCAAAACCTTAGAAAGAAGAGGAAGTATGGAGATAGGACGAAAATCATTAGGTAAACAGGGGTTAGACACTTTTGGTAAGGGAATGACATGGGCATTACGCCACAACGAAGGAAATCCTCCAGAATACATGGAAAAGTTAACAATATGAGTGATAACTGGACGCTGACCAGGATGCTGATAATTATTGACCTACTTATTTTATCATGACCAACTGCATTGGATTTAATCGATAAAATCACTTTACGGATCTCGTCATCGGTGACTGGAGTGAGTGAAAAGGAATTTTGAAAAGGACATGGCAAGGCATTAATGTAAGAAAGGCTTTGAGCTGTAGTGGTAGGGTCTAAGTTGGAAGGTTTAGCGAAGTGTGAGTTAAGATCATTTAATGAAGGAGGCGATAGTGAATTAAATTTGCTAACTGATTTTACAATACCAAGGAATTTCCAGGTATCAGCTGGGGAGGAGGAAATAATGTTTTCGTGTATATATTTACGCTTAGCGGCTCTTACCATCTGATTACACCGGTTCCTGGCTGATTTGAACAACGCCCAGTTTACGTCACATCGGTCCCGCTTGAATTTGCGAAATGCCCGATCCCGTCTCGTCATTGCAATGCGGACCGCTCTAGTTATCCACGGCGCAGGAGGTTGCTTCAATTTCACAGTCCGAAAAGGTGCATGCTTGTCAAACAACTTTAGAATCGCCGCGTTGAACGAGTCAACCGCTTCGTTTACTGACGGCGCCTCCAAAGTTGTTGACCAGTCCTGTGCAAGCGCATCCTGCTTCAGTGCTTCGATATCTAATCTAGCAAAACTTCGGATCTGTATTGAAACTGGTTGTGTTTTGGGAGGCTGAATATCGTTGCTCAAAAACACTAGGTCGTGGTGTGAAAATCCTGGTGCCGGAAACTGACCTACTTTACCAACACGGTCTACGGAGCAGAAAAGGATAAGATCCAGCCAAGAGTCCGACGTGTCAACGTTATGATGTGTTTAAGCGGAAGCACAGCAAGGTCGACAGACTCAATGATCTCTATAAATTTGCTTGACCTGGAGTTCATTTTTAACAGGTCGGTGTTAAAATCGCCCATAATTAAATGGTGTGTGTACTCTGCGCTAAGTGGATAAAGTACTGCCTCGAAATCTGCAGAATAATAAATTGCGGGGGGCTGTAAACAACTCCCAGAACTGCATTTACCCCTTTGAGGGACAGTTCTAAGAAAATATATTCTAAGGTACCTGAGTAATGTGAGGGAGACGACGAAATAATTTTATAGGGGATGTCACTGCGTAGATATATGGCAACACCACCGCCTTCTTTACCCGTACGGTCATTCCGCAGCAACACGTAACCAGGTAGGCCGTACGAAGTGGAAGCTAAACTCGGCTTGAGCCAGGATTCGGAAATAAGAATGGCGTCTACGTTTGTAGCGGAAAATGTGTCCAGGAGATCATTATAATGACTGGGAATGCTTTGAGCATTTAGGTGACAGATATTAAATTTATTGGGATCATTATGAAATGTACGAACAATGGTGGTACCGAGGGTATCTGATTCAGATAATACTGTGCTATCTAGCGAATAGAAGGAAGATGACAAGTCGCGAGCAGAGTGGTAAGGACGGCCATCAGTTCTAGCTCCAAGCCGGTGACAAGTAGTGATAGCGTTGCAAGTTATGTGTGGCAGCTTGAGAGTATTGCTGCATACAGATGCAACTGACTCTGTAATGTTTTCATCAACCACCTCAGGCATGCCGTCATTTTGCAGAAACTTCCTTCGATGACGCATCCCAATGTTGTCAACGGTATTGCTGATGTTCAGGATTTGCAATCTGAGTAGTTGGAGCATGGCAGATACTTGCTCCTTGAAGCAACTGATTTCCTTGCTGAGGCTAGTGATGGTGGGGTGTGAATGAGGAGAAGCCGACTTCAGTGCCGCATCCAGCTGCATGAATCGCTCTGTGAAGGATGATTCCAGCGCCTTCTGAGACTCCAGGATTGCATTCATGGTATCCATTGGAAATAGACACACAATTGCTTGTGTATAGTTGAAGTGACAGTGCAGTTTAGTTAAGGTGCAAAGGTCAACAGGCAGGTTGGTGGTAATATTCACTCTAAGGGCATGTAGTACAGCTCCCTACACAACCCGTGAATAATTATCAAATATATGTTATGTTTACACTTGATTTTTGTTGAATTACTCTTAATTTTAAATTAATTTGCATAAAATAAACAGAAGTGACTTGTGCTCTTTTAGACCTACCCACACAACTCCGAGGTTTGGCACCGACTTCATAAGGTGATTTAAATGTGATCCGTACCGTGTATAAAAGATTATTTTTTGCTTTTTAGTGATAGATTTTAGTGATATTAAGTATTTTTTAGAGCTCGGAATGGGGAAATTGAGGAGGATTTGATTGTAAATAAAAATCTAAATCATAAGAATTGGCTAGGTCAAAATGGTTAAGTCCAGTAGCTTGCTGGTTAAAAAAAAATACGACTAACAGTCTCAACTTACTCATAATATTTAAAGAATTATATCGCAACTATTGACCGTTAGTAAGGACTTGTACCTTCCATCATCAGCTCAGGATCATTAACAGACGAAAATAACTGAATAACTTTAGAATAATATATACAAAACATTGTTAGTGCCTATAATATTTGAGGGTTTCTCTCGATTTCCCAGGAATCCCATCATCAGATACTGACTTGGTGATAAGGAGACTACCTCAGAGACACTATAAAGAATATGGCTAACAGTCTTAACGTACCTACCTATAATACATGCATTTTTTAAGAATTTTCCTCTAACTCTTAACCGTTAACGAGTTGTACCTTTGTCAGCAACTCAGCATGACGAGATGATGACTACTATATGCAAATACTTAAATAGCTTAAGAAAATATATGAAAAACATTATAGTGCCTATAAAAGTTGAGGGTTGCCCTCGATTTCCCTAGGATCCCATCATCAGATCCCTACTAGTTACCAAACTCGAGAAAGCTGTGATAGACCTTGGTAAAAAGAATTTCGCTAAAGGGCAAATATATGTTGCACTAAGCCGTGTCTAAACGTTGGAAGGCATAGCGTTGTTAGATTTGGACGCCAACAAATTATTAAATCGACCACATGATGAGAGATCGTTAACTGAAATAACAAGATACGAAATCTGCCTTCTGACGATCGAAGCCACACACAATACATGACTTTTATGACTTCTATGACTTTTATACGGCACTTACAGTTATAATGCATGCCAATGTCAATTGCTCACGACCTTTAGCTGAACGTTGCTATTTCAGAATCACGGCCGTTAACCGTTGAGGAGTTCTCTGGTCCTCTACTATCAGCTCCACTTTGCTACCCTGATCTTAACTAATTTCGGCTTCTAAGCAAAATATGATAAAGAGTTACATTGCGATTAGTGAATTAAATAACACTGGTTGAGCCCTTATTAGTGACTGGTGGCTTGTGTCTTCATCGACAGTTTCTCTTCACCAAATGATGATTTTCGAGTGTAAATGCTTGTTCTTTTTTAATAAACACCGAAATCGCCATAGGTGTGCCCATAATATTTGAGGAATTCCTTCGATTCTTCATCGATCTCATCATCAGATCATCACCAAAATTTTATGAGACCAACTTGGAAATTCCTACTCTCAACCGAAAAAATAATTTTCCGAATCGACTCGCGATCCGCGAATTAAATAACACTGGTAGAGCCCTCAGTGGTAATTGATGGCTTGTGTCTTCATCATTGGTTTCTCTTCACTAAATGGTGATTTTCAATTGTAAATGCTTAAACTACTGTAATAAATACCGAAATCGCCGTAGATGTGCTCATAATATTCGAGGAATTCCTTCGATTCCTCATGGAGCGCGGCATCAGATCTTCACCAAAATTTTATGGGACCAATTTGGATATACCTACTCATGAACAAAAAAATAATTTTCCAAATTTCGTGTAAATGACGGAGTTTTGAGGTAACAAACATAAAAAAAAATTTAAAAGAATCATACAACCGAATTGAGAACCCCCTCCTTTTTTAAAGTCGGTTAAAAATACATTAATGTCTCACCTGTCATATTTATCTGAGCAAGCCTCTCAATAATAGTATGTAAGCAACTGAAAACGAATAAATATTTGTAGAAACAAAACAATTCGAATGATAATGATACATTAGTCTCTTTCAATTTGAGTCTGACGCAGGGATCGCGGAACCGATATTTTGTAAAACTTCTAAAATTTACGCTATTTCTGGAAAGTTTTAAAACTGTATTTAGGAGCAGAGAAATTAATCAAAAAACACCTGATTAAAGTTCTAGAATTTTAATCGAATATACAAAAATCTCGTAATTGAACGAAAAAAACGAATCGTTATTTCGGATATTTTGTATGAAAAAAATACCGGTTCCGATCCCTTGTCTGACGTCATAGAAATGCCATTAGTCTATGCTTGGTCCTCACATATATTTGTTTGAGGATTGAGAGGTTTAATACTTAAATTCTGAAATCAAACCTCTCATATCAAACGCAAGCTGAAAGAGATACGAGGGTTGCTACTTATATATCCGGAAACAAAAAAACAAACAAACGTACACGGCTGAAAATAGTTTTATTGTTTTTCAAAGTATTCCCCTTGATGATCTATGCACTTTTGCATTCGCGTGAACCAATTTTTAAAGCACTTCTGCCACTCCGCCTGAGGTACCTCCATAACGTGTTGTTTGAATGCGTCGACAGCATCTTCAGCGGTCGAAAATCGTTGACCGCATAATTTATTCTTTATATTTGGAAATAAATAAAAATCGTTGGGTGCCAAGTCAGGGCTGTACGGCGGATGACCCGTTAATTCCACATTTTGACCCTCCAAAAATAGAGTTGTTTCGCATGACGTATGACAGCTGGCATTGTCATGATGAAGAATGATTCTTCGTCGCTGGTTAGTTTTACGAATTTGTTCAAATACTTCCGGTAAGCAAATGGTCGTGTACCACTCTGAATTAACCGTTCTACGGTTTTCTAGTGGCACTGTAGCTACATGGCCATTAATACCGAAGAAGCAGGCCACCATTTGTTTCAATGTACTTTTTGCACGAGTAACTTTCGTAGGGTTCGGCTCATTTTGAAACACCCATACCGTTGATTGTTGCTTCGTTTCGGGATCGTATGCATAGATCCAGGATTCGTCACCTGTATAGATGTTATAAACGGCTTTTGAGTCACCACGGTTATATTTTTTTAACATTTTATTGCACCATTCGACGCGAGCATGTTTTTGCTCATTTGTTAAGTTGTGGGGTATCCAACGCGAACAAATTTTTTTTACAGCCAAATAATTATGTAATATGCTATTAATGCTGGTCATAGAAATACCCAGAGTCGCCTCTATCTCGCGGTACGTAACATGTCGGTCGTCCATTATAAGTTTTCGCACAGCCTCGATATTTTGTTGTACAACGACCGATTTCGGGCGACCTGCCTTAACTTCGTCCGTAAGCATACTACGTCCACGATTGAACTCACTAAACCAGTGATACACAGTAGTTTTAGATGGGGCTTCATCACCAAAAGTTGAAGTTAGTTGATCTATGCACTGTTGTTGCGTTAAACCACGCCGAAAATCATAATAAATCATAGCACGAATATTTTCACGAGTGAGTTCCATTCTTGCTGCGAGATGACATTTAAAACCCGTCAAAAACAAAACACGAGCGTTAATAAGGAAGAAAAAATATACCTTATATACTTAAAAAAGTTCAAATTTTACCATGGCGGTCAAATATGCTATTTAAGAAGATTGTAATCCCGGTTTCCGGATATATAAATAGCAGCCCTCGTAGGATATAGATAAATTCAAGCGTACCCCACGCTTGAATTTTTTTATCGCTTATCTTAACAAAATATCATTAAAAAATTGAAATTAAAATCGGCCAAGAAATACGCTACATATTGCCATTTTAAACTACTAATTAGACAGCGATTGGATAGAGAGGTCCGACATGAGCTGTTACATCATAGTGCACTCTGGCCATATAAACTCCATATTTAATTCTGATTTGCTAGATAGACTGGCTTATATCTTGGTTATTTTTATAGTTTATCGATAAAATATTTTTCTCTACTGTTTTGTTACATGAATTATGAACTTTTAATAAAGCCAAAAGTAAAAATTCATGCATGTTCTCTAATGCCGTACCAGAGAAGCATAGCAGAACACTGCAACTGCTGTGGAGTTACAATGAAGTTACATTGTTATGCTTCTCAGTTACGGAATGTATGTTTTGACAGTACAGTAATCTTCTCGTAGATTATCATCTTTTCAAATTCTAATTGTTTTGTATGTAACGATATATATGACCTTTTTTGTTCACATACATTCGGAAAACGTCAGTAAAGATATTTTTGTTCCACTACATGCTTGTGTACTTTCACTTGTTTAAATAATTTTTAAAAATCTAAGACATATGAGTACATATGTATTGGTTTTCATTTGCTTACATATTATTGAGAGCCGTGCTCAGATAAATATGGCAGGTGAATCGTTTATATATACTACTAGCTTCTGCCTGCGACTTCGTCCGCCTTAAATTCGTTTATCGCAGATAAAAAGTAGCCTATGTTCTTTCCCGGGACTCAAACTATCTCCATACCAAATTTCATCCAAATCGGTTCAGCGATTTAAGCGTGAAGAGGGAACAGACAGACAGACAGACACACACACTTTCGCATTTATAATATTAGTATGGATTTAATCTGTACCGATGTATAAGTACTCTTCTATGTACTTACATTTATTTTTGGAGCCTTGGGAATGGGAATGCTCACATATTTATGAACTCGACTGTACAGCATGGGAAATTGAAACACGTACCTTTTTCGCTCTTGTCTCAATGACAATAAGGAGTAAAAAAGTAAATGTGTTTCAGTTTCCCTTTCTGTACAGTTTATACTTAGTTGTAGCGCCTCGAGCCCCCACGCCTAAACTTTGAAGTGAGTTATCTGAGTTTTTTTTTATTAACCCTTATTTCGGCCGAGACTTGTACATCATAAAGTGAAGTATTTTAGTATGTATATTGGATATGGTGTATTTTAAGAGCTTCCCAGAAATATTTAAAACATATAGGTTTATTCGTTTTCGAAAAAAAAGCCATGTCCGTCACAGCGTAAATTGCCAAAAATAGAGAATTCATTTAGGGTGCCTTATCGGCGTTTTTGCGATGTTATAGTCGATATAGGCAAAGATGGAGTTAACGACATTGATGGAACGTTTATATAATTTTCTTCATCTATAACATCTTACATAATGGGAGTTAATGTGATATTCATTTTTTGCGTTGTGTGCACATCATGATTAAGCTGATGAATTTGAGGCAGAACCATACAATTCATTTTTGCCTGCTGACCGCTCACTTGTCCCGGATTCAGCATGATCCTTAGAAATAAGTGCCAGCATTTTAACTGCACAGCCCGACATGATACGCTGTTAGAAAGGAAGTAAAACAAATTAAGCATACAAGTAGGCAAACAACCAGATAACCACAATCATGTTTAGTGAAATAAAATAATGATTTTTAAAAACACGTAATACTATAACAACCAAAGTTGGCAAAGTCCGCTGCAGCGGACAAGTAGTATTTTACTTAGAGGCTACTGAAATATTACCCAAATATTTAGCGCGAAATAAAAAAAATCTTGGGCTGGTCACACTTTGTGTAGTAGGAATTATAGTTTTGATATAAGAAAATATTTTTAATTTTCTGTGCACACGTAAGGTATCTTAACCTAAGGAAATAAGTAAATAAAATTATATACGTTGACGTGCACTCAAAGTTAATGTACAGTACAGTGAACGACAAACGCATATGTGTACACTTTCTCACCATATACCATTGTAACAAGGCGAAAAATAAATAAGATCTAGCTCGATAATACCATAATATTAATCCATCAGCAATGTCTGTGGTTAGGTTAAGTAGGTATGGGTTAGGTTAGGTTACACCGGCACCGGCACGATGGGCCAAGTGCGGAATTCCATCGACACGCTCGTCGCTCATATATAGACATTTTTGGCCAAGATATTTTTAAATCAAATGACTACTGACCAGGCCGCAGATTTCTTCTGAATATTGGTTTTAAGTATTTCCTTACGTTCCGATGTTTTGATTTTATTGATATTTTCTAGAACTTCTAGTTTATCCGTTTCTTTACACATTTTGTCTTGTGTACGAGATTCAGGTATTCATAAATTCACGTACCTACCTAATCATAGTTATAGGCAAATTTTAGAACTAGTACACAAAGTATCAAAATATTTATAAAGCACCAACCCACTAAATTGACAACCGACTTTTAGCCGTTTTTTAAATCATAGACAATTGGTTATACCACAAGGAAATACCTGTCAACAATATGTGGCTAGCCATACTCTAAATCATCGAATATATGGCCTTGTCCGGTGTGGCGGACAACACATTCAGAGAAAAATTCAAAGTAGAAAAAGTAACATATCGCATCAACACAATACCCACATGCGTCAATTATATAGTTTAGTGTATTATTTAGACACTAAAAACACATTTTATAAATAAGAAACCAAAGATAAACTTAGTAACCATTTGAGATCTGGTATTGAATGCGAAGAAAACGAAATGTATTAGATTTGCTTTACCTAATGTTAGAGCAGTGGATTCTACTACATCGCTCAATGGTGAATATTTAGAAATGGTGGTTAGAGCATTATTCTTAGGTATAACATTGGACAAAAACTTGCAATGGAGTTCTTATTCAGCAGTACTAGCAGATGTTCAGCAGCTTACGCTATTAGAAACATTACTCAAATGAGCAATGTTGATACTGCTCGTCGCTTAGTTTATTAGTTATTTTCATATCATTATGTCATACGGTATTCTGGTTTGGGGCAAAGCAGCTGACATACAGACTATATTTGAGTTACAAAGACATTATATTAACCGTAGCGCCCCAATATGTTTATGAGAATATTATTTATGTTATTAAGAACCTCGCTTCTAATACTAAAAATAAAAACAAAATTACCATTAGAATGTTATGCATTCGTAAAGTAGCCAAATCATTCGTGGGCCAATGTATACATTTTTATAATAAGTTACCAGATGAGACGTTAAAATTACTTTTTCCAGCTCTCAAAAAGTACTTAAAATCGAATAGCAAAGGCGTATTGTACGGTTGAAGACTTTTTAAGAGACAAAAATACATGGCTCAAAACAGAAACCTATTGTAATATCCTCTTGGGAAATGCGGTAGAATCAGACTTGTAAAAGTGACTTTACTTACAGAATAAAGATCATTATTTCATTATTACAGGCTCTAATTTGAGAGGAATAAAAAATACCATAATTCAAACTTCAGTGCATCCAACCAGTACCGAACAATACATTGTCAAATTAAGGGTTGATAAAAGACTTAAGCCCGGCCGGTCAATAGGCAGGGTCTTAGACATCTTGTCACTGGGATTCTGTCAAGTTTACCGAAATGTAATCGTATATTTATCTTTGCAAATTTTTCTTACCATCATTTTTTTTTTTCATTCATCAAAGAATATTTTTAAAATTAAAATGTAACCTATTCCAGGTTCCTTGCCGACGACAATCTTCTATGGAAAGAGCAGTGTCGTCGCATAGGCATTACCACACTCAAGAAAATGCCTCGGTCACTGCCACGTTGCGTCAGTCCTTGGAAGGCGGCCTACATGCGGCAATACCTCATAGAGAACAACTGGCTGCATAAACCGGTCAACAACCCCATTATGATGAGAGGCCATGACGACCACGTCATCACTTGCTTGCAGTTCTATGGCAATCGCATCCTTAGCGGCAGCGACGACACTACGCTCAAAGTCTGGTCAGCCATCACGGGCAAGGTTAGTTTATTTGGCCCCTTTACGGATTAGTACATGACTACTCAGGTAGGACTAGGCATAACCAAGTACTTCAGTACATACGAATTCAAGAATTACCATTCCCGCCTAGGTTTGTGTAGTTCTTTTCTCCAAAAGTGCAAGGAAATCAACACCATTCAAAACATAATCTTACCTTTTTTGAAGTATGTATCAGTTGGAAGAAGTTCGTAAGTCAAAAAATTGGCGTTCCTTACAGTATATAAAATTTATTTATTTTAACTATTATTTCATACATACGGGTATGTTTAGATCCACAACGCAGGCTTCATTAGGTCAGGTAGGTTACTACAACGGATGAGCAACAGGCTTTCATCCCATACAAACCAATGAAGTAATCTACAACAGAATTGAAATTCCGTAACTCTTGGCGCTTTTGTCACAATGACAATAGGGACTAAAAAGGTACGTGTTTCAGTTTATCTTACTGTACAACCGGCTAAATTAAGAAAGGCCTGCCATTTGTATGAGACATGATAGATGAGAGTTGTGTTCCTTATTCAATCGTGTAGTACTTCTTCCCGTCCACTGATAATCCTGCCTGCCGTGCACGCTGCGATTGGGATATAATGGTGACTTTTTTTTGTTATAACGCCTAAAACGGAGGACTTCACTCCACACTTGTTTTGAGTACATTACCAGGAACATTTCGGAGCATAGTGGAGAAAAATACATTTCGTCACCAACGAATAATTTTTAGATTTCTACGTCAGAAAAATAGCCTGAACAGCGAGTTTTTTGTGTAATGCACGTGCTTTTAGCCACGAGTTGTGGCATGCGCGAAGAAACAAAGTTTTTATTTTATAACTTCAGTATCATTTTTATATCGGTCGCTTTCTTTAATTTAGGACTCATTTCACAAAATTAATCCTTCAATACGTATACGATATGACAAGACTATCTACCATAAGTGGGTCCCAAATGAAAAAAGGAGATTGTACATATCGGGTAAACAATGTGTAATTTGCTGACCATTACAGTGTCTTCGCACGCTGGTGGGACACTCTGGGGGTGTGTGGTCGTCGCAGATGGTGGGCGACCTGGTGATCAGCGGCTCCACAGACCGCACGCTGCGGGTGTGGAACGCCAAGACGGGCCAGTGCCAGAAGGTGCTCGCAGGGCACACCTCCACGGTGCGCTGCATGCACCTCTACAGCAACAGGTCAGTTAACATCTTCAACATGCTTGTTTAACCTTTCATCAGAACTTATAGTGGTGCGTGCGTGTCTGCTGCCACTACGTAAAAGTTAAGTCGCTCTTCGGTTTACCGCCACAAAAAGATTGGCCTATCAAGTCGCTTAGCGTTTCCATGATAGTTTTAGTTATTCCTATATATCAAGGTGTAATTTACATGTAGAAAGTTGTTAAAATTGATAAATGCGAATGTGTTTTACATATGAATCATAATTATTACAACTTACAACTTTTATTGTTGCGCTATTTAAGTTTTAAATAGTTTCAAATCTAAAATAATTCGAGGAATTAACAAATTGCAACCACTTTACTAACTACTTCCTATAAGTAATCATATATCTATTATATCATTATACTTTAGGTAGATAAACATATAATTCTAATATATTACATTAACTACATACAAACACCGATTACATACTAAGATTAACACGGAAGATATACAAATTTTATATATTGCTAATGAACTACCCAACAAATCTGCATTCAAACCTTTTTGGTTATACAGCGTACATGCGCGTTTAAGATGCTAGTGCTTTCCGTGTTTAGTTTTATCGACATGTCAATTTTACAAATGATTATTTCTGCCTGACACTGAATAACACAGGCAATCATGTTTTTCTGCAAATATTAAAAACTAGAAGAGAAAAAGTCATACCCCTCTTTTAGGGTTCCGTAGCCAAAATGGCAAAAACGGAACCCTTATAGTTTCGTCATGTCCGTCCGTCCGTCCGTCCGTCCGTATGTCACAGGCATTTTACTCAAAACTATAAGATGTATACTGATGAAATTTGGAACATAGATGTCTTGTGTAAGCCGCTACTTAGTTTTATAGTTAAATAAAAAATATATTATATTTACATACATAAATACAAATATATTATATACACATGTAACCAAACCGAAAAAAAAAATTCAGCAAATATCAATGTGTGGCCACATCATTCGACAGATCTTCTAAAAACACTTTGATGTTTCTGAAAAAAAAAATTGCTTCGGTGAATATTCTCCGAAATATTCGCTCCGAAAGTAGCAAAAATTGTGCCCCCCCTCTCTATTTTCTAAACGGTATGTTAAAAAAATATGAAAAATGTAAAAATATAAAGCTTACTAAATATGTCCAACGAAAATGGGTTTTCAACATGATCGGACATGCCGTTTTTAAGTTATTGGCAAAAAACTACGCTTCTCAGCCAAAGGACGTAAGTGCCGGGGAGATACACTCTTTTGTTAGTGTTTTTTTTTCATATCGATTCTTTTTTTCATCTGTAGTGCATTTTTTTGTATAAACGGGTACGGAACCCTACGTTGAGCATGGTCCGACATGCTCTTGGCCTGTTTTTTGTCTTTAGCATAGTCGGGTCCTATACCCGTGTACCAAAAATAGTTGAAATCCGTTTAGCCGACTAGGGTGATGAAGCCACTACGTCACCTACAAAAATTTCATTTTTACAACTTTTTAATAGTATACATATATATGATCACCGTGGTCACCCGTCTCATGACGTATTGATAAAATTAAAGTCGAAGGAACATTGTTACGACTGTAATTCATCACAGAATATTGAACACAATGTAGGGATGATTAGTTTGACGTGTATAACATTCAAGTTTAGGTATATCAGTGTCCAGTATACACATCAGGTGAGATTATCCCTAATAATACTTGAAAAGCCAAAGATAAAATAACATTGTAGAGAGGCCGGTCTTCAGCGTTTATTTTTCATTATTATCGTCTCAGCAATATGAAAAAAATGATATTCGGAGTTAACTATTTATGAAACTTCCGTTGATGATAATTATGACAACAATGAGGATTGAATCGAGCGGTCAAAACGCTTGAAGATTCTCCAAGAGGTCGTAAATTTAATCTACGCTATAGTAAACATGCGACTATTGATTACTGTATACTACCCATTCTGATCAGAGACATCTAGTACAAATGCGTTACATAACCTACGATATATACCTATATGAACTATTTTTTCGCTTCCAATATAGCAAAGGTGCATTCCGCTAGAATGTCGGTCACCGTACCCGACGCCCCGACGCCGTGCCGGAGGCCATTCTTTTCATACTTCTAAGAAAGTTAGGAAGTAAATTTTTAGTATGTCAATAATTTATAACTTGGCTTTTGTATTGGTAGTGAATTGGCTTTTTGTATGTTTTTATGGTGCTGTCATAGCCGTCACGTACCCGACAAAGTAGACGTTCTGGTAGAATGCACCCAAAATTTATTTAAGAAGATTAATAGAAGCCTGTTCGTTATTCATTCGGCATTCAGGTTCGAAGACAGCAATGTAGTAACCTTTAGCCGCCCAAAAAAAGGCGAATTAAATAGGAGAATTCAATGAACTATGCGTCATTTTCTATCAGAATAGAGTTTCATTAGCTTTTAGTCGTTCGAATTTAACACAAAGGCAATATAACCGAATTTCCTACATTTTTGATTCAATTTCCACTGCCAAATTTCTTTATATGGTGGGCGGCTTGAAAATAAAGACACTTTTAAGACACTGTTATTTACACTGAATGTACATTTCGAAATTTGTGATTTTTTAATATTAATCGATTCAGTGGCCAGTACAAACAGTCCTGGGGTACATAGATTCTCTTTAAGAGCAGTTTTTTCCATCTGCCTTATTTTAAAAACTACTTACCATGATACATACATACTGCTATTATATTGCACACAGCTGTATAATACACTGTGTCAGGTTGAAATAAACAAGAGTTTGTAAAACTGTAAAATATACTTCGTTGTGATTTTATTTTTTCGCGACTTGACAAGGTGGCAAACATGTTTTTGCTTATACTTTACTTAAATCACTGCAGATTTTAAACAGGTACTCCCTGATTAACGATCTCAATCAAAAAGCCATGTCGACACTGAATACACAGAATTCTGAAATTAGTATGTATTTGACCAGTAAATTATCTAGGTAAATCAATAATATTAATATACAAGTTTTATCATAAGTAACTACACTCTATTTGGTTGGTTGATTTCAAAATTGCTTTCGCCAATAGTAATACAATATGTATTTCCTATTTATTCTACTTGTACGAATAATTGATTGCTAAAGCGATTTTCACATGATGTTTTATGTTTATGCGTTTATTTTGCATTTCATATCTAAAAAACTATCATATACCAGTGCCTCTATGAGCTATAGATTTTGCGAGCCTTTAAACACCTATATCAAAGACATTTTAAAAAAGTCCTAAAGTTTGCCTGAGCTACCTGCTGACAAAATTGGTCGAGAATCGGTTGAGAAATGCGACCTGTAGAAGAGAACAGCCAGCCGGACACACGAAAACATTTTTGCCCTAATTTAAACAGAAACCTGTGCTTCCTGCGCTCGCTCGGATTATTGAAGATAATTTAAATATAACTTTAATGACTAGGAAAAATCTCGTGAGGAAACCTATCGAGACGTAGTAATTATTGAATATGCAACAATAATTGAAATTAGGGCTTCTAATCCCGTGATTTTTAGTGTTCCGTAGCCAAAATGGCAAAAACGGAACCCTTCATCGTTCGATATAACTTGCTAACTATGCAAAATAAACTGCCATATTGAAATTGTTTCTGAATAATGAATTTTCTAGTGATGGGCAAGACTCTTACTTATTCCTTTACTCTTGTCAAACCATATCGACTAATAAAATACCGAAAGTAAAAAACAAGACGTACATATTTTTAATTTGTTTAATCACGTTCAGAAGAAAAAATGGCACTTGAAGATGATGTATCTTCAGTATTTATTATAAAGGGTGCCGTTATATCATCTGTACGCATTTCTTCCACTGCTCTACTCCTATTCGCGACAAGCTTTCTGCCAACAAAACCTTTAATTCTCGAATCTTGCAGGTTTTGTTTCTCCGCCCAACGTAACCTTTTACCTGTGCCCATATCAGTTCAATTGGGTTTAACTCGCAATGGTAGGGAGGAAGACGCAATTCCGTTATCCATCTTTCATCGACGAACATTTTTTTATATCTAGCACTATCTATTTTGTTATAAGATCCGCTTCAGCAGCTGATGTTTTTTTGCCGTAACCAAGCTTGGATAGCGTCTTTCCTCCATTGCATGGTGGGTACTTTATTATTATTAATTATTTTGAAAAGATCTTTAATGTACAGACATTTCATTTTTACAACTTTATAATAGTATAGATTTGTTCATACCATTTCTCAAAGTTATGAGCGTCCATTTCTCCGTGGTAGTCACCGTCCTTGTCTTGCTTATTTGGTTCGCCGTCCACAAAACCGTCTTCACTGCCAATGTGCGTAGTAAATAATTAACCGTTTTCCTTTCGAAGGGTTTTTAAGACAGGTTGATAATCTTTTTCCATCTCTACTAGACTTAATATCGTCATGCACCCGTACATAGGAAGAAGTGTGTCCCTCATTCAGCCATGTTTCGTCAAGATTATAGATTTCTTTTTTTGCTTTCTATAGTCCGCAATTCGTTGTAAATATTGGTGTCTCCATGTTTGTAAATCTGGTCTATCCAATTAAATATTTCTACATGACCTTTTGACGTGATTAAAGTTCAATTTGTTCATCAACCGGTACACAGAACTTTCAGAAAGTGTCGGAAGAGTTGAATCTTCGTTGATTGCTGCGTAACTTTTGCAAGAGTAGGCAATTCACAATCATACTAAAATTGATGTAGTTTCATCCTGATAGCCGTCAAAGTAAAATTATCAAATTTTCTTAGTTTAGCACGGTCTGGTGGCCTGACCGCGGGTTGTTTAATCTTCCCAGTTTTTTCGTAAAACTCAATTAAATTATCAATTTTATGGCTAGAAACTCCCATTATTTCCAAATCCGTAAATCAGGCCAACTCGTTAGAAAGTTCAATAACCAAGAAGTAAGTAAATACGCGTACATGCCAAGAAAAACAGTGATAGAATGAAATAATATTGAAACCGTCAGTCATTCAACCGTCATTATTTTAATTTAGAATAATTTTCTTAAAACACCCCAAACCAGCTTGTTTAAATTCAACAAAGAGAAAAAAAAAACAAAATATGTGTAAAAAATGGTGCGAAAAAATTAAAACAGTTAATAAGAAAACGGGCATTGAAACGATTAATCTGTGTATTTATTTCAACTATTTTTAATTTCTATTTAAAATAGTCAACTACCGCGTAGTGTATACAACCGCGTTGGCAGGTACAGAGACAGAGCGTGAGATGGGTCGTGTGTAGCGGTTTCAATATATCAGCACTTTAGTCACAACCAACACTACCCATCATAGACAATAGGGATGTTGACAACTTTCTTCCGTGGTATGTTATAGAACGACCTTTCAATAATAGAAATACTGGTGAAAAAACTACAACAATGTCTTAAAAACTCCACGAGATACAACAACATTAGAATCACACTTTTGGACTTTCGCAAAAACGCTCCATACTAAACCCTAGGACGGTGTGACGTCACACCTCCCTACCTTGTATGGGGAAATTAAGAACTTTGTTCTGCAGCTTTGTTAAAACTTGCGTTTATCGAAACGGTCTAATAACAAAAGTTACCTTACAGTTCATGAGTTATTTAATGGTATTATTATTTATAAAAAAATCATACTTTAAAATGGACTTTCCCACCTAACAAATGCTCATCAAACAAGCTGCACGTAAGGTATCGAATTATATGGATTTACATAATAAAAACTGCCATTTCATTCACCAAAATTTTATTATTATTTGAGTACAGTCAACATCCCTATTGTAGAATTTAAAAGAAACAAAAATATCATTGCATCAGGTCCTAATAACCGAACTTATAAAAACATCTTAAACTTATTGAAATATCCAAGATACAGTTATATATTTTATGGTTTTGTATTTTACGGTAACGACCGTTTCAATCGTGTATGGTTTCAATAGTATTTGATGGATTGAAAATTCAAGGAGAAACAGTGACAAAACCAAGTTATGCCTTTTGTTTACATAGTTAGCAAGGTCTATAGAATGACACTTTAGTTTCGTCATGTCCGTCCGCCCGTCCGTTCGTATGTCACAGGCATTTTAGTCAAAAACTCCGGCTCATATTGACTCGGCGCCGGCGTGACAAAACTATTATATATTACAATGTTAAGAAAGGTCAAATATACCTTGTGTGTGATCGGATCAACATATTTTACCTGCCAACAGATTTTGAACAGTTATTTCATGTTCAGGGTTAAATTTTAAAACAAATTATTGAGTCAAACCGTTGCTTTGGTGTGGTTTGGTATTAGCGATTGGATAAGTTAATTTTAATATTGTATTTGACTGTCTCTTTAAAAAAGCACTGCATTTTTTTATCCCACGCTTTGTAATATAACTATGCTCAGGCGATTGTGTCACCAATTTTACGTTCATTGTGAAAGTCAACAAACATGATTACAGAAGCTATGCGCATTCAAAATACTATCCCCGTCAAAGCGAATCGCTTCGAAAACAGTTTTATCTTTGTATACTGTTTGTTTTGTTTGTTTAAGATAGTGTTAATGATTTAAAGTGACATAATACGTTTCACATACCCATTCGTCGAACAGGGTGGTGTCTGGTTCGCGTGACGCCACACTGCGCGTGTGGTCGATCCCCGAGGGCCGCTGCCTGCGCGTGCTGGTGGGCCACCTGGCGGCGGTGCGCTGCGTGCAGTACGACGGCAAGGTGGTCGTCTCCGGCGCCTACGACTACTTCGTCAAGGTCTGGAACCCCGACACCGGCGAGTGCTTGCACACGCTTGCGGGGCACACCAATCGTGTCTACAGTTTGCAGGTAATCTATCCTACATGAAAAAGCGAATGTTTATGACGATTTTTGCAAATAAATATAATTTCTCAATAACACCATAATTGCAGGCCAAACGGTGATATTTTGATGATTTTTACTCAGTGAGGTGTTAACGCGCGTTGCATATAATTGAAGTTGTGTTTGTAGCCATGTCACAATGGTTGGATGGGTTTCAACCACCACAATATACCTAATAAGTTTGAAAGGGTGAATATCCTCCACAACCAAAAAAACACATTTTTGAATATTCTGCGGTCGTAAAGAAGTTTAAATCATTAAATGTTCGAATGAAATATTATTTAATCCCCGCTTACTTTTTTTAAAATAAAATAATGGCACATATTATATTCCCAGTAGCATGAAAAGTCACGTATACATCATGTGATAAATACAAAAAACTTCGTCAAATGATATTAGAGGAATGTTTTGATAAAAAGTTACATGGCAGGAATATGATAAAATAGTATGAAATAAAAATAAAATTGAATGGTAGAAAATTAACAAATTGTCACGGATTTTTCATCATCACCGGTAAATGACAACAAACACTGGATATTTTTCATGGAAAAGCCACCGCGTCCCTCTCATCCCTTAGCACCGTAGACCACATGCTCTCGTTCCATCAGGTTATGCAGAAGACCGAAGAGTAACCTGCCCGTCTGATTACCGTTTGTGGACTACGAAAAGCTTTCGATTCGATCGAAGTCAGGGCTTTATTATAGTCCAGCGGTGCCAAGTCTACTACTGGTATATGGAAGTGTTAGTGTTTGTACGAGTACTCCACTATGTCAGTCCGAGTCCAGGATCAGGACTCGACACCAATACCATTGCAGCGGGGAGTTAGGCTAGGAGATGTTATCTTTCCAAAACTGTTAGGGCTAGGCATCAACATCAACGACGAGTACATCACTTACCTATGATTTTTCGACGACATAGTAGTCATGACTAAGACTGTGGAGAACTGAAGTATTATGCTCGATGACCTCGGTAGAAGCTCCAAGCGGGTTAGTCTAACAATGAACGGACAAAACGAAAATCATGTTTAATGCCCATGTTCAACCATGTCCGGTGGAAATGGGAGACGACACTCGAAGTGGTGAATGATTTTATGTGTTCCTGTTCAGATAGGTAGGTCCAACCTCGAGAAAGAGGTCAATCGTCGAGTCTATCTGTGCTGGGCAGTGTTTAGGAGGCTGAGCAATATCTTTTCGTCCAATATCCCGCTGTGTCTCAAGACGAAAGTCTGGCCAGTATATGTTGCCAGTGATATGTTAACTTAAGGTAGTGAAACGTGTTAGCTCACAATGGGCCTTATAGAAAGCTCAAAATCACTCAGAGAGAAATGGAAAGGGGGGTATGCTCGGAGTTGCGGAAACGAATCAGAAATTAAGTGATCCGTACAAGAACCTGGGTAATCAACATAGCCTAAAGGATAGCAAAACTTGCAATGGGTTGGGCACATTGCTCGTAGAATCGATAGCCGCTAGGGCCAACGATATGTTGAGTGGCTGCCACGCACTGGAAGACACAGCGTGGGTGACCCCACAAGGTGGACTGATGACCGGCTGAAGGTCGGTGGAGTTCGCTACGGTCCCCACCATGACTCACTCATGGGGAGTCTTATGTCAGCAGTAAACGTCTTTTGGCTGATTTTGGCGGAATAGATAATGATGACGATGATTGATTGTAGAAGTGTTTCATTGACAACTGAATTAACAGATACCCTAACTAAGATTTATTTCAGTATTTGAAATGAAAGGAAGTAGTAGGTAGGTTTCTTAAAACGAAATAAAGTGTATCCTTAAAATCATTTCCAACCAGTGTTCAGCATTTCCATACACATATCGTCATTTCCGGAAAATAAAAAAGAACAACAATGGACCTGGACCAATTTCTTAAACATGTTATCGCATGTTTAGAGAATAAACAGAAAGTCGCGGGGACATTCCTTGACTGTCGAAGGCCTTTGATTCGGTCAATCATTCACTACTCTTGAAAAAGCTGGAAATATATGGTATTCGCGGTCAGAGTGGTGAATTGATTAGATCGTTTCTAACCAACAGGCAGCAATCGGTTAAAGTTAAGATCCAAGGCAAAAAGTAAAAATCTACTCCTCAGGATATCTCAGTTGGCGTCCCACAAGGTTCCGCATTGGGAAACACGCTGTTTACTATCTTCGTCAATGATATGCCGACGCTTAACATAGATGGCAAGATTATCTTGTATGCTGACGACACTTCAATTCTAGTAAATGCAGACACATACGAACAGCTGGAAGTCAAAATAGGTAATGCAATGAGTCAGTGTGGAGATTGGTTTAGGGCTAATGGTCTGAAGTTGAACTCGGACAAAACGAGCGTAGTATTGTTTAACACGGGAAGATCCAATGTAAAACTTCAGGTCCCATTGGAAACCAACTTAGTGCTGCAGACAGAAAATGGAGTTAAATTACTTGGTTTCCATATAGATTCAGCATTAACCTGGAATCAACACGTGGACGTGGTGTGTAAAAAAATGGCAAGAGGTATTTTTGCACTCAGACAATTAAAGACCTTGGTATCGAGCGACAGCCTGAAAGAAACATATTACGCCTATGTCCATTCCATGTTATCGTACGGAATAATTTTGTGGGGGTGTTGCACAGAACATGAGCATATCTTGGAGATGCAGAAGCGAGCGATAAGAATTCTCATAGGAGCCAAGTTCAGAGAAACCTGCAGGGAACACTTCAAAGACCAGAGTATCTTAACGTCCGTTTCTGTGTACATCATAGAAGTAATCATGTATGTTAGAAATAATATTAATGAATTCGAGTTACGATCCAAACCCAATCCACGCCATCCAAAGAGAGCTCTTGATTTAATACCAACTTCTCACAGGCTAAGGCTGGCCAAACGCTCTCCTAATGCTATGGGGTGTATATTATATAATAAATTACCATACTGCATTCAAAATATAAAATCTTACAATGTATTCCGTCTACGTCTGATAAAACTATTGTTGGATCGGACACTATACAGTATCAAGGAATACCTTAATAATGATTATTCTCGCTTTGACATTGAAATGATAAAATCAATAAATAGTAATAGGTAATATATTGTTGGTTCATTGTTTAGTATAAAACTTTTGACATAACAAATTAAGAAATACATATATTCCAGAAGCTTTCCGACTACACTAAATTTCTTAATAATAATTTATAAACTTTATATAATATGGTAAATAATAAGAATAGTGTGTAAAACTCTTAATTCAGTAAAATGTATAAATAATAGTAATTTACGAATGGTATATTTTGTATAATGTAATGATTAACGAATGACGATTCATGCTTTATATTATTAACATTATTGTGTATAACGAAATGTTAAATGTATGAGTGTGGTAATAAATATTTCTTTCTTTCTTCTTCTTCATTCAATTTTTTTTAAGTAACTGCAATAGGGTATTTGCATGAATTTTTTATCGCTTTTCTTAACTAAATTGTTGTGTACATACCTCCAAAGTTCACGGAGGAGGTATATACAGAGTGGTCTGATAAAGTGGAAGATGTTTGTTCTAAATTTAATTGTAAGAAGGTATTAATCCTGGGGGATTTAAATTACCCTAGTGCAAGTGATGATGTATTACTATACTATAATTGTTTGCTAACCACATGTGACTTGACTCAGTATAATGATGTAAGGAATATAAATAGTAGAGTGTTAGATGGAGTGCTTACGAGCTCAGAGTTGGATGGATGCGTGGAAGTACTAGGCGTAGAGCTCGGAGAAGAGTTATCCGTGAAGGATGGGCATCATCCACCCCTACTATATATATGCATAAAATACGATTTTTCAACAGCCATATTTATTACTACCACCATCGAATATTGATAGTACTTATGACTGGGACTTCTGAAAAGGAGATTATGTAATGTTATATCATGTAGTTGCCCAAGCTAATTGGGATAGCGTACTGGGAGCGGAGAGTCCTGATGAAGCAGTTACAATTTTTATCTACCCACATATCATCAGTGCTCTGAAATGCGTTCAGAAACCGTAGCAAATGACCAGCATTATTACAACCAATTTTACTATGAGAACTTTCTTGTCTGTGGTAGTAGGTAAAATCTGTACTGTAATGTGTATTTCAGTATAGATTTTTGCGATTTTTGTAACGTTATGAGCATACACCGGTTTGGCGGGGGCAAATCTGTACTGACGTTTAATAGTGCGAGGACACATTAAACTAATTTTATTAGTTGATATCGATAAAAATTATGTACAACCGTTGGATAATTTCAAGAATTTGAATGAAGAAGAAAATTACATACACAAAAATAAACTTTTTGCGTTTTGGGTGACAATATCCATTTTAGCCAACTAAATGACCTTTCTAGGTCAACTGTAGTAATTGGAGCAAATTCAAACAATTTATAGTATTGATGAATTTCTGCTATATGACTCAGTTCTATTTCTTTTCCGGATACCAAATCATTTAATGTTTTTAAAGTTGAAATGCCGACGTTTTTCTCTAACACTGTTTGAAGTTTTTTGTGAATAATTTTGCCCTGAGGATTCAAACGTAATCTTGATATATGTACTTTTAACTTATGGACAATATTCAAACTGGCTTCTAGACTTAAATTTTGTGTTTGTAATTTTTCAATGGTACTTGGTATGATGGATAGATTGTTGGCTATCCATTTCAAATCGTTGAGAATGTTTATATCATTCATTGCCCGTTTTGCTTTTAATATACACGTTGATTCTTTGTTATTAAATGTTCGTACGACTTGCTTGATGGCTGGTAAATATTTATGATAGTAAATAGCCGCTTTCATCCATGTTCCCCATCGTATTATCGTCGGCTGTGGTGGCAAAGGAACGTTCGGTAACATTTGGTGAAATATTTTTATTCTTTTAGGTGATTTCAGAAATACCTTTTTTGTATAAGCAATTAAATTATTTACAGCAGGAAACAATAATCGCACTTGTTCAGCCACCCTATTTACTCCATGTGCCAAACATGTGACGTGTACTAAATTCGGAAAAACCTTTTTCAAATTCTTACCAGCTTTCAGCATGTAGGCTACGCCATCCGTAAGAGGCAACAAAACTTTAAGTATCATGTTTGTTGTGGTTACTTCCCCACAACGTCTCTAGGGCATTTTGAATAAGATTTGTTATACTAACATTATTTACTTCCTTTAGACAAGCGCTAGATATGTGTGGGGTACCAATTTCATTTTCTAATAGTGCTGCAACTATTACATTCCCAATCTGACGCCCATTGGCATCTGTACTTTCGTCTACACTCACATAAATTCTAGAATTTCCTAGTTAAGTCTTAATCTGTTTCATCGTCTCCTTATAAGCGATGTCTAAGGTCGTTTTTCTCAAAACTGATTCGTTGGGAATATATGTTTCTGAGCCATATTTCCCAAATATGCAAACAGATATAAAATTGATGAAAATGGGATTTCCCACCCGGGTCCATGGTATGTTGCGAGCTAAAATAAATTTTAGCAAATCCAGGTTAAATACGTTTTGGTTTTTAGCGACGCTGTTATGCCTTTGGCTTCTTATATGCCTTTGTACGGAAAACTTTTTTCGTGATATATGAATTTTACATTTCTTGCAAAAGTAAGTCGTACCTTTATCTATATCTGAATGGTCAGGCTTCCATGAAGATGAATGATCTTTTTTCTTGCGAGGCATTTTTAGCCGCCTTAAGAAACAAAAAGGTAGTTTTAATTGATCGGAATGCAAAATAATATTGTAGTACTGGATGAATTATTCAACGATTCAATGGTTGTCAAAAGTGACTCGACACAGTCAATGTCAGGTATCGGTTGTTTATAGTTGCGATAAGTATAAATGAAAGAGGTTTGCACATACTTAAACGTATTCAAACTTAGCCATTAGTTTAGTTATGATAATGATGATTAGAAATTTATTTTTATCGATGTCGATAAACTTAGTCGATTTTTAATTAATCACTAGCACTGGTACATTTTTGCCCCCGCGAAACCGGTGTCTGGTTATGAGTTTAAATTTGGAACAGCTGTCAAAACTCAAGTAGATCTCTATTCTAGTATCTATAGATATTAAAACAGTTATCGATATGAAACGTCAATTCAGTATGTTTTTTTTATATAAACCGCACGACATCTGATCTCAAGTGATATGAGAATAAGGACTTCATTCGTTTGTCTATGATTTAAAAAAATTACGTTTGTTTTGACGGAGGATCGAATTGCCGCCATTAATGTTGTCATTTATTTGTTGATGTTTTGCTGTTACGAAAGTAGAATTGTGAAAAGTTGTTTTTAATTTACATTTAAGTTGAAAATATGATTTATGCGACTTGAGACAATAAGGAAAAATGACGTAGTATAAAAATGTCTACTTTCTAAAAATAAATTCCTCTTGAGTGTTATAAAGCCAACGTATACAAACTTCTTAGTCTAATAAAACCGATGTATAAAAATGTCTACTATCACAGTATAAAAATATCTACATTTACAGGAAGATTGGTCTAAAATGAAAAATGACAACGTATCAAAATGTCTACTTACACTTCACAAAGGACCGAAACAACAGACGGATTGCATTCCGACTGCAAAAGTACAGTTTGAATGCAGTTATATTGCAGTTGATATAACGGCATTCAAATTGCACTTTTGCAGTCGAAATGCAATCCGTCTGTTTCGGCCCTTATCTTGAGTAATTAGTTCCATCTTATATGGCAAGAATGCTACCAACTTACTTGCTTAGAACAAACAATACTTGATATTTTTTTCTGTTTCCGCGATTATTACTCATTGAAATAAAACACCCGTGACCATGGAGAGCTGGAAAGCTTCCGAAACGTCGGGAACTAAAAGGAGATAATATACGCGATATAATCCGTTAAATTGTTTTATTTCAATAAACAATACTTGCTTTAAAGCTTTACGTTTTGTATAAAGATTAAATAATTAAAAACCGGCCAAGTGCGACTCGGACTCGCATACGAAGGGGTTCTGTACCACCGTACATGAAAACTTCGTAATAAACAACTGCCAAGACGAACGGACGGACGGACGGACCGACGGAAAGACATGACAATACTAAGCGTTCCTTTTCAGGCTTACAGAAATCAGGTTATATCAGTACATCATCATAATTGTCGGTCAAGATGTCCACTGCTTGAACTGGGACCCAAAGGACGCCACCATAACTGGTATAAAGCGTAGGTATACATCCTTGATAAGAATGTAATGAATAGAGTGTAGAATCTCAACCTTTTTTGAAGCTTGTTAAAAAATCTTATTAATCACTAAAGTAGTCATTTTTATACTTCGACAATTTTACTCATTGTCAGTTATATTTTTCACCAATTATCAAAGCGACATTTTTATACATCGACATACATATAACCATGTCAATATTATACTGGGACGAAATAAGACCAGTAGATATTTGTAATCATCGTCATATTTCCTTATAGTCTCAAGTCGCATAAATCGAAAATATGAGTAGAAGTGACTCCGAGAACTATTATGAACACTCTGCCGGATATTGTAAATGCAGCCACAATTGCAACAAATAACTTGTTGTCAGAAAAATCGATAGCCAAATTTAGTACTAGTAAAAAATTATAAAGATTTTTTAGATTGGAGAATGAACAAACGCTCGAATTTAGGTGAATAAATAATTGCTTTCCCTCTGTATTTGTTCAAGTTTATTTTATATTGCATTATTTTAATATCTATGGCCTATTGTTATTTTACAGGTGGCACTAGTAACAATGCAGGTCATTTCCCTACGGCTATTTCTTAACCCATCTTAAAGTACTTATGATATGTGTGTAGATAAAGTAGTGTATGCATCTGTACATAATTAGGCCTTAAAACACTCGTGTGATCCTATTATGAAACTCGCTAACGCTCGTTTCATAAAACCACACTCGTATTTTAAGGCCTCTCATTATGTAGCAGTTGCATAAACTACTATTAACAATATCATGTACGGAATATTTAATCACTGTATCTCGAAGAAATTGCGGAAAAAATCTCAGAGCCGAATTTACCCGGTGTTCTACACGAACAAAATAATTCGCGACATTGAGACTAAAGCTAAGCTTCATCGTAGTTGGAAATCGAGTAAGAACTTAAACGATAGGGAGGAATTTAAATATATGCGCAAAAAATTAAAAATGTCATTAAAACGGCGCATGACAAATACGCAGCAAATGTTTCGGCTAAAATGTGTTCAAACCCATCCAAATTTTGGGAGTACATTAATGCGCTTCGCTGCCGTGGGAGAATTGAAACCAAAGTAACTAGAAGAGATGACGAGTATCAGGGTCCAGATGCTGCTAGGGCATTTGCTACCCATTTTAGTTCAGTGTTCCTTAAAACAAAACCGAACCTAGATCCATCGATAGCTAGCGCGAGCGGCGAGGCGGCTGCCCAGCGCATAGACATACCAGCCTTTTGCTTAAAGGAAGTGAGTCAGGCCTTAAAAGAGCTACGGGGGAATACGGCTGCGGGACCCGACACCATTCCGTCGTACAGTATAAAAGGATGTTGCTCGAGCCAATCTTATTTATATTTAATTTAATTTTAAAAACAGGGGTATTTCCAACGTGCTGGAAGCAGTCTAGAGTATCACCTATTCCAAAGACGGGTTCCAAAGTTAAAGTCGAGAACTACAAGCCGGTTGCAATACTGCGTACCTTAGCCAAGTTGTTCGAGGCCGGCGTGCACTCAAGTATCTTACCCCAGTGTCTGCCTTATCTCGCCGAAGCACAACATGCGTTTTTACCAAAGCGATCAGTAGCCACCAATCTGGTTGAACTCGTCGATCATATATCAAGAGAAATGGATAAAAAGTGTCAGGTGGACGTAATCTACTTAGACTTCCAAAAGGCTTTTGATAGAGTGGACAAAGATATTCTACTGGATAAGCTGGCACTCATGGGGTTTACACCGCGACTACTAAAAGTGTTTTCGAGTTATCTCTCATACCGGAAACAGTTTGTGAAATATGGGCTCTACCAATCTGAACCCTATTTTACACGATCTGGAATAAGTCAAGGGTCTAACTTGGGGCCACTACTATTTAACATCATGATTAATGATTTACCCGCGGTGGTGCAGCAATCATTAATATTATTATTCGCCGATGACGTAAAGTTGGTTAGGGTAGTTACTGGCGAAGAGGATTGTGGCGCATTGCAGGCTGATCTTGACGCTGTAAGCGAATAGAGTATGACGAACAGACTACACTTTAACCCGGATAAATGCGAAATGATGAGCTTCACATGTTCCACTGTCGTAGCAGACTACCGATACACCATCTTTGGCAAAGCCGTCTCACGAGTGAAGCTCGTGCGTGATCTGGGTGTACTTTTCGACCCACAATTGAATTTCAGGGATCAGATAGTTCGTGTTTCGAAGCTTGCATCCTAAAAGTTAGGTTTCCTATTGCGTAATTCTCAATACGACATCTCGCTCCCCAGATGTCGCTCTTCGTAGTTTGTATGCTGCCTTGGTACGAAGTGTGCTAGAGACAAATGCAGTCGTTTGGAGTCCACATGAGAAGAAATATGTTCTCATGTTCGAAAACATTCAGAAAAGGTTTCTACGAAACATTTACAAAAAACAGTTCGGATACTATCCTTACCTATATCCAACTTTGTTTTTGCAAGGTCAGATCGGGTACGACTCGCTGGAGATAAGGCGATTACTCACTCTAGCGAAGTTCGTATTGTATTTAATACAAGACAAAATAGACAGTACTAAATTGGTGAGTGAAGTGGTGCGGTTATCCGTGCCCATCGACGCGCGCCAGAATGCGCCAGCCGCGTTTGGTGGCCGCGCCGGGCGCGCGCACCGCACACAGGCGGCAGTCGCCGCTGCCGAGCGCTCTCCGCATCATCAACTCTGTGCTCCAGCAGGCGCCACACTGCGATGTGTTCACCACGCCCGTACAAAAGGTGATGGATGAATGTAAGAGGATGCATGAGGTTGGATTAATAAATATGTTGGATTAATTAATTGGTTTAAAATATTAAGTTTGTAATGCGATGACACCTAGCTGTAAGTTGCAAATGTATTTTGTATAAATGAATAAATATTAAAATACCGTAAAAACAATTTCTAAATGTGAAATTAAAATCGGCCAAGAAATACGCATAATATGGGCATTTTAAAATGCCTATATTATGCGTATTTCTTGGAATCTCTCTCTGTATAATTACTAAATTAGACAGAGAAGTCTGATATGCACTGTTACGTCACACACAGTGCACTCCGGCCATATACTCCATATTAAATTCTGTTTTGGAAGAAAGAGATAGAATGAAATGTTTGATGGCTTATATCTTGGTTATTTTTATAGCTATTCGAAAAAATATTTTTGTCTTGTGTTTGTTATATGAATGAGCTTTTAATAAAGCAAAAATAAGAAATGCACTACAGGTGAAAAATACGATGCGAAAAAGTGCACTAGCAAAAGAGCGTATCTTCGCGGCACTTGCGTCCTTTTGTTGTGAAGCGCAGTTCTTAGCAATAACTCAAAAACGGTATATCTGGTCATATTGAAAATAATTTTCGTTGAAAGTACTTATTAAGCTTTATCTTTGTAATTTATTTCATATTTTTAGGACTTACCGTTTAGCGATATAGAGAGAGTGTAATGCTTGCCTTGTTAATATATAAGCGTGCCGGCCGATAGATGCGGTTGCAGAGATAAATAAGCACTTCAAATGTCCGTTTATACACCGGTTTATTGTCTTTTAACACGGCACACAGAAGAAACAGTTAGCCCAATACACAAGCAGAACAATTTAGAATAGGAGTAAGCAATAGCGGAAAGATTTAATTTAAGCACTAGGTTTAGGCTAGATTTAAGAAATCGTAAGCAGCGGCTTTAGCGTATGGAGCGCATGCGTCTCGCGTCGATATCTGTTAGGGACTGCGCGGGCGGCGGCGGGCGAGCTAGTTCAGCTACCGAGCGCGTGGATCGGTTTCGCGCGCGGCTGCATACAACAAAAGCGGGCTGCCACTGATTCTCTAATAAGAAAACGAATCGGTTTGTCCGGCACAAAATATTAAACATGATTCGATTTTTAAGTTTTACATTATTGATATAGCAAATTAGCTTATGTTACTTGTAGGTAATATAATCTTAATATAATTATACATATTTTATAACTATACAAAATTATATTTATTAATTATCTGTTTATTTGTTTTTACTTCAATTATTATTCAATTCTGATTTATCGCATGGATAACTAATTAATTATTTTATATATTTAGCAATAAATATAATAAGGTCAATTCCGACCCCACAACCGTTTAGAAAATAGAGGGGGAGAGACACAATTTATGCTACTTTCGAGGCAATTATTTCCGAAATCATCCACTAAATCAAAAAAAATTAGAAACCTCAAAATGATTTTAAGAGAACTGTACAGTAAAGAGTATACACATAATAATTTGCCATACATTGATATTGGCTGAAAATAATTATTTTTTCAGTTTGGATACATGTACAGAGTGGGCACCCCTGGATATTTTTTATTTTATTATTTAACCATCAAACTAAGTTGCGGCTAGACATGTGCGCCGACCACATTTTACCCGGCGGCGGCGCACTGGCTCATAGTGACTCGGCGGCGGCGTGAAAATATCCGTATATTTTAACTTAGTGATCTAATTAAATTCATGTTTAAGAAAAAAATAACCCCGTTTTTACTATAGTTATTCAAAAATCTTACACACTTAATGATAACAATCAACATAGTTTAAAATCCATCGGATCCATTGACCCATGCGGCACTATATCCGTGTCTTTAATACTAGTTATATTAAAGATACGATAGAGCGGAACAAGCGCTCCAAAGTTTTTGCAAGACACTTGTCTATTGGGCAAAGCCAGTTGACGAAACTGAAGACAGAAGACGGCAGCGTAGTATCGACGAAACCAGAGGTGTTGAGAGAGATCGAGAGGTTCTATGGGCAGTTATATACCTCGGCTGCCAAACCTGTGTATAACTTGGCCGAAGACCCGAGAGCCAAGCTTACCCGACACTATACCGAAGGTATACCGAAGATATCCCGGACATCAGCCTGTACGAGATTAGAATGGCCCTAAAACAGCTCAAGAATAACAAGGCCGGGTGATAACGGAATCACTCCGGAGCTTCTAAAAGTGGGTGGAACACCGGTACTTTGTGCACGAAGGCATCACGCCGGAGGCATGAAACGGGAGCGTGTTGGTGCTATTATTTCAAGAAAGGTTAAAACGCTGCTCAAGAATTATAGGCCCATCTCGCTTCGAGCCATGTTTTCCAGCGTCTTCACAAACCGTCTCTCAAGCAGGTTTGATGAATTCCAGCCTCCCGAACAAGTCGGGTTTCGAAAAGGCTTCACTTCCATAGACCGAGGAGTACAGATGTATTGCAAAATGATTTTCCTTTGGGAAAACTCGAATCGATGGCACCCGAACTGTCAATCAATGATTGATGAGTGACGTTTTCATATCCATTATTATGGAACTTTATTGTTTAGTGTCAAAAAATGTCAAAGTGAAAAATGTTATTGTATAATATACATGTTACAACCACCTTCAATAACTTTATAAATACTCATACTTATTGTCATTAGTAAATAAAACATTATCTTCACTTTAAAACATAAAGTACAACAAAATAAATCTTATTGGGAAATATTTACACGATTAAAACTCAATACCTGCCTACTTAAAAACAGCATCTACTTACGGGTAGTATGAATTTTTTTATGTCATTGGCGTCCCTATCGCACCGAAGTAAATAACCCGCGTGTGAAAGGGATGCAAACGACATGAAGACTAGTTAGTATACTTCTAGGTACAGTAACCGTCATAAATAAGTGATGATTTTTGTGCCTTGCCGCTTTTAATCGTTTGATAATTTCGTATGGCATTTCAAACACGACGTTAAAGTGACAAGGTTACTAAATGATAAGTAATTTATGCCGGTGACTGTACTTAACATTAATATTTTACCAACACATTTGGGTGGGTTGGGCGATATTTTGAACATTTTCCAGTTCACAATCTGAGTAACAGTCAGAAATATCATCATCCGATTCGTCAGTGCTTTCATTTACATTAATTACAATCCTATCAATGTGATCATCTATCGAGTGTTCCTGTGACGCATGATCACAAATTTTCTTCCATTCATCCAGGCCAAACATATTTATTTTTTCTTCAATCATTTTTTTTTTACTGTACCCATATTCATGTCTATGTTCCTTATTGATACGTAACTTTTTCTCTGTGACCATATATTTTCAATAGGGTTGAAGTCGGGATGGTATGGCGGTAACCGTAACACTTCGTGTCCATGTTGATGTAAAAAATGTATCAATGGAATATTCTACAAAAAGTTTTCTTTATGTTGACGAAAAATTTCGTATACTTGTATTTTGATTAATGATGAATCATGGGGAACATTGTATTATTGTAACCAGTTTATCATAAGCGGCTTTGCGGTATTAGAGTTAGGTGCCCGTTCCACATATTTATTGTGATAAGCAGCATTGTCTACTACTAATACAGAATTTGCAGTCAAGTTGGGAATAAGTTGATTCTGTAACCATTTTTCATAATTGCCATTATTCATGGCATCGTGATATTCACCGGTCTTATCAGCAGATTTGTACATAAGTAGAGCACCCGGTACAAATCCTTTGGCACTTCCTGCGAGTATTCTTCTTCCTGGTTCAAAAAAAATCCTTGGACTGGATTTTTTAACCGTTTTCGAGGTTCCCGCATGGTAATACAACCTTTTTATAAGTAAACTGTAAATATAATCAAAACTATAGCGAATATTTGAATTGCGTGTTAGCCACTCTATATATATATATATTGGTCTGCTGATGCGACTTATCCCTACGGCTGTAAGATGGGTACTGAAACTAATTGAGAGAGCACAATAAATACGAACTTTTCCGCTAAAGTACGAAGGAAAATCATTTTGCACTAAATCTAATCTCCCACTTTGCTTAGCGTTTGTGGACTATGAGGAGGCCTTTGATTCCATATTGAGACATGGGCAGTACTGAGGTCGCTTCAGCGATGCCGGATTGACTATCGGTATATCGAAGTCCTGAGGAGTATGTACAAGAACGCCAGTATGTAGGTCCGAGTCCAAGACCAGTTTACCGTTGCGGAGAGTTGTGAGACAAGGAGATGTAATATCTCCGAAGCTCTTCACCAACGCAATGGAAGACGCCCTCAAGCTCTTGGAATGGCAAGGATTCGGAATCAGCATTCAGCATTAATGGCGAGTACATCACGCACCTTCGGTTTGCTGACGATATCGTGGTCGTGGCAGAGACGATGGAGGATATCAGTATGATGCTCGAAGATCTCAATTGAGTATCCCAAGAGGCCTTGCCAAGGCGAAAATCATATCGAATGTGCATGTAGTGCCCATCCCAGTATTGGTTGGCAACGCGGTCCTCAAAGTTATCGACGAATACGTCTATCTAATTCGGACTTCAAAACAGCTGGCCCTCATGCCAGCACTCCATCGGCTTGCCAAAAAGTCCTGGTTGCCACCCGGCCGCCAGGCGAACCCTTACGTTTCACCAGGCACCCACTTCATAACTCTAAAACGATCTGAACAGATCGGAAGAGATCAAGAAACAATAAAAATAAAAACTATCTAGGACAAACAATCTAGTTAGGCAGGTCCAACTTTGAGAAAGAAATCAATCGACGGATCCAACTCAGATGGGCAGCGTTTGGGGAAACTTCGAAGTGTCTTCTCGTCAAGGATACCTCTGACGAAAGTCTTCAACCAGTTCGTATTACCAGTGATGACCTACGGAGCTAAGACGTGGTCTCTAAATATGGGCCTCTTAAGGAAACTCAGAGTCACTCAGCGAGCTATGGAAAGGGCTATGGTTAGGATCTCTCTACGAGATCGAATCAGAAATGAAGAGATTCGTAGACGAACCAAGGTCACTGACATAGCAAACTGAAGTGGCAATATGGGCAGGGCACAGTTCGAAGAACCGATGGCCGTTGGGACAGAAAGGTCCTCGAGTGGAGACCGCGTACCGGCTAGCGCAGCGTGGGAAGACCATCCGCTAGGGGGTTGCCTTTATCCGGCACATGTGGAAATCTATTGAGGATGCCTGTTTACAGCAGTGGACATATGGCTGAATGATAATGAATGGTAAAGTGACTATGATCTTTATTCTATGAGTATAAAATGGAGATAAGTGTCCATCAGTCATCAGTAGGAAGTTTAATCAACGTTTTTCGCATCGTATATGTAACTCACGGTATAGTTAGTGATTTTAAGTTTGTTTAAATGAGTAGCTTTTATTTAATATGTTACTCGCCATTTTGATATTCACGTGCAATACACACACCAGGCACGGCATTCAGTCCTACTGACAGTACTGACTAACAACCTTAACGCGACGCGAGTTGCCAATCCACGCCGGTTCAAAATGGCGGCGGTGGCAGCGGCGCGCCGGCGCGGCGCACACGTCTAATACGATTCTCTAAATTATGTCACAATTTCGATATTACACAGACACAGCGCACAAGAAGATCAGAAGAAAAAAATCTATACTCAATCCGCCTTAGTAATAGTGCTTCTGTCACCTACGCTCTTTTAAAACAAAAAACTTGTGAAATCGATTTTTTTGTATGTAATTTTTATATCGAAATGTTTTAAATATACGAGTTACATTTAATTTTTAATCGAAAATAACCACAATTAAAATATTAAACGTTGTCAATTGGCATGTTGTCAATTTTTGACAACGTTCTTCTGTGATATGTTATAAAACGACCTCTCAATAATAGAAATATTAATAAAAAAACCGACCAAGAGCATGTCGGAACATGCTCAATGTAAGGTTTTGCAGCCGTTTATACAAAAAAATGCACTACAGATGAAAAAGATACGATATAATAAAAAAAAACACTAACAAAAGAGCGTATCTCCACGGCACTTACGTCCTTTTGCTGATCAGCGTAGTTTTTTGGCAATAACTTAAAAACCGTATTAAACCGTCCCATCATGTTGAAAACAATTTTCGTTGGAAGTATTTAGTAAGCTTTATAGTTGTAAATTTTTTCATATTTTTTGAACATACCGTTTAGAAAATAGAGGGGGGACACAATTGGGAATGGATGAAAATTTTTAAATCGCTTGATTTTTTTTATTAATAGGAATCATCCATTCCCCATTGTTGCTACTTTCAGAGCGAATATTTCCGAAAATATTCACTAAATGAAAAAAAAGAAACGAGAAATCTCAGTTTTTTTAGAAGAACCGTCGAATGATGTGTCACACACATTAATGTTTGCTGAATTATTATTATTTTTTTCAGTCGCGGTTACATGTATGGGGTGCCCCCCCTGGAAATATATATATTTTTTATTTAACTATCAAATTAAGTAGCGGCTTACACAAGACACCTATGTTCCAAATTTCTTCAATATACATCTTATATTTTTTGAGCAAAATGCCTGTGACATACGGACGGACATGACGAAACTATAAGGGTTCCGTTTTTGCCATTTTGGCTACGGAATCCTAAAAACGATTTCAACTTCAAAAACTCACTGAGATACAACAATTTAAAAAAAAAAAACTCTTTTGGACTTTCCCAAAAACCCGCTCCATACTAGCCTTGGAACGTGACAAACACATGAAAAATTTTGTTCTGCAGCTATGGTAAAACTTGCGTTTATCGAAACGGTTTCATAACAAAAGTTACTATAAATTTCATGGGTTCTTCCATGGTATTATTATCAGTTATTGATATTTTCATACTTTAAAAATGGACTTTCCCACCCAACTTTAAGGCTCATAAAACAAGCTACACGTAAGGTATCGAACTCAAAATGTTGTATTAGGATTTGTATTATAGAAACTACCCTTTCGCATCAAATTATTATTTTTATTTGAATACAGTCAATCAACGTGCCAATTACTTCTTATTCACCTTTGTGGACAACGTTGAGGTGAACTTCTAGTGTTCACCCGTACATAATGTATCTGAAACATTGGTATGTTGAGTGTTTTAATAGCGGAATACCGGCCTTTTACGGAAGTTTGTGTTACAGTTTGACGGCGTGCACGTGGTAAGCGGGTCACTGGACACGTCGATCCGCGTGTGGGATGTGGAGTCGGGCCAGCTCAAGCACACGCTCACGGGCCACCAGTCGCTCACCTCCGGCATGGAGCTGCACTCCAACATCCTCGTCTCCGGCAACGCCGACTCCACCGTCAAGGTCTGGGACATCACCACTGGCCACTGTCTGCACACACTCTCTGGTAAGTTGTACTTAGTTAGTACCAGAGCCAAAAACTCTCTTAGCACTTTCATATGTCATTAGTGTATTTTTACTTATCGACTTCCAATATACACAATATATCGATACAATACAATACAGAACACACATTTTACAAGATGATAAGTAGAGGTAAACAACTGGTACTCTTATCGCTAAATATGCAATACCTTTCTTATTATGATGCATTTTCAATATTTAGTCGAAGTAAATTGCAAAAAAAGGGTAACGAGTGACACAATGTGTATTGAACTATTAATGAGCACATGAAACGAAGAGTTTATGCTAACAATCTATTTTGAAGTTAAATGTATGGAAAGGTACGTTGAAAGTCTAATAGTAATGACAGACAAAAAAAAAACGTGAATCCTGAATTACAAAGTCAATTAATTTATTGAAAACACAACTTTTTAAATCTTGATGTGAAATACAATTTCACACAGAAATATTTCAGTTTTACCTTTGTTTATGGCATTGGTCTGTCTACAGGTCCAAACAAGCACCAGTCAGCGGTGACGTGTCTTCAGTCGAGCAATCGGTTCGTGATCACGTCGTCGGACGACGGCACGGTGAAGCTGTGGGACGTGCGCACGGGCGAGTTCATCCGCAACCTGGTGGAGCTGAGCTCGGGAGGGTCGGGCGGCGTAGTGTGGCGCATCCGCGCCTCCGCCACCAAGCTCATCTGCGCCGTCGGCTCGCGCAACGGCACCGAGGAGACCAAGCTGCTCGTGCTCGACTTCGACGTGCCCGGCGCTTGTCGCAAGTGCGACGAATAGCATCGACTCAACCGACGCTTAATGCGTCGCTACGTTAACCTGTACGCGCCGTGGAACTTCTAAACGCGTCGCGTGTGTGTGTGACGTAGATGCTTTGGACATATGTATGGAACTGCACAGACTGGATGACTCCTTGACTGGGTGATCAGTATTCCACAAATACACCATTTGATTAATACAAAATCATTTTATACAAAAAAATAGTCCATCTATTGGTCCTTCGTTGTCGATTAACAAGTGATAAGTGTTAGCAATTTTAGTATGAGCAATATACAAGTGACAATATTTCAGTCCACTTAGGAAACACTATGCCGATTCCTTACTGTGTGAGTGTAGGAACATGTATGTTTTTTTAAATCTCGTGAGACACTATTCGTAACGTGTAGCATATAATTATATAGTGGCATTTAATCCGTAAGTAAGTTTTATTTATTGTAATGTAGTTGTCATTGTCTGTAACATGGTGGCTACTAAATAAAACCCGTACATATTTTCCGTTTAGTTTTTTAAACCAAATGCATTAAAATAATTTTGAATAGAATTGGGCAAATAAACTTCTACATAACATTTAAGCATATTTACATCTAAAGGCACGGCTCAGTCGTGTCGGGGACTCGGATGTTTGTCCTTCTATGCATATGTCCAAACATGCCTTTAGGATGTTTTTGACCAATGAACAGACTTGTGATGATTGCTCGTCGTATCTAGTGGATGATAGACCTATTATACAAAGCTACCCACCGGACAGCTCTTTGTGTGTGAATCAGGAGGCGGCGGACAGCGACGGCCGTCCACAAAACTCAAGTATCCATGTACTCAGCAGGTAAACTTATTGAACATTATTACATTATGTAACAAGTATAGTCCTTAATATTAATTAATTAATGTTTTCAATTGTACACTCGATCAACGTGATGGCTTATTACCATCATTATTGCCAAATTTCAAATGTATGCTTCATTATCCCAAAGAATTAATAAAACATTGGGTAGGTTTTAAGTTTTAATTACTATGCATAATAAAGTATTTGACGAAAGTTCAGTTACAAAAATATTTTTTGTGGTATATTGCATCTGTTTGTTTAGTGATATAGTTGGTTTGGTTATTTTCAAAATAACCCACCCATTTCTGGTAAGTTTTATGAAAATAACCGATTGCATTATCTGGATAGGTAACTATTTTAATAACCATTAAAATGTAATAATGTATAACGTTGTTGAACAACGCTTGAAGGCGTAGTTCCGCTATAGCAACGATTAGCTAGATAAACCATACATATATTGTAATGATTTGTTAATAGATTTACAATACTTACGTCCTATGCCTGTAGCCTACTTTTTATAGCGAAAGCGATATAGGGCAACAGATCATTTCTCACACATGAACATTGAACTACTACCAAGAAAGGTAGTATACCATATTGATTCGTTTTTTGGGAGTCTGCTAAAAATGCAGTAGCCGTATTGAACCGTGCACCGTTGCTCTCCAACAGTTGGTGAAGAAAATATATAGTGGCTTTATTGCAAGTTAGTGTTATATAGTTTTTTTTGATATTGGTGGACATTTTGGGACAGTTATAGATTGGCGTGTTTTCGCTAAAAGCTCGTATCAATAACGCCTGTTCATAAACCAGTAAGCCTACTTACACGTTATATGTTTCCGATCGAAAGGGAACTTATATAATGCTGGAAAATCCGCCAATCTTGAACCGCTCTCAATTGGGCGACGGACACATGTATTGTAGAACTACCGTTTTATGTAACCGACAACGTCAATAACTTAAATATGCACCATTTTTTATTTCATGTTTCTATACTTTATAACCCGTTATCTAAAATTATGGTAGTAGTGGCAATTAAGCTATTGATCTGCATAATAAGTTATTTGGCAGCCCTGTTTATATGACATATTATCATTTTGTTAATGTTGTGTTGTTTGCAATTCGTAATTTATAATTAGTCACTCATCTCATGAGTCGTTCAAGTATCTGCAGTATGTAATTAAATTTTGACTCTTAATATCGATTATTTTCGGTTTATTTATGTTTACTGTTAAATGACAAACCTCGTCTCGTATATGTTTTACAATTTTAATTTCAATTAATCCTGTATTATTATTTTTAAAATTTTAGTTCTTTTATTGATAACATACGGTTTAGGAGGCAGTGAATACTATAATACGCCAGTTTTCTTATGAAAATGATGTGTTTAACGTTGTTTAATCTAGTTTCAGTTTTGTAACGACAAAAACTGGTTACCCAAGTTACAAATACAAAAAGTCAATAACGACGTTACGTGTGTTGTTTAATCACTGCATCCGAATCTAATACGTTAAGAATGCTATATAATGTGTTAATTATTATTTCAACTATAATCGATGGCCAGCAATTTAATTATTTAATTCCTAAACATAAGATAATAATAAATGTATGTCTAATTATAAACATTATAAACATTTCCGACTCATAATAATAATACCGAATTAAGCTATAAACAATTTTGAATACTTGGTGTTAGTAATGCACCAACCGCCTGTCTGCGGCGGCGCCTGGGCCCTTTGGCGGGCTCGATCGTATATTATTGTTGTGTATATAATTATAATCTTAAAGTAATGTGATCATTGGAGGGCGAAGTCAACGCCTCTGTTCTATGATGGCTGATTTAATTAATAATTAAACAAAGACTGAAGCATAGGTATAGCGTAATATTTAAAATATTATTGTAGTTACTCCTATGTACTACTGATCATCACACTGGGTATACCTTTGTTGACTCTCGTCATCATTTTGTTCAAACGTGTTTCGGTTTAGTTTTGAATAAAAATGTATGTATATTATTATGTTATATGTTGTTAGCTGTCGCGGGGCCGCGTCTCAGTTACTTCGTAAATTTGAAAATGTCACGTAGTTATTATGTCGTTTAGGTTTAGTTTTTATTGCATTACTTTTCTGCCCAGAACCTGCGCAATAGCCTATGTAAAATAAAAGTGATGTGTGAGACGTTAAAGCGTCTACATCGCTGTGGTAGATCTATGTGTAGTTTTGCATAAGTAATCACAAGGTTTCCGCGACGCGGTCGCCCGTTGTCGGCGGCTGCGCACAGTAGCGTGTGTCGTACTATTTGCCAAATTAATGTAACGACATTTTCAACCGAATCTTTTCCATCCGACCTATGTCGAACACCTGGGTTAAATATCAGCCAGGCTATTTAATAATAATCTTCGTTCTATAATGTGTCGTTTCTGTTTATTATCAAATGATTAACTGATTATGTACTACCTATTAATGATTAGCTGCGTACGACGGCGATATTATCGCGTTGTTATTTTTTTTCCTTTGTCTTCACTACTTTGCTTTTATTGTACGATTATTAAATAAATCCAATTGTTTTCAACTTTCGTTTAGTATTATTTAGTAAACCTTTTCATTTCGAAGCATTATTTACACAGGAAGCGGTAATTCATGCGTTCACAAATTAACACTTTTGCAACCGACATTTTCGTAGCGCTACGCTTGTAGCCAATAACATGGATAAAACCGTATGTAGCGAAAACTTGTTACGAGAGGAGCGCCCGCCGAGCGGGCTCGCGATCGTGAATGTGTTAATATAAACAATGCGCGCCCGAATCTTACAATTCCAAAACACCGAAAAACGTGAAAACGAAACGTGCTGCTCTGCGGCGGCGACTATACGGTGAAATGATGTACGTTGAAGGTACACCATGTACATGTGATCTTTATGGCTGTACTCAGGGCTTGTAGCCGGTATTTATTTAGGTTATACCGGTTAATTACTTATTGCTCCAACATTAGACGGTAGATGTGATTGGGCTCGATATCGTTTTTAGGGTTCCGTACCAAAAAGATACAAAAGGAACCCTTATGGTGCGACACTGTCTGTCCGACTATTGGAGCGCCATATCTCAAAAACAACTTACGCTATCTATTTGAAATTTGGAATATTAGAAACATGGTCAGCCCACATGTATTGCACAGGAAATATTTAAAAATATAAACGACGAATATGAGCGGGGGGGGGGGGGCAAAAGTTAAGTCTAGCTACTGGGTCAAGTAGGGTATCATATGAAAGGGCTCAACCTGCACATTCTCGAACAATAGGGATGATGACTTAATTATTACTCCGTTTTGTAGATTAATAAAAAACATTGGGTACGTATTATTTCTTTTTTTTACTAAATCAAAAAATAAAGGCGGTACATTGAGTCAAAATGTCACGTGACGTCACGAGCCCCCACTCCTAAACTTTAATGCGATATATCTGAGTTGTTTTTTATTATTTTCAAAAAGCAAAAAATACGTGTCCAATATTTTTGTATTATCTAACTGACGGACTAATTAGAATTATGATTTTCACACCCCATCATCATGCCTATTTTTAGTTTTTTTTTTATTGTGATTAGATTTTGTTTTATCAAGTGAAATATCATAACCATGTCTCTATCTAGATGATTTTTCTTTAATTTGCAGAAAACCTATTTGAACAACCCGGTTGCGTTAAGTTTGCACCTCATTTGTATGCAACGCCATTGATATCAGGATCAAACATAACTCAACCGGCACCGGGTAATAAAGTAAGGGTAAGTGAAAATTTGTACGGAACCCTCGGTGCGCGAGTCTGACTCGCTCTTGGCCGGTTCAAATCAAATCAAATCAAAATATTCTTTATTCAAGTAGGCCTAGTTACAAGCACTTTCGAAATATAATTAATTATTTTTAAGTTACGCAGTTATCAGAGGAGATCGTATGCTATGGGCATATTTCGGCTGCATCGTGAATCTCTTTTGTCGACATTATTATTTTAGTATAACTAACAAGAAGGTGCCCACAACTTCGTCTGAACTTGAGTGGTTCCCAGCTAACCGAGTAACGAAAATAGTAGAAATCCGTTTTGGCGTGGATGAAACCACAATCATTCATTTGATGCAAGTGCGGACAATATGTCATTATATCTTATTTTTTTATTAAGAAAATTACATTTTCGCACATGTGTCGACACAAAGGACATTTTTTAAAACGTACATTTGCGAGAAAGAAATAATAAAACAAAGAACAAATCTAATACAAACTAGTTTACTTTATCAGTCTATTTGAGCCAACTCAAAGAAATATATTTTAGAAAAATTAATAAGTAAGTTTATAAGATATTAACAAAATAGATAATAATTAATATTGATTTCTTATTTTTTATTCGTAAGGAATATATCAGAATACTTTAGGAATAAGAAAATAAAAACGCTTATTTCCATACAAAAATCATGCTTGCGGTTGCAAAAACGCTTCTGTTTACTGAGGCGTTATTATAATAGCTTAAATTAGCTCTTGTTTACGATAAAACGGCCTTGGCCTTACAGCCAACTCAATAAATAGTGCTATGGATATTTTAATTAGTTTACTAGTAATTATATATTATTAAGGTAATATGCAATTCTAAATATTTTTGCACATTATGTGTATAAAGGCTAAAGTTTAATAATTTGATAAATAAAAAATATATTTTCTTACTTAAAAACTCTTTAGTGAGTAGGTAAGTATGATTTGGAAAGTAAATAAAAAAAACCGGTCAAGTGCGAGTCTGATTCGCGCACCAAGGGTTCCGTACAAACTTTCACAAAAAGTACATAATTCCTAATTTTTCGTTTGGTTATACTTCGGAGATAAAGATGGGGAATGGTGATTTCTTTTACATTTTCCTTAATAAAACAAAATCTATCCACAATAAATAAAATAAAAAAATGATCAATAATGTACAGATCAAGCCCTTTCATATGATACCCTACTTGACCTAGGAGCTAGACTTTGAATTTATGCCCCCCCCTCATATACGTTGCTTTGTTAGGAAATAAAGATATTTTTTTAAATATTACCTGTGCAATATGTGTGGGCTGACCATGTTTATAAATATTCCAAACTAGCTTCTGCCCGCGACTTCGTCCGCCTTAAATTCGTTTATCGCGTTTAAGGGTATTTTTCCGGGATAAAAAGTAGCATATGTCCTTCCCCGAGACTCAAACTATCTCCATACCAAATTTCATCCAAATCGGTTCAGCGGTTTAAGCGTGAAGAGGTAACAGACAGACAGACACACTTTCGCATTTATAATATTAGTATGGATTTCAAATAGATAGCGTAAGTAAGTAGTTTTTTAAGATATGGCGCTCTAATAGTCGGACAGACAGACAAAAGTCGCACCATAAGGGTTCCTGTTTTTACCATTTTTGGTACAGAACCCTAAAAAATGGTAAGTAAAAAGCACTATAGTTCGAGATTTCTACTATCAGCCTTTTGACACATGACTTACTTACTTACTCCGCTGGCGCAACGACCCGAAGTGAATCTTGGCCTCCGATACGAGATGGCGCCAGCGCGCCCTGTTTCGAGCGATCTCCTCCCAGTTTTCCGCATTCAGAGCGCGTAGGTCCTTGGTCACGTCATCTCTCCATCTGTATCTTGGTCGGCCGACCGGTCGACGACCCACAGGCTGGCCAACGTACGCCTTCTTTACCGCCCTATCGTCCGACATTCTTTCTAGGTGTCCGCCGAGCCAACGGAGTCTTGCTGCCTTTATTTCCCCAATGATATTCGGCTCAGACACTAGATCTTCCAGTTCTTGATTCTTACGGATCCTCCAGCTACCATCTTCCCTCTGCGTCGGTCCCAAGATCTTGCGGAATACTTTCCTCTCGGCAACGAGAAGCTTGTTTTCCTCTTTTAGGGTTAGCGTCCAGGCCTCGCATCCGTACATTAAAATAGGTCTTATGACTGTCTTATAGACTCTAATTTTAGTCTTCCGCCGCATCAACTTGGACACCAACACCTTATGCAGAGCCGCCGCGCACCTTAGGGCATTCTGAAAGCGAAATTCAATCTCCTGTTCTCTGTTGTTAGTATTATTTATCGGACATCCTAGGTATTTGAATTTCTCCACTCCTTTATACACAACCCTTTCTACGACCAGATTTCTTCTGGGCTTCAAGATATTCCTGTATCTCTGCATGCGAAGGAATTTAGTCTTCTCCCTGCTGATCCTGAGGCCAACCCTTAAGCCTTCCTCACCCAATACCTTCGCCTTCTCGGAAACAGTCACACTGTTTTCTCCCAATTTGACACATGACAGACGATGTAAATAGCGATGAGGCAATTCTGTATATTAATAATCCAATATATCTATATGTTGAACTGCCGTAAATAAACAGTATTTAAATAAAATTATGTGTCTGAATTACATATTTATTACAAGGGAAAGGGAGTTTGGATGGTTATGAAAAAAGGACGTATTTATTGATTCCGTAGATACTGTACTAATACAATATGCGATATTATGTGACGCATTCCACTGGCTTGCTCACTATAAAGTATTAGAATACCATTACTTACTGTTAATGCTACGTCAGTTTAATGCAAGAATACGTCTGAGAGTCTCTCCACCGTTACGACCCGGCCACGACATTGCGCGAATTGCGGCGCGGCAAGCGTTTTATCTGTTCATTACGCGGTCGAGACGCGCAACGAACTGGGGTTAGTTGGAATCACACGCAATGAATTAGAAAAACCACTGCCGCCGCCGATCGATGTCGTGGCCGAACCGTTAGGGCGATTGTGCACTACCGTCCAAAAGTCTCTTTTTGCACAAACTAGTATGGATAAACTAGAAAAATCGGACGCAAGACAGTAAAATTCTTTGTGTAGTGCACAATTACATTTTAACAGCAATAATCTGTAATAATATCAAATAATACAAATATGTTAAAAATATTATTTTTGTATCGTAGTTCTGAGTATCACATATATTTGTTATGTGGCCTTTGCTTTGTCGTATTCTAATACCTGTGTCCGTCGAAAGGCGTTAAATTGGTGGCGCCACTGTCGCAAGTGCCCAAATTGCTAGAGTAGGATAGTAAAAAATATAAACAAGAAAAGCAACATTTATCTCAGTTCATTTTATACGCACGTGCCACACTAGCGCTATTGAGGACTGCGACTGTATATATATCCTCCTGAACCTTCTTGAATTTTATGAGAGTTCGAAACTCTATTATAATTCGTGCTTTTAAAAGTACACGAGGCCTCAGGAGGTAACAATAATTTAGAGGCAAAAGAAACCTACCAGACACGCAAAAGATGCTGGCCAAAAAAATGTAAGTATGTTGGAATTTACGAGTATATAAAAGGCAGTAATTAAAGACTGAATTTGTGCGTTATATACATTTTGATATAATAGTATTTTTATTTTAGTATTGATCTGGAGAATCTGTACATATCCTCTGCGTGTATTGTGTGTAGCGTTATTAAGAGAATATTGTAATAGTTAATTGGTACACGTATGTACACGCATATTAATTGTTTTATGAAAATGAAAAAGTTTATTTCGGTTTTTGAACATTTTAACAGTAGCAAAGGTCCTATTAAGCAAGTAATTTGTCTTGTGTCAGAAGACACCGCTCTTCCAACGGTAAAAGGGTGGTAAATAAACCATAATAAACTAGTTTTAGTACAGGCAGTAACAGAAAAGACTAACGTAAGGACATTAAGGACGGTATTCGCTAAAATTAGAATTATATAAAATTGAATGTAATTAATTTAGAGTACAATATATCTTATATTTCTTATGCCTAGGTTATTCAATCTACGAGTCAGGTCATGTGCATTTTACTTGTGAGTGTGTGTGTGTGGTAACAATGGCAGTTTGCTAAGTTATGTTATGGAAGATAAAAGTGCTTCTGTTTCGTCATAAGTTAAGTTTTTTATCCAATCAACTAAGGTAACTTTACAATCGTAAGTATGAAGCGGATAAATGCAGACATTCTTATTTATGCGATTATATAGTCGAGCTGATAGAGTGGCGAGTGGCAAATTGTTTGCTAGCATAGGAAGACTTACACACAGGGACAGGAGCGACATTATAGTTTCTTTTGCGATTTTGTGCGTGTGGGTCATACGTTAGGGTTTTATGAAATCTTACAATAGAATTAACAATGTATAATTTACGCATAGACAATAGGATACAAGAATGGTTTCGAAAATGTAACTTTAATTAGGCATCTTTGGGCTCTCTCTACTTCCAGGAATTTTGTTTTGCTGGCACATCCCCCTCCCCCCCCCCCAACTAGATATGCAGTAAGACATGATCGATTGAGCTAGGGCAGTGTACAGTTGTTTTAATAGTTTTATGGAAGCCACGTGCCTGAGCACTTTGAAATCAGCTTCCTAATGCGACCATTTAGGTGTTCAACGTGATCATACCACGAGAGTCTCTGGTCTAAAATGACACCTAGATATTTAGTTACAGGTACTTTGTTTATAACTGTGCAGTTACAAGTTTCAGAGTCTACTTGATTACTGACATGTATTTTTAGCTTGTGGTTATGTGAGGGCTGTGTATTTTCATATTTAGAGAAGCACATGTAATTTGTTTTTGTGGCATAGAGTGTTAGCAAATTGCGTTTAAGCCGGGATGATATTAAATTAAGTCCTTTCTCTGCTTTAGCAAAGGCAGCCTCCCATGTTTTGTCATTGAAAACTGTCGTCATGTCATTGAGAAGTATCGTCAGCGTAGGATAATACACACCCATCATGTCCAGTTAGTTTCGCCACGTCGTTAATATAGATTAAAAAGAGCGTGGGGCCTAGAACACTCCCCTGGGGGACACCAAACACTACCTGCTGCTCATGACTAATAAAATTGCCAATTTTAACTTTTTGGGTGCGGTTAAACAGGTAGTTGGTAAAGATCTAGTGGCTTGCCTCTAATTCCCAATCGTTCAAGCTTTCTTACAAGTGTGGGGAGAGAGACGGTGTCGAAAGCCTTCCGTAGGTCCAAGAAGATTGCAAGACATTTTTTCCCTCTGTCTACTTGCTGTGTTATTTCGGTGGTGAGAGCTAGTACAGCATCTTCAGTGGATCTGCCCTGCCTGAATCCATATTGCGTATTAGATAGGATGTTGAATTTGTTAAGAAAGTGTAACAGTCGCTGATTTATAAGTTTTTCCAATATTTTGAAATTGCAGGTAGTACTGATATGGGTCCGTAATTATTGACATCGTCTCTCTCCGCTCCCTTGTACACCGGGGTAACAATAACTTGTTTGAGTTCGGTCGGGAAGGCTCCCTTGACAAAGCAAAGATTAGCCAGTCTGGTTATGATAGGGACCACCACATGTCTGGCGAGCTTCAAAAAAGATGTAGGAATATTGTCCCAGCCGGGTGCGCTGTCACTTTTGAGACTCATCAGAATACAGTCAACTTCTTCAGGGTACGTGTCCAGGAGTACAAAAGAGGAGGGGATACTTGGTAATGAGTCGGCTACGTTCCGGTCTGGGTTACAGAGGGGGCCGGGGGTAAAGGCATCAGCAAGCTTCTTGCCTACGGTAGCGAAAAAAGTGTTTATATTATCTATGGCATCCATATGAGTTGGGCTAGTGTTTAGTAATTCTGTTTAAAAAATATTACTTTATATTTTATATTAACATTGATCTCGAGAATCTGTACATATCCTCTGCGTGTACCAATTATAAATAAGTTATTATAACACAGTTGTAAAAGTTTTAAGGATAATTTTATTAAGACAATATAGTAAAAGTTAATTGGTAGACGTATGTACACGCATATTAATTGTTTTATATACTCTGACATTTAGAATTTTATTCTAGACACATTCTAGATTATTTTTTTCTTGTTTATTAACAATCCTTTTGGGATTTATCGTATTCATGATTTAAAATTATAAAATGATGATTTTATAAATAATATTATACTTAAGTTAAATGATCTGATTAGGTTTTTCTGGATTTCCCCTAATCCTTGCAACAAATGTTGGATCATATTGTATGTATCCCAGCAAAGACTTAACTCAATGTAACTGACTATTCGAATGTGCTTGTACCTAGTTACTTGAATAAAGCATTTTTTGATTTGATTTGATTTGTACGCCTCCTAATCTCGCACCCCCTCACTCCTAACCCTGCACCGGAATTTATAGATGATCTTTCGGAGCGAGTATTTCCGAAAATATTCACTTGTAGGTAGGAAAATATTCATCTATTGAAAATTGTCGAAAAATAAATTTTTGGCTTCGGTTACATCTATGGACTGGAGTGCCCACCCTAAAATATATATTTTTTATTTAAACTATCAGACTAATATTCAAAATTTCATTTCTATACGTTTTGTAGTTTTTGAATAAAATGCCTGTGAGACGTGACAAAACTAATATAAGTGTTCCGTGTTTTACCATTTTCCTCGGTACCTACCCTTAAAAAGGCAATAATAAAAGACTGTAGGTACGTATTAAAATCTGGTCATGCCTGATCTGGCATATTTATGCCAACTGCAAACCTAGAATTTTTTTTTTTATAATCCATGAGTAAATGTAGTTTATAAAAAAATTAAATAAAAAAAGAACCGACTTCAAAATAAACTAAAAAGCCATAAATAATATTTTATGTACGGTACGGAACACATTTGAATCACCCTTTGAAGTCGGTGCCAAACCATTCATTTATTAACAACCGCGGCGGCGAGCCCTTAGTTGTTATCTACCTACATATATATTTAGTCGTAGTAATTCGTATTTTTGTTGAATAAACAACTTTATTTACTTACTTCAAGTTTGGCACCGACTTCAAAAGGTGATTCAAATGTATTCCGTACAATACATAAAAGATTATTTATGGCTTTTTAGTTTATTTTGAAGTCGGTTCTTTTTTTATTAAAAAAAATGTTTTTTTCTTTTTAGTGATGGATTTTAGTAGTGATATAAAGTATTTTTTAGAGCCCAGAATGGGAAGATTGAGGAGGCACTTTGCACGCGTCTCGAGACTTTGTTAGTAAGAAATGTAAAAGTTGGTTAATTCATTGTAGGTACCTTCCATCATCAGCTCAGCATGAAATGATGACATCCAGAGGAAAACAACTGATAACTTTAGAAAAATATATACAAAACATTGTTAGTGCCTATAATATTTGAGGGTTTCTCTCGATTTCCCTGGTATTCCATTATCTAATCCTGGCTTGGTGATAAGGAGACTACTTCAGGGACACACTAAAAAGAATATGACTAACAGTCTTAGCGTATGTACTTATAATAGATGATTTTCTTAAGAATTATCCTCTAACTCGTAACTGCTAAGGAGTTATACCTTCCGTCGTCAGCTCAGTATGATGAGATCATGACTACCATATGCAAATACTTAAATAGCTTAAGAAAATATATGAAAAACGTTATAAGTGCCTATAAAATTTGAGGATTGCCCTCGATTTCCCTGGGATCCCATCATCAGATCCCAACTTGGTGGCAATGGGACCACCTCCGGAGTATATCCTTTCAAATAAAAAAAGAATTTTTAAAATCGGTCCACAATTGGCGGACTAATCGGTGAACATACATAAAAAAATATACAATGGCCAGATTTTAATACGTACCTACAGTTTTTTATTATTGCCTTTTTAAGGGTAGGTACCGAGGAAAATGGAAAAACACGGAACATTTTTATTAGTTTTGTCACGTCTATCCGTCTGTCCGTGTGTCACAGGCATTTTATTCAAAAGTTTCAAAACGTATATAAATGAAATTTTGAATTTTAGTCTGATAGTTTAAATAAAAAAAATATATTTCTAGGGTGGGCACTCCAGTCCATAGATGTAACCAAAGCCAAAAAAATATTTTTCGACAATTTTCGATAGGTGAATATTTTCCTACCTACAAGTGAATATTTTCGGAAATACTCGCTCCGAAAGATCATCCATCAATTCCGGTGCAGGGTTAGGAGTGACGGGGTGGAGGGAGCGTGCAAATCAAATCAAATCAAAAAATGCTTAATTCCAGTAACTAGGTACAAGCACATTCGAATTGTCAGTTACATTGAGATAAGTTTTTGCTGGGAGACATACAATATGATCCAACATTTGTTGCAAGGATTAGGGAAAATCCATAAAACCTAATCAGATCATTCAACTTAAGTATAATATTATTGATAAAATCATCATTTTAAAATTTTAAATAATTAATACGATAAATCCCAAAAGGATAGTTAATAAAAAAGAAAAAATAATCTAGAATGTGTCTAGAATAAAATTCTAAATGTCAGAGTATATAAAACAATTAATATGCGTGTACATACGTATACCAATTTACTATTACAATATTGTCTCAATAAAATAAGTATTTTATTACAATAAAGCATAAAAATAAATATGTACAATTCAGCAAAAACTAAAATAAAACAAACGTAGAATAAAGACCCCACCCTGTATTGTACCTGGCTCAAAGGTGCCCATAATGCCAGCAGCGTTTCCTCGCTGAATGGCTATGGAGACCTGTTGAACCAGATATGACCCAGAGCGGGGATCGCCACCCCTGTTTCGTATTCGCCGGCCGAGTTCTTTAAGAAGCTCGCGAGCTTCGCAACCCAAGGGTCCCGCTAAAATTAGACTTAAAACTTGTACAACTGCGTTATAATAACTTATTTATAATTGGTACACGCAGAGGATATGTACAGATTCTCCAGATCAATGTTAATATAAAATATAAACAAATATTTTTTTCAGAGATGTAAAAGGTCTCTAGGCGTCACGACATGCAATAAAATTAAATAATAATATTTTCATTGAAATCTACTGAGATGTATAAGGTCTCTTAGGGGTCAAAGTAATTATTATGAATATACATTAAAAATAATTACTATTAAATCCAAATTTCTTAGAGATGTTTATGGTCTCTAGGCGTAAATCCTCAGAAATGTTTAACGTTATACCTCTATAAGCAAAACCAAACAAATATTAAACTAAGTTTCTTAGAGATGTGTACAGTCTCTTAATCAAATAAAAAATAATTAAATTAAATTCAGGATGAAGTCTCTCACGTCAGTTCATTAAACACTGGTAGGCAGTTACTAGGTATACAATTAATTTGGCCCTTGCTAGCATGAACAGACCGGACCCCACAAACGGCACCCGTTCACGAGCATGACGCATAGATATGCGTGCAGCCATTGCCTCCCTCAACCATATTTTAGGGAAGGTTGCGACCCGATCAACGACGCCACCGTAAGCCACCTTTAAGCGAGCATGACATGCTCACACTGCCACACAACAAATGTGCTCTCATGTTACATTAAATGCGAACTATTATTCCCTCTTAAAATAATGCTTACTTTACATACACAAGACTAAACTACTGGCTTAAAGACATCTTTATCGTCTAATAAGTCATTTACAGTATAATACGCCTTATTTAGTAGGTGACGTTTAATGTGCGACTTAAATTTGCTGCTAGGTAAATTCACTACATCGGTAGGTATTTTGTTATAGAAGCGTACACAGTTCACCACGAACGAAGTTTCTACCTTGCGGAGACGATGAGCAGGCATGGCAAGCTTGTTCTTTTTTCTTGTATTGTAGTGGTGAATGTCACTGTTGTTCTTGAAATCATGTTGATTATTCCGAACATACATAATATTCTCAAGAATATACTGAGATGCCACGGTGAGAATATTGGTTTCCCTGATTTTTTTTCTCCGTGATACATCAGTACCTGGATTAATATCATCATAATAAAGTTAATTTTGGACCCGGGTATGTCCTAAAACTACGCCCGGACACGGGTATGTCCTAATACTACGTCCAAGACCACCGTAGGATGGGCAGCAGCATCCTCTTTGGACGGTGTAAGTTACTGCGATCGCCAACCCGCCTGCCAAGCGTGGCGATTACGGCATTTCCCTCCAATGAAAAGGTACAAGAAAGCCACGGCCTCGAGGTCCGGCGACCCCCGGTGCTCTGGCTACGGTAGTGGTCAGAGTACTGGCGGGGTCAGGGGTGCAAAGAAACTCCGGCAAAGATCTGGCTACCACCACCGACGACCTCTGGCCCTGGCAACATATAATATGCGCACACTGCGGACCGATGAGAAGATTACAGCACTCGAAGAAGAATTAAGCAAGTTACGGTGGCTTATTGTCGGGTTATCGGAAGTCCGAAGAGAGGGAGAGGACTCGATTATCCTGCAATCAGGTAACCTGCTTTATTTCCGGGAGGGTGACCAACAGTCCCAGGGTGGTGTCGGGTTCATCGTCCACAAGTCTCTCGTGAATAACGTGGTCAAGATCGACAGTGTGTCGACGAGGGTAGCGTACCTGATACTCAGAATTACCAAACGGTATTCGCTGAAGGTCATACAGGTATACGCTCCAACGTCGACACACCCCGACGATGAGGTGGAGGCTATGTATATGAGGATATTTCCAAAGCCATGCATACCTCCAAAACTCACTACACCGTTGTCATGGGGGACTTTAACGTAAAACTGGGTACACGAAGCGACGGTGAGGCTGAAAATGGGACCATTTGGTTTTGGAAATCGGAACACACGGGGCCAGACGCTTGCGGACTTCATGGAGAAGGAAGGACTCTATATGATGAATTCATTCTTCAAGAAGCGCCCTCACCGCAAGTGGACCTGGTTGTGGGCACATCACTTATGGCGATTTCGGTGTTTATTAAAGTAGAACAAGCATTTACACTCGAAAATCATCATTTAGTGAAGAGAAACTGATGATGAAGACACAAGCCACCAGTCACTAATAAGGGCTCAACAAGTGTTATTTAATTCACTAATCGCAATATAACTCTTTATCATATTTTGCTTAGAGGCAGAAGTTAGTCAAGATCAGGATAGTGAAGGGGAGCTGACAGTGGAGAACCAGAGAACTCCTTAACGGTTAAGAGTTACAGGATAATTCTTAAAAAATACATGTATTATAGTTACGTACGTTAAGACTGTTAGTCATATTCTTTATAGTGTGTCTCTAAGGTAGTCTCTTTATCACCAAGTCAGGATCTGATGATGGGATCCCAGGGAAATCGAGATAAATCCTCAAATATTATAGGCACTAACAATGTTTTGTATATATTTTTCTAAAGTTATTCAGTTATTTTCGTCTGCTTGTCATCATTTAATGATGCTGCGCTGATGATGGAAGGTACAAGTCCTTATTAACGGTCCATAGTTGCGAGATAATTCTTTAAATATTATGAGTAAGTTGAGACTGTTAGTCGTATTCTTTTTTAACCAGCAAGCTACTGGACTTAACCATTTTGACCTGGCCAATTCTTATAATTTAGATTTTTATTTACAATCAAATCCTTCTCAATCTTCCCCTTTTGGGCTCTACAAATACTTTATATCACTAAAATCCACCACTAAAAGGCAAAAAATAAAAAAATTAAAATAAAAAAAGAACCGACTTCAAAATAAACTATAAAGCCAAAAATAATCTTTAATGTACGGTACGGATCACATTTGAATCACCTTTTGAAGTCGGTGCCAAACCTGATGTAAAGTTCTGTATTCAACAAAAATACGAATTACTATAACTAAATATATAGGTAGGTAATAACTAAAGGCTCGCCGCTGCGGTTCTTGCGTGCCATCTGTGTTAATAGTAATAAAAGAATGGCACCGACTTCAAAAGGTGATTCAAATGTGATCCGTACCATACATAAAATATTATTTTTGGCTTTTTAGTTTATTTTGACGCCGGTTCTTTTTTTTTCTTTTTTTTATACTTTAAGAATGGACTTCGCCACTCAACTTTAAGGCTCATAAAAGTCATAAAACAAACTACACATCTTAAGTACCGACTCAATTTTTTTAAAATATGTGTGAGTATATATAATACGAAGCATTCTAAAAAAAATTTGCCTCACTCTCTCAGCAAAATCGCATTTTGCACACTGTTAACTCGCAGCAAACCCTGCAGTTTTTGCTGCGAGCTATGTACAGGGAATACTGTATGAGTAGTCTTATTGAGAAGTACGTATACTTAGGTCCAATAACACGATGTCCTGTTAGTTTTAAAGGCTGACTAATCGAGCATTAATAATTAACAGTCCATGGCGGAATTACACCATAATCTTATTTCTTTTACTTACCTTTTTCTCTCAGAGCTATCAAGACGGCTCCCGGCTCGAGAGATAATATTGCGTTTAATGGCATCATCTATGTTAATATGATACGGAACAGATTGTATCGTTTTATGAATGCCTCCCTCTTTCATATATAGAAGCAATAGGTGGCGCGGATGCGAAGAAGTATTTGTTACCGGCATTTATCTAGATGTTGCTTCATGTATAATTACTATAATTCCAACCCGAAATACAAGATGGAAGGCAAGCGAATTGACTATTTTTGCTTTGACGATTTTTGCTCGAAAATATCCCCATTAATATAGTAAAAACAGCCCTAGAAGATGTTTGTTATTAATTTCACAACCTGTTGTACACGTAATGTTATCAAATAAAAATGAGGCGCAATTTTCATTTAGTCGGTTGTACAGTAATAGTCCGGGAGCCGACTGCAAAAAACCCTACCTGATACTAAAATAGAATATACCTACTCTGTAGAGGTAGCTGAGTTTTAGTAGCTTCAACTGCTCTTGGTCGGCCGCGGCTTTACTTGGCAAATTTTGCCCAAATGGCAAAAAAGTAGTAAAAAAATTCATCAAAAAAAACCTCATTGAAAAATAGAATGAATCTTGTATGGTAGAATAGAGGCCTTTGAGGACAGTAAAAAAAAAGTGGTCGGCCAAATCCTGTGTTGGGAGGTTCTTATATCCAGCCGAATTTGTGGTACTACGTGACGGCTGCATTTTACCTCATCGAAAAATAGAATGAAAAAAAAACGGATTGTAATCGCTAAATTAAACCTGTTGACGTATGTCTCGGTCGGTCTCACCTTAGCCTGACAGTTTTTGCAGACCGACCACATTTATAAAAAAAAAACATTAATATTTAATATGGTTTCTTCTTTGCTTAAACTGAACTAAAATTAATAAACAAATATATTTTTATTTCAATATAGAAAATATGGTTTCTTCATTGCTTAAACGGAACTAACTAATAAGGCTTAATTTATTTTATTTATTAAGGAACAACAACAGAATTACAGAACTTATGATACTAAACTTACAGAACTATAAACAAAGCTAATGAAAGATGTCCACAGCAATAAAAAATACTGGAAATGCTATATTTAATTAATTAATCAATTAATAAGTAAGAGTATATTAATATAGTCATAACTATGCCGACCTACAAAATACACTAGCCAGTAAAAAAAAAAACATGCCACTAACATAACAAGGTCATAAATAAATAAGTGCGTGGAGGGCTTAGAGGGCTTTACAAAAACGTAATGCTGCAATTTGAGACCGAAACCTATGAGATTGTAGGAAAAGAGGCTTCATTAGTTCGATATTTCGAATTCTTGTCTCGAAGATTTGGCGCCCCCATGAAACTGACGCCCTTAATAAATCCCAAAGACAGTCACTGAAAATGGCAGGCATTGATTTAAAAGAGGACTGTTTCTCTAACGGTCAATTTTACGTCGCATGTTCCAGGATGAGTTCGGCCAGCAGTCTGGTCATCGTAACCCCCAAAAGAATCGCCGCTAATGTTGTTTATAAAAAGGTATTGCGCTAAGGTCACCAGCTTATTTTTTTTTTCTCTTTTCAGCCCCGTGACTATGTCCACGTGGATTTTTCCCTTTTATCACACAAAATTGTACCCACTGTACTATTTTCTTAGTGCTTCTTTATGTCATATACATATATTAGGTGTACCAAATTTTTAATTCCTATATTTAGCGATTCGTGCTATTAGTCGTCTATCAGCACATTAAAAGTTGATGTAGTACTTAATTATAGTTTTCAAGCTTCTTACGCAATTTAGAGAATAGGGTACATGCATGACATTTTTGCATCGCTTTTCTTAACTAAATATCTAAATACCGTAAAAACTATTTCAAAATGTGAAATTAAAATTAGAATCGGCCAAGAAATACGCATAATATAGCCATTTTAAATTAGTAATTAGACAGAGAGGTTCGATATGCACTGTTACGCCACAGTGCACTTCGGCCATATAAACTCCATATTAAATTCTGTTTTGCAAGAAAGAGATAGAATGAAATGTTTGATGGCTTATATCTTGGTTATTTTTATAGCTATTCGAAAAAATATTTTTGTCTACTGTTTTTTACATGAATGAGCTTTTAATAAAGCAAAAATAAAAAAATCATGCATAATCCCTATTGCAACATTCTATAATAATAATATTTAATTGCTCTCATATTAGCCTGTAGACCAAAATACTAATCGCATCATTGAATTCACTTCTGTGCATTACGTTTCAGCTGGTGCACAATTCAACACATTTTAGGCTTTAGTATATTTTTTGCTATGCCTTAAAATACTATATTTTTGAAACGCTGAGGTACCTTTTAGAACAATTATATTTAGGCTGGTGTCGAGAACTCCGCATGTCTCTTCTTCTTATAGTCTGGCAGGCGTTTAAAGTGGCCTTGCCTTCTTATGAAATAATGTTCAATCCCCATGTCGCTTTTGGTTATTTCTAACAAAGATAAACGGTACATTGATTTAAACTTACATGATCTTCACTCATTATCACAACACAGCAATGTTCCTTCGACACCATGGACGTAACGCGGTGTCCGAGTTTCGAAGAATTACCACCGAAAGGTAATTATAATTAAATAAATCATATTTATACGCGATTAAGCCCCGTTTTGCTGTGTTGTGATAATAAGATAAACGATATCGGACCACAGACAGAAATAAGTAGACCTCATTTATATCTTTGTTTTCTTCAAAAATCTACGCGGACGAAGTCACTGGCGCCCGCTAGTACTTCGATAAAACTTTTAAACAAACGCTACCGCTATCGCTAAATAAATGCTACCTAGTTTCTTCTACGCTTCAATTATGAAAAAACACAACAGTTTTTAAAACATACCTAATCATGAATATTTCTTACTGCCAGGTAAACCAACGTAATATGTAAACATAATTGGGTGATAAGAATCAGGTATACATTTTCTTATCTTAAGGAAAACGAAACTTCCTAATCCTATTGTACGAGAATGCTCAATTGCAAGGCGATCCAGCAAAAGGGACCGGGTTCTGTAGCTTTTTCGCCCCTGGTAGGGACATAAAATTATTCCTCATGATACGAGTAGGTACCATAAGCGTCCGACGCATGTTGTTAGAAGTAAGGACAGGTGCATTTGAAATGAAACTATATTGATTTGCTCTATTTTTATGTATTCATTCAGACAACGGTACACGGTGACAATAACGAACTTAAACATTTTACATCACTAAAAGTAATCGACTGAAACAGTTAAGATACAATTTCAATGTATAAATGATCACTAAAAGACTGAACGATGTTACACGCGGAAATGTGTGAACTTCATCCATTTATAATAAACTGTTAAACACCAATTTTTTTATGAATAATTGTACTTGACATATATATCGACAACGAATTGGTTATGTTTCTGCTCCGAACGAACGTATCAAATTACGAATACTTGACAAAAGACTAAAGAGATAAAGGCATGTAGGTAATATGCTTGTATTTACCAAATATACATAGGAATAAAGGCCTGAACGCCCATGGAACAATTACTGAAACTAATCACTCACATTGTAAAAGTAGAAATGTCCACACGGAAATCATCAGTGATTATTGTATCAAATGTAGTTTGGCTAGGATCTCATTTATTTATTTCAAAATGATACATAATTGAATCATAATCTGTAAATAACTTTTTCAACACACTTGCTCGAAAAGTGGCACCCATAACACCGTTTTTATGGTTGTTTATATTTTATATTAACATTGATCTGGAGAATTTGTACATCTCCTCTGCGTGTATCAATTATAAATTAGTTATAACACAATTGTAAAAGTTTTAAGTATGATTAAGACAATATTGTAATAGTTAATTGGTACACGCATATTAATTGTTTTATATACTCTGACATTTAGAATTTTATTCTAGACACATCCTAGATTTTTTTCTTTTTTATTGACAATCCTTTTGGGATTTATCTTATTAATTATTTTAATTTTTAAAATGATGTGTTTATCAATAATAAGTAAGTATTATACTTAAGTTAAATGATCAGATTAGGTTTTACTGGGTTTTCCCTAATCCTTGCAACAAATATTGGATCATATTATATGTTTCCCAGCAAAGACTTCTCTCATTGTAACTGACAATTCGAAAGTGCTTGTATCTAAGCCCACTTGAATAAAGGATATTTTGATTTGATTGATTTGATTTGTAAGCCACTTCATTAAACACGAGTGTTTTTAACGGTAGGTACAGTCAAGGGAAAAAATAAGCAAACATCACAAAATCTCATAAATATGTAACCAAACCTTATTACTATAATATTTGAGAACTTTTGGCGTGCAAAATGTAACAAAATAACATGTGTTTGTATTAAATTGATATACTTATATTTTATTATTAATATTTGGCTGATTGGTGGCTTAGTCCTTGCCTACTACATAGCTCTGGAGCGCGCATAGACAATGCACCGGCCGCAGCACGCCATTTTGATTTAATTTGACATATTTACACATAATTAAAAATGTCAATAAAGAGTAAATAATTTGAGGCAACGAAATGTATATTATAATTGTGTACGTTAAAGTACTGAATGAAGACGGATAATCTAACTGAAACTTTCGGACTAGAGGATTGTGTTTACCCAAGCCGACGAAATTTTATTTACTTGAAAGTAAGGTACGATTTTTCCTTCTTTCTTCGCAAGTGTGTTGAAAAACGTCGTATGTACCGCGTGTGCATTGTTCATTACACTCTTGTCTCCGACTTTGGCTGTACGAGTACGATAGCTTCGAGTGTAGTTACCAAAACGTAGCAAACACGTATCATAGTTTACTATTATGAAATAATAAAAACATATTAAGCAGCGTTCGTTTGGTAAGCAGCATTCGTTAGAATCTGTATAATATATTTATGCTTATCGATAGTAAAAGCCGTTAATAAAGTTGTTTTGTAAAATAATAAACATAATAGACAATTAATTAATAAGGAACACAGATGTTGAAAATAAGAAAAATCTTAACAACTTTTAATTGAAACCGTAACGTAACTTCTATAACGACGATAATTATAGCGACCTATTTCTTCATCTATATTACAATAATAAAATGAACAGACATACTTGCTTCCTTTAAAGTAAAGATACCATTAATAAATCATCGGTGTCGTGATTTGGATTCTCCTGTGATATGTAATTACAATAGTAGGTATTATATTACACAGGGTTACCTGGCTCATAACAACATATTCTGAGCTGCATCATACTGCTGTGAGGCATCATGAATACACCTATGTTATGATACATCATTAAAGAGATATCAAATATTATTGAGGCATATCACTATCGTAGTGGTTGCCGTTGTTTCATAAGGCTCTTATAAATACATCGCAGGAGAACCCAATATTTATTTGTAATGATATGCAATCTAAAATCTTTTGTTGCACTGAAAGCAATGGTACTTATGACTGTAGGTTTTATAATTGATACCTACCAAAATCATCTCTAGAAACTTACTTACTAAACATATACGGAATCGAGAAATCATAAACGGAAATACAATATTTTCACATTTTTGGTAAATTGCCATTTTTGTCATCTTTTGTTTTGCAACAAAGGTAGGTATCAACTTACAAATATATATTTTGAGCCCAGAACGGCTTTAAAATTATGTCATTTTAAACTAAACAAATAAATAATAAATTGTGTTATACAGTTAAACTTAGCAATAGTGTCCTCTATAAAGTGAACATATTGGAGAACAATTATTGTTCTTTATATTAAAAATATTATAGTTTTATATCACAAATCAGATAAGAAGGTATAATAGTCATGACGTTACCAGGCCCCGGCGGCGAGAAGCCCGCCGGTACCTTGTGATCATCGTACATGGGTATTTAAAAACAAAAAATAATGTCTAGTATGTATACATGTATATTATAACCAAAACCGTTTTTTAGGCAGTGAACGTAAATGAGCATGACAGTCTCAGGGATCCGACGTGGCCCCCCGGGCGCTTGTGCTGTCATTTTTCAGGAAGAACGGACTTTTTATATAGGTACTAAATGACCACTAACAGTTATTAACAGAGATATGGTATGAACACCTTGCTCCCGTGTAAATGAATGAGAGAGATATATTTATAGCTCATCGCTGGCTGTTCACACCGCCGGCGATTTATCTCTCTCTTTTATTTACACGGGAGCGATTATCTTTTGTTCGTTTCTTGGGCGAGAAAATAGCCGATAGCTCATCGCTTATCGCCGGCGGTGGGACAAGTGCCTTATCATGATTTAAGTCTACGCTTTAGCACTTTCAATAAGTTAGCGGTTCTAGGAAACGCAAAATGAAGGAGATTCTCATGAAACCCATCGTAGATGTAAAGCTGTATATGCTCTAACGAGTGCACAATAGTCTAATATATATATATATATATATATATATATACACCTTAATGAGAATTACGGTTACGAGTTAGTTACTATTTGGGTTTTGCACTCATAGATACTTCGACTTCTGCAGGTATTATTAAATTCCTCAGAAAATAAAATATTTTGAGAAAGCTAATCTTTGTGTGTGTGAAATGAGTGCATCAATGCAAAGTGATATTACATTACCGATGGATCAGAACGCGCGTGCCTGTGCGACTTCATTCGTTCAAAATGTTTCAATAAATGGCATTGCCCTATTGCGTGTTTTCTCATAGGTGCTCGTTGTCACCTGAGATATCCAAGTTATATCTCACTTATGCAATGATGCCTACATCACCAAAATAATATCTTCTTAGAAGTTAAAGTTTACACCTGTTACCAAGAAAAAGGTTTCAAAAAAGAGCACACGGGCCATGTAGTACAGATGAACGTAACGTACTGTGTACCGCTTATTAGTGGTGTCCAAGCCCTAAATGGCAGCAGGCCTCGACACTGGCAGAGGCGAGGCGCAAGCGCAAGCGCCCGAAGACGCGGCGCCGCATAGCAAGCACGCTTGCTTTGCTCCTTTACGTTCACTACCTGAGTAACTGTGTACAATAATACTATCAGTAAAATTTACTTATCTATCACGAAAATAACATAGTTACTTATTTATGTAATTGAAATGTATATACTTTTACCAGTACAATAAATTAATTAATGTTTAATTATAACTACAGAATCCACATGTGATACGAAATGAACCTTTAAAGATTCAGTTCAAACGAATGGCACTTTGCTATGTCTGCATTATCTCTCAATGGAATCAAATCAAGTGATTGTATATAAAGAAAAATATATAATTAATTTTGATGCCGAATATTCAGCTAACGCTTGCCTGTCAGGGTATAACCACATCGGCCAAATATATAATTTAATTTATATTTTTCTATAATAATAGTCATATGTATTTAATTTTATATAATAATTTTGAATTTTCATTAGTCTAACGTTTTATAGTTAAGCACGTTAGAGCGCGCGACGAGCGGAGCGGCCCGCGACCGGCGCGCGCGTCGCTCCCCGCGCGCCTCTAGTCGATCTTCGCCGCACCCGTCCCAACACTTACTGTGGTCAAAAATTTGGAAGGCACTTTCTACTTTTTTCAAAAATTTTAAATTACTTTTTGAACACATTAGCCTAGACTTAGACAATAGAAAATATGCGTAGTAACATTTACCAAAATTTACGCAATTCATCCGAAACGTATAGGCCATTATATAACTTTCTTTTTTCCTATATTAAACGTTATTTCCAAAAGGATAGCCAAATAGTTTCAACACTAGATCTGAATCGCAAATGTACTTTTTTAATAATTTGGTCTTTTTTTATATACTAATTCCAAACTTGAACCGAATCGATAATCCAAATCCCAAATAATAGTGAAGTATCAAGGCCACTTGGAGACTTATTTTACATGCTCGCGTCCGCGACGAGAGCCCAGAGTCAACTCGCCGGACGCTCGATCGCCCGCCCACAAACGTTAATTAATCATGGTATACCCTTGCGGCAAGAAGGTCAGGACTCTAACAATTTCCCACCAAAACTATGAAACAAAGCAACTTTGCGTCCAGGAAGTCGTCAATAAAACAAATTTGTACATATACACCTCAGAGTAGTCGAAGTCACCCCGGCGGCGCCGGCTCGACTCGGCTGGCGAATCATCTCAAGATCGTAGATTAAATATGTCGTCAGCGTTAATATATTCTGACTGATCGCTACTAATAGTCATATACATTAAGCTAATCTAAGAAAATTGAAATGTATAATCTAGCTACACATAGGTAGGGCAGCAGACGCTCGAATGGTTTCACATCCAATGCTTGGCGATTGTGCTCTTATAACTAATCGGGCTCCTGCCTCCGCACATTAACAGACGCAAATCATACTGAAAGATAACGGGGGTGTCCCAGGGGACATTCTTTAGTGGAAATAATGACAATGAGGAAACAAGCAGCCCTAGATGGGCGTTAATGTGTGGAGGTCCGTCGGACCCTGCACGTCTAAGTTAGCCTAACATTTGGAACGTCACTACTCGCTAATGATACATCTATTTTACATTTGGCGATCACTAAGTCTGCCGTGACACTCGCGCGCGGGCGCCCGACGCCTCCATAGTTGCCTCCTCACAGCTATCGTCTCTTCAGACTCGAACATGCGTTATATTCAACATCTATCAATAAAAATGCACTGACACGTATTACAACTATTACGTCAAAGTTTGAGATTGATATTATAGACATATTAATCAAAATTCAAATAAGTAATGCCTCTTTGGAGTAAGTAGAATTAACAAGAGTTGTAAGATTATCTAAGACACAAAGACACATAATATGTAATAACGACTCTATGGCTATGTTATTACCTAGTGACCTGTATAAGAAACATTTATTGAAATTATGAAATGTGGGGAAGCCCGCTTTTATTATGTAGTACCGCCCAAAATCTTGGAGTACATAAGGGCAAGTAAGTTTCTGTTACTGCTGTGTAATGGGAATCTAGGTCACATTAATTAGATTTTAGACCCATTTGCAAAGAGTTGTATGAAGTTTTGTTTAGAATTTAGGAGGAATCAGTGAAGTTGCATGAAATGAGGCAGCGAGTTAAGTGTATTTGTGTGGATTATGAAGGAGCCTCGTGGCTACGACAGGCGCTCGGCCCCACGGCGTGCGGAGTGTGGCGAGGGAACTGAGGCTGCGCGAGGCCGCGGGCGGCGCGGGAGTGCGCGGCGCGGACAAGCGGCAACAGCGCCTCGCTACCACTGCTACTTGATAAATTGACATCGATCTGACGACGAAAACATACATCTATATTTCATTTAACATTATCTCTAACACTAATTCATATTTTTTGTCTTAATCGTTATTTGATGAATAGGTATACCGAACAGTCTTTTTTGAATCGGGCCAAATATTTAAAATTTTGATCTCCCTACACTCATGATTGGGTCTAATTTGTATTGATAATTATTTAGTTAATTTAAGCTTACACAGTACGTTTGACATTCTACTTATGAGTAGATAATAATAAAACGGCGAGGTGGACCCACGACCTGGACTACGCTGCTTTCATTTAAAAGACAATTCTAATGTAATAGCAATCCATAGTACAGTCAAAGGCCCTAAAATTAGGATATAATTTTTTGTATATATCCAACCACAAATATTTCAAAAAGATACACTCTCAACATCAACTCTACCGGTTCGATGAGTTTTATTAGATACTTATACATATATATATATGACATTTTGTGATCTCTTTACCGTTGGCTGTACGTCGCTGTACCACTAAATATCTGTTGACGTTAGAGCGCGGCGGCAGTCTGGGGCTCGGGATCCACCTTTATAGATATTGACAGAACTTTACTTCAAAATGTCACTGGAACACAACTACATAATCCACAAGGTGAACAAAAATCAGATTAAACTAAAATAATCTTAACAGAAAATTGAATAACTAAACAACAAGCATTATATTGCACAGCGAGTCCATTTTAAAATAAATATGATTCAACATAACCCCCAAAACTGCAAGTCGGCGTGTGGTCGTATGTCGCGAGAAATGGAATGTGTGTAGAAAACATCCATTTGCGCTTAGAAGTAGCCGACGGAGTTGCGGTTCGGAACGAAATATGGGTAAGCGGGCAGCGGCGGCGGCTGCACGCCGACCGGAGCGGGCGCGGCCGGCGGCACCTGCGGGGCCGTGCCCGCCGCCTCGCTTCAGATGTTTTCCGCACGCGCCTCCGAGGGCGGCGGCTCCATCTTCACTGGCACCGGCGACGAGAGATCTTTACCGTTCTTCGCAATCGGGATGGGTGTCTTAGGAGGGCCCATCTCTGTAATCTCGGCGACGTCGCGGTCGTAGCGGCTGTCAGGTCTCGGCGAAGCGAACGGTCGGAATGGATCGGATGGTTTCGGAGGTTCCAAAGCGTGTCCGGGCGGAGGCGGGGAACACAACGGGGATTCGAGTCCGGCCGACAGCGGCGACGGCAGCCGCGGCGACTGCAGAGGCAGTGGCGGCAGGCCGAGGTGTGACGGGTGGTCGGGCGGCCGCTGCGCAGCCACCACCATGTTGCACATCTGCCGCCGGAGACCGTGCGCTACAGCAGCCACGGCGGCGGCGGCGGCGGCGTTGGGGGAAACGCCTCCCTCCCGCCCGTTGCCGCACGCCACCGGCCCGTATGCATTTGGCACCGTTATTCCATCCTGAAACGCACATACGTCAACGCTGTAACATTTCGTTAATTTCAGCACAATTAAAGGAAATCGCATCGAGCAGGCTATACAACAAAGATTTTAGTAAGGCATTTGCGTGGTGCGGAGCCTGACACGACAAGGGAACATGGCAGACAACGTTCGCGTTGCGTCCATAGTTATGTAGATAGATGTACGCTGTTGGAATCGCAGTCGTCGATACTGACCGTGATTGCGGGATAGACCGGCAACGCCTCCTCCTTGATGTGGTGCGTTGTGTGGGCGTGCGTGTCGCGGAAAACGACGGCGCGGATGACGCCGCGGATGTGTTCGTCCGGCCACACGCCCAGCAGGATTCGCTGCGGGCGCCCGCGCCCCTTAGGCCTCAAATCTGCAACGGTACCCAATAGTAAAAGGTGAACAGACCAAGCTTTACCATTCCAGCCCCTTTAATCCTGACCGTATTCATGTAGGTAGGTACTTAAATTCCTACTCATAAAGTAATTTGTATTAATAAATAATTGACAGTGTCAACGACACATAGTTACAGTCCGTCACCTGCTATGTTATCGGAAAAAAATAAAGCACTTACAAATATTTGACACAATTATATTCTTGTCTACCTCATGATTAGTTATTTTTGAATGCTTTATTCAATTATGATAATGCAGATGGTCAATACAGTTGGACTACATTTTGAAAAGTCATTTTACTCAAAAAAGTTTAATCATAATTCATGTAAAATAATGCAGCAATAATTTTCCTACGTTTGAAATAGTTGCTGAGCTAGCAATAGTCGCGAGTCGTTATCGAGCCGACGGTGGATGATTAATTTCTGTTTAGCACATGATATGTATCAGTACACTTCCCGTGCTGATCAGTGATTTGTTCAGAACTTAAAGGAGAACGAAATGAAATAATGAAATAATGATCTTTATTCTGTAAGTAGGCCACAAGGGCACTTTTACAAGTCTGACTCTACGGCGTTTCCCAAGAGGAGACCACTGAAGGGAAGAAAGCCGAAACAAACTCAACAGTCAGTAATTTTTTCGAAATCAGAAGTTACGCGAACGTCAGAGTTAATACCTATTTTATTTATTTGCAATTACTTAACTAAAAACCTAATTGATAAGAATAGTAGTATTTTTTGTCCCAGTTTCTTTTGAACACTATATTTTATTTTGTCTGGGGGCACGGCAGTGCCCCCGCCAAGTCGAGCTAAAAGCGGCACGCCCGTTGCTTTTCTCGAAGCAGTTTAGGGCATTTTCGACCCCTTAAACCATAAGTTCGTTATGGATAAAACTAGAAGTCTGAACTTTCAGTAACCAAGCAGGCATTGTATAAACACAGTATAATTCAAATTTCTGTCAATATGAAGCAGTAGTTTAAAAATTATAACAAGTCAAAGTTTCTTAATTTTGTCAGTCACACACCGATCATAAAAAGTCCAAGGTATTTTTAGCAAACATAGAAGCTTCAAATTTAGAATACAATTAGTGTTTAGTGTATAAATCAACAAAAAACTCAAATATTTGGTAATTTCGGTCAAGCTTTCTAGATACATCAATTGCATAAATAACTTTGTAGGCTTATATAAATATATAGGATTACAAAATTACATTTGCAGTGAATGAATCAGTGTAATACGTTAATAACTACACTGATTCATACAAATATAATACATATAATGGAATAATAGGTGTAGATAGGTTCCGAGATATAATTTTGTTCGCAGGTACACCCAAGGCCAAAAGTATGGAAACAAGCTTATATGACGATAAAAACTTGTGATTTTCATTTAACCAATATTTTTGTTTAAAACAAAAAAATATTAATAACATTTTACTTAAATTTCTATTAGTATTCCTTTAACCAAGATCAGTCCTTTGAAGACTAGGATTCAAGCTTGTTTAACTTATTTGAGTGTTGGCAGCATTACTTTTTCCTATGGAATGTAATACTACTCATTGATAATTACAAAATATAACAGTAAATATGATAACAGAATATTAAGATAACCCAAACTCTGCTTACGGAAACTGCCTGTTCAACATTTTGTAGAAAGGGAATCAAACGGGGCCATGAGTTCCTTTTTCCCAAAGTTACATTCTGATATTTTTCTGCAATGATGAATGGATGTTTTATAGTTTGGGTCTTTCGAGATGTATAATGTAAGTTTTTAGGTACCAATACAGCTATAAATAAATAAATAAATGGGAACTTTAAATATTAAAGGAAACAACTTTGATACCATACTTTTGGCCTGGCGTGTAACTTGTAAAATGTCAACGGAATGAAAAAGCAACAATGGGAAGTCTTAATATGAAGTTATCATCATCATCATTACAAAAATAAGAAAAGCTCATAACATAGAGAGTGGGCTTTAAGAAAATCCGTCGTTGGTATTGAAGAAGTAGAAGGTACCGGAAACGAAAAAAGTAGGACCATCTACAAAAAGAAATGAGATCCCATCAAAAACATATCTTGTAAAAAAAACCAAGTCCCGCAACTCAGTTCTTCTACCGTAAAAAGTTGTGAGATCCATGTTATACCAAGTCGGTTAATTTATTCAGTCTACTTAAAGGTCCTTCTGTCTTAAGTTATTACGTAAATAGCTCACCTAATAACATCTTATAGCGACCATATCAATATTAAAAATCTTTTATGTTTTAAATATATATATTGACTTGGCAATATGGTCATGGATCTCACAACTTTCTACGGTAGGAGAACTGAGATGCGAGACTTGTTTTTTTTACATGTTATGTTTTTGAATGGGTATAAAATACAAAAAGAAAGAGTAATGTTAAAAATTGTTTTTTGAAATAAAATAATCAAAAGAAATGTCGGGTTTCCGTCTTTAATCAAGATTAATTTATTAACCGCAGAAAATACGTTCTTCATAAGAACTAACACTAAAGTAAGCAGGTAGGTTATAGATTATGGTGTAGAGTGTAGACAAAAGGAGGGTTACGATTTTCCTCCTCTGCAGGCAAAGTTACGGGTTAATCATCACATACAATTTATTTGTGGGAATGGTTTAAGCATTGCTGCATTTACATCACAAAAGTAAAGCACCTAGACTACATTTAGAGTCAGCTTCACTTCCAGAACTCTAGAGCTTAACAATTTGGATCAGGGACTGGAACCGGTTTTTTTTTAAACTTCTAACGTACACGCAAATTCTGGAATGTTTTAAAACTATATTTAGGAGAAGGGAAATTAATCCCAAACCACCTGATTCAAGTTCTAGAATTTAAGAAGAATAAAATATACGAAAATCTCGTAACTGAACGAAAAACCGAATTGTTATTTCGGATATTTTGTATGAAAAAAATACCGGTTCCGATCCCTGATTTGGATATTTTCACGTTGCTTTACGGCTCTCGGCATGTTGCGTATTTGGATTTTCAGTAGTCTTAATTTATTTTAACACCCTGGATGTAACTTTGACAACAGACGTTATATATTAAGTCATTAAATGTCACCAATGCAACGAGAAATCAATACTAACCATTTATTTCGCGATTATAAAAGAAAATACCAAAAATCTACAATGATGCAAGAAAAATCATTTTAAATACGATTAAGGAACGTCAGAAGAAAAACGAAGGATTAAGTTGTAATCTATACTTAAATTTTTAAAAATGAAATGTGTGCATGTGTCGTTGTGGCTTCATCACGCCAAATCGGCTATACAGATTTCAACTATTTTTGGTGCACGGGTATTTGCGAAGAAAAAGTCATAACCTTATTACCCGACTACGCTGTCGAAAAAAAGAGGTATTTTCGACAAGGTATTCGGGTAAAAATGTTCTATAACGATCTGTGATTACCCAGCTACCCGTGCACCAAAAATAGTTGAAATCTGTTTTATTCCTCTAGTTCAATATAAATGTTTAAAAATAGCTTGTTAACAAGACCGATACTGACATTTTATTTTGATTTTATAACGCAGTCGTATTCGTGTTTTTTTTTTTTAATTTCTGTCAAATTCGACACGTTGTTCGGTACATTAACAGAAGCTACCTGGTATATTGCTTTTTATTAAAATCGAAAAAAAAGGCTTTTTTGTTTTCATACATATTACAGTTTCTAAGGTTCCTTAGAGTTACACAAAAGTCAGTGTCAACTATGACAAAGTTTAAATTTCATACATGACAGTACATGCCAACACGTAGCTTAGTGGTAGATATTTTGGGGGAGTGTGGGGTTCCAGGTTCAAATCTCAATAACTTAATTATTCGATTTTTCTTTTTCTTTATTTTTTTACTGTTATCTACCTCTGATAGATTAGTGGGAAGTCAGATTATTATTTGAAAGTAATTTCTAATGATTTCTTATTCCTGAAAGTAACTTGACGTTGACATTCAAGTTTCCAAAATATTCGGCTGTTGTCGGGGATGCCGAGATAACACAAGGACCAATAATAGATCTGGTAACCGTAACCTAGTGATCATTGTTATAACGTGACTATGGTAACGTCCTCGACATTTTAAGCATACGGGTGTTGTCGCGGAAGCCGAGATAACACAACGACCAATAACAGGTCTGGCAACCGTAACCTAGTGACCATTGTTATTACGAGACTATGGCAAGGTCGTATCACATAATAGACAGTACGGGAATACAACGGAAACGGACTGACGAAATTTAAAAGAAGGATTACACTGGTTCAGCCATTAAATTTATTTATTAAATATCTCAAAAATAGTTAGAGTTAAGACACTAATTCCTTCGAGAAATTAACTCTATTTGACCTGCAGAATCTTCCCTTAAACTTAAAGGGAATAAAAAAAACACGGTGTATATAACTTACTTTAGTAAAAAAACTATATAAAAATAATCACCTGCTACCGTCATAAGTTCCAACAAAAAAAAAAACGACTTCAATAAAACTGCCATTATGCTATGCGAAAATAAGTACTTAGTCTTAAGTTAAAACCCTGCTTACCGTTTTGTAAAAAGAATATTGGTTTTTTAAAACTGAACATGAAGCCAATCCACACTGTCCGTGTATATGCACATTGATGCCACTTGTTAACTGTTTGTAGCGATACTATCTCAGAGTCGTCATACCAAAGGGTCTTTGTCAGGCTCTATGTTTTATCGTGTAACAGGGCATTTAATTCAAATCCAAAACACAATATTCTGCAAACAGACCACGACGGCGTTGTAGGTTCGACTAAAGTAGCGTTTCGGTATATATGGAAAATAAGCACCGTTGCGCTTCGATGAAGAAGAAATTATATTAATTACGATTCAGTTGTAATTTCCTTTTTAGTGTGCATTAAAGCATATATGTCATGGTTGTAGGCTATGTACGTAAACGCAGTTTGTACGTTCAAGAGTATAACATTTTCGTCTTTCCACGTAACCAGTACACCTACTGGTGACCCATGAGAATTTACACGGGGAGTGGTTTAAAAGATCAATAAGAATGTTCCCTCTAATTCGAACCTTTATAGTGCTCTGGGTGCAGTTGGACCAATATAGACTTTTGATCGTCACGTAAAGGGGGCTGGATTGACATCACGAGAAAAGTGTATTCCAATAGGAAACATAGTTAATCTCCACTAGACTATTTTCAGTAATTTCATTAAGGGTACTACTGCAACGAGAAGTTACTGTTATTACCTATATATCAATGATTCAAAAAAATACGCAACACATGAGAACGGCTGCACTTATACTTACACGTATTTGACTTATTATTGAGGTTTTTTTGCCGTCAATGTATTTTGTAGTCAATGAGTGAGACAAAAGATATAAAAGAGATCTACAAAAAAATATTTTATTACATGGTCAATACAGTACAGGAAAGTTTATGTCTCATCTTCTTCCTTAGTACCCGTACAACCGTGGAAACCCGGGGCGGGTAGCTAGTTGTAGAATAAAGTCCCCCGGCGCGTCTGTCTGTCTGGCTGTACGCGATAAACTTAAAAACGATATTTTTATACGGTGTTCACCTATGGATGGTGTGATTTGTGAGGAAGGTTAAGTGTATAATTCATCAAAGTTCTGCATAAATTGGCTGAAATATGTAGATAATAATATATAATAATAACTAGAAGTCGGAAAAAATCGTACCGTTGGAAAGCTATATCTGCGTGCGCTGCGGAAACCGTTACTAAATAATGTATGGTGGGATTGCTACTCTTAAATAGATCTAAAAAAGTCCACTATATCACATGTCTACCATTTCATTTAATACAGTGTAAACTTCATTTAACGCCACTCGACTTAACGACAAACTGCCTAAACGGTCGAAATGACTTGACCACGGTTCGTTAAATAGCGTGATACCTTCGTACACAATGACCGACCTGCTCCATCCTAGTGTATTAAACCTTAGAGGTTTAATACACTAGAATTTCCCACTAGAAATTCCCTTATTTATTTTATGATTAGTTAAAATTCGATATGAGTGTACTAGGACTAGGATTGACTACAATTCTATACATAATCTTCATTGCTTTACATAGTTCCGAATCGTTATAAATGATGACTTTACTGTTGGTGTCTACTTCAAATTTAATGTCGTATTTTTGCTACTACTTAATTTAACCTAAGCCTACAGTTGTGAGCTTATTGTTATATTAAAACAAAAGTTATTGTGAGTAAAATGACTGTCCAATGAAATATAGTCGCATGTAATATTCGTTAAAAAAAAAATTACTTAATTATTTAGATGAAAGTCGTCTTAGGTATAACACATTGAACACATTTCAGTAATAGGACACAATAACACATAGATTATGTTAACATTACAAAATACACTATAGAAAAAAAAACCAACCGATTCGCATAGCATGCTGGTTCGCTTGGCAAGTTATATCACAGTAGAATCTTGAAATAAACATCGATTCGCTATGAGCATTGTTCCCATTAGGGTTAATAATGAACAGTTTTACAAAAATAGCTAATAAATAATGTCTAGAACAACAGGCTGGTTTGATATTGAAATACCGTTATCAGTTTGCATTCAATTTTAATTCAAAGGGTCTCCTTGCGTTATAATACGTTTAATCAACGATATATTTTATTTATTCATTTTAATTTTTATTTAAAGTGGGTTACGAAATAATTCCGACAAAATCTAGATAAGCGTAAAACTTTTCTACCACATAGCAAAGAGACGCTTTGAAAGCTTATTTTCATTCCTAGTATTTGGCTACTAAAGGTATTATCAGCACACAATGGCCAACCTGTTGCTCGATCGCAAAATATCAATTGCATTTTGTCCACTGGATTAATCGTTCAATAGGCGTGGGAGTCCACCGGCTACGCACCCCGATCGCTTCCTTTAGTCTGCCACGCTGCCTTGTTTGACCTGACTTTCCGACTCGGCGTCATCAAAGGCATAATTAGGAACAAAGAGCTTCCCAGAGGTTATTACACATTTTATATTTTTACGGTATAGTATACGTTACATTGATACATAATGTACAAATTGTTTATTTTTAAATCATATACTTTTGTAGACATAAATCGTTAAAACCTCGGTGTAAAGTTGGTTCACTACAATCGACTGTATAAATTTGTACTTTGGTCTTAGTGGAAGAAAATTAAAAAAAAAATGACATTGACAGTTCACTTTTTACTTAGTTACACCAAGGTAAAAATGGATAGAGTCGATTGTCGTGAACAAATATGTCACTTCCTGGATTTAAGAAAATATTATTTTATAAACAATATGACTAAAAAAGATAGCGATCCGTAGATTCTGAGTCCACATAATGCGTACGATCGTGAAAACATATAATATGAACACCTTGGGGGAAACTTAGTGTTCCCAATGTTAGTTAGTCTAATAAGCAGGAATTATACTTGAACACTTTACATAAATTTTAATTCAGAAAATGACAGTATCAAAAAATATATATGATGGATGACGGCCACCACATGCATTTTTTGTAAATTGTATAAATAAATAAATATAGCAGCCATCATCAGCGATATTTATTTATTTATAGTATTGTCACTTTTGAAGTCTTGATAAATTTTACTAATTAAGCTAACGAGATTAATTGAATTTGTAAAATGTCTCACGATGTCCAACTTTTAACAAAATCAACCTTAAGACCTAATAAGAAAGTGCCAAAATGTTGCACCTTGTACTTAACATAGTAGCGGGTGGGTTCATAATTAAGTATCGGTAGGGCGGTAGGCTGCGTAGCCAGTGGACCGGTATGTTAGAGGACGTGGACTGACCTGCGCCGCCGTCGGCACTGGGCCCGAGCATGTTGTGTACTCTGTTCGCGTACAGCACGAAGGTCGGGTACGGGATGTCGTACTTTCGCGCCGCCTGCGACAGCGAGAGCCCCTCCTTCAGCACAGAAAAGATGGCCTCGGCCATGGTCTCCGGCCTCCAGGACTTGAGTGGCCCACGCTCGCGGAACCGAAGGTTGTGTACGAGGCTCTGGTTCGTGTTCCAGCACTTCTGCCACATAGACTGAAGTTGGTACTGGTAGCTGTCTGCTGGAAAAACAAAGGGACGATATAAGGTTTTTGTTTATAACGGTGATCTATAGTTTTGAGTACGAGTTATATATTATATTATATATTTATGAGATAGACCTCTCTATTTCTATCGGTTTGACTAATACTTCGACTAACAGTTAGTGCACTTTTCTTTGTACCTACACATATGTGATGATCTGCCACTAGATCATATTTTACCTTATAATACTTAGAAATTGCTGAAATTATTTAGTGGAAAAGTATCGAAGATAAAGAAAGTTGAGAAACTAACTCTTGGCTATTAATTGTTTAATTGCACGGTTACCAAGAATTTACTATTCTGACTTCTGCGGCGTATGAGAATTCCTAAGAAAAGGCAATGTAATATAATGACACTGAATTATTGTCAACGGCTAAACCCCCATTACTCGCCTGCCTTTCTCACGATCAGAATAGAAAATAGAAACTGATTATTTATGCTCCGGTTTAATAGTAGATTAATTATTCCAACATATATAGCTTGGTTGCCGACGTATTATTGTGGAAATGCTTAATTATAATATAAAGTGTGCGAAAGTTGAGGTTTACTATTTGATTTATCTTTTGCGTACGGCATTTTTAATTTTTCGAATTAGTGGTGGACAGTCAACGTAAGTCAACTGGTAAGAATAGAAACAGAAAAAGTTGCACAAAAAGTCGATTAAAAGGGTATAGCAATTTGTCTGTAATTTAATCATAACAATAGGGAATATGCATAATCTTTTCTTTTTGCTTTATTAAAAACTCATTCATGTAACAAACAGTGGAGAAAAATATTTTTTCGAATAAGTATAAAAAAAACCGAGATATAAGCTATCAAACATTTCATTCTATCTCTTTCTAGCAAAACAGAATTTAATATGGAGTTTATATGACCGTCGTAGACTGTGACGTAACAGTACATGTCGGACCTCTCTGTCAAATCGCTGTCTAATTAGTAGTTTAAAATGCCTATATCATGCGTATTTCTTGACCGATTTTAATTTTAATTTCACGTTTTGGAATAGTTTTTACGGTATTTTGATATTTTGTTAAGAAAAGCAATGATTAAATTTCATGCATGTTCGCTATTTCATTAAAAAATAGAAAATAAAGCGCTTTTTCAGAACCAAGGTAAAAATTGTCAATACGCTGCGACAAACGGTAAAAACTCGGAATCTACAAGGTTTTCAAACGCCGTCCTCGTTACAATTAATTACCTTATTAATGAGTGGTGTTATTTGTGTCAGGAAAAATCGAAACTATCAATAAATAACAATAAGGGTAGGTGCCAATGAAGAATATGAAGTGTACAATGTTTCGTATTTGAGTTGACCCAACAGCGATGATCATCATTTTTGTCTATGTCGTACGGCAATGTGTGCTGGCACCCTCTTAACGTGCAGAACTGATTTTTACTATCATATTTCTGCTTCAGCCTATGTGTGGCATGGCACTCAATGTTGAGCGCAATTGATTGCTTTTGTTATTTTGTTAATAATGAATATTTATTTACATGTAAATACAATTACGCAGGAATTGTGATTCGAAATTACATTAAGTAGTGATTCAATTACTTTATAGTATCGGAGTTATCAGACTGACTTAGAATCATCAGCATCGCTGGTTAAATGACTATTCATACTGCGGTAGAAATACATAATTATGATGAAAGACGAGAAGAAAGCACGTATAACCAGATAAAAAGTATTTCATTGTTATGTAGAGACACTCTGATTTCAAGAATATAAAAAAATGAATATATATTTTTTCTTATTTAACTATAATTAATTCAACAAAATTGCTCTAATTATCCGACTACATTTTTGATATGAGGATATTTATAATAAAAGTTTATATTTATCTGAAAACTGATTTGGGAAATAAGGATATTTGAATTAGTAATTGTTAAATCATCGATAGTACTAACAATTATTTATTTCTTGAAATTATAATTACATATTGTAATTGTGAATTTGTAATTAAATTAGTTTTTGCCAACAGATGCCATTCAAGGATATAGAGCCATGTGTCATAAGGAACTATAATATGTAAAATACAACTAATTTTGTAGTGTTACTATTATTATAGTTTTAAAAATGAAATGTCTGTACATTAAAAATATAAAAAAAAGATTGTAACGAACTATTTGGAGATGACCGATACGAAAAATACTTTATTTTTTATTTTATGTATTTTTAATTTTTATTGTGTGTATGTTCGTATAGATCGTTCTGGCTTCATCCCACCAAAATGGCTTAACAGATCAAACCTTTTTGGTACACGCTGCTCATCAGTGCGCTGCGTGTGCTCATCAGTGCGATGGTTATAGGATACTTTTTATCCGACTACGCTCAAGAAAAAAGAGGGTTATATCTTTTTCCTCCTCCGCTGACGAAGTTGCGGGCTCCTTCTAGTGACCAAGGACATTTCCTGTCATAGTGATCGTATCGCATTCAGGGCCCTACTTCACCACGCTGACAGGTGCGACGGTTGTCAAAAAAATATTCTATTTCTTAAATTGATTTTACTGACACGACATTATACCTTAAAAGGTGCTTTCCCTTACTTGGAGTATTCGCCTGTAATATTACAAAAAAGTTATATGAAAATTACATTTGTTTTTTATGTTACACTAGAATATGCCCGCAACTTCGTTCGTGGAGGAGAAAAAGTCATAACCCCTCGTTTTTTTCTTCAGCATAGTCGGGTAAAAAGTGTCCTATAACCACCTGGAGATACCCAGCTACCCGTGTACCAAAAATTGTTAAAATCAGTTTAGCTGATTTTGCGTGATGAAGCCACAACGACACATACAAAGATACAAAAAATCCAAAAAAATATTTTTGTTTTAGTGACCTCCAAATAGTTGGTAACAATGATTTTTTTTAAATATCTTCAATGTACAGACATTTCATTTTTACAACTTCATAATAGTATAGAGTAAGAGAACTAAACCTAACCTAACACTTTCAAATGTGATAGATCTTTATGACTGGACTGATAGCGTATTGTTGTACCATTATGACGTCACACCATGGCGTCGTTTAATTTTGTTAGAATAAAACTAATAAAAAAGAGCTCTTTTTTTTTAAGTTATATAGACCGGATATAATATATAGGCAGGTATAAACCATGCCAAATCCTTTACAACATGAGTTTGAGAATGTTGAGATGGATGTGTGGAGTGACGAGGAAAGATCGGATTAGAAACGAGTATATAAAGGGAAGTTAAAAAGTAGCACACGTGACGGACAAAATGAGGAGCAGTAGGTTAGCGTGGTATGGGAATGTAATGAAAAGGGTTGAACGTCACCTTGGTAAAATAATGTTAGGGATGAATGTCGAAGGAAGAAGAGCGATCGGTAGGCCAAAAAAGCGATGGATTGATTGTGTGAGAGAGGAGATGAGAAAGGAAGGAGTAAGCGCTGAAATGACGAATAATAGGGATGAATGGAAGAAGAAAACATGTTGTGTCGACCCTAGGTAAGTGGGATAAGGGCAGGGAGATGGTGATGATAGAACGGATATAATAGTTGTTTTTTATATAAGTGCGTAAAGTAAGTATGTCATTTTGCATGAGCACTGAGGCGTCTTGCGCCGAGCCGACCGGAGAGTGGCAAAACTCGGGACGAGTGTAAATGACACTTGTTTTTTAATACATTTGCGGAAAAATTACAATGAAACAAAAACAAAATAAACATATATTATCAAACCAATTTGTTGAATCAATTACAAAACTAAATCATTAATGAAAAATTTGGGACTAACCAGACTTTTTAGGGTTCCGTAGCCAAAATGGCAAAGACGGAACCCTTATAATTTCGTCATGTCCGTCCTTTCGTCCGTCCGTATGTCACAGTCATTTTAATCAAAACCTATACGATGTATATTGATGAAATTTGGAACATAGGTGTCTTGTGTATGTAAGCCGCTACTTAGTTTAATAGTTAAATAATTAAACACAATATTTTTAGGGGGTCACTCCATACTAAGTCTGTTGAATGTTTTTCAGCAAATATCAATGTATGGCACATATTTAGACAGTTTTTTAAAAATCATTTGGAGGTTTCTAAAAAAAAATATTTAGTAGAGAATATTTTCGGATATAATCCCTTATTCTCAAAACGGTACGTACTAAAAATATGAATAAAATTACACAGATAAAACTTAATAAATGCTTTCATCGAAAATTATTTTCAACATAATCGAATATACTGTTTTTGAGTTATTGCTGAAAAACAGCACTTCTCAAAAAAAGGACGTAAGTGCCGTGGAGATACGCTCTTTTGCTAGTGCACTTTTTCATATGGTATTGTTTTGATCTGTAGTGGATTTTTTGGTATGAATGGCTGCGGAACTGTACACTGAGCATGGTCCGACATGCTCTCGGCCGGTTTTTCAATATGGCATCGATTGTCACCATCCAGCCAAATCAAACGAAACTATTTTGGGATGAGATTGTGTATGTCACATGGTAATTAGCATTAAGCAATAAACATTATATTTTGGTGTAAGCAGGCTAACGGTCATTCATAATTCATGTTACTTAATCAGAGCGACTCTCCACTACATGAGACGATTGCATTGAAGCATCAGAGTTGAGGAACGATAAAAAAAAACAGAGTGGCGGTTACTCATACTTATTTCTGATCTTATGTGAAATATTATTAATAAACTATTTTTGAGATTTTTCAATGCTAGTTACCCCTTTAATGGTCAAATGTGCAATTTTAATATATTAAATATATTAGCTTTCCGCGCGTTATAGAGCTATAAAACGTACAACATTGTGAGATCCTGTAAAAAAAAATGTTATATAGGTCACCGTGTTATATAGGTCACAGTGTTATATAGGTCACAGTGTTATATAGTTCACAGTGTTATATAGGTCACAGTGTTATATAGGTCACAGTGTTATATAGGTCACAGTGTTATATAGGTCACAGTGTTCATATATCTAAGTTCTACCAGCTCTAGCCACAGCGATATGTGACAGTCTCAAGAGTTCCGGTTCAGTTTCGCGGAAATCCTATTTCTGTGTGCTTTTATCATCACTCCGGGATTCGAAAAGCTAACATGACCTAAAACCTTCCATGGATACAGTATGCATAGTTCTGCAGTAGTGAAGTAACTCAGTTGAGCCCAATTAAATTTCCTCCTCAAAATAGAAGAACCCAAACAATTCTTGTCTGTCTATTGCGTTAAACTGGTAGAACTAAATAATAGGGCTGAGGGCTGCGACTATAAGTAGATTCATTTAATACCTAAGGTGTTAAGTTCTTTGTTTCTTTTACAAATTCGAATACCTGAGTTCACCATAAAATTACCCAAGACTACAATATTTAAAAATATGTATGATGGTTAATAAAAGTGTATATCGCGGTGACCACAACTTACTTTGACTAATCATTATACTCGTAACAATAATACTTGGCCAAGAGCATGTCGGACCATGCTCAGTGTTTATCGCAGCAGTTCATACGAAAAAATGCACACAAGAGGTGAAAAATGCTATGTGAAAAAGTGCTCTAGCAAAAGAGCGTATCTCCACGGCACTTATGTTCATGGTTGAAAAGTGCAATTTTTTGGCAAAGCTCAAAAATGGTATATCTGATTATGTTGAAAACAGTTTCGTTAAAAGTATTCATTAGGCTACATCTTTGTAATTTTTTTCATATTTTTTGGACATAAGGTTTGGAAAATACGGTACACACGCACAATTTATGCTACTTTAGGAGCGATTATTTCCGAAAATGTCCAATAAAACAAAATATTTTTTTAGAAACCTCATGTTTTTAAAAGATCTGTTTATATATGTGCCACACAATGACACTTATTTGCTGATTTCTTTTTCAGTTTCGGTTACATGTATGGAGTGCCCCCCCTAGATTTTTTTCATGTTATTATTTAACTATTAAACTAAGTAGCGACTCACATAAGACACCTATACTCCAAATTTCATCAATGTATATCTTGTAGTTTTTGAGTAAAATGCCTGTCAGACGTGACGAAACTATAAGGGTTCCATTTTTGGCATTTTGGCTACGGAACCTTGAAAACAGGCACACAATCAGTTTGACCAGTATTGCCCATGAATAAATAGTTCATTTCAGTTTAGTACTAAATAGTTATCCTTATTGATATAACAAATCGGCAAATATTTAAAGACGAATCTAATGAATCGTACAAAATACTCCATGGTAGCAGCCTGCCCCTGTCTTCGTTTTATGTCATTGTTTAGAGTAAACCTACAACTACTTAAGCTAATAAGAGTAATAAGTAATCGAATCCTACTAGCCCGACTATCTGGGCATTTTCCAATCGTATTAGTCGCTCGCTCCGCGTATAATGAAATGATAAAACTTTGTTTAAAGTTTGTGAGCTCACGAGTTAACGCTATTTGCCACTTATTAGATTATAATTGTCATTATAAATGTCATAATAATAAGACACAGGAATTGCGGTTGAAACGCTCCTGCGCCTTACACATGTGCCAAAAGACGTTGTTGCATGCGCCACGAAATAAAAGTCGTATATACGATGCGAAATAGTTTGTATGAATAACATGGTTAATGCGTTTCTCTCAAAGTCATTCAATATTGACTAACTATAGACAGGACATCGCGAACCAAGGCGTAATCCATGTCGTTTAGTCTAGTATGACACGTCGCTCTGACATGACGCATTTAAATTGCAACAAACCATTAGAAATAAAAATAATTTTACGGGAAATATGCCTAGTTGTGTCTTGAAATCCTGTAAGTCACGTTACGGCAAAAGCACTGGAAGTGACTTCAGCTTATTTCCGCAGGTATTATGTATATTTATTTAATAATTTGAATAAAATAAAATCGTCCATAGATGATTCTCGAAAATGTCCCTAAACTTATGGTAACCTAATAAAAACGCCCTCCGGTGTTCAGTAGCAGTACTAAACTTACTAGGTATGTAGTGTAACTTATCGATAATTATTTACTGTAAAGTAAATAATAATTTATGTATATATATAAAATTATAAAAGTTTAGACCAATAATTAATAATATTAAACCGTTACGGCGTTGTAGCCGGAGCCGGTGGCAGTGTGATAACCATCCAAGATTTATTTTTTGTGTTACTATTATATGTTAAAAAAAAATGTAAATAAAGAACTCATATATATTGAAACAACTTCAATTATTTGAATACCTATATTCATCCCTTATTTGTTAGAAATAATTCAATTTTTTATTTCTATGAAAGACGCATTTTTTTTTCTGTGTTTTTAATGTCGGAAAACTAACACCACATAACTATCTACTGTGACATAGAGACAAGTCAAAGCGCAAATAAAAATACGATTACTCTCGCTCGTGGTCACACCAGGACTCGATCGAGGTACCTCTCGATTACGCGTCGAGCGTGTCAACCCCTCCATCAGCGAGCACTGCGCCTCGAATTTATCCATTCGCTTTGACCCATGTACTCGTACCTATTTTATTTAATGAAAGTTATTATTATAACCTTAGCGCCATCTATGAGAACACGTATTACATCTGACTCACATTCTCACTCGTGCGTGACACACACGTGGTCACACCAGGACTCGAACCCGGTACCTCTCGCTCTGTTCTCGCTTCTACTCGACGCGTAATCGAGAGGTACCGGGTTCGAGTCCGAGTGTAACCACGTGTGTGTCACGAGTGCGAGAGCAATCGTTTTTTTCTTTGCACTTTGACTTGTATCTATGTCACAATGAAATTTTTTATCATGTTCATTTATCCAAATTATCGATACTTTGATATCGGCATCTCACCACCCCTATCACGCGTAAGCGTAAGTTATTAACATCACCTAGTGGCTAACAGCTGAAATGCATTTTTAATTCGTTTAGTTAGTGGTTTCGCTATTCAACGCTAGATGATGCCACTGACGCTTGGGATGAACGTCTTTGTATGAGAACCTGACCAATGTCCTCTCTATAAGTATTATGTTAAATCTCTTTGGTTTTTCTCTTCATACTAGCGTGTAGAGGAAGAGAGGCGCCCTGTTAACTGTGCATAACCTACCTTTTTAACAAGACTAATAATACTAACAATACTAATCATAACACTAATATAAATACATTGAAATCATCAGGTAGGATAAATAAAGCAAAAAGATATTAATTAAATGCCTTAAATACTCACCTATAGAAGAAACCTGTTGAATAAAACAGAAAAGCTCATTTATTAGTGGGGTATAAATAAAAGTCTTGGTTGCAGTTGTTCAGGTTTATCACAATTCATAAGAAATATACATGACAAAACATACCTATATCATGAAGGTAAATGAATGCTTATGCTACGTATAAACATTTTGGACGGCTAAATTTTTCACGTCTATGGTGACGCGCAGTTCTAGATTTAAAGTCTCAATATAGCACGGTATAAATATACTAAAATATTATTTCATTCGTAAAATTTTAAGTGATATTTAATAACTCTCTACTATGTACAGTCACCAGCATCAATATATGCCATAACAAGGGACCAAAAATATCTGACACGTCCTGACGGCCCGTGAGAAAGAGAGTCGTGTTAGATATTTATGCGCGCTTTGTTGTAGCAGATATTAATGCCGGTGACTGTATATGTGTACATAAAATTGCAGTTCTTACAATTTGTATTATTTTTCGGTATCTGTACTGCGCAATGCATGTTTTATAAAACGGCTAGTTAATGGACTTTAAACAAAAATCGTGCATGTATATATTTTAATTTTACTTATTTCAACATTTTGGGTCTTTTTTAATTCGTAAGCTAAAAAAGTGCCCAGGTTTTCATCCCAGATCATTACGTTTTTGTAACTCAGGCAACGTAAAAGTATTTGTATTTTTCTATATTACACACAGTAACTACTTAATTCCTACTGTGTCAAAACCAATATTCTTGTATGTATATTTCCCTTAAAAACTATCATGGTTATTTTATTCAGAAGATATTATCTAATTAGAGCACGGGAACCTTGATCTACCATGTGCAATGTAAATAAGTTTTTTTTAAACTTCAACAAATAGACCATTTAAAAAAAGTTTCTTTCAGTAGTTAATTATTCATAAAGTAGTTGCATAGTAGGTACAGTCAGGTGCAGAGTAAATTGAACCTTCTGCCATACAAACATATATGGCACACTCTTAAAATAATGCATAGGTACTCAAATTGATAACAGCTCAGGCTACGTCGTTTCTTGTTTTAGTACATGGGTCGCCAAACTTTTTAGACGTAGACTCAGATGCCGGAAAAATATAGATTTGTCGGAAGCTCATAGCGCCGCAGTTTTCTGTTTCAGGTTTATCACTGTATACCAAATTTTAATAGGACTTTTTTTGAGGGGAACTTGAAGAGCCGCAAGTGACCCTTTAAGGAGCCGCACGCGGCTCGCGAGCCGATGCTAGCCGACCCCTGTATTAGTGTTTCATAAAATAGTATTAATGTCCAGCACTTAATCCAAACTCGCGAAAACACGAACCAGGTCAATCTCTAGTTGCCCTACGGAAAGTAGGATTTTTTGGCATGAGTGCGGCCTTATGGTCGTCTTACAACTTGCCAACATTCGCACATGAAGTGACACTGGTGATAGATAACATGGAATAATATTTATTTTAAAATCTGAAAAGCTGATATATTTAATAATATTTATTGCTCTCATTGGTACACGTTAAAAAAATAAGTACGTGCGCACTGATATTTAGTCTGGAGATCTCGGTTTCAGCGTACCTAAGTGCTGTTCCAAACTGGATCAGTTCCATAAATCTAAGTTACCGTGCCGAAACTGATGTCGTAGCAACTTAAGGAATTGAAGGAAGATTACGAATATATTTTGAACAGTACATTATCAATTTGAAGTCAAATCCTTACAATCGTCCTATGATTACGCAGTCATATAGATATTCCTACCTCACCAAGTGATTTCGTTGGATTTCAATTGAAATTCTAAGTCAAAGTATGCGCGTGAACCTAAAAGGGCTAGATGAGCCTTAGCTAATAATCTTACGCTGTCATTCATTTTGTTCGTTTACATTTAGCATTTTAACTCGGCATTACTTGCCGAATTATATTAGTCATTATCATTATAAAACATTAAGTAAAGTAACAAAACAAGTGTTTCAAACTAAACTACTCGTTGCAGCTGTGATGTAGTTTTAGGTAGGTACTTACTATCTATAGATATATAGACTCGAAAATTATTCACACATGTTTTCAACTGTTTTCGATATTATGCTGATGAGTGGTGATAGACCGGATAGGGATACTGAAAGCAGCGTTTATTTTCATGAAGCGGACCCACAACATAAATAACACTTTTCAACATTCCAAGGATAAGTAAATATTTACAATTGTAAAAAATGTTCTAGTAAGCGCCATTATTGTAATCGTACATATATGTTATAGCTGTACGTAGAAATTGAGTATGGTTGCGACTTATTTATTAAAATTACCCCTATAATATTCTACTTAAGCAATAACAATTATTTAATTACATCGATGAGATCGATAACTTGTATTCGTAAAATGTAACACATTAATCAGTCTCTTTCTTAAGAATATCAGTAGCTTAAGTACAATTCCCGTTTTTTACTACTTCTATGGTGTGTATTCTTACTACAAACAGGTAGATAGTAGATCAAAGTGATTTTAATCGATAGAGCATTCAACTGTGAAAGAAAGCAAGTCTCACGGATATAAAAATCAGCAGAAGAGCTAATCGTGAAGACACAATTCCACCAAGGTGCAAGTCAAAATATAACGTTAAGTATTGTTTATTGATTGATTGATCAGTGTTATTGTTCATTATTTGTAACACCTGAAACTTTTATATAAAAAATGCCAAAAATTTTAATTGACGAAATTTTAATGATTTTACAAGTTTTCTACGAGGACTGTAATTTCCTTGGTTTACAAGTGACGATATATTTACGAATAATAATATGCATTCTAAGTTGGTATTAAGTACTGTGGGTACGTACAGTGCAGGGCATGTACTCTTGGGCGCAGTACAGGGCGCAGTTATTCATGTATTTTACAAGTACAGATGTGCCGATAGAAAGTTTCCAAAATTCCGAAACCTCCCACGTCGAAAAGTTTCGGCATTTTGTCATTATTTCCTATAGGGAATTTCCCCAAATGAAGCCTTTAATTAAATTCTTATGGAAATTCTCGGAAATGTGAGAGAACTTTCCCAACTTTATGGAAACTTTTCACAACTTGCATAGCATCTATAATCACAAGTAAATAAAAAAAGGTTCATCGTTGGTGTGCTGAATCAGACAGAAAGCTTCGTTTATACTGTTGCGAAGACAGTAGCGTCATCAATCGTCGAGTAGTGTTTACTAAATGTGTATCAGTTTTTCGCAGTTTAAATTTAGAACCGGATGGCCCTGTCGTAAGACAGTGGCTTAGTGATCGTGAGGTCGCTGGTTCTAACCCCAGCATGGACGAGCTTTTTGCAAGTTTTCTTCGGATGTTTAGATTTTAGTGAGACTAAAGTTTCTACAAAGTTTGACGAAAAGAACATTCCGGGCCATAGAAGTTTAAAGGACAAATGTATGAGATCTGAATATGCTAGAACCTTCGACACAGCCCAATTTACTAGAATGACGACGCTACTCAAAACAGCAGAATAACGAAAATATGACGATAAAAAGTGACAAAAGACGAGCGAAATTCACGGGTATAAAAGACGACGACGGTAGAGCAGAGACGGGAGTCTTAAAGTGGCAAGTGAAGGAGAAAGAAGAGGAAGTTAAAAGTGAAGTGATAAAGTAGTGGAAATGAACTAAAAAGTGTTCAGTGTCAGTGACTCAGTGTGTGCTATATACACGGTGCGAAGTCTAGTACCGGGACGCGTTTAACAGTGAATCCCTGCTACTATAAGTCGTAAATAAACTAAGGTAGAACTGTCAAGGTGTTAAACTCTATCCTATACCCCACGCTCGTAACAATACTAACACTTTAACTGTTCCTCACCTCCATCAATGACCTGGCTCAGCGCATCCATGCATTAAATATAATGCACGATTGGTTAATGTAGACGTGGACGTAACGAGCCAGCTCACCAGTGTAATGCATAGACAGTAAAAGTGTACATATTGCTTATGACTCGTCATCGGTGCAGTGATTAGACTTTAATTTGATACTCTTTGCCGAATTTGGTCCCTCGTAGTAGAGAGATACTATGGAATGTTTTTTACAGAATGCCCACCACCACCTGAAGCCTGTAAGACCTATAAACGCGAAACCGGGCTCTCGACTTTTACGCAATTTTTCTACAAAGGCTAATACATCTGCTAATGACTTCTTCGTTCTTCTGTTGTAGGGAGAGACGCTGGTTTCGCAACAAAAATCAAGGACCGCTCTCTCCTCGCTAGCCCACAAGCCAGCTTCGTCCAGAACCGCCATTCGTTTCGATTTCCCTAAGATGTTGTCATAGAGGGTTCCTTTGGGTATTCCGAAGTGTGTGGCGGCTTGAGTGAAGCGCATCTTCTGCGTGACGACGGCTTGTATCGCTTCTTGCAGCTGTGCTTGCGACCACGTCGGCGCTTTCAACTTGACAGTATGACCGTGGAATTCTGGTCGACAGATAAAGCAACAAAACTAACATAGGTATTACCCGTAGCCTACAATCCATACCAATGTATTATAATGCCGCCGTATTTGGATATTAATCATACAGTTTGCAGATTTGCACTAGTACTAATGTGAATTTCATTGTATATTGTTAATGTTACTTTAGCTTCATTACTACGTAAAAGTTTAAACTATCTCATATATATTAATAACATGTCTGTCCTTTCAAAGAAATTCTTTTGAGTTTCCCTGAGTGCGGATTTTTCCCACGCTGTTACGACAATACAATCATAACAAACATAAAGTACTACACTTATCGTGCTTGCATACGAAATGTACTTGTTGTACGGCATCATTCACGGTACGGATTATAGTCTGCGTGGAAGCGATCAAATTATTCATACGAAAATACCACGAAATAAGAAGCAAAATAATAGTGTGACATATACAGTTAAATTTGGAACTTTTAAAATTCAGAGTGACAGTTAGTTGTGTGCTCATTACAACTACAACCATAGAGTTACCAAGGATATTAACTGACCTGCGATAGAGGATGTGGAGGCTCCGAGCCATGCGTGCGAACTCTCCAGTAACTTAGCCTGGGGACAAGTAAAAAAAACAATTATAATTTATTATTATCACTACGAGTATGACGCGAGTTGAGCTGATCCCTTGGCATGCTATTACAATCGAACTAAATTTTGGGGTATATACTCGTATATGATAGGAATACTCGCATCAACTGCTTAATATTATGTGGTAGGTATATTAAGATGCACATATACAGTTGAACGGGACGCGGACGTGAGAAAAATATAATATTACGTATAATTAGTATACGGAAAACGTTGGATGAGGGCGGTCAAAGACCGGTCGTGGTGTGGATCCTTCGGAAAGGCCTTTGTCCAGCAGTGGACGTGGTCAGGTTGATGATGATGACTTATATTATGAGTGCATAGTATGTTTTTTTACGGTTTTGTTGTATTAGCAATATCACTGAAACTCAGGACAAGTCAGATTTCAAATACAAAAATGCAATGCTGACGAAAACAGCAATGTTTTTTAAATATGTCCGTTTGTCATTTTGGCGCGGACGGCACACAAAAAAATCCGTTTTCACGACATCTGGCGGCGGCCGGCGATGTCACTGCGGTCACATTTTCGATCATACCATTTGTTTGACGATGACGTGTGACAGGTTACAACACTTTTGTATAAAATTTATGGCGTGCCAATAATATAACGAACGATCTTCAGTGCAAGCGGAGTTACAACAAAAACACTTTGTAAGGAGTTGCGTCATCGTGCCATAGAATTAGGATGTACATACTAGAACAACAGTCAGAAATTACGTGTTACCAAAAAATAAATGCACATGTGTGAGTGAAATAGTTTTGCACCATGTCAGCGCTAAAGTTATTGAATCGATTCTTTAAGTCCTACATCGCATTAGAATTTGAGGGTATTGGGCAGGATTGGATTTTGACACCGTAGAGAAAAGAATATCTGCATGTCATTATTATAAGAAATGTTAATAAAACATGAAATACTTTTGACAATTTTTTTATTGCCCTCGAAATATTACAGTTTTGTTTAAATGTGTGCGCAAGTTTGCTTATCTTTTAACGATGCTCTCGAAATTAAGAACCTCTTTCTTCTTGAAGTCGGTTTAAAAATTTGGTTTAACAGATGTGAATATTTTTATTTTATTTTCTATGTTTACCGAATGTTAATTAGCAAAACACTATCGGCTTGTTAGTTACCTTATTGACAGTTGACACTCGTGACGTGATCACTTTGTTAAGCCCTAGCGTACTCGTAATCTTACATTTTACTTATTATTTACACAAAATATGCTTTATTTCTTCTTGTTTATTATTATAAAATGATAAAAATGATTAAAATATTGCAAAGAAAACCAATATACTATAGTTAAGATTGTTATCTTAGCCGATTAAAAATAATCATTTGATAAAATATGGTATCAAAGAATTTAGTATCGATTACGTATTTACCTGTGAAACCTGTATTATTAATTTGGGTTATTTCACCTTGTCACATCTGTCAACTACTTGACACAATGACTACAGTTTTTACTTGAAAATTGGTACGATTCTTAATTAATTCACCAAAATAATGTTGACAGACAAGCAAGGCGGCACACGGGAGTGTTTCTCAAAAAATGTACTGAAACTGCCCATAAGATGATGATTTATCTTGCTCTCGCTTTGTTAGACTTAAGCCGTGAGGTGCGATTCAAAGTCTGCTTCGTGCCGTGCTTTATCTGTCAATGTCCATAGATATTATTATTATTGTAGTTTTAAAACTGTATTTTTAATTAAATGTCAGCTAAATAGCAGATGTACCTTTACATAATGATTACTCTTTTGATAATACCCTTAAGATGCAACTACTAAAGAAAACAATAAATATCAGCTTTTTAGGGTTCTTTAGCCGAAATGGCAAAAACTGAACCCTTATAATTTAGTCATGTCCGTATGTAACAGGCGTTTTACTCAAAAAACTATAAGATGTATATTGATGAAATTTGAAGTATATAGGTGTCTGGTATAAGCTGCTTCTTAGTTTGGTAGTTAAATAATATAAAGATATATTTCGCGGTGGAGCACACTCCATACGCGTAATCGAAGCTGATTTTTTTTCAGCATACACAGACAGTTCTTTTAAAAACAATTTAAGGTTTCTAAAAATAATAATTAAAAAGTGTTTTTTATTCCGAAAAAATCGTTCTGAAAATAGCTAGATTGCGTTTCCCGTTCTCCGCCCCCTCTATCTTCTAAATGGTATGTCCAAAAAAAATTAAAAAAATTATAAAGTTCTTCTAAATTTCATTAAATACTTATAATGAAAATTATTTTCAACATGATCGGATATAGTGCCGTTTTAGAGTTATTGCCGAAAACGGCGGTTTTCAGCAAAAATACGTAAGTGCCACGCAGCAGATACGCTTTTTTGCTGGTGGACTTTTTTACATCGTATTATTATCCTCTATAGTGCATTTCTTTGAAGTAAAGGCTACGGAACCCTACACTAAGCATGGTCCGAAATGCTCTAGGCTGGTTTTCGTTAAATAGTATTATAGCTTATCCATATCCTTACTATGTTATAAAGTTGAAAGTGAAATTATGTATGCCTACGACTTCATGCTTTAACTACCTACTCAGCCGCTGGCATCACAAAGTGTTTCATAAATCAATGGGAACAGAAAAACAATATATGTAAAATAAAATTGTTCTTGCAGAGAATTAAAAATAGTTAACCTAAACTGGCGTAAGAAATTAGACGCTAAGAATATTTATAACTCTATATGAAATAGCCAAGAAAGGGTAAAAAATAATGTAAAAAAACTTTTTATTTGATGTTCATCAAATAAAAAGAAACACACATGTCGAAATAATTTTAGTCGCATTCGTGCTACCCTATCATTATATCAGTCAGATGAAAAAGAACATTTGGAAAGTTAATTTACATCTCCTCGTCCCATAGAGGAAGTTTACGATTGCGTATTTTATCGATTGCTACTGTACTCCCGCGCCGAATGTGCGCTGCGCGCGCGTTTATTTACCTTTGGCTCGGAGTAATTGTTAGAGCAAAGAGCGGCATTTCTTTGTATTCCGCGTTACAACTAAACTTTATCGAAGGTTTAATTGTGAACGCAGACAAAGGACGGCAGTAAAATAGCTGTTATAATACAGTCCGAACTGGAGATAAAATGTTTTATTAAGTTTAGCGGGTGACGCCGCGAGCGGCGCTAGTTTCATGTTTACGCAACGCACACGTGCCCTAAGTACCGGTTGGAACGCTGCGATGAATTGTTTGTTTACCCGAATAAAACACTAAAATCCAATTCAATAACAAAGAATTAAAGATCCCGAAATAAAATTTATTGTTCGAGTACGATAAAATAGATTTATTACGCACGGCGCGAGCTCGCGACCGCCTTGCCGATAATATTAGGTATACTCGCCCGCCTCGGCATAAACTGGAACAATACGCCGCTATTCATTTGCAAAAGAGGGTGCAAAATTATTATTTCCAAGCATCAATGTGAGCTATCAATCGGCCCACGATATATAACGTGTTTGTATTTATGATTTCAAATTAAACTTATAGTTGTGTTCGACGATTAAAAATTTAACTATAACTTCGACTTGCCGGTGACGGAAATATTGATATATATTCATATGATATGATATACATATATAAACTATAATATTGGGATGTCTCACCGAGCACAGAATCCTCGGGGCGCGCGGCGAGGATGAGAGGTGTGAGATGCCTCAACGTTTGATGTCGGTAATGTTAGCATTAGTTAGGAGTAGTTCTTAAACAACGGAGTCGAGCAAAAGCTCACTTCGCCATTATACGAAAAGTGTGGGCTTCGCGTCAAAAACCACACTCTTGTAATGCGGCCGCTCGCAACAGCGCGTTTTTATTACTAAGAGCTGGGTGCAGTAATTTTACAGGCGGGGATGTTGCCTTACTTTTCTAATAAATAATTATAAAAAATACTTAGCTTTATGATTGCTAGCTAATTGAAGAATACGGGTACGATACGATAGGGCCATTTGTTATTATCCATCAAAATCTTTCTATACATAGACTTTTATCGCGAAGCAGCTATTAAGTTGCACGAAACACATTCCGTAGACTTTAAAAGCATCGAAGTACGATTCCCCGCACCACTACCGTTCCCTTATGTGTGGATGTTAGCGGGGTAGAGGTATCAGTTAGTAGGCGCTTAGGATATTAATAAAGGGGAGGTAGGGGAGGCGTCCGGCGCCGTCCTTATGCAAACTAAATAAAAAAATCATATTTGTAAATAACTATGCCCCGCTGTAGCCGACCCTGTACTAATGGATAATGCAAAAGTGAACTGACCAATAGTTATTTGTTTCTTAATGGGTTCAATAATCTTATTTTGCAGAAATAGCATTTCGTTCCATGTCATTCAGTGTTCCCTTTGTTTCAGCATTCGTAGACGCGGGACGGCTAGATTGAAGGCGGACAAACCAGTTCACTTGTTTTTTTTTTACAATTTCTGTGTAAAATGGTATGTTATTTTGGATTCGAGTGGCTTTTCAGCTCTCCTAAAGCCATTACGAAGTGCAGTAAAGCTATGAAATGACATGATTGCAAATCAACGGTTAAGTAGACGGGCTTTCCTTTTGTGTCTGGAGTAGATGCAGCATTAACGCGGCCGGCAGCTTCATCAAGGCCACCTGTGGCGGCATTACGCAGCACGGAGGGGCAAGTGTTAAAGTGCACGGCGGGGAACTTCCTCGTTGTAAATGAGTGCAATTCGCGGCCATTCGGTCATTATTTATCTTATTCCGCGCTGCGGCCTCTAATCGAAACTATCCTGCGCATGAAGCGCAATAAACTTCCGCATCGGACCGCAATTACGCGGAAATGTGCGCAATAACTTCAACTTAATGTTACCCCACCCGCTAATCTAATTATTTATTTTCCGGAACTAATTAACATTATTGAAAACACAACATTTTCACAAAAAATATGAATTTGCTATAATAAACTTATTGGTATTTTCGAAGCTTTAACGCACTGTATTTCGATGCCAAATTCAATGAAAGCCTTCGCGAAGTTTGGCCCGGTCCGATGTCGTGTTGGTGGCGTTGTTTTAGCAGGAATCATTTACTAAATATTATTTTGTAGTCTCTTATTACGAATCTTATTATGCATATTATAATCGCCATGTAAATGCGCAGTATGAAATTCCATGTAAGCATTGTAAATTATTATCTAATGTCTGGTGATGTAATGTAATGCCACCGTAAATGAATTATGTAACACTATTTCGAATGTTTATATTTTTTATTGTAACTCATGTTAATGTCACGAACAATGAGATTAATCTTGAACTTTGTGTTATTGGTAGTATTTCACAGCAAACTTAGGAAAAAGAAAAAAAAAGGTAAAGTTAAGTGATTTTATGGACAGAGTCGGTATATTTGCCCTGCGAGAAACGAAGACTGAGCCGACGGGCCGGGACGCGGCGCTAAGGGGTGAAGGATAAAACTAATCACACATCCTCTCCGCCCGCAGGCCAGGGCTCCGTGCAAGTGACACGAGAACACGGAATACCGCACCACGAGCGCGCGTTCAAAAGGTTCATTTACCATTACCATAAACCATTTTGTTACCTCGGTTCTTTACAAGTGTGGTGCAATTTAATGAAATTTAAAAGAACTTTAACTTCATAGAATAGTCCTGCTCATCAAGAACAGACTTAGGCACTCGCAGCAAATTGTCCTATTCTGATTAATAATAATAATAACATATCGTCTTATACTTTATAGAAAATATCATGTCTGAGAAACTTTTATTACAGGTTAATTTTTATACAAATCGAACTAGTCTCATGGTAAGCTCAATAAGGTTTGTGTTAGGAGTACTAGGCGAACATACGAAAACAACCAATACTCAGGAACAAATAATATGGAAGCTCATCATACAATTATTAGGCCATACCGGGATTCGAAGCCGGGACGTCCAGCTTCGTAGGCAACATTACCCCGGGCTAAACCGGTCGTCAAACTATTTACAACCGAACGAACTCTATATTTAGTACATTTGAACTAACCTTTTATTTTGGTTATTATTTCTTGCCTGATTGGGTTAGTTATTTTACTGTGCCAAGACGTTTAGCATTAGATTAGATGCTATTACCGTGCTTTCCTAGAACGACGCATATAGCATGCTGAATCTAAACGAACATGTCATTTTATAAATCACCAATCATCATCATAATAAATACCAAAAACAAGACTCATATCAATTCAGCTTGGTATGAGATGTCAACAAAAGTATAATATCTATTTTAGACTAAAATATCTATGATTTTGAATATGAAGTAGCAAAAATGCCATCCATCGATACTGTATGTGAGTAAGCATCACGACGAGATTATGCAGACTACTCTATATATGTTTCATCTTGATCTTTGATTACGTACGAGGAGTCAGACTGTTGCTTGTCCTACGATTAGATAGTTCTGATCACGCGTTAAACAATGACAAGTTTATAGGTGTTTAATATAATACACCAAAATGATATGAGTCTGAGGGGTGTGAACTCACTAATTCGTGCAATTTTCCCTTATTCAGAAGCTTATAACCTTCAAATTTCATAACTTACGGAGACACCGGTTGAAACGCTGAGCCGCACCCAAGCAACATTTTTCTCCTGGATCAATGCCCGGTTTGACACAAGATATTGGTATATAAGAGCAGTGCGAAGCGGGTGAAGTCACTGGAGGAACCTAGTATTCATAGATAACATTCCGCCGCCGCTCGTGTCCGTGCGCGCGTCCCGCCCAGGCCGCTTCTGCATTATCCATTTCCACATTACTGTCTTTTTGTTCTCCGTTTGATTGTTTAAACGTGCGTCGATGTGATATCCACTGGTCTTTATTTTTCCATAGAGCTTTCACTTGAAATGGCTCCAGTCAATTGTGGAAAAATGTTGCTCTTATTGTTGCTGAAGAACAATAACTGCCTTCATTTTATATGTTTACAACGTCTGAAGGCTCGATAGCCACTTTGCCTCTCTATTACACATTTTTCCTATTGTTCCCTAGTCCAACAGATTTGCTTTTGTTCTCAGATCGGTATTTAAATAGGTATTAGACGGTTTCCGCTCCACTTCCTTTGTTGTTTTTGTGTTATTCATATATTATGCTTTCTGGTTCTTGTGCGTCGACTAGTTTTGATGATTTTTAGTAGAGATGGGCCGAATACAGACTTTGCCGAATACGAATATTTGGCCGAACATTCGGTTCAGCTCGTACCGAACAGCATATTCGGCCGAATATTCGGCTTGCCTTACTTAATTAAAACAACTCCCATTTTCCTTACTTAAGCTTCGGTTTTTTGAAAATAATTGTATTTACATTTTGACGCATATTTATCTCTTCATAATGCTGAAATAGGATGTCAATCCGACGAATTACGAAACAACCTACGCTCGTTAGTAGTTATTTACTGTGTTAATTCGGTAAATATTCGGCAATGTAACCGAACTATTCGACCGAATACGAACATTGAAAAACTTGCCGAATATGCCGAATATTTACCGAATATTCGACCCATCTCTAATCTATAGTCTAGATCTTAGCCACTTACAAGTATTAATTTGAGTTCAATTCGTTGATTGTACTTATGGTAAATACTAAATCAATTAAATTAAAATCGAGATTGTATACCTTCATTAAGTCACAGTTGGGTTTGATAGCTCACTAAACTACATAAAATCAAAAATCATATATGGTTTTGTACGAGCAGAAGTATAGAAAGACAGTAACAACACTACTATGCCTATTCAGAAGCGGGAACATGCATATTTAAGCACGTCACTAAATTCGTTGTTTATGGGACAGGTATAATTTTCCGCTATTCGTAGTGTAAATACACTATGGTTTGACCCATCGGACATGTTATTAAATAATTTTGATACAAAAAGACGTGTATATTTGAAATAAGACCGTAAGCGTTTTACTTGAAAAATATAGCTCTTGTGCATTTTTATAGTAATTACGGCTTGTAAATAATATATAATTTTCTAGGTTGTAGTTTTACATAGTAGCACATTCTGTATTAACCAAGTAGAATTGTGTAGATTAAACCAAATCGTTAATTCGTAAGTATTTCCGGACGCAATCAAGTAATATTATAAGTATTTTCTAGCGTCTTCATTGCGCGTTGTAACCAATGAGTCTAATAAATGACTATTACACGTTCGCATTTATGATATGGATAAGAAATACCTACCGCTGTTCGAATATTTTTCGATGGGTCGCCGAACCAAGTGCTAGTGCAATGTAGCGATTGTGTTGTTGAGATAAACAAGGGAATTAATGTTAATCAAGATTTTTGTAGCAACGCCCGCCAAGTGTGTGCGCTAATTGCTGCGCAGCCGCCATCGTGAGACAATATTTAAGTCAAACATTAGTAACGCGTACTTATGCAAAACGACTCGGAATTTATTTGACTTGGGCGTAGTTTCGGTGTTAGCGACGATGTAAGCAAGACAAACATGTTAATTTTCGCCCCGGTTCCACCCTGCCCGCCGACGCCCCGGCCCTCCCGATTATAACTTCAGCTCGAGGTGAATTGGCTCAATTATATATTCAATACAAACTTAGAACAGTTGCTTCACATTTAAAAATGTGTCTTCATTCCAGCAAGAATTTACCCTTAGGTATAGGTGTAGGAACTTAAGATGGCGAGTTACATAATTAAGTCAGCTAAAGATTGGATGCATTCTGTTACACAACAATGTATGACTCGGAGGTAACGTTTCTCTGCTGCCAACTGAAGCTACATATATATTCATAGGCAAACTTACTGAATTTATATTCAAGCCAAACATTATTTTTCTGTCTGTACTTATAAGTTCTCTAAATACTGACTGAAACGATAAAAAAATTGCTAGTATTTCACTGTAATCATTTAATAATAAGTAATTCAGGTTTTTATAGATATCGTTATTTATAACGTAACGATTGTCGTGCTTAATTTTTATTTTAAATTCTATGACCCCATTATTTATAGTGTAAGGAAAGAGCACTTACGAATCCTATGCGACACTGCAGTAGAGGAACTTACTAGTAGGAACAATGTTCATGCTTTGTGCGTGTGAGAAAAACGGGCACGGAACAGTTACCTCCAAATAATTAAGTCATGCATCATATTTCTAGCGTGTTCTAAGAAAATGTGATACCTATAAAACATGGCTTTTTCACTCAGTTGTTTACGATTACGCTTTTTTCTAGTCTCTAATATAACTTTCTAATAGATTTATTTCTGTAACAGTTATTGTATCTGTTCAACATAATAACATGGTAATGTAAATGTTTTTACTGACTATTGAATACAATATCGTATCAAACTTACTTCTCGCGATATAACATATACTTGGTCTAATACCGCATAAACCGCGTAAAACGAGATAACCTATGGATAGTAAACGGGCCGGTTTCCCAGCGGGGTGGGTAACTTAAACGCATTTTTCTAACTTATGAAAATGATTGACGTTCATAAGGTGGCACCGTAGTATCTCGACTCGACAGCGATAGGGACTCAGCCAATGGGTTCCAGATCGCAGGCGTGGTACAGACAGAGGCAGAGTGGTACAGCCGAGGACAAGCCCAGGGCGGGCACCGCCTAATGGCTCAAATTGAACGCTAACACAATTACTAATCGGCCGTACGACGCTAACCGAGAAATGTTCCGCCCGCGCATGTTTATAATTAATTTAGAACATTAGTAGCACGCGTACGAACGACTCACTGTCTATTGTGTTCTGTTTCCATATTGTTCGCGAGAGCGCCCTGTTATGTTTAAATCGTCCTCGTATTTTCCTTAGCAAACGAACTCCGCCGTCTCGGTATTCCATTCCAGATCCATCACACGGCTAATGAGATGTGAAGGTAATTTATTATATCTCCTGTTTTTCAACATGATCGGGCTTCCTCCCGTATGTATGTTGTTACTCAAAGCACTCGTGTAAATGCTTCTAAACGGCCCGATATTATACTCTAATAAAACAACCGCTTACCGAATCTAACAGATATTATCCAATATTCAACGTATATGCATCGGCAACGGAACGAAAATAAAAGTATTGATAAATTTTGCATTAAGTTAGTAGTAGTAGTAGTTATGTAGGTCGTAAGCTAAAGAGCTTTTCCGTTTATTTGACGATCATGTGCCTGAATCTAATTGTACTGATAGTCAATTATCGTGTAGGTTGCATGCCGTCATTTAATAGGAACAGCTCTTAAAATATAACGGTAAGGCACTGAAATTAAACAAATAGAACGAAAAGTGAACAACACAAACGTGCAAAAGTTAAGCGGCAACTAATTAAAAAACAAAACGAGAAAGCTTCACTTCAGTCTCGGGAAACTGGCTTTCCCGCATTAAAACTCGTTCTTTTTCGCGCGCTTTCCCTTTCGTCCAGTTAATGAGGGTTAAGGACCTTCATGTGTTTTGACGCCATGGCGGTCTATTTTCAAATTCGTTCATGTTGCTCTTTTTATCTCACTGGCATTTTAAATCTTAGGCGCACCTAAACGTCCGCTGTTTGAAGCGCTGGTAAAAGATGCTACTAAATATTAGTGTATGCGAGTATGAATGTGTAAATATGAGCGCAGTGAGGTGCTACGTTTCTCGAGGCGGGCGGTGGCGCGGCGGAGTCAGTGCAAGCCAGCGAACGCGAGTGGAGAGGGTGTCGCGACTTGCGCGTCTACGACTCGGGTGCAGTCGTCATCTCAACAATATAGACGTGTTTATATTCCCGGCCTATTCCTTTGAACTCGCATGTGGGCCCGAGGAAACGTAAAATAAACAGAACTTTCTCGTAATGTTTAATTAAATTAATCAGTCGGTTGATTAGTCGATGCTTCGCCGGCGCTGCCGTAAACAAAGCGCGGCGCGGCACCGCGTCGCCGGGCTTTGATCTCGGGAGACTCCTCGCGCCGTCGCGGCGTATTGTTGTACACTATACGTACGGTACAAGCACTACCTCGAGAGCGTCGCGGTGTAGCTGCATCCTCCACCATATATTACTTACTAAGTGTCTATTCAGACGTACTACAACCATAACCAAGTGGTCGGGCGATACATTATATGAAAATAACTTTTTGTCGCTGCGTTGTCGTGTGGTTGTGGTAGGTATCTTCGCCTAAAGAGAGCCTATAAGTTTTTCCCTACTTCTAGTTCTAAGATTTTATGTTACTCGAATCATTTATTTTTAATAAATCATATCTAATTAAAAAAATCAAAACTACTTCACAGATTTGAACTAAAAGGTATAGTCGGGAAGATCCGTCACTTTTCGACACTATATCATTGTATTAAGGTTCAGAAGTGACGAACCTTTTCAGTCCACGACTGTACTTTTGTGCAGGGGTAGTTGACTGGACAGGACATCCAAGTAAATTTTCTCCCCAACTACGGTGAACAAAAGAGGTTTCACCACTAGATGCGAAGTTACGAACAAATCCGTAATATGAGTAGAAATAAGTGACAGACGCGCTTGTGGACGAAGCTTATTAAGTACCTACAATTTGTAGTCATGTACGTATGAGGCAGTTTATACGTATAAGTTGTATACATACTGTTTAATCTAAGTGTGACATGAAATCACCATTTTAACCCTTTAGTGAATTTATTACGGAGCCGGTGGCGGGTGCGAGTGATCGACGCCGGAGCAAACGGCCGACAGTTGTAGCGACACCCGCCCAGCAAAAAGTTTGCCGTCGCGCTCGCTCTGTGCCTGAATTGAACTTACACCTCATACCGTTCCATTTTTATTGTGAACGCTTGCGCTTCATAATTCTCGTGGTAACTTTGTCATGGTCAGTTTAATAATCAAATTTATGAAAAGCGGGGTCCGACTACATTCGAATAATTTAATATGGAAGGGCTCACTGAGACGGCAATATATCTCGCATTTGTTATGCATCCGCATCATAAGTTACACGTTAAACAAAATGTATTATTAGCGGACATTAAAATACGAGGCGCCGCTGGGCCGCCCGCGCATTTCCCCAATACTACAAACATAAAATGCGCTTTTATTCATAACAAGCTCTCTCGCTCTTTCTTACAGCTCACCGCAGTACACTGAAGGTCGGCTACGACAATATAACTGGGGTGTCATTCTGAAAATTCGCGTTAAACCGACACGTGAAGTAGTGGACAATGGTACAAGATCCAGATAGCAGGTCACAATATGTTGGTGCGTCAAGCAGCTTGTCGAAACTGGTTTAAAATAACGTAACCAAGGGCGAGACCCGTGAATACGAATAGTTGATATATGTGTAGGGGTCCTATTATAGCTGCGACGAGTCCGTCAGCAGCGCTCTGTTCGACGCTTATACACATTTCGCGAATACTATAGCTAAGCTAAGTATATTTTTTATTGCTGATATTAAAATAGTATCAATTAAGTTTTATTTGATATGTTACAATAAGGGTGACATGATCAACTGTGATCAAACCCTTTTTTTAATTTTAATAAAGAGAAAAAAAATAAAAATAGAATCATACAGATTTAGAACATATTTTTGAAATCTTATTGTGAGTAGGTATATAATATTGTAGCTACCTTAAAGGAAAGACATAATACTAATAGGTCATTCCCTCGACTTTGTATACGACTATTAAGGTAATTTGTAGTAAGAGTATGAGTTTGAAATATGGCAAAATTACCTTCATTAGATATTATGAATGATTCATTCGCGAAGTCTGCAATCATACACTAACTTTCAAACGCTTTCAATACTAAATATTAAACCCAATTTAAACACATTAGGGAGTGAATTTTAAAAATCGGTGATTTTTTAAATCTTAGGCTTTTATGAAAACTCCAATCGCGATGTCTCAGATATGTTACTTTAAAAAGAATATGTTCACCATGCGTACCTTTAACCTATTTTTCCTAGCTTTTAAGTAATGAAGATTTTATTTTCTTCTGTTTTATTTCAATGAAGATTTTATTCGCGTAGTTTTGATATCTTACTGTTGTGTTCCCCATACTAAATTTCAACCCCCTTAAACCCTTATGCTTGCCTAGGTTATAAAAGTATCATACTGTGAAAAAAACAAATCACGACTTCTACTGACAGACAGATCCCTAAAATATTATTGGAGTGATGTGAAGGTTACTAAGTGACATAGTGTATGATATATCCGCAAGTATATTATTTTTTTAACAACATTTCAAAAACTTAATTAGACCGCTGGCTGAATAATTACTACTATTGATATATTTCTACTCGTACTACCGCCACTTCGTATCTGTTTGGAATTTATTCAATCTCTATTTTATATCCCTTACAGGACGGTACAAATAGCGAACTCTTCATTTCATTCTATGTTATTACTCAATAACATGTCTGTTGTAATATGTCAATGTAATATGGGGTGTCTGAGGGAACTAACAACGTAATTATTACCCATCAAAAACGTAAATGTGAAACAACGCCAAGTTCGTTAACGGTTTCGCTAATAAAATAAGTGAGATCTATCTGGAAACTAAATTCTTTCAAAGCTCCTTAAATCATAGCTCCTGACATTCAATTGTCAACTTTATTCAATTGGTTAAAATAATTTAATATGTTATTTGTTAAAGCAACTTGGCAAGTTTTTCCCACCAATTTTTTTCTCGTTTTATCTATATTTCTGTCTGAGTAAAATTTAGTCTCGTATGCTATTGGCAAAGATCTAGTTAATCTAATATTGATAAGTCTATGGGCGACGGTTGTCGGTTACCATCAGGCGACCCGTTTGCTCGATAGTTTCCTATGTCATAGAAATAAAGTTAAGAAAGGGATTTTGATGAGACTTTAAGTTCAGATTAACCAAGTAGATATTTTTGAATAAGAGAATACTTACCAAGTCGCACTATGGAGTAGCAAGTAACATAACAAATAATTTTAAGCACTTCAATAAAGTCATGCATGAAATGAGCTTTGTGCTACGGAGATTCGAAAGGCCTTGGTTTCCAGTTAGATCTCACTTTTTATTAACGAAACGGTTAACGAACTTGGCATTCTTTCACACGTTTGTTTTTGATGGAAGGTCATTATTTTATGTCAAGTAAGCAGATATATGATGATTTCTGTTTTGTCAACGTGGACAGCCCGCGAACCCTTCGTGGGGCATCAATTGAAGGATCCGTGTGTCAAGTGAAGCCAATAATTAGGTAGGTACCCCTACACAACAATACGGTGCCTATTAGGTATTTAATAAATTTCAAAGAAATGTGTGTAATATTCCACTGTCTCCTCGGGTAATTTGCATTTGTTTTTAATAACAATCAGTTTTCTATTAACTAGTACTTTAGAATTAAATTTACTGGAAAATAAGGTGCACTGGTCATAGGGACTCTGAAACTTCGAACATATTACTTGTTTCATTATCAGTAGGTACAAAATGGAACATGGGTCAAAAACCGGAAACTGTAGGTACAAAATAAATGACCCTGCAGCAATCTGTGGCCGATTGTAATGCTATGCTGCGTTAAAATGAATAACCGCAAAATAAACACAAAATACACCGAAAAAAACCATTTTCAATACTATTTTGTACACACAGCAACACACAGTACTACCTGAAAAACTAAACTTCCAAAAAAGATACTAAGTTTCCGAAAAAAATCTTGACATCCGAAATTAATACGAAGTTTCAGAAAACCAATGTACTGCTAAAATAAATGCCTTCTTAACAACAAATTGTAAACGCCAGCTTAAATTCTAGTTTTGATTATGAAAAATCTTTTTTTATACACAATTGTAATGAAAATAACTTTTAATGAATGAAACTACGATATGGAATGTTTTGGGCATTAATGCTGGCAGTTGGGAGCAGTGTGCCAAAATGAGACTTGAGTGGCGTAAAAGATCTAATCCTTGGGATGAAAAACTATGACAAAGTCTGGCTGAAAAACATAAATCAGAGAAAAAATTAAAGTATTACTACTGATGTTGCCCTTTTTCTAACTCAGAGTACACGTGACTTGTGCGGGAAGAAGTGTCCTGCTGGTATTATAGCCACAAGAAAAGCTGTGTCAACAGGAACAATCCATAACATCGCATGTTGACGTTGCAACAATCATCCGACATGGATGTCGTGGCCAATGACGATAATAATGACTTTAAAACAATATATCAAGCAGTTAAATAAGTAAAATTCGTATAACATTATTCAGTATTAAAAAAAAACATAATAAATTGAAATAACACAATTTATTATATATTTTTTTTAAATATTTAATCCTTTATATTAAAATATAAAACTAAAGTACAATAAAATTGGGTGCTGCTTAGACCGTTAGCTCCAGGTAATCTTAATATTTTTTAGAATCTTGGAATAATACATACTAATATTTCCACAATATCGTTATAGTTTTAGAAGTCCCACATTTAATGAAATGCATGAGGTTGATTTGAAATTTATGATAAGTATATGAGTAACGATAAAAATGACAAACCTTCGTTTTCGGTAAAATGTAGTTTATTCTGGGGGAAACGTTTTATGTCAGCGAATTACGCATATATTTTTCGCAACTTTCAGTTATTTCATTGACTCTCTTTAACTCTCTAACAAACCTTAAAAGTTCATACATATTAACAAATAATAAGGTAACAGAGGATATTATACTTAGCAACTTAGTTCTCTAAGTAAGTATTCTGCAAATTCTGTGCTTTGGGACTAATTTTGTTTCTAGGGCATAGTTGGATTTATATATCAACCGCCCACACGACACTCCGTGTTCAACGTGCGAATGAGATCCCAATCTAATTCTGTAATCCGGGTGTTTCCAATCTGTCGAAAGATTGATCAAAACCTGAATAGGAAATGACCGCTCCATCGTCGGTGCTAAAGAGGGTATGAGCATGAAATGGATTGTGTTGAACATAATCATGTATGTTTTATGAGAGCAATCTCGGACGGTGGTTTAGGGTGGCAACGTCGACCGCGGAATCCGATTTGAGGTTTTGAAAAGCGAGGCGGTTTGTCTGTGAAATTATCTGAGCGTTTATTCAAATTAGGACACGCGTGACGTGTGATGTAATTGGAGAAACGGCGAGGGTCTTCCTGCGTGCGGCTGAGCGCGCCGGCCGCGGCAGACGCCGCTCGGCTTCAGCCGCGCGGAAAATTGCCGAGAGAACAGCGAAAATTGTGGATATGTCGGCCCACCACAGGTACCTAACAATGAAACATATTTGCGTAAGTAGGCTATTGAAATCAATTGCGTATCGTAAAGAGATCTGGCGAAGTAACGGATCTCAGTACCTAGTACATGGGCTAGGTTTCCGGGCCTTCAGTGGGGGTTGTGACAGCATCAACCAATTTAAATACACGTCGGGTTAGGTAAATTCGTAAAAATATAAACATTTAATTAGTGCATCATCATTATAACGCTGCTGCCATAACTGAGTCGTTGGGTGCTGGAACATGATTAATAATTATACCTATTCCCAATTTAGATTATAATCATGGAAACTATAAGTTTTCAAAATCTAGGAACCTTTTATTTAAATCCTTATAAGTAGGTACCAGTAAAATGTTTTAAGAATTCTGTTATACATATTATATCAAAAATATTTTGAATCTTGTCAGGAAATCATAATTTTACAGTTAAAACCATTTACAGTTTTAAGCAATATAGCTGCCAGCGCCAACTACGTAATTTAAGAAAAGTTCTTGTATTCACTTAGATACACATACAACATGTCACATTTATGTAATACAAGGAGTGAAAGATTACACATACATAGAGTATTCAAGATCGAATTCAATATTTCCGATCATTAGGTATCTGTAAAATTGTCGCTTCAGAAAAGTAAGGATCCAAAAATAGAAATAGATATTTGAGACAGTGATACTAAACGAAAATAATTTATATATTTATTTATATATACAAGCGGCCGACTGCGACTTCGTCCGCGTGGATTTTAGATGAAAACAAACATAAATGAGATCAACTTTTTTGTGTCAGTTGACAGATGCTGTTAATCTTTGTAAAAAAATACTCGAAAGATATTCAGCGATCAACGGATTTAGAGTAAGAAAATAGGAATATTGAACATTATTCCATAAGAAGGCAATACTGGCACTTTTAACGCCAGCCAGACTGTGAAATTAAGAGACAGGCGAAGTTCCCGACACTGGCCAAAATAAAAAAGTTTTAAGGCATGGCAAAAAAATAAACAAAACCAAAAAATGTGCTGAATTGCTTACCAGCCAAAACTTAACGCACGTAAGCGAATTAAATCATGCGATTAGTATTTTGGTCTACAGGCTAATATGAGAGTATAAATTCAAATTTATGAAATATTTTTTCTCCAACTTGCTCGGAAATGTTCCCATTAATGTAGTAAAAACACACCGCGAAGTCCATCGTTATATACGTTGATACGATTATCAATTTAATAAATTAATAGTATAAAAAAACACTAGAAAAACATACTTTACAAGACATTTCTAACGAATCCAAACGCTATGATACGATGTTCCATCATGAAGTTCCAGTTCATATCTTCCAGCTCCATCATCAGATCAGTTCGACGGTACCATATTATTGTATTGTCATCAGAACTACATACAGCTAGACATGGGTAGTTCGCGAATGAATGATGCAAATGAAGTACTTCACTTGTTTCACTCCTTCATTCACTAGTTCAGCTCAGATTCATTTAGTTCAATACTTCAGTAGTTCAGTTTATCTATCCGTTCGGTTACTGGCTCACTCGCTCAGACTCTAGAGTAAATTAATAGATAATTATCACATCTGCTCACAAAAAATAAATAATTAGCTTTTTCCACAATAGATTCTAAGGTCCATAATGTTTATCAAACGTTTTCGTAACAAAGCGATTTAATTGCATTAATTAAACGTCATTCGATTAGTTCCGTAAGGGAATGAAAGAAAAGAAATACATCGTACTGATATATTTCTGTATAAGCTGAAGTAAATTAATTTGCTGAGCTACTGAACTAAACTGAACTAGTGAACTAAATGAGTACTATACTTCACGGTGACCAAAAGAAGTATATCAATCTTTTCTTTTTAGTGACACATTGTGCGCATGACTACATACAGCTGCCAATTTTCATGACGCTACGATCCTTCGAAGATGGTTAAATTAGTTACCTTAGATTCCATTACATAGTTACATACAGGTCGACCTAATAAAAGCGTGTTAAAAAAAATGACATTACTTCCCGGACAGGCCTGGGAAGTGTACATTATTGTGCAGGTTTTTACTTTTAATTTCATCCAAGACTTTGAAAATTCACCATACAGCCAATAGTAACGTACAAAAACTGAGATTTAAAAAAACTTTAATTGTTTTCTGCGTTTAGTTAATGCACGGTTAATGCCAATAATAATAGAAAAAAAAAACGAAAAATATTGTACCCAAATATCATAATACAGTTTATTTAGTTAGTCTTAGGGCTATATTTTTTTAATGTTGTGCGTTTAGGAATTGCCGATTCAACTAAAAGTAATAATGCATTTATTCATTTTAACTATTGCTATGGGTTTTTTTTTTATTTATTTTCATTACTATATTTCATGTGAAACCAAATATACAATTCGGACCCAAAATTTTTAACCTTAATATCCTTAAAAAAAATTAAGGCGGGAACGTGAATTTCATTTTGTCAAAGATTGTTTGTCGTGTTACTTTTACGAAAATAATTTACATAAGCATGTGTCAAATTTCCTCGCATATTTGGAAAAATGCAGTATACATGCTTCGGCAGGAATGTCATTTCGTAGATTCGTATCTATTGAAGGACTCCGCTACGCCTCGTTCAAAACCGTACTCATCTACGAAATGACTTTTCCCGGCCTCTGCAGTAATATACTATATTATAGAATGTTGCAATTCTCTAAATAGCTTAAGAAGCTTGAAAAATATAAAGGACACAGACTTTTGATGTGCTGATTGATAACAGTTTGGGTGTGTTAAACATTATTAATAGATATCACATGAAAAAGCACTAAGAAAATATTGTCAGTCAACCATAGGGATAGGGCGAAACTGGGGTTGCAATTTTGTGTGATAAAAGGGGGAAATTCACGTGGACGTAGTCACGGGGCAGAGGAAATAAAATAAGCTGGTATCCTTTACGTAATACCTCTTTATAAACAATATTAGCGCCGTTTCCTTTAGGGGCTACGATGACCAGACTGCTGGCAGAACCCACCCTGGACCATGCGACGTAAAATTGAACATGAGAGAAATAGTCTCATAGTCTCTCTTAAATCAATGCCTGCCCTTTTCAGTAACTGTCCTTGGGGTTTATTAATAGTCATTGTTATTTTGAACTCGAACGGGTAGTCTGATGGAATTAACGGTATTCTAGGAACAAACACTAATCAGCTTCGAGCGCAACCAGTAATTACTGTAGCTTTGACAACGTTTTTATACGAAGTTTCAAGTTTTAACTTATAAGATTCCATGTTCCTCATACAAACTTCCATCCCTTGTTCTACCCCCTTAAGTGATGAATTTCAAAAAATCTTAGTATTTATATTTCTTGATTTTAACACACAATCTTTTTGCGTAATTTAAAGATTCTAATTCCAAAGATTTTAAGTTTCCCATAAAAACTTTCATCTCGTTTTACCCACTTAGGGGGGATACATTTCGAAAAATGCTTTCTTATCCCTTGCCTACGTTATAAATGTAACCGACTGTGCGTAAATCAATTCTCTAGCGTCAGTAGTTTCGGCTGTGCGTTAATGGAGTTAGTCCGTCAGGACTTCCTCTTTTATAGGTATATACATTTCATGTTGAAATTCCATACATAAGTAATTATTAGGCTTTCTAGTTAATATTATACCTACATATAGCTGTTTCTCTCTTCTTTTTTCTTCAACTCTCTTTACAACTAAAATCTTTTAACAACTAAAAAAGATTTCCTATACCAATTTTAAGTTTCATAATATGAGTAGGTATCCACAGTTCGACGAACGTAATAGCTATATTCTATTCACACGTCCTTTATCAAACCTAACATTCCAATTCTTTTACAGCAAAAATGCATTTTACGGAATGGAAAACGACAGCGCGTAAAAAGAAATATGTATACATACCTAATTCGTTGCGAACTTTCTATTGAAACGCAACAGTGATTAACATCGCAGAGAAGGAAAGACATAAAAAGGCCAACAAGTAGTCTGGAGCAAGCGAGATACTTGCAGTAGTTTGCATAAATGCATTAAACGTAGGACCGACCAAACGATCGCTGCAGCTCGTACAGTCCACCGCTTGAGCGCCAACGCAATACTGATATAATACCTTTGATTCACCATACCGCACTAATGTTTGGGGTACTTACTACTTATAGGTTATATCCAGTAAAAACGTACCAACGGACCCTATTACCTACTACTGTTTTTCTATGTGTCACCGTGCTCTAACTCTTAAAAAGCTCTAATGAGAATTTATAGTGGCTATAACGACAAATAACAATGAATTCTAACACTAAAACAAAAACAAAATCAAAGTGGGGTCTTCGCACAAGGAATGTTTCCTTGCGTATACGTACAAGTAGGTAATATGGAACCCTGAGTGTGCGAGTCCGGCTGGGTTACCATTGTAATGATTGTATACGATGTACATTAATCAAACCATCATACCGATGCTCATCAGTATGATGGTAATAAAGAGCGTCAGAAACGGATTATTTACGTTGTATTTCTAAGAAACAGAAAAGATGTACAAAATTTTGACTAATTATGTGCAAAAGTTAGTTCCTCATTTTTTATGTAGCGGCCACAAATTAGAGTATCACTGAATACGAGTATTTTAACAAAATTTACTCGATTACCGATAGTAGTTTACTAAAGAGCGCGCAAAGCCAGCCATAGTTTGAAACTTTATGGTGTTATATGAAAACCAAGTTCTTTAAATGTTGTTCAGCAACCAAAATGATGATACATCGCGGCCTCATATTTTCTTGTAAATATATATATATATATATATATATATATATTTACAAAAAAATATGAGGCATAAATCGTTCTTAATTATACCATATTTTTCAACAAAATCTCACGAAAAACACAAGGATTTTTCCCATTTATTATGCCTTGTACATTTGTAGTAACACAATTCAGTAAATAAAAACCGTTTATTTTTGTATTGAACAATTGTTTTTTATTTTTAAGAAATCTAATATTCGGTTGCACCCGCGGAAAAAACTCTCAGTAAGTAATATATAAGTCAATGCGCGAGCGCGTTTCGTGATAACGCGCTTAGTATGCCAAGAATAAAAAAAATGAAATCGTTGATTAACGCTCAATAAGTATCTCATCCTTACCTTAAACAAGAAATTCTTGTATCTATAAAGAACTAATAATATATATGCGAAGGTAACTCAATCGGTCAGTTACTTCTTCACGCTTAAACTGCTGAACCAAATAGATAAAATTTGGTATGGAGATTATTTAAGACTCTTAAAATTATATAGAGGATAGTTTTTATTCCGGATAAAATGTACAGTTCACACAAGGCTTAAAGACTGAGGGCATTCTCTACCAGTCGGCCATTGGAGGATTATTTTATTACCTATTTAATTATGATGTAATTATTTGCGATTACCTGCGTTTAATTGTACCTTCCTTCCCTGTTTCATAGCAATTATTTCCAATTATTATTATTGACAATCGATTTGAAACCAGCGACATAATTTCGACTGTGTAATACTAAACCACGAACGACGTGAGTAATATACATTGCGGCCCCGCGCAGGCGCAGGCCGAACAATTTCAATCCAATAAATGCTACCGAACAATGAATGGTTTGATCACGAAAAAATCATCTACAAGACAGTCGTGCCCCGTCGTTTCACGAACGAATACGGTAGTCGTGTCCCGGATCAGGCTGGGTGGGAGTTCATTTTATTTTATTGGCACGCTCCGAGCGCCGACAGGCCCTGTTTTACGGTTCTGTCACTCGCCGGCGACAGCTCGAGATGCCCACTCCTCAGTTGACTGAATCAATACATAGTTCAAGCGCCAATCACGTCCGCGCTCTGTTCGAGATGTCAGCCGACTGATAACACAATCGACTCATAAAGTAGTTTACGCGGGCTTACCTATGACCTTCTAGTTACAAAACCGTTGTAATATGAAACGCTGTATAGTTGTATGCTTAAATACTGTTATATTATTATTTAGAATTTACTATTCTATGTAATGTGCTTGTACAAATATAACTGGGATGTTATAGGTGAACAAAGAGAAAACTTTTTAGCTAATTGAGAATAGAGTTTTATATAAGCTTTCATTTTCAGTTCAGTTCAGTGGGATCAGCTAATCGATTCAAACGTTTAACCAACGTTTTACGTCTATAGGGCCCGTAATTTATTAAATAAATGTATTAGATTGATTGCATAGTGTGCCTGAGACGTTGAAGCGACGAGCACGCGCGACGTGGCGCCACCCCTAGCCCCGCGTTTTCTAACATTAACATATGCCTTGCAACAAATCCTGACCGTGTAATATGTTTTGTTCCCAACACAAGGGCTATATATTATAAAATATACAACAGTTTAAATGATAATTTATACTCCATTGTTATTCATTGATGTTATTATATGTATATTTTGCCATTGTTTCAAATCAGAGCATATTTCATGCAATTTAATGTTTAAAGCTGTGGTCCAGCGCAAGCTAAATATTTACTCTTCTAAGATTTCGTAAAAGTTTGACTACGAAGGTAAATATAACACAGTACACAAATATAGCAAATAAATAAAGATACTAGTTACGGTATCGGTGCAACATGACAAATCATCCTCTAAAAAACGGAAATTCAACAAAACAAGCTTTTCCTGTATGTATTTTTAGTAACAGATGCAAAATCGACTCAACTGTATACATAATTGAATGTACAGTTTATAACGTTACTCTAGAATTCATATATATGGAAACATTATTTAAATTTATTGCGTCGATTTGAATTTTATACAGTTCGCATAACACATGCAATCGATTCATTGACGTTCATCCCGCGATGTTTATCATTTCAAATGAAATCACGACTGGCTACATAAACATAAGTGAGACACATGGAAGCTCACAAACAGAATTCATCCCATACGTAACATTGTACCGTACTTAAGCTTTACGCTTAATACCAGCCAACTTTGGCAATTGCATGCCTTTACGGGCGTGATGGAGAGACGAAGTAGCGTCATCCTTGGGTATGAATGAGGCTACAAACGCGTTGACACACAAGTATCCGTTTATGTAGATCATCATATGGCTTGTTTTATGTTATTTGTAGAGCGAGGGCAAAGTGTGTGAGTAGCTTGCGATAGCACGGCACGCCGTGGACGCTTGCCGCACGCTCGTATTGTTCGCCCGCCTGTGATCCGTGCATTGTAAACGCACACAAATCGCGTACACACACATCGACTCCGATTGTTTATACTAAGGACAGAGGTCGCGTGTCGACGGTATCATGCAACGACAAAATAATACGGAATCGCCCTCGACGAAATCATGCGCAATACGCACTACTGTCAAGTCAAATGCAGGGATGAAAACGACATATAAATTACAAGTATGAATTGAAGCATATACAAGTCGTGATAGCTACGTACGGCGAGGTAATTCTATAATTCGGAAGGCAGTGTGACTTGTGGTTGTCTGTGGAGGTTTGTCACCACCTCACCTGTCAGGTCGGTTGTATAGACTGTTAAATAGGTGGGTGATAGTTTAACTTCCGTGTCCGCTGCTAAAATGTCGTTAAATGTCACGTCAATTTTATTTTTAACGTTTAGACATCTAAAATATAGTGCTGCTGGTAATAGAATTATATTCGAACTAGTTATTTATTAGTACCTACTTTCGGATGATGAAAAGATGAAGTAAGTTGATTCTTGTTTGTAAACTGTTCTGCTAGTGACATGACGATAGACTGAAAACACAACGGAAAACAGTACCTAATAAAAAAAAACGACCAAGTGCGAGTCGGACTCGCGCACCGAGGTATCCGTACAAACTTTCACTTACCCTAACATTATTATATTATAAGGTTAACTGGAAGAGATCCCTTAAAGGGATAAGTTCGCCTTTGTACAAATATGTTACTTTAATTTCTTTGTTTTATTGTTTTATGTACAATAAAGTGTTTACAATACAATACAATACAAGTATACTACCCGGTTCCGGTTGAGTTAAGTTTGCACCTAAAACTATAGAATTGCATACAAATGAGGTGCAAACTTAACGCAACCGAAACCGATTTTTTTTGAAAATAAAAAAAATAACTAGTTAGAGACATGATTATAACTTTCGTGTAATATTTATGTTTAGTTATACAAATTGTGATAATTTCAAAATTTTCTTTCGGTAAACTTCGGAGATAAAGGAGTAATGTTTTTTTTACATTCTCCTTAAGAAAACATAATCTATCACAATAAAAAAAATGATCAAAAATGTGTAGATCAAGTCCTTTTATATGATATACTACTTGACTTAGTAGTTAGACTTTTAATTTTTGGCCCCCTCAAATTCGTCGTTTTTTAAGAAAATAAAAATATATTTTTAAATATTTCCTTTGCAATATACCTATGTGAGCTGAACATGTTTATAAATATTCCAAATTTCAAATAGATAGCGTAAGTAGTTTTTGAGATATGGCGCTTTAGTAGTCGGACAGACAGACAGGCAGAGTCGCACCATAAGGGTTCCTTTTTTATTATTTTTGGTACGCAACCCTAAAAATACACAGTCGTGCAAGTAGAGATCGTCTTAATATATTTATGTATAATATGTTATTATTTGTTGTTAAACTTCATAATCTAAAACCCGAATTCCACGCGGCCGACATCTTGACCGAAAACCAATACATTATAAATAACACGCCACAATTAATTTGACAGTAGCTGGTAATTAGGATCGTAACAGGTATATCATTAAGTCGGCACATTATTCTTACTTTTACAAGTGCTTTCAGGAATAAAGAAATTACAACTAATCCACAATCCACGAGACGTCTCAATTATAAATAATTTCAATTTGAAATAAAGTAATAAAGAAAATTAATTATTGGTTTGAATGAAACAGGTGTCCCATGTTCCTCGATAATTATAAAAACAATTACTTATTACAAATAAGTATAAGTAGGTGTGTGCCGTAAGAACAACCGAAATATAATATTCCAAACACCTTTCATAGTCACAGGACGCCGTCACAAACAATAAAACAAAAACAATGACGGAACCCCGTTGTACCACGTGAGCAGTTAGCGAGCAGCCGAGCATGCGTATTAGGAGAGTAAAACGAAACGAAACATATTGGATTACAACAAACGATAAATAAAGGCTCCAAAATAATGTTTTATATGTAAATACGGGGTATTGTTATAGTAACGAGACTTGCTAAATCACAATATGAAGTTGATTTATATCTCTCCGCTCGGCTTGCTGCCTACATGGGAGGGCCATAAAAATCCTACCGAAACGAAATGCACACCTACACCTACCTCGAAAAATCTATAAGCCCTCGAATTCCTTTGTAGGTCGGTTAATTGGGCATTGTACAGCGCCGCACAGCTAACGCGCACCAGTAATATGACTGTTGCCATTTTGACGATTCAAAGAGACATTCAATACCTTTGTGACTCGTCAACGTCATTGATTAATCAACACACAACGGTTCCCATCTAAAAGTAATGAATGCTCGGAATAACGGGTACAGCTAAGTCAGTTTTTTAAAAACTGATTTTTGTGACATATTTTGTCATACATAATGTAAGTATATTTTATACGGTAACATCTATCCATACTTAATATTATAAATGCGAAAGTTTGTCTGTCTGTCTGTCTATCTGTGACCTCTTCACGCTAAAACCGCTGAACCGATTAAGATGATATTTGGTATAGAGATAGTTTGAGTCCCGGGGAAGGACATAGGCTACTTTTTATCCCCGAAAAATACCCTTATCCGCGATAAACGAATTTAAGGCGGACGAAGTCGCGGGCACTAGCTAGTACTTTATAAAGTATGCTACTCAACTACACTGAAGGAAAAAAAGGGCTATGACTTTTTCCCCCTCCGCTGACGAAGTTGTAGGCACCTTCTATAGTAGTGTACATGTACATATTTAGTACTACATAGTAACAACATATTTAGTACTACATGGTAACAACATATTTAGTACTACATGGTAACAACATATTTAGTACTACATGGTAACAACATATTTAGTACTACATGGTAACAACATATTTAGTACTACATGGTAACAACATATTTAGTACTACATAGTAACAACATATTTAGTACTACATAGTAACAACATATTTAGTACTACATAGTAACAACATATTTAGTACTACATAGTAACAACATATTTAGTACTACATAGTACTAAATATGTACACAGGTAATTGTGTTTTTTTGCACAGGATTGTATTTTTACAAACTGAAAGAGAGTATACGCCAGTATCGACGCTGGGATAAACTGCGTGCACTGCACAATCGATCGAAAAGTTGTCAATGACAATAAGTAATCTCATTTCAGCAGAACAAAAGTTGAATAAAAGTAATACTAAAAACAAATGCCACTGCATACAAAAAATACAGATGAATCAGCGGGAATAATTGGAGGAGTTTTTAAAATTGGTATAGAGCTTCCTTGAGGTGTTCCGATTAGTCTTCTGTGTAAAGTTCCCGTGTGTGGGGTCTGTGCTGAAGTATGGATTTTGGTTTAATTGTCATTTTATTCAATTATTTGCTTTTATCTCGAAAACCTTCGACAATACTTGCTTAGTTAAAATTACACAAATAAACAACAGTGAATTTACTACAAATTTGGTTACATATGCTTTGTTTGCATCGAATAATAGTTCCAGAGAAAAAGAGTGTCCAATGTCATACAACCTACAAATGTTGGGGTATTTTTTGACCTACTGTATTTGCCATGCACTTTAAGATTTGGAGCTAAATCTTGATAAAATTACTCAAAAAGGTCCAAACGAAAACGCTGAGTGGTCATTGCCGAATAATTTAAAAACGAACTATCTTATTACCTTTTACAAAAAAAAAGATAATTTTATACGAACTAATTAAATTACATTAAGTCGATTACAAGACATTAACATGTTTTTATTATATAATTAGTTACATTTTATAAAACTCATAATTGAAAATTAATTTTGCTGATGATCATCCAACCTGTATATTTTTTCCTTGTCATTAATACGGTTAATGACAAGCAAAAAATATACAGGTTGGATGATTTAAATGGGTCAGTGAGTGCAACTTTTAGTATCCTTACCGCTATGGGAAGATATACTTAAAAGGCATTGTGTATTTTTTAAGCTATGATTATTGGCATTTATAGATTTAAAAAAAAAACCGTACAGTCTGTGAGAATAGCGTCAATTACTCATTCGCCAGTTCGTTTTGCGTTCAGTAAAGTAGCTACTATCACTGACATACTAAAATTTTCCACCCTGTATATGTTTTATCTATACTATTATAAAGTTGTAAAAATGAAATGTTTGTATGTGTCGTTGTGGCTTCATCACGTTAAATCGGATAAACGAATTTCAACTATTTTTGGTACACGGGTAGCTGGGTATGTCCAGATTGTTATAGGACACTTTTACCCCGAATATGCTACGCGGACGAGGTTGCGGGCGCCATCTAGTTATTCTATAAAGATTCTATGTTGATAAATTCGCTGCGTAAAATATACCTTCGTTAGCTTTAATAATTGCTTAATGCAATATACGTAAATTGACATGAAGTACTGTACATTTTATGGCGAGCGCTTGTCATGTCGTGTGTAGTTGTAAACAATAGCGGCGACCCGTAGGAGGCGGCTAATCGCATTACCGAACTAATCACGCGCCGCGCGCCCGAGGAAATTCACTAATATCCTGCTCCAACTGACGACCGATGTGAAAAACTGGTTTCGCTTAGTGTGCGCGCGCGGCGCCGGCCGGTGCTGACCTTTCTTACGGAGGACTCGCTACCGCTACACTCTCCACAGGATTCTAGCAAGATAGATATCTCTTTGCAAATAGCAAACTCATCTTACTAAACATTATGATATCAACGTTTTTACTCATCTTTCTACTGTCGCACAAGTAAAATAAAATAAAATACCAGTTTATCTATGAGACCGGCCCCAGTATTGCCTAACGCGTTTGACGCTCGCAATCGCAATCAAGTGTCATGATTTTGTATGGGCTATGACAGTTGATTCCGATACCAAGTGTAAAAATTTCGTTTGGCAATTACCCCGCAGTTAACTATAGCAAATTCACGATAACGGTCAATATCGCAATACTACAAATCCCGATATACTACAAAAACTCAAATTGCTTATAAGGCTGCGATAATTACTTTTTCTACTCCTGTACTTCTTTCTGTCATTTAAATGGTTACCAACTCTAATATAAAGACATACATTACTTAAGACTTGTAAAACTCTCTCTATTTCCCAAAAAAGCACTGCCAAGCGTGTTACAATGTCGCTATTAACGTATTCCTTGGTGCCACAGAGTACAAAATTTCAGTCTAATAATTTATATTCAGTGAGTCTTAAACTAGGGTAAGCCCGGGCTAGATGGCCATAGTTTTTTCCAAGACCAATTATGCTGAAACTATGAACATTAGAATTTTGATTTTAGTTGAAAATTAAACTTTGATTATCTATCTAACGTAAACAAAACTACAAACATTGTTAAAACTAAGCGAACATGGTCAAACAAATTTTGAAATCAAATTATGGTTGGCCATCTCTCCTGGATATGTCCGGGAAAGATGGCCATAACATTAAATATGAGTAGATTTCAAAACTTTTCTATTTTTTGCACATTTCTCTCCTTATTTTAAATAAAATAATCATTTTTTTAAATTCGGTACAATTTTAATGAACCCAGAATATATATTTCTACATAATAGTCAATTCTTCATTATTCTGGATTTATAGTAATGTATTTGTCGTCTCTCGCATATTATTATTACTACTGTTATGATATTAATTAATAACATTTATTTCTTTTTTTTTTAGTATCTGAGGTCCCAGTTCATGGCTTTCCAGTACTAAATAACTGCGTATGGCCATCTCTCCCGATGCAGCCGGTTCATTATATCAACGAATAAAAAAAAAGTACTGCGCCCATTAAAGTTATTTTAAATTTAATATGTACGAAAACATCAGTACTTTCTAAAATAATCATTATTACTGGGCCAGTTAAAAAACAAATAAAGTTACGTTATATATCGGCAATCTCTTTATAAATTTTCAAGTAGCGTATTTTAAATAAAGTTATTTTCCATGAGATTTTTCTTAAGACCTACTTGTTTTTCCACTTATATCAAGTGTTGTCTTCTGAACGAATGAAGTTTACGTGAAATAAGCGACATTAACATCCTATAAGTTGGAAAAATTTCGACTGGCCATCTTAAACTTATGGCCATAGATGGCCATAAGTTTAAGAATTACCCTAATGTTATTTGAAATAATTTACATTACCAACTGAACAAACGGCCGAATTTATACAGTTTGAAATTTGAATATTGTGTTTTATTAAAAAGTGTTTAGGGGTCATTCATTAATTACGTATGGATCCCTGGGGAGCAGGGGTTCGAAAAATCTGTCGTAAATAATTAATGGCCCCTTGGTATTTAAAACTAGTGTATATCGAGTGTGTTTTAAACTGAGCTAATCGGCTTAAAAAATACAATGACTGATTCGCTAAGTTTAAAAACCAAAGACTATATACAACGTTGTATAATTCGGTCAAAAAACGCTCGTGGCGTCTTCTTTTGTGATACTTGCGATGGTCCTTACGTAATTAGTGAACGGCCCCTTAGTCGTAGAAAAACTATTGTATGCAACGTTGTATAATTGTGTCAAAAAACACTCGTGGCGTCTTTACTAGCGATGCTCGCCAAGGCTCGCATCGCAACCCACGCTACTCGCCTTTTTGACCCCTATTATACAACAGTTGCATAAAATACTATAATAAGAACAGGTGTGTTGACATTTTTTCTCATTATATGGTCAATTACTCATTGGTATTGACAGGTATATTTAGCTAATGTATGCTTTGGTAAAATTAAGCATATGAGGAAACTTCTGCATAAAATAGCAACTAATCGAGTTAGCAGCTGGCACTCAGTCGGAAAAACGGTCGGGAAATAATCGGGAGACAAATCGATGCGGAAATTGCGCCATTGGACGCTATGGTAAACGGCCGGTGACGTATCGCAGCGGAGATGAGCGCCGTAATTACTGCCACCGACTTGTAATAAAAATGTGAACAAGCCGCTATACGACTACATAATTCTTCATACACAATCAATTTATTTTCCGGTAGCTTTCGTTTCGAAATCCGTCGTAGTTTCATAACTAGGCAAAGCTACGAGTGAAGGCTAGACAGCCTAGTGGCTTTGTGGATAGCCGCATCTCGCATAACTTGCATGTAATCTCACCAAACAATACGTATCCGTGGTTGTTCTACACGAAAAAGCTGACAGCACACGCATCTCATTATCGCTAAGCAACAACATCGCAATCCGTTCTCCGTTCCGGAACTTAAAAGGAGCAGGGAGCTTATGTATACTACTCATAAAGCAACTGTATAAAATTACTAACACAGAAGTTCATTGCACCCTTAAATAAATTCCAGTACTGGGAAACTCCCGCGGAAGGTAACATTGAACGAGGTGAACGCAAGTAATTCCAATAGTAGGTAACAAAACATTACCTTCCTCGTTTGTTCGCGGCCGAAAGGGGCGCTAGGGGGCCACCGAGGGTTTGGGGATGGGGATAGACCCGGCTATCGCACACTTGATGCTATCATAATGATTATTAACATGTGAAGCTCCGTACCAGGCACCAAGGCTCACTACGCCCTAGATGTTTGACATCCCTCAGTTATTTTAATACAGGCAATTAAAGGTTCCCGCTGGATACAAAGTTCGTTCAGCAAAGTTTTCGATTAGCAGTCTGCGGTTGTCTTTAAGTGGATTTCAAATTGCTTGCTGGATTCGTGGCAGAACTCAAATTTACCTATAAACTGTTTAGTTCTGGATAGGCGCGAACGGGCGTCTGATGGCCGCGTTTTTTATGTTTTATTTTGCTTCCAACTTTTTTACGAATTGCGGCGCTAAAAATACTAAATTACTACTACTAAGTAAAGTAACATTACGAATCACAAATATCCTTATTTAATTGATTACTTCTTAATTCAAATCGGTCTAAATGATATTTAATTCAAATGCCATGACTGTTTTGTCTATTGGTAGTGTGTTCCGGTATTATTGAACAGCGTGGCCGCTCCGATGTATTCGAGGCTGACTGTAACAATGTTTTGATTGCACCCGGCAGCTCCGACCACAACACACGCGCATGCCGAACTTGAAATCATGTAGGTACCTACTTAGGTAACCTTCAATTGTTTACTTGATATTGAGATCTGCAAAGCTCTTTCATTATTTCACATAGCTTTTATCTCTTATGAAGACATAGTAATACATATTTATGTGAAGCTTATTAAAATATTTTCGCTTTTCACTTGGCGCTGACTATTTGATAGAATCAATAATTTTACAAGCATATTGTGTTAATAGCAGTCGTAATGCCGGAACCGCACAGTATTACTATTTTAGTACTTTCCTGAAGTATGTGAATACACACATCTGGCGCCCAATTCTCAAAAGCTTGTAACTTAACTTGTATTACAAGCGAAAGTCTCTTTCCAACAATATGAATTAAAAAGAGACTTCCGCTTGTAATACAAGTTACAACCGTTTATGAAACGGGCCCCAGGTCAACCCATTGTTCCACATCAGCTCAGAAACTCACAATTGCCGCAATACACAGAACTTGCAACTTTTTACATACTATTGATTAACATAGGTACTAATTAAGAGGTTCTTACTTCGTTCGCGCAGGAGAAATCAAAACCCTCTTTTTTGCTTATTCGTGTAAATATAACCTATAACATAACCTCGGGTGTACAGCTAGTCCTGTAATACCAACGGGTGAAATCTGTACAACCGTTTTAACATCGTGAGCCCGCAAAGACACATACGCACAAAGCGGCTTTTAAATATAAAGCGCATTTTTTTTTTCAGAAAATGTCTTCTTTATACAGATTTTTAAGTTTTACAACGATACAACTACATATATATATATATATATATATATATATATATATATATAGATATCGCTATTAAAACGAACTACTCTCTTCCAGCTAATGATTTAAATATTCATATTTTACGAGTTGGAGTTAATCAATCGTCAAACTTAATGTACGCATTATGGTCGATCGGTTGCCAATTCTTTGGGCGATCGGCCCACAGGACTGAGACGAGTCAGTGGGACACATTTTTATTTTTTTAAAGGGCTTTGTCGCTGAGCGACCATATCGCCCTGTTAGAACAACGAACAAAATAAAACACTTCCAATAAAAAATAAACTTAAAAGCTAACCTTTGTCTTAATTGCAAATCAGTGGGGCACTTCGCGGATAAGTCAGTTTGAATACAGTGTGCATTCTTCGGGCAGGCCCTTATCTGGCTCCCTACCTCAGAGTATATCTCACTATACACTCTCTCAATATTTGAAACCGTTTGGACGTTTCGTTAGATACAAAGATGCTCATTTAGACGTCACGTCTTAAATTTAGATTATGCCAGTGCATGTACTTGTACATCAGTTAGCGCTGCCGCTCAGCCTGTGATTTGTATATCTCTGACATGCAAATGAGCAATGAAGATGTTGTTAAGTTGTATTCCGATTAAGCTTTGAGAGCTTTTTTTTTATATCTGTTTTATCGAAAACCTAAATAAGAAAAAAGATCGAGTCTCAGTCCGATTTGAAATTTATTTTTCACCTCATTAGCTCAAAAAGTGCCCTTCATTGAGAAAAGAGAGGTAAGGAGAACAATCTGAGTTTATTCAAAGTGTAGACTGTAAAATAAATAATCATAATACTGCCAATAAAGTCCATTAAGATGCATTTTCATCAAACCGGAACTAAGAAACAAAGGCTAAATTGATTTCATACGCACTTGCTACTTACTGAGCGCCATTCAGGATGAATTTGGAACTATTATTTACAGCTTTCCGCTGGACACTTTTTCGTCAGTTTTCGTTTATGACATTAGCCTCCTTACCTTTCTATACTCCATGGTTCTCTTTATAGCGCCAAATCTCCGGGGAAAAGTCAATTTTATCCACTAGTGTGGAAAAGTCATATGAAGTTCGAATGTATAAATTGTAATGTTTATTTGTTTGTTATGAAAGTGTTTTATAGGTACTTACAATCGTTTGAAATGAATGAAAATCTTTTTTCGTAAATTTTTTATAAGACTTGCATCTCACATTTTCCTCGTGTCGTGAGATGAAAAGTTTTCTCGTGCCTTGAAAGCCTCCTTACGCTCAGGAATCTATATTATAACCATCCGCTTCGCTCGTGGTTCAAATATAAATTACTTCGCTTACCCGGCTTACAAGTCAAGCACTCGCGCCAAATAACAACTCTGAACCCTTATATAACAAATAACTAGTAAGTTATATTTCCCAATGCTATGACACGAAAAGGCTCGGTATATTTTAACAGCGTGCTGCACGTCTTAACAGTCGATGGAGGAGTCGCTAAAGTACCACATATGTACATGGTCCCGGGTTCGAATCCCGGCCAGGGCAAGTGTGATTGTGTGATGAGCACAAATGTTTGTTCCTGGGTCTTTGTTGTTGTTTGTTCTATGTATTTAAGTATATAATTTATCTATATATTATGTATAATTGTATGTCGTCGCCTAATACCCATAGTATAAGAGCTTTGCTTAGTTTGGGACTAGGTCGATTTGTGTAAAATTGTCCCTGATATTTATTTATTTATACATTTTCACTATAGAGATTCGAGTGAGATGAACCTCACCCCAAGACGAGATTGTCTGCGACCGAACAAGACGAAGCATAAAATACGAATAAACTACAAAAGACTCGCCCCACAAGTTCGTGTGCGAAGTGGAGCGAATATTAGAGGGAAATCTTTGCTAAGTGCGTCAGGCTATCCATTAACGTGCCACCGCAAGCTATTACAAGTTGTGAGCTTCGGCTCCTTCCCTCTGCCTTTATTGCATCAACCCTTGTAAGACAAACTAGCGAGGCAGGCGCCAAGTTCCATATTAAAAAATTTATATTATAAAGCAACTGAGGATATTTGATAGTCTTGAAAATCGTCAATTAAAATAATGTTTCTTTTTAATTTTCTGACCCATCAGAACACTTTAAGTAAAAATTTCCTTACTTTGCCGTTAATGTTGTGATATCACACAAAAAATAAATAAATTAAATCGAAACTTCAAACTAAATTGATAACTAAAATTCTTTTTATGGGCACCATGACTGATTGATTTTCAAAATCTATTTTCTTGCGAAAATAGAGAAAAAATATTTTACCTAAACATGCTTCGAGTCCTCCAAGCAAAAATTTATGATTTTTCATGGTTTTCTTGTGTATATTTTAGTCCCTGGAAAAGTGAAATCAACTTTCCAAACGTGGTATGTATAATCGTTTTTATTTAACACTTACTGCACTGGGAATTATGAGTATATTTTTGTACAAAGAGGTCGATAAAAACGAAGATTGAGTATCTAGTCTCTCAATAAACCTTTAACAGACTTTAAACCTATGACAACCCTTTTATGAGCATTTCTAAAAAAGTTTGTGCAAAAATATGTATGGACATGTTAATTGCCTCAAAACTCATTAATTTTCCTACATCATTACCATTGTTTTTATTATTATTTAAAAACAGTTCTATAATTGATTATTATTTTTAATTGAGATTATCTCGAGTATAAATTTAAATGCATTAACATTTCATCAATGAAGAGTCAATATGAAATTTTATTGAAGCAGAAAATCTCAATGAAGCCACTGGTTGAAAGATTTGATGGGGTAGGTCGGACCGGCAATGGACCAACTGGTCCATCGCCGTCTTGGCCTAGAGAGTTGTTGGAGGCGTGGGTTCAAAACCCACTCGACGCATACAATTTTTCGTATTTTTGCTTTAATACAATAATAATAAAGAATAATCAAAAATATTGGTAACGAAATAGGTAACAATAAATATAGGAGTTGTTAATAGGGGCAGTCAGCATCATAAACATATGCATATTTTAGTACCTTAATAAAGTATATATATTATTTATGATACACGACGACACGTTTGGCTCAGTGGGTTGTACAACGGCCTACGAAACTAGCGGTCTTAACTGTCAATGGAGGAGTCGCTAAAGTACCACATATGTACATGGTCTCGGGTTCGAATCCCGGCCAGGCCAAGTGCTTGTGTGATGAGCACGAATGTTATTCCTGGGTCTTGGATGTTTTCAATGTATTTAAGTATTATAATTTATCTAAATATTATGTATATCGCCGCCTAGTGTCCATAGTACAAGCTTTGCTTAGTTTGGGACGAGGTCGATTTGTGTACGATTGTCCCTGATATTTATGATGCTGACTGTAGAAACTTATGAAAAATGCAGTTCTATGCAAAACATTATTTTTTTACGAAAAGTAGCAAAAATTGGTTTATTGTCGTAAAAACAACAAAGTTTGATGGCGTTTATCTTGATTTCAGTGACTCATAAAGATAAACTGAAACAGTATATTGGTAAACTAGTCGTTCTCAACATGATGAGACATATATAACAACACGGAAAAGTGTAGAGCTGCGGATCGTTCAGAGCTGCTGCAGAGCTATGAATAACTTTTGTATTTTTAATGTGTTGGTGTATATATTACCAAAAACAATATATACTCAGAATAAAGGCCTCAAGTACTTGTGATAGGGTTTAGAAACGTTTAGTCTCAGGTACAATTACTTAACATTTGTTTAACAAATGGAGTCTCCAACTTGAACGTAAACTAATTATGAAAATACTTCTAAATTCCACGGAATAAGTTTACAGAGTTTTGGGTTTTTTGACGGCCCGGTCTTGGTTTGAGTGTAAAAAGAAAAATACTGTTATTTTTGGTGATACATGATACTTCTTGGGAAAGCCTCTATACTAAGTCAAAGAGAAAACATAATTTAAAACAATGCATACCAAATTATATACGTGATGAATATTGAATATTATAATAATAATTAAAAATATGTTTGAAATTACAAGTTATCCACAAGAAGTATGGAGATGCAGCTTAGGAGTATGTTTTGTAGTAATTTATTTTAGTGGTTATTGAGACGGGCTCGGGCCCGCCGCCTGTGAGAGCGGCGTGTGATGGCTTGTCGTGTCGCCGCTGACGTTAATATTCATATAGAAAATATTAGGCGAGGGGGGAGGCAGCGTAGGTGCTGAGGGTGGCAGAGGGGGAGGTGGTGGCGATTGTGGCCCCTCGCGCCACGCCAGCCAGCATCCACTCTAACACGCTCTGCGCGCCTTTAATGAACTTTATGTCACTGTTCCCCAATACGAGTACACTTTTCTTTGCCGCTATCGTATCGTATGTTAGTTTGAACAAAGCCCAGTGTGAAGTCGCTCGGAAGGGGTAAACGCGAGCCGGCACTTTTGCCTTTTCTTATTGTTCGGGCGACGCTTTTTGCAGAGTCAAATGGGTCGCTGAAAAAAAATGTTTGACGCGTATGCCGCCGGTGCCCCTTGCCGGGAAAAACGGCCGAATCTCAGCTCACGCGTAAACAAACAACGCTTTATATATGAGGAACGCGTAGCCACTTGGTTATTAATTAAAGGTAATTTTAGTCTGGCAGTCAATTGTTGAGCAGAATTATAATTTGCGATCGAGTGGGTTCACGGGAGCGACTAAGTCAGCAGTCAGCGGGTCTTTAATAATAAACTGATTTATTCATTCACCTACTTTAAATTAAGCGATAATAAGTACATCGTTTGCGACGAGCTTCACGTACCGGAAGACGCGGCGAGGGCGGACCCTACAACGTGGACTGATGACCTGATGAAGATCGCTGGAGTCCACTAATTGCGCGCGGCGCACGCCCGGTCATTTTAGCGTTTTTTAGCGTGTTCTATATTCAGCAGGGACGAAAGCTATCATATACCAGTATTAAATTAATTCATATATATTTATACTATTATATCGTTGTAAGAATGAATTGTCTGTACTCGTACGTTTGAAAAGTATAATTGTAACGGACTATTAAAGGTTTTTTGTATGTGTCGTTGTGGCTTCATCACGCCAAATCGGCTAAGCAGATTTTAACTATCTATAATAACCGACACCACTAGAATAGAATTGAACTATAGCATGCAGCTTTCATATGAATAGAACACTAATATTTCGGAACGGTTTAAAGTACTTACATTAAAGTTCAGTCATAGTTTTAGTGTCGTAGATGTAGTGTTCGTTATATACAAGGCTGCAAAATTGTTATTTAGTGCTAGTGCTTCTATTGAAAGTCCACAAAGGGAATTAATCTAAAATGGAAATAAATTTATATTCCTGAGCGTAGCGAGACTTGCAAGGCATGAGTAGTCAAATAATTCGGAAGCCGTGCGAAACACACAACTTATCACATCACTAATGAGAGAAAAAAAAGGTGATGTAATAAAAATATAAAAAAAGTATTTTATGCAATTGTTATACAACGTATTCTATTTCAGTCGAGTACCGCGTTTAGACCACGAAGCTTGCTTAATGGCCTTATTAAAACACGAGACTTTAAAAGCTAATTATACAAAGATTGTACCTATACAATATTTTTTCTTTGAGTAAACCATAAATGAAACACAGCTTAAAAAAATTATAGCAGAAACACTGCGTATTTTTTTCGAATTTCATTATAGTTCTACGCGGAGTTGTATTATATTTCAATATAGTTCAATGGCATATAATATAAAACATAGAGTATAGTATAGACTGATGTTCCAATCAAGAAAGTATGCCTTTTTAGTTTGATTCGTGAAGTAAAAAATAGCAATGAACTAAAATTTAAAAGAAGTAGCAATGAATCTACCAAACACAATCATAACAGTCATAACATGAGAAACAAATAATAGTATTTTATGCAAGTGTTGTATAATAGGGGTCAAAGAGGCGAGTAGCGTGGGTTGAATCCATTTGCTACGCGTATCACACACTTATATCGGAAGAGTGCGGCATGATCGGCGCGCCGACAGTGAGCGTCCAAGCAGCGCGATACGCAGTCATGCCACGGCACGGTGATCGGATACGAGCAAATGATACAAGTGTGGACGCACCTTTAGGGGCCTTTCACTCATTACGTAAGGACAATAGCGAGTATCGCAAGGAAAGACGCCACGAGCGTTTTCGACTATACAACGTTGCAAACAACAGTTTTTCTACGACTAAAGGGCCATTCTTTAATTGCGTAAGGACAATCGCAAGTATCGCAAAGGAAGAGGCCACGAGCGTTTTTTGACCGAATTATACAACGTTGTATATAGTCTTTGGTTTTTAAACTGAGCGAATCGGCCATTGTATTCTTTAAGCCGATTAGCTACAAAAGTCTATATATCTACAACTACGGGGCCATTTATTAAATACAACAGATTTTTCGACCCCCCCCCCTTCATACGACTTTAATGAATGACCCCTAAGCACTTATTTGTATGTTTTATTAAATGACAGTCAATAACTATGGCTTTCTTATTTTTTAAATTCGCGTATATTTGTCAGTGACGAAAACTTGTTATGATTTGAAGAAAAAATAGGCGATAAAAATGTGTACGTAAATTATACAAAATGTTTTTTTTTTAAGTTGGCAGCAATGCATTTACGTTCATTATTATTGTTTAATTTAAAACTGTATGAATTCGGCGGTTTGTTAAGTTGATAATATAAATTATTTCAAATAACATTCCTTCGTAAATCACTGAATATAAATAATCAGATTGAAATTTTGTTCTCTGTGGTACCATGGAATACGTTAGTAATAGCGACACGTTTAGTAGTGCGGTTTTGGGAAATAGACTATAGAGTTTTACAAGTCTTGTAACCCTTTAAACTACAGAAAGAAGTACAGGAGTAGAAAAACATTTTATACAAACAGTAGGTACCTTCATTACGGCAGAGACTACTAAATAAGCCATACCGGTCGAGTATGAGATACTGGACGGATCGAGTCGTATATACAAGATCAGGTTGGGATTAAGGGTCGACGCATGTATAGTATTTGTCTCAAAAAAACCATAAATAGAATTTTTGAATTATAAGGCCTGCCTTATTCGCAAGTTAAAACTGCGTTTTACTTTTCGTTTTGGTATTCACACGGCCTTATTATAGGAATCCATTTCAGAAATAATTCAAATTCAAATTATTTATTTTCGTATAACATGATCCAAAGTATTGTTAGAAATTAATGAATTAAATGATAAACATCATTCATATAATACACTTTCTAAAGGATTTAAAAAATAAATACAATCCAAAAATACTCACTAAACGCAGCTTTTAAACTTTTTTCGCGCAAACCTCGGTACATTGTTTTTTTTTTATATCCATCATTCATCGTTCTTTTTATCTGCTAACACTGTAAATATCCTTTATTTATTTCCTGTAAGAAAAATTGCAATCATACTTAAAAATTACAACAATTAGTCGTGTGCATCTAAAAAACATTATTTTTAAATAGTAATATTTTCACCTCAGCAGTTTAAAAACGCAGGTTTTGCAGCGAGCTAACAGCGTGCAAAATGCGATTTTGCTGCGAGCAAAGTAATTTTTTCAATTTAGAATGCGGCGATCTGCTATTGTTCTATGCTAAGATTGCAGAATTCAAAATATTTGAATTTGAAAGCGCTCTGTCTTCTTCATATACTTATAAAGAAAATGAGATTCGAATTAGACTCCGAAAAAAAAAACTAAGCCTTAACGCGTTCGGATATGATAATTTTAAAATATTTGCACAAGATATTTTACTGGTTTTTTTTTTAAATATTTTTTATGGAATTAGTAAATAATATCCTTTTTAATATATTTGTTTTTAAGATGTAGCGTCAAAATAAAACGATATTCATCAAATTTAACGTGTAAATATTAATTTTAGTGTGATATATTTCATCTTAGGTGCAGGTTTGAACGCAATTTTTAAAAAAACTACTTTTATTTTGTTTCATACGTTTTAAACTTAAAAACAGTATTAAAAAGTAATAAACACGTAATTTATCTTGTAACCAATAATTAATGATTATGACAAATTTGCTTACCTAAATTTTCCTTTTAAAAATAAAGGGAATGAAAATATAAATATTAACTTCGTCTGTTACACCATAAATAGTAGACTGTATGACGGGTTGCAATAAACACACAATGGTTGAAAGGACAACTACAATAGTGTATTAATATGATCTCTGCTGGGGTGAAATGTTGCGTGTGCTAAATCAGACCAAAGTTTTACATCTCGTGCCGTTGAATCACTAGCTACGCTCAGGATTCCAACTTAATTCTAAGTTCTCTCTTCTCTCGCTTGCTCGGGATTCAATAATCAGCACTCACAGCAAAATCAACTATGTTGTCTTCTTCCACAAATAACTATTGCCATACATACGTTTAAGATGATTTAACCTTTTAGAATTCGTACACGGTCGTATCGCACATCGTTATAGCACTCCCATCTTTAGTCTTTGAACAAGTCGGTTTTGAGAAAAAGTATAAATTCGAGCGTCTAATGACTTTTCCACGCTAGCCAGAAAATAGATTTTTCCACGCAGATTTGGCGCTGTAAATGGAACTTTGCCGAGTGAGGTGAAAAGTATTATCCCATGTGGGTACAATTTATGCGAGAAGGGAAACTAACGAATGCGGCCGATATTTTAGGTACCTAATACTTATAAATACTGGATAATGTTTTTAATAGTATTTTATGTTCGGTACAGTCAGGTTAAAATATTATATTCTTTTCTTGTGTTTATACAATGTGCCCTGTATATAATACTGAGGTAAGTAGGTAAAGTACAAAAATAAACATATATTTAATTAAAACTGTTTAGGTAGGTACAGTAACAATACATCTAATGTAAAAAATAGGAAATAGTAAATCATGGCACGCGTAAGAGAGACTTCTAGGCTACCTACTTCATTTACCAGAGTCATGCGCTGTTTTCGAAGGATAGCCATAACCAAATGTACTAATTTGACACGCAAAAGAATCCAAGAAATAAAGTCTAACATTTAATAATAAATTATAATGAAAAGATAATAACTAGTACACTTCGATGCTAGTGTGGAAAGTATGTCGATACTGTGAAGAATACGAGTAAAGAATGACATTTCCGCACGTATATCGAAGGACGTTTTTTAATACATTTGCGAAAAAATAAGAAAAACAACATGTAAGGAATTCGAAACTTCAAACATGCTTGCAGTAAGAAAAAACGCCTCTTGTTTGAAAGGCGTTTCGGCACCTATTCCGTTTCATTCAGACAACTTATTAAGAACGGTTTTTCAAAATTCAATAAGTAGTCATGAATTGGAATAAGTATGAATTTAAACAAATTGGAAAAGTGACAATAACTAGTTCGCGAAAACCAACTTTCTGCACGCCAAACAGCTACGTAAAGTAGCATTTTTTGAGTAATGGTATAAAAATAGTTTTTATAGTAAATTATGATTTAAAAGGTGTAGCGGAAAACAGAGTGACTTGGCACAGTCATGGCATGTAGTACGGTTTGTTTGGCATGCACTGTGCAGGGGGAACGGAACTAGGGGGAAAGGGGTACCGCAGTTAGATCGATTCCTATCTGTGGTAATTAGAATCCGAGTTAGGTATTCGATTGGCTAAGCGAAAACGAGGGTTTATAGTCATTCTCGTAGTTTGGTAATTAAATAATTATTTCTCAAAAATATAAAGTATTCGTTTGCTGCGAATATACTTTTTTTTATAATTTTAATGGAATATACAGCGTACAAACATTATTTTCTGTACCTATGCGATTACCTCGCAGCATCTATGCTCTTTGGGTAGTAAATACACAAAGAAAATAGTCTATGAATACAGTGTGCTATATTGGTCATTAACACTGGCGGTTATTTTACATATAATGCCAAGGGTGTAATGACTAATGCACTAGAGTTTCATACGACGTTAGTCTACATAATTATGTACTTGCGAGGAAAAAACAAAACTGTTCATACTTTCAAGTAGGTTAATAAAATTTCGTAATAGATTATACTTTGATTGAGATTAGCCATAACCCATAACCTATTTTAAGCAGTACAATACAAACTATATATCAATATGTATATGCCAAATCAAAATGACGCCCAGACGCCGGTAAATTTATATGCGCGCGGGAGAGCTTTTAGGTAAATGCTAAGTAGCCGAACATAATGGTTTCAATTTAAAATTAATAAAATAAGGGTTATTTTTCTGAGAAAATGCAATGAAATTCATTCAACTTCGTTCGCGGAGGAGAAAAAGTCATAACCCGTCATTTGTTCTTTAGCGTAGCCGGGTAAAAAGGTCCTATAACCATCTGGAGATACCTAGCTACCCGTTTAGCAAAAATTGTGGAAATCTGTTTAGCCGATTTTGCGAGATAAAGCCACAACGAAACATACAAACATACAAAAAATATATTTTTCGTTTTAGTGACCTCTAAGTAGTCCGTAACAACCAATTTTTTTAACAATTTCTTCAATGTACGGACATTTCATTTTTACAACTTTATAATAGTATAAAATAATATATATCATGACAGATTTCTTCAAATAACCTTTACTGATGTTTGTACATAAAACTATTTGCTGATGTCGGACCATGCTCAGTGTTGGGTTCCGCAGCCGATTATATTAAGAACATTTGCTATTTTCTAAAAATTCTCCGAATTATGTATGTTATAATTATAGATAAATTTAAACTTATAGCAGTTTTAATCCAGAGAAATTGATGCTATATTAAAACTTATTAGGGTTCCTCACAAAATCTTCTTAGTATCCATGAATCCTAAGAAAGTTAATTCAAGTTAAAAATAATGTTACAGTTTCAGCCATGATTACACATTTAAATAAAACTATTTAAACGGATCCTGTGGCGTACAATGTCTTAAATACATCCCAACGTTTCAAAAACACTGGGTTACAGATTACATCATCAATGAGACAGCACCAAATGTTTACTAGTAAGGTGTTTGATCTAATAACTTATACGAGTATAGTTGTTTCATCTAATAAGGCTCTTACCAAGCAAAATTTTAGTTATAAGAACATTCGACAAGACTAATAGCGATGTAGATTTGTAATAACCTCAGCTTAGTATATTACAATATCTTGTTCTCTGACAAAATGCTACTATAAGATAAAATATTATTCAGAACTATTTGATCTTTCTACAAACCGTTATAGGAGACTTAAATCTATAACTGTCTTATAATACTATCTTGTAGCTAACTAGGTGTTAAAAGTATCTTGTAAGTGTTCTGTGCTATCTTGTAGCAAACTATAAGGAAATATAAACATTAATGCTCTTGTATAATGATGAACAATGTACATTATAAGAACACCAGTGTCACCATTACCACGTGAAAGATCAGTGGTGTTGCACACAATCCATCAATTCCTGAATATGTCTTGGTCAGGAACGTATAATGATATCTCTGTTTCAATTTGCTGGTTCGTGTACGTCAATGGATTTAGTTCAAACTCCGTGCCGGCCCCGACCTTGACCTCCACGCACTATTTTGATTACCTATTGTAGTTATAGGACTCTGTACTAGATGGCTAGAGCTTTAGTCCTTGTGATGAGTTTGGTTATAAAAAACGTACACTAATCTATTGCTCTAACTGAATAGTCTCCATCCGTTATATTAACGTAATGCTAAAAAAACGTACTGAAGAGTATAAATCACTGATCTCTCTTATTCCACTGGATAGGCAGCAATACATATGACACCTAATTTTGTGTACAAATTTGAAGCACCCGCCATGTCAGCGAGTGTCCCATTGAACTAATTTTGACGTAAACTATACTAAGGAGGTCATATCGATTATAAATTTAAAGTATTTTTTTATTGAAATATGTAAATAATAATATTTTATTTTGTTTCCGCAATTATCACTCATTAAAATAAAAATAATAATAACGGATTGCGTATATTATCTTTGAGTTCCCGACGTTTCGGAAGCTTTTCAGCTTTCCGTGTTCACGGGTTGACTGAGAAAAGATATATTTTTCTCTGTCAAAGTTACAATTTGTTCAAACTACCCACTTATTTGTATTCTCAAAGTTAAACATACTGACGAGATGGGCCCTTTAAAACTGGACACATATTGGCTAGAAAATAATATTTTTACTGTCCTTATTTCGTTTTAAATTGTATTTTTAAATAGTGACTCAGGAGACGTAATCTTGGCAACGAGAAACTGAAACAAGTTGTTCGACCCACATAACTAAACCTGCTATATATAGCATTATTGATAAAATCTCGATTATTCTCTCTTGACCATCAACATAATGCTAGAACTCTGTATTTAAATCCGGATTGATGACTGCCATCTATATACTATTAGGTTATGAAGTAGTAAAAATGAAATGTCTGTACATTGAAGATATTTTCAAAAATATGATTGTAACGGACTATTTTCGAGGTCAATGAATCATTTTTTTTGTTGTATTTGGCGTTGTGGCTTCATCACGCCAAATCGGCTAAGCGGTTTTCAACTATTTTTATACACAGGTAAGTCCACAGATGGATATACATAGGATACTTTTTTATCCGACTACCCTCAAGAAAAAAAAGAGGGTTATACGTTTTTTCTCCTCTGCTAACGAGATTCGGGCACCACTAGTGTAAGAATAATTTTGTGTGTTTGGCCGAGTTTTAGGCAGCATTAATGAATTATCCTATTTCGTCAGTAGTTGCGTCTCTGCTGCAGGGAACGATATGCACGTCGACTGAAGTAAAAAGCCTACCAGCCGGCCCGTGCAACGAGCTAAAGCTCTGAACGGACTTGATGATGTACCAAATCCCTAGCAAGACATTTTCCGTCAACCGTGTCTCTTTGTACGGCATGCAATCAGCCGCCGGCGGCGTACCCAGCAATTATTCAAAATACATCAGGCAATATTAGATAGGTGGGCGGCCGATGCGTTTTGCATTGCGAATCCGACGGTCTTTGTGCTAGCGGCAACCCTGGGGAGTGGTCGTGTTTATGCGCCGACGTCGCTGGCAGATTGTGGAACCGGCCTTTTGCTGAATTGTCTGTACTCTTGGGGATAAGCCACAGCACTCCGGTCACAACGTTAATGATCGCTCGCATCCGCAAAACTACGTTACGCCCGGCGCTGGAGGTGTCCGCCCGGGCTTAAGGCGATATGTTCACAACGGTTACGCAGCGCCGCATTTTTTCTTGTTTTATCTGTTACTTTAGAAACGAATTAATATAAACTTAGTTTTTCCCAATGACATACATATTTTTCGCCAACACAAAAGTTACTTTTGAAGGACTAGTAATAAACGCTTTTTTTTGCTTTTCCTTCGAAATAACTAAGTACCTATTTTTGGTTATTAATTCGAAAAGTTTTCATGCATAAAGTAAATGGAAGATTTAATAATTTTATTTCATTTCAGAGATAATGAAGACAAACAACAAAAAGTGCGGCAATGCATACTCGCTGCTCTCGTACCGCCTGAAGTCGTGCGACTTAAGAGCGTTTATACCTGCTTCACTGGCAACGTCGCATATTTTTTCATTTTACTTAATTATTTTGTGGTACTTGAATGAAACTTAAAGGTATGTTCAAATCATACCCTACATCTTTAGGAATTATGTTGCGTTTAATTCACCCATTACCCGCTTTTGCCTTTATTTAATTACAAAACAAGATATAGACATGAATTCATTTTTAGAGCCTTAGTTGTGGCAATTAACATGAAATTTTGAATTGTGCCAGCTTAACTACCGAAAACCTAATGAATGTATTGAAAACATGTTCAAGTTACATTCATATTTCTCAAAATAATCAAGGAAAACCAAAAAATATGCGACGTTGCCACTTAAGCGGGCATAAACCCTCTTACATCATTTGTTATCGACTAAACGTTAAGGTAAGATAAAAAAAGGTTTTTCAGACCTATTTAGGACTGATTTTCTTTAAGTAATGCAGATGATATTATACTCGTAATAATGACACCTTGTTCAATATTCAACATAATTATAAAAAAAAATGTTACTTATGGAAGTTAAAGGTTTATGGCTTAAAATCATTAAGTGAAGCTAAATACCAATTTTTATTAAATTCTTAAAGATTTGATTTAATGATAATTAATATCGAACGAACCATGCTTATGTGCGTTTTACGTTTTGTTATCTGTCATAAGCTACTTAAACACGTTACAAGGTCAAATTGCTTTCCCCACAAGTCGATAAAATGCGTTTTTACCCACTTGTCTTAAAGGATAAAAAGCGGCTTTCCGAGCTAGTGAGGGGAGAACACTTTTTCAAGTCAGTAAATAATATCTGAGTGTATCAAACGATAAACTTAAATATGAAAAAGGCTCACGTGGAATATTTGCCCCCCGAGACCGACCGTTCGTCTTGGACTCTATAATTTAAGCTATTTTTGTGACGGATTTCGTCGCAATATAGTTAACGTACTCATGTTTCATAAAATGTTAGTATTTTCTTAGTCTAGATTAGACTGAGTTTATGGATGCCACACTTTTAGTAGATAATTTACTAATGTGATGCTGACTAATTGACTTCTAATAAGGAAACTATAAGCTTCATTTCGAGAGTAGCACTTACATTGTTACGAAATTGTTGCTAAATACGATGAATTAAGATTATTATTATTTGTATCTCGCCTTGAGTCACGGGGTCGTACGTCCCGGATTTTTGAGAGGTTTGCGTGGGGATATGGATCCAACACGTAGAAGCCCTTTCGAGAAGTTTGCTGTGACTGTACCTCTGCTGGAACTCGGTCCTGATCATATCAATAAGATAATACGTCCATGAGCAGGTCGCAGCAGATGTCGGAACCACTGCATTTTAAGGAAAAATAATATCGGGCTATGTGATTGTACTTTGGATGGACTTTTTTTGACGATTGCATAGAAATATGTCACCCGCCATAACAACCAAATAGATTGTTATCTGTGGCGGGTGATGACTCGCCACTGATGGGTCCGCGTAATTGCCGTCACACAAGACAGCCGGAAGCAACACGGACGTGAGGGCTCAGGGGCGTCGAGAAGTGTACTTTGCTAGCTTGCTCGCGGCTTTATGCCCTTTTACACTTCCAACCCTGGAGCATATGGCTCTAACGCGCCTATCTGGACAGCTTATGAAGGCAAGCCAGAGCTGAGACTCCTACGGGTCCTCTTGGGTATCCATTCCGGCCGATGAAGACACACCGGAGGCGCGGGCCCTGACCGACTCTCTGGAGATCTCGGATCCGAGGTGTCGTCACTCCCCTACACTTGCCACAAGCTGCCCTGCGGCTAGATTATTATTATCATTACATTATATTAAATCATATAACTTTTAATGTTTACATAGCCAGGGAACTTAAACAAAAGCCTGGTGATGCCTCCCTAACATAGTTCCGACAGCACGTTCGTGAGTCACAGGCCTCTCAGTTCAGTTATTGAATATCGAACTCTTATATGAAACTTTTAGTACAAAAAATATATACATCCAAGATATGCATTAACCTATTTTCATTACTGTAAACCGGACCGGTGAAAGTATATAACACTTCCTAAAAATATGAGCCGCATGCGTAAAAGCGTCATTTTGGGATTTAAAAAGTTGTGTAAGTCAAACGCCTGCTAATTAATTTTGCCGGATGAATTCTTTGGTGGTAAAATTGACGCAGATGTACTTTGCATTAAATTGTGTTGCAATACATTGTCGGACACTTTTTTCGGTATCAAAGTGCCCACCACAGCTTTGGATTCTCAAATGTAGTTAGTTAGGTAAGCAAATTTATTACAGTTATTTTATCATGAAATAAATAAATCTAATCTAATCTACTTTTCTTTGAACATCCACCAACTACTCACCGAGACGACTCCAAAGAGCCCAAACTTTTGTTTTCATTTATTTCAGAGTTGCGATTGGTCAACTCCATCGAAATAATATAGGATTGTCATCCAATTTACACAGGTATGCAAAATTTCAGCTTCATCGGAAACCGGGAAGTAGATCAAATTTAACTTGTAACATTTAACCCGTACAAATATACAATGCAAGTGTAATAACAATAACAGCTAGTAAATAAGTAACGATTGACTAAAAAGTGTAAAATAAATAAACTTTTAAACAAAAAAATAAAACCGACTCCAAAAAAAGTAAAAAATAACGCCAAAATAACATTAATTGTATATACTGTATAGATTGAGTATACAAACGGTTACTTGTAAGTAATTTGAAGAAACTGAATTATGGCGTTATTTTTTACTTTTTAGTTTTTAACCGAGTATATTGATGAAATTTAATATTTTCGGAATTAATCGCTCCGAAAGTAGCATAAATTGTGTCCCCTCCCCCTGTATTTTCTAAACCTTATGTCCAAAATATATGAAAAAAATTGCAAAGATACAGCTTAGTACCGTAAACTCGGGTTACTTTGACCCAATGGAGAGTAACTTTGACCCACATGAAAATTTTATTTAATAGGCTAATAAAAAACAAAAAAAACGTTCAAGGCTAGCTAAAACCAACCTCATGGCATATGCCCATAATTACAGTGCAATAATATAACCTGGACAGAGAAAATTGCAATGGCCAAAGTTACCCTCCAGGGCTAAAGTAACCCGACTTTACGGTAAATACTTTCAACGAAAATTATTAACAAAAGGACGTAAAAGCCATGGAGATACGCTCTTTTGCTAGTGTACTTTTTCATATGGTATTTTTTCTTAGTTATTTTTACTTAGTGCATTTTTTAGTATCAACGGCTGGAGAACCCTACACTGAGCATGGTCCGACATCCTCATGGCCGGCTTTTACTATACAAATACATTTAATGGACCAACATAATATTCAGACAGTTACGGCTAAATTCTATAATACACAATTAAATTCAAATTTTATAACCTGAACTAGGGTTCGCTTCCCCCTGTATTTCAGGCAAAAGGAAAGCCTAATATTACATTATTTACTTTAAATTAAATTACTTTATTGAACGGTCAGACATTTAATTTTTACAACTTTACAATAGTACAGATGTAATAGATTTCCTCAGAAGTGGCTCTAACTCAGAGATCGGCCGCCCAGTGGCCTAAGTCCTCATATACGGGAGAGGTCAATGACGCTACTTATATACCATATTAAAAATAAACTAAAAGATTTTTAATTTCTTAAAAACGGAAATGAGTTACTTGAAATCATGAACACCAGACCCAAGGTTTCGCTCCTCTTTTTCTATCAGAATCTTATCTTAATGCGTCACTCCCTAAAATAAAAATAAATGCATCGAAAAATACATATACTTGGTCTAATCATCCAAAGAATCACTATAAAAGGGCCATTTAAAGTCGCAATGAAGTACCGCGTCACGGCAAGAGACTAGATATAATAGGCTCAGTCTATAGAAAAGAGTTGGCGCGCTGGCGCTCTGATGCGACGCCTCCCGGCAGGCATCGCATTGGTATCTCTCCTAGATTGCAAGCCTATTCGGATATGAATGATCATTGGCGAAATGTTTGATTTAACTTTAGGTCGGCGTTTGCTGCTTACATTAGTATTCCCTTTGCGCAGTTTGTAGCCGTACCGCACATTATTTGTATACACTAAGCATGAAATGTTGCCAAGCAAACGTGTACTATTTGCGTGGAGGTTTAGAAAGCAGGCGCGGGGTGGGTTGTCGGCGGGTCGCCCTCGCTTTGTGCACTCCCTCGCCCCCATGCGTACACAGATGAGGAATACCCGCATCACCCACTCTGAGGTTTCAATATTCCATACCGAAATGCATTCAATTGCATCGTTTTTGGACAAATAGAAAACTCGCAGACGACCGCCTAAACGAAGTCTCCCATTTAAGTGAGAAGGTATTTCTACGGCAAATAAAATTGGTTACCTGAATTTATACGGTGACGAAAGCTTAACCAGGGCAATGCGAGCAAAATTAACGTCTCGACAAAATATGTTTAGAAAAAAAATAATTGCTCCATTTTAGCATTATATCCGGTCGACTTGGTTCGCATTAAGGTCCACGGGAGTCGGAATAGAATAGATAAAACGAAAGGCATAACGCGTACAGTTAACACGTATCGCGCAACCCGTAAGCGACTTAATGTTGAATTTTTAACGAGTGAAACGGCTGTGGATAAGCGTGTTTGCAATAAATTTTGTATTATTAACGTTTGTATTTAAATAGCAATACGGCTTGTTTTTGCCGGAAACTGGCTCATAAAGTATGAGCTACTCCGTTGAACAATTCATGCGATAAAATTGTACACCGAACGCCTGCACTGCGAGTGCTAAATTAAACAAGTATATCGTTAATAACCGGAAGACTGCGAGGCACTCTAGCACGGCGAGCTCAACAAATATAAAACAATTAAATACTTAATAATTGATCTAATCTACTACAAAAAATTTAAAAAATAAACAATTTACCTTCCGCTGGTGAAATATGGATAGGTATAGGCATTAGGTACCCGTTATTGGTCGAATCAAATTCGTTGCGTCACTTCACGTATAAGTGATTATCCAAGGTAGGTAAGCTAAAACCAAATACCGTATTACCAAAACCACGTAACATCAGTTTAGTTTTTTTGGTACAATGTGGTTCGAAATTCACAGATATTGAAAGTGTAAATAAATATTGTTTTTTTTCTAATTTCCTTTCCAGTATAACCTTCATCAAAATATCTTCGATGTAACACGCTATTTTTATAACTTTTCAATAGTAGGTAGTACCTAGGTAGTAGGTAAAAAACTACATTTTTTAAATTCTTGTAACGTTCTTATTCAGTTTCACAAAGTGTGATTAAATTTAAGCCATTTTATTTCACATCTAGTATTCGGATGACCACCTGTGGTAGCACAAACTGACCAGGTAAAAGGTAACAAAATAACACTAATGTCACACAATATGATCGCGAATGAAAAAAAACTCTGCAGTAAATGTGCTGATATTATGTAACGGAACCTGGCAAGATATTCAGATTTTAAAGTTGATTTCTCAAAGTTGTGGAATAGAAGCAACTTTTTTTTCAAATTTTCATATTCTTTAACCGTTTCATTAAAAAAGTATAATCTGAAAAAGTTTAGAGCAAAGGGTTACCCAAATATATAGCCAAGTAATTTTAAGATGTGAACTTAGCAATTAGAGCATACATGAACTAACGCACGTTAAGATTCATGGTTTCCGCTGAATATCACCATATTTGAGCTTCAAAACCGGGAACAATAAGGCTGCAACTAAATATACTCGTCATTATATAGTAAGAACGGAACTACTACGTGTCTAAAAAAGATTATAAGTTAATTTTTTTTACTAAAACCTATCCGAAAAAAGCTTATCACATACGGTTGAACAATACAAATAGGAAACAGAGAAAAATATGATGCCTTAGAACCGGTATAATATCAGTCTATCGTATCTACAAAAATATGAATACAGTCAAATATTTTTTTTTTCCGAATTCAGTACACAATAATGGGAACCTAGCAAGAAAAGCGCATGCGTGATATAGGCAGAGAGAACCACAATGTAATACAGCCATGTTTAGGTTTGATTGAACGCATAAGAATGTGGAGACTCGCGAATATTGTAATGTGTCAGAGAGAGAACACCGCCGGGATAGAGCGAGACCGCAATACATCGCAATTACCTTGCGAGATTGTTGAATACATTTACATTCAGTTGATTGAAATAATAATGAAATTGCTACGGCACACTCCACAGGATCGTACGCGATATTTAAATTAATAATAAAATCATAATATTACATCAATCGCGCACGCAAGCGAAGCCGCCGTTTCTACAGCAATTAGGTTGATTTTTACAGGGTTTTGTTTTACTTCACTTGTTAGCATTGAGTTTGTATAATATGCTTTGTTAGTCCTTGTATGTACTTGTAACTTAAGTTTCACCCGCTACCAGCGATAATACTGACTTATTAGTTTTTTTAACCCGCAACAACGTAATCGAGGTGATACGTATACTCGTATTTATTCCATAAATCCATCATAGTTACTAAAAAACTATTTAGTACAACTAAATATATATATATATTATTTTCGATTAAAATAATATGTAAATTTTGGAACAACATGTACGTTTCTTTTTTGTATAAATTTGCGAGGCGAAATGTGTTTTTGATATATAATTTATATTCCATTATACAAAAATAGCACGAGGTAATTATATTACATTTGACGACGGTATTTAGTGGGTCGATTTTCCCCAGCTGCTAGTTAGGTATTCAGTCCCATTTGCTAGGCGATGCACTAAATGTCTCAAGACATGTTATCATACTTGCAATAATGAAATTACCTACTCAATGCAATAGTAATACTTATAATCGCGTAAGTAAAACGTACGCCCAGACCACATGTATGTAAAACCGACTAATGCAATAATCAAACGTCTCTATTCGAACATGAACTACGAGATACTCCGGCTCATAGCAAAGGAATTGAAATATTGTTTTCAATGTATTGCCTTTCGAACGATCACTGTGTAATAATATGCGGGGAATTTTTTTCTCAAGTCGAAAATATCCAAATGTGATACATCACATTTGGATATGTGTACGATTTTTAGAGAAATTTCATATTACGGTAGGTATGCAACAGTATAACTTTCCTACTAATATTCCCCACGGAATGATGAGAAGTGATATAATAATTGGGTTACACTATACTTACAATAACTTCTTTGATCAAAACTTGTTTCTTACATTGGAATCCATGTATTGCGATTATTTCAAGTACATACAAATTTCAAAGGAAGATATATCCCATATATCTTGAAAATACAAAATTATAAGTAACAAGTGCTTTCACGTTACATTTCTAGATTTTTCCATACCCAGTATATGAATTGGGACATTTGAGAAAGTATATGAGGCTTTAAAAGAGTGGTCACTCTTTTATCGCTAATAAGGAAAACTGTCATTTTGTAACTGGTATTTTTTTCGGAAGGAGGTCAAAGTGAAAATACCTACTTTTTCGTAAATTTGTATGCCATAAGAAAACCTTTCGTCCCTGACCTCGGTTAAGAAGGTCAACAAACCTGACCCATCGGACGTATCAGAAACTATTCGAACGGAAAAATCGGGTTACTCGCCGACGGGAAGGCGAGATGTGGCCACTCGGGGTTGAGCCGGGGGTAGAGTGCCGGAGCGAGCAGCGAGGGGCCCGCGCTCGTCGGCGCTGTGTCGCGGGTGACCGTGACCTAGCTCAAGTGTTGGGCGGGTCACGCCGTCACGTGGTCGGGCGGGCGGTTTCAAGTAACTGCGGCCGTTCACCTTGAGACGGAGCGGAGCATGAGCGGCAGCGGACTCGGGCGCCCGTCCACGCCAACCGCAACATACCTGCTCTCCACATCTACCTGTCACGGAACTACTAAATCTAGTTTTCTAAAAAAAACATATTTACTAAATGATCAACTACTGTAAATTAAAAGGCATCGTAACCCGTCTTAACATAAACGCGTGTGCTGTGTTTATTTATATATTTTACGAGCTTTTGCCCGCGACTTCGTCTGCGTATATCTCGAATTAAAAAAATCCTTCTTTAGTGCGCCTCTACATACATCTCTAACGGAATAATTCTCGTATTCCTACCGTCGGCAGTTTAGGCTATGCATTGTCTGTCAATAGTCATAAGTCACCTTACTTTGTTATATACCTGTAATTTAGAAAAAAAAAACAGATGTTGGACAATTGAGATTGAACTATTGATAATATTGAACATGAGGTAGGTTTTGCAGTTTTTCTTTAAGTATATACCACATTAACAGACCCGACCAAGCTTCGTGAAGAGCTTGCTCTCGAACAAGCCACGTAAAACTGGCCGTGCGAGAAGCAGTCCCCCCTAAGGTCTATTCCTGCTGTTTTCAGTAACTAACCTTGAGACTTAAGGGGGAGCTGCAGCCTTTTAAATTCGAATGGGTATTCCGAGGGTATAAATGGTATCCGGGGTATGTACACAGATTCACCTTGAGCACAGCCAGTAATTACGATGGCTTCTATAACGTTTTTATGTTACACACCCACTTTTAAGATACGTATGTGATAAGGTAGGCCGGGTGGGTTAAGTGCATTTAAAAACTACGCGTTAGTTTATGGCATCATCCGTGATCACTACAGATCGAGTCTACAGACTTGTATTCGTATTCTGAACCTTCGAACGACTTCAATAATGTTATTAATAACGAAAGCCTGGTCGTTCTTAATAGGTGTCAGAATTGCTCATTCATACAACCACTCTATGGACTTGCTGTGTAGATTTTGAACATCTGGGTAAATTTGACAGATGAGGTTGTCAACGGTCCGCACAACTAAGGTGAGATCCGATGGAATTGTAATCCTTCCCTCAGTTTTGGGATATTCTTCATTTCCTAATTTACGAAGAAGGTTGGAGAATTTTCCAGCGCAAATATCGCCCTTGAGTGGAATTTTTCGATTATAGGCCAAATATTTGAAGTCTTAACGCAAGTTTTAACTTCATCAGCTCGAGTTCCCTTCGTAAATACGGGCAGAGTCTTACAAACGTCTCCAGCTAACAACATAGTGACTCCACCCATCATAACTTCGTTCTCTCTAATATCTTTCAAAGTTCTATTCAGCACTTCACAACTCCTTTTATATGCAATTGTACTTTCACCCCAGACTGTTACCCCTTATTTCACCCTTTTCAGGGATGAATTTCCAAGAATGATGAAATTAGTTTTCTTAGATTTAAATGAAGAGAATAAATATTGTAACTCAAATTATTACAGGTTTTTCGTACCAACTTTCAACCCAATTGAACCCCGTTCAGGGATGAATTTCCAAAAATGCTGAAATCAGTTTTCTTAGTTTTTTATAAAGAGTCTATACGCGAAATATTATAACAGTTACTCAAATAATTACAGATTTTCCATACAAACTTGCAACCCCAATTCAACAACGTTAAGGGTTGAATTTCTGAAAATTCTGAAATTAGTTTTCTTAGTTTGAAATGAAGAGTTTATACCCGAAATATAATAACAGTTACTCAAATAATTACAGATTTTCAATACAAACTTTCAACCCCAATTTAACCCCGTTAGGAGATGAATTTCCAAAAATCCGTACTTATTTCTTGCCTACGTTATAAATTGTATCTACTGTGAAAATTTCAAGTCTCTAAGTTCAGTAGTTTCGGCTCTGCGTTGATATGTCAGTCAGGACTTGTCCTTTTATATATCGATACCTTAGAGCACAATCGTACTAACTGTTTGAGAAAAAAGCTTGTAATTAGTACGTGAGTGCACAAATACGTAAAGTTGAAATTCCATGGGCCAAAATATTGTAATTAGTTCGAGTGTGAACTAAGGTATTGATATAAGGATAAAGAACGAAAAAGCTTTTACAACTTACGCCATCCAGATACGCAAACAGGTACTAACGTGTCATCTTGGTTTCAAAGCAATTACATTTTCTTTACAATTCTTCGGAATAAAAATTTCAGATTTAACAAAAAGAGATTGTTTCCATTTATTGTTAAAAACTCGTTATATGTATTTATGTTATTTATAAACCATATTTTTGTAACAAAATGTTTATCATTCAGAGATGATCGCAAGTCCAATGTACGGTCAGGGAATTTAAAGGTTTGTCACTTTTCGACTGTATGTAATGGTATTAAGGTTCAAAAGTGACATACCTTTAAATTCCCTGACTGTACAATGGGATATTATCCGGCTATATCAAGATATACTCTTATTTGTATGATATGTCATATACGGAAGGTGTGTTCTTTGCTTAATCGTGTACGTAGTAATACTGTTGCTAGGTTACCAATTGTTTATTCATGATTAAGAAATGAAGTTGTCACAATTCAGGAATAAACGCTAAATGTCACAATGAACAAAACATATTTTCCATTTATTGTTAAAAAATTACCCTTTTATGAATGAATACCCTCTGAAGTTGTAGCCTATGTCCTTTTCTGATATCTAAGCTATATTACTGCAGAATATTACGCAAATCTGTTTTGAAGTTTTTGCATACCAGCGTAACGTACGATTTTTCCACTTTAAATTCATTTATCGCGGATGAGGGTATTTTTCCGGGATAAAAAGTAGCCTATGTCCTTCCCCTGGACTCAAACTTTCTCCATACCAAATTTTGATTCCAATCGGTTCAGCGGTTTAAGCGTGAAGAGGTAACAGACAGACAGACAGACACACTTTCACATTTATAATATTAGTATGGATATCATTGTAAATATTGATGTCAGTTGCAGTGGAATCATTTGTGTATCTGTTTGGGCCGCAACGGGCAGACAAAGACCTTGACCCGCGTGCAGGCGCCATACACACATTAGAATAACGCCAGTGTCGGCTGACCGGAAAATGCTATTCCGGACTACGTTGCGACGGTTAATATTAAACACATAACTATAACACTTTTGTAAGACGAGACGGAACCAAATATATACACGAATGGTGCTCAACAAAGGTGCAAGAGAGTGCATACAATACTCACGTAGGATAAAATGGTATGATACTTACATATTAATTACGAGGACCATGTATGAAAGGTGACATATAAATGCTAGTTCGTCACTTTTTTAATGAATGTCTATTTTCTTATTATTATAGTATAACGATATTAGCATTCTAATCATAATCAATACCATAACGTGCGATGAAATCGATGTGACATAGTGGGTTTGCAAATGAATAACAAGTCCATCAGGGGTTCAAAAGCACTATATATTTAGTAAAATTAATAAATAAAGTTTATAATCTGAAGATGTAAATAATAATGGCTAAGCTCAAATTTCAGCGCATTGAGGGTTCAACAAAAACACAGAAGAAAATGTGTTTTTTTTTTCATTCACTTCAATAGCCTCGTGGTCCACTTATTCCTTATCAATTTTCTTAACTTGATCTTATGCTTGTAAACCAGAATGTGTTTTTCAGGAAAGAACTGCATTAAGATACATCTATAAAGAATTAGTCCTAATCCAATTATGTACCTACACCATACTTGGTATTAGGCCCAGACGTTAGTATATATAATAGGGAATATTCATGAATTTTAATTTTTGCTTTATTAAAAGCCTATTCATGTAACAAACAGTAGACAAAAAGAATTTTTCAAATAACTATTAAAATACCCAAGATATAAGCCATCAAACATTTCATTCTATCTCTTTCTAGCAAAACAGAATTTAATATGGAGTTTATATGACCGTAGTAGACTGTGACGTAACAGTCTATGTCGGACCTCTCCGTCAAATCGCTGTCTAATTAGTAGTTTAAAATGCTTATATCATACGTATTTCTTGGCCGATTTTAATTTTAATTTCACTTTTTGGAATAGTTTTTATGGTATTTTGATATGTCGTTAAGAAAAGCGATTAAAAATATTTCATGCATGTTGCCTATTGTTTGCCCAAAGACCCGATACCGCAATTAAGGTGTTAAGTAGGTACAAATGTAGTGAATAATCATTTCCCATCGTATTTTCTCGGAAATGTTCGTATTTGTAGTACTACTTAATTCACACTCAGTACCCATCAAGACAAAGTAGGGGACGGTCGCATTGCGAGATGAAGTATCGATATAGAGTGGTTAATACCACAGGATTTATTTAAGTTAGTATTAAGTCCTTTTTATTAGTCATGCAACACAATATATTTTGTATAGGTATACAAACTACATGCTAATAATTATCTATGACTAAGATCTTGTTTGTATCCTAGCAAGGGTTCATATCTCTCTTCCATCTCGACCACCATTGTATCCCCACACAGGTCCGTGTCGTGTTTGAATACATAATTTACGAAGATTCTCCTGGATTTTACTTATTCGTCGCCCACCACCCAAGACTACAGCAGCAGCGATTCCGACAGTCATGCCGAAAGCTTTAAGACGTGGGAAACATTTAGACCGACAAGCCTGTGAAATTATTTTCAATATTTATGTACCTATATTTTTTAACTGAAAATGTGAAATTTATAGATACCGAAAATGCTGATTACTTTTGTGAAGTCCGAAAACGAGTTTCTGCGGCCAGTGGAATTTCTCGACGAACGGTAAGTAAGATATTTCAAAAAGAATACGAAAATCAATCCACCACCAATAGTCCAAAAATGGCAAGGTTGGGTAGATAGACCAAATAAATTATTTTGTCTGGGTTTTGACGATTTTGACTAGAACGTTATACGCAGAATAGTGTATAATTTCGATTTGATATACAAACACATGCCTACAATTAAAGCCCTAAAGTCCAAGTTATCCGTAGCTTAGAGAATCATTGTAAACAGGCATGATTCACACAAATCCGTCACCTCCATCCACCTTCCGGTTTCGATGTCAGAGCATCTTCCAAACCGGAAATTGCGGTTTTTATAAGTGCTCTTAGTGAAATAAAATATCTTCGGTACCTAATACTTTATATGATTGGATCGTGGTGGTTTAAACATCTTAGTGTGATATACTTCAAACTGGTGGTTTGACATTTGACATTGATGAATAAAGTATTCAATTCATTTGATACGCGCTCGCAACTTTGACCATTCAACAGCTTGATCGTCATAGTCAGGAATTCAAATTATATCAGAGACGAAACTGACGAAATAACTGAATATGAAGGCGTGCTTGTAAGACGTATTGGGGTTTCAGTGGCACCCGGAAGTTCGATATCCGGTGCCCGGCCAAGGGGCCCGGCGTGCGACGGCGACTCGCTTTCAGCGGCACTACCTATATCTTTGTATACCTAGTGAATGTGTACAAGTACAGGTTTACAACGATAAGTACGCCAAAAATAAGTAAAATTTCCGTCCGGAATAAGATTATTTCTTACGAATAACAAAGCAGAAGGAGTTTAACTACATCGAATACGGCTACCGATGCGTCGAAAATAAATTATAAGTGCCTACAGGCTAATATTTAAAAGTGACTTAACTTATGATTACATGCAACAACCGGCGACGGAAGAAGCCTACCTAAAACTTCTACTTGGGTACAGCTCTGTGCTGGTAATTAATACCTTAGGCACTGGGGGAGCTGCCGTTAATACAAGACATGTCAGGCCACTTGGACGCTAAACCGCAGTGAAAGTTATTCCAAATGTAAGTATGTCCTAATGTGAGTCGAGTAGGTACATGATCCATCGTTCGATCATATATAGTCGGCAGTATTATAAGAGTTTGTTAGACGCTTGATACCTTTTTTTATATTTTATTTTGGGGTCCACGCTAAATGACTTATTGTATGAACGCAGGTTGAGGATACTTGAATATTTAATTTTACTTGGAGTAGTTAGCCTTCAGAGAAATAGCAAACGTAGTTGTATTAATAACATTACATTAGATTAGATTAGTAGTCTCAAACCCAACCCGAGAATAAAGCCTGCAGGGCCCAAAGTGTAACTTCGCAGGTTCCCCTTTTATGGCTCCAGCAAATATTATAATTAAAAAGCAGAATTCCAATTTACACATTTCATTAAGTGGAGTTTGACTTATTGACAGTATTTAAATAGGTACACAATTAGAAACTTATAAAATACCTTTTGTTTTTCGTGAGATTCTACACTTATTCTTAAAAATTGTAGCACTTAGACGCGGAACATTGGTTATTATGCGATTGTTTTCTATTTTTTCTATTCATGTGTAATAATATAACGTGGTTGAAAATGTAGGGATAGGCTTTTTTGTTGTCAACTTGAGTGTGAAGTTGTTGCTGAAGCACGATATCTCTCGGGAAAGAAATGGCAGAAACGATGGTCATACGCAGCGATCGCGGTGGCGGCAAATCGGACTGTTATGCTCACGTGGAATTCCATTAATAATGCGACCACCGAAGGCAGCGCTTCCGATATGGTTGAATAAATTATAATGGGTCATTTATGCCTTGCAATCCCTATTACCAGTATTATACAGAGAGTGAGGATATTATTTAAAATATTTATTTCACTTTTTGCAATATTTATTTCACAGGGACATGGACTTAATTTTGTCTCTTTAACCATATGTCTCCCCGCTATAGTTGAATATAAAATAAATTTCATGGTAGGATGGTTTCATTAAAGTTGATTAAAGTTATTTCTATTTCAATTTAAAATAATAAAAAAAAACTTGAGAGAATAAATGTCTCATTAGTCATTAGTCCTATCAAAGGGACTGCCAAAAGGGACCAGTGGTAATAAATGCACCATGATCTATTGCAAGCGATCTCTCTAAAATGTGCTCGCCCAGTTCTTGTTATTAGTCATAGTAATCTACAATCAACCTTGCAGTGCCACCTACTCTTAATAGACGCTCAAGTATGGAAGCAGCCGATGACGTAGAAATCATACTTAAAGCTTTTTTGGGGGTAAGATAATCCTTATACTGGTTTAGATTATGTGATCTCCAAGTAAATATATTTGAAGAATAAAGCCAGTTTGGTTTACTGCGGTTCGCATCGTCGCGAAACGAGAGCGGATTAAAACTTGCAAATTATGTTAATATTTACGACCTGCAAGTGCCTTGTCTATTTTGTATTCATCTTCGTAATATCTTCAATGGACAGGAATTGGTTTTTATTTATAGGCCAGGGTCATTTTTGGTACATGAATCATGGTAGAGAAAGTGCCATAGGTGTGGTAAATTTCAAACAAAATGTCCGATATTAACTAAGTATGATGAATGGTTTAGATTGGAATTTTTGACATTTACAGTGCAATACTATAATGTCTGCACCGAAAATGTTATCTCGATGACTGGTTATACGCATTGGCTATTATTATACATCTACGAAGCATTTACCACATTTTCTAAATAAAAATCGAGTATTGTACCAAAAAACAATTAGCGTTATTTATTTGAAGAACCAAAATAAATATATTTTCATACACTTTTTTAGCTTTGGACTAACCAAGATTCAACTAACATTAAGAAATAATTAGAGACAAGTGCTGTTCAATTCTTAAAGCAATAGTTATCACAAAGCTCCAAATTAGAAGTCATTCCTAGCGTTTGACATTGTGTCATTACTATAATTTGTTATCAAATTCTGCAGGTTAATTATTTAAACAGGTAACGCCAATCCATCCCGACACCTTTCAAGATTGCTCTGAACGTTCTGCGAACCTCTCAAAGCTAATTCCTTGAAGGGTTCCCGTTGGCGCCGCTGACGCCTTCCGTCATCCAGCCCGAAAAGCACTTCCCAAGCGCGTCAAGCACTCGAGTCGGGGGCCGTGGAGGGAGGCCCCCTGCCGCCCCTTCACGCCCCACCCGAGTTCGAAAAAAGGCGATGCACTTCGAATTGTTCTTTTTGTGTCGACGATCGATCGTTTCGGTAAAGGAGTGAGTTTTTATCTGTCCGTCCTGCAGTAGGCTACTTCGCACGTGGCGAGCTAATTGGGGATGCGTTCAGGAACGTTATATTACTAAATAGAAGAATACGGTGAGAATGGTAAGATTTTGGCAGATAAAGACGCAGGAAGTTGGTATTCAATAGAGTTTCAGCCGATAGGTAACGTTAAAACATACTTTTTGTTAGGTTATAGTGTAGTACGCGAGAAACTTTTGATTTAATCTAACCACCTTTTACTCACATAATGCAGATTCGGCGTGGCAAGAGAGAACATCCTTACCTGAAAAACAAGAAAAAATATGTTATTCATGTACCTATATGTGACTTTACACAGGATGTTGACAAAGCTAATATGGCAGGTGGTGTTTTCACTACTTAAAGTGAATATGACGATGTTCCACGACCTATAACTTTCTAATCATACAATTGGGACGAGTTTGCATTTTATTTTTCTGCCCGATAAGTAGTATACGTTATGTTACAATAATCTACAAATATGTTATTTCAATATCGAATTGTTTTATGGAACTGTTCAAATGTCAGGAGTGTTTCAAAAATTAGATCTAAAAAACAACACAATGTAGAAATAAACTCTGTGTAGATTTTGAGTTCACATAATGTATACTATCGGGAAAAATATAAAATGTGTTCCTCTGAGAAAAGTAATGTGCCCAATGGGAACTAAAATCTGAATCTAAAATATATAATCCGGAGCGTAACAAGGGTTTCAAGGCACGAGAAGCCAAATAATTTTGCCGCCGTTCGAAACACATAACTTTTCACCTCACTACAGCGATGAAAATGTGTGATATAAGAAAAACTATGAAATTATAACAAGCCGATTATTGTTACTTTTAAAACTAGTGACAAAGAACCTATGAAACACACTCATAACCAAACAAACAAATAAACATGAAAAAATATAAATTCGAACTTCAAATGACTTGTCCACGCTAGCGGATGAAGCGAACCTTTCCACGCAGATTTAGCGCTGTAAATGGAGCTTAGTCGAGCGCGTGAGGTAAAATGGATTTTTCGCCTTTACCATTAATTAGCTTTCAAACAAATTATGGTATTTAATTCAATTCTTGATAAAGTACAAGCTTTATTAAATAAAACTAACTTGATTATTAGATTTTATTAACGGAATAAGGCATATAGGTATAGTTAGCATATAAAATAAATATAATATACCAAGTCACGTCAGCCTTCAATAAATTAATGTCTAGTTTTCAAATACATGACTTGGGTGCATCATAAGAGCATAGTATTCGCTTCGGTGCGTCACACAAAGTAGTTTTTATTCTTACAATAATATGTAAGAGTGGCTATAAAAATAACTTCGGCTCACGGCACCAGCAAACTATATCGCGTGTAATACCTCTATAACCGCCGCAAACGTGGCAGTACGTCTTAGTCGTTACATGACAATATAATTATAATGCGCGGCTCATGTACTGAACAAACATTTTATCTATTTAACATACAATTTACAACTATATCTAATACATATATTTTTTTTATAAACTTGTAATTTTTTATTATAATTACATTGAATATATAAAATAAACCGGCCAAGAGCATGTCGGACCGTGCCCAATATAGGGTTGTGCAGCCGTTTAAACAAAACATGCACTACAGGTGAAAAAATACGATAATTAAAAAAAACACAAATAAAAGAGCGTATCTCCCCGGCACTTACGTCTTTTTGCTGACAAGCGCAGTTTTTTGGCAATAACTTAAAAACGGTACCTATGTCCGATCATATTGAAAACAATTTTCGTTGGAAGTAATTATTAAGCTTTATATGTGTAAATGTTTTCATATTTTTTAAGTATACCGTTTAGAAAATAGAAAGGGGGACACAATTTTTGCTACTTTCGGAGCGAATATATCCGAAATTTTTTACAAAAAATAAAAAATTATTAGGAACCTCATAGTGTTTTTAAAAGATCTGTCGAATGATGTGCCACACATTGATATTTGCTGACTTATTTTTTTTTAACTTTCGGTTACATGTATGGAGTGCCCTCCCTACAAATATATATTTGTTTTATTTAACTATCAAACTAAGTAGCGGCTTACACAAGATACCTATGTTCCAAATTTCATCAGTATACATTAGTAGATGAGTAGACATACGGACGGACGGACGGACATGACGAAACTATGAGGGTTCCGTTTTTACCATTTTGGCTACGGCACCCTAAAAAGAGTGATAAGGGGTCTATTAGAAGGACACTTTATCGAAAACTATATTTTATTTTTCGTATGTTTCAAGTATGTATGTATCTTCGCAGGTTCATTATTGCAAAACGGCTGGACGGATTTCAAACATTTTTGGGTTCTGTACTCAACAAGCAACTTATAGTTTAGCTATTTTGGTACAAGGACAGCTGGATATCTGAAGATGGTTGTAGGACATTTTTTACCCGACTACGCTGAAGATAGAGGATCATGACTTTTTCTTCTCGGCGAACGAAGTTGTATCTTTTAACATATATGTAGTAGTTTCTAAAACATACTAACCAATTGCATCACTAACTTCAACGTTTAATTTCACATAGGCGATGTAGACCATTTTTGCTAATTCTGTGCATTTTTATTCTCCTTTTCGCACGAGAAGGGAAAATTCCGAAATCCTTGTCAATTTTTATTTTTGAAATAAAACAATTTAACGGATTATATCGCGTATATTATCTCATTTTAGTTCCCGACGTTTCGGAAGCTTTCCAGCTTTCCATGGTCACGGGTGGTCACGTTAAATTGTTTTATTTCAATGAGTAATAATCGCGGAAACAGAAGAAAATATTAAATTTTTATTTTTCCGAGAATTACTCGTGCTTTCGATTATGATTAATATATAAATAATTATGATTCAATAGTCTGATGCATTTACGTTATTATAACTAGCATTTCAATTATTAATTTGTACTAAATTACTGGAATTTATAATATTTTTGACCTACTCCGTTGTATTATAATAACTGTTATAGTATATCAATTATAATATTTTAATAAGAACTGCTTGTGGACCGATTCAAATAAGTCCATCGTGAGAGCCACGTTACGACAAATAGCATTTTAATTATTAACTTCTACTAAATTACTTGGATTCACGATACTTTTTTATATTCCATTGTATTATAATAACAGTTATTATAGAACAATTATATGAATAATTATTAACAAACACAGTTTTAAGGAAAAACGCTATAAAACAATGCATCCTTGCAATGAATCAATCACTATGCAACTTTGTGTGCATCAGGTCGGTCAATTAATAACATTGTTGCAAGCTGCAATCCGCCTTCTCTAATTATAATTAATGTCGGCAGTAGCATTAATTCACTATAAATTAATTAAATCGACAAAAAATCGAGCTCGTTGCGTGGGCAGTCAATGTTTCTCTAGAAATAAAATAGCATGACTATTTTGCGGCGTTCGCTTTTTCCACACTCGCCATTTGAATTTGATTCATTCTAAAGAATGTCATATTCCGGTTTATTGGAGAGTGTTGGGCACTGTCAGCGGAATGTCGCGGTTTTAAATTTAGAAATAGGTATATGTATATCTGTACACGCTTTTAAATTTTAAAAAATAAAAACAAATAATATTATCTCCCATCTTAACATATTTATATCCTAAGTATAGTCCTTCTTAATGTTACTCATTACGTATGAATAGATTTTTACTTTCGAGTTACAGGTATTAAAAACCAACGGTATTAAGATAGGAACTGTTTACATGGAGTTAGCGAAAGAAAGAGACATTCTAATTTTCTTGCTCCTGGTGAAAAAATGTGCATTGTCTTTTTTTCTAAAAATAATGACGGTTATCTTATTCAGAATCGTTTGTACTTTCCACCTTAATAAGCAAAAACATGTGTCCTAATTTTTCCATATCGGTTCGTGACATTTTTGTATGAATGATTCTTTAATAAATAAATAAATAATAAATAAATATTACGTACAATTTTACACAAATCGAACTAGTCCCATGGTAAGCTCAATAAGGTTTGTGTTATGGGTACTAGACGACGATATATTTAATAGATAAATCCATACTAATATTATAAATGCGAAAGTGTGTCTGTCTGTCTGTCTGTTACCTCTTCACGCTTAAACCGCTGAACCGATTTGGATGAAATTTGGATGGAGATAGTTTGAGTCCCGGGGAAGGACATAGGCTACTTTTTATCCCGGAAAAATACCCTCATTCGCGATAACCGAATTTAAGGCGGACGAATTCGCGGGCAGAAGCTAGTTACTTATATACATAGAAAACATCCAAGACTCAGGAACAAATATTTATGCTCTTCACACAAATATCTGCCCTTACCGGGATTTGAACCCAGGACCTCAGCTTCGCAGGCAACGTTATTCTTTATTTTACGGTTTGCCATAAAACATTTAGAAACACGTTTTTTAATGGTATGGTGTCGTCGAGGAGAAAGAGATTAATAACTAGTTACAAAATAAATAACTAGCTGACATGATTTTCACTGAAAATAAGATATAACTAAAAGGAAATCAGTCATCTCATTGCATAATTAGGCAAGTGCGAGTCGGACAAGCACACCGAGTGATCGGTACTATTGTATAATAATATTCACACAATTACAAAATTGGCATTTATATGTAACAATTTTAAATCCTAATAATTTCGGATTCAACACGCTTTTTGAATTATGTCCACGTAAGCGGAGGCTAGAATGTCTGCGTGGACCATAAGGTAAATAGTGGCTAGGATAAATCTCGCGTGTATAACGTGGCACTGCTTGTTTGTTTAAGCTTTGTTTGCATTTTGAAAATATTCTTTAAAAAAGTTACGTATTAGGCAGGAACAATGGACAATATTTAATTTTTTTACCACCTAATTTTATCAAACCATCTAATACTACATATTTACAAAATTACGAGGAACGTACGTTGTATTTTTAATTTTAGCCACTGATTTTAATGAAACAAAACTACTTCCTTCTATAATGGCGCAAGTCGAGGAGGAATAAATTTATAAAGTAAAAAATATTCTGCATCTGTGGGTTCATTGTGGTAAGTGTTACAAATAGAGATGGTGAAAAGCGTTTCAATTCAATTTCAATCACCGTGACTCTCGTACTAGTTGTAATAAAATCACTGTGATTTTGTTACCCACGATTAAAGCCACGTCAAAGTTACTTACTGCAATGTATTCTGATCATTATAACAATTTTACCGTGATTTTATCACACTTGTTGCTCACATAACCTACGTGATTTTGTAACGGTACATCGTGACCAGTCACAGTTATACTTTTTTATACAGGTCAATAACTGTGATATCTTTATCGCGTCGTTATTATTACCCGCCACAAGTTATGACTTATGACACAAATGTAAACTGCCAATATGACACGTTAACACTATGTTTATAATTGCCAAAACATTTAAAGCAAAGGAATTAACACCTAATTACCGCCTAAAGATCACCATTTGCTAATATCCATTTTTTTACAAAAATGTGATCCAATGATTACAAAAATAATGTTAATGTTGTCCAGAGAGCCCAAATCTATCCGTGATATTTCAATTGTAGTCACTTTCAAAAAATTAAATGTTGTCCATTATGTCATTCTATAATTTTTGTTATGAGTCTTGCATTTAGAAACTGACAAAAAAATGAAAACATGTAGCAAATCAATTTCTGAATTTAAAATTGTATCGATGAGTCAAATTTCAATTAAATAAATCATTGAGTATTGACAGATTACGAGGTAAATACTACTAGAAGAACATAAGGCTAAGTGCTCCGTAAGTCGAACCATACGAGTTGTAGGCATGTGTCTCGATTGTGTCTCGTGTTTTGTGCGGAACGCGAACTAGCTCATTGACAGTATCATAAACAAATATTCATGTAATCATGTCTTAACTAGCTTTAAACAGCGCTTGTATGACCCGCGAGAGTTGCCGTCGTATGACACCCTTGTATTGAGCTCCTTGTTTTTGCCAATTAATGAGAGAAAAAGTGATTAAATAAAAATATAGATTTATGTTAAGCATGACCATTTCAAACTTAACCAGTCTAAACTCAACATATTTCCATATCGTCGAGGTCGATTTCAGATTGTCAATTTTAGTAAGTCGTTTATTATGAGGAAGTACTAGAAGACTTACCGGGTCGATAAAGTCACGCTATGCATTGAATTAATGGTTGAATGATTTCAAGCACGTATTAGAATCCTATCTATATACGTACATTTTTTCGACAAGCACGCAACTCTTCAATAACTGTATTTGAATGTATTAAGTGATGTTTGATTATTGCTTTAAATGGAGTGAGATGAAATAATGTATTATTTTAATTTGAATGCTAGGTTTCAAGCAAACCTACAGTAAAAAAATATCGATTGAGGCCACAGGAAGAAAATACTGGTTTCCAACTAAACATAGTTTAATTTTTTCGGTAGACTTTCTTCAACAAAATATTAACACAAATAATCTAAGATGTTTGTTTGATTAATAGGCCACACAATGATTTTGCTGAATTGTATACACAAGACTATACTCCAAATTTCATCAATGTAAATCTTGCAGTTTTTGAGTACAATGAGCCTGTAACATACAAACGGAAAGTCGGACACACGGACGGACATGACGAAACTATAAGGACTCCGTTTTTGCGATTTTGACTACGGAACCCTAAATACCTTAAATCTAAAACTAAATTATACATCCTGATACACTTCCTGCGGCACCCTGTCACAGATGCAGGCACGGTTTCCTCGCTGTATTGCGATGCTGGCAGGCTTTTTTTAATATATTAGTAAGGCTTAGAATATTCCATTTCGTCCTAGTTTAATTCGTGCCGCTTCTATACGAGGGGATTATTAAAGGAATAAATATTTATTTTATTGACTGAAAGATACGTCCATTTAATAGTTTAATATTGCCTTGTCCAGTCGGGTATGTTCTTCATCACTTGGGTGTGATAACTATCCTACGCATAACGTGAGTGTCATCAAAATCATTGTTGTGATTATTTTCTGAACCCCCACGAGGCGCGGCCGTGTGGAACATGATGTGAGACAGCGATGGCGTCATGCTTTCCAGATTAATTACAATACAATACAAATACTTTTTATTGCAACTTACAAAAACCAGACTGCACAAATTTAAAGAACGTATAACATGCGAGGGATTAACTATAGGTACAGGTAGGTCAAAATATACTTGAGTGACCCACTCACTATTCTACCAAAACATCTTGGGACGATAAATCAGAACTGTCAATGCTTTGTAAATATAAACATATTATATTGTAAACGGATAATTATAACAAGAAATGATTACAAAAAGTAAACTCGAACAGTGACGCTGTAATACGAATAAGACCAGAAAGACGGTTGTAGCTGCTGACGAGAACGATCTATTCAAGTGTTCCTTAAATCTTGATATATACTGATGGATGTTTAAACTATGTTAATATAAAATTGCTGTTCATAATACAGGAGCGCTTTGTAAGGGTCAACAACCTGGATTTCAAGCGAAGAAAAGATAGCAAATACACATTATCATTTTCATGTGTTATTCATGCATTTCCAAATACCCATGAATAAATACAGGGTGTTACACTGCTTCGTCATCGCATTACTAATATGAAATAAAATAAGTTTCAGAGTGAGCATGAATAGCATGATTTATCGTCTAACAATTATTAAGCAATATATATTAATTCAGTCACTTATATAATGTCACATACATTTTTGCAATTTATATAGAAAGTTACTCACATTAAGGAAACATTTGATTTCCATAACAATGTGCAAGTATAAATACTAGTCGTTGTTTAGAAGACATTTTATGCAAAAAAATATTTTACAGTAAATAAAATTTAATGAACTGAATATATAGGGTACTACAGCTGTACGGATATAAAATAGATAACCGGAATACCAGCACAAAATATGAGTTTAAAAGGTTTCGCTTAGACGTATTAGATATTAATAAATTTACACAAAGGAGTTGGTATGCTTAATACAAGTCTACCGCTTAACTGAGTTTGTTCCTGAGGTATAGGAGCGGTACGGGAGGGGTGACAAATGACGTCGACGTGACAATACGTGTCCTAACAATCTCGCTATATACATATACGTCACTCACTTGTAACCCCTGCGTCGTACCGCTCCCATACCTCAGTGACAGACTCAGTTGTGCGTGCGGCCTATAGCCTATATACGTAATGTTAGCACCATAAAACAAATCAATTCGGAATACACACAAAAACAACATTCTTTTTTTTGTTTTAAATCTGTGTAAATTCGTAGTTTCAACAATGAATTCAAACACAACATTACTTACTAATGTAATGATAAAGATGACGCTATGAGTAAACAAAATTGAAAGTTATCGTTACATATAAAAATAGCTTTACCCGCCCTTAGAGTCAAGGATCACCAAAACTGTTGTCTACTTGCACAAATTACGTCGCTACTTCCGTTCGGCGTGTTTGCCGCCGCTCCTCGCCGATTAATTGCCGAAACAATTAAACCATTTATCAACAATACGAATTTTAAGTGTCCGATTTCGTTCAACGTACGCACCACGCCCTCGCGTCCCAAATTATCTCACGTGGCCAAGTTTCTCATTTATTTATACTTATTTAACAAAAAAATTTTGAGGAATGATTTGCGAAATTTGTTTATACACGCTATTAGTTACGTTTGGACTTTTCTCGTAAGATTTTTGCTTACATCCGACACACACACTCAAAACATATTTTCATTATTCAGGTGTGTTTTTGTTTGGCTGCCAGTACCAGCACTTTATTTAGGTGAGTTAAGATAATTTATTTTAATTTAACTCACCTAGCTTTCATAACCCATACCTTTAAGTGAAATTTGTAAACATTTTTCACGAAAATCAACAGAATGTATAGCTTTGCTGATATATATCTGTCCTTAGTTGACAGAAACTATCATAAGTGCACAGGTAAAAATATTAATGATTTTGTATTATTTGTGCGATTCATCTTCTGTGTTATAGAGCAAATATAGTTAATCAATAAGAAGAAAAAAATAAAACATATATTTTTGTCTAAAATTAACTTTGTAGCAAAAAATAAAACCGACGCCTATAAAAAAAAAAAGAGAAAAAAAAAACTGCATAATTTCGTTTCCTCGATTTCCTTACAAGTAGCCGTTTGTCTACTCAATCTATACAGTATATACAATTCATCTTATTTTGGCGTCGGTGCCAAATAAAGAATGTATAATAATATTGAAAATTGACGATTTTAGTAAGTTGTGTCACAATGACATTTTTTACTTATTTTTGAGTCGGTTTTATTTTTTGTCAAAAAGTTAATCCAATGATTACATTTATTAGTTAAATCGTTACTTAAAAGTGTATCTCGTGAAAATTCGAACAAGCCCAAACACGGCTAGGATACATGATTTTATTACAAAGATCCGGTGCCTACCTTCAGGCTCCTTCATCAAATCATTTCGTTAATACCATTCTCATCAGGACCATTTCAATTTGCAACTATGATGAAACTTAGCTATTTTTATCGAGATGTATCTCGTTGCCACCAGTAAATCACTTATCGTTGAGGAGTTCCACTGAACTTCTGTGGTCTTCTTCATCAGTTCCAGTTCACCAATGTACACTTTCTCAATGCAAATGCTTATTATGTTTCTTATACATAATACCGAAATCGCCATACGTATGCCAGCAATATTTGAGGAGTTCTTTCAATTCCTCATGGATCTCATCATCAGATCTTCACTAAAATTCAATGGGACCAATCAGGAGGCTCCTCCGTTCAAACAAAAATAATATTTTCTAAATCGGTTTATAAATGACGCAGTACTGAGGTAACAACATATAAAAAATACAACCGAATTGATAACCCTCTCTTTTTTTGGGAGTCGGTTAAAACATTCAGTGAAAAATTATGAATTATTTCCATTTCACCATACTAGCGCTCCGTTAAATGTCTGTAGTTTCTATTCCACAAAATAACCGAAAATGCAATTGTCTGATACTTATTGTACAAGAATACCAGGTAAACCTATCAAAAAAGCTTGTTTGAAACCAAATCGTCTTAAAAGACTGGCGCGGGAACTATAGTGAACTAACAGTGATACAGGTTGCGCAATAATTGGCCACGGCAATTAACAGTGTCGCGGTCGCCCGCTGCGGCCGCCGATCGGATGGTTTGATTCGCGCGAGTTTTTAACCGCACTAGCACCTGCAGGGTTGGATATCATCCGGTACCCCTCTGATAAACGAACCTTTTTTCGGATGAAATAACTTCGCACACGTACATTATTTTCATTGAGTTTCTTTTATTTTGCTGTCGCGTTGATTAGATTCGGCTATTGGCTAGATATAATAAGATAAAAGTGAGCTGGTAAATCAAGCTTCAATGTTATCGAAATCGCATCCCAGTATAGTAAAGTAATAAAAAAAACATTAATTATAAATGTAACATACTGTCCAACTCATAGGTAATATATGTTAAGCAAGCCCCCGTCTATACGCCGCACCGTGTTACTTTGTTGCTTTGTCATAATATGAGTTGTCTATCTAATGGATTACTATTTTAATGCTCTATGTGAACTATTTTATTTTGGATTGGGTAGGTTTTTTAGGGTTCTGTACTCCGTTCTCGGGTGTCTGTCTGTCACAGCCAATTTGTTCCGAAACAACAGGACCGATTGAGTTGAAATTTGGTACACATATGTAAGTGGTGACCCAAAGACCAGATAGAAATAAATGTTATGCATTTTAGGGGGGTCACTGTTAAGGGTCAATTAGAAAAAAAAAGTGTTTAGACTATATTGTGTGATATATCAAATGAAAGGGCTCGTAGATACAATCCCGAATATATTTAAATAATTATAATAATTTTTAAGACATAGGTAAAAAAATTACCATTCCCTCCTCATCTCCGAAACTACTAAAACTGGGCCTAAAATATAGAAATAAAAACATACAAAAATAATTATACATCAATAGAATACAGGAAACACTATAAGAAGGCAGTGTAAACCTTGATGATATTGGATTCATTAATCCCGAGATAACAGTCAAAAGTTTGAGATACACAATTTCTTAAATTTTAGGCGTGAGGTGTAAGATCAGACAGAAACAGTCACAAAAAATAAAAATCTTGTCCGAAATTACGGTTAGTAATTCTATCTGGCCAATTCTACTATATGTTTGTTAGAGGGTAAAAAGGGATATTTCCGTAAACTCTTCGCTAACGGCAATAGATACGATTTTAGTAGCCCGTCCGCTTTTTCACCACCGCGTAAAAAGTGACCATGTCGAAACCTTTTTGTTTTCTTAATTTAAACACTTGTTTCTGACTCGCCTTCACGTCTAGGAACAGTAGAGAACAAAAATGTGATATAGAGTATTTTATTCTAATCATTTTGACATTTTAATTGTTAACATAAAAGCCGAGAATGAAAAATTTAAACCCAACATCATCTCAACCTACCTAAAACCGTCCGAAACTTTGCCGAACTCACCTTAATTGTAACATGCTTGTAATATTAAGCCAGCAATGTTGTAAGAGATTTTTCGGAAACGCACCTAACAATTGAACCAAAGCTATTTCGATAAAGTTTTATGTTTATACGAGAAGATGCCTGCAACTTCGTTCGCGGAGGAGAAAAAGTCATAACCCGTCGTTTTTTCTTCAGCGTAGTCGGGTAAAAAGTATCACATACCCATCTGGAGATACCCAGCTATCCGTGTACCAAAAATTGTGGAAATCTGTTCAGTCGATATTGCGTGATGAAGCCACAACGACACATACAGTACGATTACTTTGAGTTTACCACTGATATATATGCTTTTATTCCATTGGTTATTCGACTTTAACACTAATCCAAAGAGTTTCTATTACAAAGAAACTAAGTTTAGACAGTGTGTTAGTAATATAAACTCTTTTACATTAGTGTTCAAATCGAATATCCAATGGAATAAAAGCATATGTCAGTGGTAAGTTCAAAGTAATTGTATTGTACAAACATACAAAAAAATAGAAAATAAATATTTTTCGTTTTAGTGTCCTCCAAATAGTCCGTAACAATCAGGTTTTTGAAAATATCTTCAATGTACAGACATCTCATCTTTACAACCTTATAATAGTATAGACAAATGGATTTTATCACTAATAAAATACATAGTCACATAAAAATAAATAAGAAAACAATTTTCACGATATCTCGTAGAATATTGAAGGACCAGTATGTACAGAGTTAGCCCTAATAAATTAAATTACAGAATACTCGCCAGGTGTAATTGTACAAGTTCTATAAGCTAAAGTTTACAGCTTCAATAGATGTCGTTATGTGTACCGACTTTTTTGCAAGACAGGCATTTAGTACCCGAACACGCCTAAGCAAAAAGAAAGAGGTATGATTTTAGCAGTTCTCAAAGGATGCAACGATTCTGCATTTTTTATATCACGTGAACGAACATAACTTTTTTTTTGTTGGAAAGTTGACTTTAGGTATTGTCTAAAATTTGGTGGAGATCTTATCCAGAAATCTACGAGCAGCGTCGGATCTTCATAACACACTTATAACAACTTGATCATCTTCTAAATCGAATCTGAAATTTGTTCTCGGAAAGTACTTTTTTTTCGAGAGCAAATTCAAGTTGTTTTTTCGAGCCCAAAAGACGAGCGTAGGGCTACTACCCAAGAGCGTCTTCCTGCGAAGTTGAAGGTAAAGGCCCCTCAAAAGGATCCAAAGCGTCTTCCTAATCTCTAACCAGTTTAACCAGCCCAAAGGGCGCTGTTGTGTAGGGCTGAGGGCTCGAAGCGGTATCCCGGAAATAAAGAAGACAATTGATAAAAAAAACATAATTTTCTACAAAAAATTGAATATTAATTTCTAAAGCTAAAAAACGACTCAAAGGTTTCAAACAAATTTAATGCAATTTATTTAAATTTGGTCATATAAGTTAGGCGCTATTCCTGAAATAAATCTGTATTATATTCCGGTCGTTGTAGTCGGCGGCCTCGTTCTCGAAGGCGTACATTTGCGAGTATAGTAGTCGGGTATTTCGTTTTTAAACAAATTTTTATTTTACTTTGAAACCTGATTTCCGTGACAGACGAACTATTTACATACCAACTAATTTGTACGGAACCCTCGGTGCGCAAGTCTGACTCGCGCTTAGCCAGTTTTTTCTTTACATATTTATACAGTGCGAGGCACGTAAAGAGCTCTCGACGGCGTACAAGTTGTATGTCGCCGAGAGCTCTTTTTACGTGCGTTGCGCTGTATCTATACCAGAACCAATTTAATGATGTGCTTACTTTATGGCCAAATTTAATATCCTTTGAACAAAGACTGAATCTGCATAGTGTTCAAAGTTATCTTACCTTTCTGCTAACTTTCAAAGGCATCCTTTAGTTAGATTTTCAGGTTAGTTAGAAACTGTGTTTATTTTCTTGATAGATTGTTGAATATTTTTTTTAGGAAACGGGTATAGTTGCTCGGTGCCTCTTGTGCTTGATTGGTGTCGAGCGCCGAAGCCGCCGATATAATAAATTCGCATTATCGCCGTCGCGTGGACAGAATTGTTTTCAGGCGCGACGCTTGATTCATTAACCTACTCGATATTGTTAAAGTGATATAAAACCGGGAGCCATAAAAATAAAAAACCCACTGTCTTTATTATTATATTTACGCGATTAAGTATACTGATGACCATTAACAATTCCTCAGTAAATGCCTGTGTCACACAGCGAGTTAGAATTTATGTGGTTAGAGATGGCAGTACAGTCAAGTGCAACTTTACACAGTGCGTTTGAAATGCCCACTCGAGCAATGTAATTATTTTTATAATATTGTTTTCGCACTTGCGTTCCCTTAGCGGATAACCATCCAATGATTCCCAAGCTACATACATCCATACTAATATTATAAATGCGAAAGTGTGTCTGTCTGTCTGTCTATTACCTCTTCACGCTTAAACCGCTAAATCGATTTGGATGAAATTTGGTATCGAGATAGTTTGAGTTCCGGGGAAGGACATAGGCTACTTTTTATCCCGGAAAAATACTCTTATCCGCGATAAACGGATTTAAGGCGAACGAAGTCGCGCGCAGAAGCTATAGTGTGTTATAAAGTGCACGAAGTGAGTCGCGATCCACTGTCAGACACGAGGCTCGCAATATACTACTACTGCCTCACCACAAGCAGTCAAGTAGATAGTGCTAAGTGGTGTCGCGCAATTCCAATAATATAAATGTATATATTACCTTAGCATTATGAATTCACTTCGTAGCGCCATAATTTAGGCAGAGACCCAATTGGCACACACCATTACCAGTCACACTTTAAACGGCGGGTGTAAAACTATTCAAACGATCAGAATTCATTGCACCACCGCACTTAACGAGGCGAGTAATAAAATGAAATCTATTCGTTGTTGTGGAAATGTATACAGCGAAACATCGAGTTGATTGCTGCCATATTTCACGTTTCACCGGGAGCTTCTGATGCCGCGGCCGCGCCGCCGCTGCTGTCATGGAATTCCGTCAGCTGTTTGATGACCCGCCGGGCGCTGCTCACTTTGCCGTTCGCTGAGGGTACGAACCTAATGTAAGTCGCGGCTTACGCGTACCTCAAGTCAAATTTACAATTATCTAACTATTAGAGAAAACATTCCCAATCAAATAAACGTATACAAATGTAATCACATTAAAATAACGAGTTTTCCAGATAATTAAATCATATTTAAATAATGCACGCGCCTGAAAGTGGCTGGAACTTCGCCGCTTTCCAACACCGCTCGGGATCAAATATTGACCTCGACTCAACACGTTACATTTTCCCGCGAAAAACATTCACACACGAAATGATTACAAGCTCTGCCCGAACAGGGACCGAATAGCGTACGGTTTAGTTCACAAATTAGTTTGGCAGCTGGAAAAAATTAATTGGATCACCAATCCGGCCGGCCGAGTTTTTGCCGTTGATGTATTAACATTATTTTATTGGGACATCGCTCGCCGATTGCTACGATATTGTTTTTCGAATTTCTCGTAAACAATATTGCCATTCGCGAATTAAAAAGCCGGCAAACCGTGGTGGGCGACGTATTGATATCTCTTTGGTTATAAAAATAAATACCTATTGAGGTATGCTTTTTAGTGAGTAGCATTTCTCTCTCACGTAGATCGGGCATTATGCGCGATAAATAATAATGAAATGTGGAACGTTCAATTAATTGTGCATCAGAAATTTCATGACTTTTGAAAGCAATGTTTGAGCTCTTTTTAAAAGTAGCAAAACATGACATTTGAAAAAGGTACGTATTTAGTGCTGGTGTAATCACTAATCTAAATCAGGTTACGCTTACAAACAACTCACTTCAGCTCCTACGTTATTTACGAGCGGTCAACGTTCGCAAATGACATCTCAATCTAAATATGCGGTTGTGATTTGATATTTGGTTCTATCCATAATTTCATCAAACCAAGTATAATTCCGATTCGGATGAGAAAGGTAAATATAAGACAAATATTAATTATAACAACAAACTGCGATTGACCGCTACATTTTTTTAATACCTACTAATCATATCATACTTAAATAGTTGCATAATTAAATTATAAATTGCACACGCGAAAGTAAGACAGAAAATGTTTTTTTTCTTAATCAATTAGGTACCTGTTCACTTTGAATAAATTATTGTTCCGCCCCACAAGCTCGGAAAACTTTCCTTTAGGAGCATGGCGCCAAATCTGCGTGGAAAAATTCATTGTATCCGCTAGCATGGACAAGTCATTTGAAGTTAGAATTTATACTTTTTATATGTTTACTAGCTTCTGCCCGCGACTTCGTCCGCCTTAAATTCGTTTATCGCGGATAAGGGTATTTTCCCGGGATAAAAAGTAGCCTATGTCCTTCCCCGGGACTCAAACTATCTCCATACCAAATTTCATGCAAATCGGTTCAGCGGTTTAAGCGTGAAGAGTTAACAGACACACAGACAGACAGACAGACACACTTTCGCATTTATAATATTGGTATGGATTCGTTTGTTTTGCTATTATTTTCATAGTTTTTTCATACATCTCACATTCGCTATAGTGGAGTGAAAACTTGTGTGTTGCGCAGTTTAAAAACGCAAGGGTTACCTTCATGTTATAATGAATCAGCTAAATGCCATTATGAAGGAAGCTATGGCAAAGATTGCACATATTCTATTCTCACCATGACATGACTTCGTCTTCGGCAACAAGGATTAAAGTAGGTTTTTTGATCAATGATCGAAGTGAAACATTTTAAAGTTCGATGATTAAGACATACGGAATTAGTTTAGGTCAGTAAAGCTTACATAATACAGCGAGACATTTCTAGTCGTAATAATAGCACCCAAACGATCGTTATTACAGAGCCCATAAAACATTTTGTCCGGAACCCGACACCGGGCCAATGACGACTGTCAACTGGAAAAAGCAATATACAGCGAGCAATATAGTTGCAATTGTGTCGACCACGGAAAAATCTAGCGCTGCTAAAGTGAAAAAGCCACAACGAATTGGAATAACGAATTTCAAATCCAATAACTCGATCCCGTGGCGGGATTCTTTTGCTGTCTGCAGGCGACGAAAACGAGGAGCGAGCTTATAATTGCAATATGTATGGACTAGTGTTTAAGTAGTTCACGGTTCGATACACGAGTTTAATTTATATATTTTTTTCTGTATTATTTACAGTTTCGATAAAAATGTAATAAAGATTATGACAGATTTAAAAAAACTGTACAACCTTGCATCACACGTACATTATTTTAGGTAATATGACGGAATTTTACCAACCCGAAACTTTCACTCTCTATTGTAGATGTCGCAGGGAAATAGCCAAAACAGAGATTTTATCAAATCTCTAAGGGATATGACTAAATCACGCAGGATGTTAAAATGGCGAATCAATTTTATCATTTGTCTAGAAAAAGTCGGTCATTTGATTAAATCCCTGAATAAGTTTAGTGAAATGACGAAATCAGGCAAAAACTCGTTTTGTCATTTCACCAGATTTGTGTAGTGATTTGATAAATCCCTGAAACACACCAGTGATTTGACGAAAATAAAGTCTTTTACCATATATTCATACAGTCTTAGACCATCACAAGAAGAAATGACGTCATACTGCTATTAGTATGACTTCATAAAACAATTTTCGTTTGAAACTTCATTCACTTTGAGCGTTTTGACAGATCATACCATTTTTTAACAAAGTTAAACTTTAACATTCACTGAAAAGTAAACAATTCAGTGGTTTAGTTTCTTCAACTTTAATTAACCTTTTCTCAACTGATTCTATATGGAAACATTGGAGTCGCTGTCACCAAAGTAATTGCCGAATAATCATAATTTACGATTTTAGTAAGGTGTTACACAAGTAGATATAAAATTTGAGGGTTGCTTTCGCTGATGATGGAATCACAGGGACAACCTCAAGAGTAAAATTTTTCAAATTAAAATCAATATCGCAAGAGTCAAAAAACAAGGATTGGTGCTAGAAAAGTTTACCAAACGTGAGGTGCTTGCCCATGTAATGCGAATCTATGACCCGCTCGGGATTCTTGCGCCAATTGTTGTAAGAGGTCGCATCATGTTCCAAGAGGCTTGGCGTAAGGGTCTTGAATGGGACGAAGAGCTATCTCAAGATGATAGCGCTGCATAGAAGCTGTGGGTTTCAAGATTTGATCTCTGTTTTTAGCTTACGTATACTACGGTGCTATAACTTGAGTGATCTCGATGTAGAAAGATGCGAACTTCATTTGTTTTCAGACGCGAGCGAGTCTGCATTTTCTGCTGTGGCATACTGGCGCTTTGTGTATGAAAATGGTGAAGTGAGACTCTCTCTCATCTGCAGTAAGGTCCGCGTTTCACCACTTCAGCCGGTCTCAATTCCCCGTTCCGAACTCCAGGGCGCTTTAATGGCTGCGCGTCTTGCAACATCGATATGCGATGCCCACCATCTAAAGCCTACGAAACGCGTTTTCTGGTGTGACCCAATGACGGTTTTAGGTTGGCTACGTAGCGACGCTCGTTCCTTTAAGCCATTTGTGTCTCATAGAGTTGGTGAGATACTAGAGCACACGAATGTCAGTGAGTGGCGCTGGGTTCCCAGTGACCTAAATGTAGCCGATGATGCAACCCGGGTAAAACGCTGCGTGCTATATCTAGAATCTCGCTGGATCTCAGGCGCTGCTTTCCTTTTTTCTTTAGACTGGCCCGCTGAGCCTGTGATTGATGTCAACGGACTGGGACGCGAAGAATATAAACACTAAATTCATCTCATCACCGACACTAAATTGCCTGCACCACTCTCCGCGAATCCGACCCGCTTCAGTATGTGGCTGAGAATGGTGCGAGCAACTGCAATGGCGCATCAATTCATTTCATTATTGCGTATGCGTAGTTTATGTAGACGAGACTGATTTTAACTTGACTCGTCTCGAAGGTAGTTTGTGCACCTTCAGTCCAACTTCCACATCCTCTCCTACTATTCCCAATGGATCGGTCAATATAATTGCGAGTGATATACTTTTTGCCAAAACCCACATCATATTGCTTCAAAGAGGATATACTGCGCATCAAGAATCGAGAACAATTACCTCGTAGTAGCCGACTGTTCAAACTGTCGCCATTTATTGATCATGATAACCAGCTACAGATGTCGTCTCGAATAGTCGCTGCATCAGGTGTTGCTGAGGAAACTAAGCGTCCACTCATTTTAGATGGGAAAGATCCAGCAGTACGCCTTTTAATCGCTAAATACCATCAGAAGGCTGCCCATAGAAACTCGGGATTAGTAATGAACGAACTGCAGCAAAAATACTGGATAATAGGCCTTAGAAATGCTGTACGATTTGTGGCCCACAACAGACAGCTTTGTAAAGTGCACCGAGCCAGAACGTTTCAACCACCCATGGGAGATCTGCCCGAGGCACGCTTGGCGCACCACCGAAGAACATTTTCATTCGTTGGCCTTGATTATTTTGGACCAATACAAGTGACAATTGGCTGAAGACGAGAGAAACGCTACGTGGCTTTATTTACTTGCCTGGTCGTTCGTGCCGTACATCTTGAAGTCGTACACAGCTTATCTAGGACGCGGCCATTATGGGATTACGCCGCCTTATAGCACTTCGAGCGACGCCTGTTGACATCTGGTGGGATAAAGGGACTGCTTTCATTGGAGCCAGCAGAGAATTGAGAGCCCTCTACGGTGATGCAGGGGAGTATTACGCTGCCAATGAATCTATTAACTGGCACTTCATACCCCCTTCAGCGCCGTTCATGGGAGGCGCATGGGAAAGACTTGTGCGTAGCATCAAAGAAGCGTTGAAAGTGTCTGTCCATGAACGAGCTCCCTCCGATGAGGTTTTGAGCACTCTGTTGGCAGAGCCCGAGGCCTTAGTAAATTCGCGCCCCCTCACGCATGTTTCACTAGACGCAGATACCGGCGAGGCCTTGACACCATCCCACTTTATTTTTGGAGTCCTATTGCTGCTTCTCTTGATGGTTCCGACCTACTGAGCAAAAGCAAGTGGTGACGAGCAATAATATTGGCAGACCACTTCTGGCAGTGTTGGGTTACAGAATACCTGCCTATTTTAGCACCCAGAAGAGGTGGAGGCTCGGTACCAATAATTGCTGAAGGGGACGTGGTTATCATCTGTGACTCAAATCTATCTCGAGGTACATGGCCCAGAGGCCGGATCACTTCGCTATACCCTGGTAGAGATGGGATTGTTCGAGTGGCTGATGTTGAAACTGCTGCTGGTACTTTGCGACGACCACTCAAAAAGCTGGCTAAGATTGCCGTTCAATAAAAAAGTGGAGAATGTGCAAGATAGCACATCCTTTTTATATGTGTTTGTATTTTGCCTATGTTTTTATACCTTTTTTGTGCTTTACTGTCTTTGACTGACGTGAGTGAAGTACATTTCTGTTATCCATCGAAAACCAGTGGTTTAATTTGTAGTGCTCACATCTACTTTTTTGAAGTTGGTATAAAAGGGAACTGATTTAATCAGCCAACTACAATATTGTTTTGTTAATAATCGATGGCTACTCAAAACTTCACAGACGATGTGTGATCTATGTCGTATACCTAAACCTATGTATGATCATTATGTGGCACTAAAATAGAAACATAATACTTACTCGGTCACTCCATTTCCAGCTAGCACTAACAATCCGATATTCGTGTCTCATGGAACGAACTGAAAACGACCAAGATCAATTAAAACGTGCGCCTTGTACACAGTACCTATATACGTATACTACCTATATACGTACACTATACCTACAGGGTGCGGAATTAAAAGCTACGGAACTTCGTTATAGTTTTGTCGTGTGAATTGAAAGAAACTTGTTACGTCGTCGTCGATATGATTCCAATTTCAAAAGCGAATCCGACACCTTGATTGGATCCCGGTGTATACAAGGTTCAATTGGTTGTTACGTGATTCTTTCTTCTTGGCTATATACTGGTAAGTGCAAATTGCAGAAGCGTTGTAACTTAGTAGTATAAAATAGGCTAGTTAGAATAAAACCGTAGTGTTTTTAATTAGAATTACCTAAGAATTACAATTAACCAAATATATTCACATAGAAGATGCAACGTGCGAAGAACTCTCTGAAGGTTTCCAGGAGTGCGTTAGACTAGGTCAGGTCTGAATTTAACAGGTTCACAGTCCCGAAGCAATGTAAATATATTACATTAATTGCTCGCAAGCTCATTCCTTTCAAGCATTTTATGACGCACATGTGCCTCATCAGACGTACCTGTGAAACCACCCATTAGGCACATGTACCTCCTCGGACTGTTAACCTGTTAACAGAACCTTAACAGGTTGTTTGAGGAAACACTAGAAAGTGTTTCCAATTTTAGGACGAAAACATAAAAATTTTCGGACCTTTTTCAGTTTCGACTAATGCTCTATTCAGACGGTCCACAACCAAATGTCAACGCAGCGACCAAAAGTCGTGATGCAGTGGTTACGTGTGAATAGTTGCGCTGACCGACCAGACGGATGCGTTTGACGGCGAAATGTGCTCATTTCTTCTTATAAATTATCGCCCGACCACGTGGTTCTCCTTGTCGAGTGGTTGCGGTACGACTGAATACACCCCTATACTATGCATTTCTGCCTACCGCTCAGCTACTGAACCGATTAAAATGAATTTTGGCATATATAAAGCTTAAAGCCTCGACAAAGATATAGGCTACTGTTTATTCCGGAAAATATTTACCCTCTTTCTATAACATATATAAAATAAATAAACTTTTTAACAAAAAAGTAAAACCGACTCCAAAAAAACTAAAAAGTAAATAAATAACGCCATAATTCAGTTTCTTCAAATTACTTACAAGTAACCGTTTGAATACTCAATCTATTCAGTATATACAATTAATCTTATTTTGGCGTCGGTGCCATATAAAGAATGTGTAAAATGTTGAAAATTGACTGTTTTAGTAAGTTGTGACACGATGGCACCGACTCCAAAATAACATTAATTGTATATACTGTATAGATTGAGTATTCAAACGGTTACTTGTAAGTAATTTGAAGAAACTGAATTATGGCGTTATTTTTTTACTTTTTAGTTTTTTTGGAGTCGGTTTTACTTTTTTGTTAAAAAGTTTATTTATTTTACACTTTTTAGTTAATCGTTACTTAAAAGTATATCTCGTGACGATTCGAACAAGCACAAACACGGCTAGGATACATTATTTTATTACAAGGATCTGGTGCCTACCTTCCGGCTCCATCATCAAATTAAATCGATGGTACCATTCTCATCAGGAACATGTAAATTTGTGACTATGAAGTTGCTTAGCTAAATTAATCAAGATATTTTGTCGCCACCCGTAAATCATTTATCATTGAGGAGTTCCGATGGCATTCTGTGGTTTTCTGCATCAGTTCCACTTCACCAATTTACACTTTTTGAAAGCAAATGTTTATTATGTTTCTAATAATACCAAAATCGCTATATGTATGCCTACAATATTTGAGGAGTTCCTTCAATTCCTCATGGATTTCATCATCAGATCTTCACCAAAATTAAATCGGACCAACTAGAAAGTACCATCAATGAAAAAAAAAAGAAATTGAAATCGGTCGCATAGTAATCCATAAAAAAAAAAAACATTGAGAACCTCCTCCTTTTTTTGGAAGTCGGTTAAAAAGGAATCAGAAGCAGGCAGAAGCTAGTTTTTTACATTACAATTGGACATAATCACGTTTGGTGGAAGGGGGGGGAGAAGTTGCGGGCAGAAGCTACTATCAGATTTATTACTTACTAGCTTCTGCCCACGACTTCGTCCACCTTAAAGTCGTTTATCACGGATAAGGGTATTTCTCTCGGATATAAAGTAGCCTATGTCTTTGCCCTAGACTCAAACTATCCCTATACCAAAATTCATTCCAATCGGTTCAGCGGTTTAAGTGTGAAGAGATAACAGACAGATGGACTGACAGACACACTTTCACATTTATAATATTAGTATGGATATACAAAGAAAACGTCTAAGACTCAGGAACAAAATATTTATGCTCATCACACAAACATTTGCCCTGACCAGGATTTGAACCCAGGACCGTTAGCTCCGCAGGCAGCGTCGCTCCTATTGACCTAAACCGGTTCAATCTGGAGAACAACATTATTTTTCTTCGCAAATAATTTTCTGACAGAGCGGTAAATCCTTTGCCTTTGTATACATCAATGCAAATTTTAAAACTGCGAAAGTGTGTCCGTCTGTCTGTCTGTCTGCCTGTCTGTCTGTCTGTCTGTTACCTCTTCACGCTTAAACCGCTGAACCGATTTGGATGAAATTTGGCATGGATAATTTGAGTCCGGGAAGGACATAGGTTACTTTTTATCCCGGAAAAATACCCTTATCGCGATAAATGAATTTAAGGCGGACGAAGTCGCGGGCATAAGCTAGTAGTAATATAATTATGAAGAAAAATAGTGACGGTGCTGATACTGTGAGCCAAAGCCCAAACCATTTATTGTCAAAAAACTCCGCAAAAGTCGCCGTTTGCATGACCTTGTACGGAAGATTGCGGGATTTCAGAATGGCCACAGAGTAACTTCACGCGCCAGACCCGATCAGACTCACCATATACGACAATTTAAGCGGTACTTGGGTGCACTGTAATACTTACATTTATTTTAAATAATTTTATGAATAATCTTGTTTATTTTAGGTTAACAACTGATAAGAATTTAATAAAAATATATATAGTGGTATCACACTGACGCTGTTGTGTTAGAGCATGAATGTTGCATGATACAAAACCTAATAAAATGAGTAAGGATCGATTGTACACCATGTCTTTTCCCCTTTAATTTTAACAGGTGGGGCAACATTTCAGAAACTGCCATTTCCTAAATTTTAGTTGATTACTACTAACACAGTATGATAATATGTATAGAAATTGATTGAGATAGCAAAATAGATACAAATGCTTAATGCAGATCATGGCATACGTTGATTGAATAGCGGCGGCGACGACCGCGCCAGAGACCGACAGGCTGTTTCACAACATCTTTGTGTGGTTTGTTTTAGAACGACGTTTTAATGTTGAAATGTTGGTGAAAAAGCTACTTGAACCTCAAAGTCATAAATACTCCCCGAGATACAACAATGCTAAAATCAATTTTTTTGACTTTCCCAAAAAACGCTTCAAACTAAAGCCTACTAGCATGTGACGTCACACGCTAGTACCTTGTATGGGGATATAAGAACTCTGTCATATAACAATAGTTAGCATACAATTTATTCAATAGTATTATTAGTAATAAATATTTTTTTACGTACTTTAAAAATGGACTTTCCCACACTTCTATAAGGGCTCATAATAAAAGGTACACGTAAGATATCGGACTCGAAATTTTCACGTAGTTTCTTATTTTGCTTGTTTTATCCGGATCTTGTGTATACATTTAGATCGGTCAGTATGGGAAAGTCTGAAACTATAAGACATACAAAAATCTCATCTTAGGAACCATGTCATCGTAATTAGACAAACTGCATTCATTCATTTAAAAAACTCAGCTCAGGAATCAAACCCGGACGTTTTGAAAAATAAAACTAACACTATACATACACAGGCACATCGTGTTTCATAGTAACATTTACTACTCAAGACCTACACAATCGATAACTAAATAGATATACTTAGTGTTAGTTTTATTTTTCAAAACCTCAGATTCGATTCCTGAGCTGAGTTTAAAAAAATGTATGAATGCAGTTTTTCCTATTACTAAATTGGATGGCATAGTTCCTAAGAAGAGATTTTCGTGTGTCTTATAGTTTCAGAGTTTCCCATAATGGCCGATCTAAATGTGCCACCCTGTAATACCTATTTTGTTCAAATAAGATCAGGCAATATCCTTTTTGTTCTAAGTTCATTCAAACATTTACTAGCTTTCAATAATATTAAAATATGTATCGTCCCAGATATTGGATGCGGCCGTAACTATTAATTAGGGTGCGTTTAGGCTTGTGTGACTGTCCTTCGAAACATAAAACGCCCTTAGTATAACCTACACACATGGTATTGAATTAAAAATGTATCGAATACCTAACAAAATGAAACGCTCAATTGAATGTTTCCACTGTACGATACAAAAAAAGCGGCCAAGTGCGAGTCGGACTCGCCCATGAAGGGTTCCGCAGCCGTTTATACAAAAAACTGCACTACAGATGAAAAAAACGATATGAAAAAAAAACACTAACAAAAGAGCGTATCTCCCCGGCAATTACGTCCTTTTGCTGAGAAGCGCAGTTTTTTGGCAATAACTTAAAAACTGTATGTTCGATCATTGTTGGAAGTATTTATTAAGCTTTATATTTGTAAATTATTTCATATTTTTTGAACATACGGTTTAAAATATAGGGGTGGGGGGGGGGACGCAATTTTTGCTACTTTCGTAGCGAATATTTCGGAAAATATTCACTAATTCAAAAATTTGTTTTACAAAACTCAGTGTTTTTAAAAGTAATGTCGAAATATGTGCCACACATTGATATATGCTGAAAAAAAAATTGTTCACTTTCGGTTACATATATCGAGTGCCGCCCCTAGATATATATATATTATTTATTTAACTATCAAACTAAGTAGCAGTTTACACACGACATCTATGCTCCAAATTTCATTGATGTACATCTTATAGTTCTTGAATAAAATGTCTGTGACATACGGACGGACAGACGGACAGACAGACATGACGAATCTTTAAGGGTTTTGTTTTTGCCATTTTGGCTACGGAACCCTAAAAAGGTTAGGAAAACATAGGTATCCATTTTTTTTTATTCCACCTTATTTTATTGTATCAGCTGAGAATACTCTTTACCTACCTAACGTATCAGTACAACCTTAAAGCATTAAACCATAAATTGTATGATCCAAAATAAAGTGATTATTATTATTATTATAGACGATGGCATACGGACGAATTCCCTTCTGCCAAGGTATATGTCAGTCAATCATGAGTATCATAGCAATTTACACGACATATTTTGCCAGTGCATGCGAAATATATTTTCATTACATGGTTTTGGCATTATATTGACTGTATATTTATCTGACATTGAACTGGTTTGGCTTGGCCAGTATGGAGAAGCGCAAGCGGGAATGCTATCCGGGCCCACTTGCGGCAGGGTGAAGACGCGGTGCAAGGCACCAGGGCAACGGAGGTGGGTTGTTTCGGTTACAACCCAACTTAAGGCGTGAGAGAGAGAGAGAGAGCGAAACAATCGGATCGACGCCAAGACATCATCTTAGAATCGAGTTTGCAACAGCCAAACGGAGCCCATTCGAGCTGGCTCCGACTTTCCGGAATGTGCTTGTAAAATTGATTGGCAGCCTTGAGCTTCTTGGTGTTCAGTTGAGTACCAATTTCAACTTCGGTCAATATATCGAGTCCAAAGCACTGCAGCCAAAAAACTAGGAATCCTCTCCAAGGTCACGCGGTATTTCACTCCAGGACAGCTTCTAATGCTTTACCAAGCACATGTCCGGTCATGTATGGAGTACTGCTGTCACCTTTGGGACGGATCAGCTAAATACCAACTGGTCACTTTGGACTCGATTGACAAACGAGCTAGGCGGCTTATTGGCGACCCTACTCTAACTGACACTAAGCTGCAGAGCCTTGAGCATCGACGTAGGGTCGCTCGTCTGTCGGTCTTTTACAGGTCACATTTCGGTGAGTGTGCGGGGGAATTACATGATTTCATTCCACCAGCCCCTTTCCATCATCGGGAGACACGACGCGTGCGTTCGTGCCATCCACACGTGGTCAATATTCCGCGAATCCAAACGAAGCGCTTTGGTGCAACTTTTATCATGCGTACCGCAAAGGAGTGGAACTCGTTGCCTGCGAGTGTGTTCCCCGACCGTTGTAATTTGGGCGTGTTCAAGACAAGAGTGAATAGGCTGTTTCTAGACGGGCATGATACATCCTTGACCGCAGCCTCACTTAACAACAGGTGAGATTGCGGTCAAATGCCCATCTATTTTTTAATAAAAAAATCCTATACGTCGGGTTTACCGACGTCTTAGCAAGCATCTTCTATAGGATGAATCTTCTGAGGGATCAGGCAGCCGTCTTAGCGTCAAGTTCGTAACAGCCATCCTTTCGATAGCTGTTGTATGTGATCTCGTCGGTCAGACCAGTGTTTATTCCTATACGGCGGGTAAACCGACCTCTTAGCGAGCGTCCTCTATAGGATCCTCTGAGGGATCAGGCAGCCGGCTGCCTTTCTAACAAGACGGCTCCTATGGCGGATAGCATTATCGAAAAAACCGCTAGACGCCATTTTAAGTATCTGTTTTCCTGATTTAGTTTTGTAGTAACAGTGAGTTAGAAAGTAAAAATGTGTGTATAAAAAAATCATGTTATTTACAAACACTTATACTGCGAGACAGTTTTGTACATACAGCTTTAGCATTGCTCTCCGTTATGTTCACGGTCTTCTCTGTAGAAGCGTTGAAAACGGACAAAACGGAAGTTAATCGTGAGATGAAATGAAAATACGTAATTTTATTGAAGAACATTTTTAACAGAAACACTGTTTTAGACGCAGTGCTACAAATGAATTGAGGCGAAAAGGAACTCAATTATCCAAATCGAAGAATACAAGTCAAATAGGAATCAGGAACTGAGTTAAAATTGACAATTTCAGGGACTATAACCGGTAATCGGACTTCGCTTAGTCTCCCATTCTACACAACGGAATAAGCATGTCACACGTATCAAGTACTACTTATTGATTTACAAATGTAGGTGTTTGCTCTCAATTACACGATACGGTATACGGATCCCGTGACTGTGCAAAGGAATGTATCAAAATACTAATAATCTTGATATAATCCTCTTGAATGCGCATATATTTCTGTTGTCATTTTGTAAATCGACTTTTTAACTCTCACCTTACTTTACTAATTACCAGTGGCGTGGCATCAATATAAGGCGATTTCCACCGGGTTGCCCAAGGAAAGGCCTATAACCACCTTTTTCTTTAAACATGCGTAACTGAATACGCTTCGGCTTCCCTTACAATTTCTCCTGACGCCACGCCACTGCTAATTACTCTAGCTTTAATTAAGTACATAGCCTAAAAATCTTAAATTATCCTCTTTTACACTATTATAATTATTATAAGACATTAATATAACTGTATTAAGAACATAATAGTTTCTAATACCCACTCAAATAAGATATTGATCGATAGACGTATCGTGGCAGAGTGGAAACACGTCGTAACGCGAGGTAAACACATTGTCCTAGTCATTAACATTTATCCGAGCTAACACCAAGCTACACAAATAGCGGGAAAACAAAGTTTGTTGAGTAACGTGGTTATTACGACAAGTTTATTAAATAAAATATCGGCCCCTACTTAGCGAGCACGCCCGCCTCCCGCCGGCCGCCGCCCGCGGAGGCGTCCAACTTACACAAAACTATTGCATATTTTAGTGAAACGCGCTGTGGCTCATAATTTATTCAGATTCACATTTCCTAGTCTTGGAGCGCGATATTGACTCTACTTACATAATGCATATAAAACAACCTGCAGGTACGTAGCTGACAATAGGATAATATTATAGCGTTAAAAGTGTCACGCGAATGAATATGAGTTTCATATCTCTGCTGCATAATTTGTCACCTGCCATGTTAAACGTGGTAACGACGATCTCCCTGAAATGATTATTAATGGACTGTTAGTTAATGACATAATATTACTGAAAGGTAAGTGACAGGGGGTACTTGTTTAAATAAAATGAATGTTTTCTTTTTCGCTGCGAGTGTAAAAGTTGCTGTAGTTTAGATACAACAATAAATTCTTCAGACGAACGGTTAAAACGCAGATGTCGATTGGGCATCGAAGTGGGAACCGGTGTCCGAGCGCCGTCAGGCGGACGGCGTCGTCTAAGAGGGAACAGCGAACATGAGCTGTGCGGCGTCGGTGTACATTTTGCATGACGCCGTGTGCGCCGACGGTAAGTTGAAGGGAGAGGCGAGAGCGAAAGAGACACGCTCTGGATCTACATTTAAAGCGCATTGTAAGCAAACGCATTATTAATGTAACAGTTTTAGTTGTCGGAGAGCAGCGGCGCGCCCGGCCGCCAAGAGCCGCCCGGGTTATACATGTATCATGCATACGCTATTCATATTTGATTCCTTTTAATTCCAGACGACTTTCGTGCACGAAAACGCTCCATGTCGACGTTTCATTTAGCTCCTCTACGTGGCTATAGTGCTTCGAACGATAGACTCTATTTCGATTAATTGTAGGGGAGGCACGAACACGAATAATCGTATTTAGTATTCAGATGCAAATTTGCGTTGGGCTTATATGCTGTGTTAAGGCTAAGGTATTCCATTTAGGTTTTGTATTGTTAGTATTAGACATTAACCATCTATTTTTATCAGTTGTTCATAATTTGTCTTGTAGCTGTGTGTAGCTTTTGACCATCATGTGTTTGTCTCGCATCTACCTATTTTAAGTTTGTACTTCAATTTATATTGAGACTGACAGACAAAGCACAGCCTAACATGCGGGCTTAGGGCCTGTACTTTTGCGTCAGAGTTCCATAAATAACATAAGGGGTTTTTGATTATACGTCACAAAGAAGTTAGTGAACTTATGGAGATTCTATCAGGTGGTACTCGTACCGTTAATACGAGTCTAATGTACCTTGCCCTAGTATAAAAAAACTTGTATTCAGATTCCATTAATGCGTGTTGTGCGAGTGTGAATTGTGTAAATAGGTTTCAGTTTAACAAGGAATTTATGACATAGTGGCAATTTTGCCGTCATATTTTTCGACATGATGCCACGTAACTTGTGAAATTATTTTGAGATCTTACTTACGAGTACAAGCAAGGACTGTCTAATTGCAAACACTCTCGCTTTCCATACGTATTCCTTGGATTCGCGTTGAGCGAGGCATCTGCGCCCCGATGGCATTGTACTTGTGCACACGAGTACAATAACTATCGGCTATACTATCAGAATTTTCCTTTTTATAAAGGCCGCTTGGCACCTGAGTCTAGAGACAATTTAATTAGGAGGCACTTATGAGTTCGTCTTTGATATTCATTTGTTGTACCGGGTGTTGTTGTACTTGTTTTGCTTTTGTTTACCGATTCTCTTACTACTACTTTTATCTGAGGTTTATACACAACATGTGTTGTGTTTGAACGTCACGGTTTATTAATGGGTGGTCACGCCTGTCAAGTGGTCTCCATTAATAATATATAATTATAAAGATCAAAGTATGAGGAACTTGAGCCTGAATAGATATACTCATATAATTATTTACGGTCTTAGGTTATCTAACTAATACGGCGAGTAGTTACTTATCTCACAAACTAAGTCGTTAGTACAAGTTGCGCACGATTAGCGACATACTTGACGCCAACAAACGGGATCGCTTACGATTACGGGGTTCACAGTGCATTCAATTGCTATTATTACTTTATTGCACGAGTAGATGCGCCGGTGACGGCGATCGGTCCCGTTTCAATTACACCTGGTAATTCTGCCGCTTAATCTCGCGCCCTCTGCCGAACGGATCCGCAACATGCACTCCTGCCTTAATCGTCGCCGCATTAAATATTACATTAGGCGACGTCCCGCGCAGGCGCGCGTTCGTCTCAAGATGACAAAGTTCAGACGTATAGGCGACTTGGAACTTATCAATATTTAAAGGATATGAGCATGTCAAAACGCACAGTAGTGCATGCAGACATTTCAATGATAGCAGTATGTACATTTTGTTATAAATAATATAAGGCTCATATGACATGTATGATCTTTCGGCAACAGATCAGCCCCCCCCCCCCCTTCTCCCCCGTTAACGCGTTTGACGTTTTTTCGATTCGGAATACGCGTTTGACGATTCGGAATCATATATCTTCGTATTATTTAGGCAACTCTAAACCGAACACGCGTTAACTAGCATCATTAATTAGTTAGTGAGTATCATAACATAATTATCATAATGAAATCATTAAATTTAATAACCCATAACTTTATATCAGCACCGGTATAGAGTAGGCGTCACGTAAATGATCCGCCCAATTACAGAGGGTGCAGTGAAAATTGATAAAATTCGGCAGATAGTGTTAGCGGGAAGGGGTCACAACACGAGCGACAGCCCGCACCGCGCCGGCAGCGGCGGCGGCGGCGGCGGCGGCGGCAGCGGCAAGGCTGCAGCGCACAAAGACGCCACTTCACAATATTCTCAAAAAAAAAAATCGCGGCCGTAGCGCGAGCTACGGCGGAGTGCAGTTCAAATGACTCGACCCGCACCTACGTACCTACATAAGTTATTAAAAAAGTGTGCCTTTGCCGTAGGTTTTAATAAAAATAGGCGTCTCGCGCTACCCTTTGTCAGAACATCAGAGGAGCTTGCACCATGCCTCTATTAATGTGAGGGCTGCCTCCAAGACGTAGGCAGGGCCGCATCCAGACTAGTAATTAATAATTAGCACCTTTACTCGCTGCTGAAGCTCACACTGCCCCGGCCACAGGATTTAACACGAGCCGACGGAATGAAACCTCTGTTTTAGATATCGAATACTTTATTACGTACACCGTTAATTAAACCCAATCTAATGTTAGTGTATTCAATTTTCTGACACAACTTTAATTACGTATGTACATGTAATAATTAACAACCCTTTCAATAGACTAGCAAAATATTATTAAATCTGTACGTAAACATAATGTTATAATATCTACGAGTAAATTTTAAGACGTGTCAGTACTGAGAAATGGATTGACGACAATTTCGATGTCTGTTACAGTGTTTTTTCATTATTGTTATTAAATGTAGTTCCTTTTGTAATTGAAATAGAAATATAATAAGTGCAAGTATTATTATATTCACGCGGTGCAAATTCGTCCCTGCGTCGCGAGCGCGCGCGGAAAACGATTTTCCTCAGTTTTCCTATGTTCTATATGAATGAATGCGAACATAGAACTAAGGTCCTTTTTTATCAAAGCACGTCACATTGCGACGTTTGGGTTAGACTCGTGTCAAAAAATATTTACCATAGCATTACGAGAAATGCGTAGTATAAAAAAAATAGGCCAGTAAAAGGCACTGATTAAAATTTACATTAGTTGAAACTAGTGACGATTGAATGTACTGGGTGCAAAAGCATAATATAGGATTGTTCCTGCTCGAGTAGTGCGACGAGCACAGAAACAACGGCAAGAGCGCCTCTCAAGATTTGCAAGTGAAACGATCGGCCGCCGGATGTGTCGGTAATGATAATGTTTTTTCATGGGGGTCATACAATTTGCAGCTTTTTTCATCCGACATAATCTTAACGCGTGCTCAGAGTGCTCGACTGGCGCGCGACTCGCGCCCGTCGCCGCCGCCGTTACGGTTTACAATTGCGCGCGGCCGTGCTCCACACATCACTTAAGATATTAATGAGTGCATCCGTAATAGGCGAAACATACATATGAAATTCAAATTTGTAGCGGGTCGGGAGCGAGCTCTTCTACATATTTTAGTAGGCAGCAGAGTGTGAATTTGAATCTTTTGTTAGCATTTAGAACGTCCGTTTGCAGTGGAAAACGATGTTTTATCACATCCAAATGTATTTATTTCCCTATTCAGTCACCTGGCGCGGAAATCGTTGCCCGACTGCATGTCGCATCTCATTATCGCCCCGTTACGTCAGCCGGTCACTAAACGTGACAAACACCCGTAAAAGATTTATAGTTTCTATACAAAAAGCAATTAGTGAAAGCGAAAGAAACGGGCGTCGGAAAAGTCATTGGACATAATTCATAACAAACAGAAATAACGGAAAGCCCGTTCGGCGTGGGTAGGCAATGAATAATTCTCTACTGTGAGCACCCTGCCGACCCCCCTTCTCGCCCCAGTCGCGGCACCACGAAAAAAGTACACGACCCGAGTTTTATAGTCAGGAAAAAATAGGAGGCGCCCAAAATATCTATACGGCGCATGCAAAAAGTAGAAAAAACTACAATCCCGCTCGCATGAATAAGTGAGTGGACCTTCATATAGAAAAAAAGTAAGGCAACAAAAAATAAAAGCGGTGTCCGTGTGGGGTTGATGTAAGAGTGGAGACGGCGAGGGAAGCACAGCCGCGGTCGCGTGGCATTGTCACCTCGCGGCACGCCGGCCCGCGCGCAGCGCGCCGCAGCAGCGCGCAGCCCGCACCGGCCACTCCAGCCACTTCCAGAATGCGCCCCAGCGGACACACGGCCATGTCCTTCCTGCCTTGCGCTTGTGAGCCATGTTCTTCCTTTCATGGCCCAATCTATTTTGTAAAACCTACTCATTAACTATGTTGATAATAAATAGATTTTGACAATGAACATGCTAAAGCTGTAATTTATATATGGGCCCTATAATTTCAATGAGCAAAGACTTCACTCGGATAGGTTGCGACTTCGGCAAAATAAAAGTCAACGACCTCGTCATCCCAGTACTTAGTCCTGTGACCAAAAAGGAACGCATTCCTGTTTTCAAAATTAGCTCACGCTGCAAGCCCGGCGTTACGCTATGGTATTTAATCACTTTATTAAAGCCATAAACTCGGCGGCCACTGGAGACCGGACTGCGAAAACAATGGGTACCTACCATATGCTTGCAATAAAAAGTATCGATTCATAATCGAGCCCACCGCTCACAAAATGTCACTTCTGATATAATTACTGTAATGTCGACACGAATCGAATAAATTCATTCGACTCTCGCGTCAGCCGCGATACGCGATTATATAAAAATAAAAACGTAAATCGGTGAGTGCGCGACAGTAACAATGCTTAATTAAAAAGGTGGAGGTAGTTGGTTTTTGATGTTTAATGAGTAAAATGAAGTCAGGTGACCTTGGTGGTGCGGGCCGCTGCGTGCGCGCTTAACTCAGATGTCGCATTTGCGCCAAAGTCGCTCCAAATCAGATGTCGAGAGGTGGCTTTTATCAGAATGTGACGAGAAGTTGCTAAATGAACAAAAAACGCGCTTCCCCGGCGGCTAACTTCCCTTTTCACACTCACGTTCGCACGCGATCCCTTTATTACAGGACACCATTAAGTGCATATTACCGACGACAGAAAGCTTTTTAAAGTTTACGGCTTTATTGACTGTGTTGAACTTGGTTTAAAATACATTATGCTACTCGCTGCTATTTATATGTAAGGAGTTTTAGCATTTACAACCACTTTACGTTAGACATTATATCACATCGGTATACATAGGTATGGGTTAGGGTCGTCAGTTTGCCCAGCACCATCATTTCCGTTTTTCATCAATTAAGTAGAAATAGTGCACGCAAGTGATTGATCATTTGTACACCAAAGTGCTGTTATTTGCTCACAATGCAAGAAATGTCCTTCACTCGCTTTTATCTACAGCCTTAGTACAAATAAAGGGTAATTTACCGAACAAGAAAACACGTACGGACCTATTAAAGTCGCCGTTACGCTGCATTCATCATACTATTTTTTCCCCTTTATTTCCTTCTTACACGGGCTTTGAAAAGGTTAATGGTTCGATTCAAGTTTCGTATTATTAACCGCATTCCTGAAACGTTCGTATAAACCTGTTTTAGAGCTTTTTCGTAACATTCTTTAGTAAAAAAACATGCGTCGCGTGCGTCGGGGGAAGAGAACAAATAGATCGAGCCCCTTTTAATTTTCCGCGACTGTCAGTCGCAGATAGTTTTTATCATACAGACTGATACGTGAGCATTTAGAGCCCGAAAAATTTTTTAGTCAGTCGAGAGCTGGGAAGGTTCCGACTAATCCCGAAGAGATGGAGTTGCAGTGATACCCCGGATTTGGCGTTTTGAAAGTGGGCCACCGAGCAAACACGGCTCGAATCACAACATCGAAACGGCGGCACCCACGTCATTAAACCTACCGCGACAGGCAGACACCTCTGAAGAATGCACTCTTAATAAGTCATCAGCTAAGTAGCGCTCCCCACGAGGTGTCGGGAGATGGGCGCGCGGCGCCGGGGGCGGAGGACGACGGACCGCTCCTCTTGTCGCCAAGCGGCTGCCAGCCTCACCATGTCCGATCACCACCACTTTACAAATTTAAAATTTATTTACAAGAAAGAAAAAGCCTAATCGGAAAGCGACAGTTAAATAAACATAAACGATAATATTTTACTTCATTTCCAATTATATGAGACCCGATCTCAGATTAGGCATGTTCTTTTAACCAACGACATTCGTACGTCGAATACTGGACAGCGAAAATTATAGGCAAAGAAAAATGAGAATAGAACATAGGGGCTCAAAAAGGAATAATCCGGGGAGCACCGGTTGGGGGCGGCGCGGCGTTCGCACAAAAATGACACAAAGTATAAATCTGCATACAGTAATGGGGGTAGTAGCCTCCGAGAGGCTCGTAGTGTACGGAGATCAAAGGTGCAGTGGCTTTTCTCTGTGTTAGTTTCACTTTTTTACAAAAAGCAAATTGTGACAGATTTTTTCATGATTACGAATACTTTCAGTAGATGACCAAATACCATAAACGAGCTACGTAATATCAATCGTGATAATATTAGTTAATCTTACAGTTAACTTGTACTCAATCAAGCAATAATTTTACGTCAGATTAACATAGTTATAATTCAAATCGTTCAAACTAATATGAGTTATTGTTTGGCGAGGACGTCACGTAATAACGCGACATCCTCATTGTTATAACGCATTGTTCTCATTAGAGGGAATTACTTGCCTCCTCACAGTGCACTTCGCATTATACTCGCAAGTGTCGCACACCCTCCCACTTGAAAAATATCAAGTCGAATAACCGAGCACAAGACCGATGCTGGTTCAATTCAGGCTCCATTTCATTCCGATAGACACGTCAACTCTATTTATAACAAAAAATACGATGCGCCCGGTCATCACGATCAAATGAAAAATAATCAAAAGCGAGCACTTGCTTTGTAGTTTCGCAGATGGTTATAATAAGCAGGCACTCTAATGAATTTTGCGGAAACTTTCAATGGAATGGCAAAGGTTAAGCGAAGTGCACCTTTTATGTAACTAAACTAATTGGTGGCAGACGAGACTGGATCAATATTAAATGAAAGCTAAGTGAATTCTAGCCCAACTCGGAACTGAATGTGCACAGACTAACTCTTTGATACCAAATGATTACCAATTCAAAAATAAGGATTCGATCAAGAGATGCTGCGGGGATTAATTAGAAGGTTCCCATCCAGACACGGGTTTTCGAGAAGAAAAAAAACCATATTTAATTAGTGCTGGAGACTTTCGTTTGTTGCTCGATATGGCTTGTTTATCAATGACTCTCGAGCGAGCGCCGTTCCCTCCCGTGAGAAACCACAACGAGGCTGTTGTAAGAGAGTAATAAACTAAGTGGATAGATTTTAGCTTAACAACTTTCACAGATTAAAAAAGCTCTAAATTTCAGACAGCGGCATTAGCTACCTCGCGATTCGTAATTGGCGATCATTGGCTCTCCGGTGCGAGTCCCACTCTGCGTTCCTCTTAAGAAATTAAAAGATTACCCTTCGACGGAATTGTAGGAATAGAAAAGGGTATTTAGTTAATTAGCGTCTCGTATAATAAAAGAAAGTCAGGTATTTTCCACGAGCTCTCCTAGTCCAGCATTGGAGTTGCATTTATATTTTAAACCCGTTAATGATAATAAAGTAGTTATCAAACCCTAGGCCCGCTTGTTTTTGTCAAGTAACGTAGTAGTCTCGGCACTTAATGGACTGCATAATTTACAAATATCAAACATTAATCGGACTAGAGCTTTGTTTTTTTAATTGGTCACGTCCATAGTATCGATTTTGTTGAACACCCCTCTGCTTTTAACCCTGAGCGGCCATAAAAATAAACAGCATTATATTTTGGACGTACGGGAACAGAGCGAATGTCGCTCCCTCTCTGTCTACTTTCTTCGTCCTTTTCTTTTTAATTCGGCGTATTTTTATTTGCTATGATAAATTGTAACTGCGGCGGGCAGTGGGGTGGGATCCCACCCCGGTACGCTTTTGTTTCGGTAATTTTTTATGTCTGCTGTTGCGCTTAATTGCGTGGCGCTAGGCGGAAGAGTATTGTGACGATATGGGTCAGAGGAACGAGTCCATACGCCCGCGCTGACCTGTTTCTTTTGCAACTACTATCGATCAATTAACTAATCATTGATAAATATATTTTCGAAGATTTATCTACTTATATTAGTTTAAACTTTTATAACAATCTATTCAAATGCTATGTACCATTCATTTATAATAATTAACCACGGGAATATGTTGTTGTAAAGTATGTATTGTTAAAATATTCATTTTTTTTTGCAGGTCCGTCTAAAACACGAACTCAATCTGTGCGGTAGTGAGTTATTGATATAAATAAGGAACGCAAGAAGGCCAAGACGATACATGCATCAATGTGCATCCGGTGAGGTGCGAATTAGTGTCACATTGCCGCTTGTGTCGCGTCTCGAATGACCCATTCACTACTAATAGTTTTGATACGCGATCATAATATCCTGAATTGCATTATATTGTGTTCACTTTTTGCTGGAAACCGTATGATGAAGAACACTTAACAATCCGCTCTCATTACTTTGCGTAAATTAATTGCAAATCTATTTCACTCACAGTGGATTATACTGCTAAGTACGCTGTTTTAAAAAGCATTTTAACGTGACATACATGTCATTAAGATGTCATCTACTTATGTACCATACTATTTGAAATTCAGATCATAAACTTCAGAAATATATGCTTGCGAAATTGCTCTTGACCAAGAAAATTGTGAGGTGTTCATATGGCGATGAAATTCGGTTTCCGTTTTTGGTCGGACGAACAAAAAACAATAACGGAGAGCGACAATTTTTGTCTTCAACTTTAATCTATACTAAACGCCTGTAACCCCAGTTACAAAGGATGCCGAGGCTATTATTTTCGGCAAAACAACAAGCTGTATTGACAGACTTTCACAAGGCAACAAGCACTGCGCTCTGCATAGTTTTTGTGAAGCATGGCGACCACGCAGGTAATGGAAGCACAAAATTTGTGGGCCTTTAGCATATGGCGGTACGTTCTTTGTACTGCAGTAAACACGTTAGTTGGTGTCGGCGCCGGGACGGATTTATGCACGGCAGCTACTTTTCGCCGGGTTTGCCCACAAATAACCTGGCGCTGCATTTTACCTATTTTAGAATAAATAAAAAAAATGAACTGTCGGACATTACAAGCTATGCTACTAGCCCGTTTATTTACAAATCGTAAAACTTTTTACATAAAGATTGCGTATCAACTCATACAACGTTCATCCTACGATCGACCGGTTTAGCTCAAGTGGGAGTAACGTTGCCTGCGTAGCTGAGGTCCTGGGTTTCAGGTAAGGGCAAAATTTGTGTGATAAGTATAAATATTTGTTACTGAGTCTTGGATGTTTTCTATGTATGTAAGTAATATATCTATTAAATATATTGCCATCTAGTGCCCATAATACAAGCCTTATTCAGCTTACCATGGGACTAGTTCGATTTGTGTAAAATATTCCCCTTGTATTTATTTATTCATCCTATTACTCTAAACGGCAATTGTTGTATATAAACATGTATATATATGTAAATTGGTTTTTCGTAAACGGCTGTAACGATTTGTATGAAATGTGGTGAGTGGAGTCAGTCGCAATATCTTTTCAAGTTAAGTAAGATATTTTTTTATCCTTGAAAACAGAAATCGTCCATTGGAAACAGGTTTCTATATTAATGTGAAATATTGTTGAACTTACAACGTGTTTGTGTTGATCTATGTCGAATTTGTGTATGGAACTTTATATTTAGATCTTCAAATACCTTAATAATAAATTGTAACAATAAATTAATTTGGCCGATGAAATAAACCACCTGCCGCCCCAAGCATATTTGCTTGTTCAAGTAAATAACAAATAAATCGAGGTGTTTAATTATTTTATTATGGAATTGAAAACTCTGATTATTCAAATAATCCCCACTAATCTCACTAAAATATGGATAGTCAGAGAGACCAACAAAATGACAGTAAAATCACACACTTTTCTTTGTGAAAATGTGGAGAATCGCAAAAGGGGGCGGTGGTAGAAGTGCACGTGTGAAATGAAGTCGTGTTGGTCGTGCTGAGGCACTCTCGAGCGGTGGTCCGAACGCAAGCGGGCGCGGGCGCGGGCGCGACGGCGGCGGCGGCTCGCCGTGATACGTAACCCCATTAAAACTGCTTCAAGCGCACCCCTCCTCATGAAATATTAAAAATTCAATTGCGCTTCTCTTTATTTTAACTCTCCCTTCTCCTCCGCGACACCCGCGTTTACTGTATAACATTAATTATATAAATTATTATATGTAAGGGTTACTTACATATTTTCCTTGTGCAGTGAAATATAAAATCTACTTTGTACAAAATTTTGTTTTGCATATTACATCTATACTATTATAAAGTTGTAAAAATAAATGTCTGTACATTGAAGATATTTACAAGAAAATATTGTAACGGACCATTTGAAGGGCACTAAATCGAACAAAAAATATTGTGGATTTTTTATATGTGTCGTTGTGGCTTCATCACGCCGAATCGGCTAAACAGGTTGTAACTATTTTTGGTATACGGGTAGCTGGGTATCCACACATGGTTATAGAATACTTGTTACCGGACTGCCTTGAACAAAAAGAGGGGTTATGATTTTTTCTTCTCCGCGAACGAAGTTGCTGGCACTTTCTAGTATTACATAATAATAAGATTTTATTCTACGAGTAGAAATTACGAATACAATGTGTAAATAGATGTAACAAATAGGTGACACAGTATAATGAAAAAATACATGCCGGAGTTTAAAAAAAGTAGTTTATTCAGTAGCTCGCTTAGTTCAACATGTCGACTGTAAAGTTTCCGCGTCAAAGTTACCAGGTTACGAACAGTTTTAAAAAGCTGCGCGATACAAATATGTTTCTACTGCTGGTATTTTAAAGGTTGCAAAGTAAATATTTGTTACAAATAGTAAAATCTCTTCAATTCGAATTATATAGTTTCATGTTTATTAAGTACTATCTTCTGCCCGCGACTTCGTCCGCCTTAAATTCGTTTATCGCGGATAAGGGTATTTTTCCGGGATAAAAAGTAGCCTATGTCCTTCCCCGGGACTCAAACTATCTCCATACCAAATTTCATCCAAATCGGTTCAGCGGTTTAAGCGTGAAGAGGTAACAGACAGACAGACAGACACACTTTCGCATGTACAATATCAAATAAATAAAATAAAAATCATTTATTTCAGAAAACATGTTCCATATTATGTTAGTAACAATTGACTTATATTATATGATATTAGTATGGATTAAAAAGTTAAGAGCATACGAATAAATTTGTAAAATGAAACGAGTTATCATATAATTAGCATAGGTGCGATATTATATCATAAGATATAAATAACCTGAATATTTATTAGAATTGGAAGAAGAAGCCTTGATGCATTAAAGCTACGTTTGCTATAGCTACACTTATTAGTGCAATATTGCAGGTGGGATTCTTCACGCTGTCCTACTATATGTTTGGTGTGTATGATGGTATTAAGCAAACCTTATACGAAAAGATTTATGGAAAAAAGAAACTCCTTTTCCGGGTTTCCAAAGTGGTATACGAGTATTTCATGTTAAAAATTTCTGTTTTTCGGGTTCCGTAGCCAAAATGGTAAAAACGTGACCCTTGTAGTTTCGTGATGTCCGTCCGTCCGTCTGTCCATCCTACCGTCCGTTTGTCACAGGCATTTTACAAAAAAACTACAATCTGTATATTGACTATATTTGGAGTATAAGTGTCTTGTGTAGGCCGCTACTTAGTTTGATAGTTAAATCCATACTAATATTATAAATGCGAAAGTGTGTCTGTCTGTCTGTCTGTCTGTTACCTCTTCACGCTTAAACCGCTGAACCGATTTGGATGAAATTTGGTATGGAGATAGTTTGAGTCCCGGGGAAGGACATAGGCTACTTTTTATCCCAGAAAAATACGCTTATCCGCGATAAACGAATTTAAGGCGGACGAAGTCGCGGGCAGAAGCTAGTAAAAAATATATATAACTCGGGGGGACACTCCATACATGTATCCGAAACTAAAGAAAAAATATTCAGATATAAATGTGTGGCACATAATTTGATAGAACTTTTAAAATCATTTCGAGGCGGCTAAGCATTTTTTTTTATCAGTGGATATTTCGGATATATATAATCGCTCGGAAAGTTCTATATATTGTCACCCCCTGTATTTTCTAAACCTAATATCGACAAATATTAAATAAAACACAAAGATAAAGCTTACTAAATACTTTCAACGAAACTTTCAACATGATTGGATATACCGCTTTTGTGTTGACGCAACAAAAGGACCAACGGCCGTAAGTGCCATGGAGATACGCTCTTTCGCTGGTGCACTTGTTCATATCGTATTTTTTCCATTTGTAGTACATATTTTTCTCATGGACCTACACTGAGCATGGTCCGACATGCTCTTGCCCTATTTTTATGTATTTCTGTTGAAAATCAGTTCTAATCATTGACCAATTCATATTTAATCGATGTCTACTCGGGGCAAGCTCGACATTGAAAACTGCGTGAGTAAGTAATATAGAAAAGAATATGAAAAAAAAGGGAAACGTTTAATTAACTAATACTTACTAATTTGTTTGTGTTTTGTTTATAAACACTTTATTGTACGTAGAAACAATAAAACAAAGGCAGCAAAGTAGTCAATGTACATACGGAATAATAATTTTATAATAAATCGATCCCTAAGAGCGTTATTATGTTTGAACATTAATAGATTTTAGTAGCGTGCTCGAAGATGAATTAGCGTTCTCGGAATGATGAAATACGTGCAATGTTAATATTTGTTACTTATAATTTATAAGATAAAAGTATTTCAACTGAAAATCATATAAATAACTGATTTTCCATTAAAATATAATAGCATAATAAATTTTTAAAATTGTAATAAGTTCTTTTATAATTTAAATTGGTCTCTCAACCAAGTAAGCGTTTTCAAACATAAAGTTATATACAAAAAAGATGCCGACAAATTGAGAACACCTCCTTTTTTTGAAATAGGTTAAAAAGCTCCTGATGTCAAGTCGATACGTTCAATAGTTGATAAATACATTATAAATAAAATCTTTTACAATAATTTAGAAACACATGTTATATCCAGGCTCGTTCGCTCAATGACCTTTTACGGCATGACGTTTCTGGATCAAGTTGCGCATAAAATGAGTATTGGCTATATTTCTTGCGGGATCGTTTTAAATTAGAATTATTGGTCGTATGAATTTTTAAAAAACATTGTGTCTAAAAAATCACATTTCATAAAGCTTTCTCCCTCATTATTTTTGTTCCCAGAATGGACAACATTTCATTTTCTTAAAGTGACTAGAATTGAAATATCACGGATAAATCTGGGCTCTCTGAACACATTAACATTATTTTTGGAATTTTAGGATCACACATTTTTGAAAGAATGGGTTTATTAGCAAATGATGAAAGTGAGGCTGAACAAACTAAATTTCACGGCTTTATTTTTTGAGAATTATTGAGAAAAATTGTGACAATGTATGACATAATATGGCATTGTCTTGACATGTTATTGCTTTCTACGTTTGAGTCTTAATTTCTTTTGTCAATAAAATTACTCCGTATGCAGAAAGAAAATTACTGAAGGATCTCAATCAGTCTGCCGCAAGTCAACAATATAATGTTGTTAGAATACATGCGACAAAGTGGCAGAAATCTGGGGAGCCAAAATCCTGATGTCTTCCCGCTATTCATATGTAGACTCAGCCATACGCTATGTAGAGGTAAAGAGGGACGGTTCTGTTTGTTTCGTGAGATGCAAAGTTACGCCGGAACACAGAATGAATTCTAAATTGTATTCTGTGATTGCAACCATCAATTAAGCGAGCATGAAGTCTAGGAGCAATTATATCAAGGACAACAAAATTGATAAATTTAAAGCCCAGACGCAAATTCAAATGCATGCTACAGGTCGTAAAAAGGTATTGTTTTGTGTAGCTGACCCAATGTTCGAAACGAACAAGTATACTACAAATATTGACTGTATTATAACAAGTTAGCCTCTTTGCACTGCTGAAACAGAAGCGACTCCGTTGGTTAGGCCATGTGCATCGCATGCACCTATTACGTTTGCCAAGAGGGAAATGCAAGCGTTTTACATCCGTCTCCATAACTGGGAGGAGTGTGCAGTAGATAGGGATAAATGGCGCAAACTGGTTTTGGATGGCCGCAAGATTTTGGATGAGGCATGCTTCAAAACACTCGCAACCAAACGTGCCAAAAGACATCGGCCCGCGGCCCGGCACTGGTTCACCGCGCACAGGCCATTCTTACATCTGTCAAGCCTGTGGTCGCGTGTGCCGTTCCCGTATTAGCTTACATAGCCACGAAAAACGTTGTTTTCCGAGATGACACTGTTTCAATAGTCTGTAAAAGACTAAGAGGCCTTTGATCGATAACAAGTTTATAAAACCCTATTAACAAGAGCAGAGTTATTTTGGAAAACATATATTTTCGATAAACTATGAAGTGTACAAAATATGTAATGAAAATGTTTAATTTTATTAATACTTTCATTTCAAACGTAACCGTACTTGCAGTCACGAAATGAAAAGGTTTTGTCACTTTAGAACCTAACTTTTTAACTCCATCACATAGAGTCTAAAAGTAACGAACCATTTCATCCCCTGACTATTTTATTTATATATTACAAATTTCTTATACCTAATACAAGATGAGATGCATACTACAACTACATAAAGGACTAGGTAACCCACCTACCCAAGGTCGCTCATTGGCGGAAATGATCCCAAGATGCTGGCGGCGTTTCCCCGCTGCACAGCAGCCTTTGTCCGAGAAACGCACCAGCTCTGGGATCAGACGAAAATCGAATAAGTTTTTTCTTCAAGGTATTGAAAAGTTCGTGAGCCTCTGGCCCCCATGGACCTATATCCTCAAAATATTAAAGAAAAAATAAAAAATGATACCATTTCCTTAATTACTTACTATCAGCTTCTTGTTTTAATTACAAGCCGGTTTATCGTGACGTTTATTTTGTTTTAAACTTTAATACCTAGTCTCGAAAAGCGTAGCCGAGGGTGAATCAGCAAAGCACTGCAGTCCGCAAATACCAGGTGACAGTTTTGTATTTGCACGGATTGCCATAAAGACCCTGGGACCAGAAAGTAGAAAGTAAAGCTGCCTAGAAAACTCAGCTGCATGCTTATCCGGTCCTCCGACGCCCATATAGCTGGTTGGTTTCTGGCTCAGCGTATAGGCGTTGTCATCCAGCGGGGTAACGCGGCATGTATGTATCCGTAATGATATATGTAGGTATACTACACTGTAATATAAATGCAAAGGGGTATGGAGATAGTTTGAGGCCATGGAAAGCATCTGGGATAGTTTTTATCCCGGAAATTTTGGCGAGTTTCCGTGTCGAGTGGCGTTGCTAACTTAGAAGCAAATGCAACACTTGCTCGGCCAGGAACCCACTGGGTGGGCGCTCTGCTAGTAATAAGTTTTCGCTACATACGTATTTTCTACGAAAATGTCGGTCATGAATGTGTTAACATTCGCTGCCAGGAACCCGCCTAGCGGGCGCTCTGCTCGTAGACAACTATTCAGATAAACAAACATTTTGATACACAAATGTAAATCTATCAACATTGCAACAATAACACACCATTCTATTAAATAATATAATATAATATAATATAGCCTGTTCACGTGTCCCACTGTTGCGCAAAGGCCTCCCCTCTTTTCCGCCATGCATCCCTATCCGGCGCTTACACCCGCCAGCCCTTGCAAAATGTGTCCAAATCGTCCTGCCATCTCCTTTTCGGTCTGCCTCGGTTCCGGTAGCCATCCTGGGGGATCCATTCGGTACTTACCTTGGCCCACCGATCCGGGTTCATACGGCAGACATGCCCAGCCCAGTCCCATTAAATAATAAATCAAGTAAATGGAATAAGTTATTTATGAACGACGACACATAGATATATTATTGACTTATTGGTTTCAATAGGTAGTTCAACCATAATACAAAAAATAAAATGTATGTATTAGTTAACGTGTTTTTTATGGTTTCGTACCTCAGTTGGTAAAAACAGAACCCCTATGGAATAATAAATAGAAAAAAGCCCATAGGTACACTTGGTTGTCTGTTGGCGAAATATAAACCACTTTTTATGGGTTTATATTATTGATTTTTTCTTTTTAGTTTCGAATAACGATGTAGTGACAAAAATAACAACAAAATAAAATTCCTTACATAAAGGTTTCTTAAAAACTTTCACATGACCTTTTTTAACGACTACTGTATCTTTGGATTGCATTGATTTATAAGCTTGATTACAGCGTTAAGGGACCGCAAACATAAGTTTTACGAGTATTTGATGTTAATTTCAACTTGATATGCGTTCCTGAGAAAGTACGGACGGACCGACGGACGGACGGACAGATAGACAGACAGACAGACAGACAGACAGACAGACAGACAGACAGACAGACAGACAGACAGACAGACAGACAGACAGATAGACGGACGGAGGGAAAAACGGACGGACGGACGGGTGGACGAATGGATGGACGGACGGACCGACAGACAGATGGAGATATGGACTATTTTAAAGTCACTGAATCGAAAATTCATCGCGATAAAACGCCTAAACGGATTTCAACTATTTTCGGTACACGGGTAGCTGGGCATCCAGAGATGGTTAGAGGATATTTTTATCAGACTACGCTGAAGAAAAAAAGAGGGTTATAATATTTGTTCTCCCTCACCGACGAAGTACTTGTTCATACTTCATGTGCAGTGGCTACCATCTTGATAACGGATAAGTATAAGCAGTTCCTGAGACAGAGCGCTGTAACAGTCGGACAGACAGACAAACAGGCAGACAGAGTCGCACACATGTCAGGGTTCCTTTTTTACTTTTTTCGTACAGTGTTTATTATTATTATTACTTATTAATAGTACAAAAATTTTAAAAACCTAATATTCCTTTAGGACCTTAAACTAGAACTTTAACAGAGCTAAAACCGAGTTTCATCACTGTGTCTGCATTCCCTAAGCAGGTAAGTCATATTTCTCTGCAGCTGACCATACTTATATTTCAATTGAAAAAATATTACGGGATAATATTTACACAAATCGAACTAGTCCCGTGGTAAACTAAATAAGGCTTGTGTTATAAGTTCTAGATGACGATATATTTAAAAGATATATTTACTTTTATACATAGAAAACATCCAAGACTCAGGAACAAACATTTATGCTCATCACTCAAATATTTGCCCTTACCGGGATTTGAACCCAGGGCCTTCAGCTTTTCAGAAAATATAACTCCCACTGAACTAAACCGATCGTAAAATGTTTTTCAATACCGGTGATTGAAGATTAATTAGTCCACATACAACTATATCCTCCAACACACAAATTTATTGTTGACTACAGCGTGGAGTTTCAACAGCTTGTACAACCGAATTCTGCGAATAACTCTCTCAATATGGATCCTTAAACTGGCTATTACTTTACTCTGTAAAACATAAGATTTTGTGACTTTAATGTTTCTTAGTACACTTAGAGGGCGCAGCAGCGAGGAATTACTTAAAACCAACTGGGTATCTAAATGTTTGAAGCCTCTATCTGCTAGGATTGTGCAATTTACTGAGATTGTTTTTATCGGGAGACAGACTGTCTCAAAGACTTTTGTAGTGTAATTTACCAATTGTGTTGTAATTAATATATCTTTAAAACTGATGCTGGCAAAAGTCTCGAACTGCCATTTCTCTTTATATAAATATAAACATATCGGGAGACATCAATGCTTTGGTTGTACAAGATGGCACAAAGCACGTAATCATTGGATCTTGACGATACATTTTCATGTTGCTCCTTTAAAGATTTTAATCCAATTAATTGAACAGAAGCCAAATTAAAATTGTGACTGCCGCCGATTCAATAACAATACACATTCAAGTTGTTGTCATGACACTTGTCAGAAGTTGTCATAATAAAAGCACAGATGCGATATATTTTTTACTTTGTAAAAAGCATTTTGTAAAGGCGCTACATTTATTCTGCCTCACATTGCGCTTAGGCCCTTATAGAATGAGGTAGTTTTGTTTTAACAAAATTTGTGGCTAAATCTAAAAATAAAATAAAAATACAAAATACATTCCTCGTAATTTTGCAAATACTATTAGATAGTTCGATAAAATTAGGGGGTAAAACAGTCAACGTACCTGCTTGCTATGGCAGGTACGTTGAAAGCTTGCGAAAATATCTGTGACATACTGACAACCATTGATACGTATAGAGTCGTGTCAGAGTTGTGGCAGATATCAATGCTGCTGTCTGTACGATGTGAAAAGTTCAAACAAAACCATTGTAATCTCTAAAAAAAAACACGCACCGTCAAGCGTTCGTACTTGAGTGTTTTACATGAGTTCGTACTAGTACGTCGTACTTACATGTGCTACTTTTTTCATTTTTTAAATAATTGATTTAAACACAGAAGTTGTTTGCCACTTCGTTTGCGAAGCCACTTCTCTTTTTTGCTTCAGCTTGGTCGGCTAAAAGTATAGGTACTGTAACCATTTGTAGATGCTCAATTACTTACCAGTGTATCAAAAATGGTAGAAATCCGTTCAATCGTTTTGGCGTGATGAAGACGCAGACACATACAAACTTACAAAGATAAAGATAAAAAAATCGTCTCAGTGACATTCAAATGGACCGTTTCATTTATTTTTAGTAGACATTTCGTGCTTACTATTTACTACTTTATAATAGTAGGTATAAATATCTGCGTGCCTTGAAATGGCGCATAAAATGTGGGATAAACTAAACGGATCGATTCCTGATGTGGATCGCGAGTGAGCGTAATTAAGTTTTTTTTACCCTTTGATCTTGGTGTCTACCTACATATTACAATAATGCAGTCCTTCATCAGCGGCTTGACACAATATACCGCTATTAAATTCGCTAAAGCATACCTAAGTACGTGTTCGGTTCAGACCTCAGCGAAACCGATGGAACTAACTCTTATACTTGATAAACGATGACATCGGGTCGCCGCTCGCAATTGTATCGGACACTGTTTGTTATTTGCAGGTAATAATGTCGCAGATGATCCGAATAGCGGGCTGGCTCGCGCACCGACCGCTGTTTCCGCGTACAGTATACAAATTCGTTCGACATTGTATGCCCTCACCATCCACGCACACCCTACCATAGACTCGATAAGCATGTTATCAACAGTTCCAAAACATTTAATCGCAACGTTGCGGAATTTTTCATTTTAAGCGAAATTGTGAAGTACCAAAAATATTATTTAATAATCATGTATATTTCTATTAAATTATTTTTGTTAGGTACTATCCAGTAAAAATTGCATGGTACTTGGCTGTTTATATGTATTGTACTACGAAACAGCAAAGATAAATAAAGGTAATACAATGTAACATCTTACGGGTATCTTATTACTACTAATAGCTACAACACTATTCCTCGAAATGTTTTTGGTGTTCCTTATCCAAAAGGTACCAACGGATACTATGTACAAAGCCTCTGTTGCCCGTCTGTTACCAGGACTCTAACTCTTGTACCGTAACTACCACTTATTACACTTAAAAAAATATGTAATACTGTTTCGCTATAACACCAAATAATTAAAATTTAATTTAATTATGAGGGATAGCTGGAGGGATCTGTTCTTGTGGTGTACGTTACCTGGTTGTTGAACTACCATAAATTGTAGGAATATGCGCATTTCAATTAATACTGTGTTCATCTGAAATATAGAACTTATTTTTCTATACCGACATGCTATGTGTATATATAAATATACATAAATAAATATTCCAGAAGAAAAGTATTTACTTACCAGGTACATTGAGCATCTTCCGAGATTCATAAAAAGCCTGATTTTCATTATGACCGACTTACCTGTAATAAAAAAAATGTTTCAAGTTAATATTCATAGAAAACGCATAGAACAATCGCCAGTTGTTGTGCAAAACAAAAATCTAATTACAAACAGACGAGCGAAAACGGGCAAAAGAAGAGGGGGGCAGTGGTGTGGCTTACTAATGTATTAATTAAGTAATTAAGATTGTCCTATTGTTATATATTATGGCTTCCATTTATAGCGATAAAACGTACGACATTAATTAAATCATACATTTTGTCAACTAATGGTATTTTATGTGCAAAGAACGAGTTCCAGTTGATTCTTTATTTCAGTGTTAAATGCGGAACACTTTTTTCTTTCACGTAAATATTATTTTTGTTGACAAAGGTATGTAAAATCATACAGTTGACTGAAACATTGCTGTATATTTGGAATTTTTGATACGTATAGTGATACCAAACTAGATTAAGCGTCTAGTCGGCAATGTACCGTGTATATTGAATATCAATTTAGATCAAACGTTCATACACTACAGCACAGTAAACCGGTTTGTCCGGCTCCCAAAAACACATTTGGCCCGACGCGGGAAGGAATGCCGCAAGGCAGAGTCGACTGGGCATAGAAGAGCAGGAAATCCGCCATTTTGCTAAATGCCTTATCGCATATTCCGATTCTCGTGCGATCTGCGGTGGGATTTTCGAGATTTTCAGGCCCTGAACTGCCCCGGGCCTTGTTAAGAATCCCGACGGACGTTCGGGTGAAATTAGAATTCAGGATGGATACGGGCTGAGCAGTGCATGCGAGCGTTCTTAATAAACGATAACTCATCGTCACTGCATGCATTCGCGTTAAACATTTACAAATATATTGAGCAGATAGTTGATAAATTTTAATTAATTTATTCGGACTTGGCCCTCGGGCCTTTGATACTTAAATCTGAGGTCTAACATGTGCAGTGACTTTGGAACAGCAACTGGTGAGTAAATAAAATTTGATTGTTTGAAACTGATACTAATTCCGAACTGCTAATGCTAGTTGCCAAATGGATTTGCCAGATAATTGATATAGACGATAAATAATCTTCTTTTCCTATTTAGTAATTAGGTCCAGCTGCAAAAGACATACACGAATAGTCCGTTCAAAAATATCTTCTCTCAACTCAATTGACGGGTAATAGAATCTAGCTAAGATATTTTTGAACGGTGGAATAGTGTTCAACTTTTTGAAGCTGACTGTACACAATGTGGCAAATCATGTAATCTAACATACAATAGGTATTTGTTGACATTATTCTGGAATGGTTGATGGTTTCTCTATCTATCTAATTAAGTTTGCATCAAATTATGCGAAATTATATTACAATCGCTATAATATTAATAATGACAGGAAATACGCCGGCATTTATTATTAGTTGCGTGATCGTCCACATGCGGTGCCTTATTGTGTTCTACACATCATTTGCCATTATTATGTTTATTACCACGGCAAATAATACTCGCATGAAACCTAAACAGACGCTAATATATCGGCTCTTTACAAATTTTGATTAGTCATCATCTAAATATATAAAAGAAGAAACTGACTGACTGACAATATCAACGCACAGTCCAAACCGCTGGTTCTAGGGATTCCAAATTTGGGATGTAGGTTCCTTATAAGGTCAAGTGGTGCACTATGGAAGGATTTTTCAAAATTCAGCCCCTGATGGGGTGAAATGAGGGTCCAACGTTTGTATGGAGAAACAAGATTAGTTAGACTAATTTATCAGAAACTTCACAGGAGTATTTCTAACAATAATTAAGTAAACACGTGATACAGATTTTATTGAAAATTCAACCCCTAAGCGGGGGAAATGTGATGACAAAGTCTGAAAATCAACATGGGTATTGTTTCTATGGTTTATCGGGTCGCTGATTACGAAAACAACAACGATTTTAAAATCGAACGTGGCGGACGTAAAATAACACCTCCCCTGTTGGGATGCGATGGGGTTGAAATGTCTAAATATCAATATGGGTGTCATTTTTACGGTTTTTTAGGACGTTAATTACGAAAATGGCATCGATATTTAATATTGTGGACATGAAAACACTTGAACGTATTTTTGCCAAATTGCAATTCAATCGGCCCAGTAGTTCGGAATAAAATCGTAAAAAAAATCGTAAGTACCTACATATATATATAGTATATAGAGTAGGTAGATTATATATATATCTACCTACTCAAGTTCCTGAATTAGTCATTTGATAACATGTAATGTAATAAAATTGAAAAATACTATGGAAATATATTATGGGCATGCATTAATTAATGTTACAAAATCTCTTTTGCAGGCAGATAATACATTTTTCATAAATAAAAAAGGAAAATATTATCCTTATTGCGGCAAATGCACCATAAGATTGAACAGTGAGTTGAGGCTTATTAAGTGAAGGCTTATCTAACCATATTTAATTAACTAAAACTAAAGACACCCTATTTGGTATAACAATAATAACTTTTTGCAATCGTTTTCGGCTATACGTGGCCCCGAAGAGGAGGACGGTGTCACAATTGAGAGACGGTGATGGATCCTGAGTGGAACTACTGCGAGTTCTGCGGGGTGGAGACAACGCGGGCTCAGCGGCTCGATCGAGCCAAAATGCTGTCCCACCGCGCAAAAGTTAAGCTTAGGTTTCACATAATACTTCTACAAAATTCCTCCGTCTGCTCTGATACCCACCAATTTGTGAGTAACGTCTGGATATTATGTATATCTTAAAAATTCAGCTGTACCTTGAATTGTACTCAATGTGTTGTGCAGGCAAAGTCCCGCTTTTTTAATTTCAAAAATAACCCCATTTTACACAAACGAAGCCGAGACCGAGTAGAAATCTTCATTAACCATAATTTTTTTGTAGTAGTAAGTCGTTGCCTCCGTAACAATTCAACAATTAATGCAATCATTTCTTTAAAATAATAAGGGAACCGCCTTCACAACACGTTGTATAACAAAATCTCTATTAGAATGTAACAAAAACTTTTCCGAAAACCGCATCTAAACCAGTTCAGCCATCGCGAGATAATTGCGGACATACATACATACCTACATACGTACACACAAATATACAGGTCAAACTGAGAATCACCTTTTTTGTAGATGGTTAAAAAAATACGCTTAGTAAGTGGGCGAAGCCGCGGGCAAAAGCTAGATATGATTATTAATTTGGTATGATTAGTCTTGATTACAACGTTGTTGGGTTTTAGGAAAGTTTTATTTTTCTATTCTAAACTCGCCATGAGTTTGGTTGACTAGTTATAAAAAACTATTTCACAACAAAAAATCTTTGTCATTCAGTTTGGAAACAAAGGAGAGCAGCGGACGTTTAAATTCGACAATAGTTGTATCCTTACAAACTAACTGACGCCGTTCGGGCGCAGATACAGCCCGCGGAAATGACGTGTCTGTCATTTTCTTCACGGCTCGACATATAAAAGGATGATACTACAAAATAGCTACGAGTGAGACACGCATCACACCCCAGAATAGCCTAGCGGCGTAGCGAAATGAGAGATTCCACTGCTATAACAGCTTAACGTCTAGGCTTTCTCGACACAGAGAACAAAAACAAAAAGGAAGAAGTATAGAAGTACCCGCGCTAGATGAGAAAATAAAGTACTACAGGTTTTGGAAAAAAAAAGTAACTTTACAGTTCTTATACAAACAAGACTCAAATTTTAAGAAGGCTTAATGATGTTTACAGTGGTTTAGTTTCACCCGAATCCTATTGCGTCTTTCCTGATAAACCACCGAGGCAGACGAATAAAGGAAGTAATATAATATGTTCATATAAATGTTTCAGTAACGTTTAATATTTCCCTGTTAAAGGAATTATAAGTTCGAGCCAGTTTATTCGCGATTAGCTCGGAAGCTATCAGCTTCAGAGTTGAGGTAAATGTGCATATCATCCATGTATGTAAGTAGTAAGTAAGCAATGAAAAATATTGATCATTGACATCTCACTAAAACATCAAAAATATCAAAAAGGTCTCATGTGGGAAAACATGTCCGTTATCATGTGGCTTATGGTAACGGCTCCGGAAAAGATGTCAACTACATTGTAATAGTGAAAGCCAAGCCGAAGAAGCTTTTGAGCTCTACACGTAATTTGAGTCTTTTACTAGTATATAGTTACTTGTATTTTGTTCATGACAGTGAGCCGGTTTTTATAATATGATGATGTTTGACAGAAAGAAAATCGGAAAGGCTCGAAAATGTGAAAGCTGTGATTTGTCTCGTTGACAATATAATGTTGCAAAATCTGTAATATAATAAAGTTGTATAATTTGTAAATGTGAGACGTATGAAATTAAATTAAGGTGAGTTTAGTTACTTCACTCGCGTACAACAGTAACACACTTAAGTAACCATCAGTGCGTCATGAGTTCGTACCATGAGTTCGGCACGAGCGAGTATCAAGCGCTCGATGACGGTCTATCTCTTTCGCACTATTATCGCGTGCGAGAGAGGTGCACTGACTCTCGATACGAGATACTCGCTAGCGCTGATCGTAAACTCAGCTCATGGTAGGCACACTGTAGGCCTTATATCAGTGTCGACAAGGTTTACCAATGCTCACTTAAATGTGTGGCTGATGGTACTTACTCGTAGCTCATCGTCGATTTGATTGATGCAGAGAACATGGCAGGCTGCTTTCTAAATAGTAGAGCCAAGGTATTGCATTAAAGTAAGATATCCAGTATTTTTAGATGGAAACTCAAATTCTTTACTCTTTGCCATCAACATGATTCTCTTCAATAATTTCTGACCTCGGATACATATTAAGTACAGTAATAAGTACGTCGTTTTAAAATCGGAATTAAACTACGTATATGTATAACCTGCTTACTCTAAGTATGCATCTTGTTTGTATGCAATATTATCTGTGTATAAGAGGCCTGGCGTCAGGAAAATTACAAGGAAAGCCGAAGCGTAATTATTCAGTTACTCATATTTGAAGAAAAATATGGTTATAAGCCTTTCCTTGGGTAGCCCGGTAGGAATCGGCTTATATGGACGCCACGCCGATGGTATGTACGTACATACTCATAACATAGTGTAGATAAAATAATAACCGACAAGAGTACGTAACATTTTGAATCATTAAACAATCGTCTACATCCCAATTATGACAAATTATATTACGAATAACGCATTGTAACATTCAATAGCCAGTTATAGGTAACAAATCCGATATTTAGCTAGTGACTGATCTATCTAAATTAGTCTTTTTTTTTCATATCAAAATTCCTTTATTTTTTTTCTTGCAAGTAAAGCAATCCAGATAATCTAAATATTATCTCGTGTATAGAATGTCTTAACTGTTTTACGCTAATTAAGTGCATTTTGATGATACATTTGTACCTATTATCAAAACATATTTTTTTTATTTGATTGATGCAACCGCAACAGCGGTCATTAATTAATTTGTCATATTGTCGTAGATTATCGAGAGAATTAACCGCATACTAATATTGAAAAATTAATGAAGCTTACCCCTGGCGCCATGTAGACAGCGTAGACAGCATAATGTGTATGCCAGATTGCTTATTAAATTTTGACGCCGAATGAACTTTGCGGTGCATATAACGTTCGGGCGATATTAGATTCGAGATATGCATGTTAGACCACACAACATATAAGTGAAACGCGTGTATGCGAGCGACCCTCCTAACCGCACCAATCTATTTTCAATTTCGAATGCTTTGGCACAAGTAGAATTTGTCTAACTCGTCGACACGTACGTGCTTCGGATGCATTTGGTTATGCCATTTGTTATACATGGTGACAGGAGTTTTCGAGCAATAATTTGACAAAGTATCGGGATCCGTTGTATTATTAAACTTGTTTGCGAGACTTATAGACCCAGATAAAAAGTGGCAGCAAAGCATAGAATGTTTGCGTTAAGTAATCCGCCAAGTTAATACAAATTGCACACCTATACTTTTACTCTATCACTCAGAGTGCTTGAAACAAACGTAGACATAAAACGTTTACAGATAGAGCAGTGTGCCTCCGATTGAAACTGGAAACATCTACCTGCTGTAGGATCCACAAAATGTGCGTCAAAGTACGCAGCGCTGACGGGCTTCGTCTAATATGGTCCCTTGACACGTATAAACTGTTCGTTCTCATAAGTCTCGCCTTTGGACTCCTTTACTTAAGTCTGTTTTGACAATCTGCTTGACGGACCAATATATTTTGATCTGTGATCTGGAACATGCACCACTACTTCACGATAGTGTATTAGGGGCGAACTGAAGGCGGTCGAGTGCGTAGTGTAAAAATGACGCCTTGCCAACAACGAGCAAGATTTCCATATTTAAAATTTACGTCGTTATAACACGTTATTTTCCTACTTTTTCTCTTGAATATCCATACTAATATTATAAATGCGAAAGTGTGTCTGTCTGTCTGTCTGTCTGTCTGTCTGTCTATCTGTTACCTCTTCACGGTTAAACCGCTGAACCGATTTGGATGAAATTTGGTATGGAGATAGTTTGAGTCCCGGGGAAGGACATAGGCTACTTTTTATCCTTGAAAAATACCCTTATCCGCGATAAACGAATTTAAGGCGGACGAAGTCGCGGGCAGAAGCTAGTGATTAATAAAATTATACTTTTTTCCGAATTTATCTGTATCTGTGCTTATTAAAAGGAATTGGTAAAAATATTACTACATTAAACAAATAAAACTTGATGAATTGAAAATGAGCACATGAGTGCATTTTTTTGCAATTTATGGTATTTCAAAAACTATCTCGGAGAATTAAGTTTTCAAAGTACACGCAATAATTTAAATGGTATAATAAGATTAATGTGAAAAGCTTTTTTGATTATGTACTTTCGTAGCACAAATGATACCGGGATTTTTTTCTTCAAAAGTCTTTCTTAGTTCATTGTATTGTTTGTTTGTCTAGGTCGTAGGTAGGTTAAAGTGTTATCATTTAATAAGGCTAGATTGACCTTTCAAGAGCCAAGCAGCGAAGTAATACGACATGACTCACAAACAGGAGCAATAAAACAAACTGGAACTTCAAATAAAATGGCATGGATAGTAATTATGCACGCGGCCGGCACTAGGTGCACTGGCGTGATTTCAAAAATGTAATTTTACTATGACAAATGAAATACAAAACGCTCTGCGCTGCCACTTAAGGATCTAACATCTTAACATCAGAGAGTTAAAAGTAAGTACGTAATTTTTCAAAATTACCCCAATCCTTCTTATATTATGCAATTCATCTCGAACAAATTGAACCTTCTTCTTCTCTTCGCGCTTTGATTTTATATCTTCGAGTATATCACAATAGATAAAAATTTCGTGATAATTATTCCACATTAAAAACTGAAAATCTAAGTGTGGATTTCATATAAAATAACTTAGTTCTGTTTCGACTTATCTAAAAGCGGAAAAGGCATAGAATACCGCGTCAAAAAAAAAAGCATTTTGACGTTTGACTGTCCGCAAACCATTGGTCAGGGTAAAGTCGATTTACAGAATATGTTTAAATAGTAATAATTTGTTTTACCACAATGTCGTGACAATGTGGACTAAACAATTGTGGACTATATCGCAACCATATCATTATAATAATGTGACTAGTTCAAATTATCAAGGTAGCTTTTTCTACTGAAAATTTCTCAATTTAAAAATGACAGATTCAATTGTATGACTTAATTATTAAGACACTATGAATCCTAAACGAAACTGTACTCTTACTATACGACGCATTCAATATGAAATTTGTCTAAGCACGCCACCCTATTGCCCAAAACACCGCCTGCGAGTGCAACCAGCGCGCGGCCCCGCTCGGAGGGGAGGGCATTGCACAGCATGATTCACTATTACGGCTCCAGCTTTGTTTTACTAACCAAGCAAAACACAATAAATGCATAATTTCATCATGTGACATTTCTGAAAGCTGCATAAATTGCCCCCCCCCCCCCCTTCCCCCCTCTCCCTATTTTCTAAACGGTATGTATAAAAATATGAAAAATCTTACAAAGATAAAGCTTAAAAAATACTTTAAGCGAAAATTGTTTTTAACAAGATCAGATATACCGTTTTTGAGTTATTGCCAAAAAACTGCGCTTCTCAGCAAAATGACGTAAGTGCCGTAAGATACGCTCTTTTGCTAGTGGACTTTTTCATATCGTATATTTTTCATCTGCAGTGCATTTTTTTTATGAACGGCTGCGGAACCCTAAACTGAGCATGGTCCGTCATGCTCTTGGCCGGTTTTTATTTTTTCCAATAAGAAATTAAGATCACAATAATCACAAAGACAGCAGAAACTACAGCTAAAGAGAGACACTACACGCGCAAAAGGTTGCATTGCCTGTAATTACAACAAGAATGTTGTACTAAGTTATTCTTGTTGAAACTGCTTGTTTGAAACCAAGTTTTAGTTCAATGAATGTGTTCAACATCGGAAAGTATTACGCTTAAAACCTAGGAATATTTAAAGGTTTTGGAAAACGTTACTTTGAACTGCTTGGCTGATAGCGCAGTTGTTAGTTTAAAATCGTACTGTGAACCGGGGAGGTGCGTCGCCCGTCTATTTGTTTTGCCATAGCTTTGTCCGGCTAGGGACATGCAGGTCATTAATTGTTGTGAACGCCAACTCCTAATCGATAGCGCGCAACGTTCGATTCTAGTTTATATTAATGCTATTTGCGCTAACCCCACTGTCAGTCTAATGCGTTTATTTCTAGTCTTGTTTCAAATAAATTAAACTAACCATTTAATTAATATATTTTTATACATCAAATTCCAATGGATGAGAAAAGGCATGAAATAAAAAGTTAAGTAATTATAGTATTTGCAAAGAATATACCTAATTACTCGATCATTATTAGTGACTACGTAATTAACCGTGGAATGTGCGCAATTCTTTATCATGTTGAAGGACTTTTTAAAATAATAAAGTATTTTTCATATTTCTGTCTGCCTTTTGATTTGCTTGCGAGGTGTGGCTAACGCCTAGATGAGTAAAACCGTATTGGCGGGGTATGCAATCCTCGAGTTCCTTGGACTGACTCGACTGGATAACATGCGTTAAATTGCCTGAAGCTACAATGCTATTTATAAAACTTGAAATTCAGAGTAAGTCGTCATTGTGTTTTGTTTGTTGCAAAAAACTTCAAAACTCTTTGTTTAAGTAAAGGCATAGTATTCTGATAAATCGTAAACTGTCTTTGTTCTCTCTGTGTTGTCGTAAACGTGCAATGTAACACGACCAGCTTGTTGTTTACCAAACCAAGTAAAACGTTGCTATTACCAAGTACACGATTAATCTGAAAATTCCATACTTTTCAGGTATTTCAAACTTCTGTATAACCACTAAAACCTTATTCAATATTAAGTCGATAAGATTTTAGTGAGTGAAAACTTAACAACATCATCGTCAGTGCTGTTTAGTAAGACAGTAAGTCATAGTCATCGCCGCTCCGCCATTCCCTTCAGCAGGGACACGCATTCTATGACATATGCAATGTTGCAGTTCTATGATTTATACAAACGTTCACATGATTCGGATGACGCTTTTTTTAAGATCTAGTTTTGTTTCTTATTTTTATAACTAACTAAAAAACAGTGGCTTCGCGCATGTTTTCCAAGTATAGAATGATACATCACAGTAGTAGGTACAGTAATATTCAATCTCGAGCTTTACGGAGATATTGGTAAAATGACTAGATTATTGTCGCGACAACCCTGGCGCGAGGCGACGGACGGCCGACAAATCTAAATTCATGAGTACGAACGTGATTAGAATGATAGTAGTTAATGTATGTACACATTTTCGTTAGATAGCGCACATCGCACCGGCACTTGTTTATTGCAACAATAAAGCTGCATTTGGCCGATAACGAATCTGCAGATATCAATACCATACAATAATATAGACTCGATATTACGTTGTTGGTGATGTTAAAAATAGTACGTTTCAGTAATATGTAGCTATTCGGCCTTGAAATACTTTTGTGTAATTTAGAACATCGTAATTTGGTACGGGCTATGGGCCATATGTACATATTTATATTTACTTGTAAACGTGGAGATTTGAAAGTAGAAGTTGCCAGAAATATTGTCCGTAATGGTGTAAAATTCATATCCGTGTTGGCTGTACTCAAGTAAGGTAAGAACTAATTTATAACATTAACATTAATCATTTTTTGATACATGATTGAAATCCGTCCAGCCTATTTTGATGTGATTTATCTACGTAAACATATATATATATATAAAAACCTCCAAAAAATATTGTATCATATAGGGAGGTTTAAATAGTCGATTTTTGATTTCTAATTAGAACGTTTGGCTCAACGGGAGTAAAGTTGCCTGCGAAGCTGAAGTTCCTGCGTTTAAATCCCGGTAAGTGCAAATATTTGTGTGATGAGCATAAATATTTTGTCCCTAAGTCTTGGATGTTTTCTATGTGTATAAGTAAATATATCTAAATAAATATATCGTCGTCTAGTACTCATAACACAAGCCTGATTGAGCTTACCATGGGTCTAGTTCGATTTGTGTAAAATTGTCCCATAATATTTATTTATTTTATACTCACAAATTTATAATAAGCTATAATATACTAAAAGTAAAGTAAGCGCACGATGCGTCACACGACACGGGAACTGTATGCAGACGAGCCATCAAGTCGGCTCGCTAATGCCGCTATAAGCAATTGAAAAGCAATTCGTTAATTAATACAATTGCCGTGGGCTACGCCGCGCGGATATGCCCCAATTACCTACGGGATATTATCGATCCATTCCAATATCTCAAACTGGCATCCTATTTGGTGCGCCTACGTCTGTGGCTCAGGTTCCGAAGCGCTTTTAATAAATTGATAATTGAGCACGGCGTGCGAGTGATTTGTCGTGTATAACTGGAAATTGCTAAAGCTCGAGTGCGCCGCCGAAACTAACCTCTGCGTTATATTGTACAGACAAATGACTCGCTGCCAGGAACCTTGTTTAAAATAGCACTAATCATCTACGGAGAATCATGTCTCTTCGCTGGTTAACTTTACAATCAGATTGAAAATATTACCCAGATGAAATAAGTACAACTAAAATTAATAAAAAGGTGCAATACCAGCAACACCTGAAAACCTCAACCATTACCTAACGCTATTGATGTATTATTTCAATTATCGTATCGATCATTGACGTAAGTATCCTGTTAATTTATAGAAAATCTTTGTTTCCTTCAAACACATTGATTTTGTATAGTTTTGTGCTTGATTTATAAAAGCAATTAGAGTATTAGTGCCGGTGGAGACATCGCATCGGTCCCAAGTTCAAGCCCCAGCGGTCATATGTACCAATAATTTTTTCCAGCATTTGTATTACGGGCATTTTCATTTAAAAATTTACTTTTAAATAAAGGTTAGTGGTTTACGTAACTGCTATCATAACCAACGTTAGTACGGACGAGGCAAGCATTGTGAGGGAACGCGTACACTGTTATATCTGAATGCACAGCCACGATGACGTCAGACAGGTATCATAGGGGAGAGTCGGTTATATCCTACCACTTTTTACTCATACGTGGTTATTTTATTTGTGAAAGTGTACTGTAATACGGCTGATAGTACATACAAAAGTTCAGTATTTTGTATTAATAAATATTAAGATGAGCATTCTGGGATTAGAATTAACATCGACAAAATTGACATTTTCCGAATTATCCGAGGGGTTGTAAATCATACCTTCAGGATTTAAGTCGCATCTTCGAAGTATTTCGCATGTAAACTATTCAATTTAGATATCGATACAATGTATTTAATGCCAGACATTTAAACTGATCTGGTACAATCAAAAAATACTTAGTCGTTTAAATCGAATCTATTCGTACCTATGTCAGCAAGCAATGGCACGATTTACACGACAAAGTACTTTTTTTTCTATGGACCTACTAATCGATTCATTTATATTTATAGTTAAATACAGTTTATTGCGCATTTTTTAACTTATCTTGATCACTAGTTATGTCGTTACACAATAACTCTAAAGATTACATCTAGTCTGACGAAAATCTTTTTTTCCTCTGTCTCTTTCATGCTTAGTCGTATGCCATTTTGGGTTAAGGTTATAGACGGTGATATCAACGGAGCAGTCCCCCAATTGTAAATAAGAAAGGTTGTTTTAGGAAATCTCGCAGTGGTACAACTTGACCGGCAGTACGATATCGCCGACTTTCCCCTACAAAGGGTAACCAAAAGGGTACCCTGGAAGTAACGAAAAAGAAACTATAGTATAACGATTAATTAACTAAGTCGGTAAACTGTTAATATGTCATTAATATTATTTATAAGTGTTTCAGATAAAATCCGTACTACGTACGCTAATCTTTCGGTTTAAGTAGTATTAACACATATTCAGCTGTCTTCAACGGACTTAAGCAAAACATTTTTTTAAGATCATCTTCATTTAGAGTGAATATATAAAACGCCAGGGCAACGTTTAGATATTCCGTCATCGTCACTTCATCCAATACTCGGTACCTACATGATTGAAATTGTCTACGAGCTAGCAACACGCGGGCTACAAGTTTCGTAGCAGAGCTATGGAGCTAGCTACGCGCTACGGCGGATGATGAAATCCGCTAATAAACACCAAAGTTCAGGAAAAATCCAAGTCGTTTGACATCATCAATATCAATATCAGCAATAGAGAATATAATTTTTTTTTGCTTTATTTAAAGCTCATTCATATTACAAACAATAGACATTTTTTTTTCGAATAGCTATAGAAAAAACCAAGACATAAGCCATCAAACATTTTATTCCATCTCTTTCTTGCAAAACAGAATTTAATATGGAGTTTATATGACCGGAGTATATATCGGACCTCTCTGACTAATTACTAATTTAAAATGCCTATATTATGCGTAATTCTTGGCCAATTTTAATTTTAATTTCACATGTTGAGATAGTTTTTACGGTATTTTGATGTTTAGTTAAGAAAAGCGATAAAAAAAACATGCATGTACCCTATTGAATGGAGCTACGAATAGTGGTGGCTGTTGAAATGTGCAATTAATAAACAGCAAAACTTAGGAAAAACCGAAGATGCCTTGCAAAATATTTTAGTGATAAATGGAGATAGATTTTAAATTGCTGCCGACTAAAACACCTAGTGAAACGGCATGTTTCCCTGTCTGGAGTCAAGTTTAGAAACATAGTAATATCCAGACAAGCTATAAATTCATGGATGTCCTATTCCAATATTAACGTTAAATAAGAATCGTAAACAGCCTTAGTCAAATTAAGTAAGTATTTAAGCCTGACAACACAGAACAAGCGTTTCTTTACCATAAGGCTTGTCCCCGAAAAAAAGTAGCCAACGAAAACTAAATCACCACTGTCTTCCTTTGTAGTTCATACCGCAATTAGATTGCCAACACAGTATTCTTTTGTGTGGGTAAAAATCGAAAATCCATACAATTTTCGTAAAATTATTGCAGACAAATGTGTGTACTTCCGGCATGATTTAAAACAATTTATGACCTATTTACGGTTATTGGAAAAATATTCGCGAACCATTGAGTACACAAAAAAAGAACCACTGTGACCCAAACGTGAAAACTATAAAATCTCAGACTAAAATCCAGACATTTCGACAGTAAGCCCAAAAAGGGATAGCATCTGATATAATTATCCATAACGGCACTCAAAACGAAAGGTGAAGAGTCCTTCTTTTTAATTAAATTAAAAAAAAAGACATTTTTTACATTGAAGACCTGAATAATACAACAGTGGCTATTTTTTTTTCGTGAACACACCTTAGTATTAAAGCATAGCACTCTAAGGCAGTGCGAGTTTTATGTTTATGCTAATCTTTCTCATATGAAGGTGTCAATAAGTTGATACGTCGACAGTGGTTGGAGTATATGGTAGTGATTGGGCTATTATCTTAGATGCAGTGGCGTGCCAACGGTATGCGCAAGTGAAACCTTGCTATCCAAAGCCGGCATTACCCACAGCTAATTTATTGGTACACTATTTAGCTACGAATCAGATTAGCCGACGTAAGGCCGACTATACACAGCTTCTATCATGACCGACCACTTATAGTCTCGATTGCTCCAAAGTCTGTTCGTACATAAACTAAATATCAAGCACTATACAAAAACACCTGCTGGGGTGGTAACATAAATTTGAATAGCTTTTTCTACAGGAGCTTCAAGGACGTGCCCCAATACTTTTAAATAGGCTAGCAAGTCACCAGGTTCTACGGACACCTCGACACTGCAATAATGACTGACTACTATTGACATCTCACTTACATGCGCAGCAATCTGACACAGCATATTTGACCTCGTGCTTAATTTTAATTTCAGGGTTGATATTTGTGACTGCTTTAGCAGCATGAAAAGAATACTCTAAATGTCAGCATTATGAGACTTCTCACGAGCGTTGTTATCGAATTTTGGTCACCATTTCCGACTCTTTCGACTGTTTAATAGTCTCTTAGACAACCCGAAAAAAAGCATAGCTTTAGATTATTTTTTAATTTACCAAATCTGTTAAACGGAGTATTTTACGATTTGTTTTTGGAACTATGATTTGTTTTTATTTATTTAGAGAATATTACTCATTCAATATGAGGATGCTTTAGTTAAAAGTATATTGTCCAAATGTTCTACTTATATATAACTAGTGTAGAGGGGAAGGAAGTAGAGATGTGCTGTGGTTGTTGTAATTATTAATATTGAAGCGCGTAGAGTGTATAGAAATTCTATACAAACGTGTACCCGTATTTTTTGTGCTCGAGTGGATATACATCCAGCGATACGTATATCCACTGGAGCATAAGAAATACGGGTGTAGGTAATAGTACTCATAAAAATCTAATTATGTTGTCTAAAGCAAATAAGAAATGTTCCCGTTTAAGCTGGTATTTTCTTGAGGTAGAATATAGGCTGGAGATGGAGACTGACATTGGTTTCAACCAAATTAAATGACCCAATCTCGAAGGATACAATGCATAAAAGGGGGAAAGTCCTGTAAAAAGCATAGATGTTGTCTCATGTATCGTAGTAGCATATATCTATTTATTTAAACCGTAATTGTAATTTCAATAATTGATTTTTAAAAATACATCAAGAACGCCGATGCGCAAAATCTAAACCTATCTCGCACAAGTGTCAGTATTATCGAAATTTCAACAAGCTTTGTGTGTCGCCGCCCCGCATCAAATGCGAGCTTCCAGACTCGATAAAATCGCAGCTCGAATCACTATCGATAGAGCGGTGTCGGGGACTACAAGACAAAGCGGGGCTAATCAGGCGCATTTGTTCGACAAACCCGGCACTCAGCTCCCCGCGGGGGAGGACCCTCCCACTGCACACTCCCGCTGATGCAGATAATTAACGGGACCTGCCTATTGTTTAGGTGTCCACTTGCTCGCGTGTCTATTGTTTTTCCGTGGTGGCGGATCATTAAACAAATTTCAATTAAAAGACGTGTCCTTCGGAAAACGAGATGAACCATGGAAACTAACCTTTTCAACACCACATACAACTAAAATATATGGCAACTTTTTATGTTTACAATGACCTTTATTAGTAACCGTTTGATATCCGTAAGACAATAGAAATACGCAGTGTAGGTACATAAACGATAACAAACGTAGGTCAATACTTTCCGTGTCACTTAAAAATATAGATTAGAATATCATCTTTGCAAGCTTATGTATTATAAATTAAAATTTACTCACACAAAATATATTCAACAGCATTGCAAAATGTGTATGCACGATTTGAAAAAAAAAGCGAGTACATTTCGTTAAAAGTCGATTCGAGTAAACTTCACAAAAATATTGTACCTACATAGGACGGTAATATACAAGCCCATATTCAAATATCAAAAACATAATTATATTTTATATTTTTATTGGTTTCAAAAACCTCCGTGCTGAAATATTTACGAAGCTTGCGTGACCACGAACTTTCAGCATGCCTTAGCTGACTACCTCACTTAAGCATTAAAAAACTAAACATAGTCTTCTATAATTATTTAATTTCAGAGATTCTACTACAATACACAACATACACTATTCGTTCCTGAAAGGAACATTCTGAGATGAAATCAAAAGAGGGGTGCGAGACGGAACATAAAACCTGTATAAATAATTCAGTTCCGCCATTACGTTGTCGGAGGCGGGTATCTTAGGAGGAAAACTACGCGTTTAAATATTTAAACACCGGCGTTATATGTATTGCAATTTACATTAATGATTAATATGGAGTCAGGTGGGGCGCGAGGGACCGCCTTGGTCCGACAGACAAACACTCATACATAAGTTATGTCAACAGTGCGCTTCTATTCGGCTGTTAATCTAAAGGGAGTACTAATACGGTAAGCTATTCATAATGGATGAGAAAACGGACGATAGCCGTATAATATATTTATTACGTCATTGTGCTCGACTCGCCGTTGCATTGACACACCTATTTTATGTAAACTCCTCAAATACTATTAAATTGTCTATGATTTCGCGATTCCAATCACCACAAATGGAATATCCCAATGTTCAGACTTACATACAAGCCTTATGAAACTTCCACAAGTAATCTTTATAATTTATTGAATAATCTGCCCATTTGTCATAATCATTATTTTTTTATCGATAGCGCCAACTCGTAGACGCATCGTATTTGAACTACAGTATTACACAAAAAGTTAAGTAATGTTTCAAATTACAGTGTATAGGTACTAATACATACATTACTACGACATAAACACTAAACGTAGTAGACGAAACTATAGCAATCATTTACGTAACTATTCGGCATTACCGTATATTTAGATCAGAAAAAGATGAAGGCGACGCGGCGCCGACGCGCGGACATTAGTCCGATTAATTCACTGGCCATCAGAGAGGTCCTTTGAATGAACGGCCCTGTCAGCCGCTATCGGCTCGTCTATAGCTCAAACTTTACACATAGAACGACAATGGAAACTTCGCATAAACGCCACAAGCGACGACAATGCTCTACTGATGTCTATATCAAATGAAGTGGCCATTCAAAAATGACTTGTATTTCCCATTGATGGTGGGTTCAGCGTTTTAACCATTTTTCTCGATTGCTAAATAGAATCTCATTCTTCGCGTTCAAAAGCGTTAATGGCTAATCTGGTTTCAGGAGTGAATGCGGTGGGTCGTTCCACCGCGCTGCACCCTGCTATCCAACACCATTATTCAACCTCTCAATAGCAAAGTACCAACGGACATATCGGACATATAAATTTACAGTTTTTTCCTTTAATTTAATAAAATATGATTGTTTATTTTTACTATTTACTTATTACGCAAATGCATTAATTTGGGAACCAGCACATTAGGTTGAATGTAACATAATTTCATAACAATATTTTGTAAATTAGTAAATTGCGTTTCAAAATATTCAAATCTATGCGTAGATTTGTTGATTGATAAACTAAGCGGAAATTCATTATTGGAAAAAATCCGCTCTTGGTTATAGATAATAAATGCGCTTAGTGGAGAAGCTACCGTCATTTACCTTTTACCTTGTCTAAAAGCACTCTTATAATTGACGATTCGTGATAGTGGGAGGTCATTATTGTATAATTTAAAACTATTCGGACTGCACTATAAAATAAAGGATTGCCAGCGGCCGAAGTGGCACAAAGCCTCTTCTGTTTTCCGATCACCGCGAACCAGACCGCAGCTACGGTTTGATGGCGGGAGGACATTATTGTGGTGAGCGACGCCATAATAATATTGTTGTTGTCTTTACCGTACGGAATCTCACCAAATACGTTCTATAGTATTTGTACGTCAATACAAGAGTATATTCCCAAGTGATCTGAAGAATAAACCACTTGATTACATTTTAAAGTAGACCTAAAAGTCAGATTCATAATAACAGATAATTTATTTTTCTTGCGTTCTGAATTTGACTTTAATATGTTTTTAAAACAGCTTTCGTATGTTGAACATATAAATTAATTAATTTAATCTAAACAATTATAAAGTCGTAAAAATGAAATGTCTTGTACATACGAGATATTTTCATAAAAATATTGTAACGGACTATTTGGAGGTCACTAAATCTAAAAATTATTTTCGATTTAGTGACAGTATTTTGCATGTTCGTATGTGTCATTGTGGATTCATCACGCCAAAACGGCTATACGGATTTCGACCACTTTTGGTACACGGGTAGCTTAGCATCCACATATGGTTATAGGATACTATATTTATCCAACTATGCTCAATAAAAAAGGGAGGGTGGCAGGTTATGACTTTTTTTTTCTTTCGCGAACAAAAGTTTCTTAATGTATCTTTTGATTTAGCTTCATAAGTGGATGACAATAATAACTCGTATACGGCATTATGGTCGTTAGGCACGTGCAGAGGTAAAGGCCTGTCAGCCGAGTTAACAAATCAGTATGGTGAATGTATTTTGCGCAAATATGGAGCTCCATTTTGCAATTCAGATTGACACGTACGTCTGACAAGTTAGTCAATTTTCATGAACTACGTTCTCATGCATCAACGATTCTTCTATATATGATAGTCAATTCAAAAAAAGCAGTTGTAGATTAATTAATTGAACGTAATGTATTATTATGTGGTATGTGTCTTAAACGACGCGTTTCTAAAACACAATAAGTATTGGTGTATGATATTATAAAGCTCATACATACATTTAGAGTTAAGTATGTCCATTTGATCGGTCCACAACGGAAATTGAAAGTCCTAGATCGTGCTAAGCCATTAATTGAGTTATGATTATTTTAAAGCAGCAAGAGCCGGGAGACGCATCCCGATACATAAGTGCTCTGTGGACATGTGTGTAATTGGCGGTCACTAATATTGTGGAAGCCGGGCCAGCCCGAGGACGTCTGCCGTACAACGACAATGTTACGATGAAGGAGGCATTCGCAACAATTTGTTTTTCTCGGATGTAAGCTTCGTAATGTAGGTAATCGCTAATTAGGGTCGAAATCAAAGATGTTAAACTTAGAATGCATTTTTTTTAATGTTAATCTGAAAAGACACCCGTAAATGTGTACTGTTTGAGAAATACAGAAATTCTCTTCCGGTAGACGGTAAATCCAAGAAAGATTACGACGCATAGAGCAAGATAGGTACTAATGGAATGATTGGCTACATGTCCAAAATCAAGCGAGGCTAATTCGTGGCTCGAAGCTCGCCCGGTGCACTGCAGTGCGCTTGCGTTAACAAATCAAGTTTGCTGCGGCGTATCCCTTGATAATTTGTTCTAATTGAAATTCAAGTCATTGACATGGCCAACGCTCGTAATCGAGTTTCTCGGGGCACGTTCTCCGGACATCTGTTTCGGCGTGAGATCGGATGCCAATTTCACATGCTACCTAATCACGGCCACACGAAATGTTATAAACGTACCTACTCGCATAGCCACGTCCCTATGTACGTATCTCCTTCAACAATTTGACAATCATAAGTTGCTTCCTTCGGTTAATTGCCTAAGTCAGTTAAGAGTTGAATAGGCAAATTTTTTAAATAAGAGATGTTTGTATCAACATTATCTAGGTATTTTGAAACAAAGTAAAAGTTACTTTAGTTAGGTAAATGTAGAGGTTAGCGGCACTTCCATTGCAAATCCGCTAGGTTAAGAATTAGCCGATACTAATAGGATGTTGGTTCAGCCACTCATCGTATGATGTTTTGCAAAGAGCAGAGGGTGGATGATCGTTTGTTATCGTTAAAAGTTATGTGGCTGCCAAAGAACCACTACGCCCGAGACGCGGCATGTGCGCCTCAGCTTTCTCTATTAGTTTATTCCTATTGGAACAAACGGCAATATCCAACCGCTTCCGTGGTATACACTTCGATAATTACCTTGGAACTATGAATGCGCTTCTACTCTGGGGCTTACTCCTCTTTGTTATTGGTACCTATGAGTATGCCACATACTCTTATAATTAAAGTAACAGACACATAACTGAATCCACACAAACATAATATAATGTAGTTTAATATAAAGAAACAAAATGAATGGACAGGTGAATGTTTTTCTGAACCATATAATTAAGGTAAAAAATAGTTCCAATGCATGCCTGCCTTAATCGAAAGAACCAAGCTGCAGCTAAACCAAATAGTCCATCGCGAAGTGTTATGTCACGACGCCCGAGGACGAGTACGAGTGGGGTCCAGCGGTTCAGGCCGCTGTCAGTTCCAACTGACGTCGCCGTCGGCGCATCAATTTTGGATAAAGCCGTTTATATTCTGTTTCTAGTGATAGTGACCAACAGATAACTACAGTTGACATGTTGTGTAATTAAAACATTTGAAAGGTTCATTCAATTCTATTTTCGGGGTGAAACTGTATGGACACATTCAGATAGTGTTTTGGAGCGTCGTAGTGTATACATTAGTATCTCGCGCAGCGGCAAAACACTCGTACAAACGGTGGATGGGGCGGGTCGCGCCGCGGCTCGCCGCTGTCGCGGCACTCTGTCATCGGTTAGCACTGCGCTGCGGGCTAACAGGTTGCCAGGTTTCGCACTATTTTTACGTGTCCCGCGCGCCGACCAGTGATGTGACCTATCGCACACACCTGTTGTATTTTTCAACGAGCCCATTTTATATCGAGTAGCACATTAAATTATATATATAACATATTTGCTAAAATAATCCAGATTCACAATACTGCACTCACTCATGGAATCGTGTAGTTTGTTTTCAAATTAAGACATCCGATAACCTGCCCGATAGTCGTAAAGACCATAGAGAGCGCGGCATAAAGCCGAATACACATTTGTCTGACGTCTTGTGTCGTGACGCGTCTGAACAGTATCGGTTTGATGCAATTAATGTGGATACGTTCACTTTGTCTGACGCAGTGTGACACGTCAGACGAATGTGTAGGCGGCATAAAACACAAAAGTAGTTAATTTCTCAGTCACACCAGTCAATATTGGCTGGTCTCGTTGACAACGGAATAATAGAGCACGGGTTCAGCTCATGTAATAAAAAAAATATGAAAGTTTTAGTCATAGATATTTGAACTTACTACTTTTCAAAACGGTAGATTTTTATCAAATAATATAGAGAGGATGACTTTCTTAAAAAGGATAAATTAATTCATATGCTATTTAGTTATAAGGTTTTATTGATTCAATTACGTATGCAAGAAAAAAAACACCGTATAGCAACACGCAGTGCAAGAAGATATCATAAATGGACAGAATGATGTGATCGACATTAAAAACGTATCTTAATTGATTATCCAAAATATTTTGGCTAATTCTTGTGTGAGGCAATTGGTGGCGCAGACTAGCATCGAAACGACTTTCTAAATAGTTAGCTATTCTCGTCCTCGCAAACGGCGCACGAGGAGGCTACTATAAGTTTAAATTGAAACTTACTAAGTGGCAGGCCTCGACTCAACTCGAGGCAGTCATATGTGAGTGTAACTAATATCAGCTTGTCATAAATTAGTCATCGGCAACGAAGTTGAAATTAATATTGCAAGGATATTATAAGTTACTAGCTTCTGCCCGCGACTTCGTCAACCTTAAATTCGTTTATCGCCGATAAGGGTACTTTTCCGGGATAAAAAGCAGCCTATGTTCTTCTCCGGGACTCAAACTATCTCCATACCAAATTTCATCCAAATCGGTTTAGCGGTTTAAGCGTGAAGAGGTAACAGACAGACAGACATACAGGCACACTTTCGCATTTATAATATAAGTATGGATTAGTATGGATATAGTATAGAAGTATGGATTGTTATGAAACGCTATTTATAAATTATCAACTCAAACTTGGCTTGGAGGTATTGTTTGTTCGGCTAGCTAATAAGCTGTTACCGATTGAGTGTGTTGTGGCGGTGAAGCTGCCGCAGCAGCTCCCGGCACCACGTGTTGATGACTGCCGCGCTCGGGCGCACGGAGCAGTCGGTGTGTAACTAGCTATGCTAGCAGGTCTACGTCATGTCAGTAGTCCGTGGCTTTAGCTAGGGACATTTGGGTTTCGTTTGGGGCTTTTGGGGAATAGGATGGGTATGGGATATCGTGTGGGGACCCGTGTATTAAGACCGCGGTGGACGACCCCGCCCGCGGGGTCGACGGTGACGGTGTGGAGTGTGCGTCGGTACGTCATGGTGTCTTTCCTGGAAGTCAATGTTCCGGTCAAAGTAATAGTCAGCGACATGGTTAATGGGTCCGTCATCTGTGTCCGAGTCGGAGGAGTCCTCCGGGTACCATCGTTTGATGGTGGCCGTGATGACATCGTCCGGGTCGGACAATATGTGCCGCGGTCTTCTGATTAGCCTTCTGACGGCCAATCTAAAGGCGGTCTGATCAGTGACGGTCTGTAAATGTGCCTGGTCGTTTACAAGACTTTGTATACGATCATCAATATAATCAGGTATTACACGAAAGTAAGCTTCCACCGGAATGTGGGCCGGAACGTAATCCGCCGCGTTCCTAATTAAAGGATTCCGGTGGGAGCTGGCTTTCTCAAAGTATGTGGTTGGTAGTTCCTTAAGATAAGTATGGATGGTGGGGATCTCTGCATCATGATGTAAAGATAAGTTTGAGACAAACCACGGTGCATCCGTGGCTCGTCTCAAGAATCTGTTTTGGATAACCTGAAGGGGCTCGAGCTGCTTCTCACCCACGTGGGCAAAAGCTGGGCTGCAATAAGTCAGTATTGGTCTCACACAGGTAATATACAGGAGGAGCTTATTTCTGAAGCTCATCCTGCTCCGACTTCCCACCATCGGACTTAACCTGCCTAGGACGAATGCCGCCTCATTTCTAGCCTCCTTAAGGTGATTTTTGAAGTTGAGTTTCCTATCTAGGGTGACACCTAGATATTTAACTCGATTTTTCCAAGGTATGGGCTTATCATGCATTACTATGGGGGCTAAGTTCTCATGCGGTAATTGCGCAGATCTGCGAAAAATGATAGCCGCGCTCTTTTCCGGGTTCACCTGGATCCTCCAGAGGTTGCACCAACGACCTAGGTCATCGGTGGCTTCCTGGAGCTCCTTCCTCATGGTGTTGAGTTTGATGTTCGAGGTAAAGAGGGCAGTATCATCCGCAAAGAGAGCTATATTTACATTTGGGTGCTTGGGAATATCATTAGTGAAAAGGGAGTAAAGGGTCGGCGACACGACCGAACCCTGCGGTACGCCCGCTGTAATGGGGTGTGGGGAAGATAACGATTTTTCCACTTGATATCTGAAGGAACGATTGCTGAGGAAATCCTGAACGAGGCGCACAAGGCGGTCGGGCAGGCCTATCCGATATAACTTGTATATCAGACCAGCATGCCAGATCTTGTCGAACGCCTTTGCAACGTCCAGGAAGATTGCCCCAGTTTTACGACCACTGTGAATGGCATAACCTTGGCGGTTTTCAAATTCGGCCAGCACATGCTCCGTGATACGGTGTACTTGCTGGACACATGAGTGCTTAGCTCTGAAGCCGAACTGTTCATCCATGATGACATTGTTGTCCTCAATGAAGTCATTAATTCTGTTCAGAACAATTTTTTCGAAAAGTTTGCCCAACGATGATAATAGGCTTATGGGCCTGTATGACGTGGGTTCAGTTTTGTTTTTGCCTGGCTTATGAATGTCTATGACTGTAGCTTCCTTCCAGGAGCCAGGGAAGTGAGAGTTTTTAAGGGCACAGTTGAATATCTTGATTAAGATATCCTTCTGTTCGTGTGATAGGAGCTTTATGATACGGTTTGAAATGCCGTCGAGCCCTGGTGCCTTCCGTATGCGGAGGGACTTGATGAGTCTGTTTAGCTCATCAGGGGTGACTGGCTTTAAGTGATCTGATTTGGGCTGAGAGTCTGATAGCCTGGTGACCATGTGATTGGTCCAGGCTATGTGCTCCTCGTCAATGAAGAGCCGACTCGGTGAGCATTGTTCGGAGAGACTGTCAGCCAAGCACTCCGTCTTCTCATCGTCGAAAGCTGGGGTGGGTTGGCCCGGTCTCACCAAAGGGGGCATTGTTTGAACGGATTCTGATTTAAGAGATTTCGCTATTTTCCAGTAAGCGGTGTTACTGGGCGTTATCTCTGAGATCAGATCACTGAAGCGGTTCGCCCGAAAATCTGCAATTCTCTGACGGACCTCGCGTTGCAAGGCCCTCAGTTCCCTGCGATTATCGGGCGAAGGGGCCCAAGCTGTGTGCCTAAGGAGGGCGTTCTTCTTTCTTAACGGTGCCTGCAGCTCCACTGGGAGGGGCCGACGGTGGATATCTTCCGCCGGTACCTGTCGTGAAGCTTCACGGACTACCGTGTTGAGGAAGCTGTTGAGAGAGGAGATGGCCTTGTCTGTGTCGTCTGTTGTGTCCATTGGGTCCGAGATTGAGAGATCAGAGGGTGTCTTTAAGAGACCTTCCTCGACCTTCACCCAGTCCACTATGGACTTGAGTTCAGGCGGGCTACTGGTGTCTGCCCCGAGTTTAATTAACACGGGCAGGTGATCCGCGTCTAATTCGTGGATCACTTCTATCAAGCGGAACTTAAGGTTCACGTTTGATACAAGGGCCACGTCCAAAATGTCTGCTCTGTGAGTGTCATTTGGAGGATAATGTGTAGGTTCTAAGGGAGCTATGAGATCAAAGGTGAAACCGTTGATCATTAAGTAAAAGAGCCTGTTTCCATTGAAGTTGTTGGTGTTACAGCCCCAGGAAGTGTGTTTGGAGTTTAGGTCCCCAGCCACTATGACTGAGGGGCCCAGGCTTGCGAGTTTGTCAAGGTCTTCTTTTAGAAGAACTCTCGATGGGGATAAATATGCTGAGACTATTATTATGGGGATGTGCCCTTTTACCGAGATCTTATACACCGAGGCTTCGATGTTTGTAAGATCCGGAGGTAAAAGGGCACAGCAGTGTAGGCTCCTACGGTAATAGATCATGGCCGTAGCCGAAGGTCTTTGGTTTCTAGGGCGAGGTGCAGCAGGGCAACTACGGTAGCTTGCCGGGTGACCTGTCTGCCTGCAGTTCACGCAGGCTACTATCTGGCCCTGGGGACGGTCGCAGTTGGGAGTTCCGTGGTCGCCCAGGCACTTAACGCACCTGGGCCTCACAAAGCAGGTTTTATTGAGTGGCCCCAGACTTGGCAGTTCCAGTATTGGACTATGGTTTCCGTCAAGTGTGGTTCCTCTACCTTGACCCGCAGCATCATGACCTCCATTACCAGGAAGATCTTGCGTCGGGTCTCGGCATCCGTCTCCACCTTGACGTTTACCATGTCGTACGATCCGTGTATTGAGGAATGGGCCCTGTGCACCTCGCGTACCGCAATTCCCTGCTCAAGCAGGTCATTGAGTACGTCCTGGCAGTCAATTTGCTTTGGTATCCCCTTGATGACCACGTTGAAGGTCCTTTCATGGTCGAACTGATCTCTGTGGAAGGGGATACTGTTCTCGTCAAGGAGATGGCAAACCGACCGGAACTGATCCGAGTCGGTACATTTTATTTTTGTGCCTAATTGCACGCCTAGGCGGTCAAACTCACACTTACAAAAAGCCGGTTTTATGCCATTGAGAGCGAGAAGGTTTTGTATGGTGCCCCATTTTGAATTGTCTCTAACTGTAAGTGTGCCCCCAGTGTGCTTTCTCTTAGGGAGCTTGCTGTTGTCGTTAGCAGAAGGGTTTACGGGTGTCTGACTGCTGCTAGACATTTGAGTCAGATCTTGGGCTTGGGAGAGAGATGCTTTTTTAGAAAGCTTGTTCTTTTTAGCGTTGGGTATGGTTTCGGCGGTGGAGTCGGCTTCGGGCACTCTACCTCGCTTCTTATTTTTATTAGTGACTACCAGCCACTCATCGGCTACATCCGCAGAGAAGTCCTGTTGGGATGTTGCCAGATCCATTATCTGAGATTCTGGTAAGTTGGGGGGGATAATAGAATCCTGGGTTTGGGATGTGGATAGGGATTGGTACTCGGTTTGGCTCGCAGGTGGAGCGAGGTCGAGGGCCGCGAAGATGTTCGGCCTACTAGGACTGAGTGAAGAGGAGGAGTTTGATCTCCCCCGTCTGGGGGCTCCCAGTCTAACCCTTGATCTTGAGCGTGGACGGTGTCTACTCCCTGACAGTGATCTACTGCGAGGAGGCTTGGGACGCTCAGCTGAGGTAGAACTGGTGGTGGTAGTGACAGGCTGAGAGGGAGGGAGGGATGTATCTGTGGCGTTTGTGATTTGGGATTGGGTGTCAATGGGCTCCTGGCCTGGCGGCTGGCTGGTGTCCATCGGGGCTGATGATGGGGGGGGGGGGGGGATTTCCTAGCTCCAGCCACCGGCGGCTGGGGCCTGGGAATCCTATTAGAGTGATTATGTTCCCTCCCGCCTGAAGAGAAAACTATATCACATGGCAGTGCGTCAAAAGGGCCAGAGCCAGAAGGGGCAACAGTCTTGGCCTTCTTCCTATTTTTGTTTTTCTTTTTGTTCTTTTTGGCCCTAGGGGCTAAAGGAGCTGCTGGATTATTTACATTAATGAAGTTATTATTATTGTTAATGGTCGCACTAGCGGCCGCTGTGGCGGTGGCGGCTTGGGCGGGGCGCGCGGCACTTTGGGCAGAATGGTTAATAGGCATACCTGGGGCCTGGGGCCCCGGCGCACGGTTTGCGGCGCGTGAGCCAGAAGTATTAAATTTATTGCCTTGGGTAATGGCGCTATTACCCTGATTAGGTACTGAAGGAAAGGAGCCCGCTCCCCCATAAGAAAACTGGGCCATGAAATCGTTGTTCCCTGCGAACATGTGATCTCTCGTATGGATTGGGTTTTGATTATAGTAATAATGTGGCGACATTAACCCCTCAGGGCTTGAGGCACCTCCTAATTTGCCGTTATTTACTGCGCCTGCATAGCCGCCACTAGTGCTGACACTGTTATGTTGAGGTCCCCAACCCAGGTAAGGGTCGGAGGCCCCAACATCCCAGGGGGGGCGCGACCCCCAGGCCCCTTGGGTCTGGGGGCATCCCACCCGGGAAATGACGAGGAGCCACCTGACGCGAAGCCCCCATGGGAGCGACGCCCCCGTATGCGCTATGGCCCCCTGAGACCGGGGGCTTCATGGTATTAAGACCCCCAGTGAAGCGGGGAGTCGTTGGGCGCGAAGCCCCCACGGGGGCGACGCTCCCACTCGGGCTGTGGCCACCGGAAGCCGGGGGCTTGGCGTGGGAAGGGTTCAGGGGGTGAGGGGGAGCCTTTGGGCGCGAAGCCCCCTGAAAAACTAGTCCCCCAAAAGCACTATTTGTCCCGGAATCCGGGGGCTTCGCGTGGGCTAGGCTCTGGTGGTATTGGAGGGCCTCAGGACTCAAACAGATAAGTTTATAAAGTTTTCTTCTCTTTTATTTTCGAGGATTTTATAGATTTCAGTTATCTCAATAGTAAAAGTAAGACGGAATAATATAATTTACAACGAATGTAATTGTGTATGAACTAGTTATAGTTATAATTTCTACTCACCAGGTTAGTGTGGTTGTGTATGCTATATAGAATCGGTCTGTGTGTTTAGAGCACCGTAGTACGCAGGCCAAGCCCTCGGAAGGGCAACGCGTAGCTATACATCTGTCTTAGCCTGACAGCCACCCCTTCCCTATCTTCCCTTCGAACTTGACCCATATATCGGACACGATCAGAGTGATATAGGTACGAACCTGTCATGTCTAATCCCAGTTAACATGAAACAATTTTGTGTTGTAAATTTGACATCACCTACTTGATTCAGTGATACTGCACTAATCGAATTTCAAAGCGAGAAAGGATATTTATTGTTGCAGCGCAAAGCTGTGTCCGGTGTGCTACTAAATTAGACATTTGGACATTTTGATACAGGTGAATTAGTTATTACTCATTAGGTTGTGTCTCTAAAAAATTCCAACATTTTTTTTCATTAGTCAAGTATGGGGTGAAATAGGACTTTGACAGGTTAATACGTTTCCGTAGATGTGGCCAAGACCGAGTGGAAATGGCATCCGATGTTGTATCGTGTTTAGCGTCAGCTTTCACAACATTAAAAACACAGGGAATTGATGTAATCTTTGTACGTATATTAACACGATTCGAATCAGTAGCTGTTTAGAATTTGTGTGGTAGTGATTTATATGTGAACTATGTGTATTTTAGCAAGTGCTGTTGTTTTTATGACCAGTGGTGATCGATAAATCAATGCGAATTTTATTGATTTGTTAAGACGTAGCCGTTTAGTGTAACCATGCGATGCTGGGTAATATCGGGTATCCGATTTTACCCGAATACTTATGTGTGTATAATTAAACTAGACCTTATTAAAAATTATAAAAATGCCGCGAAAAATTATGAAACATTCTAATAGATTCTAACATTGCAATTACAAAGAGGTGGATAGAATAAATACGGGGAAGAAGCATAAGTAACGTCGTAAGGATACAATGTAAGATTTGTTTAAAATGTGCACACGAATGCTTAATAGGAGTGCTGTACAGGTAATGACATTTTATACATGTGATAGCCGCAAATAATTAGTATATCGTTTCACATACCTACAAGAAGTGATAGGTATATATAGGTTTCAAAAACTTAAATTAATTGTTGATTTATTTCGTAAGTTATCGTTCGATATCTGTTTTACCCCCCCCCCCCCCCCCCCCCCCCTCTGCCTTCCTAATATTTCATTTACAAGTTATTACAACAATTCTAAATCTTGATCGGCGCGCACCCCAACAATCCAATCAGCTATTAAAAGAGCGTATGAACATTTGTCGCTGCTCTATTGCAAAAACATTTCACGGTATTTGCAATGGGTTTTGATTCGGTGGTGAAAAACATTTGTATGTCCAAAAATGGCGTTCCCATCACTATAGATCGAATGAACTTTGAGCCGGTGTGATTGCGAATGATCCGCACCGCGCGTACTGAAGCCAATTAAGCGCTTTTTACGCGTGTGAACAGCCGGCACGCACGGGCCGGAGCGACGCCCGCCGCCGCGCGCCCGGCCGCCGCGAAAACGCGATTGTGTACATTGCGGCTAGGGACCACTATTCGCGTTTTTCCAGCCTCGATTGTAATGAGCGTACTTTTAACATCGACACTAGATGACGCGACTGCGACCAGTTCATTCACACACCCTGCTTGTGTCATTGAATATCTATTTATTTACGAACTTGCAAATTACTTTGATTTCTACAATGGACAACATTTCATTTTTTTTACCCCCTAATTTTATCGAACTATCTAATAGTATTTGCAAAATTACGAGGAATGTATTTTATATTTTTATTTTATTTTTAGATTTAGCCACAGATTTTGATAAAACAAAACTACCTCATTCTATAAGGGCCTAAGCGCAATGTGAGGCAGAATAAATGTAGCGCCTTTACAAAATGCTATTTAAAAAGTAAAAAGTATATCGAATCTGTGATTTTATTAACTGACAAGTGTCATGACAACAACCACACAACAACTTGAATCTTTATTCTTATTGAATCGGCGGCAGTTACAATTTAAATTTGGCTTCTGTTCAAGTAATTGGTTTAAGATCTTAAAATGAGCAACAAGAAAATGTACCGGCAAGATCCAATGATTACGTGCTTTGTGCCATCTTGTACAACCAAAGCATTGATGTCTCCCGATAAAAACAATTCAAGAAAATTGCACAATCCTAGCAGATAGAGGCTTCAAACATTTAGATACCCAGTTGGTTTTAAGAAATTCCACGCTGCTGCGCCCTCTAAGTGTACTAAGAAACATTAAAATTACAAAATCTGAAGTTTTACAGAGTAAAGTAATATCCTGTTTAAGGGTCCATATTGTGAGAGTTATTCGCAGAATTCTGTTGTACAAGCTGTTGAAACTCCATGCTGTAGTCAATAATAAATTTGTGTGTTGGAGGATATAGTTGTTTGTGGACTAATTAATCTTCAATCACCGGTATTGAAAAACATTTGACATTTTCTGAAAAGCTGAAGGTCCTGGGTTCAAATCCCGGTAAGGGCAAATATTTAGGTGATGAACATAAATTTTGATCCTGAGCCTTGGATGTATTCTATGTATAGAAGTAAATATATATACTTTAAATATAACGTCATCTAGAACTCATAACACAAGCCTTATTGAGTTTACCACGGGTCTAGTTCGATTTGTGTAAATATTGTCCCGTAATATTTTTTCAATTGAAATATAAGTATGGTCAGCTGCAGAGCTTACCTGCTTAGGGAATGCAGACACAGTGATGAAACTCGGTTTTAGCTCTGTTAAAGTTCTAGTTTAAGGTCCTAAAGGAATATTAGGTTTTTTAAATGTTAGTACTAAATAAGTAATAATAATAATAATAAACACTGTACGAAATAAGTAAAAAAGGAACCCTGACATGTTTGCGACTGTCTGCCTGTTTGTCTGTCTGACCGACTGTTACAGCGCTCTGTCTCAGGAACTGTTTATACTATCCATTTTAAATAGTTATCAAGATGGTAAGCCATTGCACATGAAATATGAAAAAATACTTCGTCGGTGAGGGAGAAAAAAAATATAACCCTCTTTTTTTCTTCCGCGTAGTCTGATAAAAAATATCCGATAACGACCTTTGGATGCCCAGCTACCCGTGTACCGAATATAGTTGAAATCGGTTTAGGCGTTTTATCACGATGAATTTTCGATTCAGTGACCTTAAAATAGTCTATATCTCCATCTGTCTGTCTGTCCGTCTGTCCATCCATCCGTCCACCCGTCTGTCCGTCCGTCCGTTTGTCCGTCCGTCCGTCTGTCTGTCTATCTGTCCGTCCGTCCGTCGTTCCGTCCGTACTTTTTCAGCAACGCATGGAGGTATCAAGTTGAAATTAACATCAAATACTCGTACAACTTATGTTTGCGGTCCCTTAAAGCTGTAAAATAATCAAGCTTATAAATCAACGCAATCCAAAGATAAAATCGTTAAAAAAGGTTATGTGTAAAGTTTTTACGAAACCCTTACGTAAGGAATTTTATTTTGTAGTTATTTTTGTAACTCCATCGTTATTCGAAACTGATAAAAGAAACAATAATACAAACCCATAAAATGTGGTTTGTGTTTCACCTTATTTCACCAACAGACAACCAAGTGTTCCTATGGGTTTTTCCTGTCCATTATTCCGTAGGGGTTCTGTTTTTACCAACCGAGGTACGAAACCATAAAAAACACATTAACTAATACATACATTGTATATGTGTAAATGATAATCAATTATAATTTATACTTAAGATTTATTTTTGTATTATGATTGAACTACCTATTGAAACCAATATATATATTGGCAACTACATCCATAACGGATGATTATTGCAGCGACCGTAAAGGGTGGCATTATCTTCAAATTCCGCATCTTCTTCGGTGACTATAGAGTCCAATACGAGGCCAGCATGCCTTTCCGCACAAATACCTAAGTCAATAATATATCTATGTGTCGTCGTTCATAAATAACTTTTTCATTTAGTTGATTTATTACTTAATAGAATGGTGTTTTATTATTGCAATGTTGATAGATTTACAGTTGTGTATCAAAATGTTTCTTTATCTGAATAGTGGGCAGTGACAATTTGTATTTTCTTACATATTTTGCACAGTCAAGGGCAAAGATAGGCACACCAAAAGTTTTTCAAATATGTACACATCAACTCTACTGTCATGTCAATAAGGTTTGGACATTATATTAATGAGATTTTGTGGTGTTTACTGATGTTTGCTGTTGACTGTATACTTCAGTTATGATAATGATATTTAAGTTCGAGAAAAAGAAGTTCCTCAAATAGCAATCCTCAAAGGTTCTTAGGGGCTTATTAATAAATATTATATATCGTTTAAGAATGCTATTTTAAAATGTTTTACGAATTTATATATATATATATTATGTATAGGTATATGTATATATATATATATATATATATATGTTTGGAGCTTCATCACGTCGAAACGGCTGGATGAATATCAAACGTTTTTGGTATATATATATATATATATATACTAGCATTTACTCACTGCTACTTCCGCATTACCGAGAGCTAGGTAGCCTTTGCCGATCAATACATACTAATATTATAAATGCGAAAGTGTGTCTGTCTGTCTGTCTGTCTATTACCTCTTCACGCTTAAACCGCTGAACCGATTTGGATGAAATTTGGTATAGAGATAGTTTGAGTCCCGGTGAAGGACATAGGCTACTTTTTATCCCGGAAAAATACCCTTATCCGCGATAAACGAATTTAAGGCGGACGAAGTCGCGGGCAGAAGCTAGTAATTAATAAATCTCCATACAAACTTACACACAAATTTGCACCCTGTTAAGGGATGATTTTCGATATAATATAATATGTCCTTTTGATGGTCTTAAACTATGTCTATACCCCAAATTTAATTTCAGTGTCATATATTAAGTATAGGTACCGCTGTAGTAACCGCTGGGGTAAACATGTTCTTGAGTGGAGACCGCGACTCGGCAAACATAGTGTAGGACGCCCTCCGGCCAGGTGGGATGACGATCTGCAAATGACTGCGGGCAGATGCTGGATGCGTCAAGCTGATGACTGTGCGCTATGGCGCTCATTAGAGGCCTAAGTCCAGCAGTGGACTAATATAGGCCGATGATGATGATGATATTAATTCGTGGCTATGTAAGCTAACACGGGAGCGGAACACGCGACCACAGGCTTGACAGATGTAAGAATGGCCTGTGCGCGGTGAACCAGTGCCGGGCCGCGGGCCGATGTCTTTTGGCACGTTTGGGCCATCTTGCGGCCATCCAAAACCAGTTTGTGCCATTTGTCCCTATCTACTGCACACTCCTCCCAGTTGTGGACACGGATGTTAAACGCTTGTATGTCCAGCTTGGCACAATCTTCATTGGGCGACAGCAATGGGCGACCGATGCCTCTTTTGGCGTTAGCTACAGCACCGAGCATAACACGCTGCGGCAAACGTAATGGGTGCATGCAATGCACATGGCCAACAGAGTCGCTTCTGTTTCAGCAGTGCAAAGAGGCTAACTTGTTATAATACAGCCAATATTTGTAGTACTTGTTCGTTTCGAACATTGGGTCAGCTACACAAAACATCAGGATTTTGGCTCCCCAGATTTCTACTGCTTTGTCGCATGTATTCTAACAACATTATATTGTTGACTTGCAGCTTGGCAGCTTGGAGCTTGGCAGATTGATTGAGATCCTTCAGTAATTTTCATTCTGCATTCAAAAGAAATTAAGACTCAAACGTAGAAAGCAATAACATGTCAAGGAAATGCCATATTGTGTCATACATTGTCACTATTTTTCTTAATAATGCTCAAAAAATAAAGCCGTGAAATTTAGTTTGTTCAGCCTCACTTTCATCATTTGCTAATTTTTTTTTTCAAAAACTAGTGATCCAAAAATTACAAAAATTACGTTAATGTGTTCAGAGAGCCCAATTCTATCCGTGATATTTCAATTGTAGTCACTTTTGAAAAATGAAATGTTGTCCATTGTCAGTGTAAAAAAAAAATTAAAAAACTTGATAAGTTATGTTGGAACAATCGGAAATCGGTAGTGCCAGTCCAAGGAGTACGTAGGTCACTCGATAAGTTTTGAGATGCTCGAAATTCGAAAATGAAACGCACCTGAATTATATGTTTTTAAAAAGCAAATTTATTTTTAAAATAGAACACAAGTTGCCGATTCGCGCTAATTTAAAAAATGAACATGTTACAGTAATTTTTAGGGTTCCGTAGCCAAAATGGCATAAACGGAACCCTTATAGATTCGTCGTGTCCGTCTGTCTGTCTGCCTGTCCGTCCGTATGTCACAGGCATTTTACTCAAAAACTATAAGATGTACATTAATTAAATTTGGAGCATAGGTGTCGTGTGTAAACCACTACTTAGTTTGATAGTTAAATAAAAGATGCATATTTTTCTAGGGGGGGCACTCCATACATGTAACCAAACCTGAAAAAAAAAAAATTTCAGCAAATATCGATGTGTGGATATTTCGACAGTTGATCTAAAAACATTTTGTGGTTTCTATAAAAGCTTTTTCATTTAGTCAACAGTCTCCGAAATATTCGCTCCGAAAGTAGCAAAAATTGTGTCCCCCCCCTCTATTTTCTAAACAGTATGATCAAAAAATATGAAAAAATTTACAAATATAAAGCTTAATAAATACTTTCAAGGAAAATGTTTTCAACATGATCGGACATACCGTTTTTAAGTTAGTGCCCAAAAACTGCGCTTCTCAGCAAAAGGACGTAAGTGCCGGGGAGATACGCTCTTTTGTTAGTGTTTTTTTTTCACATTGTATTTTTTTCAGCTCTAGTGCATTTTTTTGTATGAACGGCTGCGGAACCCTTCATGGGCGAGTCCGACTCGCACTTGGCCGCTTTTTATTATTTATTATTTAAAACGGTTCCCGCGTTTTTTCTTTGTAACGATGGAGCTTAACCGCGATCATTTGCGTGCTATGATATTATATGATGCTATGTTTACATTAAATAAATAAAAATACTTCCCGGCCTAGGCCTTTAATTTTGTATGAAATTCCTTTACAGAGGGGCTACTCTGACACCCGAAAAACGAAGTTCGTATGGCGCTATCTTGCTCACTCAAATACAGCATGACATGAGAGCGAGAGGGACAGCACGTTACGAACTTCGTTTTTCGGGTTTCGTAGTAGCCCCTCAGTTCTCTCAGGTTATTCCGCCCGAAACGGGATACTTTAAAGCCGGTTTTAACGCACGTAATGACGACATTTCATAGCATGTTTGAGAAATGTATCTAACAGTATAACTGCATTCGCAACACATGTCTGTTAAAAAAAACAAATATGTGAGAGTAGAATACGGCAGAAACCTTCAACGGATAGCATTACCTAAACGCTTTTCAGTCCTTCAGCCAAAGCTGTGGTTGTTTCCTCCTAGACGTGTGAAAATGTACGCATTTCACATAAGCGCTTTTCGGAATCTGATTACGGCATTATATTGGAACAGGCTACCTATGCAAAAATATAAGTGATTGAAACGTCAAGTCGGAAAAATTATGCCAATAATGTTGATTACATTGTGTATTAAATAAATTCAATAATATTTCAACCCACGAAATAAAACCAAACTGATAAATTTTAAGGTAAACTGCATAATTTTTCGGTCTATTTTCTCAGTAGGATTTTCACCTTCTCGATTACACCCCATTCTCCATTGTGTTGTGCTCCTTCTTCCCACCTTCCCTCTTGTTCTTGCGATGTCGTCGCTTTAACAGGCTGGTGACACTGAGTAGTGAAAAATATTTTCTTGGTTTATTTTGCCATAAATATAGGTGAATGTAAACGGTATTAACCAACATGATCTTAGTACGATTGAAAATTCTTGTGTACCGTACGTCCGTTTTAAAACGTCTCCGTGTTTGACAAAGTTGCAATGCAATTATTTAAATTTACTGGTATTGTATTGTCGTGCTTTGAAAATGCTTTCGGTACACATAAATTCAATTACAACAAAAAAATATGTATTAAAATATGTACATGTCAATAAAAATATGTATAAACAAAGTAAAAGTAGTCCTAATGGTACCTTATAAATTAACTGATTTTTGTATTAGGATTTAGAAACACAACATTTTACGCAATTTACTACATGGTATAAGAATCCTACACACAATAAAATATATTTTTTTGCCTTAATTAAAAAAGTGATATATCTATCCAAGCAAAAAATAAAGTAAGTAAGAATTATGCAAAAAGGTTTTTTCGATGAAGTATCAGTACCTATTAATAACGTATCCTGTTTTCTAAGTTCATTAATAATCGTGTATTGCACTCTAATATCATCGTATATTGACAAATTCAATCCCGCAAATAGTTAATTGATTTGTCAAAATGTGGCTAAATCAAACCACCCTTAACGGCAATTACTAGCAAAAACCAATCGCATAAAGCAGCAATCACACCAATTTAAATGCTCCCGTCAACAGTCCATCAATATGCCGGTTTAACCGGAAAATGATGAATTAAATTTCGTGTAAAAGTCCGTGATCGACGTACAGCACGCGCGGAGATTCAATTAAAATATCAGCTAGTGTGGAAGGATTTGACGACAGTCGCACGGCCAATTATCGCAGATGATATTATCCCCCATTTCGCGTTGTTGGTTGTTGGCTTGGCCGGCCACCGAAGTGCGGCGTCTGCTCGCCACTTATACTCGAATGTTCTTTTAAAATCATGTGCGGGTATTTGTCTGAATATACCCTTTTCTTAAAAGTCTGTAACATTAATTATTCACTTCGAATTGTAAAAACCTTGACTTTAAATACTGGTTGGTTTTGCCTACTACTTAGTGGCTCGGGCGGTGTCTAAAATAAAATTAGTTACAATTTTAATTTTAGCCAGCGGTTTAGACCGTGCGTTGTTTCAATAGTCATACTTAAGTCACTTTTATGGGTATAGTTTAAGGTGCGTCCACATTTGTATCATTTGCCCGTATCAGATCATCGTCGCGTGGCATGATCGCGTGTCACGATCACGCGTTTGGACGTTGCGCCGACTGGATCGCTCGAAATCCATTTTGCTACGCGTATCACACAGTTATATCGGACGAGTACGGCATGATCGGCGCGACGACAGTAAGCGAAACTCCTAAACTTTAATGTGATTTATCTGAGTATCTCTTCATTATTTTGAAAAAGCATAAAATAAGCGTCGCATATTTTTGTATTATCTAACTGACGGAATAATTAGAATTTTGATTTTCCTACCGTCATCAGGCCTACTACAAACTGATTTCGTGGACAACTATTAACACATAATCGCGCCAAAACAATCAGTTAAAGTGCTTCACTTAATCTTATTTCCACACACGGGAATGTAACATTGGATTATGAGAAATACTTTTTATTTACAACAGAAAACCTTCTTAGAGAAATTGTAAGAAGGCACTACACATGTCCTGCGCATTGTTATTGTCTATGATATAAATCTAGCTAGCAATCCCGAGAGCCCAGACAAAAAACGCTTCCTAGTGTGTCTGTTTTCATTTTACAAACGATAAGGCCTTTTCGTTAGCATGTCTGATTTCCGTTTATTGCGTTTTTATTTTACTGCTGTTTGCAGTGTGTGTAGCCTCAGCTGATTCACAGCTGATTCGAACAAAGAAATAATATTAAATAAATCTAAGAATTAATAAAAATAGCAACTCCTTTGATGGAGCAACCTTGGACTATAAACCTTGAACAAGAAACAAAGACAAATATTGCCTGTTGTAACACATGTTACTCCCCATATGGTAATAAGCCCTAGTATACAAGAATTTCACTGAATAAATATACATTATTATACCGAGTCTCGTTGTGTCATTACCTCCGTACTCCCAACACTTCATGTTGACGTTAATCAAAAGGCATTTCACGACGAATGCTAGTACCGTGGGGTCATACGACAAATAGCAGAGCGACAGTGAAAGTGAAATGAAACCAGATTAGCAAATGATTATGAAGGTTTTTTTTGTTTATTCTAAACAAATCAGGTTCGACTTGTAGTTTGGGATTCTGACTATTATACATAATCAGTAGTTCGTGCCCTAAATGTCGATAACTCCTGGGTGGTAAACTGTATTCAGATCCATGTAAAATTATCTATAAGTCTCTAGATATTCATATAATACTAAGACTTGACCGCAACTTCGTTGACGAAGGAGGAAAAATCGTTACCCCTATTTTTTTCTTCAGCGTAGTCGAGTAAAAAGTATCCTTTAACGATCTGTGGATGCTTAGCTACCCGTGTACCAAAAATAGTTGAAATCTGTTTAGCCTACTTGGCGTGGTGAAGCCACGACGACAGACACATACAAAAAATACGAAAAAATTGTTCGATTTAGTGACCTCCAAATAGTCCGTAACAATCTTTGTTTTTAAATATCTTCAATGTACAGACATTTCATTTTTACAACTTTATAATAGTATAGAAGTATTTTCATTTCTTTCATCCGTTATGTACAACGCTTTCGTACAATGAATGGTTTTAAGAAATGAAACGATAATTAATTACCTCACAGCAGTGTTGTTTGAAGGATAAGCCGCGTAATGAACGAATCTCTGTAGTGAACGCTCGCATGCATTTTCAATTGACATAATTGAATTTATTTTAACATTCTACACTTTCATAGTCCGTTATTGAAATTTTCAATTCCGAGAATTAAAATGGTTAAATCTTTTACGTTCTCTGTTTAAAACCAACTTCACTGGCACCTGTCACAAAAATGGTGCGTAGCGATCGGAACTAAAATAAATATTCAAGTTACCTTGGTACAAAATACAGGCTCATGAAAATGCTTCATCAAAAATCAAATGTCGGAAAAATGCAGATATGATGCTTTTTGATCTGGTTCTAGGAAGTAAACTGATGTACATTAAGTTAAACATGTATGTAATTCAAAGTAGCAAATAACTGCCTAATCTTTCACTCATTTATGAATTTTATGATTTACTATCAGCAGCTCTAACACTATCTTTATTACTTAATTTTAAATGTAAACAAATAAGTAAAAAAGGATTTTTAAGCCCAACTGTGAATTTAAAACAGATCTAATTCATTGAAGATGTTGTCTCTTAAATCCCATCGCGGGTGTCTATTTAAGTTCCTATCAACGGGCATCGAAGGTAGCTAACTTTTGAAATGCATGAGTTGATATATATATATATACTTCACTCCCATTACTAAATTATGTAATAAAATCATGTTATCAATATTAAATACAAAGAAATAAATAAGTAACACAGGGATAATCTTACACAAATCGACCTAGTCCCAAACTGATCAAAGCTTGTACTATGGGTACCAAGCGACTATATACATAATATATAGATAAATTATAATACTTAAATACCCAGGAACAAACATCCAGGCTAATCATACAAACACTTGCGCGCTGGCCGGGATTTAAACCCGAGACCGCCAACTTCGTAGGCCGGTGTACAAGCCACTGAGCCAAACGTGTCGTCATCATAATAGTCCAATTACGAGATGATCACCTGTAAGCAGTAAAGCTCTGCTGCCACAGGAATCGGTGTTCTACGACCAGAATGCGTTTTGAACTAAAAAGCAGATAACATATATACAACATTTGAAGTATTTATTATTTCTTCTGTATTTAATTCGGTATTCTAAACATTGATGAAATCGTAATACTTTGATAAATCTGTCAACAATTTGACGACACTATGGTTCTCTATTATATAAATTTTAATTTTAAGACGTACCTACTTACTAGTTCACATAAAAAGCATAGTGGCGTCCATATGATCGTTGCAGTTATTTTCATCACAAGATAGAATTGAATGTTTTCATTGCACCGGGCAACGGTTCTGTACATGAATTTTCTAAAATAATCGATTCCCCACCCTACACATTAACGGCGTCTGTACAGAACGGGGGACTCTCGTTATCGACCAAATTTTTATTATGCATATTTTTTAAATTTTATTTTTTGTTTCGTCCCCGTCCCTAACACCGGCATTGGGTGACTGCATGTGGCAGTATTAAATCAATACTGGCTGAGGCGACTTGCTCTATTTGTCGGAATGGGGCGAGCTTTTTGGCGAGTCTACGGAGCACGTGTCTGTACGACTGTGATTTCTATCTAATGGGTGGTGCGTTATGGAATTCTGGTATGGCGCAAATACTGCGTTGCAAAAGTTTGGCTTTGCCTGCAAAAGAAGCTAATGCACCGGCTACAATGTTTTATTTTTAGTTAACAAACGTAGGTTTATGTGCTTTTACGGCATGAGACATCCTATTACTAGGTACTCTAACGTTCCAGTTGCAGCTGTAGATAATTAAGGGAGCAAATAATTGCGTTACATTTCACTAATTTACTACTTTTTATAATTTTTTGCTATAATTACACCCACTGAGGTTATTTTGTTAAAACCGTGAGTGGTGCACGCGGATCCACGCACAATGAAAGGATCCGTAATCCGTACCTGATCAGCGAGATGATTGTATGCATATTATTATTCACACTTAAAAGACTAAACTGAAAAATTAAATACGTTTTTTTTTTGTTGAAAAGACCAGTTTTTTTGCTGCATCTGAAAATCGAATGTAACAAATCATGTTCAAAATAATATTTTTTTTAATATTCCTTAAACATATTTTTTCTATTTTTTTAAGACGCGTATGGGAGGGGTCGAGGGCATTTAACTTTTGGCGCGAACTTTTACGATAATATAGACTTCATCAAAAATCTCGGTGAATTAACCTTCACATTATATTAAAAGATCTTATCAAGGTCGAAATTTGAATGCTCCACGCTTTGAGGATCACTGTTTTTTTTCTACAGTTTCGTATATACCATATAGAAGTGGGTACATCCAGTTTTTTTAGTCAATTTACTAAAAAACTCATAGAAGACATAGATGAATTTCATCACTGTACAATATGTAGTTTGTTTTGACAAACCGTACAAATAAGGGTTCCATTTTTGCCATTCTGGCTACGGAACCCTAAAAACTGTTGTCATCTTGAGTTCCCTATATCATATCAGCTTGAATTTTATGCAAAGCTTTGTAAAAAATAAATAAATAGCCTAAAGGGATTATTATCACTTGGAAGTAAAACAGAAGGCAATTATAACTTACATAAATATCGGTTTGCTAACCCGCGCGAATTGTCTTACCGCCTTAGCGCCCTCCAGCAGCCAGCGGCTAACGATTAGCGACAATGGGATGAGTCAGGTAAGCGGTCGCCGAGCGGGAAACGCGGCAAAAGCGAGCGATTACGTGTAACGGCGTAACGAGCTCATGTGGGCCAGTTCCGCCACCTTTATTTTGAAATATTAAATAATCACCTTAACGACGACGTCCGCGGTTGGTTCCTGTCACGGTACACGTAAATCGAGTAAATTGACCCTTTATTCCAGCTACTGAGTCGGACCAACTACCGTGCCAAGGTCGCGCGTGCCCGATTTCGACGATCGGCTTCCGAGTAGACGGTCTTTCCTAGCTTAATGTCCACTCAATAAACAATACAGCAAGTCGCTCTGTGAGATGTAGACGTCGTGAGTCTTTTTACCCCCATATCTCTGCCATTTTGAAAAATATCAAAAAAACTGAATCGATAGTAGTGTCAGTGTTTAAGCCCTAGGGCTTAAAAACTGACACTTTTCTGACATAAGCGATCATCATTATTCATGTCATCGCTTCCGTTAATCATGGCATTGCGTTTATACATCAGCTTTGGATAATCTAAAAAAATATATAAGAAACTAGGAGCGTGTAATGGTTTCGGAAAACTGTATCGGTTTTGGTGAAGACTCTGTCATGGACGCGAGAATGTCAGGCCACTCACGTGTAGCAAATCACATTTACCTATAAATAATTCAAAGGACAGCGTTGGTCAAGATTATTTTCTTTAATACCTTATAAATGGTGAGTCCAGTCGTAAAGTCGGGCGGGTAAACCCAAGTCGCCATTAAGGGCAATTTAAGAATGATAATCGTGCATGCAACCGCTATATGAGCTAGTTATGAATAACTGAACACTGTGATTTAATGCAGTTCTACACAAATTCCAGATCAATACGTATAACCAGAAACTTTCAAGTTGAAAATCATCATCATCATCATTTCAGCCATAGGACTTTTACTGCTGGACACAGGCCTTCCCTTCAATAGATTTCCAAATGGGCAGGGTGGGGACCCGCAACCGTAATCAGGTCGTCCGACCACCTTGCGGATGGCCTTTCCACGCTGCGCTTGCCTGTACGTGGTCTCCACTCGAGAACATTTCTGCCCCAACGCATCGGTTCTTCCAACTATGTGCCCTGGCCATTGCCACCTTGTTTACTTACCCTTGTGACCTTGGTTCGTCTACGAATGTCCTCATTTCTGATTCGATCTCGTAGAGAGATCCTAAGCATAGCCCTTTCCATAGCTCGCTGAGTGACTCTTGAGTCTCGTCCTTTTAAACTAGCACGGAAGCATAAGTTATAGACCACGTCTCGGCTCTGCAGGCCATCACTGGTAATACGCACTGGTTGAATACTTTCGTCTTCAAGCACTGCGGTATCCTGGACGAGAAGACACTTCGCAGTTTCCCAACCGCTGCCCATCCGAGTTGAATCCGCCGATTGATCTTTTCCTCGAAGTTGGACCTGCCTGACTGGATTATTTGTTCTCGATAGACGTATTCGTCGACAACTTCGAGGACCGAGTTACCAACCAATACTGGGGTGGGCGCTACGTGGACATTCGACTAGATATCTTCATCTTGTCCATGTTCATCTTAAAGCCCACCTGTTGGGATACTGTGTTGAGATCTTCGAGCATCATACTCAGATCCTCCAGCGTCTCTGCCATGACCACGATATCGTCGGCAAACCGAAGGTGCGTGATGTACTCGCCATTAATGCTGATTCCGAATCCTTGCCGTTCCAAGAAAATATTTAATATGAAAACGAAAATTAATACTACAATTTTAAAATTATCATGATAAATTAATAATGGTAATTCGTTCAAGTATATGGGTGTTAATAAATACTATACTTTCGGTTTTTTTTTTACTGTCCGAATCTTTCAAAGAATTTAACAGAAGTTTACTTATATCGTATGTATTTAACCAGAACTTTAAAGGTTCAAATTATTACAATCACTGCTTGGAATAGGTCATTTCAAAATCATAAGCTTTGCCTGATGATGTAACAGAGTGGTCAACAGCACCAAAAAATGTTTTGATTCATTTATAATACCGGTACCCCAGGTTTTGTTGCAATATTAGTACATTATTGGACCCAATAAAAAACATGACATGTAAAAAATCGCAAGTCTCGTAGTATCCTCTTCTACCGTAGAAGTTGTAAGATAAAATAATGCCAAAAATTTATTCAGTACCTGTCCACGGGAGCATCTATTCAATAACTTTGTCATACATTTCACATAATTAGTCAACTAACAGCATGTTATAGTGACCCGCAATTACCAATAAAACACATTTTTATACTTTTAGTAAACACTAAGCCCGCAGAGGAGACAAAGTCATAATCCCTCTTTTTTCGACACTGTAGTCGGGTAAAAAGTATCCTATAACCATATGGAGATACCTAGCTACCCGTGTACCAAAAAAAAAGAAATCGGTTCAAGCGATTTGGGGTGATAAAGCCACAACGACATACAAACATACAAAAAGCAAAAAAAAAATTGCGTTTTAGTCTCCAAGTCCGTTACAACCATTTTTTCGACAATATATTCAATGCATAGACATTTCATTTTTACAACTTTTAATTAATACTAGAAGGCGCCCGCAACTTCGTTCGCGGAGGAGAAAAGTCATAACCCCTCTTTTTTCTTCAGCATAGTCGGCTAAAAAGAATCCTATAACCATCTGGAGAGACCCAGCTACTCGTGTACCAAAAATAGTTGAAATAGGTTTAGCCGATTTAGCGTGATGAAGCCGACACATACAAACATTTCATTTTTACAACTTTATAATTTTAACTAGAAGTTGCCCGCAACTTCGTACGCGGAGGGGAAAAAGTCATAACCCCGTTTTTTTTCTTCACCGCAGTCGGGTAAATAATATCCTATAAACATCTGGACATACCCGGCTACCCATGTGCCAAAAATAGTTGAAATCGGTTTAGCCCATTTTGCGCGATGAAGCTACAAAGACACATACAAACATACATAAAATTAAAAAAAAAAAAAATTCACTTCTCCTGCTCAATAAGTACGTCATATTAGCTTCGCGAAGCGAGACTAAAATAGTACATTTAGCGCCTAGGGTTTAAAAGAAAGCCATATAATCCCATTCATTTTCTATGACACTGAAAAAAAACTTACGGCCAGCTACATACTCCTTAGGAATAATCAAAAACATAAAAAACCAACCTGATCAGATTGGCCAAACTTTCTGATAGAATTACTCAAACTGTACTTTCAGTTTTTCATGAAACATACAATGTTAATGTTAAGTCTTTTTTATTTTCTCGCAGTCGAAGTGAAAAGCAGAGTGTTTAACACGTGGCTAAAAGCCACTATGACACTCAGACATATTTGTCCTCGCTCACGTCGTGAGCTCGTTCAAATAATCACTTCGTGTCATAATGGCTTATTTTAGCCCCTTGTCAAACAATCTTATATTTCGTTTTAGTAAACTCCAAAAAGTCAGTAAGAATATTTTTTTGAAAATATCTTCAATGTACAGACATTTCATTTTTCGGCAGCGTAATCGGGTAAAAAGTATCCTATAACCATCTGGAAATACCCAGCCGCCCGGGGACCAAAAATAGTTGAAATCTGTTTAGCCGATTTGGCGTGATGAAGCCACAACCTCACATACGCACATACACAAAATACAAAAAATCTATTTTTCGATTTGGAGACCTCCAAATAGCCCGTAACAATATTTTTTTTGAAAATGTCTTCTCCGCACAGACATTTAATTTTTACAACTTTATAATAGAACCTTTAGATTGGCCGTCGCATGGCAACAAAATGCGGCCAAATGTACGCAGACACAAACATAACATAGAGGAAGCGTGAGGTTCATAGCTCTAATAGGTAGGTTTTGTTGGATGTTTTTTCGATTCGATTATCGTGTAGGATGTCGATTATAGAATCTACATGCTTTATTTTATCTCAAAACGTTTGCGGTAGAAGAGGTTGCGGGAAGTGCAAATTATTTTTTACTAAATCTGCCCGCGACTTCATCCGCCTTAAATTTGTTTATCGCGGATAAGGGTATTTCTCCGGGATAAAAAGTAGCCTATGTCATTTCCCGGGAATTAAACTATCTCCATACCCAATTTCATCCAAATCGGTTCAGCGGTTTAAGCGTGAAGAGGTAACAGACAGACAGACACATTTTCGCATTTATAATATTATAGTATGGATGTAATATTTTTGGTGAGATCGCATTTACGTGGATCTCAATTCGGTTGTATTTTTTTAATGTTTGTTACCTCACCTCAGAACTCTGGCATTTATAAACCAATTTAGACATTTTTTGTTTGAAAGGAGGTGCTTCAGATTGGTCCCATTTAATTTTAGTGAAGATCTGATGATGGGATCCATGAGGAATTGAAGGAGTTCCTTCAATACGAAATTCAAATAAGTATTATAGGCATACATATGGCGATTACAATATTTTAAGAAACGTAATAAGCATTAGTATTCAGAACGTGTAAATTGGTGAAGTGGAACTGATTATGTAGACCGCAGGTCATTGGAACTCTTCAACAATAAGTGATTTACGGGTGAACACAAAATATATCTTAATTGGAATAGCTAAAAGCTTCTTCATAATCGCAAATTGATTGAAATGGTCCAGATGAGAATGGTACCTTCAAATTGGTTTGATGATGGAGCCGGAAAGTAGGCACCGGATCTTTTTAATAAAATAATGTTCCTTAGACGTGTTTGGGCTTGTTCGAATCGTCACGAGATATACTTTTAAGTAACGGTTAACTAAAAAGAGTGTAATGAATTAAGTTTTGAGCAAAATATTAAAACGACTCCAAAAGAAGATTCTAAAAAATAAAATTAACCCATATAATTAAGTTTCATCAATTAACTTACATGAGACTATTTCTCTACTCAATCTATACATATATACAACATCATGATCATGTCACAACTTACTAAAGTCGTAAATTTTAAAAAAAATTACACATTGCTAAGCTAAAGCTGACTCCGATGCTAAAATCAGACTTGTATTTAAGTAAAATGAAGAAACTGAATTATGTAGTAATTTTTTAACATTTTATGTTTTTTTCGGAGGCGGTTTTATAAGAAGTAGTACCAGGGCCTGCTCCCGGGAAATACCGGTTCTCAAATTCCCGGTGGTATCGAAGGAACCGGTACCAAAGATTCCATCCCGGTTCTCCCGGTTCTTTTTTAAAATTACCAATGTGCGTTTTTTGCATCAAGCTGTACGGCGATTTTTGATACATTATAGCTTAATAATAAATATAGTAATTACAGATTTAAAATTTTAATGATTGAGGTGTTGTTATTGTAAGGAATTGGCAACTTTGTACCTGCGAGCTAAAGCGAGTGTAATTACATCTTTCTTGTCTGACGCGTGGACTCGTTATTTGTTATATGTTGAGGATTGTGGACTTGTGATTCCGAATGTAAAGTGAGACGAAATGCAAAAAAATGCTTTAGAATCTAGTAACGGTGAGAATGATTACAGAAACTATGAAACCAACATTATTTATTTTGTTATATGCAATGAGGCCAGAGACCTGCATAAGAAAATCCGCTCTATGACCAAAACTTTATCTCCCAACTCCTGGGCCATTGAGGATTGGGAAGGCGAAGTACACTGTGAGTTAGACAGCATATCTAACGTTTCGAAAACCTATTGTCAGGCCTTGTTCTTCGATAAAGAATCTGAAAATTTTGCGAACACTGAACCCAAGAATAAATGTGAATTGGAGTCAGACATTCTAGAATCTGTAGTCAGAGCAGCCATCAGGCATCTAAAAAATGGAAAAGCTACCTACTGGAAATTATAAAATTCCGACCGCAACCTTACGAGCTTTTGGAGAGATTGGTGTTACCATTTTTCACAGACTGTAGCAAAAAATGGAAAACGGGAATTTGGCCAAAAGAATGGACCCACACGGCATTAATTCCTATTCATAAAAAGGGTTAAAAAAAACCAAAGAACTGAAAGACCAAAAACCAAAGATTGCACTGATCTCCCATGCCAATGAGATTATGTTTCACATCCTTAACGAAAGGCTGAAAAGCTTCATATCTAAGGAAATAGCGCCAGAATAGGCAGAATTCGTTAAAGGCACAGAAACCCGGAAGCAAATATTGATTGTCCGCCAAATTATCGCGAAATCTCGGGAGTTCAACAAACCTCATATGCTTTGTGGACTTCTCGAAAGCATTTTATTCCGTGATATGGCCTAAACTCTGGGACGTCTTGTTACAAATGGGTCCTCCGAAACACCTAGTAGATATGCTGAGACGCCTCGACGAAGATGGAACGGCATCAGTGAGGACAGATGAAGTCTTCTCAGACAACTTTCACCCTAGTGCTGGAGTTCGACAAAGGTGCATAATATCGCCACTTTTGTTCAATTTGTAGACTGAACTGATTATGCGCATATAACCCTTGAGGACTGGTCAGACGGCGTTACAATAGGCCAACCTACGCTATGCCGACGACACCACCTTGTTTGCCTCTAGCAAAACCAGCATGGAAGAACTTCTCTTAAAAAATGAAGTGTCAGTTTGGACTTTGATTTGAAGACTAACCGCAGCAAAACCAAGATCATGATTGTCGACAGAGCTAAAAAAAACTTGCAAAACATAACACAAATAGCTAACTGCGACGTCTTGCAATCCTATGAGTACCTTGAGGCTCTAATCTCGAATCAGGGAGGTTGCATCGAAGAAATCAAACGACGCATGGCTATAGCTTGGACTGCTATGGAGAAGCTCAAGAAAATATGGAGAAACCGAAACATAACGAAGGTAACAAAGATCAGGCTCACAAGCATATTAGTTTTCTTGCCATTTTCTTGTACGCTGCTGAGACATGGACTCTGAGGCAGACCGAAACCAAAAAAGTAGACCCCCTAGATATGTGGTGCTGGAGGAAAATGCTTGGGGTTCCGCACAATCGCCTCTATCCTTGAAGAACTCAGCATCAAAGAACGTCTGTCTAGTATGGTGCACAGGCGAATCCTCAAATATTTCGGTCACGTGAATTGGCGCGGAAATGAGTCCATAGAACGCCTCGTCGTGCAAGGGAAGGTGGAGGGAAAAAGCCGCGGGGCAGCTCGCCAACGCGATGGACAGACCAAATACAGGCGGCTATTGGTGGGCCGCTACATGAGTGCACCCGGATGACTGCAAACAGGCAGAGGTGGCAGGAAGTGATGCGACGAGTCCTGTCAGGTGCCGAGAGCGAGTGTTACAAGATAACCACGACCACTCTCGCAGGAGTGTAGCGACAAATAATATCCCAGTTTTAAGAAATGACTTCTAAATATATTTTTAATTAACATCATCATCACCATCTCCCTGCCCTTATCCCACTTACTGTTTTCTTCTTCCATTTATCTCGATTATTCGTCATTTTAGCGCTTACTCCTTTCTTCCTAATGTCCTCTCTCACACAGTCCATCCATCGTTTTTTGGCCTACCGATCGCTCTTCGTCCTTGGACACTCATCTCTAACATTCTTCTACCAATATGACCCTCATCCCTCCTCATTACATGCCCATACCACGCTAACCTACTGCTCCTCATTTTGTCCGTCATGGGTGCTACTTTCAAAAATTAATATCTTCAACAAACATATAGAAAATATTGCATATTTTTGGAATATTAGTACTGCATCATGGTTTACTTAGATTTCATTATGTAATGAGCAATTTCTTAAAGAAAAAACATACATGGTATCGAGGAACCGGGAAGAACCGAGAATCCCGGTTCCGGTCCTGCCTAGAACCGGGAAATGAAATTCTTGGAACCGGACCGGTACTGCAGGCCCTAAGTCCTATTTCTTTCTTTTGAGGTACAAGGTTTTGAGCGTATCAGGTATTTGGTATTTAGTTTTGAAGTATCGGAAAATTCTATATCTCTTTTCTGGTATCTGGTATCGGGTATATCAGCTATCTAGTATCTGGTATCCGTTATCAATTATCTGATATTTCGCTTTTAAGTAACGGAAGGTTGTATATCTGGGTATCCGATATCAGGCATCTGGCGTCAGGTATCCGGTATTTGCCTTTTTAGTAACGGAATATTGTATGAGCTGCAAAACTAACATTGTAATCGCGTATATTAATATTGAATTATTTATTCAGCTTGTATATTTGGAGAATAAAACTGAACTAAAATATTTAGGTTTGTAGCTTTATCAGCAACGAAATTATAGAGGGTCGAAAATGTCATGAATGGCTTCGATAAAAGGTTGGTACGGTTTGATTGCTTTTGCTCGACTTGGCGAGAACACTGCCGTGCCGTGCTGCCAGATATAACGCAAACCTTGTTTACTTACCATTTGACGATAGTTAGCTGAGTTGCGCGAGAATACATAACAGCCGTCAATTAGATTTGTACAATTAGTTTTACAGCATTTCAAATTTCCAAGTTATATTAAATCGACACTCATTTTGTTAATTAATTATATATATATTTTATTACTACCAACTAGTTCCAAAGATATTCGGGAAACTGTGAAGGAAGCATACGATTCTCTAAGTGACGTCACCAGGTGGATATGTCACAATCACAGCGCACAAGAAGAACAGTAGTACAATTTCAATACTAAATCTAGAGCTTCTGTATGATTTTCTACGCTGTGACTATCACCTACGCCATAATTGTCACCTACGTTACGTTCTTTGAGAGTGAGGAACTTGTGAAAATTGAGTTTTATATGAAATGTAGTTATATTTAATTTTTTGTCCTCTATTTGACTTCATCGAAAACGAGCTCGGTAAAATAAATTAAACGTTGTCAATTGCTAATTACTTCAAGGACAGGATAACATGATCAACAACAATTAACACATTAAACAATACTTCTCTTTGTGACTATTATAATATGATATACCGGCATACTACGAGAATGTACATTACTGCCGTCTGTACACGAAAGGTGTGATATATCTTTAAAATATACTCCCTCAACGTTACGTTGTTACATTAAAAACATTTCTTTAATTATGGATATAATAGCAGATAATCAGGTAAGATTTAGTAGATATCAGCAAATCATAATTCCAAAATTCAACCCTAAATAATTGTGTGATGAAAGTCCAAGACTCCGTAAAACAAGCCAGCATCAAAATCAGTCAGTAAGAATTCCGTAAACAGAGAGACAACTGACCAACGTACTAACGTGAATAATAAAACTATCCTTTGTTCAATATCCCTATTTTAGTCGCATTCGAGTTCACGAGGATTTGGGAAAACTCCATAATACTATAATAGGGAATTTAACAACTTTTTGTGTGGTATGGTAAATAGAACGACCTTTCAATAATATAAATATTGGTGAAAAAACTAGTCCAATATCACAAAATCTCCAGGAGATAACAGTTCACACGTTTCTTCCTTGTATGGGGAAATTAAGAACTTTGTTTGGCAACAATGTTATAACTTACATTTATCGAAACGGTTTCATAACAAAAGTTATCATACATTTCATGGGCTATTTAATGGTTTTATTAGTTACTTGAAGATGCCAGCAACTTCATCAACGGAGGCGATGAGTCGAGTAATAAGTAGCCTATCACCATCTGGGGATATAGTTGAAATCCGTGTAGCCGATTCAGCGTGATGAAGCCACAACGACATATACATACAAAAAAATAATTTTTTTTCGCTTTAGTGACCTCCAAATAGTCCTTTACAAACTTATTTTTTAAAATATCTCCAATAGACTAGATGGTGACCACAAATTCAAATAGTCAGTATTTTTTTGAAAATATCTTCAACGTACTAGTATTTAGATTATAATTTTCATATTATTAGATGTGTTTTACATACAAGAACATATAAACTTAATTACATAATCACGTGAACAGTCTACAAAGTAAAATTAAAAACTACCTTTGCAGCCATATGAGTTATGTCTACTAATTGACACAAAATGTCTCCTTTAATTTTCTACTGTTAATTAGTGATGAATGATAATTGATCGCGTATCCTGTGAGGAAAGAATGATCGCTGGGTAAAGGTGCGTCCACATGTGTATCACTTGCCCGTATCAGATCATCGTCGCGTGGCATGATCGCGTGTTACGATCACGCGTTTGGACGTTGCGCCGATCCGATCGCTCAAAATCCATTTGCTACGCGTATCACACACTTATATCGGAAGAGTACAGCATGATCGGCGCGCCGACAGTAAGCATCCAAGCAGCGCGATACGCAGTCATGCCACGGCACTGTGATCGGATACGAGCAAATGATACAAGTGTGGACGCACATTAATGATAACAACGCGATTCACACGGCACTCTATAGGACTCGCGCACGAAGGATTCCATACCATTCATTGTTAATGTATTTAGGCGTTACTTTGCGGTATTCCAAATTAGATTAATGCAGGAGATGTTGACGGTCGTGCCCACCCGAGAAAAAAAAAACAAATCAATCAAAAAATCAACTCAATTTTTTTTCTCGGGTGGATGCCGACAACACCTCCTGCATCTCCTGATGATGCCTCGAAGAGAGACGAAACACGAAAATATTGTCTGATGAAACACGAAAATAATGGGGTGGTTTGATGAATTTTTGCACGCGTATGTTTTTGTCGAAAAGCAAGTGAGCACAACTTATTGTCACATCTAACCAAGACGGTATTTCGCGGAAAAGCAAATGAACTATTCCATTAATCCATATCATTGTACCTACTCTACACACACCGATACTAACATGGCCCCTATTAGCTTTTATCATTGTACCTACTCCAAACACACCGATACTAACATGGTCCCTATTAGCTTTTATCATTGTACCTACTCTACAAACACCGATACTAACATGGCCCCTATTAGCTTTTATCATTGTACCTACTCTACAAACACCGATACTAACATGGCCCCTATTAGCTTTTATCATTGTACCTACTCTACAAACACCGATACTAACATGGCCCCTATTAGCTTTTATCATTGTACCTACTCTACAAACACCGATACTAACATGGCCCCTATTAGCTTTTATCATTGTACCTACTCTACAAACACCGATACTAACATGGCCACTATTAGCTTTTATCATTGTACCTACTCTACAAACACCGATACTAACATGGCCCCTATTAGCTTTTATCATTGTACCTACTCTACAAACACCGATACTAACATGGCCCCTATTAGCTTTTATCATTGTACCTACTCTACAAACACCGATACTAACATGGCCCCTATTAGCTTTTATCATTGTACCTACTCTACAAACACCGATACTAACATGGCCCCTATTAGCTTTTATCATTGTACTTACTCTACAAACACCGATACTAACATGGCCACTATTAGCTTTTATCATTGTACCTACTCTACAAACACCGATACTAACATGGCCCCTATTAGCTTTTATCATTGTACCTACTCTACAAACACCGATACTAACATGGCCACTATTAGCTTTTATCATTGTACCTACTCTACAAACACCGATACTAACATGGCCACTATTAGCTTTTATCATTGTACCTACTCTACAAACACCGATACTAACATGGCCACTATTAGCTTTTATCATTGTACCTACTCTACAAACACCGATACTAACATGGCCCCTATTAGGTTTTATCATTGTACCTACTCTACAAACACCGATACTAACATGGCCACTATTAGCTTTTATCATTGTACCTACTCTACAAACACCGATACTAACATGGCCACTATTAGCTTTTATCATTGTACCTACTCTACAAACACCGATACTAACATGGCCACTATTAGCTTTTATCATTGTACCTACTCTACAAACACCGATACTAACATGGCCACTATTAGCTTTTATCATTGTACCTACTCTACAAACACCGATACTAACATGGCCCCTATTAGCTTTTATCATTGTACCTACTCTACAAACACCGATACTAACATGGCCCCTATTAGCTTTTATCATTGTACCTACTCTACAAACACCGATACTAACATGGCCCCTATTAGCTTTTATCATTGTACCTACTCTACAAACACCGATACTAACATGGCCCCTATTAGCTTTTATCATTGTACCTACTCTACAAACACCGATACTAACATGGCCACTATTAGCTTTTATCATTGTACCTACTCTACAAACACCGATACTAACATGGCCCCTATTAGCTTTTATCATTGTACCTACTCTACAAACACCGATACTAACATGGCCCCTATTAGCTTTTATCATTGTACCTACTCTACAAACACCGATACTAACATGGCCCCTATTAGCTTTTATCATTGTACCTACTCTACAAACACCGATACTAACATGGCCCCTATTAGCTTTTATTATTAGCTTTATTTATTTCTTGATGTTGTTGCTGTGGAGCAATACACATTCTGTGAAAAATTCAGGTGTCTACCCGTATTACGATACAAGAGTTAGAGCCCTATGATAGACAGACAGACAGCGGAGGCTTAGTAATAGCTTATACCTTGGTACCCTTTGAACACGGAATCCTAAAAATAACTTAAAGGAGAATATAATGGACTAGGAGGGCTCCTCAGTCCACATCAAATCATAATTGTACGACTGCATCGATGATAACAGCCTACTACTTAGTAGTAATTCGCTATTACTTAAGTAGGTGATTGGAAAATGGAGAATAATAGCAAATTGCTTTGCCTTGACATATGAAAAACTTTCCCATTGTGTGCAATTTCTTCGATACTAATCTATCATTACGAATTCACTTCTAATACACAACAATTTTGTTTCAATGTACCTTGTAGGTACATTGATGAATGCATTAATACTAAATTAGGTAATTTGTGGATGTAACGTTACTTTGTGGTAGCTTACAAATAGTAAAATAGTAAAGGTATTAAAAAACTCGACGAAAACATACATAATTTTTTAAGTATGTTAAAGAGTGCACAAGTTTTGATCTTATGATAATGCCTATATAGGCATAGAAACCAGCCAACCTGACATCCCACTTGCGTGCCAAACATTTCTCATTCAGTGTAGTCGTGCTATCGTGTTTTAACGTGTTTTGCTACTTTTGTATATTGAATCTTAAAGGTACAAGATTCGCAAATTTAAATTGCAACTAAACAAGAGATTGTTTCTGATCCATCACACAAGTCTGTGGTATAAATTTTACACTATGTAACTATGTAAGAAAGTAAGTATATTGCTATAAATACTTGTGTGTCTGATCTGATCTTTAAGAATACACAAATACCAAAAACTGTACTTTCCCACATACCTTTATATAACGCTGAGGTGTTTTAGGGTTCCGTACCAAAAAGGTAAATTATCAACCCTTATGGTGCGACTCTGTTTGTCTGTCCGTCCGACTGTTACAATGCTATGTAACAGGAACTTCTAATACTATACTAACACTACAATTTGAGAATTGTAGTGCAAATGAAATTTTAAAAATATATATTATTTTTTATGACAAGTTTCAAATATGGGGGGGGGGGGGGGGGGCAAAACCCAAAGTCTATACTTACTGGGTTAAAGCGGGTATCATAAAAAAGGACTTCATTTGCACATTCTGATACATTTTTACTGTGTATGAATTTCGATTTATTTATATATTAATTTTCGATTGCGGGACAGTGTGAAATAAAAGTATCCCGCCCGTCCAAGCCTCTCTACATTCATGACAAGAAATTTTAATTTTCCTGACTTATTAACATAATAATTGTAGGAGAATTGTGTCTTATTTATTTTAACTCAAAAAATCATTTTGAATAACTCGGTTGGGTTAACTTCGCATCTCATTTGTATGCAACGCCATATGCACCAGGTGCAAACTTAACCGGCCAGTTATGTTGGAATAAGTGAAAGTTTGTACGGAACCCTCGGTAGACTCGCACTTGGCCGGTTCTTTTAAAAGCTTCTGTTTAGTTTTACCTGTGTCGGTATCTGTAATCATATCTTACAAGTTAAATTTGATCCACTTCCCGGTTTTCGATGGAGCTAAAATTTGGCATACCTACTTATGTAAATTCGGTGACAATGCAATATTGTGATACCATCGAGCTAATCTGATGATAGAGCCGTCTGGTCGTCGTAGAAACTCTGTAATAACATAAACGAATCCTACCAAGTTTGGGCTCTTTACAATTGTCTCGGTGATTATTTAGTGATTGATGTTTGAAGAAAAATACAGCCGGCAATAAAATTTCATCACAAGAATGAATTTTTGATTGAAACTTATTTTTAACCGACTACCAAAAAAAAGAGGAGGTTCTATGTTCGACTATTTGTATTTTTTTTGTTGTGTACAGTATCAACGAAACTGTAAATTGTTAGCTTCCCCAAAATCATTACGGATGTGTTATTATGATTTTTTTTGTGAAAGGTTTATCGCGCGTTCGCTTGCCCTATAAGCTGACACTAGAAATGGAAAAAAATCTGGATAATATATTATACTAGAAGGCGCCCGCAACTTCGTTCACGGAGGAGAAAAAGTCATAACCCTTCTTTTTTCGACAGCGTAGTCGGGTAAAAGTATCCTATAACCATTTGGAGGTACCCAGCTAATCCGTGTAGCCGTAAACTAAACATGTTTGTATATTTTTCACTCCCCGTGTCGTTTTATACCATTCTTGAATTTATACTATTAAAATAATTATATAAGAAGTCAACTCCATATTTGCCCAACTTTAACCGGGTTTTTGGCAACTTTAGCACACCGAATATCCGAACCTGGGACGGCGTAGCATGAATTTCCTTTCATACTTTCCTATCGCCCACATGTCGTCGCTGAATTTGATTTTATTCACGTCATCTTTCACAGAATCCATCCATCTTTCCATTGTTATTCCTTTTCTTCTACAACCTTCCACATTCACACTCAACGCTTGTCTCGTCCCGTGGCTCTCGTCTCTTCGCATCACGCGGCCGTACCACGCTCGCTACTCGGTTAACTGGCAACCTCTGTGATTAGTGCTACTCTCAGATTTTTACTATATTTTTTCCTATACTTAATTTTATAAGCGATTTCTTTCAATCATTGACTTGGCAAAGTAATAAGGTTATCCCATTTGTAATGAGTAAAATCTACATTATACAAGCAGTCATTTTATCGAGAGTCATGCATTTTTTGCGGTCTATTTAAAGCTACCTTATATTTCCAGCCTACAATCCACTTTCGTGCTAAAAAATCTTAATACCTATTAGTTCAAAATATTGTTCGGTTGTTCCTGGAAAGTGTGATCCACAAACTCACTTTAAAATATCAGTAAAATTACGCATTAGGTAACAATTTACAACGAGAAAAAAATGTGATCAACGTTAACACACTTCAAGTTAAAAAAAACAACAAGTCCTGTTTGTGAATGGGGTTCAAATCAATCGAGGCTAGATGCCCTTGCGGCCGCAGGTCGCTCCTGCGCAGTGCGCGAGTTTGAGGGCAGTGCGCACGCTCAACCATGGCTGCCACACAACCCTACTTATATCAACATGTCCCATTATTCTCACCCCCTTGTTCATTCACACCCGGTATAATTATGTATCGATCGCTTATGCAAAATGTTCGTTAAAATATGTCTGGTGTGGACAACTTCATACCATCGTACCTTAGATTTCCGCTAAAATCGTGATTATATGTTCGCATTTTTTTTTTCAATTCATTTCTCCACTTTTAACTACATTTATTACTAGAAGGCGCGCACAACTTCGTTTGCGTAAGAAGAATAAATCATAACCCTTGTTTTAGCTTCAACGAAATTGGATAAAAAGTTAACTTTAAACCATCTGTGGATGTCCAGTTACCCGTGTACCAATAATTGTTGAAATCTGTTAAGCCGTTTCGACGCCATGAAGCCAAAACGACACATACAAAAAATCCAAAAATTAATGATGATTTCAGTGTTTTTAAAAATAGTCAGCTTCTCTTATTTTTTTTTTGAAAACATTTTTATTGTACAGAGATTTCATTTTCACAACTTAAAATATTTATGACAATACAAAGATCGAAATAATTGAGCTGACTGGACTTGAACCAGTGACTCGAGTCAATTTGGGGCGCCCGTTTTTGTATTTATAAGTATATTACTTACATTACCTGTACCGTTATAAAAGTAATGCATTAAGTTACAGGTGATATCATAACTTTGTGTCTTAGTATTAAAATCTTAATTGTAAAACTCTTACCCTAAGATTGAAAATAAATGAGTTTGTAAGTATAATGTATATCCTTATAAATTCAATGGGAAGGCAGCATTTGTAATAGTCTAACAAAGTTTCAAACAGATTAAACTTATTAATAATTTGAATGCAATTAAGGGAACTACTTAGAATTGTTTCTAATAAACCCTCTGTAAATAGCTAAAACAAATGAATAGTGATATTCGAATTGGAAAGGATAAATTAATTGTAAGAAGCACATTCAAGGAGAGCCTATTTCTCTGGTTAACAATTATCAGATTATTTTATTCCATTACAACAACAATTATAATAGGGAGTTTAATCGTTTCTGTATTAGTAGTGAGTGCATAAGAGAAGTTTTACTTTTAGTATTATTAACCCCATCTATCAATTGTCGATGACGAAAAGTGAAACTCGTATCTTACTATAAAAGCAGAAATGCTATAATATGCCCAAAATCGGGACCAAGTATATATTGAAGGTATTAAACAATATAATGGATTTATTATTTTCTTACTGAATTCCTTTATAGTGTATTTATATCGCAGGGAAATGGCAAAAACAGAGATTTGAACAAATCTCTAAGGGATATGACCAAATCACGCAGAATGTTAAAATGACGAATTTAATTTGTCATTTGATCAAATCCCTGAATCTGTTTAGTGAAATGACGAAATCTGCCAAAAAAGGCAAGTCGTTTTTTCATTTCACCAGATTTGTTTAGTGATTTAAAATACAATTGTTTCGATTGAAGGTAAAATCCCTGAAGTACGTCAGTGAGTTGCCAAAATGGTCTCGCAAAGTCAACCCGTTTTGTCTTTTCACTAGATCCGTTCGGTAAAATGATTAAGAGACTTTATCATATCACTGAACGTGTCTAGTGAAATGGTAAAACGAGTTGACTTTGCGAGTTCGTTTCGTCAACTCAATGGCGTGTTTCAGGAATTTTATCAAATTACTAAACATATCTGGTATGATGATAAAACGAGTTGTCTTTTTGGGCTGATTTCGTCATTTCACTGAACTGATTCAGGGATTTGATCAAAAGGCTGATTTTTTCTAGGCAAATGATAAAATTGATTCGCCATCTTCATCCTGCGTGATTTCGTCATATTCCTTAGAGATTTGTTCAAATCTCTGTTTTGGCTATTTCCCTGCGACATATATATAAATATACAATCTATTCATTTATTCATTGCTCATATATGTACTTACCAGAAACCTTGTGACGTTGTATATCTGTAGTCGATTACGAAAAAGATCTACTTTTTATGAAAAACAAAACTACTATTAATATGACAGCCTTTTCCGGTCAGTGAGACTGTTTTTTAAATTCACGATTCTTTTATTCATGATTATACTTCCGCGCAAATATTCAATTGCCTTTATTTGCAGTTTAATAATCTTTTGTATAATAGTACATATAAGAAGATGTCCTGACTGATCATCAACGCAGAGCTGCAACTACTGAATCAAGAAACATTTGTTTTACAATGTGGTACTTTTATACAACGTAGGCAAGCAAGAGGTATGGATTTTCTGAAACGCATATGTCTCCTAATGGATTAAATATGGGTTAAAAGGTAGAATGGGGAGTATTTTTTCTTTAAAGTACGAGATTGATACTTTGCAAAAGAGTCTTCAGCAAAAGTGAAGAAAAGTGGATTCACCGTTTTTTTAAACTCACTCCCTAAAGGGGTTAAATTGAGATTGATAGTATTGGGAACTAGTACATTTTCCAGATAGATATCGACCAATTCGTGAAAGAACTACTTATTCGCAATAAGTTAAGAAAAGTAATTTTGCCACCTTTAAAACGCATCCCCTAAGGGGGTTAAATAGGAGATGAAAGTATTTATTGGAAATTTTATATTTGAAGTGAGATAACTGAGGCTTTTCCATGTGCAGTTTAGGGCCAAGATAAATATACGCCAAAAGTTTTAAAAATATGTACACACCAACTGTCATAGTAATAAGAGTTTTGCACATACGAGTACGTATATTAATGGGATTTTTTGGTTCTTACCTATATTTGCCCTTGACTGGTAGGTAACTACTGTATATTAAAAGATAAGAAAATAATTGTAACCGTCTCTTAAACTGAGAGTTCGAGAGTAATTTTATTTTTCAATTTAACCTAAGAAAACCAATTCTACTGTTTTTAAACCCCATCACCAGAGCAGGTTGTATTGGGGTTGAAGTTTGTGTTATATATTAAAATTAAAAATAGGGGTTGAAACATTGCACAAGGCATTATTGTTAACGGTACAGGTTTCGTATTTCATACAATGTATGATTTAAAATGAAATTAAAATAAACTCGGAAAGAGAAATCAAACATTGACGATACGTACATAAGTTAATAGTCGCAGTAAGCTGGTAGTTAATATAGAGATTAACATCGATAGTGAATACAATACATCTTTATTCGTATATGACCATATAGGTATACAATTTCGCTCGTTGCTTAATATACCGCATTCCCGAAATACAGGATTTTGCAAAATATCGGATTATCAATATATCACACTCTTAGCTTTCCCGTTACATCAGGTTATAAAATTGAAAGGTACTCACGGAACTAAATCGTTTTAAGATTGTCCTATACTGAAACTTGGTATAGTGGGAATGTGATAAATCAAGAATGTGGTATTATGTGAAATCTGGTATTTCGGGAATGCGGTATATTAGCAACGAGCGTACAATTTACCATAAAATATCAACTATACATAGAAAGAAGCTATTTATAGATTATAATTGGCAGGAAGTTCATTCGTGCCTGAATAGATGATATTTATAAGGTGTCATTATTTAAGCAACACAGCCAGCTAATCACTATATAAAAGTATCGTTGCAATTAGCAAGATTCCGAAAAACGTAACCGCGTTTATTACCTCTATAGAAGGCATTGAGGCTGTGTTTCTCTATCCCATAAAGCTGAGAGTAAGTTTCGCACTTACGTCAATCAGTGCGTAGCTTGAGCATATCATAGTGCGCCAACCGCCGGATTAATTTAATGAGAGGGTCTGACTTCTGAGCCCACATTCACGAGCATTAAATGAATTTAATTCAAAATTCATAATTAGAACACTTGTTAGCATTACGATATGTTATGCACTTTCAAAAGGCTCATTATTGTCGGCAAGATGTTAAAAATCTTATCCTTTATATGTTGTAGTGAGTATGGACTCTTTAGTTAGCGAGTTTCCTTGTACATGCATTAACGTGCATTTTAATGATGCCGAGCCACTCGGAGTGGGAACAAAAAGCGAGCGCATCGCTCATTTGGTAAACGGATTCCCACTCATCAGCAGCTGCAAAAGGTGCGACACATGACAAACATTTTTACCGCGCTATTATCCGCGCAAAACTCGCACTTTGCCGCGCTAACCTAAAGCGTTGCCGCCCTCAATGATCCACTACCGACGCAGACGTTTCAATGCGTCCTAAAACCACAAATTAAGAGACAATTCACACCGCGCGTAGGTATAACCACGTATAATTTTTTCACTCGCAGAAAGTAAACGACAAAAGCGAAAGCACAGATAAAAGCGGTTACACGTGACGCCTCTAGCCCGTTATTAAAAGATATGCAAAGCTGCGCGTATATAAGCGTAGAGACATTGTGAATGATACAGAAGGCTCCGCACACGGAAATATGAAAGGGGTAATTGCGGCTACGTTCACAAAAAGCTAGCTGAAAACTAAAAGAAGCTGTTAGCGCTTAAGTCTAGAAGCAATCCGACAGGCGTTTAACATATAGCTGCGGCGTGTACGAGCGGCGTGTATTTATTCAGGGTGCCGCGAGCCGCGGAGACCGCGCAGGTCCACGCGCGATACAATGCACACTTCTCGCACAATGTCTTGCCGCAAGGATGTGGAGTGCGCTATCAAAGGACGACGCTAATGATTTCAACATTTTTCACTCACGACTGTATGAAGATAATGCTTTAAACAGAACGTTGTAAACAGGACGTGTTGCACTTTATCTAGATAACGACACCATTATATCTATAACTTACTGTGTCCCGGATGAATAGATCTGGCTTGACTTACCTGAAAAAAAAAAGCATTGTTATAATTTGGCAATGTCTACAGCGTATACCTTCTTCGGTACAAATCAAAGAAGGAAGCGAGGCCAGAGGAAGATAATTTAAAATAAAAAATATTAATAAAAATCACACGCCGGTGAAGGGTAATTTTTTCCAGCGTAAGCGCAAGGCGACTGCAGCCGTAGCATGAGATCTTCTGACCAAGGTCAAGCATGTCCTGTCTTGCACGCCTGCAGTATAGTTTAATAAGTTATCCGTCGAAGCTCTCAATGCGATACGAACTATGATAAATATAACAATAGTCCCACAGTGTTCTAGCCTTAAATGCGTCGAAGGAAAACTTTAAAATTAGATCTTATTAAACAGTATGTGAATCTACCCACACATCTAATAATCGTTGTAGTTCGACTAAAATACAAACAAGTTACTTCTTTAATAAAAAGTCTTATTGCTAACCGGCGTCGGTAGCAATGTGGCCGTGTCCAGTCAGATATTATACGAAATTACGTACCTATATGTCCCGGACCGCTCGTTCTACATCCCGAAATTAAATTACTTAAATGTAGAATTTTACATTAAGTTTTGTGTCCACTTAAAGTATGCCTTGCCCGCTGGAGATGGACCGGGCTCTATGTAATTAGACCAATTTAAATCTTAATTAATATTAATTGTCCGACGTCGGAACGAATCTGTCGTATAAGGACTTTCGGAGATAAAAGTATTTCGGGCAAGTCTTTATTTATTTGAAATAGTATATATTTTATTGAATTGATGAAGATCAAGTTTGGTTTATGTGGAAGGTAAATAGTTGCGAGCACGCAGCTCGTCGTCCGGCGCTCGCCGTATTCGTGCAAGAGCGACGTAACGGCTTAAGACTTTTCCTACTGAATGTACGGTAAAATAACACTGACTTTTATCCACGCCGAGTTCATTGTTGCCACAATACAATACGATGCCCTGTTAGTTCTCTTAATACGGAAGTTAACATTTATTATTCTATTAAATTATAGTCATTACAATGAAACGGTCTATTATGTGACTACATATATGAACGTTCACGAATGAATTCTTAACGTCCGTACATTATAAATATATTATGTAAGTAGGCAATACGGCGTTACTTTGTTGAGTAATTTAGATAAGTTATTTTGTCTGTTTGTTTTCCATTGTCGTTAAGAAATGTGTCGTATTATTTTGGATCTACGAAATGTACTAAGCTAATACAAAGTTTCCTTGAAGTTTCAGTGTCAAATTCCCAAGTAACATTAATCGTTATAAAATAAACGTTATTAATGGACAACAATCCGTAAATATAAATGAAATTGGGGACAAGATACCAAAGTGCAAACAAACGTCTATTACGCGGTATGAGTATAAAGTATCAGTAGAAGAGAGTACACTTTAGTCGACCGACCTTACCGATTATATTAATGCAACTGTGTAGTACCACGCAGAACGTAGCTGACCCCTATCCCCATGGTCTCCTCATTTCTCACTCCCCGTTCTTTCGCCACTATGTTATTATTTTAATTTACGCCCGCTCGTTTTATTGTTTTTGTAACGCGAAATGCACCTGTAGTAGTAGATAGTACTAAGTAGGTTGAACAGATGTCGCCTTTTTGCCACAATAACGGCACGCTTCTTGCGCGGTGAGACAATGTAGTCGGTTTACCCACACACTTACTCGCTTGTCGATGTCGGCACTCACTCGCGCCTGACATGGAAAGCAGGAAAGGCGTTACGTTAGGTTAACATTCCGCTATACCCGATTATTGACGTGTCAGCATTAGCATGTGAAACACAGGCCATTGCGTCTCAACTTAATCTTTGCCGAGAGCGCGCATTCAGTGAAACTTTGTTTATTAGTAAACAAACTGATCTCGCAACGAAATTATCATGAATGTTATATGGTTAATTTTAAAGTTTCTTCTATTATGTCAATAATTTTAAATTTCTTATAATTAATAAAGAATGTCATCTACAAATTATACAATCCTATTAAGGTATTTTGATTTTACTTTATTTTCGCTATATTATTTTTATAAGGAAAACAAGTTTTTGTCATACGATAATCTCTTAATAAATGATTTAGCCTGATTGGCCTTAAAAATCTTATCAAGTATCGGAACAGTTTTAACGTAGATAAATAGAAAACATATCATATTTAACACGGATACGGATCTTCCACGACGTCGAAAGGCTTTTAGCTTTGGAAGCTCGTATTCAGTAGGTGCAATGTACATCGTCCTAGTGCACCCCAACGCAATGATCGCAGTTCTAGCTAAATCCTTGATGAGACTATATTAATTGATTTATTTTGAATGGTCCGCAACTACCTAAGATATAAAGTAGATATGTATATGTAATGGTCGAACGACAAGAGGTTGGAATTAATTTCATCTTTAACGATCGTGGGCCTGCCGAATAGAGATGGGCTGTCGTAGTAGGTAATCAGAATCAGTGAGTTGAAAGGAATAAACTCAGTACTAGCCTGAAGAATAATACTTAAACCAACCAATTACTACTAAATACGGCTGTTACTTACGCAGTTTTTCCTAAAGACTCATCGGATTGGATGAACGTGTGTATGCAAGCGTTTTAAACGAGTATTTAAAATCGTGAAACTCAATACGATCGCCAGATTATTAAACGTTATTTAAGCTGATCCGAATCTGTATTGCTAAAACACTATAATATGAGCGACTTGTCACGACCGAGTGCAAAAGTCAACGCTACTGATACGTACCTATTTATTTTTATTATATGTAAACAAACCGTAAGCTTGATAACACAGCTAAAATATATGTAAGTAGGTATTCGAATATTTAATTTCCTGGAAAATATTTCGCACATACGAATAGTCGAGACTAATCACATTAACTATATGAGAAGGACCCTTAAAACAAGGACAGACTTCGTCCTTTCCACCCAGGAACAGCTCCATTGCCTGTTAGTGTGATGAGTATACAACTTTAATAGGGCTGTATCCTTTCGACAAACTTTAGCATAAAATCATTGATATAGATATTTTTATCTTCATATAGTTTGCCGGTAGACCCAGACGATCATTGTAACAAATGAATTGTTTAAACATTAAACGAAATCAGAGGTGCAGCAGTCGCTCACTAGTTCGACACGGCATAATGAGTGCCGGGGAAAATGGACCGCAACGTAAAATGGACACTAATGAAAAACAAACAATACCAAGAAAATTGTCGACACATAAACAGAGTTCTAAGCTCGCTAAGTGCGGCGTTAATTATTAGTTTAAGTATTCATAAAAACGTTCTCCTTTACACCGACCCTCGAGGCGGAAGCCGGCAAAAAGTTTTATTTCGTCTTTATGGTAGCGAGACAGCTGGCGTTTGGACACCCCACACACGGTCGGCGAGCATACTCGCGCACACGTTTAGTTAGTGCAATACTCGGCGATTATACGGCGGCGCGGCGGCGGCGTTAACATGCACACAATTGGAAACATTCAGTTTCACAATTGTGCATTTTATATCTTTTGGTGATAATATACGTTATGTCTACTTAGAATCTATAATATCTTATTTGTATATCGAAATAATTCTTAGATCTAATTTTTTGAACATTGGCGTCAATTAATTTTTATTTTGGTCAACAATTATTAGTAAGAAAAATAAACATAAAAACATGACCTTAACAGCTAACTTTCAATATTTTCTTTTAAATCTATTTAATACAGGAATTGGACAAATATGTGACGTCGGGTGTTTAAAAAAATAAATCCAAAGGACAATTCGATATAAAATATAAAAAACCGGCCTAGTACGAGTCGGACTCGCGCACCGAGGGTTCCGTACAAAATATACGCTACAAATAGCTATAGAATATATACGAAAATCCAGTGTTAGCAAAGCCCTACTTCTAAGCAAAATGTATGCGGTGCTAAATCATTTTATATTTGTTACTGATATAGACAGACAGATATTAAAAAAAATGTTTTTTAGACTTATTTTGTTGATTGTGCTAGAGCTTCCTTCATACCAAATTTCAAGTTTCTACAACACTTGGAAGTACCCTATCAATTTTAAAAAAGGTTCGGATTATACCTACGTGTTTTGCGGCATAAACGGCCGTATCTTTATTTAGCGTAAACTTAGAAGTTTGATTTTTTCACAGCTGCAGGGGACCGTAGACTTGAGTATATAGTCTTTATTTCAACTGGATACCTCCACGCGGTCCCGAGATGAAGGGTCTTGACAGACAGACAGACGGACGGACAACAAAGTGACCCTATAAGGGTTCCGTTCCGCAAGAGTGCAGTTTTATGTCGTATTGTATTTTAGATTTATTATTTCAAAACCTTCATGTGAATTTGCATAATTTGCGCGACTGCTGTGTTAATTGTTACCCTGGATTAGTCAGAAAAACTACTTTTTGAAGTAAAAATGTGGGTACAAACGATTGACGTGCACAAATGTCACATTGAGGATTTAAAAAATTATACCTAAAAACCGGCCAGGAGCATGTCAGACCATGCTCAGTGTAGGGTTCCGTAGCCGTTAAAACAAAGAAACGCACTACAAAAGTTCACCAGCAAAAGAGCGAACTTCGTGGCACTTACGTGATTTTGGTGAGAAGCGCAGTTTTTCGACAATAACTCAAAAACGGTATATCCGATCATGTTAGAAGAATTTTAGCTAAAAAAATCTGCTTCGGTTACATGTATGGAGTGCCCTCCCTAGAAATATTTATATTCGTTAATTAACCAAACTAAGTAGCGGCTTATACAAGACACCTACTCCAAATTTTAGCAATACCTACCTTGTAAATAGTTTTTGAGTAAAAATCCTGTGACACACGGACGGACTTGTCAAAACTATAAGGGTTCCGTTTTTGTCATTTTGGCTTATTTTTATGTCGTAGGTATTGTTTTCGGGGTTCCGTAGCCAAAATGACGAAAACGGAACCCCAAAAACAACACCTACGACATAAAATAAGCTATCGGAATTCTGAGATGGCATTATATGTACTACTATCGAGTAAAAATCAGGGGGCACGGCAGTGCCCCCGCCAAGTCGAGCGCGAAGCAAACACTGCCGTACCATCCTTAACTGGAACCATTTCGCCTCATTTTCAGGCCCCTATTTGAGAACCTCTGGATAAGACCAGAACGCAGAAATTTTCGTCATCCAGTAAGCTATAATCACATACTTAAAATCCAAAAATTCAAGTCTGTAGGTCATTTCGTTCCGAAGTTAAGCGAAAGCAAAGTTTCGCATTTATGACACTCACTCAGTCATGATCATCAGAATAGAACTAGTACTTCCCATAAACTCATAGAGCTGAAATTTGGTACAGAGTTAGGGTTTAATGGCCACATACAGGGAAAACTATAAAACTAGGATAATCGAAGATCTGGAGTACCTGGTGACCCTGATTAGAAAACACAAGAGCCCAACCAAACTATTAGAGATCGACATACCGCCTTTACAAAAAATATTCAACTTGGTGGGCCGCTTCATGTGATGTCCAAAATCGAAGGGTAATGCCCACGTTTCTACAAAAAGAAGTGAAATCCCACCAAAAACATTCTGTAAAAAACTAGCCAAGTCTCGATGGACTTGGCTAGTTTTTTACAGGTCTGCTTCTTTATCTCTAAAAAGTAATGAAATCTAGACAAAGTCGTGCCAAGTCTAAGGTTCTTTACTGCGTTTTTTTTTATTATTATAGTTAATGTTGTGTGACTTGGCCGTTGAAAGGTACACAAGGGTACAAAATCAGGTGCTCCATGACACCGTCCGACGTCCGACCGTCAACGATTGGTGCAATGGTGTAGATACTTAGTGTTCACAATTGACTAGCGAATGATTTCAGTACTTAAGTATTTGCGCTCTGTCACATTGTAGATGATTAAAAATTTACCAAATGTTTTAAATTAAAATGGTCAAGATCCGATAACTAAAGCGTATAGCAAATGTCAACTTATCAATATCATATTAATTCTTTTATTGTCTTTACACACACGGAGGAAAAAAAACATAACCTATTTTTTCAGCGTAGTAGGGTAAAAAGTATCCTATAATTATTAGGAGATACCCGTGTGCCAAAATTAGTTGAAATCCGTTAAGCCGATTTGGCGTAATGAAGCGCGTAACGACACATACAAACTTACAAAATGTATATATATCGATTCAGTGACCTCGAAATAGTCCATTACATTATTTTTTTTAAAAATATCTTCAATGTACAGACATTTAATTTTAACAACTTTATAATAGTAGATGATGCCTAGAGGTCGGAATAGGTAGTTCCTATTAACCAAAACTTCGCGGGAGGACGTAATTAAAAGTAATTATAACCACTAAAAAATATGTTTTTCTTATCGAATGCTACATTTCCCGAATGAATTATTTGACGACCGGTTTGGCTCAGTGGGAGTAACGTTGCCTGCGAAGCCGAGGTCCTGGGTTGAAATCCCGGTAAGGGCAAATATTTGTGTGATGAGCACAAATATTTGTTCCTGAGTCTTGGGTGTTTTCTATGTATATAAGTAATATATCTATTAAATATATCGTCGTCTAGTACCAATAACACAAGCCTTATTGAGCTTACCATGGGCCTAGAGCGATTTGTGTAAAATTGTCCCGTAATATTTATTTATTTACAATACTGAATACGCATAAATTCACTCTCAGGCTCATGTCTACGTCGGACGATTGTATTGTATGTCCACTTTTCAGTTGTCGACGTATTAGAATTTTCTGCATTAGATACCTATTTGGTTTTCATGAATAACCTGACCTGGGCGATTTAAAATTACATATTTTGATATGAACTAATCCGCCATTCAATAAAACAGATAATTGTGTTTGGTGGTTATAACCACTCTTAATTAAGGTCTCCCGCGAAGATTAGGTAATATGCACTACTTATTCGGACCTCTGATTTGATGCCGCATATCAAATGTTCAGCATACATGATAAAAAAAATACCAATACATCATGAGATAAAGAAAATAAAAACGTAAATATCTAAATGACTTTGAATTACATAATTACTAAGGTACGCATATTTTGAGACTTACTTAGAAAATCAAATTTAATCTTTTCTTTGGAGTCCGTATAATTCAATAACTGTATAGCACCCATAAAGTTAAACACAGTTTTTCGCGACCGAATTGCCAAAATACTTCATTTTCATATAAATCTGTTACGCCTACTCAAGACTGTCACACCTAGTAGCACATTATAGAGCGTTTTCAGTGCTCAGTAAGATTGCTGAACATTGACTTGAAATGATTTTCTGACTTTTAGAGTAGGTACTCTATTTGTATTAAAACCCACATTGACATTTGATGCTTACGATAAAAGAATCGATTGTCACCCAAGCACGTCATCACATATATTATTCTATATTAAATACGTTTTAGTCCATTATATGATGGCAAATACTTAACCGTTGTCCACGCTTATTATTATTATTTATACGGCGCTTAGGTGTTCCAACCGTGGTATTTGCCGGAGCGGAAGCCTGGCGAATCAAGGCATATATAAAAGAGCCCGTGTGCCCTATTTGCGGAGTAAAGTTTTGAATGGCAGCTAAAGTGGTCAGTCACAAGTCGCAACTGCGAGTTTGTGGGACGCCGCATCGCTTCGCCTCGTCCTGCATGTGCATATGGCTACCTACTATGTTGTTCGATTACTCTTTACAATGTCTGTACGGTGTTTATAATACGAGCTCAACGCTTCAATGATCACTAGTCGGGTTATTATAATGCAAAAGTATTGTTGCGTGAATAATAAATATAATAATAAAAAATAGGATTTCAACTTAAATGCTTGAAATATAACATAATTAAGTAGCGCCTTAAGTGAGAAGTCACATTCAGAGTGATTAACTTTTCCGCACGAACGCGCGCTCGAGACTTTCATTATATGGGTATTTATTTACTTGATATTTTTATAATACATTCCATCACGACGGACGAGTTCTTGATAAATGCACTATATTTTATTTTTTGCCGCTGGTCAGAATAACAGGGCTTATAAATAAAACATTATAAATGTGGTGTGGCGGCCTGTCTCTAAATGATATACTACTGATGGTTCACACCAAGGATAAAATGATCTCATAATAACGTCTTCGGGACTGTACATTAATTTTATTGATAATTTTAATGATAATATCACCGTGACCTAAACTTTAACCATACCCTTTTACATTCAAATAAAACGGGGAAAGAGAAAACAGATATCAATCAAAGTTTGGTTTGCTTATAGTTTCGTATGGTTACCTAAGTATTAAATACTCGTAAATTTCATGAATTAAAACTTCATTATTCGTTACCCGATTATGAAAGTTTAGATAAGTTGCTCCGCTATTCTAATTTAACACTTGGATACTGACACACAAATATTGTATAACTATTTGTATTTTACTTATAAATAAAAACCTCGATACAACATTAAAATACATAGGTAGGTATAGTTGGGTTGCTTTGCTTAACACTACCTTTGCCAGGAAATGTCTGAATATGCGTCTCAACTTGAAACCAGAACAATGTAAACAAATACATACAGATATAAAGAAAATTACTTTTTACAGGGTACATTGAACCAGTTTAATTAGTCTATTGTTCGCTGAAGCGAAAACGCATTTTACCTTCAAACAGATACGATGGTTTTCAAGAAAAACTAAATAATTGTAATACTTACATGCGCAAGATTGGAGCAAGCGCAAAATTCTTTTTTTTTTTCATAATTAGATCAACCCTACTTATATAACGACGTGTTATTTATGTAACTGGCATTTAACGATGGATGGTTAAACAAAAAATTAGGTCGTCGTCAAGTTACCTGAAGTGTAAACATAATATTACAAAGAAGCCAAATCACATTCGTGTACAATATGATGTAGAATTTCAAAAAATTTACGTAATGTCGCGACTGTTGCGGCAAAAATTAACGCCGACGCTTGGTGGACGCAAACAATAAATTTTTTATATTAGTAGATGACTCGCACACAAGCGCAGTCACAATGTAGCCGGCGGCAGGAAGGTCGCGGCTATTAATAAAATGGAATAAAAATAAAATGTAATTATAATTATTTGCCCGCATTCGTGCCGGGCGCGGGAACGTATCGATAGCGGTGGAATAGTGAGGGGAACAATAAAATATACTTTAATTAGAGTCGATGTTGCCGGTTCGGCAGGACGTCGACCCCGTGACGCGCACCCAGGACACTTCATCCTTATGTTTGCATTACAGAGCTCGCTTAATCTGAACTAAGACACGCTCCTTCACCGCATCTGTCATACTAAATGTGCGCCCACACTTGTATCATTTGCTCGTATCCGATCACCGTGGCGTGGCATGACTGCCTATCGCGCTGCTTGGACGCTCACTGTCGGCGCGGCGATCACGCCTGAGCTTGTCCGATCTAAGTGTGTGATACGCGTAGCAACATGGATTTCGAGGGATCGACTCGGCGCAACGTCCAAACGCGTGATTGTGACACACGATCATGCCACGGGACGAAGATCTGATCGGGCAAATGATACAAATGTGGACGCACCTTAACCTGCACGAGCTCAAGCCTCTTAACGCTCATGGGCGGCCACAGGGTAGGCTAACACTAAAAGACTCGCCTCATGCCATATGGAAGACAGTTTCGTAAAACAAAATTGTAATTTGCTGGAAAGAATAATGTTATTTAGATATATATTCGTGAGTATAATGTTCATAACACCTAAGACTTGAAGCATATATTTAATAAATCTAACTATAACTTTGATGGTCCGAATTATGACAATGCATACAATATATACTTAAGCATAAAATAAGTTTGCCGAATATTTCTGGTAACAGTTCGTTTTTTATTCTGAGGGATGTGATCGTGTCGACGAAGCCCCGCTTCGGGGTGCTTCTATTTCTGCTCTGAGGGACGAAAGGTAACTTACGAACCTAACCAGGGCCAAAAATGTTTGTTTAGATGTTTTTTTTAACGCGGGGCTTGCCCCCGAGCCCCCCTTGTGGCAGGCTTCGCCCCCGTCCCCCCTTTGTGCTTTCTGCGTTTTCTTCAACTTTCTTTGTGCAATCAAAATTATGCCAAAATAGAGGGAACCCTATTATATCCTGCAATCCTTATACTATGAAATATTATGTATAAAGATCGTTGATAAGGTATCAGTGTTATATAAAAAAAACATTATATACAGTAAATATAATGTAAATTGACTGTTATTTCTTATTAAAGTATTGATCTTGTACTTATAGCTAACGTTCATTACATCTTGTGAATGTTATTAATGTGAAATTATACATAGTGTTGTTATATCCCGTGAGTCTCACTCATGTAAAATGGGAAATCTATGAAACTCCTATATAATAAATATAATAACTATATGAATACACCTATCCACCTGTACCTGAACGTACGCTTGTTAGTTTTAAATTTATTCACTATGCTAATTAGTTTACGTTCTTTGCAAACTTTCAGAAAGAGTTGAAACCGCACACGGATCCAGTCGTATATCAGAGTTAATGAGCGTCAACTCAGTGTCAAGGGCGCCGGTGCACGCGTCGGCGCAGGACGAGATTTCATTAGGGATCACACGACGGTCCGCCGCCCGCGCCGTGCGAGTGCTCCTCTCGTAGGCTTATGGCTGTACTACGCCGGAAGTTTTAAAAATCTCTGTCGCACGTTATTCATATATCGCAGTCTCCATTAAGTGAAATTATACGCATTAAGAAATAAATTTTAACTGTATTTTCTCATGGTGTAACCGTGAGACACCCTGTAATAAACATTGCGGCAGATGTACCTAAGAGGCATCATTTTGTCATGGTTAGGCGTCACTTATTCACAGAAAAAACATTATTTTCACAGCAAAAATTTATAGTATTTCTCTTGAAAAAAAAAACGTATTACGAGTCTAAAGTTTGGATTGTTTCTTGTATTACTTTACAAATTATTTCAAAGATATTATTTTAAAGTTATTAACTAGAATCTACTATTCTTTAATTAGGGCTTTTTGAAAGAATCCGTTAAAATCCTGAATGCGATTAGATAATTATTCGAGCGACGTGGACGAAAATAATACGCGGGTTAATAGGATCAGTGTATTCGTGTGATTCGTAAATTTAGTTGATAGTAATTTTATATAACTTTTACTATAATAAACAGTTTTTTCCTTCTACGATTAAATAATTAATAAGCAAGTAATTAATACAATGTTTAGTTATCTACCTCTTAAGTTGAGTCTGCGGAAAATAGTCTCAAAACTTACATTTAGCTATTTTTTTCCACCGCAAAATACCGGGTCCATTATGCACTCGGACATTGTTACAAACCGTGTTTTGTCTGTGCAATTGCATTATCATATTGGTAGAACCCACACTGAAGCGTATTTTTATAATTCGGTTATGTCGTTTTAGCTATATTTCGTAAAAATTGGTGCATACGATTGTACACTTCTAAAATATGCATCTCGCACGTGGTAGGTACATTTACATTCGAAAATACACATTTTTACCTATAGTATACGAGTATTATCCACTAGTTGATTTTGTTGTCACTGTTGCTGCAGTTACAAAATATATTTATATTTTAACTAGCACAAGTTTTATCACTGCACTAATAAAAACATTATGTTGTCATCGTACAGTCGCCAGTATCAATATCTGCCATTAAAAAGCGGGCGAAAATATCTGACACGTCTTAACGGGCCTAGAAATAGAGTCGTGTCAGATATTTATGCGCGCTTTGTTATAGCAAATTTTTATGCTGGTGACTGTACTCAAAACTCAGCCATATTTCATTCACACGTACATTACCTATACGTAATTTCCAATGGTTGCAGGTTGCTTGCAAGTCTACGCAAGGGTCACATAATAATTGTGTTATTTAGGCACTGGTCCCACTAAGGGCGGGGAAGCGATCAGCTATCGGCGATTTTCTCGCCCAAGAAACGAACAAACGATATAGATCCTGTGTTAATAAAAGAGGCACATATAATAATAGTTCATCGCTGGCTGTTCACACTGCATGCGAAAACTCTCATATATGTATCTCTTTTATTGACACGGAGTCTACGTCTATTGTGCGTTTCTTGAGCGAGTTGGGCGAGAAAATAGTCGATTGTTGCTCGCATTCTCGCCGGCGGTGAGACTATAGTTAGTGCCTTAACAAATTTATTGAGATTGCAGAATGCGACATGAATTAGCAACTATTGATTTCTAGTAGATATTTATGTTTATAAGATAGTAACTAATCATACAGATCACGAAAATAAACATAAATTGGATACTAGTAAAAGCACTCTGCACTAGCATTAAAACTGTATCTCTCCTCCCGTATTTAGTCGTCACTAAATATTTTATGGCCAACTAGCTTCTGCCCGCGACTTCGTCCGTCTTAAATTCGTTTATCGCGGATAAGTGTATTTTTCCGGGAAAAAAAGTAGCCTATGTCCTTCCCCGGGACTCAAACTATCTCCATATCAAATTTCATCCAAATCGGTTCCGCGGTTTAAGCGTGAAGAGGTAACGGACAGACAGACAGACAGACAGACAGACAAACTTTCGCATTTATAATATTATATTAGTATGGATATTATTTTATCGATGTTACAACATCTCAGGCAACACATTGTGATCGTAACTCATGCGCACATTTTACTGGAAACTAAGCTAATAAATCAACTAAAACAAATTATAAAACACTCACAAAACCGTGTATCCCTATAATGACATACAAAAATTTTACGCGCGAGCGAAATCACCCGTGTGGAACAATCCGACTCCCACATACCTCATTTGTTACAAGCCGCATTATAATCACATATTGTGTCGAATAATAAATAGGAAAAGCGACAATACAGATAATGAGCAACAAATGGGTATCTAATAATGAAATTGTATTGAATAAATATTACGCTTATTACGTGTTTCTCGGTTCGGCGGACCGTTTAATAGCGCGTCCCTTTATCCACCGAGGATGCTCCGCGGCGCGGGCGCAGCTCTCGCCTCTGAAGCTCTTACGACTGAGTAAAACACAATTTTGCATATCAAATCTATTAGATAGGTCATCGATGCCTTGTATGTACAGTCAGCAACAAATAATCTTTTGGTTGCTATTGCTACAGATTATTTGTGACTGTACAAACGATAAAAAGTTTAAAATAAATGAACTTTTTTTAAAAATAAAACCGACTCCAAGAAAAACTAAAAGGTAAAAAAATAACGCCATAATTCAGTTTCTTCAAATTACTTACAAGTAACCGTTTGTATACTCAATCTATACAGTATATACAATTAATCTTATTTTGGCGTCGGTGCCACATAAAGAATGTGTAAAATATTGAAAATTGACGATTTTAGTAAGTTGTGACACGATGGCACCGACTCCATCTAAAATAAGATTAATTGTATAACAGTATATACAATTAATCTTATTTTGGAGTCGGTGTTTATTTATTTTACACTTTTTAGTTAATCGTTACTTAAAAGTGTATCTCGTGACGATTCGAACAAGCCCAAACACGGCTAGGATACATTATTTTATTACATAGATCTGGTGCCTACCTTCCGGCTCCATCATCAAATCAATTCGATGGTACCATTCTCATCAGGAACATTTAAATTTGTGACTATGAAGTTGCTTAGCTAAATTAATCAAGATATTTTGTCGCCACCCGTAAATCATTTATCATTGAGGAGTTCCGATGGCATTCTGTGGTCTTCTGCATCAGTTCCACTTCACCAATTTACACTTTCTGAATGCAAATGCTTATTATGTTTCTTATAATACCAAAATCGCTATATGTATGCCTACAATATTTGAGGAGTTCCTTCAATTCCTCATGGATTCCATCATCAGATCTTCACCAAAATTAAATGGGACCAACTTGAAAGTACCTTCTATAAAATCAAAACAAAAGTCTTCGAGTAATCGGTGAAAATCCATAAAAAAAAACTTTCCGTCGAATTGAGAACCTCCTCCTTTTTTTGGAAGTCGGTTAAAAAGACAGTTAAATGATCACTGGCAGATAACCTCATTGTATCGTTTCGAACAGATAGTTTAAGTATGTCCTCGATGGTACTCATAAATAATACCATATTTTGTGCTAAAACTGTTAATTTTAGTAAATTATATTCGAACTGACATTCCTAAACACATATTATGAACACCACCATCAATTATAAGTTACTCCATCAATTAAATGCGTGTTGTCACCTCAAGCTAGCTGTCAGCACTAAGACTTATCGCATGTAGCATATATCCTTAAGAGGTGCATTCTTTCCTTTTTAAAAAAAAATGCTTGTTATCCTGCAACATATTTATATTTCACGCGGCCCGTGTGCACCATTCATATTTTTTATATAATAATATTCTCGTTTAATTGGACACATGTCCATGTATGGGCAGGGTTTGGCGAGCCTCTCCATACGAGTTTGTTGCCATCTACTTCTACCTGTCTCTCATCCATAATAATTGTAATTACTGTAGAGACTCAATTATCCGGATTCGCGATTACCCGGGTCGGCAGCCCCGCGCTAGTCGGCTCGCAGTCCTGGACGGCGCGTACACGGGCATGACGCGCCGATAATTAACATCTTACGATATTTTTCAATTTTATCAGCATCATTCTTGTCTCACTTACCTGAATGGATACAATGTAACCAATGCGAGCCGGCATTGTCAATGTAAATACTAATCCATGCAAATGTTACTCCACTTGTAATAGTACGCAAATACGTTGCATACCGATATGTGGCAACAACGTCCCTTCGTTTTGAAGCATAACGAAGACATTTGTTTAGGGCGAGAGCAGGGCCGACACGATTTTCCACTGCCAGAACACGCCTTGGCAAGACAAGAACGGTCGAATGCCAAATCTAACCACACATGATGTTTATATGTGTTCCGTTTTAACACTAATGTACTTTTTACTTCTAACTTTTTTCACTGTGGAATCCTAAATTAACAAAATTCGTTCGTAGACTGTTGGGAGTTCATTTCTATTTTAATAACAAATCAATGGTAAATATATGGGGCAAATTAAAATGACAGATTTTTTATGAACATAAAAAACTGACTATAAAATTCCTAGCCCCCTTACAGGGTAAATGTGTGTGTTTTGTGGTGTCAGATATTATTGGATATAACTGTCAGTGAGGCTAATGGAAACAAGCGCAAACAAATCAGTCGATGGAAATTTTAACATAAACTCCAACGGCTTAATTACAGTTGCAAGGCCGCTACCAATTTAAGACGATCAATAGTTTGAACGCAAACAAAGTTTCCCATTCAGACGGTACCCAGCAAAAAGCACTTCCTACGGTCGTCTCTTGTATTTTTAATATCGCCCCCTGCTCCGACGCCAGCTTTAACATAATATAAAATTATAAACGATATGAATCACGATAATGTTGCGCGGAGCTGTGTGCGTGGCCAATTCACAAGTTTGCCGGGGCCGGGAGGTTCCCCCTCGGCCACCACTTCCCACCCTGCCCCCTCGCCGCGCGGGCAAAAAGAAAAGTTTTATTTTTATAAGACAAGAAATTTATTATGGCTGATGCCCGATGCCGGTTTCGCGTTTCTTCGGAAATAGAACGTAAAATGTTGCCCGCATCGATCCGGGCGAGGCGCGGTTGAGTTAAGGTTATGACAGAGTATTAGCAGCTTTAGGGGTAGTTCCACGTCACGCCACATCTATTCACAACTTTTCATCGCGAAAATCCATCAGGACCGCGTAGTAGCTTACAAACGCACTAGTCACGGGTAGGCATACTCGTATCTATAAACAAGCTATTCCTTTACCTCCCCAACCTCTTAGAAGTATACATAGTTTGATGAACATTTTTTTCTTTCTTTCTTACGAGTGTGTTTTTCCTATTAAACTATTTAGGTATTCGCTCAGATACTGGGTTGAGAAAGAATAAAGACAATACCGTTATGCCACTGCGTGTGTCGAGGCATTATGCAAAAATATAATTAAAGTAAGAATCATTATTATTGTGGCAGTCAATCCAGAGAAAAAAAATAGTGAAACATTTATGGAACAACATAGTAATAACGTAGTAGGCGTTGCCTTAAAAAGTAAATGAGAATGCAATAGACAAAAGACGTGATTAAGATATCCGACCGACTATAAAAACTTGATCCACGTATTACCCTAAAGTTGAATGTGTAATTGTGTATTCAGTTTTCTGTAGTACACTGAAAGGATAGACGTGTTACGCGGACTTGTTTTACAATCGCGGTTAGCGTAAGCGCCTTAAACGCGCTAAGGTTAGGCTTAGCCATAAGAGATTAAACGTACCGTATTACTGTCACGCATAGTGATGTACCGTTCCTGAAAAAAATCCCATGTTGTATTGGTATATTCCCGGCAAGGGCACGTCACTAGAACGCGTCTGCGGCGAGTTCTATAGAACGCAGAGTTCTTAACACTTTCAGGTGGCCGAATGACACAACTGCTTTTGCGAAGTTTATGCTGCCACTACGGAATCACATCCCCATACTGAACGGTCGGGCTTGGGAGATTACCAGATCGCTTGGTATAGGATAGGGACAGTGAACGTGTTAAGCCAGGCTCTGTATTCAGTATAGACACAGTTTATACTTAGCTGATTAGTATACTGTCTCGGCGAAAATGTACTGGACAGTACCTACCTAGCAACTTTTAAGTACCATCGTAAGTGCTGTCTTAAGAGGTTTTTAAGAGTATAACAGTTCCTATTGTTTTATTTATTCGATTTAAATAAAAAAAATGTAACATAAGTATAACACTCAGATTTAGAGTGTAAGATCATAGTACCTAATTAATGACTTACTAACAAGTATATCAAAAATCGTAAATTGCCTGATAAATTCTATTAACTTTATCAGGTTAATAGTGAATTTAGTTAAAGTTCGTTTATATTTTGTCCGGAGATTACAAAAAATTGCAAATCATCGTTGACAAGTATACATTAAATTACAATAATACACAGATATAAAGGAGTTTTAGTATGAAGCAGTCTTTGGATCGAATATCAAACATGAATTCAGCAGAACCGCAGTCGTGGTGGCTGTCGTTGTTCTCGCTATACTCGTAATAGCTTCTAACTACTACGACACACAAATTGGTACAAATAATCACGCATTAATCTTATTTTTATTCTGAATACAATTATTTCAGGTTCTATTCTGTTTACGAAGAGCATAGCAGAAGTTCCGAGAGGGGCCGAGCGCGACCGAACGTCGCCGAACAGCAGCATAATGGCAGTGCAAGCCGCAGACTTTGTCGGTAATTACTGGTGCCGCTATAATCGCGCTTAATTACAACTATACAACTCACAATCGCGCCCGTTTCAAGTATTCATTATTAATATTAATAGCAATAAAAACAGGTTTGCTCTCGATCCCGATACCGCGCCGCAGCGCGGCGTTGCGCCGGCCGCATGCCGCATGCCACATGGCATTCGCAGTCACTCGCTCATCACTGACCGTGTTCGCGGACAACTGGCTACTTCTTTCTCATTTGCAACACTTCATTGCAAAATTGCTTATATGTTTGGCTCGACACTTTTACTCTCATAGAACTACGGACTAGTCCGTTGGGAACAAAGTTACCTACATCCGTAAATTTGCGCATTGTTGATGCGATCCGATTACCGCCGAGTTTACCACAGTTTGTATGATAACTCGGTGCTGTTGTTTATCTGCCCCGTTTTACCTACTTTTATTTATCTACGTCAATAAAAATCCTATTTATTGCGTCGCCGCAACGTTTTTCATAACAAAAACATTGAAAATTTACGAAGACAGACGGAGCAACGCATAAAAATTACGTTTACTACATAAAATTTCATACAGAAATTTTATACAACATTTTATTTATCATCTAAATCGGCGTTTACGATGGCGAACAATGCCGCGCTCCGAACCAAACAAAAGTGGGACGCAAATAAAGAAAACAATAAAATTAGAATACATAAACACATAAAACGGCATCCAGAAATGTTCCCGTTGCGGGGCCGGCGCATGCGCCCCGGTCCGCACATTACATCAAATAAATTAAAATCAACTCCAACTGTAACGCTCGAGCGAAGGGTTTGCGTTCGTTTCACGGTACTCTGCGACGTACTAGATACTATACCACGCTTGTTTTAGATTAGAAGTGATCTAATCAGGATGTTTAATAGTAATTTTTTTAAGTGTTTGTGACGGAGCCAGCTGAGGAGCGATAGAACCGCACGCCGAGCAGTTTGCTGGCGACCTGTTAAGCGAACCTATGTTCAGAGGGCTGTACCTACTTCGGAATCTGCGTCTGGCCTGATATACTCAGACATATGAAGTACCTAGAAGTACGTGTTCAAGACCAGAAATCAAAATATACTGATCCGTTTAGCAGATTGTAAAATTGAACTTAAGAAAACGAAGTCAAGAGCGAGACATCACATTTCAATTTTGTGAATACGATAGCTGCAAGTTGTCAGCGCCGTTGACGATAATAATGATGATAGGCACGTCTCGTCAGCTCGTCATCTTCTGTCACAAGGTTGGGCTTGAACGAGCTATATAGATTTCACGTAAATAACCATTATAATTATTATTACAACTTCACTTTCCTTCAAAAACGAATGCCTCTAAAAATGTTAAATGCTTGTAATGGCTTAGAAGCGGTATTATAACATTGAGAACACAACGACAGGACCATCGTCGTTCAGTCATTGGTATCCTTATACTTATAACAGTAAAACTGCTTTTACATTGAGAATCTGCGAAATGTATTCAAACGCTTATATTACAAATCACGGTATAATCGGATGGGAAAGTGCCTGCGCTCAAATGTTTTATGCGTATGTAAAACAACTGTATCTACTTATCTACTTTGTCAATAAGGATAAATTTAATAAAACTTTGACACTAAATACCAGAAATAAGGCGTATTTTAAGCTAATAATATAAACGTGGGGCTTCTATTTCTACTCTGAGGGACGCAAGGTAACTAGGCGGAATGCTCCATTTTTTAAAATGCGTTTTTCTTTCAATTTTCGCCAATTCAGTATTAACCAAATACAATATTCGAGCAAAACACGATTCGGAAAATTGCGCATTCTACTAAATATTTTTTTTGCACAAATATCATTCAGCAATCAATTATGCGAAACCTATTATACCAAATACATCAAACTACGTTTCATGGACCAAAATTATAAATACTTAAATACATAATCAGGGACAATCTTACACAAATCGGCCTAGTCCCAAACTAAGCAAAGCTTGTACTATGGGTACTACACGACGATATACATAATTATATAGATAAAATATAATACTTAAATACATAGAAAACATCCAAGTCCGGGAACAAACATTCGTGCTCATCGCACAAACTCTTGCCCTGGCCGAGATTCAAGCCCGGAATCGCCAGCTTCGTAGGCCGTTGTGCAACCGACAACCCATTGAGCCAAACGTGTCGTCTCAATATGAGGAATAAATGGCAGCCATGTTTGAATATTTTGAAACTTTATCGTATTTAAAATTATAATAAATATGTTTTTAAAAAGGGTAATAGGGCGTACTAAGTATTAGGCGTAAATTATGATTCCTTTCAATACACTGAAAACAAGTTCTTATTTTATAGGTATGGAAAAGGGGCATCGTGAAAAAGAAAGTTAATTCTGCGGTCGCTATACAGTCACATATATCGTAGTAACGAAGTATTCGTTTTAGTTTTTGGCGGAAATGTTCAACTGTAGTTAAAAGTACTTACTGTAAATAGTCCCATGTGTACTTTTTCGGATTCCGTAGCCAGAATGGCAAAAACGGAACCCATATAGTTTCGTCATGTCCGTCCGTCCGTCCGTCCGTATGTCACTGCATTTTACTCAAAAACTACAATATTTATAATGATGAAATTTGGAGTAGGTATAGAGGTGTGTTTTTGAGGCCGCTACTTAGTTTGATAGTTAAATAATAAAAAATATTATTTCTCCATACATGTAACCGAAACTGAAAAAAATAAATAAGCAAAGACCAATGAGTGGCACATATTTATTTCTACAGTTCTTTTAAAAAGATTTCGAAATATCTAAAAAACATTTTGATTCAGTGGATATTTTCGGAGATAATCGCTTCGAAAGTTGCACAAAATTTGCCACTTTTGGTCCACGGAATTGTTGAAAGCGTTTGTCGAGTTAATGTGCTTAGATGCATGCATGGTGTATATTATGCGCAATTTTAATCGCTGTAAATAATCAATAAAAAGGAGTTGTATATTGATTATTAGGTATGCGCAGTTGGCTGTAAGTACTGGCTTCACGACTTATTACAAACCTGTCTAAACTTAGAGCAAGTCCGACATAAGATTGCTGGACAGTCACATATAAACTATTTTAATTGGAAACAAGAAGTGATGCAAAAACGGTAAGGACTTGCCTCCGCCAGTGTACTTTCACAAGGCGCGTATACAACGTAGACTTGTATCAGATAAAATTATTCAAATGATACGATCTATTGTGTTTCAGCAACAATGATAAATAATATTATTATCTACATATCTACCTATTACGTATTGCAAATATGTATGTAAGTGGGTTTATGAAGTTGTTCCATAATACATATATTTATACATACGTTTGTTCATGGGCAACCTAATTTGGTCCTCCATTTCGAGTGCCGAACATGACGTGAAAAAAAATGAACAACATTGACTATAGCACATAATTACCAAGCACGCTCGCTAATCATAATAATAAAATAATAGATCGAAAGAAAAGGCACTGTCATTAAAGACAATAAAAGATACTCCAAGTAAAAACGTAATTACCTTAACAAAAAACTAAATAGCATTGTCGTTTGTTCGTTATAATAAGATGTTTCTATAAAGACACAAGTATGTTCTCGATACAAGGCTTTGCAAAATCTTCGCTCGTATATCAAATCACAACATTTAAATAAATTGTAAATTACAATGAACAGAATAAGTCATCGACCTCGGTGTCTCAAACGTCTAATAGCACCCACACAGACAGCATCTAAAGACCCCACACAGGCTGAAGAGTGCACTAGTGTGAGTGCACATTAATATAAGGCAATAACATGTTCAAATACGGGATCGCAAATGAAATCGACCTTCGCCACGTAATGGAAGCAGTCGTTTACGTTTAATCGCATAATCAATGACTAGGGAACCACAATTTATTGGTTGAAATGTCTCATCATCGTACGGGGAAACGTGTGCGGTGACCCGGGCTGAGCGGCCGATGGGCTCGCGGGCCGGACGGCTAGACGGGGTAAAAACGCCCGCTCATGCTCAAGACCCGTGCACGACGCAAAAACTCCGTCAACAAGTCACAAGTTTGTTCCACTGGAATAAAACTCCAACTTGCCTGATAACAAATTCTGTTCAATTTACGTTTTATTGTGATGGTTTGTTATTGTGTGTCGCGTTCCTTTTTCCCGAGCACTTTGTTTCAAAGGTAACGAAATTTTATACAAAATTGCTCACCAAAGATGATTCACATAAACGTTTGCTTGGTCACTCAACAGTATAGTAAAGAACTACACAGCGAATAGATTCAAATTGTATTCAACAGTACTGTTAAAACACTTTTGATTTGATTTCGTGGCAGGATGACATTAAGGTTGATGATTGCTAAGGGATAGAATCAAATCGGGGATGATTTTAGACGGACAACGTAATTCTCATTTTCAAAGTTTCACTGTACAACTTTATTTATACTTTATTAACTAATAAAGGTACTTTCTGGAGATTCTGATGAAATTACCTGTTATAGAAATTGACAACATTCATATTTTGAACTAGGTTTTTTCTGATGAAATTAAATAGAGGACAAAATATTTAAATATTACTATTTTTCACTCTATTTTCGAAATATCACGATGTTATACTAAAATAATATTTCTAAAGTTCCTTACTGTAGAAGAGCGTAGGTGACAATTAATTGGTCACAGCGCAGCGTAAAAAATCATACAGCAGCACTATTGCTAAGGTTTATTCATTATAGAAAGAGTATAGTATATACTGTTGTTCTTCTTATGCGTTGTGACTTCCATAATTCTGCCTAGTGGCATCATTTAAAGGATCGTATGCTTTCACATTCTCTCAAATATCTTAAAACCTAGTTGCAATAAAAATGGTTTTGTGCGTTTTACTACTTTACTAATTCATTAACGAAATGGATTTCGACTCAATGCTACTTGCAAATTAAAAATATTGTGAATTGATGTTAACAATAGGTAACAATATTCAATGTGAAAAGGATGGCACTACAAAGTGAAACTAAAATTATAATCAACCAATTTAAGTGAAACACAGCACGACGCGCATTGCGTGCCTAAATTGTAAATAAATACTTGCAGATACGCCAAATACTCATGTTATTAACCTACGTCTGAAAATTTCATGCAACTTTGTCGCAATTTATAAGTACATTGCAAGACTATTACTTTATTAGACATCTTTAATTTAACTTGTTTTTATAACGCTGTTTTTATTATTCCAGAAGAAGAAACGCAGCCGGCTATCTAGTAAGTATAAGTACGAGTATTGTCACCGTGCACCGCTTCTAAATCGGTTGCTATTTGTAAAAACTTGTTAAGTTTTAGAAGGCTAGTATATAACTTAGCGAATTATGCAGTACTTAATACGTGCGCGATATTGTGAATACATATTTTTTAAGTCCTTCAAAGGAGCATTGCAGAAGACAAGGACGATACAATTTTCGCTTACTTTAAATAAGAGAAAAAATTGAACAGTCTGCGACGCACAGTATCTGTATCAAACTTATACATTCAGTTAATCAAATGCTACATTTAAAATTCAGCTTTCGATAAGCAATAATTACCTATACAAGTACCATAATCTTAAAGCTCTCTAAATGATATAGACCTAGAGACAAGCATAGATTATAAACTAATGTTTCTAGTTCATTACAGCGAAATTATAACGATGTATCTATCTAGCTTAATTCTATTTGTTTTTAAAAATAAACATTTTTGAACATCCCGGTTCGGTTGCATTTCATTTCTATTTGACGCTATAGCTATCAGGTGCAAACTTATCTTAACCGACCAACTAGGTTAAGTTAAGTGAAAGTTTGTAAGGAACACTCAGTGCGCGAGTCAGTCTCGTTCGTCAGTCAGTTGTTTGTTGTTAATGCGATCAATTATTGTTGCAAAGGTCTGTGTGGTTTTCAATGCGTAAGAAGGAGATCGTAATATGTGCAGCCCATGTCTGATTGTTGGAGTCCACCAATCTCTAGACAGGAAGAATGTAGTTCCGAACTCACGAACAGTTTCTGACGTCAGCGTAGAAAATGAGATAGGTAAGTTAGGCATGTCCCATGTTCGATATCAACAAGTGTAGTCGAGGTTACCCATCTTACATATATACATAGCCTTGTAAGTTGAGATCCCATTCTAATATATATTCACTAGGTATTTTAATTTCATGTTATGCCATGCCGCCTATCACTCTACTATTTAAACACATTTCGCATACTTTATCTATAAATGAGGTTGTCGCCACGTGGTTGCCTAGGGTTCCCTTTATCTTGCAAAAAATCGACTGTCCGAAATACACTCAGCATAACAGTAATCGCAGAAACAGTTTTAGCCGAATGTTAACTTTAGCATTTACGTAAACTTAACATAACTGCCATATCGCATAGGTCTCATATAGCAGAACGTTGAATTGTAGAATAGTAATATGGTCAAGTTGAATTTTGCGTTCACTTTTAAAATATGTGTTCCGCCGAATTTCTTGCAGCATAATACTAATATCGCCGACTTTATTTTTGCATAATTTTATGTGGCAGAATATAAGTTGTGCCGAATTTGTTATAATAGCATAATATTAGTATGGGTGTCCCTTTAATCGCATAACTACTATTGTCATTATATCGATGGTCATAACTCTTTACGCATAAAGTTGTTGCACACGCATAGGTACCGTTAAGAAGAACTGCGACAAAGTGGAACATGGGTCCAAAATCGAAAATTGTAGGTTAGGTTAGGTTTGTGTTGTGTTTATTAACGACATGCTAAATAGTTTTTACATACAAGGATTATTTTGATAACTTTATGCCAAATTAAATAATCATCATAGGAGTATTATTCTAATCGCCATTATGCCAATACTATTCTGCCTAAGAAAACTGTGCAAATTTACAGTATGCTAAAAAAAATATGCGAAAAGAAATTCTGCCTAATTATGATTCTGCCAAGGGCAGCTATGCGAAACAAAATTATGACAATTAATTTTATGCAACATAATATTAAATCGGTTGCCTATCCTCTAAATGCTCCTTGTAATACGGGACCCCATTCTGATAGATTATATTCACTAGACCAGATATCTAAATTGAATGTTACGCCATGCCGCATAGCACTCTACTATACAAACCGAACGTACGCAGAAACACATTTCACGTACTTTAATCTATAAAGACCTTCGTAAAAGTTGAGTAGTATTTCGATTAAAAACAAGTAAATGTATAGATAATAAATATGGTAAGTGGCCCGCAGCCGAGCGGGCATAATGAATTCAACGTGTAAATTATAATTACGCTTATTGCTAGCAATATAGCGAATTTCCGCATAACACTTAAGCAGAAGTTTGTCTTTGAGTCCACTTAAATTATGGGATACTGCTTTGAGGGTAATTTATATATTTATATACAGTCAGGGATTACTCATACGAAGTTGCCTTTCCGGCATTTTTGTTATGGTATATGGGTATGCGACCCCGGCTACCCGAGCTGACCCGAGTTGTAGGAGGTAGTCTCTCGTAATGGGAAACAGGCGTAATTGTATGTATGTATGTATATATATACAGTGTAGTATATACCTTACACCCATAATTAGATTATGACAGAAATTTGACACTTTGAAAGCAGCCGTAAATTTATGTCGTGTAATAAGTACTACGGAACTTGAAGCGTAGGTATTATCTAAGTTAGAATTTCTAAACCAGGGCCTCGTTTGATGAACGCTTGTAACTTTTCTTACAAGCGGACGTCTCTTTTTAATTCATATTGTTGGAAGGAGACTTCCGCTTGTGATACAAGTTACAAGCGTTTATGAAACGGGCCCCAGCTCTCCATTTTGTATTTTTCATCACCCCTGTAACTAAATATGAGTTCGGTAAAGAATTATTTTTTCTCAAACATGCAATGAAATGTCGTCATTACGGGCGTTAAAACAGGCTTCAAAGTATCACGTTGCGGGCGGAACAAGTTTGGATAACTGTAAAGGAATTTCATACAAAATTGAAGGCCTAGGCCGGGAAGTAATATTTTTTTTAATTTTAATGTAAACATGGCACCTGTGTTCATGAACAGTAAACAGCTGAATTATAATTATATATATATATATATTTTCTATTGGCTAATGGTTATCAGACCAAAAATATCCGCGTTAATGCCTATTACACACGAATTGCTATTAAGAAGACAAATCTGTATGGTTCATATGTTGATGAACAAATTTAAAATATTAGACCATAGACAAAATTTAAAATCCTCTGCATTTATTTTATTTATTATGGAATTTAAAATTCTTATTATCAGGTTGTATATAACGGCCTAATAGGGTCTACTCGAACACTACACACGCGAAATACGGACGACTTCCATAAAGAAAAAAAACATTATGGAGGGATTGGAGGGAAAATTTTAAAAACTTTTGTTGTGTATAGTTTTTTGAGTGGTGTATTTTTTTATTTCATTGCATTATATTTGAGAAAAGCACTATACACTCTGGCCGTGAAAAGTGCTTGCCGGCTTCGTATCACTATCCGGCCTCCCTACGGTCGGCCGTCTACACCTACTCACCCGGCAAGCCCTTCTTTCCCGGCGTCTGCAGTAATGTACTATTTATTAATCAAATAATGTCAACAACAATAACTTAGTGGGTTGGGTTATAATTAATAACAATTGTAACATCTCTACAATCTACAATATTGTATCTTTCTACGATCTATAATATGATATGCAATAATCATTGTAAGTATATTTGAAAAAGAAAGAGCGAGAAAGTAGTTCGCCTTAAGAATTTACTTACCTTGTTGTCTTGTTCGCAGGCAACTATTTATACTGTATTGATAAAAAGCTAACTTATTAATATGATGCACGTTGCGTGTGCGCAGTTTATTGTGCTCGGCTTCGGCGCACTCACACAGCTATCGGCGCTATCTATTATCTTAAATAACCATATTTTATAAAAATGCAACGTCGGTTAGATTGAGGTAATGAATTGAGTTCGCGCTTGGCAATGCTAGAAAAACGAATAGTTTATAACGAATATAATAAATACATCATATTTACTGTCATCACAACGTTCTTAAAAGGTGTGTGTTGAGCATTTAATGTATTTTGACCGACATAAAAAATGTTCGGCACAAAATTTATACACGCCTCTTTTTCGTTGGGCAAACCTTAGATGCAGTCCCATAAAGAATGCGTTGAAAGACAAATTATTGTACCCGGTTGTTATTTTTAATGTTATATTTATTTAAGTGAATAACGGAAATAGACCATTACAATATCATTACAATTTATTAATTCAAAATTCATAATTGCCTATATTTTAACGCATCAAACATTTATGGCTGGAGTGAGAGAGCGTAGGCATGTTGTTAATAAAAACAGCGTTCTCTGCGTACGAATAAATTAATTATATCATTTCTTGATAGAATATGTATATATACGTTAGCTCACATAGTTTTCGTATCTTGGTTCCGTTTCAGTGCTCATCAGCGCCGAGCGACCTCATCGAATAAACATATTGAAATCAGTGCGTCCCGCCTCTATAATATAATTTACTTCATTACAAACGTCATCAGTAGACGTTCAATTAACAATTATGCATATTTTAAATCGTACTGTCCATTAATAAATACGTGCGATTCCATGTCGCAGGGCCGCAATTAAGAGAGGTCTAGTTACAGTACAATGTGCGGGCCGCATATATACGTGTAATGCTGATGCCGCCGCGAGGATGCGTGCTACTTCTCCTCTTAACACCACGTCCGCACTTTTTATCATTTAAGAATTTCATTACAGCTCGTTACCATAGGTAAATCTACATTGTCATATCCTTATTCCCTGAGAATATCCTCCGTTTATTATGCGAACTTTTCCTACGCAATTTCTCGCTCCATAAAAATCGGGGATTTTATCGAGAACGGCTCAACTAATACTTATTTATATAACATTTTTTAAGGTACATTCTAGATTAAGCTTTTGACACTCACAAGTACAAGAGATGAATTATTTCTTTAAGCAACTACATAATGTTTTTATTTTTGATCTTGTTGGCATGTTTTATCATTCCTACTGGGATTATTTTAAAATATTGTATGGCCGCTAGTGACTGGACACTTTTTTTAAATTGTCAATATCTCGTGTACTGGTTGGTCTAACTTCGCGATCTGGTTGACTTGCACACCTACGGTCAGCAGCACAAGGGAAATTGTCCAAGTTAACTCGTTGCAAAAAAAATACGAATTGCATGAAGTGTCAAGAAACACATTTTATATATTTTCCACCACAACCGCAATATGTTACAATGTTACATATACTACAGGCATTAAATATTATTAGGCGCTTTACTACTTTTTTTCTTTTTTATCTTACATCAGAAAGTAGGTAAGTGTTCTGCAATGCTAATTCAGGATTTTTATAAAGAATTTTATAAGAACACTTGTTTTCTTATTTGTAGCCAAGACATGCGCGCATTGCGAGTAAAAAATCTATTGTGTACTCAGTCATAAGAACTTAACTACCCCAGAGGACAATTAACAGTATAAAGTCCTTAACTAACCGATAAAAAATCGCAAGCGAATGAACACCTAAGCAATAACACTGCATTTAAACGTGTATCTACAACAAAACATAACATTCTGAGCCTTAATTCACGCAATAAATAATATAGAGCCACTCTTCACTGCAACTTGAATATAAATCGCCTAATTAAAGTTAAACGGCAGGAATATTAACCAAATACAGCATCGGGAGCAGCAGACAACATTGTAACACCCTATACGCACCTATATACTGAACTAGATATTTTATTTATATACGACGGATTCTTGTCGACTTACTAGAATGTATGTATAATGTTTTACGTCGATCCAAATGCAAGAACCGGTACACTTGCGCGATAAATATCTGCATTACATTGATAAATGCAAATGTTTTATTTAAAATAGGTACATAATCTACATTGCGGGTCCCCAGTGATTCGGTGGTATAACCCTGGGTTTTGTTAAATTATCGGGACGCTTAGAATGCACAGAAGATAACAAAATGCAACTAACTGGCTTAGCATAAAAACCGGCCCCCGTATTGCCTAACGCGTTTGACGCTCGCAATCAAAATCAACTGTCATGATTTTGTATGGGCTATGACAGTTGATTCCGATACCAAGTGTCAAAATTTCGTTAGGCCATAACCCCGCTGGTGTAGGCAAATTAAAGCTTTCATACATTTTCTCAACACTTAATAATATTCTAATTTACATAAGATTAATTGAATAATAAGAGCAGAATAAAAAAAGCAGTCAAAATCCGTAAGCCAATTTCTTTTACCTATTCGACATGACATAGGTCGAACTGTAGTACCGATGGCAGTCAATAAACTGGGCCCTATGCAATAAAACTTACGATCCGACCAATTTGTATAAAATTGATAATTTTGCAGAATTGTACACTAATCACTTGTTTAATAAAGCTAAAAAATTGTATAAGTAAAACAATCTATGGATTATATCGCGTATATTATCTCATTTGAGTTCCTGGTGATTCGGAAGCTTTTCAGCTTTCGTATTCACGGGTATACTGAGAAAAACTATATTTTGCTCTGTTAAAATTATAATTTGTGCTAATCACCCGCTTTGAGAAAGCAAATACTACGAGACACTATTGAGATTAAAAAGCATCCTAATTTCAGTGGAGAAGATGGGTTGTCGCTACTAGCTTGGGATTCTGGACATCTCATACAGGAACAAGCAAGACACAGGACTGCAAAGCCTTAATTTCCGAACAGTATAAAAATGTGTTATCTGTTCAAAAATAGTTTCGTAGTCTTTGTTTTTAAAATAATATAACCAATAACGACAGTCTGAGAGTTTTTCTGTGCAGCGTTTCTTTCCTCCTCAGTAAGCCTCATTTTGTGAAACGCTGCTGCTAATTTTTAAAATAAAATAATCAAGCACTTCTGGCACATGTGTTACTGTCTTTACAGCTTAGGGCCATCTCGCATGTATGTTCACCTTTATTTGTTTTCTCAAAGTCGGTAGTTTGCACAAATTGTAACTTTGACAGAGGAAAATATATCTTTTGTCAGTCTACCTGTGAACACGAAAGCAGCTTCCGTAACCGTTTAAATTGTTTAATTTTTTGAGAGATAATCGCCGAAACAGAAGAACATATTATACGAAATCGTAATTGTAACACTGCTAAATAATAGTAAATTGTAGAGCTTGTAAATCTTGTTCAATAAAAGTGTAAAATTGTAAAGAGCTTCTGTAGATTTCGAAGACAATTGTAAATACAACTATGTAATAGTAAGTTACAATTGACAATGAAGTGTAATATTTTTGATAAAATATAATAATGACGGTAGTATACAATTCACTGTTCGTTTACCTACACCGTGCGCTTCTGCTATTACACGGTATTGTGAGCCACACAACTGCTGGATAGTCGCTGTTTTCATTAGCAGATGACGTTGTAGTCGTCATATTTATAGAAAAGCTACATCGTACTTAATTAACAATCGTTAACAGTCTTGACACAGGGTAAGGAAGCCTGGCAGGATTGTAAGACAATTGTTCAATTATTTAAATTTATATTATATATTAAAAACTAATTTGTCCAACAAGTTTGTACGAATGAAATATTATTGTAAACATGCATTTAACTCATACGGTATAAATGAATTACTAACCTGTACCAGAAACCCCCGTTTAAATGAGAATGAACATGTTCTTAAAATTACATGAATGTCAAAAATAATGTTGTACTAAGCGCACGGATAGAAGCTATGAACAGTATGAATCGTATTCGAACTCATTATTAATGCAATAAATCGAATTACGAACGTAGTCATTAATAATTTAAATCCCTTCAATAATATCGGACATTCTTGATCGAGAAAATATGCTAGCTAAATTTAATTGTGAACACCAGATAAAATATGCGCATACAGTTTATATATCTACTTTGTAACATAATACGTCCGTTTCTACATGTTTGCATATTTAAATGAGATATTAATACAGAACATCTGCAAGTATAAGTGCTCGCGGAATAAGTGTGGAACAAACATCCCCGCATTTAATGTATTACCTAAGTCCCGTCACAGCCGGTAAGTTGCATCTACAATATTATTTTTACGAATGCCATTCTTGGGCTGGATGTTATAATGCAATACACGCATTACACAAATAAAGCATTTTTTATATTTAAATTACTACTGACGTCCTGCATAAATGTACTAAGAGAATTATTGCATCTACTTTAGTCGCCCGCTCTAACACACAACAAGCAATATTGATCGAATATAATAGCTACAAACTTCAACAGTCGCATCAGGACCGCTTTTCGCGCCACAGTTTTAAGTACTTCAACACTATTATTACTTTGATAGTGATATAATTGCATATGACAGTACCGATCTTACAAAATGATCATAATGCTCGTAATGTTGACAAGAGCGCAAGATTTATCGGCATCGGAGACGACAAGACGATCAGACGCGGGCGCGCCGCGGCGGCCGACATCGACATGTGCGGCTGTCGAACAATGTAAACCCCGCTTTATTTGTCCGACGAACGAGACGACTGACACAATAATGCTCTCAATGACTCACAATAGCGAATTAAGTATTATTTTAAATTGACGTAATTGAAAAATATGCAGCCGGTCGCGCGCTGGGCTCGTATAAATTGATTCATGTATAATATTACGCGAGGGCCGGCGGACCGGCTGGCGGTCACGAAAAGGAATAAAATAGACGTTATTAACTTTACAACATGTACGCCGTTGCGATTGTCTTGCGTATAATAAATATAAAGTATTTCTTTTCAATTGAATGCAAACAATGTAATTTCTTGAGGTCGGCAAAACTAATGCTGCAAATTAAATATTTGAATACAATACTAATTACTCGTTTATTTTTACTCAAGAAACCAATTATATCATCTGTATAATATTATCACGCACCTATCTAGTAACATCTTCCAAGAGAGCAAAGGAGACTAAAGTACAATACTTACTAGGTTTTCGAGATATTAATATTTTAATTAAGAAATTTGATTTAATAATTAGGTTCTTTTTTGTATAATTATTGCTTAGAGCATTATAAAAAAAGCTTAGCGATTTTAAGCACGTAGACATAATATGACTCATGTTATTATGAAACTTGTGCATAAAAGATAACACGAATTAATTCTTTGCTATTCAGAAAACAGCACCACTAAATAAAAGCGCAATGCTTTCTATGCGTGTAATTTTAAGTGAGCCGTGATTTAACAGTCATGTTCTCGTACAGCCTGATATAAATGCACCATCGACCAGTAACAACTGCTGGCTTGTAAATGTTGCCAACGCTATACCCTATCCAAGACATTTCTCTCGTCGAACAGTTGTTTACCTGTAGATTAAAATAAGTCCGATTTTAGGGGCAGTTCTCTTTGTGAGAACGCTCTCAGATTTATTTGTAGACAAGAAACATGTTTGTAAAACTCACTTGTAGTAAGTAAGAAGGAGCGTGGATCATACTGTACAACTTGAAGTCAGCTATCAGTAGAAATAGCTTTCATCATAGATTTGCAATATTTTATCCTATACACACCTGAGAAGTAAACGAATTAAAAAAGGTATTGTAACAAAGGTCTATTATTATTTGCCTACTGTACTTTTCTTTGAACATCCGTCAACTACTTACTTATCGAGACTATAGAGCTTTTAAATGGGTAGGGTTGCGTTATTTTATTTCATAGTCTGGAGCTGTAGGTAATCATAGAACTTCCAGCTCCATCAGTAGATCAGCCTTCTACTATCATCATATTACATGGTTATCAAACTTATATAAGTATGACAAATTTTAACTCAATCGAAAACGGGAAGTGAATTTGCAACATTTGACCCACATCAACATGTATATACGTATATATACTTACTAACACAGCAAATTAAATATAAAAGCTTTTTTTATTAAACCGTTACCTATTGCTCGCAAAATACCAGTTATCGCTTTCTACTACTGCACTGGCTAGGCAAATAGGTGACAATGAGTCGAGGGACAAACAAAGCCGGGCAAATGTCAAAAGCATTTTTTCTTGAATTAATGAGCTTTTTGTCACTGAAGCGGCTATGTCGCTCGAACACCCTATAAGTAGATACGACTGTCTCCATTTAGTCGAGCGGGTGTCTTCTAATTAGCGGAGAACTTTCTCAGGGTATCGACCTACAAGTATAAATAATAAAATTGACTGCATACCTGGCTTGTAACAGCGATTAGGGCAAATGGCAGCAATACAAACCAAATAAATATAGAAACGAAGGGCACTAATGGGATCTTCTTCTGCAATTTAGTCACAAAGAAGTTTTTTGACACTCTAAAACTATCTCGCGACCTAAGTGCTGATGGATAAATTCAAATATCAACTCGAATATAGTGGGTTTAGGACTACTAAAGCGGCCATGTTCAAATATCTAATCAATCCTCTTTAAATAGGTTACAATTGAAAAAAATATATATAAGGGTCTGATTCGATATAAAAATTTGTAAATAAAAAAAGAACCGACTTCAAAATAAACTAAAAAGCCATAAATAATATTTTATGTACGGTACGGATCACATTTGAATCACTTTTTGAAGTCGGTGCCAAACTATTCATTTATTACTATTAAGAACCGCGGCGGCGAGCCTTTAGTTATTATCTACCTACATATATATTTAGTCATAGTAATTCGTATTTTTGTTGAATAAAGAACTTTATTTACTTCAGGTTTGCCACTGACTTCAAAAGGTGATTCAAATGTGATCCGTACCATACATAAAATATTATTTATGGCTTTTTAGCTTATTTTGAAGTCGGTTCTTTTTTTATTTGTAAAATTTTTATTTTTTGCTTTTTAGTGATGGATTTTAGTAGTAATATAAAGTATTTTTTTGAGCCCAGAATGGGATGATTGAGGAGGCACTTTGCACGCATCTCGAGTCTTTGGAAGTAAGAAATGTAAAAGTTGGACAGTTCATTGTACCTTCCATCATCAGCTCAGCATGAAATGATGACAACCAGAGGAAAACAACTGATAACTTTAGAAAAATGTATACAAAACATTGTTAGTGCCTATAATATTTAAGGGTTTCTCTCGATTTCCCTGTTATTCCATCATCTAATCCTGACTTGGTGATAAGGAGACTACTTCAGGGACACACTAAAAAGAATATGACTAACAGTTTTAACGTATCTACCTATAATAGATGTTTTTTTTTTAAGAATTATCCTCTAACTCTTAACTATTAAGGAGTTGTACCTTCCGTCATCAGTGAAGTAAATATAAGTCACATCGAAAATGTATAGTAAAAAATAAAAAGTCTAAGCGCTTCGCTATGCAGCGTTGATTTATTTATTCATGTCATCGCGACGTTTAAGGTGCATTTTATTTTAGAATTTATATTTTTCTCCGGATAAGAAAACATAATTACAGTTTTAACCACATGATAAATGACACAAACTCATTTCCCTGCTTTACTTTGAAGTCTTAACTTAGGATGAACGCAATGTGCTTTAACATCTAAGTAGAACATATTTACTAGATGTTGCATTTTGCCCACAACAAAGTCAGTATTCTGATTCTTTTAGAGATTAGACCATCCATTTTGTCCATTACCAAAAATTCAACTTTTAAGTAAATAGTTCTTTTTCAAATGAAAAAGCGTCATCATTTCCAATATGTTTGTCGTAACTCGGTAACTGTCGGGAGTTTTATTAATTATTAATGCAGTATACAATGCTATTTATTGTTAAATTTATATTAATTTCCTTTTGAATTGTTAAAAAGTTTAATGTAGTTGTTTTTGAAATACGGAATGTTATTAGATTTAACAGATTTTCGAGTCATTATCACCTTAACAACGTTTTCTAGTTAAGTTGTTAACTAGAAAACCCATTTTGACCCACTCAAAGTAATGATTATTTACTGTTGAATATATTTATACTGCATATACCAGGTGTTACATAAAGTATGCCATTCTATTTACGATGCGTAGACATCATTACGCATTACGCAGGTGAAATCAAATGAATAATTCTAAAGGTAGAGGATATCCCATTAAACTAATTCAGTATATCCATCCAAGTTATTATATCTTGTTTTTGTGGATCCATCGAATACGTCTGTATTTATTGACGATTTAAACTATAAAACTCGAATAATCATAACATTATAATTCATGACAATGATACGTTATATTGTTATTAAACTTATCGTTTTTTATCATTCGTGACTCCAAAAAATGTTAATAATACTGTGAGCGGCTTATATTGGGCGTAATTACAGTATTTCGTGGTTCGCTTCGGTGGGTTTTGGTTCCATGCCGGTCAGAATATCAGCAAGGGTAAATAAATGCCAGGCCTGACGCCATTTGGCATGATTCAAATATATTGTTATGTTTTCGATTAGGGCTCATAGATTGCCCGGAGCAGCTACGGGCCGGCGCGCACGGGAGCATCTTCGCGCCGGATGGCCGCGGTAATAGGCGCAGAACGTTTGGTAATGACGGTTTGTCGGCATATTTTATAACGTTAACCCTTGTTTATCGTCTTTGTAAATTTTAAGGCAGAAGAACTCGGTTTGACGAAAGTGCACAGTAACGAAGTTGCAGTTTGGTGTGAATAATTAGACCAGATAGATCGGTGACGTAAAATAGTACGAGACGGATCAGTTTTACCTATTGCGTTTATTAATTCTCTTAGTTTCGATCCCGTGGAGTTAAATATCATTATAATCGACCAATCGCTTGTGCGTCTGTGTCGTGCGTGTTAACTTGAAACGCTCGCCGACCAATATTGTAAGTCAGGTAACTACGGGGGCAGGCGGTCGAGTTCTACTAGGCTCTTATCGGTCACAACTGATTGTTTATTCATTAAAACCATATTAGTTTACCAGATTAAGCGTTTGAAGACATTTATCTTTACTTGATAAATTATTAAGTTGCCATAGTTACCAGTGAGTCTGTAAAGACCGCATTAATATATTAAAATGGGCAGCATAGTTAAATAAGTACATCTTCTCGGTCATGTATGGAATGCTGGAAATGACGAATAAATTATAATCACAAGATGATTAAGTGTACAATGATACACTTGATCATTCAATCCCGTTTACGTTACGAATAGGTATAGGATATTATAAGAAAAGTATCAGATAATTTGATCCAATAGTTATTATAATACAAATCAGCACAGTGTATGATTTATAAGAATTACATAGATATTTCGTATTAGTGCGAAAATGAACGCTTACACTGCGACTGAGGTAGGTAGCTATAGTCGAGGAATGAACGGGTTCGTGACTTTTCGACTCTATGCGATTGTGTTAAGATTGAAAAGTGACAAAACTTTTCATTCCGCGAATGTTACTGCCGGCCCTTAAGTAGATATTGAACATTTTATACCATCATCTAAACCTTATGGTGAAGGTTCCCCAAAAGACTTACGCATTATTATTTACCAAGTTTTCTAGCTTGCTAAAGTGCTTTGTTGCTTCTAAGTGTAGGTATATGAATATCGGTCCCTGTACAACGTCGGATTTAATAAATTTCAGACAGAATAACATATCCCGCATTTACAGCGTTGATCGTGTCCATTACGTAACTAATGGCTTGAGCGCGACCGACGCTAGATTTGCACCTACGGTACATGCAGTCAAGGCCAATGATAATTATGTCAACGGTATATATTTTTTCCCAGTATAAGTATATTATACACATTTATGCACCGTAATTTTGTTTAAATATACCCAATAGTAAGATTGAATAATACGTATCCGACAACTGCCGACTAATTACATAGCCATGCATCGGTGCGTCTAAAACGTAGACTGGCCGTCCAGAGATGTCGCGCTCAACGATGCTAGGGATAAATGGAGGATCTCTTACAGACCCTGCACACAGGGAAACAATATAATTAAAAAAACTTGTGACTTTACATTTGTAATTTTGATTGGTTTTTTAATATTATTAATTTTTAGCGAACATTTCCTATGAGAAGCCTAACTACGTGATGCATTACAATGCTTTGATTCGACCTCTACCTTACGTGTGGCTGAGAATTTGGATAAGGGAAATGTCATACCACTAGTATTGCCATGGTCGTATGCACATTTTTAACCTAGTACGACTTTCAACTGTTAAGGGTTACCCTAGACTACGCAAGTAGGTACGCATGCGTGTTAAAACTATCATAAGTCGGCATTCGATACTTCCTGTATACCAAAACAATAGAAACATCGCAAAGCGCCCGCAATTTCGTTCGCGGAGGGGAAAAGTCATAACCCCTCTTTTTTTCTTTTGTATAGTCGGGTAAAAAGTATCCCAAAGATACCCTTTTAGCCGATTTAGCGTGATGAAGCCACAACGACACATACAAACATTATATTTTTACAACTTGATAATCGTATAGATGTTACAGACTATTTGCTGCTGTTTGCACATCCATACTAATATTATAAATGCGAAAGTGTGTTTGTATGTCTGTCTGTCTGTTACCTCTTCACGCTTAAACCGCTGAACCGATTTGAATGAAATTTTGGTATGGAGATAGTTTAAGTTCAGGACATAGGCTACTTTTTATCGCGGAAAATACCCTTATCCGCGATAAACGCATTTAAGGCGGACGAAGTCGCGGGCAGATGCTAGTATATGATAGTTTCACATTTACATTATGATACGTGGTCTAGGAAAACACTAGCATAGGATTGCACTGGGTAATGGGTTCAATACGTGACAATAACACATCTTCATAACAATAAGTATAAACATATGCCCAATATAATTTAGTAATTGTTATATGCTGACAATAATTCGTGAGCGTCAGGATGACTGAACCAAGAGAGGTTTTGGAAGTTTAGTTATCCTATTTTTTTGTACCTATTTTGTACGTGATATAAAATAATTTGTGCCTCGCTAACTAGGAAGAAATATTAAAAATAAGCGACAAGCCATTCTGACGTCAGGATGTCTGGACCACGCTGTTTTTATCTTGTTGTAAGCATTATAACTAATATTTTTTTCGTATAGATTTAGTAATCAATATCTAACTTAGGTTTGTCGTACGTTTACATTTTATCGACATACCAAGCAAAGTTACAACTAGAATAAGATTTGCATGTAAAGTATTGTAAAGCGAGTCACACACGGAACCAATGGAATGTACGAAACATCAAGATGTGACGTGGTAAAGATGGTAACAATTGAATCCGACTGAAACAAGTCGTCCTTTGTAAAGCGTAAGAGGTTCGACTATTGTGATCTATAAGTTATCAAGTGAGGACCGCAGAGAGATCAGTGCTGGGTATTCATATTACATAAGTATTTAAATCAATTGCACCTGTAACGTGCACAATTCAGTAAATAAGTCAATTACGTGCAATACTTTTAAGTTTCCCTTTTGATGCCGGTTATGAATTGGCCGATTTAATAAATGTCATTCACATTAAACCCATTAAATCAATTAACAATTACTGGATTGCAGTATATTGTATAGTAACTAGTATATGCGTTGAATGTTTACTTATTTTCTTCGTAAATGTTTAGTGTAAAGAAAAAAATACGTTTCAAAGATTAATTTAAAATTCTATATAATACGAGAAACTTATACGTAAGGACTAACGAAATTTATTTTAGAAATCGAGAGGCGAAAAGTAAATAGTGAACCCGAATTGTGGATAAGGAAAACAAAGCGTCGCAGGTTGGACAAACAGAAATGGGTTAGACGACGTCCGCCTTACTTGCTGCTCTAGAATAAATACATTTTGTGGGCTCAACTAGCTTTGTACATTTTTACAATTTATTTAAAAGGTTTAATAGTATTTTATGCAATCGTTATATAATGTATGCTTTTTGAGTCGAGTACAGCATTTAGGTCACGAACTTGCTGAGTGACCTGATTAAGGTACGAAACTTAAAAAACAAATTATATAACTAATGTGTAGAGTACTTTTTCTACAAGTAACCCATAAAATACAATGACACACAGTCATGCGTCCTTTTTTTATATTGTTCTTATTCTGCAGGGAGCTGTATGATATTTTATAATAGTTCAGTGGCATATACAATATAAACCAGAGCATTGAGTGATGGTCCAATCTAAAAAGTATGCCTTTTTAGTATGATTCGCGGAGTTTTTACACGAGTAGAAAGAGCACATTATTGAAGACATTGATTGTTATTAATACACTTACTTCCGATACGATGGACGCGCGTGTAACAGGTATCTATTACTTGATAGTGCTTTTTCTTTCTTTGTTTCTTTCTTTCAAGCAGACTCCTGACAATAGTTCAGGTACACATCCATTTTATTGAAATAAGTATGTTTGCAAAGCTGTATCTTTGATTTACTTGTCTTAACTGCCACTAATTAAATACCTACGAACAAAGTATGCCTATATCTATCGGCCCTTTCCCCTTTAATGCACTGGTTGCAACCTTTTAATTATAAATAACATCCTGTATCTTGTGTAAATAATTACGAGTGAGACAATGGGAGTGTATTTTTTAGCTTCGGCCAACTAAACAAACAAGCAGACAGATCAAACATGCGCTGTTTTTGTGAACAGATTTTTCTCTTCGCCCGCGATACTGTCGCGCCGGAGCACAAAGCGAGCGTTCTTCTAATAATATTTATTGTACTCGGCAAATAGTTCCGCTCAGTCTTTTCACACGCAATCGCAGTAGTAACTACTTAATAATATGGGTATCTCATATAATTTAATAAGAGAGATGAATAACGCTCACCTATATCTTAACAAATCAAGCAGGTATATATATTGGTATCCCTATTGAGCGAGCTTACCTACCTGACAACCTGACGTATCTATCTATTTGCCTAAATTGTATACATAAATGTAGTGCGCGGCAGTCTATCTCTTACCAGACAGATAATTGGTTATTCTGTGTATGCATGTATGTAGCACACTGAGTACGCATGTTGAATAAAACTTTAATATTTCAGTCGCATACTATTTGCAAATATGTAAAATAGTATCTAGGTATCTTTAGGAAGTTAATGGTCGTATGAGCACTAATCAACCATTTGACAGACGTAATTAGCCGTTAATAACTAAAGCAAAGTGAAATTGATCTTCGAAAGCTAAATCAACGATCAATGTCACTCTACAAATACAAATTATTATAATTATAAACCTACAGATACAACATTCAAAACACAATTGCAATGTTATTATTGTGTCGAGAACAATAGATTATTATTATAATACTATAATGAGCACGTGAGTGAGTGGGTATTTGCATCACCGACAAAAATGTTCTTTGGAACTTCACCTGCGTCGTTCGTTTAAAAGAATTATATCTTAATGTTTACTCCTTTAAGAATACTATTGCACTAAATGTTTCAACATTCGATTAAACCTATAAATTTTAGAATAACCCGCCGTTGTGATGATAGAAAATATTGTATTTAATTTTCCGTGGGTGAGCCAAGCTTCGAAACGAATGGGGCGACGGGACTGATACAACGGCCTCACAGAAAACTGCCGTGAAGCTACAATTGCGTTTCGCTGCACTAGCGCTGGAGAATCCCTCTCTGGGCTTCCGTGCTCAGGAAAAATCATTCCTGTGCGTGAACGCCCAGTCTACACCTGCTCGGGGCAAGAGCAAAGTAGTCGTGGCAACCCCTGCCATCACGCTGGCCGACACAGACTTCTGAAACATCAGGGGCTTTACATTCGAATCTAAATCCTGTTAACTATCACCGGCCGACAGCCTCGGGGAGTCTGATTAAGGCTTTGCTCTGGCATATATATGGTTTATTACAATTAGTGACTGCGCCCACGCAAATCCCCGACGTGGAGAGCCAGGAATCTTTTCTATTGAACCTACAGCTGACTGCCCATCCGGCTGGCTACAAAACATCGGTGAAAGCCCGACTTGGCTCCTTAGATCTTTGCCTAGTCCAGAGCACGGCACCACTAGCGTATGCCCGCGTCGGCAAGTACAGGTTAGCAGATTGGGATGGGATGCGCTCCTGTTTTGCGCCCTACCCTTGGAGACAAGTTTGTTTCACGCTGGATGATCCCAAAGTTACTGTTGATCCAAATACTGGACGTGGTGCTTCAGGGAATGGAATTCTTTATTTCATCTTCCTCTGTCCCCGTTGGTGGAAAATTTTAACTTTGCTTTGTTCGATCCTGCAGAAAGGTTTTCGCCGAAAGCAGGAATGTTACCAAGCCTGGGTAAATGCTGGGTACGGGATGAAAAGACTAACGCATAAAAAAGGAGTTTAATTTTGCATCCAGGTCCTTCAAAATAGATATTGCCGGGGGGAAGTCGCTGCACATTGGTAGAACTGGCGAGAAACTGGAGCGCCTCCTTTCGGGAACTTGTGCGTTCTGGTCTCTTGCCAAAGCTATCCAGGGAAATTTATGTAGTGTGACTTTCAAAGGTCAACTTTGGAATTACTTTCGCCTGGTCTCTATGGACATTCGACAAACCAAGGTATATAATACCAGGATATTATATGTAATATGTAACTATTAGCCGGAAAAAACGGCTGGATACTTTTACCGTTTTCTTTTATTTTCTTACGTATTTTTATTCGCTTCATGATTCAATTATTATGAAAGATGGACGAAAAAGTTTGTTACATATACAAAAACACAATAAAACACCCATATTTTTACACGTATAAAGAACTAGAAGGAACCTTTCATTTCGAACACGAAAGACGAAAAAAAAAACTTATCCCGTTTTTTTCTTAACCGTTAACTGTCCTGTAACCATCCTTGCACGTTATCTATTCCTGAGGGGCTACCCCGAAGTTCGCTGTTCGAAGACCGTATGGCGCCATCCCTCTCTCTCATACAGTTTAACACGAGTTCTCGTGTTAAACTGTATGAGAGAGGAACGGCACGATTCCGACTTCGAATTTCAAACTTCGGAGTAACACTGCTGTATCTAAATCAAAATCCATCCAGTCGCTTTGCCGCGTTGTTGCTACACGTTCTCAGATACAAGCACAACTACATCTATACTATTATAAATTTGTAAAAATGAAATGTTTGTATGTTTGTATGTGTCGTTGTGGCTTCATCACGCTAAATCGGCTAAACGGTTTTCAAATATTTTTGGTACACGGGTATCTCCAGATAGTTATAGGATACTTTTTACCCGACTACGCTGACGAAAAAAAGAGGGTTAATGACTTTATCTCCTCCGCGAACGAAGTTGCGGCCGCCTTCTAGTTAAAACATAAAAAAAGGTTTAAGAGTCAACAACCGCCTAATCCATATCCATACTATAATATAATAAATGCGAAAGTGTGTGTCCGTCTGTCTGTCTGTGTGTCTGTCTGTTACCTCTTTACGCTTAAACCGCTGAACCGATTTGGATGAAATTTGGTTTGGAGTCTGAGTCCCGGGGAAGGACATAGGCTAATTTTATCCCGGAAAAATACCCTTATCCGCGATAAACGAATTTAAGGCGGACGAAGTCGCGGGCAGAAGCTAGTTTCTATTATAACGACGGTTTTTAACCATTTTATAATGCTTATAGATAGATAGACATTTACTCAATATTTATTGTCAGAACTTTTATGAAATGTACCTAGGTAAGTATTGTATTTCAAATTTGTACCTAAATGGATTTTACAATATCTTAAATATGTAATGTTTTTTCCTTTAATGTAGCACATTGTAGGTTCAAAATTGTATAAGTAGATACCTATAATTTACAAGAATTTTGTTTTTGATCTGTAGTTTAATGTCGTCGAAGTTTTGCTGTATTCTTATATCCTAATGAAAGAAATGTTTTTAATTTCCAAAATAACGGTGTCAATTCCACAAAAGTCGCAACTGTCCCGATTGCATGGGTTGCAGTGTTCGCGGCACCCCATTATAATAATCTGCGAAAACGGGACGGCAACATTATTAGAAAGGAACAATCGTTGCCATTACGCCGAATAAAGAGAAAAGTTATTATATTTTTTATTGGAGAGGGCCGCCACCCTCACCACCAAGAGGGTTATTTTTATTTTATTTGAAAAGTTTATTTTTCATTTGTTTTAACTTCTATTGTTTCTATATGAGGGGCGAAAGTTGTACGGCAACACGCACGCACTCAATGACTCACTAATGCGTACGCCGTCATTACGTTTTATATTTAAACTTCGCGAGGAAACAACATTAAAATGAGAAAAGTTGCGCGAGTATTATAATATCAGTAGCCGTTTTGAACGCTCTCCGCTTCGAAAGTCGTTATAACGACGCGTTGCCTCCTACCGGCTCCTCCAGCATAACTCAACAAAATTACGTTTATGCATTAAGTGTTATTTTTACATACTAGAGTTCATATCTAGATGTGCTATCTACCATTATTTAGGTTGTCTACCATATTTTGGTTACATTATTTAAGCGCGACATGTTTAATAAGATGTTCTATGGTACCCCGCAAAGATTATGTTTGTAATATTGACAAAACGTAAGTGGTTGCCTTTCCATATAAGCATGGAATTGCTCTTAGTGGCCCATGATCGTTCTAAGCGAACAATACTCGACGCGTAAACAGAGAACGTGTGGCCAGGCGACCACCTCGGGTAACCTACCGCGACCACTTACCAACCAATGTTAGTATTTCCCTTTAACTCCCGACCTATGGTAGTCTGTTTGCCTTCGAGAATTTAAAGTAGTCCACGTATACTTTAACAGACAAACCCGAAAACACAGGGCGCGGACCGCGCAGGAACGCTGCGCGCCATCGCCCGCTCGAGGCTCGCCGCCCGCTGCCCGCCATACAATAGGGGTGGGTAAAACGTATCTAATTGCTATAAAAACACTCGGGCCTCCAACACACCACGTTTTTAAAGTGATATTCTCAAACCATAAAGGTTTCACATGCGCCTGTGAAATATTTATCTTAATATTATAAGTAAACTTAAAGACTGGCTGTTCGTTGTCTTGGTACGCCACACAAATAGTCTTGATATTTTACTACGAACAGATATTTGAACTGTACAATTTAACATGAGTAATAGATAATAATTGAAGAAAGTGTTATAGGTATTATACTTGTTTATTATAAACTATTATATAATTATAACGTATCAGCTAGCTGATAAGTACCTTATTTTTAAATGATTAGAATGATAAGGACAACCTAGCTTTCGCAGGTGACTGCTGTACATTTCGATTTGTTTATTTTTATTTTTTTCTTATTATAATTAAGAGTAAAGTATAGTATCACATTACTGGAACTTGTGATAATGGTGTTTCAATTAACCACGAGTGCAGCACACAGCGGCGACGCCAACGCAGCTTCTTTCACACTGCCCTGAACTGGCCTTTTGTTTGAGAATACATTTAAACACTGTTCGTTGGATGCGTCCGGCTTAAAAAATAAACAGCCTCACAGACTCCAATATTTGAACACCAGCAATAATTTATGAGAGTCCTTTCTTAGTAGCCTCCGCTATGTTTGAATGCAATAAATAATTCAAATCTTAACGAAACACGAGTGAAACATTTATAAATGATACCCAAATTCCAAATACCAGTATATTTATACACAAATATAAAATAAAACTCGATAAAGACAATCGTACGCTTATTATAAGGAATTGATTGAAAGTAAGCTTTGGAGGTATTTTAGTGTCACGTACGTATTATAGAAATGACAAAATGTTTCTCTATAGGACGCAGAACCCTAAATGCCATAGGTCGCCAGTGTTTGTTATAGCATTACATTGGCCGTCGCATAAGGTGAGCGCCAGGTAAATAGCTACTTAAGTTAACATTGTTGGTTATGATACGCTTAATCTGTTGGTCAAAGGGACCGGTGTTGACGCGGAAGCCAATTAGAATGCAGGCGTTGAAAACTCAATCTTCGGAAACAATACAAAGGGTGACAAAAGCTAGTTTTGTGTGCATCTCGTCTTATAGTAAGTACCTATAATTAGGTACTATGCAGATACTTCTTAAGGTGAGTCTGCTTATTGAAGATTGACTGACGGCTTTGCTCTTGTGAGGATTTCGGAGAACCCGTCCTTATTCCTAGTTAGTAAGTATGCATCATAAACGGGAACATGTAAATAAATAAATATTAGGGTTAATCTTACACAAATCGACCTAGTCCTAAACTAAGCAAAGCTTGTAGGTATACTATAAGTACTAGGCTACATTATACATATAACATAATATATAGATAAATTGTAATACTTAAATACATAAAAAACATCCAAGATCCAGGAGCAAACATTCGTGCTCATCACACAAACACTTGCCCTGGCCGGGATTCGAACCCGGGACCGCCAGCTTCGTAGGCCGTTGTGCAACCCACTGAGCCAAACGTGACGTCAAAAAATGTAGGAATCCATAATTTGAGCATTCTTGTTTCAAGGGTTTTAATTGCGCGTTGATTTTGTATATATTTTCTCCAACTTGCTCGGAAATGTTCCCATTAATGTCGTAAAAACACACCGCGAAGTCCATCGTTATATACGTTGATACGATAATCAATTTAAAAAAAGTGACATTACTTCCCGGACAGGCCCGGGAAGTGTACATTATTGTGCAGGTTTTTACTTTTAATTTCATCCAAGACTTTGAAAATTCACCATACAGCCAATAGTAACGTACAAAAACCGAGATTTAAAAAATCTTGAATTGTATCTGCGTTTAGTTACTGCATGGTTAATTAATGCCAATAATAATAGAAAAAAAAACAATAATTATTGTGTCCAAATCATAATACAGTTTATTTAGTCTTAATGATCTTCTGGGACTGATAAATATTTTGTAGCAAAGGTATGTTTTTTTTAATGTTGTGCGTTTAGGAATTGCCGATTCAACTAAAAGTAATAATGTATATATTTATTTTAACTTTTCTTTTTATTTATTTTCATTACTATATTTCATGTGGAACCAAATATACAATTCGGACCCAACACTTTTAACTTTAATATCCTTAAAAAAAATTAAGGCGGGAACGTGAATTTCATTTTGTCATAGAGTGTCTGTCGTGTTATTTTTACGAAAATAAGTTACATAAACATCTGTCAAATTTCCTCGCATATTTGGAGAAAAGCAGTATACATGCCTAGGCAGGAATGTCATTTCGTGGATTCGTATCTATTGAAGTATCGTATCGTATCTAAACCGTACTCATCCACGAAATGACTTTTCCGGCCTCTGCAGTAATATACTATTAAATAAACAATACAATATAACACCATACAATACAAATACTTTTTATTGCACATCTCAAATACACAAAAATACTGAATATGTTAAAATTAAATAGAGGTAAACAACAGGCGGTCTCAACTCTAAATACCAATCTCACCCAGACAACCTTTGGGTAGCGGATTAATATTGATATTTAATTTTTATGAAAATTACTGAAATAAGCGATACCTATGTCACTCTCTGAATATTTGTATTCAATAATAAATTCCGGTTTTCGGATCAGTCGGGCATCCGACAATTGTGCGTCTTGCCGTCAACCGTAAGGTTACATACAGGGAGCCCGCGAGAAATCCGTAACATTGAAACCGCGCGTTGCTGGGCCCATTTGGAGTAAAAACAAATAACTCTAGTCTAATTCAGCAAAAAAATCTAGTTTAGTCCATTTTTGTACACACATTGAATAACTTTCGCTTCTCTATGAAAATTACCTTTTTAATAAAATGTAACGTATTTTTGTATAAAAGGATGACTTTAGTGAGTGGAAGCTGTCACTTTTGTCTGCCAATAGTGACGCAAAACTTGACAACACACGTGGCAACGTAGCGATCAAACGCACTTTAATAATCACAACAAATATTTTACGTGAAAATTGACAATATCTTCAAAAGTAAGCCAGATTTGACTGAAGTTCATTTAACATTGTTTGTCTTCATGACCTGACGTTCATTTAACATTCTTTGCTCTTCATGACGTGTGGTTGAATTCATTCAGGTTCTTCGCGGGCACCCTGTACTATGGCAAATTAACACAGAATAGCTGCCGATAAATAGCATTTCATCGGTAAATACCACAGGACAATTAATAAACACAAATATTCTCTCCGATGATTGAATATTACAGAGTAGATTTTTCCAAACTTAGGCAATTAACGCGATTCGGGATAATTGCGCTTAGGGGAAGGAACAAGGCGTCTTTGAAACTAATGCTACCCTCACTGCCTTAAGTTTGTCACAATTCGTATAAAAAAGTGTCTGTTTCTACGATATCGTAAAAAGGAGCAATTGCCCAGACGTAATTATCCCGGTTAACCTTTTAAAGCCTTGCCTCCACACAACACATCCGGACGTCGTCCGCGTTATATATTCTTCAGCGGATGTATGAACCAAGTAATATTTTAATGTATTATCGGAATGTATTCACTGTTGATAACAGTTAGATATTAATTGTAGGCACGGCGCGAAGCCCCGCCCTGCGCCCGCAGACAGTCCAAACATCAAACTGTGCAAACAACGCTATAATACGAGGACAAAACGTCCGTTTCAAATTCCTGCACTTTACAATAAAACAAACTTTAAGTACGAGTAAGTATCCAAACGTTCCGGGTGAATGATTCATACTAAAAACATTTAAATATTCAAAATACCATTATACTAGGTTAATAAAATTATGGAAATTAAGCGATTTTATAAGTTTTATTTCACCACAAGTGTGTTCAAAAACGTCATGTGAATCTCGTTTGCATTAGTCATTACACTTTATGCAGCCCTCGTCTTCGACTCGCACTGCAACATAGCCTCTAGTGTAATTACCAACGTAGTACACTCGTATCATGTTGAAGGTAGCATTGTGTGCGGCTATACAAGTCTCGACGCGCAGTCTGACCCGTGCGTCACTTTATGTGGGACTTTAATACAGCTACGCAGCGTGTCCACTAAATACGGGTAAACACTTAAACCGAGGTTATTATACAACCAAAAAAAGAATACCATTGTAAACAATACAATGAAAACGTAAAATAGAAAATAACCCGGCACGCAACGATACCTACTTAATAAGCAATGAAATTGAATAAATGTTCAGTTCGATACGCTGTATTAAAGTTTATCGTCAATTGTTTGAATTATGCCAACGATTAAATCATTCAATAATAATTTTAATTATATATCTACTGAATCTTAATTAAATCAAATACCTATCAATCATTTAAAATTAGAACAATAATACTTTTTTAACGCTCTCCTTTCTCTAATGGATAGAATCCTCAAGTATACCTCCGTAAGGTAAATGCATCCACTTCACTAATTAATCAATAATTTTGATCACAGTAAATATTTACGAATTATGAAAAAAAATCACCGAAAAAGAAGTATATTCTAATATGTAATAAGATAAGCCCTCGTAAACTCCAAGTTTATACTTTTCAAACTTAAGTCGCTATTGATAGTCCTTATTGTTTTCCTAAGTAACGATTTTCTTGCTGTATTTTTCTTCAATCGTAAACGCATTATCGTTTTTGAAATCTCTTAAGGCTTTAAAAAAATTGAAACTCAGTTTCATAGCATGGGATTATACGTGTATTAGCATGTATAAGAATTTACCTAAGTATAGTGTTTGTTACCAATCACCATTAATTGAATCGATTGTCCTCTATTTATATTTAATTAACCATTGTATTTGCCGATATGTGCATAAAGGATAGCGACGAGACAACACAACTTTCAACGAAATATATAAACAGATGTCCTAAAAGAAGCCCGTATACTGTCAATTTCTACTTTTGCTCCACTGGTAAATCCAACAGTATAATAATATACATTGGCAAGTCAAATAATAATTTATTTTGATACTATTTAACCCAAGCACTTGGACTTTGTTTCAATAAGTACACGCTATTTCGTTTTATAGGTGCAACAACGTTCACATGAATCCCATGATTGATGTCTAACGTCGTGGCAATCGTCTATGGACACCTGTTTTTAATCCAAAATCAATAATAGGTGGTATAACTAAGCACGTTTTTGTTGCCATAGAAGCCTGAATTTCTACATATTTCAAATAATCATTCTACATATTTCAAATGTTTCGTAATCAATACTGCATTATGCCTCTTAAGTAGGTATAATCCGCTTCCTAATACCCCTAGGAAATTAACTTTCCTGAAGCTTTCGACATTAGAATTGTTTTTGAAAAACTAATAATGCAAGCAAACTGGATATAGCACGTGCTAAGCGTTATTTATAAAATAGTACTTCAGTAAAAAGATAATGAATCTAGATATTATCATATTTAAGAAACGTTTTTATACGCATATACGTCATCATGTTATAACTACACCATTTTCAACGTAAGCCATCACTTATACTTATAAACTTCAGAATAATTATTCACAATAATAGCTCAGACAATGCACAAGTAACGGAAAAATACCGGCACCATTAGAACACATTTAATAAACACTGGCAGATTTCGTAAAAATTTAACAAACATAAGAATGGGTGTTATTTTTAGATGAAATTAACGCACATTACGAGCGCCGACCGCTTTCAAGCCGTGAATCATCGCCGCGCGGCCCTCTGCTAGAGGCGCGCCACCGGCCACCATCACTCTACGACAGTAATACATACATAAACTTGCCGAAAACGTCATTTTGTTGGCGTTTATCTCCAGGCATTATGGTAGAGTGCCAAAGGGTCTGGGAAACTTCAATCAAAGCCATAAGAGCCCGTAACTTCGTTCGTTGAGGTGAAACAAGACATAACCATATTTTTACTTCAGCGTAGCCGAGTATCCTTTAACCAACCAAGGATTTTTGTACCAAACATGGTTGCAATCAACAGCACGATGACATTGCAATAAAGACAGCACAGCGATACATTAACATAAATACGGAAATATATTTTTTTTATATTTAGTGACCTTTCAAGTGTCCAGACATTTAATTATTACAACTTTATATTTATAATACCTAGTATTTGACACACAAACACTGATATGCTGATTTGTTATTGTTATTAATGAAATATATTTTATTATAAAACTTTTTAATCCTCCTTTACACGCAGGAGCACGGGTATACGTCTCTTTGAGACGAAACTTTAATTCGTTACCACAGCACTACGCTTGGAAGTTCGTATGTGACCTTCGGGAATAAATTAATTCCGCTAGCACTGAGACCACCGCCTGAGTAAGCTCCAAATCTTCACAGTTGCTCTTCAACTTTTAGCGTTACGTATTGACTTTGTTACTGTATAAGCTGTACAAGTAGATTTACTTTCAAGAGTTTTTAACAATAATATACAAGTTTTCAAACAATTATTTCAGTACCGTGGTTGGCAAGAAAAGTAAGCAAGCGAATAATTCAAACACAATCTACATTTCCTCTAAGACTTCTAATCGTTTAATGGTAACTTTTATACACTTTTATAAGTTTGTAAATTTAAATTTCTGTGGGCAAGAAACTGGTCTACCACTTGTGAACCTTAATACACAAGAAAGAAAGTCGAAAAGAGATTGATCTATTTATTGGCCGACCTTTATACATCTATAAATACTATTATAAAGTTATAATATTTAAATGTCTGTACATTGAAGATATTTTCAAAAAAATAAATGGAGTGGACTACTTGAAGGTTACTGAATAGGTTTTTAATTTTTTATTTCATGTAAGGTCAGGTGGGGTAAGGGGGACTACCGGGGAAGGTAAGCAGTGGGTTGTAAATCTAGAACAATAAGACTGCAGCTCTAATATAGCATTAACATAATATCGTTATAATGATTTCTGCTGTAAGGCGGGGGCTCTGTGATATGTCGGTCGTTACCGACCGACATATCACAGAGCCCCCGCCTTACCTTACGACCCGCCTGACCTTATGTTACTATGTGTCGTCGTGGCCTTGTAAGGCCACAACGGCTGAACGGAATTCAACTAATTTGGTACACGGATTGCTGGGCACCCCCTGATGGTTATAGGATACTTTTTACTGATTTTTTCTCCTCCGCTGACGAAGTTGCCGACACCCTGTAGTACCTATAATATCACAATTTAGTGTACTTATAATATAGTAACATTTCCATGTAACTAGATGTTAGCTGGGTTTCATATACTACTTACACTTAGTATAATCTAGCGATAAGCGTAATTATATTATAATAGATGTAGAAATAATTGCTGTGGTTACGTTGCTACAAACTCGTTCTTATAAAAACTAGTTCGTTGACGCCATGTCAAACGGGCATATTCGGGCTTGGTGGATAATCTATTTAAGCAAGTAAGCGCATTCACTGAGCGATTGGTACTTACAGTCGATGTCAGTATCACAAATGATACCATGTCGAAACTTTTGTACGCGATTGTATTGTCTAGTTTACATTACATGTTTTTACAGATTACTCGTAGGTACCTACAACAGTGTACACAAAAAGTTTTTTTTTCTAGGCATGGACCTTATATGGGCCGAACTGAGCCCAAAAAACTCATTAGCTACGCTCGACTCCCAGAAAAAAAATCTCAGAAAAAAAACAGATAGTTGCGCCAAGTGAATAGTTATGGATGACGATTACATTCACCTATGATAACATGCCTGGCAAAGACGGTTATTACACAGCCGAAAAAAAGCGATTCTGAAAATGTAAAATTTAAATGAGAATAAAATCCTCGTCTGAGTCGTGATATCGGAAAAAGGGATTTCGAGGGCAGTGATCAGAGACTCGTCGGGTCCAGCAATTAATGCTGAAGTGTATCAGCCCATCGTTCACCAATTTGTTAATAAGCACTATTCTGAAGGTAAATACATATTTTGGTCCGATTTAGCTAGCTCTCATTACGCTACGGGCACACAGAACTGGTTCAAAGGTCATGGCGTACATTTCGTAGCAAAGGACGCAAACCCTCCGGACGTCGCTAAAGCTATAACAACCAAAGATTTTTGGGAGTCTTTAGTAGACACGTGTTTACTGCTGGGTGGGAAACAGAATCAACACAACAATCAAACGAAGGATACAGAGTCATTATTTTTTCTTAAATGTCGTCCAAAGTATGATGAGAACGGTGAATAGCAATCTGCGGAAGATACAGGGCCTTTTGCTACATTGTAATATTAACATAAAACGGAAAGCACGATTGAATTCACCATATAAAAATTCATAGCAGTTGAGTTTATGTTTATATAAATAAAAAATATCATTAAGCCAACCCATTAATTCCAACAATGGGATTTACTATGAAATTGATAAATAAACCGTGAAGATTTAAATAATAAAAATTGCAGCTAGGTACCACCGCACTTGCACAATTCCGTGCATTTCAGCTGGCGTTAAGAACAGTTGCACCTTGTGCCACAAACTTTAAGGCACCTTCATTTGATGGTTCTAGGCACGTTTGAGCAGCCATGGCACTTTGACTCAAAAGTGGCAACCAGATGTCATCTTCTTTCTACCAGCCAAATTTAGAAGGGCATAATTTGTCTTGCTGTTTCATTAGACACTGCCCCTAAACGTGTAAGCACAAAAAAAAAACCTCGTGTCAGTATGTGTTGTTTGAGAGCAGTTTTCAATTTGCCTGTTCTTTTTTGTGAACAAATATTTTCGACGTTCATTCACCGTCTCCGAGGAACATGATCTGTAAAATCTAGAACAACTTAAGCTCATTATTAACAATTTCCAAAGGACCCCGGTGGTGCTTTCCTTATTTGGATGTTCTAATAAAGTGCTTAAGTGCTTAATATGCTTCCAGACAATCTACTCACCATCCTAGCCAGAATCTTGAATGCAGCCCTGTCTAACTTTAATTTCCCAGCCACATGGAAAATAACCACGGTCGTTGCCATCACCATCAACAAAGTAGAAAAACAAAAAGCGGAGCCCACTAGCTACCATCCCATTGCGCTTTAAGTTCTCTATGCAAATATTTGAAAGGATTATTCATACCAGAATAAAGCGGTTCACCGAGGAATATAACATATTGATCAATGAACAGTTCGGTTTCTGGGAAAAATACTCATGTGCCCAAGCATAAGAATAGCAGAACATGTTCTTGACGGCTTCAAGACAGGAGCTGTCTCCTTGGATGTGGCGAATGCCTTCGACCAGATATGGCATGCCGGTCTCGTCTAAAAATTATTCCAGACGGGAGATATTGTACTACTAGTGCAGGATTTCCTCACCAGTAGGCGCTACAGCTTCCACCACGAAGACGCGCTCTCAAACACCCGCCCCATAAGGGCGCATCGCCATTAACTCCGACAAAAGCTTAGCTATCCTCTTCTCTTACCCCAAATAGCCACCAATACATTTTCAGGCCACTAACCTTATACAATCTACCAATACCCAGGGAATTTTAATACCACATATAATTTTAGGCAAGCTGACTCCCATTAATAACAAAAATAGCCAAATACTACTCAAAAATATACTTTTACAATACAAAGTTCTCGAGTGGCGACCGCGTACAGTAGAAGCAGCGAGGGAAAGCCCCCAACAAGATGGATCTAGTGAAGATCGTGGTACATTTGGATGAAGGCGGCGCATGACCGTTCGTTCTTGATATCCTTGAGGGAAAATTTGAGGCTACCACTCACAATATAAAGACTGACTTTTGAAAATAAATAATCAGAATTTTGAATATTTTTTCTGTTTCTTTCTAATATTACGTAAAATATCCGTTTCTGACGCTTCATTCTACCAAAAAGAAAGCGCTCTTAAGCATCCATTTTAATACTAAGATAACCACAATACACGACTTTCTGAGAAATTCTGCAAAGCATATGCTCTTAGAAAACGCACTAAACCACCAAAGCCCACTGATGTGAAAAGTGTTAAATTAACCCACGATTTTATTGACCCAACCCCAGGCAACGCCTCGCCCCGAAACCTCAACGATGACTCTAGCTTACGATAAACAACCCATCTTCACAGATCCAGGGTGCATCCAGCAGTGCGAATGATTTTGCCAGCATTATTAGCAGTGTAACTTTGAGAGACACAAAGCTGCATGTTTCCTCTTATATGGACCGTCATTGGCAATCGTATTCCGTAAGAAGCATAAAATAGTTCTTGACACAATCAACAGAAACAGATTTTTCGCCTAGATAATGGTTATGAATATTCTATTATAGCTTGACAAGTTCTTTCATGACACTCCCATGGTCTGCGGGCGATGGCGGGAAAGACAGTGGAGTGTCATAAAACAACTTGTGAAGCTATAGCAATCCAATATATAAAACCCAGGTTTAAGTTTTGTAGGTTTCAATACTAAACGCCTATGTTCTATATACCCTTTAATAATTACTTGTTAGGTTTATTCTACATTTCATCCATGTTGGCCATTTTCGTTTCAAATTTAATACCACGTGAATTAAATTAACTTAATATTTTCTTCTGTTTCCGCGATTATTACTCATTGAAATAAAACGTCGGGAACTAAAATGAGATAATATACGCGATATAATCCGTTAAATTGTTTTATTTAAATTAACTTGTTTTATTCATAAAAAATGTTTCAAAAGGGGCCCTTTTTAATCCAGTTAAAATATCAAACAAGGGCAAAACACACTTTTTTACGGCTAAACTACTAAAGTTTAGTAGTTTAGTAACTAAAACGATTAAGATGAAACATATAAAAGACACAGATTACTTTTTATCCCGGAAAGAAACCTTCATCACATAATATAAAGGTACAAAAAACGAATCTAAGACGGCCAGTCGCGTGCAGAACCTACTTTCTTATAATTATTTTAATGGAATATCGTCAAATTTTGGGGAGGGGAGTTTTCGAAGACGTTGATATTGATGGGAGATTAACATGATTAATAAAGAAATGATGGTATAGAATAGTTATGCTACTTGGAACATGTTAAGAAACTTAAAAATTCCCTTCTTAATGTGGTATCCAAATGTGCTTAGATTAAGAAATATAAGTCTGAGGTTTGTTGTCCCCCCAAGTCAGCACAGGGTCTTTCGTAGAAAAACACTATAAGTAGTAAAACTGTACACGGATTAGAGATACAAAGTCGTATCATTTGTACAACCAGTTAGTCTACTTAGTAACACTACCTCTACTACTGAGTAGTACTCTGGAAAGTCGATATTTAATATGCAAAGGAAGTCATTTTATTGTTAGGTACTATCGATTATCGTGATTTACTTTCATTACAATAAAATTAATCTCACTAATGAAAAATCCTCAAAGTAGAGCATTTAGTCCGTCTTCATAGCCTTATAAAACACTAACCAGTTTAGGTTTGTTTTATATAATTAAATAATCCTAAAACAGTCACATCTGAAATCCTCAAAACAAAAAACTTACATCCTTTAGAGCTACGTCAATTAAGTAGTGGTTACTCTACTCACGTCGTAAAATGTGAGTAGGTACTACTCGACATGTTCCGGTCCGTTCCCAGGACCTTAGACACTAGACACGAGTGGACCCCGACGTTGCCCTTCACGGACTGGGTTCATGTCATGAGTTTTAATATCTCTGAGTATCACGGTTTTTTTCTAGTTAAGGGGCTACCTGGAAAGTTTTGGTAAATTTCACTCTTTTTAAAGTGTGTATATATATGGTAGCTTGGTATTTGGCCTATATTTTTGTCAACTGGAATGTTATAATACTTAATACATCAAGAGAAAAAAACAGATTCGTAAAGTCCTTTTTCTATCTTAAATTGGTATATGCTCCCTCTTCAAGCGACGCTTTAGACATGGGACTAAAACCAATAAGTCAGTAATGATGTTCACTTTAAAATTGTCAACTGGTTTTTCAATAGGTTCTATAGTTTTTCATAAAAGTACCAAATCTGTTTTTTTGTCGTAAAAATAACAAATTCTGAAGGTGTTATCTTGGTTTCGGTGACTCGTGAAGATAAACTGAAACAGTATATTCGTAACAACGGTGGTTGTCAACACGAGGAGACATATACAACACAGAAAAGTGAAGAGCCACGGAGCGAAGGTCATTCGCGTGTGGGAGCCCCTTAAAATCCTTTAATTATCCGTTCTGTTACTCGTGTAATAAGATTCATAAGTTTTTGTTAAAAAATAGCTGTACATGTAATGGGTTGTCATCGGGTCTACTTACAAATAATTTCTATTGATAGTGCTCGAGGGAAGTGTAAAAGATCTTGCGAAAACTTACCCAAGTAGTTACATAAAAGCTAAAAGAAGGTAAAAAGGAAATATCATCTAGTGACTCGGTGTTCAAGACATAGGTCTTACTAGGTCTTAGGCGATCAGCAATAGGAGATGTACTTGAGCAGAAACCCGGTGGCTAGCGTGTACAAGTAGATACAATCTGATCTACATACGAACATGTGTGAGCGGCCTTTCAGACCCTCGCCAGTTTTAAGCCTCTCGCTCATAATTACCACGCTCAAATAAAATATGCCATGAAAAAACTGCCAAATCAAAGCTAAAATTGCATATGTTAGCATAAATTAGCGATGACCGTTGACAAACCAATGCTAAAAATGTCACTGTTTAAGATATTCTTTTCACATATTTAGATGGCTTCATTTTTACATTTTTGTTTGAATGAGGGATACCTATCAATACTTTTGCTACGCACTCGAAACTTCCATGTACAAGTAAAGTTAAAGTAGCTCTAGCTGTACGCCATCGGGAAGTGGGCAAGATTTTTGATCAGACAACTCGCGAACTTTTTGGGGGGAAATTCACGTGTATAAGTCAAATAGTTATGAAGAAACGAGTTTCTCAAAATTGTTTTTGTCATTTCTTGAAGCACCAAAATGCACTTTCTTTTCCAGTGTGACAGAATATAGGGTCGTGTTCTGATGTGATCCGCCTTCAACACGTCATTTAAACCCTCGCCGCTTTAGACGATCGGCGCGGCGCCGGCGACACTGGCGCGGACCTGTCAGCGCACACTTAAATATAATACAAAACTACCGCAAGCCTCTTTATACACATCTACTGTTAATATGTTAAATGTAAATTCGTTGTAAACGACGTAAAATACGTAAAATGTTTGCGCCGGTCGACTCCGGTAATGATAAAAATATTCATAAGGGATATTTTAATTATAATTTCAACTGCATACGAGTTATTTAATCCGGCCGCGCCTGCCCGGGGATCAATCGGCACCGCTGCACTGCCGTAATTACGCGACGCGAATCCGAGCCACCCAGACAAATATCTTAGCTTCCATTCGAAACCTCATTTGTAATAAGTAGGCATTACGAGTAAAAACTTTTTTTGACGATGATAATTATTTATTTTGTGAATAGACAAAATGTTATCATAATCAGTAGAGCCTTGACGAGAACTCAATTGCATATCTTAATTACAATTGCTCATTCACAGTAACGCAATTAAGGTCACCTACTACCATCTAAAATTCCATATGAAAGGGTCAGGTCAGCGTATAAGACTGTGACGATCATCCGGACGGGCTATATCCAATCTCAACTATGATTTTCAAGTTATGGTACAATGGATACTTAACCCCTTGTATGCTTATTCTCTATTCATCCTTAGTTATCCTAAATAGTAAACAACATTCTAGCCTAAAAATATGCATTTAATGCCAATACCACCTGTATTCTCCCAAGGAAATATTTAATGTTGAAATTGGCAACGAGGCACTAGAAATGTTAATTCCTGTTGCTCTATTTACGAGAAAATGGGAGTTTAAGACAAAAGGTGTACCTTTATGTTATAATGTTTACTATTTAGGACAAGTATGGTTGAACGAGGTATAGATACGGATCTGTGCAAAGCAATTAAACTGTAGTTAAAATATTATTTAGTTTCCATTTGATTGGCAAATTTTGACATCACATACGAGGGGTTAAAAATGGTTAAAGTTTGCAGTTTTTTATTTCACCTAAATATTATACCATATAAAGGTAAATTGTTATACATTTATGTAGCTTTGGCAGCTTTGCTTTACAGTAATTTCTTCATATACTGGAATAACTGAAAAATAAAGTGAATTTTCTGAACTCAATACTTACTAGTACTAAGCTACTACTTAATCAGAGGGTTATAGCTGCTCTTTTTGCTTTATTTTTAAATAATTTAATTCACTATAAGCTGACTTGTCCTACTCTTAACTCGATAATAAGGGTTTAAGTATTATAAGCACAAATGCTAAATGATACACTAATATTACATATTTCAATCGAACCTTCCCATCCGGCACTTTAGAAAGCACCGATCGAGCTGATTGCTTGCGCATCGACCATTTAGCCTGAGTAATTAGTAAGCAACTGTAATAATAGCTCGTTCGTAAATTACTTTCCCCACACACCGACCATTTCTAGGGATAATAGCCGATGCCTGGCGACGCATCGTTGAAATGGTCAACGAACGATGAACGCGGTACATAGTAATAACCTGGGGTAGTGACAATGTCCACGATACTAACAGGTGATAGCCGATAGAGCGGGAGGTCGTGCCCAAAATGGGATATCATTTATAACGATACAAAGTATTCTCGTCCGTCTTTTTAAACCTCACATAGTCAAACTTTTCAATCCCATTTCAGAGTCTCCTATTACGTAACCACGCCTAGAAGATGCCAAATTTATGTGACTTCTGATATTAATTTTTATTAAGTTCTTCATAATTGATTGCAGAATTGTTGAACTTTCATCCCTGAATTTTATCTACGCTTTTAATACAAATATAATACAAATATTTGTCAATAAATAACTAAGTATGTGAATCAATCTGTTTTACTTCGGCAACATCGGACACAGTGGAGTCTATTAGGCATTGAGTAAAACAAAATGATGCTAGTTTTTCACTGCCAGCTCATTGTACTTATGACTACTTTTTATTCTAGTTCACATTAAGGTTCTTGCAGGGTTCTCCCCTTCCCATATCGACTACCATTATAATTATTGGAAACTTGTTTCATTGTTAACGATTTTCTTTTTTCTGCAATGTCTTTGTAATTGCATTTATTTAGTTTTTGACCGTCAACTTTCTCATTACTAAATATATCTGCTCACATGATCAAGGAATTATACATACACAGTGTGAAAATGGTTACGTAAATTAATTTAAGGTGGTTTACCTTTGGAGGCCATAAATTTTTTCTATCCTGGTATAATCATGATAAGGTTAATGGGTTATTTTCTATTGGCAAATAAACAATATGACGACTTTGTACTGTATAGAAAGCGATTGTTATTGTTAAACTATACTAAAAGTTTATAATCTATAACGTATTTTTAGGGTTACGTAACCAAAACCGCAAAAACGGATCCCTTATAGTTTCGTAATGTCCTTCCGTCTCAGTCCGTATGTCACAGACATTTTTCTCAAAAACTACTAGATGTATGTATATTGATGAAATTTGGAGGATAGGTGTCTTGATTAAGCCGCTACTTAGTTTGATAGTTAAATAATAATAAATTATATTTCTAGGGGGGCACTCCATATATGTAACCAAAACTGAAAAAAAAATCTGCAAATATATGTGTGGCACATATTGCGACATATTCTTTTAAGAAGACTTTGAGGTTTATATTTTTATTTATTTAGTGAATATTTTTGGAAATAGGCGCTCCGAAAGTTGCATAAATTGTGTCCATCACTCTCTTTTGTAAACGGTACGTCCAAAAAATATAAAAAAATTACAAAGATAAAGCTTAATAAACATTTTCGACGAAAATTGGTTTCAACGTGATCAAATATATCGTTTTTGAGCTATTGCCAATAAACTGCGCTTCTCAGCTAAAGGACGTAGGTACCGTGGAGATACGCTCTTTAGCTAGTGCACGTTTTTATATCTTTTTTTTTTCATCTGTATTGCATTTTTTTTTATGAACGGCTGCGAAACCCTACACTGAGTATGGCCGGCCCAACAAGCTCCCGGCCGGTTTTTATACTTTGTCTAGAACGACAGAGAGAAGGTGGGGAGATTGTAAAACGCAGTAAATTAAGGGCTCTGAGGTCAAGCAGGCTATGATGGTAGATGCACAAGGTGTAGGCGAAGGCTAGGCGGTTAAAATATACGGAGAGGGTGATCAGAACACATACACAGTATCATAAAGCAAGCGAACTTGGACCAATCATATAATATCCACATTAATATTAATATCTCTTTTTATGTATGGTTAGTATCCACACACTTATCCAGCCGGATGCTAAATTTCAGTTTGCTAGGTTATCTGGAAATGGGTTAGGTATTTGATCTATAAGTCAGTCAGTGAGTGAATCAGTGAGTCATAAAAATGCCGATTTTTAAACGTTAATATATCGGTAACTGTATGAGCTACATTTATTAAATTTTGGACTCTAGACAAGCTAAAAGGATTTCATAAATGTAAGTACTAAATTTCATGTATGTAGGTTGAATAGGTTTCGAGTAAAGAAGGGGTCAAAAGTAGCACGAATGTAGTTCATATAATATTACACCCGACGGCTGCATCGTCTGATCCTTATTCTTTGAAGTTAGTTGCACGCTGCCGCGTGTGTAGATCATATGTGAATGTCGTTATATCTTAGAACCATACTTTGATTGCTATATATATAATGCCATACGACTAAATAAATAATGTGAATCGTTTCGATTATATTAACCACAAATACGCTGTGAGGCCATGTTTTACTAAAATGGCATTGATCGATGAATGAGGTGCGTTTTAAATGCAATATGGTTTTTCGCCTGACTTCGGGCTTGCTAAATCAGGTAAATGTACCCTCTAACAAACTCACCGTGAAATAGTTTTCAGATAAATACATATGTAACGACCCTTTGCCTCTCAATACGATTATTTCAATACCTATTTGGGTCATACTGATTCTAGAATTTACCCGTCTTTCCTGTGGAGAACGCAATAGTAAGGGTTTGGGTACATATAACTGATATTTTTATCGCTTAGATCTAGAGTATTAATCAATTTGTACATCGCCTAATAGGGCACTAAGAAAAAATAGTATTTAAAGTAGTAGTAATTTACTTTCGCGTGTCCACAGGAAAGACGCATAACGCTAACTCATACTAAAAATAAGTATGACACATTTATCTGTAACATTAAATTCATGGTAGTTTACTATGAGTTATGACGTTTGGGTGTGTATATAATAAACATTTTATTTTATGAATATTAAGATTCAGACAAATGAAATAATATGATATACCTATGTCAGAGAGTTTCTCGAAATAATGGCACTGTACATTATAAATGAAAGAACCGCGCCTGTCTGCCTGGCAACCTTAACATGAAAACCACTTCATCGATTTTGAAACGGCTTACACTAATGAATGGCAAGGATCTTATGATGTTTTCAATGTACAACATTTTAACCACGCATTCCTTAGGTCATTAGCAGTGGCGTACTCAGAATTTTTGAGCAAGGTAAGCAGTTTTTTCTGTCTATATGGAGCCTTGGTCGTTCAGGCCTTCAGAATAAGCAGTTTCACTATGCATATGAAGCCACTGGTCGTTCAGGGTAGGCAGTGCCATTGTGTCTATAATGACCGCACGCCTCTAGTCATTAGGAGCAAAATTTTATATGAAACCTACTCAAAATTCAGCTTTGTACTGAACGTATTATCAATTTTCCCGTAAACTATTTATTGTAATGCTGATTCCTGATTACGAAAGTGCATTAAGCTCTTTTGATCGCGACGTTGCCGCGTATGCCACCTTTTTTCAGGGTTCCGTAGCCAAAACGACAAAAACGAAACCCTTATAGTTTCGTCATTTCCGTCCGAATGTCACAGGCATTTTACTCAAAAACTACAAGAAGTAGGTATATTAATGAAATTTGGAATATAGGTGTCTTGTTTAAGCCGCTACTTAGTTTTACAGTCAAATGAAAAACAATATCTAGGGGGGACACTCCATAAATGTTACTAAAACTAAAAAAGACTGCGTATATCAATGCGTGGCACATATTTCGACAGTTCTTTTAAAAACATTATGCTTTCTAAAAAATATTTTCGGAAATAATCGCTCCGCAAGTAGGATACTCCATTTTCTCAACCTTATGTCCAAAAATTCTGAAAGAAATCACAAAGATAAAACTTAATAAATCCTTTCCACGATAATTGTTATCAACATGATCGGATCTACCGTTTTTGAGTTATTGCCGAAAAACTGCGCTTCTCAGCAAAATGACGTAAGTGCCGTAAGATACGCTCTTTTGCTAGGGCCCTTTTTCATATCGTATGTTGGCTGCGAATGGTTGCGGATCGCCACACTGAGCATGGTCTGACATGCTTTTGGCCGGTTTTTCATGTCGTATTTTTATGTCAGTATAGTCCATTTTTTTGTATAAACGGCTGCTGAAGGCTACACTCAGCATCAGACATGCTCTTGGCCGGTTTTTTAAATAGTTTTCATAGCGCAGCGAAATATATTCAATTTCTACGTACAAAAATCGACAAAACTAGTTTTTTTTGCTGACTTGGTTTCATAAAACATATTGTACTCCTAGTAACCTTAGGAATTTGTGGTTAAAATCTTGCAATTTCCTGGTGGGCACGTGTATATTACACAGAGAAACAAACTATTCCTCGTATATTTATTTTACAATAAATTAATTAGAAAAAAACGAAGAAAACTAAGCTATCAGCGACACCAATAATTACTCAGATAACTAGCCCATAATCTTTACAGTACAAAAGATTACTTGAGGATCATCTCAAGGCAAATAGGCGATTGACGGCTTATTCGTCATTAAACATAGTATTCAACAACTAATCCACACACGCGTGTGTTAACGAATGAAAACGTGCGATGTTGACCACTTATATATGTCGAATAAAGTGATGTAATAAATAATGCAATATGTAATTATAAGGACGCTAGCCGCTAGCTTGTGTGCGCTTGGCTGAGCGTACACGCATACTTAAACATGTCAAAGACATCTTAACCGCGGGATTGCCCGAGGTGAGGCACTGCCGTCATGATACTAATACGGAACATTTAAGTGGGTCATAAGGGCATAAGATACGCGAAATTGATACTAGGAGATTTTCACTGACGTGTCATATTTCAATATAAACACTATATTTTCGAAAAGGACATTTGGAATTTTCACTTGTTCTCTAATAAATGTAAGTATAAATAAGTTTTCTTCGATTTTATTTCAAGCTTGTGTGGCCTGTTTTTTTTTTGTAAATTATATGAATGGGGTCAGATTGGCTTTGAAAAAAATCATTATAACAGACGTTACCTTTAATAAAAAAAGAACATTTATTACCTACATAAAATATAGTGGCCGTCACACAGTGTTTGACAGAACTCAAAAATTTTCCCTATGCTGTTTATTGCATAAATGGATCAACAAATGCATTTTCAATGCAAGACACCCACGTGTCTATTTCAAAAACTTTTTTTTTATAAAAAATATTTTGTATTTCGTGTCCTTCACGAAGAAAAAAGAGTAAATAAATTCTGTAAGCGTATCTGATCAAGATATATTTTTTTGATTAATATAGTTTGATAAAGGACCTTTTGGCACATATTTTCCAGTTTTTATTTTTGTTGAATTACCTTTGGCTACCGAGCTATTATTTTTTATTCAGATTTTTGTTTATATATTTTTTTCTCCCATATAACTCAAAAGTGCGACTTGTGACCGGCACTGAAAGATATCTCTAAATTAGATCTATCATTGATAAAAAAAATCACGTTTCACTATTGCGGCGTTTGGGAGTTACGAATAAAGGTCAAATAGTTAATTTTAGGGTTGTCACTAAAGGTCAAACAAATAAAATATTTGTGATCAATGGAAAACTTTAAGACTCATACAAATCATTTTCATTTCCGAGCATTAAAGTCAGTCGTCTACATTGGATGGGTCTTTCGTCATCATCGTCTGATGATGAAGATCTGTCTAATGTTGGATGTACGTTATCCATCTCTGCCAACTGCAAGTTTTCTACATGAATCAGCTTCAGAAGTTCACAACAGCTTCGGGCAGACAAATCCTATTTGACGATCTTTGACGTTGTCTGTAGTGTGCCATAGACACAAGCGGATCAGATGATTCTAGAGCACGATGAAAGAGGTTGAATCATAGTTTTTCTCCTGTACATTTTCCGGCAATGGTGTTCTCTATCTGAGCGCCAAATTTATAGGCCGCTTGCTCTGAGAGCATACCGATAAGATAACATGATTCTATGATCTCTTCTCCGTGTACTAGAATTTTGTGTACCGTTACAGTCATTGGGTGCCAATTAAATGACTGGACGTACTTTTCCGCGAGCGAGCGGCAAAAAATGCCAAACTTTTTTGCGTCTATAGAATACTCGCAAGATATGGCGAATGACGGCAAGGATAATATGAAATCCGTCGATCAACCATGCATTGGGACCTAAAATTTCAGCAAATATAGCACGGCATATAACTGATAGTACTGTGCGGGCCGAATCACCATCATTTGTGGTTCCTGAATTAGGTTGTACTACGTCCACTAACAATCCCATCTGGTTTCTTACTTCAGCCTGGATACGTTTTTTCCGTTCTTCGACAATTTAGGTTTCCCTGCTACCCTTACTGATCCTCAAATTTCATACTAACGGTTTGTTTTTATAACTGAGATGTAACAAAAACTCGAAAATACGTATCCACGCTTGAAGTGGATTGATGCCGTGTCGCATATTTTCTTTTATAGTTGATGTTGTGTATGATATTGTCAAATCATTAAAGTGACTAGCAGTGAGCTTGTAAAAGGGGCATCTTAACTGTAAAGACGTTCCAGATATAACGTCGAGGACTCAAAGTTAAGTCACAAGCAAATGTAATACGATGCCTTACTTATCTAAAATGAAAGGTCAAGTTGAGTGACAACCCTAACACTATATTTTGAAATTCGATTACTCGTAAACGCCGCGATAGTGGTACTTGATTTTTTTATCGATGATGATAGACCTAATTTAGAGGTATCGTTCAGTGCCGGTCACAAGTCGCACTTTTGTGTTTTTTGGAAGAAAAAATATAAACAAAAATGTGAATAAAAAATAATAACTCGGTAACCAGAGGTGATTCTCCAATAATAAAAACTCGAAAATATGAGCCTTAAGGTCCTTTATCAAACAATATTAATCAAAAAATATATCTTGATCAGATACGCTTACAAAATTTATTCAGTCTTTTTTCTACGTGAAGGTCACGAAATATAATTTATTTTTTATAAAAAAAAGTATTGGAAATAGACACGTGGGTGTTTTAGTCTTGCATTGAGAATGCATTTCTTGATCAATTTATGCAATGAACAGCAGAGGGAAATTTTTGAGGTCTATCAAACACTGTGCGTCATAAAAATCAAGACTCTCTTTTCAGTTTTAGTTAAGTTAAATACCTATCGATTACAATAGGGATGTTGACTGTACTCATATAAAAATAAAATGTTGATGCGAAATGGTCGGTTCTATGACAGAAGTCCTAAAAAACTATTTTGAGTTCTATACCTTATGTGTAGCTTGTTTTATGAGCCTTTAAAATTGGGTGGGAAAGTCCATTTTTAAAGTATGGAAATAAGAATGTTAATCATACCTAGGTAGTATTAAATAATCCATGCAATGTATGGTTACTTTTTTATGAAACTGTTTCGATAAACACAAGTTTCAACATAGTCGCAGAACACAGCTGGTAATTGCCCCATAATAGGTAGGAACGTGTGACGTCACACGTTCCTAGGCTTTCGTATGGAGCGTTCGTTGGGAAAGTCCAAAAATGAGATTTTAACACGTGTTGTATCTCGGGGACATTTTATGAGATTGAAGTATCTTTTTCACCAATATTTATTTTATTGATAGGGTCGTTCTATAACATGATGAGAGAAACTGCCTACCCGAAGCCCTGAATGACCATGGCTACATATAGACACAGTAAAACTGCCTACCTTGGTCAATAACAATAATAGAAAAAACTAAATCATATTACTATAATCAAGACATTCCATTAGTTTATTTTAATCTGTTTATTAGTGTGAGTATTTATAATTCAATGAAAAGGTAAAAATAAAAATAGTAAAGCAAAAATCCTTACAGTAAATAATTTGTAATCAATAAATATATTAAATATAAAAATAAAACAACACATATGGAGTAATTTCCCATGTTACTTTAGATACCAAAAACTTTTTATAGGTTTTCCTGTTTTGTAGTAATTTCGGAGATAAGGGGGAAAATCGTAAATTTCGCCTACTTGCTTTAATAACTTCAAAACGATTTGTCTCAAAATTATAATTATATTTGAAAAAATATATTTGACATTTTGACAAAGCCCTTGCATTTCATGTGTCACACGAAATATATACTCGTAGTTAACAAAATAATTCTAATTTACCCTCAAAGTGCTTGATTCTGGCCACTGTTTCAGTATAATATAGGAATCTGTAGGTATCTTATAGATATGTTCATAATAATATTGGTAAGTGAAGTATGAAGAGTACTAGCTTCTGCCCACGACTTTGTCCGCCTTAAATTCGTTTATAGCGGATAAGGGTATTTTTCCGGGATAAAAAGTAGCCTATGTCCTTCCCCGGAACTCAAACTATATCCATACCAAATTTCATCCAAATCGTTTATGCGGTTTAAGCGTGAAGAGGTAACAGACAAACAGACACACTTTCGCATTTATAATATTAGTATGGATGTATGACTAATAATTACCATTTTAAAATTAATTCAGTTGCACAAAAAGCACTGTAGGTACTTATACTAGTTTGAAATATGAACAAACGCATCGGCGCCTGTGCATGTGCACCCAAATATACTAGGTACCTATTATTCAATCGAGGAAATATTATTATAAGTTTTATAATGCGGTCTGATTTCGGTAATCGCTCTCTCCATTTCATAGGATAGACTGTTTTGAAACTAAGTAGTGAAATCTACGTCGAATGAATAAGTACATATACTTGTACCATGGCTTCAAGCACATTATTTGATTGCTGTAAAGTAAAAGCATGTGGCAGTTTTTACCTACGTTACGATCGCGGTGAAGAAGTGGCCGAGCAAGCATAACTCGTGAATTCGCTTGTCGGACTTCACGTTATCACTCGTCTTGCTCGTATTGTATTCAATGGAAAAATACAGCTAAATTAAATGTAATTCACGAACAGTCGCTTGGGGCATACCATAGATACAATACTATCGTATTCACAAAAGTTGACTAATTTGATTCCAGCGCTGTATGAGGAGTACCGGGGAGTTCGCCGCTATTTTCTAACTCTTCGTAATTATAGATGTTCACTTAGTATAGGTATAGTACCAGAGTCGATTTCACAATGCTTCATGTCTTAAATTAGTTAGTGTCGGTTTTTGGCACCGAAAGCAAATAAACAGCAAACTGGGCAATCGACTAAAAGTTGTATTTGTTAATATTTTATTTATTTATTCAATAGACACATCCACAAAACACAGTCTTATACAAGTAAAAACAAATATGAAATATTACAAATGTAGTAGGTATGAAAACTACATTAACAGTGGTAGGTATGCAATTACGATCATAATCATGTTTATATTCAAGATCACCAGGCGACCCACACTGGGCTAGGCCTGTATCATAGGGACCCAAAATACAATTTAAACGAAAATATTACACATAAAAATGTCAGAGAAACAAATCAGAATAATGTGCGTATGTTTTTCTCTTTACAATTAGTAATTTTTTATCGAAAATACAGTATAGTAAATATTTAAGCACAAAGACATGATCGAATCAAACAGTAATCTAGACTTTTTTACAAGGAAGGCCTTTTGGCCTCTTTAATAGAACGTGAGGAAGGATTAAATTTTCTTTATAAGAAATCAGATTTAAATGAATATTTTTAAACGGACTGTGATGTTATTTAATATCATAACTATAATATTATTAAACATAAAAAAATATATTTAAAGAAATAGGAAAAAGCTAATTATAACAGAATAATATATAATTTGTATTACCTACTTTCCGGAAATATATACAATCAATCCTATATACTCGTATACATTTCATTCATTCATCCTTTTTGCCATGCGGTGGGGTGCGTAATCACCATTCACTTCAACTCTGATGCCGATACATATCTGAAAGTCAGATTTAACAATCTGAATGACGAACGGATATCTTGACCTCTGACCTCAAACACGTACTTAATTCACGTGTCTAATAAAATCAGAAACCAATTAATCGCGAATTGACGCGATTTTTAGAATTACACCCCAGGATGTTTGTTTGAGGTTTGTTTAGGGAATGATGGGTGTCATCTACTTTAAATATGCTGATACTATAAATAAATATTAAGATAGTAGTTTTCAAAAAAATACATAGCACAGGTAGCACATCATTCTGTCTACTTATGGGATGATATCTTGGGCATATTTTAATGATATTTATTATAGATACAACGTCGCCAATCGAATATCGCATGTAAATACCTAATTACCACGTCCCGGTGCTGCAAATTCTGACAGGTTTAACATCCTGCGAGAGAATATATTCACATATTATTTAAGTATATTGTAATAAGCTTTTCATATTTAAACCCACTTATTTGTACTTGTATTGAAGTGGTGATGTTTTAAAGTTCACCCAGTATGATAAGATACACTGTTAAACAGACCTGTTTAACCACCGATAACAGGCAGGAGTTTTACAAAAAAGTTACTTGCAAAAATTGTTTAACTATTACTTAAACCCAACAAAAAGTTACACACAGTAGACATTAGAGTAAATAAGTAATCGTATAAGTATGGTTCCTAGGTCATTTAGAAGAACATTTGAGTACAGATGAAATAAATGACAATAAAATATTTTCCTTTGGAACCATTTATATACATGCACAGTGTTACTTGTTCTCCGCAATGCGTTTTTAAAACTTTTCGATATAATTATAATAACATATCTGGATTGTGTTTCTACTATTTTTCGTAACTTATATACAGAGTGCAAATCAAGCTAGTTTACCTTACGGTGAAAATATAGCAATTCATAAGCTTAAGGCGTATAGCATAGTATACGGTCTACATTTTTATAGCTCTGTAGGCCGACTTAAAACATGTCAAACATTCTAAATTCTTAATACTGACCCCACAGCGTTTCTTTAGCCTAAAACGATGGAAACACAAATGTACATTTCATTATACTTGCCTCGCTGTTGACACAACAACGGTCACATGAATCGACATGTAAACACGAGCTAGCTTAATTCATATGAAATAGCACTTTGAGTATATGTATGTTATCTGTGTTGTTTTAAATTAAAACTATAAAGAAGATAACCGCTGTGTACTCAGGCTTAATTATAAGCGTGAAAAGAGAATGGCCGACGTTTATGTTAGACAAATTGTGAAAAGCCGTATAGATAACACAATTAGGTAGATGTTTCATTGCTATTTCGTAATGTAGTTCTCGCTCGTGAAAAAACTCCCTACGTCAATGAAAAAGGATTATCTGCATAATAATTAAGTGCAATTAATGAATAACACCGCTTGATTAAACATCTAGATGATTCATTTTTCTATATCAGTTTTATCTATGCTGGTACGACTCCTTTAGCTCCACTAACATTCGAACAAATAACCAGCAAGCAATTTAGTGGTTAAACGGTTTTTGAATAGGCCAAAGTATCTTTATATTTAATGGCATTTATTGTCAACAGAGTTTTTTCTTTCTTGTGATATCAGATGAGGGTCCAGAGTAGCTGTTTTGAAAACCTGCAGTCCCCGGTACTCGGTCCATGGCACTAAAGTTGTGCTTAGGGGCTATTCATAAATGAAGTCATTTCAAATTTGAGGGGGAGAAGGGGGGTTCTAGAGATCGGATGATGGTAGCATGAAGGTGGGATGCTTCTGCAAGTTTTATTAGTTTTCGAGCAACAACTACTTTTTCTCTGTAAATTGTAAAGGTCACCGTAGTCCCAAAGATTATTTACCGGAAAGTACCGCAGTTTCTTTTGTAACAGAACTCACGCCTGATAGTGTTTCCTTACAGCCCCTAGATTTTAAAACTAATGAACCCATCCTCCATCTTTTTACACTTTCCGAGCTAAATCTTATTCTAAAAAGAGTAGACACTTCGGCTGGTTTAGACAATATTACTTATTCTATGATTAACCATTTACCGGAGAATGCAAAAGAATACCTCTTACATATATTTAACATCATCTACAAAAAAGGTGAGATACCAGAGCAATGGCGTAGAATCAAGCTTATTGCCATCCCTAAAAAAACTGCCGACACTCTTAAGTACCGTCCTATCTCACTTATCAACTGCCTCTGTAAGATTTTTAATTTAATGATAACTCGTCGCCTGGAAAACCATTTCGAATGCAACAAATTACTTAATGATAGTACTCTAGGTTTCCGTCGTGGACTCTCATGTCAGGACAACCTTGGTAGGTTTATTATAGATACAGAAACGGCTTTTATAAACAAAGAATACGTTGTATGCGCGTTCATTGACATAAGTAACGCTTATAACAATGTGGAAATAGAACCTCTTATATCTACTTTAGTTGAATTTGATGTGGATCCGCTCCTATGTAGATATATAAGAGAATTCCTAAAAGAGAGATTTTTGATATATAGATTACGGGACGGTCGGGAGATAATAAGAACATGCCGACAGGGTTTAGCTCAAGGTGACCCAATGTCACCTATCTTATTTAATATAATTACAATTAAGTTATGCAACACACTCGTTAAGACAGTCAAGGTCTCACAATACGCCGACGACTTCGCTTTGTATTGTATTAACCAAAGTATTGAGTTTTGTGCCAATGTCATGCAAGCCAGTCTTAACATATTGATGTCAATGCTTGAGGAAATTGGACTGGAAATTTCTCTCTCAAAGACTAAACTTTGCACGTTCACTAGAAAATACAAAGTGCCTATTACTGATCTACGAATAAATAACACTGAAATCGAGGTTATAAATAGTACAAAGTTTCTGGGTGTTTGGGTGGACAGCCGCCTGAACTGGACGCGACATGTTTTAGAAACTGCCCAAAAATGTATTAAATACGTTAATATCCTTAGTGCCATAAGTAGTTCAAAGTGGGGTGTCCATCCAATTCACTTAAGGAGACTCTATATAACATTGGTACGATCTCGACTTGATTACGGATGTATCATCTTCGGCAACGCCAATTCTAAGCTCCTCCAGAGGTTGGACGTAATCCAAAACCAATGTCTCCGCCTTTGTGGAAGCTTTATTCGCGACACCCCTATTTTTACAATGGAAAGCGAGCTTTGTATCACACCCTTAAATCTTAGAAGAATTTATTTAAGCGACAAATACTTCCTGAAACTCTCTTCTAGAACATTCGATTATCTGAGTAAACAAATAAAAGCATTAGACAACACATTAATTTCGGGCGCAAGATATTGGCGCAATAACCAACTCCCACTGTTGCTTGATAGTTACAGAAAATATTCCAATCTTCCTATGTCACAATTTGAGACCTCGCCCCTATTTTTACTTCCCTATGACATTAAAACTCTTCCCTGGGATAAAATAATAACACTCAAAGTGAACGCTATTAATGGACCTAAAGCTAATCTACCCACTCAGGACCTAAAACAACGCTGCGAAGATATGATAAAAGTACAGTTTTTAGGTCACATACACATTTACACTGACGGATCCAAAACAAGACACGGTTCTAGTTGCGCGTTTTACGATGAAGCTGCGGATTTTGGAGCGAAATTTCTTATTGATAATCCATGTATACCCATAATGGGAGTCGAACTGACAGCAATTAATGAAGCAGTACATTACTTAGAATCGACGCCATACCAGAAAATTGTTATCTTTACAGACTCAAAAAGCAGTCTACAACATTTGTTGGGAAGTGCTAAGGGCGGTAGTGTCGGTAGACACGAAGCTTACCTCATTATTAAATGTATCCATAGACTGATACGTAATGGGGTTGAAGTTCATCTACAATGGATCCCTTCACATGTGGGCGTCAGGGGCAACGAGGTTGCAGACTCACTCGCATGCGAGGCTCTACAGACCGGTATACCTCTCGATACGGTACCGCATTACACTGATCATCTTCCAAAAGTGAAAATGGACAATTATACTAAATTCAAATCCTATTTCAATGAGCGCTCTCAAAACAAGGGCATCTGGTACAGATCCATTGTAGACGAACCACCTCGCTTTCCTTGGTTTGCCTCACGAACCCTCAATAGAAAAGAATTAGTTATTTGCTTCCGAACACGAACTTACCATATACCACTCAACAAGTTTAACTACATCATGAAAAAAAGAGACAATCCAAACTGTACAAAATGTAACAAAGAAGAGGACCTCCTCCACTTAGTTCTAGAATGTAAAATCAACGAACAATCAAGGTCGGATCTCTTAAAAGAAACCGGGTGCTTTGCGGGGGATCTCCTCTTCTTCTTTCATCAAATCTTAAGCTCAGGGTTCACTACTGAATACAGTGGTACATTTTTAAGTTTCATTAATCTCTCACTGAACCTAAGATTTGAATATTATAAAAACAATCCTTAAGTTCCAATTCCAATGTTTATAGTTACACCTAAAGTTTAAGTAACATTGTTATTATTTTTAAGCCGACTTAATCATAAGATGTATGGCTTATGAAATAAATGAGAATAAAAAAAAAAAAAAAAAGGTGGGATGCTTCAAACCCAAGATGACATCATCTTTTGCATCTTTAAAAAGTGCTTCAATGAGTAAAAAAGGAAGGAAATTCGTGTTTTTATAAACTGTTGTTAAAAACGAATTTGTTGGAAATGCCATCATTTTATTCGGTGGGGGGTGGGGGAGGGGGGGGGGGGGAGTTCTTCGGATTATGATGTTTGGATGATTTTAGGGGAAGGGGTCAAAAATCGTCAAAACTAGATGACGTAATTTATGAACCGCGCCTTACGTCTTTGATGTTTGTAACATCATGCGCGATGTAGCAGTAGAAAATGCAATTAGATAGATGAATTAAAAATATGCATTTTGTATTTTTACGTACTGCGTTTAATTATGTACAAAGCTATCTGTTACTATATTATTATTCTCTTTATTTATTTTACACATTAGGTAGGATTTGTGTACTATATGAACATTAAACGTATTATTATTTTTAACCGACTCCCAAAAAAGGAGGAGATTCTCAATTCGTCGGGACCTTTTTTTATTATATAATGGTCTATTCGGACACGTGTAAGATCTGCTGCACAGTCTGAGAGCTTTGTCTGAATCTTTCGGAATCGGGTAATTTCAAACACCTTCGTATAAAGAACACAGCTTTGGTCGTTCTCGAGAGCCTTTCGTAATGAGGTGGTAAACGGACGATTAGTGGTGATTGTTGATATCAAACTGGTTACTTTTAAAATGAAAATCTGACTAGGTATTTTCTTTCATGTGGTTATATATACTCGTATAACCCGATCTGGTCATGGACTCTCCCCCTATTGTTCTGTATTTAAAATTTTAATGTAAGATTTGCATTTTTTTTTTATTACAGCACGCTGTCATATTGAATTCGAATGAGAAATCATGAAATAAGCATAATAGCCGGTGCGGCAAGGTCTGTTCTGCATTTATGTTATTTACGTTATATATTTAAAAAATACAGTAACTTTTTCTAGAACAGTAGAGCTGTATCACGTTTGTTCACGTTATCTCAAAGCTCACGGACAGTATTTAAGTCAGAATTTTTCGGGCGGACATTTCGTATTTTGTATCGTGTAGTGGGTCAAATGAACAAAAGAAAATAGTAAATGAATGATCTCTTTAAGCAAGCCGAAGAGAACAGTTTGATTCATCGTTCAATTAGAACAAATAATTCCGTTAGTTTCTCGAGCGTGCGGTATTGTGGCAGTTATCGTTGCGCTGAAAATTGAACGCAACAGTCAAGTAGAAACCGTGGTTCGTTGACCGCGAATGACACGGTCAAATTTAAATTTCGACTCGCCGCTGCCGTAGGTTGGCTGAGGCTGATCATTCATTCAGGCTGGCGAGTGCAACTTGTCACTTTGCACCGCATAATGCACATCAAACTGTGAATTATTTATTCGCGAACACTTCTCAACGACTCCACTCTTATAAACTGTTCAACTGTCAACAACAATACGAGGAAATAAACTGTAAATACATAGTGAACGAATTTATCTACACTAACTTCGATATCTTGGACACACAACTACATCAGGTAAATATTGCCTATTGCTCTTTTTTTACAAGTTGGGCATCAAAAATCGTTTAGGCGTTCTAGTATAACGTCGCTATAAGTTCAAATTTAACCTTGGGATTTTAATGAGATTTTCACAATAAATATTTGTAATAAGTAATATTATCACCGTCGGTAGGTATAAATGTTATCGCTCGTTGAGACTATTCGGCACTGACTCAAACAGTGGCATTGAAGTTTCAGCTTTACCTATCATGATTCCTACAGTACAGTTTATGGGCGCGTGGATCACGAGAAAAGCAATTGCTACATAGAATTCTATCATCATAGCTAATTCGTATACTAGGGACATGAGATCAATCCGGTAGTTCATTACAAAAATAAAGAATTAGTTGAAAAATTAAATATAATCGAATGGATCATGTAAATAATAGTTTTAATACCACAAACGTAAAACAAGTTAATAGTAAGAGCATCGATTGAAAGTACTCAAATAATAAGTATATAAAACAAGTTTGTATCTGTTCGCAATTAAATAATATTAATCACACCGCAAGTGCGTCAAGGGTACCATTCAATTTTCTACAAAAGTAGGCGATTTTGCAGTAGCCCGTATATAGCCAAGTGTCAACGGTAGATGTATATATATTTCATCGTCGTTTATATGTATCTGTCGGCATCAAATAATATACCTTATTATAATAGCTATCTCATAGTTGAATACGCTCGCGCCGCGTCAGCATCGAATAAATCGCAGCGAGACGCGCCGGCCGTCACGTACCAGTAAACTATAATCTTCAATATAAATTAAGTATTGCAATGCTGTGAATTTTATAACGTTTACTTATTTTTAATTTCACGCACAAATAAACCATTAATTAAAAATAAGTCTCGTAATACAATACTAAGAAAATGAAACATTTTATGTGTTTTAGATTAATGAAATAAATTAGAATTTCATATTTATTCCATAAAAATTATAGATGTAAATTTTTATGAGGTTTCTGATAATTTATTAAGAATATTTTGATCGTGGAAGTCAGTCATACCTAACGAGCGTCACAAGATAAATACGTGTTATTCAACGCCACGGTCGCAGGCAGGGATAGTACATACTCGTCACTGTACCTTCATGGATTATGGATTAAACATACAGACACATTTTAATGTCCTAACTGGAATAGCCCTAATACAAATATGTACAAGGTGTTTAACCGCTTCTTAGTGAGATATGTAACTATACTTGAACTCTTAATGTAGTCGATGCGATGTAATTTTATTTATGAGAAGCTCCATTCTAATAAAGTCGCAAGTAATAGAAAATTGTCAAAAAACAAAAACAAAAAACAAAAAATTGTCCCTGAGTGAGTATCAGTCTTTTTACTAACTGACTTCCAAAAAAGGAGGAGGATATGTTCGACAGTTTGTATTTTTTTTATGTATGTTCGCCGATTACTTCGCCAATTGTGGACCGATTTTAAAAATTCTTTTCTTATTTGAAATGATATACTCCTGAGGTGGCTCCATTGCCATCAAGTTGGGATCTGATGGTGGGATCCCAGGGAAATCGAGGATAATCCTCAAATGTTATAGACACTTATAACGTTTCATATATTTTCTTAAGCTATTTAAGTATTTGCATATGGTAGTCATCATCACATCATGCTGAGCAGATGACGGAAGGTACAACTCCTTAATGGTTAAGAGTTAGAGCATAATTCTTTAAAAAATCATCTATTAGGTAGGTACGTTAAGACTGTTAGTCATATTCTTTATAGTGTGTCCCTGAGGTAGTCTGCTTATCACCAAGTCAGGATCTGATGATGGAATACCAGGGAAATTGAGAGAAACCCTCAAATATTATACCTAAGCACTGACAATGTTTTGTACATATTTTACTAAAGTTATTCAGTTGTTTTCGTCTGGTTGTGGTTTTTTTATTTAAAAAATCTAGATATTTGAATTGTGTCTGTTTATATGTTTTTTTTTTTCTATGACTGGGGTATTTAATTAATGAAAAACACTTTGGTCTTTATCTATCATGGTATAATAAACTTAATACTATACAAAGATAACTAAAATGTAGAAACCTACTTTATAATTTTACTCGCTGACGTTGTGACAATTAGTGTATAGAAAAGGTTTGCTTTTAAAATGTTATGAATGGCGTGATAAATTACTGAAACAAAGAACCGTGGGTATTCCGTCAGCGCCATTAAAGGGTTAGGTCATAGAGACTTATTCACGAAATAGCCGCAAGAATAAAGCGAAATGGACCGCCAGTGAATCATGCCATAACAAACATAATTATCGTTATCTTTACGACCAATGAACAGCGATTGTTTCAATAACGTCCACTATTTTATTTTAAATCTTTGCCTGTGATTATGCCGTAATTAGGGCATAGATTTGTTGTATGACTGTTTTTATGTACGAGCTCGTTTGTTTTCAATATTGTACGGAAACATTTGAATATTTACAATATATATATGGTTTGGTTTCGGAGGCCAAGATCTTTTTTGGGTCACTGAGTCAAAGAAGATAGTTTATTTAGCTATATAATTATGCAGATATTAAGTAAAAAAAACCCTTACTTGAGCTCATTTTTAGTCTCAAATCTTTTTTATTTAAATTGGCCAATATGACACGTTAGCTACAGAAGTATTTCGGCATGAATGAATCATTCTGTGATTCACTTTTAAGACTAGTCGGAGTATGACGGACAATGGGGAAGAGGCACGCGCTAAAGTAACTGCGAAACTGTTTCTCTCACACAAGGGAAAACATATACTGTGCTCGTCAGATCTCACCTGATCTGTCAAATAAAATTATATACAAAAGATAAATGGCTTTTACTAGTTTCAAAAAATATGAAGTAATGTAAACACTACGTAATTGAAAACGTTGGCATTTTCTCAGAAAGGTAGCTAATACTCGTATACATTATTTAAGGAATGTTAATGTTCGTAAATGGAAAATTTCCTAGTATACTGTCAGGTATCATGAATGAAGCACTGAGTAAAGTGAAGAAGCAGTGCAACAATCACCAACTATCCATTAATCCCGTCAAGATGATAGTTATACCACGCAATAGAAAGATATATTTAAAGGTTATGCAATAACAAAGCTGTATGAGAGGGTACTCCAAATGTCCAACGATGTGAAATATCCAGGTGTTACAGTGGATTTGGAACTTAATTGAAAAAAAAAAAAAACATGTTAATCATACCATAAACAAAACTTCCCGAGTATGGGACGTACAGACCAGCATATGGCAAACAAAACATAGGGGTTCAATAAGTACCTACTAAGATAAACCTGTACCAGGATGGTATAAACGTCATATCAGGTCTGGTGACCAAAGGTATTAACGTTCACATGCAGAGGCGATCTAATGAAGGTCCAAAGAACGACATGCATGGCTATGACAGGCGCTTTGCCAACCGCGCCGTATGATGTATTACTACCGCTACACACAGTGCTACGATCGGAAGCGGGCATCTCGCTGCAGAGATAAAAAAGCCATGGGTCTGTGGAATTACTGAGCACCAGTAACTAAGAACACAGGCAGAATAACTGCCATGAGCTGCGATAAAATGCAACCAAGGTACAAGTTCCCACAAGGGCCAGGTGGGACGAGGATCATAAACCGCTGAGGATGGATGGTGTGGTGCGAACAGTATTTGGTACAGTGATGGATCAAAATTGGCATGGGGTACGGGGTACGGGATCATGCAACTAATTAAATGTCAGTTCAAGTATGGGGGTTATAGTACAGTAGTTATACAACTGTCTTCCAAGCAGACACAAGTAACATGTTATAATCGCATGTGCCTAGGAGACACTAGATTGACTCATCAGATGAAAGCATCTCTATATACACAGTGACAGGCAAGTATCACTGAAAACGTTACCAGCGCCAAAAGTAGACTATAGACTTGTGTACAACGGCATTCAAGCGTTGGACAACAAGACCGAAATGTACAATAAGGTGTAACTGGTATGGATTGCAGGGCAATTGGTACTGAAAATGCAGATGACTTAGCTACAAAACTGTCTGCAACTAACTTCGTGAGACCTAAACCATGAGTGAACCTGGACCAGTTTCAGAAGGAACTATAATAATGGCCATAGACCATGCCAAAAACCATCACCAACAGAATGAAAGATGAGTGAAGGGCAGGAGAAACGAATAGTTACGAGTATTCATACAAAAGAGTAGCGTCAGGCTAGACCTAGAAACTTTGGAAGTACAGCGAAAGACCGCTCAGAAAAAAGACAGTTCATAGGTCACTTTCGGGTCAAAGGACACCTTACCAACCCGGGACTTTCTGACAACACGAATTGTAGAATGTGTGGCGAGTAGTCAGAGATAATGAAGCACACACTTTGTGGATGTCATGCCCAAGCTAGACAGAGAATGCAGAAATTTGGTAATATATAGTAACCCAGAGCAAAAGATGCTATTTCGAGCCCAATGGTAGCATCTGGAATTCCTTTTGCTATATCTAGAATCTATCATCCGGTTAATGGAGGTGGTAGAACAAGCGTTGAGTAAATGCAAGAAGGGGTAATTTGACAAAAGATCTCATTGGGTCGAAATGTATCCGCAAGAGCCCCTATTAATGAAATAAGGTAAAATAAGGATTGCTCCTAGGACTTTCATTATGGTAATTAAGTTAACTGTGTAAAATTTGCCAAGACATTGTTGCTGGAATTTAGGTAGCAAGTTTTTTTATTAATGTTTCCTAGTAGATTTGTATTTTAATTATATAAGTTGCATTTTTATAGTATTATTTCAAACTAGAAGGCGCCCGCAACTTCGTTCGCGGAGGAGAAAAAGTCATAACCCGTCCTTTTTTCTTCGGTGTAGTTGAGTAAAAAGTGTCCTGCAACCATCTGGAGATACCCAGCTACCCGTGTACCAAAAATTGTTCAAATCTGTTTAGCCGATTTGGCGTGATGAAGCCATAACGACACATACAAACATACAAAATATCCAAAATATATTTCTATTCCGTAACCTCCAAAAAGTCCGTTACAATCATTTTTTGAAAATATCTTCAATGTACAGACATTTCATTTTTAGTATTAGTATAGATATGACGCCGCCACTTGAAGGCATCTGTGCATGTTTGAATTTAAAGAAATTATAAATAAAAAAAGAACCGACTTCAAAATAAACTAAAAAGCCATAAATAATCTTTTATGTACGGTACGGATACATTTGAATCACCTTTTGAAGTCGGTGCCAAGCCTGAAGTAACTAAAGTTCTTTATTCAACAAAAATACGAATTACTATGACTAAATATATATTTAGGTAGATAATAACTAAAGGCTCGCCGCCGCGGTAATTGAAGGAACTCCTCAAATATTGTAGGCATACATATAGCGATTTTGGTATTATAAGAAACATAATAAGCATTTGCATTCAGAAAGTGTAAACTGGTGAAGTGGAACTGATGCAGAAGACCACAGAATGCCATCGGAACTCCTCAATGATAAATGATTTACGGGTGGCGACAAAATATCTTGATTAATTTAGCTAAGCAACTTCATAGTCACAAATTTAAATGTTCCTGATGAGAATGGTACCATCGAATTGATTTGATGATGGAGCCGGAAGGTAGGCACCAGATCTATGTAATAAAATAATGTATCCTAGCCGTGTTTGGGCTTGTTCGAATCGCCACGAGATACACTTTTACGTAACGGTTAACTAAAAAGTGTAAAATAAAATAAACCTTTAAACAAAAATAAAACCGACTCCAAGAAAACTAAAAAGTAAAAAATAACACCATAATTCAGTTTCTTCGAATTACTTACAAGTAACCGTTTGTATACTCAATCTATACAGTATATACAATTAATGTTATTTTGGAGTCGGTGCCATCGTGTCACAACTTACTAAAATCGTAAATTTTCAATATTTTACACATTCTTTATAAGATTAATTGTATATACTGTATAGATTGAGTATACAAACGGTTACTTGTAAGTAATTTGAAGGAACTGAATTATGGCGTTATTTTTTACTTTTTAGTTTTTTTTGGAGTCGGTTTTATGTTTTTGTTTAAAAGTTTTAGTTTATTTTGAAGTCAGTTTTTTTTTTATTTATTAGAGCCCAGAATGGGAAGATTGAGGAGGCACTTTACACGCATCTCGAGTCTTTGGAAGTAAGAAATGTAAAAGTTGGTCAGTTCATTGTACCTTCCATCATCAGCTCACCATGAAATGATGACAACCAGAGGAAAATAACTGATAAAAAGAATATGACTATAGGTCTTAACGTATCTACCTATAATAGATGATTTTTTTAAGAATTGTCATCTAACTCTTAACAATTAAGGAGTTGTACCTTCCGTCATCAGCTCAGCATGATGAGATGATGACTACCATATGCAAATACTTAAATAGCTTAAGAAAAATATATGAAAAACGTTATAAGTGCCTATAAAATTTGAGAATTGCCCTCGATTTCTCTGGGATCCCATCATCAGATCCCAATTTGGTGGCAATGGGACAACCTCGGGAGTATATCCTTTCAAATAAACAAAGAATTTTTAAAATCGGTCCTCAATTGGCGGAGTAATCGGTGAACAAACATAAAAAAAAAATACAAACTATTGAACATATAACCTCCTCCTTTTTTGGAAGTCGGTTAAAAATAGAATTACCTAAGTCAAAACCCAAAGGCATACATACCACTGTTATACAATGGTTTCAAAGCATCAATTAGACGACTGGCTTGGTTGGCTCAGCGGTAGTGACGTTGCAAGCGCAGCTGACGATCCTGGGTTCAAATCCCGGTAAAGACATGTTTGCGTGATGAGCATAAATATGTGTTCCTGAGTCTCGGGTATTTCTTATTTATATTAGTAATACATTTTGACAAACAATGTGATACCCAAAATGTGCTAACTCTAAGAAATATACGTCAAAATCTGTAAAAAGTCAGAAACACATAATATTGAACATACTATGAGTAAATAATAATAGGTGAGCACAGAGTATCTAGTCTAAATAAGTGTTAATGCGCAAAGTCTATCTAAGATTCCTAATAATTTAATATCAGACATGACATAACCTATGTAAAAATAGTAATATTTACATAATTTCCCATGAAAATGATGAAATACAATAATTGTGTCAGTGCCCAAACAAAATTTTACTACTTACAGCATATATTTATAAATAAAGTACTGATCGTTGTATATGTATATCTGTCAGAATTTTAATGAAGCAGGAAAAATCCGTCCACTAGATAGTTTTCCGCCTGAGATGTCACGTAAGTAAACTCTCGTACAGGTAGAATTGAAAGAAAATAGTTTAATTTCAAGTTGAAGTCATAATCATACATCTTTCATAATTACAATTATAACAAAATTAAGTAACTCCATGTGACGATGGGCACCAAAACGATGCCAAAGGCGTAAAAAATAATGAATAATACAATTTTCAACGCCTTTTGAGAGATACCACCTTAAGGCCTATGAGAAAAAACTCACTCTACTCAAATCAAAGTATGTACAAGCAACTTAACTAAACGTGTCTTCAAATCATATTAAAACAATATAATATTACTTCGAGTCCTACCTGTGCACGTTTAGCCCGCACCAAATAACGCAATAAAAACACACGCTTATCTCGATTTCTTCGCCCATATTAACTTAACAGAATTAATCGAACAGCGACTACAATAAATAGTCTTATCGTTCGGCATAAATTAATCTCGAGGCTAATACATATTTTTTTCGATGTACTTTTTTAATTACGTACGTTAATTGAAATACGTGCGGCGCGTGTATATTTGCACAGTTAATACGACATACACAGAACTGTGTCATAAATGCATACTTACCTACCAGATGTGCTTTGAAAAGAGTTAATCAACATTATGATGATGAGAAAAAATAATTAAAAATTGGTTTTGATTCTAAACTGGCAGGTACCTATAATGTGACACGATGACCGTCGCAGCCGAAAAGGTAGAGAAAAGAATCTACTGTACTTTAATGATGATAACTACAAAAATATGTACATAAGTACTAACTGGCGTTATGTTAAACAAAACCTACAGTGTGTGAAATAAATATAACACTAAGGCTCGCTCGGACAACCATATTAACTTTATAGGTATCATGACACTATCAGTAATGAAAAAAAGTAATTATTCGTAACGTTGTTAAATTATTATTCTTGAAAAGAATAAAAATATAATTCAATTACTAGTGAACTTCGAATTAGTAGAAACATTTCGTTCACAAACAATATATGACTCATTTGTGCTGTTTCTTTTTATCCATTTTATACAATCCTAGCGTTTTTTTAGCATAGCCCGCATGTCCTAGATTTTGTATAAAGGTTTGTGATATTATGCAACCTTCCAAATACCTAGCCCACCAATAGTGGTTATTCTTATCTACTGACAAAAAACTCACAGTGAGATAGTTAAAGTCCAATGGTCTGGACACATTGTTTAAAACTTATGGCCGGTAAGGCGTAAAAGTTCTTAAATGGAGACCGCGGGTCGGAAGATGCTACGTACATACACCTAACCTTCACAATATGGACTGACGTGGATCTGATCAAAACTCAAGACCGGCCGATGTAGAAATCTTTGAAAATAATTATGTTTATCATGGACGACCCAAGTTAAAGCTGTTATAGGTGTGTCAAATCAAAGGCAAGTAGGTAGACAATACCTATATTACTATAAATTGAGAATACATAGTACTATCATACGGACACACACGCTTAATAAGATACCCAATATTAAACTAAGACTGAATTGAATTTTGCCTCCGGTGTTTACAAAGCAATGAGTATAGATGACACCAGTTAAATAAGTCAGGAGACCTGCAAATGGCGATTTCTTTCTGCGGTGGAGCCGGCATCTACAGCGTTATTATTATATTACCTACGAGATTTCCTCTTAATGTCGAATTAATGCAAGGTGGAAGAGAACAAAGCGTATTATTTAAGGCTACAGCCGAATTCGGTAAAAAATATACATATTTAATGTGCATAATAACAATATTTGAGTACACAAACGAGTCGTCTAGGCGTTCCCTCGTTAATCGTTAGCCACCCATTAGAATTTACCTTATACGTGTAGTTATGTAGCGCCTGAATAATGCAAACATTTACTTATCTATGTTGATTTCGTCGCTAATTGTACTGAAACAATATCCTTTTGTTAACAGAAAGACCTAGTTTTGGTCTCAAAACACTAAATTATACAACGCTCTGTTAACAATAGCTAGTGTTTCTAGCAAGTTATATTTTAAATGAAAGCTCTCGTAATCCTGGAGATTTAACTTTGTAAACAGCACAGTAGCAAAGTAAACGCACTTGCCAGCATTTGCTTAGCTAAACCTGCTGTTATTTGGTTTATTTACGCAATACTTAATAATGAATTTGTTTGACTTAAGTAAACCATAAGATTAAATTACAGATATGACTCGTTTTGAGTACCTTCTTAACCGGCCTCTTGCAAAATACTACACTGAAATATTATTTGTGTATTAATCCAAAAGTGATAATAATAATGGAATGAAACTGAGCGACTAGCTCGCCACGTGTCTGCATAGTGCAGAGGCAGGGCAATGCTACCTAATCTGTGCCACAATTACAAGTCTCAGAGCTCAACTTAAAAAATATAAGACATGGAAGGAAACTTAATATTTAGTACATACCTAAAAACGTTACTTTGACACTATTACATTATGAACTTTAACTAACCAATTAAATTGTACGTAATGTCAAAATACTCGTGTAAGTTTGAAAAAAAATCGTATATTATTATATTTGGGATATGTATAAGAGGTTCTCATTCACATGGGAATACTTTTCAGTTAGATATTAGTATTCAAAAGTGGCAAAAGAGCTATTTCCAGCGTTTCTGCCTTGCCTGCAGTGTATAAAACGGCCGCAAGTGCCGTGGTACTAGAATTTTTGTTTGTAGGTATTGTAGTGACCATAAAATGCAGGAAGCCTACGTCTATATTTAAATTTGATTCCGTGTCGCAGTTGCAATCCACCCACTCAATATTCTATGATCTTAAAAATTCCTCATAAGAAGACACGCCTGTCTGGAATAGTACTTCATAAGTTTCACTGAAGTTCAGCGAAATAAAATGATAATGGATAACGGGAGTAATTACCGCTCGGCTTGTGGGGGTGTTAAAGAAAAACTTGTAAGCCCTTATTGGACTGGAAATAATCCAGCCGTATAATATTTGCTACTTGGGAATGCATATTTTCGACATTCGTGCGCGGATTTCAATATTTCGTGGTCGATTTTTATTTTTTTTTAAATTTGTTTTGTTCTTGTTGCGAGTGCACTACAGTAGAGGAATTGATGCTTTCTCAATATACGAATAGTTCAGCTCTAGATAGAAAGTAAAACACACAGTGTAATTTTCAAAAAGTTTATACATATAATGTAAATTTGACATTTAATGGTAATCCAATGGAAAAGAAAACATTTTCAAACGGCTATTAATAAATAAAAGCTTTTTATTTATACTGAACTCTAAATTGACACCCATTCTGTTAATTAATAATCAAGGAACTATGTATATATACATATGAAGGGATAATATAAAGGAAGCATACGATTCTCTAAATGACACTAAATGGATATGACGCAGTCACAGCGCACAAGAATAGTAGCAGAACCAGAAATGGTAAAGGTTAAGTTAATCGGGATATTATCGAAAATTTTGAAATGTTTTTTTTTCTATCTTCTATTTGATTTCATTGCAAAAGCGTGGTTAAAAAAACAATTGACAACAATACAATTTTGGGTACCTAACTATCAGAAAAATGTTAAAAGTTCAAAAGCGGAAGCTGAACTATATTGGCTTTTTATCCTTGCTGAACACAATATTCGAATCTTCCGGTTTATCTTATGATAGGTATACGAAGTTAGTAAGAAAAGTCAGATTTACAGTAGTACTTAAGTCTAAAATAAAATTTATTTTTGTATGCGATACGGAGTGGAAAGTTTTGCAAATGGAGAAGGGGCCAGGAAAATTTTCACGAGCGCGGGACCATAAAGGTGCGTCCACATTTGTATCATTTGCCCGTATCAGATCATCGTCGCATAGCATGATCGCGTGTCACGAACACGCGTTTGGACAGTGCGCCGATCCGATCACTCGAAATCCATTTGCTACGCGTATCAAACACTTATATCGGAAGAGTGCGGCATTATCGGCGCGCCGACAGTAAGCGTCCAAGCAGCGCGATGCGCAGTCATGCTACGGCACGGTGATCGGATACGAGCAAATGATACCAGTGTGGACGCACCTTAAGGGACGCAAGCCTTTGCAGGCGCGCCGGTGTTACATACACGTTGTTCGTCGCTGATGCTGCACTAGTGTCATTGAACATTACGTCACTAGTGTAACAACTTATTGCTGCACTACTTCATAAAATGTTATTACACCAGTGCCATTACATTTTGCTGGACGTGTGTCTAACAATTTTACTCAGCTATTGCCACTAAAAATTGATGCACAAGTGTCACAAAATACGTTAGCACTAGTGACACTCACTGTTACTACACTAGTGTCACTACTACGAGTATTCTCTAACACGAAACCGAAATCAACGCATTCAAAAGGAAAGCATGCCTATAACTGTAAGTGTTATATATAGTAGACATTTTTTTATAAGTAAAAGCAGAGTTAGACGCTTTGCTCATGCGAGATATACTTAGTGGGTATAAATGACATACGTAGTATAGAGATGATTGCGTATGCTTTGAATTGACAAATTGAAATTTTAACTAGGTAAAGTGTATTACTGAGGCCGCTATAACACAATCAATCAAAATATAAGTCATATGAAACGTACGAAAGTTGTTTTAAAAAACTGATTTGGCTTTTTTCTTTCATTATATTTTACTTTTATAAGTTTTGACCCGTTTCTTGGAGAACTATGCATTAAGTTTACTTATCTATACTTAAAAATATATATATTTAAGATAGGCTAAGTACTAATATTGTAATAGATAAGAGTTATTTAGAAAATATACTGATTGTTGAGTTTGTATCGGCACTCTTCTCAATAGTAGTCTCCCTCTTGGGAATGCCGTAGAGACAGACTTGTAAACGTGACCTTGCAACCTACCTACAGCATTGAGAAAATAAAGTTAACAACTGAAGGGAGTACCCACACAAGAAACGATTTTATTAGATTTAAAACATCAGCAAAAAAATGTTTTTGAATTTTTTACTTCTGTAATTACTAACTAGAAATGTCTATTCGCAATAGCAAAGTGGGATTAGTAGAAATTTTAAAAGTTCCTTAGCTATGATTTTGTGCGTAACGAAAGGTAGGAATAAAAATAGAAGTGTTTAAAATTAATACCAAAATTCAATGATATCTATCCGTATTTATAATATTACTAGCTTCTGCCCGCGACTTTGTCCACCTTACATTCGTTTATCGCGGATAAGGGCAATTTCCGGAATAAAAAGTAGCCAATGTGGTTCCCCGGGACTCAAACTATCGCAATACCAAATTTTATCCAAATCGGTTCAGCAGTTTAAGCGTGAAGAGGTAACAGACAGACAGACACACTTTGGCATCTATAGGTAATACCTACTATTAGTATGGATGTGCATGAATGAAATGTATAATTTTATACTTCTATACTAATACCCATACTAATATTATAAATGCGAAAGTGTGTCTGTCTGTCTGTTACCTCTTCACGCTTAAACTGCTGAACCGATTTGGATGAAATGTGGTATTGAGATAGTTTGAGTCCCGGGGAAGGACATAGGCTACTTTTTATCCCGGAAAAATACCCTTATCCGCGATAAACGAATTTAAGGCGGACGAAGTCGCGGCAGAAGCTAGTAATATTATAAATGCGAAAGTGTGTCAGTCTGTCCGTCTGTCTGTTACCTCTTCACGCTTAAACCATCGAACCGATTAGGATGAAATTTGGTATGGAAATAGTTTGAGTCACGGGGAAGGACATAGGCTACTTTTTATCCCAGTAAAATACCTTATAATTTAAGGCGGACGAAGTCGCGGGCAGAATCTAGTAATATCATAAAATGATTACGAGTACACACCAAACTGTTGATTGCAAATTGATAGCCTAAATTATGTTCTCCTTTTTCTTTACTTGACTTACTAGATTACAAAGTTGTTTTTAATGGAACGTATGCGGACACTGCCTAAAAGGGACAGACTAATTAGAGACTGTACCTATTCTAATTTCGTGGGATTTTCTAAATCTATATTGGCGGAACCCTTATCAGGAGCGGCAAAATTACAAAATTCCGTTACCTATACTATATATAGTGCTAGGTGCAGTAGATACATACCTACCTAGATACGTTTATAAGGAGGGAAAAAAAGGTCCCGACGAATTGAGAACCTTCTCCTTTTTTGGGAGTCAGTTAAAAAAATATTTTTGGTAAATTCACATACCCCACAACTAATTGTTGTTACTCAATACCTAGGTAGGTACTTAATTAAACAACAAGTCGGATTCATAAATTTTAATTAAGTATAACCTCCCTCATAACTCTACCTACTTACTACTTATTTGTTAAAAATATATTTTAACCGATTGATAGACAAAAATCCAGGCGTAGGTACAAGTTATGTAGGTAGCTACGACTAAGTAAGGTAAATGTCCCAGTGCTTGTCCCCGTGCCAATAGTTGGTATGTTCAACCTTGACTCATTACAATAGAGCTGACCAACGGGATGTCAATTAACGAATTGATATGTCACGCATTGGGACATTTACCTCATGTTCTATGAAATTTTACTATCATCTTTGTCCCAAATCAATATAAGTGCGTTGTAGGATTAAACATCTCGCAATAATTATATTAATTGCCTACGTAGGCACGTTAAAAAATCATAGACCTATGATAAAAATGTTAAATTGATAACACAACCACAGCAGAGCATGTGACTGTACAATTTTTATTTTTAGGTAATATTGCTACAAAATAAATTAATAATTTAATATCAAAATCAATTAATCATAACCATTCCTAACAAAATCGGATTTTCAGTTTTAAAAATACAAGCACCTCATTAATTAAGTATTTATTACATACCGATGACAATTATAATCGCTTTTCATGATTATTTATATTTCATTACATAGGTACCTACCATATACAACGGTATACATCTCAATGCAACAAAAATAACTACAATAATACGATCCACCAATATCATCTTCGAATACGTCAGTACATACGAATAAGGTATGGACGTGCCCATACATTTACAGCATAAGCACTTCGTCAATCAGGTAATTAAAAGATGCAAGCATGGAAGCACGTAAAGCATAAACTGTAGTAGCTAATCCGGCTTATGTTGAATCACCCGAACTGCGTCTTGACGCAAACAAGGAGGAGCGCTTGCCAAGGCTCGAGTACACTGAACGCCCTAAAGCGCGCTGGCCTCCATTCCCGCTACGTAACCGTCCATGTACTGAAAATTATTCAGTTGCCTCATTTTTATGCAACCCCTATAATGTTACTGAATTTAACCGAGCTACAGCTCATGCTCTTAAGTTACTTACATGTTCTCTCGTAGCCTTAAAAGGTAGAATGGTTAATAATTTGTTTCATCCAAATGACTTCGAGTGGCAACTTAGTTGCAACTGTTTAATTCAACCCTAATTAAGTTTATCCGTTACAACTTACCTCTTTTTACAGGCATTTCTGGTGGCATTTAGCGAGCACCTGGCGCGGGGCCGCCTGCCCAACATCACATTCGTATTCGATTCGACCTTACATTTTAAATAGGCATGTAATATGTAGGTACATATGGTTGATTTTTCGTATTGGAAGTCTAATTTTTATTATGAATTCTAGGCAAAAAATGTTTTCGTTGGTGATACCTAGCTACCCAATTTTCTACGTGTTAGGAAGGGACTAAAAGTATTCAAAACTTTTTATCGATTGAATTAGGCGTCCGTGAAATATGTTAACACACACTTCTACAATTCGGTACCTAGATACGAATTACGAATGAAATGCTTGGGAGAGGGTGAGAAGAGAAGTAGGTATGCGGTAGACGTCGCGATAGTTTGGCAGGGGCGGCGTGTGGTGTGGTGTTGTGGTGTAGTGCAGCACTCACCCGTTCCTCCTCGCGGATCATCTCGGCGATGCCGGGGCGGATGTCGACGTCGTCGGCTAGCAGCGGCGCCTGCGGCGGCACGGGAGCGTGGGCGGCGTGAGAGTCCCCCAGCAGCTCGGTGGCGGGCGTGCTAGGAGAGCGGCGCGGGCTCGGGCCCGGACTGCGCTCGGCTGACCGGCGCCGGGCCTTCGCCGGTGACTCCGCCTCGCGGCTCACCGGCCTCTTCGGCGCCCTCTCGGGCCCTCCGGGCCGCAGCACCGCGTGCTCTCCGCTCACGTCCGTCAGCCCTCTGATCTTAAGAGTCTCCGCCACCTTGAGCAGCGCCGTGATCTGGTCCTGTGACACGTTTATCTCTCCGCGGTACATGAAGTCCACGACTGCCTTCAGGTCGCAGTACTTTATGTCGCGCATTATTATTATCGGGTGCCGGCACGGGTTATCCATGAACAGAGTCTGGAAATAAGGGCTGCAAGCTGACAGGACCACTTTGTGCGCCTTGAGACTCTGACCCTCGCAGGCGAGGGTGACGTCCACGAACGATTCCGTCTGGAGAAGCTGGTCGAAGCAGTTAGCGAGGTTGCTTTGGTAGTTGTTCCATCTCAGGCAGAACTGCTGGGGTGACCCATCGGCGGTATCGCGTCCCTCCATCGCCGCCCCGGGTTCGTCCTCGGCGGGCATTTTTTTTCAGTGGCGGACTCGCATCTGCAATGTTACGCGCAATTAGAACGCGCAATACGTGCGCAACATGCGACGACACGCGAGGCACTGAGCGGGTCGAGCGGACGAAGGCGCCGTGGGGGCGGAGCGCGTGGGCGCCGGCGGGCCAATGGCGGGCGCGCGCCGCCTCCACAGCCACGCCCCTGCTCTGCGCCCCGTGCCCCGCCATCGATCGTCAACGCAGCGGCGCGCGCGCACGATGCACTCAACGCTCGCTGGGTCCGTCAGAATTGAACATTGCGTGCATGCAGTGCACCAATGTACAGTTAAATCCATAATTGTATCGAAACAATCTAATTAATTACAATTTATAAATTATTCTTTAGTCATAAATATGTCAGGGCAGAGTGGTTTTATAACAGTGAAAGTAGTTTCATTTACTAAGCGAATTATACTCATATCGTACCTACAAATTTTACTAATACGGTAACCACATAAAACTTTCTTGCATTTTGGATGAAATTAAATACAACTCATATTTAGGTATATTAAGTACCAGGTTACCTACCTACCTATTATGGATTAGGTAGGTAAGTTAATAGGCGAATAATTTGTTGTTTTACGATAGGTATTGACTTCAATGAGCAGGTAGGTACCTACCTACCTAGATTATACTCTGGCACTTTATTAAAATCGTATCTGTGTATTTTATTATAATCATTAAAATTAAACTATAACTCGTGTAGGTATGGCTCTTAAAATAATAAAAAAGCAAGCTCCTACATTAGCAAGGAGTAATCGGATAGTTTCCAAATAACTTTAAATTAATCGGATTATTCAATAGACAATACCTATTTCATATTTTTGAATGATACTTTTTATTGTTCAACTCGAAAGAAAGCAAAACTTGTATCCTTATATTTGCGAAAATTTTATATTTTTATGCAAAAATCCATGAATATTATTAGTTTGATGAAAAAGAGAGTATGTAACAAACGTATAACTATCAGCTAAATAAGCAAACCAAAAGCAAAGCCAACTATCAGATAAAAGAAGCAAAAAAAGACTGGAAATAACAACTGATTTTTTTATGCCAACTATGACATTTTAGTGTACTCAAATAGTTTAACAGTGATCGCAGTTGTGACGACGTCAAGATACACGTCAAAACTTGAAAACGATACGCAGTGGTGTGATTAATTCAATAATTATGTAGAAAATGCCACGCATAAGATATTGTTTTAAGAAAACATGTATGACCAATACTCGTGTATCGCCTATTTCTTTATATCTATTTATGCAGATAGGTGCTTTGTACATTTTGTTGCACACCCTGTGCTCCGGCGTTATGCGGCATTTAACAAAACATATAATTTTGACGTTTTATTTCTACATAGCCCATAGCATTTGCAACATCAGACGTCCGCGAAGACAATGTAGTTTTGGCACCTCTGATGCCGGCCAAATTATACTTATTCGTGCTTTGCTAAACTCCATCATAATTATAGTCTCCACTCGACGCAAATTATTAATGTTATCATCTTGTACATATCCCTCCGCGTTTAGCATGTCCGGCCTTAATAGCCGAGTCGTAGAAAATTAAAGGAAACGAGCAGTAGGTATATGAGTGGAATCAAAGTTGGGAAGTGGAGTCGCTGATTAAGAAATTGTCCAATTAAAGAAATCGTCATTATGATTAGAGAAAGCAGGTGTCCCTTGGTCCCGTGGGAATGCTGAGTCGTTGAAAAGCTCGAAATGAGAGGCAGGAAACATATGAAAACTACAAGACAATATTCGAGTGAAATTAACTGTCAATAATGCGTCGAAAAATGTCAAACGGATAACCGGAAGAAGACTATTTTTATAGTGGCAATATTGGATCAGCTGCGTGACGTCACTCTCCGTTTTAGCCATCTTGGTTTTTTTTGTTAGACATTGTAAAAAAATCTACAAAAATATTTTATGTGTTATACATTCGTTTTTCTGGAAATAGTTTTCAATTTAGGGAGATGAGAAAACAAAGTTGTCAATTAGGTAAACATAGTTTTGAAAAATATACAAGTTATTTTTTTTAGTCATCAATTACTGCAGCAATTTGACCGAGCCAGAGGGGACATCATAGTTTGTATTTATCTTATAAATTTTATACTAGCCCAGCATTTTGAAGCTGATTTCATATGGTAGGGAACTAGCCTATTTATTGTCTCGTGCACACTTTAATGGGAGCCGTTTTGCCAGGCTGGGAACAAATGTCATAATCTAACAGTTTTGGCGACAACATGCATTGGTACCTATATATACATATATTATGTTTCTTTTCAGGCCGAGCCACACCGAATGACACACCGCTGCGGCGTGTCATCTCTTATGAGGATTCGTACTAGGTACTTAGGTACTTATATACCTACAACGCGCACGTCACGCGCACGTCTACGTGCACGTCACGCACACGCATTCGGTGTGGCACCGCCTTTATTTGTATTATTATATATTCTGTGTCTCGTAAATGTAATATTCAAAGATAAACACAATATAACTGAACAGCACATAGCTACTCAGCTTAATACGCAGTACCTACCTACTTAAAGCACCGCGACTGTGGGTTATATTATGCGGCCAGTTACAGTTATCCAGCTTTAATTAATTTTTTTTGTAACTCTGTTGGTTGTTATGTCAACAGAACCAATGAAAAAATGAGGTAGGTAACTTTTTAATGGCTGTTGAAGTTACATTCTTCAGAAAGCGTCTTGTTTAGGTTTGGTAATTTCGGTATACAAAGAACAGGTGATGCTATTGTTTTATATGGTGTGGGCCAAAGTTATGTGAAACGTGGGGCAAAGTTTACAGCAGAATTGTTTTTAAGATTTCTCCTTTTCAGCAATGAGTACCTACCTAAGTTACATAAGTTACGTGAAGTGTTCCCAAATATATGCCTCATAAGATGAAATAAGTAGATATATAAGAATATCTACATATTCTTATATAATGTTATCAGGTGTACCTAAGTGTCAACTGGAATTTTGCAGACACAATTTATGCACATTTTACTATGTATTATAGAACGGCAATTAGAATACGATTGAAATAACTGTCATCTCAATATACCTAGTTATACCACTTATGTCACAATGTTTATGGAATGACAGTTATCTCTATCCTATTTTAATCGCGGTTTGATAATACCAAACATTGTATCGACTCTCATGAGTCGAGGTGAGATGACATGTAATCGCAAGTCAGAGGCGCTACCACCATCTATGGTTCAAACTACCACTGCTATGCTCACGCACGAAGATACGGAGTAAGTAGATGATTGTTTAATCTTTTTTCTACTTTGGGCCAAGTTTACCTCCCAAGGCTAATGTAACCCACAAATATGGCATTATAACCACATGATAACGTTTAACCTAAAAGTTAAAATTTAAACTGGCTAACCTAATATTATATAGAAAAGGAGTAGATCCAAGTCATCTTCAACGGATATCACGCCTAGAAGGCTGATAGTGGCGTTTCCTCTTTGCATAGCTTAGGCTAAGTCTTTGTCCTGAGTAGCTGCTAGCATCAGGGAGGCGATGGGCCATTACTTTAAAGAGGTCCTTGACGATGGGTCCCCACAGTCTATATAAATGTCTCTATTCCAAACGCAGCAAAAAGGTGCGAGTATGTAGCTTTCACCGAGGGCGGCATACTTGCGCTGCTTGACGTCCAGCAGAGTGTACATACTGAGCCTCGAAATTTGAAAATGATGTCCTTTATTTAACGGTGACAGGTTTCTCTATTATTTTACTAAACTTACCTAATACCTATCAACGAATACCTTCTCCAACATACTGGTTTCCTGGTAATTATTTCAAATATTATTGAGTAGGTATTTAAGCACGCAAAAATGCAAATGTTCCACATTAGAAGTTACTATTTGTTTTATGTGAGTATCGATCATGAATCATAAAACATTTCCATTATAACTTAACAAATTTCTAGGGTACTGGACTTGTTTTTTATTATAAGTTTTATCAAGCCGTATGGTTTTTAGTTCTTTATTTTATTATAATTTTATGCTTTTTAGTTAAATTTATAAGTCAGTAAATTTCGCAATCTTTATCGTGGGGGTTATAGAGAAGTTGGCATAGATTTATTACAACTAAATGAAAAGTGAGAACGGCTTGCTAACCAACTTTAATCGTGTTAGTACCTAATTGGTAATTTAAATTAAATATGATAAAAGAAGCCTCATAATGATTTACAAATTCCTATACAATGATAGCCCACTCGAAATAGTACGTCGATTTTCATTTTTTCTTTTTCACAATATAGCGACTCATTAATGCCATTGAGTTTTCATCATTTTCATGTCTTAAGTGACATTCGGACAATAAAGACAAATCGATTGACGTACGAGTAAGAATGATCAAAATCGGTCCACGCGTTTGGTCTCTAGTGTGCCAGATAGGAACAAACATACATGTATATACACACATGTATGTATATACATAGACTGATAAACACATTACCATCCCGCGCGGTACCTATTAAAAATTATACAGAATTGTGAGAACCTGATCACAAATGTTGGCCTTTCTGTTTCATCTTCAAGTATAGGCACTATGTACCTAGGTACATACTAGGTATTAGTGAGAATTTAAGGATTAAAAGCTCACGAACAATCGTAAAGGACGGCCAGAGTTTTACATAGTATATGCAGTTTGATATGCTGTTTACATATCTCGAATTCTCGACTAGCAAATGGGTTAATTTTCATTTCTGTTCACAGAGACACTTCCGTGTACGTTAATATTTCTTTCTAATTTGAAGAAACCCAGACAATCGTGAATTTTTTTTGCTACAGAAATTGAGTCAGCCCCAAAACAATGGATGTTATTTAAAGATTAGAAAGAATCCTAAATCATGGTAGTGCATATCCTCGGAAGTGACTGCACACGAGTATGAGAATAGCACGAATCAATTATATTTACAAGTATTATAGTTACACAGTAAGCTTCAAAGTAGACAAACACGTCTGGCATACAAACGTATACTTGCCCATGGTGCGCCAACCTAGTCACATTTTTCTTCAGACCGCAGTCAGAATGTACAAAGAGTTTCCTATATATGTAAAAAATTCAACGTCCCCGAAGGATTAGCAGAATATGTTAACAACTATGGGAAAAATAAGGACGTAGTGAATATAAAATCATAAAGTACGATAGGGAACGCTCGGAAATCAAGACTTTCCGTATTCACCTGAGCCATTCCTCCTCTGGTGCAGAAAAACCAATCTATAAGACACTTGAATAATAAGTTTTTATTTTATGGATTTGATATTCCGTTAGTTATATTTAGGCAATGTGTAATACCTATTATATACTTGCCAGGTGCCTATTTCATAACCGTGACAGTTGTAAATTTGTCGTTCGCCGGACTTTACGGTTTCTCATCTCCGATCACTACATTTCCCACGTAATATTAAATTTGAAAACTGAACATTTTGGTGACAATGTACCCAAAAACAAACGTAATTACTAAGTGATCGACCACGAAAATCTGCAGTGGATAAGTAATCGTCTTCAGGTCTTTATCACTGCCAATTAATTTTGGTTTTATTTGCAGTGATAAAGGTTTATATTTACAGGAAATGGGGCATTTTCAAAGGTAAAGATGTATTATATCCCATAACAGGCACAAAATTAAAAAACAACTCTGTGATTGGCACACAAAGTTCTAAATATTCGTATCACTTGTAGTCACCTAAAATACGCATCAAACAAGCCCGTAATTAGAGATCAACCTAACAGTTTACATGGGCTAAATTCAAAACGTCATCATGACAAATTAGCCAGTAGGTGTAGATGGAAGGAAAGATTTGTGTCCAACAAAGTCGTGAACCTAAGAAGTGTAGTTAATAAACAACTTGTAAAGCCAGTTTACAAATTGCCTAAGATATCGATAACAAACAACATTTGAATTCGTAAAGAAACTCTTTTTTGCAGGCAGTTAAAAATGTAAGCGTAAGTGGAACCAACAAAAGTAGTTATTCATAGATATTGATTGATCGGGGATCATTAAATAAACACCATTAGCGTGTTTAGTTCATATTAGGTCTTTCGTTTAATTATTAGAACACGCCTCCGGTGAACAAGTGTGGGTGAATTTAAGGCTTTAATTTTAATGAGCACCACAGAGTGCTGGACTCACAGGCCGGGATGCTATCCTGTTAGAAGGTAATACAATTGGGCATGGGCAATGTTGCCAACCTCGCGTCCACTGCGCGCGGGCTATCGCGCGGGCCAATGTTCGAAAAAATGCCGAGCGTAATGGACATCGAGCTTTAGTCTGAGATACCAATGAGCAACAGGTGTCTACAATGGTGTTTAAAATATAGACGGTGTTTGGCACCTTATTACTGAAATAAATTAGTAATACTTTGTTAAGAACCAAAATCGGAAGCTTTAAGAAGGTTGCAAACATCAGTAGGTACCTACAACGTGTTCGCAATTTCGACCGTGAGGGTGAATAAGTCAGGGTTATTTTTAGGGTTCAGCCTGTTCGTCGGTATTGCATAGGCAATTCTATCAAGAAGTAAAAATCAATGAAATTTGGAGTATTGGTCCCAAATAGCATCTAGCATCTATACTATTGTAAAGTTGTAAAAACGAAATGTACAATGTAGATATTTAAAACAATATATTATAACGGTCTATTTGGAGGTCAATGAAACAACATTTTTTTTAATGTTTGTACATATGTTTGTGTGTCTCGTTTTGGCTTCATATGCTTAATCATCTAAACTGATTTCAACTATTTTTAGCACACGGGTAGCTGATAGGCATCTCCAGATGGTTATACAATACTTTTTACTCGACTACGCTGAAGAAAAAGAAGGCTTATGTTTTTTTTGTCCTCCGCTGACGAAGTTGCGGGCGCTTGCTAGTAACTGTATAAAGGTTGTACTATGAATGATTTTTTTTACTTTATTTTGGCTGTTAAACATGGCTCCATAGGGGCTGTTTATCGGGATATACAGCCATTTGTACATTTAATAGCGGCTGCCAATTATACAGCTTCAAGTGTAGTTCTAGCTGGTTAACAGCTATATTATAGCTGTATACTCCAAAATAACAAGCTAACTTAGGGTTTCATATAATTCTATTATATAGCTACAATTCTACTTTTGATTCTTATATACACGCACAGGCTGGTAAAAGTCTTTATATACTTAAGAATTATTTTATTTGCACAATGAAAACTTCTGTTATTTTATAGATTTATTCATTAAAACAAATGGTCGCAACCATTTACAATTTATGAAGTGTACATTAATTAGTCGAGTTTAAGTACTCATATTTCTATTCTCCGTTGAAATTTTACTTGCGGTTGCTATTTTTCGTGAATATGTATAAAAATTTATAGCAATAAACTCACGCGCGCTCAAAATAATAGATAATTCATACAAACGAATGAATTTTTTATTCTTATTCGACCTAAAACCGAGTTTTTGTGTTATCAATACGAGAAGTATTTGTTCTGAGAATAAACTAATTATATTACAACTATTTAGCCTGTACTCTATCCGGATAGGTATTTAACTGGATGTAAACAAAAAAACACGTGACTCAGGTCATTCAGCCAGTTGCGTCGTACCACAGATACAAAAGATTACTTCGATTGGCGGAATGACACGAGTCGCGTGGATTATTTGTTTACATTTACATAAATACCTAATCCGGATAGAGTATAGGTAGTTAGTAATTCTAAAGAAATTCACAAAGTTCAACACTAAAATATCTGATGTAATATCAAATCAAATTCATAGGTTATGATTTAATGTACTACATGTACTGCGCTGCGCCACTCTAAATAATTAACGTTATAGTTTCATTTTTAAGCTGGATAATCCACGGTAATGCTTAATTTATCGGAAAAAACCTACATTTTATTCAGCCGACAGCATTGTATTACAGTCTTGTAAAGAACACTGCATTTAAGGGTTTTCTAGATAACTATTGATCAGCTATTATCAAGCCTAATACGATGGAGTTGCAACAGAGACCGTTTACCCCAATATCCAGATGCTAGCTATATTATTAACCCCTAAGGAATAAATCAAGAGCAGTAAACAGCCGTTATGTGACTCTAGTCTTCTAAAACGGCTGAAGGTATTTTTTATACTAAACACTGTATTTGTGTGTTTTGAAATGCTATTGAGAAGCTTAAAGAAATAATTTCGACAATATACAGCCATAAACCAGCTGCTCTGTATAAAACGATACAGTTAATGCTTCAGTCCCTACAGCTTTAAATATGTATTTACTCTCTTAATCATCATTTATAAAGTCATTAGCTGTTAATGAACTGGTTTAAAGTTATTTTTTGCCTACATGCGTTTAAGCCGCTACTTCATTTAGTAGTTAAATAACAAAATAAATATTTCTAGGGGAGGAACTCCAAACATGTGACAGAAGATGTTTTTTTTTGTCAATAAACATCAACGTGTGACACACATTATGTCAGTTCTTATAAAAACACTATAAGGTTCAAAAATAATAATTCAGAGACGGAAAACTACAGAGGTAAGGCTTTATAAATACTTTCAATTTAAACTATTTTCACGTCGTGTTTTTTTCATCTGTACTTAATGCATCTTTTTGCAGTAAATAACGGCTGCGGAACCCTATACTGAGCGTGCTCCGACATGCTCTTGTCCGGTTTTTTTCACTGTTGTCTTTTGATGTTGCATACCTTTACAGAAAATCCAAAGGAATAATTAGATATCAATACCATAATATTTTATGATATAAGAATTATTTTATACGCATAAAACGTATAAAATAATTACTTTTAAATGATGCCAGAATTGTAGGAACGACGAGGCCTGTAGAGTGGAGCAGACGGACATATTTCAAAGCGTATACGCATGTGAGATTTTCGGCTAAGTACCTAGTTGAAAATAGAAAGCTTTTGGCTTCGGGCCTGCCTAAGTGTCGCAAGACGAAAAAACCCGATTAGTTGTGAATTCGTTAAAAACGTAAATGAAACTTTTACGTTTAGTTCGCGTTTGACACCTTCTGGGTATAGAACCCTAAAATCGAGTGTCAATAGTCTAGGGCAGGGGTCGGCAACCTTTTGAGTCGGCAGGGTCAAAAATTACAATTTACAATATTTCTAAGTTCTTAAAGAGCCACATAAATGTATCTTGCCGATAATAAATAGTACATTTCCGTAAAAAAGTATCTATAGAGCGCGAGCCGCAGGTTGCCAATTACTGGTCTAGGGCTACACCTGGCACCTTTTCACAATCTCCTTTTTTTCGTGACACGTAAGATGTTGCAATATTTTTATCCTGAGCTCTAGTGATATATCATAACCATACTAATTTTGTAAATTCAAACAAATTACTTGTTCGTGAATCATCTTCCAGGTATAACCAACTCATAAACATTTTTTTATTGTAGGTACTTAATTTTAATGTAATTTACAAAAAATAAAAAGCATCCTATAAAAACAAATAACCGTAATATGATTATGTGCCATTTTTTCTTAATCTGGTAACTAATGCATTTGGCTCAAAGCCTTTAAGCTTTTTGGTTACAAATGAACTAAAAAGAAGAAAAGCAACGCTCTCTTAACGAAACCAGAAAACAGAATTTAAAAAAATAAACTATCCTCCTAAAATAACGCACAACTCTTTAGCTCACTATAAGATGCTCTTTTGTTATGACTGCAGTTAAAGAAATAGGTTGTAACATAAAATTATTCCACGAACCCAGTTGTACAGTGTTTAACTAAAAATTGTAGCCGTAACTATTCTTACAATAGTGGGGCCCCTCGTCTAATGAAAACAAATACCCCTGCCTAAAACAATTTGATTCTGGTACAAATAAATATGATTCATCAGTAAAAGTACTCTAGTTACTGGTTCTAACTTAAAGTTTGTATTTGACGACATGAGATAGCAATGACAAATAGAAGTCAATTTAAAATATATATAAAAACATTTAATATTAGGAGGTATCCTGAATTTCAAATCTAATATACTTACATATGTTCGGTTTAAGAGTTGTAATCCCAAGTCAAATTTTGGATTATCAAAAGTAATAGGTTCATCTAATTGGGATTATTCGAATGTCACGTGTAAGAACTCCATGTTAAACTGTCATATCTGTAGGTATATCTATCATAAGAATCCTAGGTAGGTACAGTCAGCATCACATAGTCTGTAGCATCCAAAGGGCCAAATATATCGCAAACACTTCTAAAGCCTTATGGACGTAAAGGTATCTACGTGACGATATATTTGGACGCTTTGGATAATACAGAGTATTTAGCCTGACTGCAGATACATAGTAACATTTTTCTTCTAACTCAACTCAATTTCTAAGAAAACCGTTAGTGTGTTAATCAGTTTTTATATTTGTTATTTAAGTGACATTTTATGTTGGTCATTGGTGGTTAAAATATGTGTTACAATATTATGTCTATAGTAATGCAGCTTATCGCGACTAAAAACAATGTCGCGATTTATTATTAATGGCACATACATTCAAGAATGACTCAATTATGTTGATAATGAAAATACAGGAGCATAAAACCTTTGACAACGCTAATGAACTGTCAAAGCTGCGCAAAGTATCGTTAACACGAACGGCCAGATGTCCAATTCATTAGGCAGTACATTTAATAGTAATGTCAGTACATACGTCATTGGACATAAAACACGGAAACCCTAAATCAAAATGGCGTTCATAAAAGGAGCTATCTGATACTTTTTCATTATTTTACATCACTCATAAAAGTATGTGACGACAACACAGCCTGTGTTCGGGTCACGCGAACATCACTTAAATTGTAGCGCATAAAATGATCTAAATCATAACTGGCAGTAGTGCCTGCTAGTCTAGGCGCTTATTAATTAAGTTATAAAAAAGTCATAGCCAAATTTACATATTTATGGAGCTATAAAATTATAGGTGCCGGTGTGGAACGTAGCGTGTGGATGCTTGTGGCTGGGGTGACTACGCGAACATTCGGCTGGCGAGCTGTCAGGCTGCTTTCAATCCGGCAACGATAATAGGGATTCTTAGGCTTATCCGATTGATGTATATTTAAAACTCCACAAAAGAATGATGACGAGCCATCAAAATAAGCTTATGTCTTAAAACAATATAATTAGTCCATCGGTTAGATTATCTCAAAATGTTGGACATGTATATTTTCTTTTAACAATTTAATCAATAATGATGAAGATATAGCCCGTTAAAGTTCCCCGTGTGACGTCACGCCGTGCGACCGTTCATCGCCTGGCATGTCGTGTCGTCATGCGCCCCCAGTTTGATGCGGTTTATCTTTAGTCTTTTATTGATTTATTAACAAAAGAAAAAATACGTGTCCAATTTTTTTTGATAATGTATAATTGACGGGCTAATTGGAATAATATTTTTTACTGAGGAAACTACTCTATTGAACCAAGGTTGCTCATTCGTAAGTGGTGTTTTGGGTCAGGATTTTTATACACCGGATTTCCAAAATATCTATGTACATCACCTGAAAACTATTAATATGTGACGTAGCTACCACAAACACAATATACTCTTCTTATACACTGCAATGAGTGGACAAAAATGCGAATGTATATTTTTGACGTCGACCCAGGCCGTTTATATGGGCGTGTAATGATCAGTATAAAAATAAGTATTTCCACTCAGTATAACAACATTTGATATCATTTCAAAGGATATAATAACTTATTGCATATAAAAAAAGTTTGGTACAATAAAAAAATGCTTTTTACATCAAATTAATCGTTTGATATAACGCTTATTTATTATAACCATCACGCTTATTTATTATAACTATCATATGGTATAAAACGTATTCATATACGCTTATATAATATCGTGTAGCCATTATTTATTATGACGATCATATGATATAACGCTTATTTATTGTATACTCTTCTTTATTATTACCATCATATGGTATAACGCTCTTATTTATTATTATGATCATATGGTACCAGTTCATATAGTGTAGGGGTCGCAGTTCTAAAGTAACCTATTTTTCTGGTAGGAATTCGCATTGTGCAGTGGTCGCAGTTAAGCAAACTTTAACATTAACATTACTTTGATGTAAACGTGTTTCTGATTACACGTCAGAAAAATCAATTAACCCTCACGTAAGCATCCAAGAAATTTAGTTACAATAAAAACCTAACCTAACCTACAGTCTTCGGTTTTCGATGATCCCATTTGACGCTTTGCTCGCTCCGCTTTACATGGTTACAATATATAAAAACCTAACCTAACCTAAAGTTTTCGGTTTTTGACCCATTTTGATGCTTTGCTCGCCTCTCTATACATGGTCACAATACAAACTTAAGCTAATCGACAGTGTTAAATTATTGACCCATTTAGACACTCCGCTATACATGGTCACAATACAAACTACATTATAATATATGTTCATTATAGAAAATATGCATTATAAATATTAATAATATAATCATTTATTTCAAGTACTTGTGACTCATTTTGTTAACTACAATGTTCCTTATCTTACGTGTTAGTATTTAAAGCATGCAACAATGATTAATAAGTATATGGATAGTCTAGTGTAGCCGCTATCATTTTAAGGATGGCGTTATATTATACTTAATGTTATTTAATCAAACGATCAATATTTAAAACGATAATTATATGTTAATATGTAAAAAGTATGTTATATCATATGTTTATTATTAGAAATATATCTTATACTTAATGTATGTTATACTAAATGTTATTCAACTAATTATCATTATATAAAATGATAATTATATTATATGTTAATATGTAAAAAGTACGTTATAGCATATGCTCATTATAAGAAATATGCATTATATTTTATGTATGTTGTACTAACTGTTATTCAATCAAAGGATATGACATAAAATGATAATTTAAGTATATGTTAATGTGTAAAAAATATTTTAGGTGTATGATATGCTCATTCTTAGAAATATAAATTATACTTAATGTATGTTATACGAAATGTTATTCAATCAAATGATCATTATATATACCTTATACCATGTGTAAATATATTAAATGTTGTTATATGATTTAATACTTATATCAAATGAGCGTTATTGCGACTAAAATTATTTAAAGGAAATTATAGGCATCGTTACGCACCCGGTAATGTACACGCGTGACTTACTTTTCGCACCAGGTTATCGAACAAAGTAGTCCAGTCACACAACATAGTCATAGTCACTCTACTCGGCTCACTTATTCTCGTTAAAGACCGGGCTAATGGAATGACCCCCGTTACGAATGACTGTCGCAAAAAAACGCTTTTTTTCTAGGCCGCAATGGTAATTAAATATGTAACACCCTCATTACGGGTTGCCCTGCGGCTAATATGCCCTAAGTGCCCAAGCAGATGTTAGTAAATTAAAACAATATATATTCGTAACATTATTTATAGAGAAAACCCTACTCTTTAAATGCAACGTTACGTGAAGCAATTTCTAGACCTTATTAAATAACATAAAACAATAACAGGATAACACTTAAACTTTTTGTAACGTTGTTTGTAAATTCTGTTGGAATATTTTACAGCCAACTTGTCACCCCTTTTTTTCGGTTTTCGTATAAGTACGGTAATGATATAACAATTATTATATTTATTTTGTTCACCTTAGGTACAGGTACTATCAATATCCGTTCTCTCGCAGCGACACGTCACAAAATACGCAGCTTCTGTACTTTTATAAAATTGTACGAATCAAATGTACGAATACATTGCAGATTTAAAAAACCGGCTAAGAGCATGTCGGGCCACGCTTAGTGTAAGGTTCCCTAGTTGCCCATCCGACACAATAGACCGGCTTAAACAGCGGTTTTATTTGATAACTTTCGCCGTGAAAAACAATTACGAGAAAGATTTCAAGCTGTATTAAAAGGTCGTACGCGCCAAAGTAACTGTAATTACTTATTACCTTCTGGAAGTTATCGATTATACGCGTAAGATTGAGCGGAATGTTTTAATGCAGTATGGCACTTAACGAATACCTATGTATAACGGAATACCTATGTACGAAGTATAAGGACACCGCGCGGCACTTAGTAGGTACATCATTTTAATGAAAATTATAACATTTTGCGATAACTCAAAAACGGATTGACCAATTTTATTTAATTTACCCTTACTCTTGAAAATTCGACAAACCTTTAATCGAATTTCAGTTCAAATTCAACGATATGCATTTTTTCATTTGATCGAATATTCATTACATCGAACAATTAAATGGTTTATTTTTATAACACAGATTTTCAATCTGTAGAAATATTATTATGTACTTTAATTTCGCAGATCTTTATTTCATATTTTATACTTTTGATTTAAATTTTACATTGTAGAAAATCGACTACGTTTTTTGAACTTACTTCTCTAGTAGAGTTTTTTTTTTGTTAGGGACACAGTTCTAGTTATTAGGCGGAAGTTGGTTCTGGCGTTTCGCTCGCTCGCTTCGCTCGCTCGTTAGGGTCGCAGTTCAACCTAACACTCCTCCTCTAAGCCAAGTCGGACTTGCCTTAGAACTAGATCAATATCGAATAGTAGTTGAATACTTACTTATTTAATAGCAAAATAGGACCCGCCATAAAGTCGTATCGTAAGCAAGTCGGACCTGGGCGGCTCGCTTGCTTCGCTTGCTCGTTAGGGTCACAGTTCAACCTAACACTCCTTCTCGCTTCGCTCGTCGTCGTACCTAACCTAACCGAAGTCTGACCTGCCTTAAACTAGAATACGTAACCTACTGTTTTGGGAGCGAATTATTTTTGTTAGGGTCGCAGTTCTAACCTAACCTAACCTACTGTTCAGGGAGCGAATCAACTTAACCTAATATAGCAATAGTAATTATACTTATTTTATTTTTCAGAAGAATACAAGCCTTGAAACATATGTTGTCTATACTTGTTTGAGTTTGTTTTATTTTTTATCATATTCTTAAAATATGTAATTAAATATGATATGAAATAGTTGTATAAATAATACGTCGATGAAATAATATAAATTATTAGATGTTCTGTCTTTAAAATAATGTATAGTTGTCAGTAAATTCCTTAACCGGTGACCGATGATACCTAAAAACTACTAATAATAACGTGTTGATTATCCGGGTATGCTATGATGAAGCAATCTTCAAAAATCCTCTAACTACCTCTAGCGACGAAACATAAATAACTCATTAATACCTACGTGTTTATTCGAAAAAAAATTCTAGTTAACCATAATTTTACGGTCAAAATAATTTTACAAAGCTTGGTTTGTAGAAAGTATGAATTATGATGTCCTTTGCCTTTAGTATCTTCGAAACAACCAATTAGGTACACTCATCATATAAAACGGTATATAAGGCATAACTCAAAAACTTATCAGACTAAACATAACGATACTACAACTATTACAAGTATAGATTTTACAAACAAAAAAACCATAAAATCAAACTGTTATTTGAAATAATCAATCATAAATTGATTTATTTGAATGACGACTAAATTAGTTTCACTTAATTTTTCTTGCTGTGAATTATTCTTAAACAGGTTAGTCAGAATAAGTTATTTATTCTCGCGGCGCGTTAGTTAGAATGATGATTTATTTTTGCATGCCCATCTCTGATACATACACATAGTTATCAAATTTCAGGTTTCTAGTATTAATGATTACGAAGTTAAGCCGCGGACGGACAGACTGACGGATATAACGGAACTATAAGGGTTCCTAGTAGACTACTACTCTCGACTCGACTCGACTCGAATAATATTTAATTTTTGTATGCTTGTAAGCGTCGTTGTGGCTTAATCACGCCAAAACGGATAAACGGATTTCATTATTTTCGTATACACGGGTAGCTCGGCATCCACAGATGTTTATAGGATACTTTTTACTCGACTACACTTGATAAAAAAGAAGATTATGATTTTTTTCTTTTTCCGCTGACGAAGATGAGGGCACCTTCCAGTTACCTACTGAATAATAACCATTGAGATAAAGACCCCCTGACACACCTACTGAAAACAAAAACTGATGATAATATCCAAACGGCTAAATACATTTTCTTGAATTTAATTACTCTCGTTCGTGAAATTTCAACAAACAATCAAGTCACCTATCAAATCACAGGTATATCCAAACCTGTTCATCGGTTTAGATACACACATTACCTACACAGATACTACACATATAAATATCGTTTAAGTATCTTTAAACTTTAGTACCTTCTCTCTTTTTTTAGTATGAGCGTAAAATGTGTCAAAAAAAAAGATTATCGCAATTACTTAAAGGGCAACAATTTACCCTCTAACCCTGCGATATCAAGGTTTCCGAACCAGCTGGGAGGGCCCGTTTCTAGTATCACGTGATAAATGGACGAACCCTAAAAGAAAACATTGACCGAATCAGAGGTGTGAGCACAAACTCGGTAGGAATGCGTTATTTTATTACAGAGTTCCTATGATCACCTTCAGACTACATCATCAGACCAGGTCCATGGTGCCATATTCTTAACATAGATGCGACGCGGTCAAATGAATTCTCAACGCCTCGTAATTCACTTAAGTAGAGGCGTGCCTCATTTTATTCACACCAAACAGGTTTGAAAATTAAACATTTGATGAGTGTATATGAAGGAAACTTTAGTTGTCTTTGTCGCTAGTTTTGGCATTTCCACGAATTCCAAATAAAAGTGACGACATTTTTTATTTGTAGCACGAAGATAAACTTGAATATTTAACACATAAAACCTAATAAAATATATGTATAGATCGTTGGTGTTGCAGAAGCAACTTTGTTCCCGAAGGTGAAAAAGTCATAACCTCGCTTTTTCCACCGCGTAGTCGGGTAAAAAGCTTTCTATAAGAATCTGTGGATACTCAGCTTTCTATGTAACAACAAAGGTCTGTTTAGTCCATTTGGCGTGACGAAGCCATGACGGCACATACAAACATAGAAAAAATAAAAAAATCGATTCATTCCCCGCAAGTACAGTACAGAGGTAGTCCGTTACAATATTACAGACATACATTGTGTACAACTTTATAATTATTACTAGAAGGCGCCTGCAACTTCGTTCGCGGAGGAGAAAAAATCATAACCCTTCGTTTTTTCTTCAGCGTAGGCGGGTAAAAAGTATCCTATAACCATCTGGAGATACCCAGCTACCCGTGTACCACAAATAGTTGAAAACCGTTTAGCCGATTTTGCGTGATGAAGCCACAACGACACATACAAACATACAAAAAAATATTTTACGCTTTAGTGACCTCCAAATAGTTCAAAACAATATATTTTTTGAAAATATCTTCAATGTACAGACATTTCATTTTTACAACTTTATAATAGTATAGATAAGTAGATGTCATTCCAGTATAGGCATATTCATCTGCGTTATTGGGGTTCCGTACCAAAAAATCCTTAAGGTGTGACTCCGTCTGTCTGTCTGTCTGTCTGTGTAGCCGACTGTTAAAGCGTATTTGAAATTTAGAATGTTTATAAGGATGGCTAGTACAAGAATATTGCAAATAAATTATTTTATTTTTATTTTCTATTGAACTATTTTTTTATAGTGCTTAAATTTCGTTTTATTAATCCATACTAATATAATATTTAAAATAATAGAAAGTGTGTCTGTCTGTCTGTCTGTCTGTTACCTCTTCACGCTTAAACCGCTGAACCGATTTGGATGAAATTTAGTATGGAAATAGTTTGAGTCTCGGGGAAGGAAATAGGTTACTTTTTATCCCGGAAAAATGCCCTCATCCGCGATAAACGAATTTAAGGCGGACGAAGTCGCGGACAGAAGCTAGTAAATTAAAAATAACAAAATAAATATATTTCGAGCAACACTGACAATAAGGAAAATGTGGCAAATTCAATTACATTAAAAATGACCATACCCCTTCTTCTTCGAATTTTACCAAGCGTAAACTCTGAAAAATTCTTTAATTATATAATGTATTATGAAAATCACAGGAAAATAATAACCATTTATGTGTCCCACTGTTACTTTTTTTATCACCAAAAATCATTTTTGAATAACCCGCATCAACTGTCATAGCCCATACAGAATCATGACACTTGATTCTGATTCCGAGCGTCAAACGCGTCAGGCAATAGGGGGGCCGGTTTGGTTAAGTTTGCCCCTCATTTGTATGTGACGCCATCGATACTACAGGAAAACTTATAACTCAACCTTAAGTCGGAATAAGTGAAAGTTTGTACGGAACCCTTGGTGCGCGAGTTGGACTCACACTTGACCGGTTTTTTCTTAGGGGCTCATTTTCACGACTTGGATCAAATTTTTTGGTAACTGACGCTCAAGTTAAGATGGTACTCGTACATGATACCTTTTGTTCGGCTAAAAGTTTTGTTCTTAAAAAATCTGGAAAGTGTAGCTGTCAAAAAAGTAGAAGCAAAGAGCATTGTGATATTTTTCTATTATCTTTTGTTGCGGACATGGTAGCACCGTGTTGTATACTTATATTAGTCAATTGTTTCTTGTCAATCTAGATTTAAGATAATTTTAATTTAATTATTTCTTTAAGCTTTCTTCATGTAATGGTGTTATCTTTTCGCTGCAATAAATGTGTTTTCTTTCTTCTTTCTTTCTTTCTATATTAGCGTTAGTGTTTTATTATGATACTAGCGGCTACTCACGACTTCGTCCGCGTAGAATTTCGATAAAAACTTTGATATAAATGTCTACTTTTTTCTGACAGCTGTCCGATGCGGTTAATCTTCGTAAAAAAATATTCAGAAGATATTCAGCGACCAACGGATTTAGAGTACGAAAATGGGGATATTGAATATTATTTCATAAGAAGGCGAGACTGGCACTTAACGCCTGCCAGACTATGAGAAGAAGAGGCTGTTGGAGTTCCCGACACCGGCCAAAATGGAATGTTCTAGAAGCTACCTCAGCGTTTTAAAAGGATAGTATTTTAAGGCAGAGCAAAAAAATAACCTAAAATGTGCTGAATTACGCACTTTCGATCAATTCACTTTTCAAACAATAAAAACTCGGTACATCCGTTTGGCAGCTACGGTGCTTCAATCAAACACACACAGATAAAATATATCACACTTATCTTAAAACACCCCTCTATTTCCGTTGGCCGTTAAGAAGTCCTTAACGATGACCCAAATGCGATAACGTAATAGGAATCCACAAACCTATCGCAAATCAAAAATACTGACGCGAACTATCGTCCCACACAACCCTACGACTAAATAATGATGACACCAATAAATGTATGAAAACTACCCGAGTTCAACATGAACAACTTGTCACAATAATCAAATTAGAGCATGTCGAGCGAATTCTTTATTAAAGTGTGTGGGACATAAAACCATTAGGTAGCAAATGAACAGACGCCACAGAAGTTGTACCCCATGATAAATTAAAGATACACGAATAGATAAACGTTTATTGTGTACAAATGAGTCATGTTACAGAGTTAATGGCTCTTTCCAAATAATATAACGTTCTAATTAATCTACACATAACGATGTTTGAAAATGTAATGTCACGATAGATGGTTATTTTAAACATAGGGTTAAACTAAAATTGTCAGTAACTTTTCTATAAATTATGCATTTTTCATTATTCCTGATCCAATTTATAATCTATTAATGAAATAAATGCAGCCTGTTTAGGGTATGGTATTTTAATGGAAAAAAAGAAACCCTTATATAGACTTTGTTTATCAGTCTGTCTGTCCGACTATTAAAGCGCCATGTCTCAAAAATGACTTATGCTATCTATTTGAAATTTTGAATTATATAAATTATACAACCCCCCCCCCCCTCCTGTTTCCGGAATATCCGAACGAAAATTTAAGTTTTCGCAATTCGTATGAATAAAATAAACATAAATATTCCAAGAAAATTATAACCATGTCTCTAACTAGCTATTTTTTTTAAAAACCCGGTAGCGTTAAGTTTGCACCTCATTTGTATGCAATTCTATGGATATCAGGTGCATACTTAACTAAACTGGAACCGTTAATGTTACGGTAAGTGAAGTTTGTACGGAACCCTCGGTGCGCGAGTCCGACTCGCACTTGGCCGGTTTTTATTTACAATAAATATAGGTAGGGTATACTTTTCCAACACATAATACGAATAAAATGCCGGTTAAATCAGAGCTCTAATAAGGAAAACTATCCAAATCAATCCATTCATATGTAAGCTACAATCACGCAGACATAGTTACAGCGTAAACTTATAGTCACTTCTCCTTTGCATTCGGAGCTAAAAATTGCGTGCAACTCTGTTAAAAATGTCCAACAGTGGACATCTTACGGCAGATATAATGATGATTTTATGGTAACGGCGGATAAATCCACTGGAGCAACAATTTCTTTTAGACGTCCTGTTCAAAAGTCAATGTTTGCTTGCCTCGAATGCCTTCGGAATGGTTTCTTACAATTGCTATCAGCTTGGAAGCGATACCATACTAAAGGTCACCAATTCGATAGTTCACTCGCAGCTTAAAGGCGTGTATTGTGAAAGACGGGACATGTAATTGTCAGAAGTGGCGATGGTGCCCTCGGGCGCGGGTCGCGGTGCGGTCCCTACACCTCAGTTTTTCATACTTTCCGGATTTGAGCAAGTGTCACCATGACATGCGGTTAATTGGAAAGGGCGACAGACGGACGATGTCGTGATAGGTCCGAACACGAAAACAATCGTTTTGTCGAATAAATTGACTTTTTCACATTTTTCGCTTGATTTGTATGAGGGTCATTCCACGCCAGAAAGCAAAAATAGTATGTTCGAAAAGTAGGCATTTTAATTACTTTTTGCTGACATTTTTTTAATTTATGGCAGATGTAATGTATTACCATCTTTTTCCTCATAATTGGCACTGTGTTCTTGCGAATTATTTTTATTAAAAAGAGCAGTTTGCTTCAACAGCCTTTAACTTTGCTGTTAAACTGGTCGTAGTTCCATCAAAGAAAATTGAAGATAGAGTTCGACTTCTTCAATCGGAAGAATGATTTCTAAAAGCTCCTATTCTCGGAGCTTTTCAGTGTCACATAATGCTCTGGGCAAATAATTAGCGCCAAAAGAGTCTAATATCTAAACAAATTGATAAGGAAAAGGAACAAAATGTCACGGCTTGCCTGCATGCATATAGCCTTGATTAATGGCTTAATACGAATATCTTATTTTTCAGTTAGTAACGATGCATATTTACACTTTAGTTCGGAAGTAACACAAGTTACTGTAACGCAAATAGGGAATATGAATTGTTAGGGTTCCGTAGCCAAAATGGCAAAAACGGAACCCTTTTTTGTCATCTCCGTCCGCCCGTCCGTCCGTATGTCACAGGTATTTTACTCAAAAACTACATGATGTATCTTGATGAAATTTCGAGTATAGGTGTCTTGTTAAAGCCGCTACTTACTTCGGTAGTTAGCCCTATTGAAATCGTATTTTAATATTTTGTTTAAAAAAACGATAACTAAATTCATGCATTTATTACCACTGTTATGTTTTAATTTTTATTTTGTCTGATACATACTCCTTACTACATTAAAATACTTTGATTCCTGACTTAATGGTTTTTATGACCACAAAAAAATCTACCGTAAATATCAAACAAGTATTGATATATTTGTTCACAATATTGTGTTCATTTTATGTAACGCGAGCTACTAGCACATTATAATGTGCTGGGACGAGGCAATGGTTTGGTTCCAGCTGATGATGAAAATGGATTTACAATGTTGTATTTAAACATTAATTATTTAATTTAATATGTTATGCAAAGACAGATTCAAATTGTAATGTCAGTTAACATGGAATTACCTATGAGCGACGAGCGTATGAGATAAAATACAGGAGTAGTAAAGATTTTCTTTTAGTTTACTGTTCCATTGTACATGTTTCCAGAATTATATTGGTCTGAAACAAACGCCTACCTACTGACTAGGAATAGCATAAATTCACAAAAGTATTGGACATTTTCTATTCCAATTCTAATGCAATTAAGAAGACCATCAACGTTGATATAAGAAATGATAAAAATACTTGACCCCATAAAATACCTTCCGAAAAGTGTACATACTCGTACTTACCTACATTCTCAGTACCCACTCAGTATATATAAATCCCTCAAGCCTTTATACAGACAATTTAATATACATTTTCACATATCAGTAGGTACGTACAAGTCTTTAGCATAGTATGGAACGTAATCAACTAACAAAAATAACATATCAAATGTTACAAATGTGGCCTCCTTGTATCATAATTGATTTAGCAAGTTGAGGATAAACAGTTCAATTAATCATCTGCGTAAATATTAATTGCTTTTGCTTTAAGGGTTATCGCATACAGAATTGCATGAAATCCTCCATGACGGACAACACAGACAATTTCAAAAATAAAGACTATATTATAGTGCTGACTGTGCACAACACACAATCACAAGCGATTTGATCAAAAGAAAACATGTAAATTCCATGATTTCAGATATTCCCTGCACAGTCCAAATTCAAAGAAAAATGTCACCCTTATAAAGTCGCTCACATATCCGCCGTCCATGGGTCATAATCTATTTATGTATATAAAAATCTTGGAACGCGGTCATGCTTAGCTAAAAAAATCGTTATCATAATTATATGAAGAACTTTTTCTTATTTCCTTTAGTTTCGATTTTTTCCATACAAATTCGTTTCGATTAAGTACTAACTCATAGACCACATGCCTCACAGGGATTAAACCCAATCGCACACGGGATTAAACCCAATGACAACAGTAAAAAAAAATCTTCAAACATAACAAGGAGGGATGATAATAGTATAAATATAGGATAAGTATGTACACACTACTGCACGCCGACGATAATTGGGGGAATTGTGTGATGATTACTTCAAGGTATGGGTTAAAGTGCGCGGGACGCGACCACTACTCTACCCGCTCTGATGCCTGAGGGCACAAAGGCATATATATATTCCTATGTAGTGATGTGCCGAGGGGACATTCCTATTCCGGGAGTATTCCCGGGAGTTCCCGGGAATTTCATTTGTTCCCTGGAATATTCCCCAAAACGGGGAACATTACAAATAGTATAACAAAATAAATTAAATATAAAATTAGTTCGTATTGGCGTATCATATTCGGCAGAAATAACATGTTTAAATGAGAAAAAGTCCGTTATTAATTATTTAATGTAACAGTCCCTTATATTTTTTCATTAACATTCAAGTGATGAAGAAAATTTTCTGTGTCAGTGAGTCATATAATATGACTCATATTGAATAAAACAAACCTTATCGAATGTTACATGACATATTAAAATGAGAAATATTTTTGAAATATGAATAAAATAATAAAATAACACAGACAAGTAAAACAAAATATTTAAATATTATTTTGCGTCCTATATTGAATGTTTGTCTGAGCCCTATGTGTTTGCGTCTCGTTCCCCAATCCCAACACGTTTGTTGTCCCTTGTTCTCCTGTATGTCGCAGAACTGCACTTGTGTTTGTCCATTTCGCTAAATTATTTATAGTTGCAATTTCACGTACACATTTAAAAGTGCCACGAAGTTCGCCTGTCATTTAACTTAATGCCCGAAAACACCCAGTGATGTGCACGGTTATGTATGACAGTTCGTAGTAATTTTTATTTGTGACGATGAAGCGTGAAAATTATTGAAACTCATTAGATAATTAAAAATTATTCAAATCAACCTTATATTTATATTCTCGAGAAAGATTTAAATTTCCCAGAAACATGGAGAATATTCCCGGGGAACATTGAGAATATTCCCGAGAACATTGTAAATATTGCCGGCAGCATGGGGAATTTACATTTACAGGTGACTGTGCTTGGTTAGGTTTTAACTTGTTAAATATTCGCTTTTGTGGGAGAAACCATAAAACATGTTTTACATATACAAATATAAAATTCCTCTATATTCCGCATAGGAGTATTCCTGAGAATGAATATTCTTTCCCTAGGTGGGAATCCACCTAGGGAATATTCCCGGGAACGGCACATCACTATTCCCATAACAAAATTTTCTGTAACTTTACTTCTTTAAATTGTCCTACAATCTTTAGCAGGCAATGTGGCAGCTAATACCAACAAAGCGACGAATTTGCTAACATTATCTTTCCACTCCGTGAGAGCCACGCAAAAAACTTGTGCATTCAAAAACACAGATACACGATATTACTTTTAATATTATTTATTATTAACGTATCTTATACAGTAGGCATTCTAGGTATAAACTTAGCTAATATTTATACGGTCGGTAAGGTATCTGCACTAATTTACACATTTTACACAAAAACTTATATTGTTTCCACTTTTCATACACCAAGTTTCATACTTTTGACTTTTTATCGGGAACCATATCGTAATAATATTTTGCATGATGATTGCATAACTAAAGGCGCTTGTCTTCCAAACCATCTGTATTTTATGTTTTGGGTGACTGACGCCTTAACTTGCTTGCGACTTCAATCACATGTATTTTTACTTATTCTGTTTATAATTATTCATCCGACATTTGAATATACACGATGTGTACAGTGACCTTTAACTAAGAAAGAGGAGCAGTCGCCCCTCCCAGACTTTAACGTTTCATTCCATAAACCATTTTAATGGAAAATCGATGATATAATTCAATTACTGGATCGCCACAGCAACGCCACAAATCGCATTTTTCTTACAGTCCTTTGGTTTCTTAAAAAAAGAAAACAAAGTCGTTTCCAAAGAGAAAAAATGTAATAAAATTGCAACGAGTCATTTGCTAAATGGGTTGAGTTGGTAGGTAGTTATTGTTTACGCTCGGAAGACTTGGCCGAGCTGCGCTTTTATTATTTCGCAATGAACAAATATTAATTGCTTACGTTAATTTATGCAGTGAAATTTTTAACTCGAATCCTTACATTGACTCGCTAATAAATCCGTTTTGTGTCCCGAGACGCCCGAGGTTCCCGCAGACAACATGAATAGGAGAGAAAAATATCACTTGTGCTTACACGAAACGGGATGGCAAGTCGGGTACCACCTGACAAGTGCGATATACATTCAGACAATCGCTTTTCCCGGCGAAGTACGTTTATATAATTTTATTTATATATGTATGATTTTTTCACATCTAAATAATATTATTTTTATGTTTTTTCATATAATTTCTGTAACAATGTCAGCACATTGACGGACGCGTCAAGTGTTAATATTCTAAAAAAAATAATTTTTTTATGTTTATTTACGAGTTTATTTACGAGTTCCTTTTGCTAAATATATTTTAATAATCAACACAAACAATGACGTACAACAGTGTAAATACACAATTTACGATACGGGAAGCAGAAAACGGATTGATTGAGACGGCTATAAATTCATGTAAACAACAACGCAGAAACGCGCGAGAGCGGCATCGACACCACACACAAACGCACGCCCGAGAGTCGTTTCGGTAAACGGTCTCACAGCGAAGAGTCTCGACCAACACCTCAAGAGACTCCCGCTAGATGGCAGTATCAAGGGTCAGATGCAGAAGGCAGTAATCCTGGACACGGCCCGCATTGTCTGTGCAGCCCTAACCACCGGTAGCTTGACCCCTGCCCCGCTGCCGGCGGCACCCCAGGTTAGGTTGTTTTTTATTATGTGTTTAAATTTTGTATTTGTTTCTTGGGATCAAAATAGATTGTCATTTAAACTGGAAGTCTCACACTGAACATTCATTCAAGAAGCTCTCTAGTAGTTGTTATGCTCTTTCAATTCTGTCGGGAGCATATTCTGAAACTGTGGTAAGAAATGCTTATTATGGAAGCGTGTACCCACTACTTACTTACGGTGTGATCTACTGGGGCAATTCTGTCGATGTATATAAGATTTTTAGATTACAGAAATGTTTAAGGGCTGTATACCGGATGCACACGGATGACTCGCTCCGTGACGTCTTTCGAGAGAAACGTTTTCTAACGTTGACCGGCATTTACATTTTAGAGCTGTGATTATTCGTCAAAAATCAATGAATGTATTTTACAACAATGTCTTCACTAAAGAATAATACAAGAATGCAATATAAATATAATTTAAATGTACCTAAAGTTAAAAACTCTATTTATAAAAAGAGTACTTTTATAATGGCCATTTGTATATTTAACCATCTCCCTGCGGACTTAAAAGCTCTGGAAGGGATAACTTTCAAATGTAGGCTAAAAAAATGGCTGATCGAAAAGGCTTTCTATGATCTTCATGAATATTATAGTAGCTAAAAACAATGTCAAAACTGTAAAAATCTAAATTTAAATTGTCTGTTTAGATGTAAGATAAATAATATATTGTACACCCGGAATGGGTAGCTGTTAAAACCAGTATGAAATAATTTTCCAAAGTATATTTTATGTACTTATTGTAATAAACCTAGCCTACGGAGGAAAATAAATAAAGAGAATAATAACAAGTTTATTCATTTCAAAAACACATTAACAATATCGCCGTAGTTGAGCACTCCTAGTAAGTGAGTCTCAGGAGAGCTAGCTCTTCCAAATGTAATAATAGGCTTTACTTAAGTATTTATTACTCCCAATGGTGAATCTATGAACTTATTAATTTAATATTTATTTATACTAATTTTATTAATTAAACCTAGTGCTTGCGTATGTTTGAGTATGTACTTAATATTTACAGGTTTGTACGTACGTGTCTTGTTTGTGTTTGTATCTATGTTATTTAAATTATAATTTGTAACTGTTTTTGGGAAAAGGTCCCACTTTGTCGATATGGAGTTATGAGTAGTTCCTAATACTACAGATCATAGGCTATCTTTTGGTAAAAGATATATGTCTCTGGGTGCTAAAGTTATTTGTTTTTAATTCTTCAAAGTTGCAAAAGTGAAAAAGCGACAATCGAGAAAACGTTGGTTAAAGTTTGGGACGGCAAAAAACTCACTTATACTTTGAAGTTATGGAGTGGTTAGTATGAAATGAATTGGCATACTTAAGGATTTCAAATTAGTCAAAATCATGTATGTAACCTTAGAAGTTTGAATGTTACGGAGGCTTGAACATAAAAACAGAACGAAAATATGTCAATCCTGAATATAAGTTTATTTTCTATATTTATAAAATGACACGCAGATTTATCATTTTTTTTTAACATTCGTTTTGTATGTTTGGATGTGTCTTTGTGGTACACGAGTACACGGGTAGCTAGGTATCTCCAGATGGTTATAGGATACTTTTAACCTGACTAAGCTGAAGAAAAAAAGACGGGTTATGACTTTTTCTATTCCGCGAACGAAGTTGCGGGCGCCTTCTAGTTATTAATATGTTTCCGAAATGCAGATCCTAAGTTGTTACTAAAGTTCCAAATTTACAAGATGTACTTAGTCAGCGGCAAATATTTGTCAAAATTCATTTTTCCATAACCTGCATTATGTATGTAAACACTTTATTGTATATAGTAGCCAGCTACAAGTGCAATCAACTTAAAAAATATAAGTACAAAGGCGAACTTATCCCTATTAGGGATCTCTTCCAGTTAACATCAAAATCATAATAACATACATTATTATGAAAAACAGTTTGGCATCAGAATTGATAAATATTGTTATTAAACTGATTATTATTGTATATTATTAATCTCTTTACTCCATTATAGTCTTAAGTTGGGCATTTTACAATATGAACATAAAAAGTAAAATACGTAAAGCCAATACAAAAAACAACACATTATTAATATTATTATGAATTCTATTAGTATGTTGAGGCACCAAAATGAATGAATTTTGCTATTAAACTCATTATTATTGCATATTATTATTCATAGTTAAATTTAATTGACATTTAGATTTTAATTAGGTCTCTGTTCTAAATACTACTTGTAAAATGTTTGCACGAAATCCTATGTATATGTGCTATATGAATTGAAAATTTTAATGGCAATTAAATAAAATGTCTCGTAAATAAATAAAGTCATGGCGGATATTGTTTTAAAGAGTTCCGGCAATAGGATGACGTTACTATAAATTATTACACCTATGATTTAGCACAACCCTCGAAGTGCGAGCCCTTGTAGTTAAGAACGTTAGCAAATGCTCTTCTTGCAGTACGGAATTGCCATGAAACTTATGTTATTTTTCAAAAATGGAACGTCAAATTGTCTATACGGGCTCGATCGACTTCATACAAGACCGGTCTTTCTTACCTATATATACCTATTAGATAGGCTTTTTTATCATTTTATAAGTATATGTCATATTTCTCTAACAATTCGCCCGTATTTCGGCATAAAGTACCTATATTAGATACTCTTACATTATTCATATTATTATATTCCTAAAATAATCGGTTCTCTATCGTTTTCCCGAATTTTATATGTAATAATCTCTTACGCCCGAATTTCACGTGCCATAATTTTATATTCCATAACAATTTATATGCCATAGTTATCATTTGCCATAATTTTATATTCCATAACGATGCATATGCTATAGTCATCATTTGCCATATTTTCATATGTCATAATTTTATTTTCCATGAAGATTCATATGCCATAATAATCATTTGCCATATTTTCATTTGTTCTTACTTGATATTCCATAACGATTCATATGCCATAGTAATCATTTGCCATATTTACATATGTCATAATTTTATATTCCATAACGATTCATCTGCCATTATAATCATTTGCCATATTGTTAGGTGCCATTACAATACATTTGCCATAAATTTAATTTTCCCTATAAACTGGTGTTCCAAAATCGATTGCCAGAAAATTTAAACGCCTTAATAATAGGCATGATGGCGGGGTATGAAAATCAAAATTCTAATTAATCCCTCAAAAAAAAAATTATAAAAAAATATTGGACATGTATTTTTTGACAAAAGCATGAAACATGCTAAGATAAAACGCCTCCGAATTTTACTAACCTAACCTAACTTACAGTTTTCGGTTTTTGACCCATTTGACGCTCCGCTCGCTTCACTCGCTCTGCTATACATGGTCACATTACTAACCTAACCTAACCTACAGTTTTCGGTTTTCACCCATTGTGACGCTCTGCTCGCTTCGCTCGCTCCGCTATACATGGTCACAATACAAACCTTACCTAACCTACAGTTTTGGGTTTTTGACCCATTTTGACTCATATAAAATCAATCATCCGAATTTTTCTTCCACTGCCGATTTGTAGCCAGACTCATCACTCTTCCGAATTTTTTAACTTCATAATTTTTTATATCATAAATTTGTACTACTACCAACCGAGTTCATAATGAACAGTTTCCAGAACATCGTAATTCATAATGTCGTCACTAAGATTATGCTTGTACTCATAATGCTAGTTGTCACATTTCTTTCATTCATAACCATAATTTTCAATAAACTTGTCAACGATAACATTTAAACGGGTCCATATTGACTCACATAAAATTGATCCCCCGAATCTTTCTTTTACTACCGATTGTAGCCAGAATCATCACTCTTCCAAATTTTTATATATATCGTTGTTATGATTTATCATTGAGGGTACCAATTGCTTCGCACTGACGCTACGTCGTCACAACTCGGCCGGCTGCAATAACGTTAAACAGTAAGCAAAATAAATGTTAATTCTCTATCTATAGCGTTGCATACAAATGTATGCAACACTGTGGATACCAGGTGCAAACTTAACTTATGTGGCCATTAAGCTTAGGTTACGAGAAAGGTTGTACGGAACCCTCGGTGCGCGAAACCGACTCGCAATTGGCCGGTTTTTGTATGCTTTTTTCAAAATTATGACAAATGATAATCATGGCATAAATGATTAGGGATTATAAACATTATAAAAAATAGATATTATGAAAATTGTTATTATGGTATCTAATATTAGAGATGTTCAACATTATGTCACTTGAGTATTATGGCACTCAAAAATTATGGCATGTAATATTCTAGCCAGTGACCATTGTGGCAAATATTATGGCACTCAAAAATTATGGTATGTGATATTATAGCCAGTGACCATTATTGAATTTGAATTTGAAGGGATCCCAAAATAATCCTCTAGAATCGGCAATGTACTGAATTTAGAAAGTTAGCAAGTAAATACATTATGAACCTTGTAAAAAAATAATGACACGTTTATTTAAGAAAGAAACGTGTAATCAACTTAACAAAAAATAAGCTCAAAGCCTTTTTGAGTTTATTGGCACAGAAACGGGACAGAGACGTCGGGAGGTTAGGAAACAATCGAAAGAGGAGTGTGATGAAATGTACGAATGTTAATAACGCGACCGCGGACCGGCACTCCGGTGGGACTGCGAGCGCCGCACGGAGCCACGAAGCTCGTGACGCGGCAGGCTTTATTTTTGTTACCATCTACGTCCTCATACGTGGGGTAATCGGAATATCAGACCCCGTGGGTAATGGGAGCGGTGTCCGTCAGACCTTCTTAGTGCTCGTACTATAGTGTAAATGACGCTCGGTTTTGTTCAGGAATGCTCGATGAAGTTGACCTCCATCGGACACCCCGAAGTTCCCTGGGTTTAGTTGTGAGCGGCGCGGCGATTTTGTGTTTTGTGCTCATGCTGCTTAGAAAAAAAAACTTTTACCATATTAACTTTTTCTTATTTCAAATAGACGTTAAAATTTACATATACTATATTGTACTTATCTAGTATATCAGTATTAAATTAAAGATATTTCATCCCTAATTAAAATTTAAAATTTGGGTTTCTTTACTATATTAATATTACACTTATAATTTGGGTGATATACGGATAATGAGAGCTACTAATTGCTCCCTAAATGTATTACTACATATTTAATTAGTTTAATACGTTATGTAAAAGCACGTAAAACAAAAGCTTTTTAATCTGGTAATAAACATACATGCGACTTTATTCAGTCTGACAAAATATACCCAACGGCTCCTATTTCCCTAAAGATGAAGTAATAGGAACGAAAATTAGTTGATTCATTATAAATTATGGTTTTAATTTTTATGCGTTTTTAGTACCCACACACTAAAAGATTAATTCGTTCAAAAATAATACATATTTGAATTGCGTAAGTTATGTGTTTCGTTCTCAATTTTCCTTCTATCCTTACTCATATCAAAAATCGAGAATATCTTAGTTTGCTCTTTTAGGGGCCGATTTCACCAACATTTCATTTACACGAGAGTGGCTACCTCAGCATAACTTTACTCTTATAATTTAACTACTCGATGGTTAACTTCAATTTCGTTTCAAGCGTTGAACGATGAATTGAATGAAATAGTAAAGCACCCAAGTAAGGTAGACGGTTTGTCCCCATGCTTGAGCAATGGTGTTGTGTATTTTTTAATATTATTTATTTTTTTGGTTAATATATCTATTGGAAAATAAGTATGGAACTCACTTGACAGTGACAATGCCGATACAATTCTACGTCTAACAGTTTACTCAGCCGAAATTGATGGTATAAGATTTTACTATAGTGTAGAGATTTTATCCTTAGGTTAAATATTTGTGAAACGTAAAATGTTTACTCACGAGTAATTAATGATTTATTATTGGAATAAGACTGACACTACGTTGGTCAAATCGACCCTAAAACAGAATAGCAATTTACGAAGACGTATTTTTCATACATAATCACTATATAAAGAAATAAATCGATACGCGAATTCTTACTCTTAGGGTCGATTTGACCAACGTAGTATAGTTATTCCAACATTTGATGTTACTATACTAAAACACATTGAGTGGAAATTTCCAGGATCAAAATCTTATTGTTCAAATAGTATTTTAATTTAAAATGTAACCCAAAATATGCGATACAATACCTGTTTCGGGATTGGAGACCCTTATATATTTTTCTCACTCAATTTACTGATTATATTTTTTTGTGAAGCAGTCATACATTCTGAGGGAATTTCCAGTACCTATCTATATATTAATAGAGTCCTGTGACAGACAAATACATGCAGACTCAGTAATAGGTTTCCGTTGTTACCCTTTGGGTTATCGTGTGACGAGTAGCGAATAATTAAATAATGACACATCAACGGAGGAGCAGATGCATATTTTATATAGGAGAACAGCATACGCCACCAACTCGTACTTTTTATGCAACAAAGCAAAATCTTGACAACCGAGTTGGCTACAGTTTACAAGTCCAGTGCTACCTCCTCACTCTTAACCTTCCGCACCGACCCTGTTGCTATAGTAACGTGTCGTTATCTACAAGGGCCAATCTAGTGGGGAGCAAGTCATCGTCTGCTAGTGCCTTTGATAAAACTGGTAGACGCCCAGTTGTCTCAAGCAATAGCCCAGTATTTAGTCCTTAATTTCACGCTCGTAAACTAGTACGTATAGGTTACATCAATCTCCAATAGTTTTTGCATCTGTGCACGTTACACACATCACACCACCTTTTTTTAAATGTCGAATATGTAGGGAGAAGTTGGCACGCTATCCCGCATCCACGGAACACGAGAGGTTGTTCCGGGACGCACGCTCTCCACCGTGACTTTTGTTCCCTTTGTGACGGGTTCACGTTATTATTAAAAACAATAAATCGCTGAGGGCGCCACCTACCACTATTGCTTCGCTTTCACATCGCAATAAGTGTGCACAACTCTGCAGCGTAAATTATTTTTCTGTTAATAAACGTTTTTTAATTCGGCACTCGACTTTTTAATATTTGGCAGGTCGAATTTAACGACAGATTGGAATAAAATACATGCATGCAACGCTTACTCATTCGCGAATTCATTGTTTGTGAACATGTGTCTTCAGTGTGAACTTCAGTCTACAAGTACCTATTTCAATAGAGATATTAGTCTCACCTAAGTTTTAGAAAACTCATTTTTGCTTTGGCTATCATACCAACGATTAACAATGTTCACCTAGAATGTTCAACTAGAGTTCAACGTTCGACGGGTTGGAACTTAATCCCAAAACTAGAAACAATGCATCGCGTTTATGGCCTAGCCAGCGGCAAGTCTTTGTGTTAGAAGATTTGTTAGATTTAAGGTAAAACCATGCGGGTGGCAAAACCAATATGGTATCAGAAAAAAATACTTTTTTACATGAATTTTATAGGGTAGGGAGTTTTGAGTCAGGTGTAGTGTAGTGTTTCGATTTCAGCAGACTGGCACGCGCGCTGCCCGACCCAGCAGCTTAGGTCGAGTTACTTCACGCCGTTCCACTCGGTAATGTGTTACGGACTCGAACTCTGGGATACGGCAGTTGAATGCCAACGAATATTATTTCTTCTTCAAAAGCGAGCGTTGAGAATAATTTCGCCCGGTAGGGCTACCGAGTCAAACAACTTTTTATAAACAAAACACGACCACCATTAAATACGAAAGATGTGACATAAAGCTTTTCCCACTAATGAGATATCGAAGCACGCGAATTCCACAATAAAATGAAAACATATTATCCACAGCACGTTTCCGACTAGCAAAGTTAGGTAAAACAATGTCTATGATAGAGCCAAAAATAAACAATCTACTCCTGTAAAATAATAATAATACAGAGAGACGTAATATTATTTTCTCAAACATGCAATGAAATATTGAAGTTATGTTCCTCATAATAGGGTGCGAAGTATGACGTTTCCGGTGCGGCTAGGACAAGAGGTCGTTAATAGAATTTCATACAAATCATGCCGGCCTAGGCCGACAAAGTCCTCTTTTTAGGATTCCGTAGCCAAAATGGCAAAAACGGAACACTTATAGTTTCGTGATGTCACAGGCATTTCACTCAAAAACTATAAGACGTATACTGATGAAATTTGGGGTACCTATAGGTGTCTTGTGTAAGCCGCTACTTAGTTTGATAGTTAAATAAAATAAATATATATTTCTAGGGGGGGGGGCACTCTATATATGTAACCGAAACTGAAAAACATTTTTTTCAGGAAATATCAATGTGTGGCACATCATTTGACAGATTTTCTAAAAACACTTTGATGTTTCTAGTATTTTTTTGATTTAGTGAATATTTTCGGACATATTTGCTCCGCTATTTTTTAATACGCATACTGGCAGAATGTCATGATGCCTGTGCCACAAATTTATGTGGGATGGATATTAAAAAAATCGGCCAAGAGCATGTCGGACTATGCTCAATGTAGGGTTCCGCAGCCGTTTATACAAAAAAATGCACTACGGCTGAAAAAAATACGATATGAAAAAAAAAACACTAACAAAAGAGCGTATCTCCCAGGCACTTACGTCCTTTCGCTGAGAAGCGCAGTTTTGAAAACAATTTTCGTTGAAAGTATTTAGTTAGCTTTATATTTGTAATTATTTCATTTTTTTTAATAGAGCGATTATTTCCGAAAATATTCACTAAATCAAAAGTTTTTTAAGGAACTTCCAAGTCTTTTTAGATGGTCTATCGAATTATGTGCCACACATTGATATTTTATGAACAATATTTTTTTTTACTTTCGGTTACATCTATGGAGCGGCCCCGTAGGATTTTTATTTGGTATTTAACTATTCAACTAAGTAGCGGCCTACACAAGACACTTATACTCCAAATTTCATCAATATACATATTGTAGTTTTTGAGTAAAATGCCTGTGACATACGGATGGACGGATATGACGAAACTATAAGGGTTCCGTTTTTGCCATTTCGGCTACGAAACCCTAAAAATAACTTCTAGTGACGAGAGTGATGGGGAAGTTATGGACTGTACTTCGCCTCATTTGAGAGAGGAGGCCAACTCAGCAATGGAAAATATTCTACCGGCAAAAAGGATAGGAATATACTCGTACATGAAAACTTACGACGCATTCATAAACTGGAAAACAGAAGCCAGGACAAGCTCGTTTTCAGACAATGTGTTTTTCGCATATTTTTACCAAGCTGCAAAAAACAAAAAATCCCTCAACACGATGGGCTATGTATTCTATGCTAAGACGTACCGTACAACTAAAACATGGCATCAATATTAAATAATTCAAGAACTTAAGCTAGAAACCAAAAGACGTGAAAATATATCAAAATTCTTGTCGGAAGCTACCGATGACCATTTTTTGGCAATCAAGGTAATCTTATTGCGTAATATATGTCACTTTAAAATGGTTATCTATTGTTTGCCCGACATACATATGCAATAATATTTATTTGCTCGTGTTTCCTTTGCCCGAATTTCAGTGGCCCGAATGATTCATTTACTAGATAAGTTATTTGACATATACTCTTGTATTCTCGAATATTAGACGCCAGAATGACTCGAATGCCATAAGTATTGTTTTCCATATAATTTAGTGCAATTATATTATTTCATAGAATATTCAAACGTCATACTAAAAATCTTTTCTTTCCGAATTCATCCTGGCTATGCATTTGCTATTACTTTTCTGCAGGCGCTCGAAAATTGTTCAGTATTGCGGTGTGGGTAAGTGTTTTTAACACGTTGGTGGGTATATATACAGTGAATTTTGCAACTGATATTTATTGTCAATTGTTTACATACTCGAGCAATAGTTCGCTGTTTGCGAGTATTTTGACGCTCCGCTCGCTTCGCTCACTCCGCTGTACTTGGTCACAATACAAACCTTACCTAACCTACAGTTATCGGTTTTGAACCCATTTTCCATTTCATCGCAAGCAAAGCAGGCAAGCAAGCATGCAAGAATTTTGACGCTCCGCTCGATCCGCGATACTTGGTCACAATAGACACCTAGCCTAACCTACAGTTTTCGGTTTGGACCCATTTTGCAAGCAAAGCATGCAAGCATTTTGACGCGCCGCTATACTTGGTCACAATACAAACCTACCCTAACCTACAGTTTTCGGTTTTGGACCCATTTTCCATTTTGTACAATTCGATCAATTAAGATGGATGGCAAATGACATTATGACATGTGATTGTTGTGGATTACAATGATTATGGAAAATTAGATTATTGAAATTGATATTAGGGGAAACAAAGATTCTGGCATATGATTAATATGGTAAACAATGAGTATGGCATATGAAATTATGAGAAACAACTTTATGGCCGTTGATTAGTAGTGCAGATGATAATCGGGCAAATAAAATAAATTAGATAAATAGATTGACTTGGTTGCACTAAACAATCTAATCTAACATAATAAATATGTATTAGGGTAAAACCCAGATAGTTGCCCCACTTTTTGAAATTAATTTATAGTTCTTGGTACAAAAAGCATAATTCTTTATTAGTAAAAAAACAAGTAGATACTTTGGTTTATTACCTTCAAATTTGTGAAAGGAATAAACATTATCTTTGATATTTCCGGAGTCCTGGCGATTTTTGCGGAGCTCTAAATTTTGGGACAAATATCCCATATATGACGTTTATAGAATAGATGCCCCGTCGAGAAAGAGGACATTTACCTCGCAAAAACTTTAATTGCACCTAGCCGTCCCATGCAATCGCACAGAGACATGCAACATGGTTAACTTAGTTGTAGTTGCAGAGTCTCTCGATAGATAAATAAAATAATATGTGTTTCATTCGCGAAACTAGAGTAATCGCAAGCGAGGCAAGTATACCCCCTGGGCAACTATCCGGGTTTTACCCTACTTGTTAGAAATATTGTGTTTTCAATTCATCTAATATATAGTGATTGTGATAGTGATTCTAACAATTAACTGTGGTTATTTATACATAATAACAGTATTGTTAGACTTTTATGTCACGTAAACTGCAGTCCGTCAGCTCAGTCAGCCGCCCTTGACAGGCAGTAATGCACGAATTAAAAAAAAATGCATTGAACTTGTTTGAACTGTTTGAGTAGTCGGGTTGTAGTTTTTTTACCTTAATTTTTATTCAATTTGTTAAAATACATTCGTGTGTAGTAAAAAACCGCGAGACAGACATACTCGTACCCATGCAATGAGAAGCCTGCACTGTTTTCATGAAGCGTTTGAAGTTTTAATGGTGCCCTTATAAAAATAACGGCCAAAAGCATTGCGGACCATGCCAAGTGTATGGTTTCGCAGCCGTTCATAAAAAAGCACTACAGATGAAAAAAATACGATATGGAAACGTGCACTTGCAAAAGAGCGTATCTCCAAGGCACTTATTTATGTTTGCTAATATGTGCAGTTTTTTTGCAATAACTCAATAACAGTATATTCGATCATGTTGAAAACTTTTTGCGTTGAAAGTATTTATTAAACTTTATCATTGTATTTATTTCATATTTTTTGGACATAAGGCTTACAAAATAGAGGGGGAGGGGAAAACAATTTAAGCTATTTTCGGAGCGATTATTTCAGAAAATATTTACGAAGTCCCAAAATATTTTAAAAACCTCAAACAATATTTTAAAAACCTGAAACTATAAGGGTTTCGTTTTTCGCCATTTTGGCTTCGGAACCCACAATTATGTGCGTGCGTAGTTTCAGTCATTAGTTCTAAGACGTGTTCTAAGTTTGAGATGGCAATGTCATATTCGCCTTTATTAAATTATTCGATAAAGGGCTTGCAAACCGGTATTTGCTGCATACAAAATAACCGGTTTTTTTTCATTCTTTTCGTTCAATTACCTACGAGATTTGCGTTTATTTTATTAACATTCTAGAACTGGGATCAGGTGTTTCCAAAGATATTTGTTTTTTCCTAAATACAGTTTTAAAACATTCCAGAAATAGCGTGTGCATTTTGGAAGATTTATAAATACCTGTTCCGAGCCCTGATACGATAATTTTGCAATGGATGATATAAAACAGGTTGTCAACTGTTATTTTCACTGGCACCTGAACCGGAAACAAGGATACATCCAAAGTTATAACGAGGCTGCACTTCAAAACTAAATGCTACAATAAAACAAAGAAACATTGTGAAGTAACAATTAGTTTAGAAACAAACTTCAATAGTTCAAAACTGTCTTGCGATAGTCATAAGTCATAACGTTAAATTATTGAAATAAACATAGTATTTTCCCAATTCTTAGTCAGAATTAACGTTATAAATGTTATTGGACGTTTATAATATAGATAAAAATATCAAAACGCAAAGACGAACACGATTGCTCGTGGTGACATCATTAAGGCGAAGAGATGGGGAAATAACCTTGCTCGTTCGGCCCGAACGTAATACTTCGAGCGCGCGCGCCATCTAGTATATATTAGTTGCTCTCTCTCGACTCGTCGTATCGCGCATTGACTAGTTGTGAACTATCGACACCTTTAGCAGTATGGTGGCGCTTGTTTTGAGGCTACTTTATTCCAGTTTGTTTTTTTGACCTTGCTGCTTGCTGAAATTATGTGTTGTGTCAATAGAAAGATTTTTGTTTGTGTCTATTTTAAATTATGGATTCGGAAGGATATAAAAACCTTCCGGACTGTCAACCATTTTCCTGATTCTGATCGACCCTGGGGGTATCTACTGGTATTCAGGATTGGATAATTATTGGTGTATGATCACCATCATCACCACCATCAGCACCACCACCATCATCCACTACCATCTACCAGCATCACCATCATCACCATCAACACCACCACTACCATACCACCACCATCATTACCATCATCAGCACCATCACGACCACCATCAGCACCACCACCATCACCACCATCATCACTATCAACACCACCACTACCATACCACCACCATCATTACCATCATCAGCACCATCACGACCACCATCAGCACCATCACCATCACCACCATCATCACTATCAACACCACCACTTCCATACCACCACCATCACTACCATCATCACCACCACCACCATCACTACCACTACCACCACCGCCACCGTTCTTGTTCCCCAGTTTTAGGGTCTCAAGAATCTCCAAGTAACTACGTCGCACGGAGCGACTCACGCCGCACAAAACACTGAGATCAATGTCAAATAAGACAAACAATAATATACAAAACAACACAACAAATTTCCGAAATAAACAACGCCTCAAAGACTACCGGTTCGTAATAATAATAAACACAGAGTACCTTGATATAATAGGCATGATGACTGGGTATGCAAATCGAAATTCTAATTAGTCCGTCTGTTAGATAATACAAAAACAACAATAACAAATAACAAACAAAATATTGGACACGTAATTTTTGTTTTCACATAATAAAAAAATACTCAGATAAATCGCGTATAAGTTTAGGAGTGGGGGCTCGTGACGTCACTCCTAAGTAAAATTTGTACTTAAGAGTGACGTCATGCGACATTTTGACTCAATGTGCCTTTATTTTTCGAGGAAGTAAAAAAAGAAAAAATACGTGTCCAATATTTTTATTAATCTACAAGACGGACTAATTTTTAAAATTTAGTCATCTTCCCTATTATACTGGTACTAAATCGTAAAATAGAACACATCATAACATAATAAACGCAATCAGTTGACGGAATGAATTCAAAAACATTATCGCTATGGATAGATGGAAGCGAGCTGGCAACAGCGTAAGCGCACGCCGCGCCGCCGTGGCATAGCGCGAGCACGCAATGTCGCTTTCACTGCTAAAGCGCCTACGCTTTTACATTGATCAAATATTTAGTACGTTGACTTCGTAGAAATGTCGTAGGCGAAAGTTGATTTTGGGTCTAAACTCCGTATTACATAAATTAGACTAAGTTTTTTCCTATCAGTTAGTAGACCAAGGTTTTTAAAGTACATGTGCAAAATTTGGTAATGTAGAATTGCTCACAGGCGGAAAAAAAGATGTAGAAGATTTTTTAAAATCCGCTCCTTGCATGTAATAATATTTCGACAGTTCTTCTAAAAAGATTTTGAAGTTCTTGAACAAAATTGATTTAGTCAATATTTTCGGAAATTATCTCTAAATAAATTGTCCCCCCTCCTCTTCCCCCTCCGACCGGTATGTAAAGAAATATGATTAAAAATTTAAAGATATAGCATAATAAATTCTTCCAACGAACATTGACCGTTTATAAACCGTTTTATGATTTATTGCCAATAAACTACATTTCTCAGCAAAAACACGTACGTGCCTTGGAGATACGCTCTTTTGCGGCGCACTTTTTCATATCGTATTTTTATCATCTGTAGTGTATTTTTTGTATGAAATGCTGCGGGACCCTACACTGAGCATGGTCCGACATGCTCTTGGCCGGTTTTTTTTTAAAATATGGAACCCCTACCTGCATGCAGCCTTTGTTTTATATCGTACATTGTAAGGCTAAAAATCAATCTCCTTGTTCACGCGTAATGAACACTTAGTATTTTAAGTGATAGGCACATAATATAATGGTTAACACTAATGAATAGTCAGACAGCATATTCATGACATACGTAAGCTACAATGACATGATAATGTATGAAAGGACCTGATAATTTCATTGTACATATAACTTTACTGTAATTATTCGCTGACGGTCCACAGCATACAGTTGCATATATTCACGCTAATAAGTACTCTAAACAGCGGTACTGTCGCGCGCAACGGTGCTAACCCATATTAAATTACGTCGCAATCACAGTACGGCCTCGAAAAGCAACTTATTATTTATTATAGAAAGCTGGAAGCCAGGAGGATATACTAGTGGCCGTTATTCAATACAAACGTATTCCCCCGTTTTCTCCCTGGATAATTGTCTTAGACCAATTTTTTATGCATGTAATCTCTACTTAGCTTTGCCATGGCCCTATTATTTATATTTCTTAATAATTTGTTTATTTAAGAATTAGAGACCCCTGTAAAAAATAGGTAGTAGGTCAAATCGTTCCGAGCTTCAGTCGTCCCTTTTGCACTGTAATACGGGAAGATTTGAGGCAGGGGAGGGTAAGACTTATATGTACACGGTCAGAAAAGTGTTGTATCGTAGTCGATAATTAGGTTCATCGAAATCGTAGGGTTGTTTATCGATATAACATATGTGAAAGAAATACGAAAATTAGTCCAGTTTTGGAAGACGAAATAGGGTACTACGAAACCCTGTTTTCGACAATTTTTTGTAGGTCAAATCGTTCCGAGCTTCAGTCGTCCCTTTTGCACTGTAATACGGGAAGATTTGAGGCAGGGGAGGGTAAGACTTATATGTACACGGTCAGAAAAGTGTTGTATCGTAGTCGATAATTAGGTTCATCGAAATCGTAGGGTTGTTTATCGATATCGACATTTTAAGTTGTGGGTAAGTTGCCGTTATAATATAAACAGATGGGCTTAAAATTTAAATCGTTCACGTACCTAAATACACTCGTTTAAGTCTGTAGGAAATCTTTTCAGTGTTGGTATTATACGTGCTCTATCGAGTAAACTCAATACGCTCTCCAGAAACGCGATTTTAAGAAAACGACTGTTGCAAATTTTATTGTATTTCGTAAATTTTTGGGCACACTTTAAAACATTAGTGTCAATATCATTTCATAAGTAATTTCATTACCTATGTTGACATGTAAATAAACTATTAAATGCTATAAGGTCTACAATTATTTGATTTCTTTGTAATGAAATGGAGTAGGCAAACAAGCACAAAGGCCGACTAATGCTAAGTATGCTTTGAGGCTCATGAAGATATACAGGTTCCTCTTGTCATGCCATAATTAATATTTCATTGTAATATATTCATTTACCATAATTTTACATTCCATAACGATTCAAATGAAGTAATACTCATTTACCATATTTTCATTTTCCTATTGTTAGCTGCCATAACGATACGTTTGCCATAAATTAAATTTTCCCTATTATCAAGTGATAACTGAGTGTAATGCAACAAACTGACAATTCTGACTGGTGAGCCTACCCTAACCTAACCTAACCCAACCTACTTTTCTGGTAGCAGTTAGTTTTTGTAAAGTCGTAGCTCTCACCTAATCGATCTAAGTGATCTGTTCGCACATTGGCTTTTAGCATTCGAAAAAATAATTAATTATGCTAATCATGTAAGTATGCCAAGTAAGTTTTGGACAATCATAATGTGCTAATACAATTATGGTAAACAAAATTATTCGTAAATAGTATCGGTCTTAATATTTGTATGCGAATTTAATTTCGGAATGTTAAAGATTATACAGTCAGAAACCGAATTTATCAAGTCTGTTATGATAAAAGCATTTCGAACTAATAAAGTTATGGCAAAAGGAGGGAGGGAGGGAGGAAAATCTCTAGATGTTATGTAGGTATCTATATAATTACTATTTCATCAATTTTAGACATTTTTTACTATCTAATACAGGACACAGTGAAACTGAGGAACTATTTTTTAGCAATAAAGGATCAATTTATTGTATGAAAAAATTTGAGGACGTAAATAAAAATAAATCTATTATCATTAAATATTTTATTTATTTCCTATCCCGTCCTAGTAAATTTTGAAAACATTTCTAATTTATTTAAGTAAAAAGTATATTTTTAGGTCTTCCCCGTAGAGTCTTTTCCATTCAAGAAGCATTTTTATTTTCTGTGCTATAGTGACAAAGAAATTGACAGTATACCTAATTAAAAATTAAACAGGTACCAAAATCCAAAAAGTTTTATCCGGTCCAGTAAACTTATCCAGATCAAAACGAATATCAAAAATAGCCAGTAAGAAATAAACATTAGCGGAATCACAGAAGTAGCAGCAAACCAAGTCCAATAAACAAGCGAAAATCACAAATAAATGCACAAATAAATAAATGTATGTATGAGTATGATCGAGTATGTGAAATTGGCCGCCAAGACTCACATGCTCATAACGCTTTCGCTGTAACAAAGTGATCAGATCCTAGGAAACGCCAAGCCCCTAAGCCCTGACATTACTAACCCTACTTGGTTTCAAAAGTATGGTTTGCCGTTTCATAGAGTACCGTACATAAGTCCAACGGACCGTCTTTTTTTTAAACCAAGGTGGTAGGGTTAGTGGACGATGCCCCATATACACTTTTATCCCCTATTATGGGAAACCTATACAAACTTTCATCCCCTTATTTAAAGGGTGGGGGGTGATTTACTAAAAATCCTGAAATATGTATTTTATTATTTATAACAAGAAGTCCCTGTATACATTTTCACACCTAGAGCATCAAAATTGGCGTAAGTCTCATACAAACTTCCATCTCCCCTAGTTTAAGGGGTTTGGGGATAATAGTACCGAGTTTTAGAATTATTTTGTTGTTTGTGTACTACGAGTAATATACTACATACCAAATTTCAGCTTTCGTAGTCATCGGTAAGTACCTTAGAGGTTTTGATAGGTGAGTGTGTTAGTGAGTGGCAAAATCGGTGTATTTTTAGGTATTAATAAATCCTAAAGTATAAAAGCTAAATCAATTAACTTTAGGGTATTTCATATGTTCTCTAGCTGCATCTTAACCGTGAAGTTTGGCGCTCTGGTGTTAACTGGGACGAAGCTATGAGGGTTTGAGAATGAGACGAAACGGTTCGAGAAAAGGTAGGTAGTGCCCCGTTTATAATTTTGTTCGTCTTGGCAGATAATACTGGCTGGCACCGTGGCACGCACACATCGCTGGCTTATACACACATTTACAGAGCGGCCGTGGCCTCCCCTTGAGCGCGCAGAGCGATAGCCATCGTTTTTAAAATAACCTAATTTTCTAAAAGCTTTCTGCTAGTATATCCTCTTAAACACAAACCGTACTAACTTAACTTGGGTTTCTAGAACATTTTAGCATGCTCTAACAAAGTAAATATATTTATAACATAATCAACCGCGAAATTTAAAAATGTAGCTGCAGTGTGCCTGTATGAGCTAGAGTTGAAAAAATTCATTGCTTTTGTCATTAATTATTAAGTTATTAGTTACTGAGAAAAGCATTTAAATTTGTTTATATCTAGCTGACACAGGCACACTGCAGCTACATTTTTAAATTTAGCGGTTGTTTCATTCTCATCTTTCATTGGCCAGACTCTAGTGGCTAATTGTCTGTTTGTATTTAAGTATTTAGCAAGCTATAATATATGCATACTCGTATGGTCGTCTAGTATTCACAGTATAAGTATGCTACATCTTAATTGGATAATAGTTTGATTTGCGTAAGGTTATTCTATGATTATTAAAAAAAAACTGAAAATTCAATTTAAATAATGCGACAATTCTGCCTACAAAATTACGTTATTGCATGTGACCAACTACTAGGTATGCGTTTTCATAGTCGCCGTCATGTTGATACTATAAAACGTCAGCGCTAGAAGCCAATTACAGCCAGTTATTATGAAATTGGCCAATCACAATTATTTGTTTCGGGTAATGGAAAGTAGACTGATATTTTGGCTAACTCTTATTGGTCACGCAACGCGCATGCGGATTTAGAATATTTACATTTACCCCGTTTTGTACTGCAATTTTGTATGAAGCTCGCGTTCTATGTTTTTTTCGTTCACTGCATTCAACAGAAAACTCAGCAAAATTCCATTGTCAAAACGGATCGAATTTTGTTTACCGACTATCGGCAAGCAGAAATATCAGTGGGTAGGCATACGAGCATGCTATCTCTAATTTTATTTAGTAGCCAAACAACCCACGTATATAATTGATTTTGTTATTTAAATATTATACAAACAAAAGTAAGTTTAAATTATTTTAAATAGACTGTGTTATAATTTATAATAATGTAGCAGTGGATACTTCTTAATTCGTTTGTTTATCGTTTTGGATGCTTTTGGACACAAAAATTTTGTTTGCAAGAATAGTACTAGTGACATAAATTCCATGAAAATTATCACGTTGCTATTTATGTTTTGGAGGCAACAACATAAGTAATGCATCTTGCTATTTATTCTAAGGGCCGATACAGACGGACAGCATTTGAACTGCAACCCAGCTGCAAAATGGCAGTTCAAGTGCAGTTCAGCTGCAGTTGGTGTAACTGCATCCAAACTGCAAACCGACTGTGTAGTCGGCTTGCATTTGCCATGCAGTCCCGTCAACCGCACACCAACTGCAAGCTGGCTGGGCGGTCGTAATGCAGTCGTATTGCAATTGAAGTAACTGCAATACGACTGCAATAGAACGGCTAATAATGTTTGCAGTGTTTATGTTCCGCTCCACCAGTTACTCGTGGAAGTGAAGACTGAAGAGTACACACGTATTTCAGTATGAGATTTCACGAAATATTATTGCTGCTTCTTTTGCTTCGACGTTGAAGTCGTCGAACTCATAAAGTGAAGATGAAGCGAAACCGTTATGTATGGGTTCAGTAATTGCTACAAAATAAACAGGAAGGCAATTTTTATACTTTATTTCCAAAAATCTAAGCTCAGGAAAAGTATTTTTACAAGTATTTTCGAATGTCCCGAGGAAGTTTTAATAAATTAACAGACATCTTGAACACTAACCTTTCCCGACAAGTTACTATAATGAGAAAGAGTATATCCGGGGAAGAAAGGATTGCAATTACTTTAAGGTAAGAACTATATACGTTCGTTTTTATGAACATCAAAAGTGAGAGCCTTCAGTACTTATACTATTTTATTTATTCTGTGGCTTTACAGACTAAGTATTGTGAATTTAACGCGTTTATCTTTTTTACTTAAAGACAGGGCCAAAGAGACATCGGCGACATTACAATGTAAAACATTAGAGAGCACTGCACGCGACTGTACATTACAAGCACACTGGTTATTATTAATAATGGTGGACAGTGTAATTAAAGTTAACACGTAGTTATGGCGGCTCAGATTGTAATTCCTCTTTAGGTTTGTGTTTATCACGATAGCGGAACGATGTCACCGGAGTTCCACCTGCTTTATGTGACGGCGATTAGTATTTATCTTTATCTCGTGGTAAATTTGTGCAAATAATTAACGTACGGGTGTGTCAGCTTGTGAACGTAATGTCGAGTTTAACACGTTAATGGCTCCGACGAGCTCGATGTCTCGGATCCTTGCCTACTCGTATGTGAATGCGATCAATGCGATAGTGCGTTTGGTTTGTCTGGATCTTACGCATCTACGGGACGACTGTTTGGGTTACTTTTTGAATTGATGCAAGGTAATAGGCTGGAACTACATTTGTATTCATACACATATTACACATACAATGCTAGAATATGTTTGTTGGTAGGCCCCTCGAAAACAAATTAACAGAGCAACGGATCGAACAATTTTTTTTGCATAATGATTACGGAATAACATAGATTAGGAATGACATAGGACGGGCGGCGTCGTGGTGAAATGTTCGCGATCCCATGGCGCCCCCATCAATGACAGGTGCGGGAAACAACGGAGTATTTTGAGGGGGTAGGCTTCTCCTCTCCCTCTTGCTAGGAGAAGGACTGGGAGAAAAAAAGTCGCATTACCTAACTAACACTAATAATGGCTCTCACGCCGAGGGATATATTCGTAAAGCATTTTTACTCCAATAAAAAAGGAAAAAAGACTGAAATAGGTTTTTATAGGTTCGATAAATACGACTTTTCCAAAGGATAACTAATAACCCCTATGAGCCATGTTGCGGGAAGTTTCAACAGTCTGTTTTATAAATCCTGACGGAATAATAAATCTATAAGTTCAACGTGCGTATCCGTTGTGTCTGTGGGAGTCATTCATCGTATCACTCAAGCGCGTGGGCCTTTGTCAATGCGGTTTTGTTATGTTATAAAATCGGACCAGTTAATTTGATAAAAACAGTTTTTTTAATTATATTTTAGCTTTAAGTGCATACAAAATCTGGAATACAAATAGAGTGTACCTAAAGTTATTTAATTTACTATAGGCAGCATTGTATCTTAATATTGATTTACACTTACACGATCTTCACTCATTATCACAACACAACAAAACGGGTCTTAATGGCGTATAAATATGATTTATTTAATAAGCTTTCGTTGATAATTCTTTGACGTTTCGCACGTTGCTTTACGTCCATGGTCTCGAAGGAACAAAGTTCCGAAAAGTCGAAGAATTAGCAACGAAAGGTAATTAAATAAAACATATTTATACGCGATTAAGCTCCGTGTTGTTGTGTTGTGATAATGAGTATTGAATCTTGTTAAGAAAAATAAAAGAAGGTTAAGAAATTATACCATAGTAAGATACTATCATTGGGGCTTTGTTACGAGTAAGCTGTCGCGTTGTAAAGAGTAATATTTACTTATACAAGATGCCTCTTCATGACATATAATCTGTGACACTAAGTGTACGTATCATGTTCTCCACCTCAATGTTGTGTCCCCCTTCGCAAAAATAGAGGAGTAAAGCTTTAGTTTGCCTATCTGTCAGTGGCTCTATACAACGCTTTGTAGAGCTCAATAACGTGGGCTTTTTAGTAACACTTTCCCGACCAAAGTTTTCGTAGCGCTACGCTCGTAGCCGTTAACATGCGAAAATGTGTAAGTAGTGAAACTTTACTGCGAGCAGGACGCCCATTTAGCGGGTTCCTGCGGGCGAATGATGGTTGTCTTAATAACGCGATCTATAAATGACAAAGTATGTGACAAATATGTGAGTGCGAGAGAGACGAATGCTTTATCGTTTACTTACCATCATATGCCCGCTATTTGTGAAAATGTTAATTAACTAGCTGTACTTATTCCAGCACATCTGTGGCACCTACGACGTGAGACTCTTTGTTGCTCGACAGATATTGTCTATCTCTTTACATTAAGTAGTATCAAAAGAAATATTGTTTGTTCCTTTCCATTCAATACCGTTCGGGAACTATCGCATGACAAGACAAGTCACTGCCAACTGGCAGCGCGACAAGTACCTTCCGGGCTAACATATAGCTATGATAGCACGGAAGGTCGCTATGATAGCACGGACGGTCGCTATGATAGCACGGAAGGTCGCTATGATAGCACGGAAGGTCGCTGTGGCGGCTCTCAGTTATATTTGGTGATGATGGGTCCAGTCAATATGCAATAAAATATTTTTATTTGCATTGTATTTTTAAGTAGTCAAAGCCAACATGAATCAAGTTTTAGTTATAATGTATTTATTTAAAGTTTATTGCACAATCGAAAAGTGAAATATTTAAAATTCTTAAATTGTTATTATTATATTATTATTATTAACTTTTTTAATCTCACTGCATAAATATGTTTAAAAAGTGTTATGTACACCGTTATTGTTGTGTATATCAGATGTAGATACCTATAATAATAGAATTAATGTGAATGTTATAATATATACAATGTGGCTGTACTTTAATAATAAATAAATAAATAAAGTATACAGATGGCGGACTTAATGCCAAATAGGCATTCTTCACCATGCGCCTTTGGGTTGAACGAAAATAGTTATAAACTAAGAAAATCTACTCTATAATAAAGTTGTAAAAATGAAATGTCAAGATATTATCAAAACAATATTATTTTTTTGTATGTCGTGGCTTAATCACGCCAAATCGGCTGAACGGATATCAACTATTTTTAGTACACGAAATGAAATGAAATGAAAATTTATTTTCGTGAGACATGGTTTTAAAAATACGAGGGGCACACCGAAATGATCGGGAATAGAGTACTTTAAACTGAGTTACATTAAATCCTTTTTTGTCACATGCATACTGGCGACTTACAATCACGATGCCGTTTTTACAATTAAAAAAAAGAACGATATATTTTTTTAATTCCATTTTTAAATTGACAACTCGATGAACAAAATGGAGCTGACGCGTGAAAATTTTCGTGCAATTATTTACCATAACTTTCGTCGTGGCTTATCTCCAGATGAATGTCGCAATGAGCTTGTTACTATATACGAAATTGAAGCACCTAGTCAGACGACAATATATCGGTGGTATGCTGAGTTTCGACGGGGTCGTGCCTCTCTTGGCACCGTACCTTCATCAGGTCGGCCGAAAACGGCGGTTTCGCCTGAAAACATCGCGGCTGTGGAAAAACTACTAAAAGAAGATAGACATGTGACATACGAGCAGATTCGGGCAACCATAGGCATTGGAATGACTGCAATTCACACTATTTTGCATGGTGAGTTGGGTGTCAGAAAATTGATTTCCCGATGGGTACCCCATAATTTGTCTGAAGAGCAAAAGGCGGCTCGTGTTGATTGGTGCCGATCTATTCTGAAATGCTACAATTTAGGAAACTCAAAAGCCGTTTATAATATGGTCTCGGGTGACGAATCCTGGATTTATTCTTATGAGCCTGAAAGAAAGCACCAGTCGGCAGTATGGGTCTTCGATGACGAGGTCAAACCAACGAAAGTTGTGCGTTCTCGAAGCGTGTCGAAGAAGATGGTGGCTTCGTTCGTCTCAAAAAAGGGGCATGTTGCCACAATTCCTCTAGAAGAACAAAGAACCGTTACCGCTGATTGGTATATCACAGTTTGTTTGCCGGAGGTGCTGGCCGAACTTCGCCAAGGGAACCCGAGACGCCGCGTCATCTTACACCACGACAATGCGAGCTCCCACACCGCCCACAAAACAACTAAATTTTTGAACGACGAAAACGTTGAGTTGATGTCCCATCCTCCATACAGCCCTGACCTGAGTCCAAATGTTTTTTTTACGTTCCCTAGAATTAAAGATTTATTGCGTGGTCAGCGGTTTGAGAACCCAGAAGCCGCTGTGGAAGCCTATAAATCGGCCATTTTGGCAATGCCTACTTCAAACTGGAATTATTGTTTTAATGACTGGTTTAAAAGAATGCAAAAGTGCATTGAATGTAACGGAGAATACTTCGAAAAACAATAAAATATAATTTATGTATATAGTGCACATAGTTTTTTAAATTCCCGATCATTTCGGTTTGCCCCTCGTACAATGGTAGAGCGTCAGTCGTGGTAAATGTTCAGCATGTCTCGCCAATCAATTTAGCATGCAAATGTTAAAATATAATGACTATATTATGAAAATAGCTTACTTCTACTCGTCGACTTTAATCCCTCAATAAGAACTTCATAGACTACACTTTAACAGCATACTTTTCAATGTCGGATACTCTATGGCACTTCCAACTGAACTGATATATTCATAAGCCAACACTTTATTTCATAAGCCAACACTTCGAATGCACTATAATGATTTCAAAAATAGAACTTTGGTTGCGAAAAAAAAAGTCTTTATTAAAGAGACTCGTTTTAATGCAAATATATAAAAAAATATCTCTCCCTTTAAGAGAGTAAAATTTTCATGGGTTTTTCTATCCCTAGGGTGGAAAGTATTTATTGTTACGATAGCCACAGAGTCGAAGATAATTGAGGTACTGGTAATGGTGATGATGATGATGATGGTGATGCTGATGGTGATGTTGATGGTGATGTTGATGGTGATGGTGATGGTGATGATGATGATGATGATGATGATGATGATGATGATGATGGTGATGCTGATGATGATGATGATGATGATGATGATGGTGATGTTGATGATGATGATGATGATGATGATGATGATGATGATGGTAATGATGATGATGATGATGATGATGGTGATGATGATGATGATACCTACTCGTAGAAAAAATATTGTATACAATAGTTATATAATTAGCTTTTTAAGTCTCGTACCTTAATTAGGCCACTCAGCAAGCTTCGTGGCTAAAACGCGGTACTCGACTGAAAAAGCATACATTATATAACGATTGCATAAAATACTATTAAATAATAGTACATTACTGCAGAGGCTGCGAAATAGGGGATTGCCGGCCGAGTAGATATAAATCTAGAGACACCAGGCCGACAATCCCTGTTCGCACTTAGGCTTGTATAGTGCTTTTCTCAAACATGCAATGAAATAAAAAATATCATTTATTTTACACAGGGTGGCACATTTAGATCGGTCAGTGTGGGAAATTCTGAAACAATGAGACATACGAAAATCTCTTCTTAGGAACCGTCTCATCGATTTTAGTAATAAGAAAAACTGCAGCGTTGAGTTAAATTAACACGATTTACACTCTTAATCACAACACAACAAACGGTGCCTAATCAAATACCGACTAAGAATTACCAACGGTAGGTAATTAAATAAAATCATACTTATAGGTGATTAAGCCCCGTCTGTTGTGTTGTGATAATGAGTAAAAACTTTTTCTAACAGCCATTTATATAGTTTTGGTATAAACGATTTGAAAGTCAGTTGTCACATTCGCCAAATCGTTATAAAATTTTTAATGGCCATACGATAACTGTTTCTGCTACAAAGTTTTGTGTTATACTTAATCGGTAGGACTTGTTTATTAGGATATGTTGTATTGTATTAAATTTACAAACAGTCTTTTACTCTAAAAACAGTTCGGGATGCTTAACTAAACTAGTTGTTGACCAGATGTAAGTTCTTGGTGACACATTGCAAATAACACGAATACATGTTTTTTGAGCAATGAAGACTCTGTTAACATCACCACGGGTAGCTGGGTAGTCACAGGTGCATGGTTATAGGATACTTTTTAGGCGGAAAAAAATAAGAGTAATTAATGACTTTTCTCCTCCGCGAACGCAGTTGCGGGCACGTTCTAGTTGATATATGACTTTCGTTGTTGCAAAAAACAGAATGCATATTTTAAAACATGAATATTAAATTTCATTAAAAATCATAGCTAGCCTAGTGTAAAGTAGGGTATATATTATTCGTTATATAGGTACTTACTTTACTAGGTACATTCGTAACCGACCTTTACACTTTTTAGTATGTATTTAATTTCACCCTGTAGGTATAGGCAATCAATGAAAGAGATAAAAAATCTTCACAGAATAAATTGGGACTTGTGATGTGTATTACGTATACGTTTACGTCTCAATGATATATATTATATGCGACCAACACGAATCGACGACAATAATTCATATATTCATAAGTCAGTCTGGCCGTATGAAAATGTGACCTTTAGGAAACAATCCTAGATTTAGAACAAATATATTTAGATAAGTCATGTTCTTCCTTCTCTTATTATTTTCAGTTGTATGTGAGGCCGGAGCTCCATGTACGGAGTAGTAATGGGTGTGAGAAACAGACAGATACGTGTAGGTACTTACATAATAAATAAAATATTCCTTAAATCAATAAAAAACCTAGACACACATAAGGAGGCTGCTGATGAACTCAAACTGCTGATTTGATTGTTATTATTACAGTTAAGGACACTTCTCGATCAAATGATTTGATTCAAATCACCTTTCACACAAAAAAACTAAATCAAAATCGATTCATTCGTTTAAGACCTAGGGGCCGCCGGGTGCGTAGTAGCAACACACCTAGGATGCCACACACAGAAACTCTAGTAAACACTTTACATTTATAACGGCTCTCTTTCGCCATAGTTACAGAATACGTGAATATTTTTTAATTGATGCAACTTTTTTCCTTTGGATAGATCCCAGTGAAACCCGACGGGGCCCCGTTTTGTATGAAGTCGCACGACCGAATAGAGGATTGGAAGTAGCAGTTAGTAACTAAAATATGTTGTGTGTTTCATACATTTATTCCCCAAAATGTTAAATAGCCTTGCGTAGCATTCTGTGAAAATATATGTTCTCGTTGGCAAGGACAGAAGGATTATCAAACTTAATTAATTGCTATTGAGATTATAAAACAATCCTTTTTCAATAGAGAAGATGGGTTGACGCTACCACCAACTTGGGATCCTATAATACTTCTCATCAAGGAACAGCAAGACACAGAACTGCAAAACTTCAATTTTCGAACGGCGTAAAATATATTATCTGTTCAAAAGTGGTTTAGTAGTCTTTGTTTTTGAAGTAATATAATTATTAACGAGGTAGTCTGGGAGTCTTCATTGCAGCGTTTCTTTCACAGTAAGCCTTATGTTGTGCAACGCAGCTAGTAGTTTATTTTAGAATAAAATAATTAAGCCCTTCTGGCCAATGTGTAACTATCTTTGTCTTGACATATTAGGCCCATCTGACATGTATGTACAGCTATATTTGTTTTGCTCAAGGTGGGTAGTTTGCACAAATTGTAACTTCGACAGAGGAAAATATTTATTTTCTTCGTCAACCCGTGAACACGGAAGGTACAAAGCTCCAAAAGCATGGGGAACTCAAATAAGATAATATTCGCGATTTAATCCGTTTAAACAGTATTCATATTTTATGTGGTTACAAAGAACATTGATTCAAAATTTGAATAAAAATCGCTTGCGTATCCCTGAAAAATAATAATTCGCAAGACAAAATCTGCCAAAATTTGGATGATAATACTCAGCACAAAAAATCCTTATTATAAGAGGTGCTTAAAAAAAACCGATACCGATTCATGTAAGGGTGATTTGCTATGGAAAGCCGACTGAAATGATGTCACAGGAAAAAGATAGTACGCTTATGTAGGTGAAAAGTATAAAATCGGTTTAGTAAACGCGGCCAAAAGAGATCCTTTCCTGCATATGAATATGACCTTTGCCAGTTTTGGTTGGTTTGGAGGGATTTTAATTTAGTCTACGTCTAAAAAAGGCGAGTTTTGTTAAAATACCCCGAGCGCGACTGGGGCGCTATTTTCCGGTTTAATACAGTCTTTTTTATAGTGTTTCGTGATGGCCAAACAGCAAATTCTACGACAGCGGTCAGATTTAGTCTTTTATGTAACGTGCGACATAAAGCTTACAAAGAATTCCATCGTTTATCGAGACTCGACCGCCGAGACTAGGCACAAACCCGCAACATTAGCTCGCCGCATTCTGAAAGCAGCCTCAAAGCATTCGGGTCGGGCGCTCTATTGGAAATAGCGATTTCATTGCTGGTAATATGCTGCTCCTTTCACCACATTGGTCGCGCTTGCCGTCTGTTAGAGGCTCACTGGTTTTATACAATTTACGTCTTCATTTGCAAGCTTTCCGCATTATGGTGAATTGAATTTGTATAAATATTGTTAACTAGTATGAATAAAATTCTTATAACATCAGAATTAGTAATAAGCATTACGACGGGTACTAAAATCACAATTATAATTAGTCCTTCAGTTAGATTTTGTTTTTCAAACTTATAAGAAAATATTTAAAAAACTGAAATATTTAATATGTTACCTAACGGATACTTAAATCAGAACAGAACACACAAAAAAGTGTTTTTTTTGCCTGTTTGTCTGACCCTAGTCCTTACCCTAAAGTAGTAAAGTTAATTTTTTTATCACTATTTTATCAAAGTACGGAAATTTCTCACGGACGGAGTCGCGGGTGCAGTTAGTAGGTAATATTTGAGTATCCGAGGAGCGATACTAACTATGTATATTTTCGGTATTGTTATCTATTCATGATGTACAATTTAGGTACATGTTGATCATTCTAACTTTGCACATTTTGCCACCATCTCGTAGAGTACATTTTGCACATTGTACAATTATCATATGTACATTTCGTGGTGCTGTACATTTGTCATGATGTACATTTTCGTCCATGAAGATTTTGCGTACGTACATTTTGATCGTTTGCACTTTTTGCAAGCGTAGTATTTTGCGTATTGCAGTTTTCCGAGCACTCACTTTCACAGAATTGAGATCTTGACTGTACTGAAATAAAAATGTTCATTTGAAATTAAAGTTTCTTTGATAGAAATCCTACATAAAATGTTTGAGTTCGAACCTTGCGCTTGTTTCATGAGCCTTTAAAGTTGGGTGGGAATGGGAAGGTCCATTTTTAGGGTTCCGTAGCCAAAATGGCAAAAAGTTTCGCCATATTTGTCCGTCACATTTGGAGTATAGGTGTCGTGTGTAAGCCGCTACTTAGTTTGATAGTTAAATAACATTATTTATAGGGAGCACTTCATACATGTAACCGAAATGAAAAAAAAATCTGCAAATATAAAACTTAATAAATACTTTCAACCAAAATTGTTTTCAATATGATCGGATACACCATCTTTGAGTTATTGCTAAGAAACTGCGCTTTTCAGCAAAAGGACGTAGGTGCCGTGGAGATACGCTTTTGTGCTATTTTAGCTCTTTTTAATATCTTATTTTTTTCACCTCTAGTGCATTTTTTTGTATGAACGCCTGCGGTACCCTATATTGACCACATCCGACCTGCGGGGTTATTGCCTAACGAAATTTTGACACTTGGTATCGGAATCAACTGTCATAGCCCATACAAAATCGTGACACTTGATTCCGATTCCGAGCGTCACACGCGATAGGCAATACGGGGGCTACTCTCGGCAGGTTTTTTTTTTTCACCTGTATTGCATTTTTTTGTATGAACCGTTTTTTAATAGCCCGTGAAATATAAGGTAGCTTTTGTTATGAAACCGTTTCGATAAAAGCTAGTTTAAATAGCTGCCGAATTTTTTTTTTAATTCCCCATACAAGGTAGGAACGTGTGTCGGCATACGTTTAGCAAAGAGCTTTTTTTGCGAAAAGTCCAAAAATGTGATTTAAACACATGTATCTCGGTGAATTTTTATGAGATTGAGGTATTTTTTCACAAATGTTTCTATTATTGAGAGTTCGTTCTATAACATAGCACAGAAAAAAGTTATCAAAATTGACAACATCCCAATTGGTAAGAAATGATAGCTAGAGTCTTATGATTGAATAAGTATTTTTTCTCGAACATGCAAAGAAATGTCGTCATTACGTGTGTTAACACAGGCTTCAAAGTATCACGTTTCGGGCGGAATAACTTGAGCGAACTAAAGGAATTTCATACAAAATTGAAGGCCTAGGCCGGGAAGTAATTTATTTTTAGTTTTAATGTAAACATGACGCCTCATGAACAGGATAAACAGCTGAAGTATTTTTTTTTCTAGTGGCTTGATGGTTATCGGACCAAAAACATCCGCCTTTAATGCCACACACGAACTGATATTAAGAATACAAATCTATGATTCATATGTTGATGAATACATTAAAAATATTGTCTATATACGCACGTAACGTAGACCATATACAATATTGAAAATCCTCTGCCTTTATTTTATTATAGAAATTAAGTTTCTTATTATCCGGTTGTGTATAACGGCCCCAATGGGGTCTACTCGAACACTAACACACGCGAAATAGTACATTACTGCAGACGCCGGGAAAGGAGGGCTCGCCGGGTGAGTAGGTATAGACGGCCGACCGTAGGGAGGCCGGATAGTGATACGAAGCTGGCAAGCACTTTTCACGGCCAGAGGCATGTATAGTGCTTTTCTCAAATTGTGCAATGAAATAAAAAATACACCACTCAAAAAATTACACGACAAAAGTTTTTTTCAATTTTCCGTCCAATTCCTCCATAATTTTTTTTTTTTACGGAAGTCGTCCGTATTTGGTGTATGCGAGAACGTACTATTAAACGATTTTGCCGAGTTTATGAGGTATATTATTCATTGCCGCGTCGTACTTATGTAACTTGGTGCTGTAATTATTCACAAGAGACAGACATGGCTATTTTTTTTCCCTAAACGCGTTTTAAAAAGTCTATGTACACATTATGCATGTCACCTCTGGTGCTAGGCTTTACTATTTAAATATCCGTCCAGTCTTTGTCGTATAGGACGGCTTCGATTCGAGTTATAGTCCAGTTAAACAATCGGATTCACTATCAAAAGGTTTTGTGCCGTGTGTCGTGCGCTCACTTTGTTCCCAGACGTGAAGCAAAATCTGAGACGGACGGATCAGATCAGCATCGATGAATCAAAACCCGCACACAGTCCACCTTTACCTTGCATATATATGAATAAGTATTAATGCCTATGTTTAAACTATTTCAGTCTCGAAAAGTGTGGCTACACTGTTTAGGTGTAGTAAGTATAAAGTCTTAATTAAGTCTTAAATCTAAAGTATTATAAATTGTAAAATGATAAGGTACTCGTAAGTATTTAGGTATATATCTGTGCATTGAAGATATTTGCAAAAATATATTTAAACCAGCTATTTGAAGGTGACGGACCTCTGAGTCAGTGTTATAAGTTTAACGAGTATATCTGTGTCTGTGTATCTGTGACCTCGTAGTTCCTAAACGTATGAACCTATAAGTATTGATTTAGTTTTCTTGAAAGGTGACACGTTGCTAGCTATGATTTAAGAAATTCGGTTTAAACGTTTAAAGATTTTTTCTCAGCTTTAAGTAAATCATTAAATACATGTAAAATAACTTCAATTAAATATTTTGTCCCTGGTACCTACATTACAGATTTTAACTCTCTTTTTGGTTACGACATTACTGGGCGATAAGAATGGAATAATTAACCTCTCGTATGCTATGTTAAAAAAAAACTGGTAATCAAATAGAAGCTACATCACATTTTAACATAAAGTTTAAATGATTTGCGCAGATCCGTGTTTAAACTTACGAGGTGTTAAGTACCTTACCTATACCGTTTTCAAATTAAAGAACAAAACATCCTGTACTCGTACTGAAAACGTTGAATATTCCTTACACCGGTTACCCAATAACGGTGCAGTCTCCACAGCTTCACTATATTTCGCGACTTTGTATGGGGATGGGAATGAAAAATTCCTGCTACACAACTCGATCGGCTTTAGTGGCAACAATTCTCTTCACTCGTAACAGACGCCATTACGTCGCGTACCTACATAATCATTTTCCGGCCACTAATAATCCATCCGTTTCAGTATAGATTAACGCGCACGGTACATATTTCACGAATGATCTCTATTTTAGCGCCGCAATGGTTACAATAATTTGCTCGCGCACGGTTACGTTGTCTAAAATAACATTGTGCCCGCGGCTGTTGCTAAAATCAAAAGACTGCCGCGTCACTTAGTACAATGAACTATTATATTTATTTCGGTTTGTAGGCACTATACCGGTATACGAAGATGATTTTGTACAATTCTAGAACATATATTTAGGAACTACCTATTTGTTATGTCCCTGTACTGGTTATAAACGGGTAACAAGGGTCGGAATGATACCCGAGATCCCGTGTCTCGTTACCACTCAAATGAAATAGCAGTCAATTACATATCAACGGTTGTTGTGAATATAAAAATGGATAATTAGGCGCACCTGTTTTAATTTTTCATTATTTAAAACAATAATAATATATTCTATAGAGCCCGCACGAGACAATCAGAAATATTGTCTGTTAACGGTTTTGTATCAATTTGCATTGTACTCGTACGTCCGGTTTTGACTTAATCCGCAAGGCATGTATTTAATTGCTCCTTAGTAAGAATTGTTAAGTGTTAAGAACACCTGCTGCGGTGTGAATCGGTATGAAGCAAGTAATTTACTGTATACAAGTAAATAAAAAGGTACATTTTGTTACCAAGTGGGTTCCGTTTAATACCGAATCTTTTCCACGGAATCGTTAGTTTATAAATGTCATAAAGCTTTCAGGAGAGCTATATAATACAAACCTTACCGTTTCTAAGTAACAAGAAATAAAAAAATTAAAATATTTTTCACTGCCTTGTATTAATGCCTTATTTTAAGCTTAAATTTCCAGTTGTCCCGGAAACAGCCGACGAACTCGGTGCTGGAACCCGTTAATAAGGACCTGCCAAGGCCAGCTCCTAGCACATGAGTATCGATGCGACAAAGATGGTCCCATGAAGGTTGAAAGGTATAGAAGAACCCAGCTTACCGGAATCAGAGCTGTACCGCACCGACAGGACCCAAATACTTGCTGCGTCCCGTCGAGCCGACAACGCTGTTGTATTATGCTTCCCGTCTACAGTACTCTGCGAAGGCTCAGGTAATCGTGGGTTTTGTACCTACGGTATCATTCTGAGGGTTGTCAAGTTGGAGTCTCACCACAATATGTATTTTAATTCCTTTGTAGTGCGAGTTCCAACAGACAATTGAGCGACACAAAGGAATCATTTTGGGGGAAAGACGTCATGTTCCATTTTCCGCGGCCGGCTACCTTGCGTAACACGTCGTATTTGAAGATGTGACCTTGTTAAGTTCTTATTAATGACATATTTTATTTTACTTATGTTGGTTTATAAGATATTTAAGTATGAGGCTTGTTACGTGCAATAAATTATTTGAAATTGATATGATGTGAAGCCCTATTTGTAAAAATCTGTTTACACCCGTATGTGTTGAAATGCATGCACATTTTGTACATTCATGTTTATGCCTTTGCTATTAATTTTTTACAAAATCTTTTTAGTTCGGACATTCTTTGACAATTAATAGCTGAAGCGAAGGGATATAGCCGCTGGTACATATGGACAACTAAATGACATTTAGATAGCAAAGCAATGTAAGTATAGTTCCATTAATTCAACGAGTAGCCTCGACTGACGGACCATCTGAAATCTCTCATTCATATGCGAGGGCCGGTGGGCTAGCCTAGTTAGAATTAATAATGCCTGCCGGCCGGTGCTTGCCTGTTATATTTGCTCAATCAACCGCCTGCTCCAATCAGGAATTATCGCATAGCGTCACATCGATCCGTCGCAAGAAATCTAACTTTGTACTGACGAGTCAATCAACTTGAATTGCGCTGCGTCCCCACTTCCTACTTTAGCAAGAGACCCAGGTTCTTACCTTTAATTCACACTTAAGTACTTGTTTAAAATCACGTCTATTTACGTTATGTTATGTAATGAACATATGATATCCTGGAAAAGAGCAACAATTCGACAGCTCCCATTAGGAGGCGTCATGAAAGGCACGGTTTGATAATGATAAGGCATTATCTTTGATGCTTCTTCTCTTCCATAAAGCGGGATTAAAATTTCCTTCAGGCTCAAACCGGTTAATCATTTACTTTGGTACACCTGTAGGGAACAAAATGATATTTGTTTTCATTAACGGAAAGTATTGTGTGAATATACTTTCGATAATAATTGAAGAATTCAATGGCGTATTCCCAATCCAGCCAGGCAAGAATACTAATAACCGTGACCACGTGCTGATGAGGCATGGCCGTTTCCAGCTTAGTAAACTGTATTGATTTAAAATTTACACAGCACATTGCACCCGCTATCACGTTTTAGTTTTCATTTTTGTAAAATTGTGTCAATAAATCGTCGGATGTTGTGACTATAGTGACTAATAATCCCGACCAAGTGCAAGAGGGTAGTCCCAGAAACTCGCGTCACGCGGCTACAAGATACTGCTACCCGCATATTTAGCCCCGTCGGGACCGTAATGGTAATGAGAAGCTCAAAACGTGGAAGTAATTATCATATTAATACGCGTTTATTTCTGAAACGCGTAATTAACCATAATACGTATAGATAGTTATGCCGCGCATACATATAATTCCGTTAAACCTATAAGTAGGTATATAACTTAACAAGACATAGTTTTTTATTGTCAGTTTTATTTATGTACCTACTAGAAGACGCCCGCAACTTCGTTCGCGGAGGAGAAAAACTCATAACTCCTCTTTTTCGACAGCGTAGTCAGGTAAAAAGTATCCCATAACCATCTGTGGATACCCAGCTACCCATGTACCAAAAATATTTGAAATCTGTTGAGCTGATTTGGTGTGATGTAGCCACAATGACACGTACAAACATACAACAAATGCAAATAAAATATTTTTCGATTTAGTGACCTCCAAATAGTCCGTTACTATCTTTTTTCTAATATCTTCAATATACAGACATTCCATTTTTATAACTTTATACTTAGATGATAGAAGTAAAAAGCTCCGTCACATAAGAGCAGCCATCGAAACCAACCAATGCAAATGTGTCTAGTTACTACCTTGAGTATAAAGTTGTGTGCACGATAAATATTGATAGTTTTGAAAGGACTAACATAGCCGCATGAATTAACATAGCCGGGGTTACTAATGGCATCCATAACTTTATTATAAGTAGTATTCGAGGGTATACGAACCTTTTGATTAAAAATATTATGTGTGTATATTAAGTTTAACTTTTTAAACCCCGCTGTAGGAAGCAGCAGCCTAGGATGGAGCGAACTTACCCAGATAATGTCTATCGACTACGGTTCTTAAAATTCCTAGGTCGTAATTGGTGGGAAACACTGATACATCCTTATCGTTCTCAAAACTGAGATTATTCGTTTTTCAAATTTATGGATTTTGAAGATGTCGTTAATTACTAACAATAGAGAAAAAAAACGTGAAAAAGGAAGAAATCGGGTTATCATTTTTTACTTTTACCCCGGTTGGTACATGAGGGCGAACGTAGAATTTTTTCAATTCCGATTCAGAAATATCCAATTCTAGCGGATCTCTCGTAATTGGATATTCCATCAGGTCAAAGAGTAGACGGATGACGTACAGTCGTACTACCTAAAATGTAGGTAACCAATTTCCTAACAAAAAGACGTCAAAATACGAGCTGGCTAGAATAGGCTGAGGGAGTAAATCAGCTACCTTTTCGAAATGCCCAATGGGTCATTCCCTTTTCATTAACAACTTCGGTTTTTCAAATAAATAACCAGTATTCAAGAAAAGATTAATAAAATGAACATGATAGGCATAAGTTTCGCAACCGATTTATGGACTCTTATATACGGAAACTCATACATTGATCATTATAGCCGTAAAAAGGTGATAACGCAGCGGTAAATACCCTACTTTCATACTAAAATGGGGACATCGATGAACACTGCGTTACCTGCTTTTTCATTATAAATGGTGACCAAAAATTTTTATAAATCTTTCCCTCAGTGCAAGTAGATAGCAACTTTAAGTTGGTGTAAAATCCGCTATGTGCGATATGTAAGACTTTTGATACCATAAGTTAAATAATTGGTTTGAATCTAGACACGCGGTAGCCTTTCCAGCCAAGTTCAAAGAAAAGGAACGAGCGACGCAGCAGCCGCGTGGAATATTACACGAACCATTTCGAACTACTTTTGACCCCTTCCAACCCATTGACAACTCGAAACCTATTCAACCTACATACATGAAATTTGGTTCGCTTATTATAGCCCCTTGCTTTGTTTAAATAAAAAAAATCATAAATGTAGCTCATACAGTTATTGATACCTACTCAACTTTTTATAAAACCGGCATTTTATGACTTACAGACCAACTTATAAAGATCATGGACCGACTTATACATCAAAAACCTAACCCATTTCCATGTAGCCTAGCAAGTTGGAATTTGGCATCAGCATCAGGCTGGATAATTGTGTGGCCATCATAAAAGAACTATAAATCTTGGTCTGGAATTTAAAAGATTGGCTTAAGTTCGTAAAAAAAACTTTTTTACAAAATTATGTTATGTGAGTATGTTGGTATCGACTACCTAGCAAAAAGTAATGATATCCCACCAAAACATAAACGTGAAAAATAAGCCTAGGTGAGATATTCCTTTACAAATCCTATTTACTCTACATAAAGGATATTGCTGGTGCAGCGACGGTGAGCGACGTTTGGCCACTTTCGTCTGCGTATTTCCCCCTATTACTTGCGTATCATATTTTTATATTAGGAACTGTACCCACTAACCAATGACTATGCATTACATTTATGCACATTCGCTATTATCCGCAGTGAATGGCCTGTAAATACGTTCTATTGATTTGCGATTTTCTATAATAATTCACTCCGTCGTGAAAAACTAATGTAACACTTGATGGATATGTATTATAGCTATACTATATAAATCGCGGTGTTCAGTCATCGATTGTTTTGATATTCAAATTATACAAATACCTAATAAGCTGTTGCTACCTATAAGTATACTAAAGGACTAAAAATCCACCATATTTAGGTCTAATATGTGTACAAACTGCAACCGCAAGAGTATTATAAATAAGACTAATACTGAATAAATACTATATTTTAAAATAAACTTTTAAACTTTGTAAGATTATCATCCAATTATAATTGGAGTTGAAACACTACTTTTAATTAATTAAGTAATTATTTGGACCGGCATGAATGCAGGTGACGCGTGTAGCAAAGTGACTCGCACATAATATATGTACAAGGCCGCATCGAAGTGCACCCATGATTGCAACGCGTTAATTTGATCTGAGAGCCATTTTAAGACACGTGGAGCTTCACACGAGCCATACCGCCGGTGCCCTACGTCGCAGCTGACACTGATTTGCTGAATAACCGCTAACTAAATACGAAACGTGGGCTTGAGAAATCAATACTATTTCTATTTCCAGCCGCGGGCGCCATGAAGAATATCATTAAATTTCCGAGTAAACAAGAAACAGAACGAGGAGCAGAAAAGCCTTGCTTTTTGTTTAGATTAATCGAGCTTCGCTGTGGGCCCTGTCCAGGATTAGAGATGAATGGAAAATGTCAAACATTTCGTCATTACATCTGGGTCCGAAATCAAAATTCGGCCCGAGGATAGGTCCCTCGGTGGTTGGTTCTATACATTTGATTGTAGACGCGGCTTACCTGTACAGTAGTGTGAACCGCTTCAGAGTAGCGAATGCAATCGGAGCAGGCAGGTTGACGGTAGCTCGTCGTCAGCCACCAAGGTTGCAGTGCAGTGCAGTGCAGCGGCTGGCACGGTGACTCCGCCGCTCCCGACGCACTGCCGCCGGATGCCCGTCGCGAAGATCGTGCTGCCTGCTGGTGCCGCTGCTTCGTAGCCGCTCTGCCGTAAAACTCTCCGTGACCTAATCGCTACTTCGCTACTCCTTCGTGCTACTGCGAGTTAGCCACCTAAAGAAAACAAGCATTGTAAACTTTATAAAGTCATTGCAAATATTTTATGTTAAAAATCAATTGGAGAAATTTCTTCCCTAGTTCGTTGATGCGGCATGTCGCTTCGATATTATGTGCAAATCACGTTTCTTAGTTCGGTAAATGGTACAAATCAGGGTAAGCGATCCAAAAACTTTAAAAAAATATTTGAATATATCTCTTACCATGTAACTCATTTATAGGACCATTAAAATAATGACAAACTTATCAAAGTTACCATTATACTAAAAATCATAATCGAATAAAACTCCCAGACGTTAATAAAAAAAATTAGGTTCACCTAGGTCTTAAGCGTTCGTCGAAGCGTAACATGTATCCTTATTGACTTTACACAAACAATTCACCGTAGTAAAATTTATTAGACAAACTGAAATTCGTCCGAAAGTTCATTAGACCAGTCAATACAATACCGTTAAACATATATCGAAAAAGAGATTGCACTGTTTCAGTAATAATGACAATATAAAAACCAATTATTGCAAAATGTATACCGCGGCATAAGTTAACTCAACACTTAGATGTTTATGTTGTAAGAAAACTGCTTTAATTTTAACCCTTAGGACTGGCGTGCCCGCTCAGCGCCTCTTTATGTTATGTATGATGATAGATGACCTTACACTACTTATAAAACTGCTGGAAATGGAATACGGTCATGCCTTTTGCCAAAGTTTACGACAAATATCAGTTCACTTTATAAATACGAAAAATTTACATTGTTTGATGTGTTTTTTATTCTGTGCGTTTGTAGAAATAGGAATATTTTCGTAGTGTGCTGTACGTGTTTACCTCGGATCCCACTAAACTTGCTGTACCCTGCAACATTTGTTCGGTAATGTAGCTATGGTTTGCCATCTCAGTTGGTTAATGGTCTATGGTGTACACTCAAGACCAAACATAACGGAATATACATACGTTATTTGCATATATTATACGAAGTGAATTTATTTTTAATCATTATCCACTCAAGTGCTTTCTAAAACGGAGGTTGCATGTCGCCATTCTTATTTCAAATATAAATAGAGTACAACCCAAAATCACAAGCACGTGAGTGGTGTGATTTTGGGTTGTACTCTAGTGGAACGTAAGTGTCACGATGTCTCTAAAATTATTATTTGAATAACCAACAACTTGTTTTTCTCCTCTATGGCTATGATTTAAAGTACCAATTAATAGATTAGTGGCAAACATTGGAATATTTACCTTAGGGTGGCTCTGGCTATGCTAAATTCGGTTGTTCTGGGCAGAGAAACCCGATATTTTGCAACACATTCCTTATCAATGTCAGGTTTAATTATTCATGCACATAAAAGATAGCGTTGTAGTTTTTGGTGACAAGTAAAGCGTTTTTATATAAACAATTCACCGTAGTAAAATTTATTAGACAAACTGAAATTCGTCCGAAAGTTCATTAGACCAGTCAATACAATACCGTTAAACATATATCGAAAAAGAGATTGCACTGTTTCAGTAATAATGACAATATAAAAACCAATTATTGCAAAATGTATACCGCGGCATAAGTTAACTCAACACTTAGATGTTTATGTTGTAAGAAAACTGCTTTAATTTTAACCCTTAGGACTGGCGTGCCCGCTCAGCGCCTCTTTATGTTATGTATGATGATAGATGACCTTACACTACTTATAAAACTGCTGGAAATGGAATACGGTCATGCCTTTTGCCAAAGTTTACGACAAATATCAGTTCACTTTATAAATACGAAAAATTTACATTGTTTGATGTGTTTTTTATTCTGTGCGTTTGTAGAAATAGGAATATTTTCGTAGTGTGCTGTACGTGTTTACCTCGGATCCCACTAAACTTGCTGTACCCTGCAACATTTGTTCGGTAATGTAGCTATGGTTTGCCATCTCAGTTGGTTAATGGTCTATGGTGTACACTCAAGACCAAACATAACGGAATATACATACGTTATTTGCATATATTATACGAAGTGAATTTATTTTTAATCATTATCCACTCAAGTGCTTTCTAAAACGGAGGTTGCATGTCGCCATTCTTATTTCAAATATAAATAGAGTACAACCCAAAATCACAAGCACGTGAGTGGTGTGATTTTGGGTTGTACTCTAGTGGAACGTAAGTGTCACGATGTCTCTAAAATTATTATTTGAATAACCAACAACTTGTTTTTCTCCTCTATGGCTATGATTTAAAGTACCAATTAATAGATTAGTGGCAAACATTGGAATATTTACCTTAGGGTGGCTCTGGCTATGCTAAATTCGGTTGTTCTGGGCAGAGAAACCCGATATTTTGCAACACATTCCTTATCAATGTCAGGTTTAATTATTCATGCACATAAAAGATAGCGTTGTAGTTTTTGGTGACAAGTAAAGCGTTTTTATATAAACTGGAGTACCGACCTAAATAGTTTTTGTTTGCTTTATCTTATAATATTTATTGAAAAAATGGAAGAAAACCGATGTTACAAGCTTTACTTAGTTTGGGACTAAGTTGTCTTTTGTGTGATTGTCCCTGGTGTTTTTGTATAAATTATATTTGTCTCAATCCTTACAAAATGGACGAGATCTAAAGCAAAAGTAGTTATTTTTAAGGTCTTATGTAACCAAAATGCGGTTAGCGTTGCATTTTGGTTATAAGAGTCTTTAAATATCCATTTGCATTTGAAATCCATTTGCGTTTCCATTAGTTTATATCGAGTAGTCCGGTTAGGCTGAGGCCGCAATTATTCCAAGGCTAATCGAATTGCTGTGTCGAGCGCAAGACGGCGGGTGATGCGCCGGACTCGCAAGGCACCTGATGCCTGTCTCCTCACGCACCCCATATAAATCCATTCAAACACTAATTGACCTAATCACTTGATCCAACATTGTACCTGTTACGTTGGTTTATTAACGTTAGAAATTTAAATAACATACATACCATATAACACACACAACACAGGTAATCATAGTCAGAGCCTGTCTTACACAACGTATGAAGTCCATAAAGGCATAAAGTATGCAAATTAATACACCTACTTTGATATCTTTTGTTAAATAATGTAAACATTTTTATTTTATTAGTTTATTGACATCACTAACATGTCACGAGTCAAGGAGCTACGACGTGTTTGCATTACATTCTTACTCGAGAAAACTGTAAAAAATAATTAAACTCTATAAAGAATATTTTTTTTTTTTTTGCATAACTGTTAACACCACTTATAGTTTTCGTTAAAAAAAAAGAAAATAAAAAAAGAACCGACTTGAAAATAAACTAAAAAGCCAAAAATAATCTTATATGTACGGTACGGATCACAATTGAACCATTTTTTGAAGTCGGTAGATCAGTAAATGATGACAAGAAGACGAAAATAACTGAATAACTTTAGAAAAATATATACAAAACATTGTTAGTGCCTATAAGATTTGAGGGTTTCTCTCGACTGCCCTGGGGTCCCATCATCAGATCCTAACGTGGTGATAAGGAGACTACCTCAGAGACACACTATAAAGAATATGACTAACAGTCTTAACGTACATACCTATAATACATGTATTTTTTAAGAATTATCCTGTAACCCTTAACCGTTAAGGAGTTCTCTGGTTCTCCACTATCACCTCCACTATGCTACCCTGATCTTAACTAATTTCTGCGTCAAAGCAAAATATGATAAAGTATTATATTGCAATTAGTGAATTAAATAACACTGGTTGAGCCCTTAAAAGTGACTGATGGCTTGTGTCTTCATTATAAGTTTCTCTTCACCAAATGATGATTTTCGAGTGTAAATGCTTGTTCTTCTTTAATAAACACAGAAATCGCCATAGGTGTGCCCATAATATTTGAGGAATTCCTTCGATTCCTCAACGATCTCATCATCAAATCATCACCAAAATTTTATGGGACCAACTTGGAGATTCCTACTCTTAACCGAAAAAATAATTTTCCAAATCGACTCGCGATCCACGAATTAAATAACACTGGTAGAGCCCTCAGTGGTAACTGATGGCTGGTGTCTTCATCATTGGTTTCTCTCCACTAAATGGTGATTTTCAAATGTAAATGCTTAAACTAAATAAATATCAAAATCGCCATATATGTGCTCATAAAAATCGAGGAAATCCTCCGATTCCTCATGGATCCCGGCATTAGATCTTCACCAAAATTTTATGGGACCAATTTGTATATTTGGATATACCTACTCATGAACAAAAAAATATTTTTCCTAATCGTCGTGTAAATGACGGAGTTCTGAGGTAACAAACATAAAAAATAAAACAAATTAAAAAACATACAACCGAATTGAGATGAGGACCTCCTCCTTTTTTTAAAGTCGGTGAATAATAATAATAATTTGTGTTACTCTAAAATATAGACCTATTTACAGCGTGTGTACGCACTAATTAGGTCTATATTCAAGCAGAAGTTGGCAGTGTTGCCGATACTTACAATACTAGATGAGATCACGAGAAACGGATTTCAAGTTCTCGGTACCGAACCCTCCACTCGACTCGTCGAACTAGCTCTTGTGTAATTTTATCAACTAAAATTAAACTCTAAATCGATAGCGCGGGTTCACCAAACTGTAACATACTCGTTACAGTTGTCCCTACATGTGCCTGCACTTGGATATATGCAAAACAGTGACGACTGATCTACTATCTGTGCCTATAAAAAATAAACTTTTTAACAAAAAATTAAAACCTACTCCAAAGAAAACTAAAAAGTAAAAAAATAACGCCATAATTCAGTTTCTTCAATTTACTTAAAAGTAACCGTTTGTAAACTCAATCTATACAGTATATACAATTAATCTTATTTTGGCGTCGGTGCCATATGAAGAATGTGTAAAATATTGAAAATTGACGATTTTAGTAAGTTGTGACACGATGGCACCGACTCCAAAATAACATTAATTGTATATACTGTATAGATTGAGTATACAAACGGTTTCTTGTAAGTAAATTGAAGAAACTGAATTATGGCAATATTTTTTTAATTTTTACTTTTTATTGGAGTCGGTTTTAATTTTTTGTTAAAAAGTTTATTTATTTTACACTTTTTAGTCGTTACTTAAAAGTGTATCTCGTGACGATTCGAACAAGCCCAAACACGGCTAGGATACATTATTTTATTACATAGATCTGGTGCCTACCTTCCGGCTCCATCATCAAATCAATTCGATGGTACCATTCTCATCAGGAACATTTAAGTTTGTGACTATGAAGTTGCTTAGCTAAATTAATCAAGATATCTTATCGCCACCCGTAAATCATTTATCATTGAGGAATTCCGATGGCATTCTGTGGTCTTCTTCATCAGTTCCACTTCACCAATGTACTCTTTCTGAATGATAAATTGTAATACTTTCGCCTAAGCAATCGGTACTGTAATATATAATTAATAAAAAAAAATTGTAAATACCTCTTATAGGTAAATATTCGAACTGTTATGTAAATATTGTAAATATATCTTTTAGGTTAGTAATAATTTAGCGTACGTACATAATATTTGATTCACGTGTACAATATTATCGATAAATAAACAAAAGCAACAATATTAACGATAAATAAATATAACATAGGTGACATAGGTACTATTATTAAGGAGATGCCTTCTATAATTAACCCAGAAGCATAAATAATGATTGTAAATAAATAAAACATAATTAGGTACGTGTTAAATTGTAATACTTTCGTCAAAGCACCCGAACTGTTATGTAGATATTGTACTGTTATTATGTAATAAATATCGGTTAAGAAGTCGATTAAAAAATAAGTATTCTGTACTCAGAATGCTTGTCAGGACAATTCCAGCAACACCAAACACGACTCGGTTACGTTGTTTGGTTACTATGTTCTGTAGGGTACTTTCCGGTTCCAGCATCAGACCAGTTTTATGGTACCTTTTTCAATAGCACCATATACATTTGTTTCCTCCTAGTAATTAAACTATCCGAATCGGCACATCTAATCGCTACCTTCGAAACACTGGCCGTTTAGAAGTAAAGTTCTAGTGGCCATCTGTGGTGTTCATCATCAGTTTCTTTACACCAAATCCTATTTACTGAATGTAAATTCTTGACTTTATCAATAAATTACCGAAAGCGCCGTACATGTCCCTTTAACATTTGAAGAGTTCCCTCGATTTCTCTAAGATTCCATCATCAGATCCCGACTTAGTGCCAACGGGACCAACTCGGAGTTTAACCCTTTCGATAAAAAAAAAAATGAAAATCGGTTCACGGTTCTCGGAGATATCGAGTAACATACATACAAAAAAAATAAGATCTTATTGAGATCCTCCTCCTTTTTTGAAGTCGGTTAAAAACGTGACTTAACAATTGACAGACAACGCACAGGCCAAACCGCTGGTGGTAGACACATGAAATTTGAAAAACGCCTTCCTTTAGAGACATAATGGTTTTATTAAATTAGACGCTGACGCAGCTAGTATACAGGTAACAGAATTTTATCAAATCGTTGATTCATTTCCGCAGCACTTCATATAGGTTTATTTAGTTATTAACTGGCCGCAACTACTGTTGTCGCGCGACTGACTCGCGCTGTATGGCATAAAAATAATCTCGCGGCATACCCCTATTTATGCTAGAGGTGATAGAGTAAGCTCAAAACAGTTCAGAAGCGAGAAGGTAAGTGCCCTATCCAGCTGCAACCAACATTTATAACCTGCGTTCTGCAGATACTTCATACTTAGCCTAAAATCCCCTTATGCTCTTCGTACTCTTTTAATGCTCTCCTCTTGCTTAGAAATTTTTATATTTTATGTAGTATAATTATATAAATATATATAATTTGCAATTTAATTAGTTATCCAGGGTAATTCATTATTAAAACACAAGTTTGCGGTCCCTTGCAAAGTAAACCTGTTCGGGTTTGGATAGCTAGTACGCCGTAGGTTTGATGTTGTGTTAATTCGGTACCCTTCAAATAGCTTCACTTATTTTTATGAAATATCTTAAGGTACAGACATTACATTTTTATAATAGATTAGATGTCTGGGGTGTGGCTGCGATACAATCAGCAGAACTGACTCGCTCAAGTATCTGGGCGTTACTCTAGATAAACATCTTAGTTTCAAAAGGCATATTGCAGATATAACAAGTAAAGTGCGCAAATTCATATACATCGTAAATTTTTTAAGAAATTGTGCTGATGAGAGCTTGCTGAGACTGGTTTACCTTGCGCTGTGTCAGTCCGTCCTGGATTACTGTATTTTAGCGTGGGGCGGTTGCGCCAAAACCTCTCTGTTGCCCTTAGAAAGAGCCCAGAGGGCGGTACTGAAGGTTGGACTTCGTAAACCCAGGCGTTACCCCACAGTGGACCTTTATAGGAAGGCAAAACTTTTAAGTGTTCGTCGATTATTTTTGCTACGAGCTACAATCACCAGGCACAAGAGTATTTTGCAACTCCCATCGTATCCTGACCTACTAAAGAAAAGATTATTTAAAGGGGAGCTTTACTCCCTACCGTAAAAACTTCATTCGCAAAACGCTATAGAGTATTTATTCTGCCCTTAGTATATAACAATATTGTTAAAGTATGCGAGATCAAACTCTGCCGAGTTGCTACGGCCAAAACGCGAGCTCCATCCTTCTGTCCTGGACATATGATCAGGCTGAAGAAGCTTTGAGATAAATTACTCATTATGATCCTTTCACACTTCTGCTTATTCACTGTGCACATACTTACATATACTAACTTACACACTACACACATATACAAACATGTCCACATCTTAAAATAATGAGTGTAATACCTATGTATTTCTGCCAAATGTTTCTTACATTTCAACAGCTATAAATAGCCGCATTATTATGGTAACTCTTTTGGTACTGAATTCCACGAAACAGGCCTTGCCTAGTGTGGAAATCACTGTTCTTTCTTTGTCATTTGTAACTTATAGTAAATAAACTGTTTTTCTTTTCTTTATTTTTCTTTCCTCTCCTACTCACACTTCACTCACCTACACCTACAATTTAACTTAGCCGCACTTCTTCGACTTAACTCATTCTATACTGCATGCCAAATTGTTTGATTAGCTTTGCTCCGTAAAGTTACCTTATGTTATTGCTATTTTCCTTTGTAAATTATGTATTGCTTTGATTTTGTGCATCATACGCTTTATAAACTAGCCGCATGAAACTCTGTTGTAAACTCGTGGATGGTACGACTTCCACGATACAGGCTGAGCCTAGTGTGGAAGTCACTGTATGTGTTTTTAAATGTAGCAATCTTTATATGGCAATAAATCATTATTATTATTATTATGTACACACTGACACAGGGCATTATTACTTTAAAGTAGTAAATATGTAGATAAAACAACATGCTTACTTTGTGAAATAAAAAAGGTTATGTTTTCTGCCATACTCTCGCAAAGGCGAAGATACGAATCACATGCAAGCATTACAATATCAATTTATTTATTTTCTTCGATAATACCAAAAGTTTTTTTATTATTTATATATTTGAAATAAGCCTGAGTTCGTCATTCTAAAAGAGCGTAGGTGATAGTTATAGAGCGTTATATAGATAGGTGACAGACAGACAGCCTAAAATCGTATAGGAACACGATTACTATGACAAAATTACAATAGAAATTAAACTGTTGTTTACTGCTGCGTTGTGACTGCCACAATTTCGCTAATTACATCATTTAGAGGATTGCATATAGGTACTTCTTTCACATTTTCCCTAATGTTTCAAAATTATTAATTACTAACATTATACGAAATTGTTTTTGAGGTCTTCTATACAATTTATTATAAAGTTGTAAAAATGAAATGTCTGTACATTGAAGATATTTTTAAAAACTTGATTGTGACGGACTATTTGGAGGTCACTAAAACGAAAAATATTTTTTTCGGATTTTATATATGTTTGTATGTGTCGTTGTGGCTTCATCACGAAAAATCGGCGAAACAGATTTCCATAATTTTTGGTACACGGGTAGCTGGGTATCTCCAGATGGTTATAGGATACTTTTTATCCGACTACGCTGAAGAAAAAACGACGGGTTATGACTTTTTCTCCTATGCGAACGATGTTGCGGGCATCTTCTAGTTGATAAGAAAGTAACGAAATGGATGTCGATTTGAAATTACATGAACATTTTATATGTTTAAAATTCAAACTAATCCGAACATAATTATTATAGAGCTGTAAGAATTAGATGTCTGCAAATTTAAGGATTTAATAAAGATAAATAAAGAAATAAAAAGCCTTTTTATTTCCCATTAAAGGATCGTTACATAGTTTTACGTCATATGATTTTCTTGATATTGTTTAATGGGTTACCCATTTGAGGTTATAGGCCTCCTCCATATTTCGCCACAGATCTCTGTCTGCTGCTTTCCTTGTCAAAGTTTTACCGGCAACCTCCTCTATGCCGTATTTAATTAAGATAATAAATTATAAATACGCAGGCCGTTGGCAAGAATACATGCCGAAAAAACTAAATTACAATCGCCTTTATCCGGAGCAGAAGACCTGAGCCATTCCGAGCGAACGAGCCGCGGCCGCACCGCAGACAGAGCTCGCACAATGCCGGCGGCCCAGCTGTGTTGGTGCATAATTTTATCAATTCGCTCTGCACCCCATACTGTGGCCTACTTAGGGACCTCAGCCCTCACGGGGGGATGGCACAAGAGCCCTACATCTATCGATCTAGAGTACCCGGTCACATTCGCTGTACAATCAAATTGTAAAGTTTTACATTGACGTGAGTAAATTTAAAATGTCTATAAATACGATTTATGTTTGAATTGAAGTGTTTGTACTTGTAATTAGTAGGTAAGTTATTTATTATTTTGACAACGTACGAGTTTTAGGACGATATTATGTACAGATTTGAACGAAAACTAGGGTACTTAAGGTGTGATTAATTTTGCGATGGATGATTTGGACATATGTAATGTCTGTAGGTAGGTAATCTATTTTGAATTGCTTTAAGTGTTTTTTTTTTCGAGTGTTTTCTTACAATTGAAGTGAAAAACAGTAATAACTGGTCGCTAGTAGCGATTGGTAGAGAAAATTCTTCAAATATTTCAAAATAATCTATTTTTGTACCTTTAAATAACCCTGAATTTAATTAACCGTTTATTTTTACGGAATTAGTTTCAATGTAAATTTAAATGTATTGACGACACGTTTCGCTAGGTTGTTTGCAAAACGGTATAAGAAGCTGGCGGTCGCAGGTTCCAATCCCGGAATGGACAAACATTTGTGTTATGTTATTACAACGAAAATTTGTTCCGGGGGGATATTAGAGTCTGTCTATAATATCTTTACCCCACCAATTTTAATAGTTTTATCTGTGGATTGCTGTGTGGCAACACTGAATATAGGGCACTAAATAGTCTTGATACTTGTGTATTATCGTCAACCTTTAAACGAAATGCAAAAAACATTTTAGTGTTATATTTAGCAAATATATTATAAAAAAAAACATTTTATAAAATATATTTGTTAAATATAATGCTTTTGAGTTATGAGTATTCAATAGAAATATTGACCAAATAAGATATTTCGGAGGATTTTCGCCTTGAAGGTATTTAGTGAGTAGAATAAATAATAAAATACTAAATAAATGATAAAATGATGTACGAGCAAATTTTTGAAAAAAAAATGTTTGGATCGATTTAGAAAACTATTTTTTTTTATAAAGGATGCCAGTCTCATTGTCAACAAGCCCGGATCTGATGAAGGAATCGTGGAGAAATTGGGTAAAACATTTCTCGAGAAGTTTGAGAAATAGACAACATCACAATAGAAGAAAACTTACCATGGGAATGCCTTAGTGAAGAAATTTTCATGGATAATGGTAGAATAACTGGGAGACTGGTACACATTTAAAATAAATAAAAAATACGAAAGTTATTACGAATTTAGTAGGAATAATAAATAAGTCACTAACACCACATAATTTGTTCTCAGTACACTTAAGAGGCTGCTAAAAGCTAAATGGCTTCTCTTGAACATTATTTTAACAAAAACCATATTGGTGTTATTCAAAAGTACTAAGATTGGTAAATCTTACCAGCCAAAGACTTAATGCAATGTAAACATTGCCGCTTTTCAGCGATAATCGCTTCTTGCTGTTGCTTTACAGCATCGAAGTTAATGATCATGCGGAAAAGCAGTTCCCGCTGACCACTTTTATATGGTTTTCCTATGGTTAAACCTTTATTTATTTGCAAAACCAACGCACGTAAAGACACATAAACAACTTGACGTCTGTGACAGATACAAAACATTGCCATATTCAGTTTTTATATATTTGACTGTTAATTTACTTGGAAGAGATAAAATGGTCCGACTCTATTAATATGTATTTAAAATATTATATTTATGTACCTATATAAGTAGGTATATCTTCGTCGAGCTAGTACAAGCAAATAAGCACAGTGCAGGCTTTGCTAGTATTGGGACTAGGTCAATTTGTGTAAGATTGCCCTTTATATTTGTTCTCAAAGTACTTAATAAATTTATTCCTCGTCCTCCTAATAATCTATAACTACAAATTTCACCCAGTACAGCGGTAAACGATGAAAGCGTAAGGCTTGTGCAAGCGATCCTACTCGTACCGATGCATGTCCAATAATTCTCGTCCATAGTTATTACGAGAGTCTTTTCCTAACGCAAATATTGACTTGCACTCAGCTCGCAGAAGGAAAACGTATTTATTATCTGCGGAGTATAATTCAGTATGCAATTTATGCAACTAAGTGTTTCTTATTTCATTCGTTAGTATATCGTATTGGCGGGCACTGACTCAGCATAATGAAAATCGCATGCGGCTGTGGTATACGTGTATTACTTACACTGCAATATGTTATGTTTCTTTTTGAACTGAAATCAGAGTTAAAATGGTATGCGATAGGCGTTAGATAAATACTCCTATACATGTCTGAAGTAATCAAAACGTCAAGCAATGCTCGGCAATTAGGACGTGCGTAACTGCTAATGTAGGGGGAGTTGGGGCACCATGAAAACCACTTACACTAGTGAATGTTTATCGGGGTTCATTTTTAGGTTTAGAATTTGATGATTACATTTTTTATGGTAAATTTTCTGAAACATGGAGTTCGTATCAAACTATCTAGTAATTTTTTTGTAGCAAGTTTTCTACAAGATATTCATTCTTTCATAAACCTTTGCAGGCACTTTTTTGAATTTAGTTAAATATGAGGCATTATATGTATTGGAGCTTATAGTTCTAATTGGCATTTGCCGTAAATAGCCATATTCTATTTGGCACTTATACATTTTATACAATCGATAAATTGTCATTGCGGCCTTTTTACCTTCGTGTCATACTACCCCGAGGTACCCTAATTAACATAAATTTAATAACATAAATATTGAAATGTAAATCTTCTTTTTCGCATTATTATTTGTTCGAATAGTGTAGTGTACATACTCGCTGCGTATCTAGTGGTGTATATACTCGCTGCATTTCATGAATTCACATGTGCACGGTAATATTTACTACAAAAAAATCTAAACATAAACTCAACAAAAAGCATTATTTATTCCTGCCGTGTGTGAATTAGTGATTAAACGAACATTGACGAACTGAGGCAACATAGTGCTGTGCTGTATTGGTGGCTTCTTTGTGTAAACAGATAAGTTGCCAACTATCTTTCATTGGATTGCTATGACCACTTATCCATGTGCCCCTCATATCAATTAATGTACCCTCTTTCGCACTAATCTAAATAAATAAGACACCGTGGTAACGAGAAATACCGTGAGCATGCCCTACATATATATATTGTTAGCTACTTCCGCCGCCCAGAGGGCGCCACCAGCAACCGACGTTATATAAGACAGCAAGAACAGGCAGCCGGCCTATTTGGACGACAGGCGTGCGCTCGATAACATACAGAGATTCGTGTATTTTGGAATATATTTATATTTTGTAAATTAAAGATAAGTTAATATAACAGTATTTGTTGATTTGTTCGCGTATTTTTTTTGTAATAAATATTTAGTTCCGCCAAAATCAGAATTGGGATAGAACGCAATAACCGCTTTGTGTCATTTCTGGTTCCGTTATAATGTCGAGTAATAAAAAGCGTGGAGTATCGCGAGAGCGCCTGCCTTCGTCAGCACCTTCCCCTAATATAGGTCGACTGGAAGCGACGACGGAAGCGATCCTCAACCGTCTGGCGACGCTGGAGCAGCGCGCCAGGCCACCCGCCAGCGAGGACGCGCTTTCGGCACGTGGCGCCAGCGCAGTGCTGGACCACGAGAGTGCGCCGCCCCTGCCAGCCGCTGCTGTTCCAGGGTCAGCCCTAGTCGCGGCCAGCACGCCGCCTGGCGACAGCGTGGCCGGTAACTCCGAATCATCAAGGACGACGGATATCACGGAGCGTCTCATCGACGCATTAAAAACTATAAACCCGGTGAGATCCAACCACTATTATGAGTTAGATTTTGATCCCAGCATTCTTGAGGCCTATGCGTGGTGTGACGAAGTAGATCGTGCCCGCTCTCGGAACCAGTGGGACGAAAAGGAGTGCTTAGCCCAAGTGGGATTGTTATTAAAGGGTGATGCACGCTCCTGGTTGCGCGAGTGGTCCAGTAATGATCGCTTATGGTCTAACTTTAAATTGGAGCTGAAATCCCTTTGTCCACGCCACATTGATGTTGCTAACATTTTATAGGATTTAATGTGCAAAGATTCAGATAAGTATTCCACATATGCCGATTACGCACGAAAATCTTTATCTTGCTTATTGCGTATGCGATTTGTAAAAAGTCTAAGCGATGATTTGCTGTGCGCCATAATTGTACGCGGAATTTCATACCCACAAATACATGCCGTCGCTAGGAATGCAAAATTGACACCAGAAACAATTGTGGAATTCTTATCTATCTATTCGAAACCCTATCTTTCAAGTGCAAGTGTACTTCATAACACCCAAGCGCGTAATAACCGGCTCGCGCCGGATACATTCAAAAGACGAGACCGCATGCGTTCGGCTACAGATACACATGCACTTGTACGTTGCTATATCTATAACCAAACTGGTCATAAGATTAATTTTTGCCCTAAACGAAATAAGTCTGAATTTAAAATCATTGACGCGGATAAAGGAAAATACGAAGGTACCCCCTAAACTACGAGTAAATGTACCCGCAAAGTTGTATATCCGTTTTGTAAGAAAATAGGTCACAACGAAGATATGTGCTTCGCCAAGGTGCGGTCCGAAATAAAAATAGGGCTAATGTTAACTTTTGTAACAAAATAAATTACGACCGTTCAAAAAATTATGTCATTACTGCCGTAATTAGTGCAGGAGTTCCTACCAATATTTTAATAGATGGCGGTTCAAGTATTTTGTTAGTTTCAAGTGAATTTATGAAGCACTTTTTGTGTCGTAAGAGCTCGAGTATACAGCTACTACGCGGCCAAGATGCAGTAGTAATGCGTTTGTTTCGTTACTTTGCCCATAGAATTTAGTGACATTACTTTAGAGGTAGATCTATATGTTGTACCCCGCAACTACCTCACTGTTCCGGTACTTATCGGTACAGATGTATTGAATAGGGAACGTATAGCGTACATTCGGACTGGCGACTACCAACGTATAATTCGAAACAGTATGCCCGTAAACAATGTGACTCATGGTGAACCTAATGTACGACTCTATTCTATCAACACCCTACTTTACGTAAATGCAATTTTCTTATTACCGAAGTGGACTATCTCAGAAGGATGAACAGTAATGGTCAGGTCAGGCCGAGCACACAAAAATTAATGGATTTGTCAGAGGCAGTTTCTCGGCCTGGCCGGCTATTTTAGACGGTACACTTCAGGATACGCCATTAAAGTAGCTCACATCGCTTGCTTGACTCGCAAGGGTGTAAAGTTTTATTGGGGAGATGAACAGGAGAGGGCGAGGCAAGAGGTTATATCCATTTTGACTACTGAACGCGCGTTGCTAATTTTTGATCAGTTGTCACTGTTGTCTACCGAAGTTTATACAGATGCGAGTTCATCAGGATATGAGGCAGTATTGATGCAACCTGCAAAAGATGGGCGTAAACATGCAGTAGCGTGCTTTAGCAAGGTCACCGTAGGGGCGGAGCCCAGGTACCACTCCTACGAACTAGAGACCTTCGCTGTAGTTCAGGCCTTACAACAGTTACAATATTTCCGACAATACCTAATTGGAAAGCATTTTTAAAGTAGTTACTAGTTGTTAGTGGAATGGCAAATGGACCCCTGACATCTGCGCGGCATTTATTTAATGTAAGACAGGCATCTTTGATTTTTATCTTTTGAAATGTTCGACCTAATAATTTGCTGTCATCCATTTTTCTTGTCCTAAATAACTTGCCACTTTAGATATACGTGTGAACATGTTACTACAACGCTGTTGATATTTTCATCTTGCCTACTTTATGACTTGTAGTGATATTTAATGATACGTAGTGTAGGTTGATATTCGTGTAAGTCCTTGAGTGGCATCGACTTATTTTTGTTCGTGAATAAGTCCTTGTGCGGCATCACGTTAGTCGAATATGTGTGCAAGTCCTTGCGTGGCATCGACATATTTTTGTTCGTGAATAAGTCCTTGTGCGGCATCACGTTAGTCGAATATGTGTGTAAGTCCTTGCGTGGCATCGACATATTTTTGTTCGTGAATAAGTCCTTGTGCGGCATCACGTTAGTCGAATATGCGTATAAGTCCTTGCGTGGCATCGCTCCAGCTAATTCTTACGTGTAAGCCCTTGTGTGGCAATGAAGTATGTAGTAGTAGTATTTACCATATCATTTAGACGCGCTAAGTAACTTTTTCACAACGTTAATATGAAACCATCGAACGTGGAACTATGAAGCAATCCATCTTCAAAAATGTTATATACGTATCGCATGTGTATGAACCTATGTGTCTGTTCCACAGGTGACGAGAGCCTAATCGAAAACTCAGCCCGGGAGCCGGAGCTGGGACCATCCACAGAAAGCATCGGGGACGCTGCTCCGTCAGGAGAAGCCGTGTTAGCTACTTCCGCCGCCCAGAGGGCGCCACCAGCAACCGACGTTATATAAGACAGCAAGAACAGGCAGCCGGCCTATTTGGACGACAGGCGTGCGCTCGATAACATACAGAGATTCGTGTATTTTGGAATATATTTATATTTTGTAAATTAAAGATAAGTTAATATAACAGTATTTGTTGATTTGTTCGCGTATTTTTTTTGTAATAAATATTTAGTTCCGCCAAAAATATAATTTCGCTTAAATAACACTTTTCCCAAACGAATGCAGCTTAGACCCAATTATATATAATAGGGTCCTATCGCCTTAGCACTGCAATTGATATTAAAATATGGGGTACATGTAAGAATTCGTAAAACCAATGTTATTAAAATACTCCCCTCTGAAATCCCGCAATCGATTGCGGGAAATGCAAAAGAACGACCAATAGTCATGAATAGACATAAAGAGAAACCATATTAAACAATGCCCATCAAATCTAGCTAGTGGCTGCTCACCTTATTGTCATTCCCGACACGTCGACAATCGTGCACTGGTCCACGATTCGCGCTCGTGAGTCCGAATCTGATCGTGTATGAGGAGCCTACGCTACAACCTGTCTTGTCTGTCAAAGTCGTTATTTTACCATTTCACGTATGCAGGTTGGATCCTCTTTAACATTTGCCTGCTAAAGCTTATTTTCACGGGAGGCGCGAGGCTGCTGTAAGCCTATTGTTGTAGACAGTACAGTCTGGTACGTAGTGTGCGTGGACACGAGCCGCATTCAGCCGGACAATGCAACAGAAGCAGTTCAATTGTTCGTAAAGAGTCGTTCATCGTCTCTTCAGGGCTACTTCAGACTAATAACTTAATGTAGCATACTCGTAGATTCGCAACTCGCGACCGCGATTAGTTGTAGCATATTGAATGTTGATCATGATTTTTGTTTTGCACTTGTTCATCATAAGACCGATCTTTTCCGATTCCATTTGCAGCTCGCGAATCATTCACACCAAGTCGTCCATACTATCGGTGAACAGTATTATACTGAGAAACCACGCGGAGGAGAGGGCATCCACCGGAAAGATGGGTCAACAGAATTAGGCGCTACGCGGGTTCAAATTGGATGCAAGTGGCAGGGGAGAGGAAGTCATGGAAGGCTATGTTAGGCCTATGTCCAAACGTGGATAAACCAAGGGCTGCGATAAGTATACTTGTTAGAATAAATTATCACAAAGTTAAAGATTTTTTGGTGGAAATTATAGGAATAGATTGTTTGAAGGACCCTGAATCTAAATAAGTAAATTGTACACCAGTGAAACAAAAAGAGAGACATATTATAAAGTAGCACTGCATTGCAATGAATAATACACGCTTTATTAACAATTTTTGGGCAGTTGTAATTGATGTCACTTTATTTAAGATTACGGCCTATTTTATCCAGTTCACAACAGTCTGGTTTATAAAACAGAAACGGTTATTATAACTTTTTATACATTTAGAATACATTGATTTTGTATATCCATCCACTATATATGAGTGTAAAAATAAATTATCAAAGTGGCTAAAAATAAAAGTTATTCTGATATAGAAAATTTAATTCAGAAACCTGTATGATGATACCGACATATCCCCACGCACACACACCTAAATAAATATATATATTTATATACATACATAAAAATAAAGTTGTACCTAAATGACCTAATTGATTAATATTATATGAACTTTACCTTATAAATAAAATTCCATCTAAAATTACCTAACTGATTAATATTATTATATGAACTTGACCTCACCTACATTCTAAACGCCAAGCTTGCAATATTTACAATTTGTAAATTCGTAACTTGTAAGTACCTACTGTACTGTTCTGTAAAACGTGTTTAGAACCTACTGTTTTTGTAATCCATAATAATGTGTGTTTACCCTTTAATATTTACAATCACTTTATTTTTGTTTAACTTATACACCTAAATAAACTGTATAGTTACATCATGAGGGAGAGCAGTGCTCTCGGAGCACAAGTATCACGTATACTTAAAAAGAGGCACCAGTGCAGATATATGTTACCTTACTTATGATACGAATAAAGATTTTTGATTTTTGATTTTGATTTGATTTTTGATTGATACAGAGAGTTTACAATACTTTCAGTATCATAAAAGATCGTTGGTAAGTACTTATTTAATGTTATTATATCAACCGCTAACTTGAAGTAAGACTGATAACATATAGTAGAGTATATCCAATCTTAAAGTGATCACCCCTTCACGGAGTTCGCCCCTTCTTGTGGATGCATGTTTCATAGGCCGGTTCACTGGAAGGGCGTTCAGTTTAAGATTACTTTTACTCTAAATAAAAATAAATTAAACGATTTTACTTAGTAGCCTTCCACAATGCAAAGTTCCTCGGATCGCCCTATGGAAGGGTGGCTCATAAGGTTTGTTAATCCCTTGTTGACTCTGATGAATGGCAAAGCCAATTTTACTAACTGTTAGTGTTTTATAAGAAACAGGAGTTCAATCGCACTACAAAACACAACTGGAACTGTGAGTTATGTTTATCTTTATAGTGATTACTAGTATATCTAGTGAACAAACAATCCAATCAAAATAAGTAGAGACTTACCCGTCATCCTAAAAACTATTTCACATCACAAGATTCGAGGTACGCCAGCCAGGTCCCTTTACTTAGCAATTAACAACCTGTGCTAAGTAATTTGAAACACCTGACGACAAATAAATACATAAAATTCCGTATAATTCGCGATTGCATTGCTCTTTTAAAGTTTTGGGATAGACACATATTCCCTACATTTGACAGTTTAAATCATTTTTTGTGACAACCATGTGACAGCTTAACGTTATCGTTGAAAAAAGACAAACAAAAGAAGAGACGCCATCAAGTCAAAAAGAGACGGAGAGTAGACATAATGATGCGGCAGGAGATGTCACGGAGATTACCTGTTTACTCGAGTTTGCGTTATTTTTAACCGACTTCCAAAAAAGGAGGAGGTTCTATGTTCGACTGTTGGTATTTATTTTTTAAATGTATGTTCACCGATTACTCCGCCAATTGTGGACCGATTTTAATTGTTTGTCGCAGTCACAGTTCGAAGTGTTGCAGACAGATTCAGATCATACCATACCTATGCTGGGCAGCGCAAAAAGTAGTTATTATGTACTCAAATTTAAAATAAGCGTTTTGTTGCGTTGACATCTACATATTTAATGAATTTGCATATTCAGTTAAACTACAAGGGCGAAGCAACCTAATGGTGTCCTTGTTGGAATCATATTGCGATACTCCTTGCACTATATGATTATGCTTTGAAATTTGGCACAGTTGTTCCTCAAGTGGCCCTGAGAGTAAGACTCGAGAACTACTACGCAGTTAGAAGGGAGCAGAAAAATTTGATTAGACCTTGTTTCTTCAATATAATCATTGATTGTAGCAAATGTTATGCCACAATTACAAAAACACTTTAGAGTAAAATAGCAAAATTGCGAAAATTATAAAACCTTATCCCTTTTTTTTGGGTTCCGCAGCCAAAATGGCAAAAACGGAACCCTTATAATTTCGTCCAGTCCATCCGTCCGTCCGCCCGTATGTCACAGGCATTTAACTCAAAAACTACATGACGTATATTGATGAAATTTGGAGTGTAGGTGTCTTGTATAAGCCGCTACTTAGATTGATAGGTAAATAATAATAAAATATATTTCTAGGGGGGGCACTCCATACATGTAACCGAAACTGAAAGATCATTTTTTCAGCAAATATCAATGTGTGGCACATATATCGACATTTTTTTTTAAAACAATTTGAGGTTTTTATTTTTTTTATTTTTATATAGTGAATATTTTCAGAAATAATCGCTCCGAAAGTAGCATAAATTATGTTTCCCCCCCCCTCTATTTTCTAATCGGTATGTCTAAAAAATATGAAAATATTACAAAGATAAACTTAATAACTACTTTCAACGAAAATTGTTTTCAACATGATCGAATAAACTGTTTTTGAGTTATTGCCAAAAAACTGTGCGCTTCTCAGCAAAAGGACGTAAGTGCCGTGGAGGTACGCTCTTTTGCTAATGCTCTTTTCCATATCGTATACTGGCTGCGAACGGTTGCGGATCCCTACACTTGCCGATTTTTTCATATTGACATAATACAATGAATATTATGTGAATATTGTAAACAACGGTTTGTAAGTGTAACCGCAGACAGAGAGCGGTCTGGGGTTCCGAGTTCCGCGTTTACAGTTCTGCTGTGCTGTTCACAAATAACGCAACGCAGAACTCTGATCTGACCGCTCTCTGTGTGCGTTTATACTAAACGGCAAAACTGATTCCTGTCGTCCATCGGGCGACACTAATCGGTGTTGATCTACTCATTGTTTTAATATTGTTTTATGTAAAACCGTACCTTGCCTTACCATGGCACTGGCAAAACGGTCCTATTGACTGGGAAATCCACAATAAAGCATTAACTTTTGTTTAAATTATAATTATTTGGCTAGTTCTACAAACTGGGGAATTTTGGTTGGCTCAGGTCGTAGAACAATAGGTATATATCATGTATGTATTAATTATTTGTATTAAGTGACAACTTCAAAGAAAGGTTTATATTGGTTTCTAATTGGACATTGAAAATCATCTCTCTGAAGCAAATATTTATACGACAAATTTTGCCTAAAAATTGTCATAATTGTCGCTTTCCTGTGGGGCGACATTCCAAAATCCAACATATAATTTCATTAAATAAGATTTACAAATACGTTTGTTAGAATAATTTTATTATAAGATAATAATCCTTTGTATAAGATTTCCAGAATCGGTTTTACGGTCTCTTATTTTCGCCAAGATTTGTAATAAAGGCGACGCGTATTTAGTTTCACTTCCCTGTCCACTAAAAGATCGTCAAAATCAATTAGAAATTGAATATAGTAAAAAATATTGTCGCTCGGGCATTAGAAAGAAAGAGATGATGACAACATAGTATCGGTGTTTTGTTGCACTAAGGTGCACCCGAGCAGCGATCACTCGTATTTGCGCGCTTAGTGGAGAGAGTTGCGTGCGGGGTCAGTCAAATTCTCACGCACATGTTCCGTATTTACATTTCAATCGATAAATTGAAAATTAATTAACGAGAAAAAAATATCTTTTATTATAAGTCATATAGTTAAATTGTATAATAGAAAATTGCAAATTTTAAATAAAATAGTATTACATTTACTTAATGCATTGCAAGTATTTACTTTAGTTGCACGGTACATTTATGGAAAATGTAATGGTAACAACATTAAGCAATCTTCTGGATTTGGGGAAAAAGCATTCGAAATATCACTTCACTGCCTATCACTACTTTGGAAATACATGGAAAGGGAAGTGAGAAGAGACTCTAGGGAATTACTATAGTGCATCCTAATTAGATTAGATAGAAATTAGAATTACTTAAAGTTGTAATATATTTGATGTTAATTGCCTTAAGAACTCGAGTAAAAGGTGCAAGATGATTTTATTGCATATTTCAAACAAGTTGCTATTACTTTTAATACATACTTGAAGTAGTCGAAATTCTTTGTCTTTAGAAGATTTATGCTAATAAAAAAACCTTCTGATTCTTCGTAATCATTATTTACGATACCACTTCTGATTCTAAATTATCACTGTGGTAAATTTCTTTTTGCGTAGAAATTGTTCAACTTGTCCAATAAATATCAAATATATTAGAATGTTGACTCTGAAGTCGATTTTAAGATCAACAAATCATTTAAAGACACTTCCCTGTCTTCTGTAAATTAAAAAATGCCCATAAATTCTAATTTAATAAATATTTTGACTGGCCCTTTTAATTATAAAATATTTCATTACAGTATTTTATGATAGTTAACTTTACAATTCTTCACTATGAAAATCAATAATTACCCAATTTTATACCCTTGTTTGTAGAACTAGCCATTTACAGAAAACAACCATAAATCTAATTAATCTAGTCTCTGAACTAATAGAATTCTGGTACAGTGATGTCTCGTGTCGAATGCCAGCCCAAAAGAGAGCGCGCGTTTGCCGCCGGTATATCCGGCCGGTTCAACGGAAACCGAAGCTTTCGCGCAAGAATGTTGGCGCGCGTATATATATATATATATATATATATATATATATATATATATATATATATATCTGTAATGGTTTTAAAGAACATTAAGTAAGTAAAACGTATTTTTCATGTTTAATACTTTTAAATTATATATGTATATTCATAAACCTTCTTTGTTTTAAAGCGTTATATTTTTGTTACAGAAATTGATATAGCGCCCTACAAATATACGAAAATCGTATATTTACACTTGCTCTAACAACATATATTAATGTAGCGTGGTAAAACTACTCCATTATCTAGCCCCGCGGTTGATCCAGCGGAACTTCGTTCTTAATATACTCGGGAACGCTCAAGGTGCAATTATGCTAAGTTTCAGAGTTTAATCACAAAGTGCAAGATTCCCATACAACCAAGTATATTCGTATGACCGACGGAATAGTTTATTCCTTTCGATAAAAGTTCGGTTTTCTTAAGGCACACTTCGAGTTGATAATGGTGATGGTGCTAAAATTTTTCACGTCTATTTCTGTGTGTAAACAAACTTTTAGGTTCCCTCTTAATTGCCTTTCCGGAAAGAAACCTATCTCCACGAAATTCACTTCAGATTTTTTCAGATCATTGAAATCACGGGATTCCAAAGAAAATAGAAAATACGTTGTTTTCCCTCACGCTCGCAGCAAAATCGCATTTTACACACTGTTAGCGCGCAGCATGTTTGAGCTGCCGAAGTGAAAATGTAGTTTCACTTCACTCGCACGGAAAAGTTCCCCTTACAGCGCCCAAGCTAGCGTGAAAGAGTCATTGGAAGTTCGCTATTTTTTTTTCTAACCCGACCTGTACAAAGACTAAGATAGCACTCTCCCACAATGAGAACATATATGTAATAATAATAATAATATAATAATCGATTTATTTAAAGACAACAGAGTGGTCCAAACAATATTAGTATTTACTTATTCTAATGTTAGTTCCTTAATAATTAATTATAGACCCATTCTACACAACAAAGGACATATATATATATTCAAAAAATTAATGAATTATCTTAAACGTTATTCTACCTGTACTATATTTTATTATTTAAAAATATATTATTTATATTTAATATGCACACGACTAGTTGTCTTCATTATTAAGTACGACTCAATTTGACATGCAGGAAAAAATGCAATGAAAAGAAGTTGACAGTGTTGGCCGATAAAAAAAGCCCATGATGGATATAAAAAAAAAACAATGTAATAATGCGGTTTGCGGGAAATAAGTGTATAAGCTGCGTAATTCAATGTAAATTAAATATACATACTTAACAGTGTGAAGTTGCAGAAGCAGGTCAAGATTAATGTTTGTATTTTTTATTGTATTTTTTATTCTCTTTAGAAAAAGTTCATATTATATGAACATGACTTCTGAAATAAGAAATATGATAAGGCCGTGTAAATAGGTAACTAAACGCAAAGTTCATGTAAAAAAAATATGTTGCGTATTTTTTTCATCTGTAGTGCATTATTTTGTATGAATGGCTGCGGTTCCCTACACAGCATGGTGCGAAATGCCCTTGGCCGGATTTATATCTTAATTAATGCCACGAGTGACTATGACACCCCAGTTGAGATCACCTCATTGCTCATTGGTGCTTATCTTAAAATGTAATAGGTAATGAAATGACTTGATGTCATAATGGAATTTTTTACTCCTGATAAAACTATGTACATATTACGTTAACTTCTTACAAGTCTATGTATAGTATTTTTTTAAGCCCGTTCTACAATTAATTAAATTGCGTGAGCGGTCCACCTATCTTGTTACATCTTAATTATGCTATCTTACTCATATTACGTTTACGTTACACTATTTTATTATTGAATTATTCTTTTTTATGATAAATTTGTCAAAAGGTCTGTGCACATGAAACGACACGGGATATTTGAATTTTGCGGCCTGATTACGTGAAAACTTCTGGATAAATTGCAACTATTTTTTGCTGTATGTACGGGTAGCTGGGATCGGAATCCACAAATTTCACTACACTGGGCGTAAAAAAAATAGCCCGTCATATAAATTTCGTTTTAAGCGAATATAGCACCACATTCACGACCGCAAACCCGCTCGGCGGGCGCTCTGCTCGTAGCTAGTTTTCACTACATACGATTTTCCCATGTTATTTGTTACGAGCGTAGCGCTACGAAAACTTCGGTTGCGAAAGTGTTAACTAATTTACTGTACTCTATCAATATAGGTATCGTTTGAAAGCACTATTAATTTACCCTTAAAGATTCGAATCTTTTTGGTTTCGTAAAAACAATGATCGCCAAAATTCTGGCGTTTTAAAAAAATAATTATATGCATTAGATGGGTGCTGTAGTTATGCCATCTTGGACAAGAGTAAAGGAGGGTAAAGGTCAATAATCGGTTATTCGCTATCCAGACATGTCATGAGTCGGACAGGTCTGACATATGATAATACATTACAGCTAGGGTTAATATTTAGGGCATTAACGTTAGGGCAGTCTGATGTTGCTCGGCATCTGAAGATGAACCGTTACCGAGTGTGATGAGTATTCCAGCGATTCCAGAAGATTGGTTGTTAAATCAGGAGGCATGGATCCGGGAGATGACGCTGTACTTCTGCTAGAGATGTTCGGTGTTGACCTCTTCGTTTCTCCTACGCTGATGAGCTGCAGGAAGCAGCTTCTATCAGCTCGAAGAAAGTCGGTGAGCTTTTCCATAATAAGGAGAAGGCTACAAGAGAAGACGTTGCTCGTTGCCCCGTGGAGCTGCTACGGGTCTCAAATTGAAGGCAAAGCATCGGACTGCCAGACGACAGATTTCCGGAGTGATCGAGCATTGGACATTTGGGCAATGGAGAAATGAAAGGGAAAAATGGCCCTCTTTTCTGACGAGATGAAGGTGTGTCTTTACACCAACAACAGACGCAGAAGGGTCTACAGGAGACAGGAGAAGCAATTTACACAAGCCTTCATCTTAGAATACGTCAGCTAAGGGGGTGGATCCAAATGTTCTGGGGCGGCAGTTCAATCGGCGGGAAAACTAGTCTTGTAAGGGTTTCCCGGACTGGTAGTGGTCGCGGCCAAGGATCCCTGACTGCTCGTCACTACATAGCCCCAATCTCGGAAGAGCATATGGTCTCTTATTTTGGTTTTTTTGGACCTGACCTCTAGTTATGCATGGAAACGACCACTGGTGCGACTCTGGTTGAGCTTCATGCCGGAATGGAACATTTTTTCTCAAAAACGCGTCGTGACGCTCATTAGATCAATGACTAATCGCAATGGAAGCTGCTCAGAGGTCTAGAGTAGGCATAACTAGGTCTAAAGTTTAGGCGTTATTTTTTGTTTTTGTTTTGTTTTTCTTCTTTGTGAATGTAACCAGAATACACGATGATTAGTTTTTATTTAAAAAAATATATGGGACTGGTACGACTTTTTTTAACATAACCCTATGCCTAAAATTAGAATCTTAAAATGTGCTATTTTTTGACGCTGTGTGAAGAACTACCCTGAGACTCAGATATACCTAAGTATTTAGATTATACATTGCGAGAAGGGAAGCGTAGCGTCCACTTGTTCTCATGACTAAGGTCCTGTGAATTGGTCGAAACATGAGTAAACGCTAATTTAATCTAAATTTGCATCCTCAAATAGTTATAAGGATACTTGAAACTTAAACTACGCAGAAACAAAAACGAGAGTTATGACTTTTTCTCCTCCGCAAACGAAGTGTACATAAAATTGATAATGACTAGATTAATTGTATCACAGATAACCGTATATTTTTTGATAGGGTCAAAAACAAGTAATTATAGCACAAAGTAGGTAGACTAGATACTTATCTGCATATGCGACGCTGCAAATCCCGGAATGCTATTGTATGATAAGTTTAAAATAAAGTTCATTAGGATTTTAAGAAAATTACATATAACAATTACTCCAGCATTAGGGACCTAGTCTACAGATTGCATTTATTTAGGTTACTAAGACGTACTCTTTATTGAATGTAGGGTTTGTATCAATGCGTTGTGCAAAAGTCTTAGGAATCGAACCATTAACACGAATATTCAATTATCATGGTACCAGCTGCGCTTGCGCTGGAGAATCCCTCTCCGGGCTTCCATGCTCAGGAAAAATCATTCCTGAGCGTGGACGCCCAGACTGTCCCTCCTACTCTGGGGGGGGAGGGGGGCAAAACCGCGCTCTATCATAATACACCTGCTCGGGGCAAGAGCAACGTGAGCATGGCAGCACCTGCCACGCTGGCCGTGGACTTCTGTAACATCAGGGGCTTACATTCGAACCTCAATGCTGTTCACCATCATCTCGAGACAGCAAAGCCGGCCTTGCTCTTTTTGACCAAGACGCAGATATCGTCTCCGGCGGACACATCCTACCACTCTCGTCCTGGGTACAGTCTGGACCACTCCTTTGTGCCTAAGGCTGGGGTCTGCGTGTGTGTTAGAGATGATATCAGCTCTCGCCGCCTCAGCAATCGTGAAGGTAGGGACCTCTCCACCTTATGGCTACGTGTCGACAGCGACGACCATCCTGGCGTCTATGCGTGCCTTTATAGGTCCCATAGCGGTGATGCTGAAACTGACCGACTCATTGAGCAGACTCAAATAGCCGCAGACATCGTGTAACAGCAGATCCCATCCGCAGAGATTGTAATACTTGGCGATTTTAACGCCCATCACGCCAAATGGCTCGGCTCTAGCAAGACCGATCATGCGGAGAGATCTGTTTATGGCTTTGCTCTGGCATATGGCTTATCACAATTGGTTACTGTGCCCACGCGAATTCCCGATGTGGAAAGACAGGAATCTTCCCTGCTTCCTGCAAGACCTTCTGCTGACTTCTTCCTTCTCATCCGGCTGGCTATAAAACATCTGTCAAAGCCCCACTTGGCTCCTCGGATCATTGCCTGGTCCGGGGTATGGTGCCACTAACATGCCCGCCACGCCGGCCAGCAGCTTGTAGGCGCCGTGTGTGGCACTACAGGTCAGCAGATTGGGATGGGATGCGGTTTTTATTTGCATCCTACCCTTGGAGGCAGGTTTGCTTCACGCCGGATGATCCCAACGTTGCTGCTGATTCTAATTCTGACGTGGTGCTTCAGGGAATGGAACTTTTCATTCCACCCTCACCACTTAGATGGTTGGCAGTCCACAACTGTGCGTTTTTCTAGAAATTTCCTGCCTCGCACGACTGAACTGTGGAATAAATTGCTGCCTGCAGTATTTCCGGACCGATGCGACCTTCAAGCCTTCAAGAAAAGAGCGTACTCCCACCTGAAAGGCCGGCAACGCACTTGTGACTCCTCCGGTGACGCAAGAGTCTATGGGCGACGGTGATCGCTTACCATCAGGCGACCCGTTTGTTCGTTTGCCTCCTATGTCATAAAAAAAAGATTGTAGTACTCGTAGTACGAGTCGGTGACCGCTAGGAGCAAGCAGTTGTTTTTATTTACAAATCGGGATAGCTTCCCTAGAGACAAAACTTCGGAAAGTTATAATGTGATGCTTTTGGAGCACGAGTGTAAAGTAATATCTTGATCATTGCCTTTCCATGATAGCTCGAAAGCTAACGGTCATTAAAAATGCACGGTATACCAAAGCAAGCCGAGAAGCCAGTCGGTTAATATTGCATCGAGGGTACGTGCGTACGTGCTGTTTGTAATTGAGCCACGTCGGTCACCGGCGAATGCAGCCTTTGTGTGATCTTACGTTGCACCGGCCGCTGCCCATTGTTGCGAGAAGGAAGGAAAAGCCGCCGATCCTACACCAATCAAAGTTTAAAGACGCATTCAATAGCCTCGAACGCAATCGGCTGTGCAAGGTTTCTGAACGTCTGTAGATCCCGGCTCTGGGCTATATTGCATTATTGCAAGCCGTCCCTTCTATTCAATTAAAAAAAAGGTCCCGACGAATTGAGAACCTCCTTCTTTTTTGGGAGTCGGTTAAAAATAAGAACAAATTGTCACATGTGGATATTTGCACGTCACCTTATAAGTGTAATCCATATCCATACTAATATTATAAATGCGAAAGTGTGTCTGTCTGTCTGTCTGTCTATCTGTTACTTCTTCACGCTTAAACCGCAGACCCGATTTGGATGCAATTTGGTATGGAAATAGTTTGAATCCAGGGGAAGGACAGGCTACTTTTTATCCCGGAAAAATACCCTTATTCGTGATAAACGAATTTATGGCGGACGAAGTCGCGGGCAGAAGCTAATATTAAATAAGCAAAGGTGAACTGTGGATAGAGCAACTATTAAGTAATTTCTTGCCGTAAAAAAAAGACTTATAAAAGATTATATATGCATAGGTCGCAGAGTAATTGTCATATAACAAATCAGCGCCGATAGAAAACAGGTGAATATCGTTCCGCTGTATGGCGCCAGCAATGGCAAAGAATTTTAACAAGATTGCTACCCAAGTTTAGACGTAATGTAGTATGGTTTATCAATAGTCACAATAAGCTTAGATAATGAGGGGACGTGAGCTAGTTGTCGAAGCCCCACTTCCCAGGGCTTCTATTTGCTGTCTCAGGGACACAATGTAACTAACAAACCTAAGTAGGTTAAAATATAGTTGGCTTAAATAATAAAATCTACAAACTGACGTGTCATTTCAGGTTGTTTTACTTCATCTCTAAATCATTATTTCACAGTCTTTAACGTAACCTAATCATTGACCCGCTGCATTCATGAATGCGAAACGTTTATACAATTCTTCGCATTATGAAAGTAGCGTTAAGCAATTAAAAAAAAAAAAACACTAAACTTCGTTCAGCAGTTTTATTTAACGAATTTGTTTTGTAAAACGGTAATGTAAAACAACAAATTAAGCAATCCATCTGAGACGTATTTATGTACACATTCTATATTATTAAAATCTAGCTGTCAGAGAGTCATGATTCCAAGAACAGATCGAACATTGATAACAGTGTCATCTCTCGGTCGGGAAATCTTTGCAGTTTTATTGCGTGATAATCAAAACGGATAGCTTAAATATTTGGTACAAGGATAGCTAAATATGGATGGATAATTGTACCCGTCAACACTAAAGCAATAAAGAGGTTAAGACTTTGCGAAGGAAGTTGTGGGCGCCTTCTAGTACTAAATATAAATGTTAAAGTTTTGTAATTCATTTTAGTAATTTACTAATAATTTCAGAATCGACGCTGAAACCTTCGCACTAGAAAAATACGCCATCTAATATTAATGAGCAAAAATATGTCGAAACCGAATCCATCGGGCGCGCCTATGACGCATGAGAGAACAAACATACGGCCAATAAACTATTACTTTATTATACCGACGCCCTCAATAATCATTAGGGTTTGTTAAACATTGGCTCGTCGCGAGGGCTTTACGAGTATTTACTTTCCTGCACTATGATGTCCAATGCCCATCGTTCGTGCGCCGGTGGGCGCCACGCGTGATTTAAGTAACGTTACACTTACGACGCGCAAGTTGTGACCGTGTATTTACACCGTATAATAGGAGGTTTACGCGAGCAACCTTACAGCTGGACTGAAGGAGAGCTGTCGTATGTAGACGGTCCCCTTTACAAGTAGCCAACAACAGACTTTTATGTAATACTAAGAAAATGCCCCGAAACTTCGTTCGCTGAGGAGAAAAAACTAATAATCTGAAATATAATCTCAAAAAGAGTTTTGTTTCGGCATGGTTAAATAACTTGGCCATTACCGACCCCAAGCCCGGAAGAAAAAGGAGGATGCTTTGCCTGGAATAAATAAACTAGCCAGCAGCAAAACGTTCACCGTATTACGGGTAGCGGTTAACTAACCCGTCATCTCCAGGCATCAATGCATAGAGCGGTTTGCAATAGCCGGTGAGGTCTTAAATTACGTCTATAGGATTGACGTGGGAGGAATTGGGTGGCCACCAAGAATACAAGCCTTAATGAATCCCCCTATGGAAAGTACACAACTAAGAGAGCTATCTCGTTCGATGTTCTTAACATCGGTGCGATTGGGTTACCGGGCAGGATGGTGTGAAATTAGCGACCGAAGTTGCAATACGGTGTTCTACTCTGGTTGAAAAAGTACTTTAAATGGTTGATGTTCTAAAAAGATACGATAAGCTTTCCTATTATTAAAATTTAAACTTTTTTTATTCCCACGAAAACTCTGTCCAGCATAACAGTACTGTTATAGACTAAACTTGGAAAAGAAAACATAACCTAAGGTTTCAAATACGTTTGTTGTTTATTACTGGATTGATAGATGACATCGAATTGTTTTGAATGTTGTGATATTATCACGTCACACCATGGCGGTTTATAAAAAATACAGTACCGATAAAAAAATCGACTTTTAATTTAAATTTATTAAAACAACCATGTGGATTTATGAATCAAAATCAGAACATATCCCTTTATTTCTACATAGTTACATTTTAATTTATACCCAATTTTATAATTTATAGTTCGCTAACGAAACTATAATTATGTACCCTATTGTGACGTTAGTAGACGCATTCACACATTCTGTGACCAATTCTATTTAAAACCAATTTAATGTTTATGGAAAATAATCTCCTTTATCATGATAGAAAATCAACACAAACCAAACATTGACGATACATTATCTAACAATCGCAGACGAAATCGCAAGCATAAGCTACTTTGTTATATCAGGCGAAATTACGTTAGTAATACGGGCCCTTCAATTTCGAATCTCATCGTAACCGGTACCTTTGTATAATTGTCAGTCACCGAAGTAGTCTATAATATTTTCTTCTGTTTCCGCGATTATTACTCATTTTAATAAAACAAATTAATTGATTATATCGCGTATATTATCTCATTTGAGTTCCCGACGTTCCGGAAGCTTTTCAGCTTTCCATGGTCACGGATGGACTGAGAAAAGATATATTTTCCTCCGTCAAAGTTACAATTTGTGCAAAGTACCTATTTTTGAAAAAACAAATAAAGGTGTACATACATGCCAGATGGGCCTAAGCAGTAAAGACAGTTACACATGTGCCAGAAGGGCTTTATTATATTATTTTAATAATTTACCAAGCAGCATTTCACAAATGAGGCGTACTGAGGAGAAAAGAAACGCTGCAAAGAAAAACTCCCAGGCTACCTTATTACTAAGTTATAATATTTTAAGAACATAGACTATTAAACTACTTTTTACAGATAAGATATTTTACACCGTTCGGAAAGTATGGTTTTGCAGTCCTGTGGCTCGCTTTTGTACACCTTTATTAGTTTTTTCAAAAATGGGTAGTTTGCACAAATTGTAACTTAGACAGAGGAAAATATATCTGTTCTCAGTCCACCCGTGACCATGGAAAGCTAAAAGCTTCCGAAACTTCGGTAACTCAAATGTAGCTACTAAGGAGGCTGGGCACTGGCTCCATGCGCATCCATCTCCCAAAATAGGTTCCTTTTTAGAGCCCAATACCCTCCGACTCTCAGCTTGTCTTCGTCTGGGTATTCCGATTTGTTCGGGCATCACGGTCTCTCTTGCCGGAGGCGTGCGGGTCGCTTCTCGCGGCATGCCGCCCTGAACGACATAATCCGCCGGTCTCTTGCGTGGGTTAATGTGCCTGCTCTGCTGGAGCCGACCGGCATTTCGAGAACCGACGGCAAGAGACCGGATGGGATGTCTTTGGTACCGTGGAGTATGGGGCGGATGCTAGTGTAGGACGCAACCTGCGTCGACACATTGGCCTCGTCATATCTCCACGACACTTCCGCGAAGGCGACAGCTGCGGCAGAGGCGGCCGAAAATGCAAAGGTGGGGAAATACCGTGGTCTTGGCGCCGAATACAAATTTGTCCCGTTCGGCGTCGAGACCCAGGGCCCGTGGGGCCCTTGTGCTCTGAGTCCCTTCGGAGACCACTCGAAGAGACTCAGAGACACAACGGGGGACCGAAGAGCTGGCAGTTACCACGCCCAAGAAATTAGCCTAGCAGTTCAGCGGGGTAACGCAGCCAGCACCTTCGGGACCATGCCGCACTTTTTAGATGTAATTTAGTTTAGTTTAGTTTTATTTTAGATTTTATGTTTAGTGTATATGTAATTTTAAGTTTTCATTTGTGTATTGTTTTTGATTGTTTTTGTACTATTTATTCACAATGAGATCATATACGCAATATAATCCGTCAAATTGTTTTATTCAAGTAGTCTGTTATACTTTTTTTAATAGGTAAGGTAAATGTCCCAGTACTCGACGGTGTCCCAATAGGTAGCATATTGCACCTTACTCAATCCATGGCGATATAAAGCTGGAGAATGTCTATTATTGTAATTGAAGTCTCAAGCATTGGGACATTTCCCTTATCAATGTACAGATAACATGAATACAACTTTATAATATAGGTACCTACTACTAGAAAGTGTCCGCTACCTCGTTCGCCGAAGAGAAAAAGTCATAACCCTCTTTTTACTTTAGCATAGTCGGGTAAAAACTATTTTATTACCATTCGTAGATCCCCAGCTACCCGTGTACCTAAAATAGTTGAAATCCGTTAAGCTGTTTTGACGTGACGAACCCACAAAGACACATACAAACGTACAAGAAATCCAAATAAACGTTTATCGATGCAGTGACGGGCTCTTATTGTTTTGAAAATACCTCAAACAGATATTTTATTTTTATAACTTTTAAGAGAAGGGGTAGTTAAGTACCAAGGAAAAGGTGGACAGAATGCGTGAGAGACGACGTGACAGGAAGGATGTGAGTGACGAGATGACGGCCCGGGTGATAGAGAGGTATAGAAGAAAAAAAAACATGCTGCGAAGACCCTTAGTGAATGGGATAAGAACAAGCGAATGATGATAACAGTAAAGATTATACTATAGTACATGTAGATATAAATAAAATAAGAAAATGGCGTACGTCTGCCCCTGAGCCCCACGAGCCCGCGCACAGTAGCGCAGGCAGGGGGCGTCAACGGGCAAATTGGTTTTTTTATCAAATTATCCTACCTGCATGGTAAAAGGTAATCATTTCGTAATTATTAGTCTCGGCTGCAGTTGTACGGCGGCTCCGTTTACTTGATATTTTTATTTTAAATTCTGTGTTACGGATTCGGCGCTGAAGGAAGTTCTAGATATTCATAACTTACAAAGCCGGCTCTAGAATTTCAGACAATGCTGACCACCTACAAAAATATGACTCTCATAGAATTTGGTAGGTTTGATTATTGAATACTTATAGGGAACATGCGGTAGGTAAGTTTATCTTTCATAATTAGTGTATTAAATAAGCAAACATATAATAAAAAGTTAAAATTGAGCCTGAAGAAGTTAAATGAAGATAAAATTATGTTATTAAGATATTGCAACAAAGAATTACAGTAATTTTAAGTGCTTAAAAGTAAAATTTTATGTTACCTCGTGATTCATTCTTTACGGCTTCGTGAAGGAAAAGTGTAAGAAAACATATATACCTAACTGCAGGTACAACTGCAAAATAAGAAAACGCTTGTTTATCCTACACTTCCGACTTGGTAACGTTACATCTGTGTCGCTCGATTTGTATCAGCCGCTATACCTGACCCGATTGAGCGCTTGTAGTGTTTAATTTCAATGTGTGTGTTTCAATCTAACTGCTTTGCCTCAAGGTTTACTGGTGGATAATGCCCTAGGGCATTAAGTCTGCCTTTTTTACGATAAATTTTTCTTTTGTGCAATAAAGATTACATAAATAAATGTGTATAATATATGCATTTCTTATTCATAAGATATCGGATCCATTGGTATCATTGAAAATAAGTTTCAGTCAAAAAACCATTCCATTTTTGTGACTAGCTTCATTTCGGCCTGTACTTTTTATTATAATAAATATCATGGACAATTTTAATACACAAATCGACCTAGTCCCAAACTAAGCAAAGCTTGTACTATGGATACTAGACATCGATATACTCATACTCAATATGTAGATAAAATATAATACTTAAATACATAGAAAATATCCAAGACCCCCGAACAAACATTCGTGCTCATCACACAAACACTTGCCCTGGCCGGGATTCGAACGCAGGACCGCCAACTTCGTAGGCCGTTGTGCAATCAACTGAGCCTAATAATCAACTAGTCACTGCGACGATTCTAAATGTATACTTGCAAGATTTATTAACATAGTTACTGTTACTGACATACTTATTTACCTACAGGTGAACCATTTGACTCATAAAGCTTTTAAAAATAATGCATCATCATTAAACCTAATTCAAAGACTATTTTTGATGTATACAATATTTAGGGTACGGCATTTTGTCTTATTTATATGTTTTCTATTAAATTCAGTACGTGCGATTTATATGTAAATTTTCGTATTTTTAAGAAAACGAACTTTTACTCTTATTAGCGTGCGAATCTCATCGCTACCCGCTTAGAAAATCACCAACACACATGGATTCAGCGGCAAATGTAGGAAGGTAAGGCAAGGGCTGTCTTTTCAGGGCCTCATTGTACTCCAACCAAAAACCGAAGGCGACATTTGGAATTGGCTTCGTGTGTGTCCTACATCACATCTCTTGTTAAAGACCCCGCACCTCTCGCGAGTTGCCCTTGGCCAAACAATCGTTTACCATAAAAATCATTGTAAAAGTAGCGTAAAATTTCAACTTCGAATTCCCTAAAGCCATTGGCGGTTTACTTCTCGCGTGGATGGGCTCAGCCTCCCCATTGGTTGATAACTTAATATAATTTAAATATTGTCACCTTACCGACGAAGGTTGTTGCGTAATCGCAATTTATTTCACGCGGGAACATGATTTAATTTTCCTCCACCCGGTACGTTAATAAATACATATTGGAGGGTGTAAACCTCATATACGTTAGATTTGAACCAACTCGTTTTTGGGGTTGCGTAGATACATCTATAATTTATAGTGCCAACTGCTTCACAGCTACGTCATGATTAGTACTGGTATACTACTAGCAGGTCGGTTTGACAAACCACCCTGCAAATATTGTTGAAAAAAATTTAAAGTCAATTCTGTTCGTATCTGTCAAGATTTTAGCAGTGTAGTTTGATTAAAAGAAAATGATTCTCTCTTCCTTTTTGCCGTATGTCACAGGCATTTTACTCAAAAACTACAAGATGAAATTTGAAATATAGTTGTCTTGTATAAACCGTTACTTAGTTTGATATTTACATAAAAAATATATATATTTCTAGGGGTGGCTCATCCTCTCCAACATGTACCAAAAACTGAAAAAAAAACTGCTAATATCTCAAAAAATCTGATAATGTCTGGCCCATATTTCGACAATTCTTTTAAAAACACTTTACTGTCTGCATTATTATCAAAAGGTACGGATGTTGAATTTAAAACCAAGAAGACCAATTTCACGTCTATCAACGTCATCTCCGAAAGGAAAAGCAACACAAATCAATCATTGAAGAAATATTACCTAATAGTAGCAGACGAAGTCGTGGGCATAAGCTAGTAAGTTATTTCATCATCATCACCACATCAGCCCAAGGCAGTTCATTGCAGGACAAAAGCCTCCCAAGGATCTCCATAACAACTAGTCTTGCGCCACATCCAACAGTTCTCCTCGTTTCTGATTGCATCATGTAAAGAGACTCTGAGTAGCTCGCTCCATTGCCCTTTGAGTGACTTCTTATGAGGCCCATTGTGAGTAAGTTATATAATCCGTGAGTAATGTATTGTAAACCGAATTATTCGTCAACGCGAAAAGAATCGTCGAGGCGAGAGTTTTTTAAACTTGGTTTATTTTTGTATGGCTTCCGTGGAGAAAAATGAACCCCTTTGAGAAGTAGCGTCGGTAAATCAGAGGTAGATGGTGTGGAGTTGTGAGGCGGTCTGCGCCGGTTCCGCACGGATATTGCGGCTCACTCCGCCCCCTGCGCCCTGTCCGCTCCTGACAGACGTGCCCTCGTCAAGTCTACGTTAAATGCTAAATAATAATAAAATTGATAAGCACTAAATACATACTACAAAGAAAATACGTTATTTAGTTTCTTCAATTTACTTACAGTGAAGGAATTTAATTTACATACCATTTCGTACCTTCACTGAGAGAAAAAATATTGTTCAAATTAAACCTAATATCTAAAAGACGCGAATATCAAATTCTATTAATAAAAAAAAAATCAGGCGTTATAAAATAATATAATTTTAAAGAAATTTTATTAATTTCATAGTATAGGAAACACAAAACGGTTTTACTTCATTGTGAAATTAATATTCTTTACTCCGAATTACAGAGTTGTACGATTTCTATAAAACTTTCTTTTGAGTTTATAAATGGCGTACTAGCAACAGTACGTAAACATTACTAAATAATAAAAGGAGTTTTATTAAAGTCTGTGGTTACAAATGAATATTCATAATTAAAAGTCAATTCTGATTTCTATAATTGTCAATCTTGTAATAACAAATCCTCTTTCTTATTATTAAAAGATTTTTGTATTTCCGTAATTAGTAAATTAGTATTACTTTTTTTTGTTTTACAAATATCATGATAATAATCACAATTTTTGCAATTTATTAGTGGATCACTCCACTAGCGTTTTTATTATAAACAAAGATCAGAAACAAATAAAAAAAATTTTCGACGATACTGGACTTAAACCAGTGCCTTGAGCCAGACTGGGGCAGCACGCTCTACCATCGAGCTAATCGTCCATACCAGTAGTCGACGAATTTTGTCATCTGTTCTTGCTTATGGACCTTTGTATGGTGCATCCGACTCTTTAGCCGTTAGCGCCGCCTAGTGCAGAACTATGAAGTGAATGACCTTTTTTTTCATTTGTTTCTGATTTTTGTTTATAATAAAATAGTATTAATTATAACATTGAAAGTTACTAGTGTTTACAAGGGCTTCCCTAGATATTAGTAAAGTAGACTAATACTAATAACAAGATTCGTAAACTCGCCCCCCCCCCCCCCCCCCTACCGCACGCGTACCCCGTTTAACTCATCATTGCTTTATGTAAAGCTTATTCATGTAAAAAACAGTAGACAAAATATCCGAATAACTATAAAAATACCCAAGATATAAGCCATCAAACATTTCATTTTATCTCTTTCTAGCAAAACAGAATTTAATATGGAGTTTATATGACCGTAGTGGACTGTGACGTAACAGTCTATGTCGGACCTCTCTGTCAAATCGCTGTCTAATTAGTAGTTAGTAGTAATCGGCCAAGAAATACGTATGATATAAGCATTGTATTATATCATACGTATTTCTTGGCCGATTTTAATTTCAATTTCACTAATTGGAATAGTCTTTACGGTATTTTGATATTTCGTTAAGAAAATCGATGAAAAAATTTCATGCATGTTCCCTATTTGTTTGTCTCGTCCATTTCATTTAGTTCCTAACCGCACCGCGAGACTGACTGTGATGTGATAATAACTAATTGCGTTACTGTGTTACCATACAAGATCACGTAAGCTACGATCAAGTGGTTGTATAAATATTATAATTTGATTGGTCGTTCCTTACCGGGATCTAAATATGCGTGGTGCGTTTCGATAGCGTTTGGATCGCTTGGATCAGGTTCCGGTGCGGACGCGTCTGTAGGTACATTGTAATGGGGAATGGATAGAAATATTTAAAAATCTTAAGATTTTCTTTATAGATAGGAATAAGCCCCTTTATTGTCAGAACAAATAAAATCTGAATAATCTGTGGCTTAAAATCAATTAAACAGATAAAAAGGTGTTGGTGCGCCTGTATACTGGGCTGGTACGTTACGGCTAGGGCGACATTGATATTATTGGCTGAAATGGCTATAAAAATACAGTTATTCTTCGAGTTTTCAAATGAAATTGTCACCTGGCCTAATAAAATACGAAAACTTGAAGAATAACAGTACATTTATAGCTATTTCAGCCAACAATATCAATGTCGCCCAAGCCGTCCGTACCAGGACAGTATACAGGCCCACCAACATACTAGAAATAAAAAACATACATTCTTGAAATAACTGTTTAATGTTAAAATCAAGAAAGCTACATTATTGAATTCAAATAAAAGTTTACTTGTTTTTAGTAAACAGTATTGTTTTTCCAACAAGAGACAGCTTTTTGCTGTTAGTAAATACAGTTAGTAAAACTGATTTGTAACCGTTAGTATAATCTCCTTGTCCTGGGGACTAAAATTTTACTAATGATTAATATTTTTTATTTGTTTCTACAATTTTTTTCTCTCTGTATTGTCACAATCAAAATCAATATGAAAGCCGATAGAGATTCCATATCAATGTCATCATGACAAGGTACGAAAGGGTACACAAATTAAATTCCTTGACCGTACAAATAAGTTTTTCCAGGCAATCTATTTAATACAATACACAATACTATTATTGTTATGATGGAGTTGGTGCCACTTATCTATCTTATTTATTAACTACAAACAAGGAGGAGGTTTTTAAGTCATTGCATTAATTTTTAGGCTTCCGTACCTCAAAAGGAACAACGGACTCTGTCCGTCTCCTCTCTTGGAAAAAAAAACAATGATAAAGATATTTAATATTAAAGATAAAGAAGAAGCATCTCGAAAAAGTCGTGCTTATTCGGGAAATGACACCAAAAAATAAAAAAAATGCTAGGACGAAAATCAGAGAAAATTCAAAAAGGTGCTATTCGCACTCTGATTCTTTGAACCTAGTATAATCCGCGGCACGTAAGTAAAACCAACAACCCCCCGCCACCTCGTTGCTATGGATACGTGCAGTGCGTCTGCCCCCGCCCCGCCCTCACCTCAGATGAGACTCTAAAATAGACTTGTGCGCAGGTTTTACTTTTACTTAGATACCGTGCATTATACCTTGTGTCCTTATAGTATTTTTTTAATTAATAAATAATCTGGTAAAAGGAAAATATTTTTTTCGCTAAGGGCAGTTTGACCATGTATACCCGGTTATAACCTTATAGTATTCTTTAAAAAAAAAAATTAATGCGAGTCCATTTATGAAATTCCATACATCAAAACTGGACAACTCCGCATACAAACTTTCAACGCTTACTTACAGCATTTTTAGGGTACACAAGCCATTAAAAATAACCGTACCCCAACAATTTTTTTAATTTGAATATTTACTTGTCGTTATCATTTCTATTCACGCTGAGAAAAAAAGGTGTTCCAAAATTTTCATCCAATTCCGTTACTTCAATAGAACAAGCAGTAATGAAATGGAATTAAAACAATAAGACACTTTTTTTCCTATCAGGGTCATCAATAATGCTCATGATTCTGAGTACAAAAACATTTATTTTATAATCTGCAAATAAGTGGGGGTACGGTTTTTTAGAATTGCCCACCAATTTCAACGCAATCCAACACAGACTGTGCAGACAGGCAAACACTGATGGTCAAGTCATAACTAAGCCTCCACTGTCTGTCTGTATGACTGCTTGCTGGTCCATCTATTTTATTGTCACGGGCTTCAACTTTGTACGGTAATAGGTACACATTTACGTTTAGTTATTACCTATTTAGTTAAAGTATTTCTTGTTTTTTTAATAAAAAACTTTACTTCGGGTTTGGCACTGACTTCAAAAGGAGATTCAAATATGATCCGTACCATACATAAAATATTATTTTTTGCTTTTTAGTTTAATTTAAAGTCGGTTCTTTTATATAAAAAAAATTTTTTGCTTTTTAGTGATGGATTTTAGTGATATAAAGTATTTTTAAGAACCCAGAATGGTAAGATTGAAAAGGCCCTTTGCACGCATCTCGATTCTTTGGAAGTAAAGAAATGTAAAAGTTGGTTAATTCATATTCATTGTACCTCCTTTAAAATTCACTAAACTATTTAAAAACTATTGCTCAGGATGAGCAAAAGGCCAAGTCTATGTTACGCTTAGTCGTGTAAAGACATTGGAGGGTTTATACCCTCCAATGTCTGAGCTCTTTGCGACTTAGAGCCAAATTACTGAAGAAACCACACAACGAAAACGCGTTGCGTGAAATGCAACGATTGAGACTATTGTAAATAAATAAGACCAATTGAAATAAGACTATTGTAAATAAAAATCTTAATTATAAGAATTGCCCAGGTCAAAATAGTTAAGTCCGTAGCTTGCTGGTTAAAAAATAATACGATAACTGTCTTAACTTTTATGACTTCTACGACTTTTATACGGCACTTACAGCCATTATGCGATCTAATGTTAACTGCTCACGACCTTTAGCTGAACATTGCTATTTCAGAATTAGGGCCGTTAACCGTTTAGGAGTTCTCTGGTCCTCTACTATCAGCTCCACTTTGCTACCCTGATCTTAACCAACTTCTGCCTCTAAGCAAAATATGGTAATGAATTATATTGCAATTAGTGAATTAAATAACACTGAAAGAAAATGTACAGATTGAAACAATGAATACTTTCTTATAAAGATTCACCCCTATTTATCATTAAAATAAAAAAATCATTCTAAGATTGCAACGATATTCTAAGGGTATTTTTTTTTTAATAAATACATTTTATTATTCAGAACCAACAAATCCAATTCTAACGTCTAAATTCATCTCCTTAAACGAAAATCAACACAAACCAAACAGTGTTATGACTTGAGTCGTAGGCTGTGGCCAAGGTCGCAGCCAGAAGCAAGTAAGTTATATTTCAATAACCTCGCTTGTTGGTCAGTCTTTAGCCAATATAGGTACTTTCCGTAATACGCCGTTCTACCTATGAATTCCGCGTCCGGTACGAGTACCAGACAACAATGCATGAAACAACAACGACCTGGAGCTGGGCAGTGGGTAGAACGCAAACTACGCCTCGACTGCTGCAGCCGGGGCTAACGATTTGCGTGATAAATACACGCTCTCGGCGAATGATTCCAACTTGGGAGCGTGCTTCAATTTGCACATAGTTTAATATCCCGATGGATATTGCGCTACGGCCGGTGTTTGGACGGCATCCGAATTACGGACGGTTTACCGAATGTCGGCTGTAATCACTCTAATCAGTCGTATTCGGGGCCGGTGCATCGTACCTACTGGCGGTACGTCGGCGTCACGTCGCCGGACTTTCGGGCTAATTGCGGATGTTCCATATGTTTATATCACTACGTCCTAAAGGAATGTTAATTAACGAAATAATCACAAACCCATGTCTGACAATCGCACGGCTCGTACTGATTGATATATTAATTTACCTGGATAAACCGTCGTCATGCCAAATTGCATAAACAGTGGTTAGTTTTCATTTCATTTTCCTACAATCGGAAAGCGTGCAAACTTCAGCATGGAGTAATCGTGCTGGTCGTCCGCGGGACTTCTCTAAACAATAATTGCGAGGGAGAAATAATAATGTCGGCGCAGCGCGGGCCGTATCCGCTAGCAATAAAAATGTAAAACGCTACCGATAAGCGACGGCGCAAAGGCTCGAATGTGAAACGGTAGGGCCGCTCGCCCGCGGTCGGCGGTTATATCGACAACGGTTAACTGGTCCCAAGCTTTCGCGATTAAGATTTGAAAAATTACAATATTCTAAATGACATCTGAAGGTCGGTAGTAATGTTCATAATCATATCTTAGTCCTCTAAATAGACTCTATTCAGAGACTACAAGGATATAACCTTTTATTTCAATGCTAATGACATGGCAGATATATGTTGCAGAATGCAACTTGAAGTAGCCGCCTTTTAAACTAACTTCATTAACGATAAGCAACGCGCGCACAAAAATATCTGACACGGCACTATTTCTAGGGCCGTTAGGTCGTGTAAGATATTTCGCTCGCTTTGTTATGGCAGACATTGATGCTGGTAAAAGTACCTGCAAGACCAGCGGCGCATTTATTTTATGCCCGCGGGTTTGCTTGCATGAAAAATATACATACCATACTCTATTTTGATGCTAAATGTATACTTAGAAACAGTATTTTTTGGACTCAGGGTACTTACTATTTGGGCATTTCTGTATTTTAAACAAGTTTTTGAATTTTGTACTTATACAAAAGCTTAGCACATTCAGCTAAGATAAATATATTTCTAAACGAATGTGCTGAATGTTACATACCTCCATGCGAAAAATCCTATTGCTAAAATCAAAATGTGGCCCATTATCCGGTGACCGTCAGAAAGGTATTCGCTATATCATTAATCGCGACACGAGGCCGGTTAATTGTAAATTTCAGGCGCACATGTTACGAGAGCTTTGTGTTACGCAGGCCCCAACCGCAACGGAGCGGCATCCAGCAATCGGCATCTCTGCCCAGTTTTGTTTGTGTATCATTCGCTACCCCGATTATTTATACTAAAGCAACGGCCATTTAACAACTGTCATTTGATTGGCATATTCTAGTAGACTAGAATTCTAATGTAAAGTGCCGTGCGCACTCGCCGGTTTTCCTTCGTTTAATATCGTAGTGGTTATACAAATATTATATATTTATAATATTGTTTTATTTCTATGATTTTGGGATATGAAAGCATTTTGTGTTGTCGATGCTTAGAACGAATATTCATGAACAATATTTGCATGTTAATGACACTGGATAGTGTTTCTAATAGTTTTAAAGCAATAAAAATATACTTTGTACGTAAAAATAAGCCTACAGATACATTTATAATTATATCTTATTTTATCGATATAGTGTAATACGTGAAAATAAGCACTACCCTATGTAAGCGGGCTGTTTGAGTTTTTATGTCCGGATCAAAACCGCTAGGTATTTTGTCACACAAAATATAAATGTAGCCGACTTCCTTCCTTCATTGGTGCAGTTTATCTGAGTGATTAATTATGACTTGTACTGCGGCGTGTTTGCCTTTCAGCGGCTAAATAAGTATTTAGCTTATGAAAATTCAAGCAGTAAGAGCGGGCGCTTCCGTACGGACTATTTGAATTTAACATACAATTGAATATTGATAAACTGGAATTTCTATTGCTTCAGAATAGTCGAAAAAGTACCTAAAGTACACAAACTAAACTTTAAAGATTTGTACAAAGTACGTTTTTAATAAAAGTTGAGCATTATGAAACTAGAAAGATCCTTTGAACGGACGTTCAAAAAATATAAAAATCGATCTATGGAAAGATCGTGAGAAAGTAATAATAAACATATCAATTTGGCGATCGATCGGCTTTCTCGTGATGCCCAACTGTTTATTAGATGGCAATATAAAGGATCGGCTAACTATAGGCAGCGTGCGCAACGGCCATATTTATTGAAATTACTTACAATTTGATTGTGGAAGGTAATGAGGGACTCGCAAGTCGGTAGCTCGGCTCGACTTAAAATTAAGGCAGCTTTTTGTTTGAAACTGCATGAATTAGATACATTATATGTAGACGATTTGCATGTATTACCGACCGGCGGTTTGCGAATGAACCGCGACCCATACAGCTTTGCCAGCTTTGCTACATTGTTGACATTGTTTGTGATGAATTTAGGTAACAGATACTTTAGGGCGCGTGCGGTGGGCACGTGGCCGCGTGACGTCACGTCATCATGACCCACGTGGGCTACGTTAACACACTGTAATCGGAATCTAACAAATATAGTCGAGTTATCTAGAGTCTAGAGATTAGTGAATATGGTGGCACTTGATAGAGAGATGAAATCAGCAACTTCATATGAACTGTCAAAACGTTCAGCTAAACTAGTATATATTTTTTTAATTCTTTATTAATTATAAAGGGGTTTTGTCACTTATTTAGTGACTATGATGGCCCGTTGCGATCATCTTATGTTATATTTTGACTACTTAATTTATATTACTTTTAACTAAATATATTTTAACAACATCTTTGGCGAAGCCAAGATTCTGTTACCGCTACCTACATTTTGTCCTGACATTAGATGCGTCAACTCATGCCGCTGGGCCTCATTACGGACACATTCTATTAACACGTGTTGGCCATCTTCTACGGTGTCACACTCAGGGCAATTACGAGTATCAGATAAACCCGGAACGGAATGTGCCCGGAACGAAAGAGATCGGAAGTTCAAAGTACACAATATTTTACGTCACACCTCTGGCCATTTATGGCCAGAGGTGTGACGTAACATATTTTGTTCTCACCTCGGGCAGTAAAAAAGAAAGCCCTCTATCGCATTTTAGAACCCTCGCCTGCGGCTCGGGTCACAAATACCTGCGATTTCGGGCTTTCTTTCTTTTATAGCCCTTGGTAAGTAATGTACTATAGTATGCACCTTAAGTTCTAAACCAGTGATGAACATCGCCTGCCACAATAACATTTCGTACGGTAGACGTATAAAAAACAGAATTATGCATATAGAATAAAACAGTCAAAAGCATTAATTGTAAGTTATTGGTTTAAATCGAGTTTATTTACTTCGTTTACTGCATTATGTATCATGTACGATAAGCAAAGATCGGATTATTGGCGTTATTACTTGTAAGCTAAGTACGTGATTATAAAGTGGACATGACTATAAAGATTCAATGCTCGTAACGTACATTGATTTCTTAACTGAAATTAGATTTCGATTCTTAGAAAGACAGTAACAATATAGTTATCAATGTACTTAAATTTTTTACTCAGGAAACTATCCTATTGGTTTCTTGGAAACGGCTCTAACGATTTGGATGAAAATTGGTGCGCGGTGGGCGCAGTTTTGCTTTTCATGTTTATCTAGATACGTTTTAACCTCAAAAAAAGTCGGTCACCCGAGTTCTTGTAGGATTCAATGAGGATTTAGGTCACTATACTCTATGAACCAACTAGAGAATACAATTTTGTAATTTATCTTTATCAGTTCAAATTATTATTTAATAAAAATATATTTTTTATAATAATTAAAAGATGAACGAAAATGAAAACGAAATTAAATTCCATACAAAGTTATTCGCTGGGTAGAGAGTAGAGAAGTACTAGGTGGGAGTAATATAATCAATCGCAGCGCTGATAATGGCTAAAAGTAAAACTAATGTTGGCGCTTGGATTTTAATAATAATATTTTGTCACAACGTCGCAATTGAATGTCAAAACGTCAGAACCAACAAAGTTGTGTACACTAGGTGGCGCTGAACTCGTGCACGGAGCCATCGATTTGAGTGAACGATATTAGACTAAGAAATACTATATAAAGTGAAACACAATATGCCGGTGACTTTATATTGTTGATATTTAGTGATCAATGATTTGAACAGCCCGAGTTTTCCACAAATTGGAACGTTGTTAACGAAAGCTACCACAATCAACGCAATCCTAGAGGCTGTAGGGACGATAAATGAAGGCGAGAGCAGCAATGCCAACGGATGGCAAATATCGTACTGTAATTTGTGATTGACGTTTGATGCACGACCTCTCTCCATAGAAGGGGGAAGTCATTTAATTACCACCTATCCTCGCTACGGCAGCGCTCGATAATCTGATTTAGTGCGCGTTTAACTAAGTAATAAACAGATGCCTTGTCTTATCAAATACACTCGCTAGAGATACCAAAGAACTTGCTTTATAAGTTTTATACTCATTCATTGATCCGAAAGGTTCTGTACATAATGATTAAATTTATTAACAAAAAAAAAACAAAAAAAAACACTCAAACGTTTAAAATAAAGTAAAGAAACTCACTATCCTTCAATTTACTTTCAATTAACAATTTTTTTTATGTTGATTTGGAGTCGGTGCCACCTATGTAACAATTACTTATTTTTTTACATTTTAAGAAGTTTTGTTAAAAGTCGTTTATTATTGCTATTTATATTTTTTTAATAATTTCCTAATTTTGAGTGAAGCTTTCCTACGAGATCACAAGATGAAGTTTTACAACTCATTACCGATATCCGGTGCCAACCTTCCGGCTCCATCATTAGTTCGATGGTAGCACTCTCATCGGTCGGATTTAAAGTTGTGACTATGAAGTCGCTTAAGTTAACTTAATCGAGTTATCTTATCGCCAACCGTAAATCACTTATCTATAAGAAGATTCTGTGGTCGTCTTCATGATTTATATTTCACCAATTTATACTTTTTGAATGCAAATGCTTAACTTGTTTATTAAAATAATAAAATCGCTATATAGATGCCTATTAAATTTGAGGGTCACCCTCGATTCCCCTGGGTTCTCGCCATCAGATCCTAACTTGGTGACAATGGGTCCACCTCAAGAGTGTACTCTTTTGAATATAAAAACAAAGAAATCGGTCAATATACATTAAAAATTAATACAGTATAACAAATAATTATTTCTGAAGCCCGTTAAAAGTACAGGTACAGGCGTCTTGTAACCTCCAAAACTCACTAATTACACCAAATAAATCATAGGCACAGTGAAACTTATAACTTCGTAAAACACTGTTGTTTTTTTTTAATTAACATGTTATGGCTGTTAATTTCGATAAAAAAAAATAGGCAAAATTGCTTAAGAATATTGTATGCATTCTTGCATATAATAATTGCCTATATGCGTGTAATAATGCCTTTAGGATGCAGGATGTTGTCGGTCCGGCGTCAACCCGAGAAAACTCAAAAGGATTTCTCTTCACATCTAACCAAGACACAAGTTCGCGGAACAGCAAAGGAACTATAATCCATTGATTTACGTACTTTTATTGTTGCCGTGTTAGTATATTTATATGGAAGTTAATTTAATCTTGGAAGCTAAATTAGAACCAATTGCCGGTTTCTGATTCTACTAAATTTTTGCACACTTTTGCAAGTTTGGTGACAATGCAATATTACGATAATATCGAGCTGATATGATGATGGAGACAGAAGGTGGGCATAGGAACTCTGTAATAAGTTACCACAATCCCACCGAGTTTGAGCTCTTTGGAATCAACTCGATGACTAATTGATGGATTTTCTTGAAATACAAAGATCCAAATAATGAAAAAAATCAAGACTGACCTGATTTAAAAAATCAATAATTGATGGATGTTTCAAGAAAAGTTCAGTCCGCAATAAAAGCTTGTCACAAAAATGTATTTTATAAAGAAACTTATGAACGTTAAATAGGTTCATCGGAATATCTCGCCATATAGGTATAGCAATAAATATTTATATACATTATTTTACTACGCAGATCAGGTGCCTACCGTCCGGCCTCATCATCAAATCAGATCGATGGTACCATTCTTATCAGGACAATATCGAGATATCTCATCACCTCCTATAAATCACTTATATTATCATTGAGAAGTTTCGGTGGCCTTCTGTGGTCTTCTTCATCAGTTTGCTTTACTAATGCATATTTTTGAAACCCTATGCTCGAGTTGTTTCTTTAGATCGCTATATAGATAACTTCAATACTTGTGAAGTTCTCTAATCTAATCATCAGATTTTCATCAAAATTATATAAGACTAAGTAATTTGAAGACACTACTTTTTAAGCAAAAATAAAATCTAAAATTGGTCAAAGCCGTTTTCAAATGATCAGGGAACACATACTCGTACATAAAATAAAAGCAAGAAGCATTAGGACGATTTGAAAACCCTCCGCCTTTTTTGAGTCGGTTAAAAGATTTAAAAGTAGATATGCCCGAGATTCCGAACTCATACAGTTTTTTAAGTCTAGTTAGGATGACACAGATCAGATGGAATAACCATTGATAACATCATTTTCCTAAAGTGTATGATAACTTTTAAATCAAATTGCAACTTTTTCGAACACTGTATAAAAAATAGTTATGTGCATGAAAACATGTATCTCAAAAAATAATATATCAAATGTTCAATAGGTATCTTAATACCTTTCCATTCACATACTAACATTTTGATGATGTAAGGTGGCATAGCACCATCCCTATACAAAATCTCTTCCGACTAAAAAAAATAATAGTTGTGTTTACGGTATTTTATACACATGAAAAGTGATTCCGTATTTTTTTGCGTTTTCTAGAATGATTAGTCCATTATTTATAGAAAAATAAGGCATATTTTTTTACTTTGAGAATTGAAATAATACGACAGTCATGCAGCGCCGCCATAAGCAACTGACAGCCTGTTTGACCCAGTTTAGACGCCCCGCCTTTTTCGACACAGTTTTCGTGGGGTCATTTTGCTACGCTGTGCTTCTATGTTTCTTTCGTTCGCTGGTTTTGAATCAGTCATTTTCTATTTTTCAGGTCAGGTTCTTTGGAATGTCACGTTTTGGGCAGAAAGAGCCATTTTCCGGCCATTTTCGTATACCCATGCTTTTCCAAGTTTTCATTATTTTTATGTTCTGCTAATTCTCATGCGTGTTCCGGACTATGAGCTAATATCCCACATCAACAAACTAAGTGAACGCCTCCCATTAAACTCCACTAAAACGTAAGCATCGTCGAATTAGTTTAACGAATGCTATATTGAATAAGGTCTCCGCGGGCGGTTCACAAGTTATTTTATACAATTTAAAGCGTTTTAATAACATATTAGAGCCCGCAGAGGACGCCCTGCGGTGGGGAGGGCGGGAGCCGCGGCCACCGCGCGGCGTCGCGCCGCGGGGTGCCGCGACTTTTACACAAGACCCATCTGGCGGTTTGAAGGCGTGTTGAACTCTCGAGCACCCTCTGCAATATCATTGAACACGGGGAAGAGGGCCTTACAGTAAATATTTAGAAAAACTATTTATCTACGAAAGACGAATTCACGACATAAGTAACCCCTACGTTCAGATAGCTGCAGTTCAGAAGTACCGATCGCATTTTTTACTCTACATACCAATTGACATAGACCGGTACTTGACCTTCGGAGATAAAATGCACAAGTTTCCTAAGTTGCGAATTCGTCCTTGGACACTCAACACTTTTTATAGTAACCGTAGTAGGGTTTCCTATATTTAATCATTCTTCTTTTATGTACCAATATTGATCGAAATCTGTATAGCCGCTTTTGCGTGATGTGAAGAAATCAGCAAGTATACTCCCCGGGTAGGTAGCCTGACATATATGGCGTCGTATACAAAATGAGTTGCAAACTTAACGTAACCGGATTATCCTTACGAATATTTATTTTTCGGAACGGAAGGACATTGGAATTTTTATGCATACATCATACATTATGGAATCTGACGGTCCCGGGTTCGAATCCCGGCCAGGGCAAGTGTTTGTGTGATGAGCACGAATGTTTGTTCCTGGGTCTTGGATGTTTTCTATGTATTTAAGTATTATTATTTATCTATATATTATGTATATCGTCGCCTAGTACCCATAGTATAAGCTTTGCTTAGTTTGTCTGGGACTAGGTCGATTTGTGTAAGATTGTCCCTGATATTAGGTTTTCCAGTAATCAATGCATTTAACCTAACTCACATTCACAGGTTAATTCACGATTTTAGGATCTGTGAATTTCGAAAATAAGGCGGAGTGTGGTATTTATAACATTTTACCCCCTAATTTTAACGAACTATCTAATAACATTTGCAAATTTACGAGCTACGTACTTTATATTTTTAAATTATTATTAATATTAGCCACTGATTTTAATAAAAAATAGAATAGAATAATAATTTATTGTAAGAAAGTGAGTTGTTACAACAAGGTCTTACAATAAGTACATGTCCGTCACAATCAGCCAGAGTCGGCGTACAATATTTGTCAGAGTTCCCTCTGTGCATGTAAAATTATAAAAATACATCATAACATCAGTTTCAATGTCATGCTACAGAAATAGTAATCAAATGTCAAAATATATTTATAGTTAAGTACACAAATAAATAAATAAGCACACAAACAAACAAATATGTCAGATTATTACGTTACCATATGTCTAAGTATTCAGTTAAATTTATTAAAGGGCATTGCGATCGTCAAAATGTTCATAAGGACCTACCTCATACCTAAGCGCAATTCGACGCGGAATAAATTTAAAAAGTTAAAAATATTCTGCATCTGTGGGCTCATTGTGACAAGTGTCATAACTAGAGATGGTGAAAAGCGTCACAATTCAATTTCAATAATCGTGACTCGCGTACCAGTAGTAAAAAAAACACTGTGATTTTGTTACCCACGACTAACCCTGACTTACCAGGTTAAAGTTACTTACTGGAATGTCCTGACCAGTCACAGTTACACTTTTCTAGATCACTGTGATTTTATATTGTGTCGTTATTATTACCGGCTATTTTTATAATTGCCAAAATGTATAAATCACTTTGTTCCGCCTAAAGATCACTACTTGCTAAAAATATCCATTTTTTCAAAAATTTGTGATCCCCAAATTCCATAATGTTAACGTGTTCAGAGGAGAGCCCATATCTATCCGTGATATTTCAATTGAAGTCACATTCAAAATCATAACCATGACATAATAATTTGAGTATTAAGCAAAGTCAAATTATAAATGAAATATATTGGTACCTACAGCACTAGAAAGTGCTCGGAACTTCGTTCATGGACGAGAAAAAGTCATACACCTCTTTCTTACTGCAGCGTAGACGGGTAAAAAGTGTTCTAAACCATCTGCTCCCCGCGTATCTACTTACTAAAAATAGCTGAAATCCTTTGAACCGTTCTGACGTGATGAAGCCGCAGCGAGCGACACATGCGAAAATCCAAATCGATTCAGTGGGCCTCAGATAGTCCATTACAACATGTTTTTTCAAAAATATTCTTTTTTCAACTTTATTATAGTACCTACTAGCTTCTATCCGCGACTTCGTCCGCCTCAAATTCGTTTATCACGGATAGTGGTATTTTTCCGGATAAAAAGTAGCCTATGTCCTTCCCCGGGACTCAAACTATCTCCATACCATATTTCATCCAAATCGGTTCAGCGGTTTAAGCGTGAAGCGGTAACAGACAGACAGACAGACACACTTTCGCATTTATAATATTAGTATGGAAATAGTATGGATCGTAGATACGGTAAAAAAAACGGTATGACAGACCAACCGACACATGTGTGATCCTATAATTTTGACGACCGGTTTGGCTCAGTGGGAGTAACGTTGCCTGCGAAGCTGAGGTCCTGGGTTCAAATCACGGTAAGGGCAAATATTTGTGTGATGAGCATAAATATTTGTTCCTGAGTCTTGGATGTCTTCTATGTATATAAGTAATATATCTATTAAATATATCGTCGTCTAGTACCCATAACACAAGCCTTATTGAGCTTACCATGGGCCTAGTTCGATTTGTGTAAAATTGTCCCGTAATATTTATTTATTTATAATTGATAAACCTTAAATCCATTAACCTAATATGGAATTCCTCAAAGTAAGGGCTCAATCTATCAATTGCTTGCGGATCTATAAGGGTTCCAATTTTGCATTGGAGATACAAAAGCCTAAATTGCTTTTATTTAATTCATACAAATTACTTGTTTATAATAAAATGTAGATTATCACATTGTACATACATAAGTAGCGAAATAAGTATAGACCCAGCATACATATGTATATTGGTAAAATATAATTTATGTTGCGACCGGGGCCTGCGCGATTCACGTTCGAGCCGTGTAATTGTATCTCATAAATTTCACCCACAAATAATACTGATTCGAGTGCAAATCGTTCTGAGTGATGCCGAGCACTCGTAGGGATAGGGCGCAATTGGGTCGTAAGAGTTTTATGCAATCTAACTGTTTTTTCATACTTGTACATATTATAATTGCGATACTGTGTTTATCTGTTAATATGTTTATTTATAATTCAACACACATACTCAAAAAAAAATTTTTGTATATAATTTTCCCGTTAAAATATTTACCATTTGAGAAGTTTATAAATGCAGCATTTTACTTCAAGTTATCGAAAACAGCACGACCGATCTTTGGTAGGTGGGTGCACGATTTTTGTATTTCTGGGATACAATTAAACAAAACTGTGCCCACGCACCCAATTTCATCCAAACGTTGGAGCCGTTTCCGTGACACCTACTACATACGTAAAATATTTATAATGGGCAGGTACATATACGAGTATTACCTACTACTTATTAGGTAGTAGTAAAGCTTGACCAGAAATATATGACCATGCGCCATGTTGCGGAATTTCATCTGAACTAATTTCTTACACTGGCAATAATGTTAATGATAAGTTGTCAGTGTCACTATGGCGGTTTGTTCAAATAAGAGTGAAGCGTTGTATTCATACCCCGGGGTTTCCGGAGCACGAATGATTTGCTAAAGAGTAGAGATCAATAGATAGGTTAATCTGACAAAACATCATATTATGCCTAATGAATAATTACCTCACTGTGAATTGTAAACTATACTACTTAGTATTTTAGGCTTAGTTCCAAGCCTTATTAGTTTCCAATATTTTGCATATTTCTGTACCTCACCATATACGCCAAAACACAATAATGAACCTATGCAAAAAGTGAATAAATGTCTTTTATTCATTTATGTTATGAGATAATAACAAAAAAACTATAATTATAGTAGTTCATATGATTTCCGAAATGAATAATTCATATCTTTTCTATATTTCGAACAGTTAAGCAGCGGCGTCTTGCTGTTGATATAAATTTTAACCCACTGAATGATCTTTCTACGTCGTCAGTTATAATAGGTGCATATAAAAAAAAATTGTGGCACGGTGTGTTTACAAATAAGTGGATTAAATACGTATGTAATCACGATTCAATTACTCGAATGGCGATTAAGTTATTGTGAGTGGCAATTTAATCTTGAAGGATTTAATCTTTTCAAACTTAATTTGATGAAGGTTGAATAGATTTTTGTGTTTTAAATATCATGTATTTATAAAAAGTGTTTCTGGGGACGTTATCTTGGTGGAGAACACAACTTTTGAAAGCCGTTCATTTATATAAAACGCATTTTTTTTATTTGTACTGCGTATATAGCCCCTGTAATAGTGGCTCCGTGATCAAGGTATTCAATCATTACCACCTCCTGACTATCCCGGGAAATAGAGCCCATGACCTTACCGGCGGATGGAATTGCCTTAGATTTCTTAAGATTCGAAGATGATAGCCTTTTCCAAGTCATGGACTGTTGTTTTGTTTCTGGGTCGAAACGGTGAAGCCAAGTTTCGTCCATAGTAATAAATCGAGCCAAAAACGGTCACGATCTTGATCTAACAAGTCCAAACAGCCTTGTGAAATCCTCAACTTGTTTTTGTGCGACATTGAGCATTCTGGGCACCCTGCGCTCCTTGTTTCATGCCCATGATCATGTTTAATATTATACTATTAACAGTCCCTATCGAAATCTTAACTTCTTCAGCTATACAATGAACAATAATAGTAATTGATCACTTTATCGGTTACTGCTGTGGTAGAGTACTCCGAGCGCGGGTGACCGTTAGTGCAAGTTCCTCCTCTCTCAAGCTCAGCTCACCAACCGTAGAATAAGAAGGAGCATGAACCCTTGAGGTTTCTTGTAAGTCTAAATGAACCTGATCTGCGGTAAAATTGGGATGTTGACTGTACTCAAATAAAAATAAAATTTTGATGCGAAATGGTTGTTTCTATGATATAAAACGGAAAACAAAAATTGAGTTCGATACCTTACGTGTAGTTGGTTTTATGAGCCTTTAAAGTTGGGTGGGAAAGTCCATTTTTAAAGCATGTAAATATGAATAGCTAATAATAAGACATGTTTGGCTCAGTGGGTTGTGCAACGGCCTATGAAGCTGGCGGTCCCGGGTTCGAATCCCGACCAGAGCAAATGTGATGAGCACGAATGTTTGTTCTTGGGTTGGATGTTTTCTATGTAGGTATATCGTCACCAAGTACCCATAGTACAACCTTTGTTTATAGTTTGGGACGAGGTCGATTGCTGTAAGATTGACCCTGATATTAAAAATAATAATAATAATACTACCATTGAATAACCCATGCAATGTATAGTAACTTTTATTATGGAACCGATTCGATAAACGCAAGTTTTAACATACTTGCAGAACAAAATTCTTAATTTTCCCATACAAGGTAGCAACGTGTGACGTCACACTTACCTTGGCTTTTGTATGGAGCGTTTTTTGGGAAAGTCCAAAAATGTGATTTTAACATTGTTTTATATCGGTGAGTTTTTATGAGAATAAAAAGTTTTTTTTTTTTACCAATGTTTCAATTATTGAGAGGTCGATCTATAACATAGGTACCAAAGAAAAACATGTGAACATCCCATTTGTACAGTATATTTAATTACGGCACAAACTTAAACTTTTGCCGCTCCAACAGAACAAAATAAACGTGTTTGATTTTTATAAAACCGGCCAACTGTGATTCGGACTTTGCATCGAGGGTTCCATACAAAATATACGCTAAAAACTGTCGTATCTAAATCTAGTGCTAGGAGAGCCCTACTCTTACGCAAAATGTACCCGTTGTGGATCCTTTTTAACCAACTTCCAAAAAATGAGGAGGTTATATGTTCGATAGTTGCCACCATGTTGGGATCTGATGATGGGATCCCAGGGAAATCGAGGGCAATCCTCAAATTGTATAGGCACTTATAACGTTTTTCATATATTTTCTTAAGCTATTTAAGTATTTGTATATGGTAGTCAACATCTCATCATGCTGAGCTGATGACGGAAGGTACAACTCCTTAATGGTTAAGAGTTAGAGGATAATTCTTAAAAAAAACATCTACTATAGGTAGGTATGATAAGACTGTTAGTCATATTCTTTATAGTGTGTCTCTGAGGTAGTCTCCTTATCACCAAGTCAGGATCTGATGACGGAATACCAGGGAAATCGAGAAAAACCATCAAATATTACAGGCACTAAAAATGTTTTCTATATATTTTTCTAAAGTTATTCAGTTGTTTTTGTCTGGTTGTCATCATAGACAAACTGGGCTGATGATGAAAGGTACAAATGAATATGAACTAACCAACTTTTATATTTCTTACTTCCAAAGACTCGAGATGCGTGCAAAGTGTCTCCTCAATCTTCCCATTCTGGGCTCTAAAAAATACTTTATATCACTTCTAAGATCCATCACTAAAAAGCAAAAAATAAAAATAAATTAATAAAAAAAGAACCGACTTCAAAATAAACTAAAAAGGCCATAAATAATCTTTTATATACGGTACGGATCACATTTGAATCACCTTTTGAAGTCGGTGCCAAACCTGAAGTAAATAAAGTTCTTTATTCAACAAAAATACGAATTACTATGACTAATTATATGTAGTTAGATAATAACTAAAGGCTCGCCGCCACGGTTCTTAATAGTAATAAATGAATGGTTCAACTCGTGGGTGGCGTTCAGGTTTGGCACCGACTTCAAAAGGTGATTCAAATGTGATCCGTACCGTAGGTATATAAAAGATTATTTATGGCTTTTTAGTTTATTTTGAAGTCGGTTCATTTTTATTTAAAATTTCTTATATTGGTTACTGACATAGACATACAGACAAGAAAATTACATTCCCAGATTTATTTGGTGGGTTGTGCTATAAGAGCTACAGTCATAACAACTGTAAAGTACCCTAGGACAGCTGGAAGTATCCTATATATATATGGATACACCTTTTTTAATGACTGTATCTTTGGATTCCGTTGACTTAGAAGCTTGATTTTTTTATAGATTCAATGAACGGCAGATATAGGTATTTAATGTTTATTTCAACTTGATATCTCTTGGTGTTTCTGAGAAAAGGGGTCTTAACGGACAAGACAGACAGACATACGAACGGACAAACGGACTACAAAGTGATCAATGATCATACAAGGGTGCCGTTTTTTCCTGTTTTAAAAAGGAACCCTAAAAACCAAGCTAAGTTATTTTCTTAATTATTATTAACTATGACTATTACTCGTATATGGGCTAAGCCTGTAAGAATTATTTTATTTTATTACTACAGAGTTTATATACCATACTCATTACTTATTGAACACCCCTTATACATGTTTTAATTGCTTATTGAAAGTAATAATATGACCTCATACGTACGAGTACATAGGTACTGGACAATCATTGATTCTACTTTTAAATCCAGCATTTTATGGGACATTTCTATTTAGTCTTAGGTATGCTCCATTTTCTGAATTCTTTTTAGCAATGTTATGGGACATTACATAGTATTTTAGTCTAAATACCAAATTTCATTCAACTCGTTAGAGCAGTTTCTGAGAAATAAATTACGTATCGACACTGGAATGACTATAAATAGTCATTCCAGTGTTTATTAGTCATTCAAATTTGACTAACGTGCATTTATAAAACTTTACAGGAGAGCAAAATTAAAAAAAATTTTTTGGAAAAAAAATCATAACTTTTTTTTTTGTTTCATTATACGATAAAATGATGTATTAACGAGTAGAAGATAATTTTGATGCAAATATAACTATTATTTCTATTTTTCGATATTTAATTTATTTTAGAAATAAACTGCACAGCTGCAGGGTTAAATACCATTTTTAGCATTTCTGTTAGTAAGGATACTAAATTAAAGTGAGTGTTAACTACAAACGTTTTACCAAAACAACGCCTAACTATACGAATAAAACAATAGTATACTCGAACTAAAGGCATAACAGAACATTTTCTTCATTATGTAAATCGAGTATTAATGCTTAAGGGACACTTGCACTATAAATAAATCCTTTTTTAGTTTTGATATCATAATGCAAACTGGAATTACAATTTTCTGGTCTTAAATTGAGTTTTGTTCCTCCATATCTTTCATTAATTAAATAAATTTGCATATTTATAGTAACAAATAACTTCAAAATAGACGGGGAATGGTGATCTACTCAGTGAAAAATAAAATAGCGGTTTAATGGTACAATGTTTATCAATAGCAGCAAATTACGTTTTTTAACTGGTAGGTAAATTATCTTCATCTTCATCATCAGTTTTCATAAGGACCTCAGGTAGTTATATATTGGCGTTTATATATGGTGGCATACAGTTGTTGGTCCTATTTGTTTTATCGCATAACTAATTTTCTCAGAATAACGTAAGGCATAAGCTTTGTTCCGTATATTTTTGATTTGCCGAAATTGTTGTTCCTAATATAGTTTGTCCTAAATACTATTTGTCCTATCGTTTGTTGGTTCAATTGCCAAACTAATAATATGCATAATTGTGACATTGATTTGACTTTTTAGCAAGCATAAGTTCACCTCCGAGATACAATGCAAATTTTGGGAGCACCCACGAGTTGAACATTCATAAAATACCCAGAACTCAAAAAAATGCAGAATCATGGCATAACAGAATTAAAATATTATTCGGGGCAATCATCGCGTGGAATTCTATCGTATATCGAATCAATTAATTACGAAGCTGAAATTCATACACGCAAAAATTCGTAAACTAGTATGTGGAATGCTTCCACGAGCTAAAAAACGTAAGTATACAACGGCAATTGATCGTACGAACAATGTTTTGTTAAATAAAAGTAAGTAATATAAAAAAAATGATTACCTGGTAAGCAATAGTCAATAACATTATTTGGAGTAAACCTGTTTCTAATTAAACATACGCAGTACGCAGTACCTTATACGCACATACCATTTTGGAATGATTTTTTTAAAGGTGGGAGATGTGAGCGTGCCGCTCTGAGGGACGCAAGGTAACTAACGAATCTAAGTAGAATAGAATCTAGATGGCTTAAAAAAAGGTATTCTTTTAATGCGGGAGAAGGAAAGCGAGTTGACCAAGCCCCGCGCGCGGGGCTTTTATTTCCGCTCTGAAGGAGGCAAGGTACCTAACGAATCTAAACAGGCTAAACTAGGGGTGATTAGAAGGTTTCTTTTAACCCTCCCCCTCTCCCTTTTTTGTGACACTATACTTACCATCGCTTGGGTGCTGCAATTGTAGCCATTTTAATGAGGCAAATATTTCTTAGGAAAATTAATATTAGGAATACTACGTTTTAGGTAATTCGACTTTCAAGTTATCAATATTAGGACAAATATGTTTTAGAACTTTTAAATGTGTACGCGTAAAAATGTATAGGATAAACGACTAGTATGCTATTCAACATTATGCCAAACATTCTCGGCCAAAAAATGTTAGAACAGTAAACATCATGCGATAAGACGGGAACCCAATAAACCCTCTTAACTATTACTTAACCAGAATAATTGCTATAATTATATAAGAGCATAATATTATGTACCATTGAAAAAACAAGCCAATACTATAGAAAAATTGCCATCTCCCGATTTTTTTCGTCCATAGAAGAACTACAATGTGTGACAAATTGCAATTTTCGTGCACAAGCCAACTTTTGCCCGCCCAGCAAAGAATTTTGCATGATAATTTTATTTCGGTTAGTGCGAAAAACAGTCATTTTTATGTTATATCTGTAAAATGAATGAATGAATGAATGAATGAATGTCTTTATTTACTTAAAATATGGTACACAATAAATGGTATTAAGTGTAATTATAAAAGCTTACATGTCTAGCATGAAGTAATAATTTAATGTTAAATTTAATGTAAAAATGTCGAATTACAATATCAAATATTAAATCTGTGTCAGAATGAAATAATAATAATAATCTAAAATAAAAACCTACCCTAAGAATTAAAATAAATAAGTGAATAATAATCTAATTCATACAATTTGACAAGTACTCTTGAACTGAGTAATAACTATTATTCATTACAAAAATATTGATTTTCCACTTAAATTTCCGTATGTCACACTGTTTTATATATTTTGGTAGTTCATTATAAATTTTAATCGCCGAGTGGAAAGCATTTCTTTTTACTAGTGAGAGGCGGGCTATAGGAAGGTACAGATTTCGTGCACCTCTAGGGCGCAAATTAAACACATCGGCGATAGTTTTAAACATTTTCAGATGTTCCTTAACAAATATACAAGCTTCCTTGATATATAAGCATGGAAGCGGTAATATGCGCAACTTTTTGAATAGAGGTTTCCACGACTCCATATGTCCCACTCCACACAGTGTCCTGATACATTTTTTCTGAGCCTTAAACGCTCGATCAGCGTCTACAGAATTCCCCCAGAGTAGGAGGCCATGCCGAAATATCAAAGACACGTAGGCATGGTATACAGCAAGAGCGGCTTCCCGAGACGTTACACGTATGCATATATAAATTTATTAATTTTACTACATATAACTTCTACGTGTTCTTTCCAATTCAGATTTTTATCTAGTATGAATCCCAGAAATTTTGTGCTGTTAACTTCATGAACTGTTTGACCTTCATGGATAATATTTGTAAACTTATGCAGGTTGGCTCTAGAGGACTGAAATTCGATGAGATTTGTTTTGCTTATATTACCTAACCTATTTCATAATAAATACCTACAACATTCGAGTAGTATAGGTATTTGAGAATTTCGTAGGCTATAATGCCTACTAAACTCCGTGTTTGTTAATACGAACATACATTTAGGTAAACAAAAATAATTTATCAAAACCAGACGCGACGCACTCCGCAATTTAATCATGTGACTACAGATATGTAGTGAATTAAGTTTGGCCATGGTATTTTTCTGTCAAGCTATATTTTTATATTTCTATCACAAAAAAACTACAGTACTTAAAAACGATTTACACAGAAGTATGAATACCAGTTAAACCGCCAAAATACGATGGCAAAACTTTATTCACTATACATACTACAATCTGCACAAGTAGGTATTTACACTCCCGAAACACAGGCGCGGAAATAACGACCTTCGGATACAGTCATACAACTCAACTCTGCCTGCTCGCATGCGCTTCCGATCGCGCTCGTTTATTAAAAATATTTACAAATAGGCATCATTTGTGAATTATTACCTACTCTGTGCATAAATATAAAACTTAAGTGTGTCTTCATTGGTTCACGCAGTTAAGACAGTTAATGTATGTAATTGCATCATTTATTTCAAACTCGCCCCAAATGCGCTGAGAGTAAAAGACCCTCAATCAACAAAATTTGGCACATAAGTCGACACTCGAGGGATCGAGCAGCTCTGAGCGACGTCTAACGAGTCGGACCTTTCCTTTGTCCTTGAAAAATATTAACGCTTCCAAGCAGTATTTTATTTTTATAGTGCCTAACAAACATAAAACTACATGCACCCTATTTTTTTAAATCACTTATAATAATAAAACTATATTTTTTCTGTCCGAATATTTGACTAACGAAACAAATGTTTAAAAAACTAATAAGGATAAAATGATTAAACGCCGGATGTAATACTATAATTTTTTAGACTATTGGCGTAAATACCATGAAATTGTAATTCACTAGTTGGGATAAACGACTAACGTGCAAATTCCAAGTATCACGATTCTAGAAAAAGGTCTAACCTCCACTAAAGATATTTTTTGACTCCAGTAAAATGGCTATTTACCCTAAAGGAACTAAATTACAGATATCCAAAACTGCTAAATGAACAAAAATAAAATAACGTTTTAGCTTACGGCCATGTTTTTGAAATCTCTACAAAATACTGTTTTTTTAGGCAAATGGTTTTTAGTAAATGCACTTTTTCTTAATTGCTAACAAGCCAAAAAAGTCTTCCGATTGACTCCAAACCCGGCTCATTAGACGCAGAAAAAATCGCTAATTTCAACGATGTATATAACTCAATTTGCCCAAAAATGGTCCGTTAGTCAATTAGTCGTTCCAGCGTCGATATATATATTATAAACATAAATCGTTAAACTATTTATACAAATTGCCCGTAACTTCAGCGGAGAAAAAAATCATAACCCTCTTATTTTCGTCAGCTTAGTCGAGTAAAAAGTTTCCTATAACCATCTAAAGATGCTCAGCAACCCGTGTACCAAAAATTGTTGAAATCCGTTTAGCCGTTTTGGCGTGATGAAGCCACAACGATTCAGAGACCTTCAGAAAGCCCATCAGTATTACATATTTTTTAAAATATCTTCAATGTACAGTATTTCATTTCTGACAACTTTATAATAATATAGATGATATATTAGTCGTATATCATCGTCCTTGCTTTTTGTAAACCTACCTTAAATACCGTATCCCTATTTTACCTGTTTTGAGATAAATCAGGGATTACTCATACGAAGTTGCCTTTCCGGCATTTTTGTTATGGTATACGGGTATACGACCCCGGCTCCCCGAGCTGCTACTGGCTCATACATAGTCTTCCGGGACAGTAGTATCCTAAAACCCTTTCTCCTGTCTAAATTCGTACAATTCCTATCTTTACCCTGTTATCCTTCCGCCTATTCCGCCAATCCATGCCGTGCCGATGGATGCATGGAGAGGCGAGTTTAGTCGTTAGCGTGCCGAATTGCCCTGGGACTGGTGACTCCAGAATAAGGCTAAACCCTTACCTGGTACGCGGGGCTCTGCTGGGTTCGAATATTTTATCCCTAGCTGCTCGTGGGAACGTAATGAGTTTCAATAATTTCAAAAACCATAATGGCGGCGATGTGGTTCGCAACCCATCACGTCTCGGTCCCAGCAGGAGCGGAGGGTGGGCTATGGAGAGCCGCTTTGCTAAGAGGAATGAATGATAAAATAGATGAAGAACGTCAGATGATGGATGCGAGAAATATTGATATTCTGTGTCTGAATGAGACAAAGCGAAAGGATTGTGACAGCACAAAACACGGCACCTACACAGCGTATTGGTCAGGTGTAGTAAGTGCCACAAGAGGTTGCCAAGGTGTGGGTGTTATTTTGTCGAATCGAATGGCTGATTGTATGACTGAATATGAGTGTGTAAGTCCTAGACTCCTCTGGGTTAGATTCAAAGTGGGTCTCACCCTTACTTTTGTTCTTGGTGTTTATAACCCTACGGACGTTGGTGTGAGCGGATCCACTGAAACTAATAAGGAACAGGAGGAGTTTTGAGATTGCGTGAGAGACGTTTTGAAGATTTGTAAGGATAATAAACGGATTGTGATGCTAGGAGATTTTAACGGGTGGGTTGGTGTGAAGCGTGATGGATATGAAAAGGTTCTTGGTAAGTTTGGGGACGAAAGAGTTAATAAAAACGGAAAAAGGCTGCTTTAACCGGTTATCGGTTATTTTTAGATCATTACCGATAGAATACCCGGTTATGAAATTTTACCGGTTATTGCATTCCCTAATTGAGAGGCATGATCGGTCTGAAATTGGGTGACAGGATCAGAAATACCGTGATAAGGGAACGTTGTGGTGTGACAGAAGATGTAATAACTCGAATCGACAGAGGCCAAGACGAATGTTTCGCGATCAAATTGGAGACATTCTGAAAAAAGGCCAAGTGAAGAGTACTCTAAACCGGCGAGCATGCATGAAGAGATGTTGATGAAGCGGCAGGAGGAAGGCAAGTGGAAGGAGGTAGTCTGCCTACCCCATTGGGAAAAAGGCGTGATTGTATGACTGTATGTATGAGATATGTACAAGGAAATTGGTACGAAATTACATTAAAAAAAAGGAATCTAGAGTCTGTGCGGAAAGAGGAGTCAAAAACCGTACTTTAGCTTTTAAACCTTAATGCTGGCAAAATTGTCCTCATGGACAGAAGCTAAAACTAAACTTTAAACATTAAACTGAAAAACTGAAAAAGAGAAGAGTCGTAGCAGAAACGGGAACTAACATTATCGAACCTTAGACACCTGTGCTATAAAAAATAAACAAACTTGTGTCATTTATATGTCATTGTGTATTTTAATATGCAAAACCGCAAGGTTTATGTATAAAATAATGTCAAAACGCGGTAAAACCGTACACACTTAAACAAGAGAAATTATATTAATATAACTCGGTTTTGTCAGCGGGGAAAAATGCTGCTAAAAGCCCCACTATCGACTTACAAAAAGTCACAGAATGAGTGTCCGCTATGACGGGTATTTATGTTTTATTAAATATTAAATTACTACGTATTTAATTGTACCCCTAAGTAATTATTCTCCAACACAAGATCGGTAAGTATATTCATTCAAAATATAGTTATATACAGATTATTTATTTTAAACATGAATCAATCCTTCATGTTCTTTAAATAACTGACAAACTAAAGCCAAAACCAGCCAAAAACATAAAATAGCACTCGCACGCCCCCAAATCCTGCGACTGTTCTCTTTCCGCACAGACTGTAAGATTGCTATCCCTGGTAACAGTAATCACTTGTCCGAAGCTGGTTTTTCATATTCATTCCCAGAGCCGTCTCGCGTTCGAGCTCTAAGCATTAGCATAAACATTTCACACAAGATAAATAGAGTGAAATTACAGCGTTATAAATAAATTGTTGTGAGGATATTATGTGCCGGGTGGTTATTACTGTCCGCTGTGCGACGCGACAGGCGATTTGCGCAATAAGGCATTCTAACCGCTCACGCCCTTCAATGCTCATAAAAATATGACTTGATAAGTAAGAAACATATTTTTTTAATAATTCGTCCAACAAACTAATTGGTTATATAAAACCTGTCTTATGCGAGTTCGGTTATATAACTGTTGTGTAGATGTGAATAGACAACTAAAACGTTGTGTAACCGTTACTCCTAACCTACTAATACGACAACGTTATACAACAGTTACATAAAAGGGTTCCTTTAACCAGCGATGGTGGTATACATAACCTTTTATGTAACCAAACCGTCGCTAAAATGTTATTTTTGGATCCGTATATAACAGAAGTATTTTAGTGGTGAACTACGAACCATTATATAACGTAAGCGTTATTTTTCAACCTTTACATAACTTTAAGCGGACCTAAAAACTACATACAGGTCCATCATACACAGTGTGTTAAAAACTAACTTCCATTTTGTTTGTCATCTACACATTTGTTGTTCAAATATTTTCAAGAATACAATACAATGGATTTAGATCAATATAAAAAGCGAAAACAAAGTGGGGCTTTCAAGCGGAAAGTAAGAAAAACTTTTAAGTCACTGAAAGCTGGCCCGTCGACATCAGCGAATTCTGTGCCTCAACAAGACGGGGGCTGAGAGGAAATGATGGTTACAGAAAATGGTTACGTATATATTTTATTTTTAATGACCGTTCGACTGAATGTTTTTTTTTTACGTATGTCCACCAATACTTTACTCTGCCAATTGAGGACCCATTTAAAAAAATATTTTTTGCGTTCAAAATAGTATACCTACTCGTCGGGTGGTTCCATTGTCACCATGTTGGGATCTGATGATGGGATCCTGGGGAAATCGAGGGCAACCCTCAAATTTTAGAGCCACTTATAATGTTTTTCGTGTATTTTCTAAAGCTATTCAAATATTTGCGTCTGAAAGTCAACATCTGATCACGCTGTGCTGATGCTAAAGGTACAACTCCTTAATTTAGTAGTGAGAGGATAATTATTTTAAATATTATAGGAACGTTAAGACCGTTAGTCGTATCCTTTTTAGTGTACTCCTGAGGTGATTCCATTGTCACCAAGTCAGGATCGGATGATGGTATCCCAAGGAAATCGAAGGCATTTCTCAGTCTTGTACTAACAATGATTTTCATGTATTTTCTAAAGTTCCATCGTCATCTCATGATGATGAGCTGACAAGTATAACTCCTTAACGGTTAGGCGATAATTCTTTAAATATTATATGTAAGTTAAGACCTTTAGTAGTATTCTTTTTAGTGTACTCCTGAGGAAGTGCATTTATATTTAAATAACTAAAAGCAAAAAATAAAAATGTTTAAATGAAAAAATAACCTTTTTCAAAATAAACTAAAACTTTACTTCAATTTATTTACATAATAAAATTATATATATCAGAATAAGTACATCTGTTTTGAGTGAATCTTGCTAGATTACACAATCAAGTAATATGACAACAGTATTAATGTCTCAGGTTTGTTTACATCTTAATAGGATAATCACGCTCCTTGGAAAATAAGTATACCTATTTTTTTTTCTAGAATTGGTTCCGTTAGTGATACCTAGTAGTTACCCAGACAAAAAGTAATACTAAGGCATTACTTTTCCAATCCAATTTCTTCTGAAATTACACACACACGTTTGACGACAATGTTTTATTTTTATTTATTATTATTTTACCGGCGTCGACAGTCATCGTATTTCCACACATGATACATCGCACCAAGGCTATCCACCGACAACGTAGCTACTCCCTGCAACTTGCAGGATTACGTTTATTCATCGTATTAAGGAAACCGAAAACAAGCACGACAAGTTAAAAAAAGTTTGTAATATGCAGATAGCTATTGTTTAGGTTAGGATCAACAATGAAGAGTATTTGATTTTTTCTAATATCTAAGGAAATCCTGTCAAAATTTCCATTTTAGTGACGAGATTTTATTGCCTATAGATTTTATTTTTATGAACATCCGTCAACTAAGTACTCGCCGATATGATTCTAAAGAACCCTAATTCGGTAGGATTGCGTTATTTTATTACAGAGTTCTCATGACCACACCACTATTCGGCTCCACAACCACATCAGCTCGATGGTATCATAATATTGACTTCTTATGCCAACTTTTAGCTCAATCGAAAACCGGGAAGTGGATCAAATTTAAGTTGCAAACTTTGATAATGGAAACCGGGACAGGTGAAATTAAATAAAAGCTTGTAAAAAAAGAGGATGAATGTCGAATCCATTGGTATTTTTATTTGGATCAATGTGTAAGGTGTAAAGCAAGTCCTAGTAAGCAGTGCATCGGTTGGCGCGCAACCCGCCATCCGCGCATCCATATCCCCGGTCACTCGCACCCAACAGCCTGTCATTAATTTTAGTATTTATAAACATAAAATATGATTTCCCCGTCAGTTCAAATTTATTTATTGTACAAAAGCAACGAGCCGGCCGGTAACGTGTAATTTTTATCGTATTAGGGATGAATCCTTGCTAAACATTTAATATATTGTTGCGAACAATAAATACAATAGTTGCCGTGGAGAATTATGATTGATATGACGTCGGTTTATTTATCTCGCGGACTCATGTACCCTTGGAACTTGTACTGACAATAAGAAAGGTACTTTCCTGTAGTTAATGTAAATTTTGCCACGGTTACAGTTAAATCCTAATTCATAAAACTTTTAAACAAAAAAATAAAACCGACTCCAAAAAAACTAAAAAGTAAAAAATAACGCCATAATTCAGTTTTTTCAAATTACTTACAAGTAACCGTTTGTATACTCAATCTATACAGTATATACAATTAATCTTATTTTGGCGTCGGTGCCATATAAAGAATGTGTAAAATATTGAAAATTGACGATTTTAGTAACTTGTGACACGATGGCACCGACTCCAAAATAACATTAATTGTATATACTGTATAGATTGAGTATACAAACGGTTACTTGTAAGTAATTTGAAGAAACTGAATTATGGCGTTATTTTTTACTTTTTAGTTTTTTTGGAGTCGGTTTTATTTTTTTGTTTAAAAGTTTATTTATTTTACACTTTTTAGTTAATCGTTACTTAAAAGTGTATCTCGTGACGATTCGAACAAGCCCAAACACGGCTAGGATACATTATTTTATTGCATAGATCTGGTGCCTACCTTCCGGCTCCATCTTCAAATCAATTCGATGGTACCATTCTCATCAGGAATATTTAAATTTGTGACTATGAAGTTGCTTAGCTAAATTAATCAAGATATTTTGTCGCCACCCGTAAATCATTTATCATTGAGTAGTTCCGATGGCATTCTGTGTATGCCTACAATATTTGAGGAGTTCCTTCAATTCCTCATGGATTCCATCATCAGATCTTCACCAAAATTAAATGGGACTAACTAGAAAGTACCTTCTATAAAACAAAAAAAAAATTTTGAAATCGGTCAAATAGTCTTTGAGTAATCGGTGAGCATCCATAAAAAAAAAAAAAAAAAAAAACATCCCGTCGAATTGAGAACCTCCTCCTTTTTTTGGAAATCGGTTAAAAATACGCGGACTACATCTTTGAACACTAATTTTTAAGCTTCAGGCGATATCTATTAAAAGTTGTGTCACTTTGAAAAAGTTAGACAATTTGAAGGTAATAGAATCGACAAATATTGTTATAGTTATTTTTTGTATGTTTGTTTGTGTCGGTGTGGCTTCATCTTTGTATGTTTGTTTGTGTCGGTGTGGCTTCATCTCGTCGCACCAAAACGTTAACACATTTCAACACGGATGATTGCAACTATTTTTTGTTCACGGGTTATAGGATATTACGCTGAAGAAAAATATTGGACATGATTTTTTTCTGCTTTACTAACGAAGTGCCCAACCTTCTAGTTATTTAATAAAATGCGTATTGAAGTCGCTTCGGTGACATTTGAGCCAACCAGTTCTATATAAATAGAATTATCATAACTATAAGTACCTAGCATAGAAAGGTATAGGTACATTTACATTTGGACATTGTACAGTACGATGTAGAATTACAACATTCGTATACCTCAAAAATATTAACATTTCTGTATTTTGCGATTATGACAGTTGATATTTGATATATTACTTATTTTTGTCAATTTTACAATAGTAAAGGTTTATTTTTATAAGTCCACTAAAATATTAAATTCATATCTCTATCTAAATTTACCTCGAATATTAGTTAGCATTATTGCTCATTTAAGCAAAGTAATCAAATGAAACCATTACAATCTGATAGAAAATATCCCAGGACGAGAATTCGCGCTCTTAACAAAACAATACTAATCAAGCAGAAATCGAACCCGGGACCGATAACCTCAGAGAAAATTGGACAACGAAATATTTGGGCGAACTACCTCGTCGCCTTAATGCAGAACCAGAAATGTGTACACCATACATAAATCCTCTATATATTAAGTCTACTCGAGGTGTAGAGCCATAATACACGAAGTAAACAGAGCCATACTATCGAAGAGTAACCCTAATTGTTTTTTTATCAACATATTGCTCTAAAATCTTTATGTAAATAACGATTCAAAAGTGCTTGTAGCTGGACCTACTTGAATAAATAAAATTTTGACTTTGACTTTGAATATATTTTTAGCCAGTTTTTTACGATTAATAAAACAGAACGTTAAAAAATGTAAGTAATTGTTTAGATCCATATTATAAATGCGAAAGTAATGCTGACTGTCCGTTTTAATCTCATGCTTAAACCTGTGAACCGGTGAAGACGAAATTTGGTGTAGAGATAGTTTGTGACACCGGAATCAACTTAGTTTTTATCTCAGGAAACCGCAGGTTGTTTTCGTATACAACGTGTTACATTATTTTCCATAAAAAAATTAATAAGAATATTATACAACACAACAAATGTGTGGTAACAAATAAGTGGAATAAATTTCCGCCTGCAGCATTTCCGGACCGATGCTACCTTCAAGCCTTCAAGAAAAGAACACACTCCCACTTTAAAGGCCGGCAACGCATTTGTGACTTCTCCGGTGATGCAAGTGTCTATGGGCGACGGTGATCGCGTACCATCAGGCGACCCGTCTGCTCGTTTGCCTCCTATGTCATAAAAAAAACACAAAACGGGGCGTAATCGCGTATGAATATGATTTATTTATTTTGGTAATTCTTCGAAGTTTCGGACGTCGCTTTACCTCCACAGTCTCAAAGGAATTACAGAGGCATCAACATCTTGAAGTGCAAGTTCGTTGAGATAATGAGTGAAAATCTTGTAAGTTTAAGTGGATGAAAAAGAAATATTGATTAAACCCGAATATAGCGCCAACCCTAATGTACATGTCACGTCAATGAAACTGCATTTTCACTGATTATTTTTACAGCAGATAAAAACTGCCTCGTTTCATAATTAAAAAGGTTTCCAATCTCAATAGAAGGAAATGTGACTGACTACTTAAAGTACAAGCGTCTTAAAAAAACGGGAGCGAGGTTATATATCCAACAAGACGGAGCATACTTTAAACCGCTCCTCTAAATTATTTAGTTGAGAAGGCTCCAAAATTAGAATGTTATTGAGGTTCTCTAAAATTTTAAAACGAAACTGTTTTTTATAATTAAGTAGTATTTTATGGTTCTTATCACATTTAACTCTCAGACAAAATTAAGTAAGAATGTAAATAACATTCTGTAAAACCTATTTATGTGTTTTGTTTTTGTTTTTAGGGTTGCGTTTCAATGATGATTATTTTATTTTCTATCCAGTCTCTTTTTTTTTGGGACATACTATAGGTTTCAAATATTTTCAATAGAGTCTTTACAAGGGACCATTTAACCCCCTCTCTGGTTTAGGGTACTTTTGTAAAACCCTGTAAAAAAAGGTGTACTTAAGTAGTTATACTAAGGCGGATTTAATGATTAAACGAAATAGGTTTTGTTGTAATACTGGTTACTTCAAGTAGTTGGAAATTTGAAAAGTATAGTCAATTTTATAATTTACATTAGACTTGGAATCGCGATTGGTTTTAAGCTTTATACCTTTAATAAGTAATTAGTTTATATACTTAATACCTCACCATGCATAGTGATAGCGATGAGTACACTAAGTCGACTAAGTACTAAGAGATGTATCCACTTTTATACCTTAATGCATTGGTCCAAAAGTGGACAATCAATTCGCAACAAATAGTTTGTACCATCCAGAGCGCTAAATATATCGCAACGCATCTTTATAATTGTATGTGATATGTATATGTTTGATGATATAGGTATTTATCGCTAGGATGTTACAGACTATTTGATGCTGACTGTACAAGTAACCGACCGACTACAGTAGTACTCCTGATAATCAACGCTAGTTGCGCCATCTAGTGTAGAATGGTGGCACCATTTGGAAAACTAGACGATTTACGAACCTTAACTTATCTTTATTACGTTTATGGCGGAAAGGGGGCGCCTATGTCTTTCTAAGGTGCTAACTGCTAACGTATAGTCAGCTGCAAAGTAACCCTTCTGCAGATGGCCGTACATTCAGGAAAGTATATAATTACATTATATTGATATAGGCCTGGATGAAATTTCTATATTTACTAAGCCTGAAACGAAAATATTTATACCTAAGGATAGCCTGAACTTTGTCAAAATTGGGTTATTGGAATATTCATTACCAACAGGAAAAACTAACAGGAAAATATTGTTTTAGAAAACAATAATACGAAGGGTTACTCGAGAATCGTACGAACCTATCATTAAGTTGATAAAAAAGTTTGTAAGGTTTTATTTAGTTAAAGGCGTCTGTGATGGTGGAGGGTGCTTTACAGAAAATATATCAGTGCTTAATTAATTTAAATAATCCTTTCAATCTGTGTCATAAAACAAGTGAAATTTTAGTTTTTGAAATTAAAGCAGACCATTAAAAAACATTACTTAATACAGTTTTAAAATATTTTACTAAGTGTGTTTTACCTCTCATTGGCAATTTGTAATATTCAAGATATTTTCCATCGTGTATATACACAGGATCTCCCACGGCTATGCGACATGAAGGGAAAGTACCTACCTTAAATATTGTAGATAGGATATTTTTCCGAGGGCAGGCAGTATTATCATTTTCTTCATAAGTTCTAAAAATTGCTTGCTTCGTCGGAGAATCGAACCGACCAAATGTGAAATAAGAACCACCCGTATTTTAATGATGTCAATTGAAAAGATAAACAATTATGAAAAATCCTCCTAAGTAACAGTATTATTAAAATAAAGAAAACGTGAACTGTTTGATTGAAATTTAAGATAATTATAGGCAAGGAATTTTTAGGACGTCCTTGAATAAAGTATTCATCATCAGCACCATCATTTATAAAATAGGACGCCCACTGCTGGACACTGGCCTCCTCGATAGATTTCCACGTGGGCCGGGTAGAGGCGACCCGCATCCAGCGAGTCCCCGCAACCCTAACCAGTATTACTTACTTAAAAAAAAAATGTCACCATTTAGTACACACTGTATAGTAAATTTTGCTGATCGCATATCATAAAAAATCTGATATTTATTTATTTATTTATTTATAGACAGGAAGGGAGCACAAACAATTACATTCATTTTTATTTTTATAGTTTTTTTCGTTTACGGAACATAATGTTGATATGGTCCAAGTGCTTAAATGCCGTTGCCGTGGTTATCATATCATTCACCGACTACCCCGTGGTCTCTATACCGGTCTGTCTAATAGGTAGGTAGTGCATAGCATAGTCTCGTTTATTGCAGTTGCCATAGTACAGGTAACGGACAGAGGCGCAAATGCGTACTAGGTACGTACAATAAGTCAACAACTCACACTAGAGTAGATGCATTATTGTGAAACGGGTTGGATTTCTTAGAGTAACGGGCGTTAACTGACAAAACACATTTAATGACTACATAAATTAGCTACAAAAGTGAAAACCTGGAAGCTGGCCTATCGTACAGACTAACTTAAACTTTTATATTGAGTTAAACCTTGCTAGTTAAATTTGACACACTTCCAGGTTTTATATTGAGCTATAATTTGGCATACTTATGTATGTTGGATGACAAAGCAATATTATGATAAAATCAATACTGTGGTCAAAGGAACTTTATAACAAAATAACGCCATCCTACCGAGTGTGGGCTCTTCATGAACGTCCCAGTGTAGTAGTTCAAATAAAAGTACAGTCGGAAAAAAATTTACTGTCGTAATTAAATTAAGACAGACACTTATTATTAAGTTCGTTGAATCGAATGTGTTAAGCCACCCAGCAAGAAGAAAACTATTCATAAAAATGTATAATTATACTCAAATTAGTTTCAACCTACCTTTTTTGTTGCGTGTCTGGTGAGATTGGCGACAAACGTTGAGCGTATCGTATAAGCCATTAAAATATTCCTAATTACTTTAGTTCTTGAGATAGGTATGTTCGTCTACGGATATCATCACTTAAACCATGCAATGGAGTCCCCATTTAGCAGTACTTGCAGGTAAATTAAGTTCAGCAGCTTACGCTATTAGAAAAATTAGACAATTGACCAATGATGATACTGCTCGCTTAGTATATCATAGTTATTTTCATAGTATCATGTCATACGGTATTCTGGTTTGGGGCAAAGCAGCTGACATACAGACTATATTTGTGTTACAAAAAAGAGCGATTCGTTCTATATATAACTTGAACTCCCGTGAGTCCCTAAGAGAACTTTTTAAAGACATCAAGATATTAACCGTAGCGTCCCAATATATTTATGAGAATATTATTTATGTTATTAAGAACCTAGAGTATTTTACTAAGAATTCAGATATCCACAATTTTAATACTAGAAATAAAACCAAAATCGCTATTAGAAAGTTCCACGTTCGTAAATTAGCCAAATCATTCGTAGGGCAATGTATACATTTTTATAATAAGCTACCAGATGATGCTTTAAAATTATCGTTTCCAGCTCTCAAAAAGTACTTAAAAGAGTCTCTAATGGCAAAGGCTTATTATAGAGTAGAGGACTATTTAACAGACAAAAATGCATGGCCCTAAACAGACACCAAATAATTTACTTTTACCGGGACACGGTTCTTAAAAGGTGGCATATCAAACGTATGTAAGTTGTTTGAAAAAAAAAACACTATTATGCTTTTTTATATTCTATTTTTTTTTACTTTTATAAGTTTTGATACGCTTTCTTGAAGAACTACGCATTGAGTTTATATACTCAAAACATATATTTAGGATAGGCTAAGTACAAATATTGTAATAGATATAAGAGTTATTTCGAAAAAATGACTGACTGTTGAGTTTGTTTCGGCTTTCTTCTCTTCAGTGGTCTCCTCTTGGGAAACGCCGTAGAGTCAGGCTTGTAAAAGAGCCCTTGTGGCCTACTTACAGAATAAAGATCATTATTTCATTATTTCAATCAAATCCGAGAAGACATTACGTGTAATTTTTTTACACAGCAGGAGAGTCAAAAATAACGAAATCTATACTATTATAAAGTTCTATTAATTAATTTAAAAAAAAATACATTAAAAATATTGTAACAGACTATTTGGAGGTCACTGAAAGGAAAAATGGCTTCACCAAGCGAAAACGGCTATACAGATTTCTTCTATTCTTGGTACACGGATAGCTGGGCATCCCCAGATAAATAATACTTTTTACTCGTCTACGCTGAAGAAAAAAAGAGGTTTATGATTGTTTTCTCCTCCACTGACGAAGTTGCTCTTTTTTAGGATTCTGTAGCCAGTTTCGTCATGTCCGTCCGTCCGTCCTTCCGTATGTCACAGGCTTTTTACGCACAAAAGCTGCATGATGCGTTATTGATGAAATTTAGAGTATAGGTGTCTTGTATAAGCCGCTACTTAGTTTGGTAGCTAATTAATAAAAATATGTATTTCTAGGGGGGGCGCTTCATACATGTAAACAAAAGTGGAAAAAAAATTCAACAAATGTCACAAGGGCTTTGGGGTCAAGCTATGCTGATGCGATGAAGCATGGTCCGACATGCTCTTGGCCGGTTTTTTTAATTATCTCTTAACTAAGATATTCTGTGGTTCACATCATTCACTTTTACGTCATTCTGACATTAGTGGTTTAATGTAATTAAGTTCTCAAGCAGGGCCGGATTTAGGGGAGAGCATCCGGGGCTAGGGCCCTGGGCCTCCACAAAAAAGGGTCTCAACAATAGACTTCTTAGCAAGTACAAAGCGATACCGAATTTTGAATAACAAATTATCAGAGAAAAAGAGCGGCCAGTTTTACATCTTGAAAAACCTTAGCGATGATGGGACAAAACCGTCTGTAGAAGCTTTCTCTCCAGCCGATCTAGCACAACTTTCCGCGACTACGCTTGTCGCACGACACAACATCGCCCGTCTTTCTCGCAATGTATTGAAAGGAAAGAGAGAGACAATCTAACTACAAAAACAATTGCATTGCACATGACATGATAGTCATACAAAATGAATTTAGTTAGTCAGGGGGGTGGCAGAATAATAGCGTCGGTGATCAATAGGGGTGATGAAAACATTTTAATAATAAGTCCGTATTGTAGATTAATAAAAAATATTGGACACGTATATTTTCTTTTTTAACTTAATCAAATAATAAAGGAGATACATTTAATATTTTCTTCTGTTTCCGCGATTATTACTCATTGAAATAAAACAATTTAACGGATTATATCGCGTATATTATCTCATTTTAGTTCCCGACGTTTCGGAAGCTTTCCAGCTTTCCATGGTCACGGGAGGACTGAGAAAAGATGTATTTTCCTCTGTCAAAGTTACAATTTGTGCAAACTACCCATTTTTTGAAAAAACACAAATAAAGGTGTACATACATGCCAGATGGGCCTAAGCTGTAAAGACAGTTACAGATGTGCCAGAAGGGCTTAATTATTTTATTCTAATAATTTACCAAGCAGCATTTCACAAATGAGGCGTACTGAGGAGAAAAGAAACGCTGCAAAGAAAAACTCCCAGGCTACCTCATTACTAATTACAATATTTTAAAAACAGAGACTATTAAACTACTTTAAACAGATAAGATATTTTACACCGTTCGGAAATTAAGGTTTTGCAGTCCTGTGTCTCGCTTGTTCCTTGATGAGATGTATTACAGGATCCCAAGCTGGTGGTAGTGACAATCCATCTTCTCTATTGAAATTAGGCTCTATTAACTTAAGTGAAGAGTAGCACCCCTTTGCAGAGTGCAGGCATTTATAAGCTAGACTGCGAGTGTGGTCTTTCATACATTGGTCAAACGAAACGCAGTGTATCAACCCGGGTGAAGGAGCACATAGCAGATGTCAAGCACCGTCGGTGTAATAGGTCTGCAGTCTGTGAACATGTCATTGACAAACCAAACCACTCAATTAAGTTTGATAAACCTTCTATCCTTGCCAAAGAAAAAAGATATTTTCCCAGGATGCTACGCGAGGCTATTGAGATTAAAAAAGCATCCTAATTTCAATAGAGAAGATGGATTGTCACTACCACCAGCTTGGGATCCTGTAATACATCTCATCAAGGAACAAGCGAGACACAGGACTGCAAAACCTTAATTTCCGAACGGAACTAATAAGGCTGTTACCAAGTACAATGATGAAACGATCTTAAGACTATCTACGCTTGTGAAATCCATACTAATATTATAAATGCGAAAGTGTGTCTATCTGTCTGTCTGTCTGTTACCTCTCACGCTTAAACCGCTGAACCGATTTGGATGAAATTTGGTATGAAGATAGTTTGAGTCCTAGGGAAGGATATAGGCTACTTTTTATCCCGGAAAAATACCCTTATCCGCGATAAACGAATTTAAGGCGGACGAAGTCGCGGGCAGAAGCTAGTGTTATTATAAGTAAAAGTATTCTGTAACTAGTAGCGAACTATTAAGGCTGAAATATAAACATTAATGCTCTTGAGTATGTTACCGCTTATCGTACGCTATAGTAAATGGCTCTACGTCAAAGTCTATAGGACCATTATTAGTAAATAAGTACTTATAGTCTTTATTTATAGGAATACTTTGCTTGTCTTTTAGAATGCTGGCATCAAAGTGGTATAATCCTACTCCTTTATACAGAAAAAAGTGTAGCTATACTCCTTTTAAATGCTTTTATGCAGCTATTTAGAATGAACCTTTATAAAGGCGTCGCCGAATGCTCTTGTTAAGGTTCACGTTCACACATAAACCTTTATAGCTAATTCCTAGTGCTTGAAGTTCACGCTGCAACCAAATGTGAACAATAAACAGCAATTTGTGTTACTTGCAGTGATCTTGAATGGGGGGGAGGGAGTAGCGTTAAAATCAACAAATATCACCAAGGGGATGGGGGCCAAATATGATCACATGAGTTCTGGACGAGCCCTGAATAGTAATCGGATTCAGTGGGAGAACAAATCCACAAACGGCTACCCGGATTAGGATGGGGACTCGGTGTGCAAGGCACAAGGTCTGCGCAGGTGGGTTGCAGTTCAGCCCAACTTAAGGAATCGGATATAGAGTGCCCTGTCTGTAGCAATGTACTCTTCCCCGCGACGGACCTACCTGGGAAGGCGGCGCGGCGGCGCGGCGTCCGCGTCCCTTTCGCTCAAGGCTACCGCCAGTGCCTCCCCGCCAACACAAACTGAATCCTAACCCACATGCTTACACTCCTTTTCCCTGCTAAACAACAATTTGATACTCGCGTCGGACAATCGAACGTCGGTGAATTTCTGCTAAGACATTAGTGAGTTGGAATAGGATTACGATACAAAGTTAACTTAGTTCAGTGAAGCTGCGTAATATTGCGTGACAAAATACCCACGGAAGACAATAATACATGGCTACTTGAATAAATTACTTGTCATGATCATGAAGGCATTATAAAGGTATATATACTTAGGGTAGAGGAGATACAATAGAAGTCTACTTAGTTAGGTCCTACGTACGCTACCTGCAACGCGTGACATGATACAATTATCTTATAGGTGAACATTGGTTACACTTAGAAGCACCATGTTTATTTAGGTGTTACATGATTTTATTTATGTGTAAATAAAATCATGTAATATACGAGTACCTACTTGCAATTACTATAAAAACACCGCTAGTAAATTTTAGTAAGTAACTTAACGTTTTTAATGTGAATCCTTTTCTTGCAAATCGGGTCGAATATCTACACACACTTGCAAAGCCTCTGAACAATATAAAAAGGAGATGAGACCGAGGAAGTAAAACCTAGGTCAAATAATAATAAGGAATTAAACAGGTTAGAGAGCGCAAGATTACCTATCTATAAGCAATGACACGGGCAACCTAATATTTAATATCATTCAGTATTATCAATATAAAATACACTACTCAGCAACATGTGCTCAAATGATAAACGACTCCGCTCTGTCACATGGACTACCATAACATAACATAATAAACATTCCGCAAGGTGGAACTTCACTTGCCAAATCACGTGACATCTCTTACTTCCTAGGTGAAATGAGAGAGATGCAAAATACAGCCCAGCGAAGTATCTTTTTACGCGCCGCAATAGCACGGCCAACTGACAGCCAGCACGAATTGTATGTAAACATTTCAATACAACCATCGAGAGAGCGGTATATTTGAATATCAGGCACAGTTTCGGTACTTACCGATTTGTTTGGATACGACGCACTTATTCACGACACGATTAGTAATGTTTAGGGAATTGTTTGGTCATTTAGTTGTTTGGCTCGCGCAGGCGTCGGCGCTGGGCCTTGAATCATAACGGAATATAATCCGGCGTCGCCGCGACGGGCGGCGCGACCGCAGCGCCGCGGCGCGCCACGGCGACCCCGCGCAACTTGCGCCGATCCCGGCCCGCCGGCCCGAGCGTCCGCGCCGTGTTCCCTGCACTTCATTCCCTTTCGCGAACAACCAGCGAAATACTTCTTTTAAATGGGCTCTAACAAATATGTATATGGAAAAACAGGCTGGAATATTAAAACTGGTAAAGACTTGGACGAAATATTTAATTGGGGTGCCACCAGCCGAATATTAACTTACGCAGGAGTTACGTAAGTTTATTACCTATAGCTATTAAAACTGGTAAATATTGGACGAAATATTTAATTGTGGTGCCAGCAGCCGAATATTAACTTACGCAGGAGTTACGCAACTTTATTATATACTAGCTTCTGCCCGCGACTTCGTCCGCCTTAAATTCGTTTATCGCGGATAAGGGCATTTTTCCGGGATAAACCGGGATATACAGTGACCTATGTCCTTCGCCGGGACTCAAACTAGCTCCATACCAAATTTCATCCAAATCGGTTCAGCGGTTTAAGCGTGAAGAGGTAACAGACAGACAGACACACTTTCGCATTTATAATATTAGTATGGATTTTGACGACCGGTTTAGCTCCGTGGGAGTAACGTTGCCTGCGAAGCTGAGGTCCTGGGTTCAAATCCCGGTAAGGGCAAATATTTGTGTGATGAGCATAAATATTTGTTCCTAAGTCTTGGATGTTTTCTATCTATATAAGTAATATATCTATTAAATATATCGTCGTCTAGTACCCATAACACAAGCCTCATTGAGCGTACCATGGAACTAGAGCGATTTGTGTAAAATTGTCCCGTAATATTTATTTATTTATTTTATTACCTATAGCTAAGAAATCGAAGAAAACTTTTCATGTTTACATTTAGTAGGGAAGAAGTGAAAATGCCCTTCAAAAAATACATGTCCCACGAATTAATGTCAAAAGTTAGGGAAAGTTTTATCATTTTCACGTGGCGGTAACTATACTAGTAGCTGCTCTTGCTTACCCATTTATATGTTCCACCCTGTATAAATAAAAAAGAAATGATTATAAACTTAGGTAATCCGGTCTGGACACACTTGGATGAAGGGCCACAGAACTCCTAAACAATATGTTGATCCATTAAATGCCGAGAAACTACTATGTACGTTAGTTCCTGACTATGTCCTTCCACCAACTCCTTTATGGTCAAGTTACGAGTCGCCTATTGATGTTGATATCTCTATGCAAGAGTTAAATAAGTGTATCAAGGCAAAGGATACATCTCCTGGATGCGATGAGATCACATACTCGATGATAAAATATTTGCCTGAAAATGGTAAAAAGGTATTATTGCACCTAGGGTAGACCGGGGGCAATAGAACCAGTTTCGAAATAATGACCTATAACTCAGAATCTAATGCCACCACGTAAAAATCACGTAGGATTTAACATTCTACTCTAATTGGCTATAAGAATCTAGAAAATAATTTACATTTGATCGCATCAGAATGGTGCAAATTGAGTTTTTGTTCATGAAGTCCTTGTGTTACATTTGACCCCTAGTACGGGTCAATTGTACCAAAAAAACAAAGGTAAATAAAACCCAAAATAATGTACTAATCAATTAGTATTTATTGGTAATTTCTTAAGACGAATCAGTCTGTTACGTTACATCAGTCTTAATTATATAGACTCGTATTTAGACTAGACAAAGCTAGCATTTCAGTTGAACTAAACGTAGTAAAAACTATATTCTCGAAGTTGTTGATACATATTATGTCGACTTATTATAAAAAAAACACTTAAGGGTGCTCATAGCGCACCTTTTACGTAAGAACAACATCTTCATATAACAAAAATATCGAATTATTTAACAATTACTAATCCCATACAGTTACAATTGACACCTGGTACAATCAACCCCATCGTTCACAACAAATTATTTTAAAATAATATAGTAGTATTATCCGATTCAGTAGAAAAAAATAACATTGTGGGTATTATAATTTATATACAAAAGTATCGAAATGAATTAAAGGTATAAATAAACTTTTACTTTAACTCACATACATGCACACGTAAATGAACCTTAAAAACATTACACTCCTTTTTTTAGCAGTCGTGTAAAAGCTCTGGGTCAATTGTAGCACGGGGTCAATTGTAACGTTACAATTGACCCGAGCGTTGTGGTACAATTGTCCTTTTTTACTCGCACTCACTAAACTTCACAAATCTCGATTTCTATATCTAACTGACCCCCACACTGTGACACATTACAAACTTTAATAACTAGAGAATCACACACACTTCAGTAAAACTTTCACACTACGACTATTTAATTATAAACACTAGTACAAAATTTTGGTCAGTCAAAAACACAAATTGTCGTGTAGCAGGTGCGTCTCGGTGCGTCAGGTGAGCAGGTTGAGACACGCTCAAGGCACACTCGTGTATACCCAGAATTGCATATTTCGATGTAGTTGCAGAATTATAGGCGATGGTACTTTTGACCCGTGATACTATTGACCCCGGTGTACCCTATATAACAGTTTTTTTGAGTCGGGATTCCTTCCTACACAGTGGAAGGACATAAGTATAGTACCTATCCCAAAACCAGGCAGAGAATGTGATCAAATTAATTCGTTAAGACCAATATCGTTAATATCTTGTTTGTGCAAAATTTTTCAAACAATAATTAATGTTAGAATCGAGTTGTTTTTAGAGCGGAATAAAAAGTTCTCTGAAAATACCACGGGGTTTAGAAAATGTAAATCATGTTTAAATAACTTGAGTGAAGTGGTCACGAGAATCCAAATAGGTTTTTCAAAAGGGGTGTCAACTATGGGTTGCTTTTTGGATATCGATAATGCCTATAATAATGTTGAAAATACCGCGCTTATGCATATCCTTGACTCATTTAAAGTAGGGCGTAAGATATGTAATTATTTTTGCAATTTCTTAAAAGACCGAAATCTAAAGATACAACTGGAGGATCAAATAGAAGAAAGATCGACTAGTCGTGGTTTAGCGCAGGGGGATCCGTTGTCGCCAATACTATTCAATATAGCCACTATGAAGATTTGCAAAGTTCTTGAGAAAGAGATATTTATCTCACAATATGCTGACGATTTCGTCATTTACTGCCATTGTGATAACGCTGCAGAGGGAGAAATAAAGGTTCAACACGCTTTAAATAAAATAAAATTGCTATTGTTAGATATAGGATTAGAAATTTCGCCAAATAAAACTATACATATAATAGTATGCTCTCATCATAAAGCCGTTTACTATTAAGAACCCTAACAGGGGTTTGTTTGGGTTATGAGTTAGCTGAGTTAATTCAAACGATCGGCTTCATCGTTTAAGCGCTAAGCCGTTGATAAGCTTAACCTGATCAAAAGGTTTTCTTAAACCCAGCGTTATAAAAACCGGCTTAAAAACCGTATATAAAGGTAAGCGGTTCCGGTCCCTGGTTCAGTGTATGTAAAATTAACAGAGAAGATCTGATTATCGCTCTTCGACTACGTTCCGGCCACATCCCATTAAATAGCTACGCGTACATGATGAGAAAGGTTGAATCACCAAATTGTAATGAATGTGGGGTAGTGGAAGACGTGTATCACGTGACAATGGAGTGTGTCCGGGGCGAAGCGCTGCGACAGGCAGGCAGGCAGTTTCTTGGTGATAGTCGAACGGACAACACTTAAAGTGGAATGATTGTGATAACGATTTTGAAATTATTATAAATTAGTGAATAATAAAATACTGCATTGGAACTCGTGTTTTACTTTACTATCACTTTTAGGTCAAAAAGTGGGATCGTAAATGTTACTTACATACAATTACCTTAACCTCGCTCACGACTCAGAAAATGTAAGTACTTTTTTTCCCCTTCTTTTCACATCATAATGGCATTATTCAAATATTATTATATTTAAATATTATTGATACATCTATTAGAACGAGTTAGGCAGTGAAACTGTATTTACCGTAACGGAGTTATTCCGGAGGTTTATATGGTTAATCATGCATGGTTATTTTGCCTGGGTACTCCCTGGAGATAAACATGTTTGATGGCAATCAGTCATGTTTAAAAGTTCAAACTGTATTTACCGTAACGGAGTTATTCCGGAGGTTTCTATGGTTAATCACGCATGGCTATCTTGCCTGGGTACTCCCTGGAGATAAACATGTTTGATGGTAACTTCAATCGGTCATGTTTAAAGTGCAAACTGTATTTACCGTAACGGAGTTATTCCGGAGGTTTATACGGTTAATCAAACATGGTTATCTTGCCCGGGTACACCCTGGAGATAGACATGCTTGATGCTAATTAACTTACTATAATTACGTGTATTTCTCATGTCTGATAAGATAAACCTCAATATATTGTTCATATGAAATACTGTACAATAATGAGTGCAGTATTAATGTTATGCTAAAGGGATACGTAGCTTTGGCCCATACGCATTTGTTTTCCCCGAAATAACTTAGTTTCGTTACCCACCCATCGCGACAAAGTATGAGAGCTTGCTTAGGATAGTTTTTGATACAGAGTACGAAATGTTGGAGCGTCAGCAGTGGAATTATGAAGTTGTAAAAGAATTAAATAAACAAGATAAAATAATAATTTTTTATTTGACTTTGTATATAGAGACAGCAACACAAGACAGATGACAGACATAAAACATATCTAAAAACAGAACACCGGTCTTAGCATAGACAAATCAAAGAGGTTGCACCGCAACAGTTTTCTCCTGAATTACCCTAGTATGAAACAAAAATGCGTATTAATTTTACACGTATGTTGTATGTATACGTTGGTATACAGCGAGACATTAGAAACCCATAACTTATTGAGGTAACAGGGAAGAACAGTTTGTAATTATCAGTCTTGAATCTATTTTTGAATAATCATTATTTCCGATTGTTACGTTGCCCATGAATGGTTTGTCATGTTTAATTCACTACTCAGATCATCTTGTTTTATTAACATGGAAAGGTATTCAGATAAGTTATCACATGTTGATTGGGCAAGTGGGCAACCTCTAAGCATTCTTTGGGAAGTTTCAGAATGTCGAACTAAATGGAAAGCGGAACTGGCCATGGGGGAGGGTCCAGTACGCTGAATGAGCAACAAGGTGATGTGTTTAGTCGAGGGGAAGGGCTAACACATGGAAAAGGCCAAGGAGTACCCGAGGTTGAGGGTCAAGGTCATATTACATCACCTATACTGAATATGACACGATCACGGACAGAGCTGACTGAACAATTGGATACGGGTAGGAATTTCAGGCGGAGCATGTCTAGACAACGTCGATCAAGCGACTCTCATAGTGAGGATGGAAGACAGAGCAGGAAAAGGGATAGGAAGTCGTTAATAGCGGACGATACGTGCAGCGGGCTCACGGACAAGGCGGAGTCCTCAATATGGTAAGGACTCGAATCTCAGAAGAAGCCGGTCTCGAAGGCGCCGGTCAATCGGGTCCGAATCCAGTGATGACAAGCGTAGGAACAGGAGGAGGAGGACAAGGACGAGACGTAGCCGATGAAATTACTATACATCAAGATCAGAAGAAAACTCGCCATTACCCAAAAGACGACGACGGCAGACAAGTAAGGAGTCGGACACAAATACTATGTTAGATAAGTTTCTAAGCATTCTCGATAAAGTTAGAAGTTTGGATAAGCAAAAGTTAACTTTTAACACTAACGTAATTCCCGAATTAGATCCAATGTCTAAAGAGCAGACCGTATTGACTTGGTTGACGAAGGTGGACGAATGTGCTGAGATATATGGCTAGGATGAAAAGGCGACTATCCACTACTCGGCGTTATATGGCCCGAATGGAAGCCGAAGGTGATAGACTCCTTTTCCTGTCGCGAAGATTATGTCGAACTTCTGACTGAGATGCTGTCAAAAAAATGCAAGTATGGCGAGTCATTGGAGCATTATTATTATGCTTAAGTTAATTAACTAAATCAGTGCAAGATTACGGACAAACAAGCAGTAGATTGTATTCTTTATGGCGTCGAGGACCGTGCCGTTAAGGTACGCGCTCAGGCAGCACAGTTGAAAGAACCCGAAAAGGTATTAGCATATTTTAGGACAGTCAAATTAGGCCAAGTTCGCATTAATAATGATGTGTCTTTAAAACGGTTTAGTGAACGGTGTACATCAACATCCGGTCGTTCTGTTGCCAATAAATTCGGCTCTAATAATAGTACCATAAAATGCTTCAACTGCAATGAAACAGGGTACCCAAGTTTTAAATGTAACAAAACTCTAGTTAAATGCACAGTATGTGATCGGTTAGAGCATCGGGCCTCTAATGGGGAATGGATGAAATTTTTTAAATCGCTTGATTTTTTTTAATTAATAGGAATAACCTCCCTCATTCCTGGAAACAAGTTACAGGTTTTTTCGTAGCTTAAAATAATTATAAAAAATAAAAGTATTTTACTGTCCCCGTTCGGCCCGGGGACGGTCAGCTGGACGCTTTCCTTAGTCCCTCAATTAGTACATTAAAAATATAATAAAATAATCTATGCTAAATGTCAGATTGACCTTGTCAACTCGTCATACATAAATACAGCTTTATATTTAAAGTTTTCGTAATGTAATGGGATTTTCTTTAAATTTGACCACTGTTTACTTACCACCGGACTTCTGATTACCTGCTTCGATGACTACCTTCGTTTTGGACCCCGGATGCGACCTTGATAGCTTTTACGACGAGCATTGTATCTGAAATTGGATTTTGAAACCACGACTATGGATAATATTGTTTTTGTTAAAGCGGATTCTTCCAATCTACCAAAAGTAGACACTTTTATGCTTATGGAATTCATGAAGTATAGTGACAAACACAACTTCGCTGAAATAAGAGGCATCATAGCGTTGATGTAAGTACAATGCAAGTGTGTAACATTGCATATGGATATGGTGTAAAATAAAGCCTCAAACCTGTAAGACACGTTTGAAAGCATTCTTTTGTTTATTACCAACCAAGGCACTTTATTTATTTATGTTTATGTAGTATTAAGAAGAAAGAATGCCCCATTGTACTTATTTGAGAAATGCTCGGTATATTGTAATTACTTATATTGAGATCTGCTTTGATTTTATAACAATTCGTTATTCTAACCTTCACTTAATTTAAGGTCTTCGCGGGAATCATACGTGGAAAATGCAGTTAGATATCTTGAAGTGAAAAGGGCCGGAGGCCTATGTGATGTCAGAGCAAAAATTGCACCTGAACATAAAATATCAAAGAAATTTTACATTGTGACAGTTTATTACATGTGTTTCTTGTAATTTTGAATAATGCCACAACTTAAATAAGGGTTGAAATAAAGCCTCGTTAAATCGATATTTTTTTTAATTTTTACCATTAGGTATGCATGGAAACATTTGTAGTGGATGCACCCATCTTGTCACACTAGTTGCGACTGTCCTGACAATACAATCATTATTTATTGCACACCAACAAGAGATAGGTTTTTTACAATAAGTATATCAAAGTAAAATACAGGATGTAAACAGGTTACATTATAAGCTAATCTAGGGTGCTGCCGGCAGCAAGTAGCACAGAGGAACCTCCTGACAATGTGCACTGCGTCTAGGATTACTGCCTTCTGTATACTATGTCAAGACCCTTTACCGAAACAATTATATGATGTTGTTATATAGACTATGCGCCAACACCCGTCTCCCACCTATCTTGGCCTAGTCAAGTTATACTATATTTATTTATACACCGTGACCATTAATAACCCGAAAAATTGACCATTAATAACACATATTTTTGACGACTGTACGAGTAAATAATGTTATATCAACATGGGTCTAATTATGTGTCTTAATTAAATCACTATTTCAGTACGAATTAAATCTTATTAATTGCCCGCTTCTTTGTGAACAAGCCTTTAGGTGTGAATCTCAAGTTGAAGAACAGAGAGCGAGCATGACACTTCACGAATCGCTCCGAAATCATACGATGAAAGGCGAATGGCGTGACTTGTATTCCATGAATGACAAGAAGTGTCAAGTTATGTCTAGCACGATGTTTGCACAAATACTTATGTATCCAAACTTTATTAGGTGCGACATTAAAGTACTCTTACATTATTATTGAAACTTTGTGTTTTAGGTATCTTTTTTTTGACTAACAGTCACAACCATAAATTGTTAGGCATGATAATATTCGAAGGAAATCATACTACTTATTTTTTTACATCATACTTACCTCTTACCTTATACAGAAAAGGGACTTTGTTGTAACACATTTTTATTACGAGTAATTTAATGAATTAGATTTTCAAAATGTGTACCACCGTTTTGAGCACACATATTCAACGGATCTTGAACGGATTTCATGATTCAAGTTAACATAAGTGTTCTTGATTTCTTCTGAAACCGTTTGTATTTTATTACCAATTCTTCTCTGGAGTTCACAGGTGTTGAGTAAACTTTATCTTTCAGAGTTCCCCATAGAAAGAAATCTAGCGGAGTTAAATCCGGTGACCGGGCAGGCCATGCTAAAACTTCGCTCCCACGGCCGACCCATCTCTCGGGTTATTGTTGGTTCAGCCAATTACGAACATCCAAGCCGAACCACATAGTTCGTCGGGTTTCCAAATCGACATCTTCTAGCCGGTCGTTTAATTCATTATTTAGAAATAATAAATAGTTGTGAGAATTCAGTGTATTTGGAAATATGACGGGACCTATTATTTTATTCCCAATAATGCCAGCCCACAAGTTTACGGAAAATTTGTGCTGGTATGAATTTTCCCTTTTCGCATGGGGATTTTCTTCTTACCACATAGGCTGATTATGGGAATTAAAAACTCCCTCTCTCGTGAAACAACGATTCATCTGTCCATAATATCTTATTAAGAAATCCAGGATCTTCCACTAATTTCTGATTCATCCTTTGGCAAAAGGCAACTCTAGTTAGCCCGTCATTGTTAATTAATTCGTGTACTTTCCTGTAGTGAAAAGGATGCAGGCCGTACCTTTTCCATAGCCTTAATACGAGCTTATAGTTAACATTGACCATTCTTGCTACAGCTCTTGATGACAAAGTTGGGTCTTCTGTTATGATGTTCATTATTCTGATCTCTGCTTGTTCTTCTAGATTTATAGCCCTTTCTCTGTGAACTTTTCCAAGCCCTTTTTCGCGAAACTGTCGATGGACATCCGCAAAAGTCGATTCGTGAGGTATACGACGGTTTGGGTATCGTCTTCGGTATTCGGCGACTGCCTGGAGCGAGTTCCCATCACAAAATCCGTACACAAAGTGGATATCTGCTAAATGAGCCGAAGGATAATGCGGCATAGCGAATATTATTTATTACAGTCAATAAAATGTTCAATGTTATTTTATCTTGCGTGACAATTAGTTATCATTTGTAATGTGTCATTTTAGTGACAATCAATTTCAAACTAGCCAGTTATAAGAAGAACCACTCTCGCGACTTAGAACAGAACAAACCTAATTATCTCTATTCTCAGTGATAACAAAAAAGCTACTTGAGATTGAAGTGTGTAAGATAAGATATTATAATTATTCGGATTAATACACTACACTGTATTTTAGTTGCAATTTATATCCTTTTATCTCGTGATGAAAATATTTTCGGTAGTAAAAACTTTTTGTAGATAGATACCAAACTTCTATATGAAACTGGCTAACAACCATACAGTTAGTGCATCTACGTGCAAAAGTAGGTGGCTACGTCATGCTCACGCCCTTAAGGTGTGTTACACTGGAGATTTTTTAACTTTTGATTTGTTGTAAATAATTAATATCTCCTTAATTATGAGTTTATGGACTATATGTTACATAACTTTATATAGTCTAATTAGGCTCTAGTATCGTTACCTTAAATCTTTCGGGTTATTAACGGTCACGGTGTATAAATAACTTAGTTTACTTACAAATAAAAACAATCAAAATCAATAATTTTATAACAATGATAACCGCGATCCCGCTCGTTCCCGGCCGCCGGCCTCCAACCGCTCGGTGACACACTGCCGTGCTAATGAAAAGGGATGTAAAACACATGGAAACTCCTACTAAAAAGCCTTTTAAACGAGCACGACGGCACGCCCACACACATAAGGATTTCAACGTGGATATAGTCTTCGTAAAAAAACACCCCCGTATTAAATCAATATTCTTTTATTATTTCAGATGATATTGCATATGTAACAAAAATATTGGAAGTATTAAATTATTTAACTGTAAAATATGTTCCTATGTATTGTGTTTGGCTCGACAACAGATTCTAGAAGACATCCACTCAAAGATGTGTCACCAAGCCTTCATTCATAATGTTCTCAATTTTGTCAAGGAAATGCCATTGCATTGCATTGTTGACGATCACTTACGTTTATGTATTCTTCGCAAATAGAAAGCCGACGCTTCGGACAGTTTCTATTAACCATTTCACACCATTTTTCTTGGTAAAAAACATGGCTTGGGTTCCTTAAATCGTTGATATGCGGGGCCATCCATGGCAAAGAATATTAATAAAACGACAAAATAACAGTATTCCAATTTCCGTTCCTATGGTCACCGTAAAAGCTATCAAGGTCATGTCCGGGGTCCAAAGTGAAGGTAGTCATCACAGCAGGCAATCAAAATTTCGGTCGTTAGCAAACAGTGGAGAAATTTAAAGAAAATCCCATTATATTACGAAAACTTTAAAAATGGTGCGTTTATGACGAGTTGACAAAGTCAATCTGACATTACATTAAGCATTGATTATATTTTTCTATTTTATATGTACTGATTTAGTGACTAACGAAAGCGTCCAGCTGACCGTCCCAGGCTCGAACGGGGACAGTAAAAATATATAATCTTTTTTATAATTATTTAAAGCTACAGAAAAATCTGTAACTTTTTTCCATAAATGAGGAAGGTTATTCCAAGTCCAAAAAAAAAATCAAGTGATTTAAAAAAAATCATCCATTCCCCATTGTTATAAGAACAAAAATTTGAGTAATAAGAACGACAGCGAAACCGCAGCGCAGGTGGAAACGACAAAGTTAAGGATGTTTCTAGGGTATCAGTGGATAAGAATGACGATATTAATAAATACATACTAGAGATAAAAAAATAATAATCGATCAGCTAAGTGTCACATTGATTTGGGGAGTCAATGTTCGTTAATAAAACGTAGTACAGCAGAAGCCTTAGATCTTCAAATCCAATCACGAGATGATTTGCCATTATTGAAGGGTATAGGAGGTAATTTGACGTGCCCACTAGGCGTTGCCGTCGTAGATGTAGAAGTTCAGGGATTACGTGAAACAATCGTCATGTATATAGTGGAAGATTATGTCCTTACTTATCCTGTGTTATTAAGGCACTCTTTTACCGAAAAGCCGAATATTATTATAAAAAAAACGCCAGATGAAATCATCTTCCAAAGAATGACACGAAATCGCATTCATCTCTTAGTTGAAAAAGACATTATAGTTAGTGGTAATGCATTACGACCTGTAGCTGTCACCGCAAACTTTCAAATCGACTGCAACTAGAGATGGGTAACTACCCAGGTAAATACCCATTGTTGGGTATTTACCCGGTAAATACCCGATATTTACCTACCAGCGGGTAAATAAGCGAGTATTTATTCTTATTTCTAAGATGCATTTATTTAGTCATATCTGGGCTTAAAGCTTATGCTAAATTGATTATATATTGCAACAATTAATTAAAAAAATGTAATACTTATATTTAGACTGTAAGTTTGATTCATTGGTAATCATTGACAAGCCCAGCATTTTAAGAGTTAATATATGTTTGTACACTAATATTTACTTAAAAAGTCTAAAAAATTAATTATTTAACTTGTAACGGATAATGAACGGAAAATGGTCTAATCCTTGGTGTCATTATAATGTTCAATAGCAACCGACTCTCGCCGAATATATTAAATTTATTTCACTTGCCTTAACGCACAGATCACCTCCACCCTTAACGTCAATAAAATTACATTATGACGCATCATTCAAGCTATCAGACAAACAGAAGCATATTTCTATCTCATTCTATCCCGCGACCGTTTCGCCTCTCCATTTACCGCCAAAAGCAAAGATAAGATCTAATCCCTTCCCATTGCTTCCCATCGCATTGTTAGTATAGCATTCAGTGGTGTATTTGGAATTATATGGTTTTGAAGAACTTTGCGCGTGGTGATTTTTAAAGTGAAAGTTTCCGCCAGTTCCATTCCAAATGTCAACTTAGTAACATTGCTTTGTTACTTTAACTAGTGGCAATGTTCCAGTTTGTTTTATTAACGACGTACTAGTTCAGGTATGTAATTTAGTATGTGTTTCTCTGCATTGAATCTCAATTTTGAAGTCCATATAAGATTACTTATCTACGTACACGTGTATATGTATTGCAATTAGTTTCCAGGGTCTATTTTATAACTCTTACGGTTAAAGATATTACAATCTAAAATAGTTTATGTATTACTGTTTTACTTTTTTTAACCATCTTTACCGCAAGACAAAATCTAGAACTTAGCATATAATATACTAGCTTCTGCCCGCGACTTCGTCCGCCTTAAATTCGTTTATCGTGGATAAGGGTATTTTTCCGGGATAAAACGTAGTCTATGTCCTTCCCCGGGACTCAAACTATCTCAATACCATATTTCATCCAAATCGGTTCATCGGTTTAAGCGTGAAGAGGTAACAGACAGACAGACAGACACACTTTCTCATTTATAATATTAGTATGGATTTACTCCAGGTATGGGCAAACCAAAGCGTGACAATATCTGGAAACATTATCGCAGTGAAAATGACAGTAAATCAGTCATTTTTTGTGAGAAAAAATACAAAGTTCCCTGAGGTGTCCTCCGAATATAAAAGAAAGTTTGAAAGAGATAGCGTCAACGTCAAAAAATCAGGAACGAAGCATGCTAAGTGAACACGAGCAAAATATTATTAATAATGATACGAGTGTGGACATAGAAACAACAGCAACAACGCAATTCTCTCAAGATTATACCAAAGTACTGCACAGAGCTTTAAGTAATGCCATATTTGTCAGTGGTGCCCCTATGGCTATGGTCGAGCATCCAGCTTGGTTGCAATACTTTGAATTGCTACAACCGCTCTATAAATTACCGACTAGAAAAACAGTATCGACCAAATACTTAGACCAAATTCACAGGGATATGCATCAAAACTTCCGAAATGAATTTGAGGTACAGAATCAACTTCACCTGCAATGTGATGGATGGAGTAGTGGTCACAATGAGGGAGTAATAAACTTTTTAATCTCCAATCCTTAGCCTGTACTCGTGAAAAGCTTAGATACTAAAGAAAACCACCACACAGGAGAATACATATCTCAAGAGATAATGAAGATTATGTACGGAGAGCACAAATTTGTAGTTCTTGTAGGCGTTAATGTTAAAAATATCCAAAGAGCGTTCCAGTTAGTGAAGAATGAGTACCCCCATGTGCTGCACACACACTGAACCTCTTGTGTCACGACATACTTCAAATTGATGTTTTGAAGACTTTTATTGGACTAGCCGTGGATTGTGTTAAATTAATAAAGAAAAGCCAGGTTTTAACTGCAATATTGTCAAAGATAGTTAAGGAAAAAGGCGTCGGAGAAACACTTAAACTGCCTTATAAAGCTTGATGGGGCAGTTATCACACTTGCTTGAAAAGCCTCGAAAACACTAAAGTTCCACTTCAGAATTTAGCTGTTCATGAAGGGTCTATAAGCCAGCGGCCTGAAATAAAGATGACTTCGTTGGATGAAGATTTCTGGAAGATGAATAAGCAGTGCATTTCCATTCTGGAACCCGTAAAAGATGCCATATTCAAATTGGAGTCAAATGAAGTAAAATGCATAAAGTGTTCATTACTATTCGAGACATGCAATCAAAACTACACTTTTTGCTACCTGAAATTGATATAATCGAAGAAGCTGATAAAAATAAAATCCTCGCAACAACGGAAAAGAGGACAAAGATGTGCATCAAAACGATTCATCTTGCAGCTTATTTATGGGACCCTGTTTCGCAAGGATGTGAATTGAATGAAGTTCAAGAGGCTGACGCCGTGGAATTCATGTTGAATATGGCAAGCGGTTTGAATTATGACGTTATGCAGAATTTGGCTAAATTTAAAGCTAAAGAAGGCCTTTGGGGCAAGAGCTTTGTGTGGAGCCATGTGAGAGAGATGAACCCAATCACACGGAGGAAAGGCATATGCGGATCCACGTTGCTCAGTAAAATTGCACTGCGGATATTGACAGCCCCGTGTACATCTGCCGCTTCTGAACGGTCTTTCAGTACACAAACTTATATACATAGCAAAAAACGAAATCGCCTAGCATTGGATCGAGCAGGCAAATTAACTTTCATTTCGTATAACTGGAATATCATGCACCGGAAAGACGAACTTCCGATGACGGGGACAACGAATTACTGGAAGAAGAAACTGAAGAAGCTTCAAACTCTAGTAATCAATCTAGTTTTAGCAACAGTGATTGTGAATAATTTGAGTCAATCAAGTCTGCAAATAATTATATCTTTATTTACACAAGTTGATTTCATGCAATTTTTTGTACTTTTCGACGATTTGGAATGTAACTGATTCAGAAATGGTTTGCTTCGCATTTAAACGATATTCCATTTCAGTTGTAATAGGTATATTATGTTACACAGTGAAATATTTTATTTCTAACAACTTATTATTTTTTAGTATTTCACTATCGCGTTATTCTCAAACGTTGATTGACTTATCTGTCATTAAGTTTTAAGGATTCCGTACCACATAAAGAAAAAACTGAACCCTTATAGTAACTTTGTTGTCAGTGAAATTGATATCTGAGTATCTGATAGTGTGCAGGAACTTTGAAGCTGTGAAAAAATCGAGTTTCGAACATGCCTCGCAATCAATTGATGTTTCTATACAAATTGCCGTCAACTGGAAACTTAAATACTCTCAGTTGTGCTAGAAACTTAAAACCTGTCACGAAACGAGCTCTAATAGCACAACCAACGAAGAAAATCTGATATTCTTATTTTTTTTTGATATATTTATTTTCTAAAAACGCGAAGAATATGAGGGTGGGGTAAAAATTTAGTCTAGCTACTGGGTCTGATCAAATGGGGTATCATATGAAAGGGCTTAAACTAAACATTTTTTTTTACTGTAATTAGTTTTTGTTTTATTAAGGGAAATGTGAAAAAAAAATAGTTTACGAATCGAAAATTTTGAAATTTTCACAACTTAAATATTACACGATAATTATAGCCATGTCTGTAACTAGCAATTTTTTTTTTAATTCGCAAAAAACCTATTTGAGCAACCCGGTTGCGTTAAGTTTGCACCTGATTTGTATGCAATCTGTTTGTCTGTCTGTCCGTCTATTAGAGCGCCATATCTCAAAAACTACTTATGCTATCTATTTGAAATTTGGAATATTTATAAACATGGTTAGCCCACATGTATTGCAAAGGAAACATTAAAAAAAAAATTATTTTCTAAAAAAACGAGGGGGGGGGCAATAATTTAAAGTCTAGTCACTAGGTCAAGTAGGGCAGTGTTATTGTGCTTAAATTTTGTTTTGTAAAGGAAAATGTGGAAAACAATACCATTGATCTATTGTGGCAGTCCTTTATTAGAGTTCACTACTAAGGCCCGTTGAGTCCAGAAATTCCCAAATTCTTTGAGCAGTGAAATGTTGTATCTCTTCCGGGGGCACGACATGTTGCCCTAGGTCGATACTTCTTTTCCTCATGAGTGGTCCACAGGAGCAAAGGATATGCATTTCAGTCTCCTCTGTCTCTTGGCAGAGTCTGCATTCTGCGTCCTGGTGCTTGTTTAGTTTGCAGTGACCCGTCAGGATTCTTGTTATTGCGCAGGTTTTTGGTTTTTTGAGCTGTAGTATCTCTTTGGACAACTTTTGCTTGAATCCCTTAATTAAGGTTTTCGAGTGGTTTTGTCCTTTTACGAGCCTCCATTCCTCGATTACCGTAGATCTATATAGGTCGTTAAGCAGAACGTATGCCTTTCGTTTTGTGATCCGACAAAAGGGTTCTGGGCCGACTTGGGGCTTGTCCGCGCCCTTATTGGCGAGTTTGTCTGCTCGTTCGTTTCCGTCTATGTACCCATCTTAGTATAACTTTATTGGCATTAGCTAGGGCATTTAGGTTATTTTTGCAGGTTTGCACTAGCCTCGAGTCTCTAGGGATTCTAGTGCAAACAGGGCAGCTTGACTGTCCGAGTTGATGTAAATGTGATGGTGTCTTAGGTTCGTGTTAAGGTTTATCTCCGCGCATTTATTTATGGCAAAGACTTCCGCTTGAAGGAATCAGGCCTCTGTACCCATGCTGACGCTGACATTGAGTTTTGGTCTCTGTCCATAGACACCACATCCCACATCTTTTCCTTTCTTGGATCCATCCGTATACCAGATGTGACTCCCCTCTGTAAAAGACATTTGATTGTTTTGCCATTTGTACGAAGTTATTCTCAGTGGGCATGTCATCTGTAGGCATGCATAGAGTTTTGATTTCAAACACTGCATCCTTGATCTTGAGTAGTGCCTGAGAGCGCCATTTCTTCTTTGAAAGGGTACAGATTCTATAGATGCACTGCTCAGCCTCTTTCCTCACTTGCAAGTGTAGAGGTGTTAGGTCGAGCAGTGCATCCAACGCCGCCCCCGGGCAGAGCGTTGTAGGCTGTTTAGTTTTTGGATGGCTGTTTTTTGGTTGGCTTTGTCATACCTGACGGCGGAGGCATATGTGATTATAGGCCTCACGACTGCTGTGTATAGCCACATCGCAATATTGGGTCTTACACCCCATCTTGCTCCTGCCATTCTACAGCATGTCCACATTGCCATTTTCGCTTTTTGAATTATGTTGTTCAAATGTGCGTTCCAAGTAAGCCTTTGGTCAAGTGTAATGGTATATATAGTCTGCCCGTTAAGCTCTTGGCTAGTTCTTCTCTCGACTTCTGCTTCGTTGTTTTGATTACAGATATAAATAGGTTGGCCTAGGTATGTATAGGAGTCAACGTATTCCAAAGGTTTGCCTTCTAGTGCTATGGGACGCTGATATGAAGAGTTTGTCATAATTTTTGTTTTACTTAAGTTTAGTTCCATTCCCACTTTTTGCTAGCCGTTTGCAGTGAACTTAGCATAGTCTCCATCTCTGGTTTTACCGAGAATAGAGCTACTATATCGTCAGCGAACCCGAGATGATTGATGTAATTTCCGTTAACGTTTAGTCGCCCCGATTCCATTCAACAACGAGGCGTGCGCGTTATGGTCAGTACATTGAACAAGCGGTGACATTCCTAAAAAACCAAAGAGTGAACACCAATGGGACATTTTATGTAAAAAAAAAAATCGACCTGTTAAACGGCGCCTCGGGCAGCGACATAGCCCGCCTGAAAGCCGCTATGACATCCGAGTCCGGAGCATGGCTACACGCCTTACCCTCTCCCTACCTGGGAACTCTCTTCGACAAGGACTCCCTCAGGGTAGACGCAGCCCTCAGACTCGGTTGCCAAGTGAGCGAGCCACACCGATGTGTTTGCGGAGCCACTGTGAAGGCCAATGGCCACCACGGTCTAAGTTGTCAACGGGCCGCGGGACGGTTTTCAAGGCACCATGCCTTAAATGACATCATCCGCCGCGCCTTGTTGTCGGCAAACATACCTTGTTGCTTAGAGCTGGGCTTAAGTCGCACTGATGGTAAAAGACTGGACGGACTCACACTGATTCCATGGGTGAGGGGTCGTATTCTACTATGGGGCTCAACCTGCGTTAGTACTTTGCTCCCTCTCATTTAGCTGACACGATGCGTGTCGCCGGCGGTGCTGCCGAAACCGCCGCCAAACTCAAGCAGGCCAAGTACAGCAACCTGGAGCCAGTGCACGAGTTCGTCCCGGTGGCCGTGGACAACGGCGGGCCATGCTGCACTGAGGCTCGGGATTTTATCGCAGCCCTAGCGCGACGGCTGAGGGATCGTGGTGCAGACCCCCGCTCCGTTGATTACCTGACTCAAAGAATATCCTTGGCAACACAACGCGGCAGTTCCATCCAGTATTCTAGGCACCTTTGAGCCAGGCACCTACCGGAATCACCTTTAGAATCTTATACAACCTTTAATTTAGTTATAATTTAGATATAGTGTATTATTGTGTTTAAATCTATGTATTATTAACCAAAAAAGTTTAATTAATTGCTTATGTTATAAAATTATAAGATAAATATTAGGTACAATATAAGCTTACATAACTATTATTCTAAACAACATTATGCCAATACACGGTTCCGGCAAAGAACGTTGTGCCCAATGACAGTATGCCAACTAAATATTATAGGTGCGATACAAATTTCGGTGACACACTTATTCGATCATAGGGCTATTTTTCTAATCTTCATTATGCCAAAAAAAAAATATGAAAAGTCAGTATGCAAAAAAAAATGCGATAAGTAATTTTGCCAAGGGATGCCAACAGAGTCGCACCATAAGGGTTCCTTTTTTACCTTTTTGGCACGGAACCCTAATATATAAACCAAAAAGTTAAACATAAGCATAGAATAAAATTAAAACAATCACTTTAATACAGTTAATAACTTCTCTGTATCATCGTAAGACATGTTTTGTAGGGCGACCTTAAGTGTTTTCTTACAGATCACGTAAGTTAGCGGGAACAAGTCAAACCTCGCATTAAGTCTGTTATATAGTAGTGGGCCTAAAAATAGAAAAAATCTTGAGGAGAATGCATGTCTACTATACATAGTTAGGCAAATAGTATCTTTACGTCTCTTGTTTGTATAATCAGAGTTGTAAGGAAGTTTGGTATGCTGTTTTAGGACTGTGTGAAAAAGAAAAAATAACGGAAAGTAGAGACCTTGAGAATTGCTCTTTGAGCTCTTTCTAGGTTCAGAGTCGTTGTTTTGGCTGTGCCCATGCCATGTTACTACATATCACCGATTGACATAGTACACATTTTAATATAAATATTCTCTAACGTAATATAAAGTTTTCAAAATCAATTATTAAAAGAAATGCTTGGTTACTTGTTTGCCCCGGCCAATTTTTTTCTGAAAACTCCAAATCACATAGGAGCTGGGACAACATTGACCGTAGATTCCCTCCTAAGCCAGTGCTGCACGGAAGATCGATCTAGACTTTTGGTAGTAGGTACAAAAGAGAGTGGATACTGGCTCCAAGCGCACCCTTTCATAAGCACTGGTACTTTTTTGGAACCCAATACCCTCCGACTTTCTGTTTGCCTTCGTCTTGGGATCCCGGTTTACGCCCCTCACTGATGCCCCTGCGGCAAAGAAGTAGACAGGCTGGGTCATCACGGACGTTCCTGCCAGAGCAGTGCGGGCCGCTACTCAAGACACGCTGCTCTGAATTCTGAACGACATCATCCGCCGGTCTCTCGCGTCAGTCAATGTGCCGGCCCTATTAGAGCCAACCGGCATCTCAAGAAACGATGGGAAGAGACCCGACGGAATGTCCTTGTTTCCGTGGAGTAAGGGACGGGTGCTAGTGTGGGACGTAACCTGTGTAGACACACTGGCTCCTTCACACCTCCACCGAACGACGATTAGGGCTGGAGCAGCGGCTGAATGTCTAAAAACAAATAAATACAGTGGTCTTGGCTCTGAGTATAATTTTATTCCTTTTGGCGTCGGGACCCTGGATCCGTAGGGCCCCAGCGCATTAAGCCTCTTCAACCACCTAACCTAACTTTGCAAGAAATAAAAGGCTTTTTTTAAGCTCATAATAATATAAACTCAAAAATTAGATAGATTTTGGAGAAAATGTCGCACTGTACAATATACATATAAGAAACGAAGAAAATGTATTAATTGTAGTGCAGTACATTTTGGGTACAAATTTTTCACATCAACATTTTTGAGTACATTCATAGAGTCTAGCTATAATATCTTTACCCCACCAACTTTAATTGTTTTATCTGTGCATTGGTATATGGCAACACTAAATATAGGCCACTAAATAGTCTTGATACTTTTGTATTATCCTCAACCTTTAAACAAAGTGCAAATAACATTTTAGTATTATATTTAGCAAGTTTATTATTTCAAAAACATTACCTACTGCCACCTCTGCAGTAATATTACTATAATTCACCTCCACCAAGAAATCGTTAACTAATAATGTGGTACCTACATGGACCATGACTACTTATTTCTACCATTCTAATATTATAAGATCATTAATTTCTACTACTCATAACAGAAATTCTCTTCAGATATTGTCTTTTGCTAGTGACATTAAAATCTTCTATTTATTTAAGTTTATTTAGAACGAGTCACATTTTTGAACCAGGTTCAGTTAAGTTTGCCCCTCATGTGTATGCGACGGCATAGATATCAAAGGCAAACTTAACCAGACCGATAAGTCGAAATAAGTGAAATTTCGTACGGAACCCGCGGTGTGCGAGTCAGACTCGCACATAGCCTATGTAGTACAAAGAATCTATGAGCTAAGCTGCGGGCAGTCAGACGGACTATAACCATTTCTCTTAAGATTAAACGCAACACTAAAAAAAAATAGGAAACAATATTTGAATAATAACAACAATTGATGAAAAAATATTTTATTACAACACAATTTTTTTAGAAAATGGGATTACATCGCTTAAGACGAAATTGTAGCATAAACATTAACACTAAACATACCTAAATTAGATTAGAAAAATCACATCTAGAAAAACTGCAACAGTAACACGCATTGCATTTCAAAACTTAATTTACATCATGTTAAGTTACTAATAATATTACAAATTATTATTCAATCGATTGTCATCGCTAGTGTCATCGAAACTGCCCATTCACAATAGGATACGTACCGCGAGGTAGCGAAGAACCATCACCCTCCTCGCATACACAAGATTAATAGTAACTTTAATCAGTCGATTTCGTATTCTATTTCGACGAACCTATTCGGCATCGTTAAATTTACAACCCGCCATTTTATTATATACTTTAAAACCACATATCTCTCACACGGGTCGAACTGCATGGATAATGCAGCAACCAGGCAAGTGCGACCCGATTGAGAGGTTTGCAGCCCCGCGCAGCGCGCCGCCTACCGCTCCGCAGCTCGGCGCCCGCTGTGCGCTACAACCAGCATCCTTGTCGCTTCTATCAAGACTTCCTTGTACATCGTGCATAGCTCGGGCAAGACAAGCCGTTATAGTATAATATAGATTAAGTACCTATATTCAGAGACCTGTCACTTCAGCAAAAAAGTTACTGACTCGGAGACATCAGATTTATTAATAACTTGGTGGTAGAATTAAGAACATATTATATCGGACATCTTATTATTATTATGTGAACCTACAAGACCAAAATAAATATTATAGAAATTAGACAGACATTAAATACGTTCATGAAGACAGCACAGACATGCTATTAATTCCATATTATTGCAATGTTATGGAAATACAACTTAGTATTTAAGTTTTAATGCTATTTCTACACATAAATGATGTGCGATATAAATAGTTATATGGAATCTTACTAAATCTATTTGCTTGACTATTTATTTGCAAACGGCAATGGTACATAATATAATTGAATAGTATATTAAATATTCATAGACAATTATTAAGAACATGATTAAGAAATACAATGACTTTGTTGCGTAATGTAACACATTTAATTTCACGTGTCATCATAAAGTAGAGAACATAACCTCGTTATTTCTTGTCAAAGATCATTAGTGTTTGCAGAGGTCTTGGACCTCTTTGTTATGTCATTCGCTCGGCAAAGACAACCAATCTGCAAGAACACTGTGACCGATCAAAGGGAGGTTGATTGAAGCCAACCTCATACTGCAATATTATACTGAAACTCTATGCTGTTGGCCGTTTGTACTGTCGTATTAGTTTTTTCGCGCAGCGTTTTATAACATCGCCTGTCTAGACGGCGCCACAGAAAGCTTCAGTGTAGAGGGAGACCAACCGTAGTGTAATTGAATAACGCTTCGGTGGAGCAATATACCTACTACTGGTCCAGTATTCGACACACGCAGACATACCGCTAACCTAAAATGAACTAATTCCATACTTTCTGCAATAACTTTGCAAATATCACCACCATGGCATTTTGCGCGTCAAAAATAATCCTATAAAATTTTGCTTCTTTCGAATAATTCTGGCCTATAAGTGCACAGTTGAAGTTATTTTAATGAACTAAGCATAATATTGGCCAATTGCACGAACATTAAAATCGCCTGATGTCACTTTTTACCTTGGGGCGTCACAACGCGACGGAAAATATCCTAATATGACATTGGCACTCATTAACGTTTGTGCACCTGAATGATTCAACTGAAAAATATTTGCCGAATAGTTAGTGTGCCACATGAATGGTCTGACGTCTCTCAAATTGAGGATCACAAGCGAATGATTTGGATGGAGTTCCAAAAGTAAGGCTTCTTAAATGTTTTATAAAAGTTTCCGTCGTGCGACGAACTATTAACCATACAAATAATGTATTAAATAATTTCTTCGCACATCGGAACATTTCTGTTTCGTCGGGTTTGTTTTGTATGGTTAACTACGGCTAACAATGGTTCAACTTTTTAAGCTTCACTCGCTTCAGTTACATAATAAATTTGTCATTTCTCCTGCTCAAAAAGTACGTCATATTAGCTTCGCGAGGCGAGACTAAAATAGTACATTTAGCCACTAGGCTTTAAAAGAAAGCCATAAAATCCCATACAAATTTCTGACACTGAAAAAAAAACTTGCTGCCAGCTATTAGTCCTTACAAATAATTAAAAGCAAACAAACCAACCTGCTCTGATCAGATTGGCCAAACTTTCTGATAGAATTGCTCTAGCTGTACTTTTAGTTTTTCATGAAATATGCACTTTAAATGTTACGTATTTTTTATTTTGTCGCAGTCGAAAAGCCATTATGACACTCAGACATATTTGTCCTCGCTCACTTCGTGAGCTCGTCCAAAATAATCACTTCGAGTCATAATGGCTTATTTCAGCCCCTTGTCAAACAATCTACTCTTTTCTACTCGTGAACTTGCTGCCAGCTATTAGTCCTTACAAATAATTAAAAGCAAACAAACCAACCTGCTCTGATCAGATTGGCCAAACTTTCTGATAGAATTGCTCTAGCTGTACTTTTAGTTTTTCATGAAATATGCACTTTAAATGTTACGTATTTTTTATTTTGTCGCAGTCGAAAAGCCATTATGACACTCAGACATATTTGTCCTCGCTCACTTCGTGAGCTCGTCCAAAATAATCACTTCGAGTCATAATGGCTTATTTCAGCCCCTTGTCAAACAATCTACTCTTTTCTACTCGTGAACTATAATCTGTGAATAAGAACTCCTCGAATCATACAAAAAAGGCATAATTTTATGATTGGACCACACTCTATCCTTTATGATTTATATTATATGTCACTGAACTATAATCCCTACTTAACACAACTCCGCACAGAACTATAATAAACTTCAAAAAAGAATGCAGTGGGTTTGCAATTATTTTTTAGCTGTTTAATTTACTGTAGTTTATGGGTTATCATAGAAAAAGTATTGTATACAATACTTATATAATTAGCTTTTTAAGTCTCGTACCTTAATTAGGCCACTCGGCAAGCTTCGTGGCCTAAACGCGGGACTCGACTGAATAAGCATATATTTTATTTAACGATTGCATACCATTTTAAGTGGATACCATTTATGTGACACAAAAAATATCAGCCAACACTTTTAAGATACCAAAGTGTAGTCATGACCGGTATTTAAATGATCTGTAGTAAAGATAGATTATCTGTGTTCATTTCTTGAAGAGTTTGTTCCACTGCATGCAGTGTTTGGGTGGGGCTGCAGAAGTCGATGGCTGCGGTTGGGGCTGTGCCCCCTGGGGTGCCGCAGTCTGGAAGCCTAAGTAAGAATATGTTTCCATAAATTACTACTTATCGAAACGTCTGTACACCACTTAAGAGACCCCGGTAAGCTCGGTTCTCCATGCAAACGTAGTTACGCTCTCATTTTAAAACGACTGGTTAGTTTGCTCTGAAACTTTGTACTTAGAATAAGTTAACATGCAGGCCTGTTATTCATTTATAGTAAAAAAAAATACAGCGAGTTAAAGTTTTTCATACAAAACTTGTTTTTGCCGTATTTTGTTTGTTTTATAAACTGGAGCCATATAAACTAATTAGAGGCCTAATTATACCTCATGTTATTGTGTATGCAAAGTTTCGTTACAATCCAACACGTAGTTTTAAAATGAGAACAAAACTCCGATTGTATGGGATGGTGAAATTCGGCCGAGCTTGCCGGGGAGTCTTAACACAAAACATCTTGCACGTTTTCGTAATGCGAAAATGGAAGTGTTATCAAGTAAACATCTAAATGTTTAAAGGATTTCTAAGGTTCGTACCAAAATGTAACCTAGGTATTGTGTTAAAGTTGAAGTGTGCATGCAGTCACGGATTATGACAGCCGTACCCTGCTATAGGCAAAGTAATTTTAAGTGTTTTTTATTTTTCCAAAAATACTACAGCGCAATAGATATCAATGTCAAATATGTATACGTGCCTTTCTCGACCAAGCTTTGCAAAATGTGCTTGTGTCGGACAGACTCCCAATTGGCGCGGGGCTACTCGGCTATCTCCTGCCCTCCCCCTGCGGTGCCCGTCTTGTCCACAATGCACGAGCGCGCGACCGATGCGAATAATCTGCGATAAACAATTGCATGTTATATATCTTATTCGCGCAAACCATTACACATATGAATCGTGAACTTCAGGTTCTGTTCTTTACCCAACATATTCCAATAACAGTGCGATCTCAAAACCATATATGTGAAGGAACTATATTCAATCCTAGAAGGCGCCCGCAACTCGTTCACGGAGGAGAGAAAATTAAAACTTCTCTTTTTTTCTTTAGCATAGTCGGGTAAAAAGTATCCTATAACCATCTGGAGATAACCCAGCTACCCGTATACTAAAAATAGTTGAAATCCGTTTAGCCGATTTAGCGTGATGAAAAGCTACATCATGTTACAAACATACTAATATTTTATTTTTACAACTTTATAATAGTATAGACTAGAGGATGCCCGCAACTTCGTTCGCAGAAGAGAAAAAAGTTAGTATTCTTTTTTACTTCAGTGTAGTCGGGTAAAAAGTATGCTATAAGCATCTGTGGATAAAAATGATTAACATCCGTTTGTTTAGACCATTACGGCCATTACGACACATACAAACATACAAATAATAAAAAAAATCGATTCAGTGACCTTATTGTACATTAAAATCATTTAAAAAAGGGATATCGACTATTTGACGGTTACTGAAACGAAAATTATTTCTTTCGATTTGTTTCGATGTTTGTGTGTCGTTGCGGCTTCAACACGATAAAACGGCTAAACGGATTGTTAATATGTTTGATACACGGGTAGCTGCCCAGCATCCAAAAATAGTTATAGGATAATCTTTATCCGACTACACCAAAGAAAAAAACGTTTTTTTTTCTACTCCACTGACGAAATTGCGGGAACTTTCTCACATATATAATAATAGATATTCCAGTTGCGTGTAGACACCGGCATACTTTTTGGGGCATTAGGACGGCAAAGTGTAATGTTAAAGGGCGGCTTATTCATGGTGTTCTAGGGCGGCCCTGGTGGTGAAGCCCGTTTCGACCTTTATTATGAACAAACAACTTACTTCTCAATCTCTGGCGCACAGTGGACAAATTCGTGTGTCCAAAACTTGTAGATTGGGTTCTTGATAAGTTCAATGAAGGTAATGAGAAGTCCCCATGGGTGTGGTCGGTTGACTATAAGCCGCTCAAGCAGCATTCTAGTGATTTGTTCCTGTACAGCTTCGGAGTTCGCCTCAGCGAAGAGGTATAGGAGACAGCAACTGAAGTAGTGCGTGTGACTATTTGGATATCGGAGTTGATTTGCGATTGCGTTGAGGAACAAATATCTGAAAAGAAAACGAGGCATATGACACCGGTACTTTCATGATCACTTTAAAAAAAATCGTCGCGAAGTGAAGCGTTTGTTGGCAACTCTGTTATTATATTCGATTCGACTTACCGCCCTTCGTAATCGAAGTCAACTGTGAAGTTTTGGAAAATGTCCATATGCGCGGAGTGCGCAATGGTGGACATATTGGGGGTCTGGCCCTTGGAGCGGATGTGCGCAATGGCTTGAGTGCCCACGTACAACACGACGGCATTCATGAGCTGGCTGTTGTAGCGGCGACCTGGTTCATTCACCACCTACAAACGACATACGTTATTAATGCGCTTCCATGTTCCCAGAAAGTTACACACATGTTGAAAAGTTAGTCTTGTATGTGTAAGGCTTAATCATTTTGTTAGTAATATTCATTGCGAATTATTTTTTTATTCTACTAATCCTTTTTAATAGGGATGATGACTAAATTTTAATAATTCCGTCTTGTAGATGAATAAAAAAATTTGACACGTATTTATTCTTTTTTTACTTAGTCAAAATAAAAAGGCGATACATTGAGTCATAATGTCGTGTGACGTCACTCCTAAGTAAAATTTTACTTAAGAGTGACGTCACGTGCACTCCTAAACTTTAATGCGATTTATCTGAGTATTTTTTAAATATTTAGAAAAATCAAAAAATACGTGTCCAATATTTTCGTATTATCTAACTGCCCGACTAATTAGAATTAAGATTTGACTACCCAGTCATCATGCCCATTAACAGTAAAACATACCTGCATGTTGCCTCTGAGTTCAGAGAGGAAAGTGACTGGTGCTCGTGCTTTCAAGTATGCATCCAAGTCCTTCTTGAACTGTGAGGATGGAATCATGTTAGCGTAGTTAATAACCGCACGCGGCGGTAGCGTGATTTCTGCTAACAGATCTACTTTCAGATTAGGAGTAAACGGATCAGGTAGCCTCATGTTTCGGGGGAAAGCAGACAGGATGAGATTTCTCATCTGTATGCAATTAGGTGGTATCTCATCACAGAATCCATAATGGTAGTCGCACAAGAACTCCGGAAAGTCGTGGAGCAGTACGAGGAGGACCTTGAGGGTGCCCTTGTACAACATCATGACCGGTGCCGCGAGCTCAGTGTTGCGCAGGAAGGGGTCCAGAAACTTGAACAGGTCTATGAGCAGCGTAGAATACATTCCCCAGCCCTGTAAAAAATATTGTTCATTTAAGTTTCAATGGACTACTAACGTTTATTATACACGGGCGTCTCTGAAGAATCGGGGGCTGGAGAAGCGGGACAGCGTTCGTATTCGTGGAAAACATTGCTTCTACAAAATAGTCCCGATATCCTCAAAGAATAAGAGTTTCATGCAAAACTATATAAACAAACCTTACCTTCTGCTGAGGAGTGACAGCTAATACTCTATTGATGAACGCGCGGTGCGCGACCATCTCCAGCCAGGCGTAGCAGAAGCCGGGCACGACGCTCGGCCGAATGATGCGCAGCGTGTGGCAAAACGCAGTGAGAACCTGTCACACGAAGTTACAGATGTAATGAATGTACAGATGTAGTGAATAATCCGTTCCCATCATATTTTCTCGGAAACATTCGTACTCGTAATGCTACTTCAGCGTAGGGAAAGGTCGCATCGCCATAATAATAATTAATAATACGCTAATAACACATAATATTTAAATGTATATACCTGGAAGTTCATGGACTCTAAAACTGGTTCAGCCATATTCATGTCGAGGAATAAGATTAATAATAGCCGGTGGTACGGTAGCTGTTGGAAGTTTGTTCCATGCTCGTCATGGTCTTGCAGTAAGCAGCCGGCAATGATGCCTAGGATCTGTGACCAATTAAAGAAGGTTATTACTTGACCTCATGGGACCCAACTGAGGCAAATTAATTTGAAATGAGTAGTAAAAATACACCTTATTCAGTAGGTTTAGTTTAGGCGTCGGGTTGCCTCCATCGGCGGTGTTCTTGATGAGCAATGACACAAGCTTGATGAAGGAATCACACATTGAATAATACTTCTCCCGCTTCGGAGGAGAGGCCGGCGGGTTGACTCGCTCGTCGTTTACCTGCTGATGCACGTTCTCAATACACATCTGTGTGGCGATTCGGAAGAATCGAGTTATCATGTCGTCTGATTTCAATATTCCGTTCATGTTCATTCGATGAACGTATAAATTGAAATTCTGTGCAATCTCTATCTCTGTCAGAGGGCTAAGAAGAACGTTTCTCCATTCACGGAGAAGATTCTCGGTTTTTTCAAGAAGGCCCGGTGGGTCGTCGTAGTCCCGTGCCTAGAAAAGCAATTAATCAAATTATGCCTCAAATCATATCTAAGGGACAAATAAATGTAATAGTAATGAATTTAATTATAAATGATGACAACAAGCGTAATAGTAATAATAGCGTAAGTATTGTCAAACTTTATCGAAAATACGATACAAAAGACCGTTCCAGTTTATTATTATTGTGGTCACAACTTCCGTGAGTCACGCTCACGGACCATGCATGAGGCCCGGTCATTTGGAAGGCATGACTGGGGCCGAAGCCAACAGTACAGAGGCCCTTTCGAGGCATTTAATTTAATTCGCGATGGTGCACCAGTCGGGACTATTCCTGTCTGCATTATGAGTATAGAAAATAAAAACGGACACGGACAATTTCCGCACGGTTTAGAACTATGAAGAAGAAAATAAAAGAAACAAAATAACTATAACCTGGTTCTATGAGGAGAATGTTAAGGGGACCGGTTGTATGGGCTATGGAGTGAGATTACCAGACACCTGCCAAAACGATATCTAACAACGAATTTATACTAGCAGGCGGTGACTGGCCGTGTACTAATGGGCCCACTAAAACGGCCATCGATCCTGGCGACAAGAGGGCAACACGGACGTACACAGCTCAGGGTCTGGAGAGGTGTGCACCGCTTTCTACCAAGCAACTAAAACAGTCACTGTACCAACTCGCGACTTAAGCATATTTCACTTCAACCCAGCGAGCATAAAGCTCTTGCGGCTTCACTCTGGACCGGCCAGTGATGGCAAGCAAGAGGTGGGGTCCCTGCCGCTACTGCACAATCTCGCGCTTACGCAAATTTCACTTCCGTCCTCGAGTTAAAACTCTTGCGACTCCACTCTGACCAGCCAATTAAGGCAAGCCAGGGCTAGGTATCCCAAAATCAGGTCGCCGCGGAGCAATCAGGTCCGTGATGTCGCTACTCACCGACATCTGGCCAGAGTTGCCCTGTGGCTTTATAATTAATATTATTCCATCTGGAATTTTATCTAATAGCTGAATGCCGCTGTCTGTTGATGTGTGTATAACATACCCGAACTTGTAAGATGCCCTGGTGTATGTGCGCGGTGGGCCCCAGCGGGGAGCGCTCGCCGAGGTACGCGCTGGGGTCCTGGTTGACGCGGATCATCTCGATGAGGCTGCCCAGCCCCTCTGGCGGCGGCTGGCGCGAGTGCGACATGATGCGCACCAGCATCTCCGTCGTGTGGTACAGGTCCGACTCGTTGGCGTACAGGTTGTTCCTGTCGTCCACCAGGTACAGTTGAACGAGTTGCATTGAAAATGCGACCGCCATGTAGTTGTTGCCGTTGTCCATCATGTGAGCTAGTGCGATGTCGTACTGTCAATACGAAACAAAACCATTGAGACGATAGTTAGAGCCAGTATATAATTTTTCATCTCTCATGGTCGGAGAGTGTAAGTTCCACGGGTAGATATGGGTTGTAAAAATGAAATGTCTGTACATTGAGGATATTTATAAAAATAATATTGTAACGGACTATTTGGAGGTCACTAAAGCGACATATATTTATTTTTTTGTATGTTTATATGTGTCGTGGCTTCATCGCGCAAAACCGGCTAAACGGATATCAACCATTTTTGGTACGGGTAGGATACTTTTTACCCGACTACGTTCAAGAAAAAAATAGGGGTTATGACTTTTTCTCCTCCGCGAACGAAGTTGCGGGCACCTTACAGTTATTAAAATAATTTAACAGTCGATGTATTTTATGAAATGTGTCGAAATGAAAAGTACACTTTTTAACTCGGGTGAAATTACCCATTTCACCCTCGAACTACCATATCTCGGGTGAAATGCGTCACTTTCAACCCTTGGTGAATAATCTATTATTACTATGTGACTAAACGACAACAAATATTAGTCGTGTTTTATGTAGAGATAGTTTCTAAAAACGCAATTTATTAGCCGTAAAACATACCTGTGGTAGATTGATAAGGTTATTCCTGATGAGACAGTCGACAGCTTCAAGGTTGTACTTAAGCTCTTCCCTGCACTCTGTGAGACAGCAGGTGATCTGCTTGGTGGTCCACACGTGGCCGTAGACACGTGCATCTTCAAGTAACTTGAGCACGCGCAAGTGTACGTCGCGGTATCGAGTCATCATCTCTACATGGTCGCTACTAGCGCCCGGTTGCACGATGTGTCCGTCAAGAAGACCTTCCACAGCCTAAAAAACAATGCGTTTTAGAAAAAGTTCAGTTGTAATAGATACCCTAAAAGTATTGTTCTAATTAATTACCTTCTGTAATAAAGTGCATCCCGATACAATATCCCGATTCCGTCTGGCCAAGATAAGACATTCCAGCAGGGAGTGCATGTTTGCAGACTGAACGGCCAGAGACGCTACTCCGAGAGAGTTCGCCAAAAACACCTCGGCAGCTGTTATAAGCGTGCTCATTTCGTCTGTACCATAGACTTGAGTCGGATTCATGACCTGGCTGAATGTCAGCTGCGGAATCTGTTCCTGCGCCGACGGTTTAGGGATGAACATGCCGGCGTCGCGGACAGGCATGAAGCCGGGTATGTTACAAGCGAATTCTTCGTAGACAGCGATCTGCATATCAGTCGGCCCACCTACGCGCAGCCGCACTCGTTCCGGAATCCTCTCGGTCTGATACGTTAAGACCATCGGGTCATAATAACGCCGGCCTTCCTGGCGAGCGATTTTTCTCATCTCGTAGTCATTCATTAGTCTTTTGTCGAGTTCGGGTAAAGCCTTTTCTACAGCCGTCTTTTGAATGAAAGCGCACGCAAGTTCCATATTTTCAGTAGCCAGAACTGCTGCAGCACTCTCTACTATCTCCTTCTGAAATATATCAAAATTAGTTAAATAGTACAGATATCCTATAATCTATAGACAATGATTCCTGGAATGATAATGTACCTGTTGAGGGGTGGAAGGCATCAATGCTGTAACAAATGCAGCTTTCAAGTTGGTGCTGATGGTGCTAATGATTTGTTCCCTGCACGTTATCATTGCCATGCCTGCGGTGAGGTTCCTTGTCATGTGGTGAGCGCAAGTGCGCATTCGTACTTCATCAGGATCAAGAGCGAAATCTTTCCTAATAATTTGCTCGCAAGTGGTCAGTGCATATTTTATTGACCGTTCAACTACTGGATGTATCCATTCTTGAATTGACCTCTCGATTGCAGGTTTGACAAACTGCTTCAGATGAGGATAATTTTGGAAAAGAATTATGTGAGGATTGAAACAAATTTTCTGTCCAAATGCAGAAGTAGAAGATACGTTCACGTCCAAGTAATTGAAGCGAGGCTCAGGTAAGCCAAGTACTCCAATCATGCTAGGATCATTCGGAACCAAGCCACTGGTTGGCGTCGGAGCGGTGGCTGCCATATCTTCTTGCGAAATCATTTGAGGCTGAGGAGGCATTAACTGCATTTGAGCCGACGGTACGATGTTTTGAGTAACAGGCATTGTGTTGGTAGCTTCCTTGTTAGGTTTCGGTTGTGACAGTTGAAATTCGATCAATCTTAATTTATCCGAATCTTTCAGATATATGGATGGTTTGAGATCCCCGATATCAAGGCTTAAGTTTTTGCAAAGCACTTCTATTTCGAACTTCAAATTCAGTTTGAGATCAGGTTCTTGATGCAATTCAGCTAAAGCGTTCATAAGCGCCATCGTCCAGGGATTTGGAGGTTTGAATACCACACTTTTTGCGCAAGACTCCAAAACCTTAGCCACGAATGGCACAACATACAAAAGCTCTTGCTGGCCTTTGTGATAAGCTTCGAGCAGAAGTGCTTTGAGATCTATATCTACGTGCAGAATGGGCTGGTTGCGGGCCAATGTAAGCATACCGAGCCAGTGCCCGAGATTTTTCAGCAGCGATCGATCAGAAAAATTTGCGATACCTTTGTCGGAGCGCAATAATACTTTAATGTTTCTATAGGTCTCTTTTGTGACCATTTTGTTGACGTCACGTATTTTAAGAACATCAAGAAAATTTGAATACAGAGCGTGAAAGTTCAATTCTATCGATGCTCTCTTCATGACTAGATATTGTGAAAGCCATGGAAAGTATTCGTCTGTGATTATTTCCTTGAGTTCTTCGCACTTTGTTTGCAGGTTTAGCTGACTGAGGTTATTGAAAATAAAAGCAGTTTTGTCCTGAATACCTTCTGGGGGCGCATTAATCTTTTCTTCTTTGTCTGTGGCAGTTAAAAGGGTATCAATATTTGTGGCGTTAGCGATGGACGGTCGACTTCCGATACCACCAGCAGCGTTTGTCATTTTGGATATCCCCGTTATGGACGATGGCGCACAGACTACGGCCCTAAAACATTAATAAAAATTTGTAAATACATAAACCAGTATACAACAAATTAAAGCTTGTTATTTCAAAATGAATGATTCTTATAACAAAAAGAAATTTCATTTCTCTTCCAAATTTTCAACTAGTCTGCTTTACAAAAGTAAATTTAATGTAATATCATGGTTGTACTAAATCTTAAATGTCAGTTGATTTGTTTAAACTCGGAAACATGAGTGTTCTTGTTAATACATATTTATATCGCGGATAGTTAGCACTAATAATCATGTTGATAATTATTTTAAAAATAAGTTACTAACCTGTATGGTGCAGATACAGTGACAACTGCGCTTTGACTCAGCATAGCAGCGAGGCTAGTCGGTAACACAGCGCCTTGTGGTTTAGTAGGTGGTTCTTGGCTTTGCAATCCGAACTCGATGTATTCGATTAAGTGAGGGGGAAATTCACAAAAATGAGGTATAGCTCTTACATGCTCGCAATATTTATGATAATCCTTAAGACGAGATTTAAACCTGTCCAAAGCAGCTATACCAAAGTAATACATTTTTGATCCCTCTGGCTTTCTTAAAGCTTCAAGCACAAACCGTAAAGCTAACCCCAGCGAAACGTAGCTCGGAACTAGTCCTTTCTCTATGATACCTCCAAAGAGTTGGGCAGTAATGTGTAATTCTTTATCCGGATACTGAGGGAAAAATTTGTACTCCTCAAAGAGATTGCGCAGCATACATGAAAACACTTCTCGTTCTCTCTTGTTAGGAGATTCTTGGAATTTCTTCAACATGTCGAGTACTTCATCAATGGATAGTGTTGGATGCGGAGGATGGTTGTATATTCTCTGGAAATACCCATTTGCTTCATCTTCGATTTCTTTGGAGACATTTTGCATCATTTCCGGGAAATGTATTGGATCTGGAATACGTGGCTTGTCCATTGTCGGGGCTTGTCCCATTCTTGCCAAAGCTCCCATGTTAGCCACGTTAGTATTATGCTGTAGAGGCATCATGGCAAAAGGACTATTCGGTCCGGCACCCATAAGGCGAGATGGAGATCCTGGCGTAGTAACTAAAGGCCCAAGATTACCGGGCATAGCAAAAGCTGAGTTTGCCGGAGCACCTAAATTCATACTTGCAACAGTAGGAGTCAAATTAGCTATGGAATCCACGTGCGGAGTGAATAATTGACCTCCTAAGCCGGCAGGGTTGAACGGAGTTTCTAATACCCTAGTGTGAGTTGGTCGCGCTATACCTGCAATATTTTGACGCGTTTTGCTAAGTATTAGCGTCTGACAATTCGTAATCACATTATAGATTGCTTCTTGTAAATCTGGTTGAACGTTGGGACTGCACAATTGAAGACAAGCTAACATGGTGGCAATAGTTTCGTGTGGTAGTTGTGCAGCCTTAGGAAGCTGTTCATCCGGTACTTTTCCAATAACCTGCGGGCATCGTCTTTGAAGAAATTTTACCATAGCCGAAACAAACGTCTCTCCATGGTCTCTAATCTTATCGGTTAGCCATTTATCGAGCTTTAGATACTCACGCCGAGATGCCAAGCAAGCTAAGTCAATAACGAATGGAAATGACTGCACATTCAATAAGAGCGACAAGGCTTTTAGGTCTTGTGCTACGTCCAAGATTCGGGATAGTTTCGACTGGTCGCTCTCTCCTCGAATGTACCAATCGGCCATGGCGTGCATTATTATATGCTTTATATTGGGATTCTGTGTATGCCAAGCGTGATGCAATATAATTGCTGAATTCGGATGGTTACCCAAGAAAATCGGTATCAGCGTTGTCAATAACTCTTGTCTAAAGACAGTAATTGGTGGACTTATTTGCAGTAGAGCCAGTAGCAAGATGTCAGGACAATGCTGTAGCGGAAACTTGAATAACTCGTGCACTTGTACGTAATAATCACGGTCAGCAGCGTACAGTAGAAGTTCTACCAAATAAAGGCAGCGCCAAGTAGCTATTTCCTTGTTGTCTGTTTCTGGGGGGGACTTCAATAAATCAATTGATACAGGGTGAAACGGGTGATCTGCAAAACTGAATATATCTGGATGCTTCAGAATGTTACTAATCAAACTGATCTGTCCTTCTAAATTAGTCCATCTGCGACAAAGATATTCGACAGGAAATATGTTCGCAGGATACCCTGCACTTTGTAGGCCCAATCGCAAGATAGTAAATAATAAATTCAAGCCTTGTCTATCTGGAACTATAAACTCTGGGTGGTCGAGTTGTAGAATAACTTCTTTCCAATTTAAGTTTGAAGCCAGCTCTTTGAGGGTTTGAACAAAAACTTCTGCATTCCAGGTTTCTCCATGGCCGTGTGTGATATGGTCTTTTTTGGCCTCATGACCCATCCAGAAATTTCCAGGTGTTTGTATTTGTGGGCCCTCCGTCATAGTAGCATGGTATCGCACCATCATCGAAATGACCCTGGCCACGTCTATCGCGGTCGGCTCACGAGCGCCGAAGTTCAACATATTGTTTTTGCATTCTTCGACCGATGAGGTGAAGCTGTAACCGATGTCTCGGATTATCTCTGCGAGTGAGTTGTCCATCATGGCAGCGGTCATGTCGTCTGCCGTTGTCATCTCCTCAAGGGGCGTTTGTGTATCGTCGGGATACAGTAGTGGCGCAAGCACTATTGGCACTACTTCGCGTGGAAAGTCACTTCGTAAACGCTTCAAAAACAAGTCCTTAGTCACAGTTGCCAAACGAAAATTTTCGTGAGCGAGACTGGTCAATAGAGTTTGCAAAACTTCAGGGCTGCATTCCTGAAGACCTGCACGCTCAACTTGATGTCCGCGTTCTGAAAAATAAAAAAATACAACGTCAATTTAAACATCGAAGTATAAACAAAATTATGAATATATTTCTATTAAATATGTATACGGCTGTATTAACAATCTATCATTTTAGTAATCATTAGTGCATTAGCTTAATGTTATATAGGTTTATAGCTTTCGTAATTCGGTAACATAAGTGGTTTTTAAGTCCTTAAAAACTTGTAAACCCATTTTCACTTTTATTGATTGACCTGAAATCTGTATGTACTCGTACATCAATGACAATGCGTTAATGAAGTACCTTGGCCTAGTGTTAACAAGACAACTTTTCAATACTTATCGCGATGAACTGAATCTAATAAACTGGTAATGAGAATTGGTCAATGTCTAGTTTAATAAATCTTTAATTACATACGTCTTATAACGATGCCTTTGTTGGGATGCCATAGCCAAAATGGCAAAAACGGAACCCCTCATAGTTTCGTCAAGTTCGTCCCCGTCCGTATGTCACTGGCATTTTACTCAAAAACTACATGATTGCCAAATTCTAAATCCTGGCACCTAGCTGATATGATACATATTTCGTTTTTGTTTATAGCACAGCACTGTGACATTACTAATGTCACCAAATTATGTAGTCATCGCTTTTTTATGTTGGAGCCTGATAAAACTGGAAAAATGAATCATCTTGAACGCCGTGAGCAGATAGTCGCCAAATTGATGGAAAATACACAGCGTCCAAACTACTTCATTGCAAAAGATTTAAAAATCCCCAGAAGGACCGTCGCGATACGGTACTGAAACGATACTTGGAGACTTTGTCTACCGCTCAAAAGCCTCGTATCGTACAACATGATGGTGCTTGTGATCGTGGGATAGAAATGGCAAAGGAACGGACTGCTATGAAGACAAAAAAGAAACGGAAGGTGCCGAAAACTTCGGAAAAACAAAAAGCAGCATCAAAACCAGGCCTCGAAAGCTGTATAACTACAAGGTACAGAAAAAATCATTTGATTCTCGATGACGAAACCTACGTGAAGGCAAACTTTTCGACACTGCCTGGTGATCTGCTTTATACTATAGCTGATGGATAAATTCTTAAGATTCGGAAACCACTATAAGAATTGCCCATGCGGTGATCGCAGTGCATACAGTGGCGTGCATTCTATTTAGGCAAATAGGCACTGCCTACCCTAGCAAAAATGACTCCAGAACACATGTATTTCTCTTCTCTATAATAATACTATAATATTTCTTAAAACAAAACCTACTTGCCGCCTTCCATTACGGAACGCGCTGCGATTTAAATTTGTGCGCGAATCCAGCTAAACGAGCCTGAACCGCAAGTCAGGCAAGACAGTCCAGCGCCTGACCCACAGAACACACGCTCACAATGCGCTTGTGTAATATCGTCCGTGAACTACGTACGAATTTGCTCAGCAGACACACTTATACTCAAGTCAGACGCACACATACTTACAATTCCGGCCGCCGGACCTGTCAGTGTTGCCAATTTAGCAACTTTATGCTAAATTTAGTAAATTTTATGTTGTCTAGCACATTTGTTTGTCGTTTAGTATAGTTTTTAGCATACATGAAAAATATTCAAATAAAGTAAAATCAGATATTAGAAATTTTATTAGTAATTTGAAATGTATCCGGGAGGTTAATAAATAATTGACAATGGAAACGATGAGAGTAATCATGAAAATTCCATTTTTCGTTTCGATTCATTTTTCGTTTTTTATAATACCCCATCTACAGGTAACGGGTGACAAAAATAAAGCCATGTTATTTAAAAATTCAATCGAATATAACGATTTCAATTCAAACTTGCTTGATACAAAAAAATAAGTAGATGTAAAAATTAAGTGACGTTTTATTTGACATAGAAAAGTGTTAGTATAATTTTCGGTATTAGTAAAAGGTATTTAACATAAATTTATCAAAAATCGATCTGCAGTTTAGCAGATTTTATATTAGCCTTGTTGGCAGCACTGGTAAAAGTTTGCGACCAATCAGATGCATTGATTTCGCGCGGCAGATTAAAGAAGTCCCCCTTTTGCTGTAATTTGTACGCGTAATGAATGTGGGGCGTTATATTTGTCAAGGTTTTTTGTATACAAAAAAATCTTTTGATTCTGGTGATCGGGTGCCATAACGTAACGTCATTATCACTTTAATGTGACGTGAAATACTGTTTATTGTAGTACCTAACGCTTAAATATGTGTTTTAGCTGTGATCGGTGTTTTGATAGTGTTTGCGAAAGTTACCTAACTTTAGTCGAATTTTGCAAGTTAGTGTTCGATGATAAGGTAAAGGAACCTAGTTAATAAAGGTAGGTATGTTGCAATTAACTCAAACTCAGAGCAATATTACTCGTCAATTTCACGTAAAGTATTACGAAAAATTTGGCTGGTTGACTGGTTGCGCACACTGCTGTCTGTGCATTTTATTCGGGAAGTATCCAAATGTTTGGAATGACACAGACAGGCTATGTCAAATTCTGCCTACGCTAACTAAAAACCCTATGCAAGCCACTGAGTGCATATGTTACAACAGGCATAATCAATAAGAAAATATACATCAATGAATGTTTGAAAACCCGGCCAAGAGCATGTCGGGCCACGCTCAGTGTAGGGTTCTGTAGTTTTCCATCCTTCACAATAGACGGGCATAAAACTGCGGTTTTATTTGATACTAATGAACATAAAGAATGGCTTTATTACTTTAAAAATATTTGTCCTATACATTAAAAACGGGCCCATATAGGACGATGATAACTGAACGCATTTTTTTAAACGCACTTTGGACCTTTCACTGGCCTTAAGAGATGTCTCTTCGGTCCATTCTCCATACAAACGTAGTCCCGGTCTCATTTGAAAACTAGGCAACAGAAGTAGATGAAATTTTGTAACGGAGTTAGACGTAATTATCTATGTAAAGCAGACACAGGGTTTTCAGATTTTCATATAAATGTGTAATATCTGCTCAAAAGTCGACCAAAGAAGGGGTCAACTTTGCACGAGAATTACAGACTAATAAAGCATTTTTACAAAAATCGAAAAACCACAGCCGTAGGAAATATAATGAATATCTTGATTGTAAAATATCATTGATTTCTGTGTTATATTTTTCGTATAATATGAGGATAACGAAACACAAAATTCAACCGCCCAAATCTTGGAAAACCTACAGCAATCTCGATACACATTAGCGGGGAGCGGAGTAGCGGGAAGGAACGTCCAGCGCGGCGCTGCGCTGTCTTCTCTCTGACATTACGCGACCGGTTGTATGAATTTTGAGTTTTTGACACTGTCGTAGAAAATTGCAATAATTTTACGCTTGGTGTAAGTGTAACGCTCGAATGGATTAGAAATGGGTCAAGATTTTAGTGTTTACTTAAACATGTTTATCAGTCCCAACGTGCCTGATAAACGGAGGCAGAGCAATACCTGAGAGGTTTACCACAAATTAAGATAACGAGAATATGGTGTAAGGAGAGTATATCTACCTTGGAAGTTTAATAGGTTATTGATTCTACTTGCTGTAGAGCAGTGGCGTGCGTCCATATAAGCAGATTCCCACCGGGTTGCCCAAGGAAAGGCTTATTGTAACCACCTTTTTCTTTAAATATGAGTAAATACGCTTCGGCTTCCCTTGTAATTTTACTGGCGCCACGCTTCTGATGGAGAGTAAGTACAAATGCACATATAGATAATAACAATTATAGCTTGTTTTGCATTTCACATCCGCTCGCCACTCAACAGAACTGTATTCCGTAGAAAAAGGACTAGAGAAAACATTGAGCTATTATTACTACGTATAGAGAAGAGGCCGCCCAATCACTTCGTGTTCCGTTCAACTGCAGTCGGCCGACCCCAGTTCACTCAGTGTTCCTCCCGCCCGCGCGCGCCCCGCACTGCCGCGCTTGTAGCACAGATTTTGTTCGCGCCGTCTTCTCTATACGTAGTAATAATAGCTCAATGAGAGAAAACTGCGAAATTTCAACTGTCCGGCTCCGATTTGACTTATTTTTATATACGTTAGTGTAGTGTAAAATAAAGGACACGTATTTGTTTTTAGCTGCCCAAACTCAACCTATTCAGAGAAATTGACATAAAAAGTGACCAAATCCTGTAACTTCCGTAGAGTTTTGTTAAAGCAAATTGCTAATTAATTACTGGCTTGATTACTATATACATACTGGCTAAAACTAATATTTTACAAAAAAATATACTCTTCAAAGTTTCACACTTCTCATCGTTTCACTCACTGCACTTTGGTTATTTTGTTATAAAATGATGTAGTACTAACTAGTATGAAACTTCTTCTTTTCGTGTCGTGGTTCCTCAAATAACGGATGGTTCCACCAAGTATGAAACTTTCAAAGGTATTTTTTTTCGTTGTCGTTGTGGCTAGGCAGCTCCAGGTGGTTATAGGATACTTTTTACCCGACTACGGTAAAGAAAAGAGGGGTTATGAATTTTTCTCGTCCGCGAACGAAGTTGCGGGCGCCTTCTAGTATATATACAAAAGTATAAATATTATAAGTGGCTACATCACATCATTAAGGCGTATTAGTCATGTCATGAGATTTTGAGATTTATGAATTTATAAAAATAATTAATATCTCAAATATACGCGTTTCCGGACTACATACATGTTATACCCATTTATATGCTCCAATGAGGCTCCACATTCGATGGTTAAAGTCTGTCGGGTTACTCGTCCACACCCTGTATATGGAGTGTCCCCCCCCCCCTAGAAATATTTATTTGTTATTAAACTACCAAACTAAGTAGTGGCTTACATAAGACACCTTTACTCCAAATGACACGTGCGAGTATTGATAAAATTTTAGTTTTTGAGTAAAATGCCTGTAACATGCGGACGGACGGACGGACGGACATGACGAAACTATAAGGGTTCAATATTTGCCATTTTGGCTACAGAACCCTTAAAACAATAGAGAACAGGACAGGGAATAAGTGTACATAGATGTTTTCCATTAATTTTCAGAAATAACACAAAACTATAATCCATACTAATATTATAAATGCGAAAGTGCGTCTGTCTGTCTGTCTGTCTGTTACCTTTTCACGCTTAAACCGCTGAACCGATTTGGATGAAATTTGGTATAGAGATACTTTGAGTCCCTGGGAAGGACATAGGCTACTTTTTATGTCTTGTGCCCGCGACTTCGTCATAGTGTGATATAATTTATATTGACTACAGGAAAGTAACCAATAGGGATGGTAACATTTTTTTTCTGTGGTATGTGATAGAACGACCTTTCAATAATAGAAATACTGGTGTAGAAACTACTTCAGTGTTATAAAAACTCCACGAGATACAACAACATTAGAATCACACTTTTGGACTTTCCCAAAAAACGCTCCATACTAAACCCTCGGACGGTGTGATATCACACCTTCCTACTTTGTATGGGGAAATTAAAAACTTGTTCTGCAGCTATGTTAAAACTTAAGTTGATAGAAACGGTTTCATAACAAAAGTTACTATACATTTCGTGGGTTATTCAATGGTATTATCATCTATACTATTATAAAGTTGTAAAAATTAAATGTCTGTACATTGAAGATATTTTCAAAAAAAATGATTGTAACGGACTATTTGGAAATCACTAAAACGAAAAAAATATTTTTTTGGATTTTATGTATGTTTGTGTGTTTGTATGTGTCGTTGTGGCTTCATCACGCAAAATCGGCTAAACAGATTTCAACGATTTTTGGTACACGGGTAGCTGGGTATCTCCAGATAATTATAGGATACTTTTTACCCGACTACGCTGAAGAAAACAAGAGGGGTTATGACTTTTTCCACACCGCGAACGAAGTTGCGGGCGCCTTATAGTTTATTAATATTTTCATACTTTAAAAATGGACTTTAAAGTCTTATAAAACAAGCTACACGTAAGGTATCGAACTCAATTTTTTTTTCATCATAAGAACTACCATTTCATCAATATTTTATTATTATTTGAGTACTTTCAACATCCCTATTGTGTCACTCCTATATTATAATATAAGTGTGCGGTTACCTTGACAGATCCATGTTACACAGTTGTGGATTTTATCAGCGTGTGAGTAACACTAGAACTTAATTATGTTACTCTTATTAATGATATAATTTATCAAGATGAGACGGTACAATCCGAAATTTACCAAACCGAATGGTACTTAAATTGACCTTCTTTTTTCAAATCAACTAAAATCGAGATATTTTAAACGCGCAAACGAGATTCTAGGAATTAACATGAATTTGCATTATATTTTCTTCTGTTTCCGCGATTATTACTCATTAAAATACAGACCACCCTTTGCAGAGTGCAGGCATTTATAAGCTGGGCTGCGAGTGTTGTCTTTCATACATTGGTCAAACGAAACGCAGTGTATTAACCCGGGTGAAGGAGCACATAGCAGATGTCAAGCACCGTCGGTGTAATAGGTCTGCAGTCTGTGAACATGTCATTGACAAACAAAACCACTCAATTAAGTTTGATAAACCTTCTATCCTTGCCAAAGAAAAAATATATTTTCCCAGAATGCTACGCGAGGCTATTGAGATTAAAAAGCATCCTAATTTCAATAGAGAAGATGGATTGTCATTACCGCCAGCTTGAGATCCTATAATACATCTCATCAAGGAACAAGCGAGACACAGGACTGCAAAACCTTAATTTCCGAATGGTGTAAAATATCTTATCTGTTTATAAACTTTTAAACAAAAAAATAAAACCGTCTCCAAAAAAACTAAAAACTAAAAAATAACGCCATAATTCAGTTTCTTCAAATTACTTACAAGTACCGTTAGTATACTCAATCTATACAGTATACACAATTAATCTTATTTTGGCGTCAGTGCCATATAAAGAATGTGTAAAATATTGAAAATTGACGATTTTAGTAAGTTGTGACACGATGGCACCGACTCCAAAATAATATTAATTGTAAGTAATTTGAAGAAACTGAATTATGGCGTTATTTTTTACGTTTTAGTTTTTTTGGAGTCGGTTTTATTTTTTTGTTTAAAAGTTTATTTATTTTACACTTTTTAGTTAATCGTTACTTAAAAGTGTATCTCGTGACGATTCGAACAAGCCCAAACACGGCTAGGATACATTATTTTATTACATAGATCTGGTGCCTACCTTCCGGCTCCATCATCAAATCAATTCGATGGTACCATTCTCATCAGGAACATTTAAATTTGTGACTATGAAGTTGCTTAGCTAAATTAATCAAGATATTTTGTCGCCACCCGTAAATCATTTATCATTGAGGAGTTCCGATGGCATTCTGTGGTCTTCTGCATCAGTTCCACTTCACCAATTTACACTTTCTGAATGCAAATGCTTATTATGTTTCTTATAATACCAAAATGGCTATATGTATGCCTACAATATTTGAGGAGTTCCTTCAATTCCTCATGGATTCCATCATCAGATCTTCACCAAAATTAAATGGGACCAACTAGAAAGTACCTTCTATAAACCCAAAAAAAAAAATTTGAAATCGTCTTTGAGTAATTGGTAAACATCCATAAAAAAAAGAAACATTCCGTCGAATTGAGAACCTCCTCCTTTTTTTGGAAGTCGGTTAAAAAAGTAGTTTAATAGTCTCTGTGTTTATTAAAATATTATAATTAGTAATGAGGTAGCCTGGGAGTTTTTCTTTGCAGCGTTTCTTTTCTCCTCAGTACGCCTCATTTGTGAAATGCTGGCCCATCTGACATGTATGTACACCTTATTTGTTATTTCAAAAATGTATAGTTTGCACAAATTGTAACTTTGACAGAAAAAAAATATATCTTTTCTCAGTCCACCCGTGACCTTGGAAAGCTGAAAAGCTGCTGAAACGTCGGGAACTAAAATGAGAAAATTATACGCGATATAATCCGTTACATTGTTTTATTTCTATGAATTTGCATCCCTTCAATGTAGGTAAATAGCAATACAAAATGATACCTACAATTTAACAAACATATTTTAAATCGTGCTCGAAAAACGGCGCATGGTAAAACATGTTTTATACGTCTCCATAACATTAGTTAAATGTTTCAGGCAGCGAACGAAAAAAACATAGAAGCACAACTAGCGTCGCAAAATGACCCCACGAAAACTGTGTCGAAAAAGGCGGGGGCGTCTAAAACTGGGTCAAACGGATTGTCAGTTCCATATGGCGGCGGTGCATGACTGTCGTATTATTTGATTTCTTAAAGTGAAAAAATATACCTTATTTATCTGTAAAATAGTGTATTAATCATTCTAGAAACACACAAAAATAAAGACTTTTCACATGTAAATATACATTTTGTTGTCTGAAGAGATTTTGTATCTGGCTGGATGGTGTTATGCCACCTTACATCATCAAAATGTTAATATTTGAATGAAAAGTTATTAAGATACCTATTTGCACATTTGATATATTATTTGTTGAGATACATTTGTTATATTCAGTGTTAGAAATGGTGCAATTTGATTTAAAAGTTATCATAGCAAGCTTTAGGTATATGATGTGACTAATGGTTATTACATCTGATCTGGGTCATCCTAACTAAAGTTTTGATTATGATTAGACTAAAAAACTGTGTGAGTTTGGAATCTCGGGCATATCTACTTTTAAGCCTTTTAACCGACTCCAAAAAAGGCGGAGGGTTTTCAATGCGTAGTAATGCTTCTTGATTTTATTATATGTACGAGTACGTGTTCCCTGATCATTTGAAAACGGCTTTGATCGATTTTTTTTTGTTTAAACAGTGGTATCTCCAAATAACTTACCCTCAAATAATTTTGGTGAAGATCTGATGATCACATCCATGAGGAATCGACAGAACTGCACAAGTATTGCAGTTATCTTTTAGCGATTTTGGTACTTAAAAAACAAATTTGCTTTCAAAAAAATGCATTGGTAATGAAATGATGTGTGAGCGATGAAGGAGACCACAGAAGACCACCGAAACTCCTGAATGATAAGATAAGTGATCTATAGTTGGTGATAAGATATCTCGATTAAGATACTTAAGCGACTTCATAGTCACAATTTAACTGGTCCCGAAGAGAATGGTACCATCGATCTGATTTGATGATGAAGCCGGACGGTAGGTACCTGATCTGCGTGGTAAAATGTATATATTTATTGCTATACCTATAGGGCGAGTTATCTCGATGGACCTATTTAACGTTCATAAGTTTCTTTATAAAATATATTTTTTGTGACAAGCTTTTATTGGGGACAGAACTTTTCTTTAAACAACCATCAATTACTCATCGAGTTAATTCTAAAAAGAGCTCAAACTCGGTAGGATTGCCGTAACTTATTACAGAGTTCCTATGCCCACCTTCCGTCTCCATCTTCATATCAGCTCGATATTATCATAATATTGCATAGTGACCCAACTTACAAAAGTGTGCAAAACTTTACTATATCAGAAACCGGCAAGTGGTTCTAATTTTGCTTCCATATTTGACCCATACAAACATACTAACACGGCAACAATAAAAGTACGCAAGCTCCATTTGTGCGTTGTCTTAACGTACTACAAAAGTTATGATTGCCAGTGGCTGATTGACGGTTTGTATTGAAGTATTTAGCAAGCTATAAAATATGCATACTCGTATGATCGCCTAGTATTCGCTGTATAAGTCTGCTACATCTTAATTGGAGACAAGTTTGATTTGCGTAAGGTTACTCTATGAAAATTTAAAAATAAAAATAAAACTGAAAATTAAATTGAAATAATACGACTATTCTGCCATCAAAATTACTCTTTATTGCATGTGACCATCTACTATGTATGCGTTTTCATAGTCGCCGTCATGTTGATATTATAAAACGTCAGCGCTAGAAGCCAAACGCAGCCAGTTATTATGAAATTGGCAAATCACAATTATTTGTTTTGGGTAATTGAAAGTAGACTGATATTTTGGACAACTCTTATTGGTCACACAACGCGCATGCGGATTTATAATATTTACCCTGTTCTGTACCGCAAATTTTGTATAAGGCTCGCGTTCTGTTTTTTTCGTTCACTGGTTTCAGGTATTTATTAACTGTACAAATCGTCCTATGAAATCCCCAGTTAAATTAACTGAATGTTGAGTAAAATATAGATTATTTGGTATGAAAATCACGTTCACATTCAAGTGCATTTATTTATTCAAGGCCATTGATTTGAATTGATTTCAATGTTTATTTGTAATTATTTTATGGCCTATTGTCATCAGCGTAGTATTATTTTTAAACATACAAAAAAATTAAGTGTCGTGTTCCAGCTCCGAATGACCTTCGATCCGTAACTATTCACTTTTCCACGTTGTATATTGAATCTTGTCGTGTTGACAACATCCGTCTTTACCAATATATACTGTTTCACTTTATGATATATCTGAGTTGGATAAATTAAGTTTAACACAACCAGGGACTAGATTCGAGGTGAATTAAATTAAATTTCTAGAATTGTTGCTTGGAAATAGTGATGTGCCGTTACCGTAAATTACGAAAACAGAAGGAATTTTGGGGTAATATTCTCGGTAACGTTCTCCGTAACGTTTTTTTAACGTGATTCTATTTCAATTAGTAATAATAATCTTCACGAAAAAACTGACAATAACCAGACAAAAGGATAGGTATATTACCAAAATTACCGTAACTTACCACCGTAATTTACCGCAACAATCTCCGGGAAAGTTCTCAGGTAATATTTCTGACGAAAAAAATTAACTTTATTCATTGAAATAGGTGAAATCTAAAGTGGTTACGTGATTTCTAATGTAATATTGTATTCTGTAACGTGGTACACAATTTGTGTAAATACAATATACAAGCAAACATAAAAAATTACACCTGAACATTTAAAAAATCATCGTTTACCAAAATAAATTATTTTTAAAATGTTTGAAGAAACTTAAATTTAAATGGTAAGAATAATAAAATCCAATCATCAACAACAAAATAATTAAAAAGGATATAGTCGGGTTTCCATAGGAAGTCGGCCCTTAAATCAAACTGGGTTCGGGTTTTTTTGTGTGAGTACCTCTTGTAGTGAAAAATATTTTTGCCGAGTATGAATATTCTACTTGTTATAGTTTTTGACTCATGATGTTTAAAAGTTTTTTTTTTATTTATAAACAAAACAATATAAACAGATTATATCGCGTATATTATCTCATTTGAGTATACTACATTGAAAAACATCGACTGAATACATAACTTGGCCACACATTTTGCTGATTTTGGGTAGGAAATACCGCATGGAAAATTTTGATATTTAGGCAAGTAGTAGGCCAAGTATATAAGTGACTACTTAATTTTTTAAAATATTTTATATTTCGTATAATTTTTCTTATTTTATATGACAACTAGTACTTATATTCGTTTATTGGGTGTCGCTGCAAATATATCTAAAGAACATCATTTCTAAATATGAAGCAAATCGTTTGAATACATCCGTAAAAACAAAACATTAAAAAAAACTTAAATAAATCATCATCACCAAGTCTAAGGGCGGCTTGCACCATGGCGCTAAACATGAAATTTGGATGAAATTTGGTATGGAGATAGTTTGAGTCCTGGAAAAGGACATAGGCTACTTTTTATCCCGGAAAAATACCCTTATCCGCGATAAACGAATTTAAGGCGCACGAAGTCGCGGGCAGAAGCTAGTCAAATATAAATACAAAAATATTGTACTTCGACAAGCCGTTCATCCCTAATGGATGTTTTTACCTGCTAGAAAACAATATGACACTTTCTGTAAAGCATTTGCCTGAATTCGAAATCCATACTAATATTATAAATGCGAAAGTGTGTCTGTCTGTCTGTTACCTCTTCACGCTTAAACCGCTGAACCGATTTGGATTAAATTTGGTATGGAGTTAGTTTGAGTCCCGAGGAAGGACATAGGCTACTTTTTATCCCGGAAAAATACCTTTATCCGCGATAAACCAATTTAAGGCGGACGAAGTCGCGGGCAGAAGCTAGTAACTTTATAACTTAAGATTAACAGGAGATGTAACAAATCTGATAATCTTAAAACACACACGTTCCAAGCCATTGTCAGTCTAAATTAAACCTCACCAAATTTACTTACGGAGAACATTACCGAGAATTCTCGGTAATTTACGGTAACTTACCACGGTGAGAATTATTGTAAGGGCGTAATTTCTCGGCAGCACATCACTACTTGGAACCCTTTAAAAGCCCTATAATAATATTTTGTCACTTCTCCTGCTCAAGAAGCACGTTATATTAGCTTCGCGAAGCGAGACTAAAATAGGGCATTTAGCCCCTAGGGTTTAAAAGAAAGCCATATAATCGCATACTAATTTCTGTGAGTAGTAAGGAATTAACTAATTTCTGTGACACGGAAAAAAAAACTTGCGGGCAGCTACATACTCCTTACGAATAATTAAAAACTAACAAACCAACCTGATCAGATTGGCCAAACTTTCTGATAGAATTGCTCAAACTGTACTTTTAGTTTTGCATGAAATTTACAATTTTAATGATAAGTCTTTATTATTTTCTCGCAGTCGAAGTGAAACGCAGACTGTTTAACACGTTGCTAAAAGTCATTATGACACTCAGACATATTTGTCCTCGCTCACTTCGTGAGCTCGTCCAAATAATCATTTCGTGTCGTAACGTAATGGCTTATTTTAGCCCCTTGTCAAACAATCTAATATTTCTTGTCAATTTAGGGTTCCGTAGCCAAAATGGCAAAAACGGAACCCTTAAAGATTCGTCATGTCTGTCTGTCTGTCTGTCTGTCTGTCCTTATGTCACATGCATTCTACTCAAAAACTATAAGATGTATATTGATGAAATTTGGAGCATAGGTGTCTTGTATAAACCGCTACTTAGTTTGATAGTTAAAAAATATATATATATTTCTAGGGGGGGCACTTCATACATGTCTATGTGTGGCATATATTTCGACAGTTCATCTAAAAACACTTTTTTAAGGAAAAAATTTGATTTAGTGAATATTTTCCGAAATATTCGCTCCGAAAGTAGCAAAAATTGTGTCCCCCCCTCTATTTTCTAAACGGTATGTTCAAAAAATATGAAAAAATGTACAAATATAAAACTTAATTAATACTTCCAACGAAAACTGTTTTCAACATGATCGGACATACAGTTTTTAAGTCATTGCCAAAAAATTGCGCTTTTCAGCAAAAGGACGTAAGTGCCGGGGAGATACGCTCTTTTGTTAGTGCTTTTTTCATATCGTATTTTTTTTTATCTGTAGTGCATTCTTTTGTATGTTGATTAATTATTAATTATATTAATCTGCGGAATCCTTCATGGGCGAGTCCGAAGGGAACTTGGCCGCTTTTTCAAGGGTGGGTATGTTGATAGCCTATATTGTTGTCATTTTTCAAAGTAACTCTGTCACTGTTTTCTTCTGAGTTACGGGAGAGAATAACAAAAAGTTGATGCACCCTTACAACATTGCCACTAATGCCATGAAAATAGAAAGCCGGGTCGATAAATGTTTTGTGCTATTGTGCTCACATACTTCAAGAAAGTTGCCAAATAAATTGTTTTTAACTGATGATGATTGATTGGATTGACGTTACTTCAATGTGAAATCATTCTTAAACTTCAAAATTACTAAAAATTTTGAGCGGGACCACCCAAATATTCCGACTTTGCTTTTTTCTATTATCGAAATTCCAAATTTTATATTTTGTTTATATATCATTGAAATGCACGACATTTAGTTTACCGAATATCAAAAATCCAAGTGTCTAATAACTTCAAAGAATCGAAAGTCCAATGTTTTTTCCCCGAAAAACGATAATCCGAATTTTAATTATCCAAAATATCATTGCTAATTCGGAATTTTGACATTCGGAAATAGTTCGTAATTTTTAACAATCGGAATTTTGATATTCGGAAATATAAAGTTAATAATCGTAATAAAAGCGACTGTAGTACTGTCCATGTCTCGACGGAATTAAAGGCCGTCTCATAGTCCACAAACGCTAAGCAAAGTGGCAGATTATACTCCTCGGTTTTCTGTATATAACCTGCCGCAGCGCGTGTATGTGGTCTATGGTACTAAACCTTATCGAAACCAAGCTTGTTTATCAAACCTGCCTGAGAGATGATTCGTGATGACCCTGGAAAACAGCTTGTAGACATGGCTCAGAAGCGAGATGGGTCTATAATTCTTGAGCAGCGTTTTATCACTTTTCTTGAAAAATAGCACTACCACCACATTCCGGTTCCGGTGCCATGCGTGATGCCCTCGAGCATTACGATATTCAAGAGCTGAAGGACCTAAAGTACCGGTGTTCCACCCGCTTTTAGAAGCTCTGAAGTGATTCTGTCATCACCCGGCGCCTTCTTATTTTTGCGCTGTTTCAGGGCGATCCTACAAGATTTCGTCCATGCTGATGTTCAGGATATCTTCGGTACAGTGTCGGGTAAGCTTGGCTCTCGGGTCTTTGGCCAAGTTATGAACAGGTTTGGTAGCCGAGGTATATAGCCCATAGAACCTCGATCTCTCGCAACACCTCTGGCTTCGTCGATACTACACTACCGTCTTCTGTCTTCAGTTTCGTCAGCTGGCTTTGCCCAATAGACAGGTCCCTAGCAAACACTTTGAATTGGAGCCCTTGTTCCGCAATATCGTTTGTTTAACATGGTTAGTATTAAAAAGGCGAATATCGTGCCGCATTTTTAACTATGTTGATTGTTATTATTAGGTCTGTAGAATTTTCTAATACAAATAGTAAAAACGGTGTTATCTTTATGTTAAGCCTGAATTAGATTGGATAATTTTTTTAATTATTATTATAGAATTAGATTAAAATATACGAATTTTTTCACGCCGCCGCCGAGTCATTATGAGCCGTCTAGTTCGGTGTATTAAAATTCGGAATTTTGAAAATCGTAAGTTGTAATACATTTTTAAATTTCGGATTTATAAAAATCGGATTTATGATATATCGGAATTTTGTAGTATAATTTTGTATTAAAGAAAGGGTATTACAAAATTTTGCTTCTGACTATCAGAATTATTTTTTTCGTATTTATGTAGTGTACCCATTTTAATCATATGAAATCAATGAAAATTATATTTCCATCTACTCTATTGAAAAAAATAATACTTTTTTAAATAAGTTTCGATTGATTTTATTTCCTGAATTGTGTTGCTACAAATATGTTCTTTAATATAATCAAATTTTATTTATTTCATCTTTATCGCTCAACAAATAAAGGCACAATTGGAGGACTTAATGCCCTAAGGCAATTTCTACTAGTCAACCATCAAGCCGAACAGAGACGTTCAGTTGGTGCAGGATCGTGGCACTCGATATGTTATTATAAGAGAAAAGAATAGACACGAATCAAAATTTAATATGTTCAATATATATTTTAAATAATATACGTACACAAATACTTGTTATAATATACGGACATAAATGATAAAATAACTACCCGTACGAAACATCATGGAGACATTTCACTCCTGTCAAGATAATGAGGATTCTTGGTTTTTAGTAACTTTTTTTTAAAAATATGGTATAAATAAGTACGAGATTCATATGTTTGTACAAAATATCGAGTACAAAAAATTGAGGCCCCAGTGTAAAAAACGATATATTCCGGTTGTGGAAAAATATTTAAACAACTAGCTTTTCACACATCATATCATAAAGTTTTAAGGGCTCAACTTATGACTTCGCGCGCTCTTGAGAATACTACTGTCTGTAATCGGGTAAATTTAGTTAAAATAATCAAATTTGAAGCCGCTACGTAAAAAAAGGTAACTGACTTATGTAAATAACTAATTAGATTTTTTTTTCGGATTCTAATACAACGTCAAAAATCCATTTCAGATAGACTCTGAAGAAGAGATGAGTGACGTGGCGATAAAGTGGTTGTGGAAGGCAAACACCCTCTCGAGACCCCTCCTCGCCAAATGGCGTACGGTCCATGTAGGCACAAAGGCACTGCCTACCCTGAACAACCATGGCTTCATACAAGCACAGAGAATCTGCCTACCCTAAATCCCAGAACGACCGTGACTCAATATAGGCACAGAAAAACTGCCTACCTTGGTCAAAAACCCTGTGCACGCTACTGTCCTCAACATATCCCCGTGCCCCTCTGCAGACGACAAATCAGTTAAACAGTAGGCCTATAGTAGATAACATTTTATAAAACTGGAAGGAACACAGAGTATGTTGTTCACAGAGTTGACTGGTTTGTCTTTGCACTGAGACACTTACGCGATATTGCCTCACAAGACGCTTCCATCACAGCATATCATGGGTATGTTGCCTCCATTATTTAGGTACGGTTTGATCATATGGGGCAATTCCGTTAAAATTGATAGAATTAGAGCCCAAAAAAATTTTGTTAGAGCTATGGACGGAGCTGGATATAATGACTCATGCAGACCTATATTTAAAGACTTAATCATCTCCGCTCCCGTGTATGTCTATAAAAGAAACGTGTTTGTTCGCTAAAGAAAACGAACACTTGTTCGAATTATTCAAAGCTGACGGAACCAAGGATGTGCTTGAATATTTTCAAAAAAATATTTATATTGAAATAAAACAATTTAACGGATTATATCGCGTATACAGGGTGACTGGAAATTCGCCGTATTCCTTCAAAGGGGTTATTCTATGGTTCATTTGCAATGATTTAAGTCCAGTCAACTAGGGGTCAAAACTCATTGGTTTTCAAGTTATTGGACATTTTAGATTTTTTTGGAAAATACCCGCCTATCGACCTACAAGTGGTATTTTTATACAAACTACTTCAATTTGGATTAAAAAAAAAACATTTTCTTTTAGCCAATGAGTTGCTAATTACGATAAATAACAAAAACATGCAAAAAATGCAAAATTTTACAGAAAAAAAAGAATTTGAAGTCACCAGTACTTGATTTTATTTCCAAATTTTGTAACATTTTAACACATAACTTTAAAAAAAGGTAGGACACTTGACGTACAAATTACAGAAATAAGTTTCTAAGTTCATAAGCTTTCTAAAAAGGTACAATGGTTGACATTTTTAGCTCAATTCTTAAAATTATTATTAATAATAGCAGAGCCGGTCTTGACTTAGCGTACTTGGCCCTTAATCGGTTCGGCGACACAAACAAACTAATTAAGGGTCATCAGGTTAATTAGTTTGTTAATCACTTTAAATTTGTTTCTGCGTGGGCTTTATTTGCCTTATCTTATCAATTTTTTATGGGCTGGCGGTAATTTCTATGGGGTGGGGTTAGGACTAACCGAGGTTTAAATAATCTTCATGTGTAAGTAATCAGTTATTCCAATCCGGACGACTGATAATTAAGTTTCTTTCTCAAATGGCTGCTTACCAATTTGCGGAATACGCAGATATCTTTTATTGTTACGGGCTCTGTGACGGTGATGCCGCTGCAGCTAGAAGAGAGTACCAACGTCGTTTCCCTAACCGCCGTTTACCACACGTAAGCGTGTTTGGTACAACGTACCGTCTTATTCGGGAAAATGGAACTGTTAAACGCCGCCAAGCCGATGCCGGAAGACCTCGACATTACGATCCTGCTGAAGAAGAACAAATCCTCCAGATTTTCCGGGCAGACGGCACTACCTCGACGAGAATCGTAGCTAACCAGCTCGGTCTGTCTCAGTGGAAGGTATGGTTTACCCTCCACTCAGCTCGGCAGTATCCATATCATTACACTCCAGTACACGCAATTGAAGAGGGAGACCCTGCAAGAAGGATGGATTTCTGCAGATTTGTAATCAATGCTGATATCGAAGATCCCGAGTACCTGAGAAGAATCTTGTGGACAGATGAATCCAATTTCGACCGCGATGGGATAACAAACTACCACAATCTGCATTTTTGGGCTCCTAAAGGTCAAAACCCAAGGAAATCAAGCGAAGGAGCTCATCAACAAAGATTTTCTTTAAACGTGTGGATGGGCATTGTGCACAATCATTTGATCGGGCCCTTCTTTCTGCCCGCGAGATTAACCGGCATCGCGTATGAAAATTTTTTGAGAGATGAAGTACCCATGCTACTGGAAGATGTGCCACTTGCGACGAGACAGAATATGGTTTACCAACACGATGGCTGCCCTGCTCATTATTACGGGGGTGTGCGACAGTGGCTGGATCGAAACTACCCAAGAAGATGGATTGGTCGAGGAGGACCAATCCCTTGGCCAGCCAGGAGTCCAGATTTAACTCCGTGTGATTTCTACATCTGGGGTCACATGAAGGCGTTGGTCTACGACCGACCGATACGTAACGTAGAAGAGTTACGTCAAAAAATTTTGGCAGCTGCACAAAAAATTAAAGAAGAGCTTTCAACGCGAGTTACAATCACTGAAGTACGAAAAAGGCTTCGTGCTTGCATACGAAACCAAGGCAGGCAGTTCGAGCAAAATTTGTAATTACAAACTGGTTTTCCTTTTTAAAATTAAATTATTATTATTATTTTTATTTTTGTTCTTTCCCCAGTTTCTCCTTATCTTACCTTACTCATCAAGTCAAGTCCTCAGCCTGCTCTGCTATTATCATTAATAATTTTAAGAATTGAGCTAAAAATGTCAACTATTTTACCTTTTTAGAAAGCTTATGAACTTAGAAACTTATTTCTGTAATTTGTACGTCAAGTGTCCTACTTTTTTTTAAAGTTATGTGTCAAAATGTTACAAAATTTGGAAATAAAATCAAGTACTGGTGACTTCAAATTCTTTTTTTCCTGTAAAATTTTGCATATTTTGCATGTTTTTGTTATTTATCGTAATTAGCAACTCATTGGCTAAAAGAAAATGTTTTTTTTTTAATCCAAATTGAAGTAGTTTGTATAAAAATACCACTTGTAGGTCGATAGGCGGGTATTTTCCAAAAAAATCTAAAAACTCCAATAACTTGAAAACCAATGAGTTTTGACCCCTAGTTGACTGGACTTAAATCATTGCAAATGAACCATAGAATAACCCCTTTGAAGGAATACGGCGAATTTCCAGTCACCCTGTATTATCTCATTTTAGTTCCCGACGTTTCGGAAGCTTTCCAGCTTTCCATGGTCACGGGAGGACTGAGAAAAGATGTATTTTCCTCTGTCAAAGTTACAATTTTGTGCAAACTACCCATTTTTTGAAAAAACACAAATAAAGGTGTACATACATGCCAGATGGGCCTAAGCTGTAAAGACAGTTACACATGTGCCAGAAGGGCTTAATTATTTTATTCTAATAATTTACCAAGCAGCATTTCACAAATGAGGCGTACTGAGGAGAAAAGAAACGCTGCAAAGAAAAACTCCCAGGCTACCTCATTACTAATTATAATATTTAAAAACAGAGACTATTAAACTACTTTAAACAGATAAGATATTTTACACCGTTCGGAAATTAAGGTTTTGCAGTCCTGTGTCTCGCTTGTTCCTTGATGAGATGTATTACAGGATCCAAAGCAGGTGGTAGTGACAATCCATCTTCTCTATTGAAATTAGGATGCTTTTTAATCTCAATAGCCTCGCGTAGCATCCTGGGAAAATATCTTTTTTCTTTGGCAAGGATAGAAGGTTTATCAAACTTAATTGAGTGGTTTGGTTTGTCAATGACATGTTCACAGACTGCAGACCTATTACACCGACGGTGCTTGACATCTGCTATGTGCTCCTTCACCCGGGTTGATACACTGCGTTTCGTTTGACCAATGTATGAAAGACCACACTCGCAAAGATTTACCCACTGTAGCAAGTTAAATCTTTGTTTCAGAGAGCCAGGGGTATCTGCGACGATCAACATCTGACTGCTGAGTTGCAGAATGTCAAACGTGCGCTTCGAGCCAACGAGCTCCAGATACCACGTTCCAAGCAGAATCCCAGTATGAAGAAACCAACAGTCGAGCGTAAACCTGCCGTATTACCATATGTGAAAGGGGTCACAGACAAGATCGGAAACATCTTGAAGCGTGCTTCTATAAAAACATATTTCAAGCCGTTGAAGAAGGTGTCTCAATACCTTAGACCCGTGAAGAGTAGCACCCCTTTGCAGAGTGCAGGCATTTATAAGCTAGACTGCGAGTGTGGTCTTTCATACATTGGTCAAACGAAACGCAGTGTATCAACCCGGGTGAAGGAGCACATAGCAGATGTCAAGCACCGTCGGTGTAATAGGTCTGCAGTCTGTGAACATGTCATTGACAAACCAAACCACTCAATTAAGTTTGATAAACCTTCTATCCTTGCCAAAGAAAAACGATATTTTCCCAGGATGCTACGCGAGGCTATTGAGATTAAAAAGCATCCTAATTTCAATAGAGAAGATGGATTGTCACTACCACCTGCTTGGGATCCTGTAATACATCTCATCAAGGAACAAGCGAGACACAGGACTGCAAAACCTTAATTTCCGAACGGTGTAAAATATCTTATCTGTTTAAAGTAGTTTAATAGTCTCTGTTTTTAAATATTATAATTAGTAATGAGGTAGCCTGGGAGTTTTTCTTTGCAGCGTTTCTTTTCTCCTCAGTACGCCTCATTTGTGAAATGCTGCTTGGTAAATTATTAGAATAAAATAATTAAGCCCTTCTGGCACATGTGTAACTGTCTTTACAGCTTAGGCCCATCTGGCATGTATGTACACCTTTATTTGTGTTTTTTCAAAAAATGGGTAGTTTGCACAAAATTGTAACTTTGACAGAGGAAAATACATCTTTTCTCAGTCCTCCCGTGACCATGGAAAGCTGGAAAGCTTCCGAAACGTCGGGAACTAAAATGAGATAATATACGCGATATAATCCGTTAAATTGTTTTATTTCTATGAGTAATAATCGCGGAAACAGAAGAAAATATTAATATTTATATTGTATGTGTATAAAAATATTTATTAAACTACCACATTTTTACGACATGAGCTTACCTAAATTTAAGAAAACGGTACATAAATGGTAATTGAATAAGTGTTTCTATTCCATAAATGAATTCTCAAATTATAATGATAATGATACTTAGGTGCTGAAGATAAATAGTGGGTATCTATTTAAGTTTGTAGTGTATATTATTTAATGTAATTATTTTAAGTTTACGCACATATTACCATAACGCGTTGTTATTATTATTAGTTTACTTGTCAATTTCAAATTAGTGTAAAGACAAATGTCATTTTGCACGCCAATGAAGGCAGAACATGTTGATACAATATGTTATTAAGAACACCTACTATGTAACATGTGTTCAGAAATAAAAAAAAATCATTTCATTTTCATTTTAAAAATAAGCCAACTTGGTGGTAGTTCATTGGTGTACTGTCATTGAATTTACATACTTGAATCACATTTAAATCCATAATCAGTAGCATGCAATTGTTAGTCGAATTACAACTAGGCTGGTTAGTAAATCATACAACTACTTCTTACCTGCGTCGAGATAGCACTGCACGAGTTCTAAGAATCTCTTTTTCAAATGTTGCTTTGCAAGTGATACGATCTCAGGTTTAGAAGAATTCTTCCTCAAAACTAATGAAAACGCAACATCCTCTGCAGTAGTTAGCTTTAACAATCTTGTAAGACGATTGAGTAAAGTATTTGAAGGCTTTAATATCTGAAAGGAACATTATAATAGAAGCATAAGGGTCGAACATACTTGCCAATAACTAAATATTTCTAATTTCAAAGCATCAACATGGTACTAATTACTGGTTGCCCAATAAATAAATGTTTTTGTGTTCAAGGTGTTGTCTGATATTTAGTATTATTCACCCAGAAATACATTTTATAGAAATTAGAGCGGCAATATCATATCGGAACTTATAGTTGTCTTGGGCCATGGCCAGTTGCTACACTCATCAAAATATTTTTTCATCACACTTGTTCGTAAACGGTGTCATTACACGCACGCAAAACGAGCGACAAGGTCTTAATTAAAACCGTGGGCTTTTTAGACGCCATGGGCGTAATGACTTTTTTTTTTTGACTGCTTTCACTACTCTAATATGCCAGGTTTAGAACGGAACCGAACGGAACTAGTCAAAAATAGCAAATTTGAATTATAACAATATAATATCAATAAATACACATCGACGCTATAGTTAAATACGTTAAAATAGCTTGTGTAATTTAAGTAAAAGATTGTATGCAACAAAATTAAAAAATAGTTTCGGAACGAAACCTTTGTTGGACGAACGAAAAAAAACGAAACCTTTGTTTATGTATCTGTGGAATGAGATTCTAACAAATGACACTTTATGACACAATGTTGCGACTTGTGACACTTGAATGTAACAAGCTTTTTTTGACTTAATAATTTATTAGTTTCCTCACAAGTGTGATGAAAAACATTGTGTGTTACTCGGGCGGTACCGGAATTACAAACTCGAGTCATTGAAGCCCTCAGCCTGTGGCTTCGGCCTTCAATGTACTCTCGTTTGTAATTCCTTCTCTACCGCCCACGGTGCACAATGTACTATTACAATTTCCTTAAAACTTCACTAAGTAAAAATATGAATAATGGACCTTGATTATGAAAAAGGTTTGGAATAAATCATATAAGAATACTGAATGTCGTAGCTTCAAGCTGTACAAAATCTTTGCTTACTTATATTAGTGGTTAGGAGGACTGTTAAAAACATACAGCATTTACTCGCGACTTCGCCCGCGTTACCGACAACATAGTAGCTATGTTTTAAGGATTGATTACGGATATAGATATCCACCCCCCTTTTTTCTGGAATAAGATGTATTCCTAGAATCTCAAACTATCTTCATAGCAATATTCATCTAAATTGGTTCAGCGGTTTAAGCGTGAGGAGGTTATTGAAGTATGGATAATCTGTAAAGTAAACAGGAGCTAATTTTTTTTTAAAAGCCTACAGTGTCTCACTGCTGGGCAAAGGCTCCCTCTCATTCTAATTTTTGATTTGTTCCAAATTTTTGGAAAAGTACAGAAGTTAGTTTTTATATTACAACTGACACGTAATCTAGTCTAATAATAATAATCTTCATGATTGCTAATACAATATTGTTAAACTCCAGTTGGTTTGTTTGTTTTGCTTTAACGTCTTCATCTAGTGATTAATTTACAAAAAGATTAAATATAGATGTTTGAACCCAATCTTTCTGCATTTTCTGACTGATGCAAGTGTATGATTGTAGCTTGTAAACCAAAATGATAAATATTCGATTCAAGGGCTTTGAAGCTACAATTAATGTGGTATTTTTATATGATAGTCCAAATCTCAACAGAATTTTTGTCTATTTTTGAAATACATTTGATATGAACATAAATATAAAACAAATATAGTCAATATATATCAAAATCCTATCGATGACGCAAAAGAAATAGATAAATATAATGGATGATTTAGGGCAACTAAATAATTCTACAACTACTTACTACAGGATGCCTATTCAAGGTTGCACATTCACATACCTTCTGCAGAGATCGAGGGGGGTTGTCAACCAAACTGCAGACCACAGTTGCTTTGGCCGGGTGGTTTAACAACGAAGTCAGGTGCTGAGAGAGAAGTGAAGCATGAACACTACTACTCGCTGATGAGGACGATCGTTCGGTGTCCCAAGCGGTTTTAACTGCTTCAGCAAGGAGGCACTTCAATAGTTGATTTTCTGCTTCCAGGCCATATAGGTTCACAAGCTGTTGTAAAAAAAAACCCGATTAATAGGATAATTCATAACAAAAACCCTTTTATATTCATAAAAGTGGGTGATTTACTTATACATATACAATACAAAAGTGCTTCGCTTTATTTTACTTGTGCCCTTTGTTTTTCGGTTGGTTTTACATGTATTGGTAGATTTTTGAGAACAAAGCACTTGAAAATTCCATATGCAAAAGAAAAAATAGAACAACAAATTGATTTTTCTTTTTCAATCAAGTGGCAGAAAAAATTAAAAATGATATAGATAATTCAAAAACTTCTGCAAAGACCGTTTTTATAATTACAGAATTTTACATTGTCCAATATTCAACAACCATCCCACAATTCATGCAAAACAGAATAGCAAAATTGAGCAATTTCCAAAAATATTAGGATTTTTAACACTAAAACCGTATATTTTCTAGTTTACAATTTCAAAATATGAAAAATTCGCTCGGCTTTAAAAAAATATTATTGTAAAATTTGCTTTGCCACAAAGTGTTTCTTATAATATAAATAATAATAAAAAGGCATATGCCCAAACCTTATTTCGCATTGATTACTTATTTTATTATTTCTTTAAAATTACTAATGTAAATCTAAACATGAAAATTGTATGCAAATCATATAAAATATAGATGCTGTTAACAGATGCCTTATTTTCTAATTTAATTTTATAGGATAACAAACTTCTAATCATGTCAGTTAGGCACACAGTGGCGTAGCTACTGGAGGCTAGGCGGCGCCACGCCCCTGGGCCGTAAAGCTTATAAGGGACCCTTGGCCCCAGTCCAGCAAACCTCGGACTGCCATGGGGCCTAAATGTGTTCATTTGCACCAAGGTCCTTGATTACCTAGCTAGGAGACACGAGCAATACCATTTATACCTGCATCATATATTTGTAGAACTAGGAAAAAATCATAAATAATAATATCATCAATTAATTAATTTTATCTTGTTTCATGTTATGACGCCTAGAGACCATATACATCTCTAAGAAATTTAGATTTAATAATTATTATTTTTAATGTACTATCACTTTGACCCCTGAGACAATTGAATTAGTTTATTGTATTTAATTTTATTGCATGTCGTGACGCCTAGAGACCTTATACATATCAGAGAAAATTATTAGTTTATATTTCATATGACTACAGTGCCTACCTAACATTGATTTGGAGAATATCTGCCACAACAAAGCGCGCATAAATATCTGATACGACTCTATTTCTAGGCGCGTTAGGAGGTGTCACATATTTTTGCCCGCTTTGTTATGGCAGATATTGATGCAGATGACTGTTCATCTCCTCTTCATGTACCAATTAGTTATTATAACATAATTGTAAAACTTTTATGTAGAATTAAAATATACTAATATTGTATTAGTTCAGAATTACTTTGAAAAAATGACTGACTGTTGAGTTTGTTTCGGCTTTTTCTCAACAGTGGTCTCCTCTTGGGAAATGCTGTAGTCAGATTTGTAAACATGCGCGTGTGGCCTACTTACAGAATAAGCTATTTGAATTTTAATTTGTTAAAGAATTAGAAATACAAATAATCATGGGTTAATTTCAAAATGTATCAGCCACTTTCGTTTTGATGGCCACAATATAGGTTTCATGACTATTAGGTTAATTTTACATTCATGTAGATTTAATTTGTTATAAATATCTAGAACATTTTTTTTTATCCTCGTTTTGTTTTATCTTGCATGCCTATGTTCAAATAAAAGTCCCTCCATGTAACTAGTTCAAACAATAGATCATAAAGGGATTCATTTTGTCTTATTGAAACTGGATGATAATGCTCTCCTTTAGTTAATAAGCAGAATCAATTAAATGAATGTATTACATAACAATTGATGTGTGTGTATAAAATGTATTATGGGTTATTCTCTGTTATCTGATTCAAATTAGGTACATTATTATCTCAAAAGCAGTCCCCCCCCCGGACCTTTTTTTAAATGTTAATAATTGTATTTAGTTATTATCATTGGACACACTAAAAAGCATAAAAAAACTATATATAATGGAAAGGAAGATAGCATTGAACAGAGATATATTATGTAACTAAATGAGAAGTATATATAAATTAAAGATTTAAAAAAAAACAAGTTTTTTATAATATCGGCCTGGGAAAAGGGTACATGCATGATTTTTTTTATCGCTTTTTTTAACTAAATATCAAAATACCGTATAAACGATTTCAAAATCTGAAATTAAAATTTAAATCGGCCAAGAAACACGCAAGATATAGGCATTTTAAACTGCTAATTAGACGGCGATTTGACAGAGAGGTCCGACATGTACTGTTACGTCATAGTCTACGCCGGCCATATAAACTCCATATTAAATTCCGTTTTGCTAGAAAGAGATGGAATGAAATGTTTGATGGCTTATATCTTGGTTATTTTTATAGTTATTCGAAAAATTCTTTTTGTCTACTGTTTGTTACATGAATGAGCTTTTAATAAAGCAAAAATTAAAAATCATGCATATTCCCTAATGCCGTCTACCGAAAAACGCCCTTATAAAAGTTAAATTAGCCAATTTGCTTCAACTGTCATGGAGGCCCTGTTGAAGATCCTTGAGGGACATTGAGATCAAAACTGAAAATGCTTAAGTAGATTAATGTGTGATCCATTCAAATATACGTCCAAGAGGTATTCAAATGGCTGAAAATAAAAGAAAATGGAAAATTCATGGTAGTTGCAACCTTACAATGACAAATACTGCACATTCAAATTCTTTAACTTAGAGATGTTCTGCAATTTTTAAGAGATTTTTTTATGTCACAATGTATATGCACAGAGAAATAAATAGTTCGGATGACCCAGATCAGATGCAATAACCATCTTATGTATGATAACTTTTAAATCAAATTGCACCTTTTTGAACACTGTATATAAAATAGTAAAGTTATGTGCATAAAAACATGTATCTCAACAAATAATATATCAAATGTTCAATAGGTATCTTAATACCTTTTCATTCCCATACTAACATTTTGATAATGTATGGTGGCATAACACCATCCCTATACAAAATCACTTCCGTCTAAAAAATAAATAATTAATGTTTACAGTATTTTTTAGATGTGAAAAGTTATTCCATCTTATTTTGTGTTTTCTAGAATGATTAATACAGTATTTTACAGAACAATAAGGCATATTTTTCACTTTGGGATGTGAAATAATACGACAGGCATACAGCGGCGCCATAAGCAACTGACAGCCCGTTTGACCCAGTTTAGACGCCCCGCCTTTTTCAATACAGTTTTCGTGCGGTCATTTTGCGACGCTAGTTGTGCTTCTATGTTTTTTTCGTTCGCTGGCCTAACCATGTTTATAACTATTTTAAATTTCAAATAGATAGCAGAAATAGTTCTTGAGTTATGTTGGATAGACAGACAGTCACACCATGAGGGTTCGTTTTTTACTTTTTTTATACGGAACCCTGAAAAAAGTATAACAACTCTGCACTTAAACATAGTTTACTTATAGCTAAAAATTCTTTACTGTCCACTATTAATTAATGATGTCATAGCTTATGCGCATTTTATATGGGGTGTTTTGACACTCACCATATATTGCCTGACTGTGATTCTGATGATCCTAATGCACTATCCCTGTTGGTCCTTTATATACATATTCTCCTTATGAGCATACGTCGTTATCGCGGGTACAAAAACGATTTGACAGTACAGAAAGATTTGAAAAACAAGCAATAGTAGACGCGAAACTCATTTTGAGGAACATCTATGCCTACTCCTACGAGTTTAAAATGTATCACACATTAGGTATTTCTAATACCCAACCTCCATACTTGACTTGAGTACCAATACAACTTAAATAGATTAACTATGCAGTCGCAATGCAAACTCTTTAATATTTTTTCCTATTTGACATTGTCATTTGTTAGTAAGTACATTATCAATTATCCGTACTGATAACTGTGTGTAATATATTTATTGCCGAGTGTTTTTAAAATGCCGCGAAGGAAAAAAACGTGCGATGAATTTGTGGAGTTGTGGACAAAGGATTATCCTGAATTACAGGCTCGCGATACAAAATTATATTGCACTAAATGCAATGTTAGTTGCCCCCAGAGAAAAGCTTCTATGGAACGACATTTCAACTCGGAAAAGCATACATCCGTCAAAAAGATTTTAGGATGGAATTGACCAAATTTATGGTAAGCTGTAATATACCATGGTCTCAGTTAGAAAATCCCATATTCAAAATTTTTATCAATAACTGCGTCTCTGGAAAGTTCGAAAAAACTGTGGAGGTCCCTTCGGAATGTTTGTTGAGACAGAATTACGTAAACCAAATATACGACGAACAAATGCAAAAAATGAAAAAGGAGTTAGAAAATGCTTTTATTTATGTGAGTGTTGATGAAACAACAGATGCCAGGGGTCGTCAAATTGCTAATGTGATAGTCGGTGCATTGCTTGAAGATGCAGTCGGAACTCCACATGTATTGTCAAGCAAAAAATTTGAACAAACTTACAATATAAGGATAACGGATACCGTCAAAAATGTACTGGATAATTTGTGGGGTCCCGACCACAATAAACATGAGAAAGTGTTGTTATTATTAACTGATGGTGTAGGGTACATGCAAAAAGCGGGTAGAACATAGAAAAAAAATTACCCAAACCTTCCCCATGTTACATGTTTGGCTCATGGTCTTAACAGAGTTGCTGATCAAGTTCGCGTTCTTTTTCCAGAAGTGAATAAATTAATATCAAATGTAAAAAAGTTTTTCGAAAATCGCCAAAAAGAATAAAAACATTCAAAGAAATGGTTAATGGAATACCCTTACCTCCAAATCCAACGATTATTCCTTGGGGAACGTGGATTGAGGCTGCGACATACTATAACAAGTATTTCGAGGAAATAAAAGGCGTTGTGGACACATTTCGTGATTCTGACGCAGCATGTATCACAAAGGCAAAAAAGCGTTTCGCAGTGCGAAAATTCGGAATGATTTAAATTTTATAGCGAAAATCTTCAGGTACTTCCAGACGCTATAAACAAATTGCAGTGCCCGAATCTATCTCTCAGTGAAAGTTTAGCCATCGTTCAAAAAACATACAAGCATATATCGAAATTAAATTTGAGTGCTAATGGAAAAAGAATATTTAAAAAGCTGAAACATGTCTTGAAGAAAAATACTGGATTTTTTTCATAATAAAAAAAATTAATGAATGGATACAAGGGAAGGAGATAATACTTGAATCATCATTACGAGTTTGTCACACTACTCTACATTATTTCCATCGTTTCACGTTTGCACCTACAACAACAGTTGATGTTGAAAGATCATTTAGTCAATTAAAATGGATATTTACTGCTAGACGCCGCAAATTGACTGTGGAAAATTTAGAAAAAATCTTTGTAATCTATTATGAAAACCAAATAATAGATGTGAAAAATACACGTTAGTAAAAATTACACACGTTGTTTTCTTATTTTTTAAATAGACTTTCTTCTAAGTGGGTAAGTGTTTAATTAGTAGACGATAACAGTTATCTTCACACAAGTACGTATATATTGTTAAAATTGTTAAAAAAAGACTAAAACTAAAACTAAATAAAATTTACTTATTTCCTATGTATAAACTTGTTAACTAAACAGATGGAAACATATGACAAGAGTTTAAACCCATACCCCTTTGCGGCTGTATTTTTTATTGATCTTTTCTAGAGAAAACTCTCCACATGTAAAGAGCTTTTTAGATGTTTAGTAGCTGTAGGCAGAATACATCCGTTTCTACCAAATAGACATTTTGTTTTATCTGCTCTTTATCTGATTGGTAATTGTACCCGCGATAACGACGTATGCTTATGAGAAACTGAATTCATTGAATTAAAAAAAAAATGGACACAAGTTCACAATACAATTTTTTTTGTCATAATACCATGTTTTTTTTTGCAAACGGTTACCTCTTTAACTAAGAATGACCCTTAAGCAACATTTTCGAGACAGTGAATTATACACCTTATAATTAAAGATATTTCCAAAAAATTGATTTTTATGGACTATTTGCTGGTCACTGAAACGAAAAATATTTTTTTGTATGGTTGTATGTGTTGTTGTGGTTACATCACGCCAAAGCGGCTAAACGGATTTCAATTCCTTTGGTACACTGGTAGCTGGGTATCTCCAGATGGTTATAGGATACTTTGAACCTGAATACAATTTGGAAAAAAAGGAGGGTTATGGCTTATTCTACTCCACAAACGAAGTTATAAGCACCTTTTAGTTATTACTAAATGGTAAAAAGCAATCACTTCTCCCATGTCTCCTCTCCACCATCAATATTAATACCTATTCACCATTAACTAGAAGTATAGTGAGGTGTATTATGATTAAAAACATTATAGTTGTGAGTCACAATTGTCTTAGTTTTCATAAGATTGAATACCCTAATTTTCTTATTATACTTTGGCAACTCAATTGCAATACAAGGAAATTGTTGACATTATACTTCAACATGAATTACATACTGAATAAAACAAATTTATGTCTATACAACACAATGTTTACAAAATCAACTTAATGTTGATGTTATTATCCATACTAATATTATAAATGCGGAAGTGTCTCTGTCTGTCTGTTACCTCTTCATGCTTAAACCGCTGAACCAATTTGGATGAAATTTGGTATGGAGATAGTTTGAGTCCCGGGGAAGACAATCGGCTACTATTTATCCCGGAAAAAACCCTTATCCGCAATACATGAATTTAAGGTGGACAAAGTCACGGGCAGAAGCTAGTGAGTAATAATTTAATGTTATATTAGAATCCTTCAAGAACTTAGCAATGTAAAACTGAAAGTAGAGAAAATAATGAATATATTTTTTTTAAATTATGAGCCTGCATTCTTAGATAAGACACAAAAATTTCCATTATTAGCCATAATTAACCAAACAAACCTGATGAAAATTAAATGAGCCGTTGTGCAATAACAATATTTAATACAGTTGTATGGTTAATAGTTTGTTGCAGAAGGTAAATCCATAATTTAATAATCTAGCAATTGTTAGTTAAAGTAAATCCATAATTTACTGTTGACAACCAGTTTGGCTCAGTGGGAGTAATGTTGCCTGCAAAGCTGAGTTGCTGGGTTCAAATCCCGGTATGGGCAAATATTTGCGTGATGAGCAATTAATATTTGTTCTTGAGTCTTGGATGCTTTCTATTTATGAAAGTAAATATATCTATTAAATATATTGTCGTCTAGTACCCATAACACAAGCCTTATTGAGCTTACCATGGGACTAGTTCGATTTGTGTAAAATTGTCAAGTAATATTTATTTATTTATTTAATAATGTTATTATTGTACAAAGCGACATGACTGTGATAATATAATTTTTTGTGTGATTAAACAGTATATTTTACAATTCTTAATTATACACTTTTTATTGGTACATTTTAGTAAGTACCTATGCTGATTCAAATTTTTATTATTATTGTTTAAATGTCTATTATTATATTTTATCTTTATATATTGTAATTGGACATGGTTTGAAATTTTAATTGTAATTTTACATTTACTAATTACTTATAGTTATTTTTTACTAACACATGGATCCTTGTTATTTGATAATAAAAATATTGAATTAAATTGAATAATTTAATTGAATTAGGTTCAAACTGAAAAATATACAAGATGAATAGTAGTTTGGGCTTGCAAGTTAATATTTACAGACACAGATGTGTATTGAAACTAATTTAATTAAAAACTGGATTTTCATACTTCATTACATGATTCAATGATAAATTGCAGTTGTTAGTGCTGTACACCTATTAATTGGGAAATTGTTGTAACCATTGGTGGCAGTCGCAATAAAAATAATCAGATACACACAAACAACATCACGAAATAATGAAAAACAGACGGAAAAAAATATTACATACCTAGGTGTAGATGCGATATTCTCATACATCGTAATGTTTTAAAACCAGGGTTCCAAAACTCGACTGTATTTCTTGACAAAATTGCAATAAGAATTTTTTATCTCTACAGGAAACAAGTAGGTAGATTTTTTCAACTCTGCCTACCTGGCTGACGAATTACGTCACTAATCATAACGATACAACACTAATCGATAAACGTTTCATTATTAATAACACAATGCTTTCTCAACATAGCAGGCTACGATGCGGCTCCGTAAATGCACTATTACCAAATGAGCTCGTGGCTTTACGTACATGACAATATGGCGACATTAGAAAACAAAGAAACTGTTTGAGCCTCGGGTGAGCTCCCTTACCTTAGTTAACTCTTGACTGGTCTGCTTAAAGTTCTTCTTGGTTAAATTTACAACAAGATAATTGATTTGCGATAAGCTAAACGTTAAAGAGTCCAGGTTCATAGTTCCATTAATGCGAAACCGAAAGCTTCAAACACGTTTGAAGCTTTCTCGATTTTTGACGGATTACTACAATAAACGTGTGTTCTTTAAGAGTTTTTTTACGAAATAACAATAAGCCTAAGGCCAACATCACCAATACTATTGTTCACTTCATTAAAATCAACATAATTTAACACCCAACACTGGAAATATTTCCGTACTGCAAATCTGCACGATGACGAAGGCACTCGTTCGTTTCGCTAGCTACGCAACGCAAGGAGGCAGGTCGGGTCGGTCGACTCACCCAGCTTTAATACCAACATGCTAACAATACTTTTGTGGTGTTACTACAGGAATAAATGATTTATTTTCATACGACCTCGTAGTTTTTTTTTTTTTTTAAGGAATTTTATGGCCTGGTATCTAGATCTTTAAGCCAAGTCTTCATTTCTCATTGACACAGTAATTATTATTGGTAACACCGGTGGCCGGTGATGAATTTCACTTCACTCACATACACTGTTTCTGTCAGATGTTCCCACATGTGTTTTTGATATATTTGTAAATTGCTTCAAAACAGTCTTTATTTTTCAAAAGCACTTCAAGGCGGCGGGATCACTGAGTTCACTAGCCAGTATTAACCGATCCAGGGAATATGCTGGACACAAAAATATAAGGTGGTCTATATCGCCCAAACTACCACAGTTCTTGCATTTACTATCTTCGATAATTCCAAGTTTGGCTAAATGTGCAGGGGTCTTGATATGGCCAAAACGAAGACGATTGATTGTGGTGATGAATTCACGGCTGGCTGATTCCATTTCATTATACCACGGCTTGGCCGGTAAGTCTTCTTGAATACTTCCATACCATTTCCCTTTGACTACCAGATCCTTTTTCCAAAACTCTTTCCAGAACTCTTTTATATCTATATTAATAGTAGCATAGCAATCTGTTACTGGTATGTTAACAATTGTTGATACATCTAATGAATTTATTCCTTCATATGCAGTCTTATCAGCTATTTCATTTCCTATTCCTTTATGTGAAGGAATCCACATAAGAGATATTTCCAGGCCATTTTTCCTACAATTTAAATCATTTCTCTTATTTTATAAATCAAATACACAGTTTTAAAATGAAGATGAAAGCCTTCTAAAGATTTAACTAAACTTAAAGAATCTGTGAGAATTAAAAACTTTGATGATTTTTAACTAATGTAATGACTTTAATTGCTTCTATGACTGCATAAGCCTCTGCAGAGAATATACTACAGTTGCTATTCAGAACAAACCTTTGAGCAAACTTAGTTTGAGGATTATAGACAGCACTACGGACATATGTTTCTCCCTTACTTCCATCAGTATAAAGTTTGTAGTAATCACAATTTGTACTGAAAAATTGTAACATATCCTGATTATTACTAATAGAATGCTTAATTATGGGAAATTCAAAAAATAAACAGTCATAATAATGAGAGTAACATGGCCATGGAGATACAGCATATATTAATGGGTATTTCTTCATCATTTCCAGTAAAATACGGACCATTTTTGGAGACTGGCCACTGAGAAGATCAGCACCAGTTGTCAAAGGACTATTGCAGTTTAATTCGTAAGGTACTATTCTTTTAATTATATGCTGATTATTTGATGCTAATAACTTCACACTATGTCTTTCTGCTAGTAGTAACCTTCTCAGTACTAGTAGCATGATTTGTGTTTCAATCTCCATTGCCCTTAGCACATAGCCCCTGAAATAATTCTCAAAGCTTTGTTCTGAATAATATCTAATCTATGTACATATCTACTATCTAAATAAGCTAGACAGCTATAGTCAAAATGACTTCGGACTATTGATTTGTACAGATTTGAAAGTATCTTTGGGTCAGCTCCCCAAGATACTACTGCTAGGCATCTCATGATATTTAACCATTTTGCTGCATTTTGAGAAATATATTTAATGAGCTTTTCAAAACATAAATTATTGTCAATAACTATACCCAAAAATTTATGTTGTTGAACATGAGGAATCACTTCATTATTAAAAGTAATTGTGTTAGAAGGAAAGTCCTTACTAAAGATCATAGTGGTACTTTTAGCTGGATTAATTTGTAGTAATAACTTGTTGTCGTAAAATGAATGTAATTCCTGCAGAGCATTGTTAATTCTATTAATAGCCATATCTACATTATTATTCACAGTGTATAGTACAAGGTCATCAGCAAATTGTAAAATATTTACAAATTCAGTATTTACATATTTACAAATCTCACTAGTATACAAATTGGACAACAATGGGGACAAGATTGCACCTTGCATAGTACCTTTAGATACATTTCTTGGGCCATGTAAAATATTATTGTGTCTCACGTATATAGTCCGATTAGTCAAGAATTCATGCACCCATTTAGCAAATAAGCCAGGTATTTCTAAGCCAGTTAACACCTTAACTAATATTCCAGGATGAACATTATCAAATGCTCCTTTTACATCCAAGAAAGCACATGCAATACTAGCATTACTATTTTTTGCATATTTCAGGTCCGATACAAGGGATAAGAAACTGTAGCCATATTGCACAGGAGGAATTATTTTGTTAGCTTCTACAAACCAATCAAGACAACATTTCAAGATATTTTCAAAAATTCTACCTATACATGAAGACAAGGAGATGGGACGATATGAATCTGCACAGTCGGGTGATTTATCTGGTTTCAGAATCGGAATCACACATTGCGTTTTCCAAGACTGAGGAATTATTTGTTTTATCCATAATGCATTGAATATATCTAGTAAAATATCTTGTACTGCCGAATCTAAAGTTTTTATTAGTATATATGGAAAATCGTCTAGACCAGGACTAGTATTTTTTCGTGATTGAAGGCTTGATAAGAATTCACTTTTCGTAAAAGGTTCTAACAGAAACATGGATTTCTCATTATTGTTATTAAGATTATAGTAAGCATCAAGATCATCTAATAGTACTGTAGAATCTTCTGATAACTTATCTAAGAATGAAGGGATGAATTCATCATTGTATGATATGTTTTTATTTTTATTCATGCCTTTAAATATTTTAATATAATTCCAAATAATGCTTACTGGGGTAGTTCTATTGAAATTGTCACAAAGCCATTTTGTTTTTCTTTTGCAATAGTCATTTTTTTAATAGCATCCAATTTTTTATATTCTATGTAATTTTCCATACTAGGATTAGTTCTATAGTACATTAAAGCTTCATAGGAGTTGATGACACACTGTTTACATTCATCATTCCACCAGGGTGCTGGAGGTTTACTTTTAAAATGTGTTGTTCTGGTAAATTTAGGAATACATTCTTGTTTAAGTGTATTAAGATGAGAACAAAACTGATCATAAGTTTCCAAAGGATTCTCATAGTCTACAGTCAAATTTTTAAAGACACTTTTGGATAACTCACTAAACTTTAGCCAGTCTCCTTTGTTCTATAAAAAATTGTCAATAGGAGGGTTTATTTGATATCTGTCGACTGAAATTGTAATATCTGTTATAGTTGGAAAATTATAACTACCCATATTGTTATCATGTACTGACCACTCACAAAGAGGAGCAATGCAAGGACTAATCAGACTTACATCTTTAGCAGAAGGATTGCGATTAGGATATTTAAGAGTTGTAAAGTTACCTTCATTTAATATGCATAGATCACTTATTAATTTTCATAACACCACCACTAGGCGGGCAATATACACATAAAATAGTCATTTTGCCAGTTTCAACAGTTAATGATAATGCAAGTGCCTGAACCTCCTCATAGAAAACGGTTTGTAACAGTTTATACTTTAAAAATGGTTTTATAATAATGGCTACACCACCATGTCCATTTTTAGAATTTTTATTGTATATATTGTATCCAGGAATATTAAAAGATTGACTATCCTTAAGCCATGTTTCGTTCAGTAAACAAATGTCAATGTTATTATTTTTTAGGAATTGAGTAATTAAAGGATTTTTATTTCTAACACTTTGTATATGTAGAGCGATTCTTAAATGTGATATTTGAGAAAAATTTGGATCCATTATGATAAATTTTTAAAAAGCAAATCTTTGATTGTTGTGGTAGTAATTGGAGTGTCTTCAACCTTGTTAGCTAATTCCAATAATGTTCTTACAATAGCCATAGTTAAATCATTATGACCTAGCAACTGTGCTTTTACATCAGCAACAGATGCGGTTCTCATTGGGGTCCGTGTCTTGATTGCAGTGGTACTTGAAGGATTATTTACACTTATATTTGATGGCTTATTTACATTTTCTAAATTTTTTTGTGGGGTTTTTAGTGGAGGAAATTCCGTTACATTTTTTGAATTAACAACAGATGTGTAAGTTATCTTGCATTTCTTGTCCATAATTTTTTTCATTTTTATCGGACAAGCTTTTGAAATTGCCAAATGAGGTCCACTGCAGTTAGCGCAGCAGAGCTCATTCGGTTTCTCACACTCCTTGTAGTGGTGATCACCAGCACAGCAACTGCAGCGCTATTTAGCGTTACAGATCTTGGCTGAGTGATTGAATTTAAAACACCTATAACACTGCTACAGAGGTGGAATGTAATCAAAGACCCTATACGAAAATAAGTCGTCAATATATTTGACAAAAACGTGATGCTCACTGTTTGTAAGGGCACACGTTCTTGGCCAACTTTTTTAGTGAATCGTCTGATAGATATTATTTCATATGTTGATGAGAGTTTGGAGTATAAGTCCTTGTTGGATATGTTTGTAGGCACAAACCGTATGATGCCTATCTTCTCGATGTGAGCAGCGGGGATGAACGCCCGCAAACCATTTTTTTCCAAAAAAGCCGTGTTGCTGATGAAGTTGTTGGCCGTGTTGAATTGTTTAAACACCACCACAATCTTGTTCGCATTAATTCTTCGAATTCCTATTACCCCTTTTATTGCAGTGGAGAATATATGATTCAAATATATTGGGCTTTTATTTCCGAGTCTTTCAGTTGTTGTCGATTCGACGAAAACTTTAAATTCCGTCGATACTGAATTTTCAGGATAGTCTTTTATAATCTGGCTTATAAAAAGGTAAGTATAGACTTTCCTCACCGCCGCCGCCATTATCACCATTGTCCATTGTCCTCAGTCGGGTCAGGTCGGGTCGTTCTTTGCAAATTCCCACCAAAGACCCTCATACGACCTCGTAGCTGTTGGTAGTTCTGTTACCGTTCTAGAAAAAAAAATACAAACTATCGAACATATAACCTCCTCCTTTTTTGGAAGTCGGTTAAAAATGGAGTACGTTCCCGAGTATTCTCGGGATAGGCACAATGTCCGATAGGATAGAATCAAACCATTCTCGACTAAGGTACTTTGCTGAATTTAGCATGCTAAATTGGGGACGGGAATTAAAGCCTCTCACTCCAACGTATTGCTACATACATACAGACACATAGATAAAAATAGTGTTTAGAGGTAGACCATAGCTGATTGTATTGTAGCGCTCGCGCTCATGTACCATTGTCGTTGTGCTTGTGCTAGACGGTAGGATGCAACAGTTCAGTTATACACATTCTCATCTATGGCATCCTTGGCACCTAGCATGTAGGGTAGGGGCTGTCGCGCGCGAGCGCTTTTTTTTGTTTACCTTGATCTCTTGATCTCTGGCTTGTAAGGCCATTTTAGAGCGTGTCCTCCTTCGGAGCGAGGCACCTACTTCAGTAACTCGAAAATGGCCTTATAAAGAGATCAAGGTAAACAAACAAAAAAAAGCGCTCGCGCGCGACAGCCCCTGCCCTACATGCTAGGTGCCAACGACGCCGTGACCATAGATGAGAATGTGTATAACTGAACTGTGGCATCCTACCGCCTAGCACAAGCACAACGACAATGGTACATACATGATGCCGTTAAAAAAAAATGACATAACACGGGCGTTAGAAGAAAGTCTATTTTAAATCAGGGGAAAAAAGTAATATTACAAATTTTCGTCCAATATCAATTTTACCAGTACTGAGTAAAGTGTTCGAAAAATTAATGTTGAATCAGTTACTCCAGCATTTCTATAGTAATGGTCTGCTTCACTGTCAACAGTTTGGGTTCAGAAAAGGGCGATCCACAACTAATGCCGCTTCGGAACTCATTAAGTGTATTTATGAGATATGGGAAGATTCTTGCGACGCTATAGGCGTATACTGTGACCTCTCAAAAGCGTTCGATTGTATTGAACATATGACGCTTTTAATGAAACTGGAACATTATAGTCTATCTGAAAGCGCTTTAAAATTTATATCGTCATATCTAAGTCACAGGATGCAAACAGTAGTGATCAATAAAACACAATCAAATGGAGCAGCTGTAAAACTAGGCGTGCCACAGGGTTCTATTCTAGGTCCTTTTTCTAGTTTATATAAACGATTTGCCGTACATTATTGAAAAAGATTGTAATTTTTTATTTATTTATTTGCAGATGACACATCCTTGATCTTCAAACTTAACCGAGCAATAGTGGATTGCGACACTATAAATGACACACTATGCAAAGGTTTAATATTAACAATTTATTACTTAACCCTAAAAAAACCAAGTGTATAAGGTTCACTCTACCTAATGTTAGAACAAACAATCCTTTTATACATTTAAATGAAGAGTATGAAAATATTAATAATTATTTAATAATACCATTCAATAACCCATAAAATGTTTTGTAATTTTTGTTATGGAACCGTTTCGATAAACACAAGTTTTAACATAGCTGCAGAACAAAGTTCTTATTTTCCCTATACAAGATACTAGCGTGTGACGTCACATGCTTGTAGGCTTTATTATGATGCGTTTTTTGGGAAAGTTCAAAAATGTGCTTTTAACGTCGTTGCATCTCGGGTTGTTTTTATGATATCGGAATAGTTTCTTCACCAATATTTCTATTATTAAGACGTTGTTTTGTAACATATGATATTTTTTATTAAATAGCCTATTATTCATTTTTGCAAGCGTGACACATTATTAAAATGTTACAATTTATTTATTCTTAGCTATTTGCATACGCTTGCGATTTTTATCGATATCGATAAAAATGGACTGGGTAGGAATATAGGCTCACGTCAACAATTTTTGTAAACGAGTTTGGTTTAGGATTGAGTCCACGTTTAAGTCCTATGTTGTACAGTGGATATTTATTTAAATGTGCTAATACAAGGTTGGACTTAAATGTGAACCCGAAATAAAATAACAAGCTTTATTAATGTAATTATATATTGTTTTACTAGCATTATTAGATTTTCTTTTGAGACCTGGCCCACTGTCTGCATCTGAAAATATTTTATAATTACAACAGAGATATATTTTCTTATATCTAAGGACAAAATATTAAATAACTAGCTTCTGCCCGCGACTTCGTCCGCCTTAAATTCGCTTATCGTGGATAAGGGTATTATTCCGAGATAAAAAGTAGCCTATGTCCTTCCCCGGGACTCAAAATATCTCCATACCAAATTTCATCCAAATCGGTTCAGCGGTTTAAGCGTGAAGAGGTAACAGACAGACAGACACACTTTCGCATTTATAATATTAGTATGGAAGTATGGATATGGATTACTACTCAATAAAATGTAAGAATCCTTATACGTTCTGGTATGGATGGCAGTAATTTTTCAGTCGAAACGTAGGTACGAAGTATTTTTATGATCATATTTCATGCAAGTTCTCACGCAATTCGAATTATTTTGTATAATTATTTCCACTGATAAACAAATAAGCCTGTAGTTATCGATAGTTACAGTACATACCATGAAAATATATATAAAATATCTAATTTTGTTTATTTATTTAGCATGCTGCACTTAAATATGGCTAAAAGAATCTAAGGCAATACTTAACGGTGTTCATCCCAGAGAAATTTTGCCATAAACATCCTTAATCGCAATTTTCATGACTAGCTCGATTTCCACAAATTTCACATGTGATAAATCATCTTTTCGATGGCATTTTTACAAAATGTATTCACTAAATAGTGTTCAATCACATTTCACTGCTTTAGATAACAATTAAGACTAATTTAATTAGAAATCTAAAAATTAACATACAAAACACGCGAGCCACAATGACAAGCATAGCAATATGGTTGACAATGTATGACATGACAGATAAACTGTACTGATGACGTACCTACTGGTTCAGTGTCATGGCAACGGTTTGCCATGCAAAGTCCATATAAAAGAAAACAATTTTACGGATTATATCGCGTATATTATCTCATTTTAGTTCCCGACATTTCGGAAGCTTTCCAGCTTTCCATGGACACATTTCAATGAGTAATAATCGCGGAAACAGAAGAAAATATTATCCATATAAAAGATTTTTTGTTCCTAGTTGCGTTAGACTGTCACTAACAAGCATTCGTTTTCATAAGTTGGAGTTGGAAATCTGCTTGACGGACCTAAGGGGCTACTCCGAAACCCGAAAACGACGTTCGTATGGCGCCATCCCGCTCACTCAAATAGAGCTTAACATGAGAGCGAGGGAGACGGCACGTTACGAACTTCGAATTTCGGAGTAATTTCTCCAGTTTGTGGACGGACCTATATTTTGTGACTTGTGATGAAACATGTACTACTACTTCCGGTATCTTGTTACATGAGGGACGAACTGAAGGCGGTCTAGTAAGAATCAGAACATTTAAGAATGGCACCACGGGATGTGTGCTCCCTTCGCATTATTTATTTCGATTATTAGCGTTTATGAGGAAAAATACTCCTGCAGTGTGTCAATTTTTTATGACATTGACTGTCTACCGTGATACCACGACCGCGCTTGCTCTGTGGTACTGTGCTGTGCTGTGAGACTGCTCTATTATTTTATGCGGGATTCGCATGCAAAATGTAAGTTATTTATAAGTTAAATTGTTAATGTTTAGTTTAAGCCTTTATTGTTACTGAAATGATTAAGGCGTATTTGCTCTGTATGTTTAATGGATGATATAAAGCGATATTGTGTAGTAACCTACTGACTTCTAGACTGAGACTCTTCGAATGCTCTTGAACAGAATCTGATCCTTATAAGACACTAAATGTTTATTTAGTTATTTAGTATCGACAAAGATGTCATTTTCGAAGTTAATCATTATTTAAGTAGGCTTCCATATGGTGTCTAAACAATTGCGCAGTATTATATAATATAACCCAACACGATACAATTTGTGGTATTCCATCTACCACCCTAATAGCCATTTTTATTCGACGTTAACCCTATTTTAATCTTTTATTGTATTGGCCGGTTTGATGTTTTTAATAAGAATATGTAACCACATATACTGAGCACATTAAAAGTTGAGTTTATTGTTGCCTATAGTTAATAATTCAATTTAAATTTGTTATTACAGTTATATGGCGATACTTAAATTCCTGCAAAGGAACCTGGTGAGCATCTCTTTCCCGACTCTTACGGCTACTCTCATCTGGTTGGACTACAACCACACCAGAAACTGGAAAGCTCAGCAGAAATCAAACTAAAATGGCGATATTCGGGATTACCACTCGTTACGTTTGGTTTGCTGTTCCATTGACTGGCTACCTACTTGGCAAGTTTGTGGATGACCAGGAGACATTAAGAATGACCAACTTCAGAGACAAGTCTCGCTTGTATGGCCCCAACAAGAAGGAAGGTGACCCACCATCATGGCCTTGAACATTTTCTCTGAAATATGTAGCGTAATGTACTTGTGTTTAAATAAAATATAGTCTGTTAAAAGCAAACCTATATAATTTACCAACTCAATTTTACTGTGCTTGATGTAACATTTAGGGCTAAGACATTTGCTAAAGTGTATGTTTTACAGTATGACAACAATGACTGACATGAGTAAACGAAAATTAAATCACGGTTATCTTGAAATCTAGGATCAGCCTATGCTCATATTATATTAACACATTCACAGTTCCCATACAAGATGTTTTGCATTCCTCATATGTCCATGCCTCACATGTGGGTCACGGTCACGGTCTATAGTGACCTATAAATGGGGCACGGACTTGTGAAGATAGTTCGTTGTGACCATGTATGGGGCACTGGACTCTGAAGGTGTTAAACTCTCCTATGCTTAGACATGGAGCCATGCAGAACATTTAACACATTCCCTGTCCTTGTGCCCCCAATGGTGGGTCACACAAATGCTTGTTAGGAGTCTATGCTGCCTCCACTTTGGAGTCACTGTTCCATACTGCATGCACATTTGGACTTATGACATTGATAGATCATTTGTACAGAGACAGTGAATGTGTTAAAATCAATTTTATTCAATTTGATTTGCAAATTTTTGAGTCGCAGTTTAGCAAACTCTCACATCCTATGTCTTAATACAGCTAAGTGGAAAAGTCAATACTAGTACCTTAGTAGAATGTGAAAAAGTCGATAACAATTAAATTTACATTTAAATGCTTTATTGCATAATATTACTCCATGAATGCCTGCCTAACAAATTATTTACTTGGCATATTTGGTTCATAGTACTTTTGTACCGAAAACCGTAAAATTTCACGTCATTTATGTTTCCAAAAAAATCAACTTTTTCTATGTCATCCTCGATTTAAGTAACCCATTTGTATAAGAAATTCCATTCTCTTAAAACTGCGTCTGCAATTACTTAAATCAGATAAATTTTGAGGGTTATGGGAATGTGTAGGTGTTGCAAAACTAAACAAAGGCAAATAGTCGAACAAATTGGTTCATAGTTCATTTTGACCTAATTTTTACAAAGCTACGTTATTGTTTTAAGTCATTGATGCCTCAGTCTAAAGATGATGCAATTTATTATTATTGATGGTTTTTTAAAATTGGTTATGCCTAAAGAAAAAATAAAGTTCCGGCTAAAGCAAAAAGAGGAAGTCTTACAATTTTGTATTCAAAATAGTAGTGGGTGCAATTCATAAATTAAGATTGTACAATGCAATCAATGAATTAAAATGCACTAATGGATACACAACAGGTATCAAGACAAACAAAGATTAGCCAAAAGTTTGTATTCGGCTATTAATTTGACTAAACTTCACTTAAAGAAGTCGGTGCAAATTTGATTAATTGCTAAGATATCAATTTATGGATAAAATGCATTATTTTAATCTCCCATTTATTTATGGAAAAAATCACAAAAATAAAGCTGAATAATTACATTGAACGAAAATTATTTTCAACACGATGGATATATAACGTTTTTTAGTCATTGTCGAAAAACGGCGCTTCTCAACAAAATGAAGTAAGTCCCGTTGAGATACGCTCTTTTGGTAGAGCACTTTTTCATATCGTACTTTTTCCACCTGTATTGCATTTTTTGGTATGGACGGCTGCGGAACTCTTCAACTCTACACTGAGCATGGTCCGACATGCTCTTGGCCGGTTTATTCTTTAAGAATGTTATACACCAACTGAGTTATGTATTTTACTTTTATGATCACCTAGGAGGCACCCGCAACTTCGTCCGCGGAGGAGAAATAGTCATAACCTCTCTTTTTTTTTTCTACCAAAGCTCAACCCGTGTATCCAAAAATAGTTGAATTCCGTTTAGCTGATTTAGCGTGATGAAGCCACAACGACACATACAAACATACAAAAATTTATAATATTATAGATATAGATGATTTTATAGTTTGTAATTTTGATTCCTTTTCATGGTTATTCGATCTGAAATTATTCAATTTGAGATTCTACAGAGTAATACAATAGCAATAATTATGCTGGTAATTTTATGACAATCAATAAGTATGAGCCTCAAAAAATAGTATACGAGTACCTTGGAACATATGAACATTGAAATTATGGCCTTCGACAATATGAGTAACAAATAATGACATAAAATGGTATTCACAAAAAAAAATCGATACTAAAATTTTCTACGAGTCAATATGGATGGACTCTAGACCCTTTAAAATTATTATGGGATAATTTACGAGGGCTTCTGTTGTGTAATTTGCCACAACGCTGGTGAGTGAAGTAAACTTTAGCAAAGCCAACTCCTCACCATTATGTCTGGATGACACTTTAAGCTAAGTTATAGCTGGCAGTTACGGGTTTATATTTCAGAGCCAAGCTACGGCAAGTATCTGTTGGATGAGCATAAATAATTGTTTCAGTGTCTAGGAAATTGCGTGCTTTTAAGTATAAATTCACTGTATGAAAATGATGTTGTTTTCTAGTATCCATTATAAAACTTCATGTTCTCAAGCGTCCCCACTATCTGTTTTGGTATTTATTAAACTCTCAAAAAAAAAATGACGCTATTTGTACTTATTAAAAAAATCTTACCTTAATAGATTAGAAAATACTGTCGAATGAATTTGAGGTTACTGTATATCGATTCTTTTTCGCTGCCAAATAATTATTCCCAAATTGTGTATTACAAGATAATAAACCCGGGCGGGTCTACTAAACAATGACGGCCTATATAGACCTGCCGCACTAACTTCTTTGACATCGAAAAAGGTTCAAATATAATTGTATTTTCGTGAAAATCATTTAATTAGATTTAAAGACTGCTGGGAAAATGCTCTACCTACGGCATCCCCAACAAATTCCATTTGACTGTATTTTTTAATGTACTAAGGTAAGTTGTTTTTCTAAATGAATACAAACTAAACACAAATTGCGTTACTTAAAACATTGGGGTTGCTGGAGAGCATGACGTATTATATAAGTATTATTTAGTATAGGACTAGGTTGATTTGTGTGCATTGTTCTACTATCAATCACATGCCTAGCCCGCCCTGACATTATATTAGTGAACTAGACGGCGCCCGCAACTTCATCCGCGGAGGAGAAAAAGTCATAACCCCTCTTTTTTTCTTCAGCGTAGTTGGGTAAAAAGTATCCTATAACCATCTGGAGATACCCAGCTACCCGCGTACCAACAATAGTTAGAATCCGTTTAGCCGATTTGGCGTGATGAAGCCACAACGACACATATAAACATACCAAAAAAAAATATTTTTCGATTCAGTGATCTTTTTTTTTTATATGTTTAATGTACAGATATTTCATTTTTACAACTTTATAATATTATAGATGACTAAATTGTAATGTTAATGTAGGTATCTAATAAAATAAAATATACTTATTGATGCGCCTAAATAACAATATATTTCTAAAATTCATAATATAACTTGGTTGATGATATATGGTTAGCGTAATGGGCTGGAGCTTATTTTGTTATATTATTAGTCTGATGATATTTGGGGATGTAACAAAATAAACATCTAGTTCTACTAGACTAATAGGTATAATATTTTAAATCAAACAGACTGCTAGTGTAATACTAAGGCACCAGCCGCACAGGTCACATACATCTTAATTAACAGTAAATGAGCTTTCTTTAAAAGTTGATATGGAATCCATCAGCCATAAAAAAGATGTGATGTGAAAGATGATGTCCACTTCTGCTGGTGTGGTAGTGGTAAATAAAACGTAAATTAAAATGTCTTCTTGGCCATCGAATACCACACTATTATAAATGGTGCCCATAATCCAACGCCGAAGAAAACAGCAAAGAAAAGTGTAGTTGCAACACTGAAATGATTAAAATATTATTAGAATGATTGTAGAAGTTAGCATTAAATAGTTTGTAGCATCCAAAGTGCGAAATATAGCGTCACATATCCATATTTCTATAAGATTTGTTGCGATATATTTGACCATTTGGACGCTACAGACTATTTGACGCAGTGGCGTGCACTGGGTTTTTGGCCAAGGTAGACAATTTTTCCGTGCCTTTATGAGCCATTGTCGTTCAGGGCTTCGGGGCAGGCAGTTTCTCTGTGCCTGTATGGAGCAATGGTCGTACAGGGTAGGCTGTGCATTTGTGCCTATATGGACCGCACGGCGCTTGCTGCAGACTATACCAGTAATGGGTCGATGTCAGGGTCGTTGTCAAAAAAAGTGTACCTTAGGCTTTAACACGTTGGCTGCCCATCATCTAAAGTGTTGCTCCCACCCCCATACAAATTTACTGATCCCACCGGTGATGTTCACAGCATCGCCCTGTTTTGCGGTGTCATGAGCATCACCCACCGACGTCACCACACGTTAACGTAATAATAGGATGAGGAAAAAACCCTAAAACCATCCCCTGAAAAAATTGCTTTTGATCCCTACAGTGATACTTATGGCAGCCAACGTGTTAATTAAACATTACTAAAATATTTTTTTAATCGTTACCTGTGACTAACAAAATCTACCAATATATGTGTACTAGTTGTTGCCTGCGACTTCGTTCGCGTAGAGATGCAGTTTATGTGTTAATCTGATGTATAAACAACATTACAAGAAACTAGTTAAAAACGTACATACATCGGCACAAATTTTCATGTTTATAATATTATTAGCTTATGCTCGCGACTCTTAGGTATTTCAACCCCTGTTTAACCCCTTGAGGGGATGAATTAAAAAAAAATCCCTATTCAATGTTTTTAACTGTACATTAGGAGCTTGTGACCGAAGTTTTAAAAATTCTTACTTTAAAACCGATATGTTTTTATACAAACTTTCATCCCTTTTTCGACCCTCTTAGAGGATGAATTTTTAAAACAATGCTATTAACTTTCCAGCAGTAACGTAGCTTAGGCATCAGAATAACACAAACTGCTTTACGCGGACGGCGTCGTGGACAACAGCTTGTTATGCAATGAAAACTCATTCATGGGAGCAATGATATAATATAAAAAGAGGTAAATAGGTTACCTACACGATAATCCAGTGTAAAAATGGCCAGTCTTACGCACACATGAATCTGATAATATTGCAATAATACACGAATCATTAAATGCTTTTAGACGCTTTTATTGAGTAATTAGTCCAAAATCTTATTATGCATGACGGCATTTTTTTTATTTAACGCATAATCCAATATATGACAGAGTACTCTGTGCGCAAGACTCAGTGTTAAGGTTGGCCAATTGGCGTAGTTTTGGCGTGCCATTTTCGGAGCCCGTGTAACCTATCTACCTCTTTTTATGTTATATCATTGCATGGGAAACTGCAACTTGTATCTTGTCTTCAGTGGCGTGCACAGGGTTCTTGGTAAAGGTAAGCAGCTAATTTGATCACATGGGTAGCCATTTTCTTTATGGCTATATAGAACCGTGATCCTTCAGGGTAGACAGTGCCTTTCTGCTAATATGGAACGCACGCCACTGCTCGTCTTTCATGGAAAACGGAAGTGTTATTTACGAAAAAAAATACATGGTTAACCCAATTATCTTACCGACTTCTAATTTTAAAGGGCATGTTGCTAAACGGTTGCGGAGGAATGCCGCCGCCGTGATGGCGCACACTCATGGCGGTGGAACCATGAGAAATCTCCATTAGCCGCCGGCAGCATGTCACGCCACCATAAAATGACCGAAAAACTAGGCGTGAAATCATTTGAAAAGATTATCTTTATATTTTCAAACGCGTTTAGCACTCTCTAAATATGTGAAGTGACAATTGTTGTCTATCTGCTAATTATATATATATATATTTGAAATGACTGAAACTGCATGCCAGTTTTGAAATTGTATTCATTGAGATGGGTGGAGGATGATTAGATTCTTTAATTTTAGATCAAAATAATGAAATGGAAACAGATCAATGACATGAATAGACGATTGTTACAAAAGCGAAGAGATCATTTATTTTTAAAAATTTTTTTTACTTTGTGGTAAAGTGCCATTATCGCCATCTATGAGCCATCGTACAAAATATAGTGTTATCTTGTTGCCGGCGAACGAATACGTAGCAGTTGACACGTAATGAGCGCCATCTACATTCAATTTAAGAACTAACTTTCAAGTACTAGATGGCGTTTGAATGAAATTACTGTTGCGACTTGCTGAAGAGATGTCGTCAGTAGTTCTAAATGCATCAGGAAATGTTTTTGACAAAGTGTATTCCCAGGGATGTGATTAAGATTAAAATAATGTAGTCGACTAATGAATACAGATCAAGAATATAAAGTCCTTATTCCTATTCTTCATTGTATGATTTCTTACCAATTGCATAATAATGTTTTTTTTTTATACGAACGATGAATTAGATTTATTCTCTCTAATAACATTACCTATCTAATGAAGAACATAATATAAAAATAGGTAGGTAGGTATTTAATTTGTAAATCTATCTGTGAGATTATGCCTTATCTCACAATGAACTTAAATTCCCCGATATTTACAACGCCATCTATCTATAAAAAATATTATTTGCAATTATTCAACTTTGCAAACGTGACACAGTATTTAAATAAATGTAACGATTTATTTATAACTGTTTACGAACTAATTGTTACTGTAGGTTCTGTTTCTTTGTTCAATTATAATATCGTCAAATGTTTAGTTTTAAAGTGCCATCTCTAATTTTTGCCTGGATATATCCCCTTGCGGTCGAGGCACGATGCAAAGTATGGCGATTGACAAGTCCAACATATGTAATACTCGATTGATGTCTAGGTACTTTGCAATCTCTAGACGTCAATGGAGATGGTACAAGACATTTTGTATTGTGTTACAGGAAAAAACAATGCCTTCCTTCTTCTATCAGAGATTTATCTATAGCTGCCTAAGAGACCATTCAGACCGTTAATAGCTTTTAGGCTTAAGTAAATCTTTTTCGAGTGATTTGTCATAGCGATGATCACCCTCGGCATCCACGGCTTCATGTAGTTACGACATATTGTTTTTAATGAATATTTCGGTTTGAATTGAACGAATACCTCCGTGCTCTAATTTATTTTGATTTTGTAACGAATGGGTACAACAAATAAAGAAATAAAATAGAGTTAAATCAGGCATAGGGGCTTGGCGTTAAAACGCCCCTATAGCTTCAAATCGAGCGGCAGGTATGACGTCGCTCACGTTACAAGTGTATGAGAGTGTGAGAAGTGTACGAGCACTTTTTTTATTTTGGCCGTTAAAAACTGCTTTTAAATGTACATTATTTCCTTCAATTAACCCTAAAACATCACAAGGCATGGTAACGTTTAATTTTTTCGGACAAAAAAAAAGCGGTCAAGTGCATGTTGGGCCACGCGCAATGTGGGGTTCCATAGTTGCCCATAACAGTAATGCAGACCAAGAAGTGGGCTTTTTGTTGTTTCATAAAATGAAAGCATGAATATTGAACGTTAGGTAACGGCTTCGGCGGTTCATAAAGCGGCGTGCGCGAAGATCCCGTACGGCGGTTATTCGAGCGTAAACATTATTTTATATTAATTTAGAAGCTATTATTATTAAGACTGTTATGTTTTTACTGGCGTAGGTATATTATTACATGGTTCATAGACTTATGTTTATAAAAAAAGAAATAAAGAAAATACATTTATTCGAGAGCATAGATAATTACAGCAATACAAACTTACTTTACTTTTTAATACCTGTTATATACACAACGAATAACGTTATGTAAATAATTTGTAACAATTCATTTAAGCACCCGCTCCAAGTTTTCTTAATTTGAATAATGACATTGAATTGTCATGTCATATGATTCTTCTTTAATTATTAACCGACTTCCAAAAAAAGAGGAGGTTCTCAATTCGTCCGGACATTTTTTTAATTTCGTTTTTTATGTATGTTCGCCGATTAGGCTTCATGAATTGGCGTGGGAGCAGATTTGTCAAGAGGATATTAGTGATTGGGAAACATGCACAGACAAAACAACACAGTGCAATATCGGTCAATTCGTCGTCGTCCATGTCCAGACGTGCTTTCACAATAACGTCACTGTAAGTACTGGCAGAAAAAAAACCTAATACGAAAAATCGCTATGCTCACGGAATGCCGAATCTGAATTCCCGATCAGGAATCCGAATCAGGATTCCGTGCGTCTGCGGCCAGGCTTATTCGAAGATTTTTTGACCGATTTCAAAATTGGTTTTTTGTTTCATAGGAGGTACCTACTCGTATCTCCAAGTTGGTCCCATATAATTTTGGTCAAGAACTGATGATGGGATCCATGAGGAATCGAAGGAACTCCTCAGATATTGTAGCCAAACGTATGGCGATTTTGGTATTATAAGAAACGTAATAAGCATTTGCATTCAGAAAGTGTACCTAAATTGGCGAAGAAGACCACAGAATGCCACCGGAACTCCACAATCATAAATGATTTACAGGTGGCGATAAGATATCTTGATTAAGTTAGTTTTAAGCAACTTCATAATTACAAACTTAAATTTTCCTTATGAGAATGGTACCACTGAGCTGATTTCCTGGTGGATCCGGAAGGTAGGCACCGGATTTCCATAATAAAATAATGTATCCTAGCCATGTTTGGGCTTATTGGAATTTCCACAAAATAGACTTTTAAATAACAATTAATTAAAAAGGGTAAAAAAAATAACAAAAAATAAAACCGACTACAGTCAAAACTAAAAATAAAAATAATAACTGCATAATTCAGTCATCGTGTCATAGCTTACTAAAATCGTAAATTTTCAATATATTACACATTCTTTATATGGCACCGATGGCAAAAAAAGATTAAATTGTATACAGGGTGTTTGGTAACAGGATGCAAAGTTGAAAGGAGGTGATAGCTTAGGCCATTTAGAACATTTTAAGCGATATATGTGTTAGGCAAATGTTATTAGTTTTTTTTATTTAAGTTTTTAGAGTTTTCTGGGAAAACTCCAAAATTTCAGACTACATCGACAATAGTACTTTTTTTACTATAGGTAGCATTTTTTTGTTAATTTTTTTTATGGTGAAATGTCTATCGTACACCATTAAAGTTATTTGAAACATCTGTGTCTAAAGAAAAAAAACTACAGCGTTTTAAAAATTAAATAACATGAAAAAAAAAAAAATTAAGTGTTTTCTAAGGACGGTAAAAAAAAACTAAAATAGCCCCGGTTCTTCAAACCATTTAAGAAACATGCTTGGCTATTGCCCTTTCATTTAAGCTATCAAGCACGACTGTAGCTATCGTATCTTTAAAAATAAGCCACTTAAACCAACTAGAGAGCTAAAATGTTTCACTCTACTTGTGATACTTGTGACGAATCTAATTATGATTTTGTAATAAAATATTGGTTCTTAATACTAAGTTACCTGACATTTGAAATGTTTTGAAAGGGTTAAGTGCAGTGGACAAAACTGTCACATGCAATTTTAATAAACAAAGGTTCGCGGTGGTGTGAAACAAAAGGGACCGATAGCGGCGGGCGGCGTTTAACAAAGATGACTCAAGCCGTTTTATTATGCTTTATTATATATAAACTGATTTGCTACTTGCGTATTTATGCAAAAACTACTAATTTAGTCTAATTACAACTTCAGTTGCGGTTAGACGTTCATTGTGTTTTTATTCCCTCCGTCATCCAAAATTTACCGTGTCAATTTGTAGCTGCCGTAGGCGCTCCTTCACGTGTAATTACGATTCCTTCGTTGTAAACATGGAGTTTACGAACGAAGAATACGCCGACATTGTCTACATGTACTGCAGAGCTGACGGTAATAGAGCAATGGCTCGACGGTTATACCAAGAGCGTTTTCCAAACCGGAGGTTGCCCAATGTGAGGGTGTTTTACACCTCATTCCGAAGACTACGTGAAAATGGAATTGCTGGGCAACGTGGAGGGAACCCAGGACGTAATCGCCCTGATTTGGAGGACGATGTTGTACGGGCATTTGCAGAGGATCCGACTACGAGCGTCAGAGTGGTAGCTCGTAATCTTGACATGTCCATATGGAAAGTATGGAGTACCATCGCGAGGGAAAATATCCTTTTCACGGCACCGGAGTTCAAGGACTGGAGGAAGGAGACCCTGCACGTCGAGTAGACTTCTGCCGATTTTTACTCAATGCTGACATCGAAAAGCAACGCTTTTTAAGAAGTATTCTTTGGACCGATGAATCCAAATTTTCCCGGGAAGGGATCACGAATTTTCACAACCTTCACCAATGGGCTGATAAAAACAATAATCCACATTGGAAAAAGCAAAAATCCTCCCAAAGAAGGTTTTCCCTCAACGTGTGGGCTGGAATAATCGGCAGAGTCCTTATTGGGCCACATTTTTCCAGATAATTTAAATGGTGTAAATTATTTGGAATTTCTTCAAAACAATTTGCCCGGGCTGATTGACGAGGACCAGCTGCCCGGTGCTGTGACATTCCAGCACGACGGTTGTCTCGCCCATTACTCCCTGGCTGTAAGGGAACACCTAAATAACTGTTTCCCTGACGGTTGGATCGGCAGAGGCGGACAAATCCCTTGGCCCGCTCGGTCACCCGATTTAACTCCACTTCATTTTTTCGTTTGGGGCCGGGCTAAGGAGCTAGTTTACACAGAAGAGGAAATTAATACCGTAGAAGAGTTGAGAGAGAGGATCCAAGCAGCGTTCGAAACCATGAGGGAAGAAATGACTTTCGGAACAACCACCACGGAAATAAGAAGACGGGCTCGTGCTTGTATTCGAAACGGCGGGTCCCATTTTGAAAAGGATCGATTTTTGTTTCTTGTTTTTAAATTAAGTGTGGAAATAAATAACCTAACTTTTTGCTTTTGTTTGATTTCGTCGTAAGTAAAAAAAATACAAATTCCCTCTTATCAGTTCAGGTAGCTTATTTTCAAAGGTAAAACGGCTGAGTAATCTTTGTTAAACGCCGCCCGGTTTATTAAAATTGCATGTGACAATTTTGTCCACTGCACTTAACCCTTTCAAAACATTTCAAATGTCAGGTAAACGCCAACTTAGTATTAAGAACCAATGTTTTATTACAAAATCATAATTAGATTCGTCACAAGTATCACAAGTCGAGTGAAACATTTTAGCTCTCTAGTTGGTTTAAGTGGCTTATTTTGAAAGATACGATGCTTGATAGCTTAAATGAAAGGGCAATAGCCAAGCATGTTTCTTAAATGGTTTGAAGAATCGGGGCTATTTTAGTTTTTTTATCGTCCTTAGAAAACACTTAATTTTTTTTTTCATGTTATTTAATTTTTAAATCGCTGTAGGTTTTTTTTCTTTAGACACAGATGTTTCAAATAACTTTTATGGTGTACGATAGACATTGCACAATAGAAAACAAAATACAGAAAAATGCTACCTACATTAAAAAAAGTACTATTGTCGATGTAGTCTGAAATTTTGGAGTTTTCCCAGAAAAATCTTAAAACTTAAATAAATAAAAAACTAATAACATTTGCCTAACACATGTATCGCTTAAAATGTTCTAAATGGCCTAAGCTATCACCTCCTTTCAACTTTGCATCCTGTTACCAAACACCCTGTATACTGTATAGATTGAGTACGACAAATCGTTACTTGAAAGTAAATTGAAGAAAGTGAATGATGCAGTTATTTTTTTACTCTTTAGTTTTGTTTTTGGAGTCGGTATTATTTTTGTTAAAAAATTTCATTATTTGCGTCTTACTTTTTTAACTGTGTGGGTATCTGTGTGTTTGTCTGTGCTATCAAAGCCATCTTAAGTCTTCAGTGGGCGGAATTGTTTAAAGGCCGAAACACACCGGATGCGTGGGCAGTACGTGCACGTGCGCGTGTGCGTGGCGTGCGCGTGGTATCGTATGAAATGTCATAGTAGATGGCACACCGCTTGCGTGGCGTGCACGTGCGCAGCGGTGTGTCGTCTCTTATGGGTATTTATACTTTACAACGCGCACGTCTACGTGCACGCCACGCACACGCATCCGGTGTGGCTTGGCCTTAAGTTACTTAGCTACTTTAATAAAGAATTTAATTTAGCTAGGATTATCAAAAGCGGTTAAGCCGTTTAAATCCTTAACTAAATTTAAATTTGTCTGGGGTTTTCAACTTAAGTTAAACTATTTTAAGTGGAAGTTTTATCTTTCACTTAAAATAATTCTTTCAAAGTTTTATCTTTATTAAGTTTTTTGGGCTCAATAGGGTACTTGACTGACAGATCAAATCTGTTCCTTTTTATGAACTGTCAAAACGGTCAGAAAGTATGAAGTTTGAAAGGAAAAAAGGTTTATGACGTCATTATTCTATACAGTCAAATTGCCTCCTTATTTTTAGTTTTTGATCATTTTAAAATCGCCAAAAGATTAAAAATAAGTATTCATGAATGTTATCTACGTACGTATTTTAAGAAATAACATTTAACTGCAAGCGTGACATCATTTATGTTGACTACAGAAAAGTACCCAATTACTTTTATAATAATTAACGAACTTAACGAGATATAAATGAACTAAAGCAGCACTTTATAACTTTTGGCAACAACGAGCGTACACCAGCCTAATATTTCACTTAGAGCAATATTACAGAGTTATAAGGGCGATAAAGGGTGAGTTAAAGGTTAAAGACAAACAGCAGCAATTTAACACTACAATACGGGCTAAGCATCTTGTTTTGTAACTTTAAGTGAATCTTGCAACTATATATTATCAGATCTAAAGAAAAAACAGAAGAAGTAAGCATTAACTACAAACCCCCCAAAGAGCTATGGAAGCAATAATAAGCACTTGCCAAGAACCAACAGTTGCACAAAAGCAATAATTACCGCTACAAGTTCTACAATGGTGCTCATAAACTCTTTTATATAGCAACAAATGCGTAGAGAGGGACGCAACTCTCTTATGTTACGTAAAGTCGAACAGTAGCAAAATTTTTCGCTATCATAGAACTTCTAGTGCAATGAACATTTTTGCCTATTTACCATATTTTTATCCATTGTAGTTTTAATCATCGCTATTATAGCTCTGTACTGTGCTTTACTGCCATAAAACAACCTAAGATGATAAGAAAGTGTGCCCATTTCGAGGTTATAGTAGAGTTATATCTAGCTCTAACTCCGAATTCGTAACACTTAAGTACTTGTATTAATATATTTAAGATCTGGTTAGCGCTCTAACGGTTCGGCTACATCACATCATCTTCATTGCGCGGTCGAGATGTTCCCCTTCAGTTAGTTGACATCACACGCACTGTATTAGGAACTTGCTTGCTGTGCCGCCGGTCGCGCTGTCGTGGCCGGGCCCTTATCCTTATCCTTACTATATTATAAACGTGAAACTATGTATGTACGTTCCTCTATTGCGCAAAAACTAACAGACAGATTTGCGTAAAACTCTTCAGTAATGTAGCTTAGCTATCAGAATAGGACATAGGCTACAATTTTCGAGGATTTTTTAACAATAAATGGAAAAGCCTTAGAAAACCCCGAGTTTGTTCATTGTGACATTTTTTATTTCTAAATAATGAATAAACAATTGGTAACCTAGCAACAGTAATACTACCTACGACACGATTAAGCAAAGAACACACCTTCCGTATATCACGTATCATACAAATAAGAGCATATCTTATACAGCCGGATAATAGCCCGTTGTACATTATGGACTTACGATCATCTCTGAATGATAAACATTTTGTTACAAAAGTATGGTTTATTTATAAGATAAATACGTAAAACGGGTTCTTTTTAACAATAAATAGAAAATCGTCACTTTTTGTTACCTGAATTATTTATTCCGAAGAAATTACAAAGTAACTAACTAGCTTTTGCCCGCGACTTCGCCCGCCTTAAATTCGTTTATCGCGGATAAGGGTATTTTTCCGGGATAAAAAGTAGCCTATGTCCTTCCCCGGGACTCAAACTATCTCCATATCAAATTTCAAATCGGTTCAGCAGTTTAAGCGTGAAGAGGTAACAGACATACAGACAGACAGACAGACACACTTTCGCATTTATAATATTAGTATGGAAGTATAGATAATTGCTTGAAACCAATATGACTATTGGTTTAAAAGCAATTATTTATTATATTAATTAGTTCCTGTTTTCGTAATTGGATGGAGTTAGTTGTAAACGCTAGGATATCTTGAAACTGAGGGAAGGATTATGATTCCATCGGATCTCGCCTAAGTTGTGCGGACCGTTGACGACCGAATCTCTTAAATTTACCCAGATGTTCAATATCTACACAGCAAGTCCATGGAGTAGTTATATGAACGAGCAATTCTGACACCTAAGAACGATCAGGCTTCCGTTATTAATAACATTTTATTGAAGTCGAACGAAGGTTCAGAATACGAATACAAGTCTGTAGACTCTGTAGTGAACACGGATGATGCCATAAACTATCGCGTAGAGTTTGTAAATGCACTTAACCCACCCGGCCTACCTTCTCACATACTTATCTTAAAAGTGGGTGCTCGAGTAATGTTGCTGCGAAATTTCAATCAGCCGAAGTTTTGCAATGGAACCAGGGTGCGTATCAAAGCCTTACATAAAAACGGCAAGGCAAGGTGCATCGTGAATCTGTGTACATACTCCGGTACATACGTACCCCGGATACCAATTACCCTCGGAATACCCATTCGAATTTAAAAGGCCGCAGGTCAGTCACTGAAAACCGCAGGAATAGATCTTAGGGGGGACTGCTTCGCGAGTAAGCTTGCTCGAGAGTAAGCTCTCCACGCAGCTTTGTCGGATCTGTTAATGTGGTATAGAAAAAGTTAAGTATGGTAAAGAAGTACTGCAAAGGTACCAGTTCAATGTTATCGATGGTTAAAGATTAGTTAAAAGTGGGGATTGATGTTACTCTGCGTTCGTAGGAACTACCTTAGATAACCCTACACGTGATCCCCGGGTGGTGCTAAAAGAGTAACAAAATTGGCAGCTGCACTGTCCCTTCTGGACTTCGCAGCCCTCACTGGATTCAGAACTATTTTTTAACACTTAATTGGAAAAGAGATGCCGTCAAGCACTATTATCAAAGACGCTCCCCGGAGCCACACTTCAATGGACATAGGACCCTACATTCGGATCTGCTCATTGAACATAGAAGGTATCAGCCTTTCTAAAGCAGAATGCATGCAGAAAATACTGGTAGAACATGACATTGACGTCGCCCTTATCCAGGAAACCTACACAAAAGACACCAACCAGCTGCATCGCCGAGGAGTGATTCAGGACTACGTTCTGATAGCAGCAACGTACCACGGACAGTATGGCACTGCAGTATATGTCCCTCACTCTATCGCAGGTACTTGCTCCTTGATTAGTAATGGAACAAACAAAGAAAATACTGCTACCACAATTGTCAAGGTGGGCGAACTAGAGATTTGCAACGTCTACAAGCCACCGAACAGTAACTGGCCAGACCCTGTCCTGCCTAAACTTACCCACCCAGCTTTGTACGTGGGGGATTTTAATAGCCACCATACAAGCTGGGGGTATTCGAAGACCGACTACAACGGTGAAAAAGTAATGGAGTGGGCCGACGGAGCCAATAATTTCCTCGTGTTCGACAGCAAGAGCAGGGGGACATTCAGGTCCGCGAGATCAGGAAGGGATTAAAACCCTGAAATTATTGCCAAAATTGTAACATATTACTATCTAATTAAAGACAATGTCTCCAAACATATCGTTAGTGACTCAATAATAGGTAATGAGCTTATAGGGATTAATAGTCTATGTCTATAGCGTAGCTATTACATTAAGTAGGGGTATTACATGAAAGATGCAGAGCTTGAATTGTACCTTGTCCAACATATTTATCTGTGGTTAAATTCCTTGTATTAAGGAGCATGTTGAATAAGATACCATTTACTACTTTTCTCCGAAGTTTACTAAGCGAAAATTCTGAGGTCATATTCTAATAAGCTGCGCCCCTAGAGGTGCGTCCACACTTGTATCATTTGCTCGTATCCGATCACCGTGCCGTAGCATGACTGCGTATCGCGCTGCTTGGACGCTTACTGTTGGCGCGCTGATAATGCCACACTCTTCCGATACAAGTGTGTGATACGCGTAGCAAATGAATTTCGAGTGATCGGATCGGCGCAACGTCCAAACGCGTGATCGTGACACGCGATCATGCTACGCGACGATGATCTGATACGGGCAAATGATACAAATGCGGACGCACCTTAGGATAACTGTGATACGCGAATCTTTTGTCGCGTGACAAAGATTGTCCGTATCTTTCCTTTCAATAAATACAATGCGAGAAAGACAGGTGATGCTATCGCGCGACAAGCGTAGTCGTGGAGAGTTCTGCTAGCTTGATTAAGTTTGCCCCATATTTGTAAAAGACGCCTTCGATACCAGAGGTAAACTTAACTCAACCAGCCAGTTAAGTCAGAGTAAGTGAACGTTTGTACGGAATCCTCGGTGCGCAACTCAGGTTCGCACTTGGCCGGTTTTTATTTGACGTACAGGGGTAACTGGAAGGCTGAACATGGAAGGGTTATCTTTAGTATACTCGTAGGGTAAATAAACCACCTTCCGTATTACACATTTAGAAAACTTCTGATAATTTTCAAATGCCTGGATTGATTTTCTAAGAGCACCTCGATGAAGTCACCTTTCAAATACGAAAGTCTAAATCAAAAGACTGACATATATGTAAACAGAATACCCCCCCCATCAAAGTGATTATCACCTTTTTATTCTTCGGGGGTAAAAACTACTGGGCTAGGGCGAGTGGGGCTTTACACACGAAGGGTTCCGTACGTCCCCATTCCTTTACTTTTTAACGTATTAGTTGTCAGCAGGGGCTCCCATTCTCTAACAGATATTTTTAGTGCTAACAATCACCAACAGATAGCGCCATAAGTAACAATTTCAAATTAAACAATATAAATATATCGAATTTAAGAGAAATATGGAACTTAAAATAAAAAATTGTATATTTTACGAATAAACATCCACATAACACTAATTATGTGCATAATTCTGATTAAAACAAAAAACCATTAAAAACAGATTTTCAACATGCCAATTCAAGCTCCGCTCGAGCTTTGGACCTCTCATATTTATTTACAGTAGCGACACTAGATGGCGCTTGATCTGAAAACTAAGCTTAAGATTGTAGACATTAGCCAAAACTGGTCGAGACACGCATGCCATTATCTTCGAACGATGTACATAAGAAAAGGACGGCATACATAATATCTCACCCCGTCTCCATGATGGTGTACTTCGAGGTACAAGTACGGTAAACAGCACGCGTTTCGTAACAATCCATACTAATATTATAAATGCGAAAGTGTGTCTGTCTGTCTGTCTGTCTGTTTGTCTGTTACCTCTTCACGCTTAAACCGTTGAACCGATTTGGATGAAATTTGGTATGGAGATAGTTTGAGTCCCGGGGAATGACATAGGCTACTTTTTATCCCGGAAAAATACCCTTATCCGCGATAAACGAATTTAAGGCGGACGAAGTCGCGGGCAGAAGCTAGTACAATACTTAAATAGGCCAGTAGTGGACCGTGTATTACATTGACAAGTTTTGATAATTCAAAAGTGCTTGGCTTTTGTTTAGTGAATAAATAATGTCTATTTAACTATTTATTAGTCTATTTAACCACGAGATAAAACGCAGTCGTTATTAATTGAATGATACAATTTGGACGTGGGTAAAATGATTTTCTATGAGTTTGTCGTAACTAGTTGAATCTGTATAAAAAAAAAAAATAATAAGAACTGTGTTGAAGATATTTTTCCATTTTTCTCCACAGCTTTACTAGTATTCCATGAAAATCCTTAGTTTCGCTATTAAATAATCTAATCAATTGATTTAATCGTCATACACTTTAAAAACATTTATTTATTTTAAGTTACTTTTAGTAAGACTTTTATTGTGCAATTTATTTAAAAATTGGCTAATTTCAAATTTCGCGCGTCGCGGCAAGCGGCGACGTGGCGCGCGCCGGAATTTAAAATGACATTGTAAGTAATATTTGAAAACAGATCATTATAAATGTATTGAATTAGCGATATAATGGACTTAGGTACATATATTAGGCGTGTTTTGAATATAAAATGCTTATTATTATTTTGATATTAAAAATACGAGTAGGTAAGTATATAATAAATATATACATAACGAGTTTACGAGTAGTTAACCTAGTCTCAATCTGTTGCCAATTAATTCAACAAGTTTTGCAATACGAGCAGTGAAAAATCTGCAGAATCAAGAATACCTATCAAATTTTCATTATTTTGGCAAGATTTTAAGCACTCGTAGGTACTACTCTTTGCAACGTTTTCATGGGCGGACTAAGCTGATTGATTGCAATCAGTTGCTACTATCAAAACTAAGGTAAGTAAGATATCAGTTGACGATAGGGAATTTAATTTTATACCTACCTAGAAGGCGCCCGCAACTTCGTTCGCGGAGGAGAAAAAGTCATACTTAACCCTTCGTTTTTTCTTCAGCGTACCTAGCCGGGTAAAAAGTATCCTATCCGGAGATACTCAGCTACTCGTGTGCCAAAAATAGTTGAAATTCGTTGAGCCGATTTTGCGTGATGAAGCCACAACGACAAAATCTAAAAAATATATTTTTCTTTTTAGTGACCTCCAAATAGTCCGTTACGAAAATATCTTCAACTAGCTACTGCCCGCGACTTCGTCCGCCTTAAATTCGTTTATCGCGAATAAGGGTATTTTTCCGGGATAAAAAGTAGCCTATGTCCTTCCCCGGGACTCAAACTATCTCCATACCAAATTTCATCCAAATCGGTTCAGCGATTTAAGCGTGAAGAGGTAACAGGCAGACAGACAGACAGACAAACATACTTTCGCATTTATAATATTAGTATGGATGTACAGAATAGTATAGATGACGATGTCAAAAAGTTATCGCATCAACCGGGGGCAGAGGGGCTATTCTGAAATTCGATATTCGAAGTTCATATCACGCCATCCCTCTCGCTCTCATGTTAAACTGTATTTGAATGAGCGAGCTAGCGCAATACGAACTTTGAATATCGAATTTCAGAGTAGCCCCTCAAGGTAGCATCGTTCAAGGCCACGCGGCGGCGGGCTGGCCGACTTCATACTTACATTTACGTGATTAGTCGAAATAGTAACACATCGCTGTCCCATCGCAGTCTGTAGTACTCGTCTCACTCAAGCAGTACACATCGTTTTTTATTGGCTTTTCGGCGCATTAATCTGCACTTATTTTATACTAGCTTCTGCCCGCGACTTCGTCCGCCTTAAATTCGTTTATCGCGGATAAGGGTATTTTTCCGGGATAAAAAGTAGCCTATGTCCTTTCCCGGGACTCAAATTATCTCCATACCAAATTTCATCCAAATCGGTTCAGCGGTTTAAGCGTGAAGAGGTAACAGATAGACAGACAGACAGACAGACAGACAGACACACTTTCGCATTTATAATATTAAAGTATCGAAGTATGGATTATAAGAAAAGAAAAGGTAATAAAAGCTATGGTTTAGTAGGTTTTTCCTATACTTTGCCAACGAAAAGAAGCACATCATCATCATCAGCCTATACACGGTGCCCGAGAGGAATGGGAAAGATTTTAAAACCACGCATTCCTGAGGCCATTACGAGTAAAAAAAATTATATGAAACCAGGTCAAATTCAGCAAAAAAAGAAACATAATCTAGTTAAGTCGATTTTTGTACATAAAAATTGAATATTTTATTTTTGCTTTCGCTTCTCTATGAAAATAATCCCTTTCAATAAAATGGTAACGATTTGTTTTTCCAAAAAAAAGGCTGAGTTTAGAGAGTAGTATTTGTCACTTTGAAGTCTGTCAATAACGACGCGAAACTAGGCAACATATGTGGCAACGTCGCGATATAAAAAGCTTAATGTACTCACAGTACAGTAATCACAATAAATTGTTAACAAGAAAATTTATAATATCTTTAAAGCTTAGCCGGAATTGCCTGGGATTCATCATATAACAGTTTTTACTTCTAATGACCTAAGGAATGCGTGGTTAAAATCTTTCCCATTCCTCGCGTGCACCTTGTATATAAGTCCCACTGCTGGGCATAGGCCTCCTCTCTTCGATGAGAGGGAATGGAATTTAGTCTCCGCGCTGGCCCAATGTGGATTGGAGACTTCACCCTTGAATTTCTTCGCAAGTATGCAGAAAAGAAGCACTTTATGAAAATATGCGTTATTATAAAAATCTATTCTTGTCTATTGACCCCCGTTTACGGTACCTACTTTTAGTTTACTAGTAGCAGTACTTTGTTATATTCTTATTAGTTTAATATAAATAGGGTAAAATCACAAACGTCACGGTCTAATCGTATTTACAATATGGTACATGCATGAATTCTTTAATCGCTTTTCTTAACTACATATCAAAATACCGTAAAAACAATTTCAATATGTGAACTTAAAATTGAAATCGGCCAAGAAATACGCATAATATAGGCATTTTAAACTAGTTATTAGACAGAGGTTCGATATGCACTGTACGTCACAGTGCACTCCGGCCATATAAATAAACTCCATATTCAATTCTGTTTTGCAAGAAAGAGATAGAATTAAATGTTTGATGGCTTATATCTTGGTTATTTTTATAGCTATTCGAAAAATTATTTTTGTCTACTGTTTGTTACATGAATGAGCTTTTAATAAAGAAAAAATATAAATTCATGCATATTCCCTATTGTCGTGAATACGTGAATTGGATACCGACGTCCCGGAATCTTGCTTGTTCTAAATTTTTCTTAGTCATTTTCATTCTTAAATTGTAATTTTTGACTACGAGTATATAAATTATAGTATTCTTTTGTTCCAAAATAATAGAACAAATTAATTTATTAACTCAAATAGTACTTAAGTTCGTAACAAACTAATAACTTACTAGCTGTAGCTTAAAATAAATATAAATGATGATTATTTATAAACTTGATTTTATTTTAGTTCATCTTTCGTGGTTTCAGATCTTAAATTTGGAACTCAGCGGTGAGAGAGTACCTAACATGAATAGGTTTTAATTTGTACTCGATCGGTAAGCGACCAGCGCGGTACGGCGCGGAGCGCGAATTATGAAATCTGCGAAACTATCTCTTTGTAGTTTAAATAAATTGCATAGTATAAATCATCCTATTTCCTGTGTGTGGTAGTTGAGTAAATTGATAAGACCATATAAGACCAAAATAGAAACAAAAAAGAACTAAAAATTGTATACGATTTCTGTCATGGTAACTACCATTGCGCAAATTTTATTTTTATTTTAGCCAGTCACAATACCTACAGCCAACATCCCAATTAAACAGGCTATACTTGAAAACCCACGAATCGAAAAATATTGATATTCTATGTTCTTAAGTAGTTGATTTTATTTGATTTGATATGGCTCTGTATGTACCTATTGTGTGTTTATAGTCGCATCAGCCATCACCAGTTTTATTACTGGCGATATCGATACTTAAGAATTTGTCCATCCAAGGATAGTAAAATAATCCGGAAGTAAGTATGTCCGACTCCCCCTAAGCACCAAGTCAAACCAAAACAAACTTTTCTTTCATATACGTGCACTGGGCTCGAAAGCGACGCATGAGGCGTATCACTTTTTTGCAAGACTTACGAATAATAAAAATAGGTAGCCATTTCCAAAGCTTCGTTCGCGTCGAACCATTCATAAGTTAGGATTAAGCGCCATCTGCCGACCCTGTGATGTCCCCAATTCCCGTAGTTATCGTATCCCCAATTCTTCACTAGATGGCTATAATGTGCGCACGATCTCGTTATTGCCATCTGGCGGAGAACCAGGGAAAACAATATAGCCAGTTGTATAGCCAGAGTTAGTGACGTTCAATTTTGTTGTTCGACATTGTGTGTCTGTTCTAGTATAGTAGTCTGTGGTTGTTAGTATATTTACTGAATATATATGTGAAGAGTTTGTAATGTTCCAGAGTGGGAGCCATATGGCAAACATATAGATAGACATACAGCGGTGGCCTCTGGTAATCGGGTTCCGTTGGACCCTTTAGATACAGATTTACGGCACCTATAAAGAGGGTTAAAACGTCAAGGACAAAGGTGACTAACCTCTTCTAGGGGGTCGGTATCAAAACGACTGGAATCTCAAAACGACCAGGACCGCATAAAGACTTGATCGCAAAACGACCACATCTGCAAAAAGTCTTTATCTCGTAATGACTTACTAGTAAAACGACCACAAAGCATAAAGTCCTAATATCAGAACGGCTTACTATCAAAATTACTTATTCGCAAAAAAACCACCTCGCAGAAGGTATACATCTTAAAAAGCCCAAATAACAAAATTACTAGATCTTAAAACAACTTCCTAGTGAAACGACTACAATTTATGGTAGCAAAACGACTTCAGAATAGCAACAATATCCATTCATAGAGTACCTACTATTAAATAAATACCGTGGTTCGTAAGCAGGGTCACACTACCTCTGGATCTAGGCTGTGGGAACTAAGACTATACATAATTAAGTAAACTATAAATGAAAAAGGCACTCTAAACAAGATTTTTTATTCTTTAAATTGCTGGTTTTTCTACGCTTTAACAATAAAACACATATTTATTTCAGATAGAAAAAAAAGTTTATTATAACTTAAATTGCATATAATAGGGCATATGCACACTAACTAAAATAAACTTGTAGTATTTCCTGAACTTAAAATATTATTACACTTATTATTGTGTATTAGTTCTAGTACTCATTTTGAGATTTAACGTAATCTCAGAAATATTTTGGAGAAATTGGAAACAATTTATGTCTCCTTCATTAAGCGAGTTGAGCTCATTTTTGTATTTCCGGTCAAATATAATATCTTTTTTTGCGGTTTGTCGTATTTAGTATAGATTTCCGTAACCTGAGGGACTGGTACACGGCTTCCTTTTTTAGTGTCTCCATAAACAGGATAAGCGTGAGTTTATGCTGGAACCTTACATTGACTCGTCTGTGCCATGACTCTAAGGCATTGGTTGTTCTATGCCGTTCATTGCAGCAACATACCAAGGCTGGCATTTTCATCCAGTACTTCTCAAAGTATTTTTTGAATTTTTCAAATTCTGCAGAATTTTGGGCATTTGTTATAATTTCTTGCCAGCCGGTCGGAATCAAAGGAGCCGGTAGGAGAGGCAGATTTGCTGACATTCTCACAATATCTTTTTGCTCTGAAGTAACTGTCATACCACAGTCTTCAGCATTCTTCCAGATGTTTCTATTAAAGTGAAAATAGCACCCTGTAATCCTTGATTATTCAAAAATGTTTCTAAACGCATGTACTTGTCCTAGCTCGTAATCGCATTTGTAAATTCTTATTTTTATACCAAGCACATCACGTATTATGATAAATAATGCTTCATATGTTCTTGCGGATTTGTTTGGCAACAATGCAAACAAAACTGGAACTATGTTTGTTGCGGTTTCCGAGCTCCCTGCATCGACGTGTACAGTGAATAACTGGAAGAATGGTTGAGGTACACGTTTAAATGTTCCATCGCCGAAGAAGTGTTTGTTCTGACCAGCATAATACTTTATAAACTTTAGGATTTTTTAACAGCAAAAGAAAAAGATTGCTACCACGCCATTCTGAGATTAAGTTTATTTGCGATCTAGTAATTTTGCTATTTGGGCTTTTTAAGATGTATACCTTCTGCGAGGTGGTCTTTTTGCGAATAAGTAATTTTGATAGTAAGCCGTTCTGATATTAGGACTTTATGCTTTGTGGTCGTTTTACTAGTAAGTCATTACGAGATAAAGACTTTTTGCAGATGTGGTCGTTTTGCGATCAAGTCTTTATGCGGTCCTGGTCGTTTTGAGATTCCAGTCGTTTTGATACCGACCCCTTCTAGGCAATAAAATAATAGATTTGCTTGCTCTTTTTCATGAACTCTCTGTTTCACGGAAATAACTAGGGACAGCTAGCTTTGTAGGATGATAATGAACTACTTATGTAGGGTGGTTGAGCTAGTAGTCGACCAGATACCAGTGTTTGACCATTTACGACTGTAGTGAGATTTTTCGTTTCTTTTTATTTATTTTACTATTGCCTATACATTGCATACGGTATCTGCACCTGTAATTGACCACGAACCAGTAGTTGAATACCTAGTTCACACCAACATCTATGTAATAATATAGTCTAACATTGACATACCAATGTGGTTATCTAATGGCCTTAATTAGTAAATGTACAGTCACCTTATTATATGTATACAAGCACAATTTTAAATAGGTACAATATCAGGATAGCGTCAAACTGGACTTGAGACTGAACACAGGGTGAAAAGCGTTCGGATAGATATCAAAACAAGCGAAGTCGATTAGGAACGGGCCAATTTAGTCGTTTACATTCCAGAGGTGTAATTCTGCAATTCACCGACTGGCATAATTAGAGTTCTGGACGTGTAACAACTGTTCGAAAAAAAAGTCAAATACAACGATAGCTTTAACATACAGATTCAGATTCAGATTCAGATTTCTTTATTGATAATTGTACACATCGATTACATGTCAAAATATTATTTTAAATTGAATACAATAGATAGCATAATTTAGCCATTCATATAATGTAATAATAAGTTTTCTATACTAGGTATTAATATCACAGGATGTCACATATTCCCATAGCTCAACGATGATTGGGTCAACGATTCCTCTGTAGAAACTCGTAGAAAGTCAAGCACGCGAGATCTAAGAGCAGTACTTTGAGTTTTTTTTGAAAATATTGCATTACTGGCTGCATTTTTTATATCCGCTGGGACACAATTATATATATTAGGGCCGACAACGCTGAGTTCGGCACGTGCCTTTACCAGTCGCCGTCGCGGAGGCGCTAGAAGCTGCGGCCTGCGCGACGTTCTCCCGTTACGTTGGTCATAAGTTTGGTACTTATGACGGTTGGCTCTGACATATTCGCAAGCTGTACTTCTTGTTTTACAAATATCATGATAATAATCACAATTTTTGCAATTTATTAGTGGATCACTCCACTAGCGTTATTATTATAAACAAAGATCAGAAACAAATGAAAACATTTTTCGACGATACTGTATTTGAACCAGTGCCTTGAGCCAGACTGGGGCAGCACGCTCTACCAACTGAGCTAATCGTCCATAGCAGTAGCCGACGAATTTTGTCATCTGTTCTTGCTTATGGATCTTTGTATGGTGCATCCGACTCTTTAGCCGTTAGCGCCGCCTAGTGCAGAACTATGAAGTTACTTTAGTTACTTTCATTTGTTTCTGATCTTTGTTTATAATATTCGCAAGCTGTTAATATAAATATGGACGGCAGAGTTAATATATTCTGTTTCCTAAATATGTCACGAGCTGGGTTATTAACCGGCTTTCGATCAATGATGCGTAGGGCTCGTTTTTGCATAACAAACAGTCTGTCTCGGCTGGCAGAAGTAGCCCACATATCTACACCTTGTATAAGTATAGAATGAAAATATCCAAAGTATGCTTTTCTTAAGTTGCTGGGTGATAGAGTGGGGGCAAGCCTGGATAACGCGTAACACGCTGAAGACAATTTCTCGATACATAGTCAATGTGTGGGGACCAAGTCAACCCGGCGTCAATTATGAAGCCGAGGTACTTTGTGCGTCTACCTGTGGAACAGGGGTATTATTTGATGTTATGTTTAATGGACCGTGTTTATTTTTCAATTGAAAGTGAACAATGTTTGTTTTATCCATATTTAGCAAGATCCCATTTGCCGAGAACCACTTCTACATATGATTCATTATTTCGCATAGCTTTGATAGTAAGTTTTCTACGTTATCAGCATTAACTATGATGCAAGTGTCGTCGGCGAACATCACGTACTCGGGGTCACTACAGGCGGTTGTAATATCATTTACTAAGATAAGAAATAGGTGGTTGCCCATAACGGATCCTTGGGGGACCGCGCAAGCGCCTATCGGTTCGAGTTCGGATTTCATATTTAGGACATAAGTTCTCTGTTTACGATTGCTTAGAAAAGAGGCAATGGTGTTATGAAAACCACCTGCGAACCCGTAGCAGGACAGTTTGGAAAGAAGGAGATTGTGATCGATCATCTCGAAGGCGCGCGACAGGTCGCAAAAAACCGCGGCAACCTGTCGCCCGCCCTCCAGGTGTGACGTCACTCGCGCCACTACGTCTCGCGCCGCGCCCGTAGTCGATCGGCCGGGTTGGTAAGCATATTATTGTCAATTCAGTAAGTTATTAGATGTTACATGTTTCATTAGCAGAGGTCGGACAAATGGGCGTCATTGCTCGCAGTAATATGGACATGACTCAAAAGTTTGATTGATTGATCAATGAATTAAATTAATTATTGATGATATAATGATAATTGATAAAATTTCAATGGTATACTAAAATTAAGATATTATACCTTCTTTGATTTCCTTTTAGCAAAACAGAACAATCTATTTTTTGACATTGACTTTACTATTCTGACATTCATTCCTATTAATGTTATATACATTATACTTACCTTGTGATTCTTTCATAAGCTCTATATCACCAAAAATATAAAACCATAATAAAAAAATCGATTGCAAAATTTTATACTGTCAATCCAATATCATCAATTTACCAGCGAGCTCATGGCGAAAATTTATGTAAATAGAATACGACGAGGAAATGGTACGTCAAAATTATGTTTTATATACTATCGCTTATCTTAAACAATTCGAATGAAAATTGAATTATATTTTCTCTTATATATAGGCAACAAAGAAACAAGCTTGTGCCGCTGTTATTTCAATTATAAAGAAATCCCGCACGTCATAGAGACTTTGTAATCTAATTCAAATACTATTGAATTTTCATTAAGTAAAAAACGATGTATATTGAATAATCTGGAAAGCATTCAAGGTGAAATAGGAATCAGTTTGCAAGGAAAAATGAAAGTAGTACTTAAAAGAAATCTAGATTTTGAAACTGTCATCCAATACATAGAAGGCAAAATAAACTCTGAATCCGATTGGCATGAAAGTATTCCTATTAAAGTACTGAAGTTTGCTCCGTTAACTTCAGTAGATTGCGAACGGAGTTTTTCAGCCCATAAGTATATTTTGGATGTAAAAAGGAATAAACTTACCACGGAAAATTTAGAAAAATTACTGTTTATTTACTTTAATAAATCTACACAATAAGAAGTCTGTGTTTTTATTTACAACGTATACAAATAAAATTACAGGTAAGAAATTAATCAATCAAACTTTTGAGTCTTGTCCATGTTATTGCGAGCAATGACGCCCATTTGTCCGACCTCTGTTCATTAGTCTATTACGAGTACTCATTAAACGTTCGAATATTTTTGAGATTAGCGGTATGAGTGACATCAGACGGTAACACTGAGGTAGGTGCATTTCACCTTTCCCTTTGTAAATAGGCTGGACTTTAATTTGTTTTAGAGTGTCTGGGTAGACTCCGGCAAGTACGCACTTATTAAATAATAAAAGGAAAAGTGAAATAACAACTGGGGGCAAGCAGTCTATAATGTACGTTGACATATCGTTTATGTCTTTGGACTCTTTTCGCTTGATTTTAGTGCATGCTATCATCATTTCACTTAGCGTAAATGGTTCAAAAAGGTATGGTGAGGGTGCATCCGGTAGGTATCGAGCGAGATACGCAAGCACAGTGGGCGCGCAGGGTGTCGCGTTGCTTACACCTGTATCGGTGTAATACTTGTTCAACTGCGCGGCGGCGGCGGCGGCGCGCGTGGCAACGCTCGAGCCGGCCGACTTACTCACAAGTACATTTATCGCACTGCTCTTGCATTTGTTGGTTTTGCAAGTTTCCGCTGAAATTACTCGCCATACACTTTTACACACGTTCTCACTACTATTGTTCGATATAAAGTTATTAATGAAAGTACTCCGCACCTCTTTTAACTGAACCCAGTATTCCGCTTCCAGGCGCTTCAGGTCGGCGCCTAACTCAACATTGTCGCGCTGTGATGTTACTAACTTATTTTTGACATAAAATATGTTTTTACGTAGCTTCTTAAGGTGTTCATTGACCTACACATTTACATTTTGTTTTCACAGGATGTATTCTGATAGGAAAATATATTTCGAAATAATGTTTAATAACGTTTATAACAAGTTAAATTAATTTACTAGGACAGGTTGATTTTTTGAATATTCCTTCCCATTGATATTCGGCTAATCATTGGGTAAAATTGCATTTTTGCTGTACAGTAAATACCCCTTTTTGACATATGGCTAATTAGTCAGGCAGGTTTGTTTTGAATATCAACAGATATATTTACACATAAATTGTCGGACAGATGCATATCAGAACAGGATACAGATTTAATGTTATCTTTTGTTGTATTTGAATAGGCGTGATCAATACATGTCTTAGAGACATCGGTTATTCTCGTGGGTAGATTTACCAATTGCTTGAAACCAAATCGTTTTAGTATATTTAATATTTTTTTCGAATTATTGCATGTAACTAGTAAATCAATATTAATGTCTCCCATAATCATTACATGATAATTTTGAATTGAATTTAAATTAAGTAGATTAGTCAAAATAGATAGGAATAAGGATACATCACCACACGGCGGTCTGTACACACACACGACAATGAGGTCCAATTCTACACACTCCACGGCGCATGCCTCGAACTGGGACTCCACTGCCAGGTCCGCCACTTCCTTCCGTTCGATGCATGGTATATCCGCTCTGACATAAATACAGCTTCCTCCTCCGGCTCGGTCTGATCGGCAAAAGTGAGCACGTAGTTGGTAGATTAGTATATTCACAGATGTACTTTGATTTGATAGTTGCCAATGTTCAGTGAGGCACAACACGTCCACCCGACCACGTATCTGAAGTTCCGATTCGATTCTGAAGGTTTTATTTGAGAGTCTGTTTATGTTTTGGTGAAGGATGTTAGTTAAAACAGTATTATCTTGTGGGATCTCACTGTGCAGGGTGCTTGGCAGGTCCCTGCTCGGCAGGTCTGTTGAGTGCGCTGACCCCGGGAGATCTTGTGATGAGACAATGGAGAAATCCTTTTCTGGCAATGAAAAGTATATCCACCTGGTTCATCAAAATATTCAGTGTATTAGAGGGAAAGATTTGCAGATTGAATTATTTTTAAATGCCTATAATATTGATATCTTATGTATAACTGAACACTGGCTAACTTGCAATGAGATAATGCCCCAATTCAATAATCACCAGGTGGGTAGTTCGTTCACCAGACTTAGTTCCATACATGGTGGGTCGTTAATTATATTAAATAGTCAATTGAAATTTAAGGAACGTAAGGACATTGTATCCTTGTCTGTTGAACGGACCATAGAATTAAGTGCAGTAGAACTAGAGCAATTTATTGTAGTTTGTGTGTATAGGCCGCCATTAAGTAATTTCGATGTTTTTCAAACTATTATGGAATATGTGCTTTTTAAGATATCGCGTACTCGTAAAAAATTACTTATTTGCGGCGATTTCAATGTAAATCTTTTGGAAGATTCAACACTAAGTATTAGATTGTTGAATCTATTCAAATCTTTTCGTTTAAGCCACGTATTTATGGAACCTACTAGGGTGACCGATACCAGCGCCACCTGTATTGATAACATTTTCACTGATATTTCTCCTTCTAAACAAAGTATAATCAGTAAATTAGAATCAGATCATTTAGGCCAATTAATGGAATTTGAGATATTAAGGGAAAATATAGTGAAAAAACAAATTACTTTTGTAACGGTAACCACGGTAACGGTAACGTTCTGTCTTCTGAAATGAGTCCTAATCACATGTATGATTCATTCTTTACAACTTTTATGAAACATTATAATACAATATTTACTTCCAAATCGGTTGTGGCTGGCGGTGCACCAGTATTTAGCGAATGGGCTACTGCGGACTTACACAAACGTAGACAAGCACTGTATGCCATGTATGAGGAACGGCGGTTTAATACGAGTGATGAATTTAAAGAACATGTAAAGCAATATTCAAAACAATTCAAAATTGATTGTCATATTGCCAAACGTAATCATCGTAAATCAAAAATAGTTCTAATATTATCAAAACCACCTGGAAAGTGATTAATGTGGAGACTGGTAGATCAAGGCACGCAATTAGTGATCTACAATTAAAAATTGATGGCAAAATTATAGATTCTAGTTTAGATGTAGCAACAGAATTTGAAAATTTCTTCACCGATATACCAGTATCTACAACAAAGTGTTTAAATTCATCACCTTCGTCTGCCGTTTTGTTGTTAAAAGAAAACGTACCAGAATGTAGTAAGGACTTCTATTTTGAACATGTCAGTCCTTCAGATGTAGTAAAGGCATTTAAATCAATTAATGTCAAAAAAACCAATGACCTATGGGGGGTCTCAGTCCATGCTGTCAAATCCCTAATAGAAGTAATAGCGCCTGACTTGGCAGATATATTCAATAACAGTGTTGACTGCGGTGAGTTTCCTGATCTGATGAAACATAGCAAAATAACTCCTTTATTTAAATCAGGTAGTACCTCTGACCCCACTAACTTTAGACCAATATCTGTACTACCTACATTTAGTAAAATTTTTGAAAAGCTAATTCTATATCAATTGTTAAAACATTTTAATTTGAATAATTTGATGCATAGTAAGCAATTCGGTTTTATGCGGGGTCGCTCGACATCCAACGCCAGAGTTGAGCTCGTAAAACACATTTTCGATGCCTGGGAGGAATCGCGAGATGCTTTAGGCATCTTCTGTGATTTATCTAAGGCCTTCGATTGCGCTAATCATGAGACACTGATCAGGAAGCTACACCACTACGGAGTTAAAGGATTAGCACTAAATTTATTACAGTCTTATTTAAATGGTAGAATACAAAGGGTTGACGTGAATGGAAAGCGTTCACCGGGGTCATTAGTCTCTATGGGTGTGCCGCAGGGATCAATATTGGGACCTTTCCTGTTCCTTATCTATATAAACGACTTGCCACACCTCGTACAGACCCACCATGAGATAGTTTTGTTTGCAGATGATACGTCTCTAATTTTCAAAGTCGTACGAAATCAACGATCCTACAATGACGTAAACAATGCTATCTGTGAAGTAGTAAATTGGTTTAATATAAATAATTTATTGTTGAATGAGAAAAAGACTAAATGTGTTAAGTTTGTCACGAGTAACGTAAAACACGAGCAAGCAAGCGTTATGGTTAAAGGTGAGGAACTGGAACTAGTTAATAGTACAGTCTTTCTCGGTATAACATTAGATTCTAAGCTCCAATGGGGACCCCATATTGCTAATCTCTCGAATAGACTGAGTTCTGCAGCTTTTGCAGTAAGTAAGATTCGTCAATTAACAGACGTGATAACGGCTCGATTAGTGTATTTCAGTTATTTCCACAGTATTATGTCGTATGGCATCTTACTATGGGGCAGTGCTTCCGACATTAATACTATATTTGTTCTGCAGAAGCGGGCTGTTCGTGCGATATATAAAATGAACTATAGAGAGTCGCTTAGAGATAAGTTTAAGGACAGTCGACACGTTTGGCTCAGTGGGTTGTACAACGGCCTACGAAGCTGGCGGTCCCGGGTTCGAATCCCGGCCAGGGCAAGTGTTTGTGTGATGAGCACGAATGTTTGTTCCTGGGTCTTGGATGTTTTCTATGTATTTAAGTATTATAATTTATCTATGTATTATGTATATCGTCGCCTAGTACCCATAGTACAAGCTTTGCTTAGTTTGGGACTAGGTCGATTGTGTAAGATTGTCCCTCATATTTATTTATTTATTAAAAAAAAAAAAAAAAAAACATTAATATAATGACAGTGCATTGTCAATACATTTATGAGAATATTATGTATGTACATAAAAATATTACCGACTTTAAGAAGAACTGTGATATACATAATATCAATACTAGAAATAAGCATAAGCTCACAGTACCTGCTACTAGGCTCCATAAAATAAGGAGATCATTCATGGGTAACTGTGTGAGATTTTATAATAAACTTCCTAGCAGCATAACTGAGTTGTCTATTGGTAAATTCAAAAATATTGTGAAACGAAAATTATTTTCTAAAGCTTATTATAGCACACAAGACTACATGAATGATGAAGCCGCGTGGGATTAATGTAAATTATAGCGTCATGTAGGTATATGAATAATTATTTTAACGAATACCTAAGGTATTATTATTATTTTAATCTTAATTGTTTTATATACTCTGACATTTAGAATTTTATTCTAGACACATTCTAGATTATTTATTTTTTATTGACAATCCTTTTGGGATTTATCTTATTGATTATTTTAATTTAAAAAAATGATGATTTTATCAATAATTTTACACTTAAGTTAAATGATCTGATTAGGTTTTTCTGGGTTTCCCTAATCCTTGCAGCAAATGTTGGATCATATTGTATTTCTCCCAGCAAACATTCACTCTCATGTAACTGACATTTCGAAAGTGCTTGTAACTAGGCCTACTTGAATAAAGAGTATTTTGATTTGATTTGATTTGATTTGTCTCCCGGGATCGGAGAAAGGGTCGCCACGCAGTTACACAGGTGTTTAAAGGCCAAGCAGGTGTCGTGAGGAAGTCTTCGTAAACATTTTCAGGAATGCCTATTTTAAAGGATTTGTAGGTATCTCTTTTTGACGTTATCTGTTCAAATGAGTACTCGAATCCGTTACGGACAATTTTTAAGTGGGCGATGATATCAGCAGGGGTTGAGGTTTTATTAAAGTAGCATCCGTGCAAGTATTTAACCATTTCTACTCCACTAACTTTCGTGTTCTTTGCAGATTTATTGAAACAGGAACCGGCTTGTTACGGCTACGGCGGTTGTGACGGCTTGTAACGGTTTGCCAGTGGTCATCAGCTGTCTGGCTTTTAGACTTTTTGTTCAATGGGTTGTAAGATGACTTTGAGTAAGTTTTCTAACATTGAGGAATCACTTAGCACCATGCTTATAGTTAAGTTTGCACGTTAACTGGGAGTGGTGGTCAGTGACGTTCGGCCGACCGCGCGCGACTGAAGGTACGGACATACGTGAGGGTTTACTTCCGATTACTAATACGCAGTTGTTATTATTATTATTATTATTAGTCCCAGTACGCCTACCATGAGTTCGGCACGAGCGAGTATGGAGCGCTCGATGACGGTCTATCTCTTTCGCACTATTAGCGCGTGCGAGAGAGTTGCACTGACTCTCGATACGAGATACTCGCTAGCGCGGATCGTAAACTTAGCTCATGGTAGGCACATAGGATCGCAGACAACCGTTGGATGGGGGCAGCGCACTTTCTGGTAGCAGTGGAGATCCTTTGGAGAGCCTTTGTTTAACAATTGGCATTGGATGTCTATTGGCTGATATGATGCTCCAAATAAATCATCTTGCGTTTGCTCATCGGTTGAATATAGGGCTGCCATCTTGACTATACCGGAACCCGGACGCAAACTTCAAAAACCCTGAACATTTGGAGGAAATCGGATTTTTCCCCTGACATGTTACATTTTATTCAGTTCAATAAGGTTTTCCCTGTTACAAAAAGAGTCCGGGTTTTACCCGGACACACTTTAAAAACCCGCCCGGACCGCCCCCGGACAGCCTCCAAACTAGGACAAATCCGGGGAAACCCGGACGGATGGCAGCCCTACTTGAATACAACACATGCATTGAACTTGTTCCGTTGCAATGTGATGAAAAGAATATCATCGCAAACTGTACACGACAGGTTGTAGCATTAATGGGAATATTGATTATTATGTAGAACGTAAAAAAGTGATATTTCATTTCTTTTATTCATTTCCAAATACAATAACATCTATACAATGCATTTTCTACAACTAATGACTTATTATATCGACACATGCAATAAATTAATTATTAAATTAATTGAATAAAATACAACATAAATAAATTAAATTTTAGGATTAATTTTCATTTTATTTCAATACAGCTATTGACTTCGAAATCCATCACAAATTAGGTAACTAGTGGTTTATAACATTATGCTACATTAAAATAAAAGGATAATTTGCACTATCACGTCCTTGATTTTCCACTGACACGCTACAGACGTGTCTAAAAAAACATTTTTACAGGTAAAAAATAGTTTTCAAAAACCAGAAATGTAAGTCATATGAACAGTTTTTTGTGTGCCAAAAATTAAACGCCATTACTGAATTAAATCTAATAAAGTCTAATTTACAGCTTACTTGGAAAAGGAATAATTCATTGAGATTCAATACTCGTATTAGCGAGTTTGAAGTTTATGTTTTGTCTCATATGTTTAGTATGAGGATTTTCTTACCTCTACAGATCAGAGAGATTCTGTAAAAAAGACTACTCTCAGTCTCTGCTATTAAGGTAGATAATTAAAAAGTGTGTTCTTTCGATTATATTTGTTTTATTGTTTGAATTTTGTTGGGTTTTAACTATAACAGTTTTTGGTTTAATATTTCTCCTCCTTTAAGTATTTCACACACGGCACATATAAAATAAGATACCTATCAAATATTATCTACCAACATCGCACCTCATAGAAATGAATGCATGTGTTTGGTATACTCAGCACAAATACAATGTAGGTACCTCCCGCCATGTGTAAATGTACTAATGTTATTTTATTATATTGTGCTGTGTGCCGTTGACAGGAGTGACAGGAGTACCTAGTACCCTCATAGGTACGAGATTAACGAGTAATTCATATTTCAATGTATTCTTTTCCTGCCCCTTACAAAGTATGTGTATGCAAAAGCTTTGGTTTCCTACAGTTGTCCAAGCGCCAGTTGCAGACCATTTACGGCAATGTCTACATTTTCTGCCACTGTTTGTTCTTTTTAGCGTCCGCCTGTCATAGACCAGTGCCGTAGTTGACTAGTAAATAGGAACATCAATGTAATAAATTGTGTGCTGTGTGCCTTCGTCATAGTAGTGCATGTAGTCAACTTCTAGACTTAATTTAGTTAAGTCATAAATTAATTGGTCTGTTCTCTCACTAACTTGATGTATTCGTATACAGAGTGGTAAAGAGAATCTCCCGTTGCTTCAGGTTCTGTTACAGTCACAGGCTATACGTAGTGTCACATGGACACACAGAAGTAGCACATCTTCTCGGAATTAACTCCATTTTTAGGGATTTTGTTTACAGGTTTTGATCAGTTTGCGATTTTTTTTTAAGATTCCATGTCTTATAAATTAGGCATGCTATTGAAAATTTAAGAATGTTTTTATTTTATTTCGTATATAGGAATAGTAACGACAAGCTGTAATAAGTATAAAATGATATTACCCACGCGCAACTAACAATGCGTTCGGTTACTTGCTACGACATTATATGAACCAATTGGAATGCCATTTAGAAAATATTGGGTCATTTTTAGTACCGCTTTCCCTTCCTAGAAAATGCTATCAGTTTTAGTTAAATCTTATTTAACTATTTCAATTGTGTTCAGAACATTAAGTTTCTCAGAGGTGTGCATATTGCATTTTTTTCCAACAGTCTACGTTACTTGGACTTAAATAGTATAAGAAAATTAATAAAGTTAGCAGGCAATGCTATGAATTATTTAATTGTTTTACTAGCCAAGTCGATAGGTTAGGTTAGGTTTAAACTAAAAAATAACACAACTTAAAAAAAAAACGAATTGCACATACTAATTCAAATAACGTGAAGTATTGAGAAAAAATACGATATCACATCTCTGGGAAACTTAATGTTTTAAATTATTTAAAATCATAGTCGGAACCTTTTCGAATTTCGAATGACATCAAACATTTTGTAGGTAGTGGGGATTCACTTTTAAAAGATATTTCAAACAAATAAAAGATACAATTATAATTGCTCATTGTTTTGTTAATTAGTATGTGGCGATTCATTGAGTTACCTATACCGCGACCATCCACGCAATAAAACTACTTATCCAAACTTCGTTATTTTTCGTGACTGTTGTATTTGTTATTCCATTCCTTGATTATCTTATCTGGATTGGCGACGCAGAGTATTATTATTCCAAAACTATGCAACTTTCAACTGACTATTTAGATACACTACGACATCCTTTCAGATATGAGAAATGAAAATATAAATAGATCACCTGGGAGTGATTCTCTATGAGTGAGTGCTTCTAGGTTTCCGCTTTATATTACTTCCTGACAATACCCTGTAGGTGTATTGTATGGAAGAACTTCTTGATATATTTAGAAATAATATAGTTTTTATTCTTAGAAACAACCTATGATTTTGTTTAAATGTCTCATTTTAGTAGCGATCCGTCAGAAAAATGGTTAATGGTCAGAATTTAGCATCATCATCATCAGCGAAAGACGTTCACTGCTGGATATAGGCCTCCTCAAATGAAAACGGTACCACGACCTGCCTCGCACCGCTCGTATCATGGTTCCTCCAGCAACATTCACCAGGTCATTAGCTCATCTTATGGAGGACCTGCCCATGCTGCGTCTTCTGGTATGTGGTTGCCATTCAAGAACCCGTTGGCCCCAGCGGCCGTCGGTTCTACGAGCAATGTGATCTGCCAATTGCCACTAAGGTTTTGCAATTCTTTTGGCTATGTCGGTTATTCTGGTTCGTCTTTTCTCATTCCTAATTCGATCTCGCAGAGAAACTACGAGTATAGTGCCCTCCATTGCTTTATGCCTTCTTACAAGGCTCATGGTGAGTGACCACTTCAGGTATATCACTGGCAACACACACTGGTCTGGTGAATCAAACATTTTCGCCTCGCCATGACATTTTTGACAAACTGCGGGATATTGGATGAAAAAACGACGAGCATCCTCCTAACGCTGCCCTGCTGAGTAGGATGCTTCTTCGAAGTCGGACCTACCTAGTGGATCTGGCCTGGTCCGAATTGCCGGTAAGTGTTCAGTTTTTCCGGCCTTTTTGCATTGAAGGCAAAAGAGAACCTTGAAGTGAAAAAAGTTTTGGAAACTAAAATGAAGGACCGGCTTGAATGAACTTTAATGAAACGTAAAATTTAGTAGCATGTGGCATTTTAAGCCGGAGTAACCGTAGCTTACCGTTGCGTAGAAGTATGTCCATAACATAAGTGACAAAAAAAATGTTAAGAAGAAGTAAATGGCGGACGTTCTAAAGATTATACAATTTACTACGTCAAATTTATTACAGAGGACTGTTTACATTGAAGGGCTATCACAAATTGCTTCGAAACTCACAGTCCAGCAATCAACATATTTTCCAACTCTTATTGTTCACTTCAATGTGAGGCAGAGGAGTGCAGATGCGGTCCGTAGTGCTAGCCTTTCAGCTAAAATTTACTCTAAACGATCTCACAAAACCATCATAATTAGATGATACAGCTTACTACCGTAATTTTCAATGCCATCGAGATTTGTCTCGGTTACGAGGCCGCTAACCTACTAAAATCTCCATCAAGTTATACGTACCCGTGAGATTGATCTCGATGACACAGATAATTTTATTGCCGAGGTCATTAGAATCGACCTCGAGCTTGTAACTGAAATTAGGTGACTGTTGAAGTAAAGTTTAAGTTACTATTGCAATATGTAGGAATAAAACTTAAGTTTGTATTGGGCAAATGAGTTAAGGTGCCAATTAATTTTTTGTCCAGGAGGCGTACTTTTTATACCGGAGTTTTTTCCTACTTTCACATTATGTTTTGGGATGTGATGAAGATTCATGTGTTTTGACATAAACTTATTCACTTGAACAGTGAGCGGAAAAATAAGATAAGATCAAAGACTCAAAAGTTTGCAACCGAAACCCTGTCACACTGTACTTATAAGTATTAGTATTAGGAAATTAACTAAATTTTATAGGGTTCGACTATTGTCAGAACCCTGCGAGAATTTTCGAGAAGCGTGTGTCGGCGTGTGTAAGTGTGGGGTGTGTTAATGGAATTGAGGTACTGCTTTAGCGAATACGTTTACTGAACTTATTACGACAAACTTTGGGCTTAAAGTCAGTATCATAAGCAGCAGAACACATTACCGTACGTGACAATTAATTACCTTGATATAATTATAAAAACGTAACTTTTTAAAACTTATTTACGACCACGTATAAATATGATCAGCTACTTTTGACGCTGACATTATCTACACTTTGCCTTTGATTTATAAGCGCTATTATCAAAGTTATGTATGAACATCACAAACAGGGGCAACACTATTTAATGTTATTCAATTATAATATAATACAATTTCACTGATTTAATGAAAAATCTGGAAGATTAAAATATGTACAAGGTTTAGTTTTAACAAAAATGGATAGTAGATGACTAATGGTGGATGAAATAAATAAATATTGTTAATAAAATTGTGTTACGTAATCCTATGAGCGATCTATGTCACTACATAAACCATCTTTGGCGTTAATTGAATGTCGTAATCAAGCTATATCTAGGTACAGTTTTCATCAAAATTACGCTTTGCGGTAGGAATGAAAAAATCACAAGTATTATGCCGAACTATGTTTTATAATTAATAATAAAGTAATTAATATTATATTTAAAATTTAAAATAATATATTACATTTTACCATAGGAACAAATGTATACAAGGTACGAGTAAATGTACTGAACATAAAAGATCATGTCACAAGAAACTGAAATATTAAATTTGTTTTCATGTGTGTGTATTTAATTGTTTAATTTATGTTTTATGTTGATAAATTACGATTTCTACAGTAGATAAACGAATAATAACTGTGTACCTAATGGATCTGTATGTACAATTTAAAACATTACAACAATAGTGTGGGCACAATTACCTTCATGAAGTTTTTTTAGGTATAACTATAACATGTGACGTCATGTTGATAGGCGATACTTGTAGAGTTTCGATGGGCAAATTGATATAAACATTGAGTGTAAACCATAGCACATGGAATATATTTAAAACAATACGGTTGCTTCTTATTTCTGGCTATGGGATAGAAATTCTGACATAAGTAGTATTGTTTAAAACACGATATTGCATCTATTACTATTACTTGTCTTATGTTAGTCGAACGTAATTATACAGTTATTAATACTGAGTATAATATCACCAATTCATAGGTCTTAGGCAATCGTGCGTTAGGTACATCGAACAGTAAAATGTCTTCTCCGATCGTGCAATGACTATTTCAACTATTTATACATTTAATTTCTTCTGCACTGCCAGCAAAATCGTCATTGCAAATCCTGCTCTTCAATATCTTCAATTCTCTAAGGCAACTCGCTCGCATACAATATGATTGTGCAATATAACGTTTATCCAAAAGTATTGACCGTTATAGCGATTAATATAAAAAAAATTTTTTTGATGTTATGAATAACTGCACGTTTATGGATAAGTTCATACCATTGTGATATAAATTATTGCACAGTTATATTGTACGTTAGTGCGCTACATAATACAGCTGGATGCTCATTCACCTACGGATACAAAAGACTATGAACATCCTTAGTTTATAATCTATCTAGTGAGATTCTAAGATGTCGATAAATTGTCAACTGTTCGTACTGCTTTCAATATAACATATTAATTTTCGATAGTTTATTTATAATCTATCCGCGTCTAATCGTCAGATTGTGAACGAATTTGCCCTCACCGACAATGTTCATAATCTGTCCGCTTTGCTCGGTCTTCACGGTAACTCGTTCTGCGTCCATATGGTTAGAAAATGATCAGCGGAGTCCAATAAATAAAATCCCATATTATATACCAACTTGCTCCAACAGGCTCACATTAAAATGATACCCTTAGGTCATCACTACTTTATCCTGGTTAGCTTCGGTCGTTACCATGCGTCCCTTAAAGTGGAAATAGAAAAGCGGGGCTACGTCGAATGGCTCACAACCCCCCGCATTAGAATAAAACTAAACCATCCTCCAGTTAGGCTAGTTTTGAAAAACTTAGAAAAGCGGATCGCTACTTTGATAGTATAATAAAAAAAATGTACTGATTGACATACTTGATCTCAAATAATTAATGATGTGCATTTTCTTTATTTGACTCCTATGTTTTCTAACTCTCTGGACAGAAACCGAGCTACCGCGAAGACCGGTCTATCAGGGATGGTTCACAATTTTACGAGAGATAAAATCGGACAGATTATGAACATTGTCGGTGAGTGCAGATTCGTTCACTATTTGGCGGTTTACCGCGGACAGATTATAAAACTGTCTAAAATTAATACGTTATATTGTAAGCAGTATGAGCAGTTCACAATTTATCAAATTTCACTAGATAGATTATAAACTAACGATGTTCACAATGATATGATTACACAGATAAGAATTAACATATTTTATAACGATATTTAAACTTGACAAGTTACTTCAAAAAAGTGTCGGCCTGAAATAAAAGTAGTGGATATCTGAGCACTAAGGCACAGTATTTTTTATATTATTTAAGATATTATATTACATACAAGGAAAATTGTTCAAGACCATTCTTTGAGATTCAGGTCGACGACGCAATTTGGATAGTTGAAATATAACAGATTTAGGAGTAGTTACCAACCGTACCGGTAGTTTACGGATTATTTGGTACGTTCAGTCGGGCTACCTGATCAAACTGAATTAGCATCAAGTTATATTGTAACAAGAGATCAATGTTCGATCGCTACATACGTGAAGGTTCCTTACTTATTTTCTTTTACCTATACGTTATTTTTACATTAAAAATTAATACCATTAAAATTTCATCATAATCCTAAATAAATAATTCTACTTAATCAATGAGTATCTATTATTTACAACATTCTTTGATAAAAGACTAGTCTTGTGTTTCACGATTCACTCCTTACCTTTTCTCACAATAAAAACAATTTAACTAGGGAAGTTGGCAACCATATCTTTCATTTCATATTTTTACTCATAGGCGGTTTGATATATATGTATCATGTAAAATCATAGGTACATTCAGTGAGTCCTTTTGATTTAAGCCGTCATCCAAAACTTGGTACGATGATCTGATTACATTTAAATTATAATTTCATAATGGTAGCGGTTATGCAGCGTATCAGCAATATTTAAAAAAAAATGTTCATTTGTAACAAGTGACTGTGGATAACTCGAACATATGGCATTAACCTACCGAGTTTTGATTTTTATTAATTTCCTAGATCAATATTTTTAAGGAATAAATACACATTTATTATACATACAATTCTTATCATATACAAAATACCCTTCACAGTCAGCGTTACATATTCGCTTGTTCTCCCCCGCAATCTTGCCATACAAAGAAAATCCTGTGAAAACACTCGCAGAGGTGTTGCGGACTGCTAAAACGAATCTTACCGATAATACATCATGCCCGAGTACATCGCGGGCAACAAGAAGTGTTCATCCGCGAAATATAATAAATAACGAGTTTAGAAATGTAACCATCTATAGTCAAGACAAAAACAAAGTTAGTAAATAATTAACCAAAAATATTGCCGTTACAGTCGTCGTTCGGTGTATCGTCGGATTATATGGCTGGTCATGCGTAGTGCGGGTACGAGCCCAGATGCGACGTCACGTGGGGTGGGGCCATAGAGTGGGGGGAGTAGAGGTTGCTCCCCCCACCGCCCCAGTTGCTCCACGATGCCGACGGGAAAATCGACGCTGTAACAATAGTTTGCCAGCTTAAGTTAGTAGAAAGAGGATCAATACACGCTAGCGAAATGGTTCGTGATCAAGACAAAAGGTAGGAACTGATCGGGCACATTCAACCAATTTGACGTGAAAACCATTTGGGCTAGTAACCTAATGATTGGGTAACAAACAAATAATATGCTTACTTGAGGAAATTAATCAATCGGTTGAGTGTACACTTTTAACACGTGAATAGTAGCAAATACGACCGCTAATCACAAATTAATATCTTTATTTTAACGAATATGATTTTGCCTTTATTCAGCAAATAAAGTGTCAGAGAAAAACCACATTTTATGTACTAATTGTAATCAGAAAGGACACATGAGATGAATCAGGAGCAGATTGTACAAATATTAGTGAAATTGACACAAAATAGATACTCTCGCTTAATACTGCAAAATGCACCAAAATGATTTCCAATTTTCTGATTTTAGTTTTTTCGGACTGAAAAATACTGCATTTCGCCGTAGTTTGGTCGCTTGTTCCAAATTCAATCCTTCACAAGACAAAACTTACAAACAGGAATGACAAAAAATGTATACGCGAGATTGACCCTTTCGTGACATTAACAGAAATTTACATCTACGTATGAAAGTTTTACATCGTACACTCTGTCTTTTCGCGTCGAATAAGTTTAACATAGCATTCCATTAAGTCAAGAGTGCTAAAGCGAGTCGTGCCGCTGACAACTCGTTTCGAGTACCGTGCCAATATTTGCACAAGCAAGTGTACCACCGTATTAGCACTGAGAAATGCAGATTCCCTTGAGTGTGTACTGCGATTGAAGGGTGCATGACATTAACTCTATCATTATACCACTTACAGGTGTTGACATGTTTTTTGCAGTAATTACATAAACGTCAGAAAATAAATCATTTTGGTACGATTATTATTTCGCTGTGTTAGAATTTCGCTTAGTGCCGTCATTTAATAGTTAGACATGTAGTTAGTTACCTGTTGATGTCGGCATAGCCGCATGGGGAGCCATGAACGAAGAGAGTTTAGCCGAGTGGTGGTACGAGCTCATGAAAAGATCGCTTTGATATTTATATGCCGGATCGCTCGCCGCCGGCTGCGTGGCCGCGGCAAGCCCTTGGAAGTCGAATTTATAGGCATAGCGTTTGCCGTGGACCTTAGTCATGATGTTCTTGTCATAGTAGTATCTGTACAAAGGCGAAATATTAGAAAATGACCATAAAATACAAGATTAGTTCAGAATTAATTGCACTGTCGCGTAAAGGTAGAATCGCACGGCAAGAAAACGGGTACCCGAAAAGTCGCTTAGGCAATCGCATTGATTTATATCTAGGTTACCTGAGGGCCCTGCTCAGTTTGTCGTAGTTCATGTTGGGCTTGGACTTGCGCTCGCCCCACCGGCGCGCTACCTCGTCGGGGTCGGTCAGCTTGAACTCTCCGTTGGTGCCCTCCCACGTGATGCAGCCGGCGTTGCTCGAGTCGCTCAGGAGCTCCAACAGAAACTGCCAAAGTTGTATCTGACCTGATCCTGAAATCAATAATATATTAGCTGCTACTGTTGATGAAAATATTAATCATCTAATATGACTGCCATGAGTGTTAGATCCAAAAGAATAAAGACGGTATATCGTAGACCACACCGCTGTCTCAATTATTTCTATTTTTACCAAATATAAACAACTCCAAATGTTTCACGTGTGTGTTTCTCATAATAATGAAGCGAGACATTATATTGGAGATCAAATGTTAGCTCTACACAATGGATATACGAGAACGAATAAATTGTCACCTAATGGCGTGTGATTGAATAGCGTTCAAAAGATTTGTGAAAACGTTACGTTTTAATAACACCAAGCAATTTTTGTTTAATCGGTGTTATTAGCGTGGTGACCGATCGCCGCCTCAAGCCCTATCATTAGCGTACATAAAATGAGCATTTCACCGCGCCCGGGGCGACCATGCCCTCGATATTTACCTTAATGGTTCCTGGATTCGTTCGCAGATCAGTACCGAACATTACATTCTGACTGTTCATGTTAAAGACGCTAACCGAAGGTAACAATGATAACATTATACGTATGTATTTATGTAGGTTAATATCTACATAAAAACGATATATAAATCCCAGAAAAAAAAATATATTCCTTTCATAGAAAATTATGCTGTTCATATTTTTAATAGTCTTTTTATGGATAGTTTATGTAGGCATACAACTCAGACCCCAGTCATTCCAAAAAAAATATACACTGAAACCCAGGATGATACCTGGAATTATTCGGAGTTACAAACATGGAGACTTTACATGCAAAATGTCGAAGTAACCCCAAAGATGAAACTTTCAAACTTATCTCGACGAGACCCATGTTATAAACGCTTGTAACTTGTATTACAAGCGAAAGTCTGTTTTTAATTCATATTGTTGAAAAAAGACTTCCGCTTGTAATACAAGTTACAAGCTTTTGAAAAATGGGCCTCTAGTTATATAAATTATGGTAACTTTCACAATAACTTATTGAAGAAATTAAAGTACAATTATGAACCTAAGGAACTGCAGCAGAATAAGAGCGACCTAAATAAGTTTTGGAAGACTATAAAAGACATAGCGTGTGCTAAAAAAAGACACAGAAATCTCTAGACCTCACCAAAATCAAGAATTCCGCCATTGAGTCACTGGACTCTACGGCAACGAGTACTTTTAGAGTGTTGGTAGGACTCTAGCACACAATAATATCCACCACTGTAAACCAAACTCAAGGAAAACTCGAACAAGGTATTACTGCAAAAGTAACACCATTGCAATCCATGTTTCTAGAGCCTACCGACGAAGCCGAACTTGAATCGTTGATTAACGTTTTCATAATCATAACGTTTATTGCATCATGGTAACAAGTTCTTACAAGATATATGGATATCATGGACCCTGAAAGGGTATAGCAATTGCCTTAAAACTAAGATTAAAAGTAACAATACACAGAGAATAGAAATTAAGCACAGCTTTTTGAGCGCGAACATACCTAATTCAAAAATATATAAGCTTGGAAATGTAAGTATACCAAACTCCGTAAAATAATTACTGCAACTGTGTCGATTTCTAATTCCCGCCAGTATACACATACACTTTTTTTTGCTAACAATTAAGTCATGGGCATCTGTCCTATTACCCCACATAATAATTCCGTAACGCAACCACGAGTGTGCATAGGCGAAGTAAGCAGAAAGTGCGGCAGTGAAGCTGGTCGTCGTGCGTAGTTTGAAGAATCCATAAAGAAATAGAGATATTTTTAATATTTAATATGTGGATTTTTTACTTAAGATTTGAATCCAGAGCAATGCCTAATAGGGTAAAATGTCTCCCCTCTTCAACCTCTTCATTATTTAGAGTTAAATTAATTGTAATGGTTTTCTGTGATACGGAGGGGACTGGATTATTTCACTTTTATTTTTGATTATGGTCGCAGTTACTGTATTACCGCCTGGGGTGAGGCTGCAAAAACATATATGCTTCCTTTGGAAAGAGCTCAGTGTGCCGTTTTGAAGGTCATCAGGTATCAGGTACCCAACAGCTCTTACGTACGAAGATACTAGAGGTGTGTATGTATGTATGTATGTATGTATGTAATCACTTTATTGCACATAAATTAATACAAAAAAATGTATTTACAATCACACAAATAATATGTACAAAGGCGAACTTATCCCTGTGAGGGATCTCTTCCAGTTAATCTTTAAGCAAATGAAAGAAAAAAAAAGTATACATTAAAGAAGATAGACAAACCAACTAATTAGGTACTTAATAGGTGTGCTCAGTGTTCGTGGGATTTATATGATCTGAATAGGTTTTTCTGGGTTTTCCCTAATCCTTGCAACAAATTTTGGATCATTTTGTATCTCTCCCAGCTAACACTTATCTAATGTACTGTACCTGACAATTCAAAAGTGCTTGTACCTAGGCCTAGTTGAATCGTGTCGGAGTTTTGGATTTGGTACGTTTTGTTTTCATTACCATTTAATTTATTTTGAAATGAATGCTTAAGCGTTTTATTGTATTGTCGATACTTATAAAATCTGCATTAAGTTGGAAACATTACTGAATGAATAATATAAGGATTGCATTTGTTTATAAGGAGTAAATAAATAAAAGATAAAGAAAGTTCATTACCATTCTCGTCATTACCATAATTTACCGTTACCTATAAGAAGAATGGTAATGAACATAAAATAATGGTAATGAATTGCAATCTTAAATGTAATTATTTTATATTGGAATCCATTACCATTCTTTTAAGTTTATTACCATTTTGTGCAAATCGTCCGATTTTTTGTTTTGATTTTTTTCTATGCCATTGGTAAGAAATAGGAAAAAGAAACACTGTAATATAATTTATACTTAATTATACGCGTATTTTACCAAGATATGGGCATTTTATTTTTTCATAAGGAATGGTAATGAAGTACGGAATATGGTAATGATATAAGATGTTATGGGAATGAAAATGTAATGTTGGTAATGAAGGATTAAAAAAAACGGATATTACAATACTATTTTTTTAATATTGTAAATAAAAAGAAACTAATGTAACACTATCGAGATCGGAATCATTTAAAAGATTTAGTTTTGTTAGCGAAGTCTATGATTGAGCCATGTGTAGCTGAGAATCGCAGGTAAATAACGATTTATACCATTTACCATTTCTCAACTTGAGTGATAAATGGGGTGAAATTAAAGTATTAATACATTTAAAGAATAAGTACTAAGGCTGATTTACCGATCTTGATAGTGTTACTAATTAGTTTCTTTCCATTTACTATAGTAAAAAATAGTATTATAATATCAGTTTTTTTTTCTAAAACCGTCATTACCAACATCGCATTATCATTCCCATAACATCTTATTGATTCTCAATCCTTCATTACAAGCATCGTATTTTAATTCACATAAAACCTTTTATCATTACCATATTCCGCACTTCATTACCATTCCTTGTAAAAAGAAAACAATTGCCCATATCTCGCTAAAATCTGCGTATAATTAATAATAAATTATATTACAGTGTTGCTTATTCCTATTTCTTACCAATGGCAGAGAAAAAAAACAAAACAAAAAATTCTCCCAAATTCGCCCGATTTGCATGAAATGACACTGGTAGAGCCCTCAGTGGTAACTGATGGCTTGTGTCTTCATCATCGGTTTCTCTTCACCAATGGTGATTTTCAAATGTAAATGCTTAAACTACTGTAATAAATACCGCAATCGCCATAGATGTGCTCATAATATTCGAGGAATTCCTTCGATTCCTCATGGATCCCGTTATCAGATCTACACAAAAAATTAATGGGACCAATTTGGATATACCTACTCATGAGCAAAAAAATAATTTTTCAAATCGTCGTGTAAATGACGGAATTCTGAGGTAACAAACATAAAAAAAATACAACCGAATTGAGAAACCCCTCCTTTTTTAAAAATCGGTTAAAAATGGCAGTAATGATACTTGAAACTTTAGGGAGACGCAGGCAGCGAATGGGTGTCAGACAGAGCTACTGGGCATTATGCGCCCGTCTGATGTGATCTGTGTAATACCAATTTTATAAATTTGTGTAGTATTTTTTTCAGACCGAAAGTACCATAACAGATTTTAAATGGAGCCACTAATAATTTTCTTTTCGTTGATAACATTTAACCCTTTTCCAAGCGTAGTGCGAGACGACATCCTAGGTATTTTTCTTTCTTTCTTAGTGCATCAGCTATCAGTCAATATTGGACTATAAGCAAGCGAGTTGAAGGAGATGGGCGTTTGAAGAGGTAGGACCACTGTCTTAACTCCACTAAAAGAATCAGCCAGCATGTCGGCACTTTTGAGTCTTTTAACACAATTCGGATTCAAAAGCGTGAAAAAGTGTGGGTGAGTTATCAGATGCTTCTTATACTCTGCGGTACTTATAGCGGTTCGCCTCTTCTGAAAATTGTTGGGAGCTCCAGATACTCATGGATTTCTGAGTAGTAAGCAAAACAGAGTGCTGACGATATACTCCGCAGAATGTTGTTCCGCAGGCACTAAATAGTGGTTTTACTAGTTCAGGAGTGAAATATCTGTTTTCCTAAAATGTACAATTCTCAAACCGTCTGCGTTCTCACAATGATAGCATTCTCATTCTGTCAGCTTTACCAAAATGACTTCTATTTAAAATGTGTGCAGTCTTAAGAGTACGTCTATATATTTCAGTAATTTCAGTGGGCAAACGCATCAATAAGTTGTACTTTCAATGTTCGCTTTTTTACATAAGGTTAATCTTATTATGTTTGTTTTCCCACGTCAGCTTAATTTAAAGTAAGCGATCCAACTGTAAAACTTTATTACTTGCATACATCTTTGTAAAATACCTATAATATACAATTACAGGCACTCCAAATAACATTAATGACGTCTAATTTTAGGAACTGACAGGCGTAGCGTAAACTGGGTACGGTTGTGAACCGAATATAACTTTCCTGGTTAGTAAAAATTGTAAGGAAGCGGACATTTCAAGATTGCGGCAGTTTGGGATTAAGCACTTTCAGAAAAGCCAACATTACACGAAACTTGTCATTCTTGGAGACATGAATTATAAAAAGCTGACATAATGAAAAAGTCGTGCTAACATTATTGAAAGCAGACATTCTGTGAATTTTTTTTTTAAGAAAACGTACAATTCAGGCCTGAATCAATGTCAACTAATAAAACAAACTTTTTGATGTTATTTAAATTAGGGTGACCCCAAATTTTGCTGTCGATTGTTTTGAGGTAGTCAGTCGTTAAACCAACGTTGTGTATATTCCAAATGACGTTAAGATTATCTTATTAAACTTCCACAAGAGCATGTAGCTTATAAGAAGAAATATATTTCATGAATAACCTGCACCTGCATTGCAACTAATACAGCAAAAGAATCAAAGTACTGCGTAGAAACCGAAGCATAAACCACCGTGTAACGCATGATCGAAGCCCCGTGTCGAAGATTTAGTATTCGACATAGGTTAACGTTCAGGGTAACGCGGGAGCATGTCGCGATATTGGGCGGGGATGTTCGGGGCCGCACGCCCGGCAGAGAAGCAGCCGAGTGGAACGGGCCGTGCTCGATCGACGGAACGGAGTGTATTATTTTGCTATTTATACGTCACCGATACGATGGAAAATGAAGCGAACGTTCTCGAGGTGTCGAGATTTTTTTGCGAACAACGGAAACGACAGGCTTTGCTCTCTTTGCACAGATTGAGTATTTGCACTTATTAAATAACTATATATAAAGTCGCGGATAAAAGCTAGTGCTTATAGCCGCGACTTTTTTTTGCCACTATAAGGAAATTTACCATCAATATTTGGCTTGTGTTAAATTTACTACAGTTAAATCTCTTTCAATAAAGGACCCCTTAGGGGATTTCTTAAAAAAAATCCATTCTGGTTACTTGTCTAAGTTATATAAATATCCTACTGAAAAAGTTTTATGTTCCTAGATTGCTTTTTGCTGGGTTGATGAATCAGTCAGGAAGCAGGACTTCTTTGTACATGGATTCGTATATTATAGACTACTAGTAGAGTGCGTAAAGCTGTTAGCCACGATTGGCCAGTGTGACTGAGTGATCTTGAACCACATTAGACACAGCGACATCTCGCCTCGGTCTTTTGTTAGACCGCCCATCAGCTACGCTACGCCCGACAGTCATTACCTCGTTCACATCTGGACCGCTTAAATATTTAAGGGGGATATTAATGTTCGTCAATCTTGTCGGGCAATTTGATTTCAACTGCTTTAATATATATATATCAATGTCCTCGTCACATTACTCGTTTAAAAAGCCAGTAAAATTAAACTGGTAGTAAGATGTATAACAGAAATCATGTAACGTTTTAAAGTTAACTACCATACTAGGTTGACACAAGGTCCCAAAACGAGTCCTCGCCTCGGAAATTAATAATGGTATATGCATGAAACTAAATCTATTATTAATATCGTGTCATATGAAATCCTAAGTGTTACACTCGTACAACGTAATTGAAAATATAAAAAGACATAGAATAAAGCTCGGTAATAAATTCAAATCACGCTGTTTTACTTTTGCTTGTTTCATCGCTGTTTTTAACTGACTTCAAAAAAAGGAGGGGGTTCTCAATTCGGTTGTATTTAAAAAATAATAATAATTTATGTTTGTTAATTCAGAACTCCGTCATTTACACGACGATATGGAAAATTATTTTTTTGTTCTTGAGTAGTTATATTCAAATTGGTCCCATAAAATTTTGGTGAAGATCTGATGCCGGGATCCATGAGTAATCGAAGGCATTCCTCGAATATTATGAGAACATCTATGGCGATTTCGGTATTTATTACAGTAGTTTAAGCATTTACATTTGAAAATCACCATTTGGTGAAGAGAAACCGACGATGAAGACAAAAACCATCAGTTACCACTGAGGGCTCTACCAGTGGTATTTAATTCGCGGATTGCAAGTCGATTTAGAAAATTATTTTTTCGGTTAAGAGTAGGAATCTCCAAGTTGATCCCATAAAAATTTGGTGAAGATCTGATGATGAGATCGATGAGGATCGAAGGAATTTTCAAATATTATGGGCACATCTATGGCGATTTTGGTGTTTATTAAAGTAGAACAAGCATTTACACTGGAAAATCATCATTTGGTGAAGAAAAACTGATGATGAAGACACAAGCCACCAGTCACTAATTAGGGCTCAACCAATGTTATTTAATTCACTAATTGCAATATTATTATTTATCTTATTTTGCTTAGAGGCAGAAATTGGTTAAGATCAGGGTAGCAAAGTGGAGACCCAGAGAACTCCTCAACGGTTAACGGCCCTGATTCTGAAGTAGCAACGTTCAGCTAAAGGTCGTGAGTAGGGAATGAAATTGGTTATTTTTAGTATGGGGAAAACCCGGGTTTTAACCGAAACCGACGGTTATTTCATACAAATCGGTTAACCGATTGCATTCCTTAGTCGTGAGCAATTGACATTAGAATGCAATATAGCTGTAAGTGCCGTATAAAAGTCGTAGAAGTCATAAAAGTCGTGTATTATGTGTGGCTTCGATCGTCAGAAGGCAGATTTCGTAGTCTTGTTATTTCCGTTAACGATCTCTCATCATGTGGTCGATTTAATAATTTGTAGGCGTCCAAATCTAACAACGCTATGCCTTCCAAAGTTTTGACACGGCTTAGTGCAACATATATTTGCCCTTTAGCGAAATTCTTTTTAACAGGGTCTATCACAGCTTTCTCGAGGGTGGTACCTTGTAGCTTATGAACAGTAACAGCCCAACTTAATATTAAAGGTAACATACGAGGCTCCACATCTCCATATCCCCTTGTCACTTGAAACGTTAGTACATGATGGAGGTATGGGTATGCAACCGTCACTATCTTTTAACCTAAGACCAACAGTTTCATCGTCAAATTTTTACGTACGTGTTTTTACGTACACAGCTTCCGAGAGCTCCCCGTCCTCCAGCTGATCTCGTCTTAGGGCCGGCCATTTTTTTTTATATGCCCATAGCTACATTCACTAGTCCATCAGAGACGGAAATATGCCGGCTCAACATCACTCGAGATTCTACGCCAATTTGAGTTGCGTGATAATTCTTTAAATATTATGGGTCAGTTGAGACTGTTAGTCGTACTCTTTTTAACCAGCAAGCTACTGGACTCAACCATTTTGACCTAGCCAATTCTTATAATTTAGATTTTATTTACAATAGTCTTATCTACAATTGGTCTTATTTATTTACAATAGGGCCTCCTCAATCTTCCCATTTTGAGCTCTAAAGATACTTTGCATCACTTAAATCCATCACTAAAAAGCATAAAAAACGTTTTAAAATAAAAAAAGAACCGACTTCAAAATAAACTAAAAAGCCAAAAATAATCTTTTATGTACAGTACGGATCACATGTGAATCACCTTTTGAAGACGGTGCCAAACCTGAAGTAAAGTCCTTTATCCAACAAAAATACGAATTACTATAACAAAATTTAGGTAATAACTAAAGGCTCGCCGCCGCGGTTCTTGCGTGTCACTTGTGTTAATAGTAATAAATGAATGGTTTGGCACCGAATTCAAGAGGTGATTCACATGTGATCCGTACTGTACATAAAAGATTATTTTTGGATTTTTAGTTTATTTTGAAGTCGGTTCTTTTTTTTAATTTTTTTTTTTAATTGATAAAAGACAGTCAATGTAGTCTTTCGCGGTAATTATTGAATTATTATCGCCAACACGAGATTAATTTACACGTATCGTCACTATGCTAGAAGAAAGCAGAAGTCAGAGAAGTATAGCGAGAGTAATAGGCGTGTCACTTTCTACTGTGCAGAGAGTCGTCCATCGTTTACGAGAAACTGGGCGGAACATAAGAAGACCAGGACCCGGCAGACAGAGATGAACTACGCTACGGCTCGAGAGGATCAATAGTTACGACCATGCTCCGAAATCGGCACCTCACAACAGTTGAAGTAACAAATCCATTTGGAGAGACCCGAAGAAAGTATTCTTCGGCGGTACATCTGTTATGGTTTGGGCTGGAATGTCTTCTGAAAGTCGCACGGAGTTAGTGCTGATACTAAAATTGTACGCCATCTAGTGCCGGATGTAGAAGAGATCCTTGATAAGCATCGGCTTAATATGGGTGAAAATTCCATTCATGCATGACAACGCTAGGTCTCATACAGCTAAAATTGTAAATGAGTATTTTCAGGTCATGGGCATCATCTGCATGTATTGGCCCTCGAGAAGCTCGGACTTAAATCCGATTAGGCACGCTTGGAACAAGCTTGGGAGGTATAAGTATAAGAAATCAGAACCCTGTCCAGCTACACTTAGAGAACTAAAACATGCCTTAGTGGAAGAATGGACCAACATCCCACAAACTTAATAAACAGTATGCCCAATCATCTTGTAGCTGTAAGAAGAACCCGTGGAGGCAATACGGAGTATTAATTTGGCTTTAAAGTTCGTTTTTGTGTGGTATGTGAGTCTATAAATTTTTAATAGACGTTGTTATTAGTTGGTGTATAATTGTTGATATGTTTTGTTCTTATGTAATTTTAATAAATAAACGAATAACGTTTCCAAGATTTGGTGTTGTTTTATGAACTATCAAATTATCTACAACATAGGTATAGTTTCATTCATGCCGCTATAGCTCTAGTCTTTTAGGCACTTGTCCCACCGCCGTCGAGTGAGTTATTTTCTCGCCCAAGAAACGAACAAAAGATAATCGCTCCCGTGTAAATAAAAGAGAGAGATATATTTATAGTTCATCGCTGGCTGTTCACGCTGCCCGCTGTACCTTAGGAGACATTCTAGTTCCTCGTACGAACCGGTATTCTTTGTCGGCGTGTGTTTACTTACCTACTGCTTATAGTTTCGACGAGTGTAACAATTAATAAAAAAAATAAAAAAAAGTAAAAAATTAAAGGGTAGGTATGGGAACTATACATAAGTGACGTGCTTTTTCTGTGACTTTTTGAGTATGCTCTAGGCAGATTTTTAGGCTTTCGTAGCCAAAATGGCAAAAACGGACCCTTATAGTTTCGTCATATCCGTTCGTCCGTCCGTCTGTCCGTCCGTCCGTATGTCACAAGCATTTTACTCAAATATTGCTATATGTATATTCATGAAATTTGGAGTATAGCTGTCTTGTGTAGGCCGCTACTTAGTTTGATAGTTATAATTTTCGTGTAATATTTATGTTTATTTATATAAATTGTAAAAAAAAACAATTGTTTCGTTAACTTCGGAGATAAAGGGGAGGGAATGGTGTTTTTTTCGTATTTTCCTTAATAAAACAAAATCTAATTATAGTAAAAAAATTGATCAAAAATGTGCAGGTCAAGTGTTTTCATATGATACCCTACTTGACCCAGTAGCTAGACTTAAAATTTTTGCCCCCTCCCCCCTCGTATTCGTCGTTTTGTTGAGAAAATAGAAATGCAATACATGTGGGCTGACCATGTTTAAAAATATACAAAATTTCAAATAGATAGCATAAGTAAAAAGTTGTACATACTCCCATTGCCATGTCTATATATTAAAAATATTTGTACCTTTGTAAAATCTCATCAGCAGTATTTCACACAGAGAAACGAAATTACACAAAAACAGACCAGACAAAAAACTATGTATCGTATATGTACACCTGTATGTAACAAAATGATGTACGGCAAAAATGTATATATTATGTGCATAAAAATCTGTAACCATTTGCCGGAGCACCTAAAGTCGCTACAGGGTAATAAATTTAGTCGCAATTTAACAAGCTGGTTTGACTGCTTAATTAATAGTATTTATTGATGATTGTTTATGATTATTATTGCCGACATTATTTGATTTTGATAATTGTTGTATAATTTTTGTATAATTTAATTCTTGCCTGATTAAGTAATTTCATGTTTTTTGACTCCGACACATATTTGCACGCTTGCTTGCAAGCAATACACGGAAATCGAATTGTACCAAACACCTTTATTGACTGTATTTTTGCAAATATATATTTGATTTGATTTTATTAAGTAGTTTTTGAGATATGGCGCTCTAATAGTCGGACAGACAGACCGACAGAGTCGCACCATAGGGTTCCTTTTTTACCTTTATGTACGGAACCCTAAAAATGGTCCACCTAATGACTTTGTATCTTGTACCTACTTGGGTGGTTCAAAATAATAATCTAAAATTGTTATAGTCGGTATACAATTAAATGAAAGTCCATAGGCGACGAAGCCAGATAGAAAAGACATCTTACAACGAATGTTGTTTAGTTGCAAAGATTTTCCACAGCATTCGATTTTAACCAGATTTAGCTTTGGCCATCATCACTAACTTAGTGCGAACCGTAAGCTCTGGGTCGGCAAGCCTATGGCGTGTAAGTTAGGAAAGTGTATGGAAGCTAAGACAGGTAAATTATACGGTACGGGAGTTCCTCCATGGGAACTTTGGCTCGTAATTAGAGTTCGGTTCTGCCACGTGGCTTTAATTGTCTTTATGCGTTCAAATTGCCGGCAGTAACCGGTGGCACCGAGCAAGTCAGGGGCTACAGTAATTCAATATTAACCATTTATTTCTAACCGAGTATGACTAAGAAAATAAAGCGTATTGTCGACTTCCTATGTATGTATGTAAAAAAATCCATAGAATAAAAACCTACTCATTCGTACAGATTTTTCGTGAGACTGTACTGGGAGAAAAATGCAACGGGAAATGAATAGGTGTCCACCTATTCTATTTATTATCGGTTTTACAGTGCAAAATGATTGACAAACATTCAAAATCAATTACCTTTATCATCACTATCGAACTAATCTGTACTCCCCTTTATTATACCATACCTAACTGTTATAAGTGACTTAATATAGATAAAATATCAGCAATTTACATAAAATAAGGTGGCTTGATAAGTGAGTACCGCACCCCTATCCGACGCACCGTTGCCCATTAACATTTGACTTTCCGACAGGTCCACGGAGCGAGCTATAATATACCTTTTTGACTATAATTAGAACTTTAAATGATGGTGTATAATTTTGTGAGGTTTGAAGTAACGTTTGCAGGCAGATAGTGCAAAGTACTGCGCGGCGCGTAGTGTCCGTCGCTCCCACACTGTGGTGCGTTATCGCCGACATCTATGTTGCATGCAGTGTAACAGTTTGTCGTGATTTACAAATCATGGAGCCTTAGTGTTTCATGCCTTTAATTTGACAGGGTATACATCGGAGAAACGAAAGAAAATCACAGACTCTTAGTGGTATCTTAAACTCTGTTTATCAGTCAGACTAAAAACCGCATAGAACAGTTTCGGCATGGGCCGTTCTGTAAGGTACAGCATACTCATAAGCCTATAAACTCTTGAATGGGGTCTGTTATCACGATCTCGCGTGTCCACGCCGCGTGAGACCTGGTCACCCCACTTTCTCAGAGGTCAGGCCGCAGGTCACCCCTGACCACTTTCACCTTGCCTGATATGAATTAGTCAGGATTGAATAATAAATTGAGACTGGTTTAACCTGTGATTTGTTATTATACTGCAGTTTACTACCAATGCTAGTTACCTTAACTAAGTTTCTCAGCAGTTTGTGTTTTCTTGCAAGTCTACCCTACCTTACATTTTTGGGCTGAGATATTTTATAAATAAAGATACATCTACGTACAATTTCTAAGAACAAAGAAATGACGATTTTGTTGCCCGCTTATCTTCTGGGCTGATACTACTCGTACCAAATACATAATTCAATTTATTAGTGTGAATAAATGATACGTCTTATTAACATAGTTCGCTTAAATTCTGACTAAAACTTGTACACTGAACGAAATCGGTGACGAGGACTATATACTTATACGAGTATAGGTATCTAGATTATATATATTTTGGTAGGCACAGATTGGCTGCCATTGCTAAACCTTTAATTTATATTTATATTTACCTGAATTCGCCAGACGACTACTCGTTGGACCAAACATTTGATAAGGATCTGGAACAAGCAAATGTAATAGTTAAAATAAACCAACTATAGAAACAAGCCATGTTTGAAGACATTATACAAGCGTTTCACGTCATATACCTAAATAACATTCACACAGATCTATTGCAAGAAACTTTTGAGTTGTTGTCTTTTTCTTCTACTCGTATTGTTTATATCGTATGTATTACTCGTACTGTGTACCTACCATGAGCTGAGTTTACGATCGGCACTAGCTAGTTTTTCGCATCGAGAGTCAGTGCACCTCTCTCGTACGCGTTGAACGTGCGAAAGAGATAGACCGTCATCGAGCGCTCGATACTCGATCGTGCCGAACTCATGGTAGGCGTACTGTTCTAGTGTTAAATGTGATGTTTTCTTGGAGAGCTACTTACAAATTGGTAAATAAAGCGTGTTCGTTCCTTATGATTAGAATAACATTGAGTTACTGCGACAATGTAGATAACTTATAGGTTCAGATTTGAAGCTGTATGACACCTTTAAGTTTCTTCGATTGAAAGCAATAGAACGAACGAAAAAACATAAAAAAGTTACTTTACACTGCGTATCTGATAATAATGATATTAATTAATTGACTTAAGTCGTTAAAAGCTAGCCTTAAATCTAGTTTGGGTTTGTATGAATAGGACAATATTTAAACCATAAGAACCTGTATATCTGTAGATCTTGCAATTCGCGCCTGTGATACATAGGCGTAGACATGGCGAAAGATAACGGTGTCCATGGCGACCACGCCGACAACAGCGCCGACGAAAAAACTCCGATACAGTGCATAGATTGCATTTCAAATAGGTATAATGAGAAGGGGACCTGCACCTGCTTGAATTTGCATAGATAGGCCTGCGGTAAGTTTCTGGCTGTCGTTGCCGTTGGCCGCGGAGGAGTGCATGCCGCGCATTCTGTGCAGTCCAAGGCGAGCAAAATAAAACTCACGATCGTGATCACTGACGGAAGCCACACAACACTTGCACAGGATGAATACAAGATTATGCTTATAAAAATGTTTGTGTAACTATTGATAAAATGTAGTATAGGTAATATTCAGGGCGGGCCTATGACTGAAGCAAATAATTGTAGCAGAGAATCCTTAAAGTATATACAGTTATTTTCAACCTGAACTTTGAAACAATAGGTGTTTCAAAGTTTTTAAGTTTGAGGAAATAATCATATGATGTTAAAATTTGCAATCAATGGCTATTCTCATTGCCACTGCCACTTTATGGACGTAAGATGCTCGGTACCGGTCTCGGTGTGCGTTTCACCGAAAAGCACAATATCCGAACACCGTCCGAGGAAGAGGAGAAAACCTAACCCTCATTACCTACTTATGTTATGGAAACTATAAGTGAGCATGCTACAAACGCAATATCTATACCTAGCAAGTTCTTTACTTTATCATTACTCGTAAATGTCATCGTAAGGTATCGTGTGATATAGGAGTGAAAAATTAGGAGTATTAGTGAATAAGGTATTATACAATTTTATGATTTTAAGCCCAAAGCTTTTAACACGTGTAAACAATTATCAATATCATATATTTTAATTCGGTTTATTAGCTTGTACAAAAGGAGTACCTTAAAAGTTGATTCACCCTTTAAGGCAGACCTTTACCTTCTTATGGGATGTTTATGACTACATAAATAAATCAGTTTTGCTTAAATAGGTTTCCTCAAATATTTTTTGGTTTTTAGGTGCTATTCACTCAGTCTCACGTGACGTCGGTTTGATGATGGACATGTAGAGATGAAGCAAACCTCTTGGTAGTATACCCGGGCAAAACTTGGAAAACTACAAATAGGTATACCCGGATCAAAGGTAAGATCAGATGAACACGTGATAGTCCTCGATGGTTCTCAATCTTTATTTACTGAGTCTCTGACAACTGTACCAGAAACTAGCTCCTATGTCTTAAAGTGCAAGGTAAAGCCTCCCCTCTTGACCTCAAACCGTCCTGATTCTGAGCCAAACTGAAACTTTACATCAACAATACAATTTATATAACAGAATTTATAATTGGAAATTTACTTTTGTTTATAGTTGCAAAAGAAAAAGTTTTTGAGATAGAATGCAAAATATAAAAAAAACATCATTTAAACTAAAATTCTGAAGTCAGTGGAGCCCTCAAACCCGGGGATTTGTAAGAGGTTTATTAAATTACCTAAAGACAGTTCTGCTCCGGATTTTCGCAAACTATTTATGCAGATAAAAAAAAAACGTATACTATATTATGGTCTGTTTACAATATCGATCGACACACAAGTTCTATGAAAGAAATAAATCAGCACTACAGACATTTTTACCATGGTAATAATTTCTATACACGACTGCGTGATCGACTGGGTAAATATTGCATTCAGAGCGTAGCGACGGATACAAAATATCTTGAACTAATATAGTTATTTGCTATCGTAACAATCAAATTTACTGTCTTCTTCACTCCGCTCATGAAAATAATAATATTCTTTTGCACTAAGTTATCTATATTCGAATACTCTCAAATAAAAACTACATCAAATAATCGTCGAAAAGAAGCATACATCCGATGATTTGGTACATCTTCGCGGTATAATATACAAATATTATTAGTACTTGGGTCAATTTCAGAGCGTTTCAACCGCACTCATTAGTGTCACCGCATTAATGGTGCCTTCTAATACAGAATCCCTATCTCTTCACAATATCTCAAAATGCCTTTCGAATCTTTAATAGAAGGCACCTTTAATGCGGTGACACTAATGAGTGCGGTTGAAACGCTCTGAAATTGACCCATTTATTATAATTGGTAAAAATTAACAACGACATAAATGCAAAAACTACGCTTTATGAAAGTACTGGCTACTGCTTTTATTCTGCTATACGAGAATTATACTCGTAAGTACAGTTTAATTCGCTATCAAGTAATAGGCGAGTATAGCGCTTATTCCAACTTATGCTCTTTAGTGTACTTTTTGTAGTAATTAGATTCAGTATATTTCTTTAGCAACTGCTCCAGAACCTGTAGAGTATGGTCCATATTCTTAGCAGTTATTTTTACTTATTCGAGATCATAAATGATTTCCTCTATTACGTTTTACTACGACTCGTAATACACGCACTAACGGCGGTCGCCATGCAAATTATAAATACAATGAAATTGAAACAAAAGTATTCCCCTAACGACAGTTTGTGCTATTGTTAATGTTATAATAAAAGAGTAATTGTTAACGACACTCGAATTAGCTCTCGGACTATAAAATGGGGTGTTTGTGACGAATCGGCATCGGTGGAGTCTTTGCTCGGTATTGAATAATTCTTGGTCGGAGCATTAAGATTGCATTGTTGTATTTTTATTATTCGGCGGTCATTCCTGACAGTAGCCTTGTCGAGTAAGTTTGTACTTATATTAGTGGAGAAATCACTATATTTAGAGTTCTGGGTACGGAGCTCAAGGGCAAAACAGTACCCCATTATAGTTGCGATCCTCCCGATGGCACAGTGCAAGTAGTGAAAAAACTGTTAATTTGCATTTACATGCAAACTCTGGTATATTACTAAAACAAATGAAAAATACATTTTTATGAAACTTACCTTCTCTAAGCTTACACATGGTTTGTTTCGAGGTCGTAGAATAATCAGAGAGTGCCTACCTACGATTGCAGAGTTTTGTTCGTAATAGAGACGTAGCACACATATACGTATATGTTTATGGTATGAACTCATGTATTATTGTTGAGCTAACCTTGGTGTGCGAACCCGATTCGCATTTGACTGTTTCTTTTTATTACTTGAATGGGGTTTTATTTACAAGCTAGCCTCAATTTTGAAGAAGATTAAGTATTAAGTATCGTATCATGAATATGAAGAAATCTGTATATGTTTAGCACAGTGGCCGGTTGCTGTCGGCTACAATAATGATGTGTTTGTACACGCGAGCGGGCCCGACCGGCCTCTAACTTTTCAGAAAACATTACAATAATTTTCTTTTTACACCATTCCACCGACTGACGACTAAATAAGTGGGGAATGCAATTTAGTGAAGTAGCTCTTTTAGTTAATTTGAATTAGTGCCCAGGAAATTTTTCGCAATGTCTTCAATTATGGTACTTTTGTTGTAATAACACATTCACTACAGGCTATAGACAAATCCTTGAATTAAACGACGAGATATATTTTTTTTGTTGTGATAATGAGATATATTTTTTGCAGTAAACCCTCCTGGAGTAGGTATATGCACATTGGAAACGCAGCCAGAGGGCCCAGCAAGCCATAATAACCTTCTGGGGAAATAAAGCAGCGATCATCAAGCTGTCAAATCATCATTTGCTAGATAAAAAATGAATTTGTAACCACTCAAAGTGCCTAGCGTAGCCGTGACTGAGCTTCTAACAAAAGACACGTTTGGAATCAAAAATGTTCACAATAACAGTTAAATCGAGGGTGGTTAAATGGCTCCGCTGGAGGGGCGAGGCGCGATATAATCGAGATGATTATGATAAATGACTACTTTTATGTGGGAGCGAATTGCAAGCGGACTCGGCGCGGATTCGATTTTCCGAACATCTCATCTACAAGTTTGTATTAGAATGCAAGAAAAATATCCGAACGGGTGTCACTAATTGATGTAATTTCTTTCACCACTTGATGAATTTTATTTCATAAAGCTCGTATACAGTAACATATATTTGTCCAACAAGTATTTGATACATTATGCATTTATTTATATGACGTTTATATCTGAAGACGTTTACAGGCTCTTTAGGTTCCATTTGTATACATTTTATAATGGCTATCTGCATAATTTATATTATAAAATAAACTAAATAACAGACATTTTCTCCGTGCAAATAAAATATTTAATTCTTATAATTTACAGGCCAATTTATTTTGTCCACTTCGCTTCAAAGTGTTAACTTTACAGATGTTTGCCCAATATTTATTAAGTACTAGATAACCGTTTTTGTTTACGTTTATCATCTTTCTCATCAAAGAACATTTTTTCAAAGTACCGTCAGATGTACAGCTGCAGGCATAATGGCAGACTAGCCTAGAAGATAATTGAAATAAAAATCTCTTCAGCACCTGTACAGCATGTCACAAATCGAGTTATATCCCGTGAACTCGCAAATAGAATTCTGGAAAGTGATTACGTTTTCAATTTGCCATCGAAATTGGTAGGACGAACGGGCCGGCCTTCTGTTTCGAGTTATGCCTCGCTATGATTGTTTTCGTGAATTTGCTTGAATGGGTTTCCGTTCGAGTTGTCTAAATTGTGTGTTTGGATGAACATATTAGGTTTACCGATTTTAGTGTAACGTGCGTACGTAGAAAGATAATGTGACTTCGAACTTCGTGTTAAGATCATATTTATTGCATTAAGTGTATAGGTATTCACCACGCTTCGTAGATATTTTTTTGCTGTAATAGTCGTTCAATTGTCGTGCCAGTATCGTTTCAGGGTATATCTCCTAACCGGATGATATTGGTATATATGAACGGGTAAGTAATGTTCTCATAACAACTATTTTCGAATTTTCATTTTACATAAAATAATTGCATAATTTGACCTGCACAAATGATTATATAGTTTACAACCAAAATGAATATAAACGGATTGCATAATTTCGAAAGTTGCATAGTAATGTATTTGCGTAACAGGCAAGCAGTATAATGGTCACTTTGTGCAGTGCTTGTATATTGCTCGTAACGTTCTTTTTCCATAAAAAAACAAACTCAAAATGTTCAAAGAATATAAATGCCTCCAAAAATTGATCTTCTTTGATTCTTTGCATGTATTAAAATAAAATACGTCTATTCAGCTGGTCTGTGTTTTGTAATATCACTTTTTACAAAGCCACCTTTCAAGTGGTACGTAGGTAGAATGTTTTAGTAAGCGTAATATTAATTTTGTTGTTTATTGCTAACCAAATGTTTTATTGAGTAACCCAATATTTTTACACGAATGAAAGTAGTATGTAGCTGGCCGCATGTTTTTTCTTCAGTTTCATAGAAATTTATATGGGATTATATGGCTTTCTTTTAAACCCTAGGGGCTAGATGTACTATTGTAGTCTCGCTTCGCGAAGCTAATATATGTATGTATGTATGTATGGAAACACTTTATTGTACATAGTGACCAGTTACAAAAGCAATAAACTTATAAGATATTAGTACAAAGGCGAACTTATCCCTATTAGGGATCTCTTCCAGTTAACCTTTGAGCAAGTGAGTGAAGATATAAGGAAGATAGACAAACTAACACCATGTACAAATTATAAGTATATGAATAAAAAATATAAATAAATAAATAAATAGATATATATCTACATAATATACAGGATGTTTGGTAACAGGATGCAAAGTTGAAAGGAGGTGATAGCTTAGGCCATTTAGAACATTTTAAGCGATATATGTGTTAGGCAAATGTTATTAGTTTTTTTTTATTGATGTCTATCATACACCATAAAAGTTATTTGAAACATCTGTGTCTAAAGAAAAAAAAACTACAGTGATTTAAAAATTAAATAACATGAAAAAAAAATGATTGAAGTGTTTTCTAAGGACGATAAAAAAAACTAAAACAGCCCCGGTTCTTCAAACCATTCAAGAGACATGCTTGGCTATTGCAATTTCATTTAAGCTATCAAGCACGACTGTAGCTATCGTATCATTCAAAATAAGCCACTTAAACCAACTAGAGAGCTAAAATGTTTCACTCTACTTGTGATACTTGTGACGAATCTAATTATGATTTTGTAATAAAACATTGGTTCTTAATACTAAGTTGGCGTTTACCTGCCATTTGAAATGTTTTGAAAGGGTTAAGTGCAGTGGATAAAACTGTCACATGCAATTTTAATAAACAAAGGTTCGCGGTGGTGTGAAACAAAAGGGACCGATAGCGGCGGGCGGCGTTTAACAAAGATGACTCAGCCGTTTTACCTTTGAAAATAAGCTACCTGAACTGATAAGAGGGAATTTGTATTTCTTTTGACTTACGACGAAATCAAACAAAAGCATAAAAGTTAAGTTATTTATTTCCACACTTAATTTAAAAACAAGAAACAATCATCGATCGATTTCAAAATGGGACCCGCCGTTTCGAATACAAGCACGAACCCGTCTTCTTATTTCCGTGGTGGTTGTTCCGAGAGTCATTTCTTCCCTCATGGTTTCGAACGCTGCTTGGATCCTCTCTCTCAACTCTTCTACGGTATTAATTTCCTCTTCTGTGTAAACTAGCTCCTTAGCCCGGCCCCAAACGAAAAAATGAAGTGGAGTTAAATCGGGTGACCGAGCGGGCCAAGGGATTTGTCCGCCTCTGCCGATCCAACCGTCAGGGAAACAGTTATTTAGGTGTTCCCTTACAGCCAGGGAGTAATGGGCGAGACAACCGTCGTGCTGGAATGTCACAGCACCGGGCAGCTGGTCCTCGTCAATCAGCCCGGGCAAATTGTTTTGAAGAAATTCCAAATAATTTACACCATTTAAATTATCTGGAAAAATGTGGCCCAATAAGGACTCTGCCGATTATTCCAGCCCACACGTTGAGGGAAAACCTTCTTTGGGAGGATTTTTGCTTTTTCCAATGTGGATTATTGTTTTTATCAGCCCATTGGTGAAGGTTGTGAAAATTCGTGATCCCTTCCCGGGAAAATTTGGATTCATCGGTCCAAAGAATACTTCTTAAAAAGCGTTGCTTTTCGATGTCAGCATTGAGTAAAAATCGGCAGAAGTCTACTCGACGTGCAGGGTCTCCTTCCTCCAGTCCTTGAACTCCGGTGCCGTGAAAAGGATATTTTCCCTCGCGATGCATGGTACTCCATACTGTCCATATGGACATGTCAAGATTACGAGCTACTACTCTGACGCTCGTAGTCGGGTCTCTGCAAATGCCCGTACAACATCGTCCTCCTAATCAGGGCGATTACGTCCTGGGTTCTCTCCACGTTGCCCAGCAATTCCATTTTCACGTAGTCTTCGGAATGAGGTGTAAAACGCTCTCACATTAGGCAACCTCCGGTTTGGAAAACGCTCTTGGTATAACCGTCGAGCCATTGCTCCATTACCGTCAGCTCTGCAGTACATGTAGACAAAGTCGGCGTATTCTTCGTTCGTAAACTCCATGTTTACAACGAAGCAATCGTAATTACACGTGAAGGAGCGCCTACGGCAGCTACAACTTGACACGGTAAATTATGGATGACAGAGGGAATAAAAACATAATGAACGTCTAACCGCAACTGAAGCTGTAATTAGACTAAATTAGTAGATTTGCATAAATACGCAAGTAGCAAATCAGTTTATCTTTAACAATAAAGCATAATAAAACGGCTTGAGTCATCTTTGTTAAACGCCGCCCGCCGCTATCGGTCCCTTTTGTTTCACACCACCGCGAACCTTTGTTTATTAAAATTGCATGTGACAGTTTTGTCCACTGCACTTAACCCTTTCAAAACATTTCAAATGTCAGGTAAACGCCAACTTAGTATTAAGAACCAATGTTTTATTACAAAATCATAATTAGATTCGTCACAAGTATCACAAGTAGAGTGAAACATTTTAGCTCTCTAGTTGGTTTAAGTGGCTTATTTTTAAAGATACGATAGCTACAGTCATGCTTGATAGCTTAAATGAAAGGGCAATAGCCAAGCATGTTTCTTGAATGGTTTGAAGAACCGGGGTTATTATTATTTTTTTACCGTCCTTAGAAAACACTAAAATCATTTATTTTTCATGTTATTTAATTTTTAAATCGCTGTAGTTTTTTTTTCTTTAGACACAGATGTTTCAAATAACTTTTATAGTGTACGATAGACATTTTACAATACAAAAAAAAAACAAACATGCTACCTATAGTAACAAAAGTACTATTGTCGATGTAGTCTGAAATTTTGGAGTTTTCCCAGAAAAATCTTAAAACTTAAATAAAAAAAAAGCTAATAACATTTGCTTAACACATATATCGCTTTAAATGCTCTAAATGGCCTAAGCTATCACCTCCTTTCAACTTTGCATCCTGTTACCAAACACCCTGTATAACAAAATAAAATATAACAATAATATTTAATAAATATAAATAATATTCAACCATTTTACAAATCACTGGAAAGCCACAACTTATTCAATTTACTCTAGAGTGATGCCACAGACTGCGACTGTCTGAAAGATAACGGCAGCTTGTTCCACAACTTCACCGCGAGTACCGTGAAAGACCTGGAATATGTTCGCGTCTTGTTAGATGGTATAGCAAGTGTCAGGTTGGTGCTTGACCGCAAGCGATGTCCACTGCCAACAGCCATATAATTAAATCTCTCAGAGAGGTAAGGAGGAGAAGCCGGATAATAAAGTATTTTAAAGAGCAATGACAGGATATGTACGTCTCTGCGCCGGCGGATCGGAAACCATCCGAGCTGTGCGCGATAATTTGAAACATGGTCATACTGCCGCACACAGTAATATGACGTTACTTTTGAGCGGGCGAAGTGAAAATATGCCCAACAACATTATGCATTTTGTTTTTATACATCATGTTTATTATGAGTTGTAATAGTAGTCAAATGAAATTGTGCTATAAGTGTATAAAAATTGAATCGGAATCGAAAGGTCTCAATCTCAAAATACCCGCATTACCTAGACTTGGTATGTAAAAAAAATATTTGATCAAGTAGAATCTGTTTTATTTTCGGTCCTTTTTCACAAAATGGTGCACAGATTTATTTTGGTAGTCTGTCGCGAGTCGCGAACAATAAGTCTCCCGCAGCGAGGCATGCTCTGCCGCCTCCCCGCGTCAGCGCCGCAATACATTCTCATGGCAAACATGGCTCCCTTCTCTGTTTACTGTCCTACAAAGCTGTGCTCGGGCTCTCGGTAGCGAAACGATCAAAATGGGGTTTGTCCAAACGCAGACTCACTTCAAGTCCGAACCGTTAGATGCGTTCATTAAAACTCTCCCAGGTCCAAGTTTATTTCGTTACTAGAAGGCGCCCGCAACTTCGTTCGCGGAGAAGAAAAAGTCATAGCACAAAGTAGTGGGGTAAAAAGTATCTTATAACCATCTGGAGATACCCAGCTACCCGTGTACCAAAAATAGTTGAAAACTGTTTAGCCGATTTTGCGTGATGAACCCAGAACGACACATACAAACATACAAAACATCCAAAAAATATATTTTTCGTTGCAGTGACCTCCAAATAGTCCATAACAATCATTTTTTTTTTAAATATCTTCAATGTACAGACATTTCATTTTTACAACTTTATACCTAATAGTGTAGATGTATTAGTGTTAAAGTAGGGTGAGTGACAAAAAAAAACCCAATAAAATGTAGGTATTAAAAAAAAGGTACTTCATTGGAATTCTAGAAAGTAGAAGCGCATAATTTGTCGGATAATTGAACGAAGCGAATCACGCCCGAGCCGAACCCCTTCGGCGGGCTTTATGGACAAGTGATTGCTGCACAGCAAATGAACCTTACGATGTTAGCCTTTTCTACTGTAATTATGCGTCCATTACCAGCACTAATCTCGCTGATAGAACACACTTCATCACGCACAAAGCAAATTAAGTTTTATATGCACGCAATACAGTATCTTATATAACGACCGCCGATACTCGATCGCCAAGAATGGCATTTTTTGACGAGAGTGAAACCGTTCTTATTACTTGAGCATTAAACCTAAAATCGCCAGTCATGGATGAACGTATGCCAAACTGGACCTTAACTCTGTGCGTGTAAGTCGGGTTGGGAGTTTCACCCCCGCTTCATGGTAGGGTGTAGTTAGAGGCTTGAAGGAGTTTAACGCGTGAGGCACAAAAGGCCAAATCACGGCCCTGCCGACGGCGTCAAAGAGCGAATTTGTATTCCAATTATGACACCACCACGGACATCCATCGATCAATAATATACTTATTACAATCAGAACTTTTAATCTCAGTGGCGAAGTGTCAAATATATTATTGGAAAACAAGATTTAACTTACTTTTTCTTCAAGAGTAACAAGAAGCGATCTAATTAAGCAACCCGGTATGAATCAAATCGAACGTTCCCATATAACCGAATGTCTCGCTATAGGTACCAAGAGTGACCGCATGCACCTCACCGTCCCATGATTAGATAAGTATATCTACGAGAATGGATCTCGAGTGGTTGCAATCTTCCTGTTTATGCTAAGTGACACTGAGTGACAGGTTTCAAACTGACCTACCACAAATGTGAAGCAATTGCTGCGGGGTGGATGCCGTTACTCGGTTGGAGTGCAACACATCCGAGAAGGACAAACTCAGCAAGTACCTTGACTTGGCTCACCAGATGCCTGCCACGTGGGATATTGATTGGACGATCAGTGTCCCGATAGGTATTTCAGTTTCGTATAGCGAAGATCTCTCTCTCGCGTCTCGGCTATCAACATCTCAGCATCGCAAGAAGGCTGGGCTGGATTAAGGGTGAGGTAGCAAGATATTAGACGGCAGTGTTCCTGGGCACGGCGCGCATCGTTAGGCTCCTCTGTGCGGTCCCAACCAGAGCCTTGCTCCGCTACTAGCATCTCCCTAGTTTAGGTTTTTGGTAAAATATTTATTATTTTGTATGTGCATTTTTGTAACTTACTTCTTATACTCATCACTCTTTAGCCTAAGAAAAAAATTAAAGAAACATATACCGTTATGTAACTTATAAATTCACGGCATAATCAATAACAGTGTACAATCCTCATGTATATTGTGTATTAAACTCGTATTATGATGTTTGATCTCACTATTAAAAGAAACGAAAACATGGTTGTCTCGCGGCAGTAATTAAAACAAATGCGGCACTGAATCAGCACAACCCACTTCCGAAAGTAAAATACTGTCTGGCAGACAAAGAAGCAGTCCTAGTTGAGGCCATAAAATAATAATAAAAGGATAATTAATCGATTTCAGTACATTACTGCTGGGTAGTCCCCTAGTCGTAGTCGTTAGTGCAATTTCGAGGCCCCTATAGCATTAGCTATTTGATTGCGATTTACCGTGCCCCAATCTCGGATTCAATAAAGTCTCCCCGCAGATATATTTTGACATTTCTATTTGTTAAGACATATGATTATTGGTTAGTAATTGTTTTCTGCGATCAATCGACCGTGAAGCTAGAAGCGGTTCCGATTTTCGGAAACTATATACGAATCGGTTTGGTGATACAGACGGAAAGTCAAGTTCTCCATAATTAACAGTCCAAATGCTGACTGGTCTTGCACACCGCAGATTCTGTACGTGTTTTGTTTTAGATATATGTACATTAAATATGTATTTATCTAAAACTGCACGATTAATTTAATCTCTCAAACATACAGAGTCCCTGTAAATAGGTTCCGTTAGTACCTATCAGATACGAAGGTCTGCTACTACAAACGCATGCGAGAGCAGGACCGTTTATTGCATTAGTATCCGCACACGGCAGAGACAATGTTGTCCTACACGCACCCTTGGAAATAACATTTTGATTTCCTTGGGTTTTTTTACTCCCTTGTTTGCATGAGCTGTTTGTCTTGACGACAGGTCTTTGGGCGGGTCTGATCAAATTTTGTTCAAACATTTTTTCTAATAATATTATTTTCTACAGGAGCAATTAAAGCTCGTGTCAGACGATGGTGGCGGGGGTGTCATGGTGACGGATATATTGACAGACTTGCTCACGAAACACGTCAAAAGCGGTAAGTAGGGTACGAGTTTTCCGAACAGGTAATTTTGTACCGTAACTTACCTTGGTAGTTAGATGTTGCTTGTACTGTTGCATGCTTTACCGCATTGTTGTAGCAGACACGCACTCGATTTGAATAAATATTCGAATCTATGTTTTGAGGCGCCTTCATTTTGACGTATTACACTTTCAATTGATACCGATCAGAGGGGGTTGTCGAAAGAAATGCTGTTCTGTTATCAAAGTAGTCAAGTTTCTAGTCTGCATGACCTTTATTACTTGGATGTTAGTTAGAGTCGGACCATTTTATCTCTTCCAAGCAAATGAACTGTCAAATATATAAAAACCGAATATGGCAATGTTTTGTATCTGTCACAGACGTCAAGTTGTTTATGTGTCTTAAGAAACAATATATCTTTACGTGCGTTAGTTATTTTAAAAATAACTGTTTAACTATGGAAAAACCATATGAAAGTGGTCAGCGGGAACTGCTTTTCCGCATATTCATTAACTGCGATGCTGTAAAGCAACAGCAAGAAGCGATTATCGCTAAAAAGCGGCAATGTTTACATTGCATTAAGTCTTTGGCTGGTAAGATTAACCAATCTTAGTAGGTACTTTTGAATAACACCAATATGGTTTTCGTTAAAATAATGTTCAAGTGAAGCCATTTAGCTTTTAGCAGCCTCTTTAGTGCACTTCTTCTTATCTTAAGAGGAAAATGAAACTCGTTCTAAATAAACTAAAAAAAATAGAACATGTTAATGTCACTAGCAAAAGACAATATCTGTAGAGAATTTCTGTTATGAGTGGTGGGAATCAATGATTTTATAATATTAGAATGGTAGAAATAAGTAGTCATGTTCCATGTACGTACCGCATTATTAGATAGCAATTTCTTGGTGGAGGTGAATGATAGTATATTACTGCAGTGGTAGCGAAACATAGGATTGCCTAAGGAGTAAGTAGCTATAGACGGCCGAGCTTTAGCGATCGCCGTCTCAGCCATCTCAACAAGTAGTGGTAGGTAATAGAAGTAGGCGGGCAATTAGTGATAGTTATTTAACGTATGTAACTTACTTAGGAAAATCAGACATGTCTTTTAAGCGCCCATGGCGCTCTTAGGCGATATGGAGCGACAAAAGGACCCTGGGACTGGTTAGAGAAGACAAACCCATGTTCAGCAGTGGATAACTTTCGTATTTTTTAATGTGTACCAGACATAATACACAAGTATCAAGATTATTTAGTGCCCTATATTCAGTGTTGCCATATACCAATGCACAGTTAAAACATTTAAAATTGGTGGGGTAAAGATATTATAGCCAGACTCTAGTAATAGAAGTACGTAACTAAATAGGAATAGGTCATAAATTTTATTCCTATTTTATTAGACTGGCAGTAATATTACTTGCGGTCATAAACCTTTATAAGTAAATTAAATCTGCTTTGTCTTTAAGATTGACACTGAGTAATAAACATGACATCGTGTACTTGTATCTATTAAATTAAGTTTTATATCGCCTTATTAAGCCTTTGCCTGTCATTGCTAAATCTTTGCCCAACCAAAAACCGAAAAATCTGCCCCACGCGGCACCGTAACCCGACGCCGTGACCCCTGCGGTCGCCTGTAGACACGCGTCTGACACGCGGGCAAACATCAATGTTTTCTAATGAAATCGAGCCACCCGCTTCATTCCGCCCGTCTCCATTTTGTGCAGCTTTGTTTAATAAAAATCACGTCAGTTATCGTTTATCACATCCGATTGAACATATATAATTATAATTTTATTTAAGAATATGTGTTTTGAAACAGCATTTCAGGATTTCATTAGCTCCGGCTTTGTAATAAGATTGTGTAGGTACCTAATGTTACATATGTACCCACAGTGTGTTATCTAAGTTCGGAAAAAATATAATCAAATAAAACTATCTCAAAACCGGTAGTGGAAGTCCTAATAGAAAGCAGTACATATATACAAAACTGTAGGAAGTACATATAATGTCACGTTAAATATGTAGGTGCGTATAATGCATTTTGGACATAAAGTAGACAGTTTGAGCAAAATAACAAGTGATATAAAAAAAAAAAACACTGCGCCGTTTCTTTGAAAAAAGGAACGCGTAAGTTATTCAGGTTACACTAAGTAACTGTTTTCGAAAGGAAAAATATAGTTGGTGTACAATCTCTTTGAACAATCAGTCCATGTTTTTTATTCAAATCGCTCAGCGAAACATCAAGAGAACCATGAACAAGGATGCGTTGTTTTCCAACCTGATTTTGTATACGACATCGGCATATAAGATATATTACTTTTTACACTTTTGAGACGCACTTGTAATTGTAATCCACAACAATCCACTGGTAACAGAGTTAAGATCCTGTCAAAGCAAGATAATGCTTCTCAATCCATCGTTCTTCTTCCGATGTAAATATTCAATCCTTTTCAAAATGATTTTTCTTGCATCGTGGTGGATTGTTTTTGGCATTATTATGGTCACTTATTGTACGCACTTGCATTGCGACTGCTGCGCCACCACTTCAACGCCTTTTGACGGACACGGACCATTGGGATATAAAGAGATTGTTCTCATTCATTTTCTATTTTCCTTACGCGGAAATAGAAAGGCGACATTTAAAAAAAAAACGGTCAAGTGCGAGTCTGACTCGTGCACCGAGGGTTCAGTACAAACTTTCACTTATTCTGACTTAACTTGCCGCTTGAGTTAATTTGCCTCTAGTATCTATGGGGCACATACAAATGAGAGGCAAACTTAACCAATCCGGGTTATCCAAACATGATTTTTGGTGATTAAAAAAAAAGTAAGGCAGATAGATATATGGTAATAATTTTCGTGTAATATTCATATTAAATTACATAATTCCAGAAGCCCTTCATATGATATCCTACTTGACCTAGTGAGTAGTACTTATAATGTTTCCTTTGGAAGACATGTGGGCTGATCATGTTTATGGATATTCCAAATTTCAAATAGTTAGCATAAGTCGGTATTGAGGCGGTCTAATAGTCGGACAGACAGACGGAGAGACAGACACACAGAATCGGACCATAAGGGTTCCTTTTTTACCTTTTTGGTACGTAACCCTAAAAATGGGGTAAGTGAGGGAAAGGGGACTAGATTTCAAATGGGATAAGTCACCAGCATCAATATCTGCCATAACAAAGCGCGCGAAAATATCTGACACCTCCTAACGGGCCTAGAAATAAAGTCGCGTCAGATATTTATGCGCATTTTGCTGCGGCAGATATTAATGCTGGTGACTGTACCGGTTGTGCATGAAAAAGAAAATTTCTTCTGACGGCAGTGATAATGTAGAAAAATAACACTTACGTAAAATTAGCTTTGTGTGCGTTACACATCGAAAATAAATCTTGTGCTCTCTATTTGGATTAGTATAAAAGAAATCCGAATAAAATAAACCTGTCACGTATTGGCCGGATCGGCGGCCCTTGACTCGATGGCTCTCAGGGATGTGAAGCTAATAGAATACCTCTTCGTTAGTTGCCGAAATTAGCAGTTAGTGGCGAATAAATGGTGATTTGTTACGTTCAAAGTTATTTATTTGCACTATTGTACTAATTTTCTCTCATGAAATGATAGTTACCGTCATTAATTCGCAGCAGGTATAACTATATCGATTTGTATCATGTTAAATATTGACTTTATTATTTGATATCAATTTAATCTTAATACAGGATTCTATTCGTTTCTGAGAAGAAGAGACACGTAAACAGACAGACGGAACTAATCTATAAAACGTTCAGTCTAATTTGTCTTCAATTCATCTCTAAAGAACTCTAAAATAATACATAGTAGGTACTAATGGTGTATTGCAGCTTTTTAAAAGCAGTTGTTACACAGTATCCTTAGGGTTAATTTACTATTTTGGTGTGTCCGATTTTTAATTCGTGGAATGATTAATCACCGAGACATTATTATTTATTTATTACCTACACACGTAATCATTTATTTTTAAAAGGTATATTTTCACAATTCACCAACTCAGGCCCTCCGCAGCCTGTGACCCGCGACCGGCCGAAAAGAATATGTTTGGGCACAATAAACTCGAGACACAAATAAGCTTTTATGTGCCCTGTGTAACTGACCGTGGACAACAAACAGCGAGTGTTTGTCGAGCGCCCCCGCTCGGGACCATTGCTAATGGCCGAAGAAAATTTATAGTTCGGTGGATATTCCAACTTATCTAACGTTACGGGTGGCGAAAAATGACGCTATGAAAAAAGATGAAGCTTCGATGCTGCGCTAGTATTACCACTGCTAAAGTTAACTACGACGATAGCTAAATTATTGTACAGTCGCCTACGAATCTGGCATTCCCCGGCTCGAATCCCGGCAATCCATACTCATATTATAAATGCGCAAGCGTGTCTGTCTGTCTGTCTGTCTGTTACCTCTTCACGCTTAAACCGCTGGACTGATTTGGATGAAATTTGGTATGAAGATAGTTTGAGTCCCGGCGAAGGACATAGGCTACTTTTTATCCCGGAAAAATAGCCTTAACAGCGATAAACAAATTTAAGGCGGACGAAGTCGCGGGCAGACGCTAGTGGTAAATATAGGTAAAATCTTAAGACAGGCCCTTAGGTATTAACATGTCCGTATAGACAATTTTCGGTTTCGGTTTAAAGATCTTTATTTCTCAAAAAGAATAACAATAATTCACTTACTTGAGAAAAACATATCATGCATAAATTGTTATAACCTAAACTAGTGAGCGTAAATACATTTCTGTTTTTTCGCATTTTACAGTCCATATTAGAAGAAATTACACAATTATCATTCATCGATATCGTATCATGCGTCCCATATCATTTCTGTAAATAACGTTAAGTTTTTTTAATTATAGGAACTATAGTGAAGTAATAAGTGAATGATAAAAAGGGTGAATGGGTAGAAATTCCAGTGGGAAAAATGTGAATGGAAAAGTTTCCTACTACAGGAATTAACGAGTTTTGGGAAACGATCAATTAGAATTTTAACTCGCATAACCCTCTCGTTATCGACAACCTAGATACTCGTAGGTTACAGCTATGTTTCGGGTAACTATAATTGGAATAATCTGCTCTTTTAAGAAATAACGTATGAAGCTTAATGCAGTCGTAGGTATGTTTTTAGCCCCAGATGACCCACAAAGTTACACATACCCTCCACCGAGTAATTGGAGTATATTTGACTTACCATATGAATAAGGTCAAGTAAATCAATAAGTTTCTGTCAAAAATATATAGCATTTTTGTGACAAGCATTTAGTATCGACTGTTATTTTTCTTGGAATATCCGTTAATTACTCATAGAGATGATTCTAAAGAGCTCAAATTCGGTGGGATTATTTTATTTTATTACAGAGTTCCTCAGATCTGATCAATGTTGTCATAATATTTATTTCCACCTAACTTACATAAGTATGCCAAATTTTAGCTTAGTCGGAAACTGGAGAGTAGGTCAGACTTGCAGTATTTGACCCACAGATACTAAGCTACTAGCACGGCAAGTTAAATAAAAGCTTGTTAAAAGTGTAAGCCCACTCACCTGGTTGACGAAGATGCGTGTGCGCGTCGAGAGAAGACTTGGACATGGCGGACAGCGAGTTCGTGCCATAGCCTGTAACAAACGACCAGACACTGTTAACTTCTTTAACATCCGCGCTGACCAATTTACACACGACTCATCAGGCAAACGACAACAATGTAGATGAAAAATCAGAGTTTAATCTAAGTAGTAATTGTGACTCAGACTATAATTGAGCAAAGTTTTATTTTTATTGGTGCTTTTATACATATTGTAAGTTTTAGCTTAAATTAAAACATTTAAATTTTTATAGTAAAAGAAAAGCGTCATAGCTCAGCGACCAAGCTCCTTTAAATAAAGATTTAAAAATACATACAAAACCAGGGACACGAAACATGTAGGTTTGTAATTTGTTTTTCAACACACTTGCTCGTAAAGTGGCTCTTACCTAACCGTTTTTATGGCTGTAATCCACAGCATTAAGCGCGCGTGTTTATTACACTAATGCCTTTTCATTTCAGTTTTTTAAATCGTCATTACAGAGTTTTATATGGAAAGAATAATAGAAAATAATAAATCAAATAAATCTAATGTGGTACTTGTAATAAAGACCCAATTTCAATAAATTGTATAGTTTTTATTTGTATTACATAAAAAAATGTATAAGGGGGTAAACGAGCAGACGGGGCACCTTAAGGTAAGTGATCAGTGATCATAGTCACCCATAGACCATTGCAACACAAGAGGAGTCACAAGAGGATTGCCGGCGTTTTTGGTGGGAATCCGCTCTTTTCTTGAACGTCGCATTAATCCGGAAATACTGCAGGTGACAAGTTATTTCACAGGTCAGTCGTACCAGGCAGGAAATGTAAAACGCACAGTTGTGGACTGCCAACCATCTAAGCGGTGGGGATTATTCCAGAACATTCCTCGGAGCACTCCCCGTTATATACAAACAATAGAAAATATAGAGCGATTTATTTAGTTTATTGAATTATTAATATTTGGCTGTTGATGACATAGCCTTTGCCTCATAGTGATCGGATCTAGGATGCAATTTGGGGTGAACGACCTCAAACTTTATGCTTAGCATGAATGTGACTCGGGATTTCCCGGGATTTTGGGAAATGGGTGATTTGATTGTTAATAATTAATAACTTTTGTCGAGGGTTAAACTACATAAATTTAATAATTTTACTATGTGTATTGCAAATAAATATATTTGAAAATGAAGATGTTCGCTATAGATCATTCATTTTACATACTTATACCTTAAAAAAATATTTCAATTCTTATAATTTAGACTTTTATTTACAATCAAATCCTCCTCAATCTTTCCATTCTGGGCTCTAAAAAATACTTTATATCGCTAAAATCTATCACTAGAAGGCAAAAAATAAAAATAAATAAATAAAAAAAGAACCGACTCAGGGTTGGCACCGACTTCAAAAGGTGATTCAAATGTGATCCGTACCGTATATAAAAGATTATTTTTGGCTTTTCAGTTTATTTTGAAGTCGGTTCTTTTTTATTATTTACATTTGTTAATCGATTCCTTCTCATCATCATCATTTCAGCCATAGGACGTCCACGGCTGGACAAAGGCATCCTGAATAGATTTCCACACGAGCCGGATAGCTGCGGTTGCCGGTACGCGGTCTCCACTCGAGAACCTTTCTGCCCCAACGGCCATCGGTTCTTCGAACTGTGTGCCCTATCCATTGCCACTTTACTTTGGTTACCCTTTTAACATCTAAGATCGATTTAATAAAAGAAGTTGATATAAAGGTAGGTAGCAAAAAGACTCGCGGGATTGTAAGTCATATTCATATGTCATATCCAATGCTTCATCGAGATATGCTGACATCGATACTACACGCTGCTGACCACTTAATCTATCTATCAATCAGCCACGGATGTCCACTGCGGAACATAGGCTTCCCCTTTAGTTCGCCTCAGGGTGAAATCCTAGGTAGACCGCATCCACCGACTCCCAAAATTCTTTTTATCGCCATCTTAGTATTAAGCGTCTTATTTGAAAAAACAATGTCCACGACTTCTACTGAATAATTGGTTTACAATTGCCTTCAAAATGAAACCGGTCCAGGCGATGGTACCTATTATGTTTGAGGTAAGTTAAAATGCGTTGTTACATTTATACTAGCTATGCTATGCTTGCTGCATGGTTTATGTATATTAATCTGATATAAATTTAAACGTATTTAGCTGATTACTAAAAGTATAGGTAAGTATTATACTACAGCTCATAAAAATAGCGTATCGCGAGTTTATGAACTTTGTTTTCTAAATCTTCCATCTGGCGTATCACATAAGATAATCATACCCACTACGTTTTTATTTTAGCTTTAAATTCTTAAACTTAGATAAATTGAAAGCAGTTTCAGAGTATCAATAGAGTAATCTCGAACTATTCGTAGATAACATTGGCCATTTGTACCAGCGAACAATGCTTCTGGCTACGAGGGACGATGTTTTTTTAGTAAATTGCACCCTGTTCCCTCTGCTATAGAACATATTTTGAAGTAGAAGTATATGTGGAAGAATTAGATTGTCTCTTTGAAGTCTGCAATCAGATTTCACGCGTTGTTAGTATTGGAGCAACATGCTGCAAGGTTCCTTTGATTTGGGTGTTTTTTTGATTCCATGTTTCTCGGTCTCTGATTTTAGGGGTCCTGCGTATGGTAGCGGACAGCGGGGGATTTGCGTGAAACATTGAATTTTAGTGAAGTGAAATAGATTTTTTTATTACTATGGAAAATATTGGTGTATGTATGATACACTTTTGTAACTAATGCGTTCGAGTAACCGAAATCCTTAGGCATTTTTGAACGCGAGGCACGCATCTCTCAGCTCTATCATTCGAAGAAACACTTTCTAACAATATGTTTTTTTTTATGAAACCATTTATGCATTGGTGAACCTAAATGCTCACTGTCTATTACTAGTAATTGCACCCTCAGTGGCGCATGAAGGCGACCTCCATACGACATCAATCATGCGAAACACAATACCTAGTTGTGATAGCGACCACGCACCGTGAAAGCACTATCAACTATCTTTACCAACCACATCGATGTTGGACGCATTAAGTTTCGTGTGTAGGTATAAGTGTTCGACTTTTAATAAATGTTAAAGACATTAGGGGTAGGTACAGTCAGCAGCAGAAGTAGCTAAGCGCACCAAGCGCGCTCAAAATTATTTGCGTACGACTCTATTGTCATGAAAATAACACCTGTTTGCTACTGACTGTATGTTATGGCGTCTAAATAGGATTAGTCTGTTGCACACTTTTATTAGTGAATAGAGGAACTATTCAATATGTGCATTGATGAGCAGCCAGAAGGTAAGTAAATAACAAAACCTTTCATATGCTACTATGGCGATGAACTACTTATAGCTAGCTAGGTACTAGTGGTTGACCATTTACGATAGTATTAAAATTTTCCGCTACTTTCTGTTTTTCCGCTACTTTCTTTGTTAGAATAATCCGAGTCCACGCGTAAATAGAGTACCAGTAGTTGACCGTTAATAATATCGAGTTTGAACGCTATGTGTTACGTAAATAACAATATGAAGACTGTTTGAAGCGTAAAAGTTCCTTCATGGCTAATATTAAAATCGTCTCTGCATTTGATCACTAAATAAATCAAGTGTGCATATTGTTCAATTTTGTCTACAGTATGTAATTGTTGGAATACGAGTATGTACCTAATGCCTGTATGCGGTAAAAAGTAATAATTAAGGCACAAACCGTTTCAACAAACATAACTGTAATTAATGGACATTTAGATTTGCAAATCAGTAAACCACAAATTATTCTAGGCGTGATTGCAAACAGATAAACAATTGGCAGCCGTCGGCGCCGGCCCTTTAAAAACACAAATTGAAGCCGTGAGGGCCCGTCACCGCCACAAATTAAATTCTCATTACGCTAGATCAAAGGATGCTCGTGCCAAAACTATTTGTCAAAGGCGACGACTGGAATGGACTGCACAAGCATGCCGAGCTGAAATGAAATCCACCGCAAATTGAAAACATCCCCGCTTTGTACTTTAATGAGATGAATATATATATATATATATGTCTTTAATAAACTATTGATGTCGTGGGTTAAACGGTTGGTAATTTTTTGTCTTTAATTTTTCACATTGGTTTTGGCAAAGAAAAATAAGCGAGTGATTATTCATGGTTTAGATAACGTGTAAAATAATTATATGTAGATAGACAAGTTGTTATGCAATGTCGAAACTTATGTTGATAGATATTTTAAGCTGTTTTATTATATTTTTACATTTACTGTTTAATTATATTTTTTAAATGTAGTATTTTTGGAATGAATCTCAAATCCATTTGAAGTGTTACTTAAAGCGCTCCCGTTTTTAAATTGAACTGAAACGAAATGAAATCTCTTTTTAGCTCAGCTCGTGTATTTTACGTATAATATTCTCCGCGTTCGCGCTTCACAGAATGCAAAACAATAGGGTGCTCAGAGTTTCCCTCCGACTGCCTCTGGCGATTTTCCTTGTCTTGCATCCTTCTCCACTTTTCAGGTAGTTTGTAAGAGCAAGCGAGACAGAGAACGGTAGATGGGAGCCACTTTCAGCTAATTTTCGCCGTCGCCGCTAGCTTCGTCTCATTTTTGCTCGAAGCCGCGGGAGTGCGATGAGTAAAAATATCCTCTTTGCCATAAAAAGCAATGAGTACCTTTATCTCTGTATTCAGTGAAAGAAGTATATGAATTATGCTATAATTTGATAAATGTACACATGGATTGGTGAAGTTAGTAAATTATTATGCAATATTAATTTCCTTTTTATAGTAATGCTCTTTTAGTCACGAAAACTGAAAGACTCGCACGGAATAAATGAAATAAGCTTGCCACGCGGGCAGTGTCGTTTGGAAAAACTATAGCTTGCAACATACGAGAAAAGATCGATACTTTGGCTTTACTTATAGCATAATTTATATCCAGGGTGACACCAAAAAATACCCGTAAAGCCGAAAGTCTATTGGCAATATTTGCAAACCGTATTATGACCATAAAAAAGGAATTGAGACAAAACATGAAACGCAACCCGTAATTTACAGTACTAATAAGTTAAAGTAGGTATATGCTCGAGGTTCTCAATTTCTGACGAATGAGAACAAATATAAGAATTAGTCTTTAAGTCGTGAAAGGTTAATGTTAGATTTATTGAAATGCCTAGTAATTGACACTGTATTTTTTCTTGTATATTTTTAAGACTTTAGCGCTCTAATCAATTGATTACAAACGATTTTAAATATTATTACCAATTATATAGACTATGCAATAAATAGTTATTATCTTCTGTAAAATAATATGAACATTCAGTTTCAGTGTCGTGATTATTTCCAAGCTATTGGTGTTAGTACATTTTTTTTGTTTTAACGAATATTTTATTTTGTATGAGGAATAATGGAACACGTTGTACAATCATTGTGATTGATCATATATCACGTTTCATTGCAACGCCAATTCCTTCAAAATCTAAAATAATGATAAATTGAAATTTCCATTTCATTAATGAATCATTAGCGTTTAATGCGTCAGCACACCACCTCACAAATCTCGGCAAATAAGCACCGTTTAGTTTAAATAACGCTATAGGTCAGTTAATTTTAGTTCATATCGTACGTCCAGGGGGAGCAGGGCTACGGGGGGTTACTGTTTTGGGGAACTATTCCGACATCGATCGCTCTGCCTTCTTACAATTTTATTGAACTAAATTTTTTACTAGGTATACATATGTTTCAAATATGGAACTGTAACCGAGTATGATATAAGTTAGATGCATATTTCGTGTTTATTATTTGCTTTAGATATTATGCGCGTTAAGAACAACCGAATAGATTCCTTGTACTTTAAATAAACGTTTTACGTGCATAAGGATGTTGTTACAAAAATAAGTATTCTACTAAGTAAACAAGAAACATCAAAATTTGCGTCTAAGAATGATACGATGCTTTTTAGTTGTGGCAATATATTAATATTGTAACTAAAGTAAAAAAAAAGTTATTTTGATATTAAATTTTTCATCATTTTTTTGAACTACTCCAGTGGGAAAACAAAACAGGAAACATACGATTATTAAAAATAAACGCTTAGACATTATAAAGTGGTTTGAGAATCGGCGCCTAGTATTATCGTTCCCCACAGGGCGCGGCGACTAAATCATTTAGAACTTTTGGGCGCGTATTACGTCGTCACGGGTTGACGCGAGTCTCCCGGGGACTATAACGACTTATCATTATTATCCTGTCCTAGATGCTGTTTAATTCACTGTTAATCACCTTCTAGTTTTAAAATTAGGTGTATCACCACATCCAAGCGAATTAACACAGCAATTCGGAATTTTATAGGATCTTTAGATCATTTTTGGCACGACTAAGATTTGTTTACCAAATATCTTAACAGTGTTTGATAGACAAGGCACAAGCAACACCCATAGCATAAAATTTAAAATTTTAATATTTTGCTCAAGAGTAGAAATAAATTAATCCGTGGAGACGAGCACATTATAGGATGAGTTTTATAGAAAATATTCCCCTGAATGCAGCCAATATTAAAAGTCCAGCTATACTAATTGAAATAAACTATTTTAAAAATATTTGAAAACATAACGTTTAGAACCTATTAGTTAAAACGGGATTATCTTCAATTTCGTTTTGGACAAATATCGAAGTTGAGAGCAGGGATTGGCGACAATGCGTGCCGAGTGAAGCATGCGATGCGATAATGGAGTCCCTTTGCTCCGCTCGCTGCGCTATATGATGATAATCATCAAAATATTGCATCACTTACCGAAATATTGTAAGTGTCAATCAAAGAATTAGGCGGGTATTGTTGTGCCGCCCGCCGCGTGGCGCGCGCGCGCCCGCCGCGCGGCGGACCTCGCGTGTTATAATTTTAGGGGCCATTGTTTTGATTTTTACGCTGAATATAAAATTGTACATGACATGGTTACGCGTTTTACGATTGAACGCACTGAAACTGTTAAAAACTACGTTGCATAAATATTATAGTATTGATATTCATGAAATCTGCATTTTGTGCTAATAACAAGCTACAACATACTAACCCGTGTTATTTTATTTCTCGCATTAAAAAAGGAAATGTGATGAGAAAATATTATTCTTGGTTAGGTTATTTCCATTTTCGTAAAACTAGCATTACCTACTTACAGGTTACAAGCTAACATAAAATGGAAAAAAATAACTACAGGTAAGAGCAAATAATTAATTTAGGCACCTAAAAAATGTATGACACCCTTCCTTGTCAACTGCCGTACATTTAACAATACTTATTTAACTTGTGTGCTATGTGTTAATAGTGATTAGGAATACACAATGAATCTTCATAGCTTGATAGTATAAATAATAAGTATCTGTTACCTTGTGATCCCTGGGACGATGCATGTGTAGACCAAGTGCTTTTGTATGATGCATCTGAAAAATACAATAATGTATATGTATTATGGAATCAAATTTAGATGTTGTGAAATTATGAAAATAAAATATTTTTCGTCCGTATGATTAGATTATGTCTAAATAAATAAATATATATATATTTATTTAATAATTTATGTAATATATATATTTAGAGTTTAAATTATTCTGAACTCGATGTATATGTCTGTGTAACATTTAATTACATAAGATAATACATGTACCTATCTGGTTCGTGAGTTCTTATTTAAAAAAAAAGTACTAATAATAATAATCAAGAATTGTAATATTTCACATAAGCCCTCTTTTTTTTTCAGCGCAGTCGGGTAAAAAGTATCCTATAACCATGTGGATACCTACCCGTGTACCAAAAGTAGTTGAAATTAGTTTAGCCGATTTGGCGTGATGAAGCCACAACGACACATACGATACGACACATATGTATGTGTCATTTGATCTTTATGATATGATAAGAGTATTTTTAAAGCTGCACGAGCTGTTATAAAACAGCAAAGCGTAAATATATATAATCATAAGAATAATCCTAAGAAAATTTGCTCGGTAGCTGAAACCTATTTAGAGAAACTTGGGACGCAAAACAGTGTTTACATATTCACATTACATTTCTTCCAAATTGTTAAAGCCCTTTCCAAGATACCAATTACATAATATACATACAAGAATTGCTCGTTTAAAGTACCGAATGGGATTATAGAGTTGCATACCTACATAATTCATCTACTCACAATTTTAAATCATCTATGAGACCATGCCTTAATAATGAATGGGTCGTTGTTGTATCATACCATTATGTATCAATTTATTTGTGGGTTCGCACACTTCACTAAATTATTGTCCGTATCCACTACTGTATCATTATTTTTATGATTCTATACACAAATGATACAACCTAAACATACATAATACAACATTACACAAGCTCCAACTGTCCATTCCTTTGTCTATCCTACCTTTACAAGGTAGGTGTAGGTAATCCCGCGATTTTAACGATGTACCAACGGTATTTTGCTTGTCTTTTTATAACTCCTCCTTCATCCGGGAAAAAGTAACCTTTGTTGATCTAACGCATCACTATTAAATCATAACTCATCGCTCTGTTGTTGCGTTATAGCAGGACAAACCAACAAAGACACGATAGCACAAAAATTGGGAAAAATAAAATTACTTCCATTTTGAATCGTATCGCCATGAAAAAACGTTAAATTGGGTCACCTTTGTATCCCATGGTTCTATTGCTGATAGGGTGAGAAAAAAATAAAACGATTCAGCCCTCACAATATTCACACTATTCATATGCTTAATATGTATAAACTAAAATAAAAAAAATCGGCCAAGAGCATGCCGAAGAGCTCAGTGTAGAGTTCCGCAGCAGTTCATACGAAAAAATGCACACTACAGGTGAAAATAATGCTATATGAAAAAGTGTTCTAGCAAAAAAGCCTATCTCCACGGCACTTAAGTCCCTTTATTGAGAAGTGCCGTTTTTCGGCAATAACTCAAAAACGGTATATCTGATTTTGTTGCAAACAATTTTTGTTGAAAGCATTCATTAATCTTTGTAATTCTCGGGTTAGAAAATAGTGAGGGGGGGGGGGACAATTTTTCGAAAGAGTCCACTCGAAAAACAATCATGTTTTTAGAAACCTTAAAATGTTTTTAAAAGATCTGTTGATATATGCCGTAATGATATGGAATGTCCACCTCGACTTTTTAAATTGTATTATCAACTATTAAACTAAGTAGCGGCTTACACAAGACACCTTATACTCAAAATTTACTCAATGTGCATTTTCTAGTTATTAAGTAAAATGCCTGTGACATACGGTATTTCAATCATGTTCAAAATAATTTTCATTGAAAGTATTTATTAAGTTCTATCTTTACACATTGAAATTTGCTGAAAAAATGTTTTATCAGTTTCGGTTAGATGTATGGAGTATCTCCCCTAGAAATATATTTCCTTTTTATTTAACTAACAAACTAAGTACCGGCTTGTACAAGACCCCTATACTCCGAATTTCATCAATATACATCATGTACTTTTTGAGTAAAATGCATGTGACGTACGGACGGACGGATGGACGAACGGAGATGACGAAACTATAAGAGTTCCATTTTTTCCATGTTGGCTACGGAACCCTAAAAAGCATACCTACACTCATTCTTAAAAATAATGCTTAACTCTAATTTATTTATTTATCGAATTGATAACGATGTTAGATATACTGTAACTTATATAAATATAACCATAGCTCTGATTACAACACTTATCATCACAATATTGGATGCTTCATACGGATACTGAGTTCATTATGTATTCTATGACTGAGTTTATTATAGGGGTGTTTTCAACATACAAAAAAATATTGAGCAGGGCGCCTCAACTCAACGAATAGTAAGGTCGTTCAAGAGAAGAAAAATGACATCAACCCTTTGTTTTGTATTCCCATAGTTTTTAAAAAGTAACGATATACACAGATATTTGCAATAACATCCAAAAAATACTTACAAATGTATATTTCCCGAACCCGGGACCTGTGCATAGTAGGTACAGACCAGGTACAAACATTTTTTATAATTTCATAGTAATATATAAGATTAAACGTACCCCCTTCACTGGTCACCAGCCATTTTTTGCGAACTTGACATAAACGTTTACAATTGGCGCAAGTACAGATTTTGAAACTATTTACACATATATTTATATACCTACGCGTTTTAAAAAACAGTTTTCGCAGAGTAATTTAAAAATAGGCTAATATTTGCACGTCTTTGAGTATATATATATATTTTTTTTGGTGGGCTGTTAGTATGTCTATGTGCATATGTCATTGTAGCCACATCATAACAAAACGGCTCCATCGATGTTAACCATGTTTGGTACAGGGATAAACGGTAGGTAATAGTCGATTATACTTTTTGTCGAAGTGATTTTTCCCTGTGGGCAAAGTAATTATTATAAAAATGAAATTATCTTAATTATAAAAAATTGAAGATTTTTTCATAAAAATAAGTGAACGTATTTGAAGGTCGCCTTAAACGCCTCGACAGATTATAATTATTTTTGCTACACGGGTAGCTGGATAAATATGATATATAGGATACTTTTAACCCAAATACGCTGAAGCAAAAAAAAGAAGATATTTTATTCTTTTTCCTTCTTATAAATTGCGGGCACCTCTAGTATTATATAAAAGAATTAAATAGCCTCTTAACGATTCATAACTTTTTTATTTGACTAGGTATGAATGTATTCGATGCTATGTAAGACATGTACTAACCAATGACCGTGAGCAAGGAAGCCAACCTTAGCCATGATTCAAGATCATCGGTTCAGTCGTTTGAAAATTAACAGCTTTTTTCAGACATGTCGAGGGTTTTTAAAGATACTAGTTGAGCAAAATATGAATTGCGTCTAAAGAATAATAATTAATAATTCTAGTCACAACATTTATAAAACAATTTTATATCCGAGCACGCAGCGGAGATATATAAATAATAAACATTTCTGTGCCTTAGCAAAAATATCGAGGGTCAAAATGCTGAAACAGCAAATGGCTTCAAATGACACAAGGAGGCATTACAGGCTCGAGGTGGTGAGCTCTCAGAGGTGTCAATAGCCACGAGGGGCCGCGAGCACTCTCAACCCTCTCCGAAGCCGACGGTGACGGCAATTGCCGTGAGCCGCACATTTTGCCGTAATCGGCGCTCTAGAAGCCCACATGTCAATATTCGACGATTACATTTTTCACAGATCTCTGTATACTCGTAAACAATGGACTCATGCCGATGATAATTATCACAATTAGGAATGCGAATATTTGTATCACTATGATACTACTGTTATGTATACAAAAAACATGAAAGTTAACGGCATTACAAGAGGCCTGATGACGGGGTAAGAAAATGTAATTCTAATTAATCCGTCAGTTAGATAATAAATAGTATATTACTGCAGAGGCCGGGAAAAGTCATTTCGTGGATGAGTTCAATAGATACGAATCCACGAAATGACATTCCTGCCGAGGCATGTGTACTGCTTTTCTCCAAATATGCGAGGAAATTTGACACATGTTTACGTAACTTATTTTCGTATAAATAACACCTCAGACAATCTTTGACAAAATGAAATGCACGTTCCCGCCTTATTTTTTTTAAGGATATTTTAGTTAAAAGTTTTGGGTCCGAATTGTATATTTGGTTCCACATGAAATATAGTAATGAAAATAAGTAAAAAGAAAACCCATAGCAATAGTTAAAATAACTATATACATTATTACTTTTAGTTGAATCGACAATTGCTAAACGCACAACATTAATAAAAACATACCTTTGCTACAAAATATGTATCAGTCCCAGAAGATCATTAAGACATAAACTGTATTATGATTTGGACGCAATAATTGTTGTTCTTTTTTTTCTATTACTATTGGCATTCACCATGGATTAACTAAACGCAGAAAACAATGAAAGTTTTCTTAAATCTTGGTTTTTGTACGTTACTATTGGCTGTATGATGAATTTTCAAAGTCTTGGACGCAATTAAAAGTAAAAACCTGCACAATAATGTACACTTCCCGGGCCTGTCCAGGAAGTAATGCCACTTTTTTTTTAATTGATTATCGTATCAACGTAAATAACGATGGACTTCGCGGTGTGTTTTTACTACATTAATGGGAACATTTCCGAGCAAGTTGGAGAAAAAAATATTGAACACGTATTTTTTGTATTTTACAAAATAATATAAAAACACTTAGATAAATCGTATTAAAGTTTAGGAGTCGTCACTCCTAGATAAGCTCTGTACCTAAGAGTGACGTCATGCGACATTTGGACTCAATGTATCGCCTTTATTATTTGATTACGTACTCGTAAAAGAAGAAAAAATACGTATACAATATTTTTTATTATTAACATTTAGTCATCATCGAGCTGCGCATTTTGCTGTAATCGGCGCTTTAGAGTTCCATACGTCAATATTCGACAGTTAAATCGATCACAGGTCTCTATAAACCATAAAGCTGATTTCGCTTTCAAATATTCTACCGATGTCGCTGATCATTCTTACTAATATCATTACTAAGATCGTAAATGCAAAAGTGTCTTCGTTGGTTTATTGTTTTACCCTTCTTTAACGCGATAAAGGCACAGTGGCTTACTTTATGCATATATACTCGTAGGCAGAATACAGGCTTGAGACTAAATACTTTGCCCCTAAACGAATGAACCGATTAATGATTTCTTTATTTGTAAGTCGACTTGACGGAGAGTATTCTTAGCTATGATTTAAGAAAATGGGTGAACCAAGTTTTTAGGCACGTCCACCATGTTTCTACTTTTTGCTATTTAAAAGAAAATTACAAGAACATACGATGTCTGCTGTTGTTACTTGTTGTAGCGTTCCTTACTCAATTAATTATAGCGTGAAACTACATGACAGAGGTATTAAAAAATATTAATTTATCTTCAATATTACCGGTTGCCCTGCGGAAGCTAACGTCTCCCGATTTTGTATGAAAATAGTGGTTTGTACCCTGGACAACCATGTTTTCTGCTAGAATACGTTTTTGCGAAATGCAACATTTATATTCAAATAGACTGTATATATGGCTATAAGATCTTTTAGACTTTATTAATTACACATGTTGCGCTAACTAAAACGAAAGAAAGCCAAGGGACAAGAAAAAGGTGATAAACCCAAATATGTTCAGTCGTTTGAAGATCATCCGCGTTAGCGTCGCGGGTTTTATCACTCCAATTATTACTTGTTACCATTGTGAGGCTACATGAAAAAACAATAGGAAAACTTACAATCAAACTGTATTGTTGTAACCGGGATAACTATCGACATGGTTATTTTATAAAGGCACTAGCTTCTGCCCGCGACTTCGTCCGCCTTAAATTCGTTTATCGCGGATAAGGATAAGGATAAGGGCATTTTTTCGGGATAAAAAGTAGCCTATGTTCTTCCCCGGTACTCAAACTATCTCCATACCAAATTTCATCCAAATCGGTTCAGTGGTTTAAGCGTGAAGAGATAACAGACAGACAGACAGACACACTTTCGCATTTATCATATTAGTATGGATATGGATAGTATGGATTAGTATGGATTTACGGATCTGTAAACAAATAACCGGAATGATGTAAAACGGGCCTGGTTATTATATACTTTTAGCCGCATCTAAATCTAGGCAAGCAGATTTTCCTGTAATGGTAACACTCGTTTGAAGTTTAATTGTGTAACGTTAACTAAATCAATTTACTTGACTTATATTTTTACGAACTATGATATAATCAGCTTCATTCATAGGTATTTATGTTGTAAGTCTCATTCGTATTTAGGAAGTAGGTACCCACTGCCGCGCAGATGTAATTTGAAAGTTCTCCTTAAGCCGACATTGTATACTTATAGGTCTTCCCGCGACTTACCTATAAGTACTTGTAATCTGCACCGCCAACAATCACGTAATATTGAAATAAAACAATTTAACGGATTATATCGCGTATATTATCTCACTTTAGTTCCCGACGTTTCGGAAGCTTTCCAGCTTTCCATGGTCACGGGAGGACTGGAAAGCTGGAAAGCTTATACGCGATATAATCCGTTAAATTATTTTATTTCAATGAGTAATAATCGCGGAAACAGAAGAAAATATTAATCACGTAATATATTTTTTACAGTTAACATTTTGCATATTTTACAGGAGAGGGTTTTAAAGTTTTAATTCTACAAATAAAACATAAGTTATGTGTAGTGGGTCTAAAGAAATGTGTTTTGTGTGAAATTTTAATAGCTTCTTACAGTATTACGGAATAAACTTTAATGTGACACCATAATAGAAAATATAACAACAGGAAAGAATGCCCTCCGGCCGCGTGCTGGTTCGACAGCCTTGTCTGACATGTCGGAGGACTAAGAATTTGAAATCCTCGCTGTCCAACCACTCAAAAAAATCCATGAAGCGACACTCGATGTTTAGTTTAAAACCGCAATATCAATCAATTAATCAATAAATCAAAATATGCTTTATTCAAGTAGGCCTAGGTACAAGCACCTTTTGAATTGTCAGTTACATTAGAGAAGAGTTTGCTGGGAGACATACAATATGATCCAACATTTGTTGCAAGGATTAGCGAAAACCTAGAAAAAACTAATCGATATTGATCCAAAAGATAGTGGAATTATTGGGGATCTTTTGTTGGGGTAAAAAACTTGGCAAACATTAACGTTTTAGTGATTAACAACAACAACAACAACAACAATTCTTTATTGCACACCAACAATAGAAGCAATACAATAGAGCCTTAACATAAAATAGGTAAACAATAGGCGGTCTTATCGCTAAAGAGCGATCTCTTCCAGACAACCTTTGGGTAACGGAAATGACATAAAATAGCTAGAAATGAGTAGGTGGTGAGATAAGATTACATATAATACAAAAATAAATAAAAACAAACAAACATATAAATATACTAAACATACATACTACTATAAATATATATATATATATATATATATATATATATATACAAAGTAAGAAAGAAAACTATGATACAGTTGACATCAAAGTGATTAGAAAAACAGAAGCAGAAATAAAAATATAAATTATGGGAGAGATAAATAATGATCCTTTAACTTAGTTTTAAAAATAGGCAATGACTTCGCTTGCCTTAAATCGAGTGGAAGAGAATTCCACAACACAGTAGCCCGGAATGTAAAAGAATTTGTATAAAACTTTGACTTTGATGATGGAACAGCTAGAAGACAGTTTTGAGCGGACCTTGCTGATAGAAGATAACTAAAACGTTCTTTGAGATAGCGGGGAGTCGCACGATGAAAGAGTGTATTATAGAGAAGAGAAAGAATGTGAGTGTTACGACGAAGACGGATAGGAAGCCACTTGAGTTGTGAACGGAAACTTGACACATGATCATACTTGCGTAACCCAAATATAAACCTAATACACATGTTTTGAATTCGCTCAAGTTTGTTAAGTTGCTCCTCTGAAAGATCTAGATAGGCAGCATCAGCGTAGTCAAAAATGGGAAGGAGTAGTGTTTGAGCAAGCGCAATTTTAGTGGCGATAGGAAGAAAATTACGAAGCCTTCTCAGTGATCCCACTGCGGCGAACACCCTCCTGCTAACCTCATTCAGCTGCGGCACCCAGGAAAGAGTGCGATCCAAGATTATACCTAAATTCTTTACAGAGTGAGAAAAAGGAATTTGAACACCATTAAATACAATTCTTGGGAGGCCAGCAAAGTCAACTTTAGAAATCATCTTTGAGCTGCCAATGATGATAACTTGCGTCTTCGTAGGATTAACTTTCAGGCCATAGCTACTAGTCCACTCCGAAATTAGCTCCAAGTCACAATTTGCCATGGCTAGAACCGACGGGAGATCGCCGAGTACACCCTGGGAATATATTTGGAGATCGTCAGCATAAAGGTGATAAAAAGAAGACAGATTATGAGTAATGGAGTTAATAAAAATTGAAAATAGCAGTGGAGACAGCACACCGCCTTGCGGAACGCCAGAAAGTATGCTGCACCAATGAGATCGGGAAGTATTCACCTTTATACGCTGCCGACGATTAGTTAGGTAACTATGAAACCATTCAATAACCGCAGGAGATATGTTAAGAGAACGTAATATAGCCAACAAAATTTCAAAATCAACAGTGTTGAACGCGTTACTAAAATCCAGAAGCGTAAGCACCGTCAATTTCCGGTCATTTATACCCGACCGAATATCATCCGTAATTTTTACGAGAGCAGTAGTCGTACTATGACCTGATCGGAAACCGGACTTATATGGATTTAGAAGATCATTCCGATTTAGAAAAGAAGTAAGTTGCTGAAATACTAAACGTTCAAGGACTTTGGATAAGAAAGGAAGAATGGAAATAGGTCGGATTAATTGAGATATTTATACTACCAATAGCAACTAAGCATGAAAACTTCAACTAAACACCGCTACAATTGATAACCATCGGTGTCTAAAGACACATTTTCCCTAAATATGGTAAAGCAAAAAAATATTATTATGGTGCCATTCCACCAGAGCGTCTACTTTGTCGGGTACGTGACGGCAATGACAGCTTCCTGAAAAACATTTTAATAGTACAAGAATTCACTACTAATACAAGAACTAAGTTATAAAATATTGACATCCCAAAAATTTACTTCCTAACTTTCTTCGAAAACTGAAAAGAATGGCGTCACGTACCCGACATACTGGTGGAATGCACCTTATGACATTTACTTTCGTGTGCACGAAGTTGAGAGCAGCACTTTTTCATTGCGTTGGGGATACCGACATTGTTGAAAAAAAATAGCGTTTGAAGTTATTTTTAGTGAGCTTATTATCAGTTCTAGGGTAACACCTGTGTGGGTATTCCAAAGTCAACTTATGTTCTATAATAAAGTTGTAAAAATAAAATCTATTGAAGATATTAAGAAAACAAAAATATTTATATTTTTGTATGTTTATATACTGTGTCGTTGTCGCTTTATCACATCAAAACGGCGAAACAAATTTCAACAGTTTTCAGTACACGAGTAGCTGGGTATCCTGAGATGGTTATAGGATACTTTTTACTCCCCTACGCTAAAGACAAAAATATGTGTTATGAATTTTTCACCTCCGCAAACGAAGTCTCTTATTAAAAGTGAGTATCTTGTGAAAAGAAAAAAATATATAATTTCAGACGTTTGTCTTTAAAGCCAATGCGCTCTGTCGCTTCAAACTAACACCGGACAAAACATGTGAGAAATTTTGTCACTGGTGGTTCTTTCAATAACATGTCTGATAATAATATCTAGAGCTTATCGGTTATCTCAATTAAGTATGCGATCTTCCTCATACCTGAATTAACGTCGAATTTAAAGGGTTTTAGTTATCATTTTCTAGGTAGTAAATATATAAAATTCATCGTATGAATAGGCACATTCTATTATTTTTAACTGACTTCAAAATAGAGTGAGCTTCTATGTTACACTGATTTCGGTTTTAATTTATTTAACTGACCTTAATGTCTGCAAATAATGTTCACGTAAGCATATTTGTCCGCAAGAATACACGGAAGGAACAAAAAACTTAATAACGTAAGTAGGAGTTGTGACGCTTGGTTCTGTAAAATAGTAAGTATATGAAAAGAGATGATGTATAGGAACGTACCCGAATGTAGGGGAGACCCGGTACGGTTGTCTCACGGGTTGGTTGTCACAGCGGCCATAATGGACTATGTACCGGTCAAGATCGCTAGAAAACTCTCGCGATCTTTCAACACCGATCGATGAACTTATTCGTTCGTTCAGTGTTCTGTTATAGCCGTCTTGTGTCAACCAAACCGTGCGACTACCTTACCCGTCAGCCCTAATTGACTATCCTCAGGCACTAAGCTGCTAATCAGTCACTTCGGTAGGTAGGTAGGTCCTTTTACTTAAATATCCGTGCAGTTTATTGCTAACCTATTCTTTAAGACGCCGTGTAGGATTTAATTTATACTCCAAGTGTGCGTACTGCTTACTTAATCACTTTTTGAATATAAAGAACCCAACTTGAAAGGAAATCTATTTTAATTATGATACTCGAGTATTATTATCATATTGTATTTTTTTATAGTTGTTTATTTTCTATAATCTCGAATTCATATATTAGGCAGATGTAAACTAAACAAATACCACCACCACTACTAAATACAGTCAATATTACGTGAACAAAGTATTGTACAAACACAATATAACAAGATTGATTCTTATGTTATGGTTAAGTATCCAAGCCAATTTAAAAAATCTATTATACGCATTTAAAGAGCTAAATATACATATAACTAGGTATACAGACGTTACGATGAGCTGTGATCGTTGACAATATGATATTGGTTCAGGATATTTTATAATAAAACCCTTAGCCACAACACAGCACAAACAAACACTTCACGCACGTCACTTATCGATTAATTATAATAATGAATATTCACCCGCAAACAGCATAGAGAAGTTGGTAAAAGTGCCCGACCGACTGAGGTAGTCGGCGGAGCTTTTTATATCGAGCATGGCGCGGTTCACGACGTAGGCTGCCTCATGACCGACTCGACACGGACGGGCGACGAAGGCACACTCAGCGAGCATCGGCGCCGGCAGGGCGGGCCCGGGCGGCTCCGCCCCGGACCGCCCCCGCGCACCCCAACGACCCACCCCGCCAATCGCGCTCCACTCCGGCTAATCTTTATCTCAGAAAAATAAACAGGGTGGGCGGGAGATAATGACGAGGAGTTCCTACGGCGCCGGTAATCAGCAGGCTTTGTGGCCCGCGACAGCCTGTTAGCCACCGGCTTATAATGCCGACGGTTTGACAAAAAATTAAATGCGCCACCAATTTCGATTTTCGATTTCGCGTTGTAGGGCGCGCATAGAAAGCGGTTGGCTACGGGCGAAGAATTGGGTACACTTGGCCGCTCGGGGGTACTCGTTTGTCACGGACGCATATTGTTTCTATTTTTTTTAATTCAGCCATTCGGTATTTACGTTTCGGCACAATGACAACGGCCGCTGCCGCTTTTGTGCTCGCATTCATTTTTTTATAAATTGTTTCACCGTCCGGTTTTTTCCTATCTCGATAATTGGCCATGTAATTGGTTGAATTTAAGCATATCTATTGTTTTTGGAATTCATTTTTCTTTTGTTTGGGCAGACAGTGTAATTAATCAATGGTAATTAGTTAACGGTAATAATGAGACATAATAATGTAGAAGTATAGGTATAATTATGTGCGTATCAAGGCTATGCATGCCCGGATACTTATTAAGTACTCAGGGCGGGCGGACGAAAGCGTAGCACGCTGCTTTCGTAGATCGTACGGCGACGATCGTATTTTAGCCTGCTTTATTATCAAGTCTTTATGTTTAATTACTAGATACATACTTGGGTCGTTGTTCGAGGGTGTAGTTCGTATCACTTTCGTAGACACTTATTTTACGAAATGCCTGTTGATATGTATGGTATTTCAACAAATTTCTTAGTATAGTCCGGGATCACAAACGTAGGTATAAGGTTAGTTGTAGGCACCACTTGCTTCGACTGTTTGGAATATCTATGAAATCTGGATAAGACACACAGGGATAGAGACCTTTAAAGAATTGATAATGGCGTGGACTCACCAACTCCAGAAGTCGATGCAGCATCGTGTTTCATTCAGTAGTTTCGTGGGCATGTTTTAGTGTTTGAAAGTTACTTTAGTTGTAATCGTAAATATTTGTTGGGTTAGGCTTTAGTTTTTGTGCCACATGTCGCTATCAGTGTTGATACGTTGTGGTAGCTTGAGTTAGTTCACTACATAAGGCCATTAAATTCAAACACAAGCATTGTTTAGGTACTGTCCACGCTGTAGCTTTGGGCGATTACAATTAGGTTAACTACCATCAGCCGGAAATCTTGCCAGAGTTAGCCTGCAGCACTAAACCATCAAATTTTATAAACCAGCCAAATTCCTATCAATTACATTTATATCTAAGAAATTTTATATCTAGGTTCTTTGTCTTGTAGTGTTCATGTTAATTGTGATTTCCGAGCAGTCACGGTGTATATTATTTGATGTCCTATCATTAGTAGATACGTTCTTTATTACGATGTTTTATTTCACAACTATTTTAGATCGTAGAAATGTCCTTAAAGCCGTAAACTTAACAGTTTGAGAGGAAAAAGCTTTCTATGAAACTATACTTTTGTGAAGCATCATTCTATGAAACATTTATCTATAAAACAAAAGAAAACTATATTATTCACTTAATCAGCAGTTAAGTGACAAAAAGCACTCATCGGTACTTCAATAACAACACGAACTGTTTATTTACAAACGATGATTCCGTTTCGTATATCCTTATATTCACTAAATTTGTATTCCGGGTAAGCGTCACGCAAATTGAAACGAACACAAGTTTTACGAATGATTTTTGTAGCTTACTGTTAAACTTTGTGACGAGCGATATTCGTATTTGACGAAATGAGAGTTTGGAGTTTATTGTGGGCATGAGTAAGTGTCGGATAGAGAACCTCGAGTAATATAATTGCGGTTTTAGCTGATAGCCCATACCTGTCATTTAATGCAGTTAAACTGGCACATACCTAATATGCGCGATTGCGGCGAAGTAGAGAGGAAGGTTATAATTTATTAGATCATTATTTAACATACGTCGATTATTGCATGGCTATTTTTAACCAATGACAAAAACGGAGGAACATATGTTCGTCCTCTGTCATTAGTGGCCCAATTTTCAAAATATTAAAATATTTAAAAGAATATACTTTTGAGGTAGTCCTATTGTCAGCCGGCCAGGATCATCTCGAAGTCAGGATCTAATGATGGAATCCTAGGGTTATATGTAGGGCCGCCTTAGAGCATATAGTAACTGGAGACGCCTTGTGTCCCATTTTCCTTATTAAAAAAGTCTGCCGCTTTTCGCAGGGGGGAGAGGGGAGGGGATAACATCGCACTAGATGTAAACAACAACTCACTTACGCAATAATTTTCGCTCACACATTTATCTTCAAAATTTGCCCCGGCATAAACTGTATTCCGGTTTTGTCGAACTGACACTAAAAGATAGAAATATTGTGTTGTGGTTGCGACACCGTGCCTTTACACGAAGATGCTTAATGATAGGTAGTGCGAGGGCTTTGTTGATATTTATATCGATTTTATTTATCATAATAATACTTTGTTCTTACATCATAACATCTGAATATTTCAAAGAAAACTATACACTTTAAAGTGATATTGCATAATAGCATAAATAAGTATGATAAAATTTAACGACATTTTAACTTATTGTGTTTTATTAATCTAGTTTATGAACGCCCATATAGTAAATCCTCTTTTAAGTGTTAAAAAAACTATAGACGACATTTCATCTTTTCGAGGTATGACATCACGTTCAGCCCTAAGAAGAAAGTGTCCATTAGTTCACACAGAATTTAATGCGATTTACTTATCACATATTTTTGTTATTCATTTTCAGTAATTATCGATAATGGGCAAGTTTGTCGGCAGAGGGGTAAGCTCTTGAAAGGCTACTTCAGTTACAGTTGCTCTACGAGGGCCACTCACAAATGTTATAGGCATAATTAGCAATTTCAGTATTTGAGAAACACATCATGCATTTGCATTTAGAAAATATGAATTGGTGAAGTGGAACTGATATAAATGAATATTTTAACAAAAACTAAAAAACCGAGTTTAAAAAATACTAAAAAGAAAAAAAACTGAGTGAATTAGTTCCTTTAATTTACGTCGAATTAACATTTTTTTACTCAATCTACATATGTAGGTATCAGAGGCGAGGGGTCAGAAAAATTACAAAGAAAGCTGAAGCGTATTCATTTACTCATATTTAAAGAAAAAGGTGGTTATAAGCCTTTCCTTGGGCAACCCGGCGGGAATCGGCTTATATGGACGCCACGCCGCTGATAGGTATATATACAACTAGCTTCTGCCCGCGACATCGTCCGCCTTAAATTCGGTTATCGCGGATAAGGGTATTTTTCCGGGATAAAAAGTAGCCTATGTCCTTCCAAGGGACTCAAACTATCTCCATACCAAATTTCATCCAAATCGGTTCAGCGGTTGAAGCGTGAAGAGGTAACAGACAGACAGACAGACAGACAGACAGACAGACAGACAGACAGACACACTTTCGCATTTATAATATTAGTATGGATTAATGTTAATTTGGAATCGGTGCTACCCGTGTGCCACTTACTAAATTCATCAATTTTGAACATTTGGCAATTTCTTGGGTGGCAGAGACTTATCTTGGAGTCACGATAATTGTATAGATATAGTAAAAAAATATAATTGAAACTAAACTGAAGGAACTAAATTACTTTATTGTTTTCTTATTCGTATTTTTTTGGAATCGGTTTTTACTTGTAGTGAAAATATGTATTATTACTTATGCAGATAACTTTGTTTTATAAATAAAGGGCATAGGTAATATTAACTCACATTATGCAGATACTATATGCAGATAGTTTTAAAACATATGACAATATTTATTTATGTTTAATTGCTTAGCACATGGCACCTACCACTATTGGATGATTTAATGCTTCAAGCATTCTCTACAACTTAATTATACAATATATTTATATTAATATACACCCTTGTATATAGATATACAGAAATACGTATATGTATAAGTAAAATATGTACGTACTCGTATTCATGAAGTCATGAAGTCAGTCAAAAAATTGAATTCAGCAAATCATCATCTTCACTTAACTTTTAGATTTGTAATAATTATAGATAATTTAGAAAGTTTATTGAAAGCTTTCTCGGGAAGTGAAATGACTATTCTCAATTGGGTACTTTCCTGTAGTCAAGATAATTGATATCACGCTTGCCGTTAAATGTTATTTCTGAAAATACGTAGAAAATATTCATGATTACCTATTTTTAAGTTTTTGGCGATTATAAAATGATCAAAAACTACAAATAAGGAGGCAATTTGACTGTATAGAATTATGACGTCATAAACCTTTATTCCTTTCAAACTTCATACTTTCTGACCGTGTTGACAGTTCATGAAAAGGAACTGATTTGATCTGTCAGTCAAGTACACTATTAAGTATTATTTTAAAGATGTCTTAGTATATTGACATACGTTCTCTCTTTTTACCAACCTATTAAGTTTACAAAATAAAGCATGTTTGTTTATAAGAAATTTCTTTCATCGATCATTAGTCGTTGGTGTCAGAATAGGGTGCTAATAGAGAGCAATATTCTCATTGCACCCTCGGCGGGGGAAGATGCGCGGCCCAGCATGAGGTCCGCGCAGTGTGGGAACATCACGCGACCATACAATGCTTATCATTTATGATCTGTCATGTAAGCAGAGGCACCGTCAATATTCGACTAAGCTTTTAAGATATACGAGGTACAGTGTGCTGCCAAAAGATATACACGATTTGTCCGTTCAAAAATATCTTCGCTAGACGCTAATTATTACTCGTCAATAGAGTTGAGATAAGTTATCTTTAAACGGACTAATCATGTATATCTTTTTACAGCTGACTATACATTGATTTACACTAACACGATTTTCACTCATTATCAAAAACACAAAAAATGGGGCTTAATCCATACTAATCCATACTAATATTATAAATGCGAAAGTGTGTCTGTCTGTCTGTTACCTCTTCACGCTGAAACCGCTGAACCGATTTGGATGAAATTTGGTATGGAGATAGTTTGAGTCCCGGGGAAGGACATAGGTTACTTTTTATCCCGGAAAAATACCCATATCCGCGATAAACGAATTTTAGCCGGACGAAGTCGCGGGCAGAAGCTAGTCGCTTATAAATATGATTTCATTAATTACCTTCCGTTGGTAATTTTTCGACGCTTCGGACGTTGTGTTACGTCCAAGGTCTCGAAGGAAGGAGTTCCTACCCGTTTGTTGTATTGTGATAATGAGCTGACTTTACACCATTAGGAATATGATTTAGAGACGTTTATCTATAAAGGTTTTTAATCCTATGTTGGCTCAAATCGTTAGACTATCTGCTCTAATTTTCGCAGAAAACCCGTATAAAAAACTAAAGGTACTATTTATTGCCCCTTGACTGATGTTCGTCGTTTGTAACTTATTTAGTACACTAAATTTTTTTTACAAAATTTAAAACTCATTGCACTTACTAAAAATACGGTAAGTCCGCCTGCCATTCATAAATTTATATCATAATACTTGGAAGATTTTGCAGGTGAATTTTTAGCATTCAGCTCATAATAATATTCTGCCTCTTAGTAAGAAAATAACGTGAATCCAATATTTGCAACCAAGACACATACACACACACTTTTGCATTTATTATAGTCTAGCTTCTGCCTGCGACTTCGTCCGCCTTAAATTCGTTTATCGCGGATAAGGGTATTTTTCCGGGATAAAAAGTAGCCTTTGTCCTTCTCCGGGACTCAAACTATGTCCATACGGCATCCAAATCGGTTCAGTCGTTTAAGCGTGAAGAGATAGCAGACAGGCAGACCAGATAGACAGACACACAGCCACACTTTCGCATTTATAATGGATGGTTATAGCAAAATCGAAATGTAAAGTTGTACGATAAAAGTCTTTCTATCCCTTTTAATTACAGGCGATTTTAATCGTTATGAAAAAAATATTTCCACAAGGTTTGTTTCACATTTAAGTGTGTAATATGATTATTGTAATCAATTATATTTTGATATCATCTTTATATAATAGTGCTCACAGTCACGCGTTAATGGATTCTGATTGAAAGTGTATTTATATTTACTAGCAAGTACTCGATAAAATTAACATTCGACGACATAATACCTTTAAAAAACAACATACTTGTCTAACATTAAATAGTAGCGTGAAATAATGTGAAAAATTTAATTGTATCGAAATTGTAGAATGGAACTATCTGGTAACTTATGTAAATCGAATGCCACCATTGTACCTATAAGTATTTTTTTCGCATAATCTTTATTTCTATATCTGTTAATCGCTAGTCATTTCGTTAAAAAGCCTTTAGGGTGCTAGATGATTGTATTTAATGGTTATAAAGGGGTTCATTTAGTTGAAGCGTTCATGCGTTCCCAAAACTGCGCCCTCGTGTCGATTGCGGGCCGTGAACCTTTAAGTGAGCTACACTAGGGGCGATGATCGCCGTGTGAAGATACTTTGATACACGTAGTATAATGGTGATAGTAGGCAATTAGCGACCGTTTAAAGAATTTAAATGGATATAATTCAAACGTCAGTTTACTGAAACAATGTTTACTGCTGCATGCAATGTTTTGTGATACACAACTAATATTGAAGCAAAAAAACAGGGCCTTATAACATTTTCGACTAAGTTACGCAAAAACCTAAATCACAATCGGTCTATCCGTTGAAGACAACGGTGTCGCAGTCAAACACATTTTAATCCTAATCCTGATAATCCTAATAATTCTAATCTATACTATTATAAAGTTGTAAAAATTAAATGTTTGTACATTGAAGATATTTTCAAAAAAATATTGTAACGGACTATTTGGTGGTCAATAAAACGATATTTTTTTTTAGAATTATTGTATGTTTGTATGTTCGTATGTGTCGTTGTAGCTTCATCACGCTAAATCGGCTAAACGGATTTCAACTATTTTTGGTACACGGGTAGCTCGGTATCTCCAGATGGTTATAGGATACTTTTTAACCGACTATTCTAAGGAAGAAAAGAGTTGTTATGACTTTTTCTCCTCCGCGAACGAAGTTGTATGGATGTACGTTCCACTTAATCTCAAAAACTAGTAGCCAATTTTCATGAAATTTTAAAGTTATGTACAGTCACGAGCTTAAAAATCTGCCATAACCGAATTCCAACATTAATACTATATTTGTTCAGCAGAAACGGGCTGTTCGTGCGATATATAAAATGAATTATAGAGACTCGCTTAGAGATAAGTTTAAGGACATTAATATAATGACAGTGCATTGTCAATACATTTGTGAGAATATTATGTATGTACATAAAAATGTTACCCACTTTAAGAGGAACTGTGATATACATAATATTAATACTAGAAATAAGCATAAGCTCGCAGTGCCTGCTACTAGGCTCCATAAAATAAGGCGATCATTCATAGGTAACTGTGTGAGTTTTTATAATAAACTTCCTAGCAGCATAAGTGAGCGGTCTATTGGTAAATTCAAAAATATTGTAAAACGAAAATTAATTTCTAAAGCTTGCTTATAGCACACAAGACTACATGAATGATAAAGCCGCGTGGGATTAATGTAAATTATAGCGTCATGTAGGTATTTGTATAATTATTTCAACGAATACCTATTGAGGTATTATTATTATTTTAATCATAATTGTTTTATATACTCGGACATTTAGAATTTTATTCAAGGCACATTCTAGTTTTTTTTTCTTTTTTATTGACAATCCATTTTGGGATTTATCTTAATAATTATTTTATTTTTTAAAATAATAATTTTTATCAATAATATTATACTTAAGTTTAATGATCTGATTAGGTTTTTCTGGGTTTTCCCTAACCCTTGCAACAAATGTTGGATCATATTGTATCTCTCCCAGTAACCACTTCTCTAATTTACTGTACCTGACAATTCGAAAGTGCTTGTAACTAGGCCTACTTGAATAAAGCATTATTTGATTGGTTGATAACAAAGCGCGCGAAAATATGTGACACCTTCTAACGGCCCTAGAAATAAAGTCGTGTCAGATATTTATACGCGCTTTGTTGTGGCAGATATTAATGCTGGTGACTGTACCCTATATATAATTTATGTCAAATTTCATCCCTTGTAATGACAATAAAGGGGATGAAACTTTGTATCGAGAGCAAACATTTTGCCTGTATTGCAGGTTTTCTTGTGACACGAGATATTATATTCCAATCGACGCCGTTGCCATAGTCACGTTATAAACCATTACACGGCTAAGTTACGAATATTGGCAAGTGGCTCAACAATCCTTTATTCCCCAATATTTATTTAAACTCTAAAAGTTTAGAATAATAATTATTTATGTCATACTTCGACAGACCATAAGCGAAATTTATTGAGGGATTATCTACTCTATTATTACATGTTACATTACCAATATACGTCAATTTGGGAAATCAAAATAATGCAAAATGGCAATACATTATAAAACAAATAAATAAATTGTCAAGTCAAAGCTACGAATGTGGGGTCACCAAAATTGTGATTTTGATTGTGACTGCGGTTTTTCAGATTAACGCTGAAATTTTTTGTTCGTTTTGAAAAGCGAAAAGCCCTATACCTTTATTAACCAACTTTCAAAAAAGGAGGAGGTTATATGTTCGATAGTTTGTTTTTTTTTTTAAGCATGTTCACCGATTACTGCGCCAATTGTGGACCGATTTTAAAATTTCTTTTTTTATTTGAAAGGATATACTCCCGAGGTGGTCCCATTGCCACCAAGTTGGGATCTGATGATGGGAAATCGAGGGCAATCCTCAAATTTTATAGGCACTTATAACGTTTTTCATATATTTTCTTAAGCTATTTGATTATTTGCATATGGTAGTCATCATCTCATCATGCTGAGCTGATGACGGAAGGTACAACTCCTTAATAGTTAAGAGTTAGAGGATAATTCTTAAAAAAAATTATCTATTATAGGTAGATACGTTAAGACTGTTAGTCATATTCTTTTTAGTGTGTCCCTGAAGTAGTCTCCTTATCAGCAAGTCAGGATCAGATGATGGAATATCAGGGAAATCGAGAGAAACCCTAAAATATTATAGGCACTAACAATGTTTTGTATATATTTTTCTAGTTCTTTTCTTCTGGTTGTCATCATTTCATGCTGAGCTGATGATGGAAGGTACAATGAACTAACCAACTTTTACATTTCTTACTTCCAAAGACTCGAGATGCGTGGAAAGTGCCTCCTCAATCTTCCCATTCTGGGCTCTAAAAAATACTTTATATTACTACTAAAATCCATCACTAGCAAGTAAAATATATATTTTTTTTTAAATAAAAATGAACCGGATCAAAATAAACTAATAAAAAGCCATGAATAATCTTTTATGTATGTACGGTACGGATCACATTTGAATCACCGTTTGAAGTCGGTGCCAAACCTGAAGTACATAAAGTTTGGCACCGACTTCAAAAGGTGATTCAAATGTGATCCGTACCGTACATAAAAGATTATTTATGGCTTTTTAGTTTATTTTGAAGTCGGTTCTTTTTTATTTTTTGGTTTTTTAGTATACACATGTCGTGTCGTAGCAGAGTCAAAGGGAGAATAGATCATATCATCGTTGTCGTGGTCTTGAAGAAGAAACATTCTGACGAAGTTTTAAAAGGGCAAGTTAAGCGATTAGGTTACGCGGTAAGCATGGCATATAATTGATTTTTGTTGGTACTTAATAATGAGTTACTAAGTTACTTTATAGCGTTTTATTCATTTTATTACTTCGTCCGTACACCTACTTGATAAACATACTGTTATGTAATGTTGAAAGAAGTGACCATTTAATTAAGAAATGTATATGCTTGATAAACAATATTGATGTATTTAGTAGGTATTTAATATTATTGAAAATTATCGTACATATCAATGTCAAGTATTCCGACTGGACACATATGTCTGCAGTATGTAAATTGCTGGCTCGATTTATTTTGTTAGAAAATAAGAAAAAAATATTTTTCATTTTAAGTAATTGAAACCATGGGCTTATTGCTTATTCGTTAAAGTGGCCATATTAATTTATTTTTTTTTGCTTCTATTACAGGCCACTCCCGTCTCCCGTATATCAGGCTTAATATGGCTAGCATACTAGTATACTACATATTTTAAAATGGAGCATACTATTGTTAGTATTGTGGATGAAAAGTGCAAAGACTTGCTCTTTAGACTTATAAAACTCCAATTTTAGGAGCAATATTTTTTAGTTAATCTTCTGATTTATGAGATATACTATAAATGTTTTAAAAACCCAAATATTTGTAACTGAACGGAACTCAACGAAACTTTCCAGTTATGTTGTTTGACCCGTAGTGTGCGATTTCATTAAATTTAAGCTAAATGACATTTTAACATAGAGTTTAAATGCTCTGCACAGATCCGTGTATAAGAATGCGAGGGGTTAAACGTCAGAATAACACACAGGCTAGATATTGCTTCTCTATACGGACGAAGTCGCGGGCAACAGCTAGTACAGTACATACGTCAAACTAATAAATAAATAAGTCGCAGTACTACTAAATGATCGTTGGCTAAGGTGCGCGAGTGACACCTATGTTAGGTACTTTATAGTCGTGACCAGCGAGTAACATTAAATTGTACTACATATTTATAAATATACGAGTACATATCAATTATTTAAAATATTGGCCTTATTTTTCATTTAATTTGTTCACTTTGCTTTTGATAATAATAATTTGTATCGGTAATTAAGTAAGTACTTAGTAGTAGTGGGTAAATAATTAAGGGAACAAGATTGACGAAATACTACATAATTTACGATTTAAAACGGCATCAAAGTTTAACCTTGAGCTTTGGCGTTAGTGATATTTATTTTGCTTTCGAAAACATCCGCTCGGTTGCGTGCATGCGTTTCATTGCTTTTGCTGCCGCTGCACCGCTAGGTTAGCTCATAGCTCCTCATTTTTTTATGTCTACAATAGTAACAATTATTAAAAATAATAGGTTATAATGGACATACGAGTACCTCTTGACCAGTTCAAATCACCATATTTGATAGATGGTTACGAACAGTTAAATTCCCGTCACACGCCAAGAGAAAACAACGTACATATAATAAATTTAAATCATTATGAAAAACGAAATTAAACAAAGCCTTATTGCTAAAAAGCGATCTGATCTAGACAAATTTAGGATAGTAGAGTAACTGTCGTGGAAATATTTGTTATGATTCTCGATGTATAATTATAAGAAGAATAAGCTCGCCTTCGAGCTGTGTCAAATTTTATGAATAGCGAAGGCGAAGCAGACTGACATGGCCGCTCAATTTACTGCAATCGTTCAAAGCTTTGAAAAAAATAACGCAGGGGTTATTGCAAATTTCTCTGAGGGCGTATTACGTAATACCTAGATAAAAATAGACTAAGTTGCCAGTTCCATGGACCACATTTAACGTACCGATTAAAAATACCCATGGTTTCTAACAATCGGCCCTGATCCATTTTTATATTTAAGCTATTTGTGTTTTTAACGGTACGTATATTTTTGGATAGTGATACGTTTTGTATAATCAGTTGTACACAGACACGGTGTAAGTATGAGCTCATATGTGGAGCAAAATGATTCCGTATTTGACTGAAAGATAGCGCCGAAGTGTGGTGCGGCACTTGACATGACACAACACGGTCAGAATATGGTGTTTGATTAGTCGAAAATATATTATATAAACCACAAAATCGAATATTTCGAAATACAGGTGTAGTAAAGTAAACTATCAAAAAAATTCTTTTTTAATTAGCGTATTTATTCTTCTTTTTTGTCATCTTGTGATGCTATGCGTTTTTAGCTATTAACATAATCAGACGTCAATCGGGCGATAACGCTGATATGGCCAAGTAGAACCTAACTATAACTTTAACATGATATGCTCAGTATCAGCCGGCTATGTCGAGCGAGTCAGGATAGCCCCTCAGCGTTTAATCAAAGCCTGGCAATATTCCCCGGTGGGAGTGGACGGCCGAGTGCTGTGTACGTACTCAGTTAATTCCAACGTCTACGCAATAAAATAAACAAATGTGACCAAAACGGTGCTAGCGTTATTTTTAACCCCACTTATTACAAATTATACTATTAATTGGGTGTTACTTTTCAACTTTTTGGCGTTGGCTTTTTGGCTGTGGCGAACTAAAAAAAAAATCCAAGTTTTTAAAATTACCGTACCTAAGTATGTACCGAAAACTGTGTGGTTTTTGATGAAAACATGTCTACATTACAAAATAAAAAAAATACAGATCGTAAAATGTTTATCACTGCATGTTAGGTCCTATCTATTTAGTTAGAGATATCACTTCACCGAAAGCACACAGCTAACGTACTATACATACAATTAACAGAACACTTGTTATCGAATGTTTCATGTATGTTTTTTATCATTAAAGGTGTATCGCTTAATCTAAGGTGTAGAGGCGGCTACGCCGTAGCGCCGCGTAGAGTCGTAGCTGTCGTGCTACGATCTGACACCACAATATAATAAAACATTTAAGCCTTTTACAAATTCTAAAAAAGTTGGTTAAACTGATTATAAATTTTACTTGTTAAAAATATGTATAGGAATTTGAATTAGGTATGTAATTATTTTCTGTTTGACAATGTGTTACTTAAGTCACAGACATATAAGAAAAGTAAACATGACGGCACACATTACATCTAGGATGGCTTAGGATTCAAACAGATGCAAGGGATTGTGACCTGAGCGTGTCTGTCGAAAGGTCTTTTTATTTGTTCAACTCAATATAAAAAAGGAAGACAAAGAACATTAATATCTATTACAATGAATCAAAATATATTAGAGGCATCAGTGTATATAATAAAAATAATGGATAACTGTTGCATAAATAAACTTATCTCAATTTTCAACGTTGGCAACGCTTCAGCATCATCACATCCACCTTAATAGAGTCCACAGTTAGCTATTATTTACTTGAATAAAACTATTATCTTAGTTAAGCTATAATCACATTAGATCGTGTATATATTATGTATAAAAAAGGTTTGTAACTATATACTTAATTGTTATTTTAGGTTTCATGAGACCTCCTACGAGCTTCACTAAAATAACATGCTTTGACACATTCATCCACATCCAGGCACCCATTTCACAATCGTGCCATGTCAGACGACAACGATTTTTATGATTTGTCACGATTGTGAAATACAGGCCAGGAAAAAGTCGCAATTAAAAAAACACCTCAAGAGTGTATCGTTTGTGTGAGTGTTGTGCAGTCGGGGGCTGCGTGTGTGCGTGGTGCGCCGTGATCGATGCGGGGCGGCGCTGCCGCTCCGTCTCTTCCGGGCGACGTTGCCACTCTCATCGTTAGGCGGCGTTAAGCTGAATTTGTGGATTAAACCTCTTTATGATTTCTAAATAAAACATTTTCTTTTTAGTGACGACAAAGGGGGCTATTATTTATTTTGCGAGGCTTGCCCAGAGCGCTGCAAACGTTTTAGTGACGTGGGGTATCTCTCTACATAAACCACGAATAACAAATCATGCTCTTGTGACGTGATTATTTTAGACCGTAACTGACTATACGTTTACCAGAAGTCTAACATAAACCAAGTCCCCGGAACGAGCGCGGCTTGGCAGCGATATGTGACGGGAGCGTTTACTTACATAGCGTTCGACAGTTCGCGCCGCTTAATCCGTACTTAATTTAAAATTAATACAACCAGGCGGCGCACAGGAAATGAGCTTAGAGTTGCGGGAGAGGGGGCAGGCTCGGGGGAAGGGCAGGAACTGGAGGGAAGGCACGGCCTCCGAATTAGTTGGAATCGTCGATATATAATTCGATAACCGACGCTTATTGCGCGGAGCGAAGTTCGCGAAGTTTACCCGTAAAACGCTATTCGGTTTGTTTTTTTTTCAAGCCCTTTTGAAAGGGGAAACGGATTTTACAGGTCGGTGTGAGCGGACGGGATGCGCCACCGCGGCGAAAACAGGAAATAATGTAAAAGAGGTGACGTGGTTTGATAAAGATTTCCTTTATTTTGTCAGCAGAGTAGTTCCGCAGAAATGCTTTCGTATGTCAGTGTGGATGCTTTCCGTCATAGATCCAATTTCTCAACCGACGTCGTGGAATTTTGTGAGCAGGTTCGATAATTATAACGATTGTATTGTGATATAGTTATAAGGATTTTACCCAAAATGGTCTACAGTTGACAGAGCCACTAGTTGTACGATTCGTAAAGGTCTAACGATCGCACGGAAATTTGGATGTTACCAAGCAAAAATCGGTTATCTTGAATTTGACTTGCACTATTAATAACTATATATATTACTCAACTGAGTACTGTTAATGTCATAGTGCATTCATTCATACTATTATATAATTTTGAAAATGAAATGTCTGGGCATTTCCTGAAAATAATTAAAACGGGCTAAATTGATTTATGCAACAGGAGAGCAAAAATATTATTTGCTGCGAGTGCCGATTGTTGAAGCGAAAAATTCTATTGTCAAATTCCTGAGAAAATTCAAATGTACTTTTATTTCGTAGATTCTTTTATTATCACACTTAAAATATCTTTTTTAAAGTAGACATCTACTGCCTATTCCAAAAAGTAGTTCTTAACGGGCGCAACAAACGTAGGGCCCTTTTTATCTTTTATAGCAAGAAGCCTTATATCTTATACCTATTTTTTACAATTAATTTTGTGTAGAATGAAATAGCTTTATAGACGAGCGATTTAATACATGGACATAGGTACATGGATCTTTATCGTTAAAGTAAGATTATGTGTCATTCATAGTACGCTTCTGACTTTGATAAATTGTTTGAATTTATAAATGGGCATGTGTATCTTTAGGTAACCTATTATAGTACCGCACGCATGTGCCGCTAAACCACCTATTTATTCTATGGCACCGGGCCCAGTTAGATCCATGTTAGCTCATCTTTATTTCTTAAGTTAAAATTATGTACATGCTTAATGAAGTTATTAATATTTTTGTATAAATAGAGCACATTTTCGTAGATATATTGCGAATAAATGGTTGGATATTAATTTCTTTGAATTTTTCTCCAATAACTAAACAATTTTGGTTTCGTGTGGCACATAGAACTTTTCACCTCGTATTATGCACAATTGTAGTTGTTTTTTCATCCATTTATGTTATTTCAGCCATTGTATTTATTCGTATGGCATAATTAAAAAGTAGATACCGAGGATCATAAATCTAACTCCAGAGAATTAATCCACTTGAGAACTTCGTCGTTTAAATTGATCAGGTCCTCCGGAGGGCCTCCGGTGTATCGATTAGATGGGCACACTTGGAAGATGTGGTGGATACTCTTCTCTTCTGCACCACAATAACAGGCAGGGGAGTCCAGCCAGCTGCAACGATATTTGTATAAGGCACAGCGATCATGACCGGTGCGCAGTCTCTTTAGGCACCAGGTTCGTCTCGGCAGTTCAAACCCCCTTACAATAGTAGCCGGGACGATCTCCGATCCAATTTCATCAATTGTATGTGTTTATTGTCACACATCATACAAACCAATAATTATAGTGTAACTGATTAACTAAAACATAACAATTTGATTCCCTCTATTTTTAAAATATGATTCCCTCTATGTTTAAAATAATTAGCATTCGGTAAACAAGCAAATTAGTCAAAATCATTATTTATTGTGTACAAGATAAATTACGTATTTATTGTTTTTTTTATAGTTTCAATAATCTTTTATGTTTTGAAAGCACGAAACAAACAATTTGTAATGTAGCAGAAGATATAAATAACTAGACAAATTCCTATAACATTTCTTAAGAAATGCGTTTAGATACAGTGCTCATACCATGAGCGAGTATCGAGCGCTCGTTAACGGTCTATCTGTTTCGCTCTTAGCGCGTGCGTGAGAGGTGCACTGACTCTCGATACGAGATACTCGCTAGCGCCGATTGTAAACTCAGCTCATGGTAGGCACACTGATCCTATGATATCAGACTAAAAATTTATATTTACAAGTAAAAATTAAGAATCATCTTGTAATTTTTATAATAAGTATATAAAAAAGAGTTTTTAGCAGCAAAAGTATTGCTTTATTTAAAGGAAATTTAAGAAACATAGATTGGGGTAAGATTATAACACAGGAGAAAAACATAAATCAAAATTACCATGCTTTCCAGGAAACAATGTCTAACATTCTGAATCATTGCATTCCTAAAAGGAGCGTAAGTTTGAGAAAGCGAAAATCAAAATCATGGTTAACGACAGGTTTAAAAGTATCATGTAAAAACAAACGTTTGCTGAAGTTATTAATTTTGCAGAAGGATAGTAGTGTTCTAAATAAACATTATAAAGGTTATGAAAGGATATTAAAAAAAGCAGTCAAAGTGTCAAAACGACTTGATAATATTAAAAGAATCGAAAAATCTAAAAATATTACGAAAACAATGTGGCAAATCGTAAAAGAAAAAACTAAGAAAATATATAAAAACAGGGTCCAGAATATAAAACTTAAGATATCGGATAAAATAATAGAACAACCGGAAGTAATTGCTAATACTTTAAACGATTTTTTTGTGTCAGTGGGAGCTACTCCAATGAATAACAGTCCCAAAGGTCGACCAGTTGTTTTTCCCGTAACTAATTCTATATATTTAAGTCCCGTAACTGTAACTCAAATAAGCAATATTATAAAAAACTTGAAAAACAAATCAAGTCATGGCTATGACGAATTCCCTCCAACACTCGTCAAACAATGTAAAGACGCATTAGCAGAACCATTAACACAATTAGTAAATTAAACGTTTTCAGACGCAACTTTTCCGGATCTGCTAAAAATCACAGTTATAAAGCCTATACCGAAATCAAGAACTGCAAATGAACCTAATAACTTTCGTCCAATAACGCTCTTATCTACATTCTCAAATGTTTTTGAAACGGCAATGGTTAAGAGATTAAATTCCTTTTGCGAAAAATTTGGTGTTTATGATGATGCACAAAATGGTTTTCGAAAAAAACGATCTACGGAATTTGCATTGTATAGGTATAGTAGTGAAATTCTAAACGTAATTAATGACCGAAAGTATGCCGTTGCGCTCCTGCTAGACATGAGCAAAGCTTACGACAGAGTATCACGTACTATCTATACTCTTAGAAAAACTGTTTGGAATAGGTGTGCGAGGAATGGCACACAAATGGTTCGCATCGTACCTTAGGAATCGTTAACAGTTTGTGGATATGGAACACTATGATTTCAGCAAAACCATTTTAGCCACTTACAGATCTAAAAGATTACCAAAAAATAATTCTATACCTCAGGGCAGTGTACTGGGATGCATCCTCTTTCTACTGTACATTAACGAATTACTAAAATTTCTAAAAACGAAAAGCGTACTTTATGCATATGATATCACGGTAATTTTTCAATGTCACAATAGTGAAGAACTGAAACAGCAATTAACGACTACATTTACACAAATTGTAGACTGGCTAAAAGATCATAATTTAGAATTGAACTTTACCAAAACGAAATTGATACAAGTTAAACCCAGCCAAAAAGCGCCAATGACTAAAGATTTCACTTACAATAATTATGAAATAGAATCTGTTGTTTCTTGTAGTCTGTTAGGAATAGAAATCGATTCAGGAATGAACTGGAAAAACCACGTAAATAAGATATCTGGCAAACTATCAAGATTTAATATTTTCTTCCGTTTCCGCGATTATTACTCATTGAAATAAAACAATTTAACGGATTATATCTTGCCCGGTGCCACCAAAGTTGTACGGGTTACCAAAGATACATAAACCTGGTGCTCCGTTACGCCCTATAGTGAGTCAAATCGATGCTCCTACCTATCGATTAGCTCGGCACTTAGCAGGTGTGCTTTCTTTACTGCGAGGGAAGACGGAAGCATACACAAGGGATTCATACCATTTTGTCAGTGAGATTAAGGATTTGAGACTAACTGATGATGAAGTTATGGTCAGTTTTGATGTCCAGTCTCTCTTCACATGCCTACCAGTTCAAGAATGTATCGAAATTGTGAAAAGAAGATTGGGTGAACAACAGATGGCAATAGAATATGCTGAGTTATTACAACACTGCCTTACATCTGGCTATATGCTATGGAGTGGTGAATTCTACGGGCAAGTTGATGGTGTGGCAATGGGGTCTCCGGTGTCTCCTGTTGTCGCCGATATTTTCATGGAAGACTTCGAGGAGAGAGCACTTTCATTGGCACCTGTCAAGCCGAGGATCTTTAAAAGATACGTAGATGATACCTTTACTATTTTACCTAGATCTAGTGTTTCAGCTTTCTTCGACCATCTGAACTCCATGCATAGTAAAATTAAATTCACTATGGAGTTGGAAAATCAAAATTCACTTGCATTCTTAGATGTGCTAGTAATTAGAGGTCCTAACAATGACATAGGTCATACTGTATATAGGAAACCTACGCATACAGATAGGTATTTGAATGGCAAATCTCACCACCATCCCTGTCAGCTTGCTACAGTGGGTAAATCTTTGTTTCAGAGAGCCAGGGGTATCTGCGACGATCAACATCTGACTGCTGAGTTGCAGAATGTCAAACGTGCGCTTCGAGCCAACGAGCTCCAGATACCACGTTCCAAGCAGAATCCCAGTATGAAGAAACTAACAGTCGAGCGTAAACCTGCCGTATTACCATATGTGAAAGGGGTCACAGACAAGATCGGAAACATCTTGAAGCGTGCTTCTATAAAAACATATTTCAAGCCGTTGAAGAAGGTGTCTCAATACCTTAGACCCGTGAAGAGTAGCACCCCTTTGCAGAGTGCAGGCATTTATAAGCTAGACTGCGAGTGTGGTCTTTCATACATTGGTCAAACGAAACGCAGTGTATCAACCCGGGTGAAGGAGCACATAGCAGATGTCAAGCACCGTCGGTGTAATAGGTCTGCAGTCTGAGAACATGTCATTGACAAACCAAACCACTCAATTAAGTTTGATAAACCTTCTATCCTTGCCAAAGAAAAAAGATATTTTCCCAGGATGCTACGCGAGGCTATTGAGATTAAAAAGCATCCTAATTTCAATAGAGGAGATGGATTGTCACTACCACCTGCTTGGGATCCTGTAATACATCTCATCAAGGAACAAGCGAGACACAGGACTGCAAAACCTTAATTTCCGAACGGTGTAAAATATCTTATCTGTTTAAAGTAGTTTAATAGTCTCTGTTTTTAAAATATTATAATTAGTAATGAGGTAGCCCGGGAGTTTTTCTTTGCAGCGTTTCTTTTCTCCTCAGTACGCCTCATTTGTGAAATGCTGCTTGGTAAATTATTAGAATAAAATAATTAAGCCCTTCTGGCACATGTGTAACTGTCTTTACAGCTTAGGCCCATCTGGCATGTATGTACACCTTTATTTGTGTTTTTTCAAAAAAATGGGTAGTTTGCACAAATTGTAACTTTGACAGAGGAAAATACATCTTTTCTCAGTCCTCCCGTGACCATGGAAAGCTGGAAAGCTTCCGAAACGTCGGGAACTAAAATGAGGTAATATACGCGATATAATCCGTTAAATTGTTTTCCAAGATTTACATATGCATTATATGAACTGAAGAAATGCACAAATCAAAAAACGGCTATGGTAGCATACTATGCTTATGCTCATGCATGGCTTAGTTATGGTGTGATTTTGTGGGGAAATAGCACACATGCCAATAAACTCTTTACCCTACAAAAGAAATGCATTAGAGTATTAGTAAATATAAAGGAAATCGAAATAAACTACTAGCTACATTCACAAATCTACACATTGTCTGGTCGGGTCCACACTATATGGCTATAAACGTTAATAATAAAATCCTAGTAGACATAAGAAATATTGACAACGATCATATATTTAGTACTAAGTTAAATTTGTTTTTATTACATAATAGTTTTTACAATCTACAATAATTCTTTGAACATAAAAATAAATAAGTAGTATGTAAATGTATCAATATTAAGCAAGAAATGTAAGTAATAAGTTATTCTTGTAAAATAAATTGCAGTGTCCTTACAGGGTTTATGTTGGACCTTGTAATACCAAATAACATCTGTAAATACCACATAATGCAATAAATGATATGACTATGACTATGACTATAATGTAACTACATTTTCTGTTAAAATGGAAATTATTGATTCATTTGATACTTAAAAAAATGCCATTAAATCATTACCAGGCGTTTTTAAATTCGAATGTATTACGCGTATCCGAACGCGTTGTATCTTAGTTATATTTTATGGATCTAATTCGAAAATTGAAATTCCAATTGGAATATTCTTGTGCCTCGCTTTCTCTATCATCATATGAAAGAGACAGAGCGCTTCGAAGTTTAAATATTTGGAATGTTGGTATAGCCTCAGCACTGAAAAATTACAATCGTGCTATTCAGAAAAATAGTAGATAGTTTGACAAGGGGCTAAAATGAGCCATTATGACACGAAGTGATTATCATATCTGAGTGTCATTATGGCTTTTAGCCACGTGTTAAGCACTATGCTTTTCATTTCGACTGCGAGAAAATAAAAATGACTTAACATTAAAATTGTATATTTCATTAAAAATTTAAAGTACAGATTGAGCAATTCGATCAGAAATTTTGTCCAATCTGATCAGGTTGGTTGGTTTTATTTTAATTATTCGTAAGTAGGGCTGGCCGCAAGTTTTTTTTTCAGTTTCATAGAAATTTGTATGGGATTATATGGCGTTCTTTTAAACCCTAGGGGCTTAATTTACTATTTTAGTCTTGCTTCGCGAAGCTAATATGACGTACTTTTTGAGCAGGAGAATGAAAAGGTACTTTGCATCATGCTCGCAGCAAAATCGCATATCACTCTGGTATCTCAGAGCAAACTTGACTGATTGTTATCATGGCTCTTAGTCAGCGATTCGGAATGTCAGTCATTATATATTGGCCTATTATAGCAGCTTTATCGCGTGCAATACGCCGCTTCAGTGAACTCGGTAGCCATCCGCGAGAGGCCATAGCCTATATTCTATGGAGAGTTTGAGAGCTAAATATATATATATATATATATATATATAAATATAATACAAAACACTATTGTGTATTTACTATAAATCAATGGGTACAGTCAGTCGTAGATAACGGTCATCGGTCCAAGTCCCGGAAAGGTCAAATATTTGTGTGATGAGCATAAATATTTGTTTCTGAGTTTTAGATGTTTCCTATGTAAATAAGAATTTATATATATTAAGTATATCCTCGTCTAGTATTCATAACACAAGCCTTACATTGGTAAATGTATGAAAATTTGTCCTGTTATATTTAAGATTTAATTAATTATTCATAAAATAATAAAGTTAGAAAATAAATCGCAATGGACAGGAATATCCCCGTACTCCTGATCAATTTTCGCGAAGGGGCCTATGATTTGAGATAATCGTTATGCCGAGATATATCACATTAATAAGTAATTGTTATCGTGAGAATGAAATGTTATTTGCTTAACATGTTACCGAACACCCTTACAGCTCTTACTCTTCTGTGTTTGTTAATTACAAAAATAAAATAACTAAACAATTTACAGAGGAGTTTGTGTTCAGTCTTAAAAAGGTATGAAGTTTCAACGATTCCGAGCTGTTCCCTCTAGACAAAAGGATTTCACTGCGCCCCTATTGAAAAACTTTGCACAGAGAATACTTTAATGAGTTCCTGGAGCAAAGACTGGGACAGACTAATTCCTTCGCGTCTGAATACGACGGGTCGATGCAGCTGGTTTCCACGTACTGAAATTTCTTATCGTTTTTCAATTAAATATGACCTCGAGGAATGAGTTTTGAGTTCTCTTAGACGTTAAGTATCAGCCAAGCGCTTGAAGGTTATTTTATGATATTTATGACTCACACATGATCTTTTTACGAGATTATCAACCTACATTGTCACCGAAATTGGCCGATACTATAACCAAAGCGGCCGGAATAAATTAGCTATAATGAACTTAAGGGCGAAAATACAGGCAAATGGGAAGACCTGCACGTAAGAATATATTTTGAAATAGAGAGATCATAGATACATATTTGGCCACTAGTTAACAATTAAGCCTAGAGTAAATATGTTACGCCATTATTCCGTGGCCACAATATATTACTTTCACCTCTAAAACCAGTCTAGTAAAACTCATTTACATAGGAGCAGCGCACAAAAGATGTATACTAATCATATTATCAGCTACTAGATTAGCGGTAGGAAGATATAAAGGGTCCATTGTAGTTGCGGCGGCAGCGTCGCCGGAAATTCCCCCCACTCCCCATCGCCGCCGGAAATGGCGGCGAGGAGCGGAGACAGCGACATCCGCCGAGGTGAAGCCAGCGGTAGTAGGTTCAGTCGACACCCGGCTTTTGTTCCCTAAGCACCTAGCCGACAAAGACCCACTTTTAGTAAATTTGTGTTATTGGTCGCGCCGCGCCGATGGACGGATTGCGCGACCTATGCTAACTATGCAGCCATTTGATACAATCATATCGGAAGTACTATTGAATGGGGGATTTCTCAATGCGTCTAACAATGTTGCTTGTGGAAATCTTCAAGTATAAGAGACAAAAACATGTGGTAGAAATTACTTTTATAGATAAACAGGATTTATATAATGGTGTTTTTTTAGTATCGCTTTATTTAAACATACTTACAGGTTTACTTTGATGCAGTGTCGTCGTAACCTTTAGAGTTGAGATATTTTATAAAAGCCATAATTATTACCTGTATCAAAAGTTTTCTTATTGCAATTCAGTTATGAGTATAACTTGACTTTTACATTTTTGACTAGGGCGCGGTTATGAATGCGTTCCATATGACATAGACATTTAGGTAAACATTCAGAAATTGATAGAGATATAAATAGTTGGTAAGTAGACAGACCAATTAAAATATTTCAAAAACGAATGTTTCTACTCGTTTCACAGTTTAGGAAAATTATGACATATTTCAGTAATTGGCTATCATGTTGTTGTGATCACGCATATTGGCGGTTCAATAAATATAACACAATGCTTCCATACAAGCTCTTAACAGAGAACCATCGCCACCTAACCAGATAAATTGAGACCAGAGAGGCGACCGAAACGATCGTATCTATACATATAAAGAATGAACAACAAGAAAGAAGAAGGTATTCAAATTGAAAGTGTTGAACACTGTCTACGAAATTAGGAAATAATATTTTTTTGTGTAAGTTTTAATATATCTTTTTTCTATTAGGTGTCTACAACTAGCCCTTATTTTTTTAACAAAACATACTGAATATTATTTTCAGATAGTTATGCCCTCTTTCAGAAAACATTGTAAACTCAACGACTTCAGCCTTGGCTTGAAAGTCTCGAAAGCGGCGCATTACAGCGCCCTCTCTTTCAAAACCCCGGAACTATGATCTTACCGGAGGGTGCAATAGAGGAACTCATGTTGGGAAAATTTGTGTTAGTTCGAACTGCTTTTTTGTAAGCAGGGAACGAAAACCCCATTCGTTACACCGGTATAGCGGATGAGGGCTTACCTTTTTCGATTTCTGTTACCTTTATATGAGATTACATTGATATAACGGTAACCTAAATATTTATAAACCGGTAACCGCTATCATCTTTCTCGCGCAGTAGTAGAGTAGGTATAGAACAGTACAAATATAGTACACTAGCTGTAAACCTGCCTTGGCTCGGGTAAAATGTAAATAATCACAATATTTTTCACCCTTTTTAGGGTGCCTTAGCCAAAATGGCAAAAACGGAACCCTTATAGTATCGTCATATCCGTCCGTCTGTATGTAACATGCATTTTACTCAAAAACTACATGTTGTATATTGATGAAATTTTGAATAGTATATGTTAATTAAAATCTAGTTTTTTTAAGTCTACAGTGTAGCTGATAACATAGTTTCATGTACATATATAATGGTCAAATTATAACTGTCGAAATCAATTTTTAATTTACTTCCACTATAAGTCTTCGTCACATTATGTATTTTGATAAATATATAGGCCGTGAGAACCGGATGACGGAATATTTTTGTTCCACTTTATGTTTATAAATATTTGTAAAAGTTTTTGCGTAGGTATTAGTGGACTTTCACATGATTTATGAGTTTTCAGTTGCTTACATAAATTATTGTGAGACTTGCTCAGATTAATATGATAGGTTATATTTATATGTGTTATGTACACATATAACCTATCATATTAATTTTTGATTGGTAAGGTAAGGAGACATCTGAAAAGATGCAATATTGAACCCTCTCAATGGGAAGGTTTGGCAGCACAGCGTCCTGAATGGCGTGGGATTGTGAAGAGGCAAGTCCACGAGTTCGAGTAGCAGCGTAAAGATGACCTCGACGCTAAGCGCGATGAGCTAAAGGCCCGTCTATAACTATAATTGTATAAGCGCCCGACCGATTAGGAGTCGAACTGGTCGCCATGGCGGACAACGGTCGTAACCGTAGTAGTAGTAGACAGTAGCAGTTACATAGTATAAGTATTAAAATAACAATACTGTTGACGCAATAACACCTGTGCAGTTCAAATATTAATGAACAAAAGTAAAAATTGTAATATTAATTAACAATCGCAAAACAATATGAATCAACTATATGAAATAAATATTAATTAAATTTAGCATAGGTTGCCTAAAGGCAACCCACAACAAGGTGAACCACAACACAATACACGATATATTTAGGAACATTTATTTGCATTTTTGTATATGTATATATTATGTATGTTCACCGATTACTCCGCCAATTGTGGACGAATTTTAAAAATTCTTTTTTTATTTAATATAAGGATATACTCCTGAGGTGGTCCCATTGCCTCCAAGTTGGGATCTGGTGATGGGATCCTAGGGAAATCGAGGGCAATCCTCAAATTTTATAGGCTAAGTGCCTATAAAATTAACCTTCTTCATATATTTTCTAAAGCTATTTAAGTATTTGCATATGGTAGTCATCATATCATCATGCTGAGCTGATGACGGAAGGTACAACTCCTTAATAGTTAAGAGTTGGAGGATAATTCTTAAAAAAAAACATCTATTATAGGTAGATACGTTAAGACTGTTAGTCATATTCTTTATAGTGTGTCCCTGAAGTAGTCTCCTTATCACCAAGATGGAATACCAGGGAAATCGAGAGAAACCCTCAAATATTATAGGCAATAACAATGTTTTGTATATATTTTTCTAAAGTTATTAGTTGTTTTCCTCTGGTTGTCATTATTTCATGCTGAGCTGATGATGGGAGGTACAATGAACTAAGTAACCAATGGTACGGATCACATTTTAATCACCTTTGGAAGTCGGCGCCAAACCTGAAGTGAATAAAGTTCTTTATTCAACAAAAATACGAATTACTATGACTAAATATCTATGTAGGTAGATTATTATCTAAAGGCTATTATCTAAAGGTTAATAGTAATAAATGAATGGTTTGGCACCGACTTCAAAAGGTGATTCAAATGTGATCGGTACCGTACATAAAAGATTATTGTTGGCTTTTTAGTTTATTTCGAAGTCGGTTCTTTTTTTAATTAAATGTTTTCGTTCCATATGCGAGTGTGCTCCTTTCATCCCTACATACCATAGTTTCTGGACTTTCGATTCGATCGAGACTTGGGCGGTGCTGCGGTTTCTCCATCGGTGCCATATTTACTATCGGTATATTGAGGTACTGCGGTGTTTGTATGAGAACGCTACTATGTCAGTTCTGGATAAAAAGTAGCCTATGTCCTTCCCCGGGACTCAAACTATGTCCATACCAAATTTCATCCAAATCGGTTCAGCGATTTAAGCGTGAAGAGGTAACAGACAGACATACAGCCAGACACACTTTCGCATTTATAATATTAGTATGGATAACATAAACAATAAACGACCATTTCGGTAAACTCATACAAAATCTGAAGTCTGACTTTAATAACAACTTTGGGGTATTGTTATCGGAATTAAACGTTTTAAAGAGCGACATGGCAGCGGCTTCGGAACGAATTAAAAATCTCGAACAAGAAAATAATGACTTAAAGGCCGAATTGATCGATTTCAAAACCCATAACGCGTTTTCTTGCGACACCACGGCATTGCTAGAAACTGTCAACAGTCTTAAAATTGCGATGAATGATAAAGAACAAGCATCCTTACTCAACGATATCGAAGTGTCGGGAATCCCAGAGTTCAAGAGTGAGTCATGTATCAGCGTATCAGCATAATATTGGGTGCTGCGAAGAAGCTGGGAGTCGACCTGGAGGAGCGCGACGTGGCGTCGGCGGGCAGGATCGGGCGTTGGAGCGAGGCGGCAGCGCGCCCGCGCCCGCTCGTGGCGCGCCTGGCGCGGCGCGCGATGCGCGACCAGCTGATTAAGGGGTCCAGGGTGCGCCGCGGCGCATCCACTGCCGACATAGGGCTTCCCGTATACGAACCTCGGTCTTTCTATGTGAATGAACGCGTCACGAAGACAAATCTCATTCTACTCGGTAAAGCTAAGGACCTGCGTCAAACGTATAAATGGAAGTATTCATGGACTAACGAGGGTCGTGTTTTGGTTACAGGAACTGATAAATCAAATGTGTAACTGATACGAGGAGAATGTGATTTGAATCTTGTTTTTAAAGTATCTGCGATACCTGAAATTTATCCATAATCGTGAATTATTCGGTCATAAGTATGTTAGTAAGCTCGCCTATTTTACACTTCTTTTGTCATCATGTCATATATCGCATATAATTTCGATTTATAACAAATACATGTATCTCTGTGTAGTATCATGTGCAGTGACATGTGACACTGTGTCATTGAAATATGTTAATACAAAAAAGAAAATCGAGAGTCATGTAATGCGTGTACCTATAATTATTGTATCACAAACACTATTTATAAGTTTAATTGTATTTATAATTATAACAAACAAGTATGGTGTATGTACGAACTTAATTTTATTTATAATAATCACAAATTATGTATCTATTCCAATATGTATAAACCCATATATGTATATGTATAATAAATAATAATTTATATACAATAGTCGATTCTTTAATACACAACCTAAATACTGGTAAAAACTCGGTGCACAAGGTTTTCCGGCGTATTCACATATTCTGCTTTAATCGTTATAATGTACAGTTCACCTATATTCGTATAAATTGAAAGCAAAAGTTTTAAACTTGGCCTTTTCAATGCAGGATCCTTGTGTAATGCACGAAAACACAACGAATTTATAGCAGCCGTGGTGCGTCACCAACCTAATGTTATCGCGGTTAACGAAATTTGGCTGAAAGAAGGGCAGGCGGGCCGCGCGCCCGCGCTGCCCGGCTACCGGCTGCGGCATGTCCCGCGCACTATTGGCATTCGTAAGGGTGGGGGTCGCGTCGGGTTTTATATAAAAAGCGGGTTTAGTGCTCACTATGTAGACATGCTCCTTTTCCTGACGTGGAACAAATGTGGATTAGGACACGAATCAATTCACTTTGTATTATTATTGGAACAGCTTACCGTCCCCCCTGGCTTGATATCGAGACATTTCTGGACGCATTAAGTGAAACTATTACTACGTTTTCCAAATACGATCGAATTATACTAAGTGGAGATTTTAATATTGATCTATTGGATCTAAACAGCGTCAAGTCTAAGCGGTTAAGGCAGTTTTTATATACTAATAATTTATCGAATCACATAAAGGCAGCTACTCATTTTATGGGTGAGAGCTCGACACTTATCGACATTATATGTTCCGATACCAATGTTTGTAGCTCTGAAATTGATCATATAGCGGAACTAGGAGGCCACGCTATGTTTTTTGTTGAGTTTAATCTCAAAAGTCCTCAGGTAAAACCTAAAACCGTAATCAATCGCTCTCTAAAAATGATTGATATTCCTAAGTTTAATAAAGACGTCCATTTGTTAAATTGGGAACTTATGGGCTCAATGGAAAACGTAGAAGATAAACTTTGTCTATTTAATCGTTATGTCCTACAACTATTTGATTATCACGCTCCACTACGTAAACATGTCATAAAAGAACCTTCAAAACCCTGGTTAACTCCGAGTATTCGTTTTATGTTGACTTTGCGCAACAATGCTAAAAAGAATACCGACACACTAAATTAGACACTGATAAAGATAATTAAAAAAACTTGAAACATATGGTAAGTGCCGCTTTATATTATGAACAGAAAGCTTATTTTTGCCAACACATAAATCTTAACTTAAATTGTCCCAAAACTTTGTGGAAAAATCTAAAACAACACATTCTCCCGAATTTTAAAACTGAACCTGATATTCCTGAAAAGTTTGTCGATCCAGTGGCTATGAACCAAACTTTTTTAGACATTCCAGGTAGAAATGCAGTAAATATTGATATAGTAATGTAATTTAAGAATAATTCTTATAGTAAAATAAATAAATAATAAATAAATAAATATCAGGGACAATCTTACACAAATCGACCTAGTCCCAAACTAAGCAAAGCTTGTACTATGGGTACTAGGCGACGATATACATAATAAATAGATAAATTATAATACTTAAATACATAGAATAGTGATTCTACTTTTCAACTTTCAACTGTGGATGAAAATGTCATTGGTAAACTTTTACTTCGTACAAAATCGAACGCCATTGGTCATGATGGTATCACATTTGATATGGTATTAATGACGCTCCCATGCACTTTGTCAGTCATAACTAATCTAATTAATGCATCCATTAGTAGTTCCACCGTTCCCTCATTATGGAAAACTGCTATCGTTCGTCCCGTTCCAAAAACTGATGACCCTGTGGATCTTACAGACTTCCGGCCTATAAGTATCTTACCGTATTTGTCAAAAATTTTAGAAAAAGTAGTTTATGAAGAAGTGTACCTTGATGATAACAATATTCTACCTGAAATGCAGTCTGGTTTTAGGAAAAAACGAAGCACAAACACAGCCCTCCAGGATGTTGTTGATGAAGTTCTTGCAGCGCAAGACCAAGGCCATGGCACCATCTTAGTACTATTCTTAGTATTAATGTTCCACTTCTTCTCTCAAAATTAAGTTATTATGGTTTCCAGGACAACACAATTCGATGGTTTGAGAGTTACTTCACTGGTCGTGAACAAGTAGTGAAAATTGACCGAAGTGACGGGAGCTGTGTATCGTCTGACACAATGGCTGTGACAACGGGTGTACCACAGGGTTCTATACTGGGCCCTTTGTTATTTATCCTTTACAGTGCTGACATAATTAAATCTTGTGTGACATATTCCAAATACCATTTGTATGCCGACGACCTCCAAATATACTTCTCCTTTCATCCTAATGAGACAGTTTCAGCAGTTGCTAAAATAAATTCTGATCCAAACCGTATCTCGGATTGGGCTTCTAAAAATTGCTTGGTGTTAAATCCCACAAAGTCAAAATATTTGGTTCTCGGATCATTGTGTCAGATAAATAAAATCATAGCCTATGATCCCACCATTAAAATGAATGATGAAAGATTGGATCGTGTTAGCGAGGCACGGAACCTTGGTTTGTTGATGGACAGTAACTTACGCTTTGAGAGCCATGTAGATGAAACGGTCCGATATTGTATATATCGTCTTATACAAGACGAATAAGTTTTATACAATGTTCGTGATTTTTTGAGTGTAGACCTTCGGGTAAGACTTTGCGAGGCTCTAATTCTGTCAAAATTGAATTACTGTATAACTGCTTACGGTCCATGTCTGTTGGCTCGCTCACAACGCCGGTTGCAAAGAGTTCAGAACGCTTGTGCCAGGTTCTGTTACAGGATTCCTCCGCGTAGTCATGTAACTCCTTTTTTAAATGATGCTAAGTGTCTTAAAATGTTTCCGCGCCAGGAACTTATGTTGGCGTGTCTGCTGTTTGATACTATTAAAACGCAAACCCCTAGCTACTTATTTGAAAAACTGGTTTGGGCAGGAAACAGAAGCTGTCACTCGGTCAGGGCCCCACGTACACTGGTAATACAAGCTCCAAAGCACTGCACTGCCGCTTTTCGAGGGAGTTTCAGGTATTGTGCTACAAGATGTTGGAACAACATACCACCACCAATTCGGGTCCTACAATCCAAAGCTAATTTTAAAATGAAACTTCGATTACATCTTCTAACAATACAACAACAAAATACCTGAGATACCTACTAAATCATCTATCTGCTCTTTCACATCCAATGCATCCATTGCTGCTACAAAACCCCAAAATACATATAAAATAAAACAAAGACAAAGATATATATATATATATGTATAGTATTATATTAACGATACCATAAACACACACACACATACAATAATCCCGCTAAATCTATATATTGTTACAAAACAAGTGCCAGTGCTGCACTGATTGTTCGGCTTATTTAGTACTAGTTTTTTTTGTAAAGGTCTCTGACGGAAGATCAGCGCTGCGTTCTCCGCAGCATCATGCTGAGTCAGCGCCTATTTCATACCACGACACATTACTCTCGATAAGCTTCGTCAAAAATGTAGTCCTGTTGTCTACATTTTATCTTTAGTGCTTTTTTTTGTTATATTGCAAGTGTATATTATAGCTAATAAAATTGATCTATTTTCTGTTGTTATTGTTGTGGATGAATAAAGTTTTTATCTATCTATCTATAAAAAAAAAAAAAAAACTTTAGCAAAAGTTCAAAAATAAATGTGAAAGTGTATAATACCATTTTGTCACTGGTATTTTCTTCTGTTTCAGCGATTATTACTCATTTAAATAAAACAATTTTAAAGGATTATATCGCGTATATTATATCATTTACGTTCCCTAACTCAAACTCAAATAAGATATTATACGCGATATAATCCGTTAAACTGGTTTTATATAAATACATATTGTCCCCCTTTAAGGCAAACGTATCTACGTGTCTTTTTGGATACCTAGAGATTTTAAAATATCTGCCATAAGGTGTTTTCAACATTTTATTTGGGCAAATTGCAGGTTCCCGATCGGAACGTAAATCAAAGTTCCAGTTTATGGGCCTTGAACCTGGATTAAATAAGACGAGTTTTCGAAGACCGAAAGTAAGTAATATTACAACTCTCGAAATTAAAAAGTTAAGAGGAACAAGATTGGGATAATATTTGTTAAATGAATTACAGATATTCTCAGACACTCAACAACCCTTTCAGATTAAAGAGGCCACATAAAATAAGTAGGAGACGGCAAATGCTATTTTATTATAATTTATAAACGTGAAGAATAACAACCTGGAAGTTTAGGAAAAATAAATCTGTTTGGATTTTTTTTAGTTATTTTTTCTTCTTTTCTTCTTTTAATTTGAATATCAATTGCGATTGTAGCATCTCCATTAAATTGAGATATTTAGTGCCCCACGGCGAGTATGATATATACCACTCTTTGAACATGTCGTAGTCAATGGGGTCCACATAGTTTGCTTTATCGTCAGCGAGCACAGCATTTACCAATTCTACAGGCTTTAAGGGATTGTAATATAATTGAGCAACGCGGTCCGCGGTCATTAATGTATTAATCGCACGTTTGATTGTATTGATGTCATAGCCTCGCAGCGCCTGCGCCGCGCTGTGTAAGTTGAAGTTGCGAGCTACCCCATGGTACTTCATTAACGCCTTCGTTAGTACCAAAGAAATGCTTCCATAGTCAGATCTTGGTAAAAGAATGAGTGAAGGAAAAGCTTTTGACATTAAAGGCGATTTTGCAAGCCACGGTTCGGAAGCCGTTCCTAAAACCATGATCTTGTCCGATGGTGATATAGGCTTTACAATTTCTTTAAAAAAATCCTTGGAGAGCCTTTGAGGATCGAACCATCTATCCTCTTTGGGTACAGCTTTGTAGAAAAGTTTGTCAGCACCGTCAACTAGTATTACAGTGGGCTGCATTAAACGGCTTATTTTGTTTATAAACTTAAACATGGTCTTGATACCAGTCCCAGGAAATTTATCATACACATTATTAGGTGAGAGATCAATTAAAATGGAGTTCGTCTCTGTTGCAATGGCATATACTAAAGTTCTTTTACCGCCTCCCTTAGGGCCTACCAGTAGTTGCGAGCGCATTGCGTTATCACATGAACACCCTGAGGCTAAAAGGCATAAAACTCTTACTTGCTCTCTGACATCACCCAAGCATGGCGGAGGAAATGAAGGAGTCCACGGCACCGCTCTCATGTCAGCAGCAGCGTAGTTTTGATCACCCCAAAAATCATCAAGCATCATACGAGGGTATTTTCGAATAATACCCTCATCAACTAATTTTTGAAACATAAACTCGGGAGTGATCTTGTCTGGCTTATGAACTCCTTTTTTTTTAGGTTTTTTCCTTTTGCGACTTAGGGGCACTTCTGCTAAGCCGGCTTGTAGGCAGTCTATCTTAAGAGAAGCTTTTAGTAATTGTAATTCTACTCTCATCATCTCGTCAACAATGGGGCGTAGTTCTAGATTTATTTCTTTATATGCATTTTCCGTGATGAGCTCTTTCACAAAACCCCTAACAACATCCAAGGGGGCATTTGGTACATCTACGTCTTTCCATTGATTTTGATATATATTCCAAGCTTCCTGTAGACCATCAAAATTTTTACCGATGGTAAGGTATACCCCAGGGTCCTGGTCAGGCTTTAAACGAGACTTTCTGTAAGCATCAAGTCTTCTATGTTCTTTGTCTTTTGCATCTAGCTCTAATCGTTTCTTTTCTGCCCTTGCTTCAGCTTTTTCAGCTTTGATTTGTTCTTTTGTCTTCGGGGTTCCACTTTCGGCTTTAAGTCGTTTTATTTCTGCTTCTTGCCATTCTAAAAACTCGGGAATTGTAAATGTTTCTCCTGTAACAATCAAAATAGAACCCCCTTCATCCGGCCAAGGATACTCATCAAATAGGCGAACCGCATTGTACCATTCTCGAAACCATTGTCTTACCTCGTCTGATATATCTTCCATAATATCATCTTTTCTTAGTCGTAAAATACGAGTTTTCTCTTTAACGTTTTCATCTACCCATTTTCTAAAATATATTTTACGAAATTCTCTTCGAACATTTCTTACTTTTTCTAGTTGGGGGTGGGCAGACGGTGGTAACCATGCCGGAATTACCATCCCGAGTAGTTGTCTTCGTGCGGTCTCTTTAACTGTTTCTCTTTTAAGTGTCATAAAACGTCTATATATTTGTTGTATTAGTTTGGCAGCTTTTATACGAAGTAATTCGCTTGCTGCTGGTTTCTTTAATCCAGCTAGTTCTAAATACAAATCGGTATCCTTATTAAACTTTTTAATCTTTTCTCTAGTGATTGAACGTGATCTCTCCATTCGTTGAATGTCCCATACATGTCCATTATATACCCTAAAAAACTCTCGCTCGGCTTGTTCTTCAGGTGACAGTTGTTCAGTTTCCTCTATTAGAGAAATCTCTTCACCCATTGCCAATTTTCTCTGCGTTTCTGCTTCTTTTTCGTGTCTTAGTCTCTCTTCTTCTGCTATCCTTTCCTCCTCGAGGCGTTCTGCTTCAGAAGGTGTTGGTTCCGGGTCACCTAATCTATTACCAGCAAAAATTTGGTCAATTATATACTGCATTTCTTGCTCTCGCACCTCAAATGGATAAAAATAAGGGGTCATTAATTGGATATCATCGGGCACTATAAGCAATTGCTGCAATGCATTTTCTGGGTATGTAAACTCGAATGCTTCAACTTCTTGTAATGTCCATTTCAACTCAAGTATGCGGCATGTTAAAGCGTCAATAAGTGTTTTGATGTAGGTTCTTCTTTGGACTTGTGCCATTTGATCATAGGAATCACATAATTTATTATATAGGCCGCAGTATTTGCAGTACACTCGCGCCACGAGTTCCACTGCAGTAGCCTGCGGCTTAATACCAACAAAGTTCTTGGCAAATTCTTGCAGGCGAGCATCTTCGGTTAAGGTTGCATTAAAATCTCGTTTAATTTGTAGCCACCGCTCATAATAATCTTTATTAGACATTTTTGGGATTTCATAACAAATAACTCATGAAAAATTAAATAATATATTAACAAATATAAAATGTTTTGTAAATTGCTCTAAATAATTTATGTTGGTGACTTTTCAATGACATATTATTGTAGTCAGCGTATTACATTTTTCATCCATGAAGGTTGGGTTAAACCGTTATTCAGCAAGAAGAATGTTTTGAACGGATTAATTAACTCATGGTCACCACACTTCACAGTATTTGTCAAATACTCGTGCTACACTTCTTTAATTCCAGATTAAAAAGCAAAAGGGACGGTATACAAATACATATTTGATAAATACGACAAAATGTGGGAGCCGCCATGAGCAGTGGCATGCAGAGGGTTATTGACCAGTTTTTTTCTTTGCCTATATGGAGCAATGGTCTTTCAGAACGTCAGCGTAGGCAAGTTTTCAGTGCCCGTATGGCGTCATGGTCGTTCTGGGCTTCCGGGTAGGCAGTTTATCTGTGCCTGTATGTAGCCGTGGTCGTTCAGGGTAGGCAGTTTATCTGTGCCTGTATGTAGCCATGGTCGTTCAGGGTAGGCAGTTTATCTGTGCCTGTATGTAGCCATGGTCGTTCAGGATAGGCAGTGCATTTGTGCCTATATAGACCGCACGCCACTGGCCATTAGTAAACGTATAATGTTATATTTCACCAAAGGACGTAAACTAGAACAGGGACAGAGATCGACTTTTTAATTAAGATATTGATAAGTATAGTCACTGTTGGAATAAAGAAGAAGAACTCAAATTGAATTTTGCAACAAAATAATGATCATAGTTTCATAACGTATAAGGAACATTTAATGGCTCAGGCCTGAAATATCCGTTATCCTAAAATGTATTTTTCGCAAAGTGCCTGCTTTTCAGAATGTCACCACGTCTTTTGCATAATGACAGCAAAATTGCCTGTCTCCAAGAATGACACTTTTTATACAGGGTGTCCCAAGAAGTAGTGATATACTGAAGCTGGGACGTAGAGGACCTAGAGGGCTATCTAAATCACTCCCATGTATGTTCCGCGATTTTTCGTATTTTCGGAGTTATGACTTTTTTTTTAATTCTTCACCTATCGCCGAGTACGATGAGATTTTTATTTATGGTGATGTGAATTATTGCGGTAGATGCTTGTTTTTTTTTGTGTGATAAGCTGATAAATAGGCCAATTCAGTATGGTAACATTTACTATCGTTAGATCTTTGAATGGAATAAAAAAAAATTAAATGCCAAGAATGATAAAATTACCCAATATGTTCACAACTTCAAGAGGCTTTAAAAAGATAAAATCACATAATAAAAATTACCGTTTGGCTTTTAAAAACTTGCTCTATCTATCAGGTAGCTACCCTGAAAATTTCATTTTATTATTCATAAAAATTCAATCAAAAAATTGAAATCTAAATGTGGCAAGTGCAAAATTAATTAACTTTCTAAATAAATTTTGTTCTAAATCACGCACTGGCCATCAAAAGAAAAATACCAAAAAAAAAAAGACGGTTGACGCATGAGAAAATTTTCACGTTGTTTGGTCATCGTTGGTACTTTTCAATAATTTAAAAAATTGTGGATTAATACTGCTAATTGTTCGTTTCTTTAATAATTTTGGCTATTGATATGGACTTTGACTTGCATTACGATTTGGATTAGTGTTATTACCTGGAATCGACGACTTGGCATTATTTAACTGGACTTGAGTTTGCGTGTAAGTGATCATGTTTACTTCACGTGACTACGCAGAAATGCATTACTATTACGGTTATGCTAGGGGGAATGCGGCGGAAGCTTCAAGGCTGTACCGGGAACATGTGGAACGAAGAGGCGGGCCTCAACCTGAAACGTTTCCTGACTATCGCATGATCTTAAGAGTACATATTGCGTATTTGGAAGGTTACATACCGGGTACCAGATCAGGCCGTATGGCCACTATGCCGGATCCTGATGTAGTAGATGCAGTGGTTGAAGAAATAGAAAGAGACCCGTCGCCCAGTGTGAGAGTTATGGAGCGTCGTACCGGACTTTCTAAATCTCAGGTACACCGTACACTACAGAGCGTAGGATATCATCCGTTTCACATAAGAAAAGTGCAAAAGTTGAAACCGGAAGATTACAATCGGCGAATTGAATTCTCTTAGGAAATGCTGAGGAGACAAGCTGAAAACGAAAACTTTTTTAACCAAATCTTGTGGACGGATGAATCCCACTTTAGACGCAATGGGATTTTTAATATGCACAATTCTCACTCATGGGCAATTGAAAATCCAAATTTAAAAAGGGAATCGACATTCCAAGAACACATTAGTGTTAACCTTTCTCTTACATACTTAACGGTCAGCTAATCGGCATACTTAACGGTCAGCTAATCGGGCCCTTTCAGCTGCCAGACCGCTTGCCCCTGCTGTTAGAAAATGTGGACTTGGAGACACGCAGAAGCATAGTACTGCAGTGTGATGGTGCACCATGCCATTTTGCCTTGGACGTAAGAAACTATTTCAATCAAAGATACCCTGAAAGATGGATTGGTCGTTGCGGCCGGGGTGACGCCTGCCTTATAGCCCGGCCTCCACGGTCCCCCGACCTAAACCCCATTGATTTTTTTGTATGGGGATACTACAGAGACCTCGTCTACCCAAGAGAATGCCGCAATTTGGACGAGTTAACCCGGAAATTGAGAGTAGCAGAAGAAACCATTAAAAATAATAGAAGTGCATTCAGACGTTTAAAAGACAACTTTTTTCGGCGATGTCGCACTTGCATTGAGCAACAGAGGGGCCATTTTGAAAATTTCTTGTAATTAAACACCTTCTAATTGGTTTTACTTTGTTCATCATGTAAATTAAAATTTTGCACTTACCACATTTAGATTTCAATTTTTTGATTGAGGCCTTATGAATAATAAAATGAAATTTTCAGGGTAGCTACCTGATAGATAGAGCAAGTTTTTAAAAGCCAAACGGTAATTTTTTTATGTGATTTTATCTTTTTAAAGCCCCTTGAAGTTGTGAACATATTGGGTAATTTTATCATTCTTGGCATTTAATTTTTCTTTATTCCATTCAAAGATCTAACGATAGTAAATGTTACCATACTGAATTGGCCTATCTATCAGCTTAGCACACAAAAAAATCAAGCATCTACCGTAATAATTCACATCACCATAAATAAAAATCTCATCGTACTCGGCGATAGGTGAAAAATTAAAAGAAAAGTCATAACTCCGAAAATACGAAAAATCGCGGAACATACATGGGGGTGATTTAGATAGCCCTCTAGGTCCTCTACGTCCCAGTTTCAGTATATCACCACTTCTTGGGACACCCTGAATAATATGCTCTTTTCAGAAAGTGCTTATTCTCAAAATGTCTGCAACCTCAAAATATCCGCCTTCTTATAACGTTGGCATTCCAGAAAAGTCTATCGGTTCAGCGGTTTCGCCATGAAAGAGTAACAGACGAACAGACTGAGTTACTTTCGCATTTATTAGCATTGATTTTAGTACAAAACTAAACTACGAAAATCTTTTCGTTCGTGTGCGAAACCGGTTGAGAACGAAAAATATTTTGTTCTTATACGAAACTGGTTACGAACGTATTTAAGTAAGCAAGCAATTAAGCCTTTTACATTTAGAACATTGATTTGAAAATAATGCAGACAATATGGGAAAACAAACATAATAAGACGACAGCCTATTTAAAAAAGCGAACATTATGGTAATGCAGCGGGCCTATGATGATATGTATGAATGATATGATAACGCGTCTGTCACTCTCGCACTCACATATGTGTCAGAAGGTGACGGCAGTTATGTCAATTATTTATCGCGTGACAAACGTAACCATCATAGGCCCGCTGATGTTAGGCACATACTGAAGTTATAGAAATGTAAACATTATGAATAGCAGACCTTCTAAGACTGCACACATTTTAAATTGAAGACATTTCGATAAAGCTGATATAAAAGGAATGCAAACATTATGAATACGTAGACATTTTGAGAATTGTACATTTTAGGAAAACAGATATTTCAGGCCGAAGCCTATTTGATGACACTTTGTCTTCTATTAGAATCTAGTGTAGGTAAAAATCAATGAGCGAAATATTAAAAAAAAGAACTCCTAAAACAGCTTATTAAACTCAAAACGCATATTTCCTACCGTATAGGTACAACACTTAAGTAAAGCCCGTCTTGTATGTACTAGTGTACAATATGTATTTGGAACTTATGTCATTTTTCTAATATGGAACGTCAAATTGCCTATACGGATACGCTACTACTACATACAACAGGTGACTTACTTAAGTTTTTCACCTATAATCAGTTTCGAGTGTATGTCCCGCCTATTAATATGACCAAATTTGAAGCTTGATTGCAATATTTATAAGACATTGGCCGGTTTAGACATTAAAAGTATATTTTGAGGACTTATTCCACTTACGTCAGATACGACTTAGGTCCGACTTTATTTTTTCATATAGCAAAATTTGAGAAATTCCGTATAGGTCAGAAAATCAAAACTGCTGACGTAAGTGGAATGTTTTAATCCCAATTTCAACATTTCCGTTTAATCCCATTTTAACCAAAACAACTCTTTCCCAGTTGCCAGATGGAACCGGTCTCGCAGATTGAAAATTTACGAAGGCCAACCGCCTGGTGTATCGAGAACAATTGTCAAACGATTAAAATACACTAAGACTTTACTGGAAAGCAGGTGCAAGATATATTAGACTGTTTAAGCAAGGACTGAATTTAATACATTTTCCATATCGTATATCTCTCAGTAGATAGTAGTGGTACGAAATGTCAATAAATATTTAGTTTCAAATACTAATATATTTTTATACAAATACCAATTCCCATTTCCATTCTGTTCGCCGAAATCTTCTGTCCTAGTCTGCTCCCGGGGATCCCGGTGAATACAAGAGCTAAGGGGATTTCGTTGGACGGAATGATCGAAACCGTATTTGTAGATATAACGGAGTCCAACTGTCAGACTGCAGTCAAGCCAGAATGCTGTCATTATTGGAGTCCAGATAAGTCAGCATGCTATCAATACTGGTTTCCAGGTAGGTCGGTTTTTTTCCTCATCGGAATCCAATTAGGTCAGAGATGACCTAAATGGAACAATTTTTTTTCTGTCCTAAGTGGAACCTGACGTAAGTGGAATAATTCATTTTGTGGTTAGAATATTGTTAACTCGTACATAACATATAAGAACGGAAAACGAATGATCAGTAATACTGCCCATTTCAATACGGCAATGGCTCGCTATATTAGCTCCCCAATCTTAGAGCATTCAACTAATGGAGATGACAAGCTATGTCATTACCGAACACATTTTTCATGCATTTTTAGCGGGGGGTGAGGTAAACACGTACAGCACACTACGGAAATATTCCTTTTTCTACGAACGCACTCATTACGCATTAAACGCAATTACCTTCACTCTTTTATACTAACTGAAAATTTACCGTATAAACTAACCCGACATTTCGCAATTACTTTGGCAGAGGGGAATTATTCGTATGGCATCTCCAGTGCTTAAATGCTCTAAGTGACGCACTTGTGACTCCTCCGGTGATGCAAGTGTCTATGGGCGACGGTGATCGCTTACCATCAGGCGACCCATCTGCTCGTTTGCCTCCTATGTCATAAAAAAAGTCCCCAACAGATATTGAATTTTAGTCGTAAAGTTGTTTAATGTTAAATATATTGAATTTCTATTATGTAAGTAAAAGTAATTAACTTTGAGTTTTATTTTACCGTGATAAACGATTCAGAATTGTGACTTTGTGTTCTTCTAATGCTTGCAAGTATTTATTGCCTATTTGGATGAATAAAAGTATTAAAAATAATCTTGGTTTATTATTACCATCTGCCAAAATATAACTCAATAGAGTTTGAGAGATGTTATAGAGCGCACTACTAGTGTATATCTTTCTGCAGCTAACTGTACAGGGGTAATTTTTTTTCTATATCTCGTTGCCATGGTTACGTCTCCCGAGTAACTCTTTATCACGTTCACAAAAAAATCTTATTTTCTTTGCAATGAGGTATCTCCAAGTGGGCTTAATTTATTTTGGTGAAGATCTGATGATGGAATCCATGAGGTGTCGAAGGAACTCCTCAAATAATTATCGGATAATTTATAGGATAAAGCAGCTGGGCTATGATGGTCGCGTTTATCACGCGATAAATGATATGATAACGCGCCTGTCACTCTCGCACTCACATACGTGTCAGAAGGTGACGGCAGCTATGTCATTTATTTATCGCGTGACAAACGCAACCACCATAGGCCCGCTGGACTTGATAGCGCAAAATTATTATGTATATTATCCGTGACCGGTCCATGCCAAGTAAACGAGGTTTATACATAGCATATCCTTTTGGCGAAAAAATCACTTGTAGACTAAATTGGGAGATTCATTGAGTTAGTAGACTGCCCAATAGGAACTAAAAGTGCGGCCACAAAATCCTGCGAAACATTTTACTTTATGTATTACCAAGCGTATTTACTTATTTTACATTAGCAGTTAGTCACGTCGTGAAATCCGAGTACTGCCACAGAATAGATAATAGTACAAGTACAGAAAGCTCACTACTTTGATCTTTACAAGAGCCGCTTTTTTCTTAGCAAAAACATTATGATTTATGGCCCTCTGACGTCGTCGAGTCTAGCGCAAGCCAAAGGGAACGTTAATGCTGTGTACGAACGGTGAATATGAATTGGCTCACTCGCCGCGTCGCCGTCAGAGACGGCTGTCAACGACTAAAAATAAAATAATAATGTATCGCCCATTTATTTCTTGCATTCAATATAGAGAGCAATAAATGTATATTCTTCATACATTATATACATTATTTCATTATTTATCTCTAAAATAATAAAAAGACAGCAGACAGACAGACAGACGCGACAGGGGACGTCGTTTTACAACATTTAGTGATTTAAACGGTTGTTAATACATAGATATAAATACATACTAAAGCCTTCCTGAAGCATCAAGGTGCACGTTAGTGAAAACCGCATCAAAATCGGCCGTGTAGTTTCCGAATTTATCGCGAACATACATACAGACATACAAACGCGACGGGAGACTTTGTTTTATAACATTTAGTGATTTGAGCTTTTCGAGCATGCAACATATTATGAATACTTGGAATATACTATATGTCGTCAATAGGTTACTATTGTGTGCATTAAAAATAACATTGAGTTTGTTTGATAAAAAAAAAATATTTACATAAATCTTGAAAGTTGTTGAACGAATATTAATCTTGAGAGTAGACTCGACTCCTGGGAGTTAAAGTTTGTGGTTAGTGGCAAACGGGAAAATAGTGAAATCTCTATCAAAACCTGTTTAGTAGTTTAGGAGAAGAAAGCGCACACATACCTACTGGATATGCGAAAAGTAATTTGTATTTAGAGAAAATCGAATACCATTTACTGATTTTTTAACGTGAACATGATAATTTATTATAAACATTGATAGAAACGTGAAGGAAATATATTATTTGAGCAAAATAACTAAATAAATGTGGGACGCTGCTATTATACCATGTTGCCAGCTTGCTTGAGCAGCTTTTTTTAACGGTGCTGGTAGGACTTACCTGCATACGAATTGTTGTATTAGTAAGTAGATATGTGTAAACTGTATACCGACCTACTTACTACACTAGAATCTAAATACCCAAATGTCAGAAAATAACCGATTCTAAATTTCTAAATTTTGTAAATTAAAAAGTGTAAAAAAGTCTTAAAGCATTACTTCTTAGAATATGAAATGACGATTAGAAAAACCACTTATTTAAATTAATAACCTACTTCAAACAAGCTTATCACGACCATTACGCACTATCGAACATGTTACGTGCCTAGCTAACATTATAAATAAATGTAATTATTCAGTAATTTCTGTCATTTTTGAAGACGGTTTATGAAGTAGGTGCACTTTAACTAAGTAAACTTTATGCGGACCGAACCGCGCGATATCGCCACTACTACATAAACCCTCCGGGTTTTCAATAGTGGCTCTTATTATAAACCATGTAAATTGCTGTAACTATTCATTTTATTTTTAATAAAAAAAAATACATAAAACCAGATAAAATTGTTCTGAGTATTACCTACTTGATTAATCCAGTGTTAAAGATGGAAGTAGGTACCTACATTATATTTTTTTAATATTATACAGTTACTACCTAGTATCTATTATGTTCATTTACATTTCTCCCGACACATCGCAAGAAAGAAAAACGAGTGATTTGAATTTCTGTCATTGTTCCTGCAACCCGCTACGATACAATATTTTTCAGCCTTATCTATTTACAATCATTTAAGCACAAGTTATCTCATAATCTTCCCAAATAGTCCGTCTTTACACATTAAATACAAGAATGCGGCACGCTCACTTACGACGTAAATCCAGAAAGCGAGAGCGTCTAGCTTGCGCGCGCGTTCCGAGGCAGAGCGTGGCAGCCACTGAATAGGCCCCTCTGGAAGGGGCCGCCGGCATGTACTTGTAGCAACGAACATAAATCGCGGAGTGAGCCCCGCCTGGTACTGCTTGCATGTTTCGGTCCACTCCGAGGACCTTAATCATGAGACACGAGTGGCTCGGACGCTGCTCTCCTCGCTCTCAAGTTATCAGTTTTTTTTATTACTTTTTATTTATTTATACAAAGTAGGTACATAATTCTTATTTCTAAGACAATTCCCTGCAAAACTGTATTGTATAGTTTGACTGCAGGCACGAGTCTAATACTAGTAATACTACAGTATATTTATTATTTATACTTGAGTATATAGTATTAATCTTATATATGCTAACTTAAAATTTGTAAATAGTCACAGACTAATAAGAGATACTACGTATCAGACTGCCAACTCAGAAACAAATATTATTTGCACTAGGCAATATATTTAATCTGTACGATTAGTGTTGACTGACGTTAATTTTTTTTCTATTCGAGATTGCTATATGGCAAGGGATCGTAACTTATTCAGCCAAAGCGGTCTAGGTTCATTGAATGAGGTGTAATATTTAGAATGAATAGTTCCCGGGACGTAAATTTGAAGACATAACTTCAGTAATTGTATTTACGTGATCAAATTATATCCTGAGAATTATACCTCAGTGGCAAAAAAATAAAAAAACAAATTATTAGTTAAAAGATTTATTTTTCAATTTATTTTTATATTTGTCCTAAGCTTTCTTCTGTATTGCAAGTAATACGTGGTTATTTAATCGGACCACATCTGTCCCCTTTAATATTTTTTTTTTTTGGTTGCGTTGCACCAATTCATAATTGTAAATCGGACAGTCAGAGCAATGAAATGACTGAGAATAGTTTTGTGTTCGGCGCAGTCAAAGAAACAAAATGAATTCTTGGACATATTGTTTGCTAGTTCTGCGGGCGATAATTTTGCAAGATCATCACGATTTAAATACTTAAACTACTTAATAAATCTTTTCTCAGAGCACGGGAAATGGTGTAAAATAACGTCCTTTCGCAAAGTTCTACAAACACAGCACTCATAAAACATTTTGCAAAAAGCAAGACAGGATAAACACAAGGACATCACTCGATAACACTTTACTGTGACAATGACAGAATGAATTTCAAAAAATAATATATAGATGACATGACAAGTGTATTGACAAAGCAACACCCAATCACAGCAGAAAAAAAAACGTCAGGCAAAAAAGGCACCTGAGGACAAAACAGACAGTCCTTAGCTACATAGTCTATTTACATTATGCCATTATTATATATTAACAGTTAGCCATTAATTACAAAATGTATAAGAACTTACGTTTACGTGCCTAGTATTATAAATACGTGTTGACAACACGACGACGGTTCAACAGTATGGTTGTACTCTTAGATTCAGGTTTAAATATGTATTCAAATGAATAATAGTCACTCGAAGCACTCAGGTTTCGGGAGTAAAGGAACTATGCTTTGCTTAGGCTTGAGGATTTTAAAAAACAATGTTCAATAGTGAGACACTTAGAAAAACATCTGATCAGGTGCCGAGTACAAAATTGAATGAAGCTCGAGCGTGTGTTCGAGTGTGGAATTTTAAAATAGTTTGAATTTGCTGTCAGAAGAATAATTTTAAAAAGCTGCGCATAGCTAGACAGTTCGTAAGCAACGAGTCGTAATGCGCCTCGTTAAAACATTAAAAAGAACATGGCGCTAACGGACGTTTATATGGCCAGATCGAGTGCACCATGACGTAAAAGTTCATATCGGACCTCTCTGTGAAATCGCTGTCTACTTAGTAGTTTAAATTCCTATATCATGCGTATTTGTTGGCCGATTTTAATTTTTCTGTTTGAAATAGTTTTTACGATATTTTGTTCAGAAAAGTGATAAAAAAAATCTTGCATGTACCCTGTAAACACATAACAATGGCAAGCTATGGGGACAGTTTGAGAACCTTTAGTTTTTATGAAGCCTTTTTATTGTCATTTACCGCCACAAATTCAGAACCATTGACGTAATTACTAGTACACTACACGTATGCTTTTTATATGTATTGTTTATAATGTGGTTACAGAGTTACAACACTGTTAGGGGACACGGTTCTTATAAGGTGGCATATCAAACGTATGTAAGTTGTTTTAAAAAAAAATATTTAAATTTCTTTTTTTATATTATATATTTTTTTTTACTTTTATAAGTTTTGATATGTTTTCTTAAAGAACTACGCATTGTGTTTATACTCATTGTGTTTTAGGCTAAGTACAAATATTGTAACAGATATAAGAGTTATTTCGAAAAGTAACTGACGTTAAGTTTGTTTCGGCTTTCTTCTCCTCAGTGGTCTCCTCTTGGGAAACGCCGTAAAGTTAGACTTGTAAAAGTGCCCTTGCGGCCTACTTACAGAATAAAGATCATTATTTCATTATTATGTCGTTACTACACTATATTCTTAGTTTGTACACTAGTCACGAACTAAAAGCAAAGTGTATAAAAATGTGTACCTACACACAAATGTTTCCGTTATGCGTTGACAAAGCAACAACACACAGTTACTAGTGGCTTAGAGGTAGCATTGTGTATTAACTGTTACTACACGTAGAAACCAAAACCCACCACAGTCGCAATGTGCCGTAACAGTTACGAAACTATTGTGACTTGTAACTGCTTTGAATATCCTTCGACAGAAAATGGCTATATGGGGTATCTGATTGACTAGTCTAGCTATCTGACATATAAACAAATATCGATGCAAAACAGTCACATTTTAAAAATGTAAGGGTGTTCTCTGACAACAATAAGCACCCCCTGGCTGGTTACAATAAAAATGTTTTAAGTGTGCCTCCGTACGTTCCATTGAACATGTGAATCGACTGCGCACGCGCTCCCGTCTGCTTCCGGATTGTGACACGTGCCGCGCGCCTTTCTGCCGCCCGCGCCGCTGTCCAAGTGACACTCGACAGCGCAGTTTTGTTATAGAAACGATAAAAAATCGCCCTGTCAAGCCGAACGATTTTTGCAAAAGAAGCGCTTGAAAACAGACGTAGGAACGAAATAGAAAATACGGACGTGGGCCACTTTTAAACCGAATGGTTTATATCAACATAAATGTTCTGTAACTTATTCGAAAAACCACGTATATATTTGTCATAATCTAATTATTCCTTTGATTTCCTGAAATATGAGGTTAATAATAAATAACAATGCTGCATGATCCTTACTTATTATGCAAGGTGAACTACCTAATAAAATGAACAGTTGGCGTCGTGTCACTAATATTTTACACTGCATTGAAGTAAGGTGTCAAAATGCATACATATCTTTGATGTTGACCCGACACTCTCAATTTCTTACTAGAAAAATGAAATAATTTTCCAGCCATTATTATTAAATGCTTATAAATTTATCACAATTAAACTACACGAGCAAACAATACAGTCTCCTGTAACTTGCACCAACCAGTACTGTAGCTTGTCCGAAATGCAACCTAACAATGATTTATTTAGTATCCCTCCTATGTATTCATTATGGGTGTAGAAATTTAAGCCATTTATTTTGTTAACTCTGTCTCGGGCAATAAAGTTTGCTTGGGGTCGGATTAAAGGGATCACGGCACATGAATAGTTTGTAATCTTAATGTTTAGATTGAGACTGTGTTTAGTTCATTAGCATAACGACGCCATGTTTAAATAATACTGGGTTACAAATGATATTTAGCTAAATATATCTGCAATTTATTGGTTATTGTAATTATTTGTTAATTGTGTACATGTAATGTAAGAGTGATCGCAAGTAAATAAAATATACATTAAAACTTACTTTAAAAAATGTGATCTTCATTTTAATGAAAAATACCCACTAAGTCACAGATTTATTTATTCGAAGCATTCACAGCCGACTAATGGAGATAAAGTTCTTAATATTAACACGTTGACTAATCGAGGACATCCGAATATTTTGGGAAAATTTGTCGTGAATAATATTTGTTTTTTATTTTACCCTTTATTTTAATAAAGGTGATTTGATTACGTATACAAATGTGGCGAGAGCTATGTGTATTTTTTAGGACAGTGACGTTTCCCACGGGTGTATCTCTTCATTACTTCGACAAAGCCGTACTCGTTAAACCGAATCCGTGACAAATTAATGACGGCTCCAGCGATCGCGCGCCGCCCAGCCGGTTAGCGATCGCGATGCGCCGGAACCGAACGGCAGAATGATTGACTGTCCGATAGGCTCCCTGACTGCGAGGGGTGGCACGATGGACTCCATCCATTCACAGCCTTGGTGGAAGCATTTAGCCGATTTCGAAGTATCAAAATTGAATTTGTTTTTTCTAATTCCACAATGGCTACAATCTACTAACCATATCCTATTACTTTAAACGAGCAATTCTTGTGAACACGGTGTCCCAGAGACCGACAATAATCCTAAGAGGGCTGATAGCAGCTCAAAAGCTATCGGATTGACTCCCATCCTATGTATGTTCCGAGGTTTTTGTAGCAGTTTTGTTTTTATTTTCTTATAAGCGTGTTCTATGTATAGTATAGTCGTTAAGTATAAAGGAAATTTTGTTTTATTCGTCAGTATCCTACGTCCTGTGGACCATGATGAAGATGTAGATACTCAAGCTTCAAAAAATAATTATATGTAAATTTTTTTGAATGATTATTTTGAGTAATCACATAAAGTTTGTTTCTTCATAGTAGCATTGTCCATGTTTGGGTTTATGCGAAATATGGAAAATATAACTTTCATGATAAAAAACAATAATCTGAAAATCTATTCGTGATTAGTTAGTTGCAACTTATCTTGAATTATTTTGTTCAGGATTTTCTTAATCGTTACTCAAGTTTTGTTTGTTCTAAAATATTTTTAAGTGCCAATTTCGTACGAAGCAATGCGAGTATGATATCGAACATGATAAACACGATTTATCTAGGCATGTGTTTTTTCAATTTGTTTTTTTGATCGATTGTCGGTGGTCTGACCTGAGCAGAATATATTTATAGTCAGGAATGTTAAATATATAAGTATAACTGAAAGTTAAACTACAAATGTCCGTATTGTCCTTGTAAAAGGAAATTTCAAGGTGAAGTGACAATCACTCTAAGGTAATTTGACTGAAAGCAAAAGACATGCGATTCATGACGCCCGTCCAAGACCAGACACGACAAGCCATCTAGGACAGGCGTCATGAATCGGTGTTGATCAACTCATTATTTTAATGTTTTTGGTATAAAACCGTACCGTTTTTTGGTATAAAACCGTTTTAAAAGCCAAAACTTGACAATGGCAAAATTGTTCTAATAATGGATAGAAGCTATACAACTTAAAAACTGAACTGAACTGAAAGATATGCAGTGAATTGAAGGACAGCATTTAATCTTTGAAAAAGTCTACAATTGAAATGTTACGGATAGATTTGGGTTCTCTGAAAACATTAACATTATTTATGGAATTTTTGGATCACAATTTTTTGAAAAAATGGATTATGTTACAAAATGGTGATCTGCAGGCGGTACAAAGTTAATTCCTTTGCTTCATTTTTTTGGCAATTATACAAGAGTGTTATATATGTGTCATATTCACATTGGCAGTTTAAATTTGTGTCGTAATAGTGGCGGTTAGTAATAACACGATAAAAAACAATCACAGTGCTCGGCCGGTCTAGAAAAATATAACTGTGACTGGTCACAACGGAACGTTACGTAGGTTATGTGAGCAACAAGTGTCATAAAAACGCAGTAAAATTTTGGTTATAATGATCTGAATACATTACAGTAAGTAACTTTAACATGTTACAATGTAGATTTTTTTACATCTGGTACGAGCGTCACGGTGCTTGAGATTTAATTGTAACGCTTTTCGCCGTCTCTAGTTATGGCACTTGTCACAATGAGCCCACAGATGCTGAATATGTTTTACTTTTTTAATTTATTCCTCCTCGAATTGCACTTAGGCCCTTATAGAATGAGGTAGTTTCGCTTTATCAAAATCATTGGCTAAAATTAAAAAAATATTGAAAAATACCAAATTACGTTCCTCGTAATTTTGCAAATATCATTATATATATATATATATATAGTTCGATAAAATTAGGAGGTAAAAAGATTAAAATGTTGTCCATTAGCAGTAAATTTCCGATAACAATATATCGTTGATACTCGTAGGTACCTACTATTACTACTACCAATTATTAGTGATAGTGTCCTAATGACGGCCAATCACAAACTTGACATCTTAATTAAAATGTTATTGAAATGCGGCAACGATTATTTAGATAAGCGTGTTCCTATTACACCAGCGCAGCAATTACCAGGTCTATTCGACCCCACATCTTTTGTGAAGCGCGGGAAAAAAATCCAAGCTCGGCATGGTTGTCACCGCGGATTCGTGACGCGCGGCGCACGCGCCGAACCGCTGCCGCTCACGCGCACCGACCCCTCGTACTCGACATTGATACACCGTAAAAAATTATGCCACACTTACTGGCGCTTATTATTTCTACCGAATTAGGCAGTGAAGTGTGTTTATTTTAACGCAAATTGGTAAAGTTGCGTGTGCATTTAGAAGATGCCCGAAATGTCATTCGCGTAGGAGAAAAAAGTCATAACCCTCTTTTTTTCTTCAGTGTAGTCGAGTAAAAAGTATTCTTTAACCATCTCTAGAGGTCCAGCTACCTGTGTACCAAGAATAGTAAAAATCCGTTCAGCCTTTTTGGCGCGATGAAACCTCAACAATACATACAAACACACAAAATCCCAAAAGCTATTTTTCTATTCAGAGTGACCTTCACATAGTCTTTATCACTTATTTTTTTAAATATCTTCAATATACTGACAATTCATTTTTACAACTTTATGATAGTATAGATAGATCTTTTAATGTCCGGCTCTCCTTTTGATAAGATTTAGTGTCAGAAATGAATGAGTATACTCGTATTACCTGCAATATAGTCTTTTTCACAAAATACTGATTTAAGTTAATTTTCAGGGATAGTAAATTTTGAATTGAATTGATTTAAATGCTGCAATGAAACATTTCAGGCGTCATTTCGATTTATTCTTTATTTCATGAGAAAATTTTTGATTGATAATTTACCTAACCTAACCTAACCTAACTACTATATAGTTGCTGTATAATTTGATGGGAGGCATGGCATCATCCCTATTAGATGCATAATTTATATATATGTAATCGAGCAATGAGTTCTTGAATATCAAGTGTACTTAATTGGTAGCGAAACATGTGGCGGCACGTGCGGCGGCTTAGTTAATGGCGCCTACAGGACAAACTTCAGATTCAATTTGCAAACAATGGGTTGAACAAATTAACACTAAACTTTGCGTGAAAAAAGCAAATTGAACATGAAAGAAAAAATAATTTTACGCAATGAAAAACCAAGAAAGATGACAAAAAGTAAAACCGGTCCTCACTCATTATTACATCGGGGCAAAGTGAGGTGGATTTATTCATTTCTAAACTTTACATTATTACAATTTAAAGTAGTAAGAATAAATTGAAGATATTTCCCAAATAAGTGAAACAGGCTATTGAAGGTCCCTGAAAGGTTTTTTTTAATATTTTGTGTTTGCGCGAACATCACCTGAACGACTGCAGAGGTTTCAACTATTTTTTACTAATGGGTAGCTGGCTCGGCATCCATAAATGGTCATAAAACAGTTTTCCCCTACTACGCTGAAACAAAAATCAAGGTAATGACTTTTTTTTTGAAGTTGTACGACGATAACGCTACTAAAGACATTGCGGAATGCTACAGGCAGCAAGTCACAGATACAGACTGCCCTCAGCGTTCGCAGTCCTTAACCGCTTCACCAACCGAAATGAATGACCCTTTGAAGTCAGAGAGGTAACTTTTAATTGTCCGACTGCGAGTTCTTTCTGATCCTCCTCGAACCTTTGAGCGCACGCTCGGGTAAACAAATATAAGCGACGGGCTGCGGCGATAACTTAACATGCCAACTATTTTCTGCGTAATTAACTTTTTGAGAGACAACTTAATGCTAATAAATTTATGTGAGCTTTTGATCACAAGTACTTGAATGTTTTCGAGCCCCGGATGATAGATATATACTTCTCTTTAGTTAACGCTCTTTCATATATAATTGACTGTTAACTAAAGTAGTCTTGGATGGTATGGTCAATAGTCAATTTAATAATGTGAGCGGTAACAATTACAAAGATATTTTAAGAGCAAGGCAAAAACTTCCTGTTTTTTTATCTGTACGTTTTTCGTACTGTTCACATTCAGCTTGATACATCGCCCGTCCATATTTACACTAATTGGAGTCGGTTTGTACCTCGTATTTCGGTGCTAACCGTAAGTACATCGAGTGATTGGCTAAAAAGTATATTTTCAACTAATAGTCGTTGTCTAGTTGCACTGAAAATTAACTTAAATATATTTCTCCTTTTGTATATACTGATATTGTTGAGTAAACAGGAATGCGTCGATGCTTCTTTCCTAGCGTGTCAGTTTGAAATTAATACCGACATCGGGGGCATGTTAGTTGGAAGTTGCTTCATTTTTGCTTTGTTTTATATATTGCCTTCTTTACTTTTGCTACACATTTAACAGCATACACTATTGATAAATAAACTTTTTCAAATAAATATTTTTGGATTGGCCCAAATAACTCAATTGGACCACGTTATTTTATTACAGGATTCCCATATCCCCAACTTATGAGTCAATCACACGATCAGCTCGATGGTATAATATTGCATTGTCCTTGTCCCCGAACCTACCCTATGCCAAATTTTAGCTCAATCGGAAACCAGAAAATGGGTCAATATTAAGTTGCAGCATTTGACCCAGACATACTAACACGGCAAGTTAAATAAAAGCTTGTAAACAGGTACTTTTAGCTTGCTTATTACATTACGAGATATTTTCTCGTAGATATTTTCTAATATCAGAAAAACAAAACAAAATATTTTCAACCGACTTGAAACAAGTATAAAAATAGTTAACAATTGCATTAGATATTGGAGTGGTAGATTATAGACATTTTAAAACGACTAAACGACTCTTGAACATAATATGCCTATTCTATTGAAAAAACGTTATTGCTTCCAGATGGGCGAAGTTACAGAGACAAGTATACAAAGTTTTATAAATATTATAGTATTTTTTATTACTTCGGTTTATTTAAATACCTATTTAAATAGTGAATGTTACCTGCACATTTGGTAGCACGCAGAGAGTCGGACAGCGTCGGCGTGGAGTAGCCTTTCCCCAGTCCACCGGACAGTTTATCTGATCCTAAGGATAAACAAATAAAGTTATGAATTACTTTTACTCGTTCATAAGACAGGTATAACGAATGTACAAACTTTTTAGTCAGATAACAGTACGACTATAGTTTTTTTGTTACTTGCATTATTTTGATAGTATCAATAATGCAAGTAACAAAAAAACCCTCTCCCATGCAAAAAAACGCTACGGCTCCATCCATTACTCGTACTCCGCAATGCTCCACGCAATATGTTTTCAGCTATTTATTTGTAGAAAATAAATAAATATGTCGCGCACTTTTCGGGTGGTCACGGGCAACGCATAAATCTTAAAACGAGGGGGAGAGCTCATCATTACTGGTATTTCTATCGCGCAATTAAGTACACATTGTCCCGGACATGGTTCCCATGAAATGGTAAGCACAACATGCTCATGTGTCCTGATTAAAAGGGAGCCAAGCGCCAAAAGGTTTACACACAAATTTAAATCTTAACTTAATGTTCTTAGGCCAATACTAGCCCGTTTTTTCTGCATTTACCCTTCTTTTGGATAGGGTTTCATATGATGTCATGCGCGGGCGCAAAGCCATGCGCCATCTATTGTCAATACTGGGCAGCTAAAAATGATATCACTCGACGTAATGCGCGCCATTATAGTGCTGATTTATACTAGGTTTGCGCGTGAGTGGCCATTGATTGTACGGTAATTGTTTGTTTGCTCTTGCGCAGTGGGACGGGGATGATACTGTGAGAACGCTTTCAAGTGTTGATTGACTTATTGGCTTGGAGTAAGTGTTAAATAATCTATGTTGTTTTATTCGGTTTATTATTTAGGAGTCGGGCAATTTGACGCATGGTTTGTTAATCGTTTAATAGCTTGTAATCTGTAGAGCTTTTGAGCAGCTTTATTTATGAATTAACCCAAGTAACAAAAGGTTCTATAACTAAGGCATTATATCACCAAACAGTGACATAGTAGGCCTATAATGGTAACCATTGTGACCCTTCCGGCCGCCATCGCAACTGTGTTTCACAACCAGTTGTCTACGAGGATTTTTTAGTCTTTCATGGCAACCAGTTGTGATAAAAACATATATATTCTTCTTCCGCAACCAGTTGCCAACAAGGAAAATCTCAAAAAGTCTAGTTGCCATAGAAGAGTTAATTTGTTTGTTCACAACCATAGATTACAAAACTTAAAGTACATACGTATTTTAAAATTTTATAATCTTTGTTCAAACCTGGATTGCTATATATCAAAAATTAAGAAGATGATGATGCATAATGAGAAGCTAAAAGAGTTTATTAAATACATGGAAAAATATTATATTAATAGAAATATCAACGAATGGTGTGTATATAGTGAACGACATCGGACAAATAATGTTGCTGAGAGTTGGAACTCTAAACATAACAAAGAATTTAAGAAGCCATATGTAACCTTAAATAAGTTCCTAGCAGTAATATCCAGAAACAATTTAAACCTTTTAATAGAACCTACCTCTAAACGACGCAAAGAATACTGCGAAAGAGACGAGTTCATTATGAATACTCAAATGGAATTATTAAACAACCACATCACAGTAGGCCATTTTTTGGATAAATTGCGTTAAACTTTAAAGATTACTTCCAATTATAGTTCAATCTTAGACCATACAGTACCTTGGAGTTTGTGAATCACCCATCTGAATTAACACTGGCCACTTTAAGCACGAAAGAGTCCGTATATATTTTTGTTTTATTTTATCTGTCTGACATAACTCCAAGTCAATTTTATTTGTAAAAAATTGTGCAAAGTAATAGTGCAATATAATAATGGCTAGTTACTTTGAATTTAACAACGGTGAAACGGAGAATGGCTTCGGAACACGGCAACTAAAAAGAGCAGTGTGCGAAAGCAGTACTTGTGTTTTTAGTGGATGTCTCGAGGAAAGCCTTCGCCCGCTTACATATCTCCACAGGGCAATGATTTTGTCAAAATATAATTTTTACTTGCCTCCGCATGCAAAAGTGTGCTTACGTCATATTGATGCGGAAAACTGGGACGCCGTCGTAAATTCGAACACAGCGGTCACAAATTTCAGCGAAGTCCACGCGGCAGACATTATAAAAGTGTTCAAAAGTGCTCTACAATTAGTCCAAATTACAGTGTTATCCGCATTGGAATAAGGGGATTTGATCATTATATTACTAAGATATTGTTTAAGATATTGAGCAGCAAAGTTATGCCGTCGGTCAGTTTTTTTTTTTCACTATAGTGCCGGTAGATACGTTTTATTTTAATTAATTTCTTTTGTATTATTTTGTGTTTTATAGTATCGTAATAAAAGACTTCAGCACTCGGTTGTACTTCATTTCTTTACTATCTATCAATTGTCAGTTGGAGCATGGGGACTAGGGCATACCCCGTGCTTCACCCAGGTGAAATAACGAGGTGAAGCACGGGTCCGTACCCCGAATAGGGTACTTGACACATGTAATAAATGATTATGAAACGTATTGTTAAATATAGCTTATAATTCCTAGAACCTAAATAACTAGTTAAGTTTCAATGAAAATGATTGATGTTTAAGCGACAATATAATTAATAAACAAATGAAATGCCATGAAATCTGAAACTCACTTTTATTCCGCTTAAGATAAAATATAAATATACAAGTAAAAAAAATTGTTCTTCGAATACCAAACAACTACACTGTACTTAAAAGAAAACTAGCTGAAATATCTTCTGCAACTAATATTTTACGAACTTACTAAAAAGTTATGGAGAAAGGGCTTATTATTTCAAGGCAATGCCCAACTGTAATTTCTTTTCCTTCTAGTTGTTGTATTGCCACATCAATTTCTTCGTCGATCAATTTGTACTCCAGTTTCTTTTTACTTTTTAATTTTAAATTGTAACTTTCCGTTTCCGTTAATAAAACGTCCAACAATTGTGCCAAAGAAGGATATTTTCGTCCTATATAACGGTTTATCTTTGCATGCCATCCCTCAATATTGTTATTCGTTCTCACGTTTTCTTTTGCACAAGAACATGATTTCATCATTTCATTTTTCTTTATCCACTGGTTTTGGAAGTACTTGTTAAATTTTTTAAGTCCTTCACTAGGATTTTTGGACATTTTGGTCATTACATATAAATAACCTTTTTCTATATATTGAGCTGGTAAACGAGCAAGCCCTACGCATCGAGCTACATGTCTTCGTTCCGTTCGTAGTTTTACATTTAAGGCTTTTGCTTTTTTCCACAAGCAACGATTATAATGGAAGTAACACCCTTTAAATATTATTTTTGGAAACACACTTTGAATCCCATTTATGGCTGCTACTTCGAAATCAAGAGTTATCTTTTGTGGATTCCAACTGATACGCGACTTGATCATTTTGAACAAAATTTTATAGGTATCCGTTTTTTTGTCTGGTAGTAAAGCGAATATTAAAGGAAGTATCGTATGACTGTTTTTATTGTAACCATGTATTGTATACAGTTGTGCGAATGCTCTGGGACAAGATCTAAAAGTACCGTCAGCGAAAAAGTGATGGTATTTATTAATCGCTATTCCCTCTCGATCATTTATAATTTCTTTGGACCCGAAAACAATGATCCGCTTATCGTCATCGCAGTAATCAGCAAGAAGGAAATTTTTATATTTATTAGGAATCATAACGTCATGAGCATTATTGAACCTTGTTTTAGCAACACCCAACACTTTGTTTCTTTCGTTATTCAGACCCGTTTTTATATTTTCATATCTCGGTATCTTTGTCAGTAATTCATAGCCTTCATCTTTAAGTTCGCGAACAGTTTCTTCGTATTGCTTCTTAATAGATATAAAATTGCAGCTACTCTTCTGCTTCAAATCGTCCATTTTTTTTAGCACCACATTTCTCCCAAAATCAGCGATACAGTCAGTGTTATGTGCCTTGGATATTTTTGTTATCTCATTACGCGTGTTCACTGTCAAATTACCTTTACACCCGGTACTATTACAACATTTAAAAAATGAGTCTCCGTTTGTATACATTTTTTTGCGATGATAACGATACCCATCATACAGAAGAGTGACGCCTCCTCTTCTTGAACTTATGAATTCTAGCTTGGATGAACTTGGATATATATTTGACGTAGACATTGCTTGATGGGCACGTATTTAATGCATCGAATTCAAATTATAATGTCTAATGGCACAAATTGCATTTAAATGATAACCTGTGACCTAAAGTTAAAGTTATATTATAACCAATTACTTATTTATATGTAGCTCGTAAGCAAATAACTAGAACTTGAATGATAGTACAGAGAAAAATATGACATGACAATGTCAGGTTAAGTAATTACAAATGGTTTTTTCGAATATGACAGATATCTGTCATGATGACTATGTAAGAAATAAGGAGGTTTTATTGCTTGAAATGATGTGTCGAGATTAGTGCGTGACAAGAATATTACTGGTTGCCATGAAAGACTAAAAAATCCTCGTAGACAACTGGTTGTGAAACACAGTTGCGAAGGCGGCGATTTTTTTCTTTGTTGGCAACTGGTTGCGGAAGAAGAATATATATGTTTTTATCACAACTGGTTGCCATGAAAGACTAAAAAATCCTCGTAGACAACTGGTTGTGAAACACAGTTGCGATGGCGGCCGGAAGGATTGTGACTGCTTGTACTATAAAGGTTTATAACAGAGCGTTATGGTTCTATAAGATTAAAGAGCATTTAAGTTCTATAGATACAATATATAGATAAGAACCATACAATAGAATCTTTAAAGTGTTGCACTGTAATAGATATGCAAAAAACAATTATAGTACTATATAATACTACAGACGACTTTACTGACACTCTTATGTACCTATTTTGCACTAATAATGCGTCAAAATAACTTTTATAGTACTAGTATTGTAGCAGTACCGAAAACACTATTACAGAATCAATCTGCACTATAAAACGACTTTGCACACCCATTACGTAACGTTTTAGCTTCTTAAAAGCTCCCTCAACACCGCTATGGGGCTAGAGTTCTGTAAAAGTCATTAAAACTCTTTTATAGTATCAAATAGTACTATAAGTTACCTGGTAAAGTTACTGAATAACATAAATTCTAAATAGCATAATATCTTCTATAAGTGAGTTTGTGTTACTGTTACGAGACTAAGGCGTGACATAATAGCACTAAAAATAATAATTATATGACTAATTAGATCTATACTAGCTTTTCAGTATCAAATATATCACTAGTATTTCATAAAAGGTTTCATACTGGTCAAGCGGGTCCAATCAATATAGCACGTGGTTCTGCACAAAATATTTGTTTTGTACTACAATAGGGCTGTAGCAATAAAGTTATTTCTTGTCAAACCAGTAATAATGATGACGAATATGAGAGTGAGGACACTACCCCTTTATCACAGCTCAAAACAACAGATATGGCCAATTTTGTGTTATATTTATGAAATGCCCTAGCTACCTCCTTTTGTGATCGGGATATATTCCGGAGAAGGAAAGCCAACAGATTTAGAATTGGTGTGGTAACACATTTACCACATCTCAAATTTTGCCCCATTGTGCATTTAATATAACTCCATTCAAATAAATATATTTTGACTTCACTATTTTATATTTGGACAATGGAACCCTAATCTGGTAAAATATGGCTGCTGTTTTCTGCCGTGCTAACACATTAGCAGCACGGCTGGAGCCTATGTGTACTACAGCAGCCGCAGTCGGGACAAGTCCTTATTTTATTAATTAAAATTTAATTAAAACACGAAAATAATGAAGGGGCATTGTCAAATTTGAAATCAGCATAATGATTTTATCAATACAATTATTTTCGCAAGTGAAAGTACCGACTGAGTTACGGTCCACGAATGTTATTTAGTACGTCCTTTTATTACCTACATAACATATGTCACTTAAGCAAAAATGGCGAATGAAATAAAACATAAATGACTTAGCGATATTTGTTAACAAAATAAGAGCAGGTGTGATAAAAAAGAGCACTGGAATCGTTTATGGTGCAAAATAGTACTATAAACATGTTTTGGTTACTTCTATAGTTGCAAACTGTGACATAAACGTTGCAGACAGCACTATTTTAGTACTAAAAGCGTTTATGTAAAGTTTATAGAATAGATCAGTGATAAAACTAGGGCCTATTTGGGGTTAGGTAAAGGTTTACAACACCATTATAGTGCTAATCATGAACACTAATTAGCACGTTCTAAAATGTTCTCAGGACTTTTATAGTACCAAATTTTGTCACTTGGGAAGTTTTAGGCGGAGTTATTTACAGATTGGTTTGACGCTAACTAATAGTATTTGAGATTGTATTCTCGCTTTTCCATATTTTCTCTATAAATAGGAAGTAGAAAGATATTCTTAGTGTTAAAGTCGAATATCCAATGGAATAAAAGCATATGTCAGTGGTAAAATCAAAGTAATCGTACTGTTAGCTTCCTATCATTAAGAGTGCTTATCACAAAGATCCGTAAGTAGCAATTTGAATTAAATACTATAGTTTTCGAAATAATATTACTCACTGGTGTATGCTTTTTTGTTTAATGTAAGATAGGCGAGCATTTGACTTCAATCACCTCTGTTGGTAAGTGATGATGAAGCCGACGATGGAGCATGCTTACCTAGATAGTGTCTGTTCACTCTCGTCTTGGAGAGATCCAAGTTATACTGTTCCGGGAAAAGATATGCTGGAAGAGAGTTCTCTTCTTTTCTCTCTAGCCGTCTCTTTTGCCCTCCTAACGAGGAATGTGGAAGCAAATCGCTTTGTTCGAGCTTGAATTCAAATATCAGTCATCTTGTTAATAGCTTCGCAACGCAGAAAAACCCAATAACAATAGTAAGACTTTGTACACTACTGAAGTCCAAAGTTCAAACACTTCTATATCCCACTAAAATACCGTACAATCTTCAACCGGGCGGGCCGTCGGCACTAATGAATATAGATTGTGAAACAACAAACCGACCCTTTCGCTTGCAATAAACATTAAAAAATCAATAAGCTCGTATCAGGCACGTTATGAAATGATTTATTGATATATATTTTATCGCGATAGTATCTAAAGTACGGCATCATAATTGATGACAATTGGTGCGTATACTGTGTAGATATAGCGGGCGATAGCAGCGCCGCTTGCCGGCGTTGGGGCGTTCCGCAATCATTCCTCTGTTAACAACTCTTTAGAGCCCTCTGACTTATAAATTTTAATACCTCGCTCTTAATGCCTGCGAGATTAGGGCACTTCTATAGTACTCGGCGCGTGGATTTTTGCAGTTATTTGAATATTATGTAAATTACTAGCTTCGCTCTCAGTTTAAAACTTGTCCTTGCAGTCCCTTTGTGTAGAGACGATTCTTTAGCATTGTGAAAGTAAATTATTCTTTGAGCATTAAGTTCGTAGAATCATTTTTGCTGAATATATATTGTCGTGATTAATATTTTATTATAATATATTTTCTTTTCAAATAATGAAATCTTTGATGTACCTATTCTTTTTTTATATTTTAGTAAGGGCGCTAGTGGACAGCACTATTTTGTAGAAAAACTTAATAGCTCAAGAGTATTTAGCTATGTTCCATTTCCGCACCGTAGTTATAACCGTGTTGCTGTATGAGGCGTCACGTGCGTCATAACTGTGGTGTTCAGGCTAAACACTAAACGTGACGTTAAACTTATTCAAATTAAATAGCAAAGTACTGTATCACTTTATACAAGCCAGTCGATAAAAATGCAAAGGAAAATTCAAAAGCGTCAGTCTTTTGTTTTAAAATATTGGCGAGGTCGCACAAAAAAGAGTTGCGGACAATAGAGGAGATCTCGAAAAAGAACTTAAATTTTCGCTACTGAACATTCACAATTCATAAAAATTGTACTTAAAAGCAGAGCAAATAATGATTTCCATTGTTAGGCCGCCTGGGCGGCGGCGGCGAGGCGAAATCCCCGGGCCGGGCAGACGTTCCGTCCGTCCGCAAATACTATAGGCCCTGTGGAATTGATATTGAACTTGATCAGGTGCTGCGTATTCCAATACTTACACGAGCACTTACAAGGGCACCATGTTTAAATAAAATATATGACATTATTTTATTTTAAATTAGTGATCATCGCGAAAACCAATGACACTAAAATATTAGATCAATTAATAAGAGCTGGCGCGGATTTTGTATGCAACGAGTGCTTATTTCATATTAAATCCGCGCCAGCTCTTATTAATCGACGATATACGCCTTATCAATTTATCTGTTTTATTAGTCCACATACAAGTTCCACATCGACTACATGTGACAACACTACAAAAAAGGCTACCGATTATCTATGTACATTTTATAATCATAATGCCCATTATTATGTAAAATTCAGACTTCTCTTGCATAATTGCATTGTCATGGATTAATTCGTTTCTACCTACAACTGCAAAATTTCCCTCCAACTCGTGACTCGTTAAAGCCCGGGCCCGGCTCGCTTACCCTCGGCTAAGTTCTGAAATAATGAACTCAACGGAGATAATAAAATTTTATTTTTGCGTCACAAGTAGTATTTATTAAGGCTGTGTGCCGATGCGATGATCTCTAGGGCGGTTAGTGGGCGGGTGCGTTGCCTCGGCAACGGCGGGGTAAGTATCCCGCACGCCCCGTTTCGCTCCCTTGAGAGCGATTGTTATCTATGTAGAAGATGCCTGCACCCCACCTTGCCTTCCGTCTCTATACCTACGCAGCATCAGAACGCTTAATCTGGAAGGGTTTCAACTTTATTCCGACAGTGCACTAAAGTAGACCTTGTACCACTCGGCTAAGATCGTATTTTCAGTATAAATTTTGTTCTGTTCGCACGTGAGGCAATCGATATTATTCTTCGTGAATGCCGCTCACTGTATCAAATTCTATCTGTGCACTGTGAAGGCAACGGAGGACTTTAAAGATGGAGATATCCGAACTGAAAGATTGGCGGTATAAAATTTAAGATGGCACTTACGATCGAGGCTCCCCATTTTATCTTTAAAAGTTTGTACGATTTCGCATGTAACTTCAGGGTGTCATCAGTGACATGAGTACCTAAATAAAGTTTCTTTCTATGTTTACGGTTCGGTAAAAAAGAAACAGCCAATATCGTTGGCATCTTTGTCTGTCAGATATTGCAGATGTATACGAGGATACTCGTACTAAAAGTAACTTTTTTCTACTCCTGTACTTTTATCTGTCATTTACATAGTCGCTAAGTCATATACAATGAGACCGATAATAAGTTGGCAAAAAATCCATGCTCTATGGTCTATAAAAGCAATGTTTAGCGTGCTTTTATAGTTCATACATTTTTCATAATAGCACTGTAAACCAAGATAATAACATTAACTTTTTTTTGAAGTTCAGTTCTAATTATTAAGTAAGTAATTACAGCAGTAACGACTTCTTAAAAAACAATATTACACAAAATAAACTAAAATTTACAAGTTAAACATTGTATACTTATTTATTTTCAATCTTAGGGAAGGTTTTTTACAATATATAAAAAGTAAAATACAAAAAGCCATAACATTGTATTATTATTATGTTATTTACTATTGTATGTAACAAAGCCATCATCAATTCTGTTTTAATTATCAAATTTTATTAATTTTAGATATTTTTATTTAACTAGTCAGTTGGCATTACTATCCAGTGCAAACAAATTGAAAAAATAACAAACCAAAGACAAACGTCATATTTGAGTTCCCACCAAAAATTGAAACTTTAAGTTCCAAGTTACTTTTGAAAAATACTATTACGACATTGATTATTAATATAATATTTGTACATGGAAAAGATAAAGTTTAGAGTTTTTGTTTTTGCGTGAATGACCTATTGTTTTATTTTATTTCAAGAAAACTGATAGTGTTCTACTAACAAACCGTATTTTTTCGTAAAAGAAAAGTAACTGCGAAAAAAAGAGCTGTTTACAATGATGCAACGGTAAGGAAATCGAGCGAATTATCAAATATTTTAAAGTAAAATAATCATATTTGTACTATTTAACACATGGGAAAAGTGTTGAAAAGGTGCTTACCTAAAACCTTGCTTTTATCTATAGCACCTAGCATTGAGTCTTCTGTCCGCGTGGCCCTGCCAAAGCCAAGGGCGGTGCTGCCGGCATCTTGGCCTAGCTGGCCCCCGTAAAAGTCACCGAAGGCCGTCGCCGTGCCCAGCAGCCCAGACCGGTCCTGCAGCGCCGCTTTGGCCTTTTCTACACTCTGCTTTAGCTGCTCGAAGGTCGACTGATGAAGACGGTACGGAGGCCATTCTGTTGTCGGCCAGGGCTCTTCTTTCAGTGCACTTCGTTTAAGTTCCAAGGCCCCTGCGTATGAACAACTACTTTCGTACATTGCAGCTTTGATGCCTGCTCTGAGTGCTGTCGCTGTGGCGCACTTGAGTCCGCGGAAGTCCACCCTGTATGAGTAAAACAGTTGCGTGAATGTTGGTAATAAAACGGTATAACGCTGAGATTAAGGCATAAATTCACCTTTAGTTAAATAAAACGGTTGAAACGAATAGTACTCGAGTGTTTGTAGAATTGTGAATAAGTGTTATTTTATTGTAGGGTTGTTCGATCTGAGTTAGTTGAGTTATTACTCATGATTTTTTATTAAAATTAGACAAGTAGGAAAAATAAAATTAATGCCTGTTCACTTTAGCATGTGTTTAAATTGGGCAGAACCATTGATTTTCCAAAATGGGACGAGTAAGTATACCAGAGTCCAGAGTGCACGCTTAAACTTTTAATGATATATCAATTTTAGTAACTCATCAAACATGGTAACAATCTTTTTCCTGTCACTAAATACATAATTCGATTAAATCGAATGTTGCATTTTTAAAACACATCATTCAAAAAAATATATATTTAGAAGTGAAAAGACTAAATGCCAAATGTCAAGAACCTAGCATGTATATTCATCAACGGTAGCGGTGCGGTGTAGTTCATACACAGTACGTTTTTTTATTAAATTGTTACGGTATGAGGAAACTCAAACCCATTAAAAATAATAGAATATATATTTATTTCGGAAACTAGTGCAAAGTTGTTAGTAAGATTGACAAAATAAAACATTCTGATAGACTGTGTCAGGGTAGTAAAAGTAAGTAAGTATTTATTACTGAAGTAATTTTGGCCCAACAATTCGAATATTATGATATTTTTTCATAATATGAATCGTCTGTTTTATGCGAGGATCATTTTCATCGTATCGGAAAAGCAGAAATTAGTCAAGTTGCGGAAAATGTTATTTGTCTCAATAAAAAAACACACTATATTTCATGGTAAAATACTTGGAGTTTAGGATATTTAGGATGTGGTAGTAAGTAGAGGTAGTAGCAATAATTTTAATGAGCTACAACTTCAATGAATGTTGTTAAATAACAACATTCATTGAAGATTCAACATTCATTACCTTACAAATATTTATTTTTAACACAAGCACTTTTGTTGTCAATACTTTTTTCCTCCTAAATTCAGGTTAACCACCATGATATCACTATCTCTAAAAGTACTTGTTTATCATGTAGCCACCTTCTTTCTCCATCATCTGATCAGTTCAATGGCACTATTTAATTATCAACCAAAGATTAACAAGTGGTTTGTAATGATATAATGTTTATTTTCAGGTAAATGAGCTACCGCATTTGAGGTGGCTCCCTTCCATGGTCCATAGATTGTTTCCAGGCTGTGTGTCAAACCAACTCGCTGTGGCGAAAGAGGAACTACTTTATGCATTATTTGGGCTGTATTCATATTACATGCACTAACAACTACTTAAAGTGGTCGGTTATGAAGTCGTCTGATAAAACCAATTTTGTTTTAAATCCAAACCAGTTTTCAGAATGTGATAAAAGAAACTTTTACGCGATATCTATACAAGTGAAAAAAATGTATTAAGACTATATGCTACTTTTACGCAATTTTTTACATGTACGTGTCATTGTAGCCCCTTCACATCAAAACCGGTGGACGAATTCGACAATTTTTGGTAAAGGTTTAGCTGCACGTCCACTGATGGTTAGGAATATGATACTTTCACTCGATATCGCTAAAGCTTAGAGAGGGTTATGCCCTTTTCCTTCTTCAAGACCGAATTAGGGGACAATGTATACATACTTAAATAAAAAATCACCTGTAATGGGTTTGATGGCCGGTTACCACACCTGGCCTCGTTGGCATTCAAAAGGGCTTATGTTTGCAACAGCTTTTACCCTTGAATGCCCAACTAACTAACTCGGTACCAAAGATTTTCGTAATTCATTCCGATGTGCAAATTATTACACGTAGAGTTATTGCGGCTAACTTTTATTACTAGGCTATTTAAATCGTTCATGAAATAAACGTATCGTTCGAACATTTTGTAATTGGCTATAATGTTAATAGAAGATGAAATTAATGAATCTATAAAAGATAAAATATTATGGTTAAACATTTTGTGAATGCCGTCATGTTTATTTATTTCGCGCATCAACAATTGTTTACTGTAAATGAATCCTTATTTAACATTTTAGCTTAACCTATTCGCTGAGTGTAACAATCACTTAAAGTTTAATATCGCATGCGCTATAGAATGATAAACTTAAGTAGCTACCTAACACTAACAAACAATACTTGAGCTAAGCTTCAGTTGTGCTCTTTAAGGGCTTTAAGTTATTATAATATTATTCGAGCATTTTAAAGTTAAACGCATTGACTCTACTATTTAAATAACTTTATTAGTAATGGAACTTTGGCGATCGAACTTAGCTTGATGGGATGTTGTTGGGACACCATTTTGTTTTTTAGATCTGGGGGCACAGTAGTGCCCTTGCCAAGACGAACATAAAAGGAGGGGGGCACTCTATCTACCTTTTTTCGAACCGTTTCGTCTCATTTTCAAACCCTCATAGCTTCTTCCCAGTTAACACCAGAGCGCCCAAATTCACAGGTTAAGATGCAGTTAAGGAGAGTATGAAACGATTTAAATTTAATTTATCAAGATTTTATACTTTAGGTTTTATTGATACCTAAATTACGCCACTCAATATAAAAACTTCTGGGGTACTTGCCGATGACCTAAAAAAGCAGAAATTTGGTATGTAAACTAGTATTAGTACACAAACAACAAAATAATTCTAAAACTTGGAACTATTACCCCTCGACCGCTTTAAACTAGGGTATGGGAGTTTATATGAGAATTCCGCAAAGTTGATGCTAGAGGTATGAAAATGTTTAAAGGGACTCCTTATTATAAATAATAAAATACGTATTTGAGGATTTTAAGTTATTGACCCCCCACCCTTTAAATAAGGAAAAAATAACAAAATAATAGGGCACCTTACAAAAAGAAATGAGATCCCACCAAAACCATTTCATGTATTATTGGCGGCCAAGACTCATGACACTTTCGTTGTAAAAAAGTTATCACATCCCAGGAAAATCCAAGCCCCTAAGCCCTGACTTTCCTACCCCTACAACCTTGGTTTAAAAAGTATGGCATCAACTAGCTTCAAGCCCCCAAGCCTTGGCGTTTCTTGGGGTCTGATAACCTTTTTTACAGCGAAAGCGTTATGAGCATGTGAGTCTCGGCCGCCAATTTTACATAAAATGTTTTTGATGGGATGAAACATGTCTCCATAAACTTAGTCTACGAGTACCGACTTTTCTATTTTTTTTTTTTTTCTATAAACGTACATCTAAGGAAACAAATTCAGTGTCTGTATGGACTTCAGTAACGTAAATGGGTAAATGACGATGATTAACGAAACCCGTTTTTAAAAGGCCTCGCCAACAGGTCGACCTTCCAAATCGTACTCGTGGTGAGAGCTATAGGCGGAAACCTCTTTCCGCCTGTCGTCAGCTGCCAGTCATCCGATATTTATTAAAAGTATTCCGAATTAAAATTGTCTCACCTCATGTCGGATATTCTTTTGCGTTTCGGGCGCTTCGTCTCTTTCTTGTTATTTTCCGTGGTGAGTGATGACCGGTGGTATCACACGCCAGTGATACCTACCACAGCAATGAACTATTTTCATGAATTTATCACTGGTAAACACTAAAGTTAATTAATAATAAAACGACTGATTAGTTACGGTTACGTTACATTGATATGTATTTGTGATGCACTATGATCTTAAAGTTCAATTTTCTCTGCAAAGATTTATTTGGTGCGGGTACTACTTATCGCGGTTATTTTAAATAGATAAGTGTAGTTAGTCAAATTAACTATGTTTAAAAAGTAACTTTTCTGGACATGATCATTTGACAGAGTCCTTTCGTCGACTGTAGCCAGCGCTTGCGCCGTGCGCCAGAGCGATCAAATTGATTACATCCGGCATAAGGGAAATGTGTCGTATAACCAATTTATATTTACAGCTTGATTTGACCACGAACGGGAATGCTCTTTTAAAATGTGTACGTTATACTATATTTGAAATAACATAAATACTTCAAAATAAAACTCGTAATCTATATATCGCATCGCCGATCTTAGGAACAACGCAGTAAGTGCATGCATATTCCTTACCATTTTACTATGTTTTACTTGTACACGTTTTGAAATAACCATGGCCAAATAAGCCAAAAAACAAGAAACAATAATACCTATCTATTGTTATTATGTTTCCTAGTTAAATAATATATAAATATCCAGTAAAATCCTTTATACTCATACTTTTGAAAATAAATAAATTTTTCGTGGTATAACTTCAAGCACCTTGTACTGTTTTCAGAATAGATTTCGCGACATCGCTGTTGGTATAGTCCGCCGTGACCATTTATGGGCTGCTATCGATCCCGGGTCGAACCTGGGTAATTTTTTGCTTTTTGCTGCGACTTCGGTGTCAGCATCGGATTCGAATTTCAAAATCCCTTCCTTATTGCATCTTGTAAAAGGAATAATTTCATGTTCCTACCTTCAGCTGTTGAGAATCTTTACATAAAAGTAATTAAAATAAACGTGTTGAAGAAGTCACTGAATCAAAAAAAAGTATCTTTATATAGGTATCTTTGCGTGCTCATCACTTCAAAATGGCTTGCCAGATTTTAATAATTTTTGTTACAAGGAAAGTTGAACATCTGAAGATGATAATATGACACTTTTTACCTAACTTTGTCGCGGCCAAAAAGACGGGATATGATTTTTTTTACCTCCGTTGCGAGCATCTTCTAGTGGTAAACAATTCTGTGATGAGTACAAGTTTTATCCTGAGTCCAGTTGGTTGTAGAAGTATTAATTAATGTTTCTTAGTACGATTTTTTTAGTACCAATTGTCCAAGCCTTGAACTTGGTTTGAGCGTTGGACCTTATCGTTTTGTTTGAGGTCCAGTGTTTTATTTTTATTTAAATATTACTAGAAGGTGCCCGCAACTTCGTTCGCGGGAATAAGAAGTCATAGCTCTCTTTTTACTTTAGGGTAATCGTTTATATCCTAATACCATATATATAACCTAACCCAAGTAGCAATCAAATGTCTTAAAAAGGGATTGAAGATATCTTGAAGACAATTAGATAAATTCTTGCTGTTGTCTTGGCTAAAACCATTATGTCCCTGAAGATATCTTGAAGATATGCCCCAAGACTCAGTTAAGACAAAGTGGGCACAGTATTTAAGAAAAAATCAAGAAAGAGTTAATACTACTGATTAGATAAACTTAAACCCTACTTAAGAATGGAGGTTTAACAGATCTCTAAACTTCGATTTCAAGATATCTTGAAGGTTGACTTAAGACCAAGAAATAAATTTAAAAATATCTACAATACTTACTTAAAACAACTTACTTTTTTTTACTCCTGGAGGTATTTTAGAAAACATGGCGAACTCTTTTCCTAACAAGATAATTCATTGAAGGTTTATCAAAATGGCGATCACTTAACTATTTTTTACGTTTAGAAAAGACCGTTTTGTGTCCATATAGGTATTTAAAAAGTACAACGCATGATTGTTTATCGTGTAAAATTGATCGAAAGTGCTATAAATTTGTAATATTTTGTTGCTAAATGATAAAATAGCTTCCTGTTGCGTGCAAGTCGTAGTGTGAATAGCGTGACGAAAGAACTAGATATTGACATATTTAACTGTAAGATCCCTTCCGTGAGGCGAAGTCTGACAGCGAGGTGTTTTATTTGAGTGTGATACTTTATTATTGTTCACAGGGCTCTTACTGTTAATTTAATGTATTGAATCATTGTAATTCGACATAATCCAAGTGTCCTCGTACTAGCTTAATAATGTCTTGTCTACACGGGCTGTTGTGTCGAGTTAGCACTTAGTTTAAGTTTAGTTATACTGCTTCTGTCCGTGAGTTCCTGTAATTGGCTTTTTTTTATCTATCGTAATTGTATTTAAGTTATGTAAAGCTGTTGGTTCTCCAAATAAATATAAATATAAATAAATAAATAAATTTGCTTACATACAGCGCAGAATACTACTTTACTGTAAATGTTTGAGATATAAATGCCATTTTTATTGCTATAACACAAATTTAACTTCAATATACTTTATTTTCTATGAATTAGCGACTGATTATTTTTATTTATTTATTTATTAAAAGTGTAAAATGGCGTTAAGTCTTATTATTCTTACCGAAGTATGACTTTAGACGATACTGATTTTGTAAGGTTTCTTTAGATAAAGTATAGACAAATTGCATTTCGGTTTAGAGATATTATACTTAACTTATACTAAAAGCCGAATTAGTGTAGTTCTACTTAATACTTAATGGGATTTTATAGAATCTTTAGTTTGATTTAGTGAATGCAAATAGCCGTCCAATCTATGGTAATGTTTATGCAAGAAAAACCATAACGCTTATAATATGTAATATTCATTTAGTATAATATATCCTATGTTTGAAGCACTTGGTCGCACACAATTTGACGGTATTTATTATATTTCAGAACACGCCGACGAAAACCCAGATCTTTTTGTTTTTATTATTTCATCCATTCCATTAATTGGTTATATTTTGTCGAAAAACGTCCCGTTAAACTTATTTTCACTTAAACTTGATTAAATTTAGTAAAAAAAGGATAAAATGGTGTTCAGTGAGGCAATTCATAGAGCTTGGTGTTACGATCACCTTCAGTTTATCTACAAAGTCAGTTTTTACTTTGCGATTCTAAACTGATACTTGAATTATACCATTGAGTCTTAAGTGAGCCTTTAAATAATCTGAGTTGGGTAAAAAACGCATTTTTAGACTTAATTGTAGACATACTTAATACTAAATACTTTATGAAATACTTAACTAGTTTTAGGTATTCTTAACTTGCTAAAGTAGCGGTAGCATAAAACTATTTAGTTTATAAGATTAAAATTACTAAACGGAGTCTTTTTAAATTTAGCTAATTCTTATTTCAGATAAAGTTTAGATATGTAAGATTTAATGACTATTCTTGTTTGCTACCTGGGAACCTAACCTAACCGTGTATCAAAAATAGTTGAAAAATGTTTAGCCGTTTTGGCGTGATAAAGCCACAACGACATATATATATTTGTATATATGTCATGAGCAGAAATTTCATGTTTACCCTTTTATAATAGTATAGATTTGGTATATTCTAGTAGTTTTATAATTAGATAATATACAACTAAGTACTTTTCAGAGCTTCATAATAATCATTCGCTGTGTATTTTACCTACATTTCCATAAGTCCTTTTAATTCTGCCTAAACTTATAACGTAGTCTAATAAGAACAAAGGTATATCAGAATTGTATGTAAGTACAACATACAGTGAAGTAGTTGATCGTCCGTGAGCATCAGCGCGCAGTAATGGCTCGCGCCACTTCGCTGCAGGAAGTCTCTAGATTACCTTATTATATGCGGTAAAAAGTGGCATCCGTGTTCCTCTGAGATGGCCGTGCCTACTCTACAATCTATACTCGGCAAGTACACTGAACATGTACAAGTATTCAGCACTGCGCGAAGCACTAATATTTTAGCTGTTAGTTTTGTTTCTTTTACTTTTCATTACATCAGTATTAACGGTATGGCCATCTATACTTATACTACTATACTCATCAAAATTTAAAAATATATCGATACTATTATATACTTGTAATATTTTTCTGTCAAATATGGCATGCTTTTATTGCTGAATATACTTTTCATTGAACATCAAGATGATTCTAAAGAGCCTTAACTCGGTAGGATTGCGTTATTTTATTACAGAGCTCCTATGACCACCATCTGGCTCCATCATCAGATCAGCTCGATGTTGTCATGAAAATCAGGTAACATCCTAAAACAAATGAGTTCGTGTGCTGGGTTACAGAGTAAACGTTAATAGAAGTACGAGTAACTTATCACGGGGCAAATCGAGCGAAAAATCGGTACCGGGCAGAGGGCTTCTACTTTCTGCCTCTTAGCCATTTATTATACCTTGACTTTAGTACAACACGAACCTAGAGGGATTCAGGACTGAAAAAATACACTGTTATTTAGATTCAACGAGCTCATACTGTGAACAATGTAGATTAATACCGGTAAAATTCTAATTTATTGTTCCAAATACCCAAAACGAGTAAATTTTATTGATCTCGTATCAAAAGTACCTTCTTATCAATTCACCTATGTTATGCAGCCTTTTTACAATATAACGTAACCTTGGGGATTCAGTGCATACTAAATTGTCTTGTTGCATCTAATTCACACAACGAATAAAAATTGGCACGATTCTAAACCTTAAATTACGACAAAGGAAACATCTATTCGAATTCAACATATGAATAGGTATAAAGCATAATTCTAGGATTACATATTTATTAAGCATGTTATTATTTGGTTATGACTCCATTATGGCTGGTAATGTAGGTTTAACTTGGCACATTCGCTTCGGGCCGCAGTCGTTGCGAGCGCTCACACGCAATCACATCAGAAGCGCCCCGTTGTTATAGAGAACAGTTGCTGGCACATTCTTTGTTCATTTTATAACTCACAGAGGATGTCATTGCCGCTCTGCTATTCTAGTAACTAGGCTAGATAACTTTAAATGGCAAAGGTAAAAAAGCGAATCGATACCTGTACGTAGTATGCTATACGAAGGTCTGGAACGAGGGTGGAAATTACTAAAACCACATTGTCAGAATTACGTTGGACGTTCATTTGATTAACTCAGCGCTAGTGAACCCGCATGCGAATCTGATGGCTCTGGGTTTAAATCTTGGCCAAATATATATTCCTAAGTCATTGTGGTTTTCAAAGTATATATCTAATAAATATATTATCGTATAGTACTCATATCACAAGCCTTATTGAGCGTACCATGGCACTAGCTGGATTTGTGTAAATTTGTTCATAAAGTAAATTTATTTTTAGTTACTAAAAATCTTTAAAAAAAGCCGTGAAAAGCAGTCATGTTAACAAACATTACAGTGAGTTACACTTCTGCAAAACACAGACGGCTGAGACAGCTTCACACATTTCTACTAAAAACAACATCTTTATTGTTTTAATAAATATTGGGACATATTTAGTTAGAGTTTGTATACTTATGCAAGTGAAATCCCGTCGAGCATAAGGCTAGTGTTCAAATTAAATATGTGCATAGTAATAAAAAATCATGACCTTTCAAATCAGTATTCTAATTTTATGTACTTTATAATTTATAATATACGTTATAATTGTAATTTTATAAATAAAGTATTGCAGGTAGCAAAATCAATATTTTACAGAAAATAATTGTCCAAGAACAGTCAACAGTGTTAAAAAGATAACAGGATTTATAAGTTGGTGCTGCTAGTTAGGAAGGCAAATGTATTCACGGCAACATCAACGCGTATTACCATACAGGCATAAATTCTGCTGCGCTTGGGAGCCAGGCTAGCATGTACGTACTAGGTAGCTGGTTGAATAATATTCACATAAATCAACAGGGAATTAATTATTGCATTTGAGTACTCATAGTGTATGTGCAGAGTGAACTTGCAAATCTATGATGTTATTTTCGAATCTATTTGATGTGACGCTATAGGCAATTATGATGCCTAATGTTTTTACTTTGTTGTATTTGGACATTTAGTGAAGATGATAATAAATATTGTAAAGCTGTTAATATTTCACGATGAATATGAGACAGTCAGGCCGTATGTATTTGAATGTATTTGTTAAGAAAAACAACTGTCTCGTACCAGCTCTATGTCATTAGGACCTTAGTCTTAAGACAGACGTTGAATACAAAAGTATTAAAACTCGTACCAGCTATTTTAATTATTCCACTATCAATCTGAGCTCATCTCCCACATTTGGTGGAGGTGCGGCGTATCGATCTCCGTACCTCTCGCATATAAATAGGTACTCTTCGCCAACTGGGCGAGATGACCATGGCACCGTCCTGCAGCCATGGAATCGTCGCAGAATCTTCACACGCTGTATGATATGTAGCAGCAGAAACCATGAGGGTCTAGCGGGATGTGATGGTATCACCAGCATCCACCTCACCAGCTTAGGATACGATAAGTTAGACTATCTAGATTTTTTTATTCAAGCGTATTGGAATTTATAAGTTGCAATGAAAATTTGCTAAGTAGGTAGGAAATTAAAATTATTTTTTGTTCTGGTTTCATTCAATATTACGGATTATTTTGAAAGATAGGTAATGACAGTAATGAGACAATCAAGAGACCTTAATGACGTTCTATATCCGTAAGGTTTATTGACTACAATAATGACATTCAATAGATATACACAGGTATAAAAAAATAGAGGTACAGGAAATTAGAATATGCACGATGTACACTCTAGTTTTCTAAAGCATGGATGCTTAAGGTATTTAGATATATGTATAGATGTGTAGAGCATACTTCATAGATTATATGTTCTAGGCGTCTATTAGAGAAGGTATAGATATCCGGGGGGTAGTCGAATGGTGCCCTAGCTTTTTAACACAGGGTTTTTGCCTGCAAGGAGTCGGTAAGCATGTAGTAAGTTTCTGTAACATGCCATAAACTAGGAAACAAACATGCTCCGACCCTGGTTACCTCATAGCATGAGGCCTTTCAGGATTTGTTTCTAAGGGGTTCCCAGTGCAGGTAGGGACCATTGTATGCTAGGTAGGAGTAGTTTTGTGAAGTTCACCAGGCTACCTGTGTCCCCCCCGGGACGGCGGGATATGTGAAGGTGTTAATCCTTCACGATGAATATGAGACAGTCAGGCCGAATGTAAAAGTAGTATGTAAAGCCTGAAAAGTTCCTATTTAGCCCTGATATAGGGTCGCTACAAACAGCTTGCATATGGCAATAATACGTGTACGTCATGAATAGTCGGGTCAGTGTGTATTGGCATCGCGCAAGAATGAGTGAGATATACAATTATATACTTGTAGATTGCGAAACCATGTTTTCAGATAATCGGAAGAGTATGTCTAGTTGATAATTAAATATGAATAATTACCTATCCGTCAAAATCGGATTCCAAATATTCGACATCCATATATTTATTAGATTCTGGCTCCGATGTAACTTCACTTTTGTCAGTTGATGAGTCACTTTCAGGACCACCAACCTCGATTATAAATCTTTCGGTCTGTGATTCGATTATAGGAGCTTGTGTCCTATATCCGTCTTCTATTTTTTTTTAAGTGGTCGCAGCATTTACTCCATTTTTTTATCACTTCCTAAATAATTGTAACACTACAGACGCCTTGAATGAAAAAAAATAATAATTTCACAATTAATATACATATTTAGTACCAAGCTAACCAGTTCATTACAACCGCACTATGAATATCAGTACCTGTTCATGTCAACCTACAATGTCGTACGCAAACAGGCTTATTTTTCGAACTTAAGCAGGAGTAGGTATTAATCTTCATTATCTTTGGAATTAAAACATAACCATGGAATTAAGATTTCAATTGGGTACCTGACTGACAGATCAAATCATCTCCTTTTTATGAACTGTCGAAACGTTCATATAGTGAATGAAGTTGCAAAGAAAAAAACGTTTTATGACGTAATAATCTTATATAATCTCTCTCCCTCCTTAGTTTGTGATAATTTAAAAATTGCTTAAAGCGTAAACATACGTATTCACTGAGTTATCTTCGTTTTGTCAGTAATAACAAAGCGTGGTATAATCTATATTAACCATATGAAAGTACCTCCTCAATTACTATACATTACACAAGGCCAACCAATAACACTTGAACAGAGGCTTTGAACTAGCTTCGAAAAGGCCTTAAGGAACTCGTAAATTTATGTTTCGCCGAATCTACCGTAACGCCGAATTCCTTCTATTTTAAGTATTAGTCGAGTACTTACAGCTGATATTACGTACTGATATTTATTCCCACTAGCTATGCTATATTGGGTATATATAGCATAGCTATTGGAAATAAATCCCTTCCACTGCGGGGCTAACACGGCTATTTGTTATCTCAAACGAGACGCAAAAATCTTTGTAGAGAAGTTTTTATGAAAATCGTTAAGAAAATACGTATACCTCTTAAGGAGATAAAACCGAATTACGTTACCTTTATCACAACCCAACAAACGGGGCTTAATCGCGTATAAATATGATTTATTAAATTACCTGATTTGAGTTCATTCGAGACTGTGCGTGGACGTAACGCAACGTCCGAAACGTCGAAGAATTACCAATGAAAGGGTGATTAAATAAATCATATTTACAGGGTTCGGCACATTAAGTGTACTAGTCGTACATCTTATTTTTTTCTAACGTAATGGACCTTTTTTTACCGTGTATATATATATTTTTAAATAAAGAATTTATTCGTTTTTATGATTGAATTATCTTGATTTTTTTCGTTTTTGTTTTGTTTTCAACAATGGACGCGAAACGTGAGCTCGTTGTCGATTTGTACAAGAAAACATTTCGCCCGTGCGAAATATTAAGGAAACTGAAACATTTAAATATCAATATAAGGTTCATAATCGCGGATCATCAAGCGATTCACGGAAACAGGTTCTTCACGAATCTGGCCCAAACCTGGACGTAAACCATCTGTTCGCGTCAAAAAAGTAATCAAAAATGTTCGTGAGCGAATTAGGCGTAATCCAGCCCAAAGTGCAAGTAAACTCGCGAAAGATATGAAAATATCCCGACGATCAATGAGTCGTATATTACGACATGATCTTGAATTGAAGGCCTACAAGAAACAAAAAATGCAAGGATTAACCGAAGCCCAGATAAAAGCTAGAGTGAAGAAATTTAAGGAGATACTAGCATGGCACGAAGGCGATGACTTAATTTTTTCCGATGAAAAAATGTTTCAATTACAGGATAGCCACAATCAACAGAATGATCGTGTGTATGGCGTATCGTTGAGGGACATACCAGTGGACAAATTAGCTGTACAACGATTTCAAAGTGCGTCTGCTGTCATGGTGTGGGGTGCGATATCGCCTAGAGGCAAGTTACCACTGCTGTTCATTGATCGAGGAGTCAAAATCAACCAAGAGTACTATATTGAGAACGTATTGCAGGGTCATTTGCTGGAAAATGTCCGAAAGTTATATGGATATGATTATTTTTGTTTCGAGCAAGACAGTGCCCCATCTCACAAAGCCAAACGCACTCAAGACTGGTGTCGAACGAATTTGACAGATTTTATACCTTGGCAAGAAAGGCCCTCATCTTCACCCGACTTGAATCCATTGGATTTTTCAATATGGGGATTTATGCTGAGTAAGATTGGGAGCACGCAGGGCATGAATTTAAATTCATTCAAGCATCGGTTGGAGAAGATATGGGACGATATTCCAGATGAGGTAGTGCGTGCCGCGTGTAATTCCTTCTATGGGAGAATGCGTAGGGTAATTAAAGCAAATGGAGAGAGATTTGAACTTATGAATTAATTTTATAATTTATGGTCTATGTTTAAACGAAATACATAAATACTTTTTTAATCTGGAGAGTTGTTTTAATTTTATGGATATTTTAAAGTAGGACACTTAATCTGCCCAACCCTGTATATGCGATTAAGCCCCGTTTTGTTGTGTTGTGAATTGTGATAATACTGATAATGGGTGAAAATCGTGTAAGTTTAAATCAATGTACTTTTGTGTTTGAAAATACGGGTTTTGCGTAATGTTATTTATTTATTTATTATTAAAAAAGTTACACGGCATTACAGTAAAAACCAAGGCACTGTGAACTACAAAAAACCGGCCAAGTGCGAGTTGAATTCGTGCACCGAGGGTTCCGTACAAATTTCCACTTACTTTATTACCCGGTACCGGTTGAGTTAAGTTTGCACCTCATTTGTATGCAATGCTATAGATATCAGTCAGGTTGGCCGGTTTTTTTTAGTTCACAGTGCCTTGGTTTTTACTGTGATGCCGTGTAACTTTTTTAATAATAAATAAACAAATAACATTACGCGAAACCCGTATTTTGGTTCGGTTCGGTTGCGTAACCGGGGTGTTCAATAGGTTTTTGCAAATAAAAAAAAATAGCTAGTTAGAGACATGGCTATAATTTTCGTATAATATTTATGTTTGATTATACAAATTGTGAAAATTTCAAAATTTTCGTGCGGTGAACTTCGGGTAGAATATTGCGTCTAAGCACGAATTCTGAAATCTGTTCGTTTGACAGGTTCCATAGAATTTGCTTGTTCAATTCACCGAAAGGGCGTTGGGTGAATAGTACTCAGGGTCTCTGGGTGTTCATTGGAATATAACATTATTCCATTAACGGCTAGGTTGATACCGTGTTACGTTTCGTTCATTATTATAAATTTTCGTTTTTTTTTACCAAACATAAGTATCTGGTAGCCATACGATATCATTCGACATTTATGATGATTTACACGTTATATGTGTTTTATCTGCACTTGAAGGTTTGTCTAACATCCCTCTTATATTGTTTGAATTCACGAACTAGCGCAGTTAGGTGGATATATATGGAAGGATAGGCATCGTTCGGGAAGCTACCGTACCTAATATCTTCTCGCCCCAAATACCGCAATGTCGACGAAGTTTTTTCACCATTGTGTGATGAGAGTGATGTCATACGGCATTGAGGCGTGTTCTCTCAAAATGGGCCTCATAAGAAGGTTCAAAGTCACTCAAAAGGCAATGGAGCGAGCTGTATGCTCGCTCGGAATCTCCTTGCGTGATACAGTTAGAAATGAGGAGATCCACCGAAGAACCAAGGTCGTCGACATAGCTTAAAGAGTCGTTAGACTTATGTGGCAGTGGGCGGGGCATATTGCTCCTAGAACTGATGGCCGCTGGGGCAGAAAGTATTTCGAGTGGTGACTGCGTACAGGACGACGGAGCGTGGGAAAGCCCCCAACACGGTGGACCGATGATCTGGTAAAGAACGCGGAAAACCGAGGGACGAGGAGCGCACATGCCTAATTTTAAGTGTTATAAATTATGAATACATAGCCTAAAATCTTGTCTCGACACAAAAAAGTTTGGGTAGCTAACGAAGTTACTTTGAAAATAGTTACAATCAGCCCCTGTCTCCCCTACCTCGACCGCTACGATATACCTGATGGCGATTGTTCATGTAGACTAAATATTTTTGTTGTGCCTCTTCCGCTAGAGAAGCCAAACTTCAGGCTGGTTCACGAAAAAAAATAGCCATTGTTGTACAATTCAGGTCTTCAATATGAAATGTATTTTTTTTTATTTAAAAAGAAGGACTCTTCATCTTTCGATTTGAGTGCCGTTATGGATATATATCAGATGCTATCCATTTTTGGGCTTACTTTCGAAATATCTGGATTTTAGTCTTAGATTTTGTAGTTTTCACGTTTGGGTTACAGAAGTTTTTTTTTTTCTGTACTCAAATAGATTATCGACGCTATAATCTTCCGCGACTATTTTTCCAGACTCTTAATTACCATATGTCGGTCATAAGTTGTTTTACATCATGCCAGAAGTACACACATTTGTCTGTAATCATTTTAGCTCTAAGCCTTAACAGGCATTATGTAGGAATTTCACAACTTGTAAGGAAAAATGTATCTATGGATTTTAGATTCCTACCCATAAAAAAGAGTACTCTGTTGGCAATCTAATTGCAGTTTGAACTACCAAGACTTACTGAGGGACAGTGGAGACTTAGTTTACGATGGCTACTTTTTTCGTGGACAAGTCTTATAAGTAGTAGCTGACTCAACTATTTCCAGACCACGCACAGCTTTTAGGCTGCAGAAGGCAGGAGCATGATTTTTTAAACACATACCTACCTACTCAAATTCCTTTAAAGACGTAGTGGTGCACTAAGATATGATTTTTTAAATTCTTAATACACACGGATGATTTCGTGGGCACAAGCTGCCATTAATATTTTATTTATATAATAATTATTTGTATTTTGTTGCTCTTCCAACAATTTCTTCACCTGAGTTAGTTTAGTACGAAGTACTTCTTAGTTCGTGGGAATATCTTCGATTTGACGTAATCGCTGCTCTGATTGAGTGAACAACTAAAATGATTTGATGAAATTTAATTATTAGGATAACCAATAGGTGTGTTTATCGAAGCATTTTTATTTCAGTTTAAGGTTTTATACTCTCGAAATTAAGTAGTTATACTGCTAAAAAGGGCAATGGAAATAAGGGGTGTATTATACCTGGCACAACAATGGGCATGTATGCACATTTATCAACGCTAATGACACCCACCAGTACAGTGCCTTGCCAAGGCTTAAGATACAGACAACCCACAGATGCGTCCGCAACGAAAAGGGAAATGCGTCGGTGGCACAGAGTGCGTGAAACTGTTTTTTTTTTATTTAATGTAATGAGAACCATACAAGATACCTATGTAGAATAGTACTAGACTACTCATATTTCACCCAGAGTTTCTGAACTTTTAATAGGGTTGTAGTCGCCGTAAAACTATGGGTACAATTAACGCCTCCAAACCATAGTTTAATCACAAGCCAATAACATGTCACTGCTACGTTGTTAAGGACACATAATATATTAATCAGATGGCCGTTAACTGCTATATTGTAACACTAAACGAACATAGATTTCAAACCTACTTAATAAAGTCAGTCCATCAAATTAAACTAAGTTAAGTGTGTGGTATATGTTGTAGTAGGTATTAGGAGTCAATGTATTAATACCCGTATATTTAAATGCCATCGGATGCCTTGATAGGCAATGACAAACAAGATGACGCGACTCACCTTTACTCAATTGATAGCCCCATCCCCGCCACTCGGTGAAGGCTTAGCACTCGAGACACGGTTCATCTCGCGTCGCGGCCGGCGGCGCCCGGCGCGGTCGTCCGGTTCTACCGTCACGGGAGACCACTCGGAAGGGCCACGTCCGTCTTATTTGTCGTTGTTTGCGCGGGAAAAAAAATAAACAAATCAATATATCGGAGGTGCAGGCGAGCGTTCGCGGACAGGAAGCCGGGATAATAGCGAAGCGCCTCGTCCGGTCGTCGGCGACGGAGGGCGGGGGATGTGCGGGGGAGTGCTGCGGAAGTCCTCGGCCACGCCCCGGGGCGGGGCTTGCGTCGCGTGCGCGGATTATCACCCCGAGGGAGATGCCGCCAGGGAGATCGGGGTAGTCCGGCCTCAGATGCCTCGCGCCGACCCATGACCACGGTGCTTTAAGTTAAGCACCGCACACAAACAGCTTACAAGTATGTCTCGCGTTAGCACCATATCATGATCAGAGGTCATTCTTTACATTTTGACATGATAGCCAGCGGTCAGTTGCGAATTTTTTTGGTAGTGAACGACCAATAGTTTAATTTCAGTCATTTATTATTTTATGTGTGCATATTGGCTCTAATCCACATGTATATGATTTGATTTTAGCGTGTCGCATCTTCGCTTTAAATTATAAACTTTGTGACGACGTTCTTTAGTTTTTTTCAGATGAGACAACTAAGACACTGCACGCTCGCGACACAATTGTACTAATTACTAATACATTATTGTTTTTAATTTGTCCGTCAGTCAGCATCAAGTTTTTGCAGTTTAACTTCGAGTTGATGTTGTAGAGCCATGCTGGACAGATGTGTCAAAGTAATTTCTTCCACTAGCCATAGTTACGCATGGTTTTTCATCTGTGCTTGCTTTAGGTACTTTATCTATAAATGGGGAAAGTGTTTAAAATCTACACCTGGTTTTATACTAGTCATATTTTCTAAAATTTGTCATATCTTCCTTTTAGCAGTTAAACGTCTGTATATTCTAGATTATTTTGGCAAAGGCCAAAAAGGGAAATGTAATGAAATTAAAAAACTATTTTCATAAACAATTACACATAATTTTTCTATAATTTTTTACTTTAAAAAAAATAGAATAATAAATTAAAACAAGCGGTATTAGGTAAACATTTGCCGCGGTAGGCAGTAATTAGCGATGCTCAATGAAAGCCCGGCGAGGGCGGGCGCCCTTTCGCCGCCTCTCGCGTTATAAATGCGGCTTTAAGCGCTCTCGACATCGGGATTTTTGCAAATCCACTTAATGGCGTTAGGATGACACGATCTTTTGCTTTTCGATGGGATCTTTATTACGGGTTCAAGCGATTAGCGTTCACGTTATCCATTATAGACGTGGTTATTGATATGTACGTAGTTTGAAGGCTTTTTAGTGTTACACCTGGTTGTTGATCAATGGCCAAGTTTCTCCAATGCAATTTTGGCTGAAAGTTGCTAAATCATTGCTAAATTGTTCACGGTGAACACCTAAGTAAGCTAAGTAAGGTATATAATAAAAGTGTCACTAAAAATAAAACGATGTAGTTAGGCCCTAACTAGTGGGGCACATTTTTTGTAATTTATCTTTAGATTAAATCCCCGATTATCGATATCAGCCAAAATACGATGGATGCAGAGCAACATGGCATAATATATAAAAAATTGTCAATTAATGTTATGACGAAAACTAGGCGTTATGATCGGCTGAGAAGGAGATGGCGGGATGATCTTGTTGACTCTCAGGAACTGACCAGATGTAGCTTGAGATCGGGGTACTTGAAATCTAGAGGTGAGGTGTTGGCTCAACTGTCGGATACAAGGCTAGGTAAAGATGTTATGTTATGACAGTATTTTTCAAAACGCACGCTAACATTTATAAATATTGTAATGCTAAGGGATCTTTCGAGACTTCTTTTTTTCCGTTGCGTCCAAAACATCGAGCTAAAAAAATTAACTAGCAAGATGTGCTCTTACGCAGTTAAGTAGTATTTAGATTCTGCGACATACGAGACGAGCGTAATGCAATCATTGCTAATCAGGTCAGTTATGTACAGAGAGTATCAATTAGTCTGCAATACTGATGTGCAAATTGCGGAAACTTTCCAAAATGCTTAAAAAAGGTCTTAAGTCAAGTAAGTACACTTACATGTTTATAAGACCTTTTTATAAGCATTATTTTGTATATACAAGGTCTTAAGTCTACTGTTAAAGTTTCTGCAATTTGCACATCAGTAGTCTGTAACATCCAAACCGCAAAATGTATCGCAATACATCTTTATTATATTACTACTACAACAAACGATAGATATGGTGCTTTGGCTGTTTGATACAGACTATTTCATGCTGTCTGTTCATGAGTAACTTTCTTTCTCGGACCTCGTTCCGGACATCCTCCCGGACAATTACCTCGAAAATACTTAGCAAGTACCAAAGCATACTGAGTAACTTTAAATTGGACTAGTCCTGGTATTAGAGACACGCTGCCCTTTTCTACTGGATTATATGCCAGATCCTCGAACAAATAGCCGTTGGGGTAGTTGAGTTCAAAACTAAATTAAGAGACCGAGGGAAGCGAAACGTATAGTAGTATTATATTCCAGAGTAAACATTTCGTGTCGGTAAAATACCGTCTAATTTCCAAAAATAGTGCAGGATTGTACAGAATTTTTAATTTTGTTAAATTTTACACATATAACATATTTAAATCGGACTCGTAAAGACCCGCAAAAAAAGACGTTAAAGGAGGAAAAGTAGATAATATTTTTATAATACAATTGCTAATACAGTTGGTTGTTGCGAAGAATATATATATATATCTATATTATGTGGATATAAATGGTATCGAATAAAAACATATTGCTGTTAATTTAATTACAGTGAACCCAATTTTTTGCTATCGAGCGGACATAGGATAAAAAGATGATCACACACATTATGGCACTCATTTCAGGCCATAATGTGTGTGATCATCGGGAAAACTAACCGGTTAAACGGATATTACGGCTACTTTAATTTAACCTCTAAAATGATTCTTTATACTTATTTCACAAGAAGCCGTAATTTGAACAAATTGTTTTATCGAACACCCGCCTAGAACAAAGAATCGTTTTGATTAATCGACAGGCGCCTCAACAGATTGATTCGATGCAACACCTGGCCGCCGGCGGCAGGGAGCGGCCGCACGCACCCGACGACCCCTACCGTGCCTCATACTGTTTGCAAACTAACATCACTTAACACATTAGCACTCCCCATCCAAAACATTTAGAGTAAATCATAATCCCGCATATACTCTGGTTTGTACGGCTATCTACCGGCTAACAATTTGTCAAAAAAAAAAACATTTTGTCAGATTTTATTGCCAAGTGTACTTTTCTTTGAACACTATTACCACTACTCATCGAGATGATTATAAAGGACCCAAGCTCGGTAGGGTTGCGTTATTTACAAAGGTCATAATGACCACCTTTCGGCTCCATCATGGAGCAGCATCATCATCATATCAGCTCGATGGGATCAGAATATCGCACTGTCACCTTGCTACTTGCATAAATTAGCTCTATCGGAAAATCTTGTACAAAAAAAGCTTGTAAAAATGTACGTCAACGATAGTTGTTGTGTATTTCCCGATTAAGCGCTGATTTCTAAAATGTATTTTTATTTATGAGATTCCTCTTAATAAAAACAATATTTATAACTAAACAAAATTTATTTCTCTCATACTCTAAATGAATTATAAACTATTCAAAAATTCAGCGTTTTCTACAGACAATCAAATTATGTCGGTTTGTATCGTGCAGTCCACTACAAAAATAGGTGTCTTTTGCACCTTTTTAAAATGGGTGCATATAAACGGTTGACAATTCATTCATAGATTAAAATAAATTAAGTATCACTATTCATTACTGTAGGTAACGGTTGAACGGAGTTAAAAAAAAAAACTTAATTGTGCACAATATTGAATTTTGCAGTTTTTCATCCTCAGAATCGATCTTTTGAACCTAGTAGATTAATAAATGTGTCCCAAATTTTACATTCACTTAAAGTTGGAGTATCTTTTTGGAAAAGGCCCTGAAACCATTCCTCCTTCTATTTCTGTACAGTATCTGTACAGTTGGGGTAAACGTCGAAAGTCGAAACCATAAATCGAAGTAATTTTCTTGTTTAATCTGTTCGGAGGATTCAGCATTGCCCATCTCTCTCGCACTATACTAATAGTAAAGTAGCAGACGTCATGTTTGAAGAACAGATAGGGTATTACTCATATCATACATGTTGTGTCACACATAATTCAATGTCGCCACTAATTTGAAAAAGCTCCTATCTCATTTTCTGCAACGCAAAACGTAGTATCTCTTTCAATGTGCTAGTGGGTAAACACTTTACCGCCTTCTTTCAGAGTTTGTCTTAATATACACAAGCTTTTTTCAAAGTAGTGACGATATAGTTTATACTAATGAGTGCTCAACTCCGTCAAAACAGGAGCCATCCGTTGGAAAGTAGGTTTATATTATCTAATAGACGCGAGGGAAGGGCTGCACCCATTCCACCTCCGCGCTGTCCAGCGTGCAGTCGATGACGGGCCGGTAGGTGATGTCCACCTTCCCGGTGCACAGGTCCACCTTGGTGAGCGTGTGCTTTCGCCAATGCTCCTCATAAGGCTTCTTTGTCTAAAATAAATTTTACAGAAATTAGTCATATGAGGCATTAAAAAAACCGGCCAAGAGTATGTCGTACCATGCTCAATGTAGGGTTCCGCAGCCGTTTATAAAAAAAAATGCACTACAGATGAAAAAATACGAAATGAAAAAAAAGACACTAACAAAAGAGCGTATCTTCCCGGCACTTACGTTCTTTTGCTGAGAAGCTCAGTTTTTTGGCAATAACTTAAAAACGGTATGTCCGATCATGTTGAAAACAATTTTCGTTGGAAGAATTTATTAAGCTTTATACTTGTACATTTTTTCATATTTTTTGAACATAACGTTTAGAAAATAGAGGGGGGACACAATTATTGCTACTGTCGGAGCAAATATTTGGGAAAATATTCACTAAATCAAAAATTGATTGAACAATGCGGGCATCTGTCTGCCGTTATTGTTGCGTTTCGATACTTTGAAGGCTGGCAACTAGCGACCTTGGTATCTCCGCTCCGTAGAGCCGCGGCAGGTTCATCGCGGTCTGGAGTGGGAGTATACAGGCCGTTGCGTTGAGGAGCAGAACGCCGTAAGTTACACAGCTGCGGTCGTAGCGACGAACTGCTTCTCGAAGAATGGACGATAATGTAGATTGAGGCTTGATTGAAAACACTGGTGATGGCTTGAAGGCTTCGATAAGGTAATGAGAGCTCTGGTGAGAAGAGGCTGGCAGCTGGATTCTTGATGTAGCAATTTTAGGCGAAGTGTTGAGAGAGAGATACCAGCATATTGCCTGCCCCTTCTAATGTTTGAGACAACGTTACCATAAAGAGAGCCGCTTTTATTTTTCAAAAATACAACATTTTAATTACATTTTCATTATCACAAATGCACTTATAATTAAATTGCAATTATTTACTTATGTTATCTTATCATAATTTATGTGTATAGATGCAGAATTTCGAGCTTCATAATACAAAAATAGGTATGTATACTTTGATTAAAGAACAAACCAGATGTGAGTGTTTTAGCGTACATTTTTACGTTAAGTTACATTTTCTATAAAAAGATATCAGTTGTAAGTATTTAATTAAACGTCGTCTGATAATGACTTTATACAAAACAGCGAGCGTAGTAAAGCAGAATTACATAACAGGTTATGACATTTACGTTAATTACATTTAAATTATACTACAAAGCGTGAAAGTTTGGACTATAACCTGTTTATTTAAAGATGTGTTAAAAATGGTTAGCGTCGCCCGAAAAGAGCTGTTACATGGTAATTTACGCATGTAAGAACTCTAGACTCACGACTTAATTGTTTCACGCATTTTAGAGATCCTATTCCAGAATAACATTGATATGTTTCCTTTGACCATATGAGGTCGTAAAAATAATGAATTTCCCATGACCATGTAAGGTCGCGAACAGTCTCCCCTTCGTGCCGGTACAACCGCACTAAACATGGCTAGCGTCCTTGGTGGTCAGCTGGAACTATGAGTATGAGACGCGAGGCTGGTCGGCGCATCAGACCAGTGGCAATTTTTACCTCGGTTACCCGCACCTTTCCATCAGGCCCTGAGTATACTTTCTCTATGCGACCTCTGGGCCATGTGCCGCGCGGCATGGTGTTGTCGGCTACGAGTACTACATCGCCTGGTTTGAAGTTGGGTGGATCTTCAGCACGTTTGCGAGGTAACAAAAAAGGTCTATATTCTATTATCCATTTGTTCCAGAATCTGTTGGCTAGTTGTTGGACTTCTTGCCAAGTGTTTTGATGCGTGCGTTTGTCAGTGAAGCTGCCAAAAGGTATCATACCGATAGATCGTTGTATCAAAAAATGGTTGGGCGTTAGAACTTCTTCATTTAAGTCACAGCTGATGGGTGTTAATGGCCTTGAGTTTACCACGTGTTCTGCTTCCAACAGGAGTGTATGAAGAATGTCTTCGTGCGGCGCTTTATCACGTAAGGTTGCGTATAAGGCTTTTTTAACCGCTTTTACCATTATTTACCACGCCCGTCCCATAGACGGCGCTCCAGGTGGTATCTTTTTCCAAACTATGCGTTTGAGGGCTACGAAATCGGTGAACTCAGAGTCGTTAAGTGCATCGTGTATCTCTCTTTCACTTCCAATTATATTCGTCCCATTGTCACTGAAAATGATGGTTGGTGCTCCGCGACGAGCCATCATACGTCGAAGTGTTAAAAGCGTGGAGGACACTGAAAAAGAAGCTGCCACTTCAACGTGCACCGCTCGAGTCGATAGGCAAGTATACAAAGCTCCCCATCGCTTTTCTTGTCTGCGCCCTATGGTGACTTTTAAGGGGCCGAAAAAATATACGGCAGTGGCGGTAAACGGGGGTTGATGATGCATCATTCTTTCTTTAGGTAAATCACCCTGTTGTAGCTTGATTGGTTTATGATTGCGTAACTTGCACCATTGACATCTGTGGTGTATGTACCTTATATAGCTTCGTAAACCGACGATGTGATATTTCTGTTGCAGTTCGTTCATAACGGTGTTGTGATTGCTGTGGTTGAATAGCTCGTGACAATTATGTACTATCAGCCGCGTTATGTGATGTTTGATATCAAATAAGATTGGCTCACTCTGATTCGTGGGGCTGTTTATACGATAACGGCCTTTCAGCACGATGAGTCCATTAGGTTTTAGGTCGATTGCCAATTTGCGTAGTTTGGATGATCTCGGTACATTTTCATGCTTGAGTAGTCGATCGAGCTCTTCAGCGAAACTTTCTTGTTGACATCGCCGCAGCAACAACAACTCAGCCAATAACATATGTTGTGACATCATGTCTTTAGTACACAGGGCCTTTGCTCGTTTCTGTGAGAAAACTTCAACTGCTAACAACAACCTGCCAGTGACGCGTTGTAGCCTAACATAGCGTGAAAACCTATTCGGATCCGGTAAGTAATCGAAATTATTTTCCTTTACGTTATATGTTGTTATTATGTTAACCTTTTTGCGCTCACTGTCCTCGACGGGCTGTGGCATTGCGGTTGATTTATCCCTAGGCCATAGGTCAGGCGGGTCTAGTAAAAATAGAGGGCCTTTGAACCATCGATGATTCACGTTAAAATCGGACGTTACGCCTCTTGTGGCATCATCGGCGACGTTGTCGGGAGAACGTATCCACCGCCAGGCTTTAGGTGTAGTGTATCTTTCGATTTCAGCTAGACGGTGTACCACAAAAGGTTTAAACGCTCTAGGATCCGCGTTGATCCATGCAAGTACCGTGAGCGAGTCGGTCCAATAGTAACATTTATCTATGACGTAATCTGATTCCCGTTTTATCGTATCGGCTAACCTACATCCCAAGATAGAGGACTGCAACTCCAGACGAGGTACGGACACCGGTCGTAAAGGTGTTACTCTGGCTTTACTTGTGATTAGATGCACGCTACGCTCTCCGTTCGCGCCGACACTGACGTAGTACAATGCTGTAGCATATGCTTTTTCGCTAGCGTCACATAATATATGTAATTCGCCCGTACTATGCGTTTTAGGTATGTGCCTAGGTATTTGTAGGCTTTGCAATAAGTCTAGACTTTGTAACCAGGCCAGCCATGCCGTTTGCAACTCGGGTGTAATGCAGTCGTCCCAGGAGATGCCTATTCTCCATATATCTTGAATAAGCATTTTACCCAATATGGTAACCGGCGATGCTAGGCCTGTGGGGTCGAATACGCTTAATATGGCGCTAGTTACTTGGCGTTTGGTAGGTGCTTTTATGCCGCTAATGATTTCGGACGGCGTGTTACGTAAATTTAAGTTAAAACCTATCGTGTCGTTGTGGTGATTCCATATTAAGCCTAACGTGCGCTCTACGTCTGATTTTCCTAATGCGGTGGATGTTTCATTTGATACGTCTTTTACGCTGTCGAGTACTGCGGGTTCATTTGATGCCCAACTTCTGAGCTCGAGTGAGGCTTTTTTAAATATTTTGTCCATATCGGTTATGATGGTTTGAGCTTGCAGTATGGTGTCGAGAGCTCCGCAGAAATCGTCAACGTAAAATTTTCTTTCGCTTAAGCGCGCTATTTACGGATGCGTTTCACGGTGTTCGTTCGCGTTTTTGTTCTTAACGTAAATTGCGGTACATGGTGAAGAGGCTGCGCCGAAGATGAGTGACGTCATTCTATATGTTTGCGGTGGAATGTCGCGCGCATCTCCTCTCCATAGAAATCGTAAGCTATCCCGATCCTATTCGCGCATTTTTATTTGTAAAAACATTTCTTTTACATCTGAGATAACCGCTATGCGACCTTCGCGAAAACGTATGAGTACACCGAAAAGCGATTGTATCAAGTCCGGACCTGACAGTAGGGCGTCATTTAATGACGTTCCTGACGTTTTAGCCGCCGCATCGTATACTAAGCGTACCTTCTGTTTTTGCGGGTGTGTACCAAGTGCGAGGTGAGTCAGCAGGCGTATCGACACGTTCAGCGTATCCCTTTGTTATTAAGTTATGGATTTGTTTATTATATTCTGTTTTTAAGGCGGGATCGCGATCTAATTTTCTTTCTAAGCTGTAGAGGCGTCGTAGCGCTTGCTGACTGTTATTAGGTAGAACTTCGTTGTCTGATTTCCACAGTAATCCAGCCTCATACCTATTTGTACCCGGTATCTTTTTGCAGGTCGTATCCAGGATCTTCCTAGGTCTGTCCTCGGGGTCGTTTTTTGGCTTACGCGGCTCTATGCCTAGGGACTCGAGGCTAAAATAATCCCGGATCAATGCGAGAGCCGCATCTTCCTGTGCTATAGGTATTATGTGGTTTACTGTGCCAATCACTTTACGAGGTCGCTGACTATAGCCGTGCAACACCCAGCCGAGAGATGTTAAAGAGGCTGCCGGTTGGTTTCTAGCGCCTTCCGTTACGTGCCGACTGACTATAAGGTGCCAGTTATCTTGGCCTATGAGTATTGTGGGCTTTGCGCCGTCGTAGCATAGCTCGTCTTTTATCGGCCGTAAATGGGTGCAAACGCGTAACTCATCGCGAGTTACTGACTGTGAGGCAAGGTTTAATTTATCTACTGATCGCGCTGTTAAGTCATGGAATTCTTTACTATGTACGCCGCGTATGCTGAGCTTGACACGTGTCGAATCGTTGTCTGTAGTCACGTGACCGCCTATACCTTCGTTTGCTAAGGGTTCCTTTTTACCCGTATTTGAAACTTCGTGTGCAGTATTTCGTTCGATTAACGTGATGGTAGAGCCTTCGTCCATGAGTGCGTGTGTAGATACATAGCCCTTGGGGCCCTGTATCTCCACAGGCAATATTTTAAAAAAGGCTTGAGAGTGTCTCGCGTGCTCTACGTACTCGAGTTGGTTTGTGCTACTATTTACGCTTTCTTTTTCCGGCTTCGCTCGTGTGAGTTTGCCGTGTAACAAAGGATGGTGCGTTGCTTCGAACTCTCCCTTGCCGCACGGGTTATACTCACAACGCACGGTGGAGTACTTATGAGAATCCGACAGACACCTAAAGCACAATTTAGCTTGTTTAACTGTCTCTCATCTTTCAGACACGGTTAATTTAACGAAATCTGCACACTTGGTTAATTTATGTTCTCCTGAACAAATTACGCAGTGAAATCTACTTATATGGTCTAATTTGAAGGGGAAAGCCTTTGTTTTATTTTCGTAATTAGACTTTCTCTTTGTTGTAGCGTTACGGGTGGCTGCTATGTGATTTTCCGACGTGTCCGTATCACTACAACTATCTGTGGATGAGGTCTTTGTTGAATGTTTGTTGTTAGACCTCATTGTTCACGTCGTGTTACGCGTTATAGCCACATATTGCTCCTCAGCTGAGTCATAGCTGGAGCCGCGTTCCGAGGAGCCGTCGGAGTCGCGTGAACTATGCTCATACTGAGGGCGAATATTGTTGACCGGTCGCGAACGTACACCCGTTCTGCCTCGAGAGTGCTCGTAGGCGAACATTGAGCTGAAATGTATACTTATGTGTTTTAAAAACTGAGACAGCGCGATAAGCTCGGGTATATGTTCGTTATGGCTCTTATATTTGTACCATTCATAACCCACTATGTTATTCATTGTATCTACAATGCGGCTAACTAACTCGGGTGCGTATAAATATTGCGGTTTATCTAATGCGTTTATCGATGCCACCACGTTGCCGACTTTATTGCTAAACTCGGCAATGTTACGGCCGTCCTCCGACATTCGCGGCATGCGTTTCACGTTTTGTACTTGGCGCCCTAACATTTTCGCTCGGCTCGCGCGGTTGCTGGTGAGTTTCGTTCTGACTAACTATCCAGTTGGACAACCGGTTGTCTGCGTTATTTGAAAGCTCACACTCGGCTACGAGTAACTCGTAGCGCGTAGCTGCGAAAGCGGCCGCCGCCCTAGCTTGTTCTAACTGGTAAAAATAATGAATTTCCCATGACCATGTAAAGTCGCGAACATTGATATTTGCTAATTTTTTTTTTCAGTTTCGCTTACGTAATATATGGAGTGCCCCCCCTCCCCCCTAGAAATAAATATATATATATATTTTATTTAACTATTAAACAAAGTAGCAGCTTACACAAGACACGCATGTTCCAATGGACATGACGAAACTATAAGGGTGCCGTTTTTGCCATTTTGGCTACGGAACCCTAAAAAAAGTAAGTACATGTTTCCTCAGATTATGGACTATTTGGGCAGACAGAATCAAGAGTACTATTGATTTCACGAATAAAAAAAATTTACAATTTTTTTTTCGAAGCAAATGGATTTCGAGTGATCGGATCGGCGCAACGTCCAAACGCGTGATCGTGACACGCGATCATGCTACGCGACGATGATCTGATACGGGCAAATGATACAAATGTGGACGCACCTTAAGGCACAAGCAAGAGGCGCCTACTGTTAAACTCAGCAATTCCGACCATAGATATACTTCCGAGTATGGGTGAAAGAGAGGTAAAAAAGAACCATTAATTATATTTCATTTCATTAATTATCCTTTATTTAATAACTTTTTAACCGACTTCCAAAAAAAGGAGGAGGTTCTCAATTCGACGGAATGTTTTTTTTTTTTTTTATGGATGTTCACCGATTACCCAAAGACTATTTGACCGATTTCAATATTTTTTTTTGGTTTTATTGAAGGTACTTTCTAGTTGGTCCCATTTAATTTTGGTGAAGATCTGATGGTGGAATCCATGAGGAATTGAAGGAACTCCTCAAATATTGTAGGCATACATATAGCGATTTTGGTATTATAAGAAATATAATAAGCATTTGCATTCAGAAAGTGTAAATTGGTGAAGTGAAACTGATGTAGAAGACCACAGAATACTATCGGAACTCCTCAATGATAAATGATTTACGGGTGGCGACAAAATATCTTGATTAATTTAGCTAAGCAACTTCATAGTCACAAATTTAAATGTTCCTGATGAGAATGCTACCATCGAATTGATTTGATGATGGAGCCGGAAGGTAGGCACCAGATCTATGTAATAAAATAATGTATCCTAGCCGTGTTTGGGCTTGTTCGAATCGTCACGAGATACACTTTTAAGTAACGATTAACTAAAAAGTGTAAAAGAAATAAACTTTTAAACAAAAAAATAAAACCGACTCCAAAAAAAATAATTCAGTTTCTTCAAATTACTTACAAGTAACCGTTTGTATACTCAATCTATACAGTATATGCAATTAATGTTATTTTGGAGTCGGTGCCATCGTGTCACAACTTACTAAAATCGTCAATTTTCAATATTTTACACATTATTTATATGGCACCGACGCCAAAATAAGATTAATTGTATATACTGTATAGATTGAGTATATAAACGGTTACTTGTAAGTAATTTGAAGAAACTGAATTATGGCGTTATTTTTTACTTTTTAGTTTTTTTTTGGTCGGTTTTATTTTTTTGTTTAAAAGTTTATTTATTTTATAAAGTATTATTGCTAATAATAAAATATGAATTAATTATTGCAGATTTTAGATCATAAATTTCCATAAAAACAGGCTTCAAAGAAAATTAGTAAAAGTATATGGTTAATCTGATCATTTTATTTCGAAGCTAAATTATACACTTGTATCGTATGTAATTTTTTTCTATTTTGTAGGATATCGACTAATCAGATACGTAAAATGAAGAAATACCTTTATTATAAAAACATTACACTCTTTGGGCAATCGTGTAAAAAAAAATCTGTCTGTCTATAAACTTGTCTGTCTATAAACTCGAAGTATAATCGATAAAAGCATCGATAGAAAATCAATCATAGAAATATTGGTTTATTATGATATGGAAGATTTTGTATGATTAAATCGGACGTATTAACGTAATTCATACTTACTTGAATTTTGAAGTAAAATGTAGAACGTAAACTAAAGCGGGCGGGCTGCATACGTCCTCTTACCGCAAAGCCCTACTTAGTACTTAGTCGGTTGGCGGCGCCTTTGAATCGGTTTAACGCGGCGGTGTAGTATAGGACATCACTAAATTGCTTACTTGACGTCATAGTAGGCATATAAAAATTTACACGCTCGGTTTCCATACTATTGAGCGCGTTTGCGACGTCTATATGGTCTGTGGTCATATTACAAAAGTTTCTGCACTGATGAACATATTACATTCCTAAAATAACTTTGGCAATGTTAAGCGGAAATTTTATTATTTGCAGAATACTGTTAACATTTCATAATTTAACTACTTTTTTTCCCATTGTAAAGTTAACTGCGTTACACAAGCCGGGCGACCCAAAATTGGAAACGAATACTAGTTGTGCTTTTCTTCAACCATCCCTTTAAACCAGTTGATGGCCATGTCGAGTTAAGCGTCTTACCACATTTTTTGCTAGTGTGTGTCGAATATTTTTAATTTTCTCATTGTATAAAAATTATAAAATCTTAAGTACCTTATTCAAAGTTGGTTAACCCAAAAAGTAACGTCCTATGATATTTAATGTTTACGTCGTGACAGTTGAACGCAAGCCCACTATGAATACGTTAATACCTACTTGAAATTTTATTATTAGTATAACTTTTTTTTTCATACCCGTTACGCTCTTATTAGTCCGTGGCAGCCAAATTATTTTCAATTTATCATGTAAACAGCATCAGTTCATGTATATTTATTAAATGTAATTTCAATTTCACTAGTGTCACTTCAATGTAAAGTTTTATTTTTCTTAATTATTCTAACAAAAAAGTTTGGCTAGGAATGAAATGTCAAGATTAATTTTCAATGAGACGTTTTTTTATTGCAATGAAATGAGGCTGTGGATTGTACAAGCTTCCAACAAAATCGAGCGACGTGCTTCGCAAAATCCAAATTTGATGCGTAGCGTTCACGAAAACAGCCACCGTCACTTGGTTCAAGTAACAACTAACTCGTATATCTCTCATAGCCTTACATTAACTGACATTGTATGTATTGAACTTGACGTTGTCTTGACAACCTGATGACAATGTTGCAATTGTAAACAAAGAATACAGGGTGTTAAAATCATGAATGTTTTTTTTATTTTATTTTTTGTATTTTAATTATAAAGTCTAAAAAGCGTTAGTATTTCAATAATTTATATACCACAAACTTTTTTATCACCTAGACATGTCGGGATTTAAATAAATGGTTTTAGTAAGTTTACATACTGTTTATCTACATTGATCAAAGAACGCAAGTAATAAAGTATTGTACAGTTATAATATAACATTAATCTTAATTAAAGCTGAAATTATGAGGAAACAAACACAATAAGACGACAGCGGATATAAAAAGCGAACAAATCGGTTAAACACAACATATGGTAGAGCTGAAATTAGGTAAACGCTGACACTATGAATAGAAAACATCCTGAGACTGCACCCATTAAATTACCCAAACACAATACATTTTGATAATGCTGGCAACATAGGAATGCTAACTTTGCGAATACGCAGACGTATAGAGAATAGTTGTACATTTTAAGAAAACAGATATTCAAGCCTGAGCCCCATTTGTTAGTTTTGAACGAAATCGAAGCTTCTACTCAATTTTTTTCTCCCACTTTATAAAAATCAGAAAGTATGAAAAATCCAAGAATTCAGGTATCAATTGGAACTTGGCAGCTAATCTGTGATCTCTATTATTTCACTCGATAGGCTGTCTAATACATTTGACACCTAATTTTGTGTACGACTTTGAAGCGTCCACTAGTGAAGTGAATTTTAGCTTCGAGGCGTAAAGTACGCTCGAGCTAAGACTCGAGTCGCGACTAACACTAGTTGTCAAATGTATTCGGCAGCCTGTCCACTGGAATAATAGAGATCAATGGTTTATGTTTACATACACGTTACTACTACATACTAGATGAACATTTCTTAAGTTTTTTACCTATACTTTTATGTCCTTTGCAGGACTTTTGTAATCAATATGTAGCTGCACTTACGATTTTTATGCTTTTAAATTTTTTTGTGAATTTCATGTCATGAGTATGTATTATAAATATAAACCACCTATAAAAGACACTAAGCATTGTTCATTGCATGAAACCTTGACAGGGTTTTTCAATCCAGACGTATTTCAAATGTGTGTCATTTAAATGTTATCTTAATGTCTGAAAAAACCTTCTGTCAGATTTAAGTCTAATTGGCTGACTTGGAATTGGTTTGTTAATTGTGATCTCACTGGCAAGATAACTGTTCAAACTCAGTCGTAGGTACAGTTTCAAAAGCCATTTATTTACAAAATAACATAAAGTCAAGTTTTAATTTCATAATCTTAACCTCATTGGACATCTTATTATATTAGTAGAAGATACGAAAATAAAACGAACTCCACCTATCCGGTAGGCGATGAAAAAAAAACATTTTATATTATATTTAATATGTTAAAAAATATATTGCGAGTGTCTAAAACAATTCTGTCAAAGCCCTGCTCCTAGGCGAAATGTACGCTATGAGCCCGTTAATTATTGCTTGAGTATTAATTACCTGGTCAGCCGTGTCCTTGCTGTAGTCAAGCTCATCCAGCCTATGAGGGAAGTCGTCGCGGAAGTGCGCGCCACGGCTCTCGACCCTGTTGCGTGCCGCCGCTACTACCTGAAATGAATAAGAGCACGTCTTTCAAATCCTTGATAACCTAATGTGCGTCGCTGTACTCGCTACCAAGTGTTCCTACTTCAAAACATTCGAGGAACCACGTGCCATGTCAAAATCTATTAAAAGACCACCCGTAATAAAAAGTATAGAGGAAATAAACTCGTTTAAAAAAACACTAGAAAAGAAACTATTATACACAATCGGATTGAATCTTTTTTGATGATGCTTCTTGAAAATAGTATGTACCTACTTAAAACGAACGTCTTGTTGTATTAAATAGTAAGTTCGTACCAATTAATTTAGTATACTGTAACGATAGAATTAAATAAATTAATCAATATTAGAGGGACAATTTTACACAAATGGGGAATGGATAAAATTTTTCAAAAATCTTGAAATTTTGTTTTATAGGTAGGAATAAGCCTCCTTATCGTCAAATAAAAATTACAGATTTTTCTGTGGCTTAGAAAAAAACAAGATGAAAAGGTGTTGGTGGGCCTATATGACAGCTTATACGGTACGGCAAATGCACCATTGATGTTTTCGATTAAAATGGCTGTAAATGAACTGTTATTCTTGCCGTACCGTATAAGCTGTCATATAGGCCTAGGTATCTATAAACAAAATTTCAAGATTTTTGAAAATTTTCATCCATTCCCCATTGAACTAGTCCCATGGCGTAAGCTCAAATTATTAATATTAAGTAAATTGCTGTGCCCTTGTTGAGATAGTATAGATTATGATGTGCATTATTGTAATGTTTGTTATAATCATACGTCGTTATCGCGGGTACAATTACCAATCAGATAAAGAGCAGATAAAACAGAATGTCTATTTGGTAGAAACGGACGTATTCTGCCTACAGCTACTAAACATCTAAGAAGCTCTTTACATGTGGAGAGTTTTCTCTAGAAAAGATCAATAAAAAATACAGCCGCAAAGGAGTATGGGTTTAAACTGTTGTCATATGTTTCCATCTGTTTAGTTAACAAGTTTATACATAGGAAATAAGTAAATTGAATTATCTTTTAACGTCTTTTTTTAAACATTATAACAATATATACGTACTTGTGTGAAGATAACTGTTATCGTCTACTAATTAAACGCTTACCTACTTAGAAGAAAGTCTATTTAAAAAATAAGAAAACAACGTGTGTAATTTTTACTAACGTGTATTTTTCACATCTATTATTTTAATTTCGTAATAGATTACAAAGATTTTTTCTAAATTTTCCACAGTCAATTTGCGGCGTCTAGCAGTAAATATCCATTTTAATTGACTAAATGATCTTTCAACATCAACTGTTGTTGTAGGTGCATACTTGAAACGATGGAAATAATCTAGAGTAGTGTGACAAGCTCTTAATGATGATTCAAGTATTATCTCCTTCCCTTGTATCAATTCATTTTTTTTTATTATGTCAAATCCAGTATTTTTCTTCAAGACATGTTTCAGCTTTTTAAATATTCTTTTTCCATTAGCACTCAAATTTAATGTCGATATATGCTTGTATGTTTTTTGAACGATGGCTAAACTTTCACTGAGAGATAGATTCGGGCACTGCAATTTGTTTATAGCGTCTGGAAGTACCTGAAGATATTTCGCTATAAAATTTAAATCATTCCGAATTTTCGCACTGCGAAATGCTTTTTTTGCCTTTGTGATACATTCTGCGTCAGAATCACGAAATGTGTCCACAACGCCTAACAAGTATTTCCTCGAAATACTTGTTATAGTATGTCGCAGCCACAATCCACGTTCCCCAAGGAATAATCGTTGGATTTGGAGGTAAGGGTATTCCATTAACCATTTCTTCAAATGTTTTTATTCTTTTTGGCGATTTTCGAAAAACTTTTTTTACATTTGATATTAATTTATTCACTTCTGGAAAAAGAACGCGAACTTGATCAGCAACTCTGTTAAGACCATGAGCCAAACATATAACATGGAGAAGGTTTGGGTAATTTTTTTTCAATGTTCTACCCGCTTTTTGCATGTACCCTACACCATCAGTTAATAATAACAACACTTTCTCATGTTTATTGTGGTCGGGACCCCACAAATTATCCAGTGCATTTTTGACGGTATCCGTTATACTTATTTTGTTAGTTTGTTCCAATTTTTTGCTTGACAATACATGTGGAGTTCCAACTGCATCTTCAAGCAATGCACCGACTATCACATTAGCAATTTGACGACCCCTGGCATCTGTTGTTTCATCAACACTCACATAAATAAAAGCATTTTCTAACTCCTTTTTAATTTTTTGCATTTGTTCGTCGTATATTTGGTTTACGTAATTCTGTCTCAACAAACATTCCGAAGGGACCTCCACAGTTTTTTCGAACTTTCCAGAGACGCAGTTATTGATAAAAATTTTAAATATGGGATATTCTAACTGAGACCATGGTATATATTACAGCTTACCATAAATTTGGTCAATTCCATCCTAAAATCTTTTTTGACGGATGTATGCTTTTCCGAGTCGAAATGTCGTTCCATAGAAGCTTTTCTCTGGGGGAAACTAACATTGCACTTAGTGCAATATAATTTTGTATCGCGAGCCTGTAATTCAGGATATTCCTTTGTCCACAACTCCACAAATTCATCGCACGTTTTTTTCCTTCGCGGCATTCAAGCAGTCGGTAATAAATATATTACACGCAGTTATCAGTACGGATAATTGATAATGTACTTACTAACAAATGACAATGTCAAATAGGAAAAATTAGTAAAGAGTTTGCATTGCGACTGCATAGTTAATCTATTTAAGTTGTATTGGTACTCAAGTCAAGTATGGAGGTTGGGTATTAGAAATACCTAATGTGTGATACATTTTAAACTCTTTAACGAGTAGGCATAGATGTTCCTCAAAATGAGTTTCGCGTCTGTTATTGCTTGTTTTTATAATCTTTCTGTACTGTCAAATCGTTTTTGTACCCGCGATAACGACGTATGGTTATAATACCTATATATCATGTATGCAATAAAAAGTTTACAGATTGTGTTGAGTTTGAACTTTGAAGTTTCGCTGAAACGATAAAAATGACACCTAGAGTAAGGCACTCCTCCCACCAAGGGCGAGGAAGCGATTAGCTATCGGCGATTTTCTCGCCCAAGGAACGAACAAAAGATATAGATCCTATGTTAGTAAAAGAGACACATATATTAATAGTTCAGCGATGGCGGTTCACACTGCCGGCGAGAACTCTATCATATATGTATCTCTTTTATTGACATGGAGACTACATCTATTGTGCGTTTCTTGAGCTAGTTGGACGAGAAAATAGTAAATACTTGCTCGCTTTCTCGCCGGCTGAGGGACTAGTGCCTAAACCTGCGGGTGCGGGGCATGATGGTTGCGTTTATCACCCGATTTACTTCCAAATAACCGTTTGTCTACTCAATCGATACAGTATATACAATTAATCTTATTTTGGCGTCGGTGCCATATAAAATGAAATGAAAGAATGTGTAAAATATTGAAAATAGACGATTCTAGTATGCTGTGACACGATGGCACCAACTCCAAAATAATATTTGAAAGTATGTATTAAGCTTTATCTTTATGATTTTTTTTCATATGTTTTGGACATACGGTTATAGAAAATAGTGGATAGACACAATTTAGGCAACTATCGGAGCCATTATTTCCGAATATATTCACTGAATCAAAAACATTTTTTAGAAACCTCAAAATGTCTTTATCGAAATTACGTGCGTTTAAAAAAAATAAACAATTATCATTGGGTGCAATGATAATTGTTTATTTTTTTTTTAGTTTCGGTTACATGTAAGGAGTGCCCACTAGTTTTTTATAAAACTAATTATTCTGGCTTTTATTGTATATATACGGACGGTTTTAAAGAATTACACGCAGTTGGCGCTGCAGTTTATGACCTACAGTTGGACACATCGCTTAAACTAAGTATAAGTTGTGATATTTCGATAATGCATGCTGAGCTTGAGTTTGAGTAGCTATCGCCGTAGCACTGTCCTTCATACAATCTCTGAGCTACGATACATTTATCATTTTGTCGAACTCAAAAAGTGCTCTCCAACACGTGGCTCGGTGTACCTCGAGTGTTCGAGGTCTCCCGATAGCATTTTGGATCGTATCGATAAATTACAATCTGAAGACAACAATTCTCGAATGGATACCATCCCACGCGGGTATAGACGGTAATGAAACAGTGGAAACGTTAGCCCGGACAGCTTGTTACGACGGGGTAGACCTCAACGTGTTACCGTTTTACTCAGACTATTAGTTTAGCCAAACGGCATACGCATAATATTTGTAAATAATATTTTGATGAGTGATCAAAAGAAAAAGGCACCTGGTATAAGATGATCCAACTGGCACCCATGATTGTCGTTTAAACAGAAACGATATCGTTCTGATGATGAGACCGCGCTCCGGAGACATATTCCATTAAACAAATTCGGATTTATGATGGGCAAAGCTCCTTTCCCAAATTGTGCTGAATGTGATTTGCCAGGAGATGTATATCACATCATAATGGAATGTGTCCGAAACGAAGCTGTCCGGCAACAACTGGTAAGTAACGATAATTGTAATAGGTTATTTGAAGTTGGTTGCTGCAACAGTGCCCTGGCTGCTCCTCTGTCGGACTCGGCCGCGCGCGGCACTGTTGTAGCTAGTTCGATAAGCTATTTCGAATAGAATAAATTAGATGTAGTCCGACTGTACTTTTAGTAATGGAGCCACATAGTCACTCAGTGACAAAGCTCTAAAATAAAGATAAAAAAATACTATCAAATTAAGTAGCGGCTCATACAACACATGTAACTCAAAATTTCATCATTATACATCGGGTAGTTTTTGAGTAAAAGGCCTGTGACATACGGATAGATGAATGGACACGATGAAACTATAAGGGTATCGTTTTTTCCATTTTGGCTACGGTACCCTAAAAAATGTAACCAAATTGGTAACCATCTCCTTTTTTTTGGGAGTTGGTTAAAAATGTATATCGCGGTGATTATTACCAACTTAACACGTTCCCTGCCCGGGTGACTCACGCAAATGCTTGCCAGGAGTCAGATCGTTTTGTACGGGGATAGGGAACGTTAAGCGAGTATGCACCGCGTCCGGTCGAGCCGTCGCCTAATACCCCGCGCTTCCTTAGTACCAGTGCTGACCTTAACTTAATAGGAATGTTTTCTGGGTAATTTTATGCGAAACGTCACAAAATTAACAACACAACATTTTTTACTTAGAAGTGGTCCGGAAAAAAGTAGTAACATTTGGCGTTTATTACTGACATATGTATTTACAATAAACACTTCATACCAAATATGGTAATCATCCTCTTGTCATTCTGAATACTTAACTATAAAATCTGCTCTCCAGTTAGTAAGTTCAGGTCACTAGATAATTAAATATACCTGCGGCCATATGATGGTTGCATTTGTCACGCGATAAATAAGTGACATAGCTGCTGTCACCTTCTGACAAGTATGTGAGTGCGAGAGTAACAGGCGCGTTATCATGTCATTTATCTCGTTATTAACGCGACCATCATAGGCCCGCTGTAGTAGATAGGTTAGGCTCTCGAAATGTACACAAACTTAGTATTCTCTTTAAATTTTGACTGAGAATAAACAATGGAGACCATAAAATAAACAAATAAGATCAAAACTGGGCGATAGCAAATTACATTCGATTTCCTAGCGGAAGCTAATTTGTCGAATTGTGTCGTAGATAAAATCAGTATTACTATGAACGTAGATTTGCATCACTACTGCAACATTTTTTTAAGCTTGCAATGTTTTTTATCAAACCTTGGTTTCAATAATAATGTACACATATTGCCAGCTACTTTTTTCTGGAGCACTTCTTATTATTCATTATAACAACGTGACGGTTTGACCTGGACCGCGAGTTGTAGCATGTTCTGAAGTTCCAGCGTTTCCACGACATCGCTGTTAAAGTTGCAACTTTTGTCCTTTACGTACACCTTCTCAAATGCGCTAAACCATTGTTGGATTTCTTTTTGAGCTGCAACAAAATTCATAGCTTAGATGGATAGGTAATTCTCATTTGATATATAAAGTAATCATGAGGCGGCGATACTAAAACCCTCTTAGAGCATATAGTAACTGGAGTACCCTTTCAAGAGCTTACCTTAACAGCTTTTTAAAACCAAAATCAGAATCGATTAAACGTCAGTCACAAAATCGTCATAGAACAAAGCGCAGTATCACAGAAAATTGTAAAAATGCCCGCGTGTGCGGTAAACTTGTGTGGAAACCGTTCCGGCACATCACAATCTAAAGAAGATGGAATATCATTTAATTTGTAAGTTGTTTTGATTTTTATTTCTTGCTAAAACATTATTTCGATAAAATACTGATATTTGGTCATCATTTTGATGGTTCTTTTCGAATTGGTTCAAATCGGTTGTACGATTTGTAATGACGTCATGACACTACCCACGAGACTTAATTTATGTGATTTTTGAAAAAAAAATGTTTTAATATTATTAAGGAAGAGTTAACAATCATATTTACATAAAATTATGAATTTTTTTGATCACCTTCACGAGACTCCATAGAGCTGAGAGTCGTGACGTCATCACTTATCGATAATTACTTAATGGTATTTGTAATCCTGTACATTCTGCATGATAAATATATTTGTAATAAATAGTGTACGTATCTGCCTACTTTTGCGTTTGTAAATAAACTTTAAATGTCGCCGATAAGTGTGCGTTACAGTATGGAATTTGTAACATAGGATACAGGACGGCTCGAAAGAGATGACGACGGTTACGTCTGTGACAACCTTTATCGTTGATATGCAGCAGACATAAGATTTCAGGCAGAATAGATTCATAAGGAGCACTGTCACCGAATAGGGATGAAAACTAAATTTAATTTACCCTTTATTGTAGATAATTAAAAAAATATTGGACACGTATTTTTTTTCTTATTCAAATGAATAACAAAAATATGGGATAAGTATTCTTCTAAGGGCTAAACGTGCTCTCTTATTTCGATCAAAAGGATGATAAGTCGTTACCTATAGTTTTTAACACATTAATGAGAATTGACTATGTGTGTAGATAAACTAGATTAATAAAACATAATAAGTTAAAATAACATTAAGTTTTAGCATACCTACTTATTCATGCTATTGTGCTATTGATTATGTATGCAATATTGCTTTAAGGTTGTATAGTTTTCTTTAAAATATTCAGATTTATCGCTCAGGACGACTTCGTCATTTTCCTAAACTTGTCATTTTTCTATCAGAAGTGCCAACTTTGCTGTTGGCGTGGTGAAACGATAACTTATTGTAGGACCAAAACAGACAAGTCATAAAAGGGACGAGTTAGGAAAGGGTCAAGTTTAAGAAAGAGACCAGGTAAGAAAATGACAAATTAAAAAGAGACGAGTTAGGAAGGAGACAAGTTTGGGAAAGAGACCAGATAAGAAAATGGCAAGTTAAAAAAGAGACAAGATAGAAAAATGTCAAATTTAGGAAAATGACGAAGTCGTCCTGAGTGAGATTTATGACGTAAGATCAGAATATTATTGTGATTATATAAATTTTTCACAAAAAATAAAACCAAACCTGCAGAAACAAAAGTAAAAAGTAAAAAAATAACTGCATAATTCAGTTTCTTCAATTTACTTCCAAGTAACCGTTTGTCTACTCACAGTATATACAATAAATCTTATTTTGGCGTCGGTGCCATATAAAGAATGTGTTTAATATTGACAATTGACGATTTTTGTAAGCTGTGGCACGATGGTATCGACTCCAAAATAATATTAATTGTATATACTGTATTGTATAGATTGAGTAGATAAACGGTTACTTGGAAGTAAATTGACAAAACTGAATGATGCAGTTATTTTTTTACTTTTGTTTTTTGTAGTCGGTTTCATTGTGTGTTAAAAATTCAATTTATTTCACTTATAGTAAATTGTTATAAATGTGTATCTTGTGACGATTCCAAAAAACTCAAACACGGCTAGGATACATTATTTTATTATGGAGATCCAGTGCCTATACCTTCCGGCTATTAGCTCACTGGTACCATTCTCATCAGGAACATTTAAGTTTGTAACTATGAAGTTGCTTAGCTAACTTAATCGAGATATCTTATCGCCACCTGTAAATCATTTATTTATCATTGAGTAGTTCCGATGGCATTCTGTGGTCTTCTTCATCGGTTAGGTTTTCCAAAGACATGATTTGGTCAGTTCAAAACGTTTATTGGATTATAACGTTAGTATAACTAATGCGTTGTCGTACAAACGTTTTAGCTAAGTGTGTAATATAACGTCGTATACTTTAGTCTCCCCAACGTTGCTAAGACCAGTTTACTATGACATATTCGTCGCACGATAAATTAGTTACACTAAAGAAGTCTATAGGACCTGGTAGTCATCTCATTACCATTGTAAGACTGCTATCCAACTTTAGGTCGTACAAGTCAAGACTTATACGACGTATTTGTTTGTTGGGTAGAGTGTTTTGGATTTTTTTTAAGTTTGATTGCGTAACGACACCGAAAATAATTACGTTAGTGTAGTGTAGTATTTACTGTTTACTTGTAGTGCAATGTTACCCTCCTGCAAAAACCGGCAGACTTTATTATAAAGAAAATGGGACACAAGGCGTCTCCAGTTGGGCGGTTCTCCGTAGAAAATATCTCCTCTTATAAAATTGTGTGTTTACATTCAACTTAGTGCTAAGACTTCATTGTAATGATACTTTTGCTTTAATACTACAATGCTATAAGGGGCACTACGAAAAGCTCCTTTTTCGGCTAGATATTCAAAGTTGAAAAAAAGGTGCCGTGACCCGACAATGACGAACTGCTTCAGCAATGACATATTTAAGAACGATAATTACGTGCTGTTGCCGAAAATTTGCTATAAGTGTATCAAAATACTTTAATAACCTACATATTTGGGGACGTGAAAAGTGTAATCAATTATTTTAGGTGCTCGGTAAGAACCTAAAAGAATTTTTCAACGCGTTCCAGACGCCAAAAGAATCATATATTAGAATAGCAAAAAGAAACTTTTTGTTATCCCTATATACAGTAAAAGTAAAATTTATTTGTAAAATAATATCACTTTAAATGATTTACTAAAGTTTCTTTTAGTTAGGATAAATTTGTTAAGATACCGAAGCGTATCTATAGACTCCTGTAACTCAAGTGGACTCCCAAAGCACTGACATGCGCGTAACCGACCCTTAGTAGCTCTGAGCATTGTTGTTGACAGCAAGAGGTACAAATTTACCGGTCACGATAAGCTTCTCGAGGTTACCACCGTCTTTCCTTGCAATGTGACCGAAGTATTGTAGAACTCGTCGTAGACAAGTGCATGACAGCCGCGAAGAGATTTCGATTTCTCACAATATAGAGACGCTAGTCCGAAATGCTGTCCAGCGGATACGGAGCATCTTCCTCCAGCACCACATCTCAAAGGCGTCAATGCGTTTGCTGTTCGCAGCTTTCAGGGTCTAAGACTCCGCGCCATACGAAAAGATCGAGAAGACTAGAGTCCGTACCAGTTTGGTTTTGGTTTTTAAGGAAATGTTGCGATCTTTCCAGATGTTTTCAAGCTGCAATATGGCGTTTTTAGCCATGCCAATTCTCCTGCGCACTTCCTTCTCGCACGAACCATCGCTACTGATATTGCAACCCAGGTAGATAAAGTTGTCCACGGTTTCCGGAGCCAACGCATCAGTAATCACTAACTTCCCAGATCTATCTACCACCATGACCTTGATTTTGGACCTGTTTACGGAAAGTCCCATCTCCCCGCTAATCCGCTCCATTCCATATTAACTTTGTTCATAATGTTCTTCTGCCATAATAACGTTTGCCCTAATGTGAATGCCATAATATTGATTGTCCTAATATGAAATATCCTAATACTTATTTGCACAATTTTTTTAAGAACTAATGATCAAGTGCCCTAATAGTTACATATTCTAATACTAGTTGCCATAATCATCATGTATCCTAATAGTAATTTTATTGGCATTGATCTATTAATATACTGGATACACAGACCTAAACAAAATTGCCAAAAAAAATGGTCCGATTTGACATTACCAGCTATAGTGCGAAGTAAGTTGGAAGCCTCTGCTATTGTTTGGAACCCTCATGAAAAAACCTACATTTTGCTTCTAGAAAAGGTCCAAAAGGCTTTCTTGAGAATACTTTACAAAACAGTTTACGGATATTATCCTTTTATGTACCCTACAAAATTTTTATTAGGCACATTAGGAATTAACTCTTTGGAGGTGAGACGTAACGTTAACCTACTCGGTGTTGCTTGTCGCGTATTGCGTGGTGACTCGGAATGTCCAGAATTGGTGGAACAGCTTGTGAAATTATTTGATCCAGAAGTCACCAGGATTACCCTAATAATAATATAATAATAATATTCTCCCTATAGAACCAGGTTATAGTTTGTTTCTTTTATTTTCCATAGTGCTACACCGTGCGGGAATTGTCCGTGTCTGCATTTACATAATGCAGAGAGGGATAAGTCCCGACTGGTGCTCCATCGCAAATTAAAATAAATGTCTCAAAAGGGCCTCTGTACTATAGGCTTCGGCCCCAGTCATGCCTTCCTAATGACCGGGCCCCATGGCCTGTGACTCACAAAAGTTGAGACAACATAATAATATCAGGGACAATCTTACACAAATCGACCTAGTCCCAAACTAAGCAAAGCTTGTACTATGGGCACTATAGGCGACGATATACATAATATATGGATACATTATAATACTTAAATATATAGAAAACATCCAAGACCCAGGAACAAACATTCGTGCTCATCACACAAACACTTGCCCTGGCCGGGATTCGAACCCGGGACCGCCAGCTTCGTAGGCCGTAGTACAACCCACTGAGCAAAACGTGTCGTCGAAGACCTAAGACCTAAGACCGCGTTTGCGCGCCCTATTGGCAGTTCCACCAACGCGCACCGTCGCCCATAAGAACTCGCCGCTCCTTCGTGCCCTCGCGCTGCTTAACGCGCTTCTGGTATATGCGCCACAGTGTGACCTTCTTGCATGGCGATGGACGGCTGTTTGTAAGGAATGTCTGAGATTCTGTGAGAAGATGGATGACAGGATATCTAGTATTTAATTTTGTTAATGCCCTAATTTCACAGTGTATTGGTCATATGTACTGTAATGCTGTGTAAATATATTTATAAATAAATAAATAAATAAATAAAATAATCAAATGGACGCTAATAAAGCTTATTGCCTACAGTGCCTGCTACTAGGCTCCATAAAATAAGGAGATCATTCATGGGTAACTGTGTGAGATTTTATAATAAACTTCCTAGCAGCATAACTGAGTTGTCTATTGGTAGATTCAAAAATATTGTGAAACGAAAATTATTTTTTAAAGCTTATTATAGCACACAAGACTACATGAATGATGAAGCCGCGTGGGATTAATGTAAATTATAGCGTCATGTAGGTATATGAATAATTATTTTAACGAATACCTAAGGTATTATTATTATTTTAATCTTGATTGTTTTATATACTCTGACATTTAGAATTTTATTCTAGACACATTCTAGATTATTTATTTTTTATTGACAATCCTTTTGGGATTTATCTGATTATTTTAATTTTTAAATTGATTATTTTATCAATAATATTACACTTAAGTTAAATGATCTGATTAGGTTTTTCTGGGTTTCCCTAATCCTTGCAGTAAATGTTGGATCATATTGTATTTCTCCCAGCAAACATTCACTCTCATGTAACTGACATTTCGAAAGTGCTTGTAACTAGGCCTACTTGAATAAAGAATATTTTGATTTGATTTGATTTGATTTGATTGATTTATTTATCATCGGAATCTACGTCATTACTTCATACTAGATTTCTTAAATAAAAAAAGAACCGACTTCAAAATAAACTAAAAAGCCATAAATAATATTTTATGTACGGTACGGATCACATTTGAATCACCTTTTGAAGTCGGTGCTATATTTTTCCAAACGTCATAGATAGCGCAACTTGGTACTCGTGGATTACTTTCACAAATATATCAAAATATCCTACTGGATTACAAAGTTAAGTAAATTATTGCAGTATAAATAACGTTACTGCTGCTACCACGAGTATATATATTTTACATAGAATATCTCTAACTAATTTTATATTAGGATGGTTCCTGGAAAAGAGGAGACAAATCATTTTACTTATTCACAAGTACATGTAATATTGTCTTTGGTTATCGCGAAAGTTCACACTCATAAAATAAAACAAATAAGAATAAAATTTTGAAACACGTAATTTTTTTTCTTCCTTTACTCGTTGACCACGAACGCTGTAAAATGTCTATAAATTATACGTTTATATAGGCATTCGTAATAGGAATAAATATCTCAAATAATATTTCATTTCACATCGATATTGTATCGTAAAGAATAACATTCACATCACTAGTTTAGTTGAGCGCACACTGCAGCATGTAAACAGGAGCAATAAATATTTCACCTTAACTACTTATAAAAAAAAAAAAATATTAGACAAAGGTAAATCCTTCTCCCATACTTAATTCGCTAAAACTGATATTTGCTTGTAATTTCATACACAATTTAAAGGCTACTAGACCTTATTAACCTTAAATACGGGGGTCAAACTTGCTCGAATCTGTCAAAATGAAATACGAATTGTATGCGATATTTTTCAAACTGATTTTGAAATCGATTCCAAGATGCCTCATTTTCTTGAAAACGTTTTATGTATTCATATGTTGTAATATGATATAATAAAAGCAATAATGTGAAATGATATTCCTTCCTTTTATGCTTGATGTATTTGAACGCTTTTTGCACCCATAACACAGCACATGCAGACATTTTGAAGTAGCTTGTCACGCGTAAATAACGATTACAAGACTGCCAATACTCGATGAATGAAGTAGTTTTTATAAAACAGTTGGAACATTGTACCAACGTCTTTAACCGATGGTAAAATGACATGAAGGCGTCTCCATTTACTAAATACTCCAAGGTGTAATGCTGCTTGGTAAATTATTAAAATAAAATAATTAAGCCCTTCTTGCACATGTGTAACTGGCTTTGTAGCTTAGGCCCATCTGGCATGTATGTACACCTTTATAATGGGTAATTTGCACGAATTGTAACTTTGACAAAGGAAAATATATCTTTTCTCAGTCCACCCGTGACCATGGAAAGCTGAAAAGCTTCCGAAGCGTCGGGAACTCATATGAGATAATATACGGGATATAATCCGTTAAATTGTTTTGTACAGTACCTCTACACAGGAGGTATAGTATCTCATTCGAATCTGTAATAGAAGGCACCATTAATGCGGTGACACTAATGAGTGCGGTTGAAACGCTCTGAAATTGACCCTTTGACTCGCAAGTTTTATGTGTAAATAGACTAATACGAAACCTGTTAGGTATTTATAGCATTACGTAATGTAATATTATGGCTTATGATCATTAGGATGTCAGATCACTATTACAAATAATCATGAAGGCAAATGATTGATATGAGAAAAGTGTTTTGAGTAAAAGTGGTATGGCATTTGACTTTAGGACATACGATATTATGGATTACGATGGAGAACCCATCAAAATGACCCTTCCGGAGATTCGCCCAGTTACTTATTATATGCTCTAAGTACCGTCATCATTCATATAACAGTTAAAATTGTGATGTCCTTTTTATATAGTTTACTGGCATTGGCTTCTCCTATACATCGACGCCGCGTTTCTGTCTTTAGTCCAATCCTTTGGACCGAGGCAAATGCAATACAATTCAACTCATAATATTCGGTAAGGAACTTCTCTGTGATGATGCTTCTATTATATCCAGAAACACGATTTTTTCTACTAATTCTTATTAGGTGGGAATATGAAATTAGTGAATTAAACATAATTCTCTTATACAGGTAGTGACAAGTTACAACTGTAACTTTTTACAAACTTTTTATTTTTAATTGTACCGTACTAGTAATTCATAGAATAACTCGATTATAAAAAGATTTTTGGGCGCAATTTTTGATTATTTTGAAAATAAGCCAAGTGCAATATATGTGACAATGGCTAGTCAAGGCAGTTTAAATGATCAAAGAAATCTCCATATCTTGTTTCCAAAAAAAATACCTTCATCTAATAAGCTTTGCTCACGAAACACTCCACATTTATTTTGCATTGTAGTTCTCATGTTCAATCGTAGCTCGAAAGGTCCCAATGAACCGTTTGCTGATCTGATTTTTTCTAGGTTGTCCAAGGTTGCATCACATAAGTTCTGAAAAGATACAGTAAACTAAACGCATGAAAACAAAATGTATCTCACAACACAAGTTTAGTGCGATTGCCAAGCAAATTAAATATGTTTGATATTGATATGGTCACTATAAGATGTTGTTAGGTTAGCTAATTACGTAATAACTTAAAACAGAAAGACCCTCAAGTAGGGACTGAATAAATTAACCGACTTGGTACGAGTATTACGTAGATCTCACAACTTTTTACAGTAAAAGAACTGAGTTGCGAGACTTGGTTTTTTTACACGTTCTATTTTTGACGACATAATCTCATTTCTTTTTGTAGATAATCATACTTTTTTTACTTCTTGAATACCAACAACGGATTTTCTTAAAGTCCTCTCGCTCTTATGAGCTTTTCTTATTTTTTATGTAGTCTTCCTCTCATACTGACTGATGCAATTTGCGTTAGTTAAATAATAGTAGATTGTTTGACAAGGGGTTAAAATAAGCCATTATGACACGAAGTGATTATTTGGACGAGCTCACGAAGTAAGCGAAAACGCTCTGCTTTTCACTTCGACTGCGAGAAAAAAGACTTAACATGAAAATTTTATATTTCATGAAAACTAAAAGTATACTTTGAGCAATTCTATCAGAAAGTTTGGCCAATCTGATCGGGTTGGTTTGTTTGTTTATAATTATTCGTAAGGAGTATGTAGCTGGCCGCAACTTTTCTTTTTCAGTGTCATAGAAATTTGTATGGGATTACATGGTTTTCTTGTAAAACCTAGGGGCAAAATGTACTATTTTAGTCTCGCTGCGAAGCTAACATGAGGTACTTTTTGAGCAGGAGAAGTGAAAAACGTGTTTTTGTGTGTTTTCTACCTGCGATACCGCAGTAAAACCCAAAGGTTGCCTGCAAGAAAGTGGCCACCTTTCTGTGACGGACAGGAAGCGTGGAAGCCGCGTAGCAGGCAAGCCACCGGCCGCAGTTATGATTATTAGTGTTCTTTCTTTCATCGCAATTTCGGCCAATTTATAGGGATTTTGTTACAACTTCATAAAATATGTCCCATTCTAGCTTATTCATTCCGATGCCCATTTTACAATTTTCCTTTGGACATGATTATATCTAGGTACCTATCTACATCTATAATTCGATTATATTGCATTTATATTAACATATACAGGTATACATCATTCACTGCACATGTAACTTTGTAATCCTGTATGTTTTATTGGTTAATCCCATATATTTACAAAGTTATGTATGCAGTTGGTGTGTCTAAAAAACTGGACCGAAACTAATGATATTTTACATTTGAAGCTTCTATGTCTGCTGAAAGTGCCTTGGAATTTTATCGGTACGGCAGTGAGTGAGTAACAAAATTAAAAAAAAAACTTGTGACTTGTTACAATTCTTAAACTACTGCCTCAAATTGAATGAAATTGGAAGTAAACCGTGTTTATACAATGCTTTCTTGGTTACTAAAAATCCAGGCTTCTAGTTTTATCCAAAACGAAGTTATAGGGAAGTCTCTAAAATGGCCCGAGCTGCTACGAGAAAAGGATGGTACGGCCGTGCTGCTTATTTGCTCCACTTGGCGGAAGCACTGCCGTGCCCCCAGATCATAGGATACACTTTTTATACATCGTTTAGAGTATATAAAAATTTAAAAATACATTATATATATACGTACATCTTTGAGATCTGGTTGTTTGTCCCCGGGTTTGGCTATTGTTGCAATATTTTGACCTATGGCCCTGCCGAATACAACGATATCAAGTATAGAATTGGCCCCGAGTCTATTTGCCCCGTGACAGTTGCTAGTCGCTTCTCCAGCACCGCTGAGCCCCGGAACCGGAGAGTCGCACCCATCCTTGTGCATAAGTATCTGAACACACATGCAACAGACAATATTAACAATTTCGCTCAATTTATTTTACTGTATTAGTGACCATAACCAAAATGTATAAAACTATAAACGACAAGACTTGCAAATAAATAGGTGACTCGAAATATTAAGTATTAATGTTCAAAGTACTCGAATAGTTTAAGTTATAATAATGATATGCGTAGCAGTCATTGTTTTTAACTTGTATAACCTAAAAAATAAAATAATAAATAAATAAATTGATAAATCAGGGACCCTCATGCACAAATCGACCTAGTCTCAAACTAAGCAAAGCTTGTAATACCCATAGTATAGGCGACGATATACATAATATATAGATAAATTATGATACCTACGTAAATATATAAAACACCCAAGAAAGACCCAGGAGCAAACATGCGTGTTCATCCCACAAACACTTGCCCTGGCCGGGATTCGAACCCAGGACAGTCAGCTTCGTAGGCCGCTGTGCAACCCAGTGAACCACACGTTTCGTCTATAAAATGCTACTTTTTATTCTTTTAGACGCCTGTATTGTATCCCACTGGGGTAGGCAGAGACTACCGAATGCCAGCGAATTTCTACGGTCCTTACACACTTCTTTTGCGTAATTTACATTCATGCATCTTTTTTCATACACGCTCTTCGGTTGCGAGTACTCCTCACCTAGCCTTTCTTCAGTACGTACTTCTAAAATAAGGCCCAAGTACGCTCGCCGAGGCCGCCCTCTTCCGCGTATTTCATACATCTTCTCGACGTAAATTATCCTTGTCAGTCTACCTATACTCATCTTCTCGACATGCCCAAACCACCGAAGGGTAACTTTTCTCAATTATCGTCACTACAACCTCTTCTATTCCAAGCCTATCTCTTATCATAATGTTCTTTATCCTATCGCACAACCGCACTCCGCACATACTTTTTAGTGCTCTCATTTCTACCGCATTCATTGACTCACTTTTTGCATTTCTTTTTCTCGTATGTGTCGTTATGGCTTCATCAGGCCATAACTTAAAAACGATTTTTTTGCTGCACTGGTAGCTGGGTTATTCACAGATGGTATACCCAACTTCGCTGAAGTAATAAAGAAGGTTATGTCAATTTTCTCTTCCTTGAACGAAGTTGTGGGCACCTTCTAACGCCAAATAAAATCTTAGATTATTTAACCACTGAAGACTGCAAGCCGTGATATTAACTTAGGTTCTTTTTTATATTACTTAATAGAAAAAATTAAGGCGTTAAAAACAATTTTTCAACTTTTTGCCTTAATATTTACATTCAGAAGTCTCAGCTTTAGGTTGTCTAGCAAATAATAAGAAGTTACCTCGATAGGTACTTCTTACATTTCAAAATTTCATTAGTCATACCTCTCCCTTGTAATTGATAGGTATTCCTCCCATAGTGTAGTGCACGGTGGGTATCACGGGAACTGGCTCCGTGTACACATCGGCTCCGGTAAAAGTCTTAGCCGTTTCGGCGATGCCCGGAAGCCGGGAATGGATGGTTTCCCGACCGAGATGATGGAGTTGAAGGTACAGATGGTCTTTTTTGGGCCCTACTCCTCGACCTGGAACAACCAGTCTCTCAGTACCTACTTGAGATCGGAATTTTCATTATCCTCAATTTCTGTACTGCTGTTTTCGTAATATCCATATCTCAGTCTGTAGATATTATTGAAAATATTTTTGATAAAAATGACTGAAATAAGCTATTTGAATGTTTCTGTGCTGGAAAATATTTTTGAGATTTTTGAAGTGAAAACTTCGTTAGCAGCGCTGTGCACTTTTTGTGATGGGCATATATTTTTTTAAACTCGCGACAGATCACGTAACCGACGGATTTCAATCTGTCGGTCACGTGATCTGTCATAAGACGGACACGTGAGCTGATCAAAAAACTGTTACGAATACAATAAAACCAAGGATATGGCTCTAGGATCAGGTGAGGAGTGCCGCATTATTTTTAAATGTGATAGATAAGGATTGAAAGAGCTAATACATAATCTGCAAAAATCTTTCTTGTCTCGATTAGTTTACCTTGGCGTATTTCTGTGGCCATAGATCTAGACACAACATCTCGGCTGGCTAGGTCTTTAGCACTTGGAGCATATTTTTCCATAAAACGTACTCCTTCGTTGTTCACGAGATATCCACCTTCGCCACGACATCCTTCGGTCATAAGACAACCCGAGCCGTACATACCTAAAAGTAAAAGCAAACTTATACATGAAAGATCCTTCTTCTATAGTACTTCTACATACTTATCTATTAGTTTATTGACAGTGGTAACCAGAATCTGTAATTTAGTATCATACAGAATCTGTAGTTTATTTCGCCAGATTTTTTAGAACTACATACATGATTCACTGAGGCTTAAATTATGCTACCTTTTGAATTATTGTCAAGTTAAGGGTTAGTTTTTATTTTCTAAGGATACTGAATTTCCTATTTGTAATTACTGTAAGTCTGGTAGATTCTGCATATCTATTTTAGAGCAGTCTGTATATATTCTGATTTCCTGTATCCTCTGTTGGCTGTGTTGTTTAATCGCAAGGGCCATTGTGCAGGCATTTAGGTAAAGGTAGTAAGGTTTTGGTCATATGTTCTTCTTTATTCTAACAGCTACGCAAATTATATTACATCAGTACTCTAAAGAAATCTTCCAAAACACTAACCAACAATGCAGCCTTACTTTTCATGAATATTAGCAATCGGATTAAATAATTTGAGAAGTGGACGATCAAATATCAAAGTTGATTGTACTCGTAGCTAAAAAAAATATATAAAAAAAACAAAAAACCCGACTGCGTAATAAACTAAAAAAAAAACAAGTCCAGTAAGACCTAGAAAGAGCGAAGCCGTGTTTGCATAGAGAATCGGCCCTTTTACCAAATGTTAACTGTTTTTTTTTAAAGAGCTCTCATGACAAATAATATTTACTGTAAGTTTGAGCTTTCTATCTTTGTTATTTTCTGAGATATATATATTTTTTTAATTTTCATAATATCCATTTTTTTCAACATTGGCTTATGCGATTCACTTTAACTTTTGGGACAATAATATACATGTAATAACTCACATATTCTAGAAATAATATCTAATAGTGCCAAAAAAAATCTTGGCGAAAAGTAGATAACAAAACTTCAGTATTTTTTTTTCTCGTTTTTTTAGAAAAGCGACACCTACAGTTCTTTGTCATATGATTGCCTATATAAAGGCCTGCAACATATATTTATTTCAAAATAATCCAGTTGGTACTTCATACTAGAAAATGGAAAAATAAAGGATACTATCCATACCGCAAACGAGATACACAGTAAATAGGTGAAGGACAGATAATTTAGTCGCAAACCTTTTTATTATTAACAATGTTGGTACTGGCAGATTGCATTCTTAAGAGTATTATATAAGATGTCAATGTCATGTTTTAATTGTTTATTACTTAGATACTAAAGAAAACGATTTGTTCACAATAAACTAAATAATCTATTTACATAAAACTATATGTATACAAACAAATCAGCACCACACACGCTGCAAAAAATATCATCCATATGTCTTTGGTATAGATTGCTCCAAAAAGAATATTCTTGCCCACACGTTTGGCATTTTGTCATGGGTTCCACTTCTTCATCATTCAGGTTTATATCCCAATCCGGAATCACATCGAAAAATAACGCAACTGACATGGCACGTGGTAATCCGAGCGACCAAATCTTTGTTTTTATGTTTTGAATCTGAAAAAAGAACATTTAGAAGATACATATACGTAGGTATAGTACTACATTATATGGACAGACGTACGCTAATCAACCACGGTGTGTCGTCATCAAATTCAATAGTCATAAAGTCAGGCAAAGATTTCAATATTGCGGCAAATGCCATTGAAGCCACAGATTTTGATTGGTAATACATTTTTCAGGGACAATATCACTGATGACGCACTGCACTACCAATTTTTCTTCTGAGCAATTGACGGCTAATTCGTCTTTTGTCAAATATACATATTTTTTTAACCAAATGGTTTTTTGAAAATACCAACCAGTCTTCGTCGCTATCGGAATTAATAATGACATTAAATCCGTTTTTGAATAAAATCATTAACTTTTCAGCTGGACGTGGAATCTTGGACAAAAATCGCCCGTGGGATAAATAATATACAATAGCTGCTACGTGCGAGCAACAGCCAACCGTACGCAGTCCATTCGCACATTCACAATAATATTGTACGATACTGTTTACTTCATTATTGCTTGGGATATACTGAATTAAGCACCTATACACTTTTCTAGAAAAATGGCGGGACGGAACTTGTACTTTCAATATATTTGAATTTTCTTTCACGTATTGCATTTTTAAAGCGTTGTCTTCATTTAGCATCTCAGCTAAGTAGGAAACTGCCTGTCCCAGTTGGTACGTTCCAGTGTAAAGTTGTTTTAAGTCAGTCTCGGACAGTTCAGGAAAATCTAAAATTGAGTCCGAATCTACGCTTTCGAAAGGAAGTCTCTTACGAAGCCAACCTTTTTCTTCGTTTTGCAATGCCAATGCATTTTCTTCATTATTTTTCAAATTCATCCTTTCTAATATTTCTCCAGTCATAGTTTCGTCTGATATTAATCTTTTACCGAATGCATTCAAAAGATAGGAAGATATCCTATAATAACTCTTTATTTTTGGAATCATTTTATTATCTAAAACATTTGAAAGAAGTTTGTTTTTTTTCTTTTAACATGCCGTGTACAGTCACTACAACCCATCGTACTTTGGTAACACGCCTGGATTCGTTTGCTTCTTGCGATGTCAGTTGTTTCCGTTTGCCCTTTAGTGAAGGCATAAAAACCCGATAACCTTTTGATTCTAGGTAAGCAACGACATCATCACACATTGATTAGCGTACGTCTGTCCATATAATGTAGTACTATACCTACGTATATGTATCTTCTAAATGTTCTTTTTTCAGATTCAAAACATAAAAACAAAGATTTGGTCGCTCGGATTACCACGTGCCATGTCAGTTGCGTTATTTTTCGATGTGATTCCGGATTGGGATATAAACCTGAATGATGAAGAAGTGGAACCCATGACAAAATGCCAAACGTGTGGGCAAGAATATTCTTTTTGGAGCAATCTATACCAAAGACATATGGATGATATTTTTTGCAGCGTGTGTGGTGCTGATTTGTTTGTATACATATAGTTTTATGTAAATAGATTATTTAGTTTATTGTGAACAAATCGTTTTCTTTAGTATCTAAGTAATAAACAATTAAAACATGACATTGACATCTTATATAATACTCTTAAGAATGCAATCTGCCAGTACCAACATTGTTAATAATAAAAAGGTTTGCGACTAAATTATCTGTCCTTCACCTATTTACTGTGTATCTCGTTTGCGGTATGGATAGTATCCTTTATTTTTCCATTTTCTAGTATGAAGTACCAACTGGATTATTTTGAAATAAATATATGTTGCAGGCCTTTATATAGGCAATCATATGACAAAGAACTGTAGGTGTCGCTTTTCTAAAAAACGAGAAAAAAAAATACTGAAGTTTTGTTATCTACTTTTCGCCAAGATTTTTTTTGGCACTATTAGATATTATTTCTAGAATATGTGAGTTATTACATGTATATTATTGTCCCAAAAGTTCAAGTGAATCGCATAAGCCAATGTTGAAAAAAATGGATATTATGAAAATTAAAAAAAAAATATATCTCAGAAAATAACAAAGATAGAAAGCTCAAACTTACAGTAAATATTATTTGTCATGAGAGCTCTTTAAAAAAAAATACAGTTAACATTTGGTAAAAGGGCCGATTCTCTATGCAAACACGGCTACGCTCTTTGTTAAGTAACAATAGAAATCTTTTGTGATTCATGATCGACACTCACAATATAACAAATAATAAATTCTAATATGGAATATAGTGATTTTGAACAGTCGGGACCAATAAGAAATCTAGATCGCCGCAAATCTTCCCAACAATGGGTCCCGACTGTTTAAAATCGCTATGTTCCATATTAGAATTTATTATTTGTTATATTAATAATTCATAATTCATTTATTGCACTTATGTGTTTTTACACGATCTTATAACTATTTATATGTAGGTACAAGCATAAACCCTGTTAGTGCACAGCAATATTATAAAGTACTTATTCTAGGACTTAAAAAATTAAAATGCACTAGCAATATTAAACCTTAAAACTAAGATACTCTTTAATATTATAAAACTAGTTTTCAATCAGGAAATTCTTTAGTTTATTATAGAATAATGTTTCTTTCTCTATATTTTTAAGCTCTAAGGGTAAGTGATTATACATACTGTCACTGCCATATGATAAGTACCGGAGTTAACCATTTTCAAATTTGTAGAAGTGCTAAGTAATTTGTATCTTTTTCTCAGATTTTGATTTCTCGGACAGTTATCTCGTGTTCGTTCAAATAAGTGTTTTTGGTTCTTAACGAATTTACAGATTTCAAAAATGTATAGAGATGTTATCGTTAATATTTTCATTGTTTTAAATAAGGACGGCAGCTCTCTTTGTTATTTATATTTTCCAGTATTCGTATGCACTTTTTTTGTAACCTGGACAATGGTTCTACGTTAGTGCTAATTCCCCACAAAATAATACCATATGATAGCCAAGAATGCTCAAAGGCATAGTAAGCATTTGTTCGCAGTTCGCTGATTCGCAGCCTTTAAGTCTGTACATTTTTTCAGCTGGTAGAGAGCAAATGTGAATCTTGACAGTTTCATCGAGATTTTATCAACATGTGCCTTCCAATTCACGCAAGAATCAATTTACACTCCCAATACAGAACACGATTCTACAACCGCTAATGGCTCGTTATTGTAGGACAGGTTTATGTCAATTGGTCGCTTCTGACAAGGTTTAATCTGCATAACTTTAGTTTTAGAAATATTAATTTGAAGATTGTGGTCCTTTAGCCAGTCTAATATTAATGTAAAAGTACTATGCAATTTATTGTTTAGATCTTCACTATCTTTGCACTGAAATATTAAAGAAATGTCATCTACGTATAACACGGCCTTGGTACTTAAAATCTTTGGCAAATCATTGATATAAATTATGAACAGGATACAGCCCAATACGCTACCTTGCGGAATAGGGTTTTGTACATACAGTTTCTCCTTGGAGTATTTAGTAAATGGAGACGCCTTCATGTCATTTTACCCTCTGCCAAAGACGTTGGTACAATGTTCCAACTGTTTTATAAAAACTACTTCATTCATCGATTATTGGCAGTCTTGTAATCGTTATTTACGCGTGACAAGCTCCTTCAAAATGCCTGCATGTGCTGTGTTATGGGTGCAAAAAGCGTTCAAATACATCAAGCATAAAAGGAAGGAATATCATTTCACATTATTGCTTTTATTATATCATATTACAACATATTAATACATAAAACGTTTTCAAGAAAATGAGGCATCTTGGAATCGATTACAAAATCAGGTTGAAAAATATCGCATACAAGTCGTATTTCATTTTGACAGATTCGAGCAAGTTTGACCCCCGTATTTAAGGTTAACAAGGTCTAGTAGCCTTTAAATTGTGTATGAAATTACAAGCAAATATCAGTTTTAGCGAATTAAGTATGGGAGAAGGATTTACCTTTGTCTAATATTTTTTTTTTTTTTATAAGTAAATAAGGTGAAATATTTATTGCTCCTGTTTACATGCTGCAGTGTGCGCTAAACTAAACTAGTGATGTGAATGTTATTCTTTACGATACAATATCGATGTGAAATGAAATATTATTTGAGATATTTATTCCTATTACGAATGCCTATATAAACGTATAATTTATAGACATTTTACAGCGTTCGTGGTCAACGAGTAAAGGAGGAAAAAAAATTACGTGTTTCAAAATTTTATTCTTATTTGTTTTATTTTATGAGTGTGAACTTTCGCGATAACCAAAGACAATATTACATGTACTTGTGAATAAGTAAAATGATTTCTCTCCTCTTTTCCAGGAACCATCCTAATATAAAGTTAGTTAGAGATATTCTATGTAAAATATATATACTCGTGGTAGCAGCAGTAACGTTATTTATACTGCAATAATTTACTTAACTTTGTAGTCCAGTAGGATATTTTGATATATTTGTGAAAGTATTCCACGAGTACCAAGTTGCGCTATCTATGACGTCTAGAAAAATATATCGATACGATATTCTCCAGACACTTGAAAGCCCAATTAATCGGTTCGATTACGCCTACACCGATAGTTTGAAATTGTGTCCGCATATAGTTTTTACTGAATTAGTGTGATAATTTAACTTAGTGTTATGGTATGGTTTTAGTGTGGGTGCGTAGTAACGAGAGGAAAAAATGCATTTGTAGTTAGATTGTTTATATTTGTGCTGCCTCGCCCCCCTCGAAAAACGGCAGATTTTTTTGTTAAGAAATTTGTAGCGATGCGTACCCCATTACTATATACTCCAAGAGTTTCTCGGACCTCAAATTAATCATGCGGTTATTTTAAAATCATTATGGTCAATATCTACGTATTGCTCTCGATTTATCAAATAATATTGTGAGTATCGATCATGAACATGAATCATGAAAGATTTCCACTATAACTTAACAAATTTCTAGGGTAGGTACTGGACTTGTTTTTTTTCTTTTTACTTTTTTATGCAGTCGGGTTTTTTAATTTTTTTTTTTTTTTTACACTTTTTAGTTAAAATTATAAAAGTCAGTGAATTTCACAATCTTCATCGTTGGGGTTATTGAGAAGCTTGGACAGATTTATTACAATACCATTAAATGAAAATTTAGTGAGAACGGCTCGCTAACCATTCTTCTTCTCGATTTGTCATAAATCTAAATTTAAGCACGTAAAAAAAAACAAGAATCAAGTCCTTTCAAATTATATCAAACTTGAATTTGAATTTCTAAATACAAATCAGGAGCTACGATGCCACAGACAGACACACAAATATCTGATACACACGTTAAACTTAAAGGATCCTTCTTTTTTTTTGTCGGCTGTAAAAAAATATGTTGATTGATTATGGATCAAGTGTGTGTGTTAGTGTTAATAATTTCTGGTAATATAATTGGATGAAGACAGATTTACCAGTCGGGTGGAATTGTATGAACTCCATATCTTGGAGCGGGATGCCGAGACGGGAGACCATGGCGCAGCCGTCACCAGTGCACGTGTGGGCGGCCGTGCACGAGAAAAACATGCGTGGGTATCCACCCGTTGCTATCACAGTATTCTTCGCTTGAAACCTGAAGAACAGAAGTTCATACAAATCGTGGACTGGTGGCGAGAGGGCAGGAAATATAGAAGGAAGTTAGGAAACTGCTATTTATATTATTTTACATAAAAGTTGCTGATTTGATCTGTCAGTCAAGGAGGCTAATTCATCGCAAAATATGGAAGGCAGTATTTTTAAACGAATTTTTATATAGTCATAGTGAACAAAAAAGTAAAAAATAATATATGTGTAGTCCTCGAGCTCCGATGCGCACGAACATCGTGTCATACTTTTTCTTTAAAGGGATACAGTTTATCTAGAGATAGTAGAGATGAATTCCAATCCCTTAGATTCCGTGCCAAAAATGTCTACCAATGTAACCGTGAAGCGGTGTTAGGACAGGTGACGCACTCCGCTCTGACACAATATTGAGATCATATCGGCGTTTTAACGCGTCTTACGTAATCCACAAACGACCAGTTTTACGGTTCAGTTGTCAGAGATACAGCCGCTCTATCGATGGATGCATCGATGCTAACCATTAGGCATGCTGTCGTCAAGTGTAACTTCTAATATAAGTTTTTTACCTGTGTAAGCTGCCGTCGTCCATATCAATGGCAATGGCGCCAACGATGGCGTTGTCCTGACTCAGGAGATCCAGCACGAAGAACTCGGAGAACAGGTTGATATTGCTGAACTGGGTGGTGTATCCGTAGAGCGTGTGCAGTAGCGCATGGCCGGTGCTGTGTTCACATAACCGCTATTAATACGCAGAAAGCAATACTTTGTGTAGAATATCATATACTCATATTGGAACCATGACCAAAAGTGTCCATTTTTTCCCGGAAATTAATGACTGTTTATTATACTCAGAATTATTTGTATTTTTAAACTTAACCCTTTGAACGCCAAAAACAACTAAATGTGTCGTGTGCTGTCGTGTCTACCACGCCAACAACGATTAAAGGTGTCGCAAATCGTTGCCGCAATAATAATAGCTTGGCGGGTGACACACAACGTCATTTAAATATGAAAACGGTCAGAAGGTTAATGCAAGAAAAAAGCACCCCGTAACTCCGAATAGTACAATAAATGTTCTAACTTCAAAAATGTGACGATCTGTAATTATTATAAAACAATTAGCATCGAAAGCAAAAGTTCAAATAATTATAATAAAAAAGTATAACGTCCAATTGAGATTTGTGACCATTAGTTTTCACCAAATCATATGAGTACAGTTAGGAATCGACCCTTAGTTCCCTCCTCCTTGGTCCTCGATAATTCCCGGTTTTAATTTACTACTACTATCTGACAAGCAACTTTACTGAAAATCAGCTCAAGATCTTAAAGTGCAAGGTAATTACTGCAGACCAACTTTTGGAGATTTTATGAAATTCGTATTCACCCTTTTTCTCCGTAACTTTTCCCTCAGCCATAAAAAATAACGCCAGTGTCATGAATGACGTCCGCGGAACTTCGCACCAGATGATATTTAAGTGTATCACTACACCTCAAGCAAGTCCTGTACTTTAACTACCGAATTATCTACGCTGACAATATAATTAATGATTAATATTTAAACGCCATCTAGTATTACCATTGAATACGTAAGTTTTTTTGTTCGGACGCAACACCTAGAATTTTACTCTCACGCCCTTACATAAATATTACATAACGTCATGTGAGCAAAATGTACTTCCACCGCCCCAGAGATGGCGCTACGACGTGTGAAGGTGGTAAAATGTTGAACTATTCCGTTAGGGGGATACTTCACTTCACACACAGTGCGAGCACACAATAATGCGGACGGTATCCGTTAGAGGGCGTTTAAATTTGTATTGCATTCCTTTAATATTGAACTCAAAGGTCTGTCCACTACACCGTATCACACCATGAACGTGTCAGACAAAATAAATATTGTGACAATGTCCACTGGTACGTTTCGTCGCCGTCGCGTGCCATGCACGGATATATATGACATGTACGTCACGGTATGATACGGTGTAGTTGGGCAGATACCCTTACTTTTATTATGGAGCTTAGACAACATCCCTATTGATGTTGTCTTAGCTCCATAAAAAACAGTATAAAATAGTTGCGGATTCGCATTTTAAAATTACCTAAAAAAATACAGCAGATATTTTACCGATGTTATTGTACTTTTGTCGGAGTACTTCTAGACTAGTCCGGTTGCGCCTCCATTTGCTGCCACGTTAGTGGTTCGCTTTGGATTTTACAAAGTCTTATATAAATGTTACGTAACTATACACATATATAGCAGTTTAAATCTTCGGTTTTTTCATCAGAATTCGGGTTTTCGAAAGTGTGCGGATTGAGGGAGCATACGCAATTATTTGTAAAACCTTAAATACGTTACTAGGTGATCTACAAATTATACAGGAGAGTATGCATAGGTTTTACTAAAGATTAGTATAAAAATATTATATGTTAAATGAATACATTCACTGATTTCGTTGGTATTTTGTGAGAACTGAATGAGCGCACGTGAAAGAATATATATTTTGATTTCTCTTTTTTTTTTAAATACAGAGATTATTTTTACTGTTGTTTCAGAACTTGTACTAAATAACTGCTTTTTTTATTTTTTCCAGAAGGGTGCTCACTCAATCCACATGCACACGATCTTTTTATGTGAATCACACAGATTCTGTGCACAACGTGAAAAAACCATGGACGTCTGCCCGTATTTTAGACGTTAGTATTTTGTTGATATATGTAGATCTCGATTTCATTAATATACATATATATATATATATATATATATACAAGGTGCTCGTGGGCATTGCGAGAGATTTTAACTACTAATTCCTGAGGCTATAAGACGTAATAAATGTTATATGAACTTAGGTCGAAACACGTTTTTTTTTTTATTATTATTTTCATACGTAATAATTGCTAACGTAGTATAAACGTGCCTTTAGGACGAGCTGGCAACGTCTGATATTGCTATCTCTTTTTTACAATAGACAATGTCATATGCTTTTTTCTTTTGGGCATAGATTATTCAAATTACGATTTAGCTTCTTCTTTTTCGAGTTAGCTGTACTACATTGAATGAAAGTAAAAGGTTGGTACACAAAATACAATGTCCCTTACCTATCACTCTCAGTTATCATTATCAACAATCTCAAGTGCTGCAAAGTACGACTCCATAATTAACTTGATATTGATATTTACATACATACGCACACGTTCATATTCCCAAAAAGGCAGAAAACATAAAACATAGGTTTTAGTGCCACTTTGACATTATTGTGGGTTTAAACTAAAGCACGACAAAATGGCGTGAGATACTTAACTATTTAATTTATAAATTGAATGTACAGTCAGCAATACAGAATCGTATCCACCGTAGCATACAAATTACTATGCAGGGTTAGATACGCCTGTTGAACATAATAACGAAAAAAAAATTGTTTCGTTTTGTACTTTTTTTAAATACATTTGGCATTAAAACACAAGTTAAAAAAAGTAAATTCTTTTAATCATTTCAATTTAAAAAAAAATCAAAATGCGATCCATCTTTTTCAAGACATAAATTTAATCGTTTACGTATTTGGTCCGTAAGTGGGGCAGGCCTGAGTTTCAATTGCTCAGCAGCTTCCATAATCTTTTCAACCAATTGTTCTCTGGAACGAATAGGTTTTGAATAAACTATATTTTTCAACGTACCCTAAAGATAAAAATCCAATGGCGTAAGATCCGGAGACCTCGGTGGCCATTGGATTGCTGGAGACGCTCTACCAATCCATCGATTTGGAAACTCTCGGTCCAGGTGGTTCCTAACAATTAGACCATAGTGTGGAGGTGCTCCATCATGTTGGTACCACATATCCCGCCTAGTTTCCAAATCGATGTCTTCCAAGAGATCATTTAAATCATTGCGCAAAAAATTTAGATACATGTCCGAATTCAGTCTAGCCGGAAACTCTATCGGCCCTATCAATTGGTCATTTATTATGCCTGCCCACATGTTCACCGAAAACTGGTGTGGGTGAGAGAAAACCCAGGTTTTATGTGGATTTTCTTCCATCCAGTTGTGGAAATTGTGGGAATTAAATATCCCCGTTCTCGTGAACTGAGCTTCGACGGTCCATAATATTTTTCTTGAAAAATTTGTATCTTGATCAAGTTTTCCATTTATTCGTTCACAAAACACTACCCTAGAAAACCCGTCATTTTCTATTAGCCCCTGCACCTTCCTATAATGGAAAGGATGGAGGTTATGTTTCTTCCAACACCTCCAAACAGCTTCACTACTAACGCCGCAAATAATACCCACACCACGGGTTGATAGAGTTGGATCCTCGGTAATTAGGTTAAGAATTCTGTTTTCAGTCACGATGTCCAATCCTATAGCTCGCTCAGACTTGTTCGCTTGAATGCCCCTTTCACGTAACTGTCTGAACATGTCCACAAAAGTGGTATGATGGGGCACAGGTCTATTTGGATATTTACGTCTATACTCTTCCACAGCTTGCACAGAGTTCCCATTACAGAAACCGTATGTAAAAATTATGTCTGCCACATGTTCCGGTGGGTATGTACGCGGACGAGGCATTTTCGTTGTAGCATACAATAATTATTTTTACCGAATGAAAAATGTATAACATGACTTGTCAACCGACATAGACTAGCTCAATAAATAACACACCTTTTCCACTTGTCAGAATCTACTATTAGACAACAGAGGTAGTTTAATGTATTCAAGAGTATCGTTATCGGTACTTTAGTAGCTACGATAAAAGCAACTGGCCACTTGAAAATATTCTACCTGAACTAAATTTCCTCTTTCATAATGACATTTATGACTTTCATACGAGTGATTGATATTATTGGTATTAATTTTAGCGTTAAAACTGTAAATACTGTAATCTAAAATTAAAAAAGAAAAATCTAAAACTAAAATATCTAAGCATGTTTAATAAAATTGTTCTAAAGTATCACCGAAACCAAATTCTTAATAATAAGAAATTGAGGACCAGTTTAATGTGACGGCCGGTAGGTCGTTTAATAACGAAAGCTAAAGAAATGTTATGTCGATTGCTTTGTGGTCCCACTTATTACAACATCAGTGTGCCTTGAGTATTTGATGCTGCAGACGGCGTTTTATCAGCTGCGACGGCTTAATAAAAAAGGATATGACTGCTATTAAGCAGTAGTAAGCAGCAGTAGATATTAATCTAGATAGTAATGTTTTGATAAAATGTGATGTGTAATGTGTAATGAGATTTATTAATAAAAAGCTGAGTAAATAAATTTAACTAAATACTTCATATTTTATTTATGTAGGGACTGTAATAACAGTAACATGTTATTACTTTTACGTTTTTAACTTAAACTTTCTTATGTGGATGGAACCTAGGGTCTAGGACACTAGGTACGTTTTGTAAGATTGTCCCTGATATTTACTGTCCATATGATACAAAATCAACTGAGTACGGTCATCTGCAGAAAAACGTGAAACCCTTTGAGTGCACAAAGTAGTTTTCTTTGTGGCTGACTGAAAGTGAAACTGAAACCCAAACCCAACACCATGAATGCCCAGCCCAGTAAGGAATATTCCTTACTGGGCATTCATGGTGTTAATAGCTGTATCACTATGAATGAAGTCTTGATAAGAGTTAATCTTTATTAACCTTTTCTAACTATTGTAACAGTAACAGAATACACATAATTAGTAAGTATTACATTTATTAGTCCAATAATTACGTCAATAGGATTTACTAGTAGTTTTCGCTACTCCCAGTCGTATTTTACGAGCCTTCTCAATATCCTCTGGAAAGCATGTGCAACAACAGACGATGGGGAACAGTGCACAATCACTCTTTTTTGTTCCTTGCCCCCTGGCATCAGTGAAAGCTTTCAATAGTAAACACGTGAAATTTCATTCAAAAAATCATTTGCGAAACCATTCTTAGCATCAGATGTATTTTTTTTACTAAAAATAACACGGCGATATTTCTGTTGATAAACACTCATAGTGACAACTGGATTTGACGTTTACAGTCAAATTAGATTGTTAAGTCTCGCAACGTTGCTATCATAAAGGTGTTTCATACTGGAGATTTAATTAAAACGTATTTACAGGAAAATGGAAATATCTCGAAACCCGAGCCGAATTTAGCCGAAGTTAATTAAGATTTTTAACTTAAAATATGGTCAGGAACATGCTGTTAAAATCTCTCGCAATGCTCACGAGCACCCTGTATATATATATATATACATACACAGGGTGTCCCAAGAAGTAGTGATATACTGACGCTGGGACGTAGAGGGCTATCTAAATCACCCCCATGTATGTTCCGCGATTTTTCGTATTTTCGGAGTTATGACTTTTTTTTTAATTCTTCACCTATCGCCGAGTACGATGAGATTTTTATTTATGGTGACGTGAATTATTGCGGTAGATACTTGATTTTTTTTGTGTGCTAAGCTGATAGATAGGCCAATTCAGTATGGTAACATTTACTATCGTTAGATCTTTGAATGGAATAAAAAAAAATTAAATGCCAAGAATGATAAAATTACCCAATATGTTCACAACTTCAAGGGGCTTTAAAAAGTTAAAATCACATAAAAAAATTACCGTTTGGCTTTTAAAAACTTGCTCTATCAGGTAGCTACCCTGAAAATTTTATTTTATTATTCATAAGGCTTCAATCAAAAAATTGAAATCTAAATGTGGCAAGTGGAAAATTAATTAACTTTCTAAATAAATTTCTTTCTAAATCACGCACTGGCCATCAATAGAAAAAGAACAAAAAACAAAAGACGGTTGACGCATGAAAAAATTCTAAGACCTCGTCTACTCAAGAGAATGCCGCAATTTGGACGAGTTAACCCGAGAAATTGAGAGTAGCATAAGAAACCATTAAAAATAATAGAAGTGCATTCAGACGTTTAAAAGACAACTTTTATCGCCGATGTCACACTTGCATTGAGCAACAGGGGGCCAATTTGAAAATTTCTTGTAATTTAACACCTTGTAATTGGTTTTACTTTGTTTGTATTAATAATCATGTAAATTAAAATTTTGCACTTACAACATTTAGATTTCAATTTTTTGATTGAAGCCTTATGAATAATAAAATGAAATTTTCAGGGTAGCTACCTGATAGGTCGAGCAAGTTTTTAAAAGCCAAACAGTATTTTTTTTATGTGATTTTATCTTTTTAAAGCCCCTTGAAGTTGTGAACATTTTTGGTAATTTTATCATTCTTGGCATTTAATTTTTTTTTATTCCATTCAAAGATCTAACGATAGTAAATGTTACCATACTGAATTGGCCTATCTATCAGCTTAGCACACAAAAAAAATCAAGCATCTACCGCAATAATTCACGTCACCATAAATAAAAATCTCATCGTACTCGGCGATAGGTGAAGAATTAAAAAAAAAAAGTCATAACTCCGAAAATACGAAAAATCGCGGAACATACATGGGGGTGATTTAGATAGCCCTCTAGGTCCTCTACGTCCCAGCTTCAGTATATCACTACTTCTTGGGACACCGTGTATTATATGGAATAAGATTTATGCCGAAGACAAACATTCTTTGTCATTTTATCACAACAGCTCCGAATTAGTATTGTTCTAAAATTACTTACAGTAAGACATTACCAAAATGACCGGAATTTCATTTGTAACATACAAATTATTTAATTAAATATTGTTATCATTATATTTTTCTCCATTTACCTACTTCAATTTTGGACACCGACATACATATAACGGTGAGTGAACGATACGGCGGCGTTTCATAATATGCCTAGCAATTTCATTATATAATCGAAACCGCGAAACTGAAGCGGAACTTCCTTGGGTTTGACGTTCCGCGGCGGAGGTGTGCTACCGGCATAAACGTCACTGGCGTGTTACTTGGCCAAATCATGAAGTGGCGGCGTTTCATGATATGCCTAGGAAGTTGGTGAACTGCCTAAACGTCACTAGGCAAATCGCTACATGGTGAATTTTGAACGATATGGCGGATGTCACTCAGCTAAATCATGAAATGGCGGCGCGGTTCACGATATGCCTAGTAATTTCGTGATCTGGCGGATTTTACGATCGGCCGCTGACGTATATACCACCTGGCTAGATATTGCCCCTACATTTTTCCATCACGTTAGTTAATCTGACCAATAAGTGTGACAAAGTCACGGTAAAATTGTTATAACATCTGATTACAATTAGTAACTTTAACTGTGACTAGTCAGACGTACAAATACTTTTTTTAAACTGGTACGAGAGTCACGGTGATTGAAATTGAAATTTAAAGCTTTTCACTATCTCTAGTTATTATAATGTTAATATGACACTCATTACAATGGGCCCACAGATGTAGAATAATGATTGGAAGTACAACTACAATTGTGTGTAATATTTTCTCACTGCTGAGGTGAAAAGTTGTATACGTGCCACACGAGACCAAAGTTATTTGCGTCTTGTACCATTTAAATCACTCGCTACGCTCAGGATTCTAATTTAGAATATTTGTGCAACAAGAAAGTTGTTTTTTGCTGCGAGTGCTTATTGAATCATGAGGAAGCAAAGATCCTATTAATGCATCACGAGTGTAGCCAGTGATTCTAAGTTAGAATCATGAGCGTAGCGAGTACGAAACCAAAGTTATTTGCGTCTCGTACCGTTTGAATCACTCGCATTTCGTTTTTCGGAAATGTCGAGGAATTGGTATTTTACAGCGTGTTTTTTTTTCCTTCCGTTCCTTTAATTTAAACAGGTGGCAGTAACCGCAAGACGAACGACTTTTCCTATGGGGAGGCATCTAGGAAACGATAAGAAAAATCACTGTGTCACTCAATATTTTGGAATGTAGGAATGGCAAATATTTTTTTTCCTGACTATAGCCTGATAAGACTATTAATATTAGAGGATATAAAAAAAAGTCACGGTGTATTTAGATTGCTGATAAGAATAATGTACAAAAATGTATTGTTTGTGTGAACAGTACCGGTCTTCTGCCGCGCACGTCCTCTTGGCCACTTTCTTGCCTCGGTGCGTGGTGCCTCCTCCGAATTGTCTTTGATATATTTTCCCTTCCTTGGTCCTCGAAAAAGGCATTCCCATGTTTTCTAATTCAAATACAGCTTGAGGTGCCTCTCGAGTGAGGTAATGGATTGAATCCTGTAAATACCACAGTTATCTCTTTAAAACAACGAATAATATCTGTATCTATCAACAATGTGTCTGTTAAAGCTTTTCCGACATTTAATCTGTAGCCTACAGGAAATAGTATCACCAAGTTTGGTATAAACTATGCCACGAAAGATTATTCAGTTCTTTGTCAGATCTGATGATATAGGATAACATTAATACTTTACCTACTCGCACTACATTAGCAATACAAATCTACTTTCTTAAACGCAACTGACAAGCGTTGTGTGTCAGTCTGATTAGAAACAGTAAAAAATGGGCTCCTGACCTGATCGCCCAACCAGTCAGAACCTTTGACAGTGTCATAGAAGTGCCACCGCCAGTCGTCCTCGTGCATGCTTCCTGGAAGCAGATGTGGCAAAAAAATGGATCGCAAATTGAAAGTACACTTTTGAGGATTATTGTAACCCAAATGTATGGAGCGATTCCGTAAAACATTTTGTTGTCTTATTTAGACGAGTGGTCATCGCGGAAACCAAAGAGGATATTATGAAATAATTTGATTTAACGAAACGTATACTTCTATCTTGACTTGCACTTGTAGTAATGAAAAGAAGTGACAAGCATAGAGATATGGATGGTGACAGAAGCCACCTTTACTCCATTTTTTTTCTGGGATAAAAGTAGCTTGTTCTCGTCACCCAGAAAAAAACTAGGATTGGGACTGGGAAAGAATAAGAAATCTAGTATAAAACAAGCTTATTCATGTCACACATAAAAAAATCAGGGATAAAAGTAGGTTAATGGCTGACTCCATATGTTATCTTTACATCCAATCCTTTTTTAGTATGTAACCTTCGTGAAAAGTTACCTATGGCAGCGTTCATGCCACCCTGAGCTGCAATGGTGTGGGACCTGGTGGGGAACAGCTTGGACACGAGGGCCACCGAGAACTTGCCTTGCGCCAAGCCCACGGCGGCGCGCAGGCCCGCTCCGCCCGCGCCGATCACCAGGCAGTCGTGTTTGTGGTGAGTTATCGTCGTCTTTGCGCCTCGTTTCAACGTATCACCTACGGAAATCCCGAGATATTTATAAGTAAGACTTTTTTCATTATACTTATACGTTATTAATGTTTTTAAACACAGGCTATGCAAGACGCAAGTCATATATTCGTCCGCGGGGCGCGGGCATCTTGATAACTTATCGTACGTAACATATTATCACACGTAGGCGGCGTAGGACGTAGTTCATGACACCCGAGAGTGTTGATTGTTTTTAAATTAAACATTAAAGTTAATTTTAAAACTTGTTTCCTTCCAAGTGATTATACTGCATTATACACCTAGGTGGGAAAAAAATAATAATATCACCACAGTATTACGATATATTCCCTACAGTAGTGAAACGCCTTTGATGTCGAGCGACGCCGCCGCTCGTGTAAGTACTTACGCTGTCACATCACGCGCGGATGTGCCAGGGTTGTCACAAAATGGAAAATAAAATAAACGTCATTATTATGCAACGATTTATTTACAAGTCAGTATCAATTAGCTAGTATGTATTTACAGATTTGTGTGAACGGATACGTAACTTGATATAAAAACTTTGTATAATAACAAAAAATAAACAAAATGCGCTAGACCCGGAACGCGATCTAAACTACCAAAAAATCCGGTCTCTCTGCCATCGCAATATGACTGTCGAGCTAAGCTACTCCAATAGAATAGTGCTTACTAGACAATATTATTTGTTCCAACATAGGTTATAGGTTGAAGTTAGGTACCTATGTATTAACGTACAATGTTAACTTTCATAACGGGGAAATCTATGAAACCCTATATACATCTGTACATGGAACATGCGCGCACCATTGTTATAAAACAAAATCATTCCCTGCTCACTCAAAAACATGTACGAGTACGCGCCAGTTCTGAAAGTTTGAGAACGCCAACTAGGCGAGTTGGCGTCGGCGGCCCACGTCGCCCGCTTCCCCGCGATACACCGCACCGTTGCTCTGCACAAGTACATTCGTTTCGCAACTGTATGTATGCAACTCCATGATGTATAATTATTTATCTGCATAACGGGTAGGCATATATGGCACCTTCAACTTAAGGCTTTCAGTACAACTACAATATAATATATATTTATAACATACGAAGGTTGCAACTACGTTTACGGAGAAGGAATAACCCACAACCCTCTTTTTTTGCTTCAGCGAAGTCAGTTAAAAAATATTCCATAACTATTTGTGAATGCCCAGCGGAGAAATGGGTCTACCACTTTTCAACTCTAATTCATGTGTGTTAAAAATCAAAGTGGTAGACCAATTTCTTGGAGGGCCGTATCAAAAATAGTTTAAATCGCTCGTTGCTAATATACCTCATTCGTGCAATAGTAGATTTTGCAAAATACCACATTCTTGATTTGTCACATTACCAATATACCAAATTTTTAGTAGCGGATATTCTTAAAACGATTTAGTTCCATGGGTACCTCTAAGTTTTATAACCTGGGGGGGCAATAGCCTAACGAAATTTCGACAATTGTTATCCGAATCAGTGTTATAGCCCATACAAAATCATGACACATGATTCTGATCCCGAGCGTCAATCACGTGTAACGGGAATGTGGTAAGCTAAAAATGCCATATATTGACTATCCGATATTTTTCAAAATTTGGTATTTCGGGAATGCGGTATATTAGAAACGAGCGGTTTAAATCCGTTTAGCCGTTTTGGTGTGATGAAGCCACAACGACACATACAATTATATACAGAAATACATAAAAATGTTGTTCGTTGTTCTATTCAATGACCTTAAAAAAATTATTTCACTTATATTTTTGAAAGTATCTTTAGTGTATTTAATTTTACAACTTTATAATAAAAATAAACTTGATGGTAGACTCACTACGACTCACACAATACCTTTAAGCGTCGGCGAGACTTTCACTGCAAAGTATTTCGCAAAATTTTTAGAGTATATCTGAAAGTAACGAAGACATTGTAACCTAAGTTATAATTATAAAAGTTCCGAAAATCCTGAAGCACCACAATGATGGCAAAAATAAGAGTAGCAAACATCATACCCTTGTGTTCCACATAGTCGTATTCTTGGTATTTTTGTTAATTCAATAAAAATAGGTCTCTGAAATATTAACGATAGACAGTAAATGTTTCTTTTTTACATGTCATTAAAGCAGCCATACATACAAGTAGCCAACAGTATCTATATTTCAGAATGATACTAAAAAGTTTTAGATAATCGACATCCAACCTCTACATGATATCAAAGTACTTCAAAGTACGATATTGTCAAATCCAAAGACTTTGAATCGCACCTTACGGCTAAAGACCAACAAAGCGAGAGAAAGACAAATCATTATCTTATGGGTAGTTGCCCGTGAGAGAAAGAGATAGACGCAGACCCCTGATATGTCATTATTTTTTCGAGAAAGACTCCATATGAAAGTGTCCAGCCTTGCTTTTCTGTCCAATATACACTCTTATTTATGTTTCTGTCAACATTGTTTTGGTGAATTAATTAAGAATCGTGCATGAATCGTACCAATTTTCAAGTAAAAATTATGTTTTTGTAGTCATGGTGTCTTGTTCCGTAAGTAGTTGTAAAGTGACAAGGAGAAATAACCCAAATAATTACAAATTTTACAGGTCGTAATTGTTACTAAAATCTTTGATACTATATTTTATTCAATTAACTACTATGTTTACTCGACTAAGATAACAATCTTAACTATAGTATATTCATTTTCCTTGCAATATTTAATCGAATTTATAATATACAAGAAGAAATAAAGTATGTTTCGTGTAAAAAAGTAAATAGATTACGCTCGGGCTTGACAAAGTGATAACGTCACGAGTGTATACTGTCGATAAGATAACTAACAAGCCGATAGTGTTTTGCTATCCCTTGCAGCAGCGCGCCGACCATGATTTTTGGTAGCAAGGTAATAAAATTACATACATTTTATGAATTTTCAATGCATGGTGTGGTCCTCCCGCCTCGTCTCGCAGTGCCCGGCTTTCTACCAGACCGGGCGTTTTTCCCTTACGTTTAGAGGTAGGCCCTTAAGCTTTACCTTTTTTCCGTCTCACGAACGTAATCGTGATTAGTGGAGATGTGATATAGGTTCTGCACAATCATTAAAAATACAGTTGCATTGCATTGGACTGCCATGAGCCAAGAGATCTTTAAACATATGAAGCCATGTGTGCATGGTTAAATTCAATAATCATCTATTGGCATGTCCGGCGAAATGCGGTATTGAATACTTTTGTTTTATAACATTGTTATCGTTTCTTGTCTATGTCACCTTTTCATAGCTGAAGGAATTTATATATTATTTGAATAACAACTTAGGTTTTCATCTCCAGGCAGGCACTTGGAAAATGCTTAGAGCATTGCTAGATATTTATCCCCGACCCCGACGCCAGCAGATACGAATGTTCGTATAAAGCATTGAAACAAGAATGGTGATTTAATATTAAGTCATGAACATATGCAAGATATGCCGCTAGACTAAGTTTTAAGCCATAGTAGCTATAATATACTCCAAAGGAGTGTTTGTTATTTTATAGTCGTGAGTGTACGCGAGTTACACCGCTACACTGTAGGACACCGTACATACGCACGTTCTGTCACTAAACCTGGCCTTTGGTCAGATGGGACGTTGATGTACACGTTAAACCCCTAGATTGTAGGTCACTTTACATACGCACGGTATGTCGCTATACCAGGCGTTTGATCAGATGGGACGTTGATGTACACGTAGAGTCTAACGCAACTAGGAACAAAAAAAAAAATGGACTTTGCATGGCAAACCGTTGCCATGACACTGAACCAGTACGACAGTACAGTTTATCTGTCATGTCATACATTATTGTCAACCTTATTGCTTTGCTTGTCATTGCGGCATTGTGTTTTGTACAAAGAGATTTAACATAATATTTATAGAGAGGACATTGGTCAGGTTTTCATACAAAGACGTTCATCCCAAGCGTCAGTGGCATCATCAAGCGTTGAATAGCGAAACCACTAACTAAACGAATTAAAAATGCATTTCAGCTATTAGCCACTAGGTGATGTTAGTAACTTACGCTTACGCGTGATAGGGGTGGTGACATGCCGATATCAAAGTATCGATAATTTGGATAAATGTACATGATAAAATATTTCATTGTGACATAGATACAAGTCAAAGCGCAAAGAAAAATACGATTGCTCTCGCACTCGTGACACACACGTGGACACACCAGGACTCGAACCCGAAGCGAGAAGAGCAGAGCGAGAAGTACCGGGTTCGAGTCCTGGTGTGACCACGTTGTGTGTCACGAGTGAGAATGTGAGTCAGGTGTTATACATGTTCTCATAGATGGCGCTAAGGTAATAATGAAATGAAATAAATGAAATGATTTATTTTGGACATCAAGTATCCATAATTAACATACTAATATTAATATTATTCCCACGACCTTATTTTATTATTTTTACAATTATTATTGTTAGTAAACACATACATTAATACGTAATAAGTTAGTAAAACATGAAATGCTGATTGGATCTCACATGCAGGCCCATCCAATGAGTGAGAAGAAGAGTGTCCGTTCTTTTCGCAACGATCCTTAAGAGAGTGTCGGTGCTGCCCTGCACACGCTGCCACAGGGACGCCACGCGCTTGCACAGCACGGCTTGGAAGCCGTCGGTGCTACAAGCAGCGAACATCCCTGATGCATTGCATCGCCAAGGCAGCCCCAACAACCTCCTGAAGGCGTTATTCTATTGGACACGCAGAGCACTGAGGATTTTTTGGTGTAGTTGCTACACAGGTTGCACGTGTATAGATTTTGGCAATATGTTTTAAAGAGCGTAATCTTCACCTCGCGAGAACAGCGGACAAACCTGTGTGTAAGCATGTTACCCCTAACCGATAGTGCTCTGCGTTCCCTTTCCAGGTCGACATCGTCCTTGAGAGATTCTGTGACCCAGTGACCCAGATATTTAAATTTTGTAACTGTCTGAAGAGGCGTGGAATTGAGACTTATGGGCGGAATTGAGTAGGTTTTTTTTTTTGCCAGATTTAAAAACTAAGATCTCAATCTTCTTAACATTATACCTGAGGCCATGGGCCACTACATATCTCTCACATATACCCAGCATTATTTTAAGAGTGTCGACTGAGGGACTCAGCAGCACCATGTCGTCGGCATAGCTGATGTTGTTAACGCAACAACCATCTACCGAACAACCCACGCCGGCGCTGCATCAATACCTTCCAAACATAAAATAGGTGTACGAGTACATGGGTCAAAGCGGGTGGATAAATTTGAGACACAGTGCTTGCTGGTGGAGGGGTTGACACGCTCGACACGTAATCGAGTCCTGGTGTGGCCACGTGCGAAAGCAATCGTATTTTTCCTTTGCGCTTTGACTTGTTTCTATGTCACAGTAGATAGTTATGTGGTGTTAGTTTCCCACATTAAAAACACAGAAACACAAAAATGTGTGTTTCATAGAAATAAAAAAATGACATGTTTGAATTATTTCTTACAAACAAGTGATGAATATAGGAGGTATTCAAATAATTGAAGTTGTTTCAATATATATGAGTTCTTTATTTACATTTGTTTTGAACATATAATAGTAACACAAAAAATAAATTTGACAACAAAAATTGATAACATGAGCTTGGTCTAGCCACTTTTTAAATTCTTTGGCCAAATCTTTGGGCCATTCTTCATCCCATTTCAGTTTCCTCGACCATGACTTTTGCATTATCATCTTAGGAACTATGGTCGTGAGACAGGTTATTCCAATGGGATCAAAAACCTTTTGCGCTATACACAATAAAGTTCTCTTTGACAGTTTATTGTCAATATTCTTGAAATTAACATAACATTGTAGTGTCTTGTTTTATATTCCACATGACGCCTAATACGAGTATAGAGGTGCTCTCCACATTTTTATCTAGGCTAAAAGGACTTGTGATCCAGCCTCTAAGGTCAAACATACCGTCAAGCATTACCTCCTTTGATTCGGCCATAAACTTCTCTAAATCCTCCTCCGATTCCAAGCTCGTGACGCAATTGTCTACATCAAAGGATTTCTTCAACTTTGTCGCCGTCTCATTATAGCGTTCGGGACAATTATCAAGGTGGTAGTTGATGGTAGCTACTAGATGAAAGGGACTTGATGACACTCCAAAAACCACACGTCTGTGACGATAAGTGATCATCGTTCTATTCTCATCGTCGATCTTGGACCACCACAAAAACCGAAGATAATCTCGATCCTCCGGGATAAGTGAAATTTGAAGATATGATTTTGCGATATCAGCAGTTACTCCGATGTTGTGTTTCCTGAAATTGATCAAGAGGTTAGGAATTTGTTCGAGAAGGTTTAAACCATTCTCTAAGCACGAATTTAAGGAAGTCCCATTCGAATCCCTTGCCGATCCATCAAATACTGGACGGATTTTAGCTGTCAAACTTGAGTCTTTTATGACCGCATAATGTGGCAAATAATGGCCTTGAACGGACTGGTCAGGTGCCTCTTCGATAATGTTGAGCTGTAGCCATTTGCGAAATACAGCGTCGTAATCATGAATCTTACCTAGTTGTTTGAGACGGTTCATGGTACTTTCCATCCTCTTCTTGGCAAGGTTATAATTTGTTTGTGGACGCGGAATGTCGCGCCATGGCAAACTCACCTCATAACGACCTTCTTCATTGAACTTTATATTTTCATTGAAGGATGTGACTATTTCTTGTTCCCGTGCGGCCTTGGACGTTTGTAATGCAGGATCCGTTATACCTATCGCCTCCAAACTCCATAAATCGGTAAGGTCAATTTTTGTTAGAGAGTGAAGGGTCGTAGTCGAGTTCGTTGTGGAACTGTAAACGTCTGTAATAGGTCCTTGTATAGTCCACCCTAATTTTGTCTTTACAGCAGTCAAGTTGTTCTCTAGTTGCAACATGTCACCAGTCATAAGTAAACCACAGAAGTCGGCACCAATCATTAAACTTACATCGTCAGGCGAGTCGGTCGAATCAAAAAGATACCCTTTTGACGCAGTTGCTCTAGTATCACAGACCTAATTTTTGGTAAAAACCACGAATATTTGTTTGTTCTACAACAGAAAAATTCATAGAAAAGTTGTTTTCGACATTCTTGACGCATATATCAAAAACCTGACATTCTTCTTTTTTCGTCTCGAACCCGCCGAACAAGCAATGATTCATTACCTCTTTTGACGTAGGTTTCAGGCCAAGTTTGTGTGTCAAATCCCTTTTGATATAAGATCTTTGTGCACCGCTGTCAATTAGCGCTCTGATACAGACCTCTTTTTTGCCATGTACAAGTTTTACTGCCAAAGTTTGCAATAAAGTCCACAGACTAATAAGAGATACTACATTAAGTAAGTAATAAAGTCGTTGTTGTAGACTTGAGTTGACACGACATTTTGCTCGATGTCTCTGACTGTTTATTGCTGCTGTTTTGATCCGCCGTCATTTCTGTACACATAATTGTAAAATGACGTTTTTTGCAGAATAGACATTTGGGAATTTTTTTGCATTTCTTAGCAATATGATTGCTTCTTAAGCAAATTAAACAAGCTTTCTTGCTTTTTATGAATTCTACACGCTCCTTTAGTGTCATTTTAGCCGCCTTGTAGCACTCTACGGCAGAATGGTTATCCTTGTTGCACCATACACACGATGACGCGCCTTGCTTGCTGAATGAAACCTTCTTTATCTCGCTTAGATTCTGTCATAAAGCAGGCAGTAGGAGACAGACAGCAGCAGCAGACTTTGGCTCAACTAGGGTAATTTCACGCCTAGCTAACTGAATCCGTTCTTCTGATTCTACCTCTTGCCTCAGGAACTTCATCAGGCATTGAAGCATACTTATCTTTCGTCACGCCAAGCGTTTCTAATGCTTGTAGATGTATCTGAAGATTGTCGTACAGTATCGGCAAGTCCTTTGGCTCCCCCTTACGTTGCATTAGGGAAAGCAGACCGATCACGTACATCTCTATAAGAACGTCATCTCCAGCGAATCTTGCCTTCAGTGCTTCGACTGCGTTTTGGTAATTCTCGGCACACGGTGGGTAGCTTTCGACGAGTTGTCGCGCGCTGCTGTTCGGGGTCATGGACTGAAGAAGATACTGGAATTTATCCGACGAATCGATATTTATGTCTTCATGAATCTTCCTAAACTGCCCCCAGAACAATAGCCAAGATCTAACGTTGCCGTCAAATTTCACCAGCTCCAACTTTGGCAGAGTAGGCAGCTTCTTTTTGCCTGACTTAGGCCTATTGCTTGATCCTAGTGAGTGTAGTGAGGATGCACTGCTGGTGCGCGGAAGTGCGTCCAGAAACATCGATCTGATTTTGTGCCAACGTATTTTATAAGACATGGACTTATCTTGATCTGCTTGAAATAAAGCTTCATCGAAGTTTTCGTCTGCGGACCAAAGGTCTCGTAATGTCACCTCGGCTTCAAATAGGTTTGAGGCGGCTTCGGATAAAATATCAAACATGTGGCCGGCGGTTCCATCTTTACTTTCGACGGCTCTTTCTACTTTATTCGCGAGACTTGTAAATTCTCTCCTATATTGGGTGTGTTTACGTTTAATAGATGTCACGGTCATGTCACGGTCGCCAGATATTAGGAATCATTGTTTTATTAAACGCGAAATATATTTAAAAACAACCAACATTTATTTGGAGAGAAAATATAATCTGGACGCTAGAGTTTTTCTATTACTGTAGCAACCGAAGAAACCGAAATACGTCACAGGTATTATGTATATTTATTTAATAATTTGAATAAAACAAAATCGTCAATAGATGATTCTAGAAAATGTCCCTAAACTTATGGTACCTAATAAAAACGCCCTCCAGTGTTCAGTAGCAGTACTAAATTTACTAGGTATGTGTGTAATGGCGATATGTGTTATCGATAATTATTTACTATGAAGTAAATAATAATTTATGTATAAAATTATAATAGTACAGACTAATAAGTAATAATAATAAACCGTTACGACATGGTGGCCGGAGGCGGTGACAGTGTGATAACCATCCAAGATTTATCTTTTGTGTTACTATTATATGTTCAAAACAAATGTAAATAAAGAACTCATATATATTGAGACAACTTCAATTATTTGAATACCTCCTATATTCATCACTTGTTTGTTAGAAATAATTCAAACATGACATTTTTTTGTGGGTTGTTCGGAAGATGGTTGTTGTGTTAACAACATCAGCTATGCCGACGACATGGTGCTGCTGAGTCCCTCAGCCGACACTCTTAAAATAATGCTGGGTATATGTGAGAGATATGTAGTGGCCCATGGCCTCAGGTATAATGTTAAGAAGATTGAGATCTTAGTTTTTAAATCTGGCAAAAAAAAAAAACCTACTCAATTCCGCCCATAAGTCTCAATTCCACGCCTCTTCAGACAGTTACAAAATTTAAATATCTGGGTCACTGGGTCACAGAATCTCTCAAGGACGATGTCGACCTGGAAAGGGAACGCAGAGCACTGTCGGTTAGGGGTAACATGCTTACACACAGGTTTGTCCGCTGTTCTCGCGAGGTGAAGATTACGCTCTTTAAAACATATTGCCAAAATCTATACACGTGCAACCTGTGGAGCAACTACACCAAAAAATCCTCAGTGCTCTGCGTGTCCAATAGAATAACGCCTTCAGGAGGTTGTTGGGGCTGCCTTGGCGATGCAATGCATCAGGGATGTTCGCTGCTTGTAGCACCGACGGCTTCCAAGCCGTGCTGTGCAAGCGCGTGGCGTCCCTGTGGCAGCGTGTGCAGGGCAGCACCGACACTCTCTTAAGGATCGTTGCGAAAAGAACGGACACTCTTCTTCTCACTCATTGGATGGGCCTGCATGTGAGATCCAATCAGCATTTCATGTTTTACTAACTTATTACGTATTAATGTATGTGTTTACTAACAATAATAATTGTAAAAATAATAAAATAAGGTCGTGGGAATAATATTAATATTAGTATGTTAATTATGGATACTTGATGTCCAAAATAAATCATTTCATTTATTTCATTTCATTATAACCTTAGCGCCATCTATGAGAACATGTATAACACCTGACTCACATTCTCACTCGTGACACACAACGTGGTCACACCAGGACTCGAACCCGGTACTTCTCGCTCTGCTCTTCTCGCTTCGGGTTCGAGTCCTGGTGTGTCCACGTGTGTGTCACGAGTGCGAGAGCAATCGTATTTTTCTTTGCGCTTTGACTTGTATCTATGTCACAATGAAATATTTTATCATGTACATTTATCCAAATTATCGATACTTTGATATCGGCATGTCACCACCCCTATCACGCGTAAGCGTAAGTTACTAACATCACCTAGTGGCTAATAGCTGAAATGCATTTTTAATTCGTTTAGTTAGTGGTTTCGCTATTCAACGCTTGATGATGCCACTGACGCTTGGGATGAACGTCTTTGTATGAAAACCTGACCAATGTCCTCTCTATAAATATTATGTTAAATCTCTTTGTACAAAACACAATGCCGCAATGACAAGCAAAGCAATAAGGTTGACAATAATGTATGACATGACAGATAAACTGTACTGTCGTACTGGTTCAGTGTCATGGCAACGGTTTGCCATGCAAAGTCCATTTTTTTTTTTTGTTCCTAGTTGCGTTAGACTCTACGTGTACATCAACGTCCCATCTGATCAAACGCCTGGTATAGCGACATACCGTGCGTATGTAAAGTGACCTACAATCTAGGGGTTTAACGTGTACATCAACGTCCCATCTGACCAAAGGCCAGGTTTAGTGACAGAACGTGCGTATGTACGGTGTCCTACAGTGTAGCGGTGTAACTCGCGTACACTCACGACTATAAAATAACAAACACTCCTTTGGAGTATATTATAGCTACCATGGCTTAAAACTTAGTCTAGCGGCATATCTTGCATATGTTCATGACTTAATATTAAATCACCATTCTTGTTTCAATGCTTTATACGAACATTCGTATCTGCTGGCGTCGGGGTCGGGGATAAATATCTAGCAATGCTCTAAGCATTTTCCAAGTGCCTGCCTGGAGATGAAAACCTAAGTTGTTATTCAAATAATATATAAATTCCTTCAGCTATGAAAAGGTGACATAGATAAGAAACGATAACAATGTTATAAAACAAAAGTATTCACTACCGCATTTCGCCGGACATGCCAATAGATGATTATTGAATTTAACCATGCACACATGGCTTCATATGTTTAAAGATCTCTTGGCTCATGGCAGTCCAATGCAATGCAACTATATTTTTAATGATTGTGTAGAACCTATATCACATCTCCACTAATCACGATATAGAAGATAGATAGATCAAGGTGTAAAATTAAATGTCTATGTACATTAAACATATATAGTAGATAATCTACTACTATAATATAGAAAATCTAAAAAGTAAGTGATATTGAGTATTTAAAGGTCACTAATTCAATTGTATTTTTATATGTTTGTATGTATGTGGCGATGTAGGTTCATCACGCTAAAACGGCCAAACATATTTCAACTATCTTGGGACAAGGGTAGCTGGGCATCCCCAGATAAATATAGGACACTTTTTATTCGATTACGCTGAAGGAAAAAGAGGGTTATGTTTTTTTTCCTCCGCTGACGAAGTTGCCTTCTAAAAGGCTACAAATTTCATCTCTATAAATATAATAAAGCTGAAGAGGCTCTGAAGTCTGTAGGTACATGGAAGATATTTGAAAAAATGTTGGCCGGGGGTACTTAGAATCGATAACAGAACACGTTCCAACAGTTTTTAGAATCTTTGTCTGTTTATCTGTTTGTCAGTTTATTTGTGCGCGCATCACGTGAAAACGGCTGAACAGATGTTGATGCAAACTTTACTAATGCGTCGAAAAAATCTCCGGTCAGGCTATAAAAATTTAACCCTTATAAGGGAGGGTAGCCACTACATTTAATTGAGTTAAGTTTGCACCTGAATTTTATCGCGCTACTTAGGAAGGAGGTGCAAACTTCTCTCAAACATTAGTTACGAGCCCACGAGTATCGAGTACCTGGCTGAACTAACAGGTGGCGCTAAAATTAATAACTTTTTGCCAAATCCAAACTCATATTATAAATGCGAAAGTGTGTCTGTCTGTTACCTCTTCACGCTCAAACTTATGGAGATAGTTTGAGTCCCGGGTCTGAGGCGAACGAATTTAAGGCGGACGAAGTCGCGGGCAGAAGCTAGTAATACAATAAAATACGAGATAAGTGGCTCAGTGGTATCAACAAGGAGGAGGCTCACAAGTGCAAGAATTTGCCCAGGTATGTACTGCTTCAGGTTGGAGAAGGAGTTCTGGAGGAAACCAACGGCCTGATTCGATTATCAGAGACGTTATGCAAGATCGTTCCGTGCGATTAAGACCACATTCGGAGCGTATATGGAGACCTAAGCCAGGTGACGCGATGTGAGAACTCTTCAGTTCTTGCGAGAGAGCCGTTAATGTGCGGATATCGGCGAAAATGGAAGGTGAACAGGCAGTATATAATTCTATTAACACTGTCTTGGAGGCTTCTCTTCCTTTTTTCTCTTTCTTTTTTCACAACATGGAGTTTCTAAACTCATTAAGCGCTTCAGGACTCCCAGCCCACACATTAACCCTGAAAGTTGGAGTTCCGATCATGCTTCTTCGGAATTTGTCACCTCCAAAGTTATGCAACGGAACCAGTCGAAAAGTAGTGCAGCTGCAGCGAAACCTCATCGAGGCTCAAATCCTGATGGGGTGCAGCGCCGGAGAAGCCGTGTTCATCCCCCGCACCCCCTTCATTCCGAGCAACGTACCGCCCCGCTTCAAGTGCCTACAGCTCCCCGTGAGCATCTGCTTCGCCATGACTATCAACAAGTCGCAGGGGCAGACGCTGCGCGCCGCCGGCATGGACCTGCGCACGGGCTGCTTCTCGCACGGGCAGCTCTACGTGGCATGCTCGCGCGTCACCAGGTGCACGGAGCTGTTCGTGCTGATGCCCGCCGGGAAGACTCACAATGTGGTGTACAAAAAAATATTGTAGAATGCCAATGTTATGTAAATATACTTTACATACCTACTTTTGTAGTATGTAACTGTAGATATAATTATATGTAATATTTAGTTGTGCATACGTAAACATAACTGTAAATAAAATGTAAATACTTGGCCTCAATATCTATATTCACCTTTCCTCTAATCCTATTTCTAAATAATATTAGACCTAAATTCGAAAGGTTGTTAGGAAGTATGGATTTCCATGTGTATATTTCTTACCATTTCATGCTTTGACTGATTTGACTGGAGGGCCGATTTAGGTGATATTTGCCATGGACTTGATTTAGATAGTATAGGGTGGGCCATACATTTTTGCAAATAGCAACCCTGAATGTTTCGGACACTGTTAAAGTGAGCGGCGGGGTATTGGCGAGAAACTATAGGTAACTTCGTGCAATTTTATTTGTAATGGAGCGCTTCACGGGACAACAGCGGGCTTTTTGTGTTAAGCAGTTTTATTAAAAGATGTTGAGATAGCCGCGATCCGTTGTTGTATGTGTCAGGGAGTTTTCCACGGTTTTCCTATATGATTTCAGGAGTGCCAACGACGAGACAGAGCACATCTGAATAAAGTAATTTAAAAAAATTGCAATTATCTGTTACTAGGTTAAATAAATAAAATATAGAAAAACATATATAGTTAATTTTTTATCGATGTTTCATAAGTGCAATAGTTTTTGGCCCACCCTATACTACAGTCATAGAGTATATTTGTATAATATGCAGACTACAGTCAAGGACGTAAAAATAGAAAAGTGGTACTGTATCGTCCGATATCGGTACACCTCTAAGTATATACTCTATGTATTTTAAATCACGTCAAAAATTTAAATAAGTGCGAAAACGATTGATTTTGGAGTGTAGTTTTATTTAGTGGTATTTGTATAACATTTTATCTGGACTTTACTTCAAGTTCCGGCTCCAGGGGAGAGGGGTGAATTAGCAGCTTACTGACACAGACATGCGGGCGGAGCCGCGGGCACAGCTAGTCTTTAATATATTTCTTCCTGTCTTAGATTTAATGTGAATAGCATCTTTCGGTTCTTTCGCATTATTTTCGCTTCGTAAACATTTGCCGCATTTCCATTTTTTTCACGATTTCGTAGTCATTATGCGATATAGACTGAGAAACCGGCACTGTCGTACTCGTATCTACACAGCATGAGCATCGAAAAGTGTCTCTTGGTAGAACTGGCCGTTAGACATGTGTGCCGATCGATCTAAGATCGAGCGGCGGCGGCGTCTGTCAAAAAATTCGGCGGCGGCGGGGAATTTTCGGCGAGAAATTGGCCTTTAGGTTAGGTAAATGAAAAAGCATATTGATTCGCATTTTGATTTAATTTGTGATCAGTTTCATGGCTGATATGGTGTCATGAAAAATATAATAATAATGGAGTGGGCGATTACTTGAGCGTTTTAAACGTCTCATTAGTCTGCCCCCAATATTGACGAATTCCATATGAGTTGTGGCGCCATTTTCGGTTGTATTGTAGAAGTCGTGGCTTTTATTTATTATTAAAATTAGCTTGATTGATTTTATGAATTGGTTAATATTGCGAACAGACTGATGAGGCGGTTGAAACGCTCGAATAATCACCCGAGTATATTATCAACAGACGTGGGTAGAAAAATAATTATGGAATACATTGTTTCTAATATAATTTAATATTATAATTATAACCGTTAAATTACGACGTTTTAAATATTAAATTACACACGAATCATTAAAACAAAATAAATCAAGTATGTTTATTTTTTAAGTAATAACAATTTACGTTAAAAATCATCAATTTTTATATGGACACCGCTTTATAAAAGTTTTTTTATTCAATAAAACAAAAAATATACAAAAAAACAAAACAGAAAAAAAAAACATATGGAAGATATAAACCTAACTTAATGATTATTTATTGGGAACTAAACTATTATTTACAAATGTCCTCTAAATCGCTACCATAAGGCTGGCCGCGTTGCAGCGTTGAATGGCGATGCCTATCCGCTGAGCGAAGAACGAGCCCGCCTGTTGGTCGCCCGAGGACCGGAGAAGCAAGTAGTGGAGTTTTTTAAACCGTCTACTTGCTTCCGGTCCCCACGGCCCCAGGGTCTATCTGTCACTGAGAGATACGTATATGCGCCGTTTTGCTAATTCAGTAGCGGAAGCCTCTCCACCAGCCCTCAATGAAGTCGTGCCCAGGTAGGACGGCGCTAGGGTATCCACACAAGGGGCATCCCAGATTAGAAGCCCTTCCTGTTGCCAAGGCACGAGGGTATTTCCATCGGGCTTGTTGCCATTGTTGCGCTCCAGGCCGTTCGGCTCTAATGTCGCTGTCAAGCTGACGCTGACAGCAGGGCGGATAATGTAGTTGAGGCAGGCATGGCAGAATAGTCGACCGGCACTATTACACGACTAAAGCAAGGCCCTGTCGTCCATGTTATTTAATTTGGTTTTAGACTTTGCCCTTAGACATCTGCTTGCACTGGGTGTCGGGGTGCAACGTGCAATTAAATGGACAGCATAAGGTGATAGGTAACGCTGATGACCTAGCGTTGCTCGGGGAGACCAGAAAAGAAGTCGCCAGATCTGCAACTGTTCTTGAAGCCGAATCCCAAAAAGTGGGCCTTAGTATTAGCTGCGAAAAGTCTGAATATCTCCACATGAAACGCTATAAAGATGTTCGCATTAAAACGCAAGACCTTCGTGTTGGAGATAACGTCTACAAGGGGGTAGCCAAATTTAAATACTTAGGCTGCACTAACACGGACACCAATACACGACAAGAGGATATAAATACTCGCATCCATAACACTCTGCGATGTGGCGCCGCCCTTCATCAAGTGTTAGTGTCCAAGCTGCTTAGCAGAAACACAAAGATCCGTATCTATAAAACGGTCATAAGGCCCATTCTTATGTTTGCATGTGAGACTTGGACACTAACACTTAAAGAAGAATACAAGCTGTTGGTGGTTGAGAGAAAGATCTTCCGGAAGATCTTGGGGATGGTGCGGAGGGAGGACGGCAGCTTCCGAATCCGTAAAAATATTGAATTTGAGGAGCTAGTAGCCACTCACAATATCGTTGGGGAAATAAAGGCATACCGTCTCCGTTGGCTTGGTCACGTGGAAAGACTGCAAGAAGATCGCAGCGCTAAAAGGGCATATTTGTGACGAACTATTGGCCGAAGGCCTGTCGGCCGCCCCAGATATCGATGGATCGAAGTTGTAGAAACAGATCTGCGTGAAGTCCAAGCTGGTAACTGGTGGGAAACGGTACCAGATTGGGACAAGTGGTGCAAACTCGTGTCGGTGGCCAAGACTCGCTTTGGGTCGTTGAGCCATTAAGTAGTAAGTAGTCTTTAAGTGTGGTTCCCATACAACAAACGCTGTATCTCATGAATTGTGATAGCTAGACATTTGAAATTCTCACAGATGATGTGTTTCTGTTGCCTCTATAACAACACATACTAAAAATAAAATAAAATACATATTTAAGTGAGGCTCCCATACAAAAAACGTGATTTTTAGGGTCTATTTTGTACTGTACGTAACCCTCGGTGCGCGAGTCCGACTTGCACTTGGTCGGTATGTCTTTGTTAACGAGATTATTATCCATATAGCAAATAGGTGATATGTACAGGTTAAATTATTTGCATGCGCATAAGTACAAAGTACTGGATGAAGGCCACGCCGATTTCACGCCGCGGCGGCGGTGGCGTGGCAAAAACGGCGGCGGCGGCGGCGCGCCGGCGCGGCGCACATGTCTACTGGCCGTTTACATTTCCCACAGACACAGTGTCGCCATCTAGCCGACACTAGTGGGAACTTTTGTGCTAAGTTTTAGAGACATGTAATTTGACTAGTCAGAGATTTCTAAATCATATGTCCAAAACTATGAAAAAAAAAAACAAAAATAAAGCTTACTGAAGTTATTGAATACTTTCAACGAAAGTTGTTTTCAATATAATTGGATATACCGTTTTTGAGTTATTGCCGAAAAACTTTTTAACCAAAGGACGTGGTGATACGCTCTTTATCTGTATTTTGCTAAAGCATTTTTTCTAATATAGCATTTTTTTCACCTGTAGTGTGTATTTTTTTGTATGAACGGCTGGGAAGCACTCAGCATGATCCGAAATGCTCTTGGTGACTCTTAGTTCTCATTTAGTTGAGCCCGACAAATATTTAAAAAGGAGAACTTGTACACAATCTGTGCGGAGTTAGTTTCCTTGAGAATTAATTTTCGAAACTGCTACTTTAAAAGTATTTTTCTACTCCTGTACTTCTTTCTGTCATTTAAATGGTTACCAACTCTAATATAAAGACATACATTACTTAAGACTTGCAAAACTCTAGTCTATTTCTCAAAAAAGCATTGCTAAGCGTGTCACAATGTCGCTATTAACGTATTCCTTGGTGCCACAGAGTACAAAATCTCAATCTAATAATTTATATTCAGTGAGTCTTAAAATAATTTTATATGAAATAATTTATATTACCAACTTAACAAACCGCCGAATTCATACAGTTTTAAATTAACAAAATAATAATGTACGTAAATGCATTGCTGCCAACTTAAAAAAAAAAACATTTTTTACAATTTACGTACACATATTTTATAGCCTATTTTTTCAAATCATAACATGTTTTCATCACTGGCAAGTATACGCGAATTTAAAAAATAACAATGGCATAGATATTGACTGACAGCTGGCTTTTTAATTTTCTTCGTGGCGCTAAATTTTATTCATCTTGAAGTTGTTGGTTGTTGACTTGTTATAAACTGTTGAAAGTGAGAAAAATGTAGGAAGACGAGCCTAATTGTACTTACTACCGAAGAAATTTGTGTCGAGGCGCAAGAAGTATCAAACAATTTGCTGCTAGAAAAATTTCGGCGCAAATATAAATATTTAGACTTTTTGTGTTTTATTAAAAAGTGCTTAAAAGTCATTCATTAATTACGTACGGATCCCTGGGAGGGGGGAAGGGGTTCGAAAAATCTGTCGTAATTAATGAATGGCCCCTAAGTTGTAGAAAAACTATTGTATATAGACTTTTGTTTTAAATTGAGCTAATCGGCTTAAAGTACAATGGCCGATTCGCTCAGTTTAAAAACCAAAGACTATATACAACGTTGTATAATTCGGGAAAAAAACGCTCGTGGCGTCTTCCTTTGCGATACTTGCGATTGTCCTTACGTAATTAAAGAATGGCCCTTACTCGTAGAAAAACTGTTGTTTGCAACGTTGTATAATTCGGTCGAAAACGCTCGTGGCATCTTTCTTTGCGATACTCGCTATTATCCTTACGTAATTAGTGAACGGCCCCTTAGTCGTAGAAAAACGATTGTATGCAACGTTGTATAATTGTGTCAAAAAACACTCGTGGCGTATTTACTTGCGATGCTCGCCAAGGCTCGCATCGCAACCCACGCCACTCGTCTTTTTTGACCCCTATTATACAACAGTTGCATAAAATACTATTTTTTCCAGTTGCACATGCACATTCCGGCCCATAGTTGATGTCACTTCGGAAACTTTCTACATTATGGTTGCTAAACACGCATTTACATTACCTATTTACAAATAAGTGTGTTGCTAAATTCAAGTTTTAGATGCAGTAATTTAATATGTATTTTTCCACATTGTCAGTTCATATATTCATGTACTCATACTCATTTTCTAAAACAATAAAAATTCAATTACCCGAATAAACTCTACTGAATTTCTAACTCCTTGTACATAAATTGTATCTACATTAGTACTTGTTTAGTACTAAAGTTTTACGATTGCCGCAGTCCATGATCATAAGATCAATGCTCCTTGGGTTACACAACAGATTCCCCGAATCGCATACCGACTGCCGGGAACCTATCGATTGCGTCGAGAGTGAGAGCCGACGATAGTTTACTGTCGACTACAGGTAGAACGCTGCAGCGCCGTACAACTCTATTAAGACAATGGATTATGAGGAAATACGGTTAAAAATAACTTCATTATGCAACATTGCAAAAACATGTTAAGGGTTATAAAATTACTATAGGAACCATTTCTGCTGTGACATCACCCATTGAGGGATCATAGCAAGAGGGGCGAGGCCGTTTAGTGCTACGCATGCGCCCTGAGACAGGCATTCGTATCCGTAGTGTTGTGATCAACCCGGGATCTGTTTGTTGCGGCTGGAAATTTGATTTTGGATAAAGATCGGACATTTGACAACTCCAAAAAGCGCTGCACTAGTAAATCTAGTTATATAGGTAATTGTTTCAACTAGGAAAGAATAGTCCTACATTCTTGAAGAAATTAAAGATTTAAATAATCATCACTCCCATAGATAAGACCTTCCTTTATTTCTTGTAAATTATACTGTGAACGGTGCCAAAAATTGTTCTTTATTTTCAGTGAAAAGATCTTTTTAAAAATATATACCGAACTGCGCTTTGAATTAGAATTGGAATCTTGTATTTGCTATTTAAAATAAACTATAGGTAATATGAAGTGCAATACTCGAGGTATAAATATGTTGACCCTTAATTTTAATTTAGTTAATATATTTTTATAAAGAGTATAAGTTTCTACAAAAGTACCGCTAGAGCCACATAGGTAATTAAATATGTTGCCTGATCTGCAGTTACCGGTCTCGAATCCCCCAGCAATATTCAGACTGAACCAAATTACGATTGGTTAATTCCCATCACTAACTTACCCCCTAATTTAGCGGTCACGCAACATTACCGAATATATTGGTATCTTTTTCGACCGAAGAACCATAACAAGACAGTGCCTTATTAACAAAGTGATAGACGTTTTAAATATAGTGAAGTGAACGATTACCTAACTACCCCGCCACCGCCGTATCGTAAAGGTAGGTAACCTCACTTGCCTGCATTGAGGTTGCGCCTCAATCGATATCGTTGACATTATGGCGTGAAGTTGAGAGCGAGTATAAGAACTAAGTCGAGTTTCAGGTTGACAACATTGGAGATACCGTACCAAGAGTCCAAGGTTCAAGAACATACTACTCTCATCGTGCAAACTGTGTGATCACTGAACAGTTCAAAGTAGATTAATGAATATTAGTTTACCAAAGAAGTGAGGCAACGACGGCAACAAACTAACAATTAATAAGTAAGGAAGTAAATACGTAAGTGTTAACTTTAGTTGTGGGGTTGGTATGTTCTTGTGAGACGCTGTAAACCGGTGTAGTTAGATGGTACAAACGTTGGTTATAGAGGGCACTAACCTCTATATTACTGCATTGGAGGTGAAGTTGTCAGATCGGACGAAAAGTATACGATTATTTAGTTCACGCCATTTTGTTGCTGATCATAAACGAGTTCCTGACGTCACGTCAGGATGAAGATCAGAACATAACAAAAGGAGTATAAGCCACAATTGTAGACGTTTCTGACAGGCTGTACAGGTAATGTAGCTCAGGCTTATCAGGCTTAAACTAAAATAAGTAGTGTGTTGTGCCCGGCGAGATGGTCCCGAAGATGCTGGGAGCGTTTCCTCGCTGTCTCGCGATGCTAATGCAAGTTGTAAAGTTATAAAATAAGTTTAGCGATGTGATGGAATCCGATTTTAGGATTTGTTACGGGTTCCTACCGAAACTGTGTAGGTACTGGTGTAGTCTATTTTAAGTGCGGGTACCGCTGTAACGGCTTAAACAATGTAATAGTAAGATGCATTCTTGCTTGCAGTACTTGTCAGATTCTTTTTATAACTTAACCTATGTAATACACATATTCATTTTTGTATTTCATATATTTATTTATTAGTATTTAGTATCTTTGTATGTATCTGAATTGTTCCTTCCTCTTTTTCTTTCGTTCTGGCTTTGATTTATAATTTGTCTGATTTTTTTGTGCACCACTTACGTACTCATTGGTTGTTTACATTGCGCCATCTCTACTGCCTTAAGGTTGTCTGGAAGAAATCGCTTCTTAGCGATAAGATCGCCTGTTATTTACCATTAGGGTACATGAGTGATTTTTTTATTGCTTTTCATAACAAAATATCAAAATACCCGTAAAAACTATTCCAAAAAGTGAAATTAAAATTAAAATCTGCCAAGAAATACACATGATGCAGGCATTTTAAACTACTAATTAGACAGCGATTTGACAGTGGTCCGACATGTACTGTTACGTCATAGTGCACTCCGAGTCGGTGCCACCTACAGAAATTGTCATTACTGTTCAAAATTGGCGAGTTTAATTGTTTCAAGTTGTTATACGGTTGACACAGACTCCAGGATAACAGTAAGTAATTGTATATATTGTAAGTAAACATCAAGTTGAAAAGAGGGTAACTATTTATAAGTACTTAGGTATTGTAGCATACTTGAAACACTTAGCTCGAGTCACCCAGGTTAGGGTTTGCAATCCGGATATCCGGATATCCGAATAATCCGGATATCTGTTGAATCTAGGATCCGGATTTCCGTCGAATCTAGGATCCGGAGCCAACGTCTCCTAGGATCCGGAGATTACGGATCTCACGAATCCGTTAATTATTGGTCATGGAACTCATGGACTTATAGCTCAAACAATTATCGAATAAAATTTATGAATGATTTCGTACATTTTGTCATGATTTTTTTTGTACATTTATTTTATTTAAATTAAAATACCTCAAGCTAGGTACGATAACGTCATTAAATAAATACAAACATTGCTTAAAAGAAACAATAGTACTAGTAACACTTAAAACTAGCTAACTACCTGGATACCATCTGACTGGAATAAGGGTAATTATTAATATGTTTTAAAACAATTGTTATCAGGCTTTCGTCCACTCGCCTTTAGGTCATCTACCTGGAATGTGAATTCCTTAGCAAAGCTTGTAAAAGGTACCTAAGGTAATTTTAGTGTTTATGTTATGTAGCATAATATCATTGTATTTTTTTTTAATACTGATTGCTATTATTTAATTGTTAGTTTGCAAATAAATGTTTAATTTGTGTTTAATACTTTTCTACACCAATTACAGTACGATAATTTCAAATAAATCCTTCTATCCATGAAAATTGCCATTTTTTACCGAATCCTTGGAGAATGTCACTTTTTTTATACAGATCCGTATTATCCGAAATATCCGTATATCCGGATCCGTCAAATTTTAATATCTGGAATATCCGGATCCGAAAAAACGACGGATATTGCAAACCCTAACCCAGGTGAATCAAGTAAAACTAAAAATACATTTAGGTTGGATTTCGCCAATCTTTTATTCCGAAAACTACGCTTATTCTCAAATAGTTATGTCATATTAATATGGAGTTTTGACATTACCATCTAAGAATAAGCTTTATTCTCTGCATAAAAGTTTGGTGAAATCCAGCCTTAATAGATGTTCAAAATTAGAATAAATTTCATAGATATTTCAAGTAAACTTTGTGCACCTGAGTAGGCGGTAGGTACATTAAGTTTAGTGCACTGTGGTGTTGGTCCACATGTGCAATTTTGTCATAGGTACAGTCAGCGTCACATAACCGTAGCAGCCGAGGCCGCCAAATATATCGCTAAACACCTTTATTCCGATCTATTGCGTGGCCTTGGCTTCTACAAACAATATGATGGAAAAACGTTGTCGATATTATTCTTAAAGTCAATGTACAGTCGCCGTCACAAATATCTACATTATACAGAGTGCTCAAAAATATCTGTTCATGCACTCTAACGCCTTGAAAATAGAGTCGTGTTCCGATAAATCATTTGTTCTCCGCTTATCTAAAACGTTATATTACTTGGTATCGTTGTGCCTAAACTTCAATCTTCAGTATTTAGTATTTCGCTGTTCGTCTATATAGAAGACTGCCTGTTTCTATAACGTGCCTAATTTCCAAAATGTAATTTTCGCGTTTTGTCTAAACTACATATTTAACTGGTGTAATGTCTAATTTTTCAACTGACTAAATCGCGTTTTGCCTAAACTTCAAAGATATGAACGAATTCATTTAAAACTCATTATCTATTTTCATCTTTTGTTGGTCACTTGTATTTGAAATTTAAACCACGATAAAGTTAAAATAAATTTATTTATCTGTTGCTACGAACCGATTCAAGACAACAAACTTCAGGTTTCAGGATGTGTTTTAGGCCAAACGCTTTTAGTGTAAATGCGTTTTAGGATCAACGTGTTTTAGTCTAAATTCTGGCATAGTCCTGATGCGCGTAAGTCTTAACGCAATATAGCTTAAACAGTTTTAGGCGTAATACAGATTATTAGTTCAACAGTGATGTGTGCATAATGATAATTAATAATTCGGAAGATTGCGTTTTATACAATGTGCGAATTACACTATGTAGCCACATAGGTATTACACGTTTTAGGCAAGTGGAGAACAAAGGTCGGACGAAAATATTTGAAAGTATCTAAATTTTTGGGTCCGTTATTTATAAAACGTTTTATTACCAATACCCATTTCCAAATCGTAAAATGTATTTTTAAAATTTGTCTGTTAAATACGAGATTGACTTTATATTCAATCATCGACGTAGAAAAAATTAAGACACAAATAAGTTTACATGCATTTCGCACGCTTCTTTCATTTAAGTACGTAATCCATAGCACGTAGTAACTTGTAGTTCCTCACATTGATATGCTTCCCCGAATGAAATAAAACTATTAAAATAACTATATAACAGTGTATCATTCATTGTGCTTCAATACTTTCATCCAACGCAAGATTAAAGTATTTAATACAAGCAAAAAACTAAACTTATTCTTCCAGTTACGCCTGTAAAATAAAATCATTAACTAAAACCTTTATGGACAGAAAAAAATAGCCATTCATCTCAAGTTTCGCTAACGAATAATCTCAAGGACGGAAATGTGCCCTTCTAGCAGACTCAGTTGGATTTCGCGTATTAACTGGTCATTAATTAAGAGTCCCCAGAAAGCTCGGTTCTCCATACAAACGTAGTTACTCTCTCATTTTCAAACGACTAGCTAGTTTGCTCTGAAACTTTGTACGTAGAATAAGTTTAGGTAAACGTAAGCCTGTAATTAGTTTATGTAGCTTCAGATACAATAGTAAAAAAAATACAGCGAATTTAAGTTTTTCATACAAAACTTGTTTTTGCTCTATTTCGTTTGTTTTATAAACTGTAGACATATAAACTAGTTTCAGGCCTAGATATACCTTATTTCATTGTATATGCAAAGTTTCGTTACAGTCCAACAGGCAGTTTTAAAATAAGAACGATACTCCGTTTGTATGGGAAGGTGAAATTCGGCCAAGCTTACTGGGGACTCTTAAACTGTTGGATTTTCATGAATTTGGTTTGCATAATTTTTAATGGGTGTGTACAGTACACCAAAAGTTAACTTAATGCACCCACGCCCGCAGACAAGTGCATCAAGTCAAATTTTTGTAAACTTGATGCACTCACTGGGTGCACATAATGAATAAAGGATACTATTAGTGTAACTGATTCACCCAGGTGAATCAAGTAAAGTGTTTCAAGTATAGTACAATACAAATACAATACAACAATGAATGCACACCAACAACAGAAAGAGTACAATAGAGAGCCTTAAAATAAAATATGGTAGAGATGGGTAAATGGAAGATTTTTTTACACTGTGAATTTTTGTAGGAGGTTTTTTGGGGAGAGGTCTAATTTAGTTATTTTTAGGATTCCGTAGTCAAAATGGCAAAACCGGAATCCTTATAAGGTCACTACGGGTTAGCTCGTTCGTCAACATTTCATAACTTTTGAATTTGAAATCGTACGGCGCTTTAACAACCAGTCGGAAAAGAGGTTTTTCATTCTAAGAACAAGAATGAAAAACGCACTAAAATAGATACCTCTGTAAGAACTAACTTCAGAGCAATTCACCTAAACAGATCATTTCGTGTTTTAAACTCGAAGTTATAGTGTGATCCTTCTAATAATTTTTACAAAAAAATTAAAGTGAGGGAGTTTTCTAGCAGAAAGTATACGCAGTAATTTAATAACCAGCTAACTAAATTCTATGTTTAAACTAATATATAAATAAACTAACTTAGTTTTGTAATTTTAACTTCGGCAATTTCTAACGTATACATTTTGTCAAGTTAGAAAGACAGTCTTCTATGTGCACCTTCCGTCTTATGCCGGGCTCACCTTAAAGGATAACACACTGTTTTTGACGCATCAATATTTTTTATAATTTCATACTGCTAACTTGCAACCTATTGATACAATTTGAAACCCAAAAAACAAACAATCTATTTTCCAAAAAAAGTTTACGTCGCCGTTTCTATGATTTATGCCGGTGCGGCATAACACATGGAACCTTTAAATTTAGAAATATAGGCAACTTTTACTCCGAATTTGACGTCGCGGTGAGTTTTAAATATAATTTTCACCTCAGCAGCTCAAACATGTAGGTTTTGTTGCGAGCTAACAGTGTGCAAAATGCGATTTTATTGCGAGCGTGAGGCAAAGTAACTTATTTTTTTTAATCTAGAATGGCGCGCGTTGTCATTTTTCAGTGCTGGGTCTATGACCGAATTCGAAATATTTGAACTTCGAAGCACTTTGTCCCTTTCATATCCATATAAAGAAAGCGAGTAATAAGAACATTCTAATTCAATTTCGATTTTAGAATTAGACCCTGAAAAAATAACTAAACCCACGGAGTATAGAACTAAGGAGTTTATAATCTCTTTGTATCCAAAGAGCCGATAAAAGGCGTTAAATTGGTGACGTACAGTGGCGCCACCAATTTAACCACCTAACAACGAGTGCGTAAGAGAAATTAGCATAATAATGCCAATAGACTCCACAACGACGCAAGGAAAATCATTTTAAACACGATTGTATATTTGCATCAGAAGTATAACGAAGGATTGAGTAGAATTTCGATAAAATGTTTTGTAAGTTGTTGTAGCGAGATAGAGTCGGACCATTTTATCTCTTCCAAGCAAATGAACTGTCAAATATATAAAAACTGATTATGGCAATGTTTTGTATCTGTCACAGACGTCAAGTTGTTTATGTGTCTTAAGAAACAATTTATCTTTAAGTGCGTTGGTTTTAAAAAAAATTAAGGTTTAATATGCGAAAACCATATAAAAATGGTGAGCGAAAACTGCTTTTCCGCATGACCATTAACTTCGATGCTGTAAAGCAACAGCAAGAAGCGATTCTCGCTGAAAAGCGGCAATGTTTACATTGCATTAAGTCTTTGGCTGGTAAGATTAACTAATCTTAGTACTTTTCAATGACGTCAATATGGTTTTAGTTAAAATAATGTTCAAGTGAAGCCATTTAGCTTTTAGCAGCCTCTTAAGTGCACGGAGAATATATTATTATTATGTTTCTGTCGAATCCGATAGTGACGAAAGCACAGAACACAACGCCACATCACAAGCTGCGTATGTCGAGGTCGAATACTTAGATACATCATCGACAGAATATGAAGTAGAATATGTAGAAGTCGAATAATTTAGGTATATACCTACTGACTTCAGAGAATGATAAAATAGGGAGCGTTCAAGTATTACGTAACGAATTTGGGGGGAGGGGGGAGTCTTGTAAAACGTTACGATGCGTTACAGGGGAGGCAGAGGGGGTTAGAACTACGCGTTACGTTACATTGTTTTTCTTCAGAACGGTCGCGTACACAGATTCCCTCACGCATATTTTAACTTTTTCTTCTCAAAATTTCGAATGAAATGACCATTTTAGGTAAAAATGGTCACTTGGTGGTTACGTAACGTTTCACTACGGGGGGCGGGGGTACAGAAAAACGTTACGGCGCGTTACATAGGGGGGTGGGAGGGTTGCAAATCTCCAAAAATTGCGTTACGTAATACTTGAACGCTCCCATAGCTACAATAGGTAGATTGTGTATTCATGTAATGAAATCGTATGATTGATAGACAAATGTTATGGTGAAAGTTTATGTTTTAGTTTTATAAAAGGCAGTTTTTTTTATTAGGAAAATCAGACGTATGTCTTTTAAGCGCCCATGGCGCTTCTAGGCGATATGGCGCCACGAAAGGATGCCGAGACTGGTTAGAGAAGAAAAAACCCATGTCCATTAGTGGATGAACATAGGCTGCTGATGATTTTAACTTTCGTATTTTTGAATGTGTACCAGTCTCCCAGCTGTCTCCTTGCTAAATATAATACTAAAATGTTATTTGCACTTTGTTTAAAGGTTGAGGATAATACATATATATCAAGACTATTTAGTGCTCTATATTCATTGTTGCCTTATGTAAATGCACGGATAAAACAATTAAAATTGGTGGGGTAAAGATATTATAGCCAGACTCTAGTATGAAGTCACATACTATCTTGCTACTCTAGCGCCTTTGAGGACGGATTTGGAACTATTATTTACTTTTATCCGCTGGACACTTTTTAAGGTTTTAATTTTAAAACATCTTCAAGGTTTAATGGTGATTATAATTGTTTTTTGATCGAATTACTAAATCATTTTCTTTTGAACGTAAAATATAGTTATTATATATATTTGTTGTAAAATTAATAAGATGTTTATCAAATTCAACTTGTAATTTTTACATTCATTTTTAATTTGACTAACACTACTACATCGTGAATGCAGTTTCTAAACGCACTTCTTAAAATGTTGTATTTAGGAATCAAATTCTTGTTATTCATATCTTCTGCTATGCAACAAATTGATTGTTTTGTAAATTTAAAACATAAAAGGTTATCAAAACTAAAATCAAAACAATATACACGTAATTTATCTTGTAAACATTAATTCATAATTATGACTAATATGCTTATGTTTTAATATGTCTGCATTAAACATAGAGGGTATAAAATTGTTAATATTAACTTCATCTGCTACACTATAAAAATATTCTTTTGTATGACGTGTGACAATAAGCACACAGAATGGTTGAAAGTACAACTAAAATTGTGTACCTATAATATGTTCTCACTGCTGAGGTGAATAGCTGTATGTGCTACACGAGTCCAAAGTTATTTGCGTCTCGTACCGTTTGAATCACTCGCTACGCTCAGGATTCTAGCTTAGAATCCTTCGCTTGCTCGAGATTCAACAAACGGCACTTGCAGCAAAAAACAACTTTGCTCTCTTATTGCACAAATAACTATTTTGTAGTCGTGAGTTGTTCTATTGACGAACTTCTTGTTTCCGAACGTATTAGCAACCAAATTATAGGAGAAACCACTATTAGATGGACTTAACTTCAACTACAGGGGAAGACTGAATACACGCCGATATTAAGAAAAACACAGAGTTTTGGCTTTCTTTGTGATTAATATGTTGTGTCGCTATCGGTATACCTAAACTGTTGTTTACAATATTTTCTATCGTGGGCAACCATTAACAAAGGTTAATTATTGACGCAGCTTGCTCACCCTAAATTTTAAAAACAATAAAGTATGCCGGTCTTACCCACAGTATCCTTAGTTTCGTCATGTCCATCCGTCCGTCTGTCCGTCCGTCCGCCCGTCCGTATGTCACAGGCATTTTACTCAAAAACTACATAATGTATATTGATGACTAGTATAGGTGTACAAGCCGCTACTTAGGTTAATAGTTAAATAAAAATAAAAAAATATTTCTAAGGGGGGCACTTCATACATGTAACCGAAACATCAATGTGTGGAACATATTTCGAGTTCTTTTAAAAAAAATGAGGTTTCTAAAAGAAGTTGATTCAGTGAATATTTTCGGAAATAATCGCCCCGAAACTAGTATAAATTGTGTCCCTCCTTCTTCTATTTTCTAAACGGTATGTCCAAAAAATATTGAAATAATTATATAGATAAAACTTAATAAATACTTTAAACGTAAATTGTTTTCATCGTGTTCGGATATACCGTATTTGAGTTACTGCCAAAAAACAGCGCTTCTTAGCTAAAAGACGTAAGTGCTGCGGAGAAATGGAGATATTTAATCATAGATTTTTTGTAACAAGTTCTTCGCCCATTACCTGAGCAATTTATTTTTCACATACATATAGGTCTAAGATTTTTCTGCTGAATTAAGCGTTATTTTGGGCCATCTTTCTATTATTTCAATTTATATAGAAATATTTACGCCCCGAGCGGTTCGACGCGGATCCTGGACCAAAAGTCGACAACTCGGCTGCTGGAGGAGGACGATCGGAACCTTATTTGCCTCGGTGCAGGCGGCAGATAAGAAACCGTGCACTGAAGAACTGAAATAGAAATTTTAGTCAACCACCACATAATAAAAATTAAGCATTGTAAAAAAAAAACAAAATGTTCGAGAATGTACAGATAAAGCCCTTGCATATGATACCCTACTTGACCTAGTGGCTAGATATTAAATTTTTCCCCTCCTTCATATTGGTAGTTTTTTTAGAAAATACAAATATAATTTATAATGTTTTTTTTGCAATACATGTGGGCTGACCATGTTTATAAATATTCTAAATCTCAAAAAGATAGCATAAGTAGTTTTAGAGATATGGCGATCTAATAGTCGGACAGACAGACAGGCAGACAGACAGACAGAGTTGCCCAATAAGGATTCCTTTTTACCTTTTTAGTACGGAACCCTAAAATAACCTACAGACACTTCACGATAACCTTTGCCAACCAGGGGTCACGAGGATGAGTCATTCGGTACGAAATAAAAACTTGCCATAAGTACGCAAGCGAAAAAGTGAATCAAATGACATCTTTATGTCGTGTGTGTGCCGAGTTGAAGCCACGATTCCACAAAAATAGCGGTACTCTCATAAAGGCGACGTCACCATTTGAAAGGATTTCCATCGATTTCAAGAGACCGCTACCGGCAGAAAGGTCTAAAAACCACTACATTTTGACCGTAATTGACGAATATTCACGCTTTATTATTATATCAAAAGTCCTATACTGGTACCATTTGTGACATCTGCTTTGACAACTAGGTAAAACTAGTGTGGTCCAGCCATCCTGACGCCAGGATGGCTGGCCACTTTATTTTTAATATTTCTCCCTAATTAGCGAGGTACAAATTATTTCATATCAGGGGCCCGTTTCTTAAACGCTTGTAGCTTGTAGCTCACTATTTAACGTTATTGCATCCGGATGAGTTGTGACGATGTGGCGTCAGTGCGAAACGGTAGGTACCCTCAACGATGACTCATAACAACGATACATATACAAATTTGAAATAGTGATGATACTGGCTACAATTGGTAGTAGTTAAAAAAAAGTTTCGGAAGATCAATTTTATGCGAGTCAATATGAACCCGATTAAATGATATGATTGTGATTGACAAGTTTATTGAAAATTATGGTTAGGAATGTAAAAAATATGACAACCAGCATACAAGCTCTTAGTGACGATGACGACTAGAGATGCAGCGAATATTCGGCCAATATTCAGTATTCGGCCGCTCTTTTACTATTCGGCCGCACACTGAATAGCAGTTATTAATAGCAGCAAATACTGTTTAATAAATCTCGTATTTCACATGAGAAGAAGGGTGAAAATTTCGACCGCACTGACGTAAATGAGCGCGATCTTGAATCATAGTTTACCTACAATTAGTGACAAGTTACAACCTGCATAACGCGCAGCGCACGTACGTTCCGTATGTACTCCTCTGTAGGTAAAATCGACGATTCGCTGCATCTCTTCTGACTTCATATGAATTACGATGTTCTGGAAACTGTTTATTATGAAATCGGTTGGTAGTAGCACAAATTTATGAAATACAAAATTCGGAAGAATGATGAGTCTAGCTACAAATCGGTAGTAGAAGAAAAATTCGGAGTATCGATTTTATGTGAATCAATATGGACCCGAAAAAAAAGTATCTTCCGCTTAACAATGACACTGTATATAGAAAGTCCGTGAAAATGCATTATTGCATAATTAGACTAGAGTGTCTATATACTTATGCCATAATGCGTTTTCAACGTTAATGGTACCTGAGAATGTATGGCTTTATGTAATGATTTGTCTTTGTTCACAGTATCTTTCTCACCCGTACCTCATTGGGAGAACTTATGCGATCTAGGCAAAGCGATCGTTTCTATATTTCACACCAAAGAAGCGACATGCCAGTAGTGTAACTCAAAACCTAATACTTCTTGTCGGTGTTGGCACTATGCATCCAATTTACAAGAACCGGTCCCAAAAACAAAGAATGCCTCAGTTCAGACGTCACCAGAATGTCGTTAATTAATATAGGTACGAAACCAATCCTAACCAAAAAAGGCGAGAAATAAAACCGCAAGTAAAAGTATATCTTGCTGTTGAAGCAACCGAAGCATACACAGACTGTAAGAAGAATAAGTACTGAACAGTACTCAAACCAGCCGTCCACTTTCAACCAATACCAGCAGTACCAGTCAGAGGAAGATAACCTGATCATTTTGACCATGTACCAGTAACTGATACATAACCTGCTCCAGTGTGCTCTCAATGGCTTCCTGAAAAAAAAACTCTTATAAATTGCCTGAAGATCTAGATACCCCACTGCCTCCACTGCCACTTCGGATACGCCGGAAATATTTAGGCTTAATCCTTATATTCAAAAATCACTTAATTTATTCAGCAACTTTCTAAAACTATATTTTAAATCTACCCACATACTACACCGTATTGTTGTCACGATCGAATGGTTGCCAATATAGCAATGAATACCTCCCTTGATGACCACGGCAGGAAGGTCATTATAGAATTTTGTCATCTTCTTGAAAAATCCAAACAGTTATTCAACGGGTTAAGGTAAATATCATAAACATAATATTAGCTTAGTCAGTAGAACCTACGTGCCATGAATTTATTTTATTTTTTTCCCTTATTACATTAACCCTCTCTTAATATACATTACCGTAAATACGTCAACGCCGTTCGGAAGTAGTGATTCGGTTTGGGGATCCCCGACGCAGAGAGTAGCAGTTCTCATTCATATCGCCGCGAGTATAGAAAGTGACCGATGATACTACTAGTAACACCATTAATAAAATTAAAGCCTGACTAAAAATATATAAGGAATAAGAAGTACCTCACCACTATTTGACTGTGTCACTATTTACAGGGGCCCATCTAGCGGGGGGCAAATCATCGTCTACCAGTGCCTTTAGTCATGAGACACTTTTTCCTGGTAGACGTCTGATTGTCTCAAGCAATAGTCCAGTAATTAGTCCAACATTTCAATCCCAAAACCCAGTATATTTAGATCCCATCAATCTCCAATAGTTCTGGTATCTAGCGCTGTCTCTGTGCGCGTCCCATGATAAGGGCAGGAACAGCACCTGCGCGGTGTACCCCTTATATTTCATTAAATTGTCGAAAGGGCTCCACGCGTTGGCTTCGTTTCCACGCAGGCCTCCCAAAGGTCCGGGATACCATTGTTCCGAGTGTGGGTGCGACATACATATTTAGAAGTATACCTCAAAACTACTTTTCACTAAATTCAAAAAAGCGTCTCCTCCATGTGCAACATTATTTGATGCTACTTTGTGTTTAACTATAGAGTCTGGCTAGCCAAATATTGTTGACAGATATTTCCTTGTGGTATCGCCAATTGTCTATGATTTAAAAAAAACGGCTAAAAGTCTGTTGTCAATTTATCTCATTCATTCAAGTGGTCCGCGGTTTATTTACATGCAAAAGGGGATTATAAATAAGTAATATTAACAATGACTATACCGAGTGAGATCCGCAAAGTATTATTTAAGCTCGTAAATAATTACGACAATCTGCGATGTTTACAAGTCGTAAACAATTTAGTAGGTTGGTGCTCTATGAATATTTTGATACTTAATAACTAGTGTTCTAACGTTTGTCTGTAACTATGATTAGGTACATGAATTTATTAATACCTGAATCTCATAAACATTTTGATTTTCTGTGCACACGAAAGGTACCTAATCTTTCGTATGCACAGAAAATCAAAAATATTTTCTAGTCTCAAAACTATAATTCCTACTACACAAAGTGTGACCAGCCCAAGATTTTTTGAATTTTGCGAAATCGATGCTTGTGAGGCACCTGACAAAAAAAAAAATATGTCCGCAACTTTTTCTGTAGTAAAAATCCGTCCAGCAGTTTTGACGTTAGGTATATGGCTACAAACCTATATTCACACAGCCAACATACAGAATATCATAATAAGAAATTTTACGATTGAGAAATCTCTATTGGCCGGGTGCAGGGGTCGTGTACGGAAAGCGAAAACGATCGCAGCGCTTGATGTGGCCAAAATTGGTAACTTTTCCGGGTCTGTTTCTATGATACGTCATACTTTTCAGTTAGTATTATTACGTTTTCTGCTATAAAATAATAAACTGAAATAAAATGGGTCACGATAGCCGTTGTGTGGTAAACTGCAATAATACAGGACGAAACAGCAATTGCAAATTTTATCGCTTTCCTACACCGAGTTGGAAACAAGACCAGAAAATGAAATGGATAGTTGCGGTTAGAAGAATAAAGTAAGTGTATTAAACTGAAACCTTGGTTAAATATTTTTATCTAATTAGTGCAGTAATAATAATAATATTATGATAGAATAATTATAATGTTTCGAAAATATAAAACGTAGAATAACTTATGATTTGTAAATGTTTATTGTTTTAGTACTGATGGATCTAAGTAACAGCTTCCCTTTACTCTCGGTTTGAGGCTGAAACCTTATGTTGTGACCGATGCTTTGGAAACCAGTTTTGATAATAGTAGTCATTTTTCAATTATCTGGAATAAAAGATTATTTTTATCCTTCAATTTGCAAGGAAACAACACAGAAGTATATTGACATAATAATACTACAACAGACGTATAATAGTTACTTTCTTCAATTAAGCTAAAAACCTAATGTGTTTCACATTAAAAACAAAGAGATATTGCACTTGTTAGGTGCTCTACAATAAATATTTTCAATTATTTAGCTATATTTTGTTGCGTCCATTATTTGATACTTTTGACAAAGCCAGTAAAGTTGCGAACGCTAGGCGGCGCTGACATCGTGCACCCGGCCAATAGCCTACTTCAGTAATTTTCATGAAAATATATTTAGAGTTACACATCATTATTACAACTTTATTAAACCTGTCATAAGTGAAAGTGTAAATAAGGTGGAACTAGTCTTAGGCCGTACGGCTATATTTACCTGCATCGAAAGCTGCATTTTATGCAGAGAGCAAGCCGCTTTACCCAGTGATACTAAGTACCAATACGAATAATTTCATCTGAGGATATGAAAATTTCATCCACTGGAATTCAAGAAGGCGCACCCTCTCCAAAATAGCGGATGCATAATTAAAAAAAAAATAGACTCAAATGGGCCTCACCGATTTTAGTGATTGGGGTGTCAATCAATTAGTATTGAAACCTCTAATAATAAGATAAAAATACCATTTAGTAAATTAAAGATGGTGGCCGAAAATTAAGAAAATTGTGTAATTTTCCAATTTTATTTTCGTTATAGTAAAAATAACAGCAAAATATCCTACGATAAGGACACATATTTTTTTAATTTAAATAAAACCTGATTATATCATCTACAAAATTAGAAAATGCTTGACAATCCGTCGAATATTATTTTTTTGAGTTACACGCATCACACAAAGAGCGCGAATGCGGTGACAGGGAAGCGCGCAAGAGGTTATCGCCCCGCCCCGTCCGCCAATGCAATGATTGAACTTCATTCAATCTGGTATTCGCTTGTGACTAGGTAGCAAGTGTTTTAATTGTATTGAATTAACCCGGTATGTAGCAGTAATATTTACCGAAAGAATTCAGTGATGTTAGTAAATTTAGCTAAAAAATAGTAGAAAACCGATAGTAAATTGAGCTTATCTTCTTTCGATTACAGGTTTCAGACGAATTGATTGACACCCCTCTCTAAAATCAGTGCAGCTGTTTTGACTCTATTTTTTTTAATATGCAACCGCTATTTTGGAAAAGCTCTTAAATGTATGATGATTTGATGATAATAAATTACGAACAACAACCAATCTAACGCAACCGCGCTATAATGACATTAATTTAAAGACCTGTTAGTTTCGATATTAACCTTGTAATATGATTTAATGGAATGCTCTCTTTTCCTGATTGTTAATCGTGTAGTAAACACGCGTACCCTTTATTTATTAATAATATTACGCTCAAAACTGTGACTAGTTTATGGAATAGTTTGGATATTTTTAAATATATGTCTTTTCAGATCAGGTTCCGTTTTTAAGCTTAATGGCTTCCGCCCCTTAGGTCAATTTTGCCAGCGTCAAGGTTTATAAGACAGGGTATGGTTTTATAAACGACACGAGTGTATTTTTGGTCAAGCTTTAATTACAGCACAGATAAACATAACTTTCATATTCTGTAACATTTCCTTACTCTCTGCCCGATGCCCTATGCTATTTACTGTCAAAATCTATATGTATGTATAAATGAAGCAACTTTATTTTATGTATTAATGAATCGACGACACGTTTGGCTCAGTGGGTTACACAACGACCTACAAAGCTGGCGGTCCCGGGTTCAAATCCCGGCTGGAGCAAGTGTTTGTGTGATGAGCACGAATGTTTGTTCCTGAGTCTTGGATGTTTTCTATGAATAAATACCGTAAAACGGGATTATTTGGCACAATTTTTAGACTAAACGTATTTAAATTCATATTTAAAGTGTTTATCACACGTTTTATATTTTTAATAAATAAACCGCATCCTGTTCCGTCATTATGTATACTGCACACGTCTTCATTGTTACCACAGAACGAGTCAGAGTTGTTGTAAATAGCCTCGAGGTTGGGGCTTTATTGAAATGGATGGGTTTCGTTTTGGCTAAATTTTCAAGCTCCTGTTCTTCGGTGCTATTTGAAACGCTTTAGGAACGAATGCTGAAGGTATTAAAAGCACAGTAATCATATTTTTAAAAAGTTTTGGGACAAAAAATCACAAAGTTGTGCTTACTAAAACAAGTTTTTTTCTTTTTTTTTTAAATTTTTACTCGCTTTTTAAGGAACGTTAGTTATACATATATTCAAACAAAATATGCTCATCCATAAATGCATAAAATATAGGTCCATAACAGCAGTAAATCAATAATAAAACAGAAAATAAAACTCAAAATTAGATAGAATACGTCTCTTTTTTATTTCTCTACCTGTAATAGTTTTATCGAAAAATTAAATTTCCACCACACACACACTATGTCATTATAGTAAATAACAACAGGCATAACTAGCAGTTGTATCGGAAACAGTCTTAACTTTCACAAATTAACATTTTCGCTGACAGTACTGCCAATGAAGCGTTGTTAAGCCTATACATACTGAACGTCTGTGAACATACTTGACTGTACGTTTTTATATGTTTCCTCTTCTACAATTTTGGTAGGTACGGCTATACTTTCGCACTATCGTTCTGTTGTAAAAAAAGATGGTTGATCATCTAGCTTTACAGTACTGTATGTAAGGGGGATATTTGGTACTAGTAACCAAATGACCCCAAAAGCCGTCTAAAATAGCCTCATTTAAGAAAATAAACGGCTAAAGCAATGTGACATACCTTAAAATACATGTAGTTTTAGGTATAGTAAAAACGAGCTAACCCCACGGCATACCATTGCCATGGAAAAAAATATGTGGACTCAAAACTTGTAATTATTTTTACCAGATAGACTCGCGGGTCTCAATTAGCTTCGTTTTACGGTATTATAATTATAATTTATTTATATATTATGTATGTCGTCGCCAAGTACCCATAGTAGAAGCTTTGCTTAGTTTGGGACTAGATTGATTTGTATCAGATTGTCTCTGTCTTATTTATCTCTCTGTAATATTTATTTACAGAGAACTACCCCAATACGGGCACAAGCAGTGGCACTCACATTTTGGTCGAACTTTTGATGTGTATACAAAACTTTGGAAGTTTCAACAGCAACATCGTGCTATCCTCGACAGCAAGTATGGTCTCAAACGGTGGCAAATCGGAGAAATCGCCTCAAAAATTGGTCAACTCTACTATCACTTCTAGTAAGTACCTGCATAGCAAAATATATTTTATATGGTACATTGAATAATGGGTGTGGCCTTTAATAAGAGCAAACGTTAAAAATATTAGTCACTTAACTATCAGTAATTGTACATTACTCAGGTATGGATTTAATTGATTAAAGTTACCAAAAATATGTTTGTTATATTTTAACACACTTAATCGCACCAGCAATCTAAAACTAACAATGACTTTCACTTGCGCGTTTACTTGGAACCACGTTGGAACACTTCGATACCATTTGACAAATAATGATAGCAGGAATCAACATGTACAATCATCTGCAGAGTAAAGTACCCCTCTGCCATACTAACATATGGCACGGAGTCACGTTTCTCTGCAGCTGACTTTACATCAATATCAGGTACTCTTGCTTTCAAGGTGCCCCACCACTATGCGACATGAAGGGAAAGCACCTTAAATATAGGATATTATTAATGGCATAGCAAACAAATAATCGCCTATCAATTTATTTTCATCAATTATATACTTTTTACATCAAATTAAGTATTGCACAGCAAATAAAATAAATGCCTAGCAAAAATTGTAAGTACTTCAGATAATTAGAAAATACACATCAGTACGACATTACTTTTTTCTTCGAACGCAAGACAAAAATACGACTGTCTTATCATAAATACTGACTGCACAGCAAATTAACTAGAGTGCACGTAAAATACTCATTCTCATAGCAAACAAACTATTCTAGGAGCATATATCGTAATAAGCACCTCAAAACTTGTTCATCATTTTTGTAGAGCACATGCTCAGTAAATTTAATAATTATTATAGTAACAAAAGATATTTTCATAGCATTATATCTAAAACCAGAGCCAATACATTGCAAACTGATTTGGCGCGCTTTTTTGCCATTGAGTATATTGTACCTATCTATGCAGATTGGGGCGAGCAAGTGAGATAGCACTAAACCGTGCCGGCAGTTATCTGTGCAGCGCGCGCAAAAATATTAGGCTGCGTAAGTCCGAATATAGGGCTCTCGCTGGTTAGGACGCGTGCCGACACAGAGCACCCTAGTGTTTTTGCAAACCCGGAGGTGCGGAGGGAGGGCAGCTCTCGCCCGCTGTGACAAAGCTCGGGAGTGGAGTACAGGCGAGCGTGCTTTGTCACGCAAGGGCGGGCGGTGAGGCTGCACTGCCCGCAGCGCCGGAGCCGTTGCATAAACAAAAAGCTATTGAAAAAAGCACTTTTTTGGAAGTGAGTTTGAGTGGGATGGGGTGGGTGGTTACCTGTACCATGCAATATTTTGGGATTAACATGCCAAACGATACAATTGCCAAAATTTTTTTTAGGAAAATAGAACTTGACCATGTTATTATTTGCTAAACATTCATTTGCCAAAAAAGAGGTTTGCCGACTGTAAAATTTGCGACAATTAGTTTTGACAATTGAGTTTTTACCAAATGAAAATTGGGAAACAAAGTTTGCGATGTGATACTTTGGGGAACGTTTTTTGCCAAACATTAGTAATCCATTATTTACCTGATAAACATCAAAGTGAAGTTTTGATATGCATTTATTATTTTCTTTTGCTGATCTCATTATGTTTCAATGAATAAAAAATATGATTATATGTCAAATAAAATGCCGTTTCATTCTGGTAAACTACTGTACGTTATATAAAAATAAAAGCTATATTAAAAAAAACGATTTAATACACATAATGTGCGGTGGTCATTATTAGCTATGCATTACTTAAATATGCTTTACTTTTAAATAAATAGATGCACGCCACAAATATAAATTGTAGTATATTTAGTAACATTTTGAGTGCAATATTTGCTGTGCATGTAATTTTGATATAAATTTGGATTATTTTTGCATAGAAAAAGGTTTTATTTTGATGTGCGCTTAAATACTACCCCTTAAATATTGTAGATAGGAAATTTTGCTGAATGAAGACATTATTCTACTTTTAAAAGTAAGTAACTAATAATGCAGTCAGTTTTTTTCTACATATTACTTCCCGGCAGTAAAAAAATTAATATGTAAATAAATGTTTTTCTTTTTTGAATCAAACATTCCACGTTGTTTCTTTATATAATAATACTGCGTTACTTAAGAGGGGTATTTTTTTATTATTTATGCTTTCGATTTTAATTATAAAACAGCGGGTGGTTATTTTTTTATATTTGCTCGGTTCAATCTTGAAATGACGAAGGGCTCGACACACTGACCGTGGCTTCTTGAGTGTGTGGTGTAAGGTGCAAGACTGCAGCCACCGAGCACGGGTAGGTTGTTCTTCACGCATTGCACTGTATTGAAAATAATGCAGCCGTTAGCTATTCATTATTAAGCTTAGCGGAGCCTAGTCTCTGCTAAAGTTCCGTTCGCGGTAGGTATACTTTTCAACGTTTGGATCGCATTTCTTGAGGCTTCTCCGATAGAATCATATAGGGTACGATGTCGATCAATGAAATACCTACATTTCCAGCCTCCCTATCTCTGCAGTTTCTAAAGATACAAGTCTGATATTTTGCACGATGTTAGACAAATTATTTAGCAATCGCATGCTATTTCATATCACATCTTCAGTTTTACGATATCTGAGTTATTACGTTTTTTTCAATAATGACCTTTGTTTCATTGTGTCCATATAATGAACCACTGACTTTTTTACAATGAAACAAGGGTAGATGGCACAATGGAACTGAGTGCTTCACATTGGGTTTTTACCAATTAGGTGTCTGATATTTTGCACCATGATAAACAATTTATTTAGTAATCGCATGGTATTCCACATCATAGCTTCACGTTTACGGTGTCTGAATTGTTATAAGTTTTTTTTTAATAAATGACGTTTGTTTTATTGTGTCCATATAATAAAATCATGATTTTTTTACAATGAAATTGAGGTTTTCTCATTGGGTACCTGTACCTACTAATAAGGTGGGTATGGAAGCAAAATAAAGTAATTGAAAATGAAAAATGCTTTATTAATGGTATATTCAATAAAATTAATACAACGACCTGTTTTACAGCTTTTAACACCTATCCATTATAAATGAAAAAAATCTTGATGAGGACAATTTTTTTTTCATACTTAAAGCATTTAAATTGTCCTCATCTTCATTGATTTTGTATCGTATCGTATATTGCCCGTTTGGTGCATTAAAGACTGAAGCATTACGTGAAGATACCAAAAGCGAATAACTTAAAATATGCGCACATAATCTTAAATACAAATAAAAAATATGAAAAATCTATCGTCAACGCAAACTGTATTGAAGTGAGGTCACAGCATAAGACGTCAAACTTTTCATAGCGCATTAACATTATCTGCCTCACAGAAATATAATATTTTCAGTTTCATTTCACATAATTTACTCTATCATAAATAATTTTCAACACTCCTACCTCTTAGAGGAATCTTTAGACATGCATAATACATAAAGCCTTTAAATGCTGCAGAGCGTGCTAAAGAAATAGACATACAACCATACTTACATTCGAAAAACATAACCCTTTTTCTGCCGCAGTCAGGTAAAAATTGTATGGCCTATATATGTGATTTCCTACATGATCTACAATGAAGCTACAAGTTGCAACATTGAAATATGTTTCATTGCACACCACACTGGATTGTTTCAATGTGAGACAGCCAGGTATTTTTTTTATTTCAGTAAAAAAAAAGTGACATAGAGTGAACTATTTCCATTAATATTTGCGCCCAAATATACTTTAGAATACACAGAATGCACAATGACATTGAGAAGTACGAAATTATTATCAGTAACTTGCAAAAAAATTACCAATTATGAAGAAAAGAACCTACTTTGTCGTAGCCAAATCAAATAATCACTCGTGGAGACGTGTTGACGACTCGACACGGTGTCTGCCTGTACTGGGCCAGTGGGGAGGGTCCCTGAGCTTGTCTTTGCAAGATACTCTGCTTTAGTTGGCAACATCACGTTTTCGAGATATTGTAAAGTTTCACTGTGTACCATTGTGTCAACGTTGGACAGTTGACCCTACATATACAAACTCCGCAGGCGTTTTAAATCGGTGACAGTTTTTGATTTCTGAACAGAAATACTGTCACCGATTTAAAATGTTCTGTTTATAAGTTTAATAGCTTCTGTCCATTACCTAGGACAAATTTGCCAGCGTCAAGGTTTAAATGCCAAGGAACGGTTTATTATAAAATAATGAGTTAATCTACACCGATTTATGTCGCCCGTCCACGATGGAAGACAAGAATCCCAGTTTTTAATTTATTAACACAAGTTTAACACGAATACGAGGATTATGCTATTTGATGATTGACAGCTCTAATCAGTTTCCAAACAAACGTCAAAACGACCAGTTAGTATGAAGTACGAGTACGTAGGAAAATACTTGCGTGTTACGTTACAGTCAGACTGCTACCCCTTTTCAGTTTTTGTAAAATTATTAATAGTAAAATTGTGATAGTCACTTTTATTACCTGTATTTTTTATGGTTGAGTGGTTATTGTAAAATAATTTATTGTGATTATCTGTGAAATACCCTATTGTCAATGGTTTGCAAGTTCTTTACGAATTAAAATACCGGCCAAGTGCGAGTAGGACTTTATTACCCAGTACCGGTTGAGTTAAGTTTGCACCTGATATCTATAGCATTTCATACAAATAAGGTGCAAAATTAACGCAACCGGGTTGTTCGAATAGGTTTTGTGCAAATTAAAAAAATAGCAAGTTAGAGACATTGTTATAATTTTTTTGTAATATTTATGTTTATTTATACAAATTGTGAAAATTTCAAAATTTTCGTTCCTTAAACTTCGGAGATAAAGGAGGATGGAGGGGATGGTGTCTTTTTCTCATATTTTCTTTTTTTTCATAGTTTTAACTTCTCCCCCCCTTCCCCTTCCTAATATTCGACGTTTTTTTAGAAAATAAAAATATATTTTTAATATTGCCTGTGCAATACATGCTTGTGGGCTGACCATGTAAAAATGTTCTAAATAGATAGCGTAAGTAGTTTTTGAGATATGGCGCTCTAATAGTTGGACAGACAGACAGAGTCGCACCATAAGGGTTCCTTTTGTACCTTTTTGGTACGGAACCCTAAAAATGAGTAATCAATGTGAGATTACTAAAAAGTTCGATCATGGTTCCTGGAGCTTAGAACTTTCAAAATAATTTCCAATAATCAGAAATAAACCATGTAATATAAATTCGGCCGAGCTTGCTAGGGATTCTTAAGACCCAGTTTTAATTGTTTTATAAAAATGATTTGTTAAGTACTCAATGAAACATTAACTGCCATGGACAGAATGACCAAGTGCCAAGATATTGAACGACTATCGAGCAAGCAAATTGCGATGTTAAATCCATTGATGCTAGGATGTAACGATTATAAAATTTCTCCAAATATGTTCACTTTGTCACAATAGATTAATGAAAAGGTAACTATGAATACTCAAAATCATACTCGGAATCATCGTGTTCATGTATTGCTCTTGTTACTGGTCACATCGTCTATAACTAATTCTTGTGTATTTTTTTACAGTCTTAGAACTAGTGAAACCGCGTACCTAAATGAAGCGTTTTCATTTTACTACGCCATAAGAGGTCGGTGCTACTACACAAAAGCGTGCAAAGAAGACAAATGTGAATTAATGGTCAAGAAGTTAAGATATTATGCAAGGTTTATCGTAGTATGTTTGCTTCTTAAGAAAATAAAATTAGTACGAGAGTTGATTAAAGAGTTAGATAGACAAATAATTGAATATGGGAACACATATGACCCTGACGACCAAATGGAATGGACGGTTGTCGTAGACGAGGTGAAGGCTTTTATACAAGCAGAACCGGTTATAGCGGTTATACATCCGGACAATCATCCTGTGATCCTTTCCCACAGGTAAGGAAAATATTCGCCGTAACAAATTCAACGTTTCTTGACGGGGTACTGATTCCTAATTAACAATTTCTAGGCTTAGCAATCTTTCCACCCCACCCGTAGAGAGGTCCCCGCAAATGACTCTATCTCTGCAAGAAGTTCTCATAATTGGAAGTAGTTCACTGCAAGCGAAGTTTTCGGAACTCACAATAGATATGTTTCGCATGCTTCAAACGCTCGAAAGGGAACCATCAGGAGAGCCGCAACACATGTACGATGATTCGCCTCGTCAACGTTTCATTTCAAATCCTACAGTTCCTACAAACAAAGGTACGTTTGTTATTTTGTGCACATATCTAACAAACTACTCACTGTGTTCCTATTTTAATAAAGAACGAATTTAAGTAACGGGTAATACGTTGCGTGGATTTTCGATACAAAATGTACTCATTTTATTTGTTCTTGACTAGATCATAGATTGCCTACAACAAGCAAATGCTAAGCAAACTGCGAATTTATTATGCCTTTATAAATAAGTGCATTTGCAAATTTTGTAAGTATTTTAATAGCATAAATTATGCAATGCAGTATATTCGCGATGCGAAATCCTTGATATTTGATTTTAAGCTCTATGTATTGTACAAGTCTCTTGAATATCATGATGATGTTGACAACTATATATAAATCATAAAGTTTGTGCATTATTTTGTATGAGCATTTGAATTGTCAGAAATAACTATTAACTTATTATATTGTTCATATATAATTTTTCATAATTAAGTTTTTACTACCAAAATGAATCAACAAAACAGCAATCAAGAATCAATTAAAGTTACATATTTGGTAACTAAATAGGTAACAATCAAGGATCATTAATTGGGAGGTTGACTATTTTTTTTGTATTTTGTTTTAGAACGACCACTCAATAATAGAAACATTGATGAAAAACTATTGGAAAACTTTTTTACCAATGTTAATTAATAATTATAATTAAAATAAATATTACAGGAAAATTTGTACACAAATCGAACTAGTCCCATGGTAAGCTCAATAAGGTTTGTGTTATGGGTACTAGACGATGACATATTTACTTATATACATAGAAAAGATCCAAGACTCAGGAGCACAATTAATTCTCATCATACAAATATTTGCCCTTACCGGGATTTGAACCCAGGACCTTCATCTGCGCAGGCAACGTTACTCCCGCTGAGTCAAACCGGTCGTCCATTAATATTATTGAGAGGTCGTTCTACTAACAACGACTCTCACCGAGATACGACAATGTCCTAAAAAACGCTTCATTCCAAAGCATAGTAACAGTAACGTGTGACGTCAGGCGTTCCTACCTTGTATGGGGAAATTAAACACTTTGTTCAACAGCTGTGATAACTTGCGTATTTAAAAAAACGCTTCATTCCAAAGCATAGTAACAGTAACGTGTAACGTCACGCGTTCCTATCTTGTATGAGGAAATTAAACACTTTGTTCAACAGCTGTGATAACTTGCGTATATAAAAACGGTTTCATAACAAAAGTAAAATACATGTCATGGGTAATTCAATAGTATTATAAGTTATTAATATTTTCATACTTTAAAAATGGACTTTCGAACCCAAATTAAAAGGCTCATAAAACAAGGTAAGTAGGTACACGTAAGGTATCGAATTCAAATGTTTGTTTTATCGGATTTTATCATAGAAACTACCAATCCGCAGTAATATTTTATTTTTATTCTTGTATAGTAAACATCCCAATTTATACAAAGTATTTTAGAAAATGCATTTTTACAGCTTTTTAAAAAGCCGTATACATTTTTCGAATAAGTCAACGAATTTTGTATTGTTTTAGGATACAATTTAGAAAATGGCCCACGACGTGACAGTCCACATAAATTTCTGTTATTCAAGCCATCGCCAAGCCAAGTTCTTGTGTACCTGGCCAGCGGTTGCAACGATCTGCCCCCTAGCGGCGCACTGCTTCTTTACATCTCTGCTGATGGGCAGATCGTGCCTGCTTCAAAACATCCTGAAGAAAGTACGCATCTTAGATAATATTTATAGGTACTTTTTAATTCGGAAAATGTTGAAAGAATATAGATATGTACTGTGTTTTACAGTGGGTTACGAGGTTGGTGGGCTAATAACCACCTCGCGAAGTGACATTCACAGGGACTGTGTGAAAGATCCAAAAGGTGCAGCCCCCAGCGCCGCCGCCTGCAAGTATAAGGAGCAGCAGTGCCTGCACCCCGGGGACCTTTATCCCTTTACGAGGAGACCACTGTTCATTATCATCGACTCTGATAACTCCTACGTATTCCAACATATACCGCGGCACTTTGGACAACCCCTCGTCATTTTGATGTCTCCTTTAGATGTGCCACAACCTTTTCAAGGTTTGTCTTCAATATAACAACGGCGGCTGACGGATGCAATTATGTTACGAAAACTTGAGACAGATAACGACGTGTTAAATTTCGGGTACGAATATTCTTAATATAAATATACGAGATGTTACTTATCTCGCTATTTTCATTCCTATTTATATGATTAAGAAGCATTACTATAGTAGGTTTAAAACGTTAACGAAAGGCAATCATGTGCGTTTGACATTAAATGATGTCTTATTCGCATTTTAAACATTGTATAACTTCTTTACATCCTAAGATAAATCGTAATCGTAAATGTTTGTAATTTAGAAAAAAAACATACAACCGAATTGAGAACCTCCGCCTTTTTTGAAGTCGGTTTTAGTACAAAACATAGTGATTTCATAACTTACTTAGGTATATCCATATTAACAATATCTTTCCACACTTATCTGACGTAAACCGCATCCATCCGCCGCCCTTTAAATATAATAATTAATGCACAACACTTTTTTTTTGTATTCATTTTATTTAAAAGAATCACGGGAACCTGATTTAATGAATTATTTTAACTTTCACAGACAACAAACAACAAGGCAACCTCTTCACAATTTTTCTGACAACACCTTTGACAGCATTTGCCTACATTTGCGACATACACAACTTATCTCTCAGCCATTGGGATAGAGCTCAGGGCTTTGTTGACACTTTCATGGCGGAAGCATCGCAGATTGTCACTAGAAGTCGTATTGGTATGTATTATTATGTTAATCAAATTATTAGTTACGACAACCCCGTGAGAAATGTTGAAAACATTCACTGCTTTTCCAATATTATCTTATGCCATCAAGTTTGGTTGGATGTAAGGATTGTAAAGATTCCAATGGCCTCTTGTAAATGATATTATCAAACAAGAGTTACAGCGCAATATTTGCCGTGATCTAATTTGAATGAGATTTGCGCTTCACAAATTATTTTATTTGTTACATGCGAGCATATATGACACGCGCTAAATTATAATTGTTATTGTTACTTTGGAATATTCATAAACATGGCCAGCCCACATATATTGCAAAGGAAATATTTAAAAATATGTATTTATTTTCTCGACGAATATGAGGGGTGGCAAAATTAAAGTCTACTTAGCTACTGGGTATCATATAAAAGGGCTTGACTTGCACATTTTCGATCAATATTCTTAATTTTTCTATTTGATTTATTAAGGATCCCCTCTATCCTCCTTTTTCTCCAAAGTTTCCCAAACGAAAATTTTGAAATTTTTACAATTTGTATACATACACACGAAAATTATAATTATGTCTCTAACTCGCTATTTTTTATTTTATTTTCAAAAACCAATTTGAACAATTCTGTTGCGTTTAAGTTTGCACTTCATTTGTATGCAGTGCTATAGATATCAGGTGCAAACTTAACTCAACCGGAAACGGGTAATAATGTTAGGGTAAGTGAGTTCATACGGAACCCTCAGTGCGCGAGTCCGACTCGCACTTGGCCGGTTTTTGTAGTTCATGGAACAATGTCTCTTTCTACTACTTGGCTAGGCTATATTTACTACATAATTCCGTCATAGGATGGATTTCATTACGGAAGGCCTCTAACTTGTCCAATCTAATTCCTTTGGTCTAACTCTCCTTCAGTGTACATCTTACACATAAGCAACTAGCTAAAATGCATTTGATTAATTTACAGATATAATGTACATAATGTTCATGGGCGATGATTACCTGCGGCTCCTGTTGCTGCGCTTCGTGTTCTGCGAAGTCACGTTGCGGCTGCACAGAGCCTTTCGATCTCGCACGCAACTCACTCGCGCTTCGCCTCCACTGCCTGAGGAGATACTTGACCACCCAACGCTGGTACACATTGTGCTCGACCTGGCATTAAATTTACAGGTAACAATTATTACAACTAAGAATTTGTACGCAAAATTGTAAGTATTTATCTAGTCCCATGAATAACGGTTATTTTATTTTCTGAAATCCGTATAATTGACCGAATCATTGAGTTAGCGTTAAGAAGATATACTAGCAAAAGGCCTTTTGGAAATTAGGTACTTTTAAAAACTATTGCTATTGCATCGCCTCAAATCCCCCGTATTACAGTGCAAAAGGGACAACTGCAGCTCGGAATGATCTGACCTACAAAACATACATTGGCGAAATCAGAGCTTCGTTGTACCCTATTTCCTCTTCCAAAACTGGACTAATTTTAGTTTTTCTTTCACATATATTATAACGAGGACTTCGGCTATGCTTCTATGTTTTCTGATTTTCTTTTATATTCGTTCAATTTGTTAACTGAACGTATGCTTATGGCGCCGGATGGTGACATTTTTTGTACTTTTAGAGGGCCTCTAATTGTTAAAATAAACAAATTATTAATAAAAATAAGATAAGGGCATGGCATGGGTAAGTATAGATCATATTTATAAAAAAAATGCTCTAAGACAATTATCCAGGGAGGAAACGGGGGATTACGTTTGTATGGAGGAACGGCCACTAGTATATCCTGTTTTCTAATAAAACCGACTCCAAACAGCAAACACTAAAAAGTAAAAAAAACAGCATAATTTAGTTTCTTCCGTTCCAAGTAAAGGTTTTTCTACTCCATCGAAAGTGAGTAGGGGGGGTAGTGCGACTACCTACTAACATTGTTGAAGTCTGTTTAATTTTTTGTTAAAAAGTTAAATTATTTCACACATTTTAGTTAAATCGTTACTTAAAAAATCAGGTGCCTACCGGCCACCTCCATCATCAAATTCATTTTGCAACGATGAAGTACCTTAGCTGGAGTTCCAGTGGCCTTTTTCGGTCTTCCTCATTAGTTCCACTTCACCAATGTACACTTTCTGAATGCAAATGCTTATTATGATTCTTAAAATACCAAAATCGCCATTGCTACAATATTTGACGGGTTCGTTCAATTCCTCATGGATCCTATCATCAGATCTTGATTAAAATGAGAGAGAGAATCTAGATGCCTCTATCTATCTGCTTTCAAACAAAAGCAATCTAAATTGTTTTATAAATGACGGAGTTCTGAGGTAACGAAAAAATATACAACCGAAATCTTTTCATTTGATTTCAAAGATTGATCTCCTTCAGGTAAACGGCGGCTTATACATTTATTGTAAAACATACGGCAATTTTATCGTAATATTACAATCTCACTTCAAAAAGGCGATTTTAAAATATTAATATTACATTATCTAAATACAATTTTGCTCTAAGGCTCAGAACTGATAAAAGCCTTTCTAGACTATTATCGAACTATTACATTCCGTAGATGTACTCGTAGATTTTTCACAACTTAGATTTTATACACCGTATTTTATACAAGATGAAATTGTATTAATTACTTACAAGTATATTCCTTACACTTGGGTAACTAGGTCCAATATTTGTCAAGCGGTGATTGTAATTGGCGTAGCGGTGGTACCTGTTTTCTAGGCGGACAAATAGTGTGTAGTTAAATAACATACCTGTATTTGGGCTATTTGGAGGTCACTCAACCACAAAATATTCTTTTTTGTTTTTGTTTTTTACGTTTGTATAAGGATACTTATGTGCATTTGTGGCTGCATCTCTGACGAGATGCAGCTCGTCAAAACGGCTGGATGGATTTAAACTATGTTTGGCTATCCACATACGGTTAGAAGACTTCTACTTTTTCCTTTCGGACCACAAAGTTGAATTCTCATAAAGTTGAATTTTCAAAACGTTGAATTTCCCAGAATGTTTATTTTTTTACTTTCACAAAATGTTGAATTCTCATACTGTCGACTTTGGTTATAAATGTTTCAGAAAACACGGGTAGGTTATTACGTCCTTGGTTAGTCGGACACGCTTATGAAAGGTGTCTCAGGGCTGGAAGGTATAGGTGCTATCACGTATTTTGTCTATTTAGCAAAGCTCAATAAATGAATGAATTACGAAAGACTCCAGATTCAGAAGACTGTATATTTCGTGGTTGCTGGTACGAAGCAAATCCTATTGAAAAAATAATTAAAGCAGAGGCCACTCATATGAGTAAATTAAACGCAGATTAAACGTTGCTTCAGTGCTTTTTCGTAGATAACAGGAACTGAACCTAAGAGTCCAAAATGCCATGAATCCTTGAATAAGGCTATAAGTCTTTTGTGGTTTTGACATATCCACACATACCAACTTTTTGAAAATTCAACCTTCTGAAAATTCAACATATTGAGAGTTCAACATTTTAGGAATTTAATTTGTGGTCCGAAAGGCTTTTTTTCCCCGTTAATCGCTGAACCAAACAGAGGGTTTTAGCCTTCTTTCTCCTCCTCGAACGAATTAGACTTTCTAGCGTATATATAAAAACAGTACGTGTTGGGTACCTATATTACTAATTTAACAAGAAGTAATCATCTAGGCATTTTCTGAAAATGAATGAACCATTCACCATTCACACCTCGAAGAAACTTATATAAAAACCGGCCAAGAGCATGTCGGACCACGCTCAGTGCAGGCTTTCGCAGCAGTTCATACGAAAAAATGTACTACAGATGATAAAAATACGATATGAAAAAAGTGAACTAGTAAAAGAGCGTATCTCCACGGCACTTACATCTTTTTGCTGAGAAGTGCAATAACTCAAAAACGGTATATCATGTTCAAAACAATTTTTGTTGAAAGTATTTATATAGCCTTATCTTTGTAATTTTTTTCATATTTTTTGGACATTCCATTTAGAAAATGGAGGAGGGGGGGACACAATTTATACTACTTTCGCAGCGATTATTTCCGAAAATATTCACTGAATATTTTTTTTTTTCTTAGAAACCTCAATATGTTTTTAAAAAATCTGTCGAAACATGTGCCACACATTGATATTTCTGATGTTTTTTTTGTCAGTTTCGGTTACATGTTTGGAGTGCGAATATATATTTTTTTGTTATTTAACTATCAAACTAAGTTGCGACTTATACAAGACACCTATACTCCAAATTTCATCAATATACATGATGTACTTTTTGAGTAAAATGCTTGCGACATACGGACGGACATTTCAAACTACGGATAAAGGCTCCGTTTTGCCATTTTGGCTACGGAGTCCTTAAAAAACCTAGGGGCACCTGCCGGCTCCCGTCCGCAACGTCGTTCGCGTAGGGCAAAAAAAGATATAACTCTTCTTTATGCTTTATTGTAGTTGGGTATCAAGTATCTTATAACCATCTATGACTATATGTATACCAAAAATAGTTACAATTCTAAATGACAGATGACACCGCACGGCTCTTTCTGTTGCAGGCCCGCGGGCACTTCCACGATCCTGGCAGCGCCGGGCCGTCGCAGGGCAAAGAATGATCCAGGGTATCTTCCGTTACTTTCGCTAAGCAGTGAAATTTTTCCTACTCTTAATCTTCTTCCATGCAAATAGACATAAACATAAAATTATCTACTATTTATTAAACCCATGTACCGCACTTACGTATGCAAAGGCTTTTGCAAGTAACAATGCGTGTTAAAATAATTCAAATATCTATAAAAAATTACGGTTCCTTGTGTATCTTTATAAAACATACCATTTGTAGTGAATAAGAAAAAATACCTCACATTATTTATCACTTCTAAGAAAGTTATTGGAAAATATTGATATTTATAATAAGCTTTAAATACTGTTACAGATTGCATTGCGTAATGTTTGTCAAATGTTGTAAATGAGTAAATTAATTAGGATAATAATACTTTATAATACAAATTATTATTATACACTCAGAACGGCAAATTTTCGAAAGTGTCGAAATGGAGCGATCGTGGTAAATTTAATGTATTTTAAGACCTTTTCCTGCTGTGAGGTAAGAATTTGCTCAACGGAATTGATTTGTTATGTATAAAATATATAATTTAAGCTTAAATATTTAAAAATAGACTCGCCACATCAATACTATCGTAATGTTAGCTATGCAGAGATTATATGTTATTTAATTGTGTACTCTAAAGCGTATTGTAATATTTATCAGGAAATAATAATTCTATCACTGATGATAAGCATTCGGAAAAATAAAATAACTGCATATTTTGATTGCATCATAATAGCTATATATTGATTAACGTTGTTTTGTATAGGGATAATATTTGTTAAAGGCAAAGCTTGTAGTTAGCAGTGAATAAAATACTCATGTAGATACATGTTAAAACTATGTATTTACAAACTCATGGATTATCTAAAACATGCGTCTACTTATTATCAATGTTCACTAGCATGACTATAAATGTACATACAATAAATCTTATATTTCAATGCGAGTTTTCTGCTCAAACACATTTATTTCCCCTAGGTGCAATTACGATCATCTTATAGGTCCTAAAGTACAGACATTTGCTTCATTGACTAAGATTAATGAAAAATTGATAATTCTGACACAAACAAGCACAAACTGGATTGTTAAAAGTTCTATATTACTAATATTTACGTACGCCACCACGAGTAGGTAAATTTTTTGGTTGATATCATACTCAAACTTTATACGTCATGAATTGAACAATCGATGGAGCAAAACAAAACATACTGAAATACTGGGCTGTCGTTGAATAGGTCTGTTTATTTATTTTCATGCTCTAGTATGCGAAAGCTAAGCGTCCACAGGCCGGCATCGCACGCATCGGACGCATCGCACGTATCGGATTTTGGTATGCTTTGTATAGAAATTTATACAACAGCGTCCACTGATTCGCACCGTTGAGGTGCGTCCACACTTGTACCATTTCCTCGTATCCGAGCACCGTGCCGTGGCATGACTGCGTATCGCGCTGCTTGGACGCTAACTGTCGGCGCGCTGATCATGCCGCACTCTTCCGATATAAGTGTGTGAGACGCGTAGCAAATGGATTTCGAGAGATCGGATCGACGTAACGTCCAAACGCGTGACCGTGACACGCGATCATGCCACGCGACGATGATCTGATTCGGGACAATGATACAAATGTGGACGCACCTTTAGCTGTGGATGCCGTTATATGAGTTTCTATACAAGGAATACCAAAATCCGATACGTGCGATGCGTCCGATGCGTGCGATGCCGGCCTGTGGATGCTTAGCTTAATAAGTTACTAGTCGGTTGCCTTCTCTACTCTCTGCCAAATAATTATATGCATGAAGACCATTCAGTGTTTTTACTTACAGCAGCTTGAAAAAATATTATCCAAATTCATTAAGTATTATTAAGCGAAGTCGGTCCCGAGATTAGCTAGATTTTACCGAAAATTATAATATTTATAATACAAGAGAACATAATTAATTACTACTATTTTCATCACAGCTTGTACAAAAAAATATTTAAGATGGATACATGTTTTTTCCTCTTACTAAATGTGTACACCTACCTATATTGTTTCAAAATGAATATTGATTTATGTATCTCCCTTTTTTTCTTACTATTTAATTAGTCATTATGATTAATAGTATCTACAACTCCAACATTGGTCCAGAAAGACCCAACGCTGTTCATGATGTTTTTTTTCACTCAAATACATTAATCATGTTGCACGGAACCATACTTATTATGCGACCAAAAAAAAGTACTAGGTAATACAAATATCTCAAAAAACGATGGTAGAAATAGAAAAAAACTGAAAAGAAACCTCATGAATAGTCCACTTTTACTGTAACCAAGTCAGCTACAATAATAGGCGATTATTGCAAATTCATTGTAAATCCTATTGGTACAAGCTTTTATTTAACTTGCCCGTGTTTGTTGTTTTTGGGTCAAATCATGCAAGTTAAATTTGACCCACTCTCCCGGTATCCGTTTGAGCTGAAATTTGGTATGATTATGTAAGTTGGGTAATAATTAAATATTATGGTACCATTGAGCTGATCTGATTATGGAGCCGAAAGGTGGTCATAGGAACTCAGTTATAAAATAATGCAATTGAGTTCAAAGAAAAGTGCAGTCAGCAATATAGCGCTTGTCTCAAAAATTAAATTTTTGACAGAAACTTGTATTAATAGTCAGAACATATAGGTAGGTATAACGTGAGTTCAGATTTAAAAATATTGTGTAATAATGTTGTTTGTTGTAGGTTGTTTATATAACTTTTAATGGAAGCATTATTCGATAATAAAGACCGCACAATATAGGTAGGTAGAAAACTGTTAAATGATAATTACCTATGTTTAATTATTGAACTGTTTAGGCTCATACAATATGATAGCTTATCTTGTGTACATTATATAGATATGCCTAATAAACGGATACAGACAAAGGCAATAGATTGCCAAAAAGATAAATAAATTATATCAAAATGCCATACTTAACTGTTCAGTGTATTTTTTCCCATCCGCCTAGAATTGTCATTTTTTTACCAGGCTTTATTCCAATGAGATCAAATCGGGAATATTTTTGTTTATTATTGTGGAGCAGGATATTTCTAGCAAAACGCCCAGTTTTGGACTGCCAACCATCTAAGTGGTAAGGATAGAAATATTGTCGCGTAGGACGATGGCGGAAATCATTCCTTTTCATTCAGAAGGAGGCAGGAATCAATCGGAACAATTCCTCGGAGTGCTCCTCGTTATACACCCGATAGAAAATGCAGAGCGAGGCTACATCTCTACTCAAAGTCAAGCCGATCTGAAATACGCTCGCAACCACGGATTACAGAATAAAAAGGATAATGTTATAACTGCGAAATAGTATGGGTCCGCGTGTCGCCTATTTTAAAAATGTGTGTCTTTTACACTGACACTTTTATACACTTCTACAAAGACAAGTTGATCGTAATTGGTCACAATTCCCAAATTTATACACTATGAAACTTTAATTTTGTTTAAAAAGATTTGTATATGCTTAAAGATTATTTTTTTACGTTGTAATTCAGCAACTCGCCGCCAGATGGTGCTATTTGGTCGTTTTACCACAAAGGGCTACTCAACGCTCGATGGCTCTTAAATCAATAGTACTATAGAACCTTATGAAAGTATATATAAGGATTCAATTCATCAACATTACTTTTTAAGCAATCTTCTAGAGCTACTCGCTTAGGGATGTGACCATTACTGTTTCAAGAATGATCGATAACACTAGAAGCTTGCGTGACTAAAAAGGTGTAAGAGGCCGGAAAGTAAAATCGCGATGGCTGAAAATTGAAGTTTTATAGATTATATTACTAGCTTTTACCCGCGACTTTCTTCGCTTAAGCTCTGGTTTCCTAGGATAGCGGTGCTGTCATATAGCGCCCGTCTCCATACTTCGTACTAGTGCGAAGTAAGTACGAAGTATGGAGACGGCCGCTATGTGACGGCACCGCTATCCTAGGAAACCCGAGCTTTAGATTCAGATTGTATTTATTAATTCGACAAACTGAACATTCGAGATTTTTTTTGTCGTTTGAGAATTGGTTTCTTTAAAGTCCTCCAAACAAATCGTACTATTTTTGGTTGGAAACCAATCATTCGACCTTCCTGTAGATGTTGACCATTGTTTTTTTTATTTTGGCAATAGGACGGAAACTAAAAATATAATTATTATACAAATAATGATATTCCTCACGAGTTAAAAGTTAGTTCACTTTTTTATTAGGATAAATAATAAGAAAGGTAACTTCCTTAAATAATACTATTTCTATTCGTGAAAGCCTTTGAATAAACACTGCAACAGTGTGCATAGGGACGAGGACGAACAAAAATATACACTGATACAGACGAATAAATCGTAAGTACATTTTTGAATTTTGCATAGATCTCCATTCTTTTTAGTTATGGCCATTTTTTGACCGGATGCTGCACTTTGTGATGAAAGCAAGCTGCTTTGCACAGTGATAGAAGGGACCAAACTGAGTGATTTGACCCGCAGCAGCGGAAATTTCACCCCTTAGGAACAGAGATGGCGCCACTTCTTTAAAAAAAATCAAAAAATTCTACAGGCTATAGTTATAGACCGATTTCAATGTTTAATATCTCAAATGAAAGCTTATTATATACGTTACTTATGAAAAAATGTATACTGTAAACTTTTGACAAAACACAGCATCTTAATTTTTTTTTTCTTAAATGATTTGTAGTTTTTACACCATTTCTTAAAAAAAATGAATGCAACATGAATGGTTTAATGCATAAACATATTACTCAGTAAATAACAAGTATTATAAAAAAACCCAACGCCGATACCTTTCATACTTCACGAAATATGAAAGTTTAACTGTGGGCACAAATTTCTTTAAAAACTATTTCATTAAATTCTACAAGCTAAACTAATATACCGATTTCAATTTTTAATATTCCAAACGAAAGCTGATTACATACATTGCTTACAAAAAAATAATTTTAAAATATATACTACAAACTTTTGGCAAAAAACGCCATCTTAAGTATTTTTTTCTTACTTAATTGGTAGTTTTTACTTGATTGCTTAAAAACATTGTATGTTGTATGCAACATGAATGGTTTAATGCATATGTATATATTTTTGAGTAAATAACGTATTATAATAAAAAAAACACCCGACACCGATACCTTTCATACTTCACTAAATATTTAAGTTTAATTGTGCACGCTTTTCTGGCAAATCAATTTCAAAGAAATCTTCAAGTGCAACGAATGCTTTAATTTGAATGTTTAATGTTACATCAAAGGAAATTACCTAATTCATATAAAAAAAGTTGAATAAAAAGTTTTTTCCTGGTGCTGAGTTACGAAAAACTATTATTACTTTAAAATTAGTATTAATTTTTATTCTAAAGTGACTACATTTGAAGACAAAAAATAGAAACTAAGTATAGGTCCCGGCATAGTTGGTTCTGAGATATATTAAATGTGACTTAGTAGTTAGCGAATTTATTTAAAAGTGTAGTTTTTTATCTGATAGAACTACATCTTAGATATGTTAAATTTGAAATAAAATACTATATGTACATAAATGTTTGTCGAATATTTTAATTAAACTTAAATGTCCTCTTCGGGTTCATCAGCAGATGTAGAACTGAAAAGGAAAGTCGTTTTGAAGTATTTACTTGTGCCATTCCAATACTACAAAATCAATAATATTTTATGCATTGAGTGTGTTGCTGTAGGGTATTGTTGAATTATTTTTGTGCTTAGTTGATTACCATTAGACATAAAAGTTTGTGCCTACCAGTGGAAATCAGTGGTCAGCATACAAAATAACCCTGCATTGAATATTATATTAACTTACTTTTGATTTGTACAGCCACCTTTCCAGGATTTACACTGGGCAGTGCATGGTAAGCTGATCCGACGACACCCACAACGCATAGTATCGCAGCCAGATTTGCAGCCACAATGGTCCAAGAGACTTAATTGCAACCAAATCGCCGTAACTGCCGACCATTCGGGAGACCAACTCTCATTTGCCTTAGTCCATCCCCAAGAAGATGGACATGGTACGGAAACTTCTGGTTTCAGACTGTTTTCCCATATGTGGCCCGCTTGGTAAGTTGCATGCTTCTGATGTAGGTGGCAGAGTCGGATACAACAGAGGGTATCCGGGATACACACCATACAGCTTCAAGTAAAGAAACCTTACATATTTGTTTTGAATCCTTTCTAACATGAGTTTGTATTTAGTTTCACGTGGACTCCAGATTGCCGCGTTACCTTCGAGGTGACTTTTTACAACCGCCTCATACACAGCTTTTATCGCCGAGATGTTTGTGAAGTTCTTCGATTGGCGCAACAAGAAACCGAGGTTCCAAAATGCTTACATAATACACAAGTATCAAGACTATTTAGTGCCCTATATTCAGTGTTGCCATATACCAATGCACAGATAAAACAATTAAAATTGGTGGGGTACAGATATTATAGCCAGACTCTATACCTAAACTTAAAAAGTCGACGGTTAAAATATCGAAAATTTAAATATCGAACGATCATAAGGTCGAAATTCAAAATGTCGAAAGTATGCATTATAGAATGGTACAATTATCGAATGCTTAAGAGTCCACAGTAAGCTCGGTTCTCCATACAAACGTAGTTACGCTCTCATTTTAACACGACTGGCTATTTTGCTCTGAAACTTTGTACTTATAATAGATTGAGGTATATGCAGGCCTGTTATTAATTTATGTAGCTTCATATACCATAGTAAAAAAACTACAGTGAATTTAAGTTTTTGATATAAAACTTATTTTTACTGTATTTTGTTTGTTTTATAAACTGGAGCCATATTAACTGATTTCCGGCCTAGATATACCTCATGCCATTGTATATGCAAAGTTTCGTTACAATCCAACACGTAGTTTTAAAATGAGAACGAAACTCCGTTTGTATGGGAAGGTGAAATTCGGCCGAGCTTGCTGCGGACTCTTAAATTTCGAAAATCGCAATAACGACACATAAAATATCGAAAATTGGAATCTCGAACCATTCTATGGTCGAAATTCTAAATATCGAAAATCTATATTACAGAATGGTACAATAAAAAAATATATATTTCGGACTACATGATCCGTAGATTGTTAGTAATACAGAGGCTAACATAACTATGTTAGTACGGAGACTTAAATGTAAGGAGGTCCAGTGCCTCACCAGGCCACTATCCCACCTGTCGGCCACCGCGGCCAGGAGCCTGTGGCGGCTGGCACGCACTCTGTGGAGCGTCGCACTGTGGGACGAAAATCGACTCTCCATAGAAATAGGGACTTATTTTTCCAAGGGTATTTTTTTTAAATTGAAATCCAATCCACTCATCATTCTTATATTAAAAAATGAATATGGGTGAATTTAGCCAAAAAACCGATGAGTAATATTTTTTTTATGAAAATTTTGTATGGAACATATACGAAAAAACGGAATATCTCAAAAAGTGCAAAAAAACCGTAATATCCTCCCGCACGAATATAGTACCAATTATTTGTGATTTTTTGTCGTACTCAAAATTTGCCGGCCAGGTGCACTTTTTTTTTTTTTAAATCAAGAACTTTTTTTTTTTATTGTATTTTGGGTCAATTATGTTGTTATTAGATATTAAGTTTGCAAGTAACGCTTGTAAATAAAACAAACATTGGATTTAGGTAGAATATATTTACAAAAATGAGTTTTTGATCAATTTTAAACTTAATTAGTAACTTATATAAATGAACCAAATAATAAAAATGGCACTGATAGAAAGTAAGAAAACTTCCTAATGAGCATTCAATAAGATTAATTATGAGCATAATTTATCCTAATAGTCATCAATAAGGATTATATACATTATTAAGGAGTTCGTAATTATAATAATCATAACTTTATTGGTAATTACTAATTACATGTCAATTTGGAATATACATTAATCAGTATCTTCTCATTAGTAATATGCAATAAATAGGTTGCAGTTAAATTAAATTATTTATTCCGTCTTGAACGTGTCAACTGCCAACTACTAAAACAATTTTAAAACTGCAAGCAATGGAGAGTTTAACAACCAACTTAGATTTGTACGTGATTTTGAAAAGTCAGGAGCCTTCATTTAACTACGAAGCCTTACTGGAAGTGGTGGTTGCTAAAATAAATGGACAACTATCTGAAGAAGACTATGATGTCCTCAAACAGTTTTGCAAACGATTTTCAAGATCTGCTTTGGAAAGATGGCATAAGTGCCGAAGAGATACGAAGAAATTTAGAACTACATATGAAAATTGGCTTATGCAAAATGTTGATTGGCCAAGCTTCGTAGTTTTGAGAGCCGATTCACCCACCCAAGAATCAGCTGGTTTAATCTGTCAAGAACCTTCGACGTCATCGGTTGGAACAATGACCAAAACAAAACGTAAGCCATTCGAAGATCTGGGAACCAAGCAGAAGAAGACAAGATCAAGTGACTTACAATTCGAAGACGCTGATGAATTGGCGTGTGCCGCAGTAGAATGTTTTAAACAGGATGGCCGCGATGATATTGCGGCAGTAATTGAATTTATGCTTAAGAACCCAGAAGCAGCATCTAAATTAAGAGAAGAAATGACGACGATGACGAAGAAAACAGTAACTTCCGCGATGTATACACCTGAAAAGGCACTTAGTCTTTTTATTTCACTCAAATTGTCTAAATGGCAATATACGTCTTTGCGAGAGAGTGCTTTTCGAGAAGGTGCTGAAAATATGCATCCGTCTTACTACAAAATACAAAAAGCTAAATTAGTTTGCTATCCTCCAAAAGAAACAGTGACTATAACGGATTCGTCAGCTAAAATAACACTGCAATCATTATTGGATACAACAACAAAGAGAACACTGGATAGTATACCGGAGCACGTAGAAGACAAGGAGATGGTACTTATTTCTAAATGGGGATTTGATGCTGCTTCAAACCAGAGCAGGTACAAGCAAAAAATGAGTGACAGTGAGCAAGACGATTCCAGTGTTTTTATGACCACCCTGGTACCATTAAAATTAACTTCAGGAAATGAGACAGTATGGACGAATCCCAAGCCTTGTTCAGCATCGTATTGTCGCCCAATCCAGTTCACCTTCATTAAGGAAAGTGAAGCCGTTGTACTTGCTCAGAAAGCGGATATAGACAGGGAAATTGAAGATCTACTACCAACAGAACATAAAACCAATACAGTGAAGCATGAGCTGAAAATGACGATGTTAGACGGTAAAATTTGCACCTATCTTTCAAAAGCTAGATCAAATGCAACTTGCAGTTTATGCTTGGCTAAACCCACAGAGATGAACCTTCTAGATAAAGTTTTGACAAAACCTGTAGATACTGGTATATACGAATATGGGTTATCAACTCTACATGCCCGAATCAACACAATGGAATGCCTTCTTCATATAGCATATCGCCTGGATTTTAAGCAATGGGCTGCGAGAGGAAACGAGTTGAAAGAAAATATGGCATCAGGGAAGAAAATCATTCAAGATCTATTTAAGGAAGAACTGAACCTCTTGATAGATGTTGTCAAACAGGGGTCAGGGACCACTAATGATGGAAACACAGTGAAAAAGTTTTTTCAGGACCCCAGTAAAACAGCAAGCATTACAGGACTGGATGAGGGACTAATCAGGAGATTTGCTGTAATCCTGCAAGCAATTACGTCAGGAAAGGTCAGAGATGTTAAAAAATATAGAGATTATGCCCACGAAACAGTAAACAAATATGTGGAATTATACAACTGGTATCATATGTCCGCAACCGTACATAAGTTACTGGTGCATGAGGCGGACATTATCGCCCACAATGCAGGTATACCGATCGGCAGCCTCTCAGAAGAAGCGTCAGAGGCCCGGAATAAAGACTTTAGAAGATTCAGGGAACACAATTCACAAAAAAAAAGTAGACAGGATTCAAATCATGATATTCTCAATATGTTGCTTCTGTCCTCGGATCCCAAACTTACTGCGATGAGGCCAACACTAAATAAAACGAAGAGACAAACCTTATTCACTGAGACCCAGGACCTTCTAAACAATTCAGAACCTCAAACGGAAATGATGTACGCTTCAAATATAGACCTTGATTCCGAATTGGATGCTGAAATAAGTGACGCAGAAAACTAAGACATAGATTATTAGATATAAGTACTTAATATTCAGTCTTTATGTAAATATTAGGCTATTTTTTTAATTTGTTTTATGTTGTTATTATTTTTATTCGAATGTAAGATTATATTGTATTCATAGTACCTACTAAATTATGGTACATCCCATTAATTTTAAAATTGATCAAAAACTCATTTTTGTAAATATATTCTACCTAAAACCAATGTTTGTTTTATTTACAAGCGTTACTTGCACACTTAATATCTAATTACAACATAATTGACCCAAAATACAAACAAAAAAAAAAAAAGTTTTTGATTTTTATAAAAAAAAGTGCATCTGGCCGGCAAATTTTGAGTACGCCAAAAAATCATAAATAGTTAGTACTATATTCGTGCGGGAGGATATTACGGTTTTTTTGCACTTTTTGAGATATTCCGTTTTTTCGTATATGTTCCATACAACATTTTCATAAAAAAATTATTACTCATCGGTTTTTTAGCTAAATTCACCCATATTCATTTTTTAATATAAGAATGATGAGTGGATTGGATTTCAATTAAAAAAAATACACTTGGAAAAATAAGTCCCTATTTCTATGGAGAGTCGATTTTCGTCCCACAGTGCGTCGCGGCGCAGCGCTTGCGCAGCGTCGCGTGAAAACCATCCACGTGAGCATCAGCGAACATTCCGGATGCGCTGCAGTATCGCGGCAGCCGCAACAGGACCCTGAACGCGTCGTTATACTGGACGCGCATTGCGTTGAGCGATCGCTGTGTGTACCTTGTCCATAAGCTGCAGGTATACAGCGATGTAGAGTATTACGCTTTAAACAATGTTATCTTGACTGGCGCTGTACATTGACTGAACCTGCTAGTTGTTGGACACTTAACTAAATGTTTAACCGACTTCAGATAGGAGGAGGTTCTGTGTTTGCCTCTTCTACTTTATTTTGCATGTTTCCTGATGTTTTGGAAACGGTTCAACTGATTTGGATCGTATAAAATGTATCTCATTGAGGTAGAAACCAACGATAATGCTCGTGCGATCTTCAGCGATGTGGAACATTGTGTTTTGTTTCTATGTGGCGCGCTTTACTCTGTTTATATTTCAGAATTTAGTTACTTCGTATTCCAATATTCCCTCCTAATTTTAATCAATACCAATAATCAAATGTTCTAATAGAGATTTTTTTCTCTTGTTTGAGTATTGTAATTTTTACCCTTTCAAAACACACATGTTATTTCAGTGTTAGCAATGAAAATAAAATATTCGCATAGGAAACTGTTAAGAATAAACAGAAAACAGTCGGATGGACGGACAGCAAAGTGATGTAGGGGTATCGTTTTCTTAATACAGAGGCACGGAACCAAAAAATGAACTCAAATAAATTTAATGAACAATCTTAATTAGTTTATTTAAAATAACAGCCTTCATAATAATAAATTTACACTGTAACGAAATAAATAATGAACTTTAGTTAACCTAATATTAAGTTTAGTCTATCTTAAATATAAATCGTTTTACTTAAGTATACACTCTATTCATAGTTCTACAAAAAAACATATCAAAACGTACAATACAATAGAAAAAAACGCACGTCTGATATGCATTCTTATAAGAACCGTATTCCCGTAAAAGTAAGTTATTTGGTATTTGATTTGGGCCATGCATTTTTGTCTGTTAAATAGTCCTCTTAGTTATGCTTTTGACATTAGAGACTTTCAATTCGTTTTTGAAAGCTGGAAATGTTCTTGTTAATATATATTGAATTATCTTACTTCTCAGCTATGTCTATAAACCGTTCTAGAGAGTCATCACGAACCCTCTCGCAAGCGGGTTTGACGACTTCAAGCCTGCCGAACAAGCCGGTCCTCAAAACCTTCGGTACGATAGACACCACATACGAACATAAGAACCGCGTCAGGTTATACAGAAGACCGAAAAGTATGAACAGCCACTATGTGTCAGCGTTTCTGGACTATGACAAGGCTTTGGATTAGATCGAGACCTGTGCAGTGATACAGTATTTACAGCGGTGTCTCATAATTTTTGGTTTTGGTTTTTTTTTTTAAGTTTTTCAAGCCAACCACTACAACAGGCTGCTGCGCATTGTTTTTTTGCCATTGCAGAACTAGTTTTAATTCATTTTTGTGTATCGATTTCTGCAGCAGCAGCTCTATACATATATTTTTCACCCATAGGTTTGCTGAAGCAGCCATTGACAGCGTCACAAAGTTTATCAAAAAACTGCAGTTTGTTAGCCGTGTCCGCACTTTCTTGAGGCAAATCACCAATCCCTGAAATTAAAAATATAGTATTACTTCCATTCAACTAAAATAATGGTTTATAATAAGACTAGAAGGCGCCTGCAACTTCGTTCGCGGAGAAAAAGTCGTAACCCTTCGTTTTTCTTCAGCGTAGTCAGGTAAAAAGTATCCTATAACCATCTGGAGATACCCAGCTATCCGTGTACCAAAAATAGTTTAGCCGATTTTGTGTGATGAAGCCACAACGACACATACAAAGATACAAAAAATCAAAAAAAAATATTGTTCGTTCTAGTGACCTCCAAATAACGGCTTGGCTTAAAGTAATGAGAATGTTTTTAAATAAGACAGGCAGCATGAAAAAAAAAACATAATAAAGAAACAATTACACCAATATCTGTCAAAAACGTCTGTTGCTCTAAATATCATCCGAATAATTATCATATTTAGTAAAAAAATGTCTGTAAGGCAAGTTCTTCGTGAACGTGTCTATCGACTGCTTGGACAAAGGAAAAAATCAGACGTAATCGCTCACTTCAAAAATGAAAAAGTTCCCATTTCGACTATTTACCGTTTGATCAAACGATGGGAACTTGGTGTGGGCACTAAGGATTTACCAAAAACTGGTAGACATCCTATCATTAATGCATCAAATCAAAAAAAAGTGGCTAAATTTGCACAAAACAAGGTTGGCGTGTCGCAAAATAAATTAGCCGTGAAATATAAGGTTTCCCGTGGCTGTATCAGAAATATTTTGAAAAAATACAACATCGAATATTTCAAGAGAGAAAAAGCACCAAAGTACACCGAAAAGCAACTCGAGGAAATCCCAAAAAAATGCAGAAAGTTGCGGCGAAAGTACTTAAGTGAAAATACTTCAATAGTTATGGATGACGAAAAATACTTTACATTCACCAATGATAACATGCCTGGAAACGACGGGTATTACACAGCCAATAAAAAATGCGTTCCTGAAAATGTAAAGTTTAAATGCAAACTTAAGTTTGAGAAAAAAACCCTCGTCTGGGTCGTGATTTCGGAAAAAGGGATTTCGAGGGCAGTGATCAGAGACTCGTCGGGTCCAGCAATAAACGCTGAATTGTATCAACGTGAGTGCTTGCCCATCGTTCGCCAATTTGTTAATAAGCACCATTCTGATGGTAAATACATCTTTTGGCCCGATCTAGCTAGCTCTCACTATGCTACGAGCACAAAGAACTGGTTGAAAGGCCATGGCGTACATTTCGTACCAAAGGACGCCAACCCTCCGAACGTCCATAAAGCTAGACCGATCGAAGATTTTTGGGCAATCTTGAGTAGACACGTGTATAGTGATGGGTGGGAAGCAAAATCACCGCAACAATTGAGACGAAGGATACAAAGTCAATTAAAAAAAAATAACTAGAATGTCGTCCAAAGTATGATGCGAAGAACGGTGAAAAGCAAGCTAGAGAAGATCGAAGATGCGGGGCCTTTTGCTATATTGTAATATTTACTTAAAACATAAAATACGATTGAATTTACCATAACCAATAAATCCATAGACCTGTAGCAGTTGAGTTTACATTTATATTTTTGAAAATAAAAATTCTCATTACTTTAAGCCAACACGTTAGTCCATAACAATATATATTTTTTTAATATCTTTAATGCACATACATTTAATTTTTACTACTTTAGAATAGAATAGATACAAAGAATAACTTCGTTCGCGGAGCAAGAAAAATCATAAATCTTTTTTTTGCTTTTGCATTATCGGATAAAAAGTATCCTATAACCATCTGTGGGTGCCCAGCTACACAAAAAAAGTTGAAATCTGTTTAGCCGTTATATATAAGTAGTATTAGGTTACAGTAAAACATTTTGGATCCATTTTGCTAATAGTATTTTAGGACTAGGAAAGGCAAAAATCGAATGGAACCTTTTTACGTAAATATTATTAATTGAGCTACGAATGTAGTCAAAGCAAACTAAATTATTGAGGGTCGCCATGCCGCTCGACTGATCTCGGCTCTCTATACATACAAGTATAGTTTCTTTCTCATTTATTTATTAACGAACAGTTTCGTAAGTAGTATCACTACCAACTTAGCAAATCTATATCCAAATACTGTTATTATGACAAACGGATAGACATCAAAAATCTTACCGCATGTTGGACTTGCGTGCGCAACAGATATTGATGCGCAGGGTGAGGAAAGGACCGCAGCACGATATGAGAGTCCACAAAATACTGGAACTCGTCCTTGTCCACTTTGGAGCCCTTAGACATAAAATATACATTATAAAATATTGGTATTTTTTCCTATGGTATTGTCCCATATAGATATTATTTCATTAAAAAACTTTACATTCGGTTGTATATTATATTATAAATCACGACGCAAAGCGGCTAGTCCATTAATGCGGTATTGGAAAGAGTTGAAGTTACGCATAACGGGAATTGAGGTGTCATAAAAACGGTAGGACGGACAGACGGACGGACGGTCAGACAGATAACAGACAGACAGACAGACCGACAGACAGATATACATATCAACATTACATGGAATACAAAACTGTGAAACTGTGGTAAATAAACCAAACCGCATAACTAAGTTTGTTTGCGGACAGACGGACAGACCTTTATAAGTTTATACCATTTAGATACGAAATCCAAAAATTACTTTAGGACTGTTAAGTTCTTGCGGCGCTTCTTAACGTAGTGTCATCTTACGTTGTAATGTGGTGATGGTAAACACTGCCGTGTACATTTGCCCCTGTGACCTACTTACTGAAGTTCATTATTTCATTATTTACATATAACTTTGAATTTCTTTGCACTTAAACTGTGAAATTCTACCATCCTTCTACCAGTCGTACGGACGGACGGACGGACGAACGGTCGGACGGTCGGTCGGACGGACGACTGACAGACAGACAGACCAGGCGAACTGACGGACGTACGGACGGACGGACGACAGACGGACGGACGGACGGACGGACGAACGGTCGGACGAACGGTCGGACGGTCGGTCGGACGGACGGACGGACGAACGGTCGGACGAACGGTCGGACGGTCGGTCGGACGGACGGACGGATGGACGACAGGCAGACAGACAGGCAGACGGACGGACGGACGGACGACAGAAGGACGGACGACAGACGGACGGACGGACGGACGAACGGTCGGACGGTCGGTCGGACGGACGGACGGACGGACGACAGACAGACAGGCAGACAGACGGACGACAGACGGACGGACAGACAGACGGATGTACGGACATACACAAACATAGACAGAGAATCACCCAATACTGGAACTTGTCCTTGTGACAGACTTAGCACCCGTAAAAATTAATATTAATTAAATATAAAGTATTCATTGTCATATCTCTAATACCCATGCATGGTACTGGCGCATTCATAGATCAGGTCATTCAGATTACAAAAAATCACATTTATCTAGAAATATTGAAGTAGTATTTGTTAATAGGTATATGGAAATAAGGGTTTTGCTAGAATGGAAATATCATCAGTTCCACCAATCACAGGATGTGATGGATAGATTTTTAACATTGTAGAAGCCCTCTGGGACTGCAAAGATAGTAAAGCCAGTAGGAACGAAATATGCACATGATAATATGAATATGTAACTACGTAATTCATTTACAAAATTGTAATATCTGTATAGCACTGAAACTTACCTGGTATATGTAGCGACGGTGTAGCCAATCGAGTATGCGCTTATTCGGAAACAAAAAGATATCCTCAAAGTGCCGATGCCATACTTTTCGGTTCTGGTGTATAAACAAGTGTCTTCTTCACCCACAACATGTTTGAAAAGTCCGTCAGGTTTACAAGGATCAGTCGGGTTTGGGAAAGAATGCATGGGGCGTACCTGAAAAATTTAAAATACATTGACGTTTTAGAAGTTTTCTATACATACCCACCAGTTCTAAGATACTTCAGATACATTATAGCAAAAATATCATTACAAAGTTACATGTTATTAAATATCAAATAATTTACCATCTCCTTGAATCACTGTGCAGGACGTTACACAAAATCGTCTCGTCGTGAGCCATCACAAGGTTCGTGAGAGATTTGCGTAGAGGAACAACCACAACACTGATTTCAACACAAATCACTTCCACTACAGTTTTTAGCAATTATAGTTATTTAATAGAGGATTTAGGACGCTCAACTCAACATTAATCAGCCAAAAATGTATAGAAAGTAGCCGAAAACCAAAATGAATTACAAAATGACGGACTGACATATGGACCGACAGATGACAACAGATTCAAATTTGAGTGCCAGTAGCCGGGTATTCGAATAATTTTGAAGTGTTGCCAAAGGAACCACTGATTTCTACTCATATTCAGTTACAGTTTCTGCGTTTGTTACAATGAGGTGTTCGAATGTAATGTTTTTTAATACAGAGTAGCAATAAATCGAAAACTAAATAATGAATATCAGGAAATAAATAATAAAGAAATATTATTATATGTTTCACTAAAATACCCATATATTTTCATACAGCCACACTGGCCGAAATGTTGTACAGCGCTATCTAGTTCATGTTACAAAAACCTTTTATAATATGTTGTTATTCTCGTATAAATAAAAAAGAGGGCACTGTAAACAATTTTGTAGGCCGACCTTTGAGATACTATAGCATGGTGATTACGTTATTAGATGGGTATGTGAGATAGCCGTCACTTGTTTTTGAATAATCCCTCTTGATTATCAATGAATTATACAATATTTGAGACGAACTTGACATTAAACTTTGAACACATAAATCACATTTGACCTCTTTGGCTATTTTTTTAACCACGTATCCAGATATATATGAAACAATCATCATTGATATTTGAGACAAAGAAGCAGTATCGTCTAATAGTACAGTTTCTTCGTCGAAATCAGTTGTTTGATTTTGATCATTGCCATCATTTATATCCTGCAAAAGTTCCTTGAGAATTGTATTATAATTTGAAGAACTATTAATTTTATCCGTAGTTGACTTGCTAGTAGATAATACTGCAATTTTTTCCAAGTCCAAGCAATTGCCACTTTCACTTATTTTTATTTCCGTATGACAGATCAATCTTTTGTAGGCTGCAATAAAGTTTTTTTTCGGTTGGGTTGTTATTAAATCCCCCTTTAGACCTGATAGCACTGAAGAACGTTTCCAAATGATCCTGCGACATTTTGTACGTAGGTAGAAATTTTAAGTAGTCTTTTTCTACATAATTGACATACATCCATTTGAGAGACAAAATGTCGACTATGAATCCCGAAAAACCTAGACGCCTTTGTGTATTTATAAGAAGTCTACCATCATTACATTTAAGTGATTGTAAATAATCGTAAAGCTGATCGAGTTTGTCAAAAACATCTTTTTTATTACTCGGACAAAGGGGCTTTGTAAAACCAAAGTTGTTTAAATTTCGCGAATTGAATATGTCAAAAATGTCATTTACCTGATGAAGAAACTGCACTGTAGCGTGGGAGCCCTCAAATTCAGAAAGGCAAAGGTCCTTATCACAAACGTCAATGGCAACACCCACTGACCTGCTTAGCAACTGAGCGGCTAATTTGACCTTCATCTTTTGGTTTTTTAAATTTATATGTTGCGAAGATAACTTGTTTGCGAGGTGCAGACCTTCGTTTTTCTGTAATGTCTGCAACTGTTCTACATATCTGAAATCAATTTTTCGCCCCATATTGTCATAAAATATTTTCTCATCAGCGATGCAGTTCCTTATCAGCTTAATCAGGTGACAGGGATCAAACAACAGATTGTACTTTTTGTTATTGTAAATAAAATAGGGTTTATAAGGCGATTTCGTTAAAGACGCACCAAGTAAATGCGCCATGTTTAAATTAGATGCGATCCCATCAAACGTTATTGCAACTACTTCACAATTTGAATCTTTTAATAAATCTAAACCAATTTTTAATAATCTGGCTTTTTGACTCGCCGTGAAGCTTTTAGCTGGAAAAAATTCAACAGGCAGTTTCCAGTAGCCATTGACAGCTACTACCATAAACACGAGAATTTCTTTGGCAATTTCAATCTCGTCACCACATAAATCATTCCCTACATTGACATACCCGTAATGTTTTTTTCCTACAATTTCTGCCTCTTCTCTGATTTTGATTTCATCAAAAGTGAGATTAACATAAACCTTTTCTTTCTTAGCAATTTCTGAAATTGTGTTAAGTGATTCTTTTGTGAACCCTGGCTCGCAATCTAAACGCGAATACCAGTTTCGCAAAGTGTTCACATGTCGTAAACATAAATCGAATTTATCTCTAATATAAATGTAACTTCTTGGGCTCTAAAAATGAATCGTTAAAGCCAATTTCTTAAGCTCTTCGTCGTACTCAGCAGTGTGATTAACTTTTCCTGTTGCTCTCCCATTTAGTTTGTTGACTAACCTTTGCAGTAAATTATTTGTGCATGCGACTTCAACATCTTTGCGATGATTTTGAAGCCCTGGCCTATTATTTAATTCTCTCACTACTTCCTGCAAATTTGTAAGCCGTTTGGTCATCCTTTTGCCTTTTGCCTTTAAATTTCTTATAACCCTATTTTTTTCTAGAATTTTTCCCTTAAGACGTATGTTTTTATGTATCAATTTTTTTTTCCTCGGAGACAGTACAACATTTGATGCTCCAGGCGTTGGGTCTGCAAGAAGAGGCGGAGTTTCTTTCTCCGGCGGATGTATAATATCTCTATGTACATATGAAGACACCGATCTTCTTTGCGGCAGTTTAATCTGTAAATAATTTGTGTAAATTTTAATGCCACATTCAGCGAGGCCTATATTTTTAGGGTTCCGTAGCCAAATGGCAAAAAATGGAACCCTTATGGATTCGTCATGTCTGTCTGTCCGTCCGTATGTCACAGCCACTTTTTCCCGAAACTATAAGAAGTATACTCTTGAAACTAGGTAGGTAGATGAATTCTGTGAACCGCATTAAGATTTTCACACAAAAATAGAAAAAAAAACAATACATTTTGAGGGTTCCCCATACTTAGAACTGAAACTCGAATTTTTCATCAAACCCATACGTGTGTGGTATCTATGGATAGGTCTTCAAAAATGATATTGAGATTTTAAAAACATTTTTATTAAACTGAATACTTTGCGTGAGAGACACTTCTAAAGTGGTAAAATGAGTGTGTGTGTCCCCCCCCCCCCCCCCCCTGTAACTTCTAAAATAAGAGAACGATAAAACTAAATAAAAATGATGTACATGCAAACTTCCACCGAAAATTGGTTTGAACGAAATCTAGTAAGTAGTTTTTTTTAATACGTCATAAATCATAAACCGCAATTTACCTTTCATTCAATCAACTCAAATATAAAAATAAAACTAAAACATTTAATTTCATAAACATAACCTTATGCATAAACCGTGAACCATTATTATCTTTTTGTACGGAACCCTCGGTGCGCGAGTCCGACTCGCACTTGGCCGCTTTTATTTTAAGTTGCAGCACCCATTATGACCATCATCACTCTCGATTGCAGGGTATATATTTTGGGATAAAATATTAGAATTATTCTATTCCAGATCACAATGTATATAATACATATATCCTAAAATTTGTACTAACACATTCAGATGTAGTGATTGAGTAATAAACATCGAAAAAAGCGATTTAGAATATAGGTAAGTAGAGTTCAACCACTTTTCCAAGAATCATGCTTACAGGTATAAACAAAGTAGGTATCGTGTCCTTCATAAGCAAACGGCGAGATTTCCTTTGTATGAAACATTTCTATTGGAAATGTTTACTACAGACAGCTGAACTCTTATTTGGAGTCCATTCTAGTCTGTTCATAATCCGTATCAATTTTTCACGTAGTGCAGAATTGCTTGGAAATCTAAAAATTAATTTAAATACATTTTGATCCACATTCTACAACAAGTAAATTAAAATAATTGGGGACTTTAAATTTGAATTTAATCTTGTGTCATAATCAACAACGCTAAAAACGACTTCAGCCATCGACTTCAGCCGCAACGGAACTAATATTCATAAAAGTCCCGCAGAACACTCCGAAGGCCGTAACCTATTAAACAAACATCCAATAACTAAATTTCATATATAGCGTACTATAAGAAAGTGCTAAACCGATTTGATGAAATTTATAGGTATGTGGCCACTATGGAAACATAAGCTGTCAAACAAAAAATAATCATTCATGTCAATAATCGGTGCAAAATTCGCAATGATAATACAAAAGAACATTAAAAACTTGTTAGAATTGAGAACCTCTTTCTTTTTGAAGTCAGTCTAAAAATTTGGTTTAACAGGTGTGAAAAACATTTTTTATTTTCTATGTTGACCGAATGTCTATATCAGCAAAACACTATGTAAAACACTATGGCTTGTTAGTTATCTTATAGACAGTCGACACTCGTGACGTTATTACTTTGTCAATCCCTAGCGTAATCTAACATTTTACTATTTTACACAAAATATGCCATTTTTCTTCGTGTATATTATAAATATGATTAAATAATGCAAGGAAAAGCAATTTACTATAGTTAATATTGTTATCTTAGTCGATTAAACATAGGCATTTGATAAAATATAGTAACAAAGATTTTAGTAACGATTACGTATTTACCTGTGAAACTTGTATTTATTTGGGTTATTTCGTCTTGTCATATCACAACTACTTACGGAACAAGACACCATGACTACAAAACACAAGTTTTACGTGAAAATTGGTATGATTCTTAATTATTTCACCAAAACTATGTTGACAGAAAAGCAAGGCGGGTCACTATGGAGTTATCTTCGAAAAAATAATGACATATCAGAGCTCTGTTGTCTATCTCTTTCTCTCACGGGCAACTAGGGTGCTGATTTCTCATTCTCTCGCTTTGTTGGTCTTTAGCCGTAAGGCGCGATTCAAAGTCTTTGGATTTACCCGAGTTTGAAGTTAAGGGGCTACTTCGTCATTCGTAAATCACGCCCCAAACGCGGTGCCAGCCGATAAGCGTGATTTGTAATAAGGGACGCATTTATTGCTCGCGCGCATGCGTAAGCGCCAGATGTAAAAGTACCATGAAATCCAAGATATTATTATGTTTTGTTAACATTTAAGTTAATCACTTAAAAAATAAAGGGAAGAATGTCATTTTAACATAATTTAGCCGTTTATTAATCTGTCGTTTGTACAAACTAGACAAAAAACGGGAAATGAAGACGCGTTTTCGGATAACTTTTCTATCGAGGAAATTTTCATTAATCATGTTTCCGCGTTAATCACTGAATAGGTTATATAGTCAAGATACACATATCTGAAAACCAGCGTTATTTATATACTAGATTTGACAAAAAATGCGCTACAAAATAGCTTAAATTTTCGATGCATCCCCTTAACCGACTCATTTATAGTCACTAAAAACATGACAACGTCAGTCAGCCATCGTTATAGATGTATTACACGTGTCAAATCGTTACCAACGCAACGTCTTTCTAAAACTTGTCATTAATTGTTTATTCGACCTGCCTTAGCAACACAGCAAATACGTCTTTTCTCAAAAAACGCGATCATGACGCCGTCTATCGGGTCCAATTTTAAATCAAAACCATCTAGGGACCCACCCAAGTATACACACCCAAACTTTCATCCAAATCAGCCGTTTAGGAGGAGTAAGGTTACAAAGACACGTACAGAAGTATGATATATATAAAGATATTCATATATTATTATAAATATACACGTCGATTATGACTCGTCTATTCATTTTATAGTAGCTATAGTCTACAAAAAATATCGAAGCAAAGAGTGCGGTCTAAAAAAATATAGTGTACGGTAACTGCGTTGTCATATTTATATTATTACCTTCTTCGATGAGAGTTTTATAGCGGCAACTGTAGTTGTTTATATGTTAAAATTGTTTGTTGCTGCATTTAAATATAGTATAGGCAAATGATATCTATCATTTGCCTATACTTAATATCCACTTATCTAACCAAACCAAGTGCACGCTGAATCGCGCACGAAGACTGGTCTTTCTTAGTGGTGTGGTACGGATATTTTTATTATTTATGGTTAAAACGGTCACAGCAATACCACGTTTTGTGAAAATATCAAGTGTCGAGTGTCTTCCTATTGATACATACTGAAATACAGACTTCTGGTTACACGAGAAATTAGATCATTTTATCCACAAAGAGACAAATATTCACTGATGTCTCAGCAATCAATAAAACCGGTAGCGATCACCAAATGGTGAGAGGCACATTGAATATGAACATCCGCCTAGAAAGGTCTTGCCTAATGAAGTCTACGCTCCGACCAACTACAGCCCACATACAAAACTCCGAAGGCATTCAGCTGGAGTTGAGAAATCGCTTCGCTTGCCTGGATAATTGTGTTGACGATATAAATATCAGGTTGGTAGAAACTTTCCACGAGGTGTGGAAGAACTTCTTCAGACCCCGCCGCAAAGAAAGATCCCAAAAACTATCCGATCGTACTCTCAACCTCATGGCTGAACGACGCTCGATGACGCTGCAGACTTATGAAGACGCTGAAGCATACAGGCAGCTCAATAGGTGGATCCATCGGTCCATGCGGCACTATATTCGTCTCTTTAATACTAAAATATTTGCAAGGGACCTGTCTATGGGCAAAGACGGCAGTGTAGTGTCGACGAAGCACGACGTGTTGAGAGAGGTCGAGAGGTTCTTTGGACAGTTCTATACCTCGGCTGCCAAACCTGCTTATAACTTGGCTAAAGACCCGAAAGCCAAGCTTACCCGACACTGTACTGAAGATCGCGGACATCAGCCTGTACGAGATTAGGATGGCCCTAAAATAGCTCAACAATAACGAAGCGCCGGGTGATAACGGAATCACTTTAGAGTTTCTAAAAGCGGGTAGAACATCGGTACTTAAGGTCCTTCAGAAGCTCTTTAATACCGTACTGCTCAAGGGCATCACGCCGAAGACATGGAACGGGACTGTTGTGGTGCTATTTTTCAAGAAAGGTGATAAAATGCTGCTTAAGAATTATAGACTAATCTCGCTTCTGATTCACGTCTACAAGCTGTTTTCCAGGGTCATCATGAATCGTCTCAAGTAGTTTTGATTAATTCCAGCCTCCCGAACAAGCCGGGTTCCAAAAAGGCTTCAGCTCAGTACCATATACCACATACACACGCTGCGGCAGGTTATACAGAAAACCGCGGAGTATAATCTGCCACTTTGCTTAGCGTTTGTGCACTATGAGAAGGCCCTTGATTCCATCGAGACATGGGGAGTACTGCAGTCGCTCCACCGATGCCGGATTGACTGTCGGTATATGGAGGTGCTAAGGAGTGTGTACAACAACGCCAGTATGTCGGTCCGAGTACAAGACAGGATTACGGAGGCGATCCCATTGCAGAGAGGTGTGAGGCAGCTCAGAGTCACTCAGCGAGCTATGGAAAGGGCTCTATGCTCCGGGATCTCTCTACGAAACCGAATCAGAAATAAGGACATTCTTAGACGAACCAAGGTCACCGACATAGCAAACAGGGTAAGCAAACTAAAGTGACAATGGGCAGGGCACACAGTTCGAAGAGCCGATGGCCATTAGGGCAGAAAAGTTCTCGAGTGGATACCGCGTACCGGCAAGTGCAGCGTGGGAAGGCCACCCGGATAGTGGTCGGACGACCTGGCTAGGGTTGCAGGGACTCGCTGGATGCGGGTTGCCTCTATCCGGCCCATGTGGAAATCTATTGAGAAAGCCTGTGTCTAGCAGTGGACGTCCCATGGCTGAAATGGTGATGATGAATGATGCTTAAGAAAAATGCTTATAACAGCGCCACCTCTTTGTTCGATCTGATACTGCTGTAAAGGAAGGAAAATCTGAATGTAACAGGTGTAATACCCTTGAAAATAAAAAATCAAAGGGTCAAAGCGGATGGATAAATTCAATGCGAATGGCACAGTGCTCCTCGCTAGTGAATGGGCACCTGAAGCAAAGCACATACGACGTGTAATCAGGAAGTACCGGGTCACAGTACAGGGTTCGAGTCCTGGTGTGACCACGTGTGAGAGCAATCGTATCTTTCTTTGCGCTTTTTGATTTGTATCTATACAGGGTGTTTGGTAACAAGATGCAAAGCCGAAAGTAGATGATAGTTTAGGCCATTTTAAACATATTAAGCCATACATGTCTTAGACAAATGTTATAATGTATTTTTCTTATATATGAGTTCTAAGATTTTTTCAGAGAAAACTCCTAGTTTTGCCGAAAAAAAGGAATAACATTTGTCTTAGACATGTCTGGCTTAAAATGTTATAAATGGCCTAAACTATCACCTACTTTCAGCTTTGCATCCTGTTACCAAACACCCTGTATGACAATAGTTAGAAACATAGTTGCTTTTCCCTTGCTAAACTTCAGAGATAAGGTGGGAGTGGGAATGCCATTTATTGCACTTTTTCCTTCCTAAATCAAAATTTTACCACGGTAAAAAAAATGTTTCGTACTGTCCAAATCAAGCTCAATCATTACTTTGAATTTTACCCATTATTTTGGTCGTTTTTTTACAGAAAATAAAAATCTTTTAATTTTTTTCGCAATATACTTGGGCTAGTCATCTTTATAATATAACTATTCTAAATTTCAAATTGATAGCATAAGCAGCTCCTGAGATGTGGCGTTTTAACAGTCGGTCTGACAGACAGACAGAGGAACACCATATGAGTTCCTTTTTTACCTTTTTGGTACGGAACCCTAAAAAGATTATTGAAAGTAAATTTAAGGAAATAAATCACTTTATTTTGCACTTTTTAGAGATTTATTTTCAGTTAGTTTTTAGTTTCTGTTAAAAAAAAAACAATATGAAATTATATTTGCGTATAAAAATGTATATATCTTGTAAAAATAATATGTTGTACTTTAATTGTAAGGTTATGTTCTCGCAGCATTTTCGCTGGAGTTCTGTAGTATGTAAGTAATAGGTACTTATGGCTCGAAACTTATGCCCTACTAAATCGAGCTTCCCGCCCCTCCCTCAGTCCCTACACTATGATCATCGATAGTTCTCAATAGAGATGCAGCGAATATTCGGCCACTATTCGGTATTGGGTGTACTCGGCTGCTTTTAACTATTCGGCCGAATACCGAATAATAGCGCAGTGTTCGGATGAATACCATATAGTAAATTAACAAGCAGTACGAACACTTTTACGTTATTGAGATTCTCTCTTACTAGAAGCAGCACAAAAAGCGCTAGAAACTCACGCATTCATTATAGAGTCCGACCGAAACTGGTTTTTATGACCGAAAGTGAAACTTAACAGAAAATTACTTATTTTTATGAATTTTATTGCACTCGATTTTAGTTTGGGAGTGGGTAATAAATAAAGTTTTAATCGTATAATCAAAAACATAAATGGAATAATAATTTTGTCATACGGATATACTCTACTATTATAAAGTTGTAAAAATAAAATCTCTGTACATTGAAGATATGAAAAAAAAATGATTGTGGCGGACTATTTGGAGGACATACAAACATTTTTTTTTATTATTTGTATGTTTGTATGTTCGTATGTGTCGTTGTGGCTTCGTCACGCCAAATCGGCTAAACGAATTTCAACTATTTTTGGTACACAGGTAGCTGGGTATTTCCAGATGGTTATAGGATACTTCTCTGAAGAAAAAATTAGGAGTTATGACTTTTTTCCCCGCGAACGAATCTGCAAAACAATTAGTTACGTAGGTAACTATCTAACTGTACTTGCTACTTGGATACCTTGCTAATCTTACTATTATAAAGTTGTAAAAATGAAATGTCTGTACATTGAAGATATTTAAAAAAATATATTGTTACGGACTTTTTGGAGTTCACTAAAACGAAAAATATTTTATTTTTATATCTCCAGATGGTTATAGGATACTTTTTATCCGACTACGCTCAAGAAAAAAAGAGAGTTATGACTTTTCCCCCTCCGCGTACGAAGTTGCGGACATCTTCTAGTAATTATTAAAATGAACTTTGAAACTCTGAATCCTAAATATTATTACCACTTATGCACTATAGTAAGTACCAAGTACCTAATTATTGTTTGTTTAGGTATAGCATTAGTGAGTGAGTTTTATTAAGGAAAATGTGTTCCAAAGCTTACCAAAAGAAAATTTTGCAATTTTCACAATTTGTATAAATTAACATAAATATTACACATAAATTATAATCATGTCTTTAGTAGCTATTTTTTTACGTTAAGTTTGCACCTCATTTGTATGCAATGCTATAGATACTTAACTCAACCGGAACCGGGTCATATAATAATGTTAGAGTAAGTGAAAGTTTGTACGGAACCCTCGGTGCGCGAGTCCGACTCGCACTTGGCCGGTTTTTATTGTAAAAGCAAGTGTGAAAGTATTTTTGTAGGTTTTCGTTCGAGATAAAAGCAAATATCTGAAAACGGTAACATTAAACCAAAATTCTGACGTCAGCAAAGCCCCCACATTCGACTCGACTTTTATGAAGTTTGATAATTTCTCAAAAAAAGTTTTAAAAAAATCGCAATTTATTTAGTATGGGGAAATAGTCATCAAAAGTAGTCTTTATTTATCAACGATGAGTATATTTTTCTATAAACGTATTTGGGCAAATCTAATAATCTTCAGAGGTACAAAATATTCCATCTCGTTAATGAAATAGTGACGTAGCGCTCGGAGCTGCGATTCGACACGTAACGTAACAATTTGGACTTCGGTCAAGGGACAGAGGCGTTGGTTCGCACCACAGATTTATAACATCGCTACTGATTTTCTTTAAAGGTACGTTTTGATTATTAAATCGCCAATTATCTATTGAAATGTTTTATCTCTAGTTCCAAACCTGGTAGTTCGACCACTATACAGCGAAGTCTGGGCTCTTTAGTTTTACTGATGACGCGAAATGCTTCCCAAAAATAAATTCATGCTCAATCTTATATTTAGCGCGCTTGCACGCACCACAACGCTTCGCCCAGTTGAGCAGAGATTTTGTACAGGTCACAGATCGTTTTCATCAAAAAACGTAAAACGAAGTTCAGTGCATCTGTAGATAGTATAAACAAAGACCAAGCATGGTGGGTCGTAGTGACAGTGCTCGGACTGAATCAAGGTAAAACCGCGGCAGTAGTCCAAAATAATTTGTTACACTGCACGCAACTTATTCACACCTATTTCTACACAAACCCACGCAAATCCAACGTGTTTTCATTTGCAGATGCTCAGTCTCAAACGAAATGTTGTGTTCTTAGTTTAACGGTGAAAAGTGAAAACTTTGCTGGGTCCGCAAACAAACTATTAACTGTGTTACTATTACATATATCAAACAATCATCTAGCAAATTGTTTTATCCAGCAAAGCTTCACTTAAATGTGTTTTGTGAATATCATTTGATCATTGTCAATTAAACATATGGAATCTGAATTGTCGCCAGATAAAGAAAAAACAGAAGCATCGCTGGAGCCAATAAATGAATACCAATGGGACGACTTACGAAGGGATCGTAAATTAGGACGTTATCCTTGGACTCATCTTCTGAAGCCGCCTTTGGAGGGCGAAATAACTGCAGAAGACGTCATAAGAGAATCAACACCCCGCAGAAGTATGTCTCGTGAATTCTCTCGATCTCGAACCCATTCACCTGTTGATAGTGGAGGTCAAAAAATTCTTAACCTAGACTCTTCACCTGGAAGTAGCCGAAAACATGGCGAAGAAGGAGAAGATGAAGGCGTGCATATTCCAAACTTTTCAAAGGAAGTATCTTTAGATTCTGAAGATGATGTCGTCAACAAGGCAGTGAATGCTTGTGTAAGTAAGCACCCAGATAGCCAATCGAGCTCTCATTTAGAGGCACCGTTAACTACTCTTAAAAATGTTTCACCCAAAGGAATATTAAAACGACGAGTGCCAGACCAGAACGCGTATATCGGAGTTACAGAAACCCGTGAAAAAACAAAGTGTTGTCATCCATTAGTTAATAAGATCAAACATTTAGCTGATAAAACTCTTAATAAACTTGAAAAGAGTGAATGCGAAAAACCACCATCACCTAAACGTAAAAGAAATAAAGAAGAGCAAGAGATAAGACAATTAAAATCTTCTCCAGGGGCTGTGCGTAGACAAAAATTCAGTGCAATTAAACTTGGCGATTCAGATGAAATGAGTAAAACAATGAGTGTCGATACTCCTCCTCCACGAAAAAAAAAAGAACATATTTACGAAGATATTGAAGAGTCAAAAAGCCAAGATCGAGAAAAATCACTTCAATTTTCTCCAGATACGGAAACAGAACGTGAAAGTAATAATAAAGAAAATGGAAGCTTCCAAGAAAGGAAGTCTGTAGCCTCCCAAGATCCTAGTTTAGTAATAGAGGATGAAGCTTCGTTGAAGTCAGGCGAACATATTATGGAAAAATTGCACCAAAAAAGAGAAATAAATAAAGAAGCTATTATTTTAGATGAAGAAATGGACCCAGAAGAGCCTAATGTCGATGAAATATTTCAAAACCAATTAGATGAGACAAGGCCTAAGAACGATTCGCCTAACATCACTATAACAGAAATTTTTGATGATGAAATTGTAGAACCTAGTGAAAAAGCTCCAGTGCCGATTGAAACTTCGCCTACCCCAAGCCCGCAAGCAATGCTGCATAAAGCAAACGGCGTTGAAATTTCTGAGAAGGAATGGTCCAAACCCTCCAGGTAACATTTTTTTGTTTACTGTAAATTGTATTTATAGTTTTTTCTGATACTGCATACGTAATTGTGACATAACAGCTGTTTCAACACATGCAAAGCGAACGCGCTAGCTTCTGCCGACTTGTTATATATAGATCCGGCCGAAACGTCTTCCTGCACATTGGTTAAGCTCTTTAAAATTGTCATCAGTGATCTGTGCTCGCGGCTGCTTTCATGCCAGTGATTAGTTCATTTACTGCCTGGCTTTCACAAACGCGTAATGAGTCACAACCGGTCATCTAATGCCGGCTTCTTTTCGGTTTTCTTAAAATCGGTGGCTAAATATGACCTGGCTACAACATTATTTCCGGTAGTTAGTAGTAATGAGTAAACTTCGGCGATGGACATCAGAGGGCGGGGCTCCTTTAGAAAAACCCGTGAGGCCTACAAGAGAGAGCAGTATCCAAGTCTATACTCCTGACGTACGCTGTGCTTGTCAGTTTTTTCAAAGTGATTCCTTACTACCTGAACGAGTTAATCCAGTTGGGACCAGGCCTACCTCGCGAGCTAGTAATTTCATTTCAAATACAAGGTAAGTCTACCGACGTAAACTTCTGGGTAGCATTGCAGTCTTTATGATTAAAATTATGAGCCAGAAAATAAAATTTCAATTCATTTTAAATGAGTTTCGCCCGGTGACTGCTGCGGCTAAAACGAGCGCCGATCGTTGGCCTAATTGTAACTCAAGATGCGTGTGTGCGTAGACTACGTTATATAAATATAACTGAACTGATTTGCGCTGAAGCTTGACTTTTGCGACTCGCCTCTTTATTGCACTTTATTACTTCTGCTATGCGAAAAATATGTTTTTGTAACGTAGTCTATAATATAATGTAAAATGTGCGAAGTGATGTTTTCTCATTAAAAATGTTTGCTAATGATATGTTTTTTTTTTCATTTTTAGTGATCACGAATATGAAATCATCGATAAACCGCCACCGAACATTGTTTACACTATGCCTAGACTTGATACCAAGCCTGCTATGGTGAAAACTGATGATGAATTATCCAGTACTACCTCTCTGGAACGTAAATATTTACAACACCCTTCTGATGAAGAAGAACAACACGAAGATAAAGAAAATGAAGGTATTCTGAATGCTGAATTACTCCAAAAGGATATCGAAGAAAGATATTTTGTTAATACCCCATCAACGATGTCACGAACTGAATGTGAAATTAGTACCAGCCAAGTGGATTCCTCTGCTTTGGAAAATTTACCTTTAAAACGTGATAGCCGACAAAACGACAGAATACAGCAACGTATTAAAGAAGGTGCTGGAAAAATTAAATCACAAGCTGGAAAACTGAAAACCAAACTACAAAGTATGAAAATGCCAGACAAACCAAAAATCAACTTGCCGGAACGACCGAAATTTAAAATGCCTGAACGTCCTAAGTTTACACTACCCGATAGACACAAATTTACTTTACCTGATAAAAGAAAGTTCAGTCTGCCTGATCGGCCACGGTTTAAAAAAATAAACCTTTCTGAAAAATTATCTTTCGGAGACAAAAAGAAATTTACGTTGCCAGAAAGGCCGAAATTCAATGTTCCCGACTTTGCAAAATTAAAAATGCCTGAGAGGACGAAAATCAATTTTCCAAGTTTAGGAAGAAAAAAATCGAATAAACTTGAAGAATCGAATATAGCTGGGTCGAGTCCAGACGTCAGAAAAGTAGCTCCTCCAGTTGAGTTCGAGGCCAAGACATATCCCAGGTTATTTAATAGGAAAAAGAAATCCGATCTTCCTAAAACATCATCTTCTCCAAATTTAGATAGAGAAGAAACTCCCCCTGCTACTTTTACATTTACTCGAATGAAGAAACAGACGACAGAACCTTCATCGTATATTCCAGATAGTCCAAGCGAACCACGAGAATACGGCAACACTGACAGTTTTGATGCAGAGGTGGATGAAAGGCGACAGTTTGAAGACATGTACGACTTTGATAAATTAGATTCCCAGTATCTCCAAGATGAAAGAGAACTATCGCACCCAAACTGTAATAATAACAAACAATTATTGAATGACCAACATTCACCGGTAAAAGAAGAATATTCTCATGTTATAAACGAAATAAACAACGACGAATTTTTTGTACGACCACGAGGAATTTCTCGTGAAAATATTCAAGTAAGAGAATACTTGAGTGACGAAATACGACAGGCATTTAAAATCCCGAAAAACGCCCTTGCTTTGATGGGAAGTCACTCCGGTGTTAACGATGAAAATATGTATGCTAATGAACCAGAAGCTGACCCGGAGCTTATGCTAGATGATAATGTGCGCTATTCAACCGAAGATATAAATGATAGAGATGACGGTTACTACACATTCCCACCTGTACGTCCGTCACGAGCTAAGAGAAAGAAAAAGGAGGAAGAAATAGAAACAGTTGAATACATAGATGAAAACTTAGATACTGAAATGCAATTCAGTGACATTGATTTAGGTATAACTGAAGATCGAGCTCAACTTCAGCATTCAACTGATAATATTAAGAATGATAAAATGGACGAAATCGACGTCCAGCTAGATTTCTGCCCTTCGAATGATTTGCGGTCTATTCACGAATATGCCAATGATGACATGATAGAATATCCTGATGATATGCCTATCCAGTCACAGACTCTGCCAATGCCACCGCAACGGAAAAAGAAATTCGGCAAGAAGGGCTTTAGACATTCATCACTGAATGATTTTAAAGATATTCCAGCATCCGAATTGTGGGAAAATTCTCCTGAACAAAAAGAAGACGTAAGTATTTGAAGAATGTAGAAGCACGACGTGTTTATATTATCGTAACCTATAATACCGCATATTATCTCAAAATAACAATAAGGTACATGCATGATTTTTTATGGCTTTTCTTAACAAAATATCAAAGTATCGTAAAAACGATTTCAGAAACTGAAATTAAAATTAATATCGGCCAAGAAATACGCATGATATGGCCATATTAAACTGCTAATTAGATAGCGATATGACAGAGAGATCCGACATGTACGGTTACGTCATAGTGCACTCCGGTCATATAAACTCCATATTAATAGCTAGAAAGAGATAGAGGGAAAAGCTTCCGAAACGTCGGGAACTCAAATGAGATAATATACGCGATATAATCCGTTAAATTGTTTTATTTAAATGGGGTTATATGTTGGTTATTTTTATAGTTATTCGAAAAAATATTGTTGCCTACTCTTTGTTACTTGAATGTGCTTTTAATAAAATAAAAACAAAAATGCATGCATATTCCCTATTGTTCTATATATATAATTGACGTCTCTGAAACTACTCTAAACATTACTTGGTTTCTTTTAATCAGCTCTAAACATTATGATGACTGCTGAAGTGTTTATTTACCAAACGACCAAATCTCAAGCCTAGGATATTAACTATATCCATACTAATATTATAAATGCGAAAGTGTGTCTGTCTGTCTGTATGTCTGTCTGTCTGTTACCTCTTCACGCCTAAAGCGCTGAACCGATTTGGATGAAATTTGGTATGGAGATAGTTTGAGTCTCGGGAAAGGATATAGGCTACTTTATATCCCGGAAAAATACCCTTACCCGCGATAAACGAATTTAAGGCGGACGAAGTCGCGGGCAGAAGCTAGTATTCAATATACTACTAATGGAAGGCGCTCGTAACTTCATAAACCCTCTTTTTTCTTCAGCGTATTTGGGTAAAAAGTATCCTATAATAATCTGGAGATACCCAGCTACCCGTATACCATAAACAGTTAAAATCGATTTAGCAGATTTTGCGCAATGAAGCCGCTACGACACATACAAAACACCGAAAAAAAAATTAATTATAGGTTCACTGAAGCGAAAAAAATATTTTTCGCTTCACTGAACTCCAAACAGTCCGTTACAGTAGTTTTTTTTTATATCTTCAATGTACAGACATCATTTTTACAACTTTATTATAATAGTAAGTATAAATTATTCAACTTGGCAAGTTTGACACAGTATTTAAATATTACGATTTATTTATTACTAAATACTTAGAAGGCTTCGTTCGCGGAGGAGTTATAACATAACCCCTCTTTTTTTGCTTTAGCGTAGTCAAGTAAAAAGTGTCCTATAACCATCTGGAGATACCCAGCTATCCGTGTTAGCGTGTCATTTTTACAACTTTATAATAGTATAGATAGATTAGAAGGCGCCCGCAACTTTGTTCGCAGAGGAGAAAAAGCCATAACCCCTCTTTTTCGGCAGCATAGTCGGGTAAAAAGTATCCTATAACCATCTGTGGATACCCAACTAGTCCAGCTACCCGTGTATCAAAAATAGTTGAATTCTTATAAACAAAGATCAAAAACAAATGAAAAAAATGTTCGACGATACTGGACTTGAACCAGTGCCTTGAGCCAGCACGCTCTACCATCTGAGCTAATCGTCCATACCAGGAGACGACGAATTTTGTCATCTGTTCTTGCTTATGGATTTCTGTATGGAGCATCCGACTCTTTAGCCGTTACACTAATAAATTGCAAACATTGCGATTATTATCATGATATTTGTAAAACAAAAAGTATAGTTGAATTCGGTTTAGCCGATTTGGCGTGATGAAGTCACATCGACACATACGAACATACCAACATACAAAAATCCAAAAAAAATATATTTTCGATTTAGGCACCTCCAAATAGTCCGTGACAATATATATTTTATAAATATTTTCAATGTACAGACATTTCATTTTTACAATTTTATAATAGTATAGATTAGCTGTTTACAAACTAAATGCAACTGTACTAGGTATGTTTCTTTGTTCAATTATAATATCGTTAAATTGTAGTTTTAAAGCGCCATCTTGTTTCATCATGATAGCTCCTTGCGGACGGAGCACGATCCAAAGTATAGCAAGTGACAGTCCTCTTGTTGTAATGCTCCTTGGCACAGATGTAACTCACATAACATTGGCATTTTTCCAGCACATTATTCCCAGCTATATCTGACATTGTATTTTCGGAATACAGTCTTGTTCCGATGCTTAACCTATTTAACCGGTACTAACAACAATTATTTTTATAGCCGCAGCATGACTTTGACAGATTCATATTTTGATGGCAAACAAAACAATTATTGTACTTGTATTTGTAATATACTAGCTTCTACCCGCGACTTTGTCCGCCTTAAATTCGTTAATCGCGGATAAGGGTATTTTTCCAGGATAAAAAGTAGCCTATGTTCTTCCCCGGGACTATCTCCATACCAAATTTCATCCAAATCGATTTAGCGGTTTAAGCGTGAAGAGTTAATAGACAGACAGACAGACAGACAGACAGACACACTTTCGCATTTATAATATTAGTATGGATGTATTAATTTTAACATACAAAATACAAAAGAATCGTACCCCGCGATGTACAACGCCAATGTACAAAATTTGGTACCATAAAAGTCCTGATCACATTTTAGAACGTGCTGTTTTAGTGTTTATGAATTGCACTATAATGGTGTAGTAAACCTTTACCTTGCCCCAATAGGCATGATGACTGGCTAGATGAAAATCAAAATTGTAGTTTTTCCGTCACTAGATATTAACAATATATTGGAAAGGTATTTTTTGCTTTTTCAAAATGATAAAATAATAATCAGATAAATGGCATTTAAGTTTAGGAGCGGGGGCTCGTGACGTCACTCCTAAGTAAAAATGTCGTGTGACGTCACTCCTAAGTATAAATTTTACTTAGGAGTGACGTCACACGACATTTTTATTTTATGTAAGTATCGCCTTTATTTTTCGATTACTTATGTAGAAAAAGAAAAAATACGTGTCCAATATTTTTCATTAATCTACATGACACTTATTAATGTTCAGTCATCATCCCTATTAGGCCCTAGGGGGTGATTGCCTAACAAAATTTTGACAATTGATTCTGATTCAGAGCGTCAAACGCGTTAGTCAATAGGGGGGCAGGGGGCAGGACTTATCACTGATTTATTCTATTATCATTACATAAATGGCGGCAACATTAAGGGGCCCCAAGCGTAAATTTACGAATTTTTCATGGTTTTTGTTTTGTATCTTGTCCCTGGAATGGCCAAACTTATTTTCGGAATATGGTTTATATTATAGTTCAGTTTCTATTTAACACTTTCTTGCATTCGAAAATTAGAATATATTTCTATCTAATTAATTATGAATTCTTACAGAGAGATCTATAAAAATAAACATTTGCTTATCTGGTCTCTCAATAAACCTTTGATAGACTCAAAACTTATGCCTAATTGTTCATTAAGAGAAGACCTCACTTGCTACGCAAGCATTTTCTTTAAAAAAAGTGGCAAGAACTGGTTTTTCATCGAAAAATAACAAAGTTTGATGGCATTTATCCTGTTTTCGGTGATTCTTGAAGATAAACTGAAACAGTATATTGGTAAATACGGTCGCTGTCAACATGATAAGATATATGCAACACAGAAAGCGAAGAGCTAGAGATCGAAGGTCATTCACAGCTGTCAGCCCTTAATGTCACAATTTGCAATTATAAAAGTAACCAAAACATGTTTATAGTGCTATTTTGCACCGTAAACGATTCCAGTGATCTTTTTTATTACACCTGCTTGTCCGTTATTTTGTTAACAAATATCGCCAAGTCATTTATAGGTAGTTCCACGAGAGTTGAAGTGAATGATTACACATACAGCTACATGAAGTACTGATTGCAAAAAAAGAAAAAAGCGAATGAATGAAATGAGTGAGTGAATGTAAAGAAAAACGCTCAATTAGCTATGTTTTTTATATGTATTAAAAGCAGTAAAAATGAAAATAAAATGATTTTATAAACCATCGTCACTTGGCATATCTTTATCTGATTCGTTAAAATTGATTACAAGATTATGGTTTTCGGTTAAATCGTCAATCCTAACGTTCCATTATGTGGTATCCTTCTTCTTTTTTTGGTTTCTACGATTAATATTATATTCATATGCCTTATTAATATTTTACACATATCCGACCTTTATTTATTCATATAAATAATTTATTTAAATAAAATCAGCAAACTCTTTTATCTTCTGTTTTGTTTGAAGTCCATGAATTAATATATGTAGTATTATAATACTTAACAAAACAGTTAAAAGAAAGTTATTGATCTATCTTACATTTTTTTTACTGTTGGACTTGCTATCGGTACAATATAAGAACACTAATTTCAAAATCCAGCTGTCATTCATTACATGACAGTGCTATAGTGTGCGTGACCTCAACTCACGTGAAACAGGCTATAGGTATATGCTTTATTTCATTCGCCATTTTTGCTTAAAGTGACATATGTTATGTAAGTAATAAAAGGACATAGGTACTAAAAAACATTCGTAATACTACTCATAACTTACGTGTTTTGATGAAATTTAAATTAATAAAGAAGAACTTGTCCGTACTGCGGCTGCTATAAGTAGTACACATAGGCTCAAGCCGTGCTGCTAATGTTCTATCACGGTAGAAAACAGCAGCCATATTTTAACGGATTAGGGTTCCGTTGTACGAATATAAAATAGGTTAAAATATATTTCTATGAATGGAGTTGTATAAAATGCACACTAGGGCACGATTTGGGATATGGTAAATAAGTACCTAGAAAACATAACGGTGTTACCACACCGATCATGATTTTTTTTATCGCTTTTCAAAATACCGTAAAAACAATTTCAAAATGTGAAATTAAAATTTAAATCGTCCAAGAAATACGCAAGATATAGGCATTTTAAACTACTAATTAGACAGAGAGTTCCGACGTGCACTGTTACGTCATGGTGCACTCCGGCCATATAAACTCCATATTAAATTCTCTTTTGCTAGAAAGAGATAGAATGAAATGTTTGATGGCTTATATCTTGGTTATTTTTATAGTTATTAGAAAAAATATTTTGGTCTACTGTTTGTTACATGAACGAGCTTTTAATAATAATAATTAAATTCATGAATATTCCCTATTCTAAGTCTGTTGCATTTTCTTGTCGGGAGTATATCCCGATCACAAAAGGAGGTAGCTAGGGCAATTCATAAATATAACACAAAAATCGCCCATTTTTTTATTTGAGCTGTGATAAAGGGATTATTGTTCTCACTCTCAAATTCATCATCCTTATTGCTGGCTTGACAAGAAAGAACATTATTGCTACAGCCCTATTGTGGTACAAAACAAATATTTTGTGCAGAACCTAGTGCTATATTTTCTGGACCCGCTTGACCAGTATGAAACCTTTTATGTAATACTAGTGATATACTTGATACTGAAAAGCTATTATAGATGTAATTAGTCCAATAATTATTATAAGCTGTTCAGTATCAAGTATATCACTAATATTTCATAAAAGGTTTCGTACTGGTCAAGCGGGTCCAGAAAATATAGCACTATCTATAAATAGAAGATATTACACTATTTAGAATTTAGCAACTGAATCAGGTAACTTAAGTTACTACTTGATACTATAAAAGAGTTTCCATGACTTTTATATAACTCTAGCCCCATAACGATGTTGAGGGAGCTTTTAAGAAGCTAAAACATGACGTAATGGTAGTGCAAAGTCCTTTTATAGTGCAGATTATTCTGTAATTATGTTTTCATTAGTGCTTCAATACTAGTACTACAGATTATATACAAGTTACTACGTAACAGATATACCAGTTGTATGGACGGAGAGCGTTCTCACCGATATTGATGCCTACCGCTCTTATTGGACGCGAGTGACGCACGTCATTGGAATGTGCGCTAGAGTCGCCTCCGATATGTAAACGCTAGTTTTTCTCGCGCCTTCGCTCATTTGGTGTTTTAGGTATTCAGGGTCAAGGTGATTCCACAAAACAAACAACTAATTGAATTAGTAATTGTTAATTAGGCTGATTTTATGAGGTACTAGAAGGTGCCCGCAACTTCGTTCGCGGAGGAGAAAGAGTCATAACCCATCTTTTTTGCTCCATCGATGTCGGGTAAAATGTATCCAATAACCATATGTAGATACCCAGCTACCCGTGTACCAAACATAGTTGAAATCCGTTTAGCCGATTTGGCGTGATGAAGCCACAACGTAATATATGTAGATACGTAAACATACAAAAAATCCAATATAATATTTTTTGATTTAGTGACCTCCAAGTAGTCAGTTATAATCATTTTTTTTAATGCTAATGGGGTCGCAATGCTAACCTAACCATTGTCCTGTTGAAGACGCTTCTGCCCTGACTCATCTTACTCACTTACAAAGTAGATTATTGAAATACTGTGACTGTGCCTGCAACTTCGGTCGCAGAAGAGGAAAAAGTCATAACCCTCTTTTTCACGGGTCGTGTACCAAACATAGTTGGAATCTGTTAAGCCGTTTTGGCGTGATAAAGACACAACGATACATACAAACATACAAAAAAAATATTTCTCGATTCATTGACCTTCAAATAGTCCATGTCACTTTTTTTAAATATCTTCAAGGTACAGATAGATATTTCTCTTTTACAACTTTATAATAGTACACATATATAATATATACTAGAAGGAGCCCGCAACTTCGTCAGCAGAGGAGTAATAAATCATAACGCTCGCTCTTTTTTCTACTATACCTAATAACGTTATGCATATTTCAAATATTTAAATTCATTATTATGTCCTTTTATTACTAGGCCAATTCAGTGTTCTGCACAATTATGTTATGCCGTGTCTTTAATGCGGATTCATGATGTGACAACTAAACCTAAATTATTCACGTATTATTAACATTACATATAACTGATTACAGTAAACAGATACGAATATGTAAACAATTAATCCTATCAATATATAAATCGGGACCTATTCCTGTGTTTTCAGATAATCGTGTATAGAACAGAGCACGCATACGTTGTTCCTCAAACCGAGACCACTGCAACAGAGCACAGCCCGCTACCACCGCGACGCAATCGATCGAGAAGTTCTCGGGGAACATCTCTTTGTGACGACGATCGCACATCTCATGGAGCTGAATCATTAACGATGGACACACATCTGCCTCCCATTGATTACATCGAATCTGATAAGCACTCGCGTCACGAAAGCCCTGGCTACGCGACTGTTGATAAAACTGCGTATGCCTCGGATAAAGGTATTCGAAGATCCCAAAGTAAAACTCCACCCGTGAGACGTCGTAAAAGTAATAGTTCGGAAAGAAAATATTACACAGTTCAACCTGTAAGCAAAAGCTTACCTGATCGTCCGCCGCGAAAAAAATCCTCCACGAGTCTTATGACTTTGGACAGTTTTTCCAAGCGTTCAATTAGTGGTGATTTTACACAGTATGTTGAGATTGATGAACCACAACTTGATGAAGTCCACAAAGACTTAAACTCCGGTGAAGTAGTTCAGAAAATGAAAGACAGACCACTGCCACCACCGCCCAGGCCACCAAGGGGACCAAAACGAAGAAAAAGTGATAAAAATATCTTTGACTATCAGACTGAAAGAAGCGATGGCGTCGCTTTAGAAAGACCTTTTAAACATACTGATGATGATCAGAAAACAGACGATGTGGTAGAAATTGAAGTGTCTACTCAAACAGACCCACTTCCTGATGATGTCGATTTTGAATTAGGTATGGAAGAAAATTTAGATTTTTCTATGTCCAGTTCTTTAAGAGATATTGTTAATGAGGAACCATACAGAAGTAAATCACACAGTAAAATAGGCGAAAGTCCTAGAATTTCTCGCCCAACGTCTAGATCTGAGAAATCTTTTAAGCTTTCAGACCCAAAAATTTCGGAACTGTCTAAGCCGAATATTGGTCGTACATCCCCCACGGTGATTCTGGTAGAGAGACGCGTTTCAAGTCCAACCAGAATCAATGAACGTGATGAGATGCTAACAGAAGCATCTTTGACGGTACAACATATTGACATCGATGAAACTCAAATCCCCGACGTACCCCCACTTCCAAGACCAAAAAGTGTGACAAATGTTAGTTCTAGCCATCGAAAAATTATTTCTTCAAGTGATGATCAAGCTCTTGAAAGAGTTACTGAAACTAGTAGAGATGTTCAATTAGATAACCTAGTAACCCAGCGATTACAGGTAAGAGACTTAGATGTGGGTCGGCTCAATGTTTCGGAACTGCAAGCTAGTAAGATTTTAGTATCAGACATAGAAGGCATGACATTACAAGTAACTGAGTTAGATTCAAAATCTGGCCATATTTCGGTAAGTGGGATTGAATTTTCACAATCAGTAATTGATGAAATAGTTAAAAAGTTTGCTGAAATTACAACGAGCACAGTTGCAACACCACCACAGCAGGAATTAGCGAGACCAATAAGCAGAGAAGAACAAACGCAAACTGATCAACCTGCAACGGATACTATCAAATCAGAGACAAAATCTACACTTGAACTTGAATCCAATCAGCCTGCCTCTCTTCTGCCGCCAACAGCGCCTGCTCCAATCAAAACTTCAAATGAAGAAGAAACACTTCCTCCGCCTCAAAGGCCTCCGCCGCCAGATCTTACCCCCCTATTGTATTCATATCTTCAGGATATTACAATGCCCCCAACATCTTATTATCACAGGCCTACCTCGTTGAGGGAGAGACCTTTTACAGAATTCCACGATACGCAACATCAATCGCCGCCACCGCCGACGCGGCGCGCGAAGCGCAGACCTGCCGCTCCGCATTCAGAGTCCAGCTCCGACGAAGCTCTGGCAAGACCGTCGCCACGACGTGCGCCGGGACCAGTGAGAGCCCACGAACCGACAATCACTGAAGCCGGAGCTCATTTTCTACGTGTTTGCCATAACTCTATTTCAAGAACTATAAGAAGTATATTTAATTCCTTCGTCTCGTACATTAGTGGTACTGAAGATAAGAAGGATGTACAAATGGCCCTGGTTATATTTTTAGTGCTGATTGCTGGTTTGATCATGTTTGGTCTCAGTGATAGTCGCGCAATTCATCATCACCATTGGGAGTTTTTCAATCCTCCTGATGGAAAACAGTAATTTATAGACTAACAGATGCATAACACTTTATGATTAATGGCTAAGCAACACCGGCTGCGGGCGCAGCACGTGCACGTGCGCGTGTGCGTGGTGTGTGCGTTGTAAAGTACCCATAAGAGATGACACACCGCTGCGCACGTGCACGCCACGCAAGCGGTGTGCCATCTACTATGAGATTTCATACGATACAACGCGCACGCCACGCACACGCGCACGTGCCCTTGCTGCGTACGCATCTGGTGTGTTTCGGCCTTAAGATAAAGAGGTTTCCGATAACTATATAATGACGTAGCATTTCGTGCAAATCAGACTTTCCACTACTTACACATACTTATCCGAACGATTTTTAGCATTATTTATTTATATTAAGGTTCAGATTAAAATACTCGTTTTGTTTGTCCATGTTAAGATTTTAATTACCATGCGGTAGCACAGAATTACCTAGCTATTATAATCGGTAGGTTATGGAATTGGAATTTTCGTGATGCAATTGAGTTATTGAATTGGCACCCATTAACTACTTAGTCTAATCTAGATCACACTGCACTCGTTTACTGATCCACATTGACAGTCAATATTTAATTACTGGGGATTTAGGTAATATTAATCGTTTCTTTATATTTTTATAAAATTCTACTAACAACGGCAAAGAGCAAATAAAAATGGGGTTTCTTGTAATTATATCGTTCGATTTGAATAGCTATTTTTCATTTTTAATAATACTAAAAAGAGTGTCTGTGGCGCGTGACTTATCTTAACTTTGCAGTAGGCCACAACAAGTTCATTACACTTTTTTGACAAGCGGAGCACGAGTTAGTACCCACTTTAGGTAGGTATTTTCTAATGTATTAAGTAAATCTGCGCCATTGTTACGAAATGCACAAAAAGTGAACTATTTTCTTCATCTCATGCAAAGTTGACTCAATTTAAGCAATGAATCCTATACATTGTCGTCTAAGTACAATTAATTGTTTATTGGTGTAAGAGTAGTGTGTCGGCTGATGTTTCTGCATTTGTTAAGTTCTTTTTCAATGTGTATTTTAAAAAAAAGCAATAAAGTTTATTATTTACTGGATAGTAGCAATTTATTTTCTACTTGATTATAAATAAAGAATTTAGTTTCTATTATTAATGAAGTCTAGTGTACCTATGATTGGCCGCATTTATACATCGAGAAATAATAGATAAGGCATCTGTCTCCCTCGCACTCACATGCTTTTCAGAAAGTAACAGATGCTTGATCATTTATCTATCGTGCAATCAACGCTACCAACATAGGCTCTCAATCAAGGGAATAGACCTGGGTGGTTATTGCCTAACAAAAGTTTGACAATTCGTATCCGAATCAACTATCATAGCCCATACAAAATCATGACACTTTATTTTGATTGCGAGCGTGAAACGCGTTCGGCAGTAGGGGGGCCGGTCACAATACCTAATGTTTCAACGTCACGGCAGCGCATTGAAGAGAGAGAATTCGCTGCGCCGCGCCGCTGGTCCCATGTCGTCATGGCCGTTCCGATAGTGTTCCGTAGAGGCCTTGCTCCTTGCTCCAAAACATCATGAGGTAATACTTAATTCCTCTCGAACAGAAATAATCGTTGCAAGTGCAATAAATAAGACTTCCGTCTCACTATCGTTTTTGAGTTATTGCCGAAAAACTGCGCTTCTCAGTAAAACGATGTAAGTGCCACGAAGATACGCTCTTTTGCAAGGCCACTTTTTACATCGTATTTTTTTCATCTGTAGTTCTTTTCTTTGTAGACCGGTACGTCACCCTGCACTAAGCATGGTCCGACATGCTATTGGCTTTTTAGGGGTCCGTAGCCAAAATGGCAAAAACGGAACCCTTATAGTTTCGTCATGTCCGTCCGTCCGTCCGTCGGTCCGTCCGTATGTTGTGACATTCTGGCATTTTACTCAAAAACTATAAGATTTAAATTGATGAAATTTGGAATATCGGTGTCTTGTGTAAACCGCTATTTGGTTTGATAGTTAAATAAAAAATACATATTTCTAGGGGGGGGCACTCCATACATGTAACTGAAACTGAAAAGAATCTTTTCAGTAAATATCAATGTGTGGCACATCATTCAACAGTTACTCTAAAAACAATATAAGGTTTTAAAAAAAAAATTGATTCTGTGAATATTTTCGGAAATTTTCGCTCCGAAAGTAGCAAAAATTGTGTCCCCTCCCCTGTATTTTGTAAACGATATGCTCAAAAAATATGAAATAATTTACAAGTTTAGCTTAATAATACTTCCAACGAAAATTGTATTCAACATGATCGGACATACCGTTTTTAAGTTATTGCCAAAAAACTGCGCTTCTCAGCAAAAGGATGTAAGTGCCGGGGAGATACTCTCTTTTGTTAGTGTTTTTTTTCATATATTTTTTTTTTATCTGTAGTGTATTTTTTTGTATAAAAGTCTGCGGAATCCTACATTGAGTATGGTCCTACATGCTCTTGGCCGGTTTTTTTACCACTTGTTTCGTAGCTACTTCAGCTGCGAGCTCTTAATATTGCTAGAAAATATATCAAAAAATTAATATGTCAATCAATCGGTAAGTCCGTAAAAATGTAAAGGTATCCCGAGGAAAAGTATTTAGGTACCAAGTTACAACCAACTGCGTTGTGGATATAGGTAGTTATATTCATTTAATAGGTGTTATTTATAAAGAGACGCCCCTGAAACTATGCCAAGAAGCGCAGGCACTATGACCTAGCCCACGTTAAAGCAACGAGAATTTGATAGGTCAACAGGGGATCCTCTTTACTCCGCACAAAACCTACTGATTCTGAGGGGCTCAATTATTATATGTTTGATCAGTAATATTGAAAGTAGGTAACTAAGTTTTCAAAGATTTTTTATCATGAAATTACTTATCAAAGGTAAAGGCTTCCTATACGTTAACATTTTACAATTTTTGGTATTCTTCTGACTGTGTATGAATTGCCCGGCATCAGCATAATTAAACAAAATGTAAGGTATAAGAACTGAAAAAAAATATACTAGGTAAGTAAAAATCTATCCAGGAATTGCAAGAATCACGTGTATAACTAACATTAAATGGCAGACAAATTAAGCAGCTCCTTTTTTGAAATTCATGTAATGGTTCAAATAAGAAATATTGAATCCCTAACGCGCCTTTATTAAGTCTCATCTCACTCATCTATTGTTAGGTCAGATGGGATATGATGATTGATGATGTGCCAACGAGAACAGGTGCACCAATGAATAACTTTGTTCAAATAATCTAGGTAACTATTTGTATCATATTGATGTGTAGTTGTATTGTCATAGAAGGGGGTAACACTTATTTGGGTACTTTTAAACTACCTCACGTAGCTAAGTGAACAAGGCGGAATATATTTTTATTTGAGTTATTAATACCGTGGCCTAGTTCAATGATTATTACGAGTAGGTGTCTACAGACGAAATATTTAATGGTTATGCCACCGAGTGGTTAGGAAACCTATCCTTTCTATAACAAGATCTAAGTACGTACGAACTGGTGATTTGATATTCTCTCTTTATCTACACATATAAAAGAAGAAGTCCTGACTGAATGACTGACTGTATGACTCACTGACTCATCAACGCACAGACGAAACCAGTAACGCTAGAGAATTGGTTTTTGCACAGTCGGTTACACTTAAAACGTAGGCAAGGGATAAGAAAGCATTTTTCGAAATTAAGACAAGGGCTGAAAGTTTGTATGGGAAACGTAAATTCTTTGGACTTAGACACTTGAAACTTCGCAAATATTCTGTGTTTAAAATCAAAAAACTTAAATCCTTGGTTTTTTGAAATTTATCCCCTAAAAGGGTAAAACAAGATCATTAAACGGAAAATCTTTAGACTTACCTCGTGTGTTCATAAGTTTTGAGACGATTTTTGACAGCCTAATAAAAAAAAGTTGCACTGGCAACCTGATAAAAATCTTTTTAAATTTTAAATTTAGAATGTTATAATATAATAAATCAGAAAAAGTAAATTAGAAAATTATTTTTCATTTTTTGTTGAAATTGCGGGAACGAAAGGTTTGCGTTCAACAGTGATTTCTCTGCATAAAAGTGGAAAAAAACCTGACTGACCAAATGTCTTGGAGCCAGCTGTAATTTTGTTCACTACACATTGAAACGGTACAGGGAGACATGTTCTCTCGATGACCGCCCGAGAAGTGGCCGCCCTCGCACGGCTAGAACGACAGCTAACATCATGTTGATCAGGGAACGGCTTCGCCGAAATCCCTGTCGGGCTCAAAAGAAGATAGCTCTACAAACCAATATTTCCAGAATATCGGTGAACCAGATATTGAATTATGATCTAAAGGTAAATGGCCTACAGTCGAAGAAAAGTTCACTACTAAATGATCGTTTAAGAAAATTAAGGCTCGCTCGATGTCGACAGTTGCTGAAGAGACACGATCCCAAAAAGATTATGTTCACTGACGAAAAAATCTTCACCGTTGAAGAAAAATTTAATCGACAAAACAATAAAGTTTATGCCAAATGCTCAAAAGAGGTCCCACCTTCTGTGCGAAATGTCCAGCGAACACATCACCCAGCTAGTGTTATGGTGTGGTGGTGTGTTTCGTACGACGGAGACGTGTGAACGGAGTTGCATTTTCGCCAACAAGGTGTTAAATTGAAGGCACAGAATTTCCAGACTGACATCTTGGAAGGTTTTGTGAAACCACTATCAAAACCTTTTTAAAAACAACTACTGGATTGTTCAACAAGATTCCGCTCCGTCACACAAGGCGAAGTCAACACAGAAGTGGCTAAAGGACAATTTACCAGGTTTCATAGGTACGGAAGAATGGCCATCATCAAGTCCAGACTTGAACCCGCTGGACTACTCATTGTGGACTGAATTGGAGCTGAGGGCCTGTCGCAAGTGTCACCCAAATTTGGAGTCTCTCAAGCGAGCCCTGAGTCGGGAAGCGAAGCGTATTCCGCTGGAAAAAAATCGTGCCGCTATTGATGAATGGCCAAACCGATTGAAGGCCTGCGTTCAGCACAATGGCGGCCATTTCAATTTTTTTTTTTCCTTATATAATGTTTTTTTTATCGTCTAAATAAATTCAATAGTATTTAAGAAAAAGCTGTTTTTGTACGTCTCAAAACTTATGATCATACGAGGTAGAAACTTTAAATTCCGCAAAAAGATGGTGTTTAAAATCAAGAAAACTAATTTCTTGATTTATCAAAATTCATTCCCTAAAGGGGTAAAACAAGTAATGAAAGTTTATATGAGGAACATTGAATTTTTAAAGTTAAAAACTTAAAACTTCGTTCGTATAAAATCACCAGAACATAATAATGTTTATGGTATCATTTGATGTGGATCTGCTTAACCAATCATGAGAATTACATTTCAATGTATTAAGAATAATAGTAGAGTAATAAGGTTATTCGTCAACAGGTGGCGCTGGTAGTACCTACCAAATCTACCAACAAGTCATTTTCTTAATTTCTTACATGTTTTAAATAATTTGTTGTACATTTTAGAAATTACAAATGACATTTGATGACGGTGATATCTTATGTTATCATTTGATTTACATGTACTGTACTCTGATTTTTAATTCAAGACCAAAATTTAACGTCAACGAGCGCACTTTTGCCGTGATCACTGCATACTGCTTTAAGTGTCAGTATTTTTATCAATTAAACTTACCCTAATATTACTGGTTGCATGATTTTTCGTTCATGTTTTTATGAATTAATGTTTATTTGTTTAAATCATCAAGATGAGAACTGTCAGATTTTGGTCTTGAATTAAAAATCAGAGTTTAGAACAGAATAAAACATAACTTCTATTTGATTTAAGTTTAGTTGTAAGGCTGTTCATTAATAGGTGGCGTTAAGTAGGTAAGAATTGAATTACTTTTTCACTTCATTTTATTAGTCTTATTTACATTACATTTGATAAATGACAAAACGTACTACTATTATGTTATCATTTGATGTAGATCTGCTAAATAACAAAACAAGATTATAATGTCGATGTTTTATAAGGAGAGTAGTTAACCTATTCGCCAACAGGTAGCGTTAGTTAGCGATACAAATAAAATTATTGTCTTATAATTATGTTTTCTTAGTAATGTTGCGAAGACCATAGCGTCATCAATCGTTGAGTAGTGTTTACTAAATCTGTATCAGTTTTTCACAATCTTAATTAAGAACCGAAAGGCCTTGTCGTAAGACAGTGGCCAATTGATCGTGAGGTCGCCGGTTCTAATCCCAGCATGTGGGAGAGCTTTTTGCAAGTTTTCTTCGGATGTTTCGATTTTAGTAAATAAGACTAAAGTTTCTAGAAAGTTTGAAGAAAAGAACATTCCGTGCCATAGAAGTTTAAAGGACAAATGTATAGGATTCGAATATGCTAGAACCTTCGACACAGCCCAATTTACTAGAAAGACGACGCTACCCAAAACAGCAGAATAACGAAAATATCACGACAAAAAGTGACAAAAGACGAGTTAAATTAACGTGTATAAAAGACGCGAACGTGGAGTAGACGCAGGCAGTGTTAAAGTGGCATGTGGCAAGTGAAGGGGAAACAAGTGGAAAGAAGAGCAAGTTAAAAGTGAAGTGATAAAAGTGAAGTAGTGGAAGTGAATTAGATAGTGTTCAGTGTCAGTGACTCAATGTGTGCTATTCACGGTGCGAAGTCTAGTATCGGTACCGGGACGCGTTTAACAGTGAATCCCTGCTATTGTAAGTCGTGAATAAACTAAAGCGGAACTGTCATGGTGTTTTAATTCTATCCTATACCCCACGCTCGTAACAGTAATATAAATGTACGAGTATGCTATAAAATTATTTAATGAACATTTGATAAACTACAAAATATTCCAATTGACTAAGGAAATTATCCATCAATCGATAGTAAAATTACGCTTTACAAAATGTATGTACAATAGTTACACTTTTACCTGAACTAACTGCCAAAACATGTCCTTATTTACACAAAATTCATAACAAATCCATATGATGGTTATACGAACGTGCAATCCTTACCCCGAAAAATGACAATGCTGCCGCTATTAATCGGTTCTCCATACAAACGTAGTTACGGTCTCATTTTAAAACGACTTGCTAGTTTGCTCTGAAACTTTGTACTTAGAATAACTTAAGGTATATGCAGGCCTGTAATTAGTTTATATAGCTTCAGTTACCTTAGTAAAAAAAATACAGTGAATTTAAGTTTTTCATACATACCTTGTTTTTGCCTTATAAACTGGAGCCATATAAACTAATTACAGGCCTAGTTAAAAGTACCTCATGTCATTGTAATGCAAAGTTTCGTTACAATCCAACACGTACTTCTAGAATGAGAACGAAACTCCGTTTATCTGGAAAGGTGAAATTGGGCCGAGCTTGAGGGCGACTCTTAATCATTTACAGTGGAAACTGGATAAGTGGAATCGCAAGGGACCGGCTGTTTAGTTCTGCTTATCCAGGTTTTCCATTTATCCAGTTTTCCACTTAACCAGGTTCAAATAAAACGTTTTCTCACTTACAGAGGCTCTCGCTAACAGAAGTTGTGGATGCTAGTAAATGTCGCTTATTGTATTACTAAATACTTTTGAATCTGACATCGCTTAATAAAAATCTATCGATTCCGTTGTACAAAGTGATGACACCGTACACTATCCCGTCGAGTTTTTAAATAGCTTAAGAGTCCCCAGTAAGCTCGGCTGAATTTCACCTTCCCATACAAACGGTGTTTCGTTCTTATTTTAAAACTACCTGTTGGATTGTAACGAAACTCTGCATACACAATGACATGAGGTATATCTAGGCTTGAAACTATTTTATATGCCTGCAGTTTATAAAACAAACGAAATAGAGCAAAAACAAGTTTTGTATGAAAAACTTAAATTCGCTGTATTTTTTTTTACTAGAGTCTGAAGCTACATAAACTAATTATTAGCATGCATTTACCTAAACTTATTCTACGTACAAAGTTTCAGAGCAAACTAGCTAGTCGTTTGAAAATGAGAGCGTAACTACGTTTCTATGGAGAACCGAACTTACTGGGGACTCTTAAACCCTTCTAGCCTTCCACCTCACATACTAATAGTTAAAGTTGGAGCACGTGTTATATTAATAAGGAATCTTAGACCGCCTAAATTATATAATGGAACTAGACTACACATAAAAGCTCTCTATATAAAAAAGTTGTGGAAGCTACTGTAATCACTGGTTGCGCTCGAGGCGAAATAGTGGTTATTCCTAGAATTCCGTTATTTCCATCAGACTTCCCATTAGAGTTCAAAATAACACAATTACCTCTTAAGTAATGCTTTGTAATGATAATTAATAAATCCCAAGGTCAGTCACTGAAAATGGCAGGCATTGATTTAAGAGAGGACTGTTTCTCTAACGGTCAATTTTACGTCGCATGCTCCAGGATGAGGTCTGCCAGCAGTCTGGTAATCTGAGCCCCCAAAAGAACGCCCATGTTGGTTATAAAGAGGTATTCCGCTAAGGTGATTTTTTTTTCCTCCATTCTGACGCGTGACTATGTCCACGTCGAGTTTTCCCTTTTATCACACAAAATTGCACCCACTGTACTATGTTTGACCGACAACAATATTTTCTTAGTGCTTAAGGGAGGGAGGGATGGACAAAGAAAGAGAGAGACAGAAAATTGGTGTCGTAGTAAAATTATGACGCCGGTTTTATTATGACGTAAACACGTAAAATTATCGTTCTGTAACCGACTTTACAGACAACCATTTTTTGCTATGCCTTAAAATACTATCCTTTTGAAACACCGAGGTACCTTCTAGACCATTTTATTTTGGCCTGTGTCGGGAACTTTTGCCTGTCTCTTCTTCATAGTCTAGCAGGCGTTCAAATGAAAAGTGCCAGTGTGTTGCCTACTTATGGAATAAAATTCAATATCCCCATTTTCTCAATCTGAATCCGTTGATCGCCGAATATATTCTGAGTATTTTTTTATAAAACATTAACAGCATCGGACAACTGACAGAAAAAGATTTCCTCATTCATATCTCTGTTTTTATCTAAAATCTACGCGGTCAAAGTCGCGGGCGGCCGCTAGTCCACCATAAACTTTAAATTTGGTTGGTCACAGGGTCTTAATAAGCACCAATCGTAACTTACTTCAAAATTATGACGAAAGACCTCAAGGCCTTAGACCTCGCATACAATATATGATACCTAAGAACTGTTCGGTCGGTTTGGCTGAAATTTCGGTAAAATATAATCTAAGTAGAACTCCGTAATCGATTATGTTAAATAAAATCGTTTACAACTTAACTTAATCGTTTATAAAAATATATATATGAAAGAATATACTTCTGAAGTTTTCCCATTGCCACTAAGTTGAAATCTGATGATGGGATCCCAGGGAAATCGAGGGCAACCCTCAAATTTTATTAGCACATATAATGTTTTTCATATATTTTCTTAAGCTATTTAAGTATTTGCATATGGTAGTCATCATCTCATCATGCTGAGCTGATGACGGAAGGTACAACTCCTTAATGGATAAAGTTAGAAGATATTTCTTAAAAACTACATGTATTATAGATAGGTAGGTATTTTGAGACTGTTAATCATATTCTTTATAGTGTGTCCCTGAGGTAGACTCCTTATCATCAAGTCAGGATCGGATGATGGAATACCAAGGAAATAGAGAGAAACCCTCAAATATTATAGGCATTAACAATGTTTTATATATATTTTTCTAAAGTTATTGAGCTATTATCGTCTGGTTGTCATCATTTCATGATATGCTGAGCTGATGATGGAAGGTACAAGTCCTTTTTAACGGTAAAGAGTTGCGAGATAATTCTTTAAATATTATGGGTAAGTTGAGACTGTTAGTCGTATTCTTTTTTAACAAGCAAGCTACTGGACTTAACCATTTTGACCTAGCCGATTCTTACAATTTAGATTTTTACTAACAATAGTCTTATATACAAATTGGTCATATTTCTTTACAATAGTCTCAATCGTTGCATTTCACGCAACGTGTTTTCGTCGTGTGGTTTCTTCAGTAACTTGTTTGGCTGTAAGACTTAGCGCAACATAGATTGGCATTTTGCGAAATTTTTCATACCTAAGTTAACCATGGCTTTGATAAGGGTGATGCCCTGGAGTTTATGTACCGTTACCCAATTAAGGATCAGCGGAAGCATCCTCCTTTCAACATCCCCATAGCCTTTAGTTGCCTGATATTATTGCAATCAGCATTATGGGACGCTTCATCCGAAGCAACAGTTTTAAATGGTTTAGTGAATTTTAAAATAGGTACAATGAATATGAATTAACCAACTTTTACATGTCTTACTTCCAAAGACACGAGATGTATGCAAACGGCCTTCTCAAAAAAATACATTTTATCACTAAAATCCATCCCAAAAAGCAAAAAATATTTTTTATTCAAAAAAACTAACTTCAAAATAAATTAAATAAGCCAAAAATAATCTTTTATAAACTGTACGGATCTCATGTGAATCACCTGTTGAAGTCGGTGCCAAACCTGAACTAAAGTTCTTTATTCAAGAAAGTAAGAATTACTTTAACTAAAAAACGCTGCAGTTCTGGCGTGCCATCTGTGTTAAAAGTAATAAAAAAATTGTTTGGCAACGACTTCAAAACGGATTCAAGTGTGATGCGTACCGTACGTTATTTTTGCATTTGTTACGAGCGTGGGGTATAAGATGGAGTTAAACACCTTGACAGTTGCACGTTAGTTTATTCAACACTTATAGTAGCAGGGATTCACTGTTAAACGCGTCTCGGTACCGATACTAGACTTCGCACCGTGTATAGCAACACACTGAGTCACTGACACTGAACACTTTCTAGTTCACATCCACTACTTCACTTTTATCACTTTACTTCTAACTTCCTCTTCTTTCCAATTGTTTCTCCTTCACTTGCCACTTTAAGACTGTAGCCTGCTTCAGTTTCACCGTCTCTCTCTTTCACCTGTTAATTTCGCTCGTCTTTTGTTACTTTTTATCGTCATATTTTCGTTATACTGCTGTTTTGAGTAGCGTCTTTCTAGTAAATTGGGCTGTATCGAAGGTTTTAAGCATATTTGAATCCCATACATTTGTCGTTTAAACTCCTATGGCACGGAATGTTCTTTTCTCACACTTACTAAAATCTAAACATCCGAAGAAAACTTGCAAATAGCTCGCCCATGCTGGGATTAGAACCGGCGACCTCACGGTCATTAAGCCACTGTCTTACGACAACAGAGCCATTCGGTTCTTAATTTAGTCTGCGAAAAACTGATACACATTTAATAAACATTACTCGACGATTGATGACGCTATGGTCTTCGCAATAGGCTTTTTAATTTATTTTGAAATCGGTTCTTTATTTTTTTATTTTTTTTACAGATCATGTAGCATAGATGTAGCAATCGAGGTTCTAGACTATTTTTTACCAACATTTCAACCCAAACGACCGAACGGTTCTTAACTCTCAACAAGATTTAACAAAACTTAATATATAGCATTTTAACCATGGTCCCTACCTCAAAAATGAATTAAGGGCTTCCAAAAATGCAATTGCTGTTTATAATTTTATCGTACCATGTTCGAAGCTGAGAAATATTTACTTCTGAATTCATTATGTGAAGGTATCATACCTTCTGTTGCGATTATTCATTGCACTGAACTTAATTGACCTTTGTTTATTAAATTATCATCCTGATTTATGTATAAATTACAATCCTACTAACACTTATCATCACGAACACAGGTAAAACATTCGAGGTCGCTCGCAAATTGTCTTGTAACAATAGGTAAACACATCCGTAGAACACATTTAACAAAGTGCATGTAATTTGGATGCGTTACTCCTATTAACATGTAATTTGAAGTAGAAGTTCGCACATTAGCTAGCTGCATTTTAGAAACGAAAATCAGATACACGTAAGTCGCTCCATCATATAATATTATCCATGTCGGTTGCCAGCGTATTTCAGATCAGCTTGACTCCTTGGCACTGCGTAGAGATATAGCCTCGCTCTGCATTTTTTATCGCTTTTATAACGGGGAGTGTTCCGAGGAATTGTTCGGGTTGATCGCAGCTGCATCTTTCCGCCATCGTCCTACGCGACAATATTTCCATCCTCACCACTTAGATGGATTTTTTCTAGAAATTACCTTCCTCGCACGACTGAACTGTGGAATAAATTGCCGCATGCAGTATTTCCGGACCGATGCGATCTTCAAACCTTCAAGAAAAGAGCGTACTCCTACCTGAAAGGCCGGCAACGCACTTGTGACTCCTCTAGTGATGCAAGTGTCTATGGACGACGGTGATCGCTTACCATCAGGCGAGTCGTCTGCCCGTTTGCCCCCTATGCCATAAAAATAAAAAATAAAAAAAAACTTTATTAATTTAGTAGTCAGACGAGTAGATGTCAAGATATGTAAAGGTATAGGTATGTAAAGTAGAAACATCACCTCGACCCACTAGCGGTTGTTATAGCGATGTAATAGCTGCCTTCACTGGAACATTGTCCACCATTATGATATCGGTAATGTACCTACCAACAGTCCAAGGATACAAGCATTACATATGCATGCAATTGTTAAGTGTAAATAACCGAGGAAACTTTGATCATACTCGTAAAGTGAAAGCGTAGTAGTACATAGGTAAATAAAGTAAGAAATAACCCGCCATGACCATGCTCAGTGTAAGTTTCCGTATCCGTTCATAAGTGCACTACAGATGAAAAAAAATCCGGTCAAGTGCGAGTCTGACTCGCGCACCGAGGGTTCCGTAAATACTTTCACTCACAGAAATATATCAAGATAGAAGGAAAGAGTGTATGAACCTCGCGTGGCGAAAATCCGTCCCGACGGCGGACTTGCTCGCCGCGAACATCAGTCTGCTCCCGACCGCGGTCTGCGTGCGACGTCAGGTTTAAAAAACAAAGTGACTCGTTGTTCAATAATTAACTGTTCAAATACTACCAATAAAGTTGACACTATTAATCGTGGTATTTCCTTTCATCGGTAGGTACTATTTGTTCCAAAATATGTGTGATTAATTTAAAAACAATTTATTTTATTATTTCCGTCAAAACAGTAGCGGGCAATTAATTGTGTGTCCAACGCTAGTTTTCCATTGCGACTTTAATTTGACAAGCTAGACTTGGCGTGTGTTCAAAACCAGCGATGTAAAAATATGCTATTCAAATTGTCGAGTTACGTTCAAGGTCGATTTCACATTTTTTCAGTCAAAAGTAAGAATAGTGCTGTACTCCAGTGGTGTAGACTGCAATTTTCTTACTCAGTTAAAATCGATTTTGAAAGCAGAGAAAATGATAATTACGTTTTGATATTATTATGTAGCTAAATAGTGTAGGTACGTAGTGCAAAGCAAATATTATACTCGTAAGCAGGTTATGGTTACTTCTATATTGCAATTTTATTTCAGTTTTCCGAATGATCCTCGTATTAAAAAAATAATGTATTGAAGTGAAGCAACTCGTCATAAAAAAATGTTTCCTACAAAAAAACAGTCGGATTTGTTCTATACATTTCCACAAAGACGCCTTTTCTGGCCCATCAAAGTACCGAAGAAGTAATCAGTGCAGCTAATCCGACTTTTCTGCTATTGTTTAGCTATTGATGTAGTGATGATGTCAAATGATGAAAAGGTATACTCCAGTCATCCTTACTTGTCCTAAATAGTAAACAACATTGTAACCTAAAAATACGCATTTAATGCCAAAACCAGCTGTTTTCTCGCAAGGAAATCAATTTAATGTATGAAATTGGCAACGTGGCACTAAAAATATTAATTCCTGTTACTTTATATACGAGAAAATGGGAGTTTAAGACAAAAAAGGTGTACTTTTAGGTTAGAATGTTGTTTACTGTTTAGGACAAGTGAGGATGAACAAATTATATACATTTACATAATGCTAAATATTATTTTAAAAAATATGCGTGCGTGCATGCTTGGTATATTTTATCATAGTAATATTACAATTTGTGCAACAGATAATAGGTAGAGTAAATACTATAGACTAGATAGTAGGTACTGACAAATGTAACGCAATTTATTGGTTAGGTAGATACCTACCTACATTTATATTTTTCTATTTGAAATTCTGAGGTTTCTCTCTTTTCCTCTGTCGAAAATAATTATCATTTCCTCTGTGTCCTGTGATAAAAATGCACCTACAATAACTTGCGTAATATAATTGAATGACAATAATGTACGAGTAAATTTGAAATCACACAAATAAAGGTATGTCTCTACTTCTTTTCATGACGAAGACGAACGTCCGATGCACAAACATATATCGAGATATATTTCAGTGATCCGATGTTTTGGATTTCGTTTCGATCTGTGAATCAATGCTTTTGAATTGTTTTAGCGTGACTTATGTTTCCCATCACTAAATTACACTCGTGTCGACAAAGTATCTACGTAAAGTGTTACACCCTCGGTTCTCATATAAATCGATGAACTCTTTCCAGCTATCTTAATATAGTTCTGTGGTTTCACTTATTCCGACTTAACTTGCCGCTTGAGTTAAGTTTGCCTCCGGTATCTATGGCGTCACATACAAATGAGGGGCAAACTTAACCAAACCGGATTATTCAAAAATGAATTTTTGTGATTAAAAAAAAAGCAAGACAGACAGATATATGGTTATAATTTTCTTGTAAAATTCATATTAAATAACATAATTCTAGATTTTTAGCACTTCGGAGATAAAGGGAGGAGTGGTATTTTTTTCGACAATTTCATTAATAAACGAAATTTAAGCACAATAAAAAAAATTGTTCAAAAATGTACAGATCAAGTTCTTTCATAGGATACCCTATTTCACCTAGTGACTAGATTTTAAATTTTTGCCCCCCTTCATATTGGTCGTATTTTTAGAAAACAAAAATATATTTTATAATGTTTCCCTTGCAATACATGTGGGCTGACTATGTTTATAAATATTCTACATTCCAAACAAATAGCATACGTAGTTTCTGAGATATGGCGCTCTAATAGTCGGACAGACAGACAGCCAGACAAAGTCATACCATAAGGGTTCCTTTTTGGTACGGAACCCTAAAAATAATATGAAAAAGTGCACCAGCAAAAGATCGTATCTCCACGACACTTACGTCTTTTGCTGACAAGCGCCGTTTTTCGGCAATAACTCAAAAACGGTATTATCCGATATTTTTTTCAAATCATTTTCACAGAATTTTTTATTTTTTTTGACAAAAGGCTTAGAAAATAGAGGGCGAGCGATTATTTCAGAAAATGTTTAACAAACCAAAAAAAAAATTAGAAGCTTTAAAATGTTTTGTCAATGTAAGGTTCAGCAGCAGTTTATACAAAAAATGCATTACGGATGAAAGAAAAATACGATATGAAAAAAAAACACTAACAAAAAAGCGTATCTCTACGGCACTTGCGTCCTTTTCCTGAAAAGCGTAGTTTTTTGGCAATACCTCAAAAACGGTATATTCGATCATGTTGAAAAGAATTTTCGTTGAAAGTATTTATTAAGTTCTATCTTTATAATTTGTAACTAGTATTTGCATGGTGCGCGGGGCGCAAGCGCCCCGCGAGGCCCCAGTGGTCAGTTTTTTTTTATGGGCAGAACTTGGCCTCACATAATTGTAGACGGAGAGGAGGTTCGAGTTAGAAAATTTGCTGTGGTAAGGTGAAAGGAGAGTGAAAAGGAGAAGGGGTCTGCACGCGGGTGTGTTTGCGTCGCGTTGGCTGACGGTCGCCTTCGGGCCTGCGGCCCTCAGTCGAGTTAAAGACCGGGTGAGCTCGCCCTGCGGGCCCTGCGGGCCCTCGAGCTCGCATCATTGGGAGCCGGTCGTGACGCTCCACACCTTTGGTGCTTCGCGGATGCTCGGCCTTTGGCCTCGCATCGGCTGTCGCTCGCCTTCGGGCCTGCGGCCCTCAGTCGAGTACCAATACGGGTAAGCTCGCCCTGCGAGCCCTGCGGGCCCTCGAGCTCGCATCGGTCGGAGGGGGTCGTGACGCTCCGCACCTTCGGTGCTTCGCGGATGCTCGGCCTTCGGCCTCGCCTCGGCTAACGCTCTCCTTCGGGCCTGCGGCCCTCAGTCGAGTACCAATACGGGTAAGCTCGCCCTGCGAGCCCTGCGGGCCCTCGAGCTCGCATCGGTCGGAGGGGGTCGTGACGCACCGCACCTTCGGTGCTTCGCGGATGCTCGGCCTTCGGCCTCGCCTCGGCTAACGCTCTCCTTCGGGCCTGCGGCCCTCAGTCGAGTACCAATACGGGTAAGCTCGCCCTGCGGGCCCTGCGGGCCCTCGAGCTCGCATCGGTCGGAGGGGGTCGTGACGCTCCGCACCTTCGGTGCTTCGCGGATGCTCGGCCTTCGGCCTCGCCTCGGCTAACGCTCTCCTTCGGGCCTGCGGCCCTCAGTCGAGTACCAATACGGGTAAGCTCGCCCTGCGAGCCCTGCGGGCCCTCGAGCTCGCATCGGTCGGAGGGGGTCGTGACGCACCGCACCTTCGGTGCTTCGCGGATGCTCGGCCTTCGGCCTCGCATCGGCTGACGCTCGCCTTCGGGCCTGCGGCCCTCAGTCGAGTACCAATACGGGTAAGCTCGCCCTGCGGGCCCTGCGGGCCCTCGAGCTCCCATCGGTCGGAGGGGTTCCTGACGCTCCGCACCTTCGGTGCTTCGCGGATGCTCGGCCTTCGGCCTCGCCTCGGCTAACGCTCTCCTTCGGGCCTGCGGCCCTCAGTCGAGTACCAATACGGGTAAGCTCGCCCTGCGGGCCCTGCGGGCCCTCGAGCTCGCATCGGTCGGAGGGGGTCGTGACGCTCCGCACCTTCGGCGCTTCGCAGATGCTCGGCCTTCGGCCTCGCCTCGGCTGACGCTCTCCTTCGGGCCTGCGGCCCTCAGTCGAGTAATAATCCGGTAAGGCTCGCCCTTCGGTGCTACGCGGAAGCTCGGCCTGCGGCCTCGCGGTCGCTGACGCTCGCCGTCGGGCCTGCGGCCCTCCGTCGAGCTAAAATTACTTGGGGTATAGTAAGTGTCTGGGTGGGCTCGCCCTGCGGGCCCTTCGGGCCCTTGGGCTCGCGTAGGTGGGAGCCGGTCGTGACGCTCCGCACCTTCGGTGCTACGCGGAAGCTCGGCCTGCGGCCTCGCGGTCGCTGACGCTCGCCGTCGGGCCTGCGGCCCTCCGTCGAGCTAAAATTACTTGGGATATAGTAAGTTTTTGGGTGGGCTCGCCCTACGGGCCCTCCGGGCCCTCGGGCTCGCGTCAAGACGTCACGCTCCGCACCGTTGGTGCTCCGCGGAAGCTCGGCCTTCGGCCTCGCCTGTTTCGACGCTCAACCTCGGGCCTGCGGCCCTCGGTCGAGCTGTATCTGGGCCACTTTAAATTTTTCGATTTTGTCCGAACTTGTCCGAATTTTCAAAATCTGATTGCAGATTCGGAATTGTAGGCACCATTGCACCCCAGATACTAAATTTCAACCCCCTCCGCCCAATTTGAAAATCGGCCGCCATTTTGAAGTCGCCATCTTGAAAAAAAATCAAGTCCAATCGATAGCCAGGCACGACCCCTATGACATTTGGTCGAGCACCCCCCACCCATCTCGAACCGTTTGGCCCTGGCGGCGATTCAAAAATTTTTCCATACAAAAAAAAAAGTGGACGAAAAAAAAAAATTTTTCCAAAATTAAATTCCTGGACCTCAAAAACTCCCAAATACCAAATTTCACGCCGCTAGGACCATTTTGAAAATTTTCCGCCATTTTGAGGTCGCCATTTTGAAAAAAAAATGGTGGCTCGAGAAACTGCCAAGGGTGCTCTATGACATTTGGTCGAACACCTCCCCTCCATCTCTTACCGTTTTTCCAAACCGTTGACCAAATTTTGAGTCTGTGACGGTAGACTCGATCTCGTATTTTTCCTGGAGTCCAGGAGCCGAGCTCTATACAACCATATAGAGACCTATACTCCAAGTAGCTCCAGTTGGGCCACACTACTCTCCGGTTAGAAATGAGTGGTAATGCAGCTTTATATAGTATAACTAGTATTTGCATGGTGCGCGGGGCGCAAGCGCCCCGCGAGGCCCCAGTGCTCAGTTTTTTTTATGCGCAGGAGTCGGACTCGTTCTAATTGTAGACGGAGAGGATGTTCGAGTTAGAAAATTTGCTGTGGGAAGGTGAAAGGAGAGTGAAAAGGAGAAGGGGTCTGCACGCGGGTGTGTTTGCGTCGCGTTGGCTGACGGTCGCCTTCGGGCCTGCGGCCCTCAGTCGAGTTAAAGACCGGGTGAGCTCGCCCTGCGGGCCCTGCGGGCCCTCGAGCTCGCATCGGTGGGAGCCGGTCGTGACGCTCCGCACCTTTGGTGCTTCGCGGATGCTCGGCCTTTGGCCTCGCATCGGCTGACGCTCGCCTTCGGGCCTGCGGCCCTCAGTCGAGTTACAAACCGGGTAAGCTCGCCCTGCGGGCCCTACGGGCCCTCGAGCTCGCATCGGTGGGAGCCGGTCGTGACGCTCTGCACCTTTGGTGCTTCGCGGATGCTCGGCCTTTGGCCTCGCATCGGCTGACGCTCGCCTTCGGGCCTGCGGCCCTCAGTCGACTTATAATCCGAGTTAGCTCGCCCTGCGGGCCCTGCGGGCCCTCGAGCTCACGTCGTTGGGAGTCGGTCGTGACGCTCCGCACCTTCGGTGCTACGCGGAAGCTCGGCCTTCGGCCTCGCCTCGGCTGACGCTCTCCTTCGGGCCTGCGGCCGTCAGTCGAGTAATAATCCAGTTAGGCTCGCCCTGCGGGCCCTGCGGGCCCTCGGGCTCTTAGGTGGATAACGATCGTGACGCTCCGCACCTTCGGTGCTACGCGGAAGCTCGGCCTGCGGCCTCGCGGTCGCTAACGCTCGCCGTCGGGCCTGCGGCCCTCCGTCGAGCTAAAATTACTTGGGGTATAGTAAGTGTCTGGGTGGGCTCGCCCTGCGGGCCCTTCGGGCCCTTGGGCTCGCGTAGGTGGGAGCCGGTCGTGACGCTCCGCACCTTCGGTGCTACGCGGAAGCTCGGCCTGCGGCCTCGCGGTCGCTGACGCTCGCCGTCGGGCCTGCGGCCCTCCGTCGAGCTAAAATTACTTGGGATATAGTAAGTTTTTGGGTGGGCTCGCCCTACGGGCCCTCCGGGCCCTCGGGCTCGCGTCACGACGTCACGCTCCGCACCTTTGGTGCTCCGCGAAAGCTCGGCCTTCGGCCTCGCCTTTTTCGACGCTCACCCTCGGGCCTGCGGCCCTCGGTTGAGCTGTATCTGGGCCAATTTTAATTTTTCGATTTTGTCCGAACTTGTTCGAATTTTCAAAATCTGATTGCAGATTCGGAATTGTAGGCACCATTGCACCCTATATACTAAATTTCAACCCCTTCAGCCCAATTTGAAAATCGGCCGCCATTTTGAAGTCGCCATCTTGAAAAAAAATCAAGTCTAATCGATAGCCACGCCCGACCACTATGACATTTGGTCGAGCACCCCCCACCCATCTGGCACCGTTTGGCCGTGGCGGCGATTCAAAATTTTTTCCATACAAAAAAAAAAGTGGACGAAAAAAAAAAATTTTTCCAAAATTAAATTCCTGGACCCCAAAAACCCCCAAATACTAAATTTCACGCCGCTAGGACCATTTTGAAAATTTTCCGCCATTTTGAGGTCGCCATTTTGAAAAAAAAATGGTGGCTCGAGAAACTGCCCAGGGTCCTCTATGACATTTGGTCGAACACCCCCCCTCCATCTGGCACCGTTTCCGAGAACCGTGCACCAGGTTTTGACTCTGAGCCAAATCTTCAAAAGTCGGATTTTTCTGGGGGTCCAGGAGCCGCCCTCTATACGAATATGTAGGCAATACTCCCCCTCCAAACCTTCTTCCCGGAGAACAACCCTATACTTAAGAAATCAGTCGTAATGCAGCTTTATATAATATAAACTAGTATTTGCATGGTGCGCGGGGCGCAAGCGCCCCGCGAGGCCCCAGTGGTCTGTGTGTTTTTATGCGCAGGAGTCGGACTCAGTCTAATTGTAGACGGAGAGGACGTTCGAGTTAGCAAATTTGCTGTGGGAAGGTGAAAGGAGAGTGAAAAGGAGAAGGGGTCAGCACGCGGGTGTGTTTGCGTCGCGTTGGCTGACGGTCGCCTTCGGGCCTGCGGCCCTCAGTCGTGTTAAAGACCGGGTGAGCTCGCCCTGCGGGCCCTGCGGGCCCTCGAGCTCGCATCGGTGGGAGCCGGTCGTGACGCTCCGCACCTTTGGTGCTTCGCGGATGCTCGGCCTTTGGCCTCGCATCGGCTGACGCTCGCCTTCGGGCCTGCGGCCCTCAGTCGAGTTAAAATCCGGGTAAGCTCGCCCTGCGGGCCCTGCGGGCCCTCGAGCTCGCATCGGTGGGAGCCGGTCGTGACGCTCCGCACCTTTGGTGCTTCGCGGATGCTCGGCCTTTGGCCTCGCATCGGCTGACGCTCGCCTTCGGGCCTGCGGCCCTCAGTCGAGTTACAAACCGGGTAAGCTCGCCCTGCGGGCCCTGCGGGCCCTCGAGCTCGCGTCGGTGGGAGCCGGTCGTGACGCTCCGCACCTTCGGTGCTTCGCGGATGCTCGGCCTTTTGCCTCGCATCGGCTGACGCTCGCCTTCGGGCCAGCGGCACTCAGTCGAGTACCAATACGGGTAAGCTCGCCCTGCGGGCCCTGCGGGCCCTCAGGCTCGCATCGGTCGGAGGGGGTCGTGACGCTCCGCACCTTCGGTGCTTCGCGGATGCTCGGCCTTCGGCCTCGCCTCGGCTAACGCTCTCCTTCGGGCCTGCGGCCCTCAGTCGAGTAATAATCCGGTAAGGCTCGCCCTGCGGGCCCTGCGGGCCCTCGGGCTCGCTTAGGTGGATAACGATCGTGACGCTCCGCACCTTCGGTGCTACGCGGAAGCTCGGCCTGCGGCCTCGCGGTCGCTAACGCTCGCCGTCGGGCCTGCGGCCCTCCGTCGAACTAAAATTACTTGGGGTATAGTAAGTGTCTGGGTGGGCTCGCCCTGCGGGCCCTTCGGGCCCTTGGGCTCGCGTAGGTGGGAGCCGGTCGTGACGCTCCGCACCTTCGGTGCTACGCGGAAGCTCGGCCTGCGGCCTCGCGGTCGCTGACGCTCGCCGTCGGGCCTGCGGCCCTCCGTCGAGCTAAAATTACTTGGGGTAGAGTAACATTTTGGATGGGCTCGCCCTACGGGCCCTCCGGGCCCTCGGGCTCGCGTCACGACGTCACGCTCCGCACCTTTGGTGCTCCGCGAAAGCTCGGCCTTCGGCCTCGCCTTTTTCGACGCTCACCCTCGGGCCTGCGGCCCTCGGTTGAGCTGTATCTGGGCCAATTTTAATTTTTCGATTTTGTCCGAACTTGTCCGAATTTTCAAAATCTGATTGCAGATTCAGAATTGTAGGCACCATTGCACCCCAGATACTAATATTCAACCCCCTCCGCCCAATTTGAAAATCGGCCGCCATTTTGAAGTCGCCATCTTGAAAAAAAATCAAGTCTAATCGATAGGCACGCCCGACCACTATGACATTTGGTCGAGAACCCCCCACCCATCTCGCACCGTTTGGCCGTGGCGGCGATTCAAAAAAATTTCCATACAAAAAAAAAAGTGGACGAAAAAAAAAAATTTTTCCAAAATTAAATTCCTGGACCCCAAAAACCCCCAAATACCAAATTTCACGTCGCTAGGACCATTTTGAAAATTTTCCGCCATTTTGAGGTCGCCATTTTGAAAAAAAAATGCTGGCTCGAGAAACTGCCCAGGGTCCTCTATGACATTTGGTCGAACACCCCCCCTCCATCTGGCACCGTTTCCGAGAACCGTGCACCAGGTTTTGACTCTGAGCCAAATCTTCCAAAGTCGGATTTTTTTGGGGGTCCAGGAGCCGCCCTCTATACGAATATGTAGGCAATACCCCCCCTCCAAACCTCCTTCCCGGAGAACAACCCTATACTTAAGAAATCAGTCGTAATGCAGCTTTATATAATATAAACTAGTATTTGCATGGTGCGCGGGGCGCAAGCGCCCCGCGAGGCCCCAGTGGTCTGTGTTTTTATGCGCAGGAGTCGGACTCGTTCTAATTGTAGACGAAAACGAGTTTCGAGTTAAAAATTTGCTGTGGGAAGGTGAAAGGAGAGTGAAAAGGAGAAGGGGTCTGCACGCGGGTGTGTGCGTCGCGTTGGCTGACGGTCGCCTTCGGGCCTGCGGCCCTCAGTCGAGTTAAAGACCGGATGAGCTCGCCCTGCGGGCCCTGCGGGCCCTCGAGCTCGCATCGGTGGGAGCCGGTCGTGACGCTCCGCACCTTTGGTGCTTCGCGGATGCTCGGCCTTTGGCCTCGCATCGGCTGACGCTCGCCTTCGGGCCTGCGGCCCTCAGTCGAGTTAAAATCCGGGTAAGCTCGCCCTGCGGGCCCTGCGGGCCCTCGAGCTCGCATCGGTGGGAGCCGATCGTAACCCTCCGCACCTTTGGTGCTTCGCGGATGCTCGGCCTTTGGCCTCGCATCGGCTGACGCTCGCCTTCGGGCCTGCGGCCCTCAGTCGAGTTATAATCCGGGTAAGCTCGCCCTGCGGGCCCTGCGGGCCCTCGAGCTCGCATCGGTGGGAGCCGGTCGTGACGCTCCGCACCTTTGGTGCTTCGCGGATGCTCGGCCTTTGGGCTCGCATCGGCTGACGCTCGCCTTCGGGCCTGCGGCCCTCAGTCGATTTAAATCCGGGTGGGCTCGCCCTGCGGGCCCTGCGGGCCCTCGAGCTCGCATCGGTGGGACCCGGTCGTGACGCTCCGCACCTTTGGTGCTTCGCGGATGCTCGGCCTTTGGCCTCGCATCGGCTGACGCTCGCCTTCGGGCCTACGGCCCTCAGTCGACTTATAATCCGAGATAGCTCGCCCTGCGGGCCCTGCGGGCCCTCGAGCTCGCGTCGTTGGGAGGGGGTCGTGACGCTCCGCACCTTCGGTGCTCCGCGGATGCTCGGCCTTCGGCCTCGCCTCGGCTTACGCTCTCCTTCGGGCCTGCGGCCCACAGTCGAGTAATAATCCGGTAAGGCTCGCCCTGCGGGCCCTGCGGGCCCTCGGGCTCGCTTAGGTGGATAACGATCGTGACGCTCCGCACCTTCGGTGCTACGCGGAAGCTCGGCCTGCGGCCTCGCGGTCGCTGACGCTCGCCGTCGGGCCTGCGGCCCTCCGTCGAGCTAAAATTACTTGGGTATAGTAAGTGTCTGGGTGGGCTCGCCCTGCGGGCCCTTCGGGCCCTTGGGCTCGCGTAGGTGGGAGCCGGTCGTGACGCTCCGCACCTTCGGTGCTACGCGGAAGCTCGGCCTGCGGCCTCGCGGTCGCTGACGCTCGCCGTCGGGCCTGCGGCCCTCCGTCGAGCTAAAATTACTTGGGGTAGAGTAACATTTTGGATGGGCTCGCCCTGCGGGCCCTCCGGGCCCTCGGGCTCGCGTCACGACGTCACGCTCCGCACCTTTGGTGCTCCGCGGAAGCTCGGCCTTCGGCCTCGCCTGTTTCGACGCTCAACCTCGGGCCTGCGGCCCTCGGTCGAGCTGTATCTGGGCCACTTTTAATTTTTCGATTTTGTCCGAACTTGTCCGAATTTTCAAAATCTGATTGCAGATTCGGAATTGTAGGCACCATTGCACCCTATATACTAAATTTCAACCCCCTCAGCCCAATTTGAAAATCGGCCGCCATTTTGAAGTCGCCATCTTGAAAAAAAATCAAGTCTAATCGATTGCCACGCCCGACCACTATGACATTTGGTCGAGCACCCCCCACCCATCTCGCACCGTTTTGCCGTGGCGGCGATTCAAAATTTTTTCCATACAAAAAAAAAAGTGGACGAAAAAAAAAAATTTTTCCAAAATTAAATTCCTGGACCCCAAAAACCCCCAAATACCAAATTTCACGCCGCTAGGACCATTTTGAAAATTTTCCGCCATTTTGAGGTCGCCATTTTGAAAAAAAAATGGTGGCTCGAGAAACTGCCCAGGGTCCTCTATGACATTTGGTCGAATACCCCCCCTCCATCTGGCACTGTTTCCGAGAACCGTGCACCAGGTTTTGACTCTGAGCCAAATCTTCAAAAGTCGGATTTTTCTGGGGGTCCAGGAGCCGCCCTCTATACGAATATGTAGGCAATACCCCCCCTCCAAACCTCCTTCCCGGAGAACAACCCTATACTTAAGAAATGAGTGGTAATGCAGCTTTATATAATATAAACTAGTATTTGCATGGTGCGCGGGGCGCAAGCGCCCCGCGAGGCCCCAGTGGTCTGTGTTTTTATGCGCAGGAGTCGGACTCGTTCTAATTGTAGACGTAGGAGTAGCTCGAGTTGATAAATTTGCTGTGGGAAGGTGAAAGGATAGTGAAAAGGAGAAGGGGTCTGCACGCGAGTGTGTTTGCGTCGCGTTGGCTGACGGTCGCCTTCGGGCCTGCGGCCCTCAGTCGAGTTAAAGACCGGGTGAGCTCGCCCTGCGGGCCCTGCGGGCCCTCGAGCTCGCATCGGTGGGAGCCGGTCGTGACGCTCCGCACCTTTGGTGCTTCGCGGATGCTCGGCCTTTGGCCTCGCATCGGCTGACGCTCGCCTTCGGGCCTGCGGCCCTCAGTTGAGTTAAAATCCGGGTAAGCTCGCCCTGCGGGCCCTGCGGGCCCTCGAGCTCGCATCGGTGGGAGCCGGTCGTGACGCTCCGCACCTTCGGTGCTTCGCGGATGCTCGGCCTTTGGCCTCGCATCGGCTGACGCTCGCCTTCGGGCCTACGGCCCTCACTCGACTTATAATCCGAGATTGTTGGGAGGGGGTCGTGACGCTCCGCACCTTCGGTGCTCCGCGGATGCTCGGCCTTCGGCCTCGCCTCGGCTTACGCTCTCCTTCGGGCCTGCGGCCCACAGTCGAGTAATAATCCGGTAAGGCTCGCCCTGCGGGCCCTGCGGGCCCTGCGGCCCTCAGTCGATTTAAATCCGGGTGGGCTCGCCCTGCGGGCCCTGCGGGCCCTCGAGCTCGCATCGGTGGGAGCCGGTCGTGACGCTCCGCACCTTTGGAGCTTCGCGGATGCTCGGCCTTTGGCCTCGCATCGGCTGACGCTCGCCTTCGGGCCTACGGCCCTCACTCGACTTATAATCCGAGATAGCTCGCCCTGCGGGCCCTGCGGGCCCTCGAGCTCGCGTCGTTGGGAGGGGGTCGTGACGCTCCGCACCTTCGGTGCTCCGCGGATGCTCGGCCTTCGGCCTCGCCTCGGCTTACGCTCTCCTTCGGGCCTGCGGCCCACAGTCGAGTAATAATCCGGTAAGGCTCGCCCTGCGGGCCCTGCGGGCCCTCGGGCTCACTTAGGTGTATAACGATCTTGACGCTCCGCACCTTCGGTGCTACGCGGAAGCTCGGCCTGCGGCCTCGCGGTCGCTGACGCTCGCCGTCGGGCCTGCGGCCCTCCGTCGAGCTAAAATTACTTGGGGTATAGTAAGTGTCTGGGTGGGCTCGCCCTGCGGGCCCTTCGGGCCCTTGGGCTCGCGTAGGTGGGAGCCGGTCGTGACGCTCCGCACCTTCGGTGCTACGCGGAAGCTCGGCCTGCGGCCTCGCGGTCGCTGACGCTCGCCGTCGGGCCTGCGGCCCTCCGTCGAGCTAAAATTACTTGGGGTATAGTAAGTGTCTGAGTGGGCTCGCCCTGCGGGCCCTTCGGGCCCTCGAGCTCGCATCGGTCGGAGGGGGTCGTGACGCTCCGCACCTTCGGCGCTTCGCAGATGCTCGGCCTTCGGCCTCGCCTCGGCTGACGCTCTCCTTCGGGCCTGCGGCCCTCAGTCGAGTAATAATCCGGTAAGGCTCGCCCTGCGGGCCCTGCGGGCCCTCGGGCTCGCTTAGGTGGATAACGATCGTGACGCTCCGCACCTTCGGTGCTACGCGGAAGCTCGGCCTGCGGCCTCGCGGTCGCTGACGCTCGCCGTCGGGCCTGCGGCCCTCCGTCGAGCTAAAATTACTTGGGGTGTGCTAAGAGTCTGGGTGGGCTCGCCCTGCGGGCCCTCCGGGCCCTCGGGCTCGCGTAGGTGGGAGCCGGTCGTGACGCTCCGCACCTTCGGTGCTACGCGGAAGCTCGGCCTGCGGCCTCACGGTCGCTGGCGCTCGCCGTCGGGCCTGCGGCCCTCCGTCGAGCTAAAATTACTTGGGATATAGTAAGTTTTTGGGTGGGCTCGCCCTACGGGCCCTCCGGGCCCTCGGGCTCGCGTCACAACGTCACGCTCCGCACCTTCGGTGCTCCGCGAAAGCTCGGCCTTCGGCCTCGCCTTTTTCGACGCTCACCCTCGGGCCTGCGGCCCTCGGTTGAGCTGTATCTGGGCCAATTTTAATTTTTCGATTTTGTCCGAACTTGTCCGAATTTTCAAAATCTGATTGCAGATTCGGAATTGTAGGCACCATTACACCCTATATACTAAATTTCAACCCCCTCAGCCCAATTTGAAAATCGGCCGCCATTTTGAAATCGCCATCTTGAAAAAAAATCAAGTCCAATCGATAGCCACGCCCGACCACTATGACATTTGGTCGAGCACCCCCGACCCATCTCGCACCGTTTGGCCGTGGCGGCGATTCAAAAAAAATTTCATACAAAAAAAAAAAGTGGACGAAAAAAAAAAATTTTTCCAAAATTAAATTCCTGGACCCCAAAAACCCCCAAATACCAAATTTCACGCCGCTAGGACCATTTTGAAAATTTTCCGCCATTTTGAGGTCGCCATTTTGAAAAAAAAATGGTGGCTCGAGAAACTGCCCAGGGTCCTCTACGACATTTGGTCGAACACCCCCCCTCCATCTGGCACCGTTTTCGAGAACCGTGCACCAGGTTTTGACTCCGAGCCAAATCTTGAAAAGTCGGATTTTTCTGGGGGTCCAGGAGCCGACCTCTATACGAATATGTAGGCAATACCCCCCCTCCAAACCTCCTTCCCGGAGAACAACCCTATACTTAAGAAATCAGTGGTAATGCAGCTTTATATAATATAAACTAGTATTTGCATGGTGCGCGGGGCGCAAGCGCCCCGCGAGGCCCCTGTGCGCAGTGGGTTTTATGCGCAGGAGTCGGACTCGCTATAATTGTAGACGTAGGAGTAGCTCGAGTTGATAAATTTGCTGTGGGAAGGTGAAAGGAGAGTGAAAAGGAGAAGGGGTCTGCACGCGGGTGTGTTTGCGTCGCGTTGGCTGACGGTCGCCTTCGGGCCTGCGGCCCTCAGTCGAGTTACGATTTGGGTGCGCTCGCCCTGCGGGCCCTGCGGGCCCTCGAGCTCGCATCGGTGGGAGCCGGTCGTGACGCTCCGCACCTTTGGTGCTTCGCGGATGCTCGGCCTTTGGCCTCGCATCGGCTGACGCTCGCCTTCGGGCCTGCGGCCCTCAGTCGAGTTATAATCCGGGTAAGCTCGCCCTGCGGGCCCTGCGGGCCCTCGAGCTCGCATCGGTGGGAGCCGGTCGTGACGCTCCGCACCTTTGGTGCTTCGCGGATGCTCGGCCTTTGGCCTCGCATCGGCTGACGCTCGCCTTCGGGCCTGCGGCCCTCAGTCGAGTTACAAACCGGGTAAGCTCGCCCTGCGGGCCCTGCGGGCCCTCGAGCTCGCATCGGTGGGAGCCGGTCGTGACGCTCCGCACCTTTGGTGCTTCGCGGATGCTCGGCCTTTGGCCTCGCATCGGCTGACGCTCGCCTTCGGGCCTGCGGCCCTCAGTCGAGTTACAAACCGGGTAAGCTCGCCCTGCGGGCCCTGCGGGCCCTCGAGCTCGCGTCGGTGGGAGCCGGTCGTGACGCTCCGCACCTTCGGTGCTTCGCGGATGCTCGGCCTTCGGCCTCGCCTCGGCTAACGCTTTCCTTCGGGCCTGCGGCCCTCAGTCGAGTAATAATCCGGTAAGGCTCGCCCTGCGGGCCCTGCGGGCCCTCGGGCTCGCTTAGGTGGATAACGATCGTGACGCTCCGCACCTTCGGTGCTACGCGGAAGCTCGGCCTGCGGCCTCGCGGTCGCTGACGCTCGCCGTCGGGCCTGCGGCCCTCCGTCGAGCTAAAATTACTTAGGTTATAGTAAGTGTCTGGGTGGGCTCGCCCTGCGGGCCCTTCGGGCCCTTAGGCTCGCGTAGGTGGGAGCCGGTCGTGACGCTCTGCACCTTCGGTGCTACGCGGAAGCTCGGCCTGCGGCCTCGCGGTCGCTAACGCTCGCCGTCGGGCCTGCGGCCCTCCGTCGAGCTAAGATTACTTGGGGTAAAGTAAGTGTCTGGGTGGGCTCGCCCTGCGGGCCCTTCGGGCCCTTGGGCTCGCGTAAGTAGGAGCCGGTCGTGACGCTCCGCACCTTCGGTGCTACGCGGAAGCTCGGCCTGCGGCCTCGCGGTCGCTGACCTTCGCCGTCGGGCCTGCGGCCCTCCGTCGAGCTAAAATTACTTGGGGTAGAGTAACATTTTGGATGGGCTCGCCCTACGGGCCCTCCGGGCCCTCGGGCTCGCGTCACGACGTCACGTCCCTCAGTCGAGTAATAATCCGGTAAGGCTCGCCCTGCGGGCCCTGCGGGCCCTCGGGCTCGCTTAGGTGGATAACGATCGTGACGCTCCGCACCTTCGGTGCTACGCGGAAGCTCGGCCTGCGGCCTCGCGGTCGCTGACGCTCGCCGTCGGGCCTGCGGCCCTCCGTCGAGCTAAAATTACTTAGGTTATAGTAAGTGTCTGGGTGGGCTCGCCCTGCGGGCCCTTCGGGCCCTTAGGCTCGCGTAGGTGGGAGCCGGTCGTGACGCTCTGCACCTTCGGTGCTACGCGGAAGCTCGGCCTGCGGCCTCGCGGTCGCTAACGCTCGCCGTCGGGCCTGCGGCCCTCCGTCGAGCTAAGATTACTTGGGGTAAAGTAAGTGTCTGGGTGGGCTCGCCCTGCGGGCCCTTCGGGCCCTTGGGCTCGCGTAAGTAGGAGCCGGTCGTGACGCTCCGCACCTTCGGTGCTACGCGGAAGCTCGGCCTGCGGCCTCGCGGTCGCTGACCTTCGCCGTCGGGCCTGCGGCCCTCCGTCGAGCTAAAATTACTTGGGGTAGAGTAACATTTTGGATGGGCTCGCCCTACGGGCCCTCCGGGCCCTCGGGCTCGCGTCACGACGTCACGCTCCGCACCTTTGGTGCTCCGCGGAAGCTCGGCCTTCGGCCTCGCCTGTTTCGACGCTCACCCTCGGGCCTGCGGCCCTCGGTTGAGCTGTATCTGGGCCAATTTTAATTTTTCGATTTTGTCCGAACTTGTCCGAATTTTCAAAATCTGATTGCAGATTCGGAATTGTAGGCACCATTACACCCCAGATACTAAATTTCAACCCCCTCCGCCCAATTTGAAAATCGGCCGCCATTTTGAAGTCGCCATCTTGAAAAAAAATCAAGTCCAATGGATAGCCACGCCCGACCCCTATGACATTTGGTCGAGCACCCCCTACCCATCTCGCACCGTTTGGCCGTGGCGGCGATTCAAAATTTTTTCAATACAAAAAAAAAAGTGGACGAAAAAAAAAAATTTTTCCAAAATTAAATTCCTGGAGCCCAAAAACCCCCAAATACCAAATTTCACGCCGCTAGGACCATTTTGAAAATTTTCCGCCATTTTGAGGTCGCCATTTTGAAAAAAAAATGGTGGCTCGAGAAACTGCCAAGGGTCCTCTATGACATTTGGTCAAACACCCCTCCTCCATCTCTTACCGTTTTTCCAAACCGTTGACCAAATTTTGAGTCTGTAAAGGTAGACTCGATCTCATATTTTTCCTGGGGTCCAGGGGCCGAGCTCTATACAAGCATATAGAGAGCTATACCCCAAGTCGCTCCAGTTGGGCCACACTACTCTCCGGTTAGAAATGAGTGGTAATGCAGCTTTATATAGTATAAACTAGTATTTGCATGGTGCGCGGGGCGCAAGCGCCCCGCGAGGCCCCAGTGGTCTGTGTTTTTATGCGCAGGAGTCGGACTCGTTCTAATTGTAGACGAAAACGAGTTTCGAGTTAAAAATTTGCTGTGGAAAGGTGAAAGGAGAGTGAAAAGGAGAAGGGGTCTGCACGCGGGTGTGTGCGTCGCGTTGGCTGACGGTCGCCTTCGGGCCTGCGGCCCTCAGTCGAATTAAAGACCGGGTGAGCTCGCCCTGCGGGCCCTGCGGGCCCTCGAGCTCGCATCGGTGGGAGCCGGTCGTGACGCTCCGCACCTTCGGTGCTTCGCGGATGCTCGGCCTTTGGCCTCGCATCGGCTGACGCTCGCCTTCGGGCCTGCGGCCCTCAGTCGATTTATAATCCGAGTTAGCTCGCCCTGCGGGCCCTACGGGCCCTCGAGCTCGCGTCATTGGGAGTCGGTCGTGACGCTCCGCACCTTCGGAGCTTCGCGGAAGCTCGGCCTTCGGCCTCGCCTCGGCTGACGCTCTCCTTCGGGCCTGCGGCCCTCAGTCGAGTAATAATCCGGTTAGGCTCGCCCTGCGGGCCCTGCGGGCCCTCGGGCTCGCGTAGGTGGATAACGATCGTGACGCTCCGCACCTTCGGTGCTACGCGAAAGCTCGGTCTGCGGCCTCGCGGTCGCTGACGCTCGCCGTCGGGCCTGCGGCCCTCCGTCGAGCTAATATTACTTGGGGTATAGTAAGTGTCTGGGTGGGCTCGCCCTGCGGGCCCTTCGGGCCCTCGGGTTCGTGTAGGTGGGAGCCGGTCGTGACGCTCCGCACCTTCGGTGCTACGCGGAAGCTCGGCCTGCGGCCTCGCTGTCGCTGACGCTCGCCGTCGGGCCTGCGGCCCTCCGTCGAGCTAAAATTACTTGGGGTATAGTAAATGTCTGGATGGGCTCGCCCTGCGGGCCCTTCGGGCCCTTGGGCTCGCGTAGGTGGGAGCCGGTCGTGACGCTCCGCACCTTTGGTGCTACGCGGAAGCTCGGCCTGCGGCCTCGCGGTCGCTGACGCTCGCCGTCGGGCCTGCGGCCCTCCGTCGAGCTAAAATTACTTGGGATATAGTAAGTATTTGGGTGGGCTCGCCCTACGGGCCCTCCGGGCCCTCGGGCTCGCGTCACGACGTCACGCTCCGCACCTTCGGTGCTCCGCGGAAGCTCGGCCTTCGGCCTCGCCTGTTTCGACGCTCGCCCTCGGGCCTGCGGCCCTCGGTCGAGCTGTAACTGGGCCAATTTAAGTTTTTCGATTTTGTCCGAACTTGTCCGAATTTTCAAAATCTGATTGCAGATTCGGAATTGTAGGCACCATTGCACCCCAGATACTAAATTTCAACCCCCTCCGCCCAATTTGAAAATCGGCCGCCATTTTGAAGTCGCCATCTTGAAAAAAAATCAAGTCCAATCGATAGCCACGCCCGACTCCTATGACATTTGGTCGAGCACCCCCTACCCATCTCGCACCGTTTGGCCGTGGCGGCGATTCAAAATTTTTTCCATACAAAAAAAAAAGTGGACGAAAAAAATAAATTTTTCCAAAATTAAATTTCTGGACCCCAAAAACCCCCAAATACCAAATTTCACGCCGCTAGGACCATTTTGAAAATTTTCCGCCATTTTGAGGTCGCCATTTTGAAAAAAAAATGGTGGCTCGAGAAACTGCCAAGGGTCCTCTATGACATTTGGTCAAACACCCCCCCTCCATCTCTTACCGTTTTTCCAAACCGTTGAGCAAATTTTGAGTCTGTGACGTTAGACTCGATCTCGTATTTTTCCTGGGGTCCAGGGGCCGAGCTCTATACAACCATATAGAGAGCTATACCCCAAGTCGCTCCAGTTGGGCCACACTACTCTCCGGTTAGAAATGAGTCGTAATGCAGCTTTATATAATATAAACTAGTATTTGCATGGTGCGCGGGGCGCAAGCGCCCCGCGAGGCCCCTGTGCGCAGTGGGTTTTATGCGCAGGAGTCGGACTCGTTCTAATTGTAGACGGAGAGGAAGGAGTTTCGAGTTAAAAATTTGCTGTGGGAAGGTGAAAGGAGAGTGAAAAGGAGAAGGGGTCTGCACGCGGATGTGTTTGCGTCGCGTTGGCTGACGGTCGCCTTCGGGCCTGCGGCCCTCAGTCGAGTTAAAGACCGGGTGAGCTCGCCCTGCGGGCCCTGCGGGCCCTCGAGCTCGCATCGGTGGGAGCCGGTCGTGACGCTCCGCACCTTTGGTGCTTCGCGGATGCTCGGCCTTTGGCCTCGCATCGGCTGACGCTCGCCTTCGGGCCTGCGGCCCTCAGTCGAGTTAAAATCCGGGTAAGCTCGCCCTGCGGGCCCTGCGGGCCCTCGAGCTCGCATCGGTGGGGGCCGGTCGTGACGCTCCGCACCTTTGGTGCTTCGCGGATGCTCGGCCTTTGGCCTCGCATCGGCTGACGCTCGCCTTCGGGCCTGCGGCCCTCAGTCGAGTTACAAACCGAGTAAGCTCGCCCTGCGGGCCCTGCGGGCCCTCGAGCTCGCGTGAGTGGGAGCCGGTCGTGACGCTCCGCACCATCGGTGCTTCGCGGATGCTCGGCCTTTGGCCTCGCATCGGCTGACGCTCGCCTTCGGGCCTGCGGTCCTCAGTCGACTTATAATCCGAGTTAGCTCGCCCTGCGGGCCCTGCGGGCCCTCGAGCTCGCATCGGTGGGAGCCGGTCGTGACGCTCCGCACCTTTGGTGCTTCGCGGATGCTCGGCCTTTGGCCTCGCATCGGCTGACGCTCGCCTTCGGGCCTGCGGCCCTCAGTCGAGTTAAAATCCGGGTAAGCTCGCCCTGCGGGCCCTGCGGGCCCTCGAGCTCGCATCGGTGGGAGCCGATCTTACCCCTCCGCACCTTTGGTGCTTCGCGGATGCTCGGCCTTTGGCCTCGCATCGGCTGACGCTCGCCTTCGGGCCTGCGGCCCTCAGTCGAGTTAAAATCCGGGTAAGCTCGCCCTGCGGGCCCTGCGGGCCCTCGAGCTCGCATCGGTGGGAGCCGGTCGTGACACTCCGCACCTTTGGTGCTTCGCGGATGCTCGGCCTTTGGCCTCGCATCGGCTGACGCTCGCCTTCGGGCCTGCGGCCCTCAGTCGAGTTACAAACCGGGTAAGCTCGCCCTGCGGGCCCTGCGGGCCCTCGAGCTCGCGTCGGTGGGAGCCGGTCTTGACGCTCCGCACCTTCGGTGCTTCGCGGATGCTCGGCCTTTGGCCTCGCATCGGCTGACGCTCGCCTTCGGGCCTGCGGCCCTCAGTCGAGTACCAATACGGGTAAGCTCGCCCTGCGGGCCCTGCGGGCCCTCGAGCTCGCGTCGTTGGGAGTCGGTCGTGACGCTCCGCACCTTCGGTGCTACGCGGAAGCTCGGCCTTCGGCCTCGCCTCGGCTGACGCTCTCCTTCGGGCCTGCGGCCCTCAGTCGAGTAATAATCCAGTTAGGCTCGCCCTGCGGGCCCTGCGGGCCCTCGGGCTCTTAAGTGGATAACGATCGTGACGCTCCGCACCTACGGTGCTACGCGGAAGCTCGGCCTGCGGCCTCGCGGTCGCTGACGCTCGCCGTCGGGCCTGCGGCCCTCCGTCGAGCTAAAATTACTTGGGGTATAGTAAGTGTCTGGGTGGGCTCGCCCTGCGAGCCCTTCGGGCCCTTGGGCTCGCGTAGGTGGAAGCCGGTCGTGACGCTCCGCACCTTCGGTGCTACGCGGAAGCTCGGCCTGCGGCCTCGCGGTCGCTGACGCTCGCCGTCGGGCCTGCGGCCCTCCGTCGAGCTAAAATTACTTGGGATATAGTAAGTTTTTGGGTGGGCTCGCCCTACGGGCCCTCCGGGCCCTCGGGCTCGCGTCACGACGTCACGCTCCGCACCTTTGGTGCTCCGCGGAAGCTCGGCCTTCGGCCTCGCCTGTTTCGACGCTCAACCTCGGGCCTGCGGCCCTCGGTCGAGCTGTATCTGGGCCACTTTTAATTTTTCGATTTTGTCCGAACTTGTCCGAATTTTCAAAATCTGATTGCAGATTCAGAATTGTAGGCACCATTGCACCCTATATACTAAATTTCAACCCCCTCAGCCCAACCTGAAAATCGGCCGCCATTTTGAAGTCGCCATCTTGAAAAAAAATCAAGTCTAATCGATAGCCACGCCCGACCACTATGACATTTGGTCGAGCACCCCCTACCCATCTCGCACCGTTTGGCCGTGGCGGCGATTCAAAAAAAATTTCATACAAAAAAAAAAGCGGACGAAAAAAAAAAATTTTTCCAAAATTAAATTCCTGGACCCCAAAAACCCCCAAATACCAAATTTCACGCCGCTAGGACCATTTTGAAAATTTTCCGCCATTTTGAGGTCGCCATTTTGAAAAAAAAATGGTGGCTCGAGAAACTGCCCAGGGTCCTCTACGACATTTGGTCAAACACCCCCCCTCCATCTGGCACCGTTTTCGAGAACCGTGCACCAGGTTTTGACTCTGAGCCAAATCTTAAAAAGTCGGATTTTTCTGGGGGTCCAGGAGCCGCCCTCTATACGAATATGTAGGCAATACCCCCCCTCCAAACCTCCTTCCCGGAGAACAACCCTATACTTAAGAAATCAGTGGTAATGCAGCTTTATATAATATAAACTAGTATTTGCATGGTGCGCGGGGCGCAAGCGCCCCGCGAGGCCCCTGTGCGCAGTGGGTTTTATGCGCAGGAGTCGGACTCGTTCTAATTGTAGACGGAGAGGAAGGAGTTTCGAGTTAAAAATTTGCTGTGGGAAGGTGAAAGGAGAGTGAAAAGGAGAAGGGGTCTGCACGCGGATGTGTTTGCGTCGCGTTGGCTGACGGTCGCCTTCGGGCCTGCGGCCCTCAGTCGAGTTAAAGACCGGGTGAGCTCGCCCTGCGGGCCCTGCGGGCCCTCGAGCTCGCATCGGTGGGAGCCGGTCGTGACGCTCCGCACCTTTGGTGCTTCGCGGATGCTCGGCCTTTGGCCTCGCATCGGCTGACGCTCGCCTTCGGGCCTGCGGCCCTCAGTCGAGTTAAAATCCGGGTAAGCTCGCCCTGCGGGCCCTGCGGGCCCTCGAGCTCGCATCGGTGGGGGCCGGTCGTGACGCTCCGCACCTTTGGTGCTTCGCGGATGCTCGGCCTTTGGCCTCGCATCGGCTGACGCTCGCCTTCGGGCCTGCGGCCCTCAGTCGAGTTACAAACCGAGTAAGCTCGCCCTGCGGGCCCTGCGGGCCCTCGAGCTCGCGTGAGTGGGAGCCGGTCGTGACGCTCCGCACCATCGGTGCTTCGCGGATGCTCGGCCTTTGGCCTCGCATCGGCTGACGCTCGCCTTCGGGCCTGCGGTCCTCAGTCGACTTATAATCCGAGTTAGCTCGCCCTGCGGGCCCTGCGGGCCCTCGAGCTCGCGTCGTTGGGAGTCGGTCGTGACGCTCCGCACCTTTGGTGCTACGCGGAAGCTCGGCCTACGGCCTCGCTTCGGCTGACGCTCTCCTTCGGGCCTGCGGCCCTCAGTCGAGTAATAATCCGGTTAGGCTCGCCCTGCGGGCCCTGCGGGCCCTCGGGCTCGCGTAGGTGGATAAAAGTCGTGACGCTCCGCACCTTCGGTGCTACGCGGAAGCTCGGCCTGCGGCCTCGCGGTCGCAGACGCTCGCCGTCGGGCCTGCGGCCCTCCGTCGAGCTAAAATTACTTGGGGTATAGTAAGTGTCTGGGTGGGCTCGCCCTGCGGGCCCTTCGGGCCCTCGGGCTCGCGTAGGTGGGAGCCGGTCGTGACGCTCCGCACCTTCGGTGCTACGCGGAAGCTCGGCCTGCGGCCTCGCGGTCGCTGACGCTGGCCGTCGGGCCTGCGGCCCTCCGTCGAGCTAAAATTACTTGGGGTAGAGTAACACTTTGGATTGGCTCGCCCTACGGGCCCTCCGGGCCCTCGGGCTCGCGTCACGACGTCACGCTCCGCACCTTTGGTGCTCCGCGGAAGCTCGGCCTTCGGCCTCGCCTTTTTCGACACTCACCCTCGGGCCTGCGGCCCTCGGTCGAGCTGTATCTGGGCCAATTTTAATTTTTCGATTTTGTCCGAACTTGTCCGAATTTTCAAAATCTGATTGCAGATTCAGAATTGTAGGCACCATTGCACCCCAGATACTAAATTTCAACCCCCTCCGCCCAATTTGAAAATCGGCCGCCATTTTGAAGTCGCCATCTTGAAAAAAAATCAAGTCCAATCGATAGCCATGCCCGACCCCTATGACATTTGGTCGAGCACCCCCCACCCATCTCGAACCGTTTGGCCCTGGCGGCGATTCAAAAATTTTTCCATACAAAAAAAAAAGTAGACGAAAAAAAAAAATTTTTCCAAAATTAAATTCCTGGACCCCAAAAACCCCCAAATACTAAATTTCACGCCGCTAGGACCATTTTGAAAATTTTCCGCCATTTTGAGGTCGCCATTTTGAAAAAAAAATGGTAGCTCGAGAAACTGCCCAGGGTCCTCTATGACATTTGGTCGAACACCCCCCCTCCATCTGGCACCGTTTCCGAGAACCGTGCACCAGGTTTTGACTCTGAGCCAAATCTTCAAAAGTCGGATTTTTCTGGGGGTCCAGGAGCCGCCCTCTATACGAATATGTAGGCAATACCCCCCCTCCAAACCTCCTTCCCGGAGAACAACCCTATACTTAAGAAATGAGTGGTAATGCAGCTTTATATAATATAAATAAATATTTTGAAAATAACTGTCTCAATATGTGCTACACATTGATAGTTGCAGACTTTTTTTTCAGTTTCGGTAAATTATATTTTCATGTTATTTAACTATCTACTTAACTAAGTAGCGGCTTGTACAAGACACCTTAACTCAAAATTTCATCAATATATATCGTGCACTTTTGAGTAAAATGCCTGTGACATACGGACGGACGGTCGGAGATGACGAAACTATAAGGGTTCCATTTTTGCCATGTTGGCTACGGAGTCCTAAAAAAGCATACCTACACTCATTTTTAATTAAAAAAAGTTAAATAAAAAAACCACGTCAAAATAAACTAAAAGGCCAAAAATCATCTTTTATGTACGGTACTTTGAATCACCTTTTGAAGTCGGTGCCAACTGCCAAACCATTAATTTATTACAACACAGGTGGCACGCAAGAACCGCGGCGGCGAGCCTTTAGTTATTATATTACCTACCTATATATTTAGTTATAGTAATTCGTATTTTTGTTGAATAAAGAATTTTACTTCATGTTTGGCACCGACTTCAAAAGGTGATTCAAATGTGATCCTTACCGTACATAAAATTCCATTTTTGGCTTTTTAGAGTCTAGCTATAATATCTTTACCCCACCAATTTTAATTGTTTTATCTGTGCATTGGTATATGGCAACACTAAATATAGGCCACTAAATAGTCTTGATACTTTTGTATTATCCTCAACCTTTAAAAAAAGTGCAAATAACATTTTAGTATTATATTTAGCAAGTTTATTATTTCAAAAACATTACCTACTGCTACCTCTGCAGTAATATTACTGTAATTCACCTCCACCAAACTAATAATGTGGTACCTACATGGACCATGACTACTTATTTCTACCATTCTAATATTATAAGATCATTAATTTCTACTACTCATAACAGAAATTCTCTTCAGATATTGTCTTTTGCTAGTGACATTAACACCTTCTATTTATTTAAGTTTATTTAGAACGAGTCACATTTTCCTCTTAAGATCATCATTTAAACCAGCTGTAATTTAATAGGAATAACAAATAAGTCACTAACACCGACTAATATATTCTCGGAGGCTGCTAAAAGCTAAATGGCTTCACTTGAACATTATTATAACGAAAACCATATTGGTGTTATTCAAAAGTACCTACTAAGATTGGTTAATCTTACCAGCCAAAGACTTAATGCAATATAAACATTGCCGCTTTTCAGCGATAATCGCTTCTTGCTGTTGCTTTACAGCATCGCAGTTAATGATCATGTGGAAAAGCAGTTCCCGCTGACCACTTTTATATGGTTTTCCCATAGTTAAACCTTTTTTTAAATCAACGCACGTAGAGATAAATTATTTCTTAAGACACATAAACAACTTGACGTCTGTGACAGATACAAAACATTGTCATATCCAGTTTTTCTATATCTGACAGTTCATTTGCTTCGAAGAGATAAAATGGTCCGACTCTAGTTTATTTTGAAGTCGGTTCTTTTTTATTTCAATTTTTTTTATTTTTTCCTTTTTAGTGACTGAGGATTTTAGTATTTAAAATATTTGTTAGAGCCCAGAATGGGAATATTGAGGAAGCACCCTTAGCACGCATATCAAGTTTTTGGAAGTAAGAAATGTAACGTTGGTTAATTCATATTCATTGTATCTACCCCTTTTAAAATTCACTAAACCATTTCAAAACCGTTGCTCGGGGTGAAGCAGAGTCCCCCAATGCTGATAACTGTAAACTTGGTAGTTCAGCAAAATCATATATTTAAAGAATTATCTCGCAACTCTTGACCATTAATAAGGACATCATCTATCATCAGCTCAGCATCATGTAATGATGACAACCTGTCGAAAATAACTGAATAACATAATCAATAAAATAATCAATAACATAATAACATAATCCTCTGACTTTAACCATTAAGGAGTTGTACCTTCCGTCATCAGCATATGCAAATACTTAAATAGCTTAAGAAAATATATGAAAACCACTATAAGTGCCTATACAATTTGAGGGTTGCCCTCGATTTCACTGGAATCTAATCATCAGATGCCAACTTGGTGGCAATGGGGCTACCTCAGAAGTATATCCATATAATCGGTCTACAATTGGCGGAGTAGTCGGATACATTAAAAAAAATACAAACTGTCGAACATAGAATCTCCTCCGTTTTTGGAAGGCGGTTAAAAATAATGCTTAACTCTATTTTATTTATTTATCGAATCGATAACGATGTTATTACAATGCAACTTTTATATTATAGCTCTCATCATCACTCACTTATCATCACAATATTGGCTGCTTCATACGGAGTTCTTTATTTATTCTATGACTGAGTTTATTATAGGGGTGTTTTCAACATACAAAAAAATATTGTAAGGGCGCCTAAACTAAACAAATAGTAAGGTCGTTCAACTGAAGAAAAAAGTCATCAACCCTTTAATCGATAACGATGTTAGATATACTGTAACTTATATAAATATAACCATAGCTCTGATTACAACACTTATCATCACAATATTGGCTGCTTCATACGGAATTCTTTATTTATTCTATGACTGAGTTTATTATAGGGGTGTTTTCAACATACAAAAAAATATTTATCAAGGCGCGTAAACTAAACAAATAGTAAGGTCATTCAACTGAAGAAAAAAGTCATCAACCATTTGTTTTGTCTTTCCATAGTTTTTAAAAAGTAGCGATATACACAGATATTTGCAATAACATCCAAAAAATACTTACAAATGTATATTTTCCGAACCCGGGACCTGTGTCAATTTCATAGTACCTAATACTAGAAAGCACCCGCAACTTCATTCGTGGAGGAGAAAAAGTCATAAACACCTCCTTTTTTTCTTTAGCATAGTCGGGTATAAAGTATCCTATAACCATCTGGAGATACCCAGCTACCCGTGTACCAAAAATTGTTGATTTAGCGTGATGAAGCCACAACGACACATACAAACATACAAAGATTTCATTTTTACAACTTTATAATAGTATAGATGTAAGATTAATAGCACCCTTTACTGGTCACCAGCTATTTTTTGCGAACTGACATAAACGTATACAATTGGCGCAAGTACAGGTTTTGAAAATATTTACACATAAAATATATGCGTTTCGGAGAAAAGGATTTTAGTAATTTGATTTAAAAATAGGGTATTCTTTGCACGTCCCTAAAATTATCCAACCATCATAATTGAAATGACCCCACTCCTACCAAATAAAATTATGTTATTTCCAGATAAACAAACACGAATTTCATTCCTTTTTTTACTCATTGAAGCATTTTTTCCCCTCCTTCGTCATGCTACATTCATCCGATGTCCAGACCCCCCCCCCCCCCCCCCCCCCATTTGAAATTACGTAATTTATGAAAAGATTAATGTATTCGATGTTATGTAAGACATGTACTAACCGACGACCGTGACCAAGCAAGCCAACCTTAGCCATGATTCAAGATCATCGGTTCAGCTTCTTTCAGATTTATCGAGAGTTTTTAAAGATTAATAGTTGCGTCAAATATTAATTGTGTCTAAAGAATAATAATTCTAGTCTAGTCAGAACATTTATAGAACAATTGTATAATTCCGAGCACGCAGCGGAGATATATAAAATACCTGTACATGCCCGCAACTTCGTACGCAGCGGGGAAGAAGTCATAACCCTCTTTTTTTCTTAAGCGTAGTCGGGTAAAAAGTATCCTATAAAAATCTGGAGTTACCCGACTACCCGTGTGCCAAATATAGTTGAAATTAGTTTAGCCGATTATGCGTGATGAAGCCACAACGACAATTACAAACATACAAAAAATATTTTTTTTTTGTTTTAGTGAACTCCGAAAAGTCCGTAACTATCATTTTTTTGAAAATATCTTCAATGTACAGACATTTCATTCATACAACTTTAAAATAGTATAGATAAATAACTAGCGGCCACCCGCGACTTCGTCCGCGTAGATTTTTGAAGAAAACAAAGACATAAATGAGGTCAATTTTATTCTGTCAGTTGTTAAAAAATATTCAAAAGATATTCAGCGACCAACAGATTTAGAATAATAAAATGGGGATATTGCACATTTATTTCATAAGAAGGCAAGACTGGTACTTTTAACGCCTGCCAGACTATGAGAAGATGAGACAGACGGAGTTCCCGACACCAGCCAAAATGTAATTGTTCTGGAAGGTCCTCAGCGTTTCAAAAGGATAGTATTTCAAGGCATCTAAATTGCGTTTGAAGCTTGAAAACTATAATAAAGTACATCGACTTTTAATGTGCTGATAGACGACTAAAAGCGCGAATCGCTAAATATAGGAACAAAAAGCTTGGTACACATAGGTAATATGACATAAAGAAGCACTAAGAAAAAGTTATTTGTGCAACAAGAGAGCAAAGTTGTTGTTTGCTGCGAGTGCCGATTGTTGAATCCCAAGCAAGCGAAGGATTTTATTATTGAATCACGAGTGGAGCGAGTGATTCCAAGTTAGAATCCTGAGCGTAGCGAGTGATTCAAACAGTACGAGATACAAATAACTTTGGTCTCGTGTGGCACATACAACTTTTCACCTCAGCAGTGAAAACATTTATTATACTTAATTGTAGTTGTAATTCCAACCATTCTGTGTGTTTATATTGTTACACGACATACGAAAGAATATTTACAGTTAACAGATGAATTAAGTTAATATTAACAACTTGATTCCCTCTATTTTTAAAAGAAAGATGTAGTAGCATACAATACAACATAAGCAAATTAGTCAAAGTCATTAATTATTGTTTACAGGATAAATTATGGGTATATTGTTTTTCTTGTTATGTAGTTTTAATAATAATTTACGTTTTATACAAAGCAAATTGATTGCTTTGTATAAAATATAAATTATTATTAACTGTTGTGCAATAGCAGAAGATATAAGTAACAAGAATTGAACTCCTATATTACAACAATTTTTAAGTAATGCGTTTAGAAACTACCCCCATTAGAAATATTCAGTTTTAGTCAAATTAAAAATGAATTTAACATTTACAAATACAATTTTATAAAAATTGTTTTATTTTTACAATAAGTATATGAATAAAATAACTATATTTCATGTTCAAAAGAAAATGATTTAGTAATTCGATCACAAAAAAAGTAATCACTATTGTTTCAACTTTCAAGATGTTTTAAAATTAAAAAGTCAATAATAGTTCCAAATCCGACCGCAATGGCGCTAAAGTAGCAAGTAGTATAGTTGAATTATCGAGAAGATGGAATTGCATTTGTAGTGGTTGTACCGTTTGCAACAAAAGGAGAATAATTTTCTCTTAACTTAATAAAATGACATACCCAAGAAGTGGAATAAGTAGTAGTCCTCTGTTTTTTTCTTTTATTCGCTATCATGTTCTTCATCTGAGCTGTCACAAGTATTGATAATAAAATTGTCTGTTATTTGATCCATTTCTCCTTCCTGACATCGATATTTATTTTCTTCACTTTCGACGTGGTGACAAATATTTTCCCAGTCCTCAGCAGTGATGGTATTCATTCGTTCAGTTGCTAAACTCATAATGCCTTGCATGTTTAATGAAACGTTTCTTTTTGCTACATATCCTTTTACCATGGACCAAATATTTTCGATCGGATTGAATGTCGGGTGATACGGTGGCAATCGTAATACGGAGTGGCCATGTTTTTATTTTATTTTATTTTATGTTCTTTTAAAATTTCATCTATGTGGTACTCGCGAAACCGCTCTTTATTTTGTTTAATTAATTCATACAAACTGGTTTTGTACATCAACCGGTTATACGAAATGTTGTGTTCTGTCAACCAATCCATCATTTCTTGTTTATTAGAATTTGACGTTGGAGCACGATTCAAAAGTTTGTTGTGATAGGACGCATTATCCACGATAAGTACGCTATTCGGTTTGAGGTTCGGTATTAATTTTTCTTTTAACCATTTTTCGTAGTTGACAAAGTTCATCTGGTCATGGTAATCTCCCGTTTTTTGGTTTGCCTTAAACATTAACAAAGCGTTGGGAATAAAACCATCTTTTCCTCCTGCGTGCACTATTATTAACCGCTGGCCTGTACTGATTTGTTTTTTTACACCAAATTCTGTTCCATCGGTCCAAGCTTCTCCGGACACATGTGAAGTGTGGATGTAGGTTTCATCAGTATAAACTAGTGGTCTATCTTGAGATCGATATTCCGCAATTTTGATAAGGTAATTTATGTTGTGTTTTTCCATTAATATTTTTCGGTTGTCCTCGGTCTGTTTCCATTTAAATCCTAATTTTTGTATTTGTTTTCGTAAGGTGGAAATGCCAAATTTGTAATCTATATCGGATTTTAACACAAAGTGGAGTCCCTTTAAGGTTGGAAATTGCTTATGGGACAGATGAAAATTGTATATAGTTCCCCGGATGACTTCCTGATCAAAATCGTCTACTGCTGATGACGGACAAGGACGCAACTTTTTATTCTTCGGGGAGGTGAATTTCTTTGTTGTTGCGAATTTCTCGCTGTTGCTCTCTGTCACAATGTTATAAACAGTAGAGAGACAAACACCTGCAGCTTTTTCAACTAACTGGGCAGCGGTGTAAGGCAAGTTAAAATTTTTCGTCAGTTCATTTTCAAAATATTTATAACAGTTGAAAATTATTTGCTTACTTTGACTCTCAATAGGACCAAAATTACAGCCATATTTTTTTTAAATATAGAAATTAATCGTAGTCGTACGGGCGGACACAATAATTAATTGAGAATACAATCAAATCAGATGTAAAAATATACGCACAACGTAAATAATATTGACAATTTCACACTGACATTATTTTTGTTTTTAGTTCTTCGATATATATATATATATATATATATATATAACAACCTCTTTCTATGCTGATAGTACAAGAAAATAGAAAATTCAAATATAGAATGCCTGTAAACAAACAATACTACTACATATGCAATTCCACGCTCTCGATGATTCAACTATATGAAGTCAACAACCAATTATTAAACATTTTTATCAATCAATCAATCAATCAAAATATTCTTTATTCAAGTAGGCCTAGTTACAAGCACTTTCGAAATGTGAAGTGTTTGCTGGGAGACATACAATATGATCCAACATTTGCTGCAAGGATTAGGGAAAACCCAGAAAAATCTAATCAGATAATTTAACTTAAGTATATTATTGATAAAATCATCACTTTAAAAATTATAATCATCAATATGATAAATATATCGAAATATACCCAATCCTTCGTTCTACTTCGGATGTAAATATTCGATCGTGTTTAAAATGATTTGCCTTGCATCGTTGTGGATTTTATTGGCATTATTATGCTAGTTTATCTTACGCACTTGTGACGGCCTCTTTGGATATAAAGAGAATATAAACTCCATGGGCTTAGTTCTTTTCCCAGTGTCTAATTCGAAAATCGAAATCGAATTAGAATGTTCTTGTCACTAGCTTTCTTATATGGATATGAAAGGGACTAAGTGCTTTGAAGTTCAAATATTTCGAATTCGGTCATAGCCACTGAAAATTGTCAACTCGCAACATTCTCATTTAAAAAATAAAGAGTTTAATTTGCCTCACGCTCACAGCAAAATCGCATTTTGCACATTGTTAGTTTGCAGCAAAACCCGCATGTTTTCAGCTGCTTAGGTGAAAATATTGTTGTCAGTCGAACATAGTAGGTTCAGTGGGTGCAATTTTGTGTGATAAAAAGGGAAAAATCCACGTGGGCATACGTAGTCACGAGGCAAAAGAGAGTAAAAAAAAATATGCTGGTCTCCTTAGCGTAACGTCTTTATAGTCCGTGAGCCCGGTCCAAAATTGTCTACGTAATATGACATAACGATAAAACGCATGGCAAACCCTTAGAAAAGCTGTGCTGAGCGAGAATCAAAAGAAATTGTACTTGAAATTGGCTGGAAGTTTGAAAACACCTTCACTTCCGGTCCAAATATTAAGGTTATATTTACGTCATGTGACATCAGTACGAAACACGTGGCATCATTTAGCCCTTTAACCGTAGAGACAGGAAACATAAGTCTGTCAGTTCTGAAAGAAACATTCATTCCCTACTGCTTTTCGTTTATTAAATAGATAAAATAAATGTGTTCAATTTATGTCGACTGTTTTTTATTGTATGGTATCATAATATGATGTTTCCTTACACGGACAATTGTTGTATTGTAGTTGAATTGTTGTATAATCTTAATGATCCTTTTTCAATAACCCGGTTACGTTAAGTTTGAACTTCATGGTGTTGCCACGGGATAGATACCAGATGCAAACTTAACTGAACTGGCTCTAGTTAGCTTGGAACAATGAGAAAATTTGTACGAAAACCTCGGTGCGTGCGTGAGTTAGACTTGCACTTGACCAGTTTTGTTATTTAAATACACACAAAGCCCAAAATCGAAATCCGATTAGTCTGTTTGGCGTGATAAAGCCACAAACATGTGTCGACATGCAAACATACAATAAAATCCTAAAAAAAAATTATCGATTCCGTGACCTTCAATCCAAATACTCCGTTACATTATATTTTTGAAAATATCTTTAATGTGCATACATTTCATTTTTACAACTTTATTATACCTTAGAAGTAGCCTTTCACTTGAAAACTCATTCATTTCTTTCGCATTTTTCCAACCCTCTAAGGGTATGAATTTCGAGAACATAAAGAAATGTAAGGGTTTTTTTTAGAGGCGAAGTCGCGGGTAAAAGCTGTGCCAAATAAAATACGCACTAAGCCTAATCCCCGCACAATGTTTCTGCGTTGCCCTAAAGTTGACTAGTAAAGAATGCTTCATTGCATTAAGTGCGCCTTTTGGAAAAGTATTATTTTCTGCAAAAATATTAAATAAATTAATATATACTATTTGGGCCGGGCCGCGGAGCGTTTCAACCGCTGCACTTTTATGTAACGAAGTTTTTACATCATACGTGACGAAATTCGATAAAAATTTTGAATAGAAATAGAAAATAATGCCTTGCCTACCTTATGCCTAAAACTCCGATACGTTTGTCAACTTTATTCACTAGTAATTTGTGATATAAAAGTATCGGCGGTTGAAACGCTTCGCGGCCCGACCCGTTTACGTCATGCTCAAAATTAAAGAGATAGACTCCACAGTGTGTACATGTGTGTATTAATGAATTTGTAATTTGTGAGTCTATGGTACCGGCACAAGGCATATTTTCTATGAATGTTCAGATTTTTATGATCATCCTGGCTGTTTAAATACCATTAGCGTTTTGTGCGGCCAGTTATTTTTAGCTTCTTGTATGTTCAGAATTTATTGGAAATCAGCTGCTCATATAATTCTGGCAAACTGGTCGTTCAGATATTATTGGTTACATCTAGCGCTAGGAATTTATTGAAATTTAAGACAGCTCTGAAATATTTGAGTACCTCGACCGCTACGATATATCTGATGCTGACTGTACAAGTAAAACTAAGACAACTAATTTCGTTGAAAATGTCGTTTCCTACATGTTTTAAACAGTAGGTGGGGGAGGGGGAAGGGGTGGGATATTTTTATTTATCCGTTAGAAGCCATTTTTTTTGGTGTGTATAAAGAAGTACTCCAATATTTTTTTCAGTATTTATAAAAACTACCTCGTGTTCAATATTATCAATAGTTAAATATCAATGGTCCAATTACCTACATATGTATTTTTTTCAAATTACAAGTATATAAAAAAGTAATACGAGAATTGAAACACATGACGTATTCCGTTAGAGATGTATGTAGAGGCGCACTAAAGAAGGATTCTTTGAAATTCGAGCTTTACGCGGACGAAGTCGTGGGCAAAAGCTTGTCTATAATAACGAACACGACAGATGAATCGATAATCCTTGTTAAGAGTCCGCAGCAAAGATCGGCCGAATTTCACCTTCAAACGGAGTTTCGTTCTCATTTTAAAACTACGAGTTGGATTGTAACAAAACTTTGCATAAACAATGGCATGAGGTATATCTAGGTCAGAAATTAGTTAATATGGCTCCAGTTTATAAAACAAACGAAATACAGTTAAGATAAGTTTTGTATGAAAAACTTAAATTCACTGTAGTTTTTTTACTATGGTATCTGAAGCTACATAAATTAATTACAGGCCTGGATATACCATAATTTATTCTAAGTACAAAGTTTCAGAGCAAAATAGCCAGTCGTTTATATAGATACTACGTTTGTATAGAGAACCGAGCTTACAACGGACTCTTAATTGATCATAATTTGTTAAATAATGGGCATGTAACATGATTTGATCACTTCTACCTAGCAGTTACAAAAACACTTTTAAAGGACTTCTGGCCAGATATGGCTAGGCAGACTTATTTATTCTTAAATACAGTATTATTTCAAAACGTTTATAATAATTTTCGGCAAGATGTCACATGACGTAGGAAGGGGTATCCAGTGTCCATCTTTGGCACTGTCTGCCAGTCCAGAACTGACGGACTTATGTTTTTTGTCTGTACGGTTAAAGGGCTAAATGATGCCACGTGTTTCGTACTGATGTCACATGACGTAAATATAACCTTAAAATTTGGACCGGAAGTGAAGGTTTTTTCAAACTTCCAGCCAATTTCAAGTACGATATTCTTTTGATTCTCGCTCAGCTCAACTTTTCTAAGGGTGTGCCATGCGTTATACCGTGATGTCATATTACGTAGGCAATTTTAGACCGGGCTCACGGACTATTATAAGCAACATTAGTGGCATTTCTTTTGGGGGCTAAGATAGACTGCTGGCAGAACTCATCCTGGAACATACGACGTAAAATTGACCGATAGAGAACAAGAGGGGACCCTCTTAAATCAATGCCTGCCATTTTTAATATTAATATACAATAGGTAATTGTGCTATTTTGAACTGGAACGGGTAGTCTGATGAAATTAACGGAATTCTAGGAATAACCACTATTTCGCCTCGATCGCAACCTGCAACATTTTTATATTGAGAGCTATTTTTTGTAGTCTAGTTCCATTATACATAACTTAGACGGTCTAAAATTCCTTATTAGCATAACAGGTGCTCCAACTTTAACTATGAGTATGTGAGGTGGAAACGGGATAGTGTACCTACGGCGTCATCACTCTGTACAACGGAATCAAAAAAATTGTATTGAGCGATCTCAGATTCGAAAGTATTTTTAACCGACTTCAAAAAAAGGAGGGGGTCCTGAATGCAGTTGTATTTTTTTTTATGTTTGTTACCTCAGAACTCCGTCATTTACACGACGATTAGAAAAAATACTTTTTTGTTCATGAGTAGGTATATCCAAATTGGTCCCATAAAATTTTGGTGAAGATCTGATGCCGGGATCCATGAGGAATCGAAGGAATTCCTCGAATATTATGAGCACATCTATGGCGTTTTGATATTTCTTACAGTAGTTTAAGCATTTACATTTATAATCACCATTTGGTGAAGAGAAACCGATGATGAACACACAAGCCATCAGTTACCACTGAGGGCTCTACCAATGTTATTTAGTTCGCGGATCGCTAGTCGATTTGTAAAATTAATTTTTCGGTTAAGAGTAGGAATCTCCAAGTTGGTTCCATAAAATTTTGGTGAAGATCTGATGATGAGATCGATGAGGAATCGAAGGAATTCCTCAAATGCTTTAGGCACATCTATGGCGATTTTTGTGTTTATTAAAGTAGAACAAGCATTTACACTCGAAAATCATCCTTTGGTGAAAAAAAACTGATGATGAAGACCTAAGCCACCAGTCACTAATTAGGGCTCAACCAGTGTTATTTAATTCACTAATCGCAATATAATTCTTTATCATATTTTACTTAAAGGCAGAAGTTGGTTAAGATCAGGGTAACAAAGTGGAGCTGATAGTGGAGAACCAGAGAACTCCTCAACGGTTAACGGCCCTGATTCTGAAATACTAACGTTCAGCTAAAGGTCGTGAGCAATTGACATTAGAATGCATTATGGCTGTAAGTGCCGTATAAAAGTCGTAGAAGTCATAAAAGTCGTGTATTATGTGTGGCTTCGATCGTCAGAAGGCAGATTTCGTAGTCTTGTTATTTCCGTTAACGATATCTCACCATGTGGTCGATTTAATAATTTGTTGGCGTCCAAATCTAACAACGCTATTGCCTTCGAAAGTTTTGACACGGCTTAGTGCAACATATTGTCCTTTAGCGAAATTATTTTTATCAAGGTCTATCACACCTTTCTCGAGGGTGGTACCTTGTAGCTTATGAACAGTAACAGCCCAACCTAATACTAAAGGTAACATACGACGCTCCACATCTCCGTATCCCCTTGTCGCTTGAAACGTAGTACATGATTGAGGTATGGGTATGCAAACGTCACTATCTTTTAAGCTAAGACCAACAGTTTCATCGTCAAATTTTACGTACACGGCTTCCGGGAGCTCCCCGTCCTCCAGCTGATCTCGTCTTAGGGCCGGCCAATTAATTTTTTTTATTATGCCTATATCCATAGCTGCATTCACTAGTCCATCAGAGACGGAAATATTCCGACTCAACATCACTCGAGATTCTACGCCAATTTCAGTTGCGAGATAATTCTTTATGTATTATGGGTCAGTTGAGACTGTTAGTCGTATTCTTTTTTAACCAACTTAACCATTTTGCCTATTCTTATAATTTACATTTTATTAACAATAGTCTTGTCTACAATTGGTCGTATTTATTAACAATAGGGCCTCCTCAATCTTCTCATTTTGGGCTCTAAAAATACTTTATATCACTAAAATCCAACACTACAAAGCAAAAAATATTTTTTTTAAAATATAAATGAACCGACTTCAAAATAAACGAAAAAGCCAAAAATAATATTTTATGTACGGTACGGATCACATTTGAATCACATTTTGAAGTCGGTGCCACACTACACGTTAGCGAATAGGTTAACTACTTTCCTTAAAACATCGGCATTTTATTCTTGTTCTGTTATTTAGCAAATGTACATCAAATGATAACATAACAGTAGTATGTTTTTATCATTTATCAAATAAAAATTAAATCATTTAAAAGCATATAAGATATCACCATCATTAAATGTCATTGGTCATTTCTCAAATGTACACCAAAATATTTTAAGACATGTAAGAAATTAAGAAATTTACTTGTAAGTGCTTGAAAGATAGTTAATTGGTAGGTACCTACTACCAACGCGACCTGTTGACGAATAACCTTATTACTCTACTAAAATGCTTTCTTATCCCTTGCCTAAGTTATAAATGTAACCGACTTTGCAAAAATAAATTCTCTAGCGGTAGTAGTTTCGGCTCTGTGTTCATGAGTCAGTTAGTCAGTCCGTCAGGACTTTTATATGTACAGATTTTTGGTTTATATAAATGAATTTGCTGATATACATCATTATGTTTCAAAGTTGACCGGAAAGCAACAGACTATGCCGAAATTAATAGTGTACTAGTTAAAGTACTTAACTGGTTTACTATTAATAATCTGGTATTGAATGCGAAGAAAACGAAATGTGTTAGATTTGCTTTACCTAATGTTGGAGCAGTGGATTATACTGCATCGCTCAATGGTGAATATTTAGAAATGGTGGATAGAGCATTATTCCTAGGTATAACATTGGACAAAAACTTGCAATAGAATCCCCACTTAGAAGTACTTGCAGGTAAATTAACCACAGCAGCTTACGCTATTAGAAAAATTAGACAATTGACCAATGTTGATACTGGTCGCTTAGTTTATCATAGTATCATGTCATACGGTATTCTTTTTTGTTTGGGGCAAAGCAGCTGACATACAGACAATATTTGTGCTGCAAAAAAGAGCGATTCGTTCTATACCTATATAACCTGAATTCCCGTGACTCCTTAAGATAACTTTTTAAAGACAACAACATGTTGGGATGCTGCGACCCATAAATATATTGGGACGCTTCGGTTAATATAAACCGAAGCGTCCCAATATATTTATGAGAATATTATTTATATTATTAAGAACCTAGACTCTTTTACTAAGAGTTCAGATATCAATAATTTTAATACTAGAAATAAAAACAAAATCGCCTTTAGAAAATTCCGCGTTCGTAACTAGCCAAATCATTCGTAGGCCAATGTATACATGTTTATAATAAGTTACCAGACGATGCATTAAAATTACCTTATCCAGCTCTCAAAAAGTACTTACAAAAGTCTCTAATGGCAAAGGCATATTATAGGGTAGAGGACTATATAGCAGACAAAAAGGCATGGCCCCTAAACAGAAACCAAATAATATACTTTTACCGGGACACGGTTCTTATAAGGTGGCATATCAAACGTATATAAGTAGTTTTATATAAATAAAAAATAAATATAAAAATAACCGACTTCAAAATAAACTAAAAAGCCAAAAATAATATTTTATGTACGGTACGAAACATTTATTTTGAAGTCGGTCCTTTTTTTAATTTGTTTTTTTTTTTTTTTTTTTTGCCTTTTAGTGATGGATTTTAGTGATATAAAGTATTTTTAGAGCCCAGAATGGGAAGATTGAGGTAAATAAAAATCTAAGTCAAAATGGTTAAGTCCAGTAGCTAGCTGGTTAAAAAAGAATACGACTAACAGTCTCAACTTACCCACAATATTTAAAGAATTATCTCGTAACTATTGACCGTTTATAAGGTAAAACCACTGAATAGCTTTAGAAAAATATATACAAAAGTTAGTGCCTATAATATTTGAAGGTTTTCTCGATTTCCCTGGGATCCCATAATCAGATCCTGACTTGGTGATAAGGCGACTACCTCAGAGACACACTATAAAGTATATGGCTAACAGTCTTAACGTACCTACATACATGTATTTTTTAGGAATAATCCTCTAACTCTTAACCGTTAAGGAGTTGTACCTTTGTCATCAACTCAGCATGACGAGATCATGACTAGGTACTAGGTATATGCAAATACTTAAATATCTTAAGAAAATATATGAAAAACATTATGAGTGCCTATAAAATTTGAGGGCTCGATTTCCCTAGGATCCCATCATCAGATTTCAACTTAGTGGCAATGGGAAAACTTCAGAAGTATATTCTTTCATATATATTTTTTTTTAAATCGGTCTACAATTGGCGGAGTTACCGGTGAACATACATAAAAAAAAATACTTAGAGTACCAACCTCGAGAAAGCTGTGATAGACCTTGGCAAAAATAATTTGAGAAGAAAGAGGGCAAATATATGTTACACTAAGCCGTGTCAAAACGTTGGAAGGCATAGCGTTGTTAGATTTGGACGCCAACAAATTATTAAATCGGCCACATGATGAGAGATCGTTAACTGAAATAACAAGACTCCGAAATCTGCCTTCTGACGATTGAAGCCAGACATAATACATGACTTTTACACGGCACTTACAGTCATTAATGCATTCTAATGTCAATTGCTCACGACCTTTAGCTGAACGTTGCTATTTCATAATCAGGGCCGTTAACCGCTGAAGAGTTCTCTGGTCCTCCACTATCAGCTCCACTTTGCTACCCTGATCTTAACTAACTGCTGCCTCTAAGCAAAATATGATAAAGAATTATATTGCGATTAGTGAATTAAATAACACTGGTTGAGTCCTAATTAGTGACTGGTGGCTTGGGTCTTCATCATCAGTTTTTCTTCACCAAATGATGATTTTCGAGTGTAAATGCTTGTTCTTCTTTAATAAACACCGAAATCGCCATAGGTGTGCCCATAATTTTTGAGGAATTCCTTCGATTCCTCATCGATCTCATCATTAGATCATCAACAAAATTTTATCGGACCAACTTGGAGTTTCCTACTCTTAACCGAAAAAAATATTTTCTAAATCGACTCGCGATCCGCGAATTAAATATCACTGGTAGAGCCATCAGTGTTAACTGATGGCTTTAACTGATGGCTTGTGTCTTCATCATTGGTTTCTCTCCTCTAAATGGCGACTTTCAAATGTAAATGCTTAAACTACTGTAAAAAATACCGAAATCACCATAGATGTGCTTATAATATTCGAGGAATTTCTTCGATTCCTCAGGGATCTCGGCATCAGATCTTCACCAAAATTTTATGGGACCAATTTGGATATACCTACTCATGAAAAAAAAAATATTTTCCAAATCGTCGTGTAAATGACGGAGTTCTGAAGTAACAGACATATATTTTTTTTTAAACATACAACCGAATTGAGAACACCCTCCTTATTTTGAAGTCAGTTAAAAAAACATATTTTGCTTTTATATTCTATAATTTTTTTTACTTTTATAAGTTTTGATATGTTTTCTTGGAGAACTATGCATTGAGTTTATACTCAAAACATATATTTAGGATAGGCTAATGTAAAGATTGTAATAGATATAAGAAATATTTAGAAAAAAATACTGATTGTTGAATTTGTTTCGGCTTTCTTCTCAACAGTGGTCTCCTCTTGGGAATCGTCGTATAGCTGACTATACGACGTAAAGAGACCCCAGTAAGCTCGGCCGAATTTCAGCTTCCCATACAAACGGAGTTTCGTTCTTATTTTAAAAGTACCTGTTGGATTGTAACGAAACTTTGCATAAACAATAAAATGAGGTATATCTAGGTCTGAAACTAGTTTATATGCCTGCAGTTTATAAAACAAACGAATTGCATCAAAAAAAAGTTTTTCCTGAAAAACTTAACTTCGCTGTATTTTTTTTACAATAGTATCTGAAGCTAGAGTCTGGCTACCTAAATATTACCCAAATGTTTGGCGCGAAATTCAAAAAATCTTGGGCTGGTCACACTTTGTGAAGTAGAAATTATAGTTTTGATATTTGAAAATATTTTTAATTTTCTGTGCGCACGTAAGGTACCTAAACCTAAGGAAATAAGTAAATAAAATATACGTTGACGTGCACTCAAAGTCAGCTCACATCATTTCTACCACTATAATGTACATTACAGTGAACGACAAACACATATGTTTACACTTTCACACCTTAGAACATTGTAACAAGGCGAAAAATAAATAAGATCTAGCTCGATAATACCATAATATTAATCCATCACCAATGCCTGTAGTTAGGTTAAGTAGGTATAGACATGGGTTATGTTATAGTGTTTCACCGGCATGTTGGGCCAAGTGCGGGATTCTATCGACACGCTCGTCGCTCATATATAGACATTTTTGGCCAAGATATTTTTATATCAAATTACTACTGACCAGTCCGCAGATTTCTTCTGAATATTAGTTTTCAGTAACTCCTTACGTTCCAATGTCTTGATTTTATTAATATTTTCTAGAAATTCTGGTTTATCCGTTTCTTTGCACATTTTGTCCTGTGTATGAGTTTCAGGTATTAATAAATTCACGTAAGTACCTAATCATAGTTAAAGGCAATTTTTAGAACTAGTACACAACGTATCAAAATATTGATAGAGCACCAACCTACTGAATTGACAACAGAATTTTAGCCGGATTTGAAATCATAGACAATTTAGGAAATATCTGTTAACAATATTTGGCTAGCCAGACTTTACATAAACTAATTACAGGCCTGCATTTACCTAAACTCATTCTACGTACAAAGTTTCAGAGAACCCTTGCGGCCTACTTACAGAATCAAGATCATTATTTCATTATTGTATAATTAAAAAAGACACAGTGAACACTATTCTTACTTATTATAAAACATGTTGTTAACATAATGTTTGCTGTTGGATGTCGCACCCCTCATGTAACGTGCAAAAGTATTCGCTGGATTCCGCTATACACATTCTCTATTTTTTTTAATCGCGCGGTTCTGTGACGATTGGATTGTCTTTGGAATAACAAAACGCACCAGTCCACACCAGAGGGGCTACTACGAAACCCGAAAAACGAAGTTCGTAACGTGCTGCCCCTCTCGCTCTCATGTCATGCTGTATTTGAGTGAGCGGGATGGCGCCATACGAACTTCGTTTTTCGGGTTCCAGAGTAGCCCTTCAGTCTAGTAAATATGACCTTGTCAGTTGCAGTCACACTATCAATAGAATTCTATGGAAAAACCTAATTACAAGCTTTTATTTGCTTTGAAGAAACATTGTAAATAAAGAAATATATAAAAATATATAATTTTCGTCTAAGTAAAATTGAGATAAATAAATTATAATGATGTTACCAGCATAAAAAATTGCATCCCATAGAGTGAAAGCGATAGGGTTTTAGTACGATGCGAGTAAGTGAGTGAGCAAGACCAAGTCAAGTAACCCGGCATAGACATAGACGTTCTTAGTCGCTGGCTTCGTTGCTGCGCTGTAGTTGTATTAGATATAGGTAGTGTAGTCTAGTCTAGTTTGATTGTAGCGCTCGCTCATTACTCGCTTATCGTGCGCTACGGCCATAACTATAAATTCAACGAAATATTTGTTTCGATATAAATTATGACATATAATGAGACGCGTTGGCCCCTCTTAGTGCACAAAAATTATCCACAAAATTTAATCAAAATGTAAAGTCCCATAGTATACCGAACAAGTATCTGGTAAGGGTGAAAGAGATTTAGAATCTCATACAGTGTCGATCTTTGCGGTTCATGAATTAAACTCAGAGTTGTTTGCCTAGTTAGTATAAACAAGAACTATGCAACAATGTGGGTTTTGCTCAATGCTGTCTGGACTGTTACGGAGAGCTATGTGCATCGGCAGCAGGCGAGGTAGCAGCGAGTCCTACTACAGGGAGCTCGGTGATCAGGATACATTGGTAAACATTTTGATATCTAACCCGTAATTCGCTTTAATACCCGTTTTTAGTCTTAGTTCATATAGTTGGTTTTTCGCAGTAGAATTTGCAGCAAAGTTCAGTTTGAGCAATAATGTAAAATCCTTGTTTTACTTCTGAGATTTTATGATGTATAAACTGGTATCGGCTTATCCAACAGTGGAGAGGCTCGGACTGGTGTAAAATATTTGAATGAGGCACAATTTTAGTGGTAACATAAATTAATTTCTATCATCATGTATCGCCACTGCCACTAAAATTAGTTTCAGTCAACATTTAAAGCTACAATAAAAATTGTGCAAAACTCAAAGCATTATTTCTATCCCCATAACATTCCAAAGTAATGATATCAGTACATGAAGCACTATCTGAAAATTATATTTAATTTCTGCTATTCTATTTAATCTGTTCTGTAAATAATGACTAAATTTTGTAAATATTTTTGGCCTACATATATAAAAAGAATTTTACTTGACTGTGTTACACTTTGCAAAGCCACAGTATCAATTTCTTAGGCAAACAGAATTGATAAATATTAATGTATTTGTTAGAAAGAGACGGAAGTACCAGCAGTTATGTGAATCATTTATATTTTAACCCCCGATAAAAAAGAAGGGGTGTTATAAGGTTGAGGTTTGTATCTGGGTGGACCAATAGCCCAATTTTGACGTTTGAATGCTGAAGATAATCAATATTTTTCTATTTCTATATACATATTGAGTAGTTTTTTGTTTTCAGTATTAGATGCAAGGTTTAATTGGAACTGCTTAAGAAAATGTATTTTCAGGTATTTATGAGTGTTTCGACAACTGTCAGTCCCCCAAAGTACCCACAACTGTCAGCGGAAGAGAAACAAATTTAAAACCACTTGTTTTCTTGAGCATAGTTACGATAAAACGTTTCCTGTAACCATCTGTCGATGACCAGCTACCCATGTACCAAACATAGATGATAACTGTTTAGGTGCATTGGCATGATGAACCCACAATTTATTCCGTTCTGTGTCATCGAAATGGTCCATTTCAGTGTATATTTTTAAATATCTTTAATGTACAGACATTTAATTTTTACAACTTTATAATAGTATACATAAGAGCTACATAGCATTAGATATTCATAAAACCATATACTGTAACACTCATTCTAGTCACTATATCTTATTTAAATTAGTTGGGTCTGATTTCTTTACAATGAAGACAGGGGCCTGTCAGTTGCTTGATTTCTGATTGGTGGCGAATAGTGCTCCCACTTTTACTTTTTGCCACAGATCTGTTGAAATGGTAGCAATTACTTGAGGGTCACTATGATAATGTTCAAATTTGTCGTCGACAATATGCATGTTGGTAATCTCTTAAAACCCGACATTATCATTATCATCATCCTGAGCATCTTTCTATCTAATAATAGTAGAGCTATTTAGGTTTTCCTTTTCTAATGTCGTCCATGGATGATGTCACACTCCACTACATCTTTCCAATTATTGCTAAAATGAGGTAGGAGCAGTAAGTTTTAGGGCTTTATGGGTTTTGGAGACTGGATTGAGACCTACTGTAGTCGTTATTATTTTTTATCTGAAAATGATCTGTACAAAATAAGTATGACAGATGTATTTTGGGTATTCTGTCATGCTAATTTAGTGAAAACATAAAATGAATTGTATTGTTGTATAGCTGTGAGCCGAAGGTCTACTATGTATGCTATGCATATACTAAAATGGCTGTTTCAAGTTCAACAAGTTGGTACAAGGATAACTGATGCAAAGATGTTTGAAGAACTACTTGAGTATAAATTGGACTGTAAAAATATTGTATCTGTACGTCGAGGACATGTGCGAGGAGTGTTCAATATATTCTTGATATAGGTATATTACAACCTTTCATAATTAATTTAATACTGGTCATTTACTGCCACTAACTGTGATTAAAAAAGAATGAAAAATGATAGCCCTACTTTCATTTGCAATTGCTACACAAACATTTAAGTAATGACCGATTGTACGATGTTAAGAGAAAATTGAACACAGAGCCTGACTAAAGGCCGAGCCACACCGGATGTGTGCACGACACGCACACGCATCCGGTGTGACTTGGTCTTAAAGTTCTTGACAAAACAAGGGAAAAATCAAAAAACTATTAAAAAAGAAATGGATGCAGTTTATAGCGAGTCTGCTCCTTTGTTATAGACTGTTCAAAACTGGTCTAGTGAATTTAAACGAGGAAGGACCAGCAATGAAAATGACCCTCGACCAGAGCGGCCCGTTTATGCCGCTTGTCAGGAAAAAGTGGAGAAATTTATATTAGACGATGCTTGACTAGAGTAAAGATCAGATGAATAGCCAAGAGAACAGGATTTTCTGTAGGTACCGTGCACACCATCGGTTATGAACAACTTATCATCTCATAAAATAGTGCAAGATGGGTGCCGCGAATGCTGACACCGCATAAGAAGCAAACGCGAGTCGCGTGCTGTTCAGACTTTATGAAGGTGTGTGGGAAAATCACAATGCGATACTTAAAATAATTGTTACTTACTGGAGATGAAACCTGGGTTCATCATTATGACCCAGAGAGTAAGCAAGAATCTATGCAGTGGCATGTCAGAGGTACAGCCCATCCTAAGAAGTTTAAGGTGATCTCTTCAGTTGGCAAGGTCATGGCCACCATTCTTTGGGATCATAAAGGAATCTTGCCCATTGCCTATAAAGAAAAGGGTGTTGATAAACAGGCGGCAAAAAAGAAAAGACAAGGGGAAAACTAACTAATGGTGTTCAGCTACTACACGACAATGCCCCCGTCCACAATGCTCAAATTGCCATCACTGCTGTCCACGAATGTGGGTTCAACCATTAGTCACTTGCCTTATAGTTCAGATCTGGCTGCGACTGACTATTTTTTATTATAAAACCTTAAAAAGATCTGCGAGGAAATCGGTTCAACGACGATGAAGAGTTGATGGCCACGGTAATGGAATATTTTGACAGTAAAGACGAAAATTATGTTTATGAGGGCTTAAAAAAAATTGGACTGATCTTCTAAGTGCATTGACATGGGGGTGAATGTATTAAAATATAAAAATATTATTCAATTCGTAACTTTTTGTTTTCATACCCATACCGAGAATATATTGAACGCCCCCCGTAAACTTTGGTAAAACTTACTCAAATATTACTAAAATAGGATTTTTTTTATCTACATGCATAAAATTAGTGCTCTAAAATGCGTTCAGAACCCGTAGGAAAGGACCAGCATTATTACTAATTTTACTATCAGAACTTTCTTGTCTGTGGTAGTAGGTAAAATCTGAACTTTAATGTTATTTCAGTATCGATTTTCGTAAGGTTATGAGTTTAAATATGGAACAGCTGTCAAAACTCAAGTGGATCTCTATTCTAGTATCCATAGATATTAAAACATTATCGATACGAAGCGTCAATTCAGTATGTTTTTAGGGTTCCGTAACAAAAAGGTACAAAAGGAACCCTTATGGTGTGACTCTGTCTGTCTGTCTGTCTGTCTGTCTGTCCGACTATTGAAGCGCCATATCTCAAAACCTACTTAAGCTATTTGAAATTTGGAATATTTATAAACATGGTCAGCCGACGTGTATTGCACAGGAAATAGTTAAAAAAATATTATTAAAAAAAAGGAATATGAGGGGGGTAAAAATTTAAAAGTCTAGCTACTGAGCCAAATGGGGTATATGAAAGGGCTTAACCTGCACATTTTCGAACGATTTTTTTATTTTTTTACTGTGATTAGTTTTTGTTGTATTAAGGAAAATGTGAACAAAAACACCGTTCCCACCCCTTTATCTCCGAAGTTTACCAATAGAAAATTTTGAAATGTACACAATTTGTATTAAAGAAAATTATAGCCATACCTATTTTATTTTTAATTCGCAAAAAATCTATTTGAGCGTTAAGTTTGCACCAGAGTTGTATGCATTGCTATATATATCAGGTGCAAACTTAACTCAACCGGTACCGGGTAATAAAGTTAGGGTAAGTAAAAATTTGTACGGAACCCTCGGTGCGCGAGTCCGACTCGCACTTGGCCGGTTTTTTATTTAAATATAAACCACACGACAATTCATCTCAAGTGATATGAGAATAAGGACATCATTCGTTTGTCTATGATTTAAAAAAAAATCGTTTTGACGGAGGATCGAATTGCCGCCATAATGTTGTCATTTGTTTGTTGGTTTTTGCCCTTACGAAAGTAGAATTAGGAAAAGTTGTTTGTAAAATTTTAGTTGAAAATATGAGTTGTAGTGACTCCGAGACCTATTTACGATATTGCGTATGCATTTACGATATCGAGTATGAACACTCCGCCGGATATCGTAAATGCAGCCACGATTGCAACAAATAACTTGTCAGATAAATCGATAGCCAAATTTAGTAGTAAGCAAATAGGTAATTTTTTTTTAAATTGCACTCGCGACCTTGATATGAATAAATAATTTGTTTCTGTATTTGTTTAAATTTACTTTTTATTGCATTATTCTAATATCACTATTCTATTGATATTTCACAGGTAACACTACTAACAATGCAGGTCATTTCCTTACGGCTATTTCTGAACCCATCTTAGAGCACTTGGGTCATACTGATTCTAGAATTTAGTCGTCTTTCCTGTGGACAACGCAGTAGTTAAGGGCTATTACATATAACTGATATTTTTATCGCTTAGATATAGAGTATTAATCAATTTGTTCATCGCCTAATAGGGCACTAAGAAATAAATAGTATTTAAAGCCCTTAACTTTCGGGTGTCCACAGGAAAGATGCATAATAAAAATCAGTATGACCCACTTATGGTATGTGTGTAGATAAAGTAGTGTATGCAATTGTTCATAATTAGGCCTTAAATCACTCGTTTGATCCTATTAGAGGCTCTTTCGACAATTTTATTAAAACACCGCGCGGGTGCTGTTCCTGCCCGTATCATGGGGACGCGCACAGAGACAGCACCCGCTAGATGCAAGAACTATTGGAGATTTATGGAACCTACATAAACAGGGGTTGGGATTGGAATAATGGACTAAATACTGGGCTATTGCTTGAGACACCCGGACGTCTACCAGAAAAAAGTGTCTCATGGTTAAAGGCACTGGCAGACGATGACTTGTCCCCCGCTTGATGGGCCCCCGTATAAAGGGACACATATAGTGGCCCGAGGGCAACATCTACTGATGTGTAAATTGCGGAAACTTTCCAAAATGCTTAAAAAAGGTTTTAAGTCTAGTGTTAACTTGTTTATTAAACCTTTTTTAAGCATTTTTTAGTATATAAAAGGTCTTAGTCTAGTGTTAACTTACCTGTTTAAAATACCTTTTTTAAGCATTTTGGAAAGTTTCCGCAATTTGCACACCAGTAGCTACATCGTTGCGGAGGGTGTAGAGGTTCACTGGAGTTTCTACCGAAGCCAACTCGCCACTTACGTGACACATCCACCCTCGAGCCGCAGCTCTTGCGACTTTACTCTGACCGGCCGGTGAAGGCAAGCCAGAGGTGGGGGTGGGTCCTGACCCATCACCCCCCGTCAGGGTCCCCCAGGAGCACTCAGGTACGTGGGGTCGCTACTCCCCAACAGCTCGCCACAAGCTGCCCTGCGTTGACTGATTACCTAACCCGATGAACCAGCGGGCGGTGGAGTCGTCACATCCCTACGCCTTATTATTATTATTATGTTGTCTCACCTTCCGTGAGTCACGGGCCATAGAGCCCGGTCATTTGGAAGGCATGACTGGGGCCGAAGCCTATAGTACAGAGGCCCTTTCGAGACATTTGATTTAATTTGCGATGGGGCATCAGGGACTTATCCCTCTTTGGATTATGTAAATGCAGACACGGACAATTCGCGCACGGTGTAGGACTATGGAAAATAAAAGAAACAAACTATAACCTGGTTCTACGGAGAGCATGTTCAGTGGACCTGTTGTATGGGCTATGGAGTAAGATTACCGGACACCTGCCAAAACATTATCATACAACAAATTGATACTGGCAGGCGGTGATTAGCTGTGTACTGGTGGGCCCACTATAACGGCCGCCGTCCCTGGCGACAAGAGGGCAACACGGACGTACACAGCTCTGGGTCTGGAGAGGTGTGCGCCGCTTTCTACTCAGCGACTAACAGTCACAGTGCCAACTCGCGACTTACGCATATTTCACTTTAACCAAGCGAGCATATAGCTCTTGCGGCTTCACTCTGACCGGCCAGTGAAAGCAAGCAAGAGGTGGGTCCATAAAGATATCCCGGAAGTCTAAGGTCCGTGATGTCGCCACCTACCAACAGCTCGCCACAAGCTACCCTGCGGTTGGCTAGGGTATTGAGAGGTGTACACCGCTTTCTGCGCAGGGCATGCCGCCACTGCACCAACTCGCGCTTACGCAAATTTCGCGTCAACCCTCGAGTTAAAACTCTTGCGACTCCACCCTGACCAGCCAATTAAGGCAAGCCCGGGCTGGGTATCCCAAAATCGGGTCCCCGCGGAGCAATCATGTCCGTGGTGTCGCTACTCACCAACAGCTTGCTAGAGCTGCCCTGCGGCTTTATTATTATTTTTATTATTATTATACTTAATATGAGAGATATGCAATATAATTTTACTTGATGTCTGATAGTATTTGCACAGCTCTGAATGTATCAATCAATTAACAACCCACTGGGTATGTTGTAGAAAGTGAAAGTTATTTTCACTCCACTTAAGTCATTGCATGAGTAACCGTATCGTGGTTAGATCATAAGATACTTGAGTGCAGTGTTGTTTTCTGAAATTATTAGTATGTATTAGGTATTTATCAGTATTCTAAATAAAACGGACTATTAACTGTTGTCATTATTTATTTGTCTTCTTAGGCTATGTTTTTTTACAAATTGTAAACATATCCATATAATATTATAAATGCGAAAGTGTGTCTGTCTGTCTGTCTGTTACCTCTTCACGCTTAAACCGCTGAACCGATTTGGATGAAATTTGGTATGGAGATAGTTTGAGTCCCGGGGAAGGACATAGTCTACTTTTTATCCCGGAAAAATACCCTTATCCGCGTTAAACGAATTTAAGGCGGACGGAAGTCGACGGCAGAAGCTAGTTTATTATAAACAATCTTAGCCTAGGGTGCCACCGCCACCAGTGGTAAGGCCTGCAGGAACCTTGTGATGATGCGCACTGCTAACTGTTTTTATTATACTTTGCGATATGATTCGAACAGTTTTTAAATATAAATTTTCAAATCATATAATACATTTTATTTTATTTACGAATGATACAACCGTTAAGAGCTTTTTTTAACCGACTTCAAAAAAAGGAGGAGGTTCTCAATTCGGTTGTATGTTTTTTTTTCGTGTTTTTTATGTTTGTTACCTCAGAAGTCTGTCATTTACACGACAATTTGGAAAATTATTTTTTTGTTCATGAGTAGGTATATCCAAATTAGTCCCATAAAATTTTGGTGAAGATCTGATGCCGGGATTCATGAGGAATCGAAGGAATTCCTCGATTTTTATGAGCACATCTATGGCGATTTTGGTATTTATTACAGTAGTTTAAGCATTTACATTTGAAATCACCATTTAGTGGAGAGAAACCAATGATGAAAACACCAGCTATCAGTTACCAGTGAGGGCTCTATTAGTGGTATTTAATTCGAGGATCGCGAGTCGATTTGGAAAATTATTTTTTCAGTTAAGAGTAGGAATCTCCAAGTAGGTTCTATAAAATTTTGGTGATGATCTGATGGTGAGATCGATGAGGAATCGAAGGAATTCCTGAACTATTATGGACACACACCTATGGCGATTTCGGCGTTTATTAAAGAAGAACAAGCATTTACACTCGAAAATCATCATTTGGTGAAGAGGAACTGGTGATGAAGACATAAGCCACCAGACACTAATAAGGGCTCAAACAGTGTTATTTAATTCACTAATCGCAATATAATTCTTTATCATATTTAGCTTAGAGGCAGAAGTTGGTTAAGATCAGGGTAGCAAAGTGGAGCTGATAGAGGAGAACCAGAGAACTCCGTAACTGTTAAGAGTTACAGGATAATTCTTAATAAATACTTTTATTATAGTTACGTACGTTAAGACTGTTAGTCATATTCTTTATAGTGTGTCTCAGAGGTAGTCTCCTTATCACCAAGTCAGGATCTGATGATGGGATTCCAGGGAAATCGAGAGAAACCCTCAAATATTATAGGCACTAACAATGTTTTGTATATATTTTTCTAAAGTTATTCAGTTATTTTCGTCTGCTTGTCGTCATTTAATGATGCTGAGCTGATGATGGAAGGTACAAGTCCTTATTAACGGTCAATAGTTGCGAGATAATTCTTTAAATATAATGGGTAAGTTGAGACTGTTAGTCGTATTCTTTTTTAACCAGCAAGCTACTGGACTTAAACATGTTGACCTATCCAATTCTTTTAATTTAGATTTTTATTTACAATCCAATCCTCCTCAATCTTCACATTCTGGGCTCTAAAAAATACTTTATATCATATTTTCTTCTGTTTCCGCGATTATTACTCATTGAAATAAAACAATTTAACGGATTATATCGCGTATATTATCTCATTTTAGTTCCCGACGTTTCGGAAGCTTTCCAGCTTTCCATGGTCACGGGAGGACTGAGAAAAGATGTATTTTCCTCTGTCAAAGTTACAATTTTGTGCAAACTACCCATTTTTTTGAAAAAAACACAAATAAAGGTGTACATACATGCCAGATGGGCCTAAGCTGTAAAGACAGTTACACATGTGCCAGAAGGGCTTAATTATTTTATTCTAATAATTTACCAAGCAGCATTTCACAAATGAGGCATACTGAGGAGAAAAGAAACGCTGCAAAGAAAAACTCCCAGGCTACCTCATTACTAATTATAATATTTAAAAACAGAGACTATTAAACTACTTTAAACAGATAAGATATTTTACACCGTTCGGAAATTAATTCGGAAGTTGCTTGGTAAATTATTAGAATAAAATAATTAAGCCCTTCTGGCACATGTGTAACTGTCTTTACAGCTTAGGCCCATCTGGCATGTATGTACACCTTTATTTGTGTTTTTTTCAAAAAAAATGGGTAGTTTGCACAAAATTGTAACTTTGACAGAGGAAAATACATCTTTTCTCAGTCCTCCCGTGACCATGGAAAGCTGGAAAGCTTCCGAAACGTCGGGAACTAAAATGAGATAATATACGCGATATAATCCGTTAAATTGTTATACTTTATATCACTTAAATCCATCACTAAAAGGCAAAAAATAAAAAAAATATATATAAAAAGAACAGACTTCAAAATAAACGAAAAAGCCAAGAATAATCTTTTATGTACGGTACGGATCACATTTGAATCATCTTTTGAAGTCGGTGCCAAACATAAAGTAAAGTTCTGTATTCAACAAAAATATGAATTACTATAACTAAATATATAGTTAGGTAATAACTAAAGGCTCGCCGCTGCGGTTCTTGCGTGCCATCTGTGTTAATAGCAATAAATGAATGGCACCGACTTCAACAGGTGATTCAAATGTGATCTGTACCGTACATAAAAGATTATTTTTGGCTTTTTCGTTAATTTTGAAGTCGGTTCTTTTTTATTTAAAATTTTTTTGTTACTTTCCGTTGCTCCATCCTTTGCATTTACAAAATTTTCAAAATATATTCAAAGCTTGGTAATTTACTGATTATAGTTAAAACACACCATTCTAAATAATTAATATTATTAGAAGTGCTTACTTATAGAAATTAAAATCTTAAAAGTTAGTGTCAATGTTTTTATTTGTATATAGGTAAATATAGTGTTGTTATGTAATAGTAGAGTTTGGTAACACTATGTTTTGCCTTCCGGCGCACAATACTACATTACTGCAGAGGCTGCGAAATAGGGGATTGCCAGCCGAGTAGTTATAGATAGTGTATACACCGTGACCGTTAATAACCTGAAAGATTTAAACCACATATTTTTGACGACTGTACGAGTAAATAATGGTATATCAACATGGGTCTAATTATGTGTCTTAATTAAATTACTATTTCAGTACGAATTAAATCTTATTAATTGCCCGCTTCTTTTTGACCAAGCCTTTAGGTGGGAATTTCAAGGTGAAGAACAGAGAGCGAGCATGACACTTCACGAATCGCTCCGAAATCATACGATGAAAGGCGAATGGCGTGACTTGTATTCCATGTATGACAAGAAGTGTCAAGTTATGTCTAGCACGATGTTTGTGTTGAAATTATTTTTATTGATTGGCACCACAAAATACCACAAATACTTTACTAGGTGCTACGACATTAAAGTGCTCTTACATTATTATTGAAACTTTGTGTCTTAGGTATCTTTTTTTTTGACTAACAATCACAACCATAAATTGTTAGGCATGATAATATTCGAAGGAAATAATACTACTTATTTTTTTACATCATACTTACGTAAGAGGTATACAGGAAAGGGACTTTGTTGTAACAGAGATCATGCTAACCTGTACCTACAGTAAAATAAACAACACCATGAAACAGTTACGCATATTTATTACGAGTAATGTAATGAATTAGATTTTCAAAATGTTTACCGCCGTTTTCAGCACAAATATTCAATCTTGAACGGATTTCATGATTCAAGTTAACATAAGTGTTCTTGATTTCTTCTGAAACCGTTTGAATTCTTATTACCAACTCTTGTCTGGAGTTCACAGGTGTAGAGTAAATTTTATCTTTCAGAGTTCCCCATAGAAAGAAATCTAGCGGAGTTAAATCCGGTGACCGGGCAGGCCATGCTAAAACTTCGCTCCCACGGCCGATCCATCTCTCGGGGTATTGTTGGTTCAGCCAATTACGAACATCCAAGCCGAAGTGGGCCGGGCATCCGTCGTGCTGGAACCACATAGTTCGTCGGGTTTCCAAATCGACATCTTTTAGCAGGTCGTTTAATTCATTATTTAGAAATAATAAATAGTTGTGAGAATTCAGTCTATTTGGAAATATGACGGGACCTATTATTTTACTCCCAATGATGCCAGCCCACAAGTTTAGCCCGTCATTGTTAATTAATCCGTGTACTTTCCTGTAGTGAAAAGGATGCAGGCCGTACCTTTTCCATAGCCTTAATACGAGCTTATAGTTAACATTGACCATTCTTGCTACAGTTCTTGATGACAAAGTTGGGTCTTCTGTTATGATGTTCATTATTCTGTTCTCTGCTTGTTCATCGAGATTTATAGCCCTTTCTCTGTGAACTTTTCCAAGCCCTTTTTCGCGAAACTGTCGATGGACATCCGCAAAAGTCGAATGGTGAGGTATACGACGGTTTGGGTATCGTCTTCGGTATTCGGCGACTGCCTGGAGCGAGTTCCCATCACAAAATCCGTACACAAAGTGGATATCTGCTAAATGAGCCGAATGATAATGCGGCATAGCGAATATTATTTATTACAGTCAATAAAATGTTCAATGTTATTTTATCTTGCGTGACAATTAGTTATAAGAAGAACCACTCTCGCGACTTAGAACAGAACAAACCTAATTATCTCTATTCTCAGTGATAACAAAAAAGCTACTTGAGATTGAAGTGTGTAAGATAAGATATTATAATTATTCGGATTAATACACTACACTGTATTTTAGTTGCATGTTATATCCTTTTATCTCGTGATGAAAATATTTTCGGTAGTAAAAACTTCTTGTAGATAGATACCTTCATTATAAAACTGGCTAACAACCATACAGTTAGTGCATCTACGTGTAAAAGAAGTAGGTGGCTACGTCATGCTCACGCCCTTAAGGTGTGTTACACTGGAGATTTTTTAACTTTTGATTTGTTGTAAATATTTAATATCTCCTTAATTATGAGTTTTTGGACTATATGTTACATAATTTTATGTACTCTAATTAGGCTCTAGTATCGTTAGCTTAAATCTTTCGGGTTATTAACGGTCACGGTGTATAGTGCTTTTTTCAAACATGCAATAAAATAAAAAACAATATTATATATTAAGACCGGTTTGGCTCAGTGGGAGTAACGTTGCATGCGAAGCTGAGGTCCTGGGTTCAAATCCCGGTAAGGGCAAATATTTGTGTGATGAGCATAAATATTTGTTCCTGAGTCTTGGATGTGTGTATTCTATGTATATAAGTAATATGTCTATTAAATATATCGTCGTCTAGTACCCATAACACACTTACCATGGGACTAGTTCGATTTGTGTAAAATTGTCCCGTAATATTTATTTATTATTTATTAATATTTTTTTGTGCAGTGTGGCAGTGGCACATTTAAATCGGTCTGTATGCGAAAGTCTGAAACTATAAGACTTATGAAAATCTCTTCTTAGGAACCATGTCATCAAATTTAGAAACAAGAAAAACTGCATTCATACATCATCATCACCACCACCACCACCACCACAACCACAACTGTACTGTCGATATCTGACACGGCTTGTCATCTCCATTAGTTATGCTCTAAGTTTATAGTATATTCATAATAGTATTTTTCATAAACATCAAAGAAAATGTCGGTCTTATCTTCGTGATAATAGAACGCTAAGTACGTCTTTGTATAGCTCTTGTTGAAGATTCGTTCTAATTTCAAATCAAAGAGGACAATAAAGGAATTTCATACAGCATTGATGGCCATGGCCAACAAAGAGATTGTCTTTTGTTTCAGTGGGTTTTATGTATTTTATTGACTATCTATGGCATACTGCCAATAAAAAAAATGAGATTGTGTAACTTTTTATTTATTATTTAAGTTGATATTTTAATAAGATTAACTCAGGTAGTCAATAAAATAAACAAGGAATGATGAAATAATAATGAAATAATTATCTTTATTCTGTAAGTAGGCCGCAAGAGCACTTTTACAAGTCTGACTCTACGGCGTTTCCCAAAAGGAGACCACTGAAGAGAAGAAAGCCGAAACAAACTCAACAGTCAGTATTATTTTCGAAATAACTCTATATCTATTGCAATATTTGTACTTAGCCTATCCTAAATATATGTTTTGAGTATAAACTCTACGATGTTTATTGTTAATAATTTATAAAAATAATCTATAAGGTATTGTCAATTTTAGGGTTTTGTACCAAAAATGTACAAAAGGAACCCTTATGGTGCGACTCTGTCTTTCCGTCTGTCCGACTATTAGAGCTCAAAAACTACTGACGCTATCTATTGTGTTTAGATTTTTATTGTGATTAGATTTGGTTTTATTCAGGGAAATGTGAAAAAAACACCATTCCCCCCTCCCCCATTATCTCTTAAGTTTACTAAACGAAAAATCTGAAATTTTCTCAATTTGTATGAATATACATTAATATTACACGAAGATTGTAACCATGTCTTTAACTAGCTATTTTTAGGGTTCCGTACCAAAAATGATAAAAAAGGAACCCTTATGATGCGACTCTGTCTGTCTGTCTGTCTGCCCGACTATTAGAGCGCTATATCTCAAAAACTACTTCTGCTTTGAAAATTGGAATATTCATAAACATGGTCAGCGCACATGTATTGCAAAGGAAACATTTAAACAAATATGTTTATTTTCTAAAAAAACGACTGAGGGGGAGAATGAGGGGGAAGGGGGGCAAAAATAAAAGTCTAGTCACTATGTCAAGTAGGTTATCATATCATATGAAAGGGCTTCATCTGTACATTTTCGAACAATTTTTATTTTTTTAATCGTGCTTAAATTTCGTTTTATTGAGGAAAATGTGGAAGAATATACCACTACCCCCTATCAAATTTTCCGGAATTATGTAATTTAATATGAATATTACACGAAAATTATAACCATATATCTCTGTCTTACTTTTATTTAATCACCAAAAATCATTTTTGAATAACCCGATTTGGTTATATTTGTGCCCAGCATGTTCGGCCGAATTTCACCTTCCCATACAAACGGAGTTTCGTTCTCATTTTATAACTACATGTTGGATTGTAACGAAACTTTGCATATACAATGACATGAGGTATATCTAGGCCTGTAATTAGCTTATATGGCTCCAGTTTATAAAACAAACGAAATATAGCAAAAACATTATTACGTATTTTTTTTACCATGGCATCTGAAGCTACATAAACTAATTACAGGCCTGCATATACCTTAACTTATTCTAAGTACAAAGTTTCAGAGCAAACTAGCAAGTCGTTTTAAAATGAGAGCGTAACTACGTTTGTATGGAGAACCGAGCTTACCGGGGACTCTTAAGTCGGAATAAGTGAAAGTTTGTACGGAACCCTCGGTGCGCGAGTCGGACTCGCACTTGACCGTTTTTATTTATTTTATTTTCAAATAATCTATTTGTACAACCTGCGGGCCTATGATGGTCGCCTTTATCACGCGATAAATGATAAGATAACGCGTCTGTCACTCTCGCACTCACATACATGTCAGAAGGTGCCGGCAGCTATGTCACTTATTTATCGCGTGACAAACGCAACCATCATAGGCCCGCTGGTTGCGTTAAGTTTGCATCTTATTTGTAATGCTTTATATGCAATGCTATACATATCAGGTGCAAACTAAACGCAACCGGAACCGGCCCTCCTATGGCCTAACGCTCGGAATTAGAATTGAGTGTCATGATTTTGTATTTGATAGTGATTTTATATGACTGTTGATTCGGGTACCAATCGTCAAAATTCCTTTAGGCAATAAATAGTGTCTTGGTTAGATGTGACAATAAATTGTACTTACATGCGCATATTTTCATGCAGTTTCCATAAAAAAATACGCATGCAAATACAACAAACCAACACCAAACAGTATAATCCTCGACACGTGTTTCGCCTCTCTGCGAGGCATCATCAGGAGATGCAGGAGATGTTGACGGTCCGGCGTCCACCCGAGAAATGAGTTGTCCAAAACGGTCGGCCCTATTTATACCCTGAATAGGATTTCTAGAAAAAGATGGAAAAACACGTAACAAAGGTGATGACGTAACATTAAGTTGTTCATTAATGATCAAACCTCTATTGCTGTACCTGACTATCTCCAACTGTTCAAGCACAGTAAGACGTAATCCTTTTCCGGAAACATGTAAGGTGTTAAAAGAATGATTGTCTGACAAAGAATGGCTGTTTTCTAATAAATGTTTTGCGAAATTGGATTTTTCCGGGTGGTTATGTCTATAAGAAGAGACATGTTCTTTATACCTAGTGTTAAAACTACGACCCGATTGTCCCACATACACCTTGTCACAACTATCACATGTAAGTTTATAAACGCCTGACTTCTTCCTAACTTCTACTTTATCCTTTCCATTGCAAAGTCTAGAGTGCAGTGTTATTTGTTTTAAAGGCCACGTTAATATCATAAGATCGTAATATTTTATAAATTTTATCTGATAAAGGACCAACGTAAGTTATGCTTGCTTTATATTTCTTAATCCGGTCAAAAGAACGTGCAGCATACAGTAAATAGTTAACCGTCCGTATTTCTTTCTTTCTGATGATGCCATCCACGAGAGACTACTATATCCATTTGAAACTGCTAAATGATAAATTTTATATAATTCCATCTGGAAATTTGCATCAGAAAGAGGGACTGTCAACAACCTATGCACGTTAGAGTGGAAAGCCGCTAACTTGTGTTGCCATGGATGTGTGGAAGAAGCTGGGATAATTGTATCTGTGTGCGTGGGCTTACGATAAATTTGATTCTGGTGTCTATTATTTACTTGAGTAATTGTCAAGTCCAGGAAATTAAGTGAGTTATTTTGTTCCAATTCTCTCTTAAACTTTATTTTCGGGTGTTTGACATTGAGATTGGTAATAAAAATATCCAATTGGCTCATACTCCCCGTCCAACAAAGAATCAAGTCATCAACATATCTATAATAGTATAGAATATGAGTATTACCCGCAATGTGCTGGTTCTCAAAATGGTCCATGAAAATATCTGCCATTAAAGGACTAAGAGGTGGTTTAGCAAAGACGGGTTGTGACTTTTTCTCCTTCGCGAACCAAATTGCCAAATTGCCATCTGGTACCCAAATATACATGCAAATTCAATCATTTGTTTGTTTTGGGGTATCATGTTGCCCCTGAAAACTTAATACAAAACGAGCAAACGCGCGAGAAGAAGCTAGCATTTACATAACGGAGGCAACCCTAGCTCACATTCCAATGACGTTGCGTCACCCGCGTCCGATAGGAGCGGTAGGCATCGATAGCGGCGAGAACGCTCTCCGTCCATACCACTGGTGTACCTATCTGTTACGTACTTGTATATAATGTGTCCATAGGTTCTAAAAATCTGATTACTTCCAATGCGTATCACGAATCCATCATTTCCTTATCATTCAAGTACAAGTATTGTATGTATTTTAATAAGGACCGTATCGTTAATTATGAAAACAGACAAAACTTATCCTGACTGTATACATGCGTATTATTTTGAATTAGGTATAGTGTTCTGAGAGTATGTATGATCTGGGAGTGTTTTGTAATCATTTCATTTGATATGATGTGGGTAACTTGCATATCTCAGAGACTTTATGATGCTTTCAAAATCGCCTAGAAAATATAGTTCGGACAGGCCTATTGAACTCAACTTGAGGCTATTTCAGCGACTAAATACTATTTACAACTTTTAAATGTAACAGGTTAATAGGCTGCCCAAACATGTTATCTAAATGGCCTCTTCATGCTTGTCCAATAGAGCATCCTCAGAATAAATGTAATAAATACTTTTACGTAGAAGCTACTTTTTATCAAATGTTCTCGATTCCCATCAATTTCCGGTACAAGCGGGAGAAGGAAGACTAGCCAAAGGTATCAGCCTGAGACTAAAGCACAATGGGCAGTTATAGAGTCGAACGATCGGTAGACCACTACGATAGAAAGAAACGCTCCGTGATAGTTATTAAAGTCGGAGTTGTAACGGGTAATATGCCATATTCTCAAAATGGCCACCGTGCACAGACCCGTAACGTAAAAAAAGGAATAATTACCGTAAACCGGGGTGAATAGAAACGATTTTCGACGTTGAACGCATTTTTAGGTAACTTTTTCAATGATGAAATAAATAAAGGCGGCTTTATTTTGTGAGTCTTGATTAGTTTTACCAGTCTACATCAATAAACCAACCTTAGAAACGTTATTGTCCTGCACGTGTACCCCTGTCCCGTGTCTCCTCACCCCATACCGCGTGTCTATTCTCTTCTGTCTGGTATACGAACAGCACCGAGTTATTTTTTATAAATAACGACTTAATTATTAAGATATTCAGTATTTTCTTATATTATTTAGATACTAAAGACACCACATAACTGCATTAATATGTTACGAAGCTAAAAATATCACCAATTTGGTTGCAAATTCGAAGTTAGTAGAGGTTTATATTAATACCTTGATGCGTCTATGCAGTGTTGCAATCGTAAAAAAATAAATCTTCAATTTCAAGAATCAGCCGTTAAACATTGGCCATAGACAAAAAAAATAGTGTTATTGCCATACCAAAAACTTTCCCAAAATATTTCTTCACCCCGCGATTTTTATTCACCCCAGTTTACGGTAGATCATTTGTAATAATTGCGATTTTCGTTTTTAGTTTTGTTTTGTGTAACGTCGTCTTTTTCTCAAACGTTACATTTTCTTTAAGTATTTGTCCACATTCGCTATCGTTACTCGGATGAAATGGATCGGTGTTGGCTACACCGGAAACCTTCACTAATTAAACGCATGTGCAATTTTAATCTAAAAAATACTTTACGAAAGGAATTCGGCTAGGTAAAGTTGTTTCCATAACGATACAGTCCCTAGGTACCTACAGCAGATAACTCATATAATTAAAAGGTTTATCTGCTATAATTACCTGCGACAGTTGTTCATCATAATGTTTACATCTGAATCTGCATAGACAAAACCCTTAAGGTGCGTCCACACTTGTATCATTTGCTCGTATCCGATCACCGTGCCGTGGCATGACTGCGTATCGCGCTGCTTGGACGCTTACTGTCGGCGCGCCGATCATGCCGTACTCGTCCGATATAACTGTGTGATACGCGTAGCAAAATGGATTTCGAGCGATCCGATCGGCGCAACGTCCAAACGCGTGATCGTGACACGCGATCATGCCACGCGACGATGATCTGAAACGGGCAAATGATACAAATGTGGACGCACCTTTAGTTTCCCCAAAGAGATCGCCGAAACATAGCTAGTTCACCGACACAATACTCAATAAAACTATAACATACCTTGTAAGTTTAAATTTCAAAGAAACATGGGAGACGCTGTCTCGGAAAGCGGTAAATTCTTTGAAATTGCATGCATGACCGTACAGTTCTTTACAACTATAATATCTTGATAGCGCCATTAAACAAATACTTTGACTTTCAGTAGCTTCAGCATCGCTGCCATCTGTGGTCCCCTGCCTCATACACGCTACTAAGAATATTAAAGCTGTATCGACTTTATACAGCTCCGAGGAGGTACTCAATCTAGCCTTCTTGTAGTCAATCCTAACAGTCGAGAGATATCCACTGTGCCGCCGGGCTTGTGTATAGATAAAGATAAGTAAAATAATAAATTCGAGAAAAGAAGCATTATTTTGAATACTTAATCTTTTTCTCTCGACCGTTCTTACCCTTTAAAATGTAAAGAGATATCTGAAAAGAATAGCTATTTTGGCAGTGGATTGGACTGGATTAGGTACTGATGGCGGTTTTGAAACGCCCGTGGAATCACTAATTAATTGTATTTTTAGTAAAGATTGAGTTGAAAAAGGGTTGTTTTTTTTAAGCTGGCTTTATTTTTTTGTTAGTAAATTTATTTCCAACACACTTCGCTCGCGTTCGTAAAGTGGCTCTTATTATATCGTTTTTATGGCTGTAATCCGGTCCATAGCACACGCATGTTTTTACATTAAATAATCGCACAAGTGTCTTTTCATTACAGATTTTTTAAACGTCAGGAAATAGTGTTTAGGTACATGAAACATTATATTAATCAATATAAAGTGGTACTTATAAAAACAATTAATTTGAATAAATTTCGATATTTTGATCGTCGACTTTTCAAATTTAGATATATTTATTTTCGATATTCAAATACGTGCCCCTGGGAACATACATAAAAATAAAATTGGAAACAAAAATGAATAGAGAGCCCTCCTCTGTTTTGGAACTGGGTCAAAAATTCGTCGTAACGTGAAAGACATGGTAGAAAAAATACCTTGATGTATTCAATTACAGTCCATTGCGATGCCTTGTTTTAATCAACACTATATGTTACTACTTATGTCAGTAATAGACTTAGCACCACGCATCAGGAAAACCGCATTTTCGAAACGTACCAACAACAATGAATATCCTTATTGAAATATAAAATAACGGCAGAGCCAAGTCTGCTGCGTCACGCGCAGTTGGCAACATTAAGTTTCCTTGAGGGGTGTTTATATTGTTTTTTTCTGAATAATGCACGTTATTTGGACTCCGAATGCACAAATAGTTTATTTTTAAGTTATATAGATTAGTAAGAAAAATAAAAAAGTTAAATGTCATCATGACATTGACATTTAAGTTTAAACCTCTGGGAAAATTATGTTCCCAATTCAGTTATTTAAGTTACATGACTTACGTGAGTTACGTTTATCAAGTGCCAAGTGTCTATTTATTCCGCAAAGATATATATTTAGACACTATTGACACTAAATGCTGTGTTTGAAAATCTTTGGGTACTATGAAGAAAAGAAGTCCTACAATTGAAGCTGCAGGGGGTATATAGTTCACTGTTGCGACTAAAAACTTAGATAACGCAAGAAGATCTCAGTTAATTTAAGTTACTGGCGGTGCATGACCAATTAGGATTACTGAAACTAGGCAACGCAAATGTTTGTCAATAGAATATACCAAGAAAACAATCCTTATATACCCTTTCTACAGGATTAATTCAATTCCAAGTTACACACCTCAATCTTATAACACCCTTCTTTTTTCATCGGGGCTCTAAGAAAACGCATGGTCCTATGCAACAACCAGGTCCAAAATTGATATTGAATGTTATTTACACTTCAACAAAATGCATGTGCTTTAATTTCCACCTACTCTGCTCGGCTCGGTCCCTGTGGGTAGTCATCGCAAAAGCCAAGGAGGAGGGGCACCAAATCATGCTGCAATCCATGGGGACGGCCATATAAGGCAGTGAGGCGCAAGTTTCAGTCATGGGCCCCGCCCCGCCACTAACGGAAACTCCAGCTTGAGTTTCTCGGTCACCTAGGGGAGACCCGGTTCCACGAAGAGCCAGCGCACGTCGCTTCAGCTACAACGCCGGCTCTAAATGCGGCCCTTGGCTATGACTTGGAGGTGCCTGAGGTTACCGAGGGCAAACTGGGACCGGCGGTGCTAAGACTCAAAGCTAAGAATACCCCTCCGGGACTGGATGGCATCCCTGGGCGCGCTGGGGTGCTGGCACTGACCGCCTAGTGCACTGGAGGTGCGGGTGAGGGCACTTCTTAGTACGTGCCTGACTGTCATTAGGTACAAATTGAAATTCGTCCACTTCAATTGACCATTTAGAATTTGGACCAAAAATAATACCGTTCAAAATAGCCACAGAAGATTGTGATCGGCGCCGAAGCCGAAACCACACTTTAATGTTTTATAAAAAATGCAGATTCTTGACTTATCTTTCTTTTCTGAATATTACTCTAAAGATTTTTACAAAGCACTTGTTACGTAACGGAATTGAAGTGGGGGGTCCAGCTAAGCGTGACGGTCCTGTTACATGAAGGGGGGGGGGGGGGGGTCAAAAAGAACTGGCTCACCTCAGTCCTCATCTAGAGTGCATTGGGCCGGATCTGAATGAGTGCCAGTTCGGTTTCCGGCGGGCCAGATCTGCGATAGATGCCATTGCTCGAGTGAGGGCCCTCATGGATGACGCTGTGACCCAGGGTGAGGTTATTGTGGCGGTATCTTTAGACATTGCCAATGCCAATGCTGTAAACACTGTGCCTTGGGGCACCATAAAGGAGGCACTAAAATACTTGTGCCGTGTGGTCGAAACATACAGGTAGGTTCTTTTTTTATTTTTTATTTATTTATATTTTTGTTACAACACTTACAACGTAAATACATATTTCAAAAGCAAATTCGATTTTCAAACTCTCCGTCTAGACTGTGAACTACGTTCGTTCCTCCCGAATTCTCAAACTTTCAATTCCTTCGCACCATACCGGTTTAACGTCAAATTCTTTCGTAGGCATCTGCTGAAACAAGAACTCGAGTAGCTTCCGTCTTCGATGCAGTAGCTGGTATATATTCTGTATTTATTATTCGATATATTGTATCACATATAGTATAGGTATAGCTAAGTAATTCTGTATCCATTATTTGCTTGTGTGTCCTAATCCCAACGCCCAATGTTTTTTTCCCACTGCGCCACTTTCATACATCTCTGTTTGGTCCTATAGTTGACTGGTAGAGAATGCCATTTGGCATTAAGTCCGACGTTTGTACTTACTTTTGCTTTGTGCAATAAAGATTGAATAAATAAATAAATATTTATTATTAGGGGTCTTCTCTACGGATGGTCTCCAAGTATAATTAAATACATTAGTTTCATCATTCAGGAACTTCTTCTGGTCTGGAGTTTCAGCGAGTGAACGGGAAAAAGTTGGCACTGGCTTATTGTTGATCGATAGATTGTTATCGTTATAGGGCTAAATTAGTTGGCACTAATTGGTAATACAATAACAGCGCGTAGCTCGATGTACACACATATACTTATTTACTATATGTTGTGCGGCTCAAGGTTCTTACATCGTTTACAACACATTGACATAGTTATTAATCATCATTAATGAGAATTACTTGCCTTTATTATAATTTACTGGTTTATTTTACCTTTGTCTTCTATATTTTTTAGTACAAAAGTACAAAAGGACTTGTCTGTTGACATCATGTGCGGACGATTAGGAAACGGTTCCGCTCTCGTCATCAATATTTATGTCGTGTTTACAATAATAAATAGCAATGGTTGCAGTCTATTATGCTAAAGTTTGTCGTAGATCACAAAACATCTCTCTTCCTGAAAAGAAAGTGCTACTGAGCGACTGATTCGCAGATTCATTATAAAATTCTGATTCTAGGAAGGACTGCTTTTAACTTCGTCAGTATCAAGTGCAGTATTTTGCTGCATGTGGAAAGCTCGTGCGTATATAAATACAAAAAGATGCCCCCCACTTCGCTTATGGAAGAAAAAAAAGTTATACCCTCTTTCTTTATTTTAGTGTAGTCGGAAAAAGTATCATATCTAAGTATATGTGGTTGCCCAGCTACCCGTGTACCAAAAATAGTTTAAATCCCATTAGCCGTTATGGTGTCATGAAGCCACGAAAACACTTAAAAATATGCAAAAAAACCTTCAAATAGTCCATCTCAATTTTATTTCAATATACTTATTATTTATAACTTTATAATACATAATATAGAAGTATTCACATATTAAACTAGCAAAGAAAATTGATCTGAACCCGTCGTGTTATACCTCAGATTTATAGCGTATGGCGTCAGATATATGCATTCTTTAGTCTCAAGGGAATTTACAAAGCAGATTCCTAGATTCTAGGGCAACATTAGCGCGTACCAAATGGCATTGGATTGCGGTGGGAAGAAAGGAATACGGGCTCTAAAGAAAAATCCAGCCAAGTGAGAGTCTTGATTTGCGCGCGGAGGGTTGCGTACAAAAGGGCCCGTTTCACAAAAGCTTGTAAGTTCTATTACAAGTGGAAGTAACTTTTTAGGGTTCCGTAGCAAAATTAGCAAAACTGGAAGTCTTATAGTTTCGTCATGTCCGTCCGTATGTCACAGGCATTTTACTCAAAAACTCCAAGATGTATATTGATGAAATTTGGAGTATTTGTGTTTTATAAGCCGCTACTTAGTTTGATAGTTAAAAAACAAATGAAAAAACAAAATCCGGGGGGGCACAAAAAATCAGCAATTATCAATGTGTGCACACATTTCGAGTGCCATGCAGATACTTTTATGCGTATAGTATTTTTTTCAACTGTAGTGCATTTCTTTGCGGTAACCGATCCGGAGAACCCTACACTGAGCATGGTCCAACAATCAGACATGCTCTTGGCCGGTTTTTATACATATTGTTGGAAAGAGATTTTCGCTTGTAATACAAGTTATAAGCTTTTGTGGAACGGGTTCCTGGTATCTATGGCGTTGCATATAAATGAGGTGACTTAACAAGGTATTGAAGGTATGAAGATAATTATCAGCAGCACAAATATGTTGTTTATTTTTGAAGTTGGGAAAGTCAAATTTAAATATATATAAATAAAAGAAAAAAAAATTACAAAGTTAAACACATACAGAATTATTTAGACATTACAAAACAAACCACAATTTTCTAAAATAAGCTGAAACTAAACTCTACAAACTAAACCTAGTCAAACAACCCACCCCGAGTCACTCCCGGCGCAAAGGAGCCCATCACGCTAGCGGCATTACCCCTTTGAACGGCGATAGCCAGCCTCTGCACCAAGAATGACCCGGAGCGTGGGTCCAGACCTCTGTCTCGTAAACGGCGCCCCACTTCCACAAAAAGGTTTTGGCTTCGGAGCACCAACACCCAGTCCTTTCGACCGCAAGCGGCACGAACAAATAGTTAGCGAGCACCGAGTACTTCTCCCGCTTACGTACCGCTGCCAGCTCAGCCGCCGCTCCCGGCATTCGCATAGTACGACTAAGATGCGCAGCGGCAAAAGTGCTCACGCAAGTCGCATCCCATAACAGGCACCTGCCCCTCTCCCACGGCACCAGGGTCAAACCATCCGGCCTCTTACCGTCCGTCCGGCTCAAACCTGGAGGCTCAAACTCAAACTTTTTATTGCACACACATATTATAACATTAAAAATAAACATCATCATATGCACCCTGCAAAGGGCACAGCAAATAACTTTTCTCAAACATGCAATGAAATGTCGTCATTACGTGCGTTATAACAGGCTTCAAACTATCACGTTTCGGGCGGAACGACTCGAAAGAACTGTAAAGGAAATTTCATACAAAATTGAAGGCCTAGGCCGGGAAGTAATATTTTTGTAATTTTTATTTAAACATGGCGTCAGTGTTCATGAACAGGCTAAACAGCTATATGTTAAAAAAAACAAGGCTAAACAGCTGTTTTTTTTCCAGTGGCTGAATGGTTGTCGGACCAAAAATATCCGCAAAAATAAGCCTATTACACACTAACTGATATTAAGAACACAAATCTGTATGTTTCATTATGTTCATGAATAAATTTAAAATATTGTCTATGTATAAGTAAGTCACCAGAGACCATAGACAATATTTAAAATCCTCTGCAATTATTTTATTTATTATACAAATTACGATAAAGTTTGTGTATAACGGCCCTAAGGGTCTACTCGAACACGCGAAATACAGACGACTTCAGTAAAAAAAAAACATGGAGGGTTTGAAGGGAAAATTTCAGAAACTTTTATCGTGTAGTTTTTTGAGTCGTGTATTTTTTTATTTCATTGCATATGTTTGAGAAAAGCACTATACATACCTCTGGCCGTGAAAAGTGCTTGCCGGCTTCGTATCACTACCCGGCCTCCCTACGGTCGGCCGTCTATACCTACTCACCCGGCAAGCCCTTCTTTTCCGGCGTCTGCAGTAATGTACTATAATTCTAATACATTAGTATTCTATTATACATACCTAATTACTTAGTCTAACTAAATTCAACAGGTATCTTCAAAACATTTTTTTATTGCATAGTAACTTTTTAAAAATTGCTCTATTGCTTGTTCAAATAATTTATGCTTTTCTTTGCTTTTTATTGCTGGTATCTTGTTATAGATTTTCACACATATCATATTATTATGTATTAAATATTTTTAAGTTAGAACACTTGGTATTAGGTAGAGCTAAATAATTTTTGTTCCTCAGATACAGCCGTTTTGAGTGGTAATCAGCTAGTGGGAACAACTTATCATGCGTCTTTACAAAATTGCAGACTTCGTAAATATATATGGATGTAAGCGTTAGAATTCCAAATTTTTTAAAATAGGGTCTACAACTTTGCATACTATTAATATTAGCCAGGATTCTGATAGCTGTTTTTTGTACGATAAACAAATCATTGGCATTGGTACTATTGCCCCATAGCAATGTACCATGTAGGGATTTCAATCCGGTACGGCGGATCCGGTAATCCGGCCGGATCCGGTACTTTTTGGCGGCTACCGGATTCGGTAAAAATTTACCGGATCCGGTAGACCCGAAGAGACTAAAGAGACGCACACAACAGACATACAATGCGGACTACCCAACCCAAGAAAGCTGATGTCAAGAGTCAATATGATCTAGATCTAGTTAAGCTTTAAAGAACGATGTCTTTCTTCATTATTCTTTGAGATTAATTGTGTTTAATGGTTAATTATGTTTGTTTGGCCAAATTAGAAAAACTGTTTTTCTTTTTTCAATTAACGTATTACAATTATAACATGTCTCTTACCTAGTATTTAAAGTGCAATGTGATGTGATATGTGATTATTGATTTGATTTCTTTATGTATGTTTAATATTACGTGTGTTAAGGGAGTATAGTATTTTATTAGTGCTGATGTTACCTCTTATAGTATTAATAAAGTTGATTAAATATTACATAGTAGAGAAGAAAAGTGGGGTCAAAGTTAAACGAACGATCATGAATCATGATCCAATAGACCAAATTAGTGGTAAATTCTTAGATTTCGCAATTACAACTATAAAAAGTCCCTTTAATTAAAGTATTTGTTTTATTTAAAAAAAAAGATTTAATTTTGTTATATTTACTATGAGACAATGTTACCATGTCTTCATGTGTGGCTGTAAATAGGTTGATATTGTTATTATTAAGTTAAGGCTAAATATTATTGAAGCAGATGCTAAAATTTTCATATTACTGTGAAATTAGTGGCTAGCGATACTGATTTTTGACTTAATAAGGGTGATTTTTAGCGCTAAACCATTGTTACATTAGTTAATTTGCAAAAACTGGTCCGCGTGTCTACTTTACGGCCAATAAACTGGACAAAAAGCATAATTTTGGATAGACGCAATAGCATAATTTCAATCCGGCCGGATCCGGAAATTGGACCGGATTGCAATCCCTAGTACCATATCGTAGTAGAGTGCGCGTATGTATAATATGCGGGTTTGGCAGTTTTTAGGTCTGTTGTTTTTTTTAGTTCATATAAGGCATATAGGAATCTGGATAATTTACTTGCTACTTTATGTAAGTGGTCCTTCCAATTTATATGAGAATCGATGTTTAGCCCTAGTACCGAAAAGGTGTCTACAATTTCTAATTTGTTATTATCAAATGTAAAGTTAATGTTGAGAGGTCGTTTTTGATAGGGTTTGAAAACCATCAACTTAATTTTTAGGAGGTTTAATTCTAGATTATGTTCCATAAGCCATGAAACTATTTTATGTAGAATGTTTTCCAGATTCGGCTTAAGATAACTCTCGCCAAAGCATGGAAAAACAACAGAAACGTCATCGGCGAATAGGACGCTGGTGGTGTCTATTATTTTTGGCAAGTCATTAATATAAATTAAAAATAATAAGCATCCCAGCACACTGCCCTGTGGGATCGATCGAGTAACATATTGTGGCGTTGATTTTATTTGAGATATTAATCCGGACAGTTTATTGTGGTACTGTATTTCCACATACTGCACTCGGTTTTTGAGATATGACTCAAACCATTTGTGTACAGTCCCTCTTACTCCAATACCGTTTAATTTCTTCAATAGAACTTCATAAGACACTATCATATGCTTTACTCATCTCGACGAATATATAGGGCTTCCAAAATGACGGATATCTCAATAACGTAACCAGTACCGGACTTGATTAGTTAAATTACGAAATTGATCTAGGATTTATTTAAAGTCCTTGTAAAAAAATATACTTTTGCCTACGGCACTATATTATTGCATTATTATCTAATTTCCATGTTTCCTGCTAATTTCTAGTCAGGAAAGGAGAAAAAAATGTTAAATAGACTGATAAAACAAGATTTGATTACAATATACGATACGGTGCTATGTATAGTACACATCGCATTTAACAAATGTACTGAATTCACCAAATAGAACCAAGTAAAACAACATGATAAATCGGGGGTAAAAGTGCATCAATACACTGGAGCAATTAATAAAAATGCCTTCAATTACGAACTCCATAAGTATAGGCACACAGAGTCCTCCCACGGGATTCCCTGAAGTTTACCGATAACATTGTATTGATCTCTATTATTTGATGAAAAGGCCTTATTTTCGTTTGATACTTGTAATGTGAACTACTCAAATTTGTAATAAAACGGAGTTAGCAATCGATCAGTAAAAGCAGTCATTGTTGCCTGCTTTTGTCGAATAATGTTATAATTACAACATCTTCAATACAATATATTGCATGGATGTCACGTATATTTTTAATGTAGGTACACATCATTTATAAATATACGGTGCATAAATATTTTATTAAATTAAAACTTAAAAACTGACTCAAAAAAAAAAAACTAAAAGTAAGAAAAATAAGTAATTTAGTTCCTTGAATTTAGTTTCAGTTAACTTTTTTCAACTCAATCTATATATACATTATATGTTATCTTGGAATAGTCGCCACCAAAAGAAATTGCAAAATATTCAAAATTGATGATTTTAGTAAGTTACACGGGTGGCATCGACTCCAAAATAACATTAATTGTATACCTATATTGTATAAATTTAGTTGTAAAAAAGGTTAATTTAAACTAAATTTATCTTTTACTTCCTTAAATGTATTTATCAATTTCTCACTTTTTAGTGAATCGTTCCGTAAAATTTCCTCTCGTGACGATTTCGACAAGCTCAAACACGGCTAGGGTAACACGGCCTTCACAAAATTTTGAAAATCGGTCTACAATTGACAAGAGTAATCGGTGAACATACAGTGGAAAATACATATAATCTCCTACTTTTTGAAGTCGGTTAAAATTACGTAATTAGACATTTGAATAACGTTATTATAAAAAGGCCAAAAATTGTCCGTAATTCCGTAATTACGGAATGGAAGCCCTAGTATAATATACCAACAGCATATTGTCGGTTGTTTATTATTTCCAGTATTTGGTTCATATATTTATAGACTGAATATTGGAGGGTGATTTTTCCGGAAACCATTTTGGCTTTCATTAAAGATTGAGTATTTTTAGCAGAAGGCATACACACGTTTTCACATGGCAGATTCCAATATTTTTGTAAAGGTTGGTAAGAGAGTTATAGACCGATAATTGTTGCAGTCAGTTTTTTTCCCTTTTTATAAATAGGTTTGATTATTGATAGTATAAGAGAATCGGGTACAACGCCCACTGAGAAAGATGGATTTATTAGAGTTGTTAAAGGCTGAGCTAACTCAACTGCACATTTCTTTATAAGAGCGGGTGGTAGTTCGTCATAACCAAAAGCTGTATTTGTTTTTTAAGTTGCGAATAATGCTGTGAGTCTCCCTTTCATGAGCTGGCTGTAAGTAGAGCGAGTTTATGGTAGGAGAGAGAACGGAGTGATTGGATACACTCATGTCGCTCGCGGCCGTACCAATCTCGGCGCCCACAGATATAAAAAAATCGTTGAAAGAATTCGCTATGTCATTCGGGTCGTTTGTTACGGAAGTTTTGATCTTGAATGTAACGTTTTCCCTTTTATTTTTAACTGACTTCAAAAAAAGGAGGGGGTTCTCAATTCAGTTGTATTTTTTTATATGATTGTTACCTCAGAACTCCGTCATTTACACGACGATTTGGAAAATTACTTTTTTGTTCTAGGATAGGTTGGTTTGGTCCCATAAAAATTTGGTGAAGATCTGATGCCGGGATCCATTAGGAATCGAAGGCATTCCTTGAATATTATGAGAACATCTATGGCGATTTCGATATTTATTACAGGAGTTTAAGCATTTACATTTGAAAATCACCATTTGGTGAAGAGAAACCGATGATGAAGACACAAGCCATCAGTTACCACAGAGGGCTCTACCAGCGTTATTTAATTCGCGGATCGCAAGTCGATTTAGAAAATTATTTTTTCGGCTAAGAGTAGGAATCTCCAAGTTGATCCCATAAAATTTTGGTGAAGATCTGATGATGAGATCGATGAGGATCGAAGGAATTTTCAAATATTATGGGCACATCTATGGCGATTTTGGTGTTTATTAAAGTAGAACAAGCATTTACACTGAAAAATCATCATTTGGTGAAGAAAAACTGATGATGAAGACACAAGCCACCAGTCACTAATTAGTAGTACTATTTTTTATTCACTAATCGCAATATAATTATTTATCGTATTTTGCTTAGAGGCAGAAATTGGTTAAGATCAGGGTAGCAAAGTGGAGAACCAGAGAACTCCTCAACGGTTAACGGCCCTGATTCTGAAATAGCAACGTTCAGCTAAAGGTCGTGAGCAATTGACATTAGAATGCATTATGGCTGTAAGTGCCGTATAAAAGTCGTAGAAGTCATAAAAGTCGTGTATTATGTGTGGCTTCGATCGTCAGAAGGCAGATTTCGTTGTCTTGTTATTTCCGTTAACGATATCTCATCATGTGGTCGATTTAATAATTTGTTGGCGTCCAAATCTAACAACGCTTTCAAAGTTTGCCTTCCAAAGTTTTGACACGGCTTAGTGCAACATATATTTGCCCTTTAGCGAAATTCTTTTTATCAGGGTCTATCTCAGCTTTCTCGAGGGTGATACCCTGTAGCTTATGAACGGTAACAGCCTAACTTAATATTAAAGGTAACATACGAGGCTCCACATCTCTGTATCCCCTTGTCACTTGAATCATTAGTACATGATGGAGGTATGGGTATGCAACCGTCACTATCTTTTAACCTAAGACCAACAGTCTCATCGTCAAATTTTTACGTACGTGTTTTTACGTACACAGCTTCCGGGAGCTCCCCGTCTTCCAGCTGATCTCGTCTTAGGGCCGGCTATTTTTTTTATATGCCCATAGCTCCATTCACTAGTCCATCAGAGACGGAAATATTCCGTCTCAACATCACTCGAGATTCTACGCCAAGTTGAGTTGCGAGATAATTTTTTAAATATTATGGGTCAGTTGAGACTAACAGTCTTTTATTCTTTTTAACCAGCAAGCTACTGGACTTGACCATTTTGACCTAGCCAATTCTTATAATTTAGATTTTATTTACAATGGTCTTATCTACAATTGGTCTTATTAATTTACAATAGGGCCTCCTCAATCTTCCCATTTAGAGCTATAAAAATACTTTACATCACTAAAATCCATCACTAAAAAAAAAAAAAAAAGAACCGACTTCAAAATAAACTAAAAAGCTAAAAATTTATCTTTATGTACAATACGGATCACATGTGAATCACTTTTTAAAGACGGTGCCAAACCTGAAGTAAAGTCCTTTATCCAACAAAAATACGAATTACTATAACTAAATTTAGGTAATAACTAAAGGCTCGCCGCCGCGGTTCTTGCGTGTCATTTGTGTTAATAGTAATAAATTAATGGTTTGGCACCGAATTCAAAAGGTGATTCAAATGTGATCCGTACTGTACATAAAAGATCATTTTTGGCTTTTTAGTTTATTTTGAAGTCGGTTCTTTTTTATTTTAATATTTTTTGGCAATTTATTTGTTCGTTCTTTAACTTTGTGCCACATTGTTTTAGTAATATTATCAGTGGTTTTGATTTTTCGAATATATTGTAGCTTTTTAGATTTTGCTACAGTCTTTTTAAGTAATTTTTCGTAACGTTTATAATAATTATTTAACTCCAACACGCAAGGAACACCCGCAGAGATAAATGCCCTTCTGACAATATCGTTGAGAGCGTGGTGGCGCGGAAATCTCATGCACACCGACAACAACTCAAAGCGTGATGACCGCGACTCTCCACCATTGTGCATAAGTGGGGTTCACAAACATCGCAGCCCAGGCGGAGAGTAACGGCCACCCGCAACGAGTCATTATCGAGGAGAGTGCCCAAATGAGGAGATGGGAGAGCATGTAGCCACGCCCCAGCATCAGGCCTAGACACCGCGTTGAGCCTGGCCTTTTCAACACCGTTGGCGTTAACTAACAGGCCGTCTAGAAACCGCTTCGCCTCTACATCATCCCACAGCCGCTGACGGTCCAGTTTCTCAGGTGCGGGCGTACCCGGGTTGAGAGCCGACCAAGCCGCCAAAGCATCGGAAGCATAATAATAATATATATAAATTGTATATTATGTTGAATATGATATAATTAATAATTATATACAATTTAACTTTCTTCAGATATTTTTCTTTTATTTGCTTGCTTCTTGCCAGATTTCTTGGTCTAAAAATTCCTTTTAATTTAAAACGTCAAAAAAATCGTACAACTTAAAATTCTTCTTTCAGGCGGGTATAAACCGTATATTTCATAAAGCAAGGTTATACTGCGTGGCCTAATTTAAAAGGTAATGAAATCCTCTATTTAAAAATATTGTAAATTTGACGACCAACACAATAAAAAAATTGGTTGTCTGTAAGTTCAGTTTACGGTCGATAATTTTACTTGATAACGTGGAAGAGAAGCCGAATGCTTAGGCCGATCGCGCCTCTCTATCGCTTTTTCCGCGCTCTCGCTTGCACGCGGAACGTGACAGCGGAACGTGACAACGAGTCATGCTTTTCGTGCGTGCAACCGGCGTTCATCGATTTATCACGTTATTACGTCAAAACAGAATAATTTTATGTCTGTCTGAATATGTCAATTATCAATATAAAATGATGACCGTGTAACCTACCTGCCTCCCTACCTGCCTACCTTCCTACCGACCTACCCCACCTACCCACCTTGCGACCTACCCACCTTCCGATCTAGCTACATAACCACCTATCTACCTACCCGCCTACCCACCTACACACCTATCTACCTACCTACTTACCTACCCACCTACCTATCCGCCTACCTACCTATCTATCTATCTATCTACCTACTACCTACCTACCTACTAACCAATCGCAATCGCCATTCCTAATAGAATCAGTTAATTGAAAAAGGGGGAGTAAAAGAAGGAAGCCGAACGCTCGGCTCATTCTAGGTATTGTAAAGTAACGAGCGGCTCGTGACAATTTTTCGTGCGTGCAGCCGGTGTTCATTGATTTACAAGACGTTATCACGTCAAAAAGAACCGGGAAAAAATGAACATTGTGAATTCTGATCAAAATTACATAGATGAAAAATACAACAAAAACAAGAAATTAAATAAAAATATACTTTACTTATACTTATATTGCCGCCTCTAGTCGTCCGAGCAACCTCCAAACCACCACTCTTGGACCTAACGAGCGTCCCGATGCGTTCTGGAGCAAAATTGTTCCACTCCTTAGTTACGGCATCAAGAAGCTCATCAAGTGTGGCAGAAGCAGAATCAAGCGTCCGCACACGCCGTTTTAGCTGTTTTCAAAGGTGTTTAAAATTGCGAAAGTACTGCCGATATACAAAATAAAGGGTAGTCGAAGTGATCCGCTGATTTATAGGCCGATATCCCTTCTACCAACGATCTCTAAAGTATTTGAAAAGATCTTAAATTCCAGACTTCTGAGACATCTTATTGCTCATGATATCCTAAACAAAAGACAATTTGGGTATCAGAAAAGTATCGGAACTAGCGAAGCCATAGACACTTTGATTAATGATGTGGTAACACACTTGAATGATAGACAGAAGGTAGCGGGAATCTTCTTGGATCTTAGTGCAGCTTTCGATACCGTTGACCACAATATTTTGTTGATGAAGCTCGAGCACTACGGCATTAGAGGTAATGTTCTTAGAATTTTTAAATCCTATTTAACAAATAGGAAACAATTCTTCGAGTTAAAATGCGTTGTGGGTGACACGGAAAAGGTGGTCAGGTCGAAGACAGTGAAAATCAGTACTGGAGTTCCTCAGGGTTCGATACTCGGCCCAGTATTCTTCATATTATTCGTTAATGACCTTATTCCCTATATAGAAAATACTGTATCGGGATCCAAGTTAGTCTCTTTCGCGGATGATACAAACGTTGTAGTTGCAGCTGATAATATGGTACAGCTGTACAACAGAGCGAATGCCACCTTAGTGACTGGTTCACAGCTAATAATTTAAAACTAAACTCCAAAAAGATCAATTTAATTTTGTTTTCCGGTACATAACCACTCAGATGCATTAAAAATTTGTCTAAAGGGAAACGAAATTGCACCAACTGATACCGTAAAAAATTTGCAAGTACATATTGATGCGCTACTTAACTGGAAGCGAGAACTGCAGGCTCTTACAAATTCAATAAGCAGTGCGTGCTACGCTCTTCGCTGCTTGCGGGATTTAATTCATACTACACAGCTAAAAATGGTTTACCATGCACTTGTAGAGTCTAAGCTACGTTACAGCATCTAGCAGTGGGGCAATAGTTATCGGTACAACATCGATGCTGCATTCAGATTCAGACTTCAAAAAAGGGCTTGTTCGCATACCGCAGAGTGAGTCTTGCAGGGATTACTTTAAAAATCTTAACATCCTTACGGTACCGTCTTTGTACATTCTTGTTCTCCTTGCAGACTTGATTAAGCATTTAAACAAGTAAGAGTCATACAGAAAGAGAAATAAGGCTGTTAACAAGACGTAAGGATATTAAATGTTACATTATCCCTCGGCTTAACATTATATTATAAAGCACGCCGCGAGATACCAGGCCGTATTCCTGTTTAACAAGTTGCCAACGGAGTTCAATTCCATTACAAATAGCAAAGTGTTTTTGTTGCAAATTTAAGTTTAAATTATTTATACCTATTAATTATTTTTTATCGACATTGATTTAATTAATTACGAGTATCATAGTAATAATAATGATTATTTGATTTTTATGTTTAATATTGTGCATTTAGTATAATCACGGATTACGGAAAAAAAGGGATATGTTACAACTGCGAAATAGTATGGGTCCGCGTGTCGCCTATTTTAAGAATGTGTGACTTTTACACTGACACTTTATAGGTACACTTCTACAAAGACAAGTTGATCGTAATTGGTCACAATTCTCAAATTCAAAAGAACATAACCTAATTTAACATTTATACAATATTAATCTTTAACATTGTTTAATAAGGTTTGTATATAGTTAAAGATTATTTTTTACGTTGTAATTCAGCAACTCGCCGCCAGGTGGTGCTATTTGGACGTTTTACCACAAAGGGCTACTTAACGTTCGATGGCGCTTAAATCAATAGTAGTATAGAACCTTATGTCAGTGTATTTAAGGTTTCAATTCCATTAACATTCCTTTTTAAGCATGTCGAATCTTCTAGAGCTACTCGCTTAGGGATGTGACCATTACTGTTTCAAGAATGATCGATAACACTAGAAGCTTGCGTGACTAAAAAGGTGTAAGAGGCCGGTAAGTAAAATCGCGATGGCTGAAAATTGAAGTTTTATAGATTATATTCATATTACTAGCTTTTACCCGCGACTTTCTTTGCTTGGATTCAGAGTGTATTTATTAATTCGACAACCCCCAGAAAAACTGAAACACTCCCGATTTTTTTGTCGTTTGAGAATTGATTTCTTTGAAGCCCACCGAACAAATCGTACTAGTTTTAGTTGGAAACCAATCATTCGACCTTCCTGTAGCTGCTGTCCATTGTTGTTTTATTTTGGCAATAGGACGGAAACTTAAGATATAATTATTATACAAATAATGACATAGGATAAATAATAAGAAAGTGAACTTCCTTAAATAATACTATTTCTACCTGAACCAAATTTCTACACCATAATCGTGAAAGCCTTTAAATAAACACGGCAACAGTGTGCGTAGGGACGAGTACGAACAAACCAATACACTGATACAGACGAATAAATTGTAGCGTTACTGACATACATGTATACATGTTATAATATATTGTTGGAAAAAAAAAACAAAGATACAAACACAATTGACAAACATTAAGATTTCACGTAACAAGGCAAACTTATCCCTTTAAGGAATCTCTAATAGTTAACATTTCTACATATTATCCGAATCCTAATTATCCTGATAATAATATTATTACGTGAAAGTTTGTATGGATGCATGTACGTTCCACTTCAAATGCATCTGAGTGGTTATGTACCGGAAAACAAAATTAAATTGATCTTTTTGGAGTTTAGTTTTAAATTATTAGCTGTGAACCAGTCACTAAGGTGGCATTCGCTCTGTTGTACAGCTGTACCATATTATCAGCTGCAACTACAACGTTTGTATCATCCGCGAAAGAGACTAACTTGGATCCCGATACGTAAGTATTTTCTATATAGGGAATAAGGTCATTAACGAATAATATGAAGAATACTGGGCCGAGTATCGAACCCTGAGGAACTCCAGTACTGATTTTCACTGTCTTCGACCTGACCACCTTTTCCGTGTCACCCACAACGCATTTTAACTCGAAGAATTGTTTCCTATTTGTTAAATAGGATTTAAAAATTCTAAGAACATTACCTCTAATGCCGTAGTGCTCGAGCTTCATCAACAAAATATTGTGGTCAACGGTATCGAAAGCTGCACTAAGATCCAAGAAGATTCCCGCTACCTTCTGTCTATCATTCAAGTGTGTTACCACATCATTAATCAAAGTGTCTATGGCTTCGCTAGTTCCGATACTTTTCTGATACCCAAATTGTCTTTTGTTTAGGATATCATGAGCAATAAGATGTCTCAGAAGTCTGGAATTTAAGATCTTTTCAAATACTTTAGAGATCGTTGGTAGAAGGGATATCGGCCTATAAATCAGCGGATCACTTCGACTACCCTTTATTTTGTATATCGGCAGTACTTTCGCAATTTTAAACACCTTTGAAAACAGCTAAAACGGCGTGTGCGGACGCTTGATTCTGCTTCTGCCACACTTGATGAGCTTCTTGATGCCGTAACTAAGGAGTGGAACAATTTTGCTCCAGAACGCATCGGGACGCTCGTTAGGTCCAAGAGTGGTGGTTTGGAGGTTGCTCGGACGACTAGAGGCGGCAATATAAGTATAAGTAAAGTATATTTTTATTTAATTTCTTGTTTTTGTTGTATTTTTCATCTATGTAATTTTGATCAGAATTCACAATGTTCATTTTTTCCCGGTTCTTTTTGACGTGATAACGTCTTGTAAATCAATGAACACCGGCTGCACGCACGAAAAATTGTCACGAGCCGCTCGTTACTTTACAATACCTAGAATGAGCCGAGCGTTCGGCTTCCTTCTTTTACTCCCCCTTTTTCAATTAACTGATTCTATTAGGAATGGCGATTGCGATTGGTTAGTAGGTAGGTAGGTAGTAGGTAGATAGATAGATAGATAGGTAGGTAGGCGGATAGGTAGGTGGGTAGGTAAGTAGGTAGGTAGATAGGTGTGTAGGTGGGTAGGCGGGTAGGTAGATAGGTGGTTATGTAGCTAGATCGGAAGGTGGGTAGGTCGCAAGGTGGGTAGGTGGGGTAGGTCGGTAGGAAGGTAGGCAGGTAGGGAGGCAGGTAGGTTACACGGTCATCATTTTATATTGATAATTGACATATTCAGACAGACATAAAATTATTCTGTTTTGACGTAATAACGTGATAAATCGATGAACGCCGGTTGCACGCACGAAAAGCATGACTCGTTGTCACGTTCCGCTGTCACGTTCCGCGTGCAAGCGAGAGCGCGGAAAAAGCGATAGAGAGGCGCGATCGGCCTAAGCATTCGGCTTCTCTTCCACGTTATCAAGTAAAATTATCGACCGTAAACTGAACTTACAGACAACCAATTTTTTTATTGTGTTGGTCGTCAAATTTACAATATTTTTAAATAGAGGATTTCATTACCTTTTAAATTAGGCCACGCAGTATAACCTTGCTTTATGAAATATACGGTTTATACCCGCCTGAAAGAAGAATTTTAAGTTGTACGATTTTTTTGACGTTTTAAATTAAAAGGAATTTTTAGACCAAGAAATCTGGCAAGAAGCAAGCAAATAAAAGAAAAATATCTGAAGAAAGTTAAATTGTATATAATTATTAATTATATCATATTCAACATAATATACAATTTATATATATTATTATTATGCTTCCGATGCTTTGGCGGCTTGGTCGGCTCTCAACCCGGGTACGCCCGCACCTGAGAAACTGGACCGTCAGCGGCTGTGGGATGATGTAGAGGCGAAGCGGTTTCTAGACGGCCTGTTAGTTAACGCCAACGGTGTTGAAAAGGCCAGGCTCAACGCGGTGTCTAGGCCTGATGCTGGGGCGTGGCTACATGCTCTCCCATCTCCTCATTTGGGCACTCTCCTCGATAATGACTCGTTGCGGGTGGCCGTTACTCTCCGCCTGGGCTGCGATGTTTGTGAACCCCACTTATGCACAATGGTGGAGAGTCGCGGTCATCACGCTTTGAGTTGTTGTCGGTGTGCATGAGATTTCCGCGCCACCACGCTCTCAACGATATTGTCAGAAGGGCATTTATCTCTGCGGGTGTTCCTTGCGTGTTGGAGTTAAATAATTATTATAAACGTTACGAAAAATTACTTAAAAAGACTGTAGCAAAATCTAAAAAGCTACAATATATTCGAAAAATCAAAACCACTGATAATATTACTAAAACAATGTGGCACAAAGTTAAAGAACGAACAAATAAATTGCCAAAAAATATTAAAATAAAAAAGAACCGACTTCAAAATAAACTAAAAAGCCAAAAATGATCTTTTATGTACAGTACGGATCACATTTGAATCACCTTTTGAATTCGGTGCCAAACCATTAATTTATTACTATTAACACAAATGACACGCAAGAACCGCGGCGGCGAGCCTTTAGTTATTACCTAAATTTAGTTATAGTAATTCGTATTTTTGTTGGATAAAGGACTTTACTTCAGGTTTGGCACCGTCTTTAAAAAGTGATTCACATGTGATCCGTATTGTACATAAAGATAAATTTTTAGCTTTTTAGTTTATTATGAAGTCGGTTCTTTTTTTTTTTTGTTTTTAGTGATGGATTTTAGTGATGTAAAGTATTTTTATAGCTCTAAATGGGAAGATTGAGGAGACCCTATTGTAAATTAATAAGACCAATTGTAGATAAGACCATTGTAAATAAAATCTAAATTATAAGAATTGGCTAGGTCAAAATGGTCAAGTCCAGTAGCTTGCTGGTTAAAAAGAATAAAAGACTGTTAGTCTCAACTGACCCATAATATTTAAAAAATTATCTCGCAACTCAAATTGGCGTAGAATCTCGAGTGATGTTGAGACGGAATATTTCCGTCTCTGATGGACTAGTGAATGGAGCTATGGGCATATAAAAAAAATAGCCGGCCCTAAGACGAGATCAGCTGGAAGACGGGGAGCTCCCGGAAGCTGTGTACGTAAAAACACGTACGTAAAAATTTGACGATGAGACTGTTGGTCTTAGGTTAAAAGATAGTGACGGTTGCATACCCATACCTCCATCATGTACTAATGATTCAAGTGACAAGGGGATACAGAGATGTGGAGCCTCGTATGTTACCTTTAATATTAAGTTAGGCTGTTACCGTTCATAAGCTACAGGGTATCACCCTCGAGAAAGCTGAGATAGACCCTGATAAAAAGAATTTCGCTAAAGGGCAAATATATGTTGCACTAAGCCGTGTCAAAACTTTGGAAGGCAAACTTTGAAAGCGTTGTTAGATTTGGACGCCAACAAATTATTAAATCGACCACACAATCTTACTGACGGACTAATTATATTTTTTAGGACACAAGCCTATTTATGAATTATTTCATCCCTTTAAGGGACGAAAAAGGGGATGAAACTTTGTATGGAGAGCATATATTTTTTTAAGCCAGGAACTTGAAATCTTTGTAATATGCTTACATTTAAGTTAGTTAAATATTATAAATGTGAAAGTGTGTCTATCTGTCTGTCTGTTACCTCTTCATAATAAGGAATGGATGATATTTTTAAAAGTGCTTGAATATTTTTTTTGTGGGTAGGAATAAGACTACTTATTCACAGAAAAAAGTTACAGATTTTACGGTCCAGTCAAATAATTTTAAATAAATAAACAGTTTCTACATTCGCCATCACAGGGCCATGTCAGATGTATTAGGATTTTCCTAAATCCAACGCAAATAAAAACAATATCTAATCCGTGGTAACTTTGACATTGACAACCTGGACTTCGTTTCGTTTAATTCGTTTGCCTTCCTTCAGTGCTCATAAGTTTTCATCAAGTCTTTATGTTAAGAAAAAATTAACAAAAGGTGAAGTAATTCAGACCAAGGTAATAGCAAGCTTATGACATATCGAGCGAGTTATCAGGAAGTTAAGAGAATTCAATATGTTAAAGCCCCATTCTGTAGCGAATAATAAACATCTAAAATAATTAGACGAATTAGTTACGATTGCATGTGGATTAATGAATCTACAGGATTCCATACTTAAAGAATATTGATACAGTTATGATGTTTTATTTAATATTATCCAACAACAATGAACAAGACGCTACAAAATCAACAAATAGCAATAAACGGCCAAAAGCATGTCGGACCATGCTCAGTTTAGGGTTCCGCAGCCGTTCATACAAAAAATGCACTGCAGATGATAAAAATACAATATGAATAAGTGTACTAGCAAAAGAGCGTATCTCTACGGCACTTACGTCCTTTAGCTGAGAAGCACAGTTTTTTGACAATAACACCAAAACGGTATATTCGATCATGTTGAAAATATTTTTCCTTGAAAGTATTTATTAAGGTTACCTTCGCAATTTTTTCATATTTGTGGACATGCCGTTTGGAAAATAAAAGGAGGAAGGGAGAACAATTTATGCAACTTTCGTAGCGATTATTTCCAAAATATTCACTAAATCAAAAAATTTATTGAAAAACCTCTAATGTTAATTCGATAGATCTTTCAAAAGAGCTGACGAAATATCTGCCACACATTGCTATTAGCTGTTTTTTTAATGCAATTTCGGTTACATGTATGGAGTGTCCTTTATTGTTAGATAAAAGTTTAAACAACGAAATTCGAAATCAAAATCATTTATCTGTCTTAATACAGTTATAAACACATGGTCTTAAGGTATAATATAAAAGTCTTCGTGTTCAGGATTCAAGCATGCGTACACATATTTTGTGTAAATAGACTAAAATAACATTTCAATTTGGTATGATTAATTACTATAATAATTGCACATGTTAAACATTTTTATAAATTTAAATAATCCTTGACAGTATAAAAAAAAGCATTTGTACAGTACCCATCCCGTCTATTTTCGCTTAAATATTGGTCCAAAAAATAATCTTAATTCATGGGGTAACATATTATAAATGGTTATACAGTACGATTACTTTGAGTTTACCACTGACATATGCTTTTATTCCATTGGATATTCGACTTTAACACTAATACAAAAGAGTTTCTATTACACACAAACGACGATTAGAAAGTATGTAATATAAACTCTTTTACATTAGTTTTAAAATCGAATATCCAATGGAATAAAAGCATATGTCAGTGGTAAACTCGTAAGTTATCGTACTGTACACATATTAGCAATATTTATTTTGTACATTTGTTTGTAGCAGGGAGGTTCCTATGCCAAAGCACTTTTTAAAATTATAGGAAATATATTTTTCTATCAGAATTCCTCTGCAGCACTCATTAAGTTTTCTATATAGTTTGCATCAAAATTGACTATAATCTTTTCTATCTTACTGTTATTTTCAAAGTCGGGGTCTGCTACACAGAATAAACATTTAGTTTTTCCAGCAGCTAACATTTCCAATTGTACTTGTCCCATGTATTTACTACATATTTGTCAATTTTTGATGTAGTTCCTTTTAGTTTTTTCGAAAACAAGTCATTTTACTTCTACGACGAAGTCATCACCGATCCCATCAGGAGACGCTCCGAAAAGCCCGTCTAAGAGGATAAAACCAGTCTCTAATGTTATTATTTAATTCTTACTCAATTTTTTTTATCACCATTTTTTCTAAATTTTTTCCCCTTTTCATAGCTTTGGTCTCTTGTACCTTATGGCCTCCTAATATTTCTTGTACTAGACTACCATCGGGCGTCTTGCAATAGGCTGTTTCATACACCTTGCAGCCGGTTATTCTGCGTTGTCTCATACAATGCCGTAATTTCGAATTTATTTGACTTAGTTTCTTTGTTAATTTGATCTTTCTTAGTTTTAACCATTTCGTCACTATATATTCTAAAGTAGTAGCTGTGATCATTTTCTTCGGTAACAAAATTAACCATAATATCAAATAGACAATAATTTGCCAGTCTCTCCATTTTGTTTCCGGGATGATAAGCCACAATGAGACTCTTTCCACAAGAATGTTTACTAGCTTCACTGTGGAATCTTTGAAGGATAGCTGTATCCCTTGGGCCCTTTCGAACAACTTTGCCTTTGGTGATATTTTTACATAACACAATCTCTTCTCGAGCACGTTTCAAATTTGGCTTAACCCAATAGCATTGCATACTGGTTGGTGAAGGCTCAGCACTTCCTTTTTGTAGCCAATACCAATATGTCCACTGCCTTTTATGAATTTTGACTTCGTACGCTTAGGCGGAAAAAGCCATGACCCTCTTATTGCTTCCACATACTGAGGTAAAAAGTATCCTATAACCATCTGTGAATACCCAGCTCCCCTTGTACCGAAAATAGTTGAAATCCGATTAGCCGTTTTGGCACGATGAAGCCACAACGACACCTACAAATACACAAAAAATCCAAAAATTATATAATAAATTTATTAATGAGAAATATATTTAAACAATATGTTCTTCATTTCATGCTTATATCTTCAGCCTGAGTGCTCTTTGTCAATCGTTATGTCAATAAGCAAGAGTTTTATATTATGTAAAGATAAAGATTAATTTGTATTTCAAAATATTGGATGTAATTTCTTGAAGGTGTCTCCGCATTAATCACTTTACAGGTGGTTTTGATAATATTAGAACTATTTTTGATTTTCTGGGATAAATAATTACGTTTGGCAATATGACAATCAATTCTGAATTGTTTCGAATATTGCTTTACATGTTCTTTAAATTCATCACTCGTATTAAACCGGCGTTCCTCATACATGGCATACAGTGCTTGTCTACGTTTGTGTAAGTCCGCAGTAACCCATTCGCTAAATACTGGTGCACCGCCAGCCACAACCGATTTGGAAGTAAATATTGTATTATAATGTTTCATAAAAGTTGTAAAGAATGAATCATACATGTGATTAGGACTCATTTCAGAAGACAGAACGGGTAGCGCCTGAAACAAATGTTGCTTCATTCTTTCCACACGGTCTGTGGTTACAGATACAAAAGTAATTTGATTTTACACTATATTTAAAAATAAATAAATACATAACGGTGATCCCAACTTAAATCAGGTAGCCCGGATCAATCAAGGCTGTGTTGGAGCGGGTGTTTTCATGCATAAACTGAAAGGTCCGACAAAACCATTTGGGACCACATGCTCTTCCGAGATCTCCTTTACATAGCGACGTAGACATTATAGGTGGTCGCTCCTCTAGTGCAGGAATCGCACTGCACTAGATCCGTTATCCCGTTGATTAAAATTCCGTCCCAAAACATGCAGAAATACCCCCGTAGCTGATCGTTTCTACGGTGCAGGCTTGAGTGAATCGCTCCCCCTGTAGACCCTCCTGCAGTTGTTGTTGATGTAAAGACGTACCCTCGTCTTATCTGAAAAGAGGACATTCCTTCATTGCTCAATCATCCAAGGTTCGTGCACTTGAGAACACTGCCTGTATCTAATAAGTCGAATGTGTTAATTATCATTTGTCCTAAATTCTTTGATTATGATTTCAATAATCATACAAATTTTGATCATATTTTTAAACATATAATTTTGTATTTATTGAATAAGAACATGTCATAAAATTTGTAATTAATCTTACAATTATTTTATGTTGCACATGCTATATTTTTTTTTATTTAACTAACGATCGACACTTATGGTCAAGTCAAAATATATCGGTCCGTCAAGCAGGTTTTCAACCTGACTGAGGAAACTAAACCAAGGACCCTATTGCCTGCGCTTGACGTTGACGCACGTTTTGTCAATGCTATAGCAGGTTAGAACTACGATCGTAAAAAAAAATGAATTTTTAATTTATGTAGTTGCATATGAAGCACGAAAAATTTATAAGATGCCTGACTGCCTTGTTAACTGGCATCTGAAAACTGTGCACTTGATGATACCTATTTATACCTAACTGAAATTCTACCTTAAATGTCCTTGTCGTTGTTTTAGATTTTATTATTATTTTCGTTTGTTACAGAAAATCGAAGACAAATCGTCGGATATATCTGATGAATCCGAAGAAATAAGTGAGTATTATAAGTTTGTCATTAAAACGGACACCAGACAGGGGATGGCGGCAAAGTATACCATAATTATTGTAGAGTTTGGCTCTAAGTTGCAAAGAGCTATACCCTCAAATCTCTACACGACATAGCGCAACATAGATTTGGCCTTTTGCGATTTTTTCTTACCTAATTCAGTCACGGCTTTGTTAAGGGTGGTGCCCTGGAGTTTATGCACCGTTACCGCCCAACTAAGGATCAGCGAAAGCATCCTCATTCGAACATCCCCATAGCTTTTAGTTGCCTGTTATTATTGCAATCCGCATTAGGGGACTGCTTCATCCCGAGCACCAGTTTTTAAATGGTTTAGTGAATTTTAAATGGGGTACCTACAATGAATACGAATCAACCAACTTTTACATTTCTTAATTCCAAAGACTCGAGATGCGTGCAAAACTCAATCTTCGGATTCTAGGCTCTAAAAAATAGTTTATATCACTAAAATTCAAACATACAAAAAATCAAAAAAAAAAAAAATCGTTCATGTGAACTCCAAAAAGTCCGTAACAATCATTTTTTTGAAAATGTCTTCAATGTACCGGATCGATTTTTTACAAAAATGGCAATGAACGACTAATTTCGTTAGGACAGAGAATAAAATAAACAGCTTTGGCATCGAATTGCTATCATATTAGTACCACAATCCATACTAATATTATAAATGCGAAAGCAACTTTGTCTGTCTGTTACATTTTCACTCTTAAACCGTTGAACGGATTTAGATGAAATTAGGTATGAAGATAATTTGTGACCCTGAGAAGGACAGGATAGTTTTTAACCCGGAAACCATCTTTTAAGGGTGATGGGAGTTTGAATGGTGAAGAGTTGAAGAAATATCTAAGTTTTGTGAAAGAAATTCATTACATTTTCACCAAATTTGTAGTGAATTCACTGTAATCTATTTTTGTAAAAGCAACTGTGCAAGTATTTTTCAAGTTATTTGATATAAAAGCAACTAACTGAAAAATTGACGTTTACTCTAAAATCCTGACTTCATTCAGCATAGCCTCCACACTCAAAGACTTTTAGGTGGTTTATCAGAACTTAAGCATTAAATTTTGACAACTACACTATAAATTCTGCTGATTGGCTTAATTGATGCTATTTTTCTCAGGCTATGCACTAGTCCGGGCTAGGGCCGGTTTCGGGACAGGATTCAGCACCATTGATCATATCCATGTGGTAGAGCAGACAATTGAAAAATATTTAGAATACAGGAGACCTTTGTATCTAGCCTTTATAGACTACTAGCTGTGTCCGCGGCTCCGCCCGCGTGGAATTCGGTATGTATCAGTAAGCGGCTACTTCACCCCTCTCCCCTGGTGGCGTAACTTGAAGTAAAGTCCAGATAAAATATTATACAATTACCACTAAATAAAACTACACCAAAATCAATAGTTTTTCGCCCTTATTCAAATTTTTGACGTGATTTAAAAGACATAGAGTATATATAGGTATACTTAGTAGGTGTATATCGGACGATACAGTACCACTTTTCTATTTCTACGTCCTTATCCAAATCAAGTCCATGACAAATATCATCCAAAACAGTTCTCCACTCAAGTCAGTCTAAGCATGAACAGGTAAGAACACATAGAAATCCATACTTCCTAACAAACTTTCGAATTTAGGTCTAATATTATTTAGAAGTAAGATTAGAGGAAAGGTGAATATAGATATCAAAAACGTGAGGCCAAGTATTTACATTTTATTTAAAGTTACGTTTATGTATGCACAACTAAATATGTACATACATACTCCAAAAGTAGGTATGTAGAGTATATTTACATAACGTTGACATTTTATAATATTTTTTGTACACCCCATTATGAGTCTTCCCGGTGGGCATCAGCACAAACAGCTCCGTGCAGCTGGTGACTCGCGAGCACGCCCCGTAGAGCTGCACGTGCGAGAAGCAGCCCGTGCGCAGGTCCACGCCGGCGGCACGCAGCGTCTGCCCCTGCGACTTGTAGATGGTCATGGGTCATGGCGAAGCAGACGCTCACGGGGAACTGTAGGCGCCTGAAGCGGAACGGGAAGGGGCTGGGGATGAGGGGGATGCGGGGGGTGAACACGGCTTCTCACGCCGCACACCATCAGGATTTTCGCCTCGATGAGGTTTCGCTGCATCTGCACTACTTTTAGCTTGTTTCCGTTGCATAACTTTTGACAGGTGACAAATTCCGAAGAAGCATGATCAGAACTCCAATTTTCAGGGCAATGGGGAATGGATGAAAATTTTCAATAATCTTGAAATTTTGTTTATAGTTAGGAATAAGCCTCCTTATTGTCAGATAAAAATACAGATTTTTCTGTTGCTTCGAAAAAAATAAAAAGATGAAAAGGTGTTGGTGGGCCTATATGCCCGTCTTATACGGTACGGCAAAAGTAAGGTACATTTACAGCCATTTTTAACCGACTTCCAAAAAAGGAGGAGGTTCTATGTTCGACAGTTTGTATTTTTTTTATGTATGTTCACCGATTGCACCGCCAATTGTGGATCGATTTAAAAAATTCTTTTTTTTATTGGAAAGGATATACTCCTGAGGTGTTCCCATTAACACCAAGTTGGGATCTGATGATGGGATCTCAGGGAAATCGAGGGCAATCCTCAAATTTTATAGGCACTTAGAACGTTTTTCATATATTATTTTAAGCTATTTAAGTATTTGCATATGGTAGTCATCATCTCATCATGCTGAGCTAATGACGGAAGGTACAACTCCTTAATAGTTACGAGTTAGAGGATAATTCTTAAAAAAAAAATCTATTATAGGTAGATACGTTAAGACTGCTAGTCATAATCTTTAAAGTGTGTCCCTGAAGTAGTCTCCTTATCACCAAGTCAGGATCAGATGATGGAATACCAGGGAAATCGAGAGAAACCCTCAAATATTATAGGCACTAACAATGTTTTGTATATATTTTTCTAAAGTTATCAGTTGTTTTCCTCTGGTTGTCATCATTTCATGCTGAGCTGATGATGGAAGGTACAATGAACTAACCAACTTTTACAACTTCCAAAGACTCGAGACGCGTGCAAAGTGCCTCCTCAATCTTCTCATTCTGGGCTCTACAAAATACTTTATATCACTACTAAAATCCATCACTAAAAAGCAAAAAATAAAAAATAAATTGAATAAATAAAGAAGCGACTTCAAAATAAACTAAAAAGCCAAAAATAATGTTTTATGTACGGTACGGATCACATTTGAATCACCTTCTGAAGTCGGTGCCAAACCTGATGTAAATAAAGTTCTTTATTCATCAAAAATATGAATTACTATGACTAAATATATATGTAGGTAGATAATAACTAAAGGCTCGCCGCCGCGGTTCTTAATAGTAATAAATTAATGGTTTGTCACCGACTAAAAAAGGTGATTCATATGTGATCCGTATCGTGCATGAAAGATTATTATTAGCTTTTTAGTTCATTTTGCAGTCGGTTATTTTTTTGTTTAAATTTTTTTAATCGAAAATATCAATGCTGTAGGTATATAGGCCCACCAACACACACACAAATTGATACCACCGAGCCACTTATCTCGTATTTTGTTGTATTATTAAATCAATTAAATTTGTCGATATCCGTACCCCCTCTTCTAAACTTAGAGTTATTTTGGCAAAATGCTTCCTCAGTGGCTTAAGTTAAATCATAAGATATTTATTTTAGCGCGAGCTAGTAGTTTAGCGGGGTACTCGATAGTTCGTAGCGAGCGAGAAACAGCTAGAGTAGGTTTGAGAAAAGTTTGCACCTTCTTCCTAAGTAGCGCCAAAAGCGTGCAAACTTAACTAAATCAAGTGTAGTGGCTACCCCCCTTTTAGAGGTTGACTTTTTATAACCTATAACCTGGCCGGGGATTGTCTCTACAGATTCGTAGTTTGCATCAAAATCTGTTTAGCCGTTTTCACGTGATGCGCGTACAAATAAACAGACAAACAGATAAACAGACAAAAATTCTAAAAACTGCTGGAACGTGTTCTCGTATCAATTCTAAGTATCCCCAGCCAAGTTTTTTTCGAATATCTTCCATGTGCAGACTTTCGACCCTCTTCAGCTTTATTATATGTATAGACAAAAAGCTTTTGATACGATTTCCCATGATAGCATCTGGATGGCTCTAATAGATCAACAAGTACACACAAAATATATAAATATCATCAATAATATTTATCAGAACTGCACAAGCAAAATAAGGCTGGATAGACTAGGAAGTAGCATAGATGTTAAAAGAGTGGTAAGACAAGGTGATCCCTTATCACCCAATCTATACATCGCAGTTCTGCAATTAATAATAAAAGACTTACCATGGACAAATAAAGGCATAAATATAAATGGCAATATCTTAAGTCATTTACGGTTCGCTGACGGTATAATTATATTCTCCGACACCTCGTCACAACTGAGTACTATGATAAATGAATTAGTCTTAGCGAGCAAAAAAGTAGGCCTCGAAATGAATACAGACAAAACAAAGCTAATGACTAATTCAGAAAGAAAAACTATATTCGTAGACAAAGATGCACTGGAATATGTGCAGCAATATATCTATCTAGGTAAATAGCTTTCGTTTAAACCTGAAAGAAATTGTGAATAACTAGAAAGGAGAGCGCTATAACATGGAGAAAGTACTGGGCACAAAAATAAATCATGAAGTCGCCAAACATAGACGCAGAGTCGAAAACAATAGTCATGGATTCTACAATTCTACCGTCACTCACATACGGCTGCCAAACGTGGACATTCGACTCAAAAACAAAAATAAAATCCAATCTACTCAAAGAGCAATGGAAAGAAGCTCTTTGGGATTAAAGCTTAATGATAGAGTCAACAGCAAGAGGATAAGAGAGAAAACAAAAGTAATAGACGCTCTACAATTCGCTCAGGGCCTCAAATGGAAGTGGGCAGGGCACGTGGCTCGCTACACTGACGACAGATGGACAAGTAGAGCTACGCAATGGCAAGGACCAGCCCGCACGCGAAAAAAAGCCAGACCATCATCTAGATGGAAAGACGAAATAAAAAGGGTGGCGGGCCAAAATTGGATTCGTATCGCCAAAGAAAGAAACGTGTGGAATTCTTTGAAGGAGGCTTTTACCCAGATGGGGTCCATACATTAAACACCTTATTTTTAAAATATACAAAGAAGAAATGTATATGAATTTAATTAAGGGATTGATTGATTTTACACAATGGTATTGAACACGTTTATCTATGGAATGAATAAAGCTATATTATTATTGTTATGCACTATTCCCGACGATATACACCGTTGGCCCGGCCCGAATAACACAACTGACTTAACCATTGAGTTTAGTGCCTCATTGGAGTGCATTGGTATAACATTCAGTAAAAAAAACTTAGTTTGTAGTTTATTTTTATAAATTTATTTATTATTATCTGTATCTCGCCTTGAGTCACGGGCTCATATTATTATTTTCTGTATGTCACACCCGCTCACGGGACAATGGTGTCCCGGACCTTTAGGAGGCGTGGGTGGAGCCGAAGCCAACGCGCAGAGGCCCTTTCGGCAATTTAATGAATTGTAAGGTGGACACCGCGCGGGTGCTGTTCCTGCTCGTATCATGGTACGCGCACATAGACAGCACTCCCTATAGATTCAAGAACTATTGATGAGATGTAAATATGCGAGGTTATGGGATTGAAATGATGGACTGAATACTGGGCTATTGCTTGAGACAGCCGGACGTCTACCAGGAAAAAGTGTCCCATGACCAAAAGGCACTGGTAGACGATGACTTGCACACCGCTAGACGGGTCCCCGCAAATAGCGACACATATAGTGGCCTGAGGGCAACATCTGTGCGAAAGGCTAGGGCTAAGGGTGGAGAGGTGTCACTGGACTTTCTACCGAAGCCAGCTGGTCACTTACGTTCCACATCCACCCTCGTGCCGCAGCTGTAGCGACTACACTCTGACCGGACGGTTTAGGCAAGCTAGAGGTGGGGGTACTGACCCAACACCTTACGTCAGGGTCTCCCAGGAGCACTCTACCTGAGTGCTCCGTGGGGTCGCTACTCCCCAACAGCTCACCACAAGCTGCCCTGCGTTATTTTTATTATTCTAGATTTGCGTGTGTAATGACTTGAAGCTGAGATACGAGTACTATTCGATACTAATTTCCTCTTAAAAAAAATGGAAATAAAATGTAAGATGATTTGTTTGCAGAAAAAGGGTTAGTTAAAGGTTTTAAATTATATTATTCCACCTTCTTCAGCTGTATCTAAACAGCATGTGTTACCACATCACATAATTCAAGCGTGATAGTCATGAGATTTTGAGATTTATGAATTTATAAAATCATTTATAAATCATAAATTACGAGTTTTCGGACTACATATTATAAAACTTTATGTTATACTTTTATTAGGCTCTACATTCGATGGTTAAAATCTGTCGGGTTACTCGGACCCACCGGGTGTACCTACAAGATTAAATAATTTATTTATTCAAAGCTAAAAGATGCCCGCAACTTCGTTCGCGGAGGAGAAAAAGTCATAACCCGTCGTTTTTTCTTCAGCGTAGTCGGGTAAAAAGTATCCTATAACCATCTGGAAATACGCAGCTACCCGTGTACCAAAAATTGTGGAAATCTGTTTAGCCGATTTTGCGTGATGAAGCCACAACGGCACATACAAACATACATAAAATTAAAAAAATAAATATTTTTCGTTTTAGTGACCTCCAAATAGTCGGTTACAATCATTGTTTTGAAAATATCTTCAATGTACAGACATATAATTTTTTCAACTTTACAATGGTATAGATGATATTAGGAAAATAAATTAATAGTTTTAAAAACACTAGAATAACACGCTTTTAAAAACCAAAATATGATACGATATAACATCATGATGTTCCATTTCATATCTTCCGGCTCCATCATCAGATCAGTTCGGCAGTACCATATTATTGTATTGTCATTAGAACTACATACAGCTGCCAATGTTCATCACGCTACGATCCTTGGACGATGGTTAAATTAGCTTCCTTATATTCCATTACATAGTTACATACAGGTCGACCTAATAAAAGCGTGTTAATAATATCTTGGATCCGTGGGTCTTGCTTACATTTTATTTTCGTATTATATATTGAAATAAAATATGAATTTGTTTTTCTGGACAATAGGTAATATGCATGAATTTTTATTTTTGCTTTATTAAAAGCTCATTCATGTAACAAACACTAGACAAAAATAATTTTTCGAATAACTATAAAAATAATGAAGATATAAGCCATCTAACATTTCATTCTATCTCTTTCTAGCAAAACGGAATTTAATATGGAGTTTATATGGCAGGCGTAGACTATGACGTAACAGTACATGTCGGACCTCTGTCAAATTGCCGTCTAATTAGCAGTTTAAAATGCCTATATCTTGCGTGTTTCTTGGCCGATTTAAATTTTAATTTCACATTTTGAAATCGTTTTTACGGTATTTTGATATTTAGTTAAGAAAAGCGATAAAGAAAATTCATGCATGTACCCTATTCTCTGTTTTAATATTATAATAATAATGTAAAATTTGCCTAAAATCGCAATTTTTATGCCGATTGTGCCTTAGGAAAACAATAGAATATTCTTTGCTATATCAGATATACTCGTAAATAACTGTACATACGCTAGGTGTAGCAAAGAATGTCTTTAATACTTTGCATACCAACCCTTTTTATTAGGCGTCGTCGTTTCACATTTTATTTGGAGACGGCACTCTTTATCTCTTTGGCCTATTCTTCCTTACTTTGACTTGTTTCCAACGCAACGCGTGGCGTTAGTGCACGATGATTAACTCCAATCCGGATTGTACTGATCCAAGCTACTCAGCTTTTCTTCCATTCGCGAATATTTGAGGGTGCCCAGTATCATCACTGCTCTTTACATAGATAACCAACGAATTCATAGGTCCATAGAGTTTCCCTTTATTTTGTATTCACTACATAATAACTGTAAGCATTAATTTTCTTTGTATATGCCTAGTTTATTTGTATTGTATTACATAATTCTTGTTGTAAACAAAACACAACTTCTTTATGTCTTTCTAAAACAAGGATCACATTCACATCTCTGTCGTGTGTTGTCTCTGCTATGTACCGTTCTAATGTAGTTGAAAATGGTCATCGTGCTTACGCTAGATCTTATCTTATATAAAAGAAGTAGCATCGCCTTTTTTTTGGTTCGTTAAGTAACTAAAGCTGTACGTCCTTAAACGCTAAGCGTTTAGCAAAGCGTAACCGATCGTTTCGCGCATGTACGCGTCGCGCATACCTAATAAGGATATTGTAATACCGAGCCTACAAGTAGTACGAGTTACCAAATATTTACTGTCATAAAATACTCTCGTTGTATAGGAATGCAAAACTATTGAGTTAATGGTTCCATAACGGTATGAAACGTGTATGAAAATCTAATCATAATTGATAGTATGCTGTTTTTTTATGGAATTGACTTTAAATGAAATAAAAATAATAAGTTTGTGCGGAAAGTGTCGTGATACACTTTCCTTTCCTCAAAAATAGTTTTTTTTATGTAATTGACATTAAATGAAATAAAAATAATAAATTTGTGCGGAAAGTGTAGTGATACACTTTCGGGACAAACTTATTATTTTATTTAGAACAACAGACACGAGCCACCTTAAATGACATTGTTAGCCGTGAATTTCACAACACTGCGTTCCCATATTAAATAACTTTTTGAATGCGATGCACTCTGTGGGTACATTTATAGATGAACTTTCAGCGTAAGAACTGGTTACCACGGTGAACAGGTATTTACATTACATTTTATTTTAATATCTTAAGACTGTGACAAATTATTTACATGGGATTTATTAAATTTCAGTGTATTAAACATAGTTCATATAGACTCGGTATAAAAATATTGTAATAAAAACCGCCAAAGTGCGAGGATCACTCGCGCACCGAGGGTTCCGTACAAACTTTTACGTCACTTAACCTAACCTATCCTGGCTAGTTGAGTTAAGTTTGAACCTGGCGATGGTATTGCTTTTCCACATTTTCCTTCAGTTTCCAAAGGCTAAACAGCTGAATTATTGTTTAATTCTTTTTCTAGTGGCTGAATGGTTATCAGACCAAAAATATCCGCGTTAATGCCTATTACACACAAACTGATATTAAGAATACAACATCTGTGTGATTCATATGTTGATGAATTTTAAAATACTGTCTATATGTAAGTCACCAGAGACCATAGAGAATATTTAAAATCCTCTGCATTTATTTTATTTACTATAAAAATTTATATTCTTATTATCAGGTTGCGTAGAACGGCCCTAATAGGGTATACTCACAGAACTATATCAAGATAGAAGGAACGAGTTCGTCGATTTATATAAGAACCGAGCGTGTAACATTTTGCGTAGCTACTTTGACGCCACGAATGTAATTTAGTGATGGGAGAAGCCGTGCGAAGACAATTCAAAAGCATCAATTCACAGATCGAGTAGAACACGGCATTTTTATCGATTTAAAATATCGATAAGAACCGACAGAGGAAATGATAATTATTTTCGTCATAGGAAAAGAAAGAAACCTCAGAATTTCAAATCGAAAAATATAAATGTAGGTAGATACCTACCTAACCAATAATTTGCGTTACATTAGTCAGTACATACTATCTACTCTACCTATTATCTGTTGCACAAATTGTAATATTATTAAGATAAAATATACCATACACGCACGCACGCACAATTTTAAAATAATATTTAGCCTTATGTAAATGTGTACCTTGTCATCATTTGAGATCATCACTACATTAATAGTCGGATTAGCTGCACTGATTACTCGTCGGTACTTTGATGGGCCAGTAAAGGTGTCTTTGTGGAAATGGAAATAGAACAAATCCGTCTGATCTTTGTAGGATATCATTTTTTACGACCAGTCAATACATTAATTTTTAATACGATGATCATTCGGAAAACTGAAATAAAATTGCAATGTAGAAGTAACCATAACCTGCTTGTTAATAATATTTGCTTTGCACTACGTACCTACATTATATAGTTACATAATAATATAAAAACGTAATTATCATTTTCTCTGCCTTCAAATTCGATTTTAACCGAGTAAGAAAATTGCAGTCTACAGCACTGGGGCACAGCACTATTCTTACTTTTGACAGAAAAAATGAGAAATCGACCTTGAACGTAACTCGACAATTTGAATAGCATATTTTTACATCGCTGGTTTTGAACGCAAAACCAGCGAAGAAACGCTTGTCAAATTAAAGTCGCAATGAAAAACTAGCGTTGGGCACACAATCGTCCGCTACTGTTTTGACGAAAATAATAAAATAAATTGTTTTTTAATTAATCACACATATTTTGTTACAAATTGTACTTACCGATGAAAGGAAATACCACGATTAACAGCTCCAACTTTATTGGTATTATTTAAACAATTAATTATTGAACAACAAGTCATTGTGTTTTTTAAACCTGACGTCGCACGCAGACCGCGGTCGGGAGCAGATGATGTTCGCGGCGAGCAAGTCCGCTGTCGGGGCGAGTTTTTGCCACGCGAGGTACATACACTCTTTCCTTCTATCTTGATATATTTCTGTGGGTATACTAAAACACTACACACGCGAAATACGGACGACTTCCGTAAAATAACTCATTATGGAGGGAATGGAGGGAAAATTTAAAATCTTTTGTCGTGTAGTTTTTTGAGTGGTGTATTTTTTTTATTTCATTGCATATGATTGAGAATAGCACTATACATGCCTCTGGCCGTGAAAAGTGCTTGCCGGCTTCGTATCACTATCCGGCCTCCCTACGGTCGGCCGTCTATCCGTCTACAGTAATGTACTATTATCACATGCTATTATGCCCATTGAGGTAAATATACAAGAGGAGCAAAACATCATAACAACGCAACACAAAAAGCGTGCAACGCGTCAAAAACCAGGATGTAACCGACAAAAATTACAAAATGAATTATCAAAATATATTTACTCCTTTTCCGCCTGGGGTCGCGTTGCGCGAAGTAGTAGTGCCATCTTTGTCTGTCATGAACAGATCAGGGTTGCCTACGACATAAAAATATTTCCCCTAAACCATCAATAATGTTTTCAAATATCTACATAAATAACTATGTTAAGTATGCATTTATGAAATTATTGAATAAAGTGTAGTCATTTAGAACTTAATCGTTAATTGCTTTCAAAGTTGTTATCTGGTGCTTTTTAAACATGAAACAATTGTAAAATTATAAAAAATGGCAAACATCTTATAAATATTTGTTTCTGGAAGGAAACAAAATATCTGAGATTCTGTGTATTCTCTTAAAATGAAATCGTCGATGAAATTAAAGAAGATAGATATTACAGACATACATTTTGATAAATAGCAGCATGTATTTTTATACTTTTTTTAACGAACTAATCACATCATAGGAGTTTGGGTAAAACTTTTGATAATATTTTCATGTTGGATACCTACACAAACCCTCATACATATATCAATTATGAAAGTAATCATTATATTAATTTTAATAAGAAGATCAAAAGTATGGGTCAAATAAGCTATAATCTCCTAAAAATATGGAGTAAAAAATGCCGCCAGTTGATTTAATTAATTTTTCGTGTTATTTACATAAAGTGTAGAAACAGTAAACTCTCATGTGAAAAGTAATTCCGTGTGTTTTGTTACGATTTTCGCTTCGCAACGTGCATGATGTTACGCTGCATTTTCCCATTTTCACGGAGTAGTTTCACGGTCTGTGTCAGATTGTCAACTGACTAGAGGTAAGCCTGACAGAAGCCTACAGGCTTCTATCAAGTTACACGCTTGTGGCTCCTTACTGCGGATCTAGTGTAACGATTATATCAATGGTTATGCCTGTGTGTGTGGAACCAGTTCTCAATGTTAATTGAGAACTGTTTCGGGAATAGTAAACAAAATGGGTCAAAATTTATCACATTGCCTGGTTAGAAGTCGGAATCAGTATTCATACTGCCCGGTCCAAGTAATAAATTGAAGCTTTATTTATTATATGGGCCACGGGCCATCGGGCGTTATTAACATGGACCGGCCAATGTAATTAAATCTCTTGGGCATTATTCATAATGACCGGTCATTATTTATATTGCCTGGCTAATGATTGATATTTGAATGATACTTACTCCCTTTTATTAAACAAACATTGCAAATTAGTAAATGGAAGTTACTTTAGCCAAGAGAAAAATAATGGGTACACTTTTTATATAAATTACTTACTTAATATATATATCACTTTACTTTGCTCGTAATAAGTACACAGTTATAAATTTTAAACAGTTTTTATTTTTATGTATTAATTTGTTATCCTCAATGTAGTATAGGTATGTAAAAGTTAGAATTTATTAATAGTTTCATTATTTGTTATGTTGTATTTTTTTTTGTTTCAGAAATGAAATGCACTCTTTACTTTCTTGAAATATATTTAAACGTTACTAAACTCAAATTGCTTAGTTCAATTATAAAGGTTCAAGTCCGGAATGAACCGCGACAGGCAGAGAGAAGCACTTTTTAATGCTTCTTGTTGCACTAGGTCTCAATCAGATCACCTGTACGTGTGATTTTATAGACAGTAATTAATTATATTAGACACACAAAACAGAAGCTATAATTAATCATTTATCTACAAGGGGCTTATGTAGTTTTAAGGTGAAGGTAAAACGTGTTTATTTGCTATGATATGAAAAAAGCGTGTATACACTTTCGTTGCAGTTTTTGACATAAAATGGATCTGACATACCTATAGGATGGACAATGGTGATACTAAATAATAGGATTGCCTTCTGGTTTGACAACGGAACCCTAAAACTGAGTACGTCTTCTGCACGTCTGTAACGCACTGTACCTACTCGATTGCTCTAATTTCGCAACAGTATCAGGAACATTACGGGCATAGATGATTTAAAATTGCTTAGTTAATTAATAGAAGGGAAGGCCTTTGGCTAGCAGTGGGACACCTAAATAGGTTAAAAAAATCGCAATGGTCGCTACTAGGCTAACAACGCAACGTTTGTCTTAATAACGCGTCTCCTTAACACTACATGGACACGTAATTATGTTCAAGTATTTTACACTTCAGATAATGACTAGAAGTAGTAACTGTAAATAGGAACATTCAGAATCGTATCATAACAGGAGCACTGTCGTAATTAACAGCATTGGCATACATACACCAACGCCTATCGGGTAAATTCAATGTAAATTATTGTGATTATTAATTTATTTGCTAACTGTTCGTGATTTTAAATAACGTGGGTGTTAGGAAGATTCCTTTATGAAATTATAAAATGTCATTATAATGTGACCATGTCAACCAATGTAGCTGATTAGGTATACTTTTTCTTAGCTTGAAATTTATTTCAAGCAAACTCATACGAAAATCATGATACTTTATGTTTCTTTCTAAATATTTTCATACTAAATACTATTTCAATAAAAAAATCGCGGAAACGGAAGAAAATAATATTAAATACTATGTTTTAAAACAACATATTAATTATAATCTGATTACTCTGAAACAGATTAACCCCGTTTTGTTATAATATCACCAACAAATTAGTTTCATTATTATTATACTTTCTGCCATTTGTCATCTAAGATTTTACCCAATGATTTTGAAATCAATAACGTTGAGTTATGTACAGCGAAATCACCCTTTGATTGGCCAGACTCCAGCTCCTTAGGTCGTAATCATCAAACGCAGTACTTAGAAATGTGACATTAGCGTCCCTCATACAAGCTTTTACTGTTTTTTTTATCAACGCTTTAGTAAACATTGTGTTTGATAAACAGTTCTGATAGATCAATCGTTATCAGTTGAATCGAGGAATTGTTCGCCCCGTCTAATGTCTTTTTTTCATAAATATATGCGTTAAACGAATGTGAAGATTTAAAATAATAATAAATAAATGTTAATGGTACGCCGGTTTGTTTCAGTTCAAGAAATCCCGCAACCAGCTAATTCTAAGGACTATTCACCAGAACTCGAGAACATGCATAAGAAACAAATGTATACTGGGAGATTTTTGACAATGCACAAACGGCGCAAGAAAAGACTTTTGACAAGGTCACTATTTCATGAAGCTGCTTTGCTTGACGACTTACAACCCGGACAAGTACAGGTAAGTACGCATACAACGTACTACAACTCTAACCGTAAACATAACAGATTTGTTGCTCAAATACAGGTCATCACTACTACGTGGTGCTTAGTACTTCACTAAGTAGTACGTTTCTATTGTATGGAGTCTGTCCACAAGTTTAAATGCCATTTGTTTATATTCATGAAGCGTACACATATTCTATATGTTCTTGTGACACACTGTTCGATGCGTTTCTGTTTTTCAAATAACGTTAGCAAGGCCATAGTCGTTTGTAAGGAAATAAGAGCGGTCACAATGGGAATAAAGAAAAAAATCGTATTTTTCATATTTTAACAAGCATTAGCGACACAAATATGCTGACGATAAATAACTTGTAAATGTACTGTATATAATCTGATTATTTCTTCACGTTTATATTTATTTTACACTAATAGTTATGTACCGTATTAAGACGTTGGTCCGTTAGCGCGGGTTCTTAGATCTTATGGGTATCGTTTGTTCATCGGGCAGCAAATATGAAACCTGTCGTTTACCTAGTCTCTTCGGATATGTGATGCAATTTTGATGGGGTTGGTGCACTCATATGAAAGTTCGAGCTAAGCATCCCCACTAGTTCATTCACAGTGTTTTAGAAAAAAGATGAGTAGATGCTATTTAAGTGTTTTGTTACAATATCTAGTAACATTGAGTGTATATTTATAAGGAAAATTGTAGCAAAATTTGGTATGTACTTTGTTATAGAGTACCTTTTCGTTGCTACCTACCATAAAATTACTGATTACGTTCGAACTTGGCCTCTCCGATGGGGATACTAAATGTTGTTTGTGTAGCACATTGCAAATACTCGTATTAAGATTCCTTCCTGATGCGGGGATCATTGAAAATCAGCCAAGAACCTAGCATTGTCTTTGTTTTAAGCTAATATTAACTCCGAACACAGTGAATAAGCAAAGGTCGTTGACTCGACAGATTCAGATCTCCGCTTATTATAGCTTCTATATTTTTTATAGATCTATGATTTCGCTTTTAGTTTTATTATTTATTTCCATCCTTATGTTCCTAAATAAAATGTTGCCTTCTCAGTTTACTATTGCTTAACAACATTTTTCTCGGTTATAGCATAAATAATTTTCTTTACTTCCTGTATGCGAAAGGTTTATCTGCAACACTGCTGCGCGAACGAACCCTACATTGAGAATCGTGTATTTGACAGGCTTTTGGCATATCATATCATTACTACTTCTGACCTAATTTTTTGCTATGCACAAGCCAAACTTTTTCAATCAGATTCTATCTACATTATAGGACTGCTGTGCTGTTCTCTCTCAACGCTCGTGTTTGTTGTAATAGCAAATTATACTTAATTATACCGTTACCCTAGACTTTGAGGTAATTTCACCACGTTGTTGACATGTACTACGTCTAGGCTGCAGAAAATTTAGCACAAACTATAATTATAAATTATGTATCTACACTAAATAAGATCGTAAAACCGTTGCATTAAGCTGTAGTAATGATGGCGCTGCCGGCGATTTGATATATATATATATATATATATATATATATATATAATGGATACAACAAGCCAGACGCATTTCTCGCAAATACAATAATTTTCGGTTAATATAAAAACTTTTATTAAATGCCTCTTACCTGAAATGTCATTCGATTCTAGTTAGATATGTAACAATAAACAATTAAGAAGACATTCACTGCTTTATTCTGTCAATCGATAGAAAATAGATCTCATCCGGAAATATTTCCTAAAATATTATATAAAATGCACTTTGCCAGGTTTTTTCCATTCTGTATGTAACAAATAGTGCATTTAATGTTGGCTTACAATATTTTAACCAGCTTTGCCCTATTTCTAAGGCCGTCAGAAATCGTATTCTTAGCATTAATCTCGTTTATATTTGTTTACAGCGCATCCTCGAGCAATCTGTGCTGTGGAAGTTCAATGCATTTACATTAGAAAACGTCTCAGGAGGTAATTATACATATTATTATTTAAAACATTTATTATTATTTCAGTATTTGAAAGAACTTCAACACTCTTAGTTGGCGGACTAAAAGGTGCCCGCAACTTCGTCGCGTAAGCCTGGTGCCTCACCGTGATGCCATAGCGACGTCGTCAGCTACGTTAGCCAAGCAATTCATGCTGAGATGTATGGCAGCTTACTCACCTGGCAACGGTTTGGCGACGTCTAAATGTTAGGGCGACGAAGTTAGCGACAACGCCATAGCATTCCAGTGAGGCAGAGGCATTTAAGAAAAAAAAGTCCCCTTTTTTAACCGACTTCAAAAAAGGAGGGGTTCTCAATTCGGTTGTATTTTTTATTTTATTTTATTTTTTTGTTTGTTACCTCAGAACTTCATCATTTTCACGACGATTTGAAAAATTACTTTTTTGTTCATGAGTAGGTATATCCAAATTGGTCCCATAAAATTTTGGTGAAGATCTGATGTTGGGATCAGATTTGGTGAGGAATCGAAGGAATCCCTCGAATATTATGAGCACATCTATGGCGTTTCGGTATTTCTTACAGTAGTTTAAGCATTTAAATTTGAAAATCACCATTTGGTGAAGAGAAACCGATGATGAACACACAAGCCATCAGTTACCACTGAGGGCTCTACCAGTGTTATTTAATTCGCGGATCGCTAGTCGATTTATAAAATTATTTTTTCGGTTAAGAGTAGGAATCTCCAAGTAGGTTCCATAAAATTTTGGTGAAGATCTGATGATGAGATCGATGAGGAATCGAAGGAATTCCTCAAATGCTTTAGGCACATCTAAGGCGATTTTGGTGTTTATTAAAGTAGAACAAGCATTTACACTCGAAAATCATCATTTGGTGAAGAAAAACTGATTGACTTACAAAACCAGGTGCTCCATGACACCATTGCACCAATCGTTGACGGTCGGACGTCGGACGGTGACATGGAGCACCTGGTTTTGTACCCTTGTGAACCCTTCAACGGCCAAGTTACACAACATTAACTATAATAATAAAAAACACGCAGTAAAATACCTTAGACTTGCCACGACTTTGTCTAGATTACATTACTTTTTAGAGATAAACAAGCAGCTCCATCTAGACTTGGCTAGTTTTTTACAGAATGTTTTTGGTTGGGATATTTATTTACATAAATATACAGGTCATTTATGATCCTAATATGACAGATAAATTATTAAAAAAGGTCCCAACGAATTGAGAACCTCCTCCTTTTTTGGGAGTCGGTTAATTACGTGACAGTGTTGTCAGCATAGCAAAAAACATGAAATAACACTGGGACGCCGTCAAATCCTACGACTCTTCTCTTTCCGCACAGACTCTAGTAATCAGACAGTACCATTAAGAGACATTATCTATAGATTTTATTTTCATATGCCTACTGGAATATAGCTATTACGAGGTACCGCTTACGCTTATTTCATCAAATGCAGTATTATTGGTTTAATTACTGTGTATCCCGGATTCCCTGATTTCATTCCCATTTTCAACCGTGTAAAATAAAGTAGGTCACACATTTGCCAATTGTAAGACTTGAAAAATTATGACGTATCGTCATTTTTGTTTTAATTTCAAGCTGGAATACTAGAGTGGCGCATTGAGACAGAGACACATTGGCATTATTTTGAGACCTTCTTGAGTTGAAAAACGGCAATGTATGACGCCATCGGCTCCACTCGCGCTAATGCATGCGTACACTGTTAAAAATATGTAATTTTACATGCATCAAAATCGCACAAACATGTAAAATTCCCGAAAAAGCAAGGAGATTTACGAAAAGCTTTGTAATTTTCATTGATTTTGAATTAAAAAAATAAATGAAATGAATGAAAATTATGCGACATTACATAATTTTCATAAATTTCCTCGCTTTTTCGGGAATTTTACAGGTTTATATGATTTTACTGCTTGTAAAGTTACACAAGTGCATGTAAAATTACATAATTTTTAACATTGTAGTCCGGATACAAGAACCATTCTTCCATATTTTGATGAATTTTAAAACGGGTGCTCACTAAAACGTTAATATTTTTGGAAGAGGCGTCCTAATGACGTCGGTTGACTAACTTACAAAATGCAAGTTTATGAGTTATAACAAGTGTTGCAGTGTTTTATTACATAATTTAAATGGTATATCAAGACAATAATAGCTTATCAAAAATAAATATAAAAGGGTTAAGCTTGCGATTCAATTTAAATAATAGTGTTGTGATTTAATGATATAGACGTTTGGTCTTCATTGACTACGAGCAAGTAAAATTGCCGTTTTATTGTGCGCTATGTAAAATTAGATAAATAGTCGAAATATCGTTCTTAAGTAAGTCTGCCTATTAGTTGTTTGCTGAACTGTGTAACTTGCTGTGAGTTTCATCAATATAAATATTTTAGAAATTCAACATTCTTCTACGGATATTGTAGATGTAACCTTTTTATTTTTGGGTCTACTGTGGGCGCTCGTTCATATTGTGTAAATAAGATTATATTCAACGGCCTTTACTCATTCAGTAGTTCAATAAGAAATGATTATTTGATGAAAAAGCAATTATTAAGAGCTGCCTTTTTTCAACAGGTCGGTGTTTGCCTGTACTTTGTGTTCATCTTTTCCACATCTACGGTCTGATATCCTATTTCAAGCTCGATGCAGCGAAGGCTTGGAAGCTGTTCAGCTTAATCGAAGAAGGCTACCATAGCACGAACCCATATCACAATTCCGTTCACGCGGCTGACGTCACGCAGGCTATGCATTGCTTCCTACAGCAGAAACAAGTGAGTGTTATAGGTGTTTTGTTATCGATATGTACCTTTTAAACAGGAAATATAACTATACATTTATGAGCTTGTACGTATAACACATGTAAAACATAGCGTAAAAAGTCGTGTTGACCAATTGTTCCCCAGAAAGTTAACAGAAAGGAAGGACAGAACTACAACTGTGCTTAAACAGTGGTGATTGGTTATGTTACCTTAAAGTTACTTATGGCTTAGCTAAGACCGTAATGAAGCGCATGTAAACGCGACGTGACTATCATGATTTATTTAATGTTAGTATAATGAAATTGTATTTCTGACATAAATAAAGTTATTGATTTCATGATACTATACATTTATATGAGAACAGCAAAGTTCAAAGGTTGTAATAAAAGATTTGTTCCTGATTCGTCATATTCCTGATTCGTCACATTCCTCACTCGTCATACCATGTACATTTACCTGCACAAACTAATTGTAAAAATCCAGAACCTCTAGATAATTAATAGATGAGTGTTACTTGTCTATCATGAAGCTATTGTCGTTGTCATTGCGATACGGTAGCGCATCGGGCATGTTCGCCGACGCGCATGTGGATGGATCCCATGCGACGCTGCGCAAGCGTTACACAGCGACATTACGCAGAGTGCGCGGCAGCCGCCACAGTCACTCACCGTCGTGGCAGAGAGATGGGACAGCGCCCTAATCAGGCACTGGACCTCTCGGCATTTAAGTTTAGGTACTAACATAGTTATTTAAGTTTAATTGTAATACTAACACTATATGGATTAAGTTGTCCGAATTAAATGCTTTTTATTTTTATCATTATTTTATTATCTGTATATCGCACCAGCTCACGGGACAACGGTGTCCCGGACCTTTGGGCGGCGTGCGCGGAGCCGAAGCCAACGCGTAGAGGCCCTTTCGATAATTTAATGAAATGTAAGGTGTACACCGCGCGGGTGCTGTTCCTGCCCGTATCATGGGACGCGTACAGAGACAGTACTCGCTAGATGCAAGAACTATTGGAGTGTGATGAGATCTAAATATGCTGGGTTATTGGATTGAAATGATGGACTATAAATACTGGGCTATTGCTTGAGACAATAGGTCGTCTACCAGGAAAAGTGTCCCATGGCTAAAGGCACTGGTAGACGTTGACTTGATACCGTATATAGCGACTCATAGTGGCCTAAGGGCAACATCGGTGCGGAGGGCTAAGGGTGGAGAGGTGTCACTGGACTTTCTACCGAAGCCAACTCGACACGTACGTTCCACATCCACCCTCGAGCCGCAACTCTAGCGATTTTGTTTATTATTATTTATGTCTAAATCTGGAAACAATGTTTGAACCAGAAATAAATCTAACTACATAATATTTTCCGTGGTTTTATCTTGTACGAGGCAGCAGCTTACATTTTTAATGGCTAGCCTATTTAGGTTAAAATATTTCTTATTTATTTTATTTTTAAATTATAAAAAAAAAAATAACTTACGTGCCAAGTCATACTTTGCCGTTTGTTTACATTATTTGCTGTTTCTTTGGGACTCCAATTTAGGTAAATTATTGTCTAATAACCGTAGTATAAAGTATAACTACTTCGCACGTGTTCGCGATTTCATTTGACTGTACAATGGTGATTGAGGAATATGACGAATCAGGAATATGACCAGTTACGAAAGTGTCGAATAAGGAATATGACCAATCAGGAATATGACGAATCAGGAACAAATCTAATAAAAGATGACGTATTCAGGGCAAATTCACTATTTTTTTTTTATGTACCGTACGCGACGCAGACCCGCGACCACCTCGTGCGAAAGTGATCCACTGCGGAACATCACTGTCGCCACACGAGGCATTGCACGGTTATTATTAACTAATATTGAAATATACTTAATTAATATTTAAACCACTTTTTTTTTATTAAAGAATAGATTGGCGTTTGACCGCAATCTCACCTGTTGTTAAGTGACGATGCGGTCAAGGATGTGTCATGCCCGTCTAGAAACAGCCTATTCACTCTTGTCTTGAACACGCCCAAATTATAATGGTCGGGGAACACACTCGCAGGCAACGAGTTCCACTCCTTTGCGGTACGCATGATAAAAGTTGCACCAAAGCGCTTCGTGCGGATTCGCGGAATATTGACCACGAGCGGATGGAACGTACGAAAAAGTATGTCCCGATGATGGAAAGGGGCTGGACTTTATGAGTCTCTCGTGTGGACATTCCAAAGTTAAGAGTTTCAATGGTTTAGCAGTTATGTACCTACTTTTATCTGGACGGTATTCCGAAATTAATGGATTTTGAACAGGTACTTTGGGGATAGACTATTCTTAGTTTTCGACCGCTTTTATGCGAACTCAACTTTTTCCGACTTTTTTTACTGGATGACTAAAATTTCTTAAACAAGGCACATTTTGTTAGGTATTATATTGCATGTCAAAGTTGAAGAACATTAAATTTCCTCAAAGTTCTAGCGAACTTACGTTGCGTCTTTCTCGTCGTCTGCGTTGGCCCCAGCGGCCGTTGATTCTATGAGCAATGTGCCCAGCCCATTGCCACTTAAGTCTTGTTATTCTTCGGGCTATGTTCGGGTTCTTCTACGGTTCCGTCATTTTTTATTCGATCCTGTAATAGAAAGGGAGTCGAAGCGCGGAAAATCGGGATTTTCTCGAGCGTTGTTGAGACCTATGGAGTATAAAAATTAAATGATACGAAGAAATAAAAATTATATGAAGATACACTTTTAATTGTGGGGAAGAGTCTACAGATTTTCCAACTGGTAAAAAAAAACTGTCACATAGACACATTGGAGCGGTAATATGATAATCTCCCGGTTTGCCTGGTGGGGGTGGCTGTATGGAAGAGTAAAAAATCGTATAAAAAAAAATTCGAGCTCGAGATTCGAGTCAAATATTTAGAGGGGATGTTAATGTTTCCAAAAGGAGCTCCAATTTAAAAATTTTGACGATTCGGACGTAACGCAAGCTCGCGGCGGCTTTCTGAAAATGAAAAAAAAAATATGTTTGTCGTCTGGAAATACTCGAGCGGGTCAGATTTTCATACGGACGATTCAGCTTCATGCCTGAGACGTGCTGACTTCTAATCTGACGATTATACGGAGGGATTTTCTAAATGTAACAATAAATTCACAATTCCATTGCATATAGCCATGTAAGGCAGTGTTGTAATAACTCAGCGTATTCTATTCCCATATATTGTTCACTCAATCTTCTTTTCACAATTAAAAATTTAAGAATGTATATTCTTGAACAGGTTGGCATGTAAAGAGAGACTGGACATCAAAAGTGACCATAACTTAATTATCAGTTAGTCTCAGATCCTTAATCTGACTGACAAAATGTTACGTGTCCCTCGTGTATGCTTCCGTCTTCCCTCACAGTGAAGAAAGCACACCTTTTTTAGTTTATCTTTACAGCGTTTCTTTTCTCCTCAGTGCGCCTCATTTGTGAAATGCTGCTTTGTAAATTATTAAAATAAAATTATTAAGCCCTTCTGGCACACGTGTCTGTCTACAGATTAGGCCCACCTGGCATGTATGTACACCTCTATTTGTTTTCGAAAAGTGGGTAATTAACACAAATTGTAACTATGACAAAGAAAAATATATATTTCTCAGTCAACCCGTGAACATGGAAAGCTGAAAAGCTTCTGAGAAGTCAGGAACACAATTGAAATAATATACGCGATATAATCCGTTAAAATTGTTTTGTTTAATAAACTTAGGTATTTAATTTGAAGGTCAACTTGGGTTTTTTAGGGTTCCATAGCCAAAATGGCATAAACGGAACCCTTATAGTTTCGTCATGTCCATCCATCCGTCCGTCCGTCCGTCTGTCCGTCCCTCCGTATGTCAAAGGCATTTTACTCAAATACTAAGTAATGTATATTGACGAAATTTGGAGTATAGGTAGATGTCTTGTGTACGCCTCTACTTAGTTTGATGGTTAAATAATAATAAAAAATATTTCGAGGGGGCGCTCTATACATGTACCCTCAACTGATGTTTTTTTTTCATCAAATATCAACATATGGCACATATTTCGACAGCTCTTTCTAAATAATTTTGAGGTTCCTCATAAAAAATATGTATTTAGCGAATATTTTCGGAAATAATCGCTTCGAAAGTTACATAATCTGTGTTAAATGTATATATATAGATAACCTTATATTAATATACCTAAAAGCATTACATCATTTCCGGTATAAAACCAAGGAACCACGGATAACTTAATACTGTATTCAGTTCGGATGGTTCCTTGGTTTTATTTTCAATGAAAAATAAAAGCTAATAGCATAGGCATACTCGTATTATAGGGTAGAGGACTAATTAACAGGCAAAAATCATGGCCCAAAACAGAAACCAAATAATTTACTTTTACCGGGACACGGTTCTTATAAGGTGCCATATCAAACGTATGTAAGTTGTTTTAAATAAAAAAAACATATTTTGTTTTTTTATATTCAATTTTTTTTAATTTTATAAGTTTTGATATGTTTTCTTGGAGAACTACGCATTGGGTTTATACTCAAAATATATATTTAGGATAGGCTAAGTACAAAGATTGTAATAGATATAAGAGTTATTTAGAAAAAAGACTGACTGTTGAGTTTGTTTCGGTCAACAGTGGTCTCCTCTTGGGAAACGCCGTAGAGTCAGACTTGTAAAAGTGCCCATGCGGCCTACTTACAGAATAAAGATCATTATTACATTATTATTTCATTATTAAAACTAGTGTTAGTATATTATTATTATTATTATTATGTATCATCATATCATCCTTAAGACGTACACTGCAGCAAAAATAACATCTCAAGGATCCTTCGAGCCAACAGCTCGTTCCTTATAATAACATGAATAGCGTGCAAACTGGAATAGGTTTGCATGCGTATTCGACATGCAGTGCTGCGACATATATACGCATAGTATGTACAGCACACGATCAAGTGGTCCGACGAAGAAGTTATTGAAGTACTACGTCTTTGCAAATAGGAGAGCAAACTACGCACGTCGCGAATGTCGCATCGCGCCCCCCCTGATATTCTCACATGTTTTAATAGTTTCCTATTGTAGTCCACTTGTCGTACACTGTTTATCTTCTATAACTATAACTGCGGCCTACGACACAACTGCCTTCAGTTGTGAGATGTAGTAATAATATCTGTATGTGTTTATATATGTGAAATCTGTGTATAGTTATTTGTACCTACACTCTTAATTCACGCGAATCCTATTGAGAGGAAATACGTTCATTAACCTGCATTAAGAAAATCGAGGTGTGAGTGTGATGCCTAATTTATCATAAGTAAGTTACTCGGCTTTTAATATTTAATATATATTTTTTGTCAATGTGTTTGATGATGGTCGTAGGTCATACCTACCTAAGCTTGATGACTTTGAGTTTACAACTGAAGTATGCTTTTATTCCATTGGATATTCGACTTTAACACTAATACAATAGAGTTTCTATTACAAACAAACGACGTTTAGACAGTGTGTAAGTAATACGAGTATAATAGTACATTATGATATGAGTGTGGTACGTTGGTAACTACACTCGAGGTTATATATCTTGCAGCACGAGTCGTAGACGAGTGCTGTATAAAGCCGAGAGTGTAATGACCAATGCACACGAGTTTCATACGACGTTTTTCAACACACTTGCGAGGAAAAAAGCAAAAACACAATCGTACCATTATTAAAATTTGGTCTAGGTTATACGTGCGTAACCAATACTGTAGTCGTAAATTTTACATTAATCCGTCATTAGTACCTACCTCAAATTTACGTACCTACATAATGATAATATTTTAATTATGATTGCTTGAGACTATTTACATAAAATTGACATTGAAAAAAATTATCATACATCAATATGAAATATTTGTAAATTTTACATATGTCAAATCAAATCGGCGCGCAGCGACCGATGTATTTGTCTATGCGCGCGCACGAGCGTTGAGGCAAAAGCTAATAGGCCAATCAGCTAAACATTAATCCATACTAATATTATAAATGCGAAAGTGTGTCTGTCTGTCTGTCTGTCTGTTACCTCTTCACGCTTAAACCGCTGAACCGATTTGGATGAAATTCGGTATGGAGATAGTTTGAGTCCCGGAGAAGGACATAGGCTACTTTTTATCCCGGAAAAATAACCTTATCCGCGATAAACGAATTTAAGGCGGACGAAGTCGCGGGCAGAAGCTAGTAATATAATAAACTTAATAATTTTATCAATTTAATACAATCAAACCGTCGTGTATTTTAGAAAACTTTATAATTTATAAAAAAATAATTGCTTTTTACAAGTACTAGTTTACATTTATTAATATCCTAAAATGTTTCTTGTACCTACCTAAAACCTAAATGCTGAAGTTTAAAAAAAACTGTAATGAAAAGGCACTAGTGCGATTATGTAATGTAAATAACACGGGTGTGAAATGGACTGGATTACAGCCATAAAAACGGTGTAATAAGAGCCACTTTACGAGCAAGTGTGTTGAAAACTCTTTTACATTAGTGTTAAAATCGAATATCCAATGGAATAAAAGCATATGTCAGTGGTAAACTCAAAGTAATCGTACTGTAAAGTGTGGTTTCAAATTTAGCTTGTCTCTAATCCTAATTTCATTTTTTGAAAGTGAGTGCAATTGAAATGCCACGGATAGATTTGAGCTCTCTGAACACATTAACATTATTTTTGGAATTTTCAGATCACTCATTTTTGAAAACATGGATATTATAAGCAAATAGTGATCTGTAGGCGGTACAAAGTTAATTCCTTTGCTTTATATTTTTTGGCAATTATAAAAAAAGTGTTAACGTGTCATATTGGCAGTTTACATTTGTGTCATTACTAGTGGCGGGTAATAATAGGTAACGATACGATAAAAATATCACTGTGATCGGCCGGTGTAGAAAAGTATAACTGTGACGGGTCACAACGGAACGCTATCATTGTAATTTTTTTATAATGATCTGAATACATTACAGTAAGTAACTTTAACGTGGTAAGTCAGGGTTAGTCGTGGGTAACAAAATCAGAGTGATTTTTTTACAACTGGTAAGAAAGTCACGGTGATTGAAATTGTAACGCTATTCACCATCTGTAGTTATGACACTTGACAATCAATCCACAGATGCAGAATATTTTTACTTTTTAAATTTATTACTACTCGAATTGTGGTTAGGCCCTTATAGAATGAGGTAATTTTATTTTATTAAAGTCAACGGCTAAAACTAATAATAACTAACAAATCCGAAATTTGTTTCTCGTAATTTTGCAAATATTATTAGATAGTTCGACAAAATAAGGGGGTAAAAAAGATAAATGTTGTCCAATCAAGCACTCGCGTCCAAAAACAACTCTGCATTCTTGCATAACTAATAACTATTTCATCTCAGCAGTTTTAAACATGCAGCTTTTGCTGCGAGCTAATAATGTGTGAAATGCGATTATTCTGCGAGCAGGAGGAAAAGTAACTTTTTATTTTAAATTACTGTAGAATGCCCGGTGTCATCATTCCTCGGTGCGATCTCAATAAAAAAATTCGAAGTACCTAAACGTTCTTCCTCTTTCTTACTGTACAGATATTTCTTACTGTACAGATGTAGTGAATAATCATTTCCCATCGTATTTTTTCGGAAATGTTCTTTCACACTCAGTACCCATCAAGACAACGTAGGGGACGGTCGCATTGCGAGACGAAGTATCGATATAGAGTGGTTAATACCACAGGATTTATTTAAGTTAGTATAAGTCCTTTTTCATAAATAGCAACATAATAATATATTTATTAAATTACAAAATCATGTCAACACAACAATAAAAAAAAAAAAACAATTTACTTAAGACTAGCTTAAGCCTAGTCAAAAAGGCCCCTTCGAATTGTCCCTGGCGCAAAGGTACCCATCACGCTGGCCGCGTTACCACGTTGAATGGCGATGGACAACCTTTGCACCAGGTACGAACCCGCGCGGGCGTCAAACCCCCTCTCCCTAATTCGACGTCCCACTTCCCGGATGAACGCAATAGCCTCCGTCCCCCAGCACCCAGTAGTCTCAAACGCCAGGGGTACAAAATAATAATATATTTTGTATAGGTATACAAACTTCATTCTATTAATACTAATCAATGACTAAGATCTTGTTTGTATCCTAGCAACGGTTCATATCTCTCTTCCATCTCGACCACCATTGTATCCACATGTCCGTGTCTTCTTTTGGATGTCAGAGCATATTCCAAACCGGGAATTGCGGTTTATATCAGTGCTCTTAGTAAATTAAAATATCCTCGGTAACTGGTATGGTCATGTTTACGAATTCCTTATATGAGGATCGTGGTGGTTTTAACATCTCAGTGTAATGTACTTCAAACTGGTTTGGCATTGATGAATGAAGTACTCAATTTTTTGATACAAACGTCCCTTAACAATACAATAATTCATGGACACATCGGCACTATTCGGAAGTAGTCGTATGTGCCGAGTTTTCACGACGGGAAAGGATTATTCACTACATCTGTAATGTATTCAGATCGTTATAACAATTTTACCACGATTTTATCACACTTATTGCTCACATAACCTAAATGATTTTGTAACGTTTCCGTCGTTACCAGTCACAGTGATACTTTTCTAGTCCAGTGTATTTTTTTATCGTGTCGTTACTAGTTAGGAGACAAATGTAAACTGCCAATATGACACGTCAACATTTTTTTAATAATTGTAAGCACAAAATGAAACAAAGGATTTAACTTTGTACCACCTTAAGATCACCATTTGCTAATAATATCCATTTTGTTCAAAAAATAGTGATACAACAATTCCAAAAATAATTTTAATGTGTTTAGAGACCCCAAATCTATCCGTAATATTTCAATTGTAGCCACTTTCAACAAATTAAATGTCGGCCATTAAAGGCCGAGTAAGAGAAAGGAACCATTCGCTCCGCTCGTTGTTCAAATATAGATTCCTGAGCGTCACGAGGCTTTCAAGGCATGACAAGTCAAATAATTTTGCAGTCGTGCGAAATACACAACTTTTCACACTTACACGCTCACTACAGCGAGGAAAATGTGAGATGTAAGAAAAACTATGAAACTAATACAAACCATAATTTTTTCAATGAAAATTAGTAATAATGAACCTACGAAATGCACACGTAATAAACAAACAAATATAAACATATAAATGAACATAAATTCGAACTTCAAATGACTTGTTCACGCTAGCGGATAAAACGAACTTTTCCACGCAGATTTGGCGCTGTAAAGAGACCTTTTTGAGTTAGTGAGGTGAAAACTTTTTTTTTGTCTGCAATAGCTTGAAACTACTAAAGAATAACACAGTTTATTTATTATCATAATTTAAATCAAAATAGATTGTGACGTATTAAGTATAATTTTATACTTAGGCACTTCTGAAGTAAAACGTATAATTAATAAAAAAGTAAAACTCAATGCAATGGGGAATGGATGAAAATTTTGAAAAATCTTTTAATCTTGTTTATAGGTAGGAATAAGGCTCCTTATTGTCAGAAAAAAATACAGATTTTTCAGTGGCTTAGATAAAATAAAAAAATGACAAAACATTGGTGTGCCTATATGCCCGCCTTATACGGTACGGTAAGAATAACAGTATATTTCCAGCCATTTTAATCGAAAATATCTTAGCTGCATTTGCCGTACCGTATAAGGGTGAGGCCGCGGAAATTTACCAATGTGACATAAAAGTAACATAAAAAAAATACGTTATGTTACCATAAAACGTAACATAAGTCGTTATAAAGCTCTGATCATACTGGCAAATATTCTGATTAAATCACGTAGCTAAGAAAAAAGTACAAGTTATGAAAAATGCGAGCTCTAGGCGAGAACACCGGGAAATCCAAACATCTGGATATCGGGAAATCCGGAATTTGGAATTCAGACTACAAGAAAGTATATTTTTCGTCCAAGCTGAAGCATAGACGCTTCGCTCGCTCGGTCGATTAGGTTAGTATTTACATGTTTTTATTCGCCTCATCACCTACATTCGTACGACTACTGATTATTTTATGTGATCGTTATCAATTACAAAATTAGAAAGATTATTTAAATAAAATTCAACTCTTTATTTCAATATATTTTTTTGGATTTTACAGAGCTTAGAGTAATCTATAATTAATTAAAATTATATTACCTACTAGCGGCCGCCCGCGACTCCGTCCGCCTTAGATTCGTTTATCACTTCACGGATCAAGGGTATTTTCCCGGGATAAAAAATAGATTATGTCTTTCCCCATAACTCGATATTTTACTAATTTAAATGTGAAGTATATTACCAAGATTTCAAGTTCCTAGCGTAATTAAATATTTGCTGTCTATACAAATTTTTATCCCCTTTTTCGTCCCTAAAAGGGATGAAATTTGACATACATTATAGCCTATGTCCTATTCTGATATATAAGGTACATAACTGGAAAGTTTCATAAAAAAACGTCAAGTAGTTTTTGAGATTAAGTGGAACGTACATACATACTTTGACGTTTATAATATAGTAAGGATAAACAAAATCTCAAGATTTTTGAAAATTTTCATCCATTCCTCATTCGTAGTCGCTTTTGCTTTTTAATATTAAATATTGTGAATAACGTTAGAATTGAAAAAAAATAAGAACCACATTTATGCCAAATCACCCTAAATATAAATATCTATCTTGACAGATCAGTTGTCGGTAAAAATGAATTACTTATGACCTTTTGCGTTCTCCGCATAACATTAGTATAATTTATCATACTGAATTGTGCAAATAATCCAGAATTACTCGTAAGGAACAAGTAGTTCTGGATTATTTGCATGCGGTTAATGTTAATGATACGTTACACTTCCATTAGATTCGAGATCACATCCAGCCCCTTGAAGTGATGGCGTCGCTGCTGGCAGCGATCGCCCACGACATGGACCACCCGGGAGTCAACCAGCCCTTTCTGATAGCCACCTCCAATCATCTCGCTGCTTTATATCGAGTAAGTTATGTTGTTTTCTTAGGTTTTTTGCAAATTTAATTGTACATACAAAACTATTAAGCGTATTTAGCATGTATATCGATAATATATGCAGGATATAAGGTTATGTGCTGGGTACGTAAATGTATAAGTTCGTGTTTGGACGAGGCCTTTGTTTCATAAATCAAAAGGAATCGCGACTCACGTAACTTTGCAACTCGCGTCTAAGAATGCTATATAGTTCATTCCACTCTGTTTGATGCTATTAACTGTGTGCACGAGTTCAGCGCCACCTAGCGTCCACAACTTTGTTGGCTCTGACGTTTTGTTATTTAATCTGGTTATTGCGATAAATATTATTATTCCAAAATTATCTAATAAATTATTTCCAAAATTATTGTGATACCTTGATTTGGGTGAAGAAAGGGCTGTGAAATCATTTTTGATCGTTCGAATCAAATAAGGTTAGTAAAGTTTTATTTTGAATATGTCAGAGTTTTTTTACTTTATCTTTAGTTGTAGTTTTACTGTAAAATAAGAAGATAAAGCTACCATAATGGTTTCATTCAATAATAATAAACATATATAATTGTTCCTTTATCGCTAGTGATAATTTAAATGTCATCTTCAGATCGAAATGAGTGTCATTTTAAGGACCGGGTTTATTCAAATTAGGTAACAAAGTCCAAACATTTTTTTTTACTTTTGGCCGTCCACTTTGAGTGCTTCGATCGATAATATTACCCCCACTTAGTACTTCGTACCCAGCGAATATAGTTTATTTCATACTGCAGAGGTGGATAATAATCAAACTACCAGTAGACTGACGGGGCGATAGGATAAAGGGAAATGAAACTACTTTACAACTATACTATATTTTCTTCGTTTTTACAGCTATTTTACGATATGGCCGACGTGTAAATTTAGTGAATCGTGATTACTTGCCAAATTTGTAACTATGTTTGAGGCCGTTTTATAATAACATGCCTATTAAAACCAAAACATCAGTACGTACCACTAAAAGCGATTGCTAGCGCCGCGTAAAATAGGCAACGTCCATCTTACAAAACAATGCCTTCCGCCATTAAACTAAATATCAACGATTTTCCTCGATGTTTTTGCATGATATGAAGAAAATAGTGTTGTTAAATATTTAAAGTTCTGGAAATGGTTGTGCAGATTATTATGTTCTTTTATTTTAAAATACGATTATTATACATATGTCCCAAGTAACACACAAGCTTGTGTGCTACTTGGGGTATATATGTAATTACAGGTAATTTAGGTTTCGCGCAAACGGTTGTAAAAATTTGGTTAAAATTTAGTTTACGGATCCAGACTTGCTTTTTAAGTTTATTCTCGAAAAATAAAATAAAATGGTACATCCATCGGACACAGCTCGGTCACGCAGGTTGTTAGTCAGTATTCTTACCAGGCTGGTTGTTGATCATTCATTATAATGATACAGACGATTTACGCTTGTAACAGCAGTAAAAAAATTGAGAACCATTCCGTACGCACCAAATACATCTAATTACAATACTATTACTTGGAGTTTGCCGTTCGGCATTCTTCGACTTTTATCTGAACAGATCGTAAGTTCAAATGTAACCAAAATATTTATCAGAATTAAAGTTTATACAGTACCTGCACTAAATATAACACTGTCACATGATTTAATAATTAAATTCTGTGAATAAAATAGAATAATGAAAATATAAATCAGTTACAATAAAAATATTTCCAGTTTCTAAATGTTTATAACAAATCCCTTGTATCCTGAAAGTCACAACACTGTCACATCATCTTATAAGACGTAGTTAAAATATTATTATTAATTAATTAGATCTGAATATTAATGTGTAATATTTGTATAATCTCGTGTACCATCAGGCACACCCTTAAGTGAACAGACCTTATTTACAATGACATAAGGCCTACATTTGGTCACTTAAGTGCATCGCTCTTTGTACTACTAAAACTAAGACTATGTACGAATACGAACTTCGCCGATTAAACCGAAAAGTGCTGAGTGGCAAACTCCAAGTAATTTTACTGTATTACGCGTAAACAAGTGTACGAATCAGCTGCTAAGTAGCATAACCTGGTCATATTTAAGATGTAATAGCATGGCTAAGTAGATCACTTATTTTACAAATTAGAAGATGAAAGAGAGACAACGTACGTGTTAATTGCAATGCGTTACACACTGCTTACTGTCATGTAAAGGCACCAAGTAAGCACTGATTTTCTTCCGCGAGCATGCCTCGCTCTCCTCATATCGAGCTGGTCGCAGTTGTCTCCTACATGCAGACCCACTATTCTGTTAATAAACGCCTTTATTTATTCGAGTACGACTCTATCTGACGGTTTGCATAACACGGTTTATCATACGAAGCATCATGTTTTTCTCAAGTACGCTGTAACGTAATGTAATATAAATAAGAGGAGAGTCATTTCTTTTTATAATTTAGGTGTCATCCCATGATTGATGTTCGATCACTATGATTCCAAATTTTTATCCACCACAAAAGAAAGCATGAATTTCCTTATAGTAGGTATGCCATTATTCGACAAGAACTGAAAGTGATAGAAATATGTATTATTTAGTAATTCACAGTACTTAAATCTGTGCAAGATTCGTTGTCGATCGCTGCAAAATGAATGCATAGGCACTAGTCCCACCGCCGGCGAGAAAGCGAGCAACTATCGACTATTTTCTCGCCCAACTCGCTCATGAAACGCACAATAGATGTAGACTCCCTATCAATAAAAGAGATACATGTATGAGAGAGTTCTCGCCGGCAGTGTGAACAGCGAGCGTTGAACTATATGTTTCTGTATTATTACACAGGATAATAAAAATATAGATTCTTTGTTCGTTTCTTGGGCGAAAAAATCGCCGATAGCTAGTCGGTTCCTCGCCCTTGGTGGGACCAGTCCCTAAGACCGCCGCACTGAATAACAAGAGACGATAATATAATGTATAGCCTGTTAGTAGAACTTGGATGTTTGCGATTATATTATTTCAGACGGCACATACAATCCAAAATTAAATTTCAGATGGTATTTCAATTAATATTATAATGTATTATGATATGGTTTTAGAACACGTCGGTTCTGGAGAATCATCACTGGCGTTCTGCTATTAGTTGCCTGAACGAGAGCGGGTTGCTGGAGCAAGCGTGCGACTTGCAGCCCTCGCTGGAACACCAGATAAGCTCCCTAATCCTAGCCACGGACATCACGAGGCAACAGGAATATCTAAGCCAGTTCAAGGTATGTTGTTTCTGTATGTACCATATGCCATGATTACCCTCTTAACCGCCACAGTCGTCACAGCCCTCAAAATGCTCCAGTGCTTGAACTGCAAAAAATACCGGCCAAGAGCATGTGGGACAGTGGCGTGCGGTCCATATAGGCACAAAGGCACTGCCTACCCTGAACGACCACGGTTCCATACAGGCACAGAGAAACTGCCTACCCTGAAGCCCTGAATGGCCTTAGCTCCATACAGGCACAGACAAACTGCCTACCTTGGCCAAAAACCTATCCACGCCAATGACGTGGGACCATGCTCAGTGTAGGGTTCCGCAGCCGTTCATGCAAAAAAATGCGATATGAATCAGTGCACTAGCAAAAGAGCGTATCTCCACGGCGCTTACGGCCTTTTGATGAGAAGTGCAGTTTTTTTAAAAATAACTCAAAAACGGTATATACGACCATGTTGAAAACAATTTTCGTTGAAAGTGTTTTGTTATTAAGCTTTATCTTTGTATTTTTTTTCATATTGTTTGGACATACCGCTTAGAAAATAGAGGAGGAGGGGGGGGGGGGGGGGGGGGGACGACAATTTATGCTACTTTCGGAGCGATAATTTGCGAAAATATTCACTTAATAAATGTTTGTTTTAGAAACCTCAGTCTTTTTAAAAGAACTGTCGAACCATGTGCTCACACATTGCTATTAGCTGAAAATATTCAGTTTCGGTGACATGTATGGAGTGCCTCCCCTAGATTTATTTACTTTATTACTTAACCATCAATATAAGTAGCGGCTTACACAAGAAGACACCTATACTCCAAATTTCATGAAGTACTTTTTCAGTAAAATGCCTGTGACATATATCCGGATGGACAGACGGACATGACGAAACTGTAAGTGTTCGAAACTATAAGGGCGGAACCCTAAAAAGCGGATCTATCGGGAGTCATGGTGTATATGCTAGGGTATGCTAATTATAACCATAGACGTTGTCGTGAATTGCAGGATATTTTCTTTGCCTTATCTTTTATATTATTAATCTTATATATTATATTATTAATCATATATTTATATTAATTATTACGACATAATTCGATTCTGCCAGAGTACGTACACATAAGAGGGGCATGCTAGAAGAAATCACATAGTCTATGCTTATTTGCTCGATACTAGCAAATTATACACCAGCGTTATAGGTTATTTACATATATAAAAAAAAAAGTACTTGGAAATTTGAAATAGTATATTTTTGCTGGTTTTTTTGAGTAATATTTTCTTGAAATTGCCGCAACAATTTAGCTCAATTACAGCAGTTTTAATGATTTATTATGACTTCTAACAACGTTTGAAGCCGCAAGAATGTTTTGAACTTTTCGTCACAACTTTTGGTGGTTTCCTGTTCAAGTGTAACTGTTTTTAATTGGTTTGCTAAATTCAAACGGGGACGGGGGAGGTTCTAAGACGAGGGTGAAAAGGGGGGGGGGGGGGGGGGGGCAACCGAAGTTACTCAAAAAAATGTGAGAGTTATGGAAAAACATCGGGAGAACCGACAAATAACATACGTAGAACTTAAGCGAGAATTAAGGATTAGATCAGTAGCAGTGCAAACTATCATTCATGGGCAACTGTCTCTCCATAAGCGTTGTTAATAATATGGGTACCGCACAAACTTAACGACGAGCAGAAATAACGACGCATGGATTGGTGCAAATTTATGATTAGTAAATTTTACGCCGGCGAGAAAAAAAAACGCTTATGATATACTGACAGGTGACGAAACATGGCTGTATAGCTAAGATCTTGAAATCTTATTATTAAGGTCGACAGTATGGTGCTTTGAAAATGAACCGACTCCAACAAAATGTCGCCGAGCACGGAGCACATAGAAACACATGGTTGACTATTTTTTCTGTAAGACACATACAGGACGGGACATATTGCTACTGTGGTGTAGGATCAAAAGACAATTAACTCAGAATGGTGAACTGCCACGTTTATGTCCCAAAAGTATTGTCAACATGGTGCGAAAAGCCGAAGTCATCAACCGGTGCTCTGGTATTACGTCAACACCGCTCCACACAGGTCATTCGACTAAATTCGATCAAAAAACGTGTCTATTTTGCCACACCTTGTGAATTTTACCACTTTCCAAATTTTTTATAAAGATCTAAGATAGGTGGTTTTAAAACAGAAGTAGCTGCTGTGTCTGCTTATAGCTATGGAATTTCTGAGTGTCTGAAAAAGATTGGCTGGACGTATTTTCCATGTGGTATAGACGAATGGAAAATTATATACGTGATTACTAAATAAAGGATATTACTAAGTTTATATAGTAATATTTCAGTATCTGATTTCTCTTTGCTTGACTCATGTATTTCTACATCTCAAAGATTAATTCAATCTCTGGCAAAGACACCTATAAAGTTGAGTCCCACTTGGAGGATACAATAACATACCAAAAACAAACGAGCATAATGCTCATTACTGACACAGACTTGAGGACCGTAATATTAGTGTGAGTATCGCCTAAAGTATTTCCGTTATGCTTTTACTTGAGATTCTGCAAGAAGCTAGTTTTAGGCCCTAGTGGCTTAACAGCCATAATAGCATCGCATCACGCAATTGCGAGTATTGGAATTTAAAACAAAAATAAGTACCATAAATACAACATGATATTATATAAAATATCACAATTCAGTTTTCTATTGAAAAATATCGCCAAAAAATATAACATTTCCAAAGTACCATGCATATGCCACTGAAAACTTAGGAGTAATACACCGGGGAGATAAAACTTTCCATTGTGTACGCGAAAATGGGTTAGGTATAAATCTGCGCAGCTGATTTGAAATGCGGTGCAAAGACGTCTCCGACGCGCGCTTACCCTACAAAATATTGTTTACTCGTTGACCTGACCGTGTTACAGGAGAATACGACGAATACAAACACGGAACACGTTTAAGGCAGCATGCGCTTTTGTTTTCAAACGAGTTCAAAAGAAATGATTTTTAGTTCGACATTTTTGTGTACGGTCATTCAAGAAATTAGTCTACCAGTTTCCGATTCTATTTCATATGTATAAGAGTTCAAAAGTAGTAGACCAATTTCTTGGTTAAATCATAATATCTACTCAGACTTTAATGTAAAGTGCAAAATCATATAACTTTGGTACTTTAATAATCAGATTCCATTCGTATTCCATTTGTATCTATTTATTACTTTTAGTGACTTAATAGATAATTTGCGACAGGCTCCTGCTCGTACGGGTAGCAGAGGGAGCATATATGCCTACTTTTTTTTCACACAATGTCCTATCAACCTGGACGAAACTTGCCCTGTAATGATATAGCAGCGCGCTTGAATATTCTGATCGTTTTAACTTTTAAACTATTTGTCATAATTATATAATGCAATGGACAAAGTTTATCTACTTTAAATACCAAAAACGATAATGTATTTTGATAAGAATCAATTGTATACTAAAATAATGTGCATTGTAAATAGATCCTCATCTTAATATGTATTTGTAGTTTGCTAATAACGGCTTTCGCCTAAATGTTTACACATATGTTATCGCGGACTTTTTTAGACCTATTTAAGGGTAACAATCCCACCATACATTATGTATGTGTAACTTATAAGTTACACATACATAATAGTTTCCGCAGCGCACGCCGAGATAGCTCTCAAACGGTAGGTTTTTCTGACTTCTTTAACTATTATCTTAATGTTTTAGCATAGAGAAAATATAACAAGAGAGACTATCCCATACTGCGATCGAATAGTGTTGAGGAATTTTAAGAGATGTCGATTTGGAGCACCGCTGACGGCTATTTTATTTCATTCGAAGTATAAAGACTTATCATTTTATCGCATCCGTAAATTTTTACATTAACTTATTTCGTTAAAATCCACCAGAATTCCATCCATTGATCGTCTTTACTTTATTTATGGTAATAAAGACAATCATTGTCTTATGCGCCGTCTAGTACAATTTGTACGCCTTTATTTTATTTATGGTAATAAAGACAATGATTACCTTATGCGCCATCTAGTACAATGTGTAGAGACTACCTTGATCTTTATATAATTTAGCTTGTAAGTGGCCAAAGTTGCTACTCACGGGTAAACCGTCCATAGGTGACGCCGATTTATAACTTGATATGTTTGTACTTTTATTGTTAAGCACATATCATTTATTACATTATCTTTAAATAATAACAAAAAGTCATAGATTGTTTTATAATAGACCCCAAAAAAGTTGTGAGGCCAAACTCATATAGTCAGAAAGTGTCCAGCGGATGGAAATGGAAATCAGTGATTAATTCCAAATCTGTCCTCAATGGCGCTAGTGTGGCACGTGCGTATGAACTGAACTTACATAAATGTTGCTTTCCTTGTTTATCTCGTTTATTATCCTACTCTAGCAATTTGGGCACTTGCGACAGTGGCGCCACCAATTTAACGTCTTTTAACGGACACAGGTATTAGAATACGACAAAGCAAAGGGCACAGAATAAATATATGTGATACTCTAAACTACGACACAAACATAATCTTTTTAAGATATTTGTTATTCCCTTATACTTACACTATTTGATTTAACGGTATTCTTGCATTAAATAGACTTAGGCTTATTTGTCATCCAAAAACAGTAAGTAATGGTTTTCTGATGCTTTATAGTGAGCAAGCCAGTGGAATGCGTCACATAATATCGCATATTGCATTGGTACAGTATCTACGGAATCAATAAATACCTTCTTTTTTTTATAACCATCCATACTCCCCTGTAATAATTATGTCATCCAGACATATGATTTTATTTACATACTGTTTATTTACAGCAGTTAAACATATAGAGATTGGATTATTAATATACAGAATAAGTAATTGCATAAATCGATTCAAACTACCTTTGGAAACCATTGACTATCGGTTATTATGACAATCGAAACGCTTTTGCCTATCACTATTTACATCATCTGTTATGTGTCAAAAGACAGATGGTAGAAATCATGGCCAGTAAAAAAAATACAGCGAATTTAAGTTTTTCATACAAAACTTGTTTTTGCTGTATTTCGTTTGATTTATAAACTGCAGGCATATAAACTAGTTTCAGGCCTAGATATACCTCATGTCATTGTATATGCAAAGTTACGTTACAATCCAACACGTAGTTTTAAAATAAGCACGAAACTCCGTTGTATGGGAAGGTGAAATTAGGCAGAGCTTACTAGGGACTCTTAAGTGCCCTGATCAAAATTCTCTTCGAGTTCTACCACGGTTTCCGAATCCGTTCCCGAGATACGATCGATTTTGTACAGTCCATACTTACAGTGCTCCTGAGACTCGAGTAGCACTTTTTTATGAATTTGACGATCGTTTGACTTTTATCTGCCACAGCGAACTTTAAAGGCATGTATGTCTCTGTCATGCCTAAATAAATAAATATTTATAAATAGAAAAAGGAACCGACTTCAAAATAAACTAAAAGCTATAAATAATCTTTTATGTCCGGTACGCATACATTTGAATCACCTTTTGAAGTCGGTGCCAAACCATTCATTTATTACTATTAGGAACCGCGGCGGCAAGCCTTTAGTTATTATCTACCTACATATATATTTAGTCATAGTAATTCGTATTTTTTTGAATAAAGAACTTTATTTACTTCAGGTTTGGCACCGACTTTTTTATTTATAATTTTTTTTTATTGCTTTTTAGTGATGGATTTTAGTAGTGATATAAAGTATTTTTTAGAGCCCAGAATGGGAAGATTGAGGAGGCACTTTGCACGCGTCTCGAGTCTTTGGAAGTAAGAAATGTAAAAGTTGGTTAGTTCATTGTACCTTCCATCATCAGCTCAGCATGAAATGATGACAACTAGAGGAAAACAACTGATAACTTTAGAAAAATATATACAAAACATTGTTAGTGCCTATAATATTTCAGAGTTTCTCTCGATTTCCCTGGTATTCCATCATCTGATCCTGACTTGGTGATAAGGAGACTACTTCAGGGACTCACTAAAAAGAATATGACTAACAGTCTTAACGTATCTACCTATATATAATAGATGTTTTTTTTAATAATTATCCTCTAACTCTTAACTATTAAGGAGTTGTACCTTATGCAAATACTTAAATAGCTTAAGAAAATATATGAAAAACGTTCTAAGTGCCTATAAAATTTGAGGATTACCCTCGATTTCCCTGCGATCCCATCATCAGATCCCAACTTGGTGGCAATGGGACCGCCTCGGGAGTAGATCCTTTCAAATAACAAAATATTTTTTTAAATCGGTCCACAATTGGCGGAGTAATCGGTGAGCATACATATAAAAAAAAAACAAACTATCGAACATATAACCTCCTTTTTTGGAAGTCGGTTAATAAAATACACACGTACTTATTCACGACTTTTAACGTTTTATTTACTTATATTATTTATTTACATTATAGTTTTTATTTCTAGCTACTATACACACTTACTTAAGCATGTACTTCTATTTTTATCGGTCATTCCTGTGCCAATGCACAATCAAGTACATAATTCAGTAATGCCGTGCTTGGTCTGATATTTGACATTTTCCGTTTGTTTTGTCGTGCATAACCTACGTACCATATGACTCTGGCAACATGTGCACAACAACCACTTGTTCTGGCCCCAGTCTTGCCCTCGCAATAGTACCCCAGGATCGATTCCTCTTCATTTGTTTCGCTTTGTAATGCTATCCATAATTGGTGTTTGATTGCTCTCCAGAAACGCTAACGTATTCTTATGCGTATTACGTCGTGCTCATTCAATTCGTCAAACACAAACACATCGGTACCGTCCATGAGCATTTTGTCCTGTATATAAGCAGGACTTAAATTACTTTTATAAACACCAACCGTCAAACGTTTTAAATATTCAAGGTCAAGTGTAGGGAAATGCGGAAAATGATTTTGATTTAAGCATTCGATGACAATGTCATGCCATTTCCTTTTATTTCTTGGCACATGTAGTCGGTGTTTGTGTGGTATAAACGTGCATTTGGCACTGACATTGACATTAGACATGCAATAGATAACGTCTTCATATCATCACAATAGAGGTTAAGGATTAACACAACACAATGCTGGGAAAATACTTAGGTCTGCCTGTTAGTATAAATTCGATCGTATCTGGAGTCACTTAAGTCTACAACATATCTAAATTTCATGAGAATTGATTGAAACCACATTTTCCTAACAATTTTTTCGGGGACCATACACAAGTCAAACAAATACAAATCAAAAGAGTCTCAAACTATAGTACACTGGTCAAAGGTGTCTAGGGATCAAGTGCAGTCGAGTAAATATCTCCTGCACAAGGGTTTTTTTTTAATAATGTAAACAGGTAATGGCACCAAAATATTTGTTCTAACGATTTCCGAATTAATGTGAACAAATAGAAACACAAATATCTGTATTAACAAAACAATTAGAATTTGGCAGGAATTTGGAAAGATGACAATTACCGAGAAGAGTACCGTACTGTCAAAATAAATATTTGTCTCTCTCACATTGAGTTTGATTGAGAGGTATTAGCATTTATAATCAAACCTCTTTAAAGTCGCTTGTCAATCGAAAATAATAAGTAGCAAGCAAAGATTCATGGCACTTTTATGACGTCACGGTCAAACTGAAAGAGACAAATGTATCATTTGACAGTACGGTACTCTTTTCAGTGATTGACATTTTTCAAAATTCTAAATGTTGTGCTAAGTATAAAATTTCATTCGAGATACCATTTTTTATCAGTGGTTTGCAAAGCGACATCTATTGACAGAGAAGACAGATTATTTTCAACATCATCTGCTTACGTATAAATGCAGGTGTAAGTATTAGATTTTCCGTAAAAGGCGTATTGATGGGATCCCTTCATGTCCCATAATTTCATTTGTACTAATTTCATTTGCCATAATGGTCACAGGCTATTATAACCTTCATTTGCCCTAATATCACATACCATAATTTTTGAGTGCCATAATATTGATTTGCCATAATGGTCAATGGCTATAATATCACATATCATAATTTTTGAGTGCCATAAGATTCAATTGCCATAATGGTTATTGGCTATAATATCACATACCATAATTTTCGAGTGCCATAATATTCATTTGCCATAATGGTCACTGGCTATACTATTACATGTCATAATTTTTGAGTGCCATAATACTCAAGTGTCATAATGTTTAACATCTCTAATATAAGATGCCATAATAACACTTTTCATAATATATACATTCTATAATGTTCAGTATCCCTAATCATTTACGCCATAATAATCGTTTGTCATAATTACGAAAAAAGCATACAAAAATGACCTGCTACCCGGAGTCATCAAAAAACCTTAAACTGTAGGCTAGGTTAGGTTTGTACTGTGGCCATGAAATGGGTCGAAAACCGAAAACTGCAGGTTAGGTTAGATTTGTACTGACACCATGTATAGTGGAGCGAGCGAAGCGAGCGGAGCGTCAAAATGGGTCAAAAACCGAAAACAGTAGGTTAGGTTAAGTTTGTATTGTGACCATGTATAGCGGAGCGAGCGAAGCGAGAGGAGCGTCAAAATGGGTAAAAACCGAAAATAGTATATTAGATTAGGCTTGTATTGTTACCATGTATATCGTCCATCGTCGTCGTCATTTGAATTTGGTGGCAAATGATTTTGGAACACTTGATAGTATATAATTTATAGCACCTAACAATATGCCAATCGATCGTTATAGAATATAAAATTATGGCATATGAATCGTTATAGAATATAAAATGATGGCAAATGATTATTATGGCATATGAATCGTTATGGAATATTAAGTTATGGAATATAAAATTATGGCATATGCAAATATGGCAAATGATAACTATGGTATATGAATCTTTATGGAACATAAAATTATGGCAAATGATTACTATGGGGTATGAATAGTTATGGAATATAAAATTATGTCAAATGATTATTATGGCATATGAATCGTTAAGGAGTCTAAAATTATGGCAAGTGAAATTCGGGCATATGAGATTATTTCATATGAAATTCGGGCAAACGATAGAGAACCCGTATTAATATTAGCGTCATCCAGTGCTGAGCATACACAGTTAATTAACGCCCCTTGTGCTCAGCAGAATTAAGGCGGTTTCGTTTGAATGTATGGCGTTGACATAATATCTTCTTATATTTAATTTATGGTTTTAGTAAATTTTCTCAAATATGCACTCACATTTATCAAATCACGCTTCAAAGTATCACGTTTCGGGCGAAACGACTCTAGAGAACTGTAATGGAATTTCATGCAAAATTGAAATCCTGATAATAATACCTCTTGCTTGCCTTCACTGGCCGGACTGACTGAAGCCGCAAGAGCTCGTTGTGTTGAATCTTCGCTGGGTTGAAGTGAAATATTCGTAAGTCGCAACTTGGCAGAAAGCGGTGCACTCCTCTCCGGCCCAGAGCTGTGTACGTCCGTGTTGCCTTTTTGTCGCCAGGGTCTGCGGCCGTTATAGTGGGCACACCAGTACACAGCCAGTCAGCGCCTGCCAGTATCAATTTGTTGTGAGATGTTGTTTTGGCAGGTGTCCGGTAATTTCACTCCATAGCCCATACAACCGGTCCTCTTAACATTCTCTCCATGAATCCAGGTTATAGTTTGTTTCTTTACTTTTCCATAGTCCTACACCCTGCGGGAATTGTCCATGTTTCCGTTTACATAATGCAGAGAGGGTAAAGTCCCGACTGGTGCCTCATCGCAAATTAAATTAAATGTCTCAAAAAGGCTTATGTACTGTTGGCTTCGGCCCTAGTCATGCCTTCCCAATGTCCGGGGCCCATGGCCCGTGACTCACGAATGACGAATGTGAAGAAATAAGATAAAATTAAAAACAATCTCATCATAGGCAAAACAAAAACAAAAAAAATACATTAAAAATAACTATAATGAATTGGAGATGGGCAGGACATATGATAGGAGGCCATGACAAATGGAGCAAAATAGTGACAAATGGTACCCCAGAGAAGGTAAAAGAAAAAGAGGCAGATCGCAGACAAGGTGGGATGATGACGTCAACCAGGTGGCGGGAGTGACCTGGAGCAGAGTGGCTCAAAATAGGATGCAATTGAAAAGGTTCAAGGCCTTTGCCGAATGGCAAACAGATCTGCAAAAAATTAAAAATCAATGAATCAGAATGAAACGGTCAGAATAGACTTGAATTTAGTAATTTTTGAGCAAGGTCTGAATAAAGGGCTATTATTATTTTTAATTTACTTAATTAACGTTATTACAATTATAACATGTAAGATACAGGTAAAGCCCAGATTAAACTTAATAAAACTAAATAATTAATACTAATCAAAAAACAGAAAAATAACCATAAGGGCTATTATTATTATGTTGTTTCAACTTCTGAAAAAAGTTACTTCTAGTGTACGCCCCTTTGCTCTCTCAGATCATGATTCGTTTGTTTGTTTCCTTAAAAATACATACCGTTTCTAAGAAACAATTGCATTACGGCACATGACGAGTCTATAGTCCTGAGAATATGGAAAAGTTTACGAGAATATGCATAGACGGTTGTTAGATTTTATGAATTCCTGTTTTATACTTAACAATCAGCAATATGGTTTCCGTAAAGGAAACCCAACGACGCGGGCTTGTTTTAATCTAATGAAAATTATAACTGAAAATTTTTGCCATCCAAGGTTATTTAAAAGTACGCTCAGTAAGTGGCTTCTGTCTAGGTGTTTCTATTCTGTTAAGGAATTTATGACTGGCTATAATAATTAACTCTCAACATATAATTGATATTTTTTTTATGTCAAAATTAATTTTAAGTTTTTTATTATTTCATTATTTTCTCTGTAACCATTTATCAGCATTAATTATTAATTGGAATATTATAAATTTTTACTCTATTTTTTATTTTATAAGTCAAAACTTGAATATATTTTGTCCAATAATTATTAATAACATTAATAAAGCCGCAGGGCAGCTTTAGCAAGCTGTTGGTGAGTAGCGACACCACGGACCTGATTGCTCCGTGGGGACCCGATATTGGGATACCCAGCCCGGGCTTGCCTTAATTGGTTGGTCAGGGTGGAGTCGCAAGCGTTTTAACTCGAGGGTGGAAGTGAATTTTGCGTAAGCGCGAGTTGATGCAGCGGCGGCATGCCCTGCGCAGAAAGCGGTGTACACCTCTCAACACCCTAGCCAACCGCAGGGCAGCTTGCGCGCTGTTGGTGAGTGGCGACACCACGGACCCTTAGACTTCCGGGGTATCTTTTTGGATCCCACCTCTTGCTTGCCTTCACTGGCCGGTCAGAGTGAAGCCGCAGGAGCTATATGCTCGCTGGGTTGAACTGAAATATGCGTAAGTCGCGAGTTGATACAGTGACTGGTTTAGTCGCTAGATAGAAAGCGGTACACACTTCTCCAGACCCAGAGCTGTGAACGTCCGTGTTGCCCTCTTGTCGCCAGGGACGGCGGCCGTCATAGTGGGCCCACCAGTACACAGCTAGTCACCGCCTGCCACTATCAATTTGTTGTGAAATATTGTTCTGGCAGGTGGCGGTAATCTCACTCCATAGCCTGAACAACCACCACGTCCACCTAACATTCTCCCCATAGAACCAGGTTATAGTTTGTTTCTTTTATTTTCCATAGTGTTACACTATGCGGGAATTGTCCGTGTCTTCATTTACATAATGCAGAGAGGGATAAGTCCCGACTGGTGTCTCATCGCAAATTAAATTAAATGTCTCGAAAGGGCCTCTGTACTGTTGGCTTCGGCCCCAGTCATGCCGTCCAAATGACCGGGCCCCATGACCCGTGACTCAGGGAAGTTGTGACAACATAATAATAATGAAATCCTTGACATTCTCAAAATAATACATACGCATGCATACCTGAATGAATCCATTAAATAACAAATTTGTATAAAAAATCACACGCCTCTAAAGGCAGAATGTATGACGAACCAATTTTTTGTATCGTTACACCCTATGTTTGCATTTATTTAGTGAATAAGTGGGCTCGTACAAAAATAATAAAAAAATGCTCGTGATCGCGCCCGTATATGTTTTCTGTTATATTAGTCTAAGAAAAATGTAACGTACACCGCTAACATTCACCCTAGGTGCGACTTAAGAGTGTTTTTCAATTATTATTTAGTAATAATGCACTTAGTGTTTTGATCTCATAAGCCGACAATGAGGTACCTTAGGAATTAGTAAGTTTAACCAAAGCTTGTTCCTTAGTAAATAACGAAGAAACTGCTGTTTTATTTTGATATATGGTATAAAAAGTCAATATTCATATAAGAAATGTGTAGTTATAATATAGTACGAATTTTAGGTAAAACATGCAGATGAATGTGTTTTTTCCTCAAAGTTACGGAAACCGACAATCCGGTACCCTTATTTATTTTTCATACAAAAATATTGTTAAAGTACTAAACTTTGAGGTCAAATATTTCATTGAAAAAACGAAATTTTAATATAGATTTTGAATTGGTTTGTTATTTGTAAATATAAGTGGTTTATTACACGCTGTGCTCATTGATCGTTCGCGTAGGAGAAAAGGTCAAAACTCCTATTTCTTACTTCAACTTACTCGGGTAAAAAGTATCCTATAACCATCTGGAAATACCCAGCTATCCGTGCACTAAAAATAATTATTAATTGAATCCGTTTAGCCGATTTGGCGTGATGAAGCCGCAACCAAAACGTCCGTAACAATCATTTTTTTGAAAATATCTTTAAGACATTTCATTTTTACAACTTTATAATAGTATAGATATGAATATCACACGAAAATTATAATCACATATCTGTCTGTGTTATTTTTTTTGGTCACATAAAACCATTTTTGAATTACTCGGTTTGGTTAAGTTTGCCTCTCATTTCATAGTTACCATAGGCAAACTTAACTCAACCGGCACTTAATTCCCTCGGTGCACGAGTCAGACTCGCACTAGACCGGTTTTTTTAAGACCTGCCTGTCTGTCTCGCATGCCACCATAAAGGAGTATATCTTCACATAACCCGCCGTCCCGGGGAGGACGCAGGCGACCTAGTGTATTACACAATACTACTCCTATCTAGCAGACAATGGTGGACATACGTCCCTACCTACACAGGAAATCGCATACAAAAATGCTCTGGTGGCCTTTTACTATGAAGTAGCCAGGATCGGAGCATGCTTGTTCCCCAGTCTATGGTATTTTACAGAAACTTACTACATGCTTACCGACACCGACTCTAGCTTTGCCCAGGCAGAAACCCTGTAAAAAACCTAGGGCACCACTTGACTACCCCGGGATACCTATAGTTTCTCTATTAGGTGCCTAGAGCATATAAGCTATGAAGTATGCTCTACACGTCTGTATACATAGTAGATAATTAGTGTAATTTATAATATAATCTTTTAATACCTATGTATACATATTAATCTTTATTTTTAAAATAAAACAATTTAACGGATTATATCGCGTATATTATCTCATTTTAGTTCCCGACGTTTCGGAAGCTTTCCAGCTTTCCATGGTCACGGGAGGACTGAGAAAAGATGTATTTTCCTCTGTCAAAGTTACAATTTTGTGCAAACTACCCATTTTTTGAAAAAACACAAATAAAGGTGTACATACATGCCAGATGGGCCTAAGCTGTAAAGACAGTTACACATGTGCCAGAAGGGCTTAATTATTTTATTCTAATAATTTACCAAGCAGCATTTCACAAATGAGGCGTACTGAGGAGAAAAGAAACGCTGCAAAGAAAAACTCCCAGGCTACCTCATTACTAATTATAATATTTAAAAACAGAGACTATTAAACTACTTTAAACAGATAAGATATTTTACACCGTTCGGAAATTAAGGTTTTGCAGTCCTGTGTCTCGCTTGTTCCTTGATGAGATGTATTACAGGATCCCAAGCAGGTGGTAGTGACAATCCATCTTCTCTATTGAAATTAGGATGCTTTTTAATCTCAATAGCCTCGCGTAGCATCCTGGGAAATATCTTTTTTCTTTGGCAAGGATAGAAGGTTTATCAAACTTAATTGAGTGGTTTGGTTTGTCAATGACATGTTCACAGACTGCAGACCTATTACACCGACGGTGCTTGACAACGTCGGGAACTAAAATGAGATAATATACGCGATATAATCCGTTAAATTGTTTTATTTCAATGAGTAATAATCGCGGAAACAGAAGAAAATACTTTATTTTTCAAGTTAAAAACTTTATAGATTTACCTTACACATCTTACGGACATAGACTTATCGTCTACTGTCATTGGCCATGTCTGTTTGACACTTTTAATTACATCCGTAAAAGTTTTCGAGAGCAACTATCGCCATTTTCATAAAAGAACAATATTATAGGTAGTTGTTATTTGTTCATGAAAACTCCATGGCTGATGAGGAATAAATATGACATAATAGACATCTCGCCGCGCTGGCAAGGTGGATGCTGGTGACATCAGCATGCGCCCAACCAGGCCATCATCTGTCTCTAAGCGTAAATGAAATGCCTAACTTGATAACGTACCTGGGTGATTCTTTCATTTCGTGCAAATCGGTGTTATTCTCTTGAATTGTAATTTTTTCTTTAAATAGTTCGCACAAAAGGTTTTATATGCTTTAGGACTCGTTTATTAATATGTTTAAGTGAAAGGCACCTATAATACTATATTACATTTTAAGAAATAAGAAATAACACATTCGGTAATGAAGTCGGCGCCGGTAATGAAATTCGCTAGGAAGGTAATGACTTCTTAATGGAAAGGAATAAAATTACCTTGGATGGTAATTTGACCACTGGACGGTAATAAAAACATATTTCAACTAAAGATCAAAACAGGCTTTATATCAACAAAATAATAATCAATAATTCGTAATTATTTTGCAATCATTATCTGACAATAAAAAGTTACAAATCCGTAGTAAAAATCATTAAACAAAACAAGTTCATGTGTGAATCCCGCTAGCAAAAGTTGATTATCTGTTTAAAGGCCATACAGGTCTTGGGAAAACTATTTGCGTCCAGCTCGACTTGGATGACAAGGAACACGAGCCGCCGACCATACCGCGGCACGATAGCTATACGCCGGATATCAGGTTCCACCATAGTTCAGTGCGTAAAGCACTTCTTTCCCGCGATGTCCATAAGTCGTGTGGGCCCGATGGAATTCCCCCTTTTGTGTTGAAGATGTGCGCTCCAGAGTTGGCACCGGTTTTAACGCGTCTTTTTCGGCTCCCTTACTCTTTTGGCGTAGTCCCGATCTCATGGAAGTCAGCTTTGGTGCACCAGATCACTAGAAAAGATGACCGCTCAAACCCATCCAACTAAAGCCCAATAGCTATGACCTCCCTGTTCTCGAAGATAATGGATTCCATTATCAACCCCCAGCTTCTTCGGTACCTAGAGGACCACCAATTGCACAACATGGTTTCCGAAGAGGTCGCTCAGCTGGTGACCTTCTGGCTTACCAGACGCATCGTTGGGTACAGGTGGTCGAGACTAAAGGTGGAGCATTGGCGGTTAGCTTGGAAATGGCGAAGGCTTTTGATCGGGTTTGGCACAAAGCACTTCTTTCGAAGCTTCTATCTTATGAGCTTGCGGAGAAATTATGCGAATGGGTCAGTAGCTTTCTATCAGACCGATGCATAAAGGTTGACGGTGCGGGGTCTGGATCCATGTCTATGAATGCTGGTGTCCCTCAAGGCTGTGTGCTATCGCCCACGCTGTTCCTTCTGCATATCAACGATATGCTGCAAATTTGTGGCATTCACTGCTATGCGGATGATAGTACAGGTGCTGCCTTCTACACTGGCTGCGCCAATATCTTTCGGAATAACGTTGTAGTATGAGGGAATTCATGTTTACGCAGTAACATAATAGTTTACTGCGACATAAAAAAGGAGTAATGTACAGCGCAACCTAAATGTATAAATACAAAATATCTATTAAAATAAACGTTCTTACTTTTCACGTCTTCAACTGGGCTTCTCATTCAAAATCCCTACTTAAATCATTTGATATTTCAACGTCATCGAGAGCCATAACAAACTCGTGTCTGAACTTGAAACTTCCCTAAAATAAGTTTCAGAATGAGGTAGACTTAATTTAGTCGGTTTCAACCCTACAAAGACACAGGTTTGCGCTTTCACCGCTAAAAAGTCTGCATTTGTTGCATCAACTCGCTTTGAGAACACTCCCCTAACTGCCACAGCTACTATCGGAATCCTTGGCGTCGACATATCGACTGACGTCCAGTGCTGCAGCCATCTTGAGGGTAAGGCCAAATAAGCCTCTAAAAAGCTCGGTGTGCTCAACAGATAGAGAAAGTATTTCACTCCAGCCCACCGCCTACAGCTTTACGCCCACACATGGAATACTGTTCTCATCTGTGGGCTGGGGCTCCCCAGTACCAGTTTCTCCCTCTAGACCGCATTCAACTGAGAGCGACTCGTATCGTCGGTTGCCAGCGTATTTCAGATCAGCTTAACTACAACTCTACGCAATGCCAAGGAGCACTGCGTAGAGGTGTAGTCTAACTCTAAATTGTCCATCGCTTGTATAACGGGGAGTGCTCCGAGGAATTGTTCAGGTTGATCCCAGCTGCATCTTTTCGCCATCGTTCTGCGCGACAATATTTCCACCCTCACCACTTAGATAGTTCGCAGTCCATCTGTTGGCATTTCCGGACCGATGCGACCTTCAAGCCTTCAAGAATCTGAAAGGACAGCAACGCACTTGTGACTTTTCTGGTGATGCAAGTGTCTACGGGCGATGGTGATTTCTTACCATCAGGCGAACGTCTGTTCGTTTATCTCCTATGTCATAAAAAAAATTGATGGCAATGTGACGTGGTCCGTAGTACCTATACCTATTAAATAAACATTTACAAAAGTACTTTTCTTCTGTTTCTTCACTGTTTTGCTCCGTTTGTCTATTGTTGATTCTCGCTTTCAAACTACTTATTATTGTCTTAAGGTATTTCACCTCTTTTAAGTGTTAGTATCGAAGTTTCCGTATTAGTGTTTTAACATCCATAGTTTGACGAGTAGGCTGCAACTGTAATAGATCAGGCATTTCTCTTTTCATCTATCTTAGCAATTTCGAAGGGGGCGAATTATCTAAAAGGATTCTTTCGACTCTCTAGATCCGTTGTTGACTTTCTAAATATTTTGAATTATTTAACCTCCACCTCTTTCTTTGGTCCCTTTGGGCTCTTGGAGTCATTTCTTTTACGTTACATTTTTTTTCTGTTCCTTCCTTATAGGTATCTCTTTCTTTCTCCTTTTGTATCGCGTATAATTGTGGGTTGTATTTTATAATTCCGTATGTTTCTCTTTTCCTTTGTCGGTCTTATGCCAATTTTTCTAGTTTACTATTTTTAGCTTTGATTTAACCATTTTTAATTTTTTTATACTCTGTAATAGAATCAGGTACTTTAGTTTTACTGTAGGCGACTAATTATATAACACTTTATACTCTCGCGGTTTGTACACATAATTAAAACTAATTATAACGGGTCTAGCGCGATATTCGTTATATACCTGCATTTTCCAACGTTTCGGATACAGTTGCATACGCCTGGGTCTCAGACAGACCATTGAACCACTGAGCTGTTAAGTTGAAGCTGATTTAATTTAAAACTAAAGAGAGCCTACAGTCCATGCTTGTTTTCCCACTATTTCCTAAGTAGTAATACATAAATGGCAAAAGTAAGAAAATAACTGTTATACAAATGTTACTTTATATATGTCAGAAATATCTACCCATATCAAAGATCTACAGATGATATTTCAGCATGACAGGTAACTAATATGATCGTTTAATGCCCACTATATAAACACGTTATTTAAATACAACATTTTTTTTTATTGTTTTATTACTGCTTGCATGGGCATCGGTAAAATCACAAGTAAACATCCGTAAATATTCAAATATATAAAAAATATGACGTATTAAAGGTAGTTTTCTATTATTCTTTAGTTTGTCAATACGCTATACTCATTGCCTTCCTAAATTACTCACTACCATCTATCTTGAATTTATATGAAATCATTACCTTCTGTAGTTGCTCATTACCGTCCACTATAAATTTGGAAGGAAAAGAAGGTAATGATAGCGAGATGAATGAAATATCAAGAGTTTTTCTCAACTAACTCGAATACTAATTAAACTTGAATTGAAAAAAAAAATCGACGAAAAGAGCATTTAAAAACCTACCAAATTTCAATAACCATTGATATCAAAACTGACTACCTACTGATTTTAGTGCCGGATGGTGATGAACCGTGATACGTGACAAACACTTTTTCGACAAGAGAGGACGTATTTTATTTCTCAGATAGCGCTACACGTGTGAACCTTGTGGCGGCTCGCAATCGACTGACCAATGAGCGATGTTTTACTCGGCGGTAGACGCACCAAGCATGTATAACAATCGATTTGTAGGTAAAACCATTTCTCGCGCGGGTAATGATGCAATTATTGGTGACAAACATTAAGTAAGCTTTAATTTTATAGTAGCGGGAGCATTAGTCTTCAAAATTAAATTGTAAATTCGTGGTGAACCCAATATTCGAATTAATGCTAAATGGAACTATTTATCCTTACCAGGTTTGGCTTACTAGGTGACTAAAATCATATGAAAACGATTTTGGCATGGAGGTGAATGAGAAATAAGGGTATTTTTAATTAATAAAAAATAAACAATAACATTATCAGTTTTAAATTATATAAATAACGATACCTAAAATACTAAGTAAAAAGTTAGCATTAATGTAATTTCATAAAGTTTTGTACATTTTTTGTAATAATCGATTCACATCGATTTGCACGAAATGAGAGAACGAGCCCCCTGCCATATTTCAATAATACGTATCTCTTATATGGGAATTGGGCAATAAAGAATATCTCTATGGAATAATAGGCGAAATTTTCTGGATACAACACGTCCTTAATAATATGGTCCCGTTGACTTATTGACTTCCTCTCGATTCGGACTCTTAAAATAACTGGGTCAATTTCACAGCGTTTCAACCGCACTCATTAGTGTCACCGCATTACTGGTGCCTTCTATTACAGATTCGAATGAGATACTATACCTCCTAGTTTTTAAAAAAATAGGGGGCACTCCATACATGTAACCGAAACTGAAAACATTTTTTTTTCATCAAATATCAATGTATGGCACATAGTTCAACAAATGTCTTAAAATGATTGTGAGATGTCTAAAAAAATGTTTGATTCAGTGGATATTTTCGAAAATAATCTATCCAACAGTAGCATAAATTGTTTTTCATCTGTTGTGTGCATTTTTTGGTATGAGCGGCTGCGGAACCCTACACCGAACATGGTCCGACATGCTCTTAGCCGGATTTTTAAATTTAAATTGTTTGGTCGAAAAACGCATCGTGACACGATAACAAATATAATGTCTACAAAAGTACACGCAATCCTTAGCACCTCGCCGTGCTTTATATGCTAGAAGTGTATTAGCCTGCGGGTGTTAAAATCGAAAGTTAATTTAGAGGTGTCGCATACGTTGCGACGTGCGTGAATCGTTCATTCACACGCTCGGTTTTAAGATAACCAGAGTTTCGCAACCGTAAGTCACAGTTACGTAGCGCGTGCAGCCAGCAGGCTTGGATAGGTACTCTGTCGCCCGCTTTAGTATTCAGTATGGTCGTTATAGCTAAACATAATTTAATCTGTGGATTAGTAATAGCGGCCCGTAATCAGCGATTAAGTTGCTGGTATGTAAAGTTGCCAAAGAAGAAAGCTAACTACGGCACCTACACATACCATAGGTGAAAAACTTAAGTAAGTCATCTGTTGCATGTAGTAGTAGCGTATCCGTACAGGCAATTTGACGTTCCATATTAGAAAAATGACATAAGTTCCGTATGAATTTTGTACACTACTACATAAAACAGGTAACTTAAGTTTTTCACCTATACGATTAGCGATGGACAGCTTGTGAATTTCCGAAATGAAAGTTTCATTCAAAGTTCACTTAAGTGACAAAATTTGCTATGAATTTTTTTTGTATCAGGAATTCCAGTATTTTTTTTTGTAGAAGCTTACTATCACCAAATTTCTGAATTTAGACAGTTTACTCACTCTAGACCCTTGAACGCATTGAGACAGGCTTGCCGTCAGACCAATCCAAAAAAAATATGACGAAATCATTTCCGAAATTTAAGTGAAATAACATAGTATAACATTCTTTCAGAAACATCACAAATATTTCTACAGCAGGAATGTTTCACTGTTTAGGAAAGTAATGAATTGTTTCAGAACCTATCCCAAAGCCAAGCCCATCACTACCTAAGATTGAGACGAATAGCATCAATTAGGTCCGGAGGTCAAAATACAATAGTAATGCAGATTTTTTTAATGGCTGAGCAAAGCCATCTTCGCCAGACGCTTACGTTAATCATTTCACTGAGTCATTTTGTAATTTGACACAGAATAACTTACGGACATGATTATCGTAAGCGCAGCAATAAATTCGATCGAATACGAATTATTGTTTTTTTTTTACTAAGTTATAGTCACAGATCGGATAGGTCGTCGCAAAAACAAATAGGTATATAGAACAAGATGTATAAGAGTCTTCATCTAAAGAGGATATTATAGCTTTTAACACGTTCACTGTGCCCCTACAAAACGATCGGAAAATATCATAAGTCCAAATGCGCATGAAGTATGGAGAAGTGACTCCACAGTGGCGGCATAGACTCCTGCCAAGCAATATTATAGGTTACATGCATGATTTTTTTTATCGCTTTTCTTAACTAAATATCAAAATACCGTAAAACTTTCAAAATGTGAAATTAAAAATTAAATTGTCCAAGAAATACGCAAGATATAGGCATTTTAAACTACTAATTAGACAGAGAGGTCAAACGTGCACTGTTACGTCATAGTGCACTCCGGCCATATAAACTCCATATTAAATTCTGTTTTGCTAGAAAGAGATAGAATGAAATGTTTGGTGGCTTATATCTTGGTTATTTTTATAAGTAGTTATTCGAAAAAAAAATTGTCTACTTTTCGTTACATGAATGAGCTTTTAATAAAGCAAAAAATAAAATTCATGAATATTCCCTATTGCGTAACCCACTATTGGGGGCACCCGTACTGGGAACGTGTTAACATGGGATCTTTACTATTTACTTTAATTGCATTTCTAGCTTTGTCATAGTGACGTTACTTGACAACTAAAATTAGTAGAACTTTATTCTAAATATTTTAAGTATGGTAAATTAATAAACGGACAAGAAGCAGAAACGGTCAAGAACTATTCTGAGGTGTCGTACGATGGACATATTAATAACAATGAAATAATGAAATAATGATCTTTATTCTGTAAGTAGGCCACAAGGGCACTTTTACAAGTCTGACTCTACGGCGTTTCCCAAGAGGAGACCACTGAAGAGAAGAAAGCCGAAACAAACTCAACAGTCAGTCATTTTTTCGAAATAACTCTTATACCTATTACAATATTCGTGCTTAGCCTAACTTACCTAAATATATGTTTTGAGTATAAACTCAATGCGTAGTTCTTCAAGGAAACATATCAAAACTTATAAAAGTAAAAAAAAAAAACTAGAATATAAAAAAGCAAAATAGTGATTTTTATTTAAAACAACTTACATACGTTTGATATGCCACCTTATAAGAACCGTGTCCCGGTAGAAAGTAAATTATTTGGTTTCTGTTTTGGGCCATGCATTTTTGTCTGTTAAATAGTCCTCTACCCTATAATAAGCCTTTGCCATTAGGGACTCTTTGAAGTACTTTTTGAGAGCTGGAAACGATAATTTCAAAGCATCATCTGGTAGCTTATTATAAAAATGTATACATTGGCCTACGAATGATTTGGCTACTTTACGAACGCGGAACTTTCTAATAGCGATTTTGTTTTTATTTCTAGTATTAAAATTGTGGATATCTGAATTCCTAGTAAAAGACTCTAGGTTCTTAATAACATAAATAATATTCTCATAAATATATTGAGACGCTACGGTTAATATGTTGATGTCTTTAAAAAGTTCTCTTAAGGAGTCACGGGAGTTCAAGTTATATATAGAACGAATCGCTCTTTTTTGTAACACAAATATAGTCTGTATGTCAGCTGCTTTGCCCCAAACCAGAATACCGTATGACATGATACTATGAAAATAACTATGATATACTAAGCGAGCAGTATCAACATTGCTCAATTGTCTAATTTTTCTAATAGCGTAAGCTGCTGAACTTAATTTACCTGCAAGTACTGCTAAATGGGGACTCCATTGCAAGTTCTTGTCCAGTGTTATACCTAAGAATAATGCCCTATCCACCATTTCTAAACATTCACCATTGAGCGATATAGCAGAATCCACTGCTCTAACATTCGATAAAGCAAATCTAACACATTTCGTTTTCTTAGCATTCAATACCAGATTATTAATATTAAACCAGTCAAGTACTTTAACTAGTACACTATTAATTTCGGAATAGTCTGTTGCTTTCCGGTCAACTTTGAAAATTAATGATGTATCATCAGCAAATAGTACTATATCAGAAAGATTTTCTACTATAGATGGTAAGTCATTTATATAAACTAAAAATAGAAATGGCCCTAAGATAGAGCCCTGTGGCACTCCTAGCTTAACTGCAGCTCCACTGGATTGGGTTCCGTTTACAACAACTGTTTGTGTTCTATTGCTGAGATATGAAGACATAAGGCTTAAGGCATTTATAGACAGGCCATAATGTTCTAATTTCAAAATGAGTGTTCCATGATCAACGCAATCAAATGCCTTAGAAAGGTCACAAAAAACTCCAATTGCATCACAAGATTTCTCCCAGATGTTGTAAATATATTTAATGAGTACAGATGCTGCATCAGCCGTGGAACGTCCCCTTGTGAAACCGAACTGTTTACTACTAAGTAGTTTATTTCTATTGAAGTGTCCCAGCAGATCCATCAACATTAACTTTTCGAAAACTTTACTTAATACAGGTAGTATAGATATCGGACGGAAATTAGTCAAGTCACTCAAGTCACCTGATTTAAAAAGAGGTATGACTTTACTAAGTTTCATAAGATATTATGTACACAAATATAATAAAAATATTAAAGAATACTGTCCATTCAAATCTAAACGGGAAACCATATCGTACACAGACAAACTGACACCGTTTACGGATACGCGCCCATATTTACTGTAATAAGTACTAAACTAAATTTCATATTGCACCTCAGTGTCGCAGAGGCAAGGCTGCCAGCAATCTGCTGACCTTGTCCATTTGTCTTTTTTCTTACTTTGTAATTCATGTAATTTGAAATGTGTAGTTAGTTAATGACAATAAATGTATTTATTTATTTTGTTACAAAACTAGAAAATTCCCACAACGTCGTTCGCGATGAGAAAAAGTTATAACCCCTCTTTTTTTTCTTCAGTGTAGTTGAATAAAAACTATCCAATACCCAGCTATCCGTGTACCAAAAATAGTTTAAATCTGTTTAGCCGATTTGGCGTGATGGAGCCACAACGTCACATATAAACATACTAGAAGGCGCCCGCAACTTCGTTCGCGGAGGAGAAATAGTAATAAACCCTCTTTTTTTCTTTAGAATAGTCGGGTAAAAAGTATCCTATAACCATCTGGAGATACCCAGCTACCCGTGTACCAAAGATAGTTAAAAACCCTTTAGCCGATTTAGCGTGATGACGCCCCAGACATTTTATTTTTACAACTTTATAATATTAACGTTGTACTTAGTTGGGTCATAAATTCTGGCACAAGTATTTTGAGTAATAAAAACAATAAACAAACTGATATTTTCTTCTGTTTCCGTGATTATTACTGATTTAAATAAATCAATTAAACGGATTATATCGCGTATATTATCTTATTTGAGTTCTCGAGGCTTCGGAAGCTTTTCAGCTGTCCATGGTCACGGGTGGACTGAGAAAAGATATATTTTTGCCTGTCAAAGACACAATTTATTTAAATAAACAAACTTTTTTGGAATTGTTGGTGGATATTGTTTAAAAGCTTGTTTAATGATGAAGTCATCAAATAAAAAACTTGTCGGTTTATTATCCCAGTATTATTATACTCCCAGCTTTTTTTGCAAAAATCCTTAAATAAAACACATTAAAATCACGCATCAATTAAATTTAATATTAGTCTCCATTTATTTAATGGTTTCTCAAGACTTCAAAATTAGAAAATGCTTATAGGTATCTGATCCTTTATCTATATTTTGAGGTATAATTGAAGTGGATCTGAGCGACACGGCATCCACAGATAATGTTTTACGTAATCAATTTCACTGCCTGTCACTGAGATATGACGTGAAAAATGTACAAGGATCATGAGTGAAATAGCTGTGGAAGAAACTTGTGGTGAAGTCAAGTTGACTGCAAAACATGCACTGAAATAGAGGTTTTACTACATTAAAAAGTTATATTTCATAACTAATTGTAACATTGTTATTAACCCACTTTTGCAAAGTGATACAAAAATTGCTCGCGTGATTTACCGTAGCCAAATGTCAAATTAAACATGAAATTTCATAAATTCATCATTCTAAATTCTAATGACTTATATTATACTAAGATTTTGAAACATGTGTTTACATATCAATTAAAATGTATTTTACGTTATTTTATGACCAGAATAAGAACATAAAATAAATGTTTTCGATTTAGTGACCTGCAAATAGTCCGTTACAGTAGTTTTTTTAGATTAGAAACATATCTCTCGGCTTGCCCTTGTCTACAACCCGCACGCCACTGCATAACCCATCTTTTATATAGCGTACTCGGGTAAAAAGTATCCTATAACCATCTGGGGATACCCAGCTACCCGTGTACCAAAAATAGTTGAATTTGTCTATTCGATTTGGCGTGATGAAGCCACGCCGACACATACGAACATACAAAACAATTTATTTCGATGGAGTGTTTTCCATATAGTCCGTTACATCAGTTTTTTTAATATATTCAATTCACAGACATTGCATTTGTACAACTTTATAGCAGTCTAGCATAGTCATATAGAATAATCATTACACCTTGTTCTATTGTCGAGTCGTAATGGTTTTGCGATGACTTGTCCGAGCTCTGGTTTATAATTGTATTGTTGTAATGTTTGTATATTAATTTAAAGTACTTTATAATTTTGTATGCTGACCTGTCCAAGTTCTCCAGTCTTAGCCTTATATTTAGCATTTTAGATGCTACGGACTATTTGCTTATTGTATAAAGCTGTATGTTGTTTTATGGAGCGGAGATTCACTTGACGGAGACGGACTTGTCTACAACTTCCTTTCGCCCTAAATGTACCAAGTCTCCTGTAAGTACAGTAGAGATAATCTGTATAATGCCACTTTTGATACGGTCAGGTCAATCTGGTCCGCTGAGAATGTTTGGGCTCGTAATCTCTGGTGAATAGCCAAAGCGAGCTTATGTAAGATGCTCTAGATACTGCAACACGTTAACCGTAAATCTATCTTTCATTTATTATAGATAAGATAGTAATCTGGCGCAAGGAATTTGCTAATATTACTACTAGTTGCTCCCGCGTTTTCGTGAGTGTAGTAAACGTATTTGTCTATTTTTTTCATGACAAATGATCGACTACATACTATTTTATTTTCCGGTTCATATTCCTGTATGCAACGTAACGTATATATGAATAATTGTGCTCTGTGAAAGGGCAGATCAATAAATCAACGAAACACGCTTTTTTTTATATATAAGGGTAGGATAACAGAGTGGCCGGCTATGCTGCCAATCAAACAAGCTCGGCAATGTATCATTAGAGTCACAAGGCAGACGATGCATATTAAATTGACACGTCAATATACGAGATGAACGGAAGACATGGCTGACATCGCAACGAACAATTATTATCTGATAGTTCCCAGACATGTCTGGTTCCTTTCATTACTTGCGGCATTTATGTAGTACCTAATTTGCATAATATGTACCTACTTTACAAGATAATATTTTATTGTATTTGTATTAACTGATTGGTGTGGGTTTACAAATAGTTCAAAATGCAAACTGTTTTTCTCCAAAATTCTACTTCGAAGAATTCTATGCTAAATTAACGCAGTATAAGAAAGTAGAAGTTGCCTCTTAGACTTGTCTAGCAAATTCTTTCATCAAATCTATACTATTATAAAGTTGTAAAAATGAAATGTTTGTATGTGTCGCTGTGGCTTTATCACGCTAAATCGGCTAAACGGATTTCAACTATTTTTGGTACAAGGGTAGCTGGGTATCTCCAGATGGTTATAGGATACTTTTTACCCGACTATGCTAAAGAAAAAAAGAGGGGTTATGACTGTTTCTCCTCCGCGAACAAAGTTGCGGGCGCCTTCTAGTAATTGTTATGAAGTGGATAGGCCTCCGCTTATTCGTCATTTTTATTTGCAGTGCTACCTCGACACGAATACTCTCGACATGTCCAAGAAAGAGCATCGGCACCTCGTGCTGCAGATTGCGCTTAAGTGCGCAGACATATCTAACCCGTGCCGGCCGTGGGAGATCAGCCGCAAATGGAGCCTCAAAGTCTGCGAGGAGTTCTTCCGCCAGGGCGACTACGAGCGCAAGCTCAACCTGCCGGTCACCGCCCTATGCGATCGTCACACCACGTCCATACCTAAAATTCAAACAGGTAACCAGGAAATTTTATAAATTAGATAAAGCCCATTTTCTTTTTCCATTTTACATAGTTAACCCGGGACTAGTTAAAACATTAGGGGCCGATTTCGCCAATCTTTTATTCCGAGATTTATTATTTTTATCTCAAATAGTTACGTTAAATTAATATGGGGTTTGGACATAACTATACAAGAATAAGCGTTATTCTCGGAATAAAAGTTTGGTGAAATCTAGCCTAAATAATATTTTGATGACATTAAAAGTTACTCTTGTCGTAAACGCCGACTACTGCCCGATAGCGTCGGTGCGACCCTACTATTGACAACATAAATGAGTGTCATCTATTTCGCATTTTTTGTGTCCGAATCTTAGTTGGTATAACAGATTTAGTATAATTTTGATTTACGCCGATGGTTATTTTTGCATAAATTATATTTTGCAGTATGCGCAATATTCAAAATCATATTTTGGTCTAATATAGTAATCGCATAAAAGTGACTTGGCCGAGTTTTATTACGAGTTTAGCATATTTGTAAGTCAGCATAGTTTTGTAATCTTATATAACTGGGAAGGAAACGGACGCGTAATGAAGCTACCACTAAAGTAGGCATAGGGAAATAAAATAAAACGAATTAAAAAAACGCCCAAGAGGATGTCGGACCATGCTCAGTATAGGGTTCCGTAGCTGTTCGTACAAAAAAATGCACTATAAATGAAAAAAAAATACGTTATGAAAAAGAGCTAAAACTAGCAAAAGAGCGTATCTCCACTGCACTTACGTCCTTTTGCTGAGAAGCGCAGTTTTTCGGCAGTAGCTCAAAAACGGTGTATCTGATCATATTGAAAACAATTTTCTTTGTAATTTTTTTCATACTTTTGGACGTACCGTTTAGAAAATAGAGGGGTTACAATTTATGCTACTTTCGGAGCAATTATTTCCGAAAATATTAACTTAAACAAAGATGTGTTTTTTTAGAATCTTCAAAGTCTGTATAAAAGAACTGTCGAAATATGTGCCGTGCCACACATATATTTTTGCTGATTTTTTTTTATCCAGTTTCGGTTACATGTATGGAGTGCCCGCCTATTTTTTTTTTGTTATTTAACTATCAAACTAAGCAGCGGTTTATACAAGACACCTATATATTCTAAATTTCATCAATATACATCATGTAGTTTTTGAGTAAAATGCCTGTGAGATATAGTGTTCCATTTTTTCCATATTGGCTACGGAACCCTAAAAAATGGACCCATACACCTTTAGCCTTGTTAGGTTAGTTAGTTACGTTGCGTCCCTCAGGGCAAAATAGAAGCCCAGTCATCAACATGCTCACTTTCCCCAGCGTTAGAAAAAAACATTCCAAACAAACATATATACCATTTAAAGTTGTAAAAATGAAATGTTTTTCATTAAAGATATAAAAAAAAAAAATGTTACGGACTTTTTGGAGTTCATCAAAACGAAGAATATATTTTTTGGATTTTTTGTATGTGTCGTTATGGCTTCATCACGCAAAATCGGCTAAACTGATTTCAACTATTTTTGGCACACGGGTAGCCGGGTATCTCCAGATGGTTATAGGATACTTTTTACCTGACTACGCTGAAGAAAAAAGAGGGTAATGGGTTATTTTTCCCCTCCGGGTACGAAGTTGCGGGCATCTTCTAGTTATTTATAATTCCGACACAATTGTCATTTCGGCAAACGCTCTAATAGCGAAGAGTCTCGACCAACATCTTAAGAGACTCGCTACATGGCTGGATCCAGAGTAGGATACAGTAGGCAGTAATCCTCGACACGGCGTCGTCAGGAGATTCCTCTCTGATAACCACCGGTAGCTTGAGCGCTGTCCCGCTGCCGGCGGCACCCTAAGGTTAGGTTTTTTATAATGTGTTTTTATTTTCTATTTTACTTTGTATATATATGTTTTCCAAAAATTGCCCTTATATCGAGAATAGATAAGTAATTACGAGGGCCGCACTGAAAGGTTTTAGAAAATCAAAAACTAAGCAAACTAGCAAGTTCTTTATTTTTAATTGTTTCCCAAAATACTATCTGTTGACATCAATAAATGCATTCGCTGTATTCAATGAACCACTGAGAAAGTCACTTTGTCCACTCGTCCTTAGGGGTCGCTTCTACTTTACTGCATTTTCTTAAGCAGCTACTGCGTCGGCGTCCATAATAGTACATTACTGCAGACGCCGGGAAGGGAGGGCTTGCCGGGTGAGTAGGTATAGACGGATAGTGATACGAAGCCGGCAAGCACTTTTCACGGCCAGAGGCATGTATAGTGCTTTTCTCAAACATTTGCAATGAAATAAAAAAATACACCACTCAAAAAAATACAGGACAAAAGTTTTTAAATTTTTCCCTCCAATCCCTCCATAATGTTTTTTTTTTAAGGAAGTCGTCCGTATTTCGCGTGTGTAGTGTTCGAGTAGACCCTATTAGGGCCGTAATACACAACCTGATAATAAGAATCCTAATTTCTGTAATAAATAAAATAAATGCAGAGGATTTTAAAAAATGTCTATGGTCTCTGGTGACTTAAGTATACACAATATTTTAAATTTATTCATCAACATATGAACCATACAGATTTGTGTTCTTAATAGCAGTTCGTGTGTAATAGGCATTAACGCGGATATTTTTGGTCCGATAACCATTCAGCCACCAGAAAACAATAAAAAAATATAATTTAATTGTTTAGCCTGTTCATGACACAGACGCCATGTTTACATTAAAATTAAAAAAAAAAATACTTCCCTCCCTAGGCCTTCAATTTGGTATGAAATTCCTTTATAGTTTTCTCAGGTTGTTCCCGCCCGAAACGGGATACTTTGAAGCCTGTTTTAACGTACGTAATGACGAGATTTCATTGCATGTTTGAGAAATAGTACATTACTGCAGACGCCGGGAAAGAAGGGCTTGCCGGGTGAGTAGGTATAGACGGCCGACCGTAGGGAGGCCGGATAGTAATACGAAGCCGGCAAGCACTTTTCACGGCCAGAGGCATGTATAGTGCTTTTCTCAAACATATGCAATGAAATAAAAAAATACACCACTCAAAAAATTACACGACCAAAGTGTTTGAAATTTTCCGTTCATTCCCTCCATAATGTTTTTTTTTTACGGAAGTCGTCCGTATTTCGCGTGTGTAGTGTTCGAGTAGAGTCTATTGGGCCCGTTATACACAACCTTTATAATAAGAATCTTAATTTCTATAATAAATAAAATAAATGTAGAGGATTTTAAATATTGTCTATGGGCTCTGGTGACTTATGTATAGACAATATTTTAAATTTATTCTTCAATATATGAAACATACAGATTTGTGTCCTTCATAGCAGTTTTTGTGTAATAGGCATTAACGCGGATATATTTGGTCCGATAACCATTCAGCCACTAGAAAAAAAAAATAGTTCAGCTGTTTAGCCTGTGCATGACACAGACGCCATGTTTACATTAAAATAAAATAAAAAATACTTCCCGGTTCCTTCAATTTCTTTACAGTTTTCGCAGGTTGTTCCGCCCGAAACGGGATACTTTGAAGCCTGTTTTAACGCACGTAATGACGACATTTTATTGCATGTTTGAGAAAAAGTACTTTCCTCGCAGTTTTTCTTCAATTTTAGGAATTAAAAAGCACTCGCATGGTGTGAGTCGGGGCTGAGGTGGATGGATGACCCAATATTTCGATTTCCGACGACGCCAATTAGTCCATAGTTCGCCTAGCACTGTGTGGCGAGGCGTTGTCGTAGTGAAGGATGATCTTACTGCTACGCCGTTCCTCCCGACTTCTCCGAGACAAGTAGTAAACATTGTGTTTTGCAAAAATTCATAACCGCTCACGTGCTTTCCCAACTGCAGCTGCATGCATGTAACCGTATTTTAAATTTTAATAGAGTCCAGCTCAAAATCACACAAGCACGTGAGTGGTTAAAAATATTTAATATAGATTAATCTTAAGGAAATGGTTTATCTTTCAGGATTCTTCAAGTTCGTTGTAACACCTCTCATAACCGAATGGCATCGCTTCTTGAAAAATGACCTTTCGGATCAGATGTTGAAAAATTTACTATACAACCAGACTAAGTGGGACATGCTCGTGGAGCAGGAGATGGCAGAAGAGACGCGCACCGAGATCTCGGACGCTGACATGGTGGATGACGACCTCGACACCTGCTCGGGCACCAACATCTCCGACAGCTCCGAGCTCCTGCTGCCGCTGCGGAGAAGCTCGCTCAATCCAGCCAAACCGATCGGCTTAAAGGAACAACTGAGGCGATTCTCTGTTCCGCTGAACTTATTTCAAGACTCGAAGTTCAAGAACCGAGACAAAAGCCGGACTCCTTCCCTGGCCGAATCTCGATTCCGCAACGGTAGCCCTCTAAGCAGCGAGCATTCTCTGCATTCCCAATTAAGCGTGCGCGGCCACTGCGAGCATGGCAAACCTACGGAAAAGATGCTTAGCACTGAAAAATTGCGCCCCAATTCTTCGATCGCTTCGATCACGACTCCGGGCCAGGCGACCCGCTTGAACACCGTCCTCAAAGACGGTGGTACCTGCAAGCTGATCCGGCAACAGACCTTCCCGCCGCTGGAGTCCGCAGCGCGGGCGCACGCGCTCGCCGCGCGGCCGCTTCACACGAGTAACGAAGACGCTATCTACCCGTCCCGATACAACAAGACTGAGATCAGCCAAAAGTTCGACATGAGTAAAAAGTCAGAGGGCAGATTTAGCAATATATTCAAAAGATATGATACCGATAAGACTGATAATGATGACGCTTCTGAAAATAATAGCTTAGACATAACGGACTATTCGCGAAATGTAGAGAAGGAGAACGTGGACCCGTCGATTCGCGGAACGCGGCGCGAGTCGCTGGGCAGTCAGTTGCGCGACAACCTCAGCGCCGTGCAGCTCGGAGCGCGCGCCGCAGACCAGCTAGCGCGCCGCCGCAAGTCCATGCCCACCGAGATCATCGCGTACAGTAAGTAGTAACCAGAGGTGAGCTAAATGTAATAGATTAGCACTTACTAATGTAGATTATCAATAACATACTTAATCGCGAATGATGATTTTGAATCGAAAGAATACTTAATTATTCTTAATTATATGAGTATTTTTTTATCTGAATGATCAATTTTCATTGTTTCTCACTAATCATATTGAGATCAAAATAAGAACGGTTTATTTTGTAAATGTATAACAATCTTAGAAATAGATTGTTAAATAGTTTTCATCACAATTGCTTGTAAAGGGTGTTATTACACAAAGCCGTATAGAGTAGCTATAGCCGATTTACCTCCCCCGGGAGTTATGGTTTTTCACAACAGCCGGGGGAGTTATTAGTTTGGTCTAAAATATAGAACCCTAGTACGTCATTTCAGACTAAAGGAGATTTCAAATCAGTCACGGTTTATATTTCAAAACTTGGCTACAAATAAATTTTACTGCAAGTATCTAAAACTTATATGGTAAATTTAACTGAATTAGCGACATTTATATTTTATTATTTGTCTGAGTTTCTAATTTTATTTTTTTCAAAATCGGTATGAGCTGTCAAGTTTAAAAACTAAACGCAGTTCTTAGCATTATGTGTGTCTCGTTTAGGGAGTGCCATTAATTTGTTTGATTGATGTTTTAATTCGAAATAATTTAATTTTTTGTCAATTTTGTTATTTCCTCGCAAATGTGATGAAAAATATTGTGTGTATCACGGGCAGTGAGGGTCATACGACACATACCCAATAGATTGGTCGGTTAAAAAGCCCAACGGGCTCTAGCCTACTCGTAATGTGCTTACTAGTAGGATAGAAGAAGATAGCCGCGCTCCATCAGGATTGACTTCGAGACACCACCGAGAGAACCATTGGCCTAGGACATAGATTGCTTCCTGCGGGTACTGCTAAATGAGAGCGGGACAAGTGGCCGTTCACGTGATCTTATATAACATCAAAAACCCATAACCGTGGTGTGTGCGAGGCACCTTACTTGCTCCGCCTGGTAGAGATAGTTTGTGTTAGTTACTAAAAATATTAGAATAATGTCCAATGTCGATCTCTAACGGGTCTTTCAGTCGCCATTCGCACGTTCAATTAACATCTTGATCGACATTGGTTTTACAGTGAGTCGCGTCCTTCAGCACTAAAAAAATATCAGGTAGGGTCAAGGAGGGTACAGTCGCTAGGATTTTTTCAAAAGGCTTATAGCATGATAAGTATAAGTGCCTGAAATATTTTTTGTAGGCACAAAGCAGCGTTCATTATTTAAGTTTTATATGTAGTAAATAGTTTTGCAATTGCTTTCACCAAAAAAGAGATAACGACCTTTTTTAAGAAAATGGGAATCTAGCCACTGTGTACTAACTATAGGTACGCAGTGGCTAGAACCCCCTAGTACACAGTTGTCTAACAGTACACAGTGGCTCGAGCCATTGTGTACTACCCCCGGTATACAGTGGTTCTAACAGTACACAGTGGCTACGGATGGAATAGAGCCGCTGTGTGCTACCCCTAGTAAACAGTGACTCGGAGATTACCAACGAATTTTGATATACATGCAATGACTGTTCATGTAGGTTTTAACTGACGCTACCCGCCCGTGCAGAACTTGTAATTATAATAATACACAGTGGCTACTATACGTGACTTCATAGGGGCGCTGACATTTTTAGCAAAATAAGTATTTCGTTTTTTTTATTAAAATCACAATTGGTGACAAAAAATATTATAAATAGATTAACCACTTCGTATCAGGTTCAACCCCGTTTTGATCTCTGCCGTAAGGTTGCCTATTTTCCTGGGTACTGAGGGCGATCTATTTCGTCGCGGCATTCTGTAAATAGGTAGGTACAAGTTTTATCATTTATTTTATTAGCAGTCGTTTGGTTTTAAGTTTGAAGTTCTAAAAACACTTAAGAACAATTTTTTATTGGACTTTTATTAAATTAATCTTTGTCGGTATTATTTTTATAAGTTCATACGTACACAGTGGTTATTCATACATTCAGTTTCATTAATCTGTTTGGGTTTCAAGGTGGGAGCCCGGCCAGTGGGCTAGGGTATACTGGGCTAATCACTCGCTTACCTGAAACCCAAACAGATTAATGAAACTGATATAGTACGAAACCGGACCGATTACACTACGACGACCTTTGGCATGAAAACACGGACACGAATTGCTTGTTGGAACGAGCGAGGATAGCCGACTAGCCCAAGCAGAAGTAGAAATGTTTAGATACAAGCTGCATATACTCGGTCTCAGTGAAGTGCGCAGAAATGGATTCGGAGAACTGAGAACATCCAAGGGCCTTACTTTTCTTTACTCCGGAAAGGAAGATCAAGAGGACGTGCGTGAAAACGGCGTGGGATTCCTCCTTTCTGACGCTGCGAAGAAGAGCCTGCTGGACAGGAAACCCATCTCAGAAAGAATCGTTACAGCCCGGTTTAACAGCAACGCCCGCAAGATAACCGTCGTTCAGTGCTACGCACCCACAAATCTCGCATCAGAGGAAGACAAGGACGATTTCTATAGTGCACTCAACCTGACTCTAAAGAACATCCGCAAACAGGACATAGTTATCGTCATGGGGGACCTGAATGCCAAGGTTGGCACAGACAATGACGGCTGTCAAAGACACATGGGCACACACGGGCTAGGAGTCCGGAACGAGAACGGGGAGAGATTCTTGGAGTTCTGCCAGGACAACGACCTCACCATCGGAGGCACTTTATTCATTCACGGAGACCAGCATAAGTACACATGGAACTCACCCGATGGAATCACCAAAAACCAAGTCGACCACATTGCCATCAGCTCCAAATGGCGCTCATCACTGCTTGACGTCCGCAACCGTCGTGGTGCGGATATCAACAGCGATCACCACCTAGTCGTAGTCGAGGTGCGGCTTAAAGTAGCTGTAGCTCAAGTTGCAAACGCGACCACCAAGATAGGCAAACGATTTGAGGTCAACAAACTGCGGGATTCAGATGTAGGTGATGCCATTAGACTTGAGCTGCGAAATCGCTTCTCCGTCCTTTAAACGGACTCCACCACTACTGTCGACGCGGACTGGAACCACATCAAAATGGCCTATACCAGCTCCGTCGTCCTTGGACACAAATCATTCGCACGCGAAGACTGGATGTCACAGAGAACCTGGAACCCCATTGAAGAAAGGCGCCAACTCCATCTTCAACTTCTTGCAACCAGCGATGTGGCAGTGCGCGAAGACCTAGAGCTGCAATACAGACAGATTCGCAGAAAAATCTATCGCAGTACCCGACATGACCGTCGAGTATGGGCTGATGGTGTTGCGGATTGCGCCCAACGCGCTGCCAACTCCGGCAATCTCAGGGAGATGTACAAGGCGACGAAGACCTTGGCCGGGAATCGGAACCTGAGGAAGAAGAAGCCCTTGAAAGACAAGAGAGGCCAGTTGATTGTGACATCGGAGGGACAGCTTCAACGCTGGCGGGAGCATTTTAAGGAGATCTTCCAAGTCCCGAACGACCCCATTACTACGGCCACAAGTGCTGCCAACCTGCCCGCATAAAGCCTGGACATTGATGTGTCTTCCCCTTCAGAAGAGGAAGTAGTGAAAGCTATCCAATCACTGAAGAATGGTAAAGCCCCAGGAGTGTACCTCATCACAGCGGAAATGCTGAAAGCTGACATCCCCACCGCTGCGAACGCGCTGACGCCCCTTTTGAGGAACATCTGGTCAGCCGAAGAGTTGCCCGACTATTGGAACAAGGGCCTTCTCATTACCGTACCCAAGAAAGGAGACCTCAGTGATTGTAGAGAGGCATCACCTTGCTCTCGATTCCGTCTAAGGTGCTCTGCAGGATCATCCTGGACAGACTGTCGGTGGCCGCTGAACCTCTTCTCCGCAAAGAGCAGGCAGGCTTCCGACCCAACCGATCGTGCAGGGACCAGATAAACACCTTGCGCATAATCCTCAAACAGGCATCAGAATGGCAGACGGAGATGTACTTCACCTTTGTGAACTTCGAAAAAGCCTTCGACACGCTGAGATGGAGCTGTATCTGGGATCGGCTACGTGAAATTGGAGTCCCCGTGAAGATCTCTAATATAATTAAGGCCATCTACGGGAAGTATTCTTGTAGAGTGACTCACGACGGCCTCGTCTCGGAGGACATACCGGTCCATGCGGGTGTACGCCAGGGGTGTCTTCTTCCACCTCTTCTCTTCCTTGTCGTCCTGGATGGCATCATGCATAACACCACCAACAGCAAGCGCCGTGGCATAGAGTGGGGACTGTCCAACCTGTTGGAAGATTTGGATTATGCCGATGACCTATGCCTACTGAGCCACACATGCGCCGACATGCAAGCCAAACTGGACGACTTACGGCGAGAGGCTTTGGAGACGGGACTTAAAATTAACACCCAGAAGACCCAGGAGATGAGGTGCGGAGCGACAAGCTCTTTGCCGTTGCTCATCGGCACAGAGGGGGTGGAGAGAATCCACAAATTTACTTACCTCGGTAGTGTAGTGTCGGAAACAGGTGGGACTAAAGAGGACATCGCTTCAAGAATGGCCAAGGGGAAGGCAACCTTCGCACAGCTCCGTCCTGTATGGCAATCGCGGAAACTGACTAGGAGAGTTAAGCTCAAAATATTTCGGTCCAACGTAAAAGCCGTGTTGCTGCACGGATGTGAGACGTGGAAGGTTACTAAGGACATCTCGCGCCGGCTCCAAGTCTTCGTCAACCGCTGTCTTCGCCGCATTCTCGGTGTATACTGGCCCGAGAAAATCTCCAACGTAGATCTATGGGGTGAGATCAAACGCCGCAAGTGGAACTGGATCGGCCACACGCTTCGAAGGGACCCCGATCACATACCGAGGCAAGCCCTAGACGGACGATCACTGCAGAAGCGAAGGCGATAGGAATGACCTGGAGCGAAGTAAAACGCGAAGCTCAAGACCGTTCGGGATGGCGACGTACTGTGGACGCCCTCTACCCCATCCAGGGGACATAGGACACTAAGTCAAGTCAAGACACAGTGGCTCGCGAGCCAGTGTGTACTTCTCCGAAACGAGCCACTGTTGACCCTGACGCCATTTTGGAATCAAGATCAAACTAGAAACAAATGCATAGACCTAGAGCATTGAATTATCAGTCAATACTAAGTAGATTAGACACACTCTTCGACAAAAATAACACTAATTAAGAATCTCACACAAGTTTAGTCAAAAAACGAAGTGAAACTTACATGAAAATGTAAATTTAGCCAGGTAAAGAGCAGAACACGTCATTACACAACCGTACTCGTACGGCGCCAGAACGGCTTACGGACTAGATCATACACGATCGCGTGTCGAACGCTTCTCATTGACCTACTGGACAGATATAAACCTCTTTCCCTTTCCAGTACACTGCATTCGAGCGACTGTTCCATCCGAGCAACTGTACCCTCCCTGACCCTAATCTTAACACTGAAGACCAACGGCAAATAATGGCTTTAAAATATAAAAACTGAAAAATACTGCACTTTCTATTTCTAGCGCTAGGGGTGGAATAGGTAACAGTGGATCGATAGGGGACCGTGGATCTTTGCCTATTATTCAGAGAAATAATAGATATTCACATTCATCCTGGACCGAATTTAAAGAGTGCCTGTCAAATAAACAACAAACAAAAAAAATATCAAAGTGCAAGCAAGACAGATATGTAAATCCATTATTTCTCTAAAATATAAGGAATGATCCATTGTTCCCCACTGATCCACTGGTCCCCACCTTCCCCTATATATATTATTTAATTTTTTAGCACAACCAGCCCAAAAAAAAGGTAGGTCCGGCAGATACCGGATTTAAATGTCTATGATTGATGGCACAAAAAGAAAAAGATTATACGTTTCTTTCGGTATTGCCGACTGTGTTTCTTTGAACTTCCCTTAACTCCTCGAGTATATTCTAAACAGCCCAAACTCTTATGTTATTTTATTACTGAGTATGACCATGAGCCGGATGGCTACGTTATCAGACCAGGGGCCCGTTTCACAAAAGCTTGTAACTTTTACAAGCGGAAATCTCTTTCCTACAATATGTATTAAAAAGAGACTTTCACTTCTAATAAAATTTACAAACTTTTGTAAAGGGTTCCAGCTCGATGGCATCATAAGATTGTATTGATACCTAACCTACATAACTATGCTAAATGTTAGCTCAATCGGAAACCGGGAACTGTGGGATTACATTGCAAGTTTAATAAAAGTTTGTTGTAAAACACTGTTTTGAATAAGCACTTTTTAATTTTTCAGCTCCAAAAGAAAAAAAAATGCGCGAAGTAACGACTATCCCACAATTTCTCAAGAGGACACTATCCGGGAAGGAAGGTTGTTCAAGGCGGCGCGGTTCAGCTCCGGTGCCGGTCGCACAGTCGGAACTGCGCGGACTGGCCGCTCTAGGGGCTCTGAGACATAGCATCAACGGCGGCCGCCGCAAGCCCGGTCCTGTCGTCTCCTGCCAGCAGTGGCTGGCAAAGGCCACCTATGGCATGCAGGAGAAGAAGATTACGCACCTGCCACGGAGGAGCTCACTACCCGTTGAGGTGATCACTGCTGTTCAATATCTATACTATTATAAAGTTGTAAAAATGAAACGTCGGTATATTGAAGATATTTTCATTTAATAAATACGTGATATGGTCAATTTGCAGTTCACTCCAACGAAATAGTTATTTGCACCTCACTCGTACGGAAAAGTTACATTTACAGCGCCAAATCTACGTGGGAAAGTTCGTTTTATCCGCTAGCGTGGAAAAGTTATTTGAAGTTCGAATTTATATTGTTCTCAAAACCAACCTGCACAAACATAGAATACGGGAGTGCGATAAGGTCGTATATGAAATGAAGTTGATTAAATCATCTTAAAAGTTATTTTACTTAGTTTAAATATGTATGTTTATTGTTTAAAAATGTAGTATTTATTTTTAATATGCACACGACTAATTGCTTTGATTATTAAGTATGACTTCAATTTTCCAGGACTTCAAAAAAACAGGTTTGACAGTGTTTTCAGATTTAAAAAAAACATGATGGAGAGATGATTTTTATATTATGTATGTATGCTTTTGCAGTCGAGTACCGCGTTTAGGCCAATTAAGGTACAAGACTTAAAACGCTAATTATATAACTATTGTACAACTAGTATTTTATGCAATCGTTATATAATGTATGCTTTTTCAGTCGAGTACCGTGTTTAGGCCACGAAGCTTGCTGAGTGGCCTAAGTAAGGTACGAGACTTAAAAAGCTAATTATATAACTATTGTATACAATACTTTTTCTACGAGTAGGTATCATCACCATCACCATCACCATCACAATCACCATCACCATCACCACCACCATCACCACCACAATCACAATCACAATCACTATCACCATCATCACCATCACCATCATCATCACCATCATCGCACCTCAATTATCTTCGACTCATTCATTCGACATATTCATAAGCCAACACTTCAATTCAAAGTGTTGGCTTATGAATATATCAGTTCAGTTGGAAGTGCCATAGAGTATCCGACATTGAAAAGTATGCTATTAAAGTTTACTCTATGAAGTTCTTATTGAGGGATTAAAGTCGACGACTAGAAAAAATATTTTTTCTACGAGTAACCCATAAACTACAGTAAATGAAACATAGCTAAAAAAATAATCATCTGCATCATGGTCATCATCATCATAATCATCATCATCATCATCATCATGGTCATCATCGTGATGATCATTATTATCATCATCATGATCATCATCGTCATGCTCATGATCATTATGATTATGATCATCATCATCATCATCATCATCATCATGATTATGATGATCATCATCATGAATGATCATCATCATGGTCATCATCGTCATGATCATGATTATCATCATCATGATCATCATCATCATGCTCATGATCATCATCATCATCATCATGATCATTATCATCACGGTCATCATCGTCATTATCATGATTATCATCATCATGATCATCATCATCATCATCATCATCATCATCATCATCATGATCATAATCATCATCGTCATGGTCATCATCATCATGATCTCATGATCATGATCATCATGGTCATCATCATCATCGTCATGTTCATCATCATCATAATCATTTTCATCATGATCATCATGATTGCATTTGCGATTTCGTGATATGAAAAGTTGAAAAGTTTTTATTTTAATAATATGACGTAACTCAATTATCTTCGTTACTGTGGCTATTAAGTAATCATAACAATAAAATACTTACTCTCCACCCTAGGGATGGAAAAGCTATTTTCCACCCGGCTAAATACCCATTAAAACTTAAATTCCGAAAAGGATTTTTTTATATATATTTGCATTAAAACGAGTCTCCTTAACAAAGACATTAAATTCTTCGCTACCGAAGTTCTATTTTTGAAATTATTATAGTGCATTCAAAGTTTTGGCCTATGAATGTTGTTCAGTCGTAAGTATCCGACATTGAAAAGTATGCTATTAAAGTTTAGTCTATGAAGTTCTTATTGAAAGATTGAAGTCGACGTGTAGAAAAATGACTTTTCCATGTTAGCGGATAAAACGAACTTTTTCATGCAAATTTGGCGCTGTAAACAGAACTTTTCTGATCCATTGAGGTAAAATGTTTTTGTATGTATCTTCGGCTAAACAAATTTCAACTATTTTTGTTACACGGGTAGCTGTGCATTCACAAATGTTTATTGCTCTGAATACTTTTTACTAAACTACGCAGAAGAATAAAAGAGTGTTATGATTTTTTCTCCTCTGCTGATGAAGTTGTTACGTTTGCATCGTCTGTGAGTAATATCTAGATTCATGCAATCGTACTGTATTATAGCAGGAATTGCCCTGCTATAAATATGGTGAAGGTGTGCAGAATTTGCCATCTATTTGTCTGTATTTAATAAATACAGACATATATTGACCAACTTTTCAAACTATAAAGTTTAACATCCTATATTATTAAATTTTATTATTTAAAATTTCAGTAATCTTAAAAAGTGTTCTTAACGTTACAGTTGCCAAAGATTTTATTTTCTCAAGTTTCAACTGCCATAATCAAAACTTTCTCATAAATGCCTTTAATTTGTTGGGTAACAAGTTCTGTTACAAGGTTTTTGGCAAATAAAATAAAATTAGTTTTTTGTATTTTACCCATACATCTATTCAAAGCTTAGTTTTTGCCAGGTAGGACATTGTGATTTTTTTTTTAAACTGCGTCGTTATTTTATTTACCCGCCCACAGTGATCCGCGTAGAACAAGCTAGCTGGACAATTTTTTTTTGTACATTTATCACTTCATTTGTTTTTATCATGGTTTATTACATGTATTAATATTTATACAATAAACTGGTTATAAGTGGCAAAAATAGAAATCGTCATAAAATATGTATGAAAAAAATTAACATGACCAGGAAAACATAATAATTTAGCATAACTAATTAGTTTTATCCTATTCATAAATTATTCTAATCTTATAGTAAAATATTCTATCAATATTTTTAGCAATCACTTATAATCTAAACTATAGCTAATTATTCTAACCTCGTTAACTAATTACTCATCCTTCTCATCAGGTGAATTGTCTGTTGAATAGTCATAATCAGCATCTTCTTAAGCTGATACCAAACGTTTGGCATTCATACCTTTCGAGTCAGTGAGCATGTAGACGATGTGGATTTCGAGTCAATGTAGCAGGCCAAGGCTTCGTTGCTGCTCATTTTGTCACTGTGGTCTTCTACTGCTTTTGTGGACATCAGTTCGCTTATATTTTATATAGTCTGTAATTTTTCTGCCACCTGTAGAATGAGCAGATACTTCAGTAGCGGACTGAATTAAATCGTCGAATCTTCTCCACTTTGTTTTCAGGCTGGATTCCAAAACTTCTTCTTTGGTCTACCAGGTCCGGGATCTTGTAGGCTTTCTGCAGATGACGATGGAATAGATGGTTCTATTGAGACTTCAAATGTGAATTCCATACCTTGCAGCCACACTGAATACTTAAAAAAAGCCTTCTCTCTTCTTTCCTGCAAGTTTCCATCGTTCATCAAATTTCACCGAGAATCTTGTAATATTTACTAGTAGGGTCTTCAGAAAATCTTCTGTTGCACCGCTCAAATCATAATTTGACGCTAAAATACGAAATATTTGTTTGGTAATGCTTGGTTTGGAATGTTTGAGCCATTCTTCAATAACATCCATTCTTGACACTACAGTCTTGACAGCTAGAAAATAAAAAATACAAAAAATTGGGACGGGTTGCAGCTTTTTTAAAACAGCATTTTTCTAAAACTACAATACTATAGGCTTAACATATAAAAAAATGTATTGGAGTAACTTGGGGTAATATATTTTCATGGCTTTCAAAATTATGGTAAAAAACTTAATTCTTAAAAAATGGGGTAAATTTTTATTATTAAATGTTAAGTTAATCAGTAGCAACAATGAAAATAAATAACCCTCACCTTCTAGTTTCAACGCCACCATATAAAAAATCACTTGGTTCAGTAAACAAGCACAGTAAGTGAACTGCTAGAACGCGATTTTGGTAATGAATGGATGAAATTTTTGCCTTTCATGCTAATTCCTCCGTCTTAGAAAATTATAAAAAAATGTATTTCTTTCTGAGCGCATGTTGTTAACATAATGTGATAAGAATTTCAAGGAAATTCGATAAGCCTTTTTGTCCAGCTAGCTTGTACTTCGCGGATCACTGTGCAGCCTCTAAACCTTGAGACAAACATACTTACTATTAAAATACGCACAAGAGTCATGTGAATAATCATCAGTCCCTCATTTGAAATACAGTTTCTTTGTAGAGTTTATGGTTATGAAAGACTAAACAGATCTTCATCTTTGTTTAAGGTGCAATTTATGTAATCCAAGGCGATACAATCGCCAGTATTAGTGTTTTATGTACTTCGTCCCGTTGCGCACTAGCGAAATTACTGTATTTTGTGCTAAACTGAAAAATGACCTTAACTTTTTGATTGCATTAGTGTTGGGATGGATGAGAAAAATAAATGCTATTGCAAAAGAAGCCCGAACATAGAGGTCTCAGAAAACTATAACATTTTCTTTCTTAACCATCTTAAAAACTGGTTTCAGATCACTTTTAACGAGAGATTTTCATCAAATCTCGTGCATAATTCCAGCGGCGGTATATCTTGAAGCTTGAAGTTGGCAAAGAAAGTAGAGGGACTAAATTTTAAGCAAATTGTATGTTTTCTTAGGGTCAATTTCACCGACGTAGTATAAGCCTTATTCCAATAATAAATCATTAACTACACGTGAGTAAACTCATTTTACGTTTCGCCAATAATTAAGCTAAAGATAAAATGTCTAAACTAGAGAATAATCTTACACCGCCAATTTCGGCTGAGTAAACTGTTACATTACTGTCATTGTCACTGTCAAGTGAATTAAATACTTACTTCACAATTAATGTATTACTCGAATAAATTAAAAAAATACGCAGCACCTCAAGCATGGGACAAATTGTCTATATTACTTGGGTGCATATTACGATTTCATTCAATTCATTCATTCAACGTTACTTAGTAACTATGCGAGAGATTGTTATCCGTAGACTAGCGTGGTGAAATGGAAATCAAGTTAACCATTGAGTAAGGGTCGATTTCACCAACAATCAATTTACACGAGACTAGCTAACTCAGTATAACTTTAATCTAACAATTTACTCACCGGTGTGAAGTTAGCAGCCTAAAATTAGCAGCCCATGATAACCCGACCAAATAAAGAAGTCGCGATCATATATCAAGCCTAACTGGAAAAACAATGTCTAAAGAGGTAAATTGAAGACTAGAAACAAATACAACTAACTAATTAGAGACAGTAGAGCCCCATAACCCTAAAATTACATGATTTTTCAATGTGAAGAAACAGCTTTGAAAACGCTATCAAACAAGATTACTCTCGTTGGATTTGAAAGAACCAAGCTACCTCAAACACAGGTCTAAAAGATAGCATCCCAAGTCCGAGGTTAATATTTAACTAATTAATTCAAAGAAATTATCATGATCGCACTTTTTACCTATTATCAATACAAACCTCTATTAATAGGCTATCAAACAAGGCTACTTTCGTCAAGATTGAAAGAACCAGGCTACCTCAAATATTGGCCTAAAAGTAAGCAGCCTAAGACGAAACTAGGTTTTTATTATATTTTTATAACAAGTTATCGAAATAACACTTTTTACCTGTAATCGTTGATTACTTTCTTTAATAAGCTATCAAACAAGGCTACTTTCATTAAGATTGAAAGAACCAGGCTACCTCAAATATTGGTCTTTAAGTTAGCAGCCTAAGGACAAACAATATTTGTCTTAATTTTGTATAACAAGTTATCGAGATAACACTTTTTGACTATAATCATTAATTACCTTTTTTAATAAGCTATCAAACAAGGCTACTTTCATTAAGATTGAAAGAACCAGGCTACCTCAAATATTGGTCTTTAAGTTAGCAGCCTAAGGACAAAAAATATTTGTCTTAATTTTGTATAACAAGTTATCGAGATTACACTTTTTACCTATAATCATTACTAAGCTCTTTTAACAGGCTATCAAACAAGTCTACTATCAATAACTTGTTATAAAAATATAATAAAAACCTAGTTTGGTCTTAGGCTGCTAACTTTTAGGCCAATATTTGAGGTAGCCTGGTTCTTTCAATCTTGATGAAAGTAGCCTTGTTTGATAGCTTATTAAAAGAGGTAAATAATGATTATAGGTAAAAAGTGTTATCTTGATAACTTGTTATACAAAATCAAGAAAAATATAGTTTGTCCTTAGGCTGCTAACTTTAAGCCCCATATTTGAGGTAACCTGGTTCTTTCAATCTTGATGATAGTAGACTTGTTTGATAGCCTGTTAAAAGAGCTTAGTAATGATTATAGGTAAAAAGTGTTATCTCAATAACTTGTTATACAAAATCAAGAAAAATATAGTTTGTCCTTAGGCTGCTAACTTTAAGCCCCATATTTGAGGTAGCCTGGTTCTTTTGTGGGCTACTCATACACATTTACTATTTTACTATTTATGCCCTTACATATATATATTTATAACATTATTTACAAAGACAAGTATTACATATATTATATAAACACTTAAACAATAATATTCACACATTGTTTACATTTCATCCGTCAACACAATATTGACGTGCCGTCTGGTCGAGTGTATTGGAGCCGGCGCCGCGCCCGGTTTGTGACGTGCTGATGACGTTTGATAGCGTTTTCAAAACTGTTTCATACGGCTTTTATCAAAAAGTTTAATTTCGACCACATTTGTTTAAGAACATAGTTTAGATAGAAAATAAATAAAAGTAGGAAGTTAGCAGCCTACATGAAAAATCATGTAATTTTAGGGTTATGGGGCTCTACTGTCTCTAATTCGTTAGTTGTATTTGTTTCTAGTCTTCAATTTACCTTTTTAGACATTTTCTTCCCAGTTAGGCTTGATATATAATCGTGACTTCTTTATTCGGTCGGGTTATCATGGGCTGCTAACTTCACACCGGTGATTTACTCGATGGTTAACTTCATTTCCATTCCACCGCGCTAGTCTACGGATAACACTCTCTCGCATAGTTACTTAGTAACGTTGAACGAATGAATTGAATGGAATCGTTGACATGTATTGTCATATCAGCTCTCTATTACTATTGTCACGTATATATTCCTATGTAACATTTTATGTTAATTAAAGCCTTGTTTCCTGAGGTATTGTCGTATATTATGTATTAATTTAATTAACATAAAATAAAATGACCGATAAAGACAAGAAAACGCAGCCATGTAACTCCGGTGCAGTGCCAACACAGAACATTTCCACGACGCGCTACCTACGACCTGAGCGGTACGACGTTGAGCCGAATACAACAGCAGCTGATGTGAAATGGTTGCATTGGCGCGCTACGTTTGAAAATTTTCTTGATGAAGACCAAACAATAACAGACTCAGCGCGGTTGAAAATTCTAATCAACCATCTCTCACCAACTGTCTACTCTTTTGTTCGCGACTGTTCTACTTACCATAAAGCAATGTCGCAGCTTGAACAAGTCTACGTAAAGCCCAAGAATGTCATCCTTTCACGCCATTTGCTTATGACTCGAAAACAAAGATCGGACGAATCAATCTCAGATTATTCCCGCGCCCTGAAGCTGCTCGCCAATGAGTGCAAATTCGAACAAGTTTCCGCTCAAGTACATGAGGACCAAAGTATAAGGGGTGCATTTTTAGCGGGAATCACTTCGCAGAAAATAAGAGAACGTCTTTTAGAAAATCTGACGATTACTTTAGAACAAACACTGAATCACGCCATATCACTCGAAGCAGCTGAGCAGAACTCTAAAATTATAGCGAACAATTCAGAAACGGTACTAACTGCGCTTCCTGATATTGGAAACTCAAGTATCAACACGCCTGTTTACCCTAACCTAGCTGCATCTACTCCGCAGCAGCGCTGGAAATGTTTCTTCTGTGGAGGTAGCGTACATCAGAGGATAAAATGCCCTGCATTTCACGCTAATTGCCAATTGTGCACCAGAAAAGGCCATTTTGCGAATGTTTGCAGAAGTGGTAAGCCCTTGCCAGTAAATTCCGTCACAGTGGACGTTCCAACATTGTCTCAAGAGCCCAGCACCAGTTTGACTGCGATTTCTGCCGCTTCACCATCGAGTCTGCTCAAAGCGACTGTTCCGATAACAATAAATGAAGTACGCCCTGATGACCTGATCGACACGGGTAGCTCAATCAGTTTTATTAGTAAAGATTTAGTCCGCATTATGAACTTGAAGCAAAGACCATGCAAGCAAACAATTACATTAGCCTCCCTTAATCACGTGTCTTTTGTAGAAGGGATGTGCTTCGCAACCATTAAGCTGAAACAGTATGTCTACAAACAGAGACCTCTCTTAATTGTAAATAACCTATGTGCGGATATCATTGTAGGTCATGACATTCTAAAAGACCACTCAAGTCTAGAGCTCCGTTTCGGTGGAGATAAAGATCCTCTGCAGATCTGCAACGTTATGGAAGCCTCTGTCCCACCAGCATCAGTCTTTACAAACTTGTCACCCGAAATTAAGCTGATAGCTGTCAAGTCAAGGCATTATTCTGATAGCGACAGAAGCTTTATTGAACAAGAAATTGCAAAACTCTTAGAGGACGGGGTGATAGAGCCGAGTGTATCTTCTTGGCGAGCGTAAGTGCTGATTGCAGGTGGTGGGACACATCGTATGCGTCTCGTAATAGACTACTCACAAACAATTAACAAATATACAATGTTGGATGCCTATCCATTACCCAATATAGAAAATATTATATCCAAAGTTGCAAAATTCAATTACTTCAGTCAGATCGACCTCAAAATTTGAGGAAATCTCTCGGAATTTGTATCAGTTTACCAGAATCCCCTTTGGCGTCACAAATGGGGTAGCAGCGTTTCAAAGAACTCTGGACTTTATCATCAAAACAGAAAACCTAGAAGGTACGTACGCGTATTTGGATGATGTCACAGTATGCGGTCAAAAAAAAGATGACCATGACAAGAATCACAATAAATGCATGGCCGTTATAAAGAAATAAAAATTGACTCTCAATGAAAAGAAATGTACATTTACAGTAGAGTCCATTAATCTTCTGGGATATACAATAAAAAATAACTTAATCGTGCCGGATCATGATAGACTAAAACCACTACTAAACCTGCCTGTCCCTTCTAACGCGAGCGAGCTTAAGCGAGCTTTGGGTTTATTAGCCCACTATGCCAAGTGGATAACCAAATTTTCAGAAAAACTACAACCATTGATTGATATTTCAACCTTCCCCTTGAATGATTGTGCTAAAACTGCTTTCGAGAAATTGAAGTCTGATATCGCCAAAGCGTGTCTTGTAGCCATTGATCCCAATGCCGTCATCCCGTTGCCTTTTTTTCACGCACTTTATCTGGATCCGAGCGTAAACAATCATCAGTTGAAAAGGAAGCCAGCGCCATCGTGGAAAGTCTACGAAAATGGAGGCATTACGAGTATCTTATCGGTAAACATTTTTTGCTTATAACAGATCAACAATCAGTCGGATTTATGTTTAACCAAAAACATAATAACAAAATTAAAAATGTTAAAACTGAATGATGGCGCCTCGAAATGTCCTGCTATAAATATGATATTATTTACCGGCCGGGGAAGGAAAATATTGTGCCGATGCTTTGTCCAGAGTATGCTCGTACCTTAACCATAATAAACTTAAAGAACTACATGAATCTCTATATCATCCTGGTATCATTAGAATGGCGCATTGGGTCAGAATGAACAATTTGCCTTATTCGATCAACGACATAAAAGCAATGACTGCATCATGTCATGTTTGTGCAGAAATAAAGCCACGTTTTATGAAAACTAAAGGACAACTAATAAAAGCAACTGCACCCTTTGAAAGATTGAATATCGATTTTAAGGGGCCTTTACCCCACAAGGCAGGCAAGAAGTACATTTTAACAATAATTGACGAATACAGTAGATTTCCTTTCGCTTACGCCTGTAAAGATATGACGTCCACTACAGTAATTAATTGCTTGAAGGATCTATTTTACATTTTCGGCACGCCGCTTTATATACACAGTGATAGAGATACCTCGTTTATGTCTGAAGAATTGCGGCAATTCTTAACGTCTCTTAGCGTAGCCTGTAGTCGTACGACGCCTTATAATCCGCAAGGTAACGGGCAAATAGAGCGTCTCAATGGTACCTTATGGAAGACTATCCAATTATGCTTGCGTTCTAGAAGCCTACCTACTGAAGATTGGGAGCAAGTACTAACAGTAGCCTTACATGCTATTCGGTCGCTCCTTTGCACGTCAACCAACGATACGCCTCATGAAAGATTGTTCCTGCATCCGCGTCGATCTTCGAATGGGGAATCTTTACCAATATGGCTCGTGCCCAGGCCCCATCCTAATGAAAAAAAATGTACGAAACAAAACTGATCCGTATGTTGAAGAAGTGGAACTTCTACAAAGTAATCCTAACTATTCCTTCGTAAGAACACAAGAGGGTGACGTGAAACCATTATCTCAAATAGACAACTAGCACCACTCCGAATTCCTGAGCCGGAGTTTTCCGGATCAGCTTCCGAAGACGATGAGTTGGAGATGCTAGATGCCGAATCAACGCCATCTGTTGGCTCACAGGAGTCCGAGGCTGAGCCTGCGCCCGAGATGCCGCGTAGATCGGTGTATTCTCATATCAGCTGTCTATTACTATTGTCACGTATATATTCCAATGTAACATTTTATGTTAATTAAAGCCTTGTTTCCTGAGGTATTGTCGTATATTATGTATCAATCGTAATGCAATAGTGCTGCGTATTTTTAAATTGGTTTGGGTAATACATCAATTGTGAAGTAAATATGGAATTCACTTGACAGTAACATTGACAATACTAATCTATTTATTTATTGAAGAAATTCAACAGCGTTTACATTAAAATTATAAACTCATCATAAATATACATTACACATAGCCAATAACAGAACTCCAAAAAATCTACGTCTAACAGTTTACTCTGCCGATATTGACGGCGTAAGATTTTTCTCCAATTTAGAGACTTTATCCTTAGGTTAATTATTGGTGAAACGTAAAATGAGTTTACTCAAGAGTAATTAACGATTTATTATTGGAATAAGAACTAAAATACGTTGGTGAAAACAACCCTAAATCGTTAGATTTAGTTTATACTGGGTTAGCCACTCTCGTGTAAATTGATTGTTGGTGAAATCCTTAAGTGGAAAAAACTTTAAATTTTACATTGAGAATATTGAGCCTAATTTTTTTTTGTTAAAAACCTAGTAACGGACCTTATTAACCAATTGTATTTCTACTTATCTGATTGTTCACGTCCATATTAGTACATGCCATAATATTTTTTTTATAATTTTGTTATTCATATTTTTTTTAGGAAAATATTATTTCTGCAACAGGTGCAACATACACATTTTAACCTACTCGGTCATCCGTTTAGTTTTTTCACTCAACACTAACACTAAAATAATTTGAGTGTCCCATGACCCCGGTCCGCTCCGGCGCTGCAAGATCTGCGCTCCGCGCGTCCGGCTTTGATATACACTCAAGGGGTAAGGGAAGCAGGACCACTTGGAGACCACGTGGTTGACATGTTCGTTTCTGTGACAGTTCTGAACTCCATGAAAGCGTTGAGCATGATATATTGTGTTAAACAATAGTGATTGATATCTTATGAATATTGTGACATACAATTGTTATATAAGATAATGATAAATGAAATATTTACATGTGTCATCAATCATCATAAAATTTGTGAAATTGAATGGTAATTATGGATTTTACAATATATGGCAACTAAAATTTATCGGTAATGTCATTGTTTGCGAATAATACTATGAAAAATAACAGTTACTGTTTTAAAATACTTACGATATACAAAATTACATCTGATATATGTCTGTTATGGCAACTGAAATTAGCAAAAGTGAAATTATGAAATACGGTGGTCCCGTTCCCACAAAGTAACATAAAAAGTCAGTTTTCTGGCTCTTGCATGCCGGCAAAGGTTCTAGCAGCTGCTCTTACTAATTACTTTGTTTGTTCCTCTCTGGTTAGCTTGGTTCATGTGATCGAACTTTATTTAAAGGTTTTCAATAGACACGACGATGAGAACATTACTTAACTTTACAAATTGACGGTAGACTTCTTAAAACCCAACCTGTTTTTTTAGGATTCCGTAACCAAATGAGAACCCTATTACTACCTAAGCCTCTTTTGTCTGAATGTCTGCCCGTCTGCGTGTCTGACACAGGGTTCTTACTTTAACCATAATTTTCACAAAATGTTAAATGACTATGCAAGAAACATGGTTGTTCGATGTGTTTTGCTTAAAGGGGTACGAAACCCTTCGTACGCGAGTCCGACGCGAAATTGGCCTATTGTACTATTATTTCTAAAGAGTGCGATATAGATTACAGTAAAAAATATTTTTCTCAAACATGCAATGAAATGTTGTCATTACGTGAGTTAAAACAGGCTTCAAAGTATCTCGTTTCGGTCGGAGCAACCTGAGAGAACTGTAAAGGAATTTCATACAAAATTGAAGGCCTAGGCCGGGAAGTAATTTTTTTTTAATTTTTATTTAAACATGGCGTCTGTGTTATGAGCAGGCTAAACAGTTGAACTATATTTTTTTCTAGTGGCTGCATGGTTATCGGACCAAGAATATCCGCGTTGATGCCTATTACACGCGAACTGCTATTAAGAACACAAATCTGTATACACTCGGGTGCAAAGAAATCGGACCACCCCAGCATTTTTAGTATTTTTCCGTTTTCTATTAAAACTGTAAGCTCGACCGTAACAATTTACGTGATAGATAATTTTCTGCCCTATCAAATGACACCAATATTCAAGGGCGGGAATGGATATTGTGCAAAATGTGGGCGTGGAAATCGCCCCCCTCCAACTGCGTCGTTAACTCATGCACTAATTGGCCACTTATCATTAGGCATAAAACCAGTAATTATCATTGTTTATGCATCATTCGTAATTGATACGTCTTCCTGAACACTGCTCTCATCGACTCGACCCTGAAAAACTGAAGAAACATGGATACTACCCCAAATGAAGCCGCCCAAGCAGTTGTCCTGTTGCAGAGTGGGGTTAGTCAACGTGAAGTGGCTCGACAACTGAACCTATGGAAGTCATCAGTTCAACGTGTGTACCAGAGCTTCCGCGAAGATCAGACGTTCTCCAGAAGACCCGGAACAGGCAGAACTCGCAGTACTTCAGAGAGAGATGACCGTTTTATCGCTGTTTCCTCGCTACGAAATCGTCGATTGAATGCTGTTCAGCTTCAGCAGAAGCTCCGAGAGACGCGGAATGTGTCTATCAGCCGATGGACTGTCAGAAGAAGACTGAAAGAGAAGGAATTGACAGCTCACAGGGCTGCCAATGGCCCAAAACTTACCCCAGGACATCGTTGTGCGCGACGTGTCTTCGCTCGAGAACATGAAGATTGGACCCTTCAGCAATGGAGGTCCGTACTTTTCTCTGACGAGTGCAGGATAACTTTGTTCGGTAATGATGGACGAGCACGAGTTTACGGGAGGCCTGGGGAGCGGTTTTCTCAATGCTGCATCGAGGAACGTGTTGCCTATGGTGGCGGGTCAATCATGATCTGGGCTGACATTTCTCTGGAAGCGAAGACGGACATTGTGTTCATCACAGAGCCAGGTAAAAGGCGGTTTGACTGCTCCTCGATACGTAGAGGAAATCCTGGCTGATCATGTGGTTCCATTTAAGGGTTTTATCGGCGATGACTTCATCCTCATGCAAGATAACGCACGGCCGCATACAGCCCGGACCACTACGGACTACCTGGAGGAGGTGGGCATCAGCGTTATAGAGTGGCCAGCACGAAGTCCTGACCTGAACCCGATCGAGCACATTTGGGACGAGCTGAAAAGAAGAATCCGAGCCAGAAATCCCGTCCTGAAATTTTATTGGAGCTTAGGTATGCGATCGAAGAAGAATGGGCGGGCATCCCTCAAGATACCATAAGAAAATTAATAAGGTCGATGAAAAACCGTATGACGGCCTGTCGTAGGGCTAGAGGAGGCAATACACGATATTAAATTGCTGAAAATTGTTTTAATTTTTCCTCGATTTCCTTAGAACCACAGTTTTCCCCTTAGGCAAAAGTTTTACTCCAGTACGCATTTTTAGGGCGGTTACGTTCTAAGCCCTGAAAATCTGAAAGTATTGGCCGCACACCTTCGGAAATCAGATGAATGTATAGAGGAAAAGCTTACCATTCATATGGTATATAATATATTTTCACCCTTCCAGTTTTTACAGATATTGGAAAATTGATAAAAATGCTGGGGTGGTCAGATTTCTTTGCACCCGAGTGTAGTTCATAAATATCTATACTATTATAAAGTTGTAAAAATTAAATGTCTGTACATTGAAGATATTTTCAAAAAAATGATAGTTACGGACTATTTGGAGGTCGCTAAAACGAAAAAATATTTTTATTGGATTTTATGTATGTTTGTGTGTTTGTATGTGTCGTTGTGGCTTCATCACGCAAAATCGGCTGAACAGATTTCCACAATTTTTGGTACACGGGTAGCTGGGTATCTCCAGATGGTTATAGGACACTTTTTACCCGACTACGCTGAAGAAAAAAAGAGGGGTTATGTTTTTTATCCTCCGCGAACGAAGTTGCGGGCGTCTTCTAGTTAATGAATACATTTATGTAAGTCACCAGAGACCATAGACAATATTTAAAATCCTCTGCATTTATTTTAGAAGTTAAGATTCTTATTACAAATGTTGTGAATAGCGGCCCTAATAGGGTCTACTCTAACGCTACACACGCGAAATACGGACGACTTCCGTAAAAAAAAAAAACATTATGAAGGGATTGAAGGGAAAATTTCAAAAACTTTTGTCGTGTAGTTTTTTCAGTGGTGTATTTTTTTATTACATTGTATATGTTTGAGAAAAGCACTATACATGCCTCTGGCCGTGAAAAGTGCTTGCTGGCTTCGTATCACTATCCGGCCTCCCTACGGTCGGCCGTCTATACCTACTCACCCGTCAAGCCCTTCATTCCCGGCGTCTGCAGTAATGTACTATTTGTAGATCGAATCCACTTAGCTTTGTACCCGATGAACATACTCATTATCTCCATTGTTAACTGTGGCCATAACTGCCACTTCAAAATGTAAGGCGTTGTAAGTAAGTGCCAATGACTTTTACACTAAATTAGTCTTTAAGTCAAATTAAATAAGATTTACTCTGAAACAAAAAGAACACAGACGTTGATCACTTCATCGGTATCCTAAGCTTCGATACGAACTTCACTGCTCTTTAACTTACGAAGTGACCAACATCTGTGTTAAACAAAAAGATTTAAGAGTAAACCATATTTCTTTGGACTTAAAGACTAATTTAGTGTAAAAGTCATTGGCACTTACAACGCCTTAAATTTCGAAGTGGCAGTTGTGGCCACAGTTAACAATGCATATAATGAGTATATTGAGTATTGTTCATCGGGTACAAAGCTAAGTGGATTCGCTCTAGAAAAATATTTTTTACTATAGAAGTAGCGATAAATAATAAGTTTGTTCTTTCCAGATATTTCGCCCAACTGAAGCCTTGTAACTACTGAACCCCAAATTAAAACCATCGCAAGACTTGTGTGTGAAGCTATTGCATTAAACCAGAGCATGGTACCGGCTCTTCCAACGATAAGAAGCTCAGATAGTGTCTGTGAAGATTGCGAGGAGAGTGAGACCATGTAAGATATTGTTGGTTTCGCCGTAAAAATAACATTGATCCTACGTTGGAGTTACTATGCGAATGAACAGGTCATATATACAAAATGTGGTGTTTTATATGCTTAATATTAATAATATTATAATGTGTCATGTTTTAGTAAAAGTTGGTGACGGAAATCGTGTATCAAGTCAAACTTTTAAAATAACTTGATTTACGTATGCTGGTTTATGCGTTGCTAGCTTTTATAACTATTACATTAATTAGTCTTTAGACATAATTTTGAGCGAAAATTTTCTAGAATAATTTAAATAATTGATTCGTTGGTTTTAGATTTATTTTTGTCATATTTATAATTAAGGGTCTAGTCGTATATACATACCTATACATATTTAATCGATTGGCTTGAAAAACTGATAATCCCTTTCGGGTAATTTTAATTCTTGATACACATTTTAAATGAGATTATGCAAAACTAAGATATATTTAGTACATCAATTAAATGTGCTAGTAGTACAAACAATACATCTAGAATCGAGATAAAAAGCGAATCAAATATCCTAGTATATGGGCATTTTTTAAAATTGTACGCCCCCTGCCCCCCCCCCCCCCAATCTCAGATTATGGACGTTTTGGGTTCGTTATGCTCAGAATCAAGAGTACTATCGATTTTAATAATTACAAAAATGTGTCCGAAAAAATACTACTGACGACCTGGTTTTTCAAATTTTACATGAAAGACTACATTTACAACCAGTTTATCGTTACAAACAATGAGGTCGAAATAAAAGTAACATAATAAAACTTTTAAAAATACGTTTCAATTTTCTTAATTTCATTTTTTATTGTCATATAATTCTTATTTAAGTGACATTAAAGCATTTCTTTAATTGTGAGAAAGTTAAGTAAAACGTCCCACTTTGTCGATTCTAGTTACGGAGTTACGGGCAGTTTAGTGAAATATGGCAAAACCTGCCGAAAATCGACTTTCAATGAAAACTGATAGAACATACTGTAATAAACCTATGATTCTGATTTCGACCCATAAATTACCAATTTAAGCACCTTTTTAAGGCCTCAAAGTTTAGTGCCCAGCGTCCCACTTTGTCGAATAACTAAAAGAATCGTCGATATCATATTTGTGCCTGTTATAGGGAAAAAATTCTACTTTGTCGATATATAGTTATGAGTAGTTTGTAATATAACAAAGCATAAGCTATCTTTTGGTGAAAAAAATATGTCACTAAGTGCTATAGTTATTTTTTAAAAGTTCTTCAAACTTGTTAAAGTAAAAAAGCAACAGTTGAGAAAACGTTGGTTAAAGTTTGGGACCGCAAAAAACACACTTGGACTTTGAAGTTATGGAGTTATGAGTAGTTTGTAATATAACAAAGCATAAGCTATCTTTCGGTGAAAAAATTATGTCTCTAAATGCTATAGTAATTTTTATTTAATTCTTCAAACTTGCAAAAGTGAAAAAGGGACAATTGAGAAAACGTTCGTTAAAGCTTGGGACGGCAAAAAACACACTTGTACTTTGAAGTTATGGAGGGATTGGTATTAAATTGTTTGCCATACTTTATGGATTTTAAATTAGGTACCTAGTCAAAATCATCTATACATATAAAACTCTTGCGTTACTGATACTGACCTATTGACAGACAACGCACAGCCTAAACTAAAATAAGCATGAAATTTGGAACGTATATTCTTTATAGTACGTGGACGTGTACTAAGAAAGGATTTTTCGAAATTCAACCCTTAAGGGTGTGAAATAGGGGTTGAACCGCTGTATGGAAATCGTTCATTTGGAAAGTTATACACTTGAATCTTTGTATAAAAGTTTCTTACTAAAAAACAAAACAAATGATTAAACGTTGCTTTAAAAAATCACCCCTAAGGGGGATAAAAAAGAGTTGAAAGTTTATATGGGAAACATGTCGTTTTTAAAGCAAGACGCTTAAAACTTCGGTCACGAGCTCCTAATGTACAGTGAAAAAGGTATATAAAGGTATTTTTGAAAATTAAACACATAATGGGGTTAAATTTGGGTTGAAAGTATGTATGGAAAACCTGTAATCAATTGATTAACTGTTATAATATTTCGCGTATAGACTCAAATTTAAAATAAAGAAAACAAATTTAAGCATTTTTCAAAATCCATCTTGTAACGGGGTTAAATTTGGGTTGAAAGTATCTTTTGAAAACCTGTAATTAATAAAGTAACTGTTATAACATTTCGCGTATACTCTTCATTCAAAAATAAAAAAAATCTTTTCCAATCATAAATTGGGGTTGAAATATGGTATGGAAAACCTGTAATTATTTGAGTAACTGTTATAATAATTCGCGCATAGACTCTTCATTTAAAACTAAGAAAACTTATTTCAGCATTTTTGGAAATTCATCCCCTAACGGGGTTAAATTGGGGTTGAAATTTTGTACGGAAAACCTGTAATTAATTGAGTAAATGTTTTAATATTTCTCACATAGACTTAATTAAAAAACAAAAGAAAATTAATTTCAGCATTTTAGGAAATACATCCCTTAAAGGTGTGAAATAAGGGGTAACAGTCTGAGACGAAAGTACAATGGCGCATAAAGGATGTTTTGAAACGTTAAATAGAACTTTGAATGACATTAGAGGGCACGATGGTATGATGGGTGGAGTCACTGTCACTATGTTGTTAGCTGGGCACTTCCATCAGACTCTGCCCATAGTTCCTATAATAATTATAGACATGTTGTGACTGAAACTATATCTAATTAGTAGCTATTATATTTATAACGTTAAAAACCGCCATCTACGAAACGTCACATCCGCTTAATTATGAATACCACGTAATAAAGTACCTAAGTAATTTAAAATATTGTACTAATTCAAATAAAATTGTATTCGAATACTCACTTCATGGTGCATCACAGTTCTCGGCACTATACAACACAAGCCACTCCGCAACTAATATCATAACCAACTTCAGCGGTAGCTCACCTCGCACTGGCACGGCCGTCGCCGCTTGCGCTGCGCGTATAGCCGACGTAGGCACCTACCCACGTTGGCTTTACACAGAGCACTTAGCGGCGGCAGTGCCTTTGATGTCGCTGACGCGGCGGCGACATAAAAGATGCGTTGCGTTCGATTCGTTTGCTACGTCTTATAGGTTCAATACGTATAAAATATTTGGTTTTTAATTATACTGTTTTTGATTCGGCGGAATTATCGATAACAAAGCCTATTACCGATAGATATAAAATGACATTTATATAAATACTAACTCGAAAAACATTACACCTATGTTTTAAAAGCTGATTTTATACTTGTAGTAATTTTTTAGCGTATGGACCAACAACCCGTCAAAGTGGGACCCTAAACTTGAGTCGGAAATAAATTCCGTTCAAATTCCGTAAAAAAAGATCCCTTTATCTCATACATAAAATGGGATAAATATACCAAACACATACATTTCACTGAACGAGCACTAAAGTTTAGTAAATCGACAAAGTGGGACGCTCCCTATAGAAAATCACTAATCTTTATAATGCATAAACAAGTACTTAGAATTTGATATTAATACTTTTTATGCTTGATAAGTGTGTTTTTTAAGTAATCTTATGTTACATATTAAAATACACATGTCTTTTGTATTTTTTTATGCTGTACTGTTCAATTCATTTTTTTATTAACTTTTTGACATAATAACTAACTAAAGGGATCCATAGCATTATTTCTGTCTTTTTTAGCATGATAATACATTTATAAATACAACTTTAATGATAAATCTGCGTGTCGTGTTTTAAATATAGAAAATAAACCCATATTCAGGATTGACATATTTTCGTTCTGTTTATGTTCAAGACTCCGTAACATTCAAACTACTAAGGTTACATATATGATTTTAACTAATTTGAAATCGTTTAAGTATGCCAATTCATTTGATACTAACCACTCCATAACTTCAAAGTACAAGTGTGTTTTTGGCCGTCCCAAACTTTAACCAACGTTTTCTCAATTCCCGCTTTTTCACTTTTGCAAATTTGAAGAATTAAAAAAAAATAACTATAGCACCTTGAGACATATATCTTTCACCAAAAGATAGCGTATGATCTGTAGTATTAGGAACTATTCATAACTCCATATCGACAAAGTGGGACCTTTTCCCAAAAACTGTCACAATTTTTAAACGGAAGTATGTCCTCGCTAAAGGTTGAATAAATAATAAATCAATAAATATTTCAGGACAATTTTACACAAATCGAACTAGTCCCATAGTAAGCTCAATAAGGCTTGTGTTATGGGTACTAGACGACGATATATTTAATAGATATATTTACTTATATATATATACATAGAAAACATCCAAGACTCGGGAACAAATATTTATGCTAACCACACAAATATTTGTCCTTACCGGTATTTAAACCCAGGACCTTCAGCTTCGCAGGCAACGTTACTCCCGCTTAGCCAAACTGGTCTGATGCTGATTCCTATACGCATTCTTCGCCTTTGCAATAAGGTGAAAAAATATATAGCTACAGTGTACATGTTCACTTTTTTTATTATCTCTATTCTAACACAATAATGTGCCTCCTCTATGTACAATGGATTTAATATTGGAAAATGAACTGTGAATGTAATATTACGCCATTCATGAATGACATACTTTTTGCGCAAGGGACTGAGTGAGAACTATGAAAACATGTAATTTATAATTTCCAGCGGGCTTTCTTGCTTTTTCATTCTTGGATGTAGGCTATATTAGAAGCTATTCAATACATAGACACATATTAAAAATTGAATGTAATCACATTGATATAAAATGTATTTATTTTCATAATTAAACGTGAAAATCTTATAGCATATACATATACAGTAAGAAATAGTAATCTGACAAATTTCACATCCCGTTACCCTTGTGGTGTGAGGCAAAATTTAATGTATGTGTGTAACGAGAAGTGCGATAGTTTTTAAATAATACCTGTAATATGGCTAGTCAGCCGTTGCCGGACAAACATCTTTATAAATAGCTGCAATAATGTACATCACATTAAACTGTAACAAGTTTCAAGGTTCGAAGATCATCTTTAAACCAGATGTATTCTTATCTTACGACTTTTGGTTTCAAATTTAAACACTAACTTTATATATTTTATTTGAGTCACCCCTGGATTTTATGCTAGCCAGACTATATCAAACATTATGACAGTAGTTACAGTTTAAACAAGATATAAGAACATGTTACCTATACCTTTTCAAAGCCCAGTCCAATGTCAAAAATTGAATCTATAAAAATTTTACCTAGATAATTATTTTTAGGCCAGTCGTTCATTCAAATAACAAGATAGTGACGACAGACATACAATTTAATGTGTGATGCTTACATGTCGCGTCTCTATTATGTTCCCTTAACGGGTGCGCCAAAGTTCACATATTTTTCAACCCCGATTATTGGAACTCCGAAAATGTTTCGCATACAATTCTCCATTACAATAGTCACTATTACTACCGAGCATAACTCCGAACCACTTAAAACCATAATGTCAGTTATCATAAATATCACTAATACTACTTTTTAGGGTTCCGTAGCCAAAATGGCAAAAACGGAACCCTTAAGTTTCGCCGTGTCCGTCCGTCCGTCCATATGTCACAGGCATTTTACTCAAAACTACTAATGTATATTGGTGAAATTTTGAGGATAGGTTTCTGGTATAAGCCGCTACTTAGTTGGATAGTTAAATAATAATAAAATATATTTGTAGATGGGCCACTCCATACATGTAACCGAAACTAAAATATTTTGTTTAGCAAATATCAATTTTCGGAAATAATCGCTCCAAAAGTTGCATAAACTGTGTCCCGCACCCCCCACCTCCTATTTTGTAAACGGTATATCCAAAAAATATGAAAACAATTACAAAGATAAAGCTTATTAAATACTTTCAAGGAAAATGGTTTTCAACATGATCGAATTTACTGTTTTTGAGTTATTGCCAAATAACTGCGCTTCTCAGCAATAGGACGTAAGTGCCGGGGAGATACGCACTTTTGCTAGTTCATTTTTTTGTATAAACGGCTGCGGAACCTTTCGCTGAGCATGGTCCGAGATGCTCTTGGCCGGTTTTTACTATCATACATTTATTTATCATAACTGTTTTTGATACTATTTTACACTGTGATACATTTTTTAAGCAGACTGGTTCGTAGTCATAAACTGCACAACCATATATTTTTAAGCAGAGTTATTTGTATCCATAAACTTCACTATCATACAGTTAATAAACTGACTTGTTTTTACTTTTAAATGTCAACATCATAATGTTTATTTCGCCAACATTGATTTGACATTGACATGCCGTGAAAAATAATTTGACTTATTGGAAAGTCAATGTGGATAAAATACCTACCGCGGAATGCCGATGACCCCGCCGTCAATGGGCGGAGTAATGACCATCTATTGAATGTTATTACAACAAACATAAGCCACAATAGATATAATAAAGTAACAAAAAACAAACACTTCGTTTACAAATCAATTTTAAATGAATTTCACCCTCAATCTTTTTATGACTTTTGATCGTAATAAAGGGTGTACACATACATTTGCTTACGCTGAGTAAATACGTTCCGTTTTTGGCGTATTATTGTTTAGACTACTTAATAATTATTTAATATCTCTTTCATTAACCATAATTTTATCTTATTTATTTCCCCTTAAGGCAGGTCCGACTTGGGTTAGGTTATGTACGACGACGTGTGAAACTAGGACGAGTGTTAGGTTGAACTGCGACCCTAACTAGCGAGCGAAGCGAGCGAGCCGCTGAGGTCTATATCGAGTCTTGCCTTTTGTACATTACAATTTCTCACTCACTATTTAACGTTATTGCAGCCGGCCGCGTTGCGACGAACGTGGCGTCAGTGTAGGACTGCCATCTTGATGATTGCCGAACCCGGACAAAAACTTTAAAATACCCGAATATTTGGAGTAGATGACATTTATCCACGGACGTGTTAGATCTAGTTCGATAGTCCCGGCAACTTGTAAAAAACCTCCCGGACGTCCTCAAAACTATGACAAATCCGGGGAAACCCGGACGGATGGCAATCCTACGTCAGTGCAATACGATAGGTACCCTCAATGATTAATGTTAATAACAATACAAACGTAATCCGTGTAAAAGATCTCGAGACCAACAATCTTAATACACACAAGTAGACTCCATACCTTTTTTAATGTTATGATTTACATCATCATCATCATCCTAGCCTTTTTCCCATGTCGTTTGGGGTCGGCTCTCCGTATCGTTTCGCGCCATTCTTCTCTATTTTGTGTCATATCAGGGCTTACGCCTATCGTCTTCATATCTTTTATAATTGTGCTAATCCAAGTCGTAGGGGGGCGACCTCGGCCTCTCTTACCCTCCTCAATGTGGTTTAGCGCCCTCTTAGTCATGTGTTCGTCGTCCCTACGCATCACATGGCCGTACCACCTCAGTCGACTCTCGCGCATCTTTTCTTGGACTCAACCTTGAATGTGCCATGGATGTAATCATTCCGAACCCTATCCATTCGCGTTACGCCCCCAGCCCACAGCATACGCATTTCTGTACAATGTACCTTATGCACATCTTGCTTGCGCGTCGGCCAGCATTCTGCTCCATACAGAAGGGCAGTGTTAAGGGCAATGTTATGATTTACAGTGTTTGATTAAAAGAAATATTAAAACAAGTATTACTAATAAAAACCCATGAGGAAAAACTGTATCGATGTTTAAATTGACAAGTTTTTTGGAATTCTGAATGAAAGAAATATGAAAATCAGCCTTATGAGTACAAACACAATCTTAGTGACGACATTATGAATTACGATGTTCTAAAAACTGTCTGTTGTGAACTCGGTTGGCAGTAGTACACATTTATGACGGACAAAATTATGAGTAAAAGTTTCGGAAGAGATGATTCTGGCTACAAATCGGTAGAAGAAGAAAATTTCGGAGGATACATTTTATGTGAGTCAATATGGACCCTGCCTTGGCACATTCGCCAGCATAATAATACAGCTAGTTATAATAAAAACCTTGTATACTTTATACACTTAACTTCGTTTGACAGATCAAAGTATAATCAAGTCTTTCAATTCCGACACCCCGCGGCCTACTAAGGTTTCCATGTCCAACAATAGCAGGTAATGTGGCCTGTTTAACCTTTGATTAGTGATTAGTGCGTGCTCATACATTTGCCACTAAACGAAATTAGGAAATCTATACTACTAGGAAACTAGGTACCTAGAACTAGGTACAGATCACTTATCAAAGTGTAAACATGCCTTTATGCCGACTTAGCTTTGTCAGCCATTCGTTTACAGGGAGCAGCAGGCTTTCACCATAAATACCGAAAATGAATGTGTTTATAAACGACTGGCCTTGTCTTATCAGATTATATTTCAGTAGGTATTGTAGTATTATATATTTATCGATTTATATTCTTTGTTTTATCTGTAATGCACTTCTCAAAAATGTTTTAGTTATACTTATTAAATTTACGTATCTATGACTTGCACATTATAATGGTCGCTTTTGATTCTCTGTGGTGTTGCCAGGATTTAATGTTGTTTTGATACTGTTATAAGCTTACGTTGATAATAATTTAATATAATGTCTATAAAGTAGTTAGTGGTATGTTTTATAAAAAAATATTCAAATTAGAATTGTTTTGTGAACCAGTTACACGATGGCTTGGCAACATCAGAAAAAGTCACTAGTTTTTTTAAAATAACCTGAGTACAAATTATTTCTATTCATCACAATGAATTTTAATCCTTATTAAAACTATCTTTAAGATGTAGTTAGATTATTTATAATTTTGCCATATGTAACTTTTGCCTCAACATACTATTTTTCGTACATCCACAGTTCAGTATTAAGTTCACAACTTTAGTAATTTAAGTGTTTAGTTTTATTTTGTGAGTTAATTTTAAATTTAATCGCGATATTTTGTTAAGAAGTTATACCAAAAAAGGATTATGGTACATTTTACTTTCGCTTTTGCGCCCTTAAATTTATTGTGGAAATTAATTCAAGAGAAGGAAAAGAGTCTCATAATCAATAACTTTATAGTATTTGGAAGTTGAAGTCATAGTCTAAGTACTATTATTAAGATAAACTAATTTAGTCGCTCTTATTGGGCGCACAGTGTATTATAAACATTGTCTGTTATATGGATAAGATTTAAGGCAACCTCAGTATTAGCTACAAAATTGATAGACAATGACGAGGCTAATAGTGAACTGTGAAAGTTTAACGCAATTGCCTATAGGATCTGTGACTCAATATTTCTGTGTGATTCTAATCGATACAATTCGTGACTTTACTTGTTCACAAGGAAGGTTAATGTACCAACATAGACGAAACCGCTAAATGTATTAAGACCAAGGCTACCACAAGATTGCGCCGTACTCGCCAAACGGTTTGCATCCCATCGGACTCATCGGACCCATGTTACGTCCCTTTCGTTTGACATAGAAAACAAACAACGATGCAACACGAATATTTGACGATACGGTGCAGTGATAAGTATGCCGACAGCGCTACGAGTATAGCGCGGCCACTATTCATGCGAATACATATACGCCCTTTCCGTTAGGTGTAAATGTTTAGAAGCATTGTAGCCTTTGTATAGAATATTTACGTCATAATCTCAGATTTGTTCTTATAAGACTAGTCTCCGAGAAATGAAACACCTATTAGTTTCGTTTTTTTTTTTACTAATTTTATAAACCAATGATAAATTCATGCAAGAATGAAATTACCTTCTGACGATTTGGTATTAAAAATTTTTTTGGTTGTTCAGACTAAGCAGTTACTCGTGCATGTCGCCCACTGTCACGCACTCAATATATACGAATTTTGCAGATTTTCTACTAAGTGTTATATACTATCCGTTAGCTCAACTAATAAGTTTTTCCACTTAATTGTTCTATTTGATTATCGGCTTGGCGAGTAATATTTGTATTCGATTGAGAATTTATCTCTAGATGTTTATAACGTTAAGAGCTCTCGGGATCGGGATTGTCCTAGCAAATGTGATTTTGACCAAGAGGCCTAAACAGTGAAACAAACAATACCACAAATCCGGTTTTTTAAGAGTCCGCAGCAAGCTCGACCGTATTTCACCTTCCCATACAAACGGAGTTTCGTTCTCATTTTAAAACTACGTGTTGGATTGTAGCAAAACTTTACATATACAATGACATGAGGTATTTCTAGGCCGGAAATTAGTTTATATGGCTCCAGTTTATAAAACAAACGAAATCAGTTTTGTATGAAAAACTTAAATTCACTGTAGTTTTTTTACTATGGTATCTGAAGCTACATAAATTAATAACTGGCCTGCATATACCTTAACTTATTCTAAGTAGAAAGTTTCAGAGCAAAATAGCCAGCCGTTTTAAAATGAGAGCGTAGCTACGTTTGTATGGAGAACCGAGCTTTCTGCGGACTCTTAACCGTCAGATTATTGTAACAAAAAAAATATTAATATAAAATAGATGTCTACCTTTTTTATTGTACTGGTGAGTTTTGAAATCACTGCACGATAAAGCCTAGAGGCTAGGTTTAAGGGCTTAAGGTGCATTCCACCAGAACGTCTACTTTGTCGGGTACGTGACGGCTATGACAGCTACCTTAAGAACACATAAAAAGTCCAAGAATTCACTACCAATACGAAATCCAAGTTATAAAATATTGACATACCAAAAATTCGCTTCCTAACTTTCTTAGAAGTATGAAAAAAATTTCGTCACGTACCCGACATTCTGGTCGAGAGCACCTTCACCTTATTTGACGTAGTATAGTATCACGCGATCCCGAGGTGCTACAGCTAAGGTTAGTACTAATATCGGAGCCTCAGTTTACCTAGAAAAAACAACACTTATATCGGGTGACAGTATCGATTATAATATTCGAGCTTCAATGTCAAAGATTCTTAATTTATACCTGATTAAATGTTTTACTGTTGTATAGTATTGGGATGTATGTAATGTTACTTCAATCAGCAAAATTCAGGTAATCAAACGAAATACTGTAGATACACAACAGTAAGATCGACATTCTAGAAACATCTTTACTTAACTTACTCATACTTCCTATATTACTTGCAATTTCTTGCGCAATAGTAACTTAAAAGAAAACATGATCATAAACTACCCGTGTTTTTTTTCTTAATTAAACTACAGGGTATTTTCTGATCAATGATTATAAGCTTATCTTTCATTAAGTTGTTTTCTCATACTTTAGAATGTAATTAGAACGTATTTGATAATAAATAATTTGCTGGCATATCTTTCATCTTAAGACTTATCGTTATATTTTAAATAGTTTACAATATACAAGGCGATGTTGCGATAAATTTCCGCACCAATATAGTTCAAATTTGAAATCAATGTGCTCAAAATTCGTCTACTTCATGAAAGTGTTTAAACCAGCTTAGTGCACTGGGGTCCATCGACTATAACAATGTGTTGTGAGTGAAATAGCAGTACCCATATTTTACATTTCTTTAATGATGTCAATATAACAATGTTCTAAAAAGATTGTGCCTAAATATCTAAAACTAACATCGCTGCGGCCAAAGCTAGTGCATCGGTGTATTCGTTCCGTTTCTACGATAGTTTAGTATTCGTAAGAGAGGCCGCGCATTTCTCGCAGATATGTTACGGTCTGTGCCTTGTCCACTGTAGCAGACAGGACATTGCTCGGGCCAGATCATGTTATCCACCAACAACTGAATTCTCATAGCAATATGAAACATAGATGTCGTAGTAGGTATTTAATCGTTACCTTGTATCATCTTGTGTCCTACTTATAGTGTCTCTAAGGATATGTATATATGTGTATTAGTCTTGTAAGCATTTCTCAAAAAGTGTACAAAATTTGCTTATAATTACATGTCAGCAAAATTTGATTTAGCTACTTAGAGCTTCGGTGCCAATTTCTTAGCTGTGCATAATGTATATAATTTACATTTTATATAATGAATTGGGAACATTAAATTTCCCAGAGGTGTATGCACATCGGTTGTTTCAAGCTAGATCATGTTATTTGGACTCGTAATGTATAAACAGTTTATTCAAGTTGGATAGTTTTTTAGAACTTCGATTTTACATTTGTGCAGTTTGCACGGCCATATATTTCTTTACTTTAGTCTATATAGATTGGTAAACCGATTAAAATAGGTCATGACATTGAAAGCTAACTTTTATTTTTAAGAGTCCGCAGCAAGCTCGGCCGAATTTCACCTTCCCATACAAACGGAGTTTCGTTCTCATTTTAAAACTACGTGTTGGATTGTAACAAAACTTTACATATACAATGACATGAGGTATTTCTAGGCCGGAAATTAGTTTATATGGCTCCAGTTTATAAAACAAACGAAATACAGTAAAAATAAGTTTTGTATGAAAAACTTAAATTCGCTGTATTTTTTTTACTGTGGTAAGTGAAGCTACAGAAACTAATTACAGGCCTGCATATACCTTAACTTGTTCTAAGTACAAAGTTTCAGAGCAAAATAGCCAGTCATTTTAAAATGAGAGCGTAACTACGTTTGTATGGAGAACCGAGCTTGCTGCGGACTCTTAACACGCTTTTATTAGGTCGTCCTGTATGGACTGTATGTAATTAACTATGTAATGGAATCTAAAGTAACTAATTTAACCATCTTCCAAGTATCGTAGCGTTATGAAAATTGGCAGCTGTATGTAGTTCTGATTACAATAAAATAATATGGTACTGTCGAACTGATCTGATGATGGAGCCGGAAGATATGAACTGGAACGTCACGATGGAACATCGTATCATAGCTGTGTTTAGATTTGTTAGAAAAGTCTTATAAAGCGTGTTTTTCTAATGTTTTTTAAACTATTAATTTATTAAATACGTATCTCTATTAAATAATAAACACCACTATCGGGAAAAGATACAATATGCATACCTCGGACAAACTTAACGTTCCCAATTCGTTAATAAGCTTTACTTATTCTCACATGATCAATTGTACTCGTAATTGATGAAACTTGGTGAAAGAAAAGAGTATTAAGAGATGCTATTGTACGTTGATTTTGTACAAGCAGGGAAAAGCTTTATTTTATTGGTAAGTATAGTAACTATCAAATAGACTATAACATCGGAATGGCAAATTATAGCTTTGTTGCGTGAACCACCCCAGGCCAAAAGTATGAAAACAAAGTTGTTGCCTTGTATATTATTGTTCATTGGTAACCAAAAACCTACAATGGATCCCAAATGATAAAAAATACACCCAAAGTATTGAAACATCCTATTAGATAAAAAGAAGTATGAATATGGGGAAGGGGCAGAGAAAACGCAAAGATCTTCTTAATATTTTATATTTACTAATTTACAGAATTATGTACAACTTTTATAAACTCCATCCATCAACTGACATTTTCTGTCATCCGTCAACACAACACATTCCTTATTCCATTATATTCGAACTTACTTTCAGCGTCTAACAGCCAGCATCTTACACTCAGCCTGTATCAATCCCACACTCGGCCATCCTGCACTCATGTCTGTCCCCAGACAATGCAAGCTGTCTGATATGGCGTAGTTCCCGAGATTGTTTTTGATGGAGCTTCTATTTCTTTTTCCGCTACTGTCAGGAATTTGGCTATCACCTTGGATCAGACACTCTCTTGGTCGTCAGATATTGCTGGGGTTAGTCAGAGGCTCTTTGCATCTCTTCATTCTTTGAGGAGTCTGCAGAATTTTTTCTCTCTTCCTACCAAGCTCGGTCTGGCCCTATCCCTCTTACTACCTCTATTAGATCTCAGGAGGGAGCTGCTTGATAGGCTTGAGCGTTTACAAAATATCTGTATTAGATACATATTTGTTCTGCGGAAGTATGACCATGTTCAAATTATCGCGCACAGCTCGGATGGTTGCCGGGTCCGCCGGCGCAGAGACGTCCATATTCTGTCTTTGCTCTTTAAAATACTTTTCAATCCAGCTTCTCCTTACCTCTCTGAGAGATTTAGTTATATTGGCAGTTTGCAGTGAACATGAACATCGCTTGCGGTCAAGCACCAACCTGACTCTTACCATACCATTTAACAAGACGCGAACATATTCCAGGCCTTTCACGGTACACGCGGTTAAGCTGTTCGAACGAACTGCCGTTATCTTTCAGACAGTCGAAGAGTGTACCAGCATCACTCAAGACTAAATTGAAATAAGCTGTGGCTTTCCAATTATTTGTAAAATGTTTCAACACGATTAATATTTATAAAATATTATATAGATATATGTATGTATTTATTTAGTTTTATATATTTTGTACACGGTGTTAGTTTGTCTATCTTCCTTATTTCTTCACTCACTTAGTCCAAGGTTAACTGGAAGAGATCCCTAACAGGGATAAGTTTCCCTTTGTACTTATATATTTTAATAAAGTGTTTACATACAAACATACTATGGACACTTTTTTTCTTGTATGAGGTTCGGATGTGTAAACAATTCTGAGTTTAAGAAGCCCAAAAAATGTATATACTTAAGTTTTTTTTTTATGTATACTTTTTTATTTATTGCTCAGTTACATATATCGCACCTTTTAATTGCTTTTCTACAACATGATTAACTGAAAATATTCATAAGCAGAATTTGGTGTATTTACTTTGTCTTGTCTTGTTATCATTTATACTGTTTGGTTGTTATCAATCATTAGTATAAAAGTGCGTAGAAGAAAAGTAATTTTGCTCACATATGAATTAATTCAAAAAAGTTTGATCTTAGTAGTCAAAGGATCGATCATATTTAATAGGACTATTTATAGAAATCTAAGTAAAAAGTTGATAATATTTGTTTTAAACTTAAATATTTTTTTAATGAAAATAACAGGTTATTATCGTCATCAGCTTGTATCCGTACTTCCGGCCTTCGGTGTATATGGCACTTCCGATGTTACAATCTGTTTTATGCCGACTGTACCAACGTGTTCTTATAGCTCTTTCATGATAAACATTGTAATTACAAGGTATGCTTTATGCGTACAAATCTAAAGTTCACCAATAAAATTCATGAAGGACTTGTGAATTGGACGGTAAAAATCCAAAGTTTCCCCGTGACGCGTGTAAGTGTCACAACTTATTGTAAAGGTGAATTTGTATGTATATTTAGTGACCCAATGGCACGGCGGCTGGTTCCGAGTGCTCCGACAAAGTATTTTGGGAATGTTATGTAAAACCCAACCCTATTTTGCAATTTGGCGTATGTTTAGTAATTTAATTGAAACCATGCAATTATTTTGTTCTTTTTGATAGAGACTATATATAGACGACATATCTGTTATTTCAAACATTTACAGTCCGTGAGCATTTCCATTCTTTATGCAGAGCTGTGAAATCCCCCTCTAGTGAATTCTAGCAATTAAGCTCGGTAAAATGATTGCCGGGTATTATCTGCTCTATATATTTCGTAGTGTCGCGATCTCTATTTTACGAATATATTTGATTTCATCCGGCAGGGGCCGAATCCTATTGTAAGTGCTCACGGACTGCATCGCCGTACTAGATCAATTCTTATTTGTTTATGTAAACCATGCCAAGTGTTCTTGGAAAGGGTTGAAGCATTTTCCATGGGATTAAAAACTCATACCTGGGGGGCGTTTTACAAAAGCTTTGTAACTTGTATTACAAGCGGCTCTTTCCAACGATTATGTATTAAAAAGAGACTTTCACTTGTAATGGAAGTAAAAAGTTTTTGTGAAGTGGGCTCCAAGAGTTTTAAAGAGCTCTAGGATCCTCAGTCGGCGTTTTTACACCTTCGATAATTTTCTCTCGAGCGGTGCCCAAGAGTTCTCAATGTCTGCTCAATTGATTTTAAAACTTTTATTGCGGATTAAAGTGTAATATAAAACTATAGATAAAATGTATAATGCACTGTACTCTTTTCTACATATGTAATTCCTAGTCGACGGTACTTTCAAAGTACACAATATTTTATATTTAGGGAATATACACTTTTAGGTGACCAGTTATAAGATTCGTAATTTTATTTTTAATTAACATACTTTGAAGCATAATGTTGGCACAATTATTGTTCAATTTTGATTAAGAAAGCTCAATGCATCGGCGGCGTTGAGGTGTCAGATTTATACAAGCTTTTGCATAGTAAATCGGCCCTTACATGAAATGGATTCTGGTTTTTTTTGAAGCTCCTCTTATAATGAGGATTATGTGAGATGAGTAAAAACATCCTAATAGACTTACGACTTATTACATAAAGTATTTTTTTACGGGTTTAGTCACGCTTTTTTTCTATTATTATGAAATAAAGCTCCTAGTTTTGATTCGCGTGACCCCAAAAAAAACCTGATCATAAAAAAATAGTAGATTGTTTGACAAGGGGCTAAAATAAGCCATTATGACACGAAGTGATTATTTCGACGAGCTCACGTAGTGAGCGAGGACAAATATATCGGAGTGTCATAATGGCTTTTAGCCACGTGTTAAACACTCTGTTTTTCACTTCGACTGCGAGAAAATAAAAAAGACTTAACATTAAAATTGTATATTTCATGAAAAACTAACAGTACAGTTTGAGCAATTCCATATAAAAGTTTGGCCAATCTGATCAGGTTGGTTTGTATGTTCTTAATTATTCGTAAGAAGTATGTAGCTGGCCGCAATTTTTTTTTTCAGTGTCATAGATATTTGTATGGGATTATATGGCTTTCTTTTAAACCCTAGGGGCTAAATGTACTATTTTAGTCTCGCTTCGCGAAACTAATATGACGTACTTTTTGAGCAGATGGGAAAATAATATTTATTATGTTATGTCACTACTTTCGTGACACCTTTTTAAGTCATAGATCATCAAAATTTAAATATGTGTCGGTGGGTATGTTTAGTGTTCGTAAACAAACAACTTAATTGTCTCGTTTTTGTATCACTTTATTATGTATTTTATTTAATTTTGATTTAATACAATCAATTTCAATGCATATGTTTTGACAAGAATTATTAATATTCAGACGAATAGTAGGCTAATGTAGGACCTGAAAAACATCTGGAGATGTCACTACTTCTTTGTTCTCTACTTGCGATTGTTGTAGTAAGTCGAATCAAAATAAAGAAATTATTTTATTACTCGAAATAAAATCGTGTAATAAATTCCGAAAAAAAAGTATATATCGTAAGTCAAGTATGGATATTGATATATATAATAAGAGATGCTTTCAAAAAAACATAGTCCAATTAATATACCTATTTAGCTGCCTATAGGGCTGATTTACTAGGGAAAAGAATACAGGGATCAGTGTTTTCAGATAGAACCAATACTCAATCCCCGTTGTCAACGACGATTCAATTGGGAACATTAATATTATGATTAAAATAAAATGAATTTGAATTAAGTTTCCCTGAGGTATACATTTTATATTTTTACGTCGTAACATAATCTACGAATAGTTTATTATTATATCGTATCGTGTTTTCGTTATTTTTTATTAAAACCTCGATTTGACATTTGTTCGCTATAAATAACTGTATACATTTTTACTTAGGTTTATATAGTTTAGTAAGAAAATATAAAAAGTCTTGACATTGACAGCATACCTTTTAAATTTTCTTGATAATCTGTACAGACCAAAAAATCGAAAGCGATTGTCATGAACAAATATCACTATCCGCGGGGCTATTGCCTAACGCAATTTTGACACATGGTATCCGAATCAACTGTCATATCATAAGCCCATACAAAATCATTACACTTGATTCCCATTGCGAGCGTCAAACGCGTTAGGCATTACGGGGGCCGGATTAAAGTAATTATATCTGAAAAACAATATGACATACAAAAAACGTAGCTTCTTAGTCCACATAACGCGTACTATCGAGAAAAATATAATATGAACACCTCTGAGAAACTTTTTCCCAATTGATTGTAAAATAGGTGAAAATTGTATGGATAACGTATAAAACAATTGTAATTATGTATAGTAGGTATTTATATCTAACTATACGTATACGGTTGATATACTTAATCGGGATGATTATATTTTCACGAAAAACCTCTCAAAATTCAAGTGAGCATTAAGCATTGCTATAATGAAAAGGTAAGAATTGACAATAAGAATAAATAACCATTCGAGATTGTGTCACGTTTTGCTGCGAATATTCTGTCTGGTCTCTAAATATTAATGTGATTAATATAACGTCTCATGATACTGCACAAAAACCTAAGGTGCCGTTATGAGAAGTCAGTATCAGATAGAATCGAATGAACAAGGCGCTCACCAGTGTGTTATTAAATCAGTTCTTTTAAAATTCCATATACCGGACGATATTATAACGGAGCTTAAGAAAACGGTGTTTATAAAAAAACAGAGACGACCAGGAGACGACTCATTTGAATATATATGGTTGGGTGTAAGCTATGTGAGGCATTTTAATCTAATTGAATTGTTTTTTCTTTGTTTCGTTTCATCATTATTAAGTTTTGTTATTTTTAATACGAGTAAGGCAGTATGAAAAAAAATAACTATTTTACTAAAACGCTTTAAATAAAAAGAACACAAATATATAAGAAAACCGCGGGGCTGCTCCAAGTTTCGAAATTCGAAGTTCCAATCGCCAAGTCCACTCACTCAAAAATAAGAGTGTGGGGGGCGGCACGATAAGAACGTCGAATCTCGCACTTTGGACTGTTATAATTATAACAAAGAGGCCTCTAAATAGAGGACGTGTTAAGTCAACATCTTGACATTTGAGTATATCACACCTCTTGTATACATTGTTTTAGAAGGTTTTACTCTCAGTGGTGATATGAATTATACGACTAACATCAAATTTAGTCTAAAATTTGCAACAATTTGCAAAATTGATGTGGTACTTAAATTTTATTTTATAAATAAAACACTAGTTTACATCTTTGTTTTTATTTTATTATTTAATTAATTGCATTTCGTTGAGCCAACTGCTCACAGCGCTCGTAGCCCAGCCCGGCCGATACAGTACGATTACTTTGAGTTTACCACTGACATATGCTTTTATTCCATTGGATATTCGATTTTAACACTAATGTGAAAGAGTTTATATTTCTTACACACTGTCTAAACGTCCTTTGTTTCTCATAGCAACTCTTTTGTATTCACTCAAAGTAATCGTACTGTACCCGATTGATTATTGCTTATTTCGACTTCGAAATTTAGTAAGTACACCAAATAGGCCGCTGTACTGAACTTAATCGTCGAATTTATATTTTCATTAGTGTATGTTATTCCAGTGTGAAATATGGGAATAGGTGTCCAATTACGACTTATTAATATTTAATTAAATGTTGAAGACTGCGATTTATTTGATATTAATATTCAGGTAATCCTGTGTTATCATAAGGTTTTGTAGTTAAAATTATTCAATTGTACACATTTTAATGTGTAGTCTTCTGTATCTATCGATACTATATTGTAATCTCTACATAAGCCTACTATAAACAATGTCAAGGATCGGTGTTTGCCCTGTGTGTCTTACTCTCTTTACTGTGAATAAACAAGTTTCCTTAAACGAATTGGACATTTATCGATGCACAACTAGGCCAACTCTTCAGGAATTCGATGAGAATAACCATCGTCACGCGGGAATGGTTGGTCAAGGTGCGTGAATCCCTGTAATAAATATTTTACAACATGTAAATACAACATTTTTATTTTAGCTTTTAGTAAAAAATCATTTAAGTCACAGAAAATAGTTACAAATAAATAATGTCTACTATACTTTTATCAACTCGCATTGCATCACGGTCGTTCACATTGGTTAGCCAGAGCAAATATAAATAATGATTGCTTAACATAATTGGAAAAATTCGTTTGACGTCGGATAAAAATGCAGTGTAGGTACTTACCCTGTTCACCTCATAAACAGTCCTGTTTATGGTGTCAGCGCTCGAAGTGCCCCACGCGCCAACGACATTATATGATGACAATACCTAGTTGTTATGCTTGGCTGCAAAGCTTCAATTGACAACCGAATTAATTAATTAATCTAAAATTTGAGGAATCATCCTCAAATATTGTTTACTGAGAGTAGCGAAGATTTCAAGGCACGAGAAGCTAAATTATATTTTAGAGCCATGCGAAACCTACTACTTTACACCTCACTGAAGCGAGGAGAATGGGTGATGTAATAAAACTATGAAAGTATTATAATCAAAAAACCGACTATTTTTTTCTAGTTCAGTAGCAATGAACCAACGCAACACTCATAAAATCCGTAACATGACAAACAAATAAACATATAAATATACAGGGTGTCCCAAGAAGTAGTGATATACTGAAGCTGGGAGGTAGAGGACCTAGAGGGCTATCTAAATCACCCCCATGTATGTTCCGCGATTTTTCGTATTTTCGGAGTTATGACTTTTTTTTTAATTCTTCACCTATCGGCCGAGTACGATGAGTTTTTTATTTATGGTGACGTGAATTGTTGCGGTAGATGCTTGATTTTTTTTGTGTGCTAAGCTGATAGATGGTAATTAATAATAATAATTCAGTATGGTAACATTTACTATAGTTAGATCTTTGAATGGAATAAAAAAAAAATTAAATGCCAAAAATGATAAAATTACCCAATATGTTCACAACTTCAAGGGGCTTTAAAAAGATAAAATCACAAAAAAAAAATACCATTTGGCTTTTAAAAACTTACTCTATCAATCAGGTAGCTACCCTGAAAATTTTCATTTCATTTTATTATTCATAAGGCTTCAATCAAAAAATTGAAATCTAAATGTGGTAAGTGCAAAATTTTAATTTACATGATGATTAATACAAACAAAGTAAAACCAATTACAAGGTGTTTAATTACAAGAAATTTTCAAAATGGCCCCCCTGTTGCTCAATGCAAGTGCGACATCGCCGAAAAAAGTTGTCTTTTAAACGTCTGAATGCACTTCTATTATTTTTAATGGTTTCTTCTGCTGCTCTCAATTTCCGGGTTAACTCGTCCAAATTGCGGCATTCTCTTGAGTAGACGAGGTCTTTGTAGTATCCCCATACAAAAAAATCAATGGGGTTTAGGTCGGGGGACCGTGGAGGCCAGGCTATAAGGCAGGCGTCACCCCGGCCGCAACGACCAATCCATCTTTCAGGGTATCTTTGATTGAAATAGTTTCTTACGTCCAAGGCAAAATGGCATGGTGCACCATCACACTGCAGTACTATGCTTCTGCGTGTCTCCAAGTCCACATCTAACAGCAGGGGCAGATCGACGCGTAGAAAATTTAAAAAGTGATTGCCGCCCAAGCGGTCTGGCAGCTGAAAGGGCCCGATTAGCTGACCGTTAAGTATGCCAGACCAAAGGTTAACACTAAAGTGTTCTTGGAATGTCGATTCCCTTTATAAATTTGGATTTTCAATTGCCCATGAGTGAGAATTGTGCATATTAAAAATCCCATTGCGTCTAAAGTGGGATTCATCCGTCCACAAGATTTGGTTAAAAAAGATTTCGTTTTCAGCTTGTCTCCTCAGCATTTCCTGACAGAATTCAATTCGCCGATTGTAATCTTCCGGTTTCAACTGTTGCACTTTTCTAATGTGAAACGGATGATATCCTACGCTCTGTCAGGAAACGTTTCAGGTTGAGGCCCGCCTCTTCGTTCCACATGTTGCCGGTACAGCCTTGAAGCTTCCGCCGCATTCCCCCTAGCATAACCGTAATAGTAATGCATTTCTGCGTAGTCACATGAAGTAAACATGATCACTTACACGCAAATTCAAGTGCAGTTAAATAATGCCAAGTTGTCGATTCCAGGTAATAACACTAATCCAAATCGTAATGCAAGTCAAAGTCCATATGAATAGCCAAAATGATTAGAGAAACGAACAATTAGCAGTATTAAAACACAATTTTTAAATTATTGAAAAGTACCAACGATGACCAAACAACGTGAAAATTTTCTCATGCGTCAACCGTCTTTTGTTTTTTGTTCTTTTTCTATTGATGGCCAGTGCGTGATTTAGAACGAAATTGATTTAGAAAATTATTAATTAAGCACTTGCCACTTTTAGATTTAAATTTTTTGATTGAAGTTTTATGAATAATAAAATGAAATCAGGGTAGCTACCTGATAGATAGAGCATGTTTTTAAAAGCCAAACGGTAATTTTTTAATGTGATTTTATCTTTTTGAGGCCCCTTGAAGTTGTGAACATATTGGGTAATTTTATCATTCTTGGCATTTAATTTTTTTTTATTCCATTCGAAGATCTAACGATAGTAAATGTTACGATACTGAATTGGCCTATCTATCAGCTTAGCACACAAAAAAATCAAGCATCTACCGCAATAATTCACGTCACCATAAATAAAAATCTCATCGTACTCGGCGATAGGTGAAAAAATAAAAAAAAAGTCATAACTCCGAAAATACGAAAAATCGCGGAGCATACATGGAGGTGATTTAGATAGCCCTCTAGGTCCTCTACGTCCCAGCTTCAGTATATCACTACTTCTTGGGACACCCTGTATATAAACATATACGACAGACTAAATATTAGTTAAGAGTATTAAGCTTTTAAAATAATACACTGAGTCCGCCTTAATTTGCATCTCGTTTTTTTAACATGGACTTGGCGTTTAGTTTTTACACGGCCTTATCAAAGGAATCTAACTTATTATGTTAAGAGATTTTCCTAGTTCAGAAATAATGATCTTTATTCTGTAAGTAGGCCGTGTGGTACGGCGTTTCCCAAGAGGCGACCACTGAGAAGAAGAAAGCCGAAACAAACTCGTACTATACCTACTTACTTTACACAACTGATACTTTTTCTAAAGAATATAAAAAATAAAATCCCAAAATACTAACATTAATCTCCTAACTTTTTTCGCTCAAACCTCATAGATGCTAGGTGCATTGTTTTTTTAATATCCAGCATGTTTTTTTAATGTGCCGACGCTGTCAACTTCTTTTCATTTCATTTTTTCCTGGATCGACTGGATCGGGACTTCGCGGAGCCCATAAGATAGGTTTTTTTTTTAGGGTTACGTAGCCAAAATGGCAAAAACGGAACCCTTATAGTTTCGTCATGTCCGTCCGTCCGTATGTCACAGGCATTTTACTCAAAAACTACTAGATGTATATTAATAAAATTTGGAGAATAGGTGTCTTGTATAAGCCGCTACTTAATATGATAGTTAATAATAATAATATATATTTGTGCCCCCCCCCTAGAAATATATATTATTATTATATACTAGAAGATGCCCGCAACTTCGTTCGCGGAGTAGAAAATGTCATAACCCGTCGTTTTTTCTTCAGCGTAGTCGGGTAAAAAGTATCCTATAACCATCTGGAGATACCCAGCTACACGTGTACCAAAAATTGTTGAAATCTGTTTAGCCAATTTTGCGTGATGAAGCCACAACGACACATACAAACATGCATAAAATCCAAAAAAACAAATTTTCGTTTTAGTGACCTCCAAATAGTCGGTAACAATCAATTTTTTGAAAATTTTTACCGTGAAGGTGGTACAGACATGTCAATTTTACAACTTTATAATAGTATAGATATTCCATACATGTAAACGAAACAAAAAAAAACATTTTTGTCAGCAAATATCAATTTGTGGCAAATATGTCGACAGTTCTTTAAAAAAGTTTTTGAGGTTTCTAAAAAAATAGATTGTTTGACAAGGGGCTAAAATAAGCCATTATGACACGAAGTGATTATTTGGATGAGCTCACGAAGTAAGCGAGGACAAATATGAGTGTCATAATGGCTTTTAGCTACGTGTTAAACACTCTGCTTTTCACGTCGACTGCGAGAAAATAAAAACGACTTAACACTATAATTGAATATTTCATGAAAAATACAGTTTGAGCAATTCTTTCAGTCCTCCCGTGACCATGGAAAGCTGGAAAGCTTCCGAAACGTCGGGAACTAAAATGAGATAATATACGCGATATAATCCGTGAAATTGTTTTATTTCAATTCTTTATAGTTAAATTGACAGCTTATATTTTTTTTAAAACTAATAATGGCCATAGACAATTTTTACTTTTTAATGTGAAGGGCTGCAATACGATTAGAAATTTTGGCCAATCTGATGAGGTTGGTTTGTTTGTTTTAAATTATTCGTAAGTAGTATGTAGCTGGCCGCAAGTTTTTTTTTTTCAGTTTCATAGAAATTTGAATGGGATTATATGGCTTTCTTTTAAACCCTAGGGGCTAAATGTACTATTTCAGTCTCGCTTCGCGAAGCTAATGTGACGTACTTTTTGAGCAGGAGAAGTGAAAAAAATGTTATAGTGAGTATTTTTGGAAATAATCGCTCCGAAAGTTGCATAAATTGTGCTCCCCCCTCTATTTTCTAAACGGTATGTCCAAAAAAAATTACAAATCTTAGTAAATACTTTCAACGAAAACGTAAGTGCCGTGGAGATACGCTCTTTTGCTAGTGCACTTTTTCATGGTATTTTTTTCATCTGTAGTGCATTTTTTCGTATGACCAGCTGCGGAACCCTACACTGAGCATGGTCCGACATGATCTTGGCCGGTTTTTCCTATCCACTGGCTAATGAACAGCTGCGGAACCCTACACTGAGCATGGTCCGACATGATCTTGGCCGGTTTTTCCTATCCAATGGCTAATGAACAGCTGCGGAACCCTACACTGAGCATGGTCCGACATGATCTTGGCCGGTTTTTCCTATCCACTGGCTAATGAACAGCTGCGGAACCCTACACTGAGCATGGTCCGACATGATCTTGGCCGGTTTTTCCTATCCACTGGCTAATGAACAGCTGCGGAACCCTACACTGAGCATTGTCCGACATGATCTTGGCCGGTTTTCCCTATCCACTGGCTAATGAACAGCTGCGGAACCCTACACTGATCATGGTCCGAAATGATCTTGGCCGGTTGCCTGCCACAAATTAAGAGAGAACTTCACTTGATAGGCATCTCGTATCATGTCGACTACTTCCACTCCACCAATGCTCATTATGGACGTTAAACAGCCCAAGCTGAGTAAAAGTTGCCTCGTCAGTCCATAGTGTATTTGTCTCCTGATTGTCAAATAACCACCAGTTCATGATCATCAGCCAACTTGCACAGGTTGGAAATGATAAGGATGCTGACCTGCAGGTCAGGTCAGCAACGTAGGACTTGCTTACGTTAAAGCGGAGTGCAGCAGCTCTTGTACTCACTGGTGGATAACAGATAAAAAATAAGCTTATGCTTCTGTCAGCCTCTCCGGATGGAGTCGTGGGCGACAGGCCTGGGCGTGCGTTGGCACGGTGAGACCAGCTTAACTGACCAGCGAAGGTTTAGCACCATCCTCATCATTCAATTACGTCTTGGTACCGGCGACTACCTTTATCAAAAAGTTTCTGTTTGAGCGATTCTATCAGTATGGGAGAACTAGTTTATGCCCGCAGGTTCGTACGCGCAGAAGAATACTAAGCCATTATTATTGTTACTTGAAAAGGCATACCAATTTATATTACCCTAGCTTATCTGGGCCTTTTGTACAGTCAGGGAATTTGAATATTTCTCACATTTGAACTTGAATGTACATAGAGTTCAAAAGTGACATACATTAAAATTCCCTGACTGTACATTAGTACTTCCTTATACGCAACATTAGTGGTTTTGCCTTGAGGTGCTAATTATGACCAAGTTGCTCGACGAACTCACTTTGGAGCAAGCCATGTAAAACTGTTCGTGTGAGAAGCAGTCCCTTCTTAGATCTATGCCTGCTTTTTTCAAAGACTGACCCTGAGATTTGTTAATGGTCATTGTAAAATAGACTTTTAGGGGAAACTGAAACCTTTTAAAATCAAATGGATAATCAGATGGTCTAAGAGGTATGCGTTGTATATGTAAATTAATTCACCCCTAGCGGAACCAGTAACAGTGGCCTCTACCACATTTTTGTGTAACGCTTTTATACGCAACCTGGTCCCGTTGCACAACTGGGGAGGATTCAGATTGCGCAGTAACATCACTGGAGCACCTACTCTAAGGATTGAGTGAATTCAAGAATTCTACAGGATACTGAACAGCATCATCCGTATTTACTACCGAGTCCACAGAGTTGTATTGGCATTCTGCGCCTTCGAATGCCTTTGATAAAGTGTCGTTAATAACGGAAGCTTGGTCATTCTTAGGAGTCAGAATAGCCCATTCACATAACCACTCCGTGGGTTTATCGAGCAGGTTTTGGACATCTGGGTAAATTCAGGCTATAAAATCTTGAACGGTGTGCAGAACTGATGCAAGTTCTGGTGGAATTAAATTTTACCCTCAGCTGTCGGATACTCTCCTTTCCCTATTTTAAGCAAAAGATCGGAGAATTTCCCAGCGCACACGTCACCCGTAAGATGCACTCGCATGTTCTTATTAATGTTTAGTTTTTTTAATGACAGGCCAAATATTTGACGCCTCAATGCATGCTATGACTTCGTCAGCTCGAGTTCCTCTTGGTACTACGGGCAAAGTCTGACGAAAGTAGCGTACGGGGCGCGGGGTAGGTGCGATCAAGCGAATCGTGTTTGAATTTAGAATCTATGTTTTAGGTATTTCAGAATGTAAAAAACCTTTTAGAGACTACGGAATGTAAAGTGTCGTAGAATGTATTGGCTCTCATACAAACCACGACACTTTTTATTCCTCATAAACTCTAAGATAGTATTTTCATGACTTTCCCCATATTCTTCGACACGATTTTAAATATTAGAGGGGGAGGAGGCTCGTTTTTCAGTTTCGTGTGTAACCTAAATCGATCCATTTTTCTAATTAACGTCACAAAGATATTGATATTTAGTAATTCCAACCCCACCGCGCTCCAACAGGCAAGATGGTATTTAACGTCTGCTACGTTGGAATTTAAAATCGTTGTTGTTTTTGTAATCAGCGACCGGATAAACCAAGAAACAATACCTATGTCGATTTTTAGACTTTGTAACCACATTTCCCCCTTTTAGGGGTTGAACTTTCTAAAACCCTGAAATACGTATTTACTAATACTCGTGTGAAATTTAGAAATAGTCGAAACTGTTCTGGTTTCCTCATACAAACTTTGAACCCTCATTTTATCCCCTTAGGGGATGAATTTTGAAAAACCCCTTCTTAGTGGATGCTATAAAAATTACCTATTGTATAAAATTCGGCTCTAGATCCAACGGTTTGGGCTGGGCGTTGATTTAAGTGAGTCAATCAGTCAGGACTTTTACGTTTACATATAAAGATATCATATACCTTTATTTGGTGGTGTAAGGGATACGGGGGAGGCATTTATAGCTTCTCAATCGAAAAATGTTATAAGAAATAACATTTTTGAGAATGTTGACGTTATTGATAATTCATGCCAAGATAATATTCAGCCCGCAAAATCTTCTGAGGTCCAATATATTTTTTGGAAAATTTCGTCACAGGTGCGAAATGTAATGTAGAATGACTAAGAATTTAAAACAAATTTGGCCTAATCAAATTAAAAGTGAAAAAAAAGAGTAACGTGCAAATACTCGTTAGTCATTGTATGGCTTAGAAAAAAATATTTCAATTCACGATATAAAATCCATCGCGTATTGAATCAATGCTCAAATCTGTATTCTCTGTCTACATAGGGTAGTAAAATAATTCAAAATCAGCAAATATACAGAACAAATAAAATACATTTATTATTATTGCGCATTAGACTAGCGTTTTTATAAATATTTTCTAGATATTATGCCTTCAGAAAGCGCGATTACGACTCCTGCTTCGCCGAGGGAGCCCCGATGGGCGTGCTCTCCTCGGCCGTGGCTGCCGCTTCTAAACTTTTTAAGTTTGTTTCAAACTCCACTGGCTCAATGAACTTTTTTGTCTTAAAAGGTGGAGGCCCCAATATAGCTTGGACCTCTTCGAAGTTTAGCGTTTCTTTTACTAGAAGTGATTCGGCAAGCTGCAAAAAAAATTATACAATTTATTAACGTTGCGCTTTTATGACACTTAACAACTTTATTTATGAGCAGAGGTCGGAATTTTCGCAGCAAAACAAAAGACTGTTGCAATCTAACTAGTATTAGAAACATCTTTTTATCAATATCGAATGAATATAAAATAATATATATCAAAAAAGAATAAATAATGGTCCACCAAATAAAAAAAAATACTTCATACTAAATCTTACGATAAGAGGTTGTTGTTTTGTGTAACATTATATAGCAAAAGGTGCAATGTCTGCCTCGACGACCGCGTCAGTACACACGGCACACAACATTACCTGTTTTATTATAGGAGTAAATTAAAATTAACTACGAACCCATTTACAAAACTCATTGTATTGGCTCCGATGTTCAGGATAGGAGAGATTATTTGTGATTTTAATAAGTTTTATTTAGAATTGAATGGTTATTTACTTCTATTACAAAACTGATAAAATGTCATGTGTTGTGTACTGACGTGGAGATTAAATAAGAAATTGATATTTTTATATAATCTAGTACAAAACTACAACGGCCGCTCATGTAAGAGTTATTATTAAATATATTTTTCCACTAAGTGAACCATCCTTTCTTCTATTTTACAACTATCTATTGATATCGATAAAAAAATGCTTCTAACCCTAGTTAAATTGTCACAGATCTGTTCTGTTCATGACAATAGAAAGGTAAGAAAGAAAACTTGCGCCCTCTTGCGCCGTAACTCGATAACTATCTAGGTACAGAAGAAAATCATTAAAAGTGATTTAAAAATCCAAAATGGACGTTAATTATTGAACATGCGTCTATTGAAAACCTGCTATTTTATAGGTTGAAACTATTTCAAAATATTACATAGCCCCGGACCTACGGGGAAGTATGGTATTTATACTATATTTTTATTATGCTTGGAAAACTTACAGCTTTTAATTTGTCCTGGTTATTTCTGAGAACCTTTTCTGTCCTAAAATACGCGCTGGCCACTAATTTCCTCGCTTCAAGATCAATAAGATTTTTAAGCGTTTTGCTAAAGGGGCTCTTGCCTCTTTCTTTTAAATTTGGAAAGGACACCAATCCGACCACTGGCGACATCCCATACACACGCACCTGGGATAGAAATACAATTGGTTTAGTACATTGTATCTGCACAGTACACGCACTCATTTGATCGAGCTTAGTCGGTCAATAAACCTTGTCACAACATGTATTTCAAATTAAATAAATTTTTAAAGATATTTGTCTATTTTACCTATACTATACGGCAATGCAAAGCTAGTTTTTGCCATTTAGGAAAATGTATGTTTATTCCAAATTTAGTGTCCCAAATTTAGTGTTCTTTACCAGCCACTAATTTTAAGGTGCAATTTATGTAACTAGGTTATGACGACAAAATCGCCAATATTCGTGTTTTAAGTATATCTAGAGATTACTGTATTCTGTGCAATAGTGAACAACTTTAACCCCTTCATTGAAACATTCAGTGTAGGGCCGGATAAGAAAAATATATTGCTGTTGCAAAAAAAGCCCTAAAATGGAAATATTCGGAAATTATAATATGTCCTTTCTTAATGATGGTTGAGAAAGGACATATTATAGCACTAGTTTAAAATCACTTTTAACTAGAGATTTTCCATTAAATCTTGTACGTAATTCGTAACACACGGTGCCCAGTGGATCGAGTAAGTCAAGCAAATGGGACAAAAACCTTTATCAAACATCCTGAAACTCATTATGTCAGGTGTATTACTAACATATAGGTTTATTACATAGATTAAGGTTCCCACGTGATATTTTATCGTGCGATGGATTCGAATCTGGAACGAGAAATAATGAAATATTCCGATGGATACCGTCCGTATGTTACTTGATTGGAATAACTTAGGACTCCTAGGGAGAAGGCAAGGTTAAAATTCTTCAGCTTCATCCAGGATCGTTAAAAATGGGTTGCTGCTGGAAACTCTCCATTTATTGTTTTGTTTTAGACCAACTCTACATCATAAATCAAGCTTCATAAATCATACGTGTACCTATCCATAAATAATAAGCCCAAATAAAGTTAAAAACACGAAAAAATATCTATGTCCCATTTTCTAGTTCTACTCGATTCACTGTACGGTGGTGTAACTCGAAGGTAGGGAACTGGTAAAGTAACAGAGACTAAATTAGGTAAATTGTATTTTTTCTTAATTGACACATAATGCTTTAAATTGATGCGCAGTAATAACATAAAAAAGCCCGTAATATTATTTAATTTACAAAGACCGTGTGACAGAACTTATTGACCACCTAAGCAGACATAATGCAATCGTCACTCGGACTTACAGGCACAGCAATAAAATAAAATGAACCTTCAAAAATAAAATGGTGATTACAGAACGAGGTATTGATATTATATTCGGAGTTTTAGAACCATGAAATATGGTCGGCATATCACGACTGGCGTCGGTGGCACGACTTTTTGATGACGGGATTGCTGATTGTGGCGCTCAAAAGGCTAATGTTATAAAAAACATAAAACAACCGTTTTTCGTCATTCGACAAATTAAATTTGGTTCAAGTAGTCATAGCAACGTAAAATAAATAACTGATGCACGTTCACAAACGGGACTGTCTCTACTACGGACGGAGCCGTCTTGCCTTCAATATGAAAGCATTTAAAATGAATGGCTGATGCTTCGTACTCTAGAAGAGCTGCTTATTCATTCATGCCGTGCGTGCTGAATGTGATAAATCTGTTCAGAAAATAAGTTGGTATCGCAAGCATATGTATGTTTACCTGAGCATAAGCTATTTTGGTAACTTTTTCGAGATCATTCTGTGCTCCACTGGTGATCGAATTGAAAGTAATAGCTTCAGCGGCTCGCCCTCCCAGCGCCATGCACATACGGTCAAATAACTAAAACAATACAATGATTATCCATCATAATTATTACGAATATGCATAGACGAATACATTTATGTATGCTATGCCCTATTTTTAACTCCCGGCAAAAAATAGGGGTGTTATAAGTTAGAGGTGTGTATCTGTGTCTGTCTGTGGGTATCCTGCCGTTTCATCGACAAACGTTTCCTATATATAATGCTTCATTTAATAGAATTTTCATTTCATCGACAACTTTTTCTCCTGCCGGTCTAGCACAACTCTTCGCAACTACGCTTGTCGAACGACATCACCCGTTTTTCTCGCATTGTCTTGAAAAGAAAAAGACATACATTAGGCATTTCTCGCGCGCCAAAGAGTTGCGTATCACAGTTATGCTAGAAGTGCTGAAACCATAAAATTCATCATAGGTTTGTTTTATAATAATCTCAAGTTATTAATGGTTTGAAGAAAAATATTTTCGATGAAATTATATGTCCACGAAATTAAGTTTTCGATGAAACGCTTTTACGGTCAAAACAAGGTACAGCCGTCTGTGGCATCGCAGCTCTCTCTCAGTAAGGTCTAATTCCTGGTTATGGTTCATAAAAATCAGTTCAGCCGTTTGATCAATTCTTTTTTACTTTCTTTGTGTGTCTGTCTGTGCCATCGTAGGGCTTGAATGGGTGGACCGATTCTGATTAAGTTTCCTTAGCTTGAAAGGTGACTTCAACCGGAGATTTTTTTAGCGCATGGTTCATGAAAATCGGTTCTGTTGTTGAAAATTATCAGCATATGTCTAGGTGTGACGTCCGACAATTTTTATTTTCGGTTCATTGATTACTCGTGTATGTACAATTGTATGTGTAGTCAATATGGCCATCATTAAAAACGTACCTCTTCCTTAGAATACAGTTTCTGGTCAGAAGTGGTGTACTGCGCGAAGCCCAGCGCCATGTTGGTGCGGGGCACGATGGTGACCTTGAGGAGAGCGTCCGTGTGCTCCAACAGCCAGCCCACTAGCGCATGCCCAGACTCGTGGTAGGCAACTATTTTCTTTTCAGCTGGTGACATCGAGTGGTTCCTTTTCTCGGTACCACCTAAAGAAATATAAGACAAAACTAATAAGAAGCATGCAAGTCTTCGTGCCTCGTGATGCCTAAATTTAGGACATTTGTGAAAGTAATCTTAAAAAAAAATTGTTGCTTATAATATAGTGCAGAAAGACAGGGGTCAACGTCAAGTAAAAATTATTCTACTCCTATCAACATACGAAGTTCTAGTAAGGTCTGTATAAAAGTACTAGAAGGCCCCCTGACTTCGTTTGCGAAGGAGAAAAAATCATACCCCTTTTTTTCGAAAGTGTTGTCGGGTAAAAGATATGATATTAACCATCTGTGGATATTTAACCTAACCTACCCGTGCGCCAAAAATTTTAGAAATCCGTTTAGTCGATTTGGGGTGATTATGCCACAACGACACAACGAAACATAAAAAAATCCATTTAATATCTTTAATGTACAGACAACAAATAATAGTAATGTTTAGTGTAATTTATTTTAATTGTTTAACAGATATTGTATAAGGCTTTTACTAAAGAAAAAAGGACTATTAAAACTATTGTCTGTGTATTGTGGTCTTTAAGTGTACTTCTTGACTCATGGGCTCGAAGCAGAAGTGTCAGCGTATAGCTATGCCGTGTCGCTCTCACAATAATGACCCTTTTTACATCTGATAATACAATACAGTTAAAAACAAAACTTCTGCTCATAAAAGTGGTATCTTTATATTTAAATTTTGTTAATGTGGACTATTATCGTGAAATTGAACTATTTGTATCACTAGTGTTAAATGATATTGACTTTTTATACAAAAATCAAGCCTAATAAATACTTTAAACCGTGAATGATACTTATACCGTTTTTCCATTGCAAAAGACTGAGCTTCTCAGCAAAAGGACGTAAGTTCCGTGGAGATACGCTCTTTTGGTAATGCACTTTTTCATATCGTATTTATTCATCTGTAGTGCATTTTTTTTGTATGAACTGCTACTGAACCCTACACTAAGCATGGTCCGACATGCTCTTGGCCGGTTTTTGATTCTCTTAGAGCCGTACGCCCTAGCCGCATACAGCCACGGATAAAATTTAAAATCTGCAATAAGTCGCATTAAAATTAAAATTCGTACAAGGTTGCGTTCAAAATATAATAATTTATTGTCTGTTTAAGTTTACTTTCTAGTGATATAACGTAGAAAATATTCTGTATGAAGAGAAGTTATGATTTGAGACTTAAATACATATATTAAAGCAAATAATCCGGTAAAAAGAAAAACATGTTTTATGCTCTGGGCAGTTTGACCATGCTTACCCTCTTATGGTGGTTATACTCTTCGTAAAATTATGATAATAATGCTTCTAAAATTTGAGCCCGCTACTGAGAAATAATCAAAGTTGTATATATCTTTTCTGTTTGTTTGATAAACAATGTCTAAAATCCGTAACTGACGCTTTTCTTAAAATTAAAAATACGAAAGCGCTCTTAAGTTTCATATCGTAGTACAGTCGGTGACCTGACTTAAGTATCCAGGCATATTCGTGGTTCTGAACGCACAATCGGTACACATTTCCAACGGTGTTCAGGTCCGAAACCCGGCTCAACTTACTTTTTTCTTTTTTTTGTGTTTAATTAGTTAAGTAGTTTCTATTATTCTTAAATAAGTATTCATATATAACGTAGAGGGGAAAAAAATACTTTTTTCATCAAATTAAAAATTTCGTTCTACTAGCAGGCCTTGAGGCGTTACATGTCTGATTTTAGAATATACAGAAAAACATTCGCAATCTACATAATTACATTAAAGTTAATAACAGTATTTATACAACAAACAAATACTTGGGCAGACTTTACAGGGAGATGTATGTATTGTCTCCGGGTCTAAGAGGTTAAGTAGACATTACTTAACCTATACTTTCAGAGATAGAATGTCTAGGCGTCAAAAAAAGGAAAAAAATAAAAAATAAATAACAATATAATTATAATAAGAGATAATTCTAACTTTAATGGAAATGTAGAAAGTTCCCGTAGTTAAAACATTACATCTATGCCCATATGTTAAAAATTGCAAAGACTTTTTTGTTTGACTGGTAATTTATAAATTGTTGAATTAGTAAATAAAACTTAAATAATACCAATGTGAACCATTTCTGTGGGCACTATTAAAGATGGGTTTCAACGCTTTATAAAATGTAATCAATTTTGATCATACTTAACTAGCGCCATCTAACGGAGACCGCATTGGCAAACTTTACTTACTGGTTTCTGCTAATCCCATTTTAATTCGTTCAATGGGGATGACTACTGTCAAAATGCCACAGTTATTTTTAAAATAAGCCAAGTAAATTGTGTGATGTATATAAATCATCATTAATGACAATATGATGGACAAATTCCTCATAAGTATTATAAGTGATTGCGCTGTGGTCTGCTTCACATTCTGGTATTTTGCTCGGATAAGGGTATAAAAAAGAATGAAAACATATAATAAAAAACATTTTATTTCGTAAACATACTTATGTTGCATTCCACAAACATTAAACAATTTTAATTCGATTAACAGATGAAACAACTATTTAGTTATGTTAATGTTACATTTTACTAGAATTTCGCCACCTTTTTGATAGTCTGGTGTAGTCAAACACACCCAAAATAAATAAAAATGAGATAAACAAAATAACCAATTACAATTAATATAACTATATGTAGTTATTGATTAAAGTATTTATTTTAACCACAATGAAGAGGCACCCAGTGAATCAACATGTATGTAGATAGAAACATGCATTACACGCTTCCATCTTAAAATACAATAACATCACTCGGGCACCTACTTTACTAACAATAAAAAAAACAAACTGTATGTTTAATGTTGATAGAATAGCATCACTACATCCTTTTTATTACATTACTTAATACTTCAAGGCCTCTCACTAATGCCGTTTACCGTCCCTGAGGTTTTGGCTTGTTCTCACGTTGGACAGGTCCCAGTTAAGGACCATTTGGCCCCATACATTTTCTATCAGATTTAAGTCTGGGCTTTATGACGGCCAGATAAATGTTGAGATATCACTTTGAGATATCACACAATCTGTTACAATTTGGTCTTTTATCAGGTATATTTGACCCTCGGGATAGGCAACTCGCACAGTTGGCAACATGACGTCACGGAAAATTACCAAATATTTTTCACTATTTATGCGACCACCGACTTATATAATTTCTCCTGGCCCCAATGATGACTTCCAACCCCAATAAGCTAATGTTATTCTGCCGCTAGTTCTGGTAGGTAAAATACAAAATTAGTCATATGTCTTCAATCCTGCTGGAAGCATGTAAGTGTTTGCGCACTGTTTTACTGTCGTTTTGGTGGAAAGGAACGGGTCTTCAGTGTGCCTTGCGATTATATCCCGTGCAGACTGAGGAGTAAACATCACAGGAGCAAACCTTGGCCGCTTCCTATCTATATCTTCAGTTTCTCCATGCTGATGCCGTTTGATTCACAATCTAACGGTTTTTCTCTGTAAAGAAACGATATTTTTATTTAATCATCCTTATAACTTTAATAGTCCATAAACAAAATAAAATAAAGCAATGCATTTATAGTGTTGAAAAACGTCATTATCATCATGCTAAATACTTATCCTATAAGGTATTCGTAATGCGAAATGTTATGTAATTATAAATTATAACGAAGTATAAATAGCATGTAATATCATGTTATACGTAAACCAGTTTTAATAATTTCCTTTGATATCCTAGACAAATGAATAAACGAAGGCAAGGACCATTAAAATCATTAATATATATGAGCTATAGGTATGTTTATAAAATATAATTAATATATTCAACTTACCGTTAAATGCAATTGATGAGCAATTTAGCTTATTGACGTGTTGTTTTCAAACAACACCACTATTTTCACCTTCAAAAATGCTGTTGAATTGAAGCATTATTTCAAACAAAAAATAAGTGTAATAAATATGTAATGTCAACCGTGAGTTGTTCCGAGAGGAATAGTCGAATTATAGATAATTAACGACATTGCCCACTAATGTAATTGCCTAATACCCGCAAATAAATAGCTTAAATTGTGGGTTTTTATGAGACGGAATTCATACGGTTGAAAAAAAATATACATATGATGCGCCCTAGCAATGTTAATTTGAAACAACCCGTCCGCTATTTTGTCCTGTGGTTTAGTGGTAACCGCGCTTGACACTGGATCAGAAGGACGAAGGTTCAAACCCTGACTTGGGATGTCGGACAATGTTTTTTGACTTCTTAGTCAAGCTTGCTGGGAATTATTCTAAGCGAAATATGCATTCTTAAGAAATACAATATTTGCAAATGAAACAAGATGATGATGAAATAACATTCGGTGAGTGCTGCCATCTAGAATATGATAATTTGAAGAGGTCGAATAATTTGTTTAGTGAGACACTCGCTCGCCCAGTGCTGCCACCGGATATCAAAGAGGCTGAATTGATAAAAATAAGGCAATCAAATATGAACATTGAATGTTAAGTGTAAGAGTGCCCTCGAGGCTTACTTGCAGAATAAAGTTTTGAATTTTGAAAAAATTAAAGGTTTTAGAAAAGTAGTAACTTCCTTTTATAATTACTGATATTTTTTAAAATATTGTGAACGTTTTCAATTGTCAATTAAAGAATGGATTTTAGTTTTACGCAAATTGATAAGCCCGCCATTTATGAAGAATGAAATGCCTTTTAACCCCTGGTTTTTTTTTAAAATATATTCTGGGTGTTACATACCTATATTAAAGTAAATCATGCAAATTCGTCTTAAAATAATAATGAAAAAAAGTAAAAACAGGGACATACAACCGGGGTTCGAACTCACACCACTAGTGAGTTCCAGTGTGCGTTCATAGTCACTGTTCGGTGCAATATGCACCTAACACGTGACGCGCCCCTGCGTACGTATGCGTTTTAGCTACATTGAGGTCAACACTAATTTCAATTTATTAATTTAATGTAATTACGGATACCGTCGCGACCGGGTGCATTCGAACACAGTTTTATAACATTTTAACATTTAGAAACATTTTAAACTAACTTAGCTTTTTAGTAACAGTGTGTTTAGCAGTAGTTTTTTAGATATTAAACATTTTCTTCTCTTCTCCGGACTTTTAACATTTACTCACAACGCTCGCCCACCACATTGGTCCTTCGAACCGGATATAATATGCCTGGGTACTTATGTGAGGTCACCGACTGTACATGACGAAACTATAAGGGTTCCGTTTTTGCGATTTTGGCTACGGAATCTTAAAAACAAATTTTTCTAAGGGGGGCACTCCATACATGTAACCGAAACTGAAAAAATAAACCTGTAGCATGTCAGATCATGCTCAGTGTAGGATTCCGCAGACGTTCATACAAAAAAATACACTAAGGATGAAAAAATACGATATGAAAAAGTGCACTAGCAAAAGAGCGTATCTCCACGGCCCTTTCGTCCTTTTGCTGAGAGTTTTGATTAAGTTTCACCTGTGGATGACTTCACCGAGTGAGAATGATCCGACATGCTCTTAGCATGTTTTTATTTAGATATCAAGTTTTAAATCCTGGATGTGACATATGTTCACGACAGTTGACTGTATACATTTTTACTTTGGTCTGTCCGGTTAGCAAGAAAAAAATAGCTGTCCATGTAACGATTTTTTTAATTTTTTTACTTGACTGCCTATATAGACTAAAAAATATGTCATATCATACTATGTGTTAGTACTGTTATGTTAGTAGTAACTCCACCAAAATGTAGGGAAAGGCAGATTTTTTTTTCGTTTCCAGAATATCTCCCCATAGGATAATATTTTCGTATTGTCGGGCCCACCTGTTAAAATCTTAGGGAAATTGGGTATGACTATCGTAGGTTTTTACGTATAAAGCCGCGGGACGCATATGTCAGGTGTGCGGTAGGCGCGCAAGTAGCCTGATCATGTAGTCACACGTACCAACAACTCGTTCCACTGCATACTCCAAGTCTGAAGCTCGTACGATGTTTTGTTTGTACCTGGCAGCATGCAACGCTGCCTCGTTGCAAACGTTGGCGATGTCTGCCCCGCTGAAACCTGGTGTAAGGTACGCCAAACTGCGCATACCGAAAAATATCGTAATAAGCATAAACCGTCGGGCGGCGAAGTAAGTCTACTAGTTTGCAAAACATTAATCGCACAAAAATAATGAAATCAAAATCAAACCGCGTTACAGAATTTTCAGAAGAAGGGTTTCGTATTTCTATTGTTTACTATGCGTGAAACGATATAATTTTTATTACCTTTAATTTATTTGGTACCTTTAAACTATGCATACATCAATGATATAAATACGAATATTAATCATCGCGCGGTCGCTGTAGACGATAGCTCTCGTATAATTTTTTCGATTGGGTGTATATTTTTATAGCAGGCTTACCGTTTAGCATAAGAGCTCGGTAAATTCTCCAGAACGATGTTCTTGAGATGCCTTTCGAATATTTCTTCTCGTTCTATCAATGTCGGTAAATCGATCAAGATGTGTCGATCGAAACGGCCTGGCCGAAGTAAAGCCTGTCAAGAAAAACAAAGTTCATTGTAATTTTTATATGTTTGGGTGTACACTCTCCAGGTCATATAAAGTTGATTTCTGAAACGATAAAATCAAATCGAATCATTTTGTACACACGCAGGTAAATGATGCTATTATATATTACGCACTAGTGGATTGGACGCATTGTAGCGACAACTATCGGTACTGTCAAGACAAACTCAAATAGGTGAGGGCCACGGGCGTTTCAACCGCCGATGCTTTTATTTTAAGAAATATTTACAAATACGATGACAAATGTAGTATTTTAATTATTTACGTAAAAAGTTAACTCAACTAAAAGTTAAATCATTTTTCAGCGCATCCGTGAATATTACGTAACATAAAAGCAGTGACGGTTGAAACGCCCGGCCTTACCCATGTACTCGACTAGCAACACGATAGGCACCTTGTCGAGGACATCGGCTCTGTTGGTGGAGGCGAGCACGACGACGCCTTCTCGGCTCTTCATGCCGTCCATCTCCACGAGCAGCTGGTTGAGCGTCTGCTCGCCCTCGCCGCCGCCCGGCCCGAAGGACGCGCCCGACGACGAACGCGCGCGGCCCACGGCGTCCATCTCGTCTATGTACACTATGCACGGCGCGCGAGACGCTGCTTCTTTGAACAAATCTCTGAAATAATAAAAGTATATCCCAGAATCCAAAATTTTTTTTCGACACACATGCTTATGATCTGGTTCTTTTTTGTGGATGTGGGTCCACTCCTTTAAACAAGTGTTTTTTTACATTACATAGTCACACTAGTGCCTTTTCATTTTAGTTGTTTTAAACGTAGCCAAGAGTTTTTATGTACCTACAAGAAACAGTAAAGGTTCCTTTAATAAATCTAACGTTGTACTTATAAAAACAATCAATATCATAAAATTACTAACTTTGTGCCGCGAAAAGGGCGTATAAAAAATAATTGTGGACGAAAATTTCAGGTACCGATGACGGATGAATGTACCTAAAAAAGTAATAGCCTTTACGAAATGTAATTACTTTTAAGTAAGGTATGATATTTTCCTTTTTTGCTTGCTAGTGTGTTGCAAAACGTCGTATGACATTCGTGTTGGTTATCCCTATCATATTAAATACTGTAATAATATCTTAACATTTAAAATAAATTTAGAACTATTTCATTTGTACCTTAATTAAGATGATTATTCAATGTCGGTTTAAAAGAAGAACGACCCGCATGCATCTAATCCCACCAATTAAGACTGACCATTATGTATCATTCACAACCAAAAACTTTATTATAACTGTCTGCTTCAAAGCCTTGATCCAACCGCACACGCACTAGAAAAGGCTTATTTGGGGACTAATAAATAAATTCCATAGAAATTATTGACATTAATTCGAGAGTTAGACTTACGTAGCAAGATATTACTACCTGACCCTGGCAGCACCGAGACCTCCGATCATTTCAATGAATTCTGAACCATTCATGGAAAGAAAAGGTACATTGGCTTCTGAGGCCACAGCTTTTGCTAGTAACGTCTTCCCACAGCCTGGCGGGCCCAGCAACAGCGCTCCTTTTGGTACCTGTAATGAAATACATCTATCAAGTCAATGTACATTTAATTTGCATGTGTGGAATTCCCCCTTTGATCAGTAATATTATAAATTTATACAAATTAAATGTTCAGTTCAACACATTTAATTTTTACAACCTGAAGTTTCACGTATGTAACTATGTGTCTTGGCGCGGAAAGTAAAAATGTTCAACTATTTTTGGTCACCAAGTAGCTTGCTATCCAAATATAGTTATAATAGTACATTACTGCAAAGTAGGTGATTGCGGGCCGAGTAGTTATAGATGGCAGAGTGTTAACGAGGCCATCTATGAGTGGAAACAAAAGACGGTCGCTTTGCCGGCCATGGCCAGCAATTTTGTATGAAATTATCGTTATGTGCCCCTGGTTGCGCCGCACCCGAATTATGAGACTTCGGGTCCATTACAAGGAACATAACGTCAATATTTCATTGCATGTTTGAGAAGAACTTATTAATTACTTTTCAACCAACTACACTCAAGCAAAAGGCTCAACCACCAGTAGCCAAAATATAATCACCAAACATTTGATCTCTTTCTAGCAAAACAGTATTTGATATGGAGTTTTTATGGTCGTAGTGTCGTGTGACCTAACAGTACATGTCGGATCTGTTGCCTAATTAGTACTTTAAAATGCTTATATCGTTAGTATTTCTTGGCCGATTTTAATATTAATTTCACTTATCGACTTATTTTTTTAGGTATAAATGCGATAAAAGAATTCCTATTGCCCCCCTCTCAACCCTAGTATTGTTGAGTGTATTTACATGGATAACCGCTTAGTTAAACCCCGAAGCCGTAGAGTGGTTTTACATTCATTTGAAACATGAGGACTTGCCCTAGTTTTTAAACGTAGGTATGTGTTTGGGGATTAAGTACTGCGCGATTGTGAGAAAAGCGCGAGTGCTGCTGCTGAGTTTCATACCTTGGCGCCCAAACTCTTATAATGCTCTGGTCTCTTGAGATAGTCCACAAATTCCATGATTTCAACTTTTGCCTCCTTCAATCCTGCTACATCGTCGAATTTCACTCCCTTGCCTTGCCCACTCAAGGAATTCACTAACGTGAATTTAGCCCGACCAAGCTGATTCTATAATAAAAATAAAATCAATAGTTTCATTCGCCAATTTTAGTTTTATATCACCAAAATACGTCAAAATACTCACAAAACCACCAATGCTCATGTTCATCTTCATAGATTTTGTAGAATACAAAAATGACAAAATCACTGCACCTATAAGTATACTGGCAATTATTTTGCCTGCTACACTTCCATTTCTGTCGTAGATTACTCGTACACCTAAAAGCATTAACAATAAAGTTATCAACACCAATAACAAATAATATATTTATATATATATAATATATTTTAAAAAAAACAATAAATAATATCTGCCTTCTTTAACGCCTAAAGTGCTCTCAATTCCACGAAGTTTCTCTTCGAATCTGTGAATGTCTCCAACATTCATGTGGTAAACCCGGTGGTTAGTCTGTAACGCAGATAAAGCAATATTTTAGAGATATAATTACTGTAAAGGAGCATATTATAGCTCCTATTCGATGGTTGATGCCCAAAAGGCCCGTGTCATAAACGCTTGTAACTTGTATTACAAACAAGTATGTAATACAAGTTCTAAGCTAGTGGGAAACGGGCCCTATCTAGTGGGTAGACCAAATTTTTCTTGTTATTCTGTCCACAACTCAGACAATACTGGCAGAGTTACTTAGAAAAATGCTAATAATCTAGGGTCTTAATATACTCCCGAAATAGGCCCTCGACACACGGACCTATATTGGCTACAATAAATATTTTTGTTGCTTTTGTAATGCTTAAAATCGTAGTTTTATACAGAGATGGCCAAATGTAATCGACTAACGAATAACGATTAAGATTAACAGAATTAATTGCGACTAACGCTTGAAAACGACGGCTGATCAATTTTAGTTGTATAGAGTGCAACTAGTTTAGTTGCCGATTGATTTCGGACAACTAAACTTTGTAATCAGCTATTTAGTTAGAATATTTTTCTGCGATTAATGTTAGAAGCAAATTGAACGGTAAACTTCGGTATGGCTATGTTGACAGACTGAATAGGAAGGACATCTTAACGGATGTATAAAAATAAAATAGTCATGTATTACTTACGATATTTTGACCATTTCTGTGGAGTGAGATCTTTGTGCTAAGTCTTATTCTCTGTGATAATACCAACCGAATGATCTTAAATTGTGTATTACTCGTACACGTTAAGTTTGACAAAAATGAACCTTTTGGCAAAAACTTATTTTGCTACTAAAGTAGTGCATCTCTCTGAAATTGGATTAAATTTCTCTTATGTATGGGTATATAAGAACTGGGTACTGTTACAGTACCCAGAGTACTACTGTGTGCATTAGTAAGATAAAACTTAAGAAAACACAATTATATAAATCAAACTTTGTATATTTATACAACCATGATAATGTATTAAGTTAAACTATAAAGCGTTTAGTCGATAGAAACTAAAACTAACTTAATTGTTAGTTAAACATTCTCACAACTAATTTAATCGCAACTAAATTAATCGCGATAAATAATCAAGATTTATATTTTTAATCAATTGATTGTCAACTAAAAAAATAATCGATTAGTGCCCATCTCTGGTTTTATACAGTGAGTCAAGACATAACCATGATAACGAGGTACGTAAGAAACTTGATTGACCCCGACCCTAGTACAAACTTGATTGACCCCGACCCTAGTACAAACTTGATTGACCAAGACCCTAGTACAAACTTGATTGACCCCGACCCTAGTACAAACTTGATTGACCTCGACCCTAGTACAAACTTGATTGACCCCAACCCTAGTACAAACTTGATTGACCCCGACCCTAGTACAAACTTCATTGACCCCGACCCTAGTACAAACAGCCCTTTGAGTTGTCGCTATTGACTTTGTAAATGGTAGTTGTACCTGCCATTTTCTTCATCTATATTCAATTGAAATGAAAACATGTACACTCGGTCTGGATATTTCATACATTTTGAAGCATAGCATCTTTGTTACTTTGACATATAATATTGTTGAATAAGGTGTACATACAATATGCAAAAACAAGTTTTGCTAAAATTGTGCTATAAACTATGATCTTTATAGTTAATGAAATAATTAAATGATCATTTACTATATACGTAGGCAAGGGCACTATCACAAGTCTGACTCTACGGCATTTCCCTAGAGGAGACCACTGGTGAGAAAAAAGCCGAAACAAACTCAACAGTCAGTCATTTTTAGGGTTCCGTGCCAAAATGGCAAAAGCGGAACTCTTATAGTTTCGTCATGTCCGTCCGTATGTCACAGGCATTTCACTCAAAAACTAAAAGATGTACATTGATGAAATTTGGAGTATAGGTGTCTTGTGTGAGCCGCTACTTAGTTTAATAGTTAAATAATAACATAAAAAATATCTAGAAGGGGCACTCCATACATGTAACCGAAACTGAATAAAAAATATCAGCAAATATAATTGTGTAGCACCATATATCAAAAGATATTTCAAAAACATTTTGAGATTTCTCAATTTTTTATAATTTTTATGTACGTTTTCGGAAATAATCGCTCCTAAATTAGCATCAATTGTGCCTCCTCCCCCCTTCTATTTCTTAAACTTTAGGTCCAAAAAATATGAAACAAAGATGAAGCTTAATTAATACTTTCAACGAAAATTGTTTTCAACATGATCAGATATACCGTTTTTGAGTTATAGCCTAAAAACGGCGCTTTACAACAAAGGGACGTAAGTGCCGTGGCGATAATTTTTTTTGTTAGAGCACTTTTTCATGTATTCATGTAGCATTTTTTTCACCAGTAGTGTGCATTTTTTGTATGAACTGCTGCGGAACCCTACACTGAGCATGGCCGACATGCTCTTGGTCGGTTTTTTCTAAATAACTCTTTTCTATTACAATATTTGTACTTATCCTGAACATATATTTTGAGTATATAACATATATATATTCTCAAAGAAAATATCAAAACTTATAAAAGTAAAAATATAATAGAAGAAAAAAAAACCAAAATATTATATATTTAAAACAAGTGACGTATGTTTGATATATCACCTTATAAGAACCGTTTCCCGGTAAAAGTAAATTATTTGGTTTCTGGTTTGGGCTATGCATTTTTGACTATTAAATAGTCCTCTACCCTATAATATGCCTTTGCTTTACTTAAAGTACTTTTTGAGAGCTAGAAAAGGTAATTTTAAAGCATCATCTGGTAACTTATTATAAAAATGTATGTACAAAGGATTTGCTATTTTACGAACGCGGAACTTTCTAATGGAAATTTTGTTTTTATTTCTAGCATTAAAATTGTGGATATCTGAATTCTTAGTAAGAGTCTAGGTTCTTAATAACATAAATAATATTCTCATAAATATATAGGGACGATTAAGGTGACACCGGAATTCAGGTTATATATAGAACAAATCTTCTTTGTAGCACAAATATAGTCTGTATGTTAGTTGCTTTACCCCAAACTAGAATACCATATGACATGATACTATGAAATAACTATAATAAACTAAGGGAGCATTATCAACATTGGTCAATTGTCAAATTTTTCTAATAGCCTAAGCTGCTGAACTTAATTTACCTGCAAGTACTGCTAAATGGGAAAAAACTTCATTGAAAATTTTTGTCCAATGTTATACCTAAGAATAACCCTATTAACAATTTCTAAACATTCAACATTGAGCGATATAGTAGACCCCAATGCTCTGACATTAAGTAAAGCAAATCTCACACATTTCGTTTTCTTCGCATTCAATAGCAGATTATTAATAGTAAACTAGTTAAGTACTTTAACTAGTATACTATTAATTTTGGCATAGTCTGGCATAGTTTGGCATAGTTGCTTTGCGGTCAACTTCGAAATTGAATGATCTCTCATCAGCAAATAGTAGTATATCTCAAAGATTATCCATACTAATATTATAAATGCGAAAGTGTGTCTGTATGTCTGTCTGTCTGTCTGTCTGTTACCTCTTCACGCTTAAAGCGCTGAACCGATTTGGATGAAATTTGGTATGGAGATAGTTTGAGTCCCGGCGAAGGACATAGGCCACTATTTATCCCGGAAAAATGCCCTTATCCGTGATAAACGAATTTAAGGCGGACGAAGTCGCGGGCAGATGCTAGTCTACTATAGATGGTAAGTCATTTATATAAACCTAAAGTTATTTGTGTGTGCTTGGTAAGTAATAACCTTTTTTCCTTTGATTACTGCACCTTCATGCAGTATAATAGTGACCACTTCAATATCCGGCCGAACTATAAGCTCCTCCACTTCACCTTTGGAAAGCATTGAGTACACAAATTCATTCCAAGAAACATAGCGCACAACCTGAAACATTGAGAAAAATAACATTTGAACTTATAATATTCTGTGTGTATCAATATAGTGATAGATGTTTGGATGATGAAGCAGATGGCTGAAATGGTTCTTGTCTAAAAATTTTATTACACCAATATATGTGGCATTCCATTTCTTAGATCCAATAGTGCAGTGTAACTGTGCCATTATAGTTATTATGTTTTCGACAAAATAATCTCTTATATTCATGAAACATCCTCAAAAATATGTATAATCCAAAAAATTATAATCATTAAGTGTTACTATACAGAAAATGCAATCTATTTACCTCATTTTGGGAATTGTCTCCAGGAACTAAGAGAGAGCTGAGTATAACAAGGATACTTGTTGTGAGCATCCAGAAGGCCGCTTTAACCAGCAGTGATGGGACATTATTGTCTTCATCAGGTTTCTTCTTATCTTTGTCCTGCTATAATATTACATTTTTTCATATCTTTAGCAATCTAGCAAAATATTATGTTTTGCATAGAGCACAATGGTCCAGCAGGATGCTTTGGCTTAGCCAATGCTATAGTACAACTCAATAATATCTGTGTAACAACTTTATTAAATAAATAACACATGGACAATCTTACAAAAATCAACCTAGTCTGAATATAAGCAAAGCTTGTACTATGATGGGTACTAGGCGACAATATACATAACATTCAAGACCCAGGAACAAACATTCATGCTCCTCACACAAACACTTGCCCTGACCCGGATTTGAACCTGGAACCACCAGCTTCATAGGCCGTTGTGCAACCCACCGAGCCAAATGTGTTGTCAAACTTTGGGACACAACTGTCATCACAATATTTTACAAATAAATTTTACAATTGTCCTATTAAAATATTTCAGTTTTCACTCTTAATATATTTTTAATTTTAATTTGAGTGTCAAGCTGTTATGTAAGCTATACATAATCTACTGTGTTGTAAGCTGTTCTGGTACCCAAAGAGGTTGAAGGGTTGAAAAGTATGCTATTTTAAAGGTCTAAAATGTTTGATCCATATCAATATTTCTTTAATCTGACTTATAGATAGAAATCGGATAAATTGGCTTTTTACTAATTTGTTGTAAAACGAAAAGTAGGGTTATGATTGTTATGATATTGAAATTTTACAGGTTATTGCCACTTGTTAAATCATAAACTATTGTAGAATAGTATAATGAGCAAATACCTTGTCTTCATTTCGACTGAAATTATTCGAAGATGTATGGAGCCCTCGAGTGGCACCTATTGCGCTATTAAACACTGAACGCAAGCCCGGCAAATGTGATCTCTCCAGTAATTGGCAGGCAGCTTTAAACTCTGCATGAAGTTTTCTTTGTTGCTACAACGATTTAAGGAAACACTAAATAGCGTTAACGAAATAATAGAATGATAAAAGATTATGCAAACATAACTTACAGAATCATTTGATTTGATATTTAACTGACGTAGAACGGATACAGATTTACACAAATTAATTAAGTTATAGTGGAAATTCTTAGTAGGTTCCCTCGCCATAACAACTTTTCGAAAGTCCAGGTGAAATTTTGATGGAATTTTAGACGAGGACAGCGTCGGCAGTCTCTTGATTGATAACATTTTATAAGCACTTAAAGAAATCACTAATTGAAATATCAATTTATTAAGAAATTGTACGAATGCAACAACAAATTTAATATTTTTCACATGAGTACTGTATTATTTTTATCATTATTTAGACATTTCACTCGATGCTAGTGAGTGAATGACGAATGTGTTGTATTTAGTGAGTGAGTGTGAGTGACTTACAGCAAGGTACGTTTAAATACCATGATACATAATTTCAATAAAAACGTATTCGTTTACTTTCGTTGAATCCATTGATTTTTTACGTGCGGGTTAATCGGGTATATTTGAAACCAGATAGCATTCTTAATTACGTTAGGTACATTACGTTGATAAAATCAAATAGAGATTTAACGAATTTCAAGTGGTTATGACACGTTATGATTTGAATAATTTTCGTACGATTTACATGGGATGAAAATTTTGCGGTATCTGACTACTCTTTTCCTCACTGTATGACAGTTGCTGAGGAAAAGAGTAGTCTTCATAGTTTCCATGGATTTAATCACTGGATTGAGTACTGACCTTTCTTAGCCAATCAAAATTGAAACATATCACCAAGCAAGACAGTCTACAATGCTGTGGTGGTAAGAGACTAGAGAATGCGGTCCGAGCGAGAGCATTAAACCCGAGGGCGGTGTCTCACTCGCGTAAGTTGCCAATGTAAAAAAGTGTAACGTTCTGGTATTAAATAATTTAAAGTATAGTGGTCATAATTACCTACTTATACTAAGTAGGACTACATTTATATTAGGAATAAGTTACCTTTTACCTAATTTGTAAATGTTTAAGATATCAACATTTTTTACAGATTAAACACGATATTGCATTAAACATAGCAGTAATTTTAAATATTTACTGGTATCCACAACGTTGACATAAAACAATATTATTGTCTCATGGCATTAATGTGCTTAAAATAAGCTTAATATCGCACCTTTAGAATTATAGTGACTTAATCCAAAAATTTATGTTTTTGAGTTTTATTTGTAAAACTAGAAGGCGCCCGCAACTTCGTTCGCGGAGGAGAAAAAGTCATAATCCTTCATTTTTTATTCAGCGTAGTCGGGTAAAAAGTATCCTATAACCATCTGAAGATACCCAGCTACCCGTGTACCAAAAATAGTTGAAATCCGTTTAGCCGCTTTTGCGTGATGAAGCCACAACGAGACATACAAACATACATAAAATCCAAAAAAAAATGTTTCAATAGTCCATAACAATCATTTTTTGAAAATATTTCAATGTACAGACATTTCATTTTTACAACTTAATAATAATGGTTATTATTATAGTTCTATACTATAATTAAATATTTGTCCACAGTTTAAGATTAGATAGGTTTCGTACTTTTATCAACCAAAAAGTGAACAATAGTAGATTGTTTGACAAGGGGCTAAAATAAGCGATTATGACACGAAGTGATTATGTCTGAGTATCATAATGGCATTTAGCCACGTGTTAAACACTCTGTTTTTCACTTCGACTGCGAGAAAATAAAAATTTAAAATTGTATATTTCATGAACAACTAAGAGTACAGTTTGAGCAATTCTATATACAAGTTTGGCCAATCTGATCAGGTTGGTTTGTATGTTCTTAATTATTCGTAAGAAGTATGTAGCTGGCTGGAAGTTTTTTTTTCAGTGTCATAGAAATTTGCATGGGATTATATGGCTTTCTTTTAAACCCTAAGGGCTAAATGTACTATTTTAGTCTCGCTTCGCGAAGCTAATATGACGTACTTTTTGAGCAAGAGAAGTTGAAAAGGACTTAAAAGTACCATCTCATTAGTAGGAACTGCTTATCGAAAGTTTTATACGTAGGTCACTCGATCAATTTTGAGATGAAAAAAAAAACTATTGAAAATATTAGTATTATTTATTTTACATTTTTTCAAAATACTCTCCATTACACTCTATACAAAGTGCCATTCGTCTGAACCAACTTTAGAAGCACTTTTGCCAGTCTTCATCAGATAAGTCCGAAATTGCTTCTTCATATGCAGCCACGGCTTCTTCAGCACTCGAAAAAAACTTCCCTTTTATTTTTTCTTTCACCACCGGGAACAAACAGAAATTGCAGGGAGCTAAGTCAGGACTGTAGGGTGGATGTGGTAAGGTTTCTATCCCAACTTTCTCAATAAACGCCTTTGTTCTGAGGGACGTATGTGAAGAGGCGTTATCGTGATGCAGCAAGATTCCCCGAAGTCCAGTCTTTGGTCTCCTCTCTTGCACTGCTTTGAAAACTTGCGTCAATGCTACTGTAGTATACCAATCAGAGTTGACTGACCTATAATTTTCCAGCATTGATGTTGATAAATGTCCGCCCCGTGAAAATAAACTTTTGCGGGCGACCACTTCGGTGGTCATCTTCGAGGCTGGTTTTACCCCTTTTAAATTCGTTGAACCAACTAAAAACTATTGCCCGTGAAGGAGAAGAATCTCCTAATAATAAACCAAATTTAAAATCATAAAATATCATAATAGCATGCAAATATTCGCGGTTAAGCTCCATCGTTACAAAGAAAAAACGCGGGAACCGTTTTAGAAAAATGACTGTAACATATTCATTTTTTAAATTGGAGCGAATCAGCAACTTGTGTTCTATTTTTAAATAAATTTGCTTTTTAAAAACATATAATTTAGGTGCGTTCCATTTTCGAATTTCGAGCATCTCAAAACTTATCGAGTGACCTATGTGGCAATTTATTAAGTAGTTAAGCTTTTGTATGTTTTGTTTTTAAATAATTTTAGAAGAATACCTATTTATTTTTGTTTATTTTATCGTTTGTTGTTTAAAATGGAGACATTGATTGAAATATAAATCATGTATCATGTTACACTAATGTTATGTTCTTTTTTATGTACAAAAATGAACCCTTAAAATACCCGTAAGTTTACTATTATATTGTCCTGAACTGAAATGGAACATTTTATTTTCCTAAATGTTCGGAAATATAAAGACCTATGTAAAAGTAGGTCTTTAAAAAAATACATTCTCAGTCGTGTACAAACACAAAAATGTATACATTTAAATAATAAATAAAAATAAATTGTTAAAACGCTTGGTTTCCATAATAATGTTTCTAAACGCATAGATTAGAATCGGTAATCAATTCTTATTTATACCTCTACAATCTCTCTTCTTTTACAAAATCTACAAAACCGCCAGCATTATTTAAAGTTTTCCCTAAAACTTGATATTTTCGGTTAGGTCACTATAATTCTAAAGGTGCGATATGGTCAAAATATGTAGTGTGAAGGGATGTAAACAGACATATTTCAAAATAATCCTAATAACCATACATTTAATTGGTCACCCTAATTAAAACGAGATGCAATTCTCTGGTTTGCTTTCTCTGTCTGACACACTTTATTTTCGCAGTGCTCATTCCAGTTCTAGTTATTAAGTCCATGGGGTTTTCTAAAGTGGAAATATCACCAGTTGGCGCCACTATGACGTAACGTCTAATTTATAACAAGTGTCAAAATCTTGTGCTGTGATTGGTGGATGTTGTTCTTGTGAGTTAGACCTTATGTCATGGTGGCGCCAACTGGTGATATTTCCATTTGAGAAAACCCTCCTTGATATTGACGAGCCATTGTTATGTTACCAGTCCAAAATCTAAATCTGCAATAAAATGACACAACGCGGGATATATTGTATGTGTGTGATCAATGATGTGAAAATAATTTTAAATAATATTACAAACTAACCACAAAATTTTACTTAAGGAAACAAGAGGGAAGACAACAAAAGAAACAATCACCTATTTTTGTTCAAACTGTTATCATTTCCATAATAGAACTTAGGTATTTACTGCAATTTCAATGGTTACATAGCTAAGCGACTGTGAAAACTACCTCTGCAACTTTATTATGATTATGACATGCCATATTTAAATTTTTCCACTGATCTCTATTATTCCACCTACATGTCATTTGACAGCTAATTTTGTATACGAATTCGAAGCGTTCCCCGTGTTCAGCGAATGCAGAAAGTCCCATTTTGGTCCCATTGAACTAATTTTTACGTCAAATATTCCAATGAGGTCATATCGATATTAAAATAAGTTTTATTTAAAATGAAGTCTTCTCTTTCGATACTGGCCTATTGAAATCGATTTAAGGTCGCCTTATTTATTCCAAGCAAAACGAAAATTGCGGAAGTCAGCTTCTGCAAGTTCTATTAAAGATTACCTAAAACGTAGTGGTTATATTCTCTTTGAGATTACCGACTAGTGTCATTTCACGCCTGAGTCAAATTTTGAAATATGTGCGCCATAGTATTTCTAGTGACCCCCACCCACATATACTAACTTAGATATATCGACATAAAAAACAACGATGGATATATTAATAGTTACAGATTTTGACTTGCGGACATCGCTCATTTTAGTTCCACAGACACTCGTATCTGCATGGGTACCAGTGCCTACAGTGTATTTGATTATCGCCATAATCAAATACACACAAAAATAAGTTGACAACAGCTAGCTGTTATCCAGTATCTAGTGGTAATATATCGGTATAGGTTAATTGTAAAAGTCCAGTATCCAGTGGTAATATATCGGCAAGTACCTAGGTCAGTAAATTTTTCAAAGAGATGATTATTAACCGTCGTCATCAGCCCGATAATTTCGATCAAATACCTGATTGTTTATTTTTGAACTATAATAAATAGAATAGTAATTCTGAAGTACCACTGACAATAATTGTAAGCAAGGCTAAAAAAACAGCCTTCAAATCAAACTAAAATCGTTCTGTGATCTTCATCATGTGCTCAACGTCACCGAATGATACCATGCGAGACCAACTACAAAAGTTACTAACAAAAAACCGGCCAAGAGCATGTCGGACCATGCTCAATGTATAAAAAAAATACAAATAGTATTTAAGGAGATCCTTCAATTTCTCATGGATCCCATTGCTGGCGATAAATGCGCAACAATACTATACAAGCCCCCAACCAAAGTGAGGACTGCGGCCATAATATTCGGGTGAGGTGCAATAAAACTCGGCGGTCGTAGTGATGGGAATGTGACGATTACGAAATGTTTTAAACGTCGATGTAATTTTAATACTTTAATTTTTTTAACTATTATTGCCTAGTTATTCAGTGATTATTGTCTTCCTAAGTGAGGTTCTTGTTATGTAATAACCGAATGGAGTACATTATATTGCCAATACAATCCTATAGACCTAATATGGGCTCAAATTAAAGGAGAAGTTGCGGCAAAAAATAATACTTTTAAAATGGTAGATGTAAAAAAATTACTACATGATGCTATCAACAATGTAACGACCGAAGATTGGCAGAAATGTGTCCGTCATGCTGAAGAGCTCCAGACTGACGAGTTAGTTAAGGCATGCTTAGTAGATTCCCGACCATTTATAATAAATCTCCGTGATGACGACAGTGACAACGAAGATATTTAATTAGTTATATATTGTTTTTTATAAGTTAGTAGTGTAAGTACTTAAATTAAGAAATTGTATAAATTATTTATGTACATTTTTTTAGCCTATGTTGTCAAAATCATTAAACATATTATGTTATAGCGTAATGCCATTGTCATTATTATTAAATAATATATAATATTGAATTCATGCACATAAAATGTATTTACTCACTCAACTTATCCCTAATATCGACATTCCTCAATGAGGGTTTACTACCTGCACTATAGGTCTCGGCTCGCTCCGTGACAAACAATGGGAAACTGATAACGCGAGCTCAAGGGTTTTATGGTCGCAGTCCTCACTTTGGTTGGGGGCTAGTATAACTCCGAAGCTCAGTGAAGGTTCAAGAGAAAAAGGTTCAAGTTCAGATCGAAATCTAATTTACACGGATTAGAAAACACGAATTAACTTTAAAACTAACACTGATCGAGAACGCGACGAGAAATTTACATTTAATACGAGTGACTTAACTATTAGCGTCCGTAGCGCGACTAAAGAACTACTTTATTTTTAACCGTTTTCCTAAAAAGGAGGAGGTTATATGTTCGACAGTTTGTATTTTTTTTATGTATGTTCACCGATTACTCCGTGAATTGTGGACCGATTTTAAAAAATATTTTTTTATTTGAAAGGATATACTCCTGAAGTGGTCCCATTGCCACCAAGTTGGGATCTGATGATGGGAAATCGAGGGCAACCCTCAAATTTTATAGGCACTTATAACGTTTTAAATATATTTTCTTAAGCTATTTAAGTATTTGAATATGGTAGTCATCATCTCATCATGCGGAGCTGATAATGGAAGGTACAACACCTTAATGGTTAAGAGTTAGAGGATAATTTAAAAAAAAAACATATATTATAGGTAGATACGTTAAGACTGTTAGTTATATTCTTTATAGTGTGTCCCTGAGGCAGTCTTCTTATCACCAAGTCAGGATCTGATGATGGAATACCAGGGAAATCGAGAAATATTGTCCGAGAGTATACATTTAAAACTCAGAAACATTAATTAACTTGGAGATATTAGCACGAATGCATGGAAGACAATGGAATGGAGGACAGGCAACAAAACAATTTAAGTAAATAAGTAATAACTTTTATTACATTATCCTGATGCGGTATAAAATTAGTTCAATGTTGAAGTTATTAGTTGTATGACAAATTATTGAGTAATGTAATCACAGTTCCTTATCCTTTTGGTATTATCTTAATATGCACGTCAAAGTGATAGTCAGATCGTTAAATAGAGCAGTAATTGCTGGTTGTATTATCGTAAAGAACAGAGTTTTGTTGGTTTCAGGTAAACGACTGCCCCGGAAACGGCGGGCAGACATGGTGACGCCGGCTCGATGGATAGTTGCCAACAATTCCTGAAAGTGTCCTTCAACAAGCCCTCGACACCTTTTAAAATGAATTGATGAATTTAAAATGAATAGAACGGAGAAGACATTTGTTTATAAATCACTTAGATCCAAAACAGAGGGATAACCGATTAGCTACGCGGCGAAAGAACTTGCCACGGCTGACGAATACCAATCAAACTTTAAGTAGTAGACCACACTTCGAGTTATCAAGCAATTAGGTTATTTAGTGAGTTGCCAGTGGAATTAAAATCAATCACCAACAGTACCATCTTTAGAAACAAATTGAACGCTTCTTATTGGACAAGTTTTACTATTCAGTAGACGATTTTTACTCCCATAAGTACCTAATGCTCAATTGTGAAATTATGGTGTTGTTATTTATAGTATTGTTTTATGTACACGACTATACATATAAACGGCTTGTTACGTTATGGACATTTCAAATTGATTAAGTACATACCTAATTATAAATATAAATAATCAGTAGAAAACTACGTTTGATAATTACAAATATTTTTAATTTTGTAAAGGTATTTCAAACACGACGGCATGTTGTTTTTATATGAAACACAAATTTCGTGATACTGTATTTTAATTAAATTTTGTATTTCTTGTATGTATATTACAATATGACTGTATGTTGTTCATTCATAAATTACTAACTTACATGTTGCTTGCTCCATTATAATAGCGCAATGATAACTGTACCGCGGTGAGCAGAGCAGTCCCTAAAAAATGTACCGCACACGAGTTAAGTTGCACAGAGCCATTGTGTCAAACGGTCGATTATTTATGAGAAGAAAATAAATCAATTAAAATGGTTTATTGCAATATAATCCGATGTAATAATCCCTATGACACTATTAATTGTCGTAGGATTCAATTATTAATCAACTTAAAGATGAAATTCTCTTCTATACTATTATAAAGTTGTAAAAATTACTTAAATGTCTGTACATTGAAGATATTTTCAAAAAATCATTGTTATGGACTATTTGGAGGTCATTAAAACGAAAAATATTTTTTTCTACTCCTGTACTTCTTTCTGTCATTTAAATGGTTACAAACTCTAATATAAAGACATACATTACTTAAGACTTCAAAACTCTATAGTCTATTTCCCAAAAAAGCATTGCTAAGCGTGTCACAATGTCGCTATTAACGTATTCCTTGGTGCCACAGAGTACAAAATTTCAATCTAATATTTATATTCAGTGAGTCTTAAACTAATGTTTTATGAAATAATTTATATTACCAACTTAACAAACCGCCGAATTCATACAGTTATAAATTAACAAAATAATAATGTACGTAAATGCATTGCTGCTAACTTAAAAAAAAAAATATTTTTTACAATTTACGTACACATATTTTATAGCCTATTTTTTTCAAATCATAACATGTTTTCATCACTGGCAAGTATACGCGAATTTAAAAAATAAGGTAGCCATAGATATTCATTGACAGCTCGCTTTTTAATTTTCTTCGTGGCGCTAAATTTTATTCATCTTGAAGTTGTTGATTGTTGTGTTATTATAAACTGTTGAAAGTGAGAAAAATGTAGCAAGACGAGCCTAATTGTACTTACTACCGAAGAAATTTGTGTCGTGGCGCAAGAATTATCAAACAATTTGCTGCTAGAAAAATTTCGGCGCATATATAAATATTTAGACTTTTTGTGTTTTATTAAAAAGTGCTTAGGGGTCGTTCATTAATTATGTAGTGATCCCTGGGGGGAAGGGGTTCGAAAAATCTGTCGTAATTAATGTATGGCCCCTGAGTTGTAGAAAAACTATTGTATATATAGACTTTTATTTTAAACTGAGCTAATCGGCTTAAAGAATACAGTGGCCGATTCGCTCAATTTAAAAACCAAAGTCTATATACAACGTTGTATAATTCGGTCTAAAACGCTCGTGGCGTCTTTCTTTGCGATACTCGCTATTGTCCTTACGTAATTAGTGAACGGCCACTTAATCGTAGAAAAACTATTGTATGCAACGTTGTATAATTGTGTCAAAAAACACTCGTGGCGTCTTTACTTGCGATACTCGCCAAGGCTCGCAACGCAACCCACGCCACTCGTGTTTTTTGACCCCTATTATACAACAGTTGCATAAAAATATTTATGGCACTGCTACAATGAACCAACGCACTTAATATTTAACAAAGCGTATGTCCGATCGTGTTGAAAATAATTTTCGTTGGAAGTATTTATTAAGTTTTATATTTGTAAATTTATTCATATTTTTTGAACATACCGTTTAGAAAATAGAGGGGGGGGGGGGGGGGGCACAATATTTGCTACTTTCGGAGCGAATATTTCGGATAATATTCACTAAATCAATTTTTTTTTTAAGGAACCTCAAAGTGTTTTTAGAAGAACTATCGAAATATGCGCCACTCATTCATATTTGGTAAAAAAGATATTTCAGTTTCGGTTACATGTATGGAGTGCCCCCCCTAGAAATATATATAGTTTTTATTTAACTATCAAACTAAGTAGCGGTTTACACACGACACCTTTGCTCCACATTTCATTAACATACAGCTTATAGTTTTTGAGTAAAATGCCTGTGACATACGGACGGACAGACAGACAGACAGACAGACATGACGAATCTATAAGGGCTCCGTTTTTGCCATTTTGGCTACGGAACCCTAAAAATCATATGCTTTCGTCAGCAGTTGGCTGTCAGCAAGGCGACCCCCTAGGACCCGCTATATTCAGCCTCGCCATTCATCCCATAATTTGAACCTTAAATTCGCAATTCAACTCGTGGTACCTTGACGACGGCACTCTAGGAGGGGACTGGAAGACTGTTTTGGCTGACCTCAAAATCTTAAGTGACTCGTTCTCATCAATTGGCCTAGAACAAAATTTTTCAAAATGCGAGCTCTTCGTCCAAAATACTCACGCCATTTCGGACATACATAATATCATTTATAATTTCAACACATTAGCCCCTAATATCAAAATAGTTGACAAAACCTCCCTCCGATTGTTAGGGGCTCCGATATTTCACGAATCGATACCCCCCCTCATAAATGAACATTTAAATATCCATAAATAAAATAAAACGGTTTTTTAATAAATTCCTTGTTACAGTTATAGTAACGAGTAAAGTTACCTAGGCTAGGTTTTAAAAAAAATCTGATAATTTTTAGGTTATTCGGGAAAAATACAACGTACACATATTTTAACTGCAAATTCTCCCTACATTGTAATAAAATTGTAAAATTCTCAATAAAAAAAACTTGCAAGTTTCGTGTATAAGTGTAAAAATATGTGTTACAAATAGAAAAACATACAAGGTGCTGTTATAACTCGACCGACATGAAGCAACAACGACTATTTACTTTTTGTACCCTCTAGCACTAGATTGCGCATATTCTAATAAACTCATACAATTTATATAGCCCAAGAAAACTTTCTACCGAGAGGGTAGGCAAGGTACAAGTACTGATGTTAATTCAAGTTTTGTCTCTGCTTTGATTAAAGTGCAATAGAAGTTTAGAACTCAAAAGACTTTTAAAACAAATTATCTCTTGCAGGTCTCTACTTAGTTCACCAACGTAGAAAATTAAGTAAATATTTACACTGAATAATATACTTGTACGACGGGAAATGGAATGACAGCGATAGGGATGACGGCGCATGTAAAAATGAGCATAATGTTGTTACACGATTGACCAATGCATCACGAAATAAAGAAAAATAATATAAAAAATCTAAATGGCTTTGTAAAACGAAACTTCAAAATTACGCACATTTTGAGTACTTTTTAGGGTTCCGTACCAAAAAGGTAAAAAAGAAACCCTTATGGGCGACTCTGTCTGTCTGTCCGACTATTAGAGCGCCATATATCAAAAACTACTTATGCTATCTATTAGAAATTTGGAATATTTATAAACATGGCCCACATGTATTGCAAAAGAAAAACAATATATAAAATATTTTTATTTTCTTAAAAAACGATCAATATAAGGGGGGGGGGGGGGACAAAAATTAAATGTCTAGTCACTAGGTCAAGTAGGGTACCATATGAAAGGGATTAATTTGTACATTTTCGAACAATTTTTTTTTCGCTCGAATTTCGTTTTATTAAGGAATAGGAATTACTTAGGTATGTAATTTTATATGAATACTAGCTTTTGCCCGCGACTTCGTCCGCGTATAGCTCTAATTTCAAAAAAGTTTATGGCATCATCCGTGTTCACTACAGAATCTACAGAATTGTATTCGTATTCTGAATCTTCTAACGAATTCGATAAAACGAACGAAACGTTATTAATAACGGAAGCCTGGTCGTTATTAGGTGTCAGACAGAATGGCTCGTTCATACAACCACTCCATGGACTTACTGTGTAGATTTGAACATCTGGGTTTTGAGAGCTTAGGTCGTCAACGGTCCGCACAACAAAGGCGAGATCCGATGGAATTGTAATTCTTCTCTCACTTTCGGGATATTCTCCATTTCCTATTTTAAGGAGAAGGTCGGAAAATTCCCCAGCGCAAATATCGCCCTTAATTTGCAGTCGCATCTTAAAGTGGACTTTTTTGATTAAAGGGCAAATATTTGGCGCCTTAATGCAAATTTTAACTTCATGAGCTCGAGTTCCCCTCGGAACTACAGGCAGAGTCTGACGGAGGTCTCCAGCTAACAACATAATGACTCCACCCATCATAACATCGTTCCTTCTAATGTCATTCAAAGTTCTATTCTGCGCTTCAAAACACCCTTTATGCGCCATTGTACTTTCGTCCCAGACTGTTACCCCTTATTTCACACCCTTCAGGGATGAATTTCCAAAAATGCTGAAATTAATTTTGTTAGTTTTAAATAAAGACTATATGCGAAATATTATAACATTTACTCAATTACTTACAGGTTTTCAATACAAACTTTCAACCCCAATTTAACCCCGTTAAAAGATGAATTAAAAAAAAATTGCTGAAATTTGTTTTCTTAGTTTGATGAAGAGTCTATACGTGAAATAATATAACAGTTACTCAATTGATGAAAAATGCCCTTGTCAATGGTTTTCGCCGTACATTTGGAGGTTGTAACCGAAGTTTTAAAAACGACATTATTCCCATACAAACTTTCAACTCTTTTTTATCCCCCTGAAGGAATGTTTTTTTTTAGCAACGCTTAATCATTTGTTTTGTTTATTAGTAAAAAACCTTTGTACAAAGATACAAATCTTTAACTTTCCAAATGAACGATTTTCATAGTACGGTTCAACCCCCATGTCACCCCCTTATTAAGGTTTGAATTTCGAAAACTCCTTTCTTAGTACACGTTCACCTACTATGTATAAAGAATATTCATTCCAAATTTCATGCTTATATCTTTAGCGGTTTAGGCTGTGCGTTGTCTGTCAATAGGTCAGTAACACAAAAGAGTTTTATATATATAGAAGATTATATGAATATTACACGAAAATTATAACCATATATCTGTCTGTCTTACTTTTTTTTGATCACCAAAAATCATTTTTGTATAACCCGGTTTGGTTACGTTTGCCCCTCATTTCTATGTGACGTCATAGATACCAGAGGCAAACTTAACTCAAGCGGCAAGTTAAGCCGGCATAAGTGAAAGTTAGTACGGAATCCTCGGTGCGCGAGTCAGACTCGCACTTGACCGGTTTTTTATAAAAGTAATTAATGCCTTTTCAGAATCCTTATAATTCAGTAAAACGACAACTGTATCTGTATAGTAACCATATATGTCATTAAACTCAGTTTTTCACGATCTAATTTATATAATACCTGTTTTTGCATAATATTCGGTACCCCAACTCAGGGGTGACGTCACTCTTAATAACAGTAACTCTTAGTAACAGTAGGATATAATTATCTATACTATTACTCGTATAAAGTAGTAAAAATGAAATGTCACAATGACATAGAAGATATTTTCAAAAAATAATCGCAGCGGAGTAAATGGAGGCTAAATCTATTTTTTTATGATTTTATTTTTTGGAAGCTTGTAGGTGTCGTTGTTGCTTCATCATGCCTTAACAGCTATACGGAGTTCAACTATTTCTGGTGCACGGGCAGCTGGCTATCCACAGATGGTTATAGCATACGTACTCTTTACCCGACTAGGCTAACGATAAAATTATGGATTATGACTTTTTCTCATCCGCGAACGAAGTTGCAGGGACCCTCCAAGTATATCTATTATGATCATAAACTCAACTAAACTCTTAATTTGTCTTTTTTAAGTGAACTCTGCACGTCCTTGATTTGCTGAGAATCCAAATTTAGACCGACTCTTTTGGACATGATATCAGGGATCGGAACCAGCATTTTTTTCATACTAAATATCCGAAATAACGATTCGCTTTTTTCAAGATTTTCGTACATTTTTTTATTAAAATTCCAGAAATTGAATCAGGTGTTTTGTGATTCTCTTCTCCTAAGTACAGTTTTAAAATATCCTAGAAATAGCGTGTACTATAAGATTTAAAAAATCCGGTATCCAATAAAACCAGTTCAAAATAAAAAGTGGAGAATTGATGTATACTTATATTAATCTTAGTTAGCTTTGGTCGTCTAGGATTGTCGAGGCAAAGAGTAAAGTAGCGATTGAGAATATCTTTTAAAATTCCATAAAATAAAAATGCATTTCATTCGTAGTAATTTCACCTATTCTGCTTTTAGTAGACATGCCTCTTTTCAAAGCTTACGCTTACAATTGATTAATTGTATTAAATAGTTTCTGCCCACGACTTCGTCCGCCTTAAATTCGTTTATAGCGGGTAAGGGTATTTTTCCGGGATAAAAAGTAGCCTATGTCCTTCCCCGGGACTCAAACTATCACCGTACCAAATTTCATCCATATTGGATCAGCGGTGTAAGCGTACAGAGGTAACAGACAGACAGACAGACATTGACGAAAGCGCGCGCTGCATGGACAGCTGCTTCACAGCCACCTTTGCTGCCAAACCCGAGTTGAATCTGAAGTTTCTGAGAAAGAGGTTGAAATATGTGTCTGGAACATATTTTCGAGCGAATACGTCTAAAAGTAAAGCCTACAGCGATTGGTCTTATACCACCATCCTTCTTTTTAAGAGCGCATAAGTTAGCTCCCTGAAGGATACTTAACACATCGCTGCATACTTTACCAGACAGCATGAGATATGTAATGTCCAAAAGTAGTCCGCTGGCATCGCCACTGCTGCTTCCCAACAGGTCCTTCAGATGCTGCGGGGTGAGGCCGTCCAGACCACCGGCGGAACCGTTTTTGAACGACAGCACTGCTGCCAGTACGTCTTTTTTTGTTACGGTTATGTGTGGGGTATCTAAATCGGGTGGATCGGGAAGGCGAAGTGTTGCTGCTGGAAGTGGATGTTTGGATTGCAAAGCAGTTATGGTGTCGGGGCTGTTGGGTGCAATAACGTCACTGAAGAAGAGTAGTTGGGCAGCTCCCTTAATATCTCCATCAATGATTTTTTGCTCTACTTTTTTAAACAATTTATTATTTTCGTTCCAAACGTTAGGTTTTGGTTGAGTGAGGACTGGGTTTGCGGGGTATTGGCAGTTTAGCTTGATCTTTTGAGTGAGAGAGATACTATTGTCTTTGTTTGTGTGAAGGATTCTGTAGGGAAAAGAAAGCAACTCTGACCAGCTGTCATATGAGTTTTCATTTATTACCTTAGCTATGACTTGGTTCAAGGCGTGTGCTACGGCTATCCGAGCTCCTCTGGGGATTCTTTTTATAATCGGGGTAACGTTTTTTGTGAACCAAGCCAAGCGGGGAAGTCATCGACTACAGAGCCATTTGAACTATTATCGATCGCCCTTGCTGCATTGTTAGAAGATTGAGACACTTTGATTTTATGAACACGCGCATTGTGAATATTCAAACCTCTAATACCTTTACAGAAACGGGACTGAGGACAATGAGGGCATTGTATAGAGTCTCCAGTGACGTTGCCGGTGGATGTCTGTATTGAATAGGTGGTGATTGGTGAGGTCTGCGACATGAGCTGCAGGGCATTCACATGTGTCGATGATCACTATTTATAAAAATTGATATCAAAATAAACAAATAAGATTATGACGGATGTCACTGTCGGCCGCCCCTTCCACAGCTGGTAATCTTCGTATAACAAAACGCGTACGTTAGCGCCATGTTGTTGTTAATGTTGACTGTCGTTTTTCTCGGCTGTGATTAGCTGTTGCTTTGTCAAAACACTTGTCTTGTCATCTATATATTATTTGTCGAAATTCATTCTGTCACTGTCACAGTAATGTGTTATCGTGTGATGTCCTTTTGTTTATCCTGTCTTGCTCTTTGCAAAATGTTTTAAGAGTGCTGTGTTTGTAGAACTTTGCAAAAGGACCCTATTTTACACCATTTCCCGTGCTCTTAGAAAATACTTAGTGGTTGAAGTGTTTAAATCGTGATGATCTTGCAAAATTATCGCCCGCAGAACTAGCAAACATTATGTCCAAGAATTCATTTTGTTTATTTGACTGCGCCGAGCACAAAACTATTCTCAGTCATTTCATTGCTCTGACTGTCCGATTTACAATTATGAATTGGTGCAACACAACCAACAAAATATTAAAGGGGACAGACGTATTACTTGCAATACAGAAGAAAGCTTACGAAAAATTTAAAAAGAAATTGAAAAATAAATCTTTCGACACCTCGTGTGTGTTTTATTTTTTTGCCACTGAGGTATAATTCTCAGCATATAATTTGATCACGTAAATACAATTACTGAATTACATGTTCAAATTTACGTGCCGGGAACTATTCATTCTAAATATTAGACCTCATTCAATGATCCTAGACCACTATGGGTGAATACGCTACGATCCGTTGCCATATTGCAATCTCGAATAGAAAAAAAATTTACGTCAGTCAACACTAATCGTACAGATTAAATATAGTAGTGGAATAATTATTTCTTTCCGAGTTGGCAGTCTGATACGTAGTATCTCTTATTAGTCTGTGGCCCCTCCGGGCGCATGCGAGGGCTTCTTTCTTGTTATTTTTAAATCACCATTTGTTCCAGCCGGACTTAGAAATATTACATTCGGCCCGGCGGCCTCTCAGTTGTTAACACTTGGTTAACACAACTGACGATCTAACGATAAAGTACTCTTCACATCCAGCAGAATCGACAAGGCGGACTGGATTTGTTGAGGAAGAAGTTGCGCTGTTTCGGTCGCCGCTCTGTCTAAGCGTGCAGTTATTTTCATTTGGGGCCGGGTTTATATAAAAAAAACTGTTATTTATCGCAAGTAATATCTTATAATGAAATAAATGAAATGAAATGATTTATTTCGGACATCAAGTATCCATAATTAACATACTAATATTAATATTATCCACACGACCTTATTATATTATTTTTACAATTATTATTGTTAGTAAACACATACATTAATAGGTAATAAGTTAGTAAAACATGAAATGCTCATTGGATTTCACATGCATGCCCATCCAATGAGTGAAAAGAGGACTGTCCGTCCTTTCCGCAACGATCCTTAAGAGAGTGTTGGTGCTGCCCCGCACACGCTGCCACAGGGACGCCACGCGCTTGCGCAGCACGGCTTGGAAGCCGTCAGTGCTACAAGCAGCGAACATCCCTGATGCACTGCATCGCCAAGGCAGCCCCAACAACCTCCTGAAGGCGTTATTGTATTGGACATGCAGAGCACTGAGGGTTTTTTTGGTGTAGTTGCTCCACAGGTTGCACGTGTATAGATTTTGGCAATATGTTTTAAAGAGCGTAATCTTCACCTCGCGAGAACAACGTGCAAACCTGTGTGCAAGCATGTTACCCCTAACCGACAGTGCTCTGCGTTCCCTTTCCAGGTCGACATCGTCCTTGAGAGATTCTGTGACCCAGTGACCCAGATATTTAAATTTTGTAACTGCCTGAAGAGGTGTGGAATTGAGACTTATGGGCGGAATTGAGTAGGTTTTTTTGCCAGATTTAAAAACTAAGAACTCACTCTTCTTAACATTATACCTGAGGCCATGGGCCACTACATATCTCTCACATATACCCAGCATTATCTTAAGAGCGTCGACTGAGGGACTCAGCAGCACCATGTCGTCGGCATAGCTGATGTTATTAACACAACAAACAACCATCCACTGAACAACCCACGCCGGCGCTGCTAAGCTCCTCAATCAACCCATTCACATAGGCATTAAATAAGGTGGGTGATGTTAGCCCCCCTTGCTTACACCATATTCCATTTTATATTTATCCTAGTACTCCCCTGCCCAGCGAACTACATTTAAATGGTTGTCATACCAGTATTTAAACATTTTTATTACTTCTGCTGGCACACTTGTATCCCTACTTAACTTATTCCACAAAACATTGTATGAGACCAAGTCAAATGCCTTCGACAAATCCAAAAAACACGCAAATACCGGTGTATTTCTGTCGGTGTAATACTGAACAGTGTGCTTAAGGCATAGTATAGCCGATTCAGTTGATAGCCCTGGCCGGAAACCGAACTGGGTGTCATGCAGGCTTATATGTGTACTAAGATACGTGTTAAGCACACTGTCCAGTACCTTCGTCATGATAGTGGCTAGAGAGATTGGCCTGTAGTTAGATTTGTCGGAGGCATCACCAGTTTTATTTTTAATAACAGGTACCACTATTTTCCTCATAAGGTCAACCGGTAAGTAGTTATGACGAAAGCAGAACGTAAAAACATCGCTAGAACCCTGGGAAGATGAGCACCCGCGTGTTGCAGATGCTCGATGCTGAGGCCGTCGTGTCCGGGTGACTTACCCTTCTTCATTTGACGAACCACCTTTGAGATATCCGCTGGTGTTATTCTGATTGAGCTGCAACCCATACAACTTTCAGCATCGAGCACCTGCTGCTCCACGGCCAGAGGTTCCACTTTGAAATGCTTTTTGAAGAGCTTTTTTGAAGAGCTTTTTTATATCACTAGGAGGTTTATCATCAAATTGACGACACTCACTTCGCCGAATTTCATTTCAAAGTCAACATTTCATGTATTTTCATTTCGTCGACAATTCAGTTCGTGGAATGATCATTACAAGTAATTTTAAATCGTGTATTTTTACTTGTCGGATGATTCATTACATAGTTGTATTATGTCATGGAAAACGTTTTGTGGTTTATTGTTTCAAGTATTTTTAATTAACATATGAATTATTACAAGCATTATTATTTAAATTTAAGATAGTTGGCATACAAAGTTATCATTATGGTGAGAACGTTTTCCATGACATAATACAACTATGTAATGAATCATCCGACAAGTAAATACGAGTAACCTTGTTGGTTCTGGCGTTGAGCTCGCTCGCTTCGCTCGCTCGTTAGGGTCACAGTTCTACCTAACACTCCTCCTCGCTTCGCTCGTCGTCGTACCTAACCTAACCGAAGTCTGACCTGCCTTAAAGTAGAATACGTAACGTTTCTGACTTCATGCCTACCATAGTTTAGTTTAGGTGCTGTAAGTGTAGCCAATTTAATTATAGGCAAAAGTTCTGGCGTTTCGCTCGCTCGCTTCGCTCGCTCGTTAGGGTCACAGTTCTACCTAACACTCCTCCTCGCTTCGCTCGTCGTCGTACCTAACCTAAGCGAAGTCTGACCTGCCTTAAAGTAGAATACGTAACGCTTCTGACTTCACGCCTATCATAGTTTAGTTTAGGTGCTGTAAGTGTAGCAAATTTAATAATAGGCAAAATAATTTTTAGGACAATTCATGTTAGGAATAGTATGCTTTAGGTAATTCTATTTTAGAGTTATCAATATTAAGACAAACTTGCTTTAGGACTTTAAATGAGTCTGCGCAAAAATTATTAGGAGAGACGAGTAGTATGCCATTCAACAGTATGCCAAACATTCTCGGCCAAACATTTTTAGGACAAAAAACGTTATGCGAAACGACAGGTACCCATTCATTTGCCATTGAAATTTACAGGTATGCAATTATATAATCCCACTGTCATAATTGTTAGTTCGTAGGTAGTTGCCTCTTCGGGAATTATCATTATCGCAGTCATTACGCTGCGGAATCGACGAGAATTTTAGATCATCTACATCTTTCTTCAACATCTGAAAGGTATCCACTGTGATGTATCGTTCTTGTACCGACTTCAAACCCTCCTTTAAGACCAGGATATCCTTAAGGAGACGCGTCACATCTACATGATCGAATGTGATCGGAGGCAGTTTCTGGAGATCTCGTGCCACAAATATAGGAACAAAGTCAGAATCCGTCTGTTTCAAGAGCGAGATTATATCGTTAATATCTCGGTGAGCTTTCTTGTCACCCTTACGAGTTATAATTTGATTATCCGTTGGAATAGAATCGTATAACAGTTTCTTCGCACAACGTCTTTCTTCTGTTGTAAGCGCCGTCACACATATTTGACTCAAGCTGTCCTAGTTCAGAGAGTTTTTTTTTTACGGAGGCTAAAAACGCAAAATCCACGTTAAAGAAAAAATGCGAATTAAGGCGGGCTTATAATGATGTACCATTCTAAAATATTTTTAAGTTACGTTTTTGAGAAAAAACACTATACATGCTTCGACCGCAAATGCCATTCTGGCCTCGTATTATGTTATAGCCTACGACTCGGTCCGTCCAGTATCTCATACTGGACCAGTATGCCTTATTTACTGATCTCTGCCGTAATGGAACTAATATGTTTACTTGTTTGGCATGTTATAACTATTATTAGTGTGTTTCGTAGGTTCATTGTTACTAGTTTTAAATCGAAAATAATAGTTTGTTTTTTTAAATATATTTAATAGTTTTATTACATCACACATTTCCTCGCTTAAGTCCTTGAGGTGAAAAGTTGTGTGTTTCGCACGGCTGCAAAATTATTTGGCTTCTCGTGCCTTGAAAGTCTCGCGACGCTCAGGAATCTATATTTCAATCTTAGCTTCCTTCGCTTGCTCGGCTTTCAATTGAAGCACTCGTGCCAAATAACAACTTTGCAGCCTTGTATAACAAATAACTATTGTTTTTGGATGTAAAGAAGTAAATTTGCCTAGAATAGAATTGTATTTTTAACCGGCTTCCAAAAAAGGAGGAGGTTCTATGTTCGACGGTTTGTATTTTTTTAAAGTCATTTCTTTAGTTCATGTTTTATGATATTTTTTATCATATAACTGAAGCGTGTTATAAAATTCAACAGAAAGGAACATATGACAGTGCGCCATAACCGGCATACTGCCGGATTTGTAATCAAAGAAGGCATATTGCGGTGTGAGTGCGTTACGTAATTAAATTTCATTTCATTTCATTTCATTGGGTTTTTTTGGCGTAAGCGCCAGATGTAAAAGTACAATTAAATTGAAGATATTAATATGTTTTGTTAACATTAAAGTTAATCACGTAAGAGATAAAGGAAAAATATATTTTTTATATAATTTAGCCGTTTATTATTCTGTCGTTTGTACAAACTAGACATAAAACGGAAAATGAAGACGCATTTTCGGATAAATCTTCTATCGAGCAAATCTATTCAGTGATTAACGTGGAAAATCACTGAATAGGTTATATAGTAAAAACATACATTTATAAAAAACAGCCTGTGTCATATTAAATTAAATTAATTAATTAAAAAAAAAAAATATTACGGTACAATATTACACAAATCGCTCTAGTCCCATGGTAAGCTCAATAAAGGCTTGTGTTATGGGTACTAGACGACGATATATTTAATAGATATATTACTTATATACATAGAAAACATCCAAGACCCAGGAACAAATATTTATGCTCATCACACAAATATTTGCCCTTACCGGGATTTGAACACAGGACCTCAGCTTCGCAGGCAACGTTACTCCCACTGAGCCAAACCGGTCGTCATATACTTAATTTGACAATAATCTCACTAATAATAGCTAAAATTTTCGATGCGTCCCCTTATCGATGCTATCCTGTGAGCTCGAGACCCCGCTACGTCACTAATATCCAAGCAATTTTCATTATAAGATACGTATAAGCAACTAATTACTTGTAGGTTCTCATATTTTTTATTTTCGTGCCTTTGATTATTGTATTCTCCAAGTATGCAAATAGATGATCATAACTGAATATAACCATTAAATCAAATCCACATTTTATAAGCCGAGACATAATCAAAAATACATATCTATATTCGAAATGTATATTTCTCTCCCTGGTAACTAGTTGGTTTATTCTACTTTTCGAAGTCAGTCATAAGCTGCGCCGTAAATTAATATTTCCAATACCCAACCCAATAACAGCGCAAATTTACTCAGTGTAGAGTTCATATTCAAAAAATTAATTAATAGTAGTCATTGAAATAAACCAATTTAACGAATTATATCGCGAATATTATCTCATTTTATAATCCGTTAATTTTTTTTATTTCAATGAGTAATAATCGCGTAAACAGAAGAAAATATTAATGGTAGTCATTTTAATAAAACCCTTTGATACGAATAAAATGTTTGACCTCGGCATATCGATGATTATTACGATATTAATTCGCTTTTATGAGTATTTAATAGCGATTTAATATTGTTTCGATACGTCAATAATATTGGCAATTGAAGGTATTTACTTAACGTTTTCCTCAATCTGATCCGAATATATTCATATTTTTATACTAGAAATTTATTACATTTCTGGATATTAAAACGTACGCACAACTTGCTAGACTTAACATCAAAGAGCGCATAGCGACGTTCTAGGCAGAATATTACAATATCTCCAGGACCCAGGTTAAATTAAATATGAAGAAGAAGAGGTAGTCGTTGACTGAAATACTTTATAGAAACGATATTTTAAGGAAGGCAATCTTTTGTTTAATTTTTGAGGAGAGCTGAAAAACTGCTTTTGTATAAAAAAAATAGTATATTTTATGATAGGTACTTATTGTGCATTTATCTTATTTAGTTAGCATTGCAGCCCGCCGAATATTTTAACCTTTTTTCGTAGTTCTTCTTAACACTGATTGAAGTATAGGTACTGTAAATCTGCCATAATTCATCTGAAATGTCAAAATGTTTCATAATCATGAACGATTCGTGGAAATGCGCTACAAAATACCAGTTTCAAAAGCCCCCACTCTATACTAGAGCCTCTAGTAGCGAACTTAAGCGCGGTAGCCTTTATTTACAACCTACTTACGTACGTAAAATAGAAGTCCATAGAAGGTTACCTTCAGTAAATTTTACTACAGTAATTGTTTCGATATCTAATATTTTTATAAACATTACTAAGAAAAGCAATCGGTGTTGATACTCACTTATGTTGGTATTTATAGTCAGGGATGATTCGTAATTTTTTAACTCTATGTGATAGTTTTGAGCGGACGTAGTAAGCTACTATCGTATCGTAAGATACTCGACGAATTAGCCGATTAACCCGCGCAGCCATCTTTTGACACGTGATTATGTTATTCTGCCGTAACTTTAAAGGCAGAGCCATATTTATCCATACTAATATTATACATGCGAAAGTGTGTCTGTCTGTCTGTTACCTCTTTACGCTTAAACCGCTGAACTGATTTGGATGAAATTTGGTATGGAGATAGTTTGAGTCCCGGGGAAGGACTTAAGCTACTTTTAGCCCGTAAAAATACCCTTATCCGCGATAAACGAATTTAAGGCGGACGAAGTCGTGGGCAGAAGTTAGTATATCTATATATTTTGAATCTATACTAAACCAGCTTTCTTATAGTATTTATTGCATTATTTAATTTATCTTTATACCTTGAATGTGGGTACTGAGTCAAAAATAATCCAAAGAATGATGATCTATATATATTCACATTTCTTGATTGTTCAATAGTAAACATGTGCTGTTACAAATCTACAAATTTTAATCGAATGATCAACATATTGTTATAGGAATAATAGTGATGTTATATATCTATTCTATTATAAAGATGTAAAAATGGAATGTCTGTACATTGCAGATACATTCAAACAATTTGAAAGTGACTGAATCGATATTTTTTTGGATTTTTTGTATGTTGGACACTATGGACGCCCTCTGCCCTTTCTAGGGGATACAAGATCATAAGTCAAGTAAGTCATGTGTTGTTGTAGCCTTAACACGTATTTTTTATTTAAGGAGCTTTGATAAAAGGAAATGAACATGCCAGCTCCAGCAGGCCTAATCATAAATCCTAACAGCTTCTTACCGAATTACTACTTATTATAAAAAAAAGAAAAAAGTACTACAAAGTAAAAACAATCAAATTTTGGATACACTTACTTACAAAAAAAAACTGTATACAAAATTTCGCTGCTCACGACTTGGGTTCTGCCAATATACATCGGAAAATACCAACATGATTACAATTATACCCCCAGTGTAAGAAAGGTAAAATCTTTGGACTTAGAAACTTAAATTCTTCATTTTACGAAATACATCCCCTAAGGGGGTAAAACAACGGATGGAACTTTGTATGTGAAACGAAAAATCATTACACTTAGAAACTTGAAATTTCGCAAAAAGATTGCGTTGTGTGTTAATTTATGAATTATTAAAGTAAAACACGAAGAGGGAGGCCGGAAGAGAGAGTGTGAGAGAGAGGGGAGAGGAGGGAGGGAGGGAGAGAGAGAGAGAGAGAAGAGGGAGAAATAGAGGGAGTAAGGGCTGGAGGGAGGGAGAGAGTAAGGGAGGAAGAGCTGCCCGCAGGGTGGTGTACTATCCCCACTGCTCTGGACTCTAACAGTAGACGGACTCTTGCATAAGATGGCGGAGCTCCGCATTGACACCCAAGGGTACGCAGACGACCTTGTGACGAGGCAACTGCCAAAGTACATTGTCGTACCCTATGCAAAAGGCTCTAAGTACAATAAACTTGTGATGTAAGGATAATGAGTTATTCATAAACGCGGATAAGACAGTTATTGTCCCATTCACGAGGAAGTGGAAACTTGAGAAACTAAGACCACCTGTCATGAATGGGAAAACGATAGCGTTCCCTTCCGAGGTCAAATATCTGGGTGTAGTACTTGACCAGAAGCTGACCTGGAATCTGCATGTGAACGGAATATTACAGAAGGCCAAATCAGCCCTGGCGATCTGTTGTCGGCTAGCAGGAAGCAGATGGGGATTAAAACCCAAAATAGCCCTCTGGCTCTTCACATCCATAGTGAGGCCGATGGTGTCTTAAGCCTCAGTGGTATGGTGTAGAAAAGCGACGCAGAAAACAATAATTACAAAACTAAACAGCAGCCTTAGAGGCCATGCTAAACCTGCCGCCCCTTCACCTTTATTTGGAGATGGAGGCGAAAGCTAGTATGCACAAGGAAGGTATGAGTAGGAACTGGCTATCTAAGGCCTTGAGATCTCTCAAGGACTCATTAACAGATATTCCTGTTATGGGGATGCCATCCGACACTAGGTCCCCCAAACTTTGTTCACAGAATCTGTATGCTGTGGAACTCCCTTCCCGGGACGACTGGTTAAACAGTCGTATTTCGTGGAAACAAGGAAGCCTAAAGTGGTACACGGATGGCTCCAAATCCGGCTCGGAGGTAGGTTGCGGGGTATATGGTGAGTCTCCCAGAAAGGCCTTAAGCGTGAACTTAGGAAGGTACTCATCTATATTCCAGGCAGAAGTTTACGCCATTATTGAATGTGCTGCAGCCAATCTGCAAAGCAACTACCTCAACAGCACCATTTATATTCACTCGGACAGCCAGGCGGCGCTCTTGGCCCTAACCTATGATGTTGTAAAGTCAAGGCTAGTCGAGAACTGCAGGCAACTGTTAAACACCCTGGGTGCAAATAACAGGGTAGTTTTGCGCTGGGTCCCAGGTCACGCAGGCATCGAAGGCAACGAGAAGGCCGACGAACTTGCGCGGGTTGGAGCTAAAAGGACACAAATGGGCCCAGAGCCTATCTGTGGTATTCCGAAAAGCCTAACTAAACTCACCCTGAGGACCTACTGCTTCTATGCAGCCATACAACTCTGGAGGGAAACTCCGGGATTGAACCATTCCAAGGCACTGATAAAAGCCTACAGCAAAAAGACATCTACGGAGGTTTTAGCATTGTCCAAGAACAATCTTCGCATCTTAGTGAGGGTGCTTACAGGCCACTGTTGTCTGAATAAGTACATGCAGACAATTGGGAAAAGTGACACGAAGCTGTGTAGGCTCTGCCGAATAGCGGAGGAAACACCTTTGCACTTTCTCAGGGACTGCCCCTCCCTAATACGCAACCGCAGCTCTATACTGGGAAAACATCTACTGTGCCCCGAAGAGATAAATACTCTCGGAATCAAAGAAGTTCTGAAGTTCTCTGCATCAACAGAACTTGACCGGGAACTATAGGAGGTGGCGATCACAATAGATCAGTTATGGTCGCAATGATACGGAGGCTGTATTAGCCTGGAATAGCCACTATCATCAGAAGAATTAGAAGGGAGGAAAAGAGGGAGACAAAGAGATAGAGGAAGAGAGGGATGGAGAGGGGGAGGGCGGGAGGGAGAGAGAGCGAGAGAGGAAGGGAGGGAGGGAGAGAGAGAGAAAGAGGGAGGGAGAGGCAAAAAATAGGTGCCGTAGTAAATTTTGACGCCGATTTTCTTACGACGTTATTACGTAAAATTATTGTTCGTAAACCGACTCTACAAAAAACCGTTTTATGCTATGCCATAAAATTGTTTTTTGGCATAGCATTTAAAATACTATTTTTTTGAAACGCCGAGGTACCTTCTAGAACAGTTCATTTTGGTCAGTGTCGGGAACATCGCATGTCTCTTCTTCTCATAGTCTAGCGGACGTTAAAATTAATAGTGCCAGTGTTGCCTGTTGCTTCAGTGAGAGGAGGGAGAGAGAGAGAGAGAAAGAGAGAGAGAGAGAGAGAGAGAGAGAGACAAAAATAGTAAAATTATGACGCCGGTTTTCTTATGACTTGAACACGTAAAATTATCATTCGTTAACGGACTTTACAGACAGACATTTTTTGCTTTGCCTTAAAATACTATCCTTTTGAAACGCCAAGGTACCTTCTAGAACATTTTATATTAGCCCATATCGGAAACTTCGCCTGTCTCTTCTCATAGTCTAGCAGGCGTTAAAATTAAAAGTTGTTGGCGTTTTACTCTCGCTCTAAATCCGTTGGTCGCTGATTATCTTCTGAGTATTGTTTTGAAAACATTAACAGCATCGGACAACTGACAAAAAAAAGTTTCCTCATTTATATCTCTGTTTTTACCTCAAATGTATGCCGACGAAGTCGCGGGTGGTCGCTAGTATATAATCTAATAATAAGTAGGCGTTAGATGTCTACAAAATCGATCAATACACGTTAGTTAATGTGTGTATAAACCTAAATAAATACTCGCACTAGTAGTATTATGTGGTAGGAGTACTAGTATTATGTGGTAGGGGCGTGCTTCGTACTAACATTATAGGCTATGACTTGCGGGTACCTACTTGTTTAACTTTTATCGCATGTAAATTAATCTTAAATTGGTGTAGGGGGGCAAAACGGTGTAGCGGGCAAGATGGGGTAAAGGATCTTGAGGGCGCACGAACTATCAATCACAGCCGCTCTAGCTTATACTGACTATAGGGCATGCTAAATCGGAGGGTTTTCTAATCTGGTTTCACTTGGAGAATGCACCGTGCTTGACCTATGACCCACGGGTGAGTTAAAACATATAATGGGATGGACAGTTTTAGGGTGGGCTCGTATTGCGCGCATTCAGCTCTTGGACACTTTTCATTTGGAGTGTTGGGAAGTTACATAGGCTAGTAACTTTAACACCTGCGCGAGCAAAGCCGCGGTCAAAAGCTGGTACCTGTGCTGCATCATCTTAGGTATCTAGAAAAACACATCAGCTTGCCCTTAACCTCTCGTATGCATTGTCAAAATCAAATTGAAGCTATATGCCATTTTAACATACAGTTTAAATGCTTTACACTGGCTAGTATGTAAGGCTTACATACTCGTTTCACCCCTCGTATGCTTATATTGTAAGCATACGAGGGGTTCAACGAATATTCTCGATCATTTTGGCCTGCACTGCGAACTCAATTACTTTACGGTCGAAAACAAAGTTGGACGTCGACGCTGATTGAGAGTGGAATCCACCGCTTTTTATTGAGTTTGGTAATCGGTTTTATGCCTGGGTAACCTGTAGCAGAATATCTTTATTTATCTTAATTACACTTAACACTACTGGGTGATGCAATCATTCTATACAGCGGTGCATGCTTGCCTATATTTGTACGGTCACCATATCAATATCTGACATAACAAAACGCGCGAAAATATCTGTGTCAGATATTAATGCGCGCTTTGTTGTGCTGCCGTCATTACGTAAAAGGGCACAATTTACATTTGGATAAACTCGCGGAAATCGGGATTAAATGATTTTTTGTTTCTTGTTAAATATAGATATATAAACGTTCAATTATAATATTTTTTTGGATGAGGTTATTCTCGTAAACAATAAACCTGTGCTAGTGTACATACTTTTTTATTTTGATTTTTAAAAACCTAGTTAAATCATTTTTTTTTTACTTAAAATGGGAGAAAATACTATTGCAATATATAAAAGGCTTACGCTAACCAAATGAGCCTTTTCATTCTAACATATTGAACCCATAAGATATAACATTAGGAAAATAAGGCATAATTTCATTACTTATGCCTTTTTAATTTACAATTTAAGTAAATTATTTTATAAATCTTAAGATTTGATAGGCATCTATTAAAACCTAAAACAAAGTTTTGCTTGATGAAACAAATATTAAGCCAATGTCAGTTGACTGAAAGGTGATTGGTATCCTAATTGTTTCGTTTGGTGCGAGTAGGTAATAAAAATACTAGTTTATAGATATATTTATATATATCATATTATTATCATAAGTTACAGATATTTTAACTTAATAATGTTCATATAAAGGACTATAACTTTTATATCAGCACTTACTTAAATTACTATATGATCGACAAAAACACAGTGTAAATTTGTAGTTTTTATTGTAGTGTTAAACATCTTTGAAGTTATCATGGAAATTTTGGCAAAGTTTTATAATTATTTCAATAATACTTATTTCAATAAATCCTTTCTTCAATAAGCCTGCTTTCAATTTTCAAATGTTTGAGTTAGATCCGCTGAATTATTATTTGGTGATAAGCTTTCCTAAAAAAGCCCTTTTATTTGGAGGCATGAGTGGCCCAAGCTTCGTGAGTATTACGGAATTCCTTACATCTGTAATACCTCGTGGAACAGTCTTTTGACGTGGCAATGAAACACCAAAATTGAAATTTTTAATATTGAAAAAAAAAAAAAAACACTTTTTTCGTTAGTGCTATGGCTAGTTTTGTACAATATTTTTCATATTAAGCTCGTGGACTGGAGTTTTGTAACTTATATACCGAAAAAACAGTCTTCAAAATCATAAAAATCTTATACTGCCATTTTATTATGATAGTGTGTGCACTTGTATCAAAAATAGCCTCACAAACGTCATCAAAGTCGTTTACTCGCTTTTTATTTTTCAGAGATTATTTATTCCACCCTATGATGAAACTCATCAGCAGCCACTTTCGAAGCTAACTTCACTTGAGTTAATACTAGACTAAATGAACCAAATATAAAAAAAAACAAGTGTCCAATTATTGTTTTGTGCTACGTCGTTGTCGAGCCACAAAATTGGAATCCGGACGAGCGTGGGTTACGTATATTGACTTCTAAGGCACAACTGATATGTTTCCGTAATCTGCGCAATTTAACTATCTTTAAGTGCATTTAATAATAAAGACACATCTGCGCAGTTGTGCCTTTTATTCTAACGGCGACAAGCGGCTCAAATCATTGAATACTAGACTAAAACGGCACATTTGACCTCTGTCTTTTTTCTTTAAAATTACTCAATAGTGTGTGGGGGTTCTACTCTGTAGGCGTTTAATTAAAACAAACTCCACATTTAAACTTCACTCTAATTAAGTGATTTACACAAAGCGTTAAATATTTAACATGCGAAAATGCTATCGCTAAAAAGTAAGGCAAAGCGTAAGCGTGAGCGGCGAGGCAAAGTGGCACAGGTGCGGCGTGGAAGCTAATTGGATGCGCTCTGCCGATGCATGCAGCGATCTGGGAGCCGGTCCGCGTCGATTCCCCTGCGCGCGCGCCCGCGCGCCGCTGTCGTCTGGACGGGTTCGCCTCTAGTGTTGTGCGCACGATGTAGTGATGCGCCACATCACCCTCCTGGGAGAATCAATGTCCATCTGTAGATAAATAATTGGGAAACTTAACTATGCGGCCGGAACGCGTCTTTTTGACAGGGTTCTGCTGCCTAGCGGAAGTTGGTTCAGCGGCTTGCTGACGTATGTTGCTGTCCTGCTGTTCCGAAAGCATGAATGCTGGTTTAACTCTGTCAATAGATATTGTCACTGGTCCTCTACATGATTCCACAGTGACAGTCTTGTCGGTTCTTGAGAGTACTTTATGTGGGCCAGTGTACGGTTTTTCTAAGGAGCGACGGAGGGCATCTTTACGAATAAAAACATATTGTGCTGTCTTGAGATCGTCGTGTACAAAAACCGTTTTTGATGTATGGTGAGATGCCGGCTGCGGCTTGAGGTGAGAGATGTGCTCTTTGAGCCTTGACACGAAGTCAGATGGCTGCAATGAGGTGCCGTGAGGGTGCGTGTTAGTACAAAAGAACTCACCCGGGATCCGTAGTGGCTCACCATAAACCATTTCCGCAGCCGAGCACCGGAGATCTGCCTTCCAGGCCGTCCGCAGTCCCAACAGCACGACGGGGAGCACGTCAGTCCAACTCTTCTCGTCGTGCGCCATGATGGCGGCCTTGAGTGTGCGATGCAGGCGCTCGACCATGCCGTTGGCTGCTGGATGGTATGCCGTCGTGTGGCGCAGGTGCACGCCGCAGAGGCGCGCCAACGCCTGGAACAGTTGTGAATTAAACTGACGGCCTTGATCGGTTGTAATAACCTGCGGACAACCGAATCTTGATACCCAGGTGTCACAAAATGCCTTTGCAACGGACTCGGCAGTTATATCGTGAAGTGGTAGTACTTCAGGCCACCGCGTGAACCTGTCGACTGCCGTAAAGCAGTATCTGAAATCCCTTGAGGGTGGCAGAGGGCCTATCAAGTCAATATGCACGTGGCTGAACCTCTCGCCGGGTAGCGGGAACTGCCTGAGTGGAGATGAAATGTGACGATGAACCTTGGATGTTTGGCACGCTTGGCAGGCTTGGGTCCAGGCACGGCAATCTTTCTGCGCGTTGGGCCAAATGTACCTTTCCGTGACTTGCTTGGTTGTTGTTCTCACACCCGGATGACTCAAACAGTGAATGGCGTCAAAAATCTGTCGCCGCAGCTCACGTGGTGCGTAAGGACGAGGCCTGGGCTGAGAGGTATCACAGAATAATGTGATGAGAGTTCCTGGTACATTCACTTCCTGGAGGACCAACGACGCATTACTCGAGTTCAGGAGTTCTTGCATCTCTCGGTCTGCTTTCTGCACTCGAGCCAGTGTCTCCAGATCTGGTGGCTGTGAAATGGCCTCAATGCGAGAAAGAGCGTCTGCTGTGACATTGTCCTTACCGGATATGTGTCTGATGTCCGTGGTGAATTGAGAGATGTAATCGAGCTGGTTGAACTGCCGAGGTGAACAGTGACGATCTCTCTGCTGAAAAGCGTAAGTTATAGGTTTATGGTCAGTATAAATAACGAAATGTCTTCCTTCAACCATAAAGCGGAAGTGCTTGACGCTCTCGTATACTGCCAACAGCTCCCTATCGTAGGCACTGTACTGGCACTGCGCCTTGTTCATCTTCTTGGAAAAAAATGCAAGTGGCTGCCACTGCTCGTCGACCAGCTGTTGCAGCACCGAACCCAAGGCCGAGTTTGACGCGTCGGTTACGAGGGCTAGCGGTGCGTTCAGAACAGGGTGAGCTAGGAGAGTACAACGAACGATACTTGCTTTGCAGCTGGCGAAAACTTCCAAAAGCTCAGGTGTCCAATTGATGGGTTGCGAGCCCTTCACTTTTGGGCCAGCCAGCAGGTCGTGAAGTGGTGCTTGCTCTTCTGCAGCATGTGGGATGAATCTCCTGTAGAAATTAAGCATCCCAAGGAACCTACGCAGGCCGCTTACGGTGTTAGGAGGATTGAAGTCCCGGATTGCTCTAATTTTAGTGTCCAGAGGTTGTGTACCTTGTTGTGAAATTGAAAATCCCAGGAAGGTCACCTCGCGCTGTCCAAACACGCATTTCCCTTCGTTGATGAGCAGGCCGTACTCCGCCAGGCGCTGGAAAACTTGTTGCAAGTGCTCCAAGTGCTCGCTGTGGCTTCTGGAATATATCAAGATATCGTCTATGTAAGAATAGCAACAGTCCAGGTCACGCAGAACTTCGTCCAGGAAGCGCTGGAACGTCTGGGCTGCATTCCTCAGGCCGAAACTCATGAAGGGAAAGTCGAATAACCCGAACGGCGTGGTGATAGCGGTTTTGGCAATGTCTTCTGCAAAAACTGGTATTTGGTTGTACGCTTTGACCAAATCAATTTTTGAGAAAATGGTGCAGCCTGCTAATCTGTGAGCGTAGTCCTCAATATGCCGAATCGGGTACCTGTCCGGGATCGTCCGCGCGTTTAGCGCGCGATAGTCACCGCATGGCCTCCAGCCGTCCTTCTTTGGCGCAAGATGGAGTGCGGAAGTCCATGGTGAATCAGAACGGCGAGCAGTGCCGTCCCTGACCATCTCCTCGAACTGCTCCTTAGCCACCTTCGGGTAATCTTGAGATGGTAACATTTCGTTCTATTTAGAACCATATTGTTGAGCTTGCACCAATTTGACACTTTATCAAGATCTTCTTGTAAGAGACTTCTATCAGCGCTAGTTTCTACGATTTTGTATAACTTTAAATCATCGGCGTTAATTTTTAAGTTACTAGAAAATTTGACAGAAAGTTACAGATCATCTATATAGATCAGAATAAGCAACGGGGCGATATGTGATCCCTGTGGAACACTTGAGGGGACACGCAAAGCTTCGGACTTGAAACCTCGCAAATCTACCAACTGCGTTCGATTCATTAGATATGATTCACACCAACGATGCAGAGAACCGTGTATACCCATGTGTTCGATTTTTACAGTAAAGCGATGTCATGATCTATCAAGTCAAAGGCCTTGCTAAAGTCCGTGTAAATAGCGTGTACCTCCCTTGAATTGTCCAACACTCTAGCAACATCATTCAGATACCCCACCAAGTTGACTTGTTAGGCTGAAATCCGTGCTATTCTGGATGAAGTTACTCTTTAATATGCCAGGTTTTTTTTGACAATTGATTCATAGACCTTAATTGCAGCGGGCAGAATTGATACTGGCCCATAGTTAGATATATCCGCTTCTTCGTCTTTCTTATGAATCGGTGTTATTCTGACAATTTGCCACGGATTTGGGAAAACACCCAACCTCAATGACTCATCAAACAGGAATGTTAAGGGTATGGCCAAGAGCTGTGCACATTCTTTCAATACAACTAGCGGAATACCGTCCATTCCGGCTCATGTTTTGCTGTCTAATGGAGTTAGTGCTTTATGGACTTCCGTTTCAGTAGTTGTGCAATGGTCAAATGACCATTGGTTTCCTTGAGCTGGTGAGTTAGGCAAGTATCGGTGACGAATTTGCCGTGGGGTAGACTGATTGAAAGTGATGGGAGAATAAGCTCAGACTTTCAGCCACGCTCATAATCCTGTACATGCACATTATCAGTTAGGATCAGAACTCATTGCACGTGTAGATTCTGTAGGGACTTGGGCGGGTCAATTTCAACAGATCGCATGTTTTGTATCATTCCGGTGTAAATATTTATTTCTGTTTCTTTTTGAGAATTTTAAATGTAAGTATGTAATTTAGACTTTATTATTAAACATATCTAAAAGGAAACCTAAAAACTTAAATAGTTTTAGAGATATTAGGCATTACAATTTAAGCTTCCACCGGAATTATTAATCACACCGGAATGAAAGATAAGTGACACCGGAATGAATAATATTCACCGGTTTGATAAAATCAGCCCACCGGAATTAAATGTGCCCACCGGAATTAAAATAAAAAAAAATTGTAATAATCAAATCTATTTAGTCCAATTTGTACCCAAACAAAATAACGACATGTTAATTTCTTAGTCACTCATGTTTTGCATTTATTTATCCTTTACAACACCATATACGATAATTGTGATACTCGAATCAACTTACTTTCACGTTATACGTATCGCGTTATAAAACATACTTAACTACTATATAAATAAAAATATAATGGAAATAAATATATTATTTCAACATCTGTGAGAAGTGAAGCTACATTTGGCCTTATTCCGGTGAAACCTCATCCCGGTGGATATTAAAGTCAATAAATTCCACCGGAAACACCGGAATGAGAATGGGGAGTGAGAAAAACGACGTAAAAAAAACATTAAAAAAAGAAAGCCATATGTATATTCTACATGGCGTATATAAATTTCAAACAAAACCGTTAAAAAATAAAAAAGATATATCTAACCTGGGTAATGAAAAGTTTTTGATCCCCACACCACCGTGATGATAAACCAACGTTTGTGCAGGACAGCGTACAGCCGCTACGCACTGTGCTTTCTTGCCAAACGACGTGGCTGATTGTTGCTCCATGTGTCCAGGAGACGAAGGTGTAAGGAAAGAAACTTTTCGAATAAATCAATTACAGATTTTGTCAGTGGAATTAATCCCGCGTCGCTGGACAAACGTATATGCACATATTCAGGAATATACAAACGAGGTAAAACAAATGATGTGCTTTTTTTATTCCCTGTTTATGTATGTGGTAATAAAATAAAGGGAAAAGATTTCCTTTATCCTGCGTGGTATTCGAACTATGCCGCATTTTCCAAACAAAACTGGCTGCCGGACAACCCAACTTGATGAGAATTTCGATCTAAATATATATTTTTTTATTTATATATATATTAATATTTTGATTTTAGCTGTTGCCTGAGGTAGATAATCGAAGGCTGTTTATGTAAAAAAATGGTACTTTATTGTAAAACCTTTCCACACCTGCGTTTTCAGTCTTGCCATAAAAAAATACTGCTTGGGAAATTTACCCGGGCGTTATTTTTGATGCGCATGTCAACTTTCATGATCATATAAGGGCACTAATTGCCACTTTTATAGAAAGTTGGGATTCGTAATTCGAAATGCCCGCGATGTTTATAATCTCATGGCGATTGTATATTTATTTAATCGTATGGCATAAACAGTACATTTAAATTAATCGAAGTATACAGCAGGTAAGTCACAAATCCCGTGGCGATTAATAGTACATTACTGCAGACGCCGGGAAAGAAGGGCTTGCTGGGTGAGTAGGTATAGACGGATAGTGATACGAAGCCGGCAAGCACTTTTCACGGCCAGAGGCATGTATAGTGCTTTTCTCAAACATTTGCAATGAACTTAAAAAATACACCACTCAAAAAACTACACGACAAAAGTTTTTTTCAATTTTCCCTCCAATCCCACACCATAATGTTTTTTGTTTACAGAAGTGGACGGTATTTCGCGTGTGTAGTGTTCGAATAGACCCTATTAGAGCCGTTATACACAACCTGATAATAAGAATCTTAATTTCTATAATAAATAAAATAAATGCAGAGGATTTCAAATATTGTTCATGGTCTCTGGTGACTTACGCATAGACAATATTTTAAATTTATTCATCAGCATATGATCCATATAGATTTGTGTTCTTAATATCAGTTTGTGTGTAATAGGCATTAACGCGGTTATTTTACGCGGTTTTGGTCACAACTTCAACCACTAGAAAAAAAATGTAATTCAACTGTTTAGCCAGTTCATGAACACAAACGCCATGTTTACGTTAAAATTTAAAAAAAATACTTCCCGGCCTAGGCCTTCAATTTTGTATGAAATTCCTTTACAGTTCTCTGAAGTTCTGCCGACCGAAACGTGATACTTTGAAGCCGGTTTTAACACATGTAAAGACGACATTTCATTGTATGTTTTGAGAAAACTTATTTACACTGCTTTAAACAAAAGCAGACTGGAGGCAGCCTCTGTTGTCTGGAACTTTTATGAGTTCACTTACGCCCTGCTTCTGGAGAAAGTCCAAAAATTTCAAATTCAAATTCATTTAATTTATTTCAGTCAAAAGTCCATATATGGTTAGTAACATTATTAAAACTTAAGAGCTATGTTAGTAGTTACAAAAATAAAAATGTTGACACGACTGGTTTCTATTATTGTCAGGCCTACTTGACATACATTAAGGTAGTCCTGACTCGCTCAATCCAATGCCACATTATAGGGCAGCTAAATCTACCAGCAATCACCTTGAGAGTTTTTGCATTTTTTGGAGAAAAAAAACTTACGGGTACTATCCATTCTTGTATCCTATTAAATTCCTACTTGGCTCTTTATGATTTAATTCTCTGGAGGTGAGGCGTAATCATGGCTTTCTCACTGCTGCTTGCCGGATTTTGCGACGTGATTCGAATTGTCCTAAATTGGTGTCACAATTTGTACGCCTGCTTGTGTCTTCACTGTCAAAATCGAATATTAATTTCTGGGCGCGTGATCGTCATTTGCTGGCAGTCCCGAGGGCGCGCACTGTGTCTTACTGTAATTGACCATTGGTCCGCACTTTACGATGCCTGATACGCTTCTCGTATCAGCACCTGATTGCGATGTTTTGAGGTTCTGCGAGGCGATGGACGAACGTCACTCTCTTACTCTTTGTTCATACATAATTCTTGCTATTTGCTTATAATTGTGATATCTGTAAGTGTGTCCGCTGTGCTACGTGTTATTGTTTGTGTTATTGTATGAAATTCACAGTGCCTTGATTTCATGCTGTAATGCTGTGTAATCTAGTTAAATAAAAATAAAATACATAAAAAAGTTCACATAGTCTATTCAAACGAACACGTAACTACTACATTGTTACTACTACATTGAGGGCCTTAAGGTTGTCCCCTATACCTTTCAAAGCGACCGTTTTCTTCTGAATACTACACGAATAATTCTTGTGTAATATATCGTCCTCCTTGACGAAACCTGGCATCATGACCTTCACGAGAGTCGATCATGTGCACGAATGTGGCTTGCAAAACCTAATTTGGTTTTTATAATTTTGTTGTATGGCGCACAATGCAACTCCCTTTTGTCATTATACGTGTAAGTATAGGAAGGCTTAAGTAAGGCGGGTCTTTCTGTTTAGGCGTTTTGCATCGAGGTCTTGCAATCCACGCTCCTCAAAATCAGTGACGGTCTCATGAACAGAGCTGCGCCATACCCCTCTCGGTTGTGCCAGCTCTTCTCAACCCTCGCATGGGATGTTGCATGCGGTAAAATGGCGTTTGATGATGTCTCTATAGTGCAGGAACTGGTCGCCTGGCTTGCGCTTTCCTTCTTTTAAATGCGAGTAGAAGACAGCCTTTAGTAATCTTGTATCATCCATGCGTACGACATGTCCGCACCATCTCAGCTGGCTTTTTATTAGCAGGGACTCTACACCTCCTACAGACACCACGTCTCAGTTGCGTACAGCAGAATCGGCAAAATAATTGCTTTGTATACAGCGATCTTGGTGTGTAGTTTAAGATTGTGCGAGTCCCAAACTCTTTTGCGAAACATAACGAATGATGCTGCAGCTTTTGCGATACGTGAAGATATTTCGGTATAAAAAAAATGTATATATATGTCCACCCGTTACCATGGAAAGCTGAAAAGCTTCCGAAACGTCGGGAACTCAATTGTGATTATATACGCGATATAATCCGTTAAACTGTTTTATTTCAATGAGTAATAATCGGGGAAAGAGAAGAAAATATAATCGGTGCCCATGAGGAAGGGGAAAAAATTTAACCACGTATTCCTGAGGTCATAAGGAATAATGAATGTTATATGAACCTAGGTCGAATTATGCTTTTTAATTGTTTTTTTTTTCATACATAATAAATACGTTATGTTTGCTTCTCCAGTATAAACGGTGCCTTAGGACGAGCTCGCAACGTTTGTTATTGCTATCTCTTTTTATTTTCACAATGAAGAGGTCATGTCATGATTGTCATGAAGATTTTTTGGGCATAGATTATTCGATGTCTAGACTAAATCCTTCTGTAAAATGAAACGTCACAAGTTAGGCTGGTGAATACACATTTTATACAATTACAAATTGTGCCATCTCTTTCGCTTCCGTTTTGTAAGATACGAATAAGCATCGCCAAAAGTTAATACGATTAAAAAATACCTTTTTATTAAAGCAGTAATGGCTGCTAACGTCTACAACGTCTGTTTAAACTGAAGCGAAAAAATGAAAAATTAGTTTTTCGTTCATTCGCTGGCAATAAATAACCCCAGAAAACCCATCATTATCCATGAGCCTCTGAACCTTTCTATACTGGAGAGGATGAATGTGATATCTTTTCCAACACCTCCAAACGGCTTTACTGTCAACGCCGCAAGTAGTGCCCACACCTCGAGTTGACAAGGTTAGGGTCTTCAGTGATTAGATTAAGTATACGGTTTTCGGTCTCAGCAATCATTCTTGTACCTCGCTCGGAGTTGTCGGTGTAATTCCTCGTTCACGTAGCTGCCGATACAGACTCACAAACGTATGATGTTTGGGCACAGGTGGATTCGGAAATCTTTGTCGGTAGTCCTCAACAGCTTGCAAGGAGTTGCCATTGCACAAACCATACGTAAAAATTATATCTCCAACGTGTTCCGGTGGATATGCACGCGGCATTTTTCTTTGAGTAAATTATGTTTTTTGTCGTATGAAACAACGATAGGAAAACACGACACGAATTGACACTTCTAAGAATAGTACTTGTCAACAAGGAATTAGTTCCGCTATCATCCATACTTACTCCTTAGATTAAATACGATAAATCACTGTCCACTTAGAAATTTTACTACTTCATCCCACCTTCAGGATGACTTTTATAAACGTCACTGATGTTGTTGTTGAATTCTTCTGAAATCTATGAATAATAGTCGTACTAAGCATGTGCGTTTATTTCTACCACTTTCGCAAAAAAAAAACGCAATATTAAGTGTTCCGTTGTGCATCTTAGATGCTGCAGTTGGGAGTAACGGATTTCAACTCGGCCAAGGATTTAATGAAATAACTCGTGCAAAGCGCCGATATCTAACGGAGTTAGTGAAAATAATATTACTGTAGAATTTTACTAAATGTAAAATTGTTGTCCAATAAATGAGTATTGAATGCATTGTGTGTGTAATAATTTGTGGACGAAATAAAAAAACTTTAAATAAAATTAACTACAAGGTAAATGCAGGTATTACCGACCCCCTTAAGGCAATTTCATAATGTACCATCATTTTTAAGGATACTGATTGCTCTCAGACTCACGTTTTTATTTTTTTATGTTAGTATTACGTATAAAATTTATATTTCCTAAGTTAACGGCTACTGAATAAAGGTCTATACTTTATAAAATAATTTATATAGCGAATAAGTCGATTGTTGCTAATAGCGACTCATAAAAATGGCTGTGAGGCTATTAACGATTTGTATGCAGCTATTACCGATCGTAAAGAAATAAAATTAAAGAAAATTGCGGAATAAATTATTAATTGAAACTAAAAGTAGCAATTAATGTATTAATTATTTCTGCATCACCGGTTTTAAACTAACATCAAAATAATTGTGTTTGAGCCTTGCCCCCTTCGCTGGTTAGTGTAACAAATTGGCAAGATTAAAATGAGAAATGCTTCCCAGCACGTAAACGCAAATCTTGAATTGATACAGAATTTTTAATATACCATAAAATTCTATTTTTTAATTGTGCTAATTTGTGCCACCGACCTACGAATTCGTGTCTCAGTGGTTCTGGACTTATAACGATACAAGAGTGCAAGGTGGCACCAATTGGCATTATTAAAATCTCTTTATCATATAGAGGTTTGGCCAGGAAGTATCACGCCACAAAGTAGGCGAGATATCAAATAATATAAATACGATCGGTAATAACTTCTTATTGTTCCTACTACCGACCCCTATGAATTGGTAATATAATTTGTAAGTACAAACATATAATGTATTAGCGACTCATAAAAAGTGGGTATTTTTTATTAAGTTACACCTTCTGACTATAAAACAGATAGTAATTAATAATTATGACAAGAAATATGAGCCCATGCTCACAGTTATAAACACTAAACAATTATTTATAAATGTAACGATAAAAGAGTCGACCCTCCAAAAATATGACACTATTGGTTAAATTAACAACGCAATAAAAAAGAAAGTAGACAACAATACGTATGTCGCTAATACATCTTTATAAAGAACAAATGTTTAAATTTAAATTGGTCGATTAAAGTACCTATGTTATTGTCATATAATATAACATAATAGAGAAAAAACAAAGCATTATGCTAAGGCCATTAATGCCTTATGGGTCGGCGATTGCTGCCACAAATAAAACTGATGAAGCTATCACCGTCCTATTTTATTTTAAGGATTTATCATTTTAAATAGCTTTTTTTCAATAAAATGTGGTAAAAATTCCAGAACTGACACTTAACTGAACATATTGAATCACACAAAATAAAGAATAACATTAACTTATTTGTGTAAATCTCTTAAGTAGAAAAGTCACGTGCTTACCTGATGGATTAAGGCATAGTACGACATGACCTGCGCCCACGCTGTCTTAGCACAAACTGGCGTATTTTGTCTCTTTTTTGCTCTGTCGCACACACTAACGTAAAAGTAAATGATGGTTTAGAAACCAACGTGAGCGTAGCTTCACCTATCTTTAGCTAAAATTGTACTGGGAGCGTAAAAATTGACTTTCAATTTATAGGTCAGCAATACCTGCACATTTTCGATAGGTCGCTGATAGCTGCGTTTACCTTAACTTTTAATTAATGAATTAATTAATAAATGTTACAAAACGAGCCCTCTTAGCATCCGTATTCATTAAACAAAAAGATAATTTCTCGTAAGTAAGCAAATACACTTCCATTTAGATACCACATTGTCGTATGTGTTTTCCACATTTACTAGTCAATACACGAACGACCGATTCACTTAGTACCCGAGGGCTTAAGGGTTAATATTTAAATTGATTCATGAACTGTTAGATTCTTCATATTTATTGATTTTCTACACTTTTACAAATGTTTTGACGGTTGACACGTAAACAAGGATAGTGGCATAACTCAACTGGATTTGATTTTTGAAGTCAACTTAGATGTGTCGGTCTTGCAACGTCGCAATCATAAAAGTGTTTTGTAATGAAAATTTCTTAAAACCTAAGCCGAATTCAGCGTACATTTTAAGGATTTTTTAACTCTAGACATGGTCAGGAATAAGCCGTTCCAATTTTTCCCCTCCCTCATGGGCACATTGTATATGCACATAAATAGTAAATAGTAGAGATGCAACGGATAGTCGTTTGGACGAAACTTTTTTACCTAAAATACCTAAATGGAGTTGATTCGACGGCGCGCGGGAGCGATGGGCGGTCCAGGTTGCAACGTGTTTCTAGTTGTGGGCATGTTTTAGGCAATTTTTGATAGAAAAGTGAACAATCCAACTGATTGATATTTCTTAATTGGTTAGATATAAAAAAAAAATAGTTTCTTACTTTCTAATGCTTAAAATGATTTGTGAAATTAAACTGGTCTTAATATTGATTACTTTGTAGTTTGATTTATGTTACTCTAATTTTCTCCTTATATTGGGTATTAAATTACTAGCCGGTATCTGCCCGGATAGTAAAATGTTGCCGGATAGGCCGGATACCGAATAGTGACCGGATATCCGTTGCATCTCTAGTAAATAGGTTTAACCCCGATAAACTAAAAATCGTGCACCAACCCAGCAAAGCTTGTCGTCAGTAGTTCGTAGGTAATACGAATACAAAGGTTCTATATACTGTAGTCTTGAATTGATGGAAAGACGGCAACTACTCTTTCAGTGTGACTCATCATTACGTGACGGAAAATTCGAACCGAGCGACAAAAGTCCGATAGTGCAGAAAGTCTGCGTCCGTAATTACAGCCCTCTAGTGTGCCTGTCTCGCGCAATCCGCCTGAATGGCAAATGATCCCAAAAACTTAATTTTTGATTATGATTCCGATAGTAGTAAAAAAAATTTTTCGTTATTGTTTTGTAAAGAAAAAATATATTAAAGGAAGCCATGTCACAAAATTGATGAAATGAAACATTTGATTCGCACGGTTTTATTTACATTTTTTAAAATGTATGTGTATTAAGAAAAGTAGAACGATAATTTTACAGTTAAACTAACCTAAAATGTTCACAAACCTAGTCAAAATTTTCGCTCGGCGCCCTTCCAGTCGCAAAGGTGCCTGCGTTAGGGTGGAGCGAGATTTTTTTTTCGGAAATTCAACTCAGAACCATTCTAAAACGTTGCATTAGGCTGCTAAAGTAAAATAATAATAAAAATATTCAATACTACTTTTAGCCCTCTACTGCCATCTTGAATATTCAGAATAAAGATTAAATCGAGACAATATTGTAAAAATTGTCATTTAAAAAAAAATCTCTTTTTTTTAAAAATAAATGTCAAGTTAATTTGTTCTAAATACATAATAGTTGAAATAAAAAATATCTTTTGCATATAAATATAAGAAATGTAAAAGATGGTTAGTTCATTGTACTTCCATCATCAGCTCAGCATGAAATGATGACAACCAGAGAAAAACAACTGATAACTTAAAAAAATATATACAAAACATTGTTAGTGCGTATAATATTTGAGGGTTTCTCTCGATTTCCCTGGTATTCCATCATCTAGTCCTGACTTGGTGATAAGGAGACTACTTCAGGGACACACTAAAAAGAATATGACTAACAGTCTTAACGTATCTACCTATAATAGATGATTTTTTTAAGAATTATCCTCTAACTCTTAACTTTTAAGGAGATGTACCTTCCGTCATCAACTCAGCATGGTGAGATGATGACTACCATATGCAAATACTTAGATAGCTTAAGAAAATATATGAAAAACGTTATAAGTGCCTATAAAATTTGAGGATTGCCCTCGATTTCCCTGGGATCCCATCATCAGATCCCAACTTAGAGGCAATGGGACCACTTCGGGAGTATATCCTTTCAAATAAAAAAAGAATTTTTAAAATCGGTTTACTATTGGCGGAGTAATCGGTGAACATATATAAAAAAAAATACAAACTATCGAACATATAACCTCCTCCTTTTTTGGAAGTCGGTTAAAAATACAAACTATCGAACATTTATAGTCGTCCTGACTGACTGGCATAACAACATAGAGCCGTAACTACTGAACTTAGAAAAGTACATGAAATTTTTACAGTAGATACTATTTATAACTTAGACAAGGAATAAGAAAGTTTTTTTGGAAATTCATTAGTTAAATTGGAGTTGATAGTTTGTACAGAAAACCTGTAATTTTTTGAGTAACTGTTAAAATATTTCGCGTAAAGACTCTTCATTTAAAACCAAGAACACTAATTTCAGCATTTTTGGAAATTCACCCCTAAAAGAGGTTAAATAGACGGTAATATTTTGTATGGGAAACCTGTGATTCTTTGAATATGTAACTGGTATAATATTTTGCGTATATACTCTTCATTAAAAATGTAGAAAACCAAATTCAACATTTTTGGAAATTCATCACTGAAAGAGTAACAAAGAGGTTGTATGAGAAACGTGTGATTCTTGAGTAACAGTATACATTTAAAACTAAGAGAACTAGTTTCGTTGACAATTGCGTTTCCGAAATGATTTAAATAGGAAGTGGGGGGTGGGGGGGGGGGGGGGGGGGGGGATTTATTCATTTATCCGTTGCAAGCCTTTTTACACATATTCCGTTAGAGATGTATGTAGTGTAGAGTCGCACTAAGGAAGGATTCTTTGAAATTCGTGCTATACGCGGCCGAAGTCGCGGGCAAAACCTAGTATGCAATAAATTTGATGTTAATACGAGAACCTTTTCATAAAGTGCAAACAAGAATATGTTCTACTTCAGTTTTGAGCCTCCTCCACCTCCAGTTATCCGTTTAGTGTTTACCTTTTCTTAAGATATTGCAATAAATGTAAATACATTATACGAAGTGTCAGGCTGTCAGCACACTTTGTAGAATGTATTTACAGACTACAAAGGTAAGCTTTCTTTACGTTTCGATCTTTCTCCACGTGTACTGGTCAACCAACAGTGTTTGTGAGCTTATGTCTCCGCAATGCATCTTCCCATACAGCTCATCTATTTTCACGTTTCTAAAGAATCTCCTACTTTACTTTACGTCTTTGAAGTGGCCCCGGATATTTTTGAGAATCTTTCTTTCAGTGAATATAATCGTATTTTCCTTTATAAGAGGCAGTGTCTATGCCTCATATCCGCATGTTAAGATATATTCAAAGGTTTTACTAATTTGAGCTCTAGTTATTAGCAGTCTATTGGATTCGACTTCATAAAATATTCTTAAACCGATATTCAAGCCTCTTTTTTACTCTACAGACCCACTCATCTCATTTGAAGTAGGAAATTAATTAGCTCTAATACTGATATATCTAATAAAGGCAGGATGACGCAATTTCTCATATCAGTTGGATCGCGGTCGGAGAGTTAATTTGCAGTCGCCATCGTGTCTACAAATAGATAATAATGCACTTTGAGTTCAATAAGTTTAAATTCCAATCAAAAATACCTGACTATTTGCGGCTGCTTCAAATAAGTACTACGTGTACCTGTAAAGGTGCGTCCACACTTGTTTCATTTGCTCGTATCCGATCATCGTGCCGTGGCATGACTGCGTATCGCGCTGCTTGGACGCTCACTGTCGGCAGTCCGTATCATTTGCGCCGCCACGTGAAGAAACGCGTCCACACTAAGCCGTAGCGTATCACCGTAGCCGATCACCGCGCCGATCATTTTGCATGCTGCAGTTTGGACGCTAGCCATATCGTTTCACCGCTCCGATCATTTTGGCATTTCACCGTTCATCATTTTTCGCGTGATCTTTCTTCTGTAGTAGCGTTGTGTTCCGTGTAAAACTGTTGCACTCTGCGATCGCACATCAAATTGGTTGACACCCGTGCAGAAACTTGAAGATCATTATCACGACAGCTGATAAGCTGCGAGCGCCGAGCACCAGCGTGGACAGCCCATGCGTCGGCGGTACCGCGCGCGTAGCAACTAAAAATGTCAGTACTTTGGAAATTCGCCGTAACACACCTGCGCCAGCGACTCAAGCTACGCCTCTCGGCCATCTCTTTCACGCGTAGCTACAATATAAGAGACAGAAGATGATCGGGCAAACACCGACTCGAGATGGATCGCGGCGTATCATGACCGCGTAGCATGATCGCGTGTCATGATCGCTACTGTGGACGTCGCACCGTCGCGATCATGCCGCGCTTGTCCGATCCAAGGGTTTGATACGCGTAGCAAAATGGATTTGGAGCGATCATATCGGTGCAACGTCCAAACGCGTGATCGTGACACGCGATCATGCCACGCGACGATGATCTGATACGGGCAAATGATACAAATGTGGACGCACCTTTAACTGTGCTATTCTCGAATGCCCAGAGGTGACCAAGTACCGAGTACAACACTTCGGAACTCGAAGGTCACTCCTAGAAGCCATCGGCGACACCAAAGGTCTGCTAGGCTTCCTGGTAGAGTTGGGTTGGCAAGAGTAGTGCCATTGGCAAGAGTAGTGCCACCAACCCATCATGCCAAAGACGTTGATTTGCAGAAAACCAGCCCACGCATGCCTATAACCTATATGAACCTGTAACAATGCTCTGCTTGGTATTATTACAGGTGGTTATTACATAGGTGTCTCAATTTCGTTTTTTTATTAATTTGTTTTACCCTTTTCGCATCGACATATCGACAAACGTTCAATAGAACGTTAAATTACATCGGAGTATGAAAGAAAGCATTTTTCTCGGCATCCGTTAACTTTTTGGGATTGTAATGAATTCTCTATGATGACTTTCTCACAAGTGATCCTTAAAACCATAGGAGAACCCGAATACTTCTGGAAAAATTGTCATGATCATTAAATGGATGAACTTTCAAGTCCCGTTACAGACAAAAATAAACCCTAAATCATAATCGGTGCTTCCGTTGAGATGTCATGTGTCGATGTCAGAGATATACTCGTAGGTATATAGACTTTTATATGTATTCCCACATCATAGTTGACACAGAGATACATGTCAAATTTATAACCCCCGTGGCCTTTCGCCACAAGAGGTTTAACGAAATTCAAATTCTGTGAAAAGAAACCTATGAAAATTTTCAGGAAGAAATAAGAGGATCTCTGTTACTTTTCGTAAACGATAATGATATTGAATATATTTATTACATTAAACGATACGTTCGAACAAAAACGTTCCCCTCCGTTAGCCCGAAAAAATTCCTTATTAACGTAAAGTCACTTATGCAACTGTTCTGACGCCGCGGGAAGCTCAGCCCTCCCACCCTTGCGTAATAATATGCAGGCATCCGGGCTCAGGCTGCTCCAGCTTTACAAAAACAGCCTAGGGGCAGGGCTGATAACCTCACGTAAACTTGGGGTTTGGTCATTTAGATATCTGAACAATAGATTTAAAAAAAGTTTAGGTTCCATAATCATTCGTGACCATTATTAGTTTTATTAGTACCTACACTTAGTTAATATTTAATACAAGTAATTGGTTAGAACACTTGAATTTAGGTCTACATAGCAATCAAATAGGGTATACAATTGATATAAGGGCTACTGAAAATTATATCGAACGTTATTAGATAAAATTATATTATACTAGTAGCACTTACGATATTAGGTCAAGTCGGGAAATCCGAAACAGAAATCAACTTTTTCTACATGGTCATTGTAGACGAGATATGAGACACTAATCAATATGTTATCAGTTATCAGTTTATTAGTACATCTATATGTTAAGTTTGTACATTATTATGCTTATCATGCACTTAATAATCGTAAATATGTTAATAATAATAATAAACAAGGACATATATAATAGTCTACTTATGTACTTAAATCTGTTCAGAGGACAAGGAGCTTTTTGGTAGGTATTAGTGAATGCCAATGGTTCAGGAGCTCCAAGCAAAAATTTACGCCTTTTTATGGTTTATGTCGTGTATCGAGTCCCGGCAATGACTTTCCAAATATCGTTTATATGTTAGTTCTGGTTCTATTTACGACTTTTTCTACTCGTGTACTTCTTTCTGTCATTTAAATGGTTACCAACTCTAATATAAAGACATACATTACTTAAGACTTGCAAAACTCTATGGTCTATTTCCCAAAAAAGCACTGTTAAGCGTGTTACAATGTCGCTATTAACGTATTCCTTGGTGCCACAGAGTACAAAGTTTCAATTTAATAATTTATATTCAGTGAGTCTTAAACTAATTTTATTGATATAATTTATATTACCAACTTAACAAATCGCCGAATTCATACAGTTTTAAATTAAAAAATAATAATGTACGTAAATGCATTACTGTCAACTTAAAAAAAAACATTTTTTACAATTTACGTAGGTACACATATTTTATCGCCTATTTTTTTTCAAATCATACCATGCTTTCATCACTGGCAAGTATACGTGAATTTAAAAAATAAGAAAGCCATAGATATTGACAGCTCGCTTTTTAATTTTCTTCGTGGCGCTAAATTATATTTAACTTGAAGTATTTGTGTCGAGGCGCAAGAAGTATCAAACAATTTGCTGCTAGAAAAATCTCGGCGCAAATATAAATATTTAGACTTTTTTGTGTTTTATTAAAAAGTGCTTAGGGGTCACTAATTAATTACGTAGGGATCCCTGGGGGGGAAGGGGTTCGAAAAATCTGTCGTAATAAATGAATGGCCCCTTAGTTGTAGAAAAACTATAGTATATAGACTTTTGTTTTAAATTGAGCTAATCGGCTTAAAGTACAATGGCCGATTCGCTCAGTTTTAAAACCAAATACTGTATACAACGTTGTAAACGTTGTGGCAAAAAACGCTCGTGGCGTCTTCCCTTGCGATACTTGCGATTGTCCTTACGTAATTAAAGAATGGCCCTTTAGTCGTAGAAAAACTGTTGTTTGCAACGTTGTATAATTCGGTCTAAAACGCTCGTGGCGTCTTTCTTTGCGATACTCGCTATTTTCCTTACGTAATTAATGAACGGCCCCTTAGTCGTAGAAAAACTATTGTATGCAACTTTGTATAATTGTGTCAAAAAACACTCGTGGCGTCTTTACTTGCGATGCTCGCCAAGGCTTGCATCGCAACCCACGCCACTCGTCTTTTTTGACCCCTATTATACAACAGTTGCATAAAATACTATTATGTTAATGTATTACTTCTATAAGAATAAACTTGCGTATCTAGTCTCTCTATAAACCGTCGAAAGTCTTAATACCTATGCGTAATTGACAACATTTACTTAAAACGCCTCAAAAATATTTTTGACAAAAATAGCTAAAACGGAAAGGTCACACGGCTAATCCAACATTGCCACTATAAAAATTGTCTTGTTCCGGTTTTCCGTTTGACATCTTTCGCGCATGACACTATTGATAGTTATTTCACTCGAATATCGTCTTCTACTTTTTGTATGTTTCCTGCTTTTGATTTCGTGCTTTTCAACAACTCGGCATTCCCACGGGACCGACAGACACTAGCTCTCTCTTATAACGACTGGTATCCCGTTGGACAATTTCTTTAACAACAACGACACTTTTCAATTTTTATTTGACTCTCATACTGCTCAGTTTCTTTAGTTTTCTACTACTCAGCTATTAAGTCCAGACATGTAAAATGCGGAGGGATTTGTACAAGCTGACAACACTAATAATTTGCCTCGAGTGGAGACTATAATGATGATGGAGTTTATGGAGACCTCGAATAAGTATAATTTGGCCGGCATCAGAGGTGCCAAAACCTCACTGACTTCGCGGATGTCGTATGTTGCCAACCTATGGGCTATGTAGAAATAAAGCGTCAAAATGATATATCGTTTGTTAAATGCCGCATAACCACAGAATGGATTAGAAAGAGAAATAGTACAAGTACTGCGTATCGTTTTGAGTTTTGACGTTTATGTTGACGTCGTCGTGATAACTGCGGACACTGTAAAACTGTTTGAGTGTACTAAAATGTCAAATTTTGCATTAAATTTTGTTATTATTTTCAAGGTAATTAGTGTGTGAAAAAAGAGCTGTGACAATAAAAAGAATCATTCAAAAATATGAAATATTGTCAATTTGTTCACTAATAAAAAGCCTTAAACGCCTGGCAAGCAATTACTTTAAAAAACGTTTACGTAACATTTTATTTAAAATAAGACATTTTGATGGCATTTATCTTGGTTTCGGTGACCCGTGAAAATAAACTGAAATAGTATTTATATTGGTAAATGTCGACACGATGAGACATATACAACGGAAAAGTGAAGTGCTACGGATCGAAGGTCATTCAGAGCTGTCAGCCTCATCCATACTTATATTATAAATGCGAAAGTGTGTCTGTCTGTCTGCCTGTCTGTTACCTCTTCACGCTTAAACCGCTGAACCGATTTGGATGAAATTTGGTATGGAGATAGTTTGAGTCCCGGGGAAGAACATGAAGGCTACTTTTTATCACGGAAAAATATCTTTATCCGCGATAAACGAATTTAAGGCGGACGAAGTCGCGGGCAGAAGCTAGTAACCAATATGTATGAAAAAACCGCCAGCTTCGGTGAATACGACGATACGAGTAGGTCTTCGGTTTTTCGGATACTAAAACAACCGAATACATGGGAATGTATTACCTAGTAGGGAAGGGGTTCCCTACTAGGTATACCTGTATGTTTATGGAGTAGCAGGTACTTCTAAGTAAAAGGATACCTACACATGTTTAGATATAGTGTTGTCGTGATACATAACCTTACTCACAGGTGTCCAGTTTTTTAGTAACGGCGTGCGCAATAGATTACGTGAATCCTCGCTTATTCCTAACTAATACTTTTTTTTAAACTATTCTTACTTTTAATTATCTTTTAACTTAATATCTTAAATAAAGAGAGAATTAACATTCTTTATTACATTTAATAATTGGTAAAGTATAAAATATATTCATAAATTTTTGGGATAATTATTTTATTGGTAAATTGTTAAAGCTTTATTAAGAATCCGTAGTAAGAAGTTGCAGTGATCATTTTACCTACGTACCAAGTCTTTGAGAAACATTTATGCTTTGTAAATATTTCTTTTCCAGATGAAATAGTTCGTGTCCCAGCAGTATTTATTTGGCTTTAGCCTAAGTCGGCAGTAAATATAGCGACCTATTGAAATCTGGCGCAGCTCAGTGCACTGCACATGTTATGAATTTGATCAAGCCAAGTGAAAGTATTTAACGACGTATGGACATTATTATATTATTGCGCATATCATTCACAAAAAAGGGAAAGTTAATATGTTTGGTAACAAAACAGCTATCCTCATAACAATAATACTGTTTAACTTTTGTCATAAATAGTGCTATAAAAATACGTTGTGAAAAAGTGCACTAGCAAAAGAGCGTATCTTCGTGGCATTTACATTTTTTTGCTGGGAAGCGCAGTTTTTCGGCAATAACTGAAAACAGTATATCCGATAATGTTTTAAGTTAAGTGTAAGTAATAATTTCCATTGACAATATTTATTAATATACCTTTGTAAAAAACGGGTAATATATATTTTCTCAAACATGCAATGAAATGTTGACGTTGTGTTCTTTGTAATAGACCCCGAAGTCTCACATTTCGGGTGAGGTGCAACGAGGGGCACATAATGATAATTTCATACGAAATTGCGGGCCAAGGCCAGCAAAGCGACCGTCTTTTGTTTCAATTCGCTCCGAGCACGGCGCGCGGTGGCGCGGCGAAGAGATGTATGTTATCTATGTATATTAAAAAAACGTTTTAGTGGGAAAAAAATATTAATTATATAAAAAATGGTTTTTATTTCATTGCATGTTTGAGAAAAGCACTATACAAGTCTCGGCGCGAGCAGGGATTGTCTGCCTCGTATCTCTAGATGGCCTTGTTGACACTCGGCCATCTATAACTACTCGGCCGGTAATCCCCTATTTCGCAGCCTCTGCAGTAATGTACTATTTTAATATTGTAATGTTATAAAACTCTTGCGTTACTGACCTATTGACAGACAACGCACAGCCGCTAAAGATATAAGCATGAGATTTTAGCGTATATTCTTTATAGTAGTGGACGTGGACGTGTACAAAGAAAGGGTTTTTCGAAATTCAACCCTTAAGAGGGTGAAATAGGGGTTGAACGGTTGTATGGAAATCCTTCACTTGGAAAGTTCTAAAATCTTTGTATAAAGGATTCTTACTAAAAAACAAAACAAATTATTTAGCGTTCAATCCCCTAAGAGGGTTGAAAAAGAGTTGAAAGTTTGTATGGGAAACGTGTCGTTTTTAAAGTTAGAAGCTTAAAACTTCGGTCACAACCTCCTAATGTACAGTGAAAAACATTGATAAGGGCCTTTTTCCAATTCACCCCTTGAAGAGGTTAAGATGGGGGTTGAGAGTTTACATAAATAATGTGTAAATTTAAACTGTGTTTGGAAACATGACAGCAGGGCAGCAGGTTTCTTTTAGAATATGAAGAGCTTTCCAGAAATATATTTTTTAATTAACTATTAAAGTAAAATACGAGAGAGAGTAGAGGGAGAGAGGGGGAGTCAGAGAGGGAGAGAAGAAGAGACCGAGGGAGAGAGGGCGAGGGAGTGAGAGTGAGGGGGGTCGTAGAGAGAGAGGAAGGGAAAAAGAGTGATAGGGGGAGGAAGAGGGGGAGGAAATTATGACGTCAGTTTTCTTATGACGGTAACACGTAAAATTATCGTTCGTAAACCGACTTTACAGACAAATTAAAAGAACCAGTGTTGCCTTATTATGGAATAATGTTCAATATTGTCATTTTCACACTCTTAATCCGTTGGTCGCTGAATATATTCTGGGTATTATTTTTTTATACATTAACAGCATCGGACAGCCAACAGAAAAAAAAATCCTCATTTATATCTGTGTTTTTACTTACTTAAAATCTACGCGAACGAAGTCACGGGCGGCCGCTGCCCGCTGGTATGTATGATAAAGGGTAATATTTCAAAAATTATATGTTTTCGGACTATGCTACACCAATTTAAATTCGATGGTTAAAGTATGATCGGGTTATTCGTTCACACCGTGTATATCTATCTATCGTCCAAGGTAGTCGATTGCTGAACATAGGCCTCCCCTATAGCTCGTCACAGAGTGCAATCCTGTGCCGTAGTTGGTAGACCGTATCTACCGACTTTCACAACCGTGTATATATTAATTTGTATTTTGTAATGATGTTCTATTACAGGTTATAAATATAAGTATGATTAACCGAGAGCTATTTAGCTGCTCTTCTTTCCTAAGTGATGAGGGCATCAAAACTTAAGTGTGTCAGTAGCCAAAAAAATGAGGATTATTGTAAATTGTTTTGGTCCGCGATTTAGGTACCAAAATTTGTAAGGTGTTCTATGTAAAGGCGTAATATTTTTGATATTTGACACTCTAAGCAAGGAACTGAAATACAAAAACGTTATTAAAATTTCATATAATTCAATTCAAGTAGAGTGTTGATGTTATACCTAACAAAGTATCGAGTAGCGTATTTTGCTGTACAATGATACCTCCCCTCCCTCCCCCCCTTCATTTTCGCGTGGACGGCCGAGGAAAGAATTTAATAAAATCGGTGAATGTAGTTATCGTTCAAAAGGATATAGAGAGGATTAAATGCCACTTTAATTAATTGTGTTCACAGTGCTTCTATTAAGGTTTACGAGAAAAATATTCTCACATACACAATTCACAAGATTTCATATTTTGAGATTACCATTTTATTACTTTTCTGTATTCTGCTTGGAAAGAGGAAGTCACCAGTATGGTTGTATTTTCAATACGATTAATTTATTTTTCTTAAACATCCAAGGAAATGTCGTTCTTATCTTCGTTATAATAGAACGCGAAGTCCGTCTTTGTATAGCACTTGATGAAGATTCGTTCTAATTTCAAATTAGGGGACAATAAAGTCAAACATGCTGAAATATTTTCTTTGTGCTTCGTTATCTATACTGACTGACTGACTGACTCACTCATCAACGCACAGCCGAAACTACTAAAGCTACAGAATAGATTTTTGTACAGTCGGTTAAATTTATAACGTAGGCAAGGGATAAAAAGCATTTTTCGAAATTCATCCCCCAAGACAGCAAAACAAGGGAGGGAAGTTTGTATGTGAAACGTAAAAACTTTGGATTTAAAGATTTGAAATTTCGCAAAAAGATTGTGTTTAAAATCAAGAATCTTGATTATCCGAAATTCATCCCCTAAGGGGGTAAACCATCTCATGGAAGTTTTTATGTATGACACAATTTTTGGACTTAGAAACTTGATGTTGCAAAAAGATTGTGTGTTGTGTGTTAATTAATGAATTATTAAATTAAAAAACGAAGAGGCAGGGAGTAGGGAGGGAGAGATAGAGTGAGAGGAAGAGAAAGAGGGAGAGAGGGAGGGAGTGAGAGGGAGAAAGGGAGGGAGTGAGAGACCGAGAGAGAGGGAGGGAGGGAGGGAGGAAGACACAAAAATAGGTGTCGTAGTAAAATTATGACGCCGGTTTTCTTATGACGTTAACACGTAAAGTGATCGTTCGTAAACCGACTTTACAGACCACCATTTTTTGGAATGCCTCAAAATACCTAATATCCGTTTGAAACGCCGAGGTCCTTTCTAGAACATTTCATTTTGGCCAGTATCGAGAACTCCGCCTGTCTCTTCTTCTCATAGTCTGGCAGGCGTTAAAAGTGCCAGTCTTGCCCCCTTATGAAATAACTAGAAGGCGCCCGCAACTTCGTTCGCGATGTTCAAACCCCTCTTTTTTTCTTCAGCGTAGTTGGGTAAAAAGTATCCTATAACCACCTGGAGATACCCAGCTACCCGTGTACCAAACATAGTTGAAATCCGTTAAGCCGATTTGGCGTGATGAAGCCGCAACGAAACATAGAAACAAACATATGTACAGAATTGTCAAAATGGAACATAGGTTAAAAATAGGTTAGGTACACGAGAATGAAATACTATACTGAGCATGAGCAACAAAGTATGTAAAAAATAGTAATACCCTTATGGAATGTAGCTATACGGTGCATCAGCCTGCCCACATAATTAAATACAATCATACTGCAATTTGAACCTTGCATTCTAACGAACTAGGTTAGATTTTATAACGCCATTTGTTGCTAAAAGTATGGTATTTATTTGACGAATACATTTTATCATAATACTAGCTTCTGCCCGCGACTTCGTCCGCCTTAAATTCGTTTATCGCGGATAAGGGTATTTTTCCGGGATAAAAAGTAGCCTATGTCCTTCGTCGGGACTCAAACTAACTCCATACCAAATTTCATCCAAATCGGTTCAGCGGTTTAAACGTGAAGAGGTAACAGACAGACAGACAGACAGACAGACAGACAGACAGACAGACACACTTTCGCATTTATAATATTAGTATGGATTAAACAAATCCCAGGTAATAATTTGCCTGGCAATAATTTATCAAATAAATTAATAATATCAGTGCGAACGTTGAGTTGGGATATAAAAATATGCGACTAATAGTTTAGTAAAATCAGGGTTTAGCGGCTTTAAGCCAGTTGAAGCCATACTTTTTAAGATAAGGTCAGTAAAGTCAGAGCTTGAGGGCTTGGCTTTTCCTGGGATCTGATAACTTTTTACAGCGAAAGCGTCATGAGCTTGTGAGTCTTGGCTGCCAATTTGACATGAAATGTTTTTGGTGGGATCCCACTTCTTTTTGTAAGGTGCCCTAGGTTTTTTTAAAAAATTTTTTGGGCTGTTGCGTTTTTTGAGCGACAGCTAACTCTTTTTTTCATCGTCCACTTTCTATCATCGCCTGAGCACTGTAATATCAGATCAGATCACTGTGTAGGTACCATGTAAGTAAAATATATATTTTATGTGAATTGTTCAACCAAGTTTGTCATGGCATTTTGGTAGGTATATAAACAAATGATTAAATATACAAAGTCAGTGTAGATATTATGGAAGTAGTAATTGTGTATTCAAGAATTATTAAATCTTATCAATTATAAAACCATGGAATGCAAGCATAGGAATTTATCCGGAACAGGACATATTTAGTTTTTAATTTTTTAGGTTATTACGTAATTTTCCTTAATTTTTAGATGATTGAAGTTTTGGATTTATTTAGGAATTCTCAGGAAAAACGATCTAAATAGTAAAATTTCTTAATGTTTTTAATTCGTCTTGGCGGGGGCACTACCGTGTCCCCACATTTGTTCTGTTCTTTGTACGTAAATTTTAGGCACCATTCCAAATTTCAGGGCTTTTCTTCTAGGGCAACAGAAAGTATTTCAGTTTTACTAGTTTCGAACCTAGACTTGTACCACTTTTTAGGGGTAGGAGGGTGAAAGTTACAGATTTCTTGATTTTCCTATTCTTTGTAAATCCTAGGCTCCATGCCAAACTTCAGCTTTCTAGGTCATCGGGAAGTCCCCTAAATTTATATACGCTAGTGAGTGAGCCAGTACCAAAATCGGCGTATCAAATCAAATCAAATCAAAATATTCTTTATTCAAGTAGGCCTAGTTACAAGCACTTTCGAAATGTCAGTTACATGAGAGTGAATGTTTGCTGGGAGAAATACAATATGATCCAACATTTGCTGCAAGGATTAGGGAAACCCAGAAAAACCTAATCAGATCATTTAACTTAAGTGTAAAATTATTGATAAAATCATCATTTTTAAAATTAAAATAATCAATAAGATAAATCCCAAAAGGATTGTCAATAAAAAAAAAAAAATCTAGAATGTGTCTAGAATAAAATTCTAAATGTCAGAGTATATAAAACAATTAAGATTAAAATAATAATAATACCTTAGGTATTCGTTAAAATAATTATTCATATACCTACATGACGCTATAATTTACATTAATCCCACGCGGCTTCATCATTCATGTAGTCTTGTGTGCTATAATAAGCTTTAGAAAATAATTTTCGTTTCACAATATTTTTGAATTTACCAATAGACAACTCAGTTATGCTGCTAGGAAGTTTATTATAAAATCTCACACAGTTACCCATGAATGATCTCCTTATTTTATGGAGCCTAGTAGAGCTTATGCTTATTTCTAGTATTAATATTATGTATATCACAGTTCTTCTTAAAGTCGGTAATATTTTTATGTACATACATAATATTCTCATAAATGTATTGACAATGCACTGTCATTATATTAATGTCCTTAAACTTATCTCTAAGCGACTCTCTATAGTTCATTTTATATATCGCATATATTTTAGGTATCAATAAAACCTAAACTATGAAAGCTAGATCAATGAAATTTATTACATTTTATATGTTCTTTGACTACATCTTAACTTGTGAATTTGGGTTCTAGGGTGTTAACTGGGACGAAGCTATGATGGTTTGAAAATGAGACGAAACGGTTCGGGAAAAGGTAGGTAATGCCCCGCTTCTTTTTTTTCGTCTTGGCTGAGGCGCTACCGTGCCCCCAGATTTTTTGTACGATTGTATGTGTCGTTGTGGCTTCATCACGCCAGATCGGCTAAACGAATTTCATCTATTTTTGCCACACAGCTACCCGTGTATGGGTATCTTCAGACGGTTATAGGATACTTTTTAAAAGAGAGATTATGACTTTCTGTCCTCCGCGATTAAAGTTGTGGGCACCTACTAGTAAGGAATAATATCTTAAAGAATAAAATTATACAGCGTAAGAGCGTTCATACATACTCAATTTGCGTGATAGTTTTAGATATAGCGCGTATCTTTTTTACCATTTTGGTACGGAACCCTAAAAACGAACAGCCACGAGAAACGAACGGCTGCCAGAAAAGTAGGTTAGGTTAGGTTAGAACTGCGTCTACAGCTACAGAAACGAGCGTTAAATTTTTACGACTTGTGTTAATAAGCTTAGATTCGATTCTAGTATCAAAGAAATAAAAAAAATATATTTTTCACCATTATTTTAAGCGGATCAACTATATCTCAAAACACGACAAGTTAAATTTGAAAATATGCAAATCGCTCATAAATCAAACCGTTACATCAGGCAAATGTACTCGTACTTACTGTAGTAAAATCAAAAATGGGAAATAGATAATTCGTCAAATTGTAACATGCATAGGGCGACGGATACTAAGGTATTTAAATAAAACTAGAGAAATATGTCCAACTGTTAGATTAGGCAAATGATACTATGGATAAATCAATAACGGGAACTAAATATTTTTCCAAACTGTTACATTAGGCATTAGGGCTAAATAAATAATGGAGAGTAGGTATATAATTTGACCAAACCAACTGAAAATATTCGACTTGATGTTTCAGAGAAATGAAAAAAGTTCAACTAATATATGTCGCATAAATTTTGCGAAACAAAAATCAGGCTAACATTATTCGGAGTTAAGATAGGTAATCGCATCATCGCCATGTAACAATGTGTTCTATCGAATTGAACATGTTGCGATTCAACTGCAACCGCAAGCGATGTAATTCCGTCATACAGAATTCGCAATGAGCACTTGATAGGACCTTTGTAGAGGCCCGAATAAGGCAAATATTAAAGCTTGCGTATATCGTACAGCCAAACGGCGTAACTAGTGTTTCGGAAAAAATGGTATTCAATATTTCCACCAAACCTGGGGAAGAGAGACCTGGTGGTCCTTTAAGAGATAGATAAAAATCCAAAACCTATTTGAACCCCAGAACGGCTGACTAACCAAAAATATAAGATAGAACTGAGATTAAGGGAATAGAAAAAAAATAAAGTGATGACTGATGGACGACAATATTTGTGAGTATTGCCTCATTTAACGCTTAAACATGGGTGTACTGGAACAATTTTTTCTACAAACTTGACACACTTTGGTATATGTTTAAAACTCCATCACCATAGATTTAAGATTAGCTAACGACATTTTATTTATCCCAAAAGAAAATTACATTTCACTCAATGAGATAAGTTTAGTGTAAGCAATAACATGATTTATTCACTGAGCGGGTAACATGGATATGAATATAACAAAAACAGAATTAACTTAGTTATGTATACAAGCAAATATATAGAGTTATTTAGGATCATAAAACATCATTACCTATATAAAGGTCTTATTAGCGATAACTTTGTGTTTACAAATAATAAGAATAACGACATGTATGCATGTTTTGGTTAGCATGTAAATTTTAATCCACACATCGACCAATCGACTCTGCATTCTCACGGATAATGCATAATTTGTTAGATCCAACATGTGTCCATAAATTATATTAAATCATAGGTACCTAAGCTAGATCATTAGTCGGTCTCGCATTTCCTATAAGTACCTTAGAAGATTACAATACTGACACGTCGTATCACTGCACTGTAGGAAACGTTGAGTTGACAAAAAGTGCATCGTTCTAAAACGATAGAGCTAGAGTAGAAATGCTTGAGCACCGTGTCGGGTTGGCGTGATGGGTTCGAGTGAGGTTACATAAATAAACAGAGCCTACATTCCCAAGATGAGGTCAAGCCCAACTAGAGGATGCCCGGAAGGTGTGAATTGTATTTTACTGCAGTAACTAAAAATTAATGAGAAGTTTAAATGTGTGCGGTTCTTTGTTATCAAAACCGTTCGGGGCCAGGACGGTGCGCTAGACCTGCGCGCGCAGAGCAGGGATGGGACTCGAGCTTCGGGGAAAACTGGTATCGATGCTTTGCCGCTACGGAAATTGAGGATTAGGAAAACTGTTGCATTTTAAAGCCAGGTTATTTTTATATTTCATTTTTGGTATGATGATAAAACTCTGATTTTACTTTGAACAGGAATGTAATAAAATGTAACCGACGGTAGTTTTGATTAGGGCGATGTAATATATATGTATGCATGTCGGTTGCGTATGCAATTTAGGGTCGGAGGTCGGTCTCGATAGAGCGCAGGGGGCGGCCGCACAGCCTTATGCGCCACTGCGGCACAGGGGCCACACCGTCGAGCGCGGCTGGCCGGCCCGCACCGCGCGCTTCTGTCTCACACCATTCAAAAGTTTGACGATCGGGAATGGTGTGTGAAAAAAACTGAAACTGTGCGTGAAGGTTTATATAAGTGTTGTCTGGTTTTATGTCGTATACATATTGATATTGTGTTATATTTTGTCTTTCATTTTTGTGTCGATGTTGTAGGCTAAAATATCTCGGTTAAGTGTTCGGTGTCTTACCTAATGTTTAGGTTACTGGTGAGTAAGCCGAGAGATTCAAGAGATGATTGCCGCATTTGATTTTGATTTTGTATTTCATTTTTGATGTTTTTATGCTAGTATCATCAATGTTTTTATGTTAGTAATGCGTGGCTTTATTATTTAAATTTAAATTCAACAACATTTAATGAAATTTATTGAATTTAAGTTTAAACTTTGTGTGTTGTTCATTAAGTTTTACCTTTAAATTTTCGTAGTTACATAACAATCATTAATTATTATTGTAAAATATTTAAGCAGTATCGTTTACTTTTATACGTTTCCAGCTGTTAAAAGGATTAAAAATTAGTTCATCTTAAAATAACCACACTTTATTAAACGGTTTTGCTTGTCAAATGTTCGCAAACAAACGTTTATAACATTTCAAAACTAACTATTGGTAATTGTTTACCTCAAATAATGTATTTAAAGCACTCAGTTAAACGCCAGCAAAGTAACTTTCAGGCGTCGAGTGAAAAGCCCCCAAATCTTGAACATTTTATCAAAAACATTAATAGGGGCATTAACCGTGAGGTGAAATAAGTTTACATTGGGTTAGGCGGGCGCGCGGGCGGCTCTAATCGGGCGCGGGGCGCCGTCCGCGGACGCACGTGGCCCTGCACGCCAACTCTTTCACAGGCGTTAGCCACGAAAAGTCATTTAACCGGCTCCTATCGCACCTCCGATCAACTTTAACATGTTGACGTGAACTTATTTTTAATCGACCTGCGCGATTCCGGCCGCCCTCGGCTTGCTGTCCGTTAAACGTTTGCTTAAAACCAGTCGCATGAATCCAACTTTGGATTTCTAAGTATAATGAGTCACTAGACGAAGTAAAGTATTGGCATCCGATTTTTTTCTTGAATTCACCTTACGTATAAAATTTTATTACCTATAAAATACATATATCTCAAAATGCATTACAAAGTTATTGACGGAGTACCTATTTTTAAAGAACGGGATTTCACATAACGACGGGGATAGTGCAACACCAGATGTTACATATTTTCTTGAAATTTGAACTTTATGCACAAGTGCTAGTTACGCGGTATTGCACTATCCCCGACGATATCGTAATTTTGCAAGCTTTTATTTAGTTTCACTTGCCCTGGTTTTTGTAATCAAATCATGCAAGTTAAATTTGACCCACGTTCCAGTTTAGCTAAAATATGGCATACGAGGGTTGCTACTTATATATCCGGAAACAAAAAAACAAACAAACGTACACGGCTGAAAATAGTTTTATTGTTTTTCAAAGTATTCCCCTTGATGATCTATGCACTTTTGCATTCGCGTGAACCAATTTTTAAAGCACTTCTGCCACTCCGCCTGAGGTACCTCCATAACGTGTTGTTTGAATGCGTCGACAGCATCTTCAGCGGTCGAAAATCGTTGACCGCGTAATTTATTCTTTATATTTGGAAATAAATAAAAATCGTTGGGTGCCAAGTCAGGGCTGTACGGCGGATGACCCGTTAATTCCACATTTTGACCCTCCAAAAATAGAGTTGTTTCGCGTGACGTATGACAGCTGGCATTGTCATGATGAAGAATGATTCTTCGTCGCTGGTTAGTTTTACGAATTTGTTCAAATACTTCCGGTAAGCAAATGGTCGTGTACCACTCTGAATTAACCGTTCTACGGTTTTCTAGTGGCACTGTAGCTACATGGCCATTAATACCGAAGAAGCAGGCCACCATTTGTTTCAATGTACTTTTTGCACGAGTAACTTTCGTAGGGTTCGGCTCATTTTGAAACACCCATACCGTTGATTGTTGCTTCGTTTCGGGATCGTATGCATAGATCCAGGATTCGTCACCTGTATAGATGTTATAAACGGCTTTTGAGTCACCACGGTTATATTTTTTTAACATTTTATTGCACCATTCGACGCGAGCATGTTTTTGCTCATTTGTTAAGTTGTGGGGTATCCAACGCGAACAAATTTTTTTTACAGCCAAATAATTATGTAATATGCTATTAATGCTGGTCATAGAAATACCCAGAGTCGCCTCTATCTCGCGGTACGTAACATGTCGGTCGTCCATTATAAGTTTTCGCACAGCCTCGATATTTTGTTGTACAACGACCGATTTCGGGCGACCTGCCTTAACTTCGTCCGTAAGCATACTACGTCCACGATTGAACTCACTAAACCAGTGATACACAGTAGTTTTAGATGGGGCTTCATCACCAAAAGTTGAAGTTAGTTGATCTATGCACTGTTGTTGCGTTAAACCACGCCGAAAATCATAATAAATCATAGCATGAATATTTTCACGAGTGAGTTCCATTCTTGCTGCGAGATGACATTTAAAACCCGTCAAAAACAAAACACGAGCGTTAATAAGGAAGAAAAAATATACCTTATATACTTAAAAAAGTTCAAATTTTACCATGGCGGTCAAATATGCTATTTAAGAAGATTGTAATCCCGGTTTCCGGATATATAAATAGCAGCCCTCGTACCTACTGATGTTGTAAGTATGTAAGTTCAGTTACAATGTTGCAACATTATGGTACTATCGAGCTGATCTGATGATGGGCCGTACGAACGGTGGTCATAGGAACTCTGTAATAAAAAAGCGCAATCCTACCGAATTTGGGCTATTTGAGTACAAAGTTGATAGATGCTTAAAAAAATACAGCCAGCAATAAATTGTTCACAGAATATTTGTACTATAATGGTGAAAACCAAAAAAATTGGTACCAAAAAATCATTTTTCTTCTATTATTCCTACTTTTTAGGCAAAACTATTTGTTGAAATGAAATTATCAGATAAATAAGAATCTCATTATACGTCTAGGTAGTCGAGATATTGTAGGTACTAGAACAATTTCTCCACTTAATTAAAGACTGACCCGCTTGTCAAGTAACTTTTAAAATGAATCGGTAACGTATGACATAGTAAATCTGGACATGTTGTGGGGAAACTTGGGGACAATTTTCTTGATTAAAAATCAATGATAAAACAATTGACACGAAACTACGCAGGGTCGTCGTTGTAATTAATGAAACAAGGAGGACTTTCGGTACTTTGATTGAATACAGGGCATAACTCATCACAATAGTAACTTAACTACATAAAGATATATCAGCGAGATGTTTACGTGACTGTACAGTAAACGGCGATAAAGAATGCACATCGGCAATCATCGCATTTCGGAATACAAACGAATGCTAATTTCCATGTACACCAATTATTAGATTAATCGTACATCAGAATTTGAATTTAGAACTAAATACTTTATTGTTTTTTTGTTTCGACGTGGAATATAAAGAGCTGTAAAACACAATGTAATTATATTTAATTATTGCTATGTTCTTGTTGGGGAAAAATAATATACATACATATATATATACATATTAGCGGCCGCCCGCGACTTCGTCCGTGTAGATTTTAGGTAAAAACAGATATATGAATGAGGAAAACTTTTTCTGTCAATTGTCCGATGCTGTTAATGTTTGAAAAAAAAAAAATACTCAGAAGATATTCAGCGACCAAAGGATTTAAGAAAACGAGGATATTGAACATTATTCCTTAAGAAGGCAACACTGGCACTTTTAAGTTTAACGCCTGATAGACTATGAAAAGAAGAGACCGGCGAAGTTCCCGACACTGGCCAAAATGAAAATGTCCAAGAAGGTACCTCTTCGTTTCATAAGGATAATATTTTAAGGCATAGCAAAGAATGGTTGTCTGTAAAGTTGGTTTACGAACGATAATTTTACGTGTTAACGTCACAAGAAAACCGGCGTCATAATTTTACTACGACACCTATTTTTGTCTCTCCCTCGCTCCCTTCCTCTCTCTCGCTCTCTCGCTGTCTCTCTCTCTCTCCTTCCCACTCTTCCTCTCTCTCTCTCTTTCTCTCCCGCTCTCCCTCCCCCTCCCTCCGTCTCTCCCTCTATTTTTATTAGATTGTGTGTTTAAAATCAAGAAACACATATTCTTGATTTTTCGAAATTCATCCACTAAGGGGGTAAAACAAGGGATGAAAGTTTGTATATGAAACGTAAAATCTTTGGACTTAGAAACTTGAAATTTCGTGAATAGATTGTGTTTAAACTCAAGAAACTTATATTCTTGATTTTTCGAAATTCATCCCCTAAGGGGGTAAAACAAGGGATGGAACTTTGTATGCGAATCGTGAAATCTTAAGACTTAGAAATTTGAAATTTCGTGAATAGATTGTGTGTTTAAAATCAAGAAACTTATATTCTTGATTTTTCGAAATTCATCCCCTAAGGGGGTAAAACAAGGGATGAAAGATTGTATGGGAAACGTAAAATCTTTGGACTTAGGAACTTGAAATTTCGTGAACAGATTGTGTGTTTAAAATCAAGAAACTCATATTCTTGATTTTTCAAAATTGGGTGGGGGCAAAAGGGGCTAAAACAAAGGATGGAAGTTTCATCAGAAATCAAGAATATAAGTTTCTTGAGTTTAAACACAATCTATTCACGAAATTTCAAGTTTCTAAGTCCAAAGATTTTACGTTTCATATACAAACTTTCATCCCTTGTTTTACCCCCTTAGTGGATGAATTTCGAAAAATCAAGAATATGTGTTTCTTGATTTTAAACACACAATCTAATAAAAATAGAGGGAGAGACGGAGGGAGGGGGAGGGAGAGCGGGAGAGAAAGAGAGAGAGAGAGGAAGAGTGGGAAGGAGAGAGAGAGAGACAGCGAGAGAGCGAGAGAGAGGAAGGGAGCGAGGGAGAGACAAAAATAGGTGTCGTAGTAAAATTATGACGCCGGTTTTCTTGTGACGTTAACACGTAAAATTATCGTTCGTAAACCAACTTTACAGACAACCATTCTTTGCTATGCCTTAAAATATTATCCTTATGAAACGAAGAGGTACCTTCTTGGACATTTTCATTTTGGCCAGTGTCGGGAACTTCGCCGGTCTCTTCTTTTCATAGTCTATCAGGCGTTAAACTTAAAAGTGCCAGTGTTGCCTTCTTAAGGAATAATGTTCAATATCCTCGTTTTCTTAAATCCTTTGGTCGCTGAATATCTTCTGAGTATTTTTTTTTCAAACATTAACAGCATCGGACAACTGACAGAAAAAAGTTTTCCTCATTCATATATCTGTTTTTACCTAAAATCTACACGGACGAAGTCGCGGGCGGCCGCTAATATGTATATATATATGTATGTATATTATTTTTCCCCAACAAGAACATAGCAATAATTAAATATAATTACATTGTGTTTTACAGCTCTTTATATTCCACGTCGAAACAAAAAAACAATAAAGTATTTAGTTCTAAATTCAAATTCTGATGTACGATTAATCTAATAATTGGTGTACATGGAAATTAGCATTCGTTTGTATTCCGAAATGCGATGATTGCCGATGTGCATTCTTTATCGCCGTTTACTGTACAGTCACGTAAACATCTCGCTGATATATCTTTATGTAGTTAAGTTACTATTGTGATGAGTTATGCCCTGTATTCAATCCAAGTACCGAAAGTCCTCCTTGTTTTATTAATTACAACGACGACCCTGCGTAGTTTCGTGTCAATTTTTTTATCATTGATTTTTAATCAAGAAAATTGTCCCCAAGTTTCCCCACAACATGTCCAGATTTACTATGTCATACGTTACCGATTCATTTTAAAAGTTACTTGACAAGCGGGTCAGTCTTTAATTAAGTGGATAAATTGTTCTAGTACCTACAATATCTCGACTACCTAGACGTATAATGAAATTCTTATTTATCTGATAATTTCATTTCAACAAATAGTTTTGCCTAAAAAGTAGGAATAATAGAAGAAAAATGATTTTTTGGTACCAATTTTTTTGGTTTTCACCATTATAGTACAAATATTCTGTGAACAATTTATTGCTGGCTGTATTTTTTTAAGCATCTATCAACTTTGTACTCAAATAGCCCAAATTCGGTAGGATTGCGCTTTTTTATTACAGAGTTCCTATGACCACCGTTCGTACGGCCCATCATCAGATCAGCTCGATAGTACCATAATGTTGCAACATTGTAACTGAACTTACATACTTACAACATCAGTAGGTATGCCATATTTTAGCTAAACTGGAACGTGGGTCAAATTTAACTTGCATGATTTGATTACAAAAACCTACGATTACGATATCGTCGGGGATAGTGCAATACCGCGTAACTAGCACTTGTGCATAAAGTTCAAATTTCAAGAAAATATGTAACTTCTGGTGTTGCACTATCCCCGTCGTTATGTGAAATCCCGTTCTTTAAAAATAGGTACTCCTTCATATTAGTATCTTATTCAAATCTGACGTCCGTTTCAAAGCGACGGTACCTGTCCGATTTATTACGAAACTGCTGAAATACATTAACCATATTATAACCGAATTCAAAATAATAATTTATAGACAACTATTGTCTATTCTGTGGTATAGATAAGATTCTCACCGTTCCGAGTATTCTTTAAATTATGCCACAACAGTTACTATCAATTTTTTGCAAACGATTTACGATACGTTTTACAAAAATACAAATAAAAATATTTCATTGAGTCATAAAAATTATACATATCCAGCTGACAAGGTTATATTAATATAACTATTTATTTAAAGGTAAGTAATCTTCAACTGACCCCTGTACTAGTGTCAACCGTATCACGGTGGGTCAGGATTCACCGTCCGTATCAATTATGATTTAACAATCATAATAAATAAATAGCACTTAAGTATCTCAAAGTAAATATATGTGGGTTCGATTATAAACTAATGGTGACTTGAGGTAAACATGTAGTATTATGAGCAAAACCTTAGCATAGTTTAATTATACACATATTTATTTATCAAGTATAGATTTATTAAATATATATTTATTTATTTATTCAGTATAATCTATAATTTTATCTATATATGTGTGTGTGTGCTTGCGTGCCAGTGTTACATCATATATTTCAATACTTGTTCTGTATTTTCATAATCCTAAACCTTTTAATGCTTTTTGACAAGAATGAGCATTAAGTGAGCGTAGATGTTTACACGCTTTATTGTATAAAGTGGGACCAAGAACATGAACGAACGTTTTAGAAAACTTTGTTTTATGTGGTGGAATTAAATATTCGAGGGCATGTTCTCCTCCCGATTGTAGAGCAGTCAGGAATTAATTTTGTGTTGTTTAATTAATGTTAGCTTAATAAAAAGTTACTTAACTGTCATAACTGAGGTTTCAAGGTAAAGTACATGTGTTGGATAACGAAATTAATCAAATGTCATGACTTTAAGTACCGCTCGTTGAGCTCGCTCTAGTTAGACTAAGCATAGTATATTTTAGTGCAACACCCCATACGGTAATACAATAGCTAAACCAATTGGCAAAGCGCATAATATTGATAGAAATTATGTGCTTACGCGCCAAAAAGTTAAAAAAATAATGACTGCTGGAATCTATCATTATTGTGGGTTTGTCCATGGCCACCAGTGTTACCAATATTGGCAACATTCGCCAAGTAAACATCACCAAGTTGAGCTCTTCAAGTTTTTATTAAAGAAAATGTGCAAAAACGTGCCTAAACAGTGAAAACCTGTTACCAAGTTGTGATAATAACCTTACCTTGTGAAAAAACACTTAAGCACGGACTTATTCACTATAAAACACTAAACTGGAACACGGTGAGATTACTTATTATTACCGTTATACTTTTAAATGGCACAATTTGCCTTAAAACAATACAAATTCTGTCCGTTACCATCAGCAACTAACGGTGTCTTGCTACATATGAACAGCTGATTGGATGACACTGACAGCAGTCACGTGACCTATAAGAATTACCAACCAACAAATACAAATATTATGTTGCCAGTGGAAAACTTTAATGCTGCCTGTTGACCACAACGCCATCTATTGACACACAAGTACACTGGCTAGTCTTATCAGTGCAACCCGAGTTCGCTGCCATACGAACGAAGCGGACATTAACAAAATTAACAAAGTAACACAAGAACAAAACGGACACGTAGTAAAAATGGCAAATTGCATGAAATGTAACCGAGTTATTGAAGGCAGACTGTTTCTCACATGCTCCAAATGTCTGTCAATTTTTCATCTTAAATGCACAACTGTTTCCGATAAGCTGTTCGACCTAATGAAAGCGACGGGAAGCAAGAAATGGAGATGTGACAAATGCCCATCCATACAAGATGACTGCAGTACTTCGTCGACAGCATCGTCTTTAACAAATATGAAACATTTACATACGCCCTCAAATTATGTCACTGAGCGTGTAAAGTATAAAGTTAACGCATCTACTTCAAACTCATTTGAGTCACTACCATCAGAAGATAGCAGTGATGAGGACTGCTCAACTTTACTAAATAGAAGCTGTCCTGGTACTGGCTACAGCGTAAATGAACATTTGGAAGAATTAAAATGTAAGATAACTAAGTTAGAGTCCAAACTTCAAATAGCGGAAAATGAAATAGAAAATTTAAATACGGAAAACTATTCCCTTAAAAAACAAATTATGACGTATGAGAAGAAAACTGAAAAATTAGCTCAAATATGTAAATCAACTCCGATCAATACCAAGAAAGGACGACCAAGTATCAATAGAACGCGATTAAATTTTACTAATGCAGAAACCGTACTTATGAATAAATCACTAGATTTAAGTACCATAAATTTAGAAGAACCAGTAAATGGAGTATGCGTATCTCAACCTGTTTCTGTATCAAATCTCCATAGTGAGTTGATCAGCCCAACTAAAGGTATTGCAGAAGGAAATACAGAGAGTAGTAAAGATGATGAGAATACAAAACTAAATACAAAACTGAATACAGGAAGTAATAAGGAGGATAATACAGAAAAAAAGTAGAAGAGAATATAAGAAAAGGTGCCGAACATAATACAGAAGAGAAAACAAGAAGGACTACTGAAATAAGCATTGCAGCTTACTCTAATACTGAACAAAACATCCTACAACAGCGAAAAGTCATTATTTTTAGTGATCAAAATGGCAAAGGAATCCGGAAAGTACTACAGCATTCGTTAGGCGATGAATTTAATGTGACAGCAGTAGTTAAACCAAATGCACCACTGGAACAAGTGTTATTAACGTGTGAAAATGTTTGTAAAACCTTTACAACCTCTGATTTTGTTGTGATTATGGGTGGATCAAATGACCAAAACCCATTAAGGTTCAAATGTTTTCTCTACAGCTATTTATCTTTGCTAGCAAATACAAATGTTATAATAAGTGGAATACGATGTAATGATTATTTGAATGAGTATAAACAAAATGAATTAATACGCTTAGTCAGTTCGCAGTTTTCACATACTACATTTATACCTTTAGAGTCCTATAACCATAAATTCCACATAAGTGGATTGGTGCTGAGAGAAATACTGCGTATTGGCTATCGAAACAATAAAATAAAACAGCTGAATGTAAAAACTCAAATGCAAAAAACTCACCAACAACAAACTGATAAGAAGCTTATAACTCAATTATGTACAAACAAAAACCAAGCAGAAAAAAATATAACAGGAAAACCTAAATTACAATGTACTATCCCATTCTTATTTAATAAAATGAAATTAAAACAGACTGAAGCAAAAATCAAAACCTTGGATTCAACAGAAAAACCTAAATTACAATGTACTATCCCATTCTTATTTAATAAAATGAAATTAAAACAGACTGAAGAAAAAACCAAAACCTTGGATTCAACAGAAAAACAACAAAACCAGTCCGAGTTTTTTCGTCTCTCAAGATAGAAACATTAAAAATAGTTTTGTAATTATGCATCTGAATACGCAGAGTATTAAATCAAAAATAGATCAATTGGAAATACTGTAAGACGAAAAAAGCATAGATATCTGTTGCTTTAGTGAAACATTTTTAAAGGATGAGGAAGTTACAGTATTACAAATAGAAGGTTATAAAAATGTGGCTTTTTTCTGTCGAAAACGAAAAAAACGAGGCGGTGTTGCGATTTATTCTAAAAATGAAATTTGTTGCCGGGAACTGAAATGGGTAGCCGAAATGTCTATAGAACATCATTTTGAATGTTGCGGTACTGTGGTATGTGGACTAAATTACCTAATATTATGCATCTATAGAACTCCAAATAGTAATTTAGACATCTTTCTTTTGAACATGGAAATTTTACTTCGCAAATTAGTAATAAGGCCGAGGCACTGCTATAAAAACATTTTCATTTTGGGTGATTATAATGTAGACACACTTAAAAAAACTAATAAAAGCGAAATATTTATAAACACCTTTCGATCATATGGACTACACCCTAAGGTAACAGTACCTACTAGAATAACCGAACGTTCAAAAACATGTATAGACAACATTTTTACAAATAAAAAGCAGTGTACTATTGAAGTATTGGATATTGGTATGTCTGATCATACATGTCAGTTAATATCTACTTCAAGTGATTTGAGCTTCCTAGAACGGTACTGGTACGTTTATTGTAAAAATCCTGATCCATATACGGAAATTTTCTTAAAATACATTTCCCAAATTAGTTTCGCAGATGTCTATTCTTCACCTGATTCCAACAGTGCCTACAAGAAATTCATCGAGATTTTCACCCTCGTTTTTAATCTTTGTGTTCCAACCAAAAAAATTAAAAAAACACATAAAAAGAAACAAAACTGGAAAACTAGAGGAATTGTGGTAGCAAGTAAACACAAAAGAAAACTCTATCTACAGTCTGTAAAATCAAGCAACCCACATATAAAACACAGATACAAAAAATACTGTCAAATAATGAAAGTAGTAACCAAACAGTCAAAACGCAATACAAATATAAACTATATAAACCAAAGTAATAATAAAAGCAAAGCTACCTGGCAGATAATAAAGCAAAATACATCACAAGTTAATACGATAAAAGACACAATAGACAATATAAAAAAAGATAATATATTGATTAGTAAACCACTCGACATTGCTAATACATTTAATGATTTTTTTGTAAGTTTTAGATAATACTATAAATAATATGCCTATTAAACTATTGACCGAATCTAACATGAGTAGATTTTTTTTGACTCCGGTGAATACCGATGAAGTTAAAAGTGTCATTAAAGGACTAAAGAATAAAAAAAGTACTGGACCAGACAACATACCCATGAGTTTAATCAAATCTGGGGTTGAACACATAATAGAACCTCTAGTACATATTATTTATTTAACATTAGAGAGTGGCCTTTTTCCTGATGACTTAAAAATGACTTTAATAAAACCTCTTCATAAAAAAGGTCCAAAGCATGACCTAAACAATTACAGACCCATTGCATTATTATCAAATTTTTCAAAAATCTTTGAATAAGTTATATCAAATCGCATAATGTCGTTCCTTAACAAAAACAATATATTAAATAAAAATCAATACGGATTTCAAAAAGGAAAAAATACGACGTCAGCTATTTTCCAAATTCTAAAACAAATATGGACTAGTGTACACAAAGACAAGACTACTATTGGACTATTTATAGACCTATCAAAGGCGTTTGATTGTGTCTCACATACAAAATTGTTACGTCTGCTTGATCATGTTGGGATTCGGGGTATAGCCTTGAAATTAATTCAAGACTATCTAACAAATAGAGTCCAAGCTACCGTAGTAGATACTTATGATAAAAATACAAAAACATTGCTCAAAGTTCAATCAAAATATGAAAAAAATCTACAAGGAGTACCTCAAGGTAGCGTCCTGGGACCTTTACTATTTTTAATATACGTCAATCAGTTTCCTTTAATAACGGACCATTTGTGCGTTATGTTCGCGGATGACGCTACTATATTTGTATCTCAAGATAAAAATTCCGATATTGCTAATGAGATACACAATACATTAATAACTGCGATGAATTGGCTGTCATGTTTAAATTTAAAAGTTAATTTAGATAAAACTAAAATTGTAAACTTTGTTGGTCGCAAAAAAGGACAAAAAAACATCAATATAATTGTTGACAATAAAAACATAGAACAAGTGGACAACTCAAATTTTTTAGGGGTCGCAATTGATGGAAAGCTAGATTGGAAAGCACACATAGAAAAAATAAATAAATCCATCTCTAAGAACTGCTATGCACTGTCATTGTTGTCCAATATAACTTCAGTAGAGGTCACTAAAAGTGCGTACCCTCTATTGACATATGGTGTAATTTTTTGGGGCAACTCTGTAAATGTTCATTCGACATTTATTCTTCAGAAGAAATGCCTAAGAAAAATGTATAATTTAAAACAAACCGACTCCCTAAGAACTGTATTTAGAGATAAAAAATATTTAACAATGACGTGTATCTACATACTAGAAATGTGTTTATTTGTAAGGAACCATAGCGACTATTTTACCAAAAAAACTGATTGCAAAGAAAATTTGAGATCACAATATAAATATGATCTTTGTACCATCCGGCCATCTAGTTACATACTTAAAAAGAGTACTTATGCTACAGGGATAAGAATTTACAATCATTTGCCGGAATGCATCAAATCACAAGATGGTCCTCGATTCAAAAGAATACTGAAAGAATGGCTAATTTTCAAATGTTTTTATAATCTTAATGAATATTTTATGTAGAAAACTGTTAATTATTACTATTTTCCTAATGTAATGCAAATCAATGTTGTACGTCCGAAATGGGCAAACTGTTGACACTCAACCATAATAATATGTAAGACCTTTTGTACACAGTTTTGACAATAAACGTTTATCTTATCTTATCTTATCTACCAAAAACCAATTACATTGATAAATTTAGGAAGTAGTCCAAGTGGAGTCCACGAAGGGATATTTTCATTCAGAAATTTCAAGATATCTATCTGTATGTAGTGCCCGCATTGCGTATTCCCTCTATAGATTAAACTTTAAACTTTATTGAAAAGGTGCTAGATCACCGAGGTTTTTCTATGACGTATACTGTGCGTATACTAGTTCAGCGATTGTACAATGGAATGGCCGACTCGAACTCGAAAGTGCGCCGGCAGCGACGGAAGCCGATGATGTCCGAGCAATGACAAGGCGTTAACAATAAGATTAAGTTTGTGAGGACAGATAACATGTATTTGAAATTCCAAACTCTTAAAGAAAAATATATTCACTTTTCTGTCTTTGAAATATGTGATTTGAGGGGACATTATCCAGTACGATTTTTTCAACACAGCTGCATGGCGTCGGTGCCATATAAAGAATGTGTAAAATATTGAAAATTGACGATTTTAGTAAGTTGTGACACGATGGCACCGACTCCAAAATAACATTAATTGTATATACTGTATAGATTGAGTATACAAACGGTTACTTGTAAGTAATTTGAAGAAACTGAATTATGGCGTTATTTTTTACTTTTTTGTTTTTTTTTGGAGTCGGTTTTATTTTTTTGTTTAAATGTTTATTTATTTTACAGTTTTTAGTTAATCGTTACTTAAAAGTGTATCTCGTGACAATTCGAACAAGCCCAAACACGGCTAGGATACATTATTTTATTACATAGATCTGGTGCCTTACCTTCCGGCTCCATCATCAAATCAATTCGATGGTACCATTCTCATCCGGAACATTTAAATTTGTGACTATGAAGTTGCTTAGCTAAATTAATCAAGATATTTTGTCGCCACCCGTAAATCATTTATCATTGAGGAGTTCCGATGGCATTCTGTGGTCTTCTACATAAGTTCCACTTCACCAATTTACACTTTCTCAATGCAAATGCTTATTATGTTTCTTATAATACCAAAATCGCTAAAATGGGACAAACTAGAAAGTACCTTCTAAAAACAAAAAAAAAAAATTGAAAGCGGTCAAATAGTAATCGGTGAACATCCATAAAAAAAAACCGTCGAATTGAGAACCTCCTCCTTTTTTTGGAAGTCAGTTAAAAATAGTTGGAACCTGTTTACAATGACACAATACAAACTTACACAAAATCCAAAAAATACTTTTCATTGACCTCCAAATAGTCCGTTACAATATTTTTTTTAAATATCTTCACTGTACAGAGATTTCTTTTGTACAACTTTATAATATGATGTTCTCTTCTACATCTCGTTAAATTTATTGAGCCGGTTTGATGATTATAATTATATTATAATTATAATGGCCAGGTATAATCAAATTTTTTTTAATTTAATTACTTTGGACTAAAAATCCCACTTTATAGCTGAAAAGGGATGACCTAAAAGCAGTCTAGTACTTCTTATTGCGATGCATGTAATTGATGTGTGCGTGTGAGCCTCTTGCATGCGCCTTTGAGGTGTATCAGGCTAAAAATATCTTTTCAATCCCGTTCCCGTTTGAAGCAGTGCTCGGTTAGCGCATATCGGTGTCGTCTAGAACGCTGTGTGATATCGAGGTAGGTTTTTTGCTTTATTATACAGGGTGTCCCAAGAAGTAGTGATATACTGAAGCTGGAAGGTAGAGGACCTGGAAGGCTATCTAAATCACCCCCATGTATGTTCCGCGATTTTTCGTATTTTCGGAGTTATGACTTTTATTTTTATTTTTCACCTATCGCCGAGTACGATGAGATTTTTATTTATGGTGACGTGAATTATTACGGTAGATGCTTGATTTTTTTTGTGTGCTAAGCTGATAAATAGGCCAATTTAGTATGGTAACATTTACTATCGCTAGATCTTTGAATGGAATCAAAAAAATTAAATGCCAAGAATGATAAAATTACCCAATATGTTCACAACTCCAAGGGGCTTTAAAAAGATAAAATCACATTAAAAAAATACCGTTTCGCTTTTAAAAACTTGCTCTATCTATCAGGTAGCTACTATGAAAATTTCATTTTATTATTTATAAGGCTTCAATAAAAAAATTGAAATCTAAATGTGGTAAGTGCAAAATTTTAATTTACATGATGATTAATACAAACAAAGTAAAACCAATTACAAGGTGTTTAATTTCAAGAAATTTTCAAAATGGCCCCCTGTTGCTCAATGCAAGTTTGACATCGCCGAAAAAAGTTGTCTTTTAAGCGTCTGAATGCACTTCTATTATTTTTAATGGTTTCTTCTGCTACTCTCATTTTCCGGGTTAACTCGTTCAAATTGCGGCATTATGTTTAGTAGACGAGGTCTTTGTAGTATCCCCATACAAAAGAATCAATGGGGTTTAGGTTGGAGGACCGTGGAGGCCAGGCTATAAGGCAGGCGTCACCCCGGCCGCAACGACCAATCCATCTTTCAGGGTATCTTTGATTGAAATAGTTTCTTACGTCCAAGGCAAAATGGCATGGTGCACCATCACACTGCAGTACTATGCTTCTGCGTGTCTCCAAGTCCACATCTTCTAACAGCAGGGGCAGATCGACGCGTAGAAAATTTAAAAAGTGATTGCCACTCAAGCGGTCTGGCAGCTAGCAAGGGCCCGATTAGCTGACCGTTAAGTATGCCAGACCAAAGGTTAACACTAAAGTGTTCTTGGAATGTCGATTCCCTTTTTAAATTTGGATTTTCAATTGGTGAGAATTGTGCATATTAAAAATCCCATTGCGTCTAAAGTGGGATTCATCCGTCCACAAGATTTGGTTAAAAAAGTTTTCGTTTTCAGCTTGTCTCCTCAGCACTTCCTGACAGAATTCAATTCGCCGATTGTAATCTTCCGGTTTCAACTGTTGCACTTTTCTAATGTGAAACGGATGATATCCTACGCTCTGTAGTGTACGGTGTACCTGAGATTTAGGTAGTCCGGTACGACGTTCCATAACTCTCACACTGGTCGACGGGTCTCTTTCTACTTCTTCAACCACTGCATCTACTACATCAGGATCCGGCATAGTGGCCGTACGGCCTGATCTGGTACCCGGTATGTAACCTTCCAAATACGCATTATGTACTCTTAAGATCATGCGATAATCAGGAAACGTTTCAGGTTGAGGCCCGCCTCTTCGTTACACATGTTCCCGGTACAGCCTTGAAGCTTCCGCCACATTCCCCCTAGCATAACCGTAATAGTAGTGCATTTCTGCGTAGTCACGTGAAGTAAACATGATCACTTACACGCAAACTCAAGTCCAGTTAAATAATGCCAAGTCGTCGATTCCAGGTAATAACACTAATCCAAATCGTAATGCAAGTCAAAGTCCATATGAATAGCCAAAATGATTAGAGAAACGAACAATTAGCAGTATTAAAACACAATTTTTAAATTATTGAAAAGTACCAACGACGACCAAACAACGTGAAAATTTTCTCATGCGTCAACCGTCTTTTGTTTTTTGTTCTTTTTCTATTGATGGCTAGTGCGTGATTTAGAATGAAATTTATTTAGAAAGTTAATTAATTTTGCACTTGCCACATTTAGATTTAATTTTTTTGATTGAAGTTTTATGAATAGTAAAATGAAATTTTCAGGGTAGCTACCTGATAGATAGAGCAAGTTTTTAAAAGTCAAACGGTATTTTTTTTATGTGATTTTATCTTTTTAAAGCCCACTTGAAGTTGTGAACATATTGGGTAATTTTATCATTCTTGGCATTTAATTTTTTTTCATTCCATTCAAAGATCTAACGATAGTAAATGTTGCCATACTGAATTGGCCTATCTATCAGCTTAGCACACAAAAAAATCAAGCATCTACCGCAATAATTCACGTCATCATAAATAAAAATCTTATCGTACTCGGCGATAGGTGAAAAATTAAAAAAAAAGTCATAACTCCGAAAATACGAAAAATCGCGGAACATACATGGGGGTGATTTAGATAGCCCTCTAGGTCCTCTACCTCCCAGCTTCAGTATATCACTACTTCTTGGGACACCCTGTATATCGAAGTATATTCATAGCGGATTATGGCGGATTCTTTCCATACAAAAGATTGTGTACATTAATTCTGGGTTTAACGCTGGGTTTACTGACGGATTTAATGCGCAACAAAGTAATACTCGCAATACCTACGAAACACACTCATACCACAACAAACATATATAAAAAAGTATAAGTTTGAACTCCAAATGACTTTTCCACGCTAGCGAATAATACAAATTTTTCCCCGCAGATTTAGCGCTGTATGTAAACTTTTCCAAGCTATTAGTGAGGTGAAAAATGAATCAATTTAAATAAGATAGTTTGTCCCATACCTGAGCAATGGTGCTGCGTATTTTTAACTGACTTCCAAAAAAGGAGGAGGTAATATGTTCGACAGTTTGTATTATTGTTTTATGTATGTTCACCGATTACTCCGCCAATTATTGATCGATTTTAAAAATTCTTTCTTGTGGTCCCATTGCCACCAAGTTGGGATCTGATATTGGGATTCCAGTGAAATCAAGGCCAATCCTCAAATTTTATAGGCACTTATAACGTTTTTCATATATTTTTTAAGCTATTTAAGTATTTGCATATGGTAGTCATGCTGAGCTGATGACGGAGGGTAAAACTCCTTAATACTTAGAGGATAATTCTTAAAAAATCATCTATTACAGGTAGATACGTTAAAGACTGGTTAGTGTGTCTTTATAGTGTGTCCCTCAAGTAGTCTCCTTATCATCAAGTCAGGATCAGATGATGGAATAACAGGGAACTCGAGAAAACTCCTCAAATATTATAGGCACTAAAAATGTTTTGTATATATTTTTCTAAAGTTATTAATTTGTTGTCGTCTGGTTGTCATCATCAGAAAAACAAACTGAGCTGATGATGGAAGGTACAAATGAATATGAACTAACCAACTTTTACATTTCTTACTTCCAAAGACTCGAGATGCGTGCAAAGTGCCTCCTCAATCTTCCCATTCTGGGCTCTAAAAAATACTTTATATGATATGACTCCTAAAATCCATCACTAAAAAGCAAAAAATAAAAAAGGAACCGACTTCAAATTAAACTAAAAAGCCATAAATAATCTTTTATGTACGGTACGGACCACATTTGAATCACCTTTTGAAGTCGGTGCCAAACCTGAAGTAAATAAAGTTCTTTATTCAACAAAACTACGAATTACTATGACTAAATGTAGGTAGATAATAACTAAAGTATCGCCGCCGCGGTTCTTAATTCTCACACACTAAAAATTAAAAAAATTGATGAGAAATGTGCAGATCAAGTCCTTTCCTGATATCCTATTTGACCTAGTAGCTGACTTTTAATTTTTTAGAAAATCCATACTATCCATACTTATTAATATTATAAATGCGAAAGTGTGTCCGTCTATCTGTCTGTCTGCATGTCTGTCCGTTAACTCTTCACGCTTAAACCGCTGAACCGATTTGGATGAAATTTAGTATGGAGATTGTTTGAGTCCCGGGGAAGGACATACTCGTAGGCTACTTTTTATCCCGGAAAAATACCCTTATCCGTGATAAACGAATTAAATGCGAAAGTGTGTCTGTCTGTCTGTCGTGAAAGTGTTATGTTTTTCCTTCATAAAAGTTGCTGACATCTCTAGAGGTCATTATTTCAATGTGAACCTTCTTTCGTTATATAAAACGTTGCCCTTTACGTGACAAATGTTGGCATACAGTGGCATCCACTTGAAAGTGAATAATCGCGGTTTTAGTCCACAATGAAGACAAAGGCTTTTTTCGTAGATAATGATAAATATATTAAGCATTAAAATCTCGACGTGTGTTTAACTAAATAGATATTTTATCATACCTGTGCGTGGTGTTTGTGGTTAGAGTGCCCCAGTCTGACGTGCTCCGGTAGAGGTGGCACAGGCCGGTTCAAAGGTGTGCTGAAAAACAAACATAGAACACTTTAATCAAACTGAAATCCGATCTAATCGTTTAGATATCATAAGGGCACAGACGTATGAATTGTCATTATCAAGGACCATTAAAACAAGAGGACTGACCATCTTCATACAAAAAGCCGTTCCCTGATGTGTACAACGCCATCTATGTATAAGAATTATTTTTTACAATTTTGCAACTTTGGAAGTGTCACACAATAATTAAATGTCGTAATTTATTTATTATTAGCTATTTGCGAACTAATTGTTACTATTCTATGTTTCTTTATTCAATTATAACATTGTTAAATGTTTAGTTTTGAAGCACCATCTAGTTTTTGTTTATAACTCCTTGCGATCGGAACACGATCCAAAGTATGGCAAGTGTCAGTCCTCTTGTTTTAATGGTCCTAGTCATTATTTAAATATCATGCAGAAAACTTGTGTCTGTGAATTAGGCACCCAGTCGGTGAAAAGCTCTTCACGCTTAAACCGCTGAACCGATTTAGATTAAATTTGGTATGGAGAAGTCGCGGGCAGAAGCTATTAACGATAAATATTTTAAAATGTTTCCTTTGCAATACATGTGGGCTGACCATGTGTATAAATATTACAAATTTCAAATATATGGCATTAGTAGTTTTGGAAATGTGGCTCTCTAATAGTCGGACAGACAGACAGACAGAGTCACCCGTAAAGGTTCCTTTTTTACTTTTTTGGTACGGAGCCCCAAAAACACGATTGGGCTTGTTTGTGGGACCACGGTACTTTGTAGATTTTTTTAATTCTTCTGTTTAATATAGAGAGTTAATGGATTTTTTGTGGCTATTAAACATTGTTGTCTTAGCAAGACATTAAAGTTTGGAAGAAGACTCAAGCTCGTCAGTTGTATTGGGAACGCTTTCCTAATACGAGTAGAAGAGTTCTTAACGTTCAAGTGTTTACAAGTACTTATTCGTCTTTAGATGAAGAATTTTATTAATATTAAACAAAAGATTTCGGCAAAATATAGTTTTACACAATGGCAAAAGAAAATATTTCTTTGAAGAACTATTGGCTATATTTTCGAATAACAGTTTATTATTCATCTAAGTGTGGCATAAAGTTTTGCCATGGGGAAAATTCTATTTTCAAGGGAAAAGTTCATTGTTTCATTGAGACAATATTGAAAAATAGTTTATGTTGAAAATTAGTATTACAAAAATACTCGTAATATTTTCTTCCGTTTCCGCCCTCCTCCTGTGACCATGGAAAGCTGGAAAGCTTCCGAAACGTCGGCAACTAAAATGAGATAATATACGCGATATAATCCGTTAAATTGTTTTATTTCAAAAATACTCGTATTATAAATAAATAAATAAATATTACGGGACAATTTTACACTAATCGAACTAGCCCCATGGTAAGCTCAATAAGGCTTGTGTTATGGGTACTAGACGACGATATATTTAATAGATATATTACTTATATACATAGACGACATCCAAGACTCAGGAACAAATATTTATGCTCATCACACAAATATTTGCCCTTACCGGGATTTGAACCCAGGACCTCAGCTTCGCAGGCAACGTTACTCCCACTGAGCCAAACCGGTCGTCAAAGATTATAAGAACTTTGTCTTCATTTGTTTTTAGCGGTTCTAATCCAATCGATATCTAAACGACCAGGTCAACGTTCAGTGACACAGAATAATTACTAAATTTAGAACCTGCTCCATTTGAACGGCTGGCTTTGCAAATAGCTATTTTAGCATGGCCAGTCTGGTCCCAATACCAATAGAGATGGGATGAACCTTATGAAGTAATAAATATATTGGCTGCCAATAGTCTCACGACAAAGGCGTCTAGCAAGATAAGCGAACAAGAGTGGTCCCCGACGAGGGATTTGATCATTCTATCAGGTGATGTACTAGCAGACCCTAAGTACACTGTATGATTAATACCTGTCCTCGAACTCTTTTACTTTCAAGTTATCTAGGGTAAATGGCATAATAAATCAGGGTATTATTTTAAAATGTCATATTCGGTAAACAGTTTAAGTGAAAGTAACCAAACAAAAGAAAATAGAATAGACTGTAAAATGCATAATCTACCACGTTGGTCGTTTATTTGTCCGCCGGAACAAAATGTTTTGTAGATGGCAATCGGCAACAATAGGTTGTTCAGTCAATGGCGGCCCTAGCATTGATACAATATGGAATGAAGTGCTATTCATTCATTCACAGCGTTCCAGTGGACAAATAGAGGACGAACTACGTTAGTCCTCTATTTGTTGCGTTAAAGGGAACGAGATACGTCGCACGCAGTTTACGTATAACTTTTTTAGGTTGAAACCAAATACAACTACCATTCTACTTCGCGTTGGTCATTCAAAATATGTATCACTCTGCGTACCATACTCGTATGGCTCTAATTGTGAGTAATTTTCATTTAATAACCGTGTATCCAGAAAAAAAAGTCTTGAAAAAAAAGATGGTTCCAGTGTCACTATGTTTTAATTTTGGCCAGAATTAGCTAACAAAGGTCATCTCTTCTCTTTATATGAACCACAAGTTTAGTGGGATTCTGTGTTTTTAATGCGGGAAAATTAACACCACATTACTATCTATTGTGATATAGATACAAATCAAAGCGCAGAGAAAAATACTATTGCTCTCGCACGTGGTCACACCACGACTCGAACCCGGTACTTCCTGATTACGCGTCAGGTGTGTTTCCCTTTCACCAGTGCTCGCTAGTGAAAGGGAAACACACCTGACGCGTGCATCTGTTTTTACGTTAGTAACCCCTCATTACGTAATACTAACTACGAGGGCTAGTTAGAAAGAATCCGAAACCACAATAAAAAAACCGGCCAAGAGCATGTCGGACCATGCTCAGTGTAGGGTTCCGCAGCAGTTTATACAAAAAAATGCACTACAGATGAAAAGATACGACGGCACTTACGTGCTTTTGCCAAGAAGCGCAGTTTTTTGGCAATAATTTACAAACGGTATGTCCGATCATGTTGAAAAACAATTTTCGTTGGAAGTATTTATTAAGCTTTATATTTGATTTTTTTTCATATTTTTTTGAACATACCGTTTCGAAAATAGAGGTGGGGGACACAATTTTTGCTACTTTCGGAGCGAATATTTCTCGAAATATTCACTAAATCAAAAATTTTGTTTAGAAACCTCAAAGTGTTTTTAGAAGAACAAACAAACAAACAAAATCATTTATTTCACATAATTTTAGGTACAATTAGATCTTAAAAACAATATTTTTATCACTAAAATCTACCATGCATGGAATGTGAAATTAAGGAGTGTAGGCACTAAGCACGTACAACTACTTATAATCTCACTGTAAAAACACTTTTCTGCCAGCCACTTCTTAAGAACTCGATTAAATTTAACAAAAGTTAGGTCTTTTATTGTGTCAGGCAGTTTATTAAATATTTTTATGCACATAACATAACTATTTCTAGCAACTAGTGATAATTTTGATATAGGTATAAACAATTTATTGCGGTACTGCGAGCGTGAAGGATTCTTAAACTTGTTTTTAACGTAGTCAAACATATGCTCGTTTTTATACACACATATATATGCATCTAAAATATACAGACAAGGTAGTTTTAGACTATTATATTTTTTAAAGTAAGGTCTACATGAGTCCATTTGCTTTAATTTTTCTTGCATTTGAAAAACTGTATCAATATTTGAACACCTACCCCACAAAGTTATACCGTACCGCAGGATAGAGTGTATGTATCCGAAATAAGCAGTAAGCTCTGGACGACAGCCCTGCTACATGATCGTTCCATTCACAGAAACTGTCATGTGTTAAACCTAAAAACTTTACATTGTTAGCTTGATCAATTTCTACTCCATCAAATTGAACATCTAGATTCAATGATGTACTTTTACGAGTGTGAAATTGCATTAGTTTAGTTTTTGATAAATTAACGTGAAGCTTTAACCATTTTATCGTCTCATTTAACGCAGTATTGATATCAAACTCATAAGATGACCGATTAATACTTTTATTACAATTATGGTATCATTTGCAAATAAAAAACATTTTTGATTGACTGCATTGGGTAAGTCATTGATGTAGAGAAGGAATAATAAAGGCCCCAAAGAACTGTCGAATGATGTGCCACGCATTGATATTTGCCGAAAATCTTTATTTTCAGTTTCGGTTACATGTATGGGGTGCCCCCCTAGAAAAATATATATTTTTTATTTAACTATCTAACTAAGTAGCGGCTTACACAAGACACCTGTGTTCCAAATTTCATCAATATATATTTTATACTTTTTAAATAAAATTCCTGTGACATACGGACGGACAGACGGAGGGACGGACATGACGAAACTATAAGGGTTCCTTTTTACCATTTTGGCTACGGAACCCTAAAAACGATATGTCAGACGGAAAATGTATTTATATCAGTAAAAAAAGGCTTTTTCAACTAACTGCAATAGGTAAGTATTCACTCGAGAGTACTAATGAGCGAGCCATATGGGCTTGTTTTTTTACATTATAATTATAATATTCGTATATGTGTTCTTAAGTTAGGCGTCTAATAAGTTCTGAGTCGTATATTTGCCATAGGTACTGGCTGCTATTTGCAGGCGCACATGTAGATGAATATGAATACCCTAATGTTGTGAACTTTGTTAAGCAGTGAGCACTCAAGTGGTTTAAGTGCATTGGAATTAGTAAGAAGCAAAAAAGAATTAGCGTGTGGCGTGGATGTTACAACTTATATAAAGGAGCCTGACTCGCGCACCGAGGGTTCCGTACAAACGTTCATTTATTCAAACTTAATTTGCCGCTTGAGTTAAGTTTGCCTCTGGTATCTATGGCGTCACATGCAAATGAGGGGCAAACTTAACCAAACCTGGTTGTTCAAAAATGATTTTTAGTGATTAAAAAAAAGTAAGACAGAGATATATGGTTATAATTTTCGTGTAATAATCATATTAAATTACAAAATTCCATGAAATTGCAGATTTTTCGTTTGGTAAACTTTGGAGATAAAGGGAAGGGGTGGGGGGATGCTATTTTGCCACATTTTCCTTAATGAAACGTAATTTAAGCACGATACAAAAATTGATCGAAAATGTACAGATCAAGCCCTTTCGTATGATACGAGGTCATAAAAGTCAGTAAGTAGCTAGCCATAGGGCCTTTAGTACTATTTATGGATTTTGAATTAATAATCGTTTAAAATGCAATAGACAGTTGTAGTAAACTTATTCCATGTCTTATTGAATATTTTAATTAATGGTTGCGTTTATTTTGGTTATACCTATTCATAGTCAAATACCGTAATGTCATTTTGTAAACCGTAGGAACTTTTAAGTTGTCTTAGTGACTTATAATTTATGAATTTCCTCGATAGATAAGTAACATAGGTACAGTAATTAATTACTGATTAAACTTGACATAGTGTTGATGTATGTTTATAAAATACGATAATTTCTCAATGTTTCTTCAGTTTCATTTATCGATATATGAATCCATCTCAACCAGTGTTCTATCTTGTCAACATTCCTAAATAGTCCACTTTATATCTTGTCAACATTCTCAAATGGTCACTTCCTTTATCGTCCACATTCCAGCCTCGTCTACTATCCAAAATACGTCCGAACGATTTGTGAAACCCCTCCTATTTTGGAGTCAGTCCGAAATACCAGATGATAAAAACTGATGATCTGTTTTGGTAAAACCGCGTTGTAGGTGGGCGCGATGGAAATGTGGACGAGTAGAGAAAGTGTAAGATATAGGAAAGGGACCATTTGAGAATTTTCTTCATCCGCGAGGTAAATATTATTATTTATCCTCAAGGAACATTCAATTTTTAAGCATAAAATAGGTTCTATCACTCTCCAGCTCATATTCTAAGGGCAACAACCCACGTTGATTCGTTGTTTCGTTGTTGTCTGAAAGGATATACAAACAAACCAAAGAAAATATATAACATTTATATACACTAAGGATTTTCATCCCAACGTTCTAAACTGGGTGTGGTAATCGCGGAAAGAGGAGAGAAAATTACAAACTACATAAATTTACACGGAAACCCGGAATCCTCTTACCTTTTGAAGTACGGTTAATAAGATAAGTAGATAGCAAGGAGTATGGAAGTTATGCAGCGACACTATTCGAGTGAAGATCAAATACCTAGTTGAGCCATCCGACGAAATTGAAATCTTCCGATTACGAACAAACATATTCAATACATTAATAGGATGGTTATTAATAGGATTTGGTGGAATCTGGGACTTAATAACGTCCTTTGGAATGAGGACCCTGTTTTTCAACCACCGACCAAAGATTGCTCATAAAGAGGTTGTAGGGTTAGTGTCACTCTATTATTTCCATTCAGTCTCGACGATAGAGCGCAAACGTCAGTTTATAGAAGGGCAGAAGCCTGTCAGCACGGCACAAGGGGACGCGTCGACTCTTAACGACTGTCTAGAGATTGCTCGTATTTAAATGGGTTGGAAGGTTCGTTAAAAGAGTTGGTAGTGGTATGCCGGCAGCGATGGACCGCGTCGGCTCTCTACGACTGTCTAGAAATTGCTCATAAACGGGTTGTAGGGTTAGTGTCACTCTATTACTTCCATACAGTCTGATAGATAGAGTGCAACGTACGTCAGTATATAGAAGGGTTGCTAGGAGCATGCCGGCAGCGATAGATCTCGTCGGCTCTCAACGGCAGTGTAGAGATTGCTCATAAACCGGTTGGAGGGTTAGTGTCACTCTATTACTTCCTTACAGTCTGACAGATAGAGTGCAACATACATTACTGTATAGAAGGGTTGGCAGCGGCGAGCCGGCAGCGATGGACCGCGTCGGTTCTCAACGACAGTGTAGAGATTGCTCATAAATGGGGTGGAGGGTTAGTGTCACTGTATTACTACCTTACAGTCTGATAGATAGAGTGCAACGTACGTCAGTATATAGAAGGGTTGCTAGGAGCATGCCGGCAGCGATAGATCTCGTCGGCTCTCAACGGCAGTGTAGAGATTGCTCATAAACCGGTTGGAGGGTTAGTGTCACTCTATTACTTCCTTACAGTCTGACAGATAGAGTGCAACATACATTACTGTATAGAAGGGTTGGCAGCGGCGAGCCGGCAGCGATGGACCGCGTCGGTTCTCAACGACAGTGTAGAGATTGCTCATAAATGGGGTGGAGGGTTAGTGTCACTGTAATTACTACCTTACAGTCTGATAGATAGAGTGCAACGTACGTCAGTATATAGAAGGGTTGCTAGGAGCATGCCGGCAGCGATAGATCTCGTCGGCTCTCAACGGCAGTGTAGAGATTGCTCATAAACCGGTTGGAGGGTTAGTGTCACTCTATTACTTCCTTACAGTCTGACAGATAGAGTGCAACATACATTACTGTATAGAAGGGTTGGCAGCGGCGAGCCGGCAGCGATGGACCGCGTCGGTTCTCAACGACAGTGTAGAGATTGCTCATAAATGGGGTGGAGGGTTAGTGTCACTGTATTACTACCTTACAGTCTGATAGATAGAGTGCAACGTACGTCAGTATATAGAAGGGTTGGTAGCGGCATGCCGGCAGCGACGGACCGTCGGTTGTTATGAGGAAGGCGCCGCGCCGCGCACGTTCGCGTGGCACACGCGATGCAGCCCTTGATTGTGTAAACGGTGAATTATATACGATTGTATTTTAAAACGTTTACTAACAACGTTTCGGCAAACTTATTACAATTAGACACAGTCAAAAAGTTACTGGTAACGTCGATATTGCCTGTCGATTGCAATAAAAATGTTTTCTTTATAATATAAATACTTATCTACTCTTCTACATTAGCGTATGTATATTGACACAAGTAAAAATTGAAGGTTATTTAATTCTATGTTTTTAAAATATTATAATTAGTAATGAGGTAGCCTGGGAGTTTTTCTTTGCAGCGTTTCTTTTCTCCACAGTACGCCTAATTTGTGAAATGCTGCTTGGTATATTATTAAATAAAATAATTAACCCCTTTTGGCACATGTGTAACTGTCTTTACAGCTTAGGCCCATCTGGCATGTATGTACAGCTTTATTTGTTTTTTCAAAAATGGGTAGTTTGCACAAATTGTAACTTTGACACAGGAAAATATATCTTTTCTCAGTCCACCCGTGACCATGGAAAACTGAAAAGCTTCCGAAACGTCGGGAACTCAAATGAGATAATATACGCTATATAATCCGTTAAATTGTGTTATTTCAATGAGTAAATAACCTTTTTCACCTCACTCGCTCAGAAAAAAAATATTTACAGCGCCAAATCTACGTGGAAAAGTCTATTTTTAACCGACTTCCAAAAAAGGAGGAGGAGATGTTCTATAGTTTGTATTTTTTTCTATGTATGTTCACCGATTACTCCGCCAATTGTAGACCGATTTTAAAAATTCTTTTTTTATTTGAAAGGATCTACTCCCGAGGTGGTCCCATTGCCACCAAGTTGGGATCGGTTGATGGGATCCCAGGGAAATCGAAGGCAATTCTCAAATTTTATAGGCACTTATAACGGTTTTCATATATTTTCTTAAGCTATTTAAGTATTTGCATATGGTAGTCATCATGTCATCATGCTGAGCTGATGACGGAAGGTACAACTCCTTAATAGTTAAGAGTTAGAGGATAATTCTTAAAAAAAAATCATCTATTATAGGTAGATACGTTAAGACTGTTAGTCATATTCTTTTGAGTGCGTCCCTGAAGTAGTCTCCTTATCACCAAGTCAGGATTAGATGATGGAATACCAGGGAAATCGAGAGAAATCCTCAAATATTATAGGCACTAACAATATTTTATATATATTTTTTAAAGTTATCAGTTGTTTTCTTCTGGTTGTCATCATTTCATGCTGAGCTGATGATAGAAGGTACAATGAACTAACCAACTTTTACATTTTTTACTTCCAAAGACTCGAGATGCGTGCAAAGTGCCTCCTGAATCTTCCCATTCTGAGCTCTAAAAAATACTTTATATCTCTACTAAAATCCATCACTGAATGCCAAAAAATAAAAAAAATTATAAATAAAAAAGAACTGACTTCAAAATAAACTAAAAAGCCATAAATAATCTTTTATGTACGGTACGGATACATTTGAATCACCTTTTGAAGTCGGTGCCAAACCTGAAGTAGATAAAGTTCTTTATTCAACAAAAATACGAATTACTATGACTAAATATATATGTAGGTAGATAATAACTAAAGGCTCGCAGACGAGGTTCTTAATATCAATAAATGAATGGTTTGGCACTGACTTGAAAAGGTGATTCAAATGTATCCGTACCGTACATAAAAGATTATTTATGGCTTTTTAGTTTATTTTGAAGTCGGTTCTTTTTTTATTTATAAATTTTTATCGACGCTAGCGTTGATAAGTCATTTGAGGTTCGAATTTATATTTTTCTCAAAACCGTACTGCACAAAAATTTAAGATGATGGGAGTACGATGAGGTCGAATAATATGAATTCAAAAAGTTGATTCATCATCTTAACCATTACATTACTTATTGAAATTATATAATTTTATTGTGTAAAAATGTCGTACCTATTTCTTTTTAATATGTAATGCACACGACTAAATTATTTTCATTATTAAGTAGGGAACGACTGCAATTTTCCATGCAGGAAAATATAGATGAAAAGAGGTTGACAGTGTTGGCAGCTTAAAAAAACACTTGATTAGTATAAAAAAAAACAACGTACCAATGATATTTTTTACAGTTTTTTTTTAAACTGCTATAATTAAACCGTTTATAAATAGGAGAAAGAAGTCAAGCAGAATATTAGTATTTTGGGATTGTATCTTTTATATCCTTTCTTTAGTAAAAGTAACCGTGACTACGTATGTTTATGGACCCACTGAAAATCAGCGTCGATGCACTACATGCGGAGTGGGCTCCTTTCTTGAAATACCACCAACACTCACTCTTGTTTTTCTTTTTAGTCATATTTAAGCACTATGATGATGTTTTGTACCTGTGTGTATTTCAAAGTAAATTATTATTTCTTCCTTTCTTTCTATATAATCATTATGAATGCAACCAAAAATATTTTTAACACTAAAAATTAGATTCCTATATACTAACCTTAACTAATTTTAACTGTAATTAACCAAACGCAGTCCATATAAGAAGTGAGATGCAAATTAAAGCGGGATTAGTATATTATGCTATATAATTTTAAAAATATTTTTTTTTTAAAAAAAAACGCCATTACTTTGTACAAATATATATAATAATAAGACCGGGAATGTTTTGGTCAGGTAACTACAGGCCGATCTCACTAGCAACAATAATAGCTAAAGTGCTGGACGCTGTGCTTAACAAACATCTAGAGCGGCACACCGAGTTACACGATGCACAATTTGGTTTCAGGACTTTCAGGCCGGGGCTGTCAACAGAGTCGGCTGTACTGTGCCTGAAACATACTGTCCAGTACTATGCTAAAGCGGACACACCGATGTACGCTCGTTTTCTGGACCTCTCGAAGGCGTTTGATCAGGTGTCGTATGATGTACTTTGGAATAAGTTTACGCACCGGACAAACCTACCTCGAGACCTCAGATCTATTTTTAAGTAATGGTACGGCAACCAGGCAAATTATGTAAGATGGTCAGGTCAACTCTCAGACATGTACAGGCTGAAGTGCGGGGTGAGACAGGGGGGGGAGGGTGTTGGGTCACTGAGCCACGGATGATCTCACAGATGATTTGGACATGGAGAGGGAGCGGAGAGCCCTGGCTGTGCGCTGCAATATGCTGGCATGCAGGTTTGCTAGGTGTAGTGCGGACGTAAAAATTACGTTGTTCAAGTCATACTGTCAGTCCATGTACACCTGTGCCCTGTGGACCAGATATCAGCAAACGTCTTACCAGGCTCTCAGAGTCCAGTACAACAATGCTTTCAAGGTGCTGATGGGGTTGAGGAAACATTGCAGTGCATCAGGGATGTTTGCGGAGGCTCGGACGGATTGTTTTTATACAATAAACCGTAAACGAGTCGCCTCACTGATTCACAGGGTGTGGAACAGCACCAACAGCTTCCTGAAAACTATTGCAAAGAGATGGGATAACCCTATATTATTTTTCTGGGTAAAAACACACACGTGTTACTCGAGTGTCTTCACCCGGAAAATATTACTATAGATACTTAGCATGTAAGATTACAATATTTTAATTTTTTTATATAAGATTGGTTACTAACCAAATTGAACTGTGTACCTTCTAATAAAAATATGGATTGCAATTTTCAGTCTTATATAAATATTATTCATTCATTCATTCATTTGAAAAGAAATGTCATTCCGACCTCGCGTTATCTGCTCGGTCCGTTTTTAGGGTTCCGTAACAAAAATGGTAAAAAAGGTCTGTCCGACTATTAAAGAACTATATCTCAAAAACTATTCTATTATATCTATTTGAAATTTGGAATATTTTTAAACATGGTCAGTCCACATGTATTGCAAAAGAAGCATTTAAGAAAATATTTTTATTTTCTAAAAAAACGACGAATATGAATGGGTCTACAATTAAAAGTCTAGCTACTAGATCAAGTAGTATATCATATGAAAGGGCTTGATCACTTTTCACCTCACTGGTGAAAAGTTGTGTTTCGCACGGCTGCAAAATTATTTGACTTCTCGTGTCTTAAAAGCCTCGCTACGCTCAGGAATCTATATTTGAACCACTCGCTGCACACAACGGTTTATTTTTTTGCTCGGCTTTCACTCGCACTAAATAACTACTTACTTTGCAGCCTTTCATAACAAATAACTATTCACCGGCTATTTGAAGAAGAGATTTTATTTTTTGTAAGTTTGTATGTGTCATTGTGGCCTCATAACGCACAAACGGCTAAACGGATTTCAATTGTTTTTGGTTCACGAGTAGCTGGGCATCAAAAAATTACAGGTTATAGAATACTTTTTACTCGACTACGCTAAAGAAAAGAGACGGATATGATATTTTTTGTCCTTCGCTGACAAAGTAGCTTCTAGTATATTATAAAAGTATAAAAAATGCTTAATTTTAAATGACACGTGAACAGCAAATCATGGCAGATTCCGGATTTTCCTAATGCTCGTACTGTCCAATCTAGCTTCTTGACGAACTTCATGATTATTTGTTAACGAGTAGTATAAGGTAAGATGGAAGTATGGGAAAGACTAAAATTTTACTGAAAATGCTCTTAAAAAAGTAGAAATAAAGTCTAAATTTCGAAGATTCCCATATTTCTGTCTTACCCCTACGCACCCGATATATATATACTCACTCAATGTTCTTTCGTTAACGTTAAGATTTTTTTTTTCTAGTAAGATGAAGTTAATTTCTGTAAGACTTAGTTATGGTTCTAGTAACAGAAACCTATTCATTATATTTTACCGGCAGTAGTGTAACAAGTCATGCATATTAGTCTATCATAGTTAAGTTATTTATAATGTCATATTTGTAAATTTTTAGTTCAGCTACTTAAAGAGCCTATATGCTACACAACAAAGATTACATATTACGCTTAAGCTTTGCAATCAATATATAGCCGCAAAAATGTAAATGTAATAAAAAGATTCACATAGAAAAATACAACAAATCTTGCCATCTTGTCATCCTTTGATGCAACTTCTCGTATAGACCTAAATCCGCTGTAAGTACTCTTAACCCCAATATGCTTACATTGTTGCCAAAGGATATCTCACACATTGGCAATAACGTAGCAGTTAAAACTTTTTACTATTTTTATATAACTAGTGTGCAGGCCAAGTCTCATCCAGAAGCAACCTTGAAGCACGAATAAGCAAAATTGTCTTAAAGGTTTTGATTCACACCTATTGATTGTGATTCTTAAAAAGACTTAAACAATAAAAGAAAGCAAACTATAGTCTATAGAGTCTAATCTCACGGAACTGATGTATGGGAGTTATAAACATTTCGCAGAATTCGAGATACATGTGTATAATTTATACATTTGCAAGATGTAGGCTTTCTAAAAACAAATTGCAAATCATAGAACTTTTTGCGTATTTTTTTATTAAACACTTATAAGTTTGTGTAACAATATAAGATGATTCTTTTATGTAATAATAACCGGCCAAGAGCATGTCGGCCCATGCTCAGTGTCCCGCAGCCGTTCATACAAAAAAAGCACTACTTACAGATGAAAAAACATGATATGAAAAAGTGCACTAGCAAAAGAGCCCATCTCCACGGCACTCATGACCTTTTGCCGAGAAGCGCAGCATTTGGTAATAACTCCAAAACGATAGCGTTTTGTTTTCAACATGATCGGGTATGTACATATATATAAACAATTTTCGTTGAAAGTATTTATTCTGCTTTATCTTTGTAAATGTTTTCATATTTTTTGGATATACCGTTTAGAAAATAGTGGCGGAGGGGGCACAATTATGCTACTTTCGTAGTGATTATTTACGACAATATTCACTAAATCAATTTATTTAAACACTGAAAGTTAAACCAGCTAATATCAATGTGTGCCACACATTGATATTAGCTGGTTTTTTTTTCAATTTCGCTTACTTATGAGATCCCCCTAGAAATATTTATTTTTATGATTATACTACTAAAGTAAGGAGCGGCTTATACCTATACGACACCAACACTCCATTTCATCAATATACATCACGTAGCTTAAGAGTAAAATATCTGTGACATATGACGGACGGTCGGACGAACATGACGACATAAGGGTTCCGCTTTATCTATTTTGGTAACGGAACCCTAAAAAGTTAAGTTTGCACCTCGTATATAATACAAATATCATTGTGTCGTATGCACATAAGATACAAAGTTAAGTTAGTCGTAGGATTTGTGGGTGTGCCAGTGGTATTTTATTAAGTCGATAGTAGGGCTTTTAGCCGCTTTTTCCCGCTGACAAAACCGAATAATAATCAATACAATTTTCCTTGTTGATCTATGCACGGTTTTACTACGTTTAGTTGTTTATTTTATACATAAACATTGCGGCTTTTTAACCAACTACAAAAAAGGAGGGGGTTCTCAATTCGGTTGTATGTTTTTTTTAATATATTTTTTTAATGTTGGTACCTCAGTACTCCGTCATTTATACGACAATTTGGAAAAATATTTTTTTGTTCATAAGTAGGTATATCCAAATTGGTACCATAAAATTTTGGCGATTTCAATAAGGCTTGTGTTATGGGTACTAGACGACGATATATTTAATAGATATATTACTTATATACATAGAAAACATCCAAGACTCGGGAACAAGTATTTTATGCTCATCACACAAATATTTGCCCTCACCGGGATTTGAACCCAGGACCTCAGCTTCGCAAGCCACGTTACTCCCACTGAGCCAAACCGATCGTCAAATATATGCTTTATAGTGTGTCTCTAAGGTAACCTCCTTTTCACTAAGTCAGGATCTGATGATGGGATCCCAGGGAAATCGAGAGAAACCCTCAAATATTTCAGGCACTAACAATGTTTTGTATATATTTTTCTAAAGTTATTCAGTTTTTTTCGTCTGGTTGTCATCATTTAATGATGCTGAGCTTATGATGGGAGGTACAAGTCCTTATTAACGGTCAATAGTTGCGAGATAATTCTTTAAATATTATGGGTAAGTTGAGACTGTTAGTCGTATTCTTTTTTAACCAGCAAGCTATTGGACTTAACCATTTTGACCTAGCCAATTCTAATAATTTAGATTTTTATTAACAATCAAATCCTCCTCAATCTTCCCATTCTGGGCTCTAAAAAATACTTTATATCACTTAAGTTTATTACTAAAAGGCAAACAATATTTTTTTTTTAATAAAAAGAGGACCGACTTCAAAATAAATTAAACAGCCAAAAATATTTTTTTATGTACGGTACGGATCACATTTGAATCACATTTTGAAGTCGGTGCCCTGCATTCTTATACACCTACTTGTAGAATAAAGATTTTGATTTGAATTGATTTGCGGAGAAAAAACACTAAGACGTGGCATCACGAGGAAATTTAACAGATAGTAGTTGCGAATTATTTGTAGTAACTGATCGATTTAAAAGCTTGATGAAAATTTGATGACTAATTAAGGCTTTAAAAGGTGAGGGTGCCTTTTAAAGCCTTAATTAGTCATCAAATTTTCTAATTCGTCATCCCCTACCGCTTAAACAAGTTTTAACCAAATTAAATCTAATTGCGTAGTTACTAATTGCTACAATCGTAATTAGGTTTCTACCCGAGCGAAAACGTATCTAAAATGTCTCCGCAATGTTTTTGTCTAAATTGATTATTAAGAATAATTGTTTTTAAGGTATATATTAAGTAAGGTATAATATTTATATCAAGTACGTGTACATATTGTTGTTAAGAGGATACAATAAAAAATAAATGTGACTAATAAACCATGAGGTAACATGACATGAGACTTAATTTCGACAAAATCGGTAAAGTATAAAAAAATTGAGGAAAAGAAAATACAACATCCGCGAAAATTATACATCACTCCGTATTATTGGTCAAGATTTTGGCTCATATTTTCCTTTAAAGGCAATACATTTCTTTAAAGGCAATTATTTAAGCAAGTAGAGTGCTCACCTGAGATAAACTGTCACATTTTATTATTCCCTTTATAACTACTGACGTCCCTCTCTATGTCCGTATAAGGGATTCAAATAATACATTTGTCTAGAGTATTTTTTTTATTTTCATGTCGTATAATTTAACTTTTACAGAAAAAACACGATCCCAAGTTAGGTAATCTATAGCTATATAGGTACATATTAGATATTAATCCAAAGCAATGTACAATTAAATAGATAAATATTAGGGACAATCTTACACCAATCGACCTAATCCCAATTTAAGCAACACTTGTACTATGGGTACTAGGCGTCGATATACTTAATATATAGATAAATTATAGAAAATATATACATGGTAAATATCCAATGAGAGACATTATGTATATATTTTATACTTTACGCCATAGTATACGTAACATGGACACAAAATCTACAAACAGTTTACTTTTATTTCGCATCATTTTTGAGATATCTTTTTTCAAAACCTCGATTTGACCATTGGTTCACAATTTTTCTAGACAAGTTCAGTGTTATTATAAAGTCCTTTATGTCTCACGTTTAGTGATATGATAAAGATTTTATCATATCACTGAACGTGTCTATTTAAATGATAAAACTAGTTGACTTTGCGAGTTCGTTTCGTCAAATCACTGGCGTGTTTCAGGGATTTATCAAATCACTAAACAAATTTGGTGAAATGAAAAAACGAGTTGCCTTTTTTGTCTGATTTCGTCATTTCACTAAACTGATTCAGGGATTTAATCAAATGACTGACTTTTACTAGACAAATGATAAAATTGATTCGCCATTTTAACATCCGGCGTAATTTGGTCATATCCCTTAGGGATTTGATCAAATCTCTGTTTTGGCTATTTCCCTGCGACATATATACTCTTGGAATACTTAGTTGTTGTTTTGAAATCCACTACGAGAATGAAAGTGTTATATTTCCAGTTATATTGGAAATATATACAACTCGGCTTAAGTTTATGCGACTCGTATATGCTGCCATGAAACGTTATTAGTCAAGAATATTTTCTTCTGTTTCCGTGGTTATTACTCAAAGTCAATGTCAAAGTGAAATAATATTTCACATTTGTAGGTAAGGTACTAAATCGTAAATGATTATCACGTACTGTCTGATAATGATAATTGCTTGATAGTCCAGCGGCGTGGAAACTGTATTGGTATGTTTTTGATAGCGGGTTCAGACCCTACGACAAAATAGAGTTTCTGGGATGAATTTATTTAGGTTTTTATTTCATTATTAAACCTTATATTATAATAATATGAAAGTCAAAACTTAGTCTAAATATACAATTCCACTAAAACCGTTAGGAGTAGTATCCTAGAAATCAGGGACCGGTCCCGTATCCCCTTCGAGGGTTTTTGAAGGGGTATTTCGTTCGACTTTGCTAACCAAAGCCGTTCCCGTTTAAAACCCCTTCATAAGGCTTTTTAAACGACTTTTAATACGGATATCGGTATACCAATCGGATTCTTGATACCCTTTGCTAAGCGCTTAAAAAGTCGTTCGAACTGCTTACCTATTGAAGGGGCTTTCCTTATAACGCTTGTGCCATTTTGATCCTTGTGTCCATAAAAATAAGAGCAATATTTCAGTATTTACGTTGTAGGCGTTTCGCGCGGTGTAATGTGTATCGGCACGCGCCTTGACGTTCTTTGATAATGCCGCTAGCCGCCGTCGCTTGCGATAGAAAGTATCTTATCAAATCGTAATAAGGTTTAATTCGTTCGTCGTTATCATCCTCTGTTTCTAGGACATATATTCCCCTCCTACTCCTTGTAGTACTAAAAAATAAATAAAATTAGTAGGTATACCGAAATTATTGGTAGCTTTTTTATTTTGATTTAAGTCTGCGGACACGCGCGTCGACGCTGTCATCCCGTTTTACCGGCATGATTTCTCAAATTAAAACTGTAAAAATATTCCCTTATTTTAAAATACTTACCTCATGTTATCACTATTATATCAGACACTTTGTCGTACGTACACCAGACAAACTATACAGGGTGTCCCAAGAAGTAGTGATATACTGAAGCTGGGAGGTAGAGGACCTAGAGGGCTATCTAAATCACCCCCATGTATGTTCCGCGATTTTTCGTATTTTCGGAGTTATGACTTTTTTTTTAATTCTTCACCTATCGCCGAGTACGATGAGTTTTTTATACACTTTAGTGTTAACCTTTGGTCTGGCATACTTAACGGTCAGCTAATCGGGCCCTTTCAGCTGCCAGACCGCTTTGGGTGGCAATCACTTTTTAAATTTTCTACGCGTCGATTTGCCCCTGCTGTTAGAAGATGTGGACTTGGAGACACGCAGAAGCATAGTACTGCAGTGTGATGGTGCACCATGCCATTTTGCCTTGGACGTAAGAAACAATTTCAATCAAAGATACCCTGAAAGATGGATTGGTCGTTGCGGCCGGCGTGACGCCTGCCTTATAGCCTGGCCTCCACGGCCCCCCCAACTACACCCCATTGATTTTTTTGTATGGGGATACTACAAAGACCTCGTCTACTCAAGAGAATGCCGCAATTTGGACGAGTTAACCCGGAAATTGAGAGTAGCAGAAGAAACCATTAAAAATAATAGAAGTGCATTCAGACGTTTAAAAGACAACTTTTTTCGGTGATGTCACACTTGCATTGAGCAACAGGGGGGCCAATTTGAAAATTTCTTGTAATTAAACACCTTGTAATTGGTTTTACTTTGTTTGTATTAATCATCATGTAAATTAAAATTTTGCACTTACCACATTTAGATTTAAATTTTTTGATTGAAACCTTATGAATAATAAAATGAAATTTTCAGGGTAGCTACCTGATAGATAGAGCAAGTTTTTAAAAGCCAAACGGTAATTTTTTTAATGTGATTTTATCTTTTTAAAGCCCCTTGAAGTTGTGAACATATTGGGTAATTTTATTATTCTTGGCATTTAATTTTTTTTTATTCCATTCAAAGATCTAACGATAGTAAATGTTACCATACTCAATTGGCCTATCTATCAGCTTAGCACACAAAAAAAAACAAGCATCTAGCGCAATAATTCACGTCACCATAAATAAAAATCTCATCGTACTCGGCGATAGGTGAAGAATTAAAAAAAAAGTCATAACTCCGAAAATACGAAAAATCGCGGAACATACATGGGGATGATTTAGATAGCCCTCTAGGTCCTCTACCTCCCAGCTTCAGTATATCACTACTTCTTGGGACACCCTGTATAAGTGCTATACGACTTCTACCGACCGACAATGGTCAGCAACTAACTCAAAAAATGCCCCGCCTAACGAAATCAGACCGAAATAGGTAACTTATAGATCTCAAGGTTAGGGAAGCCAAGGGAAACCCGTTCCTGAAGCTAAGCAAGGCTTGTCGGCTATCCAATATACAATTAAGCCGTTCCAAAAGCTTATTTAAAGAAAGGGAAGCCCCTTCCTACATTGAAGTGACCGCGTAAGGGAAACCCCTTCCTACAGCAAAGTCAAATGAATGGGAAAGTTATTCAAGTGGTAGGCATGTGATTTGGACTATTTAATGAACGGTTAAGTCGTTAAATGGATTTTGTCTGGGAAGAGGTTGACCGGTCCCTGCTAGAAATCAATTACAAATATAATAATGTATCGTTTATAGGATACACCATACTTACCTATATTTTAACTATTTTAAGAAAGCAATTCTTTCATCAATTTCATCTTTGTTGAAAATAATAGAGCGCCCCGTTGTTGTGTCATTAGTCCAAATGCGAGACCACCAACAGAACCTTATGTAACTAAATTCAATTAAACCTTATAACTAATTGCGTAGACCTAGGTCGCAATTGATGACGACACTGGGGAGCGGGCGAAGTGTTCGCCCTTTACCTTTACCTTCACTCCCAGTTACCGCTGACTCATTTACTGCCATCGGTCGCTCCGTCCCCATGTAGAGGACATGAAGCGGGGGTCAGGTTACAACGGCCGGTTCGGTGACGTTGTGATATCACGTACATATCAGTAACTCGACCAAAATGTAGGGAATGGCAGATTTTTTTTCCGTTTGTTCAATGTCTCGCAATAGAAAAAAAGTCGTATGGACGGGTACTACCACTAATTAAAATTAAAGGGAATATTTTAAAAAGACACGGTGTATATGACTCAATTATTATTATATAAGACTCAATTTATCGCCATTATTTGTGCTCTATTATCCACTTCTATCTTATAATATTTATCTCTAACATTTTTTTTGTTTCAGGGCCCGATGAAAATAATGAAACCATCAAATCTACTTCCTGCAAAACATTGAAAGTTCACTTACTAATTTTTAATTGATATTGCAAATAAACTATTCACCGCAAAGACTAAAAACCCGGAGAGTTTATATATTCTGCTAAATATTGCTATGAATATAGGAGTTCTATTAATAACAATAGTGAGCAGCTTATTCGAGTGCGTAACTCGCCGGCACCAAATAAATTATCAAAAAATTAGATTCAAAATCCGATTAAAACAAGACTTTCTTGCTCAAATGTGTTATCTAAACTTTAAACTGTTTGTGAATTTATAAAAAAATATAGTTTTTAATATAAGTAATATGTGTAAATGATACGTACATGTATTTGATAAGGGTAGAGTGACAAAATTACTGAACATTAATAAAATAAATACCATTTCGCAAAATAATTCGGGAAAAACAATTCGAGATGTAACAAAAAAAACTAATCAAATCATGTTTGGTAAATCTGAGCGTATAAAATGAAAGACAAATATATCAAAATATTAATAATTACAGGCATCTTTAGTGTCTGTCTGATAGTGGTTGCTCTTCTATGTAGACACCGTTACCAAAGACTGCAATATGATATCCGGCCGGTAGCTTACACGAAGGTGACCGTGCGCAAACCCGACTGCCACGACGATGACGATGTGGCAGTCGGGAATGGGGCACGGGGCGAAGAATCCATGGCTGGGCAAGTTCATGGGCCTGGTCCACGACCGCCGACGCGAACAGAGCTCGGCTACTTCTACGGATAAGACACAGGAGAGGTAAGGATCTTCTTAGTTATCATCTTCTGTTCGGGCGTGTAACATTTCGTAGAAAAACTGATGACGTTCACAGTATCGAACAACGTACGAGTATAGTATAGTTTCAATGCATACAATCAATCATTATATATAGAACATCCCCTTGAAAGACAATCAAATCATATATATATATATTTTTTTATAATAAGACTGTTATACCCACATTTCTTATCATCATCAGCCAAAAGACACCCACTGCTTGACATAGGTTTCCCCTTAAGAACTCCACCATGAGCTGTCACGCCTGACCCGCATACAGCGGACTCCTGTGACCTTCAACAGGTTATCAGTCAGTCCACCTTGTGTGGGCCTACCCACGCTAACGACCTACCAGCGGTCGAAGCTAGACCTACCTAATATAGCATTTACTTCACGCCGAAGTACACTAACACTCTCATGTTTGTAACATAAGAATTTAACGTTTAAATTTGGCTACTACTACCGCTACTAAATAAGATTATTTAAGAAAGGTGTGCAGGTACAAAATAAATATAAACTGAATTATCTCGGGTGCTAGATTTTACAGATTTGTTACTTTGACTTATAATGTAAGATTCATTCCTAATGTTATGTTTCATAATCATGACATTAAGGTGCGTCCACATTTGTATCATTTGCCCGTATCAGATCATCGTCGCGTGGCATGATCGCGTGTCACGATCACGCGTTTGGACGTTGCGCCGATCCGATCGCTCGAAATCCATTTGCTACGCGTATCACACACAATAAATTAATAAATAATAAATAAATATTACGGGACAATTTTACACAAATCGAACTAGTCCCATGATAAGCTCAATAAGGCTTGTGTTATGGGTACTAGACGACGATATATTTAATAGATACATTACTTATATACATAGAAAACATCCAAGACTCAGGAACAAATATTTATGCTCATCACAGAAATATTTGCCCTTACCGGGATTTGAACCCAGGACCTCAGCTTCGCAGGCAACGTTACTCCCACTGAGCCAAACCGGTCGTCACACTTATATAGGAAGAGTGCGGCATGATCGCCGCACCGACAGTGAGCGTCCAAGCAGCGCGATACGCAGTCATGCCACGGCACGGTGATCGGATACGAGCAAATGATACAAGTGTGGACGCACCTTTAGCTGCTGCCAATAGATGAACCAACTTTTCAATTTTAGGATAAAATACTATAATACATTCTTGAAACTCTCGGGAATCAGAAAATAGAGCCGAGCATTAAAATTGGTTGTTCCGTCCATTGTAAAATCCGTCTTTGGGCTAGGGATAACAGGAGTCACTTTTTGAGTATGAAAATCTGACCCACTATTGTAATATACTACAATGTAATATCATCTACAATGAGGTAATCACTTTTAGAATTCAAGAATTCTTCCACTCGTCTTATGTCCAAGCAGGAATAATCTGACACATATTGTCAAAGAAATTATTTGATTCAAATCTCTACTTTTAAATATGTACATACTAACTTTTGCCCGCGATTTCGTACGCGTATAGCTCGAATTTCAAAGAATCCTTCTTTAATGCGCCTCTACATACATCTCTAACGGAATATATATTTCAATTCCCGTATTACTTTTTTACATATTTGTAATTTGAAATAAAAACAGATGTAAAAAATTGGACAATTGAGATTTAACTATTGATATTATTGAACATTAGGTAGTTTTTATAAATACTATTGCAGTACTCCTTTATATACCACTAAATAAAAAATGGCTTGTAAAGGATAAATGATAATATCTGTATCGGTCAAATAAACAGACAAACAGATAAACAGACAAAAATTCTAAAAACTGTTGGAATGTAGGTACAGTTACTCCATCTAGCGATGACCATCTGCTCTGTGTCCATTCTTCCTATGCGGTCGCAATACTGTATAAATTTACATAACATTTCAAAAAATGATTAATATTTCTTAAATTCGTTACATCCGTGAATGATAAGGATTTTTATGATGCACAAATTATTAAAAATAAAGAACAAAAATCGTTTACAACTAACGCCATCCAGTTACGCAAACAGGTACTAACGTGTCATGGGTTTCAAAGCAATTACTTCTTTATTATTCTTCGGAATAAAAATTTCAGAGTTAACAAAAAGTGATGATTTTCCATTTATAGTTCAAAATAGTTTTTGTTTCGTTTTATTTATTTATCTTTTTTATAAACCATATTTTTCTAACAAAATGTTTATCATTCACAGATGATCGCAAGTTCAAAATGCACAACGGGCTATTACCCGGCTATATTAAGATATACTCTTATTTGTATGATACGTCATATACGGAAGGTGTGTTCTTAGCTCAATCGTGTAAGTAGTATTACTGTTGCTAGGTTACCAATTGTTGATTCATTATTTAGAAATCAAAATGTCACAATGAACAAAAGGTCATGTTATTCCATTTATTGATAAAAAATCCCCTTTTAATAATGAATACCGTCAAAATTTGTAGCCTATGACCTATTCTGATATCTAAGCTATATTACTGCTGAATTTTACGCAAATCTGTTATGTAGTTTCTGCGATTCAGCGTAACGTACATTCTCACAAACATTCACGTTTATAATATTATATAGGATTTAGAAATACAAATTAAATATACACTGTCTGTAAAAAGTTTCAGTACTCTTTCAATTAAGAATGGGGTGGGTTACATTCAAATATTCATCTGTTAATATTAAAACAAAACATGTAGTATTCTTTAAGCTATATTAACTGACCAGTTTGTCCCAGGCATGGACCTATAAAATAAGCGGACGGAGTCTTTAGAACATTCAACTGAAGCCCGCTAATGGCGGACCGCGTCAATGTGTGCATTTTAACAGAGTTGCCATGTACAACAAAATTTCCCCAATCACGAAAAAGATTTCAAATAATAATTTTCCCGTAAATAGGTTAGAACACAACATATGTAAGATTCAGATGTGGATAATATCAAAATAAACGGATTAAAACGGAAAATATAATAGTTTTTATAGAACCTGAAGTTTTTCATGTTGTAAACTTGCCTTTTTTGTTTAATTAGTAAGCATTCTAATCATTCGACCTACGGTGGAGCAAAATGCATAGTACAGATTACGCGCGTTTTGGATGGTGTTCAATTATTTTATTCCTACATTCACTTATAATTTTTATGTCGTAAATTATTTCTTTGAGATTCGTCCACTCTAGGAAACCTAAATAATATTTTCGATGAGTTTAAGACGTAATTACACGATAATTAAACAAATTTATATACTGAAATAACAATTCTCACGTTTTATAAACTTATTTTTCATTCATAAATAATTAATTTAACGCAATACCAATCTCCCTAACTTTTAGGGTAATTACCCCATTTTTTAATTGAGCACACTGGTTTCGTTGTATGAAGCTTATTGTATTAAAATTATATTATAATGTTAAATTTGAAAATATTATTGATTTACGAGTTTGTTACCTATAAAAAGTAACGCTCTGAGTTTTTTCCTCACTCCGCTGTGGTTCCATCAACGTTGGACAGCGCAAGGCATATTTCAATTATATTGTGTCATTCTGAGAGATCTGTATTCGACGGAGTCTCGTTTAGTTATGGTGGCCGACTGACTTACTATGGTTTGAATGCGTGTGTGTCTCTCGTAAGGACAAGCGATTTGACAGATACTGACTTCCTATGGTTGCTTCACTTTCATGTTCTGAAGACTCCGTCCGCTTATTTTATAGGTCCATGGTCCCAGGTATAATAATCGTTCACGACTTGGAGCGTAGAGTCTCCGATTTTCACCGGACGTGATTGAACATGATTTTAGTTTTGTCCACGTTCATTGTTAGTCCAATCCGCTCGGAGGCTCTGCCGAGATCATTGTGCATCGTACTTAAGTCCTCTACGGTCTCAGCCATGACTTCCATACGGCAAACCTTTATATAGGTTACTGGGCACATCTAAACGATACGATAGCGCGTTTCTAGGGTTCCGTAGCCAAAATAGCCAAAACGGAACCCTTATAGTTTCGTCATGTCCGTCCGTCTGTGCCTGCGTGACAAGATAGTTGGATCTCAATACTAATTTATAAGACCATAAATTTAGTACCCTATCTTGAGCAAATAAAAAAACTTATGACTTATGTCCTTCCGTCTGTCCGTATGTCACAAGCCTTTATTCAAAAACTACAAAATGTATATTGATGAAAGTTGGAGTATACTCGTATATGTCTTGTTGTATAAGCCGCTACTTTGTTTGATACATGTAACCGAACCATGTAACATTATGGGGCACACCTTTCGACAGTATTAGAATATTTTCGGAAATAATCGCTTCGAAAGTTGCGTAAATTGACTCCCCCCCCCCTGAATATATACTTTCAAGGAAAATTGATTTCAACATTATCGGATAAACCGTTTTTGAGTTATTACCGAAAAACTGCGCTTCACAGCAAAAAGCTTACGTAAGTGCCGTGGTGATACACTCTTTGGCTAGTGCACTTTTTCGTATCGTATTTTTCTACTCGTGGTCTTCTACTCATACCCGTTTGTTGGGCATGTAGGGTGCCATTTCTAGGCTTGGCCCTCTTCGGCAGATTCTGCTCCACCCGCTATGACGGGTAGGTCTACTCTATTTGCCTCTTGGCAGGCGTGTGGTAAAGCTGCTCTGTGGAGGCCGCGGCTCTAGTCTTGCGACTGGGAGCTGGGGGCCTCTCTGCGGCTTTATCTTTGTGTAGTTGGTGATTATGTTGTTGTTGTTGTTGCTGCCGCTGCGGTTTCTGTGTACGCCGACGATGGCGACGACGACGACGACGACTGTTGGCGTCTCTGCGGCGTTGAGGAAGTTGGCCTATCTGCGGCGTTGTGGGATCCTGGGCGTGCAGGGGACTCAGGTGGAGGGACGAGGTCTCTTGGTACAGCCTGACTTCTTTTGTCCGGGGGACGCGCGTGGAGCGGCGCAATCCCGACGAGCGACGGGACTGTCGAGTTGTCCGCACGGTGGAACATGGCGCCGGATAGCTGGTCGATGAAATCGTCCAGTCCTTGCCACTTGAGGTCTCGGTGGATTGTCTCGTTCCGCATATAGCGCGGACCCGAGACAATGATGCGCAGGGCCTGGTTCTCCTGCGCACGCAGCCTTTTCTTGCTGGAATCTGACGTCAAGGCGTACCATGCGGGTGCCGCGTAGGTGAGACGGAACCGCAGGTACGTCTTGTAGATCCCCAGCTTTGTGTGCAGAGGGAGGCTGGTATGAACGGCTGCGGAATCCTACACTTACATGATGTTGGCTGGTTTTGTTTTACAACTACTATATATAATTGCGCTTATAATGTTGCTTTTAGGCTATTTAGGTTTTGGCTCGGCAAAGGCTTCCTCTTCTAGTTGTGCCTATTATAAAAATAAATTATAACCATTAATATAGCGAATTTACAGCTTATGTTTATGTTTGTGTCCCGGATGAACTACACAATTGTACATATTCCTGAATACCGTCTTATATAATATAAACTTATTATACTAATGTACGTACTCCCCTACTTAGCTATAAGTTAACCAATTATTGTACTAATTAATCATATTGATCACTAATTGTTCATAAGCAAATAACATATTCATTAGTATTTGTTTTAATCACATTTCATAACCCTCTATACATCCCAATACTGGGATGTGAAATAACATATAGATTGACTAAACAATTAATAATATGAATATAATTCAAATCACATAGCATACGAATCTTATAAAATGTACCTATCAGTTAATTATTGCTAAAAAATCCTTCCTGAAATTACCCTTACTGCAAAATTGTTCTCAGAACTATCCCCTCTACCTCTACCACTATAAGTTGTATTGTTTTATACACGTTCCAATTGATCTATTATGGGACATAAACCCGCTATTTGTGCCTAAAAAAATAACAGAACTTGTATATGATGAGCTCCAGTGCTGCCAGTGAGTGAATATCGGTCACAGTTGGGACATCAATGAACCCTGCGGTCAGGGGTGTATTCTGAAATCTGGCGCCCTGGGCCAATAGGTTTCTCCGTCCCAGAAGTTAAGGAAAAAAGCTGGCCAAGTGCGAGTTGGACTCGCGTAACGAGGGTTGCTACGCCGCCCCTGTTTATTTGCCGCCCTGGCCCATGGCCCCCTTGGCCCAAGGGTAAATACGCCCCTTCCTGCGGTGTATTTTTCCCCACCAACCAGTCAGCCCTGCGGCTGTCGAAGGCGTCCAGGCTGCCCTACAGCCTGATCATATTGTTAGTAAACGAGTATGCGGTATAAATATTTTAGTTAAAAATACTTATTTTACTTATTAAACCTGTGTCACTTTTTTGTTGGATGATTTGGAGGTTATATTTTTAGGTAATTTATTTTAATTTATTTAAGTACTTTCAGATGTGTGTTTTTACTGTTTTCATGCAATCGAAGTGAAAATCACAGTTTAATAAGTAACGCATGGCGAAAAGCCATTGTAACACTCAGCAGCGTGTACGTTATGTCACAAATATCACAATGGTTTGTTTTAGGCCCTTGTCATGAAATCAGAGAAATGTTGAATAATACTAGTGAACATCAAACGATAGAGGACAGTTATTAATGTCTAACGAGTAAACGATAATTTTTCGCGATATTAGTTCAGGATAATAAGCATTTTCTTAAGCTCTATGCAAGAGGGGACTGTCACGATTCAGTTTGCGCATGTTTACACCAGGCTGTGAAGGATTACTCATCTGTATTGAAGAAGAACCAGCCAAAGCGTCTTTCATTATAAGTAATCAATCCTAAAGTGGTTGACATAGTAAGAAATATAATGCAAGTACCTACACTATTGAACAGAACAATAGTATAGGTATGAATAAACTACATACAATTTTTATCACAACATGTGAGTCTAGCATATACAAAGAATAAATTAAAATTTACTAGTAAATCGTGCCTGCAACATCGTTCTCCGAGGAGAAAAAAGTCATGTAGACTTTGTTTTTGCTTTGGCGATAGGTGAATAAAAAGTATGAACTATAGTACAACCTTTGAATGTCCAACCATCTTTCCAACAAAAAAAAATCAAAAACCGTCTAGCTGTTTTAAAATCTTAAATGTTATACAATTTCATTAAAAAAAAAACAATCGACCTTGGTAATAAATTCAAATCACGCTTGTTAAAACAACTTTTGCTTATTTTCCCACTTTTGTTTTCAATCTGTCAAATCAATTGATAAAAGACATTTACGAGTATTGTACTCCTTCACGGTCATATTGGTCATTATTGAATACTATCAATGTCGCTAACACGAGATAAATGTACACGTATCGTCACTATGCCAAAAGAAGGCAGAAGTCAGAGAAGTTCTCGCTGTACTTCTCTGACTTCAGTAATAGTCGTGTCACTTTTTACTGTGCAGTGTCGTCCGATGTTTCCGAGAAACTGGGCAGAACATTAGAAGACCAGGAACCGGCAGACCGAGATATACTACGGCTCGAGGTTTGATTTATTGTTACGACCATGCTTCGAAATCGGCACCTTACGTCAGTTGAAGTTACAAATCAACTTCAAGAGACCCGAAGAGACGCTTGGACTGTAAGACGGCGGCTCCTAGAAGCTAATTTGACCCCACATAAACCCGCAAATAGCCCAAAACTCGAAAGAGAATATCAAGTAGGAAGATAAACGTTACGCCTGCGAAATGAACAATGGGCAGACGAAAAATGGGCAAGAGTAATGTTTTCTGACGAATCCTAATTAAATTTATACTCTATGCACCTAATGGACGGCAAAGAGTTTTAGCGACGGCCAGGGTAACTTTTTTTAGCTTATTTTGAGGAATAAGAATCTGCGGTGGATTTGTTATGGTTTGGGCTGAAATCTCTTCAGAGAGTAGCACGGAGTTACTACTGTTAGAAAAAATGGTACGCTATTAATGTAGCTTAATGAGCATGTCGGCTCATACTTGATAATGAGCACGTCGGCTCATACTTGTTAGTAAGCACGTCGGCTCATACTTGTTAATAAGCACGTTGGTTCATACTTATTAATATGGCTGGAATTTCGCTATTTAAGCAAGATGACGCTAGAATTGGCATCAATTGTATGGACTGGCCAATTTGGTACGAGCTTGCGAGGCGTTTAATATCGGGACCCCGCCCCAGCTACATTTAGAGACCTGAAACATGCGTTAGTGGAAGGATGGACCAACCATTATCTCACAACATCGCATCAGAAACTTAATAAACAGCATGCCCAATCGTCTGATAGCTGTAAGAAGAATTTATGGAGGCAACTCGCAGTATTTATTTGGCTTTGAATTCGTTTTCGTGTCGTAAGTGAGGTAACGTGTTTAAATTGTTGATATTTTGTTTCTTATGTAATTTTAATAAATAGACCACTAAAATTTCCAACATTTGATGTTGTTTTATTAATTATTAAATTGATCAACAGATAGTTTCATTCATTCCGTTTGTTTTATTATTATAGGAGGTATAGTAGTTTTTCGTGCTGACCACAGACTAATAAGAGATACTACGTATCAGACTGCCAACTCAGAAACAAATATTATTTGCACTTAAAAACAACATGGCGCTAACGTACGCGTTTTGTTATACGAAGATTACCAGCTGACCCGTATTCCTTGTCCGCGGGTGTAGTTACGTAAGGTAATGCCCCAGTGCCTGACACTACCCCATTAGTTGCAATTTACAACTATTAAGTAAAAAGTTGTAAAAATTTAATGTCTGACAGTTGAAAGTACAAACTATTTTAAGGTTACCAAATGGTTTTTTCGTACATGTATGTGGCGTTGCGGCACGTCAAAACGGCTGATTTTTTTTACAAGGGTAGCTAGTCACCCACAGATGGTTATAGGATAATTTTTATCCGACTACGCCGAGGGAAAAAAGAGGGTTATGAGTACAGAAATCCTATCAGACACATAACTAGAAATATTCAATTGCTTTACCAACCGTGGTTATTAAGACGAATAGGTATTAAGTCTATCAAATAATTTCAGTTAATTTTCATATGTAAAATGTCCATCGGTCAATGCAACAAAGACAACATTTCGTACTTTTATAGGTAGGTACAATAGGTACAATTATTAGAATGACAATCGCATAAACATACTTATTCAAATTATTTTTCTAGGTGAAGTTATAGCCAAAAGGTAGTAAATTATCTATGCCACAAGAATAGCGTGTCGGTTGAGCTTTGATTAATGCAGCCAGAAAATACGGCAGCAAACCGCCGTCGCGACGGCACGGTCGGCTTCATCCGCTTATGTACTTAAATAGTTTGTTACAAATAAGAGTTCTGTGCTGATGGTGACAACTAAACCTAATATTTTTATACTCACCACATATTTTGAAAAAGAAGATAAAAAATTTCTGCAACGTAACCCTTAATTTGACAAAGTTAAAATATATATCTGCGGATACGCAAAGTCAAGCAAAAAAGCGGCACGGCCGTACCATCCTTTCCGAAAGCAGTTTAGGCCATTTTCGACCCCCCAATGACTTCGTTGTGGATTAAACTAGAAGCCAAGAACTATAAACACGATATATTTACAATTTCATTCAATTTGAAGCGGGAGTTTAAGCATAAAATAAATAGATTTGACTTGGACATAATGTGTATTACGTGGGAGATACATTGTGTTGCCATACGATGGCCAAGTCGAGCTATTTATAAAACATAAAAGTTTTTAATACTGATATGGTCACTATAATAAGATGTTGTTAGGTGAGCTATTTCATTACGTAAAAACAATAACTTAAGACAGAAGGACCCTAAAGTAGGAACTGAAAAAATTACCGACTTGGTATTATCAAGTTTTTACAGTAGAAGAACTGATTTGCTAGACTTGTTTTTTACAAGTTATGTTTTAATGAGATCATAATTTACAGCCCCATTGGTTAATAAAAACATACTAAAACTGTAAATATGTATAACATAATGTGATTACTGACCAATTCCGTTTATTGCATCACTAATTAATTAATTATCATTCAGACATTCCAAAATCAACACTAGTCAACAATGGTTAAGAATCTGAAAAGCCAATATTCCAAAAATTAAGAATTATTTTTGCACATGCGTCATGTAAACTCAAAAATCATCTATACTTTTATAAAGTGGTAAAAATGAAATGTTTGTAGTATGTTTGAATGTGTCTAAATCGGCTAAACGGATTTCAACTATTTTTGGTACACGGGTAGCTGGGTATCTCCAGATGATTATAGAATACTTTTTACCCGACTATGCTAAAGGGAAAAAGAGGGATTATGACTTTTTCTCCTCCGCGAACAAAGTTGCGGGCGCCTTCTAGTTCAATATACACGATTTAAAGATGGATTTGTTAAAAGATTATACATGATTGCCAAGCCACGAGCCATCCAATGAAAGTACTAATCTATACTATTATGAAGTTGTAAGAATGAAATGTCTGTACATTGAAGATATTTTCAAAATGATTGATACGGACTAATTGGACGTCATTAAAACGAAAAATACTTTTTTTGGATTTTTTGTATGTTTGTATGTTCGTATGTGTCGTTGTGGCTTCATCACGCAAAATCGGCAAAACAGATTTCAACAATTTTTGGTACACGGGTAGCTGGATATCTCCAGATGGTTATAGGATACTTTTTACCCGACTACGCTGAAGAAAAAAAGAGAGGTTATGACTTTTTCACCTCCGCAAACGAAGTTGCGGGCATCTTCTAGTAAGTAATATTTCTTAAATGTTTGCCCATTAACATATCATAGTTGTGAGCTTTAAATGCGAACTTACGCAAATGAAAAAGTGTCCGCACCAAAAATAAAACAAGCCGTTGGGCCGCAGACACGCGCGCGACGCCGTATCAAACTCCCGGAATACTTCGCGTACTCTGAAAATATTCTAAGAAACCGTCTCATCGACGACGCTCGTTACCGGCGCGGACGTGTGGGAAAATACCATACATCGCCGATTTATAAAAACAAACAATGAGCATATATACGATACGTCACATTCAAAGTAACGGCTAGTTCCCCTTCATTAAACTGTTTGAGTGATGTAAAATATTAGCAGTGTTGATTAGATGGTGCTAACCTTGAATGAAGTGATTGTGGTTTTTGTGTCCGTTGCTTCCTTTTTGGATCATTACCCTGCATTAATGTTTGCGGGAGGTGGAGCTGGATTCCAGAAACAGTCGAAACCACCTTGGGAGAATTCTAATGGCAATACTAACGCTGCCGAGCTCACTCCGAGTTGGTAAGTGGCCGCTTGCCATGATAAACGGCTGTGTCACGAACTATTTGTTTACATCCACTTATGTAATGGCGATGGCCAATAGGGTACTTGACCGACAAATCAAATCAGTTCCTTTTTATGATGTGTGAAATTAAAACGGTCAAAAAGTATGAAGTTTGAAAGGAATAAAGTTTTATGACGGTTAATTCTATACGGTCAAATTGCTTCCTTATTTTTAGTTTTTGATGTTTTTAAAATCGCCAAGTGCTTAAAAATAAGTATTCATGAATGTTTTCTACGTAGTTTCAGAAATATCATTTACTTTAAGCATGAAATCATTTATGTTGACTACAGGTAAGTACCCGATTGTTATTATCGTTGTTCAAAGGTCGGCTGCTGATTGCCTCTTACCTACCCAAGGTACTTAGTAGTACGTATTTCTGTAGACCACATTAAATTGCCATATCTCTTATATGGTTCCCGTTTTTAACAAAAACAGCGTAAATATAGGCATATTACTAAAGAAATCGGCAGGTGTGGGCTTAGTTTGCACCTCGCATCTATGGCGTCATATATAAATAAGTTACAAACTTAAAGTAATCGGGTTATCCAAAAAGTAATTATGATAAAAATAGCTCAAGAATAATTTTCATGTTTTAAACCTTCATGTGTCTTAGAAAATTGCAAAAAGAATAAAAAAATGCACCCGGAATTAAACCTGCAGGCACCATCCTGGCATCATCTTAATGCACTGACTACCGAGTGGGTTACAGTGGCGCTTACTTTTGGTGCCAAATAAAAATACACGTATTTTCTGTTTACGAACATCTATTTTTCCCATGGGATCGAAAAGACAATGGATTTTCTTTGTGTTATAGGTTTTCTATGCATTCAACCTCATATACTGTGATATTTTTAAGATATTAGTATCAGGCGATTTGGAGGCAGAGGGTTAGTACATTTTCTGTAATAATTCTCAAGATTGTACTTTTTTATATTTTGTAAACTTTCATAAAAAAAAATATAACATGAGTTAACGAGACTAACTTTTCCAACTCCACCTATACATTAACAATATCACATCATAATGAAACAAACGAAAAGAAAGTAACATATATATATGTGCAGCATCTGTTCAGCATCTGTTTAAGGCGTAAAATTGTAAACTGGCGAAATGATTTGTCAAACGTCACAAGTTCGTGAGCCACTGCGTTGCAATTTCCTCTGTTGAATATTTACTATGCTGATTGCAATTAAAAATAAATTAAACGTAGTTTATTTAAAATATCACGGGTCGGGGCGGGCGATCTCAAAGCGTTTACGTACTCGTACCGTAAGTAAACCAAACGTGAGTCCTGAGCTAGGATTCTTAGCATTTTAAAATAAGTGAATGGAATTCGTAAATTTTTTGGTTTGCATTCAGAATAAGCTTTAACATTTTTGTAAAATCTGGTTCCAGGGCGGATCAACTATTTCTTGTATAGAATCAACTTTTTGTGTATAAAATTAAAAAACGATTTTTGTAAAAAAATATTACGATTATTTAAATACATCCCTCTTGCTTGATAATGAGAGAATCTAAGGATTGTATATTTAAACGAATAATAACCGTATGTTCAAGAACCGAGTGTTGTGAAATATCTACTGGGTAACAGATAAGAGATACTGGATTTCATTAATAAAACAATATGTAATTTAAAAGTAACACGCTTCAATACTGAAAATAATCACAAATTAACTTTTAGAAATTAGCAGAACAAAAAAAACAGTCTCATTTTCATATTATTAAGGCACATTGTGTCTCCTGAGTCACACGTTTGATTTAGCCAGGATATTTTTGTTATAATTGAGTACGTAATCAATAAAAATATATTATTTAAGCACTGGCACTTTAGACAATGGTCACTGAATTATAATTTATACAACAAATACATTGATACATTTTGTAAGATTTTTATAAGTCCATAAACTGTTCCCATATGTGGGGACCAAGTTGCGACCCAAGAGACAAATTGTGACCCAAGAGACTAAAAGGAAAAACTTATCGTACAAAAGGCGAACTTAATGCCACAGGGCATTCTCTTCCAGTCAACCTTGAAGCAGATAAATTGTGGGCGGTGCAACAAATTTACAGACATAATTTAGGAAGATGAATACTTAGATACATACATATTTATATAATATATACTTATATACGAGTACATTAATAAATTCAGATGAAACAAGCTAATCAGAAAAGCTAACAGTTTGCAGTTTTGCTCATAAAGAGTTCGCACAAAGATTCTTTGAAAAAGCACTTGTTTGGGGCTTTCTTAATCTTGAGAGGAAGTCGGTTCCAAAGGCAGGCCACTTGAATGGTATAGGAGTAGGACATAAAATCTGATCGGTGACGAGGGATGGAAAGAGATAGATTGCCGGAATAGCGAAATTGACGATCACGAGTTACACCATAATAGTGAAAGATTTTTTTGAGGTACTCGGGTGATTTCAAATCATTGAGAATAGTGAAAAGGAAGCAGAGCATTCGAATTTCACGTCTTTTACGGATAGGAAACCAGCCAAGCTGGGATCGGTAAGCAGACACATGATCATACTTACGAAGACAGAAGATAAATCGAATGCAGTTGTTGAGGAGTCTCTCCAGTTTATTTAGAAGCTCTTCATTTAAGTCCGGATAGCACACATCATCGTAGTCAATTATGGGTAAAATTAAGGTATGGACTAGGAGGATCTTGGTTTTAATTGGTAAGAAGTGCTTCAGCTTGTTAAGGATATGTAACGAACCCATGACCTTCCTGCTAATTTCGGCGACCTGTGTCCTCCAACTTAGAGTGCAATCCAGATTGTGAATACCTAAATCCTTTACGCTGGCACTGAAAGGTATAGGCGTACCGTTGAAACTCAAGGGCGTAAAAGAATCCATGTCAATTCTAGATAGCTGGCGCGAGCAATGACAATGGCCTGACACTTAGATGGATTAACGTACAGGCCGAACTTCTCGGACCATTGTTGAATGTGCCGGAGATCCAAGTTTAACTTGTCAATGGCAGTCGCAAGGTCAGTCACTTACATTCATCGTAGAGTTGTAAGTCGTCAGCGTACAGGTGGTACGAAGAGCGAAAGTCGGGGGTGATGAAATTAATAAAGATTGAAAAAGGAGTGGAGAGAGTATTCCTCCTTAAAGCAAGATCACACCAGTCAAATAAGGACCAGTCAACCCTAACCGCCTGCTGGCGACCCCGAAGATATGCAGAAAACCAACTGAGCGCCGAAGACGACACATTGAAGAGAATTGACCATAGGACAGTGCGGAATTAATAATATCTGTTATTACAGGAAGCACACAATCAAGGGCAGATAGCACCATGTAACGTAACGGCTGATATCATCACATCCAACGGCTTTAGATTTTATAGCTTTAATGATTGTTTTGACTTCAGATTGTGTAGTGGGTGAGAAAGAAAAGGACGAGATAGCGGAAAGAGTAACGGACTTAATATTAACGTCAACGGAAGAAGCAGAAGAGAAATGTCTGTTTAGATCGTCAAGAGAAAAGGAAATGCCATCGAAACCATTGGTAGGTTTACAAGAGCCAAGTGACTTTAGAAATCTCCAGACATCCGCCATAGAAGAAGAGGCCACATTATGATGAATAAACTGCCGCTTCGCTGTACGTACCGTCTGATTGCATCGATTACGGGCTGTCTTAAAAAATCTCCAGTTCTCGTCAGTACGGTCACGCTTAAAAAATCTAAAGGCACGGTCTCTTCTTCGTATGTCCATGCGAACACCCTCAGTAATCCAGGGAGCTCGTGGGCGTCTGACTGAATAGTGCGTAATGGAGCATGCTTATCAAAAAGTCGTAACAATTCAGCGTTAAAGGAGGTTACTTTGGCCTCAGTAGATGGAGCAGCGAACACAGGAGACCAGTCAACCGCTTTAGCGTCACTTAAGAGAGGTTCAGAATCAACCCTGGCAAAGCTACGCATACTGACGACCGGTTTGGCTCAGCGGGAGTAACGTTGCCTGTGAAGCTGAAGGTCCTGGGTTCAAATCCCCGTAAGGGCAAATATTTGTGTGATGAGCATAAATATTTGTTCCTGAGTCTTGGATGTTTTCAATGTATATATAAGTAAATATATCTATTAAATATATCATCGTCTAGTAGCCATAACACAAGCCTTATTGAGCTTACTATGGATCTAGTTCGATTTGTGTAAAAAATGTCCCGTAATATTTATTTATTACTGTTTACATTTGACACAAAACGATAATATTTTAGACAACTTGAGCTATCTATAAACGCACTATTCATTAACCACGAGTTACACGTAAGTAAATTTGATTAAATAAGAATAAAACTTTAAAAGGTCTCTGGGGTCACAATAATTGTCCTTTGTTCAAGTTCAGTGCCGACTCGAGCATTAAAATCCCCCTACAGGACGGTTTTGTCATGTTTTGCGATACATACATACAAACCGGCTTAAAACGCTTGACTTAAAACGCCAAACTCAAAAAGAAAGACCTAAGCCCTCCTATACCTATTCATATAACTCACAAGGCCAGCTCTATTGTATCCCGTGCGATAGTATATTTAAGATTAAGTTCTGTCTAGCGAGCCATATTGGGGCTCATGCTAGAAAATAAATCTATACAAATATTTTCGTTTTCTTTGTAAATATATATGTGTTAAATGTAAAATACATAATTATTCGTAGTCGGGGTCGCCGTCATCGAAATCGATGAGGAGGACTATATATATATAATTGTCCTTTGGGGTCACGATTTTCGTGACTCTGGAGAATATGAGCCAAGAAACATTTAATGGGTTTTGAGTTCTTTTTGTTACAAAATTACTAAAATTATGCGACAAACCTTGTATCTTCGGCATTTTAGACCTTAAAATGAGCAGATAAAGTATACTTTAAATAATCATTACATTTCCGAAATTCGCATGTGACCAAACACAATAAATACACGTTGTCACTTCTCGAGTCGCGGACGAAATGACCGAGCCAATTCAAACATGCTGCAATGGCGGGCGCGATCATACGATTTACAGATCTTGTTCCTATTAGATAAGGCATCGCTAGGCTGTCTGACTCGGACTTAGCCGTATTCCATAACTTGTGACTCAGCAGAAGCGCATTTTAATATGGATGCAAGGACAAAGCCGAAAATAATAATTACTGTACAGTAAATTGACAAGAGCGCGCACATTAAATTGGTTTAAAACCTAAGATGTGTTTTTCTGATTGATAAATACAATAAAATGTAACACTTCAAGGAAATAATATTCAGAATATGGATTAACAGTAGATTAGTATGCCTCGGGGACAGTACGATTTAGTATGGCATTCAAATTTGGTCCCCTGGGTCACGGTTATTTTTAATCTATACATATAATAAAGCTGAAGAGGGTCAAATGTCTGTACATAGAATCTTTTCGAAAAAAAATTGGCCGGGGATACTTAAAATCAATAACAGAACACGTTCCAACAGTTTTTAGAATTTTTGTCTGTTTATTTGTGCGCGCATCACGTAAAAACGGCTGAACAGATTTTGATACAAACTTTACTAATCTGTCGAAAAAAGTTCTGGCCAGGTTATAAAAATTTAACCCTTAAAAGGGGGGGTAGCCACTACACTTGATTGAGTTAAGTTTGCACCTGAATCTTATGGCGCTACTTAGGAAGGGGGTGCAAACTTTTCTCAAATATGTGGTGGACTTGGAGGTATTGTTTATTCGGCTAGCTAATAAGCTGTTACCGATTGAGTGTGTTGTGGCGGTGAAGCTGCCGCAGCAGCTCCTGGCACCACGTGTTAATGACTGCCGCGCTCGTGAGCACGGAGCAGTCGGTGTGTATCAAATATGTGGTACAAGCCAAGTATCGAGTACTTTTCGAAGCTAACAGGTGGCGCTAAAATTAATATATTTTTGCCAAATTAACTCTAAGTTCAGAAGATATTAACAAATCTAATTGAATAATTGATTTAATAATACAACAAAATACTAGATAAGTGACTCGGTGGTATCAACAAGGAAGAGGCTCACATGTGCAAGAATTCGCCCAGATACTGCTTCAGGTTGGACAAGGACTTCTGGAGGAAACCAACGGCCTGGTTCGATTACCAGAGAAGTTATGCAAGATCGTTCCGTCCGTTGAAGACTACATTCTCATTCATACATGAAGAGACCTGAGCCAGGTGACGCGACATGAAAACTCTTCGGTTTGTGAAAGAGCCGTTAATGCGTGGATATTGGCGGAAATGGAAGGTGAACAGGCAGTATATAATTCTGTTAACACTATCTTGGAGGCTTACCTCGCCGGCAAGACTCACAATGTGGTGTACAAAAAAATATTGTAAAATGTCAATAATGAAATAATGAAATGAAATAATGATCTGTTCTCAATGTTATGTAAATATACTTTACATACCTAACCTACTTTTGGAGTATGTAACTGTAGATATAATTATATGTACATTTAGTTGTGCATACGTAAACATAACAGTGGACGCTGGGGATATTGACGTATTCGCCGATAGTCCAGGTATCTTTTATCGGAAGGTTCTGGCCTTCCTGACTTCATGTACATATTGATATGTTTTAAATGTGTACCTACTGCTAGTTGTTAAATGATTGTTTGTAGTTTTTCATGTAAATGTTTTGGTATAACATACTGTGAATTTACGTGTAAATTAATAAATAAATAAATAAATAAATAACTGTAAATAAAATGTAAATACTTGGCCTCAATATCTATATTCACCTTTCCTCTAATCTTACTTCTAAATAATATTAGACCTAAATTCGAAAGGTTGTTAGGAAGTATCGATTTCTATGTGTATATTTCTTACCTTTTCGTGCTTAGACTGATTTGACTGGAGGACCGATTTGGGTGATATTTGCCATGGACTTGATTTAGATAGTGCTACAGTCAAGGACGTAAAGATAGAAAAGTGGTACTGTATCGTCCGATATACGCCTCTAAGTATATACTCTATATCTTTTAAATCACGTCAAAAATGTAAATAAGTGCGAAAAACGATTGATTTTGGAGTGTATTTTTATTTAGTGGTATTTGTATAACATTTTATCTGGACTTTACTTCAAGTTCCGGCTCCAGGGGAGAGGGGTGAATTAGCCGCTTACTGACACAGACCGAATTCCACGCGGGCGGAGCCGCGGGCACAGCTAGTGTTAAATATTAATCTAATTTTAATAAACAATAGCAAATAATCATTAAGTGGTCTGATATTTTAATCATGTACTTAAAATCGTTAATTTTATTTGCTTTTAATTTTACTTAAGCGCACAGGAGACGTTTTTTCAGAAAATAGTTGATCCGCCCTCCAGCACTTTTATGCGGCTACGGCGCTTCTGAACTTTTCGTTTGACAAGTTTCTACATCTTGTCTGTGTATTAGGTATACGAGTCTGTCCTATCCTCACTTTATTTAAGGACCGCTTTATGTAGACGTCACATTTATTTTGATATAAAATCTATCGTTAACCCTTTCAGTCGTGTAGAATTCAAGACAAGAAAAACGTTCTGGAACAAAAATTTGTCGTCAAATGTTTAAATTAAAAATAACTCAAGAAAGTATAATTATTAAAACATTGAAGTTAAATTACTCGTTGATCAGCTACGTAACAAAATTTCGACGAATTTGTCCATAATATAGCAATAAAAAAAATCGCTTTTGCTATCGCCGGGGTAGGTTCAGTGTTATCTTTCTGGTTTCCTCGTGAGTGCAGACGGCACTCAAGTACATACGACTAGAGACATGGTAACCACGACCAACGCAGCATTGTTATTAATGCCTGATAAATCGATAATACGCTATTGTAAGTCGGTTGAATATTCGTAGTACAAGGTAAAATCGTATTTCCTGTAAGTACTTATTGTCTACCCGGAAGCGATTTTCTTCGTATTTCGCTCCTGTTTATTTTCATTTTCTTTGTGCTTGAGGTTTTCATCCATTCTTCCTAGGACGATGGTTTTGTCGGTTACTAAACAGAGAAGGTAGAGTTACGAGTTCCAATTAAAATTCCAGATGCAATAAAGGCGGAGCTAGTTAGTTGGTTTGTTATTCGAGTAGATGCAAATTAATCAACCAATTGAACAATCAGAGAATAGAAACTTTTATTTGAGCGTTGTGAAATGTACTTGTAATACTTTTTATGGCATAACTTAATGACATTTTGTCTCGGTACGGTATGGTATTAAATATATAAGGAACAATCTATTATAATTACATTTCTTCCCAATAACGTTAGGTACCAGGCGCTGCATGCATCACATCAAACTCAAAAACTATTGGACAGATTTTCATACGGTTTTGATAGGAAAGGTTAAGTGTAGTATAATTAATTGAGGTTTTGTGTACATTGGCTGAATCATGACGATAATAGTTAAATTTTAATTTAAAGAATTTCGGAAAAAATATCAACAATTGAAAGCCATCTTGGCGTGCACTGCAGAAACCATTAGAGTTACACATAAATAATATGGGATTGTTCTTTTCAAATAGGTATAAAAAAAGTCCACAATAGCATATCTTGGGTACCATTTAGCCGAAACTGGCGAAAGCCGTTATTGGCAAAAGAGTGAACAACAAGGACTTATTAAGACATCTCTGTTTACAATGCACATCTGTTTGGAATAAATTCGGATAAAAATAAATTATATTATCGGTTTTGGTATTTAGTAACTTTAATAATTTAGTAAATTTGTCCTGTGCATTATATAATTTTGACAGTTAGTTCCAAAGTTACAACGATTTGAATCGTTAAGCGCGCTGCAGACAGCTAGTGCACGTTTCGCCTAGGCTGATCCGAAATTATGTTTAAAAACCGGCCAAGAGCATGTCTGACCATGCTCAGTGTAGGGTTCCGCAGCCGTTAATACGAAATAATCACATCAGATGAAGAAAATAGGATATGAAAGAGTGCACTAGCTAATGAGCGTATCTTCTCGGTCCTTACGTCCTTTAGCTGAGACGTGCAGTTTTTCGGCAATAACTCAAAGACAGTATATCCGTCCGTATATCATGTTAAACATAATTTTCTTTATAAGTATTTATTACGTTTTATCATTGTATTTATTTTCATATTTTTCGGACGTACCGTTTAAAAAATAGAAGGGGGACGGGACACAATTTATGCTATTTTCGATTTCCGAAAATATTTACTTAATCAATTTATTTTTGGAAATACCTCAGTCTTTCTAAAAGAACGAAACAGATTTGTTTTTTCCAGAGTGCCCCCCCGGCAAATATATTTTTTTGACATGGACTGATTGCCTGTGTTTGTTCATAGGGTTTTTATGATACGGCTTTAACGCTGGATTGCCGATTCGTGTTCTCGCGGTGACGCGAGTGCAGGCGATACTGCCGATCAGAAGAGACGAAGGGGTCCTCCGGGGTGCACTGCGCCCGCCTTGCGCTTGTCTCGCGCCTGTCTCCGCCCCGTTCTTGGATGTTCAAGTAGGCTCGTTCTGATTCCCAGTATCTCCTGAAACGCTACATGGGAGTGCTCGTGATAAACATAACCCCAAATTTTTTAATACTAGAATTCGACTCGCACACATTCCTTTTAGCATAGGAGTTCCTAAGATCTCCCCTTTTCTTAGTCATCCAAGATCAATTTGTTTTTAAATGCTTGTGTAATTTACACGGGGACGCCCGTTCTTGATTACAGACCCAAGGGGTCAATATAAGTTTGAAACTTGAACACTTAATGTGATAATAAAGAATACTCAGGAGAATTATTTTGTTTCTGTTCATATCCTAGTCACTACAGGTTGGTATTGACATACTTTTGTTTGCAAGTGGATGTGTATAAGGCGCCCCTTTCTAAATTTTGCAGTCCATTTCTCGGGCCTATTGAACCTAAAACCCTAAAACTGTCTTGTGCCGAGCTAGCCGTGTTACATTGGCAAATGTCAAACTAAGAAGCGGCTCATAAAAGACACCTATGTTCCAAATTTCATTAATATACTTTATGCAGTTCTTGAGTAAAATGACTGTGACAAACGGACGGAAGTACGGACGGACGCATGGACATGACGAAACTATAAGGGTTCCGTTATTGCCATTTTGGCTACAATACCCTAAAACGTAAGTATATTGTGCTCTGCTATACCCGTGCACAGCCGGGGTTGGTAGCTAGTAATATATATATATATATATGTATGTAATGGAAAAATAGTTTAAAATATGATAGTAAAGCTACCAAACATTTCTTTAAATGATTTTGATATAACTAGGTTCTTCATGTTGTGGCAGCACGGAGCCTTCGATGAACATGTCGGACTGTCGCTTAGCTAGTTTTTTACAAATTATCTCTCTAACCTGGGGTAGGTAATTCTTTCAACGCGCCATTAAAATATGTCGAACCATGTTAAATAAAAAAAAAATCATGGTTTTCCTTGTGTTTCCAATTACAGGTTACAGGTACCTGTGATTTATTTACGGCTTAATTTTTTTGATAAAACAAAGGTAACCCGAGAATTTCATTTGTATTTAGTGAATAAATACGAGCCAAATGAGAACCACTATGTTCACCAACGAACCGATAAACCGTAAGTAAACCGTAAATAAATGGGTTTACCTTTGTTTTATCAGAAAAATATTGCCAAATTATCACTTACCAAGACATTTTTCGAAGAATTTCATTTGCCTTATAATAGTTTATCAAATTAACTCATCACAAATATTAGGGTACATGCATGAATTCTTTATCACTTTTTTTAACAAAATATGAAAATACCGTAAAAACGTTTTCAAAAAGTGAAATCAAAATTAAAGTCGGCCAAGAAATACGCATGATATAGGAATTTTAAACTGCTAATTAGACGGCGATTTGACAGAGAGGTCCGACATGTACTATTACGTCATAGTCTACGCCGGCCATATGAACTCCATATTAAATTCCGTTTTGCTATAGAATGAATGTTTGATGGCTTATATCTTTGTTATTTTTACAGTTATTCGAAAATTTATTTTTGTCTACTCTTTGTTACATGAATGAGCTTTTAATGAAGCAAAAATAAAAAATCATGCATATTCTCTATTGTTACGCAAATCTAATGTTTGGCATATGAATGCTTAGGCAATGACGCGCTTACCAAGTGGTACTACGATCAAATTTTATTCAGTCAAATGTTTTAGTTGGCATAATATAAATTTAACGCAAAACAATATTTAGCAAATGATTTATATTGTCAATATTCAATAAAGGTAGATTGTTTTAGTTCTAACCTAACCTTGTATTAGCGGTTCGTTTTTGTAGTTCTAACCGTATATAGGCTGACATACAATTTTACGTTCGCTTTGTTATCATAATCATCACTCTTCTTATGTTTTATTGCCCTTAATTTATACTTCTACTATTTTTGTTACCCATAATAATCATTTTAACGAATATTTTTACTCATGAATGGCACTGCTGAAAAAATACGTTTACTTATAAAACTTTTTTTGACAACATTTTAATTCCTATATTTTTTTATTTATTTAACGTTTCATACTAACATTCAAAGTCATATTTAATGACACGTAGATCGGGACGTTACGAGTATGAAGGGGATATCTCATATTTGACGGTTTGCAAGTCAGCGCGGTCGACCGCTAATGTCACGGTTTGCTATTATGTACTGTTCCTAACTTAACTCGGCCGGCTGCAAAAACGTTAAATAGTGAGTGAGAAATTGTAATGTACATAAAGCAAAAAGCAAGACTCGATATAAATCTAAGCGGTTCGCTCGCTTCACTCGCTCGTTAGGGTCTCAGTTCAATCGAACACCCCTCCTCGCTTCGCTTGTCGATGAACCTAACCTAACCCAAGTTGTCTATGCCTTAAGCTAAAATAGATGAGCTGAAGTTATGAGCATAAGCAAATTGTACATAGTTATATTACATAAGAATCATTTAAAATTGATTTGTTCGTGAACCAAGTGTTTCTTTTTTGTTGCTTACAACATCCATCGTGGTTTATTTTTGTTCTAATATCATTCAAGAGATGGTCATTACTTCGCCCATTGACGGTGGGGTCGGCGTGCTATTTATTTATCTCCTACCTATAGAACGTACATAAAAAAAAGAACCGACTTCAAAATAAACTAAAAAGCCATAAATAATCTTTTATGTACGGTACGGATCACATTTTAATCACCTTTTGAAGTCGGTGCCAAACCATTAATTTATTACTATTAAGAACCGCGGCCGCGAGCCTTTAGTCATTATCTACCTACATATATATTTTAGTCATAGTTATTCGTATTTTTCTTGAATAAAGTACTTTATTTACTTCAGGTTTGGCACCGATTTCAAAAGGTGATTTAAATGTGATCCGTACCGTACATAAAAGATAATGTATGGCTTTTTAGTTTATTTTGAAGTCGGCTCTTTTTTATATTTTTTTGCTTTTTAGTGATGGATCTTAGTAGTGATATAAAGTATTTTTTAGAGCCCAGAATGGGAAGATTGAGGAGGCACTTTGCACGCATCTCGAGTCTTTGGAAGTAAGAAATGTAAAAGTTGGTTAATTCATATTCATTTGTACGAGTACCTTCCATTAACAGCTTAGTTTATTTGTCTGATGATGACAACCATACGAAAACAACTGAATAAGTTTAGGAAAATATATACAAAACATTTTTAGTGCCTATAATATTTGAGGGTTTTTCTCGATATCCCCGGTATTCCATCATCAGATCCTGACTTGGTGATAAGGAAACTACCTCAGAGACGCACTATAAATAATATAACTAACAGTCTTATCATACCTACCTATAGTAGATGTTTTTTTAAGAATTATCCTCTAACTCTTAACCATTAAGGAGTTGTAGCTTCCGTCATCAGCTTAGCATGATGAGATGATGACTACCATATGCAAATACTTCAATAGCTTAAGAAAATATATGAATAACATTATAAGTGCCTATAAAATTTGAGGATTGCCCTCGATTTCCCTGGGTTCCCATTATCAGATCCTAACTTGATGGCAATAGGACCACCTGAAGAGTATATTCTTTCTATTTTCTTCTGTTTCCGCGATTATTACTCATTGAAATAAAACAATTTAACGGATTATATCGCGTATATTATCTCATTTTAGTTCCCGACGTTTCGGAAGCTTTCCAGCTTTCCATGGTCACGGGAGGACTAAAATGAGATAATATACGCGATATAATCCGTTAAATTGTTTTATTTCAATATTCTTTCTAATTAAATAAATAAGAGAAGATTTTAAAATCGGTCGACAATTGGCGGAGTAATCGGTGACGACACATAAAAAAAAAATACAAACAGTCGAACATAGAACCTCCTCCGTTTTTGGAAGTCGGTTAATGATGTATAAAAAACAAAATAAATAATGTTGTTGGGCATAATTATTATATTAATTCATGTATTTTACCCATATTTATTTATTATACAGCGTTACAGACTTAAATCGAAGATACTATGACAGAATACAGTATGATCATAAAAACATTATTTATAACTATCATTAGGAAAAAAAATACTTGTTATAACATACATTCAGTATAATGATTAAAATTTAAAACTAAATTTTAACGAATGGTCGGGTGCCATAATATTAATATGATTTACTCGGTGTCAATCAAAGTATTATCGAATTATACCTAAAACTGTAGTTTAGGTTAAGTTTGTATTGTGACCGTCAATCTATTTATTTAGAAGAATTTTTATTTTGACATCGTCACTATAAGATATTGTTAGGTTAGCTAATTACGCAATCACTTAAGACAGAAGGACCCTTAAGTAGCGACTGAATAAATTAACCGACTTGGTATTACATGTATCTCACAACTTTTTACCGCAGAAGAACTAAGTTGCGAGACTTTTTTTTTTTACAAGTTATGTTTTTGAAATTAACATACTTATTACAGGAAAATTATTACCATGTAGGGATGTAACTATCTAACTTATTCTTATTTTGATTATCACAATTTTATCTTTGAACAACTAGGTTGTGTTAAGTTGGCGCCTCATGTATGCGACGCTGTGCCAGGTGCAAACTTAACAGGCCATTTAGGTAGGTTCAGTGAAACTTTGTACAGAACCCTCGGCGAGTCAGACTCACCCTCGGGCGGTTTTATTTCTAATGTTGTATGTTCATATATATATGAATACTTCCATTTTATGTTAAAATTTTCGCAACAATTACTGTCTTAGGCACCTAGGTATTAGTAAAAATGTTTCAAATGTTTACTTACAATGTTATTTTATTGGTATAAATTGTTTCCCATCATAAATCACTAGTCGTAAGTAGTATACATATTGTATTTGATTCTTGAAATACAAAGATCCTAATTATGAAAAAAAATTCAAGACTCCGACCGGATATGAACTTCATTTTAAAAATCACGCAGATCGTGGTGGTAAAACATCAAGATTTATGTAAAAAAACAGTATTGTATTTAGTTTCTTAAAAAGTCTAGTAACACACGTCTGTAGGTCTGTAGTAACACCAGTCCAACAGGCTCAAACAAGGTGAGCAACATTGATACACTATGGAGTTCAAGTGCCTGTCTTTCGGCACTAATACTGTAATTCGGAATGAGCAAGATTTGGATCTTAAAGTTTCACCACGTAAATACAAGCCGAGCTAAAAAAATCGTATTAAAAAGTCTGAAATTAAACCAAAGTGAGAGTAATAAGGCTAAATATTTGTTAATTGCTACAAACTAGCAACTTTTGGTAAAAAAGAAACTGTTGTAAAAACGAAATACGTCAACATTAAGATTATTAAATAATAAGAAATAAAACAATTTAACGGATTATATCGCGTATATTATCTCATTTTAGTTCCCGACGTTTCGGAAGCTTTCCAGCTTTCCATGGACACGGAAGGACTGAGAAAAGATGTATTTTCCTCTGTCAAAGTTACAATTTGTGCAAACTACCCATTTTTTTGAAAAAACACAAATACAGGTGTACATACATGCCAGATGGGCCTAAGCTGTAAAGACAGTTACACATGTGCCAGAAGGGCTTAATTATTTTATTCTAATAATTTACCAAGCAGCATTTCACAAATGAGGCGTACTGAGGAGAAAAGAAACGCTGCAAAGAAAAACTCCCAGGCTACCTCATTACTAATTATAATATTTAAAAAAACAGAGACTATTAAACTACTTTTAAACAGATAAGATATTTTACACCGTTCGGAAATTAAGGTTTTGCAGTCCTGTGTCTCGCTTGTTCCTTGATGAGATGTATTACAGGATCCCAAGCTGGTGGTAGTGACAATCCATCTTCTCTATTGAAATTAGGATGCTTTTTAATCTCAATAGCCTCGCGTAGCATCCTGGGAAGATATCTTTTTTCTTTGGCAAGGATAGAAGGTTTATCAAACTTAATTGAGTGGTTTGGTTTGTCAATGACATGTTCACAAACTGCAGACCTATTACACCGACGGTGCTTGACATCTGCTATGTGCTCCTTCACCCGGGTTGATACACTGCGTTTCGTTTGACCAATGTATGAAAGACCACACTCGCAGTCCAGCTTATAAATGCCTGCACTCTGCAAAGGGGTGCTACTCTTCACGGGTCTAAGGTATTGAGACACCTTCTTCAACGGCTTGAAATATGTTTTTATAGAAGCACGTTTCAAGATGTTTCCGATCTTGTCTGTGACCCCTTTCACATATGGTAATACGGCAGGTTTACGCTCGACTGTTGGTTTCTTCATACTGGGATTCTGCTTGGAACGTGGTATCTGGAGCTCGTTGGCTCGAAGCGCACGTTTGACATTCTGTAACTCAGCAGTCAGATGTTGATTGTCGCAGATACCCCTGGCTCTCTGAAACAAAGATTTACCCACTGTAGCAAGTTGACAGGGATGGTGGTGAGATTTGCCATTCAAATACCTATCTGTATGCGTAGGTTTCCTATATACAGTATGACCTATGTCATTTTTAGGACCTCTAATTACTAGCACATCTAAGAATGCAAGTGAATTTTGATTTTCCAACTCCATAGTGAATTTAATTTTACTATGCATGGAATGGCAATGAAGCTTCTGACAAAAAAAAACGTTTTTGAGACATGCGTTTATTTACAACTGTACTTTTCTTTAAACATCCATCAACTACTCACCCAGACGATTCTAAGGAGCCCGAATTCGGTAAGATTGCGTGATTTAATGACAGAATTCCAGCTCCATCATCAGATTAGTCCATGTCATAATAATTGCATTGTCATTCAATTTACATATATATGCAAATTTTCAGTATCATCGAAAACCGGGAAGTGGGTAAAAGTTAAGTTACAAGATTCACCCTAACAAACATAGTTTACATACATATATTGCAAGATAAATACAAGCTTCTAATAAAAATTGATACATACTATTTCAAGGTCACTAAATTGAACATATTTTATTTTTTGTATATTCTTCTAGTTATTATTATTTTTAATTTCATCGTATATAGATGATGCGTGTTCAGCCCTCCCGCGGACCATACAAGTATGTTATACATTTGTTATTAAATCATTACTGCAATGGATTGCACGCTGATATTATGTGAAATAGCTACATGGAAGTTGTATTGGGTACTGTTGGTGTGGTAAGAACTATCAACTGGCAATATAACACTAAATAAACTAATAGAAAAAAGCTGCTCGAGTAAAATTATTTTGTCTAACACCATTATATAATTAAACAACGCCTTTTGAGAAATTTTTAATAGCTGTGGACTTTAACAATAGCTAATTCTTATTTATTATTCGTTGCAGAGATGTGAATTAAAAATAACAAAGGAAAATAGAAGAACTTATGTCTATGTAGACATGTTAGTATTTAAATAATATAAATCTTTAAATTATGGGACATGAGCCCAGGTAGAGTCTCATCCAATACTCAAACAATGGGCCGTCTACCCTACCAGCGATAATAGCTGCGAGGCCGGTACGGCACTTGTGTCTGCGATGCGATCCGTTTGCGTATGATGGTCAGTGAGTAGTTTCCAAATAATTGCGTACTAAGTAGTTTACCTAGGCTGTATAGCTATAGAAAGACACTCTACGACTTGTTTGTTTCGTGATCGAAGGGACCAATAGATCTCAAAACCATATTTAAGGATCGGCTGAGTCGACAGTTCAGTTCACATTTGGAAGCGGAAGTTTTAACATCGAAAAGGAGCGACCACGACTGGTGAGTTCAAGTGCGAAATAAGTTAACCTTTTGACCGCCAAGCAGCGTAATACGACGTGACCCAGACGCCACGGCAATACAATAAAAACTTTCAAAAGTAAAATAGTGATTGCAGGACGAGGTATCAGGTATTTATTATATTCGGAGTTCATAAATAATGAAATTTGGTCGGCCTATGCCGATGCTGGCAACAGTGGCAAGAATTTTCGATGAGCGATTAACTGACTATGGTAGTCAAAAGGATGCAGGTTATTTTGCGCAAGTCTATATTTTTCATACAATTGGCGAAGTGCGAATATGGCGTCCGTTGTATCCCTGTCAAAATGCTTGCATGCTTTGCTTGCAACTGCGACAAAATGGAAAATGGGTCTAAAACCGAAAACTGTAGGTTAAGTTAGGTTTGTATTGTGACCAAGTATAGCGGAGTGAGCGGAGCGTCAAAATGCTTGCATGCTTTGCTTGCAACTGCGACAAAATGGAAAACGGGTACAAAACGGAAAACTGTTGGTTAGGTTAGGTTTGTATTGTGATAAAGTACAGCGGAGCGAGCGAAGCGAGCGGAGCGTCAAAATACTTGAAAATAGCGAGTTATTGCACGAGTATGTAAACAATTGACCATAAATATCAGTTGCAAAATTCACTGCATACTCGTACCCACCAACTTGTTAAAAACACTTACCCACACCGCAATACTGAACAATTTTCGAGGGCCTGAACCAATGTAATAGCAAATGCATAGCCAGGATGAATTCGGAAGGAAACGATATTTAGTATGGCGTTTGAATATTCTATTAAACAATATAATTGCACTTAATTATATGGAAAACAATACATATGGCATTCGATTCATTCCGGCATCTAATATTCGAGAATACAAGAGTATGTCAAATAACTTATCTAGTAAATGAAGCGTTCGGGCCTCGAAAATTAGGGCAAATGAAACACGAGCAAATAAATATTATTGCATATGTATGTCGGGCAAACAATAGACAGCCGTTTTTTCATTTTTTTTGTAATAATAAAAAAGTAACGGAATCGTTCCAATGCTTATCAGCTTTATTGTTACAAATTAAGCTTGAAGGCAACTAAAGGTACATATCGGGCTCTGGAACATATACCTTATCCTGTTCATCATAAAAAACTTTAAATTTATATAGTACTAGCTTCTGCCCGCGACTTCGTCCGCCTTAAATTAATTTATCGCGGATAAGGGTATTTTTCCGGGATTAAAAGTAGCCTATGTCCTTCCCCGGGACTCAAACTATCTCCATACCAAATTTCATCCAAATCGGTTCAGCGGTTTAAGCGTGAAGAGGTAACAGACAGACGGACAGACAGACAGACACACTTTCGCATTTATAATATTAGTATGGATGAGTAAACTAACAATCCCACCGTCTCTACTAGAAAATTGACCTAATCATAGAATCATTATAATAGCGCATTCAAACTACAATTTTTCAAGGAAATATAAAAACAACTGGAAAATTACGACGGAGACTCATGCAAGTGAGATTAGCATCGGCGAGGCATCTTGATTGCGCTGAAGAGTTTTGCGGACGCTGCAGTGCCGCGCTATGCTAAACGCCTCGCTATCTCTGGCGTGGCGGTCGCCAATGCGCTGCAACCACTGAAAATAAACTAAAAGTACTACACAACCAGTACGGAGATAGACACTAAAGGGTTATCTATTGGTTGCCCGACATACATACGCAATAATATTTATTTGCTCGAGTTTAATTTGCCCGAATTTCAGTGGCACGAATGCTTCATTTACTAGATAAGTTATTTGAAATACCCTTGTATTCTCGAATATTAGATGCCAGAATGAATCGAATGCCATTCGTATTGTTTTCCATATAAACGTCTTACACGAGGTTCGGCTAAGGTGCGGCCTCAACTTCCATTTAACCAAATCGTCTAGGTACCACACGAAGCTTACTGTAACTAAACTAACATATTCATGGTTTTTTTTATGTCACATAGGAGGCAAACAAGCAGACGGGTCGCCTGATGGTAAGCGATCACCGTCGCCCATAGACACTTGCATCACCAGGGGGATATACATATGTGATATACGCTGCTGGTCCAATATACAATAAATAGCAATACAGGTAGAAAAAACAAATCAAATGTTCGAATCTTACGGCACGTTAATTTGAAAAAATAAGATTAAGTGAAGTTCTTTTATTTTTATTTCACAGCCATAACAGAAATTGCTCTGAGTTATTTTGTAAACATGGACAAAATTGGTCTTCGATATGTGATACAATACTTCCATTTGAAAGTTGTAATTCCACTGATATTAAAGTCGAGCTGGATTCTACTCTGGGAGAGTCTACCCCTTCATTTAAAACTGTAAAACATTGGGTTGCTGTGCTTAAAAAAGGTCGCACGTACTGCACAGATGAACATTGCAGCTTCAGCAGGCAACCAAATTAAGTGACCATGCTAAAAATGGTGAGAAAAATGGACAAGTTAGTACTGGAAGACCGTAGACTAAAAGTGCGCAAATTAGCAGACTTAATGGGCATTTCTACAGGTGCTATACATCGCATACTGATTAAATATTAGAACATGAGAAAGCTATGCATTTTTTACGATGATTCATCATGATGGACGTCATATGACATACCACTTTACCCTTGAGACCAAGTACAGTCGAAATAATGGACTGAAAAGGGAGAACAAGCTCCAAAGAAGACTAAGTCAGTTCTACCTGCTGGCAAGGTCATCCCGTCAGGATTTTGGGATGCGCATGGGATAATTTTTATTGATTATCTTCGAAAAGGCAAAACCATCAACGGGAGTACTCGTACTACACAAAACTATTTCAACGTTTGAATGACAAAATTAGAAAAAACGGCTGCATTTAGCGAAAAAGAAAACGTTGTTTCATCAGCACCTTTAGCACAACTGTGCTACGGGTCTCTTTGTCGTGCGAAAAATATTGTCGCTCTCTTTTTTTTCATTACAATGCGAGAAAAATGGGTGATGCTTTGTCGCGCGACAAGCGTAGTCGCGGAGTCCGGCTGGACCATGCGTGAGTTCACAACCACTATTACAATGGCTAGCATTAAAGTGTTGAAATTCGAATTGCATCTTCATGCACCTTTTGGCCAGAAATAGCTCCCTCGGATTATTTCCTATTTCCTAACTTGAAAAAGTGACTCCGCAGTTAAAGAAGAAGAGAATAATGAAGAGATGGAGTCTGCTCTTGATGGCTATTTCGAGGAGCTTGACACTGATCACTATAAGGTTATCCGGTTCGAAGGACCAAATGTAAAACCAGGGACTGATTTCGCTAAATTAAAGTGTGGGAGAGCTGTGACACCTAACACCAAACGTTTTTCATATATTTTCTTAAGCTATTTCAGTATTTGCATATGGTAATTATCATCTCATCATGCTGAGCTGATGACGGAAGGTACAACTCCTTAATAGTTAATATTAAGAGGACAATTCTTAAAAAAATCATCTATTGTAGGTAGATACGTTAAAACTGTTAGTCATATCCTTCTTAGTGTGTCCCTGAAGTAGTCTCCTTATCACCAAGTCAGGATCAGATGATGGAATATTAAAATGTACGCACTATATATGTAGATGTTTGCAAAACATTATCGGTGACATGTAAATTGGCTTTACAAATAAATGAGTATGAGTATGAGTATGAATACCAGGGAAATCGAGAGAAACCCTCAAATATTATAGGCACTAACAATGTTCAGTATATATTTTTCTAAAGTTATCAGTAGTTTTCCTCTGGTTGTCATCATTTCATGCTGAGCTGATGATGGAAGGTACAATCAACAGCATAATTGCATGGACGTGGCAAAGACGATAATCGCTTGGCTGTCTTAAGATGCTGAAAGCACGTAGCTCACAGCATTGCAAGATAATAAACTAGATGGCGTTGTTATCAAAACGAACAATGAATTTAATGCTTTGTTTGTTGATATCTATGTCACTAAAATTCTTCTGTAATAGAATAATCTACTACATGGATGAAATATAATTACTATTAAAAAAAAGCTTCCACTGAAATTAAAACGGCACCTGTATTTAAATTTTGGAACACGCTTCTTTTTAACCGACTTCCAGAAAAAGGAGCAGGTTCTCAATTCGTCGGAATGTTTTTTTTTAAGTAAGGTTGTTTTAAAATTTATCTTTCAAGCGTATTGTTACTATCGTAACAGAACAGAGTCACACTTTATTTCTTCATGAAATTACAAGATTTTTAAACATACTTAACTTCATCCACACTTGAATAACATACGTGATGACGTGAATATTACGGCACTATACTTTAATAAAAATAATAAGTGAGGAGGAACTTTAGGATACCCTCCTTTGGAAAGTACTCTACTTTGGGTGCAAATTTCCGTAAAAACTTGCGTTGCTAGTTGTTTGAAAGTCATCAAGGATGAAAATCTATTATAATATCATATAATATGAAGAGATAGTCAATTGATACATAGACTAGGCTGAAACAAAATAATCATTGTTTGTGCCTGGACCTTGCCTGAATATTGACTATTCACACACATAGACATAGACTATGTTTACACTTATAGCAATCGAAATACTGATTCAAAATAAGTATTATTAAATTATACAGTTATTACAAGAAAATTTACAATTGACTAGGTAAAAGAAAAATAGTCACAAGTTCTCTTATAATGACACTCGTCAAAAGTAGGGTTTTTTATTTTTTTTATTACAACCAATTAATAACTATCTATACTTACAACTAGAAATAATACAACTTTGAAATGAAAAAAAAAAGTTTATTTCTTACACAATTTTTATTTATGATAAATAACACAATTTATTAATATATAATTTAAGTAAAATCTCTTCTTAAGATTTTGTTGAGGGTATAGCTTAAGTATTCATTTCCTAAATTGGAAAGAGGATTGAAGCTTCCCTTCAACAAAACAGTATTATAAGCGAATACAATTAATTACAAATCTGAGACTGGTTATGATTGTAGGCGAACGCACTCTAACATTACCTTTTACTGTTTTACTAACTTATCATTTCTTAACAATTCAAAGACTGAATGATGAAAAAAATATCGTAAAATACCGTCACAAAATTGCGTATATGCAAAAAAAACAATACGTGATTGATTTCCGTTTAGTAGTATAAAAATGTAGTTATTTACTATCGTAGTATAGTAAAATATACAAAAAATATATACTTAACGCAATGACGCCCTGTTTAACTACTAATAAACATCAGTGTAACCCTATCTCCACTTACTTCTGTCCTTAATTGGTATAGCCACAGGTTTTCAATGGGGTTTAAATCTGGTGATCTAGCAGGCCACGAAATGATATTTATGTTATAACGCCGGCGAAAACACTCACTCACACTTTTGGAACGATATATAAGACAATTATCCTGCACAAATGAAATTATGGGTAATTCTTCCTCCGGATACACATTTCGAATCATGGACTCCTCCAGCACATTGACGTAATCAGCAATTAGCCCGACTCGGCACTCTGACGAGTTCTCCCGGGTCAGCCCCGCTCATCCAACCCGACATATTCACTATAATACGACCAGATTGCACATTCGGCACTACGTAATCTTTATTATAACGCGTATTATTTCGACGCCACAAGCTTAAACGTCCGTGTTGACTAATGAAACGTTTTTTCGTCAGTGAAAATGACATTACTTCAATCGGCATTTTAGTATTTTCGAGCAAACTTTAATCTCGCTTGTTTGTCTGTGGAGTCAGCGAGGATTTGACTGCATGCTTGCGAGGATGTAAACTCTCACTGTGTGGAGAATACAGTGAACAGTGTCCACGCCTGTGTTAAATAAACGGGTGTTATGGGTTGTTGGTAGAAAACCATTTTCTTCATATTCCTGGACCATGCTTTGACGCCGCTGTGCGCTTATAAGTCGAGGTCTACCGGTCCTTTGGCGGTGCAGATCCTATATGATCCTTCCTCTGTGAATTGTCGCACCCATAACACTACTCCTCTGTAACAATTTTCAGAAATGTATAATCATTATTAAATTAGCATACAGATAACACTAATATAAAAAATCTAGAAAGAAATATAAACAATAAAACTTACACTTACACCGGTTCCTAGTGCAATTTCTGTCAAATTTTTGCAAAGTAATTATTAGTATCATTGTGGCTAAATCAATATTGCAACGAGAACCCTTTATTACAAAATAAATACTAAAACTCAATCAAAAATACAATCGAACGGACGGCAGCCGCAAGGGAACGAACGAACAGTTTCTTTGTATAAAAACTATTACGGTATATTCATAATCTTAAGTCTACCCTCTAAGTATTTGCTTTTATACAATTGTTGCATCAACAACTATTCAACATGTGACTTAATTATAAATATTTATTTGTTGAAATAATAATGTTTTGTTTAAGCAGCTGTTAATTAATATCAGTAAAAAAAAACTACTAACACTAAACACATGCCTTACAAACGTAGGTGATTAATGATTACAAATACGGTTATAAATTTCATCCACGTTGAATATGGCTTGATGGCTAAGGGGTTTAATGAGTTGATCTACAAGACGAATGTTCCGGGTTCAAATCCTCTCGAATGCGGTATAGGAAAAAAGCGATTTTGTGTTTGAATTAGCAAAATCATCGATGGCTTTGGTTATGACGGGTGAATTTAAGTAATATTTAATTGAAGGTGCATTCATTCAAAAATACTGGATTCTGAAAATACGTTCCATAATATAAATTGGATATGTGAGTGACTTGCCGTCTGTGTTTGGCAATCGTAAAACCGAGATTTGTTTTTAATATTTTGATGTTATCAACGCCATCTAGTAAGATCTTATACAACCAATGTAGTTACCGGATAGATGGCGTCTCGTTTCGCTGCAAAGCAAACTTTCTGACAAATGTCCATGCAATTATGCTGTCCAGTGTACAATGAACTAACTAACTTTTACATCTCTTATTTCCAAAGACTCGAAATGCGTGCGAAGTGCCTCCTCAATCTTCCCATTCTGGGCTCTACAAAATACTGTATATCACTACTAAAATCCATCACTAAAAAGTAAAATTAAAAAAAATTAAATAGAAAAAAGAACCGACTTCAAAATAAACTAAAAAGCCATAAATAATCTTCTATGTACGGTACGGATCACATTTGAATCACCTTTTGAAGTCGTTGCCAAACCTGAAGTAAACAAAGTTCTATTCAACAAAAAGACGAATCACTACTTTAGTTATAATATATAAATATATTATAACTAAAGGCTCGCCGCCGCGGTTCTTAATAGCAATAAATTAATGGTTTAAATTGCAGTATACTGAAGTGTTATATTGCGTAAATCATAAGTATGAAACCGTCCAAAAGCACGTCGGATCATGCTCAGTGTAGGGTTCCGCAGCCTTTCATACAAAAAATGCAACTACAGATGATAAAAATTCGATATGAAAAAGTGCACTAGTAAAAGAGCGTATCTCCACCGCACTTATGTCCTTTTGCTGTGAAACGCAGTTTTCATTGTAGTTACTCAAAAACGGTATATCCGATCATGTTGAAAACAATTTTAGTTAAAAGTATTTATAAGCTTTATCTTTGTAATTTTTCTTGAAAGAAAAGAATGTTTGATGAAAGTTCACTTATATTCAACAACACCACCAAGTACGTATAATGTACAGGCGTACTGGAAGTGTTCTGTATATTGGAGAGTAAGCTGCGGAGTTTCAAAGACTTTTATTTCACCTGTGTCTAGTTCCAATCGGACTACTAGACACGGCGAGAACTTCAATCCCCGTGCCGTTGAATTCACCCCGTGCTGCAGCGCGCGATTTAATGAGAGCTTCTGTTTCACACCTCTACTACTGATTGGATTCTCTTGCGACGTCTGTATTTTTTGCTGATTAACGACGATGATGTTTTTAAACTGTTTGTCGCCACGTGTTTTACAACACGTCACGTAAGTGTCTCAGGCAAAAAACTATGTTAACACACTTAGTTGGCGTATGGGGCAATTCCAGCCATGGAGACTTTAGCAGCGAACAGACCGAGGCGAGAGGACTAACGCTGAGTCGTTCGGGCAGTGGTAATCATGGTATTACTTAATCTTTATATTTTAATTTAAAAGTAGTTTCAACAAATTATTTAAGGAAACAACATTAGCGAGCCGACTTTACTTAAATAAAACTGTGATGTTATGAATGTTCACGCGCATATTTCGTATTATCACAGCCTACCCTACTTATGCTCTGTGAATTCTCATTACATATTGCTATTAGCATTCCGGTCTTAGCTGTGATGTTGTAGGACGATAATATTTCTCTCTCAGACCGGATCGTGATCCTCTTAATCGTAGCCGGGATCTTGTTGCAAAACTCTTTGCACTCTGTGATAAAGCTTTGAACTTTGTCAACGAAGTAAGACTCGAGAACAAGAACGACGCTAGAGGAACAAACCAGCCAAGAGCATAAAAATGCACACTACACATAAAAAAAATGCGATATGAAGAAGTGAATTAGCAAAAGTGCGTATCTCCACGGCACTTACGCCCTTTTGTTGAGAAGCGCCGTTTTTCGGCAGTAAGTCAACAACGGTACCTATATTTGATCATGTTGAGAACAATTTTCATTAAAAGTATATATTAAGCTTTATCTTTGTAATTTTTTTCATATTTTTTGGACATACCGTTTAGAAAATAGAGGGGCGGGCACACAATTTATGCTACTTTCGGAGCGATTATTTCAAAAAATATCCACAAAAAAAATTAGCAACCCTAAAATGATTTTAAAGGATCTGTCGAAGAAATGTGTCACACATTGTGATATCTGCTGGGTTTTTTTTTCAGTTTTTTTACATGTATAGAGTGCCCCACCTAGATTTATTTTATTTTATTATTTAATCATAAAACTAAGTAGCGGCCTACACAAAGGCACCTATACTTTAAACTTCATCAATGTACATTTTGTAGTTTTTGAGTAAAATGCCTGTGACATACGGACGGTCGGTCGGACGGCCGGCCATGACGAAACTATAAAGGTTCCGTTTTTGCCATTTTGGCTACAGAACCCTAAAAAAATAGAGACAAGTGTTTAATCATTTTCAGAAAATTTAAGGATGACGAATTCATTTCTGGTGCAAGAATATAAACACTATTGAACAGAAACGTATGCAAAAATAAAAAAATATAAAATCTAAATGAATATTTCTTCATATTTCCTTTCCAAATTTTCTTATAACCATACCAGGTATAAAGGTTATCATACCGGTTTCTAAAGATAAATCTATATTTCTTTTTATTTCACAAACGGAGGCAAATCACGAATCTCGACTTTAGCTTGTATATCTGGAAAACTAAACTGAAATTTCAGAATGTATTCTTTTTTAATTGCTTAATTGGATGAACATTATACTCTGATTTTTAATTCAAGACCAAAATTTAACGTCAACGGGCGCACTTTCGCTGTGATCACTGCACATTGGTTCAAGTGTTAGTATTTTTATAAATAAAACTTACCCAAATATTACTGGTTGCACGATTTCTCATTCATATTTTTATGAAATAATGTTTATTTAATGAAATAATCACGATGAGAACTGTCAGATTTTTGTCGTGAATTAAAAATCAAGAGTTTTGTAGGGTGCATAATACGAGTATGGAGCTTATGGGCTAGAAGAACCTTAGAATGTTAATGATCGGTGATTAAGTGTGTCAGTGACAAAATTAAGGAACTTTTGACTTACAATTATTCTCAAACTATTAGTTCAAATTTAATGTTATTTAAAAATATATCTACACCATGTTACGCCCTTTTGGTCACTGAAAATTTGGGCTTCTTGTTTTTTCCACGACGAAACAGGGGGGTGGAAATTGGCACGAATGCCTTCTAGAAAAGGATAGTACGATCGTACCTTTTTAGGGTTAAGTAGTCAAAATCGCAAAAAAGGAACCCTTATAGCTTCGTCATGTCCGTCCGTCTGTCCGTCCGTATGTCACAGGCATTTTACTCAAAAACTACATAATATATATTGATGAAATTTGGAGTGTAGGTGTCTAGTATAAACCGCTAGTTAGTTTGATAGTTAAATAATAAAAACATATATATCTAAGGGGGGGCACTCCATACGTGTAATCGAAACTGAAAAAAAAATGTTTTCAGTAATTATAAATGTGTAGAACATATTTCGACAGATCTTTTAAAAACTTTTCATTTTATACAATTTTTTTTGTTATAGTGGATATTTTTGGAAATAATCGCTCTGAAAGTTGCATAAATTGTGTGTCCTCCTCCCTTCTATTTTCTAAACTGTAAGTCCAAAAAATATGAAAAAAATTGCCAAAATAAAACCTTATAAATACTTTCAACAAAAATTGTTTCCAACATGATCGGATATACCGTTTTTGAGTAAATGCCAAAAAACGGCGGTACTCAATAAAAAGACGTAAGTGCCGTTGAGATACGCTCTTTTGCTAGTGTACTTTTTTATGTCGATTTTTTTCATCTGTTGTGTGCATTTTTTCGTATGAACGGCTGCGGAACCTTACACTGGGCCGACATGCTTTTGACCGGTTTTTTGTTCTTTTGCTTGACTTGGCGGGGCCACTGGTATCTAGATATTTTTTGTATGAGTACGAACATATTGAAACCAAGCAATAAAATTGTTTATGTATCAATCATATTTATTTGAAGCGGAGTTGAAAAAGTTTTAGAAAGCTGTTACATATTCCAAAAAGAACAACAGCGTTGCTGTGTTTCTAACCGCTTAGGCGTATGCGACCAAATGTTTAAGGGGTAAAAAAGGGCATTGTTGTACTATTAACAACGTCGTAGTTGGCCCAACTGCATCCCGATTTTTCTATGTGAAGCTTGTGTTTTATAATAGTTACGTTAAAATTAATGAAATTTAGAAACAGCAAACAATACACAAGATTTTGTTGATTACAGCTTTGCTAACGATTCCCTCAACGAGAACCATTAACTAATTGAGACATTGGCAACGGTCTGGACAATGGTATTAAAAAATAATGGTTTTTAATTTCAAGTTAAGCGCATATCACTTTAACAGCTACTGTATGAAGTATTTCGAGCAGGCAAAGACTGCTAAGTCTAAGAGAGATTTGACATTATTGCATTGTGTAAATATACACTTTTGTCACCGAGCTGTGCGACTTTTGGAAATTAAAACAAACCTGTTAGTTTCAAGCCCAATATCTGTCTCCACTTTCAAACATAATACCTATCGATTGCTCCATTGTTGTGTTAACGTAAGACAAACAGTCTTTTATGTAACTGTTGTATAATAGTGGTCAAAAAAGTCGAGATTCTTTTATTACGTAAGGACAATCGCAAGTATCGCAAAGGAAGACTCCACGAGCGTTTTTTGGCGGAATTATACAACGTTGTCTATAGTCTTTGGTTTTTAAACTGAGCGAATCGGTCACTGTATTCTTTAAGCCGATTAGCTCAGTTTAAAACAAAAGTCTATATACAATAGTTTTTTTACAACTAAGGGGCCATTCATTAATTACGACAGATTTCCCCCCCCAGGGATCCCGACGTAATTTATGAATGACCCCTATGCACTTTTTAATAAAACACAAAAAGTCTAAATATATATATGCGCCGAAATTTTTCTAGCAGCAAATTGTTTGATACTTCTTGCGCCACGACACAAATTTCTTCGGTAGTTAGTATAATTAGGCTCATCTTCCTACATTTTCCCACGTTCAACAGTTTATAACAAGACAATAACGAACATCTTCAAGATGAATAAAGTGTAGCGCCACGAAGAAAATTAAAAAGCGAGCTGTCAATTAATATCTATGGCTATCTTATTTTTTAAGTTCGCGTATACTTGCCAGTGATGGAAATATGTTATGATTAGAAAAAAAATAGGCGACAAAATATGTGTACGTAAATAGTATATTTTTTTAAGTTTGCAGCAATGCATTTACGTACATTATTTTTTTTTAAATTTAAAACTGTACGAATTCGGCGGTTTGTTAAGTTGGTAATATAAATTATTCCATATAACATTACTTTTAGACTCACTGAATATAATTATTAGATTGAAATTTTGTACTCTGCGGCACCAAGGAATACGTTAATAGCGACATTGTGACACGGTTAGCAATGCTTTTTTGGGAAATAGACTATAGAGTTTTGCAAATCTTAACCCAACTAACAAAATGGTCATAAAATCTTACCATTATATGACTATTTCATCGTAAATACGTCGTAAATAAGTAAGTTTTAAAACGTGACGTTATACAAGTGTCATTTATACTGCATTTTAGTTTTAATGCAATATGATCATAAAACGCAGTTGTACAAACGTTTGTATGACATAGTAATACAGCAATTTTAACGTTGTCGTACAAAAGTTTTAGCCATGACCGGGTAAATGGTTTTACAACTTTAATATGACATTTTACAGCAGTTTGATCATAGAAAACCTTTTAGAGTGACTACTGTACGACTAATCATAATTTAAATTTTTTACAACTTTTATACTGTTAAAATGCCATACAAGAGTCATTATACACAACCGTCTTATGATAAAAACACAAAAATTTAGTGATGGCGTCGGCTAAGAGTTATGTTAAGTCATAAGGCAGCGTTTTTAAGTATAATAAGTCTTATTTACATAGAGACAAACACTTAAATTATTTTAATTTATTAAAATATAATGAAATCAACTATATTTAAAGGGTGCTTTAAAAATGTACTCAAAAACCTTGCAAATTGATCGATAAAGTAATGTTCGCATTTCATAATGGCATCTGATTTTAGATTTTCACACTTGTAGATCTGAGGTCGAGTCTGTTACTTAAAACGGTAAAGACATATTAACATTTAATACTTACTGTTGTAATACGTACTGCACTCACAATCTGGTTGTTAAGTATGTTGTTATAATTAAAACAGCTTGCTGTTGGATTCAACCGACTTATTTAACGTCTGCGTTATGATAACTGTACAACCAATTGCTCTTAGAAAGCAAGAACTTACGATACTTGTCTGACGAAATAGTTGTTTAATATCTATTTTATGACAGCCGTGTGACTAAATGTGTTTGCTTATGACCATTGTGTGATCACTGTACGACGATTTAGTCTTACTAACTGCGCCAAAATCGCGTTTTATAAACGTTTGTATGACTTAAATTGCATACCAATCATAAACGTGGCTTTAGAATTGTTTTTGGATACCTTCACTTGCTTTTACAATTAGTGTTTCCCTCTAAAAATAATAAAACTTAAAACTATTATAAAACCCAAGTGGATATCTCGTGGGATCAAAATATGCAGCAAGAAAAGAAGAGCTTTACTCTGGAAATATCGATCTTGTCCAAATAAAGTTAATAAAAATATTCTTAACGCTTATAATACTAGATATAAGAAAATAATCAATCTCACGAAGCGCTCACAAAATGACCATTTTATAAAGCAGGCAACCAGCAAATCAATTTATTGACCATATTGTACCCAAATGCAGTGATGTACAGTGTAATCTAAAAACGAACTGTAGCCAATCGATGTATATGGCACCTACCATTCCCCATGACAAATAGCGTTGGATATGACAACATAAATACTAAAGCTTTAAAGCAGGTATCTCATGTTATTGTCCATCCTCTAAGTCACATTGTTATCCTTAGTATTTCAACGGGGGTATATCCAGACAAGCTCAAGCCTGTTGGTGTAAAACCTTTACATAAAAAAGGGGATAAAACGAATGTATCAAATTATAGGCCCATTGCTCTAGCAACGGTTTTTTCTAAAGTTGTTGAAAAAGTAATATACGAGGCACTCTACAATTATTTAGAGAAATATCATTTGCTAATTGCAGAACAGAAAAGTTTTCGTAGAAAAAAATCCATAAATATGGCAATTTATGATCTTATCCAACCAGTTATAGAAAATTTTGATAGGAGAAATCACGTATGTGCCCCATATTTATGGATATGACTAAAACGTTCGATTATGTAAATCATTCCATTATTTTAAGTAACTTGAACGCATATGGTATTCGTGGTAATATTTTGGAACTGTTAAAGTCATATTTGAGCGATAGAGATCAATACACTGAACTCTCTCAAATCTGCATGCACACTAAATATGTAAAGGCTTCCCGATCTGAAAAAAGGCAAATTAAGTTTATCGTGCCGCAGGGAAGTGTTCTCGGACCTCTAATATTTTTACTCTATATCAATGACCTGCCTCGGTACGTCAAACACCCAATGGTGCTATTTGCTGATGACAGCACTGTTATTATTAAATGTAATGATATTAATGATTATGAAATAGAAATTAATAATACTGTCAGGGACATAATTGAATGGCTAATAATGAATAATTTATTAATTAATCTTGACAAAACCAAAATCATGCACTTTTATCAACGTAAATTACTTGGTTCGATCGTTTGTAATTATAAAGGGGCAATAATTGCGTCAGTTTCTGCTACTAAGTTTTTAGGAGTTCATGTAGACAACCATTTGTTATGGAACTCACATACAGAGCAAGTGTGCCAAAAACTAAATCAGTATGCCTATGCACTTTATAAACTAGCAAAGCAAGCCAATCCTGATGCTGTATTAACTGCGTACCATGGCTTTGTAGCGTCGACCTTACGTTACGGCATAATTTCTTGGAGCAATTCTACAAATAAGGAAGCGGTTTTCAAAGCTCAAAAAAGGTGTATCAGAGCAATGCGTAGCCTTCAACAAACTGACAGCTATATATCACATTTTAGAGATTTGAGCATCCTGACAATGCCTTCTATGTATATTCTAGAAGTGGTGATGTTTGTAAAAAATAATCCAGCGCTATTTAAAAAAAGTAGTTTTACCAGCAAACGTTTGGAGCAAAGATATACAAATACAGATATTTTTATTGAGCCATAAAATTATACATACTCAGCTTACATGGTTATAATAATATAACTATTTATTTAAACCTATAAAACCTATAAAAGGTAAGTAAGCTTCAACTGACCCCCGTACTAGTGTGAACTGTATCACGGTGGGTCAGGATTCACCGCCCTTATCAATTATGATTTAATACTCATAATAAATAGCACTAAGTATCTCAGAGTATAGTAAATATATGTGGGTACAATTATAAACCAATGCAACATAGCAAATTACCCGCGGCGAGCGCAGCGCAGGCCGGTCTTGGTGACTTGAGGTAAACATGTAGTATAAGCAAAACCTTAGCATAATTTAATTATACATCTGTTAATTAAGTAAACATCTGTTGTTTTTTTTTGTTGTTGTTTTTTGTTGTTTTTATTTTTTATTTATTAAGTATAATTTAATCTATAATGTTTGTATGTGTATGTTTGTGTGTGTGCTTGCGTGCCTGTGTTACACCATATTTTTTAATAGTTGTTCTGTATTTTCATAATCTAATTTCTGCATGTAATTTTCTATTGCTTTTCGACAAGAATGAGCATTAAGTGATCGTAGATTTATATTTTTACTCATTTTGTTGTATAAAGTGGGACCAAGAACATGGATGAATTTCTTAGAAAACTTTGTTTTATGTGGTGGAATTGAATATACGAGGTCATTTCTCCTCCTGGTTGTAGAGGAGTCAGGAATAAATTTGTGTTGTTTGATTAATGTTAGCTTCATAAAAATTTGCCTAACTGTCAGAACTGAGGTGTCTAGGTAAAGTGCACGTGTTGGATAACGAAATTGATTAAATGTCATCACTTTAAGTATCGCTCGTTGAGCCCGCTCTAGTCTAAGCATAGTAGTTTTTGATGTACCTCCCCATGCGGTAATACAGTAGGTAATTACCGATTGGCAAAGCGCATAATAAATTGATATTAGTAGTTTCTTATTACATACATGTCTGAGTTTTTTTTAATACAAATATCAATTTCCTGACCTTTCCCGTGAGGCTAGAGATATGCCCACGCCAACAGAGGTTTTTATCTACTAAAACACCTAGATACCTAATAGATGGGGTTTCTGATATAGATTGGCAGGAACAGCCGACATCGACCTGGCAAGTGTGAATTTTTAAAGATATATTTTTATCCAGTGCCTGCTTATTATTCTTTATACTAAAAGCCATATATTTAGTTTTTGAGTAGTTAAGTGTTAAGAGATTATCAGAAAGCCACTGGTGTATAATATTAAATCCATTTTGAGCTAAATTGTTAACGTCTTCCCAGGTATCATCATGAGTCAAAATTACGGTATCGTCAGCAAAAGCTATAATTTCGGTATTAGGGATTTTGAGGCGACACAGATCATGAATATAGATAAGGAATAGGGTAGGTCCTAAGACACTACCCTGCGGCACTCCATACTCAATGTTTTCCTCGGTACTATAGAGATCTCCAATTCTTACTGATTGTTTTCTATTGATTAAGTAGTTACTCAAAAGTTGAAGCGGTATGTCACGTATTCCTATATTTTCCATTTTCTTTATGAGTATGGAGACAGAGACTGTATCGAATGCTTTTTTAAGATCTAGGAAGATTCCAAGTGCTTTTTTATTACGGTCCAGTTTGTCAACAAGATAGTTAATTGTAAAACTGCATCTTCCGTTGATTTCTTTTCTCTAAAGCCATGTTGATTGATTGATACTTATGAGATTGTTCTTTTCTAGGTAGTTTTTTAGTCTTTTATTTATTATTCTTTCTAGTGCTTTGGCCAAAGTAGGCAATAAAGATATTGGTCTATAATTAGAGATACAGTCTCTGTCCGCAGATTTGTAAATGGGAAGAATAAATAAAATAATAATTTTTTTCAGTGAGTCAGGGAATACGCCGGTTTGTAAGCAATGGTTACATATAATAGAAATAGGAAGCGCTAATGTGTCAACAGCTAGTTTTAGAAATAGCGAGGATACACCATCCCAGCCTGCAGAATAGCTATTTTTTAGTTTAAGTATGGTATTTTTGACTTCTAACTCGTCTGTGTCTAGCACTATCATGAAATTAACTGGGGCAGAAGTTGGGACAAGACTTTTGACGCGCTCAGTTTCTGAAGTGTTTGATTTATTTATAATCTCACTAGCCAAATTTCTTCCTACACTTGTAAAATATTTGTTTGCGTAATTTAGGGAATCTAATGGGGACCCTTTTAAGGTAACAAAACTATTTTGGGATTGATCATTAGTATTTAAGTTACATATTTGTTTTATGAGTGCCCACTGTTGTTTTAAGTTATGTTTGTGCTCATTGATTGGTGACCTTTGATAAGCGCGTTTAAGTTTTTTAAGTATGTTGTTACAAGTATTACGGTATCTTTTGTATGTCATCGAAACTATTAGAACTAGAGAGGACTTATGCACAGCTCCAGCAAAAACCGCTTTAATGCGTAAAAGTGTATATTATCTAGCAATAAAAATATATAATAAACTACCCACAACATTTAAACTGTTACCAATGTCACTTTTGAGACACTAATTATTAACTTTACTTACGAATAAGTGCTATTATTCTGTTTTAGATTATTTAAATGATGATTTCAATTGTATGTAATTATTTGAGATTAATTTATTATTATTGTTATTATTTAATTTTTCTTTTTATTAGTATTCCATTGTTCTTCCGTCTTAATTCGTAAATTGTATTATAATGTTTAAACAAAATCTTGTTTAGAAGCAGTAGGTAAATATTTTTAAACCAATGTTTTTGTACGTCAATCGGCAAAACATAGTGGAACATAAAATAATTGAACATCTCTGTATGTATGTATGCAGCCATCACCTATGTTTAACAAATAAAACACTTTGACTTTGACCATAAGTTTTATCAAAAACGTTTGTAGAACACTTATACAACTTATTTTTGCTAGTTGGGAAGTAATGTATGTCTTTATAATAGAGTTGGTAAACATTTAAATGACAGAAAGAAGTACAGGAGTAGAAAAATACATTTTCGTATTTACAATATCGATCACTGGGTTTGGTACGTGTAGACCGATTGTTGCAATCACATCATTAAATTTGTTCAGTGGCCGTACGTGATTCAGTAATTCTCCGGTCTTGTATAAAGGCGTCTCGTCCTCACTTGTCAGCAGCATTGTAAGGGGAATAGTATTGTGTTATCGGCTGCACCTCTGCAATGCCAGATTCGTCGGTCGGGTCACTTTGACACTAATGTAGTTGTTGCACGGCCATGTATGGTAACGGGAGCATCTGAGCGATCCGTCATGCGTCCCTGTATTCAACAGTCCCCAACGAGCATATAGACTAACTTTGACATGCATAGAAATAGTTGTTTGTTATGCAACGCTGCAAAGTTATAATTTGGCGCAAGTACTACAATTGAAAGCCGACCAAGCGACGGAATCTAAAATTCAAGTATAGATTCTTGAGCGTACCGATGCTTTCAAGGAAAAAGAAGCCAAATAAATAATTTCGAAGCCGTTCGAAACACACAACTTTTAACCTCACTAAAGCGAGGAAAATTTGTACTAAACTATGAAAGTATAAAAAATAAACAGACATTATTTGTTCATTTACAACTAGTATCAATGAACCTATGAACCACACTCATAATATTACAAACAAATAAACATTATTAATGCTAGGTACATAACGGCAGAGACCAATAAATAAGCCATACTGGTCGAGTATGAGATACTTGACGGACCAAGTCGTATGCTTATGATAGGTCAGGATGGTCGATATGGTAGAAGCATAGTAGTGTACTTATTTCTCAAAAAGTAACTTATAAGAATTTAGAATAATATACACTATGCACGTCTTAATACGTATATATTTTTTTTAACGTGGACTTGGCGTTTTGTCACTTTCACTGCCTTATCATAGGAATTAAATTTTTAATGTTGAAAGTATTTTTTATTCCTGATTATTAGATATGTGCATATAATAACTAGTACGTTTTTTAAAGAATAATAAAAATCAAATCCCAAAATACTTAAATTAATTTCAACATATTTTTGCCATTTTACACGGTTTAACCATGAACTAAATGCAGCTTATAAACTTTTTCGGCGCAAACCTCAATAGTACTTTGTTTTGTCTTTTTTATATAAAAAGAACAAAATCCAAGTGTAGAACTAAGGAGTTTATAATCTCTCTCTATATATATATATATATATACAAAGTATCCTTCAAAAGGCGGTAAATTTGTGGCGCCACTGTAATAAGCTCATAAATATAAATTAGCATAATAATGCCACAAAAATCCACGAAATTATTATTTTCTAAGTCAATAATTTAAATTTTAGTAACATTAAATGTTTGAAGAACTTGAAGATTTAACGGTGATTTTTTTATGATCGAATTCTAAATAATTTTCTTTCGAACATAATAATAATGAAAAGGGGTGATAGAATAGCTCATAAGCCACCATATTACGTAAATTTGAGCTGGATAAAAAGCTCATGGCTTTCGAGATATTGGCACCTTTAAAAAACTCGAGATTGTCGCTACCACCAGCTTGGGATCCTGTAATACATCTCATTAAGGAACAAGCGAGACACAGGACTGCAAAATCTTAATTTCCGAACGGTGTAAAATATCTTATCTGTTTAAAAGTAGTCCAATAGTCTCTGTTTTTTTTAAATATTATAATTAGTAATGAGGTAGCCTGGGAGTTTTTCTTTGCAGCGTTTCTTTTCTCCTCAGTACGCCTCATTTGTGAAATGTGTTTGGTAAATTATCAAAATAAAATAATTAAGCCCTTCTGGCACACGTGTAACTGTCTTTACGGCTTGGGCCCATCTGGCATGTGTGTACACCATTATTTGTTTTTTCAAAAATGGGTAGTTTGCTCAAATTGTAACTTCGACAGAGTAAAATATATCTTTTCTCAGTCGACCTAAAGCTGAAAGCTGAAAAGCCTCCGAAACGTCGGGAACTAAAATGAGATAATATACTCGATATAATCCGTTAAATTGTTTTATTTCAACTCCAGACTTATGTTTTTTACTTTAAATTATTCTTTTTTACTATTTTTACCGACAAAGCATCAGGACATATAATAAAGTTTAAATTACATTCGATAGGATATGTTTTAGGTAACATCCTGCAAAAAACGGATTTACAAAAGACTTAAATTTGCAGTGGTGGCAATGGACATAGTGACGCAGGGTATCAAAAGTCACGAGTTTTTTTAAAAGTGCCAGTATCTCGAAAACCATGTTTTTTTATTAAGGTCAATTTTACTTAATATGGTAGCTTAGCTGTTCTATCACCACTCTTCATTTTGACGATGGTTTTAAAGACAACCTGTAGATATTTTATATACGTATTGTAAAAATAAAACGATGTTTAAATAACTCAACTTGTACATTTTATATCAATTTTTAATTTGACTGTAACTGACTATCATGGGTGTAGTTTTTAAGCGTAAAATAAATACAGGCCGCTTTCTGTCAACAGCGTCGGATATCGGTATTATTATAGTTTTGAATTTGATTTTTGGCTGCGAACGTGAACATTTTAGCCGTAATACATGATTCTACCACCTGCGACGAGAAAGTTGGAATTTTCTGAAACATTTTTTAAGGTTTTCTGTGAGAATAGAGTTTTAGCTCAATTTAATTCAACGTATTGTGACGCCTGTGTACCTACTCGTAATGCCAATTTTGGTGCTGTGCTTATACTCGTGGAAGTATACGACGACACCCTGATCGCCTTTTTCCCAGTGCAGGGCTGATTTCTTTTACCGCCTATCGTTCACGGGTAAGTTTTTCGCATATATTATTTTCATCGGTTGAAATAGTTTTCTTGGTCAGATTCTAGTAGTAGTTTATTTGCGTTACCAAAGCTGTCCTTTTCTTTCAGTTCACCCTTTACCCCTCATCCTCTACCCTCTACTGCCATCCACGGTCCACTGCTGTTCATGGTATAAGCCGGGAGATTGTATGCCCGTCAGCTTGCCGGCGTGCGTCTTCCCGGAGCGCTGCTCACGTGACCCAGCTCACCCCGCTTCAACATCTGATCGTCGGAGGTGGCCGAACATTTACTGGATCGCTTTCTAATATTTTCTTTTATAAATGACTTAGGTACTCCGTGTATAGTGACACGTCTGGTCGACGGTTTTCTCATTAGTTGTGAACCGATTTGATCTTATTTTCAAAATCCTCCTGTCGCTCTGTTATTTTCCGTAGATTATTTGGACGTACTGTTTGGTCACCCGGCGCGGACCATTCCCGCCATCACCTAAACACAACCATAACTCTTACCCGATCAGTTACTCATTGTGGTACTGGGATAAATCTCGCTCAGTGCACTTGCACAATTAGTACACAATTCATTCGCGTTATTTTTATGATATGTCAGGAGACAACTTGGTGATCCTGGGCACGCAAACCCGTAATTTTGGTCGCGAGTTCAGACAGTTTTATTTATGTTCTATTTTATCCTTGCGTGTTAGCCTGGAAGACAATACGCCCTTTTCAATAAATGTGTCAATATTGTGTTTATTTATTTTTTTACAAATTAAGACCACGAAGCTTTGAATTTTACGTTTACACTCGGCGTAACTTAGCCGAGCTAGCGGCGAGTATAAATAAGAATTTGCCGCAGTATATACCACTTGTATACTACATTTCTTTCTTTATTTTACACATTTCCAAAAAATAACTAGCGGACATGAGGGGAGGAAGACTTGATTCTAACACAAGTTAGCACTCAATATTTATCAAATAAATCCCTTAACCGAAAAACCGATTTGCACAAATGCGCATTAATTTCGAAAAATCTATCCAACAACACACATAGTTGAAAAAGTTGGGAAAAATCCCGTTTTTTTCCAAACAATTGGTATTTTGCGGATTTTGTAGAAAATCAATGACATTTTCTACTTTTACTTTTCCAAAAAAAACATCGATCAAAACCGAAAAAAAAACGTATGTAGTTTTCAATTTGAACATTGAAATTTATTTTGTAAAGTACTTCTTTAAAGCTTATATTATTAAAGAACAATGGTATTTTTATGAATATTATTACATTACCTACCTAAAAAAACGAAACATGACAAAGATTTTCTGTGGATGAAATTCAAAGTAAAAAGAGTAGATTGTTTCATGCTAAAGAGGAATGCTGAATCGTTGAAATGCCATAAAAATACTATTTAAGAAATTTAAATAAAATACAAAACAAATTGTTTCGTTTGCGTTTAATGCATCACATATTTATTATTCTACGCGTCAATAGATTGTTATAAAACAACTCTGTATCTGTGAAATTACGTCATATTTGCATGAAACGTACAGGCCCTGACTATAAATAATATTACATTATTTATTGGTTAAATCAATTCTTGAAAAATACGAAGGTTTAAAGAAAAATATTAGATTTTTTCCGTATTTTTCAACGCTAACCGCACACCATGAAGTAGACGACACTGAAATCATACACTTACTTTACGTGTAAAGGACGTACCGTACTTTTTTTTCACTTTGTTGGCGTGAATCCATGTCAAATTAAAACTTTCTAGTTCAAAGACTATCTGCTAGCTCCATAAAAAGACCGCTGAAATTCCATGGCAGGCTTTAGCGCACTGTTAACAACTGTGAAGTAATTAAAAGGAGGCTTATGTTAAGTCGGTAGAAATCAAACAAAACTAGGAGCGATCGAAATAACCCAATATCTATATTGTAGGGGAGACCGAGATAGGTCGTAAAAGGGGTAGGTTAGACAACACGACTGCCGCGTACGTAAACAATACTTACTAGACATGTCGCAACTCGTCAGTTTCGGCTGCGTCGCCGCAGGAACGGGTAGTATGTTGCGTGCCCATTTCTAAATGATATACCTACCTATAACAACGTGATTTCTGGGAATTCGGGCCGTGGGGTTAGCTTTAACAAAATTATTACACGGGACAAGTTCCAACATATTGCTGCGCTATAAAAGATAAAGTTCCCAAGAAACAATTAAGCGTTGGTTGCAGGTGATTTTAAAGCTTAGAGTGCTACTATTTACATATAATGGATTCCGTTGTCACGAATAGTGCTACAATTCACTTATGAAATAATTCTAACTCTTCGAGTTGTATTAGAGCTGTAAATAACGAAGCATAATTGCCTTTACAGTTAGTGTAGTGATAGTGGCTGCTTATATACTTATGACGTTAAAGCTTGTTTCGTCCTGCAACATTAAAAGCTATTTAAAGATCTTCATAAAGTCCCTAACTGATTATTGCTGTATATCTGATATATTGTAGTTGCTTATATAACATAACGCTGTGTTTCAACTTCAGTAACGTCATTGGTACTGCAACGGAGTTAATTGAGAGTGTTATAACACCATTACTACATGCGTTGTATAACTCTTATATATAGCTTATGACTGGTATCTTAAAGGCAATGATATGTTAAATAGTTATAGCAGTTTTGTACGATCCTGATATAAAGCTTTTGGTGTATGATAAATTAGTTGTTCCTCTCTTATGTTATAGTTCATCAAGTGTCATAATTAATTTAGGTGAAGACTGTACTTTTAAGAAAAAAATTGCCATTTTTATTACTTTTTGCCAACATAACTTAAAAATGTATTTATACAAAATCACTTTTTAATAACGAAATTCCTACATTTTCTGAATTTATATTACATAAATTACGTATACAATCACTAAAACTGACGAACATTTGAGAATGAGTGTCTAAAAACTATTTTAGGTCATTAGCACTTTTGTTTTATTTCCTTTTTTTCCTCAAAATCCTTATTTTTTTGGAGGCGCGTCAAAATTGAGATGAGAAACATAATACACATTCACATTAAAATTGCAAGCGTACTAATAATTAACTTTAAACTTCAACACTACTATTACTCAATCAACAATATTTACATTTCTTGATGAAGATATAAATGTTGCAATATGTCCACAGATAATCGAGGCACTTCAACTTCATTTCACAATCAATAACTCAATGAATGTATATAATTTGACCACTTTAAAGCTTTTACTATCTGCGTTTGACAACAAAAACGCTAGTGCAAAATTTTGCGCCAAAATCGAAGATATAAAGGTGTTATTACACCTTATAACTATCTTATAAGATATAAGCTAACTCCAAAATACCTAAGCAGAACCGATATACAGATCTACTACAGCTTGTCTTAACGCTACAATGTTTGTTGGGTCGATATCACTATAATGGTGATGACCAATGATTTAATTCAAAGAAAACGTTTATTGAAGTTTAAGAAGCTAAAGTTTCATGACTTTATCAAGGTTCATGAAAATGACCGTTGGTTAATATTTTGTATTGTAGTAAGAATACTTTTAGCCCTTCAGCTGTGGGAAATGAATATAACAGTTTATGTGAGTTTTTTTGAACAACCGTTATTGTTCAGTAATTATAACCAATTATTTTTATAACGCTTTATTTGAAGTCTTATAAATTACGAATTACATGACTTGAAATCACGTCTCTAACGCAAAAGCTGGAATTGCCAAGGAAGTTAGTTTCAAAATTGTCGGAACCAGCCTCGGCCATCGCAGATATACCTAGCCTAGTTTTTGATCAATGGAGTGCAACCCATAGTAAAATATGCGACATGCTAATTGGTTTCTTGCATACAATTTAGATGGCAAAATAACTAAAAAGTAATAGCCTATAATGGCAGACGATAATCGCTTGGCTGTCTTAAGATGCTGAGAGCACGTAGCTCTCAGCATTGCATGATGGTAACAAAAAAATAAACTAGATGGCGTTGTTATCAAAACAAACAAAGAATTTAATGCTTTGTTTGTTGATATGTAAGTCTCACAAGCACTAAAATTGTTCTGCGATAGAATAATCTACTACATGGATGAAATATAATTACTATTAAAAAAAAGCTTCCACTGAAATTAAAATGGCACCTGTAATTAACTTTTGGAACACGCTTTTATTTTAACCGATTTCCAGAAAAAGGCGGAGGTTTTCAACTCGTCGGAATGTTTTTTTTTAAGTAAGGTTGTTTTAAAATTTATCTTTCAAGCGTATTGTTACTATCGTAACAGAACAGAGTCTGTTCTGCAACAAGAACTCATTGGAAATATACCGCCATTTACACATTGTTTCTTCATGAAACTACGATGTTTTTAAACATACTTAACTTCATCCACACTTCAATAACATATGCGATGACATGAATATTACGGCACTATACTTTAATGAAAATAATATAATAAGCAAGGTGGAACTTTAGAATACCCTCCTTTGGAAAGTACTCTACTTTAGATGCAAATTTCCGTAAAAAGTTGCGTTGCTAGTTGTTTGAAAGTCAACAAGGATGAAAATCTATTATATTATCATATAATATGAAGAGATAGTCAGTTGATACATAGACTAGGCTGAAATAAAATAATCATTGTTAGTGCCTGGATCTTTGCCTGAATATTGACTATGAATACCTACACTTATAGCAATCGAAATACTGATTCAATATTAGTATGGTTATTCAATTATATAGTTATTACAAGAAAATTTACAATTGACTGTGTGTATTCATAAAAGGTAAGATAAAAGAAAAATAATCACAAGTTCTCTTATAATGTTTTTTTTTTAATTACAACCAATTAATAACTATCTATACTTACAACTAGAAAAAATACAACTCCAAAATAAAATAAAAAAAATTACTTTATTTCTTACACAATATTTATTAAAGGTAAATAAATCAATTTATTAATCTATAATATAAGTAAAATCTCTTCTTAATATTTTGTTGAGGGTATAGCTTAAATATTCATTTCCTAAATTGGAAAGAGGATTGAAGCTTCCCTTCAACAAGACAGTATTATGAGCGAATACAATTAATTACAAATCTGAGACTAGTTATTATTGCAGGCGAACGCACTCTAACATTTACCTTTTACTGTTTTACTAACTTATCATTTCTTAACAATTCAAAGACTGAGTGATGAAAAAAATATCGTAAAATACTGTCACAAACTAGCGTATATGCAAAAAAAATGTTGAGTCCTGTTTTGTAGTATAAAAATGTAGTTATTTACTATCATAGTATAGAAAAATATAAAAATAAAATATACTTAACGCAATGACGCCCTGTTTAACTACTAATAAACTTCAGTGTAACCCTATCTCCACTTACTTCTGTCCTTAATTGGTATAGCCACAGGTTTTCAATGGGATTTAAATCTGATGATCTAGCAGGCCACGAAATGATATTTATATTATAACGCCGGCGAAAACACTCACTCACAATTTGGGGACGATGTATAAGACAATTATCCTGCACAAATGATATTATGGGTAATTCTTCCTCCGGATACACATTTCGAATCATGGTCTCCTCCAGCACATTGACGTTATCAGCAATTAGCCCGACTGGGCACTCTGACGAGTTCTCCCGGGTCAGCCCCGCTCATCCAACCCCACATATTAACTGTAATGCGACCAGATTGCACATTGGGCACTACATGATCGTTATTATAACGCGTATTATTTCGACGCCACAAGCTAAAACGTCCGTGTTGACTAGTGAAACGTTTTTTCGTCAGTGAAAATGACATTACTTCAATCAGCATTTAAGTATTCTCGAGCAAACTTTAGTCTCGCTTCTTTGAGCTGTGGAGTCAGCAAGGGTTTGACTGCATGCTTTTGAGGATATAAACCCTCACTGTGTGGAGAACACGGCGAACAGTGTCCACGCCTATGTTAAATAAACGGGTGTAATGGGTTGTTGGTGGAAAACCATTTTCTTCATATTCCTGGACCATGCTCTGACGCCGCTGTGCGCTTATAAGTCGAGGTCTACCGATCCTTTGGCGGTGCAGATCCTATATGATCCTTCCTCTGTGAATTGTCGCACCCATAACACAACTTTTTTTATTTTGTTACAATTTTCAGAAATGTATAATCGTTATTAAATTAGCATACAGATATAACTAGTATAAATAAATCTGGGAAGAAATGTAAACAATAATACTTACGCTTACACCGGTTTCTGTGGCAATTTCTGTCAAATTTTTGCCTTGACTATGCAAAGTAATTATTTGTAACATTGTGGCTAAGTTAATATTGCAACGAAAACCCATTATTACAAAATAAAAGAATTAAATACATACTAAAACTCAATCAAAAATACAATCAAACGGACGGCAGCCGCAAGAGAACGAACGAACAGTTTCTTTGTATAAAAACTATTACGGTATATTCATAATCTTAAGTCTACCCTCTAATTATGTGCGGTTACTTTTATATAATTGTTGCAGTATTCAAGAACTATTCAACATGTGACTTAACTATAAATATTAAATAAAAAGTATTAAAAATTAATTAAAAAAAAAAACTATTAACACTAAACGCATGCCTTGCAAAGGTAGGTGATTAGTGATTACAAAAACGGTTATAAATTTCATCCATGTCGAATATGGCTTGATGGCTAAGGGGTTTAATGACTTGATCTATACGACGAATGTTCCGGGTTCAAATCCTCTCGAACACGGTATAGGAAAAAAGCGTTTTTGTATTTTGTTGTTGTAAATTTTGAATTAGCAAAATCATCGATGGCTTTGGTTTGATATATGACGGTGAATCTAAGTAATATTTAATTGAAGGTGCATTAAAAAATACTGGATTCTGAAAATATGTTCCATAATGTAAATTGAATATTTGAGTGACTTGCCGTGTGTGTTTGGCAATCGTAAGTTCAACCAAGATTTTTTATTTTTATTTTGATGTTATCAACGCCATTGAGTAAGATTTTATGAAACCAATGTCGTTACCGGATAGATGGCGTCTCGTTTCGCTGCAAAGCAAACTTTCGGACAAATGTCCATGCAATTATGCTGTCCAGTGTACGCATACAATAGGGATGATGACTAAATTTTAAAAATTAGTCCGTCTTGTAGATTAATAAAAAAATATTGGACATGTATTTTTTCTTTATTAACTTAATCAAAACATTGAGTCAAAATGTCGCGTGACGTCACTTAAGTACAAATTTTACTTAGGAGTGACGTCACGAGCCCCCACTTCTACACTTTTGTGCGATTTATCTGAATATTTATTTATTATTTTGAAAAAGCAAAAAACACGTGTCCAATATTTTTGTATTATCTAACTGAGAGACTAATTAGAATTTTGATGTTCATACCCGTCATCGTGCCTATTATTAGGTAAATTTATATCTATTAAAAGTGTAAATTGGCAGGGAAACATATTGGACATAAAAAAATGTTCCGCGCCAGTTCCATACAAAACAACGCACTACAGAAGGAAAAAATACGATATGAAAAAGTGTACTAGTAAAAGAGCATATCTCCATGGCACTTACCTCCTTTTGTTGAGAATCGCCGTTTTTCGGCAGTAACTCAAAACAGTATATCCGATCATATTGAGAACAATTTTCGCTGAAAGTATTCATTAAACTATATTTTTGTGATTTTTTCATAGTTTTTGACATAAGGTTAAGAAAATAAAGGGGAAAGGGACACAATTTATGCAAATTTAGGAGCGATTATTTCCGAAAAAATCTACAAATTAAAAAAAAAACGAAACATCAAAATTACTGTAAAAGTACTATCATAATAATATGTATGGAGTGCCCCCTCTAGAAATAATATTTAACTGTAAAACTCAGTAGCGGCCTACACAATACACCAATGCTCCTAATTTCTCTAATTGAACATATTTAGTCGTTTTTGAGTAAAATGCCTGTGGCATACAGACGGACGGCATGACGAAACTATAAGGGTTCCGTAATACTTTCTTCGTTTCCGCGATTATTACTCATTAAAATGGAATTTGCCGGAAAACAATTACACGGATTATATCGAGTATAATATTTCATTTGAGTTCCCGAAGTTTCGGAAGCTCTCCATTGTCACGGGTTGACTGAGAAAAGATATATTTTCCTCTATCAAAGTTACAATATGTGCAAACTACCTACTAGTACCCACTAATATCTTCCCAGAATGCTACGCGAGGCTATTGAGATTAAAAAGTATCCTAATTTCAATAGAGAAGATGGGTTGTCGCTACCATCAGCTTGGGATCCTGTAATACATCTCATCAAGGAACAAACAAGACACAGGACTGCAAACTGGTGTAAAAATATCTTATCTCTTAAAAGTAGTTTAGTAGTCTTTTGTTTTTAAAATATTATAATTAGTAATGAGGTAGCCTGGAAGTATTTCTTTGCAGCGTTTCTTTTCTCTTCAGTACGCCTTATTTGTGAAATGCTGCTGGTAAATTATTAAAATAAATAAATTAAGCCTATCTGCCACATGTCTTTCTGTCTTTACAGATTAGGCCCATCTGGCATGTATGTACCTTTATTTATTTTCTCAAAGCGTGTAGTTTGCACAAATTGTCACTTTGGCACAGGAAAATATATCTTTTCTCAGTCAACCCGTGACCATGGAAAGCTGAAAAGCTTCCGAAACGTCGGGAACTCAAATGACATAATATACGAGATATAATCCATTAAATTGTTTTATTTATATAATTCCGTTTTTGCCATTTTGGCTACGGGATTCTAGAAACTAGAGCAGACCATAGAGCGGGCTCGTTCCTTAATTCCAAGGATCAGCATTGGCATCCAGCGGCGTAATGTGGGCATCCTACCGCAGATAGACCACAGTTAGTCCGTACAGGCTAATCATTAAGTTTGTTTAATTTTTTAATGTTTTGTATCAGTTTTTATTTTATTTTCTCGCAGTCTAAGTGAAAATCAGAATGTTCACTCAGACATATTTGTCCTCGCTCACTTCGTCCTCGCTCAGCTCGTCAAAATAGACTCTTCGTGTCATAATGGCTTATTTTAGCCCCTTGTCACACAATTTACTATTATTGTGTCAATTGACAGGTGTGTACTTTTTTATTTATAAGCGCAACCATTTGAATCCCAGACTGATCCATTTAGATTGTAAAACTTTGTATATGCAAAAATATAGCGGTGCAAAGTTTCTTCGAGCTTTCATTTATTTGAGTCAACGACCCAGATTACACATAAGTTACTCTTTCCGGTCGACGTCGTCATTGCGTGATTTTAAAGTAAACAATTTGTTTTACGGCGAATATGCCGACGGTATTTCTAAATACCTAACAAAAATATTTTTCACATAATCTTCCACTGTGTGTATTTACTTTATAAGATACTAGAAAGTGCCCGCCACTTCGTTTGCGGAGGAGAAATAAAATCAAAACCGTATTCTTTACTTCAGCGTAGTTGGCTAAAGTATCCATAACCATGTATGGATCTACCCGGGTACCAAAATTAGTAATAATTTTAGGTTTTACATAACGCTTCTGCTAAGTTCCTCTGTCTGCTCTGTAAGCTAACAATTTATGAACAATGACTGGATATTATGTATGCAATCTTTAAAATTTTGCTGGATCTTAAATTGTTCTCATTGTTTTGCGCAGGGAAAGTCCCGCTTTTTAGGGTTCCGTAGCCAAAATGACAAAAACAGAACCCCTTTAGTTTCTTCATCTCCGTCCGTCCGTCTGTCCATATGTCACAGGCATTTTACTTAAAAACTACAAGATTCATGAAATTTGGAGAATAGGTGTCTTGTACTTATAAGCTAAAAAAAATAGTGAAAAGCAAATAAAAAAATATATAAGGGGGCACTCCATAAGTACTTACATGTAACTGAAACTGTTTTTTTTATTGCAGCAAACATCAATGTGTCACATATTTCGACATTTCTTTGACAAACACTTGGGGGTTTCTCAGTTGTTTTTTTGTGTCAGGGAATATTCTCGGAAATAATCGCTCCGAAAGTGGCATAAACTGAGAAACTGCTTTTTCGTAGACGGTAAAAATAGCGTTCAGTACGCGGGCGAATCCGCGGGCATAAGCAAGTTATTTCATATAATCTGGATTGCACTTCTCTTCCGGCATACTTCCATATCTCCGCATATATTCCATCAATCCCCGAGGCCTTATTATTTTTTGAAAACTTAACTGACAAACATTAATTCTAGAAATAGTTTAAGATGTGATCGGATAAATTTACATGCTTCATGAATATATAGCGAAAGCAAGGTTAGTATTTGAAGGTTTGTGAACAGAGGTTTGCATGAGTTACGTGATGATACTTCACAGATGGCTCGCAAACATTTTTTGTGACTAACATACACTCTGTTTTGTCGCATGCGTTACCGCATAGCAACAACCCATATCTTAAAACTGAGGCTCCATTATATTTAAATTGTTAATCTTCTAAGAACGTAAACAAATCGATTAATTTTAGTACTACATACTCCCACGATGTGTGGCTTCCAGTTGCAGTTTTTGTTCAACATTATGCCTAAAAATGTAGTGTTTGCAGTTTCTGCTATCTAGATCTTTATATTTTACATTAACGTACGCGTCCACTCGATCCTTACGATTTCAAAACTGAATATATTTCCTTTTTTTTAAATTCGATTGTAAACGATTGATTTCCAGACAAATAATTAAGTCATTTATGGTATTGTTTATGTCAAAATTGTATAAGTCAATTTCAATACAATTAATAATTTTAGGTATGTTATCGGCAAATAGTATAAATGGATCTCTAGTGACCGTGGGCAAATCATTGATGTACTTACAGTAAGTATAAAAAGGGGCCCAATATGCTACCCTGAGTTAGCCCGGTTTTTTTATAATTTTTTTCATTTTTAAAAAAAGTAGCAGTAATATTTCTAGATCTTAGTTCCGCATTTGATATGGTGGATTATGAAATTCTCATGAGAAAACTATTTTTTTACGGAATTAGGGGTCAGTCCTATCGCCTTCTGCAGAGTTACCTCAATAATAGATACCAATTTGTGGAGTTAAAGAGTTATGATAATAATACTGTTTTTTTTTTTGTGAGATCGGAGTACGTAAAGGTAAACAGAGGAATTCCACAGGGCTCTATTTCGGGTCCTATTTTGTTTATTCTTTATACAAACGACCTGATCGATTTTATTTGTGAAACAATTACTGATTGCCAATTAACAGTTTTTGCCGATGACACTAGTGCTGTGGTTGCAGATAGTTTGTCTGAACTATGCAGTTCAGGTGACTAATGCATTGATAGCTTTTCATCATTGGTTCCATATAAACAATTTACAGTTAAACACAGACAAAACAAAATTAATGTTATTTAAACCTAACACCAAAAAAACGGATGAGCTTGTTGTGATAATTAATAGCGCTTCAATAGAAATATTTGATAGTGTTAAATTTTTCGGTGTACCTATTGACGCAAGACTAAACTGGAAAGAGGAACTTGAAGTCGTAGAACACTCCATTTCTTCGGCTTGTTATGCTTTGAAAAGCCTTAGGGACGAGATCTCTATTGAACAGCTTAAGACTGTTTATTATGCGTTATTAGAGTCTAAGTTACGTTATAGTGTTAAGCTCTGGGGTCATTGTTTTAAGTATAACGTCAATAGAGCCTTTGTCGTTCAAAAAATGGCAATACGGACTATCATGTGTATTCCCCAGTGGATTTCTTATCGAAGCTATTTTACAGAATTGGGCTTACTGACAGTCCCTTGCCTGTACGTCTTTGTGTTGCTTACTGATTTTGTTAAAACGCTGTCAAAGCACGAGTCATTTGATGAACAAAAATTGCGCCTACAAACGCGAACAAATAATGTCAAGCAAAGCTTTTTCCCGAAACTCGTCGCCGTCAAAGTTGCTCAGCACTCTGCTAAATATCGAGCTGTAAATTTATTTAGCAAACATCCCACCGAATTAAAAGTTATTACTAGTCATAAGTTGTTTAGTAGGAAATTAACGATATTTTTATTGAGAGGGTTTTTCTACAGTATTGAGGAAATCTTCATCAAAAATAACTAGTATTATTAAGTTTGTGATATGTAGTTGAGTACTAATTAAATAGTCTATATATAGCGATTAAGCTAACTTTGTCACATTTTATTTATTGTAAGTTCATTTTATTGTATTTCAAACACAATCTCTGTACTGTTTCTGAATAAAAATCATATCATATCATATAATTTATAACTAGGTAGCATCAATGCAATGGTAGCATAATCGAAACATAGGACTGATACGAGTACGAGTATTGAGGAAATCTTCATCAAAAATAACTAGTATTATTAAGTTTGTGATATGTAGTTGAGTACTAATTAAATAGTCTATATATAGCGATTAAGCTAACTTTGTCACATTTTATTTATTGTAAGTTCATTTTATTGTATTTCAAACACAATCTCTGTACTGTTTTTGAATAAAAATCATATCATATCATATAATTTATAACTAGGTAGCATCAATGCAATGGTAGCATAATCGAAACATAGGACTGATACGAGTACAATGGTTGCAATAGTTACATAATCTATCTTCTATGGTTTTTTAAAGTAGAATAGAATAGAATACAATAGAATAGAATACTATACTATACTATACTTTATTGTTTAACTGTGTCAATACATGGGTTGGAAAATTATTTCATTCTGGTTTCAACAGCTACCCATTCCAAGTGTACAATATATTATTTATCTTACATCTAAACAGACAATTTTAATTTATATTTTTACAGTTTTGACATTGTGTTTAGATACTATAATATTCATTAAGATCATAGAAAGCTTTTTCTATCAGCCATTCTTTTAGCCTGCATTTGAAAGCTATCCCTTCCAGAGCTTTTAAGTCGACAAGGAGATGGTTAAATATACAAATCGCCATTATAAAAGTACTCTTTTTATAAATAGAGTTTTTAACTTTAGGTAGTTTTAAATTATATTTATAATGCGTTCTTGAATTATTCTTTAGTGAAGACTTTGTTGTAGAATACATTGATTGATTTTTGACGATTAAATACAGCTCTAAAATGTAAATGCCGGTTAACGTTACAAAACGTTTCTCTCGAAAGACGTGACGGAGCGAGTCTTCCGTGCGCATCCGGTATACAGCCCTTAAACATTTCTTCTGTAATCTAAAAATCTTGTATACTTCGACAGAATTGCCCCAGTAGATCACACCGTAAGTAAGTAGTGGGTAAACGCTTACATAATAAGCATTTCGTACCACAGTTTCAAAACATGCTTCCGACAGAATTGAAAGAGCATAACAACTACTAGAGAGCTTCTTGTTTAAATGTTCAATGTGAGACTTCCAGTTTAAATGACAATCTATTTTGATCCCAAGAAAGTTAGCGCTAGTGACCTCTTCTATGGAAGTACCTGCTTATGATATAGTAAGCGATAAAGGATCAGTTTTGTAGTTTCTGAATTGTATAAGCTTAGTTTTACTTAAGTTTACTTTAACATTTAGTCTTTGAAGCCATTGCATAATTTTGCTTAGAGCATAGTTAATGTCATTTTCTATATTTATATTTTGTTTGTCGCTCGAAAATAATACAGTGGCATCATCAGCAAACATCGCGCATGGTTCACGAATTTGCAAAAGAAGTTCGTTTAAGTAGATGAGGAACAGGAGAGGTCCAAGGACACTCCCCTGCGGCATGCCCAGTACGACCTATTCATAGCACGACTGTATGTGCTCAATAGTTTTGTTTTGACTATTGTAGGTTCCAATAAGTACGGCTTATTGTCTGTCACACAAGTAACTTTTGAACAACTGTATATACATTCCCTCTTATTCCAATGCGTTCCGGCTGCTGCAATGTACCACACAATCAAAAGCCTTTGACATATCAAGTAAGAGAGAAAAATACATCCTTTTTTCATTCATGTTGTCCCAAATTTGTTTAAAAATCCTAAATACAGCTAATGCCGTAGTATGTAGGTAATATGATTTAACTATTGAGTGACAACACACAGCCTAAACTGCTGTCTTCTTTGTAGGTGATTTACAAGTCGCGACGAAATATGAAATATTTCAGACAGCTAAGCGTCTGTTTATTGGAATCGTCATGAGATATAGTTTTTCTCGAACATGCAATGAAATATTGGCGATGTTTTCCTTATAGCTAGGCCCAGAAGCCTCATAGTTCGGTTGCAGTGTGACGAGAGGTGCATAAATGATATTGCATACAAAATTAAAGGCCTGCAAAGTGATCTTCTTTCGTTTCAATTCTCTGTATATTTAAAAAATGTATTTATTTGAATTTCCTTTGATTAAATTGTTGATTTTATTATTTGTATTTCAATGGATGTTTGCGAAATGCATTATATATACCTCGGCGTGAATATGGATAGGCTGGCCTAGTACCCATATTCTATATAGTCCCTATCTACTTGACTGGCAATGTCTATTTTCTCAGCCGCTGCAGTAATGTACTATTACGTAACGAATAACTAAAAAGCGTGAAAAATTAAAAACGACTCAAAAAAGTTACTCATTAAAATAAAACAATTTATCGGATTATATCGCGTATATTATCTCATTTTAGTTCCCGACGTTTCGGAAGCTTTCCAGCTTTCCATGGTCACGGGTGGACTGAGAAAAGATGTATTTTCCTCTGTCAAAGTTACAATTTGTGCAAACTACCCATTTTTTGAAAAAACACAAGTAAAGGTTAGCCTGGGAGATTTTATTTGCAGCGTTTCTTTTCTCCTCAGTACGCCTCATTTGTGAAATGCTGCTTGGTAAATTATTAGAATAAAATAATTAAGCCCTTCTGGCACATGTGTAACTGTTTTTACAGCTTAGGCCCATCTGGCATGTATGTACACCTTTATTTGTGTTTTTTCAAAAAATGGGTAGTTTGCACAAATTTGACACAGGAAAGTACATCTTTTCTCAGTCCACCCGTGACCATGGAAAGCTGGAAAGCTTCCGAAACGTCGGGAACTAAAATGAGATAATATACGCGATATAATCCGTTAAATTGTTTTATTTCAATGACTCAAAAAAGTACAAAGAAGTAAAAAATAACTCCGTAATATTAGTTGCTTCAATGTGCTTACAAGGAACCTTTTGTCAACACAATATATATAATGAAAGCAGAATGAAAGTTAATATGGAGTCAGTGCCAACCGTGTAACAAGTTAGTAATATCGTAAATTTTAATAATTTGAAATTTCTTTAGATGGAACCGAAGCAAAAATAATATGAATTGTATTTATGGAGTAATCGTTGAAACAAGATTATTTATAAGAAAATTTAAGAAAGTAAGTAATAAAGTTTTTTTTCTATATTAGCGCATTTTGCTAACAAAAAAAATTATATTACTTGACTAACACCTATGTTACCTTTTACACTTACTATTTAGCCTTTCTATCTATCGGTAGTTACAGGATAAACTTAGTAAGCTGGCGTTTCAATCAGGAGCAGATTTAATCCCATTGTTTGAGGTAGTGACGTTCTCCTACTAACTGTGCTACTTGTGCTGGCTTTGTTTATCCACGAACTAGACAAACGCAGAGAACTTCAGTAACTTTATATATCGGTTTGTAACATAAGGAAGTTCACACTTCGCCTTGCCAGTATGGAACTGCACAAACGAAATGAAACGGTTGCTTGAGTGATTTACAGTCAACACTCATTCCGATTATTTTATATATGTATGTAATCACTTTATTGCTCATAAACTAATACAAAAAAATAGATATTTACAAAACATGGATTTTATAGTGTATAGTAAGTTTTTAGACAAAGAAATATCTATTTTGTCTGCTTATTGCCTACTATAAACGAAGTGAAACGGCTAACATTTTTTTTTGCTTCAGTGTTCTCGGGTAGTAAGTATTTCATAACCTTTTTCGAATACCTATCTAGTACCAAAAGTAATTGAAATCCATCCAGCTGTTGTAACTTGATGTGTGACGTTCGCCGAATAGTTTTTCGTGTGTTCGTATGTGTTTATGGGTTTTACGGCTTCATCTGGTCGAAACAGCTGGATCCATTTAAACTATTTTTGCAGCACGGGTAGATAGTTGAGCTTCCACATAATTATGATTAAAAAATATGTTTTATTCGACTATGCAAATAAATAAATGTTATGATTTTTTCTTCTCGTTGAATTAAGTAGAGGGTACATACATCCGATTATACAAAAAAAATGTTTTGAGATTATTATTCAGTACCCTTTTTTAGGGTTCCGTAGCCAAAATGGCAAAACCGGAACCCTTATAGTTTCGTCATGTCCATCCGTCCGTCCGTCCGTCCGTCCGTATGTCACAGGCATTTTACTCATAAACTACTTATACTCGTATATAATACATAAGTAGTTACTAAATATAATATACTGATGAAATTTGGAGTATAGGTGTCTTGTGTAAGCCGCTACTTAGAGGGGGCACTCCACTCCAAACATGTAACCGAAACTGAAAAAAAAATCAGCAAATATTAATGTGTGGCACATCATTCGACAAATCTTCAAAAAAAAATTGGATGTTTCTAAAAATATTTTTTGATTGAGTGAATATTTTCGGAATTATTCGCTCCGAAAGTAGCAAAAATTGTGTCCCCCCCCCCCCTCTATTTTCTAAACGGTATGTTCAAAAAATATGTAAATATTATAAATATAAAGCTTAATAAATACTTCCAACGAAAATTGTTTTCATCATGATCGGACATACCGTTTTTTAGTTATTGCCAAAAAACTGCGCTTCTCAGCAAAAGGACGTAAGTGCCGGGAAGATACGCTTTTTTGTTAGCGTTTCTTTTTTTCATATCGTATTTTATTCATCTGTAAGTAGTGCATTTTTTTGTATAAACGGCTATGGAAACCTACATTGAGCATGGTCCGACATGCTCTTGGCCGGTTTTTAATAGTTTGTTACAATTTTTATAATACTAGAAGATGCCCGCAACTTCGTCCGCGGAGGAGAAAAAGTCATAACCCCTCGTTTTTTCTTCAGCGTAGTTGGGTAAAAAGTATCCTATAACCATCTGGAGATACCCAGCTACCCGTGTAAGGAAAATTGTTGAAATCTGTTTAGCCGATTTTACGTGATGAAGCCGCAACGACACATACAAACATACACAAAAAACAAAGAAAATCATTTTAGTGACCTCCGAATAGTCCGTTACAATATATTTTTTTGAAATATCTTCAATGTACAGACATTTAATTTTTACAACTTTATAATAGTATAGATAAATATGCCGATTATTATGTCGATGAGGTACATGTACAGTCAGCTGCAAAACAAAGATATACAAGATTATTCCGTTCAAAAATATCTTCGATTATAACCCAGAGGTTTATTACGTTTCAATATAGTTGAGAGAAGATATTTCTGAACGGACTACTCGTAATCGTGTGTAAACCTTTACAGCTACGAGTAATAGTGAATAAGCATGAATTCTTATTTTTGCTTTATTAAAATGCCATTCATGTATTAAACGGTAGAGAGATCTCTTTCTAGCAAAACAAAATTTAATTTGGAGTTTATATTACCGTAGTACTATGACGTAAAAGTACATGTCGGATCTCTCTATCAAATTGCTGTTTAATTAGTAGTTTTAAATGCCTATATCATTTGTATTTCTTGGCCAATTTCAATTTTAATTTAACTTTTTAAATCGATTTGCGGTATTTTAATATTTCGTTAACAAAAGCGATACTAAATTTTTTGCATGATCTTATTAGTAACAAACGAAATTATTGCACATGTTTATTACACTTCTAAAACAAAAACAACGTGAGCAGTGATGTGATGTATTGTTTGATGGAACCTACACGGATGCTCGGCGTGACTCGTGTCAGATCGTACTCGTACCTCTTTGATTAATGTTCCTGCAACGTTTCTGTGGACACATCATAGTTGTTATACCTACGAGGATATTGGTACGCCATAATTTGCAACGTGACTGAGCGAAACTGTCAGACCAATATTTTAAGTAAATGCGGTTTTACGATTACCGTTCGTCAACAAGTTCATAATCGTACTCTTATAATAAAAATGTATTAATATGTATACAACGTAAAATATTTGATTATCAACAAAACAGCTTACACTATAATAAAGTTGCAATAATGATATATATCTGTTCCTAAAAGACATTTTAAAAATAATAATAATACGTTGTAAAATAAAGACAACATAAAAAAGTAATTCAAATCGTTAAATCAATTTCTACGAAACCAATATATATAAGAGTTGCTCGTCTAAAATAGCAGGGTCTAGTCCAAAACTATTAAGAAATGTTTATCTGTATATGTGGTTTTGCAGTTTCATCGTTTGACTATTAGGACGAAGCTTAATAACAAAGCGATCTGCCCTTACTCAAAAAGTGTATTCGCCAACATTCATTAAAATTTTGAAAGATCCATCCGAGGACACCCCATATCATGGGGCAACCAAGAAAAAATTAAACATTTTACATGTAGATTTTACGTTTTTCATTCAAGAGAATTTATTTCCACTGTCAGCGTGACTAATTCATATTATTTATAGAATAAGCCTTCTGACTAGATCGAATTCAAACGTAAATCAAACCAAAGATCAATTATCATTTTGCTATCAATTATCTTTGTCTTGTACATCCCGGTTTTTGGAGGCTTGCGCGCTGATATATGGATCCAACAAGTAAAGGCCCTTTCGAGAAGTTTGCTGTGGCTGTACTCCTGATCCTGACGGGACCCCGTTCCTGAATATACTCATATATATGACAAGATACGGCCTTAAGCAGGTCCCAGCAGGTAGAGAAAAAGGCCATGGATTGTAGTTTGGATATATTTTTCGTTGTAGTGCATTTTCTATCAATTATTATTGCCTACAGTGCAGGAGTATAAGCATGTTAACTAACCAGGTTTGACATATTATTTCATATTGTTAAATGACGGTAAGTCGTAGGCGTACAACTGCCTTATGAAAGAACATTCATGGCTCTTTGCAGTTTTGGCAGTTTCGTATAAACTGACCTCCGTACTTTTTCTGGGTTAGGTCAAATAATTAGTAACTCGTTATACACCCGGTAGTTGATGAATGGCGATCTCGAGAAGGGAGGGTAACCTCGCATAAACGGAATCCGTTAGTCTCAGGTCGACTTTTCAATGTCCGTGTTTAAAAGAGTAAAATAGCGCTTTTGTGGATAAAGCCTAATATTGCAACATCTATAACGTTGGAAAAAAGGTATGTGTGTTCTGTACCTACATAAGACGTCGTTTATACGTAACGAAAAATAAGAAGCTACTTGTATTCGAGTACCTATGATAACTAGATATGTTTATAATGATAAGCCCGATTTCAAACTATTTAATCCTAGAAGTGACGGACCGGTAATGAAAAATATGACTTGCAGCCTTGACTGAATTGCAGCCCGACAAAAGTGAAGGTGACTAATAGACGGGTTATAGAAACAAATTATATTGTTAACTAAAAGTCCACGAGAATGGTTGCATTTATAAACGGTTTTTAGGCTTTCGTATCAAAAAAGAGAAAACAAGAACCCTTACGTTGCGACTCTGTCTGTCACAACACTATCACAGGATCGCTATATATTTATCTAAAACCTGGAATAGTTGTAAACACGGCTATACCAAGTGTGAGAGAGAGATGGTACAGTTGTCCATGTAAATTACATCGACCCTCGCTCTCTTTGCATTAGTAACAGTGCCCAACATAATCGGGGAAGTAAGGGGTCATTCTAAATGATTCGGATACCGTCAAATGTTTTGACATTTGTCCCATGGACTCAATTGCCCCAGTTGACCGTACATAGTTTTTAATATTTTCTTAACTATCAATTTGTTAATCTGTATAAAATAAGCAGTGTGATTCAGTCGCGATGCAGACGCAAAAAGGTGTTGTTGCTGGTCATATACCTACCCTCGCAGACGTACACACGATTCTGCAACGCAATGCTGCAGCCGCGATTCAGAATCCATTCAGTGGCGGTGCAAAATTCATTCAGACGCGTTGCAGCATCGATGTTGTTGAGGGCTGTAGAAGGTCCGTGGACGCCAGTGCGTGTTCACGAAATGCGCGATATCATCGCTGCAAAAAGTCGTCATGTGCGATCTCTCTTATGTAAAGCATAAACCAATCATCACGTCAAAAATATAAAAACGGTTCGGAGCTACTGTTTGCGAAGCAGGGCCCAAAATTGTATTCATATTTTCAGACGTGACTGCATAAATAATAATATTTTAAGGTTACGATTAGTCCATAACCCTAAGGTAAAACTACCCTCAGGTATTATTTTATACATATTATCATAGTATCTACTTGAGCCACCAATACTATGGAATTTTAAACTCCCGATAAAAAAAATATTGGAGGTAGGTAATCATTCCATAGCGCCACGATAGTAAAGTTCAAGTTTTGCAATCAATGCAATTGTTGATTGCTACGAGTTGAGCGCCCCAGGCTATCAAATCGCATTATTAATTTCCAGTTCTTTGATTACAATGGTTTTCCTTTGTCATCGGTGTACCTGTAGCATATTTAAGAAACTCTCCGCTTTTCAGTAAAGCTCAAAGCAAAATCAAATATCCGCCCTTTGAAGTGACACGGCAATACACTACCGAGCATCGAACAACTATACATTTGTAAAAATGATGTGTCTGCAGTCAAGAAGACATAGGATATTTTACTAAAGATAAATGATAAAGATAGATATTTTAGAAATAGCAGAGTAGAAATTTTCTTTCTGTACCTACATTAGTTTGTGTTTACATCACGCCAACACGGCTGGACGGATTTCAATCAATTTTGAACACGGGTAGCTAGTCGAATAACTACGTATACTAATAGGATCCATTTATATAGACAGTAGACGGACTACGGTGAAACAAACAAGTGGATTATGTTTTTTTTTTTCGCATGGCCGAAAATATTACTTAATTTCATGTTTTAATGATCAGTCTTCATAATATTATCGAGGGTAGGTATCACTTGGGTGTACATTTTCTGCCATAGCAAACGAAACAACTAAAATAAAATAAATCGAATGATAAGTCCTCTAATTCCCATATGTTCTAGCTGTAGACGTAGTAGTTTATGAACAACACAATGGAAGGCTTCAGACATGTCTACAAATACAGAAATACAAGGGTTCTTGTTGTTAATAGTACCTATCCAAGATGTTTTTGATAATTTTGATAATAGTTAGTAGAATTGAATGATATACATTTCCCATACAAACTTTCAACCCTTGTTTTACCCTCTTAGGGGATGAATTTCGAAAAAACAGAATTTTCGTCTCTTCGTTACAATATTTTTTCGAAAATTCGTGTTATTTTAATTCCAAAGATTATACGTTTCCCATATACATTTCCATCATTTGTTTTACTCCCTAAGGGGATGAACTTGGAAAAATGAAGAAATTAAGTGTTTTGATTTTAAACTCATAATCTTTTTGAGAAATGTCATCTTTCTACACCGGATGCGTGTGCGTGGCGTGCACGGAGACGTGCACGTGGCGTGCTCGTTGTAAAGTACGAATACCCATAAGAGATGACACACCGCTGCGCACGTGTACGCCACGCAAGCGGTGTGTCATTTACTATGATATTTCATACGATACAAAGCACACGCCACGCACACGCGCACGTGCATGTGCTGCGCACCAAAGTTTAAGTCCAAAGATTTTTGTTTCCCAATGAAAGTTTCATCCCTTGTTTTACCCCCTTAAGGGATGAATTTCGATAAATGTTTTCTTTTCCCTTGCTTTCTTTATAAATGTGTGCGGGTGTGCAAAAATCAATTCTCTAGCGTTAGTAGTTTCGGATGTGCGTTGATGAGTTAGTCAGTGAGTCAGTCAATCAGGACTCTTTTATATAAAGATGAGAGTCGTGGCGTCAGGAAAATTACAAGCAAAGCTGAAGCGTATTCTTTTACTCATATATAAGTAAAAAGGTGGTTATAAGACTTTCCTTGGGCAACCCGGTGGGAATCGGCTTATGTGGACGCCACGCCACGGCTACACACTCTTTATACTCGAACTAATTTTGAATTACTTTTTAGAAGCAGTCTAACCAAATAATATTCAACCATCGTTCTGAGACGCATTCTTGGTCTTTAATAAGTGATTAACCTTGGCCACTTAAGCACGATTCAAACATTGTTTTTTTTTTCAATTGGGTTGATGACAAAAATATGACTCAAATGGTATTTATAACTGGTAACCGGTTTGCGCTTGCACGGATTTTTACAACTTAATTATATTATTCCAAATTAATCAAATGGTTTTATAAGTTGCCCCGGACAAACAGACTAAACAAATACGTATTTATAGATCATAACAACGTATTCAGCCGTTTTGCTATAAACGTGAAATTCGGGCGTTTCTCAGAAAAAGTGTAGGTTAGACGTGACGAACCGGAGAACGACTTTTTTATACACCAATTTTAAAATTTATTCGTTTTTTTTCCATTTCTAATAAGTTATAGTGTATTATTTGACAAAATGGTATGAATAAAAATATCGACATTTTAACCGCAGATTGTGGTGGAACTAGTTCCAGTTAGTCACAAATATAAAATTCATTTTAAATTGGTTGTAGTATATTATGGACCAGTTTTAGTTTACACATTTAAAATATAAACTAATTAAAACAGGTTTCATTTATAGAATTAATGGAACAAGTAAACTTTGAGGCTAAAATGAATGTCCAGTTCGTCACAATCGCTTTCAACCGACTGCTAAAACATGCATTTTTTTACATTAAAATACCACAAGCCAATAAAAAATGGTTTTTTATACATAAGGGAATATTAATTTAGTAATTTTAACGCTTAAATATGCCAATTGTTGCACCACAGCAGCCAGAAATAATTATTTTCAACACTCCAAATCTTGGAACAGTGACTAAACGGAACCTCATGTGACTAACTTGAAAATGTAAGGAATAGTGTTCACAGATTGAAAATATTGAAAGAAAAAACATAAAGACTTTGTGTTATGGATCGTATTTATTCATTTAATCACCTTTTGTTTCAAGATTTATTTTTAGTACCTTTATTAATATTTATCGCCAATTATGACATATTGTTTATTTTTAAGTTTACTACCTACCACTGGTGAGTTGCATGATAGTTAACAACTTTTCAGTATTTTTTTTATATTAATCTGTTACATTTGAACATTACACATAAAACTAAATAAAAAAAAGTACAAACAAAACACAGGATATAATATAGCCACTTTTAAAATCATTAAGAAACAAAAATATGACCCAATAACTAAGTAGTAAAATAAACACAGACCTTATTTTAACTATAAAGTACTATTGCACAAGTGCATGACCCGTCTATGGATAATTTGTTCATACATGGGCCATGCAATTCTGTAACTTATTTGTACCTAATAAGTTATTATATTTTTAACCATAACAAAAGTATAAGTACACTGACTTGTTATTTCCATAGATGTGATTTGGCCTAGTACATTTTACAAAATAATAAATGAATCATAGATTAAGCTTAATTTAAACTACCCACAACTAAGATGGGTCAACTTTAACTTTAAAATACAACCGGTCAAGAAGACAGATTTTACAGTAAGTCGACTTATCCCAGATGTGGCTTCGAGATCAGTAAATCTATACTCACAATAAAATCAACAAAATAATAAACAAAAACACTATATCCCACCAAAAACATTCTGTAAAAAACTGGCTAAGTCTCGATGGAGCTGCTCGTTTATCTCTAAAAAGTAATGAAATCGTGTCAAAAGTCGTTCCAAGTCTAAGGTTCTGTACTGCGATTTTTTTATTATTATAGTTAATGTTGTGTGACTTGGCCGTTGAAGGGTACACAAGGATACAAAACCAGGTGCTTCATGACACCATTGCACCAATCGTTGACGGTCGGACGTCGGACGGTGTCATGGAGCACCTGCTTTTGTACCCTTCAACGGCCAAGTCACACAACATTTACTAGAATAATAAAAAAATTGCAGTAAAGAACCTTTAACTTGGCACGACTTTGTCTAGATTTCATTAATTTTTAGAGATAACCAAGCAGCTCCATCGAGACTTGGCTAGTTTTTTACAGACTGTTTTTGGTGGGATTTCACTTCTTTTTGTAGAGTCGTGGTCATAACCCTTCGATTTTGGACATCACATGAAGCGGCCCACAAAGTTGAATATTTTTTGTAAAGGCGGTATGTCGATCTCTAATAGTTTGGTTGGTCTCTTGTGTTTTCTAATCAGGGTCACCAGGTACTTCAGGTCACTTTTCCAGGTCTTCGATTATCTTAGTTTTATCGTTTTCCCTTTATGTGGCCATTTAACCCTAACTTTGTACCAAATTTCAGTTCTCTGAGTTTATGGGAAGTACTAGTTCTATTCTGATGATCATGAGTGAGTGAGTGAGTGTCATAAATGCGAAACTTTGCTTTCGCTTAACTTCGGAACTAAATGACCTACAGACTTGAAATTTTGGATTTTAAGTATGTGATTATAGTTTACTGGATGACGAAAATTTCTGCGTTTTGGTCTTATCCAGAGGTTCTCAAATAAGGCCCTGAAAATGCGGCGAAATGGTTCCAGTAAAGGATGGTACGGCAGTATTTGCTTCGCGCTCGACTTGGCGAGGGCACTGCCGTGCCCCCTGATTTTAATTTTAATCAGTCTAGCATACCTAACACTTTTACGTAGTTTACTTAATTATAATGAGATAACTTAATCAGAACAATTTAAATAGGCACAGCCGCAGTTTCCCACACTACTTTTTAATAATTTAAATAGTTAGTTTTAAAAAGATATATTTTTTTATTATAACCTAAATATGATAACAATATTTGTTAGATCAAATATATTAATCAAATATATATTTTGGGTTTCACTCTGGCAGACTAAGGTCTATAGTAAATATTACAAAATGTTATCTATTTCAAACAAACATCGCTGTTTGAACTACGGAATGAAAATTGTATAATATATATAAGTACTAGTTTTTATGTATTTAATATTTTTGCTCGCACCCACACATAACAATCTTGCATTAGAAAAAAACAATCGTAGCATTGTAAGTTTTATTTTATAAATTATGAATAATCTATGAAACACATAATTGTTGTGTACCAAAAGCTTCTCCAAAATTTTACAAATACTTTTCTGAAAACCGTATCAATCGGTTCAGCCAAATGCGAGATAATTGCGGACAGATATACATGTATTCAAACATAGTGGTTAAAATAAGAACATCCTTTTTTATTAAGTCGGTTAAAACACCGGTCAAATTTCGTTTGTGTCGTAAGCCAGGCGGAGCTCACTCCGCGATTTACGTTCGACGCTACAAGTACATGCCGGCGGCCCCTTCCAGAGGGGCCTATTCAGTGGCTGCCACGCTCTGCCTCGGAACGCGCGCGTACGCTAGACGCTCTCGCTTTCTGAATTTATGTCGCAAGTGAGCGTGCCGCATTCGTGTATTTAATGTGTAAAGACGGACTATTTGGGAAGATTATGAGATAACTTGTGCTTAAATGATTTAATAAGATAGATAAGGCTAACAAATATTGTATCGCAGCGGGTTGCAGGAACAATGACAGAAATTCAAATCACTCGTTCTTCTTTCTTGTGATGTGTCGGGAGAAATGTAAATGAACATAATAGATACTCGGTAGTAACTGTATAATTATAATAAAAATATGGTAGGTACATACTTCCATATTTAACACTGGATTAATCAAGTAGGTAATACTCAGAACAATTTTATCGGGTTTTATTTAGATTCTAGTGTAGTAAGTTGGTAGATATACCGGGTACACATACCTACTTACTAATACAACAATTCGTATGCAGGTAGGTCCTACCAGCACTGTTAAAAAAGCTGGTCAAGCAAGCTGGCAACATGGTATTATAGCAGCGTTCCACATTTATTTATTTATTTTGCTCAAATATATTATATTTCCTTCATTATTATTGTATATTTCCATCATTCTTTCCTTAATTACGTTTCTATCAATGTTTATAATAAATTATCATGTTCACGTTAAAAAATCAGTAACTGGTATTCGATTTTCTCTAAATATAAATTACTTTTCGCATATCCAGTAGGTATGTGTGCGCCTTCTTCTCCTAAACTACTAAACAGGTTTTGATAGAGTTTTCAGTATTTTCCCGGTTGCATCTGACCATAAACTTTAACTCCCAGGAGTTGAGTCTACTCTATAAGAGAATTTATATTTCTTCAACAACTTTCAAGATTTTTTAAATCTTTCTTTTTGTTTTTGATTTTTTCAAACAAACTTAATGTTATTTTTAATGCACACTATAGTAACCTATTGACAACTTATTCATATTGTATTCGAAGTAATCATAATACGTTGCTTGCTCGAAAAGCTCAAATCACTAAATGTTATAAAACAAAGTTTCCCGTCGCGTCTGTGTGTCTGTATGTATATTCGCGATAAACTCGGAAACTACACGGCTGATTTTGATGCTGGTTTCACTAACGTGCAGCATGATTCTTCAGGAAGGCTTTAGTATGTATTTAATATCTATGTATTAACAAACGTTTTTATCACTAAATATTATAAAACAACGTCCCCTCTTGCGATTGTCTGTCTGTTGTCTTTTTATTATTTTAGAGATAAATAATTAAATAATGTATATAATGTATGAACAATATACATTTATTGCTCTCTATATTGAATGCAAGAAATAAATGGGCGACACATTATTATTTTATTTTTAGTCGTTGACAGCCCTCACTGTCGGCGACGCGGCGAGTGAGCCAATTCATATTCACCGTTCGTACACAGCCTTAACGTTCCCTTCGGCTTGCACTGGAGTCAACGACGTCAGAGGGCTAAAAATCATAATGTTTTTGCTAAGAAAAAAGCGGCTTTTGTAAAGATCAAAGTAGTGAGACTTCTGTACTTGTACTATTATCTATTCTGTGACTAAGCTTTATGTCTCCAATTAGTCACAAAATCGTTCCAGTAGTATATCACGTCACTAATCGGATGTGACGAATTCTACCTCAACAATTTAAAATAAAGATTTCAACATTCTGTGAACCTATTAAATGTTATTATAGTTTAGTTTTAGATATTATGATAGTTTCGTAGTAAGAGTGCGTGAATTGTTACTAAGCACGGTGTTTAGCCACCTACTTGCGATAGGAATTACTTCTGGAGCAGAATGTAAACAGCCAGTCCTTTGTGCACTTAACGTTTATCTATATATACACTCACAAGCACAAGCCAAAGCGAAGATCAGTTCAGTATAGTGAGAAGGAGAAACAGAAAGGCAATAGCACTTAATACTAAACAAGCACGAGCAATAATTGTACTACAGCGGGCGGAGCGCAGCAACATGCGTTTTGCGTCAAATCGTGAAAGCGACTGTCTGGCGGCTCGCGATGCAATGCGCGGGCGCTGTGGCCGGCTTAAGAACCGGCTTCGCTATGACGCGTGATGACGTAGTCCTGTGGCTGCGCGCGCTCGCCGTTACAAATTATGTGCTAATAAGAAGGGATCGATTTGTCCGCTTCAACACACAAAATATTGAATATACATCATATTATGGAAGTTGATTTGATTTATTGTAATAAACTAAATCGATCTATGTATATAATTAAAATGAAATTGTTATATCTGTACATTACTAATTATCCATAGAAGTTACTACATAAAATGTTTGTTTGACATAATTAGGTATTAAAAATAAATTTATTGAAATAATTAAAAGCGTTTGTATAAGTTATAAAAAATGCATTGACATAATAATGAAATGAGCTAATTTCAATTGATATATATAAATAATTTCATTCGGAATAAATAATAAAAAATAATTAGACATCATATTTTAAAACTTAAAAATCTTTATACATAACCTGCTTAAAACTTAACTAATAAAATACAATATATTATATTTGGATATAATGCCCACAGTTTGTTTATGTCTACTTGTGTTTAAAAAAGTTAATTATAATGTTCTTACCGAAAAAACGGTGACTAACTCGGAAGCCTTTTTTTTTGAGCACCGACACAGGGACCACCCTTTCGTCACCGTTTAGAAAGAAGTGACGTTATATTTGTAATGGTGGCTGATGCTAATAGCATTCTTATGTTGCCGAAAAAATAACGCTTTTAGGGGAATATCGATAACACAAGTCTGTTAAAATCACCTGTGACAATACTCGGAGGTTCCGGTCTGTCGATTTCTTTGAACAATAGAAAAAGTAGTTGTTTGGCATTATAGACCGTATTTATGTATAAATCAAGCACCCAGTCAGAATCTACACTCATTACTTCATCTATGTGACCGCATTCCATATTAATTCATTTATTTTGAGTTTCTGCAAGCCTCTGAACATGAGTAAGTCGACGTGGGACATACCTATTTTGGCCGTTTTCGTATTTTTATTTTGTGATAAATCTGATCATAAATGTGATATAATCATTTTATAAATAATATATGAATGCCCAATATCTATAGAATCAAACTGTAGCACTCATACACCCAAATACTAAAAAATCACTTTGAATGCATGGGACATTCAAATTTTGCCATATACACTTTTTCAGAGAAACGCCCTAATTGTAATTTTCAATAATTACAACTATTATTAATGACTTGTAGTCCAGATAAAATATTTTTTAATTATCACTAAATAAAACTAGGTCTTTTCGCCGTTATTATTTTTTTACGTAATTTAAACGACAGAGAGTAGTAGGTGTATATCGGACGATACCGTACCACTTTTGTATTTTTACGTCCTTGACTGTACCTATCCAAATCAAGTCCATGGTAAATATCATCCAAATCAGTCATGCAGTCAAATCAGTCTAGGAATGAAAAGGTAAGAAACCTACTCATAGAAATCCATATAGTACAATCATGTAGATATCGAATGTTTGTGCCAAACCAACTAAACTTATTGCAAAAGTATGTCAGACCATGCTCTGTGTGGGGTTTCACAGCCGTAACTATAAAGAAATGTACTACAGATGAAAAAAATAGGATGTCAAACGTGCACCAGCAAAATAGTGTATCTTCATGGCATTTACCTTCTTTTGTTGTTGTGCAGGACAGTTTTTCGGCAATAATTAAAAACGGTAATTTCCGATTATGTTGAAATTAATTTTGGTTGAAACTATTTATGTACTGTACCTCTGTATTATCTTTCTTAATTTTGGACATGTGTGATAAGAATGTCAAAAGATAAAGGGACGGGACTCAATTTAAGCTACTTTTTAGATCGAAAATTTCCGAAAATATTCACATCATTAAAAAAATAATTTGAAAATATTTTGAAACTTCAAGGTGTACTTAAGAGAACTGTCAAAATATGTGCAACAAGTAGACGTTTTTTAAGAGAAAAATCGATTCTATTGCATGCATCGTGTGCCTCCAGGTAGAAATATATATATTTGTTTGTTAACCACCAAACTAAGTAGCGGCCTATACAAGGCAGCTATACTCCAAATTTTATCAGTAGGTATATACATCTTGTAGTTTTTGAGTAAAATGCCTGTGACATACGGGCGGATGAACATGACGATACTACAAGGTCCGTATCCGTACCATACGGAACCCTAAAAACGCTCGTTTATGAATAATAAGATGTATGTACCTACGTCTCTAGTCGTTAATTACTGTAAAAGATTTGCAAACGGCAAAGCAACTCCTTTCAGCTGGCCGAACTAAGAGCCCCGGTTGTGGCACTCTGGGTGTGAAAGCATTTATTATAGTGCTCGTATGTGGACGTATTCAGCGACGCTAAAAACTCTTAATTTATGTAAATAAATAGTCAGGGCTACCTCGAGCATTTACTAGTTCTATATTTATATACATTTATTAATTTAAAGTGTATCAAGGATAAAAGCTCTAGCCTGGCCATATTACCACGGAGCGGCGCCGTCAACGTCAAACCGCGCGGCGCCTTAGAAAGGCACTGTGCCGTGTCGTGCAGATACGCGGCGCCGTTATATAGTGTGGTTTTATTGTATATATTATCACATTCACATTAATTATATTACTATAGGTATCTACACTTACCATTATATTCAAATTTTTATATCTGCCTGCCTCTTGAGTATCAACATTGTCCTGTAAACTTGTTTTTCAAGGTTTCCCCTTGCGATGAGCTCTTTGGGAGTTTTCAAAGATTTGCTTTAGGGTCATAGCATTCTGGCTTTGTTTCACCTGGTTATCCACTATTCTTTGCACGGTATTCAGCACTATCTCTGGTTTTGGCAATTCTAAAAATGGTATCTGCTTAGGATTCTAACATAGCGGACGGCCCTTTTTCGAAAAAAAATGTTAGGAATACCCTCAAAACCTAAGAAAAGATACTTTTTCTTAGGTTTTGAGTGTAAAGATTCCAAAAAAGTGACATCCGGTCCCTTAATTCGAAAAGGATGCCAATCTTGGAATATATACCCCCAAAAACCTAGAAAACAACACTACGGGCATCTGCCCAGTGACTTGAATAAAAATAAAAAAAACCGGTCAAGTGCCAGTCTGACTCGCGCACCAAGGGTTCCGTACAAACTTTCACTTATCCCGACTTAACTTGCCGCTTGAGTTAAGTTTGCCTCCGCTATCTATGGCGTCTTACCAGATTTTTCGTTTGGTAAACTTCGGAGATAAAGGGGGGAAAGGTATTTTTTCTTCACATTTTCCTTAATAAAACGGAATTTAAGAACAATTTAAAAAAAATATAAAAAGAATTGTTAGAAAATGTACAGATCAAGGCCTTTCATATGATACCCTACTTGACCTAGTGACTAGACTTTTGATTTTTGCGATAGTGATAATGCGTTTAAGCGCAGTTTAAAGAATCCTTTATAAGGAAAGTCCCTTTACTTAGTTAACGAATTCATCAGTAAATAGCGAAATAAATTTCTAAACTGCACATTATCTAATTATGTTGTTTGTTATGTTCCTGTTTTTATTTCAATTCCGTATATAATATTTGATATAATATACCATTATATCGTAATTAATTTATTATTTTTAATGTGACATTTTGTATTGATTTTCATTTCATATTAAGTACGAGCATTACTTGCATTTTTTATTAATTGATGGGTACCTACTGTTCTCGTACCAAAATAGTCATTTTGTAAGTAACTACACTATTTTGTACTTATTATTATAGCACTAATATTACTTTTTTTGTAAATAACGATCACATTCCGAATAGTATTATAAGCGACATGTATTTATGTATTTGTATTTGTAAGGAATATGTAATGGTGTGATAAATAAAACAAAACTAAAGTAAACATGACGATAATTCCGAAAAACTGGTGTCCGCCATCTTGAAATCCAAAATAGATACCATTTTGGAATATACCTAAAAACCTAAAAGCAACACCAATGATGATATTTTTTTAAAAGTGATGTGAATCTGCATTCAAAACCAAAGGCAACGTAATATAATACCTTTCTAATTGATTACACTCACTCATTAATCAATTTAATCTGATATGCAGCACACGACCAGTGCTCTTAATCTGGACCGTGGGGACGAACGCAGAATTATACCTACGCTTTGCGCGCCGACGGCGGTACTAGAGCTAGTTGGTCGCCACACGCGCTCACGGCCAGGCGCCAGCTTCACACAATAAAAGTTACGACTATAGAAATAACTTCGTCGCGCAAAAATTCGGTGCACTGCAGTGTTGTAGGATGCAATAATTATAAAACTATGCTCTTTTGCTCTGGCAACAGATGATGAAAGGTTACTAAGTTACCTACTCGTACTTAATCAAATATATGTTTTTCTACTTTTTTAAGTCCTGCTTGAGTCTCGGTAATTTTGCACTGTGAGCCTCCGGCAAGTTTACTGCGCCACTGCCATTATGTTCAAATTATTTATTTTTTATTGATTTCATGTTTATAATATACTAGCTTCTGCCCGCGACTTCTGACTTCGCGGATTCTTATCGCGGATAAGGGCATTTTTCCGGGATAAAAAGTAGCCTATGTCCTTCCCCGGGACTCAAAATATCTCCATACCAAATTTCAATCAAATCGGTTCAGCGGTTTAAGTGTGAAGAGGTAACAGACAGACAGACACACTTTCGCATTTATAATATTAGTATGGATTTATGCCTGTCTAGCAATGAATAGTTACCTTACTAAGATATTGCCACAATAGGTCAAAACTGGTAGATGTGGCATACAAAGGGCCAATAAAAACTACTAAAAATTAAGTTTTGCGGGGTGCATTGCACTGTCTAATATAAAGGGCGTAAACATTGTCGTTACTATAGGGACTTATGACTTTTTTAAGGGCTGAATGTACTCGCGAGAATAAAGTGAGTAAACAGAATATTTTAAAATAACTTTTGCCTAGTGACTAATTCCAAGTTTGTAATGCTACTTTTACACTATTATACAATATTGTATTTGGTTACCTATTTCTTTTAAAGTTTTATACTAGGCAAAGCGGGGCTTAGAGCGCAGCAGACGTCTTGTCGACCTTGACGTCTTGTCACATTCCTGAAGTATGTAAATATAATTTTTATTTCAGACGAGCTACAAATATTGTAAAATAAACTTGAAATGTAGTTTCTTTAATTATTACAGGTACGTTTTTACGTTTATCTAATATGAGTGCATTAGGGATTATTTCATTTGAACTTTGAAATTGTAACTAACAATAAATCTTTAATTATTACAGCAACACATTGTTTATTTTACAATAGAATTAACGAATAGTCTTATAAAACGACATTTTTGTTTATGATACATGAAATTGGAGAAACTTCGTTTTGAATTTGCGATATTGCCGGAAGCTGATGTAAAATCAAATATCTATTCCATAACATCTATCGGTACGAGTGATAATAAAGTGTATGCTATACCAGACGAGCTACAATCAGTTGGGCATCATAAAGAGATAATGAAAACAGCAGCCTATAATAGAGTAAAGAACATCTTACAAAAAAGATACCAAGAAAGACGGGTTTGGATATCAATAACAAACGAACTTAAAAACAATTACTTGAATGAGGATGGTATTGTCCAATTCGGTGACCAATTCCTCGAAGAAATGGACGATGAGAATTTAAGTACTACACACCAAAAGGATACTGATACTCTCGGAAAACTAATCGAGAGAGATTAATAGAAACTACACAAGAAGCTAAACAGCAAAACCTTAAACGTATTGCGGAGAAGTTTAGGCTTGAAAAATTTACGAGCAAAAATTCAAATGCCAAACAATGGACTGATACTTTTGAAAAAGAATGCATACGTTTTGGTGTGACAACCGATGAGAAGAAAGAAGATTGAAGTGCTGAGATTGTTCATGGATAAAAGTTGTGTGGACTGGTACAGTTCTATGAGTGTTAAACTTACAATAAACTCTGAATGGTCAATATGGAAGAGCAAGTTTTGTGATTCGTTTGCCAGTAAGGGATGGAATCCCGTGACATATGAATTATTATTCAAGTATAAAGATGGTAAGTTGCTGGATTATGCTATTAGAAAAGAAAAATTATTACTTGATATGAGACAATCAATTGATACGGGTACTTTAATGGACCTAATTGCAGCTGGTTTGCCAGAATTTATACTGAATAGGATTGATAGAGAGACATTAAAGGATACCGTTGATTTGTTTAATGAGGTGAGCAAGTATGAACACATGGTAAAAAAGAAAAGCGTCATATTCAGTAGGAAATACGGAAATGAGAAAATTTTGAACAAAAGTGAAGAGAAAAATCCATGTAACATTTGCGAAAGTTTGAATAAAGGCACTCGTTATCATCCGGAGGCTACATGCTGGTTCAAGGCAAAGGAAAACTATAGAGCAATGAAAAATGACATTAAACATGTGAACAATTCAGTGATAGAAGAGTTGAATGAAAATGACCAAAAAAACTAATAGTGACACCATTGATTAACGTCAAGCTACTATTGAATTATAAATTAGAAATATACGGCGTTTATGATTCAGGTTCAAATGTTTCTCTGATTAATTCGAAGTTATTGAAACTGAAGGGAAATGATAACCATTTGAACATAGCAGATTTAGTAACGATTAATGGTATTAAAAAAACAAGTGGTTTGATGAACTTAAAAATAAAAATCTTCCAATTAGAAAAACACGTTGATGTGTATATCATCGATGAAACAAATTTCAAATATGACTTTTGAACTGGATTGGACCTAATATAGACATTTAAACTAACCCAGGATGAGAACTTACAGCTAACACAAAAACAGTGATTAAATGAGGAAAATAAAAACATTAGAAGACATTTCTACCAATAGAAAGATAGATATGGAGTTGATAAACAAAGAGAATAAAAATAACCAAAGAGAACGTGAAATAAATTTTAATGAACATATAAAAGAAGAAGATTTTGAGATAAATATAACTCATTAAGATGAGCATAAAAAATCAGAAATAGATAAAATAATTGAAAAATACAAGTCAGCTTTTGCAAAAGATAAATACGACAGTGGTACTGTTAACGATTATGAAGCAAGGATAGATTTATTAGTGGACAAATACTGCAGTAAAAGGCCTTATAGGTGTACTGTCGATGAAAAGAAAGAAATAGAACAGCAAATAGCAAAATTACTTGACAATAAGTTGATCGAAGAATCTTACAGTCCATTTGCTACGCCGGTTACGTCGGCCTTTAAAAAAGAAGATAATAAGAAATCTAGACTCTACATAGATTTCAGAGACTTGAATAAAATAGTAGTTCCACAAGCTGAGCCATTTCCGTTAATTTAAGACCTCGTGACGAAAACTAGATTTTTTTTTTTCGACTTTAGAGATAAATTCTGCCTTTTGGTCTATTGCATTAAGGATTGAAGACAGAAAAAACCGGATTTGTAACACAAGATGGGTATTTTCAGTGGACTTGTCTTCCATTCGGCTTAAAGACTTCACCAGCAATTTTCCAGAGAATTTTAAGTAATGAACTGAGAAAACATAAACGGACTGAATTTACGGTAAATTACATTGAAGATATTCTTATATTTTCAAAAAGTTTTACTGAGCATGTAAAACATTTGACGCAGTTGTTAGAAGCAATTAAAGCAGCAAATTTACGAAATGAACATTCGCATCTGGTTCAGCAAAATATTTGGGCCATATAATTCAAAATAATTCTGTTAAGCCGATAAAAGACCATTTGATATCAATAAAACAATTTCCGATTCCAAAAACACAGAAAAATAGTAGACAGTTTCTAGGGAAAATATTTTTTTATCACGAATACATACCAAGAAGTGCTATAATACTAGATCCATTACACAATCTGTTAAGGTAAGATCAAAAATTTGTGTGGTCTTTTGAGTGCCAAAATATATTGTAAAATAAACTTGAAATGTCGTTTCTTTAATTATTACAGGTATGTTTTTACGTTTATCTAATATGAGTGCATTAGGGATTATTTCATTTGAACTTTGAAATTGTAACTAACAATAAATCTTTAATTATTACAGCAACACATTGTTTATTTTACAAGAGAATGAACGAATAGTCTTATATATATATACACCCATGTTATAAATAGCGAAGATAGGTAGGCACCTACCAAACCTTATGTAATACTGTCGTAAGACTTATATTTAAATTATGTTAATTATACCTACGATACAATTTCGTTCCGTGAAATTATTCATCAGATTTAGAATTTTCGCCACGCTTTAATTTTATAATCGAACATTTAAAGAAGGCCAAAAATTTATTCAACACTACATTGAGGTAAAACATTTGTAGAAAACAAATAATTTATTAAAATAATGTCAAAAAATAAACTGTTTTTTTTTTCACTCAATTATTTACAAAATCGTTTCTATGCGGTGTCAACCCTAGCATCGTTTGGCCGGCACGTGCGGCCAACGACCCGCGCATTCAAGGTTGCTCCAAAAAAGTAGGTATGTAAAGCGGTAGGTATGCGCTTTTTTATTCAAACATTAGTATGTGTTCGAAGAACTATTATACAGGGTGTCCCAAGAAGTAGTGATATACTGAAGCTGGGACGTAGAGGACCTAGAGGGTTATCTAAATCACCCCCATGTATGTTCCGCGATTTTTCGTATTTTCGGAGTTATGACTTTTTTTTTAATTCTTCACCTATCGCCGAGTACGATGAGATTTTTATTTATGGTGACGTGAATTATTGCAATAGATGCTTGATTTTTTATTTTTTTGCTAAGCTGATAGATAGGCTAATTCAGTATGGTAACATTTACTATCGTTAGATCTTCGAATGGAATAAAAAAAAAATTAAATGCCAAGAATGATAAAATTACCCAATATGTTGAATTTACAACTAATAGATTCACAGTATGTATTTTATGTGTATAATTAATGCTTATATTCTAAAGATATGTTAAATTTGTACTAACAGAAATATTAAGTGATAAACTTTTATAGGCGCTGCAGTCTGACAAAGTATTTGTTAACGCATGATTTGTATCGGACTGTCGAATGTTAACAGTCAAATACCGTGTATTTTGTATATCATTATTGTTGAAATAAAGACCATTTAAAAACAAAAACAAACAACCCAATATGTTCACAACTTCAAGGGGCTTTAAAAAGATAAAATCACATAAAAAAAATTACCGCTTGGCTTTTAAAAACTTGCTCTGTCTATCAGGTAGCTACCCTGAAACTTTCATTTTATTATTCATAAGGCTTCAATCAAAAAAAAGAAATCTAATTGTGGTAAGTGCAATATTTTAATTTACATGATGATTAATACAAACAAAGTAAAACCAATTACAAGGTTTTTAATTACAAGAAATTTTCAAAATGGCCCCCCTGTTGCTCAATGCATGTGCGACATCGCCGAAAAAAGTTGTCTTTTAAACGTCTGAATGCACTTCTTTTATTTTTAATGGTTTCTTCTGCTACTCTCAATTTCCGGGTTAACTCTTCCAAATTGCGGCATTCTCTTGCGTAGACGAGGTCTTTGTAGTATCCCCATACAAAAGAATCAATGGGGTTTAGGTCGGAGGACCGTGGAAGCCAGGATTTAAGGCAGGCGTCACCCCGGCCGCAACGACCAATCCATCTTTCAGGGTATCTTTGATTGAAATAGTTTCTTACGTCCAAGGCAAAATGGCATGGTGCACCATCACACTGCAGTACTATGCTTCTGCGTGTCTCCAAGTCCACATCTTCTAACAGCAGGGGCAGATCGACGCGTAGAAAATTTAAAAAGTGATTGCCTCCCAAGCGGTCTGGCAGCTGAAAGGGCCCGATTAGCTGACCGTTAAGTATGCCAGACCAAAGGTTAACACTAGTGTTCTTGGAATGTCGATTCCCTTTTTAAATTTGGATTTTCAATTGCCCATGAGTGAGAATTGTGCATATTAAAAATCCCATTGCGTCTAAAGTGGGATTCATCCGTCCACAAGATTTGGTTAAAAAAGTTTTCGTTTTCAGCTTTTCTCCTCAGCATTTCCTGACAGAATTCAATTCGCCGATTGTAATCTTCCGGTTTCAACTGTTGCACTTTTCTTATGTGAAACAGATGATATCCCACGCTCTGTAGTGTACGGTGTACCTGAGATTTAGAAAGTCCGGTACGAAGTTCCATAACTCTCACACCGGTTGACGGGTCACTTTCTACTTCTTCAACCACTGCATTTACTACATCAGGATCCGGCATAGTGGCCATACGGCCTGATCTGGTCAACCGTCTTTTGTTTTTTGTTCTTTTTCTATTGATGGCCAGTGCGTGATTAGAACGAAATTTATTTAGAAAGTTAATTAAGTTTGCACTTGCCACATTTAGATTTCAATTCTTTGATTGAAGTTTTATGAATAATAAAATGAAATTTTTAGGGTAGCTACCTGATAGATAGAGCAAGTTTTTTAAGCCAAACGGTATTTTCTTATATGTGATTTTATCTGTTTAAAGCCCCTTGAAGATGTGAACATATTGGGTAATTTTATCATTCTTGGAATTTTTTTTTTTTTTATTCCATTCAAAGATCTAACGATAGTAAAGGTTCCCATACTGGATTGGCCTATCTATCAGCTTAGCACACAAAAAAAATCAAGCATCTAGCGCAATAATTCACGTCACCATAAATAAAAATCTCATCGTACTCGGCGATAGGTGAAGAATTAAAAAAAAAGTCATAACTCCGAAAATACGAAAAATCGCGGAACATACATGGGGGTGATTTAGATAACCCTCTAGGTCCTCTACGTCCCAGCTTCAGTATATCACTACTTCTTGGGACATCCTGTATAATTTACAATCAAACGAACTCATCTAAGTGAAGTTTGATTCCAATTATATGAGGATTCTATCCAAAGGCTATACTTTATTACTAGGCAGCAATACGCAGTATGTGCCATCTTCGTCACACGTTTAAAAATCCAAAGACTACAAATTTCTACCCCCTCCACCTGACGGGCTGGCAACCCCGCCGCTAGATGGTTTCATTATTTTAGAGTATAATTTTCGTGTTATCGAACACAATGGCTGTTAATTTATATTTATTTTTGGAGCTGGGAGGGATGAGCCGTTATAGCCTTTGGATAAAATCCTCATATAATTGGAATTAAACTTTACTAAGGTGAGTTCGTTTGATTGCAAATTATATTTCAGATTTTATCCAAAGGCTATACTTCATTACTAGGCAGATGTTCAGAGCCTTGTAATCACACCAACATTTGGGCGTAAAAATAAAATAAATTAATAATAACAATAAACCGTTAACATGCATGGTTTATCTGTAATTAATATGCACACATAAGATAGAAATAATTAATAAAAATTAGTCGAGCCGAGGACTAATTGATGTAAAATGCAAAGTATCAAAACCTCGGGTTCGTTCTTCCTTGCTTCAACTTGTACTTTGTTTCACTTGGGAATTAGGAACTAAATAATATTTTTATGATAATAAATATGTTAGATATCGATTCAAAGATCAATACAAAGCCTAACACCTCGCACGTTTCCTGTGCATGTGTTTCTGGAGATCTTTCTTTTTTCTATGTGTAAATCTCTACTGCTATTAACGGAATATAACGTTAAAGACAATACTATTAAGAGTTTCCATTGAACAGACTATTGCGATTACGCTAGTAATAGAAAATATGTCAGATTACTTAGTACCTAAGCAGATTTAATTAATCTGTTTAGATTCTGTAATATTCTTACATAATAATATGATGAAGCTAATTGGGGAGCAATTTTTCTATTAGACAAATGAATTTCCATTGAATTTTTTCACAAATTCGTTTTAATGATGATGGGTGAAGCTAAGGATACAAATGCAAAGAAGCATTAGGAAATATTGATAGATAAGTAATGCTTATTTCAATCGGAGTGTATTGAAATCCATTTAAAAAATGCAATTAAACAAATACTACCTTCATAAAACAATAATTTTGAAAGAAAGACATGATTAAGCAAAAAGGTATCATTACAAACTCTAAGACATAGAGACGCTTTCTATGATACAATATGATAGATGGAAGCTAAAAATGTATGCCTGCCTTTAAACACCTAATAACTATTGTCATTAGTTTACTATTGCATTAATAGTTTCTGAACCAATACTTCTTGAATATTTGCAAAGAGTCTTTTACACCTTTGAAAAGTACAGTGTTTATATGTACCTACATTATTAACCTCTTGCATGTATGGCCTCTTGCATCAACACAACATAAAAACAGAAATATTATAATATATTATTGTGCATTATTCCTGTAACCAGATATTCGATAAAGGTTTTTAGGCGTGGCATAAATTATTAGTAATAACGATCGCTTTACTTTTATTCCTTACGAGATATTATTCAGTCAACAACTGCTGTGGTGTTGTACTCATACCTGACCCGTGCTAATTAATAAAATAGCATAAGATGTTTTCTGGCAAATCGAATCAGCAACTGTTTATGAAAGGTCAAAACATCGTAATATATACCTAGAAAGGAAACATATGACGTCATATGTACGGTAAAATAAGCAAAATTTTATGGAATAATGTTTATTCTGTTCAAGCATTATTTCGAAAGGTTAATATCGATTTATTAATTACCTGGAATCTTGACAGTCTTAAATATAAGTGAACTATCCTATTATATAATATTGGTGTAATCTCCTTTTACTTGTAGTTGTCTTAAATGCATAGTTATGTAATGCTTTCAAGTATTGATACGTACAGTAAATTACGACAACTCTGTGGACACATCACGCAATCTGGTAACCACCTAAGATCAGCATCAGCTGACATACACTGTTACAATAGTATCAGTATATAAATGTGCGTTAAATCCCAAAACTAAATATTACGGTAGAATGTGGTTGTTTGTAATCCTAATAGTATTACATGAAGTAAAAAATAAATAAATAGCGACACTGTTAAGTAGAGTAATACTTGTTTAATCCTCGAAACGCTTTTCGTGGAATAAAAGCCGACCTTAACACTCTTCAAGTGGGCTAAAATATATTTAACACTATGTACAGTGAAGTATACTCATGTCGTCCTCGACATTATTAAAGTGGAGCTTGTTTAAAAATTCAACACCCTTTAGGTGGAGCAGGCTTGAAGTCCTCAACACCATTTAGATGGAGTAAGTTGAAATCCTCGACACCACTTAGGTGGAGCAAGCTTCAGCTCCTCAACACTATTTAGGTGGAGCAATCTTGACGCCTTTGACACCATTTAGGTGGAGCAAGCTGAATGCCACTACACCATTTAGGTGAGGCAAACTTGAAGTCCTCAACACCATTAAAGTGGAGCAAGATTGATGTCCTCAATACAATTTAGGTGGAGCTAGCTGGAAAGCCTCGTCACCATTTAGGTGGAGCAAGCTTAAATGCCACTTCACCATTTAAATGGAGCAACCTCAACACCATTAATGTGGAACAAGCTTGAAATCCTCGACACCATTTTAGGTGGAGCAAGCTTGAGATCCTCGACACCATTTCGGTGGAGCAAGCTTGAAATCCTCAACACCATTTCGGTGGAGCAAGCTTGAAATCCTCGACACCATGTAGGTGGAGCAAGCTTGAAATCCTCGACACCATTTAGGTGGAACAAGTTTGAACTACTCGACGCCATGTAGGCGGAGGCAAAGGAGGAGTATAAGTTTCGTCAAAATCTAATGAAGGAAAGAGATTCACAACTATGTTAAATATTTTATCCTCGATACGTTCTACTCGGCATCCTTGACTTGATAGTGTTCAATTGGTGTACACGACTTTCTCAGACAGAATGAGAGTGGATATTTTTTGTTTAGTTTAATAAGTGGAGGAAAAAAGTATCCTCAAGACTATTTAACTAACGGTACGGTAAGGTAATTGTAAACCTGTATAGTACATATTATAGTGAAATTCATTCAGTTAAGTAGGTTGAACTCAGGCATTAGTTGTTGAGACACCTGAAATGTATTTTTATCACTTCAAGTATCTATTAACAGAGGAGAATTAACCACGAAAAAAAAACTATGTGAGAAACAATTCTCTTTCTAATGTTCTCATTAAATATCTTATTTCATTTTTATTATTATACAGGTAAATTATTATACGTGGAGTTACTATTGGGAAAAGTTATTATTATTTACGTATTTATTTCATTTTCCTTCCTTCCACTAATTTTTCATGTTAGATAAGTGGGGCAATTATTGTAATGTACGTTTAAGCATACCTTATATATGTAAAACTATATATAAGTAATCAATTTAGATAGTATACTTTTATTTATCCACTTGGGTATTCATATGATACGGGGATTTTAGCTCCGATGGAACATATGGCCTTGGAGTTAGGAAATCGGTTCTATCGTCGCAGTACAGCTCGGCATCAGTTCCAGGTATCCGGATTTTCGTCAGGCACAGTGAGGTATTGCTGCCGAGTAACTGATTCAACTCTGGGTCGGTACTTTGTTCGGCAGCCAGCTTATTCACATCTACCGGCTGTGTGATTTCCTCGACCCTAGAGAGAGTGTCAGCTATGACATTATACTTACCAGAAATGTGCCTGATATCCGTGCTGAACTGCGAGATGAAGTCCAGATGGCGAAACTGTCTGGATGAGCAATTCTCCTTATGTGAATTGAAGGCATAGCATAATGGCTTATGGTCTGTGTAGATTTTGAAGTCGCGGGCTTCAACCATGAGCCGAAAATACTTAATGGCCTCATAAATCCTCAAGAGCTCTCGGTCGTAAGGGGAATATTTTTGTAGAGCGGGACTCAGTTTGCGCGAGAAGAAAGCTAATGGCTCCCAACCCTTCTCGTCATTGAACTGCTGTAGCACCGCGCCCATCGCCACATCAGAAGCGTCCGTGACAATACACAACTTGGCCTGCGCGTCAGGATGCGCCAGTAGGGCCGCCTGGCTGAGATCTTGCACACTACAACACTCGAAGGCCTCCAGCTCCGTCGAAGAGAACTGAATTGGATGGGAACCCTTGACTGAACCTGTTAAAAGAGCGTTTAAAGGTGCTTGGTTCTGGGCAGCGCTGGGAATGAACCTGCGATAGAAATTGAGCATTCCCAAGAATCGCCTGAGCTCCTTAACGTTCTTTGGCGGGGGAAAGTTATTGATGGCCTCGACCTTGGCTGGCAGCGGCTTAGTACCCACAGCAGAAGCCTAAAAATGTTACTTCTGGAACTCCGAAAACACACTTTGAGGTGTTGATTACCATTCCGTACTCCTGTAACCGGGCAAACAGCTGCCGAAGATGAACTTCATGGGTTTTCTCGTCTTTTGAGAAGACTAAGAAGTCATCCAGGTAGCTATAGCAGAAATCAAGACCCCGCAACATTTCGTCCACGAAGCGCTGGAACGACTGCCCAGCATTACGAAGTCCGAAATTCATGTAAATGTATTCGTACATTCCGAACGGCGTTGTAATGGCAGTCTTCGGGATGTCCTCAACGTTATCGGGTATCTGATTATATGCCTTAACAAGTTCAATGGTTGAAAAAATGCGGCAACCAGAAATGCTGTGGGAAAAGTCCTGGATGTGGCGTATAGGGTACCTATCCGGTATAGTTCGTGCATTGAGCATCCTATAATCGCCGCATGGTCTCCAACCATTGTCCTTTTTAGGGGCTAAATGCAAGGGTGAGGTCCAAGGGGATTCAGAGGGTCTGATTATGCCACTAGCAAGCATAGCAGAGAACTCCTCTTTCGCAATATTTAATTTATCAGGAGCCAGCCTACGAGGTGTACTATGCACGGGAGGTCCAGGTGTGGTGCGAATGTGGTGCACTGTAGAGTGCTTAATATTGCGGTGTATGCCAGATGGGCGTGTGATGTCGGGATATTCCCGTAGTATAGTGTGATAAACAGACTCACCAGTTGCAACCTTGATTGAGGAAATGACATCAGACGCTCGAGCAGGCAAAGCCGCGGTGGCGAGTGTTGTATTGCCATCTATAAGTCGTTGGTTCCTGCAATTAACAACAAGATTATAATGGGATAAAAAATCAACACCTATTATTGCCCTCGTAACGTCTGCCACAACAAATCGCCAGGCGAAGTCGCGGCGCAATTCTATGCTGAGCACCAAATGCACATAACCGTACGTTTTTATTACCGTGCCGTTCGCGGCACACAAGCTGTAGTTTGTCGGATGCCTACGATCACTTAATTTTGAACGCGGAAACACACACAAATCACTTCCGGTATCAACTAAAAACTGTACCTTTGTTTTGGTATCCATGACAAATAAGCGACCTGTGTTTGGACAGCCGCCCGTCGCCATCATCGACTGCCCGACGCATTTCCCGACTGGTGGTCACAAGGCTTGATGCACTTACGCGCTTGTTCCCCAAATTTGTGGTGGTACCAGCAGGTAGGGAACTTCCGGTAGTTAGAATTCGACCTTTTGGAACTGGATCGTTGACGGGAGTTGCTTGTCGATCTTCCCCTGAATCGGGACATCCTACCAAATTTCGCGTCCAGTGCTTTCATATGCCTACTCAGCTCTGCAATTTGAAGTACTAGCGGGTCTGATGACGTAGACGTGGTGGGCAAACCCGTTGGTGCCGCGACCTGGGGCACAGGCGCGACGACATCGTGAAGGCGGTCGGCTAATTCGGCTAGGTCTTCCAACGACGATCTCAATTGTGACGCAACAATGTCCTTAGTTCTCTGGGGTAACCTGTTGATCCAGATAGTGCGCAGGAAATCTTCCGGTAACCCTGGCCCAGCCAAACTCTGCAGGTGACGAAGAAATTGGGACGGCTTCCGGTCTCCCAGCTCCTCTAGGCTCACGACTTGTTGAACCTTCTTCTCTCGCGTTGCAGATAACCGTTTAATTATCTTGGGCGGGTGGTGACGTAATAATGTCTTCGACTTCACCCGCGTATTGTGGCTCCAGCTGTGCCATGGCGTAATAGGATTTTGTCTCGTCCGCCGTAATTTTGGATAAAACGAAGTGCCCTTCCAACTGAGAAAACCATAGCGCCGGTTTCTCCGGGTAAAATGGCGGGATTCTTACGCCCACTCTAAATGACTCAGCCGTTTGCTGCTGCGCGCCATTTTGTAACGACATTCCTTTGTCCTCCGAATTTTGCATTTCACTGTGTTCTGTGCGGGGTCACCAGTGTGGAAGCGTGTATGCGTTGCAGAATGGTAAACACTTACGTTCAGTATCTTCTTGGGTGTATCAATTAAAGAAGCCAGTCCTTTATGCACTAATTGTTTATTGCAAGCACACACAATCGAAAGCAAGCACAGAAAGTCAAATCAAGTACAGAAGGAGAGGAAACAGTAAGCACTTATAATTATAACTAAAGGCTACCTACGAGCGTGAGGTAAACAAAGCAAGCGCGCGCCAGCGGGCGACATGCGTTTCACGTCAAAGTCATGAGTGTACTGGCGGGCGCGCCCTGCGCCGGCGATCTTACGATTTCAAACCGGCTGGCGCCGGTGACGTAACATGTTGCTTGCTCGCGCGCATCTACTAATAATTCGGATCGTACTGTCCGCTTCAATATACAAAAGCTGCAAACAAAAGTTGTTATATAAAATTATAATATGTATTCGATTGGACTATTGGTATAATACGGTTAATAAATTAAATCATACATTAGGTATAATAAAACTATTTACAATATAAATATAATTCATTACTCATGCAATGCCGACAATTATAATTATTTTACATAATTTCAATTTGACATAATAAAACATAATATTCATTAAAACTATTTACAATTTGATTTATAAATTAAAATTCATTGACATCAATTTGTAAAATATAAATCTGCAGTGACATAATAAATTAACAGTTAAAATTATTTACAATTATGTTTAAAATAAGGGCGCATTACGCCCACAATATGGGTCTGTTCTCAACGATTTTGTTTTGTCTAGATATAATTATTTGTCATATTGTGTAAACAAAACATGTTATTTCTGCAAAGCATCGTAATTTGTATTCATAAAACCAGTAATCATATAATTATTTCAAAACCTGCGGCGGTCGGCGGCGCGGGCGCCGATGGCCGGCGCGGCAGCGCGGGTATCTATGGCCGGCGCGGCGGCTCGCACCCATGGCGGGACCGCTGCTCGCACCCACGCGATACCCCCTTCAGTTTAGAGCGCCTTTTCAAGGCTGAACAACGGTAGATCAACTACCGGAGGGCTAGGCGACGCTATGCCCCGGAGAACCCAGGCTCGTAGGGGCCCTTGGTTCAGCTCAGGTCTTAGGGGTAATTAAGTCCAGAATTCTCGTATATAGTATAGACGTATAAGACGTGGGTTTCATTTCCGAACTCCTTCTGCACTCATATTATATTCCATGATGTCAATGTATATGGAGCTGGTTATCGGCGTTATATTCTTAAATAAATACGAGAACTACCTATTGGACCAAACCCTCCATTTTGAGGATGTCTAGGGCGCACAACGCATAACTATTAAGGACTCGAATATAATCCATAAAAGAGATCCACAAGATTGCATGAAACTGACAGTTTTTAGCTTTGGGACGACTTCTACATAAGTATTACTTGTGTACTATATGAATATAAGTATACATATATGTAGATCCATGTCATAAATGTTTTTCATCACCTCTTAGTTTTAGACAATTATTTTGAAAGGTCGACTACTATAACAGTTATATACCTTTGTTCCTCTTTTCAAATTGTAACCACAATGATTGCGACCATTGAAACATTTTTCATTTTCATTTTCATTTTTCATATACATTTGTTTTAAACTTGCTTGCGAGAGACGTCCGATCTTAAAACATACGACTAAATTAATATTGTATCTGTAATTTTCTTTTAAACTTAGCCGTCGTTTGATGTCATACTCTAATTATGTAATTTGGTAAATCGTATTAAATGCATACGCTCTGTTTTACCTGTATTACCCGGTTAATTTGAGTTGACGCTTCATTTGATTGCGACGTCATCGACATTAAGTACAAACTTAACTCAACCGATTAAATAGAAGTCTTTATTCACAGATGGAGGGTACGAATACAAAGTTCTTACAAGTTCTTCGTTTTAAAATCGAACGATTATGTAACGATTTACTTATTTATTGTAAATCAGAAGAGTGCTCGTGATGAGTACGTACTTTTCTTGCAAGAATCATAATCGATTTTGTGTATGAATAAAAAACATGTATCTTATCACTTACCGAAGCAAACTGACGAAATATGGACGAAATCGATGTCGAAAAAACAGCACCATTATCAAAATATTCTCACCTTCCGATGCATGCATGCAATCACTATTACTCACTACCTACGTTACCTATAAGTAATGTTATTTCTCTCTCGTTTTACAACTAATTTAATAAGTTTTGTTCTGCCTACGTGTGAACCCGATGACACAAAAAAAACTAATGAAACCATCTAGCGCCGGGGTTGCCAGCCTGTCAGGTGGAGGGGGTAGAAATTTGTAGTCTTTGGATTTTTTACTTTAAACGTGTGATGAAGATGGCACATACTGCGTATTGCTGCCTAGTAATAAAGTATAGCCTTTGGATAAAATCTGAAATATAATCTGTGCCACGACAATGATTGGACCAACTGTTGTACCAAACAACCCAACTACTTTGACTCAGGCGTTGTGGAAGAATATTATTACAAGATTTAATTTAATTTTTTCGCAGTAATTGTGAAAAGAACTATCTTATGTCTCGGCCGGAAGTGTAAATGATAGACTGAATTATCGAGGGCCTCACCTGCAGCTTGGCCATTAAACTCACTTGTCCATCAACTACGTGCTTCCTAGCCTCTCCAACAATTAGTTAGTAACTTAGGTGTAAGTGTAAGTAAATACAATTATTATTATTATTTTAATGTACAACTGGGGGCATGTAACCCGCAACAGTGACATAAGAAGGGGCAGTCGATCCTGTCCCCTATCATTCTCAAGATGTTGTTAGGACTGCCACGCACCCGGCGCACCAAAGATGCGGCCCTCTTACGCATGGTGGTATAAAAGCAGTCGACCCTTGCTTCCGCGAACATCCCTGATGCGCTACAGAAGTGGGTCAGTCCCACCAACACCCGGAACGCATTATTGAACTGGACCCGGAGAGTCCCATAGGCCCGTTGCGTGTATCGCAGCCACAGGCTGCATGTATAATGGGTGATGCAGTAAGCTCTGAACAGACACATTTTTACCTCCCTCGTACAGCGCGTAAACTTTCGAGCAATCGTGTTTGCCCTGACCGATAGGACCCTCCGTTCCCGTTCAATATCAGAATTGCCTTTCAGATCCTAAGTAACAATATGACCTAGATATTTAGGGTTCCGTACCCAAAAAGTAAAACGTGACCCTATTACTAAGACTCCACTGTCCGTCCGTCGTGCGTCTGTTTGTCCGCCTATCTGTTCGTCTGACATCAGGCTGTATCTCATAAATCGTGATAGCTGGGCAGTTGAAATGTTCACAGACAGTGAACGAAAAAAACATAGAACGCGAGCTTCATACAAAATTGCAGTACAAAACGGGGTAAATATTCTAAATCCGCATGCGCGTTGTGTGACCAATAAGAGTTGGCCAAAATATCAGTCTACTTTCTATTACCCAAAACAAATAATTGTGATTTTATAATAACTGGCCGTGATTGGCTCCTAGCGCTGACGTTTTATAGTATCAACATGACGGCGACTATGAAAACGCATACCTAGTAGATGGTCACATGCAATAAAGAGTAATTTTGTAGGCAGAATTGTCGTATAATTTAAATTGAATTTTCAGTTTTATTTTATATTTAAGTAATCATAGAATAACCTTACACAAATCAAACTAGTCTCTAATTAAGACGTAGCATACTTATACTGTGAATACTAGACGACTATACGAGTATGCATAATTATAGCTTAATAAATACTTAAATAAAAACAGACAATCAGCCACTAGAGTCTGGCAAATAAATGATGAGAATGAAATCAACCGCAAAATTTAAAAATGAAGGTGCAGTGTGCCTGTATGAGCTAGATATAAACAAATTTACATGCTTTTCTCAGTAACTAATAACTTAATAATTAATGACAAAAGCAATGAATTTGTGTAACTAGCTCATACAGGCCCACTGCAGCTACATTTTTAAATTTCGCGGTTGATTTCATTCTCATCTTTCATTTGCCAGACTCTAGCAATCATAACTTTTGTAGTCCGTTAAGACAACGCAAAAATGGAGCTTGCGTATTTTTATTGTTGCCGTGTTAGTATGTTTGTATGAGTCAAATCTTTGAAGCTAAATTAAAACCACTTGCCGGTTTCTGATTGTACTAAATTTTTGCATACTTTTGTAAGTTTGGTGACAATGCAATATTATGATAATATCGAGCTGATATGATGATGGAGACGGAAGTTGGGCATAGGAACTCTGTAATAAGTTACCGTAATCCTACAGAGTTTGAGCTCTTAAATCTAGTGCATGATAACTTTTAAATCAAATTGCACCTTTATCGAACACAGTATATAAAATATTTATGTGGATAAAAACATGTATCTCAAGACATAATATATCAAATGTTCAATAGGAAGTTCATTTTGATGGGGTAACGTGGCATAACACCATCCCTATTCAAAATCTCTTCCGACTAAAAAAAAAGAAATAATTATGTTTACGGTATTTTTTACATGTGAAAAGTGATTCCAACTTTATTTATATATTTTCTAGAATGATTAATACACTATTTTACAGATCAATAAGCCGTATTTTTTCACTTTGGGAATTGAAATAATACGACAGTCATACAGCGCCGCCATATGCAACTGACAGCCTGTTTGACCCAGTTTATACGCCCCACCTTTTTCGACACATTTTTCGTGGGGGCATTTTGCGACGCTAGTTGTGCTTCTATGTTTTTTTCGTTCGCTGTTCACAAATGATATATTTATGTTGCTGCTATAACAACAAATAAAACATTGTGTTTTTTTTTTCAATTTCCAAAATTTAGTTTTGAGCAATCCGGATTCGTTAAGTTCGTACCTCATTTGTAGGCAACGCTATAGATACCAGGTGAAAACTTAACTTAATCGGCCAGTTAGGTTAGGTTAAGAGGAAGTTTGTACGGAACCCTCGGAGCGCCGCTCCGACTCACACGTGGCCGGTTTTTTTTTTTCAATTCAGTATTTGGAAATTTTTGAAATTGACAGAAATATGGAGGCTGAAAGACTCGCGAGGTCTACCTCGCACACAGACACGCACAGACATTTGAAAATGAACTTGACATGCAATGGTCGACGTTCAGAACTAAATTTGACATTGTTGATGGTCTCAATGTTATTTATTTGTTAAAAATCTTGGGAAATACGTTTCTATCTAAGGTGAGGTTTTATCAGTAAATAGTTAATTTGGTACTGGAACGTTTGGCCGACGGTAAATTGAACAGGGCATGAGCATAAGCTCCGTGAATTCCTACCACGTAGATCCTGAGGCCCAGCAATCCCGTTCTTGCCTAGTGCTTATCTAAGCTTTGTAGTTTCCGTTAACTAGATTGTATGATTGTATTCTTTAAGAAGTCCTACAAATAGGGATGATGACTACAGTTTAATAATTAGTCCGTCATGTACTTACTAATCTACATGTTGCAGACGTATTTTTTTTTTCTATGTAATCAAATATTAAGGGCTACATTGAGTCAAACTGTGGCGTAACGTCACTCATAGGTACATGGAAGTGACGTCACAAGCCTCCACTTTTAAACTTGAACGCGATTTATCTAAGTATTTTTTATTATTTTTAAAAAACAATAAATACGTGTTTATTTTTTTTTATTAACTGACGGCATAATTAGAATTTAGATTACATGCCCCGTTATCATGCCTATTCCTACACTCCCTTTACCTTATCTACCGCACTCTTTATCTCTATTGCACATTAAGTTATGTTTTCAATTTTATATAAACTATTTGTTTTATTTGTTATGCAATAAAAGATAAATATTCCTATATAGCAGTTTTTATTCTTGCGATATACGATGCCTATACGATATGATGCCTAGTATACGATACATATTCTAAAAATGCTATCCTTGTTTACAATTGGATACATGTGCGTATTGGATATTGAGCTTTGAACTTGAGATAGGTAAGTATATTATCTATAAAATTAGTCCACTATATACTTATTTTATTTATTACACATTTTAACCTTTAAAATTGTCGTAAAATGTAATAAAATAAATTCATTTCAAAACAGACATTGTCTTTTACAAGATGAAGGTATAATGAATCCTCTTAATCATGACATCTTACAAATGTTATAAATGTGAATTTACTGAAGGTTAGAAGAAGCCTCGTCATCAGAGGAGAAAAAAATATATAACCCTAATTTTCTTAACGTATTCGAAAAAAAGTATTCTATAGCCATCTGCACCCCTGAAAATGTAGAAAACGACTTGCCCGTGATGTCTATTTTAATAAAAGAGATGTCCATCATCTCGAATTCCAAAATGAACGCCATTTTCGTAATTCTGCACTCTCGAAAACCTACAAAAAGACTCCCATGATGACTTTTTCATTAAAAGCGAAGTCCGCCATCTTGAATTCCAAGATGGACGCCATTTTCGAAATTCGGACCTCCAAAAACCTAAAAAATGGCACCTACAATGATTTTTATGTAAAGTGATCTCCGCCATCTTGAATTTCAAAATGGACGCCATTTCCGAAATTAATGCTTCCCTCATCATAAAAGTGTCCATTATTGGGGTGTCCATTCTAGGATTTCACAAGGAAATCAGACTTCCAATTTTGAGCCATTTTCTCAAAAAATATATGATTTTGTTATCCTTTTTTTCCCCTTGTCATAAATAATGTTTATTTAGGAATATTTAAATGTATTAACTAACCATTAAACTTGAAAGGTGAATGAAATATAACCAAAAGATTTCCAAAAAATCTTTAAGCTGTCCATTACTGGAGTCGTTATGTTATTATACAGATGTTATTTTGTTACTTTTTAAGGCGTAAGGCGTCGCATTAATTTAGCAGACGCGTGGGATTTAAATAGATCAGGATTAAAACGTGGGATTATTAATTAATTCCTGGTAATTCGGGCAAAGTCGCGGATACATGCTAGTCATTTATATTATGCCTTACGAGATTAAGCCAGGATACCATAGAACACTCGCTAATTAAAAGTTGAATGCTTGCTATGAGATAGATATCGCCGGAGTGTCAGTTTGCTGCGTAAGTTTTACCTCACAAAGAGGGTTCAATCCAGAATTAAAACATATTAATAACGCAAAAAATCGCGACTATTTTCAAGACTAAATAAAATAGTAGTGAAAAAAGGGCTAACGAAGCGGCACGTCTTAACTGGTATAGCAAAATAGATGGCCATGTAGAGAACACAGAGAATGGCAAAAGGATATAGAGTGAATCTTTAGAAATTACAAATTAAATTACATATTGCGGTTTGTGACCGCTTGATTTCTAGCTTTAACTCTTTATTCATAATAATAGTAAAATCTTCGATAAATTATTGCTAACACAACACGGACCTCGGTAAATGTGAGCGTTTTAAGAGTAGTGCAAAAATTGAGCAAATATACAAAACAAGTACAAAACACTTTATTTAGAGGTTAGCAAAACCCTGTGTTTATTATAGATTATATATTTCTTAAAAAATAATGACTGTACAATTTTGATTAGGTATGTTTATCTGGACCTCACTCGCCAGTGGCGCCAACTGGGGAGCATGATGGTAGCCCTCCTTAATGTCACAGTCTAAGAAAGATAATATTATGATTATTATGCCTCTTTTGAATACCCAATTTATTGGCGTTATTATTGTCGGGTTCGATAGTAATGCTATTTATTTTCACAAGTATTTTAAATGTTTTCGTCTTTCTTAGACCATGACTCTCTTCAATTCCAGTCCTATCAATTAGACTGCAGAAAGTGTGTTGCTGAATCCTCACTGATGGCTGCAACACCAGCAGTTCAAGTTAAAATAATCTATACTATTATAAAGTTATAAAAATGAAATGTCTGTACATGGAAGATATTGAAAAAAATCTTACGGACTACTTGAAGGTAATAGAATCGATAAATATTTATTTTTATTTTTTGTATGTGTCGTTGTGGCTTCATAGCGTCAAAACGGCTAAACAGCTTTAAAATATTTTTGGCACACGGGTAAGTATCTGGGCATCCCCAGATATTTATAGAATACTTTTAACTCGATTACGCTGAACAAAAAAAAGGGTTGTAACTTTTTTCTCCTTCGCTGACGAAGTTGCGGGCAGCTCTAGTAATTAATGAAAGAAGAAACTTTTGCCAAGTTTCATGTTTTGCCAAAGGATGGCGCTGATGCCTAGAAAGCTTTGTCGTGAATTTAAATTTCACTGAGCCAAGAACCACTGCTACGACTATGTTTGGTGCTTTGTCACGAGATGGCGCTGCTGCATAGGTAGGCCTGGATAGGCCACACGATACGTTACGAAGTTCCAAGTTGTTTTGTAGGGAGTTGTTATAGCTTACTAGGTTTGATATTTCCCTACAGATGGTGCTATTATATATATTTATAAAAAGAGAAATATTTTAAATGGTTATGTATTTACATTGTTATCATGAATTTATGTGATATTGTTCATGCAAATATCCGATTTTGGTATTATTAACCCGAATATGCTGATGCCGAAAAATAAAGTGTTACCAATTTTTTCGCGATAGACATCCTTTTTTCTAGTTTATTAATAAAAGGCTCGGGTAGTTTTGTTTTAATATGTTTAGGGGTGTGTGCTCTAAAACAGACACAGAGGTCATGCACGCCACCTGTCAGGATAACTTTGAACAGTACCGAAGCATCATGGCACTAAGGGAGATGGCGTGGAGGAACTGCAAGTTACATAGAATGTGAACTACTCCACCCCTACGTAGATGGCGCTTTAAGAAGTCATCTGTAAGGGTGGTCGAACTTAAGAGATAATACGCTCATGAATGCTATTCTCCATCCATTCAAGAAACAAATGCGCGTGTGTTAGCTAAGAAGGCAGGTAATAAATAAATATTCACTACTAAATGAGGGAGCTGCAGTAAATAATGTGACTCTGTCATGCTCATACTTTTACCTACTATATTCTACCTAAATCGTGTGTATATGGTTATTTTAAAACGAAGTGATTAGCTTTGGGTTAAATCTACTAATTATTCTACAATACCGACAGTATGTTTTACAATGCAGGGGTAGTGCTCTTTTTAGAAAAACGGAACATCATTTTTCTTTCAATTACGAGAAATAGCACGTCAAACTACATAGGTATGTATTTAAAACTTAAACTAAAATCCCGTTATAAGTTAGAAACATTGTCTTCTAATTCGATTATAATTATTGTCTTTTCACAATCTAAGTGAAAACTGTCTGTATATCTTACACTTGTAATACGAAATTGTTCTTCTCATATTTTTGTAACTAAGTTGTACCCAGAACTTTGAATTATTATATTAATATTCAGAAGAATACAGGTAGGTCAACGTATCATGCTCAAGGTAACTAGATACAGAGGGTCTCATAAATACGATGATAAATAATTATTGAAATATTTTTTTGAACATATTTTTGACAATGACTATATAAAGTAAAATTTCCGGTCCGTACATCCGATGAAAAATCGAAACCTTATAGGATCACTCAGTGCATGTTTCGACAGATCTTTTAGAAAAAAAAGACTGAGGTTTCTTTAAACATTTTTTGATTGCGTGAATATTTTCAGAAATAATCTATTTTCTAAACGATATGTCCAAAAATATGGAGAAAACCACAAAAATCAAACTAAATAATAACTTTCAACGAAAATTACGTCATACCGTTTTTGAGTAAGTGCCAAAAAACTGCGCTCTTCAGCAAAAGGTCGTAAGTGCCGTGGGCGTAAGCTCTTTTGCTAATGCATTTTTATATCGTATTATATTACACAACACATTTTTGTAATATAAAAGTAAAAACTGTCACTGAACCGAACCTGTTAACCGTGACGCCGCGTGAACTTGTCCTCTACGCCTAGGGCGTATACAAAAGCTTATTCTATAACGAATGCGAACTATTAAGTCTACATATTGTATAGTCTGGGAGAGTGTATTACATTATATATCATTGTTAATAAATACACTGGTGTACAAATCGACAGTTGGTTTGTCAAGTAACGATATTTTAGAAAAGTTGTCTTGTCTTAGGTTAATTAATTTAATTGCTAGGAATGTTTAATAAGTTGGTATATATTTCGGTTTGATATGAAAACAAACGCGGATATATTATAACCCAAAACTGCGAAATATGGTGCATAAGCGGAGGAGTGTCATTAGTTAAGATTGCAAATTAGCCAATTTTTGATGAACGATATGCAAATCATTCACTGGTTTTTGGTTTTCATTATTATCATGATGAAAAACCCCCGTTTCCGGATATCTCAGGACGATTACTATTGTTAATTATATTGATTTAGAAGTGTAGCAATCTTTAGCAATTGTTTTCCATTAACAAAAGCAATTGTTTCCCAAAAGACTGACGGTAACCTTTTCAGGGCACGAAACGTACTTCGCTTTCCACAAATCCATTGCTTGAGTTAAAAAAACAAACAATTATATCTTATGTATATACAACACAGCGTATTACAAATTTATACTAATATATATTACAAACTAATGAATATCATAGAAAATAAATAAGGAGAAAAAAGGGAAAGGACTGTACTAAAAATAATGCTACCAAAAAGCATACCTTTTTTTATGTCCCGGACAATATAATTATGCTGGTTCCCGTGACCGGAATAAAAACAATTCACTAGCCAACTTCACCTATTATAAAATTGTTACAATTATAAAGTTGTAAAAATGAAATGTCTGTACATAGAAGATGCTTTCAAAAAAATGATTGTTACGGACTATCGGTCACAAAATTGAAAAATAATTATTTTTTACTTGTTGCATGTTTTGCTTTTTTGAAGATAATCAATAAATACTGACGCCATGATCTTGCCAGCAGATAGGACTGACAGGCCTTCTTTGGAGCCGGTTCTCCCTTTTCAGTCTATTGTTTCGACTGTTCCTTGGTCTCACGGGTGAAGTTCGTCCATGGTGATCCTCGTCAAAACTCAGCTTAATTGCGTCGAAATTCCTCCAAACACTGGATTGAAACATCCTCACTACGCGCTTTTGTTCAGTGGTGAGCAATCGCGGCACCCATCTTGCGCCAAGCTTTCTCATGTTTGTTTATTTATTTATTGTTTTAATTAAATTACATAGCATTGCAGCATAAGACCAAGGCGCTGTGAATTTCATACAAAAACACAAGTGCAGATATAACAATTATAAGCAAATAACAAGAATTGTGAACAAATAGCAAGAGAGTGACGTTCGTCCATCGCCTCGCAGAACCTCAAACATTCATCATTGTATACCCTTCCAGCTACTTGCAAAATCATCGCAATCAGGTACTCATGCGAGAAGCGTATTCAGGCATTTTAAAGCGCGGACCAATGGTGAATTTCTGTAAGAGACAGTGCGCGCCCTCGAAACGGATGTTAAGTTTTTCAATCAGTATGCGAAGTATAGCAATTTTAAAAATACCTACTATGTCTTACTAACTCGCGCACCTTTAGTCTACGGTCTCTTCGTACTAATCAGTGGATTTTTTTCACCATTTCTGGCGTGTTCACTTCATTTGGTCGACATCATTTATCTTTGCAGCTCGTGCGTCGTCTTTTAAACTCAGCAACCCAATATTTTACAGTTGTAAATGAAGGAACAAACTCTCCCAGAGTAGAATCCAGCTCTATTTTAATATCAGTTGGACTTACAGCTTTCAACATTTATCATACATTTATCTTTCCAGCTCGTGCGACGTCTTTTAAACCCAGCAACACAATATTTTACAGTTATAAATGGAGGAACAAACTCTCCCAGAGTAGAATCCAGCTCTATTTTAATATCAGTTGGACTAACAGCTTTCAACAAATGGAAAATTGTAACACATATCAATGACCAATTTTGTCCGTGTTTGTATAATAACTAATCTCTATTAATGGCTGTGAAACAAAAGCAAAAGAAAGAGCATCTTCTCTTTTCAAATTGACGCGCCGTAAGACTCGAACATTCGATTGTTCTTATTTTTCAGCCAGTATTGCTATTTAAAACCCTCGTATTTAGTTAGCAAAATTATCAAGTTTTCTTTTTATTGTAAATTATATAGTTTGTTTGCTATTCTTATAAAGCGATTTTTACATAAGCTATTAAAATCAATATGATTTTTATATTATACTGTCCTAGTGCTTTACATTGCATCATTAAATTGGCACCATCACCCTTAATTCATAACCATACAGGAGAAAAGGTATCCGCTATGGGAATTATGATTTCAAACATTACCTAATATTTGGGTTATCAACGTTTTCTTGTTGTTATTCTGCCCCGTAAATCAGGAGATAATAGTCACAGGGTTACTTAAAAAAATTGTAACTTAATAATGTGTACGCTATTAATATACTGACGAGGTGGGCCATGGAATAATTAGCCTCCTATACCTGTTGGTTAAAAAAATATGTTTGCTGTCTTTATTATTTTCCTTTATTACTATAACTCAGAAGACGTAACCATGGCAACGAGTTAGAGAAAAAAATACATTTACCCATTAACGTACTTTATTCTAGTGAAACCTTTTTCCTTTACAGGTAAGTCCCTTCCTCGCAATAGAATATGCCACGCTGGAATAAGTGATGTAAGGAGCCTGAAAATGTAAGTACTCTAACAGGATGAATACGTTCTATTCAACAAGTATTAATCGTAGATCAATTAACTATATGAACTGTTCTCAAGATAGATATGTTTAGAGCAGTTATAGGTATATTTTTCGTTTCATTTCCGGTTTGGTTCAGTATCGGTTTTGTTTTCCGATATATGTAGTAAAAGAAGATAAGCTATCGATGTTTCGAAATATTTTTTCCCGATTATTATTTATCTGTAGACGGATTCTCGAATTCATAAAATCCAGATATTTTGCTTTACATACACTTGTCATACCGCCGACTCATTTTACCACAATATTATTTGCCCGAAGTTCTATAACCAGTGTTACAATTCCCAATGTCTACGTTTGACAGCCATTTCGTTTACCTGATAATTTGCTTGTACACAGACACACTACTGATTCATTACACCACATTATTATTTGCCCAAAATTCTAAAACTGCATATTTTGGGGTCTCTTTTGCAATTCTCACTTAATATGACAGTTGACTCTAAGTAATCAATTGTATGACGCAATGTTCCATCCATAGACTGGCACAGAACCGAATCTGTCAACCCTGTCTCCACGTGGTCTAATCTGCCTTATCCCCAGAGTGTATAGCGAAATCGAATGGGGGCGGGGCGGCGAATCGATGAAGTCAGGTTTACATGGGCAGAAACACAAAAGTAGGTTAGGTTAGGTTTGTATTGTGACTATGTATATCGGAGCGAGCGAAGCGAGCGGAGTGTCAAAATGGGTAAAAAACCGATATGTTGCTGTCCTATGGGACCCCAGTGGTACAAAGGGCCTTCGTGAGACGTCGCCATCCGCTCCTGTCCTGTGCCTAGCGCTCCGCGTCACTCCAACTCAGTCCTGCCGCCCGCAGCTTGGCGTCGACGGTGCGTTGCCAAGTGCGCACCGGCCGGCCTCGTCGCCTGCTCCCGCGCGGTCTCCAGGTGAACGCGCCCCGACGGTGTTGTCCTCTGGTCTTTGGAGGGTGTGCCCTATCCACTTCCACTATCGTTGAGTGATTTCCTGCTTGATCAGGATTTGATGGCATCGATTCCATAGATCCTCGTTCCTGATGGTGTTCGGCCAGAATATGCGCAAGATGGATCTTAGGCATTTGTTGACGAACACTTGTAGCTTGCTCGTCAGACCCTTTGTCTCTTTCCAAGTCTCGCAGCCGAAGAGCAAAATAGACTTCACTATGGAATCGAAGAGGAAAATCTTGATCCGCTGGGTGAGCACATTTGAATCCCAAACCGGTTTTAGCTGGGCAAAGGCGCTTTTGGCTTTCTTAATTCTCGCGTCGACGTCGTCATCTGAGCCACCGCTGTTGATTATGGTGCTGCCGAGATATGTAAACTTTGCGACAGATTCCAGCGGTGTACCATTGAGTCTGATGGGACGGTTTTCACACGACTGAACTCGTATTTCGACGGTCTTCCTAGCGTTGATTCGTAGTCCCATGTCTTGAACTTGCTCTCGTAACGAGTCCAACTTAATTTGGAGATAAAGCAGTGAAGACGAAACCAACACTATGTCGTCTGCTTAGTCGAGGTCTTCCAGGTGTGAGCTTTTATTCCATGTGATGCCCCTAGGTGTTTCTGTTACGACGACGAAGAGCAGTGGCGACAAGAGGCAGCCCTGTTTGACTCCTGCAGTCATTGGAATTGGTTTCCCTTGGACTTGGTCGTGCATTACTTTGCAAATACTGCCGTTATATAGGGACTGGATTATACCTATGTACTGGCTGGGTATTCCTCTTTGCCTGAGACTGGACCACAGTGCGCTCCACTTCACGGTGTTGACGGGTTTCTCTCCGACGAATGCCAGGACAAGTTCAGCACGCCACTCCACGCACGACTCGATGAGAATGCGCAAGGTGTTCGTGTGGTCAGTGCATGAACGTCCAGAACAGAACTCGGCTTGCTCCTCCCAAAGGTACAGTAACATACGGTTGAGAAGTATTTTCGCCAGTACTTTAGCTGCTGTAGGTAACAGCGTTATGCCCCTCCAGTTATCGCAGACTGACAAATCTCCTTTCTTCGGTACCTTCACGAGCAAGCCTTATTTCCACTCGCAGGGAACACGCTCCGTCTCCTAAACACGCCTGCTACAGGAGATAAAGTATTTGGACTGACCAAGCCGGATCGGCTTTTAAAAGCTCCACATTAATGTTATCTACCCGTGGTGCTTTTCCTGCCTTCAGTTGTTTAATGGCGACGACTACTTCTGCGTATGTTGGTGGAGTCGTTGGCAGATTCAGTAGTGGTCCGGGGTTATCCGAAGCAGTTATCGGTTGGGTTTGGCATTGAGTCAACAGGTTGGAGAAGTGCTCTGTCTTTCGTATCAGTTGTTCCTCTGTAGTACACAGCAGCTGGGCCGTGGCGTCCTTCAGCGGCTTTTTGGAGGAAAGTGATTTATTGCACAGGCGTTTGGTGACGTCGTACAACTCCCTCATGTTCGTTATCTTGGCTGCTGCGTTGACCCGGTCTGCTAGATCGTCGGCGACACGTCGTCTGTCACTTCTAGCCAGCTTTCGGGTTCGGAGACGTGAGGCAGTATACTCCTCATCGAGGGCGTCTTTAGCGACAGTGTCATCAGTAGCCAACAACTCTACATTTACGCTCTGCCTTCTCTCTATTGTGGACCACAGCTTTTGGGACATCCAGGGCTCATGCTTGGAGCGTTTGTAGCCTAGTACTTTTTCACCGGCTTTAGTGAAGGCAGTGCGCACACGATTCCAAGTATCATCCACGTCCTCGTCCACAGGTTTTTCCAATAGTTCGAATTGGCTATGGAGGCAGGCACTGAACTCTTTTCTTCACTCCTCGCTTCTAAGAATCTGCTAATTGAATTTTTTAGATGCCTTTTCTACTTTAAGACGAGTTGCGGCCATCTTGAGACGTACATCGGTGACAACAAGGTGATGATCGCTATCCACGTCAGCGCCGCGACGGTTCCTAACATCGAGTAGCAATGTTCTCCAGACTCTGCTTTCGCAATGTGGTCGATCTGGGTTTTGGTCACACCGTCAGGAGAAATCCAGGTGATTTTGTGGCACTCCTTGTGCTTGAGCAGAGTTCCTCCGATCACCAGATTGTGCGCAGAGCACAGATCGCCCAAAAGTTCTCCGTTTTCGTTTATTTCCCCGGCGGCCTCTTCGCAACCCATGTAGTGTTCACAGTCCACGTTGTCTGAGCCCATCTTGGCATTCAAGTCTCCCATTAGTATGACGATGTCCTGCTTCTTTACGTTGTGCAGGGTCGACTTCAGCTGCTCGTAGAAGCTCTCCTTTACATCCGAGAGTGCCGAGTTAGTTGGAGCGTAACATTGGATCACAGTGATTTTTCTGACCCTTGTGGAGGAGAACCGAGCTGTGATGATTCTGTCAGATATTGTTTTCCTCTTCAGAAGGCTGTTTTTCGCGCTACGGCTTAGGAGCAGCCCCACGTTGCACTCCCGAGTGGCGTTCTCATCTTCTTTTCCACTGTACAGAAGGCTCGAGCCAAAATTAGATGTTATTTCACCAAATCCGTTCCATCTCGTTTCACTTAATCCTAGAATATGGATGTTGTTGTCCTGCATGACTTTGGCTATCTGAGGAAGCCTTTCAGGTTGAGTCATGGTTCAGAGATTCCAGCACTCAATCCGTGTCCGTAATTTCGCACCAAAGCGTTGGTAAGGTGGATCGGTCTTTTTTTCTGGTTTCATAATCTGTTTGTTTAAAAATGTGCAGGTGATTAGCCCACAGCATCCCGATTACGATGACGGGGCTGCCATCGTTGCGACCATGCTCGCAGAGACTGTCTTTAAGCAAAATTCAAGGCTTCTGGTAGCCTGAACCTCTGGTTTTTACCAATGAGTGGTTCACTTCTCACGAACCCTCCTCCTTTCACATCCGGGCTTGGGACCGGCAATGGCGGAGTTAACCGTTATGGAGCCTTTAAACATTACGGATTAGCGGATAGTTAGTTGAGTAACGTCTCTTCGAACTTTTAACAAGTTGAGTTTTAAATTAACTCCGAAAAAAAAAACTGCTCCATTTAAGATTCGGGTTATTGAACTGTGAACAATACATGGGTCGCGAAGGGGCTGCCAGGAAAATAAACGAAAACGGAGAACTCTTCGGCAATCTGTGCTCGATCGGAGGAACTCTGCTCAAGCACGAAGAGTGCCACAAATTCACCTGGATTTCTACTGACGGTGTGACCATTATTTAAGTACGTTAAGATCTTAGGCCTTTTTATACCACCATATTATAACAAGGCCTATTTTAAAAAACTTTTCACTGTATGTCTCCTTACCAGAATTAATGCCATTTTTGACGTTGATTGTATACTAAATGAAATGAAAGATTGACTAAAATAAAAGTATGTTGATTAAATATGCTATTTTACATTTTAGGCCTTAATACCCGCAAGTATCTTATTTTAAAATGTTTCCTTTGCAATATACGTGCGCTGACCATGTTTATAAGTATTCCAAATTTCAAATAGATAGCCTAAGTAGTTTTTGAAATATGGCGCTTTAATAAGTTACCCTAAAAATGATTGTAACAGACTATTTGGAGGTCACTAAATGTATTATAATATTATATTTGTATGTTGGTATGCGCGGTTGTGGCTTTGTCACGCCAAATTGGCTAAGCGGACTTCCAAAAATTTTTGATGCACGGGTACCTAGCTGGGTTTCCACCGTTGGATATAGGATACTATTTACCCGACTACGCTAACGAAAAAAGAGGAGTTAAAACTTTGTTCCTTCACGAAGGAGGTCGCGGGCAACTTGTGGTGTTTCATACAAGTGTCAATCCGCCTGTGGGTTCACTCTACGGTATACCTACATTTCGCGAGGTAATAAAAATACGGAAGCCATTCTTGTATTTCTCAATATTATTACTCGAAATCCTACACTGTATAGAACGAACGTTACTCCCTAGACGGCTAGTGTACCTAGAGCATGCTCTAGGTACGATAGGTACAAACAAATATAAAATCAAAAGAGGAGGTTCTCAGTTCGGTTGTATTTTTTGAATGATAGTCGTGGAGATCTAGAGAAGAAGCTTAAATATATTTTATTTGGTATCAAAATGGTTTGTTTCGGATCCTTGTCATAAAATCTACTATTAATAGACGTACGATGCCAAATAAAAATAAGTATAGGAAAGGGAATTCAAAATAGTTGAGTCTATATTTGAACGTCCGGTAATAACGCAGCCTCGCAGTCTCTGCAGTATATACTTACTATAAAGCATGTTTCTCTGGATTTACGTACAAATTCCTTACACTTTTTGATACATTCACAGAAAAAAATGATACATCTTCGACCGCATCGTCACTTTACAACAGTTGAGATTGCGGTCAAATGCCCGTCTATCATCAATAAAAAAAAATACTAAACGATTTTTAAATATATGCATCAGAGATTAATGTGCCGGACCTCCATGTCTAGCTGAACTAAATATTAACAAATGAATGTGGAAAATGTTATTTGAAGAGACTTTCGCAAGTAAACCAAGTCTGGTAAGTACACTAGAATTTGAGTAGAGTAGAGGCCATAACACGTCCTATTACTAGCTTTTAATAGAAAATGTATGAACTCGTACTAATTAAATTACAGGCTTTAATGCATAATTTTTTTTTGTCGAATATTAAAGACACCTATATACTATTATAAAGCTGTAAAAATGAAATGTCTGTACATTAATAGTATTTTATACAATCTTTACATAATGTATGCTTTTTCAGTCGAGTACCGCGTTTATGGTACGAGACCTATAATTACGATACGAGACTTAAAAAGCTAATTATATAACCATTATGTACAATACTTTTTCTACGAGTAACCCATAAACTACAGTAAATCAAAAACACTGCGTGCAATAAAAAAGCAAAAACATTGCGTTGTTTATTTAAAATAATTATACCTTTATGCGGAGTTGTATAATATAGGTATTATAGTTCAGTGACATATAATATAAACCATAGCGTCCATAGGCGTGATGGTCCAATCTAAAAAGTATGCCTTTTTAGAATGGTTCGCGGAGTTCTTTTTCACAGATTATAAGTTCTCGAGTAGAAAAAGATATTTTCAAAACAATGAACGAAGCGCACTATTTGGCGGTCACGAAATCAAAATATATTCTTTAGGATTTTTTGGATATTTGTATGTGTCCAGACGGTTGTAGAATACTTTTTAACGACTACTCTGTTGAATAAAAGAGGGGTTTTGACTTTTTCTCCTCCGCGAGCAAAGTTGCGGGCGCCTTCTATTTAACAAATAAAACATTAGTGCTTTGGAAGAATAAAATTCATTTGATCTTAAGGCTCTTTAAGTAATCGTCAATCGATAAAAACCCTGTATAAATTCAACTCCTTTGTTCACATAAAGCAAAATTATGTAACCTTGACCATTCCACAGATAATCAACAATTTTAATATGTATATGCCCCACAGTCCACCATCGGCTTTAATTATTTTGCCGCATAACGAGTATTAGCCGTCCTTCAGTCACGCGCCCGTGCTTTATAATCATTTTTTACTGATGACCTTTACATTGTAATCTCTACTAAAACCAGAGCTTAAAAAGTATTTGCTACTAGCTTTCGACTGCCGCTTTGCCCACGAGACAACTGATTTTTTACGTGGGTCACTAGGAAAGTCTTGTGATACTCGAAATTTTAAAACCAGTCCAGTGCGACTCTCACTCGCGCACCGAGGGTTCCGTACAAACTTTGACTTATTCCTACTTAACTGGCCGGTTGACTTAAGTTTGACTCTGGTGTCTATCGCGTCACATACAAATGAGGGGCACACTAAACCAAACCGGGTTATTCCAAAATTAATTTTGACAAATGGTTTTAATTTTTCTGTATTATTCATATTAGATTATATAATTCACATAATTTCAGATTTTTCGCTTGGTAAACAGCGGACATAAGGGGGAGGCGCGCGGGGGGGGGGTAATGGTATTTTTTTTCTACATTTTCCTTCATGAAACGAAATTTCATAAAAAAAGGAAGCTAAAAAATTTGCATTTGGAGCGCTTTCAAATGATACCCGATTTGAGTTACTAGCTAGACTTTAAAGTTTTGCCCCCTCATTTGTATTGGTCGTTTTTTTTAGAAAATAAAAATATATTTCAAAGAGATATCTTAAGTAGTTTTTGAGCTGTGGCGCTCTAATAGTCGGACAGACAGACAGATTGAGTCGCAGCATAAAGGTGCGTCCACAATTGTATCATTTGCCCGTATCAGATCATCGTCGCGTGGCATGATCGCGTGTCACGATCACGCGTTTAGACGTTGCGCCGATCGGATCGCTCGAAATCCATTTTGCTACGCGTATCACACAGTTATATCGGACGAGTACGGCATGATCGGCGCGCCGACGGTAAGCGTCCAAGCAGCGCGATACGCAGTCATGCCACGGCACGGTGATCGGATACAAGCAAATGATACAAGTGTGGACGCACCTTAAGGGTTCCTTTTTTACCTTTTTGGTGCGGATACCTACAAATGAAGCACACCTTAATTATTCAATCTTGTTTTATAGATTATTTTGTTTGATAACTAAACATAAAAAACCATTTGAGCAAATATCTATACTATTATAAAGTTGCAAAAAGGAAATGTCTGTACATTGAAGATATTTTCAAATAAATGATTATAATTGAGTATTTGGAGGTCACTGAATCAAAAAATATTTTATTTTTATTTTTGTACATTTGTATGTGTCGTTGTGGCTTCATCACTCATCACGCAAAATCGGCTAAATAGATTTCAACTATTTTTGGTACACGGCTAGCCGGGTTCTCCAGATGGTCATAGGATACTTTTTACCCGACTACGCTGAAGAAAAAAAGAGGGGTTATGACTTTTTCTCTTCCGCGAACGAAGTTGCGGGCGTCTTCTAGTTTAAAATTAAAAAAGTTACGGTTACTGTCTGTTTCGATTTCGTCTATCATGAGTTTTAACTATAACATTTCTTTGTGATGGTTTTGTACGACTTCAAAGTTGGATTAAGTGAGGGTGAGTGCCTGGAGCGCAGCGTTCAGTATCATCATTTCGGGACCATGCACCGTCGCAGCAACAATTTTCAGATGTTTATTCAATTCAGACAAGGGATCTTCTCAAATTCAGATACTTAAGAAAACAGCCTGCCTGTGAAAAATATTGTTAAGGGAGACCCAAAAGTGACTAGTAAACGAATAGAAGAAATCGTTAAAATTCAATAGCCGGCCATTAATGACATTTCGCGTTTAGCACACATCAACGTGTGGCACATATTTCGACAGTTCTTTAAAAAACACCAAGGTTTTTAAGCAATTTTTTCGATTATGATGAAATATTTTCTGAAATAATCAGTCCAAAAGTTTACGGAACCTTACACAATTTTTTTTATATTATGAAAATTAGAGGTTTTGTGCATGCTGTAGTTATTTTCTATCAGGAGGTCTGCCGTCACTCGTTGACAAATAAAATGTACTCGTACTCACAGTATGCATAAAAAAGGATTATCAAACGAGTTTTCAAATGTAAAACTTCAAATAATGCGATCTTCAGGTAACCACCATGGTAGTGTACAATGAGGCTATGCTCTCTGTATAATTAATATGTACTTACTTATTTTATATCAAAGTACCTAAGAGTGCATTGAACGTCGGTGCGGTGACCACGCATCTGTAACTTTCATTATTGCAGCTTCTATTATCAATCCCTCCTCTTCTGTTACAAAAAAATAATTAGTACTTTTTTGTTTTTATTTTAATTACTTTACTCGTTTTTTTTACTCGTACAATCGTAATCGAAATATCTATTTTTTTCACAAAAACGTGTACTATCTTATGTTATTTTTGGTATTATTGAACTAAAGAATTCGTTCATATTTACCTAATACACATTTCAAATGCATAAATTATGAGTTTTATTGTATTTTTCCTTTATAGGTTCCAATTCCCCCACGCTTCCCTAAGGGTACAACAGGATTTAAATGTTCACAAAAACGACCTATAACTAGGTACATACATTCTATAGCTAACGAACAAACCGGCCATGGGTTGGCAGCATTGAGTTTTCTAATATGGTAATATCACCAGTTCACGCCACCGTGACTTAAGGTCTAATTGACAAAGAAGAAGTGTCAAAATCTTGTGCTGCGATTGGTGAATATTGACATTTCTTGTCACTTTGGCGATAACTGGTGATATTTCCATTTTAGAATACTCTGTGCTGTACTTTAAAGGGCCTTTTTTATTCTGCACCTTTAGAAAAGATATCAAGACCCATTTAGGGCTGTCAACAAACGAAAACAATTAAACGATAAAAAAATAATTCAAGATAATTATGAATAAAATATCACAAATAATAAAAAAATAACGCGATGCGTCGTGACGGGTACTATGCTTTCTAATAAGTATTATATTTGCTTAAAAACAATTAATTTATTTCTGAGAGAGGCCCCATAAGGTACCTAAATCTTCCAATGCTTGACAACTTAACTCCAATAATCGACTCCCTGTTTGTGTTCTCCGTTGTTACGAGTTAAGCTTACCATGGGACTAGTTCGATTAGTGTAAAATTGTCCCGTAATATTTATTTATTTAAAGTTGAAGGTGCCCAGTAATGGGAGACTGTTGGGCACTAGGACATTTACCTTAATCCGAACGCTTTACAATTATCCCTAAGGAATCACGGTCGATAGGTACCACTTCATTGTTATTTATAGTTGTAAGCTCAAACGATAAAATTCTTTATCTCATCCGATATAACCGCAGACCGCTATTAGATACATTAACGGCCCTCAATTTGGTGTGAATAAATCAAAGCAATGTAATTATTGATTCTGATTTATCGTGAATGTGAGAATATTGCGATATCTATTTCTATAGTTAAGTTGTGTAGAGTAGAGCACTTGCGAAAAAGAGGTTCGTAGGTTCGAGTTCTGTTTGCAATATAGCGAATCGTATCAATGTTTTACATTGTAATCGCACTCTGTATTAATATACAAACCACGTTCCAAGCAGAAACCCAGTATAAAGAAACCAACAGTCGAGCGTAAACCTGCCGTGTTACCATATGTGAAAGGGGTCACAGACAAAGTCGGAAACATCTTGAAGCGTGCTTCTATAAAAACAATTATTTCAAGCCGTTGAAGAAGATGTCTCAATACCTTAGACCCGTGAAGAGTAGCACCCCTTTGCAGAATGCAGGCATTTATAAGTTGGACTGCGAGTTGTGGTCTTTCATACATTGGTCAAACGAAACGCAGTGAACCCGGGTGAAGGATCACATAGCAGATGCGTCGGTGTAATAGGTCTGCAGTCTGTGAACATCTCATTGACAAACCAAACCATTCAATTAAGTTTGATAAACCTTCTATCCTTGCCAAAGAGAAAAGATATTTTCCCAGAATGCTACGCGAGGCTATTGAGATTAAAAAGCATCCTAATTTCAATAGAGAAGATGGGTTGTCGCTACCCCCAGCTTGGGATCCTGTAATACATCTCATCAAGGAACAAGCGAGACACAGGACTGCAAAACCTTAATTTCCGAACGTGTGTAAAAATATCTTAACTTTTAAAAAGTAGATTAACAGTATTTTTTTCAATATTATAATTAGTAATGAGGTAGTCTGGGGGTTTTTTCTTTGCAGCTTTTCTTGTATCTTCAGTACGCCTCGTTTGTGAAATCCTGCTTGGTAAATTGTTAAAATAAAACAATTAAGACCCTCTGGCACATATGTAACTGTCTCTACAGATTAGGCCAATCTGGCATGTATGTACACCTTTATTTGTTTTTTCACAGTGGGTAGTTTACAAAAATTGTAACTTTGACAGAGGAAAATGTATCTTTTCTCAGTCCACCAGTGACCATGAGTAACGGGTAAACGTCGGGAACTCAAAAAATGAGATAGTATACGCGATATAATCCGTTAAATTGTTTTATTTAAATGAGTAATAATCGCCCAAACGGAAGAAAATATTAAATATCCAAAAGATATAAATTTACTCGTTTTGTAGAATAATGAGTATCAGCCTTTAGCTTTGTTTGTAGCCTGTTGACGTGAGCGCATCAAATCACCTGGTGGCACGGCAGCCAGCGACTAACGGCAAACTGAGCGACTCATACAAAGTTCCGTACACCGTAATCACCTATTCTATGAATTTTCACTTAGTTCATTACCACCGACATTTACGTCTATATCAAACGATTTACGAGTACTACTTATGATGCGTTCTTGTTCTGCGTAAGTATGATGTTTTTTTCTGCTCCGCACAAGATGCGTGCTTGGAACATGATCATTTTGGGTTTTGTTGTAAGATGTTTATTATTACATACTCTCCTACGGAGCTTCCCCAACAAGGTCGCCTTTTTGCCTATATATTTGCGTCTAAAGATAGATTGTACGATATGCTAGACCCGAGGTAGCAAAACTGCGTGACTACTTGTAGGGGGATACCATCCAGTGTAATCGCCTCTGTAAGCATACAGTTATACTGGTATAACTGTATGCTTGGTATTGATGCTCCTGGCAAAAAAAGTGCAAGCATTTGAGAATTTGTCCATCATAACGACGACCGGTTTGGCTCAGTGGGAGTAATGTTGCCTGCGAAGCTGAGGTCCTGAGTTCAAATCCCGGTAAGGGCAAATATTTGTGTGATGAGCATAAATATTTGTTCCTGAGTCTTGGATGTTCTCTATGTATATATGTAATATATCTATTAAATATATCGTCGTCTAGTACCCATAACACAAGCCTTATTGAGCTTACCATGGGACTAGAGCGATTTGTGTAAAAATTGTCCCGTAATATTTATTTATTTATTTTTATTAATAACCTGCAGCTCTCGGGAAGACCCTGCAACAAAGGCTTACTGAGGCAACTTAGTTCATAGTACTCCTGTAAAATATCACTTCAATATCTTTTCTGTGCACCCATTCGTATTTTAGCGTTTATAAAAAATGACGCACTATTAGTGCGTCAACGCATTTTTCTACTTTAACTACAAGTATACTATTTTACTTTTTCTTCCTCATTTAGGTCCTGGAAGCGTTAGAATGGGTAGGCAATTTTTAATGCTTGTATCAAAATTATTCATGAATACTTACTCCATTATTAACAAATATCTAAATATTTGTCATGAGAGTAATAAGCATACCTATGATTTGTTACAAAATTACAAATTCCAAATAAACATGAAAAGCGTTTAAGAATTGGTAAAAGAGAACCCAAAGCCGGATAATTTTATGTGCATTTCATGTTACCTACAGTAACCAAGTCAGTAGGGCGGCAATATCGATTGTTTTCTATTTTTAAACTTTGCAGAAAAATCTATTGCTATTAAATAGTTTTTTATGAACAAAATTTCATATAAATATATATATAATATAATGTCCTTCTACGCAGTGGGACTTTTGACCGCCTAGTGCGGAGGGTGGACATGGCATAACTGGTCCATCAGTATTTCTATTAGGCTGCCAACATATCTTAGCCATACTAGTGCCCGTACCATAAAATTTAAATATTATATCAATACAATTCCCATAATAACCAGTATTGCTCAATAATTACTTAAAAAAATCTCCAAATTACAAAAAAAAGTATTTCACCACACCAAAATTAGATATTTACGAATTTGGCGGAAACATAAAGCAAGAAAGGTTTACGTCTGTAATCGCCTACTTAGTGCTAATTTTGAACTGAATGGACAAGTGAAGATAAGTGAACCATGAAATATGTAATTCCTACTTGAAACACCATAACCGGGAAACAATCACGGAAAAAATTGATCAGTCGAAAACATGAGCGTCAGGATGACTGTACCAAGAGAGATTTTGGAAGTTGAGCCATCCTATGTTTTTGTACCTATTTTGTACCTGATATAAAATAATTACCTCGCTAATTAGGGAGAAATATTAGAAATGGCCAGCCATTTTGATGTCAGGATGGTTGGACCACGTTGTTTTTATCTCGTCGTAAGCATTATAACTAGTATTTTATTTTATAAAGATTTAATACCTAATTTATACCTTTACAACTAGACTAAGATTTGCATGTAAGTATTGTAAAGCGAGTCACACACGGAACCTAAGGAATTTACGTATTATACTATCCCAATAAAAACATAAATGTAAAAAAGGAGAGCCAAGTTCAATACAAAAATTATCCTTGGCTGTGTGGGCTTCGCCGCAAAAAGAATGGAGATCTAAATGAATGCTAAGTTCTATGAAAAATTCAAATATGTACAAGTATTAAACTCTATGGCTATAGGAACAAAATAACATTATGAACAAGTATTAAACTCTATGGCTTTGCTTTATTGGATACCTATAACAATTGCTGTTATTTAAAAATGTGAGATCTTAAAGTAGGTTAGATTTGACTTGGCTCTCCTTTTTACATTAATGTTTTTGGTGGGATATCATTACTTTTTGTAACGAAAACTAATCAGGTATTGAGATTTAATGAGCCGGGATGAGATGGCCGGTTGTTTAGCGCCTATTACAAGTTTTTTGTATGGGGACACCACTTAGTTTTTGACTTAACTTTATTTTTATACTTCTGTTAAGCAAATATAATAATATTTATATTGGGATAGTTTCAAATATCTGCTTATAACGGTTCCAACGATACAATAAAAAAAAAAAGATTGTCTGTAAGGTCCGTTTACGGACGATAATTTTACGTGATAACGTGGAAGAGAAGCCGAACGCTTAGGCCGATCATGCCTCTCTATCGCTTGTTCCGCGCTCTCGCATGCACTCGATACGATGACCGCTCATCATAGATATGGCTACCTACCTACCCACCCACCCACCAACCTACCCACCCACCCACCTACCTGCTTACCTACCTACCCACCGACCTACCTACCTACCCACCTACCCACCTACATACCCGTCTACCTACCCACCTACCTACCCACCTACCTACCCACCTACCTACTCATCTACCTACCCACCTACTTACCCACCTACCTACCTACCTAAATACCCACCTACCTACCCACCTACCTACCCACCTATCTACCCACCTACCTACCCACCTATCTACCCACCTACATACCCACCTACCTACCCACCTTCTTACCCACCTACCTACCCACCTACTTACCCACCAACCTACCCACCTACCTACCTACATACCTACCTACCCACCCACCTACCTACCTATCTACCTACCTACCTACCTACCTACCTACCTACCCACCTACCTACCTACCTACCCACCTACCTACCTACCTTTCCACCTATCTTCCTACCTACCTACCTATTTACATATCTACCTACCCATCTACTTACCCACCTACCTACCCACCTACCTACCCACCTACCTACCCACCTACTTACCCACCTACCTACAACCTACCTACCTACCTTTCCACCTATCTTCCTACCTACCTACCTATTTACATATCTACCTACCCATCTACTTACCCACCTATCTACCCACCTACATACCCACCTACCTACCCACCTTCTTACCCACCTACCTACCCACCTACTTACCCACCAACCTACCCACCTACCTACCTACATACCTACCTACCCACCCACCTACCTACCTACCTACCTACCTACCTACCTACCTACCTACCTACCTACCCACCTACCTACCTACCTACCCACCTACCTACCTACCTTTCCACCTATCTTCCTACCTACCTACCTATTTACATATCTACCTACCCATCTACTTACCCACCTACCTACCCACCTACCTACCCACCTACCTACCCACCTACTTACCCACCTACCTACAACCTACCTACCTACCTTTATATCCACCTACCTACCTACCTACCGTCTTATCTACTTACCTATCTATCTGCCTACCTACCTACCCACCTGTCTACCTTACTACCTACCCACATACCCACCTAACTACCTACCAACTGACTTATCTACCTACTTACCCACCTACCCACCCACCTACCCACCTACCCGCCTACCTACCCGCCTACCTACCCACCTACCCACCGACCTATCTACTTACCTACCTACCCACCGATCTATCTACCTACCTACCAAGCTACCCACCGACGTACCTACCTACCTACCCTCCTACCCACCTACCTACCCACCCACCTACCTACCCACCTACCTGTGTACGCTGTCTCAGTTGCAGTCGCACAGTCGCAATCGCAATGTAACGAGCGGCTCGTGACGTGACACTTTTTCGTAGATGCAGCCGGTGTTCATTCATCGATTTACGAGACGTTATCTATCTCTATCGTATGTCCGCCGCGTCATAGCGGGGCGTAGCGCAACAGCTGGACGCCGGTCGCGGCGCGAAGTAGGCCACGGCCGTCCGCCGCGTCATAGCGGGGCGTAGCCAGAAGTAATACAAGGAGAGTTCCTTGGCCGCAACGGAGACAGCATAAGCAATGTCTTGCTAGTTTCTCCTAGCCTAAAGTTAAAGAAAGCGAGTTTCTTGGACTGTAGCTCGATTGAAGGTACACCGGCAAAATTTCTTGATAGGATAGTATTTCTCTTGGTCCAAAGTTACACGAAACTCTTTCCAAGAATAAGGGGTCTCAATGGATGTATTTGCAATCAATTCCTTGTATATAGATCTTAATTATGGAAATGACTGCTTCCTGTTAACGTATTGCAAGGGTTTATACCTAAGCATTATCCGCCATTGTAGCTTTAGATTTGCAACCTTTGATTATTAGGATGTCTTTCGATGGTGTCAATTGCGAGATATAATATAAAATACAAGTTATAAAGTTGTCCGTTAGGTGCGGTTAGAGGCTATTTAAAGTATTACTGAGATCCGAACGCATTATGATTAAGTTGGGTTTTTCGTGTTCTAATAATTAAAAAAATCGAAATTCAAAATGACCTAGGTATTCTTATTGTTGGCTTTCTTAAAACAGATATGAAATAACTAGAGGGCTTTGAAATTAAAATATTTCGAAATCTGTACTAAATCCTCCTCTGAATAAAAAAATTAAAATAAAAAAGAACCGACTTCAAAATAAACTAAAAAGCCATAAATAATCTTTTATGTACGGTACGGATCATATTTGAATCACCTTTTGAAGTCGGTGCCAATCCATTCATTTATTACTATTAAGAACCGCGGCGGAGAGCCTTTAGTTATTATCTACCAATATATATATATATTTAGTCATAGTAATTCGTATTTTTGTTGAATAAAGAACTTTTTTTACTTCAGGTTTGGCACCGGATCCAAAAGGTGATTCTAATGTGATCCGTACCGTACAAAAAAGATTATTTATGGCTTTTTAGTTTATTTTGAAGTCGGTTATTTTTTAATAGTGATATAAAGTATTTTTTAGAGCCCAGAATGGGACGATTGAGGAGGCACTTTGCACGCATCTCGAGTCTTAGGAAGTAAGAAATGTATAAGTTGGTTAGTTTATTTTACCTTCCATCATCAGCTCAGCATGAAATGATGACAACAAGAGGAGAACAACTGATAACTTTAGAAAAATATATACAAACCATTGTTAGTGCCTATAATATTTGAGGGTTTCTCTCGATTTCCCTGGTATTCCATCATCTAATCCTGATTTGGTGATAAGGAGACTACTTCAGGGACACACTAAAAAAAATATGACTAACAGTCTTAACGTATTTACCTACAATAGTTTTTTTTTAAGAATTATCCTCTATTTCTTAACTATTAAGGAGTTGTACCTTCCGTCATCAGCATGATGAGATGATGACTATCATATGCAAATACTTAAATAGCTTAAGAAAATATATGAAAAACGCAAGTGCCTATAAAATTTGAGGATTGCCCTGGATTTCCCTGGGATTCCATCATCAGATCCCAACTTGGTGGCAATTGGACCACCTCGGGAGTATATCCTTTCAAATAAAAAAAGATTTTTTTTAAATCGGTCCACAATTGGCGGAGTAATGGGTGAACATACATAAAAAAAAGAAAAAATCCAAACTATCGAACATATAACCTAACCTAACTAACTCCTCCTTTTTTGGAAGTCGGTTAAAAATGATAACACGCAGCATTCTGACCTAATATCATAAAAAGTTACTTCGCGTCACGTTCTCTGAAAATTCACATTTTACACACTGTTTGCTGCAAAAGCTGTTTGTTAAGCTGCTGACGTAAAAATATAATTTTTAATGCAGTTGCTCATGTATATCCTCCGGAAAGTAAGATTTTTCGCACTCATACTTAGTTTAGTTTTCCATTTTTGTTCATTTACGGTTGTTGCAATGCATTCAAGAATATGCAAACAACGTTACATAATATCGTCTGTCCACAATACACTTCACATAACATGTAGGTATCGCAGAAAAAATGTTCAATCGAATGATAATCATGCATAAATTTACCTATACTTGGCATAACTGTCACTAAACATACTTTACTTTTCGTAGCATATTATTTGGCAGAAGATTATTTTTGCAACTTTCGTTTAACATCGTTTATCGACAGCGAAATTGGATAATCACCTTGCGGGCGATAATAGCTAGGCCTGTTGCAGGCTAGCTTTGCAGAAATTTACTAGATGGCGTCGTTGTGACCAAAACTGTCGATTTTAATGGCTTAATTGAATTCAATAGACTTATAGTTACTAAAATGTTTGCCTTACATAATAATCTACCCTGAAATTTCAACGCTTTCTATATTTAAGAAGTGGTACACCCTCCTTTTCAACAAATTGTGTAATGTTGCCACGCTAGCCTTCCTGAAGCAATTGGCGATATTTCAAAGAAAACTATGGGTTAACATTTATCAATCAAACATATGGCTGCTCTCAAAATAAATAGGTACATATATTTTATATTTTGTGCTTAGATTTTCTTGACTATACTAATATAGTTAAATGTAAAAATCAAGGATTCGCGTTTAAAAATGACCATCAATTAATTTATGCTGCCGATATTACATACTTACTATAGATTAAGTTAGTTTAGGATACAACTGCCTGGGGTGCAAAATCAGGTAACTTCCTCGTGTGCTAGAGTTTCACCAATCCCTGGAAACAACAGCAAGCAATGGCTATTGCTTGCTGGTGGCCAAAAACCTAACAGAATGATGCCTTGGGCACACCAAGGAGTTTTACAATATATACCATTAATCTTCACTGTTACAATTGTACCTACTTTAAAGATCGTAATGATCACTCCTAAAAGTTGCATTACGCAAACCATAATGTTACATACAGTCCAAAAAATCGTTATAAAGACGCAATAGTCCTTACAGTGCGTCAGTTGTTCCTAAAAAAAGAGCATGCTTGAATATGGCAGAAAGCATTCAACATGCTTTATGCTCTTTATATATATGATACTAGCTTCTGCCCGCGACTTCGTCGGCCTTAAATTCGTTTATCGCGGATAAGGGCATTTTTCGGGATAAAAAGTAGCCTATATCCTTCCCCGGGACTCAACCTATCTCCATACCAAATTTCATTCAAATCGGTTTAGCGGTTTAAGCGTGAAGAGGTAACAGACAGACAGACACACACTTTCGCATTTATAATATTAGTATGGATGGAATTAAACCGACGCTGACGTTGGAAAACCCCAAACTGTAAGACGAGATTTGCCCAGCGCTTCAATACATTTATTTCCCTCCTCGCCATGAAGATTTTGAGGGAATCTTGTAAGGCCTCGCGACCTCCACATAAAAATGCAATACCCAATTGGCTAATGCAATACGACTACAACGAGACGGAATGCTTTCTTGACATAATACGGTAGGTAACACCTTTATTATTTTGTGTATAATGTTTGTAATTATATTTGTATGTTTCTTTTATGTATTTATTTTCATGGAGATCCAACAGCTAAATCATATTTACAATTTTTTAAGTTAGTATCTTAAATAGTAATAGGGAGCCAATTCCAGGATCTCACTTATAGCACTATGATAGTATTTATCATTAAGCTACAGAATACGAACAAGCGTTACACAACATCCTACTCATGCACTAAAATACCATACATAAAACAAGAGGTTTGGTATATACCATAATACACAATTAAAATACTGTTTAAAATTAGCTTATATTGTTCTTATTATTTCGCTGACTGCAAAATAACATTAATTTGTATATTTTGAATAGATTGAGTAGAAAAACGTTTCCTCGCAAGTAAATAGAAAAAACTATTATGCAGTTTTTAGGGTTCCGTAGCCAAAATGGCAATAACGGAACCTTTAGAGTTTTGTCATGTCTGTCCGTCCGTACGTATGGCACAGGCATTTTACTCAAAAACAACTAGATGTATAATGATGAAATTTGGAGGATGTGTGTCTGGTATAAGCCACTACTTAGTTTGATAGTTAAAAAATAATAAAACATATTTCTAGGGGGGGGCACTCCACACATGTAATCGAAACTAAAAAAACTTAATAAATACTTACATCAAAAATTGTTTTCAACATGATCGAATATACCGTTTATGAGTTATAGCCAAAAAATTGCGCATCTCAGCTAAAGGACGTAAGTGCCGTGGAGATACAATCTTTTGCTAGTGCACTTTTCAATAACCTATTTTTTATTTTTTTGTGCGAGATGCAGTCCCCCCTAAGATCTTTTCGTGCGGTTTTCAGTGACTGACCCTGAGACTTATTGATCGTGACACAGACCTTAAAGGGGAACTGCAGCCTTTTAAATTCGAATGGGTATTCCGAGGGTATAAGTGGTATCCGGGGTACATACGTACACAGATTCACCTCGAGCACAGCCAGGAATTACGATGGCTTCTACAACGTTTTTATGTAAGGCTTTGATCACCCTGGTTCCATTGCAAAACTTCGCCTGATTGAGATGTCACAGCAACATTACTCGAGCACCCACTTTTAAGATAAGTATGTAAGAAGGTAGGCCGGGTGGGTTAAGTGCATTTAAAAACTCTACGCGATAGCTTATGGCATCATCCGTGTTTACTACAGAGTCTACAGACTTGTATTCGTATTCTGAACCTTCGAACGACTTCAATAAAATGTTATTAATAACGGAGTCCTGGTGGTTCTTAGGTGTTAAAATCGCTAGTTCACACAACCACTCCATGGGCTTGCTGTGTAGATTTTGAACATCTGCGTGCGTCATCATCCTAGCGTTTACAACTAACGCCATCCAGTTACGCAAACAGGAACTAATTCATATAAATAAATTATGGCTTTATAATTTCTTCGGAATAAAAATCTCATAGTTAACAAAAAGTGATGATTTTTTCATTTATTGTTAAAAATAACCCGTTTATGTATTTCTTTTATTTATAAACCATACTTTTGTAACAAAATGTTTATCATTCAGAGATGATCGCAAGTCCGTAATGCACAACGGGCCATACGTCGATATACGGAAGGTGTTTTCTTTGCTTAATCGTTTAGGTAGTACTACTGTTGCTAGGTTACCAATTGTTTATTCATTATTTAGAAATGAAAATGTCAGAATGAACAAAACTCGGGGTTTAGTAAGGCATTTCCATTTATTGTTAAAAAACCCATTTTATAAATGAATATCCTCAAAAATGGTAGCCTATGTCCTATTCTGATATCTAAGCTACATTACTGAAGAGTTTTACGGAAATCTGTTGTGTAGTTTTTGCGCAATAGTCGAACGTACATACATACTTTCACGTTTATAATATAGTAAGGAAGTGAGGATATCGCGAACAGGTTTTTTTATTTTATTTTAAGTAACAAATTTTGTAATTTGAGGCTCATTCCATATGAAAATAGGTCTAAATATTAGATCGCAATAAGTACTGGTGTAGGTACGTGAGTATCAAATGCTTCAAGAGGAATTACCACAGTGTAAGAGTATGTACAATGTGAAAGTAGTCTGTTTGGGTCTTTAGAAATACGAGTGGAATCTAATCCGATAATTTAAAGTTAAAAAAAATTATACTATTCGTCTTTAATTAAACAATACACGAGAAAACCAGCGAGACGTAAGCGGCGCGTTGCTCAAGTGTTAATAAGGAGAGCTAAAAAGCTATGAGAAAAAAGAAAGTGCGTGCCTATATTTTCGAGAAAAAAAATATCGTGTATATTTTTTGATATACATCTTTTTCTTAAGAAGAGGTTTTAACTCACTGTTCGATTTTGTATTAGTGTAGAACTGTCGTTCCTTATAATTGCTTGTCAAATATATTTCAATGCTTAACATACGGTTGTATTTAAATTTATATGATTTAACATGGTAGCAGAGCGTGAAAACGATATTTAACGTGCGACTGGATTTTGTGAAAAATTTGATAAGTGCGCATCATCAAAAAAATTATAAAAATGATACCTAATATAAAATTTGAGATTGGCCGCTTAGAAGGCAGTACAAACTGGCAGACGTGGAAGTACAAGATTTGCCTGCTCTTGCGGAGCACCCCAGATGGGCAAAGTAACTAAGCCACAGCCACCAGCGGCATCGGCGTTACCAGCATAAGTATTGGAATATAAGGCGCAATCGGATAACTACCAAAGCCTTGATAGTCATGCCTTGCTTGTTCTTACCACAAACATGTCCGAAGAAACCCTACATAAGGTCATGCGGTGCAATACCTCAAGCGAAATGTGGCCAGAGTTGCATCGTCTTTACGATGGAGCTAAGGAGGATCGAAGCTATGAACTTTGCATGAGATTCTTCCGCTTTCAGAAGACTGAAGATCTCGAAATGGCTACTCACATTTCAACTCTCAAAAATATCTGGTTCGAGTTGAATAAAGAAATTGAAGGATTATTTCCTTCAATTTCTTTATTCTCCCGGAAATGCTCTTAATATGCAAAATCTTGGATACACTTCCTGATCAAAATTTTAATTTCAAATTGAGCTGGCTGTTAATGAATAAAAGCGATCGCAACATCGAAAACTTGACGACACAATTATGCGCTCATGAAAGAGCTTTAACAAGTGGGAATAGAGAGACCGTTGTTGAAGAAGCTCTAGTACTGAGATCGAAAGACAAAAGCAAGGATAAAGACAAGAAAAGGAAATGCAATTATTGCGGACAGCTCGGTCACAGAGTAAAGACTTGTCCGAAATGGTTAGCTGATGGGAGACCACCCAAACCCACGCCAAATAAGCAAAGTACATCAAACATCAACATGAACCTAATGGCAATTGTAAATAATGTTGAAAACATCGATCAAGACGGCTGGTATGTGGACAATGGGGCTACTAGTCATGTTACAAATCGAGGAGATTTATTTAAAACTTTTGAGTACTTCTCTACGTCGCACACTGTTACAACTGCAAACAGACCAGGTATTCAGGTTATTAGAAAGGGAGCGCTGGATATTGAAGCTGATGTACGTGGTACTAAGGAGGTTATTACCCTTAACGATGGGTGGTATGTACCATCCATTAAGAAGAACCTGTTTTCGGTACTGTCAGCTCAGGACACATTAACGAATACTTTATTTGAATCCCGAACCCAAGAATGTATAATGAAGTATGAAGGCGGACGACATTTACTGATTGGAGTACGAGCTAAAAATGGAGGACTTTATAAGCTAAACATCAAAAACATTAAAAGCTCTCATGAAATTAAGCACACAGAGATATCTGACCAGATGCAATTGTATAATGAGAGGCTGGGACATCAAAATAAGTCACATGTTAAGAAGGTTGTCGAGAAAGAGCTTGGTATAAAACTGAAATTAGACAGTGAACTCTGCGATGGATACATGTGTTTTTGGTAAAACCCATCGACGCAAATTTGGCACCAGGGAAAGTGCGTCACAACCTGGAGAGTTGATACACACCGACGTATGCGGCCCATTCAAAAATTAATTTTCCAAATTCAAATATTATGTTCTTTTTAAAGACGACTATACAAAGTATCGGCAAATCTATTTTCTGAGAGAAAAGGGAGAAGTTCATGAAAAACTTGAGCAAATGTTGGCGGAGACTAAAGCTACTGGACATATTGTGAAAGAAATTCTTAGCGACAATGGCGGTGAATTTGCCAATACTAAAGTTCGGGAAATTTTACATAAAAACGGAATACGTCAAAGATTGACAATGCCTTATACGCCGGAAACAGAACGGATGCTGTGAGCGTGACAATAGCGCTAGTAGAGTCAGCAAGAGCCATGATACATGCTCATGAAGAAATGCCTCAAGGCCTATGGGCTGAACTTGTTACTACTGCTGCTTACATCCTGAACTGGACCGACACAAGAGAGAAAGTCACCTTATGAACTCTGGTTCGGTAAGAAACCTAACATCAAACATTTGAGAATTATTGGAAGCACCTGCTACGCCCATATCCCAAAATGCAATAGAAAGAAAATGGATAAAAAAACCGTGCAAGGAGTCTTAATTGGATATGACAATGACGATGGATACAGAATTTGGTGCAAAGAAAACAGTACACTCATACGATCTAGAGAGGTAACGTTTCAGGAGAGAACTTTTTCACCACGTAATGAAATCATTTTACAACCTCCTTACCTGGATCCAGTCGCATCGACATCAGCCGCAGAACATCCTTCTGTTGCTGACAGTGAAGAAGATGCTGATCAAAGTTTAAGTATTGAAAACGATTTCGACAGATTTATTGAATCAGAAAGAGAGATGGAGATTGAACCTGAAAGTGATGAGTATTTATCTGCACAGGAAATAAAAACTGAAAGACTCAAGACACTCAGGAACAGATCAGATCTCAGACCTCCTTCTAGATATAACGATTTTGTTATGACCGTGAGTAGAGATGATGAAGTTAATTCGGAGCCTAAAACATTCAAAGAAGCTATGAACTGTACTGATAAAGACAAATGGATGAAAGCTATGAATGAAGAGTTAAATTTGCTGAAAGATAATGACACGTGGGAAATGGTTGATCTACCACCTAACCGCAAAGCCATTCCTTGCAAGTGGATTTACAAAATCAAAAATAACCCAGATGGCAGTATCGAAAGATACAAGGCTAGACTTGTCATAAAAGGATTTTCACAGAAAAAGGGCCTTGATTATTACGACACTTTCAGTCCGGTAGCTAAGACAAGCACCATTAGAGCTCTCTTGAGTACAGCAGCAAATGAGAAAATGATACTTGGTCAATTTGACGTGTCAACAGTATTTTTGTATGGAACGCTCAATGAAGAGATCTTTATGAAACCTCCTGAAGGATATCAGAGTGGATCAAAGGTGTGTAAACTTAAGAAAAGTCTCTACGGACTGAAACAAGCACCGAGATGCTGGAACGCCTGTATAACAGATTATATCATCCAAATTGGTTTTGAGCAAAGTTCTGCGGATCCATGCCTGTTCATTAAGAAAAGAGGGGACAAGAAAGTTATAATTGCTCTTTATGTTGATGACGGATTGGTAGCTGCGACTGACAATAATGAAGTAGAACATCTTTACACAGAGCTAAGAAAAAGATTCAAAGTCACGACAAATTCCGCATCATATTTTCTCGGAATAGATATAAAAACTTCTGCCGACGGATCTATCACTATAGACCAAAAGGCGTACGTGAGAAAAGTACTGCAACGATTTGACATGGTTAACTGTAAACCAGCACCAACGCCGATTGTGAAGTATTCGCAAACAGAAAAAACGACAGACTGTAATGAACAATTTCCATATCGCGAGGCAGTTGGTGCTCTGTCCTATTTAATGGTTGGCACAAGACCAGACATAGCATTCGCTGTGGGAGTGATGTCTAGAACGCTACAGAACCCGAGTAATGAAGATGTAGTAAGAGTGAAAAGAATATTTCGATATATTCAAGGGACTCTGGACTATGGCATTACGTACTCGTATAAAGGTAAGCATAACGAGATTGTTATGTACACAGATGCAGATCACGGAGGTGAACCCACTACAGGAAGATCAACATCTGGCATGGTTCGCCTGTACTCAGGTGGCGCCATCTCTTGGCGAAGCAATCGCCAGATAACTGTGGCACTCTCATCAACCGAAGCTGTGATTGTAGCGGCTAGTGAAGCTGCACGAGAAGTTTTGTGGCTAAAGAAAATTATCGATGATATAGCTATCAATACGGCAAAAAATGAGTTGCTAATAGACAATGAGTCCGTATTGAAACTTAGCAAGAATCCGATTGAGAACCACCATCAAACTAAGCATATGCATGTTAAAAGAAGACACTTCTTCTTATTATTTTAAATAATAATTTGGTGTATAGTAAAGTTGCTTCGGCGCAAAATTTGGCTGACATGTTAACAAAGCCACTATACAAGCCAAGGCTGCTCTATCTGACGGAGCTGATGAGCCTCCAGTGAAAAGGCGAAGGAATGTTAAGAAGAGGTTTTAACTCACTGTTCGATTTTGAATTAGTGTAGAACTGTCGTTCCTTATTGGCAGAGTGCGAAAGGGTGGAGGGGGTAGCCTAAACGATCACAGCGCTCGCTACGGCTAAAATTGACATTTTTGTCGCTGACTTTAGCTGTCAAATCCATATTGCAGTAAACATTTTCTAATCGTTTTTGAGATAAAAATATGGTCCTGGTAAAATGTGTTGTTGTGAATTGTAATAACACCAAAAATAACACAAGATTTCATTAATATTTTTCACAATATTTACTTACTTCTTGTTTGACAGCGGTGACATTGTCCATAATGGCCGCCTATCACGTGGCGCTGTCGTCGCGCTCGGTCCCAATAATTGCTTCTCAAATATATTCCAATGCTTAACACACGGTTGTATTTAAATTTATATAATTTAACAGTTTTAATATAATAATAATATAAAATCGGGTGTATGAGGTTGTCCTTGAATATAAATGGTGTAGATGCATACAAAAAATGCAGCTGTTTTACCGTCTCAGTATCTCTGGTGCGGTGAGTTAGGGCAAGTGCCGACGGCATCCTGATTAATGACTATTTTATGTGGACCATTACCCACTGTATTGTGTCTATAAATAAGATCGTTAATTATATAATTGAATAAGAAATTATATAATATTTTCTTCTGTCTCCGCGATTATTACTCATTGAAATAAAACAATTTAACTTGGACTGACCACCCGTGACCATGGAAAGCTGAAAAGCTTCCGAAACGTCGGGAACTCAAATGAGATAATATACGCGATATAATCCGTTAAATTGTTTTATTTTAATAAGACATTATGTACTAATTAAAATTAACAAAATTTTGAAGAACTTCAATGTTACTAGCAACACCTGTGGTGTGCTGTGGTTTACTTGTATATTGGTTGTAAAATGAATTATACATTTGAAATTGACGACGATACGATTAATGACCGATTTAGCTCAGCGGAAGTAAAGCTGTCCGCGAAGCTGACGGTCCGAGGTTCAAATCCCGCTAAAGTGGATAAATGTTGGAAGGCATGTGCGAGAGATTTAATCTCATTTGCGATGGAGCATCAGCCGGGACTAATCCCTCTCAGTATTATATAAATGCTGACAAAGATAATTCTATAACGGCTATGGAAAAAGGAAAGAAATAAACTATAACCTAGTACAGTAGGAAGAATGTTTATTTTATATAAAAATTCCGCAGTGATAGTTTCACACGGCGTATTTAATGAAGTTAAGTTTGTATTAAATAACATTTCTGATCAAGCTCGCGAGACTTTCGACAAAGTTCTCGTTGTTGTAGATGCCTACATCCCCACTACGTGCATTGCATTGAAGCGGCACGTGCCCCTCGGGTAATAGGGGGGGTGACACGGCGAAGTATTTCGTACTAGAATGTGCCCGGAGAGAGAACGTCTCGGGGGAGGAAAATAACTTTGTTATTTTCTTCACCGTGAATGGGTGAAAAGCATCCTATAACCACCCTTGCTTATTTGATCATAAGCCCAAAGTTTTTTGTAGGTTCGATAATCCAAACATTTATGTGTCTAGTTTCCGATTGAACACAATCATAATAGACATTCAGAGTACTACTTACTCAGTTTTGGGTTAAGCTAGACTTAAGACCTTTTTTAGGCATTTTGGAAAGTTGCCGCAATTTGCACATCAGTAGTTACGAATGATGAAAATTCATTTCAATTATGTCCTGTTTTAGCATGAAACAGATGCAGGGCTCTGAGCTTTTCAATACAACTGACTGAAAGGCAAAAATGAGACCCGTCAATACCAGAGAATATGTTATGGCACCTCGCTTACGACAACTAGAAACTTTTTATGGTAGACTAAACAAGACAGTATTTTTAAATTTCCTGTATTATTTAATTACAATATTATCCATGTCTATTAGGTACTGTGGGATTTTCTTTAGACCACATATGTGACACAATACAGCACCCATACAACGTAAATGTGCATGCTCAATTGAAATTAATAAAAAGCAGTGACCTTAAGTTTTTCCAAGTACGTATAAACTACTCTTTCTTTGATTATATGCTTATGTTTATTTTTTCTTTAGTATAATCTTAGATTATTTTACAATAATAGATCACAACAACAGTCATGTACAACATATTTACGTCTTTTTTTCTTAAAACCAGCATTGTGACCAAATCATTCGTTTCGATTTAGGCGACATTTCATAAGTTGATTGAAATTTATCAAATTGATAAATTTATGTCCTAAAGAAAATAAAATAGTGCAAATTACTATTGTGAAAAAATCTGTGAAAAAAAGCTAAAAAATAAACAACTGACGTATTTTAACACATTGAAACTTCACAATGAAAGATTCGCACTTCAGAACAAGACATGTTAAGCAATTCATTGAAAAGGAACTTGCTATCAAACTCAAACTAGAATCTCAAAGTATGCACAGAATATTTATGTCACAATCAAGACTCTGCCACGGCTAAAACTACTTTTGACTAATAAAAACAGTCAAAAGTGTTTTTTACTAAATCGCTTGGTTAAAAGAAGCTCTGGCTGGAAAATATCGGTAAAAAAAATACTTTTGCCGAAAAATATAGTTAGGTTAAAGTTAGTTACTCCTTTCAAATATTAAAAAAAAATATGTTTTGACCGATATGTTTGATCAAAACTAGTTTGGACTAGGAAAAGTAGTCAAAAGTCCTTTTGACTACATGTCTCGTTTAAAACTAGTTTTGGCGGAAATTTCAGTTAATAGTACCTAGTTTTGACCTGTTGTGGCCTCTAGTTATTTTTTTGTTAAAAAGTTTATTTTACACGTTTTAGTTAATCGTTACTTAAAAGTGTATCTTGTGACGATTCGAACAAGCCCAAACACAGCTAGGATACATTATTTTATTACATAGATCTGGTGCAAATGCTTATTATGTTTCTTATAATATCAAAATCGCCATATGTATTCCCACAATATTTGAGAAGTTCCTTCAATTCCTCATGAATTCCACCATCAGATCTTCACCAAAATTATATGGGACTAACTTGGAAGTCCTATGACCTACATATATACAATTACGCCTTTTTCCCATTACGGGATAGGCAGAGACTACCTCCTTCCACGTGCTACAGTCCTTGCATACAACTGCCGCTCTTCATTTTGTGCTGTCTCAAGTCACAACCCTTTCGCTTTGTCTCATTCACACACAGAATATCAATATTTCTCGCATCCATCACCTGACATACTTCATCTACTTATCATTAATTCCTCCCCTTACATTCAACGTAGCAAAGCGGCTCTCCATAGGCCACTCTTTGCTCTCGCTGGGATTGAGACGTGATGGGTTGCAAACCATATTACCCCCATTTGCGTTCCCACGAGCAACTAGGGATAAAATATTCGAACCCAGCAGAGCCCCGCATACCAGGTAAGGGCTTAGCCTTATTCTGGGGTCACCAGTCCTAGGGCAATTCGGCACGCTTACTACTAGACTCGCCTCTAGCCACGCATCCATCGGCACGGCATACCTTGGATTGGCGGAATAGAAGGAAGGATAACAGGGTAAAGAAAGGAATTGTACGAATTTAGACAGGAGAAAAGGTAAAAGGATACTACTGTTCCGGAACAATATGTATGAGCCAGTAAAAGCTCGGGGAGCCGGGGTGGCATACCCGTATACCACAACAAAAATGCCGGAAAGGCAACTTCGTATGAGTAATCCCTGACAGACCTCCTATAAAACCAAAACATTTTTTTTTTAATCGGTCAAATAGGTGAACATCCATTTGACGACCGGTTTGGCTCAGTGGGAGCAACGCTGCTTGCGAAGCTGAGGTCAGGACCTTGAACCCAGGTGTTTAAATCCCGGTACAGGCGAATATTTGTGTGATGAGCATAAATATTTGTTTCTGAGTCTTGGATGTTTTCTATGTATATTCTATCTATGTGTATTAAATTATATATCTATTACATATATCGTCGTCTAGACCCATAACACAAGCCTTATTGAGCTTACCATAGGACTAGTTCGATTTGTGTTAAATTGTCCCGTAATATTTATTTCTTATTTATTTATCCATAAAAAAAACTCTTTTTTTTATCCATAAAAAAACGTTCCGACGAATTGAGAACCTCCTCCTTTTTTGGAAGTCGGTTAAAAAACGCGGCATCCATTGGTTTGTGTAAGTAACGTTCTTTGCATTTTAAAAATAGTATAAAATATTTTTAGAAGACATTCGGATGGGGATGTAATTATGCAATACCTTTTAAGGTATTTATATTTTAGGTACAGGTATTAAGATTTACACCTATATAATCCGCTAAAATTTAAGAATGTTATAACAATATATGTATTCAAACCAAGAATACAATTTTAAAGCAAACAATACACAACAATACAATGCATTTAAATGGTGTTCGTATTTGTACGTATGGCTCAAGCCATCGTTGCATAGGCATATCTCAATATTGGTTTTTTTTAACGTAATTACTTTACTAATTTTAACGTAATGCGGATACTTACCTGCTTAGTACTTATTTACATATAAACATCTAAAATTAAAATTTACTTTGATTTGAGATGTTGCGACCATTAAATGCATTCAACAAGGATTATCGAAGAATTTGTACGTCGTTTTCACATTTAGTAGTATATCAAAAAAATAAATAAAACGTAAAATAATTAAGAGCAAAAACAAAATATTATTGTGTAAACTAGTCACCTGTCGGTTACAGCATCCATATTAGATTTAACAACAACCGACTTATTTGCGCCGCGCATAGACTTAAAAGTCCCCATACAATTTTTCTATTTGTATTGTATCGTTGGAACCGTTACAAGCAGATGTTTGAAACTATCCCATTGTATTGCCCGGACTTGGCTAATTTAAGCATAAACAGGAAGCGTCTTAAAAAGGTAGCAGATAATGAATGGGCAATGTGCACTATTGTCTCTAACATTCAAGAGAATGTAGACAATAGCATAAAAAAGAAAACCATGCAGCGGAAACGCAAGCAAAAACATAAAATCTCAATGCACCTGTCTAGTTTTATTTACAAAAGTAACGATATCCCACCAATAACATAAATGTAAAAAAGGAGAGCCAAGTTCAATACAAAAATTATGCTTGGCTGTGGGCAACGCCGCAAAAAGAATGGAGATCTAAATGAGTGCCAAGTTCTGTGCAGAATTCAAATATGTATTTATAGGAACAAAATAACATTATGAACAAGTATTAAACTCTATTTTTTTGCTTTATTGGATACCTAATTATAACAATTGCTGTTATTTACAAATGTGAGATCTTAAAGTAGGTTAGATTTGACTTGGCCAGTTTTTATCAGAATTAAAATATATATATGTTGAATAACTTTATAAAATGACTGATGTAATGAAAACTGGCCAAGAACTGTTACAGTAGAGACTTTATCATATCACTAAACGTGTCTAGTGAAATAATAAAACGAGCTAACTTCGAGAGTTCGTTTCATCAACTCACTGACGTATTTCAGAGATTTTATCAAATCACTAAATAAAGCTGGTTAAATGAAAAAACTAGTTGCCTTTTTTGGCTGATTTTATTATTTCACTAAACATCTTCAGGGATTTGATCAATTGACTGTTTTGTTTCTAGGCAAATGTTAAATTCGATTCGCCATTTTAATATCGTATGTAATTTGGTTATATCCCTTAGAGACTTGTTTAAATCTCTGTTTTGGCCATTTTACTGCACATAAGCATTGTAAGATGTTAGATTTGCAAGAATATGCATTAATATCTCGTAAAATACACTCCATCAACAAAAGTCGGACATCTTCTACTGGAGTACCGCAGATGTCACAATTAGGCGAATGTAGTATTATCGGTACACGTTCGGAGACATGACTTACGACTGGTTCGCGGTCTATGAACAGCCAGGACAAGTGTACGGCTTAAAAAACATTTTGAACCAGGGTATATGAGGATCAAAACACTCCCTCCATAATGTATAACATTTGCTCTATATTTATTAACAACTTCCAGATAACAGGGCGCTATAACAAAGTCACTTCCGACTTTTATGGCCTCATTTGCCAGCTGATCGGATTTCTCGCTTCCCTATTCTCTATTAAACACGAATAGGGATTCAAAGATTGCACAGATTTCGTTATTTTTAAAGGTGAACCATTAAATTGTAGATTCAATGCATTTTATGACTTTAAATGAAATTGAAATTGAGTAAAAGGGAAATCAAGACAACCCAAACATTGATGATAAATTACCTAATAGACGCTACAGAGTCGCGGGCATAAACTACAGTTATCAATACCATGTTTAGTACAGACATTTCCGTAATTTCAGAATATAATGTTTTACCTTATTTTTCTCAAAGGTAGGTAGCTTGAATCAAGTTGTAATAATATAATACAATGAAACCACGCTATTCATAATTACAAAAACGTGCGTTGTAATCCTACTATATTAGACGTATATAACAAATTTTACAAATAATTTAGCCCCGAAGAAGAAAATAGTAATACTCAGCATTACTACTTGATTCGATAAAATCATAAATTTAGTATGCAGCTCACAATCCGAAAGCAATGCACTTGTATAACTAGTCATGAAAACTGATTAAATCGATTGAATTGTGAAACTAATTCAAATTATAAGTCGAATTTTAATTTCATAAGGTTGCATAAGATTAAGCACGAATAAGATTTTCTTTTACTTTTGTTAGCACAAAGATGGTAACTTCTTTAAACGTTTAAGGCAGACATTTTTATCGTCGTGGTGATAGAACAGAGACTACCTGATAATGCAGTTACGTTTGGAAACGTCTCGGGTCTAATCGATATTTTTGCTATTATTCTTTGTCGTGATGCGTGAACCGAGTCCGAGTTCCCATTCCCTCCAGACGGCGTGACCTTGACCCGACCTCTCGTTTAAGCAGACATTTTGGAACATACGAGTAACTTCATAAACATCGTACCTACCTAATATCTCGACGTTTTAGAAACCGAATCTTGTTATCCATAACCCTATGTTGCTTTTGAGATTGCATTGTTTTCCACTTCAGCATTTTGAGATGATAAGCAGTTAATTTTGGAATGTAAAATGGCTTGGACTCATTTCACTCGCCTGTGTTAGTAAAGAGCTAGGTCGTGTCGCTAGTGCTAGCTGCTAGCGGTACACCCCGAAATTCAGCAAAAAGTTGCAAGTGCTGTTAAAAGCATAAAAATCGGAACGATTGATCTTTAGGCCATAAGAATGAATTTGACTCGTAGCACGAAAAAAAAAAAACAGGAGATGTTTTGAAAATTATTTTAATTTTAATTTTAAAACAAGTGATTTAAATATTATGAATGTTTTAGAATCGGCCTAGAAAGCCCTTTCATTAGATACCACACACGATAGCTTTCAGCACGAAAAAAATCCCATACAAAAATGATGACTTCATAACTCCTCCCCTTTTGTTTTCGTGCGACGGGTCAAATTGATTGGTATGGCCTAAAGATCAATCGTTCCGATTTTCATGCTTTTTAACACCATTATCAGCTGTTTTTGGCGTACCGCTCCCACAACTGCAACCCCTATAACTGAGTGAGATGGAAGCCTGTGAAAGTTATCAATCGATGCTACAGTCATGATATTTAAAGGTAATATACTGTATATTTTTCAACACAGGATTTAGAGGGATCGTCGGAAAGAAAGTTTGGACGTGTATTCATAACCATACACAAACCACGCATGGTTCACGCAAGTCACTGTACTGCAAAAAGATCTTCTTAAAAACAATTTTTTATTTAAATACTCTAAAAAGAGATCCTTTTTAGATGTTATTTAATTGTTAGTTTCAGTTTTAGTCATCTATGTATATTTAATTTACTATTTTTGAGAAATCCATTAATTTATTACAACACAAATAAATATGATTGTGTAAAAGCTTGTTGTGTGATTTATATATGTTAAGATCAAGTTAGATTGGTATTGTATTCTTGTTAATCTGCACAGGTAAATCACGCGATAACCTTTTATACCTATAATTTTTCGCATCTCACATTAATGAAATGAAAAAAGAGTTTGTAGTAACTTATTACCCGGTACGTTTTTCCTGTCTTTAAAGTACTGGGAGAGATGGGCGTTATTAGGATTTGTTTTTTACGTATTCGAAGAAATACGTCTTTCGTCAAAATATTATTGATGAATAATTTTATAGCCGCCCTCATCTAACTGTTTTCCGCGATCCTGGCCCATCGTGGGGCCATCTGGTGGATGACCTCTCCTCGCAGCGTCCTCCCGTGCCAGGTCACCTTGTGGCCCCAGCCATCGGTTATAGAACAATTTCTGAGCTATGCTGACTTTATACCCATACAATTTCACGGATAACTCTTGAATAAAAGTATACTACTCCAAACAAAATAGGGGCCACTCGTGCGCGTAGAATTTCTAATCAGTATTTGTGGTTACAAAAAACTTACACTATCTCAATTAAAACAAATAAAACAATTAACATTTAATTAATCGATTATTAGCGTAAACAAAAACAAAAGCCTCTTTAGCTGGAGACTTCTAAAAATATTTTTTATCAAATAATATATATTTTAACGTCACGATCAAAATTCTTACTGGCCCCTATATTGTTTTGAGCAGTACAGATAGAGATGAATTTTTACCTGTAATAACCATTCAAGATTATGCCATTGTAGTGTGGGTATAGGTAAACCTGTTGGAGTAGGTAATACAAGATGGGTAATATCATCTCGACTCCGAGAAGTGAATCACTAAATCGGGCTTCGCTTTTGCTATCGACTCCGCTTAACGACTCCTTGACTCCTTTGAATCCTCCAATCCCATTCAGTTCGAACTCGGCGATTTCAATACAAAACCCTCATAGAGCTAGTATACAATTAATCTAATGAATGGCTCCTCGAATCCTTTGACTCTTGTAGCGCCAGATTTGATCAAAATATCTGAAATGAGTAATTATTTTAAAATAAAATAAAAGGAGTCGATAGGGAATCAGATCCGATTACGGATTCGAATACCGTAATGTAATCGTATATTAAAAGAGAATTCGTATTAATGACGGCCGGGATGGCAGAACCAACGTTATTTTGATTTACTTGAAAAAATATTTACTTGAAAAGATTGAGGGAAGTATAATTACCTCGAATTAAGTTGGAACAAATAATTTTAACTATCGATGCGAAAAAAAGTTTTTATCTGTTCATCCACCTACCTGTCTTTGATATCGTAGCCCTTAGCCTTTTTAATGCATTTTTTACTAATTGCTCTTAGATACGCTGACAAAAAATACAAATTGTAAGATCGTACCCACCAATATAATAATAGCGTTTTGGTATTAACCAAAGAGTCCAATCATTAAGTACTATTATTTCATATGCAGATATGAAGTCTGAGTAGGGTACTTTTCTGAAGTACGTTAATATAAAATAATTCATACTATCCCGGCGTTTTTACAGTTTATATAAAATTGCTGATAAACCAGTCTGGTAGAAATTTAGCCGATTATCTACCTATATATTTATATTTATCATAGTAATTAACTTGTCAAACTCTATCAGAATAAGGTAGGTGCGTAGAAAATTCCTTTTTAGAAAATCATTTGCCTCCAACTGATGCCGTCCGTCGACTGGTGCAGGGCATTGCTGTCTGGTAACTCCAGCTGTTCGGGCGTCGGCCTCTGGGTCTTTTGCCTCCGACCTTTCCCCTCACTACCAGGTTTTCCAGATTGCTTGCTTTTTTCGTGGAATGTGGCCAAAATGGGTGCGCTAAAGTTCACATAATTTTTCAACCCTGATTATCGCAACTCCGAAAATGTTTCTCATACATTTTTCCTTCATAATAGTCACTATTAATACCTAGTCACTATTACTACCGATCGTAACTCCGAACCATTTGAAATCATAATGTCAGTTATCATAAATACTACTAATACATTTTTTTATTATCATACATTTATTCATCATATATAACTTTTTTGATCCTATTTTACACTATCCTATATTTTTTAAGCAGACTGGTTTGTAATCATAAACACACCATAAACCACAATCATACATTTTTTAAGCAGACTTATTTATACCCATAAACTTCAGTATCATATAGTTTATAAACTGTCTTGTTTTTACTTATAAATTCCAACATCATAAAGTTTGGTTCTTATTGATTCTGGAAATAATCATATTCAGGTGGAGATAATTTAGTTGTCAGCTTTGAATTGTGGCGAAATGATTTTAGCCTCAAACGCAAATCTGCTACAGCTGTTGGTGTTCGCTGCCACTGTCTGCAGCCGGGAAGGTTCTCGCGTTCGTCACAGAGGACTACCATCTGCCAGCTTTTTGGTTACGATAGCAGTCTTCGGGTGATATCCAAGTACAGAGTCTTGGCTTGTTACTGTCACGCTGCTTTTTTACTGTAATATTATCCATAGTAATATTATAAATGCGAAAGTGTGTCTGGCTGTCTGTCTGTTACCTCCTACGCTTAGACCCCTTATCCGCGATAAACGAATTTAAGGCGGACGAAGTCGCGGGCAGAAGCTAGTTGAATAATAAGTCGTATTGTACAATTATACCCTACTACTTCATACACATACACTCCTACTCGTAAGTCTAAAATGACAATGCACATCGCGAAATTTCACTTCACAGATATTCGGTACATATATATGTCATCGCAATTCGAACCGGATGTGAGGTTTTTTTGTTAATTTGGCTCCCGGACTCCCGGTTTTTAGTTGCTTCGTTGTAGTCACTGTTTTTGCCAACATTTTGTTTTTTTGAGGTTACAATGCTTTTATGACTTGGTTCAGTTTGAAATTCAACTTTAAACTGGCACTGACATATTGTTTTAGTAACTAGAACATTCAATCAAAATGTGCTCTATTCCCGACATACCAAATGTATATGTACATTCAGTAAACCGAATATTTTTTTAAGTACTTAGTAATAATAAAAATCGCTCATAAAATATTAATATATTCGTGCATGGTACCTGGTATTTATACACTATACTTTATTGTATGTACTATGTGGTTGCTTGTGTTTCATAATGAAGCTTTCATTTCAATATAATAAACAAATCACACATATTTACATCTTTTGTACATAAAAGTTGTGAAAATTAATTCCAGCAGTATGAATATAAATTCGAATACACGCTTTATAAAACTTTTGAACTACTGAGTTTGCGAACTATCTCGGTCAAAACGACGGTATTTCGGTGAATATTTGATAACTTATGATTCAAAATGAGAAAACAGACAATCAGAATCCTCAAAAGTCGGGTATGGTTTTATGAAACGAGCAGCTTAATGTAAGTCATGACAATGTACAGTCACGTAACTTTGCCAATAACAACAATAAGTGACTCTTTCTCTTAGACACAATCTATTTTATGTTCAGGTAATGTAAGTAGCAGTGACCGGAAAATATATAGACATCGCCCTCAGTACAAAAATTGCTTAAAAAAACAGTCGAACGTAGAACCTTCTCCTTTTTTGGAAGTCGGTTAAAAACGGTCCTAATATTTGATTGACAACTGTCCCTCCCCAATAATTTGTCCTGCCAACAGTTTTAAATATTAGGGTCGGGCCGCGGAGCGTTTCGACCGCCGCTACTTTTATATAACAATTTATTGGTGAATAAAATGACAACCGCATCAGAGTTTTTGCCATGAAGTAGGCAAGGTATCATTTTCTATTTTTATTCAAAAAATCGAATTTCGTCACGTATGATGTAAAACATTTGTTACATTAAAGTGCAGCGGTTGAAACGCTCCGCGGCCCGGCCCATTAACATATACGAAATCCTCCCTCCTTTTTACAGTAGTTGTGATTGGTTAGTTAAAGTTTTCATTAGCTGAAATAGACTTTTAATTGTAAAAATCTATGCGCGGCGCAAGTAAGTAAGTTGTTGTCAAATCAAATGTGGATGATAACCGAAAGGTGACTAGATTACGTAATATATTGTTTTTGCTCTGAATTATTCATTAAATTAAAAACGTTTTAATGTGAAAACGCCGTACAAATTCTTTGATAATCAAAGGCAAAATCTCAAATCAAAGTACATTTTGATTTTAGATATTTATATGTAAATAAGTAGGTATGTATCCGCATTACGTTCAAATGAGTAAAGTAGTTTCCGATATTGAGATATGCCTATGCAATAATGGCTTCAGCCATGCTTACAAATACGAACACCATTTACATGCATTGTATTGTTATGTATTTAAATTGTATTCTTGGTTTAAAGACACATAAATTGTTATAACATTCTACAATTTTAGCGGATTATATAGGTGTACATTTTAATACCTGTAAGTAAAATATAAATACCTTAAAAGGTATTGCATAATAACATCCCCATACAAATGTCTTCTAAAAATATTTTATATTTTTAAAACACAAAGAACCTTACTTACACAAACGAATGGATGCCGCATTATTATTATTATTATTCCTTGAGTGTTTTCGACACCATTTTACTGCACATGAAGGCATTTTGAATAAAATGCAGATATATTCATTTTCTACAATCTGACATGTTCTGCCATCAAAAGCCACCGTAGTACTAAAACTGTCAATTGTGCCTAGGTACAATCGATTCGTTTTTGGTACAATACATGTGGGGTAATTTTTGAGCTGTTATGAGTGTTCTTATGTTTAAATACGTTCATCTAGTAAGAAAGAATCAGTATTGCAACAACTGCTGCGGGGAACTTCTTAAAATACTAAAATATAATGGACATTTGGATTCTACAGATATTTCAAATGTATAAGTTATAACTAATACTTTTGAATGAATACTAAAATTATTAGTACTAAGTCACTTTCACTTGCCACATGTGTGTAAACATATTTTAATAGTGCTTAGTATTAGTGCAACTGCAAGTGCATGTGATTGATGCTAGGTTTACATGAGCTTAGTATTTGTCACTAGTGTAAGGGATTAGAGACTTATTTGCAGAGACAAGTGGCAAGTAGCCGTGGTACATGGTACACATGTTTTATTTTCTGTACTTGTTCAGCTGTTTTTATGTACCTACAATAAATAATTTACAGACATACATGAATACTTACACCACTCGAAAAGTGACAGGTTTTAGAGAATTTCTTGCTGCGGGTAAATACATGACGCTTAGTAAACAGCACCGGCTTCTAATTACTTAACGTGCGTCCACACTTGTATCATTTGCTCGTATCCGATCATCGTCCCGTGGCATGACTGCGTATCGCGCTGCTTGGACGCTCACTGTCGGCATTCCTTATCATTTGCGTATCACCGTATCCGATCACTGCGACGATAACTTTGCGTGCTGCAGTTTGGACGCTAGCCGTATCGTTTCACCGCTCCGATCATTTTGGCATTTCGCTGATCATCATTTTTCGCGTGATCGTTCTTCTGTAGTAGCGTTGTGTTCCGTGTAAAACTGTTGCGCTCTGCGATCGCACATCCAATTGGTTGACACCCGTGCAGAAACTTGAAGATCAAGGCGCTCGCGGCTTATCAGGATAGCTGATAAGCCGTGAGCGCCGAGCACCAGCGTGGACAGCAGCGCCCATGCGTCGGCGGTACCGCGCGCGTAGCAACTAAAAATGGCAGTACTTTGGAAATTCGCCGTAACACTCCTGCGCCAGCGACTCAAGCCACACCTCTCGGCAATCTGTTTCGCGCGTAGCTGCAATGGACGAGACAGAAGATGATCATCCGATCGAATGTATTCCGGATCGTTGCACGTACAAACTAGTCCGTATCGCCTATGATCGGGCAAAAACCGACTCGAGATGGATCGCGGTGTATCATAACCGCGTAGCATGATCGCGTGTCATGATCGCTAGTGTGGACGTCGATCATGCCGCGCTTGCTCGCTCCGAGTGTTTGATCCTCGTAGCAACATGGATGTCGAGCGATCGGATCGGCGCAACGTTCAAACGCGTGGTCGTGACACGCGGTCATGCCACGTGAGGATGATCTGATACGGGCAAATGATACAAATGTGGACGCACCTTTACACTGGCAGTGGCACTAATACTATGGTGCACTTATGCAATATGGTTATTTACATGTGACAAGTGTTATTGACAAGCTCGTGTAAACATCGCATTAGGGAATTATTAACACTAATGACGGATACAAAGTTCATGTAAATCTAGAGGTTCTGTTTCCTAAGCTTGAAGATTAGTAAACAGAACGGGCTTCTGATCTGAAAAGTGACAGGTAGATTTTTAGCTGGGGGTAGATACTTGACGCTTAGTAAACAGAACCAGCTTTTAATTACTTACACTTGCAGTTGCACTAATATTATGCACTTATACAATGTGGTTGACAAGTAGTTAGCATTAGCTACTAAATAATTACACAAACATATTTACGTACCCTGTTTTTCGGAATTCTGCGAGTCAGGTGACGTCACGTTGTTCGTGTACAAGTTTCACGATTATTTTGATGGGTTGATTAGCTTTGACTTATTAGAAATTTGGGGTTCCAACATAGACCTTAGAAATAAATTGTTAGTAACCCGCAATGCGCGTATTCCACTTCAGATGTATGATTCACGTAATGCGAACCTGTATAGGGAGATCATTCCTGCAAACACGTCAAGCTAATAAGGCTACCAATGAATACACTAGATGGAGACGTACTAGTACAAGACCAAACGATATGCAACTGTTTCATTGCGAACTGTTTAACGAGGGTCGTTAATAATCGAGGCTGGGTTGAAGTTACTAATCCTTCATCCAATGACGTCATTTTCTCTATGGATAGACCAGTGGAAGCTGAGTTATTTATTATGGAAACTGGATGTACTGAAATTTCATCAGATCGTGTCAAGGACGTTATATCACCTCTTCAAACTCAGCATTTGAATCCGGAAGAACGGATTAATTTAGAACGGCTTCGTGCGTTTCTTATAAAGATCGCGTTTCGCCTCTACAGTAGTGCCTACACTTTTGTGCAAAGTCACGTAAGTCATAATCGTGCTAAATATACCCTGACATCTCACATAGAATTCCTGCGGGGTACTGGACCCTTGAGTCTGCAGGGAAAGGTCACCGTACAAGGCGGTCTCATCGCGGTGATCCGCAAAATTATTCACGAGGGCACTCCTAATTCCTTGCCAATTTTCGGGTGTACCATTTGAATTTATAAGCCTAGCTGCTGGACCTGTTACTCGATTTAAAATACCATTTATAAGGGCTAAATTTAGCAAATTGTAGTCTGGCCCTGGTCTGAAATATGTTAAAACTAGCTGAAAACACAGGTTATTAAAACGCGTTAAAACCTGCCGGTTGCCATCGAACTCGGGCAGTAATCTAAGGGACTTGTACACGGTATCATTGTCCTACTACTGCTACTTAGCCTAGGGGTCCGGGATTCTCTTGGATCAAAAATCTTGGACACTTACTAAAATTATGGCTATACTAAAATAATCGTATCCACTATCGACTAACAGCAAATAAAAACACAATTAATATTATATATTAGATGGATAAGATAAGGATGGACAAGGACTAAGAAAGATTCAAAGTACTTACAACATATCTCCTTTGCTGAATCGATGTCTGGATTCCCTCCGAATTTGCAGCTCTCGTAGGTTCCAGGTTGCCACGGCCCGTGATCGATTCACTGACTCTAATTTTGACAATCCTACCGACTGCGCCACAAACGACAGCTGCCCACGGAGGTCGCAAAAAAACCAAACTTAAATAATTTTCTAAACGGTATGTCCACAAAATATGAAAAACATTACAAAGGTCACCAAACACGTTCAATGTAAATTATTTGTATAGTTACCGTTCTAGATTTCTTGCTTAAAAACTGCGCTTCTCAGCAGGCGTACGAGTGTTATGCAGATATGCTCTTTTATCTACCGACACATCATTAGTGCTCTAAAATGCGTTCAGAAACCGTAGGATATGACCAGGCATTATTACAGCCAATTTTACTATGAGAACTTTCTTGTCTGTGGTAGTAGGTAAAATCTGTACTGTAATGTTATTTCAGTATCGATTTTTGTATGGTTATGAGTTTAAGTTTGGAACAGCTGTCAAAACTGATGTGGATTTCTATTTTATTATCCATAGATAAGAAGATTGGAGAATGAACAAACGCATGACTTCGAAGTGAAGAATATTGCAATCGATATCACCTACGTACCTAACTTGAAATTTCTAGTAGACTATCAGTAAGACCATCTATTTTTATTCTCTCTATTCAAACTGCCAGTTAAATTCAAATCAGTTCCAAGTGATAGTGCTTTCAATACCAAACTCAAAAACTATCTTCTAAGTAAGTGTTATTACTCTGTATCTGAGATGACAAAAAGTACATAGGTGTCAGTGTGTTAGTTTTTTTTTGTCAATTAAAAACTGTTTATTTAAAATTTTAGATTAAGTTAGATATAAGTACTATGTATTTCAAACACAATGTATATTTTTAATGAATAAATCAATCAATCAATCAATATTCATTCCTTACACATGTTATCATTCTATACGTTAAGTACGTACAGAATGATGACATGTGTAAGGACATGATGACATGTGTTATTCAGTAGGTACGAGCGACGGCGAGTACACTCGCCGATCACACAGTAATCACAAATAAACTCTTAAGAAAACAGTTCGATTAGAAACCGGAAAATTAAATACGAGTGACAATCTTACACAAATTGACCTAGTCCCAAACTAGGCAAAGCGTGTTCTGTGTACTGACTAGGCGAGGATTACATAATATAATGACGAAATTATATTAATAATCATTTACTTTGGAAATTTATCCATATCGTGTTAATAAAATTAACACAAGTGATATTAGGACAAATGTTCTTAGAGATCGCCAGGGAGACCCGTCGTATCTTTGTACAGTTCTTGTCATAGTTTACTATAGGAAACCAGATCGAAGGCTTTGGACCGATAAAAAAATACACGCAAAGCCCGGTGTTTTCCTATCCGTGTAGTATTGAACTGTGTGCTAAGAACTGCTGTTTCGGTAGACAAGCCAGGTCGAAACCCGAATTGTGCATTATTAATCATTACATGCTTTTCTAGTTGTTTATCAAGCACATCGTTCAACACTTTCGTCACAGTAGTAGCCAACGAAATAGGCCTATAGTTTATTTATGTCCGAGGCGTCTCCTGTAGGTACGATTCTTTATTATTGGCACTACCGCAGTTTTCATCATCTCTTCAGGTAAATAGGTATGACTGTAAATACTTAACAAATAAATATCACGGGACAACTTTAACTCAATTAGGGTTTACAATTATAATACTTAAATACATAGAAAGCATCCATAACCCAGAAACAAACATTTGTGCTCGTCGCGCAAAAACTTACCCTAGCCAGGATTCGAACCCAGAATCGCCGGTTTCCTATGCCTCTGTGTAGTGCAATGCAACCAACTGAGCCAAACGTGTCATACTTATGTTTTAGTAACCCTTAATTATTAAACCTATCGTTTACAAAATCATAAGGTTGTGTTTGCAATAAATCCTTCTCATTAAAATATAGTACTTGAATCCTACGAGGGGTACGTCGAGGGGCTAACAAAGATATCATTCCAGTGGTTGATGTCTTCGCTGGCGTCTTTAATATTTGACTACTGTGTCATTCGAAATAGTGGGATGGCGTCAGCCCCGGATCTATGACTATTCTGTACCGGGCTGAAGTTTGATATAGCGCCCCCACTTCTCCGCTAGGCGCCTTTGTAAAAAAAATGTCTCCATCTCTATGAATTTAGCGCCCTCTGAAAATGCCGCCCGAGCCTGGGGCAGGTGCCCCGGTTTGGCCCCCTAAGATTTGGACCCAGATGGCGTCTCGGTGCCCTGATCATTGATCAATCTGCCAAAACAAAGTCCATAGCTTTGGACATTGTAAGAACATGCAAAATCAAAATCATTTATTTTAACCAAGTTATAAAAGATATTTTTCGAATCCTCCTTTTAAGTCTAACACTTGTGTTAGGAGGTAATCGCTCTCTTAGCTCGGTGCTTACAACGTTAAAAGCATACATTTATAAATATAAATATAAATCTGTGTGTTGAAAGTTTACTTGTCAATGTGTTTATACCTACATCGATACAGTGACTTGAGATTATTTTACTCAATAAAGGATGTGCTTTGTACTTTTATATTAAATTTAAATATACACATTCATACACACCTGCATACATATACACATGTATATACACTTACATACATATATATATATATATATATATATATATATATAACAAACAGAATAGGGTAGTTTCTTAGGTAAAAAAATATAATTCTGTTAGACTATAAAAAAATATTGGTCCCGTATTTTTTAATTTGTCAATCAAATTAAAAAATACAAAGATAAAGTGCGTCAAAATTTGGGAGTGGGGGGGCATGCAAAAACGGTCGCACGGCGTCAACTTCATATTTTTTTGTTAATTGACAAAAGAAAATATATGTGTTGCAAACTCTTTCTAAGCAGCTGACTTTTATGATTTATTGTTGACATGACAAGCTGTCACTCTTTTTTCTATGCAAAATTAAATGCATCAATAATTGTTTTGTATCTTCATTTTTGATCTGACAACTAAGTGCAACTTTACTCCTCATTTTTTTGGTGAACTGAGTGCGAAAAAGTGTCGATGTTTTCAGGGTTCCATCGATCATTCAATGCTGTATTTTGGCTTATGTGAGTGGATGATGTACGTGGGCATCCTTGTATATTTTTTGTCATTACTCGTAAGGTTTAATTGATTGAAAACGTTAATAATTTGGAATCCATTTAAATGCAGTATCAAATCCAACTAGTTTAGTTTGCTTCATAATGAAATGACTCTCAAGATTCGATACGTTTCAAATAGACAACCACCGAATGTAATTCGATATTTTATGTTTCTTAAACAAGGTAAATATTGCTCTTTTTGTAAGAATCAATTTTGCTTAAGGTCCAATGGTATGCAGTGTCACTGATAATATTTTGTAGCAAGGGCTACTTAAAATAGAGATCCATCTGTGTCATTGTAGCCGTAGACTGGTAAGTAAAGAGATTGCTCATTCGGTCTAGCCCGCGGCCCGCCGCGTCAAGGCCGCGGGAGTGCGCAGCGTGTCAAGTACGCAGTCAAGGTCACCCGATACCCGCGATACTATCCCCTGAACGATCCTGCCAGCCGTCTTTGAATGAAAACTTGCTTTTCGCTACACAACTTATTTACTACACCGCTTAGTGTATTTTTAGACAAGTTAATATTGCGCAGAGCTTTATCAGTCGATGTTTTCCTTATTAAGGAGACGCTCCGTTATTTATAACTTAAACGACAAATTGATATACGAGCAGAAAGATAGGAAAACTGACGAGCACCATTTTTTATGCTTTGTTGGTTTGTAACTTTGAGAAAATTAAGTTTTATCGAATCGAAGAGGAACGTTAAAACACTTAATGTTCGTTCATCGCGTACGGCCTTCGTCGTGATATACATCTTTGTGCTGTGCTCTTGATGCTCGAGGGTAGCGGCATTACGCAACTGCTTTAACCACTCTTCGGACGTTTCCGTTCGCGCGGAAAACTAAACGATTACATAAATTAACTTCGGAATTGCCGAGTGAAGTGTGGACGTCAGGTTTGTAGCGATTTCTGGGGCAAGGTCGCTGACTGCGGTGTTCACAGGCGATGAATAATAAAATTTAAATCACACCAAACCTCTAGTTCCACCTCGATCATACAGAATGTTTGTTTTGCTTATAATAAGATAATAAAATGTACTCGTTATGCAAATAGTCAAGGATATGAAATCGACAATATGTTTAATTTTAACATCGGTGTGCCAGACCATTTTATATAATTATCGCAACACAAGTTCCTTCGAAACTCTGGACGTCACGCGACACACAATTCGTTGAAAATTACTGACGCAAGGTAATTAAACAGATCAAAATTATAGGTGTACTAATCTACTCTTTGTTAGCCCTGTTTAGGTAGTTATGTTGTGTGATAATATTTTTCATCATTATCTATGTTTGTATCTAGTTTTTGAGTCTCGAGCTTTTTGGGAGGCCTGTGCGTGGGGATATGGATCCAATAAGTAGACACCCTTTTGAGTTTACTTTGGCAGTATTGCTACTTGGACCCGTCCCTGGTCATCATATCAATGAGAGAATACGTCTAACTAGTTGGTATCAGCTAATGTCGGAACTATTGCATTTTAAGGAAAGATAAAATCAGGCTATTATAAGATTAAGATTGTAAGTTTTGATGGGTTTTTTTTTTCGTCTATCTCTATAGGAATGCGTTATCCACCATGAGCACGAAATTGATCGTTATCTGTGGCGGGTGGTGACACTTGATGGCCCCGATTACCTTCATCAAGACTGCCCGAAACAACACGGACGTGAGAGCTCGGCTTCCCGTCCGTCACCGAAAGGCGCCCACTTTCTTCCAGACAACCTTTGGGTTTTACTGAGATATTGCAGATATACGCAGTAACCACGTTTTATTTAACTTACGGATATTGTAGCAGTCAGTATAGGGGGAAGACCTACAAAAATAAGAAAAGCTCATAAGCCAGAGAAGAGGGTGAAGGTAGAAGGTACCGGAAAGTATAACAGTAGGACTTTCTACAAAAAAATGAGATGCCATCAAAAATATAACTTTTATGTTTTAAATAAATAGATTGACTTTATTACTAGATTAATTGATTTAATATAATTATTTATTACTTGTGTTTTCATGCGATAGCAAAATCAATGAAATTATTCAAAATATGTTATTAGGTTACCTAGTCACGTAATAACTACAGACAGAAGGAACTTCAAGTAGGGACTGAATAAATGAATTAACTTAATATCACATGGATCTCAAAACTTATGACGGTAAAGAGTTTGCGAGACTTGGTTTTTTTACAAGTTATGTTTTATGATGGCTTTAATCATAATCATTTATTAACAGTAAAATGATAAAATTTAATAAAAACAAAATTGAGCAACAACAATAAGACGACGCTACTGCAGGGTTGAAGTTAGTCAGGTTGGGTAGGGCTGCACCGTCATTGACACCGAAAAAGTGTTGTATGGATTTAAACCTGCGTCGTATCCCGCGTTTACACATGCTGGTAGCTCGGATTATCGAAATCACAATTTTGGACCTTAGCCAGCCCATTATTACACTATGGGTTCTGTCCCACCGGTCGGCAATGGCTTCACCGAGATGTTTGATGAAGGCGGGTATTTGTGGAGCGAAGACTCCGTCAACGGATGTAGCGAGAGGGGTGAAAGTTGCAGGACGCTTTTCACAGGCGTTCAAGTATTTTCTTTTTTTCTCTCCTTCGGCGAATTTTAGGACGGATGCTACCGGGCGTGAGATATAAGAAGGAGAGTCGGTGTTTACGACACGGATGTCAAATAACGCCTCCCTCTGTGCATCCCAGATTCCGCGGCAGCAGAGATCCCCGCGAAGTCCACCGTCACCTTCAGTGATGATGGGTTCTTTGACCACGTTCCCCCAAGCGTGCTGGCACAGCTCACAAAAGAAATCTCTAATTTCGTTGTGGCGACGTGTTATGAAACCACCCGTTTTGCAGCAGAGGGCGTGGTCGACATTGAAGTCATCATTGCCGCAGCCATCACATGATTTGGGCATGGAGACAGGTGTTCTGTGGTAATTGAACTTTCGATTGCTCGTTTTTTGGTGGGAGAAAGTTCGTCTAGAATAGAGCCTGTTAGTTCATCGTCTTGAGAATCATTCTTTTTCCGGCATTCTATTCTTGCATCTCTGAGAGATTTGTGATGTTGGGTGAAGTCCAAACATTTATTTTTAATTAGGGCGAATGAGAGGGATGCACATCCTTTTTTGGAATTTTCGTAATTTAAGTTGGTCATTTTTGAAAGTGCAGGGATGGCTAGACCGCCTTTGTGAACAGATAAAGAAAATAAATCAGATTCTAGCGGTGATACGTCGCCTCCTAATAGGTTTGGTAGAAAGCTGGTACGTAGTGTGTTTGTTAGAGGGTCGAAGGATTGATTAGCGTTTTCTAATACTCTTAATAGGAACGACCATTTGAATTGGGCTGCTTTGGTGAGAACAGTGTAGGCGGCTTGTGGTGAGTCTTTGCATATATCTGAGATTTTTTCTATAGTTGAAGTCCAATCCCCGAGACTATTGTTAAGAAAGCTTTTTTATCCCTCACCAATGAAGCTACCGAGGAAGAGTGATCCGGTTGTTATGGTTACGTTATTACCTTTGAATATCTGCTGCGCATGTTGTTTGTCGTTCTCGTTTACGATTAGGTAGGATTTATGTCTTGAGGGGAGTAGCCATATGCAGGGCCTATTTGGCTGATTTTGTCCCACCATTGTCTTAGGCTTTTAAAGGTTCCTTGAGCAGAGGAGTCATCCGCATTGAGTAATTGTAGATTCTGATTTCAGTTGATTTATTATGGGTAGTGTTGCGAGGGCGTATAGTGGCATGGCAAGTGGATCGCCTTGAGTTACTCCTTCTTCGCTGAACAAACTCATATTAGAGTCGCGGATTATAAGTTCTGCGTGTCCATTGTAAGTATTGTATAGGAAGCGAGCGCAGTGTGGCCAGTGTATTCTAGCTTGCCAGAGAGCGAGTTGTCGGTTTACGGAGTTAAAGGCTTCGTTTGCGTCGACGAGTAGCATACCCCAATTTGAGCCGGGTTGACGTTCTTTTTCGAAGAGAGTATCCATAGAGTGTATAGCGCCTTCGATAGCACAGCTTAGTCCGCTACAGAGTTGCGATTGTGCGCAGGCTTCGGTAACTTCAGAGCCGGAGGCCAAGATCATGCACTTTGAAAGGATCCTGCGTAGGCATTCGCCGATGCCGATCGGTCTCACCCCGGGGGATTTGTCTAGAGCCACAAGTCGACTTGCCATTAGAGCTTGAATTTGATTCCATGGTACAATACTGTTATTTAGTTTCATGGTTAGCTGTGCAACGGCAGTCCTCAAATGCTGGCTTGCTTCACCGAATCGTAAAAGATATTTTTTCCAATTTTCGGCTGCGCTGCTGAAAATTGGACCTCCTCCACCTTGTAGTTTCCTGGCGACTGACTCCACGTGGTCCATGACGGTTTCACCAGTTGTTGACACAACATTTCGTCTTCAGGTTTATGATGGCTTTAATAAATAACGTATTGCAGTAGTCTCCATCCGATAAGGGATAGCACGTAGATTAATAATATACATATATATAGCGAAAAACTATAGCATTAAGAAGAAGAACTGAGTAGTATAAGGTTTAGAAATAAACCATGCCCAGTAAAGTAACGTTGAGTTTTCGTCCTTACTCCCATCCCGAAAAGCTACGCATACACACACTTTAGTAGAATATTAAAATGGACATTAGCGACGACATGGATAATAGTTGACCTAGGTAAATATAAGAAGAGAGATTGACCAGAAGAACTCTGAAGTGGAGACCCAGAGAAACCACGTGGAGTAAAGGGCGTCCACCAGAAAGATGGGTCAACAATATTAGGCGCTAGGCGGGTTCAAATTGGATGCAAGTTAACCAAAGGCTGCGATAGATAGATAGATAGATAAGTAACTAGAGCATAATAATTTTTATACTCTTGATAGCCTTAGGGGTAATTTTATGTAATTGACTAACTGAGCGCAGTGTGTCCGTTTCATTCAGCTTGGGTAAGAATGATTTCTATGTACACGGTCCAGATGACCGTTTGTTCTCCTCTACAGGTCGTATTTCTTAACCGATTCTTGTGATTCTCGCTCACAGAACTACTAGTGGAATAATAATATGAAACTTTGTACCAACAAAACAATTCTGAGATACGAAAAGTATCGATATCTTTGTTAATTAAATTATCCATATTGACGCTTTCTTAGTCATAATGTGATGGTTCGAAAAGCTGCGGAATACTTATTGTGAATATTTTGACGTAGAATTACGATATTGTGGAGTAGAGTAACGATTACTTAAATAAAGCCAATTCTAATGACTTGGTTCGAAAAGCTGCGGAATATTATGAATATTTTGATGTAGAATAACGATATTGTGAAGTAGAATAACGATTACTTAAATAAAACGAATTCGAATGACTTAGTTTGAAACTAAACGAAATGCTTTGCCGTATACTTTAGCCTCATAGATTGTGTTTACTATAAGTAGGTAGTTACCTGCTTTACCATTTCACAAAACATGACAGCGGTGCGCACACATTAAAACATCGAAAAATGACGTCATCTGCGGTTCAAGGGCGTTTATACTCTGGTGTCGTGACACTTGGAAAAAATAATATCATATTCATAAAAATACATAAAAAAAGTATTTTGCTGCATGGTCAGACTTATGTTTGTAGGTAGAAACAATCTTATTAGCACGTAAAATTATAACTATATCTCTATGTAGTGTATTTCTTTTAATCTTCAATGAATAAAATCATATCATATTCAGGAACAAACAACAAATATTTGTCGCTATCAATGATCACACAATTAATTATTATGCTATTTGAATTGTTGGTGTTAAATGCATATCGAGCTAGTAGTCGGGTGTCTCCGAATAATGAGGGCTTTTCCGAAGTTAGAAATTCGAATTTTATGTCGTGCGCTTGAGAACATTCAAATATTGTTTAGCTGGAGAGCGAAAGGGACGAGAAAATATGAACTTAATGCCTATTTTGAACTCCGGGATAGGTCTCGGGTGTTGCGCCGCGCTCTAGTAACAAGAACATAATTCGTGTAGTTGGTAATTATTTCTGAACATTGTGTTCATGTTTGACCCTGCGGGCCTATGATGATCGCGTTTATAACGCGATAAATGATATGATAACGCGCCTGTCACTCTCGCACTTACATACGTGTCAGAAGGTGACGGCAGCTATGTCACTTATTTATCGCGTGACAAACGCAACCATCATAGGCCCGCTAGTCTTAACTGACCGATAGCGAACATAAGGTTCATGATGTAGCATTATTAGTTCTCACCTTAGAAGATTGCCTTAAACACTTGAAACTCGAAAATAGACTCCGGAAAGGAATTTCAAACATAAACGATGGAAATACAAAGAGTTCTCTTTAAGAGGGTAGCAGGGACTTGTATTACGTTGTCTTGAAACAAGTAATCCTTATCGTACCATACAGTCTTTAGTATATTGCAGAGGCCAGGAAAAGTCATTTCGTGGATGAGTACGGTTTTGAATCGTATCTTCAATATCTTCAATAGATACGAATCCACGAAATGATATTCCTGTCGAGGCATGTATACTGTTTTTCTCCAAATATGCGAGGAAATTTGACACATGTTTATGTAACTTATTTTCTAAAAAATAACATGACAGACACTCTTTGAAAAAATGAAATTCACGCTCCCACCTTTTTTTTTTTAAGGATATTAAAGTTAAAAGTTTTGGGTCCGAATTGTATATTTGGTTCCACATGAAATATAGTAATGAAAATAAATAAAACGAAAACCCATACCAATACTTAAAATAAATATTATATACATTATTACTTTTAGTTGAATAGGCAATTCCTAAACGCACAACATTAAAAAAAAACATACCATTGCTACAAAATATTTATCAGTTCCAGAAGATCATTAAGACTAAATAAACTGTATTATGATTTGGACAAAATAATTATTGTTTTTTTTTTCTATTATTATTGGCATTAACCATGCAGTAACTAAACGCAGAAAACAATTCACGTTTTTTTAAATCTCGGTTTTTGTACGTTACTATTGGCTGTATGGTGAATTTTCAGTCTTGGATGAAATTAAAAGTAAAAACCTGCACAATAATGTACACTTCCCGGGCTCGTCCGCGAACTAATGCCACTTTTTTTTAAATTGATTATCGTACCAACGTATATAACGATGGACTTAGCGGTGTGTTTTTACTACATTAATCGGAACATTTCCGAGCAAGTTGGAGAAAATTACTTTTATATGTTATTCACCCTTAGGAGTATTTCATGTCTGCAATAAAAAGCACCGAGTAGCGCATTTTAACTCTTTATTTTATAACATATTAACTAATCTTTATTTTTTCTGGGTCTTAAATTTTAGGTTTTGTAAAATTAAGTACTCGTACAAGCTCGATGGGAACGTAATAGGTTTAATTGACATATTGGAGCTGGACCATTAGAAATATCATAATGATTTTTTGACATTAACAATAGATATAAGTAACATCAACTGGTTCTGCGTCAATTATCATGTAACACCTCCACAAGATGATTTGAAGAAGATGAAGTGTGATTAGAAGAGAAGTGTTGGTTACGAAGATATTTTGAAGTGCAACGACCATCCAATTTTCGGTGATAATTCGTTACTAGATTGAACTCACGCATTGCGCCCAAGTATCTGAAACTTGCTGTAAGGGGTAGCGTAAAATGTCCTCACTGGATGAGCATCTCTCTCGACCTTGAGGCCCAACCGCCTCGGCTCGTAAACTAATAAAAATATTATTGGCCGCTGCAGCCTCTACCGGTAGGCTACTAAATTATATTATTATAAGGGTCTCCGAAGACACTAAACTTGTTTTTGTACACCGACCGAACTGAAGCCGAGAAGCCTTATTGATGAGGTTATGAAAACGCATAAAAGTTTGTATTAAGTGCTTGCAGTTTGAAATATAGGTATATTAAGTTAATTAAGGACAATAGCGTTGGGTCGTCCTCGTCCCCGTCCTCGTACTCGGCACAGGCACTACAGGTACGGCACGACAGGCGGCGGGCGGCGGGCAGCGGGCGGCGGCGCGGGGGCGGGTGGTGTTATCAGCAGGCAGGGCGGCATGCGAGAAGCGGGCGGCGGCGCGGCGCGGGGTGGCGGCGGGCGGCTCCATGCGATGCGAGTGAAGCCTCCGCTCCGCAACACTCGCGCGCTCGGCGTCGTCGCGCCCCCACGCTCGCGCGCTCTGTACGACTCGTTGTTACGTAACACTTACAGTCATTCTCTCGACATCCTGTTGAGTGCGACAGCGAGCACAGCGATTAGCGCGCGCGACACGCTTCATCACACGCATCATCGCTCGCACCCGCCATGACTTCATCTGCGAAAATGGCCTATACAAAAGCCGTTGCCATGGATACGACCACTCGCTCTTATGGCAATACTTAAAAAATATATAATCAAGACTGGCGCGACTGCTATCCTGCCAAATAATTTATGTCCAATTTATTAAGTATTAAATTAGAATATTTCGAATTTTAACATTTTCAATTACGTGTTCTTGAAGACTGATTTTTAATATTAATATAAGTTCCAAACGTGATAATGATAATATAAAAAATAAACTTTCACTGCCTACTCACTGCTTTTTAAGCTTGTTCATATAGCTGAGCGATAGGATTAAGATATAATAATGATAAGCTGCTCGACGCCCCCCGTTTCAAACCATGTCAACCGCTGTAGATCGCTGTCCAAGGAGATCACGGTGCTGTCCACGGAGTTACCTATCGACCACGAGTCGTTCCTCACCAAGATTCGCGACAACATCAGCTCGTGGGTGCTGTGGTGGCGTCAACGCCGTCTTCGGATGGGCGCACCGCAGACCCCGAAACACATCGAGGAGGATGAATGCGTGCCCCGAGTGGCCATCGTAGAGGAGCTCCGAGAGCAAGAGCGTAAGCTGGAGAAGCGCCGGGGGGCGTCTTCGGGTCCACGGCGCCGCGGCCTGGAGAACGAGTTGGAAGGCGAGCGCCGGAGGCCTCGCCGCAAGCCGAGGAAAAGGTAAGGCACACCACACAATCACTTACTCATAAGTACATACTTAAAAATCACAGCGCAATCACTCCCATACATTACTCAGATCCGCGTTTACAGCGTATCAACTTAGAATTTTATACAACTTAGTATACCAATTTTCAATACCACACAAGTATTATACTATATGTACGAATTTTTGCATATGACACTCCACACCGATCGGAAAAGTCAATACAGAAAAAAATATTTTATCATTATCTTAACTCAAATCATAGTAGATTTTGATAGAAGAATTTGCAGGCTCTGGGTTAAGGACAATGGGGAATGGATGAAAATTTTCCACAATCTTGAAGTTTCGTTTATAAATAGGAATAAGGCTCCTTATTGTCACAAAAATAATACAGTCGTCGCCTGGTACCCATAGTACAAGCATTGCTTAGTTTGGGACTAGGTCGATTTGTGTAAGATTGTCCCTGATAATAATAATAATTCTTATTACAGATTTGTCTGTGGCTTAGAAAAAAAATTAAAGATGAAAAAGTCTTGGTGGGCCTATATGCCCGCCTATACGGTACGGCAAGAATAACAGTACATTTACAGCCATTTTAATCGAAAATATCAATACTGCTTTTGCCGTACCGTATAAGGCAAGCACCAAATCCTTTTCACCTTTTTTTTTTTACTACGCCACAGAAAAATCTGTATTTTTTTGAGGAGGCTTATTCCTACTATAAACAAAATTTCAAATTTTTTGAAAATTTTGGTCAATTCCCCAGTTGATTTTCGTAGACTGTTTCTGAAGTGAAATTAATAGTGCAATAATGTCCACTATTGCTAAATATAATAATATTTTACAAGTCGGTTATAAAAACGACTCCGAATTAAGTTGGTAACTGTTAAAAAAATAGGTATTATTTTTTTATTAACAAAAACAGCTAATCATGCAGCTTTGTTAAGCTAATGTTACATACATCCTTCAACCTTAAAACGAACCACAATGACTATAATCGCGTTCGTGTTTCGAGACCAATTTAGGTCTGCAGGTTTTTTGACATTGAACATTTTCCCTCTATAAATACTAACGGTAACGTAACCTGTGGCACGGTTTCACCTTGACTGAATGTAAGCTATTTGCAAAATCCGCGGAAGGTCTACCGTCACGGCTTGCCACCGATCGATCTCGAGGCTGGGTGTTAGGAACACAGCTCTCATTAACCTCCGCTCCTCCACCTTGTTGCTCATATTTATGTTTTGTCACCGCTGAAGCTTGTTTCGTTTTAATATTTTTAACACCAGCAAATTAGCAAATTATTGGTAAAAGCGGAACTCTATTATTAAGTCGTATAGATAAAATAAATTCCAGTAAAGTTAAATAGTTACTTATTTAATAATACCAAAAGTGAGTTCCCGATATCTTTTCTTTTTCATTTCAAATACTACTCATTATAAGTACCCAAATCGGGGTCCCTTTAGTTCCTTTAAATTTATTGTGCCGATTTTCGATTGTCATAAACTGGTTTCCATATTATTTATGCTCATAATCATCAATGGTCATAAAAATTTACCAGCATACTCATTGTTGAATGTAACATTAATGTTCAATAATATCAATAATTATACGTAATAAAAGACATAAAGCACATCTCCATAACATCTTAAGTCATATCAATCACTTTTAAGAAAATAATTACGTCCTACATATAAACATACTATTACTTGTATTCATATTGCCATTTTGCCTAAAGTATATTAGTCATATATTTAGTCTTACTATAATTTAAATACATGTTGGCTATTTTGCCTAAAGTTTATTAGTCATATATTTAATAATAGTATTGTTTGTTTTTCATATTGGTTTTTGGCCTAAAGCATATCATTAATAAAATAATTGGTTAGGTTAGAACTGGGACCTTAAACAGAAACGAACATCTGATATAATGACACAAAACTTATATGGGCAGAAACACTAAAGGGGGGCTCGGGACAAAAAAACGCTTCTAAACAAATGTATAGCGAAGCGTCAAAATGGATCAAAAACCGAAAACTGTTTGTTAGGTTAGGTTTGTATTCTGACCATGTATAGCGGAGCGAGCGGAGCGTCAAAATGCTTGCTTGCATTTACACAATTGACAGAATGACGCATGGGTCAAAAACCGGAAACTGTAGGTTAGGTTAGGTTTATATCCTGACCATGTATAGCGGAGCGTCAAAATGCTTGCTTGCATGTTACACAATGGACAAAATGGAACATGGGGTCAAAAACCGAAAACTGTAGCTTAGGTTAGATTTGAGCTTTGACCATGAATAGCGGAGCGAGCGAAGCGAGCGGAGTCTCAAAATGGGTCAAAATCCGAAAACTGTAGGTTAAGTTAGGTTTGTATTGTGACCATGTATAGAAAAGCGAGCGGAGCATAAAAAGGCCTGCATGTTTGCGAGAGGGTTGCTTAAAAAATTGAAAATAAACTAATATACCTACGTAAAAAATAGTATTATAGGATAAAATTGTATCTTGTTTACATTACCTTATGTTTAAGATATATATAAACTTGTACACGAATTGAGTAATATGTATGATTTTATTCTTTAAGATATTATTCCATATAATGGAATCATTCATTTACATTACATATAGCCAAATCTATGTTATTTTAAATGGACAATACTATGTACTAAATATAGTATTGCATATTATACTATTATAATTTGATTAAAACAAAAACATTAAATTAAATAATAGCTAAGTAAATAATATACACAACTGTTAAACACTGTCCTTATAATTGTTCTACGTAAGTTGAGTTATGTATATTATACTTTCATGGCTATGATTTTATTCTTTATGATTGATACGCAACTTAAGTTCTTATTTTTCATTTTATGGACAATGATTTTATTGTTGTAAATTTTTTAACCGACTTCCAAAAAAGGAAGAGGTTCTCAATTCGACGGAATGTTTTTTTTTTTATTTATGTTCAACGATTACTCAAAGACTATTTGACCGATATCAATTTTTTTTTCTGGTTTTATAGAAGGTACTTTCTAGTTGGTCCCATTTAATTTTGGTGAAGATCTGATGATGGAATCCATGAGGAATTGAAGGAACTCCTCAAATATTGTAGGCATACATATAGCGATTTTGGTATTATAAGAAACAAACCTAATAAGCATTTGCATTCAGAAAGTGTAAATTGGTGAAGTGGAACTGATGCAGAAGACCACAGAATGCCATCGGAACTCCTCAATGATAAATGATTTACGGGTGGCGACAAAATATCTTGATTAATTTAGCTAAGCAACTTCATAGTCACAAATTTAAATGTTCCTGATGAGAATGGTACCATCGAATTGATTTGATGATGGAGCCGGAAGGTAGGCACCAGATCTATGTAATAAAATAATGTATCCTAGCCGTGTTTGGGCTTGTTCGAATCGTCACGAGATACACTTTTAAGTAACGATTAACTAAAAAGTGTAAAATAAATAAACTTTTAAACAAAAAAATAAAACCGACTGCAAAAAAACTAAAAAGTAAAAAATTACGCCATAATTCAGTTTCTTCAAATTGCTTACAAGTAACCGTTTGTATACTCAATCTATACAGTATATACAATTAATGTTATTTTGGAGTCGGTGCCATCGTGTCACAACTTACTAAAATCGTCACTTTTCAATATTTTACACATTCTTTATATGGCACCGACGCCAAAATAAGATTAATTGTATATACTGTATAGATTGAGTATACAAGCGGTTACTTGTAAGTAATTTAAAGAAACTGAATTATGGCGTTATTTTTTAGATTTTAGTTTTTTTGGAGTTCTTCAAATTGTGATTCTACGAAGTAATACTAACAAGGTAAACATTCTGACGAATTCTTTTATGACAATTAATAAGTATGAGTCTCAAGAATAGTACGTTGGAAAATATATACATTGAAATTATGACTTTTTACAATATGAGTAGTAATATGACAAAAAACGGTATTCACTGAAAAAATCGATATTTAAATTTTATACGAACTAATATAGACATACCTAAATCATTTCAGTGGTTTGATCTCCGATCGAAACGATAAAACCTGTCAAGAGCGAGCCGGACTTGTGCACTAAGGGTTCCGTGCTGCCATTACCAAAACATACTCTAATACCGTAGTCACGACTACGGGAAATAATAATTGAATTAAAAAATAATAGGGTCCATGTGTGTGCGAATCACGCATTATACAGTATTACAAATTCTGCAGTAATGTTAAGTGCCTACTTATTAAGGTGCAAGTGACCTCTGAGACAAATAAACAGATATTGGAAGCTTAAGATTAGAGGTTCCGTCATTCCGTCCAATGGGTACGGAACCCTAAAAAAGTTTATTTCGAGTATGGAAGCCCGCTGGGGTAATTAATTGCATCAATGGGGGCAAATACAAGTGCCCCTGCTCTCTGTATTAGTGCCAGCCACACTTTAGATATGGGTAGTCCGTACTACATAGTAATTAACGCATTCATAAATATCTTGACATAATTAAACTATTCCTGTAAAAATAGAGTCTAAGCCCCGAACAACGGAATAGCGAAATTAGCAGCAGTTCTACTTTTTAATTACATAATTAAATATCATTGTGGATGATAACGTCATGACAATTTCCTGCGGTATATTACGAAACCTAAGTTTAGACCTATCATACTGACCTCGGATAGCTCAGATTTCCACGTCAAATGCAAATAATAGGTAATTTGTGCCATGTAGATTAAAGAAATCTACAAACGAAAACTCATAAATTCTAAAAAGAAATAAAAATGGTAATCAATCAAGTAGAAAGCTTTGTGGCGAGGTGTAAAAAGCTTGATTTGATACGCGTTAATGACTTGAGAACATACCTGCGATGTTTACCGTGATAACAAATAATACGGTCCGTCACAATGCATCGTGTCACACGTCAGTGACGCCCGGGCGACTGCAAATAGGGGCTGTGCGCCTATATTTAGAGACCACGTCCCATCGCCTGTCACCTATCTTCTCCTTGTTTCATAAAATAATCTGCCTGAATGTACAGTCAGCTTGCAAAGTTATCAAAAAATTGAAATTAACGTACTCATAAATATCTTGACATAAAATCATCTAATCCTTTAAGCCTTTCATCTCAGTAACTCCTACTCGACTCACCATTAAAATTAAAATTACATTATTAACTCATTTAATTCATCTTTGTAAACTACCACTCGCCTCATCATAAAATTCAAAAACTACATTATTAATTTACTTTCTTTCCCTATTTACTCGATACATCATTTACTTTCACTCGATACATTGTTAAACTATTTAATAAACTAACATTTATTTTCTCCCACTCAATACACCAAACTACCAAAATCATCAAAAACATTTACCTACCTTCTCCCACTCGATACAACCCAACAACCAAATGCCTCTTTCCCACATGAAATAAATGCTAAACAAAACATAAAATATCACATCAAACAAACATAATGAATTACATGACTATAAATAAAATTCAGTTATAAAAATACTCAAATAAATAATGATTTAGTTATAAATTTCACCCACTTGACCCACACCCCTTAAATGAATCATTATTTATTGTTCACTCCTTTAATCCTAACAAATATCAAAACCACTTCTCTACTTGTGGTCGATTTCTTCAATTCTCATTATTCACTTTAACTTTCTTCAGTTTCTTCTACACGATTTTCTTCTTAGTCGAAGTCAAAAAAATTCTTCATTTTAATCAAAATAAATCTCATTATCAAAACGTAAATCAGTTCTAAAAATATCACTATTTTCTCTTGTTCTTTTTACATCGTTTGTTTCATCTTCATTTATGTCACACTCACTTGTTTCACTGCTTTAATCTTCTTAACTGTACGCCTTCTCGAAACTCTTCATTTCTACTATTTCTTCTCAAATTATCTCCTTCTCGATCTTCATCTTTATTACTACTACTCCGATTTAAGTCTCGTCTTCTCTCCTCGTGACTACGTGTTGTGCCTTCTTTAGCTACTTCTTGTTATTTTTATTTCTCTTCATCTAATTGCCAAAGTCCTCTGATTATTTCGTTATTATCTTCTCCATTTAAATAGATCCCTTGTTCCTCTTTGTCTATTCTAACATCTCTTGCTTATTATTCTTTTGTCATCGTCCATATTTTGTAACTGTTTCTTATATAAATCAAAACTCATATTTTGTAACTGTTTCTTATATAAATCAAAACTCACATTTTGAAGTTTGCTTATATCCTGAGTCTTTTATCTTCAAGAAATAACGTGGTTATTTTTTTTCAATTTGAATAATTTGTGCTTGTATTTAATTTATTAGGACTATCCATTGTTGATATTACGTACGGTTTCTTGATGTGTCACTTGGTTGCTATGCTTATTTTGTAAACAGGTTTGTTGTCTAGCTTATTCCTTTGAATACGACTCGCTCTTTTTTGGGTGTTAATCTGAAACACTAATATACTAATTTCTTTAAGGTTTTCACTGAGCTCATAACCTGTAATTAATGAAACCAGGAGGATTTTGGTTACATAGATTTAATACAGGGCACAACACATCACAATAGTAACTTAACTATACACAAATATATCAACGAGATGTTTTAATGACTGTAGCTGTCAACGGACTGCAGTATAAAACACTGTTTAAATGTAGTGACAGTTCGCTGTCACTACCATTCAAATAGAGAACAGAATCTCTTTCAAACCTTACCAGTCAGCCAATTGCTAACCTCCTTTCAACACACCCCCTCAATCGACTCACTTTAAAACACTCTTACTATTTTATTTAAATTTTGTATCACCCTGTATAAGTTAAAACATACCTGCCAATTCAATTTTAATATTTCTTATACCACATTGTAAATTAATTTTATAAACATACATTATGCATAAAATTTATCTCAACTCAACTGTCACCTAAATAAATCTCAGAAATTATTTTAACCTTTCATCTCAGTAACTCCTACTCGACTCACCATTAAAATTAAAATTACATTATTAACTCATTTACTTCATCTTTGTAAACTTCCACTCGCCTCATCATAAAATTAAAAAACACATTATATAATTAACTTTTTTTCCCTCTCCACTCAATACCTACATCATTTACTTCGACTCGATACATCGTTAAACTATATTATACTCTAACCCTTATTCTCTCCCACTCGATACATCGTTAAACTATTTTATAAACTAACCCTTATTCTCTCCCACTCGATACATCGTTAAACTATTTTATAAACGAACACTTATTTTCTCCCACTCGATATACCAAACTACCAAAACCATCAAAAACATCCCCTTCTCCCACTCGATACAACCCAAAAACCAAATGCCACTTTTCCACATTCAATAAATGCTAAACAAAACATAAAATATTACATCAAACAAACATAACGAATATATCACTATAAATAAAATTCAAATAGAAAAATATTTAAGGATGCCTGATCTAGCAAATTTGTGTATACCTGTATCAAAAAATGGCTAAGACTCCGTTGTTTATTTAATGTGTGACCATAGTTGTAATACATAATGATTTAATTACGCTCACTTGACCCCACACCCCCTTAAGTGAATCATTATTTATTTATTATTCACCCATTTAATCCTAACTATTTTCAAACCACTGCTTGCTTCTTGAATCCTTAAGTCTTTTCCATTTACAAGTCATTGGTATTCTTGTCAATTACACACCCTATAAAACCTTACAAACTATTATACGATAAAAAAAAATTAACCCCTACATTATACCGAAATACATTTTCAAGTTCACTTTTGCCCATAATTGTACTCATTTATTAACCTCCACTGCCACTAAAACACTAATCTTCGCTGACATTTTTCGAACTTTACAGGTGGTAAACTTTTTGTTAGTATGTCTGCTAATTGTGATCCTGTTGGACAGTATTTTACAGTAATCTGATTCTCATCAATTTTTTCCTTTAAAGAATAGTATTTAACATCTATATGTTTGCTTCTTTTGCTCATGATTCCTTTCTTCATTAGCCAAATTGCTGATTGGTTATCCACTCTCATTTCGATTTCTAATTTTTCTCCTGTTTTTTCATGGATTAGATCTCTTATAAACAGAAGTTCTTTGCAGCATTCTACCGCCGCTATAAATTCTGCTTCCGTACTGCTCAATGCGACCACTGATTGCTTCTTTGAACTCCATGCCACTGGTCCACCATTTAGCCAAATCACGAAACCAGAAGTACTTCGCCTAGTGTCTGGATCCCCCGCGAAATCTGAATCACAGTAACCTCTAAGTACTTTATCACCTTCAGTAAAATGAATACCTTTTTCTGTTGAACCTTTTACAAAGTTCAAAATCGTTTTAGCATTATTTAGATCATTTAAATTTGGAGAATTTTGATGCCTCGAACAATAATCCACTTGAAAGCTTATATCAGGTCTCGTTTTATTTGAAAGATATAACAATGACCCTATCATTTCACGATAAAGCTCATGAGTTTTGGTGTCAATTCTTACAGAAGGGTGTTGCTCTATCACTATAGTTGGACATTTTACCTCCGTGGCTGTATTCATGTTGAACTTCTTCATTATTTTTTCACTATAAGATCTTTGATAAATTTTGATTCCGTTTTCTTCTTGTTTTATATCCAAACCAATGTAGTTAGTCACTTCGTCGCATATTCTTAAATCGAAAACCTTCCCAATTGTTTCTATTGTATGCAGTAGATCCTCTTCTCTTTCCCCAAATACTAAGCCATCGTCTACGTATACTGCAAGAATAATATTTCTCTCTCCTTCCATGACAAAGATGCATTGGTCTAATTTCAGTTGTTTGAAACCCATCTTTGTTAAGAATTCTGTAAATTTGATATTCCACATGAGTGGGGCTTGTTTTAACCCATAAAGGCTTTTGTTTAGTTTGCATACCTTGCCATCTTTATCACTATAACCTTTAGGTACTTTCATATAGATATATTCTTTCAAATCTCCATCTAAAAATGGTGTCTTCACGTCAAATTGCTTCATTTTTAATCTTTTACTAGCTGCAGTTGCTATAAGTACTCTTAGAGAAATACTGTTTATCACCGGGCTGTATACCTTGCCATCTTTATCACTATAACCTTTAGGTACTTTCATATAGATATATTCTTTCAAATCTCCATCTAAAAATGGTGTCTTCACGTCAAATTGCTTCATTTTTAATCTTTTACTAGCTGCAGTTGCTATAAGTACTCTTAGAGAAGTGCTGTTTATCACCGGGCTGTATGTTTCGTTATAATCTATTTTATATTTTTGTTGAAAACCCCTCGCAACTAATCTGGCTTTGTATCTACCATCTGACTTAACTGTAAAGATCCATTTACTGGTTACTAATTTTCTTCCTTTTGCTTCCCTTTCATCCACAAATGACCATGTATTATTTTCTTCTAACAATTTAATTTCTTCCTCTATAGCCTTTTTTTACTTATCTTTTTCTTTTGATTCTGTTGCCTCTTCATATGGTAACATTGACGCTTCAGTATCATAATTCATCAGATAATCTTTATATCTTTCAGGCGGCTTTCACTCTATAGTTGGTTGGATTCTTCTATTCTCATTATTCACTATAGCTCTCTCTTTAATTTCTTCTACTTGATTTTCTTCTTGTTCGATATCATAAAATTCTTCCCTTTCATCAACATAAATCTCATTATCAAATTTTAAATCAGCTCTAAAATTATCACAATTTTCTCTTGTTCTTTCGTTCTCGTTTGTTTCATCTTCATTTATTTCATCTTCATTTGTTTGATCTTCATTTATGTCACATTTACTTGTTTCACTGCTTAATCTTCTTAACTGTACGCCTTCTCGAAACTTTTCATTTCTACTATTTCTTCTCAAATTATCGCCTTCTCGATCTTCATCTACTACTCCGATTTAAGTCTCGTCTCCTCTCCTCTTGACTACGTGTTATGCCTTCTTTAGCTGCTTCTTGTTCTTTTTGTTTCTCTTCTTCTAATTGCCAAAGTCCTCTGATTATTTCGTTATTATCTTCTCCATTTCAATAGATACCTTGGTCTTTTTCGTTTATTCTAACATCTCTTGCTCTTTTTATTCTTTTCTCATTGTCCACCCATATTTTGTAGCCGTTTCTTATATAGCCGACCAGAATTCCCCTGTTGCATCTTTCATCAAGTTTCCGTATGCCAAATTATACACAAGAGAGCCGCTACAAGTATACCGTTTTACCTGTAACGTTTTTAGGGTTTCGTATCATCAGTCACAGGGCTCTTTTTTGCGAAATATTTGGTTATATCCGTGAACCGTAATAGTTATATATTTTGCTCTTAAAACTAAAATTTATACTTGAAAAAATTAATAAAGTATTTAGTGGTATTATTAGTGGTTTTTAATTATTGGGTCTACTCATCTGAAAAATTAAAGATTAGTAGACCACGAATGCAGTTCTTTAGTCGGATAACAACCCTGCCCTTCAGTACGGTATATAACATAATTATATGTATGTGTAAGCAAAAATTACGCTGTTACACGACACCTAAGTAATATTAATATGTAAGTTATAAAATAAAGGCGATGCCACCGAAATAATTTAGTTGTTCAGAATTGGCACTTCGTGCGCTAGTTCGTTTTATTAATTTTTACCCACGTCTAATTTAGTCTTATCATGAAACTTGGCAATTGTGCGTACTTTCTGATGACAATGCAATAATGTGGTGACTTCGAGCTGATCTCATAATGGAGCCGGAAGATAAGCATTGTAACTCTATAATAGATCAAAGTATACTAGTCGTGTCATTCAAACTTCGAAATTATATGGTTTGTGATTGAAGTTAACGGGAAGTGGCCTACAGGATATTTAGCTGCCAAAATTTGTATAGTATACTTTGAATACATTAACTTAAAAGCAGTTTTTATCCAGCATTACCCTCAAGGTTTGCTTAACTAAAAGCCGTGGTGTATATTGGGTTTTGAGCGTAAAACTGACTGACCGGATCAAGAATGCTATAGGTACGTTCCAAAACCCGGCTAGCCGATATAGCCCAATCAGCCGTCAAACTCAAGTGGGACTGAGGTGGACATGTCTGTCGAATGCTGGGCGGCTTGTGGGTTATAGTAGCCACCGAGTGGATCCCACAAAATAGAGTCGGGCGTCGCGGTAGACCTTAACTAAGATGGTGGGACGAGCTTGATTCTTTCCAGAAGAACCGGTGGGAGATTATCCAAGACCGAGGCATGAAGAGGATTAAGAGAAAGGCCTTTGCCCAGCAGTGCGATACTCTAGACTATTAAATAAATCTTAATTCCTTTCTGAGAAGACGGCAAACGGATGATAAAGTGATATTATAAGGATTCCGTCTTTACCGACTATGCACCTGCAAAAATTATACAAACTAGTTCTGGTGTAGATGGTGCGGTTTCCATACGACATATTGACTGTTGACTTCTCGGACGGACGCCGGACCCTCAATGTCCCCACTGTCCCAAGCATGTCCCGATGAGGTCTCGTATAGAAGCAAAACACGTTTCTTATATTTGCTTGCGTATATTTTGGAAACTGCATGAAAATATGCGCAAGTCAGCACAACTTTTGGTCACATATAACCAACATAATATTTTGCGTAAACGAAGTTAGAATCTAGCAGTTATTTAATAATCTGGGATTAGGCTAAATACTAAAGAATTGCCAGACAATTCTTATTTTTGATTATTTTCGGAACCTACAAAAATATTCCACTTTATTAGATCCTTCAATAACTAAAACGATGATCTGTTGAGTGTTCGCCCTTATTTACAGTTGTGTCACTATATTTCTATAGACCAAAGAGAAAATACATAATCAGGACGGGCAAGAAAGAAAGAAAACGAATCAGTAAGTGTAGCTCCTTGAACAAATTAATTTTATATGTGTTTTACCTGCTATGACTGGTCGCTTTCTTAGTATTTTGAACTTTATGCTAAAGGAAAGCTTCGCTTATCTGTGACGGGTGCGCCTTAAATCCGTACGGTGCTATCTAGATTGCATAATAACAAACGGGAATCAGTCCCCAGGTCGGAGGGTTATTGGATTTAGCTGTAAGGGCTATCGCAGTCTATAGACCCAGCATGCCGTTTTTGTCCGACTACCAAGACTATTACTAAATTAGTGCTTCATGATTCTGTTAAACGTACCTACCATGCAACAATATATAGCTATTGTTTTAGCGTTTTCCTACTATAATAACAGCTACCTTACAGATGTTTATGGAAGTTTTATGCATACCTTGTCATTAGTTCTGAAAGAAATATAAAGGTACGTAGTAATGGCAGTTTTACCATTTTGTCTTTATTTTAATTAAGCAAACATAAGTAGTGAAGTAAGTCTATAATATACGAGTAGTGCTTGAACATTCTTTTCGCGAGTGGAGAAAGAAAATTTCCTTTAGTTATATCACATTTAATTTCGTGCTCCGAGTAAAATAAATTGCCTAAGGTTCCGAATGAATTAAGATTAGAGAAGCAATTGACTTTTTTTAACTCGTGTTGACTATTCTCCGAGACCCAAAAATAGGAAACTTCACTTTGAACTTAACACATTCATAAAGGTACTACTATATAAACTGTACTTTTTTCGTCATGTCAGCTATATGAAAACTAAATCAGACATTAAATATTAACGTTAAACATTTTGAATGAGTTCATAAGACTTTAGTCATAAGGGTTCCGTACCAAAAAGGTAAAAAAGGAACCCTTATGGTACGATTTTGTCTGTCTGTATGTCTGACTAATAGAGCGCCATATCTCAAAAACTACTTATGATATCTATTTGAAATTTGGAATATTTATAAACATGGTCAGCCCACATGTATTGCAAAGGAAACATTATAAAATATATTTTTATTTTCTAAAAAACTACCAATATGAGATGGGGGGGGGGGGATATAATGTAAAGGCTAGTCACTAGATCAAGTAGTCGTAGTTTCGAGCAATTTTTTTATAGTGCTTGAATTTTGTTTTGTTAAGGAAAATGTGGAAAAAAATGCCATTTCCCCCTTTATCTCCAAAGTTTACCAAGCGAAAAATCTGGAAGTTTCAGGAATTATGTAATTTACTATGAATATTACTTACACGAAATTTATTATCTGTCTGTCTTGCTTTTTTTTAATCAAAATCATTTTAAAATAACCCGGTTCGGTTAATTTTGCCCCTCATTAGTATGTGTCGCCATAGATACCAGAGACAAACTTAACTGTAGTGGCAAGTTAAATCTAAATTAGTGAAAGTTAACCGTAACCCTCGGTGCGCGTGTCAGACTCGCACTTGACCGGTTTTTTTTTTTCAAATTCAAACCAATCTTGCAAGATACAACCTATGACCCAACAAACTAAAAATAATGAAAGAAAGTAAGATAAAACCAAATGAAAGGAGGATAGTTAATAGTAATACCTTTTATTTGACTTGGTTGTTGTGTCCGGGTCGCTGACTGGTGAACGTCTGTTATGGGCATCTATCTGTGCGGCGGCCAACTTTTCCTTATAGGTATTGTAGTAACTTGTAATAACATTGTTTTCTGACAATATTCGACCTATACTATATTTTTCGATTATGCAGACTAACATACCTGGTATGATACAATCTGCAGTCGACATGTCATTGATGAAAAAGAAACGCTATTATCTAGAGTAGGTATATTGTGCAGTGCTCCTATTCTATTCCAACATTTCTTTAATCATTTTTAGTATTTAGTTAAAATTTGTCATCTACATTTCGTTTGCAAGGATATGGTTAAAAAAGCGCCTCTAAGCTACAGTCCTCAATTTTCGATATGGATAAAAAATCTCCAATGCAACCGATACGTTATTAATACTCCACGAAAAGTTCGACCAGTGAATTACACAGGTTCTAACGCGTCAATGCTTTATAATTAGGTTTTCAAACGATTTCAAAAAGTTGGTTTATTCCATTTCCACTATTTGAATTTTTATAGGACTAACGAATACAAGGGGCATACCACATGGGCATGCCAAAATAAATTAGATACTCCTTGCTCATATAATTGACACTGGCCAGTTATAAATCACCACAAAGGCTTATTTCCTTAAAAATTTAAAAATGGAACACCCGGCCAAACTACGAATTCTTTTTAAATTATTGTTTTTATGATTAAATCTGGCGGAAATTTTCTACGACCATGGAGGTGATACGACGTGATTTTGTATTGTATTGTAATGTATTTATTATGACTTTAAAAAAGGTTTGAAGCCTCAAGAATGTTTAGAACTTCTAGTCACGACTTTTGGTGAGTCTGTATGTTCCCGTGCAACAGTTTTTAACTAGTTTGCTGAATGTGCAAGCTGTGGATTGAATGATTCGTGGAAACCGACGAATCACATATATAGAGCTAGAGCGAAAACTAGGTATTGGATCAGCAGCGTTGCAAACTATAATTCACGGACAATTATCCATCCACAAGCATTGTCCGAGGTGGGTGCCGCGCAAGCTCAATGATTAGCAAAAGGAACGTCGCGTAGATTAGTGCAAATTTATGATAAATAAATGTTTATGATATACTCACAGGTGACAAAACATGGCTATATAACTATGATCCTGAAACAAAGCGACAATTAATAATAAACGTTATGATCTTTGAGTATCTAATTTCTTTTGGCATGACCCTCGTAAAACAAGGAGGAAATGAGAAACTGTCAATAGGTATAATAGATTGGATCGTGCACCGCTTGCAAGTGGATATCTAGTATATTAACTAAATGGCGCTTTTAAACTAAACGATGGACTTAACAAAGAAACATAGTATACAATAACAATTAGCTCGTAAACAGCTGGGTACAGTGAAGTTCAAAATAAAGTGTGGACGTGAACAAATCTGATCCTTCATGATGTATGACCCATGAACACGAGAGCTGAAAAGCTTCCGAAACGTCGGGAACTCAAATGAGATAATATATGCCATATAAAATCCGTTTAAATTATTTTATTTCAATAAGTGATAATCACGGAAACAGAAGAAAATATCATTATAAATATTTAATTAAAACTCACTTCCCGGAAATATTATGGTTACTATCCTATATCTATACTATTATAAAGTTGTAAAAATAAAATGTTTGTATGTGTCGTTGAGGCTTCATCACGCTAAATCGGCTAGGCGCTTCAACTATTTTTGGTACACGGGTAGCTGGGTATCTCCAAATGGTTATGGGATACTTTTTATCCGATTATGCTAAAGAAAAAAAGAGGGGTTATGAATTTTTCTTCTCCGCGAACGAAGGTGCGGGCGCCTTCTAGTTCCTATATATTTATATTATAAACGTGAATGTTTGTGAGAATGTACGTTACGCTGGTAGGATAGGACATAGGCTACAACATTTGAGGATACCCTCATTCAATAAAGGGGTTTTTTTAACAATAAATGGAAAAACATGACCTTTTGTTCATCGTGACATTTACATATCGAAATAATGAGATAAAAAATTGGTAACCTAGCAACAGTAATACTACCTACACGATTAAGCAAAGAACACACCTTCCGTATATGACGTATCATACAAAAATAAGAGTATATCTTAATATAGCCGGATAATAGCCAGTTGTACATTTTGGACTTGCGATCATCTCTGAATGATAAACATTTTGTTCCAAAATTATGGTTTAAAAATAAGATAAATACATAAAACGGGTTCTTTATAACACTAAATGGAAAATCATCACTTTTCTTAACTCTGAATTTTTCATTCGGAAGAATTAGTATAAAATAATTGCTTTGAAACCAATATGACACATTAGTACCTGTTTGAGTAACTGGATGGCGTTAAATGTAAACGCTTTTTCGTATGCGTAATTTTTGCATCATAAAAATCATCATCATTTACGGATAAAAATAATTCAAGAAATATTAATGTTTTTTTTTTATGTCATGTAAATTTAAACAGTATCGCGACCGCATAGGAAGAATAAATACAGATGGTCATCGCTAGATGGAGTAACTGTACCTACATTCCAACAGTTTTAGAATTCTTGTCTGTTTATTTGTACGCGTGTAGATTTTGATACAAACTTTAATAATCTGTCGAGAAAAACCAGGGGGTATGGATATCAACATATTTAATTAAATAATTAGTTTACAGTACCAATAAAACTTAACCTAAAAATATAATTAAAGTAAAAAAGTAAATAATTGATATAATAATTACAACAAAATTAAACGACAGTAAATTAATTGCCACACATTGCACAGTGCCATCTTCCGGCCAAGTGCGAGTCGGACTCGCGCACAGAGGGCTCCGTACAAAATAGTATACGCTACAAAATCCAGTGTAAGCAGATCCCTACTCCAAAGCAAAATGTACGCGGTTCGATTATTTTATATTGGTTACTGATACAGACAGACAGGCATAAAATTACTCTGTTTTACTAAAATTTCAACTATCTAGCTATCACGGTTATTTTATTACGCAGTGGACAGACAGATATACAGACAGACAGACGGACGGACAGACAGGCAGACGGATAGCGAAGTCTTAGTAATAGGGTCCCGTTTTACCCTTTTGGTACGGAACCCTTAAATTGACCTTAAATAGTTATGTAGTGGTAGAATCAATACACATATCAACACGCGTATGATTGCAAAATTGGTTCGACATAAAGCCTGACAACAGTTTATTTGACCCTCGCCATTTTGCGAATTTTGGCACTAATTTCTTTTACTGGCAACAAGTACTCTTTGACAAAAAAAAATCGACTGAAGGACATTGAATCCATGGTCATGAAAACATTTAAAAAAAAAAGACAAAAAAAACGAACGTTGGATGTCATCGAATGTCACTGATGTAAACAAACAGAAAATATCTACGAATACATTCAAATATACACAGTTTTATTACAAAAATGCCAAAAAAAGAAATTCCAAAGATGCGAAAAAAATTGTAGTGAATGCAATCAAATACCAGCTTAAAAAAGATGAAGGATTACATAGCATTCCCATAAACAATGTTTTAAAGTTAGTTGTTGACATGACCGGTATTGACATTTTATAGTGCGGTTGTATTGAACTGGTTAGTTGTTTTGTTTAAAGTTTAATATTTCATTTAAGTTTTATGTAGATCGACGATAAAAAATATTGCTTAAAATAATGAGATGGTCTTCATTTTGCCCCCTGTACAAAACAAAGCCCCACACAAAAAGAGAATTCAAATAGACGACTTCGATAAATGTGCCATAAGGCATAAAATTCATGAATTTTATGCCGTGCGAAAACAATTACCGAGTATCAAAACTTTGCTCACTGCTTTGAAAAAAGACATTGGATTTGCAGACAGCAGAGAGTACTTACGAAAACTGATGCACAATATGGAATTCAAATATAAAAAATGCACCAACAATATTGATGCAGCGTTCCGATATTGTGGTTTGGCGTGAAAGTTATTTGGATCAAATACAAGAAGTAGGGGATAAAATATGCCTATAGTTTATATGGACGAAACTTACATTCATACTTCTCTAAACCACGCCAAATGTTGGCAGAGCGAAAATTAACCTGCAGTATCGAAAGCCGTTTCAACAGGGAAACGACAAATTATTGTTCATTCGTACCATCCGGTCCTCCATAAAGAAAAAAAAAGCCGATTACTATGATTCGTATTTTAAAATGGGTTACGCAGAAATTAATTCCCAGAGACTGAACGTTTTATATTCGAGATCCTGAAAGCGACACAACATCTGTTGAAAATCAGACTTCATCAGAGTCAGAAAACGAAGAATATATAAACATTGAATATTTAGAATCAGATTTTGACGAATTGGTAAATTGAAAGAACCAAAGTCTCTGTAAGCAATGTTTTGACATTATACTAGTATCAACATGAAGCCAATGCCCACTACCCCCACTATACATGACATACGCACATTATTGCCATACGTAAGCTGTTTGCAGCGGCACTATCTTAGGGTTAAATAAACTGTTCTCAGGCTTTACATATAAAAGGAAAAGTCCTGACTGACTGGCATATCAACACGGAGCCGAAACTACTAAACTTAGAGACTTGAAATTTTCACAGTAGACATTATTTTATAATTTATAACGTATGCAAGAAATAAAAAGGATTTTTGGAAATACATCCCCTAAAGGGGTTAAATGGGTTTTTAAATTGGGGTTGAAAGTTTGTGTGGAAAACCTGTAATTATTTGAGTAACTGTTATAATATTTCGCGTATAGACTCTTCATTTAGAACTAAGAAAACAAATTTCAGCATTAACATTTTGTATGGGACACCTGTGATTCTTTGAATAGGTAACTGGTATAACATTTCACGGTTATACTCTTCATTAAAAATGTAGACAACCAATTTCAAAATTTTTGAAAATTCATCCCTGAAAGGGGTGAAATAAGGGGTAACAGTTTGTATGAGAAACGTGTAATTCTTGAGTGTACACTTAAAACTAAGACAGCTAATTTTGTTGAAAATGTCGTTTCCTAAATGGTTTAAATAAGAAGTGGGGCGAAGGGGTAGGATATTTTCACTTATCCGTTGAAGAAGATTTTTTTTTTAATTTGTGGTATATAGTACTGTAATATTTTTTTGTATTTAATAAAACGACCCAATGTCCTATATTATCAATGGTTAAATGTCAATTGTTTTTTTTTTCAATTACAAGTATATAAAAAAGTAATACCCGAATTGAAACACATATTCGGTTAGAGATGTATGAAGAGACGCACTAAAGAAGGATTCTTTGAAATTCGATGTATACGCGGACGAAAAAAAATCATATCACGGGCGATACAGGCAGTGCACATATGACATCACGCATTTCGTATAGTAAACAACATATCTTAAATATCTGTAAAAAAAAACACAAGATAATTAATTACGTACCTAATTTTATTTTGCTGGGCTGGTGCTTTGAATACTGCCATGCCGATACGACATCGGCGTTTCATTCGTAATGGTCACCTCAGTTAGGCATCTAGATGTAAGAACTCTTTAAAGTCAAATACAGCTCTTGCTTTCCCATTACGTCCACTTTTCATAACATTTAATTAACTTAAAATTAAAAAGTGCCTTATTACTTGCACAGGCGTTCCAGTTTGAACGTAAGTACATAAAGAAAATGCTGGTCTTAGAAATTGTGTTTATTTTATCAGGCTCTTATAAAAGAAACTCGTTGGAATAAACACAATTAATTGAATATTAAAAACGATCAAACTCTTTGCTGAAAAGGCATTAGTGCTATTATGTAATGTAAAAGTACGCATGTTTAATGTAGTGGAGTTGGTACAACCATAACAATGGAGTAATAAGAGCTACTTTACGAGCAAGGGTGTTGAAAAAATGTATGACAACTAGGTACCTAGGCACTTAAACGCACTTTTTAACGGCCAAAATAAGAAAATGGTTGTTTCTCCTTATACTTGTCTGTGTCGGCGTATTTTAACGCCCAGCCCATATGCCTGACTTTGAATCTCGATTTTAACTGTTTCGATTTTAATTTTATACTGGATATTAGGAAGTAGTGAAATATGTTTGAACCTTTTGATCACATGTAATACGTAATGTTGCTATTCCTTTCCTGCGGAATCACGTGTAGCGCTAGTGAAGTGCCACAGTTATTATGAAGTTTTTATTTGTAACTAGCGCCAGTTCAGTTCAGTTTATCGCGGATAAGGGTATTTTTCCGGGATAAAAATTAGCCTATGTCCTTCCCCGGGACATAAACTATCTCCATACTTCATCCAAATCGGTTCAGCAGTTTAAGCGTGAAGAGGTAACAGACAGACAGACAAACACACATTCGCATTTATAATATTAATATGAATTTTAGTTTTAGAGTAGTTTTTTTTGTAGAATGATATATTTAGTTTTTTAGTCGGTACCTAGTTCCATTTATTTTAGTGTATTTAGTGAATATTATGATTACGACTGCTTAAAATTAATAAATTAACGTCCATAACTATGCTTCTGAAATTAATTGCGACAGACAGACAGTCTTATGTCTATAGTATAACAGACTGACAGCACCTGATGATGGATTTGGGAGCAGTATGAGGGAGCTCGGAGTTGGTTTAAGATAGAGTAATGTTGTTTGGGCTCTTTCGAATCCTCTTGGCAAGCAGTTAGCTCCAATGCCGCAATATGGACCTGATGATGGACTTAAAGGAAGTATAACGGTTCTCGAAATTGGTTTGAAATAGAGTTATGCTGTTTGGGTTCTTTCGAATCATCTTGGCAAGTAGCTTTTATTTTGATTAAAAGTTATAATTTGTAAAAAATTCCAGTTGTAACATATAATTTCCATTGTCACTAATCTTCAAGTTGGCTGATACACATAAAACACCGAGAATAGTCAGGATTTGTCCCAACATTACAATTTGCCTCATGTTTGAAAATGTCATCAAAAAGGGTTAGTATGAAATTTACATATGTGCAGCCTGCTGTATTTTTTTTTTTGTTTAACTTTAATAATATACATTACATACACATTATGTTATTGATAATTAATGATAGATGAAATATAATATTTTGCTGATATTTAAAATGTAAAATGCTGCTGAAAATTTCATAACTAGTATATGTGGAAGGTATTATTACTGCGCATTATAACTTGTAGTTAGTTCGATTGGACTGATAATTACTCATATAAGTATGTACTCACTAAGAGGTCGCGCCTGACCCAGTTTCAGTCATCCAATTGATTTTAAATTCAGTTCACCTGTTTTAGCTGATTCGAAATTAATACACGTAACTAATTATGCAAGGCAATAGGAAATATACTTTCAAGCAAATTTAATAATAATTTATTATAATTAATTTATACAAAATAGTTTAACTTTGAGCAGCGCGGTTTGTTCATCCGTTGGAATTTTGATTTCAGTGTGTGTACATAATTAAATCATTTGTGGTTTTATTTCAGTAGATACGATTAATTATGACGGAAAACCGATGACTGCAGAGCACTTGAAAATAGAGGAAATATATTTGTAATTCGGGACGGGTATGGGCGGCCAGGATGCCGCGGATGTGCTCAACATCTCGCGGAATCCGGTCACGTTTAGAATTCCGCAGGCACCTCCCTAGTGACTTACTGTGGCTTGATCCACTAATGACTCCAAATGTCCGCATTTAACTGGAAGTCACTCAGCAGTCATTGTCAATAGGTTGTTTAGTTGAGGAGAGAGTCTTTGAAAACAAAGAGAGAGGTACTTTTTGTTTTTACAAATATTATGATATTAATCACAATATTTGCAATTTATTAGTGGATCACTCCACTCGCGTTATTATTATTAACAAAGATCAGAAACAAATGCAAAAATACAGAGATCCATAAGCAAGAACAGATGGACGATTAGCTCAGTTGGTTAGAGCGTGCTGAAGGCACTGGTTCAAGTCCAATATCGTCGTTTTTTTTCATTTGTTTCTGATGTTTGTTAATAATAAAGAGACAGATACAATTTTTTTTTTTTGTATTTTATAATAGCGATAAGAATAAGTGTTAATGTCATGTTTTTATTTGTGTTTTTCTGTCTAATATTTGTAAATAAAGTAAAAATGTGATCATACGCATGAACTGTGCAAATGATACGACGAGTGTTTAGCAAAATATATCTAAAAATTAATGCGACGGAAAAACATACTATTTGTAGAATATTCAGTTCAGATAACGCATAATATTGAGAAAACATATAAAATATACTCGTCTGAGAAACTGAATGTTCCCAAATTGTCAATTAACTTTTTATATGAGATCTGGTCTGGCCTAGCAAGTGCCATACCTTTAAGGATATACTCGTTCTGCTAGAGGCAACTAGTGCGGATCTATAGACCGTGCACAGCCTTCGAGTATTAAGGAGGTTTTGGGCAGTTTTGCCGGCTCAGGCTCGTTTAGTCTGTTTCTTAAAATGTCTGCTTCTCAAACTGGTCTTCTTCCAAGAAATGACTCTTTCCTATAATGTCAGCAAATGGTTTCCTATCATGCCACAGAATGATCGTTTCCTTTTATGTCTGTTTCGAAAATTGACCTGCTTCCTATAATGTCTGTTCCTTGTGATGTCCTATTCTTACGATGTACCTACTCTTCCTACAATGCCCACTATTTGTGTTTTAAGGCCCGTTTCGCTTCCGGTACATTAGCACCTAAGCTCAAATTACCCTTATACTCAGTACAACCCAATGTCAAAAACTCATATTGTCACATAAACATAAATTTAAAATAGTCTAATCTCTAAACACCAGCGTCCCAAAAAACACCAAAAACAAACTGATCATGTAGAAACTTTTGTTTAACCAATGGAGATTCTTATTTTGTTTCACTTTTCGATATATATTTTCTTTGTTAAGTGTCTGTAGTTATTAAATAAATATTGTAGAGTTGTAGTATAAATAAATTTAGGGTATTTTGAGACAGGCGTGTTTTGAGGCTATTTTATTTCGAGAATGGTGTATTTGAGTGCTAGTGCATTGCAAGATTAGTTTGTTTTGATTTTAAACTTTTTAACATTAGGTGACCATGGGCATCCTACATTATCAAGATAAAAATGAATGAATATTAAAATTAGACATTTTGAGAAGTGGACAATGTAAGAAAATGACACTGTCCGAACGTGAACTGTGACAACGGACCGAACGAGCCTAAGCCGCGACAATGTGGGAAGAAGGTTATTTTGAGAAGCAGACATTTTAGGAACCAGACATTTTCAAAAGTAGACATCATAGGAAACGGGCAATGTGGGAAGAAGGCCACTTTAGGAAGCAGACCTCTTAGGAAACGGACCAAACGAGCCTGAGCCTTTCGAAATTAAAGTGTAGAATATGTAACGTGAGGCTTCAAACTATTATGACCCGCAGATTGTTTTTGCAACTATTCAAAAACACAATACAAGTATGTTGTTTTCTGTCATTTTTTTATTGAGGGCAAGGATCATTAAAGCAAGAGAACTGACTATCTCCGTACATAAAGTCGTTCCCCGATATATACAGCGCCATGTATAAGAATTATTTATTACAATTATTCAACTTTGCAAGCGGGACACAGTATTTAAATTTTATGATTTATTTATTAATAGCTTTGCCCGCGACTTCGTCCCCTTAAATTCGTTTATCGCGGATAAGGGTATTTTCCGGGATAAAAAGTAGCCTATGTCCTTCCCCGGGACTCAAACTATCTCCATTCCAAATTTCATCCAAATCGGTTCAGCGGTTTAAGCGTGAAGAGGTAACAGACAGACAGACAGACAGACAGACAGACAGACAGACAAACAGACACACTTTCGCATTTATAATATTAGTATGGAAGTATGGATTAGTTATTTGCGAACTAATTGTTACTATATTATGTGTTTTTATTCAAGTATAACATCGTTAAATGTTTAGTTTTAAAGCGCCATCTAGCTTTTGCCAGAATATCTCCTTACGATCGGAACACGATCCAAAGTTTGCCAACTGTCAGTCTTCGTGTTTTAATGGTCCTTGATTGAGGGCAATATAGTTGTACGTACTTTCAGGCAGATTCCACACATTCCAAGTTATTTTGGCTACGTTTGTCTTTCTTTTATTTTGATAAATTTTAAAGCCTAATGGGCTCTACCCTATTCGTAATGTGCTTACTATAAAAGAAGATAGCCGCGTTCTTTTCAGGATTGACTTCCATTGGTTTAGGGCCTAGGCCATAGATTGCATCCTTTAGGTACCGCTGAATAAGAGCAAGCTTGCAATGGGTAGCATAGAGACATGTGTCGTCCGCAAAGAACCACAGATGCACCATGGAAATTCGTTTGTGAAAGCGATAGCTTCGACCCCTAAGGAAATCTCGTAGTATGAGTACGAGTCTGTCCGGCATACCCATCTCGTATTACTTGTATACTAGACCGTTATGCCAAACATCGCACCGTTTTTCAACCCTGAGAGCCTAGAGAAACCGTCCAACACGTGATACGGTGCACCTGTTGAACACACGAGTGTCCGGATCTAAATCCGAACTACGCCGACAGGCGCCACACTGCGATATGTTCACCAAAATCATTTAAATGAAAAAAAGTAACCGGGTTCCGCAGAAGGTTAAACTAAAAAATGCACACTATAGGTGAAAAAAATGCTATATGAAAACGTGCTCTAGCAAAAGAGCCTATCTCCACGGCATTTACTTCATTTTGTTGAGAAGTGGCGTTTTTCAGCAATAACTCAAAAATGCTATATTCGATCATGTTGAAAACATTTTTCGTTGGAAGTATTCATTAAGCTTCATCTTTGTAATTTTTTATATATTTTTTATCATAAGGTTTAGAAAATAGAGAGGGGGAGACGCAATTTGTGTTACTTTAGGAGCGATTATTTCCGAAAATGTCCACAAAATAATTTTTTTTAGAAACTTCAAAATATTTTTAAAAGGTCTGTCGAAATGTGGCACACAATGATATTCGCAGTTTGTTTTTTCAGCTGCGGTTGCGTGTATTGAGTGCCCCCAAGATTTAATTTTATTATTTAACTACAAAACCAAGTAGCGGCCTAACCAAAACAGCTATGAATATTCCAAATTTCATCAATGTTCGTCTTGCAGTTTTTGAGTAACTAAAATTCCTGTGACATACGGACGGAGACGGAAGGACATTACAAAACTATAAGGGTTCCGTTTTTGCCATTTTAGCTACGGAACCCTAAAAATGTGGCCGAATCTCCTTCACTTGAAATCCATGCCCTATAAGGTACCAATTTTGTCTACAGAACCCTGAAAATCGGTTTGTTATAATGACATGGTTTTACAGCCTTGCATAACAAATAGGAACTATTATCAACTTCAGAAAACCATCTTTCAAATTTTTTTTGAAAGAAATATATGAAATTTAAATATTTATGACTATTATCTTGCTGCAAGTTAATACAAAAATTTAACGGATTATATCGCGTATTTTGAGTTCCCGGCGTTTCGGAAGCGATATAATCCGTTTAATAGTTTTATTTAAATGAGTAATAAAAGCGGAAACAGAAAAAAATATTATGTTAATACAACACTGAGGTCATTCAACTATGCTGACCGGCATGATGACCGGCCTGCTACTGTGCTAAGTGTCGAGTTGGTTAGTTCGCCTGTTGCTGACAATGTAAAAGGTGCCGCACCCGCCGCTTTACCGCCCGTGCGACCGCCGCGCGTTCGGCTACCTTCTGTTTCGAAGTCACCTCAGCGTTCTTATGCTGATGTCACCGGTCAGCCTGTCGCAGCTAATCGGACCTCCTGGCCTTCTAAGACAAGTGTAGTACTGGTTTCTGATAAGGAAAAGTCCTCCCGCACTGATGTGGATAACGAGGGCTGTATCACACTGGTAGAAAAGAAGAGCAAGGGGCGCAAGGCACCTCGCAAAACTCTCTTGGGCCATTGCTGAGCCGGTTAATTCTGGTCTTCAGATTGATACACCGAGTAAGGTGCTGTACGTGTCGCGCTTGGATCATTCCACTTTTGCTGATGACGTGGTGGAGTTCGTCCGCCGGAAGACTGGCTAGTAGTTGAGGGTGCACCAGATGCAGTCCCGCCACCACGTGGACTTGAGCTCATATGTGGTGCGCGTGCCGCGGCCGCTGCAGGACACCATCGCAAGTGCTGACTTCTAGCTATAGGGTGTATTATTTCGGAAGTTCCAGGGCAATCTGCCGAATTCTAAACCAGATCAGATGACGTAACGGAGACACAGAGTTACGTCGCCTCCATCGAACTAGTTTTAAGTTTTCGTTGTTGTTTTTTGTAGTTCACAGTGCCTTACTTCTTACTCTAATGCTGTGTAACTTTTTTGAATAATAAAATAAATAAATAAAGCATGGAAGTGTCAGTGGACTCGTAGGTACGAGCTCGGGGAAATGTTAGAGTTAGATAACATCGTTCCGTGTTTGTTGTCGTGCTGACGCCTCATCTAGCGTGAGGATGTGACCTGTAACAGCCGACGTAACGCTTTACTTAATACATTTAGTTTTTATGTTTTCATCGCTTTTACTTTCATCACGGGTGTAATAATATAGGATTTCGGATGATTACATTGATGGTTCAAGGTTTTGGCAGTCCCTAAATGCCACTATTTTTTTTATTTTTTTTTATAAAAGTACCTATTCGGATTTAAAAAATAATCCACTAATCTTGATATTTGAATTAGACGTGTAAGACGTGCTTTCGGTTTCGAAATTGAAACATTTGTTTGTATTATCATGCATTCTATTTAATTAGTACCTACGTTCATCTTCATAGAAATCCAGATAAAAATTTACCTACTCATTTATTTATATTTTTAAGTTACATGATATCAAGTAAGTATAACATAGATTTGCTTTGTGAGCATCTATCACACTGCCGTGTGTTTAGATGTGTATAGAAGTCTGTCAGTCAGATTTTTCAAGGAAAAAAATTCCATGCATGGAATAGCGCTGACCCTGTTACTGTCGTTTTGTCGCTCTAGGCCCTCACAACCCGACAACGACATAGCCACCGGTCGCGCGAATACCGCTCGACATCGACAATCACAAAAATTTTCTTTTTCTCGTTTATTTTTGATGTTGTTACTCGTTATCAAAGGACACCGCTACATGTCTAATAATTTTCATGGCTAAACTGGATAAACTAATATTGAAAATAAGCTTTTACTGTATTTCATCACAATTCATTTTAAAACATGAACCGCCTGGGTAAGAATGAATACACAACAAGTGTGAACTTTATATAAGTATTGATCTAGACGACAATGGTGACGTCCAGAAATACGACATTACGCTTCCTTGAAAGTCTGTGTCAAGGCATCAAAATCCTTTCCAAAGATATGCTCACATCCTTAGCGCCGGTATTTAACGATGCCATCCCAGTTTTCATCAACTAAGATGATATTGTAACCCATGCAAATAAAAATAGAGTTGGGCTTTTTGTTTCGCGTTTTTTAAGGAATGGGACACAACCTACTCTATGTGTAGCCGTCGTCATATATCGAGTCTCGAAAATCGGTGTCTCATGTTTGATATTTCTGTATTACATGACATTGTTTCGGTCCGTATTGACAGTTCTTTGCTGCTCGCAGACATCAAATAGGGAATATTCATAAATTTTTATTTTTGCTTTGCTTTATTAATAACTCATTCATGTAACAAACAGTGCAGAAAAATATTTTTCACCTCAGCAGCTCAAACATGCCGCTTTTGCTGCGAGACAATAGTGAACAAAACGCGATTATGATTCGAGCGTGGGTCAAAGTAGCTTTTTAATTTTTCAATCTTCAGTGCTGAATTGATATTGTTCGGCCATAAATTTGAAACATTCGAATTTTACTGTGCCTCTTTCACATGCACATAAAAAAGCGAGTGAAAAAACCAAACCCCTTCGAAATTCGATTTTGGAATTCGACCTCTAAGAAAACACGTTCGGAAACGTGTAAGACCCTAAAATTTAAAGATATTTGTAATAAAAAACGGTTACTTTTAATAATAGTACCTTTAATAATTGTAACTTTTAAAATGTTTAGCATGATTTTGATTCATTTTAAATAATAAACGTTATTTCAATCTATTCCTGTTCATTTCTATGTCTCCTAAGTAATATGTGTTCTCACTGCTGAGGTGAAAATTTATGTTTGCTACTCGAGAGCAAATTTTTTTGCATCTCGTGCTGTTAAGTCCCTCACTACGCTCAGGATTCTCGCTACGCTCGTGAGTCAATCATAGAATCCTTCGCTTGCTCGGGACTCAAAATCAGCACTCGAAACAAAAAACAACGTTGCTCTCTTGTTGCATAAATAACTATTTTGGAATAACTATAAAAATAGCCAAGATATAAGCTATCAAACACATTTCATTATATCTCTTTCTAGCAAATCAGAATTTAATATGGAGTTTATATGACCGTAGTGGAGTGACGTAACAGTACATGTTGGACCTCTCTGTCAAATCGCTGTCTAATTAGTAGTTTAAAATGCCTACATCATACGTATTTCTTGGCCGATTTTATTTTCATGCTTTGTATTACTGTTGATGGCCCAAGTATATGAAATAAAAAATAAAATAAAATCAATAAAGATACTGTACCTGCTCGTGTCGAAGGATGCACAGAGACACAGTACCCGCTAGATGGAAGAACCAAGAGCCGCGTCCATGAGTCGGCGGCACTGCGCGCGTAGCAACTAAATGACAGTACTTTGGAAATACGCCGTAACAGACCTGCGCCAGCGACAAGCCACGTCTCTCGGCCATCTCTTTCGCACGCAGCTGCAATGGACGAGACAGATCATCCGATCACCCGCGCAATTCTTACGAATATATTCCGGATCGGTGCATTTACAAACTAGTCCGTATTGCCCTTGATGATCGGGCAAAAACCGACTCGAGACGGATCGTGACGTATCATAACCGCGTTGCATGACCGCGTATCATGATCGCTAGTGTGGACGTCGAACCATCGCGTTCACGCCGCGCTTGTCCGATCCGAGTGTGCGATACGCGTAGCAACATGGATTTGGAGCGTTCGGATCGGTGCAACGTCCAAACGCGTGATCGTGACACACGATCATGCCCTGTATCCAATCACCGTGGCGTGGCATGACTGCGTATCGCGCTGCTTGGACGCTCACTGTCGGTGCGGCGATCACGCCCCGCTTGTCCGATCTAAGTGTGTGATACGCGTAGCAACATGGATTTCGAGTGATCGGGTAGGCGCAACGTCCAAACGTGTGATCGTGACACGCGATCATGCCACAGGACGAAGATCTGATCGGGCAAATGATACAAATGTAGACGCATCTTAAGGTACGGAGGGTTAATAGTAGAGAGTGTTACTGGACTTTGAACCGTAGCCAACTCACCACTTACGTTTCCACCCTCGAGCCGCAGCTTTTTCGACTCCACTCTGTTCGACCGGTTAAGGCAAGCACACAGTTATCGGGGGTCGCTGCTCCTCAACAACTCACCTCAAGTTGCCCTGCGTTGACTGACTGCGCCGGTAATACCAGCTGGCGGTGGGGTCCTATATTAGTTATATTATATAAGGATCATCGAGAATATGATTTCAGAAGCACAAAGAAGCTAGAGTCTGGCTATAATATCTTTACCCCACCAATTTTAATTGTTTTATCTGTGCATTGGTATATGGCAACACTGAATATAGGGCACTAAATAGTCTTTATACTTGTATATTATTTTCAACCTTTCAACAAAGTGCAAGTAACATTATAGTATTATATTTAGCAAATACATTATAAAAAAAAAAAATATTTTTATGTATAATATAATATATCTGTTAAATATAATGCTTTTGAGTTATGAGTACTCAATAGAAATATTTACAAAATAAGATATTTCGGAGGAAATAAATGATAAAATGTTGTATGATAACAGAGGGTTTTTTTTTTCAATGTTTGGACCGATTTAGAAAACAAATATTTTTAAAGGATGTTCTTTCAAGCCAGTCTCATTGTGAATAAGCCCAGATCTGATGAACAAATCCAGGAGAAATCGGGTAAAACATTTCTCGAGATCACAACAGAACAGAACTTGCCGTTGGAATCCCTTAGTGAAGAAATTTTCATGGATAATGGTAGAATAACGCGTCGAGACTGGGAGACTGGTACACATTCAAAAATACGAAAGTTATAATCATCAGCAGCCTATGTTCATCCACTGCTGGACATGGGTTTGTCTTCTCTAACCATTTCCAGCGTCCTTTCGTCGCTCCATATCGCCCAGGAGCGCCATGGGCGCTTAAAAAACATGACTTATTTTCCTAATAAAAAACCGCCTTTTATAAAAGTAAAACATCGGAACATTAACATCTTCAATTTTTTCAAGTTTATTTAGAACGAGTTTCATTTTCCTCTTAAGATCATCATTTAAACCAGCTATAATTTAATAGGAATAATAAAAAAGTCACTAACACCGACTAATATAGGTATGCTCCGTGCACTTAAGAGGCTGCTAAAAGCTAAATGGCTTCACTTGAACATTATTTTAACAAAAACCATATTGGTGTTATTCAAAAGTACTAAGATTAGTTTATCTTACGAGCCAAAGACTTAATGCAATGTAAACATTGCCGCTTTTCAGCGATAATCGCTTCTTGCTGTTGCTTTACAGCATCGAAATTAATGATCATGCGGAAAGCAGTTCCCGCTGACCACTTTTATATGGTTTTCCCATAGTTAAACCTTTATTTTATTTTAAAACCAACGCACGTAAAGATAAATTGTTTGTTAAGACACTTAAACAACTTGACGTCTGTGACAGATACAAAACATTGCCATATTCAGTTTTTATATATTTGACTGTTCATTTGCTTGGAAGAGATAAAATGGCCCGACTCTAATTATATAGTTTTGGAGAAAACCGATTAAAAAGTTTTAGTTTTAATACTAACATACATAGGATGTTATTTCTAATATATTTAAACCATCGTTTGGTCATAAATTTAATGAAAAATTCCGGGCCACTTTTTAAAGCTTTTCTACTGTAGTTTCTTTTCGTGAATGAAAACATATATACGAGTACAAATTGTTGCACTGATGAAAGGAACTCTCTTTGTCTAATTTATTGAAAATGATTTCTTGGTGCTTATACTTGTTCCCTAAATATACTCAACCGTCATATCGCGCCACCGGTTTACAAAGTGAACTTATTATGGTCGATTTAGGTGCACAAAAGGTGCACTTATGTGAAGATCATCATGTGTGTAACCAATTTGAAATGTAAACATCTGGCGTGCGCCTGGCTGCTAGCCAAATACAAGTTACCGAGGCGTTCACGCCTTACTACGTACAATCTTCGATTGAATTGCACCTTAAATAAATTGACAATTACTTATTACAATACGCGTCAGACTTTTAATGCTATTTTACATATACTTAAAATATATTCGCAATCTGCTGGCTACACAAAGATATCTGTTCTATACGAGTACGCTGAATATTTACTACGATCACAGCTAGGTATGTCCTGAGTATCTCCAGATCCTCCACCTTTCAAAGCCAGTTTGTAAATGCTTTCGACCCTGCGCAGTTTTTGCGGGATAAATATTTGCCCAGCCTATGTTCTATCTGTCGGATCCATACCTTTTTAGATTCAACAAATCGTGTTCAAATATTGTTTCATCGATGTAATAATGAAAAACTAACACACAAGCGCATAAAAGTAAAGTGTCAGAATATAAGAAAAATATTATACATGTAGTTCGAGGTCAAATTGTGTAACCATGCGTTATTTATAAATTATAAAGTTATAGTTAATATTAAAACAATAATAAACAATATTAAAATTTTATCAAATGTTTGCAAGATCGATGTTTTTAGCAACATGAATCGGGCACTATACATATATATACTTACCTACATATAAAAGTTAGTAAAGTTACGTAAGAAGGACCGCCGAGCGAGTGCCGAAGTGAGCCGCGGCGTTGCGTAACGCTGGCGTCCCCCGCCCTGTGTTGACTTTATGAACCATTTCTTTGTCTGCCGCGTCTCCTCAGACGCGTGTAATAGAACATCGCATGTCATCTTACACCGGATTAATTTTGCTTTGTATACAAACGCTTCTTTACTTGACTGACTTATCTAAAGGTTGATTAATTAAGCCTACAAAGTACGTGACCTTTATTTCTTGAAGTTGATTGGAAACTAAAAAGACTGCAAGAGAAGAGTCTACACAGCAATTTGAGTATCGTGGAGCTTTGTAATCTGATATTAATCTACTTATTCATTCATTTACTAATGAATTCTTATAGATAGATGCAAGAGCCGAAATCCTTGTTTATTCAACGGGATTTGCATCGTTCCAGGAACATTATGAAGTACATATCAAGTAGCGGAACGAAATTAACTATGCACTCTAAAGATTACTGGCTATTTTAACTATAGAGCAAGTTTCATCTCATAGAGCATTATCGGAAAAAGCACAAAAAACCTGGCCATATATCGTAATTACAAACACCCAAATGCAGTCAATACAGTCACATGCGCTTGTGCACCACACTTCTAAGTCATTCGTTTTGAATGAAATACCTATGTATTTCATTCAAAATGTATGTGACATTTGTGTACTACAATCAACCTACTGTATACATTTTTTATTTAGTCTATATGGTTTTGTAAGAAAATAAAAATACTAACTTTTTTTTTATTGCTTATCTGTACAGACCGAATAAAAATGTAAACGATGGATTTTTGTCAACAAATATTACTCTTAGGATTATAAAATATATATCTAAAAAACAATTATGACATAAAAATTAACCATCCATAGATAATGGGTCCACGTAACGCGTACTATCGAGAAAACATATAAAATGAACACCTCTGGGAAATTTAATATTTCCAGTGTTTGCGACAACATGTTTTAATTAATTTTTAATCACTACTCTTTTTTACGGTAAATCTTTTCGTTATTCTTAGCAGCACTTAACAAAGTGCCAAATATAATGGAGGGAAATACACTTTCAGTTCTGTTCAGTTTTTTATATTTAATGGCTATACTGTCTATTAGGGCAATTTTACCAGCATCCAGGGAAGGTTTTATATTAAAAAAATAATATCAATCGCTTGATCAACACCAATTCAAGTCGCCCGTCCAAGATAGACGACAAGATTCTGAAGTGCACTTTATAAAATTATATTAGAAAAATCGACGTTACGCTTTTGTAGAAAAGATCAAAGAGAACACCTTTTACAGAGAATTGCAATTTTATGTTTTTATTATTTAGTTTTTTAGGGTTCTTTACCAAAAAGGTAAAAAAGGAACCCATATGGTACAAATATGTCTGTCTGTCTGTCTGACTATTAGGTCGCTATATCTCAAAAACTACTTATGCTATCTATTTGAAATTTGGAATATTTATAAACATGGTCAGCCCACATACAATTACATGCAAAGTCCATATGGCAAAAGAAACCTAATAAATATATTTTTATTTTCTAGAAATAACGACTAACTTGACATGTGGCAAAAATTAAAAGTCTAGTTACTAAGCCAAGTAGAGTATTATGAAAAAGCTTGATCTGCACATTAACGAACATTTTTTTTTTATTGTGCTTACATTTCGTTTTACGAAATACCATCCCCCTTTATGTCCGAAGTATACGAAGCGTAAAAAAAATCTGTAATAATATAATTTAATATGAATGAATAATCATTAATTATGAGATGTGTTTGATAAGCAAACTAATTAAAGGCCGGATCATTGGGACTTTCTCCCACAGCGGACCTTAAAGAATATTAAAAATAACCCGGTTTGTTTTAGCTATATTATTTGTAAAATAAGTAAATCATAATACCTAGGTAAATATTTAAAAATATTTATTTTCTTTATTTAACGTATCATAGGATTTAATATTTATACTTCTTATCATCTATAACTACTACTATTTTAAAGTTGTGAAAATGGAATGTCTGCAGATTGAAGATATGTCAAGGAACAAAAAATAAAACCGTGTAAAAAATATACAAAGTGAAAAAAATACTTTGTAATATGTTTTATTTAAGTTACCAACTACTTTGAAAAAGAAACATCTGTCACGACTTAGGATTTCCCTGTACTTATACCTAATAATAATAATTAAATGTATTAGTTATATGATGTGTAGTGATTTAAAATATAGATTATAAAATTATTTGTTTTGTTCACTATCCTGACTGTCTTCATGATTATTGACTGGAACTCCTTCTTGTGTATAGGCCATCCAGTTTGTTCCTGACCTCTATCCATGTCTCTCTTGCTCCATTGGCTTTCTGCTACCTATTTTATATCTTCAATTCACTTTTTCTAGGACGGCCTGTTGTCCTTTTGCCTGTTGGTCCTTTCAAAACAGTAGTAGTAGTATATCTAATGTCCATCTTTTGTCTGTGTATCTTGATATATGTCCTGTCCACCGCTACTTCAGTTTTAGAGCATAAAAAGGCATCTACAGCTTTCGAATTTCGTCTAATGTTCCTTTTACTTTTTGTGTTCTTCTTATTTTTAGTTCGCTCCTTTCCATTTACCACTACTTTAGTTTTTTTTTTTAAATACTCTTCCGTATTTGTCATGCTTTTGAGAAGGTAGGTGGAGGGGGAATTTACATTTCAGGACTTCCTTCAAAGACCAAAACTTTTTTCAACTGATGTAAATACGGCACTCTACCTCTTGTTCTTCATTTTTATCTTCGAATGATATTGACTTTACAAGTATTTTTATATCACGGATTTTCAATTGGCGGATGAGTCATTAGGTACATAGATGAATTATTTTGCACAAGGACGTTTCGTAATTTATTGTTTATATTTTTTATTCATAACATAAAACTTACTTCACGTATCAATATGAAATATTTCGCTTACACTATTATCGATGTTGTGAATCTAATTTTTTTTATGTTTTGTTTCCACTCCTCACGCTGCGCGCGCTCCGCTATACATGGTCACAATAGAAACCTCGGTTTTTGACCCATTTTGAAGCATCGCTCGCTACCTCCGCTGTACATGGTCACAATACAAACCTAACCTACAGTTTTCGGTTTTTGACCCATTTTGAAGCATCGCTCGCTCCCTCCGCTATACATGGTCACAATACAAACCTAACCTACAGTTTTCGGTTTTTGACCCATTTTGAAGCAACGCTTGCTCCCTCCGCTATACATGGTCACAATACAAACCTTACCTACAGTTTTCGGTTTTTGACCCATTTAGAAAGCATCGCTCGCTCCCTCCGCAATACATAGTCACAATACAAACCTAACCTATAGTTTTCGGTTTTCGACCCATTCCTAACTGTAATGACATTTCGACAAAGTGAATAGTCGACGAAATGAAATTCGGCGAAGTGAGTGTCGTCAATTTTATGATAAACCCTATACTTGAAGTATTTATCATATTTTCTCACCCATTCCTTATCTCAGCGTATAGAACAATATCGTCCTCGAATCTGAGGTAAAGTTGATCTTGTTAATCTCGTGTGTTTTATGATTAAACTAGAAGGGGCTGCAAACTTCGTCCGCGGAGAAGAAAAATAATCATAACCCTCTTTTTTCTTCAGCGTAGTCCGGTAACAAGTATCCTATAACGATTTGGAGACATCTATAGCTACCCGTGTAGCAGAAATCGTTGAAATCCGTTTAGCCGTTTTGGCGTGATGCGGCCACAACGATACATACAAACACTTAATTTTTACAATTTTATAATAGTATAGATATTGCTGGAAGGCAGTCGCCATACTAGGAACTACTATTTTTAGGAACAAGGTAATATCATTGCCTTATGTAAGATGCTTGTAAGATGTTATGAAATAGTGAATGGTTTGATAGTTCCCAGGTGACACGTTAAGGGGCTACCTAGTAAATTTCGGTAAATTTCATGTTTTTAAAGCGATATAAAATTTGAGGGTTATTTCCAGTTCGGACTCTCTCAAAAACTTCATTTCATTATTTTCGAAATAATTCTCAATATCTAAATAATATTGTAAACGTGAAAGTTTCTGCCAATGAACGTATGTACGTTCCTTTTAATTTTAAAAATTACCGAACGGATCGCAGCGAATGTTTCCAGTAATGTGGTGTAAAGACATCACAATTAATATATACGCTATAAATTGCATTTCTTCGCGTATGGAGTGGCGGGCAACAGTTACTTCAAAATAGGTATAGCGTAAAATCTTAGACCCAAATCTGTGACTGAGCTCTCTGCTTGTAGTCTTCATTAGTTGCATATACCTACTTAGTACCTAATTAATATAACTTACTATTACTGCCAACTGCTAGTATTGAATCTATGTGAGAACATCACTATTGTTACGCATAGTGACTATCAAAGTATTCTTTCTGAGGGTGGTTCTTGGTGCGGTATTTAAGCTTCGAATTCGTAAAACTAAAAATAAGGTACCTACAATTGCCAAGGTTGTGTATAAAACTGCCTTGGCCTAGCTGCAGTACAGCGGCTAGATAATCATACATATTTAAGTTATGACCTGATTTCATTTAATCAGTTTTCATATTATCACTGTCAGTTCTGAAGGAAAGGCATATTGGTCATTACGTACTACTCACCCTTGAAATGGAAATACACCTTTATACAAGCAATTTTTTTATTATTATTTATTTAGTAATGGAGACGCCTTCATATCGTTTCCCCTCTGCCACAGACGTTGGTGCAATGTTCCAGCCGTTTTGTAAAAACTACTTCATTAATCGATTATTGGCAGTCTTGTAATCGTTACTTACGTGTGACAAGCTCCGTCAAAATGCCTGCGTGTGCTGTCTACAAATACATCAAATAAAAAAATACATCAAACATACAAAAGGATGGAATATCGTTTCACATTTTTGCTTTAAAGATACCATATAACAACATATACTCGTAAATACATAAAACGTTTTCAAGAAAATCAGGACATCTTGGAATCGATTACAAAATCTTCGTTTTGAAAAATATCGCATACAATTCGTATTTCATTTTGACAAATTCGAGACAGTTTGACGTATAAAACTCCCCCTGTTTAAAGGCCGAGTCACACCGGATGCGTGTGCGTGACGTGCCACGCACACACACGCAGCCGGTGTAACTCGGCCTTAAGGTTAATAAGGTCTACCTGCCTTAAATTTAAACGACCGTTTCTATGAAAATTCTGTGTCAGCAGAGCCCTACTCTTAAGCAAAATGTACGTGGTGTGGAGGTAATTTTATATTGCTTGGTGGCATAAAATATTCATATATAAAAAATATGATTTACGGCGACGACAGTGTTGACTTACAAGCTTGATTTTTAGGGACCCCAGACATAATTAATTCATGTTAGTTAGAACTTGATACCTTCATGCGTCCCTGAGAAAAACGGTCTTGACAGACAGACAGACGGACTGACAGCAGACATATGGACAACAAAGTGTTCCTATAAGGGTTCCGTTTCCTTTTGAGGTACGGAACTCTAAAAATAAATACTTCATGATATAAAGAGGTAAAGGACAAAGCAAAACATAGAACAAGCAGAAAATTATTCCGATAAGAGCCTAGCTCTTAAGTAGCCGGTGATTGTCTAAATTTGATGCAATTTCCCGCACAGGATGCTGCTTTATTACATTGTCTACTGCAATTTGACCCGGAGTAGGCTTCGCTTGCACAAACTATTATCTCCTAGGTAATAAACAGTTATAAGTTAGGAAATAATCCTTACTTCCATTCATTAGCATGGTACAAAAGGTTCAAGCTCCGAATATTAGGTTATAATATTAGGGATATTATATATGCACTTCATTTACAGAAAAAGTAAAACTGGTTATAACAACATTTTATTATTTCTCGGCTAATTCTACCATTTCGTGCAATTCACATGTCCATAGAAAAAATAACATTAATAATTAAGTGCCATATTAAAATCAAAAATTATTTAAATGATATGTTGGTACAAAGGTATACTTTGCATCTAAAAAGTTTTATATTATTTAAATATAAGTATATGAAAAAAAAATACTTGCCAAAAATTTGGGGTTGAAGTATATACAAAAAATACACCCGTGAAGGTTTAAACAGTCATAGATAATTATTATTTACTTTTACTGTAGCAAAATATTTTGTACAATAAAAAACCATAAATTCAACTTGCAACAACAAAATCAGGCAGCGGACGTGCGAATTATTTTTCTTCTCGTTCCTCCCATCCCGCAATCCCCGCCTCAGCGAGGGAACAGGATGGATGTGTCCCTAAAATTGTGAAAAAAAAAAATCTTGTTGGAATTTTGGATTTGGTACGTTTTTTTTTTCATTACCATTAATGCTGTTTTGAAATGAATGCTTAGCGTTCTATTGTATTGTCGATACTTAAATAATCAGCATTAAGTTCGAAACCTTACTGAATGAATAATATAAAGATTGCTTTTGTTTATAAGGAGTAAATAAACAAAAGTTTAAGAAAATTTTATTTTAAGTTCATTACCATTTCATTCAATTCGGCCAAAATTGGTATTATTTTTATTTTTATTTTGTTCTGTGCCATTGGTAAGACATAGGACAAAGAAACACTGTTAATATAATTTATTTTTAAATACGCAGATTTTACCGAGATATGGCCAATAATAATAAATAAATAATAAATAAATATTTAGGGGACAATTGTACACAAATCGAACTAGTCCCATGGTAAGCTCAATAAGGCGTGTTATGGGTACTAGACGACGATATATTTAATAGATATATTATTTATATACATAGAAAACATCCAAGACACAGGAACAAATATTTATTGCTCATCACACAAATATTTGCCCTTACCGGAATTTGAACCCAGGACCTCAGCTTTGCAGGCAACGTTACTCCCACTGAGCCAAACCGGCCAATTGTTTGTTTCATAAGGAATGGTAATGTTGTACGGCATATGGTAATGATATAAGATGTTATTTGTATTATTGATTCTTAATTTAAATCAATCAATCAATCAATATTCTTTAATCAAGTAGGCCTAGTTACAAGCACTTTCAAAACGTCAGTTACATGAGAGTGAATGTTTGCTGGGAGAAATACAATATGATCCAACATTTGCTGCAAGGATTAGGGAAACCCAGAAAAACCTAATCAGATCATTTAACTTAAGTATAATATTACTGAAAAATCATCATTTAAAAAATTAAAATAATCAATAAGATAAATCTCAAAAGGATTTTCAATAAAAAAGAAACAATAATAATAATAATCTAGAATGTGTCTAGAATAAAATTCTAAATTTTAAGAGTATATAAAGCAATTAAGATTAAAATAATAATAATACCTTAGGTATTCGTAAAAATAATTATACATTTACCTACATGACGCTATAATTTACATTAATCCCACGCGGCTTTATCATTCATGTAGTAATTTTCGTTTCACTATATTTTTGAATTTACCAATAGACAACTCACTTATGCTGCTAGGAAGTTTATTATAAAACCTCACACAGTTACCCATGAATGTCCTTCTTATTTTATGGAGCCTAGTAGCAGGCACTGCGAGCTTATGCTTATTTCTAGTATTAAAATTATGTACATCAACAGTTCTTCTTAAAGTGGGTAATATTTTTATGTACATACATAATATTCTCATAAATGTATTGACAATGCACTGTCATTATATTAATGTCCTTAAATTTATCTCTAAGCGAGTCTCTGTGGTTCATTTTATATATCGCACGAACAGCCCGTTTCTGCAGAACAAATATAGTATTAATGTCGGAAGCACTGCCCCATAGTAAGATGCCATACAACATAATACTGTGGTAATAACTGAAATACACTAATCGAGCCGTTATCACGTCAGTTAATTGACGAATCTTACTTATTACAAAAGCTGCAGAACTCAGTCTATTCGAGAGATTAGCAATATGGGGACCCCATTGGAGCTTAGAATCTAATGTTATACCGAGAAAGACCGTACTTACTTACCTTACCACCACCTTACCTTACCTTTATAAATAACGCTTGCTTGCTCGTGTTTTACGTTACTCGTGACAAACTTAACACATTTAGTCTTTTTCTCATTCAACAATAAATTATTTACATTAAACTAATTTACTACTTCACAGATAGCATTGTTTACGTCATTGTAGGATCGTTGATATCGTACGACTTTGAAAATTAGAGACGTATCATCTGCAAACAAAACTATCTCATAGTGGGTCTGTACGAGTCGTTTATATCGATAAGGAACAGGAAAGGTCCCAATATTGATCCCTGCGGCACACCCATAGAGACTAATGACCCCGGGGATCGCTTTCCATTCACGTCAACCCTTTGTATTCTACCATTTAAATAAGACTCTAATAAATTTAGTGCTAATCCTTTAACTCCGTAGTGGTGTAGCTTCCTGATCAGTCTCATGATTAACGCAATCGAAGGCCTTAGATAAATCACAGAAGATACCTAAAGCATCTCGCAATTCCTCTCAGGCATCGAAAATGTGTTTTACGAGCTCAACTCCGGCGTTGGATGTCGAGCGACCCCGCGTAAAACCGAATTGCTTACTATGCATCAAATTGTTTAAATTAAAATGTTTTAAAAATTGATATAACATAAGCTTTTCAAAATTTTTACTAAATGTGGGTAGTACAGATATTGGTCTAAAGTTAGTAGGGTCAGAGGTACTACCTGATTTGAATAAAGGAGTTATTTTGCTACGTTTCATCAGATCAGGAAACTCACCGCAGTCAACACTGTTATTGAATACTAGCTTCTGCCTGCGACTTCGTCCGCCTTAAATTCGTTTATCGCGGATAAGGGTAGTTTTCCGCGATAAAAAGTAGCCTATGTCCTTCCCCGGGATTCAAACTATCTTCATACCAAATTTCATCCAAATCGGTTCAGCGGTTTAAGCGTGAAGAGGTAACAGACAGACAGACAGACAGACAGACAGACACACTTTCGCATTTATAATATTAGTATGGATATCAGCCAAGTCAGCCGAAATTCTTCATTACCAGCATCGCATTTTCAATCCCATAACATCTTATGTTATTACCATATTCCGAACTTCATTACCATTTCTAGTGAAAAAAAACAATTGCCCATATCTCGTTAAAATCTGCGTATAATTAAAAATAAATAATATTACAGTGTTGTTTTTTCCTATTTTTTGCCAATGGCATAGAAAAACAAAACAAAAAAAAATTCTTCGCAATTCGGCCGATTTGCGCGAAATGCTAGAATGACCCTGTCAATTACTTGATTCTTTAAAAATTTGTACATTTATACATTAATTAAAACATCTATTTATCGATCCATCAGCCACAGACGCGCACTGCTGAACATAGGCCTTCCCTATAGCTCGCCACATAGTGCGATCCTGATAAGACTGTTTCCACCGACTCCTCACGACCCTCACGAGGTCATCAGTCCACCCGGTTGGGGGCCGCCCACGCTTCGCTTTTTTATGCATGGTCGCCACTCCACGACTACACTGCCTCAAAGGCCATCCGTTCTTCGTGCTACATGATCCGCCCATTGCCACTTCAACGATGCAATCCTGCGAGCTATGTAGGTTACTTAGATTCTTCTGCGGATATCCTCATTTCTGATTCTATCACGCATATAAACTGCGAGTTGCGTGACTCTGAGCCGCCTTACAGCGAGAGAGATGGCGCTGTGATCGCTTTAAAGTTTGTTTATATTTTTATGTGATGTTTTCACATTACAAAAATACAAACAAACATTAATGTGATCACAGGGCCATCTCTCTCGTAAGCTTGACGCTACTGAAATGGCAGGTCAGCTTAAAGAAATGTTGTGAAAGCGCATCTTAGAGTGGTGCTATAAGGTACTAAACCTTTCTTTTTTTTTATCTTTATTTAAGAAGCTTTGGTCAAAAGAAATGAACATGCCAGCTCCAGCAGGCCTAAACATAACTCCTAACAGCTTTTTACAAAATTATTACTTACTAGCTTCTGCCCGCGACTTCGTCCGCCTTAAATTCGTTTATCGCGGAAAAGGGAATTTTTCCGGGATAAAAAGTAGCCTATGTCCTTCCCCGGGAATCAAACTATCTCCATACCAAATTTCATCCAAATCGGTTCAGCGGTTTAAGCGTGAAGAGGTAACAGACAGACAGACAGACAGACACACTTTCGCATTTATAATATTAGTATGGATTATAAAAAAAAAAACAAAAGAATAAAGTACTACTCAGAAAAACAACTAAATTTGTCTACACTTATTTACACAAAAAAAACTGTATACAAATTTCGCCGCTCCGGACATGGGTTCTGCCGATATAGATTGGAAAATACCAACATGATTACCATTATACCCCAGTCTATTAATTACCTGTCTCTTTTAGCGCATGGTCGAACACATTCCACTAAAAAAGGATGCACATCTTCTACCGTACCACACTCTTCGCAATTTGGACTGCTTTCTTCATAAGATGTGCAAATTCATTTAGTGGAACATGTCCGGACCTAAGCCTTAGCGCGCTGACAATAACTGCCCTACATAACCTGGCATGATCAAACCAGGGCACTAAGCCTCTCAAAATTTATTTTCTACCTATATCTTTGTATCAATCCATACTAATATTATAAAAGCGAAAGTGTGTCAGTCTGTCTGTCTGTTACCTCTTCACGCTTAAACCGCTGAACCGATTTGGATGAAATTTGGTATGGAGATAGTTTGAGTCCCGGTGAAGGACATAGGCTACTTTTTATGCCGGAAAAATACCCTCATTCGCGATAACCGAATTTAAGGCGGACGAAGTCGCGGGCAGAAGCTAGTATTGTATAAAAAAAGATATAACGCAGCTTTCCGAATGCTGCCCAACTGAGTTGGATTCGATGATTGACCTCCTTCTCGAAGCAATTAAAGCATAAGGCAGGTGAACACAAGCGTCACTCATCAGGTGATCCGATGCTAGTTTAAATGAAATAATTGACCGGTAATATGGATATACTATGCGTGTTACATTATCTGCGCAGACCAACTCCAATAATGGGCGGTCCTTCCTATAAAACTAGCATCCATACAATGTAAAGACAGTTTCGGTATGACATCTGTGTGCGAGTGGGTTGTTTTAGTGTATTGTCTCGTTATCAGTTATCACTATCAAGCGCAGTGAGGAGTGAAAAGTATAGGCATAGTGCGCCCGCACCGGTTTTTCGTAGCCGGACGACAGGCCAGCCGATTGCAGTTTGTTAATTGTTTGCAACAATCATGTCAGATTGTAATAAACCTACTGCCGACGGAAACATGAATACATAACCTGCACCGATAACGAGTAACGATAATTTTGATGAGGACGAGATGTGAGACTTGGACCAATGACAAAATGAAGAGTTAAGGGAGTTGGAGAAAAATTAGAAAAATGGATCCAGACCACTAAAAAGTGGTTTCGACTTTCGACGCGGGCGAAGCAGGATGGATTTACCGTAGGAAAAACATGAAGATGAAGAAAAGATGTTGGAAGATCTTATTAGTTATTACAGTGAATATTAATTAAAATATTAATATTACATTAGAGAAGTGACTATCAAGCTAGCATTCATCACAACTATGGATACCATATATAACAAGTATGTATACAGTATGTCAAAGAACTATTAAATAAAATTGAAATGAAACAGCCAGTAGCAACAACGCCATAAGAAACACGCAGGCCTCGCCACGGAATATATGACCACCTTTGTCTTCTAAATATTCTTCCAACTCAATTATATACTTTTTCCATGAGAACATTCTGTACATACCTTTTAAAGGGACTATAAGGCAATTTCCATGCATCTAGGGCGCAATATAAGCGGCGTCACTGTAGCACCTCAGGGATGTTTGCGAAGGCGCAGGCGCAGGTGGACGGTTCGCGGCTATGATACGGAAGCGGCGTGACTCATAGTTGAGCCGCTCTGGCGAGGCAGCGCTGACAGCATCATGCGAGCGTTAGCGGATAGGTGGGACTCCCCACTACTGCAGAAATGGACAAAACTCCATACTGTTTGACTCGCGCACTGAGGGAGACACCTAAGGTTACGAGTACCTATAAGGTAAAATGCTTGGCATACACACAACAAATATATTGAGTTTACTGTGACGTCTTTCAATATGCCAATTAATTGCGAATAATGAGTACTAGTACGTGCTTTACCATATTTTGTATTACAATAGTTTTTTATTTGTCTGGTGTCGGCTATACGTACCGGTTATTTTTAAATTTTTCAAGTAGTAGTATTTGGCGTTACACGTTTTTCAAAATCTTCTGTAAGAATACATCTGTAAGTGTAAAATGTGTACTAATTATTCGCAGGAATTGCCTCTTATAAGCACTTTAATACAGCCTTCACACGAGACCGCGGAACCTCAATACATTCGGCGTACACGTCCCTTTCAGCTTGATGCTGCTTTTCCAAAACGAGACGCATTTATGGTTTCGGATTTATGAATCACATGCTGATTGCAATTATATTGATATTAATATTTCCTTGCCTACAGTCTATCAACGATAACACTACCTAATTAAAAAATATTTTACCTCGGCTTCACAATATTTCATTTTGTCTGTAGTTATTTATACAAAATCATTGAGATTGAGTGAAATATTTAACAATCCTTTTAGAAACTCCTGGTTTTTCATACTTTGTTCTTTCAGTTTAGGGAATATGCGTTGTCTTTCAGGCACTGCTAGAAATGTTATTTAGGTAAGATGTTAAACATCCTAATATTTGTCACAGTATTCTCAAGCACTGACAGCCTGGTTGGCAATTGTATTGCAATGAATTGGAGTTCGAATGTGCCAGCTAGGTACGGACAGTGTCGAACACTGCTACATTTACCTTAGAACGGGCTTAGTTGCTTTAATGCATCACGGGCCGCAATTAATCTGTCAAACATGTACTACTCGTAATCATCTTGGTGATTTGACATTGAGGAGAGGCAATTAGTTTGCCCGGCCATGTTGATACTCAAATGGTTCAATTAATAGCATTACCAGTGTCTGTACCAATAATAATGAACAGAGATGATTATATTCCGAGCGTCTGTTGATAATCAAATCGGAATAGATTAGATTAACGTCTCAGACAACTCTCTATCCGTTTTGCAATCAACTAATATATTGGCGGAGGAACGACTGGGTTCTATTTTGAAAAACATTTTCTTTTGGGTGTAAGTATATGTATATTTTGTATTATAGTGGTATATTCTGAACCTGTATCAATTCCGTATAACCTTACTTCCGTATGACGCTCTTTAGCGATAAGACCAGCTGTTGTTATACTTCTAAACGTGTTTTTTTTCTGTAATTTGTGAGGTGTGCAATAAAATTCACATTAAGGCCGCACGGGGGCGCTGGATCTTAAACTAGATTTCAACGCCCGCCCCTGCTACACTGTCACGTGCGATAATTACATATGCATGACAGCATGCAGCCGGAAATGTGATCCTGCGATACAGTCCCAGTGAATTTACATGGCAAAATACACAATGCTAAACAAATACGTTGATTGGAACTATATATGCCCATACTAGTACATACCAGGAGACACTAATCAACTCAAATTGTTTCAACAAACCACTTCTTTTTCCTGCGGTTACGCAAATAGCAAAAATATTATATATATCCATGAGGCCCTAAATGAAGGATATATCCTAAAATAGACTGTTTTAATATTGATAACACGTTAACCACATTAATACTCCTGAAGTACAACACTGAGTATTTCTACAAATGTTGTCGCCAGTAATTAAATAATCTGATCTGATCTGATCCGATGAATAATTTACCCTACAACAATTATCCTTAATATTGTTCTGACATAATCACATGTTTCGCAAAAGAGTTAAAACCAAAGTATGTTCAAGTACCTTATGTAATGATTTGTGGCGAGTGTTTTGGTATCCAACCAATGTGTGGGGTGTGTTATAACAAGCATACTGTTAAAATAAAACAATTTAACGGATTATATCGCGTATATTATCTCATTTTAGTACTAAAATGAGATAATATACGCGATATAATCCGTTAAATTGTTTTATTTCAATGAGTAATAATCGCGAAAACACAAGAAAATATTAAGCATACTGTTAGTTAATCGCCACTCGTTCCGGAGTAGCCCGCGGGAACAGGACGCTTTGATCGCTGGCGACGCGCCAACAACATCTTTTTAATGCCTCCCTTTCCTAATTAGGTACCTAACCCACAAGCGACTATGTTACTCACTTATTAAATTGTCAAAGAGATCATTGCAGTTTTAAATTAAAGAAAGACTCTTAAGCGGTTATAGGGGCTGCGGCTTAAAATATATTCGATTATTTTATAGATATACCCCTAGATTCATGGAAATTGCCTTATTGTCCCTTTAAAAGGTATGTACAGAATGTTCTCATGGAAAAAGTATATAATAGAGTTGGAAGAATATTTAGAAGACAAAGGTGGTCATATATTTCGTCTCGAAAGTCGTCAAAATCGGCAGTGTCCCGGAGCGGCCTGCGTGTTTCTTATGGCGTTGTTGCTACTGGCTGTTTCATTTCAATTTTATTTAATAGTTGTTTGACATACTGAATACATAATTGTTATGTATGGTATCCATAGTTGTGATAAATGCTAGCTTGATAGTCACTTCTCTAATGTAATATTAATATTTTAATTAATGTTTTTGACGTTTGGAGACTCTTTACATCTCCAAAATCATTATGCGTTGACCATAGACACTTTTTACATCTCCTAATTTGAAGTTTTGACCGCGGAGACTGTCTACATCTCCATTAAACTTAATATATGCTTTTTTAGGGTTCCGTACTAAAAATGGTAAAAAAAGAATCCTTATGGTACGATTCTGTCTGTCTGTCTGACTGTCTGTCCGACTATTAAAGTGCCATATCTCAAAAACTGCTTATTTTATCTATTTGAAATTTGGAATATTTATAAACACAATCAACCCACATGTATTGCAAAGGAGATATTCAAAAATATATATTTATTTTCTAAAAAAACGACGAATATGAGGGGGGGGGGGGGGGGCAAAAATTCAAGTTCTAGCTACTAGGTCAAGTAGTATATCATATGAAAGAGCTTGATCTGCACATTTTTGAACTATTCTTTTTATTTATTTTTATTGTGATTATATTTTGTTTTATTAACGAAGAAATGAAAAAGCATCATCCCCCCCCCCCCCCCTCCCCTTTATCTCCGAAGTTTACTGAACAAAAGTTTTGAAATTTTTATAACTTGTATAAATTAACATAAATATTACACGAAATAACCATGTCTCTATGTACCAATTTCTTTTTTTATTTCAAAGTTTGCACCTCATTTGTATACAATGCTATAGATATCAGGTGCAAACTTAACTCAACCGGAATCGGGTAATATAATAATGTTAGGGTAAGTGAAAGTTTGTACGGAACCCTCGGAACGCGAGTCCAACTCGCACTTGGCCGGTATTTATTTTATATATATATATATATATATACTGTTATTTATGAATATTCTTTTTTTACTTTTTTCGACGCCTAGAGACCCTTTACATCTCTGTAAGTATAGATTAAGTTATAATATAATGGACGCCGAGACAATAATACATCTCCCTATAAAGACAAGTGTGCCCATGGTAATTGTCTGTTGCATTCATATTGATATGCACTACGAGTAAAATGCCATTGTATAAATTGTGAATGTTTTTCTGTTTGCCTTTGTAAGTAGACCTTACTTGCAGAATAAAAAATTGAATAGTCTTTGACGGAAGCTTTAAGCTTCTATCCCATAGTAGTGACCGTTTTTAGTTACCATTAAGTTGCTTTTTAGGGTTCCGTAGCCAAAATGGCAAAAACTGAACCCAAATAGTTTCGTCATGTCCGTCCGTCCGTCTGCCACAGGTAGTTTGCTCAAAAACTACAAGGTGTATTAATAAAGTATGGAGCATAGATGTCTCGTATAAGCTGCTATTTAGTTTGATAGTTAAGATATATAGTACAAAAAATCTAAGGGGGAGCACTCCACTCCCACATGTAAACGAAACTAAAAAAAATGTTTTTTCAGCAAATATCAATGGGTGGTATTTTGGACATATTTTTTTAAAATGATTATGAGTATCCTACACAAAAAAAATATTTAGTGTTTATTTACAGAAATAATCGCTGAGTTATTGCCAAAAACAGTGCTTCTCAAAAAAAAGACTAGTGCCGGGGACGCTCTTTTGCTGGTGCACTTTTCCATATCGTAATTTTTTCATCTAAAGTGTACAGTTTTTAGCATGGTCTGACATGCTCTTGGCCGGTTTTTTAAAGATAAAATGTAATTCATATCATTCTCAGCAAGTTCGACCACATCTCATGCCTTTACCGCGATAAAAAAATCCCTTTGTAACTTTACAACTGTCCCACCTTTATGCCAAAAGATAGATTTTTTTCCTCACTAACATTATCGCAGGCGTACGATTGATAGAGTACAGTGAAAAAAAGCACAACAAGGCTTTGTTCAACAGGGGAACACCTAAAGGTACGTCCACACTTGTATCATTTGCTCGTATCCGATCACCGTGCCGTAGCATGACTGCCTATCGCGCTGCTTGGACGCTTACTGTCGGCGCGCCGATAATGCCGCACTCTTCCGATACAAGTGTGTGATACGCGTAGCAAATGGATTTCGAGTGATCGGATCGGCGCAACGTCCAAACGCGTGATCGTGACACGCGATCATGCTACGCGACGATGATCTGATACGGGCAAATGATACAAATGTGGACGCACCTTAAAAAGCTTATAAAAACTTCAAGAGTTTTCCGGCTTCATATCGACGAGATATTGGGTCTAAAAACTCGGTCGTATGATCGCTTACGATACGAGGGTACAGGCTACTCTTACCCCCTTGTGTCGGCTTACACTGCACATGTAAACTGAAAAAAAAACAGATCAGGCTATTTTGCCACTGAAACTAACCTGCGATTGATTACATTGCTTCACTAGCTGATAGTATAAGTGGCTTCCGGATCGAAGTTGTTGCTCGCTGGTTCAGTATTTATTCAATAATGTCCTATTCACTCTTGCCTTGCAGACACCTTAATAATAACTATCAGAAACAAAATAAATAATAGAGGTATTAAAAGGGCTTTCTCTTATAATGATCACAAGAGTCACTTTTTTACGTGCATTATATTAGCAATTAAAGGGCAAGCAAACCGGCAACATTTAACTCTACTTATATAAACACATTTTTCCATTACGTAGGATTAAGAAAGGGAATATATATATATATATATATATATATATATATATATATATATATATATATCTTTTATATTTATATTTCTATCAATAAAATATAATTTCACAAAAGTCGAATTTGAAAATACAATTTATAGTTAAATATTATGTTTTTTTTATAATACACCTTATGCTATATTAAATTACATACATAAATCGCACTGGACGTCGCACGCAAGCAAGTTTACTGGAGCAAATTTCACAGTCCTGGGGCCCGTGTTATACACGCTTGTAACTCGTATTACAAGCGGAGAACTCTTCCCAACAATGGCAACAAAATGAATTAAAAAGAGACTTCCGCTTTGTAATAAAAGTTACAAACTTTTGAGAAACGGGCCCCTGCTCGTCATATGTGTCGTTCTTAGGCAAAAGGGCCCGGATTGTCGATTCTAGTTTCCGAAATATTGCGAGTTTTACAAATCAGTCCGAAATTGATGGAATAATAGTTCAAAATTGACTCATATTCAAAATTAAAATGGGCAATTAATACAATTCATAAACAACGATAACTTGGATAAAACATGTTCAAATCAGGTACCCTGGTCGTTAAACTACTTAGTTATTTTGAATGGTGAATATAATTAAGAAAATTGATTTATTGTGGTAATAAATCTATAAAATTATTTTAAAACTCGACGCGTTTAAAAAACATTATAATTTGTTTTAAATCAATCACGATTTGTTAGTAACATACCTATTTATTAATTCATTTCAATAAATCCACCTTTATATTAATTAATAAATCATAATCATAAAAAATAAACCAATAAACCAATCAGACACACCTTTGTGCCAAATTAATGTGATGATTTGTAATATATTATAATTTCATTACATAATCCGTATAAGTATAATTTAAATCTGTAATTGGCCAATGTTAAACATATTGTTACAAGCGTGGGGTATAGGATAGAGTTAAAAACCTTAACATTTCTATGTTATTGAAATAAAACAATTTAACGGATTATATCGCGTATATTACTCATTTTAGTTTCCGACGTTAAAATAATTAAGCCCTTCTGGCGCATGTGTAACTGTCTTTACAGCTTAGGCCCATCTGGCATGTATGTACACCTTTATTTGTGTTTTTTCAAAAAAATGGGTAGTTTGCACAAATTGTAACTTTGACAGAGGAAAATACATCTTTTCTCAGTCCACCCGTGACCATGGAAAGCTGGAAAGCTTCCGAAACGTCGGGAACTAAAATGAGATAATATACGCGATATAATCCGTTAAATTGTTTTATTTCAATGAGTAATAATCGCGGAAACAGAAGAAAATATTATTTATATGTTAGATTATTTACGACTTACAGTAGCAGGGATTCACTGTTAAACGCGATCCGGTACCGATACTAGACTTAGCAGAGTGTATATAGCAAACACTCAGTCACTGACACTAAACACTTTTTAGTTTACTTCCACTTCTTCACTTTTATCACTTCACTTTTAACTTCCTCTTATTTTCACTTGTTTCTCCTTCATTTCACGTTTAATTTCGCTCGTCTTTTGTCACTTTTTATCGTCATATTTTCGTTATTCTGCTGTTTTAAGTAGCGTCGTCTTTCTAGTAATTTGGCTGTGTGGAAGATTCTAGCATATTCGAATCTCATACATTTGTTCTCTAAACTTCTATGGCACGGCATGTTCTTTTCTTCAAAATTTCTAGAATCCTTAGTCTCACTTACTAAAATCTAAACATCCGAAGAAAACTTGCAAAAAGCTGGCCCATGCTGGGATTACCACCGGCTACCTCATGATCGTTAAGCCTCTGTCTTACGACAGGGCCATTCGGTTCTTAATTTAGGGCCTTATCACACTTAGCGAGTTGTGAGCGAATTTTGTATGAAGGCGATCACGCAGCGAGTTCGCCGCGACTGATATTTGTATAGAAAACACGCTCGCAACTCGCAAGTGTGATAAGGCCCTTAGTCTCCGAAAAACTGATACACATTTAGTAAACACTACTTGCCGATTGATGACGGGTCTTCGCAACATTGCCGTCGCTAAGTTATGCTCGTCCCGAGCATCATTTGTGCCGTAATATCGTGCTAATCGGTCGACATGAACGATATTTGCCGGACCCCGAGCAGATCGACGAATTCTGTGGGTAACATCGTTTAATTTTGTAACAACCATATATGGACCTTCCCAGCTAGGCTGAAGCTTAGGTTTTTTCGTTATGGGGTTACGGAGCCTTACCAACATTTCCTCTTACAATTCGCATCTGTTAGCATTGCGGTCGTACCGTGTCTTCATTCTCTCGCTCGCTTTAAGACCAGATTCCCTCACCTGTGCGTGAACATCCAACATCTTTCTTCTTAGATTATGTACGTAATCGGTCACATCTACTGGAGAATCGGGTGGGCAGCCAGAAAGTATGTCCGCTGGTAATCTCACCTCCCGTCCGAAGTTCACTTGTGCCGGTGTGACACCCGTGCTCTCATGAACCGCCGTTCTGTAGGCTAACAGGAAAAGTGGTATGTACTCGTCCCAATCTTTCTGATGGCTAGAGTCTGGCTACTGAAATATTGCCCAAAGTTTTGGCCCGAAATTCTAAAAATCTTGGGCTGGTCACACTTTGTAAAGTAGGAATTATAGTTTTGATATTAAAAAATATTATTAATTTCTGTGCACACGTAAGGAAATGAGTAAATATAATATACGTTGACGTGCACTCAAAGTCAATGTACAGTACAGTGAACGATAATCACATATTATTATGTTTACACTTTCTCACAATATACCATTGTAACGAGGCGAAAAATAAATAAGATCTAGCTCGATAATACCTTAATATTAATCCATCACCAATGGCTGTGGTAAGGTTAAGTAGGTATAGACATGGGTTAGTTTAGAGTAATGTTGCACCGGCACGATGGGCCCAGTGCGGGATTCTATCGACACGCTCGTCGCTCATATATAGACATTTTTGGCCAAGATATTTTTATATCAAATTACTACTGACCAGTCCGCAGATTTCTTCTGAATATTGGTTTTCATTTCAGTAACTCCTTACGTTCTGATGTTTTGATTTTATTGATATTTTCTAGAACTTCTAGTTTATCCGTTTTGTTAAAGGTATTAATAAATTCACGTACCTAATCATAGTTATAGGCAAATTTTAGAACTAGTACACAAAGTATCAAAATACGTATAGAGCACCAACCTACTAAATTGACAACCAACTTTTAGCCGTTTTTTAAATCATCGACAATTAGTGATACCGCAAGAAAATATTAATATACCATTCCATCTGACTGAGAATGATACGAAGTAGTGCGCATTTTATGCACTTGCATTATCTTATACACTTCTTGAATAACCGTAGACTCGAAATTCCTTTCTTGGTCACTGTGTAGCTCTAGTGGTAGGCCATGTCGACAGAAAATATCGTCCACTAACCTTTTAGCAAATGTTGTAGCTTCCTGATTAGCTAAGGCGAATACTTCCAGCCATTTCGTGAAATAATCTATTACCACCAATATGTAACGGTTTCCATTCTCAGTTACCGGAAATGGCCCTGCAATATCACGTGCCACGCGCTCCCATAGCTCTCCAATATTGTATAACTTCAATGCTCCTCTACTTTGCGTTTGAGCACCTTTGATTGACAGCGGCGCACTTTATGCACTTGCGACACCAATCTTCAACATCTTCCCTAAAATGAATCCAATAACACCTCTGCTTTACCTTACGCCAGAGATTCCGTCATGAAATGTTCTCAGGATCTCATTTACCTTAGATCTTGGTACGACTATTTGTAGATGACTGTCGTTTCCGTTAGTTGACTCCCATCGCCGGTAAAGTAGACCGTTTTGTAATACCAAACTGTTCCATTGCGCCCAATAACATTTTGTTACGCTTCCGTAACTCGCCACTTGGTTCCAACGAGGCCAGGTAGCGCCGCCCTTCATTGACTCAATAATCGGTTTTAAATCAGGGTCTCTCTCCAGTTCCGCTTGCATTGCATCGTCACTCCACTCGCCGCAGATATTATCAATTCTAATAACTTTCATTGCTGCTGTTTCTTTTTCGTCCTGCCTATTGCAGTGTAGGCACGTCTCTGCACATGGTCACCTGGATAAACCATCAGCATTTTCATGGAATTTTCCTCCGCGATGTTAAACTCGTACTCTTGCAGTTGTTCGATCCAACGTGCCACTTGCCCCTCCGGATTCTTAAAATTAAGTAAACAAGTCTCCCAAAAGACCAGCCAAGACTTGTTCCATTAGTCGTTCAAAGGTTGCCGGTGCATTACAAAGAACAAAAGGCATCACTTTGAACTGCCAGAGCCATTTTCCTGTTGAGAAGGCAGTTTTCTCCTTATCTGTCGGGTCAAGTTCTACTTGCCAGTAGCCACTCTTCAGGTCCAAAGTTGAGAACCACTTCATTTCGCTTAGAGTGTCTAGAGTGTCGTCAATTCTAGGCAAAGGGTAGCTGCCTTTCTTCGTCACGTCTTTTAATCGACGATAATCCACACAGAAGCATGTTGACCCATCGTTCTTCTTCACAAGAACAACCGGTGAACACCAGGGACTTGAAGAGGGTTCTATAATATCGTTCTTTTTCATTTCTTGGATCATTTCCTCAAACTCTGACTCGCGGGCTAACGGGACTCTTCGAGGTCGCTCTCTGATGGGTAATTCATCTCCTGTATTGATCTTGTGTTTTACAAGTCCGGTTCTTCCGATGTTCCCATCACCAGTTGAAAACATGTCTGCATAGCGCAGAAGCAAATTCCTTGCTTTCATCTTTTCCAATTTAGTTAGTTCATCAGTCTCATCTTATAGTTTATCCAAGACACTTCTATCGATATTGGCGTTAGGTCTGGTCTCTACATGACATTCTCGAACCCAAAATAACTCGTTATATCTTCCTACCGGAGTTTCTTTCTTGATGATTAATTCATCATTGCCCAAGTTTAAAATAGGTACTGCTTTCAGTCTCGTTGTAATCAACGTTCGGGCTACCATCCATTGTTGCTCTTCATTTAACTTTTCCACCAAGATGCTGCGTAGTGACCATTTGTTTTTGACCAACAGCTTGACATGTACGAGAGTCTGAGATTTTGGAGGAAGTTTCACATCACTATGGCTGTATACTTTGCCAAAATTACCTCCCTCCATTGAAATTTGCTCATTGCCACACCTCAACACGCCATTTTGCACGTCGATATTACACTGATGATTTTTCTGAAAATCCAAACCAATGATGCAGTCGTAAATAATATCGGCCACAACCGTTACTTGCCAATAAAGTTTGTCTCCGATCCTGATGGCCTGACCAGTAGCCATTGTGAGTTGCAGGTTACCGATTTTCGATCCTTCATACTTGTTCTTTACATGCAGTAGCCCCGTTCGGATAACTGTCCGAGATGCTCCTGTGGCTATCGTTAAGTGACATGGTTTTTCGTTGACACGTCCCAATGATTAAATTATTCCCTTACGAAGCATGGCAAACAATGATCCTCGAAGACGGGGCCCACCGCCCACCCCCACAGCCCCGGCTGTATTTAGTTTACCTGCTGCTCTTGATTGACGCTAGCGTCAACCGTCCTGACTGCCGCCGCGTCATCCCGTTGAGCTTCTTCTGGCCGGTTTAACTTTGGGCATCTGGCTCAGAAGTGTCCGCGTTCACCGCACTCATAGCATCGTCGACCATAAAACCGTCCCACAAACGTTTGTACGGGTACTGCAACTTGCCTCAGCCGATGTGTACCCAGGTCTTGACGCACAGTTTCTACCTCCAATGCATGGGCAAGATCTTCTTTCAGAAGAGCATGATGACCCAACCGTACTGCAGCTCTCACCTCACCATATCGGATTCCATCGACGAAGGTTTCCACAAGCATGGAATCCACATCAGCTCGTATCTGGTATGCCTTGCAAACCAGCTTCTCAGCTTCAATCGCCCACTGCTGCAAGCTTTCCTCGTGGTGCTGCTTACGATCCTTCAGCTGAGCTCGATAGGCGTGTTCTAAATATTTGTCGCCATACCGCGTCTCTAAGGCCTCCAGCAGTCGTTCATAGGTTGCGCCTTGACCCACCGCCTCTAGTACAGACAAAGCCTGGTCTCGGAGTCCCAGAGTCAAAGCCATCGCCGCTTGCTCATAACTCCATCCGTTAACCTCAGCAACTTTTTCGAACTGTAGCCTGTAAGCAGCCCAGGACAAACGACCGTCAAACTGAGGCACCTTGAACTTCCCCACCGAAGTCGAACCAGTAGGTACTCCAATGACGGCTTTGGTCTTCAAATTGGAAATTTCTACTATTAAGTTATCCATCTCCGCAGCGAGCTTTGTTATACGGTGGTCATGCTCTTGGATTTGTTCTCGTACCTGGCCGAACTGCTGCTTCAAGGCTACCGTTACATCTTTGATAATTAGCTTGGTCTGTTCCTCCTGGCAGTGAGCCTGCTCCGCTTGTTGCTCTTGGAGGCAGCGAGCCAGCTCCGCTTGTTGCTCTTGGAGGCAGCGAGCCTGTTCCTCCTGGCGGCGAGCCTGTTTCTCCTGACGGCGAGCCTGCTCCGCTTGTTGCTCCTGGAAGCAGCGAGCCAGCTCCGCTTGTTGCTCTTGGAGGCAGCGAGCCTATTCATCCATCATTAGCTTAAGCACTGACATCATCGCCGCTAGTGCACCTTAACCCGTCGCTGAGCTAGCTCCTTCGGCCGCCTCGACCTGTGGTAAGGCCTGTTCAGGCGCCGTCCTTTCAGAAGCCCCTTACCTAACTACGCGTCGTGGGTCCCTTCGGCTGTATAGATGAATTACCCAATATTTTGTTCCCCCAGTAGTTTTATTACCATTCGCGTTTTTCCCCAAATTGCTTATTTTCCATTCGTCATTATGGCCGGCATTTAATTTCTTACACGTTTTTTTTTCTAATCGTATTTTTCGCTAAATGCATTCTTTTACCAGTACGTATTGTTCACATAAGCATAATTACGCATAATGGTTATTGGTCATACATTTTTGCGCATAATGTTTTTACCCATAACGATTAAGAGCATACATTTTAATGGTCATACAATTTTTGCGCATAAAAACTTTAAGCATAAATACGGACGGGCATAATGGTTTTGCGCATAACATTTCAAAGCATATTATACAATCGCCATAATAGTATTACAAGTTCGTTGTCATAAATTTGAGTAAACGTAAAACGATGATTTAACCAACAATCCGGTATAGTCTGGCTATAATATCTTTACCCCACCAATTTTAATTGTTTTATCTGTGCTTTGGTATATGGCAACACTGAATATAGGTCACTAAATAGTCTTAGGAATAATAAAAGTCACTAACACCACATAATATATTCTCAGTGCACTTAAGAGGCTGCTAAAAGCTAAATAGCATCTCTTGAACATTATTTTAACAAAAACCATATTGGTGTTATTCAAAAGTACTAAGATTGGTGAATCTTACCAGCCAAAGACTTAATGCAATGTAAACATTGCCACTTTTCAGCGATAATCGCTTCTTGCTGTTGCTTTACAGCAACGATGTTAATGATCATGCGGAAAAGCAGTTCTCGCTGACCACTTCCATATGGTTTTCCCATAGTTAAACCTTTATTAAAAAAAAACCAACGCACGGTAAATGAATTGTCTCTTAAGACACATAAACAACTTGACGTCTGTGACAGATACAAAACTTTGCCATATTCAGTTTTTTTTTATTTGACAGTTCATTTGCTTGGAAGAGATAAAATGGTCCGACTCTACCCTTATTTATTTTTTACGCATTTTTTTTGTTAAATTATTATTAACTTTAAGGGCAAATATTTCATAGCAAAGAGATACTTTTTATATGGATTTTGAATTCGTTTGTTGTTTCAAGTCTAATAAACCACGCTGTGCTTATTGACTAAGTTTAATGTTCATATTTGTGAATATTTTTAAGAACAATGTTGATTATTTATTTATTTAATTAAACTTATATTATAGTGTTTTAATATTTTTCTATATTTACCGATACACTACAAGACACCACAAACAAAATAATCCAGTGACAAATCCACAAATTATGAGCTGTACAAAATATTTCATTTTTGATCCGGGCATCGTCGCTACCCTACGAGCTATCTGTTGTAATTTCTCAATGACGTTGTAAATGTTACAGATGACACTTCCTTTATTCAATCTTACATGTTTAGTATGTCCAACATAATTATAAACCATTATATCCGTAACTTCGGCCTAGAAGCAGGTTTTTTGCACTCATTAACTTTGAGCTCAATTATCACAAAACTGTATATGTTTACTCCGAAACTTTAAAAAATCATTAAATAAGTACTCAAGTTAAAGTTTTGTTTCTTTTTGTATCTATAAGCACATTTTTTGCTCTATTTGCTGGTATCAATAACTTCATGAAGACAATAAGTAACCTTTTGCTTGAGAAAGACACATATCTTGGTTAAAAGTATAAATAAAATAACTTTAGTTTACACGCCGGCTCATCCTAACGTGATTTGTGCCGCTAATAATCGCGTTACGCCTCACAGCGAACACTTATCGAGCCTCGCGCCCGGTGCAGCGCAGCTCCTGAGAGGAGGCGTAGCAAATGACGCTCCACGTTGGCATACTTCGACACACACATTAGCCGTGCTTCGGTCACTTCTACGGTTATTAACACTTACAGCCATATCGAATTATCGGTGCACAGTTTCGTTACAGTTTGAGGATGTCATTGATGTTCCTAAATACATATTTGGGAGTATATCTATGTTTGAATGTATTTTCTGCTCCTGTACTTTTTTCTGCCATGTATATGTGCAGCACAAATAGTCGGCTTTCCATAATAAATCGGCCCTTACATCTTCATATTAATTGCACTCTGGTGTTTTTGTTGTATATAAACTGTGAATTATTTGTGCTGACATCCTAATTTTGACACATTTTGACTTGCGATTTTGTAAGATCTATTTTTATTACATTTTTTTTTCGGGATTTAATCACACTTTTTATTTTCAAATTTTAAAATAAAATAATTTTCTTTGTTTTATTTTGCGTCAACACTCACCACAAAAATGCAAATGCTGTGTCTATTACCTACTAAATCACTGCTCAACTGCGTTATGTACCGGCACCACGCATTGGCGTGACGGAGGCGAGATACATTTTTCGGCCTCGACTCAATTCTGTGTATAGTCTCAATTTATACAATGAAGAATTTAAATCAGTTGAGCGCCACTTATTTTTAGCGGGCAACACTAATTACCTACGCTACTTGAACGACTTTGATGTTTGCTTATTTAATATTATAATAACCAATATTGTAGTATAGTATCATATCATTTGAATATGCGTCCATGTATGTGCGTACACACAGTGAGCGTAAACCGTAACCATTTAGACGTTCCATCTCCAAAGGTGTCACATGCGAGTATGCGCTGATGCTTAAGAGGATGCGCAGTTGCCTGTTTGACTCGCTGTAAACACAGTGCCCCATCCTCACCAGTAAATGATGATACAGATTCAGCAGCATGATATGTCTACGTGGACGAAGAGCGTTAAATATCTAAGAGTATCTATAATATATGATTGATTACTGATACTTAATACGATATGATACTTATGCCAAAGACTGCACAATATTTACCTGCCTAGTAAAAAAACTTAAGTTACAGTACAGAGACGATAAAGTTAAACAAAAAATATTTATTGAAATAAAACAATCTAACGCATTATATCGCGTATATTATCTCATTGTACGCGACATAATCCGTTAAATTGTTTTATTTCAATGAGTAATAATCGAAGAAAAAAATAATTAAAAGAAGAAAATATTTTAAAAAATATATATTTGTTTAAAGATCGAGTAGATGTCGAATTCAACATCCATGACACATAAGTTTTTCTATTGATTTTATATCAATAGCAACAAAATTTTCAGCTTTTTGTATAAAAAAACGAACAGGAGACATGGAGACAGATACAGACCTGTTTTGTAGTGGCGTATGGAATGCGCAGGGAGAAGCGTTATTCGATATCCGTCTAGTAGACACTGACGCTCCCTTTTACATTCGACGCCCTGTCACATCCGTTTTAAAATCAGCCGAGGACGAAAAACAAAAAAAATACTCCGCGCTTGCAAAATAAGACACAAGTATGTTTTAGTTAACATTTGCAACATCTTTTATAATAAATATTTATTGCGCTGCCAAAAATGAGACATAGGTATTAATAATACAAAACAGTTTACATACATATTTTAATTGACAACACATATATGATACCACTTACTTTTGCGGCAAGAAAATTGCAGTCCGGAGCTTCATTTAGAATCTTTTCTATGTTAAGGGCCGTGAAAACTTTAGACTTCTTAGATTAGTGGCCAACTGACCATCTTTTCAGAAATGAAATGAGTTTTGCGTAGGTTTCAATATGCACATTATGTTTAGTTTTTATAGTAGCTTTCAACATTGAGTAGATACTCCACATTGTTGATGATTGCTTTGTTTGTGACATTTCTATAAAATATGATAGTAACACAGTCTCCGAAAATGTGTTCGCGCCCTTTGTGAGTCTCCATTTATTGAAGCCTTCGTATGTTTGCAAATATTTTTTGCGAGACTTCTCAGGAAGGAAACTTAATTCTGCATTAATCACTTGTTGTTTTAACTCTTCTGGTGTTAAAGTACAGTCCTCATCGCTAGTTTCGCTCATCTTTTTAGATTATTTTATATCTATACTATTATAAAGTTGTAAAAATGAAATGTCTGTACATTGAATATATTTTAATAAAATTGATTGTTACGGACTACATGTCCTTGTTATGTATGTTTGTATGTGTCGTTGTGGCTTCATCACGCAAAATCGGCTAAACAGATGTCCATAATTTTTGGTACACGGATAGCTGGGTATCTCCAGATGGTTATAGGATACTTTTTACCCAACTATGCTAAAGAAAAAACGACGGGTTATGACTTTTTCTCCTCCGCGAACGAAGTTGCGGGCATCTTCTAGTATTAATATAATATAACACGTTACGCTTTACGCTATCAGCATCAGCGAAATTTTTATTACCGCTATTTTTTAAACCAATTTTATACTATTTATTAGACTTATTTTTATTAAAATCCAGTTATATATTAAACATATAAACAATAACATTAAAAAAATATATAATTTCTTTATTACAAATATCTTTAAATTTTAGGGTATTACGCGTTTCCGAACGTGTTATTTTTGAGGTCGAATTCCAAAATTTAATTTCGAAGGGGTTTGTTTTCTTCACTCGCATTTTTATATGCATGTGAAAGAGACAGAGCACAGTAAAATTCGAATGTTTCAAATTTATGGCTGAACAATGTCAATTCGTGGCACTGAAGATTGAAAAATTAAAAAGCTACTTTGACCCACGCTCGAATCAAAATCGCGTTTTGTTCACTGTTATCTCACAGCACAAGCGGCATGTTTAAGCTGCTGAGGAGAAAATCATATTGACTGTATCTACATATATAAAAGGCAAAGTCCTGACTGACTGACTGACTCACTTAAATCAACGCCCAGCCCAAACCGTTAGACCTAGAGACCTGAATTTTTGACAATAGGTAGTTTTTATAACGTTAGTATCCACTAAGAAAGAATTTTTCAAAATTCAGCCCCTAAATGGGTGAAACGGGAGTCCAAAGTTTGTATGGGGAAACAAGATAGACTATTTTATTCGAAACTTCGCAGGAGTATTCCTAACAATAAATGAGTAAAGACATGTTTCAGGTTTTTTGAGAATTCAACTTCTTAGGGGATGAAATGAGGGTCCAAAGTTTGTATGGGGAAATCAGATCAGTTTCGACTATTTAATTTTAAACTTCAGATGAGTATTTTTAACAATAAATGAGTAAATACGTTATCAGTGTTTTTGAAAATTCAACCCCTAAAAGGATGAAATGAGGGTCCAAATATTGTATGGGGAAATCAGATAAGTTTCGACTATTTAATTCTAAACTTCACATGAATATTTTTAACAATAAATCAGTAAATACGTGTTTCAACGTATTGTTTCCGGTCGCTGATTACGAAAACAACAACGATTTTCAATTCCGAAGTGGCGGACGTGAAATACTATCGCCATTGTCGGGGGTGCGATGGGGTTGAAATGTCAAAATATCAATATGGGTGTCGTTTTTATGGTTATTTGGGACGTTAATTACAAAAATGGCATCGAATTTAAAATCAAATTTAGTGGACGTGAAATATCATCTCCCTATTGGTGTGCGATGGGGTTGAAATGTCAAAATATCAATATGGGTGTGGTTGTTATGGTTTATAGGGACGTTCATTACGAAAATGGCATCGATTTTGAAATCCAATTTAGCGGACGTGAAATATCATCTCCGTGTGTGTGTGCGATGGGGTTAAAATGTCAAAATATCAATATGGGTGTCATATTTTTGGTTTTTTGGGACGTTAATTATAAAATGGCATCGATTTTGAAATCTGCCAGGGTGTGACGTGTTGATATGTCTTAATATCAATATGGAGGTCGTTTTTATGGTTTTTTGGGACATTAATTACGAAAATGGCATCGATTTTCAAATCCAATTTAGCGGACGCAAAACATCATCTCCGTGTTGGTGTGCGATAGGGTTGAAATGTCAAAATATCAATATGGGTGTCTTTTTTATGGTTTTTTAGGACGTTAATTACGAAAATGGCATCGATTTTGAAATCTGCCGGGGTGTGACGGGTTGAAATGTCTTAATATCAATATAGATGTCATTTTTATGGATTTTTGGGACGCTAATTACGAAAATAACATCGATTTTTAAATCCAATTTAGCGGACGTGAAATATCATCTCCCTGTTGGTGTGCGATGGGGTTGAAATGTCAAAATATCAATATGGGTGTCGTTTTTATGATTTTTTGGGACGTTAATTACAGAAATGGCATCGATTTTGAAATCTGCCCGGGTGTGAAGTGGTTGAAATGCCTAAATATTAATATAGATATAGTTTTTATGGTTTTTTGGCACGTTAATTACAAAAATGGCATCGATTTTGAAATCTGCCCGGGTGTGACGGGGTTGAAATGCCTAAATATTAATATAGATGTCGTTTAGAGATTTTTGGCACGTTAATTACGAAAAATAGCATTGATTATGAAATCCAACGCAGCGGACGTGAAATATCATGTCCCTGTTGGTGCGCGATGGAGATGAAATGAGAAAATATATATTTTTGGGACGTTAGTTACAATACATTCAAGGAGAGGTAAACAACGGGCGGTCTTATCGCTAAACAGCGATCTCTTCCAGACAACCTTTGGGTAGTGAAAACACTTTGAAGTTTCTAAGAAAAAAAAATGAGTTAGGGAATATTTTGTGTCCTCCCCCCCCCCCTCCCTCTATTTTCTAAACCGTAAGTAGTAAAAAAATTACAAACGTAAAAGTTAATAAAAAATACTTTCAACGGAAATTGTCTGCAATGCGATCGGATGTACGGTTTTTGAGATAATGCCGAAAAACTGCGCTTCTCAACAAAAGGACGTAAGCTGCATGAAGGTACGCTCTTTTGCTGGTCTGTAGTGCTTATTTTTGTGGTAACGGCTGCGGTACCATACACTAAGCATGGTCCGACATGCTCTTAGCTGGTATTTAAATTCAAAATAACCCCGAATTTGACGCGAGCGAAACCGCGGGCAAAAGTTACTCTTCAAGAGTAGAAATCTGCATTAATCATAATCACTTAGTAATAGTAAGTCATTGCCGGCGTAACAATTCAACAATTATTGCAATCATTTCTTTAAAAAAAATAAGGGAACTGCCTTCACGAAAACGTCGTATCCCGATACTTCCAGAAAGTATCAAATACTTTTTCGAAAACCGCATCTAAATCGGTTCAGGTAAACGCGAGATAATCGCGGACAAACATACATTCCTACATAAGGGTCAAACTGAGAACCTCCTTTTTTGTAGACAGTTAAAAATTACGTTTAGTACGCGGGCGAAGCCGCGGGCAAAAGCTAGTTTAATCATATACTTTGAAAATCCCCTTTATTATTTTATTTAATAGTGCACTATGTTTGTATAGCTTTATCTATACTATTATAAAGTTGTAAAAATGAAATGTCCGTACATTAAACATATTTTCGAGAAAAATATTATACTAAATAAAATAGATATTTTTTGATCTTTTATATTTTTGTACCGGTCGTTGTGGTTTCATCACGGCAAATCGCCCAAATGGATTTTAATTATTTTTGTTTAATTTTTATTATTGCGATAGTCGGCATGGAAGCACAGCATATTGTCCAGAATTCATTTTCAATTTAATTTATTAATTTTAGACCCGTAGAATTTTGCATCACGATAGTCAATATTTGAAAGTTTCTTACACTAAAACTAAAATGTTAGTGAACGCCTTTTTAAATTTCAAGTATTAATCGCTGTTCATTAACAGCGATTAAATTCATTAATTTAAGTTATAATATGAGTAAAATGCGAAGCTTAAATGCAATTCTGTGTTCATAACGTGGGAAGCTGCTGCTGCCGCGTGTTATGAAATTTTATTTGCCACTTGTAAAGGACTTCGAAACCGTTAAAATTTCATAACACACGGTAACGGTGGCTGAAGCGCAGCCAAGCTCTACCCAATTATAAATAAATTAAAACGTTTTTGACTACAATAACATGAATACAAGCATGTCCCCGCTCCCCAGTAATGAAATGGATAATCAGAGCCCTATTTGTTATGATATAAAGTGTTTAACAGAAACTTTGAAGTTAGTTACCAAGACTAGAAGATAGTAAAAAAATCACGTAAATAATTTATTTTATCGCTGCTGGACAGAAACAGAACACAACTTAAAAATATACATACTCGTACATTTGATTCAACATAAGTAAATGATACTTAGCCCATTTCAGCAATAATAATGTGGCACTGATATTGATTAATGCGCTCTTTGTATGCTGTTCTACCAGACTTGATCTATTGTGGCAGGATTCTGGTTATCGCGCAAGTTCTAGGTCTTTTGAGCTGTAGTAACTTTTTAGAAAGCTTTTGCTTGAATCCTTTAATTATGGTTTTCGAATAGTTTTGTCCTTTTGCTCGTCATCTATTGTTCGATCGTCATCAATTCACATCTATTGCTCGATTGCCTTGGATCTATATAAGTCGTGTAGCAGAGAGTAAGGCTTTCGTTTTGTGATCCTACAAAAAGGATCCGGGCCGACATGGCGCTTTTCCGCACTCTCTCTGGCAAGTTCAACCTCTCGTTCTCTTCCGTCAATGTCGGAGTAGCCTGGTACCTATCTATAATTAAAGCATAGTATAGCTTGATTGGACTAAGCCAGGGATTTTGAGTTGTTTTTGCAGGTTTGGACTAGCCTAGACTTTAACTCTAGGGATACTAGTGGAGACAAGGCAACTCGGACAGGCAACTGTCAGAGATGATTTAAATATGATGATCTGTTAGGTTCTTATTGAGGTTGACCTCTGCACATGTATTGATGTCAAATTCTTTCGCTTGAAAGAATGAGGCCTCTGTACGCATGCTATCGCTAACCTGGAGTTTTGGTTTCTGCCCATAAACACCACCACATCCCGATACGGATAGACGGACGGACGGATGGTATAGTCTGTCAGTTAAGCTCTAAGGGTTTGAGCAAGGTTTGAGCTTATCGATCTTCTATTTCCTAGTGAAGGTATTAAGATTTTGTTAACATTGACTGAAAACTCATTTTCTCTGAAACATTTAGGTGTTGGGGTTATTTTTGCAGATATTGGCGGTTAGTCCAAAGGGAATGGGTTTGAAGTCTGCGGTGCTGGGGGGGGCGTTGCCTCGGTTCCAGGCTGTTGAGCCCTGTTCAGGCCCTTTAGCCCGAACTGGACCTCTCGCAAGCTGAGGCTAGCCTTTAGGTTCGTTTTTCTCAGGTCGTCTAGAGACAGGGTTAACATGATCCCGCCCTTTTTGACCTTTGTGTGGATGACTTTCCAGAGCTCCGTTTGGAACTCCCGGATTTGCGCGCGAAGGAGAGATCGCAACTGCCCTATCTTCGTCGTATGTCTGAGATGAACACCATCTCACTGTGTGGCCTGAGCCTTATCTTATTTTTGAACCCCGAGATTGAGTAGTACCCCGAGAGCCAAAGACGTCAATGCGATCACGGTTGGCCTTCGTTAAAATCCATGTTTCCGAGCCATATTTACAGATTACAGATTTACAGAACACCAGAGAGGTCTGTCTCATCTTCGTCTTCCAAGAGTAAAGTAAAGATCTTGCCGACCTAAATAACGCTCCCTCACTAAGTATCTACTGCATTGGTTTACAATGCCAAATATAAGGAGGGTCAAAATGAGGATTGCCGTGAACAAAGATCTTATCGAAGTCATTAATTCAAGTGTATTCCTAGGTATTACCTTAGATTCCAAACTACAGCAAATTTTATAATCAAAGGTTCATCAATTGCTTGTAAAAGTCATTCCTTCACTATATATTTTTTAAACAGCCTCATTACTTTAATGTAACACGTTTCTTTTCGGGACCACTGTTTAATTAAAATATAGTATTATAACTACTACAAATTTTATGGAAAAAATAATCGACTACTTGACATATTTTTTTATCATGACCGAAATTTGAGTATTCGTATGTCGCCATATTATGTTCATACAACTGTACAAAACGATATTAAGTTGGTGAACCATATCGAGATTTCAGAAAATGGGGAAAAAGATACGTTAATCTAATTGCGTGGGGTCAGAATGTAGGCATAGTTTATTTGCAAGTCGTGTTTAGATATAACTTTTCAAAACCGTTAAAGATGTATAACTTGCTCGTCTATAGATTCTCTAGCCATACGTACCTATTCTATCACGTTATATTTTACTAGTCATGACATGTACTTTTGTTGGGTATCCTAATCTAATAGATTTCATCTCCGTGTAAGTTATGAGAAACACCTCATAACATAAATTTTATGATGAACCGAGCAATGTTTTTACGAAATGAAATGATCGCATAAAGTGAACGTATTCCAATAAATATTTACTTTAAATCAATCACATTTTCGTACCTATATATACCCATATATCAAGTATATATATATACATATATATATTCGAATAATAAAATAAATCTGCTTCACATTCCGAGCAAAACATAAAATGGAGTATTATAAAACACGTATTACTCCACTAAAAATCTGCATTCATAATATTCCACAGTTATTTGCGCGGGCGCCATTTCTTTGTCTCTTAAATTAAACTCTGTATTAATTTTGGTTCGATAAACTTCGGAGATACGAGGGAATGGTGTTTTTTTTTCACATTTTCTTTAATAAAACAAAATCTAATCATTATAAAAAATATGTTCTTAAATGTGCGGATTAAGCCCTTTTATATGAAATACAACTTGGCCCAGTAGCTAGACTTAATTTTTTTATTTTAACACTATTCGTTTTTTTTTAGAAAATAAAAATATATTTTTGAATATTTTCTTTGCAATACGTGTGGGCTGAGCATGTTTATAAATATTACAAATCTCAAATAGATATATAATAGTACTTTTTGAGAGATGACGCTTTAACAGATGACAGACAGACATAGTCACACCATAAGGGTTCCTTGTTTCCATGTTTGTTGGGAACCCTAATAAAGCATGTTATTGGCGGAAGTATGCGTATACACCTAATATTGACGGTAGGGATTCAATGATGTTTTTTTTAGTAATCATAGATTTGTAAAAATACTGACTGAAATGTACACTCAATCGAAGGACAAAATATATTAATAAAAGCCGCATAGGTTAAATAAAAGCTTGTAAAAAGGAAGAAAAATGGCCAAGAACATGTCAGACCATGCTCAGTGTACGGTTCCCTAGCCGTTACTAATAAAAAATACGAATTGACAAAGTGCAACAGCAAAACAGCGTTTATTCGTGGCATTTAGTTCCTTCTGCTGAGAAGCGGAATTTTTCGGCAATAACTCAAAAAATGATATTATAATCAAAAAGTTTTAATTTTTAACATATTTTTAGGATTATACGTTTTAGAGAATAGAGGGGGATATACAATTTATGAAACTGAGGGATAATTTCCGAAAATATTCACTAAATCAAAAAAAAAAATAGAAACCTCAAAATGTTTTTAAAGTATCGTTGAAATATGTGACACAAAACAATGTCTGCTAAAAAAAGTATTTCATTTTCGGTTATATCTATGGAATGACCACCAGATTTTTTTGTTATTTAACTACCGAACTAAGTAGCGGCTAATACAAGACACCTATACTCTAAATTTCAACAATTTACAAGATTGTAGTTTTAAGTAAAATAACTGAGACATACGGACGGACGGAGCGACATGACGAAACTATAAGGGTTCTATTTTTGCCATTTTGGACACGGAACCCTAAAAAAGGGGCTGAGAAACATTAGGACTAAGAAATAAACTTACATTTGTAATGAATTTCGGCTCTGCCCACTGTTACTTGCTTGGAGAGCATGCGACGATTTTCAGTCGTAATGGATGACCGACTTGTTTATCAAAGTCACTATGAATGAAATTGATATTTTGTAACAAAAGTAATTTCGCGTGTAATAAGATTTTGGCACCAATTTAAGTATGGAATATTGAATATGAATTACCGTAAAAGTTCTCAAATATCTCGCCAATCATATTAGCAGAGCTTAAGCTTACCACTGAATAAATTCAATTATGTCTGCTTATGACAACAGCATATATCATATTGTCAAGACCTAACTAAAAACATGAAAAATTGTAGCAAAATTATAAAAAACATGTTCATTTCTTCTTCTAATTAGCGCCCGGACTGTCAACCGCCCGGACGGCGCGAGGTTGCAGCGGGAGCGGAGACGGCGATGACGAAACAGCGCTGTCTCCGTCCCCGCGGTCGCCTCGCTGCCGTCGGGGCGGGTGCCAGCCGGCCCCGACGCACAAATGCGTGCACTGATAACGCTTAGTAAGCGAGAGATCTCTTGGTGGCAGATAAACCGCGCGCGGTTTTCGTTCACCAAACAATTGTTATAGCTATAAGTTTCTTTTATTATTAAATAAATTAAAAAAATATATTGTCATATTAATTAAAATAAGTTATTTTTACAATTGGAGTTTGAACACCATAGCCACAAACATTTCTTATTGCATAAATGCGATAACGATAAAAGTAATTACGATTTTAATTCTTATCTTATTTATATCGCTGTACAGAGTATTGATGGTAAGTACCTGCTAGAATCGCGACGAGGACTGAGACATTAACCTTATTTTTTCACTATTTATACTCGTAAAAATGGACGCAATGTGAGGTGATGATGAAAAACCTGCATCGAACACGTGAAAATTATACACTCATTTTATATTCCAGTAAGTAGAAGGAAGCCTTTGATAGAAGCCGGATTAGATTTGATCTTCTTTAATGGTAATATAATTTAAAATACGCTGGCTTATTGAGTTAAAAATAAGTTTCGCTATAATCCTTATAATTTTGGCCACATTCGTGAACCCACGGCTAGCCGAGCGAGAGTAATGGCATTTTGCAATAAGTTGCGATATGAAGACTGCAATGTTTACTCAGTCAGAGAGTTGGGCCTAATCTCTTATCCGGCCGTATAAGGGTCCTTTGAAAATACAACGTATTGGATTATATTAGATGCCGTTCCCATTTAACAAAGTGTTTATTTACAGTTACAGCGGATATTCGTTATTTGTTCTTGATCTAGTCGTTAATATCGTCGTTGTAATGAAATTACTTTTCTACACTTTAACAAAAATACTCAATTAATAGATTAAACCATCCTTTTTTTCTATTTATATGTATACCTACCAGTCAATATAGAAATATTAGTTAATAGTGAAATACGTTAAAAGCATCATGGTATTACTGCAGGGCTTTTAGTGGATTGTAAGTAACGAATAATAAGCATTGAGTTTTATCATGTTATTACTTTTGTTATATTTGAAACTATTTGAACACCCTGACATTTCATAACAAAAGTTATTTTTAGGGTTTTGTAGCCAAAATGGCAAAAACGGAACCCTTATAGTTTCGTCATGTCCGTCCGTCCGTCCGTATGTCACAGGGATTTTACTCAACGAGTACGAGATTTAGATTAATGAAATTTGGAGCATAGGTGTCTTGCGTAAGCCCCTACTCAGTTTGTAGGTTAAATAATATAATTTAAAAAAATCTAGGTGTGCACTCCATAGATGTAACCGAAACAGATTTTTTTTCAGCAAATATGAATGTGTGGCACATATTTTGACAGATCATCTATAATAACTTTGAGATTTCTAAAAAAAAATCTGATTTTGTGGATATTTTCGGAAATAATCGTTTAACGAAATTTATTTTCAACATCATCGAATATACCGTTTATCGCCGGAAAACGGCGCTTCTCAACAAAAAGACGTAAGTGCCGTGGAGATACGCTTTTTTGCTAATGCACTTTTTCATAGAGCATGTTTTTCATCTGTACTTTTTTGGTATGAACGGCTGCGGGACCCTACACTGAGCGTGGTCCGACATACTCTTGGCCAGTTTTTTTTATCTATTAGGCTACCACAAAAAGCTCCATGTATATAGTAACATCCAAATCTTCCCGAAGTATTAATAAACTTACATAGGCACCTAAATAATACACAACATATTTAGTTCTCAAAGATACTCGTACAAAAATGGTGCCTGTCGTATCGTATAATGTTGATTGTTTTAAATAATCTTAGCCGAGAATGTTTGACATAATGTTGAATGGCAAACTCCTACCTATCTAAAACTCCTAAAGCACGTTTATAATATTTTCTTCTGTTTCCCCGATAATATTATATCCCCGATTATCACACAAAACAATTTAACGGATTATATCGCGTATATTATCTCATTTGAGTTGTCGACGTTTCGAATGCTTTTCAACTTTCCATGGTCACGGGTTGACTGAGAATATATATATATTCCTCTTATTATCTTAAATTACGACGCACGTGAAATATGTAACATGGTATAACGAATCAAGAGCATAATGTAAACCGAGCTTTGTGTTAACTACCGCGAACTAGTATCCTCCGGTTGGATAGCCACGTTATTGTCAAGTCAAAGCAACGAAGGTGGTTTACCAAAATTGTGATTCTGATTGTGACCGCGGGTGTTCAGATTAAAACTGAAATTTTTCGTTAGTTTTGAAAAGGCCCACCTTTATTATATTACACATGTCGTGTCATACCGGAGTCAAACGGAGAACAGGTCACATCATTGTAATCGCGGTGGTGAAGAAGAAACATCCTGACAAACGTTTTAAAGTGCAAGTTAAGTGGTTAAGAGGTTGCCTGGTGAGACTGGCATATAATTGATTATCATAGTACACTATTTTTGTAGGAACTGCTTCATAAACAGTTATTAAGTTACTTTAAAGCGTTTTATTCATTTTAATATTTCGTCCGTCCACACCTGCTTAATAAAAATACTATTAAGTAATTTTGCAAGAAGTGGCCATTTAATTAAAAAATGCATATGCTTGATAAGCAATATTGATGTATTTAGTAGGTTTTTAATACTATTGAAAATGATCGTAATTATCAATGTCAAGTATTCCGACTGGACACATATTTCTGCAGTACATTGCGATTTATTTTGTTGGAAAACAGGAAAATTAATTTAATTTTAATTAACTTAATTGCTAACTAGTTAAAGGGGGCAAGTTTTAATTTTTTTATCCTATTACAGGCCACTTCCGTATATCAGGCCTAATATGGCTAGTATATATTGTAAAATGTGTGTATTGTGGAAGAAAGTTACCAAGTGCAAGGACTTGCTCTCTAGACGTAAAAACTACACTTGAATGAGTAATACTTCTTACTTAATCTTCCGATTTATGAAACATAATATAACAGACAACTTAAAAGAAATAACAAAAGATTGGCCCTCTGTGGACCAGCTGCAACTTTTTGCAGCAATTTTTGTTGTAATATTATAATATAATCATAAAAGTTGGTGCCTATGTATTAATATACGTTCCTCTTAATTAAAAAAAAACTACTGAACGGATCTTAACGAAGCTTTCCAGGTATGTTGTTTAAACATCAGAATAACGCATAGGCTATAAATTGCATCTCTATGCGGACGAAGTCCCAGGAGTCCACCGCTCTTCCGTGTATACAAGTTTTCTAGAACTATATAATTTATAGATCTATACATTTTTTAAATCTATTTAACTTATACATTTATATTTTATAAATATTCGTTTAAAGCTCGGAAGTGTGTGTGTCTGTGTGTGTGTGTGAGAGAGAGGGAGAGAATGTGGTATTTGTGACTAGTCTTTATATTATAGCAATTCCTCTGTCTGAACATAGTCTTTATCATCCAACCATGTAGGTAGTTAATTAGTTTTCATCACACTTGTTCGTAAACGGTGTCATTACACGCAGGCAAAACGAGCGACAAGGTCTTAATTAAAACTGTGGGCTTTTTATTATTCCATTAACGTCATGGACGTAACGACTTCTTTTTAATTTTTTTTACTGCATTCGCTACTCTAATATGCCAGGTTTAGAACGAAACCGAACGGAATTAGTCAAAATCAACAAAATTGAATTATACATAATGTATTATCAATAAATACACGTCGACGCTATAGTTAAATACCTTAAAATAGCTTGTTTCTACTATTTTACAATTATTAATTTACGTAAAAGATTGTATGCAACAAAATTAAAAAATAGTTTTGGAACGAAACCTTTGTTGGAAGAATAAAAAAAAACGATGTTATCTATGGAATGAGATTCTACCAATCACGAAATGATACAATGTTGTGACTTGTGACACTTAAAATTACCATCTTTTTCTGACTTAATAATTTATCCCTCACAAGTGTGATGAAAAACATTGTGTGTTACTCGGGCGGTACTTCTCTACCGCCCACGGTGCACAATGTACTATTTAACTTCTTGTTTTAACTTTGGATAAGTGTCTAGTTCTTCATCTCCAATGTTATTTCGATGTGAGGATCGTTTGTTATATTGTCTCCTAGCAACAGCGGTGTTGGGTTTTGGTAGTTACCCAGCAATGTCTCTCGTCCGTTTTAACTAACGTCTATGATCAAAAGTTGTGGTTTTATGTATTTTAATAACAGTGACTAAAATATAAAGTTTTCTTACTGAAAACAGCTTGTTTTTTTGATATAACTTGTCATTTAAAAATGATGTGTTCTTAAATGTGTTCTCTCGCTATGTTTAGGAAAATAGTCTGCAGTACCTCCCCAAACCGGCAAACAGAAGGTTAAAATGGACTGCACCGGTGATATATATATATGTATATGTTTGAACAGAGCCCTCTAGTTTTACATATAATAATCGTCGACGTTAAGCTGATTGTTTGATGCAGACTGTGTTTAGGCCTCCATACATATGGAAATTCTTCCACACAAAAGGAAATACGGAACCCTAAAAATGGAATCCTTTGTTGTCTGTCTATCCCTTTGTGAAAACCTTTTTTCTCTGGAACGCGTCGAGGTATCGAGCTGAAATCCAAATCAAATAAGTACTTACCTACTCGAATCTGCAGTCCTTTGAAACTGTGAAAAAATTGAAATTCGAAGCCAACGCAATCAAAAGATACAGCCATTAATAAGAAGTTTCCTTACAAATTGCCATCAAGTGAAAGCCTTAGGTATAGGCTACTTCCAGTTGTGCTAGAATCTTGAAATTTGATAGGAAAGTACTTTTACAGTACAGCACGACTTAAGCAAAAAGTCGAACATTTTATAATTGTATGTCGGCCTGTTTATGTCAAAAACCAGGCCTCTACTAAAACTGAAGATTCATTGATGCATACGGTCGTTTTTAGCGTATATTTTGTACGGAACCCTCGGTGCGCGAGTCTGTATGAGTTTTATTACTGCCATGGAATAAAAAGGTATAAGTGTAAATCGACTAGGGCATTCAATCATTCCAACTTATTTCAGAATTATTCCAGCTCATTTGGAAATGCAACACCGTCATGAACATGGCGTTTAGCAAAGTATCCAAGAGGTGGTATAATAGCAGTCAGTATACTTGTTGCGCCATCTGTTGAACACCGCAGGAATCAGGCGCGCACACGGTTGCCCCCATTGCTTCATTAGCGCTGGATTCTTCGCACCACTGCACACGACTAGGTCGTTTTACGAGGCGCTAGGGTTCGTTTCCGTTTGACAGCGTGCCCGCTCGCCGCACTTGACGGAAGCTCGGTGAACTTCGCTTTGTTACGCGCCCAAGCCCAAGTGTATCTAAGAGGGTATCAGCTGCACTTTGCAGGTTCGCATTTTATCTTAAACGGTTAATAACTAATATGAGCCTCACTTGTGTTACGGTCTTTGGATCAATTTTAATGACATACATTTTTAAGGTATATATTTTCTTATTAGGTTTTATATTTTGTGATTTTCATAGGTTATGTGTATATTAAAATTATTCATAGTTGTATATGTCTCTTTTTATTTACGGAAAAACAAAAGATTTTGTTGATTTGTCATGCCTTCCTCTTAATACTAGCGGGCCACTGGAATTACATGATATTAACAAATATCCATCACTTTTATGTTTCGGAAAAATGCACGATAACATGTATGTGTAGATAATATAATTATATTTGGCCCACCTCTCTCGGACTCTGAAAATCAAGTGTCACTCGTTCATTTGCAACGTCGAATATTCGTGTTTGCATCAAAGGTCTTTGTTGGCTTTGTACACATAAAAAAGTAAACCTTACTTTATCGCGTGAAAAGTATTTCGTATATTTCAATTTTGATACTCTAAAGGTTTATATAAAACCATGGTTTTGTTTGCTTTATACTCATACTGGGTGACGTGAAAGAAATCATAGGTAAAGCTTGTAGTTCTGTGCGATTGAAGGCACAAACATTTTTTACATAAAATATTTCGATTCTACTGTTACCAAATTCATCCAATAATACGCACCACTCTGTATATATTTTTCACTTTCAACTCTGAATATATGTATTTTTACTGACTTAGTTAAATTATTTACATCTGAATAACCTAATCAACCAAGGTCCAACTATTATAAAGAGCTGTGAAAACGTTTGAATAATAAACCGGTCCCTACGTTTAAAATGTTCTTTAATTCCAAGGGAACACGGCCAAACTTAACTACATGTTTTTATTTGTTACAACTCGAGAGAACTGTAAAGGAATTTCATACAAAATTGAAGGACTAGGCCGGGAAATATTTTTTTTTTAATTTAATGTAATCATGGCGTCTGTGTTCATGAACAGCCAAAACAGCAAAATTATATATTTTTATTTTTTTCTAGTGGTTGAATGGTTATCGGACTAAAAATATCCGCTTTAATGCCTATTACACACGAACTGACATTAAGAACACAAATTTGTATGGTTCATATGTTGATGAAAACATTTAAAATATTGTCTATACATAAGTCACCAGAGACCGTGGACAGTATTTTAAATCCTCTGCATTTATTTTATTTATTATAAAAATAAAGATTTTTATTATCATGTTGTGTATAACGGCCCTAATAGGGTCTACTCAAACACTACACACTCGAAATACGAACGACATCCGTAAAAAAAAATACATTATGGAGGGATTGGAGGGAAAATTTAAAAAACTTTTGTCGTGTAGTTTTTTGAGTGGTGTATTTTTTTTATTTCTTTGCATATGTTTGAGAAAAGCACTATACAGGTCTCTGGCCGTGAAAAGTGCTTGCCGGCTTCGTATCACTATCCGTCTGTACCTACTCACCCGGCAAGCCCTTCCTTCCCGGCGTCTGCAGTAATGTACTATAATAGCACTAAGAATTTGTACACAAACATGATTCCGAACGTCACTTCAATGGCCCCACTGAAGGATCACGATTAAATGTCATTTGCAAAAAAAAGCTCATAGATATAATGTTCAAAATTAAATGAAATAAGCCGGCGTCCTGACGGTGTATCTTGTATAAGGACTGCTCTATTTACAAAGCAGACATACTTATAACAATATTAATCATTCAACTAAAAATAACTGATAGGTAGGGGCTCACTATAAAAACATAGACACGTTTATCAAGTGTGTTGTGTATATTTTTTTAATTGTCTAAATATTTTTGAGTATGGAGCGAACTACTATTGAAGATCACAAATTATTCTTGCATAGTTGGTGTACAGGCCAGTTTTTACTGCGGAAAATTGCGAATGAGTTTAAATGTTCCAAGTCAGCCGTGTTTCCAATCATAAAAAAATTTAGAGAGCATCTTACGCTCGAAGATTTACCAAAATCGCGGCGGAGAAGTGGCCCGATCTTAGTCCCTACCAATAAATATAGATAAACTTACAATCACACTTTCACAGTAATAATATTAGTTGGTAAGAATAAGGATACTTAATATATGACACTGAAATTAAATTTGGGGTAAGTATAGAGATAGTTAAAGACCATCAAAAGGACAATGTTTGGAGCTTCATCACGTCGAAACGGCTGGATGGATTTCAAACGTTTTTGGTATTAAGATCATCCGATTGGATGATTATAACGTTACTTACCCTACTACACTGAAGCAAAACAAAGGGTATGACTTATTTTCCTCCGCCAACAAAATTACGGGGACCGTCTAGTAATTAATAAAAGCAAGTTTTGAGTACCCAAAATTATAAATATAGCCTTTTATCCTGGTAAAATAACCTGAGGCGGCCAGTCGCGGGCAGAAGTTAGTTACTTATATTATAATGGGACATCGTCACATTTGAGGGAGGGAAGAGATAGAGAAGGGGGGATCATAGGTTTTTCAAGACATAGAAAAGTAACGGCCCAGCCACGACTTTGAGCGGCAGCGGTTTTTCTTATTAATTGCGTGTGATCACAACCAAACTTCGTGCGTTGCGCGTCTTGACCGCGTAATGAACAGATAAATCGCTTGCCGCGCCGCAATCCGTGCAATGTCGTGGCCGGGTCGTTAACACGAGCAGAACGCCAACCTAGCGGAACGAATTTACTTCTTGACTCAGTCGATCATGTCACGCTTATTGTTACATATCAAGCATTTAAGACCAAGTACTACAACATGAAATAACTATTTGACTATTAGTGATTGAGGGTATTCCAGAACCCTCGGTGCGCGAGTCCGACTCGCAATTGGCTGTTTTTTTTTAATTGTGGATGTTTTGCTCTCGTGACGATACGGTCGTTTTTTAAACAAGGATATTTTGCTTCGATGACCAACTACTGCGAATTGAATGTACGATTACTAAATTAAATAAGCGCAACCGCTGCTTAGTTTTCTAGTTAAAAACAATAATAAATATTTCTAGGGGGGCACTCCGTATCTACAAGTGACATAAGTTGAAAAAAAAAACTTCGGCAAAGATAGAGGTACATATTTAGACAATTCTTCTAAAGACTCTTAGAGGATTCGAAAACAAAGATATTATTTGTGAATATTTTTATAGGGCGTGTTCAATGAAGATTATTTTCAACATGATCGGATATACGGTCTTTGAGTTATTAGTGACAAACTGCGATTCTCAACAAAAGGACTTAAGTGCCACGACGATACGCTGTTTTGCTAGTGCTCTCTTTTACATTTTATTTTTTCATGTGTAGTGCATACATATTTGTAGTAATGCCATTGTAGTAGCCATTGAGACTGGTCCGACATAATTTTGGCCGGTTCTTTTTTTAATTACTAAATTAAAAAAAGCTCATTAGTCCACCAGTCATGTACTCGGAAAGTATTCCGAATGTAATAACTTGTTTGGGGTGTAACTTTAACAACTTGTTTGAGGATACACTAGGAAGACTATCCTAAGTTTTCGGCCATGAGGACCTTGTCCTTACTTAGGGCCTCCCTTAGGAAGGGACATAAAAACCTCAAAACGTTCTAACTTTTTTCAGCTTTTGACTTATATTTCGTAAACTAAGTACATTTTCTGAACCTTATTGCATGGGCAAAGATTATAAAATACCAAATTTCGTAAAAGTTCGTAGGAAATCTAGATCCTCCAGTTTGCAAACCAGATATTTATTTGAAATGTAATTTTAATATTTACCAAATCGATCGCAAGCGGTCTACGAGCTACGACGTAGCGAAGCGTAGCACAATGCTAAACTAGGCGTAGCAAACGCAATACATAGCGTAACAATGGATCGACCACACTGAAGCTTACCGGTACGGTAGTAGCGCCTATTTGCGGCATATTATTTAGATGTGTGAACGCACACTTAATGTAATCTACTTAACAGGCATCAGTGTGAAACGTGACACGTATGGACTACTTAATCATTAAGTAAGTATCTTGGGCTGGTGCATAAAATGAAGGGTAATCTAACCGATATAATCACATTATACCGAAGCCGAGAAAAAACCTGGATTTTTCTTAAAATAATATAATTTATTTTAAAAGATCATCACACAAACAATATTAAACAAAACCGAATCTAAACTAGCAACTATATCTACACTAAGCTAAATCAATTAATCAAAGAACCCTCGTCATTCCAGATGCGAAGGTGCCTATCACCATTTTTAATGATATCTGATGAAAACTGGCGTACAATAGGTTATATTATTCCTCTTTTAGTGATACTATTGAATAGTGGGTCGTAAAATAACCTTCCATCTATGAGTAAAAAATAACTAAGAAATATTTTTACCAATAAATGTTTTCATAGAATCTCTCACAAGTCAGCGTGAATACTTGTTTGTATTGTAAGAGTGGGTATGGTTTTCTGTTTGGGATTTTGTTTATAACCTTTATTTCTAACTTTTTTTCTAAAACGCCCGCAACTTTTATTTAGCATAATCGGGTTAAAAGTATACTTTAACCATCTGGAGATACCCAACTACCCAAAATCCGTTTAGCCGATTTAGCGTGATGTCGCCACAACGACACATACAAACATTTCATTTTTACAACTTTATAATATACTAGCTGCCGCCCGCGATTTCGTCCGCCTTAGATTCTTTTATCGCGGATACAAGGTATTTTTCCGAGATAAAAAGTGGCTTATGTCTTTCCCCAAAACTCGATATTTTCCTTATTTAAATGTGAAGAATATAACCAAGATTTGAAGTTCCTAGCGTAAAAAAATATTTACTGTCCATACAAATTTTCATCCCCTTTTTCGTTCCCAATAGGAATGAAATTTGACACATATTGTAGCCTATGTCCTATTCTGATATATAAGGTACATTACTGGCAAGGTTCATAAAAATTCGTGGAACGTGGAACTTGAAATTAAGTGGAACGTACATACATACTTTCAGGTTTATAATATAGTAATAGTATAGATCACAATCAACTTATATATTCGTTACTTACGAGTACTAAATTAAAATAATCAAAGAATTAAGCAATTATTATCAGTGTAAATAACTCGTTTAGTTTACAAATTTGGTACAGGGGTTCCTTACGGTGTTCTGGATAAACTTAAAAGTCCATGGGTTTGGGGGCTGCGCTGACGTTACGGTTTTCGTTTAAATGACATTTTTTTCAGTTATTTACTAACAAAATTTTCACTAAATATTACAACAAACAGTAACTTAACTTAATCGATTATAAATATTACCTAATTTGTTTCAGGCGCGTAGAAATGATAGCAAACTAATTATAATATCGACAATTACAATAATGTGCGGTAATTATAAGAAATGGTGACTGACATACATGCACTCAAATATAACATTTCACTATCATTAAAATAAAACAATGTTAAACAAAGAGTGCAGAGTTATTGGAATGACGCATGGCTGCAAGTTAAATAGATACCGACTATTTAGGCCCGGTCCCTTCGGAGTCGTCTTATCGGGATTTTACTGTATTCGTATATCGACCTAGCTAAATACGAGCAACATGTATAAGTTTTCAAAATAAGCTTTCTTCAATGCAAATAAATAGTAATATGTCACCACAACCACGCACAACCTTAAAATAAAGTAAAAGGTTTAAATAAAAGCTAATTCTACCTACATTTTCCATGACTAAGCCCTTAGGAATGATATTCAGATGCGTTTCATATTTGAACGGTTCCCATGTAAGTAAATTTGATTGAAGGTTAACAAAAGTTGATGACAAATGTAACGCAACATGCAGCTCTTATAACTAATATGGCGACGTTAAACGTCGATCTTATCGGGATTTTATAAGCATTCCGCATAGTCTGAGGCGCAATGCGGCTCAAATGTTATTTGCTCTTGCGGCAGAAACTGAGTAGGTATCCTGCGTAACAAAGGATAACGAAATGGCAGATGAGCTGTTCTGCTTATAAGTAAGACCTACTAGACCTTTTGCAAGGTTTTAGGTTTAGGCTGAATAAATAATACTGTTATACCCATTTTTGGATAAATATGTCTATAACGAATGAAGACTGTAAGCAAAATTCTACATTGGGTCACTACGAGTGGAAAATAGCAACAGATACCTATATGAACAACAGTGTTGTTTATGAGCACTTTCATTTACTTAAAATATTCTTCTTGCCTGGGTTTTACCCTAGTTATTAAACGAAGTAAACTAATTAGCTCTTGCAGCTACGCTTGGTCGTACTGTAAACTTGATTTACTTATATTTTAGGAATCGTGTATTTTTACAGTTATAAAAATGTTAGAAGACATCCTTACAGCAAGGAACGGAACAGATAACTAAAACATGGGTCGAACTTAAAGTGCCGCTTGTCAATGTTGATATGATTTTAATATTCTAATAATAAGAATTACCACAGCAAAAAATCTCTGTAAGACATATAGTATAATTACTTTAGCGCGTCTATATCCGATTATCAATTCATATTGTCCGGGACGGGAGATTAATAAGAAGTCGTGCTTCCAAAAACTTAAAAACTTTAATTAAAATAATAAATTATACAAAAATCGTATAGCACGCAAAGTGACCGTAGCTCAGAAAGTAGAAGTTAGTCTCTATCAAACGATGATGTGGTATAATATTTGACAGTTTTCTGTGACGTCAATTCACTCGTTCCGTTTCGCGTGAACGCATATAATGTAAAATCGGAGACATAATCAGAAACCAGTTTTTCAGACTCAGTAGTTGGTAAGTCGTTATCGAACATCACTAAAACGAAACATTTTTTTTTTAATAATTTCCGTCTTAAAGCAATTTCTGATTCCATAAATCATAATAATAGTTACCCAACGAGTATGTTTAGAATATTGACCTCTTTGGTTTCATATACCTTTACGAAACATAACTAAACAATAACCTTTTTACGAAACAATAATTATAATATAATAGAGAGACTGACTGTCATTGTAAATGAAGTGAAAAGGGAGCCATGGTTATCACTTACTTCCTCGAACCTTTTGTGTGGGCGCCTAGAATGATGTGTTAATTGTTATGTGGACAGTGAAAATATCCAATCTTCGTGAGGTATTGTAAGTCCCGTCGATATACTTGGTTACAGTGTATTGTCGTAAAATTGTCGAACATTACGACATTGCTACTGCGTGTCCTTTATAGCAATGACATTCTGTACAGTGAATGTATCAGTTTCATAGTAACTGTAGTTATTACAAAGTACGGGATGCGTAAAAAGAGAACAGTGAGTCGCAGATATAAAAAATAGTGAAAAAGCGTCTCCTTCCTTTTTTCTTTCCTTTGTTTGGCTACATTCCATTAACTGGTCTCCTCGATCGTGAGGTAAAATTCTCATCTATTCAGTTCTCCTTCATAAAACGAAAAAGAACAAACCAACAGATGTAACCACGAACGAATGAAACAATAGGACTGACAGTCGCTATACTCTGGATCGTTTTTTTGTGCTAATTATCTGCTAGCTTTACCGCTATTAATGTGGCTTGGTGTTGTGTGAGTGCTTGTTGCCGCAGAAACCCTCATCACCACATATTGATGCGGGCGCTTGGAACACTGCTGAGTACCTAGTTAATAAACTGGTATCTTGTCGTTGTTGGTCTGTTAGGTTTTCCTATCTGGGCTTTAGATATTTTGTGGGATGTCTGGTCCGATACGACTGCTAGGGAACATCCAGTACTAAATCTAAATAGTGCTTTAAAACTAGACCTTACCTAACCAAAAATAGCATAAATCAAAACAATACAAGTTGTAACAAGGTACAATGCAACTCGTTGCTTGCCAACTGCCTGGTTATGCGCAGATTCTAAAATTATTATCTTTTATTTATTTAATATTTATTGCACAAAAGAACATTTATTGTACAAAAGGCGAACTTAATGCCATAAGGCATTCTCTACCAGTCAACCTTAGGGCACAGCAAAAAAATTGTGGGCAGTGCTGAGGCTTGTGTAATTACAAAAACACATATTAATATACTTAAATACATGAATAACATAAATATATATATATATTAATAAGAATTACATAATTAATATTACAGAAATATTGTCTAAATTATATCGATAATAAAAATAATGGAAAACAAAATACCTTAAATAAAATCTTATTCTAAATGTACTGCCAGAAATTGGGACCCTTTGGCAGAGTGCCCATGACACAGGCAGCATTCCCGCGCTGGATAGCAATTGCTACCCTTTGCGCGAGAAAGCTGCCTACGCGAGGGTCGCCTGTCGCCTCCCGCAGGCGCTTGCTAAGGGCCTTGTGGAGCCCGTGTGCACCCCGGCCCCATGGGCCGAGTGTCTCGACGCCGAATGCCACAAACTCATACTGGGCGCCAAGACAACTATATTTGGCCGCCTTAGACCTCTCACGGACATCCGCCGCCGCACCGGCCGTTTTGCTGGTCGCTGGGAGGTAGGACGCCGCCAGCGTATCAGCGCAGGTAGCGTCCCACACTAACGCGCGGCCCATCCGCCACGGGATCAATGACATCCCGTCAGGGCGCTTTCCATCGTCCCGGCTAATCTGGGGTTCCAGAACCGCGGGGACATTGGTACTGACGAGGGCCCTTCGTAGGATGTCATTGATTGCGGCATGGCGCGAGTAGCGGCCTGCCCCCGAAGAGCACAGAAGACCGTGATGGCCAAGGCGGTCCACGGAGGCCCCACAAGAAGCGCAACAATGGCTTGCACAAATCTCAGCCCCTAATCTGAGGCCTATTGCAATGCGGAGCGTGTTGGGGTCAATGAAGGTGCCGGTTTTAGGTGAGGGGTAGGCGTGAAGCCAGTGCCCAACTTCTGGTCTCGACACTGCCAAAAGCCATGTATAGAAATAAAACAATTTAACGGATTATATCGCGTATATTTTCTCATATATGCGTATATAGTCCACCCGTGACCATGGAAAGCTGGAAAGCTTCCGAAACGTCGGGAACTAAAATGAGATAATATACGCGATATAATCCGTTAAATTGTTTTATTCCAAAGAGTAATAATGGCGGAAACAGAAGAAAATATTATAAATATATATAACTCCTATACAAATATATATAAAATAAGTAAATATATATATCTATATATATAGGTATATATAGCGATGAAACATATTAAGCAGATAAACTAAGACTTCGGTTCTGCCAGCAAAGAAGTTGCTCACGGACTTTTTGAATGCAAACTTAGTCGGGGCCTGTTTTATCTTTTGACAGCCAAATTCAAAATTATTTTACACTGGAATGCTCATACGTTCGAAGAGCCATTCCATTCAAGGCTTCCGAACTAATTACATCTGATATGTCATATCCAAATCGTCATATTATTTATAAATAATTATAATCTTAAGTCCTTGAGCCTTTCTTAGAGTGCAATACAATTTCCTCGAGTGTCGAGTGATTTTGTGACTTTAAGATTGCTTGATAAATTAATGTAAGTCCACGCTGCTGCTCTGTCGTTGGCTTACAAAAAGCATAAATAAGCTGGACTCCCATTTACTTGACAGGCACTTAGTAATTAGTTTTTGCAAAAGCTACAAAAAAGTACGCTTGAAACGGGTTACGCCTTCGTTCAGTTATTCCCAGATGCAGATGGTTTTACGTTTTATGGTTGGGTGTTTCCATTAGGTTCGCGGCCCAACTGTTTCAACTTGCTTCACTGTACCTATTGTAATGGCGACCGATGGACGGCCTTCGTGATGTTCATCTTTAGTGGATGTTCTTCCTAAGTTATACTTCTTTGACCACCGTGCCACTGTGGAATACGGCGGAGCGGACTCGCCCAGTGTTCCCACTAATTCAGAGTATATATCTTTAGTACACATTTTTTTCAAACAAAAGTATTTAATAACCGCTCTCCTCATAAAGCCTCCTCAGTTTTCTCCATTTTTGTGTTATTGTTTCGACTGCTCGTGAAAAATCTTTATACTATTTTTTAATTTTTCTCTTTTTAATTTACTATGGAGTCCTTATGGCCAGTAATGGCATACCTATTTATTTTAATCCGGTTCAATAAGTATTCAGTTTTCATTACTTTTGGATCACCCCTCGTAGGTCTCTTTTTCGGTGTGCTCGGTAAGTGTCTGAGCGCATGCATCGCAGGTAGAATGCGTACGTTACCGCATAACAATGGCGTTTAACTATACAGGGTGTCCCAAGAAGTAGTGATATACTGAAGCTGGGAGGTAGAGTACCTAGAGGGCTATCTAAATCAACCCCATGTATGTTCCGCGATTTTTCGTATTTTCGGAGTTATGACTTTTTTTTTAATTCTTCACCTATCGCCGAGTACGACGAGATTTTTATTTATGGTGACGTGAATTATTGCAGTAGATGCTTGATTTTTTTTGTGTGCTAAGCTGATAGATAGGCCAATTCAGTATGGTAACATTTACTATCGTTAGATCTTTGAATGGAATAAAAAAAAAAATGCCAAGAATGATAAAATGACCCAATATGTTCACAACTTCAAGGGGCTTTAAAAAGATAATATCACATAAACTAAAATTAGCGTTTGGCTTTTAAAAACTTGCTCTATCTATCAGGTAGCTACCCTGAAAAAAAAATTGGCTAGTTAGAAACATGGCTATGTTTATTAATACAAATTGTGAAAATTTCTAAAATTTTAATCACAATAAAAAATTAAAAAAATGTTCTTAAATTTGCAGGTCAAGCCCTTTCATAATGATATCCCATTTGACCCAGTAGCTAGACTTTTAATTCTTACCCCCCCCCCCCCCCCCTCATATTCGTCGTTTTTTTGAAAATAAAAATATATTTTTAAATATTTCCTGTGCAATACATGGGGGCTGACCATGTTTATAAATATTCCAAATTTCAAATAGTTAGCGTAAGTAGTTTTTGAGATATGGCGCTTTAATAGTCGGGCAAACAGACAGACAGACAGACAGAGTCGCACCATAAGGGTTCCTTTTGTACCTTTTTGGTACGGAACCCTAAAAAGCTAAAATCCGTCGCAACGGTTTTGACGAGATGAGGCCGAAAAAATATCCGACCCCATGTTTTGTTACGATTAAGGGGTGATAATTCTTAGGTGTTTGTCACTGAATCTTCTTTCACTGTCACTGATTTGTCCCCAATTGGGTATCTTATAAAAGGATATTGAATTCAAACCAAAATTCTTACAAAGTGACTAGTTTATTTTAACTCTCTTTTACAGCTACGGCTAAGCTCAGCCTTAAAATAGCTACGTAGCCACCGTTACCTTTCACGCAGGGGTAGCTTAGCAATTGGGTATCTTATAAAAGGATATTGAATTCAAACCAAAAGTCTTACAAAATGACTAGTTTACTTCAACTAATTTTTTAAAGCTAGCTATGCTCATTCTTAACATAGGTACTGAATTGGTAAAGCCATACAATTGGATGTGTGGGCTAGCTGGTTAACCAAATGACGTCTTCGCTTGGTACTATTTTTAAGCTTGAATTTGATTTAGTGAAGTATCAGGAGTGCCGACTATACATTTAATAAATAGGCGCTAGCTAGAGTACAGGCAATAAAAGCATAAATGTTCAAGGTAAGGGAACAGTAAGCAAACTTAAAAACTGAACTGAACTGAAGATTTATTGCGTAAACTTAGATTAGTCAAATGCAGATAATCCGTGTCTTCTTCGATGGAAATAAACCAAACACTTAATAGGGATGACGACTTAATTTTAATTATTAGTATATCTTGTAGCCTAACAAAAAATATTGGACACGTTGTTTTTCTTTTATTACTTAACCAAAAAATAAAGGCGATACATTGAGTCAAAATGTCGCGTGACATCACTCCTAACTACAAATTTTGCTTAGGAGTGACGTCACGAGCCCCCCCTTTTCATAGCCAATCCATCATGCCTATTCATGCGAAGATAATAACAAAACCGAAAAGGAGCGATTTCCGTATCGCAAATTAATAGTCTGATGTATTTATCGGTAGGGAGGTTCTCGACCACACATTCCAAATAGCATTTCAATACTAGCAAAGTTTGTTAATTGTGCTAGTAAATAGTCTTGGAGTAATAAAGAAAGATGGAAAGATTACGTTATTTAAAAAGGATGAACGATTACGAAATAGTATTTAAGAAGGCAGGCGAGTCTACGCAAGGTCATTCTGATTTTAATTGGGGCGAATGTTTACTAGATAGACGTTCTTATTCTGAATATATGCTTTTGTATTAGGTGGTGCATGTGTGTCATCGACGTCTCAGAAACAGAAAAGCATTTCGACATTCACATGTGAGGCTTAATTGTTCACTGCCACAGCACTCAGCTAGCTAAAATTGGATTACGTAAGTTTCTACAAATAATAATAACTTTAAACGTGGATAATCAAGGAGCTTTCTGCCTAGCCAGTAATCCGGTGTTCCATTCCCGAAGTAAGCATATCGACTATAGGCATAATTTTATAAGAACTGCACTAAAATATAACGTTACTCGCAATATCAAACTAGCTTACCTATCAACTGAGTTGATGTAATCAGATGTTTAGGTATAAGTTGTTAGTTATAGTTATATGCTTTTTGCGAATGTTTTATTGATTCTTTTAAATTACATATTTAGGGGGCGTATTAGGTTTTAACATGTTTATTTTAGTGACTAGCTCTGTTTTTTTAGGCCTTTCGAATTTTAATATAAAACATATGTATTCTTATGTCATGAATGTTGTTGCCACTTTGTGTTTACCAACGTTCATTTATAGTATTCCAAGTAAATATGCTACTACATCTTTCATAATATTTAGTCGCTTACTGCGCTCCAGAGAATAACTGCACCCTGCCGGATTACACCGACACAAACTCAAAATTACGTATCACGAAATCTAGTTTCGAGCCCAATATTTTAACGTGAGTAGCTCCTTATTTTGCTTGTGTTATCAAAATGTTATATAATTTATATTATTTTTTGAAACCAGGGAACATCCCTGTAGGGAATGTGCATTTTTTTTTGCTTTATTAAAAACTCATTCATATAACAAACTGTGGAGAAAAATATTTTTTCGAATAACTATAAAAATAACCAAGATATAAACTACGAGTATCAAACATTTTATTCTATCTCTATCTGGCAAAACAGAATTTAATATGGAGTTTATATGACCGTAGTGGACTGTGACGTAACAGTACACGTTGGACCTCTCTGTCAAATCGCTGTCTAATTAGTGGTTTAAAATGCTTATATCATGCGTATTTCTTGGCCTATTTTAATTGAAATTTCAGTTTTTGGAATAGTTTTTACGGTTTTTTGATATTTTGTTAAGAAAAGCGATGCAAAAATGTCATGCATGTTCTTTATGCAACCGCATGCAAGAAAATATCATTAGAGTCACCGATATTGCGATGTTCCTTTATTTCGTCAACACACGCTGTGCTCACTCGAATGTAAACTGCAGCGAGAGATATATTACTTAGTTAACTTCTACATTTTGAGCAAACCGTTATACGTTCATAATACGATGGGAACAAGAATTGCAATATCAGAGTCCGCAGTTTCTGTGCTTACGAGTAATTCCGCATTATTTACTCTCTCGTCATATTCCTTAGCTTCTACATAGAAAAATATTTTACTACGGTTCGCAATATGAATGTTCGTAAGAATTTCTAATGCTCGTTCGGTGAATTTTATTTTAATACACAACAGCTTACGGAATATGAAGGTTCAATTAAAGAATTTTATATTTACACGGTCTAACTAAAGTACCGGAAAATTAACATCAATTAAGCTAATCAGCGGAAAAAAATTGTGAAGTTTTCTATACTGGTACAGGGCTTCCTTGAGGTGTTCTGGTAATCCTCAGAAAAGTCGTATTTGGGGGGCTGGGCTGGCTTAAACCCTGAAGATTTAGTTAAAATGTTACTTTTTCAGTTTTTTGCTTTTATCTCGAAAACCTTCAAAAACCTTAGTTGATTTCAAAAATAAAAAAAGTGGTAAAGGAAATATAATAAAATAACCCAGTATCTCTAAATAAACTAATTATTTCACCCAAAAGGCCCATTCATGTTGTAATTTCCCATGATAGTTATGATACATGTGAATTAAGTACAGCTTTGTTGATAGGTATGTAATGTGTGTTAAATTATACCGTTTTTTTCTTCACCAGTAAGTAAGTGACGAACTATCGCGCATGGTACGTACGTATGGTTCAGCCTATGGATATATTTTTTAGAAATGTATGTTAATAACTTTTGCTTATTTATGTCAAATGGCCAAGAACATGTAGGACCATGTCCAGTGTAGGGTTCCGCAGCTGTTCGTACAAGAAAATGCACTACTATAGATGAAATAAATACGATATGAAAAATGGCGCTAGCAAAAGATCGTACGTCCAAGGCACTTACGTCCTTTTACTGTGTAGCGCAGTTTTGCGGTAATTACTAAAAAACATCTTTTCTTATTATGTTGAAAATTAATTTTCGTTAAAACTATGTATTAAGTTTTATTTTTGTAATTTTTGTTTTTGGAGAACACGCATTATGCTACTTGCCGAGCAATTATTTCCGAAAATATTCACTTAACAAAAAAAAATTGAAGCCTCAAAACGTTTTTTAAGATCTGTCGAAATGAAAAAATCCTGAAATCATTCCGTTTGAGTAACATGTATGGAGCTTAGCGGAGTTATTAAATTACATATGGTATTTTAATGGAGTATATTACTCAAGCATACAAGAGGATGAAAGAATTAATCAGTCGGTGCTTGAATTTGTAAATTTTAAAACCACGGCTTTATCAATTCCCTTCGAACGTTGAATGAATCAGGAATTTATATAATGATACTTGTAGGCGCCTACTCAATCTTAAGTTTCGTGATGAGCAAACCTGTGATAACTTGATATCGATAAAAAAGATGTGCTCATTTAAAATTCTCAATTACTATAAAAAGGTCCTAAATATAACACGTGATATCAAGCCTCTTAAAATAATAAATGTATGTGGCTGTCATTTAAAACAAAATTACAATTTACTGTCATTGAATAAGAAATCGGCTTTGAGTCATCTATACTATTCGTAGGTATTAATACTATAAAGTTGTAAAAATTAAATGTCTGTACATTGAGATATTTAAAAAATATATATTGTAACGGACTATTTGGAGGTCACTGAAACAAAAATATTTTTTGTTTTTTTCTATGTCTTTATGTGTCGTTTTGGCTTCATCACGCAAAATCGGCTAAACAGATTTCAACTATTTTTGGTAAATGGGTAGCTGGGTATCTCCAGATGGTTATAGGATACTTTTTACATGACTACGCTAAAGAAAAAAAGAGGCATTATGAATTTATCTCCTCCGCGAACGAATTTGCGGGCATCTTCTAGTTATAAAAAAATAAATAGCCCCGTTGGCCACTGTGGACGTTAAGAGAACGTTTAGTCATTTAAAGTGGATATTTTTATAGACTGCAAACTTTACTACCGACGAATATGAAAAAAATACTGATTGTCTATTATGGTAACTAAACAAATAAATACATGTTTGTTACGACACGATGCTCCCATGGTCAGGTCCCACGTGCCACCACATCGAGTGATACCCTTTTCTTGATAGGTAACCGATTGCTCTTTTTCTTAGTGGGAAATTAGCCAAAACATGGACCCAGGTAACATTATGTTAAAAGTGTAGTGAAAACAATGCCTTATGTCTTCTATCGCGGTCGCGTAAGGTCGTGATAAAAAGTTTAGGTTTAGAATTAAGTTACTTTGTAATCTCACGTCTGCACCGTTATATTTTTGATCATTAAAATCACTTCAAACATCAAGTGTTGGTCTAACGGATACAGTCACCACACCTAGACAGCCCAAACGTTACTCGTTATTTGTTTATTGTTTTTATCTTAAAATGAAAAAATACATATTTATTTTGTACAACATTTAGATGTTGATGTCAACATCCAAATATATCGATGTTACTGTTAACATCGATATATTTAATTGTCGAGTAAAGTATTTTGCTACGTCACTTTAATATAAGTGCTCCAAAGGTGATGAAGTAAGCAATGCAATTTTGAGTCCAATACATGAACGCGTATATAAAACTATAGGTGATAGAAAGAGGTTTTTATATGTGTGGACATGAACTGACGTGCTGGTTTAGTGATGGTGGAACGAGTTATGTGTCTCCGGCCAATAAATACCTGATTTCTGCCACGCTCCTGGTACCGCATCGGCGAAGGTAACCTACGATGCACGAATCAAGCCAAAGATGAAGCTCGAGAAATACATTTTCAGATTGCATCCTTGCAATGATGGATGAGGTGTTATGCCCTCATTATATCTTATTTTACAGCTGGTGCATTGCACGGATAGACCCGTGACCATGGAAAGCTGAAAAGCGTCCGAAACTTCGGGAACTCAAATGAGATAATATACGCGATATAATTTGTTAAATTGTTTTATTAGTATTAATCGCGGAAACAGAAGAAAATATTATTTTTACTGTGCTTTTAGTACTTCTAGGTATACCTTTCCTCACTGCTAAACTTTATGCAATTATCTATTTTAAAATGCGTATCCAACATTTTGTTTATTTTCTAACTGACGGACTAATTAGAATTTTGATTTTCGTACCCAGGCATCATGCCCTTTGTAGGGACTTCCCATAGTTATCTCTTTTGTAGGGACTTCCCTTGACTTTGCCGCGACTTGCAAGTTGTTTACCGTTGTTATAGTTATCTCTTTTGTAGGGACTTCTCTTGACTTTGCCGCGACTTGCAAGTTGTTTACCGTTTGTCAGTAACAACCGGCGGTGTAGGCTCGGACAAGGCGCGTGGCGCGTCCAAGAGGGCCAGTTGTCGTGGGCTGACTGGTGATGGCAGGCGAAGGACCATTCTAGGCGAGCGGCAGTCTGGGAATGGGTCCTCCAGACGCAATTGGCTTCGCTTCGACACGATGAAGTTGCGAGGGTGTAGTGGCGGGAACGGGTCCGTTGAAGGGCGAAATAAAATTCCGCACTCCGGCTTCCGTCTTGTATATAATTAAATAAATACAATGCCAGGCACAGGCAACGGAGCTGGGGCGCAGCAGGATACTGATGGCGATTGAGACGACTCAAGAGCAGTTGCAGTGTCCGCGGTGGCTTCTAGCGAACTCGTTAGTGCCGTTTTTTTTTTCGAACCTTACTTTGAACTGGATAGGTCTGGTTAGACCTCCTGACCAGTAATCGAATTTAGTGGGGGGAGCGCAAAACCACAAACGGGAATGCCATTCGTGGCCAGTTAGAGTTGGGGGGGGAGACGCACTACGCAAGGCACAGGAACTGCGGAGGTTGGTTGAACCAGAACGGTTCAACCCCAATTGGGACGGGGTAGAGAGAGACAAGAGAAAGTGGGCGTAGGGGAGATTGCGAGACTACGGGCTGAGCGATCCTGCCGGGTTGACTCTTAGACTTCATCGTCCGAAGAGTTCGCAGCTGCCATCCTCTCGATGGCTGCTGTGATCTCGTCGTCCGGATCAGAGAGCACGTGTCTAGGACGCCGGGTGTACCGGCCTCTTTCGAGATGGCTTCTGGGGAGTGGATCCTCTGAGGGTTCGGGAATGGTCGGAAGGTAGTTGGCTGCCTTCCTAATCATGGGGTTCCAATCGTTAGTGCCGCTCGGGTGCGGCGCTTATATTTATCCTCACCTAGGGTACAACTCGTGCCTGCTGCGCCCCGCTCGTGCGGTCAGAGTATGCGCGCACGCTGTAAGAGCGCTAGCCTCTGATTGGTTGCGCATACTCTGCCGTAAAGATAATTAACATATGGTGCCCGTTTATTAAACTTAACCTAACAGTGTACAATTTATAATTATTTACAATTTTACTTATTGCTAGAAAGCCGTCACTAACACCGTTCTTATAGTTAACTCTTTTGTAGGGACTTCCCTTGACTTTGCCGCGACTTGCAAGTTGTTTACCGTTCTTATGGTTAACTCTTTTGTAGGGACTTCCCTTGACTTTGCCGCAACTTGCAAGTTGTTTACCGTTATTATAATTATCTGTTTTGTAGGGACTCCCCTTGTCTTTGCCGCGACTTGCAAGTTGTTTACCGTTCTTATAGTTATCTCTTTTGTAGGGACTTCTCTTGTCTTTGCCGCGACTTGCAAGTTGTTTACCGTTCTTATGGTTAACTCTTTTGTAGGGACTTTCCTTGACTTTGCCGCGACTTGCAAGTTGTTTACCGTTCTTATGGTTAACTCTTTTGTAGGGACTTCCCTTGTCTTTGCCGCGACTTGCAAGTTGTTTACCGTTCTTATGGTTAACTCTTTTGTAGGGACTTCCCTTGACTTTGCCGCGACTTGCAAGTTGTTTACCGTTATTATAGTTATCTGTTTTGTAGGGACTTCCCTTGTCTTTGCCGCGACTTGCAAGTTGTTTACCGTTCTTATGGTTAACTCTTTTGTAGGGACTTCTCTTGACTTTGCCTCGACTTGCAAGTTGGTTACTGTTTTTAGTTATGTTAATCTCTTTTACTTACTTGGAGTAATGGTAATTCGGTTTTATAAGATAAGGAACAAAGAAGTTTAGTTATATATGGGGTTGCGATATTGGACTGGTAATAATCATCTCTGCATAAGTTTTCATCACATCAAACGATATATCAATTTCTAATTAATGATTATCTTGTAAATAATAACAAAGAACACGTATTTTAGTCTTATTGCAAAATAGATGGAGAAAATTTAATTTCGACTAAAAACCAAAACTAGATTGTTTGCGATATTATGATTTTATTTTGTATACTGTCGAACAATCAATTTATTTCAGAATCCGTGTATTTGACAGTCAAAATTAAACTGAAAGGAAATTAAAAACGTTGGTTTTCTATCCCACTGGACAACCCTAGATGAAAGATGGCGCGGTCGGGCTTGGAATTATGGCATATCGACATTTCAGTTAGAGGTTAACGTACCAGTCTAGAAGTTGAGACCAAAGTTGCTTAAGCTCAGTGATGTCGGGAAGGGTAGTTATTACATACAATGCCCAAGTTCAAAATATTAATATTTGTGCAGCGCTTTCAGTCAGGGCGAACGGGCTGCACGTCCCGCCACACACAGGAGCAAACGGTTCTACAGCAGTAAGCGTTGTGTTGCAATTTACACCAAAATAATTCCTGGGATTATAACTTTCAGGATTTTACAGTTATATGATTTCAAAATTTGGGTTCATTTGAAAATAGCTATTTATAACTTCAATATATCGAATAAGTACCTACCTATCGATGTAAATATGTTACTGAAACCCGCTCATTGCCTTACGCCTCACGCGCTGCAGGATGGGTTTGCCCAGACGCATCCTTCGATGGAATACGTTTTTTGGGCGGTGAATATTTAGTCTATGTCCAAAAACTAAAGTTTAAAAGCCGTTATATTAAGCAGTAGTAGTTTGTTGCTTTGTTTTAGTTATTAAATAGGTATTTTATGAAATGTTTAACGAGAAAGTAAAAATATGCTGTAAGATGTAAGAAAAACTTAGTTAAAACTCTTTCACGTCGGTCGTTTGCGCCATAATAGGTTTAAAAATATATATATTTTGACCTACTGCTATTGACATCGGCTACTAGTCTCTACGTAAGTCTCGCTCTGTTATGGTAGCAAAATGAACTTTTTACAATTGTATTTCCGAGTGTTTGTTGATTCGTATTAAATGCGCAAAGGAAAACTAAATAGCGCACATCTCACGGTTTTCTTTGAAATTTTTTAAGACTTTTTTTTAAATATCCATTTCTTGTTTATGTCTACCAATACCTACCTTTCACTTGTATATTCTTTAATAATGTGACGTTAAATATCTACATAAAATCAACTATCCCATAATTAAAAACGTCGCGAGTTATCGTCTCTTCGAAAAAGGGTCACAACTAAACTATTAGGTACTTTGACACTTAAATTAATTAAATTACTAGCAATACCGACATGTTTTCATAGAATATGTTATGTATGTGAGACAAGTACGCATGCGCCCGTCGCGAGTCGACGACGGCCACTCGTGGGGCCGCCAGTAAACAAATGCCTTTGCGGGAACCGCTCGTTCCCCGCGGGCTTCCCGACTTTCCCGCGAAAATTCGCCGGTGCCATCGACTGTCTCTTATAACTATGGACGTCACTGTGAAATTAAAATGCATTTACGTGTCAATTGTGCTTTTAAAGTAATATTAGATATAAAATGCCTGTGCCGTGTTTCAGACCACGTTAAAAGGTACCTTCATGACAATCGCGCAGCATCGTTACATTTAATTTAGTGGATCATAATTATTAGTCTCAAACATAAAATCTAATTATGAATATAGTTGTGCCAAAAAAACTCACTCTCCTTCTAAATGAAAAGGCGGTTATGACATATTTAGAATACCTAGTCTTACAGCCTTTTTCTCCTGAAAACTATTACAGAAGTTTTAGCACAAAGCCAAGCCCATAAAGCTACAAGCTTTAACAGGACCTGTCCTTTTCACCTATGCTCGACATTACGCATAATTATTATAAATAAAATTCCAACAACTAATATTTGAGAACCAAAAGCATTCAGCGACTACTTTTAAAGAGTTAGCCCAACTCGAAGGAATAAATAAACTTTTGATTAAGTTTAAAACCTTATACCTATGTAGTTTTTTCCATATGAAATGACTATAAATGACCGCAGTTAGGGAAATTGGTTGTTGAGGGAATTATTATTACTTTATGCCAACTCGCTATCCAACTACCTACCTACTAGTAACTTCATGAACAAAATGACGAAGCGACGGCATCAATTAACAGTTCGAACTAATTTCGTAAAAACTTTGGCTTATCCTTATTTAAAAACAAAATAATTTCTGTCTCAATTATGTATTTTTTTACGCATTACACTATGTTTTTATAATAAGCATCGCACAGGAAAACCATTGTTCATCACGCTTTGATTTGTTATAACTTCGAGTTGACAGTTTGTGAATGTCGGTTGCCGTCGGAAGATGCACGGAGCATGCGAAAGGTGGTTATTTAAAAGGCATAAAAACCATGCGAAATCTCACAGTACCATGCATCGTTGCAATACTAAGAACCATTAAGTACATTGAGGTTGTACCAGGCGCATTCCGCAATTACGCGCCGCAGCACAAAGAACCTACCAACGGCCTCCTCAGTCCTAGGCCTTGTGTGTACATTGACGCGCGTTGTGCGTAATACTCGAACATTCACATTTAGAGCACCGCAACGCATACATTCATTGCTCGCTCACTATGCTGTTATGCTTTAGACGGTGTACAATATATCCGTGCATGATTGCCGAAATAGATACCTACTCAATACACGCGACTAGCAACTCCTCGCGTGTTTCATGTAACACAGTGCCTATTGCTAAAAGTAACTACATATAATCTTGAACTATAACTAAAACACTCTCTCTCGGTGAAGTCACCATTCGAACAAAAAAGACGAAATCAAAATCGATAAATCGGTGTAGGTGCTATGATGCCATAGCTACACAGGTAAACTTATAATATACCTCTATTTTTATCGAGGGTTAATTAAGTTGAAATAAAATTGAGAGCAGAAAGAATAATATTTAAAGTGAATAAGAAATATGATTAAGGTATGTCCACATTGTCCATATAAGCAATAAGCCGTAGAGCAAAGTAGCCAGTCTGGCGTGTGAACATCAACGGTAAAAACCGGAAACGTAGTAACCGCCAATGGATCTAATTGGCGGTTACTATGTTTTCGCATTTTGCCGTCGACATGTATCCCAGAATGATTATACTTTCTCCACAGTTGACTATACAAAAATTGATACACATTTTTCGTGTTTGCTATTGAAATATATATACGTACTCGATACCCATCTTGAGAAAGCACTTCGATGCTGCGTGTTAGGATTTTCTTTCGGTAAAATTGTCTATGTAAATTAACATATATGATATGTCTATTTCCATCATTTTAATTACGCAACAACCCGATTTCTTTTAGACAGGTAAGCGTTTTTTCAATTTATGGGCAGTTATGATATATTTCGTAGCTACACTTTTTGTTCTAACGGTGATTTCGGTTCTACTCTACATGAATCATTCTACTTACTGACTTAAGAAAATGAGAAAGATCTATTTGTTTCTTTATAAGACATTTATTTTTGTTGAATAAAACTCCAGTAGCACCACAATTAAATCCTCCTCTAATAGGCATTTGCGGTATTTTTTCAAATACTGCAGGCATATTGCCGTTTGACCATGGAGCAATCAATATTTTCGTTGTTATTACGAGTAACTAATTAATGGTCATATTAATTTTCTTTGACTATTAAGGTAACGTTTTATAAGTACCTTATGCACTTGCTTGGTATAGGTGTTTTAATATTTGCAACCGATTGTTTTGGATCGTCATTTCGCGTTATTTTGATGATTTCCGCTTAGATGAAAAATAATAACGTTTCCTTCCGCTTGGAAGAATGCTCAAGTCATTCCACACCCTAAAACCACAAATCCTGGCTGTGTTTCACAATATCGCCCCATTTCTATACTCCCAATCTTGTCAAAAATTATTGAACACTTTGTTAATCGTCGTCTCCTATCCCACCTAAACAGACATGCGCTGTTTAATCCCTTTCAATCCGGATTCCGCCCCGGGCATAGCACAGTCACCGCTCTGGTTAAAGTCACCGATGACATTCGTTTTAATATTGAAAACTCACCATCCTTGTACTTCTCGATTTTAGCAGCGCTTTTAATAGATACATATTATGTATACTCCAAACTCTAAATGTTTCTCAGAATGCTTTATCTTGGTTTCGCAATTACCTCTTTGGGAGGCGCCAGAGGATTAAGGTTGACGACGTGCGATCTCTCCGCTGGTGTCCCTCAGGGAGGGGTGCTCTCTCGTTCGTCTCTTCTCTATTTTTATTAATGTTATTACTGAAACCCTCAAGTCATCTTATAACCTATACGCAGATGATCTACAGATCTATGCAGCGGCTAACATTGAGGATTTCTCGGCATTGGTTGATCAAATGAACATTGACTTGGAATCTTATACGGTCTTGGGCATTTAATTTCGGTCTGAAAGTGAATGCAAAGAAATCGCAGGCGATTGTCATTGGTAGTTCCCATTATATAGCCAAGTTGTCTGATATGGTGGTTTCCGAAATTGTTTTTGATGGAATTTCTATTCCTATTTCCTCTACTGTTAGAAATTTGGGTATCACCTTAGATCAGACACTCTCTTGGTCGGCTCATATTGCTGGAGTCAGTCAGAGGCACTTTGCATCTCTTCATTCTCTGAGGCGTCTGCAGAATTTTCTCCCTCTTCCTACCAAGCTCGCTCTGGCTCGATCTCTCTTACTACCTCTCTTAGATTACGGTGACATTGCGTTCCTGGATCTCAGAGAAGAGCTGCTTGATAGGCTTGAGCGTTTACAAAATGTCTGTATCAGGTACGTATTTGGTCTGCGGAAGTATGACCATATTTCAAATTATCGCGCACAGCTCGGATGGTTGCCGATCTGCCGGCGCAGAGTCGTACATATCCTGTTATTGCTCTTTAAAATACTTTATATACGGCTTCTCCTCCTTACCTCTCTGAGAGATTTAATTATATGGCTGTTGGCAGTGGACATCGCTTGCGGTCAAGCACCAACCTGACACTTGCTATACCATCTAACAAGACGCGAATATATTCCAGGTCTTTCACGGTACACGCGGTTAAGTTGTGGAACGAGCTGCCGTTATCTTTCAGACAGTCGCAGTCTGTGGCATCACTCAAGAGTAAATTGAATAAGTTGTGGCTTTCCAGTGATTTGTAAAATGGTTGAATAATATTTATATTTATTAAATATTATTGTTATATTTTATTTTGTTATATATTATGTAGATATATATCTATTTATTTATTTATTTATATTATTTATTCATATCCATATAATTTGTACATGGTGTTAGTTTGTCTATCTTCCTTATATCTTCACTCACTTGCTCAAAGGTTAACTGGAAGAGATCCCTAATAGGGATAAGTTCGCCTTTGTACTCATATCTTTTAAGTTTATTGCTTTTGTAACTGGTTACTATGTACAATAAAGTGTTTGCATACATACATACATAACTAAAAAAAATATGTTTACAATCGTGATACGAGTACATACATACCTGTAATCTGCTGTTTTCTAATGACGGGCACTTAAATTTATAATTAAAAATTTTTAAAAAGGTAATGATTTCCAAAAACTTATTGAATAAGTAGTAATGTGTGACTATTTAAGGGTATTGTGGCGACTGGTTTACCATAACAGATGTAGGATTATATTATATTACTCAGCTTAGCATTACCCTGCTTGAAGATCCCGTGACTACAAATGCTGAAAAAGCGTTTAATGATCATTACCATCCAAATATTTAGATTATGAAGATTATTTTCTTATCGTTTCCCTAAACAAATTTGGAAGGTAAGAGATACAAAAAACATGGTAATAATAAGGAGATGAATGAAAGAAACGTATCGTTTTATCACTTACCCAGAAATACCTTTTCTTAATTGTTTGACATTATTAAATATACCCAAAGGTACATTTAACATTGCAAAAAAATTACACGAATACGTACTTGCCCAGAATATACTTTGGGAATCATTGTGCGAAGGTAGTTGTCTCGGTGAAGAATACTTTTTCACATGTTTAACCAATTTTTACCCCGTTCGATCTGTAATGGTACATTGATTATTGCAGCATGTGATGCAGTTAAGTCCTCAACAGCTACCAGTAGATAGCTGTTGCTGGAAGGGAAAAAATATTTTCTGTGGACTAAAATGTATTCGTTCTCTTTATTACTTAACCGTTTAAAGAAACAAAGGATTTAAACCAATCAACAAAAAGTATTTAATGAGTCTATTGAGATTATCATTTTATAGTCCCTTTCAAAAGTTTGTTGGTAAAACTTTTATGAATTATTAACATGTGTCGAACATAGAAGTAATTAAATTTTAGTTAAATGAACCATTATAAGTGGTATAACGTATATCGTTGTGTATTATCCTATATTATGTGTCTCTGTTTACTTTTTACATAACTGAATGGCAGGAAATGGTGGAGCGACGCTTGACTGTAGCAACAGAACCCTTATTAGATGACTTTGTGCTACAACATAATATTGTGTTAAAAGTACTATCTGCCAAGCTAGACAGTAAGGTCGCATTTAATAGAAATTATCATATACACCCTATTTAATAGTGGAAGGAGTAACAGAGATAAATAATATATTTAAAAGTCAAAGTCTAAATAGTCAACTGTAACATGACCTAACTGCGTACTTTGTTTACATTATCCAGCTATATCGTGTACGCTACATTCGACCTGCTACTAGACTGTTCTGTTTTAAATAATAAATTAGTTTTAAACACGTGGTAGTCAAAATCGGCTTACGTGGAACAATAGAAGCATGCCCCACTCCACGGGTGACCCATTGCACGGCGCTCGGCCTCTCCGGCCCAGCAGCTCCGGCCCAGCAGCCGAGAAGGAACACGTTAGGAGTAATATGCTCATCAATTCATCGTTCATGTACAAAAGCTTAGGGTAATATTTTCAATTTTGTTATTGCCCTAGAGTGTGTAGCACATAATTATTCGCTGACAAAGTTACATTTGCAAACTAATGTCATTTAAAATCTAAATCACAAATAGATTATTATAATTATTATCGTATGGCAAAAGGACAGATATGGAAAAATCTCAAATTCACATTTAAAGCCAGGCCCCTGGAAGACCTGATCAAACTGAACGAAGAAGCGATTAAGAGGATTAATTCTTTAAATCACAAATAGATGCGTATTAGTCGGTATCAAATAGTTTATAGATGTGTTGCGATATATTTGGCGCTTTGGATGTTACACACTGTTTGATGCCGACTGTGCATATATGATGCAAGGCTTAAGTATCAGACAGCTCCACATTTGCCAAAAGGAAATTATAGGTATATCTTTAATTTCTTAATCTAGATCTACCAGTGCTTCGAAATAAGGCCTACTGAAGAGAAAAAAACGCTGCAAGAAAACGTAAATAGGTAAAACGTAATAATTATACGCGATATAATTCGTTCGCCTTATTTATACCATTATTTTCTGTATCCGCGATCGTGTATATTTTCTCATTTGAGTTCCTAACGTTTCGGAAGCTTTACACTAGGATTCATGTTCACGAGGTAGACTGAGGAAATATTTATTTTGTATACAAGGGCGAAAAGCTGTATTTTACCCGCGAGTGTGGAATTGAAACAAGAGCAAGCAAAAGGAATCTACTATTGAACCACGAGCGAAGTAAGTGGTTCTAAAATAGAATTCTGAGCGTAGCGAGTGTTTCAACACATGAGAAGTAAAATACAATTGCACTCGTGTGTAACACAAAACTTCACCTCAGTATAGCGACGAACGTACAACATGCAAAATAAACAGCTCATAAAAATAAGTCTTAATTTGTACACGTTATAATATAATCACCATCACGTTAGTTAGGATCATCATCAATGAAAAGTTTTTAAGTAAAATTTTGTTGACAATTTTGACATTTCTGACGATGCGTTTTGTAATTGGACTGACTCAATTTTTGCGTTCAGAATTATATTCAACATCATTACAAACAAACAAATGTGTCCTATTTAATTTTAAGTTTTATAACTTAACATCATTAAATAAAGCTAGATACCAATTTTTATTAAATTCTCGAAGCATTTATTTAATGATAATTAATATCGAATGAACCATTATTATGAGCATTTTACGTTTTGTTATTTGTCAAAAGCTACTTAAACACGCTCCAAGGTCAAATTACTTTCCCCACTAGTGGTAAAATGAGTTTTTACCCTCTTGTCTTTAAGGATAAAAGAAGTGAGGGGAAATATATATTTTTCACCCCACTCGCTCGGAAAAGTTCTATTTACAGCACCAAATCTGCGTGCAAAAGTGCATTTTCCACGCTAGAGTGGAAAATCATTTGAAGTTAGAATTTATATTTTTTCTCAAAACCGACCTGCACAAAGATCAAAGTTAGATGGGAGTGCGATGAGGTCGTATATAAATTCAAACAGTTGATCGATTAATCATCTCGAACGTTATTTTACTTACTGCAAATATTTATTGTTTATGAATATAGTTTTTTTTAATATGCACACGACTGATTGTTTTCATTATTAAGTACGACTACAATTTTCCATCCAGGAAAAAATGAATGAAAAGAGGTTGACAGTGTTGGCTTATAAAAAAAAACACATAATGGATATAAAAAAAAAACAATTTACGATGATGAGGTTTTCGCGGAAAAGGGTTTTAAGCAGCGTTTAGTTCATAATTAAACCGTATATAATAGCAAAAAGAAGTCAAGATAAATGTTAGTTGGTATTTTGGGTTTGTATTTTTTATATTCTTTCTTTAGTAAAAGTATCAGTTATTACTTACATAATTTATGCAATAAAAAATCTTTTAATACTAAAAATTTGATTCCTATGATAAGGCCCTGTAAATAACTAATCAAAATACCGTGTTAAAAAAAAGTGAGATCGAAACTAAAGCGGGCTTAGTATATTATTCTATATATTTTTTACCCCTCGGTGCGCGAAACCGACTTGCACCTGGCCGGTATTTTAATAACTATTTTTCTCAAGTTTACTTAGTTTGGATCACATTGTGTTTGAAGAAATGTAAGACAGGCATATGCAATGACAATTCGGCACTGTTTTCGTGAAGCGTTAACACATTACAGTCACACGAAAACTAAGGTCAAAAATTATTTGTTTTTCAAATGGTATAATTTGCAATATTGCTAGCTGTTCCGTTTTGTTCACTTTTTTATATAGCTATCGTCTGATTATGTTCGTTTTCCCATAACGTCAGCTTTTTTTAAGATCAATTTTCTAACTGTAAAATGCTTCATTACTTGCATACTTACTCTTTGATAAATGTATGTATATCCGTACCAGGAGAAGTGTGTGTTCCTATTTGAATTTTGGGCCGCCCGGCTTGTGTAACGTATTTTATCTTTATAATGGGGATATAGTAGGTAAAATTTTTAAATTATCACGGCATTTAGCTAATAATAAAATGTTTTCTAAACATTGTTAAATAGATTTTAGGAATGTGATATTTTCATTGATTTTTGAAACTTTGCGAATAACCACACTCTGAAACCGAACATTATACTAAAACTAAATTCTTGGCGACAATTTGGCCTGAAATATCCGTTTTCCTAAAATGTATTTTTTGCAAAATGCCTGCTTTTCAGAATGTCAGCACGTCTTTTGCATAATGTCAGCTTCTCAAAATGTCAGCTATTTAAAATTGCCCGTCTCCAAGAATAACAGTTTTTGTATAATGTGCGCTTTTCAGAAAGTGCTTATTGTCGAAATGTCTGCAACCACAAAATATCCGCCGTCTTATAACGTTGGCATTCCAGAGAAGTCTTATTTCCAAAATGTCTCCAATCGCGGTCTTCAAATTTCATCTACATCGGTTCAGCGGTTTAGCCGTGAAAGAGTAACAGATGGACAGACTGAGTTACTTTCGCATTTATTAGCATTGATTTTAGTACAAAACTAAACTACGAAAATCCCTTCGTTCGGGTGCGAAACCGGTTGAGAACGAAGAATATTTTGTTCTTATACGAAACTGGTTACGAACGTACCTAAGTAAGCAAGCAATTAAGCCTTTTACATTTAGAACATTGATTTGAAAATAAAGCAGACTATATGGGAAAACAAACATAATGAGTCAACAGCCTATTTAAAAGAGTGATCATTATGGTAATGCTGATGTTAGGCACATACTGAAATTATAGAAATATAAACATTATGAATAGAAGACCTTCTAAGACTACACACATTGTACATTTTAGGAAAACAGATATTTCAGGCCTGAGCCGACAGTTATAAGAAGCTGCTATTTTGAGAAGCTGACATTATGCGAAAGTCATGTTGACGTTATGGAAAGTACATATTTAGGAAAAAACATTTTGCAAAAACGGACATTTCAGTCCAGAGCCCTTTCAGTTCAGTCGCAAGATTTGGCATATTTATTTAGACATAACGTTTATGGCACCTCTCCAAGTTATTAGACTGATTAGGTTCTCGTGTTTAGCTAAATTTACCATTTGGCTTGTGTCTCACATGAAAACGATTTGATATGTAACGTATGTTTGGATCTAGTTTATTTTTTATTATAGGGTTCACTTATCAAGATCTCAGCTATCCGGTTTATATTATGTATTACTTAGGAGCAGGTCACTTAGTTAAGGTTTAGGTGAACAAAACGAACATAGATGATTTCACTTTGAGTAAGAGACAAAGAAAGTTACAGGGCGGTGTTCTTATCCCAAAAATTATTAATATTTATAGCTCTAGTTTTACTTGACTACGGCAGTGTTAAAAAATGGGATAAATTAGTGTAAAATTATGCTTATAAATGGATGTCACCGCGAATATTCAAAAATATTATGCACGTGCCAGTGTCCTGTAGTTGTTGTGTTGTTGTGTCTTATTGACAATGTTATCTGCGTCAGTTAAATTTTGTTATTAAATTACATCTTTCCATCGGGTTCATGGTTACATATATATTTAAACCAAACATAACACACAAGTAGTGTTTTTTTCATTAAACAATAAAACATTTGCCCTTTGTTAGTAACTGTAATTGTATAATTTAATGAAAAAAAATATTTACTGCCGCACTGCTTGCGAAGGTATATTAATATTCTCGAATGAATGCTTTTTGTGACATGCTTCAAAATAACAGTTTAGTTAAACACGTTTGTCATCCGTTTAAGTGTACCGTTATTTTATAAGAAGAAGAGGATTGATATTAGATAACTCATCTGCCTGCTTTTACTTATCCGCCTGCCTCAGCCTTGCTGCTTATTATGTAAATTGGGGAGAATTTGATCAACCATAACTAATACGTGCATTCGAGTATTGAAGCACTATATTCTTGCCACTTTAATAACATAGCAACAAGATAAGGTAATTTTTTAAAATGACAACAGCACGTAATTATTAATTAATTTAATAAACCGGCCAAGAGCATGTCGGACCATACTCAGTGTAGGATTCCCTAACCGCTACAACAAAGAAATGTACTACAAATGAAAAAATGCGACGTGAAAAAGTGCACCAGCAAAAAGTGTATTTTCATGGCACTTACTTCCTTTTGTTGAGAAACGTAGTTTTTGTACATAAACTCAAAAACGGTATATAATATATATCCGACCATGTAAAAATTAATTAATTGTCGTTGAAAGTATTTATAAAGAGTGTCCGGTAAAATTATTTTTTAGGACATACGGTTCAATAAATGAAGGGGGGGGGGGGGGGGGGGGGGGGCACAATGTATGATTCTTAGGAACGATCATTTCCAAAAAAAATAAATTGAAATATGTTGCACGAGTTGATTGATTGCTGAAAAAAACTCAGCTTCTTTTACAAGTAGTTATAGTATGGATTGCCCCCTCTAATAAAATATTTTTGTTATTTAATTACCAAACTTGGTAATGGCTTATACAAGATATCTGTGCTGCAAATTCCGTTGTATCTTTTGAGAAAAATGATTGTGACATACGGGCAGACTGGCGAACATAACGAAACTATAAGGCTTCCGTTTTTGCCATTTTGGTCACGGGAGCCTAAAAAGCAAAACCTAATATCAAGCACTTCAATCAAACTTATGAAGTTAAATGTATTGATCGGGAACCGCAGGAAATAACTTTGCTTCATGATTATTTAATAATGTCGGAAACTATATAGATAACCAACTATACCAGTCCAGAAAGCTACACAATAGTCTCAATAACCCAATATTTATTTTGGGAATCAGACAAAATGCGCGCATATTTTGAATAATTCTCGATTAGTCCGTTCAAAAATATTTTCACTAAACTCTATTACCCTTCAGTAAAGTTGACAGGAGATATTTTTGAACGGACTATCATGTGTATATGTTTTATGCATTTGACTGTACGTATAGTTCGATTTACCGATGTGGATATTTGTAATAGTTAGCTACGAGTATACTGTTATAAATTTGTAAAACTGCAATAATTGTACTTTGAAATTATTTAAATAAAAATATGCAAAATAAAGTATTTAAAGTGCAACCGAAAAATATTTTACTTCGTATTTTTGGTATGTTGGTATGCAGTTTTCTATTTCATCCATCCACAGTTTGTTATAGGATATTCTTTATCCAACTACACTGAAGCAAAAAACGATGGTTATTTAATTTTTTTTTGCGTATGATTTTGCAGGCACATTATTTTAAGTGAAATTTATAGATATTTTGAGACCCTGGTGGGTCGAACATAGAAGTTTTTATTAAGGAAGTCGTCCCTTAAGGGAGTGAAAACATGGATGGTAATTTATAAACGGAATCAATAATTAAAATATAGGCTACTAGCTTCTGCCCGCGACTTCGTCCGCCTTAAATTCGTTTATCGCGAATAAGGGTATATTTCCGGGATAAAAATTTGCCTATGTTCTTTCCCGGTACCCAAACTGTCTCCATACCAAATTTTATCCAAATCAGTTCAGCCGTTTAAGCGTGAAGAGGTAACAGACAGACAGACAGACAGACAGACACACTTTCGCATTTATAATATTAGTATGGATAAGGTTGACGTGCTAATAAATGTAATTGTCAGGACAGTGTGATAAGCTTCACGTTAATATTTGAAAACCAATGTCTTTTTGCAAAACGATACGTTAGCAATTACACTTTGACAAAATTATCTGTGGATGGTATTCATTTTGGTCCTAATTCTAAATGGTCAATTTAAGTAGACGATTTTCCATTTGCACCGAATTACAGTAAATCGTTGTACGTACTTTTTTGTTTATAATTTTTAACGCGAAAACATCTCATATGTATCAGAGATCACAGCACCATCTTGCTCGTAAGCTTGACACTACTGAAATGGCAGGTCAGCTTGAAGAATACTGCGTAAAGCGCATGCATTCTAGGAGTGGTGCTATAAGTTACTAAACCTTTTAAAAATTAATGGTACATAGGTCGTGAGTAACGTATTGTTACCGAAGGTAGAGGATTAATTCGTTGTGAAAACACTAGCGGTTCGATGGTCTAATGGTTTCAAAGCGCTGTTCCGGTATAATAGAAACGCTGGTTCGATTCCGGCTTAGACTGCAGTGGATCGCAATTATTTTTTCTTTCTACTTAGATTTTTCTATCAATATTATTAATATTTTGTAAATATTTAAAATGTCTACTTATTATATACAGTTTAAGGTTAAATACATGTGACATTCAGAGGAGACTTGGTAAAAGGGCACCCTTTGGATTCGAAACCCTAATAAGTATAACACATTCAGTACGTGATTTGGTTGGTATCCTAACAGTTTTAATGTTATTTCTGAAAATTCGCAGAAAATATCTATGAACACTTTATTTTTACGCTTATAATGATTTTAAATTTATCAGAAACAAAGGCGATTTGACCAAACAGCAGTATGATGTCAGGAAACTATTTATATTTTAAGAGCGGAGTTTCTGAGCTCATAAACAGGAGTTGATTTGATAAGTCAAGTATCCATTTACCATGTCCATGTAGTACCCAACCCAATTATCTTCTACTCGAAACCAGCTATGTCGATAGCTCAAATTGAATATGCTCAAGGTGAGCTTTAACGGCGAGCATTGAGCTAGCAGGGAGGGAAACCTGTAAATTATGATCGCACAGTAAGCTCGCTGTATGCTAATGGACATACGTACTCTGAACAGCTCAACTAATAGAAATTAACGGAAAATGATGAATATTGCGGCCTCATGTAAAACGATATTGGCACTACCTGCCTCATTGAATCTCTTTGTCCATTCATCACTTAATTTAGACGCGTGCCGTATCGGTTAAATATGTTCCACACCTATTTCTGTATTACAAATCCGTTAACTATATTTTTATAAAGTTGTAAAAGTAAACGTATGTACATTAAATATATCTTCAAAAAAATTAGTGAGACGGACTATTTGAAAGTCCCTGAATCGATTTATTCTTCCCAGTTTTCCAAAGACAGACATGAAGGCTTGTAATGACAGAAATTAAACTCACAACTTTAATTTATCTAATCGTCAAGAGGGAAATCTAACATAGTTAGGTACTTAAAGGTACTTTAGTATTTATGTTTTGTGTAGGTACGTGCAGCATAACTAGCCTCTTAAAATGATACACTTGCTTTATCCGATAAATGCGACTCTGCGCGAGTGTGCGTTTGTTAAAAGCGAATTATTTAGGTACTTGTTGTTAGAGAGGAAGGGATCAGTTATCAATGTTGTTTTTAATTTAATCCTTATTCATAAGAGCTTTTTCGTATTTTTGGTAAATTAAACGGATATTTGAATTTGTATTTCTTAGAAACAGAAAAGATATTCCATATTCTGATTAGTTCATTTCATCGATAATAATGAAAAAGTATAAGAAACAATGAGAACATTCTGATTAGTTATTTGCATAAGTCAGTTTCTTGTTTAGTTTGTCTACTACTTCAGTGCTACTCGAATTTGAGTAGTAATGAATATTTTAACTAAATTTACCCGATTACCAACATTAGTTTTCTGAAGAGAGCGCGCAGTCATAAGCAGTCATAAGTAGTAGTGAGCCATTGAAACATTATGATTTCATATGAAAACCTACTTATTCAATTTTTTTTTCATAATTAGAATATATCCTTTTTTTATAATGCTACTGCAAATTTTCGTTGTTTTTTACTTATACATGTGTTCATTATTCTTATTTATACTATTGTTTTCAACAATACCCCCTTGAAAACACAAGGATTTCCTTATTATTGCTGAATTATTAATATAATGCATCGTAAATATCAATTAAGTTGGTATTTGTAGCGCCATAATTCAGTAAAAAAATCGAAACTTATTGAAAAAAAATATTGTTTGTTACAATTATTCAATAGCTTTATAAATACTCGGCTGCACGCGCGGGACATGCGCTCAGAACCGCGCGAGCGTGTTTCGAGATCAGGCTCTAAACATGTAATAGGTTTATCCACCGTTCTACCGGAGGGAAGGAAATAGGTTTATCTGTATCTATTTTTTTTTATACATACAGTGAAGCAGAGACGTCGAAAGTCTGAACAATGAAGATAAGAACAAAAAACCGGTCAAGAGCATGTCGGACCATGCTCAGTGTAGGGTTCCGCAGCCGTTCATACAAAAAGATGTACTATATAGATGAAAAAATACGATATGAAAAATTGCACTAGCGTATCTCCACGGCACTTACGTCATTTTACTCAGAAGCGCAGTTTTTTGCCATGCAATAACTCAAAAACGGTATATTCGATCATGTTGAAAACAATTTTCGTTGAAAATATTTATTTAGAGATCGTTGTAATTTTTTTAATTTTCTTTTCGACATACCGTTTAGAAAATAGACGGAGGGGGGCGGGAAGCGGGGGGGGGACAATATACGCTACTTTCGGAGCGATTATTTTCGAAAATATTTACTAAATCAAAAAAGTTTTTAAAAACTTCATAGTCCTTTTAAAAAAAATGACGAAATATTTGCAACACATTGATATTTGCTGAATTTGTTTATTTTTATTTTCGGTTACATGTATGGGGTACCTACTACATTTTTTTTTTTATTTAACTATCAAACTAATTAGCAGTTTATACATATAAGACACCTTTACTTCAAATTTCATTAATATACATCGTGTAGTTTCTGAGTAAAATGCCTGTGCACACAGACGGACGGACGGACATGACGAAACTATAAGGGTTCCGTTTTTGCCATTTTGGCTACAAAACCCAAAAAAACGATTTGGGAAAACTTGGGATCGATAACAGAATACATTTTGACGATTTAGAAATTTTAGTCTGGCTGTTTGTCTACATGTTTGTTTATTTGGGCGTGCATCTCGTGATAACGGCTGAATAGATTTTGATGCAAGCTTCACTAAGGCGTTAACAACTTCATTAGCAATTATACTTCATTAGCTTCATTAGCTAAAGGCTATTGAAAATATAGAATTTTAAATTCAAAGGAGTAAAACGGGATGTAGACCACTTCTTGAATACACGAGTAAAGACCTAAAAATTGGTAGAGCAGTTTCCTTATATACACTTATATAAGTAAACTGCTCAGTGTTGAAAACAAAGTTTTTTACTTTACTCCCTAAGGGGACTCAATTGGGGCTTAAAGTAATTATTGTTAGAAAAGGACGACGGATGTCACTGATAAAACTGCAGATTTAAAGAAAACATGAATTAATCTTTATATGGTGCCCGTATCCAGCTTGTCAATGGGAAGTCTAGTGATATATTAATACCCAAGTAGCAAATTTGTTTTTAATTCTAGGAGCATGTAGGTACTTTCAGATTCTGTAGAACTCCTGAAAACGATTATAAATCCGCATTTGGGTGCTGTTCAGTTAATAGAACTAAATCATCTTATAGTCATATTATTACAGTCCCGTATACTGCAATTTTACTTATACTCGTATAATGCACTTACAGGATTACGTGCTCTTAAGAGTATCCAATAAATGTACTAGACAAGCTCAATAAGTCCCATAGGAATCAATTGCATGCTGTTACTGGAGTAATCGATCTTATAATGGCCACCAACTTACGAGTATCTATCAGGAATGTAGAGATTCGTGCCATAATAAAAATAAAAAAATTGAAATAGTAAGTAACTCTGCCCACTCTAATTCACGCTAGTGTAGAGAATAATAACTTTAAAAAAATAGGAGTATAGGCCTAACGCATAACTGAGTATGTTCCTGAGGTATGGGAACGGTACCGGAGGGGTGTGTTCACGGAACATCAAACGACGCTTAACTTCAGTCGGGCGTCAGGCTTGTATAGCGAGACAGTCTTGGCAGATCTTGTTCTTGTCACGTCACTTGTCACCCCTCCCGTACCGCTTCTATACCTCAGGAATTGACTCAGTTAAGCGTAAGAACTGTAATTATATTTGTAAACTAAAAAATACAAACCAACATATATTAGGGCCTCTTTCTAAAAATCAAGTATCAAATAGATTCGATTTTATCAAATTAATTAGTTTCTGGACACATACTAGTAGCCAATATAATTATTTATAATTATCAGATCGCCGATCGCACTATAACAGTTTTCAAAGAATTTTTATAATTCTATTTACATAGGGTGAGTGCAATTATTTGACATAATTTGCCACCTCATTATTGACCAATCTATTATCACAAGTGTAAAGCTGTTACAAACATACATTTTGTTATGTAATGAGTGGCAATCGGGTAGACGAGCCACCTTGATGTAAAGTAGTCATCTTCGCCTATGGATATGTGCAATACCCCGGAGGGTTCGCCCATACTTTGCCAACCTTTAAGTGCCCTGTTAACTCGATTCTTGAAGAATCCCATGTCATAGCGTTCTGGAAATGTTATAGCCTCGTGGTTAAAATGAGCCTGATGCCCGTTTAGTTTTGGGATGCCAAGCATCCAGATAGTAGGGAAGTACTTTGTTTCTGAGGCGGGAGGTGCAATGATAGAAACGTGACCCTACCTATATTAATTAGACGATATGCTGCTTTAATGGTAGTAATCTAGTAGAAGCAACTATAAACTCAGATTAATCCTATTGAATTCTTAACTTAGAGCGAGTAGTTTCTCGTTGACATCACAAACATTTACAAATGCCGATTATAATAATTTTTAAAATAGACAATGCTTTTAAAGGTCATCTTTACATGGCGGCAAGGTTATTAGCAGCTGCCCTCACTGACTCATTTAAATTGACCACCCTGTATTTTTTTTGTTCTCATTATGAATACGGTTTCATGAGCCTATTTCAATTTCAATTATGACTTTCAGAAAATATAGCTAATCAAAAGAATTGTATGTCCTAAAAAACCTTGAGACTTCTTTTTTGTATCCTGAGTAATCTTTATTAAGCTTTCTGAATACAAAAAACTAACGTATTCCTGATCGCTTTCAGTGAAGATGTAGTGTGCTGAAGAGAGTTGACTGGCGGGCCGCCATTCAGTCTGGGCGCGGCGGCGCCGCACAGTCTCCGCCACTGTTCGGTTTTGCTACTCGAGTCCGAATCCTCCACAACTTGGTCGATATTAGCGGCATACTTATATACCATGAATCACAAATGATTACATTCCAACTATGACATACAATGGATAATACGTATTTAAATGAGGTGGATTCAATGCGATCCCGACAAGAAAAGGTTATAACACGACACATTTGGCTCAGTTGGTTGCACAACAGCCTACAAAGCGGCCGGTCCCGGGTTTCAATCCCGGCCAGGGTACATTGTCTGATGAGCACAAGTGGATAGCGGCCATAGAAAAAAGCCTAGGTCTTGGATATTTTTTATATATTTAAATACTAGCTTCTGCCCGCGACTTCGTCCGCCTTAAATTTGTTTACCGCGGATAAGCGTATATTTCTGGGATAAGAAGTAGCCTCAAACCCGGGACTCAAACTATCTCCATACCAAGTTTAAGCGTGACGAGGTACCAGACAGACAGACACACTTTCGCATTTATAATATGCGTATGGATTTGGCAAAAAGGTATTAATTTTAGCGCCACCTTTAGTTTAGGAAGGTACTCGATACTCGTGGGCTCGTAACACATGTTTGAGAGAAGTTTGCACCTCCTTCCTAAGTAGCGCAATAAGATTCAGGTGCAAACTTAACTCAATCAAATGTAGTGGCTACCCCCCCTTTTAAGGGTAAATTTTTTATAGCCTATAACCTGGCCGGGGCTTTTTTCGACCGCTCAGTAAAGTTTGCATTGAAATCTGTTCAGCTGTTTTCACGTGATGCACGTACAAATAAAGAGACAAACAGATAAAACAGATAAATAGACAAACAGACAAAAATCCTAAAAACTGTTGGAACGTGTTCTGTTATCGATTTTAAGTATCCCCGGCCAATTTTTTTTCGAATATCTTCCATGTACAGACTTTCGACCCTCTTCAGCTTAATTATATGTATATTAAGAACCACGGCGGCGAGCCTTTAGTTATTATCTACGTACATATATATTTAGTCATATAATTCGTATTTTTGTTGAATAAAGAACTTTATTTACTTCAGGTTTTGCACCGACTTTAAAAGGTGATTCAAATGTGATCCGTACCGTACATAAAAGATTATTTTTGGCTTATTAGTTTATTTTGAAGTAGGTTATTTTTTCATTTTAAAAAGAAATATTTTTTGCTTTTGCGTGATGGATTTTAGTAGTGATTTAAAGTATTTTGTAGAGCCCAGAATGGGAAGATTGAGGAGGCACTTTACACGCATCTCGAGTCTTTGGAAGTAAGAAATGTAAAAGTTGGTTAGTTCATTGTACCTTCCATCATCAGCTCAGCATGAAATGATGATAACCAGAGGACAATAACTGATAACTTTAGAAAAATATATACAAAAAATTGTTAGTGCCTATAATATTTGAGGGTTTCTCTCGATTTCCCTGGTATTCCATCATCTGATCCTGACTTGGTGATAAGGACACTACTTCAGGGACACACTATAAAGAATATGACTAACAGTCTTAACGTATCTACCTATAATAGATGATTTTTTTTATGAATTATGCTCTAACTCTTAACTATTAAGGAGTTGTACCTTCCGTTATCAGCTCAGCATGATGAGATGATGACTATCATATGCAAATACTTAAATAGCTTAACAAAATATATGAAAAACGTTATAACTGCCTATAAAATTTGAGGATTGCCCTCGATTTCCCTGGGATCCCATCATCAGATCCCAACTTGGTGGCAATGGGACCATCTTCAAATAAATAAAAGAATTTTAAAAATCGGTCTACAATTGGTGGAGTAAGGTGAACATACAAAACAAAAAAAAATCAAACTATCGAATATATAACCTCATCCTTTTTTGGAAGTCGGTTTATTAGATTTCAATCAATTAAATTACACTGGTCCCTGCACTAGGCATCGCCTGTGTCGCAGGAAACCAGAAACAGAGGGGTTACTCCGAAACTCGAAATTCCAAGTTCGTAACGTGCCGTCCCTCTCGCTCGCATGGTAAGCGTATCTCATATCGTACTCTAGTACTCATAACACAAGCCTGTTTGAGCTTACCATGGGACTAAATAGTTCGATAAGTGTAAAAATTGACCCGTAATATATATTTAAATGACAAATGTGTCTTTGTGTGCATGTTTTACCATACAAAATAATCTAATATTTTCTTTGAAACTTTCAAAACATCATTTATACGCGTATTTGTAGTTATGAAGAATACGGTGTTTATGTATAAGCATGAAAAACTAATATATGTAACAAGACCCACATAGTTAGCCAAAATTATTCACAAAAGCTATTGATTTAACATAGGTAAACACACTCAATAATGATTTGGTGATATATAAAAATAAATAACGAATTAATGTGTGGGAAATCTAGTAAGGCAATCGCCTTTTAATCAATAAACGATTTAAGTGCCATCTAAGTCTAAGTAATATTTAACCTCGTAAATTCGAAGCACTAACGAGGATACGCGTAGCGTAGCGACTAATATTATCCTAATAGTGATGGGAAAACGTTAAAAGGCTTCTAGTTACACAGTTAAACTACGCGGGGGAGGGCTAAAATTAATTACACTAATGTTATTAATGGGTGGTAACATCAGTCATAGTTCTTAGTTTATCGTCACGCAATATACGGTGGTGTTTTAACAGCTCATGGGTTGTATGCAGCGCACTGGCCTCTTGACAAAAAGCATTATTGTTTAGACAAGGACATCGTTCTAGGCGGAAATTTACTATTTTACTATATGTTACCATCATATCTGCGTTGATCACTGATTACTCATCAATATCAACGTCTTCCAAAACCTGCGACACCCTCCCCCTCTCTCCCCGACGTGACGATTTCCTATTATAATACAAGAAACTAACTTCTGCCCGTGACTGGCCGCCATAGATTCGTTAATGAATTATGTTATGGAAAATGGGTCTATTTTTACGACTAAAAGGAGCCTATCTATGTCTTCTCCTAGGGTTTAAGCTTTCTATATGCGAAATTTCATCGTAATCAGTTCAGCAGTTTAGCCTTGAAGAAGTAACTGGCAGACGTAGTAACAGTATGCATTACTTTTATTCCTGACTCTCTGTTGCCCGCCACTTCGTCCGCGTAGATGCAATGATTGATTTGATTTATTTATTACATGAGAAAATAACAGTATAAATTTCCATTAGTCAAAGTTATAAGTATTTACATCATGATCGTCGTATACAATAATATAAAGTAAAATTGAATTAAATGTTACAATGTCAAACACAAAAGTAAATAATAAACGTAATAATTAATCTTATCTCCCAATAAGGATCGTCATCACAACATCAGAAAAAGAAATAATAATAATAAAACGCTTAAATGAAACAATATCAAAATAAATGTGTAAGCCTATGAGTTATTATATATTTTATTTTATCTCATTTCATTTCATTTTTTTATTTTATAATTAAAAACTTTCACATTTATAATATTGTTAGGATTTTATATGTTTAACGTTACAACAAGCGAAACCCAACAGCCCCCCGCCCTCCTCCGGTGACATGATTCTGTGTACATAACGTTAGGGTTTTTGGTGTGGGATAGGGTTTCTTTTAAATAATGCTTTAAGAAATATAAGTGAAAAACTGACAAAAGTTAGTTCGATTTTTTGCTTTGGTCCCCTTCTACCAAGTTAGCACAGGGTTCTCGAGGTCGAAATCTTAGGATTCCTAGTGTATCCCCATAAAGCCTTTAAAATTGCAATACTTTTCAGGTATCTAAAAGTATACAACTGCTGGATTAGAATCTCGTAACAAGAAATTAAGCGCCAAGAGTAATTAAAGCTGGACGCGTTCTTCTGTGATACAGGTGGACACTTGAGATACGGGAGAAGTGGCATGAAGGAGCCAGGTTTTGAAAGAACCACTTGCATTATTTCAATAGTTTTGGAACTAATTTTGCATGACTTTTTATTTTTACGTGGCTACACTGATTTCCCACCAACCACAAACGTTTGACTGTTCACCGAAATCAACGGTCGACAGTAGATCGAATCAAAGTTTTAAGCATCAAAATGTACATTATTTTGCTTCATTCGTTTTGTTATTTTTAGCATTGTACTATATAAAACCTGGGTAAATGGATCGAAGAATTGGTGTTTGCATGTATTTGGCCTTTTATTTACGTAAAAACTAAACCACAAAAGTTTTGACATCGTTGTTATTTAGAAGTATATATATTTCAAGAATAACTTATACAAGATATATACTTTTCAAGAATAAGTTATGAAAGAGCCAGGTGAAAGGCCTTGAAAGAGCTTAAGAAAGTCAATGCATTTTTTGTTAGAAAGAACATATGGTGTTTTTATTTTTCGTGATTATTATATTACTTATTACATTGCTAGTAAGGTTAAAAATGATCTGCTTAAAAATCTATGACTCGAGTATAAATTTGGTAAATTTAAAGCAAATGTTACTAAATTACTTAAATTTTTTAAGGTTAAGTCAATTTGTTCAAGATGTAATTTTTTACTAAAAAGTTGTTGTTGTGTTTTTAATGTATTATAACAATTTTTATAGTGTATAATTTACACTCTTAACTATAGTACTCTGTCGTAACTTTGGGTGGCTCCTTTAACAGTTATGAAAGAGCCAAAAGGCACGTGTTTTTAAAATTCACATATCTCTAATTTTTATATTGATTTTCCCATTTTTTCGTATGACATTACATAGTTAATTAAATTTAGAAGACAAATCTCATTGTTTATTTTATTCGATCAGACATTTTTTTCTTCGTTTAGTAAACTGGCTCCTTCATGGCACTTCTCCCCTACTTATTCGTAATTTTATTTGTAGCAAAGTATTTATTCACTTATGTATATAAATAATGTGCTACCACAAATAAAATATTAGCATTCAAGTCCGAGTTTACCATACTTTATAAGTATGATAAACACGATCTAGAATCAATGGTCCCGTGCTCATAAAATTACTCAACTAAATATATCCAGAGACAGCGGAATATTGGGAGCAAAATGTAGGTATTTCCAATATCGATCAACTCACTTATCGATGCTTTGCTCCGATACTAGTGCTTACTCCGAATTTTGTTTTTAAAATATTAATTTTATTGAAAGTATCAAAATGAAACAAATCATACCGTAATTATTTTATTTATTGTATTTTAAAAGCATTTTTGAAATAATCATCGTGATTTTCATCAGTGTATATAGAATCAACATCCGTGATCTTTACCTAGATATTATCCTTATAACTAGTAGAGGAAAAAGCATCGATAAGCGAGTTTATTAATATAGGAATTTCCCATATTTCGCGCCCAATATTTCGAGGTCTTAATATATTTTTAACACTCTTGCTTGATATTGTTACATAAATGATTTTAGTGTCTCAGAGGAAATTTATAATTTTAGATTATATAGTACCTACAAAGAAACTAAGGTTATGAAATTTGTAAATATTGTTGACTCGGTTACTTATTAATATTTTGTCCAAACTATTTTTAACACTCCTCCGAATAGTTCTTTTTTTATAAAGAATATTATGGTTATGCAAGCACAATTGATCATGTATAATTTAATGAAATATTAACAGCCCAAAATAGTAACAATGTTGTGTGTGCATGTGATAGTGATAAGTCGATAATCAGGATTGCTCCCGAGGACACGACGGCCCGCCAGGATGCAGATGATATTGGTTGCCGGTGGCGGGTGAGTCAAATTCTACTTAAGCATTTACTTACCTAACAACATCTACACTGTTACAAAATTATAGAATCCATATGCCTTAACGGAGTCATGATTGTGACGGAGATATGAGCTGCTTATAATGTACAGGCATAGTGTATGTTGGACGTTATCACAACGACATGTTTCAAGCAATGTAAATCTGAATCTTTGTGATCTCGTGAGGTCAAAACGGCTGTAAGGGTTTTGGCATTTTTCCATAAGCTCCCAAAAATATTAAAGTTCCCTGTCGAAGAGCATTCAATTGGAGTAAGAAAAACATCTTTCTTTATTTCATGTTATGTTAGTTGTGAAACAAGCGTATCTACCTAATTGTATAGTTGAAAGTTAAAACATGGTAGTCTATAATTAGAGTTATATCTACTTCATTTTACTAGTCATAGGTGACTTTTTAAATAGATCATAGGTGACTTTTTTAAATAGACGACTGTATCTACTTTTATTTTAATTTACTTTCTTGTAACGTCCCGCTCCAACAAGCATACCTAAACATCAAATTGAGTTGCAGAAATGCATATGCAGGAAATGCACACAGCTAGAATTTGCAGCGGTTTACGAGTAAGAATGCTCGTTAGGTAATATTTTCCTTAAATTTGCTTCTTTTCTCCAGTTCAAAGTTCCCGTTAGCGTCCGGTTAATTCAAGACGTATTTCAATATGAGCGCCCTTAGGCAGACTACGTATTTGCTAAACTCCTTCGAGTCCTGCGTAGTTGAAAGGAATTCAGCAATATATAATCCGATTTCAATATTTGGTTTCGTCGAAAGAAATACCTATGATGATTTGAGACTATTTAGATATCAAACAAACAAAAAAATAATTGCTTTTCGTACGAAAATCTTTAGAGAAAGGTTTACAATTTATAAAGCAAAGGAGTAGAAGGAGTGGGTACAATTTTGATATCTCTCCTTGGTAAGCTTCGCATAGATATTATACTTAAAATTATATTTAAGATAGGCTAAGTACGAATATTATAATAGTTAAGATTAATAAAAAAAATACTGACTGTTGAGTTTCTTTCGGCTTTCTTCTCAACAGTGGCTGCTCTTGGGAAATGTAGGTAGACTCAGACTTGTAACCTCACGGCCTCACTTACAAAATAAATCTCATTATATCATTATTATACTTTGTACAGGTATTTTATACTAACAATACCCGTTAACGGTTTTTAAGTTTCTTAAGGTGTACTTCGGTAAAAGAACTTTGATTTACATTTACATTACATTAAATAAATTTGATTAAAGACATTATTTTACCTAAATCTCGTCTATAGCTGAAAACACTCTATCTCTCATTATATGAAAACTATAATTCATTATTTAGCGTAAAATTAACGCGGATGCAGCACCAGTAATATGTAACGATTAAAACCGGGCAGGACGCCGCACATGTTTCGGTACGATGCACAACACTTGAAATATTGAATAATAACCTAATTTAATTACATTTCGATCCAAAGCCTTTAGCACACAATAGGAATAGGGATAAAGGGTTCTTATAAAGATGTATCATGGCGAAAATATACCAGAAAGAGGACTTCATGACACAGAAATTATATAGTAGGCCCGAAACTATAAGAAGAAATTCTGCCAATCTGGCATAAGTGCCAGATTGGCCGAATGCAAGTGGTTGGTAATTCACCCACTTGCATGAAATTTGGGATTTAACTGAATATATAATTAGAATAGGAATGGCGACAGGTAACTAAAGTTACCAAAAGCAAGTGAGTGGTTAAGTGAAAAACGACTTCGCTGATATAAGCCCGCTCTGTAAGGCCCCTCATTAACGAGTCGGCTTCTACCTGGGCCGGGGCCGGGCCGGCGCCGGGCCGCTGCCGGCTAAGCTTGTTTACAAGCCGGTGTCGGTAATAAACCTCCAAAGTGTCCCATATCTAACTGCATGACGACTGGACGTGGACAAGGTCTAAGAGTATGACTTGTTGAATTTTTGGGCCCAGTATCCCTTGTGTTTTCTTTCATTTAATTTGGAACGTTTAGGGACTCAAATTTGAGCTATTTTTTTATTAGTTTAGCTCGATATAAAGCCATACCAAAGTTGACGTCTGTAGTGTAGTTAAGCGTTGAGAAAATAACATGTTCATCTTTTCCATTCTTGTTTATTTTATGATTTTGTTAAATATCCTATTTTATTACACATTCCGTGAATCGTTTCCTCAAACTACAATTCTATACTGCAAAGTTTATAGTAGTATTTTCTCTGATTGAATTATGTTTAATTAAAAAAATATGATTTAAAAGTTTCCGTATGTCATATGGCGCATCCTCGATGGACATCTAATTTAGTTCATATAGATCATGTATACTTAGTTTCATGACACTCTAATTTGAAGTTAGTTTTATAAACATATTTCATTTCCACAAAAATAAGATTGATTTACCTTAAAATAGAGAACCCAAGCTTATTATGAAATAGCACCGATCTCGAACGGCGAGCGGCGTGTAATCAGCGACACACACCGCAATAACGAGCCGTAGGCTACCGTCCCATGCGCAGGTTTTGCCTCGCAGCGACCAATAAATGCATTTTCTCTGGCCAATAAGCTGGATAGTACAAATGTTCACGAAAGTAGTCGTCATCCGAAAACGCCGAGAGTATGTAGAGCCATGCCGTGTACAACGCACAGCCAAACTTTAGGCTCTACACCGTTGAAATTAGGGTAATGAAATATGAAACACATGTTCTTTTAGAGACGTAAAAAGAGATGCACTAACGAAAGGTTTTTTGAAATTCGAATTGTATACCGACAAAGTCCCAGGCAAAAGCTAATTTCGTTATATACACTAAAAGACATTTTCCAGATATCGAGTATTCGAGTAATGACATTTCGTCACTACTTTAAAAAAAACCTGTAACCAGCCTCAGGAAAAAGCGGCCAAGTGCGAGTCGGACTCTCCCATGAAGGGTTCCGCAGCCGTATATACAAAAAAGGCACTACAGATGAAAACAAATACGATATGAAAACACTAACAAAAGAGCGTATCTCCCCGGCACTTACGTCCTTTTGCTGAGAAGCGCAGTTTTTTGGCAATAACTTAAAAACAGTACGTCCGATCATGTTGAGAACAATTTTCGTTGGAAGTATTTATTAAGCTTTATATTTGTAAATTTTTTCATGTTTTATGAACATACCGTTTAGAAATTAAAGGGGGGCAGGACACAATTTTTGCTACTTTCAACAAACAATTTTTTTTAAACCTCTAATTGTTTTTAGAAGAACTGTCGAAATATGTGCCACACATTGATATTTGCTGAAAAAAATTTTTTTCAGTTTCGGTTACATGTATGGAGTGCCCCACCTAGAAATAAATATATCTTTTATTTAACTATTAAACTAAATAGCGGTTTACACACGACACCTATGCTCCAAATTTCATCCATGGACATCTTATAATTTTGAAATGCCTGTGACATACGGACGGACAGACAGACAGACAGACATGACGAATCTATAAGGGTTCCGTTTTTGCCGTTTTGGCTACGGAACCCTAAAAAGGTAGTAAGTAGGTACTAGCGTCATATAGAGTTACTACCTTTTTCGTGGGAGCAGCATGAGATTCAAGTATTTTTCAAAGTAGTGACGATTTTAGCTATGAGAATGGTGGGAACACTAGACTCTTAGCAATATTTGTACTTTGAAACTGAAAGCTTCGCGAATGGACCCGATCGAAAAATGGTATTCACGTACCTGCAATATTTTGTAACGGCGATATTAACAACTTTCCACTAACTGTCTGAGTAAAGCCACAAGCAGCAGCCAGAGAGACAAACAGACATGTCAGGACTAAGTCAGTTGTACCTATGACTTATGATAATATAGATGAAACTAAGATTAATTAATTCGGCCACAATTAAACTATAATTAAATTTGTATAAGTTAATTTCGACTCATGCGATAGATTATAATATAAATAATTAATGAACTTAAGGGTAAGCATGTAAAATAAAGTTAGGATCTGTTTGCTTAGGGGTCGTCCACAAATTACGTCACCCAAAATTCTTAAGTTTTGACTCCCCCCCCCTCCCACCCCTCATGTAACAAGACCGTCACGCTCAGCTGAACTCCCCCCCCCCCCTTCAATGCCGTTAAGTAACAAGTGCTTTGTAAAAATTTATAGGTTAATATCAAGAAAAGAAAGATAGCATGTGGTTTCAAGGAATCAAGAAATTTAATCCTTACAATCGTTATCGGCTTCGGCGACGATTACAATCTCCTGTGGCTATTTTGAACGGTATTATTTTTGGTCCAAATTCTAAATGATTAATTGAAGTTGACGAATTTCAATGTTTACCACATGACAGTAAATCTATAATATCGTGCGTGACGTAACGCAAACCTTGACACTCCGCCTCTCCCAACGTAACAGGACCGTAACGCTTGGCCAGACTCCCCCCCTCCCTCCAATTTGCATTACGTAATTTGTGGAGAACCCCTTATGGATAGGTAGTGGATGCTATGTGTACTACGGGATGGGAGCTGGGTACGGTACGACCGAATATGCGAGAACATTATGGGCATTATGTTTTGAGTGTTCTTGTTGTTCTTATTGTTCCCATTGTTGAGTGATTAAATATTGAAATAAAAAAAAAATACTTGCATCGTTATTACCTTAGTAATAATAAATTCTGATTAACTATTTTAGGACCCTGTATTGTGAACACAGATGCACGCTTAATGTAATGTAATATATATGTTTCTAACTCGAGTTTATTGGGTCAGTCTTTAAGTGTCTATACCTGCATATGATGCAGCAGTTTGTTAGTGTATTAATATGTAAATACCTTATGAATCACTCCTATTTAAAAAGTAACAATAATATCGAACATCGGTTTTGGAACGGACATGTTGACTGTGTCTGATTGTACTTTAAGCTAAAATATTATTTTTTAAGTAACCAAAGGATAACTGTCATTGGCCCTCTGTTATGTAACCAACTTTTTGTCATATGTTTATTTACGGCTGTTGTTATACTGAATATCAATAAATAAATAAAATAATTACTTACTTATTAAATCCGTACCGTTGAATGTCTGTTTCTGCCATTTACTTTTTTATTATTTATGATAGGTTTCCTAAAGAGTAATATTATGCACCAAACATACATTTCGGCCGATAGAGATTCATATTTGAAGGATACTTGCCGTGCTACTTTTATTTAGCTTGCTCAAAAAAAAAGATATTTTGAGACTCGATGCGTATGATGCAGAAAATCCTAATTCATTTTTATTTTATAAAAGTAGTAAAAATTAGTATTGGTATGTAAATAAATGTATACGCGTAATTAACAGAAGAGTATAATAAGGTCGTACTTTCTTTACAAGATTCGTTTGAGAGGAACTGCAGCCCGTGTTACGTCTTCACCGTCTATCTCCTCGGCATTTTTATTGAAAACTTCGTCTTAAGTTGTTTGCTCTTACTTCTTGCGTAACTACTAACAGACTTTTTGTTTGTTGTTGACTGTCGCGTAAGATATTAGTGGAGTTCCCTACATATTGCAGTACTTTATTCATTCCTTGCATATTTTTATAAAGGCAGCCTTAAGTCCGTAACTAGGTAATTCACGAAGCTCACAGGGTTTCTAAAGCGCCTGCTGGGAAATAGTCATAATTTGCGATATATATGGGAACCAAGGGGACTTGTAACAAAACTAAAAAGCACTTTGAAAACCGATATTTATTCATCAATATTTGTGTGAATATTTATGATATCTACGAGTATTTACTATATTGACAAATACTTACCCACGTATTACTTACTCTTCTCATCGAAGGCGTTCATAAGGCGTAATATTGCACCAGTCATCTTTGCTGCCCTTAAGTATCTATGGCAACCGTCAGTTACCATGTACACTGGACAGCATAATTGCATGGACATTTGTCAGAAAGTTTGCTTTGCAGCGAAACGAGACGCCATCTATCCGGTAACTACATTGGTTTCATAAGATCTTATTAGATGGCGTTCATAACATCACAATATAAAAAAAAATCTCGGTTGAACTTACGATTGCCAAACACACACGGCAAGTTACTCAAATATTCAATTTACATTATGGAATGTATTTTCAGTATCCAGTATTTTTGAATGCACCTTCAATTAAATATTACTCAGATTCACTGTCATAACCAAAGCCATCGATGATTTTGCTAATTCAAACACAAAATACAAAAACGCTTTTTTCCTATACCGTGTTCGAGAGGATTTGAACCCGGAACATTCGTCGTAAAAATCAACTCATTAAACCCCTTAGCCATTAAGCCATATACGACGTGGATGAAATTTATACCCGTAACTGTAAATTTATTTTAACCGTAAATTTATAACCGTTTGTAATCTCTAATCACCTACGTTTGCAAGGCATGCGTTTAGTGTTAATAGTTTTTTTTATTTTTTTTTACGGAGATTAATTAACAGCTGCCTAAATAAAACATTTTTATTTAAACAAATAAATATTTGTAATTAAGTCACATGTTGAATAGTTGTTGAATAGTGCAACAATTATATAAAAGTAACCACATAAACTTAGAGGGTAGACTTAAGATTATGAATATACTGTAATAGTTTTTATACAAAGAAAGTGTTCGTTCGATCCCTTGTGGCTGCCGTCCGTTCGCTTGTATTTTTGATTGAGTTTTAGTATTTATTTAGTTCTTTTATTTTGTAATAGTGAGTTCTCGTTGCAATATTGACTTAGCCACAATGTTACAAATAATTACTTTGCATAGTCAAGGCAAAAATTTGACAGAATTGCTACAGAAACCTGTGTAAGCGTAAGTATTATTGTTTACATTTCTTTCTAGATTTTAAATATTAGTTATATCTGTATACTAATTTAACAATGATTATACATTTATGAAATTTGTTACATAGGAAAACAGTTGTGTTATAGGTGCGACAATTCAGAGAGGAAGGATCATATAGGATCTGCACCGCCAAAGGACCGGTAGACCTCGATTTATAAGCGCACAGCGGCGTCAAAGCATGGTCCAGGAATATGAAGAAAATGGCTTTCCACCAACAACCCATTACACCCGTTTATTTAAGACAGGCGTGGACACTGTTCGCCGTGTTCTCCACACAGTGAGGGTTTACATCCTTGCAAGCATGCAGTCAAACCCTCGCTGACTCCACAGCACAAAAAAGCGACATTAAAGTTTGCTCGAGAATGCTTAAATGCCGATTGAAGTAATGTCATTTTCACTGACGAAAAAACGTTTCACTAGTCAACACGGACGTTTAAGCTTGTGGCGTTGAAATAATACGCGTTATAATAACAATCACGTAGTGCCCACTGTGCAATCTGGTCGCATTACAGTGAATATGTGGAGTTGGATGAGCGGGGCTGATCAGAGTGACCAGTCGGGATAATCGCTGATTATGTCAATGTGTATCCGGAGGAAGAATTACGCATAATTTCATTTGTGCAGGATAATTGTCTTATACATCGTTCCCAAAGTGTGAGTGAGTGTATTCGCCGGCGTTATAACATAAATATCATTTCGAGGCCTGCTAGATCACCAGATTTAAATCCCATTGAAAACCTGTGGCTATACCAATTAAGGACAGAAGTAAGTGGAGATAGGGTTACAATGATGTTTATTAGTAGTTAAACATGGCGTCATTGCGTTAAGTATATTTTATTTTTATATTTTACTATACTATGATAGTAAATAAAAACATACAACCGAATTGAGAACCCCCTCCTTTTTTTGAAGTCGGTTAAAAACGGAAATCAATCACGTATTGTTTTTTTTGCTTATACGCACTTTTGTGACAGTATTATACGATATTTTTTTCATCACTCAGTCTTAAAATTGTTAAGAAATGATAAGTTAGTAAAACAGCAAAAGGTAAATATTAAAGTGCGTTCGCCTGCAATCATAACCAGTCTCAGATTTGTAATTAATTGTATTCGCTCATAATACTGTTTTGTCGAAGGGCAGCTTCAATCCTTTTTCCAATTTTGGAAATGAATACTTAAGCTAAGCTATACTTACCCTCAACAAAATCTTAAGAAGAGATTTTACTTAAATTATATATTAATAAATTGTGTTATTAATCCTACATAAATAATAAATTGTGAACGAAATAAAGTTATTTTTTTCATTTCAAAGTTGTATTATTTGTAGTTTTAAGTATAGACTTTTATTAATTGGTTGTAATGAAAAAATAAAAACCCTACTTTTGAGGAGTGTCATTATAAGAGAACTATTTTTCTTTTACCTTACCTTTTATGAATACACACAGTCAATTGTAAATTTTCTTGTAATAACTATATAATTTAATAATACTAATATTAAATCAGTATTTCGATTGCTATAAGTGTAGGTATTCATAGTCAATATTCAGGCAAAGATCCAGGCACAAACAATGATTATTTTGTTTCAGCCTAGTCTATGTATCAATTGACTATCTCTTCATATCGTATGATATTATAATAGACTTTCATCCTTGATGACTTTCAGACAACTAGCAACGCAAGTTTTTACGGAAATTTGCATCCAAAGTAGAGTATTTTCCAAAGGAGGGTATTCTAAAGTTCCTCCTTACTTATTATATTATTTTTATTAAAGTATAGTGCCGTAATTATCACGTCATCACATATGTTATTGAAGTGTGGATGAAGTTAAGTATGTTTAAAAACCTCGTAGTTTCATGAAGAAACAAAGTGTAAATGGTGGTATATTTGCAATGAGTTCTTGTTGCAGAACAGACTCGGTTCTGTTACAATAGTAACAATACGCTTGAATGATAATTTTTAAAACAACCTTACTTAAAAAATAACATTCCGACGAATTGAGAACCTCCTCCTTTTTCTGGAAGTCTGTTAAAAAGAAGCGTGTTCCAAAAGTTAAATACAGGTGCCGTTTTAATTTCAGTGGAAGCTTTTTTTTAGTAGTGGATTATTCTATTGCAGAACAATTTTAGTGCTTGTGAGACTTACATATCAACAAACAAAGGATTAAATTGTGTTAGTTTTGATAACAACGCCATCTAGTTTATTTTTTGTAAACATCATGCCATGCTGAGAGCTACGTGCTCTCAGCATCTTAAGACAGGCAAGCGATTATTGTCTTTGCCATGTCCATGCAATTATGCTGTTGATAGTACAGTCAAGGGTATAGAGAAGTAAACACCACTAAATCTCATAAATATTTTATCTACACACCTTAAAAATTAAGAATCATTTATTTATTGGTTGATATTGGTTAGATATTATTTTAACAATAAAATAATATCTAACCAATATCAACCAAATTCAGTCTTACAGATTCGCTTTTTAGGATTCCGTAGCCAAAATAGCAAATACGGAACCCATATAGTTTCGTCATGTCCGTCCGTCCGTCCGTATGTCACAGGCATTTTACTCAAAACCTATAAGATGTATATTGATGAAATTTGAAACATAGGTGCCTTGTGTAAGCCGCTACTTAGTTTAATAGTTAATTAAAAGAAATATTTCTAGGGGGGGAGGCACTACATACATGTAGCCGAAACTGAAAAAAAAAATCAGCAAATATCAATGTGTGGTACATCATTCCATAGTTCTTCTAAAAACACTTTGAGGTTTCGAACAAAAAATTTTGATTTAGTGTATATTTTCGGAATTATTCGCTTCGAAAGTAGCAAAAGTTGTGTCCAAAAATATGAAAAAAATAACAAATATAAAACTTAATAAATACTTTCAACTAACATTGTTTTCAACATGATCGGACATACCGTTTTTAAGTTATTGCCAAAAAAATACGCTTTTCAGCAAAGTTGTTAGTGTTTCTTTTTTTCATATCGTATTTTTTTCGTCTGTAGTGCATTTTTTTGTATAAACGGCTGCGGAACCCTACATGGAGCATGGTCCTACATTTTAGCTCGTTTAGTTTTAGGCCGGTTTTTATTTTAGTTCCTATGTTTGAGTCAACAACATACCCCTATATTTTGTAAAAAACATTTTTTTTCTAATTGTGGGAAATTAACCTAAGTTAACGACATCAATTATTTAAATGCTAAAAAAGGCGAAATGAAGATTTTGCTACATTTTTATTGTATTCATATAAATGGTGATAATCTGAGTTTCCACCACGATCATGAATAACAAAATCACAGTGATTTGGCACGCTTAAACTTCATTAAAATCACTTTGAGGAATGGCCTGCCTCCTGTTTTCTGTCGAGACAAAGTGGCGTACGCTCCACACAGGCACAAAGACCCTGAAGGACCATAACTCCATGTAGCCATAGACACATCCTATCGCCTATCGGAAAATTATAAATGCCTACTTTGACCAAAAACCCTGTGCATGCTTCTGCTCGGTAGAGCCCCTCTTTGGAGCACATCCCATGCGTCCTCAATTGGATTGAGGTCTGGTGATTGAGCAGGCAGAACGTTAATTTGAACTTCGATAGAAAGCTACACCTACGAATGCGAGTTATGAGTAGCTGTTTGGGTGTCTATTGTTGTGCATTAATTGAAACGAATCACCCAACGGGCCTCGCAGACGGATGATTACGTCTGAAACAATCCTCTCCGCGTAAATCTGAGCATTGAGGTTGCCCCTGTTCCAAATGAGACTGGTTCTTCCACCAATCCAAATACTAACCCATATCATTATTGCTCCCCCTACATATGGTTGAACTTCCTGACAAGATCTCAAACTTTATTTGACGTTCATAGGTCCTCCAAACTCGAGTACGTCATGTATCCGGCCCCATAGCGAAACGAGATTCATCGGAAAAGCACACACAAGGCCACTACATTACAGTGACAAAATTGGTGTGTACATATTTTTGAAACTTTTGACGTGCATTTATCTTTACCTTTGACCGTACTATTATTGTAGGTACTGGGAATCTTTCATTATATAGTCAGTGATTTTGAACATAACTGCTATATCCATTTATATTTGTGTGACCATTCCCTTACCGTGCGATGGTACTAGGCGGCAGGCGTTCATTGCACACAGGCAATATAATTACATAAAATAATAGGGGTATTGTAAGTATAGCATACAATAAGTATGCCTTACACAGACATCGGAGCATTTAATCCAAAACAAATGACGAGTAAGTGTACAATATTGTATACTAACATGCATACATATTGTGCATTGGACATTTATTCTTAGTAGTACTAGCATTGGCATGGGCCTGGCAAGGATAAATTTACACTCAAAATTATGTTAGTTATCTAAATTTCGTGAATTTAGTGATCCACCCTCCAAACTACTTCTCCAAATTACCATTACGGACGTCAAAAATCATAATTTATCTTATAATTTTAAGTTCTCAATTTTAGAAGTAGTCGACATTATCTACATACTTAAGTCAATAGACAACAAGGCAATTCCATTTACGAAGCTGTTATACGAGTACAGAGTATTTTTGCCACTCATTCACTAAGCTACACTAACTTTATAAATAAATCTGTTAAGTAGAGGAACGTGTTGCTATGGCAAAGTAAATATATCTTTATGAGCCAGACCCATTAGAAGCCTTGCCAAGTCATCTAAGTGCTGCCAATTCCATGTTGATATCAACCGGTGCAGCTTGCAGGCACTTACTTGATGCGCTTTTGGCACATAACTAAGTTTTGAACAGATGCAGTGCTCTTACTTGCATGTAGAATTCAACAAAGTAATATCACGTCACAATCAAATAAAATAATAGCTTCTCAACATTTGAGACCACGAATGTTGAGGTCCGGTAAAACATCAAGTAAAGAACTACCGAATATGTCTGCAATCATACAGTAATGAAATGCATCATTGCTTTCTTGTTTATTAAAAAGCTATTTGACAGCACACAAGTTGTAATTAGAATCACATTTGTCAAATATCGTATAACCTAGACCATACTACGGCAAAAGTTTTGCAGAAATCATTAAGTGATCATGACAATTGTGTTTGCTTTGTTGAAATGTTTATATGAATAGAATTACCTATATTTTTGCTAAAGCGGAAAGTTAATGAGCGGGATCCCTCCGAAGTATACATTTCTTTAATTTTTCGCTTTATTAGAAACTTTTAGATTTCATTTGCAAACTCTTCTGTTTTATTTAATAAAAGTGATTTATTTATAGATATAAATAAAATATATAAATATTACAGGACAATTTTAAACAAATCGAACTAGTCCCATGGTAAGCTCAATAAGGCTTGTGTTATGGTTACTTACCCTTGTACTTAGCTTCCCGAACACCGTCGCCGCTTTGCCGATTCGGACATCGAACTCGGCATCTAGTGATAGATTGCTCGACACCGTTGACCCGAGGTAGCAGACTTTGTCTACCGACTCCAGCGGTGCGCTATCCACCTGAATTATTGGTGTTTCCGCACACCCCCGCGCCATCACAACCGTTTTCCTGGCGTTGATGGAGACTTAGAAGCCTTTGATAGATGGGTACTAGACGACTACATTTTTAAAACATAGAAAACATCCAAGACTCAGGAACAGATATTTATGCTCATCACACAAATATTTGCCCTTACCGGGATTTGAACCCAGGACGTTCAGTTTCGCAGGCAAAGTTACTCCCGCTGAGCGAAGCCGGTCGTCACTCATAAATTTTAAGTAATAATTGATTCCGTTTTAATCACAATTGATCATTGTATTTTCTTTCTTATTCTTCTGTCAGTATAAGCTCAGTGGAGTTTTATACCTATCACGAGCGAAATGCAATTCTGCAAACAAGGAGGTCGTCAGCGGCCGAAGTAATAAAGTACATTACAAGCAAGGTTTGATTATTTTATACTAGTATTTATCCGCGGCTTCGACCGCGTTACGAGATTAAAGTAGCCTATGTTTAAATGATTGATTCTCTATACAGGCGGTTTAAGCGTTACGAGGTAAAGATGGACAGACGGAATTACTTTCGCATTTTTATAATATTAGTATGGATTTAACATAAAAAAGTAATTCAATTAAACATCGTAGTGAATAAGTAAGTGCTTAAGTAGGTATATGCTGCTACTAATATTTTTGGGATCCGTTGCTATAATGGCAAAAAAGGAACCTTTATAGTTTCATAATGTATATTGATGAAATTTGGAGTATAGGTGTCTTATATGAGCTGCTCCGCTAAAAAATCTGCAAATATCAATGTGTAGCACATATTCCTAAAAAAAAATTGTCCCCCCCCCCCTTTTTCTAAACGGTATATCCAAAAATATGAAAAAAATGCAAAGATAAAGCTTAATAAATACTATGTTAATTTTTCGAACATATATTACACACAACGTTTTTGAGTTATTGCCAAAAAACTGCGCTTCTCAGCAAAAGCACCTAAGTGCCGTGGAGATAAGCCCTACAATAACCATGGTCCGACATGCTCTTGGCTGTTTTTTTGGAACTAACGCAACTATCTTATGGTAATTAATAAAACTTGTGAAGGTATGAAGTAATAACTACCTATCCGGCTATCAGTGTAACTTATTTGCGGTGAAACAATTTTCAGCGCCTACAAAACAGCCGGTTATAATACAGGGTATAAACGCCGACAATTATTTAACTGGAACCGAAATTAGATGCTGACTTTAGTATGGACGCAGTTTTAAATAATGTGCAGAGAGCTACAGGTTATAGCGAGAGCAGTTCCAGTTTCTACACCGATATATCAGCTCTCTGCTTATGAATACTATTTTATTGTAGTGTATCTTTTAATATTTAAAAAAAATCATTTATTTGGTGCTCCAAATCATTAGCCTAGTTACAGAGTTCTGATGTTGCGTGACACGGTATTAATAGATTACATAAATAGGCCTAGAAGTAGTATCCTGTACTCTAAACTAGGTAAACTTGTCATCTATTAATTACGTAATATTGTTTTTAACAGACTTCAAAACAAGGAGGCGGTTATTAATTCGGTTGTATGTTTTTTTTATGTTTGTTACCTCAGAACTCCGTCATTTACACGCCGATTTGGTAAATTATTTTTTTGTTTATGAGTAAGTATACCCAAATTGGTCCCATAAAATTTTGGTGAAGATCTGATGCCGGGATCTATGAGGAATCGAAGGATTTCCTCGATTTTTATGAGCACATCTATGGTGATTTCGGTATTTATTACAGTAGTTTAAGCATTTACATTTGAAAATCACCATTTGGTGAAGAGAACCCGATGATGAAGACACAAGCCATCAGTTACCACTGAGGGCTCTACCAGTGTTATTTAATTCGCGGATCGCAAGTCGATTTAGAAAATTATTTTTTCGGTTAAGAGTAGGAATCTCCAAGTATATATATAAAATGCGGATAATGAGTCGTCTTTTAATAACCTTTTTTGGATATAAGATTCTGTTATGGTCTGTAAGACTGACTCTGTAGGCAAGGTGAACACCTGTGCGTTGTGATCGCTTACAGCAGTGTCTCGGGGCGCGGCGAATTTAATGCGGTTTTAACATTGTAACCGGGCTTTGCAAGTTTTTTGAAGTGACAAAATTAAATCTCCTAATTGATACGTTATCAGGCCAGTATTGTGCGTCCCTCACTATGCTTACCTTATCAGCAGGCACGTCGAGCTTAAAAGATGAGTACTGGCTTCTGGTGACTACGAGACGTTCACATCGCACGTTTTCCACGTTCAACACAGACCGAAAATGTTGAAAAACGTCACCCACTGTGGTGTCTTCGCTCAGGTTGAAGACGTGTAGACTGATGAAGCACGGCGCAGCTGCTCGGAGAACCAGGTGCGGCGCGTGGAGTGTGGCTCCAATCGCCGACGGCAATTTTAAGGCAGGCGGTTTATCGGGAGTGGGCAGTACGGGGCTATCATTTATGCTTGCACACAGATTCACATTCCTGATAGGCAGTGGGTATTGATAGCTGCACTCAGCTGACCAGCTACAGAAACAAAATCTTCGCGGGCTGATGCAGACGTAGCGCGTCGAGGGCGGCCACGGCGGGACTTGGGGATGGACCCAGCTGTCTCCTGCAGCACTCCTCTTTCTTCTGGAGTAGGCCTCGATTTTGGCGCACTAACCTTAAGGATCCCTGTACCCTTGCCATGAGAAGCAGTGCACTGAGTGGTAGTCTGTGTTACGCTTGCATCTGTCAGCGTGTCACCCAGATAATCCAGGCCTTGGGGTCCGGATTCGTTCAGTGAAACATTTTGTGTGAAGTGGAGTTTATGCGGGATATTTTGTGCAACATCAATCAGTGGTCGTTCTGTGTTGACAGGTAAGGCTCTGACAAGTTTTATGAGCTCATTAATATGACTTTTCTGTGAGGCTAACTCCTTTTGCTGTTATAACATTACAGTATAACAACTATTTATTTTCGCCTTCATTTCTTTTAATTCGCCTTCTAAGTTTAAAATAACGTCCACTGACCTTTTGTCCAGTTCCTCTTTCACACTTTTTTTCGATTATGTTGGTGCCATGTTCGATACTTGTATTTAAGAGTCACAAATGGATTAAATTAATAAGAATAAAACTAATAATAACAACGAAAATGCGTCAAAACAAATTAAATCATTAAATAAAATACGGAGCAGTTTGAATTTGACTGTTAGCAGCAGTGACGCCACTAGCTACAAGTTGCCAAATGAGATCATATGTAAAAAATATATTTTATTATTATTTATTTATTTAATTGGAATTATTGGCAACATTAAACTCTCAGTTCCAAAATAACGTGACTGTTTACACTAGTGTGCATAATTCCATGTCACTTTATGACTAGTTTAGTCATAGGTACTGCTTCGGGTAATACGAGTATATGACAAAAGTTTTTTTTATACGTAGGTCACTTGATAAGTTTTGAGATGTTCGAAATTCGAAAATGGAACGCACCTGAATTAAATGTTTTTAAAAAGCAAATTTATGTAAAAATAGAACACAAGTTGCCGATTCGCTCCAATTTAAAAAATGAATATGTTACTGACATTTTTCTAAAACGGTTCCCGCGGTTTTTCTTTGTAACGATGGAGCTTAACCGCGAACATTTGCGTGCTATGATATTTTATGATTTTAAATTTGGTTTATCTGAACAATTGTGTTTGCAACGATTGCAGTCAGCGTTAGGAGATTCTGCTCCTTCACGGGCAACAGTTTTTAGATGGTTCAACGAATTTAAAAGGGGTAAAACCAGCCTCGAAGATGACCACCGAAGCCGAACCAAACAGCAGTAACTGCAGAAAACGTGTGGACTACTGATATTTTGGTGCGAGAAGATCCACGAATAACATACAAAGACATTTTCATCATCTCAGTTCGGGGAGCGTTAGCATCATTCTACATCAACATCTTGGAGTAAGGAAGCTCTGTTTTCGTTGGATAACACGTTTGCTCTCCGATACTGAGAAACAGGCTCGTGTAGATTGGTGTCGTGAGATGCGTCTACGATTCGACAACGGGACATCGCGGCGTGTATCGGAAATAATTACAGGTGACGAAACATGAATTTACCAATATGACCCGGAAAACAAGCGGCAATCGTCAGGATGGGTTTTCTCAGAGGGAAAGTTACCAACAAAACTACAAAGACCTCGTAACGTGGGCAAAAAAATGGTAGCTCGTTTCTTTTCACGGGGCGGACATTTATCAACATCAATGTTGGAAAATTATAGGTCAGTCAACTCTGATTGGTATACTACAGTAGCATTGCCGCAAGTTTTCAAAGCAGTTCAAGAGAGGAGACCAAAGACTGGACCTCGGGGAATCTTGCTGCGAAAAAATAAAAGGGAAGTTTTTTTCGAGTGCTGAAGAAGCCGTGGCTGCATATGAAGAAGCAATTTCGGACCTATCTGATGAAGACTGGCAAAAGTGCTTCCAAAGTTGGTTCAGACGAATGGAGCTTTGTATAGAGAGTAATGGAGAGTATTTTGAAAAGTGTAAAATAAATAATACTAATATCTTGAATAGTTTTTTTTATCTCAAAATTTATCGAGTGACCTACGTAGAAACTTGTGACAAATAAACCAGACACAAAACAGAAAAAAAATACGAATAACAAAAACCTATGAAAATGTGGCTCAACGAGCACAGTATGGTTGCAGAACCAGGCATGGCGTGCTTGTTGCTCCGTGTCTACATATCCCGTTTTTATACCGCGAAGTGACGTGCGTATTTTTTGTTTAAAACAAAAAGTTGTAGCGGAACTTCCAGTCGCGCTGGTGTTATTTACAATTTTCAGAACTGGCTAAATCTGCATGACTGAGAAACGCTTTCAAACAATGATAACTGCCAACTTGCAGCGCTGCCGAGTGCGAAATGCGGCATTAGTTGCGTTTGTGCATCGTTAGTTAAAGTGTTGTGGCGTAGGTTTGAGAGCAGGTTTGCCCGAATCTATGTGACTTTAGTGATTCAATCCAGTGCAACGTTTTGCAATTGTGATACAAGTTAGTTTATAATTTTGACTACTATACCATACTATACGGTACATTTTATAGGTATGAATTTCGTTATATGCATCCAAGGCAAATTACTCGGATACTTTTGTGATAATAATAATAATAAGTTGGGTTTGGGCCCCCCACCTCTGGCTTGCCTTAACCGACCGGTCAGAGTGGAGTCGCTAGAGCTGCGGCTCGAGGGTGGATGTGGAACGTAAGTGGCGAGTTAGCTTTGGTAGAAAGTCCAGTGACACCTATCTATGCCCGCTGACACTGAGACGGACGCGTCAACCGTTAATATTTTAATATAAAATCACTCTTTACGTCTATTTACGCTTTAAATGCTCCGTCTTTTTGATAAATATATTTTAAAAGTAACACCAATGATGACGTACAGTGTAAGTACACAATGTACGAAACAAGAAGACGCAAAAGTCGGATTGGTTATGACGGCGACAAAATAGTCTAAGAAATGTTAACGAGGCAACGCGCGAGAGCGGCATCGACACCAGACACAAACGCACGCCCACCACCCCCGCCTGCATCGTCCAGCTCCACGGCATCGTCGTCGGGAGACGAGTTTGCCACTGCTCCCGACACCAACAGTGAGTCGAGTGACGACGAGCGCGGACCGCCGCCCCCGCCGCCACGACCACCAGCGCGACGAGGGCGCCCACCGCTGCTGGCACGCTTGGGGCCTGCGGGGCATCCTGCTCCGCCCACGGTTCCCGCTACCGGTGGTATAGTGCGTCGCATGCGATGGACTCAAGCAATGAACGGGGGGAACCCACCTGTCTGCGTACCGGGACAGGATGCTCCTTCTGTTCCAGACCCTCAAACCGGCCATCGCCGTATCTGCACAGCGGCTATCGGATCAAGTGCGCGCTATCCAACGGCGTAAGTTGCTGGACGACGCGATGCTTGATCGACTGCGCCTGGAAGTACTGGCTGCTCGCGCGGCCTTCACGTCGTCTCGGAATCAACCTGCTACGTCACCGGTTTCGGCGCCAGCACTCGACCTGGTGCCGGGGGCGCTGCGGGTCGATCCCGGCTCTGACAAGGAGCACTGCGCGAGTAGCGTAAGTACCCAGGCCAATGAGCAATTGAGGAGGACTCTGGAAGAGACGATTGAGCGGTATCGATTCGCGCCTGACTCTAGGCCGCGATTACCACGCTTGCCCACGAATAGACGTAACTTAGCGCTAGTGGGAGCCCTGAACGCTTTGCTAGACCCGTATCTGCGGGCTAACGAAGATCTAGCTGATACCCACTCGATCATGTACTGTGGGGCCATCGCGGCGTGCCGCGTTGCTCGTGTCAAGTTCCCGGTCGCTGAACGAGCACCGCGGACTGCCGGTGGTGTCCCCGCCTGGCAAGTACGGATCGAGCGGCGTATCAGCACGTTTAGGACTCTCATTGCAAAGCTAATCTGTTTCAGAGGGGGTAACAACCGCCTTCGTGTCATGCGCTACGTAGCACAGATGTCAGACCCCATGATTACATGGCCTGTGTGATTACACTTTCTGAAGCAGAAAGTATATGCGTGGGCAAGCCGTATCCGCTGCTACAGAGAACGTGTGGATCGATTCCAGCAGAATCGCCTCTTCCAGAGCGATCAAAGGAAGGTATACCGAAAGTGGGAGGGAACCGACCAACGTGTGACCGACGGGCAGCTGCCGGATCCTACTGCCATGAATAATTTCTGGCGTAGTATCTGGTCGGTGCCAGTCGAGCACACCGAGGGCGAGTGGATGAATGTTGTCGAACGTGAGTGTGAGCCCATCGAAACCATGGGGGCTGTTACCATCAGCCCCAATGACGTGAGCTGTACGGTTCGTACGACCCAGAACTAGAAAAGTCCTGGGCCGGACGGGTTGCACAACTTCTGGGTCAAGTGGTTTCGATGTTCACACGAACGACTGGCAACACAATTCCAACAAGCCCCCGAGCTTGGTTCCCTGCCATCTTTCCTAACAACTGGTGTTACCTTCCTGCTCTATAAGTCCGGTAGTACCACGGAAGCGAAAAACTATCGACCCATCACGTGCTTGCCTACGCTGTACAAGCTCCTTACATCTATTTTGAGAGCAAAAATCAACACGCACATTGTTGCGAACAACGTTTTGGCCTTCTCTCAAAATGGATGTAGGGTTGGGTCCCGTGGTACTAAGGAGCTCCTCCTCATTGACACGACTATTTGTCAACAAGTTCGGCGGAACAGGGGGACTCTTTCGGCCGCTTGGATTGACTATAAGTAGGCCTATGATTCGGTGCCTCATTCATGGCTTGGGAGGATCTTGGAACTGTATAAAATCGATACAGTTTTAAAATCCTTTATAGGCTCATGTATGAGGCAGTGGACCACAGTCGTTCGTCAACCAGGTGGCCGAGATGGCCCCCCTGATCCGCAGGACTTTATAAGGATTATGAGGGGTATTTTCCAGGGCGAAAGTTTGAGTCCATTGTGGTTCTGCCTAGCCCTGAATCCACTCAGCACTCTGCTGAAGGATTCGGGATTAGGTTGCCGGCTTCTCAGAGGGGGTGAGATCATTTCTCATCTGCTGTACATGGACGATCTCAAACTGTTTGCACCAAAACGACAAGAACTGGTGGAGCTACTCAAAGTCACAGAAACATTCAGTAGTGCCATCAAAATGGAGTTTAGTGTAGACAAGTGTGCAATCATGCATGTACAGCGGGGGAAAGTCGTAAATTCAACGAATTTACAGCTTTCCGAGACAATGTCTCTCAAATCTCTCTCCGAAGTTGAAACCTACAAGTATCTCGGTATGTCACAGTCATTGAGTATTGCGGACGGAGACATTAAACAGGCAGTGAAGGAGCATTTTTCTTGCCACTTGACAAAAGTACTGAACAGTCTTTTGTCGGAGGCAACAAGGCGCGCGCCTTCAACGCTTGGGTGATGCCCCTGCTCACTTACTCCTTTGGCATACTAAGGTGGACCCAGACTGAGCTGGACGCCCTGGATAGGAGGGTCCGTATGCTGCTAACTACACATCGCATACTACACCCACGCTCGTCAGTAATGAGACTGTACATCCCGCGCAAGTGTCGGGGCCGTGGCTTTTTAAATGCCAAGGACGTCCATAACCGCGAGGTGTGCAGTCTCAGGGAATATTTCCTAAACAATGAGTGTGGGATACATCGCGATGTAGTGGCAGTAGACAAAGGCCTCACCCGTCTATCCTTGGCAAACAAGAACTGGCGCAGACTAACGGTGCTTAGCACTGTAGACTGCAAGAACGTATGGAGGAGTAAAGAGCTACACGGGCGGTTCTACAAGGCCCTTACAGGGCCTGATGTAGATCTGCTCGCGTCGGTGAACTGGCTACGTTTTGGCGATCTCTTCGGGGAAACCGAAGGTTTTGCCTGTGCAATTGCGGACGATGTTATCATGACGAACAACTACCGGAAGTATATCCTGAAGGACGGTACGGTCGACATTTGTCGGGCATGCCGCCGTCCCGGAGAGTCACTTACGCATATAATTTCCAGTTGTTCTCATCTTGCTAACAGCGAGTACTTGCACAGACATGACCAAGTAGCCAGGATTATTCACCAGCAACTTGCTGTTAAATACGGTCTTGTGGGGTCTGAGGTGCCATACTATAAGTACGCACCGATGCCAGTTCTTGAAAATGGTCGTGCCACGCGTTATTGGGATCGATCTATTATCATGGACAGGACTATTGTAGCCAATAAGCCTGATATCGTGCTGGTAGATCGATCTAAGCGCCGGGCAATACTCATCGACATCACCATTCCACATAACGAGAACCTCGTGAAGGCTGAGAAGGACAAACTCAGCAAGTACCTCGACTTGGCTCACGAGGTGACCGCCATGTGGGATGTTGATTCGACGATTATTGTCCCGATAGTGGTTTCGGCAAAGGGTCTTATAGCGAAGAGTCTCAACGAACATCTTAAGAGACTCTCGCTAGATGGCTGGATCAAGGGACAGATACAGAAGGCAGTAATCCTGGACACGGCCCGCATTGTCAGGAGGTTCCTCTCTGTGCAGCCCTAACCACCGGTAGCTTGAGCCCTGCCCCGCTGCCGGCGGCACCCTAGGTTAGGTTTTTTATACTGTGTTTATATATTATATTGTATATTTATACATACATATATATTTTAAAAAACCTACCCAAAGATTTAAAATAAATAAGTTAATAATAATTATTTATTTCATAAACATCGTTTTACAATTGTTCCTTAAAACTAGAGACTGCTTCCTAAATAGTTTAAACCTGAGCTTTAGGGTAAGCTGCGCTCTTCCTCGTATCATGGTCGAGATGTTTTACTGACAACTGAAATAAATACAAGTTTTGGCAGACAGTGACAGCATGCATGTTTGCCTCATAGATGAATTTGAGGGAGTGTATGGTTAAACACATGTGTGTATGTGTGTGTGTGCACGGGGTGCGTGCGTGTTTGTGTGTGCTTGGGAAAAAAATTTAGCGTGATGAGTTACAAATTTTTATTTTTTTGGTACATTTATTTTATTTAATTTTAAAAATTGCGTTACATTGCGCGATAAAAGTTATTGAACAAGGACAGATGTTTACATACATGTTTTATCGTACTACTGAAAACAAATTTTCCGTGTCAATATAATTTTTACTAAATAACCAGTTTGTGACTGCTTTTTTACATTCTGTTTTGAGCATGGGATAAATGTTTAATTCTTTATTTATTTTATTATACACAAAAGGTCCGTTAAAGCTGAAAAACTTTTTTATAAACGCCATGTTACATTTTTGCGTCTTTTGCCGATATTATATGCTCTCCGCGAGGCATCCAATCTTGATTTGTCATAGTAAAGAGAGGAGTGGAATTTGAGTACTATAGACAGAATAAAAAGCTGTCTAACCGTAAGAATTTTGGCCGTGTTGTAAAGTTCTTGTGTAGAGTAAGAGAACGGGAGAAAGAACATAACCTTTAAGACTGCACGTTGAGCGATCTCAAGGCTGATCATAGTCGTTTTAGAGGCACCCCCCAAACAGATATGCAGTAATTTATAAGTGATTGACAGAGTGCCGAATAAACGCTTTTTAATAGTCCTGTATCGGCTACGAGCCTTAAGTTCTTAAAAATAAATATCAGTTTGCGGACTCTACCGCTTAACAACTCTATGTGAGCTCTAAAATTAAGATTGTTGTCTATGATGATACCTAAATACTTTATTGTGTGTTTTTGCTATCGGTTCACACGAGCAAGGGGTCTCTCTCGTTTCAGAGCAATTGTGTGCGACAAGCGAGTAATGGTTTTGTGGCTGACCAGAGGATGTGATTGAATGCGTTAAATACTTAGTTTTATCCACATTCAGCGTTAATAGATTCCGATGTAGCCATCTCGTAACCGTGTTTAAGCCATTTTGTGCACTGTCAAAAACCTCCTCCCACGTGTTTGCAGCAAAGAGAAGAACCGTGTCATCTGCATACGTTATAATTCTACCAGAAGGTATAGCCATTTCACAAAGGTCATTAATGTATAACAGAAACAGGGTAGGACCGAGTATACTTCCCTGTGGAACTCCATAGTTTATTGGAAAGTGATAGCTTCTCAATTTTCCAATAGATACACACGGCCTTCGATTTGACAAATAATCCTTAAAAATTTGGAGAGACGTACCTCTAATACCTAATACCTCTAGTTTGTTTAAAAGAATGTGAACCGAGACCGTATCGAATGCCTTGGCCATATCCAGAAAAATAGAAACACATTTTTTTGCCAGTGTCAAGATGATCGGTAATGAATTGTGTCAAATCTTGAACTGCGTCATTAGTGGACTTTCCCTGGCGAAAACCGTATTGGTTCTCGGATAGAATGTTGGACTTTTCTAGTTAAGATATCAGTCTCTTATTTAGAATACGTCCTAGTATTTTAGATATAGAAGGCAAAATAGCGATCGGTCGATAATTATTAGGTTGGGTTTTGTCTCCACTATTATATATAGGTATGACTAAGGACTTTTTGAGAGCTTCCGGGAAAATGCCTTTCTCTAGACAATTATTAAATATGCTTGCTTGTAAGAATCGGAGTTATAATGTTTTTATGATTTTTTATTACGCTGTTGGAAATTTCCTCCCATCTGACTGAACACGAATTTTTCAAAGCCATGATTAGCTCTTCAACTTCCTTTTCGCAAGTCTGTATCATGCCCATGGATTTTTGTTGTCGATTAAATTTAAATCCTAATGTATTTTTTGAAGAGTTATTATGTTGTGACCTTCAGGCAATATTTTATGCATATCTTTGTCCTACATTCACAAAAAATTGGTTGACATTATTTATAGATGCCTGAGCCGAGGAGCCACTTTGACGAGTTCATCGTTAGAGGTGTTTTTTTATTTGTGCCCGTGATATTATTATTAATAGTTGACCATAACATTTTATTATTACAGCCTGCTTTATGAATTTCATTCTTTTCAAATGTGATTTTGACTTTCTTTAAAATATTTCCAGAAAAGTTTCTATAAGGGTGATAGGTGATTTTGAGTGTGTTGTTAGTAGGATCCTTTTTATATTTACTATGGAGTGCCTCCCTGTTTCTGATACACCTTAAAAGACCCGGTGTGATCCAAGGTTTGAGTATTGTCTTTTTTCTTGTAAGGGAGAAAGTAATTGTATTTTTTATAATAAGTTTTTGTAATAGATCAATAAATAGATTTAAAGCTAAATTTGGCTCCGTAATTTTCAAAATGTGATCAAAATTAGTCGTGTTCATATCATCTCCAAAAGAATCCTCGCATAATTTAGAACGTGTTTTATTTTATTTTCTTTTGGTTTATTGCATTGCCAACATAATAGTACTGATTTATGATCTGTTAGAGTTGTTTGTATAACTATTACTTTCGCAGCACTTTTGGTTCTTAACATGACATGATCTAGAGATGATTTACTATCCTTCCTAGTGATCAAATTATGGCCCGAGAGTAGACCATGTGATGCTAAAAAAGTCAAGTAGAGGTGAGCTCGTGAATCTATCTGGTCTCCTGCAATATTAATATAATATCACCAATAAGCGCTAATTCTGGTAACCTTTAAGACGAAGAAATACTGCGTTTAATGAGTCCAGAAAGCTTTGTATATTCACCTCAGATAGTGATCTGTAAATAGCAATAATTGCATGATTCAAACCAATTTTTAATATTAGACAGTTTGCATCAACGAAATTAGGCTCTTCGATTTTTATCTGGAGATATGATTTCGCATATATAACAATACCATCATTTTGTTATTTTTTTTTGGCATAATAATTGTATCCATCTAACGTTAGAATTGTATTGACAACAGACTCACGAACGATCAGAATTCAAGTCCAAACGAGTCAACAAAACACATAGTTCATTAAAGTTCTTGTTTATGCTGCGAATGTTTTGGGTCAATAAATTTAAGGAGTCGGAATAAATTAATGATTTACTATCTTCAATTTCACACGAAAAGGAGTCAGCAACAGTGAACTTGTCAATGTCGTCGTGAATTACATTATGCATGTGATCGAATTTTAGGCTTTAAAATAATGTCTGTACTAAAAATTCCTAATTTAAAATATTTATATTTTTCTTCCAGTATTTTTAAGTATATTTTTTATAGGTTGAGTCCGCACGCAAGTGATATATTGTTTAGTTTATGTGTGAGTGTAGAGTATATAATCACAATTAATCTAACTAAAATAATAAAATAGATAGCATACAATAGGGATTTACAATTATTCCATACATTCCAATTAAAATAATAAACGAAAGTTCGTCTCACAAATAGTCAGTCACCGGTTGTAATCTTTTCCAGATCATTCATGTTGTTAATTTTAATGTATTTGGTTTTTTCAGCTTTACGTATAAAAACCGTTTCTCGGCCGGTGCGCTAGTGCGCATATCCATTGTTTTTCGTTACTTGTCTTGCTTCGTATAGCAACTTTTTAGTAAGAGCCTCAGACACGTATACTGGACGTTTACCTAGGTGTAGGTGTGGTGTGATGATGATATACCCTGCTTTAAGAAAATAGAACTATAAGTATAACAAAAATAACTGGCTATGCACGATTACTTTTGCCGAATACAGAAATTAAGTGCCTATAAATAAAAAGCGGGTATATTACCAAACAATTAAGTCTCCCTTTTTACATTTTATAAAATATCAGTACCGTTACGAGCCAACTTGTATTTTGCTTTAGCGAATTAGGAACAACATTGAAAACAAATTAATAAGCAATAATAATCATACATATTTATAATCTGACATGGACCTTTTAGTGGCAAAAAAAATGATTAACAACTTATTATTTTATTATTTATTATTATTGTGAGCCCGTTTTGTTGGGCAAAGGCCTCCCCCCTCTTCCTCCAATCCTCCCTATTTTGTGCAATTTCTGGCCAATCTTTCAAAAAGGAGTCCAGTTCATCCCGCCATCGCCTATGTGGTCTGCCGCGTCTCCGTTTTGAGCTTTTAGGTCTCCAATCTGTGGCGACCTTGGCCCATAGCTCACTCGGCATGCGACAAACATGACCAGCCCAGTCCCACTTTAGCCTGGCCGCCTTCCGAATTACGTCGAATATTTGAGTCTTGGAGCGCAGCGTAGTGTTCCGGATACGATCCCTTAATTTTACACCTAATATGCTACGCTCCATGGATCGCTGGCAGACCCCGAGTTTGGACTTCTGAGCTTCTGTTAAAGACCAAGTCTGAGCATCATAGGTGAGAATTGGCAGTATGCACATGTCCGTGAGCCGCCGTTTTAGTGATAACGGGAGGTCTCCCTTCATCAGATGTTTTATGGACCAATAGCTCCTCCAGGCGTTTCCAGTCCGTCTTTCGACCTCTTTTTCTGGTCTTGCCTGGAAGGAAACTAGTTGGCCCAAGTAAAGGTATTCCTGGACATATACAATTAGATCGCCGTTTATCTCAATCCTATGTTTTGTGCTGTTGGTCATAAGCTTGGTCTTCGACATATTCATCTTCAATCCAACCTCGAGGCTTGCGTTGCTTAGGTTTTGAAGCATAGACTGTAGCTCGGATGCTGTTGAAGAGAAAAGAACGATATCGTCGGCAAATCGAAGATTCGTCAATCTTCTCTCTCCGACGACAAGGCCCCTCTCCCCCAACTCGGCGCAAGCTTCTGGAAGACGTGTTCCAGTGTGCTGGTAAAAGGTTTAGGCGATAGCGGGTCTCCTTGCTTGACTCCTCTTTGTATGTCGAAGAAAGGTCCAGTGGACTGTAATTTTATTGCTGCTGTACTATTTTTATAGATGGTCTTGAGGAGTCTAATGTAACTGGGTTCTATATTCTGATCGCTAAGGGCAGTGAAAATTGAGGTATGGGATATGCTGTCAAATGCTTTTGAATAATCAACAAATGCAAGGTAAAGAGGCAGGTTGTACTCTGGACATTTCTCTATGATCTGGTTTAGAGCATGAAGATGATACGTGGTGGAGAGGCCGGGGCGGAATCCTGCCTGTTCAGGGGGTTGCTGAAGGTCAAGCTGTCCGGAGATACGGTTTTCTATTATTTTTATGAACAGTTTGTACAGATGGGAGACAAGACTTATAGGACGGTAGTTTCCTATGTCAGACTTGTCTCCCTTCTTGTGCAAAAGAATTATATTGGAGTGGCACATTTGTTTTGGGAACATCTGAGTATCTATTATACCATTCAAAAGTTTGTTGATGTGTGGGATCAGTACAGGCTCTCCGATTCTTAGGGCTTCAGTCGTGATCCCATCCTCACCGGGACTTCTAGCATACTCCATATTGCGAAGTGCCAAGTATACTTCGTGGTCTGTTATCGGCGGGATGGTGCAATGATTTTTGTCTCCGTGATCAGAAGACATAGTAGGTTGTGAGTGGTCGGATTAGAGAGCGTTATAATATTCTGTGGCTATGTTTAGAATTGTATCTCTGTTACCCTGTTGAGTGACAGTATTGTCTTTCAGGTTTGTTATCCACTGTTTTCCTTCTGAAGACTTCTCTTTGGCGATTTTTAGTGATTTATTTTTACTTAAGGCTATCTCAACTAATTTTGTTTTATGGTTTCTGACATCTGTACGTATGCTCCGCTTCACTTCCTTATCTTTAGCTCTATATTGGGCACTATTTTTGGACATATTTAAAGATTGTCTCTCTTCTATTAGTTTTAATGTTTCTGGTGATAGTTTTTTCTGTCTGTTTTTAATAGGTTTTAATTTGGTACTGGCTGATTTGATGCTGTTGATTATATTATTGTATTACTCCTCTAGATTTGCGGCATTGTCAAACACTTGGAACGAGTCGCGTAACTGTAAGTTAAATTCTTTTTTATGAATTATGAGGGAATCTTTATCGTGTTTACGTATTAAGGACTTTTTAACAAGTAGTCGCCGATGAATTTTGCTGTTAAAAGTTAATTTAGCGCGTAGTGGTCGGTGATCAGAGCTAAATTTGATACTGTTAATGGTCTCAATGTTTTTTATAATATGTTTGTTAGATGATAATACGTAGTCTATTTCATTCTTAACAAGAGAGTTCGGGGAAATCCACGTCCATCTACGGTGAGCTTTTTTGAAGAAGTAGCTATTAGCGATCTGAAAGCTTTGACCGAAGGCAAACTGGATAAGGCGTGAGCCCCGTGAATTCCGGTCACCAAGACCATGTGGCCCAACAATTGTGGCGGCATCCAGTTCGTGCCCATACAACCTGGTTATCGGAGATTTCAATGGATTTTGGCATTGAAATCTCCGATAGCCAGGTTGTATGTAGCACGGTGTTCTTCGCATGCTTTGTTTAAGAGGTCATAGAAATCTTCCACTTCCTCGTCTGGATGTGCTGATGTTGGTGCATATATTTGAACAACGGTTAAGTTTTGTTTTTCTGTTAATTTGAATTTTGACAACTATACAATTAAATATTGTAAAGGACTATTTGGAGCTCAGTGAATCAAAATAATATTTATTTTGGGTTTTTCGTATGTGTCATTGTGGCTTCATCATGCCGTCGTCATCCGGCTAAACTGATTTCAACTATTTTAGGTAAACCGGTAGCTGAGATAGGTAAGGTACCCACAGATGGTTAAAGGCCACTTGTTACCCGACTATGCTGAAGAAAATAGAGGTAGATAACGATTTTTAGGGTTCCGTAACCATAATGTCAAAAACGGACCCTTATACTTTCGTCATGTCCGTCCGTCCGTCCGTCAGTATGTCACAGTCATTTTAATCAACCACTACAAGATGTATATTTATGAAATTTGGAGTATAGGCCGCTACTTAGTTTATAGTTAAATAATAAAAAATAATGTTTCTAGGGGGTGCAATACGCTTAGGTTCATGCTTCACCATTATTATTAATGAATTTTGGAGTATAGGTGTCTTGTGTACGCCGCTACTCAGATCGATAGTTTGATAAAAAATATTTTTAGGGGGCGCATTCCATATACATACATGTAATTGAAACTGAAAAAAAATTCAGCAATCATCAATGTATGGCACATACCTATATTTCGAGAGACCTTAATTTTAAAACCATTTTAAGATGAAATTTTTGAGTTAGTGGATATTTACGGTATTATCGCTCCGAAAGTTGGATAAATTGTGTCCTCCTCCTCCCTCTATTTTCTAAACCTTATATCCAGGATATATGAAAAAATCACAAAAATAAAGCTTAATACATACTTTTAACTAAAATTATTTTATTACGATCGGATATACCGTTTTTAAATTATTGCCGAAAAACGGCGTCTCTCAACAAAAGGACGTAAGTGCCGTCGAGATACGCTCTTTTGCTATTATTAAATAAGAAAAATAATTGTAATGAACTATCTGCAGCCGAGTTACGGGATAGGTATCGCCCGAAAACATATATTTTTGTTCAACATCAGAACGCTGTTCTGCCACAGTCTATAAATCAATACATTCACCCGACGAAGCCGTCTAGACAGAGCAATCGTGCGGGGTGCAAGGGGCGAGACGCGGGTGGAGCGAGCCCTAGCTGCATAGTCCGTATTAGAGATAGCTCGGGACATGTCATTGCCATTTACGCAAATGTCAAATGCGTCGGCTCACTGTATGCTTCTTACACTGTCCACAGTCATTGAGCCAAAAAGGATCAGTTTATTTATATGAAGATCCTGTAAATGTTAATATACTCAAAATGCATCGACTTATCCATGAACTACATTTAATTAGTATAAGTGTTACGATGGGTAATTTATTATTATTTTTTAGCTCGAAGAAGATTTACTGAATTGCAGATGGAAGGACGAAGTCAGGCTAAGCCTATACTTCCTTTCTTAAGGTAAGCGTCCACAGGCCGGCATCGCACGCATCGGACGCATCGCACGCATCGGATTTTGGTATGCCTTGTATAGAAACTCATACAACAGCGTCCACTGATCCGCACCGTTAGCTGTGGACGCTGTTGTATGAGTTTCTATACAAGGCATACCTAAATCCGATACGTACAATGCGTCCGATGCGTGCGATGCCAGCCTGTGGAGGCTTACCTTTAAAGTATATTCTGGATATGATCCCATCAAATAGTGCAAAGAAGTGTCAGATCACTCTGACGCTAGGGCAGAAAACCCAGGCATCTTGTGTATACCTCAATATTGGAACATAATAAATGTCACGATAAATATACTTTTCTATGTGGTTCTTGTAAAATGAAGAAAATACTGTATTCTTGTCGCGAAATTCTTACTTTGATAGAGCTCAAAACAATTCAGTTTAAGTATTGCATTACGTTTAAGATTATATAATAATAATAATAATTGTTTATTTCAGGCTAGTCAGTACACCCATATACATTGTAATATAATAAGAATAAAATAAAATAATAAAACCTTAAAGTAATGCGAGTAATATTATTACTTCTTGTTCCCTTCCTGGTGCGCAGGTAGCCAGTACCTAAAAATAGGACTGTCCAAGTCGCTGTACACGGCCTTCAGGATTTTGTTCCTCGAGCGGCGCTGACCCTCCCAGAAGGAGGCGATGCGGGTGCGCATCACGGCGAAGAAGTCGGGGACTCCGGCTTCGGTGAACATGGAAGAGGCACTATACACATACACACTATTATAATATAAATGAAACAAACACAAACGTAGTAAATAGTTTAATAATTAAGTAACTATATACACATACACAAGTATATTTCTACCGGTGTATCTCTACATCTCACCAAAAAAACTGGGCCTTTTTCTCTGAAAAAGATTTTGCCTCCACTGATTCCTCACACTCGCTCACTTTGTCACATGAACTCTGATAATAACTGTCAACGCTTGCAGTAGATTGCAACTGCCCGTTATGGCATATTATCTTTTATTGACGGTGGAAATGAAACATTTTTATTGCGATAATCAACTAGAAATCAAATTTAAAATACCTACGACTTAATTTGTTTGATAATATTGACACAAATGTAAACTGCCAATATGACACTTTAACGCTTGTTACATAATTGCTAACAAAAATAAAGCAATGGAATTAGGTAACTTATTCCACCACCATTTGCTAATTATATCCATTTCTTTTTTCAAAAACTAGTGGTCAATAATTGCAAAAATAATGTTAATGTATTTTGAGAAGCCAAATCTATTTATTACCTATATTTCAATTGTAGTCACTTTCAAAAATTTAAATATTGTCCACGGGCTAACGGTAAGTACGTAGTACACTGTAGGTAGTGATGTGCTTGTGTAGGTGCCGAGCGGAAACACTTGGCCAGCTCGAGAGCCCCCGTAACCGTTTGGATGTACCCAGATTCGCGCACGGCTTGCCAATCCCGTTTGGCAACAGAAGCACATTTCATTTTCCGACCGCTTTGTTTATTACTCTCCGTGGACGCGGTTTAAAACAGATTACTGGCGCAAAATACCTTTGTGGAATCATATTAACCATTAACGCTCAAAAATATTTTTTGAGCAACTTTACGGTGGATACCACGGTATTTGACAAGTACTAATGGATTACAGAGTTTATTGTACGTCCACTGCCTATGCATTTAAAATTAAGGAATATTTCTTGGAGATGCAATATATTGACGTTAATTACTTACCTATTGAAAGAATTACTTGCACGGAGACAACCACGATTTTAAAATTTGACACGACACCACTACAGCACAATTATTTGCTCTTAGGTACAGGAATTCAAACCTGGCACCGTTAAATTCATATGTACTTTTAACTAGGTTTAACGTATTGTTAAAAATGTATAAGGACTCATTAAATACCTTTTGCCAAGATCATTATGATGTAGCAATGTTTGTGTGTAAGTACCAGTGGCGTGGCGCCCATATAAGCCGATTCCCACCAGGTTGCCCAAGAAAAGGCTTTAAAACCGCCTTTTTAAATATGAGTAAATAAATACGCTTCAACTTCTCTTGTAATTTTCCTGACGCCACGCCTTTGGTAGGTAGTATTTATTTTTACCTCCTATTGTAGCTAAATTAGTCCAATCAGGAGAAAGGTTTTATTATGAAATATTTTGGTGCTAGGCGTTAAATATCATATAATACTAGACGTGCTTCAGCATTGTCGGGTAAAAAGTATTACGTATACCAAAAATAGTTAAATTCGTTTAGCCGATTTGGCTTGATGAAGCCACAACGACACATATACACGTACAATTTTTTTTTTCATTTAGTGACCTCCTAATAGTTCTTTAAACCATTTTTTAAATATCTGTAATGCACAGACATTTCATTTTTACAACTTTATAATACAGTATTAACTAGGGATGTAAGCAACTATTTTCGCCTGGATAAAAAAGGTCATAACCCTCTTTTTGCTTTGCCATAGTCGGATAAAAAATATTTTTCCCCTCACTAGCTCGGAATGCCGTCTTTTATTCTTTAAGACTAGCGGGTAAAAATGCATTTTATCCACTAGTGGGGAAAGTAATTTGACCTTGGAGCGTATTTAGGTAGGTTTTGACAGATAACAAAACATTGGCAGATCTTTTTGTACGGAGACAGTGAACTATATTTTTTTAATCCGGTCTCAAATTTACAGCGGATGAAGCGCCACCAAAGTCCTTGGATTGCTATGAAACCATTTATATATGAGCTCATTTGACGGAGAAAGATCTGCCCATTTAGACAGTTATGAAGCAAAACAAAAAACTCATATGGACACATGTAAACGCAATAAACATACACACATAAGATTGCGTAAATAAACATACATAAATACTTACTTCATTTTATTAAAATATTGTTTATCTACAAAATTTCCAATTAGACTAATCAAATTAGAAAATAATGGAAGAATTAATTTCTAACAAACTGGAAATATCGTCTAAATCGTCTAAATAATCGTTTCAATACCTTCATTTGGTCCTAAATGCGTTTAACCCAAGTTTACCCAATCCCAGCAGGTGTTAGTTAAGTTATAGAATTTTTGCGAGCCCCATAACCGCGAAATGTTTGCTCTCTTTTCAGTCTTTTGCATGTAGCACAAAAACGTTGGACGGAAAATGTATTTATTCAATATTAAAGGGGGTCAAATTCTGCGTAGTGAGAATATCTAAAACTTCAAATTCGGTTCAGTGGTACAGTAGAAATCAAAAGCTAGACGTCCCTGTACACCCCTTCATATATCCGCAGGACACTGTGTTAAGGATTTCAGCTGGAGGTGGATCCTTGGCGATCATGGTGGGGAGCAGGCAAAGGTCTGGCCTCTTCCAGCCCCAGCTGAGAGGACCCTTTCCTCATACCTGGATTTGGAATTAGACCCGCATAATATATTGGGTGGTGGCTGCATTCGTTGGGAGTAGAACGTCGGTGAACCAGATGGCAGTGCTAGTTATTATGACTATAAATATTGGTAACTACTAACATAGATTATTAAGTATACCCATTTTGTTTACTAACATCCTAAGACCACTAAGTTGATTGAGATTTTTTTTTTCTATTTATTTATATAGAGGTTCCTTAATGGAAAAATATTTTTGTACGTTTGTATGTTTGTGCCGTCATTCCGCTTTAAGAACAATTTTCTGGTTAACGGGTAGCTGGGTATCCTCAGATTACGCAGAACCAAAAAAGAGGGTAATGACATTTTTCTTCCACGCGAACGAAGCGTGCGAGTTGCGGGCATCTCGGAGTAAAAAAAAAATCATTAGTTTCTTTAAAAAATTAACTTAATTTAACCTAAAGAGATTTTCTCTTCTGCCCATGTAAATAAATCAATAAAAGCACTTATTGGAATAATGTAAATGTGGAGAGTAATGCGCTAAAGCCTACAGACTACAATTGCCGAGACAAGAATTTGTCGAATATGTTCTTCCAAGTGTTTTTAAAAAGCCCGATAATACCTAGTATTGTTTCATATTTGTAGGAAACAACGCGTTGAATTTTGAGTTATATTACTTAGCTTTGTAACGATATCATTTGCCCCATTGTAAACTTGACTGCTTGAACTTCACGTCATAACTCTGCATAACGCTGATGGAGGACACAAAGACATAAAGAAGCTAGGATTTGATCCATTTGCATCATTTCAGATGTTTCGGAACGATTTTCCGTTACTTAGTCACACAGTTAACCAATTTTATTATAGAGATTGCATGCTGGGCAAACATTTTACAACAAATTACTTATTTCGAAACAGAATCGAAGATGTGCTAACATGGCAACCATGGACGAATAAAAGAAGATGACTGTCAATCGCCGTAAAAAAAACCCGATATGTACAACGCAACTATAAAGATAATTATTTATTTGCTATTTAACTTTGTCAGCGAAAGAGTGTTGATATAAAACAGTATTTACCTGTTTAATGTAGCTGTTTACAAAATAACTGTAATACTATTTTGCTTTGTTCAATTATAATTATAACATCAATAACGTTTAGTTTCATCCGCTATCTATTTTAATACTGGATGTTCCCTTGCAATTGGCAAACGATCTAAAGTATAGGGTCAGTCCCTATACTTCAGATCGTATGCCAATTCCTCTAGTTTTGTTCGTTAATGACATCAACTAACTAATACTCCATGTGGTGATTGGCTTAAAGGGTTAACAGCAGGCAATCTTACCGAGCAACAAGTTTTATCTAAGCACATACAAATTGTACTCCTGAAATTTCATTAAATTGTCGAAAGGGCCTCTAAGGCTTCGGATCCGCGCACGTCCCCCAAAAGTCCGAGACACCATTGTTCCGTGTGCAGTTGCGACATACAAAACAAACCGGCCAAGTTCAAGTCGGACGCGCGCACCGAGGGTTCCGTACAAAATATACGCTAGACATATCTATGAAAATCCATTGTTAGCAGAGCCCTGCTCCTGAACAAAATGTAAAACCTACACAATACACTTATTTAATTTAAAAAAAAATATGATTTCTTGATTGCGTTGATTTTGACGTTAGATTTTTTTTCAGAGCTTCAATGGTATGCATAATTGAGTATTTGATATATTAATTTCAGCCTAACCTACACGCGTTTCTGAGAAAAATGGTTCTGACAGGCGGACGGAGAACAAAGGGAACCTACAAGGGTTCCGCTTTTGCCTAAATTTTAAAAATAAAATAAATTTGCCTATATTTAAAATTTGCCTACTATTTTTATATCATGTTCTCTGTTCTAGGATCTTTAAGAGTAGTATATTCTTAGATCGTAATAACAGTTTGATTAGAGCGCCATCTCCGCATGACCGAGGAAAACTGAGTTGTAACCTCTTTCCATCTCACTCTTTATCATACGTTTGCTTGTATAGATGGCGCTGAAATCATAGCCAACGTGTTTGAATGCTGCTTCCAGCTCATTCGACTGTTTTTTCACAGATGGCGCTCAAACCGAAGTTCATGTAGCTTTTTAGGAAGCGCTTACAGCGCTAGCTGTCGTATTTCAGTGTAACTATTGCCACTGAAATTTTAGGTTCGTCGTTAGTCTCACTACTATGTTGCGCTCGTTTCTACTCGACCATAGATGTCACTGGAAATATCTAAGCAAACAACCTCTTTTTATTTTACCTACTTGAATAAAACTAAACATTTCTTTGGAATGTGTAGTTTTTTATACACTGAAAGCTAGATACAAAATATGTATTATTATCGTTCGAAAGAAATGTTATGTAAGAGTAAAGTATTGTTCTATCACGGGGTTTTATTACGATAGGTAATAAACCTACTGTTAAGTTTGATTTAGTAAAATACCAATAACGTGCTAACGTTAAACATTTCGTCCATGCCTCTTCGATCGTCATCGGCACTGACGCCTTTGTTCCGCTGTTACGTAACCTTTGTTCAATGGACCGTGAACTAAATGCTAGGGTAGCGTGCCTTTCCAGAGTTTTGGGGCAGTTTATCATTTAATAAAATATTATGCAACAAAGTTCGACAGTTATGCACAAGTAGGCCGTACCTTATAGTTACACAATAGTAGGTTACACAATACCAAGCTGGGTACACCCTGAGTACCTAGAACTGCTTCTGTCCACCTACGCTGAATGAGTTTCTCACAATAAAATGGAGGCGACTTTTAACTAACATACTGTTACATGTTGTTGTTTACCTGCGTTGGAAACAATTGTGGAAAATTCTACAAAGAATTCTGGAAATTAAAAAAACAAGTTACGGAACACTTAAGGTTTCTTTCAAGAAAGGACGAGTGCTACCCACAATTTGTTTAGGACAATAAACATGTTTCGTAACACTTTTGCAAACTGTTATGTTTTGGTCTCCCAACATACGAAGCCGTGTGACTTCTGCACGTCAAATTATTTTGTAAATAAGTCTGTAAAGATAATTGTACGTGATAAAGTGGAAGAGAGATAGATGAGTCACAAGCCGAACGCTCGGCTCGTGACAATGAGCGGATCGTGACAATGAGCGGATCGTGACAATGAGCGGATCGTGACAATGAGCGGATCGTGACAATGAGCGGATCTTGTGCGTGCAGCCGGCGTTCATTGATTTATAATTATATAATTTTGCTTTTCAAGTTTATCTGAACAGGTTTTATCGTCACAAAACAAAAAAATCGTGCATCCAACGAGCAGAGCTAAATCTGATCACCCAGGTTCCGTGTATAACACTCTATTTTACCTTACATTTCTTCGTAGCCCTAGTCGTCTTGGGGTACGCTGAGCCGTCTCAGCGTACCCCAAGACGTTTTCTTAGCAGGAATTGAGTTTCCAGTCTTTACTAGGCTGCTAGAGCCGGAATGGTTTGTAAATGTATTTGTATTTGCACACAATTGCATCTGTAATTAAATCCAGTTCCAAATTGTATTAATGAAATTCAGGTTTCTTAGATCATCAAACGATGAAAAAACAGGTAGAAAATAATCGCATGGGCTGTTTAGGTATTGCAACAAACTAAGTGTAATTAATTATATTATTGACTAAATTAAGCCAAGGGAAATATTACTGTATTAGGTATCTTTCCTGCATGACAACATTTCAATTTTCAAGCAGTAATAAATCGACACCAATCTCTTACATTTATGATCAAGGAACCCAAATGCGCTACTGTAGCTACTACTTTTAAAGATATGCGACAAAATGTGAAAGAAGTAGGTATGCGATCCTCTTAATGACGTCGTTAGCAAACTTGTGACCGTCACAGCGTGCAAGAACAGTCGTTGTAATTTCTATAGTAGATTATCTAATCTTAGTAATGAGTAGTGCTTCTATATGACGTCCTGCGCTGCGACTGTCATCTATGCTCTATTGGTCGTCGACGCTTTTTTTTAATGAGAACATTGTAAAGTTGTTTTTATTTAAATAAAATACTGAATATTTTCTTCACCTTTTGTTTTGCTATCCATTTTTGGGCTTATTTTCGAAATCTCTAGATGTTTTTTTTTCACGTTTCGGTCACGGATGTTCTTTTTTTGTGTACTCATATAGATTATCAACGCTATAGTGTAATGTTCCGTGAATGTCTCTTCGGACACTTAATTACCGTATGCAGGTCATAAATTGTTTTAAATCATGACAGAAGTACACACATTTGTCTGCAATCATTTTAGCACTTAGCATTAACTGGCATTATGTAGGAATTTCACAACCTGTAAGGAAAAATGTATGGATTTTAGATTAAATTGCCCACAGAGTATTATTTTTAATGGGTATGAAAAAGAATACTCTGTTGGCAATTTAATTGCGGTTTGAACTACCTAAACCTACTGGGAGACAATCGAGACTTAGTTTTCGATGGCTACTTTTTTTCGTGGACAAGCCTTATTCATTAGAGATGTGCTAACCTTTGTAAGTAGTTAAGGGTGTGTATGCTACCCACAAATCAAGATCATTTATTTGGTACCTAGCTTAACAAAGTGTGACTTATCAACTTAGCTTTGTAGCTTAGGAAGTAGGGAGCAAGTAAATATAGCTCTGTACCCTGTTGGGAGCTGCCGCGCTCAGTAGGCACAACGTACGCGACAATTCACTTCGTGGATACTGTCAGCGATACTGCGGAATATCGATGCAGCGGCGGCCTCGACATGCAGCCAGTGCTATTAGATGCCGGTTATTACACCCGCAACCAAGCCAGGACATAGACGGCGACCTCTCTCTTCAACTCTACAATGTGTATAAATGCATCACAACTGAATTTGAAAAAAAATAACTCCCTTCGTTCACGAGTATAAAAAAATCGTAACACTTATTTTCGCTTCACCGTAGTCGGATAAAAGGTTTCATACTTGGCAGTCAGTTAGACTAGAAGCTATCAAGGACTTCAACTATCGACTAAATTCCCACGGGACACTACTAGTGATACATTTATTAGAAATGAATAAGCATATGGTTAACATTAAAAAAAGCTATTCAAATATTATAGATATTTCTCGAAAGATATATATTTTATACAAAAAGGTGATGAATATTCTAAACTAGCTTTTACCCGCGCCTCCATCTGCGTAAAACTTGAAATATTACATGTGAATCCATAAAAATACCATACATAACGAAATATTATGTGCTGGTCATTCAACCTCGTCTATTAGATCATAGTATACCTAAGTATAATATAAGTAACAGTTAAATAAGATTCATTCTGCGATCCTTCTACAACACGCCACCAGTGGCGTGAAGAGGGTTTTTGGCCAAGGTAGGCAGTTAAAATATATTTATTCACATGGGTAAGAAGTTACTCTGTATTTATTAACCGCACACCAGTGATTACCACCAACCAGAGACTTACTAACCCCCTTGGCGTTGCTAGCTCGCCCGTGTGACCTAGAGACGATCAGTATTGCGAAGCTGTGTCTTTAACCGTGAACACCAAAGCCGCAACTTTTCACGTAGCGCCGATGGTGCGGAAGACTTGTCGAACGAGTCGGACCACCCAGACACTTTTATAGCTTCAAGTACCTAGCTCACTCGCGATAACTTCAAGCTTTGCAAGACCGAAAGCTTTGGTGGAGCGCAGGTATTATGGAGCATTTAAATCCGATGCACACTCCTTGCAAGCTTAAGGGCGGAAGACCCTTCAGACACTCATTGTAACCGGAAGTGTCTTTAGGATGTCCAAGGGTCGTAGGCCGTCCAAGGTTCAAGGGTGAGCTTTCTTATAACCCAAAATGCGAGGAGCGCCTTATGTTTCAGCTCACCCCAATACGTTCAGTGAGAGTCAGCTGACGCGAGGTGAGAACCTAGTGCCGAAAGCACGAAGCTTCCTAGACCAACGCGAACTCAAAGCGAGCCCATCCCGACAGTTGTTATAAACCCAAGCGTCTATAAGTTGTCGAAGGACCGTAAACTCTTGCGGAAACGTTGTCGAGCCTTTACGTAGCGCATTCAGCGGAGCATATAACTCAGCGCCCTGTATGTACGTATACGCGAGGTCAAGGACTATAACCTCCGAGTTTGTCGTGAATATTAACCATACTTCAGAGTAGTGCCGAAGGCGTGAAGCACCCAAACACGGTGCAAAGACCGAAAACTTGCACGGCAAGACCACCTAGACATACTCGTACTATCCATAACGCAGAGACTGTACAAAATTGATTCACACGTAGGCATGACATTTGCATATTTTATTTTTGTTTAAGGTCTTGAGACTCCCTGAGACGCCTGACATCATTTCTGAGTATTTAATGCAAGGACTTAAAATAAAAAAGTGTTAATTCAATTATACGCAACGCACTTTAATTTATGTAATTTATTATGTACTTAACGTTTTAAATCCGTTTCCGTAATATAACCCTTAACTAAATATGATTCACCATTAGTGAATGTTGGAGTATAGGTATCTGGTGAACGCCAGTTCTACTCAGTTTGATAGTTAAATTAAAAAAAAACTAGGGTGGGCATTCCATACATGTAACCGAAACTGAAAAAAAAATGTTTTCAGCATTTAACCATGGTGTGGCAGTGAACGAAAAAACAGAACGCGAGCTTCATACAAAATTGCAGTACAAAACGGGGTAAATGTTCAATAGGTATCACAATACCTTTTCATTTACATAGTAACATTTTGATGGTGTACGGTGGCATAACACCATCCCTATAAAAAATCTCTTCCGACTAAAAAAATAATAATTATGTTTACGGTATTTTTTACATGTGAAATGTGATTCCATCTTTATTTTTATATTTTCTAGAATGATTAATACACTATTTTACAGATCAATAGCCATATTTTTTCACTTTGGGAATTGAAATAATACGACAGTCATGCAGCGCCGCCATATGCAACTGACAGCCCGTTTGACCCAGTTTATACGCCCCGCCTTTTTCGACACAGTTTTTGTGGGGTCATTTTGCGACGCTAGTTGTGCTTCTATGTTTTTTTCATTCGCTGTGGTGTGGCTAATATTTCGACACTTCTTTTAAAATTCTTTCGTATGAAAAACGCGGAACCCTACACTGAGCAAGGTCTGATATGCCGGTTTTTGGAGTCAGTATTATTATTTCCTTAGAATTTATTTGTACACTCTTTCAATTCAAAATTCAATACTCCAAATCCTATAGCCGGACCAATGGAGTGGTTAAGTGATGGTCAATTCAAACCCTATTCAGCTGTTTTCACGTGGTGCGCGCCTAAATGAAGAAGATAAACACACGGATAATAATCTCAAATTCATCAAAATGTGTACTGCTAATACGAGCTCCAGGGAGGCAGGATTAGATGCTTTGGAGATGTGGTGCTTACGGATGATGAGGATACCCTGAACCCTCTAAAGCACCAACAAATCAATCCTTTCTCAATGGAAAATAACAACCCGTCTATCCACAATATGCCACCAACAAAAGGTTTCGTATTTGACCCACATAGTGGAGAAGGTGAGTCTGGAGAAATGGTTCATACTTGGAAATAAAAGAGCTCGAGGCCGATGTCCAACCAGATGGACGATAAACTAAAGTACTAATCTTCCTTCTAGTTATGCTGAGCCATAAGAGAGCCTCCATCTGGTTCTGTCCATTCCGTAACGGATAGAACCAGATGGAGGCAAATCAACCACTAGCGTAAACTACTCGATGATAACCACGATCCTCAGTTATGGGAATATTCGTATTTTTTATTCGTATAGTTTGCATGTGTGATAAACGTAAGCTTAGCGTTAGAAAGACCATCTAAAAACTTTGGGTCTTTTGAACCAATCAATGAAAAGTTTCATCGATGTAAAACATAACCTACAAACAAACACTCTGCTGACACAGGTACCTACAAACAACATAATTATCGTCATGCACTCCAGCAACCCCACTATTTTGGTATTTATTAATAGTATAGTAATAAAGTACAAATTACGTACCTACATATATTTTTTAATTAATAAACACCAATACAGATAGTGGGGTTGCCGGAGAACGAGATGTCATAATTAGTATGTAGCTAGTAACAAACACCGAAGTATTGAGACGTACCAATCTTGGAGGTGTAGACTCTCTCATAGAAGGCCAGCTGAGATGGTGCGAACATGTCGTATGCATGGATGATACAAGATTATCAAAGGCTGTCTTCTACTCGCAGTTGAATGATGGAACGCCCAAGCCAGTAGACCAGTTCCTGTGATATGTATAACATCATTTTACCGCATGCAACATCCCATGCGAAGGTTGGGAAGAGCTTGCACAACAGAGAGGAGTATGGTGCAGCTCTATGAGGCCGTCACTGATTTTGAGGAGCTTCGCTTAAAAAACGCCTAAAGAGAAAGACCCGCCCTAAGCATTCCTATAGCACGTATAATGATAATGACAAAGGTGAGTTGCATTGTGCGCCATGCACCAGAACTTGCAAAATCAAATTCGGTTTTGCTGGCCACATTCAAGCACATGACCGACTCTCGTGAAGTCATGATGCCAGGTTTTGCCATTGACGGATACCTCAAGGAGGACGATATAATATATTTATTTTACAAGCTTTTATTTAACTTGCAATGTAATATGTATGTACGGGTGGGATCTTGCAAGTTAAATTTTACCTACTTCCCGGTTTCCAATCGAGCTACAATTTGGCATACTTATGTAAGTTTGGTGACAGCGCAATAGCATGAAACCATTAAGCTAATCTGATGATGAAGCAGGAAGGTGGCCATAGGAACTCTGTAAGAAAATAATGCAATCTTTTCGAGTTTGAGCTCTTTCGATTCGTTTCAGTGAATAGCGGATGGTTGTTCAAAGAGAAGTAGAGTCGGCAATAAAAGCACGTCACTAAGATGATTTTTTTGACAGAAACTTGTTTATACATATCCGATAGCTAGCGTCCGTTTCCGGCCTAAGCATTTAACGTAGCGCGAGTCCCTCACTGCCAAGCTATAATAAAGCACTTTCACAGCCTGAGATGTGAAAAAGCATTGAATGGAGTAGATGATAAATACAATTAATTATACATACGAGTATTGTGTCATAGTGGCTAGTCTGTGGCATAAGGGTTCCTTTTTTACCATTTTTGGTACGGAACCCTAAAAAGGAACACTTGGATGGTTTAAAACAACTTACGTACATAATATTTTCTTCTGTTTCCGCGATTATTACTCATTGAAATAAAACAATTTAACGGATTATATCGCGTATGTTATCTCATTTTAGTTCCCGACGTTTCGGAAGCTTTCCAGCTTTCCATGGTCACGGGAGGACTGAGAAAAGATGTATTTTCCTCTGTCAAAGTTACAATTTGTGCAAACTACCCATTTTACTTACGTACATGCTTTCTATAATAATGAATAACGGTGTCACCTAAAGTTATTTGGTGTCTGTTATGTGCTATGTATATTTTTCTGTTAACAAATCCTCTACCGTACATATCCTGTTGGCATTAGACACTTTTTGAGGTGCTGATGTCGCCTAGAATTATCCAGGTCATGATTGCTGAACGGATTACTTGTATCGGCGTAGGTATTATTTTTAAGCTAATAACAATCTTTTTCATTTTATTTTTTGAAGATACAATAACGTGGACACTAATTTGTTTTTACAGACAATATGCAGGTAGATCAACGTACTCGTATAATTTAATCGGCAATGTAGTTGCCTCGCATGGCGCAGTCCCTCACGATGCGGCAGTAACTTAATGCGGCAAAAAAAATCCAAACTTCGCGCTTTCTAGATGGTTAATCAGTTTTATCGTATATTTTTCTATATGAACGATTTATTAATAATATTCAAGTTATCGTATGTCTACTAAAATGTAACATACCATACCTACCCAGTTAAAGCACACATGTATGTGTGTGGATAATCAAGGGAACCCCAATATCAGGTTTTGTTGCATGACATTAAAGAAGCCACATAATGCGACTTGAATCTTTTTATAATTTTACGTTTTTTATTGTTCACTGCGCTAAGTTGTTTTTTTATAAAAACGTCATAAAATTAAGTTTAGGTCAAAAAATATTTGTCTGTAAGCAAGGTTTTACTGCTGACTGTCGTTTTCTTTGAACATCCATCAACTCCTCTTCGAGCCAATTGTAAAGAGCCTTAACTCGGTGTATTGCGTTACTCGTATATTATTACAGAGCTCCTATGACCACTATATATGGCTCCATCATCAGATCAGCTCAATGGTACCATTTTCGTTTTATTCCATTTTCACCGTACTTGCATAAGTATGCCAAATTTGGGCTTAATCGAAAACCTGTAAATGGTTCAAATTTAACTAGCAAGACTTGATTACACCGGCTCGAGACACCGGGACAGGTGTAAGTAAATAAAGGCTCGTAATGAAATTACTTACAAATAATAAACGCTAGAACACCATTTTTTTTCTTTTTTTCATTTATTTGGGTAAACAAACAGTCATCACAATCTTTTTATACTTAAAATGTTATAACATTTTTTTTTTCAATTTATGTGTGACCAACACCGTTCACCACTTATTAATATTATGTATATTAAAATTTCATCATTCGTAGCAGTCAAAGCAACGATTATATATTTAATCCACGTGCACGTTAGATGCACCTGTGTGTGTACAAACCAGTATACGCACACATGCATATACGTGCACGTACAAAGAAAGACACAGTAGTTTACATAAGTTCTTAGATGAATGTAATGTGACTTAATAATACTCGTAAGTACAATCGGCATCACAGACATCCATTAAATTTTTATTCTGATTTGAGACAGTATGATTGAAAATATGGTTACCTATTGTATTTATTCATTGCGAGAAAGAGCATCTATAATTAGTTTCGTATATTTGATTAAATTTGCTAAGTTGTCAGTGAAACTAAACCATACCCTACTAATAGTTCCAGTATGCATTACTGATCTTTTTTTATAAAAGTTACTTATTTGGGCTTCCCTACAAAACATAAAATTCCTCGTAACTACATCTATTTACTTTAATTAGTTGGCTAAAATGATATACATTCGTTATTACTTGGACAAAAAAGGGTATTTGTTACGTCGCTCTTCGGGCCTCTTTGATATTCGTTTTATTTCGCAAAACATTTTATAAATAACAGCCATTCCTTGACGAGTACTTACATTCTTGAGGGAAAGAAAAGGATTACGTATGAGTGTGCTTGAACAGTTAGAAAAAAATCGGTACAGTACAAGGTACAAATGTTCAAGGTTAGGTATAAATAGGGCCAATCGTTTTGGAGAACCCACTAGACCTCCTGCCCAGTAATCGGATTCAGTGGGGGGAGCACAAACCCACAAACGGGAATGCCATCCTCGGCCACTTAGAGATCCATTATCCATTAATCTAATATGGATTTCCGCAAAGTAACGCCTAAATTGATCAATGACAGCAAAATATTTATTTTAAATTGAGTATTCGAGCAGCGCTAGAGTTCTGATTGTCGAAACGTCGAGTCATTATTATGGACGGATGTGCACATCGCTGCCAGTGTCCGATTCCTGGCGTTTCAGATGACGACAATGCCCGACCTGCAGTTGACATCATTTTTTATTTCTAACTTATGAAAATTAATATAGGAATAAATTAGGATCGAGAGGACTTTTCCTCTTAGACGCCCCATATCCATACTAATATTATAAATGTGAAAGTATGTCTGTCTGTCTATCTGTTACCTCTTCACACTAAAACCGCTGAACCGATTGGAATGAAATTTGGTATGGAGATAGTTTGAGTCCAGAAAAGGACATAGGCTACTTTTTATCCCGGAAAATGCTTATCTGGAATAAATTAATTTAAGTTGGACGAAGTCGCCAGCAGAACCTAGTAATTAAAAAATAATAATTTTCTCTGAATGAATATATAAATAAAAAATAACCAAAACTTAAGAAAGATACAGCCGAACGAAAGTTACATTACTTTTCGGTGAAAAAATTTAATGTATTTGGTTTTGGGATTGACAGAGGTAATAACCAATTTATTGTTTTAAATTGATTGATTTAATCCGCCCTAGTTAAATTATTGACATGGTCAGACCCGTATAGGTACCTACATGACTCCTCCAAAAAATACCAAATATCTATTGTTTTGTACCGGAATGCATACATCTTTCGTCCAAAATACGGGATTTTCTTTCATGTGCCACATAAAAATAAAGCAGACTTGTGTCGTATTTATCTCCAGGAGTATCAGTATCCGTTTGTATTGCCAAAGTCATCAAATAAATCTTAAATAGTAAATAACAGAGCAAGGAAAACTTCAACATGCACACCAATATTTTGAAATTTGACAATGTCTACCTCAAAATCCTGTTTTTAGAGTTCCGTAGCCAAAATGGCAAAAACGGAACTCTTATAGTTTCGTCATGTCCGTCCGTTCGTCCCGTATGTCACAGGCATTTTACTAAAAAAATACAAAATGTATAATATTGAATTGAGGAAATTATTAGGATAGGTGTCCTGTATAAGCCGCTACTTACTTTGATAGTTAAATAATAATAAATATATTTCTAGGGGGACATATACATACGTAACCGAAACAGAAAAAAAAACAGCAAATAAGTATCAATGTGTAGCACATATTTCGACAGTTCTTTTAAAAAGACTTTGTTTTTTGATATCTGAATATAAAGAATATTGGTAATAATCGCTGAATAGTTGCATAAATTGTCCCCCCCCCCCCCCCTCTATTTTCTAAACCTTAAGTTCAAAAAATATGAAAAACATTACCAAAATACAACCTCATAAATACTTGAAACAAAAATTGTTTTCATCATGATCCAATATATATAGTTTTGGAGTTATTGCCGAAAAACGGCACTTCTCAACAAAAAGACGTAAGTGCCATGGAGATACGCTCTTTTGCTTTTGCACTTTTTCATATCGCATGTTTTTCATCTGTGGTGTGCATTTTTTTAGTATGAACGGCTGCGGAACCCTACACTGAGCATGGTCCGACATGCTCTTGGCCCGTTGTCTTATTATTATTAGACAACAGACTAAAGTAATCGCTTTATTCGATATTTGATTGTTAGCTTCACCCTTTCAAAAAGAGTACGATAAAATATATATATATATGTATATCGTATCGAAAATATAAAAATATCGGTGACTTTCCCTTTCCAAGGAGAATACCGAAAAGTAGGTAATAAAATGGCAGTCTTAAAAATACGAAATCTTGCCAATTATTTATACTGTCGATTATTCTTCTGGATAAATCAAAGCGATGAGAGTACTTTCTAATAATTTAACAAAATCACCAACCCAAATATCATGTACCTACGTTGATATTGACAATGATGTAAAGATACCGGCAATATGAACATGAATTATTTGTATGATAATATTGATAATAAAGGAATAGAAATTGGAAAAGGGTGTACCCGGTTAGTTACTTCTCGAGTGCATATTTTTACTTATTTTTTTCTGTTACAGGTAAGTCGACTTTGTGGCACCTAGTCGATATCACTTGAACTCAACTTTAAGGTAAGTAACAATACGGGAATATTATTGTCCTCTTCTGCTTTAACTTACAACATAACCCAGGTCAACAATAAATCAGTGTATCTAATGCACACAGGCATTGTCAAGACGGAGAAGGTTCGATGACTATAAATCAGAGCTTATCACGCCACGTGCAGAAGCCAGGAGTGATTTGCGTCTGAGTAGAAACTCGCTAGTGATAATTGATTTATCTAACCTCGCTCCAACTACAAAAAACATTTTCAATTTTGGAATTGGTAGGGTACCAACCATGATGTAAAAATAACGTTTTTTATTTAACCACATTTTTTAGAACTGTGTGAGGCTGGAATTAGGTATGATATTTTTAACTCCTGTCTTTAGGTTTAATTTGGTCTTATCCTTGGCGTGCTATGTGCTTTTCTTCTGGAGATTCGTCGAGTTGTGCTAGTGCTATAACTGATGTTATTCGCCAGGGGAAGGAATATTTTATTCCATATTCTGACGTCTTAACGGGTTATAGTGCTCGCCCCTAGTTTAACGCTGAATGTGTCCGTGCTGAAGCCCTTAAGCAGTCAGCTTACCTAGCTTGGGTGGATGCTCGTAAACGCAAAGCACCAAATACTCGACAGCCGAACAAAGCCGCCAAGTCTAGTAAGAAACAGTTTCGCAAGGCACGCTTCGACCACATACGCCAAATAGGCACCAAGCTCGCCTCTTACCCACCCGGAAGTAAGGCGTTCTGGTCCCTGGCTAAAGCGGTAGAAGCCAATTTTTGCCGCCCGTCTTTGCCTCCTTTGGTAAAGCCAGACGGATCACTGGCACACAATGTCGCAGAAAAAGCCAACTTGTTTGCTTCTCTATTCGCGGAGAATTCACGGTTAGACTCCACAGGGAAATCACCTCCAGTTCTTCTGCAAGTGGATACTACTATGAACGAAATCCACATTCGTCAAAAAAAAGTTCTCAAAACCCTGCGGAATCTAGACGTGAATAAAACTAGTGGTCCAGACGGTATGCCAGCAGTTGTCTTGCGAAACTGTGCAGCCGAATTGTCTCCGGTCTTGACTCGCCTGTTTCGGCTCTCGCTGGATACTGGGGTAGTCCTCTTGGAAGCTTGCAAATGTACAACCGGTTCCCAAAAAAGGCAGCCGAGCAGACCCTGCTAACTACCGACCAATTTCGATCATTTCCATACTCTGCAAGACTATGGAGCGTGTATTGAACAAGCGCCTCCTCGCATACCTAGAAGACAATGATTTGCTCAGCGATTGCCAGTATGGATTTCGTCCAGGGCGGTCGACTGGTGATCTTCTAGTGTATGCCACACATCTATGGAACGACGCTATCGAGAGACACGGCGAGGCCCTTGCTATGTCCCTCGATATCTCGAAAGCGTTTGACGGGGTCTGGCATGCCAGTTTAATAAGCAAGCTTCCAGCGTATGGGATACCTATTGGCCTTTGCAACTGGATCGCAGATTTCCTGAGTGAGAGGTCAATTCGAGTAGTCCTTAGTGATTATGCATCTGATCAAAGGGCAATTGATGCCGGTGTTCCTCAGACGACATGTTAATACCAGATATCGTTGGCTATGCCGATAACAGCACAGTTGTAGACAAGTATATGTCTAGTGCAAAGGCCAAGAGGGAAGAAATCCTGTCTTGTCGAGAAGACATGGTGAATCGGCTGAATCTGACTCTTGACGCAGTGTCCGATTGGGGAGAAGCCAATCTAGTTAGGTTCAATGCCGCCAAAACGCAGGCGTGTTTATTCTCCACTAAACGGAGTCCGTTTGACCTAACTCCGACTTTCCGAGGTGTAAATTTGTATTTTATTATTATTATTATTATTATTATTTTCTGAAGGGACGTTTTTCTCAGCTTTGGGCTGGTAATAACTACATTTACGGGTTATCCACCAAGTAAATGTAGAAGGGTGTAAGTTATTTAATTAAGGAGATTGTGGTATATTGGGTATATTATCATCGGGGTCTAATTGCATGAACTTTCTAACGATTCGGCATGTATTTAGTATAGCGGCTTTCTGTAAAATAATGTAAATAGAAGATTTGAGGCCTAGTAATTTTAAGTTGTTGTGTAAATGTTTTGGGATGACGCCTGTTGTGGATAGAATTACAGGTACTACATACACTTTCTCTTGTTTCCATATTCTAGCAACTTCGTCTTTTAGGTCTGCATATTTAGTTATTTTTCTGTGATGGTCTTCTGTATATTGTGTGTATTAGGGACTGATATGTCTATGGGGTAAGTGATTTTATTTATTTTATCTATTAATGTAATGTCTGGTCTATTATAGTGAATGGTGCGATCTGTGAGTATGGCACGGTCATAGTATAATTTATGTGTGGTGTTCTCTAGTACTGTCTGCGGAGTATATTTGTAGTATGGGCTGTGCGTGTCTTGAATAAGATTATGTTTGTGTGCCAGGTTTTGATGAATGATGTTTGCGATTAATTGTGCCTGTGTGTATAGTCTGTCTGTGTTAGCGTTGTGCATGCTCCGGTTATGTGCTGTATGGTTTCTGATTGGGTGTGACATCTGCGGCATTTGTCGTTTGTAGCTGAAGTATCTTTTATAATGTATTTTCGGTAGTTTTTAGTATTTATTATTTGGTCCTGGATTGCAATAATGAAACCTTCTGTTTCTGGGAATAAATTGCCTATTTTCCAACCACGCGTTTGATGCATTGGTGTCTATGTGAGTTTGTTCTAAGTCGTGGGGATGTCGTCCATGAAGTACTTTTTTCTTCCAATTGTTTATCTGTTGTGCTTGTGGATCATTGTTGTTACTGTTGTTAGTGTTTTGCGCTTCAAGTTGTACGTTTAGATTGAGTGGAGTGAAGTTGAGGTCATTTTGGACTATTGCGTTGTGTATATTGCTTGTGTGGGATTTCGCCTGAAAGAATGTCTGTAAGCCGTATATTTGTTTTTGCCAAAGATGCTTAATATTTATCATGCCTCTTCCTCCCTTGTGTCTTTTAATAGTGAGTCTTTCTATTGCAGATTTAGGGTGTAAATGATTGTGTTTTGTTAGTGTTGTGCGTGTAGTTCGTTCTATGGCTTCTATATCCGTTTTGGACCATTTTATAATGCCAAATGAATAAGTTAGGATGGGAATAGCGTAGGCGTAGGCTTTAATTAAGTTTTTGCCAGATAATTGAGTTTTGCATTTTTTACTTAATCGGTTTTTGAATTCAGTAGTTAATGTTTGCTTCGTGATATTATAGTCCAATACTTTTAGCTGTTTGTATCCGAGATATTTATATACATCGTTCGCTTCCATAGCTGTTATACTGTTGTTGTCGTCTAACGTATAGTTTCCTGGTTGTATTTTTCCTTTTATTATGTGTACTGTTTTACATTTATCAATGCCAAATTCCATGTTAATATCTTTACTGAATGCTGTTGTGATATCTACTAATTTCTTCATGTCTTTGTCTGTTTTGGCGTATAATTTTATGTCATCCATATATATAAGGTGAAAGATGTATGTATCTATTGAGGAGTTTCTGAAATTATGTCCAACTCGGCGCTTGAACCACATGGGACTCAAGGAATCGCCTTGATAGATACCTTTCTTAATAGAGATAGTGCGTGTAGTTACTGTATTATTTATTACCGACATTTACTTGAAGAGTGGTTTTCCATTGAGACATAATATTACGTAAAAAGTGTATTAGTTTCGGGGAATGAGGGATGCTTTTTGTAATCAATAAATGTGCAGTGTAGGTTTCTATTTTTTGCAGTCGCTCGTTTGTGGATGGTAGAATCTATGATCAGCTGCTCTTTACATCCCATGTGGCCCCGCCTGCATCCCTTCTGCTCCTCCGATATGATCTGGTTGTGTTCTATATGACTATTGATATTCCATGTTATTGCTGACGTTAATATTTTGTATATAGTGGGTACGCATGTTATTGGTCTGTAATGGGATGGATCTGTGGAATGAGTTGTTTTGGGCAGCATATATGTTATACCGGTGATTTCCAATTGTGAAGTCTCGCTGTAATATTCCTTGTCTGTTTCTGTGATATCCTCAAATGCCATCTCTTCTATTGTATCCCATTTACTTCTTTCTGTCTCTATCCATTCTGCTTTGTCATTATGTTCTACTTGTTCTTCCCATATCTTGCTCCAAAATGACTCAAGCTGTATCTGTGTTGGCATGGATGTATCTGTCTGTGCCCGTTGCGTATTACTGCGCATGTTCCTGTAAAATCCGTTTTCATTTGTTGTAAATAAAATATTGTCATTTTTCCGTTTTTGTGTTTTCATATATCTTCTGAGCCTATGTACTTTAAACGCCAATTTCTGCTTCAATGTAGCTAAGTATTCTTCTGGATTTCTATTATCTGTTTCATGTCTAGTGTGTGTAAACCTACTTCTAAATATCTCTTCCACTCTTTTCACTACTTTCCGAGACCTATTATTATTGATGTATTGGGTGAGTCTACCGCAGTCTGCTCTTAGTTTTTCAATATATCTTTCTAGTCTAACTTGCCACGGAAGCTTATTATTATTTTTATTATTTATTTATTAAACAAAGTACATATTTCTTATTTCTAAGACAGTTTCCTGCAAAACTGTATTGTACAGATTGACTGCAGGCACGAGGCCCAATATTAATAATTCTGTAGAATATTTATTATTTATATACAATTATAAGATAAACGAATATATTATTTGATGCTAACTTTAATTAAATTATTTTACTCAAGCGACTGCAGCAAAAATTTTTTCAAGGCCTTTTTAAATTTGGGCTTGCTTGGCTCATGACGGATGTTCTCGGGCAGACTATTTAGGAAGTACGGAAGTGTTTTATTTAATGTTCTATCTACGAAGTAGTTCTGAACGCGTGGTACTTCGAATTTGCCCGCGGACACCGATCGAGTGCCATGCTTGTGCTCTATTAATATTGGATTATGCTCCTGGTTACTATGGTTATTAACTGCTAGTAGGTATTTATGTTTTAAACAAACTGGGAGTATTTTACAATTTTTTAATAATTTTGAATAGTCTCCATTACAATTATTTTTAGTTTTTTTATTTACAAGTAATTTTAAGAATCTTATTTGCAATGCTTCTAATTTATCAATGTAAGATTTTAATGTCAGTCCATAGCAATCAAGAGCATATCCCAATAAGAATCTACTATCGCAAAGTATAGGCATTTTAATATATTATTTGTAACTTTGAAGCTTAAATGATCAAATTTGCCTAAGAGAATTCTTAGTTTGTCACATACATAATTTATGTGTTAGTGCCACGAAAATGCGGTATCAACTTTGACTCCAAGATATGTTACACAATCAACTTTTTCAATCGGTTTACATTGGCAATTTTTGAAAGTATTGTGAATACATGTGTCACTGTGAGTGTACATGGGCAAAAATGCATCTGTGATATGTAAATAACGAGATTGAATAATGAGTAGTCTTGTTTTTTCTGAGTTTAATATTATGCCATTATCATGCGACCATTTAACCACAGCATCTATATCCTGTTGCACCAAGTGACACGTCTCAGTGAGGTCTCAGTGTATCCGTACCTATTTCTGACCATCTGGAACTTCTGGGTATGAACTTGTGCTCCAACTTGAACTTTGGGCATTTTATTGAATTCTTGGCAAAAACTGCAGCCAAGAAGCTTGGGATCCTTTTCAAGGTGAGGCGGTACTTCACACCGGGACAGCTTCTTCAATTGTATAAAGCACAAGTCCGGTCGTGTATGGAGTATTGTTGCCATCTCTGGGATGGATCTGATCAGCTGGCCGCCCTGGATTCTATCGACAGACGTGCCAAGAAGCTCATTGGTGACCCAGATCTTGTAGAGGCAAAGCTGCAAAGCCTCGAACACCGTAGGATGGTCGCCTGCCTTGCGGTATTTTACAGGATAAATTTTGGGGGAGTGTGCGGCGGGACTACATGAACTAATTCCACCTTCACCATTTCGTCACTATGGGACTAGACGTGGATTTGGATTCCACCCTTTTGTTGTTGATATGACAGCAACTCCAACAAAGCGATTTGCTTCCATATTCCTCGTTAGAACGGCAAAAGAGTGGAACTCTCTTCCGTCTCATCTTTTCCTGGAACAGGATAACTTGGATCTCTTCAAGACGAGAGTGAATAGACACTATCTAGGTAAGCATGCTCCATCATCGGCTTCATCGTCGCTTATCAACAGGGGAGATAGAAGTCAAATGCTTGCCTATCTTGCATAAAAAAAACTTGTGGCATTTTAATAAAACGATCGCAATCTAAATCCACTGTCCATAATTTCAACAACAACCCTGTAGGAAACAATAACCTAATGATGTTGTATTATAGTAATTCCCTAGTTAATGTACTATAAGTAGGTACTTGTTACAAACTTGATTAATAAACAGGGGCCCGTTTCATAAGCGCTTGTAACTTGCTTGTATTGCTAGCGGAAATCTTATTTTAATTCATATTGTTGGAATGAGATTTCCGCTTGTAATAGAAGTTACAAGCGTTTATGAAACGGGCCGCAGGTTTTAAGTTCCCAATAATTTTTCAATATGTACATTGACGTGTAGGTAATTTAAAAAAACAGACACAAAATAATGCAACGTAACATTTTTGTAGTGACGTAAATATATATATATATATATATACTTTTTTTATATGTTTTAATCAGTATGTTTTTATTATTTGAACATGTAAATATGGAGTATATTACATAGATGACTAAAACTAAAGCTAAAAATTAAATTAAATCTAAAAAGGGCCCCCGCGGCATGGTACCAAAAATACTGGCAGCATTTCCTCGCTGTATGACGATACTGATACGCTGAGCGAGGAAGCTGCCAGCCCTTTGGTCGCCTGAAGTGTCAACGAGCCGTTTTGATAGATATTTTTTTATATCTTTAGTAGTAGTATATAGTATTGTATTTTTATTAATTTTACTTTTTGATGTTTGTTATTATGGGGTATAATAAATATCAATATTATTATAGACTAGGATATCCAAGATGGAGCATTTATTTTCGTTAGTATATATCAAAATCAAAATCTTTTATTGCACTCATTAGTATAAAGTTCTTTAACTACTTAATTTCTTAGTTAGGTACAGTTCCACATGAACCCTGTTCATATGTCGCAGGGAAATGGTCAAAACAGAGATTTGAACAAATCCCTAAGTGATATGACACCAAAATAAAAATGGCGAACCCATTTTATCATTTACCTAGAAGAAATCAGTCATTTAATTAAATCCCTACATCTATTTAGTGAAATGATGAAAACGGCCAAAAAAGGCAACTTATTTTTCCATTTCACTAGACTTATTTAGTGATTTGATAAAATATCTGAAACACGTCAGTGAGTCTATGAAACGGCCAAGCCATACTTTTGAAACCAAGGTGTATGGTTAGTGAACCCAGGGCTTAGGGACTTAGCTTTTCCTGGCATCTGATAACTTTTTTACAGCGAAAGCATTATGAGCATGTGAGTCTTGGCCGCCAATTTTACATAAAATGTTTTTGGTGAGATCTCATTTGTTTTGGTAAGGTGCCTGACATTATTTATTTATTTTTGAGCTGTAGCGCTTCTTGAGCGTCAGCTACTCCTTATATGTAAGTGCATTTCATATGTTCCTTAACTGCCTCTTAACCTATGAATTTCTACGCTTTGGTGTTAACTGGGACGAAGCTATGAAGGTTTGATTTGAAATGAAAGGAAACGGTTCGAGAAATGGTTGTTGGTATTGTTGTTGATGTTGTTGTTGTCGTGGACGTGGATGATATAAGTATCAACCTGATGAGAGCCCCATATACATTTTTATCCCCTATTATGGGAAACCTATACAAACTTCTATCGCCTTAATTAAAGAGTGGGGGTCATTTACAAAAAATCCTAAAATCCGTATTTTATTATAAACACTCGTAAACCTATTTAAATATTCAGACCTCTACTTTTTTTTTATATCTCCTATGCGATACCCTTTTGTTAATTCATCGATAAATGTTTCAAATCGATGAATTAACAAAAGAGTATTACTTCATTTTGAGTCACTTGTGCAATTCAGGAAAAGCCCCTCCTCAAACTGCGTGCCAACATGGTGCCAACGTGGTTAGGTACATCTATCGCAGAGAAATTTAATCAAATTCAGAGATTTAATCAAATGACTGACTTTTTCTAGACAAATGATAAAATTGATTCGCCATTTTAACATCCTGCGTGATTTGGTCATACTCGTATCCCTTAGATATTTGATCAAATCTCTGATTTGGCTATTTCCCTGCGACACATCCAGACGGATCTGTTCAAATATAGGTACTTGCAGAAAATTTATCAAGTGCATAAAGTTTAATGATTATATGTCTGTGTCGATTGAGGTATTATAAAACATTGAATGCCGGCACGTACTACACAAGAGTTAAAGTGTTGCCATTAAACTCCCACTAAAAATCATTCCGAGTGCCTGAGAATGAAGATTAGTGGAAATAGGAAACGATCGCAGTCGGTTACCGATTCAGGTCCGCACGAGACCGTGCCACAATTAATATTCCCATGAAACGACCTAATGAAACTGGGTTTTTAATGCACTTTCAATTGATGTATTCAACGTGAAAAGGTGTCTCGCCTAATATGAGAAGATTTAATTTGAACTGTCCGCCAGCGACTGTTCTGCCTGGCACATTGGGTAATTAATGCAGCCTGTAATTACAGAACATGACGCACCAAATTACTGGATCCGATTTAATTCGGTAAAGCTTTTTATTTTTGTTAAAGAAACAATAAAATAATGTTGTTAGTTTGACACGTTTGGTTCACGTTTTTGTCACAAAGAACTTGATAGTGCACCATTTTGCATTCACATTATTATATAAAAAAAAAACAATATAACTTCAATTATACTTTTTTTGCTGATCTAAAGTTGACCGTTTATTTAAATAGCCAAAATCTTAATCCTCTGGTAATTAATACGTAGGTATCCCTTTATGAAGAGTATATCGCTTATTATGACAGGACATTTTTTTTAAAGTGTGGCAATGGTTTATTAGGTGATATCGAAGGTCGGTCGGCTAAGTGAAAACTCCGAATATATAAATTTCTATTTATTTAATACTATTGTAAAGTGCAATGACGGATGCGCGACTGCCGCGCTCCGAGTCGCGTTGCTACATATATCGTATGGTAAATGTTTACCTAGCGATCTGTGTTCCTAGATATAGATATAGAGACAGATTACGTATAAATCATAACAAATATTTTTTGGTCTTGAGAGCATGTTCATAAGTAGCTAAATATAACAATTCACATCCAATCATTCAAATAGTAGCGAGGGACTACTTTAAAAATGACTACACAATTTATATGCCTTATACTCGTATAGCCTGCTATTCAACCAAATTACTTGAATTAAAAGCCATTTCCACTTCTATTGCCAAAGTGGTAGGTATCATTAGGGATTTGTCGTCGCCCACTATCAGCGGAAAATAAGTTAGGAAATCTAAATCGACACTTCCTTTGCTCTTCCGGGTCAGTCGGGGCACGCAACAAGCCTCTTAAGGGTCTACCGCCGAACCAACTTAGTTACAAAGTTGTGGCCACTTAGAACGCATTTATTTTGTTAGTAGGTCGTATTTTGTCTGAACAATACCACTGTGAATATCAACTATTGCTTTTTATACAAAACAATGCCGTAATGACAAAATACGTCCGGTGAATGAAAGGTTCACACGAATCAATAATGTACGAATTATGCGATAAGGAATCAAACACAGGTCTAACTATCGTCGCGGTAATTCACGATCGATTCCACGCCGCCGGCGCTGCCAACCAATCGATAAACTTACTATCCTCAAATAGCGAGCTGCGTGACGATTTGCTTTTTGCCCCTTTGAAATAAGTAATACTCGGTACTCGGTATATATATACAGTTTTGTACTAAGAAAAAAAAAATTAGTTAAATGCTTCCCATTTAAATAATAGGTAATAATCTAATAATACCTGAATATGTATGTTACTGCGAGCAGGTTTAATCGATAAAGTGTTAGGGAAAAAATATCAGTGAAATTATTATGTATCGAAAAACACTAAGAAACACACAAAAATCAAAGCAAATATACTCACTTGTTAATTTTAAAATGTTCGTGAAATTGTATGACGTATTTTATGAAAAGTACAAGAGCGGTAGATGCATTGAAGCGGTCCGATGGCATGCCGATAGAAAGTCTTCGTCTAGCTAGCTCCACGCCACTCTTCGCCGAGGCAGCGCGCTTGCTGCCACCGAGCATTCCCACGCTAGCGAACTAAGTAATCCAAAGATTGAGGATTTCAGCTTTCAGCAGCAAACGTACAAACATCTGTTTTAGTGAATGTAACCGTCCACATCTTTAAGCTTGACGCTTTCTATGCAAATAAATCTTCCGCTGGTATATTTTACGCTTCGTAATTGATAAATGAATACTTAGCTATATAACTGCAATTTAGTTAGCTTTCATAGCTTTGTGGGTTTAAATCTAATGTTCTATCAACGTTAATACTGGGTTTTGTTTCTTTTATTTAAATGCCAATATAAGTAGAGTATAAGCTACTCGTAATGTGCAAGATTACCCAATGACTTCACAACAATAAAAAAAAAAAAAAAAACGAATTTAACATATTTTCTTAACATGCAAAGTTGCTGAAGCAGCCATTACAGCTTAAGTGTCGGCTTCCACTCCACCGTTCTTAACCAACAAGTGGCGCATTGATTGGTTCTCTCTTGAAGATGCCACTCTTCCTCAATGAACGCCAACGAGTCCAACGACTACACCGCATCGTGTATGTATTGTAGAGTAATTAGGTACATTTGTTTGTACGCAAATCGAATTAATAAAGCAGCTTTTTTTCCTGAATTTGATTCTGCTCAATTAATATTTTTTATTCCTATAAGGAACTCAGGAATGCGTCGTTGAAAAAAATCTGATTCCTAGCGGGCACCATGTATTGAAAACATCGACAAAGAGCTCTCGAAGGCACCGGCACAAAACAGATTAAGGACGCAACACAAACACTTCAGTAGATTCGTCCACAGCGTCAAACACATATGGACTTGTTTTTTATCATTCAGCTAGGCAATCCATATTTCTACTTTAATTATCAATCAAGTGTAGAACTTAATTTCTCATATTTTGCCATTGTGGTGAATGTTTCAATGAAAACGTTCTGATTTACCCCTAGGGTAGATAGGCATCATTTCTTCAATAAGATTGTATAAATTTAATATAAGCTAACAAGGACAGAGCTAGGCCTCGCAGTGCTGACGCCCTTTAAGTTTTTACTAGGGTAATGTTGTAAAAGTTCCTTGCTCCAGCGAGTGTACGTGCATGGTACATTAAGCGGCATATTTGGGCCGCAATGCCGTAGCCGGAGGTACGTAGCTTCGCTACAGCCTTGCAATGCGGCACTGGGGTGTCTGCTTGTATTTCGGCAGTTTGCTACGTGCCATCACTTCAACAAAAGGATGTAAGTACCGTGAAAGTAACGCTCTTTTATTAGTACTTACACTTTTCATATCGTATTTTAATATTCTATATACATGAACTTTAGCAGCGGTAGAAGTGGTGAGTCCACATCTATTCTTTATTTATTTTATGCGTTACATTATCGGGTTGTCTAAATAATGAAATAAATCTAAATTTAAGTATTTAATTTAACTATTTGAAGTTATTAATAAAAATATTAATAAATGTTAGTCAATCTGTCTGTATCTTAATCAACTAACAAAGTTTGAGGAGCTAGTTTACGTAAAATTATATCCTAAATATAAATTAATAACTATAAACTAATTACAATTCATAGTTAGTATTTGTGTATCGATTGGAGACTTTAACAAAGAGATGGTCATTTAGTGTAGTGTTTGTTACCAGACGTCCCGTATTTTTCTAACGTGTCAGGAACTTTGGACGTTTGTCGGGAATGCGGCCGAAATACAATAATGTCAGGATTATTTTAACTTTAATATAAAAGATACTTACTTTACGGCATTGTTTTGTACTTAGAATAAGTTAAGGTATATGCAAGCCTGTAATTAGTTTGTGTCGCTTCAGATACCGTAGTAAAAAAAATACAGCGAATTTCCTCTCATGCAAAACTTGTTTTTGCTGTATCTCGTTTGTTTTATAAACTGAAGCCATATAAAGGTGCGTCCACATTTGTATCATTTGCTCGTATTAGATCATCGTCGCGTAGCATGATCGCGTGGCACGATCACGCGTTTGGACGTTGCGCCGATCCGATCACTCGAAATCCATTTGCTACAGCCGTGGTTATCTATAATTGGGTAAGCATCCTGTTCGACCTTAGTGTAATTTGTAATATGCTTTGGAGTGATGGATTATCTGTTGGTAATCCTTAAATAAATAAAGACAAATCAAAACGCCTGTTGCGCGCCAACTAGAAGCAAAACCCTTCTTTAAGTTACTTAACCTAGCGGGTTTGCTTCGACGTATCACAGACTAGTAGCTCTATGCACATACTGCGTACACTTTCTTGAATATGTGTATATTTGGATCTATTATAGAATTCGAAATAGAACTGGGCGGCCGAGCTGTGCTCGGTGGGTAAAAACCTATCTAGATAAACTTGGAAAGCTAAATTTAATCCAAATCGTAAGAGCCGATCTGGAGAAATTAATTGATTGGTTATATATATGTATATATACATTGGATTTCTAGTGTAAGCTATTTCATCGTGAGTGCATTTTCTAAACTTGAAAAAAGTTGTGAAAATCAAATTCTTGATATCTTTAACTTCTGCTACCAATTGATAATTTCGCACATTTATAACATTAAAAGTTATTGAATCAAGAAACTCCCCATTGTAAAGTATATTCATACATAAGGACATACATATATTGTGAGTCAGTTTCATCATGAACTCAAAAACATTCGGTTAATTTATGTAATTTTCTCTAAATAAGCACGGTTTAAAGAACTTTAAGGGAAATGAAACTTACGTTACATATTTTGTAATTCGTACATTATATGAGGTAAAACCCATACAAATATAAACTCATAATAGTTTTGTAGATCATATGTATATGTCCTGTGCATAAATAGATTTACTTTGTTAAGCAGTAAATTCTACTGGCAATGCAAATAAAAGCATTATAAGGTTCCTTTCGTTTAAAAATGTATCGAGTTGGGTGCACTGGGGCGGCGGCGGGCGATGGGCGCAAACAAGGCTAACTGATCGCTGCCGTGGACGAGGGCGCCGCTGCGCCCGCTCATCGATTATCCTTCCTACAAAACACTTCCAAAAATAGATTACTATTTATGATATTTTCACCGATGAAAGCATATATACGTGTGGGCCCGAATCCGCCCCCATAATACTACTCGTCCAACATCTATCTGTAGCGACTATTATAAAGTTACATTGAAGATATAAGTAGAAGGGGCTATATATTTTTATTTAGTTTGGAAGTATTTTTTAATGTTTGAATATGTTTTTGCGGCTTCATCACGTCAAAACGGCTAAACAACGGACCTTCATACACACACACACAAAACATCAACACAACACCTGCCATTCCAAACTTCTTAATTTCTTTAATATATAACGTATTGCTCATCTATCTGTTGTAACTTTGTACTTCCTTTTGTTATTATGACTTAACTTAACTTTTTTATTTTGTTGATGTAGTTAAGCACCCTATGTCAATGCGTCTGTTACCGTAATGTTAGTTTGTACGTGATAAGCCTATAAAATGTAAATCCGTAATTGGCCAATGTTAAACACATATGTATCCGATAGTAATAATTCTGTAATTTGTGCTGTGGATTTTATCTCAATATAATAAATAAATAAATAAACGAATTTCATCATCATTTTTATACACGACTATCCTGAAGCAAAAAAAAAGTTTATCAGTTTTTGCTTCTCTGCGAACAACGCTGCGGACTCCTTCTAGTACCTATATACTCGTACATATTTTTACTGTTAGTACGTACGGTCTACTAAGTTACTTGCTGAGAGATCGAACTCAAAATACCGATGACTTGCCTAGAAGATCAAGTGCTATTTGTGCTAAAACGTTGTGTCATAAATAACAAGATTGAGACTACTAATTTTAATTTAATTAACTACAAAAAACAAACAAGGTAATATGCACCAAAGATCCTTTGTAACAATAATAGAGCATAAATCAGGGCTTGTAACCCAGTTTATTTTTCGTACCGGTTAGAGCCACACTCGCTCTAACCAGTTAATATCTCGGAGCGCAAAACAGGGATTGAAATCTATTTACCGGTTAGAGAGCGGTTCCTCCATGTGAGCGGAGTCTAGAGTGAATAACTGCTCGCTTAGAGAGGATTGGTTTGCTTGCTATGTATTAGATTCAATTTTTCATGTAGTTGACTGTGGTTGCGCCACTATTCCGATCCGAATTAAATTGAATTATTGATCCCGTATCCGAACACGGAAAAACCGGTTAGAGTGCGCTTCGAAATAAAGTTCCCAAATCAATTCGTCAGAAAGTAACCTAAATAATTAACCGGTATAAATTAAATATATACCGGTTTATTTGTAACCGGTTACAAGCCCTGGTATAAATTGCATAAAATTTATCCCTATAGCTTTGCTTCGGAAACTACGTTTACTTTGTTCATTTGTATAGGCTAAGACTAATTCACAAACACTTAATATGAGATAATATACGCCATATAATCCGTTAAATTGTTTTATTTACACACTTAAAAGTTATTTTATTAAAAGAACTTTTATATTTTGACGTATTCAATCGATCGGGGAGTGTAATAAAAGCTATTGTTTCGAGTCATAAAACGACGAATGCCATACAATAGCAGCCTGAACTGAAACAGTTTCAGAACTGGTGCGGCCGGCCATTTGTTACGGCGGCATTTTCCTTCAGCCCTTGACTCGCTAGGGCGTGCTACCCCTACCGAGCTCCTGGGTGGTTATTAATGCATCTCCAAGGTTGAAGTTGACATCTATCAACAAAGGTAATAGATTATCCCGGTTAATATCTGCTGCTATTACACTATTATCCGACTTCGTCGAATTGCTAACGGGTCGTGTTTGCGGGTTACGGTGTGTTAGGACATGGATCAGTTACAATATTAGCCCATACAGTAGGTACTTAAAACGTCAAAATATTGTGAAAGACCACAGTGGTGGTTTTATAAATCTTGCTCCTTAAAGGTTTCATATTAATTAATCACAGGGTGTGTTATCGATTGATAGTAATAGTTTATTGGCTAGTACATAACTCATTATAACCTCAAAATATGTTACTAGTATATAGCCTCAAAATACCTACGGCTTAATTTTAACCTACAGGTTAATATTTTGAGGCAACTACGTTTTTTGTCTTTAATATTATTTTCTTTATCCTAATCCCCTCGATGAAGGCCTGGCCATAAAGAGCAATTTAAATAATACATAACCATAAACCACAGTTTAACGTACTTATTACTGACATACCGACTTTGCAAGAAAAATAAAAAATCCACTGCTGAAATCAACATTATGAAAAAATTGCTCTTGAATAATCACAAAATTAATACAAATCTCTGAAATAGGTAATTGAAAATTGATTCAATAGTTTGTATTCACAGGCAGTTGCTATCAAAATCAAAATCCTTCTCCACGATGCTGCAATTTTTACGCATTATTTTTTATAGAAGAGTCGGCTTTGAGAAATTGCTGAAAAACGGCTCTTCTAAACAAAAGGACGTAAGTGCGGTGGAGATGCAGTCTTTTGCTAGTACACTTTTCATATCGCATTTTTTTCATCTATTGTGAGTATTTATTCGTATGAATGTCTCCGGAACCCTACACTGAGCATGTTCCGACATGCTCTTGGCCGGTTTTTGAATAATCATATCATTTAACATATCTATATACAATTTAGCTCTACTTTAAAAATAAATAAATATCTCATCACATTTTATTTTTCAACTTTAATGTCAAGTTTTAGTATAAAGTTGGAAAACGTGTCTTATACGAATACGATTTAATGCACGTAACTGCGGTTACAGATGGTTTGAAATAACTAGCCCTTAGTGGTATGTTGGGGTGTATTCAGGCCCTGCTACATTTTACGTGTGGATGAGCACAACCGGGTCAAGGTGGCTCGCGTTGTCCTAGAGCACAGTTGCAGTTGCCAGCCACACTGGAAGTAGACGGATGGTTATGTAATATAACCTCTTTATAGTCTTCCACTGTCGTGCTTTTTCCAGCTTTTTCGAGCATATGTGTGATAATTACGTTCATAACTATAGCGCCTAATCATCGCGGATTTTCCAAAAGAGATCGCTAATAAGTAGTTGAGAAAACAACTTAAACCTAAAATTGGTTTGAGTGTTACTCTTTAACACTATAAAGTTAAAGTTATATTAAAGTAATGCATAATAAACTTAGCATGCGTCACTGCGGCATGCACGTATTTATATTAAGTGCGCTAGTAGAATGCAGTTAGAACCTGAGGACTGAGATCTTTCCGCACCTCACGCCTGCATTTCGTTCTCATTACGGACTAGCTTGCACCCGCAGCTTCGTCCGCGCGACCGAGAACTGAGTAGCCTATGTTTTAATGATCGATTCCCCATAGGAACTTCAACTCCTTTTTTTACTGCCTAAAGAGGGTTTATGCCCGCTTAACTGGCAACGTCGCATATTTTTTGGTTTTTCTTGATTATTTTGAGAAATATGAATGTAACTTGAACATATTTTCACTACATTCATTAGGTTTTCGGTAGTTATGCTGGTGTCCCATATGAATGTAACTTGAACATGTTTTCAATACATTCATTCGGTTTTCGGTAGTTATACTGGCACAATTCAAAATTTCATGTTAATTGCCACAACTAGGACACTAAAATGAATTCATTACTATATCCTGTTTTGTAATTAAATAAAGGCAAAAGCGGGTTATAGGTGAATTAAACGCTACATGATTCCTAAAGATGTAGGATATGTATTGAACATACCTTTAAGTTTCATTCAAGTACCACAAAATAATGAAGCAAAATGAAAAAATATGCGACGTTGCCAGTGAAGCAGGTATAAACGCTCTTAAATGTTTGGTGACAGAACATTCACAGCATTTCATATGTAGACTACACAACTCGTAATTGACCTTACTGTCTGAGCAGAAATGTAAAAGGAATATTTCAGGGATTAAAACTATGCCTGTGCTTTCCAGGGTATCAAACCCTCTTTATTCCAAATTTCATTTAAATCAGGTCAGCAGTTTAAGTATGCAAAGGTAACAAGCAGAAAGAAGGCCAAACAGACATTGATAATATTCAAAATATTATAATATTAAGTACTAAGATTTCCCTCGGCTTCGTCTGCGTGGCCTATAATTTTATTAAACCTTTAGGAATCCAGCATTTTTCCGGGATAATCACTACTGCCTCCACACCAAATCACTCCACTCTAAATTGCTTAAGCGGTTTAATTGTGAAGATGTAACAGACACAGACAACTTTTGCGTTTATAAAATTAAATATGTGTATTTATATACTTAATATTTATCTTCTGTACCTTCTACAATAATAACATCCTATTGGCGCTAGGTTCGTTCGGGCCGTGGTTGCACACGAAAACTTTCTCTGCTATTTATTTTATCCGAAACTTTGATGCTGATTTGAACATTTCGATGTGACCAGTACACAATATTGTGAAAGTGACCTTGGGTGTCATGCCTACTGAAAACGTAAGATTCATGGCGTTTTCCCTCAACCAAAAAAAAGAGACTAAAATTATTTTCTGACGAAGAGACTCTGTACTAGAGCAGCCGCATGATGCTTAAATCTATCGGTTGTGGGCAGCAAGGAAAGAATACATCCCATACAAGCAGCGCTCACCATTGTTGATGGCTTGGGAGACTTTGTGTAAGGGGGGTAAATTTTCATTTATATTTGTCGAGAAATATGTTAAAATTAATGCTGAATACTATAAAACAGAAAATTAAAAAAAACAAATATGCCTTAATAATGAAAAAAGATTTGGAAATGACTACTCCGTCTTGCAACACGACGGAGACCCATCTCGCGCACCAAACACTCTGTTCAAGCTTGGTTTCGGGCTAATTTGGCTGATTTGTTAATAAATCCCAAATGTAGATAATTTTAATGATGTTATCTAGCATATTTGGAAGGAAATACCAACGAAAGCAATAAGTACTGTAGCTACAAGAAATCCTTAAGTCTCTGCCGGTTTGACAGCAGAATCCTAAATAAGAAGAGTTTTCGTAATTTTCTTTGGTTTATTTAGGTTTACAAGTAGTAAAGCGGCATACTGCAATTTATAATTAGTATTCTATATTAATTACATTTGCAAGCGGGCTGACGATGGTCTTACGGAGAATTTAATTAACGAGTAAGTTGCCTGTAGAAATTCGCAATGCATCATGAGCTGCACAGATTAAGCTATCTACCGGCGATAAGCGGAGCGGATTCTATTCAGAATTTAACTCAAACAGAACTCTGGGAGTCAAAGTTTATTCAACGCTATTTTTGTATGCTTTTTATATTTGTAGATTTAGTCAGGGAGATTTGTGTGGTGTTTGTGTCTAGTCCAGCACTTCCAGCAGGTAGATGTACTTGTACCTGGAAAGTATATCCAATTTAATGGAACTTTAATAGGTTGTTTGGGGATGCACTAGGAAGCAGTGGCGTGACGTCCATATAAGCCGATTCCCATCGGGTTGCCCAAGGAAAGGCTTAAAACCACTTTTTTCTTTGAATATGAGTAAATGAATAAGCTTCAGCTTCCCATGTAATTTTCCTGACGCCTCTGCAAGGAAGTCTATCCTAAGTTTTCGACCGCGTGGATGAAATATCTGAATAATTTCCAGCTACCACCTTCTTCGACATTTCTACTCGAAGGGATTATAGTTGCTCCCTTTGCATATTTGATCCAATTATACCTACACGTTAACTAGCGAACAATACACAGCGTACACTACTGGATTCTCAATCCACAGTCCACACGCATAATTTTTTGTACAAAAACTGGTTTTCCTGCACTCCGCAGTAATTGGGAGCCTGCGTCTTCCTTTTATTGTAATAAAATGAAAAGCTAATGTATCCATTATACTGGGACTAAAATTTAGGTACCGGATAAGAATCAATATCGGGCAATTCTTGCACAGTTATCAACAGATTACCAGACCAAGCAACGAAGGAAACCTGTGATATCTTCATGATGCTTCGAAATATGTATATTAATTGTTAAACCCTATAAGGTATTAAACACTTCACCTTATAAGGTATTTTTTTTCTATTAAACTTGTACTTTATATACAATATTCTTAAATGCTTAGCAGATTTGTACTCCTTTGTGTCTGTATCTTCTCTTAGAAAAGCTTTAAAAGATAATACACACGGATTCCATTGTCAAGAGGATTGAATGAAAGCTTGTATGTGTAGAACTGTTTGCCCGTATACTAGATATATTCGTACATTTTGTTGCTACTGACACTATTTTGGAAGTACGTATGTTTTTAGTTCTAAGGCCCGATATCACTATGTATACACAGCGTTGGCCTTAACAACTGATTAGAGGATGCTTACGCCTATCAAATTGTTGATATTGTTAACCAAAATTAGCTATTAATTATTAACAGAGCATGGTGAAATTAGGCCTGAAACTTGTTCACTTCGCGGTCCCGGTGTAACATGGCCTGTGTCGGTCGTTTGTCCACCTGTTATGCGCTCGGTCACTTAATCAATTTCAGTACCGGAACTGTACACGTCTTCCGGCGCTTTACATGTCAGGAATGTCTTTAAGTATATAATTTACTCCCGATATAAAAGGAACAGAATGCCGCGGACAAATCTCTAGTTGCCCACGTCGATAAAATAGCGTTACTAGTCCCAAATGGAACCAAAGAAAGAAAATACATACGATTTCAGGGCCTACATAGGATAAAATATTCATGGTGGCCCATCTTTCGGTAGCTGTAATAGGCGGTGCACGGTAAAACACAGGTAGGCGTCTGTTTAAGGGTCAGCTGGAATCTGTTGGTGGTATGGCTGAGAAACTGTCAATTTTTGTTGACTTTCTCCTTGGTTAATGCTGTAAAGAACGTAGAACAAATATTTAATCATTCTAATTTTAAACAAACACTTTGACTGTGACGCACCGTTGGAGGTTTGGAGTCACCGAGCTTAAAAAAATATCTGATTGCTATGCCATTAATTAACTTCCTATTACTTACTTTTCTTAATTTCTAGTTACATAAAAAACAGCCAACAATACTGTGTTACATTTAATAAACATTCATGCCGTCGTCTACTAGAGTAAGCTAGCTCACTCTTAAAATGACGCACGCGGGGATCCTCCGACGGAACGCGTCAGACGCAGACCGAAATGATGGTTATGATGAAATTCAAAGCACCTTTGGCAATATACATTTTATAATATTACGCGTTTCGTGTCAGACTTTTGTATTAATAAAATGTTTACGTGAGTATTCCGCTTCACTGTCCCACTCAACTACATTTGAGTATTTTTTATATCATTGGATTATTTTTGTTATCAATGTCAATAATGTGAACGCGTAGATTTTTTATAAGCTTGGTCTACACCGTGACACGTAGGTGACAGGTGTCAACGGTTGCCAATGAGCATAATACCCTTGATTTCTCATCTAGGTTCTTTATTTTTCAGTGCAGAAATGAGGAGTTTCATAGACGAATCAAGGTCACCGACATAGCAAACAGGGTCAGCAAACTCGGGTGGCAGGGCACATAGTTCGAAGAACCGATGGCCTTTTGGGCAGAAAGGTTCTGGAGTGGAAACCGCGTACTGGCAAGCGCAGCCTTGGAAGGCAGCTCACAAGGTGGTCGGACAACCTTATTAGGGTTGCGGGGACTCGCTGGATGCGGGTCGCCTCTATCTGGCCCATGTAGAAATCTATTGAGGAGGCCTGTGTCCAGCAGTGGACGTCCTATAGCTGAAATGATGATGATGATGATGACATTGAATGCTACAATAGAGCCATATGCACTTAGCCATATTAAAAGTACCGCGAACCTTACAAAGACTGTCGTACAAAGATACAAATACTATTATTGATCGTCATAAAACAATGTGGATTTACTGTCACCTATATTTATTACTAAGTAAAAATAATATTTCTTTATTTTATATCACGTGTTTAAAAAATAGTTGAATATACTTATTTACCTTCCAATAAGTTACGATAACATTAATTATCGTATTAAAATAATATATTTTTTCATTTTTCAATTTATCTTCTAAGAATTTTATTTATTTGTATAGTTGAATTATCGAGAAGATGGAATTGCATTTGTAGTGGTTGTACCGTTTGCAACAAAAGGAGAATAATTTTCTCTTAACTTAATAAAATGACATACCCAAGAAGTGGAATAAGTAGTAGTCCTCTGTTTTTTTCTTTTATTCGCTATCATGTTCTTCATCTGAGCTGTCACAAGTATTGATAATAAAATTGTCTGTTATTTGATCCATTTCTCATTCCTGATATCGATATTTATTTTCTTCACTTTCGACGGTGACAAATATTTTCCCAGTCCTCAGCAGTGATGGTATTCATTCGTTCAGTTGCTAAACTCATAATGCCTTGCATGTTTAATGAAACGTTTCTTTTTGCTACATATCCTTTTACCATGGACCAAATATTTTCGATCGGATTGAATGTCGGGTGATACGGTGGCAATCGTAATACGGAGTGGCCATGTTCTTTTAAAATTGCATCTATGTGGTACTCGCGAAACCGCTCTTTATTTTGTTTAATTAATTCATACAAACTGGTTTTGTACATCAACCGGTTATACGAAATGTTGTGTTCTGTCAACCAATCCATCATTTCTTGTTTATTAGAATTTGACGTTGGAGCACGATTCAAAAGTTTGTTGTGATAGGACGCATTATCCACGATAAGTACGCTATTCGGTTTGAGGTTCGGTATTAATTTTTCTTTTAACCATTTTTCGTAGTTGACAAAGTTCATCTGGTCATGGTAATCTCCCGTTTTTTGGTTTGCCTTAAACATTAACAAAGCGTTGGGAATAAAACCATCTTTTCCTCCTGCGTGCACTATTATTAACCGCTGGCCTGTACTGATTTGTTTTTTTACACCAAATTCTGCTCCATCGGTCCAAGCTTCTCCGGACACATGTGAAGTGTGGATGTAGGTTTCATCAGTATAAACTAGTGGTCTATCTTGAGATCGATATTCCGCAATTTTGTGTTTTTCCATTAATATTTTTGGCTTGTCCTCGGTCTTTTTCCATTTAAATCCTAATTTTTGTATTTGTTTTCGTAAGGTGGAAATGCCAAATTTGTAATCTATATCGGATTTTAACATAAAGTGGAGTCCCTTTAAGGTTGGAAATTGCTTATGGGACAGATGAAAATTGTACATAGTTCTCCGGATGACTTCCTGATCAAAATCGTCTACTGCTGATGACGGACAAGGACGCAACTTTTTATTCTTCGGGGAGGTGAATTTCTTTGTTGTTGCGAATTTCTCGCTGTTGCTCTCAGTCACAATGTTATAAACAGTAGAGAGACAAACACCTGTAGCTTTTTCAACTAACTGGGCAGCGGTGTAAGGCAAGTTTAAATTTTTCGTCAGTTCATTTTCAAAATATTTATAACAGTTGAAAATTATTTGCTTACTTTGACTCTCAATAGGACCAAAATTACTTACAGCCATATTTTTTTAAAATATAGAAATTATTCGTAGTCGTACGGGCGGACACAATAATTAATTGAGAATACAATCAAATCAGATGTAAAAATATACGCACAACGTAAATAATATTGACAATTTCACACTGACATTATTTTTGTTTTTAGTTCTTCGATATATATATATATAACAACCTCTTTGTATGCTGATAGTACAAGAAAATAGAAAATTCAAATATAGAATGCCTGTAAACAAACAATACTACTACATATGCAATTCCACGCTCTCGATGATTCAACTATATATGATGGCATGTGAATATTTCAAATAGATTATGTAAGTCTGAAATTTAATTCAGGCTTATTATGTTTCTACCTACCTTAAATTGTTTGTGCTTAGTTTAAAGTCATTATTATTGGAAATTACTTTATAAATTTTAATTTACTTCTTTATTGTATTTACTTTACCGCGGCCATTGTGACAAGACAAGCAATTACTTAAGTGCGAAAAAGAGGGAAGATACTACTTGCAATTCGTAGATTATGTTAAGCGTTATTGTGTTTAACTTGCTAAACTACACAATACATGCAACGATATACAAATTAAAAGAAACGGAAATTAAGAAGAATCACGGAACTTCCAGGGCAGGAAATCGTCGTGAATGAACGTCGCTGTGATACTTTTCAATTTGGAGAACCAGTCGTAAAATTATTTTGTAATTAGTTATGCAGACTTCAATTAATATAACTTTATTCAAGAACAAACAACTACAAATTAACATAACATGTTTTACTTAATGTGTTTATACACTTATAGTAGAAATGTGTAGATAGCTTTATAAATTTACATATTATCTTTATCTAGTACAAGTAACAACTAGTACCACTACTATTAGTTGTTAGGTTACTAATTATAAGATTATAATGATGTCCTTTACTGCCCGTACTAGTTAAAACTGTATCACGGTGGAGTAAGATTCGTCATCCATAGTCTAAAAATATAGCATTTATTTTATGAGAAAAACACAGTACCAGTAATGAGTGTTGGAACCAAACTATAATATTTAACAAACGTAATGAGAAGTAACTTAAAATTACTATAAATATATACGAATATAATTATGATTTCCGTTTTCCATGCTGCCAGAACCATCAATTTACGCGTGACAACAGACGACAATGATCATGATATTATACGAACGCATTTTGCTTCCAATTTCATACTTAAATCCTTATCCTTACTATATTATAAAGGTGAAAGTATGTAAGTACGTACGTTCCACTTAATCGCAAAAAGTACTGGACGATCTTATATGAAACTTTCCAGTTATGTAGGTACTTTATATATCAGAATAGGACATAGGCTATAATTTATGTCAAATTTCATCCCTATTAGGGACGAAAAAAGGGGTGAAACTTTGTAAGCTATAAATTGCATCTCTACGCGGACGAAGTCGCGGGCAATGCTAGGTTTTGCGGTATGCGTCTGTTTCGCTCCGAAAAATGTCGATAGTACGCTAACGCAAAACATATGTGCTTGGCAAATCACTATCCAATTCGATCGAAGTGCTGTAGGTACATGCGTTTTGTGAACCTTCAGTCAAATATTGTTCTCGTGCTTGGTGTTGTGTATGAGCAAAACATTGCCTAACCATCTGTTTAGATAAAAACCGTGACCACTCAGCCTTAGAGCTAATACAAAAGTTTTATAGGTGACCATTTTAAAGTGCTGTCGGCACGTTCCCACGCACCAGACACCACGTCAAGTAGACGTGGGTACACGATTATAATAGATACGTAATAGTATATTATATACCAACACCTACACCAGATTTTAAGCAGAAAGTATTTAATAGTGCGTTTAAATGTGGAATAATGTGCAGTTACTGAATGGTACATTATGATACGAGTGTGGTACGTTATGGTACCTTGGTAATTGCACTCGAAACTAAATGTTGCAGCCCGCGTCGTAGACGAGGGCTGTATACAGCTGAAAGTGTAATGAACAACGGCATTTTTCAACAATCCTGCAAGAAAAAAAAACACGTATCTTGTTTTAAATTTCCTCGAGGTTCATTTTGGGTAAACAATCCTGTAGTCAGTTTTACATTAATCCGCCATCAGTACTTCAAAATTACGTACCTACCTACATAATTCTTATATTTAAAATATCGTTGCTTGAATATATTTACACATTATTGAATTTTTTATAAAATAATAAATAATACTTAATTATGAAAATATTTGTAAATATTAAATATCTACGTCAAATCAAATCAAAATGGCGTGCTGCGTCTTGGTGCATTTGTCTATGCGCACGCAAAAGCGATGAGCCAACGGCTATTCAGTCATACTTGTTATGGCCATTTTTTGGCCGGATGCTGCACTTTGTGATGAAAGCAAGCCGCTTTGCACAGAGATAGTTGGGACCAAACTGAGTGATTTGACCCGCAGCAGCGGAAGATTCACCCCTTAGGAACAGAGATGGCGCCACTTCTTTCAAAAATATTTCATAAAAGTCTACAAGGTAAACTTATGGACCGATTTCAATGTTTAATATCTCAAATGAAAGCTTATTATATACGTTATACAAAAAAAATCTTAAGCATCTTAAGTTTTTTTTCTTACTTGATTTGTAGTTTTTACTCGATTTCTTAAAAAAACTGTATTCAACATTAATGGTTTGATGCATATACATATTAAGTAAATAACAAGTATTATAAAAAAAAACCCGACACCGATATACCTTTCATACTTCACGAAATATGAAAGTTTAAATGTGAGCACAAATTTCTATAAAAACTATTTCAAAAAATTCTACAAGCTAAACTAATTCACCGATTGCAATTTTTAAATATCTCAAATAAAAGCTGATTACAAAAATTATTACAAAAAAAAATATTAAAAAAAAATACTGAAAACTTTTGGCAAAAAACGCCATCTTAAGTATTTTTTTCTTACGTGATAGGTAGTTTTTACTTGATTGCTTAAAAACATTGTATGTTGTATGCAACGTGAGTGGTTTAATAGTTCTGAGTAAATAAGGTATTATAAAAAAACCCGACACCGATACTTTTCATACTTCACGAAATATTTAAGTTGAATTGTGCACGCTTTTCTGACAAATAAATTTCAAAGAAATTTTCAAGTACAACGATGCTTTGATTTGAATGTATATATTAAATGAAAAGAAATTACCTCAGTCATATAAAAAATATTGAATAAAAGGTAATTATAGTTTTTCGTAACTCAGCACCAGGAAAAAACTTTTTATATATTTTTTTTATATGAGTTAGGTAATTTCTTTTAAAACCAAAGCATTCGTTGCACTTGAAGATTTCTTTGAAATTTATTTGTCAGAAAAGCGTGCACAATTAAACTTAAATATTTCGTGAAGTATGAAAGGTATCGGTGTCGGGTATTTTTTATAATACGTTATTTACTCAGAAATATATACATATGCATTAAACCATTCATGTTTCATACAACATACAATGTTTTTAAGCAATCAAGTAAAAACTACCAATTAAGTAAGAAAAAAATATTTAAGATTGCGTTTTTTGCCAAAAATTTTCAGTATTTTTTTTATTTTATTTTTGTAAGCAAAGTATGTAAGCACCTTTCATTTGGGATATTAAAAATTTAAATCAGTGAATAAGTTTAGCTTGTAGTTTTAAAAAAAAATATTAAAGAATTTTGTGCTCACATTTAAACTTTTATATTTCATGCAGTATGAAAGGTAATGGTGTCAGATTTTTTTTATAATACTTGTTATTTACTCAATAATATGTATATGCATTAAACTATTCATGTTGTGGATAGTTTTTTTAAGAAATCGAGTAAAAACTACAAATCAAGTGAGAAAAAAAAACTTAAGATGCTGTGTTTTGTCAGAAGTTTACAGTATATTTGTTCAGTATTTTTTATAAGTAACGTGTATAATAAGCTTTCATTTGAGATATTAAACATTGAAATCGGTCTATAACTTTAGATTGGAGAATTTTTGATTTTTTTTAAAGAAGTGGCGCCATCTCTGTTCCTAAGGGGTGAAACTTCCGCTGCTGCGGGTCAAATCACTCAGTTTGGTCTCAACTATCACTGTGTAAAGCGACTTGCTTTCATCATAAAGTGCAGCATTTTGTCCATAACAAGTATGACTAATTTGGCCAATCAGACAAAACATTAATAATAAAATAAACTGCATAATTATATCATTATAATATCAAACAAAATGTTCTGTTGTATAGAAAACTTTATAATTTATTGAAAGTAATTGCTTTGTTATAAATACCACTTTAGATTCATTGAAAGTACCTATAAATGTAATGTCAACATCTATACTACTCCTACTAAGTTGTAAAAATGAAATGTCCGTACATTGAAGATATTTTCAAAAATATGATTGTTACGGACTATTTGGAGGTCACTAAAACGAAAAATATATTTTTTGGATTTTTTGTATGTTTGTATGTGTCGTTGTGGCTTCATCACGCAAAGCGGCTAAACAGATTTCAACAATTTTTGGTACTCGGGTAGCTGGCTATCTCCAGATGGTTATAGGATACTTTTTACCCGACTATGCTGACGAAAAAACTAGGGGTTATGACTTTTCTCCTCCGCGAACGAAGTTGCGGGTATCTTCTAGTAAAGTTATAAGAATAAAATGTTTGTATGTTTGTATGTGTCGTTGTGGCTTCATCACGCTAAATCAGCTGTACGAATTTCAAGTATTTTTGGTACACGGGTAGCTGGGTATCTCCAGTTGGTTATAGGAGATTTTTTTCCTCGTTGAACGAAGTTGCGGGCCCCGTCTAGTATTGAATAAAACAGCAGCAGCACAATCCCACTTTATTCACTTTACTCGAAATTATTAAATCGTATTTAGCATACTGTTTCAGTTCTGTGATTTATTTCACTACGTACTCAAAATACAAAGCACACCATACAATTAGGTGTATATAATTTTGATAAATTACGAATTAAGTATTACGAACATGGTCGTGATACAGTAATGGTAATAACTGAACATTTCCGCCCAATTACGCTTCAGTGCGACAAATTGCATCCTTGCATGAACTGCAGGCAATCAATGTAATCCCACGGGCTCGAGGTTTTTCTTGAAGAATATCTTTTCTAAAGCAGACTAACCAAAAATATAGAAAATTACTGTTATGAACTTCCCGTTGGAATATAGATTTAATAACTGTGGATTTATAATCTATCCATTAATACTTAGAACGAATATTTATAATGATCAAAAAACGAAATATCATTAGCCTTAAATTACTTTGAGGTTTAAGTTAACTTGACGAACGAAGTGCTTTTTATTTGACCTGCATCTTTTAGTACCGGCCAGAAATAGTGATTTGCTAGGAAAATTATTCAACTTTTGGAATATATCTTTTTCTAGCTTGTTTGAGTTAGTAATTCCACAACTGAATATACCTTTACTCAATTCGGCTGAAGCTTTACGAAGGTTTCTTCAATTATTGATACCATTATAGACGAAGTAAATTTTCATAGGATTTCCATTAAATTCGGAAACTATATATAACGTAGTAGTAGCGGACGAGACACGAATAACTAAACTACGACGTAGTGCCTGCCAGAGCACGAATATCTAAACCACTACGTAATACCTGCCGAGACACAAAACTAAATTACGCCATGGTACCTGCCGGGATACAAAAAACTAAACTACGACGTAGTACCTGCCGGAACACGAACAAGTACAATACGACGTATTACCAGCCGGGATACAGAAAACTAAACTACGACGTAAGCACCTGCCGCAGCACGAATAACTAAACTACGACATGGTACCTTCCGTGAGACTAATAACAATAACTAAACTACCACGTAGTACCTGCTGGAAAACTAATAACTAAGCTACGACGTAGTACCTGCCGGGACACTAATAACTAAGCTACGACGTAGTACCTGCCGGGACACTAATAATTAAACTATGAAGTGTTACCTGCCGGGATTATTACGAATAACTAAACAAGCATCCATGAATTAGCTCAACATGCCAAGAAAGTCGTATCATAACCTAATATCTCTACAATTATTTTAAGTATATCGGTAGTGACAAATGTGTTTACTCATATATATATGTCGTGGGAAAAAGAGAAAGATCTCTTGCAGCATTTATTGATTACACGAAAAAGAAGTATTAGTTTACTAACAAATTAAATTCTAATTTTGTCATAATCATAACCTTTGGATTATTTCAGCGCTGCCAAATACCCTTCATTTATTTTCCTAACATCAATTCTAGTTTCGTAATGGGTATCTTGGTCCATCGAATAAAAAAAAAAGTAAGATTGAGTGTATAAGCTCTTAGGCGCTTCTATCATATATATTGTTTTCCATACGATAAATTTCGGATTGTCAATAAAGGATGCTGATAGAGTTTTAAATCCTGGCCGATTATCATTACGAGACTGCCGGACTTCGAACTATGTAGTTTGATCCCCTGGTAATATTAAATTCAGTTCAATATATTTTATGACTAGCTGTTGCCGGCGAATTCGTCCACGTAGAGGTGCAATTTATTGACTATGTGTTATTCTGATGTCTAAACAACATTACTGGAAACTTCGTTGTGATCCGTTGAGTAGTTTGCAAAATTAAGAGGAACGTTCATACATACACCGGCACAAACTATCACGCTTATAATATTTTTTTACAATTTAAATAAGTCCATTTTCAACCATCTAAATATATTCAAATAAAAAAATTTAAAGTATTGAAGATAATTTCGGCAGCGTTTTGGCTTGAACCCAACTTACATAGTGTAGAAGTGTGAGCTTTCCTCCAGACATTCGGAAAGACATACCTACACAATCATCTCATCTCATAAGCCACCAAATCATCTCATCTAATATTCACCAGACTTATTGTAGTTGGATGAAATATGTATGAAATTTTATAAGTATTACTGTCAGGTAAATAATAATGGTCCAGCGAACACGACGGACGCACACCGGACGCGGCACCGTGTGTCGCCTAACCCTGGCCGGTGCAAGCTCTTCGTGGCCCTAGCTGTGTGAAAACTCGGCTCAACTATATTGTATGAATCACATATAAATAGTCTACGGATATAGGTGGAAAAAAGTAATCTTTCCACATGCAACTGATTTGGGATATGCTTCATAAAAAAACATTACCGTACCTTTTCATCAATTAAATTAAACATTATGTTCTAAATGTAACCAAAATTGATAACTTATTTTGTTTTTATACTTCCTATACTTCTACATCTTGTTACACAAACAGGTGGTAGTTTCCGTAAATACTAGCAACTTATCCTTATCGGAAACGAAATAATATCTGCAAGTCCGTACATTTTGGCTGTGTTACTTTACTACCAAGACACGGTATACCGTGGCATTTTTTTTTCCTTTCCTAAATAAGAGAACCATTTTATAAATCTAAAGACTTAATATATTGACGACACGTTTGGCTCAGTGGGTTGTACAACAGCCTACGAAGCTGGCGGTCCCGGGTTCGAATCCCGGCCAGGGCAAGTGTTTGTGTGATGAGCACGAATGTTTGTTCTTGGGTCTTGGATGTTTTCTGTATATTTAAATATTATAATTTATGTATATAGTATGTATATCGTCGCCTGGTATCCATAGTACAAGCTTTGTTTAGTTTGGAACTAGGTCGATTTGTGTAAGAATGTCCCGGTGTTATTTATTTATTTATTTATTTATATTTGAAACAGTTTGCTACAGTAGTTCTCAAAGGTCTCAACCATCGGAACAGAAAGTCGAATTCCTAAAATGTTGAAATCTCAAAATGATTAATTTCCCAGAATGTTGAATCTAAACATGTTGAATTTGCATAAAGTTGAATTCCTAAAATAATGAAATCCCAAAATTTTCAATTTAAAAATATTGATGTTGCATAAAATATAATTCCTAAAATTTTGAAATCGCGGAATGTTCTATATTCCAGAATGTTGAATTTAAAAATATTGATTTTGCATAAAGTTGAATTCCTAAAATGTTTATGGTCTTTCTCTTTCCTGTGTCACAAGTCAACTAGTATGAATTTGCAATGTTGCTGTTTTGCGATTAACATCCTGCTACGGTACTGTTAAAAGCCTGATTCGAAATCATTTGCACTTTGATGTTTTGTATCGCTCTGAAACATTTATTGCATTTTTAGACTCAAGTGCGTTTAAAAATATGTATACCTACAATTCAACATATCTGTTTTACAGTAGACAGGTACGAAGGATACATACGCTCAAAAAACATAACCTATCCTTTCGTCGACAGTTGGGTAGTAAAAAAGCTTTATGAGGTTGGATATATTGGAAATTCCACCAGCAAGGGCATGAAATACCGTACAATTAAAAATTATCTTTGGTGAATGACTATGTGATCCAGTAAATTATAGATAGGAAACCCTGACACAAATGAGCTGATGCTTTCCAAACTTTTGGCCTGATCATCATAACTAGCTAAGAACTAGATCAGCTTTATTAAACAATCCGTTCAATTCCGGTCCATTTGTTTCGGAACTACGAGGCCACAGAAAGTTAGACGGTCAAATGTCCGTCTATCGACAATAAAATAAAGACTCATACGTGAAACTTTTATGGGAATTACAATTTTTAACAGTTCAACATTATAGGTTTTCAACATTTACGAAAATAAAAAAAGACCTGTAATATGGGAATTCAACTTTTAAATAAGTCAACGTTGTAAGAATTACACATTTTGCGAAAAAAAAGAAAATTAAAAAAAATTTAGATAATATTTTCTTCTGTTAAAATCTGGCATGTATGTACACCTTTATTTGTGTTTTGTTTTTTCAAAAATGGGTAGTTTGCACAAATTGTAACTTTGACAGAGCAAAATACATCTTTTCTCCGTCCACCCGTGACCATGGAAAGCTGGAAAGCTTCCGAAACGTCGGGAACTAAAATGAGATAATATACGCGATATAATCCGTTATGTTTGAGATGTTAATATTTTCAGAATTCAACTTTCTGTTCCGAAAGTGTTATCAATTAAGATTTCAGCTACGTTCAGTGATCTACCTAAAGTTTGGTTAAAGTTTTAAGAGAATGATAAGAATAGTAGGGCTTTCGCAATACTATTGTTATCCATACGAGTACGACATTATATTAATTACTTTGCAAATTACCGAATGAACTTCGTGGTTCCGCCCGCGTTCATGTATTTACAGTAACACTTCACAGACTTACTTTGTTGCAGTCTATATTTTCATTAACTTCAGGCTATTTTTTGAACGACGACTTCACAAAATTGTGAAAGTATCGTGCACAATTTTTTTTAAGCCCGTAATCATCCTGCCAAGTAGTACAAGTTAATCTCCTAAACGAACGGCAATAATTATTAGAAGTGTAACATTTACTTTCAAGTATTATTCACCTCCACCTGATTTCATTCCGTTCGTCCAATTTATATGTATTTGTTCTCGTAGGTATTCACTACAAGCTGCCGATTGTACTAACTTGTTGGCCGGTACGAAAATGCTCTTGACGAAAATTGGCAAGAACTCGTGTCACTCGATCGGGAATCGAAGCTCTTTGTGCTTCCGCGCTCTAGGACGGGTGAAACGCAAGAATGCGGCGTGCGTGCGGGGCTGCGGGGCGAGAAGCCTGCGGGGCGGCCGGGGGATGCGTCGCGGTGGCGCGGGCGGCAGGGCGGCCGCGGGTCTGGCGCGTGCCGCAGTAGCGTGGAGGCGGCGCCACGGACGCCAGTCTCCAGCTCTTGACAGCCGGCCGATGCTGGCGCGGACCGGGCCACACCGCGCCACTCACTCCCTCACGTCACGTGAAGGCTAGTACCCGGTACCCGCAAATACCCGGTGGTTCCCGAATATCGTTCGACTTCACCCCATAAGGACCTGATCTCTATTTAGTGTTTAACGACTTCTCAGCTCGGTCTCTGCCGTCCAGGAGATCTTGAGACAAAGCGCGGTAACGTTAAGACATCCAGCAATCATTGCGTCTGCAGCCCCCACTCATTGTTGGGAACCGTCCCTTTTAAACCGTCTAGTCCCCCATCATTCATAACTGCAATTGAATTAAACCATTGTGTCGCTCACGCAACAGCGAAGTTACGTACTCCCCGCGTGGAAATATCTTAGTGACAGCGCGTTATCTATCTAGTTAGTTTTTTAATGTCACCGCCACCAACATTCAATTTCACGCTGATCAAACTGATTGATGTTTACAGCTGCCATGGTACTGCAAACATAAAACGTTGCCCAAATTAGCTATGGAGGCTTGTAAATATTAAATAAACTTTGCTACATATTGACTGAGATATACCATTTTTTCTAAGCAATATTTCTAGTGAATATTAACATTATTAAATATATCTGGGCAAAGCTTTTGAAATACAGCCAAAACTTGTTAAGAGAGCACCATTTATAAGCACACTAATGTCACTAACAGTGCCATTAAACACATCACCTACGTCATCATTTAGCCTAGATTTTAAATTCGTTGTCCTTCTTATCAAAATAAACCTCGATTTTATGTGAATATTAATACGTAACTCATATTATATTTCATTCACGATTCACATTACGTCAGCAACGACGTCCGAGTCTACTTATAAATTTACAAATAAATAATGATAATAAATAAAACAATAAAAATGTAGAATGAGAAAAAATAATGATGCTTCGCAGACACTAATCGCACCTCTCGTAAACAAGGCGATGGCCAGGGAGTGCTAATTTGACATTTTGTTCTTTGGTGGCATTGAAAATAATTAGCATTTCAACGTTTCTGTTATATTTTTCATGACATTTACAAATGTATTGGAATGATAAACTTTCTTAAATCATGAAGAGCATGCTTGTAGATGGTAATTTATATTTTGGATCATGCATATGAGACAAAAGCACATAACGTCAAGCAATAGTTATCAATGAACAATCCTTTGAATACTTAAGTTAAATCTCATAACATAAAAGAAATCGACTAACTGGATCTAACTTTATAAATATTAAGTAGGTAAATAGGTGGTTATTTTAGCTTTTCTGAAAATATGTGCGTGAAAAATGATACTTAAAATACGCAATGAGTAACCTAAAATTCTGATGATACAAACAACATTGTATGAAAAACCAAAGCCGGCGTGCACGGATGAAGCTCTCAAACTTCAGTATTTGGCAGCCTATCATCACAAAAAAGATATATAGTCGGGTATATTCCAACACCATTAATAATTATCACAACACAACAGACGGTGCTTCATCGCGTATACATATGATTGTATATCATGTGTATACCCGATTAAGCCGCGTTTATTGTGTTGTCACAATGACTGAAATTCGTGTTCGATTAAATCAATTAATAAGTAGTTTTAAAATACTACTCGTGAATATCGTATGGAAGTGTGCTTTTTTTCAACTCTAACCCTTATCAGCAGGGAAATATTACTTTCGCAACTTCGAGCAGGGCTTGTAACCGGTTACAAATAAACCGGTATTTATTTAGGTTAAAACGGTTAATTATTTAGTTTACTTACAAACGAATTGATTTGGGAACGTTATTCACTGAGGGAGCGCTTTCTAGAGTTAATGGATTTCGTTCCCTGTTTCGTAATATTAACCAGTTTAATCAGACCGCTTTTTTGCGAGCGTAACCTTTATTATGGGTTAGGCTCTCAAAGTGTGGCTCTACGAAAAGTAAACCGGTTTTCTAGCCCTGACTTCGTGTATGGAGGAAAGGGGTTGTTTGATCGATTAGCATGCCTCTTTAAATGGTAGCAGTTGAAAAAATTAAATTACTCATCAAATAATGGCGGCTTATACTATTCTGTTCACCTAGCTGAGGCAGATTTTCAATAAAATAATTATATAAATATACTTTTAAATTTATTTCATAAACTTGATATTTTTTCAGTTATACAATAACAGAAGATTGCTCAATTAAAATAAATGAAAACATTAACACTGGTTCCTATTACTTTTTAGCACAACATGCAAAACCAGAAGCACCATAATGTTAGTATGATTTTATATGCTGATAAAATATTGTCACAATAACAATAAAAGTAAGTGCCAATGCGACTGCCACTTATATTATTTAGTGAGTTTCCAGAAAATACCTAAATCTTCTAAGTTCGCCAGTAACGTATTCATCACGTTATGGAAGCCACGTATTGGTTGGTCGGCACTCGCTACGTCCTTCACGCTGCTATTGATGGCAAAGCCGCTTACCTAGAGCGAGCTGAGCCCGAGAATTGTCGCACAGATTTTTCTGAAATTCGACTCTCATAGCTCAATTTTCCTCCTTTCGATTTTCTGGCGTACCGACTGCTTTTATGATTGTTATATTATATTTTGAAAGAGCATTTCATATATAATTGGTTTCTCGGAAACAGCTCTAAAGATTTGGATGTTTGGTATTTAAACAAAGTTTTTCCTTCTAATTTTAGTTATTTCCATAGATTTCACCCACCAAGAGCAAAGCTCGGCCACTCAGGTTCTAGTATTTAATTACGAGTACAGTTCGTCAGTTTTAGTAAGTTTAAGCTTATGCTATGGACGTCATCCCTACAGATATTTTGTTATTAAAACAGTTTGCTGTTCTTTATTTTATCATTTTATTTAGTTCGGCAAATTAAAGTTAATACGTAACAACATTAGTAGATGAGTGGCATAATAAATTTTATTATGTTCCAAATAGTATGTCACCATATCTAGCTTAGGCTGCAGAATTTCCAATTAACATACATGAAATGCTTATTCGCATGTAGAAGCACCGCATGCACTGCGGGTAAACGATGCCGAGTTTATGACTCGTGTATCATTTTTCAGATTAAAAGTCTCGCTTCAGCTCCGCCACCGGAAATAGATTTCGAACTTTGGGGACTGATTACTTTCCTCATTTTATTCGTGTTGAGTCTTTCCTTTGGGACAGTGTAATGGGTTTTCAATAACTTTCTTTGTACGATAGCAGTCATAATTATAATAGGTACAAGTTGATTAATTCCTAAAACTACGCACCAATAATCATCAACGTGTACCACCGTCGCGTACTAATGGCTAACACTTAAAGAAAATTATATACCTAGTTTTATTCACCGTTCAACTTTAGGGGTGCATTTATGTACATTATGTACGAGGTCCTAAGTAGTTCAGACCAAAATAGGTGAATACATACTTAAATAAATATTGTTCTAATATAGTTTATATAGTCCTTTCCTGTTAACCATTACAATTTAGTTAGATTTAACTTAAGGCGATACGATGGATATCAACATTTCAGAGACAGACTCAAGGATTAAACAAAGTAAAGGGTCCATTTGGGATTAGGTATATGTGTTCGTTCTCTTTTGAGTATAAATCGTCTCGGGCCATATATGGGCCCTCCTGGTGTCGACTAAGCAGCAGCAACTTAGCTTTTTACGGTTCAATACCAAATGGTGAACAAGGAACCCATGGTGCGACTCTGCCTGTCTGTCTGTATTTCTGTCCGATCGTTACAGCCTTATATGTTATACCTTAGGACTACTTATGTTATTTATTGGAGATTTGGAATCGTTAAAATCATAACTATCCCACATATTGCATATGAAAATGTTTAATGTATATTTTCTATTAACAATTACCATTATGAAAGGGGAGGGGGCGAAAATTCGAGCACCAGCTACTAGGTTGAATAGCGTATTATATGAAAGGGCTTGAATTACAAATACTCAAGCATTTTTTTTGTGTTCTTTACCTTGGTTCAATTTTAATGTAGAGTCAGTTCATGTTGACAACACTGTCACGTAATTATAGTTTGTCAGTTCTATTCAGATCATGAATGACCTATATATTTATGTAAATAAATTATATTTTTAATGAATATACTTACCGATTTTGTGTCTGAGACTAATTACTTAAATAAGTAATAAGTTAATATCAAATACAACTTAAATACCCATCATAGCGGACACTCGTTCTGTGATTTTTTGCAGGTCGATGGTGGGGCTTTTAGCCGCTTTTGCCCGCTGACAAAATCGAATAATATTAAATATAATTTCCCTTGTTGAATTGTGCACGATTTTTTCCACGTTCAACATTATTTTTTACTTTATATTGTATTTAAAAATGAACAATGACACACAAAGGACAGAAGTTTGATTATTTTTTATAAGACATGTGTCTAAAGTACGATTGACATGTAAAATTCATAATGTTAGTTCCCGTTTCTGCTACGACTTTATGTCTTATCTTTCCCCACAGACTCCATGAAGGAATATGTCGAAAAAAACCATTTCCCCTTCCTTATATCCGAAGTGTACCATGCGAAAATTAATATTTTCTCAAATTATGTAACTTGACATAACTATTACAGAAAAATTATAATCATATTTCTGTTAAGCAATGTTTTTATAAAAAAAAATGTTTTTGTACAACTCAGTGCGGTAAGTTTGCACCTCATGTACAACGCTGTAAATAGCAGCTGCAAACTTCGATTAGATTAGATTACTTTATTTCATAACATAAATTACAATATAAATTACATTTAACTTAACCGATCATCATTGGCCTTTTGCATCTATGAAAGATGATTCAGACACTGTCCAATAAAGTGCAGCAATTTCGAATAAGACTTGAAAGGCCGATTTGAGAGCGACAGCCCGCCCGCATATTTGACATGTAAATGTTGCACCTGCCGATGCAGGGGGAAGAGCTGCGCGGCGGTGTCTCAGATCACGCTCACGAGAAAGACAAGCGAACCAGGCTTCATCATGTGCGACCACACCATCGCTCAGAGTCTTCCTAAACAAGTCTCGGTCTTCAGACATACTCTCCCAGTTTTGAATGTCGATGTTGAAAGATAATATATCACGCTTTCCCTTTTGTCACGTTAAACATTAGCCTGGGTCGTCCAATTGGCCGCTTGGCGTCGGCAATCTCACTCAAGAGAGTTATTCGTGACAAATGAGATGATTCCATCCTTTGCACATGTCCAAGCCAACGCTAACGTCTTTGTTTTAAGTTGGCCGCAATGCTGGGCAAATGTACGATACTAAAGCACCTTCTCGTTTGTATCTTGATCCTTCCACTAGATACCCAAAATATGACGCAGACAACGCATATGGAAACTGTTCAACTTCCGCTCCTACTTAGCATACGATGTCCAAGTTTCAGCCCCGGACAAAAACCGATCAATTAGGTTAGATTAAATGCAAGTTTTTACGGAGCCCCACGCGTGTCAGTCTGGCACTTGGGCGGTTGTTATTCATGTATAGGTCTTTTCCATCGAGAGAATCAACACTAAAGTAACAGAATTAATTATAACCGATTTCGTGCACGTCATGCTTTTATACAAACGGTGAGGTATTTATATTAAAATCCGGTATCCTCGAACGGATTTCGGTGCACATCACTCGCCTTAAAAAAAATGTGTCTTGGCAATAAAAAAATATGCCACTCTGTTTTTAGTACTTCTTCCTATTTCGTTTGCTTTTTTAAACATATTTATAATAATTTGGCTAATAACCTACACATTGCCATTTGAAGCCGTCGAAGTCAGACTTTTGTATATCTTTATCTTACGTCCAAAACTCCAAGACTCCTTAGACATGCACTGCACGTATAATTATTTTTTTGCTAACCGAGTGATCGTAGACAGTAACAAAAACAGGATATAAGTACCATGATAATAATGATGATCACCTAAGACTGATTGAAAAGCGTTTTCAAGCACGACAGTCCGCGGTAATTTGCAGTTAGTTTACAAGAAACTTATGCGAAGTGCACACCAGGACGCCTAATTGAAGCTTCTGCCAACTAAAGCTTCGAGGGGCAAACAAGCGAACCAGCACCCGAACTCTCAGCAGCCAACCGCAGTAACCGTAGCTCTCCAGCTGCATTTCAGAAGGGTCGTTAACCGAAAAGTGAATTTTCTATACTAAAATAAAGTTATAAAAACCGGCCAAGAGCATGTCGGACCATGCTCAATGTAGGGTTCCGCAGCCGTTTATACAGAAGAATGCACTACAGATGAAATAAATACGATATGAAAAAAAAAACACTAACAAAAGAGCGTATCTCCCCGGCACTTACGTTCTTTTGCTGAGAAGCGCAGTTTTTTGGCAATACCTTAAATACGGTATGTCCGATCATCTTCAAAACAATTTTCATTGGAAGAATTTATTAATCCTTATATGTGTACAGTTTTTCATATTTTTTTAACGTACCGTTTATAAAATAGGGGTGGGGGACACAATTTTTGCTACTTTCGGATCGAGTATTTCCGAAAATATTCACTAAATCAAACATTTTTTTACAAACGTCAAAGTGTTTTTAGAAGATCTGTGATGTGCCACACATTGATATTTGCCGAAAAATGTTTTTTTTTTTAGTTTTGGTTACATGCACGGAGTGCCCCCCTAGAAATAAATATATTTTTTTATTTAACTATCAAACTAAGTAGCGGCTTATACAAGACATCTATGTTCCCAATTTTATCAATATACATCTTATAGTTTTTGAATAAAATGCCTGTGACATACGGACGGACGGACGGACATGACGAAACTATAAGGGTTCCGTTTTTGCCATTTTGGCTACAAAACCCTAAAAATGAAATGTCTGTACATTGAAAATATTTTGAAAAAAACATTGTAATGGTCTACTTGGAGGTCAGTGAAGTGAAAAAAACATTTTTAGATTTTTTGTATGTTCTTATGTGTCTTTGTGGCTTCATCACGCCAAATCGGCTAAACGGGTTTCAAAACCAAAAATGGTACACGGGTAGCTGGATATCTCCAGATGGTTTATCCGGCTTTTTATTCGGCTACGCTGAAGAAAAGATGAGTTATGACTTTTTCTTCTCCGTAAACGAAGTTGCGGGCGCCGTCTAGTATTGAATATTAAAGGAGAAACTACAGTTAACATTTCGTTAATATCCAACAATCACTATTATTATAAATATTTTTAAATATCATTATCAGTTGGTCGTACTAAAGTTAAAAGTTTGAAATATTAGAAATAAACAATAAATTTGCTAGACTAGAAATTTGTTCCCACACTCTTTACCAATAGAGTTAAATGAACGTAATTTGGGGTCTAGGTTTCAATGCTGTGGCTTATTCAGTTTATTTTAAACAACGAGTAATGTTTGCCGAATATTGTTTTCTTATCAGTCATTATAAAAGCTATAGCTGAAAGGATATTAAGTAATACCTTATGTATAGAATTGAACACTCCTAATTCAACATAGTATGCTGAGAATTAAAGTAAATAGATTGGTTATTTGTAATTATTTGTTTAGACCTATTTTGATCTGTAGTGCCCAAAAATGTGACTGTTCAGATCGGAATATACAGCTTTGAGACTAACCTACGGCTTTAAAAATAAAGCTTCAACTAGGCAACAAGCGAAAATTACTGAAATGCAATACAGACACAGAAAAACCTTAGTTTTCTGGTGGAATCGACCATATTCGTATAATGGACACGCCTCTAAAGCTGAAGTGCAACCGTCCTTACGCTACCTGATCGAAAACCAGTTAATCCCAATAAGCGGATGGTAAAAACTGGTTAGTATTGATGCTCAACTTATTGTCTTTCATGCGGAATCAATTATATACTGAAACAGAACTTGATAACTGAGTCTAATGTTCTCTATTAAAATTTTGACAGGATTCAGCCTTTTCAGCACAATTTTGTGATTATTTGTATTTGAATGATGGCACGACGTTGTGTTGAGTTAGGGTGATCAATCAATAAACACCTATCATCGCGAGAATAAGGTCTAGTTTGCATTAGTTGTACTTTTTACTCATAGTTTTTAAAACATTTCAGTTACTTTTTAAAGAGCAGAGGAGTGTCGGAACATTCGCAAGGTGTTTCGTTTCCATTGATTCAGTTTCAAAATTACCCATCTGGATCAATTTTATCTAAAACATACTACATTATAATTTAAAAGCCTAAGTGTGTAACTCATGTATTTTTCGTACTACTTTTTTTTGGGGGGGGGGGGGGGGGGGGGTTGCAGTAAGTTTTCAGCGACTATTTATTTTGCTATCAATAGTTTTTTTTAATTCTCATTTTGGATGCAAGTAATGCCATTGCTTAAGCGAGAAGTCAAATTATATATTTTGCTGATCCTTTTGTTTTAATGGGCTTGGCAGCTACGCGAAACATTTTTTTTTAAGTAGTTGAAAAGAAATAGAAATTGCTAAAATTAATATATACGTACTGTAACTCAATGTCACAACGTTTAAATATTGAATAACAACATGTTATTTTAATAGGAAGGTAATTTGTTTGTGGAGCTAAGTAGCATTGTGTTCAATTAAATAATAAGGCTAGTAGTGAGATTTCAATTGTTGGCTTAATAGTCTTGAACTTAGTCTATAATTCTTAAAGATAATCATAATTGAAATTTTTTTATTCACCCCAAAAGTGTAATTATTTTGTTTATTTGTATCTTTTCATTAGTAGTATCTAAAAGGAAATAAAGGTACATAAATGTTACTGGTTATTTTAAGCATTCTACTTTAGGATTTGGTGTTCCTTCCGTTTGACGTTATTTTAGAATCCTTAGATCCTAGTCAAAATAAAAAGATTTCCCCCAAATTTCGAACGGTGTAAAGTAATGAAATAATTAAGTAATATATTCTAAATTAGATTATAGGTATAAAATTAGATTCGTTTGTATAATACTCGGTATAATTCGTTTAAATTGTTTTATTTAAATCACTATTATTGCTTCCTTCCTACACAATTCGCGTCGCATAGCTTCAGCATTAGTCGGGTATACTATAAACAGTAGCGTCCGCGGCCGGGGGCGTAATGCACCAGCCGCTAGCTTGTGGTAGCTGTGGTTCTGAGACCACGTGGCACGACCGCACATGGTTATAAATTGGCCAATGGTTGTGTATACGCATAATGCATGCATATCGAACACACGTGTAGCCGACAGCCGGAATAGCTGCAGGCGCTTGGCTCATTCGATTAATAGGGTGCTTTATACCGTAGTTTCCACGCGGTCATATTCGCTTACAGCTGATTGGATTTCGTAGCGAATTTCGAATATCGTTGATGTGTTAGATGTATGAGGCAATCAGTGAAATTAAGTTCAATATTATGTTTCTATGTATATCTTTGCGTGTACATAAATCGCTTTATTAGGTCTCCGCTCTGCAAATTAATTATCGTCACGTTTTGCTCTGCACAAAAAGCGATCTACTAAGCGTCAGTTGAATGGACATATGCGCTCAGCTTCTGTTACTTTGATAATGAACATTTGTTCAATACGCCGTTTTTAAAGTATTATATCGGAGAGTGACGTAGGCACTTGTATCTCGGAAAACTTCGCGGTTCCCGAATGATTAACAAAACAGACTCTCATGCACGCAATGGCCTTACTAAATTAATAAACTATTTCGAGATACACAACTCTCTATTCATTAAACTAAGTTTGAGTTTCAAACTTGAAGTCATCTTCAATAAACTGCTTCGGCTATAATATTCACTGAGCTTTGGGAACTAGTGTCTTCCTGTGATTAAGAAAGTATGTAAACGTTTTATCGAAGTCATAAGATTATTTTTAGTTTTACAGTTATTGAGCCGAATTATTTCTTACTAGAATTCTGTAACAACTAGTCCAGAAGAGCTAAGAAAATCGAAACTTATATTAGTCATTAAAAGATAAACCAACGAAATAGGACGAAAGAAAATCAGAATATGTTGTGCTTTCAGCTCGTTGTGGACTGCATTTTGTCAGATTAACCAATAACTTGAACATGCAAACGGAACGGCCGTAGCAACTATCATGGGGCTAGTTTTACGATCGCATATATTTTTCCGAAATGATTTTAAACCAATGAGGATTAAATATTTAGCCTGTCAGACTATTTCACCCCAATTGTGTGAGTGCAGAATTTTAAATCTACTGCTGGTTTAGTCTCTCTCGCAAAATCTGAAGATATAGTACCTACAAAATAAACAAGAAAAGAGTCTAACCGTCTTTTTTGTTTCACCGTAGTTGGATAAAAAGTAACCTATAGCCGTCTGTGGATGCCTAGCTACTCGTGTACCAAAACAAGTTGAAATCTGTCATACGAGTCATATCTGTCCAATTTCACCGTGTTCAATTAGGGCATTTAAAAAAAACGTGTTATTACCCTCACTTGTTGTCTCAGATTATGCATTTTTTGCCTCGGTTTACTCAAAATCAGGAGAAATATCAAAATCACGAAAAAAAAACCTAAATTTTTAATGACAATATTTGGTCGGTTTTGTGACGCTTGTACAAATTGTAAGCCATGCACTGTCAGAAAACTAACCTTGATTATAAACAAACCCAAAAAAATAATTATCAAATCAGAGACAATAAGTGGGGGGTTACACATTTTTGTAAGAATGGTTAACATCTACACTTACTATTATAAAGTTGTAAAAATGTAATGTCTGTACATTGAAGATATTTACAAAAAAACTTTGGTGCACGCTGAAGGATAAAAGAGGGTTATGATTTTTTCACCGCCACTTACGGGGCACCTTCTAGTTAGACATACTTAGATATTATCTATTGAAAATTAATTAAATTAAAAGTCACGTTTTCATAATGTAAAAATATTAATTTTACTAACGCCTGTCAATATCGACATTTTGGTAGGGGTTACCAGTCAATCTAACAGAGCGTGGGGTAAGACACAAACATATTGCGGGCAATATCCCTGGGTGGATGCAACTGCAACTGTTCGCAAAGTTAAGTATCCGATTCTAAATAATATACCGACGCTCACGGGTTTGGCGCATTATTCGGCGGCAGCGGCGCGACAGCCGAATGGACGCTTCCAGTTGGACGATTGCGCATTGCCTCTATCGTATTCCGGACACTTTATTAATGCCGCTACGGTACCGCTATACGATCAGCATGTGAATACGAGATGCACGTATTACAGTTACAAAAACATACTAGTTATATTAACATTCTTCAACCTTCCCTTTATTCGTTAGTGTGGAAACTAAAATCTTCATGCAGTTCGGGCCGAAGAATACGTTTGTGTAACCTGGTTCAAATAGGTACCTTCTCTCATAAACTTTGTAATTTTCGTGTCCGCTGTAGACATATGGACATGACACCGGTATTCAAAGAAATTGGACGCATACTTACACAAAACACAAAGAATGTCGTATACATTTTTGATGATTATTGATTTCCCAAATACCAGCAGCTATTAAAGGCACGTGTTCAGACTTTTTGGGTGCCATTATCATGTAACACGTACGAGGTTATACATAATCTATAAAACACAATAGCTTATCACATACCGCTTTTTTCTCTTAGCTGCATTGGCATAGATAATCCAATCAAATTTGCCAAACGTATGTTTTGCTTTTATGCACATTTTAGAATTAGAAAACAATCTTCTTCTGGTCATAGTTTAAATCTCACTGGGAAGTAATACCCCGGTAGCCCCCCTCACGCCGCGGCATGCGGCTCAATGTTGCCAGCGTCGATGCGGTTTTACCATTCTGGCATTATCCTCCCCCACACGTAGTGATCGCGCGCCAACGCTGCCAATTAGGTACCACTTGTATATCTTATTCGGCTCGCTTCGACGGAGAACAACATTCAATACACAAAAGTTACTTACATACACAAAAGATTTACCCTACCGAAAGTATATTTGTAAGTTTTTTAATTATAAATATGTATATCATTGTTTTAAACTCATTGTCCGGGTATCAATTACTCATGTGAGATCGTATTTGGCAGCTTGGTTTTGAGATTCATTTCTTCGAAGCGAGTCACCAATTTCAGAACCTCTCAAACGGTGAAAAAAGGAACAAGCAAAAAAAGAAAACCGTGGAACTTGGCTATAATAACCCTTTGTCCTAAGGCCATTTTGGCTATTATCGCCAGCAAACGGACGTTTGGCAAATTCACCGTAAGAAATATAACACAATATTTATTCTGAGAAATATAAATAAAACATTAATATCCGCACATCAGTGTTGGACAAAAAGTAATTGAATTACAAATTAACAATTGCAATAACTATAAATATTGATTAGTTTTAGTACTAAAATTTATAGTTATAGGTATTGGCATCAGAGTTGAAGTGAATTATTTACACACACAGCTGCATAGAGTACTAGGGGCAAAAAAGTTGCAAATGAATCATTGAATGGCATTTACACATACAATTGATTGCATATATTTAAGTAGGAAAGTAGGGAATAGAAATACATAGTATCTATAAAGAAAATAATATATATATATATTATTTTCTTTGGCTTCCATCTACCCATTTGAAGGACAAGATTATAAACGAATTAGAATACCGCGTCGATAAGTAAGATGAAATAATATAGTCCGTTTAATATTTCTTGAAATCTGATTATTTTTATAAAGAAAATTATATAACATATATTGAAAGAAACTGTCACTGGGTTATACTGATGTGCAGTTTGCTGTGGAATTGGCCATCGGTGCAAAAAATAACACTAATAATCAAAATCCATCTCACTAATCCATCAAGCGGCCGAGCGCAGCCGATGGTGCCCGCTGGTAGAAAATATTAGGAATCGTTATCCTCAGCAGTGAGGGAACGATCAAGAAGAACAGAGACAGAGAGAATTGCAAAACTCCCCGTCAATACATGACATGAAGTTGTGTGCGTTATCTCTACTCATGTAGCTTTGCCTGTAATTAAATTACTTTATTAAATTATTTAATACTTTTAATTAAGACAATTTTAAGATTAATATAACGGTATTTTCCAGATCAGTTTTAAACTAAAAAGAAACGTACTTTCACTTTAAATAAAACTTTTAAACGATCCTGATATAATTTGTGCGATTTTAATAAATTAATATTAGTTGTGTATTAGTCATAATAGTTAATATTTCTTCTGTTATTATAGTTACTTTCAATTAAATTACAAAAGTGATTAATTACAACAACACTAACGCATACCTATCATAAAATTATAATCAGAACTTTTAATCTATTCGAAAATATCAGGGTAAGAGGAACTTAAGCTATATTTAAATAGCTTCCCCTTTCACAGTTTCTTAGTTTTCCGTTTAACTCAAAATGAATAAACGTAATCAAAATATATATAGATCACTACCACTCCTCTGAATGAACTTCAGGCAGATGGCTGGCAGTCGCTAGGAAAATACATTGAAAAGCAGCTACCCCACCTGAGTTATTCCTGGCAAAGAATAATTAACACTGCCTAACTATGAACAAATAATGAGGGAAGGCAGGTCTTTTTTTCTTTGATAGATGACAATAGTGGATATATTCTTATTTAAAACTTTGAACTAACTTTGTTACAGTGAGACTCATTAATATTTTTCTGTTGTTATATACCTTATATTAAAGGTAAAAGACTTTGAATTCATCGTTCAATCTCCTGAACGTTACTTCGTAATTCATTTGTATATTTTTATTAAGACTTTTAAATAATTGTGTAATATACTCGTATATATCATGTAATTTTATTATCTTTTAAGTGTTAGTTATTCGAAACCAAAGTGAACCGCAAACTTCTTCAACGAAAATATATACTTAGCTGTTACCTGAATATGATTCGATAACTTTCAGTTCTCTTTATTTGGCCTTTCGTGTTACTTTTGCAGCTAGCTATTTTCACTGTAAAAGTGCTTTATGATTACATTCCAATAAGTGAAATTCTAATGATGCAATATTGACCATCGGTATTATGTCATAACGTCACCTGTCCTTCGTGACAAAAAAATCCTAATTAAAATACTACTGTAATGGAATTCTCATAAATCGAAAAGAGATTTAGTTATAAGAGTGTACAATAAAGACCGAGCCGTATCGTATCGGTACTCTCACAGTGCATTTAATGGGCAAAGAAAAGTTCGCACTTCTTTTATTTCTTAGTAAAACTTCATCTTGCTTGTTGTAGGACATTGATCGAGGTTTTAGATTTCTATTTCTTGACTCTAATCACCAAGCTTGTTTGAACGTAAAAATATCTTAAGCTTTCAGTACCTATGAACAGATAGGTACTATTACAGCACTGCTAATCTTCCTATAAGTTTTATGAATTTGGCATTAATTACGTAACGTGCTTATTATGATACAGTGACGCATTATTGTACGCACTCAGATTTTGCATCTATACTCGTAATAATGTAAATATATTCTAAGAATATAAGGATGAGGAAATAACTCCAAAAAACCGGCCAAGAGCATGTCGGATGTAGGGTCTCAATGTAGGGTTCCGCAGCTGTTTACACAAAAAAATGCACTACAGATGTCAAAAATATGATATGAAAAAAAACACACAAAAGAGCGTATCTCGCCGGCACTTAAGTCCTTTTGCCGAGAAGTACAGTTTTTTGACAATAACTTAAAAACGGTATGTCCGATCATGTTGAAAATAATTTTCGTTGGAAGTATTTATTAAGTTTTATATTTGAAGATATTTTCATGTTTTTTAACATACCGTTTAGAAAATTGAGGGGCGGGGGGGGGTTCACAATTTTTGGGACTTTCGGAGCGAATATTTCCGAAAATATTCCCTTTTACCTTCCCTTTTTACTACCCTGGAAGTGTTTTTAGAAGATCTGTCGAATGATGCGCCACACATTGATAGGTGGTGAAAAAAAAATTCAGTTTCGGTTACATGTATGGAGTGCCCTAGAAATATATATATATATATATTATTTAACTATCTAAGCGGCTGACATAAGACACCTATGTTCCAAATTTCATCAATTTACATCTTATAGTTTTTGAGTAAAATGCCTGTGACATATGAACGGACGGACGGACGGACATGACGAAACTATAAGGGTTCCGTTTTTGCCAATTTGGCTACAGAACCCTAATGAAAAAGGTGTATAACATATTAATCGATTATAATATTTAATTTTTTCTCACGCTCTGAATTATTTGTCGTTTAGCGGGGATTGCAAGTAAATAACAGTAGCATTTACGCTAGCGGGAGCGAGGGCGCGCCCACATGCCATTGCAGATACACAGAGATATTTGCAGTCACAAGATGACATCTTCAAAGCTCCTAGGTGAGTGGTTTCATGCAGTTTCAGAGTAAAAACAGATTTAAATTTCTACGATACTTATGTACATATTTTTAATCTTAGATCCAGCAACCGTGTCCCGCCGACCACTGGCATTGTTTATATGCTAATTAGACTTATTCTGTTAAAACATGTCGGTTCAGTGAATTCCAGCACTGTAACGGTAACAATTGGTGCATTATATAGTTTTTCGTGTATTTATCACATTTATATTGATATGAAAACATAGCAGAGCGAAATATGATCTGAATATAGTTTGAATAAAAATCTGAATAAGATTATTATAATCATAATATATAAAATATACTTTGTTTTATGTATTTTGTTATTTGATATAAACATGATAATACACAACAATTATTAACTTGCAGGATTGTAGGTACCTACTTATGTAGGAAAGCTTTGTAACCGAAGCCATCAAAACTATCCCGAGCACGACCTCGTCCCTGAGCTCCGCTGCTAACTGCTAACCCGCTAACAGGGTTTCCCGGCAAACCACTGTTATAAAATAGCGAAAATGCTACTCACTATCATAAAAGTATATTTAATGGAAGTACTTTTTCTCCGTCGGAGCCGTATTTTTCTCAGTAGAACTCTCAGTAGACTTGGAGGGCAGCCAAGAGTAGCGAAATTTTAGGTCAGGCTACACTATGCCATGATTTACTTTAATAATAAAAGCTGATCTGCTATTGATTCGTGGACACTTTCTAGTTTATTTATCTTTATTTAGGTGTTTTTAAACCAAGCTATATGTAAGGAATTCTAATAAAAAAAATCAATTTTCTTTACATTTATTCAACTTGATATTTGAGACAAGGCTAAAATAAAAATAAAACTTTTTTGTTTCAACTAAGTTATCGCAACATATGGTGGTATAGAGTTTTGTATTGTCATTCGCGGCACCGATGTGTCCGGGCCAAAAGAGCCCCGATATAGGCGTCTCAGAACAATGTTTCAAGCGTCGGCCTCGCCAAAGACCCACCTTGCTGGTTATGTACTGTAATTTATCATACTTTTATCTTTTATTTGGAAAACTTACCTTTTTGTGAAAGTTTATGGAATTCCAAGAGCAAGTACACGATTTTATTAAACACTAAGGAAACATCGTCCCCAAGGATGAAAAATAATATTTTCTTCTGTTTCCGCGATTATTACTCATTTAAATAAAACAATTTAACGAATTATTTTATTATTTTAATTAATATATATTTATTCAAACATTACAATATACAGAGATTATATTGATGGATATAGAAAGAAAAATGGAGATGAAAAAAAAATTTTAACGAATTACATCGCGTGAAGTGGATATTAGGAATTCCTACATAACAATATTCAACTGGTGAATTTCTGCACCCTCATTTTTAGAGTAACCAATTTCATCAGTCAAAATTGTTCGATTATATAAATTAGCTCTTAATGAGTTATTTAACTTTCCATTCACCGTTTTGTCTCCTTAATTGGAGAATATCACAAAAAAATCCAATTTCAGTAAATGGTATTCATTGTTTCTTACTATTTCTTATGTGTTATCTATTTCTTAGTCGATATTTACGTGCTCAGATTAGACTTACATACTTAGTATGTTCTATGCATCCATAAAATACATACTATTCGTCCCGCACACTGCCTTCTAGGATTAATTCATCCGTGTGTAAGATATTACGCTGTATGTACATTACAATGTTTTTACGATTAATACATTATCCTACCTACATACTCGTATAATATTCCTACTTCTGTTCATATCTGAGAGAATGGAAGTAACTGAGCGTATCTTCACTGCACTTACGTCCTTTTGCCGAAAAAACTGTTTTTCGGCAATAACTCCATTTTTGTGCCAACAATGTGCCAAATTTTCTGTTTTTGTTTTATTTCAGTGGTGGTTACATGTATAGAGCGCCCCCCTAGAAAATTATTTTTGTTATTAAACTATCAAACTAAGTAGCGACATACAAGACATCTATACTCCAAATTTCATCAATATATAACTTGCAGTTTTTGAATAAAATTCCTGTGACATACGGACGGACGGACATGACGAAACTATAAGGGTTCCGATTTTGCCATAAAAAATAGTTGTGGCTTGAGAATAACTGCAACATCAGATGTCATTACGACAGACTATAGTAACAACACCTAACTACTGATTCCGCTACTCTGCAGACACGTTTTAATTCGTAACTTGGTCATTCTGTCACTTCCCTATTCTCTACTGCAACAAGAGTCCTTCGTTCTGCATGTGTATTTTTTTAAATAACTACGAGTACAAAAAAAAATCTTCGTCGAATCTAAATACTTCTTTGTAGGAAGACTTTTGCCTATTTAAGACTATTTAATTTGTACACAATTATTTATAATCTTAAATTTCCCTAAATGTGGATAATTTTGTATTTGACCGTTTATTATTTTTATGTAGGTAATAATTATATCGATACTAGATTCTCCATTTCTATTTACAAGCAATGTATTGTACGTTACGTGTACGCATAACAAAATAACTGAAACAATCACAATGTTGTTAGAAACCTATCAACCTAACATTTTGGGTACATTATTCCCCATGTGATCACGATCGCGGACTGCAATTCCTAAACTTGCGAAGTACGATCGACATCCGCAAGCGCACTGCCTCTATTTGTTGGAAACCAATTTATTTGCTGTACGACTAATTGAATAACCGATTTAAAGTTAAATTGCAAATGTGTTCCATTAAAAACTATCCTATAACATGTTTTCTGTAAACAGTTTTTAGTTCGTAGTAAACAGCCGCCCATTTCAAGCTTTTCCTGTTGTTCTGGTCAGGTGAAGTGAGAACTCCGGAGCTTAACAATCTTTATTAAATTCAATTGTGTAATTTGGTGGGAACACTTCACAAATTATATAGGTATTCAATATCTACATACAGCAGTTGCAGTGTAAACAGAAAAAATATAATCAATAATCAAATGAAAAAAGTTAGTCTAGATGAAATGAATTGAGTTACAAACAATTAAGACCGAACGTAGAGCATTAGTAAGTATGACAAAGATAGATTGTCTTTTTTACATTGATTGTTCCATTAGCTGGTCGAGTACTACACGTATCCCATATAGCCAAAAAACCCGGCCAAGTGCGAGTCGGACTCGCGCACCGAGGGTCGCCTACAAAATATAAGCTGGAAACGGCTGTATCTATGAATATCTAGAGTTAGTATAGCCCTGAGATAGACAGACAGACATAACATGTAAGGTTGTCAGATTTATTTTGTGGGTTGCGCTATAAGAGCTAACTTCATACCAAATTTCAAGTTTCTACGACAGCTGGAAGTTCCTTATAGGTTTTACATAGACAGTAAACTGTATAGCAGCACCAGTATCTGATGTTAATCTAAACTGGACACCACTAGTTCTTGAGAAAAAAGGGTCTTGACAGACAGACAGACGGATGGACGAACGGACAGATAGGCGGACAGTAAAGTAATCCTGTAAGGGTATAGTTTTGTCCTTTTGAGGTACGGAACTGTAAAAAAGAAGTGCTGAGTGGCGGATAACCTTCATACGAGTAATATCGTAAAAATGTAAGGCGCCATTTAAGACAGCTATAGGCTCAACCATTCTATGCCATCATCGCACCGCAAAACTCGAACGCTAACCGAGGAGGATACCTAAGAGAACTCTCTGGCTGTCTCAAGCTGACGCCTCACTAAACCGTACTCATACTGCAGGAGCCAGGATGTTATTTTCCCAACGTCAGTAGAGAACGTCACTTACTTTTCAAAGTTTCGATATTGTTATGAAGTATAAGTATCTCATCAGCAAACACGACAAATTCACGAAACTAGTTTTAATGATTCAATCCTTATAACCTCGCAACAGTTTCTACACCTTTAATCTACATATATCTATCCTAACGTCTAGGTATTTTAAACTTTCAATCATGTTCTTTGTCTCAGTTAAGCTAGCATTGACATTTGTGGCTATTAAGTTTGTATATCAGACTGTGAGCGTTTATACATAACCACTTAACATTATTAAAACATATTTACAGCGCATGCAAATTTCACGAGATTCAAATTAAAAAAAAAAGAAAAACACCTCGGTTTTGTAAAGAAAATCTTGACTAAAATCAGTAGGTACTAAACTGGTACCAAATAAATCACATTATCGTCACTGTCAAAGCTTAGGACTCTGGGGGAAGGCGATTATTAGAAATAAAATAATAATTGGGAATTTTTACGTTTCAGACCAGGACCATTAAAACTAGAGGACTGTCAATTGCCATACCTTGGATCGTGCCTCGATCGCAAGGGCATATTCAGGCAAAAAAACTAAATGGAGCTTTAAAACTAAACAATTATAGTAGAATTTACCTAAGATCACATAGTTGACACATCACAATACCCATATAACGTAAACATCCATGTTTAAGTAAAATTAATTTAAAAAAAACAAGCTATGACATTAAGTCTTTCCAAGTTTGTATTAAACGACTCTTACTCTTTGATTATACGATTAAGCTTATGTTAATTTTTTTTCTTTATTTCTTGGAGTATTTTACAACAATAAATAACCACACAAACAGTAAAAGAATGTCTTTTTTAAAAGACCAGCGGTGTGACCAAATCATTGGTTTCGATTCATGTGACATTACAAAGTAGTAGTAAGTTGATAAAAATCGATTAAATCGATAAATTTCCATTTTAAAGAAAATAAAAATGTTAAACCACAAACAAATGCAATAACAATGTCTCCTATTTACACCTGAGTTTCTTTCACTACCTATTTTAGAGTAGCTTCATCAATTAAGTTTACAAGGAAAGAAGTACGGAATCAATTTAAGGGGTCTACAAACACCATCGACAATCGAATTGTGTGAGATAGTCCCATAATATTTACTTAATATATCATCTGCATATATCCAGAAATCTGAAAGCTTCCGATGTCTCATGGGGACCTCTGAGAATATGTAACTTTTGTGATATTGCAATAAATAATTGAGTATTGAGTAACAATTCTCTGATATTAATATTATGTGACCTGTTTAGTCACTTTCTGCAGTTGACTATCATAACCATGATTTGCTTATTCATTAATTTAATTTATATTTGCCCAAGATTTATAGTAGCTAGTAGGCGCGCATGTACCCAGTAATGAAATTTACGCTCTGTTCGATGAAAAATAAACAGCATAAAATGGATTCAATTGATCGAATCGATTGAATAATTCATAATCGCTACATTTGACAAACAATTAGGTATGTCTTAGCCTCATCACTACAAATATCAAATCAAAGACAAGTGTCAAATAGGTATGTAACCTAAGGAAGATCCCACTAAAACTACGGCATTAAGTCCGCCTTTTGTACGATAAGTTTTTCTTTCGTGCAATAAAGATTAAATAATTAAATAAATATAAATTATTTTATTGAATAACTAGAAGGGGCGCCTTCTACTTATTCAGTACTTCGTTCGCGGAGGAGAAATAGTCATAACCCCTCTTTTTAGGGTTCCGTAGCCAAAATGGCAAAAACGGAACCCTTAAAGTTTCGTCATGTCCGTCCGTCTGTTCGTCCGTATGTCATAGGCATTTTACTCAAAAACTACTAGATGTACCTATATTGATGAAATTTGGAAGCCGCTACTTGCTTTGATAGTTTAATAATAATAAATATATTTCTAGGAGTGGCACTCTCTCTATACATGTCACCAAAACTGAAAAAAAAAATCGGCAAATATCGAACTGGGGCACATATTTCGACAGTTCTTTTAAAAAGACATGGTTGGCAGTTCCGAAAGTTGCATAATTCTAATAAGAGAAAATTCTCAAACTGCAACAAAATCTCAGGATTGTTCAATGGAAATCAGGCCTTTTCTCCGTGCTTTTGAATGTTCCATCTTGTGACCCTACCCAAGTATGTATAACGTAGAGGAAATTTTAACTAAGGTATGATTCTCTTTTTGCTGTTTTCCTCGCAAGTGTGTTGAAAAACGTCGTATGAAACTCGTGTGCATTGGTCATTACACTCTCGGCTTTATACAGCAAGATATAGCCTCTAGTGTAATTACCAACGAACCACACTCGTATCATAATGTACTCAAAATATGTTCAATGTACAGACATTTCATTATTACAACTTTATAATAGTAAAGTATAGAAGATACATAGTATAAAGTAACCATTAGTTCGTTAACAGCTAATAATAAATACATAGTAACATTTCAATACGAAACGCAAAATTGAATAATTTTAAATAATATTTTTTATACACATACTAGTAGATGCCCGCAACTTTGTTCGCGGAGGAGAAAAAGTCATAATCTATGTTTTTTTCTTGAGCGTAGTCGTGTAAAAAGTATTCTATAACCACCTGGAGATATCCAGCTACCCGTGTACCAAAAATAGTTGAATTCCGATCAGCTGATTTGAGGTGATCAAGCCACAACGATACTTACAAACATATAAGAAACCCAAAAAATAAATAGTTGGATTTAGTGACCTCCAAATATGCAAACATTTCATTTTTACAACTTTAGCATACTATAGATGTTGTACGGTTTTTGTATGGAGATGGACAGTCCTCTTGTTTTAATGGTCCTTAGTTTCGGGAAAGTGCACAGATGAAGTAATTTAAGAATGCATATTTAGGGAAAGTGTCTATCAAATTAATACGAGTTATGATTGTTTTCAAGTTTTAGAATTCCGGCATTGCGTATGATACCGAGTAAATCGTTATTTCAAAAAACAACATTGCGCTCCGTCACTTCTCAAATAACACACAATTTTTTCTGAATTAACTTTGTGTGCAGCTTTGCTACTTTTGCTCGAGCCACGACGGCAGGACCGGGACCCTTATTATCATGCCACTGGAATCCTCACTACAGTAGTCCGTGGACTAAATGTTGACAGTTTTGGACACATATGCTAAATTACTTAGTTACCACTAATTTAATTTCTTCACTACGGTAAACGTTTGAAGGTGAAGAAACCTGTAAAGTACGGATTAACCTGAAGATCAGTACTCGCAGGCTGGTTTTCTTTGCTCAAGTACGCGCGGTGTAGCTATATGTTTTGTTTTTATATTATTACTCAAAGGTGCTCGCAACGAACGCGGGAGAGGAAAAGCCATTACCCTCTTTTTTGCTCACTGTTTTCGGGTATAATGTATCCTCGGATGTTTAGCTATCTATGTGCCAAAATTGACGAACATTCATTCGTTCAGCCGTTTTGACGTGATGAGGCCGCAAATATATTCGGACCGAGAGATGGCGCTGTTATCAATGTTCATATTGTGTTACTTATCCGTAGATCGCGCTATTAATATTTTTCTTGAATTCTTTACTCTAGTAAAGCACCTGGATTTGATAAATTTATATTTGTACATATATAGATAACCAATTATTCATACACGTATTGACATTCAATAAGATGATTTATTTATACAAACAAGCCTTGGATGAAATAATAATATTATTTAAGTGTGTCGCTATTTTATCACCTTGATCTGATCAGCGAAATTGAAACCAACTGCGTACCTGAAAACTTTCTGAGAGTTGTACATTAAATGTTTTAATATCATAAAAATGAATAATATCATAAACAATCTTTTTAACCGACTTCCAAAAAAAGGAGGAGGTTCTCAAATCGGTTTTTTTTTTATGGATGTTCACCGATTACTCAAAGACTATTTGACCGAGTTCAACATTTTTTTATTTTTTATTTTATAGAAGGTACTTTCTAGTTGGTCCCATTTAATTTTGGTGAAGATCTGATGATGGAATCCATGAGGACTTGAAGGAACTCCTCAAATATTGTAGGCATACATATAGCGATTTTGGTATTATAAGAAACATACCTAATAAGCATTTGCATTCAGAAAGTGTAAATTGGTGAAGTGGAACTGATGCAGAAGACCACAGAATGCCATCGGAACTCCTCAATGATAAATGATTTACGGGTGGCGACAAAATATCTTGATTAATTTAGCTAAGCAACTTCATAGTCACAAATTTAAATGTTCCTGGTGAGAATGGTACCATCGAATTGTTTTGATGATGGAGCCGGAAGGTAGACACCAGATCTATGTAATAAAATAATGTATCCTAGCCGTGTTTGGGCTTGTTCGAATCGTCACGAGACACACTTTTAAGTAACGATTAACTAAAAAGTGTAAAATAAATAAACTAAAAAGTTAAAAATAACGCCATAATTCAGTTTCTTCAAATTATTTACAAAAATAACCGTTTGTATACTCAATCTATACAGTATATACAATTAATGTTATTTTGGAGTCGGTGCCATCGTGTCACAACTTACTAAAATCGTCAATTTTCAATATTTTACACATTCTTGATATGGCACCGACGCCAAAATAAGATTAATTGTATATACTGTATAGATTGAGTATACAAACGGTTACTTGTAAGTAATTTGAAGAAACTGAATTATGGCGTTATTTTTTAGTTTTTTTGGAGTCGGTTTTATTTTTTTGTTTAAAAGTTTATTTTTAGTTGTAGAAGTATGTACGAGTACGTATGTACATATTGAGTATGAGTCCACATTTACTGAAGTGGTGTCCCGGAACGGGAGTAGCTACTTGCTTTTATTTTGTATTAACAGTATCAAGAGCAGGAACCCTCTAGAGAGGCGCTCTGCTCGTGGCAAGTTTTGGCTACACACGTATTTTTGCATGTTACCGGCTACGCCCATAGCGCTACGGAATCTTTGCTCGTGAATGTCTTAATTGAGTTTACAAGCACCTTCTCTCGTGTCATTATATGAATACGTTCCATTTGAAAAGGTTTATAAAGCTGGCACATGGTTGGTAACGTAGTTAAAGAGTAGGTATGCGAACATATCGAAGGTCGTCTGGGAAAATGCCACTGTGCGCCCACTAGTGATCGATTTTGTATCTCGACCCGCTCATAGCCTGAGCCTAGCAGTCGATCGCTTAGTGCCTGAGAAAATATTTTCGTGCAAGTTGTGTATAGGTTGTACACCATTTTTATTTTTTATATCTAGCATTTAAATGCCCCACCATTTACTGAGAATTGTGCCTACCTAAGTAATGGTTTCGATTAAATAGTAGCTTCACCGAGACGATACAAAGACATCGAAAGGTACATGTCGAGAGCAAAGACGGCGTATTTATTTAATTCTGATCTCAGCTAACAATGCGGTCAACGATTGTACAGGAACGGATCGAAGGCAGCCGTTTTACGTTTTATTTTTACGAGGACAGTCTTTTCCTATAATTCACTGTTTAGGACGTTGTTCAACAGGTTTCCCATACGGACGAGTATGTGACAAATCTGTTTTACTATGTTACATATGAACAAATGCAATTGCTACTAGGTTAGTTTATTTCTCGGTCACTTCACTCCTTTGCAGAGTGCGGAATTTTTCATGGCAAAAATCAAACTTCATAGATTTGGAACATTGCATTTTTTTGACTGTCAACCAAAGTCAATAGTTGGTCGTAATGATTAGTTAATAGGACAGCGAGCCCAATGTACTAATTATATGATTACTCATTTTTTCCCAATAACACATTATACCCTGATTATTATCAGATTGTCCTTTAAATAGGAAATAAATTCCCCTTGATATTAAACAAACTTACAAAATCTTTCATGTTCACATTATTCCCGCTTTTTATATTAAATATTACAATTTTGATATATATTGTTATTTGTTATTCTTCCAAGACTTTAAAATGTGTCGTTAGTCCCACATAGATCCCAAACAGCTAAAGCGTAGGATTGAAGAGTTTTCTGCGAACAACTCTTATTTTCTTTCCCCGACTAACTTCCCTATCGCTAAGTATAGAGAAAGAGTATATGCAAATGACCAATCAGCCAGGTCTGATTGTTTGCTTGAGTACTCCGCTGTTTACGCTTCCCACACTATCTACTCGCGGTGGCGCCGAGGCACTCCAGAAGCGAGTCGCTGCAAGGCACATTGTATCGACTTACCTATATAGCTACAAGCATTTACCCGCGGCTTCGCTCCACCTTCCGGATATTCAGTACTAGTTTTAATCCATGACCTGTATACGTAGTTTACGCATTATTGTGTTACAAACACCCAGATATCTAAATAAACATGTTCACATACTTGTAAAAGTTCTCCATGCATATGCAATATGCATGGCGTTCAAAATCACAAATTAGTATTAACAGTTAAGTATCGTTCTCAATTGCATCACCTATTTAAATGAACCTGTAAAAACCTGAAATCATATTAATATATTTAATAGAGTAGTATGCAAAAGCAGTCGTTGTAGGGGCTCTGAGGCCTAAGTAGTTTTCATTCCTTGCAAGATGTTTCTTTGAATCTTTGGGCTCATGATCGCATAAATCGCACGATAGATAAATGATAATTCATCCGTCAGTTTCCGACACGTACATGAGTGGGAGAGTGTCGGATGCTTTATCATTTTTCCTGATAATGACAACGCAACACTCAATCTAGAAGGTGGCTACAACTTTACTCCGAGAAAAAAGTCAGAAACCTCTTTTGCTCTTCAGTGTATTCAAGTCAAAATAATCTTATAACCATCATCAGATGTCCACCTAGCTATGTACCAAAAATGATTGAAGTCCGTCCAGCCATTTTGATGATGGTTCTCTACATAAATACATAACCACATATATTTTTCTTTGAATAGTCCAATCCACTTATTTTATGAAAAAATGTTAAATGTATAGATTTTTGCAACTTTATAGCCTACTTAAAATAATTACAGTTTTTTGCAAAATAATAGCAGTGAAGCCGAACTTGCAGAATCAAGATGTAAAAGTGACTTAAGATTCCAATTATAATCATGCTTTGAGTAAACAATAAAGTGCATTTATGTTCGAAGACAGCAATGTAATAAAGACATTCTTAAGACACTGCTATTTATATATAATGCACTTTTCGGAATTTGTAATTTTTAAAAACTAATTTAGAAATATGTGTTGTTTCGGTGGCCAGTAAATGCAGTCCTTGAGTACATAGATTCTTTATAAGGGTAGTTTTTTGCGTCTGCCTTGTTTTAGAAACTACTTAGTATGGCAAAGACATAATACTGTTTTACATATACTGTTTTTTTGCACACAGCTGTGGTATATGTGTATGGTATAATAAACCAATTTCCATGTTTGATGCTAATATGTTAATGTAATATTACATTGGTTTTGCAAAGTTGTAAATCAACAAGATTTGAAATAAACAATGAACACTTAGAGAATATAACGTTATCGTTAGGGTTTCCCATTGAAGTTCGATGTAGCCTAGTTCGAGTTTCTACCTTTTGGAGTTACTACTCTCACTTTCGGAACTATATAATTATAAAGTTTACAAGTTTTTGACTTGTAGTGTAAAGGGTAAGCGGGTTATGTATAACCGTAACATACATCGATACTACATATATAAGTCCCGCTTGCTTTAACGGATTTTTCCGTCAGTCTAGTAGGTAATTAGAGTACTCGTATACTGTGGGGTTGTAGCTCTTGGTGGGATAAATAAAAAGGAGCTAGTACGGGTTTGATGTTTTGTATTCAACGTCTGTCCTAAGACTTCCACATAATGACATAAAGCTGGAACGAGACAGCTGTCGTTCTTAAAATTGGAATATATACTACTTTTACATACGGCCTGTCTCTTATTAATAGTGAGGGATTAAGACCTTCACATATCCCGCCGTCCCGGGGAGGACGCAGGTAGCGTAGTGCACTACACAACACTACTCTTACCTAGCGTACAATAGTCCCTACCTGCACAGGGAATCCCTTACAAACAAAACCTGAATGGCCTCATGCTATGAGGTAACTAGGGTCGGAGAATGTATGTTTCCTAGCCTATGGCATGTTACAGAAACTTACTACATGCTTACCGACTCTAGCTTTACCCAGGCAAAAACCCTGTGTTAAAAAGCTAGGGCACCATTCGACTACCCCCGGATATCTATACCTTCTCTAATATACGCCTAGAGCATAGAATCTATAAAGTAGGCTCTACACATTCGTACCTATAATACCTTAAGCATTCATGCTTTAGAAAGCTAGAGTGTACATCATGCATACTCTAATTTTCTGTACTAATATTCCATTTCATACCTCTGTCGTACCTTATTATTGTAGTCAAACCTATGTAGATGTCATAAACCTTACGGATATCGAACGTCTCTAACGTCTCTTGTCATAACTTTCATTATTTTATATTTCAAAAGTAATCCGTAAAATTTATGAATAGAAACCAGAAGAAAAATCATTTTATTTCCTACCAAATTATCAAGTTCGATTAAATAAAAAAATCTATACAATCTAACTTATACTATCTTAATCCTATCTTTTGTGATACAATTACATCCTGCTAGACCATCATGGTTTGTGATGCGCCATATCATATAACGCAGCATGACGGTGCCATGGTCATCTCGCCCGGTTGGCGAAGAGTATGCATAGTAGCATACTTCTCGTCCTGATGTCATCATTGGACTGACATGATGTCATCTTCGGGATGACAGGATATCATCTACTGCTCCTCATTGCCACGTCGTGGCCTGATGACAGGAAGTCATCAGCATGCAGCGTGTTGTCTCCAATGGATCGTAATATGTGAACAAAGAAAAACATTATAAAAGTGCCCATATGTTATCTGTCTTCCTACCGACTGATATGGTCAGCGAATAAGCATATACACAATATGTACATATAATTGAGTTTAATTATATTACTTTCAACTAACTGTGTGTTTCATTTGATTTGTTACACAGATATGTCATTCATGACATTCAATGAACACTATAACTGGATTAAGGTCTATAGAAATTTCTTCATACAACCTTTCTGTCATATGCAATGTGTAGCTCTTGGTGGGATAAATAAAAAGGAGCTGGTACGGGTTTGATGTTTTGTATTCAACGTCTGTCCTAAGACTTCCACATAATGATATAAAGCTGGAACGAGACAGCTGTCGTTCTTAATTTAAATATGTACTACTACTACATTCATCGTGAAGGATTAAGACCTTCACAATACTCATAACACTTGAAATTGTTATTTAGATCGCGATAACCATACTTATACGAGTATATAGAGGATTTATAAAGGCCAACGGCTGATTGACATTGACAAATTACCTATGACGTCATAAAAAATATATAAAAAATATATAAACGATAATTATCCAAGGCATTTATATTTTGGGGAAATCCCTGCAGGGAGTTCTTTTGACATCCAGAGCGGTGGGAAATTCTGATCAGTTAGGTTCCAATGTGTAGGAGTGTATGTGAGGATGAACACCCTGACGATGGAGAGCGGTGCGGCGGAAGGAGGTGGCCGTGGGCATCATATCACACTACAATTCGCAACTTTTCCCGTATACCACCGGTAGAATACACTACACATAAGCAGGCAAACTCTGTGAAGACTCGACACTGTCTGTGAGTTTGGGATTGTCAACGCTTCGATTGGCTAGTTTAATCAATTCTTCAGTCGTCTTAGACCAACAGAAACTGAAACTAACAGTTTTAGCAATAATTGTGAGCCGATATTATAATTAAATAGCGAGGTCACCGCGTATCCCGCGGTATTTGTTCGCAATTTAAATGATTTTGCATATTCGGATCGTCAGCCGCGCCCCTCCTAGCGCCCTATAGGGCCCCCGGCAAGTGCCACCCTCTATCGTGAGTAGTAATAGGTTGTAACATATTTTGCAGATGCTGTAGATAACCAATGTCTGAGCTTTTTTTAAAGAAATAGCTATTAGAAATTTGAGAGCTTTGCCAAAGGCAAACTGGATAAGGCGTGAGCCCCGTGAATTCCGGCCACCAAAACCATGGGGCCCAATAATCAATCAATCAATCAAAAAACGCTTCGTCGTCTGAGTGGACTGATGTTGGTGCATGTACTTAAATTATGGTTAATGTTTGTTTTTCTGCTACTCTAAATTTTAAAACCGCGATCCGATCTGAATTTGAAATAAATTCAATGATATTGCCTTTCCATTTTTTGTTATTAACTAAGAAGCCAACGCCACCCAAACTCCTCGAGCTCCCGCAATACAAAAATATAGCTCATTCACGTTAATGCGTGTCTTCGCCCTTTCTGCGTGGCTCTGAAAAGGCAATGATATCCCAGTTTATTTCTTTAAGGGAATTTTCAAGCTCCAAAAATCTTCCTGCAGTGCTGAGGTTCCTTGCGTTGTAAGTGAGAATATTCAAATTCTTTTCGGAGTCCTTTATATCATTAGCCAAGTTTGTTTGACGGTGAGATGACCGTTTCGCTAGGGGATTCTTTGCACCCCGAGTCCCAGATGTTCTCCGCCTACCGTCGTCAGCGGAGTCACCAGAACCCCGGGCACTAGGGGCCGCTTTTTTCGTCCAATGCGTGTTGGCAGGTGAGCAGTGAGCCATCTTACTCGTCTCGTGTGCGCCGCGGTTGATGAGCCTGCCATTCTTCCGCCGCCGCCCGAAGTCAATATCCTGCTCTGATACTGACTGTCCAATAAAGCCATAAACCATATGCCTTTGTTAGTATTTCACATTTTGTAAATAAGTGTGCGACAGTTTAACGTCGTATCGAGGATGAAATACGTTTATTAATAATGTTTATTTAACAAATGTTTCACATGCATATTTGAACCATGAAATTGCATGAATAATGCCTGCTCAGCAGTATAATTTCAATTTATTCGTAAATAATTTTGTCCCATGTGTTAATGAGCTTTAAATTAATCAATTAAGGTAAACAATTTAAGATGAAAGAGGTTCATAAATAATTTTTAATTGTTTATGATGACTTAGTACTTTAGTGGCTGTCAATGTCACTATTTCCATATTATATTGTGGTTGGTATTAATTTTATTTTAGGATTAACATACAAGGAGTTATATGAAGTGAAGCTACAAATATAATTGCCTCCACAAACCCAGCAATGCTTCTTACCGTGTTGCAAGCAAGTCTAAGTCTACATCAAATACAAAAACCTAATAATATACTGTAAATTAAAGATTGTTTACAAATTCATTGACCTAATCACGTGTTAGGGTTGATACAAGTAGTTTTTTGTGTGCATGTGTAACTGGCTCTAATTTGGAAACGGATATGGTTGAGACTCGAATTGGAGTTAAGGTTGGAGGTGAGACTGAGGCTGTAGGGCTGAGTGCGGCAGCCCTCTTTGAACGCAACTAAAGGTCTTGGGTTCTGCCAGCAAGAAGTTGTTACGTGTCTTTGAGGATTCATCTTATGAAAGCAGCTAAACAGATTTCAATTATTTTTGTTGTATGGAATCCACTACACAATCAAATATTTTTTCCCGACTTCGCTGCAGCAAAAAAGAGGGTAATGACCTTGTATCTCATCCACGAACGAAATAACGGGGCACCTTCTACTAGTTTAGAGTAACACGTTCATGTATATCCGGTCAAAAGTTTACACATACATTCATGTTTCTAATACAATGGTGTTGTGATTGCGTTGCTTGTGTTAGGTAAACTTTAAGTAGTTTCCAGCTACACAATAAGAGTAGTTCCCGAACTTTCCCGCTGCACAAACTCGTGATGAATTATGATTCACGTGAATGCTGTGCGCGTGTCGTGACACCCGTGTCACCCTTATTAACTAATTAGTGCAAACTCTTGATCATGTTGTAATACTCTTAATAATTTAGCATACCTCAATCGAATCGTGCAGAGTGTGAATGTTTTATTCCTTGACCAGAACTGAAGTTTTGGTTGTAACTGAGTATAACTGCGACTTAAGTAGGTACGAGTATAATAAAGGGTGAAATCATGATCTAGTGGGATAGCAACATTATTGGATAAGTTATTAATATGTGCATTGTGCAATATAAAATGATACAAAACACTTAATCATGGCTTCACAATTTAGAATTTAAGCATTAACTTCCGTACTAAAATAACAGTAAAATATATTGGCAACTTACTTTTTATTAAACTGGCTCTTATTTATTAAGAATAACCATTCGTGCAAGTAAATAAACACAATTCTGTATGTTGCACGCACTCGCGGAACAATGACGTCCCGGAGCCTTGGGAACCCGAAACCAACGCCTAGAGACGATAACGACGATTGATTACAATGTAAGTCGTACACCGCGCGCCGGCGCCGGTGCTGTTCCTGCCTTTGTCACGGGAAGCGCACAAAAACATCTCCCGCTAAATGCGAGAACTATTGAAGATTAGTGGGTTCTAAATATACTAGGTTATGAGAGTGAAATGATGGATTACATTCTGGGCTGATGCTTGAGACAACTGGATGTCTACCAGGATAAAGTAAACTAACACAATTATTATTAAAATACTTTAATTCCATCTTTGTCTTTTTAAACATGGAGCCCGAGTTATAATTATGTTATTTAAGACTGAAATAGCTCCACTACCATGCGATTTATGAAGCTCCTTTTCGGTTTAAATTTCTTCTGATATTGATCCAATCCAGCATGATAGTAAATAGATTCAGGTAACCTGCAAAAGATACTGCAGTCAAGCTGTTGAAACGGTTTAGTCGGGTTGTACTTCCCTGCGATTTGTAATAATTACATACTAATGTAATAACTATTTATATATTCTCTTCACTCTTGGACGGAATCGCCAACAAACGCAAGCAGACAAATAATAAATTCCTGAAAGATATACTATAATTCTGTAGAACAATTTTCAAGATTTACTGATGTGCTAGTGCTAGTACGGACTACGGAGATTAGAAAAATTAGTCCTTATTGATTCCCATAAAATCGATCCTCTGAATTTTTCTTCTACTACCGATTTGTAGCCAGACTCATCACTCTTCCAAATTTTTTACTTCATAATTTTTTACCTCACAAATTTGTAATAGTACAGTCGGTGCCCTCACATAAGTATCCCGGCATACATAGACTTAAGTATGCTGGCCTGGACACTTATGTGAGGGCACCGACTGTACCAACCGAGTTCATAATAAATAGTTTCCAGAACATCATAATTCATATTGTCGTCACTATGATTATGCTTGTCCTCATAATGCTAGTTGTCATATTTATTTCATTCATAACCATATTTTTCAATAAATTTGTTTAGTTATAACATATAAACGAGTCCATATTGACTCATATAAAATTGATCGAATTTCGAATCTTTCTTTAACTAACGATTGTAGCCAGAATTTGTATCGTTGTTATGATTCATCATTGAGGGTACCTATCGTTTCGCACTGACGCAACGTTGTTACAACTCGGCCGGCTTCAATAATGTCAAATAGTGAGCAGAATTCACGTTAAATAGTGATTAGTGAGTAAGAAATTGTAATGTATAAAAGGCAAGGCTAGATATAGACCTCCACGGCTCGCTCGCTTCTCTCGCTCGTCAGAGTCGCAGTTCAACCTTACACTCCTCCTCGCTTCGCTTATCATCGCACATAACCTAACCCAAATCGGACCTGCCTTAACGTGAAATAGATAAGCTGACTTTATAGTTAATGAACGATGCGTATATCAAATAATTATTAGCCTAATAATATGCCAACAACAAAAATTATCTACTCCGCTTATCAAAATGTATATACTATTTTTATTTATTTTTTATAAGACGATTGAGGGTAAAATTCCGTTAAAATAGATTTGTTCATGAAATGTTTTTATTTGTCTTTACTTCGCCTATTGACGGCGGGATCATAGGTTTTCCGCGGTAGGCAGTGAACGAAAAAAACATAGAACACGAGCTTCATACAAAATTGCAGTACAAAACGGGGTAAATATTCTAAATCCACATGCGCGTTGTGAGACCAATAAGAGTTGGCCAAAATATCAGTCTACTTTCTATTACCCAAAACAAATAATTGTGATTGGCCAATTTCATAATAACTGGCTGTGATTGGCTTCTAGCGCTGACGTTTTATAGTATCAACATGACGGCGACTATGAAAACGCATACGCAGTAGATGGTCACATGCAATAAAGAGTAATTTTGTAGGCAGAATGGTCGTATTATTTAAATTGAATTTTCAGTTTTATTTTATAGTTAAATAATCATGTATCTCAACACATAATATATCAAATGTTCAAAAGGTATCATAATACCTTTTCATTTACATATTAACATTTTGATGGTGTACGGTGGCATAGCACCATCCCTATACAAAATCTCTTCCGACTAAAAAAAAAAAATTATGTTTACGGTATTTTTACATGTAAAAAGTCATTCCATCTTTATTTCTATTAATACACAATTTGGGAATTGAAATAATACGACAGTGATGCAGCGCCGCCATATGCAACTGACAGCACAGAATAAGTAATAGTACAAGTACAGAAATTTCACTTCATCGTAAAAACGCTGTTTAGGCATGAGAAACGTGCCTGCTATGTGCCTCTCTGACTATCGTATAACTTGTATTCATTCGAACGCGGCACGTGTAGTGCTAGGGTTGTCACGCCAGGAATACATCAATGAGGGCAAAAAGTGTTGTAGCGTACCAAATGTCGTTTGGGTACAGTCAGCATCAAAACTAGCTGACGATTTTACTACTGGAATTTGTCAAATTGACGCTGATTGTACAAGCTACTTCACATATGTCAATTAAATCGACAACTCAGCCGTTTCGTAGCTATTGCACATAACAAAGTGATAAAAAAGACATATTTAATTTACATTTATTTAATTAACAAATTCTTATGTCATCCTTAAAAGGAAATAAAGATAAAAGGATAGGAAAGTATAGGATAGGAAAATATATGTTGTGAGAGCTTAGTATGGGTTCCACAAAAAAGACACAAATTTTATAATCCGAAACAGATATATGTATTTACAATTGTGTGACTTGAATGTAATAATGAACCTATTTATTATTATTATAATATATGACGCGAAAAATTCACCTCCGCATACCTACCTAATAACCGCTGTAGTTTAAAACAATGTAAGTAAAGTTAAAATGTTTTATCTTTTGTACACACACAGTACCTACTGTGTACTTCTGTAGATGCTTAAATCTTATTAATTAATGGTTTAAGTCACGTAAAACACAGTTTAATAATAAACACGTACCTACTTCGTAAGAAATAAAAAAAATAACTTACTATTCACAATTTGACAAAAAAAGAGTACTTTCCGTCCTTATAATATGTATTCAAACATCCATTTACATAACAATTCACGTAACCTCTTTGCAAAGTGCATTTCATGGCGCTTTTATAATCAATTGTTAAGGTAAGTATATCTAACAATACGACACGCTCCGAGACCGATCGATCCAGACGGCAAATCGTAGCGTACGCGTGCTTCCTCGCTCGGCGCCAGCCCCGGACTGATCGCCGCAACCCGGTCTAGCCGCCGAGAAGGTAAATATCTCGGTTCGCCCCGCCCATTGTAAGCCCTCTGCTGACAGCCCGTTTGAGCCAGTTTATACGCCCCGCTTTTTTTGACACAGTTTTCGTGGGGTCATTTTGCGACGCTAGTTGTGCTTCTATGTTTTTTCGTTCGCTGGCGGTAGGTATATTCTCCACATTGACTGTCAAAAAAGTCACATTATTTTTCACCAAATGTCAATGTCAAATCAATGTTGGCCAAATAAACTTTATGGTGTTGGAATTTATAAGTAAAAACAAATCAGTTTATGAACTATCAGAAGATGCCCGCAACTTTGTTCTCGGAGGAGAAAAAGTCATAACCCGTCGTTTTTTCTTCAGTGTAGTCGGGTAAAAAGTATCCTATAACCCAGCTAGCAGGAGATACCCAGCTACCCGTGTAGCAAAAATTTTGGAAACCTGTTTTGCCGATTTTGCATGATGAAGCCACATACAAAAATACATAAAATCCAAAAAAATATTTTTCGTTTTAGTGACCTCCAAATAGTCCGTAACAATCTTTTTTTTTAAATATCTTCAATGTACAGACATTTCATTTTTACAACTTTATAATGGTATAGATATAGATATGATAGTGGAGTTTATTGGAAACAATAAGTCTGCTTAAAAAATATATGATTGTGCAGTTTATGAGTACAAACTAGTCTGCTTAAAATGTATGATAGTGTAAAATAAAGTTATGATGAATTGATGAATAAATGTATGATAATAAAAAGTAGTGTTAGTGACATTTATGATATCTGACATTAGACATATAGTTCGGAGTTATGATCGATAGTAATAGTGAATAAGTATCAATAGTGACAATTATGATGGAAAATTGCATGAGAAACATTATCGGAGTTTCGATAATCGGGGTTGAAAAATTATGTGACCTTAGCGAACCCTAGGAAAATAGTCAATCCGAAAGTATATATGCCTCGTCGTTTCCATTTTAAAATTTGAACATCTGTATACTCCCGATCCCGCAAGCTTATATAGGACGTTAGCCAATTTATTGCACTAGTAATTTTACTCGTAGTTCATAATCCTATGAGCCAATTCAACACCCTCTAATGGATTAACGGTGAATCAAAATCGATAACTCATCGGAAATGTTGATCGTGAATTCAATTAGTCGTTGAAAGCGCCACATCCTTGAATTAATTCATTATAATACAGATAGGTATTGGATACGGGAATACACGTAGGTACTGATGCCCAGTATTGTAAAGTCCAATACGGCTCGGCTTTAATAGGGTTAAATAACAAAAATAAGCACAATTATGCCACTTTAGATGGTTACACATGATTCTAAAATATAAAATTGTGTTGTGTTCTCTTCTATACTATTATAAAGTTGTAAAAATGAAATCTCTATACATTGAAGATATTTTCAAAAAATATATTGTAACGGACTATTTGGAGGTCACTAAAACGAAAAATATTTTTTTGGATTTATGTATGTTTGTATGTGTCGGTGTGGCTTCATCACGCAAAATCGGCTAAACAGATTTCAACTATTTTTGGTACACGGGTAGCTGGGTATCTCCAGATGGTTATAGGATATTTACCCGACTACGTTATGACTTTTTCTCCCCTGCGAACGAAGTTGTGGGCATCTTCTAGTTATATTATATACTGAACGATGAAATCTGTTCATCCGATTTTGCGTGACGAAGCCACAACGACACATTCAAATATACAAAAAATCCAAAAAAAATATAGCAGAGCCCCGCATAGCAGGTAAGGGTTTTTCCTTATTCTGGAGTCACCAGTCTCAGGGCGATTCAGCTCGCTAACGACTAGACTCGCCTCTAGCCACGCATCCATCGGCACGGCATACCTTGGATTGGCGGAATAGGAGGAAGGATAACAGGGTAAAGAAAGGAATTGTACGAATTTAGACAGGAGAAAGGGTGAAAGGATACTACTGTCCCGGAACAATATGTATGAGCCAGTAGAAGCTCGGGGAGCCGGGGTGGCATACCCGTATACCATAACAAAAATGCCGGAAAGGCAACTTCGTATGAGTAATCTCTGACATAGAAAAAAAAGTATTGTACCTATACAATAGTTACATAATTATCTTTTTAAGTCTCGTACCTTAATTAGGCCACTCAGCTAGCTTTATGGGCTAAACACGGTACTCGACTGAAAAAGCATACATTATATATTTATTGCATAAAATACTAATACCTTGATTTTTGATTTCCGGTAACTTTAAAATAAGAAATACTAAAACATATTTCCCGTAGTTAAATACCGTTAATACCGTCAATACTCAACAGGTTAGAAACATTTATTAGGCACAATACTCAAAATGCGTTTATTTCGATTTTCGATACAGGGGCCTTTTTATGTTGTATTCAGTTACTGTATAAAAATACGATTTAATGTGCTACGCTTTGACGAAAATGCGACTCAAAATCAAAATGTATAATGCAACAAAGGAAGAAATAAGGGTGCGATTTTTTTAGTCCCAGCGGACGGAGACCTCCGCAGTATTCAATGAATCTGGCTTATACTGATTGATAGCTAGCGGAGAATGGCGCACGACGGAACGAGACGTAGAGGTCTAATTTAAAGAGCTGGCAGGATGCAATAATTGAACCGAAAGCGCATAACCATGGAAATATATAAAGTATGGAAGTATAACTGACGATCAATATCGGCCACATTGACTAAGTGCCAGACGTGGAGCCAATACTTAGTGCTGTACTGGCTCTCAGTCGTCTTTCCAGCATTGTGTCAAACGGTCGTATTAGTCAGATGAAAATAAATAAGTTAAAATAGTTTGCAGCTGTAAACTTAGGTGTAAGAATCCCGTTTGGCGACATTTCTGTCTATTATTTAATATTAATACATTATGATACGAGTGTGGTACGTTTGTAATTAAATTACACTCGAGGCTATATCTTACAGCACGAGTCGCAGACGAGGGCTGTATAAAGCCGATAGTGTAATGACCAATGCACACGAGTTTCATACGACGTTTTACAACACACTTGCGAGGAAAAACAAAAAAGAATCGAATCTTACTTAAAATTTGGTCTAGGTTATACGTGCTATGTGCGTAACCAATCCTGTAGTCGTAAGTTTTACATTAATCCGTCATCAGTACCTCAAACTTACGTACACTACTTAATAATTATATTTGAAATATTGTAGCATGAAACTATTTACACATTGTTGAAATTTTTGGAAAATAGTAAATAATATTTCAATATGAAATGTTTGTAAATATTAAATCATATCAAAATGGCGCGCTGCGGCTAGATGCATTTATCAATGCGCGCGCAAGAGCGATAAGGCAAAGGCTGTTTGGCCAATTAGCTAAATATTAATAATATAATAAACTTAATTATTACATCAATTTAATATAAACTAAATGTTATGATGTATAAAAAACTTTATAATTTATTGAAATTCATTGTTTTTTCATAAGTTTCTGGTACATAAAAACTTAATTGCTGCCGTTTTAAAAAAAACCGTAACGAAAAGGCAAAAGTGTGATTATGAAATGTAAAAAACACGCACATGTACCTAATGGAGTGGATTACAGTAATAAAAAGCGGCCAAGTGCGAGTTGGACTCGCCCATGAAGGGTTCCGCAGCCGTTTATACCAAAAATGAATACAGAATGATAAAAATGCGATACTCGTATGAAAAAAAAAACACTAGCAAAGCGTATCTTCCCGGCGCTTTTGCTGAGAAGCACAGTTTTATGGCAATAACTTAAAAACGGTATGTCCGATCATGTTGAAAACAATTTTCGTTGGAAGTATTTAAATTATAAAATTTAAAGCTTAAGCTTTATATTTGTAAAGTTTTTCATACTTTTGAACATACCGTTTAGAAATTAGAGGGACACAATATTCGCTCCAAAAGTAGCAAAAATTGTGTCCCCCACACAGTTTTTGCTACTTTTGGAGCGAATACTTCCGAAAATATTCACTAAAACAAAATTTTTTTTTAGAAACTTCAATGTGTTTTTAGAAGATCTGTCCAAATATACACATTGTCTATTGTTTTTTTTTTTTTTTTTCAGTTTCGGTTACATGTACTTATAGAGTGAGTGAGTGTGTAATCGTATATTTCTGAACTGTTGGCCATTACTAAAATCACCTACACAATATTTATCTCTAATAACTAGTTTATAAGAAGACATTGAGTTTTTTTCGTTTCCTATAAAATCATGTCTAGTGTATTTATGTTGTTTTTGTAAACATGCCTTCAATTGTTTTCAACATGATCGAATATACCGTTTTTGAGTTATTGCCGAAAAACGGCGGTTCCCAACTAAAGGACGTAAGTGCCTTGGAGATACGCTCTTTTGCGAGTGCACTTTTTCATATCACATTTTTTTCATCTGCAGTGTGCATTTTTTGTATCAGCGGCTGCGGAACCCTACAATGAGCATGGTCAGACATGCTTTCGGCCGGTTTTTTTTAATTTTCCATAGGACAAAGTAATATGGTTGCCTTGGATGTCATGTTATGTTGGAAATAATCGGTCGAAACTCGGATTCCCAGAAACTAAATATTTCCAAAACTGGCAGAGTCTGTACTTGCAAGACATTTCTATAGGTTTATATGTGCCAGTAGGGTAGCGCTCTAGTAATTCTTCGTTTTCTCGTAGCCTTACTAAAAGATTTCATTTATAGGGGCATACCACAACGCAAACACTAAATAACCCGTTGCTCTGTAGCCTTATCTCTTACGAAAACAATTTGACCAATTTTTTTCACAAAATACACTAATGCATAAATCACATCACACTTAAACACGATTTAAACATGCACGCACACTAACAAACAAGCTCCTAATTCTTCACATTCACACTAAGGAATGCAAGCGGTTAACCGATTTGAATGAAATAACCGTCGGTTTCGGTTAAAACCCGGTTTTTTCCCATACTAAAAATAACCGATTGCATTCCCTAATTCACACACATATGCACATTTCATATTAATAATCTAAAAACACCCACAAATCGAAAACATTACGGTGTAAGTATGCGCGAAAACAATTAAAATATATTTTTCATTTAATTTTGAACATTATTCTTATGATTATACGGTTATTTTGCAAATATCATTTATCGCAAACTTCGAGTTCGGCCATTGAGTGATGTTCGAAATCTTGTTCGTTTATAATTTCTAAGTGCTAGTGGTGCTAGTATCTAGTATATGAATTAATCACTCATAACAATGGCACACCAAAACTACGCCAATTGGCAAACCTTAACTTAGTCCCGCGCACAGAGTATTTTATTATTATGTATATTGGATTATGCGTCAAATAAACAAAAATGCCGTCATGCATAATGAGATTTTGCACTAATTACTCAATAAAAGCGTCTAAAAGCATTTACGATTAGTGTTTTATTGCAATATTGAGAGATGTATGTGTGCATTAGCCTGGCCATTTTTACACGTGGATTATCATGTAGGTAACCTATCTACCTTTTTTTATATCGTTGTATGCACATGTTATTAATTATTATTTTATACCCGGCGGCGTGTACGTAAACGTTACGTGAATAAAATATTGAATATAAATAGTCCCGTTAACATTTATATTCAACTAGCTTCTACCCGCCGGGACTCAAACTATCTCCGTACCAAATTTCATCTAAATCAGTTCAGCGGTGTCAGCGTGAAGAAGTAACAGACAGACAGACAGACAGACACACTTTTGCATTTATAATATTAGTATGGTATGGATTCTAAAAGGTGCCCGTAATCTTTTCCCGCGGAGGAGATAAAAAGATCATAACCATCTTATTTTCTTTGGCGTAGTCGGGTAAAAAGTATCTTGTAACCATTTAGAGATACCTAGCCAACCGTGTACCAAAAAATATTGAAATCCGCTTAGCTGATTTGGCGTGATGAAGCCGCAACGACACATACAAACATACAAAAAATCCAAAAACATATATTTCTATTTATTCACCTCCAAATAGTACGTTACAGTCATTTGTTTTGAAAATATCTTCGATGTACAGAAATTTCATTTTTACAAGTTTATAATAGTATAGATGTTATTAGCCTCACCCAACACTTAATAATGGATGACGTTTTTGTAAACAAGAACCTACTTCGTTTTCACCTTTTAATAAGAATTTGTAGAATACTATACAATGCAAACGTACTTAAATGTAAAATAAATCTACAAGAAAACTAAAATATTCAATATTTGTTAATTTCAACAATGATAGAAGAAAAATATTTTTTAAAGGATATAATATAGAGTTAAACGTGGCTAGAACTGAAATGTGTTTTTGGTGTACGCCAAAACAAAAGTGAATATAATCCATTGTTGTACTAATGAATCATTTCTCTATTCTATCCATGTCAGAACTAAGGCAATTTTGCTGTGCTGATTTAACTAACATTGTGAGAGCCTTTTGACAAATAAAATTCGACTGCCAACGGTTAATAACCAATCATAGTTCTACTAACACTTCTTATTGGTGAAAGGAAAGATATTTATATACACCTTTGCAAAAATTGTGTTTACTCAAACAATACAAATATTTGATACATTCGACTTTCGGCAAAAAGTATGGAGAGTACAAAACTAAGGAGAACAATTTCTATATGTAAATCCAACGTCTCCGTCAAGACGCGTTAAATTCGTGGCGCCCTAGTGCGTAAAATACATTAACATAATGCAAATAAAAATCCACAACAATGCAAGACAAATCATTTTGAAGCAGAGTTAATTTTGAGGGGCGAAGAATTAAGTAGCATTTTGATAAAATGTTTTGTAATGGGTTGTTGACTTCATACTTTATTTCTACTCAAGCGCTGTTCTGGACGGATTTGGAACTATTATTTACTGCTTTCCACCGGACACATTTTCAACTGTTCTCCTTTATGTAATTGTCCTCACCTTTTCTATACTTCATACCTTAAACTTTATGAACATTGGGTTTTTTTTTTTTCTCTTTATTATTTAGAGGCATTCAATCCTTAAGGATTATGTCAGCCTCATTGTAACTTTTTATGGATTGTCAGCATACCGACTTAAATACTGTAATACAAAAAAATATACTCTTTTAGCTTCTTTTGAGTTAGGTGCAGCCAAAATGCTTTGAAACACGCCTATATCTAATATATTAAGATTGAGAGAATTTATCAGTGCTTGTCTTTCGCCTTCATTCCGCACACATTCCGTTAAGGAACATTGGGTTGGTTATCATTGTTATCATAACCATAAGTGGGCATGGTGCTGATATCATCCTCGGTTTTTTTTGACGTTATGCTTCCATACTTATTATACCTATGTACAATTTCGATGCACATTACAATTTTAATGTCATTGCTATTTAAGTTATTATTTTTATAAAATGTACGCAAATATTTAAAGGGCAAATAAGAATATAAGGGCAAATAAGTAATACGCGAAAGTCTCATAAGTACCATTTGTGTGTGTTTATTGTTCAATACCAATCGTCGGGCGCCGCGCGAAATGATGTCGCCGCTCATAAACCGTCATGGGCCGCGGTCGGCGCAGCCCGTGCTGTTTACGTACAACCCTGATATTAATTTGCTTTCCCCCTTAACATTTAGTTCAAATATTTCCTTTTGTACCTAAATTATCGAATTTATAACTAAGCCGTTGATTATGCTTCCGTTAGGAACGATATTGAGCTCTACATGTCTACTAAAGTAGTACCTAGTACTATAACGAATTTTAATGGTTTAAATCATAGATAAACACACTAAATACTATCTGAGGAATCAATCTACATGTTGGTGAAAACCACGTTGGAATCGACCTAGTCATTTTGTAGTTTATTCTGGACAGATATGTACACTTCAGGGTCTTACGCTTATCGCGTTATGTTTAGGATGCTATTTGTATAATACCTGGATTGGTGCTCTGGAGACAGTTCATAGTGCTCAATATTAATAGGCGAAACCAATACCTGTTTCAAGAGGATGGCACATGTAAAACAAAGAAACAATTTTTTTTTATATCAAATTACATTGTTAAATTACAAAATAGGATGTAAGTAAAAATCACAAAAAAAAAGTATATTTACAAGTATCCTTGCAAATAGAGATAAAATTATAAGCACGTACTCGACAAATATGAAACAGTATTTCAAATTGTAGTATCAAATGGCTCATTCGGAACAAATAAATGGGTCAGTCATTCAAACGTCATTCTAGTTCAAAATCGAACCAGCGTAATTAATAAACAAACGATTTATTACGTACCAAAGTCATTTTCATGTAGGAACAAAAGCGTAATTTATCACAATGGCTGCTGCAATGAATCCCCTTCAGAATTATTAGGTAACATAATTGGCAATATTATTTAGTAAACTTCTTGGTTTATACATACCCAGTATTTTGAGTATACATGGGGGGCTATGCAATTTTAAATTCATATATAAGCATTCAAAATCCTTGATTTTATAATGGATTCGAATCGACAATTGCACAATCAGGCAAATTTGCATTACTTATTCACTTGCAACTAGGTGCGACTGGCACAAGTCGACTGACATTTACCCGCTGCGTCGCCACATTACCAGGAATTAAAAATCCTATATTTAAAACCGTGATGTGATCTAATTTTGAGCCAAATTTAATCTAATTATACACCTGTTTACACATTATTGAGCAATTATGTGCATCCAACTTCAAAACAAAACATATTTAAAAAAAATCAAGCAAACTAATTATATCACGCATATTAGTCTCATTTAAGTTCCCGACGTTTCGGAAGCTTACAGCTCCCGTGTTCATGGGTAGACTAAGAAAATGTATACTTTTCTCCGTCAAAGTTACATTCAATTAAGAGTCCCCAGTAAGCTCGGTTCTCCATACAAACGTAGTTACGCTCTCATTTTAAAACGACTAGCTAGTTTGCTCTGAAACTTGGTACTTAGAATAAGTTAAGGTATATGCAGGCCTGTAATTAGTTTATGTAGCTTCAGATACCATAGTAAAAAAATACAGCGAAATTAAGTTTTTCTTACAAAACTTGTTTTTGCTGTATTCCGTTTGTTTTTTAAACTGGAGCCATATAAACTTATTTTAAGCCTAGATACTATACTTCATGTCGTTATATATGCAAGGTTTCGTTACAATCCAACATGTAGTTTTAAAATGACAACGGAACTCCGTTTGTATGGGAAGGTGAAATTCGGCCGAGCTTGCTGGGGACTATTAAGTTCGATAATTCTTCTCTCCTTCCCAAAAAGTAAAGATATTTTCCTAGTATGCTACGCTAAGCAATAGTAATAAAAAAACATAACTTTAGAAGAGAAGATGCTGTTTTCTCGCTACCACCGGCTTGGAATCCAGCAATACATTCTATCAAGAAACAATCAAGACACAGGATTGCAGAACCTTATTTTAGAGCGGTGTAAAATGTATATTGCGGCGCGGCGTTTCCTCGTTGTGAAACGATGGTGCATTTTTTAATTAAAATAAAATTAAGCCTTTCGAGCACACGTGTCAGTCTTTACACATTCGGTCCATCTCGTATGTACAGCTTTATATGTTAATTTTTTTTTTTAATGTGGGTATTATACACAAATAAAGCTTTGAGAGAAAAGGTATATTATTTCTCCGTCTAGTTCATGTGAGATGCAAAGCTCTGAATTGCCGGGAATTCAAATGAGGTAATACGCAATATAGTAATTCGTTTAAATTATTTTATTTAAATAAGTGATAATCGCGGAATCCGACGGAAATATTATTTTCAAAACATCATCACAAATCTTCACATTTATAATAATAATATAAGTAGAGTGGCATAAACACCTAGTAAAATATATACATCATGGACAAAGTGCTCGAGCGAACTCTCGACCCCTTAGCCGCCAATTAGCACCCGTCAAAAGTTGCCCTTGCGCTTGAGATTCATCTTCGGCCTGACGGCTGTCAGCTCTTTCATAAATCGCTCGCAGCTTTCCCTATACATTCTTATAACATAACTAGTACAAATTAAATATTTTCAAATCTTGTGTGACCAAAGCACATAGAATTCTGACGTGCTACATGCAAATGGAGTATGTCTTTGATACTTTTCGGACAGAGATCTAAATTTCCTCTTACATCTTGTGGCTGCCTCCCACTTTCAAGTAAGAAACCAGCTCCGAGTTAACAAAGCGAGAAACAAAAAGAAAAGCACCGGCTGCTTTATTACAATTTCTCAAAGAGAAATTGTATTTTCCCCTCACTGGCTCGGAAAGCCGTCTTTTATCCTTTAAGACAAGCGTGTAAAAACACACGTTATCCACTAGTGGGGAAAGTATTTCGACCTTGGAGCGTGTTTAAGTAGTTTTTGATAGACAACAAAACGTAAAATGCTCATAATAATGGTTCGTTCGATATTAATTATCATTATAATAATAATGATAATTAATTTGAAACTTCTCGAAAGGGCCCCTACGTGTTTATACGGTTGAAATTAAACCGTATAAAATGGTAGAAAGAAGTCAAAATAAGTGTTAATATTTTGTGATTGTATTTTTAATATTCTTTTGTAAAAGTATCAGTTATTATGTAAAAATTAATTATGAAATAAAAAATACTTTTAGCATTGATAATTAGATTGCAATGGTAAGGCCGTGTAAATAACTTAACGCAAAGTACATGTTAAAAAATGAACTTCGAATTAAGGCAGTCTATATAATTTATAAGTTAAAATTTTCAGTATAACTATAGGTACAAGCATCAGTCGTAAATTCCATTCTTGTCTCGTATTATAAATTCGGTCAGTATTTTTTTAAATATTTTCATAGTTTTATTACATCGCACATTTTCCTTGCTTTAGTGAGGTGAAAAGTGGCGGCAAAATCATTTGGCTTCTCTTGCTTTGCAAGCCTCGCTACGCTTTAGAATCTATATTTGAACCACTCGCTTCACTCATGGTTCAATTTTATATTACTTCGCTTGCTCTGCTTTCAATTGACGCACTCGCGGAAAGTAACAACTTTGCAGCCTTGCATAACAAATAACTATGTCCATTTACTTGTTATAGGTTATTTTTTTATTTGTACAAAACAATATCGTTGTGATGAAGTGCGAATTAAACTTGGTCGTTGTTTACGACCGAGTTGTGCCTCTTGATCTAATTTGGTGACCATCTTGATTTGGGTCAGCGACAAGGCCTCGACCCGAGAATAACCAACATGTAACCTGTGTAATCCTTTTACTGAGTACCTACACGTAAAACTAGCACGGTTAAAATGAAATAAGTGACATCACACCCGAACATTAATATAAAGGGGGGCCTCGACATGTCAACAGTTTTTGTGAACAATTTGAAAGGCATTTTTAATTAAAACAATAGAATAGTATAACTTTGGTTGCCCAGTTTAATTGTATCACGAATGTTGAACTGTTGTACAGTTGTTAGTTTATAACGTTGTTCATGTTCGTTTCGTGCTTTTAAAGTCCAAATATTTAGTAGCATACGTTAGTACTAAAGTTGGAGCAATAGTTACTATAAAATGTACAACAATTCTTTATTGCACACCAACAACTGAAACAGTACTTTAGAGCCTTAACATAAAATACGGTAGACAATAGGCGATCTTATCGCTAAAGAGCGATTTCTTCCAGAAAACCTTTGGTTAGCGGAAATGACTCAGAATAGCTAGGAATGAGTAGGTGGTGACATAAGATTGTAAATAATACAAAAATAAATCAAAAGAAACATACATATATACGTATATTTATATAGATCTAAATATATACAAAAGAAGAAAAAAATCTATGAGACAGTTGACATCAAACTGATTAGAAACTCAGCATTAGAAAGAAAAAAAATCTATATTATGGGATTGATAAATAATGATCTTTTAACTTGCTTAGTTTTACAAATAGGCAATGATTTCGCTTGCCTTAAATCGAGCGGAAGAGAGTTCCGCAACAGAGTAGCCCGGAATGTAAAAGAATTTGTATAAAACTTCGACTTTTATTATGGAACAGCTAGAAGAAAGTTTTGAGCGGACCTTGCTGATACAAATACAAATACATTTATTGAACCAACATAATATACAAAGAGGCGGCTAAATTATATAATTCACAATTAAATTCAGATTTGTATATAACTTTGATTGATAGAAGATAACTAAAACGTTCTTTGAGAAAGCAGGGAGTTGCAGGATGAAAATGTATTATAGAGAAGAGAAAAAATGTGAGTGTTACGACGAAGACGGAGAGGGAGCCACATGAGCTGTGAACGGAAACTAAACATATGGTCATACTTGCGTAACCCAAATATGAACCTACTAAGTACAGATGTTTTGATTTCGTTAAGGTTTGTTAACTTTCTCCTCTGAAAGATCTAGACAGGCAACATCGGCGTAGTCAAAATGGGAATTAGTAGTGTTTGAGCAAGTGCAATTTTAGTTGCGGTAGGAAGAAAATTACGAAGCCTTCTCAGTGAACCGACTGCGGCAAACACTCTCCTGCTCATCTCATTTAGCTGCAGCACCCAGCAAGCAACAAATGAATAAATTTCGAAATTCGAAGACAGAAATATATGGTCTTAAATTTGAAATACGCCGGCTGCCTGCGTACGCCGCGCCCCTCTATCCGACCATGACACTAAAATTACCAAACGCTACTTAACGCACTTACACATCCGTACAATTTAATTTTCCTTTTATTGACTCACGGAAAACACTTATGGCTAGTTAAATCAAATGCATAGCACTAATTTTATAAATGTTTAGGTATACAATGTTTCTACATTTATGTTTGGATGCTCACTCAATTATGTTTCGAAATGGTTTTAGATGAACTATGCACACACTAAATCTTGAATGAAACAGATCCAAATTTATACAAAAATAATTATGACAAAGAAATAAATCTTATTTTTTGTTATTCCGTCAATTATGGAGACTATAGTAGACGTAAATCACGTTTTAAATGGGTATATAATATAATTAGAAGGTGCCCGCAACTTCGTTCGCGTAGGAGACAAAGTCATCAGCCCTCTTTTTCTATCAGCGAAGGTCGGGTAAAAGTATCCTATAACCACCTGGAGATGCCTAGCTACCCGTGATTCAAAAATAATTAACCGATTCGGCGTGATGAAGCCACAACGACACATACGAACAAGAACATACAAAAAATAAAAATAAAATATTATTCGATTCAGGGTCCTCCAAATAGTCCGTTACAATAGTTTTTTTAAATATAATCAATGTACAGATATTTTAATTTTACAACTGTATAATAGTATACATTTAAAAATGAAGAAAAAATAGCTGACCTTTTCAGGCCATCATTAATCAAGGGTTTACATACGCATTATGACATCCAAACAAAAGATGTACTTAACCCGTTGATTAGGAAACCTTGACATTTATCAAAGTCCATTCTAAATCTGGCATTAAGTATTTAAACCTACGGTCTCGACCTTTTTGCACAAGTCGCCAAGGTCACTTTCAGCACTGGTAGCGAGGGCGCTAACAGCGCTATTCCGTGGTCTCTTTAACCAGTGACATTCGACTACATAGCGCTCCGGGAACCACCGGGTATATTCTTCTTGACTCGTTGGAAATCGACTGAAATAAAACATAAACTGATTACTTCTACAGATGCAGCAGCTGGCCCCATTCAATGATACCGGAACTATGCATACATACTCGTTATGAAATCATAAAGGGAATCGAAGAAATGACAACAATAATTCACTAGATAATAATAGGTTCGCTTAATATTTATCTCAATTAAACTTATGATAAGATGCAATAATTACAATTGTGATTTAAAGTAAACTTACGTACTGCACCAAATAATGCGTCCAAATATTTCGAATTAGCTAATTTAATTAGTGTACTCGACCAAGTCGAATTCTGGTGAGGCGAGGTCCACCTGTGTTCAGCGCAGCTGTCACAGGACCACGAAAGACTGGTTGCATGCGGGTTGTGATGGGATTTTAGCTCGGGTCGTATAGAGCAGTAGTTAAGAGACATGATAACGATGTGCGCGGTGTCCCCGGAGGAGTGTGCGCCTCGGGCCCGGTGCGCCGCGGCCGCGCTGACTATGTGAGTGGCTCGAGTCCGGGAGGTGATGGTGTGACAGCGCGATGGCAGCGGTCGCAGGCCTGTACGGTCTGGGCGACGACCAGCGCGCCCGGCACCGCCGCGGCCAGGCGAACGCCGAGCGCTCCGAGTCCAGGGACGACAACACCGAGGCGTGAGTATCCCACACACACATACATAATATTCTCTACGCAGTGTTTTTTTTTTACTTCCGTTAAATTCGACACATTGCTCGGTACATTAACAGAAGCTACCTGGTATATTCATCATCATCATCAACATCATTTCAGTCATAGGACGTCCACTGCTGGACATAGGCCTCCTCAATAGATTTCCACATGGGCCGGATAGGGGCAACCCGCATCCAGCGAGCCCCCGCAACCCTAACCAGGTCGTCGGACTTCCTTGCAACCGGCAAGCGCAGTGTGGGAAGGCCACCCACGCTGCGCTTGCCGGTACGCGGTCTCCACTCGAGAACTTTTCTGCCCCAACGGCCTGCGGTTCTTCGAACTATGTGCCCTGCCCATTGCCACTTCAGTTTGCTTACCCTGTTTGCTATGTCGGTGACCTTGGTTCGTCTACGGATCTCCTCATTCCTGATTCGATCCCGTAGAGAAATCCCGAGCATAGCCCTTTCCATAGCTCGCTGAGTGACTCTGAGCTTTCTTAAGAGGCCCATAGTCAGAGACCACGTCTCAGCTCCGTAGGTCATCACCGGTAATACGCACTGGTTGCAGACTTTCGTCTTCAAGCACTGAGGTATGCTGGACGAGAAGACACTTCGCAGTTTCCCAAACGCTGCCCATCCGAGTTGGATCCGTCGATTGATCTCTTTCTCGAAGTAGGACCTGTCTAACTGGATTGTTTGTCCTAGATAGACGTATTCGTCGACAACTTCGAGGAGCGATTTACCAACCAATACTGGGGTGGGCGCTACATGGTCATTCGACATGATCTTCGTCTTGTCCATGTTCATCTTAAGGCCCACCTGTTGGGATACTCTGTTGAGATCTTAGAGCATCATACCGAGATTCTCCAGCGTCTCTGCTATGACCACGATATCGTCGGCAAACCGAAGGTGCGTGCTGTACTCGCCATTAATGCTGATGCCGAATCTTTGCCATTCCAAGAGCTTGAAGGCGTCTTCCATTGAGTTGGTGAAGAGTTTCGGAGATATTACATCTTCTTGTCTCACACCTTTCTGCAACGGGATCGGCTCCGTAATCCGGTCTTGTACTCAGACCGACACACTGGCGTTGTTGTACACACTCCTCAGCACCTCGATATACCGACAGTCAATCCGGCATCGCTGGAGCGACTGCAGTACTGCCCATGTCTCGACGGAATCAAAGGCCTTCTCATAGTCCACAAACGCTCTTCTCATAGTCATCAAACCTGCTTGAGAGACGATTCGTGATGACCCTGGAAAACAGCTTGTAAACATGGCTCAGAAGCGAGATGGGTCTATAATTCTTGAGCAGCGTTTTATCACCTTTCTTGAAAAATAGCACCACCACACTCCCATTCCATGCCTCCGGCGTGATGCCCTCGAGCAATACGGTATTGAAGAGCTTCTGAAGGACCTTAAGTACCGGTGTTCCACCCGCTTTTAGAAGCTCTGAAGTGATTCCGTCATCACCCGGCGCCTTGTTATTCTGGATCTGTTTAAGGGCCATTCTAATCTCGTACAGGCTGATGTCCGGAATATCTTCGGTATAGTGTCTGGTAAGCTTGGCTCTCGGGTCTTTGGCCAAGTTATAAGCAAGTTTGGCAGCCGAGGTATATAACTGTCCATAGAACCTCTCGATCTCTCTCAACACCTCTGGCTTCGTCGATACTACACTGCCGTCTTCTGTCTTCAGCTTCGTCAGCTGGCTATGCCTAATAGACAGGTCTCTTGCAAACACTTTAGAGCCCTTGTTCCGCTCTATCGTCTCTTTAATATGGTTAGTATTAAAGAGACGATAATCGTGCCACATGGACCGATGGATCCGTCTATTGAGCTGCCTGTATACTTCAACGTCTTCGGAAGTCTGCAGCGTCATCGAGCGTTGTTCAGCCATGAGGTTGAGAGTATGATCGGATAGTTTTTGAGGTCTATCCTTGCTGCGGGGTCTGAAGAATTTCTTCCGCAACTCGTTGACAGTTTCTACCAACCTGTTATTTATATCGTCCACGGAAACGCAATTATCCAGGCAAGCAAAGCGATATGTTAATGATCGCTACCGGTTTTCACCTTATTTATCACTGAGACATCATTGAATATTTGTCTCTTTGTGGATAAAATGGAGTCTATCTCATTTCTCGTGGAACCGTCGGGACTCATCCAGGTCCATTTTCTGTGAGGCGGCTTCTTGAAGAAGGAATTTATCATGAAGAGTGCCTCCTTCTCCAGTAATTTGGCGCCAGAGGCTGGCCAAATTTCTCCCTTCGGTTCCGTTGCCCACATCCAAATTGCTCCACTTTCAGCTCGTTAGCGCCTCTCTTCCCCAGCTTTGCGTTAAAGTCTCCCATAACAACAGTGAAGTGTGATTTGGAAGCATGTATGGGCCCTATTGACGTCCTCATACATGGCATCCACCTCCTCATCCGGATGAGTCGAGGTTGGTGCGTAGACCTGTATGACCTTCAACGAATATCTTTTAGATACTCTGAGTATCAGGTACGCAACCCTGCTCGACACACTCGAAATTGTCACTATGTTGTTAACGAGAGACTTGTGGACGAGAAACCCTACACCACCCTGGGACTGCTGGTCACCCTCCCGGTAGTACAGCAGGTTGCCGGATTTCAGGGCTATCGTGTCCTCCCCCTCTCTTCGGACTTCAGATAGCCCTATGATGACACAGTGCATCCTACTGACCTCCTTTTCCAGCTCTGTGACCTTCTCGTCCGTTCTCAACGTGCGCGTATTGTAGGTTACCAGCGATAATCTACGTCGGTCGTTCGTTCTATCAATAGCCGAAGTCGTTTGACGGAGGAGCCCCACCCGGAGATTCTTAGCACCCCTGGCTCCAGTGCTCGGCCGACGCCCGTCTTCGCCAGCTTTGCAACTGGAGCCGCCGGGCACTTCGGGCCGTGGTAAAGTTGTCATCATCATTGAGGGTTTGGACCGTAACCCGCCACGCTGGTCCGGTGCGGGTTGGAGGGTCGCCAAGGCCTCGTCCGTTGGTCAGCAGCGTGCACCACGAGCAGGTGAGGTTGACTTGGGCTCCCGAGAGATGTAGGTTGGGCGCCCCTTACACGCCCTGGTATATTGCTTTTAGTTAAATTCGAAAAAAATATATTTTTTTGTTTTCATACATAATCAATCAATGTTAAAGTATAAAAGGTCCCTTAGAGTTACTCAAAAGTTAGTGTCTAGTATGACGAAGTTTAAATTTCATCCATGACAGCACATAACAACACAGCTCAGTGGTAAATAGTTTGCTTATGGAGTATAGGGTCCTAGGTTCAAACCCCAATAGCTTACTTATTCGATGTTTCTTTTTTCTTTGTTTTTTTTTTTACTTTTATCTATTTCTGATAGATTAGTGGAAAGTGAAATTATTATTTGAAAGTAATTTCTAATAATTTCCTATTCCTGTAAGTAACTTGAAGTTGACATTAAAGTTTCCAAAACATTCGGGTGCTGACGGGGATGCCGAGTTAACACAACGGCCAATAACAGAGCTAGCGACCGTAACCTAGTGATGATTGTTATAACATGACTATGGCAACAAGTCCTTGATTGAACATTTCTGACATTCGGGTGTTGTCGGGGATGCCGAGATAACACAACGACCAATAACAGAGCAAAGAAGACATCGGGCGAATTCGGCACCACGACCTGAAAGTGAAAACTCTTTACAACCGACATTTAAATGATTAATAATAGTACGACTTAATGAAGGGTCTTTTACACTGGTTCAGCCAGTAAATTTATTTATTGAATATCTCAAGAATAGTGAGAGTTAGAACACTAGTTTCTTGGACAAATCAACTCTATTTGACCAGCAGAATCTTCCCTTAAAGTTAACGGAAATAAAGAAAAAACACGCTGTATAAGGCTAGCGTAATTCACTTGTCCTATTTACTATAATATCTAACATCAAGATGCCCTTAATTGCTAAAAATAATAATTTACCCACAATCAAGCAATGCATAAAACGATCCCAGTGACCAAGTTGACAAAATATTGTCATGGTTCCTTAAAGAACAACCCATTTGAAAAATGTTGTAGAATACTAGCATAGAAATAATTGCACAATTTAGACAGAGTCAGGAGGAGCAAAGTCATAAAGTAAACGTCACAATAAGATAGACAGCTTATCTAATTCCAATCTTTGACACCCTGTTCATTCTCTTTTGCTACGAATAATGATTGAAAGCGCCTACTAATCGAAGACAGTTTCGAAGTTTAAATGATAATAATAAGTATTAAAATCGAATTGCCTGCTAGCATTTTTTTTGTTCACTGAATTGACGATTATTAATTTTAAGAGTGTTTTTACATGCAACAAGATTAACGATTGTACTCAAGTCGTCATTCAGTATTTTAAATGACTAAATAGAACAACAGTCATTTAGATGACACTGAATGACCGATGGATTCTCACTAACTTCAAGAACTTCACAAATCACGTAAAACTGTGCTACCAAAGCGTAAAATTGTATTAAGTCGTTTCCATATATAATGCCACGTGGTAATCGGAAAATTGAAGGGACATCGGCACATAATTTGATATTCAGTCATACTGTCATTTTACTTTATGTAAATTCTGAAATGTACACAATTAACAGTGTGTACTATTAATTACATTGGTACAATACATCTTATAGTAATAAAAATAAACCAACCTACAATTACACCACGGGATGCTCTCGTATAATTTATATGTCACCAGATAAAGTATTGTCTCTCTAAACTCTGATTTTTAATTCAAGACCTAAATCTGACAGTTCTCATCTTGATTATTTCATCAAATAAACATTATTTACGCATAAAAATCTGAATGAGAAATCGTGCAACCAGTAATATTAGGGTAAGTTTCATTGATAAAAATACTAACACTTAACCCAGTATACAGTGATAACAGCGAAAGTGCGCCTATTGACGTTAAACTTTGGTCTTGAATTGAAAATCAGAGTATAAATGTTATATTGGGTAGTAAAAGTTCAATAACAAATAATAAAAACCCCGAATGAGATCGTAGTCTATGGTCGCTTTTATATCTATAACCAACGTATTAATTGAAATAAAACAATTGAGATAATATACGCGATATAATCCGTTAAATTGTTTTATTTCAATGAGTAATAATCGCGGAAACAGAAGAAAATACAACGTATTAATTGTCTACAGCGTAGGTTTTGTTATATTTCCGCTGAATAGCTTCAATATTGACTTGGCGAAAGTGCAAATTAAAAATATTGGGATATATTTTTATTCAATTTGTGATTACACGTGACGCTTACCAGCAAAATACAGGATGGGCGAAAAATACGCTGACAAGGAATTTTCAGAATACTTTTTCGTTCGTGGAGGAGAAAAAGTCATAACCCGTCGTTTTTTCTTTAGCGTAGTCGGGTAAAAAGTATCCTATAACCATCTGGAGATATCCAGCTACCCGCGTACTAAAAATTGTAGAAATCTGTTCAGCCGATTTTGCGTGATGAAGCCACACAACGACACATACAAACATACAAAAATATTGTTCGTTTCAGCGACCTCCAAATAGTCCGTAATAATCAAGTTTTTGAAATTATCTTTTATATAGTTAGTTATATATATTATTTTTACAACTTTATAATAGTATAGATACGACTTTTAGAAGTACATTTAATAAGATAAACTATAATATTGTTTACTAAAAAAAAGTCTAGTTTTCGGCTTTGATAAATAAAAACCTCAGGGGACCTGCAGCATATCGTTGATCATTTTATTAAACGTTTGTGTATCAAAGACCAAGAAGAATAAATTGAGGAATGTTAGGTTTAGGTTTTAGATTTTTACATAACGATCCATTTAAATACAACAATTTTAACGGATTATATCGCGGATATTATCTCATTTGAGTTCTCAGTACGCCTCATTTTGTAAAATGCTGCTGGTAAATTATTAAAATAAAATAATTAACGGGTGTCTAGGTAATTTGCACAAATTGTAGCTTTGACAGAGAAAAATATTTATTTTCTCAGTCAACTCGTGAATAAGGAAAGCTGAAAAGCTTCCGAAACGGAACTCAAATGAGATAATATAAGCGATATAATCCGTTAAACTGTTTTATTTAAATGAGTAATAATCGCGGAAACATAAGAAAATATTAGTACGTTCCATTTTTTTAAGGAAAATAAAGGAAGGCGTGAAGTAACGAGGGCTTCGCGGTATCTCCGAATATTACCAACAGGCAATCAGGTTGGTGAGCCTTCAGGTTGGACTCATAATGAACAAAGCGAAAACTCAGTTAATGACCGAAACTTAAAGTGACAGTGCTTAGGCAGGATATACATACAGTTTGTCGACAAATATATTTGTTTGGATCAGATATGTAGTCTCTTTCCGAAACAGGCCCATTCAAACAAACCAACAGACGTCTCACAAGTGCCTGTATCTTGTCCATCAAAGCGTTATTAAAGGGTGACCGTCCATGTCATTTAGGCTCAAACTCGTCGACATGTCCATTTTGCATATCGTACTATGTTAAGGTGCTCAAACATGAGCGCAGTATTTCGAAGGACTGATCGAATCAGAAACACGGATGAACTGCGCTCCAACATTGTTATACCAGATATGGGTTCTAGACCGCTAAACTGAAATGGGACTGGGCTGGACACGCCAGAAAGATTGCCTAAAATAATAAGGTAAGTTTCTGGGCTCTATAACATGCATACCGGACGCAAAGCAAGAAGATCCCCACGATTTCACAAATAATGGCAGAATCTTACAAGGCAATGGGGTTGAGTGGAGAAGAGAAAAGGATGCCTTTGCCTAGCAGTGGGAAACCTAAGAGACAGCCAAAAAAAAGGCATAAGTTAAAAAAGTACGTATGTATATATTAGTAATCAAACAGTAGGAAAGATAGCAGCGACTGAAATGGACAAAACATATGTAAATTATGGCGCATTTAATTATTTATTGTTGACAAGTTCGGCAAATTAAGTTGCACAACACAACGGGCTACGAAGCTGGATGGATGGTGGTGGTCCTGAGTTCAAATCCCTTCAGGGCAAATGGTTGTACGATGAGCATGAATGTTTGTTTCTGGCTCTCGGATTTGTCCTATGTATTAAAATATTATATTTGTTTATGTATGTATACCGACATCTAGTGCCCATAGTACAAGCTTTGTTTAGTTTAATATATATATATATTTATTTAATTGCCTTCTCATATTAAAGGAATATTACTCGTATGTTTCACGTTTTTCTACTAACTAAGTACTTGTCTTCCATAACTATAACATATTTCAGAGCAACGTGCTTAATATACTCCCGTTATCAGCGTTAAAGAGTCGACTTCTAAACTTTCATTAAATTTAATACTGCTATACGCGTGCAGTCGCTTTTTATCTTGCTGGTACAAAAACGAATGCCATTTGTGTACAGTAAAGTTTCATAACACAAACATGCTGATCGGAAGTGCCCTAATAGGACTTTACCGTTACTATTGGTTAGAACTAGAATAACCTTACTTGATTACTCGAGACTGAGATCTAGTAGCAGTTTATTAAAACGTAACGATGCGCGTGGCTGGTACATGTAAGAGACAATTAATTCGATGGTGTAGAATAGAAGCTATAGCGTATTATGGTAAGTTGTCCTCAATCAGAGCAAGCTGGGGTCGCGTATCGAACAGGGCGAGGTGAGGGCGAGCCGCCGCGGCTGCCGGGTGCCGGGCCGGGCGCCGTGCCGGCTGTCGTTACGCAACCGCTCGGGCCACGTGTGGCTTCGGCAATGTCAGCCGGAGAACTCCAGATCCTTCTAATATTTATACGCTTCCAACTAACTACATAATAGACCCACATTTTAACACACTTGCTCGTAAAGTGGCTCTTATTACATCGCTTTTTTATGTATCAACATTTGTACTTTTATTAGCATACATAATGGCATAATGCTAACGTTTAAAAAAACTGTAATGAAAAATCATTACATTTTTTTTTCTGCGTCAGTAAAGAGTATTCATGTACACAGAACAATAAAGGTTTTTCAAAGAAAATAATAGCCAAAATTAAAAAAATATATTCCTTAGGTATTTTATAATATTTTTTTTTATTAAATTGAAATCTCTATTAATGTTAGTTTATTAGAAATGTTTGGCTCTGCTTGACGATTAAGCCATTGCCTCATTGCTCTATCGCGCGCATATAGAAAACTGGCTTCTGTCCGCGACTTCGTCCGCCTTAAATTCCTTTATCGCGGATAAAAGTATTATTCCGGGTTAAAATGTTGCCTATGTCCTTTCCCGGTACTCAATCTATCTCCGTATCAAATTTCATCTAAATCGGTTCAGCCGTTGAAGCGTGAAGGGGTAACAGACAGACAGACGGACAGACACACTTTTGCAGTTATAATATTAGTATGGATACGCCCGTCATTTTGTTTTGATTTAACATATTTACAAATATTGTGTAGTGTGTGACGATTAAGTTCAAAAATGTTAATTTCATGCAAATAAATTTAATAATACTATTATGTAATTCAATTTGACGTGGGTTCCTACATGACAATGGGATCGCTTACCCAAGTCCTAAATTATATTAATTTAAAAATAAGTCATATTATATTTTTTTCTCTCCGCAAATGAGTTGAAAAACGTCTTTGTAACTTGTGTGCGTCGGTCATTTCACTCGCAGTTTTACTTAGTCCTCGTTTTACAGATGAATAAGTGCTCACTCGTATCATAATGTGTTATAGTCTAAGCTAAACACTATTTCATACCAAGAGTAACTTCTTTCACCTTAAACATGAACCCCTAATTAATAGGGAACTAGAAAGGTGACTTAAATTAAGGTGTACATTTTTGTTTGTAACATAATTATATGTAATATATTTATTCTAGGTTCAATCAATTATTATTAAATTTAATCGCCAACAGTCGTACACCATACCATAAACTGTAAGTAGATACATGGGGTGCTTACGGTTGTGCATCTATTTTTACATTAATTTAACGTTAAAAATAACGTATTTTTATGCTTTACACTTTAAGCTTTCACGACATGAATTTGACTTAAATATTATTATTTCTTTGCGATATTTTAATAACCTTCTTACTTATTAAATAAACGTGTAGACATTTTCTCCTTCCCATCTCCTTGGAGCTACACTCGAGTAAGGCGCGGCGCGGCGGCCGAAACGGCCGAGGAATGACAAGCCCACGAATACCGGAGTCTCGGCGCTGAATACGATTTCATTCCGTTCAGCGTTGAGACCCTCGGTCCGTGGGGACCCAGTGCTTTTAAAAGGTTGGCTTAGAGTTTGTTTAAAGCCACGAGATGAAAAACTGGCAGCTTCCTCATGCAACGCAAGGAAATGCTGCTAGCATCTTCGGAACCATGTTATAGGAGGAGAGGATAAATAATTAGATTAGGCTTTTTACATTACGTAAGGTAAGCTAGTGCGTTGACACTGTTCTATCGCTTGGCATGTTCAACTTTAAACCATAGCAATATGCAATATAGGTAAAAAACATGGAATCAATTATTGAAATTAAACCAAAGACTGGGAAGTTTACCTTATTTTATGCTTTAAATTGATCGTGTGCAAGATCAACTCAAAATACATATGGAAAGTAACCAAAAAAACAATAAATATGTTTACGTCTGTAAAGACTATCTACGAAAAAATACGTTAAGCGTTGATCAGTTATATCTAGATTTCAAGAGTAAACAGAATTTAGTTTCCTTATGATCATGATCTCTCGATAATGTTGCTCGAAAGGGTATTAGTAGGATAGCCTTTCAGAAATTGCCCCGAAAGCTTTGAGTTTTAAACTGTGAAGAGAAAATAAACTAACTACGCATGATTTTTGTGAAATTTCAGAAATCGAAATTGGGTGTTATTAGGCAATTTTAAATAAAATAAACTCTTGTAGTATTTAGTAAATGGAGTACGTATCGCTACAAATTTCCTAACAAAAAATCTGCCGTTATTCGAGGCGGGCGAGGTAGCACAATTATAAACAATCTAACTACAAAAGCATTTTTTCCTCTCGTTACTACTCTCCCACGCTAAAACAATACCACAACACTAAGTTAACGTATCAAACTAATGCAGTAAAAACTACATGCGGACACAATTGCAAACCACCGGTGTAGGCGTAATCGAACCGATTAATTGGGCTTTCTAGTGTCTGGAGAATATCGTATCGATATATTTTTCTAGACGTCATAGATAGCGCAACTTGGTACTCGTGGAATACTTTCACAAATATATCAGAAATAGCGGCTGCCCGCGACTTCGTCCGTCTTAGATTTGTTTATCGCGGATAAAAGGTATTTTACCGGGATAAAAAGTAGCTTATGTGTTTCCCCAAAACTGGATATTTTACTAATTTAAATGTGAAGCATATTACCAAGATTTCAAGTTCCTAGCGTAAAAACATATTTACTGTCCATACAAATTGTCATCTCCTTTTTCGTCCGTAAAGGGGATGAAATTTGACATACATTATGCCTATGTCCTATTCTGATATATAAGGTACATAACTTTAAGTTTCATAAAAAATCGTCCAGTAGTTTTTGAGATTAAGTGGAACGAACATACATACTTTCACGTTTATAATATAGTAAGGATATTCTACTGGATGACAACGTTAAATAAATTATTACGGTGCTTACTATAAATAACGTTAAGTACTGCTACTGCTACGAGTATATAATTTTTACATAGAATCTCTCTAACTAACTTTATATTAGGCTGGCTCCTGAAAAAGAGGAGACAAAAGATTCCACCTATTCACATGTACATGTAATATTGTCTTCGGTTATCGCGATAGTTAGGTACGCATAAAATATAACAAATAAGAATTAAATTTTGATAATGGTACTTTTTTTTCCTCAGTCACGCGTTGACCACGAACGCTGTAAAATGTTTATAAATTATATGTTTATATACGGATTCGTAATATTTCATTTCTCATCGATATTGTATCGTAAAGAATAACATTCACGTCTCTATTTTAGTTTATCGCACACTGCAGTATGTAAACAGAAGCAATAAATATTCAACCTTATTTACTGAGAAATAAGATTAATTATTAGACAAAGGTAGACACTTCTCCCATACTTCATTCGCTAAAGCTGATATTTGCTTGTATGTTCATACAAAATTTAAGGGCCGGTAGTACTTATTAACCTTAAATATGGGGAGTTTTAAACGTCAAATTTTCTCGAATCTTTTTAAGTGAAATACGAATGTATGTGATGTTTTTCAAACTAATTTTGTAATCGATTCCAAGATGCCTGATTTTGTTGAAAACGTTTTATATATTAATACTAGACGGTGCCCGCAACTTCGTCCGTGGAGGAGAAAAAATCATAACCCTTCTAGTTTTCTTCAGTGTAGTTGGGTAAAAAGTATACTATAACTATTTGGAGGGTATCTTCAAATGGTTGGTTAAGTATTTGAAAATGTGAGATCTTAAAGTAGGTTACTTACTCACATTTTTAAATAAAAGCAATTGTTATAGGTATCCAATAAAGCAAACAAATAGGGTTTAATACTTGTTCATAATGTTATTTTGTTCCTATAAATACATATTTGAATTTTAAGTTTTTTGTATGGGGACACCACTTGTTTTTGACTTAACTTTATTTTTATATTTCTGTTAGGTATATAGCAAATATATTGGGATAGTTTCAAATATCTGCTTGTAACGGTTCCAACGATACAATTAAAAAAATGTATGCCCCCCCCCCCCCCCCCCCCAATATTTTTATTTTTTACCTTTTTTTATTTTTAGATTTTTTCCTACTCTTACACACAATTACCAAGCTGGATTCCAAATTTCATCCTTCCAGGTCATCTGGAAGTAGGTTAAATTTAGGTACTATATGTCAGTCAGTCAGTGCTAAAATTTACGACTTTTGACCTTCATATCTTTATAACTGTTTGAACTAGCTTCATGAAATTTGGGCTTCGAGATATCCTTATGGATATAATTAAACACAAGTAGTTTTATGTGTTTACGTTAAAGAGGTTTTGAGTTATAGAAGGGTCAAAAGTGGCACCAAGTGGTTCGTGTAATATTACACTCGGCGCTGGTAGCCAGTTCCTTTGCTTGAACTTGGCTTGACACGCTGCTGCGTGTCTATAGATTACTATATTTTCCATATAAACTGGTGGAAGTCATAATTTTTAATAGAAAGTATCGATGTTTTAACACTGATGAAATTGTCAAATGTTTGTTTTCAACCCGTGTGACGCCACAGCATAGATAATCTATAGACTAATATGGCGTACAGCGTTTTCGCCTGTTTACGTCAAGTAAACTTATAAAATATATTTTTTGCGGTTTTCTAGGTCCCATAGAATGTGGTAATATTTTTTCTGCTACTCGGACAATAATGAATATTTTAAGACCTACTTTAAAAAAGTAAACTAGCCTATTGCTTTGTACTACCTAGGCCATAGATCCGAATGAATCTCAATTACAATCAGACGATTTGTACCAAATTGTGAATCAAGTCAGTTCAAAGGTCTACATCATAGTATTCATAGTTGATTAAATATTTGAAACATATTACCTGATTCTAATGGACCAATTTTTGCACTGCAATATTATCATTTTTCGCCCTAAAATAGTAACTTTACTTAAGATTCGGATATCCCATAGTGGAGCGGCTCAAGTTCAGGGTTCAAGCTACCGATGGTTAGAGCTGCATAGAGAGAGAGAAAATGATTGTAGAATCAGTATCGCAAATGCCTGTTACCTTGGTTGGGAGTACATTTACCTATCAACACAATATCAGACTTATTGGCTACAATAGTCCTGTTCGTGATTTGAGAAATACCTACATAAATCGTAATCGTAATAGCCCATTTTCGAGAACTGGCATGGGTGCAAAGCACCTCAGACCAAACAAGACTACATTTAAGAAAAAGTTGCTCGTGGATAATCCTGTCTTCTTGATTATGTCTGTGCACTGTGAACTTTCCGTTAGCAAGATGAGAACAACCAGAGATAATTATGCTTGACTGACTGTACCGTCTTTCGGGATAGGTATAGTTATCTCAGGTAGTTTTTCGTCGAGATAATGTCAGCCGCAATTATATCTTCGGTTTCCAAGGAGAGATCGCCGAAACGTATCCAGTTCACCAATGCGCTCAGATCTACATCGGGTTCTATAATGGCCTTGTAGAACCGCCCGTGTAGCTCCTTACTCTTCTATACGCCTTTGCAGTCTACGGTGCTCAGCATCGCTATTCTGCGCCAGTTCTCTTTTGCTAAGAAGCGAGGGGTGAGCCTCCAGTCTAGTGCCCCTTCTTCGTAATGTGGGTATCTCACAGTCGTTCTTTAGGAGATATTTTCTGACTGTTTACTTCCACTATGCGGGATGTACGAGTACAGAAAAAAATTACAATCGAAATATCTGACATAAATATCCGATTTTTGTGGCGTGGTATGATTTTGTAGTACATAATGGTCAGTAATATATTTAACCTTTTTGTTTTCCATGTACTAGTGCTCATCAGGCCTTCTAAGCAATGGCTAACTAAATAACTGAAAAAAAGACATATCAAGTGTGTTTTATTTATTTATTTTATATTACAATTTTTTGTTGAAAAAATGGACCGAAAGCGGGAGGAAAAGGACGTTATTTTAATATTTTTTTAATGTATTGGTCGAGAGTCGGATGTCACCGACACTTTAGTTCTGAGCTGTAGATATGTAATGGTTTCTCTTTTAATGTAGAATCTTTATAATTAGATAAGATTTCGAAAAGTGTAATTATTGTACGAAGAAATGCATACGAGTACATGCAATTAATTATGTTTATACCATCGACGTGCACACTAGCTTGTGTATCATAAGGTATGATTTGGGAAACAATTATGGACTGTAACCTAAACCACAACCGTTAATGAAAGCCGCAACAAATCGGTTTTGAATTTCATTAGTTTGATACGGACAGTTACACGATGGACATTTGGACAATATCTGAAACATTTCTTATTTTTCCTAAGCTGTGAAATATTATAGCTGTAGAAACATATGTATTGATTCTGAGATAATCGTTATATTGGTCTAATGATGTAATGAATTGAAGTGCCTAAATCTAAAAATATCGCATAATGGCGAGGGCCGCAAAACAATGTTTCAGGCTATATATCACCTGTCTGTTACATCAAATTTATTTAATATGTGCTGCTGTTATTCATAGTTCAATCTCAATATTTTGTCATTACAAAGATATTGAAGCTTTACAATAATTTAGAGGCACAGCTTCATATATTTAGAGTTATAAATAATAATACGCAGACTATTTTACTAATATCTAAATGTTTTAAAGTGTAGACATTTTAAACAAAATGCTTACAACTTCATTAATTCCAACTGCTAAACTTTTTTAAATTCGAACCCACATTCCTAATTCCGCTCTCAATGGAACTCAAAAGTACATAAGTATTCCAAATTTTCATTTAACCACAATAGTTACGAATGGACGGATAGCTCCACAAAAAAAATGTGCATTGATTTGAGCAACTATGCATATGGGGTTTTATTTATATTTACGGTTTGTTTTGTCCTACTAATATTTAGTAAAAAACAAAGTAAAACACGTACGTGACTTATCATAAATTTTTTTATTAATGATATTAAATTTACTAGATACTTAAATCTGTAACCGGGTTGAGTTCACCGTAGAAGGAAGTAAGTTTTAAGAAACTAGTAACATTTTGTAAAATGGCGTCAACATCAAATAAATATGCAATTAATACCAAGCTGAAGCAATTAAGTAATTTTCCTATCTTCTATGTCACTACACAACGAGTATATGGGCTCTAATTTAAAAGATACAAAAATATAAATTAAATGTCATGTGATTGCTATTTACCGCAGCAGAAATAACAAACATAATTAGATCTATAATTTGTGATTTGATTTTGTTTGCCGATACCAGCGCTGACAATGAGTTACTTCCCTAGCGCAAATTGGCGTATTTTGTGCACTTGCTGACTAATGAGCCCTTATGCAGTCTCCAAGCTGCCGGCGCTCCCTATATCTCATGCATAAATACGCTTGCCACCAAAGTTTTTTTCTTAGAGCCCGAGCAATTAATGCGCAAGTACTGATTGAGATAGAAACCCTTACATGCATAGTAAGCCAGTTGTGGTCTACCTAGCTCCTACTGTTTGATTTGTTTGCTTTGGGGTGAACACTAAAGGTTCTCCAAATAAAGATTCAATTAACGCTGCTCCGAGCGGAAACGTAATGACGTCATCTCTGCCGAGCTTCGCAGACAACGTATACCAGGCATGTGCACATTATACCTTCGCCTTGTGTACAGTATTTTTATTAACTTTTAGGACTCAGGACATATGCAATATAATTACATACGGTCTACATTTTGTCTTTCTAATTAAACTAAGCATATATGTACACTACCCCGCGATAAATAATGCACGTCGGTCTTTGGAAAGAGACTCGGCTAGCTTCGGGTTTCTAGAGCGTTGGCACACACTATATAATTATGTGACGTCTGTCCGTCGTTGTACAGGTACAGTAGAGGACGGTCCCCCAACATTTAATGATACGATGGCATGTTTAGGAAAAAATGAAAAGCCTTTAGGAAGTCAGTCACAAAACTAACAATGTTTATAAATATTTTGTGACAAAAGCCGACCGATTAAAAAAATATGATGATGAAAATGTAGGTAATTATTTTATGAAGGTTCAAGAGCCAGTTGCATATGCTACTTAAATTTCAAGAAGAACAGTTTGAACAACAAACTAATTGAGGTCAGTACCTACTGTGAGAAACCTCCCACTTCAGTTAAATTCAACACTCATAAAAAGCGGCCAAGTGCGAGTTCGAGAAGGGTTCCGCAGCCGTTTATACAAAAAAATGCACTACAGATGAAAAAAGATACGATATGAAAAAAAAACACTAACAAAAGAGCGTATCTCCCCGGCACTTACGTCCTTTTGCTGTGAAGCATAGTTTTTTTTAGCAATAACTTAAAAACGGTATGTCCGATCATGTTGAAAACAATTTTCATTGGAAGTATTTATTAAGCTTTATATTTGCATTTTTTTCGTATTTTTTGGACATACCGTTTAGAAAATAGAGGACACAATTTTTGCTACTTTCTGAGCGAATATTTCGGAAAATATTCACTAAATGATTTTCTTTTTTAAAAACCTCAAGGTGTTTTTAGAACTGTCGAAATATATGCCACACATTGATATTTGCTGATTTTTTTTTCAGTTTCGATTACGTGTATGGAGTGCCCCCCATAGAAATATATATATTATTTATTTAACTATTAAACTAAGTATCGGTTTACACACGACACGTATGCTCCAAATTGCATTAATGTACATCTTATAGTTTTTAAGTAAAATGCCTGTGACATACGGACGGACAGACAGACATGACGAATCTATATGGGTTCCGTTTTTGCCATTTTGGCTACGGAACCCTAAAAAGGGGTCCAAAGAAGTAATTTTCTTTAGATATGGGCGGTTACACTGATGGACTCTTAATAAATACAGCTAATAGTGACAGTGCTATTGACGTCATTGAGAGCACAGATAACAAAATGAAAGAAATAGAGATTCTATAAACTGTTTTTAATGTATAATTGGTTTACTATAATTTTTCTAGTAGTTAGTTTCAACAGCTCTCTATAAATAGGTATCCAAAGATTATAAGTCATTGCTTTGACGTAAACTAATAAAGTCCATAAAATGAAGAATTTATTTGATATGACACTGAATAAATTCAATATTTGATGGACAATCTTCTGTGTTCGGAAATCGTCGTAATCAGCCAATTGTCTTTTTCTAAAGACCGATGTGCACTATTTAGCGCCGGGTACTTTAGCTAAAGTATTTTCTCTGCGTGGACTATTTTAATTGTTTGAACGTCTAGCTTTTTAGATTAATTGGTATAAGTAAGAAAAATATAATTAAAAAAATTAATATGACATATGCCGCTTTTTCATGAGTACTTTTATAAAGGTAAGGGTAGGTTATTAAAAACTCTCCTCAAACCGAGACCTAAAAAGACAACACTTTTCAAATACCGAAATTATACTTCACCATAATATGAAATTGACATATGACACAATTAAATACCATGTTTTGTAGAGATAATATGCACGCCCCTTAAAAGTTTTCTAAATACTCAAATGTTCATTATTATACATACGTAAGTCTAAAACCCTTGCCAATCTTTATTAATACATTTAATTTTGAAGCATACTCATTCTGTATAGCCGATTACTTTAATTTTTTGAAGAAAAAATTGTATGAATCACTTTACCAATGAAAAATTATTGTAATTAGTAATTACCATTTCCAAATTGTTTTATGTACAAACTGCTCTCTAGCGGAGACTAGTAAAACAAATACGACATGAAAATGTGTGTGCTCACTTATGCCACCTAACGTCTAATAGTAGAACTGTTAACATCGCAATACGTGCAGGCTTTGTTTCCCTTGTGCGTTTGATAGATGGCGCTAATCTACCAAAACTTCTATTATATTCTTATTGTTATTTCTTATTACACCTATAAACTTCACAAATTGTAAAAAGCATAGAATGTTTACTTATACCAATATATAGTACAAATTTGTATTTATACCGGACTTATTACCTTGGGGTATCTTCTTCCTCTCAACAAATATAGGTAGGTATTTTATTAACCGACTTCCGAAAAAGGGAGGAGGTTATACGTTCGATAGTTTGTATTTTTTTTTTAATGTATGTTTACCGATTACGCCGCCAATTGTGGACCGACTTTAAAAAATCTTTTTTTATTTGAAAGGATATACTCCCGAGGTGGTCCCATTGCCACCAAGTTGGGATCTGATGATGGGATCCCAGGAAAATCGAGGGCAATCCTCAAATTTTATAGGCACTTATAACGTTTTATATATTTTCTTAAGCTATTTAAGTATTTGCATATGGTAGTCATCATGTCATCATGCTGAGTTGATGACGGAAGGTACAACTCCTTAATAGTTACGAGTTAGAGGATAATTCTTAAAGAAATCATCTATTATAGGTAGATACGTTAAGACTGTTAGTCATATTCTTTTTAGTGTGTCCCTGAAGTCGTTTCCGTATCGCCAAGTCAGGATTAGATGATGGAATACCGGGGAAATCGAGAGAAACCCTCAAATATTAGGAACTAACAATGTTTTGTTATTTTCCTCTGGTTGTCATCATTTCATGCTGAGCTGATGATGGAAGGTACAATGAACTAACCAACTTTTACATTTCTTACTTCCAAAGACTCGAAATGCGTGCAAAGTGCCTCCTCAATCTTCCCATTCTGGGCTCTACAAAATACTTTATATCGCTACTAAAATCTATCATTAAAAAGCAAAAAATTAAAATTTATAAATAAAAAAAGAACCGACTTCAAAATAAACTAACAAGCCATATATAATCTTTTATGTACGGTACGGATTAAATTTGAATCACCTTTCGAAGTCGGTGTTATATTGTCGCCTAATTCTTGCGACTAGATACCTACTTACATCACTTGATTTATGTTGATTGTTAACCCATTGACCCAAAATAGTTGAAAAAACCCTACTAAGTCCTAAGGTACCTTTAGTAGGTATATTGAGGCACATAATTATCACAGGGTGAGGACCCAAGGAATGCAAGGCATTAGTATTGCTTTAAGGTAAGTAGGCAGGTATAGGCGTGTTTACCGTGTCCGACGCCGTTGACGTGTTGAAAATTACGCCAAGCATTAATTTTTAAGTTGACCTAGAATAACTTGAAGGCCGCGGTGGCGACACGAGATGGCGTCGAGCCGTCTGAAGTCCTAGCATCCCAGCGCCGCACTGCTGTATCATTCCCAAAACCCGGCGGGAGGGGGCGTCAGAAGGTGGGGGAGCGGGAGGCACCGGGGCCTTCGCCTCCCTCTCTGTCGGGTCGGGACCGGCGCCATGCCGACTATGCTGTTCCAGGAAACTCGCGCTCTCGATGCGTTCACTACATAGCATTCTATGCTGTAGTGTTCATGACATCGATTCAAGGACATCCGAGTTTAGGTTTGTAGTAAGTTGAACAACCTGTGTACATGTATATACTTAATTAAATTCCTAGAATGTTGAAAATAAAGAACAGTCTACCTTTCTCTCGATTTCGAAATATATATAATAACGTAATAAACATGTTATAAGATTGTGGTTATAAATAGCCGCGTCTAATAAATTGTAATGGCAGCTTAGCAAATTACAATCTACGAAGGTAGGTAACCTCAAAGCGGCAGATAAGACAACGTGTCGTACGTTCTAGCTGTGACATAGTACCGTATAATATTCAAACTAGCATGTAAAAAATGTATGAGAAATGTATGAAATTGTACGCTAATAAAAAAAAGTATTGTAAACACTTACAAGAAAATAACAATCAACGTGCCACCGCCAGGAAGCATCCTTTCTAGTGATATACTTTCTTTGTATCAAGATTCAAACAAACATGAAAAACATATACCTACTTACGAGAAATGTTCACAAAACCACACTCGTGTTTTATGGCCTCTCATTACGTATCAGTCGCATAAACTACATACTAATATTTATTGCAGTTCTCTGAGTCTAATTTATGCAGTTGAGCAAGCAATGTTGATATTCTTCGACAGTAAAAGTCTTTTGAAAAAACAAAACGAAGCATTCCGACTGTTGGTCACCTGTAGACACGTATTTAAGTTTATCGAACACTTTATTCGATCTCGGGAACCAGCGTAACTAGGGCCCTAGGGCAAAATAAAAGACTGGGGCTCCATATCATTTAGACGTTTCTAGTCAGGGACCACAAAATATTGGGGTCCCCGGTGCAGGGTCTCCTACGTCTAACATTTCGGTAGCTACGTTAGTGGTCATGGTCCGAAGGCCCCCTGAGTTCGGGGGCCCCGGGGCACCGCCCCATCTAGCCCTTTGATAGCTATGCCACTGTCAGAAACTACGAAATATTCTAACTTCAATTAAAGTATCCCAGGGGATGCTCACTAGAATATGGCGAATTTAATAAAAAAAAAAACCGGCCAAGAGCATGTCGGATCATGCTCAATGTAGGGTTCCATAGCCGTTAATACAAAAAAATCCACTACAGATAAAAAAATACGATATGAAAAAAAAACACTACAAAGAAGTGTATCTCCCCGGCAATTCGTCCTTTTGCTGAGAAGACAGTTTTTTGGCAATAACTTAAAAACGGTTGGTCCGAACATGTTGCAAAAAAAATCGTTGGAAGTATTTATTAAGTTTTATATTTCTAAATTTGTTCATATTTTTCGAATATACCGTTTAGAAAATAGAGGGGTGGGGGGGGGGGCACAATTTTTGCTACTTTTGGAGCGAATAATTACGAAAATATTCACTAAATCAAATCAAAGTGTTTTTAGAAGATCTGTCGAATGATGTGCCACACATTGATATTTGCCGAAAAATTTTTTTCCCGTTTCGGTTACATCTATGGAGTGCCCCCCCTAGAAATATATTGTTTTTTTTTATTTAACTATCAAAGTAAGTAGGGGCTTACACAAGACATCTATATTCTATACTCCAAATTTCATCAGTATACGTCTTATAGTTTCTGAGTAAAATGCCTGTGACATAAGGACGGACGGACGGACGGACATGACGAAACTATAAGGGTTCCGTTTTTGCCATTTTGGCTGAGAACCCTAAAAATAAGATATTCAGATTTATTTTATGCCAGCGAACGAAAAAAACATAGAAGCACAATTAGCGTCGCAAAATGACCCCACGAAAACTATGTCGAAAAAGGCGGGGCGTCTAAACTGGTTCAAACGGGCTGTCAGTTGCTTATGGAGTATTATTTCACTTCTCAAAGTGAAAAAAGATACGTTATTGTTCTGTGTATTAATCATTCTAGAAAACACAAAAAAAGATGGTATAACTTTTCACATGTAAAAAATACCGTCAACATAATTATTAATTTTTTAGTCGGAAGAGATTTTTTATAGGGATGGTGTTATGCCACCTTACGTCATCAAAATATTAGTACGTGAATGAAAAGGTATTAAGATACCTATTGAACATTTGTTATATTATTTGTTGAGATACATGTTTTCATGCACATAACTATTTTATATACAGTGTTCGAAAAAGGTGCAATTTGATTTAAAAGTTATCATACATACGACGGTTATTGCATCTGATCTGGGTCATCCTAAATAGACTTTAGATCTTGAGTAGATTAAAAAACTGTATGAGTTTGGGATCTCGGGCATATCCACTTTTAAGTCTTTTAACCGACTCCAAAAAAGGCGGAGGGTTTTCAATTCATCGTCATGCTTTTGGATTTTATTTTATGGACGAGTATTTGTTCCCTGATCATTTGAAAATAGCTAAGACCGATTTTATATTTTTGTTTGCTTAAAATATGGTATCTTTAAATTAGTATACTCATATAATTTTGGTGAAAAATCTGATGATCAGATCCATGAGGAATCGACAGAACTTCACAAGTATTGAAGTTATCTTTATTGCGATTTTGGTATTTAAAGAAACAAGTCTAGCATTTGCTTTCAAAAATATGCATCGGTAAAGTAAACTGATGAAGACGACCACAGAAATCCACCGAAACTCCTCAATGATAAGTGATTTGTAGGTGGTGATAAGATATCTCGATTAAGATAGTTTAGCGATTTCATACTCTTCGTAGTCACAAATTTAAATGGTCTTGATGAGAATGGTACCTTCGATCTGATTTGATGATGAAGCCGGACGGTATATAGGCACCTGATCTGCGTAGTAAAATAATGTATATAAAAAAATATTGCTATACCTATAGGGTTATCTCGATGGACCTATTTAATGTTCATAAGTTTCTTTATAAAATACATTTTTGTGACAAACTATTCTATTGGGAACTGAACTTTTCTTTAAAAATCCATCAATTGCTCATCGAGTCGATTCTAAAGAGCTCAAGCTCGGTAGGATTGCGGTAACTTACTACAGAGTTCCTATGCCTACCTTCCATCTCCATCATCATATCAGCTCGATATTATCATAATATTGCATTGTTATCAAACTTACAAAAGTGTGCAAAAATGTAGTACAATCAGAAACCGGCAAATTGTTAAAATTTAGCTTCCAAGATTTGATCCATACAAACATACTAACACGGCAACAATAAAAGTACGCAAGCTCCATTTTTACGTATACGTACCTACTACAAAAGTTATGATTGCCAGTGGCTGATTGTCTGTAAGCTTTATAATATGTATACTCGTATGGTCGTCTAGTATTCACAGTATAAATAAGTCTGCTACATCTTAATTGGAGACTACTTTGATTTGCATAAGATTCTTCTATGATTATTTAAAAATAAAATAAAACTGAAAATTAAATTTAAATAATACGACAGTTCTGCCTACAAAATTACTCGTTATTGCATGTGACCGTCTACTAGGTATGCGTTTTCATAGTCGCCGTCATGTTGGTACTATAAAACGTCAGCGCTAGAAGCCAATCACAGCAAGTTATTCTGAAATTGCCAAATCACAATTATTTCTTTTGGGTAATAGAAAGTAGACTGATATTTTGGCCAACTCTTATTGGTCACACAGCGCGCATGCGGATTTAGAACATTTACCCCTTTTTTAAGAGTTGTATACAACTGTAATTTATAAAACTGTAAACAGCTTTGACACAGTAAAACAAAAGTAAATAAATACACAAGTCACATTGTTTAAAAACTTAGAGTCGTAAACATTAAATTTATTCCGTGATTGTTTGGCTTTAGTTTACAAATATTAGAATATTCACAACTTCATCAAAGTGAGAGAAATGGGTTTTCATCCATTTCATTTATTTGTAAAAAGAGGAGTTGTTTTATTTTCAATTTGAGCGGCAACTGTGAGGCTCGACGCTAGTTCGAAAAAATAGAGAACACTTTTTTTCAAAAAAATAGGGAATATTTCGGAGCATATTTGACAATAATACCTACATTGCTGGAGAAGTAAGCAATTTATTATATAATCTATGGCACTTTCAGCTGAGAGGTAACACGGAGCTTTTTAATATATAAATGGCAGCCATTTTACATTTCAAGAATGTGGCCATCTCTTTCATCATAGCCAAGAAAACGACACCAAAGATTTGTTTTCAAAAAAATTCCGATCTTGAAATCAAAATGGATACAATTAATATCATTATTGTATGTATTAGGTATATACTTACTATTATAAAGTTGTAAAAATTAAATGTCTGTAAATTGAAGATATTTTCAAAATAATGATTGTAACGGACTATTTGGAAGTCACTAAACCAATTTTTTTTTTGTATGTGTGTATGTGTCGTTGTGGCTTCATCACGCAAAATCGGCTAAACGGATTTAAAAAAATTTTGGTACACCGGTAGCTTGGTATCTCCAGATGGTTATAGGATACTTTTTACCCGACTACGCTGAAGAAAAAAAGAGGGGTTATGACTTTTACTCCTCCGCGAACGAAGTTGCGGGCGCATTCTAGTGTATTATACATGCAATATCCGGTTTTTCAATGAGGCCGGCGGCGGATGGTCACGACGTTATTTGTTAAAATATAGTATTTCCTTAAAACCACGTCAAAGCGGGCTTTAAAAGGTATCTATTTGAGACCGAGTTGCAGTCCGGAATTGATAATCTCACAGCAAACAAAATCTGAATAGACTGCCCTAGCGGGAGATGGACGAAGGCTATGGCGACCCGCCCGGTGATTGGATGCGGCCGCGCGGACCTGAGGACTCCGGACTGTAATTTCGCGGCGAGTTCGACCCATTCCAGCGGCATGATGAGACCAGTTTTAACTATGGACACTTAATAGTATATTTATAATCTTAGAAACCTTACGATAGAAATCACAGAAAGAGGGTAATTACTAGACTACACTACTAGTATACAGTAGGTCAACGCGGTATAGATGCGCCTATGTGGAAAAATGCTTCTTTTAAAGATGTAAGGATCTAGGATCTATATAGAAAGCGCCGCAACATCGTTCGCGGAGAAGAAATGTCATAACCCCTCTTTTTTTCGACAGCGTAGTTGGCTAAAAAGTATCTTATAAAAGTTGAAATCTGTTTAGCCAAACAAACAAAAAAAATTCGATTTAGTGACCTCCGAATAGTCCTGAACAATAGTATAGATAATTTGTGCGTTTGTATGTAGGTTTTGTATGTATAAGTATTTGCGGCCTCATCGCGTCAAAGTGGATTAATGGATTTCCACTTTCGGTACGAGGATGGTTGGATATTTGAAGATGATTATAGGATATTTATCCGATTACGTTGAAAAAAAAAGATTATACCTTTCTTCTCCTCCACGAACGAAATTAAGGACCCTTAGAGACAAAGCTTGTTAATAGCCGTAGACTCCTACGAATGCTACGGTGCTACGGCGTAGCACGTTCTCAGGCTTGCACGCGCCGGCGCCGTAGACTATTCGTAAATAACATGCTAGTATTTAGTCGGTATCACCCACTTCAATACAGAAGACGTTGCATGACAATAAAAGTAGGCAATTATGTAGTTACTAGAAAATGCCTGCAACTTCGTTCGCGGAGGAGAAAAAGTCATGACCCGTCGGTTTTTTTCTTCAGCGTAGTCGGGTAAAAAGTATCCTATAACCATTTGGAGATACCCAGCTAACCGTGTACCAAATATTATGGAAATCTGTTTAGCCGATTTTGCGTGATGAAGCCACAACGACACATACAAACATACATAAAATAAAAAAAAAAATATTTTTCGTTTTAGTGACCTCCAAATAGTCCGTAACAATCATTTCTTTGAAAATATCATAATAATAATAATAAGTACTCTTTATTGCACACCAAAAGAAAATAACATCAGAAACTTAAATCTAAAACAGTATCAGAAATGGTAAACTACAGGCGGTATTATCGCTAAAAAGCGATCTCTTCCAGACAACCTTTAGGTAGTAGAGATGGCGCAAAGTAAACGACCAATGAGTAAGTAAGTGGTGCACAAGAAGATGAGACAAATCATAAATATATTCAAATATCTTTAATGTACAGACATTTAATTTTTACAACTTTATAATAAGGTGGGTGGACCATGGAAGGCCATGCTCTTTTGAAGGCCAACTATGAGAAAGTCATAGTTATTGTCATCTGATGACAAATTCCTTCCAATCACACTAACCTCCATCAAACCCAAGGATACAGACGCGGCGGCGAGTCGCTCGCGTCGCTATTTTGTGAGTGCGGACCCTCGCTTCGTAGACTTCGATCGTCGATGTTAAAACTGTAATTAGGTCGGTCTCAGTGTGTAGGATTGTCTAATTCTTCTGGGTTAACTGATTACTCTCAAAATATTTCTGTGAACTGCGGAGTTCCGCAGGGATCTATCCTTGGTCCGGTGTTGTTCATTTTGTATATCTCTGACATTATTCCCAACATTAAAAACTGTAATTACCATTTATATGCGGATGATCTGCAAATCTACACATCTTTCTATCCTCGTGAAACTCCAACTGCTGTGCATCTGTTGAATCAGGATTTGGATCGAGTTGCCAATTGGTCAGTTCGTAATGGTTTAGTGCTTAACCCCACTAAGTCAAAGCTGTTGATTCTTGGTACCAAAGGTCAGATAGACAAAGCTGTCAGTTGTGACCCTCAGGTGATGCTAGGAGGGGAACGGCTTGAGCGTGTTTCTGAGGCCCGAAATCTCGGTCTTCTCTTGGATGACAAATTACGCTTCGAGCAGCATGTGCTGGACACTGTTAAGAACTGTTTTTACCGACTAAGGGTGTTATACCAGCTTCGAAGCTATCTTAGCATTGACCTTAGAATACAGCTTTGCGACTCCTTGATCTTGTCTAAGCTTAACTATGTTGACACTGTGATCAACGGGTGTCTACTAGCTCGCTCGAAAGCTCTTATTCAACGTGTTCAAAACGCTTGTGCTCGTTTCTGCTTCCCCATTCCACCTAGAACGCATGTAACCCCCTTTTTTAATACTAGCAATTTGCTAAAGATGGAGGCACGACGCTCGTTACATTTCGCCTCTTTGCTTTTCGGTGTAGTCCACACTCAACAACCCAAATACCTTTTTGAAAAGTTGGGTTTCTCAACGCGTCCGACTAGAGAGGCCATCCGCCTCATTTGCTCTCGGCCTGGAAAAACCGCTGCGTTTCGAGGCAGTTTTCGCTATTCTGCCACGAAATGCTGGAACAATATCCCACCTCCTATTAGAAATTTCCAAACTTTGAGCACTTTTAAAATAAAATATCGGCAATACCTTTTAAATACCCAACGTTCCAGCTAATAAATTCTTATATTTAAGTATTTAACATCTCCTAACCTTTATATATCTCTAATTCCCACACTGCCCTATCTGAAATCCTATATCTATATATTCGACTATTAATGCTTATATATACTTTAATAAAATACATATACTACTATTATATATATATATAATATAATAGAAGAAAATATATATATATATATTTATTTATTTTCTTCTTTACCATAGTCGGGTAAAAGTATCCTATAACCATCTGGAGACACCCCGCTGCCCGTGTACCATAATAGTTGAAATTCGTTTAGCCGATTTGGTGTTATGAAGCCACAACTACACATAGAAACATTTCATTTTTACAACTTTATAATAGTAAAGATTATATACATAAAAACCATTCACTTGGATTTGTCTAGCCTTACACCACACACATACATTATCTTATTAGGTATACAAGTAAACAATACGTCAGGACTTCCTGTTGCTGTTTTTACCTACCTACCTCGGGTCCCACGGAAGACCAGCGCTGCGATATTACCCCGATGTCGCAGCATCATGCTGAGTGGTGGCCTTTTGTTGCGGACATGGTAGCACCGTGTTGTATACTTATATTAGTCAATTGTTTCTTGTCAATCTAGATTTAAGATAATTTTAATTTAATTATTTCTTTAAGCTTTCTTCATGTAATGGTGTTATCTTTTCGCTGCAATAAATGTGTTTTCTTTCTTTCTTTCTTCTTCTTTCTAATTCGCGCGCACAGCAAAAGGATTTTTTAAATGTACATAACCATAATCTTATTTTTTAAACTGTTAAAATGTCATATAAGGATTTGTTATGGTACTAAAGAAAGAAATAATAATTTTGCTTCGAATTCTGTTAAAACATCGGCAGTGTTCCTATGAAAGCCGGTGGTTCCTTAAAAGGCCAATAAAAAATTTCACGATTGGCCTTGCTTAGGGTACATGGGCCTTATTAGGAACATTTACAAATCATGTAAATATGAACGCTTAGTTTTTATGTAAATACGTACCGGTAAAGTTGAAACAATGTTTTATGTTTAAAATAGTATTATTGATAAGGTTATTCAACTTTTTAACTCAGACTGAATAGACTTTGGCCTTACAAAGAACGGACCCATAAGATAGCGATTTATACGTCATTTTTTATTATTATTTTAATCTAAAACGCATTGCCAACTTATTTGTTATTGATATAATGCTCATTAATATATTTTTTAAATAATTTCGATTAATATACGATGGTGTTCAAGGAATGTTCGTTGAGTTTTTTTAAGAAGATTATAATATGACAAGCATTTAATGTTTCGTTTAAATGAAAGAGCTTTTTATATTATTTTAGTAAAAGCGGATATTTTGGTTATTACAACTCTAGTTTTAAGTTGCACGACTGATTTATAATCTTGGCCTTGTATGGAGCCCTGTTCCTTGCAAGGCCGTTTGGAAGAGCTTAATAAAAGTTAAGTTTAATAAATAGTGATTTCATCTAGGATAAAAAAAGTAATTTATATGTTACAAAATAAAACAAAGTGTTATTTAATACGTTGTTTCTTTCATTTATCCAGTAAATGACCGAATAAAAACTGTTTATTCGTTACAGTGGCCTTCCATGGTCCACCCACCTTAGAATATATACTCGTTGTCCAGGCTTACTGGTAAAAAGCGCTGAAGAGGGTACTTAGAAATCGATAGGACCCGGCTGTTTTGGACTGAAGCTATATAAATTTTACGTAACAAAATCTGTTAGTTTTTATACAATACTAAATGATATATCTTCAGCGTAGTGCGGTAAAAAGTATCCTATAACCATCTGGAGATACCTAGCTACCCATGCACCAAAAATAGTTGAAATCCGTTTAGGCGCTTTGGCGTCACAAACAAACATACACAAAATCCAAAAAATATATATTTCGATTCAGTCACCTCCAAATAGTCCGTTACAATATTTTCTTTGAAAATATCATTGATGTACAGACGTTTCATTTTTAAACTTTATAATGGTATAGATATTCGTTATGGGATCTTAAGCAGTATTATTAAAAGTACATACTTTCAATTTAGATATTTTTCTTAGATACAAACCGAAAGTAATTTTGTGTTTTTGATGTTTTTAATTCATCTTGATTATATCAGTTCATATTTATGTATTTTTATTTATTCTCTACACTACAAAGTACATGGTAAACAGAATCAAGAAGGAAGGAACACTACACAAGTGTCTCAAGCAGACTTGCGTGGTGCAGACTAGTGCCTGAACTAGGTGAAACCTGTATATCCAGGTCACCAGTATTTGTTTCAAAGATATGTGTTCTTGAAAAGTCACAAAATGTAAGTTTGCACCTAAATGAGACATTTTCCCAGTTACTATCCTTTGATTTTGACTATACCACTGAACCGAATTCCAAGTTTTAGATATTCATTCGACGCAGAATTTGACCCTCTTTAATATTGAATAGAAGACATTTTCCGTTCGACGTTCCTTTTTAAAAAGAGCAAAAATTTCGCATGGGCTCCTAAAAGTTATGCACAGCTCCTTTGATTGGACAAACTCGGATTACACGCATTTAGGACTAAATGAAGGTATTAAAACGATTTCCAGCTAGCTGGGAATTAATTGCTCAAAACGCTTTTTTTGGATCTAATTTGTAAACAAATATCTTGCCTTAATTTATACAGACATTGTCAAGTGCATTAGTTAGTATTGAATTTAATAATTAAAACGTAATGGTCCCGGTGCACGATAAAACTCCGTTATTTGACCCTTTCCGCCTTGATTCATAGCAATAGCTGTTAAAAATAAGGTGTCAATAAAGAAGATGTATCATTTTTTCAATAATACTAAGTCAGATAGAATAATAGGAAACACTACACACGTTAAAATCGAGATTCAATGTCTGGCATAACAGCTAGGCGTTAAAAAGCCCCAATACTAATCGGGCGACACGTGTGACGTCACTCATGCCTCAAGTGTAATGGAAAAGTGAGGAGTGTACGGACACTTTCTAGTTTTGGATCGCGATATCTAAAAAGGATATTTTTTGTCTTTATTTCGCCTTTTTACGCTCAATTTGATATTTTACATATTTTATATACATACGATACGATCCTATTGTATACCAATAACTTCTTTGAATCTCAGCCAGTGCAAGTGATTGTGTGATGAAGACGAATGTCTGATCCTCGGTTTGCATGTTTCGTATCTCTATGAAGATGAGTACCTATTATGCACCTATAGACTATAGACTAAGCCGCCGAACTGGACCAAGCTTCGCTCGGTGCGTGAACGTTTTATTTTTATTTATGGAAATAGATTGACAGCAAAACTGGGCCCACTGACCAAATCTCATCTAAATCGTTTCATACGTTTCCGAGAAACTAGCTAAATATATATTTATATATATGAGAATTAGTTGTGTAAAGTAATAGGATTTTTATTAAGAGTATCTATATATCTATCGGCCCCGGACGTCCGTTGCTGAGTAATACTCGGCCTCCCCAATAGCTCACCACAGAGTGCGATCCTGCATAGACCGCATCCACCGGCTCCCTGCGCGACCCTCACAAGGTCATCTTCCATCCACCTAGTCGGGGGCCGTCCCATCGATGGGCTTTTCTATGAATGTTCGCCACTCCATGACTTTACTGACTCAACGGCCATCCGTTCTCCCGGCTACATGGTGCGCCCATTGCCACTTCAACCGTGCAATCGTGCGCGCTATGTCAGTAACTTGGGCTCTTCTGCGGATACTATCATTTTTGATTCTATCACGCAGAGTAACTACGAGCATATGTAGCTCCTTCTATTGCATAAAAATGCACTCGTATATCGTCGTTTAAATAGTAGCAGTATGTACTTTGCTAGTTTAAATTTATGTAATACTGTCCCAGATATTTATTTGTTTATATTTGTTCACTGGTGAAGGAATAAGGTAAACGTCCTCATGTTTGACAGACACATTCCATTAAAATAAAACAATTTAAACGGATCATATCGCATAAATATTATCTCATTTGAATTCCCGACGTTTCGGAAACTTTGCAGTTTCTTTGGTTACGGGGACGACTGAGAAGATTTATATTTTTCTGTTTAAAATTTACAATTTGTGCAAGCTACCCACTTTGAGAAAACAAATCAATGTGTAGGTTCATACATAGCAGATGGCCTAATGTGTAAAGAATGACAGTGAGTGTTAATGAATGTGTTTTAGCTCTATAGTAACACCATAATTTTCCCACAAGAGGATTAACAGGTATACTTATTTCCTTCCCTTATTGATCGGTTGTATTCGGCCGGCGGCAGAATACAACCGTCGAACGAAACTAACGCCTCTGAAACTAAGGATTGGGCATTTCCCGAAAGGTGGGGTAAAATAGGTCGTGTTTGTTCCGCCCGCAAGTGACGTCACACGCCCGGGCTCTGCAATACAGCGCATCGCAACTGCGCGGTTGTAATGCTTCGTAAGCCGCCTTGCTTATTATCTAATCTATACTATTATAAACTTGTAAAAATGAAGGGTCTGGACATTGGTAAGATTTTTCTATAAATAAGTGTCGTAGTCTCTTTGGTTCACACTTTGGTCTCTTTAAAGCGACTACACGATTTTGGTATACTGTTTGGCATTCACAGATGGTTATACGATATTTCTATGCAAAAGGAGGGTTATGACTCATTTCTTCTCGAACGAAGTTCATACTAAATATCCAACATTTTACTAAATACTAGTAGAGTATAGTGCACTCCTCCAGGGCGTCTTGTCACCGTAGAAAAGGGATGACTCACGTTGAATTTTACATACAATTTTAATTATGTGTTTTTTTTTAAAATATCGAAAAAAATTACTTTTCTAATTACTTACAAATAATAAATTTCAAAGTTTTTTAAACTTATACTACTAATACATTTTTAACAAGGAAAAGCAAAATTAGGGAAATATAATGAGTATGGATATACCTAACAACGAAATATAATTGTTTAGGATTGTGCCTAACCAATTATATTTATAGGTGTAGGTAGGTTTACGCAATGACCAAAATTGTCAGTTTATACTTTTACTACTAAATGTATTTCCTGTGATTGGCCCTGGTCAATTACCCCTTCAAAATATGACAGATTAGAAACTATAAAAATAACCTGATTATTAATAGAAACGTCTCATTTCGCATTCACTTTAGGATCTTCAGCATGAACCCGACTCACGTTTGACTAACTTATTAAAAGTTTGGATTTAACTTGCAAAGTATGTATTAATGGTTATTTATTTATTATTTATTTTAATCTTGCTCGTTAAAATCGACCCACTTCCCCGGTTCCGAATTAAGCTGAAAAATTGCATACATGTGTAAATTGGGTGACAATGTATGGAGGGATCGAGCTGGAAGGTGACTATAAGAACTCTGTAATAAAACGATGCAACTTACTCTAATTTGGGCTCTTTATAATCGTCTCGATGTGTAGTTGACGGATTTTCAAATAAAAGTACATCCGGAAATACAATTCGGAAACTTACATCATTTTTCGTTATCATATATCACAGTTAGTTATAATGACAATGGCATCTTAAACGTTTATCTCCACAGTAGTACCTACTCTTATCAATGCAATGTGATTGTGATCCTGGTCATGATAAATTATTATTTTTAATTCACATAATGGATGCGTTTTATCGATGAATAAAATATTCGTCATTCAGAGAGTGACGGATGTTTTATCCGTTGATATATTACAATCACCATAGATCGGCAGGCTTCTATTTTAATATCATGTCATTTGTCAAAGATCATGACAATCTCTACTGGACTTTATTATCCACGCAATAAGTGTAATTATAATTGACGCTGTCACCAATCTTTGCCAGCCCCCCTATTGCCTAAAGCTTTGGTTTCCTAGGATAGCGGTGCCGTCATATGGCGGCCGTCTCCATACTTCGTACTTGTGCGAAGTATGGAGACGGCCGCTATGTGACGGCACCGCTATCCTAGCAAACCCGAGCTTAACGCGTTTGACGCTCGCAATCAGAATCAAGTGTCATAATTGTGTATGGGCTATGTCAGTTGATCCGGATACCAAGTGTCAAAGTTTCGTTAGGCAATAACCCCCGTGGATTGTAAAATAGAGTTCAGTTATGTCAGATCAGTCACAAGTTCGCTTGCAGTATTTAGTAGTTGCAGCTTCATAGCTGTCATCTAGATAGAAAGGAAGGGAACTTATTATTGCGAGACGAGAAGTCATCCAACCAGTACTCGTGCAAGTAAGTAGTGCCGACCGGTTTGTTCAACCAAACAATGATAATAAGTGATTGGCGTAGTAATATATAGCCAAGTCCGACCATGTAGGTATGTACGAGTACAAGGGAGGATTCCGTACCCGATTTTTTTTTAATCATTTAACTACCAATCTAAGTAGCGGTCTACACGAGACACCTAGAGTATACTCCAAATGTCATCAATATACATTTAGTCGTTTTTGAGTAAAATGCCTGTAACATACGGACGGACAGACGGACAAACGGACAGACGGACGAATGAACGAACGGCCGGACGGACAGGCCATCAGGAAGGTCATGACGGCACTATAAGGGTTTAGTTTTTGCCATTTTGACTACGGAACCCTAAAATTGAAGTATACAATTTAATGGATTATAATCGCGTATATTATCTCATTTGAGTTCACGACGTTTCGGAAGCTTTTAAAAGCTTCCAAAACGAGATAATATCAAATGAGATAATTAATATACGCGATATAATCCGTTAAATTGTTTTATTTAAATGAGTAATAATCGCGGAAAAAAGAAGAAAAAAAATACCTAAAATGGAAGGTTCTGGATTTGAACAGTTTCAGCTCCGGGTTCATTAATCAGTCAGGTCAAACACACGTTCCTGAGGCCATTAGAACTAAAGAGATGTCACATGATCCAAGTCAAAATTAGCAAAAAAAATCTACGTTTTTCGATTTTTGTAAGTACCTACATAAAAATGGAATATGTTATACATGAACTTTCGGTAATGTCACGATCACGATCAAAAGATATTAATGCACCTTAGTAATTACAATAAATAGTTTACATGACAATTGATAATATCTTCAAAACTAAGCCGAATTGGACTGGGGTTCCTATATTATACTTTTGAAAACGTCAATCTACTTAAGTATCAACAGGAAGATGGGCATCGGCTATCGGTGGCTAGTAATAAAACGTCATATTTTTATTCAATTGAATTAAGACTTTCTTACAGGATGAACTTGCTGAACTATGTACCTATGCCGGCATTACACATTCGTACGACTGTAGACCGAGGCAACATACACGCAAACCCATAAAATATTATCAATGAAAGCTTCCAAGAAGTCAATAAATGTACAGCACGCACAGTATCAAAAATTCTTAATGTAATGGTTTCCCAACGAACTAATACGAAAAGATAACTATTTTGTTATTGTAGGTATTATTTTGACGTTTCTACGCGGATTTGGTTACGTCAAACTTCGCGAAGTTTGAATTTCAGAGTAAGTTTTATTGTCAGATGCGAAAAATGTAACTTCAAAGGACGAAATTCGTATTAACAGTCAAATTCGAAAATTATGATAGTGGGAAATTTGCAATTCGAGTATACTACATAGTTTGATTTTCGGAGTTACCCCTCTGTACTGATAGCCTGTCGATTTTTTTCCGATGTGGGACTCTAAAAAGTATCTATTCTCCTGCGTATAGCCTTAACGCTGTAACATATCTACTACCTACCTACACTGTTCCCACCCAACTACTTTAAATGAATCGCCGCCGAGTATAACTGGGAAAACAATATAACAATAGTTACACGTGCAGTACACGTGTTTAGTCGAGGTATTGTGACTGCAGGTGAGCTAAAATCAAGCTCAGTAGGGCTGCGCTGCAATGTACAGTCCGGCCCGAGGCGCGTCTGCTATTGTTACCCTCATTATAGTGCCAGTTATCCACTTTCAATTAAAGCCTTGCTTACATAGACTAAGCCAATATAACAACATACATAGCCTTGGCGATATTAGCGCCTGTGTTCATAGAGTAGTATCGTTACGTAAAGCGCGTTGGTTCAAGTGTAACCGTGGGCTTTTAAAATTAAACATCTCAAGTTAAATAGAAGATCAAGTATTTAATAACATCATCATCATCCTATATAGATACGTCCCACAGCTGAGCACAGGCTTCGTCTCATTGATGCCTACAGCCCATGTATTTAGGATAAAACATCACATTCCGATATAAGGCGATTTGGCTCTGCGCTGTCTGTAAACAATAGGAAGCCCTTCTATCGTCTCTAATTAATTGGCAGCCGCCCAGAACAAAGTGTACCATAGTGACATAGAAAAGTGGTCTTTGTTGCCTCACAGGTCGATACCAAATTTGTTTGGCGTCTCTGGCATGAACATCCACAAACAGGTTGATTTCTATGACCTGCTATTTATGGCTGGAAAAAGTAACTTTGGACTTACATTCTTTATACTTTCACCATATAAGTAAAAAAATATGAGCATGATATGATAAAATGTTAAATTTTACTGTTGTGTCATACCTTACCCTGATATTTATACAATACTGCATATTAGGGTTACTCCACTATGTTATTTTATATTATTTAATGGTAATTAAATAAGTATCTGTATAATTATTTATCTCTACATCTTACTCGTATTTACCATTATATATATATATATAATCACAAATGAGATGAACTCAAATTATGACGACTGGTTTGGCTCAGCGGGAGTAACGTTGCCTGCGAAGCTGAAGGTCCTGTGTTCGAATCCCGGTAATATTTGTGTGATGAGCATAAATAGTTGTTTCTGAGTCTTGGATGTTTTGTATGTACAGAAGTAAATATATCTATTAAATAAATCGTCGTCTAGCACCCATAACACAAGCCTTATCGAGCTTACCAGGGGACTAGTTCGATTTGTATAAAATTGTCATGTAATATTTATTTACTATAAAGTCCAATTCATAACCGTATAACCCATGTAATATTTCTACTCGTATTGCAATTACATAGGTACAACTTAAATTGAAAAGATCGGTAACATACAAGAACAACGATGAGAGCGACCGCCGAGTCGCCGATCGGTCTAAACCTTCAGATGTTCAAGATGTACACAAAACAGCTATAGCCTATTTGGAATTCGGAGTAGCAGTAGGTGGAATTATTTATATTTATAAATGTTATAATGAGTGTGAAAGTGCCTTGATAATCTGTAATTTTCTATTGTGTTACATAGCAGACTGAAGTAGTGTTAGATTCCGTAAGTGTTGTCAAGAAGAGAGTTCGGCTTAGGGATGCCGGACCGCGGACCGCGATGCAGTGGTTCCCGTTTGTGTCGATACGCGTGCGGTGAAAGCGGGCGGGTTTACGGGGGGCGCGGCAGGGCGGGCGGAGGACGCACGCGCGCCCGCCCCAGTAAGCTGCCGCCGTGCTTCGGCGACACACGCGATCGCTCGCGCAACGCGACCGCAACGCGGCCCTGTCCGAGACCATGACTCGCCGTGTCCGGTGAGGCGCCGCCGCACGCGCCTTGCTCATTACGTAAGGACTCGCCGCACGAACAGCGCTCACATATCCAATCAGGCATATCAGTTAAAGCGCGCGGTTTCGCGGGCACCGGTCGAGAGGCGGATCGGTCGGTTGCGCAGTGCGCGGCGTTGTTTGGTGGTCGGACGGCTGAGTAAGGGCAGTCGGCTGGGCGTGCCGCAGTGCTGGCGCGCGATGGTGCCAGCCCGCGCGGCGCTGTAGGCGCGCTATGAGGAGCGGCGGCGCAGCGGCCCGGGGCGCGGCCGTCATGCCCCGCGAGTAAGGTGGCGGCCGACGCGCTCGCTACCAGCCGGCCCGGGGACGCAGCGGGCCTGCCAGCCCCTCCGCCGCGTCCCCGCTGCACCGCCGCATCAGCACCGACCCGATGACATATTCACATTGAGCAGCCACCATTGCTCGCATAGAGTTGGTTGAGAAATGGGGGCTGACGCCTGTCCTCAGGCCGAGGCAGGAATGCCCCCGGGCCCAGGAGGAAGGCGGAGACCAAAGGTACGTACGAACGGTATAATCAGACGGTGTAATAGTACGCGTGGCGTCATGCAACCGCAGAACTCGTCGTAAAATGCGCTGCGCGAGGATATGAGCGTGCGTCACGCGCACGGCAGCGGCCGCACCGCACGCCGCGAGCGCCTTGCGCCTCTGCACTCTACTCTCATGTATATCGACGTTGTCATGGAGTATTTCGACATGTGTTGGTGAGTGCGCCACCTCGCGACTCGCGCCGACCACTAACAGCGCCTCACTCTCGACTCGTCCGAACTAACAAACATTGTCGAGTGACGTCTGGTGAGTGTCGTCTCGAGAATTCTTTTCACGTCCGAGTCATATCTCGTGTGACCTATATTTTGACGCCACAGCGCTTTAATATTCACCTTCCCCCATACAAAAGCCGCATCGTGTCTTTAGACCTGTTCTACGAGATCGCAATATCAAATGCTAGCTTAACGGGTTTCATTTACGAGAGCGGTTTTTGTTCGCTATCTCTTCTACCTCAGGCGTGTTATTATATACGTTTTGCCAGAACTATTAATGTTTCTGTGGTGATGTGGTGGTGTTTAATGTGTATTATTAACCCATTAACCACTTAATTCTAGCGCGCAGATAAATTCCAAGATAATTAATTATTTAGGTATTTAATTTTCATGTCATGATTTATCTCTACTTTATCCCGTAAACTCACGATTAAGTTAAATTTTGAATGACAAAGTTCTACAAAAATAGAATTGAGAGAGGAATGACTCATGATGCGCAGTATTAATGTTTTCAATTCATTCCACATTGAACCATGTTTCGTTTCGACGCGGCGAAATAACGTTGTAGTCATTCTTCGGGTCTTTAAATATTGACAAACATATACGCCACATATATTTAATCGTATGTGTACAATTTGTTGGAAAAATAGAAGAGATTGTGTTTTTTCTTAAATTGAACATAGTTACCAAATAATCGCCTGTAAATCGATATATGTAGATCCAATAAATACAAGCTTGAAAATAGAATAATGTAATCACGTAGGCTCGAGGATACAAGTCACATATAAGACTAGTGTTGAGGGATCTTCCGGTGTGCAAATGATCTGTAACGTACCGTCTCCACCCGACTATGCCGTATCTTGACTATGAGCACAACACACAATTATTTAAACTAAATTTCGTAAATTTTCAAAGTAAAATTTGCACGTGTACCTCGTTGTGCTTTATTGTCAAATCAAAATAATAGACATTGCCCGCAAGTTTTCAGTATTCATTTCTCTTTAGCCGTCGCGGTCGTCATACTGGTTGAACAGCATCTAAATAGTCGTCTTGATGTATTGTAGATACCTACATATAGATACATACAAGGTCGACACAAAAAATCAGCCATGTGCAAATCAGACTCGCATATGAAGGGTTCCGTGCCACATATACTTTTTTTTTAGTTATTATTTAGGTATTGTTACAGTGAGTAAGATAGTAATATACATTTTGTGAAAATATGCACTGTCTGCGAATCACAGTCAGACAGACAGACACCCGACGCTATGTAATAAATAAGGTTCAGTTGACACCAATTGGGTACTGAATCCTAAAAAAAAGTATTGTGAGAGCCTTTTGTATAAATATGTAAATTCGGAGATCGGATTCGAGATCAAAAACGTAAACAAATGGGTTGCCACCATAAAAAAATTAACGCAAGCGATGGTTAATAAAATCATTGAAATACTCATGAAAACTGCCATGTTCAGAGTTAAATAGTACCGTAGGATTAGTAAAAAAAAAAATTCTACGTTAAACAGCAAATATTCTTTTTTTCTTGGTGAAATTTTAGGATGTGTTACAGGGGCGGGATGGGGTGTTCTCGCACGCATTTTATAAACGTTCTTTTTCTCAAAATTTCAAATGGTTCCACTTGAAAATTTTAGGTAAAAATGGTCACTACTAAACTTGGTGGTGGTTGAAAAATTGCGTTACGTAACAAATAGTTGAACGGTGCCAAAGAAATACTTTAGACCATAAGGCTCAAAACGATTAATATCATAGCGAACGCCCATTTTAGTTCATCCGTCAGTTCATCACATGACAGTCGTTATTCGTTGTCTGACCTTAGTCGAATGAATGCGCTTCTCGTTGTTTGAAGTTTGTTATTGTTGCATTAAAACAAACATTTAGTCAATAAAAAAATAAGATAAAAAAGATGATTTACCCCTGGCACGTTACTTTGATGTTGACAGTTGTATGTTTACATTTTTGATCTCGAATTCGATCTCCGACTTTAGAAACATACACGTAGTACCTATCTTTCGAACTTGGTCGTTGCACACATTTGACAAGAACTTTTAATAATATTATTAAGGGTTCTAGGCATGGTATAAGGCAAGAACAAGTTTAAATATGAAGAAAACTTGAAAGTGTTCGTCAGGAAAGTTGGACGCTATCGCCGTGAGAGAGGTACCGCTGAGGCCTTCCCCAACGAATGGTCGCAAGCTTACAGTTGTCATCGGCTTCCGGCAACCCTAATCAGATTGCCAGTCCATGTTGTTGGAGGTTATGTGCCTTCCAGTTTTTAATCTCTATTTGAGAATCATTACGCCCAATCTCTCATTGCATTATGATCCTATATAGGTGCAATGTAGAACTCTGGTTCTATAGGTGCAGCCCATTGCCACAATGAATAATAAGTTTCTGACAAAAATAGCATTATGGTGGCTTTTATTGCCGACTGTACTTTTCTTGGAATATCACCATCATAGCCACCACTTCATTAATGCTCTTCGTTGATATTCTGCCAGGCTGTCATCTATGTTATTATAAAGTTGTAAAAATGAAATGTCTGTACATCGATACGAGCGAACTGTAAAAAATAAGTGATGCGGATTATTTCAAGGTTTCATTTACACCCGCACATTTATCGACTCATCAACGGCCAGCCCAAACCCTTGAAACTAGATAGCTGAAATTTGGCACAGAGGTTCCTATTACAATATATAGTCCAAAAATAAGGATGCACAAACGCTAAGAACATTGGAGGTATGATAAATATGATTGAAAAAAAAATGCTCAACACATAATTGTATTGTAATCCATTACTATAATCACTAGCTAGTAGTGCTGGTGGAGCCGATAGAGTACTGAGCCGCCAAGCTTAGCCGCCGGCTCAGTACTCTATCGGCTTGCACAGGAAGTGTTCGATGCAAGTCTTTTGTTCAAAATAGGTGCATTCCCCTGTTCCATTGTTGAGCGCTAGACAGAAATAGGGCATCAATATCTTGATTATTTAACGTTTAAATGCATTATTTGAATAAAGAAAATCTAAAAATTTGATTTTTTCACAAGCTTTTATGTAAGTTACCGAGTTATTTAGTGTGTTAGAATGTATGTAAGTGTGGGCCAAATCTTGCAAATTAAATTTTATCCACTCCCCGGTTTGCGCTAGAGCTAAAATATGGCATAGGTGTACTTATGTAATGTAATATAGACGCAAAGATCAAGTTGCAAAGAAAAACGCCATTGCTTTCGCGCGTGGCTACACGAGGAATTAAGCATGGTATCTTTGGGAGGTTAATTTAGTACCTTTTAGAAAATTCAACTAGATACGTCATCAAAGCGGATGGATAAATTCTCATGGTGGAGAGGCTGTAACGTTGGGAGCGTAATCCCGAGGTGGTAGGTTTGGTTCCTGGTGTAACCGCGTGCGAAATCAATCATGTTTTTCTTTGCTCTTTTAGCTTTGTATCCACATGTATCACTATTGATTTCTGGTGTTAAATTTCCCACATTAAAATTTAAAAACACAGAAACATAAAATTTGTATCTCATATAAAAAACTTACGTTAGTTAGGTGAAAATACAATGTTATGATGACACCATCGAGCTGATCTGATAATGGAGCTGGATAGTGGTCTTAGGAAGTCAATAATAAAATATAACTCCATCCTACGGAGTTTAGGCTCTTTAGAAAATCTCGATGAGTAGTCAACGGATCTAAGTAAAACAATTTAAACGGATTATATCGCATATATTATCTCATTTGACGTTTTCCCGGCGTATCGGAAGATTTTTCAACTTTCTTGCTCACGGGTCGACGTTGGGAACTCAAATGAGATAAATATACGCGATATAATGGGTTTAAATGGTTTTATTTAAGTACTAGCTTCTGCCCGCGACTTTGTCCGCCTTAAATTCGTTTATCGCGGATAAGGGTATTTTCCCGGAATAAAAAATAGCCTATGTCCTTCCTCTGGACTTAAACTATCTTCATACTAAATTTCATGCTGATCGGTTCAGCGGTTTAGGCGTGAAGAGGTAACAGACAGATAGACACACTTTTACATTTATAATATCAGTATGGATGTACCAGCGAATTCGCAGCTAGTTATCCTAACCCTCTGCAGATACATTGCGCCTGCTTTCATTGCTCTGCTCAGGTACATGTCATACTTAGTTTGGACTAAATTCGTCACAAGATTTGCAAACAACGTCTAATTCTTACTTATTTATTGATTTTAAATGTTACAGAAATAACTCCTTATTTTCCCGGTCAGTTAATAATGTTTCCAACACATTTGCTTGCGAAGTGAGTATGATGACACCGTTCGATGGCTGTAGCCCACCCCATTAAACACAGGAGCTTTTGTTTTTTTCTATTTTTAATATTGAGCTGTTGTCCGCGGCTTAGACTTGGCGTCACTCTTCGAGCATTCATATTGTGCGCCATATTTGAACTGTCATGTTTCGTGAATTTCGTTTTTTGTGTTATGATTATCTTCACAAATGCTTATAACATTTTCTTCTGTTACCGCGATTATTACTCACTAGCTTCTGCCCGCGACTTCGTTCGCCTTAAATTCGTTTATCGCGGATAAGGGTATTTTTCTGGAATAAAAAGTAGCCTATGTCCTTCCCCGGGACTCAAGCTATCTCCATACCACATTTCATCCAAATTGGTTCAGCGGTTTAAGTGTGAAGAGGTAACAGACAGACAGACAGACAGACACACAGACAGACAGACAGACACACTTTCGCATTTATAATATTAGTATGGACTCTAATGAATATGGATTTAAATAAAACAATTTAACGGATTATATCGCGTATACTATCTCAAAAGGAATTTAATACAAAATTTTAAGGCCTAAGCCGGGAAGTACTTTTTTTTAATTTAATTTAAACATGGCGTCTATGTTCATGAAAAGGCTAAACAACTGAATTATATTTTTTTTAGTGGCTGAATGGTTATCGGGCCAAAAATATCCGCGTTAATGCCTATTTCATACGAAGTGGTATTAATAATACAAATTTGTTTAATTAAATGCCTTGATGTATAAATTTAAAATATTGTCTATACGTAAGTCACAATGTCACAATATTGTCTATAGCCTCCATAGAAAATATTTGAAATCCTCTGCATTAATTTTTTTCATTATAGAAATTAAGATTATTTTATGTATATTGGCCCTAATAGGGTATATTCGAACTGATCCACTCATACAAGGGTTTCACCTCGGAACGAGAGATAAACAAGGTGAAAACTCATCTACACTTTCATTTTGGTGATCTAAAAGTTGTCTCAAAAGGCACCTAAACGAAATTTTGATTTTTTTCTATGACTGCACTCGAGTGGGAACCCTTTATGACATTTCGTCGAGAACCTTTTTACCCATTTGTAACGGTTCTCGAGATAAGGGACCCCCAAAAAATTACGTGCAAAATTAGTTTTTCCGATTTTTTCCGAATCTTACCGAGTATTCCAAATCTGATTAGAGATTCTCTTTTGGGGGGCATAAAAATTCCCGATACCGAATTTGAGTCCCCTCAGACTAATTTCAGCTTTGAAAAAAAAATGAAGTGAAAATAAAAAGCTTTTACGATTATGCTCAAAAAGGGACTCTGTATGACATTTGTTGAGCACCTTATGCATATTACCTACCGTTTTCGAGATAATCGCGATAAACAGATTTTTGTGACATTTGACCTTGAATAACTCACGACACAGACATGTGATTTAGGTGACTTTTGAGACTTTTAGAACACCAAAATGAAGGTGTAGACCAGTTTTCAGCTTGTTATCTTTCATTCCACAACACATTTATGTTCTTAGTTATAAAAATTCTATTGCATGTTAGAATTTTTGTTTTTTGTTTTTACTTCAGTAATTATAGTTTACTTAAGAAGGATATGTTGTAACTTGTCTTCATTTAATTGTTTTGTAAATGTATATTGCCATGTTTTCCCGGGGTGAGAGCCTGGTGATCTGTAATACAGGCTCACGCCTAGTTCAGACACCAGTCTCTCACAAAGGACTACACAATTATTAAACGCAGTACTGTATCTGTGAAATTGTAACACTGTATATCCTTTGTGAGCAGATAAATAAAAATTTTATTATTATTATTATTATTATTATTCCGACGTCGATCCCTTAACTGTGCTTAAATGACTGGGACATTGTAGTGTTGCCGTAATTTGTCCAATGTAGCATGTAGCGCATAGCAATTGAGAACGTGCATTTTTAGGGTTCCGTACCAAAATGGTACAAAAGGAACTTATGGTGCAACTCTGTCTGTCGGTAGGCTCACATGTATTGCACAGGAAATATTGAAAAATATATTTTCAATTCCTAAATAAACGACGTATAAAAGGGGGTGCAAAAATTAAATGTCTAGCCACTGGGTCAAATAGGGTATCATATGAAAGGGTTTGACCTGCACATTTCCGAACATTTTTTTTTTTTGAAGGATAATGTGACAAAACACCATTTCCCCCCCCTTATCGCCGAGGCTTACCAAACGAAAATTTTGAAATTTACAATCTGTATAAATAAACATATATAAGTTTTTTGTATACATTTTGTTTCTCATGAGAACTACGTTTGGGTATATATAATACAATAAGATTACTAATTCTATATTGTATAGATTGAGTAAAATAACGGTTAAGTATGTAAACTGAAAAAAAAAAAAACAAAATTATGCATTCATTTTTTGTTAATGTTTGAGTGACACCTTAAGTCAAATGTGAAGAGAAAATATCATGGATACGATATGGTTTTTTTTTTTTTTTTCTTTTTTTAGGTTTCAAAATTATGTATTAAATTCCTTTACAGCTCAGTCCAGTTGTTCCGCCCGAAACGTGATATTTTGAAGCCTATTATAACGCATGTAACGACGACTTTGCATTGCATATTTAAGAAAAACCATTTTATCGCATACGTTGCATTCGGAGCTTTCAAATTCCTTGCAATAATAGGGATGATGACTAAATAAATATAAAAGTAGATTAATAAAAAATATTGAACACGTATTTTATCGTTTTTTACGTAATCAAGAAATAAAGACGATAAGCCGAGTGAAAATGTCGAGTGACGTCCCCCTAAGTTCAGTTTGTACCTAGTTATGGTTGACTTTTTAAAGCTTTCAAAGTATCTACTGCCACTTGTCGTGGTGCATGAGATGATCAAAGTGAACATGGACATAAACATGAGCACCTGTAAGCCTTGAGTTTATTCGTATTTATATAAGTACCTGAGTTTTCAAGAGCAATAACAAATTACCTCGGTCATTTTAAAAATATGTGGACACAGATTTTAAAGATAAGCATAAAGATTTTGTCAGCAATAAACACAAATTGAAAAAGAGTTTGGTTTCGTGTAGCTCCTTGCATTAGCAGAGGTGTCACACCCACTGCGGAACATCTGTCTTGTCACGAGATTACTGCCCAACATCCCACTACCTATTTATAGACTTTCACATACCGACATAACTGACCTAAACCCGCGCGAGACATTTTCAAGGCGTACACCATGCTTCAAGATCGCTCATTTGTTTGGGAATTGAGCTTCTAAAATTTATAATAACGTTATTTTATTTACTTTATTAACGTAAAGTTATTTTTTCTGTATTCTTTGCTTTACAGTGCTTCTTAGCTATGATAGGGGAGGGAGTGAATCACACTGAAGATATTGTATTTGTTATTTGTAACTTTGCTTGCTATTCTACAATTATTGTTCTCAGATACATAAACATGGTGACATGATATATGAATTATTACGAAAAAATATAGGTATGTTTTTTTATACCTAAGAGACCTCTTATCGGTTGAAGTAATATCACTAACATAGCAGTAGGCTTCAGTGATCAACACTGTAAAACCTCCTGTGAACGAAAATGGAAGCGCAGCCAGAATGAACCACCAAGGGCCGTAGTCATCCAGCATACTGTATACCACAGGCAACATTGATGTAACGTACAATAATTGAGAGCACCACAGTACTATTATTGTGGTGCTCTCAATTCGATTTTAATAATTATTTATACTTGTATTACCGACTATGCACTGTATATTTGTGTGACAAATTGTATCCAAATGCGTTACTTATACAGGTCACACGAGTACTTATTTTCAGACGTAGATCATACTCGAATATTTTCAGATTACAATTAATGTGTTGTAACTACATGGTAATTTCACCGACGAAGATTTTGCGAGACGATTTTGCAGTCCTATAAAGCGAGAACAGAATAAAGCCGAATCTGTTATGACCAACGCAAACGAGTTTCACACGACGTTTTCGACATAATTGCCCAGAAAACCCTAAATATAATTTAGTCTAGTCTTTAAACTTGGGTAGGTGACCCTAACAGTCAGTAGGTTTATCATAAATCCGTAATCGGTACGTCAAATTTACACACCCATATATACGTGGGTGGATCAAAAAGTACCTGTGTTAGAAATGAAGACGCATATATTTTTTAAAAGTTTTACATCATTTTTCAACATAATCTCCTTCTAGGTCCTTACACTTTTCCCAGCGTTTCGGCCACTTCTTTAACCCTTCCAAAAAGTAGGATTTGTCAAACTCTTCAAAATACGCTACTGTGTCAGCTATAACCTCCTCATTTCACCTGAATATCTTTCTCCCAAGCCATGTTTTCATATTGGGGAACAGTAAAAAGACACTGGGAGCCACATCCTGTGAGTAAGGCGCGTGCGACAGAAATTCGTAACGTAGTTGGGTTAATTTGGCAGTGACCATTTTGGATGAACGTGCTGGTGCGTTGTCACGATGGAACAACACTTTCTTTTGTGCTAAATGGGGCCGTGTCTCCTTTATTTTTTTATCAAACCGGTCCAATAACTCACTATAGTACGGCCCTGTGATAGTTTTCCCTTTTTGTAAAAAATCTATAAGGATTATTCCCTTACTATCCTGTGGCCATGACTTTTCCGGCTGATGGGACCGTCTTCGCCTTCTTAGGGGCAGTTTCGTCAGAAAAAATCCATTGTTTAGACTGCCGCTTGGTCTCAGGTGTATAATAATGGATCCAGGTTTCATCAACAGTAACGACACGACGGAAAAACTCCTGCGGATTTCGCTCAAACAAGCCCAAAGACTCCTTCGACATTGACAGCCGTAACCGCTTATTTTCATCCGTGAGCAATCGCGGCACCCATCGTTTGGACACTTTTTTCATATTTAATTTATCGTGTATATAATACACGATAATTGCTGTTCCGTACGACACCCCTACAGCCTCTGCTAATTCATGCACTTAGGTACGTCGATCGGTGAGCAGTATGTTTTTTACCTTTTGCACGATTTCTTCGGTAACCACGTCTGCCGGCCGCCCTGGGTGGTTTTCGTCGAAAACAGATGTACGACCTAGTTTAAATTCATTAAACCGATATCTCACGGTTGTTATAGATGGCGAAAGATCTCCGTAGACAGCATCTAGTATAACTTTTATTTGTTCACATGTTTTTCCATCCAAAAATAAGAAGCGAATTACGGAACGATATTTCTCTTTCTCCATTTTTTACGAAAAACAAAACAAGGCTTACAAAATTTGCCGCCAGAAAAAAACAGAACCATAGACAATTGATAGTTTTAATTTTTTTATTTGATAAGGTCAATACTACACAACGGTAATGGCAACTTTCCTAAGTAACACCACCTGCCATCAAACGCGGGTACTATTTGATCCACCATTGGTATTTAATATTTTAATCGAGGTTAAAATTTGTGTAAGTTTATGTGGTGTGCGCAATATTTGGATTGTGCATTAGTTTAAATAAAATAATTAAATAAGCATTTGTAAATTGAAATAAAACTGAATTCACGGGTTGACTGTCAACCCTTGACCATGGAAACCTGAAAAGCTTCCGAAACGTCGGGAACTCAAATGAGATAATATAGGCGATATAATCCGTTAAATTGTTGTATTTAAATCTATACTAATATTATAAATACGAAAGTGTGTCTGCCTGTCTGCCTGTCTGTTACGTCTTCACACTTAAACCGCTGAACCGATTGGGATGAAATTTGGTGGGGAGATAGCTTGAGTCCCGAGGAAGGACATAGGCGAATTTTTATTCCAGAAAAATAAATACCCTTATCCGCGATAAACGAATTTAAGGCGGACGAAGTCGCCGGCAGAAGCTAGTGAGTAATAATCGCGGAAACAGAAGAAAATATTATAAGCATTTGTGAAGATAATCACAACACAAAAAACGAAATTCACGAAACATGACAGTTCAAATATGGCGCACAATATGAATGCTCGAAGAGTGACGCCAAGTCTAAGCCGCGGACAACAGCTCAATATTAAAAATTGAAAAAAAACAAAAGCTCCTGTGTTTAATGGGGTGGGCTACAGCCATCGAACGGTGTCATCATACTCACTTCGCAAGCAAATGTGTTGGAAACATTATTAACTGACCGGGAAAATTATGTTATGAGTTATTTCTGTAACATTTAAAATCAATAAATAAGTAAGAATTAGACGTTGTTTGCAAATCTTGTGACGAACTTAGTCCAAACTAAGTATGACATGTACTGAGGACTTCGCGGGTACATCCATACTAATATTATAAATGTGAAAGTGTGTCTGTCTGTCTGTTACCTCTTCACGACTAAGCCGCTGAACCGATCGGAATTAGGTATGAAGATAGTTTGAGTCCAGAGGAAGGACATAGGCTACTTTTTATCCCGGAAAAAGACCCTTATCCACGATTAACTAATTTAAGGCGGACAAAGTCGCGGGCAGAAGCTAGTACTTATATAAACATAATAGTGAGCAGTCTCTCTCGCTCTGTACTGGATAAAAAGGGTGAGGTAATACCTATATCTCGGACGACTAGGAACACGCGGCTCAATTGTGGTCAGCTAGACGTTCAGAGGGCCAACTGGAGAATGCGCGCCCGGGTGTTCGCCCGTGCGGGGGCGAGCTGCTGTCATTTGACTGCACGCTCGCTGGCGGCGCCTACGCTTGCCGCCGCGTGTTTCTATTTATTTACCAAACCAACGCCGTTCAATTTAGAGCAATCTGCTATTATTAGCACAACCTTATTATAGACCCAGGCTGAATCCATCTTTATGCCTTTCACACATCTTATGTGCCCTTGAGCCCTTGGCGTGTCACATTATTAGGCATTAAATGTTTACTCGTATATGTGGCATACCTTTTAATTACAATAAGATCTCATTTCACTTTATGTCTCTTTATAGTTGTGTATATTAACAGTTGAACAGTAGCTATTTTGTTTATGTTGCAATACAGGTAAAGTGATACACTTTGTGAATACGAAAAAGTAATATAAAAAATGGATTTATCCACAGTATAGCTCAAAATAAATCTTCGCGTCACTTCTACGTCACGAATTTGAGCACGCGCTCTGTGCAGACAAAACTTTGGCAACAGCAAATATACAGACTATATTTCATTACATAACCATTATTATTATTGGTGTACAGGGTGTATAGGGGCCACTGTTCCGCGGAGAATTTCTGTTCAGTTTTTGTGGTTACAATAAATTATTCTTATCACAGTTAAAACTAATAAAACAATTGATTATTAAATTAATCGATTATAAGTTAAACAAAAACAAACGCTTTTTTTAGCTGCAGTGTGTAAAATAATTTTTCCCAACGAATATTTTCTTTGATCGTAACGTGATAATTGGTGGCCCGTATATTGTTTTGAGCAGTATATATTAATTTCGAAAATTCGGAAATTCTATCTGCATATAACTAAGTTTGGGCTAACTAAAAAATCCTAAGCGATACAACGTAGAAGTATACATGAATGTAGCAATAACATTAAAAAACTGTGTTGTTGTTTACTTGAAGATGGACGAGTAAATCTAATTTGGTAACGTCTGTAGCCGTCTAAGCTTGTTTATTTATCGAGCTATCAGCGTGTTTTGTCGCGATCTGAAGAGTTTGAAGGGTGATATAATCTTCAAGGGGCGTTTAGAAAAAAACACTGCTTGTCGGCTCTTGGGAGATTTGAAGGGCCAAGGGTAGCGCGACGTAGCAGTTTACAATGACCCTTAACGAGCCATAGGGTTGCCTCGATTTCGACGGTTATAAGGCGATTAAACAAAATTTACCGACAAATCGAAGTGTACCAATTATATATATACCAACACCTACTCATCTATACTATTATAAAGTTGTAGAAATAAAAAGTATGTACAATGAAGATATTTTTAATTAACCAAAATTAATACCGACAGCAAAAAAAGTGAAAATAACTGCATTATTCAGTTTATTCAATTTACTTAGAAATTTGTATAATCAATCAACATACATTTACTAATCTTATTTTATAAGCATAGCTTTAGTATTTTTGAAACTTTTAAGGTCAGTAGTGTAATTGCACCTATGGGTTCAAGTGTCATATCAAGATTTCGTAAATTCGGAACACTCGAAAACCACCCCCTACCCCCACCGCCTATAGTTTGCCTCTGTTTCTATTTAAAAAAAGAGCAAGAGTAGTTACAAAATGTTGCGTTTCTCTGATATCACCGAAATACGCGATTGCCCCTCAGATGCAATGTCCCCGGTTGACCTTACATGTCGAGTTTACAATGGATATTAAACGGCATATATTGTAATTAAGAGCATTTTACTCTATAGTTTGTATTTTTTTTATTTATATAGTTATTGTTAACTTAGCAAAATCGCCCTTAAAACAAAATGGCACTTATATGGTTGTCATTGTCTCTATTAAACATTGAATGTAATAAGGACTTTTATTTTGAACTCGTCAGTCATTCAGATGTAAAAAAGGCATTTAAATCAATTAATGTCAAAAAATCCAATGACCTATGGGGGGTCTCAGTCAAAATAACTCCTTTATTTAAATCAGGTAGTACCTCTGACCCCGCTAACTTTAGACCAATATCGTACTACCTATATTTAGTAAAATTTTTGAAAAGATAATTTTATATCTTTTGTTAAAACATTTTAATTTGAACAATTTGATACATAGTAAGCAATTTGGTTTTATCCAACGCCGGAGTTGAGCTCGTAAAACACATTTTCGATGCCTGGGAGGAATCGCGAGATGCTTTAGGTATCTTCTGTGATTTATCTAAGGCCTTCGATTGCGTAAATCATGAAACACTGATCAGGAAGCTACGGAGTTAAAGGATCAGCACTAAATTTATTAGAATCTTATTTAAATGATAGAATTCAAAGGGTTGACGTGAATGGAAAGCGATCACCGGGGTCATTAGTCTCTATAGGTGTGCCGCAGGGATCAATATTGGAACCTTCCCTGTTCCTTATCTACATAAACGACTTGCCACACCTCGTAAAGACCCACCATGATATAGTTCTGTTTGCAGATGATACTTCTCTAATTTTCAAAGTCGTACGAAATCAACGATCCTACAATGACTTAAACAATACTATTTGTGAAGTAGTAAATTGGTTTAATGTAAATAATTTCTTGTTGAATAAGAAAAATACTAAATGTGTAATGTTTGTCACGATTAACGTAGAACACGAGCAAGCAAGCGTTATTGTTAAAGGTGAGGAACTGAAACTAGTTAATAGTACAGTCTTTCTCGGTATAAAATTAGATTCTAAGCTCCAATGGAGTTCTGCAGCTTTTGCAGTAAGTAAGATTCGTCAATTAACAGACGTGATAACGGCTCGATTAGTGTATTTCAGTTATTTCCACAGTATTATGTCGTATGGCATCTTATTATGGGGCAGTGCTTCCGACATTAATACTATATTTGTTCGGCAGAAACGGGCTGTTCGTGCGATATATAGAAAAGTTTAAGGACGTTAATATACTGACAGTGCATTGTCAATACATTTATGAGAATATTATATATGTAAATAAAAATATTACCCACTTTTAGAGGAACTGTGATATACATAATATTAACACTAGAAATAAGCATAAGCTCGCAGTGCCTGCTACTAGGCTCCATAAAATAAGGAGTTCATTCATAGGTAACTGTGTGAGGTTTTATAATAAACTTCCTAGCAGCATAAGTGAGATGTCTATTGGTAACTTCAAAAATATTGTGAAACAAAAATTAATTTCTAAAGCTTATTATATCACACAAGACTACATGAATGATAAAGCTACGTGAGATTAATTTTAATTATAGCGTCATGTAGGTATATGTATAATTATTTTAACGAATATCTATTGAGGTATTATTATTATGTTATTTTAATCTTAATTGTTTTATATACTCGGACATTTAGATATATTTTTTTCTTTTTTAATGATAATCCAATTGGGATTTATCTTATTAATTATTTAAATTTTTCAAATTATGATTTTATCAATAATATTATACCTAAGTTTAATGATATGATAAGGTTATTCTGGGTTTTCTCTAATCCTTGCAACAATTGTTGGATCATATTGTATTTCTCCCAGCAAAAACTTCTCTAATGTACTGTACCTGACAATTCGAAAGTGCTTGCACCTAGGCCTAGTTGAATAAAGCATTATTTGATTGATTGATAGTGCTTTTTTATTTCCTACAAATTATTTTTAAATTTTATTCAAGATATTTTTGCATAAAAAACAATACATGTTTTTATTAATAAATAAATTGTGATAGGTACTTAATATAAGCACGCGATTTTAACATTTTGTCTATTTTTGTTTCCAAATAAACATTTAATTAACCAACATATCACACCTTACTAACATTTTAAACTGACATTTTTATTTAAACCTAGTATTTGCCGGGAAATATCTCATCCACTTATGTCTCTAGTTTCATCAAAATAATTGAAATAAAACGATTTAAACGGATTACAAGTATAATCCGTTTAAATTATTTTATTGAAATTGGTGATAAATAATCGTGGAAGCAGAAGAAATATCATTTCATCTAACTCGTTCGACGTTATTGAGTAAGAAACATCTAAACATTCAATTACCCAAATGTATATCGTCAAGGTTTGGTACAAATACTGCTATAGCTTAGGTTCCATAGCAGTATTTGTATAACTATAATTTGAATTTAATCTCAATTTAACTGCTAAGTACTATCCCCTACAATTTTGTATTTAAAAAAATGTCTTCACTATAGAGGGCCATCCACATATCACGTTACAACGATCGGGAGAAGAGGGGTTTTGCGTAACGGACTACAAGTTACAGAGATATCAAAAAAAATACAAATCGACGCAAATCTTCCCAACAATGGGTCCCGACTGCTTAAAATCCCATTGTTGGGAAGATTTGCGTCGATCTAAATTTTTTATGGGTCCAAACCGATCATAAATCATGAAACATTTCCATTATAACTAAACAAATTTCTAGGGTACTGGACTTGCTTTTTTTTTGTTTTTTTACGCAGTCGGGTATTCTTTTTTTTAATGATTTTTTTTATATTCTTTTTAGTTAAAATTATATATTTTTATGGGGATTATTGAAAAGCTTGCACAGATTTATTACAATTAAATGATTTTTTTTTCTTTTTCACAATATGGTGTCTCATTTTCGTCATTTTGAGTTTTCATTATTTTTATGTCTTGAGTTGACATTCGGACAATTAAGACGAATCGATTGATCTAAGAATCATCAAAATCGGTCCACGCGTTTGTATGTTTGTTCCTATCTGGCAGTCTAGAGACTAATCTCTAGAATTTGTATATACAAAAACACACTTATCAAGCATAAAAAATATTAATATCAAATTCTAAGTAGTTTTTTATGCATTATAAAGTTTAGTGATTTCTATAGGTAGCGTCCCACTTTATCGATTTACTAAACTTTAGTGCTTGTTCAGTGAAATGTATGTATTTGGTATATTTATCCCATTTTATGCATGAGATAAAGGTTTGTTTTTGTTAATCTAATAGTCATTGATACTAATGTCTTTTGCTTGATCTTTTTTTACGGAATTTGAACGGAATTTATTTCCGACTCAAGTTTAGTGTCCCACTTTGACGGTTTCGTGCGTATGGACATACGCTAAAAAATTACTATAAGTATTAAATCAGCTTTTAAAACATAGGTGTAATGTTTTTCGTGTTAGTATTTATATAAATGGTATTTTATATCTATCGGTTAATTTTTTTTTTAATAATACTGTTTTTTATTTAGCGGAATGATCGATAAAAAAGTCCATTATCAATGGTTACCCATCCCTATTATTCATATTTAGTATTTTTCACTTCTCCTGCTCAAAAAATACGTCATATTAGCTTCACGAAGCGAGACTAAAATAGTACTTTTAGCCTCTAGGGTTTAAAAGAAAGCTATATAATCCCATACAAATTTCAATAACACTGAAAAAAAAAGTTGCGTCCAGCTACATACTTCTTACGTGCTCCTTACAAATAATTAAAAACAATCAAAAACAAACCAACCTGATCAAATTGGCCAAACTTTCTGGTAGAATTGCTCAAACTGTACCTACTTTTAATTTTTCATGAAATATACAATTTTAATGTTAAGTCTTATTTATTTTCTCGCAGTCGAAGTGAAAAGCAGAGTGATAACACGTGGCTAAAATCCATTTATATGACACCTATATATATTTGTCCTCGCTCACTTTGTGAGCTCGTCCAAATAATCACTTTGTGTCATAATTGCTTACTTGTCAAACAATCTACTATTTTTTATTCGTATTTTTTTATACTGTACTTTATAGTTCATGTTTTATTAACTTTATGGCATAATAACTAACTAAAGGGATCCATAGAATTATTTTTGTCTTTTTTAGCATGAGAATACATTTATTAAGACGACTTTAATGATGAATCTGCATGTCGTGTTATAAATATAGAAAATAAACAAATATTCAAGATTGACATATTTTTGTTCTGTTTTTATGTTCAAGCCTCCGTAACATTCAAACTACTTAGGTTACATACACGATTTTATCTAATTTAATATCCTTAAAGTATGCCAATTCATTTGATACTAACCACTCCATAACTTCAAAGTACAAGTGTGTTTTTTGCGGTCCCAAACTTTAGCCAACGTTTTCTCAATTGTCGCTTTTTCACTTATGCAAGTCTGAAGATTTAAAAAAAATAATTATAGCACTTAGAGACATAATTTTTCCCCCGAAAGTTTGTTTTATTACAAACTACTCATAACTCTATATCGACAAAGTAGATTTTTTTCCCTAAAACAGGCACAAATATGATATCGACGATTTTTTTAGGTATTCGACAAAGTGGGACGCTGGGCACTAAACTTTGAGGCATTAAAAAGGTGCTTAAACTGGACATTTATGGGTCGACATCAAAATCATAGGTTCATTACAGTATGTTCTATCAGTTTTCATTGAAAGTCGATTTAAAGTAGGTTTTGTCATATTTCACTAAAATGCCCGTAAATCCGTAACTAGAATCAACAAAGTGGGACGTTTTACTAAACTCACTCACAAATATTCATCTGTTTCCGCCGTTATTACTCATTTAAATAAAACTATTTAACGGATTATATTGCGTATATTATCCCATTTGAGTTTCCTTAGAGGAAAATATATCTTTTCTCAGTCAACCAGTCACCATGGAAAGCGGAATAGCTTCCGAAACGTCGGGAACTCAAATGTGATAAAATATACGCCATATAATCCGTTAAATTGTTTTATTTAAACAAATCCTTAAAATGTAATCCTTTTTTACCCAATATATAAATTTTTATAAAGCTTTTTGCGATCAATGCCAATTAGGGTGGCCAATATTGTTTAACTTATTGGAACAAATCAAAAGAAGTAATATTGAATCACAAATTTATCGACAACCCTACACGAGTAAAGGTTAATAGCGCTGAAAGCAATCCCAGCAGAGAAAAATGGTTCGCGGATAAAATGCTGGAGGGTTCTCGAGACCAACATGTATTTGAGCACGTCCGAACCGACCGCTCTCCAGCCAACTCGCGGCATCCGATTCAATACTTCTACTACACACTTATGTGTTGACTGCTACTAATTGACTAACTATTATTAGAATGTACCCGAATCTTCGTCAGCGGAGGAAATAAATCATAACCGTCTTTTTAGTTTTCCGTACCTCAAAAGGAAAAACCGGACTCTCCGGGATAGGATCACTTTGTTGTACGTCTGTCCGTCTGACCGTCCGTCCGTCCCTATGTCTGTCTTTCTGTCTGTGTGATACACATTTCTCAAGAACGCGTGGAGGTATCAACATGAAATTAATATCAAATACTTATCGGTCCCTGTAAAACAAACAAGCTTCTAAGTCAACGCCATCCAAAGATGCAGTACTTACATAAAAAAAACCGGCCAAGTGCGAGTCGGACTCGCGCACCGAGGGTTCCGTACAAATTTTTACTTACCCTAACTTTTATTACCCGGTACCGGTTGAGTTAAGTTTGCACCTGATATCTAGAGCACTGCATACAAATCAGGTACAAACTTAACGTAACCGGGACGTTCAAATAGGTTTTTTGCAAATTAAAAAGAAATTAGCTAGTTAGAGACATGGCTATAATTTTCGTGTAATATTTATGTTTATTAATACAAATAGTGAAAAATTCAAAATTTTCGATGGGTAAACTTTGGAGATAAAGGGGTTTGTTTTTTTTCACATTTTCCTTACTAAAACAAAAACGAATCACAATAAAAATAAATAAAATATTCAAAAATGTGCAGGTTAAGCCCTTTCATATGATACCCCATTTGACCCAGTAGCTAGACTTTTAATTTTTACCTCTCTGCGAATAGCGAGTACAATCTATCCGTAGTCGGTGACAGCTGACACGTCGAAAACGAGTTTCATGTTGGAACTCAAATGTCGCATTTATTAAAAGCGGAATATTCATGCTGTACGGCGGATTTACACCAAAAACTGAAGGACTATTCTTCTTGTGCGTTGTGTCTATTAATTCCGCTTTTAATACTTTCTTCATATTTTTTCATATATCTTTAAAGGTTATAAGAAAATGGGTCCCTTGGTTTTGGATTAACAAAATATGTATCGATATAATACAATATTACTACTTGGAAATTTGAAATTGTACGTAATAAAACTTTAAATTGTACGTATTTTAAGAGTACATAAATAATACACTTGAGTTCAATGTCGGCGTGCTTTGTTCGTAAATTATATAATTATGGTTGGCAATTTCATCCAATTGATAGACGTAATCAGCAAATATTAACTTACAGAGCATGATGAAATTCGGCATTAATCCAACAAGCGAAGGAATAACCTGAAAGATACACCCACACATTATTGAAAGGTTGATACCTACGCATTAATATTAATGTGCTTATTAGCATTTCAATATAGCTAATGGAAGTTTTTTTTTATTTTCAAAGCAGAAACTTAAAAGGCAAAACAGGGTCAACAACATTTCATCAATATCGTTGGAGCGTTTCCAGGAAACAACTTACACGTAAATGTACATACGCGTATGTATAAAAATAATTTATATAAATGAGAAGTACGATGTTCCTTATGGAAACAAATAATTTATACATATATATTGTTATATAGAGAGTAGTTATTGCCTTGTGCCGTTTCTTAACGTATTCTCCGTTACTACGTGACACGCATTAGTATGGTTGCCTGCAGAGGTCACCTATATGACTACATAAAAGTATACAATATATATATATATATATAACGCCTAATTACATAAAAGACGTATCTAATATTCACTACAATTAAACACTATAATATAATAGCGTTACTTTTTGGAAAAAGTATCGTATAATGCCCACCTTGTAACAAAACTCGTGGAAATCCGTTTTGTCTTCGTTGGGTGATTAGGACGAAGATACATGATAAATAGATCCAATGACACTCGATATTTTTAATTGTTTATATTGCATGATAAATAGACGATATAGAGGTAGTTACTCAGAAGATCTCAATTGGAACTTCGTATCGTCCCGACTCTGTCAATCTAGTGTTAAACTGTATCTGAGTAAGTGGACGCCGTTATACGAACTTGGAATTTCGAACATCGCAGTAGCCCCTCAAATCCTCCTCTTACTTGCTGGAGACGCATGGCTGCATTATCTATCGTACCTAGTATCTGTCACAGATGTAAATAGTTTAAACTAGTTTTTCTGATTATTTTAGATAGGCTGTGGGATCATGCGGCGGCGGGGCACAATTTTTAACGCTTATTCTAGCTTTAATCTTATATTTATAGCTAGTTAGTGTTAATGTATGTTTACAAATTAGATTAAGAGTTTATTTATTCTTACTTACTTTTTTTAATTTTATATGTGTCATTAATACATACATTCCATGATTTGTTATATAAGCTGAAAGTTGCCCATATTTATTTATTTTTAAATATGTATTACTCGTATTAAATAAGAAGTAAACAATAGTTATAAATTAACAAGTAACAAGTGAACCGATAAAAATACAGATAATTTTCTAGCGAGTCAACCGATTTTCATGAACCAATGACGCTAAAAACAATGTCGTAAAATCAGCTTTATATACTCGTAGGTATGCTACGCCATGGTATCGTAGCACTTTCAAGAGCTACGATGCCATGCCACAGACAGACATATATACGCAAACACTCAGATACACAAATATACAAACACTCAAATACATACGTCAAAATTATAATACCCCTGGTTTTTTTTTCAATTCTATTAAAAATAGAACAATAACACCAAAACTAGACGGAACACCAAAACTAGACCGCATTCAACGAAGAGCGACTCGTATCGTCGGTTGCCAGCGTATTTCAGATCAGCTTGACTCCTTGACTCTGCGTAGAGATGTAGCCTCGCTCTGCATATTCTATCGCATGTAAAACGGGGAGTGCTCCGAGGAATTGTTCGGGTTGATCCCAGCTGCATCTTTCCGCCATCGTCCTACGTGACAACATTTCCACCCTCACCACTTAGATGGTTGGCAGTCCACAACTGTGCGTTTTTCTATAAATTTCCTGCCTCGCACGACTGAACTGTGGAATAAATTGCCGCTTGCAGTATTTCCGGACCGATGCGACCTTCAAGACTTCAAGAAAAGAGCTTACTCCCACCTGTAAGGCCGGCAACGCACTTGTGACTCCTCCGATGATGCAAGTGTCTTTGGGCGACGGTGATCGCTTACCATCAGGCGACCCGCCTGTTCGTTTTCCTCCTATGTCATAAAAAAAGGAAAGAAATGACCTATGACGACGTCCATGAAGCCAATAATAGAGAAATGGTCATCATACAAATAAGTAAAGAATAAATTCAAATTTACAATAAGGTCGAAATTACTCTACTTACAAGAGCCTAGTAGAGCTCTTAAATAGTTACGATTATATTACGATGGAAACCGAAATGTCAAATCTCTTTACGAACATGAACCATACAATTTTAACTTACACGATGTTCAATCATTATCACACACAACAAAATGGGCGTTAATCGCGTATAAATATGAATTATTTAATTACCTGGCTTTATGAAATTCTAATACGTTTCGGACGTCGCGTTAGGTCCTTGATATCCTTCCTTCGGAAATATGGACGTATCCTGACGTCTGAAACGCGATCAACAGGGCGATTTGTTATGTTGTGAAAATAATAATAATTTATAACAATTGTAAAAGTGTAAGGTACCTAGTACTTAGTTATAAACATAAAGTGTAAAAAGTAAGTGATACAATAGAAGTAGGCAAGCACTTCATCACAGCGGCACTTGGTTTCAAATAAAGAAACATTTTATCATCAACATCATCGGTTTACTCTTGAATTATCGACAAACTTTTTAGCGAATACCGGTTCAAACTCAACATAACGTTTCATGTACATAATTTCATTTCATCGACTGTTAATTGCATCGAGTATTTTTAAGTCACTGTTTTTTAATTAGTGATAATATTATTACGTAGATGGTTTATTTTACAGAACTTTATTAAATACTTTTTTAATTCTTGTAAGAAGAAAATCGGTATTATGTTATTCTGTTACTTGAATATTCATAGTAATGTATTTTCGAGCTAATAATAATCCTTGGTAAGTTGTTCTAATAATTATAAAAATTGTAATGAATAGTCGACGTAATCATATTACTTGACAATAAAATATGAGAACTGAATATTCTATTAATCGTTTTCGATGAAAAGTTTGTCTATAAAAGAAGGGGATACCAGCATCATCTTTTCAGCCATAGGACATCCACTGCTGGACACAGGCGTCCGCGTCCTTAATAGGATAAAGGCGACCCGCATCAGCCGAGTACAACATTTCATTACCTTTAAATTCTGCATACAATCCGTAATTAAAATTACCCGTAATTAACAATTGAGTTAATTAATTATATTTTAAGCGAAATTCGAAAATTTTCCAATAGCACTGAAGTTGCACCTAGCGCGACTGCGCAGGGCGCCCCAAGGCACCCACTGCCGCCCAGCCAGTTTTTGATCAGATATGACGGGCGATACACTGGCATCACGGGGTTGAACGCCAGCAAGAGGGCGGCCGCGGCAGCGGCGGCGCCACGCCGATCGTCAGTTTCGCGTTCATTACATTCAATTATTATTGCAAAACCTCTTCTACCACAATGCAATAAAATTAATGCTATTAGGATGTTTTGTGTTGTGACAAGGCTATTTTAAGTTTCTAGCATAAAAAGTGAAAGTGGCCCTTATCCGTGAGTGTCGTCTTTTGTTTTCGTGGACCCTCGTTCCATGCACAGATGTGTGTAAAATTATAAAAATGTCTAGCAAACTAAAAGCGGCCTCAAAACATTCTCATTGAGTGTACTAATTACTACTACTACTAGCTCACATATCAAAATGTCCATAAATAAGGAATTTGTAAACATTCAATCATTGCATTCTTCAATCAGAATTGATGAATAGAAGTGTATAAGTGTACCTGTTTCTTTGAGCATCATGATGACGCATGGTTTGGTCTATTGCAGGTCGCTGCCGAAGCTGTGCAGCCAAGAGGAGGAGGCGGGGAGGCCGCCGCAAGGAGGAGTGGTGACGTTCGAGCCAATACAACACGACCACGATTTTTGCGAGCGGGTTGTGATCAACGTGAGTGCTTACTTTACTGATCTATCCCAAATTCGAAACAATGTGGTCCTGGTGTCTCCTTTACTATTATATCTTATTCAAGACCCAATAACTTTCGATCATAGTTTTACAAGGGGCATCTTAATTGGATGTACCCATAACACCTTTTATTTTAAATGATTTCAGAAAAATGCCTGTCCGAAAAACTAAGTTTGTCATGCCATGATTTTGTGGTTCACCTAATACTTTGATGAGTTCAAGCTCCCCTGGTGTAAAATTATAGTGAAATTCTGAAAACTAGTAGAAATTAATATTAAACAAATCGGTAAATTCTGTAAAAGTTACTAGTGTTTACTTACTTGGGTGATCTTAAGATATTAATTGGTCACGGCTTTTCCCTTCCAATACAATTACGAATATTAAAAAATGTGTGTGTATATTTTCTCATTTTCGTCAGATTGATTTCTTTGGCCGCTACCCAACTTCGCCATCAGATCAGTCCAATAATTGTAAAATATTAAGTCGTAAAAGTGAGTGAAACGAAATTCAACTCTCTACCCAAGATTTTGCTTCTCGTTATTCCGTATGGATCAATATCTTAATCTTCGTTGACCGAATACAAATTTGTAAATTCAAAATGCAAGTTTGGTAGTTCATTTTTAGGGTTCCGTAGCCAAAATGGTAAAAACGAAACCCTTATAGTTTCATCATACGTCCGTCCGTCCGTCCGTCCGTATGTCACGGGCATTTTACTCAAAAACTAATACATATAGTATAGTGATGAAATTTGGAGCATAGGTGTCTTGTGTAGGCAGATACTTAGTTTGATAGTTAAATAATAAAAAAATATATTTCTAGGGGCGGGCAAACCATACATGTAACCGAAACATATCAAAACTTATAAAAGTAAATTTAAATTCAAATAGTTTATTCTGTAAGTAGGCCACAAGGGCAATTTCTACGGACCTGAATCGAAATCTACCGGCATTTCACATGATTACAAGTGGAATGTGCCCGCAACTTCGTTCGTGAACTAAAAAGTCATTACCCTCCTTTTTGCTTCGGCGTAGTCGGGTACAAAGAATCCCTATGACCATCTCTGAATGCCCATAGCTTCGCATGTACCGGAAATTGTTAATCTGTTCAGCCGTTTTGGCGTGAAGAGGCCACAAAGACACATATACAGACATAGAAAAAGTATCATTTATTTTAAAAATATCTTAAATTTACAGATATTTCATTTTTACAACTTTATAATAATATCAATTCTTTAAGTAATAGATAAGAACAAGAATAAACACGTAATTTTTTTTGAAAACAATAATTTATACCCGTTTTACCCATTTGGTTATGAGGAGTGAATTTTCCTTTTACAAAATAGTGCGAAAGAAGTTTATTAATGTTTTCGTCATCAATCACGCTCTATTATAATTATATTTATTATTTGTTTGTGTGACAAACATACACGTGAATGGTTGAAAGAAACATTGTGTAATGTATTGTCACTGATGTGAGAGACTAAAGTAATTTGAATCTTGTGCCGTTGAATCACTCGCTACGCTCATGATTTAACATTGGCACTTAGAGCAAGAAACAACTTTGGTCTCTTATTTATTAGTTGGTCTCCTCATTGTACATTTTTATGTATTTGTTGGAGTTTTTAGTTATATTATCAGTATTTTTGTTAAGAGTTGACCTAACGTCACTTCGCTCCGCTGAAGCCGCGTACCCAGTGCACTTGTATTTCCTCTCGGCATTTAGAAGAAAATCGCCGGAAACTTAAATTCGCCTACGGATCTTGTTTGTTTTTTGTCTCGCAAATGTATTCTGAGGAAGGTAGATATCCATTAATTGCTGGAGTATATACTTGGCTTATTTATTCGATCAAGTACGACTTACTTCATAAAATAAATTACAATATAAATAACATTTTAGTCAATCTACACGAATATAAATTATGATCATCAAATACATAGAAATAATAAAATAAAACCATGATATTGATAGCTTTACATAATGGGAATGTCACAGATGAAAAAGGTACATGTCATTATCTATTAATTATTTATGATAGACTTGATTTTACGATCGCGGGTATAGGATAGAGTTAAAACACCTTGACAGTTCCACGTTAGTTTATTCACGACTTACAGTAGCAGGGATTCACTGTTAAACGCGTCCCGGTACCGATACTAGACTTCGCACCGTGTATAGCACTGACTGAGTCACTGACACTGACCACTTTTTAGTTCACTTTCACTACTTCACTTCACTTTTAACTTCCTCTTCATTCCACTTGTGTCTCCTTCACTTGCCACTTTAAGACTACCGTCTGCTCCACCGTCGTCGTCTTTTATACTCGTGAATTTCGCTCGTCTTTTGTTACTTTTTATCGTCATATTTTCGTTATTCTGCTGTTTTGAGTAGCGTCATCTTTCTTGTAAATTGGGCTGTGTCGAAGGTTCTAGCATATTCCGAACCCATACATTTGTCCTTTAAACTTCTATGTCCCGGAATGTTTTTTTCTTCAAACTTTCTAGAAACTTTAGTCTCACTTACTAAAATCTAAACATCCGAAGAAAACTTGCAAAAAGCTCGCCTATGCTGGGGGGAAATTAAGAACCAGCGACCTCACGATCATTAAGCCACTGTCTTATGACAGGGCCAACCGGTTCTTAATTTCTAAGTCTCGAATAACTGATACAAATTTAGTAAACACTACTCGACGATTGATAACGCTACTGTCTACATAAAAATGTCAATATCACCTACATGGGATCGTCAGAAAAATACTAAAACGAAATAAAACAATACTAAATATACACAATTTATATACCCATATATTCCTTCACGGAATATAATGGATTTTTCAATAAAAAGTTTCTTAATTGTCGTTTAAATGTTTCGTCAGATGGTTCAGTTCGCAGTTCGGCGGGTAGACGTTCGTAGTAGGTGGAGCCGATAACACGCGCTTAGGTTCGCAGAATAAAATTTATTGCATCCTCGTAAGTTTCTAATAATCAAGTTCAAAACAAACTTATAATATAATCGTCGATGAAATCATATGAAAAGTATGTGCTGAAAATGTTATGTTAACCCCAGTAAAATCCGGCTTACTTTTGAATATATTATAAGTCATGTAAACTATGCATTGTGATTATTAAAGAGCAATAAGCTCTTTTGATGCGACGTTGCCACGTATATTGCTAAGTTCTGCGTCGCTATTGTTAGACATCAAAGTGATAGCTATCGCTTATTAGAGTCATCCATTTTTGAAAAATAATCGTTACCATTTTATTAAAAGAGATAATTTTAATAGAAAACCGAAAATAATCATAATTTTTACAAACAAAAATGGACTAAACGATTTTTACTATTATTTTCGTTTGACTTTTACTTTGGTTCATATAACATGTTTACTTCTAATGAACTCAGGAATGCGTGAATAAAATGTATCGGATTCCTCGCGGGCACATTGTATAGGAATAAAAATCATAATGATCATATTAAACACTACTTTTTTATTTGCATTATTTCAATATCTTCATTACTTAATTACACCTATTATGTATATTTTATATAATACAGCAAGGTGACAGCCATCGACAGACAACGCTCAGCCTAAACCGGTCAAGGTAGGAACATGACATTTGAAGCATGCGTTCCTTTACTTTTTTTATATCCTACCACTAAGAGGCTAAAATGGAGAATTTAAATTTATAAGAAAATATGTCACTTTGTAATGCAAAGTCAACCTGTACGCGGATAAAGTCGCGGGCAAAAGCTAGTAGTTCCTCGCTTTATTTTTCTCGTGCGTTTAAATTTTAGTTGTTTGTATAAAAACTGTTAATTCTCATTAGTCATTCATTACTCAGATATCGGAATATTAAGAGCGGAATGTAGAGAATTCCTGATAAACTCGCTTATCGATGCTTTTCCTTTATATGATCGCTTTCAGCTTTGTATGTATGCGTGTATTTTTTTGGAGACCACGTCAAATTAGGTTACACTGACTGTATATTTTGTTGGTAGATATACACTGAAGAAAATCTCGATTGTAAATGACGTTTCAAAAGTCGTTTAAAAGAAGGAAGAAAATAATTTAAACATATTTTGTTTCATTTTGATATTCTCAATGAAATTATACTTTAACTTTATATTCACAAATTGAAAGGTCCTGGTGATAATGGTTCCGTCGAATTGATTTGAGGTAGAAGAAACGTAGGCACCGGATCTCTTTAATAAAATAATGTATCACAGCCGTGTTTGGGCTTGTATGAATTGTCACGAGATATAAATTTGAGTAAGGATTAACTAAAAAAGTGTGAATAAATTAACTTTTTAACAAAACATTACACTGTTTCAAAAAAGAAAACACGAAAATGTAGAAACATACTGAATAATTTCGTTTCTGCAATTAACTGCAAGTAGCGGTTTATCTACCAAAGTTACAGCACAAAAGAAGCATAGCACAAGTATCTCGATCCGTTTGAATTTTAAATTCGGAAATTAGTATTATTGATGTTTGATTCGAAAATGAACAAAGCCAGACACAGTCAAAGTACTTATATGCTAGTCGGAGAGTGACATAGCCTTAGTGGACCTTTTTCAAAAAAGACACAATTTCCAAACGATACGCATTGTAAAACACGCGGACGCAGCCATGAGAAATTAATACTTATGGTACCCGTATTTTACTGAGGTATTATGCCGGAAAACAAGCCTAAGCACCATAATAACTCTTGCTAACTAGCCTTAACTGAAACGTCCGTATTACACGTGTTGAGTGGTACAATTATAGTATTACAATTATCTCTCTATCTATACTATTAAAACGTTTTAAAATTGATATTTCTGTACATACTATGAATGTATAAAAAAAATTAAACGGACTCATTGAAATTCACTGAATCGAGAAATATTTGAAATGCGACGATGAGACAAATCATGGTACTTGGAAAAAAACTCGTATCTCGTTTTACTGTAAATGAAAATGCTTTAAGTGTATAATGTCTACTTAAGTCCTTTTTCCTGAAGTTGTTTAGAGATGCAAGCTTCGACGAAATAATAAGGTAATTTTCGCATACAAAGGCGATATTAATGGTAAAAAATTAGTGATAAAAAAAGAAGATTCAGATGAATTGAGAATCTCTTCCTTTTTTAGGAGTCTCTTAAAAAGTGCTTCATATACGCAGTAGGAAAAATGAATTATTTATTTTATTATAGAACTGTAATAGACCTGTTTCGAATAAAAAGTATCTGTGGATGCCCAGCTCCACGTGAACCAAAAATAGTTGAAATCTGTCTAGCCTTTTAAAGGTGCGTCCACATTTGTATCATTTGCCCGTATCAGATCACCGTCGCGTGGCATGATCGCGTGTCACGATCACGCGTTTGGACGTTGCGCCGATCGGATCGCTCGAAATCCATTTTGCTACGCGTATCACACAGTTATATCGGAAGAGTGCGGCATAATCGGCGCGCCGACAGTAAGCGTCCAAGCAGCGCGATACGCAGTCATGCCACGGCACGGTGATCGGATACGAGCAAATGATACAAGTGTGGACGCACCTTAATGGGTTGATGTCGTAAAGATACTCGTATATACAAACACCAAACAAACTGATATATTATTCCATTCAATAACCTTCACATAGTCCGTTTCTTTTCTTTTTTAATCTCCCACGTACAGACTTTAAAATTAATAATTTTGTAAAAGATAAATTATTATGTAAAGTCGTAAACTTATTCATTTTCTCATATGCTAAGTAATTAATGTTGGCATCATAGAGCATAGAGGCAAGGTGGACAAACTAATGTAGGAAAACAGATGAAAAAGTGTCCCGTGGAAAGCAGTAAATAATAGTTCCAAATCCGTCCAGAATGGCGCTAGTGTAACCGTTGCTTGTCAGTTCTGATGGTTATGTCATCTTCTGACAGCGTATTGTTTTGCCGTTATGATGTATCACATCATGCCGGCTCGTGCTACAAGTCACGTGATACACAGATTGAAAATATCGACTTTTAATTTTCATTCATTGAAACAATCATCTATGTTTATGACTCAAAATCAGAATATATATCCCACATAAAATTTTCATTTTATTGAAATTTCATTATTTACTAGCTTCTGCCCACGACTTCGTCCGCCTTAAATTTGTTTATCACTGATCAGGGTATTTTACCGGGATAAAAAGTAGCCTATGTCCTTCCCCGGGACTCAAACTATCTCCATACCAAATTTCATCAAAATCGGTTCAGTGGTTTAAGCGTGAAGAGGTAACAGACAGACAGACAGACAGACAGGCAGACAGACAGACAGACACACTTTCTCATTTATAATATTAGTATGGATATGGATATATGGATTGTTCACTGCCCAAAGTACCATATTATGGTCAATAAAAAGTAAAGTTGGTAATTTGAATTTTAATTTTTTTGTTATTTAGAATAAAATGTACTAGTTAAAAAATATGAATATTATAAATACGTCATAAAATACAACAACATCTTTATCATCAATAAATATAAATATAATATATCATAAGTAAATTGGTGGTATAACGATAAGATGGTACAAATTACTATGTCTTTGATTTTTGAGAGACCATCACTGCCATCCTGGCTACGTATTAAATTAAATTAAATTTTAGGAGAACACCCAAATAATCAGAAGTTATTATTCGAAATTAGCTTTTTTCCGATTGTTGCAATTCCGAATTTTATATTTCCTTTGTTTTAAGATATCGATTATTGCAAAGAACGGAGTTTAGTTTACCGAATATAAAAGATCTGATTTTTTACATTCCGATGTTTATAGCCCCGAAGAATCAAAAGTTCGATGTTTTTCTTTTTACCCTGAAAAATAATAATCGGAATTTTTACTATCCGAAATGTCATTGCTAATTCGGAATTTAGACATTCGGAAATTTAAAGTTGACCATGTATATATTCAAAATGCTTGCTTGCATTAGGTACACAATTGAGAAAATAGAATATGGGCCAAAAACCGAAAACTGTATGTTAGGTTATTCTCATGTTTCGGACTTTTGTTTACTCGGATTTATTATTTGTTGGTATAGTGATATTCCGAATTTTGGAATTCAGGATTGTAGTATTCGAAATTCGTACTTTTCATATTTCGAATTATTATTCAGTCGGACTTCTTATTGTTCGGTGTATTGAAATTCGGAATTAGGAAATCGGAAATATAAGCACTAACATTTTAAAATTTCGGATTTATAAAAATCTAATTTATGTTATGTCGGAATTGTCATATTCGGAATTTTGATCCATTCAGTATTATAAGAATCGGTATTATTAAATTCGTGATTCTGAAAAGCGGAATAAAAATTTTCGTATTTATGTAGTGAACCCATTACCCAACCCTGGCGGCTTGGTCCATCTGATTCACATACTTATTTAATGATCCTAACCGTGATGTACTATTATGCCTACAATTTACTTTTCACGTTTTTTACTGTTTCGCTATTGTTATACATCTTACATCAGAAGTAGCTATCAATAGGCATAAAGCCTTTTCAGGGCACAGCGGGCATGTTTGAGTTTGACCATTATCTCTAGACGTTTATATGTGTTAGTGTTCATATTTGGAAAGCATTCCTATTGAAGCTTGATAATACCCGATATTTCGAATAGTCATAGGTAAATCTCGTTCAATGCAATTTCCGTTGTACGAATTGCGTATTGACTTAAGAAATATCATGCTACTACGAGTATAAGCCCAATAAATACTGTTTTTTATTTCAAGATGTTTAAGTTAGTACTTAAAATCTTCTGGCTGGCATAACATGCTGCATACATAATTTTATTAGGTTCTTCCATTGATTCTAATGTGTTTAACACGCTGAACGCCACACTGCCGGTGCCGGACGCCGGTGGGCGAATAGAAAACTGCCTGTTGGGCCAGGGAAAAAACCTGAATCCTGTCAAAGTTCATGTTTTCGGATTATGTTACTTAAGTAACTGACGAGAATAATGATATATTGTACCCCTATTTAAATACTCTGGGTTTTTTACGCCAGGAATAGGTAAATCCGTGAAATGGCACACTGGTGGGCCGCGTGGGCTCCGCGGAAGGAAACATGGCATTCAATCCGCGGAGGCCGCGGGAGGGACGCATGGTGCGGCCCACGCCGCTACCTTTATCCAATCCCGCAAAAACAGGATAAATTGGCGATTTTTTATTCACAAATATTATGAAAATAGCAATGAATAAACCGATTTGCCGTTTTTTATATAGCTTAAAGTATAGAATTTATACAAAACTGCCCTAGGATTTGCGACGTATACATATATTTTTTTAACAATCTCTGCTGTGAGTGGTTGGCACTAGATAGTTCGTTTAAAAAATCAGTGAAATATAATAATAGGGACAAGCAAGACAGTAAGGACGAGCCGCAGACGCTTTTAATAATAACATCGCATAAGTTTTTCATTATTATCTTTATACCTAAATTTTTGACGTCATTAACTATTTGTAAAGTATCCAGGAACGTAGCTACCAGGCTGAATTGCAATTAAGAACTTTTCCCCGTGGACGCAAACTCATAATGTCGAGAAAAAATATGCACTCCTCACTTGTCGTCTCTAATTATGGACTTATGGGCTCGTTTTACTTAGAATCGGAGTACTATCGATTTCACGAATTAAAAAAACCCAAAAATGTATCATTATTTTTGTGTTGTGAAATGTTCATACATTTTTTTTTTTTTTTTGTAATTATCAAAATCCATAGTAAGTCTTGGTTCTGAGCAAAATGAACCCAAAAAGTCGATAATGTGAGATTTTTTTATTTTATTGTTATTTATACCAGCTGTATACAACACATGCTCTGTAAACAGGTTTCAAATTGACTAAATAGTAAGTGTTACTGTTTAATGTTTTATAAACAACGCATTTTTTGTAAGGTGTGATAGCTCACGCGTTATGGTCCAAGAGTTAGAGAGAAGTGCAACTGAAGTGGTTATACTCGTACCTTCTGAAAATCCTTTTTTTACAGCTTTAGAAGCATACACATGATTTACCTTTCACAGTAAATTACTATTTAATTACTTAATTTTTTACCTTTATTTAATAATTTTATTTTGTTACATCAATATTGAATTTAGTAAGATAATATCCGTGCATGGCGTGAAGAACTTGATAAGTCGAAATACACATTTAAATAAATTTGAACTTAGGACATGAGTCTTCTGATTTAATTTTGTACAGACTTTACCGACGACTTATCAAGTTCCTCACGCCATGCACGGATATTCTCCTTCATTAGTATCAAGGTGAAGAAAATCGTGAATAAATTCTAAGTCTTTTGCCATACGCAAGAAACAAGCTGACTGGGTTGTAGGTACTACAGGGCCACGCACTTATATATAATATGTGACGCAGAGCACTTTATTCACGTCTTTGCATGATTTCTGCGTTGTGGCCTGTAAAAAATGTTAGAATCGAAGATGAGGCCCGTGGCCTGAATGGTGCAATACACGATCGCTCACCGATTTCCCCCGTGGCCCCAACGGAACATCCACATTTTGAGTGGCATGTAACTTGTTATGAAGCGGTACGAAATATATATATTATTATTTTCCTTGATTAGCCTTGATGTTTTTTTCGATAAAATTCACTTCCCTCTAATTGAAATATATTTACTACATTAAAAAACCTTCCACACTCCCTTATTACGTCTTTTTGTACACTCCATTTGCTCGAAACAAAAGTCCAAAGACTCAAAAGTAAACAAACAAAAAGCTGCTCAAAATATTTAATCTGCACTTTTTGATCATATTATACATTCACATAACTACGTACTTTATTATACTCAAATTATACTGAAGATAAAAGGGAATCAATGTAAATTTAATATTCACAGGCTGTATCTATAACGATAGTAATACACGGGCTGGTTTACATTATTCATCTTCGAGAAAAAGACTATATCTCTTTTGTTGGCTGACTTATAATGTTTGATATTTCGAGAGCGGCGTATACCGGCTTTATTTATGTAAAACGTTTCCACACGCATATTTCCGACCTCTGCCGTCGTCCGACTGATGGCTCACGGCTCCTATAATTGCTTATACTTACCTGTTGATTTATCAGTTTTATCACGCAACTATTTTTTCCTCAGTAAGTACATGGATACGCCTCGAGTTGGAATAAAATGATTTACCATACCGAGTACCTTTAAGCGACGCTTTTAAGTGTAAAACTCGATAGTTCTACTCGTACTTATTCCTCAAAGGGAACTGCAAATATTCGACACCTTTTTAAGGTCTGTAATTAGTTAATTTCAACAATTAGACTATGTCAAATGAATAGTATTTAATATAGTCATCCGATAAATTAAGGAATTGACAATATTTCATATTTTCACTAAATCTGAATTAAAATACATTTCAATTACAATTTATAGAACTTCAATGCAAAAATGGATTAAATAAAAGTAAAAGAAAAAGGTCATGAGCTCCGAGGGTTCTGTACAAACTTTCACTTATTCCGACTTAACTTGCCGCTTGTGTTAATTTGCCTCTGGTATCTATGGCGTTATATGCAAATGAGGGGCAAACTTAACCATTCAAACCGGGTTATTCAACAATGATTTTGCGGATTAAAAAGAAGTATGACAGATAGATATATGGTTATAATTTTCATGTAATATTCATATTAAATTACATAATTTGAGAAAATTCTAGATTTTTCTTTTGGTAAACTTCGGAGATAAAGGGGGCGGGGGAACGGTATGTTTTCCACATTTTCCTTTTTGTTGCCAAAACGTTCCTTGATAAAACGAAATTAAAATTAAAACACGATAAAAAAAATTGTTCGTAAATGAACAGCCTTTTCATATGATAAGTACCCCATTTCAACTAGTGACTAAACTTTTTATTGTTGCCCCCCCTCATATTGTAGATTTTTTTCAGAAAATATAACTATGTTTTATAATGTATTTTTCATTACATGTGGGCTGACCATGTTTATAAATATTCCAAATTTATTAATTTATTCCAAAAGCATAAGTAGTTTTTGACATATGGCGCTCTCATAGCCGGGCAGACAGACAGAGTCGCACCATGTGCGTCCAAATTTGTATCATTTGCCCGTATCAGATCTTCGTCGTGTGGCACGATCGCGTGTCACGATCACGCGTTTCGACGTTGCGCCGACCCGATCGCTCGAAATCCATGTTGCTATTGCTACGCTTATCGCACATTTGGATCGGACAAGCGCGGCGTGATTGCGACGGTGCGACGTCCACACTAGCGATCATGACACGCGGTCATTCTACGCGGTTATAATACGCCGCGATCCACCTCGAGTCGATTTTTGCCCGATCATCAAAGGCAATAGATACGGACCAGTTTGTACGTGCATCGATCCGGAATACATTCGTAGAATTCGCGCGGGCGATCGGATGATTATCGGATCTACATCGGAATCCCTAACGTCATTTATCCTAATGTATCATTTGCCATAACGCATTTTTTTCAGAAATCGTAAACTTTTCAGGATTGTTATGAAACAAACCTAACCTAACCTAACCTAATCTATAAGACGATATTTTAAAATATCCTGAAAAATTTACGGTTTCTGATAAAAATGCGTTATGGCAAATGATACATTTGGCAAACGATACATTAGGACAAACGACATTAGGGATTCCGAAGGAGACCCATGATTATCTTCTGTCTCGTCCATTGCAGCTACGTGCGAAAGAGATGGCCAAGAGGCGTGGCTTGAGTCGCTGGAGCAGGTGTGTTATGGCGAATTTCCAAAGTACTGCCATTTAGTTGCTACGCGCGCGGTGTCGCTGGCGCATGGGCGCTGCTGTCCACGCTGGTGCTCGGCGCTCGCGGCTTATCAGCTGTCGTGATAATGATCTTCAAGTTTCTGCACGGGTGTCAATCAATTTGATGTGCGATTGCAGAGGTCAACATTTTCACACGGAACACAACGCAACTGTACAGAAGAACGATCACGCGAATAGTGATGATCGGCGACATGCCAAAATGATCGGAGCGGTGAATCGATACGGCTAGCGTCCAAACTGCAGCATGCAAAATGATCGGCGCGGTGATACGCTACGGCTTAGTGTGGACGCGTTTTTGACGCGGCGGCCCAAATGATACGGAATGCCGACAGTGAGCGTCCAAGCAGCGCGATACGCAGTCATGCCACGCGATGGTGATCGGATACGAGCAAATGATACAAGTGCAGACGCACCTTAAGGGTTCCTTTTTTACCTTTTTGTACGAAACACTAAAAAGTAGATAAAGCTAGTAAATTTTATACAACTCATAACCAGGCTTTATATGTAGATATCCTCTAAATTATGATAAGCTCCATCTCCATTTTCCCATGCTCGTTTTTAAAATGAGTATTTTTTTAAACGGGTTTCCGTTTCTAACCAAAGGTTTAAATAAGAATAAAGTAAAGGGTTATATAAGGATAAGCTTTTGTGCTCGTCGCCTTTAGAGTTTATGTGTCTACCTAGCAGAAAGATTGGAACTCAGCTTGCATGGAGCTTTCATTCATACGTATGTGTTTTCATATAGTTCCATTCACAGAAATCATTGGTCCCACTATTTTCCGCTAAACAAATTTGCCAATAAACACTTTGCCGCCTGCTAGTCTTCAGAAACATGATCTCAAAATAAATGAAAAATTTATTTCATTTAAAACTGGCCATGCGATATTCAAACAGCAATTTCTATTGTTTAGATTGGAAGATTGGAACAAAAATGATGCAGTTGGCCCATTTTGGTAATATTTTTTTCAATCGGTACTTGTTACATGCCTCTTACTCTCTACCACTCAGATCAACAACTATTTAAACGTTGTAAATATAAAGCTCTCGTCGCATCTAGAAAAAAAACCAGCCAAGTTAGAGTTGGACTCGCGCACCAAGGGTTCCGTACAAACTTTCACTTAGGTACCCTAACATTATTATATTACCCGGTTCCGGTTGAGTTAAGTTTGCCCCTGATATCTTACAGCATTGCATACAAATGAGATGCATACTTAACGCAACCGGGCTGTCCATTGAAAAAGATATGTCTATTGAAAAAGACTATATTTTTTATGATTTAATTACAAATGTATAGTTTTTCAGATTTTTATATGTACTTGTAGTATGTCACGATATTATTTGCCAAATTTCGTAGTTCTATGTCAACAGGAAGTACCTTATCATTTTGATTCCCTTGAGAGTGAAGAAATAAACGTTTTTTGTGGCCGTATCTTTTTTTTAAGATAATATAGAACTTTTATTTTTTAACAGGTTTAAGAAACTGTAGACCTGAATATATGGTATTAATTTCAGCACGATACCTTCACGCGTTCTCGAGATAAAGGGTCTTGACGGACAGACGGACGGACAGACGGAAAATAAAGTGATCCTATAAGAGTTCCGTTTTATCCGATTGAGGTACGGAAACGGAACCCTAAAAACAAATGTTTTCTTATGGAATTTTAGGGTTTTTAAGTCATAAATCATTAAATGAAGCTACATACCAATTTTTATTCAATTCTTAAAGCATTTCTTCTACATTATCGAAAGAAACATTAATATGAGCGTTTTACCTTTTGTTATCTGTCAAATGTTACTTAAACACACTCCAAGGTCAAATTACTTTTCCCACTAGTGAATAAAATGCGTTTTTACCCACTTCCTAATTCTATATCGGTCCTTATTCTACCAAATATCTTGTGAATTTAAGTCAATTACGAGACATGACTTCTCGTATTATAGGGAAATAACATACGTAATCGTGAATATCACAGTCTATCCGTGAGATTGGCTACAATGCTATTAATCAGATTTAGTTTTACAAAACCTAGGATTTGGAGGCTTTTAAAGCCCTATTTTGCTAATTTTCCGGAATATAATTAATATATACATTATAATTTTATAACATTATTGAATTAATGCATCGTCTCACTTCAATATGATGGTGGCGTATATTGCGTGATAGATAAATGAAGCATCCGCCACATTCCGACACGTATTCACGTTCATGAGTGCGAAAATGCTTTACCACAATCACGGTAATTGAAGTCCGGAATGTCACTCGAATTGATTGATATATTATTATCAGTAGAAGGGCCAAAGTTAATTTGTACATTTATTTACAAACACACACGTAGTATACATAATACCTAGTTATTTCGGTTCTTTCCGCTAGTCACAATATACTATGCAGAAATTATCTACTCGTATGTATAGTTTAAGCATCTGCAAACCCTCATTTGGCACTTGGCTGCGGTATTATATGGGCCTAGTAACCCGGCCGAAGGGAGGACAGGGACACCTTCCTTGTCATCCACTTGGGCAACTCTTGTCCGGCGCGTCTTTGTTGCGGGAGTGGGCACCTTTTACGTTCAGTAGGCCGGAGCAAGAAGTGGCTGAGTTCGGACAGGGACTTAGTTTCGCGAGGTATAACGCGAATCCCTAGCCCAGGGTCACGGGTGAAGACCCCAAACGGCTGAGAAGGCGACAATGAGGGAACAGGCGGACGAGGCATAAACCGCAATATAGAGCTACCCTTATGTAATGAGGCATATAGGTCGTGCTGGAGCTACGTCGCTAGGCAAGGCGAAGAGGACCTAGTGGGGCTCCAAGAGGATTACTGTCTTGGCGTCAGGTGGTAACCAGCCGTAAAAGACATTCGCCAACGAAATTTTTCCTATGAAATATTTTTACGATGAAATTTTACAACAGAAAAATATTCAATATTAGGACTTCCCCCAGTAGCGACGATCAGAGTTCCCATACGAAGCATAATATGTTACACACAAGGGCGACCCGCTTAAGCGACGAATTCTAGACGCAACGCTACTAAAATGCGTATAGCAACCAAAGAGAATATAACCACTACGTTTTAAGAGGCGGGACTCTCATACTAGCCAATAGAATCAATTTGCATGGCACACTAATACCAACATGTACGTCAAAGAACCGTCAAACAGCAGTAGTACCAATCTAACAGACTAAAATAGTGTAGTAGGTTGGAATATAGGCTCATTGAAATAAAACAATTTAACGGATTATATCGCGTTAAATTGTTTTATTTCAAAGAGTAATAATCGCGGAATCAGAAGAAAATATTATATAGGCTCATGTCAACAATTTTTATACTCGAAATTTGGTTTAGGGCTGAGTCCACGTTTAAGTCCTATGTTGTACAGTGGATATTTATTTAAATGTGCTAATACAAGGTTGGACTTAAATGTAAAACCGAAATAAAATAACAAGCTTTTTCTTTTAATGTAATTATTTATTGTTTTACTACCATTATAAGATCTTCTCTTGAGACTTGGCCCACTGTCTGCATCTGAAAATATTCTATAATTACAACAGAGATATATTTTCTTATATCAGTACACTCTTCAGTTGAAATGGAGGTACGAAGTATTTTTATGATCATATTTCATGCAAGTTCTCACGCAATTCGAATTACTTTGTATAATTATTTCCACTGATAAACAAATATGCCTGTAGTTATCGATAGTTACAGTACATCCCTAGTACACAATGAAAATAGATATAAAATATCTAATTTTGTTTATTTATTTAGCATGCTGCACTTAAATATGGCTAAAAGAATCTAAGGCAATACTTACCTGCCTTCATCCCAGAGAAATTTTGCCATTTTATGTTTATAAACATCGTATACTACGAGTTTGCGGCGCTTGCAGTCGAAACATTGGGCCCATGGTCAGCTGACATGTGTATGTTCGTTAAGGCCTTGTCGAAACAACTCATTCACGCATCGGGAGACCCCAGGGCTGGCGCTTACCTCTGCCAGAGAATCTCTCTGGCAATACAAAGAGGTAACGCTGCCAGCATACTGAGGACGATGCCGCAGGCGGACCTTTTAGATGGTGTATTCTTTCTATAATCTTTTTCATCTTATAAGTTTAGTTTAAGGTTTATATACTTTGTATTTTCTTTTATTTTGTCTGTAATGTAAAATATTTATTGTAATACATACTTAGTCATTTACTGATACTTGTATATAGTATAGGTACACTTAATTGTATTATTTTAGTATAATTTTATTCATTTGAATTAGAAATCTAAAAACAAACATATAAAACACGCGAGTTGCAATGACAAGCAAAGCAATATGGTTGACAATGTATGACATGACGGATAAACTGTTCTGCTGACGTACTGGTTCAGTGTCATGGCAACGGTTTGCCATGCAAAGTCCATATAAAAGTTTTTTTTTGTTCCTAGTTGCGTTAGACTGATAGCAACATGAAACATCGGTTCACTGACCGGACGCAATCAAGAATTGGCTGATATCTTACACAGATGCAGTATTAACTTATGCTGCATACAGGAAATTAGATGGAGAGGTTCTAAATCCAGGGATATCGGTTATGACTAACAACTTCTATACTTTGGCACATCAACATCCAGAAATTGTGTAGGTATAATTCTCGATAAAGACCTTAAACAGTTAGTCATCAAAGTTGAGAGACTAAGTTGTGGCAGAATAATGTATCTGAAACTAGCTTTTTACCCAAAAAACGTACATAAATAATGTACAACGGCCAAGTCACACAACATTAACTATAATAATAAAGAAATCGCAGTAAGGAACCTTAGACTTGGCACGACTTTGTCTAGATTTCATTACGTTTTAGAAATAAACTAGCAGCTCCATCAAGACTTGGCTAGTTTTTTACAGAATGTTTTTGGTGGGATTTCACTTCTTTTTGTAGGCCGGCCCACCAAGTTAAATATTTTTTGTAAAGGCGGTATGTCGATCTCTATTAGTTTGATTGGGCTCTTGTATTTTCTAATCAGGGTCACCAGGTACTCCAGATCTTCGATTATCCTAGTTTTGAAGTTTTCCCTTTATGTGGCCATTAAACCCTTACTCTGTACCAAATTTTAGCTCTCTAAGTTTATGGGAAGTACTAGTTCTATTCTGATGATCATGAGTGAGTGTGTGAGTGTCATAAATGCGAAACTTTGCTTTCGCTTAACTTAGGAACTAAATGACCTACAGACTTGAAATTTTGGATTTTAAGTATGTGATTAGTGATTATAGCTTACTGGATGACGAAAATTTCTGTGTTCTGGTCTTATCTAGAGGTTCTCAAATAGGGGCCCGAAAATGCGGCGAAATACTTCCAGTAAAGGATGGTATGGCAGTGTTTGCTTCGCGCTCGACTTGGCGGGGGCACTGCCTTGCCCCCCGATCCCAAATAGACTTTCTCTTATGTGATTCGTCAATGCGTACAATGTTTACGGACTGTAAAGTAATCCCGGGAGATCCTCTGATCAGTTAACACCGAATCCTTGTAGCCTGTCTTCGAATGCCCTTCTGGAACATACTACGCAGACCTTAACCATCAAATGGTACAACTTGAATAAACAAGGTGATAAGGTCGTTAATGGAGTCGTAAACTCTCTTGCTGAATCTGATTTGACTCAAGACACTGACACAGTTTGGTTCGGAATCCAGTCTCAAATAACCTGCATCGCTACACAAGTACTTGGAGTATTTAAAGGCAAACTGAGTACCAGAAAAAAATCCAGCTGGTGGTCAGATGACGTCAAAAAAAAGCTTGGAGAGAAGACAACCAACATGGCAGAAATCAATCGAAGAAACGGATAAAGATGCATGTATATTACTGCAAAGAAAACGGCTAAACAGGCTGTCGCTATTGCCAAAGACGTGGCCGGCAGGGATCTGATTACCCGACTAGAAAACGTAGACACGCTTAACATGCTTTTTTTTCAAACAATATTTCTAAATAATGCGGTTGCATTAAAGCTCCTTATTTGCATGCAACGCCATCTACTCGTAGGTACCAGATGAAAACTTAACTTAACCGACCAGTTAGAATAAGTAAAATTGTCGGTATTCGTTAAAGGTCATACAGGTTTACGTTCCAACGTCGACAAACCCTAACGATGAGGTGGACGTACTGTATGAGGATATCTCCAAAGCTATACCTCTTCTTTCATTATACCGTTGTCATGGGGGACTTCATTTGCTCGTCTAATAATACCTCGCCAGTTCTTCTGACCCCCTTCGGTTAAGCCTGCGAACTCACTCGTTCATCTATTTGCATACACTGGTTCACAATCACAATCTACAACAATTGATGTACACATATAGCACTCCTTGTGATCTGTGCTGAACCTACATTAATAATAAAAAATATTACAGGACAATTTGACACAAATCAAACTAGCAAATGGTTTCCTATCATGCGTTACTAGACGACGATATATGTAATAAATATATTTACTTATATATATAGAAAACATCCAAGACTCAGGTAGGCGTCGCAGGTAACGTTACTCCCGCTGAGTCAAACTGGTCGTCAACACTACAATGCCTATAAGCCAGAAATTTCATGAAATTCCGCGAGTGTAAAGTAATTAACACAGTTTAAATACTTTTAAAGGCGACATAACACAACACCAATTACAAACAAACGTCTTATTGTGAAAAGTTAGTCTGATTCCTCGCCGGTTAGCTTGCTCATAATAATGATGTTATAAAATGACGACTTCGTAGTCAGGAACAATTTGCGGTATGAATTAACGCGTAACGGGTAACGGAAAATTAATTAAAAGATGTTCATAAAAGCGCGTTGTTTGGGCCAGCAGCCGCTGCCTGCCGCCGCCGCGCCTACCACGCGGCGCCCTTGGAGAACACACAATAAAATCTATTTTTGGACCGGTCCATTGCCAACCGCAAAACTACATCCGTGGCGGCGAAAGAAACATCGTGTGAAACTCCGCTGGGCCCGTGAATCGTAAAGCTAATTTATGCTGGCAGTCGATGCGCCAGTAAATATTGATTTGATTATTTTCTCGTACTGTCGCCAAAGTGTGCGGGATTTTACGTTAACCGCGATAGTGACCTCGCTATTAGGTGTTTATAGAACTGTGCGCGGCGATGGCTCGCACAACCCGAGCGATTACACGGCCCATAACGTACGCTCCATGTAATGCGTCATAACATTGCCAACTTCTATTTCGTCCCACTCTTGCACTTCGAACTATTCGTACTCGTACTAACGCATGGACAATATATCCTTTACTTATTTCTGAACGATTCGCTATCAATGTGTGTCTCTTGATTTTCGTGATTCTTGCATAGTGGGTCATATCACGAGTAATTAAAATGGCATTAATTTTGCATTATTTCGGTTCACGCACCGGCCACCACCGGCCACCACCGGCAACAGTGGTCTTAGTTGTATAGTATTGTTTCATCCCAAAATATGCGAACGAGACCAAAAACATTTCAGCTCACAAGTTAACAATAATTGATAGATTCAAGCGTTACTTTGCGGAATTTTATATTTGATTAATGGATTGCTGATCCTTTGTTTTTCAACAAAATAGTGTCTTGGTTAGATGTGACAATAAATTGTGCTCACGTGTGAATATTTTCATAGTTTCCCAAAAAAATATGAATAGGAAATATGAATTTCAATTTTTGCTTTAATTAAAGTTCATTCATGTAACAAACAGTAGACAAAAATAATTATTCGAATAACTATAAAAGTAACTAACATTTACTGAACATGCAGAGCAAAATTTGAGCTCACTCAAAACAAAACTCTCTCTCACTCTCAAATAAAATAAATATGCACACAGTCATATACACACGCAGATACACACACATACTAAACTGGCGCTTTACTGGGTTTTGAAAAATTTAAATTGTTATTTACGTATACAATTCATTCCCGTTTCTTACCTATTATATTGTTTAAGTGACACTTAGAATAAGCACAGTTTTGTAGCATATATTTTAAGTTTGCGACCGACAGAACCCTAGGGTAATTATTAGTCATTGCACTACTGTGTGAGCCACTTTATGAAACTTGCCTTCAAAAAATCTTGGCAGTAAATAAAAAGTGAAATCAGTAAATGAACCACAACTCGAACTCTAAATTTATTTTCTCCTCATTTTCCCCGTCCATAAGAACAAAATATTGTACCTATTAAAGTTTAAGTGGGTCTACCTCCAATATGTAAGGATTGATACTGCTGAAATTCTATTACGTAGCAATCAAAATCATATTTCGTAACTAATCGATGTTTAGTTCATTCACGAGCACTATCCATTAAATGGCGTGTTTAATTCGATGAAGATATTGATTTATTTATAGTACCAGTGCCTAAGTAAGTCATAAAAAATCGAGTTGTACTAGATCGGAAATGCCGATGATGACATAGTTAAAGAGCGTACTGCAAAATTTCGTACCGACTTGATACCACAATGAAATGCACAATGGTTTATCATAAAAGAAGGTCCCGACGAATTGAGAACCTTCTTTTTTGGGAGTCGGTTAAAAAGTAATACTAAGTCCAAATTTCATTCTCTGTCACGACAGAACTTGCCGAAAGTAAAAAAAGAAAGTAATTTCCAGTGCGACAGAGGGCGTGTTACTTTATGATATTGAAATATTAGGCTTATTCTGCTGAAACACCTTGACATGACACACGATATTATAGCAACATCCGTGAAACCCGTATTACGAAATTAAACGGATATTTTAATTACTGTAGGCTTATTGTACTTATTGCATGTATAATAATTATTTAGGCTATTTTAGGTACTACGTTTTAGGTTGATTTTTACACTAGTAGTAGTAGTTATGATGAATTCATGATAGAAAAGTGAACCAATCATGATCTCGATTTAAATCAAGATCATAAATATAGTGCGCTGCCGAATATCAACTAAACTTTTGAATTCTTAACAAAAATAACGTAGTTACTCCGCCTTGCCCGAATCAACATAGTGTGACTTAATTGTAGCGTGTTAAGGGTTAAATTAGAACGTTGGTTGCGCTCGTCAATGATTGGCTGTGCTGCCGTGGCGCGACTGGCTTCTCGTCGTTGACGGTTCTGTCCATGGCGAAATAGTGAGGAGGACAATCTCTATGTATCCAAGGTCTACGGTATCAAGTCGGTAGAAAGTTTTGCAGTCATCTCTCCTAAGGAATAAGGAATGCCACAATTTGGCTTTTGCCAAGCCGAATTAAAACGTAACGTAAAACGTCTAAAAGTCAGGTGATAGAAAAGCGAGGGTGGAATCAGTTCGTGATGTTCCAGAGCGCCTGCAGGCTGTGAAGGCCGGTTTCGGCTGTTTTTTCATTGCTTAATAATTTCTTGCGCTGCACTGCGTCAAGTGTGACCAAATGGTACCTCCTTAGTACATTCTATACAAATTTCGATTAGTCTCGATGAGAAGTACCGCTTTACCCTGTTTAGGATTCCCCGTTCTGTGGTTGCAACTTAAGTACAGGACACAATTAAGCTTGGATGACAGCTTCATACCTGGCTGAAGAGCCACGCCTGAGTATCCGTAGCATTAAAGTAGAGACAAAGATTGAGATCGAGTTCACACTTCCATCATAGCCTCTATTGGCCTAACGACACTGTCCCTTCCAGCCGTCACACTGGGCATTCTAACTACCCTTTTAAGATTCGCAATCAACTGCTACCCAAAGATGTCGGGAGTTCGCAGAAAATCAATATGTACTCTCGAGGGAAACTATAATGCCAGTTTTCGTCAGGATTCTGTCCTCTCTGCGACTCTCCATCAGAGCCATCAGATCAGATTAACAGCCATCAATGACTAGTCTAGCCTATCGTTCACTCTAAAGGTCACGCAAACTGTTTCAAAATATGGAAGGAATATCTTACGCAGGAAAGTTGTTCGGCAAGCTCGTGCCCTGATAAATCCTGACATATTGAGTGACGCAGCGTTGATTTCGGCATTTCTATGAATAACACTGCTATAACTGTGATTACTCAATAGTTAATAGACAAATCAAAATAAAAAAGTCCCATATGACGTATAATGGTACTTTTGCCGGGCCGAAAACAATTACATATACCTACTCGTATATGCCACCCATTCCGACCATTTCCGACGAGAGCGCTATCCAGCCTCTACGTGCTCTGACAGTTAATTCCTATCTATTTATGTAGCATCACTAACTGCATATTAGCTGTATTGTCCTGTCCTGCTTGCTCGTCTAAACCATATAAGTGGGTGGTTTACGGGTAATGGCGTCGATGCATTACACTCTATACTTACTAGGGTGCTTGGCTGCAATTTTGGTATAATATAGTGTAGAATACGTTTATTGAGTGTGTAAAGTTACAACGCTGCAATTTCGGTTATATGGTAATTTCAGTTTTTAAGGCAGAAAGCAGAAGGCACGACTGAGGAATTGAAATAGTTCCTACTATAACAGCCCATAAAATTGAAATGACCCCTAAGGATAACAATAAAAAATATATCTCGTAATTAGAGTGAGAGCAGCTAAAAACGTTCCGAAAGTTTATGTATGTATTTCCAAATAATCATTTAGGTATTTTCAGGCAAGAGTTATAGGCTGTTACTGACCTAATGTACACTAACTAAATGAGAATATCCATGCACATACTAGTAGGTGATACTGGGAGTAGTGATGTGCCGACGGAATATTCCCATTCCCGGGAATATTCCCCAAACTGGGGAACATTACAAATAGTATAACAAAGTAAATAAAATATGAAATAAGTTCATAATGGGTAGAAATAACATGTTCAAACACGAAAAAAAAACCGTTATTAATTATTCTATCTAACAGTTCTTTATATTCTTTCATTAATATTCAACTGATGAAAAACATTGTCTGTGTCAGTGAGGCACATTGAATAAAACACACCTTACCGAATGTTACATTGCATATTTTAATGAAAAAGACATTTAAAATATCATTAAAATAATAAAATAACACTATCTGTGTTATTTTATTATTTTAATTATATGATGTCAAAATATATTTTTATAAAGTATTCTGCGACGTACATAATTGAATGTTTGTTTCTGCGTTATGTGTTTGCGTCTCTTTCCCCAATTTCTTTTGGTGTCCCTTTTTCTCCTGTATGTAGCAAGAATAAAAATCGTAATTGGTAAGAATAAAATCACTTTGATTTTGTTCCCGTCAACATTATTAAAATAATTTCGTCGTCAATAATTCGTTTGAGAGAAAGTTGAATAACGATAACTTTATTCTTAATCAACTTTTTTAGCTGATGGTGATGGTGATTGTAATAGATGGTGATGAATGTGATAATGGTGATGGTGGTAAATCATGTTGATGATGGTGATGGTGGTGATGGTGATGAGGTGATGGTGGTGGATGGTGGTGAGGTGATAGTGGTAGTGATGGTCCATCACGATCATCACCATCACCACCACCATCTTCACCATCACCACCACCATCCACCACCACCACTACCATCACCACCATCACCACCGCCATCCACCACCATCACCTCACCACCATCACCACCATCACCACCATCATCACCAACACTATTAGAACTATCTTCACCGTCACCACCATAAACACCATCATTACCACCACCATCACCACCACGATCCACCATCATCACCACCATCACCACCATCACCACCATCACCACCACCACCACTACCACTATCACCACCATCACTACTATCATCCATCAATGATCATCCTATCCTGAGTTCCAGTAGGTACCCCCAGGGTTCATCAAAATCTGAAAAAAAAAATGGTTTACTGTCCGACAAAATATAATCGGTTCTCATTTTAGTTGAATAAAACGTTAGTTAGAATAATCCAATTACTCGAATAAGTAATCCGATTCTTATTCTTAATTTAAACTAAAAGTTCTATGATTTATTCACATTCATTTTTATATAAAATTTTATTTTTATCCTCGAGACCAATTGAAAATTCCCCAGAAACATGGGGAATATTCCCGGGGAACATTGGGAATATTCCCGGAATAATTGGGAATATTCCCGGGAGCATGGGGAATTTACATTTACAGGTGACTATTTACTGTGCTTGGTTAGGTTTTAATTATAGTTAAATATTTGCTTTTGTGGGAGAAACCATAAAACATGTTTTACAATATACAAATACAAAATTCCCCTATATTCCCCATATGGGGAATATTCCTGAGAATATTCCCGCCTGGGGAATATTCCCGGGAACGGCACATCACTAACTGGGAGCGAGCACTGCTTAACTTCTAAATAAAAACAAACTATGATTATTTTTAGGGAGAAAAAGGAACCCTTTTGGTGCTAACCTATCTGTCTGTCCTTCTGTCACAGTTCTGTATCTCAAAAACTGCTTCTGTTGTTTTTTTAAATTTCGATTAGTTTTAAACTTGGCTAACCCGAGAATATTCAAATGAAAAAAATAAACAATTTTTCTCCAACTTGCTCGGAAATGTTCCCATTAATGTAGTTAAAACACACCGCGAAGTCCATCGTTATATACGTTGACACGATAATCAATTAAAAAAAAAGTGGCATTACTTCCCGGATAGGGCTGGGAAGTGAACATTATTGTGCAGATTTTTACTTTTAATTGCATCCAAGACTTTGAAAATTCACCATACAGCCAATAGTAACGTACAAAAACAGAGATTTAAAAAAACTTTAATAGTATTACAAAAAAAGAACAATATTTATTGTGTCCAAATCATAATACAGTTTATTTAATCTTAATGATCTTCTGGGACTGATAAATATTTTGATATATATTTTGTAGCAAAGGTATGTTTTTTTTAATGTTGTGCGTTTAGCAATTGCCGATTCAACTGAAAATAATAATGCATATGTTTATTTTAACTATTGCTATGGGTTTTCTTTTTATTTATTTTCATTACTATATTTCATGTGGAACCAAATATACAATTCGGACCCAAAACTTTTAAATTTAATATCCTTAAAAAAAATAAGGCGGGAACGTGAATTTCATTTTGTCAAAGATTGTCTGTCGTGTTATTTATACGAAAATAAGTTACATAAACATGTGTCAAATTGCCTCGCATATTTGGAAAAAAGCAGTTTACATGCCTCGGCAGGAATGTCATTTCGTGGATTCGTATCTATTGAAGGACGAGGCCTAGCCTCGTCCTTCAAAACCGTACTCATCCACGAAATGACTTTTCCCGGCCTCTGCAGTAATATACTATTAAAATAGTGTCTATGCGTAAGTCACCAGGGACCATAGACAATATTTAAAATCTTTGCGTTTATTTTATTTATTATATAAATTAAAATTTTTACTGACAGGTTGCGTATTACAGCGCTAATAGGGTCTATTGGAACATACACACGTGACATACGGACGACTTCCGTAAAAACATTATGGAGGGATTGGAGAGAAAATTTCAAAAACTTTTGTTGTGTAGTTTTTTGAGTGGTATAGTTTCTAATTGCATTACAAATGTTTAAGAAAAGTACTATACATGCCTCTTGCCGCGAAAAGGGCCTGCCGGCTTCATATCACTCACCTTCTTTACCTACTCACCCGGCAAGCCCTTCTTTCTCCGTGTCTGCAGTAATGTACTATTATTGTGAAACTGGCCGAAAGTTTTAAAATAGAATTACTAGATTAAGTGGGGTATAATATAAAAGGCCTTGAATTGCATATTTTCTAACATTTAAGATTATAACGTGAACTAGAAAATACCACTTACATCTGAAGTTTATCAAGCGAAAAAATTAATAAATTACGTACTTTATACATTAATAGAGATATTACAGGAAAATTATAACTATATTATATACTAGCCTTTGTCCGCGGCTTCAGTCACGTAGAAGATTATAGACACATTCTTATAATAAAAAGCAAACAATCGCCATACTAATATCACACGGATCTGTTGTGCCAATGATGCAATTTTGCGTATTTTGTTGAACCATCATAGATAGATACTTGGTGGTTTTACAAAGTGTGTACAAAAAACGAAATTTAATTTTATTAAATTTTTAGAGGTATCCAATGAAAATAAATGAAATCTTGGACTTTTCCGCGAACGGCAGTTTGCCAGTTTATTACTGTAAGTAAGGCTTGTTCACGAAAAGAAGTAGCCACTGTTGTATAATTCAGGTCTTTAACATGAAATGATTTCTTTTTAAATTTATATATAAAGAAGGACTCCTCACCTTTCGTTTTGAGTGCCGTTATGGATATTTATATCAGATGCTATCCATTTTTAGGGTTCCGTAGCTGAATGGCACAAAACGGAACCCTTATGGATTCGTCATGTCTGTCTGTCTGACGGACAGACGTCCGTCCGTATGTTACAGGCATTTTACTCAAAAACTATAAGATATATATTGATGAAATTTTGAGCATACGTGTCTTGTGTAAACCGCTACTTAGTTTCATAGTTAAATTAAAAAAAAAAAAAAAATCTAAGGGGGCACTCCATACATATTTTTTTTTAGCAAATGTCAATGTGTGGCACATATTTCGACAGTTCTTCTAAAAGCACTTTGAGATTTCTAAGAAAAAAAATGATTTAGTGAATATTTTCCGATATATTCGCTTCGAAAGTGCTCCCCCCCCTGTAATTTCTAAACCGTATGTTTAGAAAATAATAAAAAAAATACAAATATAAAGCTTAAGAAATACTTCCAACGAAAATTATTTTCAACATGATCGGACATACCGTTTCTAAGTTATTGCCAAAAAACTACGCTTCTCAGCAAAAGGACGTAAGTGCCGGGGAGATAAGGTCTTTTGTTAGTATTTTCTTTTTCTTATCGTATTTTTTGCATATGTAGTGCATTTTTTTGAATAAACCCCTGCGGAACCCTTCATGGGCGAGTCCGACTCGCACTTGGCCGCTTTTTAGACTTACTTTCGAAATTTCTAGATTGTCTTAGATTTTGTATTCTTCCCGTTTTGGTCACAGAGGTACTTTTTTATTGTGTACTTAAATGGATTATCGACGCTGTAATGTTTCGTGAATATCTTTCCAGGCTCTTAATTACCTTATGCAGGTCATAATTCTTAAAGTACGCATATTTGTCTACAATCATTTTAGCTCTGAGCCTCAACTGGAATTATGTAGGAATTTCACAACTTGCAAGGAAAAATGTATGGATTTTAGATTTTTACCCATAAAAAAGAATACTCTATTGGCAATCCAATTGTGGTTTGAACTACCTAGGTAGTCCTGCTGAGAGTCAGTGGAGACATAGTTTTCGATGGCTACTTTTTTCATGAACAAGCCTTATAATAAAAAGTATATAATTGTGTAAGCATGTTTAGGATGTCGTACAATCAAACTTGGGTCAACTGATATACTGCAGGCAATACGTGTATATCTATACTATTATAAAGTTGTTAAAATGAAATGTTTGCATGTTTGTATGTGTCGTTGTGGCTTCATCACGCTAAATCGGCTAAACGGATTTCACCTTTTTGGTACACGAGTAGCTGGGTATCTCCAGATGGTTATAGGATACTTTTTACCCGACTATGCTAAAGAAAAAAAGAGGGGTTATGACTCTTCTTTGTTAGTTTTTATTATGCGTAACTTATTTAAATTTACCCGAGCAAAATCTATCATTATACGTCACATATTTGGAATCCGTGTTACAATACCTAAATAGACAGAATAGAACGCGTTCAGAAAAGATTCGTTCAGTATGTTTTTTACAAAGTAATGTTGACTGCCCTGAATCACTCGCCGAACTTTCGTTCAATATTGAAGTATTAAATTTCGTTTTATTGAGGAAAATGCGGAATAAAATATCATTCCATATAAAATGTGAAAATAATCACATTTTGTATGCACAAACATAAATATTACACGAATATTGTGACTATGTCACTAACTAGCTATTTTTTTTCATTCTCAAGAAACTTATTTGACCAACTCGGTTGCGTTGAGTTTGCACCTCATTTGTATGCAACGCTGTAGATATCAGGTGCAAACTTAACTTAACTGGAACGGCGGGGTTATTGCCTAACGAAAATTTGACACTTGGTATCCGAATCAACTGTCATAGCCCATACAAAATCATGACACTTGATTGCAATTGCGTGCGTCAAACGCGTTAGGCAATACGGGGGCGGGGTAATAATCTTAGGATAGGTGAAAGTTTATACGGAACCCTCGGTGCGCGAGTCTGACTCGCACTTGGCCGATTTTTGTATAAGGCAGGGGTACTGAATGGGCGTTTCCAGTGCCACGTTTAATGTTGGCAATAATTTGCGACTAAAGTATATAGTCTATCTGTTAAATGGGTACTAGACGACAATATATTTAATAGATATACTTATATACAAAGAAAAAATCCAAGACTAAGGAACAAATATTTATGCTCGTCACACAAATATTTGCCCTTACCAGGATTTGAACCCAGGACCTTCAGCTTCGCAGGCAACGTAACTCCCGCTGTGCCAAACTGGTCGTCAAATTACCCAAGTAACAAAGTTTGGTACTATAAAAGTCCTGAGAACATTTTAGAACGTGCTAATTAGTGTTGATGATTAGCACTATAATGGTGTTGTAAATCTTTACCTAACCCCAAATAGGCCCTTGTTTTATCACTGATTTATTCTATAAATAAACATTACATAAAGTCACTCACGGTGATAAATCGGCTCTATAGTTGAAATGTAAAAGTGACGAGAAACGCTTTTTAGTACTAAAATAGTGCTGTCTGCAACGTTAATGTCACAGTTCGCAAGTATAAAAGTAACCAAAACATGTTTATAGTGCTATTTTGCACCGTAAACGATTCCAGTGCTCTTTTTTATCACACCTGCTTCTGCGCTATTTTGTTACCAAATATCGCTAAGTCATTTATGCTTTATTTCATACGCCATTTTTGCTTAAAGCGACATATGCTATGTAGGTAATAAAAGGACATACTAAATAACATTCGTGGACCGTAACTCTGTCGGTACTTTTACTTGCGAAAATAATTGTATTGATAAAATCATTATGCTGATTTCAAATTTGACAATGCGCCCTCATAATTTTCGTGTTTTAATTAAATTTTAATTAATAAAATAAGGACTTGTCCCGACTGCGGCTGCTATAGTACACATAAGATCCAGCCGTGCTGCTACGAGTAATGTGCTATCACGGCAGAAAACAGCAGCCATATTTTAAAACATTATGGTTCCATTGTCCAAATATAAAATAGTGTAGTCAAAATATATTTCTTTGAATGGAGTTATATTCAATGCACACTGGGGCATAATTTGGGATATGGTAAATATGTACCTAGAAAACAGAGGGATGTTAGAACACAATTCTAAGTCTGTTGGCTTTCCTTCTCTGGAATATATCCCGATCACAAAAGGAGCTAGCTAGAGCATTTCATAAATATAACACAAAATCGGCCATATCTGTTGTTTTGAGCTGTGATAAAGGGGTAGTGTCCTCACTCTCATATTCGTCGTCCTTATTACTCGCTTGACAAGAAGGAACTATATTGCTACAGCACTATTGTGGTACAAAATAAATATTTTATGCAGAACCGCGTGCTATATTTACTGGACCCGCTTGACCAGTATGAAACCTTTTATGAAATACTAGTGATATATTTGATACTGAAAAGCTAGTATAGATCTAAGTACTTCTTTAATTATTATTTTTAGTGCTTTTATGTCACGCTTTAGTCTCGTAACAGTAACATTAACTCACTTATAGAAGATATTATGCTATTTAGAATTTAAGTAATTAAATAACTGTACCAGGTAACTTATCGTACTATTTGATACTATAGAAGAGTTTTAATGACTTTTACAGAACTCTAGCCCCATAGCAGTGTTGAAGGAGCTTTTAAGAAGCTAAAACGTTACGTAATGGGCGTGCACAGTCCTGTTATAGTGCAGATTGATTCTGTAATAGTGTTTTCGATACTGCTACAATACTAGTACTATAAAAGTTATTACGACGCAGTATTAGTGCAAAATAGGTACATAAGAGTGTCAGTAAAGTCGTCTATAGTATTATATAGTACTATATTTGCTTTTTGCATATCTATTACAGTGCAACACTTTAAAGAAGAGGTTCTTTAAGCGTTCTAAGAGCTAAATTATAGAACTTAAATGCTCTTTAATCTTATACAACCATAATGCTCTGTTAAAACCTTTATAGTACTAGTAGTCACAATGGTTACCATTATAGGCCTACTATAACACTGCTTGGTGATATAATGCCTTAGTTATAGAACCTTTTGTTACTTGGGTATGTATCCTAGCCATGTTCGGGCTTGTTGAAATAACACCGAGATGAAATTTTAGGGGATAATTCACTAAAATGTGCGAATATATTTTTTACAAAAAATAAAACCGACTTCAAAAGCAGGCAATGGGTACGTGTACATGATTATTGACCTACCCACCAGAGCTTGATAAAAATCATTGCAAGCATTAAAGAACGTTGCAATCGTGATGCTAATCTACATCCGTAATGAAACAGATATACTCGTACTTATCGACGCCAGACTTCGACAAATTAAAGTTCTCTACGAGCTTCCCCTGATAGGCGGGATGCAATTTGCTTTTCCGCAATTTTGATCTTATTTGTTTTTTTATGGTCTTAAATACTAATTCTTCATCAAAACTTACCGTCATTTAAGAATATGTGAACATTTTGAGAGCCTTACCTGTTGCAGAGTTAGTTGTTTTGCAGGGAGCAGAAGGGTTTTAGGAAAAACATAAATATAAATATGGCTATATTCGACTTAATTAATAATGTATTGGAGAGTATTGACAAAAAAATACCCATATGTGCTATCTTTACAGATATGAGCAAAGCCTTTGACTGTGTGGATCATAAGACGCTATTATATAAACTAGACCGTTATGGAATTCGAGGTAACGTCCTTAAACTAATTGATTCCTACCTCAGTAACCGATCACAATATACAGAGGTCACTATGGTATGCCAAACAACCAAAATGACTCATACTTTTCAGTCTGATGCACGCCATGTAATGTATGGAGTACCACAAGGGAGTGTACTCGGTCCTCTGTTTTTCTTAATTTACATTAATGATTTCCCCAAAGCAGTTTGCCATCCCATGATTTTATTTGCCGATGATAGCACGTCTATTTTAAAATGTAATGACTTTAGCAGATATGAAGATGACATAAATAATGCAATGACTGACATAATAATGTGGCTCAATAACAATAATCTAGTTATAAATTTGACCAAACCAAATGTAATGATTTTTTATCAGCGAATTAAATGTAACGAACAGAATGTTAATTATCGAGGGAATATTATTGAAACTGTAGGAGTCACCAAATTTTTAGGACTTTGGATAGAGAGTCAACTGACATGGAAGTACCACATCAATGAAATTTGTAAAAGGCTAAGTAAATCGGCGTTTGTTCTTTACAAGCTTTCAAAAACTGTTAACAGTGACACCCTACTGGTAGCTTACTATGGTTTTGTAGTGTCAACCTTAAGATACGACTTGAAGTTCTGGGGCAATTCAGTTGACAAGGAAATAATATTTAAGGTACAAAAAAGGTGCATAAGAGCTATGTGTGGCTTAAAAGTAACGGACGGTTGTAGCCTCTACTAAAGTAGTTTTAAGTCACTTAATATTCTGTCATTGCCTTGCCTGTACATCTTAGAAATAGCTATATTTGTTAAGTGTAATCCTAGTCTTTTCAATAACATACCAGACACACGCAGGCTACCTACTCGGACACAATATAAAAATATATTACGCAATAAGGAATGCAAAACTGCATTAGTGAAAGAAGTATTTTGGGAATGGCACTCCTAATATACAACAAAATTCGATCTAATATTAAGGATTTAAAATTAGACAAATTTAAAAAGGAACTGACATCACTGTTAACTCAGAAATGTTATTATAATACTCAACAGTTCATTAATGACACTGATTTATGATTTAATTATTAATAATTGTTTAGATATTTACGTTGACTTTAATTTATTTTTATTTTTTATGGGTTTTCTATTGACATTGTTTTAATTTGAAATTATTTGATGCATGTAACAAATTAAATTGTATGTTTGGGGTCTTACAACCCATACATTTGTACGCATACTGTAAAAACATAGAGAACAAGCAAAATGTAACACCAACTTACCTATGTTTGACAAATAAATATATTCTATTCTATTCAGATCTAGGTGAATTTAATTATCTGGTGACCTCAATTTATTAAAAAACCAGCCAAGTGCGAGTCGGACTCGCGCACCGAGGGTTCCGTACAAATCTTCACTTAACCGATCTTTATTACCCGGTACCGGTTAAGTTAAGATTTCACCTGATATCTATGGCATTGCATACAAATGAGGTGCAAAGTTAACTCAACCGGGTTGTTCAAATAGGTTTTTACGCAAATTAAAAGAAAAACTTGCAAGTTAGAGACATTGAGAAAATTTCAAAATTTTCATTCGATTTACCTTTTCCTTAATAAAACAAAATCTAATCAAAATAAAAAATTGTTCAAAAATGTGCAGGTCAAGCCCTCTTATATGATATCCTATTTGATCCACTAGCTAGACTTTTAATTTTTTCCCCGCTCATATTCGTCGTTTGTTTAAAAATTAAAAATATTTTTTAAATATTTAGAATAGAATAGAATAATATTTCCTAAGCATTACATGTGGGCTAACCATGTATATAAATATTCCAAATTTCAAATAGCGTAAGTAGGTTTTGAGATATGGCGCTCTAATAGTCAGACAGACAGTCATGAGTCGCACCATAAGGGTTCCTTTTGTACCTTTTAGGTACAGAACCCTAATTTTTGAGATATGGCGCTCTAATAGTCAGACAGACAGTCAAAAGTCACACCATAAGGGTTCCTTTTGAACCTTTTAGGTACAGAACCCTAATTTTTGAGATATGGCGCTCTAATAGTTGGACAGACAGACAGACAGAGTCACACCATAAGGGTTCCTTTTGTACCTTTTTGGTACGGAAACCTAACTGCTTTTATAGGTTACGATAACGATATTTTAGGTGTTTTTGAATGTGTAAGATCCTTTGGTTTCTTATCAATCCCGGTACTATATAGGTATTCTAATATCATATTCGGTACGAGGTGTTTATTGTAAATAAGTCGGAAATAAACGCCAAATGTTCCTACTTTTTTTCCGAACCAATTCTTATATACCATTAAACTTATTTTGGAGTCGATGCCACTGAAATTTCGGTACTTGTGAAAATTTGTCAATTTGTTTGGATGGCCCACCGACTCCAGAATAACATTAATTTTAGATATTGTACAGATTGAGTTGAAAAAGGTCTTAATTTAAAGATAAATAAAGGGACTAAATTACTTAATTTTTCTTGTCGGATTTTATTTTTCTTTAAAAAAATATTTATGTTGTTTTAGCCACTGTATATATAATAATAAACACACATTGCGAAAATTTCAAGTATAACCTGTAACGGTTCAAAAATTACGTTTCTAGACTTAACTCAAAACACGTTCCCAAGTCCTTCCACGCAATCTTTTGCATTTATAATATAGTTATCTATATTTTTAGGTACTTAGGTACTTAACTCTAAGAAAAACATGTTTGTTTCTGCTACTCCTCTCCTGAATACCACCGGAGCTACCATTCTCCTGTAGTCTTACCAACATGTTGAATTTACTATAATGTCATTAATTTCGACTCATGGATAGTTACTCATGTGTGACTTCCATAAAACATACATAACACGTGATCAACACTTACGTGGGGGGGGGGGTTGGGTACTTGACGTCATAACTAAGTATTAACGAACGGTACCGGCGTGACGACACGTGACATTATGATTTAATGTATCGCCATTGTTTTTTGATTACGTAAAAACAAAAAAATACGTGTACAATTACAATATGTTTTAATAATGTACATCATGGACTAGTAATAAAAACGTAGTCATTATCCCTAAAATCGCTATGCGAGTAAATTATGAAGATATTATTATTTTTAAAATAAATGTAAACTTACAATTTTATTTACAGGTCAGCGGACTGAAATACGAAACCCAATTACGGACACTAAATCAATTCCCGGAAACACTTCTAGGGGATCCGTCGCGACGGATACGATACTTTGACCCACTACGGTAAGTTCATTTCGTTGCTATTCTCAATAAAAGTGAACGCAAATAAGAACGTTGATCAGGCGCGGATTCAAGGAGGTAATGGGAGCAATTGCCGGACGGCCCTGATCGCGACCAAAACTCTTAATTTAAAAGTTTTAGACATGAAAAATTACAAAAATTGTCTCCATAAATAAATAAACGTCTGCGCCTGATGCTGATGAGTCTGATTACCAATGTAGGTGATCTCGTGTAGCACACACGATCGTGATATAAAACTGATTTCCTTTACGTAGTACTTAGTCGAAATATGGTAAATGTATGAACCACAGACTACATCTATCTGTGGTCTTGGCAAATACTATATGTAGCCTTAAGTGGTGGAGACATCGATTTTTTCTAAATCGATGGGTGTTATTTAACTTTCATTTGTATAGTTATATTCATATGTACATATTCGACGCTGGCGTAGTAACCCACACAAGGTCAATTTTTTTATTGCATTTTTGGAATCACCGTATTTTTCTGCGTCGATGGGTCGATACGATGAAAAATGGGGAAAATAGGAGCAAGAAATTTTCTCGTTTTTTTTTTAAATATGTTTAGGAGATAGAGGGCCGTTATGTTGATGGGTAGAGTAACTCCAAATAAATGAAAGTCGAAACGTGAATATGGAATGATTTTATTTACAAAATTCGGTTCTATTTATACACAGCGATTCTACTTAAAACTAGGGCGCGAAGAGAGGGAAATTTAGGGAATCGCAATGAACACCCGTGCGGTGATTCGCGGAAATGCACGTGGCTTTGCGATAGCGTCCTTGATAGCATCATTTTATTTAAACATTTAGGTACGTCTTCTACATGGCTCCCTTCCTAGCGGAAGCGTGCCGGTAACTGGATGCTTCGTCCTCTGCGAGTTACTCGTGGTTGCAGTGCTTGCGGCGTAGCGATCTGCGTAGCCGGCGTTCCGCTGTTTCTTGAGTTGTCAGTTTCGCGCGGCGGGGTCGTTGAACTCTGTTCGTAGTAGATAGCTTTAGGTATCTGTATAGGTGCGGTCTGTGCGTTCTCGGTGATGGTGTAGGCAGGCTTCAGTCGGTCGATAGATATATTCGCTTGTCTCGTAGGTAGCTGAATTGTATACATCTTATCGGTTCGTTTTAATACTTTGTATGGTCCATCATATGGTGGTTGTAGTGGTTTTCTGACTGCGTCGACTCGAACAAACACGTACTCGCACGTCGGTAAATCTCGGTGTATGAAGATAGGCTTGTTGTTGCTATGCGGTTGACTTGGTATTGGTTTGAGATTGCGGATTGTTTCTCTCAGCTGATCGACGTAGGTATTGTCCATTATGACATTATTCTTTGAGTCGGTTGCTAGGAAATCTCCGGGTAAACGAATATTAGTTCCGTAGGTAAGCTGTGCGGCGCTCACGCAGGAGTCCCTGCGTAGGGCTGCGCGCACGCCCAGCGTTTGTTATTTCTTTGAGCGGGAACGCTTCGGGCCAACGCGTTGCGCGATCGATCATCGTTAGACAATAGCGGTAGCCTTCGGACGTAGTAGGTAATGGTCCGATTATGTCGGCGTGTACGTGGTCGAATCTGCCTGTTGGTTTGAACGTCGATAAAGAACTCGATGTGTGTTGCTGTATCGTCGCTCGTTGACATGATATGCAAGATTTTGCCCACTTTCCGATGTCGATGTTCATTGAAGGCCAAAAGTATTTACTTGCGATCATTTTTCGTGTAGTTCGTATACCGGGGTGACTGACATTATGTATACAGTCGTATACGGAGCGTCGGATGTTGGTAGGTAGGTATGGACGAACGTTGTCGGTACTTATTTCGCAGTAAATTTTGTGTTCAGTTCCGGGAATTTGTACTAGCTTGAGTGGTAGGTTTTTCTGTTGAAGTAGTGGTTGGATGTTGCTGTCTTTTTCTTGTGCGGTGGCTAATTCACGGAAATCTATAGGCGAAGGACAGTTAATCTTTTCGATACGCGAGAAATAATCGGCGGCTGCGTTTTCTTGCCCTTTTATATAGCGTATGTCCGTAGTAAACTCGCTGATGTAAAGTAGTTGGCGAGTTCGGCGCGGTGATTCGCTGCCGTTCGACGATTTGGTGAATGCGTAGGTAATTGGTTTATGGTCGGTGTATATTGTTAGCGTTTTTCCTTCAAACATTTTTCTGAAATGTTTGACGGACATATAGATGGCGGCAAGTTCACGGTCGAAAACACTGTATTTTTTTTGAGCTTCGGTGAACTTTTTGAAAAAATATCCGAGCGGCTACCAGGCGTTTCCGAGGCGCTGTTGCAATACAGAACCAGCGCATAAGTTGGATGCGTCAGCGAAAATTGCAAGCTGCTCTTGATGCACTGGGTGAGCGAGTAAGGCGGCGTTTATTATGCTCTCTTTACACGCGTCAAATGCTTGCGTTGTGTCGTCGGTCCACTCAATTTTAAACTTGTCTCGCTTCTTGGTGTTGTGCAGGTATTTATTCAGCGGCGCTTGGATGGTGGCGGCGTCCTTGATATGTTCGCGGTAAAAATTGATCATGCCAAGAAATCGTCGCAATTCTTCTATAGTGTCTGGTTTCGGGTAATCTACGATTGCTTGTACTTTTTCGGCAGAAGGTTGGATACCGTCTTTGTTTAGTTGGTGGCCGAGAAACTTGACTGTAGGTTGACCGAATACGCATTTAGCGGGATTTATAGTTACGCCATACTCGTCGAGTCGCTGTAGTACGGTGCGAATGTGTGTTCGGTGTTCCTCTTCATTGGTTGATGCTATTAGTAAATCGTCGACCAACGGGAATACAAAATCCAGTCCTCTTAGTACTTCGTGGATAAATCCTTGAAACGATTGACCACCGTTTTTAAAGCCCGGGCAGATACGAGGGAACTCGAATAAACAGAATGGAGTTATTATGGCGGTTTTTTCTACGTCGTGTTCGTTAACCGGCAGTTGTTGGTAGGCGCGGTTCAAGTCGATTGTAGAAAAAATCTGCTTTGCTTCGAGTTGGTAGGTAAAATGGCGTATTCGTGGAATAGGATAGCGATCTGGCTTGGTTACTGCGTTTAGTCTTCGGTAGTCACCACAAACTCGTAAATCTCCCGATTTCTTCGGTACGACGTGCAATGGCGACGACCATGGGCTCTTGCTGGGACGACATAGGCCTTGTTCGATCATATTCTGGAACTCTTTTTTTACTTGTTCATAGTGGTGAGGTGCGATTGGTCGCGGTCGGCAGTGAATAGGTGGACCGGAGGTTTCTATGAAGTGCTCGACGGAGTGTTTCGGGCTGAGCTTCATAGAAGTGAGTCGCGTAATTCCAGGAAAATCGGCGAGAATGTCGTGGTAGTTTTGTTTTACGTCGATAGTGCGAACTGTAGGTATGTTTGTGGACGAGAGTTGTGCGTTTGTAATTAGCTGCGTTTTTCCGTCGATTAATCTTCGGTTCTTCACTATGAGTTGGTGATGATTTAAGAAGTCGGCTCCGAGGATTGGTTTTGAAACGGCGGCGATGACAAACTTCCATTTAAACGGACGGCGTAGGTTGAAATCTAGCTCGAACGTTTTTTGTCCGTAGGTAGGTATAGTCGTGTTGTTGGCAGCGTACAGTTGGAAAGGTAGAGGTTTGGCGTGTATACCTTTCGTTCTCGGTATAACGGATATGTTAGCGCCCGTGTCAACCAAGATCGATAATTTTGTTTTCTTGTCGGTTACAAAAATGCGGTATGATTTTTCTGCGACGCAAGCTTCCGCCGCAGCAAGCATCTTCGTTAGTTTTCCGACGGCTCGATTGATCGGAAACTGCATGGCGAGCTGCATTTGACGGCGTCCATACCGAAGCGACGGTGATAGTAGCAGTATTTTGATGATGATTTGCTTCGTTGTTCGCTTTTCGAGTGGCTGCGGAAACGCGAATTGGAGCGGTGGCGGCTAACTGGACGACTATTACGGCGGGTCTCAGGCTGCGGTCTTGCACGTAGTTCGGCGACTTCAACCGAAAGTTTTCGTATTTCGTCGATTAGGTATTGGGTGTTAGCGTGGCCTGGACAATGCGGTGTTGGCGTTTGATGAGGTTGTGCATGTGGATGGTATTGCGGCTCAACGGTCGGTACTGATGAAATGACGGAGATTTGCTTCGTGTTCTGCGACTCTTCCATCATTTTGTCAGCTAGCTCGAGCGTGGCTTTCTGGCTGAAGGTTTCGCTAACGACGAGGACTGAGCGGATGTACGGCGGCAGGTGATTGGTCCACATGATTCTGATGGTGCTCTCGGGGAATTTGTCGCGTGCGAGGTCTCTCATTCTTCTCGGCACCTGAGTAGGTCTCTGTTCTCCCAGTTCCATCTGCGACAGAAGCTTCTGTACTTGTTGACTGTCGGACTCTTCGTACAGTGTGGTTAGGCGTTCTTCGATGGCGTTGTAGTAGTTGACAGGTGGGTTGTAGAGGATGTCGGTGAGCTGCTTGATGTCTTGCTTTTCCAGCTGTGCGATGACCATTTGAGCGAGCTGGGTCTTGTTTTTCTTCAGGTCGGCGGTTGCGGACTCGAAACTGACAAACCACAGATGCGGCTTGTCACGCCAAAATGGTGGAATTCTTAGCGAGAAGGCAATTCCGGCGACTTCACGTGGTATAGGCTTCGGCGCAGTTGCAGGTGCAGGTGGAATTTCCGCTTGCTGGCTGCCTCCGGCAATTTGTTGCTCTGTCGACGACATTTTTCTTTTCTTCGGGGTCACCACTTTATGAGATAGAGAGCCGTTATATTGATGGGCAGAGTAACTCCAAATAAATCAAAGTCGAAACGTGAATATGGAATGATTTTATTTACAAAATTCGGTTCTATTTATACACAGCGATTCTACTTAAAACTAGGGCGCGAAGAGAGGGAAATTCAGGGAATCGCAATGAACACCTGCTCTCTGCACCTGTGCGGTGATTCACGGAAATGCACGTGGCTTTGCGATAGCGTCCTTGATAGCATCATTTTATTTAAACATTTAGGTACGTCGGCTACATATGCAAACACGTAGTAAATGGCAAAAAAGCCTCAACGATTTTACTATTGTATTAACTACAGTTTGAGTTCCGTGAAATTTCAAGTTATGTGATTTACGGCGCGCGTTGTACGGATGCTAGTGCGGGTTACTGGGCGTTTGCCGCTAATGAATTTAAATATCTCGCAGTAACGCTATTTAGTAGGAAATAATTTGAAGTCGAGCAGTATTTACAAAAACTTCCATAGTATTAAAATAAGAGACGCAAGACTGTTACTACGTTTAGGTACGTTGGGGTGTAGTGGGTCGTTTAGTACTTAAACTTTGGAATATCACTAACCGGCCTATTGTAGGCGATGATGCTCCACTGACTGCAGGCGTTCTCACACTCTCATCAGTGGCTCCAAGAAGCTGTAGTGCATGCAGCGGCCACACGAAGGTAAACCGCGTCGGTTCGCGGGCTAAACTGGTGAGGGGAGCCTGCCTCTGGTAGGCCTAGTAGTGGAAACCTACCACTTTAAATGCATAAGTTTGACCGGTGGGAATGGCAACTCAACGCAGATATGCAATCGAGCTTGGCGGACCCGGCGGGATAACAAGGCAGGGTGGATGGCCAAGGGCGATGATAGAGGTCTATGAAGACGAGTGTGTGCACCTGCGTTTGCGCGTACGCTTGTGCACCAAAATATCTCCTGCGCACCTGACTGCTTCCGTATAAAAAACTCTGATTTGGCGTTAAGTCCAGTGGCGATGGGTTGAGGTAGAGAGGTTCGGTTTGATGCAAGCCAGGCTTTGTCTGATGCCTGTACACTGGCGGCTCTGGGGGCGCAGTATGCATCGTGGAAGCCTTCGCTCTGCACTGGGATGACAGAGAGGATTCGGCAGCACCCAGAGTGACAAAGCAGCCTTATTTAGGGAAGCACTGCTTTCCCCGCCTAGCCGGGGAGGGGGCTAGAAAAGGTGCCCAAAAAAAAGCACCCCCCAACTAGAGGATGGTAATAACCGCGGCTGCCTCCGCATCTCTTAAAACGTGGTCGACGCAAGCAAAATAAAAAAATGTTAAAAGGTCAGTTATGACTTTTGGCGCGTGGAATGTGCGAACGCTTCTTGACCGCGATGAAAATGCCTGTCCTGAAAGGAAAACCGCCATAGTAGCTCGAGAACTTGGCCGATACAATGTGGATGTGGCTGCTATCAGCGAAACAGATCTTGCCGACGAAGGAGAGCTGGTGAAAAACGGGGAGGATATACCTTCTTCTGGAAGGGTACAGACTCCGCTGAACCTAGACGGTCAGGAGTTAGATTTGCGATCAAGAATAGCCTTGTTAAGCGATTACAGGAGTATCCTATACATGTATCAGATCCCGTTACCACTCTGCGCCTTCATCATGACAGTGACAACTACCTAAATGTCATCAGTATCTATGCTCCGACGCTTGACAAGTCTGATGACATAAAGGACAAGTTCTACGAAGAAGTGGCAAATTGCCTTGATGGCATAAGTTCCAAAGAGCAAATCCTTCTACTGGGGGATTTTAATGCCAGAGTCGGACATGACTTTGATGCTTGGCCCAAATCCTGGGCAGACACAGAGTCGGTAGTATGAACAGCAATGGCCAGCGGCTGCTTAGCTTGTGTGCGCAGTATGATCTTGCAGTGACAAACACCATGTTTCGACTACCTGCCAAACACAAGACGACGTGGATGCATCCAAGATCCAAGCACTGGCATGTAATAGATTATGCCATCGTCAGACAAAGAGATTTTTCCCAGGTCCAGGGCACCCGCGTCATGCGTGGTGCCCACTGTTGGACAGATCATCGGCTTGTTGTCACCAAACCGCGCATCTGTCTTCACCGTCCACGTAGGTCTGAGAGATCAAAGTCGACGAGCCTAAACGTAGATAGGCTGAATAATCTAGAGGCGAGGAAGAAATACGCTGAAACCTTAGCTGCTGCGCTGCCGTCCCTGAGTGAGGGGGGGGAGTCGTGATGTTGATGCTCTCTGGAATTCTTTGTCTTCTCGCATTATAGACACTGCCAAAACTACTCTTGGTCTAGCCGTTCGTAAAAACGAGGACTGGTTTGACGAGAATGACAAAATTTTGACGGAAGCATTACACAGACACCGGCGTCTCCTTCGGGGACGGCAAGTGAAACAACAGGGTGTTAGTTTGGCGGAGATCAGACAAAGTGACCTGGAGCTGAGAAGACTATCTAGGGGAACTAAAGAAAAATGGTGGCAAGAAAAGGCCCGTCGCATGCAGTGGCTTGCAGACACAAATCAGCTCGGGGAATTTTACACAGAAGTCAGGAAGCTGGTTGGTACAAACTCTCATGCAAAGGTACCACTCAAGTCAGTTGACGGTGAATGCCTTCTAAAGAGCAGGGAGGATGTACTGAGGAGATGGGCAGAGCACTTCAACTCTCTGCTCAACGTGGATCGAACAGCAGACCTACAATACATTAGCTTAATGCCTCAGTTCCCAAAACATAATTAGCTGGACAAGCCTCTGTCTCGTGGCGAAGTTGTGCTTGCAATTAAGCAACAGCAGAATAAGCGCGCAATTAGCGTTGACTTTATACCAGGTGAATTGCTGAAGTACGGAGGTGAGGAGTTGCACTCGTCTGTATGGGAACTTTTTGATCGTATGTGGGAGGAGGAACATGTCCCGACTAGTTTCACACTATCACGCATAAGGGCCCTCTACAAGAACAAAGGTGATCGAGCAGACTGCAACTCTTACCGCGGGATTTCACTTCTATCAGCTCCCGGAAAAGTCTTCGCCCGAGTACTTTTAAACCGCCTTATAAAGCTCTCTGAAGAATCGTTGTCTGAAACACAGTTTGGCTTGCGGCCTGACTGGATCGGGGAACCTGTGAGGCCATTTTCTCACTGCGTCAACTGCAGGAAAAAAGCAGAGAACAGAATCAAGGCCTTTACCTTTGCTTCGTTGATCGGAGATGTTCATTCGACTCCTAAGACTTCTGCATGACGGTATGAAGTGCTGCGTCGCTGTGGATGGTGATGAGACCAGCTTATTCCCCGTTACCTGTGGGGTAAAGCAGGGATGCGTCTTGGCACCCACACTTTTTGCCCTGTACTTCGCAGTCGTTGTTCGCGATGTCTTGCAGAGACAAATTCCAGAAAAAGGAATTCGCATTCGGTTCCTCACCGATGGCAACATCTTCAACCTGGCCAGGTTTAAGGCACGCTCCAAAGTATCGTACGCATTGATCTCTGACATTACGTATGCGGACGTCTATGCTTCTTTGCGGAATCTCCAGATGACCTTCAGCAGCTTGAGACCGACTTTCACGAGTCTTGCTACAAGTATGGCCTGAAAATCAGTGTCAAGAAGACGGAAGTAATGTCGCATGACGTTCATGGTTGCGAACCACTGATTGTCAAACTTGGCGAAAACTTACTGAAGCAGGTCGACAAGTTCCGTTACCTGGGGAGCTTAAGTAACTTAAACGTGTGACCTTGACGCAGAAATCAACAGCAGAATCGGTGCTGCCGCTGCAGCATTCGGTAAGCTGAATACCAAGGTCTTCCGCTCACATGACCTGAAGTTGGCCACAGAGGTCTCCATATATATGGCTGTTGTGTATGAATATTGCGGCGAATTTTGCGTGAAGGGTTTGTTTTTGTTCTTATTTTGAAAAGATAAAAGAAAGATGATTAATTTACTGGAGACTGTTAAATATATTTTTTTTTAATTTTTAAATATATTTTTTTTTAATTTTTAAATATATTTTTTTTTATATAAATACTTATTCTTTAGTGTATGCCTGAATTAGAAACATCGTTCCATACAATACCTAAGTAAAATGATGATATTTAATAAATGAGACTAGAAACTACGTAGTTAGTATTAGTATTTTGTTGTGAATGGAACAAAATTTGCTATAGCCTGATTAGAGTAATTAGATATTAACCTGTGATTATGTTCATCGTGGCCAAAGTACAATTATTATTATCGAGTTTGTTTTAATCATGTATTTTATACGAATTTTATTGTTTCTGAGTTATTAAAGAAAAGGATTAATGTTTTGTTTGTAGTAATGATGCGTGTTGTCAGTTTAGTAACTAAATTCATTATTATTATGTATTCAATCGTTTGATTTCGTAGAGTGTATACTATATTTTACGAAAATGTTTTTTTTCCGAATGGCGAATAATACCATTCTACTTCACTATGAAGTAATTAATCATAATCATAAAAAAAACAACCAACAAACCGATCAAACAATCCTTAGTACCTAATTAATGTGATAATTTATAAAATAAAGCATAATTGCTTTACATAAATGATAGGTCCAAAAGCTCCTGACGTGGCTATACTATTAAACTTTTTTAATTTCTTAATTAATTGATCAGTCTAAGAAAAATATAACGTACACCACTAATATGCACCCTAGGTGCGACTTAAGCATGCTTTTCTATTTTTTTTTTTATATTGCTCTGCGGTGTCATTTTCATCAGATTACGGTACTTTGATCTCATAAGCCGACAATGAGGCACAATAGGAATTAGAAAGTTCAAAGATTGTTCCTTAGTGTAACGAAAAACCTGCTGTTTCTTTTATTGAGATATGTTCTATTCGTGTTTTATTTATTTAATTAAATAAATGTCATTGACATTTTGGTGTTTTAATATTTTTTAAACTTACTCTTAGACTACAAGAGTGCATTAGCAAAATAACCCAGTGGCAAATCCACAAATATTTTATATACGAACCGGGCGTCGGTAACCTACGTCACCTACGTGCTAGTGTTGTATTTTCTCAATGACAGTCTAAATGTTTCATATAGGACTATTTCCACCAAACGGCCCGCATCGGATCGGATCGAAAAGAATACGAACGGATGCTGCGACAACCGATCGCGTCCGGTAGCGTGTCGACGCATACGATCGGCCGATAACAGCCGTTCGCGGCCGACTGAATGTCGGCGCACACGATCGGCAGCGTACGGTTGCATAGAAACGTAACCGCACCCATCCAAATAGTATCGTTCCTACCACGTAGACATGTTGTAATTTTTGAAAATGGTTGCAGTTGACGTAGTATTACTGGCTTTTGCATTAGAAGAAGAAGATCATTATAATACACGAAAGAGGAAAAGAAAAGTTTGGGTTGATGATTTGTGGTAAAAGCGGTGTAAGGTTGGCGAATCCCATACACTTCATAATGATTCTTCACATTTGAAATTGGATGTGAATAAATTCAAAGATGGACAGGATGGACAATGAAAAGTTTTTTCTTGCTTATTTTATCTCTATAGTAGCGGGAATTAATGTCATAAAGACACGTATGCTTTTGCACCAAACAAATCAGTTTTTTCTTAAAATCCATGATGCATCCATGCAGCGCGTGCACTTTCGAGAAAGAGGATTGACTGATTAAATAGGCTCGCCCGGTCATTGCCGCATCGCCACGGCGGCATCGACAGCCGAAAGGTTCCGGACAACCGAACGGGGCCGACCGCATGTCGCCGGATACTTTCGGTTACGATCACGTGTCGCGGAAGACGCCCGCGATCAAGCTGTTGTGCGCAGCTTGGTAATGTTAATTTAAAGGCCATAAAATTCTTTCCGTCCCGATCCGATGCGGGCCGTTTGGTGGAAATAGTCCTTATTGCACCGCTTTTATTCAATAATGTATAGTACGTCCAACATACTTAAACCATTATCTCTGTAACTTCAGCCTAGAAATAGGTTTTTTGGACTCACAAACTTTGAGCTCAAAACTGTACTTGTTTACTCCGAAACTTCACAAAATCATTCAAAAATAAGTTCTCAAGTTAGAGCTCTGTTTCTTTATGTTCTTATGTGTGAAAATCTTTTGCACTATACAGTACGCCTACCATGAGTTCGGCACGATCGAGTATCGAGCGCTCGATTACGGTCTATCTCTTTCGCACTATTAGCGCGTGCGAGAGAGGTGCACTGACTCTCGATACGAGATACTCGCTAGCGCCGATCGTAAACTCAGCTCATGGTAGGTACACTGGTATCAATAACTCCATATCGACAATAAGTTACCTTTTGCTTGAGAACGACACATATATAAATAAAAACATAATGATAGTGCACATGGTTTCAGGAGAACCCAAGTACACTATCATTACCACGAAGACTAAACTACAAAATATATTGTATTTAGCAACGACACTACCTAAATATGTTTTATGTGTGTGTTATGCAGGAATGTTCGATTTAGTAAAGTGACGCCACTGCTTGTTTTTGCGTCAAAATTAAAATCATTATTTTTGATTATCTTGGGTTTCCACTATTACACTAAATTTGATAAAACAGTTTAATTTAATTTTCTCAACTTAAATGAGATAATATACGCGATATAATCGGTTTAAAACGTTTTATTTAAACAAAATGGTTTTGTTTATTTTCTTTACAGAATAATTACTTAATTCTGCGATAAAAATCAACACCAAGGCAACATTTAATCAAAGTTGCAAAAAATTTGGAAAACACCCTATTATCAGAATATTTTCCTCAAAAATTAGGAGCAAATTAAATAATAATTAAGTACGTACACAGTTCCGCTATACTTTTGAGTGATGGCTAGGGTATCTAATAAAACGTATACAGATCATATTAAAACTAGAAATAGTAAGAAAAATATAATAAAAATCATCATCATCATCATCACGATCATCATCAGCCTATATAAAAATATAAAGTTTTAATTAAAAATAGAAATACATGTTTATTGTTTTAGGAACGAGTACTTCTTCGACCGAAACCGCCCCTCCTTTGACGCGATCCTCTACTACTACCAGAGCGGTGGGCGGCTGCGACGCCCGGTCAACGTACCACTGGACGTATTCTCAGAGGAAATCAAGTTTTACGAACTCGGCGAGCAAGCCACAAACAAATTCCGGTATGGACTACACCAACGCTTACCATTCTTAATGATTACTTTTTGTAATCTTTATCATTTATCAAAGACAATAATAGACACACTTAGTGTGAGTAAACTTTTATGGGGATTATTACTGAAGTGCGACCCCGAATGTGCGATGTACGATTGTGCGACATCTCTATTGAACGACAGGTCAATCCTACGAAATGTTAATGTGCGACGTATGACAGATCGACATTACAAATATACGACAGTATTTATATGCGAAGTTATAGTTTGCGACGTATTACTGTTCGACAATACTTGTGTACGTCAGTGTGTATCTGCGAATTGAAATTGTGCAGCGTATAAATTACGACAATACTGATGTTCGACAGTTCCTTTGTGCGAGATTAAATTGTGCGACGTATTAGGTACTGTACGGTAATACTAGAGTCCGACCATTTGAATCTCTTCGCAGGTGTATGAAGGTTTCTTCACGATGTTTTCCTTCACCGAAAAGTGAGTGGTAAATTTCAACTGCCATTCCGCACATAAGTTTCGAAAAACTCATTGGTACGGGCCGGATTCGAACCTATGAATGACCTCATGTTAATTATGATAATTAATTACCTACATAAATTATTCTGAGGCAAATATGTACAAATTATAATATTATCCACCTAATGAACAAACCATACAATATATTTAATAAATAAAAAAATTTTTTGGGACATCGAGATCAACCTAGTCTCAAACCATGTATAGAATATAGTAAATTCCTGTACCAAAATTAGAACCCGAAACCTCTTGCTGTTATGTGCATAATCAGCTATTCTCTATTTTTTTTTCTTCATTTAGATGACGCCTTGGATTTAGGTAAAAATTAGTAGTAATTTTTACTTGAATCGAAGACGTGATCCAAATGTACAAAAAAAAATAGAATATCTCTCATTGCGACATGTCGTTAGTCGTGCATCGCCTATTTATATTTCACACAAACAATGGTTCGCACAATTTTGCATGTCGCATAGTCGTGCATCGCCTAATTATATTTCACACAAACAATGGTTCGCACAATTTTGCAAGTCGCATAGTCGTGAATCGCCTAAATTTAATTCGCATAAAGAGCAGTCCGCACAAATGAAGTGTCGCACAATCGTCCTTCGCCCAATCACACTTCGCACGAACAGTACTTCGCACGAGCGTGTGTCGCACATCCGTAATAAACCCACTTTTATGGATTTATGATTGTATAGAATTAGTATCTACTGAAACATATTGATTCGTTTCTATTTTAATATTGAACAAATGTAATAACGTCTATTACAGTGAGGATGAAGGTTTCATAAAAGAAGAAGAGAAGCCTCTCCCTTCCAACGAACGTCAGCGCAAGATCTGGCTTCTGTTCGAATACCCTGAGAGCTCACAGGCTGCCCGAGTTGTAGCCATCATCTCCGTATTCGTCATCCTCCTGTCAATCGTCATCTTCTGTTTAGAAACGCTACCAGAATTCAAACACTACAAGGTCTTTAACACCACGACAAATGGCACAAAGATTGAGGAGGATGAAGTGCCCGACATCACTGATCCCTTTTTCCTCATTGAGACGCTATGTATAATCTGGTTTACATTCGAGTTGATAGTGCGTTTTTTGGCATGTCCGAACAAGTTTAATTTCTTTAGAGACGTGATGAACATTATAGATATAATTGCGATCATTCCTTACTTCATCACCCTGGCTACCGTAGTCGCTGAAGAAGAGGACACGCTGAATCTTCCCCGCGCACCCGTATCCCCTCAGGACAAGTCAACAAATCAAGCCATGAGCCTCGCTATACTTCGCGTGATTCGTCTCGTACGTGTCTTCAGGATCTTCAAATTGTCCCGTCACTCCAAAGGATTACAAATCCTAGGACGAACGTTGAAAGCGTCGATGCGAGAACTCGGACTTTTGATATTTTTCTTATTCATAGGTAAGTGGAAACACATCTTTCAATCATAGATAATAGATATACAATTATATATATAAGTTCCTATCAAAAATGTCACTTAAAAGAAATAATTAACTTTAGCCCAAGTATTTTTCGCGGCTTAAATTTTGATCAGAATTTTATAATTAATTCGACCGATTATTTAAATGAAAGCATTAAGTTTTGGGCAAAGAAGTCTCAGTCCGGAGTAGATATGCTGCAGAAAGATGGCAGAACACGCGCTCGGCGCCGGGTGGGACGAGGCCGGTGCGACGCGGGCTCAAAGCTTGCGTACACAACGTACTTTGTGTTCGCAGGGGTGGTCGTGTTCTCCAGCGCCGTTTTCTTTGCTGATAAAGATTGCCCCGATACTAATTTTTCATCAATACCTGATGCCTTTTGGTGGGCAGTCATAACGATGACCACCGTCGGCTATGGAGACATGAGGTAACCCGCGTCGCGCACCCCCCTGTCCCCGTTCGCTCCCTGGCCTGTATGTCGCACTGTATTCGCCGTTGGTGTGTGCTTGTTCTTAAAGGTGTGGTGCTGTTTTCATCTGCGGTGTACTTCGCTGAGGCCGGAAGTGAGAACAGCTTCTTCAAATCCATACCTGATGCGTTTTGGTGGGCGGTCGTGACAATGACGACCGTAGGATACGGAGACATGACGTATGATACAGCGACATCACCCTATGTTTCATCCATGCCTTCTCGTCACTTCATTCTGTCCTACTACCCCACATTGACGTTTTAACACGTTTGTGATTTTCTTTCGCCACGTCATGTAACTATGCTTCAATATGATTTTATTGTCGGTTGGCTTAGAACTTAACCGATCAATTTACACTATATCTACTCTTTTATTATAAAATACCTTTATTGCACGTTCAAGAAAGTTCGTTTTTGTCTTGTTATTATTTTTAACAACGGTCTACTCTTTGTCATCGCTCTCGTCCTGAACTCCTACAATTTTACATGGAAGCGTATTTGTTGTAAAATTTCCCTGCATTAAGTGATAACTACCAATAATACCGTTCGAGATCCATGATTATGTGCTGTCGTCGGTGTGACAATCGCCCCTCCAAAAGCGTATTAATGAGTGGAACAGCTTTCATTGTAGACACTTCAACTCCATATCATGTAGTTCTTCAAATATCCCAAAGTCGACTGGAAAGTTGGCATTCAATGCAAAACGAGTTGAAGTGAAACATATGTATGTGTACGTTAAACTCCCACCCAAGACCGAATGTATGCTCCTCCGTGATGCTTTTGCTATAAAATAAATGTTTACCTTCCCCTTGCAATTCAATGTTGTGATTTACATAGCTCATCGAAAATGGTGGTCATTTCTATTGAACGCTCGTTTTCGAACAAATTTTACTTAAGGCAGCATTAGGATTATTTTGCTTGTAATCACCCAAAACATGTCAATCCAATATGTTTGTCTTTTTCTCCTACAATGAACTACCTTAATTTGGAATGGCTACATCAGTTTCAGACTTCAGGAAAAGAGGCAAATTTTACATTAAATAAAGCTACAGTGTAAAATTGGTGTTCAGATTTGTCTTCGCTTGTTTTGTCATTAGCATCCCATCATTATCTAAGTAAAGTAGCTTTTACACCATTTTCGATAGAGAGATTTGCAGTATTTAATTTCAGTGATGTTTAGGATGGTTGCATGGCTGCAAAATGTTGACTCATATTGTAGTGTCTATGTCGTAGCAACTTCTTCACTCTAGGTTTTTTTTGTGTAATTATTTTTTCAGTTTGACTTAACCTACTATGTTTGATTCAGCGGCAAAACTGAGATGCGATGTATTGCTAATCTTTGTATCGTTTTACCTGCCGAAAATCCCTGTTAAACAAAACGATTGCAAGGCGGGCAGTACATCTGAGTAATTTTTTGCACCTGGAATCGAACGTAGTCGCTGGCGCTAAACCCAAAATCGCAATGCGATGAATTTTGCAATGCATCCCTCCAGGAATTGTTAAAAAGCTAGCGAGTGTGAACGGTGATGAATGAAATTGTATTAATTTGTAATATTCTCATTTTGCTCTGCGAATGGTCGTATATTATTTATTGTACAATGAGACTACTTGTTATATCAATTATTTTTCTTGATTATGTATGTAGGTAGGTGTTTTTGCAAGTAAACATGTTCCTATAAATGGGTACGTACATCAATTATACATCATACTACTAACGCATGTTCACCATCATGGCGTCCATACTTTCCAATTACATCTTTTACTCGTTTATCCATTGTAGACATTTTTATTTGTTTTAATCTTGTACACACGAACAAAATAAAGTTATTTATTTTAAAACTAACAATGTGTCTCTTGTTAGGCCTGTTGGAGTATGGGGCAAAATTGTCGGTTCGCTGTGTGCGATCGCCGGCGTGCTCACCATCGCCCTGCCGGTGCCCGTCATCGTCTCCAACTTCAACTACTTCTACCATCGCGAGACCGATCAGGAGGAGATGCAGTCCCAGAACTTCAATCACGTCACTAGCTGTCCGTACTTGCCAGGGACCATGGGTGAACCCTATTTAAGTAAGTGAATCTGACATAACGCTGTGAATGACTTTCACACTGCTTTATCAAATACAAAGTCAAATTGTCCTACAAACTGCATTCCATAGTCATAAACAACCGACTTACACCAGTACCGTCCCTGTTCATTACAGTACAATAATGTAGCAATGAATCAATGTATTTTCAGTCTTTGTTTATTTTTTTTACTTTTTGTAACTAGTTTTACTAGTTATTCCAGAATTTGGAAAATTCTTGTGATTATGATTCCCATAAAATAGCGGTTAAGATTCACGATAAGTACTGACAGTCTAAAGGTAGCCGAATATTCTAACTACTGCGATGTAGAACATATTATGACTGTTCAGCCACTTATCATTCTAATACCTCTAGATAATGACTCGTAAAAGTAACGCTTTTCAATTCACAATATAGAAAAGAAGTAGTGGTATAACACCGCAACACGTTTTAAAACATGTTTTAAAAATAGAAATATCAATAATAATACAATACTTACCATTTTTTTTGTTGAAATAGCAGCACTTAGTGATATTTACAAGTAGATCGTTGCCATAACGCCCAGCAATTTTTAAATATTCCTGCATGAGCCATTTTTGCATTTTTATTTATTTTATGCATGTAATGCTTAATTTTTTTATTTTCTTTTATGTTTTATTTTCGGTAATTTCAGGTGGAAAGGAAGATGACACGGAAGAGATCCGCTGTAGTTATTAATTTTGTGCCAAGTGTTGTGCGCCTCGTGCTTGCGTTTAGTGGACCTCATCGACAGGGACGATCTTTGTGATATTAACGATTAAGAAATGAAAGTACGACCTATTTGAACAATTGTAAATAGTAGATATAAGTTAAATTACCTATGTTTAAACCTAAATATTATAGCGAATTTGTTATTATTGGTCATACGACTTCATTAAACTATTACAACTAATATAAACTTTCCATACACCTGTAGATGTCAAATAAAAAAATTATAACAGCATATATACTTTGAAGATATCGTATTTGAGGTAGGTAAAATAATTACATGAAGATTATCGTGTGTGACAAGTAATTATAATGAATTAGCCAGTCAGTCTCTCTAAATGACATGTCATATTTAAAAAGACAGAAACCAATATAAAAATGAAGAGACAAAAATTTAAAGTTGTTTTTCCTTGTGTTTATTTGCCTTGAAACATTCACAAACGTTTCTAAGCAAATAAACAATGCTAAGGACATCATAAACTTGTACGCCGTGGCTTTATTCTGCTCAAACTTTAGTAAATACCGTAAAACGGGGTTATTTGGCACAACTTTTAGACTAGAACATCATTAATTCCATATTTTAAGTGTTTATCGAACGTTTTACATTTTCTGAGATAAAGCGCATCCTGTTCCATCATTCTGTATACTGCACATGTATTAATTGCAGAACGAGTTTTTTTAAAGAGTTGTTGTAAATAGCCTCGTGCGTGGGGCTTTATTGAAATCGATGGGGTTTGAATTGTTTTTGGTTAAATCTTCAAGCTTCTATTCATTAAAATAGAACTAAAGCTATTAGGAACGAATGCTGAACGTACTAATAGTACAGTAACCATACATTTTGAACAATTCTTGATAAAAAAAAATCACAAAGTAGTGCTTACAAAAACAAGATTAAGTTTTTTTTACGTTTACTCACTTTTTAGGAACCTTAGTGATACATATATTCAAACAAAATGTGCTTATCTATATAAGCATAAAATATACGTCCATAACAGCAGTACATCAACAATAAAAAACAGAAAATAATATTATAACTTCTAAGTCAAAGTTAGATAGAATACGTCTCTTTGTTTATTTCTCTACCTGTTATAATTCTATGAAAAAAATAAATTTCCATCACACACACACTACATGTGATTATATTAAATAACGACAGGCATAACTGGAAAAAACAGTCTTAACTTTCACAAATTAACATTTTCGCTGACAGTACTGTCAATTAAGCGTTGTTAAGCCTACATATTGAACGCCTGTGAACGTACTTGACAGTAAGTTTTAATTATTTTACCCTTCTACAATTTCAGTAGGTACGGTTACACTTCCGCACTATCGTCCTATTGTAAAAAAAAGATGGTCAACCTAGCTTTACACATTTTACAGTAAAAATAACACCAAAAGCCGTCTCAAACAGCCTCATTAAAGAAAGTGGGTGAGTTTTAAAAACGACTTTTTCGGATATCCCACACTTGCAAAAATAAACTATGCTATATGCCAAAATAATAAAAATGGTTGTATTCTTTGCTATTATTTATGATGAGGCAAAGCCTTTAATTAACAATAATGAGCTACTAATCCCGAAAAAAAATTAACGTCCGTAAATTCACGATGCAGCATAGCTGTGAGGTATGTCACACGCAAAGTTTAGCTCAGTCAATTGCATAAAACTTTGTCTGTGATTGTCGTAATTAATTTCTGTAAAAGACATTTAAAAGGGCTCTTCCGGGTCTATATTATAATCCAGAAAAATATGCTTAAAATTCATAATTTAAAAATACAGAGATCGCAATGTGTTTGTCCCGCGCGCGAGCATCTTTTCGTGACTCGCAAATACCTGCTGGTTACGATTGGTTGAGCTATGTAACGCCATTTTTAAGTTACTACGTCGAAGACATGCTAGTTCGCGTTCGGTTACCGAGCGAAGCGGACGCGTAATTTGTGTTATGATTTTTTAAAATACGTTAGTTTGTGACACGATGTTTTTGGTCAGCCTTTAAGGTAATGTGTGTGGCTAGTAAATATTGCATATTCAATTACTTTATCGGTATGTCCAATTAAGTGTTTTATAGTTTAGAACACCGAGAATCAATAGTCCTATTATCATTTACCTAAAGCTTATACTTTTGACAAAATTAAAAAAAATGCACTTTTGCTGTAATTTGTGTGGCGTAATTTGTGTGCCACTTTCCCACACAAATTATTTTTTTTGTTTTATTTGGATATTATGAGCATTTTACATGCCTAATAACACTTGTTATCTTTAAAAACGGTCAAGTGCGAGTCAGAGTCGCGCACCGAGGGTTCCGTACCAATGTTCTTCACTAACTAATTCCGACTTAAAGCGCCGGTTTGCCGCTGGTTTCTATGGCGTCACATACAAATGAGGGGCAAACTTAAACCAAACCGGGTTATTCAAAAAATATTATTAATCAGACAATAAAAAATATATATACATATATTGTTCGAAAATGTGCAGATAAGTGCCAATGCCAAGGCCTTTCATACGATACCCTACTTGACCTAATGGCTAGACTTAGTTTTATAAAAAGTGGTCGTTTGGATACTTATATTGGTCGTTTCTTAGAAAATAAACATATATTTTGTAACGTTTCCTTTGAAATACATGTGGGCTGATCATGTTTATAAATATTCCAAATTTCAAATAGATAGCATAACTTATTAAAATTAAAAATGTTATTTGGGTGGCGACAATGTAATTTGTGTGGCATAATTTTTTTTTGGCAGCGAATTGAAACTAAACTACTCGTCAAAAAAGAATGCCTCTTTCTGCAGTTTGTTCATTATTCCAATATTTACCGTAATCCATTATCAAAATTATAAAAAATGTTTAAAAACGCGCCACGAAAATTACCAAAAGGCGTGGTGTTCAAAAATGTGCCCAAATGTTTAAAATCGAAAACAAATTAAACGGCTCAAATTATGTAACATACCTTAAAAAACTCCCGAGAAAATGTACTTTTAGGTATGTTTCTTTTTTATGTAACGTGTGGCAAAGGGGCAGACGAGCCACCTGATGGAAAGTAGTCATCGTCGCCCATGGATATGTGCAACACCGGAGGAATCGCCCATATTTTGAGAGCCCTGTTAACTCGCTTCTTGAAGAATCCCATGTTATAGCGCTCTGGAAATACCTCAGGGGGAAGGTTATTCCACAACTTGTAAGTGCGTGGTAAAAATGAGCGTCATGCCCGCTTATTTATCCAGATAGTGGGGATGTACTTTGTTTCTGAGGCGGGAGATGCGATGGTAGAAACGTGACGGTGGCACCAAATCAAAAAGTTCTTCAGAACATTCCCCATTGTACAAAGGTAGAACAAACACAGAGAGCCAACATCTCTCCGGAAGCTTAGTGGTTCTAGGCCGTTTGTCAATTCGGGATCATCGACGGTACGAACTGCCCTGCGTTGGATGGAGTCCACGGGGAGAAGTTGATATTGGGGCGCTCCGGCCCATAGATGAGAGCAGTACTCCACATGGGGTCAAACCTGAGCTTTGTAGAGTAAAAGCCGGTGACTCGATGTGAAGTACCGTCTCGCTCTGTTGAGCACCCCGAGCTTTTTAGAAGCCAGTTTGGCTTTGTTCTCCAGGTGGCCTCGAAATTGGACTTCATTCGTAATGTCGACACCGAGAATCCCGATACTTTTGGAGATGGTAAGAGGAATGTTCTGAAACTTTGGCGCTAAAACGAAGGGTTTTTTCTTTGCTCAGAACGCGCAAACTTGTGTCTTGCTGGGGTTAAATTGGACGAGGTTGCGTTTGCCCCAATTTGAGACTTCCGCTAGGGTGCTCTCAATTTTAGACACAAGTCTCATTGTGCAATCTTCCAGCAGCTCGGGGGACATTCTAACACGGCCTGTGTAGTGACTATGACACGTGCTGTCATCCGCATATCAGTGAATATCACAGGTCTGTAATATATCATTGGTATGCAGGATGAACAGGGTGGGCGACAAGACAGATCCTTGGGGAACGCCAGCATTAACGGACAAGGAGTCCGAGCATACCCCATCGACAACAACTTGTATGTTCCGCCCGGAAAGAAAGCTAGCGATCCACGTGCATAACCCCTTAGGTAGCCCGTATGATGGGAGCTTCGACAGAAGAGCCTTATGCCAGACCCGATCAAAGGCCTTTGAAATGTCCAAACCTCCTCGCTAATAAGCTGGTGCTCTTCAAGGTAATCTAAGAGCTGGTTATTTACCACGCGCTCCATCACTTTGGAGAGCAAGGATGTGATCGCAATAGGCCGATAGTTGGACGGGTCTGTGCGGTCACCCTTTTTCGGGACAGGGTGAACATTGGCTACTTTTCACGAAGTCGGGACTTTCCCCGAGCAGTAGGAGAGAGAGAATAGGCGCGTTAGAACTCCGGTGGTCCAACTCTGGAGCGCACGTCTTAAGCACAATGGTCGGGATGCCGTCTGGCCCACTGGACTTGTTGACATCGAGGGCAAATAAAGCACGCCTAACCACACTTGTGAATGTGCAGTAAAAAAAGCTAACCCCGCGGCCAACCGAGATCCGGATAGTAGTAGGATGGTCTTGATTGGCACTACTTTTTCACCGATTCGATTAAGGTGGTTTTTAAGCACGCGTGTAAACTTCACGGCCTCATTGCAACCACTAACCAAGTTTGCCTTTGACTTAGAGTCACCAGACGAAGATCTACGTTTCTACCATTGCCATGACAAAAAATATGTGGTTTCAAAACTTATAATTTTTTTGTTCCAAATAGCCTCGCGGGTCTCAATTAGCCTCGTTTTACGGTATCGTATCTTGTTGATTTTTTTGCCGGAACAATTACATCACGAATTAAAAGTCCATTATTTACAATCATCTGTAGGTACACTTGAAGTTCACGTGGAAAGCGCAGAATAAGAAATAAAATATAATAATTTATGACACATGTGTGTTATGTTGGTACACTTAAGGCTATGAGGCTGTTTAAAGTGAAATTATCAATGCACACGAGTTTTATACAACGTTATTAATTCGTTACTAATGTCGGCGCATTTCACGTTTATAAGACAAAGGTACATCAAATATAAACATCGGTAATTGTATTCCATTTTCTAAATATTCATACATAATCATTTCGTAGAGTGTTTTAAATACGAATAATCTAAATGGCTGTAATGAAAATGCACTAGTGCAAGTATGGAATGTCAATAGCACGCGTGTTCAAAAAGGCGAATACGGTCATAAGTAGGGTGTAATAAAGGCAACTTTACGATCAAGTGTATTTAAAGTAATTTTAGAAGATGCAGTGTAGTGTGTTTTAGATGTTAACAACGTATCACTGTGTCAATCAATTTGAATAAATTTGACGAGTATTATAAAAGAGCAGAGGATCCCTCTTAAATGCAAAAAAATGTCTAATGTTTTCTTCTTTCACATATCATTGATATATCAACATTCCATGCAACGATTATGCAATGCATCTAACCAAAGAATCATTAATCCTTAAATTCATAAAAGTTGACGGTAACAAATTCAGTTTAACTACTAATCCTAAGTATTGTGATTCATTCGATGGTGCCTGTTTATGTTGTTACAACCTTCATAACAGGACCAAAGGCTCAAATAGGCCGCCTTCATGTAGGTTTACGATTGTATACACGCATTGCCACGGATACACCAATATATTTTGAAAATTGTATCTGAGACCGATTTTTAGAAAAGGCAGCCAGTGCATACTGGCGTCATATAGTGCTCACACTTTTTTTTGTTTGGGTAAATTGAAATACGAGTTTTTTTCTACGTAGAGACGATACATTCTGTCTTTATATAAAAAAGGTAAGTATTATTAAATACTTTCAGATTATAGTATCGTAATAAGGTCTAATCCTTTTGAGAGGTGTCAGACACCTTAATTTAAAATTTACACGTTTCGAATACTTACTTTCAACCCCAATTTAAACCCTTTATAGGGGATAATTTTCAAACAACGGTGAAACTACTTTTCTTAGGTTTTAATGAAGACGCCATTCCCGAAGTATTGAAAATATGTACTTACTCCATACCAGTCGCGGTGCACCCCGCGATTAAGCTGCGCAGCAAAAAGTACCTCCCGGACGGCGAGCGGCCTCATGCGGCCTATCTATCGCGCTGCCATTGCGACGCACTAATATAATTATCATATTGTGTGTAGATTACTAAATCGGAGAGCTTCTTATTTCATTTAGCAAAATAATGATAGCCAAACAAATTATAATATAATAATAATTACTGATCAGATAATGTATGTGTGTTACTATATATAGAGAGGCACAAGCTCGCGATGCGTACAGACTGATGAATATGTTGACAGTGTTACAAGGCATGTTTCGTTGCATGTTACATTGCACCAATCGTTACGGGGCTTTTCGTTGAGACCATTTGAGACGCTTAAAGAACAACTGCTGAAGGTAGCCATATTTTTTTAATATTTTTTAGGACAAAACCAAATGACAAAGTCGTTACAAAAAACATTTATATAAGCATAAAATATACTTCCATGATAGCAGTAAATCAACAATAAAAAACAGAAAGTAAAATTATAAATTCTAAGTCAAAGTTAGATAGAATTCTTTTTATTTCTCAACGTGTAATTTTTCTATCAAAAATTTAATTTCCATCACCCGTACACTATATGATTAAATAACAACAGGCATAACTAGCAGTTGTATCAAAAACAGTCTTCACTTTCACAATTTAATAACAAGTTGTTAAGCCTGCATATTGAAAGCCTGTGAACGTACTTGACTGCACGTATATATTTTTTTTCCTCTAAAACATAGGTAGGTAAAGATGGTCAACCTACCTTTAGAGTACTATATGTAAGGGGGATATTTGGTACTAGTAAACAATAACCCCAAAAGCCGTCTCAAATAGCCTCATTTCAGAAAATCGTTAAAATGTAATAAGTATTAAAAATAACTTACCCCACGCTAAACCGAGATCTGGATAGAAGTAGGACGGACGGTCTTGATTGGCACTACTTTTTCACCGACTCGATTAAGATTTTTTTAAAAGCACGTTTTAACTCCATGGCCTTACTGCGACCACTAACCAACTTCGTATTAGACTAAGGGTTGCCAGACAAAGATCTACGTTTCTATCATTGCCATGACAATAAATATGTGTATTCAAAATGTATAATTATTTTTTTCCAAATAGCCTCGTGGGTCTCAATTAGCCTCGTTTTACGGTACTATTTATAAATATGTAAGTATACGCCACGAAAGAAGCGGCTTAGGTCAACCAACATCAAAGAGAGTGCCTTCTGTACTTGTACTATTACTTTATTCTGGGCCCATACGATAGTAACTCATTTTCTTATCTTTTAACGAAGACTCCATTCGCAAAGTCTCAAATCTCTAGCTTAAAAACAAAACTCCCCGTGCTAAAATCCCCAATTACTACTACTCACTGCTTTTCTTTGACATACTTATGTTTCGTTACAAATGCTTATTTTATTTTATTGAGTTTGACTGAATACATTTAACGGTTATTTTATATAGCAGTTTTCTGTTAGTATGTAATTAATAAACACACAAAATGCACCTGAATAAACAATTTTTTTTCATAGATATATTTTGTTGGTTACATTTTGAGCTCTATTCAGTTTGATAAAGTGTGCCAGACGTAATAATGGGTTGTCTTAAAATGATGACGATGAAGTTTCTGCACACAGGTAAGTACTGACTGGTAAATGTTTGGTTTCTAGACCTCCGAGTGTTCTGTAGTAACAGTTTGATATTGCGATTAGCTTTCGCTTACTCGTTCTTCTAGATAGCACCGCATTAATATGGCTTAAATTGTATCAGTTCGATGTATGCTACCGTATTTCACAAATCACCACGTGTTTTTTATTTACGTTAGGTAGCTTTAAGAGAACTTTCCTAAAATGAATGTGAAATAACTTTACTAGTAACACATCCTTATATGCCTATTTTTTTTAAATGGCATGTCACACTTATCACTGTTCGGTGGAGCACACTTTTTTATTATTTATTTATTAAACAAAGTACATATTTCTTATTTCTAAGACAGTTACCTGCAAATCTGTATTGTACACTTTGACTGCAGGCACGAGTCTCTATACTAATAATACTATAGAATATTTATTATTTATATACAATATTATTATCTCTGCATTATAAGACAAACGAATATATTTGATGCTAACTTTAAATTAAATCATGTCACTCAAGCGACTGCAGCAAATATTTTTTCAGGGCCTTTTTAAATTTGGGCTTGCTGGGCTCATGACGGATGTTCTCACTTTGACTGACGTTTGACTGACGGACTGACGTTAACACTTTCGCTGGCAAGATTTTTGTAGCGCTACGCACTTTCCTGTACATACGGGTAAACGCATGGTATCGGCTACGCGTCTACGAGCAGAGCGCCCGCTAGGCGGGTTCCTGGCAGTGAATGTGTATATATTACCAGTTAACTGGCTGCTGTGAACTTATTTTTGTACATATTTGATTATCACCATTTTGGCGCTGTAGGCACTGGTAGGCAGGATACGATTGTCTATGAAACTGAAATTAGTGATATCCGCAAGTCGACATCTAAGTTCGTGTCTGGGGTGGAGGTGACTAGTAATACTATTCTAAAATTCATCCTACACAGCGCAGATACTATAAAATGTGAGATCTAACTGACAGTGTTGCTTGTTTCAAGAGTAAAATTACACTAGCAATAAAACTTGCACACGCTGACTACCACAAACTGACCACTTCTGCAATTTTCGTTTGCATGGCATAAATGAGGCTACTTTAAAGCAATTTTAATAAGCCAGTGTCGGAAAAGAAGGCTACATTTTAAATAACACTATTTGAATGTCCTAACTATTGGTTTACTTATGCCAAACATATCTATATTAAAACATTAATACTTCTACAGAATATTTATACATTTCAATTGAAAATTACTTATTTGAACATCGATATTGAAATTGTCGATATGACATCCTTGGAATAAACAGTTTATAACGAAATTAGATGAATGGGACACACGCTGACTGCGGGTGGCGCTTAAAATTAGCTGACGAGTGTTGGGCAGCATATCCATAGGAGTCGTGGAACTAATCATAAAGGCCCGATCATAATACAATATTTGGAATGTTGACAATTTTAATCTTCTTTTTTCTGTAGTATGTTATAGAAAGAACTCACAATAATAGAAACATTGGTGAAAAAACTACTTCAATCTTACAAAAACTCCCCGAGATACAACAATGTTAAAATCACATTTTTTTAATTTCTTAAAATAAGCTCCATACTAAATTGTAAACGGTTTAAACTTGCGTTTATTGGAACGGATTCATTAAAAAAGTTACCATCCATTTCATGGGTTATTCTATTCAATGGTATTATTTGTTATTAATATTTTCATAGTTTAGAAATGGACTTCCCCACCCAACTTTAAGGGCTCATACAACAAGCTATACGCAAGGTATCGAACTCATTTTTATTTTGGATTCATAGAAACTGCCATTTCGCATCAAGATTGTATTTTTATTTGACTACAGTAAACATCCCATTCATTTAGTATGTAAAATAGCTTGATGTGTGTATTTGAACGGCAATACTTTTCTACAATGTTTTTACAAACATAACAAATCAAGTAATATATGTCAAAGTTAACGTAAATAAAAAACATTATTTACCGTCGCGGAATGAGAAGGTTCGTCACTTTTGAACACTAATACTATCACAAAAGGCCGAAAAGTGACGAACCTTTTCATTCCCGCCCATACAATCATATACGTACGACTTACCTAGTTATTAAACTAAAGGCTATGACCGTGTAAGGGAACAAAAGATGCCCTTGACGGTATTAGCCAATGAATGTATCGTATGTAAGGTCACAATTGTAGTTATTAATCTGCCAAGTTTATTTCATAATTATTGGCAGTTTCCCTGAAATATGACTATAAAGTTATTTTTTGCATTTCAAAATATTTTAAATAGTACTGGTCCGTTTCTTTTGTATTTAACGTATGTTGTTAATGACTTAATGAGGAATAATTTTGCAGAAAACCAGACGTCTCTAAGTCAACATTAATTTCGTGATTTTTGATATGCAATATTTAAAAAAAAAAACACACTTTCCCTGACAATATTATATTACCCGGTTGCGGTTGAGTTAAGTTGGTACCTGATATATGTAGCATTGCATACAAATGAGGTGCAACTTACCGCAACCAGGTTGTTAAAATAGCTTTTTTTAAAAATTAAAAAAAAATACTAGTTAGGTTATAATTTTTGTGTAATATTTATGTTTATTTACACAAATTGTGAAAATTTCTAAACTTTCGTTCGGTAAACTTCAGAGATAAGGAGGGGAAGGTGTTTTTTTACATTTTACAAACAAAATCTAATCACAATAAAAAAAATTGAAAATTGTTCAAAAATGTGCAGATCATGCCCTTTCATATGATATACTACTTGACCTAGTAGCTAGTTTTAACTTTTGGGTTCCTTTTTTACTATTTTTGGTACGGAACCCTAAAAACACCATGTTGCGCCAAGCCGATTGATTTGAAACAAACATGTATTAGTACGGAAGGAGATGTCACTATGTGTAAAAAAATGGTAAGTGTCGATGACTCACAAGTGTCAAAAAAAATGGAAATATTTGACATCAAAAATCACCAAGTTAATGACCCAGAGACGTCTCGTTTTATGCAAAATTATTCATCTTTAAGTCATTAACAACATACGTTAATTACAAAAAAAACGGACCAGTAGTTTTTTAAATATTTTGAAATGTAAAAAAACTTTAAAGTGACATTTCAGGGAAACTGTCAATAATTATGAGATAAAACTTGGCAGACTAATAACTAGCATTATGACCAATACATAGGATACATTTATTGGCTAATAGTGTCAGGGACATTTTTTGTTCCCTGACTCGGTTATAGCCTTTAAATCTAATTACTTATGTTCTGTTATCACATTTGCACTTGTAGTTTATAATTGTAATTCTAATAAGTCTGTGTAACGAGTATATGTACTGGATTAGAAAGAAAGTATCTAGCTGCGTCGATTTGCTAGATTTTGATAAAAGCAGTACCTAAAGCCGCTTGCGCCATGAGCAGCCGCAGAGTAAGCATGACTCAGACACGCAATATATTTATATCGAAATACATGTCTCACAAATGAGAGATCCGTTGTGAAAAATTAATTATGCTCGCATCTCTCGTGCTGAAATGGTTTTTGTTTCATATTTAGCCTAATATACGGATACATTGTACTCTTAAAAGGGGGTAGTAAATAGGTCAATAGCATTTAATAATTATAACCAGTGTTTAACATATCATCAAAATATTCTTATCACCTGACACTGCTGCAGAGGACTGTAACTCTGTAGCTATAACTATATGAGCGTAATAAATAAATAATTTATAATTTAAAAGCGTTGGTCTCGTATTAAAGTTTACTTAAGAATCAAATTAGGTTTCCTCTAGAATGTTCGTCCTGGTTGGACGGCAACCAGTCAGTTACTCATATGTATTGGGTGTTCTGATTTTATAATTTGCTCAAATCAATCTTATTCAGTTTTTGGGCAATATCAATTAGCTTTGACATTATATTCGATCGAGCTGAATATGCATACTGTATTTGTAATTCGCTTATACTTCCAAAAATACACGTTGGTGATAACACTCAGATAAGACACTCCATTTTAATATATTGCTATTTTTATTCGTATTTTAACCGCCTTGAATAAACTTTAATTGTTCTATTCTGTAATATTTATATTATCACTAACAATTACAAAGCTTTACCTCCTTTAGGTCCCTGTTGGAGTGATTAACGTAAAAGTAAGCTGTAAATTAGCTTCCTCGGGCCTCAGCCCGGTACGGTGCTTGACCATTTATTACAGTTTCAGGACCAATACAAAAGAAATCGTCAATGAGCGACGATTCCTCTTCAGAAATGATGGAGCTCGATGAGAATGCTCTTGTTGCCGACCCGCACTTGGAGCAGAACCTGCGTCGCCTCCAGGAGGAGGAGAAGCTGTTGCTGGAGCAGCAGGCTGTGATGGAGGCCGGCAACATGGACGACTTTGCGGCGCTCGAGCACCAGGATGCTCTGCGTCTTAACCAGGTGAAATATACTCCTGTTTATATCAATGATTAAGGAACTACCATAATAATAGAGATACGAATGCGACCCAGACAACATTAATTTCAGGGCCAATTATACTAACGTATTCGCTACCAGTATAGTACATTGTTGAAGAGGCTGGAAAGTAAGCAATAGATGGACGAGTCCGTATTGCACTTTCGGCCGAGATATCATTCATAACATAGTGCTTTTCACGACTGCTACGAGGAAATATAAAAAAAATCTAGTAATCATTCATTTTTAATTAATAGTACTCTACTGCGGAGGCTGCGAAATAGGGGATTGCTGGCCGAGTAGATTTAGATGGCCGAGTGTTAACGAGGCCATCTAGAGATACAAGGCCGGCAATCCCTATTCGCGCCGAGGCTTGTATAGTGTTTTACTCAGATAAATCATAGGAAATAATGCAAATGTTAAAGTTTTATACTCATATGTATATTCGTTTTTTTTTCTAATCCCGCCAAAATACTCTTTTCAACTATTTTATTAAGCTGCTCGGTTTAATGTTTTTGCCACCAAATCTGAAGTGATTTAATTTATTAAAAAATGACAAAACCTTTTTAATTGGTTATTTTAATAAATTATTATTCCTTGTTTATTGAATACCTGATTTAATCTAATTAAATAATCTAGTTAAATAACAAATTGAAAAGTAAATACACTACTAATGGAAATAAAACAATTTAACGGATTATATAGCTTATATTATTTCATTTTACTTCGTTAAATTGTTTTATTTCAATGAGTAATAATCGCGGAAACAGAAGAAAATATTAAATACACTACTATTTTACTATTATTTCCAAGAGTTTTGCAATTATTTTATGAAATTTCGTTTTGAAACTCGGTGCAATATGGAAATATGGCCTGTCAAGATTGAAAACTAAACGCAGTTCTTAATATTATCTGTGAAAGAATATATAAAAAAGTTAACAATTTGTTTTTAGCATATACAACTCCATCTCAAACCGCTTTGGTCATATGGTATCCCACTTTGGGGCATTGCCAGCAAAACCAACATATTAAGCCTGCAACGCGTACAAAATAATAACCTGCGTACTATATATATATTTAGCCAATGCTCCGTGGTTTTCCAGAAATGATGAGATTCACAAACATTGAGAGGTCCCAACAGTTCAGGCTGAAATAGAAAAGCACAAAAAGAAATATGTGGAACGCCTGTCACTTCATCCCAATTCCATGGCAACACAACTTCTCGAACCTTCACTTACTGTGACGAGGTCGAAAAGGAATGATATTTTATGGGGTACACATACTACTACATTAATACGAAAAATTTAATTCCGATTTTCAGAATCACGAATTTTATAATACCGATTCTTATAATTCCGAATGGATCAAAATTCCGAATGTAACAATTCCGATATATCATAAATGCGAAATGTAAAAATGTCTAACGCTTACTTTTCCGATTTGCAAAAATTTCGAATTTCAGTACACCGAACAATAAGAAGTCCGACTGAATAATAATCCGAAATATCAAAAGTACGATTTTGAATACTAAAAAGCCGAATTTCAAAATTCCTTTTATCATTACACCAATCATTAAAAAATCCGACTAAACAAAAGTCCGTAACATCAGAATAACCTAATCTACAGTTTTCAGTTTTTGGCCCGTGTTCCATTTTGTCAATTATGTTATCTACATGCAAGCAAGTATTTATGGTCACGATACAAACCTAACCTAACCTACAGTTTCGGTTTTTATTACGATTGTTAAAAATCACGAACTTTATGTTTCCGAATGACAAAATTCCGATTTTTAAAAATCATGAATTTTATATTTCCGAATGTCAAAATTCCGAATTGGCAATGACATTTCAGATAATCAAAATTCGGATTATTATTTTTCGGGCCAAAAAATTATCGGGCTTTTGATTTTTCGGGGTTATAAACATCGTAATATTAAACATTCGGATTTTAGATATTCGGTAAACTAAATTTCGAGCGTCTATCGGCTGTAGTACAGTCGCGCATACTGCAGTACTTTGGCCATGTCTCTAGTCGGGATAGCAAATCCATAGAGCGGCTGGTTGTGCAGGGAAACGTGGATGGAACCAGATCGCGTGGCAGATGCCCTATGCGTTGGACTGACCAAATAAAATCAGCAGTAGGAAACTGCGTATCTGACTGTGCTAGACAATCTGCCAACAGGAAGAGATGGCGGGAGATCTTGCGGAGAGCTGTGTGCGCCTCTACCACCGATGTGGACGCCTCAACGTGACCACGATCGCTCTGCCAAAAGCGAAACGACAGAGAAGAAGAAATTTCGAGCTTTCAATAATCGATATTTAAATACAAAGGAAATATAAAATTCGGAATTTTGACAATCGGAAAAAGCTAATTCGGAATAAAATATTTCGGATTATTTGGGTATTCCCTATTTTATGAGACGATAGTAGAGGCACTGGCCTCAATGCCTACATATCATTCGCCACTCATCAAGTCATCCGACTGATCGCCGATGAAACAGTAAAAAAAAACTTTTAGCGAGTGCCATTAATATGTTTGACTGTTGTTGACTATTTCCTTTACCTCGCAAATGTGATACGGGCAGTAGGTAACGGGATTACAAACTCGAGTCATTAAAAGCCCTCCTTCAGCGTCGGGCTTCTAATAGACTCTCGTTAGCAATTATCTTCTTACCGCCCTTGGTGCACAATGTACCTCTACTCTTAGTATAAACGCTAAGAGCCCATCCTTTGCCAAGATACATAGTCCCGGCGGGGAGATATTGTATTATTATTGACTTGTGAAACCGCATTTTGGCATGGCAGTTGCAACAGCAAGAGCTGCAGAAGAAGCAACAGGCTCAAGCGCAGCGACTAGCGCTGCGGCAGGCGCAGGGTAACCAGCAGGCGCTCGCGCAGGACGCAACGCAGCGACGGGAGCCTACCATGCGCCGTCGCACCACCTGCACCGTGCGTGTTAACAACCTGCATGCTGCCGAAGCCATAGAAACGGACGTCTGACCATTGGGTAAGTTTTCTCTCTACAATGAATAATTACCAAGTCCTCTCACATACTAAATCCGACCACGCAAAGTCTGTATAATACCCTAGTAACCATGTGTTATTATCACATTTTTGTCAGTATCCGTCTGCAGACTTAACGTGGTCGGAATATATAAACAACTTATAATTACAGATGTTAACATTCTTAAACAAGCGTTAAACAAAATAATACTTTAATCCCACCTGAATAACGAGTCACACGTACCTTCTCGAGATGTTTGGTCTTTATCTTTAAACATTATCTTTTTCACTTTTAATTTTACTACCTCTTGATCTTCTTATATGAACATATATAGGTATAGCGCACAATTCCTGGGACAGTGGGGGCCGGACTTAAATTTATTCAGTTTAATGTTGCTTATCTTACTATGAGTATCGTAAATAAAAGAGAATCACATAATATATAAATAGACTATAAATAGAATATAAATAGACATAGAATATAAATAGAATATAAAAAGTGACGGGTCACTTTGTGACATATGTAAGTATAATAATAAGTGTATGATGTAAGTAATTAGCTTTTAAGTCCCATACCTTAATTAGGCCACTCAGCAAGCTTCGTGGCCTAAACGAGGTACTCGACTAAAAAGCATACATTATATAACGATTGCATAAAATACTATAATCGCGTACGAAAGAAGAAACGATGATAAAATAACATTGATTGTATTAAACTCATATAAGTATACAGTTTATTTTCTATATCCATTGTAATTCTTAAGCTAAGATTTTTTAACAATTTATATTTAAAAAGTAAAATACAAAAAGCAAATACAAAAATATAAACACATTATTAGAAAAAACCTAAACTGGGGTGTCGCCAGCAGCGGGACAGAGCCCAAGCTGCACAGAGAGGAACCTCCGGACGATGCGCGCTGTGTCCAGGATTACTGGCTTCTGTATCTGACCCTTGATCCAGCCATCTAGCGAGAGTCCCTTAAGATGCTGGTCGAGACTCTTCGCTATAAGACCGTTTGCTGAAACGACTATCAGAACAATGATCGTCGAATCAACATCCCACATGGCGGTCAGCTCGTGAGCCCTGTCAAGGCACTAGGTGAGTTTGTCCTTCTCTGCCTTCACAAGGTTTTCGTCATGTGTGGTGGTGTCGACTAGCATTGCCCGGCGCTTAGATCGATCTACCAGCACGATATCAGGTTTATTGGCTACAACAGTCCTGTCCGTGATGATAGATCGATCCCAATAAAGCGTGGTGTGATAAGAATTTTAAATTATCTGATAAATGTTTTTTGCATTTTTTTTTTATAAAACAATGTTTAGAGGGTGTATACTTGCTTAACTGGCAACGTCGCATTTTTTTTGGTTTCCCTTGATTATTTAAAGCAATATGAATGTATTTTGTACATGTTTTCAATTCATTCATTACGTTTTCGGTAGTTAAGCTGGCACAGTGCAAAATGTCATGATATTGCTACAACCAAAGCTCTAAACATATTTTTTTGTCTATATCTTGGGTATGTATTGAACATATCTTAAAGTTTCATTCAAATACCACAAAATAATGAAGCAAGAAGAAAAAATATGCGACGTTTCCAGTTAAGCGGGTATAAACGCTCTTAATTTGCATCTTTAACTTATAAATATTTATGTTTAGTCTGACTTTGTTAGGATAGGTTTTAAGCAATGTAGTTTGTAAGCGCAATTTTCAAAATAATCGTGGTAATCAAATCCTACTCATTTTTATCCTCTGTTACGCTACAGTGTTTGTTTCCTACATTTAAAACACGAAAGAGTATCGAAAGCATTAAAAGACACAATCAATAAAACTTGTAAACTTTTACTTCAAAGTTTTACCAAGTTGCTTAAGGTTAGTGAATGTTCCATTAAAGAAATTGAGGAATGTAATAGTTAATTTTACTTACTGTTACATTTACATCATCTGTTACACTATAAATATGCGTTTGTGTAATTAAGACAATAAACATGTACATGTGAATGAATGGTTGAAAGAACAGCTACATTGTTGTTTGTACAGGTTTGGGCAGATTCTAGAGTAAAGTAGCCATACAATTGAAACAAAACTACAAATTTCAATATAAGTATACCTACTCTAAATTTATAACAGCAATTCATTAGCTCAAACCGCTCCCCTTTAGCCTGTGCAACTTATAACAGCAATTCATTAGCTCAAACCGCTCCCCTTTAGCCTGTACAACTTATAACAGCAATTCATTAGCTCAAACCGCTCCCCTTTAGCCTGTACAACTTATAACAGAAATTCATTAGCTCAAACCGCTCCCCTTTAGCCTGTACAACTTGTAACAGCAATTCATTAGCTCAAACCGCTCCCCTTTAGCCTGTATAACTTATAACAGCAATTCATCAGCTCAAACCGCTCCCGTTTAGCCTGTACAACTTTACGCATTCTACCTTAGAATGACTTCCACGTAGCACGCACTATACCTCATCTAGTATATCGTCCCATATTTTGATCAACCGATGCTTGAATGAATTTAAATATTTACATTCCCTATATGCTCCCAATCCTGCTCAGCATGTATCCCAATATCAAAAAGTCCAATGGAATCAAGTCTGGTGAAGATGCAGCCCACTCTTGCCAAGGGATTTTATACCTTCTGGCCCCTATTTCACAATTGTGACAAATGTCGGGTGACAGTGACAATTTCACGTACATTGCGTGCCCAGTATAAGGTAAGAAGATGTATCGAGCTTGCGGGGATCGCCGTGAACATAAAATTGTCGTTGTCACCTGACAATTGTCACGATTGTGAAATAGGGGCCTGGCTGTAAATTTTGTTCGACACCCGTCTTGTATACGTTTAGCTTTTTGAGACGGGGCTGCAGCAATAATAGTCATTCCATACAATTTTCCGATTATTCATAGCATACTAGAAGACGCCTGCAACTTCGTTCGCGGAGGAGACAAAATCATAACCCCTGTTTTTTACGACAGCGTAGTCGGATAAAAAGTATCCTATAACCATCCGGAGATACCCAGCTACCCGTGTACCAAAAATAGTTGAAATCTGTTTAGCCGATTTGGCGTGATGAAGCCACAACGACACATACAAACATACATTTATTATTTTTCGATTTAGTGACCTCCAAATAGTCCGTAACAATATTTTTTTGAAAATATCTTCAATTTACAGAAATTTAATTTTTACGACTTTAAAATAGTATAGATAGATGACCCCGCAACACGTTTTTAACATAGTAGTCGTGATTAATGTTTACTTCCCGATAAATAAACAGCAGTGGTTGTTTGCTCCTAGGTATCGCATATCGCACCCCATCCCATGACAGCTGACGCACTTTGAAACTGTTGTACGGCTAATTTGTCTACTAAAATATCCCTTAACGAAGCACCATAAACACGACCATGTTGTTGATTGAAGCTATCTTGCATTTGGAACATCTTTTCGTCAGAAAAAATAATTTCATTGCCCTCAAGCCAAGCTAGCAACTCCCTGCATTTATTCACACTTGCTTTCGTCTGAGCATCGTTATCCTCGATTGTTTTTTTTTTTGTAGGTCTTCAATCCAAAATCATGTCGTGATATACGACTCATTGATCGTTGAGCTCATTCGCGAGTTTACTTGCTCTTTGGTCTGGATTTCGTCGAAGACGCTCACGGACGTTATTAATTCAATTTTTTACGCGGACATATGATTTTTGACTAGATTTGGGCATGATTCTTGAAGATGCCGTTTATTCAAGTGGCTTAATGGTCCGCGATTTGCACCTTACATAAATATCTAAAGGCTTTTTAAATATCTCGGACGGCCGGAACTTTGCTTGTATACCTAAACTTACGCATTTCGCGTCCTTTGTAGAGGACAATATAAAAACGGAAGATGTCAAGCTGACGTCTGAATTCATAAAGACCATGAAATTCTCAAAATATAAAACATAATATGGATAAAAAACCGGCCAAGAGCTTGTCGGACCATGCTCAGTGTAGAGTTCCGCAGCCTTTCATAGAAACAAAATTCACTAAGGATGAAAGAATACGGTATGAAAAGTAAACTAGCAAAAGAGCATATCACCACGGCACTTACATCCTTTAGCTGAGAAGCGCAGTTTTTTGTCAATAACTCAAAAATGGTATATTCAATCATGCTGAAAACGGTTTTCGTTGAAAGTATTGATTAAGTTGTATCCTTGTAATTTTTTCATATTTTTGGACATACCGTTTAGAAAATAGAGGGGGGGGGGACACAATTTATGCAATATCCGGAGCGATTATATCCGAAAATATTTACTAAATTTTTTTTTTCGAAACTTCAGTCTTTTTAAAGGAACTGTCGAAATATGTGCCACACATTGATATTAGCAGATTTTTTTGTGTGTTTACATGTATGGAGTGTCCCCCCCCCCTAGAATTATATTTTATTATTATCTATTTAACTATCAAACTAAGTAGCTGCTTATACAAGACACCTATCCTCCATATTTCATCAATATACATCTAGTAGTTTTTGAGTAAAATGCCTGTAACATACGGACGGACATGACGAAACCTTATAGATTCCGTTTTTGCCATTTTGGCTACGGAAGCCTAAAAATCGGTTATATTTATATAAAATGGCGATACAATACTAGAACACTTCATTTGCCCAAAAATGTTCACTGCTGAGGTGAAAATTTCTATGTGCCTTGATGTTGAATCCCGAGCAAGCAAAGGACTCTAAGTTGAATCCTGAGCGTAGCGAGTGATTCAACGGCACGAGTTGCAAATAACTTTGGTCTCGTGTGGCTCATACAGTTTTTTAATTCAGGAGTACGAACATATTCACATATGAACATAAATCACAATTTTAGTTGCAACTATGCTCTTTTAATCATTGTGTGTGTTTATGTGACACACGTCATACAAACAGTATAATATAACAGACGAAGTTAATATTAACAATTTGATCCCCTTTACTTTTTAAAAGGAACATTTACTGTCACACAGTAGTAAATATAAAGTCATAATCATTCATTGTGGTTTACAAAATAAATTCCGTGTTAATTGCTTTTTTGCATAGTTTCAATATTTTTTATATTTTAAAAGTACGAAACTAACAATTAGTGAGTAGCGTAGCAGAAGATATAAATAACAAGAATTTGGTTCCCACGACATTTTTAAGAAGCCCGTTTAGGGACTAGGTGTCTCTATGATAAAACAGGTCAAACTGAAAATGTATTTACTAGTTAAAATTGATAAACATATTTTACAATGAATACATAAAAATAACGATATTTTATATTAAAAAGGAAATGATTAAGTAAATCCTTAATAATAAAACGATTCATTAAATCTTCGGCAGATGTTTTAAAATTCTAATGTATTACGCGTATCTGAACGCGTTATGGTTTAGTTATTTTTTCGGGTCTAAATTGAAAGTCTATTTTCGAATTGGGAATATTCTTGTCACTCGCTTAATAAGGATATGAAAGAGACAGAGCTCTCTCAAGTTCAAATATTTGGAACTCTGTAAAAGACTACTTTGTCTCTTAATATGTAGATTTGACCTAACTTTGCTCCAGAAAGATTTAGTATAGAGGAGCAAAGTTTGCCGATCAAAACAGCCTATGATAATAATTTTGAATTTAAAACATTTTAAGAAATTGGTACTACACAGTTTTTTTTGTTATTTGTAAGAAGTCTTAAAATTTAAAACTCCTGTATAATTTGGAGTTATTTAAATTTCAAGCAAAGTAGTACCATTTTACTTACTACTTTAGATACTTGATATGTTAATAAAATATCGTCGTATTTTTAAAGTTTATATATTGTTACACAACATTCGACATTGTAAAGCCGTCCGAACTATAGTGAGTGAATGGCGGCCGGCAAGCACCATTCATAACATGGCACACGTCATGCAGACCGCATCTGTGGTAGGTGCAGCCTTCCGATCGTCGGCTTGAATGAATGCGGAGTAGCAGGATCGATCGATACTCGCTGCGGCATCGCGGTCCCTGTGACGTCACGTACGCGGCCCTGCCATCGTCGCCCCCATGCCCCCAACACAGCCCGCCGCCACGTGCTCGGGTGCACGGGGTCGGTCGGTCTCGGGCCCGAATCGATGCCGCGCGGGGCCCATCGTGCCCCTGTGCTGGCTGCTGTACCTCCCTTGTTGCCCCTCTTCCACCCACCTTAACATGATAACATCCTAATTTCTCACGAACCCATTTAATATTTGTTAATGAGAAAGGCCTTTACAGTAATTACGATGTGTTTAAACTCAATAGGTAATCTAATTTTCCTTCAACATTTTTTTCACTTCATGATTTATTTTTCTAATTTCTTCCACGTCATCTATCAACAATTCTTCAAACAATTTCTTCTTCAATCAATAAATACAAGTTTCCTATTGTACGTTGTTGATGTAGTATTTGATATTCTAACATATTATTTATACTTCTGTAGGGTCAATAGAAGTTCATCGACAACCACTTTAAGTAAGTTTTAAAATCCTTATAATCGTATGTGACCCCTAACACGAAACAATTTAATTAGAAAGGAAACCGCTAGCCTTACATTTTGCATATTAGTAAATTTACATGCATTCCTTAAAACAGCAGTCATTTCCCGAAAAAAGTACGGCGCGCGGAAGTCCCCGCGTTGTTGTCTGAAGTGTATTTTTTAGTCGTTACGTTTTGTTATGTTTAGTAAGGTGCTCTGCGAGAGAGCTTTCAATCTAAGAAGATTGGAAGCCCTACATGGAAATGTACACTGTACATGGACTGTTGCATGCGAAGAGGGTAAACTTCGAACACTACCACTGGTCCTACTTCGGTTCTGATTATTTGGAAGCGTATTGTCACTCAGCATCCTATCTCCGCCGTCGGCGAGTGGGTCACGGGTAGAGCTGCCATCCGTCCGGGTTTCCCCGGATTTGTCCTAGTTTGGAGGCTGTCCGTGGGCCGTCCGGGCGGGTTTTTAAAGTGTGTCCGGGTAAAACCCGGACTCTTTTTGTAACAGGGAAAACCTTATTGAACTGAATAAAATGTAACATGTCCGGGGAAAAATGCGATTTCCTCCAAATATTCAGGGTTTTTGAAGTTTGTGTCCGGGTTCCGGAATAGTCAAGATGGCAGCCCTAGTCACGGGCGACGACATATGGGGCAGGACCAGAAGATTCATGACAGGTAGTGCTCGCAGAGCTACCCTTTGTTCGTGATATCAGTGTCAAGCTTTTATAACCTACCCCTAAAATGCCCAAGCTATTTATTGGGGTCCCGTGTTAACTATGTATACGTTAATGTTATGCAAAGCCGCACGTGTTATTCGTACAACCGATTTGCAATTGTTTGATGTCTTTGTAGTTTGATCAGCGACTTGTATGTATCAAAATTTTAGACCATATTTTGAATACATAAAAATGAATGGTAAGCAAGGGATCTACTCTGAATATTCTTTAATTTAAGTTGTATATATACCTATAGTCTCGAATCTCGCGTAGGTATCTAGGTACAGACTTCTGAATGAAATGTTCTTCGTTGGGTGACTTAATATGTATCTCATATGAAATGTTATAAACAGACAAACTTATTAATCACACACAACAATCCGAAACAGGAATTATATAATATCTAAATTAGGTAAGGACATGTTTGGTTTTCTGGCAATTCATGCGCCATTACTTGTGTCGATGAATATCAAAATCACTACGTGTTGTAAGTACACGTAGGTATAACTCATTTGACTCTACATTGTTTTTAACTTTTTGGAGTAGACCCCTAACTACTGGCAAAAAAAAAAAATGAAAAAGAAAATCAGTAGGTACGAATTGGCACACGAATTTTATACTTATTCATCAAGTTGTTGATACTAATATAACAAAATATATAGGATTCCCTTTATCATGTTTTATGGAATACCAGTATCGCATGGCTTCGTTGAACTACAAACTGCAAGGGTTGTGCCAAAAGTTTTTAAATAAGTAGGTATGTTTCATCATTACGCAATAAAATTTTATACTGAAAATGAAATGACTTTTTTGCGACTTAATGTTTTTATACACGAAATAACCTAAGTTAGTATGTTTACCTGCATATTAAGTAGTCCCCGGTCTCCCCAATAGTGTGAATATTATAAGAGCAAAGGTAATAACTCTTATCTCATCTTAGTCACTTGACGGTATACAAAGATTTAGGTCATCCACATTATGACATGTATAAAAATCGGATTATCCTAAATCACTGCGTCAAATAACTGCAATAAATCTATTTCTAACTAAAAACTTTTGGCATACCCTTTAATTTGGTGTCTTTACTTGTGATGCTCAATATCTAAAAGTTAGACCAACAATCTTCTTTGATTTGTCTGATGTGATTCTTGTTTTGTCTATGATTTACAACATGGTGAGGTACACGCACCGTTCTTCATTCAGAGCAATTTCCTCTTACTTTAATATTCGGTACCGAGCTAAAAAATATAGATCACAAAGCAAAAAATAATTATTTTTTACATAAATCCGTTACGTGAACTTATACATTACTTGATATTTTGTAAAGCATAGACAGTGCAAAACATATGTTAATTAATGTCCTTAATCAACAAGGATGTGTTATATAGTACCTGTCGGTAATCGATTTTATTATTCTGCTAAATTCGATGGAGGAATGGATTATTGTTGAGGTCAAGTCTACTGTTATGCATTAACTTTAAGGCCCCACTAAATAACGTCGGAGTGGAACAGAGGCCCAGGGAATAAAGTTAAGTATACAAAGCTGATATTTATGTGCCTGCATTTGGCATTTAAATTTATGAAAATGAGGGATTTTGATGTTTTATTATTTGTTACAGTGCAAAAATTTTATTTGTTATAATACAAAAGTTGGGTATTTTTTTAAGAAGCATTATACTGATCGGCTACTTATTGGTTCAACATCGTGATCTTAGAATTCCAATATTTATTTTTATAAAATATATCATTCTAAATTCAACCTTGCATTTATAAATTAAAGTCACTCATATTTACTGGCATTGTAATAAATTAGAAAGTAAATTGGGTATTATTTGTTTGCCATTTTAACTATTTATTTATTTTATTTAAGTATGAGAAGTAAATAAAAAATAAATAGGTATTTGAGTCCGATAGTATCGAATGAATCGAATTTTACAGTTGTGAATATATGGTAATAGGGTATATGCATGATTTTTTTATCGCTTTTCTTAACAAAATATCAAAACATCGTAAATACGATTTCAAAAAGTAAAATTATAATTGAAATTGGCCATAAAATACGCATGATATAGGCATTTTAAACACTTAATTAGACAGCGATTTGACAGAGAGGTCCGGCATGAACTGTTACTTCATAGTGCACTCCGGCCATATAAACTCCATAGGTATCACAGACTAATAAGAGATACTACGTATCAGACTGCCAACTTAGAAACAAATATTATTTGCACTAGGCAACTATATTCACTCTGTACTATTAGTGTTGACTGACGTTATTTTTTTTTTCTATTCGAGATTGCTATATGGCAAGGGATCGTAACGAATGCAGCCAAAGCGGTCTAGGTTCATTGAATGAGAAATTTGTGGCATTCACTGTTATGCGGATGCACGAGTGATGCCTCCTACACTGGCCGCGCCAATATTTCTCGGGATAACTTCATCGAGAGCCGTAACAAACTTGTGTCTGAAGTTGAAACATCCCTAAAAGAAGTTTCAGAATGGGGTCGACTTAATTTAGTCCGTTTTAACCCTACAAAGACACAGGTTTGCGCTTTCACCGCTAAAAAGTCTGCGTTTGTTGCATCACCTCGTTTTGAGAATACTCCCCTAACTGTAACAGCCACTATCGGAGTCCTTGGCGTCGATATATCGAGTGAAGTCCAGTTCCGCGGCCATCTAGAAGGTAAGGCCAAATTAGCCTCTAAGAAGCTCGGCGTGCTCAACAGATCGAGACAGTATTTTACTCCGGCCCACCTCCTACAGCTTTACAAGGCACAGGTCCGCCCGCACATGGAATACTGTTCTCATGTGTGGGCTGGGGCTCCACAGTACCAGCTTCTCCCTCTAGACCGCATTCAACGGAGAGCGACTCATATCGTCGGTTGCCAGCGTATTTCAGATCAGCTTGACTCCTTGGCACTGCGTAGAGATGTAGCCTCGCTCTGCATTTTTTATCGCTTGTATAACGGAGAGTGTTCCGAGGAATTGTTCGGGTTGATCCCAGCTGCATCTTTCCGCCTTCGTCCTACGCGACAATATTTCCATCCTCACCACTTAGATGGTTGGCAGTCCAGAACTGTGCGTTTTTCTAGAAATTCCTGCCTCGCACGACTGAACTGTGTAATAAATTGCCGCATGCAGTATTTCCGGACCAATGCGATCTTCAAACCTTCAAGAAAAGAGCGTACTCCCACCTGAAAGGCCGGTAACGCACTTGTGACTCCTATAGTGATGCAAGTGTCTATGGGCGACGGTGATCGCTTACCATCAGGCGACCCGTCTGCTCGTTTGCCCCCTATGCCATAAAAAAAAATGAGGTCTAATATTTAGAATGAATAGATCCCGGCACGTAAATTTAAACACGTAACTTCAGTAATTGTATTTATGTGATTAAATTCTATGCTGAGAATTATACCTCAGTGGCAAAAAAATAAAAAACACATTATTTGTTAAAAGATTTATTTTTCAATTTATTTTTAAAGACGTAAGCTTTCTTCTGTATTGCAAGTAATACGCGGTTTTTTAATCGGACTGCATCTGTCCCCTTTAATATTTTGTTAGTTGTGTTGCACCAATCCATAATTGTAAATAGGACAGTCAGAGCAATGAAATGACTGAGAATAGTTTTGTGCTCGGCGCAGTCAAAGAAACAAAATGAATTCCTGGCCATAATGTTTCCTAGTTCTGCGGGCGATAATGTTGCAAGATCATCACGATTTCAACACTTCAACCACTAAAGTAATAAGTATTTTCTCAGAGCACGGGAAATGGTGTAAAATAGCGTCATTTCGCAAAGTTCTACAAACACAGCACTCTTGAAACATTTTTCAAAAAGCAAGACAGGATAAATACAAGTGGGGCTACTCTGAAATTCTATATTCGAAGTTTGTATCGCGCCATCCCTCTCGCTCTCATGTTAAACTGTATTTGAATGCGCGAGATGGCGCGATACGAACTTCGAATATCGAATTTTATAGTAGCCCCTAAGGACATCACTCGATAACACTATACTGTGACAGTGACAGAATGAATTTCGACAAATAATATATAGATGACATAACGGGTGTATTGATAAAGCAACAGCTAATCAGAGCAGATAAAAACGTCAGTCAACATTAAAAACAACATGGCGCTAACGTACGCGTTAGGTTATACGAAGATTACCAGCGGTGATAGGTATTAAATTCTGTTTTGCCGGAAAGAGATATAATAATGAAATGTTTGATGGCCTATATCTTGGTAATATTTATAGGTATTAGAAAAAATATTTTTGTGTACTCTTTTTTACATGGATGAGTTTTTATAAAGCGAACTTATATAATCATGCATATTCTCTATAAACTTATATGTATTGAATATGGGTTCAAATTCTCGTAAAATCTTTAAAAACGGGGTAGCATAAGAAAGCACTGCGATTGCAAGGAATAATTGGGTCGTACACAGATTTATATTTGAATGTAACTTTCATGTTCCTGAAAGCTAAAGAACAAGACATTAAATAATACCACAAATTTACGGCATAATGCAGAGATATATGTATGAATTACAGCGACGAGTTAGGTTTCATTCTTCCTAATTCCCAATACAAGAATAAAGAGATCAATTTGTGGATGACCCAATTATAATACGGTGGTTATTGAAAATGAAAAATACAGAATTTTGTATGGGTTTTCAGACAAGGCGAGCCAGCGCGACGAGGGCGGCGGCGCCGGCTGCGCACACGCACACGCGGTGTGGCGCGGCCGACTGCCCGCGCGCTCCCCGCCGCCCTGTCATGTGTGAGCAACGGCCACACACGCCTACCCCTTACACAACCCACCTAAACATCTCCGAGACACATCACCTACCAGTGTTGAATGTGAACTATTAGGTGCTTCACTTTATCTCTGGCAAACCGTAGGTAGTAATATAGCGCCGAAATGTTTCAAAGTAAGCTTGTGAAGCTTGCCCACAAAATGATATATTAAGCTGCGGTGACCGGCTACGTTTTAGTCAGGGTTAGCGGGGAGCTCATTTTGCTCTTCGTCTCTGATTGTAAATACGAACAGCTTCAACTAACTGCTATAGCATAGAAAAAAGACAGTACTATATACTTAACACACCTAGGAATGGTTCTTCGTGAATATATCAATAGGCCTATAGAAGTATTCGTTCCATGCGTGAACCTAAAGTATCGCTTTCTGCTTATCCATATAGTTAATTTGTAAATAGTATTAGATGGAAGCGGCTCGCGCTCCATCCTACCGGATATGGACAACCGAAAGTGATGCCAAGGAGCGATTTATTGTGTGGATTCGCTCTCCTCTTTAGAGGTCTAATTTTGGACTTTATATGACCCAGTTTAAAACAAGAAACGTTTGCCCGGAGCAAGTCAATGTTGGGCTCCGCGGTCACGTTCAATAGTTAGCTGTGATGGCCTAATCCGAATGTCGGCCCTGGAGATAACTCAACCTTGACAATGATCTCAGAGAGCATTAACATCTCCGGACGTAGTTGGCTATCGGCGTTTACAAAAGAATATTAAGCGATATGTATGTACCACAATGAAATATATACATAAATTATAATTACCTATATTTATTTCATTGAGAGACCTAGTTTTCTCAAGCCCCAATTTTTCTTCTCTAAACGCCAAAGTACTTAACCATAGACCATCATAAAAGTTCATTGCTACAGTAAAAATAATATATTTATAAGATACATGATAATGGCATATCTCGGCATTCGATTATTAATCTACGTTGTCCTAATTTCATAGGTTCGAAAAAAGAAAAAATCAGTACCATGCACCAGCAAGAGCGCAATCAATATCGTGCGTTATTCGCCAAGCAATTGTTTGAGGTTTGAGGGCCTCAGTACCATCCATATCCTTGAAATGGAGTCCGAAATCTCTATCTGTATCATATCGTCATATCGATTGTATAATAGGGTTAGACATCGATGGCACTGAGGGCACGGTTCAAACTATCGTCTACTGATATTGAAAGTTACGAATGTAATTTGTTTCTTATAAACTTATAGCACTCTCACGTTGTTTTGGCCTAAGCTTAAATTGGGGTTATCCATTTTTGTTACGTGTTGTTTTGGAGTGAAAATATTTAAATATGTTTCTCGAAATAGACAGGGGTTTCAAAAAAATATTTAAAAAAACGGTCTTTTTAAAGATATTACAATGGGATTTTCCAAAGACCACATATAAGATACATCACAACACCCATATAACTTAAATGTGCATGCTCAATTGAAATTAATAAATAAAAACCGGCCAAGGGTATGTCGGACCATGCGCACTGTAGCGTTCTGCAGCCTTAAATACAAAAAAATGCCCTAAAAATTATAAAAATACGTTATGAAAAAGCGCACTAGCAAGTTTCGCAACGCAGTTTCTTGGCAATAACTCAAAAACGGTATATACGGTCATGTTGAAAACAATTTTCGTTGAAAGTATTTATTACGGTACACCTTTGTTTTTTTTATATTTTTTGGGCCGTATACGTATATCATTTAGAAAAAAGAGAGGACACAATTTATGCTACTTTTGGAGCGATATCCGAAAATATTCACCAAGTTATTTTTAAAAGAACTGTCAAAATATATATTTTGACAGTTCCCTACATTGATATTTGCAGATTTTTTTTTTCTTTTACATGTATGCAGTGCCCCCCTAGACATTTTTTGTTGTTATTTAACTATCAAACTAAGTAGCGGCTCATACAAGACACCTACACTCCAAATTTAATTGATACATCATGTAGTTTTTGAGTAAAATGCCTGTGACAAACGACCGGACGACCACAATGCAAAAAATAATTTTGAAATTAGATTTCGTTTTATTAAGGAAAATGTGGAAAAAAATACCTTTTCCCCCTATTTATCTCCGAAGTTTACTAAGCGAAAATTTTGAAATTTTCACAATTTGTATGAATAAACATAAATATTACAGGAAAATAATAACTTTGTCTGTAATTAACATTTTTTTTTAATTTTCAATCTATATGCACACCCCAGTTGCGTTAATATATTACGAAAAAACAGTATTATCACAAGTAGAGTCAAGGAGTTTCATAGTAAGAATATATTTATGTAGTGCAGAATATTAAACAACAAATAAATGCAATAACAATGTTTTTAATTTACACTAGAATTCCATTAATGTTCATTAATTATGTTTACAAGGAAAGAAGTACGAATCAATTTGGGTTTCCTTCGGAATCCCTAATGTCGTTTGTCCTAAACCGTATTTTTTTCAGGATTTTTAAAAGATCACCGGATTGATTAGGTTAGGCTAGGTTAGGTTTGTTTTATAGCAATCCTGAAAAGTTTACAGTTTCGTAAAAAATGCGTTATGACGTACGATACGATATATAATATTTGCTTAATTGATTATCTGCATGTTTCCATAGATCTGTTTTTTCTTCCTTTGCCAATACTGATGTCAGATTGGTTAAAATAGACGCTGCAAGCTTCCGATGTGTCATGGGGACTTCTGAGAATGAGTAATAATTCTCTGATATTAATATTAATTTTCTTAAATTAGACTTAAGTCTGTAACTTGGTTGCAATAAATATCTTATCTTATCTTATCAGAACCACAATTTGCTTATATCTACATTAATTTCATTTACATTTGCCCAAGATTTATAGTAGCTAGTAGGCTTAAAGGTACCCAATAATTAAATATACAAGTTTAATTTTAAAAAAAACGGCGAAGTAATGGATTCGGTTGCTCGAATCGGTTGTATAATTAAAAATCGCTAGATTTGACAAACAATTATGTCTTAGCCTCATCACTACAAATATCAATAAACATGTTTCAAATATGTGTTCTAAGGAGAATCCCACTGTAATTGTGTAATATTTTTGAATTTCGTTCAGTTCGGTTTTTATTTCCTTTTTAATGGCTACTGTCCAGATAACATTTAACCAGCGTCGAAGTTTTAAGTCAAGGTACGGTTTTATATAAAAATTATCACCACTTCATGCCGCCCTTCAAGTCAAGACAGGGTGCTCTTTGGATTTCGTTGCTTGGATTCATTAATTTTATTATTCCGTCCCGTGTCAGATATTGATTAGAGGCAGACAATGGCTAAGTACATTTAAAAAATTGCTATTGCGTATCAACTGTGTCGATTGTCATTTTCGATATCCGGGGGCCGACTGCCCATATCCGTTTATTCACTCCCCACTTTAGTATGAAGATAAGGTATTTACCGCTGCGTTACCACCTTGTTACGGCTACAATGATCAATGTATGAGTTTTCGTATATAAATAAATAAATAAATAAATAGCCTTTTATTTCTTACAATATTTCTTACAAAGCACAAGAATATCTTATTTACATGCAATCTTAAAGATAGTTAATAAAGGAAATAATAATTAAATCTACTATGTACACACATAAATTGCTGGGTATAAATGCAAGAACCCCACTTATTAGCGGGTGATGGCCTCCTCCAGTGATACCCAATAGTATCTATCCTGGGCTATTTGTATCCATTATTTGCCTGCTATTTGTGTGATGTCATCCATCCACCTGCTTATTGGCCGTCCTCTCTTCCTTTTACCCTTGGGGCCTGGCCATGACGTCAGCCGCGATGTCCATCGGTCGTCGCTCATCCTAGCTACGTGGCCTGCCCACTTCAATTTCTGGGCATGTTTTTGTGCGTCGATTACTCCTGATTTTTTTCTTATGGTTGGGTGATATATTTCATTATTTTTTCTGATCTTTAGCATGCTGCTTCGTTGGCAGACCATTATTTTGTTTTTTATCCGTTGTGTAAATTTCCATGTTTGGCTGGCATAGGTAAGTGACGGTAGCAGGCAGCTGTCCATAACAATTTTTTTAATATTAATTGGCATTTCACTATTAAATATTTCTTTCATCTTCCAGTACTTTTTCCACACTCCTTTAATTCTTCTTCCGATTTCTAGATCGTTGTTCTGTTTTTGGAAAGATAATTGTTTACCTAAGTAAATATAAGAATCTACATACTCCAGCGTTTCATTTCCAAGACTTATTGGATATTTGACTGCATTTGTCATAACTTTTGTTTTGCTCATATTCATTTCTAGGCCTGCTTGTCTGCTTATTGCTTGTAGCGTGACTACCATGTATGTAAGCTCTGTGCTGTTTTCAGAAAACAAGACTAAGTCGTCGGCGAACCTCAGATGGCTGATGTATTGTCCGTTGATATTTAATCCGACTGTTTTCCAATTTAGTTTGCCAATTATTGACTCTAGCACTGCTATGAGTTTTCGTATATAAGAGTCCATAAATTGATTACGGAACTTATGCCTAGCATGTTAATTTTAAAGATCTTTTCTTGGATATTGGGTATTTATTTGAAAAACTAAAGTTGTTAATGAAAAGAGAATTACCCATCATCCGAGTTTCGTCTAAAACATAAACAATAAAAAAATAGTTAACTTTAGAAGCAGAATTCCAGTGCCATTCGTTCATACCCACTTCAAATAAAGTTGTAACAAAAATCTCAACTTTTTACAAATAAACATAATCAATGAATGAATACTTTTAAGAATTAATATAATATAGATACCGATCACCCTAAAACTAACTTATCAACATATGCCTACTTGGTTATGGAATCACAACAGAGTAAACAAAATGAACAATGCCAATTGTTTTGTTTTTAAATATTTGGCTGGGCCATTTCAATCAGAGGTGTATAAATTATCATAATTTAATATGAATTCAGTTTCGAACTTATGATATTCAGACTAACGATAAGTAATCAAATACCTCATTTTGAAGGTATTGTTTGAGTATGGTTAGTACGGAATATGTTTCGTCACGTCCGGACAGGTCGAATAAGCTGTACGATATCTTTTAAGTCATCCGAGGCACTTTATATAATATTTCAGCCTACTTAGCCGGGACTGAAATATAGGGACTAAAATGTATCGTACAGATGTATTGTAAGCTTGATGGAACGTATTTACAACGAGGTTGTGAGTAATGTTAATATCAACCTCGTTCAAGCAGGAGCATAGATTTAAGTTAAAGGTTATTTTGTTGTATTGTCGTGCGTATGAATGTAATAATCGTACCGATATAATATGCAACACATCCAAGACCCCGTGTCTCGTGCAACAGCCTCGACTTCTCGCCCGGCTCCGCCGCGCGCGGAATCACATAGGTGTTGTAGGTCATTTAAATGTTTAGACAAAATATACCTTTAAATATGGCATTTAATATCTACATTGCGGGGTAACATATAGTTTATCGTCATCAAATTGTTGTTTCATAATAAGTATTTCGATGTTTATTCATTATATTAGTATAATGAATGGTTGTGAGGCGCCAAAGCGCCAAACAGCACTGATACGATACATGAAGAGTGGCAGTGTTATAATAAAGCAACTTTTACAAATTATTGATGTCCGCAGTTACGATCTAATTCCTCTCAACAGAGCCCGCGTGAGTATTACTTGTTAGAGAATTATAGCTTACGTTTCTTTTTCACAAATATACATCCAAAGCATAGTATCTATAAAGATAGATATTTCATAGCACCAACGTAAAAGTACTTAAAATGCAAGATAAAAGTTGCATTATTATTAGCTCATAATGTTACATGTAAAACATATCCAAGTAAGACGTGATTTATCGTTACATTATGTTGAATATACGTGGTAGGTGAAAGACAGACAGTTGTGAAAGTCATTTTGCCGTATTGCATACTACCAAATATACAATATATTATTCTATGTTTTCTTATGTATGAATTCACAAACCCATAATACACATATCAATGCATGACTTTGGCTACGATAAACATACCCTAGTACGTCTGCAATATCATAAATTGATTTTATGCTTGAGGATAGGCAATGTTGTTATAAGTTATCTCATCATTAGTCCACGTGCGCATAATTATGACATGTTTTTACGACCATCTGTCTTTCAACGTGCGGTTGTTAAGTATTAATTGATTAGTAGTATATAGATTAACATTCAATATATTTTTCATATCATTAATACACATTTCATAGCGATAAACATCTAGGTGAAAAGACATGATATTTACGCTATATATACATACCTAGAAATTAGCGTAGTTATAGCAATATCGATTATAGTTATTAAGTACTGCCCTTTTACTGGGCTTAGAATTTCCTTTTGATGCTAATAATTTGAGTAACTCCATGATAAATAATATTTCCGGGCATTCCTTGAAAACTTTGCAGTAATATTGTGTCGCAAATAGCAAGTAAAAATAATATTAATGTATCAATTAAATTTTTGATGTTTCATAATAAATGTGAATTGTAAAATAATAATTGTTAAGTTTCGAAAGCCAAGCATAAACATTCGTTGAATGCGTGGTGCAAAAGCATTAATCAGTGTAAAGTCGTGAGATGCCGGAGACGGCTCCCCGCACCGCAGCGCAGCGCAGCGCGGCGCGCCGAACTCTGCCAATATTGTACCACACTTACCACTTACCCTTGCACCTCCACAATCGCTAGGTATTTATAGTACTTATGTAGTCTCTAATAAGGTCAATTAGTATCTGGACTATTACGGAAACCTAATTAAATAAGGCTTTTCGATGTCAAACTGTAGGTTGTATCAATCATCATAGGATCGATTAAAAGGGCACCATATTAATGAAGGGCCCCTGCACAGCGCAGAAAGGAGACATTTCAGCATCTCTAGTATTCTGACGACTTTATCAAACTTACGTGCAGTGTACCGATAGCAACAGTTCATTTAACCTAGACATGAAAGTACCATTATTGAAACATTGTACATATTAATAATAATAATAAATACATGCTATAATCGTATATTACAGTTCATTCATTCTATTGTTTCAGTTCACGCATTTGCTACAAAACATAATAATATTGTACCAATATAATGATAAGTACGTGTCAATTTTATAATAATTTTAAATATGTTGGATTAATGTCATATGTTAACATATTTATTGCTAGTAATATAGTTTTAACCTGTTCAATGCCAAACACGATACATGCTCTTGTGATTTTAAACATTTGTCGTGCTTGCGCGCTGACTCAGGGTGCCTACGTTAAGGTAGTGTTGGTTGACGGATAGAAATGTTGCTAACTGTACCTGAAATCAGTAAAGTATTGCACCACGAAAATAAAATTGGTAAGAATCGTAAGCGTAGAAACCGAGGCTGTTGCAACGAATTTAGTCGTCTCAATGAATATAAATGTTAAATGTGTTAAGAGTAGAACATACCTTCACATTACATCATTATTTTTTAGTTATATTCTTACTGTACACGGGTCCAGAATCGTGCTATACAAATCTTGTTCATAACTAATTGATTGCTATCGAATGTGAAATTGCACTTGTATGTCCCACACACGTTATTGTTGTATCGTCAACAGCTGCCGGCGTCGCCGCCGCCTGGCCCGATGCTACTCCACTTTACGTGCATACTCTCATCGGGTTTCTAAATATAGATATACATACTAACATAAATACTTACATTTTTATTTTGCTTAATATTACATATTTTTTGTAAAGAAACTACTTGAGGCGAGACTACATGAAAATAAACAACTGAATCTATATTTTTTTGTTTTATGATAGCCAGCTAAAGGATACATGACAAACACAATTAAAAAACTTCGTGTGAATTACTCGAGTCGGCCAAAATAGTAATTATGACCATATATATGAAGACAAAATAATTTCCAGTCAGTATTATTAGTTGATACGTGCATATGCTTAATCCCGCAGGGGTATTCTCTAAAGTAACAACGCATGGGCCCGGTGCTTCCTTATATTCTTACAAACAAAGAGAATGCTTCGTTTGACACTCATTACTTCCTATCTCGAGCCTTGATTTTCAAATACTAATGAACTACACAAAGCGAAAATTAATATCGTAGATAGATAAAGAGCCACATAGATTTCGCTGAGGAAATCACGATTTTCTATTTACTTGAGTAAAATCAATCTCGTAGTTAGGAATGGCGTTGGCAATTTTAAATTTATTAAGAAGTCTGAAAAAGTCCGTAATGTAAAGCAGACTGTATTTAATATGGTCTTTAGGAATCAACTATAATCGGTAATTTTATCTGTAAATCCAATTTATTTTTAAGGTTGTAGTTAGGTGATAACAGCGAAGCAGTAGCAAAGTGCGATGTATCTAAATTTGTTTCAAATATGATTCCTTGAATGGTTTCGGGTAAAGGGTGTTATATGAATTCTGAAGCCTCGAATGGGACCGTTGCGTTGTTTTGCAGTATAAGGTGTAAGAAAGTGCCAGTTTTACTTGTCCATAGCTGCTTTAACGCGTTTTTGCGCTTGATATTCCAGGTCGCGGTTGCACAGCGAGAACAAGCGCTAGTATAATTGTCGAATACTATTTCGAAATTGTCACAGTGTCGTGATGAATGGTAACTTAGATATATGTATACTTGTGTTCATGGTTGTATGTCGGTTACCCGAGTGACTGAAACAACAATAACGGTTTAAATGATTGATTGAGACAGTGAGACAAGTTCAAAATAAAAGCAGTTTGGTCTAATACGTACATTTAATTTCTCAATTGCCCCCTCTCCGTCCAGGTTGAAGCGTGTTCATAATTATGAATATAATATCACTTATTCGATTATTGAATATCGTTGTAAATAAGTGTCGATGATATCTTTAAATTAAACGTTGGTGACACGTCGTAATTCTAAGTTAAATCTGATTTATTTATTTCTTTTAACTTAATTTTACACTCTTGAGTTTAGGTTCAATATATTGTGCTTTCGTAATCGAATCAACTATGCCAAAGACCTTACGGCATAAACCAATCCTCTTTTTTGCTTTTATTTGATTATAAGTATACATATTTGTTTTTAATATGCTAAACTTTGCTACTATGAGCTTAAAGATGATTTCAATATTAATATCTAAACTAATTGAGTCTTAATTCGATCATATAAGATATAATAAGGTTTTTAAAAAGCGAAGCGGTTTTTCTAGGTACATAATTACATTATCCTCTAACAAATACATTACATTAAATAAGAATTAATAATATTAAGAGCTTTTCGACTAGTATACTTACAAAAAGATGAGGTCTTATGAAATACTCTGAATTTTTCGCGATACTTTATTATATTAATATCCATCCAGTATTATTAGATATATAGGTGTAATGGTCTAACAATGCCATTTTCTAGCTCCTATAGTGTGTTAATGTAATATAGGTTCACCAAATTGGCCAACAGACATTAATTAAATTAAGTACAAATGTTACAAATTAATTTCAACATATTTCACGGTCCCATAGTCATAGTTTGCAAATATATAATAGATTAGATGTTCATATATTTTGAAAAATAGTTGTTGTTCCATATGTTTCCTTTTTATGTTGAGGTTATAAAATTACTCCAATAATTTACAGTGTTTATTAAACAAATTTGGTAAGTATTGGGGATAATAACAGGACCATAGGGTAGTTTCCAGGGTAAAAAAATATATTTTAATTAGTCCGTCATTTCGTTTTTAAGATAATATTGGACACGTATTTTTTCTTTTGTAGATCAAATAAAAAAACAAAGATAAAGCGCCTCAAAGTTTGGGAGTGGGGGCGCAAGGGGAACTTTAACAGGCTATATTTTCATTAATTTTTGTAAAATTGACAAAAGAAAAAATACGTGTCCAATATTTTCTGATAATCTAACTGACGGACTAATTATACATTTTTCTGACACAAGTATTGGTACAACACGGTGTAATGGAATACTTTATTTTTTACCAATATCACCTCAACATGCATTATGATCAGATCAGTGATAATGATTGATAACTGAGTCGTTTTCAAAATAGGTGTACGTAACACAAAAGTAACACAGAAGAAATGTGTGTTTTTATAACACAGAAGAAAATTTGTCACACAGACGATTTTATAAGGGGCAATTCATCATATCTAGATTTAATCAATGTGATTAGGTAAATATTAAGACAAATAGTTTGATGTAATAATTTTTATTAAATTTTGATATCGAAGTAATCGACGATGCTAGCATTAAAATCAGGAACATACACACTTATAATTATCAAATGGTAATTTTATATTTCCAAGGCATATTGTTGAAAATGTAATATTATACTGATCATTAAACATTATTATAGTAGTATCTAATAGTATCTCTAGCAACATTGTATTTGACTACGAATTTGAACTAAATATATATACAAACAGAAGCAAGAAACAATTTCTTGTTTATTAAATAGTCTTAAACACAGATTTCTGTGGTCTTAAACTATAATAAGCTATAAAGGCCGTTTTGAATTAGAAAATTGATTATATGTGAAACACAGATTTCTGCAGTATAAATACAGCCTTATTTTTTGTGTGACGTCACACAGCGTAACATATATTTCTGTGTTATACTCAGTGTCATACAAAAGAACCGCTGATTCTTGGCGACAACATGTCTTCAAAAAGATTACAGAAACTAACTAGATAGCCTTATACTTTCATTAACAATACCTTACAGCAATTGAAAACTACATTATTCAATAACACAACTTCACTCTTTTGATTTACTTACCCGTGAAATCCACGTTACACAGCAGAACAAAGTACCGAAAAAACACGATTACGATACGTTTGCGTCGACATCACCGAAGCCAATATGGCCACACTGTCATTTATTACGTTGGTAGCACCTCAGAGAGGTGCTAGACTAAAAAACATAATGGATGCGTTCCAAATTAGACTGGATCTTATAGTAATCATCGTCACAAAGAGGAATAACACAGAGGAACGAAAAAGGGGACACGTAATGAAATTAGATTATTTCTGTCATTTTTAAAGTTATATAAAGAATACCATATATTTTAAATAGAACACTATCTCAGTTTACAAGATTAACAACAATTATAATCTTATTGCAATAAATATAGTCACTACGAGTATTCAAACATGCAAGGGTACTAGGCGGACAACAGCATTTTGTATGGAGCGCTGAAAACAGAGTTTGCTTTCGTGATACTTATATTAATGCAATAATTATTATTGAAGTGAAAAACAATTTGACCTAACTGGCATGAGTATAAAGAACACTATTAACCGAGTAAATTAATTTCATAGGCTCGATATTACTTGCAAGATTTTGAAAACGACTCAACTGGGAATCACACAAATGACGTTATATGATAACCTATATATATTTATATTATTCGCATAATAATGTTTATTAGCTGGTCGTAGCATATTACGGTTATTGTTTAAAAGCATAATGGAGCAACGATATTTTTTCTATCAACGAACTTGAGGTTTCGGAATTCATTAATTCATACACCCTATAAAGAGAAACGTATACCTACCCTGTGTACATTTAGTGATATTCCATTTGTAGTACTGTATACTATCAGTTATCACATTTGTTTTTTTTATTAACTAGGGATATTGTGAAAACACGGACACGATGTAGTATTGTATAGCTGACTGAGGATCCTTAGTATTAATATGGCACCTACTCTTAAACGATATTACTTAGAAATTAGTGAGTAAATAACAAATTATTTAAAAATTTATTAACTTCAGCTAGCCCGTACAAAACCCTGAAAACCCAAGGTGACCCCGTGATGACCAGACTAAAGTTATGTTCACGCCGGACCGCTTCTGTGGATCGGATTAGTGCACTCGGTGCATAAACTACTATTATATGCATTTAATCACATACAAATATGGACTTCTAGGGCCCAATTGTGAGTTTATGAATTTGAATACTTTTATTTTTCAATACAAGTGGCGTAATGCTAATATAAATAATATATGGCAATTTCATAACTATATATATAAATCATGTCGTTGGTCTTGTAAAGGTTCCTGTATACAATACTATATCGATGTTGCAAGAGAGGTGCAACTTGGTAGGACACTGTAAATTATCAAATACACCTGGCCACATAGTGTAAATAACGAACAAACACTAGGCAGTCGGTGTTTTTTTTTTAATATTTTGTGGCGATTGCTTAGGGCATTGCGTCAAGAACGTAAATGACAATTAAAATGGCTCAGCGTAATTTGATCACTACTCAAAAATAAATTATAATACTGTTTCGCGCTTGATTGTGGAGCCAAACTCGTTAGAAATTTAACAAACTTTCTGATAACATTAGCTTAAGTCTGCTTGGACGTTAAGCATTTTTGAAATATCTAAGTATAATATTTATGACAGTCACTAGAGCTGCCACATCAGGTGTAATACGAGAACTACCTGTGTCCCGATTCTGGGTTTCAATCAAGATAATGTCAATATTAGATTACTTACAAGTAAAAATTTAAAGGCATACTAGCGCGATAAAAGTACCCGGGCTTTCATCTTACTGTGTTATAATATAATTACCGTGCCCAAGACAAAGTTATGGACTCAGGTAGAGATCTCGTAGTACCACCACTGATGACGTTTTAGTGGAAATGCGTCATTTCTATTTGCTTTCCATGTAAAAATAATTAATGAACTCCAGGATCTATATATGTAAGAACGGTGACTGATAATATAAAGATCACTAATACACTTAATTTTGTCGTATTAAAATGTACGTTCACTATAAGGCGAGTAACTTATTTATTTAACTTTGCTGATTCTGTATAAAGAAAAATGCTTGTTATCTCTATGTAAGTAGTTACTTGACTTGACGTCCAAACAACTTGCGCGATATGCTTACAATCCTCCATATTACAGTGATGAGCTAATTTTATAACTTAATTAGTTGTGACCGTGGTCTATTCAGACATATTGTTTTATTTTTTCCTATTAAGCTGTAAATCGAAAAATTGTATAAATAATAAAATAAACTGACACTGATGTTTTATTTGTTACCCGTTTGACTCTCCAGCACCAACGTCGGTGACTCACAATTGAGGTTAGCATCCGACTGCAACGTGGTACCTTGTTATTTATTATATAAAGTAGTTGATTTACACATTCAAAATATCAATCATAAAATATAATTTAAATAACAAATTACAATTTGAAGTAAAAAGCGTATTTGTACTAAGAATTTCTTTTTCATTGCAGTATATTTTTTTATTTATAAACACTGTAACATAAAAATATATATATTTATAACACAATTTTTATTTTTGTGACAAGCTTTTATTGCCGATTGAAGTTTTCTTTAAACATTCATCAACAACTAACCCAGACGATTATAAAGAGCTAAAATTTGGTACAATTGCGTTATTTTATAACAAAGGTCCTATAACTCCGGCTCACTCATCAGTTCAATGTGGACTTCAATACTTAATGTACATGCCAAATTTCAGATCATTCAGATGCAAGAAGTGGTTGAAAAAGGGATTTGTAAAATGTACGTTCAATACGTAAAGTGCAAATTAAATAAAAGCTTGTAAAAACACATGTGAATGGGACCTAAACTACCACTGTCTGTGGATAGGGTACCCACTGGTATGGTTGGCCGGCGCGGCGCGGCAAGAGCCCGCCCTATTTTCGCCGGAGGCCTCGATAGGATAAGCATGTAGCTAAAAAATAGCTTTTCTAAACAGCGTACTTGCTTCCAGCCCCCATGTCCCCATGGTCTGAACAGCCGTCTGCGCAAATATTTACGACGATTCGACCGAAACGCTTTGTTGCTGAACCCGCTTTCAACAACGTGATACCGGCACCGGCATATCGGGTAATATGTAATCACCCCTATAACAATTATAATTCGATTTCAAAATAAAATACCTACATTCAGCCATTATTATGTGACCACCAGTTGATACCCACAACTTCGACTGCGACTATTAAGAAATTTATCGTCAACTACTTAGAAGGCGCCCGCAACTTCGTTCGCAGAGGAGAAAATGTCATAACCCCTCTTTTTTCCACTGCGTAGACGGATAAAATCTATCCTATAACCATCTGTGGATACCCAACTACCAGTGTGACAAAAAAGTTGATATCCGTTAATCCATTGGCATGATGAAGCCACAACGATACAAACAAACATACACAAACCCCAAAAATAAAATTTTCCCTTCATTGATTTATAACCAGGCCTCAGACTTTTTATCGCATGGTAAGACGTTAGAGAACCGTGGAGTCGATATTAACATTAAACTTTACTCATACTCACTCAGTTGATTAATTCTAAAGTTGATTGTATATGAAATAAACATTTCTAATGGAATTAAACTATATTTTAAATTAAAAAAATTATATCACACTATGTATTCTGCCGAAATTATAGGCCAAACAATAATAACACTATTAACAAAGTCCCTAGTTTGTAATATCCATAGGACACATAGATACAGGAATGAGTGTTTCAAAATCTTGAAAAAGGTATTACGGGTGTATTCTCTATTTCAAAATTGTAAAATGAATACAATGGCTATTTTTCCATATTTTCTGGTGTAATGGAGGTCCTATATTGGTTGAAAATCCACTTGTGACCTGAAAAAGACCGTTCTAAATGAACAGAACTTTAAGTAGTAAATTCTAGAACTTGCTCATATTGTTGAGTATTTGACAACTGTCTTATTTCAAGGAAGTCCGGATTTCTATTGAATATTCTTTCCAATTTATCTTTACATGTTTCGGGCCCAAAAATCGTTAAAAATTGTTTTATATTATCGAGTATTTGAAAACATTGTTGTATTGAAATATTGGTGACTTTGTGATAGATTCAAACATTTGAGCAGCAGCCTTCGGGTAACGGAAAACTAGTTAAAATACATATATTTTTACTATATTGGATAAGATTAACTTCGATTGACATTTTCCATCTGTCAGTTTAACATAGGAATGAAAGTATTACGGACCATAAAAAAAATAGTATGAGTATGAGTAAAGTTTTAATGTTAATATCGACTCCACAGTTCTGTAACGTCTTACCATGCGATAAAAAGTCCCAGGCCTGTTTATAACAATGTTACGAGCGAGGGGTATAGGGTACAGTTACACACCTTGACAGTTGCACATTAGTTTATTTACGTCTTACAGTAGCAAGGATTCACTGTTAAACGCGTCCCGGTACCGACACTAGACTTCGCACAGTGTATTAGCACACACTGAGTCACTGACACTGAACACTCTTTAGTTCACTTCCACTACTTCACTTATTCACTTAATTTTTAACTTCCTCTTCTTTCTACTTGCTTCTCCTTCACTTCAGCTTCAGCTTCACCGTCTTGTATACCCATTAATTTCGCTAGTCTTTTGCCACTTTTTATCGTCATATTTTCGTTATTCTGCTGTTTTGAGTAGCGTCGCCTTTCTAGTCAATTGAGCTGTGTCGGTCGATGGTTCTAGCATATTCGACTCTTATATACATTTGCCCTCTAAACTTCTATGGCACGGAATATTCTTTTCTTCCAACTTCATTCACATTTAATAAAATCTAAACATCCGAAGAAAACTTGCAAAACGCTCGCCCACGCCAGGATTAGAATCGGCGCGTCATAATCATAAGGCCTCTGTCATATGGCAGCGCCATTCGTTTCACATAACATATATACATACATACAACATAAAACTAACAACGGGTCATGTCATGTATATGTTAACCTGTACGGCAGCATGTTTGCTGTTACCGTCGTCCTTTGTGCTAGGCGGCAGGATGCCACGACATCCTGGGCACCTAGCGTGTAGGACTGCCGCGCACGGGCGCTACGAGCAGCAATAGTGTTCCTAGTCTATACACTATTTTGTTGTTGCGTCAGTCTGTGTGTCAGTTGTTTGTCAGCCTATGCTTGTCTCTACGGTCTTGTGGTTATTCTGTTGTTTCCGAGGTGGGGGTCCCGGCCGGCGGAGACGTCGGCGTGCAAGTAGAGTGTGCGGTTGGTTACGTCGTCGTGCCTGGTTACGCAGGCTTCGATCCTGACGTCTGGCGTCACGTTCCATACAAAAGTCAGCGGTATGGTTTACGTCTTAGTAGATGTCGTCGTCAGTGTCGGACGAGTCATCAGGGTACCATTGTTTAATGGTGGCCGTGATGACATCGTCCGGGTCAGTCAGTAAGTGTCGAGGTCGCCTGATATGCCTGCGCTTTGCCCTTTTAAAAGCGTGGACATACAGGGCTTGGGTAGTAAACTAACAACGGGTTTTAACACTAGTAAATTTAACACTACTCAACGATAGATTACGCTATGGTCTTCGCAACATTGCCCTCCGCGAAGTCATGCTCGTCCCGAGCATCATTTGTGCCGTAATACCGTGCTAATCGGTCGACATGGACGATCTTTGCAGGACCCCGAGCAGATCAGCGAATACTGTAGGTAACATCGTTTAATTTTGTTACAATCATATATGGACCTTCTCAGCTTGGCTGAAGCTTAAGTGACTTGCCCTTTCGTCGTACTGGGTTATAGAGATTCCAACATTCCCTCTTCCAATTTGCATCTGTTAGCGTTGCGGTCGTACCGTGTCTTCGTTTTCTCGCTTGCTTTAAGACCAGATTCCCTCACCTGTGCGTGAACATCCAACATCTTCCTTCTTAGATTATGTACGTAATCGGTCACATCTACTAGAGTATCGGGTGGGCAGCCAGAAAGTAAGTCCGCTGGTAATCTCAACTCCCTTCCGAAGTTCACTTGTGCCGGTGTGACACCCGTGCTCTCATGAACCGCCGTTCCGTAGGCTAACAGGAAAAGTGGTATGTACTCGTCCCAATCTTTCTGATGGCTATCGACTAACTTCGCCAAATGACGCTCCAAAGTTTGATTGAATCGTTCCACCATTCCATCTGACTGAGGATGATAAGAAGTAGTGCTCGTTTTATGTACTCGCATTATCTTACACACTTCTTGAAAAACCGTAGACTCGAAATTCTTCCGTTGGTCGCTGTGTAGCTCCAGTGGTAGACTATATCGACAGAAAACATCTTCCACTAACCTTTTATCAACTGTTGTAGCTACCTGATTAAGTAAGGCAAATACTTCCGGCCATTTCGTGAAATTTAAATTAAATCAAATCAAAATATTCTTTATTCAAGTAGGCCTAGTTACAAGCACTTTCGAAATGTCAGTTACATGAGAGTGAATGCTTGCTGGGAGAAATACAATATGATCCAAGATTTGCTGCAAGGATTAGGGAAACCCAGGAAAACCTAATCAGATCATTTAACTTAAGTGTAATATTATTGATAAAATCATCATTTTAAAAATTAAAATAATCAATAAGATAAATCCCAAAAGGATTGTCAATAAAAAATACATAATCTAGAATGTGTCTAGAATAAAATTCTAAATGTCAGAGTATATAAAACAATTAAGATTAAAATAATAATAATACCTTAGGTAGATATTCGTTAAAATAATTATTCATATACCTACATGACGCTATAATTTACATTTATCCCACGCGGCTTCATCATTCATGTAGTCTTGTATGCTATAATAAGCTTTAGAAAATAATTTTCGTTTCACAATATTTTTGAATTTACCAATAGACAACTCAGTTATGCTGCTAGGAAGTTTATTATAAAATCTCACCCATGAATGATCTCCTTATTTTATGGAGCCTAGTAGCAGGCACTGCGAGCTTATGCTTATTTCTAGTATTAATATTACGTTTATCACAGTTCTTCTTAAAGTGGGTAATATTTTTATGTACATACATAATATTCTCATAAATGTATTGACAATGCACTGTCATTATATTAATGTCCTTAAACTTTTCTCTAAGCGAGCCTCTATGGTTCATTTTATATATCGCACGAACAGCCCGCTTCTGCAGAACAAATATAGTATTAATGTCGGAAGCACTGCTCCATAGTAAGATGCCATACGACATAATAATGTGGAAATAACTGAAATACACTAAACGAGCCGTTATCACGTCTGTTAATTGATGAATCTTACTTACTGCAAAAGCTGCAGAACAGAACAGAACAGTCTATTCGAGAGATTAGCAATATGGGGACCCCATTGGAGCTTAGAATCTAATGTTATACCGAGAAAGACTGTACTATTAACTAGTTCCAGTTCCTCACCTTTAACCATAACGCTTGCTTGCTCGTGTTTTACGTTACTCGTGACAAACTTAACACATTTAGTATTTTTCTCATTCAACAATAAATTATTTACATTAAACCAATTTACTACTTCACAGATAGCATTTTTTACGTCATTGTAGGATCGTTGATTTCGTACGACTTGGAAGATTAGAGACGTATCATCTGCAAACAAAACTATCTCATGGTGGGTCTTTACGAGGTGTGGCAAGTCGTTTATATAGATAAGGAACAGGAAAGGTCCCAATATTGATCCCTGCGGCACACACATAGAGACTAATGACCCCGGTGAACGCTTTCCATTCACGTCAACCCTTTGTATTCTACCATTTAAATAAGACTCTAATAAATTTAGTGCTGATCCTTTAACTCCGTAGTGGTGTAGCTTCCTGATCAGTGTCTCATGATTAACGCAATCGAAGGCCTTAGACTACATCTGAAGGACTGACATGTTGAAAATAAAAGTCCTTACTACATTCTGAGACGTTTTCTTTTAACAACAAAACGTCAGACGAAGGTGATGAATTTAAACACTTTGTTGTGGATACTGGAATATCGGTGAAGAAATTTTCAAATTCTGTTGCTACATCTAAACTAGAATCTATAATTTTGCCATCAATTTTTAACTAATTGCGTGCCTTGATCTACCAGTCTCCGCATTAATCACTTTCCAGGTGGTTTTGATAATATTAGAACTATTTTTGATTTTCTGGGATAAATAATTACGTTTGGCAATATGACAATCAATTTTGAATTGTGTCGAATATTGCTTTACATGTTCTTTAAATTCATCACTCGTATTAAACCGCCGTTCCTCATACATGGCATACAGTGCTTGTCTACGTTTGTGTAAGTCCGCAGTAGCCCATTCGCTAAATACTGGTGCACCGCCAGCCACAACCGATTTGGAAGTAAATATTGTATTATAATGTTTCATAAAAGTTGTAAAGAATGAATCATACATGTGATTAGGACTCATTTCAGAAGACAAAACGGGTAGCGCCTGAAACAAATGTTGCTTCATTCTTTCCACACGGTCTGTGGTTACCGGTACAAAAGTAATTTGTTTTTTCACTATATTTTCCCTTAATATCTCAAATTCCATTAATTGGCCTAAATGATCTGATTCTAATTTACTGATTATACTTTGTTTAGAAGGAGAAATATCAGTGAAAATGTTATCAATACAGGTGGCGTAATAGTCTATTACCACCAACATATAACGGTTTCCATTCTCAGTTACCGGAAATGGCCCTGCAAAGTCAAGTTACACGCGCACCCATGGCTCTCCGTCCCCTTTTACTAAATTCTAACTTCGCGTTTGAGGACCTTTGACAGCGGCGCACTTTATACACTTGCGACACCAGTCTACAACATCTTCCCTACAATGTATCCAATAAAACCTCTGCTTTACCTTCACTAGCGTCTTTTTTACTCCAAGATGTCCGCCAGAGACTCCATCATGAAATGTTCTCAGGATCCCATTTACCTTAGATCTCGGTACAAGTATCTGTAGATGCCTGTCGTTTCCGTTAGTTGACTTTCATCGTCGGTAAAGTAGACCGTTTTGTAACACCTAACTGTCTCATTGGGCCCAATAACATTGTTACGCTTCCGTAACTCGCCACATAGTTCTACAGAGCCCTACATTGACTCAATAATCGGTTTTAAATCAGCATCGTCACTCCCCTTCCCACAGATATTATCAGTTCTGATAACTTTTATTAATGCTGTTTCTTTTTCATCCTCCTATTGCAGTATTGGCGTACAGAGGTACATGGTCGCCTGGACAACCCATTAGCATTTCCACTGATCTTCCTCCGCGATGCTCGATATCAAACTCGTACTCTTGGAGTTGTTCGATCCAACGTGCCACTTGCCCCTCCGGAATCTTATAAAATTAAGTAACCGTCGCAATGCCGCGTGATCTGCTCGCAACCGAAATTTCCGGCTCAGCAGATATTTTCTGAAATGTTGCAGTCTTGACAATTGCCAGTAATTTCCAACGAGTCACACAGTAATTTCTCTCTGGTTTAGATAGTGACTTGCTGAATTATGCAATGACGACTTCGCGTTACATGCATCGCTGTCGATTATAAATTCTCCTGTCGCGTCAGGGTAGCCCAAAACCGGCGTTTCACATAAGCCCCTTTTCAGCTGTTCAAATGCAGTGTTACATTTCTCATCCCACATAAATGGTCGCTTTTCTTCAGTAAGTCGATATAAAGGTCGCGCAATGTCGGAGAATCCTTTTACAAATCGTCTGTAGTACGAAAACAGTCCCAGGAAAACTCGTATCTCCGTTGTATTCTTTGGTAGGTACCGGCCAATCCTTCATTGCGGTTGTTTTTGCAGGGTCCGTTTGAACGCCTCCATTGGAAACTACACGTCCCAAATAGTGCACTTGTTTTTTGGAGTAGCTACACTTTCTCGGGCTGAGTTTCAATTTCGCTGCACGTAGTCTCTCAAATATCTTCTCCAATTTTTGTAAATTGTCAAAATTCTTGCCAACGATAATTACGTCGTCAAGATACACCAAACAAGTCTCCCCCAAAAGACCAGCCAAGACTTGTTTCATTGGTCGTTCAAAGGTTATCACCTTCCGCTTACAGTGTCTAGAGTATCAACAATTCTAGGTCTTTGCCATTATTAAATGCCTCACAACTCAGTAATTTCTCAGCCTGTGATCTAAGAGAAAATTGTATCAATACTCCCTTGAATTCAACTCTCAGCATACCGTCAATGCCTTCCGCTCGCAGTAACTCGTCATTGCTATATTTTACTCGAGGTAACAGATACCTCAATCAAAATCAATGTGTGGCGACACAATGTATTAGGGTTTAGTATAAAACGGTTTTTTTTTATGGCATAATTGGCAAACGAGCAGACGGGTCGCCTGATGGTAAGCGATCACCGTCGCCCATAGACACTTGTATCACTAGAGGAGTCACAAGTGCGTTGCCGGCCTTTCAGGTGGGAGTACACTCTTTTCTTGAAGGTTTGAAGATCGCATCGGTCCGGAAATACTGCATGCGGCAATTTATTCCACAGTTCAGTCGTGCGAGGCAGGAATTTCTAGAAAAACGCACAGTTTTGGACTGCCAACCATCTAAGTGGTGAGGATGGAAATATTGTCGCGTAGGACGATGGCGAAAAGATGCAGCTGGGATCAACCCGAACAATTCCTCGGAACACTCCCCGTTATACAAGCGATAAAAAATGCAGAGCGAGGCTACATCTCTACGCAGTGCCAAGGAGTCAAGCTGATCTGAAATACGCTGGCAACCGACGATACGAGTCGCTCTCCGTTGAATGCGGTCTAGAGGGAGAAGCTGGTACTGTGGCGCCCCAGCCCACAGATGAGAACAGTATTCCATGTGCGGGCGGACCTGTGCCTTGTAAAGCTGTAGGAGGTGGGCCGGAGTAAATACTGTCTCGATCTGTTGAGCACGCCGAGCTTCTTAGAGGCTAATTTGGCCTTACCTTCTAGATGGCCGCGGAACTGGACTTCACTCCATATATCGACGCCAAGGATTCCGATAGTGGCTGTTGCAGTTAGGGGAGTATTCTCAAAACGAGGTGATGCAACAAACGCAGACTTTTTAGCGGTGAAAGCGCAAACCTGTGTCTTTGTAGGGTTAAAACGGACTAAATTAAGTCGACCCCATTCTGAAACTTCTTTTAGGGAAGTTTCAACTTCAGACACAAGTTTGTTACGGCTCTCGATGACGTTATCCCGAGAAATATTGGCGCGGCCAGTGTAGGAGGCATCACCCGTGCTATCATCCGCATAACAGTGAATGCCACAAATTTGCAGCATATCGTTGATATGCAGAAGAAACAGCGTGGGCGATAACACACAGCCTTGAGGGACACCAGCATTCACAGACATGGATTCAGAGCACGCACCGTCAACTACGACCTTTATGCATCTTTATAACAATGTTAAAAACGTGTTTTTAACATTGTTATAAGTCAAATTTTGTCATGTCTCGGGCAGCTTTTATCAGATTGAAGTACTTTTCTGACTAATATGTCTAATATAAAGACAACGTTCTATACCATACCACAGAAAAAAGTTGTCAAATACACTTTTGCAAAATTATTTGTATGGCGAAATAAATTACTGGTAAGTAGGAGTATGGAATTTTTTTCAGTTATCAGTTTATTTATTGCTTTCATAATAAATACATTGGAAGATGGTACAATTTATATTTTACCGCTATGAAACCCTGTAGGGCACTGCAAAACTTAACAGGATGTTATATGATTTACACAAGAGAATAAAATTATCAGAAAGCCCATGAAACAAATCGCGTGCTAAACAAATATCATGACATTCCATAATATCACACATGCTTGGCAAAAAGATTTTACAACAATCAATATTAGGCGACACGAAGGGCACCCTAATAAAACAACAGAGTAAATTAGTATCTTATTTATTTTAAAATATTCAACATTTTTTTTCAGAACATGCAGGTATAGCCAGCATCAAAGTAACGAATTAACATAAATTATGAACGTCATATAATCAAGTCAACAGAACTGAATAATTGGTTAAACAAAAAATAATTACCATTGTCCCTGCGTTATCTAATCAAGTACTTTTAAGGATCATACATAGTCATATTAATTTTAAGATTAAATCAGTTAAATTAAGCATTATGTTTTCACATTCGCGTTCAGGTCCACTTCGCAAGACGTACCTACATTATAAACCCGATTAGAGGGAGGGCTTTAGACAACGACGGAGTTGAAATCAACTATTAGGGTGCTTCTTCATCAGGAGCTATCATCACATGTCATGTGACAATACATTTCTTACGATGGACCGTTACATAACACGTGAGTGCCCCTTGTTAAGGAGAACCCTTAAATGATAGTCGTTTGTTTTCATCTACTGATCTTGAAGAGTCAATTCTCGCCCATATACAAGTGTACGAAGACCATGCAAAGTAGGCATTTATAAATAAAATGCACTATTATAGGTATACCATGCATACAATGCCAGGGTCAACATATAGTAGGAACTAATTTGCCAAATAAAAACTTTCCACCAAAATGTCTACGCTACTTCTAATAATTATAATAGTCGTTTGATATTTGTAACTATTAAAATTTACCCGGGTAGTCTTAAAATACTTTTTATACTGTGTACGGCACAGTCCAGTTCTTAATATACATAAACAGTTCAAAAGGTACCAAAATATCAAGACAGATTTTTCTTAGCAGTCTTCGTATGTCATAATCATAACTAAAGTGCCACAAAACATTTTTTATTTTGGGCGTAACAGCATTGGCTATTTCTTCGATGATACAAATTATTTTTACAGCCTAAGTGCATATATTTTTGAATTTCACTACAGCCATATATGTATAAACAAAATATTATGCTACACAATGCTTCACAGTATGCAGTTCTACAGTAAGTAAGTCATGGTTAGTGTTGAATGAAATAAACAAAACCAATACGTTTTTATATAGAACAAGCAGTCTGTGGTATGTTTCTCCACGTCAACATAGCACGGAATACACGAATTGCGCGTGCGGGGTGTACCTACTGGTCGTTTGATTATCGTAGCTAAAACTCTGCGCCTCATTGTGACATCTATGGATACCGACAACAGAAATCCTTAAAACATTTCTGAGCTTATACCCAGAGCTCTAAAATTCTGATAAATATTTACCTAAAGTTGGCAAAACACCGGAAAAATTAAGCAAATGTATAGTCGGCTTCTTAACCCTTTGAACACCGAGAACCCTAAGGTGTGATGTGCTGGCGTGGTAGGCACGACAGTTTAAGTTCCCAATCTAAATACAAATATAATTATTATTTTACATTTAGGATAAAATTTTACCTTAATTTGCTCTTCTAACTTCGTCTGTTGAATGAGTTACAGGTTTTATGTTGGCGTTATTACTTTATTTAGATAGTCCAAAAATTTTATAAAAAAAATCCGCTTCGGTATTACTGAACAATGACGCCGCCGCTAAAGTTCAGCTAAATATCTATCCGAATATCCGACCCCTAATTATGAGAGTATAGAGAGTTAAATCGGACACATTCGTATAAAGGACACACCTCGTAGGCCTGTGTGTGACAGCTGTTAACACTATCTCAACGAGTACCAGAAAAATTAACCGTGTGGCGACATACACTTACGTGATACCATCGAGATTTTTGAAACGGAACTTATAGTTTACCCGATTTCATTTTTTATGCACTCTTTTTGCTTTTCACACCACGTAAATAGACTCACACATACTACACAAAGCTTTCTCGATTATTGCAAAATGCTGCAAAGTGTTACCGGCGTCGCTGATGTTATTTTCTCTTATTGCTACTTTCATGATATTTTCATTTTTCTACTAGGCCCAACCGTGAGGTGGAAAAATTGTAATATTACACTCTTTTTATAAACTAGGTAAATTATTACGTTATCGATATGTTATAAGGAAGATTTTAGAGGTTTGAGTTCGAACGTGCCTCCTAGCACGAGATGGTCAGACCCGTACACGTCATTGGGGAGTTTTCCCAGCACATCGCATTCGGCCGCAGTGGGGAGACGAAGCCTCTCCACCAGCTTTAAACTACTGCAGCAGCTGCAACAGTAAAATATATGATTCATGCTTATATTATATTATACTACTGGAGGGGCACCTTCTTTACTTCATTTGCGGAGAGGAAGAGAAGTTGAAATTTGGCGTGTTGAAGCCACAACGACACATACAAAAACATACAAACAATCCCAAAAATTTTTTTTGATTCAGTGACTTCCAAATTCTGCGTTACAATCTTTTTTTTTTTAATATCTTCAATGTACAAACATTTCATTTTAGTCTGTTTTCTATTGGGAACGCTTGTATGGAGAGGTATACAATTTTGAGTACAGCAATGCCATTTGGTACGGGTATTACACGTCCACCTGAGCCCAAAACGCCCAGTAGCCAGTTTGAACTCCGCGACTGGTGGGGGGAGGGGGGGTCAAAGTACAGAGCTCCCAGCACTCAGGAAAAAAAATCTGGAGGATTATTGTGGACCTCTGAGTCAAGTTTGGTATTTTTATCATGTATATATAAAATGCCCAATGCATTCCCTATGCCAGTTTTTTAGGGATCTTTAGCAAAATATGACTTTATATGACGTATTACTTAAAATAATCAACTTTTTGTAGTAACAAAATGCAAACAAACCCTCATGTTTTAATGTTTTTCATATTAAACTTGGTTTACAAAAATACTTTCCAAAAGTTTATTTAGTGAAGATTTTAAAAACATTAATAATAAAAAATAAATTTAAATATTTTCAATGTAAAATTAAATATTGAAAGTACTGAGACGTTCGTCAGCGCAACGCAGGGGAAGACAGCAAGACCCAAAAAACAAGTACTAACACAAAACTAACAAAAAAGACAATCCAAGTGCGAGTCTGACTCGCACACCGGGGGTTCCGTACAAATCCTCACATATCCCATCCCACCCATCTTAACTGGTAGGGCCGGATTAAGTTAAGTTTGCACCTAGTTGTATGGCACCGGATACAAATCAGGTGTAAACTTAACGCATCCAGGATTTCCTCATATGACTTTTACAAACACAGTTTTTATGATTTAATTACAAATGTATAGTTTCAGATTATTTCCTGTACTTATAGTATAAGACGATAGTACTTGCCAAATTTCATAGTTAACTAGGTCAACGGAAAGTACCCTAAGTTGAGTGTAGTCCAGTTCCACGGCCATTTAGAGGGTAAGGCGAAATTAGCCTCTATGACGCTCGGCGTGCTCAACAGATCGAGACAGTATTTCACTCCGGCCTACCGCCTACAACTTTACAAGGCGCAGGTCCGTCCACACATGGAATACTGTTCTCATATGTGGGCTAGGGCTCCCCAGTACCAGCTTCTCCCTCTAGACCGCATTCAACAGATAGCGACTCGTATCGTCGGTTGCCAGCGTATTTCAGATCGGCTTGACTCCTTGGCACTGCATAGAGATGTAGCCTCGCTCTGCTTTTCTATCGTTTGTATAACGGGAAGTGCTCCGAGGAATTGTTCAGGATAATCCCTGCTGCATCTTTCCGCCATCGTCCATCGCGACAATTAATATTTCCATCCTCACCTCTTAGATTCAAGCATCCACAACTGTGCGTTTTGCTAGAAATTTCCTGCATCGCACGACTGAACTGTGGAATAAATTGTCGCCTGCAGTATTTCCGGACCGATGCGACCTTCAAGTCTTCGAGAAAAGAGCGTACTCCCACCTGAAAGACCGGCAACGCACTTGTGACTCCTCTGTTGTTGCAGGTTTCTATGGGCGACGGTGATCGTTTACTATAACATAAAAAATGTATATAAACTTTGATTGCCTTGAGAAGTGGCGAAATATACATAAACAGCCGCATATTTGTTTTAAGTTAACTTAAAAGTTTAATGTACAATCGAACCAACTGAATCATGACCCACTTGCCTGATAATTCGTATGAAACTTTCAAACTTGTAAGATCTATCGCGTATAATGCACTTACGACGTTTTAGGTACTAATAAAATTACGTCAATACAGGTCGCAGACCTATGCAATTTTAACCTTTGTTATCATTGCCATAAAACCACATTTCACACATATACAGTCATTGTTTGAATCTCGAGCTAGTTCTCGCTTATTTAACCTAAACTTTTTGATGATGGAAAAATAAATTTAAAAAATGGGGTGTTCTACAAGTGTGTCATATTATGTCAAGTTGTCAGTCAATGTGAAAAAATAGAAATTAAATGCTTAATAATTTTTAATAATGGCTAATTTAGAAGAACAAAGAGCTCGGATTGTAGTCTTAAGTGAGGAAGGCTATGGCATACGGGAAATATCACGCGAATTGAATATTTCTCGGAATACAGTGAGGACCTGGATCAGACGGCACGCCGAAGAGGGCATCCTCGAGGACAGACGACGCCATAACCACGGCGTTCGCCTACTCACGAACGAACAAAGAGTGGACATGCAACACCATTACGAAGAACATCCTTTTACTCCCACCCGATATTTTGCGGCACAACATGACGTCTGTCTACAAACTATTAGAAATTATTTGCACGGCACTGGACTGCATTACAGACATTATGCTGAGAAAGTAGCCTTAACGGATGATCATAAAACAGCGAGAAGGAATTTTGCAAACGCTTATTTAGACTACGACTGGACTAACACTATATTTACAGACGAAAAAACATTTCGATCTTCTCAACACGGTCGCTTAACTTTGTGGCGTTACGATAACACCCGGTACACAGAAGATCACGTCGTGCCTAATCAGTTATCCGGTCGAATTTCAGCGAATATGTGGGCGTGGATGGGTATCGGAGGAGTAGGTGAGCTTGTCCATATTTCTTCTCGGCAAAACGCAATGAAGTATGTCGATCTATTAGAAGAATCTATGTTACCGACAGTGCGAACAGTTTACCCGCGTGAAGATGTGCCAGTATTTTCCTACGTTCATGACAACTGTCGAGTGCATACTGCCAGGATAGTCTCAAATTGGTTTGATCTGCATAATGATGAAGTTACTTTGATTCCATGGCCGAGTAGATCCCCAGACCTCAACCCAATAGAAAATTTGTGGGGTTTGATGGTCCAAATGTGGGATAACAGAAACGAGAGAACAAAGGAAGCAATTGAGCAACATTGTAACGAAATTTGGGATTACTTGAGGGACAGCGACATTTGCAGTCGTCTAATAGGGTCAATGCGTGACCGATTACAAGCCGTTATCGATAACCATGGTGCACACACTAGGTTTTAGATACTGAATCTTATAATTTAAATTAGTTCTGTTAAAGATTAAATAAAGTTTTTTTTCATTTCACAAATTTTATTACTGTTTTTACTTATATAGCTTGAAAGACCAACAATGGCAAGTTTCTGTCCTTAAAATAGTTATAGGAATGACGTGATTGAAACCTGTAATCTAAAGTTTATGCTGGCACTTCACTTGACTGCAAACATGACTGCATTATTTTTGATTTTATATTCTAGAGAAATAAATGCGACTAATAGTTGAGCAAATTTAATACGGCCAAGTGAAGTGGCACCATTACGTTCGTAGAAAACTTCCTATACTTACCTACGTAATACAGATAAAGACAGTAACATCATCTCTTCTTTTTCATATACGAGCATAGTCGATATTATCCGATTTATTTAACAGTGCACTCAGTAAATGTCAGTGTCTAATAAAATGATAACAAGTTCGTTACCAAGGAAATAATTCTTCAAGCGAATTTCGACCTACTTGCATTTAAGGGGTTTAGCAAAATAAGCTTATGGTGGGTCATGATTCAGTTGGTTCGATTGTACCTATGACTTGATGATGATTAAAAATCACACTAATAGGTATTATACAGGCGAAAGCTATTTGTTACTTCTTCTTCACGCTCGTGTGTGTGTGGCTGGACAATTTTTATAAAATTTGGTATGGAAGTAGCTGACACCCTGGATTAACATATAAGCTTCTTTTTAACCGCGGGGCGCAGCTTGTATAATATTAAAAAGAAGAAAGACATATATAGAGAGAAAAAAAAATTGTTTTACTTCATAAATAATAGAATATCTATTACAAATATGCTAGTGCTGTAAGGACTTTAATTTATAGATATTATGAAAGCTATGGATATCTTATTTTTAGGGTTCCGTACCTCAATCGGCAAAAACGGAACCCTTAAATTATCAATTTGTGTCTGTCTGGCAAAACTCTCTATCTCGAGAACGCGTGGAGGTATCGCGTTGAACTTTAAACCACATACTCAGGTCTACAGTCACTTAAAGCTGTAAAAACATCAAACTTCTAAGTTAACGTAACAAAAGATATCGCCGGTTATGGTAATCAAAGTTTATAGGGTACTTTCCGTTGACCTAGAACTATGAAATTTGGCAAGTAATATTGTCTTATACTACAAGTACAGGGAATAATCTGAAAACTATACATTTTTAATGAAATCATAAAAAATAATGTTTTCAAAAGTCATATGAGGAAAACCGGGTTGTATTAAGATTGCACCTCATTTGTATGTGGCGCCGTACATACTAGGTGCAAACTTAACTTAACCCGGCCGTACCAGTTAATAAAGGATGGAATAAGTGAAAATTTGTATGGAACCCTCAGTGCGCAAGTCAGTCTTGCACTTCGCTAGTTTGTTTTTGCTAGTTTTGTGTTAGTACTTTTTTTAGGTTCTTTTTGCCTTCCCCTGCGCTGCGCTGATGAACGTCGCAGTACATTCAATATTTTATTTTACAATAAAAATATTTACATTTACTGTTCATGTTTTTAAACTCTTCATTAAATGGTCTTTTGGACAGTATTTTTGGTATAAACCAACTTTGATATGAAAAACATGAAAATATGAGGGTTTGTTTGCATTTCTTTACTACTAAAAGTGTATTATTTTAAGTATTGCGTCATATTTTGCTACGGAACCCTAAAAACCTGGTATAGGGAATGAATTGGGCATCATCTAGTTACTTGATGACGATACCAAGCTCGACTCAGAGGTCCAAACTAATCCACTAGATTTTTTCTTCTGACCACTGGGAGCTATGTACTTTGACCCCTTCTCCTCCCCCACCCGTCGCGGAGTTCAAACTGGCTACCGAGCGTTTTAGGCTAAGCTGGACGTGTATATGATTCGTACCAAATAGCATTGCTATACTCCAAAATGTCATACTGTTTCCCAATAGAAAACCGACTATTTTTACAACTTTATAATCCATACTAATACTAATATTATAAATGCGAAAGTGTTTCTGTCTGTCTGTCTGTCTGTTACCTCTTCACGCTTAAACCGCTGAACCGATTTGGATGAAATTTGGAATGGAGATAGTTTGAGTCCCGGGGAAGGACATAGGCTACTTTTTATCCCGGAAAAATACCCTTATCCGCGATAAACGAATTTAAGGCGGACGAAGTCGTGGGCAGAAGCTAGTAGTATTATAGATGTTAAAACAAAGGCTAGATTCGATTGACGTTTCTAATCCGGGCTTAACGCTTACTCTTTGAAATAAAATATCAAAATTATGTGCTGATGTTTACTATCCATTTGTATCTATTTGAATAGGTTTTAAAATGCAAAAATGTGCGTTACGCCCGAAAAGTAATATTATGGTACAAGAGACCTTGTAAATTACAATATGTACTATACATATTGTACAATCGGACAAGAAATTGGTCTGCCACTTTTGAACATTAATTAATACACGTGAAATAGAGTCTAAAAGTGGTAGACCAATTTCTTGGTCGACTGTACATGTACATCATACTTAAAAGATAGTTAATCTTAATCAGAATTATAATAATACAGTGGCAAAATAAAAAATGGCATAGTAGCATAGTAAACTGCATAAAAATATCTACAATATGATTCCAAAAACCATTACCGAGTTTAAAGCCACGTCAAAGCCAATAACTTTCCTGTTTAGTTTTTTTTTTGTGAATAATACTATATCTCAGTCGTGTCGTGACAAAAATCATAGGTAAAGCCGTAGCAAAAAAAACAGTACTATACGATTGTGGGCATCAAAATTCTTTGCATAAAATATTTCGATACTACTGCTACAAATTAATGCAATAATACACACCTGCGTTTATATTTTTCATTTTGAACATGTTTTTTTACTAAATTAAGATTATTTATATCAGAATAACCTGATCAACAAACTTAAGGTCCACCTCTTACAAAGAGCTGTGAAAATGATTGAAAAAAAGAACCGTCACTACTTAAAATATTTTTTTAATTCCGGGCGAGCACGTCCTGAATTAACTACACGTTTTTCAAATGACAACTGAAAAATATACTGTTATTTCATTTACTACATAATCAGTGCGACAAAATTCAATTTGTACCAAGGCCGCCTGTGTTAGAAGTATATAGAATCATCAGATCATCACATCAAAGAAATATGCAAACATAAGAATTGTAAAATGTAAACAAACCTCCAATTTAAATCGCCCTTGCTATCAATACAGGACCCACACTTCACAAACGCTATCGCAAAACTATAATACGTTAATTTATAAAATAATTTGTGTAGTTGTCATCATATATTATTTTATAAACTATCACAAATCAAGTGTCTGACAAAAAAATCGAAAATGAAAAGATTTCATATTTGGCTATAGCCCTAAATTAATATCCAAAGTATAGAAAAATGCATATACAATCCGAAAAAAATATTTTAATTTTTTTTTCTCCTATTTTTCGAAAAAGATAGCTGAAATTGCTATACCGGAAGATGACGTCATTTAGAGGATGGAAGGTCTGTGCCTTCCATAGATTAAAAAAAATCTCTTTTCCGGTTGTCACTGAGTCACGTTTGACAGTTAAATCTAAATATGTCATTGCTTTGTCTTGCTCAAATTTCGTTCGTGCGCTATTTTCCCGTTTACGATTGTTCTATTGCGACTCTGCTTTTCCACGGATATTGGTTCTAACCCTCTAAAGAGTCGACTTTTCCACGGATTTGAGAAATGAAGAACTCCGACTGACTCACTCAAGCTGATAGCACAAACTTGCTACGAGTAGAGACGCTCATGAATGGAATATACTCTTAACTTAACTCTTTTTGCACCTCTTAACTTATTTAAGTTAAGAGGTGCAAAAAGTATCATAATCACAACGCAACACTTAAGTCGATAATGGAGTGGGGTACGTGGAGGTACGGAGTCTCCAACATATGTTATGTGCAACGCCGTATGACTCCAGAGCATCGCGTGTGAAACAAATTGTAAAAGATTACCGTTTTGTACTATTTTATATTGTGCAATAAAGTTTAAATAAATATAATATCTCTCTAATATATCTAAAATAAATTACTAAACAATGTGAAATTTTAGTGGTTATTTTCCCGCAGCGAGATGATTTTGAACATGATACTAAACAACTTACCCCAAGGAACATAGATCGAAATATGAAAAAAAAATTCGGCTCCCCATAAGTAGACTTGATCAGCTGATTGCCTATTTTCTATGGGAAGTCGAAATTACATTGTATAGTGACAATAAAACATATATTTAGTAAGATAAATCGTTTATTTTAAAGCTAACAGTAACAGAAGTAGCTTTGAGCATAACACATCACACACTCCCATCCGCCCGCAAGACACCATTCAGCTTTATTTTCTAGAGGAAGTGCAAATAACTTTTTTCCAGCACACGTACCGTACAGCCGTAATTTTAAACGGTTTTACGTAAAAATATTTAGTTTTTACGGAAGACATATTCACCGAAATTTCTCAAATTTGTAAACAAATATTTGAACTATCACTAAACGTCAATATTCAATTCCATAGATAAGTACTCGTACTCTAGATAATATTACGGCTGACACACATGACAGATGCTCGTTTGGTGTATTTAAGCAGATTATTAGAGTTTTGTTTACTGATTAGGCTCTATTTTACAAACATTAGTTCACTAAATTTACGAAATCAGATCTGAGTAGGTTTACCGACATGATATAGTTATTAAAATCGTTTGCGTGTATGGAAGTCTTTTGATAAACATAACATTATTTTCGTTGGCAACACATCACTAAACGTTCATCAAATCAAATCATTATGGCGGTTACGCTTTTTTAGAATGAGTAACTCTTAAACTTGATTCCGTCGCACTGTACACATTTTTCCATGCGTTGGAACCAATTAGATAAGCACAAGGCCCATTCTTCCTTGGGCATCTCCATCATTTTTCGAACGCTGACACCGCCTCTTTAGAGTCCGGGAACTGTATGCCTCGTAGTTTTTCTTTTATTTTAGGGAATAAATGAACATCACACGGTGCGAGGTCTGGACTGTATGGCAGATGACCAATATTTCAACACCTGAAGCCTCCAAATACGCGATCGTTCGCTTAGCAGTGTGCGACGACGCGTTGTCGTGTTGGAGGAGAGGAGTGGAGGATCCTACTGCGAGGTCGCTGTTCTCGTAGTCCAATGACAATTGGCAAACATGTGGTACTGTACCACTCTGCAGTAACTGTTCTATTATTTTCGAGAACAATTGTAGCGTAATGTCCTGTCCGACTGAAGAACGAGGCAACCATTTTCTTTCCCACGCTGCGTCCCTTCTTTATTTTTGTAGGCAACTCTTCAAACGGGAACAGCCACTGAGCGGACTGTCTTTTTGTTTCGGGATCGTAACTGTAAATCCAGCTTTCGTCACCAGTGATAATATCGAACACAGCATTTGAGTCTCCGCCGTCGAATCTTTTTGCATCAGTCGTCTCGAAGGCGTTTTTTTTGCACCAGTCGACTCGAAGGCGTTTTTGGGCCTTGGTCAAATCGTGGGGTATCCATCGAGCACAAAGTTTTCTTACGCATAAATATTCATGCAGGATTTTTTGCACTTGACTCATACCAATCTGAAAGGCTGTCCGAATCTGCTGATACGTAAGTCTTTTGTCAGCCTCTATCATAAGCCGTACAGTCTCGATGTTCTCTTCAGAAGACGCCGTTGAAGGACGGCCTCCGCGACAATCCTCCGTGAGAGTAGTACGACCGCGTTTAAATTCTAACGAATTCATTCTAACAGAATCCAGGTCCGAAACCAGATGTAAATGGTGGCAGGAGACGGGGCATTATCATTAAATGCCAATCGAAGCCTATCGTAACTTTGTTGCTGACTTAGACCGCAGCGAAAGTCGTAAAAAATCATGACTATAATTTTCACGGGTTAAATTCATATCGACGTTGTGAACACAATTTTCAAATTGCCGCCAATTTTTAAAAACAAGTGATAATTGAATAAGAAGTACCACAATGCACAGATAAAGAGTTCCATTTTTAAAATTCAAATGTATATTTTTAATGCACAATCTCTAAGTGGCCAGTTCTAGATACTTACAGTGTGAACCTCGTAGAAACGAAATGGCGTCGCCGCGTCCTCGCTGGCGCCGCCGGGGCCGGGCTGTTACACATGCTACTGCATCAGTATTTCCCTCATTGTGTTGAAATTGGTGCCGTGTGCAACGCTTGCCTGGAAAGCAGTCTGCTTGCAGTAGGTCTATGTAACACCTCCCTCCTGAAGTTCAGCAACTATTTTTCAGGTTTACGAAGAATGTTGCTGGTATGTTTGTCGCGCTGCGGGGACCGGTCGCTGGGCTTATTGGTTGGTTTGGCTTGGCATATTGGTTGGTTATCCTGGGCGGTTGCAACGTTAGCGTTCGCTGATACAGTTTTATGTTGCCTGCGTTGCCTCAAATATTGGCGGCACGCAAGTGCAAGTATTAGATCACTAAAGCTTGAGATTACTGTGTAGAATGGTATGGTGGTGTGGGTGAATTCATTCATGCGTAGTTTCCAGTAGTGTGGGATGTCGTAATCATCACGCTCGCATGTCAGTTTTACTTTTGTTGGCTCGGGGAAGATAACTCCATAGTGTCCATCATCCAGTTGTTCCAGGGTCTCGTTGGTTAGTGTCACCGTGACAGGGGAGCATGCCTCCTCCAGTGATTGGTCGGTGACGAGGTAAGCTTCGAGCATTCTGCCTCTATGTACACATAAGACTTATCGTGTGTTGCTATTATGGGATGTGGAGGTATAAGGGCTTGGTTGAATTTATTGGGTACTATGGGGAATTTAAACAGCTGATAAGTCTGAGAAAATACGATAGGAAACTATCCTATTCCCGGCGTAATACGAGACTGGGACTATTATATCATAATATTCTCTTACGTCTAGATTTGATCTTTACTATATGATTATATCTCTAAGCGCTTTTAGTTCAATACTAGCTTATCTATGTTATCACTAATTATAGTTAAGAGTTCGTCAATTTGGGCGACCACGTGAGCACAGAGCTGCACTTAAGAATTGGAAGGATCCCTGTGCTAATACATTGAAACAAAAAGAAGGAACTAAAGAAAGGTATCAACAACTTTATTTATGAAAATACGCCGCCTTACCTAGTTTTCATTTAATAAGGACCTGCTTTTAGGGTTCTGTATTTTGATTATTATTTTTGAGAAGTGCTGTTTTATTTTTTGGTTTTCTTTGCTACAAATTGGTGCAATATAATTATAAGAATGTCGACCTTATGTGACATATAAAAATAAATGATTATGATTATGTGGTTTTCACCTATTTGCGACAGTCCCCTGTTACACAATACAGTCCACTGCTACCGTTCACTCGGAAAACGCCAATATAACGAAAACTAGTTATAAATTCAACGGGCTTTTTAGCAAGTATCATTAAACTATCACTTTTGTAGCGTTTAATAGTGGTTTTATAAATAAAAAGAATTAAAATAAGCCTGGATAGCAAGTCTGGACCGAAAACTTCTTTACAGAGAATCACCCATTAGTATGTGGACGCGTTGTAGATGAGTTGGAAACTGTAGACGCGTTAGAAACGTGGACGAGATAAGAAATTGACAATTTGGTATTGGTCGGTGGACGAGTTGGAAATTGTGGACATGGTGGAAATTGTGGACGAGGTGGAAATTTGGACGAGATAAGAAGTGGACAATTTGGGATTGGTATGTGGACGAGTTCGAAATCAGGGCGAAATATTTTTTATTTAAGAATTTATATAAAGTATAAAAAATTTTTTGGCCGGCAAATTTTAGATTTTTCAGTATGTAACTCGATTTGTTGTTTTTTCATTGGGTATTTGAAAAAAGCCCTATACATACCTCGGCGTGAAAAGGGATTGCCAGCCTCGTATCACTATACGTACTTGGCTGGCAATCCCTATTTACCTGGCCACTGCAGTAATGTACTAATGTAAACTACGAAGTCCTAAAGATCGCTAGCAGAACTGCCATCTGATTCCGTGGTGTATAAAATAAATGTAATTATTTACCTGAAATATATGTAGTCCACCGTGACCCAGTAATCCTGAAAGGTAGTAGCTTCATGGCTGCCGTCATGTTTCGTCTTTTTATAGACCGACGCCAAATTAAAGGAATGTCCAACTGCATCGCTGTTGAACAGCTCCCCGTGTTCTTCTTCACGGGAAGTGGAGTCTTCGCTTTGGTCGGGGAAGCTGGCTCGGTATTCAGAGTTATATATCTGCAATAATATAGAAGGCTATGGTAATACGTCCCGCAAAACGCGTGGACAACTTATGTAATGTAAAGAGCAGGTAGATAAATCTATCGTAACGAGGCGAGACTTATTCGTATAATAAATTAAATTTTATTATTCATCTTGCGCTACCCCCATAATTTAGACCAAAGACATCTTTCGAAAAAAGTCAATCTTACCTAGGATAAATTTAAGCATATACGCCTTTTATGTTGAACATGCAATAAGTACTTAAATTTAGATACAGAAGCAGACCAAAAAACACGACACAAAAAGAGTTGCCGGTAATCACTGTTCGGACACAAACACATCAATTATTCAGTACGATAATAGATTGACACTTCACGACTAGTTTTAGTTCAAGTTTTCCGAGGTGACAAATGATCATGCACGACATCTGTAATGACGTGAACTTCAAATTACCTTGGTCATACAAAAATCAGTTGGAAGTCCCTTTGATCGGTTCAGGTACACGGACAAATGTTGGCAGTTGTCGGTCACTCCTATTTTTTTCCAATCTGAGCTGTCTCTGAATGGACTAGCGCTGTAAAAAAAACAACATAAATATGAAATACAACGATTTTAGTGGATTATATCGCGTATATATCATCTCATTTGAGTTCTCGACATGTCGGAAGTTTTTTCAGCTTTCCATATTCACGGGGTGACTGAGAAAAGGTAAATTTTGCTCTGTGCAAGTTACAATTTGTGCAAACTACCCACTTTGAGAAAACAAATAAAGGTGTACATACACCCCAGATGGGCCGAATCTATAAAGACAGTTAGTTACATTATGTGCCAGAAGGGTTTAATTATTTTATTTTAATAATTTACCAAGCAGCATTTCACAAATGAGACATATAGAGGTGAAAAGAAACGCTGCAAAGAAAAACTCCCAGGCTACCTCGTTACTAATTATATTATTTTAAAAACAAAGACTACGAAACTACTTTTTAACAGACAAGATATTTATACACCATTCCGAAATTAAGATTTTGCAGTCCTGTGTCTCTCTTTTCCTTGATGAGACCCGTGAATGTGAAAAGCTGAAAAGCTTTAAGAATCGCGGAAACAGAAGAAAATATTATAAATATGAAAGTTTATCTGTTCGGACATTTAACACAAAGTTGTGATGGAGTAAGCTTAATAGAGTTCTATAACATGAATATTAACAAAAGATAGCCTAGTGTATCAAACCGAAATACGTTTAGAATCTACATACAGACATCGCGAAGCACTGACATGGCTTCAGGCAATTGCTGTCAACAAATATGGCTTCCCAAACAATCCTAACAAGGTACGCGGGATCTGCTGACATAGAGAGACAAGTTAATGAATAAACGTTAAATAACTCCTTCACAAAAGCCTGTCCATTAAACAAATTACGCAAACTGTTTAATTGAGCGAGCAACACAAAGGAAGTAACAAACCAGTCTGTTACGAGGGTTGCTACTTATATATCCGGAAACAAAAAAACAAACAAACGTACACGGCTGAAAATAGTTTTATTGTTTTTCAAAGTATTCCCCTTGATGATCTATGCACTTTTGCATTCGCGTGAACCAATTTTTAAAGCACTTCTGCCACTCCGCCTGAGGTACCTCCATAACGTGTTGTTTGAATGCGTCGACAGCATCTTCAGCGGTCGAAAATCGTTGACCGCGTAATTTATTCTTTATATTTGGAAATAAATAAAAATCGTTGGGTGCCAAGTCAGGGCTGTACGGCGGATGACCCGTTAATTCCACATTTTGACCCTCCAAAAATAGAGTTGTTTCGCGTGACGTATGACAGCTGGCATTGTCATGATGAAGAATGATTCTTCGTCGCTGGTTAGTTTTACGAATTTGTTCAAATACTTCCGGTAAGCAAATGGTCGTGTACCACTCTGAATTAACCGTTCTACGGTTTTCTAGTGGCACTGTAGCTACATGGCCATTAATACCGAAGAAGCAGGCCACCATTTGTTTCAATGTACTTTTTGCACGAGTAACTTTCGTAGGGTTCGGCTCATTTTGAAACACCCATGCCGTTGATTGTTGCTTCGTTTCGGGATCGTATGCATAGATCCAGGATTCGTCACCTGTATAGATGTTATAAACGGCTTTTGAGTCACCACGGTTATATTTTTTTAACATTTTATTGCACCATTCGACGCGAGCATGTTTTTGCTCATTTGTTAAGTTGTGGGGTATCCAACGCGAACAAATTTTTTTTACAGCCAAATAATTATGTAATATGCTATTAATGCTGGTCATAGAAATACCCAGAGTCGCCTCTATCTCGCGGTACGTAACATGTCGGTCGTCCATTATAAGTTTTCGCACAGCCTCGATATTTTGTTGTACAACGACCGATTTCGGGCGACCTGCCTTAACTTCGTCCGTAAGCATACTACGTCCACGATTGAACTCACTAAACCAGTGATACACAGTAGTTTTAGATGGGGCTTCATCACCAAAAGTTGAAGTTAGTTGATCTATGCACTGTTGTTGCGTTAAACCACGCCGAAAATCATAATAAATCATAGCACGAATATTTTCACGAGTGAGTTCCATTCTTGCTGCGAGATGACATTTAAAACCCGTCAAAAACAAAACACGAGCGTTAATAAGGAAGAAAAAATATACCTTATATACTTAAAAAAGTTCAAATTTTACCATGGCGGTCAAATATGCTATTTAAGAAGATTGTAATCCCGGTTTCCGGATATATAAATAGCAGCCCTCGTACTTTCCTTGTATTGCTCGCTCTGCTTGATGCTTATAAACAGACCCAGTCACTGCACAAAATGAGGATCCGTGAAAGGAAACGTAAATGCTGAAATTTCTTCTGCAGTAAAATTTAATCAAACGCTTAGACAACCAGGGTAAAATCCATAATATCCTGTGAAACAAACCAAGACCAAAGCTCACTGAACAAGATAGACAACACTTACACAACCAGTGATACTGAGATGGGCAAGTTGTTACTTTATACACACTTCCCAGGATGCTGCATCAAGCAAGTCAACAGGAATTCGAACAACAAATTGTTGAATCCGTAAATTCTGCCCAAAGAGTAATAACACTAGAAAGTGCGGTCTGTTCATTCAGCAAGACGCGTCTACGACAGCCATCAGACTAAAGACAAGACTGAGGAAGCTATCAAATAAAAATCACTGATAGCCCGCTCCCAGCTGAGAGCTACACAATCCAGCTGACATACATGAACTAAGAAGTATACCAAAAATAACTGTATACCTATTTAAAATTTACAAAATGAAAACTATATGTAGCTACGGGTATGTTATCTAATAAGAAAACAATAACGAACATTATAATTCGATTATTTCAGGGTTTTTTTTTCACCACACCACTTATTCGGGACCCTGCCACATCAGCTTTTACCGAACATTTTTTTAATTTAGATACCCTTGACCTTAACTCGCTGTGTAACCAGCTCTCAATAATTCTTTCTCCCGCAAAAAATCGAATTTATGAAGTACAAGAAGGCGCCCGCAACTTCGCTCGCGGAGGAGAAAAAGTCATGAACCCTCTTTTTGTCGTTAGCATTGTCGGGTAAAAAGTATCCTATAACCATCTGGAGATACCCAGCTACCCGTGTACCAAAAATAGTTGAAATCCGTTTTGCGTGATGAGGCCACAACGACACATACAAACATTTCATTTTTACAACTTTATAATAGTATGGATTAAGGTTATGTAAAACCGGCCAAGAGCATGTGGGACCATTACATGTATGGAGTGCCTCCCCCCCTAGATTTATTTTATTTTTTAACCGTTTGATGGAAGTAGCGGCTTACACAAGACACCTATACTCCAAATTTCATCAATGTACATCTAGTAGTTTTTGAGTACAATGCCTGTGACATCATACGGACGGATGGACATGAGGAAACTATAAGGGTTCCGTTTTTGCCAATTTGGCTACGCAACCCTAAAAATAAAGAAAACTGAGGTGAGAGCCATTATTAAATACATCTGACTGGGGCACTCCGTCACGAAGGCCGCCCATTTATCGTCCTTACTGAAGAAAACGTCTTTGGGTGATATAATTTTAAAGCATAGAAGAATGACTATCAGGCATCTAATGAAGCTCTCGGGAATCTCGTATGGCAAAATTCAAATAATCTTAACTGATAACACTTGAAAAAGTCTGCGCTCATTGGAAATACGATGTATGATTTCAAAGACTAATTTTGAGAAATATCTAAATGATCCCGAAACATTTTTGCGTATATTTGCAACCATGGATGAGTCTTGGATTCCGTTTTTGCCGTTATTGCCGTTATTTCCATCCTGAGACCAAACAGCAATCTATGATCTGGAAGCGATCGACTTCCCCTACACAGAAGAAATTCAAGGTGTCAAGCTCAGATGGGTAGGTCAGCTCACAAGGCCGGTGTTGCCATGGCCGCCATCCATGATACTGGTCTTTGTATGTCTTCTTAAGAAGAAAACCTCAGGAATCATAATCTACCATCACTTATGTAATTTCCAACGAGAACATACTTTAAATGAGTTTCAAACTTGTTTTAGCTGTTGTGTAAATGTGTATTTTTGTTTAGGTAGCCTATATAAAGTAATTTATGGAACTATACATAACTCAATACCTTCCATAAGGACCCTTTTGGTTTGGAACGTCACTAATTATTTTTATCTGCGCTATGTAATAAGGACGCTTGTCCGACTAAACTCTACAACCAATCTCCGGAACTAGTAAGTGCCATAAAGACGCTTTTCTGATAGAACGTCACATATATCAAATAAGGTTGAAATAAACAGAAAATATGAACAAAAAGTGGGGTCACATACTACACACGTGACTTACAATTACATGTGACTTGGGTCCCGGCAATCAGGCTCTACTAACGTGATCTTAATATCGGCGTAGGAGCAGCGCAACAATCTTGGTTCAAACATCCGTCAGAATAAAATTTGAAATTACACGTTTTTGTTCATGTACTTCACCTCCTAAAACTGGCCAGATATCATTTTACAGATCATGGATTTTGGTGGCAAGACAAGTTACTGACAAAAAGGAGATTAGAAAATGTATTATCGCTATCATATTACGACTTAAACGTTTCAATTTACAAGGTACACAGAGACAAAAGGTACGACCAGGTGCTCAACTGTTGTGTTCTCAAACACAACTGCTTTAGTAGTAGAATGGTGTGGTCTGAAAGGGTTTTTGACAGAAGAAAACTGGCTTCCTCTAACAGAGATTTTCAAAACGTTCAATTATTGGCTAAACGTTTTTAATATGAGGCTTAAATCTGAAAGACACAAAAAAGCTTACGGATGGGACCCAGTGGCATGCATAGGGTTTTAGTTAGGGTAGGCAGAATTCGACTAAGCCTGTCTGTGTCATTCCAAACATTTGGAGACTTGCCGAATAAAATGCACGGAGTGTGTATATACAACCAGTCAACCAGCTAAAACTCTTGTAATACTTTACGTGAAATTGACAAGTAATATTACTCTGAGTTTGAGCTAATTGCATCATACCTACCTCTATTAACTACCTTTACCTTATCATCGAACGCTTACTCGCTAAATTCGACGAAAGTTAACTTCCGCAAACACACTAAATCAAAACACAGATCACCGGTGAACGAGAAAAACATAGAACGCGAGCTTCATACAAAATTGCAGTACAAAACGGGGTAAATATTCTAAACCCGCATGCGCGTTGTGTGACCAATAAGAGTTGGCCAATATATCAGTCTACTTTCTATTACCCGAAACAAATAATTGTGATTTGCCAGTTTCATAATAACTGGCTGCGATTGGCTTCTAGCGCTGACGTTTTATAGTATCAACATGATGGCGACTATGAAAACGCATACCTAGTAGATGGTCTCATGCAATAAAGAGTGAATTCGTAGGCAGAATTGTCTTATTATTTAAAATAAATTTTCAATTTTATTTTATTTTTATTTAATCATAGAATAACCTTACGCAAATCAAACTAGTCTCCAATTAAGATGTAGCAGAGTTATACTGTGAATACTAGACGACCATACGAGTATGCATATTTTATAGCTTGCTAAATACTTAAATACAAACAGACAATCCGCCACTGGCAATCATACCTTTTGTATTACGTTAAGACCACGCAAAAATGGAGCTTGCGTACTGTTATTGTTGCCGTGTTATTATGTTTGTATGGGTCAAATCTTGGAAGCTACATTAGAACCACTTGCCGGTTTCTGATAGTACTAAATTTTTGCACACATTTGTAAGTTTGGTGACAATGCAATATTATGGTAATATCGAGCTGATATGATGATGGAGACGGAAGGTGGGCATAGGGACTCTGTAATAAGTTATTACAATCCTACTGACTTTGAGCTCTTTAGAATCAACTCGATGAGTAATTGATGGATGTTTAAAGAAAAGTTCAGTCCCCAATGAAAGCTTGTCACAAAAATGTATTTTATAAAGAAACTTATGAACGTTAAATAGGTCCATCGAGATAACTCGCCCTATAGGTATAACAGTAAATATTTATATACATTATTTTACTACGCAGATCAGGTGCCTACCGTCCGGCTTCATCGTCAAATCAGATCGATGGTCCCATTCTCATTAGGACCATTTAAATTTGTGACTATGAAGTCGCTAAACTATCTTAATCGTGAAATCTTATCACCACCTATAAATCACTTATGTTATCGTTGAGGAGTTTCGGTGGCCTTCTGTGGTCTTTTACTTCAGTTTACTTTACCAATGCATATTTTTTGAAAGCAAATGCTCGCCTTGGTTCTTTAAATACCAAAATCGCTATAAAGATAACTTAAATACTTATGAAGTTCTGTCGATTGCTCTGATCAGCAGATCTTCACTAAAATTATATAATACTAAGTAATTTGAAGATACCACTTTTAAGCATAAAAAATATCTAAAATCAGTCAAAGTCGTTTTCAAATTATTAGGGAACACATACTCGTACATAAAATAAAAGCCTTTATGGAGTCGGTTAAAAGACTTAAAAGTTGCTCGTCCGACCCAAATCAGATGCAATAACCATTGGTAACATCATATTTCTAAAGTGTATGATAACTTTTAAATCAATTTGCACCTTTTTTGAACAATTTTGATTGCTTTGTTAACTTTGAAACTCGAGAGGAAAACTGATTTACCCTAGCAAAGAGTTAAAAAGTGTTGCCCACAAAAATTTACGGATATAATTGAAGAAGCAACTAAGAGTTTATATCCAATAATTCGAGGTGAGGTCATACTATGTCTCGTTCGATCAAGAACTTACTTGAGGGTTCGAGTATTAAACCGAGATATTTTAAATAATCGATTAAAAAAGAAAAATAGTAAAAAAAAAAACAAAAAGTATTAAATATGATATATTAATAAAACATATTGTCATATCGTTTCTTTTGGTTGAAATTTCAACAGCCACTTTTTCATGATTTGCGTAGCGATAAGCCAAAATAAGATTAACCCTTTACCAGGCCACTAAGAACTAGCGTGTCTTCATACGTACGTACTGTATATACTGTTGCAACCGTATTGAACGCCTTGTAAAAAATGTATTTACGAAAGTCGGAAATGCTCCTTCAAACCAGAAATAAAAATGTGGGTTACGGTTATCCCATCGCCTGGCTAAGTAATTAACTGACATACTCGATTTTGTCTTATTATATTCTTGATCAGGCGAAGGGATATATTCCTCCCACATCTTATATCGGTTACCGTGGTCATTTTTTAACTCTAAACCTCCTAAGGGGTTAATTGTATACACTGTAAAGATTGAGTATACAAACGGTTACTTGTAAGTAAATTGAAGAAACTGAATTAAGGCGTATTTTTTTTACTTTTTAGTTTACTTTTTGGAGTCGGTTTAATTTTTTGTTAAAAAGTTTGTTTTTGCGTTTTGAAATTAATATATATGATGTTACCTCACATGTCCTTTGTCTAGTAGCCTGACAACAGCACTATCGGGCGTAGAATTGAAATCTCCAGTCAATATTACAGGTATGTGACCCGATCTGAAATAATACAATTATCTTAAATGGCTGATGATAATAAAGTCAGAGTCATGATAATGTAAAATTGATTGTTCTTTGCGAATAAAGCATGTGGTAGTGCGTGACAAAGCTAAGGCCTGATTTACACTTATATCAGTGACAAGTGCGAGTTCACACATTTGTTACTACATGCAATTATTAAAAAAGCTTCTGTCTGTACTTTTTCCTAGGAATGAGGGGGTTGTTCCAATCAATTTTTTTTTTAAGTGGTTTTATATTTTCTATCCATTCTCTATTGAAGGGGCATTTCACCAGAATGTCGGTACGTAACGCCATTCTATGCTATCATCATTCTATATTATTTTTAACAAAGCTACGAAGCCGATTTCTGGTATGATAATATTTCATAAGTTGATGTCTTTGTGACCGTCTTTTAGGTTTTTATATATTTTAAAATAGCTTATGCCTGCAACTTCGTCTGCGTCTATAAGGTAATTTATCATCAATGTTTGATTGTTGATTTTCCTTTATGAAGGAAATTATGTAATTTCTATAGTCGTTGAGTTGGTTTTGTTGGTTTTTAATAAAAAAATGTATGAAATTCATTATCTGTCCTTTTCAAAAAGTATATTTATTCTCTAATAATATAGGATATTTAAGTACGTGTAAATCGACAGAAAATATTTATTGAAGATGTATTGTAGGAGCACACGCAATGAAGGCTTCCGTGCCCGATCGTCATTCTATTTATCTATCTATCTGTGCTGCACGCATAAAAAACCAGAAATACATATTTCTTGTGTGGATTTACTTCTTGAGTATACATTTTATTTTTTTGATTTATTTTACTTCTATAAGTATTTGTTATAGTGACTATAGTAATACATATCTGTTACGGTACAAAAGTACTTTCGTAAAAAAACAATGTCTGCCAATTTCAAATGTTTGAGCCCGTGATTGACAGATGGACAGACAGACAAACTCTAAAACCGGGGAAACTACTTTTCTTAGTTTTTAATAAAGAGTCCATTCGTGAAGTAGGTGGTACCATCTCCAAAAATCGTAATTTCCGCATACAAATGAACCATTAATATTTAACACTCTTAATGTAAGAGGAAAAAAAATTGAAACTCGGCTCTCAATCGTAATAGATAAGTAATACGCCAAGTCTCCGATATTAGACTTTAAATTTTTCACGTTCTTTATACTAACTTTTAAGCCCCATTTAACCCCTTTAAGGGATGAATAATGAATATGAATAATGATCTTTATTCTGTAAGTAGGTCGCATGGGCAGTTTTACAAGTCTGACTCTACGGCGTTTCCCAAGAGGAGACCACTGAAGAGAAGAAAGCCGAAACAAACTCAACAGTCAGTCATTTTTTCAAAATAAATCTTATATCTATTACAATATTTGTACTTAGCCTATCCTAAATATATGTTTTAAGTATAAACTCAATGCTTAGTTCTTCAAGAAAACATATCAAAACTTGTAAAAGTAAAAAGAAAAATAGAATGTAAAAAAGCCAAATAAAGATTTTTTATTAAAAAAACTTACATACATTTGATATGCCACCTTATAAGAACCGTGTCCCGGTAAAAGTAAATTATTTGGTTTCTGTTTTGGGCCATGCATTTTTGTCTGTTAAATAGTCCTCTACCCTATAATATGCCTTTTCCATTACGGACTCTTTGAGAGCTGGAAACGGTAATTTTAAAGCGTCATCTGGTAGCTTATTATTAAAATATATACATTGGCCTACGAATGATTTGGCTACTTTACGAACGCGGAACTTTCTAATAGCGATTTTGTTTTAATTCTAGTATTAAAATTGTGGATATCTGAATTCTTAGTAAAAGACTCTAGGTTCTTAATAACATAAATAATATTCAAATAAATATATTGGGACGCTACGGTTAATATGTTGATGTCTTTAAAAAGTTCTCTTAAGGAGTCACGGGAATTCAGGTTATATATAGAACGAATCGCTCTTTTTTGCAACACAAATATAGTCTTTATGTCAGCTGCTTTGCCCCAAACCAGAATACCGTGTGACATGATACTATGAAAATAACTATGATATACTAAGCGAGCAGTATCAACATTGGTCAACTGTCTAATTTTTCTAATAGCGTAAGCTGCTGAACTTAATTTGGGTTAGGTTCGTAAGGACTAGATTGCATAACGACTCTATAAGCAAAACGTCTTGGTTGCATAAGGTCTTGGTAGCTAAATGTCTAATTGTACAAACGTCTTAATAGTAGAATGCCCGGGTTTAAGATTGGACTTAGTTCTATTACGTCTTGTTTGTATAACGCCCTAATATCAAAATGTTGTAATAGCAAAACGACTAGGTAGGCATATCGTCAAACATTAATAACGTCTAAATGGCATAACGACTAGATGGTTGAATGACAAGAAAAACTCAAATGTAGTTTGTGAAGGAACTTATTCAATTATTAGATTCATCTCATATTACCTAGCCGGTATGCAATCATGACGTTTTGCTACCAAGACCATATGCTATCCAGACACTTTTCCTTATGCGTCGTTTTACAATCAAGACTTATTAATAACTTGGACGTAAACTCTATTAGTCATTTTGCAACTTCGGGCGTTATGCTATAGCTGTCGATCGAACAACTAAGACATTCTACTCACTAGGGCATTCTGCAAAGAAGACATTGTGCTTACCAAGACCTTATGCAACTAAGACGTTTTGCTTATAGAGTCGTTATGCAATCTAGTCCTTACGAACCTAACCCCTTAATTTACCTGCAAGAACTGCTAAACGGGGACTCCATTGCAAGTTCTTGTCCAATGTTATACCTAAGAATAATGCCCTATCCACCATTTGTAAACATTCACGATTGAGCGATATAGTAGAATCAAAAGATGAGTCTCAAAAGATGGTGATGTTAGTATTCTTAGCTTTTAATGAAGATTCAACTGACGAAATTTCAGACGTCCTGCTTTCAAAAAAATAAGTTCCCTATACTAACTTTGAACTCCCTTCTTATTCGTTGCTTACATTGTAAGTGTCATACTGTAAAAAATAACAAGTTGAAATAAAACAATTTAACGGATTCTATCGCGTATATTATCTCATTTTAGTTCCCGACGTTTCGGAAGCTTTCCAGCTTTCCATGGTCACGGGTGGACTGAGAAAAGATGTATTTTCCTCTATCAAAGTTACAAGTTGTGCAAACTACCCATTTTTGAAAAAACAAATAGAGGTGTACATTCATGCCAGATGGGCCTAAGCTGTAAAGACAGTTACACATGTGCCAGAAGGGCTTAATTATTTTATCCTAATAATTTACCAAGCAGCATTTCACAAATGAGGCGTACTGAGGAGAAAAGAAACGCTGCAAAGAAAAACTCCCAGGCTACCACATTACTAATAGGGTATATGCATAAAAAAAATTATCGCTTTTCTTAAACGATTTCAAAAAGTGAAATTAAAATTAAAATCGTCCAAGAAATACGCATAATATAGGCATTATAAACTGCTAATTAAACGGCGATTTGACAGAGAGGTCCGACATGTACTGTTACGTCATAGTCTACGCCGGCCATATAAACTTCATATTAAATTCCGTTTTGCTAGAAAGAGATAGAGATAGAATGAAATGTTTGATGGCTTATATCTTGGTTTTTTTAAAGATATTCGAAAAAAAATTTTTGTCTGCTGTTTGTTACATGAATGAGCTTTTAATAAAGCAAAAATAAAAAATCATGCATTTTCCCTATTATAATATTTTAAAAAACAGAGACTATTAAACTACTTTTAAAACAGATAAGATATTTTTAAAAAGTTTGTTTTAAAAAGTAGTTTAATATTCTCTCTTTTTTAATATATTATAATTAGTAATGAGGTAGCCTGGGAGTTTTTCTTTGCAGCGTTTCTTTTCTCCTCAGTACGCCTCATTTGTGAAATGCTGCTTGGTAAATTATTAGAATGAAATAATTAAGCCCTTCTGGCACATGTGTCTTTACAGCTTAGGCCCATCAAAATGAGATAATATACGCGATATAATCAGTTAAATTGTTTTATTTCAGAAGAAAATATTAAAGAACAAGTTTCCAAATTCAGCAATTTAGACTCTGCGTTGATGAATTGGTCTGGGCTTCTTCTTCTATTTATAAGGTAACTGCCATAGCCGTTACATGTCCAACCAAATTCTTATTCTGGTGGAATACGCCTAAAGTTGCAATGTAGTCCGTCTGTTTCACACATTAGCATTGTCAGACTAAAAAATAGTTTTACAGCTAACTTTAAGTAACTGAGTGATAAAACTTACTCTCTACCATTATCATAATATGCAAATCGGTCTATCTCAGCGAGCAGCACTTGTATTTGCGCCAGCCTGACGTCCGTCCGCTTCGGATTGTACAACAAATGTGTGGTGGCCACCACTATAGGGGTCTCGGGACTGTGCCTCGGCACCAACTTGACAATGATGCCGATGTTGTCGCGATTGAGGATGGGAAGCTCCGGCTGGTAAAACTCCACCTGAAACATTGTAACATGTCTTCTTTACTAACTGCACAAATAAAACAGGATGTCGTATTAGTGACTTATATGTAATACTAGTAGCTTCGTTCACGGAGGATAAAACATAACCCTTATTTTCAGCGTCAGCGTAGCCGGGGATAAAGTATCCTATAACCATCTCGAGATACCCGTGTACCAAAAATAGTTGAAATCCGTTCAGCCGATTTGGCGTGAAGCCACAACGAAGTATAAATAAAAAATATTTCGTTTCAGTATAAATAGTCCGCTACAGCCATTTTTGCAAAATATTTATTCAATGTACAAAAATTAATTTTTACAACTTTATAATAGTATAGATGTATAACATCGAAACTATAAATGTGGAAGAAAGCCAAAGTTCGTTATATCGGTTTAGCTAATAAAAATGAGATCCAACAGGAAACCAACTTCTTTCGAAGCTCCTGTCATGCAAAACGTTCTTCAGTTGCTTATAATTATTTGTTATACGAGGCCTGTTTAATAAGTACCCGTTTATTGAAAACAATCTGTTATATTTGTAAATATGCATGTATGTTTCTACATAGTCACTTTTTAACTGTATACATTCGTTCCACCGATATTCAAAGTTCCTCAAGACATCCAAAAACAATGATTTCTAAGAGACATTAAAATAAGTCTCTGTGGCGGCAATGACTTCGTCATTTGATCCAAATCGCTTACCACCGAGCCATTTATTCAGGTGGGAAAACTAAAAGAAATCGCATGGGGCCAAATCAGGAGAATTTGGGGCGTAGAGTAACTTGTGTTTATATAGCCGCCACAATTCCGGAATAATGAGCCGTTCTGTAGTCGTGATACTTGAGTCATTTTTTAAATGGGGTCGCTTGTTCTTCACAACCCAATGTCAAATATATCCTATAAATTGGCATAGTACTGCCCAGTTATCGTTTACCTCTTTTCGAAACTAGTCAGTAGGTATATACCGGGTGGAATGGCACGACGATTCTTTCCGCAAAAGGTAGATTGTTTCGATTTAGTACGGCATTTCCATTTCAGTAACATTTAACAATAACACAAGGGTCAGTGACCTTTATCAAAACAACATTTCTACCCACAATATTTCCCAGTCAATATTACAATTGTGTGTGTTCACTGTATGTAGGTAGATAGTACGTAGTAATAGTAGGGTTGTCACTAAGAAGAACATTAATTAATTTTAATATTTGTACTTGTTGTTCGTAACATAAATACAGGACGGGGAGTTCTAGCAACCCTTTTTACTCATAATTGCATTCATGCAAAGTACTTCGGAATAAATCTTGTTACTTTACAACAATAATTGGTTCACACCACGGCGGCAGGCGATTGTACGGAACGCATCGACAATTTGTTGGCAACAAGAAAGCAAGTTCGCAATGCAAGCTAATCTAAATGATTAAGGTCACCATCTCGGATTGGAACAATGTTGGACTACGTAAGCACATCAAGTGACTGTTGTATCACTTTTAGTTATTAAACCTAAACAAATGCAGATAATTACAAACTATCTAATAATATAATTGTTAGTACCCGTGCTCGTATTACGAATCCAAATGTATTGGTAAATTGACTTATTAGTTTGTTGGTATATGAATGAGATAGAATATAGAGTTGAGAGTGACATAGGCTTTTATCGAAAATAATTATATAATATTTTTTCATGAAGTCTTCTGTTTTGTTGTATTCTTTTTCCCATAGTATATGCTATTGTGTAAAAGCTTAGATTAGACCAGACTCAACATACGGCCATTTGTGCTGGATCTGCTTTGTTTTGAGTCGCCCGGTCTGTTTAACTTCATAACGAGAAAGAAGTAGCCAAATCATAAAATCTTATCCGTCACGTCACTAGACCTTTGAAAATAAGATATAGATTTTTTTATGGCATTTTAGCATTGCTGACGTTTTGGTAATAAGCATTTTCAGGAAAACAACAATAATATAAAACTCATTATTTGAGGCAGACATTATATGAAGCTAACAGATGAAAAGAAGACATTATAACAGACTGGCGTGCTGATATTATAAATACATACATTTTGACAAATGAACATTTTAGGAAAACAGACATTTCGAGCCTTTGCCGCAAAAAATATTAATGCCGCTATAACGTCTGCTGCTCATAAATATACCGTCGGATTGTTGTACAGTTGTTAAAATATCGCTGAGCGGCTAAATAGTAGCTTAGTGTCGATGAAGGACCATTAAAACAAGAGGACTGACCATTTCCATACAAAAAGCCGTTCCCCGAAATGTACAACGCCACCTATGAATAAGATTTTTCTTTTACAATTACTCAACTCCGCAACCATGACACAGTATTTAAATGTTACGATTTATTTATTATTAGCATTAGCGAAGTAATTATTACTATACTATGAATTTTTATTCAATTAAGTATAACAACGTTAAATGTTTAGTTTTGAAGGTCCCTCTAGTTTTTGCCAGAATATCTCCTTGCAATTAAAACACGATCCAAAGTATGGCAACTGTCAGTCCTCTTGTTTTAATGGTCCTTAGTGTAGGTTTACCATTTTATTATTTGTAAAGCATATGTCACTTATGTTTCTAATTAACAAATTATAACAGACAATTTAATGTATCTTATTTCGCTACGGCCGCCACGTTTAATCAATAGTCGGTAAGTACGATTAGACTTAAATAGAGATGATGACTAAATTTCAATAAATAGGCATATCATACATCTTTTTTTTCATATTCAAAAAATAAATGCGATACATTGATTCAAAATGTCGCGGGACGTCACTCCTAAGTAGTTTCAACCTAATTATAACGTCACGAGTCCACACTCCTAAACATTTCTCCAATTATTTTGTTTTTTTTTTTTGGTTAATTTGAAAAAGCAAAAAATATGCGTCCAATATTTTTTTATTACGTCACTGACGGAGTTTTAGAATGTTATGACTAAAATATCGTATTATTATTATTTACAAGCATGTTATGATTAAATACTTACACTGACAGTGTCCTGCAATTCGAAAAGCGATTGCTTGAAATATATGGCACAGCCATCGTGCCTGTGCCCAGTTTTTCTCTTAAATATTCCAAAGTAGCCAATTTGTTCAAATTTATAGTAAAAACTGTTCAGGTGTGAGGCCTGTACTTCTTGGAGACATAATATCTGAGGAAAACGAAGTGAATTAAATATAATCGCGTGTTGCTGTGCTATTGAATACCGCATGAAAGAAATGACAATAATTCATACATACCCATACCTACCGTCAAACATTCCAATTATGATCTAAGCCACGCAAATATGGATGGCGGCAACTGACAAGCAGACACTAACTTGTGTGCGTGCCCACTTATACCGCATATAAATTATTACTCTTATAACGTAAGCTCAACTAACAAATTCGAGCTTAAAATGTATCATACTTACGTCTGGCGCCAATTTAATAATTTCGTCGTAAAGTCGAGCAGCTCTAACTTTCCACTTTAAGTTCTGAGGCGAGCATTCGGTGTACAAATATGGGTGACATTCTAAGAGGTACTGCGCTAACACATTATACGATAGCACACGAAACCGGAACGCGTTACCTGCAACATATAAACTTATATATTAAAATACTCTTCGAAAACAAATTTTCAATAGGAGAAAACAAAAATATTCAGTGTTCTACCTAAATTTTTTTAACCGTTAATTTTATAGGCATCAAATAGAGGCTTGTGGAAATCTAAGAGGCAGTAGGAAACCAGCTAACTGACTACTAAAATAGGTTTCTTTTTTTTGATTTTTGAATTAGATGACAAGTTTTTACTGCCAACAGTACCTACTTTTCTTTGAACATCCGCTAACTACTCATCTCGACGATTCTAAAGAGCCTAATCTCGGTATATATGCGTTACATTATTACGGACTTCGTATGACCATCATCCGGTTCCATCGTGAGCTCCGCTCGATGGTGTCATAAGATTGTATTGTCACCATACACATTGTTTACATAACAAAGACAAATTTTTGCTCAATCAGAAATCAGGAAGTAGGTCAAACTTGCAAGACTTGACCCACACATACTAACAGGCAAGTTAAATAAAAGTCTTAAATAGGGTGCAACATAAAGGAAAGTACATTCATTTTTGAAAAGAATACTTTAATATTTGAACAGAAAATTTTTACCACTTCACATATTTCTATAAAGCCCAAATTTCCAATATTGAAATCGAAGTTTTTGCGAAATTGCTTGTCTAATTTGAAAATTGAACCATTTTACTTAATGAGTGCAAAATTTACTTTTCTATAGTCATCTAATTTGCCAGTCGAAAGGGACAATCATTTGGATCAATATATTATAAATTGGTCACAATAGATCCTTTTTAATTCTAAATAAATGTTTTTTTTTAATTTACCATTGCATGAATTAGTTGTTTTTCCTGTTGGCTCCCAGACCCGGAAATGTGGTGGTATCTTTAGAGGTTCTGGCGATTTATGTCCATAACTCGTAGACCCCGTCAAACTATAACTATTTTGCCATGATTCAGGGGAACTGTTGTCATCACTGGAAATATTAGAACATAACAGTTTACTATTTAACCCTTTATAGGGCATAATCAGGTACGGGTGATACAAGAAAACTATTTATGTTTATAGATAGGGTTCATTATTGTTTTTCAGAAAACCAAAAAAATATTTAAACAAAATAAAAAAAACATGGTGGTAAAAATATTCCCTCTGCCCATGTAACTGCTCTGCCTCATTACATTACCTATGGAATGCAGTGGCGCATGGTATCGCAGACAGCGGGACTCCACATCATATGATTTGCTTATTATTTTGAGACCTTTTGTCTTTTTCTTTGGTGCTACACATCCTGCAGCGTTTATATGTCGGCGAATACTGTCGGCATGTGGTCTTCAACCTTAATATTAAGAATCTACTTAGCGACAACGTGTAAAGCCTTTACGCTATGTCGGAATTGCAGATACACACGGGCAGAGGGAATATATTTACCACCACATAAAAAGCGTATACAAAAAATTACTCAAATCCAAAAGTAAAAATTCGACTGAACACAAATACTACATACATTACACATTAAGAATAATAACATGGTATCATTCGAAAGTCGCGAAATTTAAAGATGCACAAAGATTTAACAGCAAGTGCAGAAATTCACTTGTAAACGACACAGCGGAAAAAAATTGTATGTTTACCATTCTCAAGTCCTATATAAATAATGTTAATAAGACATCCACAAATAATTGCCATAGAAAAAAAACGAAAACCTGATTCGTTTCCCAAAAAATAACAATAATGTATGGTGTGAAAAATATTCTCGCTACCTTATAAAGGGTTAATAGTACTTTAACTGTAATTAATATTAAATATATTTAATTTATACCTACAAATAAAATGTCAGGAGAGAGAATATAAATACTTAACAAACATTGAGCATCAGCAGGAGCATAGCGCAGCAATGGCAAAATAAAAGCTTCCTAAACTTACCTTTCACCAAATTAGCTTATTTCAAACTTAGAATTTATTATTATCACAGGCTCTGCACATATATTATAAATACTTACATTTCAAAATGTCCGCCATAGCTGACATGGTTTGAAGTGGGCTGCAAAGGTTCACTCATTTGTTTGGTTTTATTTAGTTCATTGGATAGTACAGGAAGTCTCTTCAAACGAAATCTTGATTTTGCATATGCATACAGTTGCACTTGCTGGCTGGGATTGTATATCTGTCCAAAGTTTGATATTTGAACTCTGTCTGTCGTGCATGACTTTCTTTTACAACTTAAATGTGAGAATTTTCTGATATGTGCCCTGCTTTTGAAATAATTTGATGTAAGCAATAAATATCTACAAAACCTATCGGTCGATTTCAGCATATCGTAATAAATATGGAATAATATGAAATAAACAACATAATTATTATAGTTAGATCAAAGTAGATTAGCTACTAGAGCCTAATTAACATGCATATCTACTAAGAAAGTGATTAGAAGTTTGGTCTGTTATGGTATTTGCTCTGTGTCTTACTATTCTTGACCTGTAAAAGAAACATAGCACTTTAATTGCAACAAAGTAGCTTCACTAAATCTACAAATAATTGATTTCGATGTAGACTGAAAATGATTGAAATCTCCCTTTGGTACCGTTTGGTAACTAAAAGTTCGTAACCTACTTCGAAACGGGAAAAAAATCCCATTCGGTAACTGGTTACAATACGGGAATTTTAAATTATCGATTCGTAACCACGGTTACGAACCAGCTTCGAAACGGGAAAAAAATCCCATTCGGTAACTGGCTTCAAAAGGAGACTTTTCTATTACCGATTCGTAACCACGGTTACGAACCAGCTTCGAAACGGGAAAAAAATCCCATTCGGTAACTGGTTACAATACGGGAATTTTAAATTATCGATTCGTAACCACGGTTACGAACCAGCTTCGAAACGGGAAAAAAATCCCATTCGGTAACTGGCTTCAAAATGAGACTTTTCTATTACCGATTCGTAACCACGGTTACGAACCAGCTTAGAAAGAGAAAAAAAAATTTAGTTTGTAAATACTTTTCTTTTGTAAAAAATACTGCATAGGTAGGTAAAAAATAACCTTTATTCGCCATAATAATTAAATAACATAACTAAATTACCGCTTAACATAACGAAATTACGACGTAAATCAACGAAAATATAACTCTTGTATTACTCTAATTATTGGGCTTTTAATTTTATACAGCAAATGGGCTTATTAACTCGATGCAGTGTCCCACACTATCACCGTTTTGTAGGTCTCTAACCGCTCTGCTAATTTCTGCCGCTATTTGTTCATATTCTTTGGCTTTTTTCGTCTCATTGAACTTCTTGTTCAAATCAGACATTGAAATATTATAAAACCTTGCTTCATTTTGCAATGTTTTCAAAATTTCTGGCATAGTTGGGTTTTTGCGTCCTACAAATCGGTTTAGTTTTGCATTCCAACATTCTAAATTGTTGTTGGTTTTAAAAGTCTCACCTTCACAATTCCATATTTGGATGAAATGGTCGTTTTTCAGCCATTGTTTTGAAAAGTACGCATTAAACTCAACCATACTCGTATTATTTCCGTAATTGCATTGTCGGCTTGATATGTACTGTACTCCTTCTGCAACTCTGCTGATTGGTAACAAAGCTAAAGCGATGCAACGCGACACGTGTTTACGCTCAGTTCTCAGTTTTAATTTCAGCTTCTGAGCTTTTCTCCACAGACTATTACCAAAATGGTAAAAACAACCCTTAACATCGATGCTTGGAAAAACGTGTGAAAAGGCATTCATTGCGGCCGTTTCAAAGTCGACAGTTATCTTTTTCGGATTCCAGGATGGCAGTTGTGATTTTATAACATTTAATAATATCTCATAAGTGTTCTGATCCTTTCTGACCAAAAATGCAAAAATCAGAGGGATGACGCAATTCGACTCCTCATGGTATCCATGAATCGTGTAAATTTGGTTAAATGGACGTGGGCATGATTTAAAAGTGCCATCCGCTAAGTAGTGTCCAATTTCAGTAATGCGAAGTATATTCTTTTTGTCAAAAAATACTAAAATTTTGTTCCCATCGTAATTATAATCCGCAAGCATAAATTGTTGGAATTGTGTTGGAATCTCTGTTTCGGCTGGATCATTGTTACGTATGCTAGAAACTCCTAAGTTTTTCCTTTTATTACGATAAATGCTCGATTTGATGCTCGCGAACTTTGGTATAGCATGGTGTAAATGAACGTTGTTCTGCTCAAGATTACAGACCATGTCTTGGTATTGTTTTTGGATTGGGCTAGGGTTTTCAGAAGTTTTTCTTGTAAGACGATCTAATGCTATCATTATAGCATGTTTTCCAGGATTAGTCAGACAATCTGGCTGATGTTCTGTCATCTTGGTAATTAATTTGCGGTCAGGGCTTAAAGTGATGTTTCCACGACATCCCGATTTAGCACAAAGCCAAAATGTTTTCTCATCACTGTAAATTTTTCTCTTATGAAATTTACGGCCGGCAATTATCATACACTGTCCACCTCTTTTGGAACTGATGAACCTTATGTTATTCGAGCTGGTTGAACTATTTGTAGCGGTATCACAATATTCCTCGGAATAATGCATGTTCCCATTTGACTATTGCACTACTAATTAATCTAATCAGATATGAGTTGTTACAGGAATACTTAAATTATGAAGGACTTGTTATACTGAATGACAAGATAAAATAGAATTGTAAGTAAGTGACAACGTCATGTTAGGTTTTCAAATATAGAAAGAAAAAAAGGTTTTATACACGTTTTGCTACCAAACGGCACTACGCAGGCCCATTCGGTAGCCAGCTACAAAATGGGAATCCGAAAATCCCTGTTTGTAGCCAGTTACAAAACTTGGCTACCAAACGGCACTACGCAGGCCCATTCGGTAGCCAGCTACAAAATGGGAATCCGAAAATCCCTGTTTGTAGCCAGTTACAAAACTTGGCTACCAAACGGCACTACGCAGGCCCATTCGGTAGCCAGCTACAAAATGGGAATCCGAAAATCCCTGTTTGTAGCCAGTTACAAAACTTGGCTACCAAACGGCACTACGCAGGCCCATTCGGTAGCCAGCTACAAAATGGGAATCCGAAAATCCCTGTTTGTAGCCAGTTACAAAACTTGGCTACCAAACGGTACCAAAGGGAAATCTCAATTAATTGTTAAGATCAGTCACCATCAGATAATTCACAACAAAGAAGGTGCTCTCAAATATCTGAACATGACTCTATCGTCAAGACATTGCAGTGCATGTTCAGATATTTCTGATCACCCTTATAAGTACAGATATATTTGATGGTGCCTGGACATGTAAGTAGTTGTGAGGCAAACCTATTTTTTCAATACAGGCAACTCTACAGCTATAAGTTAGTAAAATAATGTAGGAAATATTTATTCTCACTCTTCTTATAACCTCATCTATACTATTATAAAGTTGTAAAAATAAAATGTTTGTATGTGTTGTTGTGGCTTCATCACACTAAATCGGCTAAATGGATTTAAACTATTTCTGGTACACAAGTAGCTGGGTATCTCCAGATGGTGATAGGATACTTTTTACCCAACTATGTTAAAGAAAAAAGGAGGAGTAATGACTTTTTCTCCTCGCGAACAAAGTTGCGGACGCCGTCTAGTTATTTATATAATTTGAGGACTGAAATGAAAATAGTCTACTTATTCAAATCTTAGTGCTAGGATTATCTCATATCCAGTTACAGATGTTTAATAGATGAGTATAATTAATTAGCTTAAGAATTTTAAAAAATACAGTAAATTAAAATGATATAATAAACTGTGAAAATGCAAAGCAACATTTGATACTCCTGAAGCACATACTGTGAGAAATGATCATGGCACATTAAAAGTAATGTATCAATCTAGCTTACATTCAAAATAGCATATTAATATTACTTATAAAGATTTTTTTCTTCAACATTTCCAGCGTTTATCGATATCAGGCCTTAATCAGATAGGTCATAGTGCTGAGTTTCAATGTGGACTAAATGTTAATTTACAGCCATATAAATAAATTAAAGTGAATTTTCAATATTCATGTAGCTAAACACACTATCTCAGCACACTGATCCAATATGTACAGGGATCTTAAGATTCATGCACATAAAACAATAAAGCCATAGAGCAAAAACCACAATGACAATGAATATTACAAATAAACGTAATGTATACTAATGAAACATAAAACGGCTGTTCTAAATATTGCATTTTGTTTACTTAAAATTATAACATATTAATTATACTGAACGGATCGAAATCTGTTGTTAAGCCCATGATTGCAAAACAATCGTATCGTATGGTAACCTAACAGGATGAAAACAAACCTTATATTATCCCACGCTAATTGTAATAACTTACATGCATACAAAACTAGACCATATTAAGCCAAAGAGCAAAAACCATGATGACTATGAGTATTTTAAAATCTACGTACTAGAACATTAACACATTTTTGTTGACCCACCGACCTCTTGCAAAAGGCAAACTGTCATTGTCATTATACTCAACTCAAACAGATCAAACTGTCAACTCACCCAAAACATTTTTTTTTTTAAATAATCCAATACGGAGACACAAAATTTGTGTTGCCACACTCTTAATCTTGAGCTGCTGACTGATTGGTTATACAACAGGAGCAAGAAACCTCACAACGCTTCGGTTGCCATTGAAACCATGGAATTTAGCAGGTATTTGTAAGTTCTAGAAAGTGCCCGCAACTTCGTAAGCGTAGGAGAAATAAGAGGAGTTACTCCGAAATCCGATATTTGAATTTCGTATAGTGCCATCCATTTCGCTTTCATGTTAGAGTGTATTTGAGTGAGCGGGATGGTGCCATATGAACTTCGAATATCGGATTTCGGAGTAGCCCCTCTGTTCTATCATCAGATCAGCTCGATGGTATCCATATGGTATCATACTATTTCATTGTCATCGCACTTACATTCGTATGCCCAATTTTAGCTCAATCAAAAACCGGTAAATAGGTAAAATTTAAGCCTGACCGTAGATGCACGGAATCCTGATTCGGATTCCTGATCGGGAATTCAGATTCCTGATCGGGAATTCAGATTCGGAAACCTGAATGCAAACCTTTCATACAAAATGTTTAACAAAGCGCACACGTTTCGTACAGTTTCCGAACGGAAAAAAACTTAACGTTCTATCCGAACGCTGAGCCGCGCGTTCTGGTTGTCAGAACGGAAAAAACCGAATGACGTCATTCCGAACGCAGTGTTCGCATAGTTTTTGTATCAACCGCCGCACACGAACGGAAATTTCCATTCTGAATCATCTGAAGGCTGTGCCAAGTGGACGTGCATGCGGTGTATATAGTGTTTTTAACGATGGGTGAAACTGAACATTCAATAATGTCTATTGAAAAATACCTGTTACATACCTGTTGAGTATGTAATGGGTGTACTCAATAACGACGATCTCGCCGCTTCTTCTTGTTTACTGCCAGTAACAGCGCAATAGCGATCAATTCGTCGTCGTCCATGTCCAGTCGCGCTTTCACAATAACGTCACTGTAAGTACTGGCAGAAAAAAACCTAATGTGAAAAATCGAACGTGTGCGCTATGCTCAAGGAATGCCGAATCTGGATTCCTGTTCAGGAAACCGAATCAGGATTCCGTGCGTCTGCGGCCAGCCTTAATTCCGAACGCTGAGCCGCGCGTTCGGGTTGTCAGAACGGAACAAAACCGAATGACGTCGTTCCGAACGCAGCGCTCGCATAGTTTTTGTATCAACCGCCGCACACGAACGGAAATTTCCATTCAGAATCATCTAAAGGCTGCGCCGAGTGGACGTGCATGCGGTGTACCGATGTAGTGTTTTTAACGATGGGTAAACCTGAGCATATAATAGTGTCTGTAGAAAAATACCCATGTGTATGGGATATTGAAAATCCAGACTACCACAACAGAGATGTACTTAAATGAATTGGCGTGGGAGCAGATTTGTCAAGAGGATATTAGTGATTGGGAAACATGCACAGACAAAACAACACAATGCAATATCGATCAATTCGTCGTCGTCCATGTCCAGATGTGCTTTCACAATAACGTTACTGTAAGTACTGGCAGAAAAAAAAACCTAATACAAAAAATCTAACGTGTGCGCTATGCTCACGGAATGCCCAATCCGAATTCCTGATCAGGAAACCGAATCGGGATTCCGTGCGTCTGCGGCCAGCGTAAAGAGGTCAATGCTTGGCCATTAGAATACATTTTGTCTAATTTTTTCTTAAAGACGGATTTTATCTCCTAAAAACAAACAAAAAATCGTAAATTAAATCTGCTAAGCTCGATAGCACAGAGGGGTTACTACGAAATACGAAAAACGAAGTTCGTATGGCGCCATCCCGCTCACTCAAACACAGCATAACATAAGAGCGAGAGGGACTGCATGTTACGAACTTCGATTTTTGAGTTTCGGAGTAACCCCTCAGGCTGTCTTAAAACAACGATATAGATGTTTAATGATGCGGGGTCGATAATTTAATGAGCCAGTTTCTATTTATTTTATATTTGCTAATTTTGTAATTCATATAAAACTATTTGTATATGCAAAAATATAGCTACCAAATAAAATATGTGTGCGAAGTATCCTGAGTTCTGAAATACTCTTTTTCTACATCTACTGACATGCGTACAATTCGGATCGTGCTTATGATAAACTTCAACCAAATGGATAAGTCCAGCTGGCGCTCGATTTATTGTGTTGTCTGGTTGTATTTATTTTGTTGTTTCTGCTTAAATTCTTAAATTTTTTGTTATTATGCAGGCATTACATTGAAATAAAACTATCACCATACGCAGCTTCTTTATCCGGTGAACGCGTATCTATTTCGCAGCAAAAATAGTATTATGCATTGTTGTTAAACAATGCGGCAGGCAGGTTAAATTATCTGATTATTAATTACATGATTTAATGATGAACAGTTCAAATAATCATTTTATGTTATCTTGTGAATTATTCTTAGATTATGTTTGAGTAATTTATTGCTAGCCTATAAAATATAACTATCACGTTCTTGTACTAAAATGACACATTTATATATGCCGAGAAACTCGTATGTACAAACCGAAATATACTAACATTCCGTGGCATAATCAATATAGACTTTAAATAGATTACCATTATACCTGCATGTTGCTGAATTCAATATTTGATATACAATTCTATTATTAAAAATATATTTACACTTACAGCAGTTGTGATCCAGAAATGTCATAGCTATAACATGCAAAATGTTTAAAATTGAGTCGTATGTGACACCAATATTATTAAGCTATGTTGACAAATATGTACGAGACTTCAAGCCTGCAGATGCCCAAGTAAGTATATTTTTACCAATTGTTATAGAAAAGAGACATGTGATTAGGTGCTGTAAACTGGTTCATGAAATGTAAGTGCTGGCTCCTACCTGTAGTCAGCTATACCGGTGCCAATATTAACTTAATGTTACACTCATAAACATTAAGTTGGCCTAGGTGTTCACACTTTACAATAAACAGCAAGTGCAAGCGAGTGGTAACACTTAGTGTTTATGACTGTAACATTACAATAGCCATTAACTAAGTGTCAAAAAAGGGTAGTGATGAAAATACCAGTAATGGACATAATGTTTATACCTAGTTGCTCATATATATATATTTCCCATTTGGTTTTTACACCAATATTACCATTTCATAGTAGAAGGTGATGAAAAAGTGTAGTACCGTTTATCTTAATCATCTTTATTTTACTAAGCTTCATGGGATAACAAATAAGAACCACCTTACTATAGACAGCATCATGAAATTTTTGTAATTCTGGTTGAAATTGGATATTCTGAATGTATGATTATACTGCTTTATATGATAATTATCTTTTTTGATGAATGTCCATTGGAGTAATAATTCTTATGTTATGGTTATGGCATTATACAATCTTAACTTACTGAGCTCTGTTAAAAAAAATCCAATAACATTTTGGTTGTATAGGAAAGTGTGTGTTCTAAATTGAAACAATTTGAGGCAAATAGTAATAAGGAAAGAAGGTTTCCCTTTTTGTTCTTCATCATTAATCATGTTAGATATGCAAGAAGTGAACATTTTGTGACAAGAAGTAATAAAAGTTATATTATATAGGTTTCCTTATACATCTTTGTATCTATACTATTATAAAGTTGTAAAAATGAAATGTCTGTACATTGAAGATAGTTCGTAAAAATGATTGTAACAGACTATTTGGAGGTCACTGAATTGAAGAAAAAAAGAGGCATTATGACTCTTTCTCCTCCATGGATGAAATTGTGGGCTCCTTCTAGTACTATTATAAAATTTTAAAAATGAAATGTCTGTACTGTCGCGGAATGCAAAGGTTGACCAGTTTACAAACAAAGTCATTTACACATTGCAAGTACACATTATCTTTTTCAACTGTGTAACATATGAGAGTGAAGCATTGCAAATTATGATTAGCTGTTTGACAAAAAAGTTCAATTTTGCTAAGGCATCTTTCCTTGAGTATTAATAGTTGAACTAAAATGTTTTATTAGATTGATCTTGCCATTACACTGTGCAAGCTTGATAAGTGTAATGACATCCTCTTTGCTTATAATGATTAAAACTATTAAATGTGAATAACAGTTTCTGTCAATGTCATCATTTATATTTCTTGTATTTGTGTTAGTATTTTACAATGCCGATAAATTTAAATATTGAAGAAAGAGCTCCCAAAACCAAAGAAAGAATATGTGCGGTCCTCTTTTCTCCTTCCTAAAATGACTGAAGAAAGAAAAAGATAAATAGTTTAGTTTTAATTCGGCTTTCCAAAAAGCAGAGGTCAATTCTTAAAGTTCACTATGTGGGCTATGTAGTGAAAAGACATTACATCTCTACATACCTACTCGGTTGATAAAGCAGTTACTGATAACTTATACTAAGCAAGCAAAAACAGATCTTAAGGTGGTCAACTTTTTTATTCCGCAACTGTACATTGATGATATTTTCAAAAAAAATATTGTATTCGACTATTTGGAGGTCAATATTTTATTTTGGATTTTTTGTATGTTTGTATGTGTCATTGTAGCTTCATCACGCCAAGTGGGCTAAAGAGATCTCAACTATTTTTGGTACACAAGTAGCTGTAGTAGCTGTAGCTGTAGTAGCTGGGTATCAACAGATGGTTATAGGAAAAAAAGAGGGGTTATGACTTTTCTCCTCCGCCATCGAAGTTGCGGGAGCCTTCTCGTAAAAAAATAAAACCAATGGTAGTCCCAGAGAGATCATCACCCCTTGTTACCTTATGTTTTATCTGGGACCCTGCCTGAGTATATTATTGATGTTAGATTAAGTACATAGAATATTTGTGATATATGTTCACTCTCAACAGGTATCCCTGTGGGGTGGTGGTGTGGCCTTACACAATTTGGTGCTTAAAGCAGATGTGTTACAAAATGAAGTTGCACTGCCGTTCACGCTTGTATCTGGACGGATTCATGAACTACTTATACAAGTACCTTGGACTAAGATAATGTCAGAACCTATTGTTGTGACAATAGATACAATAGGTAAGGTACTCATTACTACTTGATATACCGTGTCTATTGCATGCAAGCATTAACTCCTTATGATTATGCGAATATCAAAAAGCCTATCTTCTTTACCAAGTTAGATCTTGCTGGCAGTTGAGTGAACATAACTGGTTGCGACCTACAGTTGTGTGCAAAATAAAAGCATTGAAGCCAGATTTGCAGAATGTAAATGTTACTTAAGATTTTAGTTATAATCATGGTATGAGTTAACAATAAAGTGCATTCAAGTTCGAAGACAGCAATGTTATTACATTGCTGTCTTCGAACCTTTAGCCGCCCAAACGGCTTTTAAAGGGCCCTCTCCTATTCAATGAACTTTGAGTCATTTTCTATCAGAATAATAAAGTTGCATTAGCTTTTAGTCGTTCGAATTTAACACAAAGGCAATACAACCGAATTTCCTACACTTTTGATTCAAATTCCACTGCCATTTTTCTTTATATGGTGGCTGGCTCGAAAATAAAGACACTTTATAAAACACTGTTATTTATATGGAATGTACTTTTCGAAATTTGTGATTTTTTTACTAATTAAGAAATATGAATTGATTCGTACAAAGAGTCCTTGATTTGTACATAGATTCTATTGAGGAGTAGTTTTTTTGCATCTGCCTTGTTTTAAAAACTACTTACTATGGTACATACATACTGCTATTAATTTGCACACAGCTGTAGTTTCTCGTGATACAGCTTCAGCTGTCTTTCTTGCATTGTGTTGAATATAAAAGTATAGTGCACGTTCGCGTGTCTGGTGCATCGCACGTGTTGAGCCGTAAAGCTCTTCCGACCAAGATGTGTCAGTTGTTACTCAATATTGATATATTTGGACCATACCAATTATCCGGAGAGTTTGTAAGTGTCTTAATGATAGCTTGAGTTAATATTTTAATTGTAAATTGTAACTCATGTTATGTTGAATTATTGCTTGACATCCTAATTTTGTTTATAATTTTATTTGTTAACATGATTGTATTTGACAACTAGCCACACACTTGAGAGAACATTGCTATACCTTGTGGACGTTGACATAAGGCCTACAGATGGTCACTTAAGTGTGTTGCTGTTTGTACATTTTTGTTTTCTTTACAATTTATGATCTTTTTTCCTTTCTTTACAATTTATGATTTTAAATTGTAAATCTTTTTTTTATTGCTCTATTTTTAATTGAAACATTTTTTGACATTTGTATTTTCTATTATTTTATTTATTTAATACTGTATTTTTTTATAAACATAGATATGTTGTTATAGTAAAGTAAATATATTTGCGTCTTGATTTAACTTGAATAAAGGTCAAATAAAGGTCAGTACCTTTATTTGTATCATTTATTCAGGTAAATCTTGTCAGGAATCATCGTCGCGTGAATAGGTATAAATAATACGCTCATAATATTATGCTGGCCTATAAACTGCAGAATGGGCAAAAATTGTGTTTAATGTGATTAGAGTCGAAATATCATGGATAGATTTGGGATCTATGAACACAAAAACATTATTATTGGAATTATCGGATCCCTATGTTTTGGAAAAAAATATAATCTTAGCAAATTGTGATCTGTACGTGGTACAAAGTTAATTCCTTTGCTTAATTTTTAATAGCAATTTAAACAAAAGTGTAAACGTGTCATATTAGCAGTTTACATTTGTGTCATAACTACGGGTAATAATAACAAAACGATAAAAAATACAGCGATCGGCCGTCTAGAAAAGTGTAACTGTGACTGGTCGCGACGGAACGTTACAAGAACACATAGGTTTAGTGAGCAACAATGTAATAAAATCACGGTATAAATGTTATAATGATTTGAATACATTACAGTAAGTAACATTTACATGGTAAGTCAGAGTTAAGTCGTGTGGCTAACAAAATCACAGTGTTTTTTTTACAACTGGTATATTTTATATCTGGTGACTCTCGAGACACGGTGATTGAAATTGAATTGTATCGCTTTTCACCACTATAATGCGAGTTCATTGTGACAAGTGTCATAACTAGAGAAGTTATGAAACTTATCACAATGAACCAGCGCGCGCAGGATAATTTTTATTTATTAAATTTATTTATCTTCGAATTGCGCTTAAACCCTCATAGAATGAGGTAGTTTTGTGATATTAAAATCAGTGGCTAAAATTAAAAATAATTTAAAAATACAAAATACTTTCCTCGTCATTTTGTAAACTTGATTACTATTATTAGATATTTCGATACAATTAGGGGGAAAAAAATGAAATGTTGTCCATTTCAATGTTTGCAAAGTGTGTTGATGAGGAGTCAGGTACTTAATTTTATATGGGTATAAACGATGCGGTTAAAAAAAATCCAGTCTAACAAAAAACAGGAGCAAAAAATATCATATTTTCTTCTGTTTCCGCGATTATTACTCATTTAAGTAAAATATTTTAAATTGTAACTTTGCCAGAGGAAAATTTATCTTTTTTCTGTCAACCCGTGACCATGGAAAGCTGAAAAGCTTCCGAAAAGTCGGGAACGCCAATGAGATAATATACGCGCATATATTCCGTTAAATTGTTTTATTTAGGTATATAAGTAAAATATATTTACAATTTTTTTTTACGATATTCTCCCTCTATTTCAATGCACTTTACAGATCTCTTAATAAGCATTTATGACCCCTTATTAAAATACTCAGAAGTATTATCCTCAAATGAGCGTAAACCACACGGGTTGCTTCAGCATCCAAAGAAAATCTTGTCCTTAAGTTTCGAGAACAAATATTAGTCACTCGGGCTCAAGTCGGGTATAAGGTCGGTGGCGAACACCTCTGATAAGTTTTCCACAACGCTTCTGCTTGTTCGCCTCGTAACTGCTCAGGGTGGGGGACTAGCTGGCATTTACTGTGGATTCCCTTTTTTTTATGTCAATCATCAATCACTTTATATTCCGTGACTATCCCAGAATACCGTACCCATAATTTTTTTGGTAGATTGCGTTACCTTGGCCTTCCTGGATGGTTTTTCTCCAGGACGGTGCTACTCCATCGATTTCCTTTTGGAGAGAGGATTATAGGACAAAACCATGGTTTCGTCTCCCGTTACAATTGTCTCCAAAAAGCTCTCTCCGTGTCGCTTATAGGCGTCTAAAACCTCTTGAGAGCACGATTTTCGCTCACTTCGCTGAAAGTTCGAAAGAAATTCGGGCTCCCATCTGGCTCGAACTTTATAAGGTCGGTGGCGAACACCTCTCTGATAAGTTTTCCACGACGCTTCTGCTTGTTTGCCTCGTAACTGCTCAGGGTGGCGGACTAGCTGGCATTTACCGTAGTATCCCTTTATTTTATGTCAATCATAAATCACTTTATATTCCGTGACTATCCCAGAATACCGTAGCCATTATTTTTTTGGTAGATTGCGTTACCTTGGCCTTCCTGGATGGTTTTTCTCCAGGACGATGCTACTCCATCGATTTCCTTTTGGAGAGAGGATTATAGGACAAAACCATGGTTTCGTCTCCCGTTACAATTGACTCCAAAAAGCTCTCTCCGTGTCGCTTATAGGCGTCTAAAACCTCTTGAGAGCACGATTTTCGCTCACTTCGCTGAAAGTTCGAAAGAAATTCGGGCTCCCATCTGGCTCGAACTTTATTCATGTGAAGATGTTCATGAAGAATCATAAGAACTGAAGTTTTCGAAAGCCGTGTCTTTGCCGCGATTTCGTTAGTATGAAGTGTTCGATGACTCAAAATTGTCTTTTCCACTAATTTGACGCAGTCCTCATTGAGTGAATCCACAGGCCGGCCGGAGCTAGGTTCATCGTCAATGGACTCCCGCCCTAAACGAAACTGATTACCCCATTCTTTAATGGTGGAGAATGGCGGAGACGTATCACCGTACACGGCATGTAACCTTTTTTTCAATCGGCCGGGCAAACCCCCTTCCTTTGTCAGGAGCTTGATCACGGACCGATATTCCAACTTAAACATTTCGACAACTTTCAGACGTCATTTTGTTCTAAATGACGTCAAATCAAAACCAGAACCAACAGGAACCTCAAAACTATACACGAAAAGGCAAAATCAATGACAATCACGATGACACATTCCACATTTTTAGCCAGAAATTTTTGGACCGTACTTCGTCTGTACATGGTGTCTGGTTACACACATAGCAAAGTTATGAAATGTGTTTTTCTATTTTTGTACCCATTGTCATTTTTGGAATTATTTGACGTTTAATATTAAACAAAATTGTTTTGTATAATCCAAAGTAACCACCACTATTTTGTTTTTTTTTAGAATGCGTTCTTAGTCTTCATCCTCCGGCCGCTTCTGAAGAAAGTTCACCGGCAGAATCACATAGGTAAAGAAACCACGTTTTTTTTCACATATAAGATTTCCAAGGTTCATAATTTGATATACAAGGTAGAATTTGTTTTTAATTTTATTTATTGTAGGTATAAGGTTAGTACCGTTGAGATGAGTAGCTACGGGTCGTAATTGTATATTATGTTTTATTTTTTGATCCTCTTTGGCTACCAAATGTCTAATAAAAAAAATATACAGGACGGCGGTGGTAGAAGCGCCTCCAGGCTACATGCAGGCGCTGGTGCGGCGCATCGTGAGCAACATCTCGCTGCGCGTGCACCACCTCATCGTCAAGTACGTGCAGGATGACATTGTCCTGTCGCTCAACGTCAAGCATCTCTGTGTCGAGAGCGCCGGCGCGGATTGGGCACCCACGTTTGCTGGTACGTTTAGATTTCAAGATGAGTATTCTCCTACATGTTTTATTTAGTTTGTAACATTTCGTGCCAGAATTTAACATATCACTTCACTATTTCATTAAAATGTAACGGCACAGTTAATTCTGTGGTTTTGAAAAATACGAACAGACACGTTTTCGTGTTTGAACGACGTTGAACCCTGCTCCTTGAATAAAAGTTCTGAAATGTGTACATATTTTAGATGCGTGTGTGCTTCATTTTTGAGAAATAAGCAGACACAAACTAATAATAGTATGTGACAAATAAAACAGTAGCACTGGGACTAGCTACAGGGTAGTAGAACGGTTAATTTAATTAATTTCCCGACCATTTTTTTCCAATTTGCGTTTATTTTACGACGATCTTTCGCTCTAACTCAATGTGTTACAGACTAAATGTTATGAATTTCAGATATAGATCAAACAGAACCTGTGGTGAGGCGATTAGTACGGCTGGACGACCTAACGCTATGTCTGGATCGTGCCGATTCTGACGGAAAAATACGATTTTACCAAGAACCATTGCTATATCGATGCCAGTTGGACCTCAGGTATTCCTATTATTAGAAATATGTATAAACACGTACAGGATGGAACAGAAAGTGGGACTTCTCTGCAAACAGGATGTTGTTTAGCCTTAGTGCTATAGTTTTGTGAAATAAACTATGTTGTTATTATATCTATATTACTATTTATCTATATATTACTAGAGAACTTTGTTCGCGGAGGAGTCATAACCCCTATTTTTTCTTTAGCATAGTCGGGTAAGAAGTATCCTGTAACCATCTGGAGATACCCAGCTACCCGTGTACCAAAAATTGTTGAAATCTGTTTAGCCGATTTTGCGTGATGTAGCCACAACGACACATACCAACATACATAAAATCCAAAAAAATATTTTTTAGTTTTAGTGACCTCCAAATAGTCCGTAACAATCATTTTTTTGAAAATATCTTCAATGTACAGACATTTCATTTTTACAACTTTATAATAGTATAGATATCATTATCTAGTACCCATAACAAAAGCCTTATTGAGCTTACCATGGGACTAGTTCGATTTGTGTAAAATTGTCCCGTAATATTTATTTATTATACTATTTATTTTATTAGCCTGTTGAAGTGTCCCACTGCTGAGAAAAGGTCTCCACACTTTTCCGCGGGGCGGGACGATTTGGACACATTTTTCAGGCTGGCGGGAGTAGTACATGGATCATGTTATATATTTAAGTAATTTAAAAAAAGTCCTAAGTTGCCACTTGGAGAGTCATAAAGAAAAAGAAACATTTTTGAGTTAATCATTTTTAGGGTTAAGTACTTCAAAACGAAAAACGGAACCCTTATATATATATATACTTCGTGGTTTGTCTGTAATGCTGTCGATACCCGTTTTCTCCAAAAGGCGCGGAAATATCAAGTTTAAAATAATCTAAGACAAAGATCTGCGGACTTTTAAAGCTGGTACAGAAATTAAGCTTCTAAGTTAACTCAATCAAAAACTACCAAATTATGAAATTTTAACATTCGCAAGAAAATCAAAACTTACTACTAGGAACACTGGTAGGTAAGTAAATCAAAACCGAAAACCTTTTACTTAGCTCGAATCATGATCTTTGGCCAGAAGCAAGGTACAATAATAATAATAAGAACTCTTTATTGCACACCAAAAGAAAATAACATCAGACACTTACATCTAAACCAGTATGAGAAATGGTAAACAACAGGCGGTCTTATCGCTAAAAAGCGATCTCTTCCAGAAAACCTTAAAGTAGTAGAGATGGCGCAAAGTGAACAACCAATGAGTAAGTAAGTGGTGCACATGAAGATGAGACAAATCATAAATTAAAGCCAGAAAGAAAAACAAAAGAGAAATGAACATTTCAGATACATACAAAGATACTAGACACTAATAAATCCATACTAATATTATAAATGCGAAAGTGTGTCTGTCTGTCTGTCTGTCTGTCTGTCTGTCTGTCTGTCTGTCTGTCTGTTACCTCTTCACGCTTAAACCGCTGAACCGATTTGGATGAAATTTGGTATGGAGCTACTTTGAGACCCGGGGAAGGACATAGGCTACTTTTTATCCCGGAAAAATACCCTTATCCGCGATAAACGAATTTAAGGCGGACGAAGTCGCGGGCAGAAGCTAGTAAATATATAAAATACAAATAAACATATACACAAATATACATATACCTACACAAATACATACATATAACCAAAAATTTACTGAACTACACGACATCTCGACATCTCAGTTTAAGGGAGCGATAAATAGTGCTGCTTAAGATGACTCTGAAAAACAGAAATAGATTTAGCACACCTAACGTCCAACGGCAAAGTATTCCACATCCGGATCGCTTGAAAAGTGAAAGAAGTGTTATAAAATTTGAAAGAAGAAGCAACAGGTGCAAGGAGATGATTTTGCGAAGATCGTAAAGATGACAAATATTTAAATCGCTCCTTAAGATACTAAGGGGTAGCGGGGGAAAAGAATGTTATAGAGGAGGGCAATAATGTGAGACTTACGGCGAAGCCGAATTGGAAGCTACTTAAGTTGTGAACGGAAATGGGAAATATGGTCATATTTACGCAAGCCGAAAATGAACCGGATACATACATTTTGAAGGCGCTCAAGTTTTTTTAGCTGCTCCTCAGTAAGATCGGGGTAGCAAACATTTGCGTAATCTAAGATGGGGAGAATGAGAGACTGAGCTAGCGCAGTTTTAGTGGAGAATGAAATGTCGTCATTACGTGCGTTAAAACAGGCTTCATCGTATCCCGTTTCGGCCGGAACAACCTGAGAGCACTGTAAAGGAATTTCATACAAAATTGAAGGCCTAGGCCGGGAAGTATTTTTTTTTAAGTTTAATGTAAACATGGCGTCCGTGTCATGAACAGGCTAAACAGCTGAATTATATTTTCTATTTCTAGTGGCTGAATGGTTATCGGACCAAAAATATCCGCGTTAATGCCTATTACACACGAACTGCTATTAAGAAAACAAATCTGTATGGTTCATATGTTGATGAATAAATTTAAAATATAGTCTATACGTAAGTCACCAGAGACCATAGACAATATTTTAAATCCTCTGCATTTATTTTTTTTGTTGTAGAAATTAAGAATCTTATTATGAAGGTTGTGTATAACGCCTATAATAGGATCTACTCAAACACTACACTCGCGAAATACGGACGACTTCTGTAAAAAAACAAACATAAGGGAGGGATTGAAGGGAAAATTTAAAACCCTTTTGTCGTGTAGTTTTTTGAGTGGTGTATTTTTTTTATTTCATTGCATATGTTTGAGAAAAGCAGTATACTTGCCTTTGACTGTGAAAAGTGCTTGCCGGCTTCGTATCACTATCCGGCCTCCCTACGGTCGGCCGTCTATACCTACTCGCCCGGCAAGCCCTTGTTTCCCGGCGTCTGCAGAAATGTACTATTATAAATAGCCCGTTTACGGTAAGTATATACCTCATTTGTATGCAGCGCCATAGATACTAAGAACTTTACCAACCTAATAGGTTGGTATTAGTCAGTGGCGTGCATAGGGTTTTAGTTAGGGTAGGCAGAATTTGACATAGCCTGTCTGTGTCATTCCAAACATTTGGAGACTTCCCTAATAAAATGCACTAAAGTGTGTATTCAACCAGCTAAAACTTACGTAATACTTTACGTGAAATTGACGAGTAATAGGTATTGCTCTGAGTTATAGTTACTTGCAACATACCTACCTTTATTTACTAGGTACCTTTACCTTATCATCGAACGCTGACATACTAAATTCGACGAAAGTTAACTTCCGCAAACACACTATCAAAACACCGATCACAGCTAAAACACATATTTAAGCGTTAGCTACTACAATAAACACTATTTCACGGCAAATTAAATTGATAATGAAAGAAAATCGCTTCGAAGTGTGATGTGATGTAGTACAACTATACAAGAAATTTACATTTTATCACAACTCGGTCGCAAGTGTCGCAACAAAGAATCCATTATGGCACCAGAATAGCAAAATCAAAACAATTTTTTGTAAACAATAACCCTTGACAAATTAAAACGCCCCACATTACGCATACAACTTACAGCAAAAGGGGGACTTCATTAATCCGCCGCATGAAATCAATGCGTCTGATTGGTCGCAAACTTTTGCCAGTGCTGCCAACAAGGCCAATATAAAATCTGCTAAACTGCAGCTCGATTATTGTTAAAATGATGCTAAATACTATTTACTAATGCCGAAAATTATGCTAACAGTTATCTATGTCAAATAAAATGCCAATTAAATTTTACATTTACTTATTTATTTGCATCAAGCAAATTTGAACTGTAATCGTTTTATATAATTGAATATATTATGTAATTGAATTTTTAAATAATATGTCTATATTTTTGTCACCCGTTACCTGTAGATGGGGTATTATAAAATCAAATAACTAAGCGACACCAAAAACGAAAAATGAATCGAAACGAAAAATGGAATTTTCATGATCGCTCTCATCGTTTTCATGGTCAATTATTTATTAACGTCCCGGATACGTTACAAATTACTAATTAAAAATGTAACATCATGATTTTACTTTATTAGAATATTTTTTAATGTATGCTAAAAAATATACTAAGCGACAAACAAATGTGTTAGACAAGATAAAATTTAGCATAAAGTATGCTAAATGGGCAACACTGACAGGTCCGGCGGCCGGACTTGTAACAATGTATGCGTGTGACTTGAGTGTGTGCTGAGCAAATGCGTACATAGTTCACAGACGATATTACACAAGCGCATTGTGAGCGTGTGTGTGTGCTGTGGGTTAGGCGCTGGACTGTCTTGCATGACTTGCAATTTAGGCTATCTTAGCTGCGTTCGCGCGCAAATTTAAATCGCCGCGCGTTCCGCATTGGAAGGTGGCAAGTAAGTTTTGTTTTAAGAAACGTTATAAAATTATTATAGAGAAGATAAATATATGTGTTTGAGTCATTTTTGCTAGCGTAGGCAGTGCCTATTTGCCTATATGGAATGCACGCCACTGGAATTAGTGAAATGTTGTACAGAACCCTTGCTGCGCTTGTCAGACTCGCATTTGGCAAACGAGGTTGATTATAGAATGCGTTTTACTCTACCACAGTAAAGATAAAAGTTATGACTCGTCCTCCGCGGACCTTCTAGTACGTAATATAAACGGTTACACAAGTATTTAAGAATTGATGAGTGATTGTATTACTCTTATGTTACTGTGTTTTGTTTCAGAGTTTTGACCCGACTGGTCTCTGCCAACACTCGACGAGCCTCCTGCCTCACCGTCCAACTGCGCTCGTCCAAGCTGGCGTGGGGAGTGACCAGCGAGCAACTCACTCTACTGCTTAGACTGCTGAGAGAGCGTGGCCAGATTCCAGTCAAAACCCCCCCTCCGCAGCCCAAGCAAACTGCTTCAAATTTACCGTCACCTCAGAGTAAGGATGCTTATTACTCGACTGCGGAAAAAAATAAGCTCCAAATGATGTGTACTTTATATATTTATGAAATCCAGCTGCATTGCCAGGATCACACCGACCAGCGCGTAGTTTCCTATTCACTGCTATGTCTTATTTTATGCTCTGTTCTCTCCCACGGCCCAAGTCGGGATGAAACGGTTCAATTCGCCTCCACAGTCCTTGCGCCTGGCGTACTGCGTCCAACCCCAACCTCTAAGTGGCCGCGGACGCTATTCCCGTTTGTGAGTTTGCGCTCCCCCCACTGTAACTGTAAAGCAGGCTCAGCCAGACGAACTCTCTTCAAAGTAAGGTTGTAAAAATGATACTGGGGGCTATAATTCAATCCAAGAAGAAACTACGTGAGCATCATTGCGCCGTCTCTCGGAAATCGCATGTCGGAAAAACCTTTGTGTCTTCATCACGCTACACTAGATGAGTTTAATAGTACATTGTGTACTAAGGTTGGTAAGAAGGGTATTACGAACGAAAGTCTATTAGAAGCCCGACGCCAAAAGCGGAGTGCTTTTAATGACTCGAGTTTGTAATCCCGTTACTGTCCGAAATTTTGTTCAAAAAAATACGATGATTAAACATATTTTCAAAACAACACTCAAACAAGTTAATGACACTCACTACAAGAGATAATCAACTTTCTTCAATAATTCTTCTACAGATTATATTAAGAACTGCATTTAGTTTTTAATCTTGACAGGCCATACTGCCAGAATGTGCCAATTTTCAAGATGAGATTTAATCAAATAAATAATTGCAAAACTCTTTGAAATAATAGTAAAATAAAAATATACCTCGTGCAGTTAAATGTTCCATATGAGTTTTATATACAGTAAAATTGATTTATAGTAAAGTTCTGAAGATAGGACCATAAACCTTGGCTGATTTGAAACCTCCTTAGTCTGAAATCACGTAAGAGTGGTTTCTATATTTTAAAACTAAACTCATCTGCTCTATACGTCTGCGTGTAATAACACCCTTAACGAGCAATGTGATGAAAACAACTTTTCATACATGGGTGCTGACACTGACGACTCTAAAGCAAATAAGAGAAATGTTTTATTTTTATCCTCCCTGAGTGATGATGAGGTTGCTCTCTCTCTATATTTATGTTGTAAATATATAAAAAAAATTGTTGTTCTCATTTATAGCAGGTCCAGCGACATCCAATGCCGCGGAACCGATTCGAACAGGGAGCTGGTCTGAGTGGGCGTGGTCGTGGCTGCCGACGTGGATGGAAAAAGAGGGCGGGGTGGAGGAGGCTACGATGCCATCGACGGCCATTCCGGTCTACTTCACCGCCTACTTAGATCAAGTGTCATTGGTTTTTAAGGTAAGGTGGGCGTGGCTTTCTTGTCAAACTAATAAGTCAGATATACGGATCTTCGGTTTTTTTATTAAGTTAAAGCTACGTATTCGCTAAGAGCCACAATACACACAATACATGTGTTTTTGAAACTGTTGCGGTAAATGTAGTAGCAATGCAGTGGTAAACAGTAGTTTACCGACATGTTTATCTGCTCTTTGTTGGAGGTGGGGTGCAAACGAAACAGTCCCATTACGCAATAAATGTAGACGCGTGTCTCAGACCGATCACAATCTAGACTGAAGCATTTACATTTAGAACCTCATTTCACTATGCACAAAGGGGGACGTCCGGTAGGGAACAATAAATTAATAAATTGGATTTAATTAAACTTTATGTACAAATAAAAGTATAAATACACATAATTGTTTTAATTAAAATGAAAATGAAAATTTAAATGAAAAGTCGATATTTTTAATCCGTATATGACGTGACTAGCAACACGAGCCGCTATGCTGTGACGTCATAATGGCAAAATAATACGCAGTCATCTGTCAGTCCAGTTATAAACTAAACAACAATCATATTTGAAAGTGTTACCTTATGTTTTATTCTCTTGAGTGTTGTTTACAAATCGTCATGACGCCATGTTTGAACATGGCCGACAGCGTTTTTATTGGAATAAAAACGTTAAAATTTTAGTCAAATTTATGAAAAAAAAAACCACTTATTTATTTTGCCTAAATATTTTTTCCCTGCATTTTTATTAGGAACTCGTCCAGAGTCCTGGCACTCATGAAAAATGGCATACTTTTCGCACTTATATCAAAATCGACTATTTACAAACAAGAGTAGAATCGTCTATTACTTGAAAAGACCGCTATGTGGTGGTGACGCGCGGAGGTCTTTCAGCCATCGTAAGCTCGATCAAGCGGCGATTACCTGCGTGACACGGTGCATACTTTTGGCATTTGTAGTAGATACTGAATGAGGAATTAAAACGGTGATGTGTCATATGAAAGTACGAATAGGCGTAACACTTGTATCATCAATTTACGACGGAGTGATCTCTGCATAATATTTTAAAAAGGCTCTCAGTTCCAAGAGTTAAATGCCAATGTAGCAAGCAGACATTTCATCAAGAATAGTTCATTATTGCCGAGGCCCGGAAAGTAGGGGATGGCCTTACGAAGTGGTTTGCAAGCCGAGCATCACGAAAAGATGCGTTGCGTAATCCCCGTTTCCGCCGAGGTATATATACCACTTTTCTCAAACAATTTGAGGAAATAATGAAAAATAACAAGCTACTTAATAGGAGTAACAAGAAGAACGAAAAAAATAAATTACAAAAATTAAGTAGGGCTGAATTATATACTTTTTTATTTTTTTCTAGTAGCTGAATGGTTATCAGGCCAAAAATATCCGCGTTATTGCCTATTACACACGAAGTGATATTAAGAACATAAATCTGTATGATTCATATGTTGATGAATAAATTTAAAATAATGTCTATACGTAAGTCACCAGAGATATTTAAAATCCTCTGCATTTATTTCATTATGGAGGGGTTGGAGGGTACATTAAAAAAACTTGTCGTGTAATTTTTTTGAGTTGTGTATTTTTTTATTTCATTGCATATGTTTGAGAAAAGCACTATACTCTGGCCGTGAAAAGTGCTTGCTGGCTTCGAATCACTATCCGGCCTCCCTACGGTCGGCCGTCTATACCTACTCAACCGGCAAGCCCTTCTTTCCCGGCGTCTGCAGTAATGTACTATTATTTTGACATTGTGTTTGATATGAACTGTACACTTCAGCATAGAATAAATAGCCTTTAACCTAGGTGGCTTCTTATTTTTGGATTTCTCACTGAAATATGCTAAAAACACCCTTTTAGAAAATTAAATGAATTTGCACGTTTGCTTACTTTCCATAACATAAATTGGTCGTACACTTGATTATATTATTGATCTCTTGATTTAACAGGAAGCAAATTCTCCATGACTAAATTCGCTTCTGCTTTTAAATTAGGCGGTGTAACATCCAGAACAGAACTACTCTCGTCGTCATTTGAACTTATTGACACTCATTATTTAAAAAAATGGCCAAAACATTCACGTAAAAATTGTTTACGCACATACACTCAATACAATGAAATGAACTAATTTTTTTTTTCCGCCTTTCTTACTTTTCACACCAATACAATAAATTAAAAAAAAAACTTGCACGAACTGTTAAACGTACTACTTCACAGGTCAATCTGATCAAATCGGCAACATTTTCAAGTGTCTGAATGCTACGCTTAATTAAACGTGTGGAAGTCGTGGCTGTATAGGATTTGTTCTGTGTCTATTTCAATTTATGTATACACTAAGAAATTTTTAATGGATTTTCATACAATTATTTCACCCCTAGGTAGCGAAATTTGTCTTTCTTAATTTAAATTGCAACAATGAGTCTCTTTGCTTATTCTGTTTTCAAATGGAAAGCTAAACATTTCCGAGCATGTTTAAGAAAAATGCATGGGTAGGTTATGGAGATCGAAGGCAACACACGCAAGCGTGCGCGCGGCGTTCTCGAGCTCTGTGCGACGCATGCTGCGGCGAAGGCTTCGGTGTGCACGCCGACCACTCTGCGTTTGCGCGTCGGCGCGCGAGACTTGCGGTTGCTCTCCCGGGGCAAGTGCGTCTGCGGCCACCAGGACGTCAATGCGGTTAGTGCTTCATGTTTGTGCATTGATAACTGATGGAGACCGAAGCCTGATAAGATAAATCCATACTTATATCTATACTATTATAAAATTCGACATCTGTCAAAAATACCCGATACGGAGTATTTGAATGTGGTGGCTTTATCACGCCAAAACGGCTAAACTGATTTCGACTATTTTTGGTACACGGGTGGCATCTGTGGATGCCCAGGGGCTCCCACAGATGGTTGTAGGTTACTTTTTATTTGACTACGCTGATGGAAAAAGAGGTTATGATTATTTTCCCGCAATGTTTTTATTGAAGAAGTGGAATAAAGGAGGGTTGAAGTTTGAGGAATAAATAATGAAAGCATAGATTACTCCTTTTCGGTAACGCGGGCGTAGCTTGCGGGTGAATGCTACTTTACTATTATTTACTTTATATAATGTATTTTTAGCTATTAAAAAAACCGGCCATGTGCGAGTGGGACCCGCGTACTGTGGGTCCCGTACACACTTTCACTTACCCTTACATTATTACCCCGTTCCGGTTGAGTTAAGTTTCACCATACAAATGAGGTACAAACTTAACGCAACCGGGTTGTTCAAATTGGTTTTTTGAAGTTTATAGAAGAAATAGCTTGGTAGAGACATAGGTTATAATTTTCGTGTAATATTAGGCCCTTACATATGAAATTGGCATTTGGCAAACTGGCAGCTTTGGTTCAAAATATGTGGCGTTCGGCTAGGTATTCTAAATCCAAATTTATTTCATATGACCATGTATTTCTGTGTTCGAATTTCTAAGTTTATTTGTAATCGCGCCATTTATTTTTCTTTCACATCGTTTTGTTCACAATATGGAGAACTTAAAATATCGCTATATTTACGAATATGACGTTCACCTCGGCACCAGTGCTGCAGAAACGGCTCGTAGGATTAACAATGCGTATAGGGAAGCTACTGCAAAAGAAAATACGGTACGTTATTGATTGCGACGTTTCCGTTCTGGAAATTTTGACCTACAGAACAAGCCCCGTGGACGGCCGGAGACACAAGTTGACAACGAAGAATTAAAAGCAATTGTGGAAGCAGGTCAGAGTTAGCGGCAGGCTTCGGTGTGAGCGATAACATCATTTTGATTCACTTGAAACAATTTGGAAAGTAAAAAAAAGGAAAAATGGGTACCGCATGAAATGAGCGACACAAACAAAGAAACACGCGTCTAGTGTTGCATTTCACTTCTCAACCGGCACAATAATGAAGGCATTTTGAATCGTATCGTTACTTGTGATGAAAAAAGGATCCCGTACGACAGCCAGAAACGTTCTTCACAATGGCTGAACCCACGTGAACTAACCAAATTCTGCCCCAAACGAGAGTAGACCCAGAAAAAGGTACTGGAAAGTGTGTGGTGGACTAGTGCCGGTGTCATCCATTACAGCTTCTTAAGATCTGGGCAAACAATCACGGCTGATGTGTATTGTCAACAATTGCAAACGATGATGGAAAAGCTAGCCATTAAACAACGCAGACTGGTCAATCGGTCTAGCCTACTGCTGCTTCAGGACAACGCTCTGTACGGGAAGTATTAGGAGAGATGTGAATCAAACAAATGTTGGGACCGAACTGGCATATATATTGAAGAGTAAATGCGATTATTAAGAGTACATAAGGTTGAGTATACATTATAATATAGCTTACCACTACAATGGGAATTCGATGGAAAAAAAAGAAAAGAGAAAAAGGGAATACTTTTTTTTTTTTTCGTTGTACATAACTTGTTTTTGCTTAAATTATTGAAAAGTAAATTTTCATATCTAAATACAATAAAATATCTGGATAAAACATTCATACATAGTACATTTTAGTACGGTTTTTGTGAACGACGTCCAGTTTTCCGTCCTTAATAATCTGTACATTTGGTGACAAGTCCTTAACTACTTTATATGGCCCGGAATACAACGTATCCATTTTAGTGCCCGTTTCATTTTTTACTAATATTAAGTCACCGTTGGTGTAATTAATTGGGTTTACATAATCATCATAAGATTGTTTTCTCTTATATTTACTCTTAAGAAGGTTTTCTCTTGCCTCCTTTTGAGATAGTTGTAAACGATATTTCAACTCACACGGGTAGCTGTCGTAATTATAAAGTGGGTCTATGTTGTTTACAATATTACTGGGAAGTGAACACATTTTCCCGAATACCAATTCATACGGAGTAAACTTCGGCTCGGAAGGTACAGCCGTATTAAATGCGAAACACCAAAAAGGGAGCCACTGGCTCCAGGTTTCAGGATGATTGTCAGTTTGGATTCGTAGGAACGATTTTAAATGTTTGTGTGTTACCTCTAGGGATCCAAGAGATTGGTGATGGTAAGCTGTGGACTGTAACTTGTTGATTTTTAATAGTTTACATACCTCCTAGAATAAAGTGGACATAAATTCTTGCGCTCTATCTGTAGCTATATTTTTCTTAACGCCGTATCTAAGGAGGAAATGATTGACTAATGCCCTGGCAACTTCAGCCGTCTGTTTCGTAAGTAAAGGATATGCCTCAACATATTTTGTTAATTCGCATTGGATCGTTAATATGTACGAATATCCGTTGTCATCCACCTCTAATGGTTCTTCCAGATCTAAGTAAATTTTCTCAAATGCTGTGTTTGCTGTGCTAGTTAGTCATAGAGACAATGAGTGCTTATTACGTTGGCATTGATCACATCATTTTACAAATTTCTTTACGTCACTAGCTATACCTGGCCATTAATAGTATTTCTTGATATTGTTAGTCATCCGCCTTATACCTGCATGACCACTGCTAGGTAGAAGATGAAAGTCATTAATGATGACTCGTCTGTCATCTTTGCTTTCCACTCGTTGCACACTATTTAAGACACATAATCTTGGTCCTGAACGCATATTCATTGTTTTTAGTTCGTCCGCTAACTTTTTAATAAAAATGTGATTTTCGCTATTTTTTATTATACATACTTCCGTTATATTCTCTAATGCGCACATCTTGTCTAACTCAGTCACGAATTCCGCTCGCGTCATTCGTGATTCCGAGTTGAAATATTTTATGTAAATTGTTTGTTTACTTCGAACAAAACACAAATGTTCACTTTCCGCACTAATAACCCCTTCCTTACGTAGTTTCTCTATATTTATAGCATCACTGAAACAAAGTTCTACTGATTCTGCCGGCTTGAACTGTGTCTTTATAACCTGTGGCTGATTTAATTTAATTGGTATTAAGGTAGTCGGTTCTGTATCTACTGGTGTGCTCGTATTTGCTTGCTTCTTGTCATAAAGTTTATGCTATTAGTTTCATGTAAACTTTTTAACTGGTCTGATGTCATGCAAATCCGAGACAATGCGTGTGCCGCTGCATTGTTTCATGCTTTTATATATTCTACCTCAAAACAGTACTCCTCTAAAAGTAATCTGAATTTCATCAATCGACTAGATGGGTCCTTCATATTAAAAAGATAGATTAATGGCTGGTGATCTGTTTTTATTTTCAAACAACGTCCGTACAGGTATGGGCGAAAATGTTTTACAGCCCACACTATAGCGAGGAGTTATTTTTCTATTACTGGATAATTTTTCTCTGCTGGGTTTAAGGCTCTACTAGCAAAAGCGACCGGTCTGCCATTTTGTTTTGACAATATCGCGCCAATAGATTTATTTGATGCATCTGTTTGTACTATAAATTGGTTCTGTTCCGATAAGCCTGGGTAGTCAAGGACAGGTGGACTGGTAACACAATTTTTTAATGTTTCAAATGCTGTCTGGCAATGTTCATCCCAAATAAATGCTGAATTCATTTTAACATAGTGAGTTTAACGGTTGTGCTATAGCTGCAAAATTTTTAACAAATTTCCTATAATAGTTTGCGAATGCTACAAATCTTTTAACTTCCTCTGTGTTTTGTGGACATGGGTTTAATAGTATTAATTTTTCCTGGATCCGGCAAAATGCCTTCATTGGAAATCACATGGCCTAGGTAAAGTATTTTCTTTTTTAGGAAATCACATTTAGTTGGGTTTAATTTCAAATTTACTTTTCGTAGCCTCTCTAGTACAGTTTGCAAGTGTTTATTATGTATTTTCAAATTTTTGCCAAATATGATTAAATCATCAAGGTAAATTAAACATTTTGCATAGTTTAAACCTGCCAAAGCTATGTTCATCATACGTGAAAATGAGCTAGGACTTGTTTTGAGGCCCATTGTCATTCTTGTAATTTGATACTGCCCTGAGGCGAAAGCTGTTAATTTTCTGCTGTTTTTATCAAGTTCGACATTGTAATATCCCTGGTATAAATTTAGGTGGGTGAAATAAACACTGCCAGACAGTGATTCTAAAACCTCGGTAATGTCGGGCAATGGGAATTTATCATCTTCAATTGAATTATTTAGCTTGCGATAATCTATTACCAAACGCCATTTCTTCTCACCGCTCTCGTCTGTTTTATAGCTTACCACTACAGCTCGACCACATACGACACGTTTGACGACCGCAAAACTAAGGGAGCTGCGACTGGGATGTCTTCGACACCCACCATACACCCCGGACCTTGCTCCAAATTTATCATTTTTACCATTTTTTTCGGAATTTGGACAACTTCATGCAAGGAAAAAATTTAATTCTCACGAGGCTGTCCAAACGGCCTTCAAAGATTTTATTGATTCTCGCTCACACATTTTTTACTAAATGAAGGAAGAGATAGCCATGGTACATGCTCTAAATAAATAAAACAAAAAAACATAATAGAAATCGTTTTAATTTCTGCCGTATGAAACGCCAATTTCATATGTAAGGATCTAATATTTGGGTCAGGCTGCGGAGCGTTTCGTCCGCCGCTACTTTTTTTTATGTAACAAATAACTGGTGAATAAAATGTCAAACGCCTCATAGTTTTAGGCATAAGGCATAATTTTCTATTTCTGTTTAATTTTTTTATCGAATTTACATGTATGATGTAAACTGAGGATGGTATATATCTTTCGTATGATACCCTACTTGACCTAGTAGATAGACTTTGCCCCCTGATATTCTTTTTTTTTAGAAAATAGAGATATATTTTAAAATGTTTCCTTTGCCATCTGGGGTGACTGTTTATAAATGTTCCAAATTTCAAAATGAGTAAGTTTTGAGATATGACCCTCTAATAGTCGGACAGACAGTCAGATAGACAGACAAAGTCGCACCATTAGGGTTCGTTTTTTACCTTTTTGGTATGGAACCCTAAAAACGTAAACAGTAAAAATACTTGACTACGATATAGTCGCATGATCTTATTTATTGTCAACCTTTTTTATGTATCTAATAAAAGAGTATACGATATCGTGGTATCTTATTAATTTTTATTTCCTTTTACTTTAATGTTCACAGACTAATGATGAACCTACAATATATTTGGTAAAAAGAAGTAGTGAAGATGACCAAGGGCCTTGGTGTTGGCCTGAAAACCTTGAAAATGTCGAATGTAAGGTGGAAGCAGCGGAAGCAGCGGAAGAGGCTTACGGGGCGGCGCTGGATTCGGCTGACGTAAGAATAACCTTATATAACTTTTTATACAATTATACCTTAAAGCCCAAGTTCACCAATCTTTTCCCATTCGGGTCATTGTCTAATTTTCTGTCAATGTCAAGTATTTAAGAGGCGCAATCAGCCGTTAAAAGTCCCCGGCAAGCTCGGCCGAATTTCACCTTCCTATACAAACGGGGTTTCGTTTTCATTTTAAAACTACGTGTTGGATTGTAACGAAACTTTTCATATACAATAACATAAGGTATAGCTAGGCGTGTAATTAGTTTATATGGGTGCAGTTTATGAAACAAACGAAATACAGGAAAAGCAAGTTTTGTATGAAAGACTTAAATTCTCTGTATTTTTTTTACTATGGTATCTGAAGCTACATAAACTAATTACAAACCTGCATATTTATACCTTAAGTTATTCTAAGCAAACTAGTTAGTCGTTTTAAAATGACAGCGTAACTACGTTTATATGGAGAACCGAGCATGCCGGGGACTCTTAAGGATTAACTGAGCATGGTAAAATTGACTCGTTACATGACAGTACTTGTATACTATTATAAAGTTGTAAAAATGAAATCACTCAATGGATTTTTTATTTTATATGTTTGACGAAGTTGCACCTTCAGCTCCTTCTTCTCAGGGGATCCAAGTGAGGTGTCTGACGAGTTGCTCATCACACGCTGAGATGTACTAAATAGTTCACACAAAGTATTTAAATACTAAATGCAGATAGGTTCTTAATTTACTATTGCCAATACACATTTTCTTTCTTAAAAAAACTGTTTAGCATACTATATTAATAATATGAATAATAAATAATTAATAATATTAACTTAAATTTATAACTTCATTCTTGAAATACAAAGATCCAAATAATTAAAAACTTTCATGACTCCGACCGGATTTGAACCAGTGCCTTGTGCCTTCCCGGGGCGCACGCTCTGCCGATTGAGCTACAGGGCGCAGTTAGCTTGTCTTCAAATTTTGTCTCTACTTGTTACAAGATCTTTGTATTTTCAACCGGCTTTTCGCCTTCAGCGCGTGAACATCTATGAAACTAAATGTTCACCCTAACAGAGCGAACTTTACAGTTGCCACATGCTAGCTAGAGATGTCGCTGTAGTGTAAACATTGATTGTTTACGAAAATCTTGATGTTTTACCACCACGATCTTCGTGATTCTTAAAGTGAATTTCTTCACTAGGAATCTATATTCTTGAAATACAAAGATACAAATAAGGAAAAAAAAATTCAAGACTCCTACCGGATTTGAACCAGTGCCTTGTGCCTTGCCGGGGCGCATGCTCTGCCAATTGAGCTACAGAGCCCAGTTAGCTTGTCTTCACATTTTGTCACTACTTGCTACAAGATCTTTGTATTTTTTACCGGCTATTCGCCGTCAGCGCACCTGGTGAACATCTATGAAACTAAATGTTCACCCTAAACTTTACAGTTGCCACACGCTAGCTAGAGATGTCACTGTAGTGTAAACATTGTTTTTTTATCTTCGTGATTTTTAACGTGAATTTCTTCACTATAATTGAGCCCAGTCAGCTTGTATTCAAATTTTGTCACTACGAGGGCTGCTATTTATATATCCGGAAACCGGGATTACAATCTTCTTAAATAGCATATTTGACCGCCATGGTAAAATTTGAACTTTTTTAGTATATAAGGTATATTTTTTCTTCCTTATTAACGCTCGTGTTTTGTTTTTGACGGGTTTTAAATGTCATCTCGCAGCAAGAATGGAACTCACTCGTGAAAATATTCGTGCTATGATTTATTATGATTTTCGGCGTGGTTTAACGCAACAACAGTGCATAGATCAACTAACTTCAACTTTTGGTGATGAAGCCCCATCTAAAACTACTGTGTATCACTGGTTTAGTGAGTTCAATCGTGGACGTAGTATGCTTACGGACGAAGTTAAGGCAGGTCGCCCGAAATCGGTCGTTGTACAACAAAATATCGAGGCTGTGCGAAAACTTATAATGGACGACCGACATGTTACGTACCGCGAGATAGAGGCGACTCTGGGTATTTCTATGACCAGCATTAATAGCATATTACATAATTATTTGGCTGTAAAAAAAATTTGTTCGCGTTGGATACCCCACAACTTAACAAATGAGCAAAAACATGCTCGCGTCGAATGGTGCAATAAAATGTTAAAAAAATATAACCGTGGTGACTCAAAAGCCGTTTATAACATCTATACAGGTGACGAATCCTGGATCTATGCATACGATCCCGAAACGAAGCAACAATCAACGGTATGGGTGTTTCAAAATGAGCCGAACCCTACGAAAGTTACTCGTGCAAAAAGTACATTGAAACAAATGGTGGCCTGCTTCTTCGGTATTAATGGCCATGTAGCTACAGTGCCACTAGAAAACCGTAGAACGGTTAATTCAGAGTGGTACACGACCATTTGCTTACCGGAAGTATTTGAACAAATTCGTAAAACTAACCAGCGACGAAGAATCATTCTTCATCATGACAATGCCAGCTGTCATACGTCACGCGAAACAACTCTATTTTTGGAGGGTCAAAATGTGGAATTAACGGGTCATCCGCCGTACAGCCCTGACTTGGCACCCAACGATTTTTATTTATTTCCAAATATAAAGAATAAATTACGCGGTCAACGATTTTCGACCGCTGAAGATGCTGTCGACGCATTCAAACAACACGTTATGGAGGTACCTCAGGCGGAGTGGCAGAAGTGCTTTAAAAATTGGTTCACGCGAATGCAAAAGTGCATAGATCATCAAGGGGAATACTTTGAAAAACAATAAAACTATTTTCAGCCGTGTACGTTTGTTTGTTTTTTTGTTTCCGGATATATAAGTAGCAACCCTCGTACTTGTTACAAGATCTTTGAATTTCTATAGATTCTTAGTGAAGAAATTTACTTTAATAATCACAAAGATCGTGGTGGTAAAATATCAAGATTTTCGTAAAAAAACAATGTTTATAAGTTCAATTCAAATACTTTATTGGAATAATAATAATTTTCGATGACATAATTTGCGTTTTCTTCTTTGATCAAATTATCGCTGATTGTATTTGTTTATTGATATGGATATATGCATATGGATATTTTGTAAGATAAAGCCTAGAACCTGTAAGACACGTCTGAAAGCATTCTATTGTTTATTACCAACCAAGGCACTTTATTTATTTATGTTTATTTATATTTAGAAGAAAGAATGCCCCATTGTAGTTATTTGAGAAATGCTCTGTATATTGTAATTATATTGAGATCTGCTTTGATTTTATAATAATTCGTTATTCTAACCTTCACTTATTTTAAGGTCTTCGCGGGAATCATACGTGGAAAATGCAGTAGGATATCTTGAAATGAAAAGGGCCGGTAGCCTATGTGATGTTTGAGCTAAAATTGTACCTGAACATAAAATATCAAAGAAATATTACATTGTGACAGCCCGTCTTGACGACACAAATAACACTATTACGGATATATCTTGCGATCTGGAAAAAAATGTGTTTCTTGTAATTTTGAATAATGCCACAACTTAAATAAGAGTTGAAATAAAGCCTCGTTAAATCGATTTATTTTTTATTTTTACCAATAGGTAGGTATGCATGGAAACATTTGTAGAGGTTGCACCCATCTTGGCAAACTAGTTGCGACTGTCCTGACAATACAATCATTATTTATTGCACACCAACAAGGGAACCTAGGTTTTTTACAATAAGCATTTCACAGTTAAATATAGGATGCAAACAGGTTACATACATTATAAGTAACCTAATCTAGGGTGCTGCCGGCAGCAAATACCACAGAGGGACCTCCTGACAATGTACACTGTGTCTAGGATTACTGCCTTCTGTGTTCTATCTCAAGACCCTTTCCCTAAGCAAGTATTGGGAAAATGATCGTCAAATCGATATAGGTTTATATGATGTTGTTATATAGACTATTCGCCAGCACCCGTCTCCCACCTATCTTGGTGAAGTCAAGTTATAACTATATTTATTTATATAACTTAGTTTAATTTAAAAATAAAAACAATGAAAATCAATTATTTTATAACAATGATAACCGCGATACCGCTCGTTCCCGGCCGCCGGCTTCAAACCGCTCAGTAACACACTACCGTGCTAATGAAAAGGGATGTAAAACACATGGAAACTACTACTAAAAAGCCTTTTAAACTAGCACGACGGCACGCCCTCACATATAAGGATTTCAACGCGGGTATATTCTTTGTAAAAAAACACCCGTATTAAATCAATATTCTTTTATTATTTCAGATGATAATATGTAACAAAAATATTGGAAGTGTTAAAAACTGTAAAATATGTTCCTATGTATTATGCTTGGCTCGACAACAGATTCTAGAAAACATCCACTCAAAGCTGTCACTGAGCCTTCATTCATAATGTTCTCAATTTTTTTCAAGGAAATGCCATTGCATATAATCCACGATCACTTAAACATTTGTGTTCTTCGCAAATATAAAGCCGACACTTCGGGCAGTTTCTATTAACCATTTGACACCATTTTTCTTTCGAAAGAAAGAACTTTAAACCTGGGCTTTTTTACATCATTGGAGTTGGTTGGATTGGAGCATGTAGGTAAAAAACATGGCTTGGGTTCCTTAAATCGTTGATATGCGGGGCCATCCATGGTAAAGAATATTAATAAAACGACAAAATAACAGTATTCCAGTTTCCGTTCCTATGGTCATCGTAAAAGCACAGACTAGTATACTAGAACAGACGCACAATGTCGAACAACGAAATTGAACGTCACTAACTCTGGCTATACAACTGGCTATATAGTTTTCCCTGGTTCTCCGCAAGATGGCAATAACGAGAACGTGCGCACATTATCGCCATCTAGTAAAGATTTGGGGATACGATAACTAGGACATCACAGGGTCGACAGATGGCGCTTAATTCCAACTTATGAATGGTTCAATGCGAACGAAGTTTTGGAAATAGCTACCTATTTTTATTCGCAGAAAAGTAATGCGCCTCATGCGCCGCTTTCGAGCCCAGTCCACGTACATAAAAGAAACGTTTGTTTTGGTTTGACTTGGTGTTTGAGGGGACCCGGACATACTTACTTAAGTATAATTTTACCATCCTTGTATGGACAAATACTTAGGTATCGCGAGTATTAAAACTGGTGATAGCTGATGCGACTCTAAACACACAATAGGTACATACAGAACCATACCCACTTAAGAACTTAAAATATCAATATTTTTCGATTCGTGGTTTTTCAAGAATAGCCTGTTTAATTGGGATGTTGACTGTAGACTGTAGGTATTGTGACTGGCTTATATAAAAATAAAATTTACGTAATGGTAGTTTCCATGACAGAAATCATAAACAATTTTTAGTTTTTTTTTTGTTTCTAGTTTGGTCTTATATGGTCTTATCAACTCACTCAACTAGCACGCACAGGAAACAGGATGATTTATATTATGTAATTTATTTAAACTTTAAAGATATAGTTGCGCAGATTTCAAAATTCGCACCGCCGGTTAGGCACCGCGCTGGTCGCTTACCGATCGTAGTCGATTAAAACCTATTCATGTTACTCTCTCGCCGCTGAGTTCCAACTTAAAATTTGAAACCACGAAAGTTAAACTAATGATATCAAGTTTATAAATTAATTTGTTCTATTATTTTCGAGCAAAAGAATCCATACCAATATTATAAATGCGAAAGTGTGTCTGTCTGTCTGTTACCTCTTCACGCTTAAACCGCTGAACCGATTTGGATGAAGTTTGGGATGGAGATAGTTTGAGTCCCGGGGAAGGACATAGGCTACTTTTTATCCCGGAAATATACGCTTATCCGCGATAAACGAATTTAAGACGGACGAAGTTGCGGGCAGAAGCTAGTTAAGTATAAAATTAAATTCCCTTACGTCAACGGATATCTTAGTTTTGAAAGTGGCAACTAAATGCAATCAATCAGTATAGTCGGCCCATGAAAATGTTGCAGGGTGTACTTAAAATCATGCATTATTTTGAAATAATGAGAATGATGGATATTCTTGATTCTGCAGATTTTTCATTGCTTGTATTGCAAAACTTATTGAATTAATTGGCAACAGATCGAGACTAGGTTAACGTGTTATACTGTAAGTTCCTATTAAGCACCTACTTATATTTTTAGTATCAAAATAATAATAAGCATTTTATTAATTCAATAACCCTTAATATAGGTAGGTCCATTATATCGCTAATCCAATACATTTATAATGATCTATTTTCAAATATTACAATTTACATTGTCATGTTGTTAAACTCCCGCGGGCGCAACGTCGCTTGCCGCGACGCGCGATATTTGAAATTAGTGAAATCATTTATTCGAAATTTAAATAAATCGTCAATAAAAGTCAAACTTTTTAAAGTGTATGACGATTAAATCAATTGATTAGATTATGTAAGAGCGAAATTGAGACAAGATTTTCATACAATAATAGTAAAGCTGTGAAGAAAAAAGGAAAACAATCTATTTTAATTTTTTTATTCAGTTACTAGTTACGACAAACTCATAGAAAATCATTTTACCCAGATCCCAATTATATCATGCAATTTATAACGACTTTGTGTTTTATCCCGTGGTTTTCCATTTCAGGTTTTCGTGGTTTGACATTTTCTATAACAGTATTATTAAATAGTTACCAGCACACAGTAATTAACATTTTGGACATCCATTCTATATTTAATGCATAAGTATAATAAATATGAATACGAAATACCTATAACGCATCATTCTGAAATTTGTTATTTATAAATAGTTAAATAGACATTATTTATTCACTAAACAAAAGCCAAGCACTTGCGAATTATCAAAACTTGTCAATCTTGTCCACTTACTGGCCTATTTATGTATTGTTTGTTACGAAACGCGTGCTATGTTTACCGTGCTTGTACCTTGAAGTACACCATCATGGAGACGGGGTGAGATATTATGTATGCCGTCCTTTTCTTATGTACATCGTTCGAAGAGAATGGCATGCGAGTCTCGGCCAGTTTCGGCTAATGTCTACAACCTTAAGTTTAGTTTTCAGATCAAGCGCCATCTAGTGTCGCTATTGTAAACAAATATGAGAGGCCCAAAGCTCGAGCGGAGCTTGAATTGGCATGTTGAAAATCTGTTTTTAATGGTTTTTGTTTTATTCGGAATTATGCATATAATTAGTGTTGATGTGGATGTTTATTCGTAAAATATACTAAGTTTTATTTTAAGTCCCATATTTTTCTTAAATTCGATATATTTATATTTTTTCATTTGAAATTGTTACCTATGGCGCCATCTATTGGTGATTGTTAGCCCTAAAAATATTTGTTAGAGAATGGGACCCCATGGTAAAAGCTATCAAGGTCAAGTCCAGGGTCCAAAGCGAAGGTAGTCATCACAGCAGGCAAGCAAACAGTCGTCTAATTTAAAGAAAATTCCATTATATTACGAAAATATTAAAAATAACGTGCGTTTATGACGAGTTGACAAGGTCAATCTGACATTAAGCTTAGATTATATTTTTCTATTTTATATATACTGATTGAGTGACTAAGGAAAGCGTGCAGCTGACCGTCCCAGGCTCGAACGGGGACAGTCAATATACTTTTATTTTTTATATTTTTTTTAAGCTACAGAAAAATCTGTAACTTTTTTCCAGGATTGAGGAAGGTTATTCCTATTCATAAAAAAAAATCAAGTGATAAAAAAAAACATCCATTCCCCATTGCATTTGTTGTGTATGAAAATGGTGATGGGAATATTATTAATTATTCATCGACTAAAAATATCCTTCGCAAAATACTTACGAACTGGAAGGAACACTAAATAAATATGTAGGTATTATTAATTCATCTATCAATTTTTACCCAATCATAGACAACATTTTGTTCAAGTAATTTGAGATTTATTTAGCTATTGAAGTCTGTAATAATAGCCTCTAGGCTTCCCAAAAGTAGTAGGTAATAGAGAAGAAGAGTCAATGGGCGATTAAATTTAAAATTATTTGAGTAAAATACATTATCTTTGAAATTATCGAAGAGATATTTATTTTGTAATACTTCCACTGTCACTGAATGCACTATCGCCCTCCGAAGTGTCATCATTATCATCAGTGACTGTGATAGTGAAAGGCTTTGTGATAGCCGCATTATCTATGACGGTGTCGGAAATCCCGTCTATTTTTTCTTTTTTTCCTCTTCCTTTATGACGTGCCTCACACAGTTTGCCCATTGTTCAGCACTGACTTTGGTTAAACCTTCTCGAAGCAAACTTTTGATCTTTGAAGTCCAATTATGAAATAGCCAAGTCGTAGTTTATCCAGTAGCAAGCGTCCAACCAAATCACAATTATCGAAGTCCAAATATAAAAGCCAAGTCCCAATAAAGTAAAAAATCTGAATCACAGAACAATACACAATACCCGTAATAACACGAATGAGTTCCAAGTTTTCTCAAATACCCACCAATTCTGGCAGTCATGGTTAAGCAGCATACACTCGAACAGTCATTTTGTTTTTGCCTACATACAATTTCAATTTATTAAATTAAATAGATCCCGTGTCTAAATCGAATCGATAACAAAATAACACTGTTTATGTCCCATCACTACCAATTGAAGATTGTTCATAGACAATATAGATTTTGACGAATAAAAAATCTCACCTAGCCTTTGACACATCGTAAAACACGTTCGTAGATTTCTCTCTCACAACTTTGATACTAATAAATATCAGATATTTTAACTAAAAATGTATGTGAACTCAAGGTTTAAGGTTTTAAGTTGGTGATAAGACCAAGATTGTTTGTAGGTTTGATTACATTTTTTTCGTTTTCAACTGGTGCTCACTTAAATACAAGTATTTCAAATAAGTTTATTTTTTCATTACTAGCTACTATGATTGTACGAATGTCCTTATAGGAGTCTTCCCGCCCTACAATGGCCAGTGTGGCCGCGCCTCCGCCGGAAGACCCCGAGCCGAAGAATGACGAGCTGTGGCGGTCATTGTCGCCGGTAGTATTCATGGAGTACGTGCACGCGCGCGCGCCGCCCAACGATACCACTAACCCATATGATAGCCCGCCACTCGACTTCGAATATAGGTAGAGGTGGACGCTTCTTTTTTTCTGTGCCGTCATTATTTTCCTTAAGATAAAACCGACTTTCTAACTCAATGATCCCAACTACCATTCAGTAGTTCCCTATTAAGAAATCGTTCAAGTATAAACAGTCGCCTCCGTCATCAGCTCAGCCACGTAGGTTTCCTGGCCATTTATATTTAAAAAATACTCCAAACACGCTTTGTTTGCTAATTGTAGTGGCGGAATTCCGTAGCTTGTTCATGATTTCAATCATCAGGTCTATAAAATATACATGGGACTACACCCGAAGTGCTACCTTTAAAAAGAAACTCACATTCCATTCAATGCCGACGAAAATATAGACTGAAATTGCAAAGAACCTGGTAATTTTTTGAAGTCGGTTCAAATCCACCATCCATACTAATATTATAAATGTGAAAGTGTGTCTGTCTGTCTGTCTGTTACGTTTTCACGCTTAAACCGCTGAACCGATTTGGATGAAATTCGGTATAGGGATAGTTTGAGTCCCGGGGAAGGACATCGGCTACTTTTTATCCCGGGATAAAGACCCTTATCCGCGATAAACGAATTTAAGGCAGACGAAGTCGCGGGCAGAAGCTAGTATTATATATATCTGTTTCTGACATTTGTTTTCCTTCTACGAGTAAGTTATCCCTTTGGAGTGAGTTATAAAATGTAATTTTGTTTTCAGCGACTGGCAAGAAGAGAATAAGTTGAAAATAAGCTTCGAACCACTTGACTTATCTGTTTCAATGGGGCTTCTTCACCGACTAACAACGATCCGCACCATTTTTCAAGAACTCCCATCAATTCCAGTCGCAGGTAATATAATAATCACCACGGTGAAACAATATACTGATAATATCACTTCCAAGAAAGACATTACGCTCCGCCCTATAGACAGTTTTCACATTTTTCCTCTTATTTATTTGGGTGAGCATGTTTTGTGCAATTTACAGGTTTTACAAAGTACCAAATTAATATTCCATGTTACTACCGGTCGTGGCGTTAACATCTTTCACTTTTGCTATGAGTTAGTAAACCATTGTGAACTTTCTTATAATTTTGCAGATTTGCCGATGAGAACACTTACAGTAGAAGAATGCGAGGCATTGGAAGAGAATATACCTCAGCGTCAGACCATCTTCGTTATTCGAGGGTTGCGCCTACGAATCATTCCCTGGGATCACTCTCTGACGGAAAAGCAGGCGCCGCCAACGCTAGCTTTAGATATTGATTCACCGGAAGCTACATTTATTGTTTCGGGACCACTGTATCCCCATAGGTAAGCTTATTTTAATTATGAAGAATTTGTCTACAGTCCGTGAGCACTTAAAATAGAATTCGGCGTCTGTCGGATAAAATCTTAAATATTCATCAAAGAGTTAGAATGCTTGCGTTAAATGACAATCGTGGAAGTATATAGAGCTGTTAATACCCGGCCATTATTTTAGCGAGCTTCATTATTGTCTAGAAGGGGATTTCACAGCTCTGTATAATATATGCGATAAAACAATCAATCAAGGAATTCCATTTTCCTTGTGTGATGTGCATAAATATTTGTTCCTGAGTCTTGGATGTTTTCTATATATATAAGTAAATATATATATTAAATATATCGCCGCCTAGTACCCATAACACAAGCCTTATTGTGCTTACCATGGGACTAGTTCGATTTGTATAAAATTGTCCTGTTATATTTATTTATTTATTTATTAACTGTGATTCCGATTGGTTATTATTTGGATCACGTAGGTTATGTGAGCAACAAGTGTGATTAAATCACAGTAAAGTCGTGGGTAACAAAACCACAGTGATTTTTTACAACTGGTACGAGAGTCACGGTGATTGAAATTAAATTGAACCAAACGTTACTTCACCATCTCTAGTTATGACACTTGTCACAATGAGCCCATAGATGCAGAATATTTTTACTTTTTAAATTTATTCTACCGCAAATGGCGCTTAGGCCCTTATGATGATGATGATTTGGTAGTTTTGTTTTATTAAAATCAGCGGCTAAAATAAAAATAATTGAAAAATACAAAATACGCCCTTCGTAATTTTGCAAATATGATTAGATAGTTCAATAAAATTAGGGGGTAAAAAATAAATGTCGTCCAATGTCCATTGTCAACTGCAAAAACGGGGGCATGAAAGGTGGCGTAATAAGTTTTATTTCTTTCCCCAAATACGAATCTACCGCAAATGAGTGGCATTAAGTCCTGTAAACTAAAAAATATACAAGAAATGGAATGTATAATCGACTTCAAATAGATTTACTTTTACTTAAAAGATACACAGATTGGCATTTCATCGCCCCAACCTCAGTATTGCTACCGACGTTATGATATATTATTATTGTTGTTTTGATGAACGCATTTATGTCAAACTTTGATATTTAAACAACTGTAACAGATATAATTGAAAAAAAAAAAAACAATTAAGAGATTATTATATCCGGAAATTCGACGTGAGGTCATATTATGACTTACTTGAAGGTTTCTAATATTAAACCACATTTTAAATAAACGTAGAAAAAAGAAAAATATAAAAAAAATGAAAAAGTATGAAATATGATGTATTAAGACATATTTTTATATCGTTTCTTTTATGTTGGAATTTCAACCGCCACTTTTCCATGAATTTTTCATATTTGGCATTTAGCCTTTCAGACAATTTTTAATAAAAAAAGTCCTTGATAAAATCGACTATTATGATTACATAATTGCGATTGGTGGAGATTGAAACGCTGTAAATTACCCCAAACATTTTCCCCATTTTTAGGGTTCCGTAGCCAAAATTGCAAAAACGGAACCCTTATAGTTTCGTCATGTCCGTCCGTCCGTATGTCACAGGCATGTTACTCAAAAACTATAAGATGTATATTGATGAAATTTGGTATATCTTGTGTCTTAGTTTGATAGTTAAATAAAAAATATATATATTTCTGGGGGGTGGGGCACTACTCCATACATGTAACCGAAACCGAATTTTTTTTGCAGCAAATATCAATGTGTGTGTGGCACATCATTCGACAGTTCTTTTAAAAATACTTTTTAATTGTGAACAAATTTTTTGATTTACTGAATATTTTCGGAAATATTGGCTCCGAAAGTAGCATAAATTGTGTCCCCTCTATATTCTAAAAGGCATGTTCATAAATATGAAAAAATTGACAAATATAAAGCTTAATAAATACTTCCAACAAAAATTGTTTTCAACGTGATCGGACTTTTTAAGTTATTGCCAAAAAACTGCGCTTCTCAGCAAAAGGACGTAAGTGCCGGGGATATACGCTTTTGTTAGTGTTTTTTTTTTCATATCGTAATTTTTTCATCTGTAGTGCATTTTTTTGTATAAACGGCTGCGGAACCCTACATTTAGCATGGTCCGACATGCTCTTGGCCGGTTTTTAAAGTTTCACCAAAGAACCCATCACTCGGGATGACGTAAACATAAATCACTGACGTCAGGAGCTGTCAAGTATAGAAAATACCAGGTTAATTTCTACCATGGTTTCCACCGAGTCCCTTTAGTGTTTTTCTGTGTTATGGAGTGGGTCGCATTGAGTTTATATAATATAATATTAATCTTTATAATAGAACTATGTATAATATTCGCAAAAAATATACCCCAGTATTTATCGACTTAGACATCTTATTCGCTAACTCTGATATCCAATAAGAATCAGGCGGCGCTAGAGGCAGTAATGTGAAATGTCTGCTTGTGTATTTAGACCTGGGGTCGCCAAACTACGGCCCGCGAGCCCTTCTAATCCGGCCCGCGGAAAGAGCAGGAGAGCCTACAGTCCAATATCGTGGGCCGGACCGTGCCGTTTTGTAATTAGTCACAAATGAGACCGCCTTACTGGGATTTATTTAAGATCTCGCAATAAAACAAACCAATAATGTTTTTTTACTGTATTTATTTTTCCAAACTGACGGTGATAGGTCATAATCATAGCCACTCATGAAAACAATCAACACCAAGTGCGTTCCTTATGCGTTATCTACCGCGGTCACCCCTGAAAACTTAACTTATGTAATACCCCATGACCAGCCATGAAACTAAAGTCTTGGCCCGCACGAATTTATATGAATTGCACTGTGGCACTTGACCACTGATTTAGACAAACGGGCTCTCTTTTAATGATGTACACAAAAATGTAGCAATATGATAATTGATTTTAGAGTGTGCTCAGCTGCCTGTCAAATGCCGAAGGACGACGGTCCCCTGTGGCAGGGCGCGCGGCTGCACGTGAGCGGCACGCTCGGCGCGCTGGAGGCCAAGCTTTGCAGTCTCCCCGACGGCCAGTCGCGCCCAGTGGCCCGCGCCGACCTCCGCTTTGTCGTACACGTGCTGCTGCATCCTGAAATGTTCCCGAACAAGCAGACCGTGCACACTAGCTACACTATCAAAATACGTGAGAATTTTCAACTATGTTACTATGTATAATCAAAATTATTTCAATGCAATGGATTACAATTATTTTTGATACACTGGTAGCTAGGAATCTACAGACGGTTATAGGATCCTTTTTACCCAATTACGCTAAAGCAAAAAAGAAGGTTATGACTTTTACTTCCACCGCGAACTAACTTGCGGGCATCCTCTAATCCATATCCATACTAATATTATAAATGCGAAAGTGTGTCTGTCTGTCTATTACCTCTTCACGCTTAAACCGCTGAACCGATTTGGATGAAATTTGGTATGGAGATAGTTTCAGTCCCGGGAAAGGACATAGGCTACTTTTTACCCCGGAAAAATGCCCTTATCCGCGATAAACGAATTTAAGGCGGACGAAGTCACGGGCAGAAGCTACTATTATAATTTTTTTTTAGGCCTCGTTTGATCCTTTGATTAACAGCCGGTTACGCTTTCCAATGCCGTCTATTAAAAAGACGTTAGATCGCTAATAGTGTATGGTAGAATTGGGCGTAGAGCACACAAAATGATCTTAAGCTTCCGAATTTAGTTACGGCACAAAAATATCCGATTTGGTTTGTCATTCGAATAATCTCTTGTAATTGTTGTCAATTCAGTCATTTAATGTTTTAAATTAGGGATTAGCAGGTCTTTCATGGTCATATTTTCTCAATAGCTAGTGGCACCTTCTAGTAGTATATAAGAAAAGGTCAGGTAATACAGTTAGCATGTAATAGTAGTAGTTAGTAGCGTCCAGAGTGCCATTCATATGCCTCGTCATGTATATCCATGCCTATAAGAATAAAAATGTGCTGCGATATATTTGGCTCTTTAGATGCTACTGCCTATTTGACGCTGACTACATGAATGATGATTCAGATGAAATCAACACTTGCGGCTCGGCAGCGAGGCTCCAGGCGGCCTGGCAGATATTGCAGTCCCTGTTCAGCCAGCGGCCTTCTCTAGTGCTCCGGCATACTACGCTAGCCAAAGATGCGCTGAGCGATGAAGGTAAGTGCATGTCATCAAATTACTTCTGTCTGCAATCGGAATGAGTGGACACAGTGTTACAACTAATCATTATATTATATAAACTAATTATTGTATAACAGTGTTAAAACTAATTATTGTAAATTAAATAATAAAAAATATTCGAATTATTTGTATTCGTGTCTTTGCATATCTTAAGCTTTATGGATTTATACAATAACTAGAGATTTAAGGTGAAAAACTTAAGTAAGTCACCTGTTGTTCGTAGTAGTAGCGTATCCGTATAAGCAATTAGACGTTTCATATAAGAAAAAATACATAAGTTCCACTACTAGCTACGAGAGGGGCTTTATTTCAGTTTTTTACTTATATTAATTTATTATTGAAAATTACAATAAGGGTTGTCTAAATTGAAAATATCGCCAGCTAGCGCTACCGTGACGTAAGGTCTAATTGACAAGCAGTATCAATATCCTGTGCTGTGATTGGTGAATTTTACACGTCTAGTCAATTAGACCTTGCGTCACAATGGCGCCAACTGGAGATATTAACATTTTAGACAAGCCCTGATTTAAGAAGTATTTATCACAGACTGGTCCACGAGGTTAAGCTGATCAACTTGAAAATTTCAACTTGCATCGAAAACGCTGATGTTTATAGTGAACAATGTGTGGAGGTTTGTTACTCAATAATGCGTTGATCATGGAATGGGTTTCGATTAAACTTGGCACACAGGTTGATTAGGTCACGGACTAAAACATAGGATAGGTACCTACTTGATTCCCGCTGACGCCGATGGAGACGCTAGTGTTGTATACATATTGATTGAAGGTAGGCGTATTAAAAAAAAGTTGTAATTTACGTATTTGGTGGTTCATGATAATCTCTTCCAAACAGAGACAGTGGCAATAGACGCGACAATGGAGGACGTGTCGCTGCGCGGCTTCGTCACACGAACGGTCAACACTCATATCGCGATGGTGCAATCTGCGCGGGTCATGGCATTGTATTCACCGAGTAAGTAGTCTTGATTTAACATAAATGTCATATATCGAATTAGTAGAAATTTCCCTTATAGAGTATCGCCTTTTCATAACACCTTCTATTTACTGCTACCACAAGTCAGATAAAAGGTATAACCAGATATTTCACTGTTGCGTGTTCTCATACAAAAAACAAGAATCGTCAAATTCTTTGTGATGTTTGCAGCTTATTTTTATAACTCTTATTAATCTTGTGCTACAGGTCACGGGGATGTAAAACAGGCGTGGATCTTCTCCGCTCCAGATTCGCAGACCCCAACGTGAGTAAACTTCTGAATGGGGTTTTAAATCATCTCGTATGATAATTATTTGTAGAAGAATTTCATACATACTTGTAATTATTTTATTGTTTGATAACTAGATCGTTCTTCCGCGTGGCGGTACAATGGTGTGAAGAGCAGTTCGACAACTCCGTAGACTATGTGGGCGTGTGGAGCGAACCGATGGCTTTCTGTGCCGATCCGCTTTTTATAGCGTGGCTCGCTTACAAGCCGCTGCCCAGAGTCGCCTCATCAGGTGAGACCGTGTCAAATATATTAAAATAGATGCCGGACAAGCGAATAATGCAGGTATCGCTTTTGGGACGAAGCCTTAGGACAGAAGGTGAAACAGTGGACGCCCCGGACACTCACAGCGAGCGGTGCCTTGGGCTGGAGAGAGGAGAGAAGCCATAAGTGTGGCTGAGGATAAGAACGTGGGCGCTATAAGGCACTAGCACTTGGGTGACCTTTACGCTTGGCTAAGATTGATCAATAATAAGACCGCCGGATTCAAATCATTCGGCATTTCTACGAACTGCTTGACGACCAAGTCAAGGAGTTTGGAGAAATGCCAAATACTACTAAATTAATAAATCTTATGAACATTTCTTTAAAGAAGCGTAATTGCAATACTGTCCTGTTATACAAGACGCCAGTTGACTTTATCTTGAGTCGACTACCAAGTTGAACAATTTTTTTTTCTTTTTGTAATAGAATTTGGTTTAATAATACGTCCACGTGTAATATTTCACAGATTAATATTTTATGGTATGTACATATATCATAGATTCTACTAAATAATCATGATGATTTCCAGATTCATCATTGATGTCACGAACCTCAATTTCGTCTTTTCGGCGTCGCATCACTCCACCTGTAAGTAATTAATATGAACTTAGATGTGGCTGTCAACCAGGATTAATTTTATACAGCTGGCACATTATAGCGGTGAGAAATTCCAATAGATCAAGTTAACACCTGCACTACGCTTCGTGATAGACATCGAATTAATATCCAAATACATACGAGTACTACAGTCCGGGATCATTGAGAATTTAATTCGGGCTCTAGAGCAGGCGGTTATTGCCGGAGGCACGGGAATGCTGCAAGTGCTGTTAGTTAAAACAGAAACCCGACTACCTTCATTGCAAGCCACCAAAAATAAACTCTGTCCCATTTTTCTACTTTAAAATAAGTTAATTATCTAGTTTAATTCTCAATTTGCCTTTAATGTCTGACAAAAGCTCTTTAATAACCTTGACGTGTACAAAATTTGCTTGACTCCGTTACCATGCTTGCGCCCGGCCTTTTCGACCAGTCACTTCACCTGATATTGTTAAACTGTGCATTGGTTGTTCAGTCATCGAGCGGGCGCGGCGCTAGCCGCACGGGCTCGGGCTCGGAGCTCGTGCACGCGGTGCGCCTGCGAAGCCTCGGCTCCAGTAGCGAGCTGGGCGAGCACCGCAGACCCTCGCAACCGATGCCGGTGAGTGCTTCTTCTTCGCATAGAAACCCGTAGCAGCGCCAACCGCTAGGTCTCGTGTCTCAGTTAGGAACATTTCTTGGGGAAGTGCACTTACCCTAACATTATTACCACGTTCCGGTTAAGTTTGCACCTTATGTCTAAGGCGTTGGATACAAATGAGGTGCAAACTCAACGCAAGCGGGTTGGTCAAATAGGTTTTTTGAAATAAATTAAAAAATGCTAGTTAGAGTTGTAAAAATTCCAAATAGTTCGCTTAATTTCAGAGATAAAGGCGGGGGTGGTATATTTTTCCTCAATCAAATAAATGTAATCACAATAAAAAAAAAAATGTTTGAAATTGCAATACATTTGGGCTGACCATGTTTATAACTATTCCAAATTTCAAATAGATGGCATTAGTAGTTTTTGAGAAATGGCAGTGTCAGTCGGACAGACAGACAGACAGACACGCACCATAAGGGTTCCTTTTTTACTTTTTTGATACGGAACCCTAATCAACTAACGTATATGAATAAATATATTTTATTATTTTTCAAAATATTCTCCATAATGATCGATGCACTTCGCATACGTGAAAACCATTTTATAAAGCGCTCTATCCACTTTGACTGAGGTATCTCAAAAACGTGCGTTTGAACGTGAACGCTTCGATGGCATCTTAACGGGCCGAAAACAGTTGACCGCGTAATTTATTCTTTACATTTGGAAATAAATAATAGTACATTGTGCAGCAAGGGTGGTAAGAAGTTTGGAATCCCTTTACTGCCTGTGATACACACAATGTTTTTCATCACATTTACGAGGAAATAAATAAAAAAATCTGTCCAAGAGCATGTCGAAACATGCTCAGTGTAGGGTTCCGCAGCCGTTTATACGAAAAAATGCACACTACAGATGAAAACAATGCAAAATGAAAAAGTGCACTATAGCTTGACCACAACCGCTGTGCCGCTCCTGAGGTATGCGAGCGGCGAGACGGGGGGAACAGAGCAGCCACTGCGCTCTGTCATTCCGTCGTCGTCGCTCGTGGCGGCGTGTAGTGTTATCTGTTGCGGGCTGTCTATGTCAGACGCACATGAGATAGAATATCCAAAAATGGGTCGTGCTTTATCTCGAGATGTTAAAGCTGTCATTTTCAAAGTGGCCGAATTTTTTAGGAAAAGAAAAGCAGACAAAAATAGCTTCGAACATAAAAGTGACGCAAATATCGCCAAACTTGTGGCCGAAGCTACTGGGTACTGCCAAAAAAGCGTAAGAAATGTAATATCTGTAGGAAATTCATCAATTGAAAATGAGGGCCAACCGAAATTTAATTCGCCCAAAAAACCGAAAGTTATAAAGAAAAAATATGTAATTGATGATTTTGACTTGGGAGTGATCAGGAGAAAGATTCATCAATTTTATGACATCGAAAAAACAGTGCCAAGTATTCGTTAGTTACTGTCAAGTTTGAGACAAGATGGTGTTTTGAATTGTGGACGAGAATATTTGAGAAAACTTTTACACACAATGGGTTACCGGTTCAAAAAATGTAGATCGAAAAGACAACTTCTTATAGAGCAGCCTAATATTACAGAGTGGCGGAGGAAATATTTGACAGAAATAAAAAAAATATAGAACTGAAAACCGCATCATATATTTCCTAGATGAGACACATATTAACGCCAGTCACAATGTTAGCAAATGTTGGCAATCAGCGTCGGAACTTGGAATTCACACTGACATCGGGAAAGGACGATGCTTGGTAATCATTCACGCTGGAAGTCGAAATGGCTTGGTCGAAGGTGCATTGACTATATTTAAATCCGATGCTAAGACTGGCGACTACCATGGAGACATGAACGGGCCTACTTTTTATAAGTGGGTGGATGAAAAGTTGAAAGATAAACTGCTGCCGAATTCTGTAATTGTGGTGGACAACGAGTCTTACCACAGCGTTTAAGTTGATAAGAAACCGACCATGACAAACCTCAAAAGTGAAATGCAGAACTGGCTGCGGCGTCACAATGTTGAATTTCCGGAAAATATGAAAAAAAATCAACTGCAAATTCTTATAAATGCCACTCAAAAAGAGCCCGTTTACAGAATCGATGACCTCTTAAAAGCTCATGGGCACACAGTCCTGCGTTTACCGCCACACCATCCAGATCTGAACCCCATCGTGTTGGTATGGGCTGATGGTAAAAACAATATAGCGCAAAACCATATTCATTCTTCTCTAGATGAAAAGATAAACGCACTGAATTTATTATTTTCGGAGTTCACGGCAGAAAAATGGCAGAGGTATGATAACCATGTCCAAAAAAATTAAATCGATTACTGGGATCGCGACAACCGTTTCGACAATATTATTGACCCCATAATAATAAATTTGCAAGATGACAATGATTCAAGTTCCGGTAGCGAAATGGAAGATGAGGATAAATGTGAATCTATGTCAGAATAGTCACTGTATTCATTACCTAGAAGCTTATGATTTTTGTTTTTCGAACTTCTTCTTTTCTGTTTTAACTCTCGGAACTATTTATTTTTCCGATAATTACACATTAATTTGACTTATATTGGTTTTTTTTTATTTGAGCTTACCTAAGAATCGCATTGTACCATAATAAAAATTGGATATAATAAGCATGTACCTATACAGAGTCAAAATATTGTACTTCGGTATCTTCATATCTATCCGACACGACGACAGACTCTTGTGTGTCCGTGATCTTTCCTGCCCGCACCCCGCCTCCCCGCGCATACCTCAGGAGCGGCACAGCGGTTGTGGTCAAGCTATAGCAAAAGAACGTATTGCCTCGGCACTTACGCCGTTTAGTTGAGAAGCGCCGTTTTGCGGCAATAACTCAAAAACGGTATATTATTCGATCATGTTGAAAATATTTTTCATTGAAAGTATGTATTAAGCTTTACCTTTGTATTTTTTTTCATATTCTTTGGACAATAGAGAGGGTTAGACACAATTTATGCTACATTTGGAGCAATTATTTCGAAATATATCCACTAAATAAATAAAAAATTAAATTTCAAAATGATTTTAAAAAATCTATCGAGTATGTGTCACAAATTAATATTTGCTGAAAAAAATATTTCAGTTTCGGTTACATGTATGGAGTGCCTCCCTAGATTTTTTAAATTTTATTATATAACTATAAAAACTAAGGATTATTGAAATAAAACAATTTAACGGATTATATCGCGTACATTATCTCATTTTAGTTCCCGACGTTTCGGAAGCTTTCCAGCTTTCCATGGTCACGGGTCAGACCTATTACACCGATGGTGCTTGACATCTGCTATGTGCTCCTTCACCCGGGTTGATACACTGCGTTGCTACCCGGGTGAAGGAGCACCGTCGGTGTAATAGGTCTGCAGTCTGTGAACATGTCATTGACAAACCAAACCACTCAATTAAGTTTGATAAACCTTCTATCCTTGCCAAAGAAAAAAGATATTTTCCCAGAATGCTACGCGAGGCTATTGAGATTAAAAAGCATCCTAATTTCAATAGAGAAGATGGATTGTCACTACCACCAGCTTGGGATCCTGTAATACATCTCATCAAGGAACAAGCGAGACACAGGACTGCAAAACCTTAATTTCCGAACGGTGAAAATATCTTATCTGTTTAAAAGTAGTTTAATAGTCTCTGTTTTTTAAATATTATAATTAGTAATGAGGTAGCCTGGGAGTTTTTCTTTGCAGCGTTTCTTTTCTCCTCAGTACGCCTCATTTGTGAACTGCTGCTTGGTAAATTATTAGAATAAAATAATTAAGCCCTTCTGGCACATGTGTAACTGTCTTTACAGCTTAGGCCCATCTGGCATGTATGTACACCTTTATTTGTGTTTTGTTTTTTCAAAAAATGGGTAGTTTGCACAAATTGTAACTTTGACAGAGGAAAATACATCTTTTCTCAGTCCTCCCGTGACCATGGAAAGCTGGAAAGCTTCAGAAACGTCGGGAACTAAAATGAGATAATGTACGCGATATAATCCGTTAAATTGTTTTATTTCAATGACTAATAATCGCGGAAACAGAAGAAAATATTAACTAAGGATTATACAAGAAACCTATATTTCAAATTTCATCAATGTACATCTTTCAGCATTTGCGTAAAATGCCTGAAATATTAAAAACAACAATCAAACAAATTAATGACAATCGTTCAAAGACATTGACAACTTTTACCAGTGTTGTCCTGCACAGACAATGTTAAGAACAGGTCAACTGCCAAATTGTACTGATTATCAAAGTGAAATTTAATAAAATAATTCCAAAACTCTCTGGAATAATAGTAAAATATTAATATTCCTCATGCAGTTAATTATGCCGTATAAGTTTTATATACAGGAAAATTGGTTTTGTAACCAAGTTTTGAAGATAGGAAATAAACCTTGGCTGATTTGAAACCTCCTTAGTGTGAAATGACGTACGAGTGGGTCCTGTATTTTAAAACCAAACTTATTTATAACTCCCTCGGGAGGTAATTCGGCTATAGCTGCTGTATACACCAGCGCGCTATAACACCCTTTACAAGCAAGTGTTATGAAAAAATTAGTAGGGTTCCAAATCAGAGCTGTACGGTGCATGACCTGTTAATTCTAATATTTTGAAATTCCGAAAATCGAGTTGTATTGTGATGATGACAGCTGGCATTGTCATGGTGAAGATTGATTCTGCGTCGGTTTTTTTTTACGTATTTCTTCAAATACTTCCGGTAAAGAAATGATCACTCCAAGTTAACCATTTTACGATTCTCTAGTGGCACTGCACTGTAGGGGTGCGCCAGAGTTCACATAATTTTTCAACCCCGATTATTGAAACTCCGAAAATGTTTTTCATACAATTTTCCATCATAATAGTCACTCTTGATACTTAGTCACTATTACTACCGATCATAACTCCGAACCATTTAAAACCATACTGTCAGTTATCATAAATATCACTAGTAATACATTTATTCGTCATAACTGTTTTTGATCCTATTTTACACTGTCATATTTTTTTTAAGAAGACTTGTTTGTACTCATAAACTTCGCAATCATATATTTAAGTAGACTTATTTGTACCCATAAACTTCTTTGTACTTATTTTTACTTATAAATTCCAACATCATAAAGTTGATTTCGCCGACATTGATTTGACATTGACATTTGGTGAAAAATTATGTGACTTATTTGACAGTCAATGTGGATAAAATACCTACCGCGGAATCATCATACGTTTTGCTTACGCGGGGTAGATAAGTTCAATAGTAGATTGTTTGACAAGGGGCTAAAATAAGCCATTATGACACGAAGTGATTGTTTGGACGAGCTCACGAAGTGAGCGAGGACAAATATGTCTGAGTGTCATAATGGCTTTTACCCACGTGTTAAACACTCTGCTTTTCACTTCGACTGCGAGAAAATAAGACTTAACACTAAAATTGTATATTTCAAGAAAAATAAAAAGTACAGTTTGAGCAATTCTTTATAGTTAAATTGACAGCTTATATATTTTTAAAACTAATAATGGCCATAGACAATTTTTACTTTTTAATGTGAAGGGCTGCAATACGAGCAGAAATTTTGGCCAATCTGATGAGGTTGGTTTGTTTGTTTTTAATTATTCGTAAGTAGTATGTAGCTGGCCACTAGTATTTTTTTTCAGTTTCATAGAAATTTGTATGGGATTAATATGGCTTTCTTTTAAACCCTAGGGGCTAAATGTACTATTTTAGTCTCGCTTCGCGAAGCTAATATGACCTGCTTTTTGAGCAGGAGAAGTGAAAAAGTAGTTTAGTAGACATTGTTTTTAATAAAAATAATTAATTAGTAACGAGGTAGTCTGGGAGATTTTCTTTGCAGCGTTTCTTTTCTCCTCAGTAAACCTCATTTTCGGAGATGCAGCTGGTGAATTTTATAAATAAAATATTTAAGCCCTACCGGCACATGCGTAACTGTCTTTTCTCAAATATGCAATGAAATATTGACGTTGTGTTCCTTGTAATAGACCCCAAAGTCTCAAATTTCGGGTGCGGCGCAACGAGGGGCACATAATGATAATTTCATACGAAATTGCCGGCCAAGGCCAGCAAAGCGACCGTCTTTTGCTTTTGTTTCAATTCGCCCCGAGCGCAGCCGCGCGCCGTGCGCCGGCGAAGAGAACGAATAACTATATATATTAAAATAACGTTTTAGTGGAAAACAATATTTATTATTTTAAAAATGTTGGTTTTTATTTCATTGCATGTTTGAGAAAAGCACTATACAAGCCTCGGCGCGAACAGGGATTGTCGGCCTCGTATCTCTAGATCTATAACTACTCGGCCAGCAATCCCCTACTTCGCAGCCTCTGCAGTAATGTACTATTACAGATTAGGTCCATCTGGCATGTAGGTACACCTTTTTTATTTTCTCAAAATAGGTAATTTGCACAAATTGTAACTTTGACAAAGAAAAATATATCTTTTTTTTCAGTCAACCCGTGAATACGGAAAGCTGAAAAGCTTCTGAAACGTCGGGAACTCTAATGAGAGACTAAACGCGAATAAAATTGTTATATTTAAATGAGTGATAATCACGGACACAGAAAAAAAAATAAGTAGCGACTTTTACAAGACACCTATACCTACTCCAAATTTCATCAATGTACATCATGTAGTCTTTGAGTAAAAGGCCTGTGAGATGTGGACGGACGGACGGACGGACAGGCGGACGAACGGTGGAAATGACAAAACTATAAGGGTTCCGCTCTTGCAATTTTGGCTGGTGATGGCCTCGGTAGCTAGAGCGGCTCGGTAGATGGTGTGTTAATCATTCTAGAGAACACAAAAAAATTGAATCACTTTTCACATGTAAAAAATACCGTAAACATAAAGTCAGAAGAGATTTTGTATAGGGATGGTGTTATGCCACCTTACCTCATCAAGATTTTAGTATGAGAATGAAAAGGCATTAAGATACCTATAGAATATCTATACTGTTATGAAGTTGTAAAAATGAAATTTTTGTATGTGTCGTTGTGGCTTCATAACGCTAAATCGGCTAAACGGATTTCAACTATTTTTGGTAAACGGGTAGAGTCTGGCTATAATATTTTTACCCCACCAATTTTAATTGTTTTATCTGTGCATTAGTATATGATAACACTGAATATAGGGCACTAAATAGTCTTGATACTTTTGTATTATGTTTGGTACATATAAAAAAATACGAAAGTTATAATTATGAGCAGCCTATGTTCATCCACTGCTGAACATCGGCCGTCTATAACTACTAACTCCTTAGGCAATCCTATGTTTAAATCATTAATTCCTACTACTACTACTCATAACAGAAATTCTCTTCAGATATTGTCTTTTGCTAGTGACATTAACATCTTCTATTTTTTTAAATTTATTTAGATCGAGTTTCATTTTCCTCTTAAGATCGTCATTTAAATCAGCTGTAATTTCATAGGAATAATAAATAAGTCACTAACACTACATAATGTACTCTCAGTGCACTAAAGAGGCTGCTAAAAGCTAAATGGATTCACTTGAACATTATTTTAACAAAAAACATATTGGTGTTATTCAAAAGTACTAAGATTGGCTAATCTTACCAGCCAAAGACTTAATGCAAAGTAAATATTGCTTGCGATAATCGCTTCTTGCTGTTGCTTTACAGCATCGAAGTTAATGAATATGCGGAAAAGCAGTTCCCGCTGACCTCTTTTATATTGTTTTCCCATAGTTACACCGTTATTTTGTAAAAAAACCAACGCACGTAAAGATAAATTGTTTCTTAAGACACATAAACAACTTGACGTCTGTGACAGATACAAAACCTTGCCATATTCAGTTTTTATGCAGCGTGTCCCAAGAAGTAGTGATATACTGAGGCTGGGAGGTAGAGGACCGAGAGGGCTATCTAAATCACCCCCATGTATGTTCCGCGATTTTTCGTATTTTCGGAGTTATGACTTTTTTTTAATTTTTCACCTATCGACGAGTACGATGAGATTTTTATTTATGGTGACGTGAATTATTGCGGTAGATGCTTGATTTTTTTTGTGTGCTAAGCTGATAGATAGGCCAATTCAGTATGGTAACATTTACTATCGTTAGATCTTTGAATGGAATAAAAAAAAATTAAATGCCAAGAATGATAAAATTACCCAATATGTTCACAACTTCAAGGGGCTTTAAAAAGATAAAATCACATAAAATAAAATTACCGTTTGGCTTTTAAAAACTTGCTCTATCTATCAGGTAGCTACGCTGAAAATTTCATTTTATTATTCATAAAGCTTCAATCAAAAAATTGAAATCTAAATGATGTAAGTGCAAAATTTTAATTTACATGATGATTAATACAAACAAAGTAAAACCAATTACAAGGTGTTTAATTGCAAGAAATTTTTAAAATGGCCCCCCTGTTGCTCAATGCAAGTGCGACATCGCCGAAAAAAGTTGTCTTTTAAACGTCTGAATGCACTTCTATTATTTTTAATGGTTTCTTCTGCGACTCTCAATTTTCGGGTTAACTCGTCCAAATTGCGGCATTCTCTTGAGTAGACGAGGTCTTTGTAGTATCCCCATACAAAAAAATCAATGGGGTTTAGGTCGGGGGACCGTGGAGGCCAGGCTATAAGGCAGGCGTCACCCCGGCCGCAACGACCAATCCATCTTTCAGGGTATCTTTGATTGAAATAGTTTCTTACGTCCAAGGCAAAATGGCATGGTGCACCATCACACTGCAGTACTATGCTTCTGCGTGTCTCCAAGTCCTCATCTTCTAACAGCAGGGGCAGATCGACGCGTAAAAAATTTAAAAAGTGATTGCCGCCCAAGCAGTCTGGTAGCTGAAAGGGCCCGATTAGCTGACCGTTAGGTATGCCAGACCAAAGGTTAACACTAAAGTGTTCTTGGAATGTCGATTCCTTTTTTAAATTTGGATTTTCTATTGCCCATGAGTGAGAATTGTGCATATTAAAAATCCCATTGCGTCTAAAGTGGGATTCATCCGTCCACAAGATTTGGTTAAAAAGTTTTCGTTTTCAGCTTGTCTCCTCAGCATTTCCTGACAGAATTCAATTCGCCGATTGTAATCTTCCGGTTTCAACTGTTGCACTTTTCTAATGTGAAACGGATGATATCCTACGCTCTGTAGTGTACGGTGTACCTGAGATTTAGAAAGTCCGGTACGACGTTCCATAACTCTCACACTGGTCAACGGGTCTCTTTCTACTTCTTCAACCACTGCATCTACTACATCAGGATCCGGCATAGTGGCCATACGGCCTGATCTGGTACCCGGTATGTAACCTTCCAAATACGCATTATGTACTCTTAAGATCATGCGATAGTCAGGCAACGTTTCAGGTTGAGGCCCGCCTCTTCGTTCCACATGTTCCCGGTACAGCATTGAAGCTTCCGCCGCATTCCCCCTAGCATAACCGTAATAGTAATTCATTTCTGCGTAGTCACGTGAAGTAAACATGATCACTTACACGCAAACTCAAGTCCAGTTAAATAATGCCAAGTCGTCGATTCCAGGTAATAAAACTAATCCAAATCGTAATGTAAGTCAAAGTCCATATGAATAGCCAAAATGATTAGAGAAACGAACAATTAGCAGTATTAAAACACAATTTTTAAATTATTGAAAAGTACCAACGATGACCAAACAACGTGAAAATTTTCTCATGCGTCAGCCGTCTTTTGTTTTTTGTTCTTTTTCTATTGATGGCCAGTGCGTGATTTAGAACGAAATCTATTAAGAAAGTTAATTAATTTTGCACTTGCCACATTTAGATTTCAATTTTTTGATTGAAGTTTTATGAATAATAAAATGAAATTTTCAGGGTAGCTACCTGATAGATAGAGCAAGTTTTTAAAAGCCAAACGGTATTTTTTTTAATGTGATTTTATCTTTTTAAAGCCCCTTGAAGTTGTGATCATATTGGGTAATTTTATCATTCTTGGCATTTAATTTTTTTTTATTCCATTCAAAGATCTAACGATAGTAAATGTTGCTATACTGAATTGGCCTATCTATCAGCTTAGCTCACAAAAAAAATAAAAATCTCATCGTACTCGGCGATAGGTGAAAAATTAAAAAAAAGTCATAACTCCGAAAATACGAAAAATCGCGGAACATACATGGGGGTGATTTAGATAGCCCTCTAGGTCCTCTACCTCCCAGCTTCAGTATATCACTACTTCTTGGGACACCCTTTATATTTGACAGTTCATTTGCTTGGAAGAGATAAAATGGTCCGGCTCTAGCTGGGTGGAGATACCCAGATGGTTATAGGATTTTTTACCCGACTATGCTACAGAAAAAAGAGGGGTTATGACTTTTCCTCCGCGAATGAAGTTGCGGGCGCCTTCTAGTTTGACATATTATTTGTCGAGATACATGTTTTCATGCACATAACTATTTTATATACAGTGTTCGAAAAAGGTGCATTTTGATTTAGAGGTACTTCAGGAATATGATGTTACCAATCTTTATGGCATCTGATCTGGGGCATCCTATTATTATTATTGTTTATTATTATTGTTTATTTGTGGGCCTTCTGTATGCCGCCTCGACCAGATTTGATCTATTGTGGCAGCCCTTTATTAGAGTTCACTACTGAGGCCCGTTGAGTCTAGGAATTGCCAAATTCTTTGGGCAGTGAAATGTTGTATCTTTTCCGGGGGCACGACATGTTGCCCTAGGTAGATACTTCTTTTCCTCATGAGTGGTCCACAGGAGCAGAGGATATGCTTTGCAGTCTCCTCTGTCTCTTGGCAGAATCTGCATACTGCGTCCTGTTTCATACCCATTTGAAACAGGTGCTTATTTAGTTTGCAGTGACCTGTCAGGATTCTTGTTATTGCGCAGGTTTTTGGTCTTTTGAGCTGTAGTATCTCTTTCGATAACTTTTGCTTGAATCCCTTAATTAAGGTTTTCGAGTGATTTTGTCCTTTTACGAACCTCCATTCCTCGATTGCCTTAGATCTATATAAGTCGTTGAGCAGAACGTATGCCTTTCGTTTTGTGATCCCACAAAAGGGTTCTGGGCCGACTTGGGGCAAGTCCGCGCCCTTATTGGCGAGTATGTCTGCTCGTTCGTTTCCGTCACTGTCGGAGTGTCCTGGTACCCATCTAAGTATAACTTTATTGGAATTAGCCAGGGCATTTAGGTTATTTTTGTAGGTTCGCACTAGCCTCGAGTTAGTCTCTAGGGATTCTAGTGCAAACAGGGCAGCTTGACTGTTCGAGTTGATGTAAATGTGATGGTGTCTTAGGTTCTTGTCAAGGTTTATCTCCGCGCATTTATTTATGGCAAAGACTTCCGCTTGAAAGATTGAGGCCTCTGTACCCATGCTGACGCTGACATTGAGTTTTGGTCTCTGTCCATAGACACCGCATCCCACATCTTTTCCTTTCTTGGATCCATCCGTATACCAGATGTGACTCCGCTCTGTAAAAGACATTTGATTGTTTTGCCATTTGTCTCTAGGGGGTATTTCCACTGGGGCATCCTAACTAGAATTTTGATTTTGATTATACAAAAAATCTGTATGAGTTCGGGATGTCGGGCATATCTACTTTTAAATCTTTTAACCTACTCCAAAAAAGGCGGAAGGTTTTCAATTCGTCGTAATGCTTCTTGATTTTATTTTATGTACGAGTATCTGTTCCCTGATCATTTGAAAACGGCTTTGATCAAAAAGAAAAAGTGGTATCTTCAAACTACTTAGTCTAATATAATTTTGGTAAAGATCTGATGAAAATTCAATTTAAATAATACGACAATGCTGCCAACAAAATTACTCTTTATTGCATCTGACCATCTACTAGGTATGCGTTTTCATAGTCGCCGTCATGTTGATACTATAAAACGACAGCGCTAGAAGACAATCACAGGCAGTTGTTATGAAATTGGCAAATCACAATTATTTGTTTCGGGTAATAGAGAGTAGACTAATATTTTGGCCAACTCTTATTGGTCACACAACGCGCATGCGGATTTAGAATATTTACCTCGTTTTGTACTGCAATTTTGTATGAAGCTCGCGTTCTATGTTTTTTTCGTTCACTGGTTAAAAGAGTGTTACTTTTGTAGTAATTTCACATACGACTTTAAAAATTATCATTGTTACTTTCCAACATGTAATGTGTCTGTTATAATATTATTACGTTTTGATTATCCAGCCTAAAGCGACGCAGACGTTCCTGCATCCCGAGCGTTTGTTGAAGATGTACAAGCGCCTGCAGCAACTGCTGATCTGCGTGGAACTGAGCACGGTGGTGGTCTACTTCACCACCAGCACGGTCTCCGCCGAAGGCTGCGCGGCCATGCGGGACGCTGTAGAGCGGCTCGCCACTAACACCGCCAAGCAGCAGGTGCTGGTGTTCAGGTAATGTATGAACATGAACAAGCGCCTGCGGCAGCACGGTCTCCGCCGAGGGCTGCGCCACCATGCGGGACGCTGTAGAGCGGCTCGCCACCAACACCGCCAAGCAGCAGGTGCTGGTGTTCAGGTAATGTATGAACATGAACAAGCGCCTGCGGCAGCACGGTCTCCGCCGAGGGCTGCGCCGCCATGCGGGACGCTGTAGAGCGGCTCGCCACCAACACCGCCAAGCAGCAGGTGCTGGTGTTCAGGTAATGTATGAACATGAACAAGCGCCTGCGGCAGCACGGTCTCCGCCGAGGGCTGCGCCGCCATGCGGGACGCTGTAGAGCGGCTCGCCACCAACACCGCCAAGCAGCAGGTGCTGGTTTTCAGGTAATGTATGATCATGAACAAGCGCCTGCGGCAGCACGATCTCCGCCGAGGGCTGCGCCGCCATGCGGGACGCTGTAGAGCGGCTCGCCACCAACACCGCCAAGCAGCAGGTGCTGGTGTTCAGGTAATGTATGATCATGAACAAGCGCCTGCGGCAGCACGATCTCCGCCGAGGGCTGCGCCGCCATGCGGGACGCTGTAGAGCGGCTCGCCACCAACACCGCCAAGCAGCAGGTGCTGGTGTTCAGGTAATGTATGATCATGAACAAGCGCCTGCGGCAGCTCGATCTCCGCCGAGGGCTGCGCCGCCATGCGGGACGCTGTAGAGTGGCTCGCCACCAACACCGCCAAGCAGCAGGTGCTGGTGTTAGGTAATGTATGAACATGAACAAGCGCCTGCGGCAGCACGGTCTCCGCCGAGGGCTGCGCCGCCATGCGGGACGCTGTAGAGTGGCTCGCCACCAACACCGCCAAGCAGCAGGTGCTGGTGTTAGGTAATGTATGAACATGAACAAGCGCCTGCGGCAGCACGGTCTCCGCCGAGGGCTGCGCCGCCATGCGGGACGCTGTAGAGTGGCTCGCCACCAACACCGCCAAGCAGCAGGTGCTGGTGTTAGGTAATGTATGAACATGAACAAGCGCCTGCGGCAGCGCGGTCTCCGCCGAGGGCTGCGCCGCCATGCGGGACGCTGTAGAGCGGCTCGTCACCAACACCGCCAAGCAGCAGGTGCTGGTGTTCAGGTAATGTATGAACATGAACAAGCGCCTGCGGCAGCACGGTCTCCGCCGAGGGCTGCGCCGCCATGCGGGACGCTGTAGAGCGGCTCGCCACCAACACCGCCAAGCAGCAGGTGCTGGTGTTCAGGTAATGTATGATCATGAACAAGCGCCTGCGGCAGCACGATCTCCGCCGAGGGCTGCGCCGCCATGCGGGACGCTGTAGAGCGGCTCGCCACCAACACCGCCAAGCAGCAGGTGCTGGTGTTCAGGTAATGTATGAACATGAACAAGCGCTTGCGGCAGCACGGCCTCCGCCGAGGGCTTTCGAGTAGCTCGCTACGGACACTACCAAGCTTTGCAAAATACCTGATAGATGTTCGGTGTGATTTATACACCGTGTTTTTTTTTAGTTCTGTTAACTTTAAGGGAAGATTCTGCTGGTCAAATAGAGTTGATTTGTCGAAGAAACTAGTGTTCTAACTCTCACTATTTTTGAGATATTCAATAAATAAATGTATTGGCTGAACCAGTGTAAAAGATCCTTAATAACGGCGTACTATTATTTATCTTTTAAATTTCGGTTGTAAAGAGTTTTCACTTTCAGGTCGTGGTGCCCAATTCGCCCGATGTCTTCTTTCGGCTATACTCGTATGAACACGGATTACGGAACAATGGGGATATGTCAAGGGGGCGTGGTTCGTGTCTTTCCGATATGGTCAAAATTTACATACAGGCGCGGAACGCAGCAAACGCTGACTCAGTCGCTTTCCGATTGCATACATTGAAGGAGCTCGCGTGAAAAATAAAAATGACAGTTTGTTCGGTAAAAGTATGCAAAAACCGAAGTGGAAACGTTAATTTAAATAGAAAGGTATAACATACCACCGGTAAATCCATTTCCAAGCATTGCGTCTATTTATTTTTGATTTTCAAAGTCGAAGCTTCATTTCCGAGTACACACTAAGCGTAGTGCAGGTAGAAATTGTTTATCGAGTATCGATACCTAATTTAACAAACCTTGTGAATTGGTTATAATGATTGAAAATAAAAATAAAAACATTTTTATAGTTATAGAGAAGCACTTTATACATCCCTTTATACTTATTCAAGAATAGTTCATTTATAGGCAGTGAAACTAATGAATTTATTGAAGTACGAACATCTAATCTGAATGAATGCAGTTCAACGTTCGTTTTTAGTCCTGTAATGAAACTATATATGTACTAGCTTCTGGCCGCGACTACGTCTGCGTGAAATTAGTAATTTGGGTTCCTTAATTTTTATCCAATCTGCTTTTTACACCTTTTATTGGATAAATTTGGGAATAAAAAACTTCTCTTTATATCTTTCCCCACAACTCAAACTATCTCCATACTAAATTTCATGTTAATCGGTTCAGCGAATATTGATTCCTCATACAAACTTGAACCCTCTTGTCATCCCCTTAAAGGATGATTTCAGGGATAAAAATTCATAAATCTCTATCAAAATTTCATCTAAATCAGTTGAGCACTTTAATTATGAAGAGGTAACAGACAGACGGATAGACACACTTTCGCATTCATAATATTTTACTAATTTAAATGTTAAGCATATTACCAAGATTTCCATTTCCTGACTTAAAAAAATATATGCTCTCGATACAAAGTTTCATCCCTTTTTTCGTCCCTAAAAGGCATGAAATTTGGCATAAATAGGCTTGTATTCTAAAAAATATAATTAGTCCGTCAGTAAGATTATCAGAAATATTGGACACGTATATTTTCTTTTGTCAATTAAACAAAAAAATATGAAGATATAGACCGTCCAAGATTTCCCGTGACGTCACGCCGTGCGACCGTTTTTCGCACGGAGTGATGTCATGCGCCCCCACTCCCAAACTTTGACGCGCTTTATCTTTGTCTTTTTTGTTTGATTATAAAACAAATACGTGTCCAACATTTTTTGATAATCTAACTGATGGACTAATGAGAATAATATTTTTGTTACCCGGGAAACTATCCTATTGTAGCCTATGTCCTATTCTCATGTATGAGGTACATAACTGGATAGTTTTATAAAAAAAACATTTTTGTGATTAAGTGGAACGTACACCCATCCATCGAAACTTTCACGTTTATAATATTTCTATCAGGATTGTTAGGATTAGGATAATATGTAGAAATGTTAACTATTAGAGATTCCTTAAAGGGATAAGTTTGCCTTGTTAGGTAAGATCTTAATGTTTGTCAGTTGTGTTTGTGTTATACATGTTTGTTAGTAATATTACTATTTATTCGTCTATATCAGTGTATTTGTTTGTTCGTCTTCGTCCGTATGCACACTGTTGCAGTGTTTATTTAAAGGCCGTAACGATTTTTAAGGAAGTTCACTTTCTTATTATTTATCTACTAATAAAAAAGTGAACTTTTAATTAACTCGCTGTGAGAAATGTCATTATTTTATAATTATATATATTATTTGTATAATCATTATATTTTTAGTTTCCGTCCTATAGCCAAAATAAAAGAACAATGGACAACAGCTACAGGAAGGTCGAATGATTGGTTTCCAACCAAAACTAGTACAATTTGTTCGGAGGACTTTAAAGAAACCAATTCTCAAACGACAAAATAATCTCGAATGTTTCAGTTTTTCTGGGGGTTGTCGAATCAATAAATACACTCTGAATCTAAGCAAGGATAGTCGAAAATAATATAATGTATAAAAGTTCAATTTTCAGTCATCACGATTTTACTTTCCGGCCTCTTACACCTTTTTAGTCACGCAAGCTTCTAGTGTTATCGATAATTCTTGAAACAGTAATGGTCACATCCCTCAGCGAGTACCTCTAGAAGATTCGACATGCTTGTAAAGTAATGTTAATAGAATTGAAACCTTAAATACACTTGAATAAGGTTCTATAGTACTATTGATTTAAGCGCCATCGAGCGTTGAGTAGCCCTTTATGGTAAAACGTCGAAATAGCACCATTTGGCGGCAAGTTGCGGAATTACAACGAAAAAAAAAAATCTTTAAGCATATACAAACCTTATCAAACAATGTTAAAGTTTAATATTGTATTTAATGTTAAATTACGTTATGTTCTTTTGAATTTGGGAATTGTGACCAATTACGATCAACTTGTCTTTGTAGAAGTGTATAAAGTGTCAGTGTAAAAGTAACGCATTCTTAAAATAGGCGACACGCGGACTATTTCGCAGCTATAACATATCCCTTTTATTCCTTAATCCGTGCGTATGAACGAGTATAGCCGAAAGACGACGTCTGTCCGGATTGGTTCCGCCTTTTCCCGAACTGTCTGTTGTCTGAAACGACCAATTAAATTCCAATCAAGGACGTGTTGCCATAGTCATGTTATAACAATCATCGCTCGGTTACAGTCGCTAGCTCTGTTATTGGCCGACAGCACCCGAATGTTTTGGAAACTTGAATGTCAACTTCAAGTTACTTACAGGAATAGGAAATTATTAGAAATTACTTTCAAATAATTATCTCACTTTCCACTAATATATCAGAGAAAGATAAAAGTAAAAAAAAAAAACACAAAGAAAAAAGAAAAATCGAATAAGTAAGTTATTGGGTTTTGAACCTAGGACCCCACACTCCATAAGTAAACTATCTACCACTGAGCTATGTGTTGACATGTGCTGTCATGGATGAAATTTAAAGTTTGTCATACTAGACACTAACTTTTGTGTTTTTCTAAGGGACCTTTTACACTTTAACATTGATTTATTATGTATAAAAACAAAAAAAAAATATTTTTTTCGAATTTAACAAAAAGCAATATACCAGGTAACTCCTATTAATGTACCGAGCAACGTGTCGAATTTAACGGAAATAAAAAAAAACACGGTGTATAGGAAACGAGAAGATGCCCTTCCGCAACTTCGTTCGCGCAGGAGTAAAATTCATAACCCTTCGCTTTTTTCTTTAGCAAAAAGTATCCTATAACCATATGTGGATACCCAGCTATCCATGTTCCAAAAATAGTTGAAATCCGTTTAGCCGATTTGGCGTGATGAAGCCATAACGACATACGAACATGCAAAAAAAAAACGATTCAGTTTTCTTTTTTTAATATCTTCTATGTACAGACATTTCATTTTTACAACTGTATAAGAGTATAGATAATGGACCTAGGTCAGATTTATAGCATTTTTGAAGTTTTGAAGTTTTATTTCTATTTATGACTTATTCAACCCTTAATAAACGTTTTTATTTTGACAGCATGGGTCGAGTAACAGTAAGCTCAAGCTCCGTGATGAAACATATCTGGACGGATATCCGCCATGATGGTCCTACGTTTATTACAAAGCCTCAACCGGCAGCAAACCGTAAGTATTACTGTAAATTGAATTTACAAATCAAACTATTTAGAATTTTGATGTTGTGTTAGGATGTATTCGGGTTATTAAGATAATAAACTTACTAAAAATAGTACTTTCACGAAAATCATGATATTCTTACTATTTATCTTCGCAATATTTTTGAGTGAATTTCTCCACTTAATAGGTACTATATTTATAAATACAAATATCTATTCAATGAACAAAGTTTAGCTGACGGCAAAAAACCGGTTAAAAGCAAAAATGCAGAGCTCTTTAACAAATGTGTCAATATTCTTAGACTTGCTGACTGGTCACTTTAGCTTAGTTGGAAATAGAGCGGGCGCCCCGGTTTGGCACAAAGCACTGGTTGAAGTACCGATAAAAATAATAATTGAGATCTTTATAAATTATAAACAAACAGTAAATTTCAGAGGAACCCTTGGAGTCGTTCCCTTGGAAGCTGGGACTCGATGACGTGACTTGCTTCATACTTGAGGGTCCTGATCATCACCAAGCAAGCTGCACAGACACCGGCCGCGTAAAAGGCGGTCTGCGGTCCAACCTTAAGTCCCCCGCCGTCACCACGCGCTTAGTGCTTGAAGCGGTCACGACTACCGTCACGTTGTCTATTGTTACCAAATACATGCAAATCCGATCGTGGAAAATGTCACCGGATCAACAAAAATCCACAGTAACCGAGCCATCCCGTGAAGAAATGGTAATTATATTTATTTTTTTCAAAAATCATTCATAAATTACCCCCTGCATACTGTAATAAAATTATAAGGTCCGGTATCCTAACCAGGTTTATGATTTTAAGGAAATATATGGCTACAGGATTCTTGTTTTACGTGGGCTGCTAGTTATGTATCGCGAATAGGAAAAATAAACAGACGTATATGACTAATGATGGTTTCATTGTTTATCAAAATATTGTCCGTGATGATCGATGCATTTTTGCATACGTTGAAACCAATTTTTAACGCACTTTTTCCACTCTGACTGAGGCATCCCCACAATGAGCGGTTTGAACGCGTCGACGTCATCTTCACTGGTCGAAAACGGTTGACCACATAATTTATTCTTTACATTTGGTGATAAAGCTGTACGTACGGTGGGTGATCTGTTAGCTCTATATTTTAACCTTCCAAAAATCGTATGACAGCTGGCATTGTCATGGTGAAGAATAATTCTTCGTCGCTGGTTGTTTTTACGTATTTCTTTAAACACTTCCGGCAAATAAACGGTCCTGTAGCACTCCGAGTTAACTGTTTTATGATTCTCCAGTAGCACTGTAGCCACATTGCCATTAATACCAAAAAAACCAGGCACCATTTGCATCAACGTGCTTTTTGAACGAGTTACTTTCGTAGGGTTTGTCTCATTTTGAAATACCCGAGCTGTTGATTGTTGTTTAGTTTCGGGGTTATACGCATACAGCCAGGATTTATCACCTGTGTAGATATTACAAATAGCTTTTAAGTCACTATCACTACGGTTATATGTTTTCAACATTTTCTTGCACCATTCGTCGTGAGCCTCAATTTGATCCTTACTTAAGTATAGTAGAATAAGCTGTGAGGGATCCAACGCGTACGCTTACACCTAAATGTTCATATAATATCTTAAAATTGCTCGTCATACATATGCTCAAAGTCGCGTCTATCTTGATACATGACGGTCATGCACTATAAGTTTTCGCACAGCTTCTATATTTTGTGGATCAACGACCGATTTTGGGCGACCTTCCTAAACTTTGACCGTGAGCATACTATGTCCACGATTGAACTTACTAAGCCAATGATGCACAGTGTTTTTCGATGGAGCTTCATCCCCAAAAGTCGAAGTTAATTGATCTATGCACTGTTGTTGCGTTAAACCATGCCGAAAATTTTAATAAATCATAGCACGAATATTTTCGCAGAAGTGACTTCTATTCTTGCAGCGAGATGACATTTTAAACCCACCAAAATCAAATACCTAACGTACGTAATAAAAAAGAAATGCGCCCAGTATTAAGAAACAGGTCAGATATAGCGTTTAAAAAGTTGAAATTCCGGATTCCGGTTACATAAGTAGCAGCCGTCGTAATTCTAAAGCAGAAATAGGGTTACAAAATTCGTCTATCACATATCGAAAGTTTACTTTTACGCGATGACAAAGTCGCTTTCTTAAAGCCTGACAAGTTCCTATCTAGCCCTGATGTAGTGTCGCTACAAACAGCTTAAATATGGCAATAATACGTGTACGTCATCAATAGTCGGGACAGTGTGTATTGGCATCGTGCAAAACCGAGTGAGATATACAATTATGTACTTGTAGATTGTGATGTTTTCAGATAATCGAAAGAGCATGTCTAGTTGATAATTAAATATTAATAATTACCTATCCGTCAAAATCCGATTCTAAATATTCGACATCCATATAATTATCAGATTCTGGCTCCGATGTATCTTCACTTTCGTCAGTTGATGAGTCACTTTCAGGAGCACAAACCTCGATTATAAATCTTTCAGTCTGTGATTCGATTATAGGAGCTTGTGTCCTATATCCTTCTTCTATTTTTTTTACGTGGTCGCAGCATTTCATCCAAATTTCTGTAGTCACTTCCTAAATAATTGTAGCACTACAGACGCCTTGAATGAGAAAAAATAAACGAACAATACATATATAGTGCCAAGTTAAGCAGTTCATTACAAACGCACTATGTATATATACCTGTCATGTCAACAACTAATTTCAAAACATTGTTTATTGAAATGCTGCTGAATCCTACGTCCTCTTTCTGCCGCAACCATTTGAATGTATTTAAAATTATTATTTTTGTATCCGTGTGAGCTTTTTTTGACATTTTGATTGCAAAATCGATTATTAATTATTTTATTATTTTCGTTTTGTTTACATCGGTGACATTCAATGACTTCCAACGTCTGGTGAAAAAAAAATCATTGGCATTAAAATAAATTAGTTTCACTGAAAATCCGCAACAAAGCGAGGGCTAAATAGGAAGTTGTCAGGCTTTACATGCCTGCATTTTTATCTCACAAATTTTAATTCTGTCTTTGTTTTCAGAGATTGAAATATTTTACATCTGGAATAGATTTTAAACCATCGACTTTAAAGGAATTCGTTCGCGGTCCATCCAGGTATACGTTGATTATTGTGCATATATCTTATAACTTGATAAAATATGTTTACTTGTCTTAATATAATAATCCTTTTTTTATAATTTCAGACGCCAGCGAACTCAAAGTCCAGAGGTAAAACGATTTGAATGTATATGAGGCATGCTATTTATACAGATATTTAGTCGATCTGTAAAAATTAATATTTAATTGCAGAAAGCTCCAAAGCCGAATGTTGTTCGAGAACCGCAGGAGAAGACCACGAAGGGGCCGGCGGTGTCCATAGGCGTTCACTTGCACGCCGACACACCGCCCATCACAGTTAGATTAGAAAAGGATCAGGTGACAACTTCCTTACTCTGCTATTTAAACAGGGGCACACTCGCTCCGGTTCACCTGCTCGTCTAATCTACCTATAATGCTCTGTATCTTTGAACCGTATTTAATAATATTATTATATCCAGGTAAACATCGTTGCTGCTGCTGTGCATTGTTTGAAACATCTGCACATGATATTGAATCGTACTACTGCCACAACGTCTCGTCAAACGTTCTCTCAATTGGGTGGATCTCATAGGTCACTAATAAGGTAAGGACATTGAAAACAAGCTCCAAAGAGCGAGCACACCGCTGCTTAAAATATGAAGCACCGTTAACGAGTATCACGTCAATGAGTTAACTTTTAGTATAATTATCAATATCTTGAGAACGAAAGTTCCTCTATCCAAAATTAAGTATCGTTCAAATAGTGTCAAAAATTAAATTTTGATGCTAATTTTATTTTGCATCTTGTCACTGTGATTCTCGCGGTACAGATCTTTTCAGACTTTTTTACTGATTGATTAATAATGATTTTTCAGATCAGTTTCAGAGCTGAACGAGCAGAATACTCCGTCGGACGACAATCTGAGTGAAAGTTATTCCGAGCTAGTTCCTATATTTGAAGCTCGCGCGATTCCCGAGGGTTCGTCAACAAACTTCCCTTAATTAAAATCATATCAATATAGTGCTTAACGAGTAATAGACTTTTCCGCTGTTAGCATCATTAATACGTTCAATAGGCAGCTAATATTGCTGCTGGATGGACATTGCGTAATAAGTTCTAATAAAAATTAAATCCATTAATGTCGTAAAGTGCTACTTGTGGAAACAGAAGGATTCCGAATAGAAAGGGAAATTTGTGATTGAAACTTATGTTTATTATATTTTTCAGTAAAACTGAAAACATTCTTCTGGTTTCAATGGGTCGTCGGGCGCGCAACTTTGGTCATAGCCACGCAACATTCGAAGCTAGCCATGGAGGTTGACGACATTATATCTACAGTGGACATACAGGAACATTACAATCAGCTCAAAGTGAAAGTCGCCTCTGCCTCGGTTCGTCATCACAAAAAGTAAGTAGTAATACCGGGGGCAAGAATGCTTTACATTATTGAGAGGTTAATGGCATATGATCAGCATATTTTATGGTAAGTCGATCTTTGCAGCCACATACATTGGCCGATTTGACTCTAAATTTAGAACGCTTATGAAGATTAGATTACAATAGTAATGTTATCAAAGAAAGATCACGTATTTAAAATTACTTTATTCACGCTCTATATCCGTGTCTTACCTCAGGTTAATTGTTTCTTATAAATATGATTCTGATATTTTTAATATAAGTAATGTGCGACTCGAACATATGATTTGCTCACATATGATTGATTGCTAAAAGTCATTTTGATGACCAGTGATGGTCATCAAATCGGAGTACTGCTTGTGAAGCAGTAAATTTTTTGTTAAATCCGTGGAGCTTAGCCTCGAACGCTCAACTGATCCGCACGAACAGGTCATTGTTGCCAAATATCTTGAATAATATATACTCTACTTCAACGATGCGTTGAATCGTTCTGCAATCTTAATATGATTCTAAATATTAGTATTTTAATTGCTTAGGAGTGCCAATGGCGACTGGGAAGCCGGTGTGCTGGGTGGACGAGTACTGGAGGCACGCGAGCCCATCGATTTGAAAGAGGAGAATCACTTTCTCTCAGTCACCATCACGCAAGCACAGTAAGATTCTTCGTGGTTTCACTATTATAAGAAACTAATCTGATTAATTATTGGGGTTGATTATACATTTCTATGAATAGTAGACAACCGGGTACTGTAGTCAGGAGTTAAGGAACTCTAGTCCCGTCAATCTATCAACAATGCAAGGAGGTTGAAAATTTATTAGATATCTGTAAAAGTTATCTGAACTGGTTTAATTCGCCATTTGAGTTCAAGTGAACTTAGCGAATCAAAATGGCGAGCTGCGGCCGGTCATTGTCTATGCGTGCGCAAGAGCGATGAGACAAAAGCTAAGTTGCCAATCGGCCCAACATTAATAATAGAATAAACTGAATAATTAATATAATTCAATACATATAATGTGACTGTTCAGATAAATTAATAATTTATTGAAATTTATTGTCTAATAAGCACTACGTCATATTTCTTAAAATAACGTTTCTCAAGTTTCTCTAAAAACAGCCGCCCATCGATATGCAAAAATATCGCATTCAGGTGCTGACGCGAGGATCGCGTTGAAATGCAGCAGAGCGCGGATAAGCGGAGAATTACGATGACACCGTACGTGCTGTTGGCACTGCCAGCAAGGGGCAATGGCGTGGTCGGAGGTTCAGCTTAGATTTGGATAGGGAAGGAATCTTAAGGCGAAAAGTTGACATACCGGGCAGTTCGAATCTCGCCTTAATATCCTGCTCACAAAAGTCAAAACCCCAAAATTACGCCTCACTTCTGAGAAATGAGAAATTTGTAAGGGTACAAGAAGGGATAATATCCATTTTTATAATAAAATCTAAGGAACGCCTTTTGGATTTTCTCCAACAGCAAAACGTAAGAGGCCTCGTGAGCGTTCCATACTACAGAGGCAGCCTCAAGTTTGCTCCAGACTAGACCGTAGTAACAAGCTTAATAGCTAAAGGGTTGAAGAAATCACGGCTATTACGGATAACAAATCTCAATCTTCGATAGCATTCAACCGCTAGCGCTTTCATATGCTCATGCAAATTGAGATTTGCGTCGAAAACAACAAGATCCCTCATGGATTTGACCCGCTCTATGAGCTTATTGCCTATCCGATATGTTGTGATCAGGGGAGTTTTAGAGCGACTAAAAGTCGTTATAAAGCTCTTGCTAGCATTGAAAAGTAGCCTATTATCAATACTCCATTGGAATACTTAATCGATGTCCCTTTAAAGGGTTTCACAATCTGCTGATTGCTGCATACCGTAAATAAGTTTAAGGTCGTCGGTGTATAGCAGGCACTTGACGCATTTTGGAACCGAGGCCAAGTCGTTCACCAAAATAGCGAACAACATCGGGCCAAGAATGAAACCCTGGCTGACTCCAGAACGGGTATGGTATGGTTTAGATACGTAACATCCGTGTTGAACATATTGCTGCCTGTCGGGAAGATAACTGGCAAACAAACGGATCAGCTTAGAAACAAAACCAATGTTACATCATTTGCTCAGTAGCAAGCCATTGTTAAGGCGATCAAAAGCTTTCTGAAAGTCATAATATAAAACGTCAACCTGTATACCCTTATCTAGGCGTTCTGAAGCGGAGTCAACCAGGGTTAAAAGATTAGTTTCAACTGACGCCGTGGTACTGGTCTGTATATTACTGACATAATTGTCATATGCGATCGAAGTTTCTAGCTAACCTGGTGGATCAAAAAGTACCTGTGTTAGAAATGAAGACGCATATATTTAAAAAAAAAATGCGTTCCAAGCGCAGAAAAGATGTGTCAGATCTCTATGTGGCATTCACTACCTAGAATCTTGTAAGCCTTATTTTCAAAAATTACGGATATTGACTCTCCCTTGCCTGTATATTCATGAAGTGGTAATTTTTGTAAAATGTAACTTGCATCTATTTCAAAATTTTAGAAGTAATCGTAACAGAAACCAAATAGCGGCAATATCATCTAGAACGGCTTTATTACGGAAAAGCATACTTGGGATGGCTCGTAGAATGTATAATAAAGTTCCGAAAAACATAATAAATATCCCCAATATGTCAGATTTTAAAAAGGCGTTAAATCACTTTCTAGTAACAAAGCTTATTATAGTGTTAACGAATATCTAACAGACTTCAATTAATGGGACCTGTAGATTTGCATGTTACACCCCATTAATTGCGATTAAAATTTGTATGCCTCGCGGCGCAGCACAGTGATACTCCTACCTATATATTAAGACCTTATGTATTCTGTACTGTACCTAAACCTGTGTTGAACAAATTAATAATTTGAATTTGAATTTGAAAAGTTTTACTTTATTTTTCAATATAATCTCCTTCTAGGTCCTTACACTTTTCCCAGCGTTTCGGCCACTTCTTTAACCCTTCCAAAAAGTAGGATTTGTCAAACTCTTCAAAATACGCTTCTGTCTCAGCTATAACCTCCTCATTTCACCTGAATATCTTTCTCCCTAGCCATGTTTTCATATTGGGGAACAGTAAAAAGGCACTGGGAGCCAGATCCGGTGAGTAAGGCGCGTGCGACAGCGATTCGTAACGTAGTTGGGTTAATTTGGCAGGGACCATTTTGGATGAACGTGCTGGTGCGTTGTCATGATGGAACAACACTTTCTTTTGTGCCAAATGGGGCCGTGTCTCCTTTATTTTTTTTATCAAACCGGTCCAATAACTCACTATAGTACGGCCCTATGATAGTTTTCCCTTTTTGTAAGAAATCTATACGGATTATTTCCTTACTATCCCAAAAACTCGTGGCCATGACTTTTCCGGCTGATGGGACCGTTTTCGCCTTCTTTGGGACAGATTCGTCAGATAAAATCCATTGTTTAGACTGCCGATTGGTCTCAGGTGTATAATAATGGATCCAGGTTTCATCAACAGTAACGACACGACGGAAAAACTCTTCCTGATTTCGCTCAAACGAGCCCAAAGACTCCTTCGACGTTGACAGCCGTAACCGCTTATTTTCATCCGTGAGCAATCACGGCACCCATCGGGCGGACACTTTTTTCATATCTAATTTATCGTGTATTATATTAATTGCTGTTCCGTACGACACCCCTACAGCCTCTGCTAATTCACGCACTTTGGTACGTCGATCGGTGACCAGTATGTTTTTTACCTTTTGCACGATTTCTTCGGTATCAACGTCTGCCGGGCGCCCTGGGCGGTTTTCGTCGAAAACAGATATACGACCTCGTTTAAATTCATTAAACCAATATCTCACGGTTGTCATAGATAGCGAAAGACCTCCGTAGACAGCATCTAACATAAGTTTTATTTGTTCACATGTTTTTCCATTCAAAAATAAGAAGCGAATTACGGAACGATATTGCTCTTTCTCCATTTTCTACGAAAAACAAAACAAGTCTTACAAAATTTGCTGCCAGAAAAAACAGAACCATAGACAATAGACAGTTTTCATTTTTTTATTTGATAAGGTCAATACTACACGACGGTAATGGTAACTTTCCTAAGCAACAACTTTCCACCCAGGTAATTTCAGCACGCAGCCTGTAAAAGTTTGCATATATGTATATCCTTGTTCCCCGTCCGTTTCTACTCACGGTGAAGATCAGCTTTTCGTTTTATTCTCTTAATTAAGTCACCAGTAAACTCGACCGGGTAGAGTCTGCCGGGTTTACTAGACCTAATCTTCCTGGGAATACAAGCATCAAACGTTTCATACATGGCATTTCATTCATAGAAGAGCTTTGTGGCAACATTAACCTTGTTAGTCTCAAGGACTTCATCCCAGGATAATTCCGAGACCAGATAGTACACTAGCTCGCTATCACCCTTAGAGAAATCCCAATCGGAAGACCCCCTGTCTTTATTACTAGGATCGACCTTACCAAGACCACTTATAGCATTCACAAGCGGGATGGAGATATCAAGCGGAGAATGATACGCGTCGGGGGTATTATGTATTGAAAAAATCACGCGTGTTTAATGGAGTGGATTACACCCCTAAAACGGTGTAATAAGACTCACTTTACGACCAAGTGTGTTGAACTTTTTTTGAAAAAAAAAAAAAAAACTTACATGTATAAAATAAAGTAATTTCGATTTTTCAATTTAACATTGATTTAAACTAACACGATTTTAAGTAATAATAAAAAACAACGGGTTGCACTCCGGGATAGCCGGCAGAAGTGAAAACTTGAATATTAACGTTGTGCATTTATTATAAGCGTTGTCAATGACATTGTAACAGTTTTTCGATCAGGTCACGTGTCCGTCTTACGAATTTTCAATTTGTTGGTAACCTTTCTCAATGCAAAATGAATGTATGTATGTAATGTATGAGACATCTATGGAAATTCAATTATAATTTATGGCCTATTAGTTTTCATATGCTTTTACAGGATCTCAAATTTGCCGGATAGTTGGAAGGAAGAGCTGCATCCTAAATTACTGAACCAAAAAGAGGTAAAAAGTATTTATATCTTTACGATTCAATGGAACATTATATGAATGATCGAACGTTTGTTAAGTACGACTTTTATTTTTTATTTTCAGAACGGAGACAGCATGTGGGAAATATACGCCACGCTTGCGCCATTAGAAGTTGTTTTGCAGCCTTCTCTCACTGAAAATATTCGGTCATTAGCTCGTGAGATGGCGCCACCTTCGTTTTGCCCTCTGCTGTCTGAAAATGAACAAAGGTACAAAATTATTTGCCAGAAACAAAGACATATATTTTGATGAGTTGAAGCTTATCCTTTTTCTATTTTCAGGGTCAGCAGAGCATGGCAATGGCCGTTCTGTTACATCTCGGCAGGCGGCCTTCGACTATTAATTAACACTGACCTACAAGAAAAGGATAGCGACGATACGTTTCTTTTACTCGTGTGTCTCATTTTTTAAGTTTTTTTTAAAATATGAACTCATTAACTTGAAGGTGTACTGAAAAATTAACCTGTAAATTTAAAATGCAATAATCGAAGCAATATATAGCGGGCTATGTTTTCTAATGTGATAAAAATAACCACTAGCATTATATTTAGATTATTTCAGGGTCTTTTTCGCCACAATACTTTCTGTCGTGATGGTACATCTAATCCGAACCCCCCAGCTTTCACATGTTTTATTTTCCTGGATGCTGCATTTCACTTCTTGCGGAAGCCGTTCATGTTTTTACCAGCTTTACTTGTCTTCCTTTAGATACCCTTGATTTAGGCCATAAAGCTTGATTAGTTCTTCGGGTACAAAATCTTTGTCGTTGTATTTAAGGAGTTTTAAAGTGTCCTTGTGTAGTGAGCTGGAGCCAGATCAGACCAGAACAACGTAGAGACGTCGTGATTCCTGGCAGAAGCAGCTTCTTTAAGCACTCATTAATAGAAATATCACGGTTAACTGTACCTATTGTAAAAAATAGAACATATTTCGCTACATTCGCAGATGGTTTTGCACACAAGGATTTTCCTAGCAAATTTTCGGGCGCAAACGGTGGTTTCCGTGTCTGGAATGGATCATCTTTACTCTCTCTGTAACATACCGAACTAGGAAGTGTAGTAAAATCTGCTTTATTGTACGTTTCGTCGTCAATGATCAAATGCGGCCTTTTTATTACAGAACACTGCGAATCAGTAACTTTAATGCTAAATTTCTAACTTACTTACTTTCTCTAGTGTTTGACATACTATCCCTTGTCCATAGCTCGTTACGCCCAAGATGCATTTGTCCCGATCTTTTTTGCAATATCTCTGACCGACGTAGTTGATAATCTTATTGACAAATCTTTGGTGATTTTGACCTCGAGGTCTTCCGCTTTGAGGTTAGATGCTAAAATAATGTTAAAATATGTGCCTTAAAAAGTAAAAAAAAATAATACTCAATAACTAACTTAATGTTAAAATATGAAACCCGCAGAGTTTCAAGGTAGTTTCTAGTTCTTTGCGATCAAACTTGGAACAACCATTTACAGGCGTTTACTTCTATTCGTCGTATCGGCTTAGTTGGACTTATTGCCCTAGTAGTTACAACACGACCGATAATTTAATAATGAGAATACTTATTTTGGAAAGAAAGCGGTATTCATCTTGTTTGGAGTTTAAAATTTACAGTTCTTTTCGTTACAAGCCTTAAATATGATGCGTCTTAATAATTGGGTGAATGAACATTTAAGGTATACGTATTTCTTTTCAACAAGCTTATAAAAACTTATTAGAATACTAGCTGTGCCCGCGGCTCCGCCCGTGTGCAGTTCGGTCTGTGTCAATAAGCGGCTAATTCACCCCTCTCCCATGGAGGCGAAACTTGAAGTAGTCAAGATAAAATATTAAACAATTACCACTAAATAAAACTACACTACAAAATCAATAGTTTTTCGCCCTTATTCAAATTTTTGACGTCATTTAAAAGACAGAGTATATATTTAGTAGGTGGATACGAGTATCGGACGATACAGTACCACTTTTCTATTTTTCCGTCCTTGAATGTACCCATCCAACCCAGTCAAATCAGTCTAAGCATGAAAAGGTAAGAAATATAGACATAGAAATCCATACTTCCTAGCAAACTTTCGAATTTAGGTCTAAAATTATTTAAAAGTAAGATTAGAGGATGTCCCAGGGAAATAGCCAAAACAGAGATTTGAACAAATCTTTAAGGGATATGACTAAATCACGCAGGATGTTAAAAAGGCGAATCAATTTTATCACTTTCCTGAAACACGCCAGTGAGTTGAGATCGTTTCGTCAACTCACTGACGTGCTTCAGGGATTTTATCAAATCGCTAATCAAATCTGGTGGAATGAAAAAACGAGTTGCCTTTTTTGCAAGATTTCGTCATTTTACTAGACACATTCAGGGATTTGATCAAATTACTGATGTTTTCTATGTAAATGATAAAATAAATTCGCCATTTTAATATTCTGAGCGATTTGGTCATATCCCTTAGAAATTTGGTCATATCTCTTAGAGATTTGTTCAAATCTCTGTTTTGGCCATTTCCCTGCGACATATGCACCAGTAAATATGGAGGTTACCTATAATTATATCCACAGTTGCATACTCCAAATGTAAAGTATATTAACATAACAATGACATTTTACAATATTTCTTTGTACACCACATTGTGAGTCTACCCGGCCGACCACGACGGCACGACTTCTTGCAGCTGGTGACGCGCGAGTTCGCTACGTAGAGTTGCCCGTGCGAGAAGCAGCCCTTGCGCAGATTCAAGCCGGTGGCGCTCAGCGTCTGCCCCTGCAACTTGTTCATGATCATGCCGAAGCAACCACTCACGGGGAACTGTAGGCGCTTGAAGTGGAACGGGAAGTCGCTCGGGATGAGGGGGATGCGCGGGATGAACGTGGCTTCTTTTTCACCGCACTCCATTAGGATTTGCGCCTCGATAAGGTTTCGCTGCAGCTGCACTACTTTTAGCGGGGTTCCGTTGCATAACTTTGGATGTGATACATTCCGAAGTTGCCTTCACCCAAGAAAGTGTTAATGGAATTATATACTGCTGTTGACCTTCGATTTCCGCCAATATCCACGCATTAACCCACGCATTAACGGTCTCTCATAGACCCAAGAGTTCTCACGTCGCGTCACCCGGCTCAGGTCTCCGTATACGCTCCGAATGTGGTCTTCAACGGACTGAACAATCCTGCATAACGTCTCTGGTAATCGAACCAGGCCGTTGGCTTTCGCCAGTCGTCCTTCTCCAACCTGAAGCAGTACCTGGGCGAATTCTTGCACATGTGAGCGTCCTCCTTGTTGATACCACCGAGTCACTTATCTCGTATTTTATTGTATTATTAAATCAATTATTCAATTAAATTTCTTGATATCCGTACCCCCACTTCTAAACTTAGAGTTAATTTGGTAAATTGCTTCCTCCGTGGCTTAATTCTTGCTGTTAATTTAGCTGGGTACTCGATAGTCGTAGGCTCATAGCACATTTTGAGAAAAGTTTGCACCTCCTTCCTAAGTAGCGCCATAAGATTCAGGTGTCTAAACTCAATCAAGTGTAGTGGCTACCTCCCCCCCTTCCTCCCTTTTAGGGATTGAGTTTTTATAGCCTATAACATAGCCGGGGGTTTTTTCGACAGTTTAGTAAAGTTTGCATCAAAATCTGTTCAGCCGTTTTCACGTGATGCGGATACAAATAAACAGATAAACAGACAAAAATTCTAAAAACTGTCTGTTATTCTTAGTATCCCCGGCCACCTTTTTTTCGAATATCTTCCATGGCGCTGGCTTTCGACCCTCTTCAGCTTTATTATATGTATAGATAGATGTGAGATTGATAATTGACTAATTGTATACACATGTTAAAATTAAATAATCAAACCGGAGACAACATCGTCCTTTGCGTTTCCTGATATATTTGTGTAATCGAAGTACATTTTTTTAAATTGTAAATTAGGAAATAAGCTGAATTGTCCGATTTATTCAATATATTAGCCACATCAAAAACTTATTAATTATTCTACCAAAATAAGGTGAGACATGTAAAAAATTTGGGAGTACCTTAAAAGTTGATTCACCCAATTACCACGTATTGGAGTTATAACACTCATGTATGTGTTTAACAAAGCTGTCTGTTTTCAGGTTGGTAGAGTATCTGTCAACCCACACCCTGAAAATCCAATATGCCGGTAAGAATCATTTGCTATTTGTCCATTTAACCAGTAACCGTTCCGGTTCATTTTGATCGACCTGTGACATTACTAAGCGCGGTATTTCTTGAAATATTTTTTTGTGCAAGGAAAAGACAAATGTAAAACATCTCTCTATACATTATTATGTAAGTAAAATTTGCTCTTACACTGTTACAATATGTAAATCCTTTCTTACAATAGTAGTTATTTGCAACCAAAGCAAAGTAAATAATGTTGGGTCAGTTGGATCATCAGTAATCCAATAAATGTGATACTGATGACTGAATTTTGTACAAGATTCGATTGAATTTTCCGACAGAGATATGTTTCATTTCGATAAAACCGTTGTCACGGTCTATTATTTTAAAAGCTATTTAGCCTTTTAGTAGGGTATTAGATAATAGTTTATTCAGACTATAACGTAATACCCATCTTGAACTTAAGTTTTTTTGGCGTCCTTTATGTAGCATAATTTTAATTGTCACGTCGTGAATTCCGTATAACAGACAAGTGCATAACACTGACTTGGCCTAATAATAAATAATATACTACTCAAAAGAAAAAAGGGGCCACTAAGTATTTAGATCGTTACGTGAAATATTACAGTAAACAGTATTATATATTTATTAAAATATCAGATAAACAAGGCTTTTGTTTTTATTTAAACGAATAATCATTTCAGTAATCAGTAGTCAATGGACAACATTTCATTTTTTTAAAGTGACTACAATTGAAGTATGAGGGATAGATATGGTCTCTCTGAACGCATTGACATTATTTTTGGAATTTTGGGATCACTAGTTCAAAAAAAATTGGATATTATTAGCAAATAGTGATCTTTAGGCGGTACAAAGTTAATTTCTTTACTTTATATTTTTTGGCAATTTAAAAAAGTGTTTACGTATCATATGTGCAGTTTACGTTTGTGTTATGACTAATGGCGGGTAATAATAATGACACAATAAAAATGTACTTAACTAGAAAAGTATAACTGTGACTGGTCACGACGGAAGGCTACAAATTCACGTAAATTATGTGAGCAACAAGTGTGATAAAATCACGGTTAAATTGTTATAATGATCTGAATACATTACAGTAAGTAACTTTAACGTGGCAAGTCAGGGTTAATCGCGGGTAACAAAAACACAGTGATTTTTTTAAAAACTGGTACTAGAGTCACTGTGATTGAAATTGAATTGTAACGCTTTTCACGATCCCTAGTTATGATACTTGTCACAATGAGCCCACAGACGCAGAATATTTTTTAATTAATTTTTCCTCGAATTTCGCTTAGACCCTTATAGAATGAGGTAGTTTATAAGTGGATAAAATGAAAAGTAATAAAAAAATATAAAATACGTTCCTCATAATTTTGCAAATATTATTAGGTAGTTCGATAAAATTATGGGGCAAAAAAAAAAAGAAATGTTGTCTGTCCATTGTTTCACTGATTTCAATGAATATAAAATTAGTCCTCGTCAACAGATAAACTAAACAGAAACTCTCCGTAAAAAAGAACAGAAACTGACACTTGCTGTTTTTATTAATTCTTTAATAACAGTGTCCTGCTCTCTTGTTTTCACAATTCTGGAGCCTAGAATGCATACTTTCAATCAAATTTGTGACGTTTTCAGCTGCTATTTCTTCCATTTTTGAGCATCGATCATAATATAATACATATATATGTGTATTTTAATTAGTGATCCGAAAATTCCAAAAATAATGTTATTGTGTTCAGAGAGTTACTTTTAAAAAATGAATAGTAGTCCATACAAATCTAACCTAACCTAGTTTCTTTAGTACTAGTTTTTAACTAAAGCTCGGAGTGACCACTAGTTTTATCTGAATATCAATCAGTGGTAAATTCTAGTTTTGACTACGTATTTCTAGTTATAACAAATGCATTAAGTAGAAACTAGTTCTAACTAGGGAAAACGCAATATATCTACAAACGGGTTTTAACTGCGGTATAATAATGATTATCTGTAATTGAAATGTGCATAACATTTAAAAATAATAATAGTATTGTGGACGGAGACATTAGGCATGCAGTGAAGGATCGGTGTTTTTGCCGCTTGACAAAAGTACTTACAAGTGTTGTCGGAGGGTAACAAGGCGCGCGCCTTCAACGCTTGGGTGATGACCCTGTTCACTTACTCCTTTGGCATAATAAGATGGACCCAGACTGAGCTGGACGCTCTGGATAGGAGGGTCCGTCTGCTGCTCACTACACACCACATGTGTGTAGACCCACGCTCATCATTCATGAGACCATACTTCCCGCGTAAGTGTGGAGGCCGTGGCTTTTTAAACGCCAAGGACCTCCACAACCGCGAGGTGTACAGTCTCAGGGAGTGTTTCCTAAGCAGCGACAACAATCCTTGGCAAACGAGAAGTGGCGCAGACCATCGGTGCTTAGCACCGTAGATCGCAAGGACGTATGGAGGAGGAAGGAGCTACATGGGCGGTTGTACAAGGCCCTTACAGGCCCTGATGTAGATTTGCTCGCGTCGGTGAATTGGCTACGATTCGGAGATCTCTTCGGGGAAACGGAGAGTTTTGGCTGTGCAATTACGGACGAAGTTATTATGACAAACAACTATCGGAGGTATATCCTGAAGGACGGTACGGTCGACATTTGTCGGGCATGCCGCTGTCCCTGAGAGTCACTCAGGCATATCATCTCCGGATGTTCTCATCTTGCTAACGGCGTGTACATACTTGTACACACATATACCAAGTACCTGAGGTGCCGTACTATAAGTATGTACCGATGCCAGTTCTCGAAAATGATCTAACACGCTTTATTGAGATCGATCTATCATCACGAACAAAACTATTGAAGTCAATAAGCCTCATATCGTGCTGGTAGATCGATCTAAGCGTCGGGCAATGCTCTCGTCGACATCACCATCCCATATTAGGAGAACCTCGTGAAGGCCGAGAAGGACAAACTCAGCAAGTACCTTGACTTTGCTCACGAGGTGACCGTCATGTGGTGATGTTGATTCGACGATCATTGTCCCGATAGTCGTTTCGGTAAACGGACTTATAGCAAAGAGTCTCGACCAACATCTTTAGGGACTCTCGCTATGGCTGGATCAAGGGTCAGATACAGAAAACAGTAATACTGGACACGGCCCGCATTGTCAAGAGGTTCATATTTTTTTGCAAGATTGGTCTGTGCAGAAGCGACTCGGATAGGTTACGTTAAAACGCTTCGCTTTAACCTTAGTCTGCAGGGTTATTCTGTTTTTAATATGTATATAACCCGGAAAATGTTTTTTTTTTTCTGATGATCGTTCAGGTCGCGTCATTCATTAAATGGGTGTTATACTCAAAGAGAATCAAAACATTGAACATTTATTATAAAATCAACGACTTTAAAACATTATACGTACGTCAATAGTAGACAAAATCAACAATTATCATTAAAAATTCACCATTAAAACGTTAAAAGTTTTTTGACTGAAATGCAATATTTAGGATATTTAGGATTTACGTTAGAATATATATTTTTTTTAATATATATTTATTTAGTGTACGTATTTGGTTGTGCGTATTCTTATTATGTGGATTTACAATCCACATAATAAGAATACGCACAAAAATCAACAAGAATAATGAAAATTTATTTTATCTACACACATAACATAAACTGGTTCCTGAACATAACATGCAGTTCCTAAACGCATCATAGAGAGCTTATAATATGTGTGTAGATAAAGCAGTGTATATAACTGTAGATAGTTAGTCATTAAAACACTCGCTCTGGTTAGTGCTGCTAACCAGAGCGAGTGTTTTAATGACCTATACCTATTTATAGTCATTATTTATTTCGTATATATGCATAAAGAAATACTCATGTTCTCCATACACATAGAGCATGTATTTGCACCCTGCACCCGCTCCGGGGCCCGTTCTATAAAAGCTTGTAACTTGTATGACAAGTGGAAGTCTCTTTAAAATACATTTTGTTGGAAAGAGAATTCCGCTTATAATACAAGTCACAAGCTTTTATGAAACGGTCCCCTGGTACAGTCAAGGAATTTAATTTATACACCATTTCTTTCCATCTCACAGTAAAAATCAATATGAAAGCCGATAGAGATTCCACATCAATGTCACTATGACAAGGTACAAAAGGGTACTCAAATTAAATTCCTTGACCGTACCATTTTCCATTATTAATATTTTTAGACGACCCGTGGCAGCCGGTTTGGAAGGCTCTTGGGGATCAAGCATGGGCAACCCAGAAGGGCGTCAATATGAGATAGACATAAAACATATTGCGTTACAGTCAGCCCAGTTTAAACAAATACTCAAACAAGAGGTCAGTAGGTCTCTATTTTTAAAGCTTTATCGTCGATGTGGTGCGAATCCAACGTGAGTTATTCCGACTCACGTTGAATCACATGTATATAATTTTTAAATATAACCTTCGATATCGTGCAGGCCAGAGAAGTCTACGGTAAAGGCACCGGCGGTGAAAATCCAGCTGTAAAGTGGACGCAACCGCCCATTTCTCCGATAGTGACACCTATTCTGCATCAGTGAGTTTTTCCGTGCTAATAAGTAAAATTGAAATGTTTTCTGAACATTTTTTTTTACATTATTGTGAACTGTAATGTGATAGATTCAACGTTGCTTTATGTTAAATGAATTCAGTTGAATTGGCATGAAACAAAAATGTTAACGCTCCGATTATATTTTTTTTTTGATTAAATAATTTTCTCATTTACTCGTAAGATACCAATTTCAATATTCCTTTATAATATACAGACCAAAAGCCAAAATCAAAATAAAAGCTTTGAGTGAAATTGATAAATGTGGTCATATTTTAGTGTGGATGTTAGCTGCATTCTGGCACCTGCTCTATTTCTAAACGGTATGTTGTCGTGTGGCCCTGCGGTGGAACTGAACCTGGCGTCGGACTGCACTCTCGAGTTCAGCCTAGAACAAATGCGACTAATCAAACACTTGGTCTCTAATGCCACAGATTACGACTCTAGGTAAGTTTTGTTCTCTACCATTTTTAGCTGCATTAGGTACTCATAGTTTAAACGCTACGGTGCTTTCTTACCTGACTACGATCATAATTTATTTTAAGCAAGGCGGACAATCAAGGGTCCATGACATAGGGTATATCTATGTATACAGCACTGCACATGTGTTCATGAAAAAATATGATCGTACACCATTTGGTATATTTTTCTATTTAAACTGCTTACTTTAAAGTGACACTTTTTTAATAATCCTGAGACGCCTGGACGGGGCGGGGTATTTCAGCTAGTTATATTATAATGTTTAAAAATTTATTTTCAGTGAGGAATCTATCTCAAGTTTAGATATCGCAGGGGGTCGCATCGAAGTATGTCCGTATGCAACTCTTTTTTTAAGCCCGAAGAGTGAGCCGGATACTAAATTACAAGATAGTACCATGAATTTCGTTGAAGGTATCATGCTTGCAAATATTTTCTTTATTCCTTTTAACTAAATATAACGTGCAAAAATGATTAGGTCATAATTAAGTAACATAAAAATGTCACAAACTTAGGTCTAATTTAATTTGCGTGAGGACCGTATCGGAAAGAAAGTAGACAACTTAAGGTATGTTTAAAAACTGACGCACACATAAAACAATACAACCTTGACAATAATTTCATAAAAAGCAATTGGTTTGTAGTCAAATCGTCAAAATGTGACGAATTAACTTACTAGTTCGTAAAAATAGTTTGAACAACTTTTGCAAAATCAAAGGTATGAACATTAAAACACTAGGTAAAAAGTACGAGTTCAGCCCTGCGGATGTGCACAAGATATTAAAAAGAAACTTATGTAGTTTCAAAAATCTTCCTAAATGTGGAAGAAAGCCTGGTACAACTGACTCACACCGGAAACAAACACCTGACACTTGATACATTTATGTTGATACATTCCTACGACTTTCCGTAGGGAAAGTCGTAGGAATGTTTCAACAAAATCCGTCGCGTTCTGTTCGTGATGCTGTGTTAAAGACTGTATCGTTAAGTATAAACTGAAGTGAAATATCGTATAACTGACAAGTTTTATAATTTATTTCTTATAAAAAAACGTTCTACGACGTTTTATATGAACTTCTCTTTATATGAACCACAAGTTTATTGGGATTCTGTGTTTTTAATGCGGGAAAATTAATACCACATTACTATCTATTGTGATATAGATACAAATCAAAGCGCAGAGAAAAATATGATTGCTCTCGTACGTGGTCACACCAGGACTCGAACCTGGTACTTCCTGATTACGCGTCAGATGTGTTTCCCTTTCACTAGCGAGCACTGTGCCGTACGCATCGAATTTATCTATCCGCCTTGACCCCTGTACCTATTTTTATTGAAAGGTATTTATAACCTTAACGCCATCTATGAGAATATTAATTACACCTATTCACATTCCGATAGTCCGTCCTTTAATCGGACGAAGGATCTTAAAATGAATCAAAAAGGGTCGTCCAAAATTAAATGAGAAGCTTTGAAAAGAAAAATAGGATATGGTAAAACGAATTAATTAAAAATATTTTTTAAAAGGACCCTAATTCTCAATTTATTAAATTGGTGTTTACATATAATGAAAATTATATAATTTTTAAATTCTCTACTTTCTTTCCGATGCGGTCCGTACTTTCAGTGGTTTGATTGATAAGAGATTGAATAGATGTATGAAAATTCGGTGACAATATTAAATATAGTATATTACACACACACCAGGAGACGTTGGTACGCAGTTATACGAAGATTCAGCCAGGTCCGATCGATGTTTTGCAGCAGATTCTGGTATAGACATGGCCACTACCACTTCGAAAACATCTCGGCTTGGTACGAGCACTTCGAAAAAAAATGTTAGCGTTGCATTCGCCGAGGAAACGTAAGAAAACTTGTCCTTTAATCTCGTAGTTACTTGTTGTTATAATGGGAATCATTTTTCTGACCGCCTTGGCTACAAGGCGACTAGCTCTCTACCCGACCAATAATCTTCATTGTGGAGTCAAATAGTAATTGTTGAACTGAAACAGGGGCTGTATCATACACGTGGAAGTGGTAATGAGAAACACTCATTAATCCTGTCTCCCTAAACTTATAGGCTTGGACATAAAGTTTCCTTTCCGTGAAATAACTCCACACCCACTGTTTTTACTGCATAATGAAAGATTCTTCAGGTACAAAACTAGTGCTAGCAATAAACAAGCCGGCCAAGAAAAATGTTTGCGATACAGTTATTTATAAATAAATGTATGGTTTCTTAGGATTGACGCGTCAGAATATGTAGAAGTATTTGTGACCATGGGTGTGATCGAATTATCACTCTATATGGAGGATGATGACAGTCCGGAAGCAATTGAATTGAGGCCACCTACTAAACCCCAACAAACAGAAGAGGTAATTAAACACATTTGGTGCATTCCACGACTATGACTACTTTGTCGCTCACGTGACGGCTATGATAGCTACCTTATCAATATATATATAAAACTCTAGAAAACACCGCCAATACAGAAGTCAAGATTTTTAATATTATCATACCAAAAACCGTCACAGTAGCATTGCTAGAGGTATCAAAACAATGGTGTCAGGTACACGACATTCTGGTGCATTTTATTTGTACAGGGCGATCAATCCAAATGGGTCAGTAGGGAGAACTCAGAAACTATGAGAGATAGCGAAATCTGTTAGGAACAATGGCGTCGATTTTAAATTTAATAATAATGCCATTAATGTTTTTTAACTCTAGAGAGAAATTAATCTTTGCATCCCGGAAAATGGCTACATTTTGAATGTTTACTTCAAATTAAAAAAATAATTATCTTATTTTTGAGTTTTTCTTTCAATTGCTTAAAAAAGATTCCATTAAACATGTGTTCCTTGTAATTTATGATATGTGTGACTATCAACAATAACAACGAAAAAACTCACAGAACTTATAACATTGTATACAGAGATATTGACCAGGTTCGATTTCCGAATATGTATGAGTTAAAAAAATTGAAGGCCATTATTATTAAATTTAAAATCGACGCCATGGTTCCTAAGAACAGATTTCGCTATCTCTCATAGTTTTTGACTTCTCCATACTGACCCATTTGGATTGATCACTCTGTATAATGTCTTACCCGTAACAGGCATGATGCCGGAGTACAATTCTACTTCGTCCGTCAGTTATATAATAAAAAAAAATAAGGACAAGTATTTCTTGCTTTTTCAAATTAATAACAAAATACCCACATTCATTTCATTAAAGTTTAGGTGTGCGGGCTCGTGACGTAATAACTAAGTATAAACTGTGCCCAGGCGTCACGTCCCGTGACATTTTGACTACATTTTTCGCCATTATTTTTAGATGACGTAAAAAAAGAAACTTAACATCTCTATCAGTTTTTATTTAATCTATGGACATGACGGACTGACTTAGTTTTGAATGCGCCGGAAACATAATCACAATTTTGTCATCTCTATTGTATCAACTGATAAACAAGGTATTTTTGCTCTTTTCATCTTCTCTTTAGTTAATAAACCCTTTAATTCAATACCTACCATTATTGCATCTGACTGATTAAATATTTCTGGAATAAGAAATAATGTGGAGTAGTGGTGTGGTTAAATAACTATGAGTTTGAAATCTTCAACAAACGAGAGATTTTTTTAACAATGGTTTGCAAAGCGACATCTATTGACTGAGAAGACAGATTATTTTCAACATCACCCGCTTACGTATAGATGTCGTAGGTGAATTGAATTTTCCGTAAAAGGCGTATTTATATTAGCGCCATCCAGTGCTGAGCATACTCAGTTAATTAACGCCCCCTGGTGCTCAGCGGAGTTAAGGCGGTTTCATTTGAATGTATGGCGTTGACATATCTCCTTATATTTAATTTATGATAGAAGACTGTCTAAAAAATGCCACGCCATTAACCGTAGACCTGTACGTATAAAACAAGACGACTTATTGCGGTTCACCTTTGCTAGCGTAACACAGTATCTGTACCGTGAAATAGATCACTAGATATTTATTGTAGCTGTGTACAAAATAATTTGTATCGTGTTATTGATCTTTATTCAATTATAACATCGATAAGATTTAGTTATAAAGCGCCATCCAATTTTTATACTGAACGTTCCCTAGCAGTCGGCACACGATCAGAAGTATAGGGATTGGCAGCCCTCTAGTTTTATTCGTTCACGATCATAGAATATTATTGATACTAACATGTACCATTTTTTTCGTCTGTTTAGGACACACACAGTCCTGAAAAATCCGACGACCCCCAGGTTGAGGAAACTTCAGATTCACAATTTAGTAAAAGTAACACCAGTGTTAATGAAGGGCTTAGGAATACGGACCATAGAGATACGCAACTGGATCTCCTGGTAAAGTATTCATTTGATATTTTGTTCCGAGAACACTGTTTTGATGTTCGATAGTCTAGGAGCCATTGCGGAATATTGCGCGTAACCACTATCCACATTTAGGGTTCCGTACGCAGAGGAATTAACCACTCAAATGTGCATCTATTATGAAAAAAACCTCCATCTGCGAATTTCATCTACGTACTGAGTTAGGCCCCAGACGGGATGAGCTGAAGGCCCTGCTACCTCCGTTCAGCATATTAAACACTTGTGCTTACATGCCCGTTACGCGCAAAAGTCTGACAAACAAACTAGGGCTACGTCAGCCACATGAGTTCATACCAACACCAACAACGTAGTTAAAACAGTTACTTTACTCTTATAGAAAACTGAAGCCTAATGCATTACTTTGCCGCCCGTCGCTCGGTCCAATAATCATGGGTCTAAATAGATTAAAGTCTGTAGATATCAATCTTTATAAGTTACATAACGTGTTGTGTTCTTGTTTGCAAATCAATATTTCTGTGTTTAGACTCACTTCAGTGCCAAATATCTGCATACGTTTTTGCTCTTTTTATCATAAGATGCCCTGTGCCCACAGAAAAGCCTGCCACGTCTCATGAAGCGTCTTGGCAATTTGAGGCTTCTCCACATGACATTACAACAACCTAATTTATATTACTGGAGGAAGAAAATACAAAAAAACCTGCAGGTGCGAGCTGATAAACAATCACAAGCTTTTATTTAATACTCAAATATTGCTAGCAACATTACATTTGCGACAGTAAAAAAAATCATAACCATTTTTTATACACCGTTGTTGGCTACGAAGAACATTGAATGACTTCACATCAAAACGACTTGAGGGATTTCAACTAACTCTGGTACAAAGATGGTGATAGATTTCTTTATACCCGGCTGCGGTGTAACAAAAATGTGCATGATCGTATTTTATGATCTGTTCCACCTTCGTGGTGATATTGTGAGCTAATTAATGTTTCCTTTTTAATTGCTGTAATGGTAATGATGATAATGATCTAATGACATATACTTATATGACAATTAATCTTTGAATTTCCCATATTTGCAGGTTTCATTATTTAACGCATGGATTGGTTTGGGAGCAGGTCAAGCAGGCCGCTCATGGAGTAGACCGCTCTTGTCAACGGCCAAGGGGCAGGCGGATCCAGTCACTGACATTCCGCCAGCTCTTGCCACTGTCAAAATAGTCATGCCAACCACTGGTACAATCTGCTTACATACGATACGATTTTAAAGTAATTTCATATGAGCTGACACGAAGGATTTTTTCTTTCAAATTAAGCCTCTACGAGATTTACAAAATCATATCTATGCTTTATTTTTATTCATAAACTGACCAGCAATGAAGTCCCGTATCACCTGATGGTAAGTGACCACGGGGTCGGGTCGAGGATGTAGCTCGCTGGTTCAGCAACAGCCTACACACTCCTGCCGTAAATAATATATATTATATAATCGTATTATTATAAATTCCAGTTGCCTTACAGGGTATTTGAATCTTATCTTATCAGCGTAATTTACGAATGCTTTAAATAGCATGAACACTGACAAAAGTGCCATCCCTCGGATGGAAAATCTTTGGTCGTTCATCATATCAAAACATCTGGACGGGTTTTAACAATTTTTAACACAGATGTTTTAGGGCATGGTTTTACGATACTTTTTACCTAATGATGCTGGAACAAAAAAAACAAAGTACGGTACCTTCTATTCATTGATAAAAAAGTTATTGAATATTTTAGTAGCCGTCAATATATACTTATCCATTTCATTCAGTCCAATCAAGTTAGTTAATTAACCCATTAAGGGCCTGCATCGTCAAGGAATGCCTATTCGTAAACCACGCCCCAAACGCCTACTAAAAACGAGCCGGCCAATGAGCCGAATTTGTAATAAGGGACGCATCAAAGAAAGAGAAAGTACACTACATGCTTGGGGTTTTTTGGCGTAAGCGCCATATGTAAAAGTTCAATGAAATCGAAGATATTATGTTTTGTTAACATTTAAGTTAATCACGTAAAAGATAAAGGGGAGAATGACAGTTTTAAATAATTTAGCCGGTTATTAATCTGTCGTTTGTACAAACTAGACAAAAAACGGAAAATGAAGACGCGTTTTCGGATAATTTTTCTATCGATGAAATTTTCAACAAATATCTTGCCGCGTTAATTACTGAAGGTTATATAGTCAAAAAACACATATCTCAAAACCAGCCAGTTTCATATACTAGATTTGACAAACATTTCACTAAAAAATAGCTTAAAATTTCGATGCGTCCCCATAATTACTTTACAGGGAGTAGAGTAAGTAGATGGTCCTGTTGTAAACTGATGTTTTATAGGTGCATACGGGTCGACCGGCTTCGGCAGCGCTAAAGGCGCCGTGACGGTGGACGTGGAGCGCCCGATACTTTTTGAGGTCTCCGCCGATAGTCTCCGGCGTTTGAAATTGATTGGCTACTTGGTAGGTACTTCAACACATACATATTATACATTAAGGTGGGGAGAAATAAAATCTTTTTGTTTAATAAAACGGGCTACTCGTAAACAGATGCTACATAAATAGTGAATAAAATATATTATAAAGGATTTTGAAAAATCGCATGTATTGTACTGCCCCAAGATCTTTGAATATTTGAGTGGTAACTAAGCATCTTCATGGGTTGAAATAAATTTTGAAACTGAATAAAACTATAAATTCTAATCACAATTAAATTTACCGATTTGGACAAAAATAACTATTATTTATTTTTCTCAAACATGCATTGCAATGTCGTCATTACGTGCTTTAAAACAGGCTTCAAAGTATCCCGTTTCGGGCGGAACAACCTGAGAGCACTGTAAAGGAATTTCATACAAAATTGAAGGCCTAGGCTGGGAAGTATTTTTTTTTTAATTTTAATGTTAACATGGCGTGTGTGTGTCATGAACAGGCTAAACAGCTGAATTATATTTTTTATTTTTTTCTAGTGGCTGAATGGTTATCGGCCCAAGAATATCCGCGTTTATGCCTATTACACACGAACTGCTATTAAGAAAACAAATCTGTATGGTTCATATGTTGATGAATAAATTTAAAATATAGTTTATACGTAAGTCACCAGAGACCATCCATACTAATACTACAAATGCGAAAGTGTCTGTGTCTGTCTGTCTGTCTGTCTGTCTGTCTGGTACCTCTTCACGCTTAAACCGCTGAACCGATTTGGATGAAATTTGGTATGCAGATAGTTTGAGTCCCGGGGAAGGACATAGGCTACTATTTATCCCAGAAAAATACCCTTATCCGCGATAAACGAATTTAAGACGGACGAAGTAGCGGGCAGAAGCTAGTAGACTATATTTAAAATCCTCTGCATTTATTTTATTTATTATAGAAATTAAGATTCTTATTATGAAGGTTGTGTATAACACCCCTAATACTCAAACACTACACTCGCGAAATACGGACGACTTCTGTAAAAAAACAAACATTATGGAGGGATTAAAGAGAAAATTTTAAACACTTGTCGTGTAGTTTTTTGAGTGGTGTATTTTTTTTTATTTCATTGCATATGTTTGAGAAAAGCACTATACATGGCTCTGGCCGTGAAAAGTGCTTGCCGGCTTCGTATCACTATCCGGTCGGCCGTCTATACCTACTCACCCTGCAAGCACTTGTTTCCCGGGCTTCTGCAGTAATGTACTATAACTCTCCATCATACCAACATTACAAAATAATGATTCTCGATGTGCCATCAGCCACACACTTCACTGAGCATGGGTAAACTGTATTGTTATCGACATAAGGCCTGCAGATGGTCACATAAGTGTGTTGCCGTTTGTACTGGGACAAATTTTCAGGCAATTACAATATTTTATGAAAAAATTGTGTTGTAAACGGGCATTATGCCACATTTTGATCCTGTATTTACAACGCCGTAGTAAGTACGCGTATGTAGGTTAGGTACTTAGAACAGGGTTCTATGACAGGACTAGGGAATGCAATCAGTTATTTTTAAAACCGAGTTTTAACCGTCGGTTTTTTCATAGAAATCCCTTAACTGATTGCATTCCCTAGACTGGACTAATGTTCTTTCAAAATTTCATTGTCTTCGTAAATCTTCGTAAGTCTGTGTTTTGTCCTTTCGGCTATCAAAATATAACCCAATAATTAGATTTTCGTCGCTAATCAATTCCTGTATCTGTTCAGTCCTTTGTTGGGCTCGACGAATTTTACTTGTATCAATCACATTTTTGATGTATTTCCTCAACTATACTATCTCAACGTCTTGAAAAGTTGCAGACGAAATAACAGCGGAACATCCTAATTCATGATGTCATCTAGTGACGACATATGAAAATATTCATTGACATGATTATAACGAAATTCATTAAGAAATATCCGAAAATATTAATTTAAGGAATAAAAACACTTTGAAAACCGGCATTAAAAGTACAGTCAGCAGCAGAAGTCGCTATACACTCCAGGTGCTCAAAGAGAGGTAAACGTTTAAATTGACAAAAAAAATCTTGACTGTCATAGTAGTATTTACCAGTCTGGCGCAAGTCCCCTTATAAAAAACATTGTATGAAACGTAAGCTAGCTGCCATGGAGGATATATCTATCTTGCTCTAACAGTGGCATCCCTTTCTCACTCAATTTCACACCCGCCATGATTTATGTTTACTTTTCGCCGGGCTTTTTGAATCGTGCATTTTGTGTTTGTATTTGTTAAAACTAACTTATTTCGACGTAACAGTTACGACCATAATTTGTCAACCCGTATTCTATGTTGTGAAGTAAGTATGCACTACAAAACGTGTGAGATTTGTGGTATGAAGGCCGCTCGTGTTGGCGGTCAAAAACGGAACATTAGGATAGGTAAGTTCAAAAATATATTTGTTTTCTACATAAGACACATAACGCATGTTTCTTTAGAACTTAAAAGAAATTGTGGAATAAAATAATATTATTGTAAAAGTTAGTGCGGTACCCACATAATATCCATATTTTTTCTGACCAGTTCTTAGGGCCATGTTATTGAAAGATATTGTGTTTTTTCTTGTTATATATAAATAGAAAGAGATGAGCAAAAATAATCTGTTGATAAAAATAAGTCGAGTATTAGTAGATTTCTATTAATATAAAAAAAAAATGCTTCTTACCAGGTATAAAAGATGGGTTGAAGTGACCGGGTAATGAAGATTTGGCCTATGTGCCTATAAAAAGCTGCACGAATTAAAATACATTTGTGGGAAACGTTTTCGACTCCAAGAACTCAAGAAAAAAATTATTCAATTAAAAATAAATGCGTTAATCTGTGTAAATGACTGCAAAACCATTGCGAGATGAAATTTTGATGGGATTCCCACTGTAAGTGAAGCAACAGGGTATATATATCAAAGTATATAAAATCAAATAAAATGTAATAACAAAGAAAACTGTTGTTATTATTTACTACAATCATACTTTTTGTAACTTTTATTTTTTCTTGTTAAACGGTTTTAACAGAAGAAATAGTACTAGTAATATTACGAAAGTTTAATAATTAGTCGAAAAGCAACGCATTTTTTTTTCAACATATCGATGTCTATAAAAATGTGTAACAGTGTGTGCAGCACGTCCCTTTTTGTTGCTCATGTTGGCAGTAGTGCCGTCCACAGCTTCTGTCATCAAGCTGTCACAATTTCTGTCCTGTTGGTACTGTATTCTAGCCTACGTTTCATACTACTCAGAATTTCAAGTCGTGATCGAGTCATTGTCTGGCACTCCAGTCTCTTAAAACGTAGTGGTTATATTCTCTTTGGTATTATTTGTGAGCGCTCAACGTGTCACAAGTATTTAAACATTCGATATTCATAAATTTCTACACTCACAACAAGTCACTGATACCTTAGCTGTCGAAAAACCATTGGTATCAAAGCGGTCAACATATCAAATATATCTGAATAACATGGAAAAATAGACGTTTAGAGCATACAAATATGGTCGAATGTTAATTGAAAAGTAGCCATGCTAATTTCAGGAGCGTTTTGACACTCATCGAACGCAGTACAGTCACAAAATAAGTAATAGTACAAGTACAGAAATTTCACTTCCTCGTAAAAACGCTGTTTACGCATGAGAAACGTGCCTGCTATGTGCCTCTCTGACTATCGTATAACTTGTATTCATTCGCACGCGGCACGTGTAGTGCTAGGGTTGTCACGCCAGGAATATCAATGAGGACAAAAAATTTTGTATCTCACCAGATGTCGTTTGGGTAAAGTGAGCCGACATTAAGTACAGTCGGCATCAAAAGTAGCTGACGATTTTACTACTGGCATATGTCAAATTGACGCTGACTGTACAAGTTACTTCACATATGTCAATTAAATCGACAACTTAGCCGTTTCGTAGCTATCGCACATAACGTATTGATAAAAAAGACATATTTAATTTACATTTATTTAATTAACAAATTCTTATGTCATCCTTAAAAGAAAATAAAGATAACAGGATGGGAAAGGACAGGATAGAATGTTGTTAGAGCTTACTATGGGCTATGCAAAAAAGACACAAATTTTATAATCCGAAACAAATGTATGTTTTTACAATTGTGTGACTATAATGAACCTATTTATTATTATTATATATATATGGCGCGAAAAATTCACCTCCGCATACCTACCTACTTTAAATCAGTCTTCTAGGCATTGGTAAGAATCCGTTTGTAAACAGTTTTGGTATAAATACCTACCTAATGACCGCGGTAGTTTAAAACAATGTAAGTAAAGGTAAATCGTTTTATCTTTTGTACACACACAGTACCTACTGTTTACTTCTGTAGATGCCTAAATCTTATTAATTAACGGTTTAAGTCACGTAACGCACAATTTATGGTTTAAGACATTTATTTCTCATAAAGAATCATATTCACTTAACATGAGAAATGTTACCGAAAAATAATCTCATGCATATTAATAATTAAAGATTAAACAATTGTCTACTAAATAGAACAATAAAAGTAAACATTTACATTTTGGAGGTAGATTTGTTTAAGTTCGCCGCTCGATCGGTACGTAAGTACGCGCACAGCGAGTGTAGCTAACTTTTGATTTCGATGCATTGTTGCCGTGAGTTCATAGAACACAGATCGAGCGCACCTGGATGTGACATCTTGTTTGTATTAGTGGATTTCAATCTAATACTTTTATATCGATGCATTATTCGGTTTATTGCATTATAATAGATTTTAATTATGACATATTATATTTATATGAGTACAGGAGATATAATCTTAAATTTAATTTAAAATTAATATTTTCAAATATTTGTAATTATTACTTAACATAAGCATTATTTAGTATTTAATTTAATTTATTATTTGTTTGTATATTTAATTAAATTGAATAATGTTTATTTTATTTTAGAGATAGTAATTCAATAATTTCTTTGGTATTGTAACAATATAACAGAAACCAGGTAGTTATTATTGTATTTTTGTAATTTTTTACTTAAAATAAAATATTTATATATAATAACACCTACTATAGTGTTTAATTTCATTCTGAGAAAAAAAATTATTGCATGTTTACAGCGCATATTTTTTCTATATGTGTATAATGATGTATTTATTATTAAAAATAATAATTAATTTTACAAGTTTGAATAAATAATTATTCTAGGGCAACGGTGTTATTTACAATGTAATGTTTGAGTAATTTTTTGAACATGTAGGTAGACTTCGCTTCTTTTATGTCTCTCGGTAGTTTATTATACAGTTTTGCACCTTCGTGCATAATAGTCTTTTTACCGTAGTTAGTCCTCGATCTGTATAGCAGTAATCCACTACCTATGTCTTCGCCGGAGTCTTTGTATTTGTTGCTTTTTACTGAAAGTTATTTGGGAGTGCATATCTTTATTAAGTATTTTTCTAAAATTTTATAATAAACACGTACCTACTTCCTACCTAAGTAATAAAAAAAATAACTTACTGTTCACAATTTGACAAAAAAAGGGTACTTTCCGTCCTTAAAATACACGTAACCTCTTTTCAAAGTGCATTTCATCTATCAATACGACACGCTCCGAGACCGATCGATCCAGACGGCAGATCGCAGCGTACGCGTCCTTACTCGCTCGGCGCCAGTCCCAGACTGATCGCCATAACCCGGTCTAGCCGGCGAGAAGGTAAATATCTCGGTTCGCCCCGCCCACTGCAAGCCCTCTGGTACAGTCTTGTCGTCACATACATCTATCTCACGTTTTTCTCTTCAATCATTTGACAGATGCCTCTTTTTTCAACTTACTGTAACTTATTTACATTTCAGTAGAATCGTCGAAACGCCTGACACATAGCGAAAGCTAAGCTAGGTGGAGCCAAATTTAGAGCCAATTGTCATGGCACGTTGTGGTCTCATTATCGATCACTGGCTTTTCAAAGCAGAGATCGCAGGATCAAATCTCAGTCGACACACACGTAGAGGTTATAACAACTTTTTATAAATTTTTGAGGTACTTTTTTTATTTTGTGGCTTTTTATCTGTTTTTATTTTGTTTTGCATTCGTTTTTACAATTTATTATTTTTTTATAGAACTAGACTATTATAAAGTTGTTAAAATGAAATTTCTGTACATTGAAGATATTTTTAACAAACTGATTGTAACGAACTATTTGGAGGACACTAAATAGTTTTTTTTTTATATGTATGTATGTCTTTGTGGTTTCTTCACGCCAAATCGGCTAAACGGATTTTAACAATTTTTGGTACACGGGTAGCTGGATATCTCCAGATGGTTATAGGATACTTTTTACCCAACTACCCTGACGAAAAAAAGAGGTTATGACTTTTCTTCCTCCGCGAACGAAATTGCGGGCACTTTCTAGTCCTATAGCCATCTGGAGATACCCAGCTACCCGTGTACCAAAAATAGTTGATATCCTTTTAGCCGATTTGGTGCGATGAAGCTGCAACGACACATACAATCATAGAAATAATCCAAAAAATATATATTTCGATTCAGTAACCGTTAGTCTATAATAGTCCGTTTCAATCATTTTTAACACGCTTTTATTAGGTCGACCTGTATGTAACTAACTGTGTAATGGAATCTAAGGTACCTAATTTAACCATCTTCCAAGGATCGTAGCGTCATGAAAATTGGCAGCTGTATGTAGTTCTGATTAAAATAATGTAATATGGTACTGTCGAACTGATCTGATGATGGAGCCGGAAGATATAAACTGGAACTGCATGATGGAACGTCGTATCATAGCTGTGTTTGGATTTGTTAGAAAAGTTTTCTAGTGTTTTTTAAACTATTAATTTATTTTGAAAATATCTTTGATGTACAGACCTTTAAATTTTACAACTTTGTAATAGTACTTGAAGGCGCCCGCAGCTTCGTTCGCGGACAGTAAAAGTTATAACCCCTCTTTTTTCTTTAGCGTAGTCGAGTAAAAATTATCCTATAACCAACGGAAGATAACCAGCTACTCGTGTACCAAAAATAATTGAAATCCGTTTAGCCGTTTTGGCGTGATGAAGCTACAACGACACATACAAACATAATGAAATATATATATTTTTCGATTCAATGACCTCCAAATAAACTAATTCAAGATTTTTTTTTGAAAATATCTTCACTGTACATACATCCATTTAATTTTTACAACTTTATAATAGTAAAGATATAGATTAGATAAAATACGAGTATTTATGCTTAGTTACCATTGAAATAGTAACTGCTTAGCAACTGGTGGCATCTTGGGTGTTAACTTGTTTGTGGTTGGTAGTACGTGTAGATATTAATAACAGCTTGACTGCTTAGTTACCACCGACTTTGTAGTTGTTATTGTCATTATGACAAAATAGATGTGTAAGGATTAATGAAAACTTGAACTGTTGAGATATTTTAGACGTAGTGAAAGTTCACATAAAAATGCTGACGTAGCTGTCAATAACTTTGTGAAGCTTGAAGCGTATATGTTTTTATGAACATTCGGCCCGTGTAGATATATCTGCTGCTCACTGTACAAACATAATCTACTAAGATTATGTATGAACTTGACGAAATACGATTAAGACTTATTAAGAATGAGACAAGTTACAGAATTAGACTTAGGGAAATAGATACATATAGCGAACAAGACGAATGCGTGACGAATATACAATGTGACGAAATACGAATTGAAAGAAAAAGTAATGGCACCAATGGACAACATTTCATTTCTATACCCCTAATTTTATCGATTTCACTAATAATATTTGCAAAATTACGAGGAACGTATTTTATATTTTTAAATTATTTTAAATTTTGTCCACTTATTTTAATAAAACAAAACAACCTCATTCTATAAGGGCCTAAGCGCAATTCGAGAAAGAATAAATTTAAAAAGTAAAACATATTCTGACTTATTAACAAGTGTCATAACTAGAGATGGTGAAAGGCATTATAATTCAATTTCAATCACCGTGACTCTCGTACCAGTTCCAAAAAAAAACACTGTGATTTTGTTACCCACGACTAACCCTGACTTGCCATGTTAAAGTTACTTGCTATACTGTATTCAGATCATTATATAACAATTTTACCATGATTTCATCACACTTGTTGCTCACACAGTCTACGTAAATTTGTAACCTTCCGTCTTGACCAGTCACAGTTATACTTTTCTAGATTACTGTGATTTTTTATTGTGTCATTATTATTACCCGCCACTAGTTATGACACAAACGTAAACTGCCAATGTGACACGTTAACACTTTTTTTATAATTGCTAACAAATATAAAGCAAAATAATTAACTTTGTACCGCCTTAATATCTATTTGCTAATAATATCATTTTTTTTTTTCAAAAATGTGTGACCCCAAATTTCCAAAATTAATGTTTTTGTGTTAAAGAGTACCCATATCTATCCGTGATTTATTTAATTGTAGTTACTTTCAAAAAATGAAATGTTGTCCATTACGCTGATACGAAATAGAGTGACCCAAAGATTTTTATATTTCTCGCACCTAGGTGTATCTGTAAATACCCCATGTATATTAAGCGATTTTTCATAGTTAAGTTACAATTTTTAACACTTGCATTGAATCCTCATTCAAAAACACTTGTCTAATTGTTTTCTGACAGCAACGGAAAATACAACAAAAATAAATATTCACACTAGATTTCACTATTAACAGTCCATTTGAGAATATAAAATAATATTCTAAACATAAATTGAAGTACGAGTAGTCTGATAAATCCTAACTTCATTATGCACTCTTCAGGTGAAGATTAATGCCATACTAGGTTCTGCCCGCGACTTCGTCCGCCTACAATTCAATTATCGCGGATAAGGGTATTTTTCCGGGATAAAAAGTAGCCTATGTCCTTCCCCGGGACTCAAACAATCTCCATACCAAAATTTCATCCAAATCGGTTCAGCGGTTAAAGCGTGAAAAAGTAACAGACAGGCAGACAGGCAGACACACTTTCGCATTTATAATATTATAAGTATATAAGTATGGATAGTTGTAATATTCGGTCGACTTAGGGCAGTACTAAATATAAAAATTATGAAGTTAATTTTTATATATATATGAAAGGTAATAGAAGGAGTATCTTCTCCGCACCAGTCTATTACAGGTATATAAAAAAAACCGTACTTGGAGCGCCCCACCCTCCCATACAGCTTTTGTAGTAACATTCAGTAACGGTGTGCACACTAGGGATGTCACGAATATTCGCATTCGCATTCGCATATGCAAATGGTTCGTATAATTTGAAACATTCGCGTCGACATTCGCATTCGCATCAAACGATGCGAATTATTGGCGAATGCGAATGTGTGCAGGTCGTGACAAGTTTCGCCCGCTCTGGCTGCCCGCTGCCGACTCGCGCATGCGCAGAGCGCGCTAGCCACATGACGTGATTCATTTTGACCAATAGGGAGGGAGCATTTTTAGTTTTCACTAAGTTGGTTTACTGTGATTGTTGTGTTGCGTAATGACATTATATGGTACAGGACAGTTACAGACTGTAACCTATGAGATCTATTTTTTTTTCTTTCTACTGCCATATTATGTTAAATAGGTAATTAGAGAAATAAAAAACTGACTGATTTATTGAGTTTTTTTAATGGGTTTCAAAAACATTCGCATTGGCATTCGCATTCGTACATTCGCATCCTTAATATTCGCATTCGCATTCGCGAATGTGACGAAAACGTCATTCGTGACATCCCTAGTGCACACCGTGACAACAAAATGCTGTAAGGGCTATATTATACATACTTGTAAAGTTTTGATAAAATTAAGTTATTTTTAAGCGAAGCTACTTTGTATCATAATTTTTTTTTATTGTTACATAATAGCGCTCTTGATTCTGAGTAAAACTAACTAAAAAGTCCATAATCTGAAGCTTTTTTTTTTGTAAATGACACTAATCACTAATTTAGATTCGATGTGTCCATACAAGGCAGAAAAACTATTATAAAAAGATTATTAAAATATTACAAATGTTTAACAGGTTCAAGAACATTTAGAGAAGGGGAGTAATATAAAAGATTTTGTTCGACCAAATAATGACGAAAAATCTGAATCACCAGTGTTTCTGGCGCTACGTACATTCATGGGTGAGTTGCATATATTTTTCACAATACAAACATTAACAACAATTATAAAAATAAATCCCATAGCAGTTCATATAATAATCAGACTAAGAACCATGAAACCAGATAACGGATTTGATGCAAGGTTAGCGTAACTAATTATACGTTGCACATACAAAGAAGAGTAGTTCTTCGGGCGGCGCGTGTGAGATGGATGAAGAGAAAGTCGCAGCTTTGTATATAGTGCTGTATTGTTTTGCTGGCCCAGAAACACTAAAAATCTTTTGAACTTATTTACGTTCTTTATCTCGTTTCGTGAGCTCGTCTTAAACATCGTTATATTTGATACTTGTATTTATTTATTTGTTCAGTAAACCAATCACTTGAAAGTGTGGCAATCCAAATGAGTCAGCTCGGAGTGACTGGCAGCGAAGGAACGATAGGATGGGACAGCGCGTCGTTGCAGGCCACTGCTGCGGTGCGGCCGGAGCGCTTCACCGCGCGCGGACTGGTCTCCGCGTTGACGGTCGCCGCTGGGCCCCCGGGCGACTGTCGACATGTCGTCATGCAACCGCTCATGTTTGGGTGAGTCGCTAATAACAGAGATTTGCACTCTAATTTAAGACGTCCCCACTGCCACTTGTAGCTCAGGCACGATTGGGTGACACCGCGCGTCGCTCCAGGTCACAGCTGCAGTCGATGATCGACGTCGGGCCCCCGGGCCACCATCGACTTGTAAACGTGTAACAAGCAACATCTCATGCACGGGCGGTATGAGGGCGGCTACTACTTATGTAACCGGAATCCGGGATTCCAACATTTTTAAACGCTATAATATATCTGACCTCGATGGCAAAATTTTAACTTTTATTATACACTGGTCACTACATTATTTTCATATGTAGCGTTCGTCTTTTGTTTTTGGGTGGGTTTTAAATCTCATCTCGCTGGGAGAATGGAACTCACCTGTGAAAATATTCGTGCTATGATATTTTACGATTTTCGGCTTAACGCAACAGTGTATACATCAATTAACTTCGACTTTTGTTGATGAAGCTCCATCAAAAACCACTGTGTGTCACTAGTTTAGACAGTTTAATTGTGGTATGCTCACGGACGAAGTTAAGGAAGGCCGCCCGAAATCATTCGTTGTAAGTACGACGAAATATTGATCCTAATGCGTAAACTTATAATGTACTAGAAGGCGCCCGCAACTTCGTTCGCGGAGGAAAAAAATACTCTTTTTTTTCGCTAATATCAAAGCCTTGCACACTAAGATGTTGACTACAGTCACTTGAATTTTAATCACGATACGGTGTGACAGCTCGTGGAGACGTTCTTACTGCCAGAAATTTCAGTGCTACCGTGGTCTTCTGGGATCGTTAAAGGACACAATTGTATGATTTGTCAGCAACGATATACACTGGTGCAAAAAAATCGAGCCACCCATGCAACTTTCATGTTGGTTCGTTTTATCCAAAATCTGCTCATGAAAAAAGACAAATTAGGATGTCGTTTGAAAGGCAATTTATTCAGCTATCAAGTAAAGCTAATTTCATGATAAGGAATGGCTTCATTTTGACACTATCTATGGGTGATAATTACTAATTAAACATTTAATGCACGTGTGGTTTGTGCTGTTTGGGAAGCTGCAAAATGATAAATTTTCGGTAATTGCCCATCAATTGTGAAATGCATCTCTACCTGTGATATTGCTCTCTATTCAATTTGACAGAAAGTTCATGAAAAATGGATAACACCCCTTCTGAAGCCCTTCAAGCAGCAGCTCTGCTCCAAACCGGACTTAGCGTCAAGCGGCTTTACAACTGAATTTACACCGATCAGCAGTTCAACGAGCATTTCAGAGGTACCGAGACACTGGCCCTTTACATGAAAACCCGGCACAAGCAGGGTTCGGTCTACCTCAGAAACAGACGAAGGCTTCATCGTCTCGACTTCTATACGGTCGCGCCGACTCAATGCTGTTAGACTACAGCAGAAACTGCAGGAGGAGAATGTGACCATAAGTCTATGAACGGTGAAAAGACATCTCAAGGAACAAGAACTGACACCAATTGGCGCTACCAATGGGCCCAAGTTGATCGCAGTTCATCGCACAGCACTCCGTGTGTTCGCTCAGGACCATTTGCAATGGACAACAATTCCTTTTATTGAAAGCGACTACAATTGAAATATCACGGATAGATTTGGGCTCTCTGAACACATTGACATTATTTTTAGATCACAAAATTTTGAAAAAATGGTTAATTTTTAGCATGTACAAAGTAACAAAGTTAATTCCTTTACTTGTCTTTTTTTTTGTAATTACATAAATTGGCAGTTCACATTTGTGTCATAACTAGTGGCGGGTAATAATAACGACACGATAAAAAAAATACACAATGATCGACCGTATAGAAAAGTAGAACTGTGACTGGTCACGACGGAACGTTACAAAATCACGTGGGCTATGTGAGCAACAAGTGTGTTAAAAACACGGTAAAATTATTATAATGATCTGAATACATTACAGTAAGTAGCTTTAACGTGGCCAGTCAGGGTTAGTCATGGGTAACAAAATCACAGTGTTTTTTTTACAACTGGTACGAGAGTCATAGTGATTGAAATTGATTTATAACGCTTCAGCATCTCTAGTTATGACACTTTTTTGTCACAATGAGCCCACGGATGCAGAATGTTTTTTACTTTATAAATTCCTCGAATTGCGCTTAGGCCCTTATAGAATGAGGTAGTTTTATTTAATTGAAATCAGTGGCTAAAAGTAAAAATAATTTTAAAATACAAAATACGTTCCTAGTAATATTAAAAATATTATTAGATAGTTCGATTAACGTAGGGGGTTAAAATAAATTAATAGTTTAAAAAACACTAGCAAAACACGCTTTACAAGACTTTTCAAATCCAAACACAGCTATGATACGATGTTCCATCATGAAGTTCCAGTTCATATCTTCCGGCTTCATCATCAGATCAGTTTGATAGTACCATATTATATTATTGTTATCAGAACTACATACAGCTGCCAATTTTCATGACGCTACGATCCTTGGAAGATGGTTAAATATCTTACCTTAGATTCCATTACATAGTTACATACAGGTCGACCTAATAAAAACGTGTTAATGAAATGTTGTCCATTGAATCCTTGTGCTATGAAGGACCGTTATGTTTTCTGATTAGTGCATGATCTGCCTTTTGGCTACCATGGAAGAGCAATGGTCTACCGAAGACCAGGAGAGCGATTATCGCAATGTTGCATCGAAGAAAAGGTCGCATATGTCGTCAAGGTCGCAAAGTTCGTCATGGTCTAGGCTGGTATTTCCTTGGAAGCGAACACCGATATTGTATTCGTCGTTGGGCTTACTTGTTGGGATTAACTGCTCATCGCTAAATCGAGGAGGTCTTAACCGTCCATGTGCTCCCGATTGCGGGGTTTATCGGTGATTATTTTTTATTACCGCCAGTATTGCCAAGGATTACATTAGGAACGTCAATATTCTCCTCATGTATTGGCCTGCAAGAAGTCCAGACCTCAATCCGATAGACCACCTCTGGGACGAACTGAGAAGGCCAGTTCGAGAAAGAAATCCAGTTCCTGAAACTCTTCGTGAGCTGAAAACAGCCGTGGAATAAATTTGGGCGGACATCCCTCAAGAATTCGTTATCAATTTGGTTCGATTCATGCCTAATCGCGTGGACGCATATTGTTGACCTAGAGCAGCAGAGATGCTGAAGAAAAAATATGATGTGGCTCTATTTCTTTGCATGCGAGTTTACACTAATAATATCACAACCATAGTATTCTCTACACAGCTCAAGTAGATCTGCCACGTAATAAACAGTGACCTTATTCGATCTGACACTACTTACTTACTTGTGAAATACCGTTTGATAATTGCGATTAAGTTGTACGCGAATTATAATATAATTATTTTTATCATTCAGTGTGGAATTAGAATCTACCTGGGAAGCGTGGCGGAGAGTTGAAGGTGGACCTTCAGCCCAAGAGCCATCCGTGCGCGTTGGCATAGATCTCGACCGCGTCACCATAGACCTCAGACCGATCGACCTGGAGGCTCTGCGTAGAATACAAGACTCAATAAATATATTAATGGAAATACAGGTAAATTATATATTCCATTATACCGGCTGGTACATAAAGATCATTGGGGTTACTAGAACCCTTGTCGCTAGGCAAAAGTGACCTTTCATGTTCTTTTATCGCACATGTAAAATTGACAAAGTCACATTCAGGCATTGGCCTCCTCCATAGCCAGGGTAACATTCAAATAATAGTACAGTACTGCAGAGGCTGTGAAATAGGGAATTGCCGGGCGAGTAGTTTATATTATAAATGACTTGAGTGTTAAAGAGGCCATTTAGAGGTATGAGGCGGACAATCCCTTTTCGCGCTGGGGCCCGTAGAGGCCTATTAGGGCCGTTATACACAACCTGATAATAAGAATCTTAATTTCTACAATAAATAAAATAAATGCAGAGGATTTTAAATATTGTCTATGGTCTCTAGTATCTATAGACAATATTATAAATTTATTCATCAACATACGAACCATACAGATTTGTGTTCTTAATAGCAGTTCGTGTATTGATTACCATTCAGCCACTAGAGAAAAAATATATTTCAGCTGTTTCGACTGTTCATGATTATTAGCCGCCATGTTTACGTAAAAAAAATAAAAAATTACTTCCCGGCCTAGGCCTTTAATTTTGTATGAAATTCCAACAGTTCTCTCAAAGTTGCTCCGCCCAAAACGTGTTACTTTGAAGCCTGTTTTAACGCACGTAATGACGACATTTCATTGCATGTTTGCAATACTAATAATTGTTTTTAATTTTAATGTAAACATGGCGCCTGCGTTCATAAACAGACAAACAGCTGTTTTTTTTTCTAAAGGCTGAATGATTATCGGATCAACAATATCCGCGTTAATGCCTATTACACACGAACTAAATTAAGAAAACGAATCTGTATGGTTCATATATTGATGAATAAATTTAAAATATTGTCTATACGTTCGTCACCAGAGACCATAGACAATATTTAAAATCCTCTGCATTTATTTTATTTAGTATAGAAATTAAGATTCTTATTATGAGGTTGTGTATAACGGCCCTAATAGGGTCTACTCGAACACTACACACGCGAAATACAGACGATTCCGTAAAAAAAACATTATGGAGGGATTGGAGCGAAAATTGAAAAAACTTTTGCCGTGTAGTTTTTTGAGTGGTGTATTTTTTTATTTCGTTGCATATGTTTGAGAAAAGCACTATACATGCCTCTGGCCGTGAAAAGTGCTTGCCGGCTTCGTATCACTATCCAGCCTCCTTACGGTCGGCCGTCTATACCTACTCACCCGGCAAGCCCTTCTTTCCCGGCGTCTGCAGTAATGTACTGTTAAATCCAAATTAAACACAAAATTACGTTTTACGCCTTGCACCACGCTAAATAGATCGCTAAACATGTTTAGGTAACTGTCATAATTTAACGCCCGTCAAAGGCTATTATTTAACTCGGCTAAATATGATTAGCGCCATATTTAATATGAATCTGACGTTACTTTGACAGGTTATATTTGTAACATTTGGCGCGGATTGTTTAAAATTTGGTGCAAGTATTAATTAATAATGGATATTTGATTTCGTTCGTTTTCATTCTGACGATGATAAGGAAATAATACCATTCATAAATAGACCAGTTATACTTCGGGACATTAATACGAGACCTAATTTATTTGAGACGCTCAATGACAAAAAAATCATAAGAAGGTTCCGTTTACGAAAACATACCTTACAAATACTCTAATAATAATTAAAGAACACGAACACACACAGCACAGCACTCAACAGTACGAACAGTGATGGCAGTAGGAGTCGATTTAATTACTTTAGTTGTTAAATTTAGCGGCACTACTTAGCTATATTTGTTTTTAATTTGATTTGACAATAACAAACAGCAAATAAAATGTTGAAATGCGCGCGCACGTCCATTTGTGTCCAAATTAAAGGGCTCGCTCCTATTTACGTATACTTGTTTTTAATTTGATTTGACAATGACAACCAGCAAATAAAATGTTGAAATGCGCGCGCACGTCCATTTGTGTCCAAATTCAACGGCCCGTTCCGATTTACGTATACTCGTCTCGTAGAAATGATTTTTTTTGGTTAAAAAATGGCGTATTTCGCCATTGACGTACAACGAAACGTAGGGAAACTGTTTTACCGACACATTAAACGCGTTTGTCTTCAAAACAGCTTGTGAGAGTGCAAAACAGACTTTTCGGGTCGGGTCGATTTAAAAGCTTGACTAAACTGAGGTTTATTTTGACACTGACTGTACTTTTAATCAAAACATTGTATATATCGATCAAAATAACTTAAAAAGTTAATGAATGTCATTAGAACATTTTGGCGTGGCGGGCAGGTGTTCTGGTAACTTTCTTAACTGGCTTTTTAATATATAGAAGTTGACTTTTTCTTATTTTGTGAATGCATTTATGTAGCCGGAGGAGCCTCTGCAAGCAAAAAAGAGCGCCGATAGCATCATCACGCTAAGCAGCATGAGCAATCTTATGAATAATAGAAGAATATCCAGAACGTCATTGAATTCCGTCGAGGACCACTACTACAAAGACGATTTAAAGTAATTGCATTTTTTGTATTGCGTTTAAGTGATTACATTGAGTATGTTTTTTTTTTCGATTTATCATAAAGCTTCTATGATAATGGTATTTATGTAATTGTGTAACTCTACAGAAGCGGAGCGTTTAAAATAGTCACCGGGGGTCAACTGCCAATGGCTTATCAAGTGACATTATACGGGGAGTCAATGTCCTGGCGCTACCCGCACCCGCGGACAATAACTAGGCTCTTAGTTTTCCCCATACCTGATGTTGTGAGTTATTTTCGTCGTGGCTTACCGGCATTGCTATACTTGTAAAATTATGTTATTTGAGTTTAAAATGTTCATCTAATTTATCTATATTTTATGCTATATTTAACGGCAGGATGAGGAAATTAAATGTTTATTGGAATTCTACGATCCCTTGTTGAAGAGATGGGAGCCTCATACGCATGTCACGCTACCCGTAACGGAACCTAAGGAAGTAAAATTACACGTCTCTCCGCCTGGTATGAAGTACTACTCGTATTTATTGAGATAGAAATTTAATTGGGATGTTGACAAATTATGTCAATTTTTTTTCTGTGGGATGTTATAGATGTCATGGGTTATTCTATGGTATTATTAGTAAATAATATTTTCATACTTTAAAAATAGACTTTCCCATCCAGCTTTAAAGGTTTATAAAACAAGCTACACGCAATGTATCGAACTCAACATTTTTATTTAGGATTTCTGTCATAGAAACCGTAATTTTGCATCAAAATTTTATTTTTATTAGAGTATAGTCAACATCCCAATTCATTATTTTTTTATTACAATGTCCATATACCACTATTTGGACCTGGAGCCCTTTTCATAAACGCTTGTAACTTGTATTACACATTACAGTAACTTGTATTACAAGCGGAAGTCTCTTTTTAATTCATATTGTTAGAAAGAGACTACCGCTTGTAATACAAGTTACAAGCTTTTGAGAAACGGGCCCCTGGTTATATACATATTAAATAGTTAACTTTGTAACTTAATAGATGCGGTTTTTGCAACCCTATGGAGATTTCGCACGGATTTGGATACTGGGCCTAAAGAACAAGAACAACCATTCGAATTTGATGTCACAAGATTTGTGCCTAAAGTTGATCCACTGGTACGATTTTAATAACATCATTAACTAGAAAGGGCACCAAACTTCATCCGCGAATTATAACCCACTTTTTTGTTCAGTGTAGTCTGGTAAAATGTATTCTATAACCATCTGGTAATACCCAGCTACCCGTCTACCAAAAATAGTTGAAATCCGTTTAGCCGATTTGGCGTGATGAAGCCGCAACGACACATACAAACATACCAAAGATCCAAAATAATATATTTCCATTCAGTGACCTCCAAATAAACGGTTACAATATTTTTTTTGAAAATATCTTCAATGTATTTGTTGTAGGCTTTTCATTTTTACAACTTTATAATATAATAGATGAATTCAAACATGCCACGTTGAAGCGCTTTATGTCTGGCTTTTTCTGGAAACCCTCAATATATCTCATCACAATATGACTTTTATATTGAAGATATTTTCCAAAAAAATATTGTAACCGGCTATTGGGATGGTCAATGAATCAAAAATATTTTTTGGACAGCTTGTATGTTTGTATGTGTTGCTGTGATTTCATTACGCCAACTCGGCTAAACGGATTTTAACTATTTTTAGTACACGGGTAGCTAGGTATCTCCAGGTGGTTGGTTATAGGATACATTTTACCCAACTACGCTGACGAAAAAAGGGGGGGTTATTCCTCTGCAAACGAAGTTGCGTGCACCTTCTAGTACTATTATAAAATTATAAGGTCCGATAAAAAAAGTTGAGGTTTGTGTTTGTAGTCTATGAACCGCATGTCAGTCTCTGCGGAAACGAGCGTGGGCCCCGTGAGCGCAGAGCAGTTGTCGAGCGCGCTGCGCGTGGACTCCTACTTCTCGCCGCGCCTGGTGCCACGAGTGCGCGTAGCACTGCGCTTTACGGAGATGGAGGTGTACGCGCACAACTCGCTGCTCGACCTGTCCAGGTATAACTTTTGTGTTTTTATAAACGATCTCATTTCATTCTTTAAGACATGCAAAAATATATTTCTTTAGGTTTATAATGTGTTTCACACTTGCTAGTACCACTCCCCCTTCCACCCTCGCCTTAGGTAAAGCGATTAGCCAGCATGCCACTAAAAGCATGCTTCACGTCGGAAACATTCATGCTAGTAGTATTACAAACAATATATGATGTCGGGTTACATTATGACGGATTGTGTCATATCTACTCGGTTGATAAAGCAGTTACAGATAACTTATACTGAGCCAACTGAGCAAGTAAAAACAGATCTTAAGGTGGTCAACCTTTTTATTCCGCGACTGTACTTATGCTGTCACACGCGGATGTGCAAGGGTTGTCATGAAATGAAAAAAAAAACATTGTTATGCATCGATTCATTTACAAGTACGTACCTAGCAATTAGCTAGTATGTATTTACACATGTTGCACAGCCAGATATATATTTTTAGATGTTGTTTTCTATTATTAAATTTAACCATGTAACTTATTCGCATGCGTTTGCACAGCTTGAGCATAAATGTTTGTGGGAAACATGGGTACGGCCGTGACATAAAATCTATTTCCCTTAGTACATTGGATCATCAACTGTTCAATCTTTTTATTTTTTAAATCAGCTTTGACACACATGTATACTATATTATAAAGTAGAAAAACTTAAAAAAATTGAAGAATTTAAAAAAAGTTAACGTCTATTTGAAGATCACTGTATCGAAAAATGTTGGGTGTTGTTGCGGCTTCATTACATCAAAGCAACTAAACGGATTTCCACTATTTTTAGTACCTAACCGTGTTGCTGGGACGGGCATCCACGATCTTTATAGGATACTTTTGACCCGACTACGCGAACGAAGTTGCAGGCACCTTCCAGTGTTATATAAATACACAATATTACCGCGCATCACGGGGAAATATATAAAATCTTAAATCCTTATTTAATGTGGTCGATGTACATCCGTACACGGAACAGGTGCGCACCATTGTAATAAAACAAATTCATTCACCGCTCACTCAAAACTACGTACGCCCCTGCTTTGAAACTTAAAACTTTACGCGCCCGCTTCCCCGCGACACCCCGCACCGTCGCTCTGCGCAAGTACATTTGTTGCGCAACTGCATGAATATTTTTAAACTGTCATAGCATGCTTTCGTGCTAGTAATCAGCATGTGTAATGGCACCTTTAGTATTTTGTGCTTTCATTAAATTATCCATGATGGAAAGAAATGCCAGTTTAACACCATCTTAATAGAATAACATCATAAAAATATAGATAAGGCCTTTCCAAACATACCTTCCATCGCAGCAAAGCGCGGGCGCTGGAGGGCTACTACGTATCGCGGCCGCTGATGCGCAGCCACCGCGTGCTGTGCGTGAGCGCGGCCGACACGGTCGCGCACGCGCTGTTCGGCTCGCCCGCCGGCCGCCTGCTGCTGTTCGACACAAAGCTCTCGTGAGTACTCACCATTACATGTCTACTGACAACGCGCTAAGTGCGCTTGACGATTTATTCATGTCGTAATCACAGCACTTTTTAACAGTATTTCATTTAAAGTTCCTAGTCTTAGATTGGAGACCAGAACTGTTGTGTGATTACAAATAAAACGAATGTATTGACGGAACAGATGCGACATCCTGGAGTGTTCCACTGGCACACTAGATCAGATGGTGGGATCAACGCGTGTGCAAGTGAGCGCGTCGGTGCCGGACGGCGACGTGCTGGGTGCACGGGTGCGCGCCGCCTCGGAGCCGGTGCGCGTCGCGCTGCACGTGCCGCGGCTTAGCACGCTGCGTGCGCTTGCCGACGACTGGGGAGTCGCTCTGCGACAGGTACATTTTCAAATCTCGGAAACTGTGAATAAATTGTACTTACTTATTATCTTTCTCAGTGACCTAAAGAGGATCTTAGCCCCTGACATGAGAGAACAACACTCTTCCCTTTTCTGGGTCACTTCACTCCGATAGGGTACTCCACTCCAAGGGCGGTTAGATCTACAAAAATATAAATGCTATAATAAAAAAAACATAGTTATTTCAGGTGCAATGTTCAACTCTTTGTGACCCTAAAGATAAGGGTTCATTTCCGCCAGCAGCTCAGGACAGCGTTAAAGTTCTACTTCACTTTAACGACATGAGTAACCATTCTGTAATATAAATATGTTTGTGTCTCACGGTAGTTTTCTCGCCAGTGCTTAAAGTTCTCGTTTTACTCGTACTGACTATTCAGAAATAGCTATTTGACATTGAATTAACGGAAAGTTCAATTTCAGTACAAAGAACGGTCCGTTTCATCGGACGAGACGCCAGTAGGAGAAGCGAAGATGGAAACGGTTGAGGCAGCCGTAGAACAGCTGGAGGGGCGCGTGTCGTTGTGGCTGCACAACAGCTGCGCCAGTGCGCTACGCGTCGGGCAAGAGGCATGCGACGAGATTGTGCCGCTGGGGCCCGGCACGCGCCTTGCCTACCGGTAGAATATTAGTGAATACGCGCTCTGACTAGGAGTGGCGGCGCGAAATAGTAGTTCATCTACCCACATATCATTAGTGCTCTAAAATGCGTTCAGAAACCGTAGGAAATGACACCGGCGGAGTGTTCATATAGTTCTCGAAGTCCTTCTACTCATATTTTTAACGTGAATGTAAATTACAAACAATATTCGCAATTCTATTTTCGTAACAGAAGAAAACAATGACAACATTAATGGCGGCAATTCGATCCTCCGTCAAAAAATTTTTTTTTTTTTTTTATCATAGACAAACGAATGAAGTTCTTATTCTCATATCACTCGAAATCAAATGTCGTGCGGTTTTTATTAAAAAACATACTGAATTGACGTTTCGTATCGAGAACTGTTTTGCTATCTATGGATACTCGAATAGAGATCCACATGAATTTTGACAGCTGTTCCAAATTTAAACTCATAACCTTACAAAAATCGATACTGAAAATGATATTAACGTACAGATTTTACCTACTACCACAGACAAGAAATTTTTCATAGTAAAATTGGTTGTAATAATGTTGGTCATTTCCTACGGTTTCTGAACGCATTTTAGAGCGCTAATGATATATCCGTAGATAAAAGCACTTGTCGGTATTGCTGCACAACAGCTGCGTCGGGCTCGGTAGTACATAATTCGTGGGTTCGGCCGAAGGTTCGCGTTAGCTTCTCTTTCATCATTGTAGAAAACGAAAGAGACGCCTACAACGCAAATCCGCCGAATACCCGAAGTGTGCTCATAGTATTAGAGAATACGAATTCCAACAAGAAAGTTCTGACGGTGAGAGGCGTACGTCATTGTGGCTGCACAACAGCAGCGCCAGCGCACTACATGTTGATCAAAAGCCAAAATAATTTGAATTTATTCACGCCATCTGCCCTCGTGATAAGCTTATCAAGAATATTTACATATGGAATATGTAATATATTTCGATAATTGCCAATAATTGATTTTATTTTCAAATAATCTAGAGAAATCTTATTTACAGGTGGCCCTCGCCAAATGCACCATTCAAACTTAGATTTGCCATTGCCGGACCTTCTACAGACTGGCGTTGGTCGACTGGTAAGTTGGCAATTTATAATCATAATAATACTCATCTATACATTTATAAAGTTGTAAAAATGAATAGTCCGTACATTGATGATAATTTGAAAAAAAAAAGATTGCTATGGACTATTTAGAGGTCACTAAAAAATAAAAATATTTATCACGCAAATTCGGCTAAACGGATTTCAACTATTTTTGGTACACGGCTAGCTGGGTATCTCCAGATGGTTATAGGATACTTTTTACCCGACTACGCTGAAGAAAACACGAAGGGTTATGACTTTTTCTTCTCCGCGAACGAAGTTGCGGTCGCCTTGTAGTAACTTCCTATAGTCTCACCGTAATCGTATAAGGACGTTGTCGGGACTAAATGAATAGTATAAGTACCACCCTCGTACTAATTTGTCTATAAATAACTGAATAAATGAGCTCGCTTTCCAGTCTCTTCAATAATATACTGTTGACTATAATCGGATGTGGCTAGTACAGTAGTACTATACTGTATATTTATACTAAAAAACAGTTCGTACGCTGTAACTGGTGAAATTAGTAAAGGTCTAATGAAGGCGAGTGTTCTAGAAGCTATATTTGTTGAGCATTTTTAATGTTTCATTTAATGATTTTAAGGCTACTATTATTGTATGTATACAGGTATACCGTTCTCGGCGGGCGAGAGCCGCGTGCGGCTGCAGGACGCGGAGGCGCTGTGCGGCGCGGAGGCGGGCGCCGGTGTGGTCGTGTACGCTCGCGGCGACGACGCCGGCGGCCGCCGCTCGCTGCGCCTGTCCGGCCGGCTCGTGCTCGCCAACGTGCTGCGCCGCCCGCTCCACTATAAGGTACAACTTCCTCTTAGGCTATGGTCACACCGCATGTTGGGGCGTAAAACAATCTGGTATCTAATACCTTATAACCAGGCCTCGGACTTTTTATCGCATGGTAAGACGTTAGAGAACCGTGGAGTCGATATTAACATTGAAACTTTACTCATACTCACTCAGTTAATTAATTCTAAAGTTGATTATATATGAAATAAACATTTCTAATGGAATTGAACAATATTTTAAATTAAAAAAAATACTATCACACTATGTATACTATCGAAATTATAGGCCAAACAATAATAACACTATTAACAAAGTTCCTAGTTTCTAATATCCATAGGACACGTAGATACAGGAATAAGTGCTTCAAAATCTTGAAAAGGTATAACGGGTGTATTCTCTATTTCAAAATTGTAAAATGAATACAATGGCAATTTTTTTTCTGGTGTAATGTAGGTCCTATATTGGTTGAAAATCCACTTGTGACCTGAAAAAGACCGTTCTATATGAACAGAAGTTAAAGTAGTAAATTCTAGAACTTGCTCAAATTGTTGAGTATTTGACATCTGTCTTATTTCAAGGAAGTCCGGATTTCTATTGAATATTCTTTCCAATTTATCTTTAATTGTTTCGGGCCCAAAAATTGTTAAAAACTGTTTGATGTTATCGAGTATTTGAAAACATTGTTTTATTGAAATATAGGTACATTGTAACTTTGTGATAGATTCAAAAATGATTTCATAATTATCCTTTATACAACTAAGCTCATTTGGCATATTTACGTCCAATAAAGCAGTTTGAGCAGCAGCCTTCGGGTAACGGAAAACTCGTTAAAATACATATATTTTTACTATATTGGCTAAGATTAACTTCGATTGACATTTTCGATCTGTCAGTTTAACATAGGGATGAAAGTATTACGGACCATAAAAATAAACAAGTATGAGTATGAGTAAAGTTTTAATGTTAATATCGACTCCACGGTTTTCTTACGTCTTACCATGCGATAAAAAGTCCGAGGCCTGCTTATAACGATATACGAGTACGACGAAATAACAAAATATTAAGGAACAGGGAAGTATACTACTACCCGATCACATTATCTGTGCACATCCCTGGAATGTGACGGCCCTCCCGCTTCCCCCTTTCATACCCGCGCTTGCCATTTTAGTACGTTATTTTTGTGTCGCACCGTACCCAGAGCGCCAACATGATATCACGCAGCGAGGTGCACAGATATTGTGCTCACAAAATGTCACGAGAACTGGTTAAGAAATGCGACATGTGGAGACGAACAGCCTTACAGATATACGACAATATTTTTTCAACACACTTGCTTGTAAAGTGGCTCTTATTATACTGTTTTTATGGCTGTAATCCAGTCCATTACACACGCGTGTTTTTTACATTACATAATCGCACTAGTGCCTTTCCATTACAGTTTTTTTTAAACTTCAGCAAATAGGTTTAAGGTATAAGAAACATTTTAGGTTATTTTAATAAATCTAAACTGGTACTTGTAAAAACACTTAATTTCAATAAATTATAAAGTTTTCTAACCAAAATAACATTTTGATTGTATTAAATTGTTATAATTATTCAGATTATTATATTGCTAGGCTTCTGCCCGCGACTTCGTCCGCCTTAAATTTGTTTATCGCGGATAAGGGTATTTTTCCGGGATAAAAAGTGGCCTATGTCCTTCCCCGGGACTCATACTATCTCCATACCAAATTTCATCCAAATCGGTTCAGCGGTTGAAGCGTGAAGAGGTAACAGACAGACAGACAGACAGACAGACAGACAGACACACTTTCGCATTTATAATATTAGTATGGATATGGATTAATGTTTGGCTGATTGGCCAATTAGCCTTTGCCTTAAACGCTCGTGCGCGCATAGACGAATGCAGAGGTCGCAGCGCGCCATTTTAATTTGATTTGACATATTGAAAATATACAAATATTTCATATTGAAGTATGATTATTTTTTTAAAATGTCAATATTGTGTAAATAGTTTCATGCAATGATATTTAAATTATAATAAGTATGTAGGTACGTAAATTTGAGGTACTGATGACGGATTAATGTTAAATTTACGACTACAGGATTGGTTACGCACATAGCACGTATAATAACCTAGACCAAATTTTGATGTTTCTTTGTTTTTTTCCTCGCAAGTGTGTTGAAGAACGTCGTATGAAACTCGTGTGCATTGGTCATTACCCTCTCGGCTTTATACAGCACTCGTCTACGACTCGTGCTGCAAGATATAGCCTCGAGTGTAATAACCAACGTACCACACTTGTATCATAATCTACTATTTTGATACAGTTGCTTAACAAGTGCTACTTTACGTAGCTGTTTAGCGTGCGCAAAGTTGGTTTTTGCGAACTAGTGCTTTTCACTTTTCCAATTTTTATTAAATTAATACTTGTTCCAATTCATGACTACTTTTTGATGAGTTTTAATATTAGTTTCCTTTAAACGTCGTTATCAACATAAAAACCCACTGTTGATGTAAGAATACGAAACATATGCATGATATATTTCATATTTTATAACTTACTCATCATTATAACACGTTTATTTTAATATTTCGTAATTTTGATTTAATATTGAAAAACCGTTCCTAGTAAGTTCCCGCCTGTCAAAGAACATGCGATTTTTCTTACTGCAAGCATGTTTTAACTTTGGAATTCCTTTTTGTTTTTCTTATTTTTTAGTTTACATACTTTCTGCACTAGCATCGAAGTATACTATTTTAATACAGTTGATCAAAAAGTGCTACTTTACGTAGCTGTTTAGCGTGCGAAAAGTTGGTTTTCGCGAACTAGTGTTTTTCACTTTTCCAATGTTTTTAAATTTATACTTGTTCCAATTAGTGATTACTTATTGATGATGATGACGGTGATGATGATGGTGGTGGTGATGATGACGGTGATGATGGTCATGATGCTTACATCACCATATTTTTTTGTTTAAAAATATGTTTAATGTACAGACATTTCATTTTTACAAGTTTTATTGTAATACTAGAAGTTGTCTGCAACTTCGTTCGCGGAGGACAAGAACTTATTACTTCTCTTTTATTCTTCAACGTAGTCGGGTAAAAAGTATCCTATAACCATCTCTGGATACCCGTGTAGCAAAAATTGAAATACGTTTATTCAACGTGGCGTGAGGAAGCCATAACGATACATACAAACATACAAAGAATCCAAAACAATATTCTTCGATTCAGTGACCTCCAAGTAGTCTGTTACAATTTTTTTTTAATACCTTCAATATACAGACATTTCATTTCACAACTTTATAATAGGATAAATGTCTAGATAAGCAGGGATCGAAGGCAGCAGATACATATATATATTACTGAAGTTAGTAATTCATACACCTTAATTAAAAGAAAAAATAAGTTAAACCCAATCCTACTAACCAATTCAATGCGATTGTATCGGTAATGTCAACGAACAATTTCAAAACATTTTTACTGAAATACTACCTTACCCCTCGTTGTTCTTCTGATGTAAATATTTAATCTTTAATCTAATTGCCAACCATTTATAAGATACAACGAATTCTATTATACTTCATCAACAAGTGAATTAGGCTTGGCATTCATAGAATCGGATTCCTACCGTGTAAGAAAAAGTTAACAAGATTCGACCTGTTACTGAACAGGTCGAATCTACCGCCACCAGTGGCGTGGCGTCAAACATGTGGTTAGTAAAGCCGGAGTATATTTCCTCTTATGTTTTCTTTGAAAGCCGTAAAATAAAGTATACTCAAGCCTTAAAGATCGGTGTCTCAGTGGCATCGTGAGCGGACGTGTTGCAAAATTATATTTAAATTTTTAAATAACGTGTTTTTCAAGTTTGAGTTTAAGTAATAGATAACTAAAATCTACTTTCCATCAAACATAAACAGTCGCATACATTGTTTTGAAGCTGGATCAGGGCGTACAAGATCTGCAAGAAGCACCCCTCCTCACCTCGGGTAAACGAGATAGTTGCTATTTTTTACTCTGTCACACAACAACTACACACAGAAGCGTACGGCTGCGAAATTACGCCAGGATTCTTATCGACATAGAACTCCATTCAGAAAGGTAAATTATCGCTCATCATGAGTACAATAAGGCCGCAACTAAGCAATCCAGAGCGCAGTACCGGCTCGCAACCAGACCTGTCGAGCTTGTCGAGGTTAGACGAACACATTACGCAGCGTAAACGCAAGCAGCCAGAGACGGACTGTGACTGTAAAAACGAAATAATAAATCTTGGACAGGAGATGAGGGACATGTTTGAAACCTTCTCAAATTTACAAAAGTCATATTTTTCAACGATGCATGAGGATATGGCTCAAATAAGAACCAAGATAGATACCATTCAAACCACAACTGATCACCTTGCATCAGAACAATCTAAGATGTTAACAGAAATATCTCAATTACAAAACAAATATCAACAAACAGACGAGAAGATAAAGCTACTGGAAGGGAAAATAGACACTCTCAACAATATTCCAGCCAAAAGTGTGTCCCAACCATCAGCAGAAGAACTGATTAGTGAGATAGCAGATCGTTCGGAAAGGCAAAAAAACATTATTGTAGTTGGTGTAACTGAAGCCGATGGCGATACCTCCGAAAAAGGCAGGCACAAGATCGAAGTGAGGTTATCAACATCCTAAAATCGGTACTGAAAAGTGATGTAGCACCACAACCGTGGAAAATTATTCGAATTGGAAAATACAAAACCGGAGTAAATCGCTCCCTTAAGGTATGCTTCGATTCGAATATAACTGCAAAAGAAGTTTTACGCAACCGAGGAAATTATCAACATGCTCAGATAAAACTATTCCCTGATCAAACTCCAGCTCAACAGACCTATATGAAAAAGTTGCGTGAAGAGCTTTCTGGTAGAATAGAAAACGGAGAACCTGACATAACAATCAAATATATAAAGGGTTATCCTAAAATCGTATCGCTACCAAAAAACGACAACAGCCAGAGCAATCAATAATTGGTACCCATACAATAATAACGAACAAAAAGGAACTCATATCACACCAAATCCTAAAAACATATGATGAATTAACACCAATTGAAGGCTCATTTAACTTTTTCTACACAAACATCAGAAGCCTTGTAAGGCATGGAAAACTAGACGAATTAAAATGCATTTTGAAAACAATAAGTAAGCAAATCCATCTGATATTACTTACAGAAACCTGGATAAAGACTGAAGAAGAAGCAAATTATTTAGACATTCCTAATTATTCACACTATTATAACTTCAGGACGGACAAAAGAGGCGGGGGCGTATCCATCTACATTCATAAAAACTTGCAACATAATCTAATTGGAGGAAAGTATATAAATGGAAACAACTATTTATGGATACATACTCACAAGTTAAACCTCCATATTGGACTTATTTACAAACCCGGAGACACACATGTCGAAACATTTATTGAAGACTTTGAAAGACAACTACCGGAAGGGAAACCGACAGTAATTTTTGGCGATTTTAATATAAACCTACTATCAAAAGACAGACAAACTAAAATATACACAGACACGCTCAAGGAAAATGGATATAGCATCATCAATAAATTAAATGACCAATACTCAACACGAGCCACAGCCACAACGAAGACTATTTTGGATCACGTTATTACCAACAAAACCGACAGCAATATTCATATGGCTTTGGCTGACTCTTCTATGTCAGACCACAAGCAAATAATTCTTGGAATAAAAAGTAATAAAGAAAAAATCATGACACGGATCAGGACACAGTATGAAGCAACGAATTATGAAGCATTAGGCCAATTGGCAGAGGATTATTTTGACATGATACCTAACACCAACTTTGAGTCATTATACGAAACGATGAAACGTATAATCAAAAAGAGTATGACGCTGAAAACAAAAATCCTTAATCCACCTAAACAAGACTGGATCAATAAAAATATCATTAAAAAAATAAACAACAGAAATAAATTATGGCAACAACTGAAAAAGTATCCCGATAACAAAAATATACAAATAAATTTCAAGAAAGAGAGAAATGACACTACGACTCTAATTAACAAAACGAAGAATAAATACTATTACGACAGCTTCCTAAAATGTAAGAACGACCCTAAACAGATGTGGAGTCTTATAACCTCGTTATCAAACAACAAAAAAAAAACTGAGAACCGTCCAGAAAAACTAACAACGACAAATGGAACAACCACCACGGACGGAAAAGAAATATGCGATGAATTCAATAACTATTTTGTAAAAATTGGTCCTGCGCTGGCTAATGAGATCCCATCTCGTTATCACAACAAAACTAGTCAAAATGCCATAAAAGACAGTAATAATGTATTAGAAAAATTTACACCTTGTAGTGAAGATGAAGTATTGAAAATAATTAATAAATTGGATCCTAACTCTAGTGCTGGCATAGACAAAATTACAACAAAATCGATTCAATGTATCAAACAATATCTGGTTCCAAAAATTACCAAATGTATTAACTTTTGCCTAGAGAACGGTATTTTCCCAGACTCACTAAAAATAGCAAAAGTAACACCAATTTACAAATCAGGAAATAAGATGGATCCTGGGAACTATCGACCAGTGTCAGTATTACCGATACTATCTAAAATATTAGAAAAGATTATTTACCACCGGCTAGAACGATATCTATCGCAAATAAATTTTTTGTTTAATAAACAATATGGATTTCGTCCTCAATTTAGCACGCTGTCCGCAGTAACTGACTTAGTCAGTAGTATCAAATCTAACATAGACGATAAAAAGGTAGCCCTTGGAATCTTCATAGATCTCAAGAAAGCGTTTGATACAGTGAGTCATCCACTTCTTTTGGAAAAATTGAAAAGCATAGGAATTACGGGCTCCGCACACAAAATCATGGAATCGTATCTAAAAAATCGCTTGCAAATAGTTAAAATAGGCAATGAACAAAGTTCTCCTCAACAAATTACGTGCGGTGTCCCACAGGGTTCTATTCTCGGGCCGCTTTTATTTTTAGGATATATAAACAACATAAGTCAAGTACCTTTGCAAGGAGAGTTGAGTTTATATGCAGATGACACGTGTGTATTTTATTTTGGACACTCTATAGATGAACTAAAAATAAAAGCTCAAAATGATCTAAATGCGCTAAATGCCTGGTTTCAAAATAACCTGCTTACTATAAACGTGGCAAAAACGAGCTATCTAATTTTCAAATCCAAAAATAAAAAAATAACTGACGAAAAGCCATTAACAATAAATAACATACACATAAAAGAATCAACAGAAGAAAAGTATTTAGGATTATTACTGGATAGCGAATTAACATGGAAGCCTCATATAAATAAAATTATAGCAAAATTATCATCACTACGTGGATGTCTTTATAACACTGCACAATGTTTTCCTCGCCAAGTGCGATATACCATTTATAACTCACTTGTGAAGTCCCATCTAAACTACCTCATAGAGATATGGGGTAGTGCTAATAAAACAACGCTCAAAAATTTACAAATAGCTCAAAATAAAATTATAAAGACACTTTTTCGGTACAATTATCTTACATCCAGCAAAAAAATTTACTCAGAAACTAAAATTATGACCCTAAATCAACTACATTACAACAATAATTGTTTACTAATAAGAAAAATATTAGATAAGAAAATCCATACCCAAATACAATTTAAAACTAAGAGTGAAATGGGAATACGCCCGTTGCGGAACGCTAATAATCTATGTCTCAAATCAGCGCGTACTAAAACTGGCAAGAAACACATAGGGTTCCAAGGAGTATTATTCTACAACCAATTACCAAAACAAATAAAGGAATGTAAAAATTTTAATATGTTTAAACGAAAACTGAGAGACCATGTAATTAACAACGTCTAAATCCGGCCCTGGGAGTTCTGCATCGTATACAAAAGACGACTGATAAGGATGTCATTAAGCATTTACCTTAAAATTTTATTTGAAGCACATTAAAACTAAACGTAAATGAAGGTGTTTTATAAATTTACCGTACAGATAAATCTTTGCGTACCCACATTGTACTTTACTTGAATATTTTATGTTATGTGTGTGTTTTTATGTATCCCTCTAATAATTTTGTGGTATGTAAGTGCAAAGTGCTATTAGTAATGTATAAATAGAACTTAGATAACTTAACGTAACTTTGTATGTCGCAATCGATGTTCACTGAAACAATTAACTATTTTTTAGACAATAAGTTCTCATTAAGTGAAATGTAAAATTTCTTTTGAGAAATAAAGTTCTTTAACCATAAAGTAGGCAAGCCGATGAGAATCGGGTTCTATGAACGCCACGGCTCTGGACGCCACACCTCTGATGACAACGTTTCCTATGGAATACCAATCACGCCTTTCATGACTAGGTGGATTAGTCTTATCATAGATTTATATAACGAGGGTTTACGTGACATTTTTAATACTTATTACTATTTTTTCAAAGGTGCGAGCGAAGGGTGCCAATTCTAAGGCATGGCGTTCTGTATCCTCGGGGGAGCTAGACGCTGAGACTGTGGGCCAGAGCGTTCTGTGCGGCGCAGACAGCGATATGGTCTTAAAGTATGTTATTATATAACTTTTTAATCTCCCCTACCGGGTAAGATAACGGATGGTGAACCCATCGTTCTTTTTTATTCAGAAATTGTTCGGAGATGTCTCCAGAATCACTTTATGGTAAGTTGCTACGGGGTCGAAGACATAGCTCGCTGGTTCAGTAGCAGCTTATTCATTTAAAACGCCATGAACCAAAAACAAACAACGTGTTTTCAAATGCCTTCGGCGCCTTTCATTGCGATATGGGCCGACCGACGGAAGTAACCTATAATGCTTTCTGAGTTCATACTACCCGCTTATAGGTTGACCAAACCGTAAAATTATCTAACCGAATTAGTTGACACCAATATATATATATATATATATATATATATATATATATATATATATATATATATATTCGCAAACCAATTTTCAATACTCAATTTCACTTCAATTGTTGGACTTGGTTACACAGTGAAGTCGCATTGCGTTCGCCAATCTGATTAGAATTTGTATAAATCTTACCGTAGGAACCAATTAAGACGTCCGCCAAATTGACAAGATTTCATATTTGGCTATAGCCCTAAATTGATATTCAATGTATAGAAAAATGCATATACAATTCAAAAAACATATTCAAAGATTTTTTTTCTCCTATTTTTCAAAAAAATAGCTGAAAGTGCTAAACCGGAAGATGACGTCATTTAGAGGATGGAAGGTCTGTGCCTTCCATAGATTAAAAAAAATCTCTTTTCCGGTTGTCACTAAGTCACGTTTGACAGTTAAATCCAATCCATTTGTCTTACTCAAATTTCGTTCGTGCACGCTTTCGCTTTTCCACGGACACTGATTCGCATCTTTTTTACGACTCGGCTTTTCCATGGTTCTAACTCTTTAAAGAGTCGACTTTTCCAAGGATTCGAGAAATGAAGAACTCCGACTCAAGCTGATAGCACAAACTTGCCACGAGTAGAGACGCTCATGAATAGAATATACTCAAAGCTGTGATAAGTATTACGTAGCCGCCTTAAGTTAAGAAGTGCCAAAAGTATCATAATCACAACGAAATACTTAAGTCGATAATGCAGTGGGGTACGTGGAGGTACGCTGAGTCTCCAACATATGTTTTGTGCAACGCCGTATGACTCCAGAGCATCGCGTGTGAAACAAATTGTAAAAGATTACCGTTTTGTACCATTTTATATTGTGCAATAAAGTTTAAATAAATAGAATATCTCTCTAATGTATCTGAAATAAATGACTAAACAATGTGAAATTTTAGTGGTTAATTTCCCGCAGTTTTCGTTTTTATGGGAAGTCGAAATTAAATTGTATAATGTCAACAGTAAAACATACTTATATTTAGTAAGATAAATCGATTATTTTAAAGCTATCAGTAACAGAAGTAGCTTTGAGCATAACACATCACACACTCCCATCCGCCCGCAAGACACCATTCAGCTTTATTTTCTAGAGGAAGTGCAAATAGCTTTTTTCCAGCACACGTACCGTACAGCCGTAATTTTAAACGTTTTTACGTAAAAATTTATAGTTTTTGCGGAAGACATATTCACCGAAATTTCTCAAATTTGTAAACAAATATTTGAACTATCATTAAACGTCAATATTCAATTCCATAGATAAGTACTCGTACTCTAGGTAATATTACGGCTGACACACACGACCAGATGCCCGTTTGGTGTATTTAAGCAGATTATTAGACTTTTGTTGGCTAATTAGGCTCTATTTTACAAACATTACTTCTTCATTACTTCTTATTATTGTTTTATCAGGATGTTATTAAATCCTTATATTTTTTATACTATCAAAAACCCTATTATTTAGACACATAACTTGCTTTGATAATTTACTGCAGAAATGAATATCCGGCGGTTTAAAACACACGATCAGCATCAACGTTGAGAATAACTGTTGGTACGCTTTAGAATAAAACTATCTCCGTTAGCTGCCATTTTCTTTAAAGCTATTAGCAATGAAATAATTTTTGTTATGCAGTTTTTGTACTACAAAACGATGTCGCGTTATATGATGTTGAAGTTGACGATGTGGCACCGGCTACCAACTAGGTAGAGTTTTCTCATGTCACGTAGTTTAATATTTATTCTGAAGTATTTAAAAAAATAATAAAAATAGTTCTCACCGCTTCTTTGTTTCAATCATTATCAGGTTCCTGTGGCATATATTGAAGAGATGAGCCGCAATAACTGTAAAAATTTAATCAATTGTATTGCACCGCAAGCACTGAATATAATTTTTTTATGGCTATTGTCATTTTTTTGTTCTAAATATGCAATAGGAAATTGATAGCGCTTGAAACGCTTTTAGAATTTTCCTAATATACTAAAATTGAAGTGCCTAATAGTAGATTGTTCGACAAGGGGCTAAAATAAGCCATTATGACAAAAAGAAAAAAAATATAAAATGTGAAAAAATATAAACATCTAAAATTTCATTTTACCCATTTTTTTAATAATGATTAATATTGCTTCTAGCAATATCAAATAAAGCTAACTACAAGCAGTACACATAAAAAGTAGCACAGCTCTATGTATTAAGAAAATTGAGTAAAATGTATTTTTATACATTTTAGTTATTTATTTATTTTAACTTATTTTAAAAGTATTTGGATTTAATTTTAACGTGAAATGATTGTTTTGGTTGTGCTCTTGCCCTGAAAAAAATAAGCTTAACGGACTGATGACCTCTGAGAAATTCTGTTTCAAAGTTTATTCTGATAATTCTGAAATTAGGGTTGTCACTAACAAGAATTTATTTACATGATATTTACAAATCATACATATTTATATATTCTCGCTTCTTAATATCTCTGTATATTCAGCATCATATCCGTTGAATTTGAATGTGATATGGACATACACACACCGGCATATTTAGCGGAACACAGAAAAGGTCCATAATTAAAGAAATACGGTTTTATTTTAAAATCTACTTACTACACTTCTTTTGTTATTTAAAGTTTCATTTGTTTTAATTAAATTGAGATCACATTAAGAATACATTTTGCGAGTAAAGGTTATTTGTGAAAAATGGTACATTCTTGAACTTTTTCATGTAACCTTTTCATGTTTAAAAAGTGTAAAAAAAAATACAATTAATAAAAGTTTGGTTCCGGCAGATTATGTTCACTACTAGACGCGGGTTGTAGATCAGGATTCGCGTCTAAAATCGGATATGTAGTAGGGGAAGTACTTGATATAGGGATGGTATACTCCCTACTTGGTTCGGGTTGTGGATCAGTCCTTGTATCTGAAATCCGATGTGTAGTAGGTGAAGTACTTGATATAGAGACGTTATAGAGTATTAGTAAATATAAAGTAAATCGAAAGTTGTAGACCTCACTTTCGTAATTTAAAGATTTTAACATTAACTTCAATATATATATTAGAACTCTGTAAATTTGTATGAACCAATTTAAACATTGACCATAAGCCCTCGGGTACTAAGTGAATCGGTCGTTCGTGTATTGACTACTAAATGTGGAAAACACATACGACAATGTGGTATCTAAATGGAAGTGATATTTGTTTACTTACGAGAAATTATCTTTTTGTTGAATGAATACGGATGCCAAGAGGGCAAGGATTAGACAACACGTGGTTGTAAGTGTAGTGTTAGTCGAGTTTCGTGTTCGTTTTGTGACATTAATTAATTCATTCGATAATTTAAAGTTATAGTTATTTTTTTACTTTTTTTATTTCGTCTTTAAATTAACACACACAATGCTTTCAATACTCATTTATTAGACAACAATTTTACAATTAGTAAAATCCTACAGTGATATTATTTTCACTAACTCCTATAGGTATCGGCGCTTTTCACGAGTTATTTCATTAAATCTTTGGCCGAGTTGAAATCCGTTACTCCCAACTGCAGCATCTAAGATGCACCATGGAACACTTAATATTGCGTTTTTTTTGCGAAACTGGTAGAAATAAACGCACATACTTGGATAATGATGGGTTTTCTGGGGTTATTTATTGTTAGCGAATGAACGAAAAACTGAACCATTGAATTTTTCATTCTTTCGCTTCAATTTAAACAGACGTTAGCAGACATTACTGCTTTAATAAAAAGGTATTTTTAATTGTATTAACTTTTGGTAATTCGTATTCATATCCTACAAAACGGAAGCGAAAGAGATGGCACAATTTGTAATTGTATAAAATGTGTATTAACCAGCCTAACTTGAGACGTTTCATTTCATAGAAGGATTTAGTCTAGACTTTGAATAATCTATGCCCAAAAAAATCTTCATGACAATCATGACATTACCTCTTCATTGTGAAAATAAAAAGAGATACCAATAACAAGTCCTCGTAGTAACTCGTCCTAAGGCACCGTTTATACTGGTGAAGCAAACATAACTTATTTATTATGTATGAAAAAAAATACAATTAAAAAGCATAATTCGAGCTTAGTTCATACAACATTAATTATTCCTTATGACCTCAGGAAAACGTGGTTCAAGTTTTTCCCCTTCCTGATGGGCACCGTGTATCTATAAAAAATGTCCGAAACCGAACCTGGTTTTCTAATTAATAACCGCTATTATTACACTAATGCAGTATAAACTATATGCGGAAACAATTTGAAACTTGTAGGTGTAATCGAACCGATTAAATAGGCTTTCAGGTGCCTGGAGAGAATATCATGTCACGCGAACATAACTATTACAAGACTGGCAATAATAGATGAATGAATAAATTTTATAAAATGGTTGGAACATTGTAGCAACGTCTTTGGCACAGGGGAAATGACATGAAGGCGTCTCCATTTACGAAATACTCCAAGATTAAAAAGTTAAAGATCAGGCATTTTTTTGTACTTAAGAAAAACGTACAATTCATATGTATCATGCGTCTAAGAAGTATATTAAAGTTCCTATGACCACCATCCGGCTCCAACATCATCTCAGCTCGATGGGTCATAATATTGTATTGTCACCTATCTTATATACTCGTTAGTATGCCAAATTTAATCTCAATCGCAAACCGGGAGGTGACCTAAATTTGACTTGCAAGAAGAGAAGGACCTCAGTCCACCCGTGACCATGGAAAGCTGAAAAGCTTCCGAAACGTCGGAACCTCAAATGAGATAATATACGCGATATAATCCGTTAAGTTGTTACATTTAAATGAGTAATAATCGCGGAAACAGAAGAAAATATTAATAAAAGCTTGTAAAATTATCCGTTAGTTGGATTCATTATTGTGGTTAATCTTATTTGAAATGCAGCATGCTATTTTGATTGATCAAATTATTGTTTGAAGTAAGCCATCTATATCTTTGTCGGCGTGCTTGCTAGATTCATGGAAGGCCTATTTTGAATTTATACTTTTAGGTATATGCCATTTTCTGACCGAGATATAGACTATGTATGATATTTATCGCCACATTTCTGAGATATGTAAATGATTTTGTTATGCGTTGGATAAATCCTCTTCCGTTCGTTAACAAACCTTTTTTTTAAATTATTTATTTCACAGTACTCTTGTTATTTCAGAATCAAGTTTACCTCGCAAGATACTGGCTGGTCAGGAGACATACCAATGAAGGAATGTCCCAAGGAGAACGTTCCGTGGTTAGTTAAAGGTAAAATTGATATTCTAATAAAGTTAAATGAACTCCCCATCATACGTAAAAAAAATATTGATGAAATTATTACACAAATATTTAATGGAAACAAAATTGCTTTCCAGTGTATTTTCAAGACTGTACGAGATAGATCGAAACCATTTGAAATATAAGTAATTGTATTAGGGACGAATTCATTTTCTTAGTGAAAATAGATTTGGTATTATATTTTTTATTGTTACAATAAAAAACAAAGAAATTTACATTTGATAGAAAAACCGAATTAATAAGTTGTATTCAGTTTTTTTTTTTATAGTGTGGGCCCGTATCACAAGAGCTTGTGACTTTGTATTACAAGCGGACGGGTCTTTCCAACAATATGTATTAAGAAAAGACTTCCACATGTATTACAAGTTACCAGCTTTTATAAAACGGGTCCCAGCTCGGGCATGATGAAAATTATTAATAGGCTAAAATTGTTTTCGTAAAATACACCTAATGGTTCCCAAGACAGTGTTCCCAAGACAGTGTTTCTGCGTCCTGTATAATTTCGAGATTTCCTATACTGCCCCCAGTAAAAATAAATCCCACCAAAAACATTTCATGTTAAATGGGCGGCCAAGACTCACATGCTCATAACGCGTTCGGTGTAAAAAAGTTATCAGTTTCTAGGAAAAGCCAAGCCTCTAAGCGCTTAATTTACTAACCAAGGTTGGTTTAAAAAGTAAAGCACCAACTGGCTTCAAGCCCCTAAGCCTTCCGTTTACTAACCCTACACCTTGGTTTCAAAAGTATGGCTTGGCCGGTTCATAGAGTACCGTAAATAAGTCTAACGGACCGTCTGACCCATATGGTATCAAGAAATTAAGTTTGTTGCGCCGTTGTTGCAGTTCCGAACGAGGGGGAGACGGCGTACGTGTCGGTGTGGTGCCGTGTGGTGCGCGCGCGCTCCGACGGACGAGTGCTCGCTGCCATATGGCCTCTCTACGTGCTGTACTCGCACCTGCCGCTAGACACCGACGTCAGTACCTGTATCCTATCTTATCAACATAAGGGGCCACCCACATATTACGTCTCAGCGACTAAGGGGAGGCCTTGTTAAAGAAATAGGTGCGTGACAAGAATTAAAATTTAAAGTTTTTTTCAGAATCCTTATAATTCATTATGACAATTGTATAGCAATGATGTAGATAAATGGTGTTTTTCACAACCAAATCAACCAAATGTCAAAATACTTTTTTTACCATATAAACTTGGCACGCTAATTCAAGAACGACATCATACTTATAAGTAGATTGCTAACAATACAATACTAATTGTAGTATGAAGCGTTTTCAACGCTCAGTAGAAATGCCGAATTAACTATAGCTTGACAAGTTCTTTGGTGACACTGCAATGGTCTGCGGGCGAGAAGGCGAAATAACCCTGCCGCGCGTACACTTCTTACTCGCCCCTGCTGCCGCCCGCAGACCATGGGAGGGTCACGAAAGAACTTATCAAGCTGTATCATTTTACTCTTACAGTACGATATTTATATTTGATCCGTACAAAAAAGAGAATCGATTGTCACCTTAAAAAACCAATTCATCAATTCACTCGAAAGATGTTCACTACTAAACAAACGTCTATCCTAAGGATCACTATGGCCGAACTTGCGCTATCCGCAGCCGGCGGCTTACCGCGACCCTCACAAGATCGATGGAGCAGCTTGTAAAGATCTAAAATCGATTTTGACGTATCAGGTGTCGTTGTATTCGTCATGGTTGAGGGAGTGACGTAGGACATAGGATATAATATTTTCGATGAAAAATGTTTCGATTTTTGTACCTTGACCGCGGTTGCTCTGAAAGGTTTTATTACTAATGAGTCATTATTTGATCGTTTCAACCACTTTCATGTACACCTTGGTATCTAATTGCCTGAAGATTTGAATGTGATAACAGACATTTCATTAAATCCCGGGATCTTCACCAAATGTCTCGAAATGCCATAAAAATCCACAGTCTCTTCAAAAATAACGTGTCTACGAAAGTGAGGCTGTGGAAACTAATATTTATTACCGTAATATTGCTGTAAAACCAACTATTGATTTTACCAAAAAGTATGGGAAGAGCTGTACCTACCAATCCTACAATTCCTAACTTCCTACCACCTTAAACAACCCTAGTACCCTAACACCCTACCAGGCCTAGCCCTACCCATATGATTTAGAAATATACATATATATAATAAGTACGGGATGTCTGCACCATACGACCTAAGGTAACAGACGGAAAGTTGGAAGGAAATGGGAGTTGGATGGATTATCTCACTGCTAATCACACAGACTCATGTGACTGATCGTAAACGATGGTTAAAGGTGTCTTGACCACAGTGAGAGGAATACCTGGGAAATGATACAGCCGCCATGTCCAAAGTCAAAGAGAGTTTATTTACAAATTTATAAGATATACTAAATTATACATATGTGTGCAAACGTATTTACATTCAGATGAATTTGTGTATTTTCGCCAAATCAACATTATGGGTTTAGCACTTTGCCCGTGCTCTGTGTGAATGTGCAGTTTCTTGGCCCGAATCCATATGCTGATGCTGCGTAGGTACGTATGTTCAATGCACGTGAACATTGCCATAAAGGGTATAGCCGGGTAAGTAGGACCAAACTGCCCTTAGCGAAAAAAAATATTTTCTTTTTACTGGATTATTAACTTATGTATACACCGTGTTTTTTTTTTTATTTCCGATAACTTTAAAAGGATATACTAGCACAGAGACTTTTGAAAACATATGCATTTGAGGCTTAATTTTTGGTGAAAGCACTACATATACACCGTGTTTTTTTTTAATTTCTGTTAACTTTAAGGGAAAATTTTGCTGGTCAATTAGAGTTGATTTGTCGAAGAAACTGGTGTTCTAACTCTCACTATTTTTGAGATATTCAATAAATAAATGTATTGGCTGAACCAGTGTAGTAGTGTGGTCTTTCATTACGGCGTACTGTTATTTATCTTTTAAATTTCGGTTGTAAAGAGTTTTCACTTTCAGGTTGTAGTGCCGAATTCGCCCGATATCTTCTTTCGGCTATACTCGTATGAACGAGTATAGTCTTTTGTGTGAAACGACCAATCCAGGTCGTTGCCATAGTCATGTCATAACAATCATCGCTAGGTTACGGTCGCTAGCTCTGTTATTGGTCGTTGTGTTATCTCGGCATCCCCGACAACACCCGAATGTTTTGGAAAGTTTAATGTCAACTTCAATTTACTTACAGGAATAGGAAATTATTAGAAATTACGTTCAAATAATAATCTCACTTTCCACTAATCTAGCAGAGATAGATAAAAGTAAAAATAAGAAAAAAAAACGAAAAAAAAGGAAAATCGCATAAGCAAGACCCCACACTCTATAAGCAAACTATCTACCACTGAGCTATCTGTTGGCATGTGCTGTCATGGATGAAATTTAAACTTTGTCATACTAGACACTAACTTTTGTGTAACTCTAGGGGACCTTGTCCACTTTAACATTGATTTATTATGTATGGAAAAAAAAAAATATTTTTTTTTCGAATTTAACAAAAAGCAATATACCAGGTACTTTCTGTTAATGTACCGAGCAACGTGTCGAATTCAACAGAAATAAAAAAAACACTGTATATAGGTTAATAATCTAGTAAAAAGAAATTATGTTTTTCGCTAAGAGCAGTCTACCCCTGCTTAGCCTTTCTCGTTGACTGTAGATTCGTCAATACCAATAGAAATATCATGTAAATCTAGTCGTCTCCAAGTTCATTATCGCGCAGCGGCAAGGGTTCTAGTAGCTGCTGACTCATTTTTATTAATTAATTCAGAAACAATTTACATTGTGTGTGAAGTAGGTACATAGATTAGAGCTAGACATTGTTTAATAAAAAAAAAACAATTAGCTACGAGTACACTAGGCTATTAAACATATCAAAGTAATAATTATAGCAATGAAAACGTCATGTCATAATAAATAATATCTATGTCCAATAAACACAATCCAATAAACGAAAAATAAATAAAATAAATAACATTATCAGGAGTTATCTAATGTAATCATGTCATCATTGTTCAAATAAATATATATATTTTTTAAATTAATAGATTAGAATGTCGATTTAGTAGAGTTATAATTATTAGAAGGTTGACTGATATGATTCATCATTCATGTAGTCCTCAATGCAATAAAAGGATTTCTGTAAGAGGTGCTGCTTGAGCCTTGCATTGAAAACTTACTATTCATTATTGTGTTCAATTCCATTGGTAACCTGTTTAATAGACGCACGGACTGGTAGTATGCTGCGTGTTTCACAACGATCAGTCTGGGGACAATGATGCAGGGAATGTCCTTACGTCTAGTTGCAAATCGGTATTCTTATTCACTGTTGTTTGTTTTGTTCAGGTGCTAGTTTCGACGCAGACGGAAGCGTCGACGTCGGAGGTGGCGGAGTCGCCGCGGCCGCCGCCGCTGGTGCAGGCGACGCCGGGCCGCGGGGCCTGCACGCATCTCATCGCGCCCGGCACCACCGCCGCACGCCATCAGCTCTCTTTCCAATACAAGTAATCTTCTACCTTATATTTCGTATGCTTTTGGTGTTTTTTAACCACCGACGAAAGAGGGGCGTTGATAGATTCAGGCTTTACTTTGCGCGCAGGCTTTACTAATCCAAGACGGGGTTAAAACGTTCAGACCCAAGTTCGTTACAAATGCGAACTTCGCAAAGCGAGCATAATTGTGATTGAGGCTATGAAATAAGTTTAAATTTCCGCGTAGGTTAAGTAACGTTATGTGATCAAAAAATACATGGGCCTTCCTTGACCTATTTATAAAGTTTAAAGTGGGTATATAAATAACTCAATAAACTAAATAGTAAAAACATGTGCATACATGTTTTTACTATTTAGGATAAAAAAATGAACACTAAATATGTAAATAATGTATTTTAATATTGTTTTCTAATAAAGACATTTTATGAACAAACAAATCCAACACGGATGTTGTATGTTTGACGCATGTGCCTGTGTATTTGTGTGTCTGTGTGTCTGAGTGATCTTTGTGTCGGTCTGTGGCGACGTAGATTTTGAAAGGATGGACGCATTTTGATTTAGTTTTTTTTTTGTGTTGGAAATGCAACTTTGAAGGTGCTGATGAAAGTTTAGTTCTTTCTTTATGGTGTTACAAATTGATAAGTTATATTATTGTTTTTTAGCTATTATAGACCCTCGCTAACAAGAGGGCAACCTTCACTCAGGTCTAATGTAAGATCAGCGAATTTGTTTTTACTCGTATTCCAAGTGGACGGTTTCCAGTGTAATATTCAGAAGCTAGGACCATTAAGGGGACTGTCAATCGCCATGCTTCGATCGTAAGGGGACATCCAGACAAAAACTAGATGGCACTTTAAAACTAAACATTGAACGATGTTATAATAGGTTATTTGACCGTTATCATTGAAATATTTTGATATAAATAAATAAGACAGGGATCTTACACAAATCGTCCTAGTCCCAAACTTAGCAAAGCTTGTAATATAGATTTTAGGCGACGATATCTATACTATTATAAAGTTGTAGAAATGAAATGTCTGTACAATAAAGATATTTTCAAAAAATTGATTCTTACCGACTATTTGGAGGTCACTAAAACGAAAAATTATTTTTTTTGGATTTTATGTATGTTTGTATATGTCGTTGTGGCCTCATCACGCAAAATCGGCTAAACGGATTTCAACTATTTTTCGTACACGGGTAGCTGGGTATCTCCAGATGGTTATAGGATACTTTTTATCCGACTACGCTGAAGAAAAAATTAAGGGTTATATAATATTCTAGAATGTACCTACCTCGGACTGCAACTTCGTTACACGTCGTCCTTCGTACCAAGACTTTTTCTCCTCCGCGAACGAAGTTGCGGGCGCTTTCTAGTACATAGAAAACATTCAAGACCCAGGAACAAATATTCGTGCTCATCACACAAACACTTGCCCCGGCCGGGATTCGAACCCGGGACCGCCAGCTTCGTAGGCCTCACTGAGCCAAACGTGTCGGTCGATATATTCGTGTCATAGTTATAATTCACTGGTATTTTTATCTCCTCCAAATAATATGCTTAATTCTTAAAAAAATATGAAAATGAAACATTATATAAGCCTGCGCCTAAACGATACGTCATAATAACAGTAGCAAACGTCAATCGTTCATCTATACTATTATAAAGTTGTAAAAATAAAACGTCTGTACTTTGAAGATATTTAAATAAAAATGATTGTGAAGCTCTGGTTTCCTAGGATAGCGGTGCTGTCATATAGCGCCCGTTTCCATACTTCGTACTTACTTCGCACTAGTACGGCCGCTATGTGACGGCACCGCTATCCTAGGAAACCCGAGCTTAACAAACTATTTCGAGGTCACTAAAACGAAAAATATGTTTTTTGGATTTTATGTATGTTTATATGTGTCGTTGTGGCTTCATCACACTAAATCGGCTAAACAGATTTCAACAATTTTTGGTACACGGGTAGCTGGGTATCTCCAGATGGTTATAGTATACTCTTTACCCGACTACGTTGTAGAAAAAAAGAGGGGTTATGACTTTTTCTCCTCCGCGAACGAAGTACACAGCACCTTCTAGTACTGTAATAAAATTAACCATTGTATGACGCCCAAGCCAACGTCATGCTTCAAGACAATGATGTTTCTGTTAAAGTGACGTCATTCACTGCAACAACATGGCGGTCGGCGTTTTCGGTTGCGTGACATACATATTATAAAACCACAATTTTTATTTACAAATAAAAATATTGTGATAAGAAAATGATTCATTCGATATCGTAAATTTCGAACAATCAGTTCGTAAACAGCTCAAAGTAAATAAATCGCAACATTTAAATGCAGTGTCATGCTTTGAGAGTTGAATAATTGATATCATTTAATTCCCATATTCCTAAATTAAAACCATTTCGAGAAAAACGCTTCCAGAAGACAAAAAACATTTTTGTACATTTTTTCAACAATAATTTTGCCTAAAAGTACCAAAATAGCTTAAGCTGAAAGTGACGTCACATAGCTGATCTAATGTTGCCACTATAAAAAAGTTTTCTTCCGGTTATACATTTGTTATCTTTCGACACTTGACACTATTGACAGTTTATTCCACTCGAATATACTTCTTGATTTATGAGTTGTACTTTTCGTATATTATGTTTTTAATCCTTCTCCTTTGATTTTGATATTTTCAACGACTCGGCATTCCCACGGGACCTACGGACACCTGGGGCCCGTTTTATAAACGCTTGTAACTTGTATTGCAAGCGGAAGTCTCTTTTTAATTCATATTGTTGGAAGAGCCTTGCGCTTATAATACAAGTTACAAGCTTTTGAGAAACGGGCCCCAGGTGTCCACTTTGACATTTTTTTAACAACGACTCTTCTTCTTAACTTTGATTTGACTCATATAATGCTCGGTTGCTTTAATTTATTTCGACTCGGCTATTAAAACCAAACATGCGAAATGCGGAAGGATTTGTACAAGCTGAAAACACTCATTTGTCTCGAGTGGGTACCATAATGACGATGGCGTGTATATGCAAAGCTCGGATAAGTATAATTTGTCTGTCTGTCTTCGGGCACATCTTATGTCGCAAATGCTATGGGCTATGTAGAAATAAAGCGTGTGAATTATTTATGTTTTATTATATGCCGCTTACCTCCGAAGTACAGGGTACTCATCAAAATGTACCAAGTATCCGCACACATAAGTGTTGTTCATACAAGCTTTCTTAAAACAATCATTTATATGTAACTTTTCTCCAAAAATATTTGAATTACTTGCGCCACTTTTGAATGCGTGTCGTATTCGAGCTTTGGCAACTGCGGTCACTGTAAAAAGTTGTTGGAGTGCACTAAAATGTCAAAGTTCGCAGTACATTTTATTGTCATTTCCAACGTTTTTTTAAGTGTACGAAACAGTTGTGACGTCATTGAGCTGATAGTACACGTTTGTTACATACACCCTTTTTGATCAAACTAATAATATTCATGGATTTTGCATAAACATATAAGATTCTCGCAAATATAAAAATAATACGTATATCTTTAAATTTTGCGTTTTTTAGAGCTGGACAATAACAAGTATTACTCAAAAATATGAAATATTGACGATTTTAGATAATATTCTTAAACATAAATGAACACCGTTATACATGTTACCAGCCACACCCCGCGAAGTCACTTGTCGCGCGACATAGCATTACCTGTTTTACTCGCACTGTATTAAAAGGACAGAGACAGAGAATCTTTATCGCGCGACAAACAGTCGCGTATGACAGTTGGGCTAGAAGTGCAGGTCGCTACAACAAAATATCATAATACCTACCATGTTCCTATTACGTCGCAATGTCAAAACTTATTCGTTTCAAAAGTCTTAAACTTGAGATAACTTAGGCCTACTTCTTGGTTTGATGCTTAGATGAAACGACCAAGTAATCGTAATAGAAACAATAATGTAATTTTTAATGTAGTTTATTTCCATTGTTTAATAGAAATTCTATAAGCTGTAGAAAAAAGGGTTGTTAAAAACTATTGTCCAAGTCGAATTGTGGTCTGTTACTGCACTTCTTGACTCACGGGCCGAAGCAGAACTGTCAGCATGTAGCTATACCGTTTCGTTTCCCCGACTGTTGAATTCATAACCGCAATAGAAAAAAAACAAATAATTGGTATTCCATATTGTAACTTTGTCTTCTCTTTGTGCAAAATCAATCTTTTTGTGCAAAATGTAACTATTATAACACTAGCATTAAACGGTATTCAAATTTCATATAAATCACGGGAAAACCTAAAAAACTGTTCTGAGTAGACGAAAATGTATGCATTGGAGCTAGTATAATTCAAATTGGCTTTATCGTGACTTTCACTTCAACTATGTTCCAAAATGACTTCAATTCATATTAACTTGATACGAAAACGAAAAACGTCACATTCTCAAAAATCCTGAAAAAATCAATACCTGTGTAAAAATATCTAAATTTCGAAATTATTGTTTTTCGTAAATAGCAATGATTCATTAACTTAAGGAGTACCTTATACGCAGTAACGGATGCCTTATTATCAAATAATTTTTGATCTCTACTGTCAGCCAAAGGTATTTTTGAATTGTGGCGAGATTGATAGAATATGTAATACTATGTTCGGTTGTAGCGAACCGCTAGAACAAGTATGCAAACCCATTCCTAGTTATAGCTGAAGTTACAATAACCCTGCATTAATCTTAACATGTGGTACATTTATTTGCAGCCCTGATCGATTAGCGTGAGTCTAAAATCATATTTCATGAAAAGATTACGCGGCTTCCTTCGCATACATGTACTTTGAAATTATTTTTTTCCATTTCATCCTTACTTTGGGGCACTATTTCGTTTATTTTTCTTAGTTTATGTCCCCGCATTACGCGGTATCGTTTGAACGTTATATGCCAGCAGTTTTGGAACTATTTTACAAGTATAGATTAGAACTTAATCCAGCATTTTATTCTTTAGTACTACATGAAGTAAATGCACCAGTTTCTTAAGGTGTTTGCGATTATATTCTATAGGTCATCCGACAAGTTACACGACAAGGGCGAGTATTATGTACGAATGGGGAAGGCTCTTAAGAGGGAGAAGGTAGACCATTAAAAAGGTGGATAGATTGTGTGGGATGATATGGCTAAGGCAAGAAGGATGGAAGCGGTGAGAATGCAAAAAAAAATGCATTTGGAACGGCGCAGTCTCCAAGTGATTGATAAGCGCTTATGAATGATGATGATTGACGATCGTACATCGCAAAAACAGAAGAGCCATAGGGAAACACCAGTACTAAATTTTGATGTTAAAAGTCGACAATTGTAACTGTTTCGGATGACTGAATCCTATGTGGTACGCAAACTTATGTTGTGTGTGACACATGTTTAAAAATAGTTGCTTTTATTTCAAAAATTTACTAAACCATTTGCTCGTAGTCTCATTTTTTGCGAGGTATGATGATGATGAGGGGGCATTCGGTAAATATAATCGACATATCGGCAGACATATCGAGCTCCCCGTGACCCGCGAGGCGATCCCGCTGCACTATGGCGTCACCGATACCTCGGTGTTCGACAAGCGAGCGCCGGTCAACAACATCGATGAAGTCATTGACGACATTCGTGGATGGTGAGTAATTATGTACAAATATCTACTTAGGATAAGGCGATATAGTCTGGAAGATATCCCTCTTTAGCGATAAGACCGCCTGTTGTCTACCTCTAATTGTGTTTTGTAAATGTATTATTTGTAAAGCCTGATCAAAATGAGGATGCGCCATGTTGCGAAATTTCACTTAAACTATTTTTTTCACTGGCAATGATTTCATGAGTGTTTGTTAACAATGACAATTTCATTCGTGGTGTCATTTGAAGTTTTTTTAAAAGACAAATATTTACAAATGTCCAAACATAATTCCGAGAACCATTCACAATCGTGAGCGTAATAATGATAAAAGTGTAGACGTGTTTACTACACGAAAAACTGAAAGGAAAAGAGAGTAGTCCTTTAAATAATTATACGAAGTAAATATCGTAACTAACAGGTATTTAAGCTAATGTCATTGTAGTGCGCTAGATTGGTTGTTCTTTGTAATTGCTTATCTTCAAATCAGCATCATCATGCGTTTAAGAGCTGGGGCTCTTGTCAGTGGCGTAGTTTCCATCTTATTAACACTCTCTGCCCTATGATAGGTTTAACCTTTTGAACGCCACATCTAAATGTAAAAGTTGTCAACTCAGACGCCACGCCATCTTGACGCCAACATGAACTTGAAATTTACGCGAATGCACGTAGGTCGCTATTTCACTGACACATTCGACGGGTATAGCCGACATTGGCGTCTGGGGCACGGTTTTCCGTTGTCGGCCACAGCCGACTGTGGCGTTCAAAGGGTTAATAAAGTTGTAATAATGATGTGCGCATCTAAATATATTATTATGAAAATAACTGAAGTAGGCTATAGAGATCTCTGAATCGTAAAATTTCTTATTTTGATATTCTGTATGCTGGCTGTGTGAATAAAGGTTTGTAGCCATAGTAAGTTTCAGATATTTTTCACAGATTTCATGAATCGCGAGAGAAGGTCGTTCTGTATCTGTTTTTAAATCGCCAAAAAAATCATAACAATAAAATAAAATCAACCTAGACGACTTTATTTTTATTTCTGTGTCAAAAATTCATAAAGTTTATATCGTTAAAAAAAAGTGCCAACTATAAATGATTTTTAGCAATTTTGAGACAGCATATTAATTTCCATGGGGGTAGAGTATCCTTACGAATGATTTTGCATAAATTAGAATATAATAAGAAAACAAATTTTAATCGAGCGAGTCGATACAATTGCTAGGCTTGAAAAGTATTTAAATGAAATTTACTAAATCCGAACTCAAAACAAGCCAATTGTATACTTGGATGAGACATACATACACACATCACTAAGTGCTGGCAAAGTTAAGAAGAACTAAGGGTATCAAAAACAGTAGCTACAGGAAAACGGTACGGATCTACAGGTTTTGTATCAAACTCGTTGTTGCTATATACGTAGGTCACTCGATGAATTTTGAGATAAAAAAAGACTATTGAAGATATTAGTATTATTTATTTTACATTTTTTCAAAATACTCTCCATTACTCTCTATACAAAGTTCCATTCGTCTGAACCAACTTTGGAAGCACTTTTGCCAGTCTTCATCAGATAGGTCCGAAATTGCTTCTTCATATGCAGCCACGGCTTCTTCAGCACTCGAAAAAAACTTCCCTTTTATTTATTCTTTCACCACCGGGAACAAAAAGAAATTGCAGGGAGCTAATTCAGGACTGTAGGGTGGATGTGGTAAGGTTTCTATCCCAGCATTCTCAATAAACGCCTTTGTTCTGTGGGACGTTTGTGAAGAGGCGTTATCGTGATGCAGCAAGATTCCCCGAAGTCCAGTCTTTGGTCTCCTCTCTCGCACTGCTTTGAAAACTTGCGGCAATGCTACTGTAGTATACCAATCAGAGTTGACTGACCTATAATTTTCCAGCATTGATGTTGATAAATGTCCGCCCCGTGAAAAGAAACTAGCTACCATTTTTTTGCCGACGTTACGAGGTCTTTGTAGTTTTGTTGGTAACTTTCCCTCTGAGAAGACCCATACCGACGATTGCCGCTTGTTTTCCGGAACATATTGGTAAATCCATGTTTCGTCACCTGTAACTATTTCCGATACACGCCGCGATGTCCCGTTGTCGAATCGTAGACTCATCTCACGACACCAATCTACACGAGCCTGTTTCTCAGTATCGGAGAGCAAACGTGGTATCCAACGACAACAGAGCTTCCTTATTCCAAGATGTTAATGTAGAATGATGCTAACGCTCCCCGAACTGACGCCTAAGATATTCTCTATGTCTTTGTATGTTATTCGTGGATCTTCTCGCACCAACGTTTCAGTAGTCCACACGTTTTCTGCATTTACTGCTGTTTGCGGGCGACCACTTCGGTGGTCATCTTCGAGGTTGGTTTTACCCCTTTTAAATTCGTTGAACCATCTAAAAACTGTTGCCTGTGAAGGTGCAGAATCTCCTAACGCTGACTGCAATCGTTGCAAACACAATTGTTCAGTTCATAAAATATCATAGCACGCAAATGTTCGCGGTTAAGCTCCATCTTTACAAAGAAAAAACGCGGGAACCGTTTTAGGAAAATGACTGTAACATACTCTATTTTTTTTAATTGGAGCGAATCGGCAACTTGTGTTCTATTTTTAAATAAATTTGCTTTTTAATAACATATCATTCAGGTGCGTTCCATTTTCGAATTTCGAGCGTCAAAAAACCTATCGAGTGATCTACGTAATGACAAAAGAAAAAAAAAACGATTTTCATGAGTCCATGAATAAGACAAATTAAAAACTTATCCCTAACCACAGCGATAATTCCTGTTTCATGGATAATGCAAGATGCCATTCATACCAGGGGCCTGTAACATAAACGCTTGTAACTTGTATTACAAGCGGCGCTTTTTCTACGAGTAGGTATCATCATCATCATCATCATCATCATCATCATCATCATCATCATCATCATCGTCATCGTCATCGTCATCGTCATCGTCATCGTCATCGTCATCGTCATCGTCATCGTCATCGTCATCGTCATCGTCATCGTCATCGTCATCGTCATCGTCATCGTCATCGTCATCGTCATCGTCATCGTCATCGTCATCATCACCACCACCATCACCATCACCATCACCATCATCATCAACATCACCATCATCATCAACATCACCATCATCATCACAATCATCATCATCATCATCATCATCATCACCATTATCAGTACCTCAATTATTTTCGACTCTGTGGCTATTAATCGTAACAATAAAATACTTTCCACCCTAGGGATGGAAAAGCCCATGAAAATTTTACTTCCTTAAAAGGAGAGATTTTTTATATATATTTGCATTAAAACGAGTCTCCTTAAACAAAGAAATTTTATTTTTCGCAACCAAAGTTCTATTTTTGAAATCATTATAGTGCATTCAAAGTGTTGGCTTAGAAAATAAAGAGTTGGCTTATGAATATATCAGTTCAGTTGGTGGGTGGGGTTCAAGTGCCATAGAGTATCCGACATTGAAAAGTATGCTATTAAAGTTTAGTCTATGAAGTTCTTCTATGAAGTCCCCAGGTCAATAAAGCTCCCCATATAACTTGGATAAAGGAGTTGATTCTCATGTGGCTTGAAGATAACAACGTTAGCTATCCAGTAAAGGCAACCAAAGCGACTTAAGGCGAAGGGGTGGGCAAATCACTGAAATCGAGGTGTTTTTGTGCAATTTTTTGATATTGTATGTAGCATGTAGAGATCTGAAAAGTAACTATTCAGGACACATATATACTTAATTATGAGTTGATAGAGTAAGTTCGTTCCTATCTGATGTAGCTAGGCCTAGAAACTATATTTAAGAAGCAGATTTTTAAAAATCTCTTTCCGCCTGTGGGCAATTCTACATTAACAAATTTTGCACATGTACTTTAAAAACCTTGGTCTACTAACTGATAGGAAAAAACTTAGTATAATTTATGTAATACGGAGTTTAGACCCAAAATCAACTTTCACCTACGACATTTCTACGAAGTCAACGTACTAAATATTTGATCAGTGTAAAAGCGTAAGCGCTTTAGCAGTGAAAGTGACGTTGCGTGCTCGCGCTATGCCACGGCGGCGCGGCGTGCGCTTACGCTGTTGGCAGCTCGCTTCCATCTAGCCATAGCGATAATGTTTTTGAATTCATTCCGTTAACTGGTTGCCTTTGTTATGTTTTGATGTGTTCTATTTTACGATTTAGTACCAGTATAATAGGGAAGATGACTAAATTTTAAAAATAAGTCCTTGTAGATTAATAAAAATATTGGACACGTATTTTTTCGTATTTACTTACTCGAAAAATAAAGGCACATTGAGTCAAAATGTCGCATGACGTTACTCTTAAATACAAATTTTACTTAGAAGTGACGTCACGAGCCCCCACTCCTAAACTTAAACGCGATTTATCTGAGTATTTATTTATTATTATGTAAAAACAAAAAAATACGTGTCCAATATTTGTACTATCTAACTGACGGAGAGTTAGAATTTTGATGTTCATCCCCAGTCATCATGCCTTTATATCACGGTACTCTGTGTTTATTATTATTACGAACCGGTAGTCTTTGAGGCGTTGTTTATTTCGGGGATTTGTTATGTTGTTTTGTATGTGTTATTTGACATTGATCTCGGTGTTTTGTGCGGTGTGAGTCGCCCCGTGCGACGTAGTTACTTGGAGATTCTTGAGTCCCTAAAACTGGGGAACAAGAACGGTGGCGGTGGTGGTAGTGGTAGTGATGTTGGTGATGATGGTGGTGATGGTGGTGGTGGTCGTGATGGTGCTGATGATGGTAATGATGGTGGTGGTATGGTAGTGGTGGTGTTGATAGTGATGATGGTGGTGATTCTGATGGTGATTATGGTGATGGTGGTGGATGGTAGTGGATGATGGTGGTGGTGGGGATGGTGGTGGTGGTGGTGGTGGTACTTGGTGGTGTTGATGATGGTGGTGATGTTGGTTGTGATGATGGTGGTGATGGTGATGATGGTAATGGTGGTGGTAGAAGTGATCACCACCATCATCAACACCACCACCACTACAACCATCAACATCACCACCACCACAACCATCACTACCATCATCACCGCCACCACCATCCATTACCATCCACCACCATCACTATCATCACCATCACTATCACCATAACCATCGCCACCATTATCACCATCAACACCACCACCACCACCACCACCACCACCACCACTACCATCATCCACTACCATCCACCACTGTCACCATCATCACCACCACCACCACCACCACCATCATCATCATCATCATCATCACCACCACCACCACCACCACCATCATCATCCACTACCATCCACCACCGTCACCATCATCACCATCACCCGCATCCCATTCATCACCATCACCACCATCCTAATCATCACCATTACCACCACCACCATCATCACCACCATCACCACCACCATCCACCACCACCATATACCAATAATCATCCAATCCTGAATACCAGTAGATACCCCCAAGGTCCATCAGAATCTGGAAAATGGTTGACAGTCCGGAAGGTCTTTATATCCTTCCGAATCCATAATTTAAAATAGGCACAAACAAAAATCTTTCTATTGACACAACACATAATTTCAACAAGCAGCAAGGTCAAAAAACAAACTGGAATAAAGTAGCCTCAAAACAAGCGCCACCATACTGCAAAAGGTGTCGATAGTTCACAACTAGTCAATGCGCGATACGACGAGTCGAGAGAGAGCAACTAATATATACTAGATGGCGCGCGCGCTCGAAGTATTACGTTCGGGCCGAACGAGCAAGGTCATTTCCCCATCTCTTCGCCTTAATTGACTATCGTAATCAAAAATATATCCGCTCCAAAATACGAGATTATGAAATGTTAAGTGATCATGGCCATACAGTACTGCAACTACCGCCATATCATTGTGACTCCATCGAAATAATATGGGGTATAGTCAAACACAAAGTAGCAATCAAATAATGTTACTAATCTCGGGTATGCTTTTTTGAATTCAGTGAAAAGATGAGGTACTTCTTATTATTAGCAAGCAGTAAATGTAAAGCCTATGAACTGTAGGAACCGACTTATGAACTGTAGAAAAATTGATTGTCACTTTATTTGAATGATCTTCAGCAAATAGTGCTTTAGTAGTGTGGGTATAGTTTATTTAAAGATAGCTATTTTTTTTTGTTGACTTAGTAGTGAATGCTAAACCGTGTAGTCAATGTTGTATAATGAATAGACGGAATTTATTTCGTAATCGTTTCGTAATCCGATGGCGGTATTTCTGTCGATAAGACTCCCTAACTAGGTATGTTTTTAAGCCTATATCTGTGTCCCACTGCGCACCTTTTGTTATAGGCTTGAACGATCAGGAGGAGAGGCGACTTCCGATTGGCCCTACTCTATTGTCGCGTCACATTGGCCTGGCGAATGGAGCCCGGCATTGTTGCAGCCACGCTGTGATGTCACGGTCAGTTTAAAACTCAAATATCGGCCTTAAGCTTCTGCCTACACCCTGACTATATAAAAACATCATCATCATAATTCTATATCGCCCTATGCAGAGCCACCTCTTTGATCTCATGATCTTTACGTCAACCTCTTCCGACGACCGGTTTACGAGTAATGTTGCCTGTAAAGCTGAGGGTCCTGGGTTCAAATCCCGGTAAGGGCAAATGTTTGTGTGATGAGCGTAAATATTTGTTCCCGAGTCTTGGATGTTTTCTATGTATGTATAAGTAAATATGTCTATTAAATATATTGTCTAGTACCCATAACGCAAGCCTTATTGAGCTTACCATGGGACTAGTCGATTTGTGTAAAAATTGTGCTGTAATATTTATATAACTATTTATTATTATTCTCTTTTATTTGTTTCGTGTAGCTTATCCAGGTCTTCTTACGCGATTTTATACACCTAACTTTAGTTGCCGCGAAAGGTGTTCGTATGTCTGTCTCAAGAAGTTAGTGTCTTTATTGAACTTTAGACGAGCGAAATATTCATAATCGAATTATTGAGAACGATTCAACTGAATAAAAAAAGCAAGATAAGTAAATCTTCCAGAGCTCGATACTATCCTATTAGTTGGCAACTCCAACCTTAATTAATTGCAATGCATTCAAGCATAATGTCAATTATTGAAATAACCTTGTCAAATTCTAGGAAGTTTACCGTGAAATTGAGCTGTAATAAACGGGCAAAATTTTATATTTAATTTTATCCAGACTTTTTACTAGTGAAAGGAAATAGGCCATATAATATATCATTCTAAAAGAGTGTAGGTGGTAAATACGACGGGTGTTCAATGAGTAATTTCAATGTTCAATGATAAGGGTGCAGATACCTAGATATCTATACTATTATAAAGTTACACATAGCAGATGTCAAGCACCGTCGGTGTAATAGGTCTGCAGTTTGTGAACATGTCATTGACAAACCAAACCACTCAATTAAGTTTGATAAACCTTCTATCCTTGCCAAAGAAAAAAGATATTTTCCCAGGATGCTACGCGAGGCTATTGAGATTAAAAAGCATCCTAATTTCAATAGAGAAGATGGATTGTCACTACCACCAGCTTGGGATCCTGTAATACATCTCATCAAGGAACAAGCGAGACACAGGACTGCAAAACCTTAATTTCCGAACGGTGTAAAATATCTTATCTGTTTAAAAGTAGTTTAATAGTCTCTGTTTTTTAAATATTATAATTAGTAATGAGGTGGCCTGGGAGTTTTTCTTTGCAGCGTTTCTTTTCTCCTCAGTACGCCTCATTTGTGAAATGCTGCTTGGTAAATTATTAGAATAAAATAATTAAGCCCTTCTGGCACATGTGTAACTGTCTTTACAGCTTAGGCCCATCTGGCATGTATGTACACCTTTATTTGTGTTTTTTTCAAAAAATGGGTAGTTTGCACAAATTGTAACTTTGACAGAGGAAAATACATCTTTTCTCAGTCCTCCCGTGACCATGGAAAGCTGGAAAGCTTCCGAAACGTCGGGAACTAAAATGAGATAATATACGCGATATAATCCGTTAAATTGTTTTATTTCAATGAGTAATAATCGCGGAAACAGAAGAAAATATTATTATAAAGTTGTAAAAATGAAATGTTAAAGATATAAAAGAAACTGGTTGTCCCAAACTATTTGGAGGTCACAAGGCAGGAGGCAGGCAGGACACAACGTTATCATTCCTTATAAATAACTAGCTTCTGTCCGTGACTTGGTCCGTCTTAAATTCGTTTATCGTGGATAAGGGCATTTTTCCGGGATAAAAGGTAGCGTATGTCCTTCCCCGGGACTCATACTATCTTCATACCAAATTTCATCCAAATTGGTTCAGCGGTTTAAGCGTGAAGAGGTGGCAGAGAGACAGTCAGACACTTTCGCATTTATAATATTAGTATGGATGCACTCCATTGCATGTCATATTCATCCAATAAGTGAACCGTAACATTTTAGTCAACACGGGCATTCTCAGAGGTCTCTGTTGTAATAACTTTAGAGTATAACCAATGACAAGTGAACGCTGCTCCACTAACCGACCTTTTACACTTGCATCCATATGTAGGGTAAACTCAGTGAAGGCGCGTACATTTTAAGATTGGTTTGACTCTACTAGTATTGTGTCCTTGACAGGTGCGGTACGGGGCGGTGCGCGCGGGCGGAGGCTGCTCGCTCGAGATCCAGCTGCGGCCGGTGGCGCTGCTGTGCAACGCGGCGCGCATGGCGCTCACGCTGCGCGCGCACGACGCCGCGCCACTCTGCCGCCTCGAGTCGGGCGCCGCCATCTCTGCGCCTTCTGCGTTGCTACAGGTTTTTGACTTTGAACTGTATAGGCCTAGTCAGTCAGGCCTCACAAGTCGGTCAAACAAGAATGCCATCCGCGGCCACTTAGAGTTGGGGTGGAACGCTGTGCGTAAGGCACAAGAACCGCGGAGTTGGGTTGGAGGAAGAGTGAAAGATCAGACGTAGAGGAAAATAACAAACAACGGGCTGGTCACCCCCGCCAGCAGCCCAACTTCTGAGGAGTGTTGCTACAGGTACTATCTCACATTGTTCGGTTAAAAGTGCTCATCCGTATCACTGCATGACAGATCTTCCTTCCAGGACGTCATATAACTAAACTAACTAACTATTTTGGCATAGTGACCCAAATAGGATCTTAGCCTCCGAAACGAGAGCACGCCACTTGTCACGATCCTGCGCGGTTTCCCGCCAGTTTTCGGCTTGAAGCTTACGCAAATCCGCCTCCACCACGTCTCCCCAGCTGTACCTGGGACGACCTTCCGGTCGCCCCAGGTAAGCTCTTTTCGTTGCGCGATCCTCCTCCATTCTTTGAAGGTGACACCGTTCACCGTGAACTCCTCCGTCAGCTCTCCTTCCACTCGAACTCTCATCCTGCTCTCCTTGGTTGCTGTTTCGAATATGGCAACCAACTTTCTAGGGATGTTAAAATTAACAAGAATGGGAATATAGGCGGCGGGTTAACACCCCTCCCATGGAAAAAACTATTTTGTTAAGAAACCGAATAGAGTACGTCATATATATATAAGTATTTCGTTGCAATACTTGGATTCGCTGGACAGCAACTAAGTATACAAATAAAGTGGCATGTCGCATTGGTATGTCGGTTTGAGCCACTACTACTGTTGCACCTTCTGTATTGATACAGGGCCAATCGCATATTCGTCTACAAAACCTCATTTATAATCAGTCCTCGACATGCCTTTTAGTCAGTGCCTCAATTAGCAGCGCTGCGACTGGTGACAAGTAATCCTGGAGACTAATTTCTATGAAATCAATAAGATCTCAAAAAAACGAAATCTTTAAACCTTATATTTATATGATATACGAGGGGCGTTCAATAAAAAGTGAGAATGAGCATGTTATATTAACAACTTTTATTAAATGTCATTTTATTTCTCGACACAGTCACCTTTTAGCATAATACACTTTGTCCAGATGTAGTGAATAATCCTTTCCTATCGTGAAAACTCGGCACATACGACTACTTCCGAATGGTGCCGATGTGTTCATGAATTATTGTATTATTCAGTGACGTGTTTGTATCAATTAATTAAGTACTTTATTCATCAATGTCAAATGTCAAACCACCAGTGTTAAGTGTATCACACTGAGATGTTAAAACCACCACGATCCATATAAAGAATTCGTTAGGTAAACAAAGATCAAACTAGTTACCGAGGATATTTTATTTCACTAAGAGCACTGATAAAAACCGCAATTTCCGGTTTGGAAGACGCTCTGATATCCAAACTGGAAGGTGGATGGAGGTGGCGGATTTGTGTGAATCATGGCTGTTTCTAATGATTCTCTAAGAATCGGGACCCCAAATGTCTAACTATAAATAAATAATAATAAATAAATATTACGGGTCAATTTTACACAAATCGAACTAGCCCCATGGTAAGTTTAATAAGGCTTGTGTTATGGGTACTAGACGACGATATATTTAATAGATATATTACTTACTAGCTTCTGCCCGCGACTTCGTCCGCCTTAAATTCGTTTATCGCGGACAAGGGTATTTTTCCGGGATAAAAAGTAGCCTATGTCCTTCCCCGGGACTCAAACTATCTCCATACCAAATTTCATGCAAATCGCTTCAGCGGTTTAAGCGTGAAGAGGTAACAGACAGACAGACAGACACACTTTCGCATTTATAATATTAGTATGGATATACATAGAAAACATCCAAGACTCAGGAACAAATATTTATGCTCATGACACAAATATTTGCCCTTACCGGGATTTGAACCCAGGACCTCAGCTTCGCACGCAACGTTACTCCCACTGAGCCAAACCGGTCGTCGTATACTATAAGTCAAGACTACAGTTAGAACTATGCAGACCTCCTTTATTACACTTGAAATTATTGTAAATTAAAAATAGTATAACATAACAAAAAATAAACCACAACATAAAACAAAACAAAAAAACCAGCTGCGAAATTATAAATAAATAAATATAAATGTAAATAAATATTGAAAATAATTTCACAGGCTTGTCGGTCGAAACGTTTCCCACGTCTTAGAGCTTTCGGCATGACTGTCGGGATCGCTGCTGCTGTAGTCTTGGGTGGTGGGCGTTAATTATGTATTAAAACAAGACACGGTCGTGTGGATACAATGGTGGTCAAGATGGAAGAGAGATATGAACCGTTGCTAGGATACAAACAAGATCTTAGTCATAGATTAGTATTAATAGCATGAAGTTTGTATACCTATACAAAATATATTATGTTGCTAACATGACTATTAAAAAGGACTTGATAGTAAATAAAATAAATCCTGTAGTATTGACGTGAATTTTCAAAGTCTTGGATGAAAGTTTTCTCCATTTTTACGTTATTATTTCGAACGCTCATGAAAAAATAATTGCAACACTGACGGATACATATTTTTTTAAATATTAAAGGGTATAGGAAAAAAATGGCCCAAAGCAAGTTGCATCAGTGTTACTTATATCACCAAGTAATAATCTCTTTTCATATTTTTCATAAAAAAAACAAGCAATTCTGCATGATGTACCGACATTAGGTGGGATTTTATTGTCAACTTTGTAAGTCTAAAGCAAAGTAGCACCAAAGACAAAATTTATATTAATTTCGTAGTGTTCCACTTTTGCTAAACTTAGATATAATGTAGATTAGATGCTGTTGCATATTTAAGAAATAAATGGTGTTTGTACCACCAGCCGAAACTGCTAAGCAAGGTATTATTATTATTATTATTCAATTATATGATTAGGGGGTTCATATCTTTTTTGAATTTTTCTGTATATATCAAGAATATTTGTGCAAAATTTCAAATTCGTCGGTTGCATAGTTTTGGAGAAAATAAATAAAGCAGTTTTCGGGTTAATTAGGTGCCGTTTGCTGCCGTTAAAGAGGGCTAGAACTTTGTGCATGGTGTTATATCCTCATAAGGCATTGTTTCACTATAGTTTCAAACAAAGCTTTGGGATCAAATTTTCCTTTACTAATGCCACTTTTTTTTATTTATTATTGCATCCACGCATATAACGATGGACTTCGCGGTATTTATATTACATTAATGGGAACATTTCCAAGCAAGTTGTTGAAAAAAAGTGTTTCTTAAAATAACTAAAAATCGAAATACTTGTTCTGATAATATTTTGAGTAGGTAGTTGTGTATAGTGTCTATGTTTAAGTTCTTTTAGCCGATTGGACACGCTCGCTTGTAGCGAGATATTGAAAATCTAAAAATACTATATTGAAAATACTGTTAATACTGTTTGGAAAGAGTACGGGTATTCAGTCCCTGAATTAAAGTAGACTGTTCCTTTTACTCCTAAACATACCATATTGTGACCGCTCACCGCGACAAAAGTGCGGAGTCTTTTCATGAGCCACGTGCACTCGTTAGAGTACTATCTATCAAGTGTTTAATGCTACTACATTATCATAGCTCTTCCTAGCGAGACGTGTCTGATAATTAAATAGTAGATTGTTTGAGAAGGGGCTAAAATAAGCCATTGTGATACGATGTGATTATATGTTTGAGTGCCATAATGGCTTTTAGCCGCGAGTTACACACTCTGCTTTTCACTCCGACTGCGAGAAAATGAAAAAGACTTAACATGGAAATTGTATATTTCATGAAAATCTAAGAGTACAGTTTGAGCAAATCAGAAAGTTTGGGCAATCTGATCAGGTTGGTTTGTTTGTTATTAATCATTCGTAAGGAGTATGTAGCTGGCCGCAGGTTTTTTTTTCAGTGTTATAGAAATTTATATGGGATTATATGGCTTTATTTTAAACTCTAGGGGCTAAATGTACTATTTTTGTCTCGCTTCGCAAAGCTAATATGACGTACTTTTTGAGCGAGAGAAGTGAAAATTATATTATTTTGTTTTTGCAGAAACCCTTCTTCATGTCTGTGGAGATGGGGCGAGAGACGTTTGTGAGCGGGCAGCTGCAAGTGTGGGAGGAGGAACCGGGCCGCTACGGCACCCCGCCAAGCGGCTGCGTGGCGCTCGACCACCCCGCATCCTTCCTCATACACTGTAACCAAAAGGTAAGGTAGGGATACTAGTATATTGTCTAAACTGGAAATCCTTCTTCATGTTTTTAGAGATGGGGCGAGAGACATTTTTGTACGAGCATCTGCAAATGTTAGGTGGTGGTTAGGCCTCCTTACCAGGAAGTGATCTGACTGAGTGGGGATAGCGTAAACCCATAAACGGGAATGCTACCGCGATAACTAGTCGTATGGTTAGAACGCGGTGCGCAAGACATAAGATCTGCGGAGGTGAGTTGAACTCGTTCGATCTGACTTGAGACATGGGAAATAATCGGACAAAGGGCAGAATTCGAGACTACGGATTGGTCGATCCCGTCGGGGAGGGCTTGTCTGAGGGGATCGCAGTAGCCGCCCGTGGCTGCTGTGATCAGGTCGTCCAGATCAGAGACTGACCTCCTAATCCTAAGTGGATCCACAGGGATTATACTGTCATATACCAAAAATGCAGATGTAGAACTAGTTTTGATAGTATATTAAAAAGATTTGGTCGATGGCGGTCGGTTGCCTCGTACTAAAATTCAATATATTTTCCTGCGGTAGGAGCCGATGGTTGGTGGGTCTTAAAGTGGTTTTCGCGCAGCATACCATAAAAATAGGCTATTTGACATCTTTTTATGGTAGCTTATAAAACGAAGACTTAATAATAGAAATATTGTTGAAAAAACACTCCTATATCACAAAAAATCCCCGAGATACAACGACATTAAAAGGGCATTTTTGGGCTTTCTGTGCAGACTGAGGACTGTAAAAGCAGTCTGAACCCCTTTCGATAGCTTTAAGAGCAGTGTAGGTGAAGTGGAGAATAAGAAGTCACAGTTTATATCGAAATCCCGTTCCTAAACCAATACTTAAGCTTCCTATTTTAACTATGATATCTATCTGACTGAAGCTAATTCACTTGACGATTGTTTCTTGTAAGTATTTCCAATGGCTTGTAAGTAGTACCGATAACTTTGTAGTAACGACGACTGGTAACGACGACTGAATAGTATGGGGACTATTTCTATATTTTTGTGCTTATTTGTATGGCACACATAGTGGAGTTATCGCCAATAGAATTAGCTTCGTCTTTTATAGTCGAGCTGTATATTGGTTAGGGAGGGGGTAATTTTATTATTTCTCAGAATTATAATTATCTATTATTGTGGAACATGTTGGGTTTTCATGGAAAGTTACCAATGTTATGGTATAGTTGCAAATGTTGTGCAATTCCTGTGGAAAGTTTACATACATTAGTTTACTATGTAATTTATCGCCTCATGGGCTTTATACAATTGATATTTAACTTGAACATATGAATATTATTCCTTTGACTGTTGAGTCAAAGCAATGATTTCATATCTTTCTATCGGGGTTAGATAGAAAGGTATGAAATTAGTTTATTGAACAAATTACTCTTTATTAGCTTATAAATTATGTAGGTATTTCAGGTCTTATTTTAAGTCTATATAATACTATATTTGTGATTGTGGGGTCATCCGGTACACTTTCCCAAAAAACGCTTAATACTACAGCCTACAAGCATGTGACGTCACACGCTAGTATCTTGTATAGGGAAAATAAGAACTTTGTTCTGGAGCTATGTTATAACCTGCCTTTATTGAAACGGTTTTATAACAAAAATTACAAAACATTTTATGGGTTATTGAATGGTAGTATTAGTTTTTAATATTTTCATATTTTAAAAATGGACTTTCCCACCCACCTTTAAAGACTCATAAAACGAGCTACACGTAAGGTATCAAACTCAAATTTTTAACGTAGTTTTTTATTTGGCTTGTTTTATCAGGATCTTATATAATAATAAAAAAAAAACTACTGTTAAATACCCTATATGTCTTACAATCTTCTATACCGTGGTAACTTGTCTTTGCAGTTGAATACAATTTATTTAAAAATTATTTTAGGTAGCGTTCTTGACGTTGCACTACGAAATAAAGGAAGAAATCAATGTACTTGGAGTAACCTCAACATTTGTGCTCATAAATAGACTGGATACCAAACTGCTGGTAAGTTTTATTCTAAACATGAATAACTAGTATTTCATAATTAAAATATGTTGTTAAAAACTGATTGTAATTCCAGGTTTCACAAATAGCCGTGCCCGTTAGCCACACGAGTGATGTAGTTTTGCGACCAAAAACTTTAAAACTCGTGAACCCGGCCAAAGAAGGAAGGTTAGTTAGTAAATATATTAGATACTAGTAATCTACATAAGCAAATGAGTATTAATAACACTAATAAGTCATTCATCATATCATTCGCTTGTCGTTATCCCATTTACGAAGAGTTGGCACAGCATGTTTTTTCTTCCAAACTTCTTTATCACCAGTCATCTCGTCACTCGCATCCATCCACTTTTTACTTGGTCTACTCCTTCTCTTACATCCCTCCACATGCAGATCCAATACCCTTCTTGTCACATGACTCTCATCCCACTGCATAACATGTCCATATCACCATAAGCTTTCAGCTTATCGACTACGGGTGCTACTTTCAGGCTTCCTCTTACATATATATATACTCATTCCTTATCCGATCCATTCTTGCCGCGCCACTCGTCCATCTCAACATTCTCATCTCCGGAACATGCAATATCCTTTCATCAGTCACCTTTGTGGCCCAACATTCCGATCCATACATAACGACAGGTCTTATAATGGTGTCATATATGTTGCCCCTCAATCGAAGGGGCATTCTGGCTTTTCATCCATCCTGCGCTGATTCGTTTTTTAATGTCGGTATTGGAAATCGAAGCAGAACAGCGTTACGCCATCGAGTTCTGTGGGCGTAAAATAGTCATGACGACAGGGTACGAAAATCGAAATTTAAATTAGGCCGTATTGTAGATAATAAAAAAATATTGGACACGTATTTTTCTTTCATACAAATCATTTGAATTTGAAATACCAATAAAAATGGTATAATCTGTACCATACGGAGACGTCTCACGACATTTTGACTCAATGTATCTCCGTTATTATTTGATTACGTAAAAAAAGAAAAATTACGGGCCCAAATTCTTTTAAGTGTGTACAAGTCGTGAATATGTGAATTTGTGTTCGTACTTGTAATCCGGGTAGAGTGTTTACGATATATCGGTAGGGCAAGATATTTGTGCCTCCGTAAGAAATAGGGTGGTTTGAAGGCTCTAAACTTTCGGATGGATTCGCTCTGGTGGCACCCTAAACAACAAAAACATGGTGAAAAATTACCAAAAATCGGAGGAGGTTGTGCCGGTTCTACGGCGCGGCGTACAGAAGGGCCTCCGGTCTGCTTCCTGTTATAGTAGCCAGGTCCACTCCGATATCCTACAGCACGACTACTACTCTTACAGATTATTCGCGAGATTGGGGCTTCCAGTGCGGACTTAAAATAATTCATGGGTTGGGGCCTGCGGGCGGCCAGGGGAGACCCGTTTCACCGGGTGCTGTCTGATTCCCGCGCTTAAACTCCGCGCTTACTTAGACCATTAGCCGTATTATGATCACCGTAGGTCCCCGCTGCTGGCATAGCGCATCCTCAAGGGTTAGGGCAACCTTACCACAGTGTTATGTACTCCCTTCCGGTATGTACCTACACACACACACACACACACACACACACACTGGCTCGGCAACTCACTATATGTGCAAGCTAACACGACTGCTCTCGCCGGTGGCTCACACAGTAATGGCGTGCGCCTCATCATACCGTCAGCTAGAGACAATGTATATAACTATGATTTAGTTATACATGAACACTACATCCCTTCCATATCAAAAGTTGTTTTAATCAAGTATTTTAATTTTCCATCATGAATCATAACAATAACAACAATTCCTATTCCTTAATAGGATCTTTATCTTCGTCCTGAACAGATTGCCAAACACCTTTGACTCTTTTTAAGTGTACTACGTTCCGTTTGAGTATTTGTCCCGTTTCTTCTTTTCTAACTGTGATATCTTTATCTGTGGAGTAAGTTTGTTTGTTTTTTGCATTACTTACATGTACACTTCATCTCCTTATTTTAGCTCCATATCTCTAGCTCTTCTTTTCACCCTATACGGCGCTAAATGATATTTATAGCGCGTTGTTACAAAACCTTATCGAGTATTAATTATTTCTATTATTTTCGATTAATTTATATACTCGTAGTCAAAAATTACAATTTAAGAATAATAGTGACTTAGAATTACTTAGAACAAGCAAGATTTCGGGTCGACGGTGTGCGACAAATTTTTGACTACGAGTATATAAATAATTTTATTTGAAGCACGGGGATAGTTATGTGGAGTCCATTGTTGTGCTTTCTTAATGTACCTACTATTAGTTTACAAGTAGAAGTACTTTATTATATTCTTACTAGTTTCATATAAACAAGGTAAAATCACACCGTTACGGTCTAATCTTATTTACAATTGTCGCACGTGCACACCGTCGACCCGAAATCTTGCTTGTTCTAAGTAATTCTAAGTCACTATTATTCTTAAATTGTAATTTTTGACTACGAGTATATAAATTAATCGAAAATAATAGAAATAATTAATTTATAAATTTCGTGGTTTCAAATTTTACATTTGGAACGCAGCGGTGAGAGAAATGAATATATATATGATCGGTAAACGATCAGCGCTGTACGGCGCGGTGCGCGAATTTTGAAATCTGCGTAAATATATCTTTGAAGTTTTAATAAATTGCATAATATCCTGTTTCCTGTTTGTGGTACTTAAGTAAGTTGATCAGACCATATAGGACCAAACTCATGAATATCAATATAATAACACCAACGCTATGAAGGAAAAATAAAATAACTTCTTTTTTTGCATAATCTATAATTTTCTAAGATTTTGACTAAAAATACTGTTATTCTCTAAACGGTTTCAGGACATCATTTTACTTACTTCCAATTTGTCTTGCAGAATTTATAACCGTTTTGCAATGTCGTCACTTTTTCTCGTAGATCCACATCGCTTCAATTTCTAACATTTGCATAATAGGTGAATTTATGAGTTCTAAGTTCAAAGTTGTAATTTTGTACTTCAATCTGGTACCTATTACATAACATGCAATGATGTAAATACCTAAACCATACCAAACGCACAACTTTATAACTTCAAACTTTTTTTTTAACTCCCAATTGACATAATCTATTCACCCAGCAAAATTATTATTGATAACGCCATAGTTACATGTCAAGTAAGTATTACAATAGTAGGTAGGTATACATGATATTGTTGTTTTTATTTTTAATATATTATATTATATTATATGGTAATATTGATGTGTGTGGTAGTTTTAAAAAATCGTTCACACTATACAGAGTCAACTCCAAAAGCCATTTGCGTAGCCTACACTTAAAAACTGCGGTAGAAGTTGCATCTCTGATATCGGCAGGTAATCTATTGTAAACATATGGGCCCATTACGTAAACAGATCTCGCAGATTTGGATACTTTGTGTTTACGCGTGATAAGGCGGTAATGGAACTTGTTTTTGCGAAGTTCGTGAGTCGCATTTATGCCTTTGCGTTTAAATAAGTGTATGTTCGTGTATGTGAATAAAGCCGCCTGATATATGAGTTCGCGGGAAGTGTAAGGATTCCTAGGTCATTGAAGAAATTCCTGCACGACACGTCGTTAGGTACACTCATTATGGCGCGCACTGCTCGCTTTTGCATGATAAATACACGTTGAGCGTCTGCAGCGCGGGCCCACAGCTCCACACCATAAGTAAGAAGACTGTGGACAGTCGCAAAATAGCAGGAGCGCACCACATCACGCGATGCCGTTTTCGCCAGCCTACTTAGCGCAAAATACGCTCGCCCTAGCTTAGAGCATAGCACGTCTATGTGGCTGCCCATGTGAGGGAACAGTCTATTATGAAACCCAGCAACTTAGTGGACTGTACTTGTTGTAGTACGGTGTGACCGGTGGTGACCTTACATGGTTTTTTACTCTGCCATTTAAGTTGAAGGTCATATAGCACGTCTTGTGTCTATTAAGCGCCAGGCCGTTATATGTGAACCACCACTCGAGTTGCTGGACCACTGCATTCAGCGTTATCTCCAGTAGGGTATCCGATGGAGCCGTGACCACAGCGGAAACGTCATCCGCGTACATGTATATTTCGGCAGCCCTGACGGTCGCCGGTAGATCGTTCAACAGGAGGCTGAAAAGTGTGTTGGACAGGCAGGATCCTTGAGGGACACCAAAAACATTTTCCAGTGCCGATGACGTGACGTCTCGTCCCTCTCCCACTACTACTTGCACTCTTCATGTCCAAGGAGGAAAGTAGAGAAAGTTTTGGCCCTCGTATTCCATGAAACTCGAGCTTGCTAGCGATGAGGGCGTGGTTGGCAGTGTCGAACGCGCGCGACAGGTCGCAGCACACCAGTGCAACACGGAGCCCCGCTTCGCGCGCGCTCAGCACGCGCCACACGACTTCTCGCACCAAATCTGTGGTCGCGCGGCCCGCTCGGTACGCGTACTGACAGTCAGATAGTACTTTCCGATCTGCTACAAATCTAATCATTCTCTTATTAAGTCCCATTTCGAGAATCTTACTGATGGCCGGCACCAGCGATATTGGACGATACGATTTCGAATCGCATCTTTTCCCTTTCCCCTTGTACAATGGGCTAATCTTGACCTTTTTGAGGGCAGTGGGGTATGTCCCCAGTCGAGCGCTAGCATTGCACAGGATGGAAATTGTACCCGCCAACGGTTTAGCGACAGATTTAAGTACGCTGGCAGACAGGCCGTAGAAATCAGTGCTAGTTTTAGACGCTACATGGTTATTTAAAATGTTGACAATTTCATACGGTGTGAATGGTGCTAGCCTCATGGAAACGTCGCTGGCGCGCACGTCTGCTGCGAGCGCGCAGCATGCGCGCGGCAGGTTGGCCGCGGGGGCACCGCAGCTGCTCGCCTCGGTTATAAACTCTGCGTTGAGCGCGTTCACCAGGTCCTGTTTAGAATGAAATGATTTTCCATTGGGGTCTTTTATATGATCAGTGAAATCGACTCGATCGCGCGTCTCACGACCCAACGCCACATTAATAACATTCCTTATTATTCGGGTCGTTGCGGATCTGGTCGGAATAAAATTGGGTTCGTTTATATTTTAATAGCGCCTCGTATCTGAGAGAAAGCTCTTTGGCAAACTCAGATACTGCTGCATTACTTGGGACCGTAGATTTCAGGTGTGTTATATCGAATAGTAGGTGTTTTAAGTTTGTGACCTCCTCGTCCACCCAGCTATTAGAGTGAGACGACGTCGCCTGCTTCTTTACGGGGAAGCAAATGTTTACTAAGATAGTTAGGATCCTTCAGACTTAAATGGTAGGTGGGTAACTTGATTGCCATTGTCGATTCCTGGCAAACCATTTTTCTCTCTATTCATTCCGCCCAGGAGCGAAGACATCCGCAAACAGCCATCCGTGATTTCCAGGACAACTAAGTATCTCCAATTTAGACCTTGGTGTCCCAGCGTCTTCCCAGAAAAAAAAGAGCAGCAGACATTTCCAATTTAATAGGGGTACATTTGTACCAAACATTTCCAATTTAATGGGGGTACATTTGAACCAAACATTTCCAATTTAATGGGGGTACATTTGTACCAAAAATTTCCAATTTAAGGGAGGTACATTTGTACCAAACATTTCCAATCTAATGGGGGTACATTTGTACCAAACATTTCCAATTGAATGGGGGTACATTTGTAGCAAACATTTCCAATTTAATGGGGGTACATTTGTACCAAACATTTCCAATTTAATGGAGGTACATTTGTTCCAAACACTTCCAATTTTATGGGGGTAAATACATACCATAAATTCCAAATGTTTACTTACTTACTTACAGCGCTGACTCAGCGACCTGAAGTGGATCTTGGTCTCCGACACCAGAGATCGCCATTTTCGGGAGCTTCCTCCCGCCATTCCAGTCGCTGTAGTTCGGTCAAATCTTTAATGACTTGATCACGCCAAATGTTTGGTAACTGTAATTTACATGTGACAACTACAAGTTAGCACGCTAATTAATTTCGACACATTTGAGAATGGTACTCGTAAACAATGTATCGTACGGACAGTTAAGGAATTTTATTTTATACATTTATGAATCCATGAAAGACTGAATATCTAACCATTTAGCACTATGGTTTTATGTTTACCAGTGTATTTTTTAGTTTCCAATGAAGATAACGATGCGACACGAATTCATTTAAAAGAAACTTTATGTTCTAATAATAATGGTAGGTACTCGTAGTAGGTATGTAATCTGATTACCAACCTGTATAGGAAATATGCATGATTTTTATTTTTGCTTTATTAAAAGCTCATTCATGTAACAAAGAGTAGACAAAAATATTTTTCGAATAACTAATCTGATTACCAACCTGTATAGGAAATATGCATGATTTTTATATTTGTTTTATTAAAAGCTCATTCATGTAACAAAGAGTAGACAAAAATATTTTTCGAATAACCAAGATATAAACCATCAAATATTTCATTCTATCTCTTTCTAGCAAAACGGAATTTAATATGGAGTTTATATGGCGGGAGTGGACTATGACGTAACAGTACATGTTTGACCTCTCTGTCAAATCGCCATCTAATTAGCATTTTGAAATACCTATATCAGGCGTATTTCTTGGCCGATTTTAATTTTAATCTTAGAACAAAACGAGTGTTACGAACCCCTATTACTAAATGGTTCTGGTTTCAAACAAATACCTAGTATTATTAAACAGTAAACGAGTCAGACTTTGGCCACTTAGCGTAGGTAAGCTACGCTCGGCTGTTTTCTCTTTTTTTTCTATTAGCTATAGGCATATCATAGGCCCCCAACAGAATTCGAACATTTTGATTCGTTGACCTATGTATTTATTGACCATTATCATTTTAAACACCTTGGCGTAAACAAATTATCGTATTTGCATTTTCTAATTGCTATTTGGATACAGAAAAATATGTGTAAATACACTGTTCTGATTGTTTATTTTTTTAAGTCTACTTTCTGGATCGCCTAGCCTAGTCTAGTACCTACGGTGTGCCCTGGTCAGCATGAATGTGAACATGATACCCATCATACCACCTTCTGCTGTATTTGTCATGCTATATTGAATGATGATTGATGCTGTAAAGAATTCTTTATCTTTCTTGACTACGTAATGGCGGTAGATCGTTATTGAATGAATAACTTTCCAAGACACTACTTCTTCTGAATTTTGGGTAATTAAAACGAATACTACGTATCAAGACAACTGTTTTGAATGCTACGTAAATAATAATTTAACAATCGAGTCGCAAGGCCCTTTTATTAAGTAATTTGTTTCCCGTACAAACATTGCCCTACCCTTCATGTGTAATATAACATATATATTTTTCTGACCTTTGACCTCGTCGCCACTTGTTATGTACTCCCTTTCGGTATGTACCTACATACAAACACACTGGCTCGGCAAGTCACTATATGTGCAAGCTAACACGACTGCTCTCGCCGGTGGCTCACACAGTAATGGCGTGCGCCTCATCATACCGTCAGCACGAGACAATGTATATAACTATGATTTAGTTATAAAATGGGGTTAAATATAATCACCACCAAACAATACTTTGATACCCTAAGATCTCTTACCAAAAAGAAATACTGTACACCAAAAAAAAATCTACCATTACAATAGTACTAGCTGTTTTAGTAAGGACTGCACATTAAATTGTATTCGAAGACCAAATTTAGTAAATGGTCACCAAATCTTCGCGAGCAAATTAATACGCTATTTCTAGCTAAATAAACCACCATGATTGCCATAAAATTTGCATTACCACCATTACCAAATAAAGTATAATGATGCTATTATTTACTGGGTCAAAAACCGAAAACTGTAGGTTAGGTTACATTTGTATTATGACCATGTATAGCGGAGCGTCAAAATAGGTCAAAAACCGAAAACTGTAGGTTAGGTTAGGTTTGTATTGTGACCATGTACAGTGGAGCGAGCGAAGTGAGCTTAGCGTCAAATTGGGTCAAAAACCGAAAACTGTAGGTTAGGTTACATTTGTATTATGACCATGTATAGCGGAGCGTCAAAATAGGTCATAAACCGAAAACTGTAGGTTAAGTTAGGTTTGTATTGTGACCATGTACAGTGGAGCGAGCGAAGTGAGCTTAGCGTCAAATTGGGCCAAAAACCGAAAAATGTAGGTTAGGTTACATTTGTATTATGACCATGTATAGCGGAGCGTCAAAATAGGTCAAAAACCGAAAACTGTAGATTAGGTTAGGTTTGTATTGTGACCATTTACAGTGGAGCGAGCGAAGTGAGCCTAGCGTCAAATTGGGTCAAAAACCGAAAACTGTAGGTTAGGTTACATTTGTATTATGACCATGTATAGCGGAGCGTCAAAATAGGTTAAGAACCGAAAACTGTAGGTTAGGTTAGGTTTGTATTGTGACCATGTACAGTGGAGCGAGCGAAGGGAGCCTAGCGTCAAATTGGGTCAAAAACCGAAAACTGTAGGTTAGGTTAGGTTTGTATTGTATAGCGGAGCGTCAAAATGCTTGCATGCTTGCATGAGTTTTTTGGCAGTGGTAATCTAATTTAGGGAATATAAATATCAAGCTGAAAAGCTTCCGAAACGTAGGGAACTCAAATGAGATAATATACGCGATATAATCCGTTAAAATATTTTATTTAAATATAACAGTTTAGTAAACATCTTACAATGTATTTGTAAAGGATCAAATTTTAGGACATTACTTACTGCGTTTGGGAGAAATAAAGAATAATAATAACGACATATTTCTATTGCAATAGACAAAAAAAGTCCATCCAAACTACAATTCCATAGCCCGACATCTCTTCCCTTAAAATGCAATAGTTCCAACATCTGCTGGGAACTGCTCGTGGACGTATTCTCTTATTGATATGATCAGGAGCGAGTCCCACCAGAAGTACAGCCACAGCAAACTTCTCGAAAGGGCCTCTACGTCTTGGATTCATATCCCCACGCAAACCTCTCAAAAATTCGGAACATACGAGCCCGTGACTCAATGTGAGATACAAACATAATAATAATAAAAAAAAAATATTTACTAGCATAATTATCTTTACTAGGGTAATGAGATTTTAAATATTTGCTTGACATTTTAGATTAAAATTCGGTTAAAATACTGGTGGTCATATAAAATTTCTGGGTTTACAATGATTAGTTTTGAGTCATGTATTTTAATAGGATAGCAAGATGTTTTAATTTGGGTTATAATTTTGGAAAAAAAAGGAGTTTACATTTTGGCGCTCATTACCTATTTTTGGGTCACCAATGATATGTTTGGAGACATTGTCTTTAATTAGATAGTAATATGTTATAATTTTGGTTATAATTTCACATTAAAATGGTGACATAATTTTGGTGACCGTTTACTATTTTCGGCAGTTAGAGTCGTTTTTTTAGCGTTATATTTTACTATATTTGGTGATCTGTTAAACATAAGCCGTTATAAATCAAACACAACACTACACAAGTTTCTATTTGGCTTCCTAACAGCATCCCATCCCCATACATATGATTTGATTTTAAGCGGTTACAGCATTTTTACGGGTATTAAAACTGTAAACAAAATGCTGTAACCAGCAAAACTGTTATAAAAATACTTTTTGTTTTAAATTAGTGTTAAGTATTTAAAACGACTTTTTGTTCTCAAAAGGGGATTAAAGACAATCTGCCATTAAGAAGTTATGTTTTTTTCCTTTTTAGCTTTGGCTCTATAGTGTTAAGTTTTATTTCTGCGGGTTACAGCATTATTGATTTCTAGCGACGATATCATGATTAAAGTCCAGAAAAATATGTTTTGTAGTAGTATTTGACTTTAACTGTGGCAGTAACTGTTCTGTAGTAGTATTATATCTCCAGTATTACGGTATTCTTCTAGTTACAGATGGTTTTCATAAAGTAATGACTTGTTCAGTTTACACGGAGAGGCGTTGAGCCGTTTTTGGGTGCTGGAGCGGTGGCGCGGTGGCGACCCGAATGAGCTACGCGCTTACGCATGCCTCGCGCTGACGGGCGCGGACGACGCGATCGCCGCGCATGCGCCCGTGCCTGTGCGGCTGGCAGCCGCGCCCGTGCGCCGAGCCATAGAGCTCCGTGATCACACTGGTCGATCGGTAAGTGCACCCACTGACTACATTGTACCCGCACTTCCATCTTCTAGCTACTCGTGCCAACGCCACTACTTGACTTACTTTTTACTAGTACGGATATTATCTTTAAATTTAAAAGTACGTATGATAGGTACTAGACGGTGTCATTAGCGCCAGTAGAAAACAAAAAGTCTGAGTAGACTCAGTATTCTGTTATCCTTCCTATGTTTTGTATGTTAATTTCTCAATAGGTAGATAGTATATGATTATCTGCATTGTACAAAATAAAATACCTTCTGGTACCTTCAGTGATTGTATATATTTGGATACAAAATTCATTACGTAAATTGATTATTTACTGGAATAGCCTATAAATTGTTACTTGTATTTTCAAGGACTTAAGTTATTAAGAGAGCAAGCCTTACAGATACCGGTGGTGGTAGTGCAGCAGAAGCACGAGGGACGATGGTTGGTGACGGTCGCGCCGGACCCGTGCCCGCAGTTCGTGGTGCACAACCGCACGGGCCACACGCTCGCAATCGCGCAGCTGGTGCAGCAGCCCTCCGAGCCTGTCAGCCAGCCCACGCAGGTCATCACCATAACATACGTTACTGTTATACATAGCAAGAGAGGCTTCGGCTGGTGACGGCCACGCCAGACTCGTGCCGCCCGCAGTTCGTGGTGCACCATCCCAGCAGCCCACCAAGCCTGTCAGCCAGCCAACGCATGTCAATATATAAACGCGCACTAGGAAAATTTTGAAACATCCAAATTTAAAAGTGGAACACTTAAATTCAAATTCTATTTGAAATTTGAACATAGAAAACCATTTCAGCAAATATTTATAAATAACGTATGCGGAATGAAATTTGGACGAAGTTTAAAACACTTTTGAATTAAAGTCCGTGCTATAATCAATAAACTTATATATTAACTAGAAGACGCGCAGGAGAACAAGTCATAACCCCTCGTTTTTTCTTCAGCGTAGTCAGGTAAAAAGTTTCCTATAACCATCTGGAGATACCCAGCTACCCGAGTACCAAAAATTGTTGATATCTGTTTAGCCGATTTTGCGTGATGTAGCCACAACGACACATACAAACATAAAAACGTACAAAAAAATCCCAATAATTTTTTTCGTGTTAGTGAACTCCAAATAGTCCTTAACAATCAATTTTTTGAAAATATCTTTAATGTACAGACATTTCATTTTTACAACTTTATAATAGTATAGATTAAAAAAATAAACTATTACATTTTAATTTAGAAGGATGGCCCCATGTGAGCTACTCTGCGAGAGTTTGCTTGCACTTTGTCCAAGGCTGGGGAGAATGACCATGTTGGCTTTTTTTTTTAACTCTAATTTTATTTTTCGAATTCTGTACCTATATTTTTGGGTCTGACATTATTTGCATAAACACGCCTTTTCAGATTGCTCTAGAAATCTTCATTCGGGCGAGCCTGTGGTACATTAGGTGGAATTTAGTCCTTCGGTACATATGGGATTCCTAACTCCTGTATTTTGGCCAAGGTCTTTTTTGAGTCATGGCTGGATGCTAGATTTGGTCAAAATATAACATTATCTCCTCTATGATTGAACAGTGCGGGTGTCTCTGTCTGTCTCTGTCTGCCGTTACTGTTGCGTTTCGATACTGGCAACTAGCGACCTCAGTATCTCCACTCCTTAGAGCCGCGGCAGGTTCATCGCGGTCTGGAGTGGGGTATACAGGCCGTTGCGTTGAGGAACAGAACGCCGTATGTGACACAGCTACGGTCATAGCGACGAACTGCTTCTCGAAGAATGGAGGATAATGTAGATTAAGGCTTGATTGAAAACACTGGTGATGGCTTGAAGGCTTCGATATTGAGAGTTCTGGTGAGAAGAGGCCGGCAGCAGGATTCTTGATTGTAGTTTTTAGGCGAAGTGTTGAGAGAGAGCCAGCATCAATCAATCAATCACTGATGTCTTCTCACACCTTTCTGGTGTGGGGATGCCATATCAGGGCTGGGCCCTTTTTGGCGGTTTTCTTCACCGCCCGTTACAACGGGCGTGTCTTTTTTTAGTGCCGCTTCCGGCTTGGCTGCATCGTCGCGGGGAGGCCTATGTCTTCGGTTTTGTTGGGAACGACTTGCCGTCGATTAAGCCTCTTCCGCGGCTTGTTGAGCCAGCATATTGCCTGACCCTTCTAATATTCGAGATAACGTTACCATAAAGCGAACCGCTTTTATTTTTCAAAAATACAACATTTTAATTACATTTTCATTATCACAAATGCACTTATAAGTAAATTGCATATTATTTACCTATGTTATCTTATCTTAATTTATGTGTAAAGATGCAGAATGACGAGCTTTATAATACAAAAATAGGTATGTATATTTTAAACAAAGAACAAACCAGATGTGGTTGTTTTGGTGAACATTTTTACGTTAAGTTACATTTTCTATAAAAAGATATCAGTTGTAAGTATTTGATCAAACGTCGTCTGATAATGATTTTATACAAAACAGCGAGCGTAGTAAAACAGAATTACATAACAGGTTATGATATTTACGTTAATTACATTTAAGTTATACAACAAAGCGTGAAAGTATGGACTATAACCTGTTTATTCAAATATGTGTTAAAAATGGTTAGCGCCGCTCGAAACTCACGACTTATTTGTTTCACGCATTTAGAGATCCTATTCCAGAATAACATTGATATGTTTCCTTTGACCATATGAGGTCGTAAATAATAAATTTCCCATGACCATGTAAGGTCATCTCATAAAATCATGCACAGCCTGCAAACAACGCTCCATATATCGTTCCGCATTGCCTGATAAACCTGACTCAAAAGATACCGGTTTCGACAGACCGCGAGAGCTCATTGCAAGCCATAATAAAACTTTTTTGGGAACTTCATATGCTCCACTTATTTACCTGATTCTTTAGATTTTATATTGGCTAATCGTAACAATAAAATATTTTCCACCCTAGCGATGGAAAAGCTATTTTCCACCCGGCTAAATACCCATGAAAATTAAACTTTCCGAACAGGAGAGATGAAAATTTTGTTGGTGATTATATTTACAGACGGTTCCAGAATGCTTAGGCGCAGAATGGTTCTGCGCGGTAGAAGCGGGCGCTGTCGTGTACTACTCGACGCCGGCGCACAGCGCGCGCTTCCCGCCGCCGCCTAATGAGAGTCCTGTCTCAAACCCGATCCCGTTCCTCACTATTGGCAAGGCCTTCGGTATGTATTCAATTATAACATTACATTACTGCAGAGGCTGTGAAATAGAGGATTGCCAGCCGAGTAGTTTGTATAGTCCCCCCGGATCTCCGCAAGGTAAATACGTGCCCAAGTCTCCGTGTTAATTGGTTTTTGTATTTTTTAATCATCATTTAACCACATTTAATTCATGTGGGTAAATAGGAGCGCATAAATACTACGGAGCAATAATAACCGCAACAGCTACAACGTTCAAGCTCCTTGTACCCTAGAGTACGTACCGGCCAACTATACTGTGGAGTGGACCACGGGTGAGAGCTACACTTACGCTACGCAACACGCCGGACCTGCTACGCCGCGTCGCCGACCAGCGATACGAGTACTACGAACAATCTCGCTTACCTGCAATCCTGTTACCCAAGCGCAGCCATAACTAGTAGGTATGACCGAGACCGCACGACAGTAGCTACGTCGCGCATTCGTGTGAAGCTTAGACCAGCGTGCGCTTCTGTCGTCCTGGTATTTAACTTACCTACGCGCACGCCGAATCACATATCTCAGTTACGATTACTTTTGGCTGCATAAAGCTGCGTAACGAGTATGGATCTGATTGATCTGAAGGTGGTGGTGGGTGAAGAATTTTTTTAATACAGTTGCTTAAAAAGTGCTACTTTACGTAGCTGTTTAGCGTACGCAAATTTGGTTTTCGCGAACTAGTGCTTTTCACTATTACGATTTTTTTTTATTTATACTTGTTCCAATTCATGGCTACTTTTTGATGAGTGTTAATATTAGTTTCCTTTAAACGTCGTTATCAACATAAAAACCCACTGTTGATGTAAGAATACGAAAAATATACATAATATATTTCATATTTTATTTCTTACCTTTTCATCATTATAACCAGGCCTTCGACTTTTTATCGCATGGTAAGACGTTAGAGAACCGTGGAGTCGATATTAACATTAAAACTTTACTCATACTCACTCAGTTGATTAATTCTAAAGTTGATTGTATATGAAATAAACATTTCTAATGGAATTAAACTATATTTTAAAAAAATTCTATCACACTATGTATTCTACCGAAATTATAGGCCAAACAATAATAACACTATTAACAAAGTCCCTAGTTTGTAATATCCATAGGACACATAGATACAGGAATGAGTGTTTCAAAATCTTGAAAAAGGTATTACGGGTGTATTCTCTATTTCAAAATTGTAAAATGAATACAATGGCTATTTTTCCATATTTTCTGGTGTAATGGAGGTCCTATATTGGTTGAAAATCCACTTGTGACCTGAAAAAGACCGTTCTAAATGAACAGAACTTTAAGTAGTAAATTCTAGAACTTGCTCATATTGTTGAGTATTTGACATCTCTCTTATTTCAAGGAAGTCCGGATTTCTATTGAATATTCTTTCCAATTTATCTTTACATGTTTCGGGCCCAAAAATTGTTAAAAATTGTTTTATGTTATCGAGTATTTGAAAACATTGTTGTATTGAAATATTGGTGACTTTGTGATAGATTCAAACATTTGAGCAGCAGCCTTCGGGTAACGGAAAACTAGTTAAAATACATCTATTTTTACTATATTGGATAAGATTAACTTCGATTGACATTTTCCATCTGTCAGTTTAACAGGGATGAAAGTATTACGGACCATAAAAAAAAATAGTATGAGTATGAGTAAAGTTTTAATGTTAATATCGACTCCACAGTTCTCTAACGTCTTACCATGCGATAAAAAGTCCGAGGCCTGATTATAACACGTTTATTTTAATATTTCATAATTTTGATTTAATATTGAAAACCGTTCTTTATAAGTTATCTGAATGGAACGGAATAGCTGCCGAAACGCCTGTCAAAGAAGAGGCGTTTATTCTTACTGCAAGCATGTTTTATCTTTCGAATTCCTTACTTGTTGTTTTTCTTATTTATTCGCAACTTTATTATAAAACGTCGTTCAATACACATGCGGAAATATCATTCTTTCCGCACTAGCATCGAAATATACCATTACAGTGCATGATTAAGACATGCATGAAGTCGTATTACTACGCGTGCACAAACAAAACCCTTTGCGAAGTTGAAAAAGCCACTTGGATGTTGCCGGAATCAAAGAGAATATAATCACTACGTTTTAAGAGGCGGGCCTCTCATACTAGCCAATAGAATCAATTTGCATGGCATAGTGATACCAACATGTACGTCAAAGAACCGTCAAACAGCAGTAGTACCAACCTAACAGACTAAAATAGTGTAGTAAGCTATACGCTTGCGAATTTTATCGATATCGATAAAATTGACTGGGTTGGAATATAGGCTCATGTGAAAAAAAATTGTAATCGAAATTTGGTTTAGGATTGAGTCCACTTTGTCCTATGTTGTATATTTATTTAAATGTGCTAATACAAGGTTGGACTTAAATGTGAACCCGAAATAAAATAACAAGCTTTTTTTTTTAATGTAATTATTTATTGTTTTACTACCATTATTAGATCTTCTTTTGAGACTTGGCCCACTGTCTGCATCTGAAAATATTTTACAATTACAACAGAGGTATATTTTCTTATATCTGAGGTCAGAATATTAAATAATTACTACTCAACACATAAATGTAAGAATCTTCATATGTTCTGGTATGGATGGCAGTAAACTTTCCAGTTGAAACGTAGGTACGAAGCATTTTTATGATCATGTTTCGTGGAATTTCCCACGAAATTCGAATTATTTTGTATAATTATTTCCACTGATAAACAAATAAGCCTGTAGTTATCGATAGTTACAGTACACCCCTAGTACACAATGAAAATAGATATAAAATATCTAATTTTGTTTATTTATTGAGCATGCTGCACTTAAATATGGCTAAAGGAATCTAAGGCAATACTTAACGGCCTTCATCCCAGAGAAATATCGCCATAAATCTTTATCGCAATTCTCATGACTAGCTCGATTTCCACAAATTTCACATGTGACAAACCGTCTTTTCGGTGGCATCTTCGCAAAATGTATTTCACTAAATACTGTTCAATCACATTACACTACTTTAGATAACAATTAAGAATAATTTAATAAGAAATCTAAAAACAACATACAAAACACACGAGCTGCAATGACAAGCAAACAGTTTGCCATGCAAAGTCCATATAAAAGTTTTTTTGTTCCTAGTTGCGTTCCACTGCCCGGAATGTGCCTGTGCGGATAAAAAGGGTGGTAAAAATGGAGATACACCGGTAGGAACCCCGACAAGTATTAAGAACAAGAAGGCGCCCGCAACTTCGTTTGCGGAGGAGAAATAGTCATAACCCCTCTTGTTTTCTTCAGTATAGTCAAATAAAAAACTATCCTATAACCATCTGGAGATACCCAGCTGCCCGTGTACCAAAAATAGTTGAAATCTGTTTAGCCGATTTAGCGCGATGAAGCCACAACGACATTTACAAACACACAAACATACAAAAAATCCAAAAAAGTATTTTTCGATTCAGTGTCCTCCAAATAACCCGTTACAATAGTTTTTTTGAAAACATATTCAATGTACAGACATTGAATTTTTACAACTTTATAAAAGTAGATAGATGTGACACTACGGAAACCGTCTTCAGCCTCACGCCCTCTACTGCCTCAGCGCTCCTCGGAGAAGGATGTATCCCTGTCGGTGTCTACTGGGCCTGAAGTTCAACTACTTCGAGAGCAAATCACTTGCCTGACAGAACGGCTTGCAGATGCGATTTCTACCATTGACTGGTACCACTCTGCTCTCACTATACGCAAAAATAAAGTAGAAATAATCAGTACTTAATTGCATGAGCTGGAGCATCTCATGAGGCCCCAAAGTTCATCGGAAGTAACCTCGCCTCCGTACACCCCTTACAACGAGATTGTAAAGTCGAAGCAAAGTTCTCGAGACCTAGCATTTGAACATACCGCTAGTGGGGATCGTAGAGGAGATCATTCTCCCGAGGATAATACAAAATGGGAGCTACCCAGAAATTATGCCAACTTCGCTGAGACTCCTAAATCTGTCAGCCGTGTTCATCGGAACGATGTCAAGTCGGTTGTGGAACAAGAATAGAAAGGACCCAACAAGCAAGATAGTGAAATTACCCGAACCAGCTACCAAAAACAACTGACCTCCGTACGCGGCACGGCTGGACCTGACACCACTTTATAGATGCGCAAAATGTGTCACTGAATTGAGAAGATTGATTCATATCTTTTGATCACTGAGATATGTATCACTCATATTGCTCACTTCGCTCAGTAGATCAAAATATTGCATTATATCTGATTAAAGAGATTGATTAGTTGTTTTACTGCTATTTTACTCACTTGTTAGTATCAATCAATACAATCAATCAGACACTACAATAATGTTAATGTTGTTTTTATGAAAATAGTAAATGTGTGAAATTTTGTTTTGTGTGGGTTTATGGTCACTTAAGAACATAAAAATATCCTACGGTAAAATATAGTTACATTATTAACTTTGTAAAATATTTTTACCACAATTACATAAACACCCTTTATAATTAAAAATATTGTTTTTACCCAACACAGATTTACCTTCATCCTTTTCACTTCAAGTCTTTTAAATTGGGGATTCCGGCTGCTTATTTTGAAAAATGTCTCTCAGCGGGTGTTTGGCCTGAAAACGCCGGGGTTAGATTTTGTTATTTCGAAGGCAAGCCGCAAAAAACCAATCTTAAGCGTAACAAACCGTGCGATCGTGCTATTGACCTACCATTTATCAGAATACCTAGGTTGCCTTTTATATTTCGGGATTTGACAAAACCAAAGCTGTGTGACATTTCTGTAGTATAAAGTTGAAGATCGAATTCGAGATCAAAAATGTCAACAAATGGATTGCCACAATAAAAAATATAACGCAAGCGGTGGTTAATAAAGATTTTTTTTTAACTACCATATTCAGAGTTAAATAGTACCGTATGAGTAGTTAAAAATATTTTACTAAGTTAAAAAGCAAATATTCTTTTTTTCTATTACATATTTGTATAGTTCAAATAGTGGTAGCGTATTAGTAAATAACAAGCCACCGATTAGTCATTTTAATATTTCACATTACTCTTAACATAAACAAAACACCCACTAAGAGTACCTACAGAAAAAGCAAGGTTTACTAATGGAAATTCAATAAATGAAAAGTTTTAATGGAATTATGTCTTATATTCATTATTAATCATACAAAATCATGTCAATCATATTAAATCAATAGATTCACGCTTTCATATTTTCTTCAGTTTAGGTAATACTATCCACCGAATATCCGGGCTACGGCTGCGTCGAATATCACGTATCCGGCCAAACAAACTAACCGTTGTATTCCTAATGATTAGTCATCATTATCCAACTGCTGAAGTCACATTCACAAGTTTAAGGTTGTAATACGAAGTGGCAAGCATAGTGCTTTATATATTTTTAATACAGTTGCTCAAAAAGTGGTACTTTAACTACGGTTGAAAACGGACTACGGGAAAAATTAGAACCCTATTTTATTCTTCAGCGTAGTCGAGTAAAAAGTATCATATAACGAACTGTGGACGTACAGCTACCCGTGTACCAAAATAGTTGAAATCCGTTTAGCTGTTGGGGCATGATAAAGCACAACGACGTGGAATCGAAAAAGTCACCGAATCGAAAAATTTATTTCTTTTGTATGTTTGTATGTGTCGTTGTGGCTTGATCACGTCAAAACTACTCAATTTTAACTATTTTTGGTACACTGGTAGCTAAGCATCCACAGATGGTTATAGGATACTATTTTATCCGACTACGCTGAACAAGATAAAACGAATATGATTTTTCCTCCTCCGCGAATGAAGTTGCGGGCGCCTGCTAGTACTCTATAAAAAAAATACAAATATAATGAATAGAAAGTAATAAAAAAAATGTGTATTGCTTTATTCTGTATAAATTAGTTGCCATGTGACATTATATCTCATCTCAAAATAGTTTCGTTTGGTTCGGCTGGATGGTGACAACCGATGCCATATTGAAGAAAGCCTTGTAAATAAAAGTAAAACTTATTTTTATTATTGGATCGTACAGTCAACAGCAAAAGTAGATGATAATGTTAGTACTTTGTCGGACTTACGTAAAAATACTGAGACAATTTGGGTGCGTTAACTTAGTGAAAGTGACAAGGAACTGAAATGATCATCTACTTTTGCTGTTGACTGCCTATCGCTTTGATAATATTTTTATTTTGTTCTTTTTTGATTATAATTTTTTCGCAAATATATTAAAATTTGTTGTATCGAAAAAAGGATGAGGGGAGGGCGATGTGGCGGCATATATAAACTTGTATATTCGCGTGGCAGATGAAGGGGTGCCGAAGTGGAGCGGGGGCGTCGCGGCGGCGGGCGGCGAACAGCTGCTGCAGCTCCCCGACGGCACGACTGTCAAACTGCGCGTGCGGCTCCACCCGCACTCCTCGCTACTCGAGCTACGAGACGTCGACGAGGTACGTTATTATTTTTTTATCATTATTTCATCACTTCTGTAACAAGAGGCCATTTACAGGTTTCCATCAACAGTACCATAAAAATAAGTTTCGGTCAAATATATCGTTTTTGTGACAAGCTTATATTGCCGACTGTACTTTTCTTTAAATATCCTTAACTTACTCATCGAGACGATTCTTAAGAGACCAAACTCAGTAGGATTGCGTTATTTAATTACAGAGTTCCTATGACATCATCAGAACAGCTCGATGGTGCCATAATATTGTATTGTCACCTAACTTACATTTTGTATGCCGAGTTTTAGCTCAACCGGAAACCGTGAAGTGGGTAAAATTTAAGTTGCAAGTTTTTACCCACGCATACTGACCTTCTAACACGGGAAGTTAAATAAAAGCTTCTAAGAATACTCGCATATTGCACTACATCGTACAACTTCCTAGTGATTACAAACCAATTTCTCTAACATTACCTTTTTAAATGATAATTTTAAACAAATAAATAACAAATTAAACTTAACAAACACTGTTCCGCTTAAAGGACGCTCGCTTAAAATAACCGCCGGTCACAACTGGAATGTCATTATTGGAGATGTTGATGTCGGTAAGATGGCGATTTCGTTGAGTTATTTCAACTATTACTGTTTTTCCTATAGTTACGTGAAGAAAAAGAAATTAAGAGTGGCAAGAGTCTTTTATGCCTGGATGTATATAATTTTTTGTTTGCTTTTTTTTTATAAATAAATAAATATTACGGGACAATTTTACACAAATCGAACTAGCCTCATGGTAAGCTAGAAGGGACGTTTATAATAACAACATAATTACCTAAACTAGTTGTTTTTTGTTAGATATTTCCCCAATTGCGTTTACCTACATATGATGAAGTTATAAATATACAATCTATGTTTAATTCTACCTTATACATAGATAATATTCAGCAAAGGAGTGGTGACCGTTAAAGCCTTTAACCTATTTGCAGAACGACATATCTGCGAGTGTCATAAGGCGTCGTTTGGAAGGATCCTTCATGCTTACGGACCCAGCTTCGTCCGTTACACAGGTGACTTTCTTGCTGAGCATACCGATCTTTCACTTATTGAATTCCATTTTTACTTACTTATTATTATAAAATACTATTTTTTTCCTTCCAGGCCAATTTAAGCAGAGTACCACGCTCGCATCAATTGAAAAATATACGTAAGGATAAATAACTAAGCTTATTAGAATCGATTAACTGATAGAAATTACATAACTACAAATATAGTAGAATTGTTTTCGCAAGGGTACAATGATCAAGAATGAAACAAGCCAACAACGTCAAGCTGAGGTTGTGTCAGAAATTGTATGCACGTTAAAGTTATTTTGGTTAAACTGAATTATAAAATATAATCATATATAATCAATGACAATAATATATTGGTCTTCACGTCGGCCAGCCAAACAAGGCAATACATTTTCCAGAACTTTTAGTTTTTACTCTTGGCGTTGAAAAAATCTCTCTCAGCCTAGTTAAGGTCACGTAATTGGCTTGTATACACCACAAATACATTTAAAAAGTAAAAAATATTCTGCAACTGTAGGCTCATTGGGACAAGTGTCATAACTAGAGATGGTGAAAAGCGTTACAATTCAATTTCAATCACCGTGACTCTCGTACCAGTTGTAAAAAAATCACTTTGAGTTTATTACCCACGACTAACCCTGAATTACCACGTTAAAGTTACTTACTGTAATGTATTCAGATCATTCAACAATTTTACCGTGATTTTATCACACTTGTTGCTCACGTAACCTACGTGAGTTTGTAACGTTCCATCGTGACCAGTTACAGTTATACTTGTCTAGACTGGCCGAGCACTGTGATTGTTTTTATCGTGCCGTTATGATTACCCGCCATTAGTTATGACACAAATGCAAGCTACTAATATAACACGTTAACACTATTTTTGTGATTGACCAAAAATTATAAACCAAGGGAATTAACTTCGTAACGCCTACAGATTACCATTAGCTAACAACCATTTTTTTTTTTTTTTAAGTTGTGATCCCAAAATAATTTTTATGTGTTCAGAGAGCCCAAATCTATCCGTGATATTTCAATTGTAGTCACTTTCAAAAAAGGAAATGTAGTCCATTTTTGGATAGTTCGATAAAATTAGGGGCTAAAAAAAAATTTGTTCATTGAAGAAATGTATCTTCGGACATCGGCATCACTTCGAAACGGGTGCACTTATTTGGCTAATTTTTCTTTTGCTGTGTTTGTTATTGTCAGTGGGACAAGGTTTGTATGAAAGAAGATGTACTAAACATTGCATGGAAATCTCCAAATAAGAAGTGAGTGAGTGAGACAAAAGATATAAGTTCACCCATGCAAAGCCAGGGCGGGCAGCTAGTTTTTTTCCAAAATATAATATGCAAATAGTGATATACTTACATCATATTGATTAATTCACTACTTTTCTGCCATTACTCTATGTTTGCTGCATGTGTAATCATTCACCTCTACTCAGCTGCTGATCCCTTTTTCCGAATAGCATTTTTTTGTATTGCAGAAAATATTAACGAAAACGTTCAAGATACGACCATACTTGTCACGTCCTCAGCACTAACATCAGAAACAAACGTGCAAGAAAATCCAATAAAATTGCAAAAACGGAAAGTATCGATACCTGAGTCACAAACTGCACTCACTTCAACTCAATTGGGTAGCGACAAAACAACAAACTTGCTGGAAGTAGACGTGCCTCCGACCGAATCGGTAAACATTGATGGTGCAGAAAGCGGCACGGGCGCAGGTTAGCAATGAGTATGCATACATTTTCGTTAGGAACGTCAATATTATTATACAGTTGTAAAAATGAATTGTCTGTACATTGAAACGGACTATTTGAAGGTTACTGAATCGATAAATATTTATTTTAGATTTTTTTCTGTTTGTATGTATCGTGACGTCATCACGTCTAGACGAATTTCAACTATTTTTGGTACACTGGGTATACACATGGTTAAAGGAGACCTTTTATACGATGCCGCTGAAGCAAAAAAGAGGGTTATGACGTTGCCGGCGTCTTCCAGTAAATAATATAAACTGGAATGTTATAACCATTTTCTTCGGCGTAGTCGATAAAAAGTATCCTTTAACCAATTTGCAAATGCCTAGCTCCCCGTGTGCCAAAAATCTTTGAAATCCGTTTAGCTGTTTGGACGTGGTAAAGCCACAACGATACATACTAACATACCAAAACTAAAAATAATAGTACATTATTGCAGACGCCGGGAAAGAAGGGCTTGCCGGGTGAGTAGGTATAGACGGCCGACCGTAGGGAGGCCGGGTAGTGATACGAAGCCGGCAAGCACTTTTCACTACCAGAGGCATGTATAGTGCTTTTGTCAAACATATATAATGAAATAAAATATACACCACTCAAAAAACGACACGACAAAAGGTTTTGAATTTTCCAATCCCTCCATAATGTTTTTTTTACGGAAGTCGTCCGTATATCGCGTGTGTAGTGTTCGAGTAGACCCTATTAGGGCCGTTATACACAACCTTAATAATAAGAATCTTAATTTCTATAATAAATAAAATAAATGCAGAGGATTTTAAATACTGTCTATGGTCTCTGGTGACTTACGTATAGGCAATATTTTAAATTTATTTATCAATATATGAACCATACAGATTTGTGCTCTTAATGTCAGTTCGTGTGTAATAGGCATTAACGCGGATATTTTTGGTCCGATAACCATTCAGCCACTAGAAAAAAAAATAAAAAATATAATTCAGCTGTTTAGCCTGTCCATGACACAGATGCCATGTTTACATTAAAATTAAATAAAAAAATACTTCCCGGCCTAGACCTTCAATTTTGTTTGAAATTCCTTTACAGTTCCCTCAGACATGAAGACATTTCATTGCATGTTTGAGAAATAGTACATTACGGCAGAGACCAGACTAAGTAAGCCATACTGGCGGAGTATGAATTAGACGGACCGAGCCGCAGGCTTCGACCGTAAGAGCCATCTCTTACGGTCGAAGCCAGTATAGTACTTTTCTCAAAAATTAAACAAAAAAATAAATCAGACAAAAATATATTTGTAGTACACTACGTTCTCTTTGTTAAGTACTACTAAACGAAACAAAAAATGTACTGCCTTTAAAATGTAACGCTTGACGACTGTATTATTTGGCGCAGATGGTTGAAATAAGCCAGAAACACATTATATGACCGATTATTAGCTTGATTTTCTTCCTTCCACTTAAAGAATTTAACTTAACTTTTCAAATAGGTATCTGTTGTTGGATTTAGGCGGAAGTAAATTATCTTTTGCTAACTCCGCCTCCACTTTCAAGCGTGAAGGAGTACGTCTATTACGGAATCAGACTCGCCGGAACTCATTTTTGCAGAATAGGGAATATTCATTCATTTTAATTTTTGCTTTATTAAAAGCTCATTTATGTAACGAACAGTAAATAGTCAACAATATTTTTCGAATAGCTATAAAAATAACCAAGATATAAGCCATCAAACATTTCATTCTATCTCTTTCTAGCAAAACAGATTTTAATATGAAGTTTATATGGCCGGAGTGCACTGTGACTTAACAGTAAAAAAAAACCATGCATGTTCCCTATTGTGATAAATAACATAAACAAATAATATTTTTTTTTAAATTTAAATCACAACTTCCTTAATATCCTTAATTTCATGGTTTTTTTTATAAATATTGCGTTTAGTTAATTGCACCCGCGCTTACGAATATTTTTTTTTAATGATAAAATTTAACGATTGTTATAAAGAATTTATAAAGAACTCAGACTGACTCACTCAAGCCGATAGCACAAACTTGCCACGAGTAGAGACGCTCATGAATGGAATATACTCAAAGCTGTGATAAGTATTACGTTACGTGGCCGCCGTAAGTTAAGAGTTGCCAAAGGTATCATAATCACAACGCAACACTTAAGTCGATAATGCAGTCAATGCAGTGGGGTACGTGGAGGTACTCTAAGTCTCCAACATATGATTTGTGCAATGTCGTATGACTCTAGAGCAGCGCGTATGAAACAAATTGTAAAGGACTACCGTTTTGTACCATTTTGAATTGAGCAATAAAGTTTAAATAAAAAAAATATCCCCCTAATTTAACTGACATAAATTACTAAACAGTGTGAAATTTCAGCTGTTGTTTTCCCCGCAGCAATGATTTTAAACATGATACTGAACAACTTTCCCCGAGGAACATAAGTCGAAATATGAAAAAATCCAGCTCCCCAAAGTACATTTGATCAGCAGCATCATATTGCATATTTTTTATGGGTAGTCAAAATTAAATCGTATAATGTCAACAATAAAACATATATTTAATAAGATAAATGTTTATTTTAAAGCTAAGAGTAACAGAAGTAGCTTTGAGCATAACCACATCACACACGCCCATCCGCCCGCAAGACACCATTCAGCTTTATTTCCTAGAGAAAGTGCAAATAACTATTTTCCAAATCCAAATAGCCGTTATTTTAGACGTTTTTACGTAAAAATATTTAGTTTTTGCGGAAGACATATTCACCGACATTTGTCAAATTTGTAAACAAATATTTGAACTATCACTAAACGTCAATACTCAATTCCATAGATAAGTACTCGTACTCTTGGTAATATTACGGCTGACACACACGACAGATGGCCGTTTGGTGTATTTAAGCAGATTATTTTACTTTTGTTTGCTAATTAGGCTCTATTTTTAACCGACTTCCAAAAAAAGGAGGAGGTTCTCAATTCGACGGAATGTTTTCTTTTTTCTTTTTTTATGGATGTTCACCGATTACTCAAAGACTATATGACCGATTTCATTTTTTTTTTTGTTTTATAGAAGGTACTTTCTAGTTAGTCCCATTTAATTTTGGTGAAGATCTGTTGATGGAATCCATGAGGAAGGTACTCCTGAAATATTGTAGGCATACATATTTTGGTATTATAAGAAACATAATAAGCATTTGCATTCAGAAAGTGTAAATTGGTGAAGTGGAACTGATGCAGAAGATCACAGAATGCCATCGGAACTCCTCAATGATAAATGATTTACGGGTGGCGACAAAATATCTTGATTAATTTAGCTAAGCAACTTCATAGTCATAAATTTAAATGTTCCTGATGAGAATGGTACCATCGAATTGATTTGATGATGGAGCCGGAAGGTAGGCACCAGATCTATGTAATAAAATAATGTATCCTAGCCGTGTTTGGGCTTGTTCGAATCGTCACGGGATACACTTTTAAGTAACGATTAACTAAAAAGTGTAAAATAAATAAACTTTTAAACAAAAAATAAAACCGACTCCAAAAAAAACTAAAAAGTAAAAAATAACGCCATAATTCAGTTTCTTCAAATTACTTACAAGTAACCGTTTGTATACTCAATCTATACAGTATATACAATTAATGTTATTTTTGAGTCGGTGCCATCGTGTCACAACTTACTAAAATCGTAAATTTTCAATATTTTACACATTCTTTATATGGCACCGACGCCAAAATAAGATTAATTGTATATACTGTATAGATTGAGCATACAAACGGTTACTTGTAATTAATTTGAATAAACTGAATTATGGCGTTATTTTTTACTTTTTAGTTTTTTTTGGAGTCGGTTTTATTTTTTGTTTAATACAAACATACGTTCACTAAATTTACGAAACCAGATCTGAGTAGGTTTACTGACATGATATAGTTATTAAAATCGTTTGCGTGTATAGCAGTCTTTTGATAAACATAAGATTTTTCTTTGTTGGCAACACACATCCACTAAATGACGTCATAATGGCGGTGACGCTTTTTTTAGAATGAGTGACTCTAAAACTTAACTTTTTGCTTCGAAATAGAGGCTTTCAAGGAAAATAAAAATACAGAACTTGAAAAAATACCCTCTTTCGAACTACATAATAAAAAGGATTGGTCTGAAAAATTAAACATTGTCAATTATGAACTAAACGCATTTCCGCACAAACCATTTCGCTACTTCTTATATATGCATAATCAGTTTTTCTTATACTGCCCAAGTCGCTGACCTTTTTAGGGTTCCGTAGCCAAAATGGCAAAAACGGAATCCTTATAGATTCGTCATGTCTGTCTGTCTGTCTGTCTGTCCGTCCGTGTGTACCTAACTTATAAAGTAAACAATTAGTTGTATGCGTATTAAAAAGTAATAAAATTAATTAAATAAGGAATATATTTCAAATAAAATAACGTTTAACATCATAAGTCTTCGGTATATTCCATGTACAGTAGTCTTTTTAGCGATGTTATGGCAATATTACATAGCATTGTTTAGGAAAAATATATTATCCGTTCCAGTGACCTTCAAATAGTCCGTATCGCTTACTTTTATGAAATATCTTCAATATACAGACTTTTTTACAACTTTATAATAGAATCTTTTTTTTTGTCTTTATAAACCGATTTTGTCAAAACCCGCGCGTAAATAAATGACTTAAGTAACTTAACTGGAATGGTATTTTTTAGAGTACGGTCCGAATTCAGTAAGACCATCTACCGCTACCGACAGTGTCTTGACACTTGCTGACCCTGATGTAAGATCTACCGAAGGGTCTGTGTCATTGCCAAATATCACTGATCCAGGTAGGTATGAGTGATAATTTAGTACTTTTGGTTAGAAATATTTTTGACAGAAGCCTGTTAAATGTTTTACTTGTTAGATACATGGTTAACCCTAAATTAGTCGTTAATATCTTCTAGTTTTTACCCGCGACTTCGCGCGCGTCCTTTAATTCCACGTGTATATTTCCAAATCCGTTAACCCACTTGATGTTATGATTCATTTTCCGTTCAGTATAACATGACGACTAAATCACATGACAACGAATGTTATAAACGCCGTTACAGTAACGCTCAATATCGTTACGACAAGGTTTAATGTTGTACTAAACACTATGCATACCACTACACGCGTTTATCTTGCCTATATATTGCAGAATGGAATGACAATGGATGGTCCTCGATTGAACATCTTCGCTGTGTGATACGCGGCATCGCCATCGAAATGGCCGCCACGCCCGACGTTAGCCCACTGTTCGCTTTGCATATCGATCGCGCCGCTGTCTTATTGCAATCTGACAACAAGGTAAGGTGGCAAACTAGTAGAACAATCAGTTACTATTACATAACTGCAAGGGCTGGGAAAATTGGGATTGTCAGCCTTGTAGGAATGGGGATACGTGGATGGCAATCTCTTTTTACGCCTAGGTAATCGTATGTTTTGCGCTTTTCTCAAACACCCAATGAAATAAAAAAACCTATATCATTATAAATCAACAACGTGCAATGAAATCGAATAACATCTAAGGCGTCAGACTTATAAGGAACTCAACGTCAATAGTTCATGACATGATAGAGAAAATAAACATTTGGTGGTAGTTCTCCCCTAAAGTGTGATAATAATGTTTATGATAAAAAAAGTACCATAATATGAATATCCCATCAAAAACATGACTTGTGAAAAAAATACCAAGTCTCGCAATCTTTTCTACCACAAAAAGTTGTGAGATATTATAACCGAGTCGGTTAATTTATTTAGTAGTACCTATCCAGGCAAGGATCTATCCCACACCTTTGTCATTTATAAATGTTCACCGAACTAACAAAATGTTATTGTGACGGTTAATTTATTCAGTAGTACCTATCCATGTGAGCATTTGTGGTAGAAAAGATTGCGAGACTTGGCAATTTTTTTACGTGTCATGTATTTCATGGGATCTCATCGCTTTTTGTAGGCAGTCCTTCTTTTTTTCTTTTCGGGTATATCTTATATCTGATATCTTATTACTGGTATTTGGTATCTTGTCTTTCCTTTCTTGTCTTTTATCTACCCACCTTCCCCTCTCTTCTCCTTTCCCCCTTTTTCACTCACCCCTTACCATCCTTTAATCTTTTCCGTTCTCCACCTTCCTCTTTCTTCCCCCTTTGTTCCCCCTCCTTTCCTCCCTCCCCTCCGCTTCCCCATTCTTCCACCTCCCCATTTCCCCTTCTTTCCACCATCCTTTCTCTGCTCTCCCCCTCCTTACCCCCCTCTTTCCCCCCTTCTTTACCCTCTTCCTTACCCTCTTCCTTACCCCTCCTTTATTTCGCTTTTAAGTATCGAAAAATTGTATTGTTTATCTGAGGTGCAAATGTAACTGTAATCGCATACATTTTTATTAAATTTCAATTTTATGTATACGGCTGTTATATCTGAAATACTAGACTGGAATTGCAGAATGATTAAGTTTTCTGGTGCTTTACAGACTAAACACTAATAGGGTTCAAAATTTGAACCTTGTAAATCTGCTAGAAGTACCTTAGAATTTCTATGATCGGTGAGTGAGTGAGTGACAAAATTAAGGAACTTTGACTTGCAATAAATCTTTAACTATAAGGTATAATTGACTGTAATTTGGAATATACCTAAGGTGTATTATGCCCTCTTGGTTACTGAAAATTCAGGCTTCTAGCTTCATCAGCAAATAAATTACAGGGGGTCGAAAATGACGTGAATGGCTTCGAGAAAAGATGGTACGGCGTGCCTTTGTTTTGCTCGACTTGGCGGGGGCACTGCCATGCCCCCAGATATACTCTCTGGATATTGATTGCTATAGGCTAACACGACGAATTTAGCATATTATGTCAATTGAAAACTCTATAATTATATATGTTACTTGAGCTTAAACTAGTAAGTTACACATTATAAAAAACCATACTTAATTTATAGGGTATGAAAGCGGTGTTGTCAGTAGCCGACGTCCAAGTGGATAACCTTCAGTACGAAAGCGGACAGTACGATTTTGCGGTTGTGGCGTCGACGCGCGCCGAGCCCCTCAAGAGCGACTCGTGGCCGCCGCTGTGGAGTGCGTTTTCCGAGTGTGACTCGTTCGCCACGCGCCAACAGGAGGCGCGCCTGCTGTTGCAAGCGCGCTACGACACGTGGTGCGCCATCGCCGAGACTTACAGAGGTGACTTATAATATCTTATGCGATCATAATGGGACAAGTAAAATCGAGCGAATGATAATGAGATTTTTTGCATAGAGCTAACAGAGGTGGAGGTCAGCTTGGGACCCCTCGCGCTGTACATCGAGGATGGATACGTGAGTGCGCTGGCGCTGCTGGCGCGGGCGGCACTGCCAGCGCGCGCGGGGCCGCCGGCGCCGGTGGCGGTCGTGGTGGCGGAGGCGCGCGCGCTGCAACGCCCGCTGCGACTCCGTTCGCTACACCTGCGCCCGCTTGACCTCACGTTGACCCTTCACACCGCGGTGAGCCACTTGTACAAATGTGCCTAAAAGCTGGCTGCACAACTAATATAGCATGGTAAAATTAGGCCTAGTGGCGAGTTGAATTGACACATGTTATGGACCGCTTGACGTTAAACATACCGTCGTCACCTCAGAGGGATCCGAGTGAGATTTATACAACTACAGATGGTTCGAAACAACTGGCCCTAGCTAAAATTAGTCGCCAAAGTCTAGTAATTCGACCATTTACGAGCAAGTGTGATGAAAAAATATTTATTTACGTAAAAGATGGTATGCAACAAAACTGAAAAATAGTTTCGGAACGAAACCTTTGTTTATGTTATCTATGGAATGAGAGTCTACCAATCACGATATGACACTTTATGACACAATGTTGCGACTTGTGACACTTGAAAGTAGCTAGCTTTTTCTGACTTAATATAATTTATTAGTTTCCTCACAAGTGTGATGAAAATGAGTGTTACTCGGGTGGTACCGGAATTACAAAATCGAGTCTTCAAAGCTTCAATGTGTTCTCGTTTGTAATTCCTTCTTTACCGCCCACGGTGCACAATGTACTATTGTATCTATCACAATGAAAATTACTGTAATGCTTTGTGTGTAGGTCCGTATGTATATCGCCCTGGACCAGAGCCCGCTGTGCTTGGGCGCGTTTCAGCTGACGGACATGGTGACGTGCGCCGAGCGACTCACGCATGCGCTCACTGTCCACTACCTCTCTGCGGCTATACTAGGCGCAGGTAATAATTATGTATAACACAATACGTTAAAACTATTCGGCTGTTTTTTTTTTATGCTGCCTACAAACTGGACATTTAAATACAGTCACACTTTGTATTCATTCCAACGATTCTGTATAGATTTTCACGGGCAGTAGCTAAGTTTTAGTCTTAAAAGTAAATAAAGGTAAAAAAATATCCCGAATAGGGATGATGCCGCATGTACAATTTTAAAGTCTGCCAGTCAGCTAGTTAGATGATTAAAAAATACCAATCAGTTATCAATTAGTATGGAGTGTTTTCAGCGCTCAGTAGGAAGGCCGAACTTTAACTATCACGTGTAACTGTTAGACTACTCTATTTGTAATTAGTCACTTAAAGACATTTGATCCTTACAAAAATAGAATCGATTGTCATCTTCAAAAACACCGTCATCTCATCATCCTAATAGGGAATATGCATGAATTTTTATTTCGGTTTTATCAAAAGCACATTCAGGTAACAAACAGGACAAAAAATATTTTTTCGAATAACTATAAAAATAACCAAGATATAAACCATCAAACATTTCGTTCTATCTCTTTCTAGCAAAACAGAATTTAATATGGAGTTTATATGGCCAGAGTGCACTAATGACGTAACAGTACATGTTGGATCTGTCAGTCAAATCAGTGTCTACTTAGCCGTTTAAAATGTCTATATAATGAGTATTTCTTGGCCGATTACAATTTTAATTTAATTTTTTTAAATCGTTTTTATAGTATTATAATATTTTTTTTAGAAAAATGATAAATAAAATCATGCATGTACCTCATTATATAGCTCCGTGGATAAGGCGCATTGACTGAATGCGTGTCCTTGTTGTAGGTTGGGTAGTGGGCGGGCTGGAGTTGCTGGGCGCACCCGGCGCGCTGGCAGCGCGCGTGGGAGGCGCGCGCGGCGGCGTTCGCGGCGTGGCCGCGGCGGCGGCGGCCGCGCTCCTGCGGTCGCTCAGCGCCTGGGCCGGCTCGCTGGCGCGCAATCTCGACCTGCTGGCTGGCGACGACGAGCACGCGCGCCGCGCCGCCGCCGCGCGCCGCCGTCACCCCGACACCTTCATACAGGGGCTCGCCGCGGGCATCACTAACTTCGCCATCAACATACTCGGTAACTCTCATTTCTCAAACAAGTATTTTTTTTAAGCTTGCTAACTCTTTAAAAGTACGATTTTAAACTATCCCAAAATACTATTACGTATACAAACCTATTTATTTATACATGCCTTCATACACATACACATACACACACACACACACACACACACACACACACACAAAAACAATTAGTCGTGTGCATATTAAAAAAAGACAATAACATATTTAAACAATAAAAATGTATATTGGCAGTAAAATAAATAAGTTGTTAACTGTTTATGATGATTAATCAACTTTTTGAACTCATGTACGACCTTATCGTACTCCTATCTTTATTATTTTGTGCAAGGTCGGTTTTGAGAAAACAAAATAGAAAATAAATTCGAACTTCAAATGAACTTTTCCACGCAGGTTTGGCGCTATAAATGTAACTTTTCTGAGCGAGTGAGGTGAAAATAACTATTTCTAGCTAATATAGGTCCATTATTCAAGGGTCCATCTCGTCAGTACATATTTTGATAGCCTAGATTACTAACTTTTTTTTAAATTACACTGTCATTTACTTTTGAAATGACAACGAATCAAAAACACAAGTTTTAAAATTTCGAATACAGAGGGCGAAAAACTTACTTTTCATCATTGGGTAATGCGTCACGAAACAATGCGACCTGCATATATTTCGGCATGTTTACTTGCCCAATTACTTTCGATTCAACTGAAAAGGTATCTTTATTAAAAAGATTACTTCTGCGACTATGCACATAATATGTAAAGAAATTATAAATTTGATGCTTCCATTATTTGTCAGGGACCGGTGTCTTTAATTTTTCAAACATTTCTGTGTCTGTCTTGTTACGCCATGCTACAAGAATTATATCATACGCTGTTTTATACAGGCTCGGCATTTTCTTTTTAATTTTATCATCTTCCTCAGGCTCAAAACTTTTAAATTCACCCTCGTAGTCTTATTTTCATTTATAGGTAATTTCGTATTGTCTGACGAAACATTTCCTCGTTCCCGCCATTTTTTAAGAACATGAACATCATGCAGGAACCACAGAGGTGCATTCCAATATTTAAAAAGCCGGCCAAGAGCATGTCGGACCATGCTCAGTGTAGGCTTGCGCAGCCGTTTACACAAATAAATGCTCTAGAGACGGAAAAAATACGTTATGAAAAAATGCACCAGCAAAAGAGTGTATCTCCACGGCACTTACGTCCAGTTAGCTGAGAAGAATTGCTATTTAGCTTCATTTAATAATTTTAAATTATAAACCTTAAAACTCCATAAGAGACATATGTTTTTTTTTATAATGATGTTGAATATAATTCTGATTGTATAAGTTGAGTCAATGCAATTACAAAACGCATTGTCAGAAATGTCAACATTGTCAACAAAATGTTACTAAAAACTGTTATATTGATTATGATTTATGATTCTAATTAGCCTGATGATGATTATAATGTGTACAAATAAAGACTTATTTTATATGAGCTGTTTTTTGCATGTTGCGCTTCCCTCGCTATTTTGCGGTGAAAAGTTTTGTGTTACACACGGGTGCAAAGTTGTATTTTACTTCTCTTGTGTTGAAACACTCGCTACGCTCAAGATTCTTTTTTAGAACCACTCGCTTCGCTCTTGGTTCAACTATAGAATCCTTTCGCTTTCTCTTGTTTAAATTCCACAGTCGCAGGTAAAATACAATTTTGCACCCTTGTATAACGATAGTTATATGTTATGCAAGGCTGCAAAGTTGTTATTTGGCGCGAGTGCTACATTTGAAAACCGAACAAGCGAAGGAAGCTAAGATTGAACCACGAGCGGACCGAGTGGTTCAAATATAGATTCCTGAGCGAAGCGAGGCTTTCAAGTCACGAGAAGCCAAATAATTTTGCAGCCGTACGAAACACACAATTTTTCACCTCACTAAAGCGAGGAAATGTGTGAAAACACACTAATAATAGTTATAACATGACAAACAAATAAATATGTTAGTACTAGGTACATTACGGCAGAGATCAGTAAATAAGCCATATTGGTCGAGTATGAGATACTGAACGGACCAAGTCATAATACGAGGCCAAAATGGCATTTACGGTCGAAGAATATACACCGTGTTTTTTTTTTATTTCCGTTAAATTCGACACGTTGCTCGGTACATTAACAGAAGCTACCTGGTATATTGCTTTTGGATAAATTGGAAAAAAAAATTTTTCTTTGTTTTCATACATAATAAATCAATGTTAAAGGGTAAAAGGTCTCTTAGATTTACACAAAAGTTAGTGTCTAGTATAACAAAGTTTAAATTTCATGCATGACAGCACATGCCAACACATAGCTTAGTGGTAGATAGTTTGCTTATGGAGTGTGGGGTCCTAGGTTCAAATCCCAATGACTTACTTATTCGATTTTTCTTTTTCTTTGTTTTTTTTTTTACTTTTATCTATCTCTGATAGATTAGTGGAAAATGAGATTATTATTTGAAAGTAATTTCTAATAATTTCCTATTCCTGTAAGAAACTTGAAGTTGACATTAAAGTTTTCAAAGCATTCGGGTGCTGTCGGGTATGCCAAGATAACACAACGGCCAATAACAGAGCTAGCGACCGTAACCTAGCAATGATTGTTATAACATGACTATAGCAACACGTCCTTGATTGAACATTTCTGACATTCGGTTGTTCTCGGGGATGCCGGGATAACACAACGACCAATAACAGAGCTAGCGACCGTAACCTAGCAATGATTGTTATGACATGACTATGGCAACGTCCTGGATTGGTCGTTTCACACAACAGACAGTTCGGGAAAAGGCGGAACCAATCCGGACAGACGTCGTCTTTCGGCTATACTCGTTCATACGAGTATAGCCGAAAGAAGACATCGGGCGAATTGGGCACCACGACCTGAAAGTGAATACTCTTTACAACCGAAATTTAAAAGATAAATAATAGTACGCCGTAATGAAGGATCTTTTACACTGGTTCAGCCAATAAGTTTATTTATTGAATATCTCAAAAATAGTAAGAGTTAGAACACTACTTTCTTCGACAAATTAACTCTATTTGACCAGCAGAATCTTCCCTTAAAGTTAACGTAAATAAAAAAAACACGGTGTATAAAATAACCGAAGAACAAGTAAACGGTTACGTAGTTCGGCTATAATATTTTAATTTCTTTACAAACCGTAATTATTTAAGGATTAATATTCACTATATTGTCTGTTCGAGCCTTCTGCTCCAGGATACCTCTAAAGCAAATTCGTTATTCAAACTTTCAATTCCTTCGCACCATACCAGTTTCATGTCAAATTCTTTCGCCGCTCAGGCAAGCCGTCTTTAGAATTCGCTCCCTCTTTCGCTCCCCAAAGCAAGGTGGTTTTCAAGCGGATGCTACATAGGCATCTGCTGGAACAAGAACGTCTATCTAGCGTTCATCTTCCATGCAGTAGCTGGTATATATTTAGTATTTATTTTTTATCTATACTATTATTAATTTGTAAAAATGTAATGTCTATACATTGAAGAAATTTAAAAAGAAAAATATTGTTACGGACTGTTTGGAGATCACTAAAACTCTTGAAAATATCTTTATTTTTACAACATTATAATAGTATAGATATTGTATATCATACATAGTATAGGTATAAGTAATTATGTACCCATGCATTATTTGCTAATGTATCCTAACGCTCTCAGTACTGAATGTTTTTCCCCACTGCACTATTCATCGTGCATCTCTGTTTGGCCCTTTGTGTGACTAGTAGAGAATGCCTTTTGGCATTGAGTTCGCCATTTGTACTTACTTTTGTTTTGTACAATAAAGTTGAAATAAATGTTTCATATTCAGCCAGAGGCGATTTTACTATGGCATTCTGGCCAGGCCGAAGGATTTAAGGGTCAAACTTGTGTGATTGTAGCTGAAGTGTGTAGCTGTCAATTGACTCCATCGAAAGCCTGTCCACGAGTATATTTACCTCCTTGATTTATCTAATAGTTTTTGTTTGTATCGTGTAACTTACTTATCTTCCCCTACTTACGAGGGTTGCTACTTATATATCCGGAAACAAAAAAACAAACAAACGTACACGGCTGAAAATAGTTTTATTGTTTTTCAAAGTATTCCCCTTGATGATCTATGCACTTTTGCATTCGCGTGAACCAATTTTTAAAGCACTTCTGCCACTCCGCCTGAGGTACCTCCATAACGTGTTGTTTGAATGCGTCGACAGCATCTTCAGCGGTCGAAAATCGTTGACCGCGTAATTTATTCTTTATATTTGGAAATAAATAAAAATCGTTGGGTGCCAAGTCAGGGCTGTACGGCGGATGACCCGTTAATTCCACATTTTGACCCTCCAAAAATAGAGTTGTTTCGCGTGACGTATGACAGCTGGCATTGTCATGATGAAGAATGATTCTTCGTCGCTGGTTAGTTTTACGAATTTGTTCAAATACTTCCGGTAAGCAAATGGTCGTGTACCACTCTGAATTAACCGTTCTACGGTTTTCTAGTGGCACTGTAGCTACATGGCCATTAATACCGAAGAAGCAGGCCACCATTTGTTTCAATGTACTTTTTGCACAAGTAACTTTCGTAGGGTTCGGCTCATTTTGAAACACCCATACCGTTGATTGTTGCTTCGTTTCGGGATCGTATGCATAGATCCAGGATTCGTCACCTGTATAGATGTTATAAACGGCTTTTGAGTCACCACGGTTATATTTTTTTAACATTTTATTGCACCATTCGACGCGAGCATGTTTTTGCTCATTTGTTAAGTTGTGGGGTATCCAACGCGAACAAATTTTTTTTACAGCCAAATAATTATGTAATATGCTATTAATTCTGGTCATAGAAATACCCAGAGTCGCCTCTATCTCGCGGTACGTAACATGTCGGTCGTCCATTATAAGTTTTCGCACAGCCTCGATATTTTGTTGTACAACGACCGATTTCGGGCGACCTGCCTTAACTTCGTCCGTAAGCATACTACGTCCACGATTGAACTCACTAAACCAGTGATACACAGTAGTTTTAGATGGGGCTTCATCACCAAAAGTTGAAGTTAGTTGATCTATGCACTGTTGTTGCGTTAAACCACGCCGAAAATCATAATAAATCATAGCACGAATATTTTCACGAGTGAGTTCCATTCTTGCTGCGAGATGACATTTAAAACCCGTCAAAAACAAAACACGAGCGTTAATAAGGAAGAAAAAATATACCTTATATACTTAAAAAAGTTCAAATTTTACCATGGCGGTCAAATATGCTATTTAAGAAGATTGTAATCCCGGTTTCCGGATATATAAATAGCAGCCCTCGTATACATATACGGGACGTTTAAGATATAAAGGTCGTGTTAAGATTGATATTCTGTATGCAGGCGCGGTGGGTGGGCTAGCGCACCACCCGCTGGTGGGCGTCGCGGTGGGTGAAGTGGAGAGCGGCGCGACAGCGCTGCGTCGCGGCCTGCTGGGCGCGCTAACCAAGCCGCTCAGCGCCACCGCCGACCTGGTCGCCTTCGCAGGCCACGGCCTGCTGCGACAGACCGGCTGGGACCCTGTGCCGCAGGTACGCACACCATACTGCTACAAGAGCATTAGGTGCCTGATGGTGCTTGGGCAAGACCTGCTGGGCGCGCTAACCAAGCCGCTCAGCGCCACCGCCGACCTGGTCGCCTTCGCAGGCCACGGCCTGCTGCGACAGACCGGCTGGGACCCTGTGCCGCAGGTACGCACACCATACTGCTACAAGAGCATTAGGTGCCTGATGGTGCTTGGGCAAGACCTGCTGGGCGCGCTAACCAAGCCGCTCAGCGCCACAGCCGACCTGGGCGTCTTCGCTGGCCAAGGTCTGCTGCGACCGCCCGGCTGGGACCTCGTGCTGCAGGTATTCGCGACACATTACCATAAGAACAGGTGGGTGAAGTCGGCATATGTAGGTTCACCCGACAAAAAAAAATAAAAAACATATTTTCATAATAAAGGCCCGAAATTTTGTCACAAGTCACGCTTATTTTATTCGTCATCATGTTTAAGGTTGCCGTGGCCAAAATGGCAAAAACGGAACCCTTATAGTTTCGTCAAGTCCGTCTGTATATCACCGGCCTTTTTCTTAAAAAAACTAAATGATATATATTGATGAAATATGTAGTAAAGGCCTTGTGTAAACCGCTAATTATTTTGATAGTTAAGTAACAAACCAATATATTTCTATGGGGGGCACTTCATACATGTAATCGAAACAAAAAAAAATAGCAAATATCAATCTGTGGCACATATTTCGACAGTTCTATTAAAAAAAAGGAGGTCTCTAAAAAAAAATTGGATTAAATAATTATTTTCGGAATCAATCGCTCCAAACGTAGCCTAAATTGTGCCCTCCTCCAATTTTCTCAACGGCATGTCCGAAAAATATGAAATAAATTACAAAAATCAAGCTAAATAAAAACTTTCTACGAAAATTATTTTCTAATACAATGTGCCCATAAGGAAGGGGAAAAATTGGAACGGCGTATTGCTGACCATGTCTAGAGTTAAAAATTCCGCATCATGTACGCTGAATTTGGATTGCGACGTTGCAAGACCGACACATCTAAGTTGACTGCAAAAGTCAAATCCAGTTGAGTTATGTCACTATCATTGTTTATTTGTTCGTGTCAACCGTCAAAACATTTGTAAAAATGTAGAAAACCAATAAATATGAAGAATCTAACAGTTCATGAATCAATTTAAACTTAACCCATAAGCCCTCTGGTAATAAGTGAATCGTTCGTGTATTTGACTAGTAAATGTGGTTTGACTAGTAAAACACATACATCAATGTGGTACCTAAATGGAAGTGATATTTGTTTACTTACGAGAAAATTTATTTTTGTTGAATGAATACCGATGCCAAGTAGGCAAGGATTAGACAGAACATGGTTGTAGGTGAACTGCTAGTCGAGTTTCATGTTCATTTTGTAACATTAATTTATTCATTCATTAATTAAAAGTTAAAGTTAATTTTATTAAGTTTTTTATTTCGTCCAAAAATTAACACACACAACTCATTTACTGGACAACAATTTTTCAAATCACATCAAATCAAATCAAAATATTCTTTATTCAAGTAGACCTAGTTACAAGCACTTTCGAAATGTCAGTTACATGAGAGTGAATGTTTGCTGGGAGAAATACAATATGATCCAACATTTGCTGCAAGGATTAGGGAAACCCAGAAAAACCTAATCAGATCATTTAACTTAAGTATAATATTATTGATAAAATCATCGTTTTAAAAATTAAAATAATCAATAAGATAAATCCCAAAAGGATTGTCAATAAAAAATAAATAATCTATAATGTGTCTAGCATAAAATTCTAAAAGTCAGAGTATATAAAACAATTAAGATTAAAATAATAATAATACCTTAGGTATTCGTTAAAATAATTATTCATATACCTACATGACGCTATAATTTACATTAATCCCACGCGGCTTCATCATTCATGTAGTCTTGTGTGCTATAATAAGCTTTAGAAAATAATTTTCGTTTCACTATGTTTTTGAATTTACCAATAGACAACTCACTTATGCTGCTAGGAAGTTTATTATAAAATCTCACACAGTTACTCATGAATAATCTCCTTATTTTATGGAGCCTAGTAGCAGGCACTGCGAGCTTATGCTTATTTCTCGTATTAATATTATGTATATCACAGTTCTTCTTAAAGTGGGTAATATTTTTATGTACATACATAATATTCTCATAAATGTATTTACAATGCACTGTCATTATATTAAAGTCCTTATCTTAACTTATCTCTAAGCGAGTCTCTATGGTTCATTTTATATATCGCACGAACAGCCCGCTTCTGCAGAACAAATATAGTATTAATGTCGGAAGCACTGCCCCATAGTAAGATACCATACGACATAATACTGTAGAAATAACTGAAATACATTAATCGAGCCGTTATCACGTCTGTTAATTGACGTATCTTACTTACTGCAAAAGCTGCAGAACTCAGTCTATTCGAGAGATTAGCAATATGGGGACCCCATTGGAGCTTAGAATCTAATGTTATACCGAGAAAGACTGTACTATTCACTAGTTGCAGTTCCTCACCTTTAACCATAACGCTTGCTTGCTCGTGTTTTATGTTACTCGTGACAAACTTAACACATTTAGTCTTTTTCTCATTCAACAATAAATTATTTACATTAAACCAATTTATTACTTCACAGATAGCATTGTTTACATCATTGTAGGATCGTTGATTTCGTACGACTTTGAAAATTAGAGACGTATCATCTGCAAACAAAACTATCTCATGGTGGGTCTTTACGAGGTGTGGCAAGTCGTTTATATAGATAAGGAACAGGAAAGGTCCCAATATTGATCCCTGCGGCACACCCATAGAGACTAATGACCCCGGTGAACGCTTTCCATTCACGTCAACCCTTTGTATTCTACCATTTAAATAAGACTCTGATAAATTTAGTGCTGATTTTTAACTCCGTAGTGGTGTAGCTTCCTGATCAGTGTCTCATCACTTATCAGTGTTTCAACTCGTCAGTTTCAATTAGTATAATCCTACAGTAATATTATTTTCACTAACTCCTATAGATATCGGCGCTTTTCACGAATTGTTTTATTAAATCCTTGGCCGAGTTGAAATCCGTTACTCCCAACTGCAGCATCTAAGATGCACTAAGGAACACTTAATATTGCTGCGAAACTGGTAGAAATAAACGCACATGCTTAGTACGACTATTATTCATAGATTTCAGAAGAATTCAACAACAACATCAGTTACGTTTATAAAAGTCATCCTGAAGGTGGGATGAAGTAGTAAAATTTCTAAGTGGACAGTGATTTATCGTATTTAATCTAAGGAGTAAGTATGGATGATAGCGGAACTAATTCCTTCTTGACAAGTACTATTCTTAGAAGTGTCAATTCGTGTCGTGTTTTCCTATCGTTGTTTCATACGACAAAAAACAATTTGCTCAAAGAAAAATGCCGCGTGCATATCCACCGGAACACGACAGAGATATAATTTTTACGTATGGTTTGTGCAATGACAACTCCTTGCAAGCTGTTGAGGAGTACCGACAAAGATTTCCGAATCCACCTGTGCCCAAACATCATACGTTTGTGAGTCTGTATCGGCAGCTACGTGAACGAGGAATTATACCGCACAACTCCGAGCGAGGTATAAGAATGATTGCTGAGACCGAAAACCGTATACTTAATCTAATCACTGAAGACCCTACCTTGTCAGCTCGACGTGTGGTCACTATTTGCGGCGTTGACACTAAATCTGTTTGGAGGTGTTAGCAAATATATCACATCCAACATAACAAATTAAAGATATTGTACAAACACACACATTACTTTGCGGTACTTGTCAGTTGAGCTACCTTGGAGGCATTCGCAGGAATTTCCTCTGTTTTAATAATATCTGAATTTAGTATTTGGCACTGCCTTCTTATAAAAAAATTGCCATGATCTAATATAATTGTTTTGTCATAATATCTTCTTGATTCTTGCATTTCCACCAGTTTACGTTAATATTTAACCACACAAAGAGTGCAAAACATTGGCCAACAATTTCTTCATGTAATATCTGAAAGAAGAGGATTATCGATAAGTGTTCGCACACCATTAGTGTTTTAGTTTATCGGGTTTTTTCACAAGAGTAACTTTAGTCAAAGAATGTTTCTAGAATTCGTAATTAAATCTCCTTCGAATTAATTAAATTAGTAACTGTTCTAGACTCAAAGTCAAGAATGATTGAAAATATCACACTAGCTTACCGACTTGTTCGGTTCAAGTGGAAATGTGGCCAAAACTACGTCAGAAGTTGCTCGTCTCACACGCCTCACACCCACACCACAAACATCATATTATCTTAAAGATTTGCCCCCCACTCAAATAAAAGATAAAGTTATTTTATCTAAAACACAATAAATAACAAATTCGTCCCACCGCATCCACGAGAAATAATCTGACGCATATCAGACGTTTAACCAATCATACCAACATAATTAAAAGTATAACACGTCTATGTTCGTTTGAAAGCAATTATGGTATTTGCTACATTAATAAATAATAAATAAATAAATAATAATATTACTGGACAATTTTACACGAATCGAACTAGTCCCATGGTAAGCTCAATAAGGCTTGTGTTATGGGTACTAGACGACGATATATTTAATAGATATATTACTTATATACATAGAAAACATCCAAGACTCAGGAACAAATATTTAGGCTCATCACACAAATATTTGCCCTTACCGGGATTTGAACCCAGGACCTCAGCTTCGCAGGCATCGTTACTCCCACTGAGCCAAACCGGCGTCGTCGAATTTTAATGCATCAGCAGTCATTTTAATTCAATAATATTATTTCTGTACCGCAACGTTGGTAGAAAGTACGTAAATAATTTATCATACTATGAGGTGTCGATGGGCTGCTCCATACCTCAAGTCACACAACATATATAACCGGTAACCGCGCGGTAGGTTCAATGCAACTCGCAATTGTAGGGGGATCGGTGCGGATACCTGTGCGCGTTTTCACGGCTGTCCTGCTTTGGAGCTTGGAGCCCGAGGTACGCTCGCGCAAAATTGTTTGGTGATGAAAATGTGTTATAGGAATAAATAGTACATTAGTGTAATGGCCAGGAAAATAGGGTTTGCCTGCCAAGTGGGTATACGTTGTGGTATGTATAGTGCTTTTCTCAAATAAATATAATTAATTATTTATAAATTCTAATACTAAACTGACAGACATACAGAAATATATGTATATAGACAGACGTACAGGCAAGACAGACAGACATACAGACAGACATACATACGGATTTTTCATTGTACCCTACTCTTGACGTTTACGTGTGTATTGTCTACTCCAGTGGCGTGCGCCGTGCGCAATGTTGGAAGGGCGCGGGGGCGGGTGGCGACGTGACTGCGTGAGGTGGTCGTTCAGGCTCGCCGAGCTCTCTGCGCTCTCCGGCTTCGACGTGCTGCTCGACGGCGCGCCGCTGCGGTTGCTGCTCACGCACAAGGTACACACACCTATACTACCCTGGCATAACTATAGCCTTTTGACAAAAACGCTAGTAATCGCCGTAACGATAATAACAAACCTATTCCTTAAAATACAAGGATTCTGTAGTAAAATCAAAATGCACGCTTAGTATGTAGTTTGTAGAATAATACAGACTTCTAAAGTCAAAGTCAAACAGCTTCTGCTTTTTAGTTTCTGAAATATTCAATTATTTTAAAGTGTAATACTTAGTGACAGTTTCCTTTAATACCTACATTTTCTATTGTTCTATTTAATGGTTAGTAAAAAAAGTATTTATTTTTACTACTGTCAGAAACTTTATTGTCCGGTAATGTTAAAGTTGCACCAGAGTGAGGGGCTACTAAGAGTAGTTAACCATTGCATAATTCCAATGTTTCAGTTTCTCATGGTGACAGACACTGAAACGGAGCGCATAGTGGAAATGATTGACCTTCGATTCTGCACGCTGAGGCCCTATCAAGGATCTATAGTGGAGGTAAAGTATCAACAATTTTCTAACAAGCCTATTCCTTGAAAAATTGTAGTATGTACAGTCAGAACTATTAATTACCTCTGTCTTCGAAAATATCAAAATTTTGTCGAGAAATCTAGGAATATTATTGAGAAAAGCATTTTGAAAATCAATAAAATGTTGCCCTAATAATTATTTGTGTAAATGTAATTGTGTCTTATCATTGTAACTACAAACGCGAAATTTTGCTGAGGTTACCTCTTGAAGTGATGCTTCAAATTGTGTACAACCTGAGCCTTGGTGGCTGGCTACTAATGTTTAAAAATTATTAATCTGCCAGGGATAGGTGAAGTTGATATTTAAATAAAAAGATTCGGCGATCGCACATTTCTACAAACATGACTGTATGTAAACAAAAATAAGGAGTTATCCTTGCTATATTTAGTTAATATATATATATATATATATATATATACTGTGGTTTTTTTCTTAATTTCCGTGAAATTCGACACGTTGCTCGGTACTTTAACCGAATGTACCTGGTATATTGCTTTGTGTTAAATTCGTTTTTTTTTTGTTTTTATTCAATAAATTGCAGTGTAAAAGCTCCATTAGTTATACAAAAGTTAGTGTCAAGTATGACAAATTTAAATTTCATTCATGTCAGCACATGCTAACACATAACTCAGTGGTAGATAGTTTGTTTATGGAATGTGGGGTCCTATTAGATTTTTCTTTTTTCATTGTTTTCTTTACTTTTATCTTTTCTTTGGATTAGGGAAGTGAGATTATTATTTGAAAAAAATTTCTAATAATTTCCTATTTGAGCATTTCTCAAAAATTTTGTACATAAATTAACGGATCCTTAATTGTTTCCTATTTTGTTACCAATATTTTTCATGATTATTATTTCATGATTGATGTTTTGTTGATTCATTTGGATAATTAAGAAAATGTTTGCTCGATACAATCTTAATTATCAAAAATAATCCATAATAGTAATGTTTATCATTTCAAAAATTTGGTAACAAAAAAGGCAAGTTAACGACTTTTGTGACAATAACCATACAAATTTTTGTACAAACTTTTTTAGAAATGCTCATTTCTGAAAGTAACTTGACGTTGACATTAAAGTTTCCAAAACATTCGGGTGTTGTCGGGGATGCCGAGATAACACAACGACCAATAACAGATCCAGCGACCGTAACTGATCGATGATTTTTATAACATAACTATGGCAACGATAAAGTAGTGTATGCATCTGTACATAATAATGAAATAATGATCTTTATTCTGTAAGTAGGCTACAAGGGTACTTTTACAAGTCTGACTCTACGGCGTTTCCCAAGAGGAGACCACTGAAGAGAAGAAAGCCGAAACAAACAACAGTCAATCATTTTTTCGAAATAACTCTTATATCTATTACAATATTTGTACTTAGCCTAACCTAAATATATGTTTTAAGTATATAAACTCAATGCGTAGTTCTTCAAGAAAGCATATCAAAAAATATAAAAGTAAAAAAAAATAGAGAATATACAAAAGCAAATAGTGATTTTTTATTTCAAACAACTTACATACGTTTGATATGCCACCTTATAAGAACCGTGTCCCGGTAAAAGTAAATTATTTGGTTTCTGTTTTGGGCCATGCATTTTTGTCTGTTAAATACTCCTCTACCCTATAATAAGCCTTTGCCATTAGGGACTCTTTTAAGTACTTTTTGAGAGCTGGAAACGATAATTTTAAAGCATCATCTGGTAGCTTATTATAAAAATGTATACATTGGCCTACGAATGATTTGGCTACTTTACGAACGCGAAACTTTCTAATAGCGATTTTGTTTTTATTTCTAGTATTAAAATTGTGGATATCTGAATTCATAGTAAAAGACTAGGTTCTTAATAACATAAATAATATTCTCATAAATATATTGGGACGCTACGGTTAATATGTTGATGTCTTTAAAAAGTTCTCTTAAGGAGTCACGGGAGTTCAAGTTATATATAGAACGAATCGCTCTTTTTTGTAACACAAATATAGTCTGTATGTCAGCTGCTTTGCCCCAAACCCGTATGACCTGATACTATGAAAATAACTATGATATACTAAGCGAGCAGTATCAACATTGGTCAATTGTCTAATTTTTCTAATAGCCTAAGCTGCTGAACTTAATTTACCTGCAAGTACTGCTAAATGGGGACTCCATTGCAAGTTCTTGTCCAGTGTTATACCGAAGAATAATGCCCTATCCACCATTTCTAAACATTCACCATTGAGCGATATAGTAGAATCCACTGCTCTAACATTCGGTAAAGCAAATCTAACACATTTCGTTTTCTTAGCATTCAATAGCAAATTATTAATATTAAACCAGTCAAGTACTTTAACTAGTACACTATTAATTTCGGCATAGTCTGCTGCTTTCCGATCAACTTTGAAAATTAATGATGTATCATCAGCAAATAGTACTATATCACAAAGATTTTCTACTATAGATGGTAAGTCATTTATATAAACCAAAAATAAAAATGGCCCTAAGAAAGAGCCCTGTGGCACTCCTAGCTTAACTGCAGCTCCACTGGATTGGGTTTCATTTACAACAACTGTTTGTGTTCTATTGCTGAGATATGAAGACATAAGGCTTAAGGCATTTATAGACAGGCCATAATGTTCTAATATCAAAATGAGTGGTCCATGATCAACGCAATCAAATGCCTTAGAAAGGTCACAAAAAACTCCAATTGCATCACAAGATTTCTCCCAGATGTTGTAAATATGTTTAATGAGTACAGATGCTGCATCAGCCGTGGAACGTCCCCTTGTGAAGCCGAACTGTTTACTACTAAGCAGTTTGTTTCTATTGAAGTGTCCCAGCAGATCCATCAACATTAACTTTTCGAAAACTTTACTTAATACAGGTAGTATAGATATCGGACGGAAATTAGTCAAGTCACTCAAGTCACCTTATTTAAAAAGAGGTATGGCTTTACTAAGTCTCATAAGATCTGGAAACACACCCTCTGAAATGCAGTTATTATAAATAAAGGCTAGATAGGGTGCAATTGAATCTATGATATGATGAACAATTTTTACTGAAGTTCCCCATAAATCCTCTGTTTTCTTTAAATGCAGTGACTTAAATGTTTTAATAACTTCCATTGAATTTACTTGACTAAATTCAAAGCTTACATTGCATTTGCTAAAATTAACATTAAGTAACAAATGGGCTTCGGTCGCAGATGATTGAAGATATCTTCATAATTAGGCCTTAAAACACTCGTGTGATCCTATTATGAAACTCGCTGACGCTCGTTTCATACAACCACACTCGTATTTTAAGGCCTCTCATTATGTATCAGTTGCATAAACTACTATTTTTAGATAAATATTTAAAACCGTATAATACTAGTGTTAAAATAGTTCCATTTTGCACGAAAATATTCCACACTACTAATATTTGCCCATGACTGTGCCATAGAATAGAAAGCCGCCCTATAAACAATATACCTACTAAATTAAGAAGATTATAAGTTAAAAAAAAAAAACAATTGTTATGTTTCAATTTCACAGTTAGTAGTAACTCAAAGGCGGCAGAAGGAGAAGGTAGCTGAATCTAGAGCTGTGGATGAAGACGATGAATACCAGGTAATATTTGACGTACTTTCTTTTATGTCATAATTGCAATGCACGATGATATTAAAGAACCTTCTTTTTAGTTTATTTAAAGCGCTTTGTTGCTTAGCCACCATATCGCCCTGTGAGAACAACGAACAAAATAAAACACTCAATAAAAAATAAACTTAAAAGCTAACCTATGTTCTAACTGCTAATCCTACGTCGGCTTACTTGTACAGCATTTCAGCTTCATCCGACATAGGAGAAGCCAAAATGCAACAAGACCGATATTAAAAGATTTTTTGTGCAATTACATTATTCTTAAAGATTGGTTCCGAACACACTCCATCAAAACATGCTGAACATCTTGAAGTACTCCACAATCATTACACAATGGCGAAGGAACTTTTTTCATTAAAAATTAAAACATATTAGTTGGAACGTGTCCAAAACGTAATCTGAGGGCAGATTTTAGCTTATTCCTACCAAACATAATAAGGTCAATCCAAGGACAATGATTGACTTGTGGCTGAATAGAACGAAACCAAATGCCCTTCTCTCTGGAACGTAAATCAAAGTACTCTTGCTATCCCTCTAAGCGTCGTTTTTTTTAACAAGTTTAATGCGATCTGAGTACAGGGGTAAAACCGACAATGGGACATCGCAAACTGCTTCTTTGGCTAGTAAGTCCACTTCCTCGTTGTCTTTAATCTGAACATGAGATAACCTCTATACTTATAGATTGCAATCCCAAAATTTATTCCAAAATGCGGTATGCAATCGATGATTCTAATTCTATGGGTAGTGGCTATTCCAGGCTATACGGCCTCCGTATCACTGCGACCATAGATGATCTATTCAATAGATCTATTGTGATCGCCACTTTCAGTTCCTTGTTGATGCACAGAACTCCTTCGATTCCGAGAGTCTATCTCTTCTGGGCACCGTAAATGTTTTTCCAGTATAGAGCTGCGGTTGCGTATTAGGGAGGGGCAGTCCGTGGGAAAGTATAAAGGTGTTTCCTCCGCTGTTCGGCAGAGCCTACACAATCTCGTGTCACTTTTCCCAATTGTCTGCATGTGCTTATTCAGACAACAGTCGCCTGTAAGCAGCCTCACCAAGATGCAAAGATCGTTCTTGGACAATGCTAAGACCACCGAAGATGTCTTTTGTTATAAACTTTTATCAGTGCCTTGGAATCCCGGAGTTTCCCTCCAGAGTTATATGGCTGCGTAGAAGCAGTAGGTCTTCAGGGTGAGTTTAGTTACGCTTATCGGAATACCACAGATAGGTTGTGGGCCTATTTGTGTCCCTTTAGCTCCAACTCGTGCAAGTTCTTCGGCCTTTTCGTTGTTTTCGATGCCTGCGTGACCTGGTGCAAGACTACCCTGTTATTTGCACCCAGAGTGGTTAATAGTTGCCTGTAGTTCTCGACTAGCCTTGACTTTATAACATCAGAGGTTAGGGCCAAGAGCGCCGTCTGGCTGTCCGAGTGTATGTAAATGGTAGAGGTGGTTGAGGTAGTTGCTTTGCAGATTGGCTGCAGCACATTTAATAATGGCATATAACTCTGCCTGGAATATAGATGAGAACCTACCTAAGTTGACGCTATAGGCCTTTCAGGGAAACTCACCATAAACCCCGCAACCTACCTCCGAGCCGGAATTGGAGCCATCCTTGTACCACTTCCTTGTTACCACGAAATACGACTGTTTAGCCAGTCGCCCCGGGTAGGGAGTTCCACAGCATAAAGATTCTGTGAATAAAGTATGGGGGGCATGGTGTCGGATGGCATTCCCATAACAGGAATATCGATTACTGAGTCCTTGAGAAATCTCAAGGCCTTAGATATCCAGTTCCTACTCATACCTTCCGAGATCCTGTGCATACTAGATTTCGCCTCCATCTCTAAATAAAGATGAAGGGGCGGCAGGTTTAGCAAGGCCTTTTAGGCCGCTGTCGGAGTAGTTGACATGGCTTCTGTAGATATTATGCATGCCAGTCTTTGAAGACTGTTTAGTTTTGTAATTATTGTTTTCTGCGCCGCTTTTCTACACCATACCACTGAGGCGTAAGACACCATCGGCCTCACTATGGATGTGTAGAGCCAGATGGCTATTTTGGGTTTTAATCCCCATCTGCTTCTTGCTAGCCGACAACAAATCGCCAGGGCAGATTTGGCCTTGTGTAAAATTCCGTTCACATGCAGATTCCAGGTCAGCTTCTGGTTAAGTGTTACTTCCAGATATTTGACCTCGGAGGAGAACAGTATCGTTTTCCCATTCATGACAGTTTCTCAAGTTTCCGTTTTGTCGTGAATGGGACAATGATAGTCTTACCCGCGTTTATGGATAACTCATTATCCTTGCACCACTAGTTTATTGTAATTAGAGCCTTTTGCATAAGGTACGGCAAGATCCTTTGGCAGTTGCCTCGCACCGTAACCACAAGGTCGTCTGCGTACCCTTGGGTGTCAATGCGGAGCTTCGTCATCTTATGCAAGAGTTCGTCCACTCGTCCAGAGCAGTGGGGATATTACACCTCCCTGCGGGCAATCTTTGTTCGTATTCATTTCTAATGTTGTGTTGAGCAGCTCTAGTCGCACTACCCTACTTGAGAACATCCCTTGCACCCATCGCACAGTCGGAGTGTTGTCAAATGCTCCCTCAATGTCAAGGAAAGCTGAGAGACTATTTCCTTGTCATCCAGCGCCCGTTCGACTCTATTGACTATGTGTAGTAAGGCAGTCTCCGTGGATCTGCCACTACAGTAGGCATGCTGACAGTCATGGACGGGTTTGCTGTTTAAGTAAACCTCCCGAATATACTTGTCGATTACCTTTTCCATCGTTTTGAGTAAGAACGATGAAAGGCTAATAGGCCTAAAGGAAGTTTGCAATCGGTGATGACGCTCTTACGTGAGTGGTAGACCGAATAAGATGCTGCAAGGCACTTTTGGACCCAGTCAAAATAACGAATTTGTTAAATTGTACAGATTCGATATATGAAAGAGCTTCGGATATGGCAATCAATTCGATAAGCATAATAGGGATATCAAAATCAATTTTAAGCTTGGAGGAACATTTGAGTGCAAGATCGAAAAATGCCGCACCTCCCGCGACTTAACATTACAGTACCTGATACCATTTGTGTAGTTTTAGACTTTTCCACCCTGCTATGTATAAAATACATCACGTATATTGTGATATACAGGGTGGAACATATACGTGTGTCAGTAAGGTCTCTTAAGATAATGTATGCGTGGCAGCATAGTTTCTTATAACTGCCCTTGCTGGCCTATTTATTTGTTCCACTCTTTATCATTAGGTCGATGTGTATGTAACCTAAGTTGTCCTCTGACATTGATGATCGTGTATAGATAAGCGCGGCGGCGATGGCACGCGTGGCGCGGTACACGGGCGCGGACGGCGGCGCCGCGCCCGCGCCGAGCGAGGCGCGCGTGCTGGCGCTGCTGCCGCGGCCGCGCCGCTCCGCTGCGCTGCACGCTGCGCTAGCCGTTGCCGTTCACTCCGTGTCCGACGATCATCTGCGCCTGCTCTAACCGTAACACCCACGACGGGCTGGTTGATTTACACTGTCAGTAATACTAACATTCCTCTAATGTCACAGGTTTTACAGGTTTACACTGAAAATTAAAATAAAAACGTGATTACCACGTAATACGATCGTTAGCGTGTGGCGCATTCAGTCATGACTTTAGCCGGTGGTCATCAAGCTATAAGCCATGTCCTCGTGGCTTATAGCCTTATTGGGGTCGTTCTTTTGTTTCTTACTTGCATTGAATATGTTCCCCTTATTATTATCTTAATTACGATTCAAATTACGCAGTTTTTATTTTGGTCTTTAATGTTAATTTTATCATTATAATATTTAATATAGCTTTACTGGTGACTGCTTTGCATTTATTTTTCATTCGTTTTCTATTTATCTAATTAGCGTGACAGTGGAGTCCTCTGTACCACCGCCATGCATTTTTGGCATGGAGCCATTGTCGGTAAAAAAGAAGAACGGCCCATTTGTGTTTCTATATAATTTTTTAATGATCAGTCAAATCTGGTAACCTGCTTTAAATTGGTCCTATCCGTCGAAAAAAAATTGGACGTGATCACTGCAATAAAAACAGACATGTTATTCGATAATTCATACACATCAATAGTAAGAATTATCATCATCAATGGAAATAGATTTTTTCTATCACTTTTCTTAACTAAATATCAAAATACCGTAAAAACTATTTCAAAATGTGAAATTAACATCGGCCACGAAATACGCATGATATAGGCATTTTAAACTATTAATTAAACAGAGATGTCCGACATGCATTGTTACGTCATTGTGCACTCCGGCCATATAAATTCCACGTTAAATTCTGTTTTGCTAGAAAGAGATAGAATGAAATGTTTTATGGCTTATATCTTGGTTATTTTTATATATTCGAAAAAATATTTTTGTCTACTGTTTATTACGTGAATGAGCTTTTAATAAAGCAAAAATTAAAAATCATGCATATTCCCTATTGCACCACTAACTAAAAACTTTAATATTTTGGATTTACGTCTTATTTTACTGCACAATTGCATAACCGGCCACTAGTACATTTATTCGAAAAATATCAAGGCTTTACTTTTTGTTTGTATGGACAGTTGTAAATAATAAGTAGTTATAGCTAGCTGTCATCATGAGATCAACGACAAATTTCGCAAACCTACGTTAAAAATGATTTATGTAACATAATTACATTGACGGTAATAGGGTACATGCATGATTTTTTTTTATTGCTTCTCTTAACAAATTATGAAAATACCGTAAAAACGATTTCAAACAGTGAAATTAAAATTGAAATCGGCCAAGAAATACGCATTATATAGGCATTTTAAACTGCTAATTAGACGGCGATTTGACAGAGAGGTCCGACATGTACTGTTACGTCATAGTCTACGCCGGCCATATAAACTCCATATTAAATTCCGTTTTGCTAGAAAGAGATAGAATGAAATGTTTGATGGCTTATATCTTGGTTATTTTAATGGTTATTCGAAAATTTTTTTTTGTTTACTGTTTATTACATGAATGAGCTTTTAATAAAGCAAAAATAAAAAATCATGCATATTCCCTATTACTGTAATAAGGGGGTAAAAAATATTTTAAGCTTTGTAATAATGTGTATGTGTTTCTTAATTCTCGGCATCGGAACCGAAAGTAATCCTCGGTTTCAATTATTCAAACGTTAGTAAGCTCAGTGCTATAGACTGGACGAATTGATTTAATCGGTCCTATCCATATGTGGCTTATACATTGGTTATGTTCAAATGATGTTCCCTAAAGTATAAAGAATACTAAACATGTCCCTGCCGGTCTAGCACTACTCTCCGCGACTACACTTGTCGCGCGACATAGCATCACCCGTCTGTCTCGTATTGTGTTGACAGGAAAGAGACAGACAATGTGTGTGGCGCGACTAAGCGTCGCGTATCACTGTTGTGCTAGAAGTGCAGGAGTACGAAAACAAACGACATAACTGTGTAAATGTACCTATACCTATGCGTGTATAAACGTAGTTATAACTTGGTCTGCGTCTTCGAACAGCTGTTTTATTTTTATTTTTGATTTATTGACTAGTGTAGCGATGTTGTCACAATTCAAATTTCATAATATATTTTTATATGTATTTGTTTAGTTTAACCTTATTCTGTTTGAGGGTGGTATGGTAATAATAACAACAGGTTTTAGGTAATCTATCCCGAAAGTAATGAATACATTGATGTAAAACGTTAACATGAATCTTTTACGAGGTATGCACGTATTATTTATATAAAGTTATTGTTATAAGGTTAATACTACGAGTGTACAATCTTGGGGGAATTTTAACCATTTTAATTATGTAATAGCTATCAAATTATGTTGTACGTGTACTTACTATTTTCTTATTACTATAAATAAGATCCCTTGTACAAACACAATATGTTTACCAAAGTTTTATGCCTTCAATATTATATTAGAAACAAACGTAACGCTACTCGGTCTGGCGTGTTTGCTACTATTTATTACAATGGTCACTTGTAAATACTTTGTATGTACGTCAGGCTGAAATTAATATAATTGAACGATTGGATAACGCGTCACTTAAAATTATGTGTAATTTACAAAATAAGTATGTTTTAAGAGAGGTTTAGTTACAAAAAAGAATAGATTTTGACTAAGTCAAAGCTTGCCCCAGAAAAAAATGTAATATATAAATTTGTAAAAAATCCTTATTGGAAAATTTCACAAAATTTTCCAAAACAGTTTTACTTGATATTCCTTTAAATATGTTTATTTATATTTTCGCTCTTGTCACAATGACAATAAGGACTAAAAAGGTACGCGTTTCAGTTTCCCTTACTATTTTACCTATAGGTGTTTTTACTATGACTTTCATACAGTGTTTGTGATAATTGTCCAGCGTATTTGTGCCGCGTTCTTGCGGAGCGCGGCACTATTTCGCTCCTCGAGAGAGGTAGTATATACACCGTGTTTTTTTTTTATTTCCGGTAAATTCGACATGTTGCTCGGTACATTAACAGAAGCTACATTAACTAGCAATATACCAATATCGCTTTTTGTTAAATTCGAAAAAAAAAAAATTTTTTTTCATACATAATAAATCAATGTTAAAGTGTAGGAGGTCCCTTAGAGTTACACAAAAGTTAGTGCCTAGTATGACAAAGTTTAAATTTCATCCATGACAGCACATGCCAACACATAGCTCAGTGGTAGATAGTTTGCGTATGGAGTGTGGGGTCCTAGGTTCAAATCCCAATAACTTCCTTATTCGATTTTATTATCTCTCTCATAGATTAGTGGAGAGTGAGATTATTATTTGAAAGTAATTTCTAATAATTTCCTATTCCTGTAACTAACTTGAAGTTGACATTAAAGTTTCCAAAACATTCAGGTGCTGTCGGGGATGCCGAGATAACAAAACGGCCAATAACAGAGCTAGCGCCCGTAACCGAGCGATGATTGTTATGACATGACTATGGCAACGTCCTCGATTGGAATTTAATTGGTCGTTTCACACAAGGGATAGTTCGGGAAAAGGCGGAACTAATCCGGACAGACGTCGTCTTTCGGCCATACTCGTTCATACGAGTATAGCCGAAAGAAGACATCGGGCGAATTCGGCACTACAACCTGAAAGTGAAAACTCTTTACAACCGAAATTTAAATGATAAATAATAGTACGCCGTTATTAAGGATCTTTTACACTGGTTCTGCCATTAAATTTATTTATTGAATATCTCAAAAATAGTAAGAGTTAGAACACTAGTTTCTCCGACAAATTAACTCTATTTGACCAGCAGAATCTTCCCTTAAAGTTAACGGAAATCATAAAAAATACGGTGTATAATTATTTTTCTTCATTCGTTGCACTGAAGGTTTTGACATTTTAAACTTTTTGCCCAAGACTCGTACAGAACGAGCCGTTTTTTTTCTGTAAAGCTGCTTTAATAATCTCGGTATTTTTGTTCACAAACACTGGTTTACGTCCACTTTCAGGCCGTCGCGGCATAGTCTCCCTGTTTCCATTTTAAAACCCTTTGAACGGTTCTTGCAGACATTTTTTTACAAGCTTTATGTACATTGCATTATTTAACACCCATCATTATATAAAACAGTCACATAAATATTATCCATAAAAATGATCAAGCCTATGTCTCCTTACACTTTTGACAGTTTGATATTAGTAGGTAAACCGTAAATTTAATATCCATACTTGTAAGTAAGTAAAGTTGTAAAAATTAAATGTCTGTTCATTTACATTAATTAAACGATTTTTGCGCATGCCTCCCACACCGCAGCTGAACGCTGCGTATACGCGGTGACATGTCTTAATGCGTCACGATTTCTCTATACATTCAGCCGCGTGAAGGCACCGTCAGCGTTTCTTGAGCAGCGGTGTGGCGGCCATTCGGTTAAATTGTGACGCGTAAGTCACGTCAATGCGATAACGCACACCGTCAGCGTATGTATAAGCATTGGTTTGGGCGGACCTTAATGCGATTCCTTGTATTCAGATTTAGCTGAACCACCATGCATTCATTTTGATCGTTGTCGTAATTGATAGCTGATATAATTATTGTAATTTAAAATGATTTGTATTGTTAATTTCATTATTACTAAATTATTACAAATTGTACTGATTGATTGTGTTCAACATTTCACTCCGTAAAACGTTGGTATAGGTTTAAGGGTATTATTGGATCATAATTATACCTTATACCTATGATAATATTCCTGCACGCTGCGAGAGTGGTCACTAGAATGACACATAGGTACTAAAGTATTTAACTTAATTAGTATTACTTTTAATCTATTTTGTATACTGACTGTGATAACGCAATTAGTATTGCAAGCAGGTATACTTTATTAAGTAAAGTTACTATTCCAAATAGCAGTCATTAAAATGTATGGAATTTCGACATCTTAATGTGTTTTTTTAATTACTAACAAGAAAATCGGCATCTAACTCGGCCCTGATATGATTAGACACGTGAAGTAGTGGTATATGTCAGATCAGAGTAAAAAAAATAGTGGTCCGTCGTGCGGATTTGATCATTTGATTCAAAGAGTCGAACTCAAAGGATAAATATCTGATTACGAACGGGTCATACAAGTCTGGGCTTAAATTATAGCGGTGAGCGCAATAGCGCTGCCATTGCATTGATACCACTTTAGGCGAGTATTGTGAATAGGTAATGGCATTGGACCATTGCATACCTAATGGAATGACACCATGGCGTTTTTAAAATTTAGAATCAATTCGTAAGTTATCGTTGCCACCCTTATGAATATAGGTATAACAGTCTGATTTAAAAGCGTATACAATTTATTATAAGTGTTACGTACTAGGGAGGGAGGGTATACGTGATTGACTTTTAAAGCACTTTTTTAACCTTGTATTTTTTCTTATATTTCTAATAACATTTTCCAGTTTGGTGTTAAAGTCAAATTACCAATATAAGTATAACACTAAAGTATTTTTTGTCATTAAGACATCAATACACTTGATAGTGCATGAACAAATTTGACGAAATAAAAATAAATACTATGGATTTTAGCTGGACTTTTATTCACCCCTAACAAATGACTTTGAACTACTTATTATTACGATTTGATGTAATGGATGAAATATTATATCACTGTCCGTAACTGTAAATAACAGTCCTTAGTTATTTATATATAATAGCATGCATGTTGCGCAAGCTTCGCTTTAATGGAAGATGGACATCTTCCGGTTGCTGGCCTATATCCTGCGGGTCACCTTGGTGCCAATCTCGGCCGGTGGCGGTGGGCGCTCCTTTTATACCACACTTGGAATAATGAATTACTTATTGTACTCCCACGGTTACAGAAATAGTACTCTATCAAGAAAGTGTTTAAGTAGAGGCCGCTCTCAAGTAGACGTTTGATTTTATTATCCCCCTGACTTTATGGTGTGGTATCTTACTTGTTGTGTGACAAGCGGGCAACACTTGTTCGCATGAGCTCTATGGTCAAATGTGTTGGCATGATATTTAATCAGTTTCAGAGTCGTTTAAAGACTATGATGGGAAGTTTCTAGTCGTTATAAGATTCGCATTTTTAATAAGATAAACCAGTTTAAATTAACTAAAAGTCTCAAACGCATTTAGTTTCACTAAGGGTTTTATTTATGTTTAAAATTTTATTTTAATTTTGTTCTGGAGGAACAATTTTAGAAATGGTAGATATAAATACGTTTAGGTGCACAAATACCCGTAAAAATGATGCATTCATAAAAAAACATGGTCCAGACTTATAGTATGTCACGGTCAATGATTTATAGGATTCATCACCAATACAAACGTGTTCCATATCAAACCCTTAGCCAATTTATGAAGACGGAGTGACACTGTCAGCGGTCAAGTAGTTACTCTAAACATTTAATCTGATAACACATTTATATATGTAGGTAGTGCTAGTGGCCATTACCCTTGACGAAGAAGGCTTTTTTTTAAAGATTAACGCATGTATGTGAGTCTGGTATAATAATTTTTGAACGGGTGCACCGAATGTGATTTAATAGGTGATTGGATAGGCGTTCAACTGCTTGAAGATGTTTAGCGTTATAGGCGTGTCTGGGATTTGATCGCCTCGATGATTGCTTGGCAAGGATCAACCGTGAACTGCCGTATCGTTTGGGTACATGGCATTACAGGTGACCACGCTTACTTACTACAGCATCGATATGGCATTTGCAATAACGTCAATAACAGAGCCATTTCATATGTATAAGAAAAAATACAAGCTTTATTTTGAAAATGGCCAGTTTCCTTGGTTGGATTGCATGGCAACATTTTATCGGTCGTCAAGTTACCAAGTTTTCCCGTTACTTTTCCTTTTTACTGAACTTTTCCGGGATAAAAAATATCGTATTAGTCTATCTCTCCTACCCTTCATTGGGTGATTAATGTTTTGAATGATAGGTAGATAGACAGCTAATAGAAATTCTTAAAGTACCTACCTACCTAAAGGTATGGTTTACATTTATGCAAGGATCGTCTTCTTTCTCCATCGTGATTGGGATGTTGACTGTACTTAAATAAAAATTAAATTTTGATGCGAAATGGTAGTTTCTATGATAGAAATCCAAAAAAAAATTGAGTTCTTACGTGTACCTACCTAGTTGTTTTATAAGCCTTTAAAGTTGGGTGGGAATATCCATTTTTAACATGAATAACTAATAATACCGTTGAATAACCCATGTATAATAACTTTTGTTATCAAACCGTTTCGTTAAACGCAAGTTTTAACATAGCTGCAGAACAAAATACTTAATTTCTCCATACAAGGTAGCAAGGTGTGACGTCACACTTACCTAGGCTTTTGTACAGAGCGTTTTGTGGGAAAGTCCAAAAATGTGATTTGAACATTGTTGTAACTCGGTGAGTTTTTATGAGATTGAAGTAGTATTTTCACCAACGTATACATTATTAAGAAGTCGTTCTATAACATACCACAGAAAAAAATCGTCATCGTCTCAATTAAGGTAATATTTATTATTAGGTATCCTAGCCCGGGCTGAACTATAATTATCATAAAATAAAACCGGTCAAGTGCGATTCTCACTCGCGCACCGCGGGTTCCGTACAAACATTCACTTATTCCGACTTAACTTGCCGCTTGAGTTAAGTTTGCCTCTGGTATCTATGGCGTCACATACAAATGCGGGGCAAACATAAACAAACCAAAGCAAACGCAAACCGGGTTATACAAAAAATATTTTTGCTAATTCCAAAAAAAGTAAGACAGATAGATATATAGTTCTAATTATCATGTAATATTAGAAAATTCCATTTTTTTTGCTTGGTAATAAAAACGCATTTTCCTTAATAAAACAAAATCTACTCACAATAAGAAAAGAGAGTTGGTAATATATTATTTTATCGTAATCTCGTACCACGTAACTACCCACTATATAAGTCTCGATCGGTTTGGCGACTAGATTAGTTGTGTGGATCCGTTGTCTGATATTATCGAGAATAAGCGATACTGGCTTAGAAGGAAAGAAAAAACATTGATTATAAATCCGCTCACAGTGGGCTTACTGCTATCTCGTTGGCCCGATGGCCTCTGCGACGAACGATTCTTTTGAAACCGGTTGATACTGGCTGCGAGTTATTTTCAGCGCTTCCTTAACTAACGCGCCGACGCCAACGATCGCCGGCAGGTGTTGCAATCGCCTGAATATGAAGTTCCCATAACAGTACATATAGTAGGATAGCATGATATATGAGTATAATATAAATATTATGTGCTGCATAATATGCGTACAAACTAAAAATCCCAAAAATGTCTACCTATTTGTACAAGGTCTTATTCTCTTGACACTGTAGCCGTGAACTCTTATCAGATAACAATTTTGCCGTACAATTTTGGGACAGATTAAAGAAGCCTTCCTTTGTCAAGCTGATTAAGCACCCAGCATATTACATAAATCATAACACGTCGTCTGTTAAACATGCATATACTAAAAATGGCTCTAACGATTCTGATAAAGTATCTACCTTCTCTGATAGATTAGTACATTAACACATTACAATCACGATCAATGAAAACGGGTCCGTTTTGTATGGTATTCTAGTATTCTCATGAGGGCATATTAGGGATCTAACTTACTTAGTTTGTGTAGGTAACGAAGTGTCACCCTTGGAAAACGACCAAAAGTTTCCTTAACGGACAAATCACTATTATTCGGTACCAGCAGTCGACTTTCCAAGTCTACTGTGACTAAATTATAGCGTCAGCTTATACTGGTTTTTCCTTACTACGCATGTTTTGTGGTAGCATGACAATATTCCATTATTTATTTCCTAGTCAGTACCAGTAACCTGGATGCCAGAGAGTTATAAAAGGTAATTAAACAAAATAAAAAACTAAGTGGCTGAGCTGTAGGCCTCGCGACCTGAAAGTGAACCGACCCCTAACTACTACTGAATAATCGAACCTTCTCATAAAATTTCTAGAGAATCGGTGAAGAATTACGACCTGTAGAGGATAACAGCCAGCCGGATATCCGGATATACGAAAGCATTTTCCCCCAAGCTGAAACAGAGACATTCGCTAACGCTTGCCCAATTAATTGATTGTTTAAATTGCATAATGCTTAAGCGGTTTATCTATCAACTTCTGAAAAGTGTCTCCCTTTCTACCTTTATACAAAATTGTTCGATTTTCTGAATTGTCCACGTATAGTAGGTATAAAGTAGGTAGTACCTGTGATACCGACTTATATAAATAAATATTACGGGACAATTTTATACAAATCGAACTATGTCCCATGTAAACTAAATAAGGCTTGTGTTATGGGTACTAGACGACGATATATTTAATAGATATATTACTTATATACATAGAAAATATCCAAGACTCGGGAATAAATATTTATGCTCATCACATAAATATTTGCCTTTACCGGGATTTGAACCCAGGACCTCAGCTTCGCACTCGCAGGCAACGTAGGTACTTATATATAAAGTGCAATCAGTTAAAATCGAATGAAAGGCATTTTAATTTCCCATGTTCAAATCGAACTAATATTCTAAACTAGAAGGTCCCCGCAACTTCGTTCGCGGAAGGAAAAAAAGTCAACCCACTTATTTGCAACCACAACGACCCATACACACATGCAAAAAATAAAAATATTCGTATCAGTAACCTTCAAATAGTCCTCTTAACTAATTATTTTTGAAATTACTTCAATGTAATATATGTATAGATAACGCGTTAACCGTCACATGGAGTTCGATTGACATATAGAAAAATCAAGAACCAAGTCATAAATATCAATTTAGGATATATGCTTCATTCCCGGTGATGCGAGCTACGCCGCGGATAGACGCTAGATCGTCATAAACTCAAGTAACTGATTCATCAACGAATAGCCAAAACTACTAACTGATCTGATTTGTTTTTATGGAAGAGCTTATGACTTAGCACTTGGACCTATCAAAGATAAGAAAAGTTATTTCACCATTATCAACTCATTTCCAAAAATGGAAATCTTTTAGCTCTTATTTTTATTTCCAATAGAGAATATTTATTTTGAAAACTTATTATGTATTGAATATGGGGAATTGGAGATTGAAAATTACAGAAATAACATTATTATTAAAAGTACTTACAGATTTTAATGTGAAAAACATATTTTTCATCCCGTATGCATTGAATTCATCTTCTAAATGGAAATCAACAAAAATACATGGACCATAAATTACTTAATTTACGCAGACGAAGTTGCGGGCATGTAAGCCAGAGGGCCTACTACGAAAAACGAAGTTAGTAACGTGCTGTCCCTCTCGCTCTCATGTTATACTGTATTTGACTGAGCGGGATGGCGCTATACGAACTTCGTTTTTCGAATTTCGGAGTAGCCCCTCAGTTCTATGTTATGTGACTACAAGTGACTGTTCAGGGTAGCGACAGCACCAAACTCCGTTAGTCACCTTTATGACTTTCGTCACACCCCGATGAAGTACCTTTACTATTAAAAACTGAAACTAAATAAAAACCCGAATGCTAAATCATAAAGTGTCATCGTGACGGCTATGTAACATCTAATACTATTATAAAGTTGTAAAATGAAATGTCTGTACATTGAAAGTATTTAAAAAATATATATTGTAACGGACTATTTCGAGGTCACTGAATGGAAGAAAATTGTATGTTCGTATGTGTCGTTGTGGCTTCATCATGTCAAATCAGGTCAAATGGTACACGGGTAGCTGGGTATGACCAGACGGTTATAGGATACTTTTTATTCAACTACGCTGTCGTAAAAAAGAGGGGTTATGACTTTGTCTCCTCCGCGAACGAAGTTGCGGGCTTCTTCTAGTTACCTATATGAGGCGAACCAGGTAAATAACATCTATGGGGGTATATCCGTCTTTTGATTTAAACGGCGCACTAAGAATTTTTAATTCCCTTGTTCTGATTACAGGGAAGTAGGGTCTTAAGTCGTATTTGTCCCCATAAAAGCAATTCTTCCGATACCTCAGTAGGTATACGTATCAATAACTAGAAGGTGCCCGCAACTTTTTTCGTCAGAATAGTAGGGTAAAATGTATCCTATAACCATCTGTCGATATCCAGCTACCTGCCGAAATTTCATGTTTCTATGTCCAAAGATTTTACCTTTCACATACAAACTTCCATCCCTTGTTTTGCCCCCTTAGGGGATGAATTTCGAAAAATGCTTTCTTATCCCTTGCCTACGTTATAAATTTCCGACTGTGCAAAAATCAATTCTCTAGCGTTAGTAGTTTCGGCTGTGCGTTGATGATGATGAGTCAGTCAGTCAGGACTTCTTCTTTTATATGTATAGATAAACAACGAAAAAGCGTTTACAACTAACGCCATCCAGTTACGCAAACAGGTAATAACGTGTCATTGTCATATCGGTTTCTTTATAATTCTTCGTAATACAAATTTCAGAGTCAACAAAAGTGATGATTTTCCATTTATTGTTAAAAAGAACTCGTTTTATGTATTTATCTTATTTATAAACCATACTTTTGTAACAAAATGTTTATCATTCAGAGATGAACGCAAGTCCTACTTTAAGGCCACTTTTACTGAGGTAGGCTGAACTGTTTCTGCTAGAAAGTTTCCAGTAAGTAAGAGAAGTGCACTCAGCCATAGAGAAAAATACTCTCTCGGCGAGATATATTGGTATGGCAGAGTCAATGCCACTACGAGCTACGTAAGGCCTATTGTGTAATGCTGTCCTAATTTCCTGGCATATGTTCCTTAATGTAATGTTACTAATATGCAGACTAAGGCATTTTTTTACATTGATAATTTAATAGTACAGATGGAATATTTCTCCACAATATCTGAAAAAACTGTCATGTTCACCGTAAGCGAACTCAAATTTATGGAAAAACCACTACTTTAAGTGTGAGCCGAAATCGCGCACTGGGTGTTATAGTAGATATAGCTTGTTTGAGGAATATGGGTTAACAGATAAATAATTTTGATTTGATTTAAGAATATATAAAATGACAACCTAACCATCTGCAATTATCCAAATATTTGTGTTATTGAGGAAAAAATGGTTCGTCAGATTAATGCTTGTGTCATCGCGTGACGTGGGCGTACGTGGTGGGGATTTACAAGACATGTTATAAAGTTTTATAGGTACGTACCGTAAAAACCCTGACCGGCTAGTTAATATTTTAATTTATAGAAAACACGGCCAACGTTTTCTTTAGAGTTATAAACGGTATAACAGAAATAATTGAAAACTTTTATTGTGCTCGCTCAGCCCATAATACTGAACAATTTTCCCAGTTCATCTGAAACTTAGTTATTGGAATCTTGATTAAATGCTTTGAAAATTAATTTCTCAATCTTCTGAAACCCGTCCTCTAAAGGGGTTACATGAGGGTTGAACGTTAAATAGTATCGTATAAATTTTAAAGAAAGTAAGTATATATTTTTTTTATATCTCGGGATACTATCTTTCTTTACTTACTTAATTACGACTTTTGGAGATGGTACCTACTTTAGGAATAACTCTTTATTAAAAAGTAAGAAGGAGGTGTATATTTTTAAAATAACAATGTTAACCTATCTTCCGTTAAGGTACACACGTAGACTACGCACCCTTTAATTATCTGTAGTCCGACTTGGCTGGTTTTGTTTAAACACATTCAAATACTGCCTAATTACGAGTACACATTTAGAAATATTTTTCGTCTTAATAGAGAATAAACACTTTTTAAAGGTGCAGATCGTGAATTTCATTTATTTAATTCCAACAAATTGAATTCAAAGTGTATAGGAATTAATCTCTTTCACAAAGGTAAATCAGCAACCAAACATTAGATAAAATACCTAATTAACATTCGCAGACGAAGTCGGGGGCATGAGCTAGTCATTAATATTTATATATACGCTCATCTTAACAAGCCCTTTGCGTTGAATCATGTTGACATGATAATTGTGTTTTTAGGGATCCGTAGCCAAAATGGCAAAAACGAAACCCTTATGGTTTCGTCATATCCGTCCATCCGTATGTCACAGGCATTTTACTTAAAAAACTATAATATGTATATTGATGAAATTTGGAACATGGTGTCTTGTGTAAGTAGTTTGATAGTTAAATAAAAAAATATATTTCTAGGGGGGGCACTCCATACATGTAACCGAAAGTGAAAAACACATTTTTTCAGCAAATATTAATCTGTGGCACATCATTCGACAATTTGCTAAAAACGCTTTGAATTTCTAAAAAAAAATTGTGATTTAGTGAATGTTTTCGAAAAGTAGCAAAAATTGTGCCCCCCGTCCCCCTCTATTTTCTAAACGGTATGTTCAAAAAAATATTTATAATAATTTACCAATATAAAACTTAATAAAAACGTTCAACGAAAATTGTTTTCAACATGATCGGACATACCGTTTTTGTACCGGTTGGACGTAAGTGCCGGGGAGATACGCTCTTTTGATAGTGTTTTTATTTTCATATCCTATGTTTATCATCTGTAGTGCATTTTTTTGTATAAACGGCTGCGGAACCCTACATTGAGCACGGTCCGACATGCTCTTGGCCGGTTTTTGTTTTGGCACATAGTATTTTTTTCATCTACAGGGCTTTTCTTTATAGTGACGCCTACGGAATCCTACACTGAGCATGTCAGACATTCTCAAAGGCGATTTTTCTTACACAACTAGGTAAGTATAACTGTGGGCAAATACACTTTGCATGATCAAAACACCATTTAGCGTATACTTGCTATCCTTTGTAATTATCACATCATCATCGTAATCATCAAACAAAAACCACTACTGTCCCATTACGGGCTATTTTACACTGGCTTTGGCCTGTAGCATCTAGCTTTTGCCAACGACCTTTTGTAAATCGTCCCTCCACCTGGATGCCCTACATCGAGTTGCAATCACTGAAGAACTCGTTTACCCCAGTGATTGTTCTTCGACCAACATGGCCGGTCAGCCAAATGTTACTTCAGCTTTGCTAAGCCTCTGTACTATATATCTAGTACTCTGTATTCAGTCTCTTGCGCTAACCTAATAAAGTAATCTTATTGCGACCCGTTAATTATATAAAGTGCTTACCCCTTCTGGAACTCCTATCCTTTAGTGAGGGCTACCACTTTGAATGAAGAAACGGAACCCTGCAAGGATCCCTCGTTATGTGGGTCACTGTGTATTGTAATTATTGGAACGTATTAAGTAAAAGATAAGCTTATTTTACTTTCTTCATTAACCATTTATGTTCTATGAAAAGACCTCCCTTTTTTCTAATTGATTCGTTTGTTTTAATAAAACATACAGTATTTTTAAATGTAAATTGATGAAACTAAAGGTGTACCTACGCTCAGTGTTGTTGCGACGCTGCACGCTGGAGTGGTAATCCAGTCTAATTTTGGTAATACCCTAAGGTACCGAGCTCAATTCCTGGTGTTAACCACGAGAGAACGCAATTTAGTTTCTCTTTGCGCTTTTATTTTGTATCAATAACTACAATCACTAATTTATTTCACAAAAGTGACCCACATAACGAGGGATCCTTGCAGGGTTCCGTTTCTTCATTCAAAGTGGTAGCCCTCACTAAAGGATAGGAGTTCCAGAAGGGGTAAGCACTTTATATAATTAATGGGTCGCAATAAGATTACTTTATTAGGTTAGCGCAAGAGACTGAATACAGAGTACTAGATATATAGTACAGAGGCTTAGCAAAGCTGAAGTAACATTTGGCTGACCGGCCATGTTGGTCGAAGAACAATCACTGGGGTAAACGAGTTCTTCAGTGATTGCAACTCGATGTAGGGCATCCAGGTGGAGGGACGATTTACAAAAGGTCGTTGGCAAAAGCTAGATGCTACAGGCCAAAGCCAGTGTAAAATAGCCCGTAATGGGACAGTAGTGGTTTTTGTTTGATGATTACGATGATGATGTGATAATTACAAAGGATAGCAAGTATACGCTAAATGGTGTTTTGATCATGCAAATGGCTTATGAAGCTGAATAATATCATATAAAACGGGCTTCGTGTTCTTTTCAGGGTATGTTATATTCTGCTTATTGAGCCAGGCCAACATTTCTGCTTTGTTTGAGTTTTTCGTCGGACACTGTTCATACTGTACATTATGATAAGAAGCATTGTCAACAACTAAAACTGAATTTGGTTCTAGATTTGGTAAAAGTTTCTCCGTGACCCATTTTCTGTAATTAGCAGAGTTCATAGACCCATGATAATCGCCAGTTTTTTTATTTGACTTGAATGTGATTAGTGCGTTCGATAAAAAACCATTTTTAGTACATGCATGCACAATAATACAACGTCGACCTTTAGATATGGGCACTTTACATCCTTTATTTGTTTTATCAGTCCACGCCTTTGCTGTTGAATGCGAGCTATCAATGTAGGATTCATCGGTGTACACGATAGGACGCCCCTGCTTATTATATTCTTCTAACTTGTTTAGATATAGCGTCCGTTTTAATCTAATGTCATGATTTTCAATAAGACACTGTCGGTTTGATTGCGATTTATTCCAGCGAAAACCTAACTTACGTACAATTCTCCTTAATGAACGTTCCGATCCTGCGAAGTTCATGTCACGTTTTAAAACATCGTGATTTTTTTTTATTGTGGGCAATGTTTTGTGCACTAAATGGAAGTCATATATGCATCTTCTTATGACGTCGTAATCGAATTTATCTAAATTGGTTTTTGGTGATAATCTTGGTCGCTTCAGTCCCGGTGTCGTGAACGTGGTTGGTTGAGGTAATGACGGAGTAGATTGTTCAGTTGATGATAGGCTGTTTGCTCTTGCAGTTTCCTTACACACTCCAGTTACGATTCGTTGAATGCTTGACTTTGATACACCAGTTACTTCTGCCGTAACATCATATAATTCTGTAATTAATAAATGTTGGCCGTTATTTTTTAAGTTATACCTAAAATGAGAGAATACTCTGAATATAATTTCCCAACTTTGACCATTTAATGTTTTCCCACGACCCATCGTTTCGCTAAAAAAGAACTTGTTTCCGTAGTTATTTAAATGACCACCCGTTTTCTTACTCGTGGAAAATGCAAATGTCATTGTATATGACAACGATAAAACAAGTGCCACATAATGCAATAGATAATTGTCTGAAGAGGTTTGATAACGAAATGACGAAGTGAAAATGTATGTAAAAACAACAAAATACATAAATAATTTTAAAGTAAAAAATAATTTACATTTAATAAATCCTTTACCTATTCATTCAAATAAATATTCATTTAAATAAAACTATTTTATTTTAAAAACGTTTTAGCCGTTTAGATGTGAAGAGATAACAAACGTACACACTCACAAAGTTTCGCCTTTATAATATTAGTAGGATTATGATCTATTTTAATTCAATGGGATATTTTTGTCAAAAAACTAATTGTAACTAAATAAATTGGAAAAATCTTTAGTCAATCTTGCAATTTGCTATTTTGCTATCGGTACGAAAAAAGAACACTAATTTCAAAACCTCGCTATCATTACATGCAATGTTGAATGTGTGCGTGGCCTCAACTCTCGTGCCGATACCTATACCTTTGGTAAAGTTTCCTGAAAATCTGAATACTGACATAAGACGGAGCGCTGATACAGTACAATTAAAAGGAGTTGAGCTGACCGACCTGAAGGTGTTATTGTACGCGCTGAAAAATAGTGAAGTTGAAAGTGGAAGTGTAGTGAATACGGAAAGCGTTACCATAGGAACCATTGTTTTATATTTAATCTTAATTATAGGTTTTCTTTCTTTCTTTTCGTATAAATACACACTTTTGGTATGCAAGTCTTGCAAAAATCGAAATAATCCTCAGAATACCTGTTCTTCGGTTAATTTCGAACTAAAGGAGGGAGGAGTTACATAGTCCGATATGTATAGAGACGGTAAGCATTAATGCAGCTGCGTCCAAAAGTGCATAGTTTGTGTCTGGCGTAGATAAGCTTTAGAACCTAAGAACATTTTTAATTAAATAGAGACAGTCTAATATCGACCACCGTACGAATAACTCGTATTTTAATTATAAATTTAGTTTTTAAAAAGTAGTTTTCCCTCCGGCGCGATTTGACTACCTATTGTTCATGATAACATGACAGTTAAACAAAACACAACTTTTATTTACTAATGATTTTTTAGTTATCCCGTGAATAGTTAGGCCATGCCTAATATTTAAAACGTGTAGCGTATTTTTTTCTTAACTGACTTCTGAAAAAAGAGGAAGTTCTTTAAGCACCCGAAGCTTTTTTATTAAAAAAGAAATCGCTGAGATTTGATGGTAGCCGTCAAGACATCGAAGAACATATCAGAAACACACTAACACTTACACTTGGTAAAAAAACAGCCCAATGAGTCGCGTTTCAGGGGTTCCGTAAGAATACAACACAATGTACACTTATATACTTATATACTTGTAAGCAGATATGTGCCCAAAAATGTGTAATGAAGGATTTCGTTAGCACATGTTCTCTCAACTTCAGTAGTTGCCTTGGTATATAAAATCCATCTGTTTTTCTGTAAAAACTCTATCTTCACATCTTCGACTTCTATCGGGATCTGCATACATGGAGGATTACGTGAGTATCGCATAAGTTCGAGAATGCAAGTATCTTTGATGGGCACTGTTAATTGCATTTCATGGCAAAGGAATGTTTCTTCTTCGATGAGCTTACATGGGGTGGAGAGCGAGCTACCGTTCAACCCCATCACAATAAAGTAAGGATATTTAGGTAAAATAATTAGGGTGAGGTTGGTTTCAGGTTCGGTAATAGGTAAGGGAAAAAATTTATAGTAAAAGTAAGTTTCTCTCTTAACAAATGGTATTTCCATGATGAACATTATTTCAGAATTCTTAAAGTATGATTTCAATGTAATTGACTGCTCAATTTTTACAATGTTTTCAGGATTTGACGGAAAAATAAGTTTATCTGTTCTTTCTATGAGCTTAAACATTTTTACAAGTTCATTAGTGTTAACAATAGATTGATGCAATATACCTATTTTACTAAATGCGAGTACAGTTTCAATCTCATTCAATTTAGAATCTATTAGCTGGAAATTATGAAATAACAAATTATAAGCCTGTGTTATTTGATTGACATGAGATATTATTGAAATTTCAGTTATGTCATTATTAACTTTATTTATAGCAGTATTCAATTGTATGAGATTGTCTGTTATATTTACAGTATTATTTGTATATTTAACATGTGATTTACTTGTCGCATTATGTCATCCCAGTATATTAAGTACGAGGCATTAATGTTAGAAAATAAACCAACCAACCTATTCAGTTCCTTATATCTATGTATATTTAAATCTAGGTCTTGCTTAATAAGTTTAATATCTAATATCTTAATAACTAGCTATTTATTATAACTAACAAGAGCGGTACCCTCTCTTATTGGGAAAACGCCGGGTTCTTATGAAGTTGAAGGGCCCGAGGCAGTACTGCCGGCCTGCCTGGGTCAGCAGTAGGACGAACCTGTGGAGGACGTCGCACATCGTTAATTGGGACTCTGGTTTCTCTCGCGTTTGTTTCTACTGGGATTATATTTCTTTGGACCTTGCCTTTAACTTTGGCCTTTTGATACCTGGGTTTGTCCTTAGCCCGTCGTCTATTACCTCTAATGAAAATATCGTCATTGTCATTTAAGTCGAAATTGGTTTCTCCTTGCCTATCTTGTTGAATTCTTTCTTTTCTAGCTAACGTTTTATTTGTCAAATATTTGTATAAGTATTTTGTCCTTTTATAATGGTCTTTAACTAGCTGTTGGGTACACTCTTTATCGAAATCTGCGTTAAATTGGTTTTTACTTTCAGTATGTCCAAAGACAACTTCGAACGGTGTGAGTCCCGTTTCTGAGTGAATAGTTTGATTATAGGCCAAAATCGAATACTTCATTACGGAAGCGGCATCTGTATGTTTCCTTTCATACTTTGCAAGCCTGTATATTTCTGCGATTGTGGAATGGAAGTGTTCTATCATTCCCATACAGTTGGGGTTATTAGGGGTTCTAATATGAATATCTATTTTATAAAAGGAAAGCATTTCGTTCAAAAGTCTGTTATTAAATTCGGAGCCAGGGTCTGAACTGATTTTAGTGGGAATACCATAAAATTAGAAATACTTTATTAGGGCACGGACCTATCGGGAATTTCAAAAACTTGAGCTAATTTGCTAGAAGCATCTATGATAGTTAAATAGTATTTGCCTTCTATTGTGTATAGGTTCATAAATAATTCTTGAAATGGATTAGTTTAGGTCTGTGTAAGCTGTAATAGTAGTTTGAAAGGACTACGGTTGTATTTCATTCTCTTACAGGTTTCACGTGAGTTAATTATACTAGTAACTGTTTGTTCCATATTATTCCAAAAATAAGTCCGTTTTAAATGGGAAATTGTGTCTTTGATTCCACGGTGACAGGTTTTGCCTTCATGGTATCGAAGTACAATTTCTTCCTGTTCTTTTTCGCCAGTTACGTTTATTACTCTTTCAGTACATTCATAAAGTTGTATTGTATCTTTTCGGAATAATGCAATGACTATATCAGAAAATAGGCGTCTATGTTCGGTGTTATCAAAGTGAATAAAATATTTGATTTTGGGTCTAATATAATCTTTAAGGAATTGTTTAATTAATTCTAATTTAGGAATTGTTTAATTAATTAATTCTAGTGTTGTCTAAAGGTAAGAAAACCTTCAGAATTTTCTGTTTTGGATGTGATTCAATTTTAACTAAAAGTTCATTTTTAAGCCAGGCGTTTACTAGAATTTGGTTGGGTTTGGTGTCAATGGCTTCATGCAGATTGGGTATGCCATTTGTATCCATATCTACAGCGGAATGGACAGTCTCTGTACTAGATTTTGTTTGTGCGTCAGTCGGTGCTGATATAGTACTTTCGTTTGCACTTAAAGTTTTTTCAGAAGTGTTGGAATTAACATCGGGCTGGTTTTCGTTATCAGTAGGGTTCTGAGGGTCATGTGTTGGTTGCTCTTATCTAACTATGTCATCGGTTAGTTGTTGTAATGAGTCATCCAGTTTGTCAGTATCTCCTACGTTAACTGCTGTTGATGATTGGACATTATCGTTATTATTTCCTAATTTGTTTAATCGTATTCGTGAGAGAGCGTCGGCATTTGTATTCTGTTTTCCGTTTTTATGTATGACTTTGAATGTATTATATGTACTTAATCTGAGTTTGTACCGAGTTAATTTGCTATTGGGCTCTTTTAGTGAGTCTAACCAAGCCAGGGGTCTATAATCAGTGTAAATAGTAAATTTTTTGCCGTACAAGTAAGGACGAAAGTGTTTTACAGCCCATACGATGGCCAATAGCTCTTTCTCGATAGTGCTATACCGTTTTTCAGAGTCATTTAGGGTTCTGCTGGCATAAGGGATGGGTTTATAGCTTCCTATGGTACCCTGCGAAAGTACTGTGCCAAGGGCGAAGTCAGATGCATCTGTAGTCAATATACGCTAATTAACAGTTCTTTACACTTTTCGAAGGCTTTCAGGTAATTTTCGTCAATAATAATTTTACTATTCTTTTTCAAGCAAGATGTCATCGGGCGAGTAATTTTGGAAAATTCTTTAATAAATTTTCGGTAATAACCAATGAGTCCAAGAAAGCTTTTTATTTCGGTAACTGTTTTCGGTAATGGATATTTAAGTATTGCGTCTATTTTGTCTGTGTTAGGTTTTAGTCCTTCAGGCGTAATGGTATGTCCTAAGTAATTAGCTTCTTTACATAGAAATTCTGATTTATCGAGTTGTACCTTTAGATTCGTTTGTCGGAGTCGGTCGAAAACTGCTTTAAGTTTTGTCAAGTGTTCTTCCAGGCTAGATGAAAAAAAAAAGTCATTGAGGTAAATTAGACAGTGAATACCCTGCAGTCCTCTTAAGACGTTATCTACTGCTCTCTGTAACGTGGCTGGAGCGGTCTTGAGCCCGAAAGGCATGCGCAGGAACTCGTAATGGCCGTATTGTGTTGAAAATGCTGTTTTTGGCTGATCTTCTTTTACAATTTCGATTTGGTGATATCCGCTCGCTAAATCGAGTACGGAAAAGTAACTACTTTTACCTAGCTTGTCAAAAAGGTCTGTAATATAGGTATGTGTATTTAATATAGGCCTGACGGTATGGTTTTATATAGATAGGGTCTTCGTTAGTGGTTCGGATTTTGTATTTCACTTGATTTGTAAAGGTTAATGGCAAATATTCAGTATAAAAAATGTCTTTGTATTCCTAACACAAATTGTAAATTCGAGTTCATGTGATCTAATCGTAATTTTGCTAAATTTTGTGTTAAAATTTCATCCTTTTCAGAGTTATCTACTGAATATAAACCATTAATTTCAATTTCTTTTGGTTCATATGGTGTGACATTGAGAGGTTTACTGAATTTTATATCAAAGTGATTTTCGGATGTATTTTGGATAACTGTGGTTGCAAAGCCTTCTGTACATTCTACATGTGCTGTTGGTGTTCGTACACCTTCGCCGAAATTTATATGGTTTATAATTGCATTGCCATTATAAAGATTGACGGGAATTTTCATGCGTGTTTCAGATCGGGGCTCAATACGAATTGTGTAAGGTGGACGGTAAATTATAGGTATTTGTGTGTCTCGTGTTTTCAGTACTTGGTATTTCATGTCGATGTTCGCGTCAAGTTGTTTCAGTAAATCTGAGCCAATTAGTAACTATTATCGACTTCGTATACATAAAATAGTGAATATGAGTGTCACAGCTCTTAGAAGTTTTCAGCAATGGGATTTCAATTACTTCAGCGTGAGAGCTACGCGCTTGGGTACTTACTACTTCAAATGGTTCAGTATATTTGAATTCGGAAAAATATTTGTTTGCAATATCGGGGCTTTATGAAAGATCGTGTGCTTCCTGTGTCTATCATGAATTTAGAGTTTATTTCAATGTGTGGCAGTTTTGAGGCATTATGATGGTTAAGGTGTACTATTTCTGGGGATCTGTCGTAGAGGCTAATATGGGAAAATTTGCATTTTCAGGCAAGTCTTGTGACATTTCAGTCTCCTGGTGGTTATTTAAGAGATATTCTTCGTTTTCAGTTTGCGTGTAATAATGCTGGTAGTTTGGGTCAAAGGCGTTCGGTTCTTCGAAATTTTCAGGGGCAGGTTCGAGTTCCTGAAGTTCATTCGCGTAAAACAAATTGTTAGTTGTTCGCGGAGGTACATAGTTTGGTTTTGGTTGAGGTGCTATTCGCATAGAAACATCGTTATTGTATTGGTGTGAAGATTAACCTTGACCTTGTGGTGTTTGGTATTGAGGTCGGATACTGAATTTGAATTGCTGGCTGGAAATTATTGAATCTAAATTGATTGTTATTAGAAACAAATGGTCTATCACCTGCTTGTTGAGGAATTCCAAGTTTAAAGTTTGGTGTGTTGATTGGGCATTAAAGACATTAAAAATAAATACCCTTGATTTGGAGGGTTCCCAAATTTAAACCCTTTTGGAGCTGACTGGTTGAGAATGCCAAATCTAAAACCTTGATTTTGTGGGAATTTGTTTTGTGCGGTATTAAAATTGTATCCTGTATTTTGTGGCTGAGAAAATCTCATATTTTGTCCAAAATTATTATTTTGTGGGAAACTGGGCCTTTGCTGTGAAAGCTTATTATTGTTTCTATTTTTTGCGTTATACTGGTTTAAGAAATTGACTTCTTCCATCACTATTGTTAATGCGTCTTCAAGCTGCTGAGGGCTATTGAGTCGCACTACACGTAATATGTCTTCCGGCAAGTTATAAAGAAAGACGTTCAGAGACAAGTGATTATAGATTGTCTTTTTCGCTTCTTTTTCACGAGGATCTTCAATTAAATTTATTTTGGCATATAATGTACGTCTGACATTTTGGATACGATTACAGAAGCAAGCGTATGATTCACCGTGTCTAATCTTTAAATTATCTAACTCTATCGCTATACACACCTCTGACCTCGGGTCGCCGAAATGTTGAGTTAACAGCTTTTTTAATTGGAGCCAAGTATCAATATCTTGGCGTTCGCTTATCAAGTGGGCGGCTTTGCCAGTTAGCCGGCCAGTAATTGCATGAAATAGATACAAATCCTGAGGAGGATGATCCGGGTTTCTAAAAGCTTGAATTACATATTCACTGTTATTTAAAAATAAATTTAATAACTTTTCGTCACCATCAAAGTTTGGAATTATGTCCATCATTTCTCGGGCAATTACTCTAATTTGATCCATATTTTCTACGGGATTTACTCTGATTTCCTCCTTATTTTCTACGGGACTTACTCCGATTTCATCCATTAAACACAATTTTCTTTAACTAGCAAATCTTAACTAACTTAATAATTAGGACGATATAATTCGCAACTATAGAGTTTTTATAGAGAGCTTATTATAAAGTCTACACTAAATTACACAGCCAATGGAATAAGAACAGGGATAGACGGGACAGTGAAGAGATCTACTCACAGTACGCTTTTCTCCATTTCCTCCAATTATAGCCGCAGACGTTTCCGTGTTGTCCTCCAGGCACTGAGACAAATTTATTTGTTTCGAAGATACCAGTTCTCACGTAAACACGTTAACGAAAGTCATGTACTCGGATCGATTCGTGATCCTCACAGGCGCAGGATTTCGTAGCGGTATCCTGTCCGCAGCGCCAGTCAATTCGCGCCGGAGGGAAAACTACTTTTTAAAAACTAAATTTATAACTAAAATACCAATTATTCGTACGGTGGTCGATCTTTGACTGTCTTTATTTAATTTAAAATTTTCTTAGGTTCTAAAGCTTATCTACGCCAGACACAAACTATGCACTTTTGGACGCAGCTGCATTAATGCTTAGTATGCCGTCTCTATACATATCGGACTCTGTAACACCTGTCCATGGAATTAAATGCAAAGAGATGACCAAAGCTACATATTACATCTAGATTTAGCCTTAAACACGTCCCTGTCTCATGCAAAACGTATAGTTGTAGTCATATGTAGTCATATCAATAATGTTTTACTATTATATACATATTTTACTTACTTACTCAGTTAATACGATTAAATTTGAGAAAGGTTAGAAAAACAGGTTCAGATAATAAACACGAGCTTATACATATAAAAGAAGAAGTCCTGACTGAGTGACTGACTGACTGGCTGACTGACTCATCAACGCACAGCCGAAACTACTAATGCTAGGAATTGATTTTTGCACGGTCGGTTACATTTATAACGTAGGCAAGAATAAGAAAGCATTTTTCTAAATTCATCCCCTAGGATGAAAGTTTGCATATGAAACTTACGATCTTTGGACTGCGAAACTTGAAGTTTCGCAAAAAGACTGTGTGTTTAAAATCAAGAAAACTAATTTCTTGATTTTTTGAAATTCATTCCCTGAAGAGGTAAAACAAGGGGTGAAAGTCTTCATCCCTGCGTATAACCGGTGATGACCTACGGAGCCGAGACGTGGTCTCTGACCATGGGCCTCTTAAGGAAGCTCAGAGTCACTCAGCGAGCTATGGAAAGGGCTATGCTCGGGATCAAATCAGGAATGAGGAGATCCGTAGACGAACCAAGGTCACCGATATAGCAAACAGGGTAAGCAAACTGAAGTGGCAATGGGCAGGGCATATAGTTCGAAGAACCGATGGCCGTTGGAGCAGAAAGGTTCTCGAGTGGAGATCGCGTACCGACAAGCGCAGCTGATGATGACTTTAAACTTACCCATCTCCCCAGCGGGCTTCGTTATGCGGTGATCATGGTCTTGGATTTGTTCATGTACCTAGCCGACCTGCTGCTCCAAGGCTACCATTACAGCCTTGACAATCAGCTTGGCCTATTCCTCCTGGCGGCGAGCCTGCTCATCCATTATTAGCTTAAGCGCTGACATTATCGCCGCTAGTTGAGCTTAACCCTGCGCTGAGTTAGCTCCTTGGGCCGCCTCGACCTGTGGTGCGGCCTGTCCATGCGCCATGCTTTCAGAAGCCGTTTGATCAGAAGTCGCGGCACCCGCCTGAATGCGCGTCGTGGGTCCCTTCTTGTCGTCGCGTTCCATCAGAGGCATATTTATTCTCTATACCACTTCTGACACCAAATGTCAAGTTTCACAAAATAATATCTAAGGGGTCGTCCACAAATTACGTAACGCAAATTGGAGGGAGGGGGGAGTCCGGCTAAGCGTTACGGTCCTGTTACGTTGGGGGAGGGGGAGTGTCAAGGTTTGCGTTACGTCACGCACGATTTTAGATTTACTGTCATTAGTTACAAATTGAATTTCGTTCACTTCAATTGAACATTTAGAATTTTGACCAAAAATAATACCGTTCAAAATAGCCACAGAAGATTGTGATCGCCGCCGAAGTCGGTACTGATTGTAATGATAAAATTTCTTGATTCCTTGAAACCACACTTTAATGTTTTATAAAAAAAATAGATTCTTGATTAAAAAGTATCTATCTCTCTCTTTTCTGAATATTACCATAAAGATTTTTACAGAGCACTTGTTACGTAACGGAATTCAAGGAGGGGGTGGGGGTCCAGCTAAGCGTGACGGTCATGTTACGTGAGGGGAGGGAAGGTCAAAAATTTAAGAAAATTTGCGTTACGTAATTTGTGGACGACCCCTAATCATCCCAAGAAAACTTGCAAACATCTCGCCCGCACTCAAGAGAAAAGAAACAGGCGACCTCATGATCCCTTCAGTTCTTAATTTAATCTGCGAAAGTGTGGGGTATAGGATAGAGTTAAACACCTTAACAGTTCCATGTTAGTTTCTTTACGACTTACAGTAGCAGAAATTCACGGTTAAACGCGACCTGGCACCGACACTAGACTTCGCACCGTGTATACTCACTGACACGGTACACTCTTTAGTTCACTTCCACTACTTCACTTTTATCACTTAACGTTTAGCTTCCTCTTCTTTCCAATTGTTTCTCCTTCACATGCCACTTTGCTGACTGACTCCTGCTGCATCTTCGCCATCTTTTATACCCGTTAATTTCGCTCGTCTTGTGTCACTTTTTACCGTTATATTTTCGTTATTCTGCTATTTTTAGTACCGTCGCCTTTCTAGAACATAGGGCTGTGTCGATGGTTCTATCATATTCGAATCCCATACATTTGCCGCTCTCTAAACTTCTGTGGCACGGAATATTCTTTTCTTCAAACTTTATTCTCACTTAATAAAATCTAAACATCCGAAGAAAACTTGCAAAAATCTCGCTCACACTCAAGAGAAAAGAAACCAGGCATGATCGTAAGGCCACTGTCCTATGACAGCGCCATTCGGTTCTTAATTAGATCTGCGAAAAACTGATACAAATAACAACGGGTTTGAATAAAGTCAACACTAGTAAATTTAACACTACTCGACGATAGATGACGCCGTGTTCTTCGCAACAGTGCGTCTACCACGAGTTCGGCACGAGCGAGTATCGAGCGCTCGATGACGGTCTATCTCTTTCGCGAGAGAGAGGTGCACTGACTCTCGATACGAGATACTCGCTAGCGCCGATCGTAAACTCAGCTCATGGTAGGCACACAGTAATAAGTTTATTTGTCAACGGGTTAGTGCTGGTAGTAACAATTAACTCATCAAATCAAATCAAATCAAAATATCCTTTATTCAAGTAGGCTTAGATACAAGCACTTTCGAGTTGTCAGTTACAATGAGAGAAGTCTTTGCTAGGAAACATACATACAATATGATCCAACATTTGTTGCAAGGATTAGGGAAACCCAGAAAAACCTAATCAGATCATTTAACTTAAGTATAATACTTACTTATTATTGATAAAATCATCATTTTAAAAATTAAAATAATTAGTAAATCTAGAATGTGTCTAAAATAAAATTCTAAATGTCAGAGTATATAAAACAATTAATATGCGTGTACCAATTAACTAGTACAATATTGTCTTAATTATACTTAAAACTTTTACAATTGTGTTATAACTAATTTATAATTGATACACGCGGAGGAGATGTACAAATTCTCCAGATCAATGTTAATATAAAATATAAAGTATTTTTTTTTTTCAGAGATGTATAAGGTCTCTAGGCGTCACGACATGCGATAAAATTAAATATAATAATTTGACTGAATTCTACTGAGATGTTTAAGGTCTCTTTGGGGTCAAAGTGAATAATACATTAAACATAATTATTTTTAAATCTAAATTTCTTAGAGATGTATATGGTCTCTAGGCGTCATAACATGCAAAAAGATAAAATTAGTTAATTAAAATTCTCAGACATGTTTAAGGATATACCTCTATAAATAAAACAAAACTCTTAGAGATGTATACAGTCTCTAAATCAAATAAAAAATGAATAACTTCAATCGAGTACAGGAGGAAGTCTCTCACGACTCACAACTATCTTTCTTCAAGTCATTTTCATAATTACTTACCTTCATGTTATAAAATAATTTGATGCACATTTGAGAAATGATCAATGACATTTGATGATGGTGATATATTATGTTATAATTTGATTTACATGTACTAGAAAAGAATAAAACATAACTTCTATTTGATTTGAGTACGTATAGTTGTAAGGCTATTCATGAATAGGTAGCGTTAGTAGTAGGTGGGACAATTTCCCAAGCAGTATTTTTTATGGCCAGACTGAAAACGCAGGTGTGGAAAGATTTCACATTAGAGTACCATTTTTTGTCAGAAACAGCCTCCGATTATCTACCTCGGGCAGCAGCTAAAATAAAATATGTTATAAAATATATATATTGATTAAATAAAATATATTTAGACCGAAATTCTCATCAAGGTGAGTAGTCCGGCAGCCGGTTTTGTTTGAAAAATGCGGCATAGTTCGAATACCACGCAAGATAAAGAAAATCTTTTCCCTTTATTTTATTACCACATAAACAGGTAATAAAAAAAGTACATCATTTGTTTTATACCTCGTTTGTATATTCCTGAATATGTGCATATACGTTTGTCCGGCGAAGCGGGATTAATTCCACCGACAAAATCTATAATCAATTTATTCGAAAAGTTTGTTTCCTTATTTAAATTATTTAAATACTAACGCTTTTTAGAATTTATAATTAAAATACAAAACATAAAATAAAAAAATCATTCATGATTTAAACATCCTGTATTCTTTGTTTACAATTGTATCATTGTCATCAGATTGTCAAGACAACGTCAAGTTCAATACATGCAATGTCAGTTAAAGTAAGGCTATGGGCACACGTACGAGTTGGTTGTGACCTGAACCAAGTGACGGTGGCTGTTTTCGTGAACGCTACGCATCAAATTTGGATTTTGCGAAGCACGTCGCTCGATTTTGTTGAAAGCTTGTACAATTTACAGCGTCATTTCATTGCAATAAAGAAACGTCTCATTGAAAATTAATCTTGACATTTAATTTCTAACCAAACTAACAAAAATGTTGGAATTATTAAGAAAAATAAAACTTTACTTTGAAGTGACACTAGTGAAATTGGAATGACATTCAATAAATAACCATGAACTGATGCTGTTTACATGATAAATTGAAAATAATTTGGCTTTCACGGACTAATAAGCGCGTAACGGGTATGAAAAAAGAAGTTATACTAATAATGACATTTCAAGTCTGTATTAACGTATTCATAGTGGGCTTGTGTTCATTTGTCACGACGTAAACATTAAATATCACAGGACGTTACTTTTTAGGATAACCGACTTTGAAAAAGGTAAGATTTTATAATTTTTATACAATGAGAAAATTCAAAAATATTCTACATACACTAGCAAAAAATGTGGTAAGACGCTTAACTCGAAATGGCCATCAACTGGCTTAAAGGGATGGTTTTCGTTAGTTTACAAAGTGTATAACGCGAAAGTAAGTTGATCCTAGTATCAAAATTACAGAGGTCGTATATGGTGTTATAAACGATCAATAAATGCAAAATATGACTGACTAAGAAATTAATACGATGTCGTTATTTTGTTTGGGTACAAATTGGACTAAACAAAATATTTGATTATTTAAATCCATTTTTTATTTTAATTCCGCTGGCTCATTTCTTTCCGGTGGGCTGATTTTATCAAACCGGTGTATATTATTCATTCCGATGTGACTTACCTTTCATTCCGGTGTTATTAATAATTCCGGTGGAAACTTAGAATTTGATCCCTAATATCTCGAAAACTATTTAAGTTTTTAGGTTTCCTTTTAGATATGTTTAATGATAAAGTCTAAATTACATAGGTACCTACATTTAAAATTCTCAATAAGAAACAGAAATAAATATTTACACCGGAATGATACAAAAAATGCGATCAGTTGAAATTGACCCAGGTATGATTGTAGGTAATTGTTTTTTTCCCTTCATGGTCAACTGAGCCCACTCACATCTCAGCCCGCGGGCTCAGTTGACCTCTAAAATATATGTTGGGGGCGACTCGGCCTACAAGGTCAACTCAGCCCGCGGGCTCAGTTGACCACAGTCTACCACCAGAGGCACAAGTCAGCCCGCGGGCTGAGTTGACCACTGTCTATTGCTAAGGAGACAACTCGGCCCGCAGGCTCAGTTGACCACAGTCTACCGCCAGAGGGACAACTCGGCCCGCAGGCTCAATCTTTTGCTAGGGAGACAACTTAGTGTGTGTGTTTGTTTACAATTATGTTTGCAAATAAAATACCTGTTTGTTATTTAATTTTCGTTTTTATAGTGGAAGTTACCAAGATCAATTTGCGAATAAAATAAAAAACGCGGGCTTGGACACAGAAATTGTAACGAAAACGCTATAAACCTTTAGGCATTAAAAACTGCACTTTCAAGAACGCCATTGACGTGATAATTCCACCAAAATTTTCAGAGTTGCTATTCGCTTATTACACAAATAATGGGATGAGAATATTAGTATTTTCATGTCCGGAATTACGAAACTTGCTGTCGCAGTGCAAACAATTTTATGTTGATGGCACGTTTAAGTCGTGCCAACGAAATTTTTATCAACTGGTAACCATACATGCTGATCTCGGCAGCGATCGAGAAAATATAAAAGTTGTGCCGGTACTGTATGCCTTATTGCCCGACAAACGCAAAACCAATTATAGTTACCGAGGTTAGATATCTCGGACGACCGTGCCTAGATATATACCGAGGCCCGGGTGGCACGCACCTGGGAACCACTCAGCCTGTTATGCTGCGGTACGCAGGCAGGAACAGTCGACTGTTTAGAGTTTAGCTACAAGTCATTACTTGCTAAGTCACATGGTTAGAGTAGGCGACGTTAGTCAGTGTTACCAAAAGAGGAAACATCGGTAGATGCTTGAAAGCAATACTGCCTTGTAGATAGGGGCCGGAATGACATGGTCAGGGTTAACTAAAGGCAGTGGTCCTCTGTAGTACAGTGGTTAGTATCCCCGCCTGTCAAGCGGGAGACCGGAGTTCAACTCCCCGCCGGTGAGCCACGTCTCTGTGAGGACCTAAAGTCACGGTCAGGATTGCCAAGGGTGTAGTCCTCGGTAGGTGCTTGAGGGCAATGCCGCACCTGTACTAAAAGTATCCTTGTACCGGAGACATAGAGAGACGATGCTCATGACTGTAATAAAAATAGTAACAAATAAATACTGTACGTATATTAAAGTATATAATGTGTGGAGTCCAAAAAAAGACACAAAAACATCAAAATGTAAATAAATACTGCTTAATTCTTTATCCGTGTCTTCAATTTATAACTTACATAAGTAGCCTTATTTCAACTCAAAACAAAAGTCGCTCAGCTAACTTAGTACCCCAAAATCATTGAGAAGTTCCCGTGGCTTTCTGTGGTCTGCTTAATCAGGTCAACTTCATCAATTTATATTTTCTGAATGCAAATGCTACTTGTTTCTTAAGATACTGAAACCAGAGGACCGACTTGGATATAGGTATCTGCTTTCTATCAGCAATCCGGAAGCAAACATAAAAACCAGCCAAGAGCATGTCGTACCATGCTCAGTTTAGGGTTCCGCTTCCGCAGCTTGTCATGAAAAAAATGCACCACAGATGATAAAAATACGATATGAATAAAAGCACTAGCAAAAGAGCGTATCTCCAAGGCACTTACGTCATTTTGCTGAGAAACGCAGTTTTTTGGCAACAACTCAAAAACGGTATATCCGATAATGTTAAAACTATTTTCACCAAAAGTATTACTAAACATTATGTACAAAAAATATAAAAAAAAATTACAAGTATAAAGCTTAATAAATACTTCCAATGAAAATTCAGCAAAAGGACGTAAGTGCCGGGGAGATACGCACTTTCGTAAGTGTTTTTTTTCATATCGTATTATTTTCCTTGTAGTGCATTTTTTGTATAAACGGCTGCGGAACCCTACATTGAGCTTGGTTCGACATGCTCTTGGCCGGTTTTTTTTAAATTACCACATACTTTTGATTGCATGACTTAGAATTTTGATTTATCCACAGCTTCAACGGATTGCAGACGTATGATATTAATTTCAGTTTCATACCTACCTACCTTGGCAGACGGACACACGGACATACGGGCCACAGAATTACAAAGTGATCCTATAAGGACATCCTATGATGACGACACGTATGGTTAAGTTGGTTGCACAACGGCTTACTAAGCTGGCGGGCCCGGGTTCCAAACCCGGCCGGGGCAAGTGTTTGTGTAATGAGCACGACTGTTTGTTCCTGGGTCTTGGATGTTTACCTACTAATAATTTAGTATACCTAGCTTTATAATATAAGTAAACGTATGTATATCGCCGCCTCGCCTTCTAGTCATAGTTCAAGCTTTGCTTATTTTGGGACTAGGTCAGTCTTTCTCAAAGTGGGCGATAACGCCCCCTTGTGGGCGCTAGAGGCCTAGAGGGGGGCGGTAAGGGGACCAGAAAAAAATGGGGGTGTTGTATAGTGGTTTAGGGAAGGCTATTTATAATTTCATCGACTTAATATTATAAAAGTCTTGGAAATTCAAACTTACTGCACAACAATAATTATTTAGTTAGTTCATATTTCTATATCCTGTTTGATTGTATAAATAAAAACGAAACATATTTAATACAAGTAACTTTTCCGTGGATTCGGCCGTGCATATATCTAGATAAATAGAGATTTGATCGTTTCAGGATGAAAAGTAGCCTATATCACTCTCCGGCCTTTCTTCTATGCCTATCCCAAAAATCAGGTCAATTAGTGGCTCCGTTTCGAAATTAAAAAAGAGACGCAAACAAACAATTAAAAAACACACTTTTGCATTTATAATATTAGTATAGGTAAGTTTCGATGATAGCCCGCGAGCACCAGGCTAATATATCACACTATAATTCAATTCATGTAAAGTAACAGTGGTTTTTAAGTTAAAAAAAATAGGGGGCGCTGAAAAATAATTTATTTTGAAAGTGGGCAGTAGACAGAATAAGTTTAAGAACCTCTGGACTAGGTCGATGTAAGATTGTTCCTGATATTTCATACTAATCCATACTAATAATATTATAAATGCGAAAGTGTGTCTGTCTGTCTGTCTGTCTGTCGGTCTGTTACCTCTTCACGCTTAAACCGCTGAACCGATTTGGATGACATTTGGTATGGAGATTGAGTCCTGGGGAAGGACATAGGCTACTTTTTATCCCGGAAAAATGCCCTTATCCGCGATAAACGAATTTAAGGCGGACGAAGTCGCGGGCAGAAACTAGTATTATAAATGCGAAAGTGTGTCTGTCTGTCTGTCTGTCTGTTACCTCTTTACGCTTAAACCGCTGAACCGATTTGGAAGAAATTTGGTATGGAGATAGTTTGAGTCCCAGGGGAACTTTATATCCCGGAAAAATACCCTTAACCGCGATAAATTTAAGGCGGACAAAGTCGCGGGAAGAAGCTAGTTTATTATATATCTATTTGTAAGGTTTCCTTTTGAGGTACGGAGCCCTTTAAACCAACTAATTAGTAATGTTCATTGTGAAAAGTGGAATTTAGTTACGTAAGTAGATTGGTTTTAAACAATGTACCATTCTAAAAGCGCCAAAAATATTTGCATAAAATATTTTGTGCAAAAACTGCTTAATACTTTATGGCGGATTAATCAAAAAAATATTGTTAAACCGTTATTTTCAAAATACATTGTGAAACGTTATTCGTGGTTGTATATATCGATACCTTAGTTCACACTCGTTCTAATTACAGTATTTTTGCCTATGGAATTTCAACTTTACATATTATGTGCACTAACGTACTGATTACAAGCATTTTTCTCAAACAGTTAGTACGAGTGTGAACTAAGGTATCGATATGTAAGTAAGTATAAAGCTGGTAACGCAGAGGTCATTTGTACAAGAATAAGATATTTTACTACTGCCGGCCTTTTTAAGGCTATATAACCACTGTATGCCTTTTGACATAAAAAAATAATATATTTAAAAGGCACAATAAATCGGTTGCGGAACGTTTACTTAGCTTGTTCATTTCATAAACGTATCACTGTATATTGGTTATTCATTAAAAAAAATTAATAAAAAAATAAACGACTTCAAAATAAACTACAAAGCCATAAATAATCTTTTATGTACGGTACGGATCACATTTGAATCACCTTTTGAAGTCGGTGCCAAACCATTCATTTATTACTATTAAGAACCGCGGCGGCGAGTCTTTAGTTACTATCTACCTACATATATATTTAGTCATAGTATTTCGTATTTTTGTTGAATAAAGAACTTTATTTACTTCAGGTTTGGCACCGACTTCAAAAGGTGATTAAAATGTGATCCGTACCGTACATAAAAGATTATTTATGGTTTTGTAGTTTATTTTGAAGTCGGTTCTTTCTTTATTTAAAAAAATATATTTTTTGCTTTTTAGTGATGGATTTTAGTAGTGATATAAAGTATTTTGTAGACCCCAGAATGGGAAGATTGAGGAGGCACTTTGCACGCATCTCGAGTCTTTGGTAGTAAGAAATGTAAAAGTTGGTTAGTTCATTGTACCTTCCATCATCAGCTCAGCATGAAATGATGACAACCAGAGGAAAACAACTGATAACTTTAGCAAAATATATATAAAACATTGTTAGTGCCTATAATATTTGAGGGTTTCTCTCGATTTTCCTGGTATTCCATCATCTAATCCTGACTTGGTGATAAGGAGACTACTTCAGGGACACACTAAAAAGAATATGACCAACAGTTTAAACGTATCTACCTATAATAGATGATTTTTTAAGAAATGTCCTCTAACTCGTAACTATTAGGGAGTTGTACCTTCCGTCATCAGCTCAGCATGATGAGATGATGACTACCATATGCAAATACTTAAATAGCTTAAGAAAATATATGAAAAACGTTATAAGTGCCTATAAAATTGAGGATTGCCCTCGATTTCCCTGGGATCCCATCTATCATCACAACTTGGTGGCAATGGGACCACCTCGGGAGTATATCCTTTCAAATAAAAAAAGAATTTATAAAATCGGTTCACAATTGGCGGAGTAATCGGTGAACATACATAAAAAAAAAACTATCGAACATATAACCTCCTCCTTTTTTGGAAGTCGGTTAAAAAACAAAAGTAATCAACCAATGTAGAATGGCCTTAATAACTATGAAATCAAATAAATATTCTGTAGGACTGTATATCTTAAAAACAAGATGTAATTTTACATAGTTGTTGAGAATGTAACCTAAGTGAGCAAAAGCAAATATTAAAAAAATATCGTTGCCGACGATAGTTTGTAGGGACTTCGTGACTAGTAATTGAGGAATACTAAAAGGTTAATGAAATGTTTAGTATGGAGCAGTAGGAACGGCAACGAAAAGGCGCAGGCTGCACATAGGTGCGAATGTGACGTCACACGCCCTCACGGCGTTATAAGCTTGCGCGGACGCAGCAGCTCGCTCATTCTCATTCGCCAAACAGCGCGCACGCCGCGCGCCTCGCGTAGCCTGGACCACAATACTAGTGAATGACCGCGAACTTTGATTTAACTGTGTAGAAACTGTTTTAGTGACCAAAATGGCGAAAAATATATTAGCGGAGATGGGCTCCCAAGTGGGGCTCACCCCGGCTCGGCAGAACAAAAAGGTAAGGAACATAGACACCTCGGTTATGTTTATTTACTACCAATACCTACCTATTATAGTTTTTGACAACATTAGGGTACATTGCGGTAGGTCGTGTACTTTAAATATGATTTATAATTTTTCGTGTTAAGTCTCAATGGTGCCAACAAACGTGTATTAGTAAATGGCATGGATATTTTCAGAGCTAGGCAATCGGCGAAATAAACTTTGTGCGGAATGAATGGCTAGCTAGACGCTCACGGTCAGCCCAAAATAGCCACTACCCGCACTGCCATGCCGCGCGTGAGCAATGTCAATATCGCACACTTTCCCATTAGATTAATCTCTACAGAATTTTAATTACTAATAAATTAGTGATCTTATTAAATATTATAAAACCTGCTGTCACGGAAAGTACCATTAAATTGTTGACATTTAAAATTTTATTACCAGTTACCACTTACCTACAGTGTAGGTAGGGCCAGAGTAGGGTACCCATATTATATAAATAAATATGATATTTGATCAACACAAAAATCGCAAAGCGAATATGAAGATAAATTCTAATCGGAATGGCAGGTGTTTTGGCTGATATTAAATGCTTCCGACATTTCTTACTATTCATTGTTCTAACTGTTCATTTAGATACCGAATATACGTATTTAATTCTTGAGTAAAATTTATAGTATCGATTATGTTCGATTTTCGGCGGCGTAACATAGGAACATTGTATCGTTCTGAGTGTATACCTTACAGCTTACCTACGAGTATAACTGTTTGAGTTTGGAGTGCAGCCAATTTTTTATATTTGTGAACCAAAATGTTAGTGTTATTTAATACATTTTTAACGTAATACTTTTCGTAATCAAAAATTGCGCCCTGTAAACCCTTGTCTAATTATACGACTTCGTATTTTAATAACTTTATTAACAAATACATGTACGAGTACCTAGTTCAGATAATAACAAAATGATTATGGATAATATTTTTATACGTTTACTTGTAACGGTGGTCTGCAGGTTCTTAGAACATCCTAATTAATGAATAGCAAGTTTATTTATTGGGAGCATCCTGAAATGTGGAAATAGGTACGGTGTACGGCGGTGCTAGCGGCCTGCCTATGTTGACACCGGCTTCTTTGCTCTTACGAGCTTAGTTGATTATTTGTATCTGCATGTGTGAGTACATTTGGGTATATTATTTTAATGCACTTCAAAATTATTTTGTACAGCAAACCTATCAGCATTTAACCATCCAGTCCAACGAAAGTAGAAAATCCTCAACTTCATGGCGTTATATTTTATGTATAATATGGTCAGTTTGGGTATCGTACACTCCGGAAGAAACTGTAGAAAAATCTTAATGTAAAGTGTTCAACAAACGGAGGGATAAAGGGGCATGATAAAACTATAAGGGTTTCGTTTTTGCTATTTTGATTACTAGGTATACGGCACCCTAAAAACACTCAGTAAAATAGGTAACCTATAAACAACACCAACTGTTTGCAACACTCACTTGCTTTCGGTAACTCTAGTTACTTGACACCGTCCTTATTTCAAGTATAAATAGGGTTCAATCCTAAATCTGAAGCAAGTGAGTGGATAAGGTATTCTCCTGCAGCGTTTGCCCTGTGGCCTGTGTCCTTCCCATGCTGTGAACGTGTTTAGTCCATCTATGGCCTGTGGACGTACCACATAAATGGCCCGTTTCCAAGTACATGTTTGAGCATGTCTTATGTGATGTTTTTTTCTTATATTTATACTAGCTTCTGCTCGCGACTTCGTCCGCCTTAAATTCGTTTATGACGTATGAGGGTATTTTTGCGGGATAAAAAGTAACCTATGTCCTTCCCCTGAACTCAAACTATCTAGATACCAAATTTCATTCCAATCGGTTCAGCGGTTTAAGCGTGAAGAGGTAACAGGCAGACAGACACACTTTAACATTTATAATATTAATTAGCTTCTGCCCGCGACTTCGTCCGCCTTAAATTCGTTTATCGCGGATAAGGGTATTTCTCCGGGATAAAAAGTAGCCTATGTCCTTCCTCGGGACTCAAACTATCTCCATACCAAATTTCATCCATATCGGTTCTGCGGTTTAAGCGTGAAGAGGTAACAGACAGACAGACAAACTTTCGCATTTATAATATTAGTATGGATATGGATAAGACGTTGCAGGTTCGGCAGGTACTTATATGTGAAACATGGGATTAGACACGACACCATAACTTTCTTTTATATCGAGGGCTTCAAGCCATAAGGGCGTATACGCAAAAATGCGATTTTTCGTTTTTAATGTCATTGTAATCACAATAACATTATATATGCTGTATTTTTTTCATAAGTTTAGGATAATGATTACATTATCAAATAAATAAAACATGAACGTAACGTAAGATTAATAGCCAGAAATTACTGTCAGACCAAAGAGGCGTACAATAGGCGTAACAGCAATATTGTCTAGTAGTCTTGCATATTCGACGGACCATAGAGACGTATACGCATACTCCTATTACTTTTTACAGCAATCAACAAAAATGTGACGCGCCAAAGGGGCGAATGTGCATACGACAGTAATTTATAACTAAATATATTCCAAATTTTGTCGCTCCATAAAGGCCATGTCCTTTATTTAAAATGCTATATATCTTAACTAATGTATGAATAACATAAATCTTGCAGATAACTAAGCACTTTCGGTTTCGTTTTTGATTAATTTGGTTTCAAGTCGCGTCAATGTTTTGATCGTCAACGTATTATATCAGTTACTCGGTGCGGACCTCTGGTGAACCTCTACAACATACCTCAAACCAGGATGGTATACATACCCATACACGTACACGAAGAGACGGACATAATGAAACTGTATAGGTTATATTTTGTCTAATCTTTGCGCTGACAAATACACAGCGTGCTCGACCTCACAATGGAATCAAAGGACGCCGTCATAGACACAATCGCGCCGTTGACATGATTATGGGACCCAGTGACCGTGGATCTTTACACTATACCTCAACCTTTCCATGGACCACAATTCGCTCAATAGCCACCTCCCCCCGGCGGCATACGTGGCCAAAGAAGGTGAGGATACGGGATTGTACCAAAGATGAAAAACGCTGCTTGATGCCGAGTTCTCGAAGTATAGACTCGTTGGTACGGAATTCAGTCCACGATACTCCGAGCATTCTCCTCCAGCACCACATTTCTAAGGCGTCTATCTTCTTCTTCTCAACTTCCCGGAAGCAGACACCCCACATTTCTGCGGAGTACAGGAAAATGGGGCATACAAGTGCCCGAACTAGCCGGGTTTTTGTGGCTTTGTATATGTCGCGATTCCTCCATATTTTCCTCAATTTATCCATTGCAGACCTAGAAATTGCCATACGCCTCTTCACTTCGTGGACGCATCCACCGTTGTTCGTGATTAAGGTTCCCAGATTGAACTACATTACAATTCGCAATTTGTGTAATTTCTGGAGAATTGTTATTCATGCGGTCGATAGTCATATTTATTGTCTTATTTCGGTTTATCCTAAGTCCGAAGTCAAGGCTAACGCGTTCCATCTTGCCAAGAAGTTCTTCCATGTGGCGGGTACTAGTAGCGAACAAAGTGGTGTCGTCTGCATGTCGCAGGTCCAGTCTTCATGTGTAATCTTCATTATGAGCTCTGTGTATACATTGAAAAGAAGTGGAGAGATAATACATCTCTGACGGCCTCCGGCACTGGAATGAAAGTGTTTGAATAGGACGTCATCTGCGCGCACTGAGGCTGTGCCGTCTTCACGCAGTCTTCGCAGAAAGTGTACCAGGTGTTTAGGAACACCCATCGCCGTCAATGTTTCCCAGAGTTTTGGCCACTTGACGGAGTCGAACGCCTTAGGGAAGTCTAGAAAGCATGTAGGTGGGCTTGTTGAAGTCCCGGGCTTTCTCTATAATCTGTCGGACTGTCAAGATTTGCTCCCGGGATCTCTTTCCCTTAACAAAGCCAGCCTGCTCAGGAGCAATTTCTTTGCTTAGTTAGATATGACTTAAGACGCTCGTTAAGGCTTTTTATTAGTGGTATACTACTATATTGTTCTTAAAATGAAATATCTGTAAAAAATTTAACGTACTATTTGGAGCCCTCTTTTTTATGTGTAGTTGTAGCTTCATCGTTTAAATCTGTAAATTAGGGTAAGAAATCTTGATTAATTTAAAATCAATAATCCAAATCAAGTCCATTTTTACTATGCGCCCACAAATCGAATGAACTATCTTTGTACGTCTCGTCAAGCCATATAGGCGTATAAAAATACAAAAAAATATAAATATCACTATAATTAACAATCAATTGCTGATAAATTATTTAATTTATATTTAATTAATTAATCGAGGTGTGTGTTATAAAAAATATTAAACAGATATTTTTTTTATTATACGTCCAATATACTCAAGTACCTATAACTTGACAAAAAAGGTTACGATTTTATAATATTGTTGTCAAGCCAAAGGGGCGTAAGCACATTATTTCTATTTTTAAAATACTTTACACAAATAAACCAGTTCGAAAAAAAATCAACAACTTTTAATGTTCTATGCAAATTTATAGTAAAATCTGTGCGTTAACAAAAAAGTTATTAAGTTTTTACGTCTCCTGGAAAGTAGGGTTTTGTTTGTACGCCCCTATGGCTTGAAGCCCTCGATATGTTTAATTGCATGTCGTCTTTAAATATTTCTTTAAGGCTCCAGTATTTATTCCACGTATTTTGACTCTTCTTTCTACGAGTACTTCTAGTTCATGGCTTTTTTTGCTAACCGATTTGTTTGCCTAATTTGATATATAACACTACGTATTTAAACGGTCCGTTGTAACATTAGTTTGAGTTTTAGTCTTACATATATTTATTTCGAGTCCTACTTTTTAGGGTTCCGTAGCGAAAATGGCAAAAACCCTTACAATTTCGGCTTATATGTTTGTCCATTTGTCCTTTCGTATGTCAGAGGCATTTTGCACAAGATAAGAACTACAGGATGGTTACTTCGGATGGAATTTGGAGTATTTAACACTTTCAGTTACAGCACTTAACACAATATGCGCAGAATTGGAACAGCATGCCCAGAAATTAGAGACCAGAGATTTGCATATGAAAATAAGAACAATAACAAGACATTTTAAACCGAAGACCTGGGCAATAGAGGATTCTACCGGGAATACTGTTACAGAAATAAAAGCTATTGTTAAGGTATGGGTGGATTACTGTAAGTCCTTGTTCATGGATAGCCAAAGATTGCCTTGCCACACGCCTGATTGTACAATACCAATGGATTTGGAGCCACGTTTATTAAGAGCAGAATTAGAAACTGCAATTAAACATCTAAAATGTGACAAGGCTACTGGTACAGATGACATCCCCATCGAAGTTTTCAAAGCAATGAGAGATGTTGGTGTGGACATCTTACACGCAGTCTGCCAGCAAAAATGGATAACAGGCGAATGGCCTAAGGACTGGTCGCATTCTTTGTTCGTCCCACTCCACAAGAAGGGTTTAACCAAAAAGTGTAACAATTTTCGCTTGATATCTCTGATATCAAGTCAATGTTTTTCTTCATATACTTAACACCCGACTGCAGGCATTTATAAGTAGGGAAATTGCTCAAGAAAAAGCTGGCTTTGACAAAGGAAAGGGAACGCGCGAACAGATCCTCAACCTAAGACAGATCATAGAAAAAGCCCGAGAGTTCAATAACCCGCTTTTTATCTGCTTTGTGGATTTCCAAAAGGCCTTTGACACCGTTAAGTGGTGGAAGCTATGGGAAATACTACTGATAATGGGTGTACCACAACACCTAGTCTACATTATCAGAAAACTCTATGAAGACGGTACATGTGGAGTTCGTGTAGATAGGATCGATTCTCTTTTATTTAATATATACTTACACTGAATATATCATGCGGATAGTTTTGGAAAAATGGGACAAAGGCATGTCAATTGGAGGCCAATTGATATCTAATCTGAGGTATGCAGATGATACCACCCTTCTTGCGACGTCAAAGGCAGAAAGTGAACAGCTTCTTTTACATCTGGAAACAACCAGTTCCGATTTTGGGCTCACTGTAAATCGGGACAAGACTAAGATGATGGTAGTGGATCGTAAGAATAACAATCGACCTGATCTACACAGTATAGCCAACTGCGAAGTTGTCCAGAGCTACATTTACCTGGGATCCACTATCACAAATACTGGAAGTTGTGATGAAGAAATTAAAAGAAGATGTGCTGTAACACGATCAGCCGTAGAGAAGCTCACGAAAATATGGAAAGATCGCCGTATAACAAAAAACACGAAAATTCGACTCATGAGGTGCTTGATATTTCAAATTTTCTTGTACGGAGCTGAAACATGGACAATCCATCAAAAAGACCGCTAAAGGATTGATGCACTTGAAATATGGTGCTGGAGACGGTTGCTGAGGATAAAATGGACAGCTCGCCGTACTGATCTCTCCATCTTAAAAGAGCTTAATATCAGACAAAGACTTTCGTCAATTGGGCACGTGCGAATTTTGAAAATGTTTGGACATGTCATCCGCAACGGAAGAGTGGAGGGTCAACGTTCTCGCGGCCGATCTCCTACAAGGTGAATAGATCTCATAAAGTCCACGACGAAATGTTCGCTAACGGAGTGTGTTCGGAGTGCCACAAACCGAGAGAAGTGGAGAAGTATCGCAAAAGCTGCAATCCATATAGTAGACGACAACCCATAACCACGACCACTCTGGCAAGAGTGCACGACTGAGAAGAAGAACGTTTCTCAACAAAAGAACGTAAGTGCCATGAAAATACGCTCTCTTGATGGTGCAGTTTTTCACATCGTGTTTTTTTCATATGCACTGTAAATTTTTGTAGTAGGTAACGGCTGCGGAGCCCTATACGGTACATGGTCCAACATACTCTTGGCCGGTTTTCATTACAAATATAATTAGTAGTAATTCATATGTATTTTAACCGACTTCAAAAAGGAGGAGATCCTCAATTCGGTTGTATGTTTTTTGTATTTTTTTTATGTTTGTTACCTCAGAATTCCGTTTTTACACGACGATTGGTAAAAATATTTTTTTGTTCACATCCAAATTGGTCCCATAAAATTTTGGTGAAGATCTGATGCCGGGATCCATGAGGAATCGAAGGAATTCCTCGATTTTTATGAGCACATATATGGCGATTTCGGTACTTATTACAGTAGTTTAAGCATTTACATTTGGAAATCACCATTTAGTGGAGAGAAACCAATGATGAAGACACCAGCCATCAGTTACCACTGAGGGCTCTACCAGTGTTATTTAATTCGCGGATCGCGAGTCGATTACGAAAATTATTTTTTCGGTTAAGAGTAGGAATCTCCAAGTTGGTCCCATAAAATTTTGGAGATGATGTGATGATGAGATCGATGGGGAAATCGAAGGAATTCCTCAAATATTACGGGCACACCATAGATGGCGACTTCGGTGTTTATTAAACAAGAACAAGCATTTACACTCGAAAATCACCATTTGGTGAAGAGAAACTGATGATGAAGACACAAGCCACCAGTCACTAATAAGGGCTCAACCAGTGTTATTTAATTCACTAATCGCAATATAATTCTTTATCATATTTTGCTTAGAGGCAGAAGTTAGTTAAGATCAGGGTAGCAAAGTGGAGCTGATAGTGGAGAACCAGAGAACTCCTTAACGGTTAAGAGTTACAGAATAATTTAAAAAAAATACATGTATTATAGGTACGTACCTTAAGACTGTTAGTCATATTCTTTATAGTGTGTCTCTGAGGTACCTAGTCTCCTTATCACCAAGTCAGGATCTGATGATGGGATCCCAGGGAAATCGAGAGAAACCCTCAAATATTATAGGCACTAACAATGTTTCGTATATATTTTTCTAAAGTTATTCAGTTATTTTCGTCTGCTTGTCATCATTTAATGATGCTGAGCTGATGATGGAAGGTACAAGTCTTTATTAACGGTCAATAGTTGCAAGATAATTCTTTAAATATTATGGGTAAGTTGAGACTGTTAGTCGTATTTCTTTATTAACCAGCAAGCTACTGGACTTATTCAGTTTGACCTAGCCAATTCTTATAATTTAGATTTTTATTTACAATCAAATCCTCCTCAAGCTTCCCATTCTGGGCTCTAAAAAATACTTTATATCACTAAAATCCATAACTATAAAGCAAAAAATTAAAAAAAATACATAAAAAAAGAACCAACTTCAAAATTAACTAAAAAGTCAAAAATTATCTTTTATGTACAGTACGGATCACATTTGAATCACCTTTTGAAGACGGTGCCAAACCTGAAGTAAAGTTCGGTATTCAACAAAAATACGAATTACTATAACTAAATATATAGGTAGGTAATAACTAAAGGCTCGCCGCCGCGGTTCATGTGTGCCATCTGTGTTAATAGTAATAAATTAATGGCACCGACTTCAAAAGGTACCTGATTCAAATGTGATCCGTACGGTACATAAAAGATTATTTTTGGCTTTTTAGTTAATTTTGAGATCGGTTCTTTTTTTTTAAATTTTTTTTTTGCCTTGTAGTGATGGATTTTAGTGATATAAAGTATTTTTGTTCTTAAAAAAACAGCACGCATAAAAACAATACGTCATCAATGTATTATTACGACAAAATATCTACTCACTACGCTCATTCTACTGAAGATTTCTATGAATATTACCACTCTTTGCCAACTAATGATTCTAATTCCTAAATACACGAATGTACTTGGACATACAGTAAGCAGTTTGATGTCATGGTCGTCAGCCACTTCGCTCAGTCATGTTTTTAGTAGATATAAATAATGTATAAACTATGTTGAACTAAGCAATGCAATATTTATTGCATGTCTCAGGTACTTAAGTGCCGAGGTATGTATGTAGGTATATCAGCTTGATTAATCAATCTGAAATTGTTTTACTATCTTATTTGTATTTGGTGTTTATATGGGTATAAGGTAAATGTCCCAGTGGATGACACTATAGGGAGCAAATCCGCACTTTTGTCCAAAAACTACTCAACTATCAAACATACTGGCTAGGCGCATATGCTAATGTATTAACTGGTTCTTCATTAATGATATAGGAACAGCAAAATATATGATAATCGTAACATTCTGAATTATTCCGGTTTTCCGCAACCTCTGAAATTGTACCAGTGGATGACAGGTAAAATCTTGTATGTCCCATTGCATGACTATGAAAAAACTGGTCTGTGTACCAGTATGTGACAGAGCGTTCAAGTTTTCACGATTATTTACTGAATTAGTGATGACTATAAAAGAAATCAAATGCATTAAGTACATCAGATACTGTTAACTAAACACCTTCTCTTTATTTTTAATCAAAAGAGAGAAAGAGTCTTGGTACTTCTCAACTAAACTTTGAATAAGAAAACGATCCATTTGACTAGGGTATCTTTTTGATCCGTTGTCAAGTAACTCTTTGGCCCCATACGGCACTCAATTGGATGTTTAGCATGCACTTCATACAGCAAAGTGATTCGAGGAATCCCATATTTTTTGGGTGCCGTAGCAATTGAAATTCCCCTGGGCACTTCATCTCTTGCCTTGGTATATGCAATGTTATCGGAAGCATGTTTTCATTGCAAGACGACCAGTTTGGCTTAGTGGGAGTAACGTTGCCTGCGAAGCTGAGGTCCTGGGTTCAAATCCCAGTAAGGGCAAATATTTGTGTGATGAGCATAAATATATGTTTCTGAGTCTTTGATGTTTTCTATGTATGTAAGTAATATATCTATTAAATATATCGTCGTCTAGTACCCATAACACAAGCCTTATTGAGCTTACCATGGGGCTAGTTCGATTTGTGTAAAATTGTCCCGTAATATTTATTTATTTATTGCAAGAGGCTTGTAACCAATAAATGACATACATTTATGACCCAATGAATGACACATCAATATGCAACTATCATTTACTGGTCTTCCATAGTAAAGGAATCTCTGACACCCATGTCAGACAATACTCAAACTATTTATAGAAACTTGTCACTTACAGAGTAATTTAAATGTATGTGCTATATTTCCTTCCCAGCTCCGAAAACACAAAAATTTTGTACCAGTGTCTGATATGCCTCGAAAATGTCTGATTTTCCCAAACACTGTCGCTGAAATTCCAAAGTATTCAAGGAATTAAAGAAAGCTTCTGACGAAAATTCATACATGACACTAGTAGTCGATTGAACCCGGTTTTTGGGCCATTATCATATACTGTTTCTTATTTTTTTTAATAAACTGCAAAAAAGTCAGTGTCGTCCATTGGGACATTTACCTTAATCGACTGTGTCTTATTATACTTAAACATTGGATGACGATGGCGCAGTAGAGGTAATTGAGCGACAGTTGGCTGAAAGCTAGTAGAGCTGCTAATCAGTGGGGAGACCGAGGAGGATTGCATCAACCAGTACGGAGCAGAGCAGAGGCGCTAACACGGCCCGCGTGTTCAGATTCGCTAAGTGATAAATCACACTCGGCACGCCATCATGGTGAATCGATCTCTTTGTTTCATATTCAATTAATATCTCATTTATACCGAACAAAGTTACGGCTCCTAGTATTTTCAGTATCTTTATAAGGCAGCCCTGCTTAGGAATTAACTACCTGCAATAAACTTTGATAACCGACCTAGAATTATACTTTTGTCTTAATAGAGAAGAGTTTTACTGAGACAAATTCTAATACTTAACTTCGTTTATTATTCAGTACCTATATCTACACTAGGAAAGCTATACACATACAAATTGTATCGATTTTTTATAAGGTACGTGTATGTTCGATGAAAATTTAATACTTCTTCCTCTCTGATATCAGGTTAAGCTGATTTCCTCCGGGATTTTAGTGAGACGATAAACTTTGTATGTCTTTACGTGAACGCAAAAATTAAGCAACAGATAAAAAAAATCAAAGCAAATTGATTTCTTAGTAACCTGCACATATTTCACACTAAATGAACTAATTACTCAAGAGTTATCTTCTTAACGAAATCCCTAACAGGTATGTGACACTCATCAGTTGCCGACTTCAGTGATCTTGACTATCCCCACCTACATTACATTAGAAGCGTTTATGCACTTATAAGTGCACTTTGTTACACTTCAGTTAACGCTTAATCAAAGTGGAGCATATCGAGTTGTTTTTAGGGTTCCGTAGCCAAAATGGCAAAAACGTCCTTCCGTCCGTCCGTAGGTATGTCACAAGTATTTTACTCAAAAACTACTTGATGTAACGTATATTGATGAAATCTGGAGTATAGGTGTATTGTATAAGCCGCTACTTAGTTTGATAGTTCAATAACAAAAAAAAATTCGGCACTCCATACTTGTAACCGAAAGTAAAAAAAATAAAATTCAGCTAATACCAATGTGTGGTACATATTTAGACAGTTTTTTTAAAACAATTTCAGTTCCGTTTTCTAAATATTTTTTATTAAGTGAATATTTTCAGATATCATCGCTTCGAAAGTAGCATTAATTGTATCCCACCCTCTATTTTCTCAACCTTATGTCCAAAAAATATGACAAATATTACAAAGATAATACTTTCAACGAAAATGTTCATCTGATGTTCAAATTTTTGTATGAACGGCTGCGGAACCCTACACTGAGCATATGGTCCGACATGCTCTTGGCCGGTTTTTTAATTAGTGTTTAATCTTAACGTTCATTTGGCCCTGAACGAGTTGGGCAACCTTGCCGTGCTTTAATAATACCGCAAACCTTGAGGAGTTTAGAACCAGGCTTTGGACTGGGTAGGCCTGGCTAAGACTAAGCAGACAGAGCCCAAACGAATGCCTTCTGCATTACTTGGAGTAGGGGGGACGCGTTGTGCGAGGCAAAGGAAGAGAGGGCCAAGGAATCGAATTTAGGAGAGAAAGTGAGCCTATGGAGTTCTGGGGTTCCTAAACCTGTACTTACACAACTTTGCCAGGTCAAGAAGCTAATTTAATAAAAGTATTGAAACTTATTACCAGGAATTCATATCATATCAGGAAAAAGATACGTCGGTGTTTGGGAACTTCCTCGCCCCCAGTTGTATAGGATTATTCCATCTTTTTTTAATGAAACTAGTGTTATCATATAACTGCATTTACGATCACTCCGATGGAGACGATTTAATTGGCAATGCGAAGTAGTGCTGTGCAATCATTAGCGAATTCTCATTAAATGCAAAGCGAACGTAATGTGAGGAAATCTAGAAAAACAACTTGATGCAGGGTATAAGAATTGGAGTTAACATATAACTCTAAAGTAAACTTCTCATTAAACTACTAAAAATCATCAATTACTACGATACCTTATTTACACAAGTGCACAGTGTACAATTCAGAAATAAAATATCACATATTTATCACATATTGGCCGTTTTCACAGCTGTTTGATATGTGTTTTAATATTTTATTGAACAATGTCAAAAACAGTTTATACAATGGTGACTAACTAGACTTCTAGTAGCTTCTAATTAACCTGTAAATAAGTGAAAAGTTGAATCACTCACGAGACGAGGTTGGCTCGCAAGTTTGCTTTTGCTTCGACGATTGTGTCTATTTAAGATTATTTAAAACAAAAACAGTTTGATCAATAAAGCGCAGCCGTCACGTCAGAGTTACCGATTCTGACGCTTGCATTATTGGCCTTGATCTTGGTTAAATGGCGCCAGTCGCAAGCGCATACCTACGTGACTTACACACGCCAGGACTGGTCCTCATGCTACTTGATCGTTACGAGTGGGAGCCCGCATTTGGGAATAAAACATTGGATATGTTCATGATAACCGAAACCTAGCCTTAATTATTTGATTACTTACTTAGCTAAGAAAATGGGAGAATACATATTGACACAAGCGATTTGATGTGAAAATCACATTGTGACCTACCTTTAAAGGAAGAAAATACCGTAACCAGGAAGACAATAATAGTATTAGAGAATGCAGTGGGCTACAAATATGATACAATTAGGGGAAAATTGGGATCCTTCGTACACAGGGTACGTTCGTACAGTAGTCATTAATAGATAAACTAACTAGAGTACGGACACATCTTTCCCTACAATGCAGAAAATATAACCCGGATTTAACATACAGAACAATAAAAAAATCTTGTCCAGATCAATATAAGAAACGAAGACTAGCTTAACGCGCCCATTATTGCCGATATGTGAGAATATTAAAATACTAGAAGATGCCCGCAACTTCGTTCGCAGAGGAGAAAAATTCATAACCCCTCGTTTTTTCTTCAGCGTAGTCGGGTAAAAAGTATCCTATAACCATCTGGAGATACCAAGCTACCCGTGTACCAAAAATAGTCGAAATCTGTTCAGCTGATTTTTCGTGATGAAGCCACAACGACACATACAAACATACATAAAATCAAAAAAAAAAAAATTTTCGTTTTAGTGACCTACAAATAGTCCATAACAATCATTTTTTTAAATATCTTCAATGTACAGACATTTCATTTTTACAACTTTATAATAGTATAGATTAATAAACATGACAGTAAAGATATAATAAGTAGGTGGCAAAAGCATATTTAAGACTTATACTGCGGGAGAGGATTAAGTGTTAACGAAGTAGAAAATGAGGGGACAATAGAGCTAGATAACCTAAAACCGTGCAATCAAAAACATACTTAGGTAACGCAGCTGAAGACGATAGGATTTTTGTAAAACTCGTGAAATATTCAAATGATAAACTACAAGATGAAATTATGAGAATAGCTATGTACAACACGAGAGAAATATCAAATAATTTAAACAAGGGCTTGCGGTCAAAATAAGCACAAAGACACAGCCTATCCTGAACGACCATTGCTCCATACAGGCACAGAAAAATGGACAAAACGTGCACGCTTTAAACTCACCAAAAATTGGACGGAAATGATGAGGACATTAAAGCATATTTTATCAGGTCAGGTCATTATTATCATTTCTCATAAATCGCTTTCTTATTCAACAAACTAAATACTAGCCTAAGTTTATTCTGATTAATATGGTAATCTCTTAAATTTGTATTTGGTGACATAATTTGTACACAGTGAACGAAAAAAACATAGAACGCGAGCTTCATACAAAATTGCAGTACAAAACGGGGTAAATATTCTAAATCCGCATGCGCGTTGTGTGACAAATAAGAGTTGGCCAAAATATCAGTCTACTTTCTATTACCCAAAACAAATAATTATGATTGGCCAATTTCATAATAACTGGCTGTGATTGGCTTCTAGAGCTGACGTTTTATAGTATCAACATGACGGCGACTATGAAAACGCATACCTAGTAGATGGTCACATACAATAAAGAGTAATTTTGTAGGCAGAATTGTCGTATTATTTTATTTCAATTTCATTTTCAGTTTTATTTTATTTTTAATGAATCATAGAATAACCTTACGCAAATTAAACTAGTCTCCAATTAAGATGTAGCAGACTTGTACTGTGAATACTAGACGACCGATAATCCCTCACTCTTCCGATACAAGTGTGTGATACGCGTAGCAAATGGATTTAGAGTGATCAGATCGGCGCAACGTCCAAACGCGTGATCGTGACACGCGATCATGCTACGTGACGATGATCTGATATGGGCAAATGATACAAATGTGGACGCACCTTTAGGAGGTTTGTCGTCGCCGTCATGCTTATTGCATCTTTTCTTTTCAATTAAGTTATATTTTCTTGACCGACATTTTTTGGATTATGTTTTCACTGGCTCTTTCGTTATTAAGCGCTACTATAAGTTAACCTCGAGAATCGCGATCCTGATCTTCATATTTTTAACCGACTTCAAAAAGGAGGTGGTTCTATGATCGACTGTATGTATTTTTTTCGTATGTTCACTGATTTCTTTGTCAATTGTACGCCGATTTTCAAATTTATATTCATATTATAGTAATAGTAAAGATAACTTCTGAAATAGTTCCATTGTCACCAAGTCAGGATCTGATGATGGAATCCCAGGGTAAATAGGCATAGCATTTGGATTTTTTATGAAGAAAGTAAGAGAAGGTCACCGGAACTCCTCAATGAGAAGTGATTTACGGATGGCGAATAAGATATCTCGATTAAGTGACTTCATTGTCACAATTTTGAATGCTCCTGATGAGAATGGTGCCATCGAACATGAATGATGGAGCCTGAAGGTGCCGTGTTTGGGCTTGTTAAAATCGTCATTATGTGACATTAAGTTTTATGGAACAATTACCTAAAAAGTGACAAATAAATAATAAAAATCAACAAAAATAAAAACCGGCTTCAAAAAAATCTTAAAATAGTAAATAATTTAGTTCCTTTAATTTACTTTCAATTTACCTTTTTTCAACTCAATTTATACAATTAAAGTTATTTTAGAGTCGGTGCCACCCGTGCAGCAATTAACTTAGTGATAATTTGGCAAGTAGGGTAGACCGGGGTCAGTAGAACCACGGGTCATAAGTACCATCGCCTATAATTCTGCAACTACATCGAAATATGTAATTGTGGGTGTACACGACTGTGCTTTGAGCGTGTCTCAACCTGCTCACCTGCTAGACGACAATTTGTGTTGTTGTCTGACCAAAGTAAGTATTTACGATTTAAATTATGTTTTAGAGTTTATAATTAAATAGTCGTAGTGTGAAAGTTTCACTGAAGTGTGATTCTCTAGTTATTAAAGTTTGTAATGTGTCACAGTGTGGGGGTCAGTTAGATATAGAAATCGAGATTTGTAAAGTTTCTGAGTGTGAGTAAGAAAGGACAATTGTACCATAACACTCGGGGTCAATTGTAACATTACAATTGACCCCGTGCTACAAATGACCCAGAGTTTTTACACGACTGCTAAAAAAAGGAGTGTAATGTTTTTAAGGTTCATGTACATGTGCATGTGTGTGAGCTAAAGTAAAAGTTAATTTATACCTTTAATTCATTTCGATACTTTTGTATATAAATTATAATACCCGCAAAGTTATTTTTTTCTACTGAATACTACTGTATTATTTAAAAACAATTTGTTGTAAACGATGGGGTTCATTGTACCAGGGGTCGATTGTAACTGTATGGGATTAGTAATTGTTAAATAATTCGATATTTTTGTTATATGAAGATGTTGTTATTACTTGAAAGGTGTGCTATGAGCACCCTTAAGTGTTTTTTATAATAAGTCGACACAATAAGTATCAGAAACTTGGAGAACATACATACGTTTAGTTCAACTGAAATGCTAGCTTTGTCTAGTCTAAATACGAGTCTATTTAATTAAGACTGATGTAACGTAACATACTGATTTTACTTAAGAAATTAACAACGAATACTAATTGATTAGTACATTATTTTTGGTTTTATTTACCTTTGTTTTTCTGGTACAATTGACCTGTACTAGGGGTCAAATGTAACACAAGGACTTCATGAACAAAAACTCCATTTTCACCATTCTGATGCGATCAAATGTAAATTATTTTCTAGATTCTTACAGTCAATTAGACTAGAATGTTAAATGCTAAGTGATTTTTACGTGGTGGCATTAGATTCTGAGTTATAGGTCATTATTTCGAAACTGGTTCTATTGCCCCCGGTCTACCCTACTTTGGGTGGCACCGACTCCAAGATAACATATTGTTTGGACAGAATTGAAAAACATTTGATTGAAAGAACTTTGAAGCAATTAGGTTACTATTTTCTACTTTTATACACATTTTTGGAGTTTGTTTTTATTTTTTGTTAGATTTTTTATAGCGCCTTATACTCGAGGGCGTGCGGTCCATACAGGCACTAAGGCACTGCCCTACCCTGAAAGATGATGGCTCCATACAGCCAGGGAGACAGTGCCTACCCATGTGATCGAAATATTTTAACTGCTTGCCGTGACCAAAAACCCTATACAATTTATACTCGTACACCACGGGTTCCACGCTGCGCTGTTGACGTGCTATCCATCAAAAAGTGCAGAAGGATACTGCAAGTCCGATTGTGCACTACACTGACCTGCAGTCCGATTTTTTCTGTCCCATATTAAATGTATACTAGCTTGTGAAAAATCGGACTGTAGGTCAGTAAAATTCCTTGTAATGCACAATCGCCTATATATACGTACAATCACTTAAAAGTTTAATTTTGCCTGATGTCGTCACGTTGACGTATTAAGAACCAACTCCCAAAAAATAAGATTGTTCTGCTCCTGGGTGGCTCTCGATTCTGTTGTATTTTTTAAATGTTTGTTAACTCAGAACTCCATCATTTATAAACCGACTAAGAAAATTCATTCAAAAAATATAATTTTGGTGAAGATCTGATGATGGGGTCGACGAGGAATTGAAGGAACTCCTCAAATATTGCAGGCGTACAGATGGCGATTGTCGTATTTTAAGAAACAAATAAATAAACAAATTTGTTAGTTAGTAAATTGTAATAAGACTACAGAAGGTCACTGGAACTCTTATACGAAAAGTGATTTACGGGTCGACAAGATATATCGATTAAAATAGCTAAGCGACTTCACATAGTCGCGAATTTAAATGGTCCTGATGAGACTGCTACCTTCGGATTTATCGATTATGGAACCGGAAATAAAATAATGAATCACTTATTTCACTTCTCAAGCGATCTAGATGTGGAATGCTTTGCCGCTGGACGTAAGGTGCGCTAAATCTATACCCGTCTTAGGCACTGGTCCCACCGCCGGCTACAAACTATAAGCGAGTGAAACTATAAACTACAAACTAGTGGGCGAGCGGCGAGAAGCGAGTATAGTTTTACTAGTTTAGACGCTGAGCTATAAGCGAGTGTTTGCGTGCGACGGGCGATTACTCGCTCCACTAGCTCAGCCGGGTGGCCCAGCATAAAGGTAAAAAACTTAAGAGGGCCCTATTCTTTGCTTCTCTATAATTTGTGTTCATTTTTTTAATATCATTTTCTATTAATGTATGTATATACTCAAACTCATCTCTTTTCATTCTAAAATATGAACGAAATTGATCGTTTGTCAACTCGTAGAACAGTTTGAACTCACTGCATTCTTTTCTGAAATAATTAATTTCTTGCATCCAACATTTTCTTGCCATTATTTTTAAAATATCTTTTTTTTTCTTCCGTCTCTTCAAAATTGCCACTGCCACTACACACACGCTTTTATAAAATACATCATCATCGTCATCCGAACTGGACAACAAAGATAGTTCATATGATTGTTTTAAATTCATACGTGCACTCGCATCCACCTCATAAGGTAAAATGATCGGTCTGATCGCCAAGCAGGCACCGGCGAGTACCGCTGAGCTAGTTTTATAGTCGATAGCTTGTATCGCGGCGGTCAACTAGTAAACAGTGGTCCCACCGCCAACTATCAGCGAGCTCGGCTATCAACTAGTAAAATTATGTACTAGAAACAGTTGACAATCAGCGGGCGGCTAGTAAACATTGTATGGAATTATCGCTTACTCGCCGGGCGGTGGGAGAGTGTCTTCGCCGGCGGTGTGAACAAGCCAGCTATGAACTATAAATATATATCTCTCTCTTTTATTTACACGAAAGCGATTATCTTTTGTTCGTCTCTTGAGCTAGAAAATAGCCGATAGTTCATAGTTTACTCGCTCGCGGTGGGACCAGTGCCTTAAGCAGTAAGTAAGTACTATTTATCGCTCCCTTAAACTGTGATGTCAATGTGATGTAGTTTAGTAAACTTTCAGTTATATGGGAGAAGTGGCATGAATGAGCCAGTTTTCTTTACGGAGGAAAAAATACTACATTTAATAAAAAAGAAGTAATTTTTTATTTTAAAAATTATTCTTTATTTATTTGAGTACGTAATTTCGTACAAAAAAGTCTTAAATAATATATAAAAATCAAGAAATATGCATTTTAAAAAAATGTGTCATTCGGCTCTTTCATCACAGCTCGGTATTGAAAGAGCTGTCATAAGTTTTAAAAGAGCCGGTTAGTATAACGCGTAATTATGAAAATTATCAAAAAAAAAATAACTGCGACATAAAAAAACTTAAATACAATTCTAGCAATATTTTTTAAGTAATTGCTAACATTTCTTAACAAAAAAAAAAACAATTCTATCAGTCATTTTAAGTACTCGTTTTTAACGCTTTCTTAATGTTAACATATTAATCAGTCAGAGGTACATATACGTTCTACAGAACTTAACATATTATAGGCGGTTTTTTTATTAATAATAGTCTCTAAATAAAAACAAATCTTTTATCAAAACCAACATCATTAAATCTCCAAGAACTTCAAAAATAATATTGCTATCTTTGAGCCTAAATATCTATCTATTCATTAAATATAATTATCAGACTGTTAGGAACATCAAATGTATGTTTTTTTAAGCTTAAAAACATTTCTTACAAAAAAAATCAATTGCCCCTTAATGCCACAAGACTCATGAGCCCAACCAAAACAAATTTTGCATTGAAACGAATCTTGATCACTGTTTCCATATGGCTTGCTACAAACTGTGCAATCATCACTGTTTGTGTTTGTTTTGGAGTTTTTTTTGCTTGGAACAACCCTTTTTTTTACTTCAGCTAATACGATAGAATCGGACGAATCAGATGAGTCACTTTGAATAGAAGAATTTTCCGGATTTTTTCTTGAATTTCTATTAAGAGTTTTTTATGGATTTTTTTGTAGTCATTTTCTTAACATTTTTTTTTGTTTTTTTTTGCATTACCTTCTTTCTCTTCTAATTTTTTTTTTCAAGAGTATCAGTTACTATGGTAGATGCCATTTTTCTACTCTTTCGTGTAGTGTCTAGTCTTGGGCCCGCTTTGGAGAATGGTCTTATTGTTGCCGGTGATATTATTTGTTAGAACTCGGAATCGCATCAACTATAGGAGTAGATGTTACACTGGGAGATGGTATAATATTCTGGTCAGGTATATCATTTTCTTTGCCAGCTATACGTGCGTTTGTACGAGTAGAAGGCGGAGGTGTTGCTCTTAAATTACCTTCAATATTTTCTTCCTCCATGTTCAACTCTTTAGCTTCATTTGACTTTAATGGATCCGGTCTATCAGTAACATATGAAGATAAGAATTCTTCTTCATTAAATATATTCGAATTCAAGGGGTAAATTCCTGTTTTTAAAAATCCTTGTGTTATATTCTGGGAGCTAAAAGCTGGCTAAAAGATATGCTTCCCTTACGAATTGCCCAACTTCATAAATAGTCACCGTTTTACCAGGGTTCGATAACATCCATTCGTTCATGGAATTGCGATGTCTAGTTTTGAAAGGCCCATATACTGTGACATCTAGTGGTTGCAATTTATGGCTGCAGTGCGGTGGAAATGTGACTATGATGATTGAGTTTTGTCTGGCAAATTCGACCATTCTAAGACTCACATGAGAGCTGTGATTGTCCATTAATATCAATGCTGGATTCTCCTTTTATGGCTTTATGTGCAACAAAAAGTGTTCAAGTGCTTTAACAAAACAGTCTTCGGTCATCCATCCAGAAGCTTGAGCCAAACCTAGAGCTCCAGGTGGACCACGACTTCACAGAATATGCTTGTAGTTTACTCTAGGAAACACAAAAATGGGCGGTAAAAAACCACCAGTAGCATTAATAAAGAACAGAGTTGTCACCAACGTTCCTCGTTCGGCTGAAGATACTTGTCCAATTTGTTTGGAACCTTTTTCAGCTATGATTTTAAGGGGATTGGTGACTGTACTGCAGCCTGTAAGTGGATGAGGAAAATTGTGTTTGCGTAAAACAATGCTTAATTTCTCAAAAAACATTCCTACATTTGTTTTGTTAAAGGATGTTGCACGGGATAGAGAAGTGCTTTCAGGTTTTCTCACACTTAAATCTTTGTGTCTACTCATAAATCCTTTGAGCCAATCATCACTAGCAGTTTCGGCTTCTTTCCATTTATCTGGGCAAATATCATTGGCTTTGGCATAATCAAATGCCAGTTTCTTAGTTTGATGCCTTGTTAAGCCATAGCACATTTTAGAAGCAGTCTTTAAATAATCCGCAAGCATGTTTTCCTGCTCCAATATGAAAATATATGCTCCAATGTGAAAATACGCTTATTTCCTATATTAGGACAGTGTTTATATTTTTTCACCAGTATTCTTTGCTTTTTTAACTATTTTTGCTAAATAAGCCCGCGATATATTTAAGGCAAGTGCAGTTTTATTTATAGACTGGCGCTTTTCTAAAACTTCAGCAACTGCCTCTTCAATTACCGATTTATTGCAACTGCCTCTTCAATTACCGATTTATTGCAACTGCCTCTTCAATTACCACTTCGGGTTTTGGTAATTTTTTGGCTAAGTATGCCTTAAAATACTATCCTTTTGTAACGCTGAGGTACCTCCCAGAACATACATTTTGGCCAGTGTCGGGAATTCCACTTGTCTCTTCTTCTCATAGTCTGGCAGGCGTTAAGGTGCTAGTCTTGCCTTCCTATGAAGAGTATGAAGTAGTGTTCAATATCCCCTTTTTCTTACTCTAAATGCGTTGGTCGTTGAATATGTTTTAAGTATTTTTTTACAATCGGACAACTGACAGAAAAATATTGACCTCATTTATATTTTTGTTTTAATCGAAAATCTTCGCGGACGAAGTCATGGGCGGCCGCTAGTTATTAATAAAACACGACTAGATAACAAAGAAACTAGTAGTTGTGGGTAACGATTTAAAATCTTAGCTAATTAAGCTAACGAAGTAATGTGATTAACTTCTAAGATTGCAAATAAATTGGAACCAACGAAATCACGCAATAATATGCACAGAGTAGGTACTAATTTATATTAAATTGAATGATTCAGTTGAAGAACGGACAATTAATACAAGGTAGAAGGATAACCACTTCGGTTCCGCGTGTCCGAGATCGTTTCTCGGCTGCGCTGCGCGAGGATTAAAATGGCACCATTCCGATAAGTATTTAATGTTGTCGAGCACTATTTAATGGTAAACCCAAACCGGTTCAGTGTGACTTCTTATTAACAGTACTTATGTATAGGTAATCAAGCAAAATAATGGTGCTAGTTAGTCATATTAATTTATTAGCTGCTGCCCGCGACTTGGTACGCATAGAGATGCAATTTATAGCCTATGTGCTTATACTTATATATATATTATATTAAGTGAAACGTACACGTTTATAATATTATTAGGATTAAGATTACCTACTTAGGTACCTATGTACCTACCTAATTCGGTTTCCTGGAAATCGCTCTAACGATTTAGATGAAATTGTGTATACAGACAAATTTTAGCATTTAAGTTTATCTGGACACCTTTTGTCTCAAAGAGGACAAGAAGTCGATGCCTAGGTTCTTACAGAAGGGAAGGAAGGGAAGGAAGGGAAGGAAGGGAAGGAAGGGAAGGAAGGGAAGGAAGGGAAGGAAGGGAAGGAAGGGAAGGAATAAATTAAATATCTGATTTAAGAAATGAAATAATGCTCCTCCAATTACCCAGCTTATTACGTTTTTTAATTATAATATAAACAAGCTTTTGCCCGCGGTTTCGCCCGCGTACTAAGCTAAATTTTGAATCGTCTACAAAAATGGAGGTTCTCAGTTTTATCCGTATGTTTGTATGTACAATAAGGGAAATTGAAACTCGTACGTTTTTCGTTCTTGTCACAATGACAATAAGCTTTTTTTAATTATCTAAACCGGTTAAAAGATTTAGATGTGGTTTTCGGAAAGAGATTTCGGTATACGACGTTTTGGATTGAAGTGCAATTTGGCACAAATACTTTCAAGAATTTTCATGTCCACAACATTACATTTCAAAACTGATGGCAACATTATGATTAACATCCCAAAAAACTATAAAAACGACACCCATATTAAGTCTGAATAGACATTTCAACCCCAATGCACCAAGATCGCATCCCAACATATGAGGTGGTACCTATTTCACGTCCGCCACGTTCTATTTTAAAATCATTGTTGTTGTCGCAATCAGCTATCCGATAAACATAGAAACAATACCCATGTGGATTTTCAGACATTGTCATCACCCTTTTAGAGGTTGAATTCTCAATAAACGTAAAACGCTTGCTTACTCATTTCTCGTAAGGAATAGGGTAAGTCCGGGTTCGATGGCCATAGTTTTTTCCAAGACCAATTATGCTGAAACTATGAACATTAGAATTTTGATTTTAGTTGAAAATTAAACTTTGATTATCTATCTAACGTAAACAAAACCACAAACATTGTTAAAACTAAGCGAACATGGTCAAACAATATTTTGAAATCAAATTAGGGTTGGCCATCTCTCCCGGATATATCCGGGAAAGATGGCCATAACATTGAATATGAGTAGATTTCAAATTTTTTACTATTTTTGTGCACATTTCACTCCTTCTTTTAAATAAAATAAACATTTTTTTTAATTCGGTTCAATTTTAATGAACTCACAGTATATATTTCTACATAATAGTCAATTCTTCATTGTTCTGGATTTATAGTAATGTATTTGTCATCTCTCGCATATTATTATTACTACTGTTATGATTTTAATTAATAACATCAATTTCTTCTTTTTTAGTATCTGAGATCCCAGTTCATGGCTTTCCAGTACTAAATAACTGCGTATGGCCATCTCTCCCGATGCAACCGGTTCATTGTATCAACGAATAGAAAAAAAAGTACTGCGCCCTTTCAAGCTATTTTAAATTTAATACGTACGAAAACCTCAGTACTTTCTAAAATAATCATTATTACTGGGCCAGTTAAAAAATAAATAAAGTTTCGTTATATATCGGCAATCTCTTTATAAATTTTCAAGTAGCGTATTTTAAATAAAGTTATTTTTCATGAGATTTTTTCTTTGACCTTCTTGTTTTTCCACTTTTATCAAGTGTTATCTTCTCAACGAATAAAGTTTACGTGAAATAAGTGACATTAACATCCTATAACTTGGAAAAATTTCGACTGGCCATCTTAAACTTATGGCATAGATATGGGGTAGATGCCCCGGAATTACCCTACTCCTGTGAAGTTTCGAGTAAAATAGTCTAACTGATCTTATTTCCCCAAACAAGCTTAGGACCCCCATTTCATCCATTTTGAAAAATCCTGTCTTGTATTTTTCATTTTATTTCAATGGTTATTTCATTTTGAATCTGTTAATTGTATTTTAGATGCTATTATTAGTGTATACCTATTTTAATGTGTATGTGTTTTGGCTCAGTGCTGTAAACATAGTTATGTTTGACATAAATAAAATAAATTGTAGATTTTAGTAAGTTAATTGTAACACGGGTCGCAAGATACACAAGATGTGATATTTATAAGTTTATAACAATAATTTGGTACGAACAAAAGTGACATAGGCGGGTTGGTAAGTGACACCCGACACGGCCCGCAGGGAAGCACCGTTTGCTTGCATGTATGTGTTGCTTCCTCACAATTTACGCAATCTAGATCTGCAGACCATTTAGCCTTGCGACGTGGCTAGGTGCCTACTGCAATACTTTCATATTTCTCATGATTTCTCGTGATTTTGGCATGGCTAGCATAATTTGAAATTAAGAAAGTACGTCAAAAATGTACCTCCCAATATGTTGAGAAATGGAACCACAAAGTTGTCACACAAAACTTTAACCTCGCTCTGTTCGTCCGGCGGCGGCGGCCATTAACCCCCTGTTGATATAAAAATGCAACGAGTAATCTTATTCCTTATTGACATTACTTACCTTAACGTCACAAATTTAACCAGATCACCATGTAACTTTTATTTCAATAATCAATTTATGTACAATTGATTGACAATCAAATGAAACTATACTCACAATTTAAAAAAATCATCTTTTTTATTTGAATATCAAACTAAGTAGCGGCTTACACAAGACACTTATGATCCAAATTTCATCAATATTGGCCGGGTGCAGGGGACGGAACGGGTACGGAAAGCGAAAACGATCGCAGCGCTTGATGTGGCCATAATTGGTAACTTTTCCGGGTCTGTTTCTATGAAGTTTCTATCAGTTAGTATTCTTACGTTTTCTGCTATAAAATAATAAACTGAAATAAAATGGGTCACGATAGCTGTTGTGTGGTAAACTGCAATAATACAGGACGAAACAGTAATTGTAAATTTTATCGCTTTCTTACACCGAGTTGGAAACAAGACCAGAAAATGAAATGGATAGTTGCTGTTAGAAGAATAAAGTAAGTGTATTAAACTGAAACCTTGGTTAAATATTTTTATCTATTTAGTGCAATAATAATATTATGATAGAATAATTATAATGTTTCGAAAATATAAAACGTAGAATAAGTTATAATTTGTAATTTTTTATTGTTTTAGTACTAATGGATCTAAGTAAAGCTTCCCTTTACTCGCGGTTTGAGGCTGAAACCTTATGTTGTGCCCGATGCTTTGGTAATCAGTTTTGATAATAGTAGTCATTTTTCAAGTATCTGGAATAAAAGATTATTTTTATCCTTTAATTTGCAAGGAAACAACACAGAAGTAAATTGACATAATAATACTAAACACACGTATAATAGTTACTTATTTCAATCAACCTAAAAACCTAATGTTTTTCATATTAAAAACAAACAGATATTGCACTTGTGAGGTGCTCTACGATCAATATTTTAAATTATTTAGCTATATTTTGTTGCGTCCATTATTTTACACTTTTGACAAAGCCAGTAAAGTTGCGAACGCTAGGCGGCGCTGACGTCGTGCACCCGGCCAATACATCTTATAGTTTTTGAGTAAAATGCCTGTGACATACGGACCGACGGACGGACGGACTGACACGACGAAACTATAAGGGCTCCGTTTTTGCCATTTTGGCTACGGAACCCTAAAAACTCGTGAAACACAAAATTGATCGGTTTTTGTTTTCTCATACTTTATTTAATAGCATACAAGTAAAATTATGCTACATATATAAGTATACGCCGTGAAATGTTAAGCACACTTACAACCTACGGAACATGCGATAGGGTACAATTGGGATGGATCGACCATCTGATCAAGAACGTGGGAAACTGTTGTGTATTAGGGCAGCGAGTGCTAGTTGTTTTGAAGTTCACTGTGACAAAGCGCTGTAACTGCAACGAGTGTAGTTATTAATCGACTAAAATTATGAAAATATTTTTTTAGGGTTCCGTAGCCAAAATGACAAAAACGGAACCCTTATAGTTTCGTCATGTCCGTCCGTCCGTATGTTACAGGCATTGTACTCAGAAGCTATAAGGCATACGCCCTGATGAAATTTGGAGTAGATATAGGTGTCTTGTGTAAGCCGCTACTTAGTTTGATAGTTAAATAAAAAATATAAACATTACTAGAGGGGGCACTCCATACATTTAAACGCAAGTGAAAAAAAAAAATAGCAAATATTAATGTGTGGCACATCATTCGACAGATCTTCTAAAAACATTTTGATGTTTCATAAGAATTTTTTTTATTTAGTGAATATTTTCGGAAATATTTACTCCAAAAGTAGTTAAAATTGTGTCCCCCGCCCTATTTTCTAAACGATATGTTCCAAAAATATGAAAAAAAATATATAAAGCTTAATAAATACTTCCAACGAAAAATGTTTTCAACATGATCGGACATACTGTTTTTAAGTTATTGCCAAAAAACTGCGCTTCTCAGCAAAAGGACGTAAGTGCTGGGGAGATACGCTCTTTTGTTAGTGTTTTTTTGTGAATCTTATTTTGTTTCATCGGTAGTGCATTTTTTTTATAAACGGCTGCGGAGCCCTACATTGAGCATGGTCCGACATGATTCTGGCCGTTTTTTTTTTAAATTTACTATCGGATTTTAGGATAAATACTTCTAATTAATTCAGAATAATTGAATTCAGTTGGTATGTCTGAGGCTTTAAGTGGGTAGTGTTACACATCATAGATGGGTATAGTATATTTATCTATTTCACGTCGTATTTACATCAATTACTTATGTTATTTGTATGATGTGCAAAGGGTATTTAAAAATATTATTTGATAATACATATAAAGTGAATGTAATAATGTTTGTCTATAAAACTTAATAAATATCTGTGAAAGGTGTCTTAAAATTAGAACTCGTTTGGAACAGAAATTAATTATGTAATCAGCTATTGCGCTACCTGCGTGAACTTCGCAATATTTAGCCATTTTGATATGTATATGCCTGCTATTCCTCGAAGGTTAACTTTAATATTTACCTCTAGAAGCAGGTTCACCGGCTTTGACGATTATTTCGCGACAAAATGGTAGTGACTTAATTTAGCCGGTTGTTGACTGCTTTCGTAAAACATTCATTTTAGTTGTTGTGTCACGTTCTAATACGTAGTTTGACACATATATATTACTAGCTTGTGCCCGCGACTTCTTCCGCCTTAAATACGTTTATCGCGGATAAGGGTATTATTCCGAGATAAAAAGTAGCCTATGTCCTTCCCCGGGACTCAAACTATCTCCATACCAACTTTCATCCAAATCGGTTCAGCCGTTTAAGCGTGAAGAGGTAACAAACAGACAGACAGACAGACAGACAGATAGACAGACAGACAGACAGACAGATAGACAGACAGACAGACAGACACACTTTCGCATTTATAATATTAGTATGGATGATTATGAGTGCGGGAGTGACGGAAGCTTCATCATCTATACACCGTGTTTTTTTATTTCCGTTAAATTCGACACGTTACTCGGTACATTAACAGAAGCTACCTGGTATATTGCTTTTTGTTAAATTGGAAAAAAATATATATTTTTTGTTTTCATACATAATAAATCAATATTGCAGTGTAAAAGTTAGTCAAGTATGACAAAGTAAAAATTTCATCCATGACAGCACATGCCAACACATAGTTCAGTGGTAGATAGTTTGCTTATGGAGTGTGGGGTCCTAGGTTCAAATCCCAATAACTTACTTATTCGATTTTTCTTTTTTCTTTGTTTTTTTTTTTACTTTTTTCTATCTCTGATAGATTAGTGGAGAGTGAGATTATTTGAAAGTAATTTCAAATAATTTCCTATTCCTGTAAAAGTAACTTGAAGTTGACATTAAAGTTTCCAAAACATTCGGGTGCTGTCGGGGATGCCGAGATAACACAATGGCCAGTAACAGAGCTAGCGACCGTAACCTAGCGATGATTGTTATGACATGACTATGGCAACACGTCCTTGATTGAACATTTCTGACATTCGGGTGTTGTCGGGGATGCCGAAATAACACAACGACCAATAACAGAGCTAGCGACCGTAACCTAGTGATGATTGTTATGACATGACTATGGCAACGTCCTCGATTGGAATTTAATTGGTCGTTTCACACAACAGACAGTTCCGGAAAAGGCGGAACCAATCCGGACAGACGTCGTCTTTCGGCTATACTCGTTCATACAAAAGAAAGCACAAAGTGGTATTAAAAAAAACTTCCGAATGAACATTCTTTGGCCTGGTTAGGTTCATTAGGTACCTTGCGTCCCGCACAGCACAAATAGAATCACATCCCCCAGCATTAGAAACGAACTGTTACCAGAAATATTCGGCAAACTTATTTTATGCTTATATATATTTTATGCATGATCATGATTCGGAGGGTGCGCCAAAGTTCACATAATTTTTCAACCCCTATTATTGGAACTCCGGAAATGTTACACATACCATTTTTCGTCATAATAGTTACTATTAATACTTAGTCACTATTACTACCGATCATAACTCCGAATCATTTAAAACCATAATGTCAGCTAACGTAAATATCACTAATACTACTTTTTATTATTATAACTGTTTTTGATCCTATTTTACACTGTCGTACATTTTTAAGCAGACTGGTTTGTACTCATAAATTCCACTATCATATATTTTTTAACTACTTTGCTTTTTCAATATTTACCAATACTATACTAGGCGTTATTATTAGCGTGAAGTAAGAAACATTATCTATTTCACCTTAAGGCAGGTCCGACTTGGGTTAGGTTAGGTAGGTACGACAACGAGCGAAGCGAGGAGAAATGTTACATTGAACTGTTAACCTAACGAGCGAGCGAAGCGAGCGAGCTACGGAGGTCTATATCGAGTTTTTGAACTGGCTACAAATCGGTACTAGAAGAAAAATTCGGAGGGTCGGTTTTATGTGAATTAATATGGAACCTGATTCGGACCATCGAAATTATGAATAAATAATATTAGGTTAGGGTTAGGTTGCATAGGTAAGCTGTAGGCGTTTATACATACTATACGAGCATTATGCTTTTTGATGTTAGATTAATTGAATAATATATGCTTTAAGCCTTAGGTATTGGAACGTTATACCTACTCTTTAATCGTTATATAAATTAGCATTAGGTATATCTTAATAACGTTATTCTTTACGAAAGTAGATATTTTCAAATTAAATCTTTCGCTCATTATATCCAGTAAACATTATATTAAACAAGCTTATATAAAGTGAGCGTATATATTATAGTATTATATAATAAGTTCTTATGTCTCGTATTACATACCCAAAAAAATACGATGTGAAAAAGTGCACCAGCAAAAGAGCGTATCTTTGTCAGGTCCTTTTACTAAGAAGCGCAGTTTTTCGCCAATAACTCAAAAACTGTATATCCGAACATGTTGAAAATAATTTTTGTCAAAGAATTTTATCAGGCATTATTAGGTAGGTATCTTTGTACTTTCTTCATACTTTTCGGACATACGGTTTTATTAAAATGTTGTAAAAACTAAATCTCTGTACAATGAAAATATTTAAAAAAACTGTAACGGACTATTTGGAGGTCACTGAATAGAAAAAAATCTTTGGATTTTTTTGTATGCCTGTATGTGTCGTTGTGGCTTCACCCCGCCAAATCAGCTAAACGGATTTCAACTATTTTTGGTATACGTGTTAGCTAGGTATCTCCAGATGGTTTTAGGATACTTTTTACCCGACTTTTTCTCCTCCGCGAACAAAGTTGCGGGCACCTTCTAGTTTCCTATAACATTCACTAAATATATTTTTTGTCAAAGTGTTTTTAGAAGAACTGTCGAAATATGTGCCACATGTTAATCTATGTTGATAAAAAAAAATCAGCTTCGGTTACATGTATGGAATGCAGTGCCCCCATTAAAATATTTATTTTTATTATTCATTTACCAAACTAAGTAGCGGCTTGTACAAGAAAACTGTAAATTTCATCAATATACATCTTACAAGATATGGAGATGTTTTTGAATAAAATGGCTGTGACTAAGAAGAAAAAACTATAAGAGTTTCGCTTTTGCCAATTTAGCTACGGAACCCTAAAAATGCAAAATTTTAGCCATCACAAGAGAAGTATTTGCCACATGGCTTTGTGTGAATGGAATACATAAGTTGGTCTATCGTGGCTGCTTAGTGCCGTGTAGTGAGTAGCCCAAGTACCTACCCGCTGAACCACGCGAGACCGGTCGGAGTCACGCAGCGATAGCGGTCATGTGCGTGGAAAATACCCGCGCTTTCCTCGACTCGCTCCTTAGCCATTACGAGTAGTATATGGTTCGAAGCTCTGGACGAGGAAAATTTGTTAATGTTAAAAAACTTGTTGATGTGAAACAATTAAGTAACGTACACTATGTATAAGAAAACAAAACGGATATAAGTAACGTAATCTTCTTTAAGTATACAGGTGTGTGTAACATTAGCGTAATATTTAAAGGAAACACGTTCAACTAATATCTAAACCATATATATAATCTACAGATAACTACGCCAGTTAAACAGTATTGTAAATCAGTATAAGAAAAATATCACTAACCTCAAGAAAAGAACAAGACCCAACAACTTACGAAATTTGTTAAATATGCCAACATTCGATATACCAAAAAGGACCAACGAATAAGGTCAGAGAACTTGGATGTGTATTCTCCCGAGTATATTAAAGAAATTTCCAAGTGAGTTAATAAAAGATCTTGAAAATAAAACCAGTGTCCAAACAAGGTGCATTCTTAAGAAATATATATTAAAGAACAGGACAATGTTATTGACAAAGTATGACATGTAAGTATGTATGTTATTGACAAAGTATTTACCAATTATATACCATGTTGCCTGAAATAAAGATATTGAAAACGAAAACGTTACTTTGAACATTTTACTCGAACTGAATGTCTGATCGAGATGCTTAATAAACTTATTCCGAAAATAGAACCTATTCTTTACGAAGTAAAAATATTGATGATTAAGCTACACGTAATCATCCCAATTTTTTCTTATCATTTCCAGTTTCTAGACATATCTTTTTCATCTTCGCCTGCGGGCTTAATGAGAATGGAAAAGCATTCGTCAGTCTCGCACTCACGTTCTTGTCGGAAACTGAAGGGGGCTTAGTTGTCTATCTACGAGTATCAGCGATAACCGAGATCTTCTCCGTAGTACACCAATAAATAATAAATATAATATATATAAACAATATAATAATAGAATTAACTTTGAAGTAGTTCGCCCAGTGGTCACATTTTTAAATACGACGTGTTACGCAAGTTCGAGTTTGTAGGTACCCTACCGCGAAAACGTCGGAACATGACACGCTTCGGCCAAAATTCTTCCTTGTTTTGATATAGGCCCTGGTGTCTCTTGCAAACGATTTATGGTGTAATGTTCAGGAGACACCGTTTTGGCTGACTAAACCGATACCAGAGTGACATGTTCTACCGTAGGCCCGACAAGAGAAATTTGTGACAGATGGTACGGAGGCCTAAACTTACGGCTTATGGTAACTCCATTCCGGAGTCATTAATTTTAAATTTTTCCTTTTCCTAGATACAAGGGCTGATTAATAAGTATCTTCAATGAAGAGCAGAAAGCAGAGGTATTTGAATGACACGAATTTATTCTTCTAAATATTTTCCTGCTATCTAGTTCAATACACTAAGACCATCGCTTCTCCAGTGCGTTATTCCGTTTTAGTAGCTTCTGTCAAATCAATGCCCTCAAAATGGCCATTAACGGCGTCAATGACTTCGATGCTCGTCGAAACTTTTTTTCCTCATAACCACATTTTCAAATTCGGGGACAGATGGAAATCGCAGGGAGCGAAATCAAGCGAATGTGGCGGTCATTCGAAACGTAATTCTTGAATTTTTGCCATCGCATCCTTTGCCGTGTGAACCGGTGCGTTATCATGGTGGAACAATTTTTGTTTCCTAGCCAAGTGGAGTATTCTGTTTCGGTTGCTATTTCTTTGCCAATGAACAACGTCGTATTCGCCTTCTTTGGTGCGGGTTAGCCACTTTTTGTCCATTGCTTGGACTGCTCTTTAGTTTACGATGTGTAATGTAATGATGGATCCAAGTTTCATGAAACCTACGAAGAAATTCTTTGAATTTCCGACTAAAGTTCTGCAAACACTCCTTTGAAACATTGATTCTTTGCTATAACAAATGCTCATTCATGCAGTATGTTAAAAAAGCGTTCTGACGAGATATTTACAATTTCTACTATCACTGTAAACATTAGTCGACGGTTGTACTTAGAGGTACAATATTTTGTGTTTTAGTGACTGTTTCTGCTAGTCATCTCATTTGGTCTTCCGCTAGGTACGGGAAGCGTCAGTACAGCTCTGTCGTCCTCGTTTGAAATCCGTTACCAAAGTGTGAATAGTGTTAAAAGAAGGTGAAGAATCCCTAATTAGACGATCTAACTTAGTTTCAATTTGAGTGGCCGTTTTTCCTTTCAAATAACAAAACTTTTATATACCTAATACTACTGTCTCACTTCAAACATGAATATTTTTTTAAATTTACCATACTCGTAGTTATATTAAAACCATAAAATATTGCAAATGACGTTTTTGGTAAAACAAATAGATTTCTTTTTTTTTATTGTGGTTTCGGATTCTTTCCAACCAGCCCTCGTAGGGTGCAATCGAATGCTTAGAGGCCCATCTCCCCTTTTGTGTAGGTCTAATATATTATCCTACCACAAGTATATAGATGAATGGTAAGTATACGAGAATGACCGACGAAGTGCCGGGCCGTAATATCGCCCATAGCACGCACAGGCGGTTGCCACGGTCAATAGGTTAACCATATTATTTGGATATGCGCAAAAACGTCAGTCTTGATATACTACGACGAGATTATTGGCAAGTCTGAGATGCCGGAATTAGCTCCGCTTAGAATTCATTTAAACTTGAATAGGAAAATTTCTGGGGGAAGTGTGCCAAGCGACTCGCTGGCGCGTCGGCGCCGGCTGCGGCGGAACTGCGGCGGCGTCCTAACGCCAACCATTGCGCGTTTTAATGATGTTCTTTTCTATTATTTGTACAAATTTATATTTTACCATGCTCGAAAAACATCTTATAAAAGATATGCGAAGTAAAGCTAAACTAAAGTGCATTTTTAGTCCTCAGGGAAATAATATATATAAACTCCCATAGTATGCGTAGTCGGAATGCGTGCCGTTCGAATTAGCAAGATTAGGACCGTATAACGAACTAGATGACCTCATGCTAAATATGTTTTGCTATCATTTTGATTCCATTTATCATAAAGAAAATGTAAAAAGTAAAACGATTAACGTGAGACAAAATACCTATTATGTTATGACTCCTCATACTTATACGATTACGGCGGCATGACGCTTGCATAAATTATCACTTCATGTTATAATTACTTTAGCATCTTGACAAACAGTTTACTAACCGATGTTGTTACATATTTTCTTTTTTATATGTTTTGTTTTGTAGCCGCTTTACAAACAGGATTTTGCTAGGCATTAAATGTAATCTAATGCATGATGTATTGTGTACGTGTGTCCTGTATAGACACAAATGTAATTAGAATTATTAATTAACAATTAGAGCTTATAATAGAAATATATAATGCGCTGTTTTTTACTTCCTTCTAGAGTATTCGTTGCAGAATAAGTATATTTTATTATTATTGATCTGAAACTTTACGGAAAATTTCGATCTTAAAACACAGTTACCAATGAAGGCTATTTTTTTAAGGTACTTAATAATATAATGTCTACAGCGACATGTCCGTATCTCTGATCATTACAATGTTGAAAGAGACTTTTTGCTGTTTACTCAAGTAGATTGACATTTAATCGCCCCCTACCAGTACCAGGCAAGTAGGTATGCTTACCAGTCACGTTTATTATTTTAGTTTTTATGCTCAAAAGAGAAAAAAAAAACATTACATCTAAATCGCGTGCCCGTTTAATTATTACAACCGACTTAGAGTAGGTACACTAACCATCGTAGGGCATTAACTTCTAAAATGTGCGCATTTTGGGTAATGTAATGGGCTTCTAGCAATACTACACCAGACCAATCAAACTTATTTGACCAGCAGGAAGACATCATAGCAGACCCCTAATAATCGTTTCGTTAGGTCCTAAATCGTGACTAGACTGATACAATATTATACGGTTTACCGCATTGTACATGCCTATCCAATTGTACTTATCTACCGACGATATACCGTTATGCCAATGCTATATTTACACGAAAAGAAAATTGTGATGATGTCCTACTGTATTATTTTAGTGCGTTTGCTCATACCTACTTATAGCTTCTATAACTAAATACTAGTGTATTCTTGTTTGCATCTAAACTTTAATAATTAGACTCATCTTGTCATTCTAGAGCGTTTAATAAATGTATCTCAATTTCTTAATGGGATATTGTTGTTTAGCTGAATTACTAAATTGAGATAACCCTTAAATGAAAGTTCCAGCTCACACTAATGTGACAAAATTAAATAAATCCGCGTAGGTAAATAATTGATGTGATTTTCAAATTAGGTACAGGACTTCGTAGCGGTGTTCTGATAAACCTCCCAAAAGTACTCGGGTGTTATAAGTTTTCGAGATAGAGGAAGTAAGCCAATATCTGAAAAAGTGTCAGATTTTAGAAGGCTTATCAAAACACCAAATTATTACAAAGAAGCCCTATATCGATACTCAACTGACTCATATATTAATATTATGAAATTATAAAACCTGTGAAGCTTAAAAACGTTCAAGCAGTGGCTGGGTTAAACCTAAATAATAATAATAAATATCAGGGTCAATCTAATCGACCTAGTCCCAAACTAAGCAAAAGCTATGGGTACTAGGCGACGATATAAACGTAGGTTCTAGAGTGAACTTTATAATTTTAATTCATTTAATTACCTTTATAAATATACTTAGTATTTATAATGAAGTCGTCATTAGAATTCAGCTGTGCATTGCGCAAGCGGCCTTGTTGACTTGACGGGAAATAAAGGCCACGGCGGTTCCAATGACATACAACGTATCTATATATACACATTTAGTATACATTAAACATTACCCACCATTTAATTGCTTCAATATCTGTTTAATTTATCTTATCACAAAAAGAACGAAAGTTGAGCCAAATCCTGCATACAGGACAAGTTGGTACTAGTAATTACCGCTACGTTCAAAATGACAAAATACCATTTATTTAAATTTTAAGGTATTATTTTACTTGTCCCACATAATGTTCTTGCCCGATATGTTCTTCATTTTAAGAAAAAAATAGAGAAAGAGCAGCACATGGTATGAAGCTACTTTTCTTCTACGTGTAACGCTTACAGCACCAGGAGCACATAATAACCGCCAGGTGCCGCTCACTGACGTTCGTCTCGGCGCCCAAAACACACTCATTTATTTTATGTAACAAATTAAAGTGGAAGCTTACCGGAGAAGGCTGACTCGACCGATGCTGTGTTTGTGGTGCCAGGAGTACATTATAGCGCGAAGCTAGACACCTAAAGAAAAATATTTAGGAATTAGACAACTCTTTCCGTTCCTGGAAGTAGAAGTCGTCTGATCACCTCCTACAGCACCTGGAGCACATGACAGTCATGTCAGGAGCCACTCACCGCTTGCTCTCGGCTTGGGTGTAAAGAAAGATACTCCCACTGACGTTTCATTTCAAACGTGTTGATTATAGACTTAGTTTTTCCTTCTAAGATTATTTAAATAGGTTTCATATTTTAAAAAGAATCGTCCATCTGAGCAAAGCACGGTCGTCAAAGTTGTGTGATTAACACGAGTAACGTAAACGTGGTGCAGACGTTGTGTTGCACCGGAGACTTCCGCTTCGTCCTCAGCATGCTATAAACTTTTAAGATAGTTTGAATGCATGTGAAATCGGAGCTAAATACCAATCGTGCAAAACCCTAAAAGCACACAGAGCGTCCGCAAGGTGGGTGCGCCCGCGCTTGTCCCAAACCAGTCGTCGGAAAATTGTTTTCGTAATTCCGGACCGGTCAAATTAGGTTGTTGCAATTACGAGCGCACGGCGAAGGCGCAGGGAACCCGGCCGGCCGCGTATATCCATGCACCTGGGGCTAATAGCGCCGTAGAGGGTTTACGCTCGAAAAGCGAGATTTCGGCATTTTACCATATTATCGAATGTGTTTTCTTGGAAACTATGACGTTTTGTGAAAACAATATTCATATTTATACAAATAACAACTTATTGGCTAACGTTTCAATTGACGACATTATGAAATTATTCGTTTATTAATGGAAATCAGGGCACTTTTCTCACGTACGTTTTTGAAATCTCACAAAACATGTTGTTTTTGTGATAGCTTTTATCATAAACTAGGTAAAATGATACCATTCAATCTACATCATTTGAATTGTCATAATATGATTTAATGTTTTTACAGACGAAATTAACAAATTCGATGTTTTGTTTAACTAAACTGACCCAGGAAAACAACGTAGTTTGCGCTAAGTTCATTGCAGCTTTACTACATTATTCGCAAGGGAAAACATATATAAATTAATTATAATGAGAAGACAACTTATCCTTTACCATACAAAATCAAAAATACGAGGGCTGCTATTTATATATCCGGAAACCGGGATTACAATCTTCTTAAATAGCATATTTGACCACCATGGTAAAATTTGAACTTTTTTAAGTATATAAGGTATATTTTTTCTTCCTTATTAACGCTCGTGTTTTGTTTTTGACGGGTTTTAAATGTCATCTCGCAGCAAGAATGGAACTCACTCGTGAAAATATTCGTGCTATGATTTATTATGATTTTCGGCGTGGTTTAACGCAACAACAGTGCATAGATCAACTAACTTCAACTTTTGGTGATGAAGCCCCATCTAAAACTACTGTGTATCACTGGTTTAGTGAGTTCAATCGTGGACGTAGTATGCTTACGGACGAAGTTAAGGCAGGTCGCCCGAAATCGGTCGTTGTACAACAAAATATCGAGGCTGTGCGAAAACTTATAATGGACGACCGACATGTTACGTACCGCGAGATAGAGGCGACTCTGGGTATTTCTATGACCAGCATTAATAGCATATTACATAATTATTTGGCTGTAAAAAAAATTTGTTCGCGTTGGATACCCCACAACTTAACAAATGAGCAAAAACATGCTCGCGTCGAATGGTGCAATAAAATGTTAAAAAAATATAACCGTGGTGACTCAAAAGCCGTTTATAACATCTATACAGGTGACGAATCCTGGATCTATGCATACGATCCCGAAACGAAGCAACAATCAACGGTATGGGTGTTTCAAAATGAGCCGAACCCTACGAAAGTTACTCGTGCAAAAAGTACATTGAAACAAATGGTGGCCTGCTTCTTCGGTATTAATGGCCATGTAGCTACAGTGCCACTAGAAAACCGTAGAACGGTTAATTCAGAGTGGTACACGACCATTTGCTTACCGGAAGTATTTGAACAAATTCGTAAAACTAACCAGCGACGAAGAATCATTCTTCATCATGACAATGCCAGCTGTCATACGTCACGCGAAACAACTCTATTTTTGGAGGGTCAAAATGTGGAATTAACGGGTCATCCGCCGTACAGCCCTGACTTGGCACCCAACGATTTTTATTTATTTCCAAATATAAAGAATAAATTACGCGGTCAACGATTTTCGACCGCTGAAGATGCTGTCGACGCATTCAAACAACACGTTATGGAGGTACCTCAGGCGGAGTGGCAGAAGTGCTTTAAAAATTGGTTCACGCGAATGCAAAAGTGCATAGATCATCAAGGGGAATACTTTGAAAAACAATAAAACTATTTTCAGCCGTGTACGTTTGTTTGTTTTTTTGTTTCCGGATATATAAGTAGCAACCCTCGTAGTAGCAAATAATGATAACAAATATTTGATAAGAATTTTTTTAAAACTGCCTTATAATGCGTCGCGTTGCCGCCAACGCGTCAGTCGTGGCCGGAGCCTTTTAGAGTGAGGACGTATCGCTCTGCTGCGCAACCAAAAATATTACGAGTCTCAATTGGAAGAAAGGGACGGAGTGAATTAGAAGAGTGGAAAAGATCTTCGGAGTTGTGTGAAAACCGATCTTGATCCTTGGGTTAATGTTATTATTTTATATGCATTTAGAAAATAATGGATGTATTTAACAGATTATAGATTTATAGTAGAACCACCGGATTTTGGCTCAAATCTTTTGTCTCATGAACCCTTTTAGTGTAGGTGGTAACCAGGACCTGATGATGCACCTAGAAGGTGGTGACTGGAACTATGTAACGGCTTACAGTAGTATCACCGTGTTTGGGCTCAAATGCTTTGTCTTAATGAGCCCTTTTAGTTGAAGTGGTAACCAAGACCTGATCATGCACCTATAAGGTGGTAACGCCACCACCGCCCAGCGTCAAACTATGTTGAGACCAGAGAAACTGTGTGTTATCTCGCTCCGACATTTTTTTTAACCTATGAAAGCTATACCATAATGCGACATAACTATTTGTAGGTTTATATAACAATTAGTGCGAAATTTTAAGCCGGGCTTTCCCAATGAAATAGCACACAGATGCCGTTGTTGACAATCCGGGTGATACGTACCAATTTATATTTAGTTTAGTAGATTAGTTGTAGCGGAAGTATTGTTTTGTTTATCGTGATTGTGAATTTTGAAATATTAATAGAGATTTAACATTTATTACAATTAATTATAGTGCAAATCTGTACCGTTTTAACTAATAAATTAAAAAAGTATTAATGGTGTTGTAATTTTCCTTCGAACAACTGAAGTGTTTAATTTTTAATTCAAAATACTGGTGCCATTAAAATTCTTCAAATGTACGTAAACTCTTAAAAACACAAGGATAGTGAGTTTTTTTTTATAATTTTGGTTAACAAGGAATATCTATCTCGACAATTATCTGACAAATGACATTAAATATGTATGTTGAATAATTACAAAATCATATATCTCGGCTTGCCCTTGTCTACAATAATAGGCACCCCACTCTCTAATATGTCCATAAAAAAAGGAATATATATTTTTTTAACAAACATCCATCAACTACTCGTCAGAATGATTCTAACGAGCCCTAACACGGCGGGTTTATCATGTTTAATGGGAGTTCTTATAGACACCTTCCGTCTCCACCATCAGACCAGCTTGATAGCACCAAAATATTGCGTTGTCATCTAACTTTAGTAGATGTACAAAATTTCATTTCGATTGGATGCTGGACAATTGGTCAAATTTGACTTGCACGATTTGACACATACATACACACAAACCCACTAACAAATATACTAACTAACATGGCAAGTGAAATATAAGCTTGTGTAAATGGTATTGTAATATAAACCATATTAATCCAAGAACCTTAAGTAATTATTTATGCAAATGATTATTTTTACATCGCTTTGGCTTATTTAAGTATCAATATCGGTTGGTCGCGCTATACCTTGACGAGCTGCGGTTGCTTTACTCAGAATTTTAGTGTGCGCGCCAGAATGACGTAAGCACCCGATAAATACCGAAACTTGACGAGCGCTGTCTGGCGTAAACGCTCTTAAAGCCAAATTTTCACCAGAATATACAGTATGCATATATTATCACGGCATAATTGTGCTATGCTGTATTAGTAATGGAGATCAGATATTATGGATATCAGTTATTTTGGCGGTCATTGGCGACTATTTGACCAGCTTAAAATAGTTAGTGGAGAAATCCTGTATATATTTATACATACACGATTTTCTCACATTATCGGCTTTTTAAGTTATTTGTCCGTAATGCGACGTCGGAAACGACATGTAATCAATGCCTTAATAAATACAAGTCATATTTATCTAATGACTTTAAATGAGCAATGGTTTCTCGTATACGGCTTTAATGATTTGGATTAAATTAGGTACATACACGTAGTTATGCTTCCGAGTTTATCACCCACCGAGTATAGCTTGGTACACGATTAAGTCCCGTTTTGTTGCATAAAGAAGTGCTATAGTCGAACGTTAGCATGTGCGGTCATACGCGTCGTCTTTAGAAATATGTACCCAAGATTCGATTGCACAATGGATTTTTAAATGAATTTATATATCATACCTATATCATCAATTGATAATCTAGAGCTCTAGACTATCGGTCTTGCGGATTGCTAATCTTTCCTATGCAGTAAAAGGCTGATGAGCAGTAAAGACACCTGACCCGTTCAGTAGTATTTACCTATATTGGAAAAACAAACGCTGTGACGCTTTGACGGTTTAACTGTATTTAATGTTTTTTTCTTATCTTTAAAATCAGTGTTGTGGTCCCTTTAATCAAATTTGTCTACCTATATTATACCTAGCTTACAACTCTCCTGTCACTGTACAGAATTGACCCATTTGAATTGCACACTCTGTTTAAGTTATAGGGGACATAAAAACTGGCCATTAGACTAATTAACCTTGTATTTATAGGGAATATTTCATCGTCGATCCATTTGGTCACCAATCGAGAGCCTACCTGGTCGCCGGTTTTACGACCGATATGCTCCGTATAAATTTGGCAATTTTTTAGACTATGTCGGTTACAATGGTTCTGATGCGGATTTCATAATTTCACAGCGAAACTCCGAGCATAAAAACCCTCTCTATAGATGTTTGAGCGTTTGTAAGTTTACAAGGCCCTTTTGTAGGAGACCACGTCTCATCTCAGCTACATATTAAAGCATCGATTCATACCTATGTTGTACATTCAAAATGTGCTGTTCATAGAAACTGCGTAAGTTTATTACAAAACTATAATCATAGTGAACGAGGCAATAAATAACAAGTGAACCCGCTGTCGCTCATTATTCTCGACTGAATCCGGTTATATCTGGTTCGAGTCATCCGCGGCCTTAGGGCGCGTCCACGGCTCGCTCGCCGGCGCTGCGCCATCTGCACGGACCCGTCGTCTGCGCAGCCACTCACTAACCTACTAAAAGTCGGTATATGTATCAATTTTATGTAGGTACCCGAACGTATTACTAAAACCGTTTGCAATCAAAATACACGCGAATTGAGATCGGGCCCTAGTAGGCCCGATCTTAGTTCTTGCGAGGCCAAACCGTTATAGAAAAACCAAAAAACGCGCGCTTCCCTATTGACGGAAATACCTAGGTATCAACTCTTTCATTAATTTCACAAGGATATTTAAGCGGACTATTTGAGCAGAATGTGGTAATTTGCGAGTCACACAACCTCCGGTTCACGTACTGTGTAAGTTTATTTTTTTACTTGATGTGACAACACAGTTAAAAACATGTTGGCGGAAAATTCCTTTAAATAGTAACTCGGCCAGTGTAAACAAAACCGCAAACGTTTAAACGGAAGCTATGGGCGAGTGTGGAGCCGCGAGTACAATTAGTGCTTCAATCAGTGGCCTGAGGACATTACCGGCGGCGGCGCATCAATCGACGCTCTGTCTCGTGCATATCACAGCAATGCATACTTGTATATCTACTCGCATTTTATTCCGAAAGAGTCCTTTGTAATCGAATCGGCTAAACAGCGACATATATGAATTATTACGTTATTATCATCATTTCAATTATACATTTACATAGGCATGTCTTGGTCCAGATCGATAAATTAAATACCTACCGCTGCTGTAGGTGAGTTATTTCTTTACATCCTCGTGGCATGGGCCGTTAAAAAAATACCAAACTGCCACGGTCAAAGGTAGTTAATAAAACTACTACTTATAAAGTAAATGGAAATGAATGTGTTAGATATTTGTGAATCGTTGAATATGAGACATATCTATGTAAGTATAATAAGCGATTGCTCACGGGTTATACGCTCTGGACAGATAAATATAGGTAACATACAACCATTAAGCCTACATTTGCCACATAATAATAATAAAGCAGTGGACAGGTGTAACAAATGTTTGGCACAACAGTACACTCTTGACGGATTGACAAAGCCTTACTTAAAACATCGAGATCAGACACTTAGTTACATATTATGCTTTGACGCGGCTCCGTACGCGCTACAACGGAACACGATTTTTATCGCAATATATATTAGATAAATAGAACATTTATTGGAGAGGTGGACATGCTACGTTGGTCGTCACACGCGCTATTTACAGATCCGAGCGTGTAAGAGGAGAGCTGTCAAAAGTATTGACTTCCCAGGAAAAATAAGTAAAATGTCGTACTTACCTTACTTTCACCTAAAATATTTTTTTTACATATTACAACGGAGTACAAATATATAACAAGTGTTTAATCTGAGTGGCGTGCGGCGCTTTATCTATAAGTATATCTATATATCTATACTATTACTATAATAAAGTTGTAAAAATGAAATGTCTGTACATTGAAGATATTTTCAAAAAAATGATTGTTATGGACTATTTGGAGGTCACTAAAACGAAAAATATTTTTATTTTATTTTATGTATGTTTGTATGTGTTGTTGTGGCCTCATCACGCAAAATCGGCTAAACGGATTTCAACTATTTTTGTTACACGGGTAGCTGGGTATCTCCAGATGGTTAGGGGATACTTTTTACCCGACTACGCTGAAGAAAAAATGAAGGGTTATGACGAACAAAGTTACGGGCGCCTTCTATTTACACAATAAAACAATATCTGTAAACTGGCTACACAGAGTTCAATATTCATTCTACACTTTTCAACATACCCTTCGTTCAGAAGTAGGATTTTATTAATCTAAATATCCTTAATAGACTAGTTGCAATATTTTAATTAAAATTTTTAAAAAATTGTCTTTTTCGGACTTATTTCATTTCTAGGACAAATAAGAACTACACTAAAGATTCTCCGTGGACAGGAATTTGTAAGGAAACACCTTTTTTGATGACTGTATCTTTGCCGTAGCTCTTATAAACTCACAGTTTAAAGTTTCGCGCCAAAATGGACCTACTGTTCTGATGTTTACCTGTCTGACATTTCACTTAGTTGTCACTTTCACAGTTTTCCACTGATTACGATTTACGAGATTTTTTCTTGTAAAATTAGGTACAACAAACTGTTTGAAATGGACAACCCGTCATCATTAGGTAGTCATGACATAACGTGTGCAGTGCCTTCTACTTGATGGAGATAGTCGGCATTAATGCCACTGCCACTAATGCCGTGAAAATAAAAAGCCTTGTTGATAAATGTTTTATGCTATTGTGTCGATCTATGTCAACAAAGTTTCCAGATAAATTGTTTTTAACTGGACCTTCTGATCCAAAATTGGGAAAAGTGATTCCAAGATGCGAAGAGAGATGAATTATACTCCTAAGACTGTCATTCGATGCTGCGAAGAACACTTTGGCGTATAAGTCAAAAATATATTTATTATGCTTGTACGCTTGGATTAGATAATGCAAGCTTGTGCGCATAAGCAACATTAGTAGGAATCTTTTTACTTACTTACTTGGGTGAATCGTATTTCGATTTTTATCAAATATAACGGCTATAAGTTGTCTTAACAGAACATGCAGCCACTAGACGCTGATTGGTGGATGAAAATACGTTCCGTTTTACGTAACTTTAATTTAAAATGACTCTTAAAAATCTAAATTAACTAACATAAAACCGTTTCAGTGACTTTAGTTTTATTAATTGTTTCCCTCTCACGTTTATGAATATTAGGTATAGTTGCATCTTCTCTTCTCTATAACAACACAACCTCGCCCCACAGCAGGTTGTGTTGAGAGGTTGTCGCCGGCTCGGCTGAACTCGAGAACAAGTAAATTTACATACACGCGATAGTTTTCATTTGAATTTATGTAATTATGAACGGGGACGCTATAATAGGGTACATGCATGAATTTTTTATCGCTCTTCTTAACAAAATATGAAAATACCGTAAAAACTATTTCAAAAAGTGGAATCAAAATTAAAATCGGCCGAGAAATACGCATGATATAGGCATTTTAAACTGCTAATTAGACGGCGATTTGACAGAGAGGTCCGACTTGTACTGTTACGTCATAGTCTATGCCGGCCATATAAACTCCATATTAAATTCCGTTTTGCTAGAAAGGGATAGTATGAAATGTTTAATGGCGTATATCTTGGTTATTTTTATAGTTATTCGAAAAATTATTTTTGTCTACTGTTTGTTACATGAATAAGCTTTTAATAAAGCAAAAATAAAAAATCATGCATATTCCCTATTTAAAATATGTTGTAAAGTGATATTAACTACTTGTAGTTTTAGTTATAGGGACCGCCCTATATTTAACCAACAATAAAGGACAACATTTCAGTTTTTGAAAGTGACTACAATTGAAATCTCACTGATAGATTTGGACTCTCTGAACACTTAACATTACTTTTATAATTTTCGGATCACTAATTGTCGAAAGAATGGAATTATTAGCAAATAGTGATCTGTTAGGCGGTACAACGTTAATTCCTATGCTTTATTTCTTTTTGGTAATTATCAAAAAGTGTTAACGAGTCCTATTGACAGTTTGCATTCGAGTCATAACATAACTAGTGGCGGTTAATAATAACGACACGATAAAAACACTGTGTCTAGAAAAGTATAACGTGACTGGTCACAATGGAACGTTACAAAATAACGTAGGCTGCATGAGCAACAAGTGTGATAAAATAAAAAAATTAAATAAATAAGAACCGACTTCAAAATAAACTAAAAAACCCATAAATAATCTTTTATGCACGGTACGGATCACATTTGAATCACCTTTTGAAGTCGGTGTCAAACCATTCATTTATTACTATTAAGAACCGCGGCGGCGAGCCTTCAGTTATTATCTACCTACATATATATATTTAGTCATAGTAATTCGTATTTTTGATGAATAAAGAACTTTATTTACGTCTGGTTTGGCACCGACTTCAAAAGGTGATTCAAATGTGATCCGTGGTACCGTGCTTAAAAGATTATTTATGGCTTCTTAGTTTATTTTGAAGTCGGTTTTTTTTAATTTTATTTTTTATTTTTTGTTTTTTGTGATGGACTTTAGTAGTGATATAAAGTATTTTGTAGAGCCCAGAATGGGAAGATTGAGGAGGCACTTTGCACGCATCTCGAGTCTTTGGAAGTAAGAAATGTTAAAGTTTGTTAGTTCATTGTACCTTCCATCATCAGCTCAGCATGAAACGATGACAACCAGAGGAAAACAACTGATAACTTTAGAAAAATATATACAAAACATTGTTAGTGCCTATAATATTTGAGGCTTTCTCTCGATTGCCCTGGTATTCCATCATCTAATCCTGACTTTGTGATAAGGAGACTACTTCAGGGACACACTAAAAAGAATATGACTAACAGTCTTAACGTATCTACCTATAAGAATGATGATAATTTAAGAATTATACTACGACGTTACATCCTCGAGATTTGTAATACGTTTACTAAGTAGTACTCATTTTCCAATGTACTAGGCATCGCACAATATGTTTACAGCTAAAAATATAAAATAAAAAGCAACTAGACTGATATCCTTTCTCCCCACCCCTCACACCGTGTTCCCGCTTCTTGCCTGCAACCGTCATTCGTTTTTCTTGTGCGGGCATCGCAACATCGAAGTGCGTAGTGGTTTCTTGATTATTTATCATTATTATTTATTACGTGCGTTATTTTTTAACACAGTTCGCTAGAAAGTGTGCCTAAACATGGGCTAACGAAAACAGGGACAAAGACTTCCTTCTTACAAGGAAAATACGGTGTTTAGTGGTGCGCCTACGGTACCACGTATCGGATTCAATCGAGGAGGATACGTTTCCTTCTTATTAACGCGCAATAACTGATCAAACGATAAACCACTTTAAAGTTAGCACTTAGCGCTCGTAATTCAGCAACTGTTATGTTGAAATATTATTACAAGGTAACACTTCATTGCTACTTAAATTCATGCTCTTGTCTTTGCATTCTTTGACTATGGGAGTGTGTATTAATAATGTTGTTGTCATCTTACTCGTAATTTTGATAAAATATTGAAAACAAAATTAGACTTTTAATTAAGAGGGGAATCGTAAAAGTGTCATACTTACATATACACTGTTTAGATGTAATGTAACTATTGAAAACCTATTATAAGGTTACAGTTACACTTGTTTATCTCTTAACATATAGATTTTCAGATTCTATTCCTATGGTCGTAGATCAAAGACAGTTTTATTATTTTCTTTCTTCCAGTTAAAGTTGTTATCTGTATATAGCACCTCGGTTATACTTCATGATGCGGTCATGATTGATAACCCCCTAGTATTTTTTGCTTTTCAAGCGATTATATATGTTTCGGCCTTACCCCTGAGGGCTGTTATGTGTATATAGCAACTCGGCTATACTTCATGATGCGGTCATGATTGATAACCCCTAGTATTTTTTGCTTTTCAAGCGATTATATATGTTTCGGCCTTATCCCTGAGGGCTGTGACAGATTATACTCCATGATGCGGTCATGGCTGATAATCACAATGTCATATTACCTGCGCTCATCCATTGAGATGCTATAGGTTATACTCCGTGATGCGATCACGGCTGATAACCCACCAGTCCATCGTCATAACGTGATTACGACTAGGACTCAAAACTAGACACATTAACGCCATTTTCTCGGTACACTTTGAGAAAACTACAGAAGTGATTGTTCACGATACGACTCCGGTACTCCATCACCCGGGCGACATGGGCCTTTGTTGGAGAAGTCTGAAGACTCTGCTCTAGAACGCCCTAAGTTGTCGTTCTCCCCGAAATGACTGCATTCCTTTTCTGCAGTGGTTTCGAAAATCTAGTACCGTAAAAACCAACCTCAATTATAATCCCGCAGTTCACTATTTCCACTGAAAACCGTGGATTCACACTTGTAAAAGTGCCCTTGTGGCCTACTTACAGAATAAACTGTTTGATTTTTTTAAATCCACCTCCAGCCACGGCCCCTGGTACTAGTGCGAGTAGTATCACAATGGTTAATACCGCAACCCTGCCGGACGATATACTTGGGGCGCTAGGCGACCCTAAAGGCAAGGACGAAGTCCTGGGTCCTAAAATACCAGAAGAGACCGCTAAACGTTGTGGTAGAATTCTAGTGGACGGCCGGCATGACTAAGGAGAAAAAAAAAAAATATTTTAGAAAAATACTAATACTAGAAAATTTTCGTATCATTGAAAGCTCTACAGCTCACCCAGAAATCCCGCCGTTGTTGAGCGAAAGCTTCAAAAATAGAGATATGCCTCGGCATTGGTATTGCTGACCTGTCAAACCTAACGCCACTGGTTATAAAAAGCGACGTTAACAAAACTGAAATGCTCACGAAACTCTGTGAAATAAGTCAAATCTTCCTTGATTTGCGTCATGAGAATACCACTAACAGAAGAAAATTTGTCGCCACGTGTCTAGACAAGACATTTTATACTATAGTCAAAGATGCTAAAAGAGACGCTCATCTCTTTGGAACAAATCTTGGTGACAAAATAAAGACATCTAAGACAGCGGAAAGATCTGGTTTGTTTTTTACCTGCAGATGATGATGATGTGATGGTAACGTAAGCTCCTCCAGAAAGCTTACCCAGCGAAAAAGCTGAAAGGGCCCAACCAGAAAATAAAGGCAACGACCGCGCAGACAGGGCGGCCCAAGGAACTGACACTTCGGTCACTCGAACCGACGTCCCTCACCAACTGCAGATAGCCCGTCGACTTCATCGAAGCCGAACACCAAAAATCCGCAGACCTAACAGAGGCAATGCCCCATGCAGGACGATTCCAGTGATTGGTGTAATCTTATCGATGACTCTGTAGTCCTGAGTTATGAAAAGGGTTTATTTGTTATAATATTTGTTCAATTTGCGATACAAATCGGTCCAACCCCAACAATTACAGATTTAAAGATATGTGAAATCGAGAGAAATATATTAATAGGCTACAGGCGCGATCGTGTCCTGTAATAGCAACGTATCAGGACAAATCCTCTCAAATATCTTTTCAGCACCTAAAAGACGTCAAGTTTAGGTATACACTCAATCTGGAAAGTCTTAACAGATCTATAGCTTCACGAGCGTGACCAAACTAATATCTAAAACTATTTTTTATGGCCACTATTGACTTGAAAGACAAGTCTGATAGGAAGTTCCTGAGACTAATTTCATTTCAAAACTTATGAAACTATTAATAGCCTTTTTTGAGAATTGGGCATTGTATTAGCGATATATTTAGACGACATACTATGCTTAGGCAATACGTCTAGCGATTGTCAAAGAGGCGTCTCGGAAACAATAAGTTTATTAATTAAACTAGGTTTTATTATAAACTTCTCGTAAAATTAATCTTATCCCTAGTCAAACCCAATAGTATGTCGTTTTTGACATGGATTCAAAATAATTAGACCTAAGGTTGCCATCAGAGAAACGTCAAAAATCCGCGACCGTGCTAAAACAGTGTGCAATGAAAGGTCAGAGATTAGCTAATTTTCTCGATTTTACTATGCTCAGCTTGCCCTGCAGCATCTTTTGGGTGAATCTATACAAAAGCGTTTCAAGTGTGAAAAATATTTGGCACTTACATGACTATTTCGACAAAAATCATATCTCCTAGCCTAAAACCAGACTTTTTTTGGCGGATGAATTTGGTCGATATACTTAAAAATATTTTCAGTCGCTTCCATTACTAACTAGGGAGTGTCATGTAACAGGGAAAGGACGTGAGGTTTTTGAAATGAAGACGAATCTAAATGTAATATTAACATATTGGAACCGTTTTCAATGATTTAAATGTTACGCTAATCACCTGTATAACACATGAATAATATTGTGCAACACCTCGGCAATAGCCTATATAAATAGGTTCAGTGGTGCATTTACTTAATGATGCGACATAAAAAGTCTTAAAATACGCAATTTTGCATATATTAATAGATAAAACATTTAAAACACCACAACACTAAATTTAACATTGAGACGAACTAATACCGAAACCGAATGGATTCTGACTCCATTTGCCTTTGTCACGATTGTTAGTACCGTGCGTCGGCTCGACGCAAATTGACCTAATTGCGACTAGGATTAACGCATAGTGTCCAAAATACAAATCTGGGAAACGCGATCCTGAAGCTTTCAACACTGACGCGGTCACAGTGGATTGGAGTACCTATTTATTAATTGATATTAAAGTGTTTACACATAGTCATTAATGACCAAGCAACAGGAATCGTTGGTGCCCTACTGGCCAAGCCTGTCCCTATACGACTATTTATTTCAAACCCGGCCATGAGCTTCTTCTATCTCCTTGTAGAAGCAGTCACCTACTTTAAAAGCTTACCCTGGTGTCATTCCTGTTATCAAAGAAGCATATTCAAGACTATTCAGTTTCGACATAACTGAAATATTAAATAGCATCATTAGCATAAACAAAATGTATACAATATAAATATGCCTATAATAAAAAATAAAAAAGTTATTTTTTGCATTGAAACCGAACATAACATTAACGTTGACAAATTTTGCTTGTCACTCCTCTTTGGATATTCTGCGATCGGCATTGACCCTGATACCGGGTAAGCGTTTAGGCGAAGACGAACGTATTGCTCGCGTACTAAAATACGTTTTTAGTTAGGTTAGGACAAAACCAAATTTGCCTAAATATCAATAAACGTGTGATCCAAACTTGGTGCTAGATCACTTGTCAAACTGTTACCCTAATGAAAATTTGCCACTGGACAAACTTGTAGCTCTGCTTGCGTAGTCGACTGCAAACGCTTATAACTCATTCGCGTATCACAGTCAATTCCTCAAATATATTAATAATTAATAATGATTATTATTAAAACTTCCGCCCCCGGCTTAGTATGTCCATACTTAGCCGCACTTGATGATACCTTTTTTTATAGATAAAAATCAATAAAAATCGAATATGGCCGGGAAAGACATTATTTGCTTATCTGAAAATAACTCAAAAAAAAGAACACAAAATTTGCAGACAAAATAATACGATTAAAAAACCGGCGCATAATGCCAGCTCGGCGACAATCGCCTGCTGGATCAAATAAGTAGTAGCAGATAGTGACACAGACCATGCGTCGATTTCGGTAGCTAATAGGAAAAACATTTCAGTGGATTTCATAGTTTTAGCGAAATATTATAACCGACCGCTTCTGCGGAAAAAACTTATGATGACCATTAAATATGATTCATGAAGTTTGTAACAACGACACTAACAAGCAAAGTAATAACTGATTTTCATTTTTACTTTGGTGTTTGCACCTATTTCATCTATGACTCTAAACATCACTTAGTAAACGTATTATAAATCTCTTCGGATGTAACGTTTGGTATAATTATGGCCAAACTTCACTTAAGGTAAGTTCGTTTAACTATTAATTATCCTCTAACTCGTAACTATTAAGGAGTTGTACCTTCCGTCATCAGCTCAGCATGATGAGATGATGACTACCATATGCAAATACTTAAATAGCTTAAGAAAATATATGAAAAACGTTATAAGTGCCTATAAAATTTGAGGATTGCCCTCGATTTCCCTGGGATCCCATCATCAGATCCCAACTTGGTGGCAATGGGACCACCTCCGGAGTATATCCTTTCAAATAAAAAAAGAATTTTAGTAAGCGGTGAACATACATAAAAACAAAATACAAACTTTCGAACATATAACCTCCTCCTTTTTTGGAAGTCGGTTAATAAAGGTATAAATTGTTAAAATGATCTGAATACATTACAGTAAGTAACTTTAACGTGGCAAGTCAGGGTTAGTCGTGGGTAACAAAATCACAGTGATTTTTTGACAACTGCTACGAGAGTCACGGTGTTCTAACTCTTTTCACAATCTTTAGTTATCACAATGAGCCCACAGAAGCAGAATATTTTTTACCTTTTAAAATTATTCTTCCTCTAATTGCGCTTAGGCCCTTGTAGAATGAGGTATTTTTATTTTATTAAAATCAGTGGCTAAAATTAAAAATAATTTAAAACTACAAAATACATTCCTCTTAATTATGAAAATCTTATTAGATAGTTCGATAAAACAAAGGGGTAAAAAATCCATTATATTATTATTAACACTTAATATTTCGCATCCCTAAATTGAAAAACAGCTTCCCACACCCAAGTTTTGAACGACTGAATCCATCCATCGACACGGCACACCAAGGTATTACTACCTATACAAGATAAAAACACATTCCCATCCCCACAAAAAAAACCTCAGTGCTGGGGAGGTCCCCTACATTTTTGAATCCTAAAAGTAAATCTCTTTATTTACCAATTGGCTACGGAATCTTTAAACGACGTATTAGTAAATTTGCATATACAAACGTTTTTATTTATAACATGGAATACTATAGAATATCAAACCCGCAAAAATCCGAACCTCGAGTAATATTTAGTAACCAGGTCCAGGTACTCGAGAAAACTTGTTTGGAATTCTCCGTGAGGTTCATATACCGCTTGGACGATATAACTAAATATAAAGCCGTACCCTTAAATATAAATACTTGTCAAAAGTTAATTACCTACTCGCAAAGTTAATTATCTTTATGTGACATAATCTAAAAATGTTGAAAAGATGTAGTTTGTGAGTCGTCACACATAGTTATATATGTTCGTTTGTGAAATATAAGTTGGGCTGCATTATCTGCTGGCGCGGCTGTGAATGCCGGTGTCCGCAAGTGTAAACACAACCGTGCCAAGAAAACGACAGTTATAATCGTCATAGTTATTGATTTGAACAAGCTGCAATAAATTAATTTCCTACCATTAGTAATGTACCTACCTACATTAGCGACATTTTTACTTAGTCTTCATTTAGAGATTCGACTGAAAACATCATTCAATACCAGTTGGTACAAGACGATTATAGTTTCTATTTGAATATTGTCAAGGTTTACCTAAGTTTTTTACAATTTATTAATTAGATCTGAATGTTATACGAGTATATACCTACTATATAATATAAAGTTTTAAAAATGAGTTGTCTGTACCTACATTGTTGATATTTATAAGTAAAAAAAATGTGTTTAAGCGGATTTGAAGGTCACTGAAATGAAATATATACCTACATACAAAACGGCTAAACGGATTTCAATTGTAAATATGTATATTTTTGGTACAAGGGTAGCTGGTCATCCTCAGATGGTTTTAAGATAGTTTTTATCTGGCTACGCTGAAGAAAAAAAAATAGATTTTTTATCCTTCGCGAAGAAATTTTGCATGAGATTTTCTATATAAACGTCTTTAATACGAGTATTTAGTAAGTCTGTTTCGTAAGCATCTAGGTATGTTAAGTAAGCGCTTAACAATAGGATTGTTGGCAATTTTTGACAATATTTTACTTTTGTATTTTAACGTTCTTGACTGTAGCTAGCCAAATCATGTCCAGGTCAAATATCTTCCAAATCGGTCCTCCAGTCAAATCAGTCTAAGCAAGAATTGGTAAGAACTATACATATAGAAATCCTTACTTCGTAACAAATTTTCGGAAGTTGGGTCTAATATTAGTTAGAAGTAAGATTAGAGGAAAGGAGAATATATATCAAAAACGTGAGGCCGAGTATTTACATTTTATTTAGAGTTATATATGCGCAACTAAAACTGCACATATAATGACGACACGTTTGGCTCAGTGGGTTGCACAACCGCCTACGATGCTGGCGGTCCCGGATTCGAATCCCGGCCAGGGCAAGTGCTTGTGTGATGAGCACGAACATTTATTTGTTCCTGAATCTTAAATGTTTCTATGTATTTAAGTATTATAACGTATACAACTACAATATATATCGTCGCCTAGTATCCATAGTACAAGCTTTGCTTACTTTGAGACAAGGTCGACTTGTGTGAGATTGTCCCTGATGATTTATTTATAATTATATCTACAGTCACATATAAATAAGTAGGTATATAAAGTATATTCACATAACATTGACATTTTACAATATTTATTAGTACACCACATTGTGAGTCTTCTCGGCGGGCATCAGCACGAACAGCTCCGTGCAGCTGGTGACACGCGAGCACGCCTCGTAGAGCTGCCCGGGCTAGAAGCAGCCCGTGCCACCTGTTGGGAACTGTATGCTCTTGAAGTGGAATGGGTACTGTCAGGATCTGCGCCTCGATGAGCTTTCGCTGCAGCTGCACTACTTTTAGCCGGGTTCCGTTGCATAACTTCGGAGGCGACAAACTCCGAAGAAGCATGATCGAAACTCCAACGTTCAGGGTTAATGTGTGTGCTGGGAGTCATGAGGCGCTCAATGAATTTAGGAACTCCACCTGGTATGTTGTGACGTTGCTATCATTCAAGACAGTCTTAATGGAATTATAGACTGACCCGTTCACCTTCGATTTCCGCCAAATTCCGAACATTAACTGCCGCTGCCTGTCTATTTTTCGGCGTGAGTATAGCTTTGTCACAAACCCAAGAGTTCTCACGTCGCGTCACCTGGCTCAGGCGCCATATTCCAGAGACCCCTTGTAACCTCAATGCGTAGCGAGACTTTTGCGAAAGATTCGATTGTTTTCAGGTATTAGGCCTGGTAACGCGTATAAAATACGAGTCCTAAATCGTTTGACATTTATGGCGCAAACGTGTTTTTTTTTTTCAATGTATCTATGTGGCCATTATTAAGGGCGTCACACTTTGAACGCCTTTCCAAAAATGTAAATTTCCATTGATGCCACTTGGGACACCGGTGGGCCAAACTACATTAAACCATTGGAGCCTCGAGGGACACCTGTGAGCCACGCCTTCTTCAATGGGGAATGGATGAAAATGTTCAAAAATCTTGAAATTTTGTTCATCGGTAGGAATAAGCCTCCTTATTGTCAAAAAATAATTACAGATTTTACTGTGGCTTAAAAAAAATCAAAAGATGAAAAGGTGTTGGTCGGCCTATATACCTGCCTTATACGGTACGGCAAATGCAGCATTGATATTTTCGATTAAAATGGCTGTAAATGTACTGTTATTCTTGCCGTACGGTATAAGGCGGACATAAAGGTCCACAAACACCTTTTCATCTTTTGTTTTTTATATAAGCCACAGAAAAATCTGTATTTTTTTTCTGACAATAAAGAGGCGTATTCCTATCTATAAACACAATTTCAAGATTTTTCAAAGTTTTCATCCATTCCCTATTAAAACCTATTTTACAGGCCACCGATCACTTAAGTATTCCATCCAAAAACTTGTCTAAGTAGGTGAGCTGCGTGGCCCTAGAGAAGATACGAGTTAGCTTGGTTCTTCTGTTAAGATTAGGACTTTTAATATTTTCACCATGTAACTCGTATACTTTGTTAGGGTTACCCTACCTTAGACGTCATTAAGCAATATAATTATAGTTGAACAAATAAAGTTTTTAAACATGAAATATGGTAAGAAAGTGAAATTAATGATTTAAACAATTTAAAGCGAGTGCGCAGGCACGTGCGCGGGACGCGGGCGCCCACCCACCTGACCCGCGGCCTCCGCGGAATACAGTTCGCATTTCCTTCCGATCAGGCCACGCGGCTCACCTGTGAGCCCTTTTAGGAAATTTGTATTCTTTTGACACATTTTTAATCTATAGTGCTAAATATAATATTTTGCATCCAAAAGAATCAAAACTTTTTTTTTTTGAAAAATAGCGCGTTACTCGATTTTACTTTGGCGCCTATGGGTAAATCGTGTTGGCTCACCGGTGAGTTCCTTGAAGAGCAACGTGTTAAAGGAGGAGATGGTTTTAATATGAATGCGATATAATTACGATTAAAGGTATAATTCATGACGGAGTAAATTAATAATTTTCTATTATTTCGTAGTATCAAGGACCATTAAAACAAGAGGACTGACCATCTCTATAATAAAAAGCCGTTCCCCGATATGTACAACGCCATCTATATGTATATAAGATATTTTTTTTACAATTAGAACAGTATTTAAATGTTACGATTTATTTATTATTAGCTATTTGCGAGCTAATTGTTACTATACTATGTTTTTTATTCAATTATAACATATTTAAATGTTTAGCTTTAAAGCGCTATCTAGTTTTTGCCAGAATATCCCCTTGCGATCGGAACACGATCCAAAGTATGGCAACTGACAGTCCTCTTGTTTGAATGGTTCTTGGTAGTATATTAGATAATGATGCATTTACACGCGTGTTGATATGTGTGCTGATTTGATCACTACATAACTATGTAAACTCATTTTTAATTTACTTGATTACTTAATGTTTTCTTAGTTCCTGAAAAGATAGCACTGTGCAATGTGTGGCTAATTTATTGTCGTTTAATTTTATTATATTATGAAATCAATTATTCAATTGAATTTGTTGATATCGTAACCCCTCTACTAAACTAGAGTTAATTTGGCAAAATCCTTCCTCAGTGGCTTATTCATGTCACAACATACTTATCTACCTACTATAATATCAGCGCCATCTGTTAGTTTAGCGGGGTACTCGATAGACTTAACACATATAGTTTCCACCTCTTTCCTAAGTAATGCGATAAGCAGGCCTCGGACATGTTATCGTATGGTAAGACGTTAGCGAACCATGGAGTCAATATTAACATTACAATTTTACTCATACTCACTCAGTTAATTAATTCCAAAGTTGATTATTAATGAAATAAACATTTCTAATTGAATTGAACTATATTTTAAATAAAAATAATACTATCACACTATGTATACTACCGAAATTATAGGCCAAACAATAATAACACTATTAACAAAGATCCTAGTTTGTAATATCCATAGGGCACGTAGATACAGGAATGAGTGCTTCAAAACCTTGAAAAGGTATAACGGGTGTATTCTCTATTTCAAAATTGTAAAATGAGTATACAATGGCTATTTTGTCCATATTTTCTGGTGTAAAGGAGGTCCTAAATTGGTTTAAAATCCACTTTTGACTTAAAAAAGATCGCTCTACATCAACAGAAGTTAGAGTAGAAAAGCCTAGAACTTACTGATATTTTTGAGCATTTGACATCTGTCTTATTTCAAGGAAGTCCGGATTTCTATTGAATACTTTTTCCAATTTATCTTTAATTGTTTCGGGCCCATGAATAGTTAAAAATTGTTTGATTTTATTGAGTATTTGAAAACATTGTCTTATTGAAATATTGGCACATTGTAACTTTGTGATAGATTCAAAAATGATTTCATAGTTAACCTTTATAAAACTAAGCTCATTTGGCATATTTACGTCCAATAAAGCAGCTTGAGCAGCAGCCTTCGGGTAACGGAAAACTAGTTAAAATACATATATTTTTTACTATAATGGATAAAATTAACTTCGATTAACATTTTCGATCTGTCAGTTTAACATAGGGATGAAAGTATTACGGACCATAAAAAATTCAAGTATGTGTATGAGTAAAGTTTTAATGTTAATATCGGCTCCACGGTTCTCTAACCTTACCATGCGATAAAAAGTCCGAGGCCTGGCCAAAAGATTCAGGGGCAAACTTAACTTAATCAAGTGTAGCTTTCCCCTCCTAAGGGGTTCCATTTTCATAGCCAGATTCAGCCGTTTTCAAGTGTTTCGTTTTTTGTCATCAATTCTAAGTATGCCAACTTTTTTTTAAATATCCTCCATGTACAGACTTTCGACCCTCTTCAGCTTTTTTATAAGTAGATAGAAGATTAATATGTTCATACTTCACAAATGGACTTTCCCATCCAACTTTAAGGTAAGCTTTAAATAAAACAAGCAACACTTAAGGTATCCATTTTTTTTATTTTTTTTCTGACATAAAAACTACCATTTATGAAAAAATTAAGCATCTAAACTTTATTTTTATTTGAAACTGCCCTATTGTACGACGGACCTATTGAATGACCAGCAATCAATGCAGTGCCACCCTGCGACATAGGCCAGCAGTTATGTAGGTACTTTTGCCTGTAGTATAGCCGTTGTAGTATTCCGAATTTGATGGAACTTTAACAGGTTGTATGGGGATACACTAGGAACGCTATCCTAAGTTTTTGACCTCCAGGACCCTGTAATCACTTGGGGAGGGGAGGACAAAACCTCAAAATATTCCGACTTTTTTTAGTTTTTGACTCGTATTTCTTAAACTTAGTGCATTTTGCACCACATTGCATAACAAAGTTGAAGAGCATACATTTTTCTATAAGTTTGTCGGCGGACCAGATTTTCAGGACCAATAATTATTAACGGAGATACAGCCGTACAAAATTAGACAAAGCTTCTTAAAATGGAAAAAATAGCATATAACTATTCGTTACCATCATTTCTATGTTGATCATGTTGATCACTCATCATTATCAATATCAACATCTTGTAAAACCCATAACCCCCCCGCCCGTCTCCTCCCCTCCTCCTCCCCCAAACGTGCCGATTTCCCATTATAATATAAGGAACGAGCTTGTGCCCGCGACTTGCCGCCTTAGATTCGTTTATTTTATGATCAGGGTATGAAAAGTAGCCTATGTCCTTTCCTAGGCTTTATTGCCCGTTTTTTAATGTCAAAGGCCATGCCAGGATAAGGTAAGTGAATAATACTCGCTGGGGGTAGACCCCCAGCGAGTATTGGCTTGTATTTATTTCTATGGTGTGGTTTTGTGTTGGTAACAAGTATGCAAAATTTGTGCCCATGTTCTTTAGAAAACTTCCGAACAACACCCTCTCGCTTAAGGAGGAGGGAATGGTGGCGACAGGCTTTTGTGAGGACTGTTGTCGGCAGTACTGGTCTGCTGAAGACTGTTTAAACCAGTTTCAAACACATTCACTTTATTGTCCAAAATGCACCAATGAACTATTCTGCTGGGACGAGAAAAGTCATCTGTAGTTGAAGGTTATCTGTTACTAATAGGCTTAGATACTACCAGGAATCAGATCGTTTCATTTGTTTTGGACTTTTTTACAAAAAACTAATTGGATTGCTTCCCTGTAATCCATTATTAATTAATAAAATAAATAATTAATAAATATTACTGGACAATTTTACACAAATGGAACTAATCCCATGGTAAGCTCAATAGGGCTTGTGTTATGGGTACTAGACGACGATATATTTAATAGCTATATTGCTTATATACATAGAGAACATCCAAGACTCAGGAACAAATATTTATGCTCATCACACAAATATTTGCCCTTACCGGGATTTGAACCCAGGACCTTCAGCTTCTCAGGCAACGTTAATCCCACTGAGCTAAATCGGTCGTCGTTAATGATTATATCCGATAAATATTCGAAGTTCATGGGAACCGGCACAGAAGGAACATTTTTTTTATATGCGTACCCGGTCTTCGTTGTAACGAACACTGGATATCTACATTTATTTCTACTTAAATAAGGGGCAAATTAGAATAAAAACCCTAAAAATAAAGTTTAGCAAACTGTACCGAATGACATATTAACTGAAAGACCTTATTAGTGATGGTCTCAAAAATATTCTTCACGCGATGCTTAATTTGGAAGTTATATACAAATACATACCTCGTATACTTAGACACGAATTCGTGCAGAGCATTTAAACTCTATGTTAAAATGTAATGTAGCTTAAATTTGATTGGCACATTTTTACATCGCATCGAGGTGTTGCGGCCTATGAGCGTATCAGATGACGCATGCACCGGTGCAGTTGTGCTGGTTTATGGAGTGTGCCGTTAAATAAAAATACTTATTTCATGAAAATATAAAACATCAATATATATTTAATTACATAAAATACAAATGATATAATTATTTAGAAATAACGTTGAAAATCAATCTCTGATATCGTATTTTATTTATAAAACAAAGACTCGATAACGTCTATCATATGTAAATGTACCATAGACAGCGGCGGCCTTACCCATTGCGAGGCTCCGGGCGGCAGGTCTTTGCGAGGCCCTTTGTTGTTAAAAAATCTATATTTTTTTTAATTTGCTTGGGTTGTAGCGCGAGGCCCCTGCAAGAGCGAAGCCCCAGGCGATTGCCCTGTTCGCCACCCCGTAAGGCCGCCAATGGCCATTGATAGTCAATAAAACAAAAAACCCACTGGAACAAAAGACAATCTATTTTTTGGCCATGGCCATCAATGTTGTTAGTAAGAAATTCCTATCGTCCTCTGATTTGAAATTAGAACGAATCTTTAACAACTTCGCGTTCTATTACCAAGATAAGAACGACATTTCCTTGGATGTTTGAGACAAAATATTAATGAAGCATTTATAATTATCATTCCTGCGATTCATCTTCCATGATATAGAGCAAATATTAGTTAATCAGCAGTGGCGTGTGGCCAATATAGGTACTGCCTACCCTGACAACCATGGCTCCATACAGGCTCAGAGAAACTGCCTACCCCGAAGCCCTGAACGACCATGGCTCCATACAGGCACAGAGAAACTGCCTAGCCCAAAGCCCTTAACGACCATGGCTCCATACAGGCTCAGAGAAACTGCCTAGCCCGAAGCCCTGAACGACCATGGCTCCATACAGGCTCAGAGAAACTGCCTAACCCAAAGCCCTGAACGACCATGGCTCCATACAGGCACAGAGAAACTGCCTACCCCGAAGCCCTGAACGACCATGGCTCCATACAGGCACAGAGAAACTGCCTACCCCGAAGCCCTGAACGACCATGGCTCCATACAGGCACAGAGAAACTGCCTAGCCCAAAGCCCTTAACGACCATGGCTCCATTCAGGCTCAGAGAAACTGCCTAGCCCGAAGCCCTGTACGACCATGGCTCCATACAGGCACAGAGAAACTGCCTACCCCGAAGCCCTGAACGACCATGGCTCCATACAGGCACAGAGAAACTGCCTAGGCCGAAGCCCTGAACGACCATGGCTCCATACAGGCTCAGAGAAACTGCCTAGCCCGAAGCCCTGAACGACCATGGCTCCATACAGGCACAGAGAAACTGCCTACCCCGAAGCCCTGAACGACCATGGCTCCATACAGGCTCAGAGAAACTGCCTAGCCCGAAGCCCTTAACGACCATGGCATATATACTCTACTCTCTTATAATCTTTAGAGTACAAAGATCTCAGGCAGTTCTGATATGAGGTATGCTAGTATCGCTGGCTTGATATTGTTTAATTGCCTAGTGTTGAATGACCTGTAAGTAATGTAATCTCAGATCGCTGACCGCCGCTAAACGAGGAGGAAACAGAAGTCGTAGCCGGGCCACTGGGCGCAATTGTCAAAGTGAAGCGCAAACGATGATAGCCTATAATTGAGACATCTGCATATACCCTTTGCCGTACTTGCGAACTTAGATATCATTAACCGGTATAGACCCGTCATTATCTCAAGAAAGGACACGCTAAAATATTCGTATATACGTTTAATTCAACAAAACGTAAATAATAAATAAACAAACAGTGAAAATTACAATTTTACTTAACTGAAATAAAATTTAAATGAAATATTTCTGCTCCGGACCCAGAGCTAGGATAGGAGTTTTATAGGATCAGTTAGTATCTTAGAGAGCAGAAGCAGTAGGTATATCTTTATAGTGAGTTCCACCATATATCATTTATACTTCAGCCAGTTTTTATTTTTGCTATATGATGGACAAAAGCCCAGTCATTGTGTCGGAACAGTTACACGAAGAAGTTAACAGTCTGTTTGTCTCTGACTATCTTTTAATAGAGTATATATCAAGCATTGACATTTTAAAAAATATCCAATGGACTTATGTATAATTGTTTGATGTGTATATGATTTGCTGCCGCGTCCAACCTTTAACAGGATCTAATCCCGCAAATCATCGCAGGATGCCGGTTGTTACGTTTGCAGACGGTTGGAAAATTGAGGCCGAGGACTATTTTGCTAAGTTTAGATCAAAGGGGATGTGTCTCTCACCGGGTACTTGTCTTCGATACACACACTCAGGTACTCGTATTGTTAGTAAAAGCAAACTAACAGAAAAAGCGATCACAAAGAAAGTGTTGTTCATGAACTATTTATTAACTCTGACAAAATACGCGCACCTTAAGAAATCTGAACGCGGGCGATTTGCAAAAAAACCTTTAGTTGTTTTTTCACACTATTGCGTTTTTAAGCTTTTCTTACTCATAATTGTTTATACATTCAAACCTTATGTCCTAAATTTTCCATCTCAGTTCGTTACATTTTTGTATGAATGTTTTTTTTTATTTTTATGAACGTACCGCACTTAAGAAATACTTTTCCTTTCAAAATTTCGGGACACTTCTAGGGTGCATTTTTTCTGCAAATTATGATTTGGATACCATTACGGTGCCATTGCAAAAATGATAACAAGCTCGCGCAAACCAAACGCGGGATCAGTATCAACCGGGTTTTCGACTAGATTTTCAGGTACTATACCCATGTTTTGGTATTGTCCATTGACATTGGCTTGAAGTATGGATTGGATTAGTCAATAGTAATTCATGTTTCCAGTCTCGCCTCATATAAAATAAAATAAATCATATAGGCAAATAAATGCAGCGAACTCAGTAGATCAGAACGCCGATGATTCTATTTTCTTTCAATACGTTTTTCGGTGAAATTATGTCATATTAGACCTTGACAACCACAGCCGATAGGAATCAGTAGTTTTGAAAATATTTTTTAAAAACCGGGCTCATGGCCGGTTTTTACAAATAACTTTCAAAGGCATGTCGGAGCAAATTCGAAAAAAAACTGTTAAATTTCCTCTATCCGTAAATCTCGTAGAGCGTTTGCTCTACTTGGAGGAAAATGTACAATTTGCTGTATTAGTAGATACAGATCGTAGAGCATAGATTCTCAGTGTGAATTGAATCCGCAGCCGGTCTTACAAAAGAATGTTCTACAGATGAAAAAAATACGATATGAAAAAGTGCACTAGCAAAAGAGCATATCTAGACAGATCTTACGTCATTTTGCTGAGAAGCGCAGTTTTTTGGCAATAACCCAAAAACACAATTTATGCTAATTTCTGAGTGATTATTTCCTAAATTACACAGACATACGGACGGACGGACGGACGGACGGACATGACGAAACAATAAGGGCTCTGTTTTAGCCATACTTGCTACGCAACCCAAAAGAAACGAGAAGTATACGTGTCCATATTTAAAGTAAAATTTTTCACATGATGAAATAGATGAGATTAGAAGCCATTGACATAATTTGAGAGCAACCAACAGTTACCAAGCTTGTAAAATAATAACACATTGTGTCGACTATTGACATTTAACAGTTCCTCGGCGTAGGTGGATTAGCGGTAACACAGACAGCACATTGTACTCATCGCCGATGAATTAAGGTGCGAATTATTGGGACAGTGTCGAGTACTTAAAACATGCACTATTTGAGTTTATTTTATAATTTTACGAATGAAGGAATCTTAGTTTGAAGTTTGCTTAGGTTTTTCTCTACACGGTTAATGTTTAGGTGGTATGTGTGTATTTTAAAGTGGCACGGTACTAAACTTATATATGTTGAGCATACTTATATGTTTAACTATTTGCAGATTTAGTTGGCAGTTTAATTGGCAGATTGTTAATGGAAAACGTTATGCTAGTAAACAGAAATATGTGAACGTGACCAGCACAATCTTCGGAAATGTTATTTTAAAAGGTAGTTTTATTTAGAACATTTTCTACTTATTGATACCCGTGGAATTTATAAGTCAGTGTTTGCCAAGCCCGAAATGTAACCACGCTGCTACGTCGTGCCATGACAAGATGAAGCATAATTAGCATCTTTTGCCATCTAATCACGTCTATGAATTGGGGCAGTATGGAGATGAGTTCACACAGCTATGACGCCAAACATTCGATAGCGTTTCGCACTGAGAGCCCGCGACGGCCGGATCTTCGTTCTTTTATAAATGCTGTAAGTTTCTTTGTGTATGTCCCCTAAACAGGTAAGAACGATTTCAAACTATGAAGTTCGGATCACGGTGGTTTTGGCTGTTACCTGCCAGCTAGTAAGGTATATACAATTGCACCCTAAAATTCTTAAAAGTATAAAGCACAGTTTGAATATATATTTTATTCGGAATAAGAGTAATCATGTCGTCCATTGCCAGACACGAATACGACTGCAGCCAGCTGTCAGACACCCCTAAATAATTATATTAAGATTGTAAGTATACTTACGTAATCATTATCAAAGGGTGCCCTCAGTGGCTAGACAGTTTCGGCAGTTTCGGTCTTGCCAGACACAGGGTCGCGTTATTGCACCATGGTAGAGTCTGTGCGGAAAGAGAAGAGTCGTGGCAGAAACGGGAACTAACATTATTAATTTTACATGGGAAATGAGCCTTAGACACCTGTCTTTAAAAAAAAAAAATCTTCTGTCGTTTATGTCATTGTGTATTTTTAACCGACTTCCAAAAAAGGAACTCCTTTATTTTTTATGTACCTATGTTCACCGATTACTCCGCCACTCGTGGACTGATTTAAAAAAAAAAATTGAAAGGATATACTCCTGAGGTGGTCCCATTGCCACCAAGTTGGGATCAGATGATGGAATACCAAGGAAATCGAGAGAAACCCTCAAATATTATAGGCACTCATTAACAATGTTTTGTATATATTTTTCTAAAGTTATTCAGTTGTTTTCGTCTGGTTGTCATCATCAGACAAACTAACTGAGCTGATGATGGAAGATACAAATGAATATGAACTAACCAACTTTTACATTTCTTACTTCCAAAGACTCGAGATGCGTGCAAAGTGCCTCCTCAATCTTCCCATTCTGGGCTCTAAAAAATACTTTATATCACTACTAAAATCCATAAAAAATAATTGAATAAATAAGAACCGACTTCAAAATAAACTAAAAAGCCATAAATTATCTTTTATGTACGGTACGGATAACATTTGAATCACCTTTTGAAGTCGGTGCCAAACCTGAAGTAAATAAAGTTCTTTATTCAACAAAAATACGAATTACTATGACTAAATATATACTCGTATGTAGGTAGATAATAGCTAAAGGCTCGCCGCCGCGCTACGGACGCTAATAGTTTAATACGAGTAACTTTACTAAGAGCGTCCGTAGTTATCATAACGAGTATAGTCGCGACGTATACTACTTTATTTTGTTTCGGATGGTTCTGGCGCTGACGTGTGCTTTAACTGGATCTTTATGTAAACTCTGATTTTTAATTCAAGACTAAAATCTGACAGTTCTCATCTTAATTATTTCATCAAATAAACATTATTTCAGAATAAAAATAAATAAATAAAAAAGAACCGACTTCAAAATAAACTAAAAAACCATGAATGATCTTTTACGTACGGTGCGGATCACATTTAAATCACCTTTTGAAGTCGGTGCCAAACCATTCATTTATTACTATTAAGAACCGCGGCGGCGAGCCTTTAGTTATTATCTACCTACATACGAGTATATATTTAGTCATAGTAATTCGTAATTTTGTTGAATAAAGAACTTTATTTACTTCAGGTTTGGCACCGACTTCAAAAGGTGATTCAAATGTTATCCGTACCGTACATAAAAGATTATTTATGGATTTTTGCTTTATGTAAAAGTCGTTTCTTTTTTTATATACAAAAACCGCAAGGTTCATGTATAAAAAAAAGTAGTCAAGTGCGTGTCGGACTCGCACATGAAGGGTTCCGCAGCCGTTTAAACAAAAAATGCACTGCAGATGAAAAAAATACGATATGAAAAAAACACTAACAAAAGAGCGTATCTCCCCGGCACTGACATCCTTTTGCTGAGAAGCGCAGTTTTTTGGTAATAACTTAAAAACGGTATGTCCGATCATGTTAAAAACAATTTTCGTTGGAAGTATTTTTTTTTTCAGTTTCAGTTACATGTATGGAGTGCCCTCCATAGAAATATATATATATATATATATATATATATATATTATTTAACTTTCAAACTAAGTAGCGGTTTACACAAGACACCTATGCTCTAAATTTCATCAATGTACATCTTATAGTTTTTGAGTAAAATGCTTGTGACATACGGACGGACGGACAGACAGACAGACAGACAGACATGAAGAATCTATAAGGGTTCCGTTTTTGCCATTTTGGCTACGGAACCCTAAACATGTCGAAACGTGATAAAAACGCGCATAGTTCAAAAAAAGGAAATTATGTTAAATATTCTTCGATTCTGTAAGCGGGGAAAAAGCAGCTAAGAACCCCACTATCGACTAACAAAAAGTTAAAAAACATTTTTCTCCACTGTGACGCTTATTTGTGTTGTGGTTAATATACAATTATTACCTATTTAATAGTGCCCCTAAGTAAGTAGTCTCCGACACAAAATCGGTAAAGTTTACTTCTTCATTCAAAATATATTTATTTACATAAATATACAGGTACATGATATAATTACGTGACACTGTTGTCAGCATAGCAATAAACTTAAAATAGCACGCGCTCACACCCTACATGCCTACGACTCTTCTCTTTCCTCACAGACTCGAATATAGTTTTTTATCAGATTCTTTGGCACTGCGAAACGCTGTCACTAACTGTAATCAAAATGTCTTCATTAAAAGATCACCGTGACTGAATGCGAAGTATAGGAGGTGGGAGAACCAGAATCGATCGCAGCGCGCGCCGTGGCCAAAAAAGATACTTTCGGCAGACGAACTGTCAGTATTTAAGTACTAGTGAAATTTACGTATCCGTACATTATCAAGAGTAAATAAATAAACATGCGTCACGAAACCTGCCGCGTAGTGAACTGCAAGAACAATGGCAAAAACAATAGGTAATCACAAATTCTATAAATTTCCACAGCCAAGTTGGAAATGAGAACAACGAATGAAATGAATAATCGTTGTAAAGAGGAAAAAGTAAGAAGATAAGTTTACCTAATTTGGCCATATTTAACTTAAAATAAACAAAACGTCTACTTTATCAACATTGAGTAGTAGTCACAAATAATCGTCTGAAAGATATATGAATTGCGTTATTCGGTTTAATTTATTTGTTTCTCGTGAAGACAGTCATGTGAAAGTCTGTGAGTGACTGCCTGAAATGTATTAATTTTGCCATTTTAGACGGAAAATACAAAAAGGTCAAAGTTATTATCGACACTATAGACTTACATAATCGTATAAAATGTATGTAAATTACGATAATTCGTTGAAATTATTTGTCTATTAACGTATTTCTCGTAATGACATCCAGCCATTTGACATTTCACAGTCCGCCGTAATTGCAACCGCTAGTTGGCGCTGTCATCACGCACCCATCCAATAGTTTACTAGTAATACTTATAGGTACCTACTATTAATGTATTTTATTTGTTATACATGTTATATGTTATTCATATTTTAAATAAATGTCTGGTTACATTGAAGATATATCCAGAAAAAAAACCGGCCAAGAGCATTTCGGGCCATAATCGATGTAGGGTTCCGCAGTAATTAAAAAAAATCACAACATAAGAGAAAAAATACGATAAAAAGAACACTAACAATAGAGCGTATATCTCCGCGGCACTTACGTCCTTTTGCTGAGAAGCGCAGTTTTTTGGCAATAACTTAAAAACGGTATGTCCGATCATATTCAAAATAATTTCCATTGAAAGTATTTATTAAGCTTTATATTTATAATTTTTTTCATATTTTTTTAACATACCGTTTAGAAAATAGAAGGTGTGGGGCGGCACAATTTTTAACTGCCTTAAAAAAAAGGAGGTTCTCAGTTTGACCTGTATGTATGTATGTATGTTTGTCCGCGATTATCTCGCGTTTGGCTGAACCGATTTTGATGCGGTTTTCAGAAAAGTATTTGGTATTTCAACCGACTTCAAAAAAGGAGGTTCTCAGCTCAAATATTATACGCATTTAAAAAATACTTTATATCACTAAAACACATCACCAAAAAGCAAAAATATATTTCTTTTTAATAAAAAAAGGACCGACTTCAAAATAAAAAACTAAAAAGCCAAAAATAATATTTTATGCACGGTACAAATGAAATTTGAATCACCTTTTGTAGTCGATGCCAAACCTGAAGTAACTAAATATATAGGTAGATAATAACTGAAGGCTCGCAGCCGCGGTTCCTGCGTGCCATCTGTGTTAATAGTAATAAATTAATGGTTTGGCACCGACTTCAAAAGGTGATTTAGATGTGATCCGTACCGTGCATAAAATATTATTTTCGGTTTTTTAATTTTTTACTTAAAAGTCAGTTCTTTTTTTATTTAAAAAAAAATATTGCTACTTACGGAGCGACTATTTCCGAAAATATTTACTAAATGAAAAATGTTTTTTAGAAACCTAAAAGTGTTTTTAGAAGAACTATCGAAATATGTGCCTTTCGAAACATTGATATTGATAATTGTATCTTAGTTTCACAGTGCTTTGGTCTAACTGTAATACTGTGAAATTTCATGAATTAAATAAATAAAAAAAAAAAAATGCTGATTTTTTTTTCAGTCTCGGTTACATGTATGGAGTGCCCCCCTAGAAATATATATAAATATATTATTTAACTAAGTAGCGGCTTACACAAAACAGCTTTGCTCCAAATTTCATCACATCAATATTCATCTTATAGTTTTAGAGTAAAATGCCTGTGACTTACGGACGGACAGAAAGACATGACGAATCATAAGGGTTCCGTTTTTTGCCATTTGCCTATGGAACCCTAAAAAAGTGACACGGACTCCAAGGTCACTGATTCATTATCGGCTGCATGGATTCCACTATTTTTGGTACCGACTGCTGAAGTAAACTAGTTATGATTGTTTTTCTCTTCCGCTAAGCTATGAGAGTTATCGACGCGCGCAGGTAACAGCACTGGTCCATGGAGCAATGATCAATTGCGGTTGATGGTTGAATACATTTCAATAAGTACTTGTTGTTGGAAAGGGGTAAATTACATAAACAGCTAATTACATTTGGTGAAATTTGATCGTTGGATTCGTTAATAATTACTTAATGGAACCATATTTTGGAGAGTAAAGCATGCAACTCTGTGTGTTACAGCTTGAATGTTTGAAACTTGGGTTATTTTGTGACAAAGTGTTTTAGTATAATTATAAATAAGACGCAGTCCTTTCCTTAGTCATCAGTTCCTTTCAAATGGTACATATATTACGCATAAGGGCTTAAATTACATATCGATTGCGATGTACGTGTCCGTGCGTGTGCCCATTATAGCGAATAACGGACACCACGATCGCATTTGATGATCTATGCCATTCATGTGACAGTTGGCATGTTATAGGATCTCAGTAGTTCCTATGAATTTTCATATTTGGCCTAAAATTCTGAGTCGGCTTGACCAAATATGGACAACAATAAAAGGGTGACCCAGACAACTCTACGATTAAGAGATGACACAGGGAGAAGACATCTCTTCATCTTTCAATTGGTTAATAGTTTTCTAGAAACGATCCCTTAATGACCTAACTTTAATTACGAACATAGATAGATACAGATGTATTGGTTAACAAATTTGTATTAGGTATTTTAGCTTATTTATGGACAAAATAAAGTGTTTAACGGCTCTGTGTTAATGGCCTGCCAATAGTGTCAAACAAAGGGAATTTGGCTTCCTAGCCTAGCTAGCCCGACAAAGAATAATAATTACACGTACTTATATTTATTTGTACTTTCAGGAAGCAGAAGAATGGGCCCGTCGGTCGAGCGGTCCCATGGTCAACCCGTCCTTCGAGCCGGACGACTTCCTTCCTCAGAGGTAAGAACACAAAACAATTGCTAGTCGAATGTCTACCATGTTAATTGCACTGTTCGTGTTATTTTCCTTTGAGATTTATATTCTCAGATTGCGGTTGTCGCAGCAGATACTATCTGTGTTCCGTGTACGAACCGTAACCAAATCAATTAGCTCTTTTCTTGGACTTTACCTACTTACTTACCACGCACATAGTAAGTAAATAAGAATTGTATCACCCTATCAAAACTTCTAAAAGCACCGAAATAAAAAAATCCTCTATCATATAGTTACGCTATTAGTTATAGGTATCTAGTTTACTGTAGATTTTTTTGTATGAGTAGGATATATCAAATTACCTACAAGTATTAGGCATGTCGATGCAGAGCGGTTGGAAGCGACGTCTCTTGTCTTCAAGTACAACAAATACATGTGCCGAGATTCTCGTCACCTACCAGGCGATCTTCGCGTGACACGAACGCTTCTGGGATCTGCCCGAAGCGGCCGGCCCTGGCCACGTCCGTTGCTTCGCGACGTTTAACAACCTATTGTACTTTTATTATTGCTACTATTATTGAATCACAGAAACCAATTAACTTACGCACGTCAATGAACTGTAGTTTTGGAACACAGGGTATCATTTCAAACCCACCCAATACCCACTTAATAGGACTTGAGTACCACATGCTTACCGTAATAAATTCTAATATGAATAGTATGTCACAAGCCAGCTTGAACGAGCATGCTGTGTTGGCATATTGTCTGAAAGGGCGACATGACTCGGGTCAACATGGTTGTATCTGCATGCGCGTTTTTCCCGCACGAGCCGCCGACCCGCATGAGCTGAAGCTGTGGGAGTCTTGACTATAGGACATACTACGGTAGTGAAGTATCGAGAGAAAATGGAAACAAGTTCTGAGAGTTATATAAAAGAATGACGTAATAATTGTTCAGTAATGGAACCGTCGCAGGCTAGACTCGCACAACAGCTGTAACCGTATAAATCAATACACAGTGCACTATGTTGGCCGGCGTCTCCTAGCAAACAAACTCCGCGAAACGAAACTCGAACCATGTGCCGCCTGCCCCCCGTAGTAAGCCAGTTTCTGCCTTAGCCTCGCTTACATAACAATAAAAATATATTATAAAATATATTTTTATTTAAATAGTTGTATTAAACAGTGACCTGTATATTCAGTGACATACATTTTCCAAATTACTGGAAGACAGGGTGATTCAAATGAATATGTTTCTTACATAACTTTACTATTTTTCTAAAATAATGACAAGGTGAGAATAGTACTCCAATAATTATTACATAAGTTATATCAAAAATGGCAAACAAGCCAGCGCAGGTGTTGAAATTATGCACGAAAGCTTTGGGATGCACTTAGTATTTAGATTAGTATTTTTCATATATGTACTTTGGGTTTGGGTAGTGAGATTTCTTAAAATGTATTATTTCAAAATAACATATCATATAAATAATTGTGGTTTAGAATCAGCTTGTAATCGCAGCTTGATTTATTTGTAATTACTTAAGGGATATTTTAATTGTATTCAGGCAGAATACAATTAAAATATCGCCACTGAAAAAGACATTCGCCCGCATAAAAAGTGTGTCGCCGCCATATGTGATATCTCCAAGTGAACGCGCTGGAGTAGTCCTCGCGTGCTGCTCTGGCGTACTCATCCTGCAGGGTCCTCCACTGTGCCCACTAGTACCTACAGTAATACTCGCAATTCAGATATATACGACTGGCAGGGAATAATGTATCCTTGAGAGGGGTCTTGACAGCGAGAACGCTGGCATATACCTACCTATAGCCCCTGATTTCTAATGCATACCATAGTGATTTATTTAGATGCCGCTACGGTGCGTATAGTATCGAGACTAACATTTAAAAGGTTAATTTTGTTCATTTTTAATTTGTAATGATTTTGATTAAGTTGGTTAATACCTAAATAAGACATCGACGTAAATAGATAGGTACTTTGTAAATTTAGTAGCCTGGCGCAGTAGTCTATGGACGTTTGTGGCAGTGCGTAAAGTAAAAGTAACAAGATACTATAAATACTCAATACTTTCGCAGCTGATCATAGCACAGTCATTCCATTCGCAAAGCACGTATTTGATTGAAGTTTATGTGTAGGTATTTCCATTTCTTAATTACTATATTTTAAGAGCACACATTAATGTACCTAAACGAGTGCGAAACATAGTTTAAAATTACAGGACTATAGCTTCCTATCGATGTCATAAACAGTTGACATGACGTCGTCAGTTATTGACTTATTGTATGTACTGACATAAATCCTTGGGTTGGGTTTTAGAAGGCTGCTTCGACGTGACACGCGGACCCATTAGTATATAATTGCAAATCTCCAACCAGTATACAGAGGCACGATATCAACACCATGAAAAAAATAAATAGGTTTATAAACGGTGAGAAAATTACAGTATATGTTGCTGTTTGCACGCATATGTTAATCAGGGCAAGCATTGCACTACTTAAACATTTTTTAGAAGAAAAAAATATAAAACTCGTATTAAGTATATAAAATATTTTTTCCTTAAAACTAAAACAGATGTAATTGATGGTACATTATAATGTGTCTACTTTAGTCATTACACTGCGAGGACTGTATAAAGCTGAGTGTGTAATAAAACGATTAAAAGCATGCAAGTATCATACGAGTATGACGTATCTCAATAGGTACACATGCTATAAAAAACGGAAAATCATACCTTTTCATCCAGGCGTGTTGGGTAGACTACCCGACACTGAGTGCGTTCCACACTAATCTGTAATCGGTACGTCAAGTCACACAAATAGTATTCCAAATTTTGTTGCTCAAGGTTAACATTCGTGATAAGTGGTCAATCACACAACAAACTACGTTATTTACAAAATATGACAGTTCAAATATGGCGCGTGGGTCATTCTTTTCTAGCTCCTACTTGTTTGGAAATAAATACAATAAACATTATATTCACATATACTAGACAAATTTGGTTCCATAATCCTGAAAGAAACCGACTTCAAACAAAGAGGAGGTTCTCAATTCATCGGAATCACTTCTAATGTAGGTATGTGTTTTTTAAATGTTTGGCCGAATTCAATTTCTTTTTAAAGTTATATTCATGTTTTTCCCATATAATTTTGGTGAAGATCTGATGATGCACTCTATGAAGAATCGAAGGCACTCCTCATATATTATAGGCATCTACATTATATAGCGATTTCGGTATTTAAGGAACAAGCATATACATATGCATTTAGAAAATATAAATTGGTGAAGTTGAACTGATCAAGAAGAACACTGACTGCAACCGGAACCTCTCAATGATGAATGATTTACGTGTGGCGATAAGAATATCTTAAAGCTCCTGATGCGAATGATATCATTGAGCTGATTTGACGGTGGAGACGGAAGATAGGCAGGCATCGGATCTCCATAATAAAATAATGTATGCTGGCCGTGTTTGGGCTGTTGGAATCGTTGGAGATATACTTTTACGTCACGAGTATCATTAAAAAGCTTGAACTTAATTAATTTTTAACAAAAAATAAAACCAAGTCCAAAAAAAACTAAAAACTAAAAGAAAATGTAAAATAATATTTTTTTCAATTTACTTACAAGTAACCCTTTTTAAACCCTATCTATACAAATATTGCTATTTTGGAGTCGGTGCTAACCTTGTGACATCTTACTAAAATCGTAAATTTTGAAAAATTTGCAGTTTCTTTAGATGGCACCGACGACTAAAGAGCATTAATTGTTGATATTGTATAGAACCACGAATACACAGACGAAGACCAGACACGAAGCTCATCCTCCGGACGGGACGCTGTTTGTGCCTTCGGCGTCCAATCGGGGTAGCGCGGGTTCTCACAACCATCGCACGCACTGCGCCTGCGCCTGCCCTGCCACTGGTCCCGGTGACGGCACCAAATATTCCTTCCTTCCCCCATCTAACCCCAGCGAGCCTCTCGTATCCTACTGCACTCAGGACCAAGTTTTAAAGCTTAATAACAAAGTTTCCCAGCCAATCTTTATTAGTTAGCTTTTCTTTTAGGAATACCTACGCTTGGATTACGCAGACACGCCAATTATGAGTAACTTCTTGTCTTTTACACGGTGCCCGTATTTTTATGGTACTCAATCAGGTATGGTTAACGGCGGCCACACCTTAGCCCAAGCGATGTGTCCATTATAGCTCACAGATTGTAGTAAATTTCACCTATTATACTAGAAGGTACAGCTTCCAAAGCGCCATATATAATAATATACATCGTCACGTATGTAATTACGCCTAAAAAAATAAAGATGTATTGCTATATATGTATCACTTTAGATGCTACAAAAAGATTGTACCCGCAACTTCGTTCGCAGAGAAGGTAAATTCCTCGTCCGGTAAAAAGTATTCTATAAAACATGTTCGGATGTCCAATCTTTAAATCAAATGTTTTACCGTGATAAGCCCGCAACAGTACACACAAACCACATACAAAAAAAATCTAATCACCGACCTTCAAATAGCCATTCCACTTATTTTTATGAAAATATCTTCAATGAAAATAAAATGTCGGTCTATTCTCTCGATTATAGTTGTGTCCCTTAAAGGAAACAATGGCATTGTGTGTATAACCGCAAAACACCATAATGACCATATTGTAAAAAGTCGATACAGCCACCTTGAAAGTTCAATCGATTATCAACTCTATCTCTATGTATAAAGGGATGTTTTATTTGAATGGCCCCTAGCCTGAAAATGATGCAATACAAAGGCATCGTGAAAGCAATTTTTCTAACAGTGCACTCGTAATCTATTACTTACCAACTATACAAAAAGTAGTTACAGGACTTTTTACATATATTTACAATATTGTCATTTTGGTATTTTGTACTTGAACACACTATGACATCGTTTCCTCTAACAAGAAACTACACAACAAGAACCAAAACACTATAACATTCAATTATTACAAGTTTATAATACTGCAGATTATCACCTACTAATTAATTAAAAGTAATCGTTAAAACGATAAACAAACCCCGACACACCTAACTTAGGGATGAATCGATGATTTACAAACAACTGAGCAATTTTTTGTTAGCCATACTTGTATCTATCGACCTAACATCATAACTGTCAACCTCCCAACACTCTCGATCATGTCACCTTTTATACAGAAAAAACTTAATCATAATCGGTCCATCCGTTCAAAAGCTACGATGCCACAGACAGGCACACAAAATCGCATCATGATGATTATTGATAATGCTATTTTATAACTATATAGATACTAGGTATACATTCCAATACATCTGCCTCGCAATAAAGCGGATTTCCAGAATATGAAGTAATATTACAATACTATCTTTAAAATAATTTGATCACTTGGTTATTTACCCCGTGTAATCAGAATATGGCATGATGAATGAGGCGTGCCTAGCTGACAAAACGAAACTTTTTAGTCTGACTTAAACTTTTCAACCTTAGTTTTCTTTTACAGCCTATCGCCGGTCAAGGATGATAAGAAGAAGCGTGGAAATGACAATGGGATATTCCTCGTCAACATGAAAGAGAAGAACATGCAAGATGTGGAAGAATACGAGCCCTACGACAACAGAGTGGTCAACCATCCTACCACGTAAGTTATTGTACGAGTATTTCTCATTTGCCGCTTCTAGGAGCCACCTGTGTGAGAAAGGACCGTTTCTTATGATCTGAATGTGGGTCAATACCGACTTATCTAAGGAGCAGGTTGAAAATGATACATTTCGGCTCTAGGGCCGAAAGGTATTAAAAAACGAAAGTAGCACAATACCTAATTGTTGGGCTGCGGCAGATACCTCGATTCGGTTAGTATTGTATAAATTCGTAACTATTATGCAACTTTAAATTATTATGAACATAATGTTTTAGTTATATAATAATTATCATTTGGATACTTTTGTACCAATAAAAAAAAGAAATCATTATATGTTAGGTTAGGTAATTTAATGCTGCTCAAAATGGAATATGGAATGCAATGGAACCAATGGAAGAAGTGGGGAGAGGCCTTTGCCCAGCAGGGCGATATAATAGATCCCTAATAATAATATGTAATATAAGACACGGATTAAATCGCTGCGGAACCGCTTCAAAAATAAAAACAAAACTGGCTGGCACTATGGCACTTGAAATTCTATGTGCATAAAAAGCAATAAGAGACAGCAAAATATTGCAAATAAAATTTCTCATTTGGGTTTTGTTGGCTTTCCTCATATTTGAAATGAAATGTAGAGCGTTTAAACTCTGGTCTCAAGCACCCGTCTCAGTCTCGAACTAGTAGCGCTCTTGTCGAGGAAATAAATAAATAATTGAAATTTAGTATTTATTTTAAGAATCACTGTTAATATATTCAATTAAAGTTTCTGTAGATACATATAACCCCTTTAATGACATTTAAAAATACTGTAATGATAAGGTTCTAGTGTGATTACCTTATGCAAAACAGAACGCGTGTTTAATAATGTTGACAATTGTTATTATTTTCTTTTTCTGTTAAATTCAAATTGAATGTGTCCTACCGACAAACTCTTCGAATATCTAGATATATTTTAACAGGTTTCGCTTTTATATTTTTAAAGGGTCCACGGCCAAAACTCATTTTATATTTAAAAAAAACGTGTTAAGTATTCGAGAAATATAAATAACTAGCTTCTGCCCGCGACTTCGTCCGCCTTAAATTCGTCTATCGCGGATAAGGGTATTTTTCCGGGATAAAAAATAGGCTATGTCCTTCCCCGGGACTCAAACTATCTCCATACCAAATTTCATCCAAATCGGTTCAGCGGTTTGAGCGTGAAGAGGAAACAGACAGACAGACAGACACACTTTCGCATTTATAATATTAGTATGGATTTAAGCCCTTACTTAATAAGTTTGATCAAATTATTATGGTGTTAGTGTTAGAATGTGATGAACTGGACTGGCATCGTTTTACCCAGCTTTTCAATCATAATCTACTGCATTTGATCGGTGTTACAGACAGTCAAAATATTATTTCTTTAAAATGTATTCAAAATATTACATGGAAATTTAATTAGGTACATGTATTGAATTATTGATTAATTGTTTTGTTATTAAAGAGCGATATGTAAGAATTTTCCGCCAGCCCACCGCCAACTGTCACGTAAGACGGGTAAAGCCTATAATAACACGGAATAACATAAATATAATGTTTAATGCATGAAACGTTCATGACATAAAATTCTATGCACGTGATAATATTTATGAGGCAGTACCGATACTTTAATTAACATATACAAAGTCCTTTACGATACTTAATTAGAAGTTGAGTTTTCCGATTGATGTCAGAATTAACTGCGAAGTGGTAAGGTAAGGGTAAGGACCATTTACAAGATTACAAGGTCAGTATATACTCAATCGCCCAGTCGTAGACAGACGTGGATTAAGTATTAATAAATCAATCAATCAATCAAAATATTCTTTATTCAAGTAGGCCTAGTTACAAGCACTTTCGAACGCACTAACGATCGCGTGTATTCGTACCTAGTTGTTAATGTCGGACTAGGTGATACTACCCGCTCTATTTTGAATAAACTTTCACCTCACTAGCTCGGAAAAGTTAACTTTATAGCGTCAAATCTGCGTGAAAAAGTCCATTTTATTCGTTAGCGTGGGACAGTTATTTGAAATTCAAATATATATATATATATTCTGATAGTTTATTTTTTTTGTTATGTTATGAGTGTGTTGCGTGTAGGTTAATAATCACTAGTTCTTAATGAAATAAAAGCTGCTTTGTGTTATTTTCATAGATATCTTATCTTGCATTTTTCTCGCTATAGTGTGGTGAAAAGTTATGTGTTTCGCACTTTGAAACCCTGGCTGCGCTCAGGGATCTATATTTAAACCACTCGCTTCGTGGTTCTATTTTTTTTTCCTCCGCTTACTCGATTTTCCATTAAAAAACTCGCGCCAAATAACAACTTTGCAGGTTTGCATAACAAATAGCTATTAACTGGGAGATTTTGTTATCATTGGTAGGCATAGAATCTTACTACTGAGACGTGTATTAATAGAAGTTAGTAGAAATATGTAAACAGCAATGGTGGAAACTTGTATTCGTATTATGAGTACCAATATTTGTTCCCGGATCTTGGATGTTTTCACTATATAATTAAATAAATGCATATATCTTCATCTAATTTCAATAGTACACATTTTGCCTAGTTTGAGCCTAGGTGAATTTGTGTGAACATTTTGCAACCAAACATATATTTTTGTATCTGATGGATCTTCACAGCGCTATAATCATCACTTCTGTAACTTGTAACTTTAGAAGATCAAAGTTAGGACACGTTTTTGGTAACACAATTTTTCTGATATTCACGGTAGGATTACGTACTCTTACAAGGAAGGAAGACGTTCACACAACAGAGTCTGCAGATGATGACTTTAAATAGTTAAATCTGAATGCAGAGCGATTCTCATCGTAAGGATTAAGATGGACTAACGACCATGCTGATGGGATATATTTTTGTGGTTAGTAGAATGGAGCCCTAAATGAGCGATTTGGATTTGCAATAGACTTGTTTTAGTAATTCTGTAGAGTTGGCCATGGACAACATTTCATTCTAATTACCCCGTAATTGTATCGAACTATCTAATAATATTAGCAAACTTAAGAGGAACGTAATTTGTATTTTAAAATTATTTATAATTTTAGCGACTGATTTTAATAAAACAAAACTACCCCATTCTATCAGGGCCTAAGCGCAATTCGAGGAGGAATAAATTTCAAAAGTAATAAATTTTTCTGTATCTGTGGGCTCATTGTGACAAATGTCATGACTAGATATGGTGAAAAGCGTTAACTTCGTTTAAATTTCAATCACCCTGACTCTCGTACCAGTTGGAAAAAAATCACCGTGATTTTGTTACCGTAAACTCGGGTTACTTTGACACAATGGAGGGTAACTTTGACCCACATGAAAACTTTATTTAAAAGGGTCTAATAAAAACACAAAAACGTCAAAGGCTAGCTAAACCGAACCTCATGGCCCACCCGGACCGAGTAAATCTCGATGGCCAAAGTTACACTCCAAGGCTAAAGCAACCCGACTTAACGGTACCCACAACAAACCCTGACTTACCACGTTAAAGCTACGAGTACTGTAATGTATTCAGATCATTATAACAATTTTACCGCACTTGTTGCTCACATAACCTACGTGATTTTGTAAAGTTCCGTTGTGACCAGTCACAGTTATACTTTTCTAGACCGGCCGATTCGGCAACTGTGATTTTTTTACCGTGTCGTCCAAGGAGAATATAACCACTACGCTTTAAGAGGCGGGACTCTCATACTAGCCAATAGAATAAATTTGCATGGCACACTGATACCAACATGTACGTCAAAGAAATGTCAAACAGCAGTAGTACCAATCTAACAGACTAAAATAGTGTAGTAGGCTATACGCTTGCGATTTTTATCGATATCGATAAAACGGACTGGGTTGGAATATAGGCTCATGTCAACATTTTTTGTAACCGAAATTTGGTTTAGGATTAAGTAATGAGTCCACGTTTAAGTCCTATGTTGTACAGTGGATATTTATTTAAATGTGCTAATACAAGATGGACTTAAATATAAACCCGAAATAAAATAACAAGCTTTTTCTTTTAATGTAATTATTTATTGTTTTACTAACATTATTAGATCTTCTTTTAAGAGAATTTATACCTGCTCAACTGGCAACGTCGCATATTTCTCGGTTTTTCTAGATTATTATGAGAAATATGAATGTAACTTGAACATGTTTTCAATACATTCATTACGTTTACAATAGTTACGCAGACACAATGCAAATTTTTATGATATTGCCACAACTAAAGCTCTAAAAATGAATTCATGTCTTTATCTTGTTTTGTAAGAAAATAAAGCCAAAAGCGATGATTAGGTGAATTAAACGCATCGTAAATCCTAAAGATGCAGGGTATGTATTGAACATACCGTTAAGTTTCATTAAAATTCCACAAAATATCGAAGCAAAATGAAAAAATATGCGACGTTGCCAGTTAAGCAGGTATAAACGCTCTTAAGACTTGGCCCGGTGTCAGCATCTGAAAATATTTTATTATTACAACATATTTTACGATTTATTACGATATATTTTCTTATATCTAAGGTCAAAATATTAAATAATTACTCTGAACAAATAAATGTAAGAATCTTCATATGTTCTGGTATGGATGGCAGTAAACTTTTCAGTTGAAACGTAGGTACGAAATATTTTTATGATCATATTTCATGCAAGTTCTCACGCAATTCTACTTATTTTGTATAGTTATTTCCACTGACAAACAAATAAGCCTGTAGTTATCGATAGTTACAGTACATCCCTAGTACACAATGAAAATAGATATAAAATATCTAATTTTGTTTATTTATTTAGCATGCTGCATTTAAATATGGCTACAAGAATCTAAGGCAATACCTACCGACTGGCCTTCATCCCAGAGAAATTTCGCCATAAACATCCTTTATCGCAATTTTCATGACTAGTTCTATTTCCACAAATTTCACATGTGATAAACCGTCTTTTCGGTGGCATTTTCGCCAAATGTATTCACTAAATAGTGTTCAATCACATTTCACTACTTTAGATAACAATTAAGAATAATTTTTAATTAGAAATCTAAAAACAAACATACATAACACACGAGCCGCAATGACAAGCAAAGCAATATGGTTGACAATGTATGACATGACAGATAAACTGTACTGACGTACTGGTTCAGTGTCATGGCAACGGTTTGCCATGCAAAGTCCATATAAAAGTTTTTGTTCCTAGTTGCGTTAGACTGGTGTCGTCTTTCATTCTTTATTACCCGCTACTAGTTATGACACATATGTAAACTGCCAATACGACACGTTAACACTTTTTATGATTACCAAAAATGAGTCTGGCTAGCCAAATATTGTTGACAGATATTTCCTTGTGGTATCACCAATTGTCTATGATTTAAAAAACGGCTAAAAGTCTGTTGTCAATTTAGTAGATTGGAACTCTATAAATATTTTGATACTTTGTGTACTATTTCTGAAATTTGCCTATAACTATGATTAATAAATTCACGTACCTAACGTGAATTTATTAATACCTGAATCTCATACACAGGACAAAATGTGTAAAGAAACGGATAAACTAGAAGTTCTAGAAAATTCAATAAAATCAAAAACATCGGAACTCAAGGAGTTACTGAAAACCAATATTCAGAAGAAATCTGCGGACTGATCGGTAGTAATTTGAAATAAAAATAGCTTGGCCAAAAATGTCCATATATGAAGCGACGAGTGCGTCGATAGAATCCCGCACTTGGCCCATCGTGCCGGTGCAACATTAATCTAACCAAACCCATGTCTATAAGTACTTAACCTAACCACAGACATTGGTGATGGATTAATATTATGGTATTATCGAGCTAGATCTTATTTATTTCTCGCCTTGTTACAATGTATATGGTGAGAAAGTGTAAACATATGTGTTTGTCGTTCACTGTACTGTACATATAGTGGTAGAAATTATGTGAGATGACTTTGAGTGCACGTCAACGTATATTTTTTTACTTACTAGCTGCTGCCCGCGACTTTGTCCGCCTTAAATTCGTTTATCGAGGATAAGGGTATTTTTACGCGATAAAAAGTAGCCTATGTCCTTCCCCGGGACTCAAACTATCTCCATACCAAATTTCATCCAAATCGATTCAGCGTTTTAAGCGTGAAGAGGTAACAGACAGACAGAAACACTTTGGCATTTATAATATTAGTATGGATTTCCTTAGGTTTAGGTACCTTACGTGTGTACAGAAAATTCAAAATATTTTCTAGTATCAAAACAATAATTCCTACAACACAAAGTGTGACCAGCCCAAGATTTTATGGATTTCGCGCCAAAAATTTGGGTAATATTTCAGTAGCCATACTATATTTACTAATAATATCCATTGCCCATTCTTTAAAAAATTTGTAATCCGAAAATTCTAAAAATAATGTTAATGTGTTCAGAGCCCTAATCTATCCGAGACATTTCAACTTTAGTCACTTAAAAAAATTTTGTACATTGCGTATATATTTTATAGACGTAATTTTCAACTCAAGGTGAAGTATATAGCAGGAAGGTATTGTAATGACGACTGATTTTGAAAGGTACGAGTATTTGGATTTCCATAACAAAACGCTTGCACTACATTGTGCATGGCCTGTCACCATAAAGTGAAGGCATCCTTGAGCTAATGGCGTGGTTTATAATGCTCGGTTTTGTATCGCGACCTACTGACAAAATACTTCTACGGAGAATCATTTCACTCGAGTTTCTGTTAGTGCCTACTTACTTTTCGCTTTGTGTTTCGTTTTTACGGTTCCATACCAAAAGCAATCCTTCCTACCAGTACCAGAAGAACATTTAAAAGAGCATTATCTTGGAGTGCGAGTCCGACTTACGTGAGGTCAATATTCCATGTTTTTTCGTTCAGTTTTATTTAACTACATATTTAGGGCTATTTCTTAGGGTGGGTACCGACTCCAAAATTACATTAATTGTATGTATTGTATAGACGGACTTGAAAAAAATGGTTAATCAGAACTAAATCAAAGTAACTACAAGGGTGGTCAAGTAGTCCCAGAAGTAGCCGCCCTAACAAAGATAACACAAATTATTTGGGAAAAAACTTTATTTCTTTTATTTCTCAACATTAGTCTCCTTTTTAACCGACTTCCAAAAAAAGGAGAAGGTTCTCAATTCGACGAAATGTTTTTTTTTTTTTTTATGGATGTTCACCGATTACTCGAAGAGTATTTGACCGATTTCAATTTTTTTTTGTTTTATGGAAGGTACTTTCATGTTGGTCCCATTTAATTTTGGTGAAGATCTGACGATGGAATCCATGAGGAATTGAAGGAACTCCTCAAATATTGTAGACATACATATAGCAATTTTGGTATTATAAGAAACATAATAAGCATTTGCATTCAGAAAGTGTAAATTGGTGAAGTGGAACTGATGCAAAAGACCACAGAATGCCATTGGAACTCCTAAATAAAGTGTCAAGCTCCTCAAAATAGCCATCAACAGCAGACTCTACCTCTTCATTATTGGCAAATATTTTACCGCCGAGTTACTTTTTCAAGTTAGGGAACAGTAAATAATGCGAGGGAGCTAGATCTGGCGATTTTAGCCATTGCAATAGTGGACTAGTGAACTGTTGTATTGTCCTGATGAAACAACACTTTCTTTTTCGCTAAAAGCGGGCGTTTTGGGGTTCCGTACCTCAAAAGGAATTAACGGAACCCTCATAATCTCACTCGTGTGTCCGGACGTGTGACATAAATAAGTTAATTTTAATGAGTACTTTTGAAGTTATTAAAGAAAATATGCAAAAATTGATTCATAAATCACAAGGCTCTACTATGGACAAAGTTAATTGTTCATTTAAGTAGGATTGTAAAGCGCTCACGTTTTACGTTGCCTGCTGTCGAGCTACATCATCAAGTCGTTTATATTTAGTTTTATCAGATGGAGATTTCAACCCTACAGCAAAGATGTCAGAAACAAGTCTAGTTCATGTAGAAATGATGACGCTGATAGAAAATAAATTGAAACCCCAGTTCGAATTTCTGCAGCCTACAGAAGACTACATTTAAATAATTTTTCATAATGTCCAATCATTGCGAAAACATTTACTAGATGCAGAAGCTGATTTTATAATAAAATCATCTCATATCGCCTTATTTCTGGAAACTTGGGGTTCCCAAAGCGACAATTTTGGGCTGGATGATTTTGAGCATGTTTGCAGAGACGGCAATAGTGTATCGAATGCAAACCCGGGTTGGGTCTCGATCGCATATATAAATAATAGTTTTGCCACTGATATATATAATGTATCTACAAAAAGTGTTTTTGTAAATAGTTCCGGGAGTGGACATTGCGAATGCCACACGTTCAAAGCATTTGTTGTTCAATGCATTACCTTATATAAATCACCAAATTGTCTTTCAAAATTTGCTGTTGAATGCGTTAGGAACGATACTCGTATTAATTTTAGGGATAAATCAAAAAATGAAATATCAGAATATTTTTTATCACTCGGTCTGAGTTCTCGCATTCAAGAGTACACACACCACCAGATAAAATTTAATAATAGAAAATATATTTAGCAATTACTCTGTACCAATCTGGCACTATACATAATTGTTCAGTTATCATACACAAAATGGGTGAGATTAAAAATCTCTTTTTTATCGGATTAATCGGGTCTCTGAAATCAGTTGGTAGGTACCAACGCCACGCCGCTCCGAGCTATTTGTGGAGGGATGAATTATACAACTATTATTATACAATACGAAGAATTGTTTAGATGTTGTTTAAAATTTTGCATACAGCTTTGGTATAAATACATTTTTTTTATCTCTGTCTGTCTATGTAACAAACCAATATAAAATGACCCCATACTTCGTGCATTTTCAAAAGGGAAAACCACTAAGAGCGAGTAATACGCAAAACTATTACAGCGTTTTAGTGGCAAAATTAAGGAAAAAAGCCCGCATTTAGCGAAAAAGAAAGTGTTGTTTCATCAGGACAATGCACCAGTTCACTCATAAACTATTGCAATGGCTAAAATTTATGAGTTGAAGTTGGAATTGCTTCCTCTTACACCTTATTCGCCAGATCTAGCTCCCTCGCATTATTTTCTATTTCCTAACTTGAAAAAGTAGCTCGGCGGTAAAAGATTTGCCAATAATGAAGAGGTAGAGTCTGCTGTTGATGGCTATTGTGAGAGGCTTGACACTGATTAAACAGGGTAAACAGGGTATCAAAGCTATTGAACATCGCTGGTATGTGAAGTGTATTGCATTAAAAGGTGATTGTGTTGAGAAATAAATAAGTTTTTTCCCAAATATTTTGTGTTATCTTTGTTAGAGCGGTTACTTCTGGGGCCACTTGACCACCCTCGTAGTCATTTCATTTAGATTCGATTAACCATTTTTTTCAAGTCCATCTATACAATACATACAATTAATGTTATTTTGGAGTCAGTACCCACGAAGAAATAGCCTTAAATATATAGCTAAATATAACTGAATGAAAAAGTAACGTAAGTCGGACTCGCACTCCAAGATAATGCTCTTTTAAATGTATCACTGGTACTGGTAGGTAGGCTTGCTTTTGGTATGGAACCGTAAAAACAAAACAGAAAGCGAAAAGTAAGTAGGTACTAGCAGAAACTCGAGTGAAATGATTCTCCGTAGAAGTATTTTGTCAGTAGGTCGCGATACAAAACCGAGCATTATAAACCACGCCATTAGTTCAAGGATGCCTTCACTTTATGGTGACAGGCCATGCACAATGTAGTGCATGAAACATTTATGACATAAAATTCTATGCACGTAATGATATAAATGTGGCAGTACCGATACTTTAATAAACATATCATCAAAGGCCTTTACGTTACTTAATTTGAAGTTGAGTTTTCCGATTGATGTCAGAATTAACTGCTAAGTCCTTACTATTTACAAGATTACAAGGTCTTGTACCTAGTTCGTACAAAAGAAAACTATTATACACTACATCAGTACTATGGGTTTATTTTGTTTTTACAGATATTTTTGGATTTATTTTCTATCCAGGAAACTACAAGTTCGTCTATCTAAAAGTATATAATTTGTGGATCCTTAAATATCTTGCATATGAATCGACAATTGTATAACTAAAGCTTTAAAAATAACGATACAGCAAGGGATCAAACAAACGCAATCTATTCGCAATTTCACAAGTATCGCTGTCTCGGCGCAGCCTTAACTTAACAGTGAGCACCTGTAATTAGGCAGTAGGTATACGAACTACTGAAGAATATCCCACTGAAAACAACCCAAATAAGGGTACCTAGTTATATGTATGTACTAATATCTTAAGAATACAAGCAAATGTTCTAGTAAGAAACTAGGAACCTAATGGCAAGTCGCAAGAAGTAGGCTGCATGGCCGCGCGCCTCGCTAAAACTTTACAATCTACAAAACGTTGAGGAAAACCTTCATATTGCGATTAGCCTCGATAACCAGTGTGAGGGGAATAACAAGTTAAGAGAGTAGAGTAGATATACCTATTAAGTTGTAACCTATTTGACCACATCATTAGTTTGTCTACATGCCTACCTGCGGATCGTTGTTTTTATGTTAATGTATGAGGATATCTACTTTAGTTAAGCAGATTTACCACTAGGGGAAAAACTATTTAAACACGCATTATTGCGCGTCTTCGGTGACCTTCTACGGCGACATCCTCAATGCTCGTAAGAACTAGGGACAAGGCGAATTTCCGAGAGCAAACCTATACCCAAGTCCTGTCATACAGATACTAATGGTAATGTTGATTGATTGTACAGGAACACTGAAACGCTTCTCCACCTGCTAAAAGGCAGCCTGGGGACAGGCATCCTGGCGATGCCGCGCGCGTTCGCCAACTCCGGCTACGTGGTGGGCGCCATCGGCACGGTGGTGATCGGCGTGCTGTGCACCTACTGCATCCACGTGCTCATGGACTCCTGCTACGTGCTGTGCAAGCGGCGGAAACAGCCCTCGCTCTCCTACACCGCGGCCGCCGAGGCGGCTCTCTCCGAGGGGCCCGACTGGTGCAAAGCGTGCGCACCTTATGCTGCGTAAGTACCTATACATAGTATACATCGGACTCAAATACCTAAAGCTTATTCCACAAGCGTGGTGTATTTGCGTCATACAGGCGGAATTTCGAATCTAGGATTTTAATTGGAATTCATTTTGAATCGGCATAATTTGTTAAATGTTACTGTTCCTTGAATGAGGATTTTCTAAAATGGAAATATCGCCAATTGGCGCCACCGTGACGTCAAGTCTAATTGATAAGAAGTGTCAAAATCCACCAATGGCCGCACAGGATTTTCCTCTTCCTGGAGGAATTTCAGTAACAACTTACCTAATCTTAATGATAATGGATGTAGGTAGGGAAAAATATTGGACGAGTTAAATTACTTAAAACCGGTTTAAAACTACTGAAGAAAATACTTCACATTACCTCACCTCACTTATCCTTAATTATCAATATGTCCCTGGCTTCTGTTTGCTACTACTATAACTATTTAGGTTGAGTGGTAAATGTGTCGGTGGAAAATCTCGTTACGTCACAAACACAAGAGTTAATCGAACAAGGCGGCTGATTGTAAATGTGGTGTAAACAGAGTCATAATCTAGGTATCTGGTATAGGTATGTACTTAGACGAGTATGTTGACTAATGTAATTATTGTGAAATATGAAGTGATAAGTAGGTATAAATACCATTAAAAATATTATTTTTTGTATGACAAGTATTGGCAGAAAAACCAATACATAAAACATTTTGTAACTATTAATAAAAAAAATATTCGTACTCATATGTACTTCTAGATTAACGTTTTATACCTATAAAGACTAGACGAATGTTTGTGAAGAGATTGGGTTCGTTCTGAAATTGACAATAGGTATTTACGAATAATTTTAAGTTAAATGAAGAGATATTTTTGAAAATGGAACTGAATCATGGCGTATTTTTTATTATATTCTATACATTATGTTGTAGTACATTTCTCAGAATGTTGAAAAGTTTGGAATATTTTTGTAATGATTTAGTACGTATCTAACGGCGCATTTGTATGTTGCAGGCATGTGGTGAACGCGTTCCTACTCGTGTACCAGATCGGGACGTGCTGCGTGTACGTCATGTTCGTGGCCGAGAACATAGAGTACGTGTTAAAGAACCACTTCCAGATCCAAGTGACAGTGTCCCAAGTCATGTACGCCATTCTCGTCCCGCTCATTTTGATCAACTGTGTCAGGGATCTCAAGTACCTGGCGCCGTTCTCGGCCGTCGCTAACGTAGTAACGATAGTGAGTTTCGGGATCATCTTGTACTACATCTTCCGGAAACTGCCGACGCTTGAGGGCAAGGCGCCCGTGGGCAAACTTGCCAACTTCCCACTCTTCTTTGGAACCGTACTGTTTGCGCTGGAAGCAATTGGTGTGGTAAGTGTCCGCATAGCATCAATTCCTTGCACAGTTACAGGGCCGGATTTAGGGGAGTGGAACCGGGCCCTGGGGCCTCCACAGGTGTGGGGCCCCCACAATGAAATTTCTATAACTATTCTCTATTGCGTGATTTTGGTATTACTAGCAGAATTGGAATATAAGAAAGTACGTCGAAAATACGTGTTTTTCTCAGTTCAATCAAAATTAGAAATAACGCCACAAAGCTGTCGCATAAACTCCAGAACCACGGTAGTCTGAAAACGTCACAGATGTGTACGTAGGCATATTAAAACTTTAAAATTAAAATCAAATCGTAATGTATTTTTTTGCATTTAGGTGTATTAATAAAAACCATGAAAAAATTACGCTGTATGAAAAATAGTTTAACGTAGGTATTTGGAAAATTACTAGGGGCTTCGACTCATTCTTAGCCCCAGGGCCTCCCTCCAGGACCCTAAATTCGGGCCTGCACAGTTACCACCTTGCAAAAACGAAGTACAAAAAGATAAATACTAACTTTATGTTACAGATTTTACCTCTAGAAAACGAGATGAAGTCGCCAAAAGACTTTGTCGGGAAGTTTGGAGTATTGAACAAGGCAATGATCACCATTATATTATTGTACGTGGGCATGGGCCTGTTCGGGTACTTGCAGTACGGCGAGGCCTCCGAGGCCAGCATCACACTGAACCTTCCAGCTGAGACGTAAGAAATTCCGATACATTATTTAATGAACCTAATTTTAGTGTAAATAAATCATCCGTGCCGAGTAGGACATTAGAAAAGGACAAATAACAATTTAATGGCTTGGTAAATAATTATGTATATAAGTATTATATTTTTGAATTTTATCACAAGAACGCGTTTCATGATTTAGCAGCATTTATACCGGAACAACTGAGATGAGTAAGAGAGTGCAGGCGACGCGCAGGCCAGCACTCGGCTCCAATGGGAAATGGATTAGAATTGTCCGGTTATTCCCACATGTTACCAGCAACTTGTCACCAGTGGTAAAAATTGGGCTTTTTTTCCCATCTTTCACCACAAAAGTACTGGGTGGTAACTACAGGGAATATTTTTCCTATTTGCTACTAAAAATATGTTTGGTGGTAACTACTGGGAAAAATTGTTAAGTGGTAACTACTGGGAATATATTCTTGATAAAATATACATAAATATGGAATAGAATAGAACCATTCTTTAATATGTCGAGTGAAAATCCAACTTCTCTGAACAAAAATATTTCAATATTTTTGTTCAGAAAAGTTGGAAATAAAAACGCTTCGGGAGAAATATTTATTGATTCAAAAATTTACTTAAACTAAAAATGCTTGTTAATTGTTTATTGAACAAACATATAAAGTATTAATTTGAAAATAAAAACTTCTATGTAATTTATTTTTCACGGCCTGAAAGAAGATTAACAAAACCATTTTAATACAAGCAATTGCTTAAGTATCCGAAGATTTTTTAAAATCACTATGCTCTTTGAAATAAATTTTGGAAGCGACTCGGACACAGAAAGTACCGAAGATAATTCGGAAACAGAAAAAAGTATTGAGATAATATATTTAAAATACCTATATAAAGGTATATATTTCGATTTTTACTTTACTTTACAACAGCCAATGAAGAGTTCCACAATACACCTCCATCATCAGACTATCGTCACAATGTGTAATAAGACTACAATAACTCTCAGATCAGCTGAAGTGTAGGGGAGACAGGGGACATAATAGTCACTACTACTAATACTACTAACTTTGCTACGACTAATTTTGCTTCTACTTCTAGCTATTTATTATATATTTTATGAAATAAATGCAGATATATATTTCATTCATACTATACATATATGAATACATTTCCATTGAAAAGTTTTAGATTTTTAAGAGTTACCAAGCTGAGGATGGCGATAAAAGATGGTTAAAAATGGCGATTGTTACTTTTGTACCCAGAACTCGGGTGAAAAGTAACACGCTTCGCATCGTAAAGAAATCCCGTGAAGGTCCAGTTTATTTATATGTAGTACTGTAGCCACTTCGACGAGCTCCCATATATTAGTTTTAGCGCTTTAATAATGGGAATTTATGATTAAATTTCTTTAATGATAAAAATTACATTATGATCATTAAAGCCTTATGCGCTTGGTTGGATTGGCTTATTGATGGCTGGGATTATTTAGAGATGGGAATGAGTGTCATTTAATTATTCCTAGCCCGCCTTATCGTTTTAATGTCACTTTTTAGCAATTATTTTTAGAACTATTTGTTGTGTTACTTTCTTACCCAACCAAGTATTTCTTATTACACACGTCAGTAGCAAAACACTGAATGCCCTGCACATAAATACTTCATAACATTCTATGAAGAATCTAATCAAAAATGTCTAGGCATTTAGACACATTGATATCATTCCTCCGGTGCTAAATAAGCGCAAAAGAAATCAATGTGAGAATGTTATTTTAGAGGCGCAAAATCGTATTTTGTCCTCTAATTTAACCTCTGATTAGGATAAATGCGTGATGCCTGGTCACAAGCAGGGAAACATCACCCGCTAACTCTACCCGGCCACGCGCAACATTCTGATCATTGGACACTTCTACAAAGCCTTTGATACTTTCGACCCGCTGTTACTTTTGTCCCCGGTCTCCCCTACAAAATTATTATCTTATATTTGTATGATATGGTATGGTTTTTAGTGACAAAACTTTGTTATAGCCAGCTTAGAAGATTTAATTAAGTACCTAAATACGTAATAGAATAGGCATACATTTGATAATAGACTACTAGTAGCTCTACCTATCAGTGGTGTGGCGTCCATACAACTCGATTCCCATCGGCTTCACTATTTTTTTTCACGTATATTGATATCGATGTTTAAGATTAATGATTTAATGTTTTGCCAATTATCGAATGCGGTCGCCCGGCGTGACCACCAGTCAGCAAGGAACCCAGACGTTCGGGTCATAATCCACATAACGTACTCGGACTGCGGTACCAGTCCGAGCTGAGTTAATTTGTCAACCGCGATAATAAACGTAATAAGTTGATGCGCAATTTTGCCGTCGCAAAGTGGTACATCCGCAAGCAAGTTTTGTAAGACTTTAAACTTATTTTTATCCAATTTACTCTTTTCACCTAACTGTCCGCCCGGGGGTTGTGGCTCGATTTTTTCCTCGCCTACCGTTGAACTCATCGATCGTGTATGCGTTTTAGCTTCAGATTCCATGGTGTAAATTCTATTTTTCTAAGTTTAAAGATTTAAAATACTTAAACATGTCCGATACACGAGTAACGGTTTTTCTTGTCTCTATTATATTACTACTAACTGTAAATTGAATTATTAAATAGGTACCTATCTCGGGGTTTCGCACCTCCACCAAATTTGTGACAATGTGTAGGGGTTTAGGACGTTGGTGGAGAGGATTTATAGAAGTACTCAGAGCTCGGCGGTTCAGGGTAGTCCAGATATACAGTGCACTGTTCACTTGTTTCACTCGCGTCCCTGGGCTAAGATTATCGGTAGTCCGTCGCAACACGGGGGTGATTTCGGAATCTGGTATTCGGTCCCCTTTTTAATCGCAAGGGAAATAACACAAACGTTCTGTCTTACACTCCGGCGCAAACTGACTCGCCCGCGCCTCCCGAATGTTCGATGAGCCGGCGTTAGGATTATGGGAGAGAGAGGGTAGAAGGGAACTGCACATTGTCACAGTACCAACTGAAGTAAAGTATACGATTTATATTAAAAATTAGTTTATTTATTAAATCATCACATCTCATTTAGTTAGACAATAGCTTACTTGTCAATCAATAATTTAACTCTCACGCGCAATCCGCTTTTGTATGAGTTACTCTAGTTCTAGTAATAATAATTGCCTCCAGCCCGGGCGACACTAATACACTATACACATACGCATTATTTTGCGTAGAAAATGTTCGAAAGTAACTCGACTTATTGTGGCTTCTCTATAGTATGAGCTTCATTGAAAATTAAACGTTACTACAAAGCTTTTACGGTCTATTTTTAAAAACCCTTGTTTTAAACAATTTCTCGAATAAAATTTAAATTATTCATAATTAGCCAATTAAATTATTATGTTTTAATTGTATTTTTTTCCCCTAAATTCCTATTTTCGTGTTAAATTTTGTTTAATTGCTATCTTAACCAGTGAATTTTTGTAAACTAGTATCCCGCGTGTGTATGTTTCTGATTGTATAAGAAGTGTTGTGTTCGTATAAGGTGAATATTTAATAATATGTATCATTGTTTATGTGACGATAGTGATGTCAAGTATGGTGAAGGTGGTTAACAGTAACGACAAGGCGATGCCTGTGATAATTGTCACGCCACTGCTACCTATACTTAATAAATCATATTTGCCCGGTCGGCGGCCGGCACCACGGACAGGTTCTGTGTCGCAGAGGGCTTACACCAGGGCTCGGCTTTAAACCCCTACCTGCTCGTCATAGACGCTCTGTCGTCAGATATACAGGAGGGGGCACCATGGTGTATGCTCATTGCCGACGATATTGTCTTTGTCGGGGAGGAAGGGATCGAGGTTCAGAGCAGATTAGACCCATGGCGACAAAAAATTGAGAATGTTGGCCTGAAAATCTGATTTTATTTGTCTGCCGTCAAGTATGGATCGGAATATTAGGCCGCAAAGGTGACGTGTGAAAAGAGATTGCTAGCAATACGGGTATCAGAATGTTGAGATGTATAAGCGGCGTGACGAGAATGGATCGGATAAGGAATGACTATATAAGAGGAAGCCTGAAAGTATCACCCATAGTCGTTAAGCTGAGAGCAAATCGCCTATGGTGGTATGCATGTGGAGGGATCTAATGTAAGAGAAGGGGTAGACCAAGAAAAAGGTGGATGGATTGCTCGAGAGACAACATGAACAGGAATAGTGAGGTATAGAAGAAACATGCTGCACCGACCTTAAGTAAATGGGTTACCGAAGGACAAGCGAATGATGATCATGATTAACGCGTTTCATCATTTCTGTATGGCCCTCCTCCGCCTACGTAACGTAACAGCACCAATAATGGACTACTTGAGAACTTATTACATTTTTAGCAAATTATATTTATTTCGCCCATTGTTCAATAAATAAACATAGGTAAGGCTTGTTCACGAAATAAAGTAGCCACCTAAAGTCAGGCCTTCATAATTATATAGAAACATTTCGTTATGCTCATGCATGATATTTTAACACAGGTATTGTCAAGTTTAAGAAAAACTAATAATATAACTATGTCATTGACGTAGATAAAATCAAGATACCGAGGATAAATGAAAAGAAACATAAATTAATTATCATATCCTATTGTACAGAGTATTACGATGCGACAACTCGTAAAACGGTATCCATTATCAAAAGATGGTGTACGAAAAGTAATAAAAATTTGGGGAATTTAATACACTAGGTGTTCTGTCGATCAGGTCGCAGTCGCAGAAAAGGCTGCATGAAGCCGAAATTGGACACGGAAATAGTAGCATCTTTTCGTCGAAATCCATCGGCCTCTACTCGCGATGTGGCCAAAAAAGTTTAAAACTCTGGTTGGGAACGTGCAAAACGCCATAAAGATAAATAATTTACAGACTAGGAAGAAACAGAAAATGCCAAAAAGGACTGCTGCCCAGCTTGAAATGGCGAAATCTCGAGCTAAAGCTTTGAACAAGTTTTTAATTCAAAATAACGACCGATGCATTTTAATTGATGACGAAATATGTATAAAAAGACATGAAATCCGGGCGTTACCGGGGCCCCATGTTTTACACGTGTGTGGCTGGCGAGGATGTTTCAAAAGTGCATAAGTGCGTGGATTTTGAAAAAAAATGCCCGAAATATCCTTGTGTGGCAAGCTATTTGCTCATGCGGGCTTAAAAGTATGGGCTTTTTCACTACCGGAACAATTAATGGAGATGTCTACCGACAGGAATGTATTAAGAAGCGAATTCTGCCCTTATATCGGAAACATAAACGTCCTCCAATATTTTGTACTGATTAAGCTTCTGCTCATTACGCTGAAGCCACTTTGCTTGAAAAGAAGAATACTAGTTATATTGCGAAAAACATTAACCCATCAAATTGCCCAGAATTGCGCCCGATTGAAAGGTAATGGGCAAATATCAAACGATACCTGCTCAAGAAGGGTGCAGTCGCCGACAGTGAAACTGATTCCAAAAAAATATGGAACGTAGCCTCTCGTCAGTTCACTAACAGTTCAATACGTACGCTGATGGCAGGCATTCGAAAGAAAGTCGGACAGTTCTCCAACTCTTAGGGTTTCTACAAAAAATTGCAATGTACTTTCTTTTTACAATGTTTATTGTTATAATTGACTGTTTTTTGTTTGCAGTGCTGTGAGAAATACAAGATTTATTTAGATTTTACTATGGCTACTTTATTTCGTGAACAAGCCTTAGGTAGGTACCTCAATAATCTTTTTTTATAACAAGACACCTACTATAATATTATTGAAGTTCTTATTATATCTTACAGCTTCATAATGACTTTAGTTCATTATTGGGGTCTCCTTCATTATTACTTGTGCCGCTATACCTACGTTAGCTGGACGTAGAAGGAATATAGAAACCATGAAAAATAAACGATTTAATTTGGTTAGAGCCCCTAATCGGGCTGTTCTACTCTAATACTCTTTATTGATTTATATTCTCAGCCTGGGTTTTTTAGAATACATAATATATAAAAATAACATACAAAAATGCAAACTAAATATAAAACTCCTAACCTAGGGTGCCGCCGTTAGCGGGGAAAGGCTCAAGCTAGCGTTGGTTAGGGCGGCAGATTGCCGCCGTACTTTAGGTATATTGTTGTTTAGGCATTACGTATTATATACACTTTGTCCCGTTGTGCAGCTTGGGGAGCGTGGTGCAGTGCCTGCTCGCGGGCGCGATCTTCGTCACCCACGGGCTGGCCTGCTACGTAGCCATCGACATCCTGTGGAACGAGTATATCGGCGTGCGCCTCTTAAACAGCAAGATAAGGATTGTTTGGGAATATGTACTCAGAACGGTCATCGTCCTTCTTACATGTAAGTAACTTAATAGTTAATTTCGATGCTAGTGCGGAAAGTGCGTCATTACTTGACGAGTACTGAGATATGATTGCACTTGCTCGGGGCGAGTTAAGAATGACATTTCCGCACGTGTATCGAACGACGTTTTTTAATACAGTTGCAAAAACTAAGAAAAACAACATATACAGTATCGAAAGTTACCTTTGGAAACTTAAAACATGCTTGCATTAAGAAAAAACCGGCCAAGTGCGAGTTCGACTCGCGCACCGAGGGTTCCGTAGAAATTTTTACTTACCCTAATTTTATTACCCGGCACCGGTTGAGTTCAGTTTGCACCTGATATCTATCACATTGCATACAAATCAGGTGCAAACTTAACGCAACCGGGTCCCTCAAATAGGATTTTTGCAAATTAAAAAAAAGAATTGCTAGTTAGAGACATGGCTATAATTTTTCACATTTTCTTTAATAAAATAAAAACTAATCAGAATAAAAAAAATCAAAAAAATGTTTAAAAATGTGCAGGTTAGCCATTAGCTAGACTTTTAATTTTTACCACCCTCATATTCATCGTTTTTTTAGAAATTATAATATATTTTTATATATTTCCTGTGCAATACATGTGGGCTGACCATATTTATAAATATTCCAAATTTCAAATAGTTAGCATAAGTAGTTTTTAAGATATGGCGCTTTAATAGTCGGACAGACAGACAGACAGACAGACAGTCGCACCATAAGGGTTCCTTTTGTACCTTTTTGGTACGGAACCCTAAAAACGCCTCTTCTTCGACAGGCGTTTCGGTAACTATTCCGTTCCATTCAGACAACTTATTATAGTTGTCTGAATGGAACAAGTACCTATAAATAAAAAAAAAATGGAAAAGTGAAAAGCACTAGTTCGCGAAATAGTACGTTATGATACGAGTGTGGTACGTTGGTATTTTTTTAAGTAACGGTTAATGACCAATGCACATGAGTTTCATACAACGTTTTTCAACACACTTGCGAGGAAAAAAGCAAAAAAAGAATTGTACCTTACTTAAAATTTGGTCTCGGTTATACGTGCTATGTGCGGAACCAATCCTGTAGTCGTAAGTTTTACATTAATCCGTCATCAGTACCTCAAATTTACGTACCTACATAATGATTATAATTTAAATGTCATTGCTTGCAACTATTTACACAATGACATTTTAAAAAAGTAATCATACTTCAATGTTAAATATTTGTAAATATTATACATGTCAAATCAAATCAAAATGGCGCGCTGCGACTGCGCGGTGCATTTGTCTATGTGTGATGAGGCAAAAGCTAATTGGCCAATCAGGCAAACATTAATAATATAATAAACCGAATAAGAAGACCTTATAATTTATTGAAATTAATCGCTTTTATAAGTTTCAGTCTTTTAATCTATTTCTAGTTAGGTTATGATTTGTATTTTCTAATTACATTATAAAGTGATTATAAAAGAATTATATGTAGGATATATTGAAAGAACTTTGTTCTGCAGCTATGTTTAAACTTGCGTTTATTTTAAAAGTACCAGTTTAGATTTTTTAGATAACCTATGTTTCTTGTACCTACCTAAAACCTATTTGCTGAAGTGTAAAAAAAACTGTAATAGAAATGCACTAGTGCGAATAATAAAACGCGTGTGTAATGGACTGTATTATAGCCATGAAACAGTGTAATAAGAGCGACTTTCGAGCGTGTTGAAAAACAACTTTCAGCAGGCTAAACAGCTACGTAAACTAGCACTTTTTGAGCAACTGTATTAAAAAATAAGTTTTCTCACGAATGCCATATACCTCGCCACCATCACCTTCAAAACGTCACATCACACAACGACGAATTTATGATGTGTTCCAGTCGGAATCGCAGCGATGGTGCCAGAGTTGGAAGCGTTCATCTCGCTGTTCGGCGCGCTGTGTCTATCGGCGCTGGGGCTGGCCTTCCCCGCCATCATTCAGACGTGCACCTACTGGTACTACGTGTCGCGAACGGAGCGCATCCGCATGCTCGTCAAGAACTCCATCGTGGTGCTGTTTGGCGTGCTGGGCCTGATCGTGGGCACGTGGACCGCGCTGGAGCGCATCGTGGAGAAGTTCGGCCGCACGGCCGAGGACGCCATGCCCGCCGCGCCGCACAACGGTTCCGACTTCACCACCCTTGCCTTCAACGCCACCAGTTACCCGGACTAGCTCCCCGAATCTTCCTTCGTGCGTAGTTTTAATGACAGTGCCATTATGTTAGTAACCGTCCGTGGCATACATTGTAAATTAAAGTACAATTATTGCAGCGTTTTGAGCGTAGCTACCATTAAGATAGAATTTAGATAATATTGTCATTTTTTATTTTTTTATTGTAAGTATTTTTATAGAAGTCTCTGCCGCAACCGTTTGACAGTATTTCCAGAGATATCCTAGATGGTTACAATGTTAGTCACGGGTAACCTGTGTAATAGAGACAGCTCTGCCGCGCCGCTATGAGGGGGCGCGTTTAAACTATTGTATAGTGTAGATAATAGAGAGATGCTACGGTTGTTACAGTTTAAAATAATTAAGTAGCTTTAGTAAACGTTGAAGCTTACAATCCTACGACAGTGAGAATCTTTTAAAGTGAAGCATGGCATTTCGATAGGTTAAGGTTATTATATAAGTACGTTAGTACAAATGGAGCGTGGTGTTAATTTCGTATCGAATAAAATAATCATACATATTTGTCGAATAATATCTACTGCAATTATTTATTTATCGCTTATCGATTTAGCGTACGATTGGACAAAATATAATGTGCTGACCTCGCGAAGATCGTTACCGGAATTGATAAAATGAAGTGACCGGAGCCGCGGGGCGTTTTTACGTTGTCAGATAGCGCAATATTTATTAAACGTAAATTTTGTATGAGAACATGTTTGGATTATGGCAATGTATCCTTAAAATTTACACGGTAATCATTGGTACCCGTGGCAACCGGTCATAAAATTATAATATTGAAATCTGTGATGTGATAGTTATAAACATATTTATAAGATTTATTTTTGGTTGACTATTTTATTGATATTTGTATGTGACGTAACTCACACGTCAGTGATACTGTGCTCAGAGAGACGTTGTATGGTCAATAAATAAATAAATTACTACCTTATTTAAAAAAACTGACCTATTACTTATCATTATCATTACCTTAGATATTACTAAAATATATAGGTACTGCAGTCAGTAACTGTCTGTAACTTGTTCATGGTAACGCCCATGCGACGGTTTTGCATAAATTGATTTGTTCCTGATTCATCATATTCCTGATTGGTCATATTCCTTATTCGACACTTCCCTTACTGGTCATATGCCTAACTCGTCATATTCCGGATTGTCATGTTCCTCACTCGTCATTGTACAGTCAAATGAAATCGCGAACACGTGCGAAGTAGTTATATTTTCTACTACGGTTATTATAGAATAATTTACTTAAGTTGGAGTCCCAAAGAAACGGCAAATAATGTAAAGAAACTGCAAATTTGTATGACTTGGTACGTAAGTTCAATTTTCGGTCAAACTTGCTATAACTTAAATCCATATCCATACTAATATTATAAATGCGAAAGTGTGTCTGTCTGTCTGTCTGTTACCTCTTCACGCTTAAGCCGCTTAACCGATTTGGATGAAATTTGGTATGGAGATAGTTTGAGTCCCGGGAAAGGACATAGGCGACTTTTTATCCCGGAAAAATTCCCTTATCCGCGATAAACGAATTTAAGGCGGACGAAGTCGCGGGCAGAAGCTTGTAGAATATAAATAAGAGATATTTTAACCTAAATGGGCTAGCCATTAAAAATGTAAGTTGCTATATCATTAATTCACTCAATATAAATAATAATGACAATGACAGTAGCTCCATGGCAGACAAGTACCTAACACTCATCTGTTAACTATCTAAAGTTTGTGCAGGCAAATGTACATGGTATGACGAGTGAGGAATGTGACGAATCAGGAATATGACGAGTTAGGAAAGTGTCGAATAAGGAATATGACCAATCAGGAATATAACAAATCGGGAACAAACATAAATTGATAGCTAGCGACTACTGACTTACAGAGTATTGTGGGGATGTAGTTCATGGTGGGATAAAATAAAAGTGAGCTGGTACGGGTTTGATGTTTTGTATTCAACGTCTGTCTTAAGACTCCACCTAATGACATAAAGCTGGAACGAGACAGCTATCATTCCTAATTTAAAATAACCTACTTTTACATGCAGCCTGTCTCGTCATACGAGGGCTGCTATTTATATATCCGGAAACCGGGATTACAATCTTCTTAAATAGCATATTTGACCGCCATGGTAAAATTTGAACTTTTTTAAGTATATAAGGTATATTTTTTCTTCCTTATTAACGCTCGTGTTTTGTTTTTGACGGGTTTTAAATGTCATCTCGCAGCAAGAATGGAACTCACTCGTGAAAATATTCGTGCTATGATTTATTATGATTTTCGGCGTGGTTTAACGCAACAACAGTGCATAGATCAACTAACTTCAACTTTTGGTGATGAAGCCCCATCTAAAACTACTGTGTATCACTGGTTTAGTGAGTTCAATCGTGGACGTAGTATGCTTACGGACGAAGTTAAGGCAGGTCGCCCGAAATCGGTCGTTGTACAACAAAATATCGAGGCTGTGCGAAAACTTATAATGGACGACCGACATGTTACGTACCGCGAGATAGAGGCGACTCTGGGTATTTCTATGACCAGCATTAATAGCATATTACATAATTATTTGGCTGTAAAAAAAATTTGTTCGCGTTGGATACCCCACAACTTAACAAATGAGCAAAAACATGCTCGCGTCGAATGGTGCAATAAAATGTTAAAAAAATATAACCGTGGTGACTCAAAAGCCGTTTATAACATCTATACAGGTGACGAATCCTGGATCTATGCATACGATCCCGAAACGAAGCAACAATCAACGGTATGGGTGTTTCAAAATGAGCCGAACCCTACGAAAGTTACTCGTGCAAAAAGTACATTGAAACAAATGGTGGCCTGCTTCTTCGGTATTAATGGCCATGTAGCTACAGTGCCACTAGAAAACCGTAGAACGGTTAATTCAGAGTGGGACACGACCATTTGCTTACCGGAAGTATTTGAACAAATTCGTAAAACTAACCAGCGACGAAGAATCATTCTTCATCATGACAATGCCAGCTGTCATACGTCACGCGAAACAACTCTATTTTTGGAGGGTCAAAATGTGGAATTAACGGGTCATCCGCCGTACAGCCCTGACTTGGCACCCAACGATTTTTATTTATTTCCAAATATAAAGAATAAATTACGCGGTCAACGATTTTCGACCGCTGAAGATGCTGTCGACGCATTCAAACAACACGTTATGGAGGTACCTCAGGCGGAGTGGCAGAAGTGCTTTAAAAATTGGTTCACGCGAATGCAAAAGTGCATAGATCATCAAGGGGAATACTTTGAAAAACAATAAAACTATTTTCAGCCGTGTACGTTTGTTTGTTTTTTTGTTTCCGGATATATAAGTAGCAACCCTCGTACGGTCATGGTGACGGATTAAGACCTTCACATATCCTGCCGTCCCGGGGAGGACGCAGGTAGCGTAGTGCACTACACAAAACTACTCCTACCTAGCGTACAATGGTCCCTACCTGCACAGGTAATCCCTTACAAACAAATCCTGAATGGCCTCATGCTATAAGGTGGTATAAGGTAACCAGGGTCGGAGCATGTATGTTTCCTAGTTTATGGCATGATACAGAAATTTACTACATACTTACCGACTCTAGCTTTACCCAGGCAAAAACCCTGTGTTAAAAAGCTAGGGCACCATTCGACTACCCCCGGATATCTATACCTTCTCTAATATACGGCTAGAGCATATAATCTATAAAGTATGCTCTATACATACGTACCTATAATACCTTAAGCATTCATGCTTTAGCCAGCTAGTGTACATCGTGTGTACCCCAATTTTCTATACCATTATTTCTTTTCATTACCTCTGTCCACAGACTAATAAGAGATACTACGTATCAGACTGCCAACTCAGAAACAAATATTATTTGCACTAGGCAAATATATTTAATCTGTACGATTAGTGTTGACTGACGTTATTTTTTTTTTCTAATCGAGATTGCTATATGGCAAGGGATCGTAACGAATTCAGCCAAAGCGGTCGAGGTTCATTGAATGAGGTCTAATATTTAGAATAAATAGATCCCGGCACGTAAATTTGAACACGTAACTTCAGTAATCGTATTTACGTGATCAAATTCTATGCTGAGAATTATACCTCAGTGGCAAAAAAATAAAAAACACATTATTTGTTAAAAGATTTATTTTTCCATTTCTTTTTAAAGTCGTAAGCTTTCTTCTGTATTGCAAGTAATATGCGGTTTTTTCTTCGAACTGCATCTGTCCCCTTTAATATTTTGTTGGTTGTGTTGCACCAATCCATAATTGTAAATAGGACAGTCAGAGCAATGAAATGACTGAGAATAATTTTGTGCTCGGCCACAGCTGGTAATCTTCGTATAACAAAACGCGTACGTTAGCGCCATGTTGTTTTTAATGTTGACTGACGTTTTTATCTGCTCTGATTAGCTGTTGCTTTGTCAATACACCCGTTATGTCATCTATATATTATTTGTCGAAATTCATTATGTCACAGTCACAGTAAAGTGTTATCGAGTGATGTCCTTAGGGGCTACTCTGAAATTCGATATTCGAAGTTCGTATCGCGCCATCTCGCTCATTCAAATACAGTTTAACATGAGAGCGAGAGGGATGGCGCGATACAAACTTCGAATATCGAATTTTAGAGTAGCCCCACTTGTGTTTATCCTGTCTTGCTTTTTGCAAAATGTTTCAAGAGTGCTGTGTTTGTAGAACTTTGCGAAAGGACGCTATTTTACACCATTTCCCGTGCTCTGAGAAAATACTTATTACTTTAGTGGTTGAAGTGTTGAAATCGTGATAGTCTTGCAAAATTATCGCCCGCAGAACTAGCATAGCAAACATTATGTCCAAGAATTTATTTTGTTTCTTTGACTGGGCTGAGCACAAAACTATTCTCAGTCATTTCATTGCTCTGACTGTCCGACTTACAATTATGAATTGATGCAAATTTAAAAAGATTATGTCAAATAAATCTTAACAAATAATGTTTTTTATTTTTTTCGCCACTGAGGTATAATAACTGCGATAATTTTGCAAGATCATCACGATTTAAACTTCACTTCACTTCAACCACTTAATAAGTATTTTCTCAGAGCACAGGAAATGGTGTAAAATTGCGTCCTTTCGCTGAGTTCTACAAACACAGCACTCATAAAACATTTTGCAAAAAGCAAGACAGGATAAATACAAGGACATCACTCGATAACACTTTTACTGTGACAGAATGAATTTCGACAAATAATATATAGATGACAAGACGAGTGTATTGACAAAGCAACAGCCAATCACAGCAGAGAAAAACGTCACTCAACATTAAAAACAACATGGCGCTAACGTCCGCGTTTTGTTATACGAAGATTACCAGCTGTGATCTTATGTTATATATTAAAATACACTTGTCATTTGTATTTTTTTATGCTGTACTTTTCGATTCAGTTTTTCTTAACTTTTTGAAATAACAACTAACTAAAGGGATCCATAGAATTATTTCTGTCTTTTTTAGCATGAGAATACATTTTTAAATACAACTTTATTGATAAATCTGCGTGTCATGTTATAAATATAGAAAATAAATCCATATTCAGGATTGACATATTTTCGTTCTCTATTTATGATCAAGCCTCCGTAACATACATACTACTAAGGTTACATACCTACATGATTTTGACTAATTTGAAATCCTTAAAGTATGCCAATTCATTTCATACTAACCACTCCATAACTTCAAAGTACAAGTGTGTTTTTTGCCGTCCCAAACTTTAACCAACGTTTTCTCAATTGTCGCTTTTTCACTTTTGCAAATTTAGAGAATTTTTAAAAAATAACTATAGCACCTGGAGACATATATCTTTCACCAAAAGATAGCGTATGATCTGTAGTATTAGCAACTACTCATAACTCCTTATCGACAAAGTGGGACCTTTTCCCAAAAATAGTCACATTTAAGGTTAATAAGGTCTACTAGCCTTTAAACTTTGCATGAAATTACAAGCAAATATCAGCCTTAGCGAATTGAGTATGGTAGAAACATCTACCTTAGTCTAATTATTACTCCTTATTATACATATTACCAATGTAAGCTTTTTGAAGAATGATTAAATAAATTTAGATTGCTTACAGTGAATCGTGCAATATTTACTTACCATACTCAATCTTGCCAAAACGTGATCAATCTCCTTCAGAGTCTTGAGATTGAGACCCGCCGTTCGGCTGGAGCGATCGTGAAACGAAACTAAAACATGGTCTACCAACCAACGTTATAAAAGGTTAGGCTCGTCACGAAGACGCCTCCCCCAAAACGTGCCTCATTCTGGTAAGTGTAACCGCTTAAATTAAGCGAAAATAAAAACCGCTTAAAAACCCCTAAATAACCCTAACCCAAAACTCATAGGTTAATTACGCTTAACCCAGTCAATAAGCTTTAACCCCCTTATAAGTTAAGCCAGTCCAGTCTTAACCCGAACAAGCGATTAATCCGCGAACAGTTTAAGCTATTCGACCGAATCAGGCCAAAAAACGGATTTCCGGTCCCTGCCCTTATTTCACAACAATTTTAAGTTTTAAGGTTGAATATTTATTGTTCCTATTTACATACTACATACGATAGGTGCTGTAGGAGGCTCGAAAAAAAACCAAAAACTTTATTAACTACCTTTAATTAAAATAAAATTAAAATAAAATTAAAATAAAATTAAATAGCCTATAGGTGACAAACGCTCGAACTATGAACAGAAAGTAAAAGTCCAATTAACTGCACTATTGAGGTAAGCGCGTGCCGTGCTGATGCGGCGCCTCGTGCCTTCGCAGTTGCTTTCCGAGGTTTCTGAGTCAGGCAGTTTGTGTGCTGAATCGGCGATCCTCCTTATGGTGCAATATCGAACTCCTCCATCCGCAAATCGGCAATTATTTTCCAACGTTTAGTGAAAAAATTGCCGGAATTTCATTCTTGGGAGGACAGATTTCAATCTTTTCAGGATCTTCGTGTTGGCTCTGGCTGCTTGGCTCTGGTTACGGGAAGCTTGTAGCTGCGTGGCTGCGTTTGTAGTATTGCTTCATGACGGCGATCGTGAGTGCACATGCACCTATTATGAATACATACAATGATATGGTTGTATGATATAGGCTGCTGGATTGCCCCGCGTCTATCTGAACAGGACTCTGGGAAATAAGCCTATTCTGTGCGTCATGTAATCCTTTCAGGTATATAGTCTTTAGATTGATGTGGCCGGAGACTGCGGTTCGCTTCTCGAAGTCGTGTGTGATTTCGGCTAACTTCAGGGGGTGTCCCCGTATTTTGTCCTTGTCGTTGGCAATAGTGAAGTGCGATGTCCGTAGGTAGCAGTTGAGTGGGATGGTGACGAGGTAGCTTCCGTGTAGTGAGGTATAATCTTCTCTATTAAAAGATAGCCGTACTTTTGTTGACTGAGGTAGTGAGATGACGGAGTGCTGATCATCGAGTTTCTCCATGGCTGGTTTCGATAGTGATACCGTCGTCAATTGGCAGGTTGTTTGGGGGTCTTCATTTTTGATTAGCCGGTGTATGCAATCTGAAGAGGTACGTACGGAGTTGGAGGCTGGTTCCTTTCTCGCAGATGTAGTGAAGACTGAACTTCGGGCATTCTGCCTCCATGTACACGAATGCATTCCCGTGTATTGCTAAGAAGGGATATGGCGGGATAAGGGAGAGTTGGTTTTTATTAGGTAGGTACTATGGATAATTTGGTACTATGAATATGTCATATACTTCTGATGCAACTATGGGAAATTGAAATACTATAACTATCTGCTTATCGGTGTAACTGGATCCCGGGCGTATTATATCGTAATATTCTGGTAATCCTAAGTCTAAGATTCTATCCTGGCCGTATAAGGACTTTAACTTATCTAACATGTTTTTAAGACACTAATTTCTATCATAGAATGGTGCGTACTAGAACTACGTATAAAAGCTGAACTATTCTCTATTCTTATAAGTTCCTGATTTAAATCTTCTACATTTTCGCTCAATATTATTAAGAGCTGGGCTATTGTTGCGTATTTAATTAAGCCATTTTCCCTATAAGCATTACTTTCTAGGATTATTTCTAGGGTGGAAATAATTTTCCTTTGATTTCCCACTAAGGTTTCCACTATATTGCCGTGACGACTTGCCCTATCCTTGCTTAGACTCACGAGACTATTGAGTTCTGAAACTATTTTATTCTGGTTAAGCTGTAAATTTTTTAACAAGTTGTTATAGTAAATGGCATCTGTTTGGTTTCCGCTAATACTTTTTATGATTGACCCAAGTCCGTCTACAAGGCCTCTTTTGGCTCGGGTTGGCTATAGAGTTCTTAATTGGTTCGATACCTTTCCTAATTTATCTAAGAGATAGTTGATCTGGCTTTCATAAAGGAGGTACGTGTCATTAACTAATCTAGTTTTGTATGTCTGTAGTTGTCCAGAAGTTAAGCTAATTTTGTCTTCGATATCGCAAAGCTGTATGTACTGTAGGTAAGTGTGGTAATGGGTCGTAAGTCGCATTGGTCCAAGCTTGTAGGGTAGAAGTCCGGGTCCGTCGGCTAAGTTCTCAAGTCTTATCTCTGAGCCTTTCGTCAGAAGGGCCGTCAGCAGCAAAAGAATCCTGTAACAAGGTGTTTGTCTTAGGAGTGCGTTTCAGCCGCGATTTCGCTACTGGTCCGCGTTTCTTAGAGGTATATATGTGATGATGATACGCTTGGCCGTACTTCGTGAATACATCCATATCCGTTATGGACGGTAAAGAGGTCCATATGGACTGTTTCAAAAGGTTTGGTTGCTGGGGGTACAATATTAAATTTCGGTCTAATCGGATTCCTATTATATTTGGCTTGGCCACAAGTACGAGTAGTACATTTGTTAATAAATTTAGTAACCTGATCTTTCATTTTTGGCCAATAAAACTTCCAGGAGAGGGCTAGGTAGCACTCTGTAATGCCGCGGTGGTCAGTTCTACCGTCATGGTAGTTACTAATTATCTCTTGTTGTCTAAGATAATCTTTGACATTTTCGAGTTCTAATTTAGCGAGCATGAAGTTCATTGTGGAGCTTTTGAACTTATTCTGGATAATGGGGATGATCTTATACATGGCGAGTGGGGGCTGTATAAGGAGGCCTGTTTTAACCTTAGGATTAATATATATATTCTTTAAGGGCATTCACTAAGTCGGTTTCTAAGTTTGAATGGGATATTTGAACTGATATACGTGTATGAGTGTCAAACGGCTTGGTTACGGCTGGTTTTCTTTTCACATCATCTACAATAGTGAGTAGAATTTGCCTTTGAAATTTGTTTAGTGGTTCATCAGTGATTGGAACTTCCAGTATGGGGTTCTCTTCGCTGGTGTGAACAGTTTCGGTAGAAGAATCTCCTATAGTACCGGGTATCTCTGTGGGGTTAGGTAGTATCGAACAAAGCTCGTCAGCTACTAGGGACTCAACTTCCTCGTTATGGATCTCTACTCTGGATAGGGCGTCCGCGTTGGTATTGGATTTCCCTTTCTTATATACAACTGTATAGTCGTACTCACTGAGTTTTAATCTGCATCTTGTGAGACGTGAGTTAGGCTCCTTTATATTAACGATCCATTGCAGAGGTTTGTGATCTTGAATTTTCGTCCATAGAGATAAGGGCGGAAGTATTTGGTCGCCCAAACTATAGAGAGCAGCTCCCTCTCTATCGTGCTATAGTGAATTTCGTTCTCATTAAGAGTGCGGGAGGCGTAGCATATTGGTCGATCAGACCCTATGGGACCCTGGGATAGTACAGCACCCAGAGCGAGGTTGGAGGCGTCTGTCGTAAGAACAAATTCTTTGGAAAAGTCTGGGTATTGTAAGAGCGGATCGTTCGTAAGAAGGGTTTTGCATTTTTCGAAACAATTGATGTAATCGGAGTTAAGAGATACCCTATTACCTTTCTTAAGGCACCTAGTGAGGGGCATTGTTATGTGGGCGAAATCGGGAATGAATTTTCGGTAGTATCCGAGGTCTAAAAATTGTTTACTTTCCCTTGGCGTTTTGGGTATGGGATACTTTTGAATTGCCAAGACCTTTTCAGGATTTGGCTTGATACCTTCATTGCTAATTATATGACCAAGGCAGGCAGTTTCAAGCTTCAGGAATTCAGATTTGTCCATCTGAATCTTGAAATTGGAGTCTCTTAATCTTTGGAAAACTCTCTAAAGGTTTACCATATGTTCTTGGAGGGATGTACTGAATACTATGATGTCGTCAAGGTAGACGAGGCAAATTTCGTTTTGGAGACCTCTCAGGACGATGTCCATGACCCGCTGAAATGTACTTAGTGAATTTTTCAAGCCCATGGGCAACCTGAGGTACTCAAAATTACCCTGTTCTACGTTAAAGGCTGTCTTAGGGATATCCTGGGGGTCCATTTCGACTTGATAAAATCCGCTGGCTAAATCCAGTGTAGTAAAGTAGTGACACTTTCCTAGTTTGTCGAGTACATCAGTAATGTTCGGCATCGGGTATTTGTCGTCTATTGTCTTGTCGTTGAATTTACGAAAGTCGACTACCAAACGCCATTTTTGTTTCCCTGAGGCATCCACCTTTTTGGGTACAACCCAAATGGGGGAACTCCAAGCGGAGTCTGAAGATCGAATGATTCCCTGATCGAGCATTTTAGTTATTTGGTCTCAGACTTCCTGTCTATGCACAAAGGGGTAGCGGTAACTTTTGGTATAAACGGGTACTTCATCGGTAGTTCTTATTGGATGCTTGATTTTATTTGTGAAGGTGAGAGGTTCCCCTTCAATATAAAAAAACGTCTGCATAACGGGAGCAAAGTAATTCTAAATTAGTTCGCTCTTCCTTATTTAAATGGTCGGTACGTAATCGCGATACTACGTCGCGTGCGCGCGTATTACTACAATGCTCCGTGCGCATGCACTCGATACTGTATAGGTCAGCTTGCGCTGGCTGGTCGAGTGAAAAGATTACGCCATTCGGAGATGGGTTTTCGACTTCTATATATCCGCGGTTATTTTTAACTATTGTAAAGCAGGAATGGATCATGCAATTACTAATTATTTGTTGCCTTATACTAAAACTTCTCTGTCAGAGGTATTAATTGGTACTCTAATTATCTTAAGGTGCGTCCACAATTGTATCATTTGCCCGTATCAGATCATCGTCGCGTGGCATGATCGCGAGTCACGATCACGCGTTTGGTCGTTGCGCCGATCCGATCGCTCGAAATCCATTTGCTACGCGTATCACACACTTATATCGGAAGAGTGCAGCATAATCGGCGCGCCGACAGTGAGCTTCAAGTTTTGGAGAAGAAAGCGCACACATACCTACTGGAAATGCGAAAAGTAATTTGTACTTACTAGGTATTTAGAGAAAATCGAATACCATTTTCCGATACTTAAACGTGAACATATTAATTTATTATAAATATTCATAAAAACGTGAAGAAAATATATTATTTGAGCAAAATAACTAAGTAAATGTGGAACGCTGCTATTACACCAAGTTGCCAGCTTACTTGTACAGCTTTTTTAACAGTGCTGGTTGGATCTACCTGTCTCTATCGTGCTTGGAGATTTTAATATAGACATCCTGAAATCCAACCCTAGTATTACAGCCTATAAAGAAGCGCTTAATGAAGCAGGCTACGATATCCTTAATAAAATAGACACTGAGCATTGCACACGGAAAACCTCGACCATAGAAACAATCCTGGACCACATCTGCACAAACGTCAGAAATCGTTGCTTCCACTTAGCCGTGATCGACTCCTCGTTATCTGACCACAAGCAATTGTACTTAGAAATAAAGAAGACAACACCAATTTTAAAACAGACCGAAGAATATGAAGCTATCAATTACGAAAATTTATACAAAAACCTTTTAAGTAAGAAATCTAATCACCAGTTAAAGGAATACACTCAACTTGAAAGTTATATTATTGAAAACATATCCAAAAATAAAACTTTGAAAAAGAAGATGCAAAACCTACCTCAGGAAGATTGGATAAATAAAGACATCATAGCCGGAATAAGTAAGAGAAATTTACTATGGAATGAATTTAAAAAAGGATCCAGAAAACGAAACGTTACGGACATCGTTCAAAAAGGAAAGGAACAAAGTATCTGCAGCAATTAAATCAGCCAAAAATAAATATTACTACAAGGAATTTCATAAATGTAACAATAAACCAAAAACCACGTGGAACCTGATTAACACCCTAGCCATAAATAAAATAAAATCCAGTGGGGGACCCTCAACACTTTAATGGACACTAAAGTTATAACAGACTGTTAGTCGTATTCTTTTTAACCAGCAAGCTACTGGACTTAACCATTTTGACCTAGCCAATTCTTATAATTTAGATTTTATTTACAATCGTCTTATCTACAATTGGTCTTATTTATTTACAATAGGGCCTCCTGAATCTTCCCATTTTGAGCTCTAAAAATACTTTACATCACTAAAATCCATAAATAAAAAGCAAAAAAAAAAATTAAAATAAAAAAAGAACCGACTTCAAAATAAACTAACAAGCCAAAAATGATCTTTTACGTACAGTACGATCACATGTATTCACATGTGACGGTGGCAAACCTGAAGTAAAGTCCTTTATCCTACAAAAATACGAATTACTATAACTAAATTTAGGTAATAACTAAAGGCTCGCCGCCGCGGTTCTTGCGTGTCATTTGTGTTAATAGTAATAAATTAATGGTTTGGCACCGAATTCAAAAGGTGATTCAAATGTGATCCGTACTGTACATAAAATATCATTTTTGGCTGATCCCGTACACGTAGTAACCGGTAAGAGAGCGCTTCGAAATAAAGTTTCGAAATCTATCTGTCCGAACGTAACCTAAATAAATGACCGGTATAACCTAAATAAATACCGGTTTATTTGTAACCGGTTACAAGTCCTGATTACAAGAAAAAACAATTTTTAACAATTTACCCGTGGAGCGTTATGTATGTCAAAAGAAATTTTAACGAAAATTAAAATCATAAAATGATTGTGGGAAGTTGGTTCTCAATTAAAAAATCGCTTCACCTAACCCGTGAAGCGGTTCCTTAATTAGTTTAATTTTTTTTAATGATTATTTCAGTCAAGTTCCTTCACGCCGTATTAAGAAAAAATAGAAATGTAAAAAATAAATAAATAGATGGCGTTTAAACGTGGTCAAGGCCCTTATCATTATCATACACAGACGAGGTACCTAGTCAAAAACTAGATCAGTGGAACTGATCTTTTAGTTCCTTTCACTACTTTGATGCATCCACTAGGGTACTTGACTGGCAGATCAAATAAGTTCCTTTTTATAAACTGTCAAAACGGTCAGAAAGTATGAAGTTTGAAAGGAAAAAAGGTTTATGATTTCATAATTCTACACGGTCAAATTGCCTTCTTATTTTTAGTTTATGATCATTTTGAAATCGCCATAAGCTTAAAAATAAATTTTCATGAATGTTCACACATGAATTCACAGGAAAGTACCTACCCAATAGGGTACATGCATGATTTTTGTTTTCGCTTTTCTTAACCAAGTATTACATAAAAACCATTTCAAAATGTGAAATTAAAATCGGCCGAGAAATACGCATAATATAGGCATTTTAAACTTGTAATTAGACAGAGAGGTACGATATGCACTGTTACGTCACAGTGCACTCCGGCCATATAAACTTCATACTTAATTCTGTTTTTCAAGAAAGAGATAGATTGAAATGTTTGATGACTTATATCTTGGTTATTTTTATAGCTATTCGAAAAATATTTTTTGTCTAATGTTTGTTACATGAATGAGCTTTTAATAAAGCGAAAATAAGTATTGTTACGTCAAAGTACTAAAATGATCATCTAGTTTTGCTGTTGACTGTACGACTTTGCGTGTCGTCAGCTAATGCAATGAGTGTGACTGATGATAAAATTGGGTCGATCCAAAGGTCAGATTAATATAAATCAGTTAAAATGTTCAAATAAAGTTTATTGAAAATAATAAATTGGCTCACAATAATCAGAACAATATTCTCAACTAGCAAAAATATTTTAACATTTTATAATACTTATTAAAAGTTTAATAAACTAACCAGACAGCAGTTGTAATAATGTTACCGGCGAATGTAATAAGAAAAAATAAACGAGAAGGCATCCCAAAAGGCGGTTTCCATATAATATATAATGTACAGTAAAGGAAATTGAAACACGTACTGAGCTTTTTCGCTCTTGTCACAAACAACATGACTGACTAAAAGGTATGTTTCAGTTTACCTTACTGTACTGCGGGGATTAGGACGCCGTCCAGCTATAGCGAGGCAAGATATTTGTTCTACTGTAGCACTATCACAACTCTTGTTAAAACTCAAACATGTAGAAACGTACGTCAATAAAAGCAAATTAATTATAAAATCATTATACATAAGTCACAAATTTGTGTTTTGCTAGTTGAGTGACAACATAATTAAAAGAGAAATTGAATGTACCGGTATTGCGACCTCCGTTAAAATTAAAAAATATTAAAACAAAACGAAAACTTAAAACACTGGAATTACTATGAAGTCTCAGCGCACGGCGTCACTGCGCTTGACAAAGTTGTATTTGTTGTGGACAAAACAATTAAAATGTGGACATCAGACACAGAACCGTGTGCTTCGTTGAGCGCAGCGCAGCGCCGCGCCGCACTCTCGTCATCGTCGAGAAAAGAAGCTCGGCTTCCTCGACCAATCAACCTTATAAAGATAAAATCAACATAATTCTACGTGATACCTTGTAATTAAAGCTTTTACAGTATAAGCCACATTGCAAGTTATCCCTGGAAATTGTATGGCTTATAGTGTACTTGCACGCTTAAAACTATAGAGGTAGTGAAATAATCGTCGTATTAACGCTAATCATCACTGGACAAAGTCCTTAAAACTTAAGTAGGAATTTAGGTTATGATTAAAATTATACTTTCAATTTGGTAACAACAATATCGTCGACACAATTGAAAAAATTAACTCTTTTGTCTGAGTGGTAATTTACTCATAATCAAGTTTAACTTTGCGATTCTGTAAATACGGCACTGTAGTTAACCACAAAATCGCAGCCGATTTATAGGTACAAGGCAACAAGTTTAGCACAATTGGAGTAAACAAATCGTCAAACAAATTAGTTCAAAATTCGAGAACGAATGGAAATATTATAAAACGATTTTTTTTACTCCATTTTGATACTGCCCACATTCATGTTCATGTCAAATAATTCTAGCAAGTATATATCATAATCACAAAAATGTTTCATATACCAATTGGGTTCTAATTCAAATCGGACAGACAGCTCCCGACTAATCAACGTGTCTATATAAGCTGGCAGGGTGGATCACTAGGCTACTTCTTGCCGGCGTCGTAGCCCGGCATGCAGGCGCGCAGCGCGGCCGTGAGCTGCCGGTTGGGCGACGGCTCGCCGCGGCCCACGTCCTGGCGGCAGGCCGGGCACGTGCGCGAGCCCGTCGACTTGAACGCCAACTTGAGGCACGACTGAGAATAACCGTTCAATATGGCATTACTATACAAACATTATACTTTATTATCTGTTAATTGGATGGAATAAAGAGATAAACAAGAACTCGGAAAGGAGGAACTTAATAAATAAATCGGTCAAGTGTGAGTCTGACTCGCGCACCGAGGGTTCCGTACAAACTTTCACTTATTCCGACTTAACTTGCCGCTTGAGTTAAGTTTGCCTCCGGTATATAAGGCGATACATACAAATGAGAGGCAGTTAACCTAACTGGGTTATTCAAAAATGATTTTTGGTGATTAAAAAAGAAAGTAAGACCGACAGATATATGTTATAATGTTATATGGTTATAATGTTCGTGCAATATTCATATTAAATTACATAATTTCAGAAAATACTTAATATTTGTTACGTGTGTAACTGTCTTTACAGCTTAGGCCCATCTGGCATGTTGTATGTATACCTTTATTTGTTTTTTTTTTCAAAAATGGGTAGTTTGCACAAATTGTAATTTTTGACAGAGGTAAATATATCTTTTCTCAGTCCACCCGTGACCATGGAAAGCTGAAAAGCTTCCGTAACGTCGGGAACTAAAATTATATAATATACGCGATATAATGCGTTAAATTGTTTTATTTCAATCATACATTAATAGTTCATCGCTCGCTGTTCACACTGCCGGCGAGAACTTTCATTGACACGGAGTCTACATCTATTGTGCGTTTCTTGAGCAATTTGGGCGAGAAAATAGTCAATAGTTGCTCGCTTTCTCGCCGGCGGTGGGACTAGGACCTTAAGCTTTATTTTTGTGTATTTTTTCCATATTTTTTGCCATACGGTTTAGAAAATGGAGGGGCGGGGGTCACAATTTATGCAACTTTTTTTGTCATAATTTCCGAAAATATCCACTAAATCAATAAAATATATTTGCAACTTCAATTTGATTTAAAACCTACCGGCAGACCTACTGTAGCCACACATTGCTGTTAGCTAAAAAAATATTTATTCAGTTTCGGTTACATGTATGGATATAACTATCAAACTAAGTAGCGGCCTACACAACACACCTTTACTCCAAATTTCCTCAATAAACATTCAGTAGTTTTTTTAGTAAAATGCCTGTGACATATGGACGTACAGACGGGCGGACGGACATGACGATACAGTACAAGGGTTCCGTTTTTGCCATTTTAAAACCTAAAACCGATACAGGAAAGAAGAGGGAAAATGTTTGGTCACCTTATACGACACGATTATTTATTAATAACGTCGTAGGTAAGGTTGAAATCAAGCAAGGAAAGGGAAGACCAAGGATAAGTTACTTGAAACAAAAAGAAAGTGAAGATAGACGTCATGTCGTATAGGGATATCAATGAGATGGAAACAGTTACACGCTTCATCAGCTACACCAACTAAACTTTTTACTCCTAAATTCATGATGATTAATATTTGGGGTAATAATCCACGAAGTATTCAGTTAATAAAAAATAAACGGGAGTAGTGATAGTAACGCAACTCACCCCACAGAAGTTGTGCTGACACGGGGTGGTAACCGGGCTGGCAGCCACTTCCTGGCAAATGATGCACAGGAACATCTGGCTCACGTACTCGATGAAATCCTGTTTATTTTTCGAAAACATTTATTTATGGTGCAATTATTTTGTCATAATATCTACTAAGCAGTTGCAAAATTGGATGAACATGTCATGACTGGTACCTTATTTTATACACAGGTGAGAACGCTGACTTATTGGGTAAGCATATGATAATTTGAACAGTGTGCAGTGAGCTCTAAAGATTTTATCTACCCACATATCATTAGTGCTGTAAAATGCGTTCAGAAACCGTAGGAAATGACCAGCATTATTACAACCAATTTTACTGTGAGAACTTTCTTGTATATGGTAGTAGCTAAAATCTGTACTGTAATGTTATTTCAGTATCGATTTTTGTAACTTTATGACTTTAAATTTGGAACAGCTGTCAAAACTCAAGTAGATCATATTAAAACAGTTATCGATACGAAACGTCAATTCAGTATGTTTTTATAATAAACCGCACGACATCTGATCTCGAGTGATACGAGAATAAGGACTACATTCGTTTGTCTATGATTTGAAAAAAAAACAGTCGTTTTGAAGGAGTATCGAATTGCCGCCATTAATGTTGTCATTTCTTTGTTGGTTTTTTGCTGTAACGAAAGGAGAATTGTGAAAATGTGTTTGTAATTTACATTTAAGTTCAAAATATGAGTAGAAGTTACTCCGAGAACTATATGAACACTCCGCCGGATATCGTAAATACAGCCACGATTGCAACAAATGACTTGTTGTCGAAAAAATCGATAGCCAAATTTAGTTCTAGTAAAAAAGTACAAAGACTTTTTAGATTGAGAATGAACAAACGCACGACTTTATGATTCGTTTCCTTCTGTATTTATTAAAGTTTATTTTGTATTGCATTATTTTAATAACTATGGTCTATTGATATTTTATTTCCCTACGGCTATTTCTGAACCCATCTTAGAGTACTTATAATATGCGTGTAGATAAAGTAGTGCATGCATCTGTACATAATTAGGCCTTAAAAGACTCATTATGTATCGGTTGCATAAACTACTATTTGACAAAAACATCCAAGGAAATATCGTTCTTATCTGCGTTCTTAAATCCGATTTATATAATTCCGAAATTTAAACATGTTTACATTTCCGAATTACAATACACCGAACAATAACGAAACAAAAAATTCCGAATATTATTACATCGACCAATAATAAATCCGATTTAACAAAAGTCCGAAACATCAGAATAACCTAACCTACAGTTTTTGTTTTTGGCCCATGTTTCACTTTGTCAATTGTGTACAATTACATGCATGCTCGCATTTTCACAATACAAACCTAACCTAACCGACAGTTTCACTTTTTATTACGATTGTTAAAAATCACGAACTTTACATTACCGAATGTCAAAATTCCGATTGTTAAAAATCACGTAATTTATATTTCCGAATATCAATATTCCGAATTAGCAATGACATTTCGTATAATTAAAATTCGGATTATTATTTCTCGGGGTAAAAAAACATCGGGCTTTTGATTCTTCGCGGCTATAAATATAGGAAGATTAAAAATTCCGATTTTAGATATTCGGTAAACTATATATTTTAATAAAAGGAAATATAAAATTCGGAATTTCAACAATCGGCAAAAGCTAATTCGGAATAAAATATTTCGGATTATTTGGATGTTCCTCTTTTATTGACTGTCTGTCTATGGCATACTGCCAATTAAAAAAAAACATAGTTGTTCACTCATATTTTTTATTTAATTAGATTAAATCAGCGGCCCGTTTCATAAACGCTTGTAACTTTTATTACAAGCAGAAACCTAGTACAAGTTACAAGCTTTTATTCAATAAAACAAACCAGGAATAAAGTTTATTGTTAATAATTTATTTAAATAACCAATTAATAAGGTATTGTCGTTTTTTAATAAATAAAATCATTTTTAGATTGAACAGCCCCGAACAGCTTACAAAAAAACAGTAGATAAGTATTTTGGCGGGAAAAAAAATCATATAATTATACGGCTTATACCCAAAGCGAGTGGTTTTTAATTAAATGGGTGTTGTTGTTACCGATATGAGTTCATCATCAAGTGACATGGAGATTATTTGCACACCGCCTGATCTAACAGCGGAAGCGGAGCTAGCAATGTCGAACTTGTACATAGGGATTGTCGGCCTCGTATCTCTAGATGGATCGGATCGATAACTACTCGGCCTATTTCGCAGCCTCTGCAGTAATGTACTATTGGCTTAGCATTAGTCACCACGATCGATACTCTTTAGAAAATGTACACTGGCATCACTCGGAGTGATTTTACATGTAATATATGTTGTGGATCACAGAGAGCGGTACCGACCTTTTTCCCGCGCGCCTCCACCACCTGCAGGCACTCGTTCCACAGCTTGCTATTGAGAGTGTCTGCTGCGATCATTTGTTTTTCCTCGTCGCTCAAACTCGGAGTCTCTTCACCATTCACTGGTTTTTTGCTCTGAGTTGTGGACATCGCAACTGAAACCAAAAGGAACATAAAGTAAAATGCCCTCTATCTACCATAGCGAAGCAACATCATGTATTTTGGAAGTCTGTTTACGTTTCTTTTGGACTGGAATATTAGTCTTCGGTCGCTTGCCGGGTGGGGCCTCGTCCTCGTCGGAAGAACTGGACAAGTCGCGTACGGCACGTTTTGCTCCTTTTGCTCCTTTGGCATTTTTAGCATTTTTAGCTTTTAGCGCCGCTTTCAAAGCTTCAGCCTCCAAGTAGCCGTCAGGATACTAAAATTTCAAAATTTTACATAAAATAGTGTAAAATCATATACTTAGAAATGTAATAAGCGAGCACTACGTTTCTTTAACATTAGAAATTTTTAAATAAAACATTAAGCATTTAATAAGAATCGTTTATGAAGCGATGAATTAGTGAAGATGGCGTGCTGAGTTAATAGATAACTAACACATGTATGTACAAGGTGTCCGCAACCGCGTTCGCGGAAGAGATAAATGACATAATCCTCTTCATTACTTCAACGTAGTAGAGTGAAAAGTTCTATTACCATCTGTGGATGGTCAGCTACACGTGTAATAAAAATAGTTGCAATCCGTTAAGCCGCTAGGACGTGATGAACCCAAAACGACATTAACAAAACTTAAAAAAATGCGATTTGAAGAAGAGATTTGATAGTCACTGAGATCTTCAAATAGTCAGTTTATCTTTTTTTAATGGTCAAATTAAAACCATTTCATGTTTACAACTTTATAATAGTATAGATAAAATAATAATAGGCGATGACTGAGACTTATAGAATCGGATGGTGAATACTGACGACAATGGGGAACTCCTTGGCGCCGGGCTCCCAGGGCGCGGGGTTGGGGTCGTCGCGGCGCAGCAGGTACTTCCACACGCGGAAGCCCGCCAGCCCGCTCTCGGGGTAGTACTTCACCACCTTGTAGATGCCATCGTACCTGCCACACCACAACCAACTTCTAGTCTTGTTCCGGTAATAAAGAACTCTACACCCGTGGCCTACCTAATTTGATCATTGTTTATCACATACTTCATCAATTTCACTGAAGCTTCTAGATATAAAAAGTGAACTAATGCCTCTCTTGCATAATCGATATGGAACTTATGTCATTTTTTAAATATGGATCAAAATCGTCAAATTGTCTATTCAGACACGTTACTACTACATAGAAGAGGGGCTTTACCACAGAACTATATCGAGATAGAAGGAAAGAGTGTATGTACCTCGCATGGCTAAAAGACTATTATAAATCGTCTTTGCTCGCCGCGATGGTCAGTCCGCTCTCGACCGCTTTCCACGTATGACGTGTGACGTTCGGATGTAAACACAAAATGGCCCCTTCCCTTGCTCGCAGTGTGACCAGATTTAAATTGAGCATAATGCTAGCTGCTCGGGTAAATTCTGCTAAATTCTGCTAACGATTGAACTCAAATTTTGTTTGAAAATATATAAAATAAAAACGCTCATGACTCATGACCGATAGTTTTTTATTATTAATAATAATCACAACTTAAGTATATTTTATTAATAATCATAACTCAGATAACCTAATCTAACCTATTAATTTGGCATATTAACATCTACATTTTTATACAGAGTCTTTGAGTTTCCTGCATTGACTAACATATTTTTGGATGGTGTGAAATTCACACACCCATCCTGCTCTTTCACAGCTTGCTTCACGTGCAGTATGGCAGAAACGTGTTCGTTTTTAAATCTATTTCTCAATTCAGTTTTTATGTTGTTTACTCGAGAAAATACTCTCTCACACGCCGTGTTTGACATGGGCATAATCATCATTGCCTTTGCAAAGTCTACCAAATGTTGGTACTTTTTACTTCCATCGGCCTTGGTAATTTTGGCAATGTGGCCCCAAAACCTTTCTATGTTCAGAGCCGTACCGGAGCTACCTCCCGATTCTAATAGATCGGACACTGTGTTGTCCAATTTTAGCTCCCTGTATTCGGAGTCAATCGTTTGGATGTCGGATTCTTCAACCAAATTAGGAAATTGAGAAACCATACTAGCCAAACTTGTGAAATCCTTGTAGACAATGTTTTGTGGCTCAAGAAATTGCATTTGCTGAAATAATTTATGAAGTGGTAAACGCAATTTTAGTTCAACACAGAGTTTAATCAAGAATGATTGAATGCGATGCAGGAAAGTTGTGATTTCTGACGTTTGCCTGGCATCTTGAGCTAATAATTCAATTTGTTTACTGACGTTTACTCCCAAATATATTTCCTTCAGAGGTAAAAAATTCACTGTTGAACTCGGATCAAAGTCCAGTGGATTTGTGCTTCTCAAGTAACTCATTTTCATATAACAACTTAGCAGTAGTGTAAGCATATCTGCCGAATATTTGAATGCCCTTTGTACTGTGGAGTACTCACCTTGAAATATTATATTCATCTTATTAGGGATCGGTAAAATATAATCTAGGGCGTAAAAGTAAAGTTTCATGATTTGATTATCAAAATTTTGCTGTAAGAATTCGGCTGAAATGTTTTTGTCTTCCAGATATTGTCCACGAAAGTAAAGTTTAAGTGGCTCCCATTGCTCAATAATTCTGTTGATACATGCATGAAATGACAACCATCGTATATCGTAATGCTGCAAAATTTTGTGGTGTTCAGAATTAAGAAAGTTTTGGAATTCTTGGAATTCACGCTGTCGTTTACTGCTGTGTGCGAAATAACCATAAACTTCTTTCACAACCTGGTTTAAACTTCTTGTCAAAGTGCTTTTACTGGCATGACTTACAGCTAAAGCAATTGAATGGCACACACATTTTATGAACACACAATGCGGATTAATTTCTCTTATTTTAGCAATCACACCACCTTCATGCCCAAACATTACGTTAGTTGTATCAGCACCAAACCCAATACATTGCGTTATGTCCAAGTTAGCATTTGCTAATGACTGCGAAAGAGCATCGAACAGATGCTGAGCTGACTCACCTTCTAAATTCATTAATGTCAAAAATGTTGTTTTCAAATGCATGATGTTATTTTTCTCAGAGGAATATTTTATTACTACAGCAAGAACCTTCGTTGAAGTAACATCCGTACTCTCATCAATAACAACAGAAAATACAGGCTTTCGGGAACGTACTTCAGCATGCATTTCTTTTTCAACTTCTGGTTTCAGGACATTATAAGTTAATGCGGCAGCCTTTGTTCGTTTGCATGAAAACGATTTTGCTATTTCTGAATCATGAAAGCATTTTTCAAGTAAGTCACTTAAATGATCCATAATTCTAAATGGCAAATTGTGTTCTACCAAAAATGTACATATCTTGATCTCAGCTTTCTTTACCTCATCCGTCAAAGAAGTTTTAAAAAAAAATGTTTGAACCTGCAATAAGAACGTACAAGACAGTTAACAAAATAGATTTATTTGTAAAGTAATATGTATTTTTTTAGGAAATTTACTCACGGTTGACTGTCCTGAATATCCAATAATACTTTTCTTGTGTCTCGATGTGGTTACATGATCTTTTAAAACAGAAAGACGAGAAACTAATTTTATGTTACACGCTTTACAAAAAGCAGCATTATGGTCATCTTTAGCTCTTGAAAGCCAAGACGAAAACATAGGATCCTCCTCCCACTCAGATCTATAGTTTTGCTCGTATTTTCTTTTCATTGTTACGTCAGCACTCGCACAGTATAAACCACTACTACGATTTACGAAGAAATTGACGCGTCCTTGTTACTCGAGAGAGAATATACATGTTTGGGGAACTCCCCTAAAAGGACTAGTGTTGTCAGTACAACGAAAAAATTGTGACATAAATTAAAATAAAAACAGTAGTTATTTTGTTGAGCACATATTCAAATTAAACTCGGCTAATTAAAAATCCTGTTTGCTGCTAAACCTCTGCTAAAGTTTTATTAAATTCTGCCAAAATCTGCTAACTTTTTCTATTCTGCAGTATAATCTGCTAAGTATCAAAATGGGGTTCAAATACTGCCAAAATCGCAGAATTCTGCTAAATCTGGTCACACTGCTTGCTCGATAATTAAACTGTTTAAACCCCACAAAAATATATTTCGTTTAATCGGTAAGTACTCTATGCCCTAAAATATCAGTTATTATTTAGAAAACAATTTATATTGTTGCTCAGTATTAATTTCATGTAAACAGTAGCGGGCGACTCTGTATCTAATGCTACTTTTCCATTGCGGCTTTAATTTGACGCGCCAAACTTGGCGTGCATTGAAAACCAGCAACGAAAATAAAACAATCCGAACTGTCGAGCACTTGTCGAGACGCGTTCAAGGTTGATTTCTCATTTTTCTGTCATGTGTTGTGCTGCGATTTTCAATGCCGATTTCTAATCGATTAATATCGATTTTGAATACGGGAAAAAATATAATTATTTTTTAAACCGCTTTTAAATATGTAGCCGTAAGATGAAGTAGTAGTCAAAATGAAATATAATTGACGAATGGGTAATTATTAGATTGAAATAATATCTATTAATATATATAACATCTATTAATTAGTCAAAATGAAATATAATTGACGAATGGGTAATAATTATTTCGATAATTTCAAAATAGTTACTATACTGCAAAATTGTTTCAGATTTCCGAAAAATCCTTTTATCCATACTAATATTATAAATGCGAAAGTGTGTCTGTCTGTCTGTCGGTCTGTCTGTCTATCTGTCATCTGTTACCTCTTCACGCTTAAACCGCTGAACCGATTTGGATGAAATTTGGTATGGAGATAGTTTGAGTCCCGGGGAAGGACATAGGCTACTTTTCATCCCGGAAAAATACCCTTATCCGCGATAAACGAATTTAAGGCGGACGAAGTCGCGGGCAGAAGCTAGTAAAAAATAAATGGATTTAAGCAATGTAGGCTTCCACAAAGAAGATAGAAATCGTGGACTTTTTGTAGAACTTTGAAAGATATACAATTCTATAGTACGTACATTATTTTGGTCTATGTTTTAAGATTTAGCGTTTGCAATGTAAACGCACAAAAATATATATTTTGCAAGTAAACTGACTATTACTCGTACCCGTGATATTCGTTATTTGTACTACTATCGTGAATGTTTTCACACCCCCAAAATTAATCATTTAGTCGGAAGAGGGGGAGAGGGGCACTAAATTCTAACAAAAAATTACACTTTAAAGCTTAATATTTCACAAACAACGAGCGTGAATGTAGAATATCATGAAAGTAGATATGAAGCATGTCATTGTCGGGCTATACCTATACTACGGACTAACAGAAATTAGCTTAAAACTTCACATACATTTTTACTCTCATTCTTCTGTCAAGTGTCAAAATCAATTCCAATTCAATTACATGAAATGTTTTGACTACCTACGCAGTTTCTATTTATTTTTAGAGCCTTACTAACTGGTAACTGCCTTAGTAACGATGGTTAAGAGAGAATACCTACTTTACCTTTTATATGTCATGAAATGCGTTCTAAAGTTAATAGATATTCTTTTAAAATATACATATTCATAACGAATTTACCTACTCTGTACACTCGGTAGAATGGCGAGCGGGCGCATCGTAATATCGCGCGTACGTCCTCTGCCGTCGAAGTCTGTTGGCTCATTAACGCTCTACTGTTGCTATCGATGACACGATTGGAATCGATTATGGTTATGTTGTGCACATCACAAAAAGACTGGCGTGACGGCAGGTACCTACGCAAAATGTTACACGCTCGGTTCTCATATAAATCGACGAACTCTTTCCTTCTATCTTGATATGGTTATGTGGGTTTTACTTAAGTATTTTACCTATAAAGGATGTTTGATGTCAATGTAAATGGTGATAGGACGGTATGGATCAATAAGGGTAGCCACTGAAGCCCTCGTTGGTATAAAATGTAAGATCATGGTCATTGGCGAAAGGAGGAATTCCCTGGTTACTGTGGCCGTCCTCAGATTACGCACGAGTGACTTCAGAGACTTGAAAACCCAAGAAAAGTTTAACGGGCACGACTTTGCGCAGAATAGCTCCACTTGTGTGGGACACCAAAATGCACCTTGGGTAGCTAACTTTATCCTCTTTGCTTGAGAGTTCAGACCTCCATGAATCATTTATCGGATATTTACTTTCCACTTGTTTCGGTCAGATTCAAACGCACAAGTTCGCTTTACAATCGCCACATTACACTAACTTTACATGAATGTCTATGTACAACCCCGACGACGGGGTACAAAAATCAAAATTCTATCTAGTCCGTCAGTTTGATATAAAAAAAAGATTGGACAAGTATTTTTGTATATTCAAATTAATGATAACAATCTCTGATAAATACCATTACAGTTTAGGAGTGGGGGCGACATTCTGACTCAATGTAGGCATCTAAAACAAAAAAATACGTCTCCAATACTTTGTATTAATCTATATGACGGCTTAGTTATTAAAATGCAGTTTTTATTAATGTTACCATCCCTATTGGCAGTGCCTATTGTGTTACGTTTCGCCGTAGAGCGAGCAGACCGATAGATTGGGCTAAGAGCAGTGGGCAGGGGAGTACCTGATGCCTTCCTTGGGCGCGTACTTGGGGAAGTGCTTGAGCATCTTGAAGGAGCGCACGACGCGCACGGGCCGCCCGGCGCGCCAGCCCTCGCCCGCGTCGCCGCCCTCCTCGGAGATGGTCTTCACGGCGCAGTTGCGTGCCAGAGCTCTGCGCAACGACAGACAGTTCAGTTTCTTAACACTTACAGGAACAGAAAGCTCTGCCTTAAAAATTTTGTTATTTGGTTTCTAAGACTATCAAAAAGTGGTATTTTTAATGTCACGGATCAAATTGAATGTTAACTTTATTATTACACTGTCATCTAATTTCAATCCAACCACAGAAAGAAATGGTGGAATACGAGTTGCGTTACACACAGTGGGCAAGTGTATAACCTTAAAAATCATCTTCGTGAAACTTCATGTTTATAAGGCTGGTCAGGAAGAAACAATTTGACCGATTATGACCATACCTCGTTGGGAATCAAAGAAGTGTCATATTACTTACTACCAGATTATAGAGGAGCAAGAACTTTATGATCTATTTTCCTCTGCAAACATATTCATATTAATGATTTAACAGCTCAGTAGATATATCTTGATTTTCCTGTTTACTTGTGTTATTAGTGCCACTAAAAACTGCCGTACAATTTTTAATAGTTATATGAACCCAAGACATAAATATAAATGTTATAGATATAAAGGGGACAATTTTTACACAAATCGGGCTATTCCCATGGTAAGCTCAATAAGGCTTGCGTTATGAGTACTAAGACGACGATATATTTACTTAGTATGTACATAGAAAACATCTATGACTCAGGAACAAATATTTATGCTCATCACACAAATATTTGCCCTTACCGGTATTTGAACCCAGGACCGTCAGCTTCGCAGGCAACGTTACTCCCGCTGAGCTAAAACGGTCGCACTAGACATGAACGGAATGATAGCCTCGACTGACTTGTTCTCGCGAGTGAGCGTCTGGTCGCAGGACTGGCCGGCCGTGCGCTTGTTGCCGGACAGGTCGCGCCCGCCGCTGCCCGTGTACGTGAACTCGTTGCCGCGGTCCACGTCATCCTCGTACCCGCCTGCAACGGAAGATAAACTCTTGGGACACGCCTATCTATCGCGTCACTAACGAAACTTTCGTAGGCCCGCTGTAGACAGTTACAGTTATCTTGACCCGGGTACAGTTCAAAAAGTTGAACCATCGTTAGCGGTAGTTAACCCGACAAAACTGATATGTTCCGCTGTGCCACGAAAATATTCAATACAGTTGTTTGGTTAGTGGTTCGTCGCAGGGGGGAAACTTTCAGAGGCCATTTTATTACACGAGTTAACGTGTCTCTTTGAACTTCACTCACCCATCAACTAAAATTTGTAAACTGAACCTAACATAGCCGCTTTTACATACTAGTTATTTCTTGCACGTATGTTATGTAGGGCCATTTGCGGACCGTGACCTAAGTCAGCAGAGCTTGTGAAGGGCGGCTCGTTGGTCAACTAAGGTCAGGTTAGATCCGGCAAACTGATAGCCCCACATTTTAAAATACGCCCTGGGTAGTAAGTAGGTAGGTAGTCTTGGTACTGGTGCCCAGAGAGGTGCAGTGGTTCAATACGAGGGATAATGATGGGAGCGGAGCGCACCTGAGAGCACGATGCTGTAGGCGCCCTCTACATCGCGGCCATGGATGCCCGACACGGGCGGCCGGTGCACGCCCGTCTCCGAGAGCTGCAACACAACCACACTATCAGTAACACTATATGTCAATCCTTTAACGATAAACCTTACTATACTTGCACTGTGAGATTAGTCTCAGCAAAACTTCGAAAATGATTTAAATGTAGTTCCAAAATTATTCAAACACAACGTAGGCACGCACATACTCTTATTAGCTGATTCATTGTAAAAAATGTTTATAGGTTGTTAATTTCACACGCATGAGTCTTATTATTAGACATGTCAATAATAAATATTGGTATCACATCTTCGAGGAATTGAACGTCGATGTTATAATAATATGCCTCAGCCGCTTCAACATAACCGAAGACGTTTTAAATATACTGTTTATTATATCTGCTTTTATTTTTTTAATATCGTAACGTACCTGTATTCTAAATCTCCAACACATGCCGACTTCAATGCCTGGAATGGGTCCAAAGTGGTTGGCAGGCATGGAACATGTCTTGGTCTTTCCTAGAAACATAGTTAATTTTGAATTAACTCTATTATTATAATATAACCAAATTTGCTCCTAGACGTCAAACCAATAACAAACCTAAAAGTTTATCACATTTCCTTAGTTCTGGGCGTAATCGCGAGTAGTTAATGCAGGTCATGTAAGCAGCGAGCGAGTGAACGCAACGACGTATTGTGTCCGCAGTATAAATATTGAGAAATAATTGAAATTTGTGCGGCCACGGCGCGATAGTCAGATCGTAGCCCGCATCGGAGTATAATAAACGTGAAACTCACCGACACAGGCCATGCCTCTGCCCCAGTCGCGCTTGGTCTCCGAAGCGGGCGCCTTTCTGCGCTGCTTGCTCGCGCCCGGCGCCACCACGGCGCTAGCGTCGCGCTTGCAGCCCGGGCAGTACCAGTCCTCGTCCGGCAGCACCGTCAGCGGGGGCTCCAGGCAGATCATGTGGAACCCCTTATTGCACTCGTCGCACAGTACAATCTGCCGATTCCAAAATCACACAAAGTTACACAACATACTGCTTCATGGCCTCTTTAAAACGGGCTATCTGTGTGTTGGGGATATCCCTTACTCAGAAGTCAGCTGAGCGACTCGGAGACAGACTCCCGATAAATCGGCGGAGTGATCCTAGTGTTTTTTCTCCAAACAAAAAATTGAATTTTCGTGAAAGGTGAATAGACACACCCACTTTTAGACGTCGTTATAATTTTACACGCGACCTCCTAGCTATCAATAAGATATTGATACTTAGAATACAAATACTTGATGCAGCGTAACAAAATAATGAAATGACGCTTTACGTTGATATAAATGCACTTGGACTTGAAGACGTGCATATAAGTTTACTTTATGACAAAGTGTAACTCACCTTGTCGGGAAACTCTTTCCCAGAACACAGGAAGCATCCACATTCCTTACAAGGCATATCCTCGTTATCGCGACACTTCAAGCAATTAAGTGGCAGGGAACCTGAAAGTGAACTATGTGATAAGAATAGAATAAGAATAGTTTTTATTTCGTCATGAGCATAACTGTAGACCTCATAGCTTAACTTTACATGAATATGCACTTACGTTTGTCAGGCTGAGTAATCATCATTTCTTTATATTCAGCACTTCGGTCAGCCAGGGGCACCACTTCTTGAATAGCGAAGATTTTGTCGTGAACCCTGACTTTAGTCTCGTTTTGAGGTACCGCCTCAGGACCCAGGAATAATGTACCTATGAGCTCGTGACTGAGGCGCAGTTTCTTTATCTCTTCTACTTTAAAGTCATACCTTGAAAATATGTTGCATTCAATGAAGGATTTTTTCCATACTTCAATTTCACATAGTTCTATTTTATTAACAACAAACTACAATCTACTATGGAACTACTTCACGAAAAGACTATACGTACATAAGAAACAAGTATACATTTGAAGCTTTTATTTTGATGATGAATTTATGACAGCTACCACTGCCTCAATATTATTCTGCTATTTGATATGCCATGGCTATTGACTTACCAGTATCCTTTTTCTAATGCACTCTCTGGATTATGATTGACCATAACTGTCTGCCCAACTTTCAGATCTTTGATTCCTATGATAGTGCGTGCTCGCGGCCTTAATTCTTTTAATTTGCAGTAGTGGTATGTTTCAGATTCACTGAAATGAAGTCAATATGTATAACAAACAAAAGAAGAATTAAACCCAATTGACATTGCCCTGCTTATCTTTTCTTAAAGAAGAAGTTTTGTTTGTTTTTGCTTACTTGGATATGTCACTGAACACTTATCATGCAAATAATTGGAATAAGTCAACTTTATACATAGTTGTGTACTTACTCATCATCTAACTGCACTTTGTACAACAGATGCATGTCTGAATTGTCCACACTTATTTGAGTTTCCACTTTAGCTGCACTTGCAGCAGGTTTCTTCTTTGGTGTCTTACTAAAATAATCTGCAATGCCTTTCTTCTTTGGTTTAGTGACATTACCATTAGTGGTATCAGTCGGTGGCTTATTTTCAGAGTCACTCTCTTCCTCTGTGCTTGTCTTGTTAAGGCTACTGTTGGTTTTGTCAGGGATGGGAGCATCGGGATCCCTCACTATTCTTACTATTTTTCCTTCAAACCATGCACCTTGTTCACGGTCTTTCATGTCAATTAAATCGCCAACTTCGTAAAGTGTGCTGTCAGCATCTTGAAACAACAGTCACCAGTTAAATTATGAAAAGAGAAGACACCAATCCAAACACTACATTGATGATAAGATTTGAAAGTCCTGCCTTCCTATTAAAATGACACCAATAATATTATAAGTACAATACTAAATTTAACTAATCACATAACTGAAATGTATTGTATCTTATAATAAATAATCAATTCAAACAACACTAACTACCTGATTGCTTGATGACTAGTATAACATGAGCAATCTTTACAACACGTAGGTACTATCAACAGCATAATTGCATGGACATGGCAAAGACGTTAATCGCTTGGCTGTCTTAAGATGAGATCACGTAGCTCTCAGCATTGCATGATGGTTACAAAAAATAAACTAGATGGCGTTGTTATCAAAACGAACAAAGAATTTAATGGTTTGTTTTTTGATATGTAAGTCTTACAAGCACTAAAATTGTTTTGTAACAGAATAATCTATTACATAGATGAAATATAATTACTATTAAACTAAAAAGCTTCCACTGAAATTAAAACGGCACCTGTATTTAACTTTTGGAACACGCTTCTTTTTAACCGACTTCCAGAAAAAGGAGGAGGATCTCAATTTGTCGGAATGTTTTCTTTTAACTAAGGTTGTTTTAATATGAAAGATAAATATTAAAACAAGCGTAATGTTACTATCGTAGCAGAACAGAGTCTGTTCTGCAACAAGAACTCATTGCAAATATGCCGCCATTTACACTTTGTTTCTTCATGAAACTACGAGGTTTTTAAGCATACTTAATTTCATCCACACTTCAATAACATATGTGATGACATGAATATTACGAAACTATACTTAAGTAAAAATAATATAATAAGCAAGGTGGAACTTTAGGATACCTTCCTTTGGAAAATACTCTACTTTGGATGCAAATTTCCGTACAAACTTGCGTTGCTAGTTGTTTGAAAGTCATCAGGGATGAAAATCTATTATAATATCATATAATATGAAGAGATAGTCAATTGATACATAGACTAGGCTGAAACAAAATAATCATTGTTTGTGCCTGGATCTTTGTCTGAATATTGACTATGACCTGACCCCATACCTACACTTATAGCAATCGAAATACTGATTCAAAATTAGCATGGTTATTAAATTATATAGTTATTAAAAGAAAATTTACAATTGACTTCGTATTCATAAAAGGTAAGGTAAAAGAAAAATAGTCACAAGTTCTCTTATAATGACACTCCTCAAAAGTAGGGTTTTCTATTTTTTTTTTTACAACCAATTAATAACTACCTATACTTACAACTAGAAATAATACAACTTTGAAATGAAAAATATAACTTTATTTCTTAAATAATTTTTATTTAAGATAAATAACATAATTTATTAATATATAATTTAAGTAAAATCTTTTCTTAAGATTTTGTTGAGGGTATAGCTTAAGTATTCATTTCCAAAATAGGAAAGAGGATTGAAGCTTCCCTTCAACAGGACAGTATTATAAGCGAATACAATTAATTACAAATCTGAGACTGGTTATCATTGTAGGCGAACGCACTTTAACAATTACCTTTTGCTGTTTTAATAACTTCTTAACAATTCAAAGACTGAGTGATGAAAAAAATATCGTAAAATACTGTCACAAAATAGCGTATATGCAAAAAAAAACAATACGTGATTGAGTCCCGTTTTGTTGTATAAAAATGTATTTATTTACTATTATATATAGTATAGAAAAATATAAAATTATAATATACTTAACGCAATGCGCCCTGTTTAACTACTAATAAACTAAGTGTAACCCTATCTCCACTTACTTCTGTTCTTAATTGGTATAGCCACAGGTTTTCAATGGGATTTAAATCTAGCAGGCCACGAAATGATATTTATGTTATAACGCCGGCGAAAACACTCACTCACACTTTGGGAACGATGTATAAGACAATTATCCTGGACAAATGAAATTATGGGTAATTCTTCCTCCGGATACACATTTTGAATCATGGACTCCTCCAGCACATTGACGTAATCACAAATTAGCCCGACTGGGCACTCTGAAGAGTTCTCTGTAATGCAACCAGATTGCACATTGGGCACTACGTGACCGTTATTATAACGCGTATTATTTCGACGCCACAAGTTTAAACGTCCGTGTTGACTAGTGAAACGTTTTTTCGTCAGTGAAAATGACATTACTTCAATCGGCATTTAAGTAGTCTCGATCAAACTTTAGTCTGGCTTCTTTGAGCTGTGGAGTCAGCAAGGGTTTGACTGCATGCTTGCGAGGACGTAAACCCTCACTGTGTGGAGAACACGGCGAACAGTGTCCACGGCAGTGTTAAATAAACGGGTGTAATGGATTGTTGGTGGAAAACCATTTTCTTCATATTCCTGGACCATGCTTTGACGCCGCTGTGCGCTTATAGTCGAGGTCTACCGGTCCTTTGGTGGTGCAGATCCTATATGATCCTTTCGCTGTGAATTGTCGCACCCATAACACAACTGTTTTCCTCTGTAACATGTTTCAGAAATGTATAATCATTATTAAATTAGCATACAGATATAACAAAAAAAAAATCTCGAAAGAAATGTAAACAATAATACTTACGCTTAAACCGGTGTCTGTGGCAATTTCTGTCAAATTTTTGCCTTGACTATGCAAAGTAATTATTTGTAACATTGTGGTCAAAGTCAATATTGCAACGAGTACCCATTATTACAAAATAAAAGAACTAAATATATACTAAAAACTCAATCAAAATACAATCGAACCGACGGCAGCCGCAAGGGAACGAACGAACAGTTTCTTTGTATAAAAACTATTACGGTATATTCATAATCTTAAGTCTACCCTCTAAGTATGTTACTTTTATATAATTGTTGCACTATTAAACAACGATTCAACATGTGACTTAATTATAAATATTTATTTGTTTAAATAAAAATGTTTTGTTTAAGCAGCTGTTAATTAATCTCAGTAAAAAATAATATAAAAAAAATTATTAACACTAAACGCATGCCTTGTAAACGTAGGTGATTAGTGATTACAAATACGGTTATAAATTTCATCCACGTCGAATATGGCTTGATGGCTAAAGGTGCGTCCGCACTTGTATCATTTGCTCGTATCCGATCACCGATCGCTGCTTGGACGCTTACTGTCGGCGCGCCGAAAATGCCGCACTCTTCCGATACAAGTGTGTGATACGCGTAGCAAATGGATTTCGAGTGATCGGATCGGCGCAACGTCCAAACGCGTGATCGTGACAAGCGATCATGCTACGCGACGATGATCTGATACGGGCAAATGATACAAATGTGGACGCACCTTAAGGGGTTTAATGAGTTGATCTATACGGCGAATGTTCCGGGATCCTCTCGAACAGTATAGGAAAAAAGCGTTTTTGTATTGTGTTTTTGAATCAGCAAAATCATCGATGGCTTTGGTATATATGACGGTGAATCTAAGTAATATTTAATTGAAGGTGCATTCACAAATACTGGATTCTAAAAATACGTTCCATAATGTAAATTCAATATTTGAATGACTTGCCGTGTGTGTTTGGCGATCGTAATTTCAACCGAGATTTTTTTTTAATATTTTGATGTTATCAACGCCATCTAGTAAGATCTTATGAAACCAATGTAGTTACCGGATAGATGGCGTCTCGTTTCGCTGCAAAGCAAACTTTCTGACAAATGTCCATGCAATTATGCTGTCCAGTGTACATACAGAATCAAATATTCATAAGGATACATTATCCTAGAAAACACAATTGAGTTGAGTACAGTGCAGGTGAGACAGATGTACACGTACACAGCTACCATTGACGTGGTCAGATATAAGCTGGATCATTCTGTTTGTCTATCTTTGTGAAACTCAAAGGTGCTCCGCGGAGCCCTAGGACTCCACCAAGCTTCTGTCGGGGTCCGCGATTATATAAGTCATAATGAAAAAAAAAATGGTTGTAGGGGGAAATTAATATTATATGATTATTATGTAATCTCTAATTACAATCAATTCAAGCAAGCACACCGCCTTTATATTTACTTACTACCTATTAATAAAATAGCGCGGGATCTGCGAGGGAGAGGACTAGAAGAACTTTACTCTCTTATGAATTCAAGTAGGTAATAGGGAAGATGACAACATTTCAGTAATTAGGCCGTCATGTACAGATTAATAAAAAATATCGTACACGTATTTTTTACGCTATCAAAAAATAAAGGTGAGTTAAAATATCACGTCATGTCACTCCTAAGTACAGTTTGTAACTAGTTATGACGTCACGAGCCGTGAACTTTAATACTTTTTATCTCAGTATTTTTCTGTTAATTTGAAAAAGAAAAAAACCGGCCACGAGCTTGTCTGACCATGCTCAATGTAGTGTTCCGCAGCCGTTTATACAAAACGATGCCCTACAGATGAAAAAAATACGATATGAAAAAAAAACACTAACAAAAGAGCGTATCTCCCCGGCACTTAAGTCCTTTTGCTGAGAAGCGCAGTTTTTTGGCAATAACTTCAAAACGGTATGTCGTATGTCCGATCATGTTGAAAACAATTTTCGTTGGAAGTATTTATTCAGCTTTTTATTTGTAATTTTTTTCATATTTTTTTAACATACCGTTTAGAAAATAGAGGGGGGCGGGGACAATTTTTGCCACTTTCAGAGCAAATATTTCCGAAAATATTAACAAAATCAAAAATTATTTTTAGAAACCTCAAAGTGTTTTTAGAAGATCTGTCGAATGATTGCAACACATTGATATTTGCTGATTTTTTTTTTTCAGTTTCGCTTACATGTATGGAGTGCTCCCCTAGAAATATATATATTTTTTATTTAACTATATAACTAAGTAGCGGCTTACACAAGACACCTATGTTCCAAATTTCATCAATATACATCTTATAGTTTTTGAGTAAAACGAAACTATAAGGGTTCCGTTTTTGCCATTTTGGCCACTATTTTTTTATTATCTGACGGACTAATTAGAATTTTGATTTTCGTACCCCGCATCACGCCTATTGTCGTACCCCGCATCACGCCTATTTTCGTACCCCGCATCACGCCTATTTTCGTACCCCGCATCACGCCTATTCAATGAGTGTGATTAGGAGAAATTGAAACCAATAGCGCGCCTAGTTTTATGAGTGCAATGTTTTTGTATATTATTTTGCTTTAGAATTGACATAATACAATGATCCTTATCTTATTTCAATAATATGGTAATAATAAAGAATATACCTTAACTTAAATGGCAATGGGCCGTGTACATTGTTTGTAGAACCAATGGCCTGCGGCGGAAAGATTCCTGAGTAGCGACAAATTGGCAAACACCGCGGTAAACCGTTGAACATAAGTCGTCGTGGAGATCGTTGGGGCAGGCCTTTGCCCAGCAGTGGACGTTTTTAGACGGAGATGATGACGTCTATTATATGCTAGAAGATGCCCGCAACTTCGTCCGCGGAGGAGAAAAAGTTATAACCCCTCTTTTTTTCTTCAGCGTAGTTGGGTAAAAAGTATCCTATAACCATCTGGAGATACCCAGCTACCCGAGTACCAACAATAGAATCCGTCTAGCCAATTTGGCGTGATGAAGCCACAACGACACATACAGATTCAGTGACCGCCAAATAGTCCGAAAAATCATTTTTTTGAAAATATCTTTAATGTACAGACATTTCACTTTTACGACTTTATAATAGTACTAGCTTCTACCCGCGACTTCGCTGCATGTCCTTCCATGGGACTCAAACTATCTCCATACCAAATTTCATCCAAATCGGTTCAGCGGTTTAAGCGTGAAGAGACACACTTTCGCATTTATAATATTAGTATGGATGGATAGTATGGATAGATAAAACACTCATGGATTATTTTAGAGCTTAGTCATATATTTCGCTATCCAACAGGGTTCCATCACCAAAAAAGTGAGAAAAATGCCACTCTAGTTCTTTTAATTGTAATATTGCAATATTGGAGCCACTTCTTTATTCAATGTATGTCAACAATATTGCCAATATTGACCTGTGCGGTAGTATTACCCTCTATGCTGATGATATGTTTGTTCTACTTTGGACCATGTATTCATGAACTTATTACACAGAAAGAACTTGATACTCTCCACACCTGGTTTTAATGTAACTTACTCACAATAAATGTGTCAAAAACATGTTACACAATATTCAAAGCCAAGAATAAACAAATTCCTCAACACGCACCACTACTCATAGAAAACTTAAGCATAAAGGTAAAAACAGACGAAAAATATCTTGGGCTACAAATAGACAACTCTTTCAGTTGGAACATACACATTCACATAATTCTAGGTAAACTCTCAAGCCTAATGGGCTCACTTCTTAATATTGTATTTAGCCTTCCCCTCAATGTGAGAAGAACTATTTGCGATTTCCTAATCAAACCTTTTTTTTGCTGAGGTCTGGGGTAGCGCAGGGTAGTGCCTACAAAAACAAACTAGCAACATACAAATTGCACAAAATAAGCTGATAAAATGCTTTTCCATTACCCGTACCTAACACTCACAGCCAAAATCTATAAGGAAAACAGGCTCATGAACAATAGACAGTTATACATATATATATATATGTACAACTTGCCTACTAATACGCAACATTCTTCACCAGAAAGTACACATTAATCTCTCTTTTAAAAAGTCCACTCGGAAGTAAAATAACGGAAGACCAGATCATCTTATATTAATTAAGATAAGAACAAACTATGGGAAAAAATGTTGACATACAAAGGAGAAAAACTATATAATGAGTTGCCAATAGAAATAAAAAACCTCGAAACTACTCGGGATTTTAAGTCACAATTAGCTAAACACATAATTAATAATATCTCACTGCTTTCATATCAAATCCTGAACTGATCAGACTCTGCTATAAATAAAATAAATATTAGACAACAATATTTTTACACAAATCTAATTGAGTCCATGGTGGGCTCACTAAGGCTTGTGTTATGGCTGATGTGTCTAATAGATACTAGTACTTGATACATAGAAAAAATTCCAGAACACAAAAACAAATGTTTATGCCCATCACAATAAAATTAAAGATGATAGATGTTTAAATAGAAACAAGAATTAAATTGCATAAATCTTTATAATATACAAATTGGCCTTGTTTAACATTTATACAGAATGTTAAACAAGCCCAATTTGTATATAAAAATATGTTGTACATAAGTTGTAACACTTCAAATTAGGTCTCTCATGTAAGTGACAGTATGTTTTCAAAATCTTTAAACCAAATTTTAATTTTGTCTAATAGAACATATTAATAAGAGCAAAGCATAGGCACCTTGTGACCCATCAACTGAACCTTCTATATCAATTATATTATGTTAGAGACTAGCTGGCTTTGCCATTACAAAGAAAGATATAAGGACACCAAATAAAAAGGCCTTCAAAAGTAGACTATGCTGGCTCTGGCTATGGGTCTCAAAAGAAAGGTAAACCTGTTGGCAAACAACTAAGCAATTCAATAAGGGTTAAACTTTACAAATAATAAACTATTTAGATAAATATTCATTGTAACTACAGAATGTAATAAGAATAAAGTGTGCATGTTGTTCTGCTGTTAGTATATTTAAGCTCAAAAATTATATAAACATGAGACCTTGAAGTAAACCAAGTTTGTTTACGAAGTAAATAATTATTTTATTTTATTATACAGACACAATTCTACCCAAGGACAACCACTGAAATGAACATTACAGTAAAGATGCACCTTATTGATATATTCAGTATATTGATTTTATTCAGTCTAAGTCAGCGCAGTAGGGTTTCATCAAGTATGGAATAGTTTTGGAGGTACTCTGCCGTTTTAGCTAACACATTTAAGTTTAAGGTAGCTTACCTTTTCAGTACTAGTGTTTAAGCAAAATAAAATGTATTACTACCTTCCTATTCTTGTGATTAGTCTACAACCCTTTCTAGATAATCAAAAGATTACATCATGTGAAAATGGGCCAAATAAAAGCAGAATACTGCTCGTTTATATCTTAATTTACACTAACCTGTATAATTTACTTCTTTATTCTTATCACTGTCACTAGCGTCAGTTTTGTCTTCGGCAACTTCATTTTTGACTTCAGCAGGTGGCTCAGGTTGTGAGCAAACCATGAGTTGTATAACATCATTGAGTTTAATATTGTAGTCATGGAACGTATATCCATCATCCAGCTGAAACAAGTATAATTTCAGAGAATGTCAAATTAACGGAAAAATGCAAACGATGTGCAATGGCGACTGTGGTGACAATAATAAGGACTGTTTCATAGTTATTTCGCAATCTGCAGATGAACGATTATGAATGCATATCACATGAACTATTGGAGACTTAGCTAGCTGTCGGCTAAGCACAAAGAATGTAGGTAAATTTGAATATACCTACAGTACTCAATCATACTCTTATTATTATTACACAGCTAGAGCCAATACTAAACGACAGAGCCTTGGCATATAACGACTACACACATAATATCTTACGTGAGTATTGTGAATCAATTAAAATCAACATTGAAATGAGTCCTTACCAGTTTGCCGCCGTATAAGAGCCGTTGTGTTTTTGGATCAACATCGAAGGTATCTTTTATTATACGACGAAACTTTTCTATTTTCGTTAATTTAGAGCCTACCGCGACTATTGTGTCGGGTTTGCCAAATAGTCTCACACGAATATGCATTATTTTAAAAAACCAAACAGCAAGTGATATTTCTCTACAGAATGGCGCGAAAACGTATGTATGTAATGACTCGTTACTCGTTACTCGACAACGACGTCAATTTTGAGTTGCCATATAAAATTCAAGATTATTATATGCAGAGGGGTTACTCCGAAGCTCGAAATGAAAAGTTCCTAACGCGCCGTCCCTCCCCTCATGTTATATGTGTTAAGGCATTTGAGTGAGCGGGATGGCGCCATACGAACTTCGTTTTTGGGGTTTCGGAGTAGGCCCTAGTTTGAAGTTTGAAAGCGGGTTAGTTAAATGTTACCAGAGGGGCTACTCCGAAATTCGAAAAACGAAGTTCGTATGGCGCCATCCCGCTCAGTCAAACACAGTATAACATGAGAGCGAGAGGGACAGCACGTTAGGAACTTCGTTTATCGGGTTTCGTAGTAGGCCCTCAGAAAGGCTACCCCGAAATCCGAAAAACGAAGTTCGTATGGCGCCACCCCGCTCACTCAAACACAGCATAACATGAGAGTGAGCGGGATGGCGCTATACGAACTTCGTTTTTCGCATTTCGTAGTAACCCCTCAGTTTAGAGCGGTTAATGTCGATGAAAATCAATGAAAATCCATAATTATCGTTATTATTTCAAGTTTTTGTTTCAGTGTTAAAGTTGTCATATTTTGTATGGATAATGTATACAATATGGTATGTATAATCAAGGCTGTAAATTTTATGTTACATGTACACTTCTTTACTTTTCAGCATATTTGTTACTTTATGGATTTTAGTTTAAAGTTGGGTGTGCGGTTTCTAAATTCTGCCTCTTGAAGTAAATTTATTATTAGTACACATTGGCCAGTAGTCCCAAATCTTGAGTAAATTCAATTTCTTAATTCTGTGCTATGCCAGCACCGCCATGAAGCTTACCGGTTTACACTGCAGTGAAGATCTTATTTTGGAAATTAAAATACTCCCTGAATTTCGGGTCTTTCGCCTTTGCAACTGTAGTTATTAACAAAAAGTAGACATTTTAAGGACCGAGCAGAGGTTCAAAAATGTTGACCGATCTGATCAAGTCGGCCATAATTTCCGTCCGTGTGGACGCTCGATAACTTCCAAAGTCACGCAAGCAGGCGATTTGTTATATATATTATAATGGGAAGCTTTTTTTGAGACTGAAATCGATTATTGTTGTACCTGCGAACAAGCAATCGTCTTTATTGTGGACTAAAACCACAATCGTTTACCTACTTTAAAGTAGATGCCACTGTATGCAAACACTTTTGTCCTACAAAGGGCAAGAAGACAAAAAGGTTCGCGGGTACAATAGTAGTAGGGATGTTGACGTCGTCAAATAAAATTAAAATTTGGATGTGTAAGTACTTAAGTACGTTCGATTTGCCACCTTATAAGAACCGTGTCCCGGTAAAAGTAAATTATTTGGTTTTTGTTTTGGACCATGCATTTTTGCAGTTAAATAGTTCTTTACCTTATAATATATATATGCCTATTTAAAGTATTTTTGAGAGCTGGAAAAAGTAATTTTAAAGCATCATCTGGTATAACTTGTTATAAAAATTTGCCTACGAATGATTTAGCTGCTTTACGAACGCGGAACTTTCTAATGGCGATTTTGTTTTTCTTTCTAGTATTAAAATTGTGTTAGTTAAAGAGTCTAGGTTCTTAATAACATAAATAATACTCTCATAAATATATTGGGACGCTACGCTACGGTTAATATGTTGATGTCTTTAAAAAGTTATTTTAAGGAGTCACGAGAATTCATATATAGAAGTTATATATAGAAGGAATAGCTCTATTTAATAGCACAAATAGTCTGTACCGTATGTCAGCTGCATGTCAGCTGCTTTGCCCCAAACCAGAAAACCGTATGACATGATTCTATGAAAATAACTATGATAAACTAAGCAATCAGTATCAAAATTGGTCAATCGTCGAATTTTGTAAGCTGCTGAACTTAGTTTACCTGCAAGTACTGGTAAATGGGGACTCCATTGCAAATTATTGTCCAATTATTAAAAGAGTTTTAATGTTTGACTTAGTGGCCCAATTAGGGCCCTCTTCATTTCCGAAGTTTAGTAACCGAACATTTTGAAAATTTCACAATTTGTATAAATAAACACAAATATTACACGAAAATTATAACTATGTCTCTGACTAGCTAATTTTTTATTTTCAAGAGACCTATTTGTACCACCCGGTTGCGTTAAGTTTGCACCCCATTTGTATGCTACGATTTAGATGTCAAGTGCAAACTTAACTTAACCGGAACCGGGTAATAAATAATAATGTTAAGGTAAGTGAAAGTTTGTATGGAACCCTCGGTGCCCGAGCCCGACTCCCACTTGACTGGTTTTTTTCTTAATGGTGAGGAAGGCTACCAAACGGTCAGAAAAAAATTGATTGATTGGTTGGATGGTTTCTAATCCGAGTAGTCGACCGACTAAATCGTTCACGCATGGAAGGGGCATTAAGTGTGTGTTAGTTAGTTGATGAAAGGCACTCACTCAACGTATTGCAGCTTCCCTGTCGTTAGCATCCTAGGATATTGCTTCCATTCAAACCACTCAAACCGAAACATAATGTAGGATAAGATACCTGTATTTTCTCATTTTATTTCTATTAACAATTTTGCTGCATAAACAATCTCGTATCGTACTATATGTATAGGTTCCTAACCACCTAGTAGCTTAATGAACCATCTACTGAATGATAGGTTACCTATCTAGAACACTAAACATTTTAGTCCTATTTTCGTTTCGACGAAAACTATTCGATAAATATCGTTTTGATTTTTTTCGTTTGTCCGAGAATTCATTTGGTATTCTTAAGGCATTAATTATATCGGGTTTTTAGGGTTCCGTAGCCAAAACGGCAAAAACGGAAATCCGATAATCGAAGTTCGTATGGCACCATCTCACTCACTCAAATACAGTTTAACATGAGAGCGAGAGGAATGGCACGATACGAACTTCGAATATCGGATTTCGGAGTAACTCCTCAGGCATTTTATTAAAAAAATAGTTAAATAATAATAAAATATATTCCTAGGGCGAGCACTCGTGCACTCCTTATATGTATGTAACCGAAACTGAAAAACAATAATTCAGCAAATATTAATGTGTGGCACACATTTCGACAGTTCTTTAAAAAAACTGTGAGGTTTCTAAAAATTTTTTTTATGTAGTGAATATTTTCGGAAATAGTCGCTCCGAAAGTTGCATAAATTGTCCCCTCTATTTTCTAAACGGCATGTCCAAAAAATAAGAAAAAAATTAATGTTTATTTATATTTTTAATGTGAAAACATCACATATTTTTTATACTAAATTGATACAAAGATGTAAGTAGAAAAGAAAAAATGTTGTTCCGGTATAACAGAGACGCTGGTTCGATTCCGGCTTAGACTGCAGCGGATCGCAATTAATTTTTCTTCTGTCCTATATCATAGCATAGCCTATGATGGATAGAAGAAAAATTTATTGCGATCCGCTGCAGTCTAGGCCGGAATCGAACCAGCGTCTCTGTTATACCGGAACAGCGCCCTATCCGTTAGACCATCAGACCGCTTGTGATTCACAACTAGCAGGGGCTCCCATTCTCAAACTGATATTTTTAGTGCTAACAAACACCAATAGATAGCGTCATAAGTAACAATTTCAAATTAAACAATATAAATATAACGAATTTAAGAGAAATATGGGACTTAAAATAAAAATTTGTATATTTTACGAATAAACATCCACATTAACACTAATTATATGCATAATTCTGTTTAAACCAAAAAACTATTAAAAACAGATTTTCAACATGCCAATTCAAGCTCCGCTCGGGCTTTGGACCTCTCATATTTGTTTACAGTAGCGACACTAGATGGCGCTTGATCTGAAAACTAAGCTTAAGATTGTAGACATTAGCCGAAACTGGTCCAGACATGCATGTCATTATCTTCGAACGATGTACATAAGAAAAGGACGGCATACATAATATCTCATTCCGTCTCCATGATGGTGTACTTCGAGGTACAAGTACGGTAAACAGCACGGGTTTCGTAACAAACAATACATAAATAAATAGGCCAGTAGTGGACCGTGTATTAGATTGACAAGTTTTGATAATTCAAGTGCTTGGCTTTTGTTTAGTGAATAAATAATGTCTATTTAACTATTTATAAATAACAAATTTCAGAATGATATGTCGTATTTATATTTTTTATATGCATTAAATATAGAATGGATGTCCGAAATGTTAATTACTGTGTGCTGATAAAAAATTAATAATACTGTTATAGAAAATGTAATAAAAATACTTTTATGGAACCACGAGATAAAACGCAAACTCGTTATAAATTGAATGATACAATTTAAACGTGGGTAAAATGATTTTCTATGAGTTTGTCGTAACTAGTTGAATCTGTATAAAAAAAAATTAAATAAGAACTGTGCTGAAGATTTTTTTCCTTTTCTCTTCACAGCTTTACTAGTATTGCATGAAAATCCTTAATGTCGCTATTAAATAATCTAATCAATTGATTTAATCGTCATACACTTTAAAAAGTTTTATTTATCTTAAGTTACTCTTAATAAGACTTTTATTGTGTAATTTATTTAAAAATTGGTTAATTTCAAATTTCGCGCGTCGCGGCAAGCGGCGACGTGGCGCGCGCCGGAGTTTAAAATGACATTGTAAGTAATATTTGAAAACAGATCATTATAAATGTATTGAATTAGCGATATAATGGACCTAGGTACGATTAGGTAAGTATATAATAAGTAGATACATAACGAGTTTACGAGTAGTTAACCTAGTCTAGATACTCAGCTACTCGTGTACCAAAAATAGTTGAAATCTGTTTAGCCGATTTTGCGTGATGAAGCCACAACGACACATACAAACATACAAAAAATCTAAAAAATATATTTTTCTTATTAGTGACCTCCAAATAGTCCGCTACGAAAATATCTTCAACTAGCTACTGCCCGCGACTTCGTCCGCCTTAAATTCGTTTATCGCGAATAAGGGTATTTTTCCGGGATAAAAAGTAGCCTATGTCCTTCCCCGGGACTCCAACTATCTCCATACCAAATTTCATCCAAATCGGTTCAGCGGTTTAAGCGTGAAGAGGTAACAGACAGACAGACAGACAGACAGACAAACAAACACAGTTTCGCATTTATGTATGTATGTATGTATGTATGTAAACATTTTATTGTATATAGTAACCAGTTACAAAAGCAATAAACTTAAAAGATATAAGTACAAAGGCGAACTTATCCCTATTAGGGATCTCTTCCAGTTAACCTTTGAGCAAGTGTGTGAAGATATAAGGAAGATAGACAAACTAACACCATGTACAAATTATATGTATATTAATAAAAAATATAAATAAATAGATATATATCTACATAATATATAACAAAATAAAATATAACAATAATATAATTAATATTCAACCATTTTACAAATCACTGGAAAGCCACAACTTATTAAATTTACTCTATATTTATAATATTAATAATATTAATTAATAGTATAATAGTATGGATATGGATTATAAGAAAAGAAAAGTAGTAAAAGCTATGGTTTAGTAGGTTTTTTCTATACTTTGCCAACGAAAAGAAGCACATCATCATCATCAGCCTATACACGGTGCCCGCGAGGAATGGGAAAGATTTTATAACCACGCATTCCTGAGGCCATTACGAGTAAAAAATTTAATATGAAACCAGGTCAAATTCAGCAAAAAAAGAAACATAATCTAGTTAAGTCGATTTTTGTACATAAAAATTGAATATTTTATTTTTGCTTTCGCGTCTCTATGAAAATTATCCCTTTCAATAAAATGGTAACGATTTGTTTTTTCAAAAAAAAGGATGAGTTTAGAGAGTAGTAGCTGTCACTTTGAAGTCTTTCAACAACGACGCGAAACTAGGCAACATATGTGGCAACGTCGCGTTAAAAAAAGCTTAATGTACTCACAGTACAGTAATCACAATAAATTGCTAACATGAAAATTGATAATATCTTTAAAGCTAAGTCGAAATTGCCTGGGATTCATCATATAACAGTTTTTGCTTCTAATGACCTAAGGAATGCGTGGTTAAAATCTTTCTCATTCCTTGCGGGCTCCGTGTATACACGTCCCACTGCAGGGCATAAGCCTCCTCTCTTGGATGAGAGGGAATGGAATTTAGTCTCCGCGCTGGCCCAATGTGGATTGGAGACTTCACTTCACCCTTGAATTTCTTCGCAAGTATGCAGAAAAGAAGCACTTTATGAAAATATGCGTTTTTATAAAAATCTGTTCTTGTCTATTGACCCCCGTTTACGGTACCTACTTTTAGTTTACTAGTAGCAGTACTTTGTTATATTCTTATTAGTTTAATATAAATAAGGTAAAATCACAAACGTCACGGTCTAATCGTATGTACAATAGGGTACATGTATGAATTTTTTAATCGCTTTTCTTAACTATATATCAAAATACCGTAAAAACGATTTCAATAATGTGAACTTAAAATTGAAATCGTCCAAGAAATACGCATAATATAGGCATTTTAAACTAGTTATTAGACAGAGAGGTTCGATATGCACTGTACGTCACAGTGCACTCCGGCCATATAAATAAACTCCATATTAAATTCTGTTTTGCAAGAAAGAGATAGAATAAAATTTTTGATGGCTTATTTGTCTACTGTTTGTTACATGAATGAGCTTTTAATAAAGCAAAAATATAAATTCATGCATATTCCCTATTGTCGTGAATACGTGAATTGGATACCGACGACCCGAAATCTTGCTTGTTCTAAATTTTTCTAAGTCACTTTCATTTTTAAATTGTAATTTTTGACTACGAGTATATAAATTATACTATTCTCTTGTTCCAAAATAGTAGAACAAATTAATTTATAAACTCAGATAGTACCTAAGGACGTAATAAACTAATATCTTACTAGCTGTAACTTAAAATAAATATAAATGATGATTATTTATAAACTTGATATCATTTTAGTTCATCTTTCGTGGTTTCAAATCTAAATTTGGAATTCAGCGGTGAGAGAGTACCTAACATGAATAGGTTTTAATTTGTACTCGATCGGTAAGCGACCAGCGCGGTACGGCGCGGAGCGCGAATTTTAAAATCTGCGAAACTATCTGTTTGTAGTTTAAATAAATTGCATAGTATAAATCATCCTGTTTCCTGTGTGTGGTTGTTGAGTAAATTGATAAAACAATTTAAGACCAAACTAGAAACAAAAGAGAACTAAAAATTTCAAATTTTATTTTTATTTTAGCCAGTCACAATACCTACAGCCAACATCCCAATTAAACAGGCTATACTTAAAAACCCACGAATCAAAAAATATTGATATTCTATGTTCTTAAGTAGTTGATTTGATTTGATTTGATTTGATATGGCTCTGTATGTACCTATTGTGTGTTTATATAGTCGCATCAGCCATCACCAGTTTCATTACTGGCGATATCGATACTGAAGAATTTGTCCATCCAAGTATAGTAAAATAATACTGAAGTAAGTAGGTCCGACTCCCCCTAAGCACCAAGTCAAACCAAAACAAACTTCTTTCATGTACGTGGACTGGGCTCGAAAGCGAATCATGAGGCGCATCACTTTTCTGCGAGACTTACGAATAATAAAAATAGGTAGCCATTTCCAAAGCTTCGTTCGCGTCGAACCATACATAAGTTGGGATTAAGCGCCATCTGCCGACCCTGTGATGTCCTAGTTATCTTATCCCCAATTCTTCACTAGATGGCTATGATGTGCGCAAGATCTCGTTGTTGCCATCTGGCGGAGAACCAGGGAAAACAATATAGCCAGTTGTATAGCCAGAGTTAGTGACGTTCAATTTTGTTGTTCGACATTGTGTGTCTGTTCTAGTATAGTAGTCAGTGTAACTAGGGAATGCAATACCGGGATACCGATATAGCGGGAACCCGCATCCAAAATGCGGGACTAATCTCGTTCGTAAATTGAGATCCCGCGGGATTGAGGAGCGACATAGTTCATACATGTTACTCGTTGAGCGGGCACGCGCCAACTAGAATATCTAATTTCTTTACGTTGGTAGAGGAGTAGTGCGGTGAGGGTGCGGGAAAGAATTTCGCCCGAATTTATGTATTATTTGCCAGTTTGAACCTGTAATTAATATGTAAAATCTCCAGTTTGCTGTTAATGTCTATTGTTCCGACCAGCGTTGAAGCTGAAAGAGCTTTTTCTGCTGCTGGCTACCTAATCGGCAAGGACAGAAGCCGTTTGGCTGATGACACAATTAGTACTTTAACTGTTTTGCGCAGTTATTTCCAAAATAATGTCTGAATTCTGAAGTGTCTGAGAGAGACTTAATCTATTATAATGTGTAATTTGTTTTAATGTTTGTTTGTTATAATGCCGTTCATGCGTAAGGATCTTTAAGAAGTTTAAAAAGAAATTATTATACCTTGATATTAATGATATATTCGTAAAATCTTACACTGTCTTGCGGGATCCCGCGAATAACGGGATCCCGCGGGACTAAGATCTGTCAGTCCCGCCGAAAACCAGGATTAGATTCCTCGTGCGGGATTGCATTCCCTAATCATAGCCATCTCTCTCGTAAGCTTGACACTATTGAAATGGCAGGTTAGCTTGAAGAAATGTTGCGAAAGCGCATCTTCTTAGAGTGGTGCTATAAGGTAGTAAACCTTTCAAAAATTAATGGTACATAAGGTCGTGAGTAACGTATCGTTACCGAAGGAAGAGGATTAACTCGTTGTGAATCACAAGCGGTCTGATGGTCTAACGGATAGGGCGCTGTTCCGGTATAACAGAGACGCTGGTTCGATTCCGGCTTAGACTGCAGTGGATCGCAATTAATTTTTCTTTTCTACTTAGATCTTTGTATCAATATAGTAAGAAAAAAATTGAAAAGATAAAGCTTAATAAATACTTTCAACGAAAATATAAACAAAAACATGATCGAATATACCGTTTTTGAGTTATTGCTAATAAACACCAATTCTCAGCTAAAGAACGTAAGTGCCGTGGAGGGACGCTCTTTTGCTAGTGCACTTTTTCGAATCGTATTTTATTTCATCTGTAGTGCATTTTTTTGTATGAACTGCTGCGGAACCCTACACTGAACATGGTCCGATATGCTCTTGGCCGGTTTTTTAAACATTAGACAAATTCTATTTTTAACCCTTATTTCCGTTCTGAGGGTCACAAGGTTACTAACGAACCGACCATGCCAAGTGGTGTGGTTGTAGATACGAGTCAGTACTTATAGAAAGCTTTGACCTAAAGTGGCCCGGATGTCCCCCATTCCAAACAACGTTAAGCTAAGAAATGGAAATTACCATTTACATGTATGCTTAAAAACACGGGTTTTACATATTTTGGGGTTATATTTTCTTCTGTTTCCGCGATTATTACTCATTGAAATAAAACAATTTAACGGATTATATCGCGTATATTATCTCATTTTAGTTCCCGGCGTTTCGGAAGCTTTTCAGCTTTCCATGGTCACGGGTGGACTGAGAAAAGATGTATTTTCCTCTGTCAAAATTACAATTTGTGCAAACTACCCATTTTTGAATAACAAATAAATGTGTTCATACACGCCAGATGGGCCTAAGCTGTAAAGACAGTCACATATGTGCCAGAAGGGCTTAATTATTTTATTTTAATAATTTACCAAGCAGCATTTCACAAATGAGGCGTACTGAGGAGAAAAGAAACGCTGCAAAGAAAAACTCCCAGGCTACCTCATTACTAATTATAATATTTTTTAAAACAGAGACTATTAAACTACTTTTTTAAACAGATAAGATATTTTCCACCGATCGGGAATCAAGGTTTTGCAGTCCTGTATCTCGCTTGTTCCTTGATGAGATGTATTACAGGATCCCAAGCTGGTGGTAGCGACAATCCATCTTCTCGGGTGCTTTTAGGATGCTTTTTAATCTCAATAGCCTCGCGTAGCATTCTGGGAAAATATATTTTTTCTTTGGCAAGGATAGAAGGTTTATCAAACTTAATTGAGTGGTTTGGTTTGTCAATGACATGTTCACAGACTGCAGACCTATTACACCGAAGGTGCTTGACATCTGCTATGTGCTCCTTCACCCGGGTTGATACACTGCGTTTCGTTTGACCAATGTATGAAAGACCACACTCGCAGTCCAGCTTATAAATGCGTGCACTCTGCAAAGGGGTGCTACTCCTCACGGGTCTAAGGTATTGAGACACCTTCTTCAACGGCTTGAAATGTGTTTTTATAGAAGCACGCTTCAAGATGTTTCCGATCTTCTCTGTGACCCCTTTCACATATGGTAATACGGCAGGTTTACGCTCGACTGTTGGTTTCTTCACACTGGGTTTCTGCTTGGAACGTGGTATCTAGAGCTCGGTGGCTCGAAGCGCACGTTTGACATTCTGCAACTCAGCAGTGAGATGTTGATCGTCGCAGATACCCCTGGCTCTCTGAAACAAAGATTTACCCACTGTCGCAAGTTGACTGGGATGGTGGTGAGATTTGCCATTCAAATACCTATCAGTATGCATAGGTTTCCTACATACAGTATGACCATTGCCATATAGGTCATTGTTAGGACCTCTAATTAGTAGCACATTTAAGAATGCAAGTAAATGTTGATTTTCCAACTCCATCGTGAATTTAATTTTACTATGCATGGAGTTCAGATGGTGTAAGATAGCTGAAACACTAGATCTAGGTAAAATAGTAAAGGTATCATCTACGTATCTTTTAAAGATCCTCGGCTTGACAGGTGCCAATGAAAGCGCTCTCTCCTCGAAGTCTTCCATGAAAATATCGGCGACGACAGGACACACCGGAGACCCCATAGCCACACCATCAACTTGCCCGTAGAATTCACCATTCCATAGCATGTAGCCAGATGTAAGGCAGTGTTGTAATAACTCAGCGTATTCTATTGCCATCTGTTGTTCGCTCAATCTTCTTTTCACAATTTCGATACATTCTTGAACTGGTAGGCATGTGAAGAGAGACTGGACATCAAAACTGACCATAACTTCATCATCAGTTAGGCTTAAATCCTTAATCTCACTGACAAAATGGTATGAGTCCCTTGTGTATGCTTCCGTCTTCCCTCGCAGTAAAGAAAGCACGCCTGCTAAGTGCCGAGCTAATCGATAGGTAGGAGCATCGATTTGACTCACTATAGGGAGTAACGGAGCACCAGGTTTATGTCTCTTTGGTAACCCATATAACTTTAGTGGAACCGGGCAAGAGGACACTAAACTTTTCACATCCAGATTAAGATTTTCAGAGTGCTTACTGATCAGCGCGGCTGTCGTTTTCACTACTTTCGCTGTTGGATCTCGCTTAACAAGCTTGTATGTTGTAGCGTCTGACAAAAGTACTTCCACTTTCTGGTTGTAATCACTAGTATCCATAACAACCGTCACATTTCCCTTGTCAGCTCGAAGAATGGTGATGTCTGGGTCCTCACGCAAGCTCTTCAAAGCGTTGAATTCAGTTCTAGGTAAGTTAACTTTAGGAGACTTCGCTCGTCTTAAAATTGACGACACATCCTGGCGTACGGCTTTCCAAATCCTCCTTACGCATATGATTTTGGACCAAACAATCTTCCACACCGACTATAATCTGTTCAAAAGGGATATTCCGTGGAGTAACAACATAATTAAGCCCTTTTTTAAGAAGCTAGGTCTGGCAATCTGGATATAATATACGCGATATAATCCGTTAAATTGTTTTATGTCAATATTTTGGGGTTGTTGAGTTTGGCGTAACCCACACTGAAGAGACGTACGGCGAGGACGTGTCGCAGACGCGACGCCCCTTGCATACAAAATGTATAGAAGCGTCGCTATACATTTTGTATGCAAAGGGCCTCGTCTCCTCGCCCCGTCTCTTCTGTCTTTCTTGTATCGCCACACTTCTATAGATTTTGTATGAAAATTCCTTAAAGGCCGCCGGAGCGCCGCGTCTGCCTCCACACTTGTATCATTTGCCCGATCAGATCTTCGTCCCGTGGCATGATCACGCGTTTGGACGTGGCGCCGATCCGATCGCTTACATCGGACAAGTGAGGCATGATCGCCGCGCCGACAGTGAGCGTCCAAGCAGCGCGATACGCAGTCATGCCACGCCACGGTGATCGGATACGAGCAAATTATGCAAGTGTGGACGCACCTTAAGGAGGGCACTACATATATGTAACCAAAACGAAAAAAAATGTTCTTCAGCAAATATCAATTCCCCCCCCCCTATTTTTTAAACCCTATGTTCAAAAAAAAATAGAAAGATAAAGCTTAATAGATACTTTCAATGGTGCGACTCTGTCTGTCTGTCTGTCCGATTATTAAAACGCCATATCTCAAAAACTATTTATGACTTATGATATATTTTTTTTAATTTGGAATGTTTATAAACATGGTCAGCCCACATGTATTGCAAAGGAAATATTCAAAAATATAGTTTATTATCTAAAAAAACGAAGAACATGAGGGGGGAAAAATTAAAAGTCTCTACTACTCAAGTCAAGTAGATATCATATAGGCTTGATCTGCACATTTTAGAACATTTTATTTTTGTTTTTATCGTGATTAGATTTTGTTTTATTAAGGAAAATGTGAAAAAACACCCGTGGTAGAGCGCCACGAAGACCTGTTTGAGGCGAGCTCCTCCCAACCTGCAGGATCAATAGCGCAGGCGTTTAGGTGTCTCTTGAGCACGTCTTTGTAGCGCAGATGCTGACCGCCGTGCTTCCGTTTACCCTCCGCCATCTCAGAATAGAATACAGCTTTAAGTAAGCGGTGAGCCTCCAAACGGACGACGTGCCCACCTGAGCTGGCGCTGCATGAGGAGAGCTTCCATGCCGTGCATTCCGGAGCGACGCAGAACCTCTGAATTAGAGACATGATCCTGCCACTTGATCTTCAGGACAGATCTTAGACACCTAAGATGGTAAGTGTCGATTTTCTTTATGTCTGTTTTGTAGAGGCACTATGTCTAATTGAAGCTAATTGAACAACCCGGTTGCGTTAAGTTTGCACCTCATTTGTATCCAATGCTATAGATATCAGGTGCAAACTTAACTCAACCGGAACCGAGTAATATAATAATGTTAGGGTAAGTGGAAGTTTGTACGGAACCCTCGGTGCGCGAGTCCGACTCGCACTTGGCCAGTTTAAAAATAAAAATTAAATACGCTTCGGCTTCCCTTGTAATTGGGGTTCATAAGATACAGCCTGGTGACAGACGGACAGACAGGCAGACAGACGGACAGGGTTTTACTCGTTTTACCCTTTGGGTACGGATCCCTAAAAATGACACCTACAAAGACTTTTTCTTTAAACGAGATGTCCGCCATTTTGAATTCCGAAATGAATGCTATTTACAAAATTAATACTTCCCTCAGGCCTCATCATAAAAGCATCCATTATTGCGATGTCCATTCCAGGATCCCCATTGTCCATTCTAGGATTTCACAAAGAAATCAGACTTTCCATTTTCAATAATTAAAAAAAAAATGTATACATACATATGATTTTATTATACTTTCTTTTCCCTTGTCATAAAAAAATGTTCATTCATATTTATATTTCATATATATTAACAATATAAATGTGTATTTTAATACAATAAATCACTCGGCGTCAAAAAAATCGCACCTTTCCTAAAATTCGTGTCAAGCGATTATAACTCCTAAGATCCTTCCTGTACCCTATCATTATTAGTATTTGAAAGCTAATGAAATCCCCTATTTGAAAACGGTAGGAAATTGGCCACCGCCCCCAAAAAAAAAGAAAATTCTGTGAAAATGTGAAACAATGTGCATTCTGATCAAAATTACAAAGACAAGGAACAATACAAAAATTAAAACAGCGGCCAAGTGCGAGCCAAACTCGCCCATGACGGGTTCCGCAGCCGTTTATACAAAAAAATGCACGTTGAAAATAATTTTTGTTGGAAGTATTTATTAAGCTTTATATTTGTAATATTTTTTAAATTTTTTTAACTTACCGTTTAGACTATAGATGGGGGGGACACAATTTTTGCTACTTTCGTAGCGAATATTTTGGAAAATATTCACTAAACCGAATATTTTTTTTTAAAACCTCAAAATGTTTTAGAGGTACTGTCGAAATATGTGCCACACCTTGATATTTGCTGAATTTCATTTTTTTCAGTTTCGGTTACATGTATGGAGTGCCCTCCCTAGAAATATATATATATTTTATTTAACTATCAAATTAGGTAGCGGTTAACACACGACACCTATGCTCCAACTTTCATTAATGTACATCTTATAGTTTGTGAGTAAAATGCCTGTGACATGCGGACGGACGGACGGACGGACGGACGGACGGACGGACGGACGGACGGACGGACGGACGGACGGACGGACGGACGGACGGACGGACGGACGGACGGACGGACGGACGGACGGACGGACGGACGGACGGACGGACGGACGGACGGACGGACGGACGGACGGACAGACAGACAGACAGACAGACAGACAGACAGACAGACAGACAGACAGACAGACAGACAGACAGACAGACAGACAGACAGACAGACAGACAGACAGACAGACAGACAGACAGACAGACAGACAGACAGACAGACAGACAGACAGACAGACAGACAGACAGACAGACAGACAGACAGACAGACATGACGAATCTATAAGGGTTCCGTTTTTACCATTTTGGCTACGGAACCCTAAAAATCATCAATGTTGCCTCCTCTAGCCTAGCCCTCCGAGCAGCTTCCATGCGGTCAGTCATGGACCTGATGAGCTCATCGAGAGTGGCAGAAGCTGGATCACGGGCTCGAACTCGCCGTTTCAGCTCGTCTCAGAGGTGCTGGGCAGGATTGAGGTCGGGGCTTCTTGCTGGCCAGTCCATCATCTTGATGCCAACTCGACGTAGGTAGTCCTTGATAATCAAGGCTGTGTGGCACCGGGCGTTGTCGTGCATGAACTCGAAGTTGGCGCCGACAAAATCAGCATATGGGACCACATGCTCCTCCAAAATTTCTGTGATGTACCGGTGAGCAGTCAGAGACCCCTGGCCGCGCGCACCTCCAGCTCTGGAGACGCACACGAGGTCTGTCTTGCCGTCAATAGAGATGCCACCCTAGCACATGCAGGATCCTCCTCCATAGCCGACGGTTTCCACGGTGCAGGCTGGGGTGAAACGCTCCCCTGGTCGCCTGTAGACTCTCCTACACCTGTTGGTGGTCTACAGGCACACTCGGGTCTCGTCGGAGAACAGGACATTCCTTCGCTGGTCGAATGTCCACGGCACTTGCGTTTCGGAAAATCGCTTCCTGGTTATCCGGTGGATGGCAGTCAACTGGGGGCCTATAGCAGCTCTCCGGGGCAGTAAATTATTCTCTCGCAGCCTTCTTCTGATAGAGGCGACGCTGACTCCTGTTCTTCGAGTAGCTCGAAGCTGCTGCTGCAGCTCCACAGTGTTGCAGAAGCGGTTCCGCTAAGACGTCGACACAATGTAGCGATCATCTCTGACGGTAGTGCAGCGATGTCTCCAGAATCCATGTCTCCTGATGTAACCTGCATCTTTTGGAAGCGTCGGTATACCCGTTGCACTCGAAATCGGCTGATGTTCAGTTGCCGAGCAACCTCAACCTGCCGAAGTCCGGTTTGCAGTAGGGCCACCACTTGAGCTGCTTCTTCAGTCGTGGTATCCATTTTCACTAGGGGTTTTTTCTTGTCGGAGCTCTTCAGGTGTGACCTCTGTGACATCTGGATGACCCATAATTGACTTTTACCCCCCCCCCCCCCCCCCCCTCCCTTTATACGCGTCGAGGGTGGTATAATTATTGAGCCTCCGTGCGCAGACATCGCCACTTTTTAATCAAAGTGCTGGCGATTTGTGGTTTTTGATTTTCCGTTAGCAAATGATTATTTTTTTGAAAGCTTATTAATTGAGCTTTTAAATGATGCTAATATCGATAGAGTATAAAGTAAAGATCTTAGGAGTTATAATCGCTTGACACTAATTTTAGGAAAGGTGCGATTTTTTTGACGCTGGGTGTAGCTAACCGTTAAACTTGAAAGTGAACGAAATAAAACCAAAAGGAATCTAAAAAATCCTTAAGCCGTCCATAACTGCAGCCGTTACGTTACCTATCATAGCTAAGAATCATTTCCTTAAATCTAATCTTGTACTATTACTTATTCTGTGGTAATACCTACTTAATTACCTACTGCCTTTTGATTGGTGCCTTGCCTGCCAATCAAAATATTTTTTAATTAGGTACCTACGCCACCGAGTAAGTAAAGAATTAATTATTTGTTATAGCCCTCCTAGTTTATACGTATTTTTAAATTTGATAAAACAGAGCTATTATAAAAACACTGCCGCTAATGGCTGAAATTGATTGCTCTCGTTAGTGTTTGAATGATTGCCTTTTCTTCATGTTAGCTTAGAACAGAAATGTGTGCGCTGGGAACGTATTTTATTCTCCTCGCTTTTTTTATTCAGAATGTACTTAGCGGCTTGCCATCGATGGTAAGTAATACAAGAACAGTTAAATTAAATATTGCAAATTCAACTAATTTCCGATAATGGGCAACGTCGTTGAAGAGCGCGTCGCCCAGAGAACAGTGGTGTAGCTAATAGGTCATCGAGGACCCGGGTGCAAAATAAAATATTGGGGCCCCATATCAGGCCGAGGATTGCTGGACTGGGGCCAAGAGCTCCCATGTGCTCGGGGGTGGAAGGTAGCCCGTCGGTAGCTACACCACTACACGACGTTTATTTGACGCTAGTAGATAGTACCCAGAAATGGGAATACCTGCAAATATTAACCAAAAATTTACCTACAGCATCCAATCCTGGTGGCGCGGGCTTCCTCAGACTGGATGCCGAGCAGAGTCAACTCTTTGTACTCGGACGTCGGGGCATGGAGTGGAAAATTCGTAAGTTCATGTCTAATAATATTTTCTTATATATATTTCCTTATTCAGTATGCCAAATTAAATAACGAATTAATAAAAAAATCTTCTGCCCACAGAGACCTGTAATGGACGAAATTGAATCCGATGAAGCCTTGCGTTTTTTCCAGTTTCTCAATTATTTAGATGGGGGCAGTTTTGGTATAGGTAAAGTGTATTTTGTTTTCATCTCAATTTAGGTATTTTATTTGTGTTACCTACCTAGTACAGTCGGTGCCCTGACTTAAGTATCCAGGCATATTCGTTGTTTTGAACGCACAATCGGTACACATTTGCAACGGTGTTCAGGTTCAAACCAAAACCTCAACATACTTTTTTCTTTTTTTTTGTGTTTAATTAGTTATGTAGTTTCTATTATTCTTATATAAGTATTCATATATGATGTAGAGGGGAAAATAATATTTTTTAACATCAAATTAAAAACTTCGTTCTACTAGTAGGCCCCAAGGGCACGTTACATGTCTGATTTTAGAATAAACTGAAAAACATTCGCAATCTACATAATTACATTAAAGTTAATAACAGTATTAATACAACAGACAAATACTTGGCCAGACTTTACAGGGAGATGTATATATTGTCTTTGGGTCTAATAGGTTATACATTACTTAACCTATACTTTCAGAGATAGGGTGACTAAAGCGTCAAAAAAAGGAAAAAGATAAATAATAAATAACAATACAATTATAATAAGAGATAATTCTAACTTTAATGGAGATATAGAAAGTTCCCGTAGTTGAAACATTACATCTCCATGTGTCAAAAAATTCGACTGGTAGTTTATAAATTGTTGAATTAGTAAATAAAACTAAAATAATACCAATGTGAACCTTTTCTGTAAGCACTATTAAAGATGGGTTTCAACGCTATACAAAATGTAATCAATTTTGATCATACTTAACTAGCGCCATCTAACGGAGACCGCATTGGCAAACTTTACTTACTGGTTTCTGCTAATGCCATTTTAATTCGTTCAATGGGGATGACTACTGCCAAAATGCCACAGTTATTTTTAAAACAAGCCAAGTAAATTGTGTGATGTATATAAATCATCATTAATGACAATATGATGGACAAATTCCTTATAAATAAGTGACTGCGCTGTGTTCACGCCATCTAGAATTAATTTTGGCAAGCCTTCACATTCTGGTATTTTGCTCGTATAAGGGTATAAATAAGAATGAAAACATATAATAAGAAACATTTTATTTCGTAAACATACTTATATTGCATTCCACGAACATTAAACAATTTTAATTCGATTAACAGATAAAACAACTATTTAGTTATGTTTATGTTACATTTTACTAGAATTTCGCCACCTTTTTGATAGTCTGGTGTAGTCAAACATACCCAAAATAAATAAAAAATGAGATAAACAAAATAACCAATTATGTACAATTAATATAACTATATGTAGCTATTGATTAAAGTATCTATTTTAACCACAATGAAGAGGCACCCAGTGAATCAACATGTATGTAGATAGAATAGCATCACTACAATCCTTTTTATTACATTACTTAATACTTCAAGGCTCTGCCGTCATTGTCGATAACTTTTTGCAGCCTCTCACTCACTAATGCCGTTTATCGTCCCTGAGGTTATGGCTTGTCCCATTACATTTTCTATCAGATTTAAGTCTGGGCTTTATGACGGCCAGATAACTGTTGTGATATCACTTTGGGAACCGAGCCAATCTGTTACAATTTGGGCTCTGTGCACCGAGCAGTTGTCTTTTATCAGGTATATTAGACCCTCGGGATAGGCAACTCGCACAGTTGGCAACATGACGTCACGGAAAATTTCCAAGTATTTTTCACTATTCATGCGACCACCAACTTCTATAATTTCGCCTGGCCACATGATGACTTCCAACCCCAATAAGCTAGTGTTGGTAGGTAAAATACAAAATTAGTCATATGTCTTCAATCCTGCTGGATGCATGTAAGTGTTAGCGCACTGTTTTACTGTCGTTTTGGTGGAAAGGAATGGGTCTTCAGTGTGCCTTGCGTTTATATCCCGTGCAGACTGAGGAGTATCCTATGGAAGGGTTGCGGGGGGTAGGGCCATTGCGCGAGTGGCGCGCGGGCCGGTGTCGGCCGCAGCTGCAGGCACACAGTACACGAATTAATAATACTTTCCAAAACCGCATCAACCCCCGGAAACCAGAATCTAGACCGAACCTCCGCCTTTGTTTTTACTATACCTAGATGAGAACGGTGTAGTTCCTTTAGAACGATATTCTGTAGGTTTCCTGGAATAACTACTTTGTGGCCCCTCATAACACAGCCGTTTTCATAAGAAAGTTGTAACCTACATAAATGAAACGGTTTTAAGGTCAGATCTACCATTTTTTTAGGCCAACCATTTAAAATAAAGTCTATAACTCTTTGCAGAGTTACATCTTTACGCGTTTGTTCGCGCAACTCGTTTAGTGTTACAGGTAAGTTACCTTCCACGACGAAATTAATGTACGAGGCTCGATCAGGAATGTCTTGCTCCGCCCCCTCCGCTGCTCGCGCACCCGCCCGCTCGGGTAAGCTAGCACGCGATAAGAAATCCGCACTATTGTCAGCGCTCCGTACGTACTCAATGTTATAATTGTACCCACTTAAAAACATAGCATACCGTTGAAGCCTATTCGCCGACACTTCCGGAATGCCGCGATAGGGCCCCAAGAACGACAATAGGGGCTTGTGATCAGTTCGGAGGGTGAACGGTTCAGCCCGGCCGTACAAATATTGGTGGTACCTCCGTACCCCAAATATGATTGCGGTCGCTTCTTTTTGAATTTGCGAGTATCGTTTCTCCGCAGCATTTAATGTTCTCGACGCGAAGGATATCGGACGTTCGCCATCGGCGTCGATCTGTGATAAAATCGCCCCCAAACCAGCTGGGCCAGCATCTACGGTCAACAGCAGCTTCGCAGCCGGGTTGAAATGTGCTAACACTTGTTCCGAGGCGAGACACTCTTTAATGGCGACAAACGCTTTGTCGTGCTCTTTAGTCCAAGTCCACTTTACTCCTTTTTTAAGCAAGTCATATAAAGGACTCAATATAGCAGAAGCATTTGGAACGAAATTCCTATAATAATTTACTTACCCTAAAAAGGATTGCAGCTGATTTACGCTTGCAGGCACCGGCGCTTCTACCATAGCCTTGACTTTAAGCGGGGATTTATTCAGGCCATTCTTATTAATTACATAACCCAAATAATTAAACTCATCTTTAAAAAATTCACACTTCTCCTTTTGAAGAGTGAGGCCTGCGTTTTGTAATCTTAGCAGCACCTCATTAAGCCTATGCAAGTGTTGCTCGGTGTTCTCGCCTGTGATGAGCACATCGTCGAGTAGGCACAACGTGCCCGGCACCCCTGCTAGCACAGTCTCCATGGCACGCTGGAACAATGACGGAGCCGAGCAAAGCCCGAAAACATCCTTGTATACCTGAAGATTCCCCGGTGCGTATTAATACAAGTCATCTCCTGTGACTTGTCGTCTAATTCGAACTGATTGTAGGCATTCGACAAGACTAGTTTCGTAAATTTTTGACCGCCGTGTAGCTTCGCAAGAAGTTCAGTTATAGTAGGCAATGGGTACTGATCAACAACCAGCTGTTTGTTTACGCCCGTCGAATAATCGGCACAAATCCTAATCGATCCTGATTTTTTTAAAACAGGAACGATCGGTGACGCATAATGGGCATGACTAACCGGCACTAAAACGCCTAATGACAACAATCGGTCTATCTCCTTATCCACTTTATCTCGCAAAGCAAATGCTATCGGCCGCGCGCGAATGAAAACCGGCTTCGCGTTGTCTTTTAATTGTAGGCTGACTTTATACTTATTGAATCGTCCTAACTTACCGGAAAAGACTGATGGATACTGTTTTTCTAGCCTAGAAACCATTTCACTACTTGCGTTGGCTTGTTCACAGTATCGGACCGGCAAAAGTTCTAGCTTAAAGAGCGAAATAAAATCACGGCCTAATATCTCCGCAGCGGCATTCCGCACGACATAAACACTAAGTGAATGAGTTTGCTGCGCGTAAGTGACGGGTAGGAGTGCTACCCCTAAGCATGGAATGTTATCCCAGGTGTACGAAAATAACCGTTTCTTTGTTAACGACAATGGCACATTAGTAAAATATTTTTTGTACGTACTCTCCGAAATCGCTGTAACGGCAGATCCGCTGTCTACTTCAAATTTAAGTTGAACCCCCGAAATTGAAATTGTTTCGATCATTGGCTCGCCTTTCATTGAACGAATATTAAAACACTTACCGTCGTCGCTATCGCCCTCATCCACGTCACTCCCTTCTAGAAAATTTTCATTTTTACACATTCTGCGTAAATGACCGACCGCTTTGCACTTTTTACATTTGGATTTCGCAAAACGACACTGAGATGTTCTGTGATTATAATAACCACACACTTGACACTGCACTTTATTGTTCCCGACCGCAGTCACTCGTTGCCGTGTTTGTGTGATTTTAAACAGCTGTTCATGATCATGAGCTGGCTGCGCGGCCGCCGCGCCGGCGCGCGCGCAATGTATACTCTCCGCCAACTCCACCGCCTTGGCCAGAGTCAGGCCCTTAAGGTCCTGTGCGAAGAGTTTGTCCCTCTCCGGCCCAGATAAGAATCCCATCCTCGTCGCCTCTGATAGATACGCGGGTGAGGACAAGTAAAACCACTGCTTGCTGTTAGCGTACTGACGTGTATTCCGAAATCCAACATGGACGGGGGTGCGCACACACACCCACACACATATACAACAGTATAAATAGCATGTAATATCATGTTATACGTGAACCAGTTTTAATAATTTCCTTTGATATCCTAGACAAATGAATAAACGAAGTCAAAGACCATTAAAATCATTAATATATATGAGCTGTAGGTGTTTATTAAATATAATTAATATATTCAACTTACTGTTAAATGCAATCGATGAGCAATTTAGCATATTAACGTGTTGTTTTCAAACAACACCACTATTTTCACCTTCAAAAATGGTGTTTATTGAAGCATTATTTCAAAACATAAATGTGTAATAAATATGTATTAACAACCGTGAGTTGTTCCGAGAGCAATAGTCGAATTATAAATAATTAACGACATTGCCCACTAATGTAATTGCCTAATACCCGCAAATAAATAGCTTAAATTGTGGGTTGTTATGAGACGGAATTCATACGGTTGAAAAAAAATATACATGTGATGCACCCTAGCAATGTTAATTTGAAAGTAGTGGTAACCGCGCTTGACAATGGATCAGAAGGACGAATGTTCAAACCCTGACTTGGGATGTGAGAGAATGTTTTTTGACTTCATAGTCAAGCTTGCTGGGAATTATTATAAGCCAAATATGCATTCTTAAGAAATACAATATTTGTAAATGAAACAAGGTGATGATGAAATAACATTCGGTAAGTGCTGCCACCTAGTATATAATAATTTGACAAGGTCGAATAATTTGTTTAGTGAGACACTCGCTCGCCCAGTGCTGCCATCGAATATCAAAGAGGCTGAATTAATAAAAATAAGCCAATCAAATATAAACATTGAATATTAAATGTAAAAGAGCCCTCGAGGCTTACTTGCAGAATAAAGTTTTGAATTTTGAAAAAATTAAAGGTTTCAGAAAAGTAGTTAGTTAGTATCCTTTTATAATTACTGATATTTTTTTAAATATTGTGAACGTTTTCAAGTGTCAATTAAAGTATGGATTTTAATTTTACGCAAATTGATAAGTCCGCTATTTATGAAGAAATGAAATGCCTTTTAACCCCTGTTTTTTTTAAATATATTCTGGGTGTTACATACCTATATTAGAGTAAATCATGCAAATTAGTTTTAAATTAATAATAAAAAAGCAAAAACAGGGACATACAATCGGGGCTCGAACTCATGCCACTAGTGAGTTCCAGTGCGCGTTCATAGTCACGTATATGCCTGGATACTTATGTGAGGTCACTTACTGTACATTCAGACATACTCATGATTGTAGAATAATCTTATAGGACTTAAAAATAATCTCGGCAACAAAATCAAATTACAAAGCAATAAGGTAACGGCGCCTATTACCTTGGTACTTAAGGAAGTTTCCAAATAAGTCCAAAAAATTAAGGGTATCTCAAAAGTCCTTAACGACCGAGATTATTTAAGAGTGTTTATTGAACTTTTATATTTATTGAAACTAAAATACCTAAATCTTTTATTATCTACCGTGGTAAAGGACAGGCTGTGATTCTATTACCGCAAATTAATCTTCCATTACCGAGCGTATAAAAAGCAGCTATTTTCTAGCGTCGGTAATTAGGAACCCGACTCACGATTCGGAACCTAATACAGGGGGTTAATAACGACTTGGATCCTGTATATTATTTTTGTAAATCAAGTTTAAAAGTTAATAAATAAAACGTTAAAATATAGATTATATTATTTACTAGATTATATTATATGCTACGTAGGCGTAGCATATTGTTTTTATGGGTCGGAATCAGTTTTTAAAAGACTCCAAATAGAGCCTATTACCGATGGTACGATCACTTAGCCCTCGGTGCGGGAATTAACTACCGACCCATTCAATATTTTTTTGGGTCGGTAATAGGTTCTTACAGAAGTATCAATTACCGAGTGACTTTTTAGTCGTCTATTAAAAGAAATCATTTTAAGTACAAACGAAATATCTATACAATTAATAAGTTGTAGAAATGAAATGTTGTGGCTTCAACACGCTAAATCGGCTAAACGGATTTCAACTATTTACCTGGCGGATGGTATCTCCAGATGGTTATGGGATACCTTTCACCCGACTATGCTAAAGAAAAAGAGAGAGGTTACGACTGTTTCTCCTCCGCGAACGAAGTTGCAGGCGCCTTCTAGTTGTTATATACGTATAATGTAAATTATACTCATGATTTCAAGAGTTGAATAAGTATAACAATCTTTTTAAATATTTTTATTTATGTCATGTTTCTCATTCCACCATTTTAATTTCACCTGAATGACATCAAATGTAGCTTCACTACTCACAGCTATTGCTTAAAAATAATCCCTTTTTATATTTGATGCCACAATAAGATATATATTTTAAACGTCTAACCAAAAAAAATTACAAAATTATAGATTTGATTGTTGAATGCCTGTTTTAGGATTCCGTACCAATAATGGTAAAAAACCTAAAAGTTTTAGTATATCATATGGAAGGGCTTAATTTGCACATTTTTGATCATTTTATATAAGAAAATACATTTTGTTTTTATAAGAAAAATGTGAAAAAAACACCGTATGTTAATATTACACAAACGTAAGAGAGAGATACTTACATAATAATCTTAAGGTAAGTGAAAGTTTGTACGAAACCCTCGGTGCGCGAGTCCGACTCGCACCTGGCCGGTTTCTTTTATTTGCATTCCAGTGGTCTACATTTAATTAATAGGTGCTGATTTTATCATCTTGTGTATATTTATTATTCCGTTGTGATTTACCTTTCATTCCGGTGTATGAAACTTATTCCGGTGCACTGGTTTTATCTTCCTGGTGTAGATTTATTATTTCGTTGTCTGTTTAGATATTCAATCTATAATATCTAGAAAACGTTTTAGATATTTTAAATAATATAGTCTAAAGTATCTTTCGGCATTAAACATCTCAAAAAGAAACAAACATAAATATACACACCGAAATGATACAAAAAATACTTACTGTTTAAATTGACCCGCCTAACACGTCATCAAAAATGCATTTTCCCCATAGAGGCAATTTGCTCAGTTGACATTCAAATCAAATCAAAATATTCTTTATTCAAGTAGGCCTAGTTACACGCACTTTCGATCATTATCAATTATTTAAGTATATGAGGTGTGGACAGGACCTATCGACGAGTTTGTGGCGGCGATGCAGCGGCTGTCGGACTACATGAAGCAGCAGAACAGCCGCGAGACGCAGGCGCGCGGGATGCGCGAGCTGGAGGCTATCAATGGCGAGAAAGGTGCACTTTTGATTACTATTCACTTCATTTTTTACCAGATCTATATATTTTTATGTCAAAATAAGACATAAGGTAAACTACGTAACTAATGGGTCAATTTCTGATTTCGCATTTTTATGTGTCCGAGCTGAAAATCGTAGGGTAGCATCTGATAATACGTTCCATTATTTTTTTTTCACAAAGAATACATGTTTCCCTGTCGAGATCAAAACGAATTCACAGATTAATTTGTTTTTAAAATAGATTTAAAAATACCTAAAGGCTCAAATTAAGACTCCGTGCCCTGTCCGGAATCGACTGTTGAGTTGATTAAAAGTCCTACTAAAAACTGTACGTTAGTATCACTGATTTCGTGTCAAAAACTTAAACTAGAGGATATTTGCTATCACTGAGCACATACGCTATTCACTTCATGGTGGTGAATAACTCATGATCGATGTTTAAATTCTGTCCGAGCGCGAGGGTAAATTTGTTTCGACAGCCGTCGTCCGCATTTGATCCCCGTCCTGTCCTGCCTCACCTATGCATTCAGTTGTCGGCTATCTGGCGAAGCATACGGTTGTTTATCAAACCTTAATGGATTCGAGTAAATCACGCAAATGTTTCGGCTGCCGGGTGGGCGACAAATTTTCTGCAATTTGGATGACCCCGATAATAAAATACATTTCCGGCATAGCTATTCTTTAACAAGTGTACGCTTCATAAAACCTTTTGGTATCTTTATACAAACGATAACGTAAAATTTTCTTAAAAAGTTAATTCCATTTTTGGCGATATGATTTATTACGATTTCCGATTCACGTGCCATAATTTCCATGAACTATTTACCCAAAACATCTGATTTTGGGGCAAGATACCAGGTTACAAATACCAGGTTATCGGCGTAAAGAAGACATTTGACACCCAGTCACTCTCAACCCACAATCATCATCTTTTAGATCTAGAAAACAACTGCCTATGAACAAATTTAACAGCCACAGTAATGCTACACAATCCTGCCTAATATCTTTATACCGTACTGCCTAATACAGTTCAGATTGCGAGTATATACTTCATGTATATATTAGTGAGAAGTTAAAGGCTTGCCTAAAGCCCAGAGACACCCTGTAAGTATCGCAAACTATTTATGAGTTTCATGATTTGGCAGGATACTCGACCAACTTACAATAATAAAATAATCATTTCTCACTGTGACCTTACTTTTTTCTTAATATCGGTTTCTAAACACGTTGTGTACAAAATCATATACGTATTTTGTCGTTACATAGAGATTCACATTTACTGATACTTTTTAAATGATCACCATGATTAGTAAATTAGGGCTAATAATTTGGATACAACTCCAGTATGAGTGAAGTTTATAATTCTTGTTTGATTAAACAGTAAATAATAGTTTTAATGCACATTATTCTAAAAAGAAACAGTTTCCGTGCCACGAAAAGCTGATTCCCATGGACAGATAAATTCCCGTGCCCCGGCGAAATTTTCAAACTGTAATTACATTTGTAGTTATATGAATATAGTTACCCCGTAAGGAAATTAGCGTGTTTGCGAATTTAGCATTGTGCGTGTTTTTAATGTGGAAATGTTAAATATTATGCTACTACGCAGCCCGCATCGCAAACTACCGCAGCATATTCTTGTCACTTGTGTTTGAAGTCATTTCAAACCGTTAGGGGTTTGAATATCCACAAAGCCAAATCTCACCGCTACTGTCTTCCTCAAGACGATGTCCCACTAAACTTAGGTGACGCACTACCAGCTCATCATACCCAGCCCTTTCAGATACGGCTCAGTCAACTGAAGAACAAAGTTCTGGTGGTTAAGCGGATCCCTCGTGAAGCCAGAATCACTGTGGCAACGTACCTTGCACAACTGATAAAAAAATGTTACAATTCAAACACTCCTCAAGACTGGCACAACCTTTTTGTTTTTCCATATGCGATTTTGCATGCTAAAGACAGCAATTAGAATTTATCTTTGACCCAAAAAATTAAAAACAATTGCACACCCGATTCTGTTCCACCGGTTGGTTGTACAGGAAGACCAAACATCGACCCGGAATCCGAAAAAATCCATCGGAAATAAGATCAGTGATGGAGATCTTAAAGGCGCCGCTCGCCCTGAAACTCTTCTGGCCCTACAGTCTAAGCATCCTCCGGCTCCAGCGACCCCTCTCTTTTTTTTAATCCTCCGGTACCGACCCAGTCATACCTGCAAATCGAGGACGCCGATGTTTTTAACGCCATCCTTTCTTTCAAAACTGGATCTGCGGCTGGTTTGGATGGCCTTGCTCCTCAACACCTAAAGGACTTGACATGCCCGTCTGTGGGGGACGCTGGGGTGCAACTCATCGCCTGTATTGCGAAATTAATCAATTCTATGTACACAGGTAGTGTCCATCCGGATATTGTACCTATTTTATACGGAGCAAATTCAATTGCACTTACTAAAAAGGATGGAGGTGTAAGACCGATCGCGGTGGGTTCAACATTTCGCCGCTTGGCTTCAAAAATTGCGGTCAGGTACATTTTGCCAAAGCTTCAAAGGACTTTCGAGCCTGTTCAATTGGGTTTCGGGGTTAGGGGAGGCTGTGAGGCCGCTGTGCATGCGCTTCGGACCTTTTTGGAATTGGGTCAATGTGAGGTTTTGTTGAAAATAGATGTGAAGAATGCGTTCAATTCTTTAAACAGGGATATCTTACTCTCTGAGGCAAAATCTCACATTCCCGAAATATATAATTATCTGGTACATTGTTATGCGGATCCTACAAAACTCATGTATTGTTCTAACGAATTGTCGTCTGAAGTCGGTTGCCAGCAAGGAGATCCCCTGGGCCCGGCAATTTTTAGTCTGGGGATAAACGAAATAATTAAAAAATTATCTTCAAAATTTCATGCGTTGTATTTGGACACTTGGGGGGGACGTGAACACCGTGCTTGCCGATTTATCAGAGTTAATTGACAAATTTCGATTGATAGGCCTACAGTTAAATTTTGTCAAATGTGAACTATATACATCCCAAATTCTGACAGCAATGTCAATAGTGTTTTACAAAGATTCAACCACCTGGCACCCAATATTAAAACACTGGATAAAAGCTAACTTTGTCTCCAGGGCTCCCCAATTTTCGAAGAAAGTTTTCCCGCGTATATTCAAAATTCTATTTCAAAATTCCAAAATTATTCATACCGCCTACTGGAAATTAGTCCGCATTATGCTCTCTCTATTATTAAATTTTGTTTCTTCGTTCCGAAGATAACTTATGTGCTTCGCTGCCGACCTCTGTGGAAGAGTCAGGAACTTTTATCGAGGGTCGACCATTTAATTAAAAATAACTTGGAGGCAGTCCTCAATATTAAGTTCAGCGAGCGGTCTTGGACTCAGGGGTCCCTGCCCATCCGGGACGGTGGTTTAGGCGTACGTAGGATGTCTGGCGTAGCGTTGCCAGCATTTTTGTCGTCGGTACATAGTTCGTTCGTTCTCATAGGGAAAATCCTTCGCACAAACTGTGAGATCTCGGGCTTGGAGGACACCAAAAATACTTGGCTGAGTGAGTGCCCTGGTCAAGATATTCCTGAATATCCTAAATCCCAAAGAAATTGGGACGACCCGCGTGTAAATTGGCTCTCGCTTCCCTCCTCGACCAATGCGGGGCTTTGGAAAGAGCAAGACTTTTGGCAGTAGCTACTAAGGAAGCTGAGCACTGTCTCCATGCGCACCCATCTCCCAAAAATGGTTCCTTTTTAGAGCCCAATACCCTCCGTCTCTCAGCTTGTCTTCGTCTGGGTATTCCGATTTGTGCTCCCCACCGTTGCCCCTGCGGAACTGACGTAGACAGGTTTGGGCATCAAGGTCTCTTTTGCCGGAGGAGTGCGGGTCGCTTCTCGCGGCATGCCGCCCTTAACGACATCATCCGCCGGTCTCTTGCGTCGGTTAATGTGCCTGCTCTGCTGGAGCCGACCGGCATTTCGAGAACCGACGGCAAGAGACCGGATGGGATGTCTTTGGTACCGTGGAGTATGGGGCTGATGCTAGTGTGGGACGCAACCTGCGTCGACACATTGGCCCCGTCACATCTCCACGGCACTTCCGCGAAGGCGGCAGCTGCGGCAAAGGCGGCCGAAAATGCAAACGTGGGGAAATACCGTGGTCTTGGCGCCGAATACAAATTTGTCCCGTGCGGCGTAAAGACCCTGGGCCCGTGGGGCCCTAGTGCTCTGAGTCTCTTCGGAGACCTCTCGAAGAGACTCAGAGACACAACGGGGGACTGAAGAGCTGGCAGTTATCTCGCCCAACGAATTAGCCTAGCAGTTCAGCGGGGTAACGCAGCCAGCATCTTCGGGACCATGCCGCACGGGCCCTTTTTAGATATAATTTAGTTTCGTTTAGTTTTATTTTAGATTTTATGTTTAGTTTAAAGGTAATTTTAAGTTTTTATTCGTGTATTGTTATTTGATTGTTTTTGTACTATTTATTCACAATAAAATCACTTCCTTATTTCCTTACAAAAGTGAAGGACATCGATGCCCACTGTAAGTTATAAAACGACACGAAAATAAAAAATATACATACTTATAATATAGAGTTGTTGAGACCCACAACTTTAAATAGTACGATGGCATGTTTACAAAACAAAAGGAAAGCCTTTAGGAGGTCAGTCACGCGAAATTATTTACAATGTTTATGTTGTGACCGAAGCCATCCGATTTAAAAAATATGAGACAATAAGCGAGTTTCAAATGCCTCTGTAGTGGAATTTTAAGAAGAAGTTTGAACAATATACTAGATGAGGTCAGTACTGAGACACTTTAAATTCACCACTCAAAAAAGGGAGACCATAAAAGCAATTTTATTTAGGTGGACGGCTTTGATTATGAGTTTATACGAATAATGGTGTACGATATTCACTTAAAATTTAAGAAACTGCAGGCAATATAGTCATCTAAAGCTAAATTATATGTGGCTATTAATTACAATGGGTCTGAAAAAACGCTGACAAAAATAGTTCATGAATTGGGATTTCGGTTCACTAAAATGGAAGACAATCGAAAAGGTCTTATGGAAAAGCAAGATGTAAGCCACAAACGAATTGAATACCTCTATAAAATACGCAAATTTCGCGATGCAGGTAAACATATTTTATATGGATGAGTCTTATATTCATACATTCCCGTTAAAAGGCAAACTTAGCGGAAAAAATAAGTAAAATGGCCATTTTTTAAAGGCCGTTCATGCACGGAACGGAAACGGCTTTGTACCTGGAGCCTTTTTATATATCAATCCACGGATTCTACAAATGATTATCACAATTTAATGAATAACGAATAACGTAATGGCTAGTCAATACCCAGGGGGCTCTGTTCTAGCTATCGATAACGCACCTTATCACAATAAATATGTCCAAAGACCCACCCCCCAATTCAAAAACGGCTAACCAGGAAATGATCAACTAGTTAGACAGTCATGAAATTCCAAAATAGTCGTAAATTTACGAAAACAAAACAAATATTTAACTAAGTTTCTTAGAGATGTATACAATCTCTAAATCAAATAAAAAATGAATAACTTCAATCGAGTACAGGGTGAAGTCTCTCACGTCCGTTCGTTAAACACTGGTAGGCAGTTACTAGGTATACAATTAATTTGGCCCTTGCTAGCATCAACAGACCGGACCCCACAAACGGCACCCGTTCACGAGCTTGACGCATATCTCAGCCAACGCCTCCCTCAACCATATTTTCAGGTGCGTCCACATTTGTATCATTTGCCCGTATCAGATCATCGTCAATTGGCATGATCGCGTGTCACGATCACGCGTTTGGACGTTGCGCCGATCCGATCGCTCGAAATCCATTTGCTACGCGCGTATCACACACTTATATCGGAAGAGTGCGGCATGATCGATAAAATTAGGTATTTATTTGATATGAAATTTCACTGAATAAATATAATAGTTGATGGACAATCAATCAGCCAATTGTCTCTTTCTATAGACCGATGTGCATTATTTATCGCCGGTTACCTTTTGTCGGTAGGTATACCGTTTGTCAGTTTTGTACTGTATCTACTGCTGTGTGTTAAGGTTTTAGTGAGTTACTAGAGGTTTTTACAACTTGACAGGATTGGTTGGGTCTGCTTAGTTACACACTTAGCGAGGGCAGCGCAAGCCTACTCACTTTCGTTCATTAAGAGTAGGATAGGGACGCGGTGCACAGGGTACAAGGAGTGCGAATGTCGGTTGAATCGGTTCAACCTGACTCGGGGCGTGGGGGAAAGAGAACAAGAGTCGGACATAGGGGACAGAATGAGACTTGTCGTGCCCCCAGCTTTATAGCAAAAGCGTCTACACGCCAATTTAGGAAATGCATACTTGGTGGGAATTTCCATGTCCTGGCTAGAGCTGGCATTCGACACAATAAGAACTATTTCGAATTATAGCTTGACAAGTTCTTTCTTGACACTCCCATGGTCGGCGGGCAACAGGGGGGAAAGACAGGGCGAGTAAGAAAAGTGCGTGCGACAGGGTCATCGTGCTCCGCATAGGTCCGAAGTAGGTTCTTGTGTCGATTGACAGCTCTCACGTTGCCCGCAGACCATAGGAGTGCCACGAAAGAACTTGTCAAGCTATACTTATACAGGCATGCGATGAGTCTTGGACACGTGAGCGACAGCTACAAAGTGCATATGCGAGTAAAGTACCTAAGTCAAAATACTTAGAACGGATACAAGTTTTGTAAAGCGTCAGATTATTTTTAGTGACATTTTTAGGGTTCCGTAGCCAAAATGGAAAAATCGGACCCCTTATAGTTTCGTCATCTCCGTCCGTCCATCCATTGATGGAATCTGGAGTATAGGTGTCTTATGTGAGCCGCTACTTAGTTGAATTGTTAAATAATAAAATAAAAAGAATCTAGGGGGGCACTCCATAGATGGAACCAAAACTAAAAATAAATCAGCAAATATCATTGTGTCGCACATAGATATTTTAAAAATATTTTGATTTAGTGGACATTTTAGGTAAAAATCGCTCCTGAAGTACATACGTACCATAAATTTTGTCCGTCCCCCCCTCTATTTTCTAAAACTATTGCCCTAAAAATATGAAAAATTTTATAAAGATGAAACTTTCAACAAAAATTGTTTTCAACATAATCGGATATACCGTTTTTGAGTTATTGCCGAAAAACGGCCTTCTCGACAAAAGGTCGTAAGTGCTGTGGGGATACGCTCTTTTGCTTGGGCACTTTTTCATAATCACAGCATTTTTTTCACCTGTAGTGTGCATTTTTTGTATGAACCGCTGCGGAACCCTCCACTTTGCATGGTCCCACATGCTCTTGGCCGATTTTTACTGTACTTGTTAATCATCAGACCAAGCCTATTCAAGACGACGAGGGCGCGGCTGTGAAAGGACTTAACACTTTTATGACCGGGAGCCTGCAAGGTGGGCGTCCTGTTCGTACCTAGTAAGTTTCCGGTACATTTGCATTTTCCCACGTTATCGGCTACAGGGCGTAGAACTACGAAAACCTCGGTGTCAGTGTGAGAACGGAAGGTCATTTTCTTGTGAAGGGCAACGCCAAGATATTTAACCTCGCTTACCCATGGGATGGGTCGTGGATGAGTACATTACGAGTAACCTAACGGACGTTTACCTTAGTTCGATTGCGTAATTAATGTGGAAATAGCCGCAGTAAGCGGTAGGCCTTTCAACACCAAAGGCTGCCAGTAAAATATTATTGCAAAAGGTTAGTGCAAGATTCGTCGATAAGTGATGCAGTCTCTGGTAAAGTTGAGAGCTGGTGCGACTCCTGTTTTCTACAGCTAACAAATAGCTACAATTATCAAATAGCTACAGCTAAGAAATAGCTACAGCTAGCAAATAAGTTTTGGGGGTTTTCTATCGACAAATTTCAGGAAGTTGGCTAGTGAACCTCTGCAATAGAGTAACTATTTCTTAGGTAGGTCCACTAAGTATAAGCATGTTATATAGAACATTTTGAAACACAATTTTGTAATTTTAAGTAAAAAAAGTATTGTGAAAATCAGCTATATTTGGATTACTTTTAGGACGAGTACTGGTCGACATGTTGGGGTCCATTACAAGGACCTAAGTCAGGAGCGACGAGTGGATATCGACGCTACCCGCCTCGACTTCGCGTACGCGCCATTTTTAACAGGCGAGCTACTCAAAGCAGGCGCAGGCGCGGGCGCCGAAAGTCGGTTTCCACTCATCACTCATGACCATGGGTGTCGTGATTGACGGAGACATGTCGAGTAGTACTCGGTTTTTCTGACGTCATCAACTGCTAGTGTAGTGTAAACACTCTATTTAGTCGTTGAACATGTATAAGTGGTGTTCGTGTAGGTAACACCATTAAGACGGTCCTGGAGGTGAGCACGGTCATCATGCGCAAGAAGCGCAAGTTCTTCTGCACCGGCGAGGTGAAGGAGCCCATCGTCAACAATAAGATCATTTGCAAGGTAAACATTCCGATTAAATTAGATAAGATTTATTCATTTAAAACACAATACAAATTAAAGTTAAACCACCAAAGGCACCAAACGTCTAAACACTCAAACATTTTCACAAAATGGATTATCCATCCAACAATTAGATGGTTTAGTTTGTAATTCAGTGGGTAGAGATTCGAGAATGTCGAACTTATTCTTAGTTAGTTCCCTGAAAACCGACTTTACTTGCCCGATACGTTAATAGTCAGGAGGATAAACGTGAACCTCGTTTCCGTTTCCAGGTTTAAGTTTCATTTAACATAAGCATATATAAACTATTTAATAGTATTACGACAACTAAGTAATAGCATGTGCTTTAATGGAGGGATCTATACCGGTAACAGCAGGTACTAACCAGGCATCAGAAATTTGGATGCTTTCAGCAAAATCCCGGCAAAAGCTAAGCAAGTATGGAGTCGGCTTCTGAAAAATAATATTTAATTTTTTCAATTCCCGGGATCCTGGGATTATACAAAACGTCATGAAAAGACCTTTTTAAATTATTTAGGTTCTGACGTCTATTAGTTAAATGAAACACATGTGAATTAATAGTAGTTTATGCAACTGATACCTACATAATGAGAGGGCTTAAAACTCGAGTGTGGTTTTATGAAACGAGCTAACGCTAACGAGTTTCATAATAGGGTCACATGAGTGTTTTAAGGCCTAATTATGTACAGATGCATACACTACTTTATCTACACGCATATCATAAGTACTCTAAGATGGGTTCAGAAATAGCCGTAGGGAAATGACCTGCATTGTTACTAGTGCTACCTGTAAAATATCAATAGACCATAGTTATTAAAATAATGCAATACAAAATAAACTTTAATAAATACAGAAGGAAACGAATCATAAAGTCGTGCGTTTGTTCATTCTCAATCTAAAAAGTCTTTGTACTTTTTTACTAGAACTAAATTTGGCTATCGATTTTTTCGACAACAAATTATTTGTTGCAATCGTGGCTGCATTTACGATATCCGGCGGAGTGTTCATATAGTTCTTAGTCACTTCTACTCATATTTTGAACTTAAATGTAAATTACAAACACATTTTCACAATTCTCCTTTCGTTACAGCAAAAAACCAACAAAGAAATGACAACATTAATGGCGGCAATTCGATCCTCCGTTAAAACGGCTGTATTTTTTAATCATAGACAAACGAATGTAGTCCTTATTCTCGTGTCACTCGAGATCAGATGTCGTGCGGTTTCTTATAAAAAAACATACTGAATTGATGTTTCGTATCGATAACTTTTTTAATATCTATGGATACTAGAATAGAGATCTACTTGAGTTTTGGCATCTTTTCCAAATTGAAACTCATAACGTTACAAAAATCGATACTGAAATAACATTACAGTGCAGATTTTACCTACTACCATAGACAAGAAAGTTCTCATAGTAAAATTGGTTGTAATAACGCTGGTCATTTCCTACGGTTTCTAAACAAATTTTAGAGCACTAATGATAAAATATTTTACCAAACTCGTTTTTTTTAATTTTATGCTGAATAGTATTCAGGTAACCTGTATTAACTTTGAGTTTAGCTCATTAAAATATAAAAATCTACTATCTACAATACTGTTATTTTGTAAGGAAACAATACTGGTAGGGGAAAGCGGGGCTAAACGTGCCGAAAATAAAATACCGAATTGAGCTATGAAAACAGAGTATATATTGTGTGGCTTACGCACTTATTTAAAGAAGGATTATTGGAAAAGTTATATTATTTTCTGCATAGTTAACTTTTTTTAACAAAACGTGTTTTAGGAGATCGATCGGAACGGAACAACTAACCCCGCTATAGGGCTGGTTGTTCCGTCGTATTAAATGCAAACTTATCCTTTAAAAATTAATTATCAGTTCACACCCGACGCTAAAAGAGTGTTTTTTAGTTAGTCAAAATATGTAATTATTAATTGTGTACTATTAACAGTTAACAATACAATCAAAGGCAAAAATATATTATTCCGTGGGGTTAGTTGTACCGTCGATTTTGTTGTTTTTTTTTCACAACTACTAATCTACCATAATGGAAGCAAGTAAAACGGCTCCTGCAATGGCATAGTGTCGTAACGTTTCGCGACAAATATCATATGCACTGCTCCGTTTTTTAGTTGCGGTCCTATTCTCAACGCAAAAACCTGCCCCCGGCACTTTTAACCCGGCTCTCCCCTACTCAATCAGTTTTAAAACGAAGTGTCCATCTTCGAAATATACTGGGTTTTTGTTTCTTCCGCCTGCTCCACCGTACCGATATCCGCGTTACGATTTCCGCCTACGCAGCCGCCGCAGTCTTCACACGTAACCCCTACACTAGATCCTCATTCGATCTTTGCCGCACACCACACCTATCTTGGTCTAGGTTACAGGGTGCCAACCAACCCCTGAAAGTGGGACGCGTTGAACGAGAATGGTCCAAGTGGAATACAAAGAAGGCGGCTCTGCTTCCCCAGGGACTGGGGGGTTATTGCCAGGCATCGGAAATTCGGATGCTTTTATACCTACAACTAGCAAAATCCCGGCAAAAGATAAGCAATTATGAAGTCGGCTTCTTCAAAATAATATTAAAATTTTTCAATTTCCGGGGTCCCGGGATTATACAAAACTTCATGAAAAGACCCTTTTAAATTATTTAGGTTATTACGTCTATTATTTAAATGAAACACATGTGCATTGTATACAATTTTGTAAACATGAACTACTAAAATAGTTTTTTTAATACCTTGACACGTATCTTAATACCTATTGATGTTGTACTAATTTGCAGTATGCCGGTAAATCCCGGGAATTTTGTTAGCAAAATTAAATAGAGTCCGCCTCCATGCTAGTCAACATCTAGGCGGTGTGGGTACTGATGCCGATGTGTAGGTATTAAAGCATCCGAATTTCCTATACCTAGTTATTACCTAACGAAATTTTGACAGTTGGTATCCGTATCATCTGTCATAGCCAGAGGTCGGACAAATGGGCGTCATTGCTTGCAATAACATGGACATGACTCAAAGGTTTAATTGATTAATTTCGTACCTGTAATTTTATTTCTATATGTTGTAAATTTTTATTTACAGACTTCTTATTGTGTAGATTTAATTAAGTAATTAAACAGTAATTTTTCTAAATTTTCCGTTGTTATAGTTTATTCCTTTTTACATCCAAAATATACTTATGAGCTGAAAAACTCCGTCCGCAATCTACTGAAGTTAACGGAGCACACTTCAGTACTTTAATAGGAATACTTTAATGCCAATAGGATTCAGAGTCTATTTTACCTTCTATGTATTGGATGACAGTTTCAAAATCTGGATTTCTTTTAAGTACTGCTTTCATTTTTCCTTGCAAACTGATTCCTATTTCACCTTGAATGCTTTCCAGGTTATCTAATATACATCGTATTTTACTTAATGAATATTCAAAAGTATTTTTAAATTATCAATAATTAATTTAATTCATTGATCAATCAATCAAACTTTTGAGTCATGTCCATGTTACTGCGAGCAATGACGCCTATTTGTCCGACCTCTGTCATAGTCCATACAAAATCATGACAATTGATTCTGATTCCGAGCGTCAAACTCGTTAGGCAATAGGGTCCCGTACAAACTTTCAGTTATTCCGACGTAACTTGCTGGTTGAGTTAAGGTTGCCTCTCTGGTATCTATGTAGTCACACACAAATGAGGGGCATACTAATATTATAAATCCGAAAGTGTGTCTGTCTGTCTGTCTCTCTGTCTATCTATCTATCGGGCTGTCTGTTACCTCTTCACGCTTAAACTGCTGAACTGATTTGGATGAAATTTGGCGTGGAGATAGTTTGAGTCCCGGGGAAGGACATAGGCTACTTTTTATCTCAGAAAAATACCCTTATCCGCGATAAACGAATTTAAGGCGGATGAAGTCGCGGGCAGAAGCTAGTAATAAATATGTATAGGTGAACGGCAAGACTGACGTTTTGACTGATATTTTGATGATTTTTTTTATTGATGAATATGATTCTATTCGCGACGAAGACAAAACCAAAAATACAAAAATCATAAACATTGGTCCACCCGTTCTTGTTTTATATAGACCACTAGCTTCTGCCCGCGACTTCCTCCGCCTTAAATTTGTTTATCGCGGATAAGGGTATTTTTCCGGGATAAAAAGTAGCCTATGTCCTTCCCCGGGACTCAAATTATCTCCATACCAAATTTCATCCAAATTGGTTTAGCGGTTTACGCGTGAAGAGGTAACAGACAGACAGACAGACCGACAGACAGACACACTTTCGCATTTATAATATTAGTATGGAATAATATGGATATGGATATCGATACCTTAGTGCACGATCGTACTGTTTGAGAAAAATGCTTGTGATTAGTACCTTAGTGCACAATTACCTAAAGTTAAAATTCTATGGGTAAAAATATTGTAATTAGTACGAGTGTGAACTAAGGTATCGCAATATAGATTTCAAAAAGATAGCATATACATAGTTTTGTGTTGGTTTTAAGTAAAAATAAATACTTACAGATGTTAAAATTAGGGCAGAAAAGTAGTAGGTGTTCGTATTTTATTAAAACCATACAATTGTCTAGATCATTAACTGGAATCCATACCAACTGCACCTTATTTAGCCTTCCCAGCTGCCCTGCCGTTGTCTACAAGTCTAGAGTTTGCTTTGGGTGCTGATAACGCTTTCAGTGCTGTTTGACTGTCGCTGAGTATATAGACTTACCTCTGGTTAGTCGATCTACTGGTATGTTCTCCTGGGCACAGGCGATTACAGCAAAATTACCTATATCTCTGCTTAAAATACCGTTGCATGAGCTTCCATACTTGTACTGACATTATAGCCGTTTGCATGAATGCCTGCTTCCGTACCTACACCAGCACAACTGTGATACGCAACTCTTTGTCGCGCGACAAACATTGTCTCTCTCATTACCTTCAATACAATGCGAGAAAGACGCGCGATGCTATGTCATCCATTGTCAGTGTGGTTTTTGATCTTCGGCCCTTGTGGGAAACTGTACCTTAAAGTTCCTTTGGAACATACCTTGGTTGTATTTTATTGCTGCTCATTGCAGTTATTCCATCGAGAAAATTGTTGTTTTCCATGGTTGCATGCTTATTAGTTTTCGGCGCGCAGTAACTCCATAGGCCCATGGTTTTTAACCTGTGCAGCTATTTGCCTGCTTCCGATTATATCACTATGTGTAGAGGTGTTAAGTCTAGCAGTACTTCTAGCGCCGCGGTATATACAAACTCACTGGTCATTATGTGTATATTACAATTATAACTTTTTTTCTAATATAATCCTAATTACTATATATAAGTATATACTTTATCAATAGAAAATTCGAAAATTCTGGGATTGCCAACGTCCGGCTGCGATTGTGTCATGAGCCCAAAAATCCTGGAATCTCAGTTCAAATCCTGAAATATGGTATAAAATATATGCGTAGGTAACTTTAAAGTTTAGAGGAACGCACGCTTTTTAAAGATTGCGATTAAGATATTCGATCGTAATTGAATACAACTAATATAAGTAAGTAATCGTGTTTAGGATAGGATCCTGTTGCCGATAGCCGGTACTTCGTGCCGCGACGCCATCATGTACTGGCACCCGGACCTGACGGAAGAGCACTACTGCGTGGGCGCCCTCGAGGCGCAGAGCCCCGTGCACATCCTGGATACGGAAGGTATCGTCCACCAATACTTAATTTTAACACCACTGACAGAGTCACTTTAATTAGATAGATGGAGTAAAACGGGATCACTTGAAAAAATGGCACTTACAGCTTTCCACTGAGTTACCAAAATTTCGTACACAGGTAAACATTGCAGGCCACATAAGGAAATTAATTCATTAATTTATTTAAACTTTATTGCATAATCGAAAAACACACAAGCACACTTGGAAAATATATAAAATAGTGCCCTACAAAGATGTATTAATTTTTGGACATTATTAAATACTATTTACCTATATTCTCATTTTCCTTGGTGAATCGAAAGTTATCCGCTGTCGAAATGTTTCAGGATGTCCAACTCGGACCCATTCATATGATATCCTACTTGACCCAGTACAAGATTTTTGGCCCCTTCATATTGGTTATTTTTCATAGAAAATAAGACGGCGCTCATCAAGTTTTGGTATTTATCGGGTACTTACGTCATTCTGGCGCACACACTAAAATTCTGAGTAAAGCAACCGGAGGCCGTCAATGTACGGTGACGTCAATATAGTGTATGGCTGATGGTACGGAACCCTAATATTAGCGGCCACGATTAAATACGATGAGATAAATGAACGAAATATTTTACTAACGACATTTTTAAGGAAATCACAACCGCATATTACACGCATTTATTACAGTTAAGGATCTAATTCAAAATATTACTGAGTGTGACTGGAGCTTACTTTAATTTAGAACGCCAAAACCTACTGCAATTATACGTCATTAATATATATAGGTATATATATAGTATGACTTCAATGCGGTCACTTCAATGGTGTAGCTAGCTGAGTCGTCGTCAATTATCCAAAGTTAATTAGTGTTGAGCGCTTGTATACAGTAATTCCGCGTAAACCGCTAACGTTATTCATAAAATATCCGCTTACATGTAGTTTAAGTTACTACTCCTACTCCTACTTATAGTTTGTTTCGGCTTTCTTCTCAACAGTGGTCTCCTCTAGGGTAGGGTTGCCATAAATATGGGGAAGAAGACCGGGACAATTGAAGCAAAGTACGACAAGGAAGGCTTTTAGTAATAGGGATCCGTTGGTATCGTTTGGATATGGAATCCTAAAAAGGACCCCTCATTAGTAAAATAGGAAACATTAAACTATATTTTTCTACTCCTGTACTTCTTTCTGTCATTTAAATGGTTACCAACTCTAATATAAAGACATACATTACTTAAGACTTGCAAAACTCTATAGTCTATTTCCCAAAAAAGCATTGCTAAGCGTGTCACAATGTCGCTATTAACGTATTTCTTGGTGCCACAGAGTACAAAATTTCAATCTAATAATATATATTCAGTGAGTCTTAAACTAATGTTATATGAAATAATTTATATAACCAACTTAACAAACCGCCGAATACATACAGTTTTAAATTTAAAAAGTAATAATGTACGTAAATGCATTGCTGCCAACAACAAAAAAAAAATCATAACATGTTTTCATCAGCAAGTATACGCGAATTTAAAAAATATAGATATTGATTGACAGCTCGCTTTTAAATTTTCTTCCTGGCGCTAAATTTTATTTATCTTGAAGTTGTTGGTTGTTGTCTTGTTATAAACTGTTGAAAGTGAGCAAAATGTAGGAAGACGAGCCTAATTGTACTTACTACCGAAGAAATTTGAGTCGTGGCGCAAGAAGTAAACATTCACTCTCATGTAACTGACATTTCGAAAGTGCTTGTAACTAGGCCTACTTGAATAAAGTACTTATAATTTGATTTGATTTGATTTGAGTATCAAACAATTTGCTCCTAGAAAAATTTCGGCGCAAATATAAATATTTAGACTTTTTGTGTTTTATTAAAAAGTTCTTAGGGGTCATTCATTAATTATGTAGGGATCCCTGGGGGGGAGGGGTTCGAAAAATCTGTCGTAATTATTGATTGGCCCCTTAGTTGTAGAAAAACTATTTTATATATAGACTTTTGTTTTAAACTGAGCTAATCGGCTTAACGAATACAGTGGCCGATTCGCTCAGTTTAAAGACCAAAGACTAAAGTATACAATGAAGTATACAACGTTGTATAATTCGGGCAAAAATCACTCGTGGCGTCTTCCTTTGCGATACTTGCGATTGTCCTTACGTAATTCAAGAATGGCCCTTTAGTCGTAGAAAAACTGTTGTTTACAACGTTGTATAATTCGGTCTAAAACGCTCGTGGTGTCTTTCTTTGCGATACTCGCTATTGTCCTTACGTAATTAGTGAACGGCCCCTTAGTCGTAGAAAAACTATTGTATGCAACGTTGTATAACTGTGTCAAAAAATACTCGTGGCGTCTTTACTTGCGACGCAACCCACGCCACTCGTCTTTTTTGGCCCCTATTATACAACAGTTGCATAAAATACTATTACCTTAAAATAGTTATAAAAGACAATACGTGAAAATGTATGATTATAAATGCACTATCTCATACTTTCCACTGTTCCCACTCCTAAAGCGAGCTATTATTTTATTACACTAGTGTGAGGAGGAAAATGCATCGAAGCAAGTGGGTTTATGTCACTACCAACCCTAGCCCTGCCGGGGACATATGGCAACCCTACTCGAGGGACATGCCGTAGAGTCAGACTTGTAAACGTGCCCTTGCGGCTTACTTACCGAATAAAGATCATTATTATATTACCTACTATACCTACTTATTATAATATTACAGTATATTCATGTCAGTGACATCGATTACCACCATCATATTTGTTAGGTATTGTATGTAGGCAGATATAAATGCAATAAGAACGAATCAGTTGAATTCGAAAAAGTGTTGTGGTACTTTTCCTATGCGGCTAAGCTTATCCTACAATTATTTTTGTAATCAGGTGACATGTTCTGCAAGGGCGATGACTACTCCAAGAGAGAATATCTGCTTGCGTGCGATTTTTACGAAGATCAGGAGGCCCCAGTAGCCGATCTTCTGCAGTACTACCCGGACCCAGACCCGGAAATCAATCCTAAACTGTTTTGGCCGAGCACCAAATGATTTTTAAAATAAAGACATTGTAACATATTACTGAAATATGTACCTATGATTATAATCATTTTGCGCCGTCTCTCCTTACGCGTTGGCCGCCGCCGTCCAATACCGCTTTCCATTATACCGCTGCCGCTGCCTGAATTGATGAAACCCAGAAAGATCTGGAGGATGGCGCTGTCCTGTAACAGATGCCAAGATCCTCTTCAAGTTGATATTATGAAAAAAATAGTAATATACCTATAAGACGATGAAACATTTTTCTTTCTACGACAATAAACTGTTCAAACCTATGTAGGTAAGGTAGATACGTATACATACAGTTATCGCGTAGAGCATCCTTAAATAAGAACAAGATGTAATTGCAATTGTAAATATTTAGTATAAAACATGGTTTTACTTAATGTCCAAGGTACCTACTTAATGTCCAAGTAGGTATACACTTACAACAAAAGTGCGCGCGCGCGCGCGTGTCATTATATCTTGCGCTAGCGCTGCAGCGAGAGATGGAAGTTTGCCGCGCGCACGCTCGAGTCGATCCGCCCGCGCAGCTCGTGGCGCCGCTTCTCGGACAACACACAACGTGACAGTAACTGTTGTGTGTGACAGTCTGACAGTGTAGGTCCGACGCCCGGCACGGGTGCGCATGCTTCAATTGCCGGCTACTGCGCGCGCGATCTCCGCGGCGATCACAACCACGTAACAAAAAGGTGAGTTTATGCGAATGTTAATCAAATTACATTTTTGTTCTGCCGTGAATACTCCTAACTGCTTTTGCGATTACAATTGAGTGTGTAAGGACTTAGGTACAGAAAGAGCGTGTCAAGTGCTACAAAAACTTCACCTTTAGCAAATAATTTCAATTGTTTTAATGAATACGTACCTATTTTAATACCGAATGTTACATACTTAATAGAGCGCATAATAAATTGGCAATGAAAAATTGCAACCGAAGGCTATCGACGAGGAAACGGATGTTAAACAGGTTGTGCACTGTTCATTCAAATTGATTTGAGATAAATCCTTCGCGGTACTTAAGGCTGGAAGAAACGAGGGGGAAGGGTGGTCAGTTACTAAAGGTTACTGTCATGCATTCTCCTTTCAGTCAGGAAACACAATAAGCGAATGAAGCAGTGATAGCTACCTACTTACTTAATTCAGTGCTGGGGCGTCAAACATGTTGTTGGTAAAGCCGGAGTAGGTATATTTAATCTTGTTTTTTTTAAGCAGTAATATAAAGTACCTAGATACTTACTGAAATGCCTTAAAGTAGGCAAGCCGATGACAATCTATTAACGCCACATCACTGATACTTATATTAGTTATTTAGTCACGATCACAACAGCTAAGCGACGTAATTTATGCTACTTTCGGAGCGATTATTTCCGAAAGTATTCACTTAATCTAATTTTTTTTACAAACCTCAGTGTTTTAGAAGACTGGTCACAATACGTGCCACACCACACATTGATATTTGCTGAATTTTTTTTTCAGTTTCGGTTATGTATATATGTATGGAGTGCCCCCTCTAGAAATATATTTTTTTGATATTTAATTCTCGAACTAAGTAGCGGCTTACACAAGACACACTACTGCATGTATAGTGATGAAATTTAAAGCATAGAAATTTCATCAATATACATGCAGTAGTTTCTGAGTTAAATGCCTGATGTGACATACGGACGGACGGACAGACAGACGGACGGATGGACGGACGAACGGACGGACATGACAAAGTTATAAGGTTTACATTTTTGCCAATTTGGATACGGAACCCTAAAAATCTGGAGGTTTCACAGCCAGATAAAGAAATATTATAATATTGTAATTTTTTTATGATTACCCTTATGTTGTCTTTTTGTGGTGCCGCGTGATATTTTTTATCCGACTACGCTGAAGTAAAAAAAGAGGGTTATGACTTTTCTTCTCTTCCGTTAACGAAGTTGCGGGCATATTCTAGGAACTCTATAGTAGAACACCTTGTAGGTAACTACCTAGTAGAAAATAAAAATGGACATATCTATAGAAAACTGAATTGAGAGAGAAAAGAAATTGTATAAGTAGCTAGGTATCTATAAATCTGTTGTGTAGTCAGGTTACATCCACACCTCGCACCGACATACACCTAGCAATTTTTGTATTTTGTATATAGGTTACATACATGAAAGCGTGACGCTGCACGGACCATTACATTAGAGTACTTACACCTACCTTACATAGGTACCTAGTCATTCCTATCTAGAATATCTAGAGAATCATGTGATAAGTAGGTACCTACCTACTCGTACTTAGCTTAGCAGCTTTGTGCCTTTTATTTCGCGTCAATCCTCTTTCTAAAGGGACAAGCGATTTTTTTTGGCTAGTACGTACCTACCCGTCATGATCATCAGCCACTTCGCCGCGTAGCAAAAACAACGACGCTGAGTAACAACTTCATAAAACCAGTTTTTGGGCCAGGCACACTTTCGTCCTTGTCAAATGTTGGCACTCTCTTTATAGGTACCTACCTCGCAAATGGCAACGAGACGATACCTATAGGTAGGTAGTCGAATTGCTTGCCGTGCCCGGACTACTTGTTTGATTGAGGTACTGTTTACTTATTCCGTCTCCGGACAAACAACATGGCAGGTATTAAAAACAAAGCGCATTTTTGTCGCTGTTAGGGTTCCGAATAAATTAACAGAAGCATATATCTACTTAGTCTTCTTAAAATTTACGTAAGTACCAATATTAATCCGTGGTAATTAGGTAATAAATCCTTCAATAAATAGGTATCGTTACTAAAACTTGGTAAATTATCATTTTTGAATTGTATCTTGTAGGTAGGTATACATACATATTTATAATCGGTAGCAGTAGGGCCTTAAGCACTTATTTGAAGAAACTAAAGGGGTAATATAATGTTTATTATGATTATTATCTCGTTTATTATGTTCAGGTACTTATACGATCCTAGCGTTAGACTTCTGATGCCGGATTAAATTTGCGTGTTGCTTTATCAGCAATAGTAAAATCCGTCGGGACTCAAGAGTATATATAAAAAAGGAGAGAACGCGGAGAATTCAACTTATGCAATGACCTGTCTTTTAAACCATTCAGTTAGTATTTTTAAATAATAAGAACAATGTTTAGTGAACTTCACAATCTGATCAATCTGGTTTTGAACTGAGTTACTTTGTCCACCATCCGACTTCATCTTCAGAGCCTGGATATCATACTCGTATAATAGTACCGAGATATAGGAGACTGCTTGCTAAGACAGACGAAATAAGCCAAAATATTATTATTGTGTTTATCTTGTTTACTTTAGGAGTTCATATCCTTCGGGCTCCATCATTTGACCAGGTCCTAGATACCATATCTTTGCATTGTCATCGAAGATAAATTGAGCCCAATCGCACGTCATTAAAATAACATCCTGGGGTGGCGCCAAAATATACTCAAATATTTCGTAAGAGGGCTAATATTTAGCGTTTTTACGGAGTTTTTTTCCGTCATTAGCGTCTCAGCAAATACTTATCTTTAAAATAATTTATATACAGATTTTTTTTTTATGAAACCGAAAGACTCCCGAGGCTGAGTTTATTTTGGTCGTGGTGTTTCCGTTGTGGCGATAATCGTGAGACACCAATGACCATATAACCGAGCGGTCAAAACGCTCGGAGATTCGCCCACGATATCTTAATATATCGATCTATGAGATATCTTATAGCAAGGCATCTTAAGATACCCAAGCAATAATATATATTATCGCTGCGTGTGGGGACTCTGTCAAATAGTAGGCAAAATATATCGTAAGATACCTTGCTATAAGATATCTTAATATAATTATATTACCGCTCCGTGTGTGAGGGCTTTACACGTTACGTACCTACCTACCTACTTCTATTATCCAGAGACTAGGTACCCCTCCCTAGGCAATAAGATAAGGAGCTCCTGAGAACAGCGCTTACATAACGTAATAGAAGGCTTCCTAGTAGGTAATGAAATTGTCTGTTATGCATGCCGACCACGGCTGCACCTCCGTTTACGTAGTGATAAGCATTCAATTGATCTGATGACACATGTGTTTTTATTGAGTAGTAAAAGGTGCCCGCAACATCGTTCGCGGAGGAGGAAAAAGGTATAACCCTCTCTTTTTTGCTTCGACGCAGTCGAGTAACAAGTAACCTAGCTATACCCATCTGTGAATGCCCAGCTAACCCGTGTACCGAAAATAAATTATAAAACGGTTAGTTTTGGCGTGATTACTTAGGCCACAGCGACACATACAAACGTACAATAAATTTATATTTTTCGATTCAGTGCCCTTTGAACAGCCCGTATCACATTTATTTTGAAAATATCTTCAATGTACACACGTCTCATTTTTACATGATGACTTAGTATAGTATAGATATGATTTGTTACTTAAATCAATCCTTAAGGTAAAAATTTCATATCACATTTTTATCATCAAATTGATGTGAAAAGAAATCTCAAATTCGTCCGCGATGTGGAGGAAGAATCATAACATCAATCTCTTTTCTGCTTAGCGTAGTTGAGTACAAAGTATTTTAAGGTGCGTCCACATTTGTATCATTTGCCCGATCAGATCTTCGTTCCGTGGCATGATCGCGTGTCACGATCACGCGTTTGGACGTTGCGCCGATCCGATCGCTTACATCGGACAAGTGAGGCATGATCGCCGCGCCGACAGTGAGCGTCCAAGCAGCGCGATGCGCAGTCATGCCACGCCACGGTGATCGGATACGAGCAAATTATACAAGTGTGGACGCACCTTTAGCGCAGTTCAACGTGGCAACGCTATAAGCGTGATGGGCACCTTTGCGTCTGGAAGGGTGTGGGGTGAGTTTTTTAGGGTTCCTTAGCCAAAATGGCAAAAACGGAAACCTTATAATTTCGTCATGTCCGTCCGTCTGTCTGCCGTTTAAAAGAGACATACACTAGCAAACAGTACTAAACATAAGCAAATTATTTTCGTTCTGTTTTTATGTACAAGCCTCCGTAACATTCAAACTACTAAGGTTACATACATAACTTCAAAGTACAAGTGTGTTTTTGCGGTCACATGATTTTGACTAATTTGAAATCCTTAAAGTTTGCCAATTTATTTGATACTAACCACTCCATAACTTCAAAGTACAAGTGTGTTTTTTGCGGTCCCAAACTTTAACCAACGTTTTCTCAATTGTCGGTTTTTCACCTTTGCAAGTTTGAAGAATTAAAAAAAAATAACTATAGCACTTAGACATAATTTCTCCACCGAAAGATAGCTTATGCTTTATTATATTACGAACTATTCATAACTCCATATCGACAAAGTAGAAATGTTTCCCTATAACAGGCACAAATATGACATCGACGATATTTTTCGGTATTCGACAAAGTGGGACGCTGGGCACTAAACTTTGAGGCCTTAAAAAGGTGCTTAAATTGGACATAAATGGGTCGACATCAAAATCATAGGTTTATTACAGTATGTTCTATCAGTTTTCATTGAAAGTCGATTTTCGGTAGGTTTTGCCATATTTCACTAAACAGCCCGTAACTCCGAAACTAGAATCGACAAAGTGGGACGTTTTACTAAACTCCCTCACAAATTAATCCAAATCCTTAATTATTGTCTACAATATAATAACGTGTAGGTATATATTTTTTGTAGTTTTAAAAATATTTTATGTTTTAAATGTACAAAGGAACCAATTTATTGCGTAGCAAAAGATATAAATAACAAGAATTTGATTTCTATAATACATTTTTTATAAGAAGTGCTTTTCGAAACTGCACCCATGATTAGGGTTACACGATGAAAAATTCAAAAGCCCGGAGTAAAAGCCTGATTTCCATTGAAAAATCCTGAGATTTTGTTGCAGTTTGAGAGTTTCCTCTTTTAGAAAGATTATTTTCAGCTTTATTTAATTTTTTATTATATGCAGTCCAGGAATCTAATTTCCAACCCATCTAAGGTGCAATATCGGACATCAAACTGTCACCTTAAGAGCTAGCTAAAGCACGACATTGCTTTGACATGTCGCATGCATTGTTGTATGTCAGTAACTAGGCAACAGATTAACTACGTTGACATGAAGCATATATCAAAAAGATTCATTCAGTTTCTGTCTCCAGCTCATAAATAAGAGTGTATTACTGTCAACCTGTGCTATTGTCAACTGCGGATGCCCTTATCTTAATTTAATATTCAATGGGGGTTAAATGAAAGGAACGGAGCCGCAAGTAGCTTGGGAAGCCTAGGCATACTATGAAAAATAATAAAATTAGTTGATCCACCCCGATTCATGTCGCCCGTCCAAGATGAGCGACAAGAATCCAAAAACGCGAATTTGATTTTTTTCTACAATTTTCTCGTTTGCACTGACACATGTTCATAATTAGAAAAGCAAATGGTAACTTTTCGCAAAGAGGTTATCTATAATGTGAAGTGACAAATTATACGTATTGACATTTTAATGTATTGGGAATGTCTAGCAACATTTCAACGAAATGGTTAGGGAATTAAATTTTTTGACTGTACTTAGACCTTTAAAATGGTATTTTATTGAGAATTCAAAAAATCCTAAGATTTGCAAAATCCGACCGCAATCCTGAAAAGAGTTCAAAAATCCTGAAATCTTAGGACAAATTCTGAGATATGGTACCTCTACCCAATAATGAATTAATTTAACTAAAACTGACTTTTTCATCATGGGATGAAATAGTCAGTTTTAGTCAAATTAAAAATGAATATAATATTAAGAAGTTAAATTTTATAAGAAACATCGTTTTATTATTATATTATAACAAAATCTTATGTTCAAAAGAAAGCGGCGGGGACAAGACTTAAAGATCTCTCGGCTCACGTTGCTCTTACATTGTTACAGTCTTGTTTTGCTGTTCCCAAGCTCATGCACTTTTTGCGCACTGTGCCGGCTTGGTTGCACCACGGTGATGTTGACTCCTTTGACTTTATGTTAAATTAAAGGAGACAATAGAGTCGATTTTGAATGTTTCCCTCGATTCAAATCAATGGGATCTTTCGTCTCTCCCTATTCGGAGTGGTAGCTTAGGGATCCGGCGCGCGCGGGACATCAGCCTTCCAGCTTTCTTGGCATCAGCGTATGGGGTTGTGGACCTTGTGACTAATATATTGCCCGTGGAAGGTGATAAAGCAACCATACCGTATCCGTCTGATGCCCGGGATGCTTGGATGGCTCTTAACCCGAATAGTAGCGCTCCGGAAAGTCCAGACCGCCAGCGCTTGTGGGACGATGCAGGGGTGACGCGGGTACTGTCGCAGTCGGTGCAGAGGGGGTGGATAGGGCAAGATTAGGGTTTGGAATATCCGTCGTTTTTTCGGATCCGGATAATTTGGAAATTACAATTTGACGGATCCGGATATCCGGATATTTTGGATAATACGGATCTGTATAAAAAAAAGTGACGTTCTACATGAATTCGGTAAAAAAAGCAAACAGCATCATTATGTTAAGAATTATAGAAATCCGCGAAATCTACAAAATAACCGTTAACATCACAATTAATACGGAGTTCGTTCATAACGCAGAATAGGTAATGCGACGTTTAAAACGCTCAAATAACCCCGGTCAGGTCGGTTACTCGATCACATCACACCACAGCGGTTAAAGCCGGGTCCGCTGCGACGTGTTTTTGTTTTGGTAACACCTAACATGTTATTTTAATATAAAAGGGGCGTGGCCTAAATGTTTTGGTTAGCAAAAACACTCAAACATGTTTGCCGCGACGGATGGAAAACATTCCCCGCGTTCGCCTGCGGAGGGGGTTGCAGCGTTCATTTCGTGTGTGACCGTCGTTGGGATAACACGTCTTCTTGGTCAGAATTCATTTTGACATTTGTGCTTCAATAATGTTTTGGCTCACAAAAACGTTTTGCAACAGACTGGAAGTTTTGCTAACATGTTAGACAAACAATGTTTTGTAAGATTTTCGACGCAGCGGACCCGCCTTAAGTGATCGACCGCATGATCTTTTGACCTATACTTTACCAATCACAAGCTTGTCGAGGGTGTTTGGTTCTCAGCGAACAGCGAGGCTGAAATAGCTGAGAATCCTTTGGTAATAGATCAATCATTGAGAGTCCAATCTTCACGCGTAGTTGATCCAAGATAGATGAAATGTTCAATTTCTTTTCAGTTCAGAAATGCGTAGCATCGTTCACCAACACCACATCTCGAGCGCGTCTATCTTTATCACGACGTTCTATCGTATACGTCAAAGACTCTGCGCCATAGAGGAAAATCGTGATCACCAAGGTTCGGGCCAGTCTGACTTTGGTGCTATTGGAGACTTTTCTGTTCTGGCAGATTTGGGTCATTGTTCTCATAGCAAATTTGTCCATTTGGGTCCGTCCCACAATTTCCCTATCACTTCCTACCTGTTTATTCCGAGTTAGACAAACTCGTTGACGAATTCTAAATCCGCGAGTTCTCCGGTTCTTACGATAAGTATGACTGTCTTCTTTGACTTATTAATAGTCAGTCCTACTATTTTGCTTTCATTCTCCACGCAGCAGGGTCATCAAGTTCTCATACCTCAGATTGGTTATATTCATTGCCTCCGACAGAGATGCCTACCTCTTGTTCCTAAAAGGTTTTCCTTATTATAACTATATGTGAAATATAATGGGGGAATAATGCATCCTTTTTTTACTCCTTTTCTTGGTCTAAAAGGTCCTGAGATGAGTCATTGATCCTGATTTTCTAGTACCTGGTCCTATCATGAATCCAGCCTGTTCGCTGGGTATGGGCCATTGCAGAAATGATTGATGTCGACCATTGATTCCATAGAGCATTATCTTACCATGAGTGACATGGTGCGATAATTGCTACCTACATGTTTTGTTGACCATTTTTTGTGCAGAGGAATTAGTATGGACTCCTTCCAGTCGTCGATCCATTGATAGGTTCTCCACATCTGGTTGCATAGATCAAGTAGCTTAAGCTTCTCAGCGAAAATATTGTCTTCACCGGCTGATTTATTTGTCTTTAGTTAGCTTATTAATTACAAAAATAGATCACAAGACAAACACAACACTAATTTATCGCCAGATCTGAACGAACATCGAACCACCATTGTAACTGCGTACCGCGTGGCGCGGGTGCAATCGTTTATCACCCGCAGGTGGAAGTGAGAGTGAGTCGTAGGTAGCCGAGTGCCCTAGAACGAACGTTAAGCTAAGCTTAACGCGTTTGTACTTGCGGGCGTTATATACATCGTAATCAAGAAGTATATTATTTTTCTTAATAATAAAAATATTCGAATATCATACACGGCATTATTCGAATATCGAAATGAGCCGAATATTCGAACTATTCGAATATTCGAATTGCAAGCCCTAATGACGTTCCAGGTAGACGACCCAAAGGCGACTGGGCGAAAGCCTGATAACTATTACTTTAAAACATACTAATAATTATTATTAGTATGTTATTATTTATTATTCCAGTCAGATGGTATCCAAGTAGCTAGTTTTAAGTTTTACTAGTACTATTGTTTATTTTAAGCAATGTTTGTATTAATTTTATGACATTATCACGTGATGTACCTAGCTTGAAATATTTGAATTGAAATAAAATAAATGTACAATAAAAATTTTGATGACAAAATGTACGAAATCATTCATAAATTTTATTCGAAAATTGTTTGAGCTATAGGTCCATGAGTTCCATGACCAATATTTAACGGATCCGTGATGTCCGCAATATCCGGATCATATGAGACGTTGGATCCGGATCCTAGATTCGACGGATATCCGGATATCCTTATTACAAACCCTAGGCAAGATTGAATGCCGTGTCGAAGCCGGAGTCTGGGGCGTGGTTACATGCCCTTCCTTCCCCCCACCTAGGCACTGCTCGATGACGATTCGATGCTGGTGGCCGTGTCTCTCCGCCTGGGCTGCGATTTTTGTGAACCACATTTAAGCATCTGCGGTACCATGGTGGAGAGCAACGGGCACCATGCATTAAGTTGCTGTCGTTGCGCGGGGAGATATTCACGTCATCACGCTCTGAACGACATCGTCCGGAGGGCATTAGTATCAGCCAACATACCTTGTGTTGAGCAGGCCGGATGGTTTGACCTTGGTGTCATGGCAGAAGGGCAAGTGCCTTCTGTGGGACGCAACTTGCGTCAGCACTTTCGCTGCCTCCCCACTTGGGTCGCACCATCGGAGCGGCCAGAGCTGCGGCCGAGACGGCTGCTCTCAGAAAAAGAGGGGTTCAGAAGCCAGAACGTTTTTGGCGGAAGTCGGGCGCCTTATGCGACAGAGAGGTCATGACCCCCGTGCCGGGTCGTTCCTGTTGCAAAGGTTGTCAATCGCGATTCAACGCGGTAACGCAGCGAGCGTGATGGGCACCTTTGCACCCGGAATGACTCGGGGTGGGTTATTTGACTAAATCAATACTGATTTGTGTGTATTATTATTAGTTAAGGAATTATTATTTTGTACTTGGTTGTTGACATTTCGTGTATTTTGGAATAAATAAATGGTTTATTAAAGAAAATTAAGTATTTAGTAATATAATCATAAAAAAATCCGCATTAAATATTCAAGATGTTTTAAATTTCTAATGTACCTTAAAAATAAAGTAAGTAGGTAAATAATTGTTCCAAATCCGTCCTCAATGGCGCAAGAGTAGCTAGATGGTATGAAATCAACAACGAATTACATAACGTTTTTATCAAATTGCTACTCAGTTCTTACTTCGTCTGTCCGTTCGTTAAAGGCATTTTACTCAGAAACTACATGATGTATATTGATAAAACTTGGAATATAGGTGTCTTGTATTCTTGTATAAGCCGCTTCTTAGTTTCATAGTTAAATAACAGAAAAAATATTTGTGGAGGGGCACTCCACACTCCATGTAACTAAAACTGAAAAGTTTTTTTTTTCAGCAAATATGAATGAGTAGCACATATTTCGACAGTTGTTTTAAAAAGCCTTTGAGGTTATTAAAAAAAGTCTTGATTAAGTAAATATTTTCGAAAACAATCGATACGAAAGGGACATACATTGTGCCCCCCAAAAGTGTGGGCCCTTCTTAACGGTATGTCAAAAAAATTACAAAGATAAGGCTTAATAAATACCTCCATCGAAAACTGTTTGAAACATCATCGGACGGATACACCGTTTTTGAGTTATAACCATAAAACTTCTCAGCATAGGACTTAAGTGCCGTGCAGATATCTCTTTTGTTAGTGCACTTTTTCCTAATATCGTATTGTTTTCACCTGTAGTGCATTTTTTTGTAATAACGGCTGCGGAACCCTACACTGAGCATGGTCCGTCATGCTCTTGGCCAATATTTTCTATTCTTTTTGCTGTGTTTCAATTATTAGAAAAATATATGCAAAACATTGTTGATTTTTTGGAATTTTCCTCCTTTTTTGGAAGTCGGTTAAAAATAGTTGCAATTCATGTAGCCGTTATGGTGTGATGTGATGAGATGAAGCCACAACGACACATTTAAATAAATATAAACATACATTATGTTTCGATTCAGTGACCTTCGAATAGGCGTGAGGGCGGGGGAGGAAAATCAAAATTCTATTTAGTCCGTCAGCTAGATAATAAAATAATATTGGACACGTATTTTTTTCTTTTTGAAAATAATAAAAAATACCCAGATAAATCGCATTAAAGTTTAGGAGTGGGGGCTCGTGACGTCACTCCTAAGTAAAATTTGTACTTAGGAGTGACGTCACGCGACATTCTGACTCATTGTATCGCCTTTATTTTTCGATTATGTGAATAAAGAAAAAATACGTGTCCAATATTTTACATTAATCTACAAGACGGACTAATTATTACAATGTAGTCATCATCCCCGTTGTCCGTTTTTATATATTCTCAATGTACATTTCATTTTTACAACTTTATACATAGAACTTTAGATGTAAAATTTACCTTTGTTACCATACATATATAAGAAGTCCCGTAAATCGAATATAATCCTAAGAGGGCTGATAGAACAGCTCTCTCTCAACCTGAAATATTAACGATCTTAGTAACAATTTTGGGGTCTTTTCCTTATACGATCATAAGATGTCATCACATCATTTGAACCATAAAGAGCTACTGATTTTTTTAAAAACACGTTCTTAGATTTCCTATTATTCTTCGCATAAACCCAAACAAAGAAAACGCTACTATGGAAAACCAAACTGTGTGAATACTCAAAAATATCATAGGTATATCTCGTACCTATTAGTTTTATTATATTTTTAATTTGTTTTTATTTCCTAGTATTTTTTTTTAAATGTAGGTATTAAATTGTAGACCAAGATGGAGGCAAATCATACACTCCAAGGGTAAAATATCCAATGATGACCACGATCCTCAGTCATGAGGGAACGAAAAGAGAGAGAGAGAGGTATTAAAAACGTCGTTTGATGTACCTACGTGTGGAAGTGTCAATTTTTCACGTCCCGAGTCTTGTTCCCCGCCTAGAGCTCGGGCCAAAACGCCTTAGGAGTCGTGCAAAATGATACACTTTCCGCACTTAAGTATATCAAAAATGATGATTCTACGAGTACTAAGTACTGATTACCAGGGTAGGTTAAACAAGTTTCAGTTATCGGACAGACACTGCCTCCTAATTTTGGACTAAATAACGGACCTAGAATCCAAATTACATTCTGATAGGTACTTAATTTCTTCTGTCCGGAAAATACTTCGATGGATAATCATGTGAAGATTGCCTTTATAAAGTGCCATATGTGGCTGTGCAGGTATTTTTGTTACTCGGTAGTGTCTAGATTGTCTAGGCTGAGTTGAGTATTTTCTTTTAACCACCTATTAATATATATACAAAATGGTTTTTTAAATAATATTAGCCCTACTATAGACATTTATCATTTTCATTTCGCTGTTTAAATAAACAATGACCTACTTTCAGAATATGAGAAATGAATAGGTAATTAATAAATTTAAATAGCTACTCATCAAACGCTACGAGAGTGATGGCCGAAGCAAGCGCAGCGTGCGCGCTGGACCGTGTCGGGTCTTGTGAACCCACCATCAGCCATAGACTGCACGAACAGTGGCCACTCCTCCATCACGTGATCTCCGTAATTAGCTTTGTCAAGGAATTTCATTGCGAACATTGTCTAGCAGCGTAACACAGCACAACTGTAAGGAATTTTATGTCACTCCGAGCCGTAAATACGTAATTTAACGTCCGTTACGAGGGCAGGCAGTTAGTTCAACTTCCTGGCCAGAGGAAATAGTAAAAGTGTATGCGCACCACGGCCGATGATAATAATGCCGTAGGTGTGTAACCTAGGGAGCTAAAATAAAGAATCACCCAATATACAGGCAGTTATTGTTAGTAATGCCACATGAAAATAAAAACTATCCAAGTGTGAGCCGTATTTGCTAACCGACGCTTCCGTATCATTCCTACATAATATACATTTTTAGTTGTATGCCGAATGTAAGACTGGAAAGAAATGAGCAAGTGTAATAGGTTACGTCAGTTTGCCCAATCCAACTTTCCGCATGATATACAGATACAAAGATTACTTACAACTTTTTGAGCAACTGCATGAAGAAAACGTTTTGGATACACGTGCCGAAGTGTCATTTTCACTCGTCCCGAGTCTTGCTCCTTGTCTATCAGCTTTGGTATCATCGTATATTAAGTGCAATATCAAGACATGCGGCAGAGTGCTCAGCCAAGTTCAAGCAAAAGGAAGTAGCGACGCAGCAGCGGGTGTTATTATACCATTTGGAACCACTTTTGACCCTATACGTAATGTGTTTTATTTATTAAGTAAGACCTCTAAGAATATCTAGAACTTCGAATTTTAAAATAGAACTCCACCGGTAATTCAGATACAAACATTTAAAAATCAGCATTTTTCGCATTAACTGACTGACATATACCTAGATCAAAAACCTAAGCCACTTCCAGATGATCTAGCTGGGTAATTGTGTGAATACATACCTTACATAAAAAACCTTCCAAGTGCGAGTCGGATTCTCGCACTGCGGGTTCCATACAAACCTTCACTTGCCCTAACATTATTACCCGGTTTCGGTGGAGTTAAGTTTGCACCTGATATCTATAGCATTGCATACAAATGAGGTGCAAACTTGACGCAACTGGGTTGATCAAATAGGTTTTTTGAAAATTAAAAACAAAGCTAGTTAGAGACATGGTTTAGTTGGTAATTTTCGTGTAATTATTTATGTTCATTTGTACAAATAGCGAAAATTTGAAATTTGTTTTCGTTAAACTTTGGAGATAAAGGGGCAATGGTGTTATTTTTTTCACATGTTCCTAAATAAAACAGAATCTAATCACAATAAAAAAAAAATCGTAAATGTGCAGATCAATCCCTTTCATATGATACCCTACTTGATCTATGTTCGATAGTTTGTATGTTTTTTTTTTTTTTATGTATTGACCGATTACTCCGCCAATTGTGGACCGATTCTAAAAATTATTTTTTATTTCAAAGGATATACTTCCGAGGTGGTCCCATTGCCGCCAAGTTGGGATCTGATGATGGGATCCCAGGGAAATCAAGGGCAATCCTCAAATTTAATAGGCACTTATAACGTTTTTCATACATTTTCTTAAGCTATTTAAGTATTTGCATATGGTAGTCATCATCTCATCATGCTGAGCTGATGACGGAAGGTACAACTCCTTAATAGTTAAGAGTTAGCGGATAATTCTTAAAAAAATCATCTATTATAGGTAGATACGTTAAAACTGTTAGTCATATTCTTTTTAGTGTGCCCCTGAAGTAGTCTCCTTATCACGAAGTCAGGATTAGATGATGGAATACCAGGGAAATCGAGAGAAACTCTGAAATATTATAAGCACTAACAATGTTCTGTATATATTTTTATAAAGGTGCGTCCACACTTGTATCATTTGCTCGTATCCGATCACCGTGCCGTAGCATGACTACGTATCGCGCTGCTTGGACGCTTACTGTCGGCGCGCCGATAATGCCGCACTCTTCCGATACAAGTGTGTGATACGCGTACTTAGCAAATGGATTTCGAGTGATCGGATCGGCGTAACGTCCAAACGCGTGATCGTGACACGCGATCATGCTACGCGACGATGATCTGATACGGGCAAATGATACAAATGTGGACGCACCTTTAAGTTATCAGTTGTTTTCCTCTGGTTGTCATCGTTTCATGCTGAGCTGATGATGGAAGGTACAATGAACTAACGAACTTTTACATTTCTTACTTCCAAAGACTCGAGATGTGTGCAAAGTGTCTCCTCAATCTTACCATTCTGGGCTCTAAAAAATACTTTATATCACTGCTAAAATCCATCACTAAAAAGCAAAAATAAAACATTTTTAAATAAAAAAAGAACCGACTTCAATATAAACTAAAATATTTTTATATTTTTGTACAAAATTGTTTTGTTCAAACATAGCCCCATTTATTAATTTCCAAATCAATATTTATAGGTTTTAGGGTTCCGTACCAAAAAGGAACTTTATGGTGCGACTGCGACTCTGCCTGTCTGTCCGACTATTATTATTATTAGAGCACCATATCAAAAAAAATATAAATACAAAAAAGAACCGACTTCAAAATAAACTAAAAAGCCATAAATAATATTTTATGTACGGTACGGAGGTTTGGCACCGACTTCAAAAGGTGATTCAAATGTGATCCGTTACGTCCGTACGACGATCCGTACGGAACCCTAAAACCTATAAATATTGATTTGGAAATTAATAAATGGGCCTATGTTTGAACAAAACAATTTTGTACAAAAATATACAGAAATAGTAGATTGTTTGACAAGGGGCTAAAATAAGCCATTATGACACGAAGTATGCCTGAGTTTCATAATGGCTTTTAGCCACGTGTTAAACACTCTGCTTTTCACTTCGACTACGAGAAAGTAAAAAAGACAACATTAAAATTGTATATTTAATGGAAAACTAAAAGTACAGTTTGAGCAATTCTATCAGCAGAAAGTTTGGCCAATCTGATCAGGTTGGTTAGTGTCTTTTTAATTAATCGTAAGGAGTATGTAGCTGGCCGCAAGTTTTTTTCAGTGTCATAGAAATTTGTATGGGATTATATGGCTTTCTTTTAAACCCTAGGGGCTAAATGTACTATTTTAGTCTCGCTTCGTGAAGCTAATATGACGTACTTTTTGAGCAGGAGAAGTGAAAAATATATTACTCGTAAGTATGCTGGTATCGACTACCTAACAAAAAGTTATGATGTACAACCAAAAGATGAATGTAAGGTTGAAGATGACAATTGCAAATTGAACGTCTCCAAGTACAGCAGACGACTGCATACGAATGCAACCTACTAGGGAGGTACTAAAAACACCCATTGATAAAAACTGTTATTTATTTCTAGTGAACACATAATGGAACATGGTGAACATCTGAGAAAATAGAAACGTTTGTATAAGCAATTTATCTGTATAATTATAAGCGTTTGTTTAATCACTAAATATATACTACCTTATAGTTGTCTGGAAGAGATCGCTTTTTAGCGATAAGACCGCCTGTTGTTTACCATTTCTGATACTGTTTTAGATTTAAGTTTCTGATGTTATTTTCTTATGGTGTGCAATAAAAGTACTTATTATTATTATTATATAAACCACACTTATTGCGTCTTTTTCTTTTTAAAAGGCAAAAATATGTATGCCAGAGACCGTAATCATCCTTTTAATTGTAGCAAACTCAAAATAAATATATCTTTTCATGTCCAATGTTAATATCGATCAAAAGAGCTAGCAGGGTCAGTACACACTCTACCTTTCAATCTCTTTTGTACCAAAGTAGGTACCTACCCCATTTACTCGTTAAACAAAAAACCGGCCAAGAGCATGTCGGACCAAGCTCCGTGAAGGGTTCCGCAGCCGTACATACAGAAAAATGCACTATACAGATAAAAAAAACACGATATGAAAAATGCAAACTTAACTCAACCGGAACCGAATAATATAATAATGTTAGGGTGAGTGAAAGTTTGTACGGAACCCTCGATGCGCGAGTCCGATTCGCGCTTGGCCGGTTTTGTTTATAAACTCTCGTTCTAACGCTTGGCTTTAACACGATAACTAATACCTAATAATAGGCACTGAATGCGTAAATAAACATGGGACCCCTGACGCTTATAACCGCAAATAATCTCTCTGCGGGCAATTTTACGATATTCTGATTGATATCTCAATACATTATCAGCGCTGTTGATGGTCGAAATAGCAGGCTGTCAGACTGGATGATTAATAAATTGCATTGAAAGAGTGTTCGGAAATTGTTGTCGATTTAAAGTTTCCGATCAGATCAAGCTTGTGTATAGATTATGTCTGCTTTGTGTTGGGTGCATTTTATTATTTTTTTTTATAGATAGATAGGTAGATTCATTTAGTTTTTGAGAAAATTACAGTATGAATTGGCATTTGTCACATTAATTAGTTAATAAAAAATAATTAAAGTTCATTATCCCAACACAACAACGGGGCTTAATCACGTATAAATATGATTTAATTTAAATACCTTTCGTTGGTTATTCTTAATAGTTGTAACTTAATATTTGTTAATAGATGAATCCCTGACGAGTTGGTTGTGTTGTGATAATGACTAATGATAATGAGTGGCAATCGTGTTAGTTTAAATCAAAATTAAAATATCGTTAATTTTTTTGCAATAAGTATTCAAAATACTTATATTTATTTTTATTTCCCTTCTGTACAACCTTACACTGTCTCACAGTAAATACGTGTATTGCTCGTAAACGTGTTTGATTGCGGACATTTTTCTGAGTTGTTCAACAAGGAAAACCAGAGCCGTATCCGTAAGATCAGCTACATCTTTTTTTCTTTCTTACGGCTCTCATAACAATTTAAAAGATCATTTCGATTTATTTCTACGTAGCTAGTTCACAAACAAGTTTAGTATTTTGTTCTTCTAACTTACTGGAGTCTGTTTGAGTCGTAGGATTTGAGCGTGTGCCGCTCCTTTTTTAGGGTTCCGTATCCAAAATAGCAAAAACGGAACTCTTATAGTTTCGTCATGTCCGTCCGTCCGTCCTTATGTCACAGGCATTTTCCTCAGAAACTATAAGACGTATACTGATGAAACTTGGAGTATAGATGTCTTGTGTATGCCGCTACTTAGTTTGCTAGTTAAATAAAAAAATATATGTATTGCTAGAGGGGGCACTCCATACATGTAACCGAAACTGAAAGTTTTTTTTCAGCAAATATCAATGTGTGGCACATCATACGACAGATATTCTAAAACACTTTGATATTATTAAAAAAATAATGATTTATTGAATATTTTTGGAAATATTCGCTCCAAAAGTAGCAAAAATTTTGTCCTTCCCTCTATTTTCTAAACGGTACGTTCAAAATATATGAAAAAAATTATAAATATAAAGCTTAATAAATACTTCCAACGAAACTTGTTTTCAAGATGATCGGACATACCGTTTTTAAGTTATTGCCAAAAAACTGCGCTTCTCAGCAAAAGGACGTAAGTGCCGGGGAGATACGCTCTTTTGTTAGTGTTTTTTTTCATGACGTATTTTTTTGTAATCGGTAGTGCATTTTTTTGTATACACTGCTGCGGAACCCTACATTGAGCATGGTCCGACATGCTCTTGGCCGGTTTTTTGTTTGCTATGCTGACAACACTGTGACGTAATTATAGTTTGTCAGTTAGGTATATTAAGATCACCTAAAGGTAAAGTTAGGTATATTAAAATTACCTTTATATTGTATGTATGTATGTATGCAAACACTTTATTGTACATAGTAACCAGTTACAAAAGCAATAAACTTAAAAGATATAAGTACAAAGGCGAACTTATCCCTATTAGCAATCTCTTCCAGTTAACCTTTGAGCAAGTGAGTGAAGATATATGGAAGATAGACAAACTAACACCCTGTACAAATTATATGTATATAAATAAATAGATATATATCTACATAATATATAACAAAATAAAATATAACAATAATATTTAATAAATATAAATAATATTCAACCATTTTACAAATCACTGGAAAGCCACAACTTATTCAATTTACTCTTGAGTGATGCCACAGACTGCGACTGTCTGAAAGATAACGGCAGCTCGTTCCACAACTTAACCGCGTGTACCGTGAAAGACCTGGAATATGTTCGCGTCTTGTTGGATGGTATAGCACTATACCATCCAACAAATATGTTTATGTTAAAAAAAAAATTGAATGAATATACTTACCGATTTTGTGTCGGCGACTAATAAAATTACTTAGGGGTACTATTAAATAGGTAATAAGTTAATCTATCTATACATATAATAAAGCTGAAGGGGGTCGAAATCTGTACATACAACAATTTGGCCGGGGATACTTCAAAACGATAACAGAACACGTTCCAAAAGCTTTTAGAATTTTTGTCTGTTTGTTTATCTGTTTGTCTGTTTATCTGTTGAAAACGGCTGAACAGATTTTGATGCAAACTTTACTAATCTGTCGAGAAAATCCCCGGCCAGGTTGTAGGCAATAAAAATTCATCCCTTAAAACATTGATTTAGTTAAGTTTGCACCTGAATCTTATCGCGCTACTTAGGAAGGAGGTACCCTAATGATAAAATATATTTCTAAGGGGGGCAGTCCATACATGTAACCGAAACTGAAGAAAAAAAATTTTTTTTAGCAAATATCAGTGTGGAACATATTTCGGCAGCTCTTTTAAAAACATTTTGAGATTTCTAAAAAACATTTTTGATTTAGTGAATATTTTCGAAAATAATCGCTCCATAAGTAGCATAAATTGTGCCCCCACCCCCTCTCCTTCCCTCTATTTTCTAAGCCTGATGTCCAAAAAATAAGAAAAAAATCACAAAGATAAAACTTAATAAATACTTTCAACGAAAATTGTTTTCAACATGATCGGATATACCGTTTTTGGGTTATTGCCGAAAAACGTACTTCTCAGCAAAAGGACGTAAGTGCCGTGGAGATACGCTCTCTTGCTACAGTGCACTTTTTCATATCGTTTTTTTACGTCAGTTGAGCCTTTTTTTGTATGAACGGCTGCGTAACCCTGCACTGAGCATGGTCAGACATGCTCTTGGCCGGTTTTTTATATACATAAATACACAGTGACATATGAACGACAGAAGTTTGTTTATTCTTTATAAGACAGGTGTCTAAGGTACGATTGCCATGTAAAATTCATAGTGTGCGTGTGGACTGAGTGAGCATAAGGTGAGCAACCTTCTGAAAAAAAGACAAAATTCTGTTCATGTTGTAAAAGTTCTTAAACAATCGTAAAATTAATATCTGTATTTGCAAAAAGATAAATCAAACAAAAGATACATTCTTTAAAGGTGCGTCCACATTTGTATCATTTGCCCGTATCAGATCATCGTCGCGTTGCATGATCGCGTGTCACGTTCACCGCGTTTGGACGTTGTGCCGATCCTATCGCTCGAAATCCTTAAAATAATAACGCTTAGAATGATACTTTCATACGGCCGACGCGCCAAGCGCGAAGCATAACATGATTCATGTAGTTGTGATTTGTGATCAACTCGTACTTACACGCGCCAATACGCACACAAACGCACCAAAAGTGTTGCTAGCGCAATCGCATTCCCTGAAAATGTGTGATACGTTGTGTACCGGCCACGTTTTAATTTTTCCACATATGAATGTACTCAAATTGTACTATTTAGTACCTCATAAAATAATTGTACCTACTTCTTCATAGTTAACTAATAAACGAAGTAAATTGGCCTGTACGCAACGTACTCGTCTCGTACGGGCCAGCGGCTGAAAATTAAAATTTGAGTAACAGACGCCGATAAAAAAAAAGTACTCATTATGTAAGTCATAATAACAACATTTTAAAAATATGCTATCGTCGCCGTTGATTGTCATTATAAGTTAACCGGTACGTAACGAGTACCTACGCTCCATAGGTACTTAAAAAAAAAACGATATTAGATAATTGTACCCAAAATGTACTTCACCTATACCTACTGACTTATTACAAAATGTAGTTCACTGATTTTTATTAATATTTACTCCTTTTTATTTTAGCGGGTTGACTTTAAACTGCCAATAAAAAAGTTCTGCTTTCAAAGTTAAGTACCCCTTTCTCAGTTTAACTTTGACTATGTTGTTTGTAATTTTATCAAGCAAAAACCTCACAAAATCAAAAATGAAATGGATATTGGAGAAAACGTTGCACTGTACAATATACATCCATATCCATACTAATATTATAAATGCGAAAGTTTTTCTGTCTGTCTGTCTGTCTGTCTGTTATCTCTTCACGCTTAAACCGCTGAACCGATTTGGATGAAATTTAGTATGGAGATAGTTTGAGTCCCTGAGAAGGACATAGGCTACTTTTTATCCCGGAAAAATACCCTTATCCGCGATAAACGAATTTAAGGCGGACGAAGTCGCGGGCAGAAGCTAGTATAAAATAAACGAAGAAAATGTATTAATTATAGTGCAGTACATTTTGGGTACAATTTCTTCATATCAACATTTTGAGTACATTCATACGTAAAAAAATATCTAAAAAATAAAATATGGCCGGTACGCACCGTATCACACTAGAAATTGGGGGTACATTCTTGGTGACTGGTAAAATAAAAAAATAATAGAACTATTCTTGACTTCAATACATTACATACATTAAACCTCATTACCATCAACATTCTCAGTTCTTACCATCTGTATGCCGACGACTTGCAATTATACGCTCAAGCTGATGCGAGTGAAATAGACTATGCTATCTCACGGATTAATGATGACCTACTTCACATTGCTGACTGGTGTAGTAGTTTTGGCATCTGTGTCAATCCTACTAAATGCCAGGCTATATTTTTGGGTAGCCAGCGGCAATTATCCAAACTCACTGCTGGCTCCGTCGCACAGATCTTATTCGACTGTAATGTCATTCCCGTTTCCAAACAGGTCAAGGATCTAGGCTTAGTTTTGGACTCCAACCTTTCATGGAATCGTGAACTTACGGAGGTAAGTCGGAAGGTTTCTGGTACGTTGCGTAGTATTTATAAGTTTAAAAAATTTCTCCTAGGAAACACCAAAAAGATACTTGTACAGACTCTGGTGTTACCTCTCATAGATTATGCTGATGCGTGCCTCACCAACATTACCCAAGACTCACTCAATAAGCTAGATCGTCTCCTTAACAATGGCATACGTTTCATCTTCGGCGTTCGTAAATATGACCACGTTTCATTCTTTCGCCGTCAGCTCAATTGGCTTCCCATACGTGGTCGCAGGTCTCTTAGAATCCTTTGTTTCCTATTTTCTATCCTGTTCGAGCCTTCCGCTCCAGGATACCTCAAAAGCAAATTCGCTTTTCAAACTCCCCGTCCAGGCTGTGAACTACGTTCCTCCCGAATTCTCAAACTTTCAATTCCTTCACACCACACCGGTTTCATGTCAAATTTTTTCGCCGTTCAGGCAAGCCGTCTCTGGAATTCGCTCCCCCTATCTATCAGACAAGCCCCAAGCAAGGTCGTTTTCAAGCGGATGCTACGTAGGCATCTGCTGGAACAAGAACTCAAGTAGCGTCCATCTTCCATGCAGTAGCTGGTATATTTTGTATTTATTATTTATATGTATACGATATATAGTATAGGTATAAGCAATTATGTATGCATTATTTGTTGTGTATCCTAACGCTCTCAGTACTGAATGTTATTCCCCACTGCACCATTTTCATGCTTCTCTGTTTGGCCCTATGGTTGAATGGTAGAGAATGCCTTTTGGCATTAAGTTCGCCATTTGCACTTACTTTTGTTTTGTGCAATAAAGTTTAAATAAATAAATAAAATAAACGTAGGAATATTTTATTCAATTATTAAGTCGGTACGGTACTGCGCCATCAATGAGTAAATGAATTCGTTACATTGGCGTAATTCGTTGTCATGCTGCTTATAGAAAATATGCAATTTAGATGACTGTTTTACGTAAAAATACGAGTTAAAGAATAATATTTACGAGTAAAATGTTATCTTAGAATGTTTATCCTTCTTATCCGATACATTGTGACACTCTTTCACTGCACGAACCGTCATATTAATTGATAATATGGGAGCTGTTTGTTTACACCTGACACGCGTCCTTGCAACTGACAAGCCGATCGGCGTACTTAGCCATTTATGGCCAAGTATTAGGGGACTCACCGTTGCGCGTCAACTGCGTTTCTAGGCGTTATTATTCTAAGTCGAAATCCATGTTACTACGCGTATCACACGCGTGTCATGATCGCGACGGTGCGACGTGCACACTAGCGATCATGACACGCGGTTATGATACGCCGCGATCCATCTCGAGTCGGTTTTTGCCCGATCATCAAAGGCGATACGGACTAGTTTGTACGTGCACCGATCCAGAATACATTCGTAGAATTTGCTAGGGCGATCGGATGATCATCTTCTGTCTCGTCAATTGCAGCTACGCGCGAAAGAGATGGCAAATAACAGTGTGGAACATATTTCGACAGCTATTTTAAAAACATTTTGAGATTCCTAAAAACATTTTTGATTTAGTGAATATTTTCGGAAATATTCGCTCCGAAAGTAGCAAAATTGTCCCGCCCCTCTATTTTCTAAACGGAATGTTAAAAAAATTAGTGTTAGTGCTTTTGTTAGTGTTTTTTTACATATCGTATTTTTTTTTTCACCTGTAGTGCATTTTTTTGTATAATCGTCTGCGGAACCCTACAGTGAGCATGGTCCGACATGCTCTTGGCCGGTTTTTGTTTTCTTTTCCGATACTACTTGTTTGACGTTCAGCTACAGTTTGTCTCCCACAAGCCCACTCCGTCTCTATGGTTTTTTTTCGGAGGCTTTAATGTTACAATTTTTGCCAAGACGAGGATGATGATGATGATGATGACCATGATGGCGATGATGGCGATGATGACAACTACTACGACGATGACGACGACGACGATGACGATAATTATGATGATAATGCACTGCAAATGTAACTTTGACATGTAATGGAGATGGTGATCACCTATTATTCCGTAATATTATTTATATTATACAGTTACACTGATTCATCCACTGTTAATGTAACTTTGTAATCCTGTGTATTTATATTAGATTACAAGTTTATTTATGCAGTTGGTGGATCTAAAAACCTCGACCCAAATTTCAAAACATTTAGTTAGGTTTTTTTGTTCAATAATACAATAAATACTAATTGTATTCTAAATTTCAAGCTTCTATTTATAATGCCTTAAACTTTTTATGATCGCTCAGTCAGTGAGTGAGTGACAAAATTAAGAAACTTTGACTAGTTATAGCAAGCAATCAATTATTATTTTTATTATCATTACTATAATGAGCATCGAGTCTATGTCTCCTGTTCACGGATATTTTTAATACAGGTTCGGCATTGCCCTCAAGCACCTACTGAGGATTGCCCTCTTGGCAATCCTGACCGTGACTTTAGGTCCTTACAGGGACATCCCAACAAACAAATTGGTTATATAAAATCTGTCTTATACAACTTCGGGGATAGATGTTAATAGACAACTAAAATGTTGTGCAACCGTTACTCCTAACCTACTAATACGACGACGTTATACAACAGTTACATAAAAGGGCCTGACAAACAAATTTGCTATATAAAACCTGTCTTTTGCGACTTCGGTTATATAACTGTTGTGTAGATGTTAAGAGACAAGTAAAACGTTGTGCAACCGTTACTCCCCTCCGTTTACAACAGTTACATAAAAGGGTCCCTTTAACCAACGATGGTCGACGTTATACAATAGTTACATAAAAGGGTTCCTTTAACTAGTGATGGTGGCCTACGTAACCTTTACACGACTTTTATATAACCAAACCGTCGCTAAAATGTTGTTTTGAGATCCGTATATAACAGAAGTAATTTAGTGGTGAACTACGAATCATTATATAACGTAAGCGTTATTTTGCAACCATGACATAACTTTAAGCGGACCTAAAAACTAACTTCCATTTTGTTTGTTATCTACACATTTGTTGTTCAAATATTTTCAAGAATACAATGGATCTAGATCAATGGAAAAAGCGAAAACAAAGTGGGGCTTTCAAGCAGAAAGTATGAAAAACTTTTGAGTCACTGAAAGCTGGCCCGTCGACATCAGCGAATTCTGTGCCTCATCAAGATGGGGGCGAAGAGCAAATGATGGTTACAGAAAATGGTTCCGTATATATTTTATTTTTAGTATTAGTTCGACTGAATGTATTTTTTTCATGTAAGTATGTCCACCGATTACTCCGCCAATTATGAACCGATTTTCAAATTTTCTTTTTTTCGAGAGAATATACTCCTGTGGTGGTTCCATTGTCACCATGTCGGGATCTGATGATGGAATCCTGGGGAAATCGAGGGCAACCCTCAAAATTTATAACCACTTATGATGTTACTCGTATATTTTTTAAAGCTATTCAAGTATTTGCGTCTGAAAGTCAACATCTGATCACGCTGAGCTGATGCTGGAAGATTCAACTCCTTAATGATTAGGAGGTACAATAAATGGGTAGGTATTAACAGACTTCAAAAATTGATGCATGCTGTTGCTTTCGAAAAGTATCTTTTTTTTGTGAGCTATAAGTGCATATATTAATTTAATTACCTATTAATTAGTTAGTAATGTTCCTATTTATTAATTGATCTACCTATTTATCTTAATAAACCTAAATTACAATGAAATACCGTGTTTGCTGGGTCACTATTCATAATGTTTATTATCTCATGGAACTCTAAAATCATATATCATGGTCGAGCATCTCAGTCCAAAGAAACCGCTCATGTTACCTTTTCATTCTATAACTGTCTTACAGAAGTCCCTTCGTAACTTAGACAAGATGGCTGGCATTTTAGTATGGAAATTAATTTGAAATAAAAATCTATAACAATTAAATCTGAAGGAATTCGAGGGGCGCGCAAAAAATTTCACAACAACACACTTATATTTCACCATAAAACCGAAGTCCCCACTAGATGCACTGCACATATTTACTTATGTACTCTGTTCGCGTATGAACATTGTTAAGTAAATGTAAACTATTAGTTATGAAAATTCTAAAATCTCGTTAAACTTCATTTTTGACAGCACGATTTCCAGCAAAATATGACAAGAACGAATGAATGGCATGAACGGAATGGATACCATTAAAGTCCATGTTAAACACTTTTGCGACATTTCCGTCGTCTTCTAACGTGTATACAACTGTTATAGGACTTCAGTGGTTTCATAAAAGTCCGGATAAAATCATTATGTAACCGAAAAGTCCGTAGAAAACTTATATGTAACATTTAAGCTACGTTGAATAGTTCTTGAGGGACTTTTATGTAACTTCTAAATAACAATAATGTCGTTTAATTTGGGTCCTTTTCGCGTTATATAAACGTCGGTACGACGTTTATACGACGCACCTTATAGAACCAATAGGGCATGAAAAACGTTTACTCAACTGTTATGTAACGTGAATTTGTTACTTGGGATGTCGGGCAGTCGAACCCCGTCTCCCGGTTACCAGGCGGGGATACTGACAGCTATACTACCAAAGACTCCCTCTTAAGGTGCGTCCACACTTGTATCATTTGCTCGTATCCGATCACCGTGCAGTAGCATGACTGCGTATCGCGCTGCTTGGACGCTTACTGTCGGCGCGCCGATAATGCCGAACTCTTCCGATACAAGTGTGTGATACGCGTAGCAAATGGATTTCGAGTGATCGGATCGGCGTAACGTCTAAACGCGTGATCGTGACACGCGATCATGCTACGCGACGATGATCTGATACGGGCAAATGATACAAATGTGGACGCACCTTTGTTAATCCTGAGCATATCTCTCCGGCCCCAATCTATAAGGCAGTGCTGCTTTCAAGCACCTATCAATGATTCCTACTTTGGTAAAACAGACTAAATAAATCCGTCGCTTACTCTGATCATGCAACTTATCCAGTAAGAACGAGCAGCTCAGCCTAATACTTAAAGTTAAAACACTAGGAATAGGATACTCAGCTTTCGTTAACTCAGCGCGGAGCAACTGGCAGCAAACCGTTGCTGACAGTCAGGAACAGCACAGAATAATCATACACTATTAATTTATCGAAGTTATAACATGTTTGCGCCATTCGCCAGCTGAAATGTCTTTATGTGCTTATCGTAAATAATCAATAGTCATAGACGTTGCCAGTATTTAAGCTGCGTTTGGTTTCGCGCTCGTCGCGACAACTAGTGTGGGGAAAAGGCATCGAAAAGTGAGTTTATAGATTGAGGAACTCCCTACCTTTCGCTCCCAATATTTTGATGTCTGGTGAGCAATATCCACCGGAAGTAGTATACCTCGATAAACATTGTATTACTTCAAAATACTTTACAACCCTAGTTTCAGCCCGTTATTCAGACAATAATTAATAAGTATAATTACCTACTTACAGATTATACTCATCCTGACCTCACTGTTATACAAACATGAATAGAAAAGTGGAGGTGCTTATGCACGACAGCTGCGACATATTGCAACAAATTGGAATCGTTTTTAACCGACTTCCAAAAAAGGAGGAGGTTATATGTTCGATAGTTTGCATTTTATTTTATGTATGTTCACCGATTACTCCGCCAATTGTCGACCGATTTAAAAATTCTTTTTTTATTAGAAAGGATATACTTCCGAGGTGGTCCCATTGCCACCAAGTTGGGATCTGATGATGGGATCCCAGGGAAATCAAGGGCAATCCTCAAATTTTATAGGCACTTATAACGTTTTTCATACATTTTCTTAAGCTGTTTAAGTATTTGCATATGGAAGTCATCATGTCATCATGCTGAGCTGATGACGGAAGGTACAACTCCTTAATAGTTAAGAGTTAGAGGATAATTCTTAAAAAAATCATCTATTATAGGTAGATACGTTAAGACTGTTAGTCATATTCTTTTTAGTGTGTCCCTGAAGTAGTCTCCTAATCACAAAGTCAGGATTAGATGATGGAATACCAGGGAAATCAAGAGAACCCCTCAAGTATTATAGGCACTAACAATGTTTTGTATATATTTTTCTAAAGTTATCAGTTGTTTTCCTCTGGTTGTCATCATTTCATGCTGAGCTGATGATGGCAGGTACAATGAACTAACCAACTTTTACATTTCTTACTTCCAAAGACTCGAGATGTGTGCAAAGTGCCTCCTCAATCTCCCCATTCTGGGCTCTAAAAAATACTGTATATCACTACTAAAATCCATCACTAAAAAGCAAAAAATAAAAAATAAAAACAATTAAAAAAAGAACCGACTTCAAAATAAACTAAAAAGCCATACATAATCTTTTTTGTATGGTACGCATCACATTTGAATCACCTTTTGAAGTCGGTGCCAAACCTGAAGTAAATAAAGTACTTTATTCAACAAAAATACGAATTACTATGACTGCCGTGGTTCTTAATAGTAATAAATAAATGGTTTGGCACCGACTTCAAAAGGTGATTCAAATGTGATCCATACCGTATAAAAAGATTATTTATGGCTTTTTAGTTTATTTTGAAGTCTGAACAGACTTTTTTTTTATTTATTATTTATTTTTAATACATATTGTCACGGGCTCGTAAAGGGTTGAGTGCGTAATCTAACTTAACCTACAAGTCTTTTATTGCATCTTATCTTATCCATGCGTCCATTCCACTTATGATCTCGCGCAGACTCAAGTACCCAATCTAGTTTTCTGAAGAGTGTGCGACGAATGAAAGTAGATTTTTCCGCGTGATTTAGGTTAGTAGATTGATTGACTGTACCAAGTGAAGTAATCGGTGAACAGATAAAAACACCCGACACACATAGAAGAAGCTTCTAAGGTAAACGCAGGTATAAACGACCCCCTTAAGGCATTTTTAAAATCGACGAGAATATTTTCTTCTGTTTCCGCGATTATTACTCATTAACCGACTTCCAAAAAGGAGGAGGTTCTATGTTCGACTGTTTGTATTTTTTTGTATGTATGTTCACCGATTACTCCGCCAATTCTGGACCTTTTTTTTATTAAAACAGATTATATCCGTTAAATTGTTTTATTTATACAGTTTGCTTTTAGATTCACTTTCTTATGTTTTATATGCTAGTGTTCTGTATAAAAAAATATTTACTAAGTTAATTGGATATAAGTTTGGTATTATCTTGTAAAAAAAATCTAAAGTGGGCTTAATACTATTACTGACTGTCGACTGTCGACAGCTAAAAGTGATGGAGCTATCTCATTCCTATTTTAGTTTAAAAATTTATCGTTACAAATTACTTTTTTCTAATAAATTGTTATACGGAACTGAAAATAACACTTATATCAATACATTTACTAATACAAGATACAGTATAGGTATCACTAATTTGTTAAAATGTCTTAAGCAGAAAATTCACTTTCTTACTTTAGGGCCAATACGACATGACCTGCGTCCACGCAGTTCCCGCAATAACTGACGTATTATATTATCTTTTTTTCGCACTGCCACTTACACTAACGTAAAAGTAGGTATGAAATGGTCCAGGAAGAAGCGCGTGTGTAGCTCTACCAACCCTTTACAGACTGCCAATTTTATTTTCAAAAAGCAAAAAATACGAATCCTATAGTTTTTTATTATCTATCTGACCGACTAATCAGAATTTTGCTTATTATAGTTATAACATAACAAAAATACTAACAAACACACTAAGTAATATTTTTTAAGTATGTATTTACTGTTTAAAAATATTATATATTTATAATAAATACATACTTAAAAAAATATTACTTAGTGTGTTTGTTAGTATGTTAGTATTTATATATGTACATATATAATATTTTTAAACAATAAATACATACTTAAAAAAAATATTACTTAGTGTGTTTGTTAGTATTTTTGTTATGTTATAACTATATTAAGCACATTTTGTTATTATTATAAACAAAGATCAGAAACAAATGAAAATTTTTTTCGACGATACTGGACTTGAACCAGTGCAATTTTTTCGTGCAGTGAAATTTTTTCATTTGTTTCTGATCTTTGTTTATAATAATAACTCTAGTGGAGTGATCCACTAATAAATTGCAAAAATTGTGATTATTATCATGATATTTGTAAAACAAAAAGTACATTGTTATGTTAATAATTTTGCTGTAATATATATGTTAATTAATATAATAATTAAAGCCAAAAATAAAAATGCTTAATAACTAAGTTTGTAGACTAAGCCCTTTCATATGATACCCTACATACTATTTGACCTAGTAGCTTGATTTAGAATATTTTTCATATAAGGTGAGGCGGGTTAAGTGCCCTGCCGGGCAAGTATATACATATATGTATTTTTCTAATAATCTCAGATCTGTGACTATTACTAAGAAATATGATTTAGTTTGTTGCGTCGATGTATAATGTCATTATACAGTACCTATGAACAGTTTTTGTTAATTACGAGTAGGTAAGCGCACTTACCCAGCAGGCGCACTTACCCCAAAAAAATATTAATGCATTAAAATAAACCAAGACCACAAGTACGTACCTACCTGAAGGTACGAGTACGTGGTTGCGTCTTCTCTCACCACCAATAGGTAACATGCATGAATTTTTTTCATCACTTTTCTTAAAAAAAATATCAAAATACCGTAAAAAAACTATTCCAAAAAGTGAAATTAAAATTAAAATCGGCCAAGAAATACGCATGATATAGGCTCCATATCAAATTCTGTTTTACTAGAAAGAGATAGAATGTAATGTTTGATAGCTTATATCTTGGTTATTTTTATAGTTATTCGAAAAAATATTTTTCTCCACTATATGTTACATGAATGAGTTTTTAATATAGCAAAAAGAAAAGATTATGCATATTCCCTATTCGTATACCTAGTGTAAATGTTTGGCCATGCTTGAACCGCACAGTCATTATCTCTGCAAATAAGGTGGTGGCTTAATTATGTTGATTTTTCAAAGTGAAGTGTTCTTTTCCGGATACACTTATATTTACATTAGTATTTTTTTATATCTTATAACACAGCCTCAATAAAGAAACAAGTATAATTATTATGCTTTTTGTAACTAAATTGGAGACGTTGTAATTTGTTAATCTAAGCTCGTTGTAACCATTGACGTATTTACGTTGCACGTCCGAGTAGGTAGTACACATAATTACTCAAAGATTTGAAGTGAAATTAACTCGAATGCGAATACTTAGGTAGGTACATGTTTTTAAAATTGTTGGTACCTATGTCGTAAATATGCCTTCCAATCTGTTGATAATAGGACATTTTACGACAAGGGGCTAAAACAAGCCATTATAACACGATGTGGTTAATTGAAGGAGCGAGCAAAGCGAGCGATTGATTACAAATATATCTGAGCATCATAATGACTTTTAGTCATTCTAACTCTTATTTTCACGATTAATCGATTGCAAGAAAACCGCAAAAACGCACACCTTAAACAACTCATAATAAATTAAGTACCATTACACGTTAAACACACCAATTCTCACTCCGATTTAGAGAAAACACTAAAAACACACACCTGATAGTACAGATTGGAGGTTATGTATCATAAAGCCCGAGTCTAAATGCGAGGCGCCAAGAGCGTAATGACAGTAATGACCAATGGACAAAAATGTTATACGACGTTTTTCCAACACCCTTGCGATTAAAGTGTCCCGCCAATGTCCAGCGGTAGTGTAGCGTAAATTTGGACTTGAACGGGAGCATGTCTGTTTTTTCCGTCGTCGTTGTGCTGGGCGGTAGGTCGCCGCGGCGTTTTCGGCATCTAAAGACAGAGACACACTTTCGCATTTATAATAGTATGGGCATAGACAAAATCATATATACAAATAATCATAATCGTATTTAAAGTATAAACCACAGCGAAAGTAAAATCTTTAAAAACCACATTACTTAAAAAAAAATTAGTGTTACCCGTTTTCCCATTATCCAGACCAGATCTATATCATACTCCCTAAAATTATGCCATAGGCACTAAGCAGGTATTTAGCCAAGGGAACACTTATTTGCATTTGTAATTTGCCTCAAGAGGCGTTGCGTGTAACAACTACTTACAAAAACGTTAATTAATGGCACATAAATTAACTCACTTGCGGTCACATTTCAAATCATCTCGATAAGGCAGTTAGGCAGCAGGTACAAGTCTTATAGGGAACGAGATTATCTCATTCGTTAGTGTAGCGCTGTGGCAAAACGTGAATGACGAAGGAATCTCGCACTTGACCAATGTTAGTGAGTGCGTGACACAGATAACGAAGTACATTAAGGCTCATTAAGCCGGTTTATTTCCTCTACTCTAGGCTGTCCTCTCCGGTGGAACGTGCTCTGAACGAGCGAGATAAGTGGAGGTTTCCTCAATTTTACCACACTAGAACAATGTTCGACGCTACAATGTCAAGGTGTTTTATTGCACAGATACCTAAACTCAGTATTAAAGTCAATCAGTAGTGTTAGAATCTTTTTTTTAACACGCTTATATTAGGTCGACCTGTATGTAACTATGTAATGGAATATAAGGTAATTAATTTAAGCATCTTCCAAGGATCGTAGCGTCATGAAAATTGGCAGTTGTATGTAGTTCTGATGACAATACAATAACATGGTACTGTCGAACTGATCTGATGATGGAGCCGGAAGATATGAACAGGAACTCCATGATGGAACATCGTATCATATTTGGATTTCATAGAAAAGTCTTGTAAAGCGTGTTTTTCTAGTGTTTTTCAAACTATTAATTTATTATATGCACTACTCCGGTGGCAAACAAGCGTACGGCCTGCCTAATGATAATCAGTCAACACTTGCAACACCTCTTCTTTGCGCTTTTTTTCATAGCTTCGCTATTGCTCTTATTTGAATTCAGACCAATTCGAAGTCAGTAGTAACTAGTACCTACATATATGATTACTTGTGCTCATTGAATAGCATGCTTGACAGAAATTTATGAACAGTTATCAAGAAGAGTAAATGATAATAGTTGTTCATGGCTACTGTGACCAACGTAAGTTAGACTGTTAGAGGCGCAAGGTGCGAAGGGGTGCCAAATGCCATGTGATAGAGTTTACTAGGAAAATTAAAATATACAAGTATATACTTATACTACCTTCTGTCCGCGACTTCGTCCGCCTTAAGTTCGTTTATCGCGGATAAGGGTATTTTTTCGGGATAAAAAGTAGCCTATGTCCTTCCCCGAATCTCAAACTATCTCCATACCAAATTTCATCCAAATCGGTTCAGCGGTTTAAGCGTGAAGAGTTAACAGACAGACAGACAGACACACTTTCACATTTATAATATTAGTATGGATTGAACACTCTGAAATTATTTCGCCCCACACATATTGGGAAATCTAGTGCCAAAATTGTCTTTCCACCTCAACAGCTCTAACATGTAGGTTTTGATGCGAGCCAACCCCAACAGTGTGCAAAATTCGATTTAGCTACGAACGTGAGGTAGAGTAACTTTTATTTTTATTGAAAAACGAGCTTCTGCCCGCGACTTCGTCCGCCTTAAATTCGTTTATCGCGGATAAGGGTATTTTTCCGGGATAAAAAGTAGCCTATGTCCTTCCCCGGGACTCAAACTATCTCCATACCAAATTTCATCCAAATCGGTTCAGCAGTTTAAGCGTAAAGAGGTAACAGACAGACGGACACACAGACACACTTTCGCATTTATAATATTAGTGTGGATTAGTGTGGATAGAAGATGCCCGCAACTTTGTGTGCAGAGGGGGACAAAAGTCATAAATCTCTTTTTTTTCTTCATCGTAGTTCGTAGTCGAGTAAAATGTATCCTATAACCATCTGTATTTATAAATGTATCCTATAACCATCTGTATTTATAAATGTATCCTATAACCATCTGTATTTATAAATGCACTGCCACCCGTGTGCTAAAAATAGTTGAAATCCGTTTAGCCGCTGTGGCGTGATGAAGCCAAAACGATCCATACAAACAAACAAAAAAACCAAAAAATAATGTTTCGTTTCAATGATCTTCAGATAACCATCATTTTTTTAAATATATCTTCTATGTACAGACATTTCAGTATAGATGTGGCGGGTTGTCCTTTTTCTGCGCTGAGTCTATTACACAATTCGAACTATATGAACTTTAAAGCGCACTGTCTCTTTCATATTCTAATAAGATAAGCGAAAGATAATACCAGGCCAATTCGAATTTGGATTTTAGAATAAAAAACACGTTCGTATGTACGCTTAATACATAAAAATATATATATAAATATATTACGGAAATTTTATTCTACTTACTTGTTCTACAAATAAAATGGTGTCTTTCATCTTGCATATGTAAATATTGATTTTAATTTTTTTTTTAACATGGGTGCAGTTTCTAAGTGAACCATTTGTCAAAAGTTATGAGAACCAAATTATTTTTATCTTCTGGTATGCAACAAATATTTGATTATATCGAAATCTTAGAAAAAAACTATATAATAAACGTATAAAATAATATCTTCAAAACAATATTTTTTACTAATAAGGTGAGGGGAGTGTAGGTTCCTTTTAAAAAATAGAGGGAATAACATTGTTGTTATTTACTTCACCTATTCACTATAAATATTAAGTTGAGTTACAAATACAATAAGCATACACGTGAATGATAGAAAGAACACCTACATTATTGATATATGTTCTCACTGCTGTGGTGAAAAGTTGAATGTGCCACACGACACCAAAGTTATTTGCAACTCGTGCCGTTGAATCACTCGCTACGCTCAGTTTCGTATCGTACCGTTTACCTATCAAAAGATTTACCGAGATCAGACTAAAGTCGCTGTAGCCGTCGTCAAAAGCGGTCAAAGGCATGCCGCCGAGAGAGGCGAAACTAAGCCCTACGACAAAGGAATGTTACCTAACAATGTGATGTGTATTTCGCATACTATTCCTGAATATGAATCCCATTCGAATTTAAATTGATTTTTTTTTTTCAGATTCGGTCATGAAGAATACAGAAAAAATAAATATAAGTGCGACCAGCGGGAGCGTCGTTTCTGTCAATCAAGATGGGAGGTAAAATTGACAATCTTTTGTTAAGCTCAATCCATTCATCAAATATTTCATGTATATTTTTGTTACGTAGGAACTGCCCACAGCTCTTTTTGCTTCACCAGAAAAAATTGGTACAATGTAGGAATAGGAAAAAATCCGGCGAAGTTCTAGTCAGAGATGCGCACAAAGAGTTCAGAAAGGTATCTAAATAGCTAAAGAATTGCTGACAACATGTTTTTTGTTTAATCGGTAACCCTATGATTTTAACCAAATTTTATATAGCTGCTAGCGTTCCGCTCCGGCTTGGCTTGGGTATCCGCTAAGTTGAGCATGTCGGTAACAGACCTTTAGTTTTCGATTAAGTTCACATTAATTTAACCGGTATTTAGTATATATATTACTGTGTTACCTTTATGAAACCGGTAACCTTACTAGTTTTTCTCGCTCAGTCACAAGGGGAGCACATACATACACAATGGTACTTGCTTAATCAATAAGGCTGTCTTTATTTTGGCTGCTACTCATGAAAACTCATACAGATAATCGTAAACTTTAAATATACGGCCGAGCAATTTCAAAGTTGCTTTTATCAGTAAATACACCTACAGGTATTTTGGATACCTCTGGCGACCTCTGGTTTGGGTCACTGTCGAGTACTTTAGGCTTGGACGTTAAGTCTGTTACAAGTTTAGAAGGAATGTCCTGGAATGTCATAACTGTAAACCCCCTGTATGTTTTGGTACTGAAATCATCCCAATTGGTGCATCAAAACCTTTGATAATATTCCCAATATTCCGATAGGTATGATCTAATCATGAATAATGCGAGAATCAGAGAATTACGTAACAGTACATTATGTTATGATACGAGTGTGCTACCTTAGTCATTTCATTACACTCAAAGCTGTCATGCAGCCCAAGTCTGTAAGGCGAGGGCTGTATAAAGCCGATTGTGTAATTCACACGAGTTTCATACACGACGTATTTCAAAAACGTGGAAAACAAAAAATGGTTTTTTTCTTACTGTAATACTTTCACGTAATAGGAATGTTCATGAATTTTAATTTTTGCTTTATTAAAAGCTCATTCATGTAACGAACAGTAGACCACAAGAATTTTTTGTTAACTATAAAAATAACCAAGATATAAGCCATCAAACATTTCATTCTATCTCTTTCTAGCAAAACAGAATTTAATATGGAGTTTATATAGCTGGAGTGCACTATGACGTAACAGTGCACGTCGGACCTCTCCGTCTAATTAGTAGTTTAAAATGCCTATATCAGCGGTCTTGGGCGTTTTTACGGTATTCTGATATTTAGTTAACAAAAGCGATAAAAAAAATTCATGCATGTACCCTATTGTAATTTAATCAACTCTGTATTAATCCGTTACCGGTACATTAAATTTACGTGCATTTAATTGGTAAAAATTTCGTTGCTCGACATTATCATTTTTGAAAGTATTAAAAAAGTAGATTGTTTGACAAGGGGCAAAAATAAGCCATCACGACACGAAGTGATTATTTGGACGAGCTCACGAAGTGAGCGAGGACAAAAATGTCTGAGTGTCATAATGGCTTTTAGCCACGTGTTAAACACTGTTTTTTACTTCGACTGCTAGAAAATAAAAAAACAAAAAGTACACTGAGCAATTCTATCCGAAATTTTGGCCAATCTGATCAGGTTGGATTGTTTGTTTTTTATTTATTCGTAAGGAGTATGTAGCTGGCCGCAAGTTTTTTTTTTCAGTGTCAGAGAAATTAGTATAGGCTTTCTTTTAAACCCTAAGGGCTAAATGTACTATTTTAGTCTCGCTTCGCGAAGCTAATATGACGTCCTTTTTGAGCAGGAGAAGTGAAAAACATTTTTTCTACTCCTGTACTTCTTTCTGTCATTTAAATGGTTACCAACTCTAATATAAAGACATACATTACTTAAGACTTGCAAAACTCTATAGTCTATTTCCCAAAAAAGCATTGCTAAGCGTGTCACAATGTCGCTATTAACGTATTCCTTGGTGCCACAGAGTACAAAATTTCAATCTAATATAACATTAGTTTAAGACTCACTGAATATAAATTTATATTCAGTGAGTCTTAAACTAATGTTATATGAAATAATTTATACCTATTACCAACTTAACAAACCGCCGAATTCATACAGTTTTAAATTTTAAAAAAGTACGTAAATGCATTGCTGCCAACATAAAAAAAAAACATTTTGTACAATTTACGTACACACATTGTATCGCCTATTTTTTTTTTCAAATCATAACATGTTTTCATCACTGGCAAGTATACGCGAATTTAAAAAATAAGAAAGCCATAGATATTTATTGACAGCTCGCTTTTTAATTTTCTTCGTGGCGCTAAATTTTATTCATCTTGAAGTTGTTGGTTGTTGTCTTGTTATAAACTGTTGAAAGTGAGAAAAATGTAGGAAGACGAGCCTAATTGTACTTACTACCGAAGAAATTTGTGTCGTGGCGCAAGAACTATGAAACAATTTGCTGCTAGAAAAATTTCGGCGCAAATATAAATATTTAGACTTTTTGTGTTTTATTAAAAAGTGCTTAGGGGTCATTCATTAGTTATGTAGGGATCCCTGGGGGGGAAGGGGTTCGAAAAATCTGTCGTAATTAATGAATGGCCCCTTAGTTGTAGGAAAACTATTGTATATATAGACTTTTGTTTTAAACTGAGCTAATCGGCTTAAAGAATACAGTGGCCGATTCGCTTAGTTTAAAAACCAAAGACTATACAACGTTGTATAATTCCGGCAAAAAACGCTCGTGGTGTCTTCCTTTGCGATACTTGCGATTGTCCTTACGTAATTAAAGAACGGCCCTTTAGTCGTAGAAAAACTGTTGTTTGAAACGTTGTATAATTCGGTCTAAAACGCTCGTGGCGTCTTTCTTTGCCATGCTCGCTATTGTCCTTACGTAATTAGTGAACGGCCCCTTAGTCGTAAAAAAACTATTGTATGCAACGTTGTATAATTGTGTCAAAAAACACTCGTGGCGTCTTTACTTGCGACCCACGCCACTCGTCTTTTTTGACCCCTAATATACAACAGTTGCATAAAATACTATTTAAATACGTCAAGTAAAATCTAAATTACGCGCGGCCGTCCGCCGGCGCCTTATCAATGCGCGCGGAAGAGCGAAGAGGCTAAGGCTAAGTCAGCCGGATATTAATGTTTTATTATTACTAAGGAATTCAATCTACTTAATAAGTAATTTATTGAAATTAAGTGTTCGTTTTAAGTATCACCATAGTTTTATTCTAAAAACCTTGACTGACTCTTTTTTGTTCATAATAGTTTAACATTATGATACGAGTGTAATAACCAATGCACACGAGTTTCTTACGACGTTTTCCAACACACATGTGAGGAAAAAAGCGAAAAAGAATGGTACCTTACTTAAAATTTCGGCGCGCTGCGGCCGGTGCACTTTTCTATCTATGTGCGACAAAAGCGATGAAGCAAAGGTTAATTGGCCAATCAGCCATAATTATATCAATTCAATACAAACAAAACGTTATTCGGTTTAGAAAACTTTATAATTTATTGAAATTAATGTTTCTTGTACCTAAAAACTATTCGCTGACGTTTAAAAAAAACAGTAATGTAAAGGCACTAGTTCGATTATGGAATGTACTTTAGGAGCTATCTTGAAAAAAGAATCATAATTTGAATGCATAGCAGGCAGTGTCGAATAAATTAATAAAGACACGTCTATCTGCACCCGGCCGGGCTATTTGTTAATCGGCGAAGGCCGGGCCAAGCTTGCCTCACACCGACTAATGTTCATGTGGGCGAAAATTGCAAAACTATACAGGTTTTCGTTTGGCAAACATAAAATGTTTTTTTCCGAAAATGGTATTTAAATACAAGTGATGCGAGGATATGATGAAAATAAACAATTCGATTATTATTTTTCATTTAGGCAGTTACCAAGTAGGTTCAAATCTACCTTTAAATAATTTATATTTATTTTTAATATTTTCTTCTGTTTCTCATTTAAATAAAACAATTTTAACGAATTATATCGCGTATATTAACTCATTTGAGTTCCCGACGTTTCGGAAGCTTTTCGGCTTTCCATGGTCACGGGTTGACTGAGAAAAAATATTTTTCCCTGTCAAAGTTACAATTTGTGCAAACTACCCACTTTGAGAAAACAAATAAAGGAAAATACATGCTAGATGGGCCTAGTCTGTAAAGACGCAGTTACACATATGCCATGACCATGGAAGGCTGAAAAGCTTCCGAAACGTCGGGAACTCAAATGAGATAGGTAATATACGCGGTATAACCCGTTAAAATTGTATTATATTTATTTTTATTTAATGTTTATTGCACATATAATATATATATTTGACCTAGAGACGTGTAGTTTTTTACGAAATTATTCAGCTTCAAGCCATTAACAATATAGGTTATTCACAAAATAAACGGACCAGTAGTTTTTAAGATATTTAGAAAAGTAAAAAAAAAACTTTAAAGTGACATTTCAAGGAAACTGTCAATAATTATGCCATAAAACTTGACAGATTAATAACTAGCATTAGGACCAATACATAAGATATATCCATTGGCTAATACCGTCAGGGGCATTTTTTGCTCCCTTACACGGTTATCTTCTTTAAGTAGTTTATACCAAGATTTACATATTCAAATTTTAAACAAACAAAACGCTCTCAATAAACGCGATGTACATGCCCTTAGTCCATACTTTTACATGGCGAGTGTATGAGTGAAAAGTTTGACGCGTAGAACTTGGTCCCCGGTAATCTCGGTTCTCCATACAAACGTAGTTACGCTCTCATTTTAAAACGACTGGCTATTTTGCTATGAAACTTTGTAGTTAGAATAAGTTAAGGTATAGTAAGACCTGTAATTAGTTTATGTAGCTTCAGATACCATAGTAAAAATTGACAGCGAATTTAAGTTTTCATACAAAATTTATTTTTACTGTATTTCGTTTGTTTTATAAACTGGAGCCATATAAACTAATTTTCGGCCTAGATATACCTCATGTCATTGTATATGCAAAGTTTTGTTACAATTAATCACGTAGTTTTAAAATGAGAACGAAACTCCGTTTGTATGTGAAGGTGAAATTCGGCCGAGCTTGGTGCGGACTCTTAAGGTTTGATAAATTCGAGCGTTGTCACTAATTGGCTTTTTCTAAATAGTAACATATACAACAAAAATTAAAGATACCTAATTTTAATTTAACTGTAGATATTAAAATACCCACGTTAAAAACAAACCGTACGTAATTTTTATAGCCCCTTGAAACCCACCCACACACAGATCAACGATCAAATTTCGTTATGATAAAAGACAAGTTAATGTCGGGATCACTCACAACACAAAGCCACATATTACCCAATAAAGCGAGTCTCATGCATGGGCAATCTCAATGAATAGCTACTTATTCGTCATCTGTTGCGATATCGTATTATTGTTACTTAGAGGATCTGTAACACACTTTCACTTTTAACTTGGAATCCCCCAATTTGGCTCAGCAGCAAGGCAGTCGAGTTGGAGCCACTACAGATAACACTCCTCTGTAAAATGGTAAGAGCTTTCCAAATAGTGTGAATAACCACGTGATGATTTCGTTTAATGCTTTTAAGCTTATTTTATAATCTATTATTTTCTTTTTTTAGAAATCTACTACCATTCTGTTTCTCCTGTGCTGCGTGATGGCTACAGTGAGAGGAGAGGTTGAAGAAACCAAAGATTTGGGTTTGCAAGACCCCGAGGACTTGGAGCGACGGCATCGTAGGCGCAAGAAGCCACAGAACACCGGCCCCTGTGGAAGCGGATATGGCAGGACTTTTGGATTACAAGACTACACTTACATATCAGCACCAGTAATGAACTACTTCTTCGGGTGCGGGGTAGCTCCTGTGCCCGTACCTTCCTACCCTCAACTGTCGCCGGGCGCGCCGTATCCTGTACAGATCGGAGTGAGCCAGTCGCAGCACCACGGGGGGCACCACGGTGGTCTCCACGGAGGACACCACGGGGCTCATCAAGGAAACTACGGGGGCCTTAATCAAGGAACACAATTCGTCGGAGGCTATCCCTCCGGTTACGGCCAAAGCCAACCATTTTACGGCCAAGGAGGATTTCAACAACCGAGTCGACCACTCCAGGGTGTTGTGTCGGCGGCGGCCTCGGGCTTAGGCACCGTCCTGGCCGACTATATAAGTCGCCCCAGAAAAACACAAAAACAGTTAAACAGGCAAATAAACCAACTACTCAAACCAATATATAAACTGTTTTAAGAACCATATACTTGTGTGAGTGATTGTTCTGGCGTCACCGTGAAGTGTTTTTATAAATACGGCAATGACTACATAGGTTGAGTTTGAATGTTGTATAGAATTGTAACCACCTTTTAAGAATGAGTACCTGAGAGTAAGTACAACTGCACTCATAACTATTATTGATGCACGCACCGGTTTATAGGACATATTTTACAAGTGCCTACCTAACAATAATAAAAAATCTTATCTTAACCTACATTCCATAAATTCTTTTCTCGAGAAGTGAATGTTTTACGAGTTTAATATTTAATTTTACTCGTGCTCGCAATGTAGTTACTCGTAGTGTTTGACGATGCATTTACATAATTAGTATTATTTTTAAATCAAATCAAATCAAAATATTCTTTATTCAAGTAGGCCTAGTTACAAGCACTTTCGAAATGTCAGTTACATGAGAGTGAATGTTTGCTGGGAGAAATACTATTTAGGCTTCCGTACCCAACGGGTAAAACGGGACCCTATTACTATGATTCCGCTGTCCGTCTGTCTGTCCGTCTGTCACACTTGAAACTATAACTATGTCAGTAACAATATAAAATGATTGAACACCGCGTACATTTTGCTTAGGAGTATAGGGCTATGCTAACATTGGATTTTCATAGTAACGGCCGTTTGTAGCGTATATTTTGTACGGAACCCTCGGTGCGCGAGTCCGTCTCGCACTTGGCCGATCTTTTTACTTTACACCTAAATGTAATTACTAGTACCTAAGCCATACTTTACAAACTGTTAGTATTTTATTTTTAAATAAACATTTAAAACAATTGACGGTGTATGTATTTTTATCACACTTGAAATTGTGTCAAGACATATCCGCGAAGTTCGTAGTTCATGTTACTATGTAAATACCACCACTTCCTATCACGATCAATAGTTAACCGAAATGTATGTATACTACACACGTCACGATATACTTGTGGACAACCATTTGCAAGCCAGGTCCACATTGTGCTTTTCTATATCAAGGGCATATGTTATGTTGTAATGCTGTTGACGCACACTCTACTTCTGAGTCGAGTGGAAGCGTTTTCAAACAGGCTACTTAAACTATAGATAAACGAACTCTTAAAGCAACTTCAGCGAGGTCGTTATCGAACACCCAACTCGTCATAACGCCGCTACTAAACGACCTTATAAGTATCTTAATAAATAAAAAAACTAACACTTTTCAGATATGCCTATGATGATACAGATAGACAAATTTAACATTTACCACATTATACATTGTGGTTTCAAATGCTTAGCGAATGTTTCAATCAAAGTGTGTCTACCTCAGGAATTATTGGTATCTTTTAATTTAAATTTTTGCTCACCACCGTCATACAATTAATGTTATTTTGGAGTCGGTGCCATCGTGTCACAACTTACTAAAATCGTCAATTTTCAATATTTTACACATTCTTTATATGGCACCGACGCCAAAATAAGATTAATTGTATATACTGTATAGATTGAGTATACAAACGGTTACTTGTAAGCAATTTGAAGAAACTGAATTATGGCGTTATTTTTTACTTTTTATTTTTTTTTGGAGTCGGTTTTATTTTTTTGTTTAAAAGTTTATTTATTTTACACTTTTTAGTTAACCGTTACTTAAAAGTGTATCTCGTGACGATTCGACCACCCCAAACACGGCTAGGATACATTATTTTATTACATAGATCTGGTGCCTACCTTCCGGCTCCATCATCAAATCAATTCGATGGTACCATTCTCATCAGGAACATTTAAATTTGTGACTATGAAGTTGCTTAGCTAAATTAATCAAGATATTTTGTCGCCACCCGTAAATCATTTATCATTGAGGAATTCCGATGGCATTCTGTGGTCTTCTGCATCAGTTCCACTTCACCAATTTACACTTTCTGAATGCAAATGCTTATTATGTTTCTTATAATACCAAAATCGCTATATGTATGCCTACAATATTTGAGGAGTTCCTTCAATTCCTCATCGATTCCATCATCAGATCTTCACCGAAATTAAATGGGACCAACTAGAAAGTACCTTCCATAAAACCAAAAAAAAAAAATTGAAATCGGTCAAATAGTCTTTGAGTAATCGGTGAACATCCATAGAAAAAAAAAAATCATTCCGTCGAATTGAGAACCTCCTCCTTTTTTTGGAAGTCGGTTAATTAAAGGGAAACTCTTGATAAGACTAGACTGGCTTTTATACTTATACTTACAAGTTTACAAGAAGAAATAGTCAAACAATTAACTTTATTCTATTCGAAAATTACACAAATTAAATAAACAAATTCTACAAAAAGAAGTGAAATCCCACAAAAAACATTCTGTAAAAAACGAGGATAATTATCCGAAATGTCATTGCTAATTCGGAATTTTGATATTTGGAAATATAAAGTTCGTGATTTTTATAATCAAAATTTTGACATTCGGTTATATAAAGTTCGTGGTTTTAAATAACTGTAATAAAAACCAAAAACTGTAGGTTAGGAGCGTCAAAATGCTTGCTTGCATGTACCTACACAATTGACAAAATGGAACATGGATCAAAAACTGAAAACTGTACGTTAGATTATTCTGATGTTGACTCTGATTCTGACTTTTCTTTAGTCTGATTTATTATTGGTCTGTGTAAATAATTCGGAATTTTTAAATTCGACAATTTATTATTCGGAATTCGTACTTTTGATGTTTCCGATTATTGTTCATTCGGACTTCGGTAACGTTTACATATACGAGTTTCAAAATTAGGAATTTTGAAATTCGTAAATGTAAACGTTAGACATTTTTTAAATTCGGGTTTAAAAAAAAACGGATTTATAATAAATCGGAATTGTTATATTCGGAATTTTGATCCATACGGAATTATAAGAATCGGTGTTATAAAATTCGTGATTCTGAATATCTGAATTAAATTTTTCGTATTTATGTAGTAGTTATACCCGTCGAAAATACTATTGATTCGGTATTATTACTAAGTAACGTTGAACGAATGAATTGAATGAAATCGTAATGCACCCAAGTAAGATAGACAATTTGTCCCATGCTTGAGCAATGGTGCTGCGTATTTTTTAAATTTATTCGAGTAATACATCAATTGTGAAGTAAGTATTGAATTCACTTGACAGTGACAATGACAATACTAATCTACATCTAACAGTTTACTCAGCCAAAATTGGCGGTGTAAGATTATTCTCTAGTTTAGACATTTTATCTTTAGGTTAATTATTGGTGAAACGTAAAATGAGTTTACTCACGAGTAATTAATGATTTATTATTGGAATAAGGCTTATACTACGTCGGTGAAATTGACCCTAAGATATATAGCGTTCAATGAATTACTTGCGAATGGTAAATCAGCCTCGCAGAATTTTGGCTTAGGGTGTAACCCTGAGTGACCCTGGGTTGGCTAAACCTTATCGTAAATCTAAATATGTTTCTGTAAAAAAACATTATTGTGATAAGTACAGCTTATCACAATAATTATTTTTATTTTTTTCTTTGAACATCTATTAATTACTACTCACCGAGACGATTCTAAAGAGCCCAAACTCGGTAGGATTCTGTCATTTCATTACAGTGTTCCTATGTCCACCATCCGGGTCCATCGTCGGATCAGTTCGGTATCATAATATTGCGTTATCACCGAATTTACATAAGGATGCCAAAATTTTAGCTCCATCGAAGTGGGTCATATTTAACTTGCGAGATTTGATTACAGACACCGGGACAGGTAAAACTAAATAAAACCTTGTAAAAAACTATCGACGTAAATATATCACTTTTGTCTTTTGTGCCCTGTGAACACAATCAGTGCCATTAACCCACCTAACTATACTTAGTCCAGGCACCCATCCATGGTCCAGAAACAAAATAACATATCGCGCCTAGGCGAATACAGATTCAATTTGGACCATAGGTCTGTGAGTTTTACGAAAATAAAAAAAGAAAACATATAAATAACTGCCACTAATATTACTATTACTCAGCGCCAGCCCTAGTCCTTGATCGGGATAGTCTTTCAGCGTCTTCTGGTGAGCCCCTCAAATGATCTCTAGTTGTTTTCGTCTTAGGCATCACTTGGCCACCTGGCCAAGTGCCTGGAGCGGCGGTTCGCGCTATCCTAAAGCCGGCGCTGCCTGTTTAGGGCAATTAACTTAGATGGATTCGTAGAATTATTATTCAAATCATAGATATATACTCGCTTTCATTTATGTACTATATATTGTCACGCCATCCTTATCTAATTAATTAGATCATGAAATTAATAGTCTTGATTTGGTGACTTACAGGATGCCGTCTGATGGGTACGGTGTCTTTCAATCGAGGGAAGCCATCATTCCTCTCGAAAAATCTCAATTGGAACTTGAAAATGCGGAACCACAGCACCACGTCACCCACCCAACGTCGTAAGTTTCCGAGATTATAATATCCTTTAACCATCACATAAATCAAATATGATTTATGTAACACACGTTCTATCATCGCACGGCAAGCCATTGTTTGTGTTACATTGTACTAAGTGGAATGACATACACATGTAGTCTAGTTGTATGATTTGGATGAAAATTGTGTTGGTCTGGTTATTCAAGTCAATCATTAATACTTTATGTATCGCGTGCATATCGGTGAAAAATATTTGATACTTACCTAAATAGGCAAGGAGCGTGAAACATTCCTCATGAGATGTGATCGAGCGATAACCGTGTAAACACACACAACCAACACACTGGCTCCGAGTCGAGTCCTATCGAATACCAATAATTCTACTATTACTTACATATTTATTACTTATACTATTTATTTACTGTACGGAACTGCACCGACGCCGAATTATCCACGTGCACATCGTGATTCAGTGAATGTTATGATTGAGTTGAATGTACTCGTCGCTGTAATATAGATTCGGTTAGACTCGACTGGGCGAGTTTGATATACGCCAACGTTTACCAGCCCACCTCAATCGGTTCGAATCAGATTTAAGCAGCGTTTTAACGTTACAAATTACCTCGAGACCGCTACACTAATTCTGATATTTTGAAAATACTTATTATGATGATGTCATCTGATTGAAATAATTAATTGGCAAAAACTTGGATGCGTATCGGGCATCCGGCGTGCGTAAGAGCTCATATAAAATGTTAGTGTAACTCATGACTGAAAATAAATTGATGGTACACTGAAGTATACAGAGCTGTAGCTACTTTTTCACCTCATTGCATTAAAATTAGATTCAAAACTGGTATACATATCCTTGAAGTTGATTGTGCTATATAGTGCGGTTGATATGATAAATAAATAATACCTTGCATTTTTGTCAAAGAAATCGAAAAGGTACTTTCCAGTATATTCAATAGGAATTCACGTTGCCTAACTGATATTTCTGAAAATACACGGAACACATCAAGGTATGCATTTTTGAGTTATTGGCGATTTTAAAGAGACAAAAAAAAACTAAAACTAATGGTCAGTTAATCGCATGTCAGGGAAAAATCCTATTAGCGGGCGATAGTGCCCGACCGCCGTGCCACCAATGCCAGTAAAGAAAACTGTAATGGCAAAAATGGAATGCGTAGGTATATGGACACGATGCTGCACATCTTCCGTGGCAACATCGGGTCAGGGCTGCTGGCCATGGGCGACGCATTCAAGAACGGCGGGCTCGTGTTCGCCACCATCATGACGGTCGTGCTGGGTGTCATCTGCGTGCACGCGCAACACCTGCTGGTAAGTAAGATTTTGACATCAATATACTACATAACAAAATGGTGTTTCTTGTCCGGTTCTTACGACCGGTTAGGCTCAGCGGGGACTATCGTTGCCTGCGAAGCTATAGGTCCTGGGTTCAAATCCCGGTAAGGGCAAATATTTGTGTGATGCTCCTGAGCCTTGAATGATTTCTATATATTTAAGTAAATATATATATTAAATATATAGTCGTCTAGTACCCATAACACAAGCCTTACTGTGCTTGCCATGGGACTAGTTCGATTTGTGTTAAATTGTCCTATAATATATTTTAGGTATATTTTGTATATGTTACCACAAGTTCTTATAATAGCCAGATAAACAGTAAAAATTTAAATATTTGTCGAATCTCGCATAAAGACTATTACTATCAGAAAACATTGTTTGTTGGACAACACTCGTAGTTTGACAAAACTTATTGTCCTGGTCGGGTGATCACTGCCAAATTAAAGGTTAAAATAAAAAAATGAATAAACAAAAGAACCGACTTCAAAATATACTAAAAAGCCAAATATAATCTTTTATATACGGTACGGTTAGGGCTTCAATTCCGTAATTACGGAATTTCGTAATTACGGTCAATTTTTGGCCTTTTTATAATAACGTTATTCAAATGTTGTAATTACGTAATTTTAACAGACTTCAAAAAGTAGGAGATTATATGTATTTTCCACTGTGTGTTCACCGATTACTCTGTCAATTGTAGACCGATTATCAAAATTTTGTCTAAGTGTATACTCATGAAGTGGTTTCGTTGTTACCAAGTCAGGATCTAATGATGGGATCCCAGGGAGATTGAGGGTAACCCTTTTTATAGATATCTGTCGGTTTCGGTATTTTGAAAAACAAGTCAAGCAGTTGCATTAAAAAAAGTACAAATTGGTGAAGTGGAACTCATGGAGAAGACCACAGAAGGCCACTGGCACCCCTCAATTTGATCTACGGTACAGGTGGCGTCAAGATACTTATCTCAATTAAGTTAGCCAAGGGACTTCATAGTCACGATTTCAAATGCTCCTGATGAGAATGGTACTGAAGGTGAAGTCGGAACGTAGGCACCGGATCTCCGTAATAAACGAATATACCCTAGCCGTGTTTGGGCTTGTCGAAATCGTCACGAGAAGAAAGTTTACGGGACGATTCACTAAAAAGTGAGAAATTGATAAATACATTAAAACAAACATAAAAACAGGACCCCAGGAAGTAAAAGAAAAATTTAGTTTTAATTGACCTTTTTTTCAACTAAATTTAGACAATATAGGTATACAATTAATGTTATTTTGGAGTCGATGCCACTAGTGTAACAATTTTTAACTTAGTAAATTTCTTTGGGTGGCGGCGATTCCAAAATAACATAATATTGTACAGATTGAGTTGAAAAAAGTTAACTGAAACTAAATCCAAGGAACTAAATTACTTATTTTTTTTTACTTGTAGTATTTTTTTTGAGTCAGTTTTTAAGTTTTAATTTAAAAATATATTTATGCACTGTATATTTATAAATTATATGTGCATTAAAAATATACGTAACAACCATGCAATATATTGTATTGAAGATGTTGTAATATAACATTATTCGACAAAAGCAGGCAACAATGACTGCTTTTACTGATCGATTGCTAACTCCCTGTTTTATTACAGACTAGCTTCTGCCCACGACTTCGTCCGCCTTAAATTCGTTTATCGCGGATAAGGGTACTTTTCCGGGATAAAAAGTAGCTTATGTCCTTCTCCGGGACTCAAACTATCTCCATACCAAATTTCATCCAAATCGGTTCAGCGGTTTAAGCGTGAAGAGGTAACAGGCAGACAGACAGACAGACAGACAGACACACTTTCGCATTTATAATATTAGTATGGATATTAGTATGGATTTGAGTAGTTCACATTACAAATATCAAACGAAAATAAGGCGTTTTCATCAAATAATATAAATCAATACAATGTTATCGGTAAACTTCAGGGAATCCCCTGGGAAGACTCTGTGTGCCTATACTTATGTAGTACTATAGTTCGTAATTTAAGGCATTTTTATTAATTGTTCCAGTGTTTTGATGCACTTTTACCCCCGATTTATTATATTGTTTTAGTTGGTTCTGTGAATTCTGTCGTATCGTATATTGTAATCAAATCTAGTCTCATCAGTCTATTTAACATTTTTATCCCCCTTTCCTGACTAGAAATTATCTGGAAACATGAAAATTCGGTAATAATGCAATAATATAGTGCCGTAGGCAAAACAATATTTTTTACAAAGACTTTAAATAAATCCTAGATCAATTACGTAATTACGTAATTTAGCTAACCAAGTCCGGTACTGGTTACGTGATTGAGATATCTGTAATTTTGGAAGCCCTAGGTACGGATCACATTTGAATCATCTTTTGAAGTCGGTGCCATTCAGTTATTACTATTAACACAGATGGCACGCAAGAACCGCGGCGGCGAGCCTTTAGTTAATACCTACCTATATATTTAGTTATAGTCATTCGTATTTTTGTTGAATACAAAATTTTGTTTTAGGTTTGGCACCGACTTCAAAAGGTGATTCAAATGTGATCCGTATACCGTACATAAAAGATTATTTTTGGCTTTTTAGTATATTTTGAAGTCGGTTCTTTTTTATTTATTTTCTTTATTTTTTGCATTTTAGTGATATAAAGTATTTTTTATAGCCCAGAATGGGAAGATTGAGGAAGATCTGATTGTAAATAAAAATCTAAATTATAAGAATTGGCTAGGTCGAAATGGTCCAGCGGGCCTATGATGGTCGCGTTTATCACGCGATAAATGATATGATAACGCGCCTGTCACTCTCGCACTCATATGCGTGTCAGAAGGTGACGGCAGCTATGTCATTTATTTATCGCGTGACAAACGCAACCATCATAGGCCCGCAGTTGCTTGCTGGTTAAAAAAGAATACGACTAACAGTCTCAACTTACCCATAAAATTTAAAGAATTATCTCGCAACTATTGACCGTTAATAAGGACTTGTACTTTCCATCGTCAGCTCAGCATCATTAAATGATGACAAGCAGACGAAAATAACTGAATAACTTTAGAAAAATATATACAAAACATTGTTAGGGCCTATAATATTTTAGGGTTTCTCTCGATTTCCCTGGGGTCCCATCATCAGATCCTGACTTGGTGATAAGGAGACTACCTCAGAGACACACTATAAAGAATATGACTAACAGTCTTAACGTACGTACCTATAATACATGTATTTTTAAGAATTATCCTGTAACTCTTAACCGTTAAGGAGTTCTCTGGTTCTCCACTATCAGCTCGACTATGCTACCGTGATCTTAACTAACTTCTGCCTCTAAGCAAAATAAGATAAAGTATTATATTACTATTAGTGAATTAAATAACACTGGTTGAGCCCTTATTAGTGACTGATGGCTTGTGTCTTCATCATCAGTTTATCTTCACCAAATGATGATTTTCGAGTGTAAATGCTTGTTCTTCTTTAATAAACACCGAAATCGCCATAGGCGTGCCCATAATATTTGAGGAATTCCTTCGATTCCACAACGATCTCATCATCAGATCATCACCAAAATTTTATGGGACCAACTTGGAGATTCGTACTCTTAACCGAAAAAATAATTTTCCAAATCGACTCGCGATCCGCGCATTAAATAACACTGGTAGAGCACTCAGTAGTAACTGATGGCTGGTGTCTTCATCATTGGTTTCTCTCCACTAAATGGTGATTTTCAAATGTAAATGCTTAAACTACTGTAATAAATACCGAAATCACCATAGATGTGCTCATAAAAATCGAGGAATTCCTTCGATTCCTCATAGATCCCGGCATTAGATCTTCACCAACATTTTATGGGACCAATTTGGGTATACCTACTCTCTAACAAAAAAATAATTTTCCAAATCGTCATGTAAATGACGGAGTTCTGAGGTAACAAACATAAAAAAAAAGTAACCGAATTGTGAAACTCCTCCTTTTTTGAAGTCGGTTAATAACTAAAATTGGTGACCGAACCAATATCCTCGTGTTTTTTTTTACATTCCAAGATTTCACAGATAATGTTTAACGATGTCGATGTCCGTCTCATAGGTGCGATAATATTGATTATCGCATGTGTGCAGATGAAGAGTAAAATTATCTTTTATAAATATTCAAAACTACCTATGTTCTCTATTATTTTTAGGATGCCGTAGGTACACAAAAACTGAACCCTTATTGGCCGGGTGCAGGGGTCGTGTGCGGAAAGCGAAAACGATCGCAGCGCTTGATGTGGCCAAAAGTGGTAACTTTCCCGGCTCTGCTTCTGTCAAACGTCATACTTTTCTCATCATTCTTACGTTTTCTGCTATAAAATAATAAACTGAAATAAAATGGGTCACGATAGCTGTTGTGTGGTAAAGTGCAATAATACAGGACGAAACAGTAATTGCAAATTTTATCGCTTTCTTACACCGAGTTAGAAACAAGACCAGAAAATGAAATGGATAGTTGCTGTTAGAAGAATAAAGTAAGTGTATTAAACTGAAACCTTGGTTAAATATTTTTATCTATTTAGTGCAATAATAATATTATAATAGAATAATAATAATAATATAACTTTATTCAACAACAAACAACTACAAATTAACATGACATGTCTTACTTAATGTGTTTATACACTTATAGTAGAAATGTGTAGATAGCTTTATAAATTTAAATATTATCTTTATTAGTAACCTAACAACTAATAGTAGTAGTGCTAGCTGTAACTTGTACTACAGCTAGCACTACTACTTTTAGTTGTTAGGTTACTAATTATAAGATTATAATGATGTCCTTTACTGCCCGTACTAGTTAAAACTGTATCACGGTAGAGTAAGATTCGTCATCCATTGTCTAAAAAATGTAGCATTTATTTTATGAGTAAAACACAGTACCAGTAATGAGTGTTAGAATAGAACCAAAGTATAATATGTAACAAACGTAATAAGAAGTAACTTAAAAATAACTTAAAATAATTGAGGGTGAAACGACACAGTAATCAGGTTCATCGTATGCAGTTAAGTTATGCTTGCACCTGGTGTCCTTAACGGAGTATGGGAACGAGGTGAATAATTATAATGTTTCGAAATATAAAACGTAGAATAAGTTATAATTTGTAAATGTTTATTGTTTTAGTACTGATGGATCTAAGTAACAGCTTCCCTTTACTCTCGGTTTGAGGCTTAAACCTTATGTTGTAACCGATGCCTTGGAAACCAGTTTTGATAATAGTAGTCATTTTCAAGTATCTGGAATAAAACATTATTTTTATCCTTTTATTTGTAAGGAAACAACACAGAAGTAAATTGACATAATAATACTAAACACACGTATAATAGTTACTTTCTTCAATAAAGCTAAAAACCCTTTAATGTTTCACATTAAAAACAAACAGATATTGCACTGTTAAGTGCTCTACCATCAATATTTTCAATTATTTAGCTATATTTTGTTGCGTCCATTATTTAACACTTTAGACAAAATCAGTAAAGTTGCGAACACTAGGCGGCGCTGAAGTCGTGCACCCGGCCAATGGGATCACTCCATCTGTCTGCCCGTCTGCCAAAACCCTTTTCTCAGGAACGCGTGATTGTATCAAGCTGAATTAATGCAAATACTCAAGCCTGAAATCTCTTGAAACTGTGATATAGACAAACTTAATATTTTCTTCTGTTTCCGCGATTATTACTCATTGAAATAAAACAATTTAACCGATTATATCCAGTGAACGAAAAAAACATAGAACGCGAGCTTCATACAAAATTGCAGTACAAAACGGGGTAAATATTTTAAATCCGCATGCGCGTTGTGTGACCAATAAGAGTTGGCCAAAATATCAGTCTACTTTCTATTACCCAAAAATAATAATTGTGATTGGCCAATTTCATAATAACTGGCTGTGATTGGCTTCTAGCGCTGACGTTTTATAGTATCAACATGACGGCGACTATGAAAACGCATACCTAGTAGATGGTCACATGCAATAAAGAGTAATTTTGTAGGCAGAATTGTCGTATTATTTAAATTGAATTTTCAGTTTTATTTTACTTTTAAATAATCATAGAATAACCTTACGCAAATCAAACTAGTCTCCAATTAAGTAATCCTACTGAAATTGAGTTCTTTAGTGTATGATAACTTTTAAATCAAATTGCACCTTTTTCGAACACTGTATATAAAATAGTTATGTGCATGAAAACATGTATCTCAACACATAATATATCAAATTATCTTCAATAGGTATCATAATACCTTTTCATTTACATATTAACATTTTGATGGTGTAAGGTGGCATAACACCATCCCTATACGAAATCTCTTCCGACTAAAAAATAAATAATTATGTTTACGGTATTTTTTACATGTGAAAAGTGATTCCAACTTTATTATTATATTTTCTAGAATGATTAATACACTATTTTACGGATGAATAAGCCGTATTTTTATATCGCGTATATTATCTCATTTTAGTTCCCGACGTTTCGGAAGCTTTTCAGCTTTCCACCCGTGACCATGGAAAGCTGAAAAGCTTCCGAAACGTCAACCGTCTTTTGTATTTTGTTCTTTTTCTATTGATGGCCAGTGCGTGATTTAGAACGAAATTTATTTAGAAAGTTAATTAATTTTGGTCTTGCCACATTTAGATTTCAATTTTTTGATTGAAGTTTTATGAATAATAAAATGAAATTTTCAGGGTAGCTACCTGATACGCGATATATTCAGTTAAATTGTTTTATTTAAATAAACAAACTTCTAAAACAGCGCTATCAAAAGAAATGGAATTAAGGTATTCTTACAGTTTTTCTAGAAGCTCGAAATTTGGTACGAAAGTAGCTCTCATAGACCAATGAGATAAATCTGATAATATTAAATTGTTATATCTGTCTGTTAATGTCAGTAACCAATATAAAATGACCCCATAAGGCGTACATTTAGCTTAGGAGCAGGGCTTGCTAACACTGGATTTTCACAGATACGGCCCACAGTCTTTTGAAACACCCAAAAAGAGAAGCGGTCTTTTTATTCCACATTATGACAGTTTATGTGGATTTAAACACTAGACTGAAACTCCGCGTCGCTAGTGCACATAGATTTTAATATAATAATCATCTAAGTTAGCGAAATTGCGATACCGGAAAATGAAAAAACACGAATAATACATTATAAAACTATATTATTTTTAGTTTTAATTATACTTAGACCCTTGTACAATACACAATTTTGCTGAGTTTCAGCTCTGTACACTCAACAGTAATTGATAAAAAAATATATCCTTTATTTTTTTCTCAACTATTACAGCGTATTGGGGTCCAACTTTTACACCAAAATATAGCTAATAATAACGCCTATGTACCATATTTTTTTCATATCCCAATGCCTTGTTATGCAGAAGTTATTTGTGTTTATATAACTTTGCTCCATTTCCGGCACAAGGGTTGTCACTGGGCTTTTAGAAATGTTTGCCGATTCCAAATACCGTCTTATTCAAAAGTGCCACTCGGAATGCTCTCCGAACAAGCTGCGGAGTCCCGAAACAAATATTGGAGGTATGACCGAGAGCATCACATCCGCAAACTAAGCCTTGTTAATACTATGACCGACCTGTTTCATAGAGCTATAGAAACGTCGTACCCTGTACGGCATAAGGATGGAAGAGAGGAGAAAGAAATGCCAAAAAGTACCTTTGACTTCAGCAGCTGTCGCCCTGTTAAAAAAACCGTCAGAAAATTATTTAATGGTCTTTGACCACACATACTGTGATGAGTTAGTTTTAAACACAGAAACTGATGAGGCATCGTTTGACTGAACTCTGATGACATATAATGGCTAAAATGGCTTGCACTTGCGTAAAGTTCACCCGCGACCAGTGAACTCATATAAACATAGAACGCCCATAACAGCTCAAAAATTACCCCACATGTATTGTACCAAAAACGAATCGATTGTACCTAGGCAAAATTGACAGTTTTAGTACTTTGACGGCTTTTGATGGCATAACATGTCAGATTGTAGAAAATGAATATATCTGCATTTTAATTTAAATGCCTTCATGTGCAGTTCGATACCATTTCAATGGTATCGAAATCACTCAAGCAATAATAATGAAAAACGCGGCATCCTTTAGTTTGTGTAAGTAACGTTCTTTGCATCCATACTAATATTATAAATGCGAAAGTGTGTCTGTCTGTCTGTTACCTCTTCACGCTTAAACCGCTGAACCGATTTGGATGAAATTTGGTATGGAGATAGTTTGAGTCCCGGGAAAACTTTTCCGGGATAAAAAGTAGCTTATGTCTATAAGCTACTTTTTATCCCGGAAAAGTACCCTTATCCGCGATAAACGAATTTAAGGCGGACGAAGTCACGGGCAGAAGCTAACATAAAATATTTTTAGAAGACATTTGTATGGGGACGTATTATGCAATACCTTTTAAGTTAAGGTATTTATATTTTACGTACAGGTATTAAGATTTACACCTATATAATCCGCTAAAATTTAAGAATGTTATAAGAATATATGTATCTTTAGTTCTTTACTTAAGGAATAGTGTCGCTTTTATTTTCCGAGTTATGGGCAGTTCGATGAAAGTGGTGGAAATGGAATAACATTGGAAGAGAAAAACTACTTTTTTTACTTATTTTTTTCTTTGGTAAGTCAATTATATATGTCGTGATAAAGGATAAGTAGTTTAAAATGATAGCGCTTATAATTCATGTCTTTAAACCAAGAATACAATTTAAAGACAAACAATACAATACAATGGTGTTCGTATTTGTACGAATGGCTCAAGCCATCATTGCATAGGCATTTGTCGATATTGGAAATTACTCATTTTAACGTAATGCGGATACAGAAGTAGTACATACCTAATTGTTTTCCATCGTATTTTCACGGAAGCGCACTAACATGTCTTGCTATTTCAGTCGGTCACAGTACAAAAAGTACTGAGGTTGACTGAAGTAGCATGACAAATACGAACGTTTCCGGGATGATACGATGGAAAATAATTATGCACTATTATTGTTATGTACTTACCTACTTATAATTCATATAAGTATCTAAAACCAAAATTTACTTTGATTTGAGATTTTGCGACCATTAAATTACATTCAACAGTGATTATCAAAGAATTAGTACCTCGTTTTCTCATTTAGTAGTAAATCACATTTTTTTAAAACGTTTTTAATTTAATTAATAATTAAGAGCAAAACAATATATTATGTAAATTAGTCCCCTTTCGGTTACACCATCCATACTAAATTTAACAACAACCGGCTTACTTGCGCCGCGCATCTCCGCGCATATACTTTGACAATTGAAAGTTTATTTCAGCCAGATTTCAGCCAGTGAAAACTTTAACTAACCAATCACAGCTACTGTTAAAAGGAGGGAGGATTTCGTATAGGCTTTTATATTTAAAACTGTTGGTAGGACAAACTATTGGGGAGGAGACAAATGTCAGTCAAATATTAGGACCGTTTTTTGAAGCCTATTTTGTACTGAGGGCGATGTCTATATATTCTACGGTCACTGCCCGCGACACTGTTATTGACACTGATGATGATGGTGATGACTCATTATCTCACCCAATAATCCTGCTGCCACAGTTTTGCCTGAAGTATATTAGATGAAATTTCTGGTATATGAGGCATTCCATGCCATTTCTTAGTGTTCAGTTCATTCCCCATGAGTTTCGAACCCTCGTAAATTGTTCATACCGTATCAGTCGTATATTATTTTAAACTTTTCGGTTATTTATTATGTTCGGTTATGAAAGTATTGAAAAAAATTCGTTGTGAATAAGTGCACCACCAAAAGAGCGTATCTTCATTGCACTTGCGTTATTTTGTTGATGAGCGAATTTTAAGAATACTAACTCTAAAACGATATATAATACCTACTGATCAGATCGTGTTGAAAATAATTTTAAATAACCTTTTTTAATATTTAAAAGTTTAAAGGAAAAAAGAGAGGGGACACAATATATTAGATTGTCTAGTTTCTAAATTATTCCTTCCGAAAATATTCACTGAATAAAAAAAGCTTGGTAACCTTAGTGTTTATATTTGGTTTATATACGCCACAGTCGCCACATGTTGATGTTTGCAAAAAAAAATCAACTACCTACTGTTACATGTATGGAGTGACGCCTCCAGAAAGATTTATTTTGTTATGTAACTACCAAACTAAGTAGCGACTTATGCAAGGCCCCTGTACTCCAAATTTCAATCTTGTAATTTTTGAGTAGAATGTCTATGAAATACGGACGGACGAACATGATTAAAACTATAAGAGTTCCCTTTTTGCAATTTTGGCTACGGAACCCTAAAAATAATAATCGGAATTCTTCATTCTAGCTCAACTGCTCGGAGGAGATGCATCGCCAAACGAAACGGGACAAAGCGCCAAATTTCGCGGAAACAGTGTCACTGGTGTTCGAGACTGGGCCGCCGAGACTCCGGCCCCTAGCGGGCACCATGAAAGTTCTGGTCGACATCTTCCTGTGCATCACGCAGCTAGGCTTTTGCTGCGTCTACATAGTCTTCATCGCCAACAATGTTAAAATGGTAATTAATCAACGTATAGGTACTTAGTAGAGGCCACGCGCGTCGCAGTGACGTCAAAACAAAGGCAAAACAAGCACTTCGAATTAGCGCCCGTACCCAGAGTCAACGCCGTGTTTAAAATGTTTATAAGTACTTATTATTTAGGTATTGGCCGGGTGCAGGGGTCGTGTACGGAAAGCGAAAACGATCGCAGCACTTGATGTGGCCAAAAGTGGTACCTAACTTTCCCGGCTCTGCTTCTGTCAAACGTCATACTTTTCTCATCATTCTTACGTTTTCTGCTATTGTTCATAGTTCATTTATTTTCTCATGTAGGTATACAAAGATACACTTATGTTCGTCAATATATACATTAAATATGATCGTGAGAACTGATTATTATTATTCATTAGGTGTCATTGTAACATCACATATACATTGGTTCCAAACATCTTTATCTGTTGTATAATCTGACACTCTATAGTACGAATTCCGAGTTAATATAAGTTTAACAACTTTCTTGAACTTATGGTCTGGAAGGTTCGTTATAGTATTAGGTATTTTATTATAAAAATGTATTGATTGCCCAATAAATGATTCCTAAATTTTGCAAGTCGAATTCGACGTACGGCTAGCTTATCTTTGTTTCTTGTACTGAACTTATGCAGGTCAAAATTTTTTGGCAAGTTTTGATATTTTTTCTTTCGTACATGATTGCCTCGTAAATAAACAATGATGGCAGTGTAATTATGTTGACTTCTCTTAACAAATCCCTTAAAGAAGTTTGTGGTTTTAAATTGTAGATCGCGCGCACTGCTCGTTTTTGAAGAACAAATATTTTGTGTACATTAGCGGATCTTCCCCACAATAAGACATCAGACTATGGAAATACCTATAATAGACCAATTTGGCTGTATCTATGTCAGTAATTTGTCTTATTTTCCAGCATAGACAGCTGAGCATAACCCAAGGAAGTGAGGTGAGACTCCCACTGCAATTTAGAATCAACAGTTAAACCGAGTGGTCTGAAAAATCGAGAACGTCTTCCCCCAGAATCAATTTTAGTCTAGGATTTTTGTTCGGGGAACAAGTAGAGAAACGGATACATTTGGATTTTTTGGGATTCAAAAGCAAATTGTTGACTGAAAACCAATGCAAAGTTTTTTGCAAAACAGAATTAATAGTGGTTTCAGCATTAGGATCATTTCTTTGCACTTTAAACAAAAGAGACGTATCATCCGCGAATAAAACCGTATTTGTCAAACCTTCCAGCTCATAAGGCAAATCATTAATGTAGGTTAAAAATAAGAATGGACCCAATATAGACCCTTGAGGGACTCCCATTTCGATCGCTAATTCCTCTGACTTACAACCGTCAACATCGACACATTGAGTTCTATTGCTTAGATATGAGCTAAGTAAACCCAAAGCCTTTCCCTTAATCCCATAATGTTTCAGTTTTGCGAGCATTGTTGAGTGATGCACACAATCAAAGGCTTTGGATAAGTCGCAAAAACACCAATGGCGTCATGAGAATCCTCCAAGGCATTGAAAATGTATTTTATAAGACAAACTGTGGCATCCGTCGTGGAACGGCCTTTAGTGAAACCAAACTGCTGGGTATGAAAGAGATTATTGAAGTTGAAGTGAGACAATAGCTGATTCAAAATAATTTTCTCGAATACCTTACTCAATGCGGGCAAAATTGATATGGGTCGAAAATTAGTACGGTTTTTGGGGTCACCGGATTTTAACAGCGGGATTATTTTACTACATTTCATAAGATCAGGGAATGAACCATTATCAACACATAAATTAAAAATCATACATAAGTCGGGTGCTATAATATCAATAACTGTATCGAGTAATATCACGTATACAAAATAATAAACTGAAATAAAATGGGTCACGATAGCTGTTGTGTGGTAATCAACAATAATACAGGACGAAACAGTAATTGTAAATTTTATCGCTTTCTTACACCGAGTTGGAAACAAGACCAGAAAATGAAATGCATAGACTCTTAGAAGAATAAATTAAGTGTATTAAACTGAAACCTTGGTTAAATATTTTTATCTATTTAGTGCAATAATAATATTATGATAGAATAATTATAATGTTTTGAAAATATAAAACGTAGAATAAGTTATAATTAGTAAATGTTTATTGTTTTAGTACTGATGGATCTAAGTAAGAGCTTCCCTTTACTCTCGGTTTGAGGCTGAAACCTTATGTTGTGACCGATGCCTTGGAAACCAGTTTTGATAATAGTAGTAATTTTCAATTATCTGGAATAAAATATTATTTTTATACTTTAATTTGCAAGGAAACAGCACAGAAGTAAATTGACATAATAATACTAATCACACGTATAATAGTTACTTTCTTCAATAAACCTAAAAACCTAATGTGTTTTTCACATTAAAAACAAACAGATTTTACACTTGTTAGGTGCTCTACAATCAATATTTTCAATTATTTAGCTATATTTTGTTGCGTCCATTATTTAACACTTTTGACAAAGCCATTAAAGTTGCGAACGCAAGGCGGCGCTGACGTCGTGCACCCGGCCAGGTGGTACCTATACTGAGTTTTTACAAACACCATCAAGTAATTACACTTTTTACGTTCACTGTCACTGGCACAAAACACCATATTTGATATTTCGACACCAATAAATTTGACTAACACTAATAACTTTGTCCATAGGTAGGTACATTACATTATTTTGTTAGGTACATAAATTGTTCATATTTAGTCTTTCTGAAGGTTCGCAGCAACGTACTTAAGCTCTTTCTTGGATTATTAAGAGAAAATAGAATAGATTTACGTCTTACTTGTGTACCATTCTTAGCGATGTTTCCTCTTTCTCCCAGGATGCACATCAGGGAGGTTAATTATTCAACATTTTTGATTTTCATTTGACTTTCATTGAATTCTCTATCCCATTTACCCATAATGTCAATGTGCAAAATTTCAGCTTTAATTGAACATTATATGGAGGTTGCACAATTTTATAATAGGTAATACTTGCAACAAAAACGTAAATTCTTAATAATGCTTGAATAAAAATTTCATCGTTTATGAGTTGTTAAGCATAAAATCTACTTGTTATACATAAAAACCTGGCTGATAAGAAATTTGGCTAGAAGTAAACTCTGTTTAGTAATTTTAATCTTAAAAACTAAATAGTTTTAAGCTACCGCTACTTTAGCAAGTTAAAGGTGCGTCCACATTTTTATCATTTGGCCGATCAGATCTTCGTCCCGTGGCATGATTGCGTGGCACGATCACTCGATGATCCGATCGCTCGAAATCCATGTTGATAAGCGTATTACGCACTTAGATCGGACAAGCGTGGCGTGATCGCCGCGCCGACAGTGAGCGTCCAAGCAGCGCGATACGCAGCCATGCCACGCCACAGTGATCGGAAACGAGCAAATGATACAAGTGTGGACGCACCTTAGATGAATATGTTCCATCACTACGAATCCGAGCGTCCTTGAAACAGCCGATGGCAGCGCTCGAACCGCAAATGCTGCGCCTCATTCATGCCCCTTAACTTAACGCGGTGCGTCGTATCAGATTTTTTTAAAGATTAGCTATCTAGTGAGGGTGATCTGTGTGTATAAATAAAAATATACAGGAATGATAGGTGTAGATAGGTTAGGTACCTAGATATAATTACTCGTATTTTCAAAGGTAACTTTTAAAATGATCATCTTCATCATCATCATGGTCGTCGACGTCGTTGTTATTCAGCCCCTACATAAAGGTCATTCTGTCTTATATTATCACGTAATTAGCTAACCTAGCAACATCTTATAGTGAAGTGCTCATATCAATATTAAAAATCTTTTTCACTTCTCCTGATCAAATAGTACGTCATATTAGCTTTGCGAAGCGAGACTAAAATAGTACATTTAGCCCCTAGGGTTTAAAAGAAAACCATATAATCCCATATAAATTTCTATGACACTGTAAAAATAAACTTGCGGCCAGCTACATACTCCTTACGAATAATTAAAAACAAACAAACCAACCTTATCAGATTGGCCAAACTTTCTCAGAGAATTGCTCAAACTGTACTTTTAGTTTTTCATGAAATATACAATTTTAATGTTAAGTCTTTTTTATTTTCTCGCAGTCGACGTGAACAGCAGTGTTTAACACGTGGATAAATGCTATTATGACACTCAGACATATTTGTCCTCGCTCACTTCGTGAGCTCGTCCAAATAATCACTTCGTGTCATAATGGCTTATTTTAGCCCCTTGTCAAACAACCTACTATTATATTTAAATAACTAGATTGACTTGACCATCGTATGAAAACACAATGTTTACTCAATGTCAACGTTTAATCTCACTAGTGATAGATATTATATTAAATTATATTGTCTGGGGGCGCGGCAGTGCCCCTGCCAAGTCGAGGAAAAAAAAGCGGCACGGCCGTACCATCCTTGTCTCGAAGCAGTTCAGGCCATTTTCGACCCCCCTATAACTTCGTTGTGGATAAAACTAGAAGCCTGAATTTTCAGGAACCAAGCAGGTTGTAAAAACATGGAATATTTCAAATTTCATTCAATTTGCAGTAGTATAATAATTATAACTAGTAAAAGTTTCTTAATTTTGTACTAAAGTACTTGTAAAAAAAACCAAGTCTCGCAATTCAGTTCTTCTACCGTATTAAGCTTTATATTTGTAATTTTTTCCTATTTTTTGGACGTACCGTTTAGCAAAAGAGGGGGGGGGGGGACAACTTTTGCTCCTTTCGGAGCCTGCCACACATTAATATTTGCTGAAAACTTACACAAGACACCTGTGCTTCAAAATTTCATCAATATTTATACACCCAGTAGTCTTGAGTAAAATGCCTGTGACATACGAACGGACATGACGAAACTATAAGGGTTCCGTTTTTGCCATTTTGGCTACGGAACCCTAAAAATTTCGGTTTATTTATTCAGTTCCTAATTAAGGGTCCTACTGTCTTAAGTTATTACGTAATTAGTTAACCTACTCGAATACCACTTACTCCCACAACCGGCATTCATATGAATGTGCAAATCTCGGACGTAACTAATAGTCTGAACGCTCGCTCTTTCGGTACTCACTTTATAATATAGTTTAGAAAGTTTTACCGGAGTGTTTTTCATAAAATAACTTTGGCGAATTTATAACCTTGAGTTTGTATTAACGTTACTTATTTCCACGCTTATACTTTGGTATTTTGCTGCTTTAGTTTATTGAATAGCCTCGTGTGATGGCTTATCAATCAACTCGTCATCAAGACTGGCGGTAGTGGCAGTGCAAGAAAAGTCGACTATCGACTTTGTAAAAAACAGTCTCATAACTAGGACGGTACCAGCGGTGCTCAGGCACAGGGTGCAGGCCCTGGAAAGGCGCAGTAATGACCAGACCGGAACCACAAAGAGAATGAATTTCATGGGCGCGGTTATAGGAGCTTGCAAGGGGCGCATAGAATGCTAGTTATGGCACTGGTAAAAATGTACCTAGTTACTCATCACTCAAATTTAAAGCGACAACATAATAAAAGAGTATATACTGCTGATTATATAATATATGACACTGACTTCTTGTGCGTAGAATTTGACAGGTTTCTGTTTGCTTCAATAGAAATACTTAAGTACATGATGTAATTTTATAATTTAAAATAGTGTACATTTTTAACCAATTTCAAAAACGTAGGATGTGCTCAATTTGATGGTATGGTTATTTGTATACATGTCGAATGTGTTCGTCCATATTAACAGACTTCAAAAAAGAAGTTCTCAATTCGGCTGTACTTTCTATGCATACATTACGCTATCCTACTTAGTTAGTCGTCATTGATCCGCTTTCTCACGGTAGTAGGCAATAATTAATTACCTATAAGTCGCAAACAAAATGTGAATAAATTACTGAAGAAAGTTCAAGTTAGAAAAACAACCAGAAGATAACGTCGGTGAAGTTTGAGTGAGATAAGACATCTCCGTAGTTAGAGCCGCTATGTACGTGCGAGTGCGGATATCGAATAGCCCTGGATTTCATGTGTGCAGATTGAAAGGATCGGGAAAGCTCGAATCGGAATTTATTGGAAATTACTCTTGCAATGGGAGTAAATGACACAGTCGCTTTCTATATAAAATCACCTTCCTTTTAGATAGAAAGATAAAAAATATAGGGCCATGATGCACTTATACTGAATGTTTGGAGTTTAAATTGTTCGTTTGCCTGTTTGTGATAAGTTATTGGTTTTATCTATACCACACATTACTTAAAGGTTAAGCAAGATCTTACCAACAGAAACTCTAGATAATATGATCTAATAAGCCTGCTGGATAAAACGCGTGGCGAAATGGGCTGACAACCAGCCAGCGGCGTTCCAGTCGTCTTGAACGAGGAAGCTCGAATATATATATATATATTTTACACGAATTTTACATAAATATTAGGTAAGCATATTTTTTTCTTGTATTCAAGTATGGCGTAGTACCTTCCAGTAAAAAAATGCTTATTTTGGTCCTTATAATTTTACTACTCGTCACTGTGAAAGTGTCTTGCTTCTGCCACCAATACTGCTTATGGCCTAAATATCGGCGTAAACATGACTATCATAAAACTTGACGAAGTTATGGGTGTAACTGATTGTTCTGTGCACGCTTCAATTGTTCGGCCACCGGCGCCGCAGCCGCTGGCCGTCCTCGCCGTCCTACACAAACAATCAAAACAATGTGCTGTAACCGCAACGAACACAAATGTTTACTTCATCCGTGAAAAGTACCTAACTGTCATTAAATTCAAAATTGCAGCCGCATAATGCTAAATAATGTCAATACTCATCAATCGTGTTAGGGCAAAAAACTTGTCAACAGTAGATGTCCAATTTTTTGACGTGCTCCATCGCAGCAGTTTCTATCTAACTAGTTTATTCATCATCTCAGCCGAATGAAATGTAGCCACTACTGGAGAAAGGCCGCTCCCCAAGGATCTCCACGCTGGCCGATCTTGCGCTAACCGCATCCGGCGGCTTCTCACAAGATAGTCGATCCACCTATACTTTGCCGCCAGTCAGTCCTCTACAAGTCAGTTGGTTTCTTCGTTTCTCTCATAAGTTCAATTTGTAGGACAGTTAACACTTGTTTTAGATCTGCGACCAGTACGGTATCAACATAGAGCTGTCAGTGCACATGATCATTGTGGTGGTGCCCGTGCTGTTGTCGTGCATGGTACGCAATCTGAAGTACCTGACGCCGTTCTCGACGGCGGCCAACGTGCTCATGGCGGTAGGCGTGAGTGCGGTGGTGTACGAGGCTGCGCACGATCTGCCCGCCCCCAGCTCGAGGGACTACATCGCCTCGTGGAGCCAGCTGCCCTTGTACTTCGGGACCGCTATATACGCCTTCGAAGGAATTGGTTTGGTAAGTAGAGACGTGCATTGAGCCACACATGTCGACCTAAGTCTTGGTCGAGACAGAGCACTTACTCTGCTTGTAATAAATACAGCTGAGTATACTTAGATGGTTAATTGGAACTACAATTCTTAATCTGATTTGTTGTTGGACTATAAAAAAAAGATTTATTTTATAGTCAAACAGTTATAAACTTTTAACAGATTGTATGGGGATTCTACCGGCGATACACTAGGAAGACTACTCTAAGTTTTCTACCTCGAGGACCCGGTGCTTGTGATTTATGCTGTGAGTTGGGAGGGAAGGACAAAATCTTAAAAATGTTCTGACTTTTTCTGACTTATATTTCTTAAACCAAGGACATTTTGGGTAACATTTTTCATGACAAAGTTATTGAGCATAAAATTTCTTAAAACGTTAGAAAACCAGATTTTAAGGTGCAATAAATCTAACGGAGATACAGCCAATCAAAGTTAGACAAAGTCTCTTAAAATGTAAAAAATAGCTTTACTACTTTTTGGAAAACCTAAGACCCCCTTCACCCTTCCCCAAACGTAAAGATGTCCCATATAAAACGGACATTGTCTCCCCCCCAACCCCCCAAGTTAGCATTGGGTGCTCGGGATAGAAAACTTAGGATGGCCTTCCTCGTGTATCCTCAAATCACCTGCTAAGGTTTTTTTTATTAAATTCGAAATAGCTACCTTCACCTTTTTGTACTGGATTAACAAGTAGGGATTCGATACGAGGCTCGGCTCTTAGAACAACAAGGTTGCATGAATGACTATCGTGGTACATTTTGGATAATTGTTAATTTGACTATAAACGGAATACCTCATGATCTGCAGCAACTCTGACTTAATGAGGAATGGATTCTTGTCAACATTAAAATGTGGCGGCACGGGAAACATCTGTTTATTTCAAGACTTACGGTTAAAAAGATATGTGTTAGAGAGACGGACGAACGGACAGACAGCGTTGCTGTAATCATAATCCGGTTGAGTCTCTTTTGGGTAGGTACGGAACCCTAATAGTGTGGGTGTGTGTGCGGTTATTGTTTTTGGTTGATTATTGTTTTTTTTCTTACAGAGCAGCAATAGAACAACAGATTAACGTAAATTTAGATAGTAAGGGCGGTTGCGTGATTTTCATTTGGAGGGTTAGAAAGTTACAGAGGCCAATATCCCATAAAATCTGCGCGAGCGAAGCCGCGGGTTCAAGCTAGTCTTACACCTGTATGAACTGGACTGTCACAATATTACGTAGGCATAAGATATAAGTACTCGTATTAATTACTTACTTTTATTACCTAGAAGAGGTTGTTGCTAGTTTCACTCTTTACTGTATATCTAATACTAGCGGCCACCCGCGACTTCGTCCGCGTAAATTTACGGTAAAAACAGAGATATGAATGAGGAAAACTTTTTTCTGTCAGTTGTCCGATGCTGTTAATGTTGGTAAAAAGATACTCAGAAGATATCAGCGACCAACGGATTTAGATTGAGAAAATGGGGATATTGAACATTATTCCTTAAGAAGGCAATACTGGCACTTTTAATTTTAACGCCTGCTAGACTGTGAAACGAAGAGACCGGCGAAGTTCCCGACACTGGCCAAAATGAAATGTCCTAGAAGGTACCTCGGCGTTTCAAAAGGATAGTATTTTATGGCGTAGCAAAAAAATTTTGTCTGTAAAGTCGGTTTACGAACGATAATTTTACGTGTTAACGTCACAAGAAAACCGGCTTCATAATTGTATTATGACACCTATTTTTTGTCTCTCCCTCCGTCTCTCGCTCTCTCTCTCTGTCTTTCTCTCCCTTCCTGCCTACCTCCCTCCCCCTCTATTCCACTATCCCTCTGTGCCTTCCTATAGCTCTCTCTCTTTCACTCTCCCTTCATCTCTCCCTCCTCTCCCTCCCTCTCCTCTCGCTACCTCTCTCTATATCCCTCCTCTCTCTCCCTCTCCCTTCCTCCCACTCTCCCTCCTCTCTCTTTCTCTCCCTCTCCCTCCCTCTTCGTATTTCACTTTAATAGTTCATTAATTAACACATAACCCACAATCTTTTTGCAATCTCAAGTTCCTAAGTCCAATGATTTTACGTTTCACATACAAAGTTCCATCCCTTGTTTTACCCCCTTAGGGGATAAATTTCGAAAAATCAAAAATATTAGTTTCTTGATTTCAAACACACAATCTTTTCACGAAATTTTAAGTTACTAAGTCTAAAGTATTTACGTTTCCCATACAAACTTTCATCCCTTGTTTTACCCACTTAGGGGATGAATTTCGAAAAATGCTTTCTTATCCCTACCCTACGTTATAAATGAAAAAAAAATATTATTTTCTAGCGTTAGTAGTTTCGGCTGTGCGTTGATGAGTAAGTCAGTCAGTCAGGACTTCTTCTTTTATATATATAGATTGACTCACCAATGGTGCACTTAGAGCACTTAACTAATGGAGATGAAAAGCCCTTATAATTTTTTTTAGTGGGGGGTAAACACAGCAAACTACGGAAATAGTTCTATTTCTACAAACGCACACAATTAAAATAAATCACCTACAAACGAGAAGTACCCACACTTTCACAACTTACCGGAGATTTCGCGATAATCTTGGCGGCATCTCCAGTGGCTAAATGCCCTAAGATGGTGCAACACAGACCAACAATGAACTTTTATTTGTTTTAGGTCCTCCCGCTAAAAAACGAGATGCGGCGTCCTGAGCAGTTTCAAAAACCGCTAGGCGTTCTGAATGTCAGCATGGTGATCGTCGGCGGCATCTTCGTGACCGTCGGCTTTCTCGGTTACCTCCAGTGGGGGGACGACGTCGCCGGCAGCCTCACGCTCAACATGACTCCGGGGAACATGTAGGACACAAACATTTACTTATATATATATACTAGCGGCCGGCTGCGACTTCGTCCGCCTTGGACTCGTTTATCGCGGATAAAGGGTATTTTTCCAGGACAACAAGTAGCTTATGTCTTTCCCCAAACCTCGATATTTTACTAATTAAAATGTGAAACATGAAGCGTACCAAGATTTCAAATTCCTAGCGTATACAAATATTTAGTTTCCATACAAACTTTCATCCCCTTTTTCGTCCCTTAAAGGGATGAAATTTGACATACATTATAGCCTATGTCCTATTCTGATATATAAGGTAATAACTGGAAAGTTTAAAAAAAAATCGCCCAGTACTTTTTGAGATTAAGTGGAACGTATATACATACTTTCACGTTTATAATTATAATATAGTATAAGGATATCAAGTGACATTTCCAGTTTGAATAATATATATATATATGTGTCAGTGCATCTGGAAAGGTACCTTGTTTCAGGTATTGAGTTATGCATAGTTCCAAAAAGTAGATTAAATTTGCTATCAATACAAAAAAGAATAATGACTGTAGGTGGAACCACTATTTTTATATACATTTTTGAATTTTCGACTTCCGAAATGCACGTTGAGAAAATTGCATTTAAAGTTTATAGTGGCAAAAAACACACTTCTACTTCAAAGTTACATAGTGAAGGGTATTATTATAATCTTTGAATGTTAAAGAATTATAATAAAGGTGAATTGTCTAAAAATACATGTTAATTATTCTGATTTCTTAGGTTGAACATGCCAGGGTGGAAGAAACACGAAAGTGTTAATTATACCCAATTCATAAAATAACGAGATTAAAACTGTTAGTTTCTCATCATAGTTATATATTCCATGGCCTTTTGGGACCATTGAATGAAAGAAAACTCTATAATCATAAAGAAATTTAATAATTACCGCATTTTTAACAATTACAAAAAAGATCACTTATAATATTAAAAACCAACAAAATAATTTGTATATTCATGCTATATCACAAGATCAAATGGTATTTAGCGTGGTGTACCACGATGTTACAATAGAAATGGTGTTAAAGCAGTCTTTTTAACAATAAAGTTTAGTGACTCGGTCGTAACTTTTGTATGGAAACGTAACTAGGGTACCTTGTCAAGACATTTACTAAACTTTAGTAACTTAAACTCGAAGATCTCAATTTTAGTACCTATAATGCAAGAAATATCTGTTACAAAATGTTATTTAGGATAATTATAGCGGAAATCAATGTATTCTTATTTATAAAAACTTCTGTTTTAGTCGTGTAAGACTTCAAGTTTAGCATTTTACTAAACTGGGTACCTTGTCACGCTAAGTCATTATCTTACATAAATGGAGTAACTAGAAAAAATAACTCAATTGTGTACATAACTGCACCTAATTTATGATTTATCAGTCTTTCAATCAATATTATAATACTAATTATATACGTCAAACAACTAAATGATTTTAGCTCAATCCTCAATTCCCCTTCCCCGCCCCATCCCCCGGCCCCTCGGCACCTTCACCTTCAGCACCTTTCCAGCCTCTGATCTAAGTAATGGCAAACGTATTAAATTAAAATAAATAGTTATTTCATACAAGAGTCATGCAAGTTGAATGTTTTCTTATAAAAAACATTAAGTATTTTTTTTTGTTAAAAAAATATTTTGCTATAGACCGATCCTATACCTTATCTTAGAAAGAGGTAGTTCACTACCCGCGATGGAAATATTGTCAAAATTATTCACTTAATAATTTTTAAGACATGGCGTGACAAGGTACCCTGACTACTAAACTTTATAGTCGGAGAAATATACTAAAAAAACATAATTTTACTGATATTCTTGTACACAGGTGTTCCTTAGGATGTAAATAACCCAATTATAACACAAACCCATTTTGGCACTTTTTCACCAGCTTCCACAAAAACTCATGTAACTCGGTAACTAGATGTCGTGACTAGGTCCCTTTCCAGATGCACTGATACATATACTTATACTAGAGGCCGTCCGCGACTTTGTCCGCCTTAAATTCGTGTATCGCGGATAAAAGGTATTTTTGCCGGGATAAAAAGTAGCTTATGTCTTTCCCCAAAACTCGATTTCATTTTCCTTATATGGTACATAACTGGAAAGTTTCATAAAAATTCGTCCAGTAGTTTTTGTATAAGCGGAACGTACAACATACACACTTTCACGTTTATAAAATAGTAAGGCTATATGTATAAAATCCAGTGTCTGACTGGCTTAAAATGTCTATAGTTAGTTTTGGCAGCTATTGTCCGTTAAATTGATATACCAACTCTAAGAAAGTACGTATTAATTAAGCTCTTTGTCTTGATTTGTTTCCGGTTGAAAATGCAGACATGTAATTAACGACCAATTGTTATCTGCGCCAGACTTAGCACCGTGGTCCAAGGCCTAATCGCGTTGGCGATGCTGCTCACATACCCTCTGCAGTTCTACGTGCCAGTGGCGATCGCGTGGCCCGGCCTGCAGACAAAGCTAGGCCCCAGCTCGCCTGTGGCCAAGGAGTTGGGCTTCCGGGCCTTGCTGGTTCTACTTACCTGTAAGTTCGTGTCCTACTTGACACTATTAAGGACTTACACACCGATTCTGTAAAATATTCCCACAAATATTCGGTGGCGTTCAGGGCCGCATTTAGGGGAGGGCATCCGGGGTTAGGGCCCTGGGCCTCAACAAAAGAGGGGCTCCCACAATAGACTTCATAGCAAGTACAGAGCGATACCGAATTCTGATTAACAAATTATCGTAGAAAAGAGGCGACCAGTTTTACGTCTTGAAAAGCTTTAGCGACGATGGGACAAAACCATCTATCGAAGCTGTCTCTCCTGAGCATTGAAAGTGATTTACTCCGGGAACTTGATTTCAACGAAATCATCAACGATTTTTCTTCTAAAAAGCTCGGCAGATTCCGTTTGTTAACGCTAAAATTTAATTTCGCATAATTCTTACTTTTGATTATATTATATTATATATATATATATATATATATCTTAAAATAATTGTTTTGGTTTCACAATAAATTATTTATTGAAAAAATTGACTGCCAAAAAATGTGCATTTTATTTGGAACATAATTAGGTGCCAGGCGGGGGACTCCACCCCTGTGTTGCCCCAGGGCCTCCACGCGTCTAAATCCGGCCTTGCGCGTTACACATTAGGCTTCGGTTTAGTCGCTCCTTTAGCAGGTATAATCAGAGTCAGTTGTTTCAAACTTGTAATCGTGAGCTACGTAGGTACAGTCAGCGACAAATAGTCTGTAGCATCCAAAGCGCCATACATTTGTCGCTGACTGTACGTGCGATATTTCAAAATTATGTATGCGATGAGCCCATGACCGCTGTCAGCGTCATTCTAACGATAACCTGCGTGTTAAATGTGATCGATTCAACTGGCCCTTATGTTTTTTGGTCAAATCTTGCAAGTTAAATTTGACACACTTTCAGGTTTCCGATTGTGCTAAAATTTGGCATTCTTAACTATGTAAATTCAGTGACACCATAGAGTTCATCTGATATTGGAGCCGGAAGGTGGTCATAGGAACTCTGTTACAAAATAACGCAATCCTACCGAGTATGGGCTCTATAGAATAGTCTCAATTCGTAGTTGATGGGTGTCCGTCCAAAGAAAAGTACGGTCGGCAACAAACGCTTGTCTCAAAAATATGCTTTTTTCACACAAAATATTAACACGTTATCATTTGCAGTTATCCTCGCCGAGACCATACCCCAGCTAGGCCTGTTCATCTCCCTGGTGGGCGCCATCAGCAGCACGGCCCTGGCCCTCGTCTTCCCGCCGCTGATAGAGATGGTGATGACGACACAAAGACGAGGAAGTCTCCCATTGTACATGCTTGCCAAAGATACTGTGATAGTATTACTTGGATTATTCATTTTCGTTACGGGCACATACGAAAGTATATCAGCTATTGTGAAAGCTTTCGTAGCCTAATAATAATTCAGGATCTTGTTCAAAAGTAATTCATTATTTGTAAATTAAAAGTAACTATCTAAACAATTTAATGAGCTTACTCAGATTCACCCATTTGTTTTTTTTTTCATCTACTTCTAGTAGCCGGATCTCACGAAATCGATCATCATGTATACGGTAATCCGATGACAATGCCATATAGCAGCATCATCTTTTTAACTTTACTTAATTGGCCTTTTGCTATTAAAATCGCTTTTATTGAGGCAGTATAGTTATCTTCTATTATTTAAGTGTACAATAATTATTTTACTACTGTAATTAGAATTGAAAATCACAAATATGTAATCTTCGGATTTTGCATTTCACTCCTATGACGATGTTATGGTAAGCGTTACCAGTATTCATATATTAAAATTAACCCTTTATTTCATAATGTCAAATCACAACCGGGTATTAGTTATGCATATTAAGTTCTTACTATCTTATTAAATTTTTTAATTAACACTTTCGCAACCACGAACCCGCCTGGTAGGCTCTCGTAATGTTTGCTCAGATGCCGGCTAAGCCCGCCAGGCAGGCAGTAGCTATAAACCTACACGCCACGCCAAAGAACTGGCCTGGCAGGCACACATTGCATCTTCGCCACCACAGGGCTGACACTAACAGAAAGGTTTTAATACTTCTGATTATTATGTGGTCGAAAAGTAGGTACGGTTGTAGGTATTTTAATAAAATATACAGGCAATGTGTTTTTACTTCTCCTAATGCGATAAAAAATAAAAAATCTTTAATTTTATTCACGTATACAACAGTTACTTGGCACAGCCCTGAGCAACCGCCTAGTGCCCGCCTAGCGGGCACGCGGCGTGCGGCGTTGCGTTGCTCTTCTTAGCCCACCTGGCGAGTTCAGTCGGTTTCTGGGGTATTGTTCAAAATTTTGCCCGGTTGCGAAAGTGTTAATCAGTTTTTTTATACTATTTAACGGCACTGTGGCTGGAATTGTGGATTTATTTTCATTTTGCAAGATAAAGAATGAATAAACCATCGTCAACACAATCATATGATAGATAACCACCTAGTACGGCACCAACCCTTTAAATCGGACTGCTATGCCAGGGTCAAAATCAACGGAACGTTAGAGTCATAAACAGTAAGTCTGCCTTCTCGCTCGCGCTTTAGAAGAAACAGCAAGTGCAAGCGAGTAGTCCAGCGAGTCCGAGTAGTAGCCCAAGTGCTTTGATAGTAAATATTTACAGGTACATAATATCATACAGCAACAGCAGAGTTAGCATTCCAGAGTTTCTTGCCGACATGAAGCACCGGTTTCTTTCTAGCGAGTATGCAACTCCAACTAGGACATTTGTTTTACGTCGACGATAAACCTTATGACAATATTAGTTCAGTACGCCTACCATGAGTACGGCACGAGCGAGTATCGAGCGCTCGATGAAGGTCTATCTCTTTCGCACTATCAGCGCGTGCGAGAGAGGTGCACTGACTCTCGACACGAGATGTTCGCTAGCGCCGCTCGTAAACTCAGCTCATGGTAGGCACACTCCTCGTATACGATAGGTATTACGATGATATCAGAATATGAATACGTGTAACTTATAAGATTAGTAAATGGTTTATTTTTCAACTCACTTGCTCGTAAAGTGGCCCTTTTTTACACCTATTGAACATGTCTGTATTTACACTGTATAATCGCATTAGTAGCTTTTCATTATAATGTTTTTAAATGTCACTAAAGAGTTTTAACGTGATGAAGATAATAAAGATTTTTTGATAAAATAAATTGTGATACTTAAAATAAAAACTAAATTTCAATAATTTTATTTTTCTCAAACATGTAATGAAACATTGATGTTATGTTCCGTGTAATAAGCTGCGAAGTATGACGTTTCAGGTGCGGTAAGGACAATAGGTCGTTAATAGAATTTCATACAAATCATGCAGGCCTAGGCCGGCAAAGTGCTCTTTTTTAATTTCCACATACATATATATAAGCCTTTGATTTTTTTGTTGTTTATTTCATTGCATGTTTGAAAAAAGCACTATACATACCTCGGCGGGAAATATGGGGTTGCCCGTCTCAGACCTATCCTTCTATATGTCTTCGGCCGGTAACACCTTTCTTCCGGGCCTCTAGTAATGTAGTATAATTTCAACAATTTGTCATTTATGTGTATTCAATTTAAGTTATTGTACAGTTTATTTTATTATTAATATTAGAACATAGGTTATAATTGTGTTTATATTTGACGTACCGGTAACTGATTAATTTAAAACATGCTGACATTAAGATTGTTTACCAAAATTACCCGTGTGTAAAGTGAATTTTTATCCAGTTGAAGATAAGATATGAAAATATTACTTTATTTCCTCGCAAGTGTGTAGAAAAACTTTGTATGAAATTGGTGTGCATTGGCCATTCCACTCTCGGCTTAAAGTAGTCGCAAATCACGAAGTAGGTCATTGACATAGCACATACGTGACACGAGGTACAAATATATACCGTCATACAACGCCAACATACGATGCGGACCATTCCAACTTTACATTTGTCAAAATCATAAATTGTACGCTTTTAATTAACAAATACAACACACAGATCTTTTGTTTTAAACAAGGAGCTAAATTTTATTTTAAATGTTGAAGGTATTTGTATAATATCACAAGAAATATCTTATTACTTATCAGATAAGACTTGTATTTGCAAAACATATATTACTTTATTTATTATTTGGTATCACACCAATCTCAAATATAACTTTGAATACTATCCTATAGTACCCACAGAGTTATTAACTCTAACAAACAACAGAACTATTACTACTATAGAATAAAGGATAGGAAAAACTGCTGTGACATCGTAACATTACCCAATAACTATAACAATGAATTAGCTTTAGTAAAAATAAGTCTGTGATAAAGTGAGAGCGAAACTATGTGATCGATTACAACAACTGTATTTATTATTTCCTGTTCCTATCATATTCTGATGGGAGATGTATAATCATAAGTTGTTTCTATAATATTCCTTTTTAGCTGGAGAATGTTGACATTGACGACTCCGAAAACACTGATATTGTTATTTATGAAGAATTTATTATAAATAGTAGCTACCTAATAAATTGATGATAATTGCCGTTATCGTCTCATTGCCACTTTGTATTTACTACTAGCAGGAACCCGCAACTTCGTCCGCGGAGGAGGAAAAGCCATAACCATGGCGTTCAGAGTTGTCGGGTAAAAAGGATCGTATAGGACCATTTGTGGATGACCAGCTAGCCGTGTACCACAAATAGTTCAAAATATTTCAGCCGTTTTGGCGACACATACAAAAAATAATATTTTTCCATTCAGTCAACATCAAATAGTCTGTTTCACTTGTTTTTATATCTTTAATGTTTAGATAAAAAGTCGTTCCAATTCGCGACATTAATGATAACTACTATGATGGTGTAACGGTCGAATACGCCTGTAAAATGGTTGACATTGACACGTTTAATCCGCAGTTAGCAAGTAAAATTATAGATTACCGAGATACCGACATTGGTTAATAATCATAGTTATCCGTTACTTACTATGTTTTACGAAAAATTACCGTTATTCAATTTCTGTTCCAGAATAACAAACTCGTAGCACCTTACAGACAACACAAGCTTATACGCTGAGGTCGAGCCTCAAGGTATTCATACCTTGCTTACCACGAAAGTCTGTTCTGGCGCTGCACGCTACTTCACGTTCTTTGACGAAAATATTAAATGCCTTAGGCGATGTTCATAGTGGCCATGCGGTGCGTCGCATGGTGACTGATTCAATGTTGTACTCGTATGTATCTCCGTTTGATAAAAAATCTGTGCCTACAATACAGTGGACGATAAAACGCACAGGATCGCTTTCCAAAGTTGCGATTCCAGTATGCGGCACTGTGGTGATACACATTGATCAGCATATTTGGTGGACTCACGCGCATTGGTGATCATCTTCGTGTACAAATGTGCTACACTGTACGTTTACAAAAATTAAATACAGCTAGCTTCGCCGATAGAATAAGATATGCAACTCAGTACGTGCACTGAGTATGAGTTCTGCACAAAATGTTCATAGCTGCAAGGAACCAAGGAACTTTGGTAGAATCTCACCTTGACACACTGATTTATTTCAGTAGTACCTACTTATCGCTCAGAACTTATTTGGCAGAGGCAGACGCGCGCATTCTGTTGGTCTGCGCTTCGCGGCGTAGCGCGTAGCTAGCGTGAATACCGCCTTACTGAGGTGAACGCAACGATGGCCCCTAGTAAATTTAAATAAAGCAAAATAAAAAACTAAATTATGATAATGTATTTTATTACGAAAATATAGTGATGTATATACATAACACGACGGGAGTAGTTACTGGGTTTGCGAGGTATTTTAACTACGTGTTTTATGCTCTATGTATTTATAAGTTGTAATTAACAAATCACTCTGTATAATTAATAGATGCAATTATGGTATCCATTTCAACTCCGAATGACGAAAAGTTACTAAGTAAGGCAATAGATGTAGTATTTGATTATCAGGGTTAAATTACATTGATTTCTTTACAAAATACCAGGAGCTATTATGATTGGGAGACCAACATGCTTCCTGGCGAGTACAATCTCACAATTGACATATTCCTTAAAATAAATAATACTGGCAAATTAACTATTGCAACTGTTTAAAAAAAATAGCGATAACACACTTAAAGCATTGTAAATAGGAACGATGTCCGCAGCAGATCCACCTACACGACCTGACCGTAGCCGTGTATTGTGAACTGAAGCTTCATTTGCTTTATCAATGCGACCATCACATCAGTATATTGTAAAACTGTACGGGAACTATTCGGCGTCTAAGGAAAACCGACAGTGATGGAAGCGGAAGTATTTTTTCAGTGCGCCGAAAAAACTGCAGCGAAAACATCATAGCTATGTTTTCTCAAGTTATCTTGTTCAAAAATCGTGACGTCGAAACTTGACAAATGATGATTTCAATCAACATCGTAATCGTAACTCATGTCTGTATTACCATTTCTTACAATCATTTTCACAGGATTAGACTGACACACAAATGTGACCGCGAATTGTTAGATCGCAAGCTCACGAAGATATTAAGCCCGAAAGTTTCTGGAAAAAATACTGGAATAATTATAGTATCTAGTATCACGTTGCGGTTTGCTTCAGCAAATTACGGTACAATGACTGGACGACTTTTAATTTCATCATCCGCGACCTTGAAGTTAATGATTTTTACTGTTTTATCAAAGAGTATTTTGAGTCCTTTTCAATGCCACTGTCAAATAAAACCATATCAAATGTTAACAGCTGCGACAGTGGCACCGTTTACTCGCTGATATAATCCCTCCATTGCAATTGGTCACATGACAACAGGGAATATGCATGTAATTTTATTTTTGCTTTATTAAAAGCTCAGTAACAAACAGTAGACAAAAATATTATTTCGAATAACTATAAAAATAACCAAGACATAAGCCATCAAACATTTCATTCTGTCTCTTTCTAGCAAAACGGAATTTACTATGAAGTTTATATGGCCGGAGTGGACTATGACGTAACAGTACATGTCGGACCTCTGTCAAATCGCCGTCTAATTAGCAGTTAAAATTTTATTTTTTTATTTTTATTTATTTATTATACAGAATTAGCACTAACAGCTGAACCTTACGTGCTAATTGTTAGTTGTTGGAAGAATACATCATTACTTAATTTAAACTAGGTAATTTACATTATTGCTTATTATTACATTATTGCATTTGATTGCATATATAAATAAATATAATTGGATTGAAATACGGCATTTTTACGAATTCATATAAGTAATAACATACAATAAGATTTTTTTTTATATATACAGTATAACACATAATCACATAATTCTACAAGTAAAAAATAAAAATAAAACATGGCACAGATTTTGAATACATTACAAATTGCTTGTAGCGTTAATTATGTAGGTAGGTACTCATTCTTGGACATTGCTCGGGGTAACTATCGTTTCCAAGTAGCGAGTTGATGCGGTCAGAAATTTCATATTGAGATTTCAGATGTTACTAAGAACGGAGAAGACTTCGAGCCTTCATATTGAACAAATTGACGTCTGTCTGAGAGATAGTTTGCCAAAAATTCAATTAGGGAAGTTGAGAAACCGGCTAGTGAGAGTTTTTTCAGTAAGATATCGCCAAGAATTCTATCGAATGCTTTACGGAAATCAAAATAAGCCACATCTACTTGCTTTTTACCATCTACATTTTTCGCTATTAATGAGACGACATTAAGTAGATTTGATGTTGTTGATCTATTGCGTAGAAAACCATGCTGTTCATCACAGAACCAACCATTTAGTTGTTGGAATATTTGGGAGAATATAATTGTCTCAGAGACTACCGAATATGGAAAGTACGGCAATAGGTCTGTAATTCTGTACATCTGATTTTTGTCCGGATTTTTTGAATAGGCAATACTTTGAATGTTTTCCAAACAGATGGGTATGTTTATTCCGTAAAGCCAGGTTAAATATAAATGTTAGCGGTTTTATGAATGCTTCGCAGCAGTCCCTCACTATGTACTGGGGTATATCATCCGGTCCCTGAGTATGTTTAGGCCGCAAGCATAGTGATGTGCCGGGCGGCCGCATTCGGGGATTCAGCGGTTGCCGCAGCACAGGCCGCCGCCACGTCTAATGTAGGGGCGTTCTGGAGGAATACACTTTTAAAAAATTGGGCGAATGAGTCAGCTACATCATGTGGGGACATGTTGCCGAATGTAGCAGGTTGGTTGTATTTGCGATTATGTTTTACATATGTCCAAAAAGAGGCAGGATCACGTACTATTACAGTTTATCAATAAATGATCGCATTGCTATTTCGGATTGAATATTTACCATTCTACGATAGTACGAGAAAAATGCATAGTTTAACTGGTGCCTATGTGCCTCATAAAATGCCTATATCATGCGTATTTCTTGGCCGAATTTAATTTTTGTAATCGATTTTACGGTATTTTTGTATTCTGTTAAGATAAACGATAAAAAAAAACAACATGCATGTACCCTATTTAAATTCGATGCAGTTCCGTTCACCTGACAAAAAATACCAAATGAACATGAGATACATTAAATAAATTAAGTACCGCAATACCTTATATAGGTACGCAATGTTAACAAATATTGAAATAGGTATATAGATCACTGCCCATGACTGCACAAATAAAGTGCAGCAAAGTGTAACCACACTCCACACCGTTCGAAGCACTACGGAATCATACTAAGTTATTAACTAACGCCCTGACTTTCAACCAGCCTTCCGCAAAGTGCGTCAAAACACACGGCACACATCTTATCACTCATTGGAAGTTATCATATCTTCCTTTATCCACGTAAATAGCTAACCTAGTTTCAATGTACAGTACCATCAATTTAAATTATTTTTTACTACCAAGAGCCCGCAAACTTCGTCCACGGAGCAGAAAGAAAGAAATCATAACCCTCTGTTTTCTTCAGCGTAGTCGGGTAAAAAGTATCCTATCTATAATCATCTGGAGATACCTGTAGCTACTCGAGTACCAAAAATAGTTGAAATTTGTTTAGCTAATTAGGCGTGATGAAGCCGCAACGACACATGCAAAAATGAAATGCATTCAGTGACCTTCAGATAGTCGTTGCAAGTACATTTCGTTACATTTACATTTGTTTTATTTCAACTACATTTCATTTTTACAACTTTATCATAGTATAGATATTTGCCACGATTTTGCCAAATTCTAAATTTACGATGATGTGATCCATAACTGGTAAAGAACCTTTTGTTGTATATGGCACGTCGTGGCGCCTTAGGACTCGGTGCCCTGATACAACGCGTCACCGCACAGAGCATCAGCTGGATACGGCCCGGCACCGTGTATTTGTACGACGCGGTACCATGTCACGCGCAGGCGCCGCAGGCGGCGCAGTTTTACGTCAACGACACCGCACCGTAATAATGAGGCCAAGCTCTAAAATTATAAGCGCATGTAGGTATGCAAGAATATACTAAAGGGAACCGATTCCAGGAAGTCTGCCTTACTGCAGAGATAAGAACGACTACGTATTTGGGCCGATTAAGAGGACTATCAATTATGTAATACATATACTTATAAATGCTAAAACATAACTCAAATAAGCGATGATAATGGTACTGAACACTGAAGGCACCGAGGAACATAATTTTAGAATGTAATACAACAACAAACCTGCGTGAATGCAATAATACGGTTATCAGTCGACGGTTTCTTTACATTTCTAGAGAATTAAATAAATGCCTTTAGGTAGGCACACATCTAGTACCTAAAGAATATAAACATATTCACGAATTGAAAATAAAGATTGAAAAACCTAAACCTTTATAAAATACTACAAAAATACTAAAGTACAAAAAGCCTCCCTTAATACTATAATACTAAGAAAATCCTTCAGCGAGGACTGTTTTATAACTTCAAATTCGAGACCCATTAATAGTAACCTCACTTTTACATAGCATTGCATCGATAACGTGCAATATATGAGTTTGGTTTTTGTTTCTACTTTGATAAGTAGAAACAAAAACCAAACTGAGCTGATTGAGCTGGAAAAATCGATAAGACACAAGCAACCATAAACAACTTAAGTAGACGGAAACAAAAAATCATAATGAGTTACTTTAAATAAATAAAACCTATGTGTCTAGCAGACGGTACTGGATAATAGCGCAACGGTGTAATACTATCCGTGCCGTGAAGCTGTGCTCTCAATTCTGGCGTTGATACGCCAATTCGATTTGCAGCTATCTCAACGCAAATAATATTCGTCTAGATTAACTCTATTAGAATCAGCAACAAATAAATGGGGCTGGCCAAATACGCAAATATATCGGATGACGTCTCTGCCTCCTGGTCTGTGTTAGAGCGCAGCCGATCATATATGACCACAGACAGTTTCACATATTTGACACCGGCTGTACAAGTCTGCACTGTCTGGTTTTAAGTTTGCCGTGAGCAATTGTTTGCTCACGGCTCCATTTATTAAAACGCAAACGGCAATAAAGACAACCCGACGGCGAGTTTTTTAAAAGAACATAACGCGAATTTAAAAAACCAATAGCGTTTCGCAGGTCTTCACTATTCCTCTGCAACTGATTCATTTATTTATAATAATGCGTTAAAATTTGCATTTCTGTAATCTACTTTTTTGTTCATAATCACGTAATGTTAAGTGACTTTAACACCTCTTGCCTTAAAGAGACCTAAAATATAAATAATTACATCGTTGTGGGGGCTTCAATTTGTATTGCGTTTGAGAGATAATAAAAGGATCGATGTTACGAACTCAGTGCCCCTATACTGGTATCGATGCACCGACGCAAAGTTTCAAAATCACGATTTTTTTCATATTAAAAGATTTCGTAATTTTTCCAACATAGAAACTTTCTATAATACTTTGTCGTATCGTATTTCCGAGTAGTATCAACCATTTAGTAAAGTTTGTGCGTGGCCACGTCAGCAGCTACGCGGCTAAGTCTATCGCCAGATGACGGCGACGTTGGGGTCATCCTCGATGATCTGGTCGAGCGTGGGCAGGTCGACGCGCGCGAGGCAGCAGATCTCGTCGGCGCAGTGCCCCCCCGTGAACAGCCGCCGGATGCCGGGCGCCTCGGGGCAGCGCGCGAACCCGTTCGGCCGGCTCGGCGCCCGGATGTACACTGGGAACCTGCAACATGTCACGCTCTATTTGGTCTACGGATTACGGAATAAAGGGGATATGTCATGGGGGCGTGGTTCGAGTCTTCCCGATATGGTCAAAATTTACATACCGGCGCGGAACGCAGCAAACGCTGACTCAGTCGCTTCGCGATTGCTTACATTGAACGAGCTCGCGTGAAAAATAAAAATGACAGTTTGTTCGGTAAAAGTATGCAGAAACCGAAGTGGAAACGTTAATTTAAAATCAAAAGGCATAACATACACCGGTAAATCTATTTCCAAGCATTGCGTCTATTTAGTTTTGATTTTCAAAGTCGAAGCTTCATTTAAATTGTTTATCCACTACCGATACCTAATTTAACAAACCTTATGAATGGGTTATAATGATTAAAGTTAAAAAAATATTTTTATAGTTATAGAGAAGCACTTTAAATACATCTATATACTTATTCAAGAATAGTTCACTTATAGGCAGGCAAACTTTCGAATTTATTGAAGTACGAACATCTACTCTAAATTAATGCAGTTTAACGTTCGTTTTGAGACCTGTAATCAAACTATATATGTACGAGCTTCTATCCGTGACTACGTCTGCGTGAAATTAGTAATTTGGGTACCTTAATTTTTATCCAATGTGCTTTTTACACCTGTTAAGGGTTGAATTCGGGGAAAAAACTACTCTTTATATATTTCCCCACAACTCAAACTATCTCGATACTAACTGTCATATTCATCGGTTCAGCGATCATTGATTCCTCATACAAACTTGAACCCCCTTGTCACCTTAAAGGATGATTTATGGGATCAAAACTCAAAAATCTCTACCAAACGTCTAAATCAGTTGAGCAGTTTAATTATGAAGAGGACACAGACAGACAGATAGACACACTTGCGTATTTATAATATTTTCCTAATTTAAATGTTAAGCATATTACCAAGATTTCAAGTTCCTAGCGTAAAAAAATATTTACTGTCAATACAAATTTTCATTCCCTGTTTCGTCCCTAAAATTTGACATACATTATAGCCCATGTCCTATTCTGATATATAAGGTACATAACTGACAAGTTTCAAAAAAATCGTTCAGAACTTTTTGAGATAAAGTAAGTGGAACGTACCTACACACTTTCACGTCTATAATATAGTAAGGATTATCAGGATTATTAGAATTGGGATAATATGCAGAAATGTTAACTATTAGTGATTCCTGAAAGGGATAAGTTTGCCTTGTTACGTAGGATCTTAATGTTTGTCAATTGTGTTTGTATCCTTGTTTTTTTTTTCAATAATATATTATAACATGCATACATGTATGTTAGTAACGTTATGATTTATTCCCCTGTATCAGTGTATTTGTTTGTTCATCCTCGACCTATGCACACTGAATGCAGTGTTTATTCAAAGGCTTTCATGATTATGGTGTAGAAACTTGGTTCAGGTAGAAATAGTATTATTTAATGAAGTTCACTTTCTTATTTTTAGTTTCCGTCCTAATGCCAAAATAAAAGAACTATGGACAGCAGCTACAGGAAGGTAGTATGATTGGTTTCCAACCAAAACTAGTACGATTTGTTCGGAGGCGTTTAAATAAACCAATTCTCAAATGACACAAACACGTTTTTCTGGGGGTTATCGAATTAATAAATACACTCTTGAATCTAAGCGAAAAAAGTCGCGGGTAATAGCTAGTAACATAATCTACAAATCTTAAATTTTCAGTCATCGCGATTTTACTTTTCGGCCTCTTACACCTTTTTAGTCACGCAAGCTTCTAGTGTTGTCGATAATTCTTGAAACAGTGGTCACATCCCTAAACGAGTAGCTCTAGAAGATTTGACATGCTTAAAAAGTAATGTTAATAGAATTGAAACCTTAAATACACGTACATAAGGTTCTATACTACTATTGATTTAAGCGCCATCGAGCGTTGAGTAGCCCTTTGTGGTAAACGTTCAAATAGCACCATCTGGCGGTGAGTTGCTGAATTACAACGAAAAAAAATTATCTTGAAGCATATACAAACCTTATTACACAATGTTAAAGTTTAATATTATATAAATGTTAAATTGTGATGTTGTTTTGAATTTGGGGATTGTGACCAATTACGATCAACTTGTCTTTGTAGAAGTGTATAAAGTGTCAGTGTAAAAGTCACACATTCTTAAAATAGGCGACACGCGGACCCATGCTATTTCGCAGTTATAACATATCCCTTTTATTCCGTAATCCGTGATTTGGTCCTTACTTAGTGCAGAAGGTACACTTTAAAATGGCACTGGACGGCGGCCAATTTAAGTGAAATGAATTAAATTTTAAATTATCCATTTAAATGTATGTGGGAAATCGGGTAACATTTGCAATAATAAATATTATTGCATATAGGTACTATTAGGTACATAGGTATCACGAAACTCTACCTTTTCGGACATACATACATTTTGATTTATTTTTTATATAATATAATAAATACTAACACAAATAGCGATAGCCAGGGAATAAAATTTTAATCTCAAAATAAGAATATAATATTTAAATAAGAATAATAAATAATAATGACGAAAATAAATATCAAAGAAGGCCATCTAAATATTAATTAAACACTAGAACAAACAAACTGTTTTTTGCACTCGTCAGAATTATTTATTCAATGAAGAATTTTCTATTTTCAAACGTGGGCAGCGGGGGTCCTTGGCCATGTTTGATGTAAATCAGCCAATTTCATAATACCGAGGTTAAATTTATTTGGAAGTACGCTTGTACGAACTAAATAGCGAATCCCTAGCCATGTTCATCAAATACCAAACCAATCAAGCACTGACATACCGTGCGTGCATACATGTCGTGCCTACTGCGGCGAGGCAGAGGCTCGTACGTATACTCTATTCATCCTTAAGACCAAGCCACACCAGATGCGTGCGCAGCACGTGCACGTGTGCGTGGCATGCGCACTGTATCGTATGAAATCTCATAGTAGATGGCACACCGCTTGCGTGCCGTACGCGTGCGTGTGACTTGCACGCAACGCAGCTCTGACGAGACAAAACGGCTGCGTGCTGCGTGCACGCGCTCACGCAGCGGAGTTGCTGTGATGACGTTGTATTTACCGGCGTTCTCTATGAGACGGCGAACCGAACAGGTCGGGACACGCACTGCTCGGTGCTGCGCAGGTGCTGTACAGGTCTCTTGTGTTTATTTACAACTTGGCCGGGGCGCGTGGAGGTATTTTTAATGGATAAACGGAAAAAATATAGAACCTGTGCGCAAATACGAATGTATTTATAATCAAAAACACAAACATTATAAAAATTCGCCGCATAAAAACTTGTTATGGGAACTAGCCTTCCTGTAGTTCGTATCATTTTTCAATATACAAGGCTGTAATAAACCTTGGAGTTCTTCAAAAGAAGCTCTGGACATATGAAAATGATAAAAAAAAAAGCGGCACAGGTTGTGATATTCACTGTATTTTTGTCAGCTTGCATTTATGTCATGAACCCACAGTCTTTTTGGCGCTGCACGATTTTTGAGTTGAAATTAGAAGCAGTAAAGCTTCTTCTTCGACTGATGAACTGCTATCGAGCATAATGAAAAGACTACGCAAAACAAAATGGCGGCTAGTCACGCAACGGTGCTGCAGCACAAACTAAACAACATTCTAACCTAAAAATATGCATTGAATGCCAATACCACCCGTAATCTCGCAAAAAATAAATTTAAAGTAAGAAATTGGCAACGTAGCATGAAAAATATCAATTCCTGTTACTCTATTTACGAGATAATGGAAGTTTAAGACAAAAAAGGTATACTTTTAGGTTAGAATGTAGCTTACTGTATAGGCCAAGTAAGGATGAACAAAGTATAGGTGGTGTTACCTTTTGAGACACTTGATGAAACCATGCAGCTGCGCGTAGACGACGAGGCGGCGGATGTCGAAGCTGGGTCCGCCGCCCGCCGCGTAGCGCTCGCACACCGCGCGCAGCGTCGTGCCTTGCTGCAGCGAGCACAGGATCTCCAGTACGTCCGACATCGTTGGCTGCTCATACAATCAAAATAAATAACTATTAGTTATATATGAAAAAGGATATTACTATTAAACATATGCCTTCCTCATAATGACCACCAGTCAAACAAGTATTTGATATATGCAACCGAATAACATAAAAACTGCGCGACGTGCGTTTTATCAAAGAAGCGCACACTAAACGCAATTTAGTAAACGTTTTCAAAACGCTTCTGATATTTGGATGCCATCAATTTTGCCAGCGCATTATGTTCAGTTTTAATATGCCCTCAAATAGCTTAAAAATCATTAACTGTAAAAAAAACACTAACCTTTTCTTTGCTATCAGATCCCTTAGTGATATAAGCCAAACATGAATTTTGTAATTCTTTATCACTGAATAGCCGGCTCAGGTTCGGTGTAGCTCTGTACATGTTCGTAAACTTAATCACTGGTATCAATGTGACCTGTAACCACAATAAATAAGGTTAGGTTTGGTTTTCTTGTTAGTTCATAATCTTTTTGCACTAAATAGACTCGGTTCTAAATACATATCAGACTGACATAAATTACGGCTCAGATCAAATGATATTAATAAAGATTAGGTGTGAGATACACTCGAAAGTGATGCTATATGCAGAAACAGCTGCGTATAGTCCAACTCTGAACGATAACCCGAAAAATGCTGCAAAGTCATCTCGTCCAGACCGGCAAATGGGGAACTTACGGGATGTAGTAACATCTATACTATTATAAAGTTATAAAAAAAATTAAGTGTAAAGTGTAACGAACTATTTGGAGGTTATTTTCTTTTTTTGTATGTTTGTACGGTGATTGTTATAGTTATCGACTGCTACAGTAATGGGACACTTTTAAAAGTCGCGGCAATCAAATGGGCTCGAGTTTTTTGTGAGTACCTACTTTTATTTTTCCCGAGTATGAATATCACAGAAATATATCAAGATAGAAGGAAAGAGTGTATGTACCTCGCGTGGCGAAAACTCGCCCCGACGGCTGACTTGCTCGCCGCGAACATCAGTCTGCTCCCGACCGCGGTCTGCGTGCGACGTCAGGTTTAAAAAACATAACGACTCGTTGTTTAATAGTGAACTGTTCAAATCTTACCAATAAAGTTGGAGCTGTTAATCGTGCTATTTCCTTTCATCGGTAAGTACTATTTGTCCCAAAATATGTGTGATTAGTGAAAAAACAATTTATTTTATCATCTTCGTCAAAACAGTAGAGGGCGATTGTGTGTCCAACGCAAGTTTTCCATTGCGGCTTTAATTTGACAAGCTAGACTTGGCGTGCGTTCAAAACCAGCGATGTTAAAATATGCTATTCAAATTGGCGAGTTGCGTTCAAGGTCGATTTCTCATTTGTTCTGTCAAAAGTAATAATAGTGCTGTACCCCAGTGCTGTAGACTGCGATTTTCTGACTCGGTTAAAATCGATTTTGAAAGCAGAGCAAATGATAATTACGTTTTTATATTATTATGTCCCTATATAATGTAGGTACGTAGTGCAAAGCAAATATTATTAACAAGCAGGTTATGGTTATAGTTGATTCATCGAGAGCGTGGAATTGCATATGTAGTAGTATTGTTTGTTTACAGGCATTCTATATTTGAATTTTCTATTTTCTTGTACTATCAGCATACAAAGAGGTTGTTATATATATATATGTGTAAGAACTAAAAACAAAAATAATGTCAGTGTGAAATTGTCAATATTATTTACGTTGTGCGTATATTTTTACATCTGATTTGATTGTATTCTCAATTAATTATTGTGTCCGCCCGTACGACTACGAATAATTTCTATATTTTAAAAAAATATGGCTGTAAGTAATTTTGGTCCTATTGAGAGTCAAAGTAAGCAAATAATTTTCAACTGTTATAAATATTTTGAAAATGAACTGACGAAAAATTTAAACTTGCCTTACACCGCTGCCCAGTTAGTTGAAAAAGCTACAGGTGTTTGTCTCTCTACTGTTTATAACATTGTGACTAAGAGCAACAGCGAGAAATTCGCAACAACAAAGAAATTCACCTCCCCGAAGAATAAAAAGTTGCGTCCTTGTCCGTCATCAGCAGTAGACGATTTTGATCAGGAAGTCATCCGGAGAACTACGTATATACAATTTTCATCTGTCCCATAAGCAATTTCCAACCTTAAAGGGACTCCACTCTGTGTTAAAATCCGATATAGATTACAAATTTGGCATTTCCACCTTATGAAAACAAATACAAAAATTAGGATTTAAATGGAAAGACCGAGGACAACCGAAAAATATTAATAGAAAAACACAACATACGACTGCTAAGAATAAATTACCTTATCAAAATTGCGGAATATCGATCTCAAGATAGACCACTAGTTTATACTGATGAAACCTACATCGACACTTCACATGTGTCCGGAGAAGCTTGGACCGATGGAACAGAATTTGGTGTAAAAAAACAAATCAGTACAGGCCAGCGGTTAATAATAGTGCACGCAGGAGGAAAAGATGGTTTTATTCCCAACGCTTTGTTAATGTTTAACGCAAACCACAAAACGGGAGATTACCATGACCAGATGAACTTTGTCAACTACGAAAAATGGTTATAAGAAAAATTAATACCGAACCTCAAACCGAATAGCGTACTTATCGTGGATAATGCGTCCTATCACAACAAACTTTTGAATCGTGCTCCAACGTCAAATTCTAATAAACAAGAAATGATGGATTGGTTGACAGAACACAACATTTCGTATAACCGGTTGATGTACACAACCAGTTTGTATGAATTAATTAAACAAAATAAAGAGCGGTTTCGCGAGTACCACATAGATGCAATTTTAAAAGAACATGGCCACTCCGTATTACGATTGCCACCGTATCACCCGACATTCAATCCGATCGAAAATGTTTGGTCCAAGGTAAAAGGATATGTAGCAAAAAGAAACGTTTCAATAAACATGCAAGGCATTATGAGTTTAGCAACTGAACAAATGAATACCATCACTGCTGAGGACTGGGAAAATATTTGTCACCACGTCGAAAGTGAAGAAAATAAATATCGATGTCAGGAAGGAGAAATGGATCAAATAACAGACAATTTTATTATCAATACTTGTGACAGCTCAGATGAAGAACATGATAGCGAATTAAAGAAAAAAACAGAGGACTACTACTGATTCCACTTCTTGGGTATGTCATTTTATTAAGTTAAGAGAAAATTATTCTCCTTTTGTTGCAAACGGTACAACCACTACAAATGCAATTTCATCTTCTCGATAATTCAACTATACTTCTATATTGCAATTTTATTTCAGTTTTCCGAATGATCCTCGTATTAAAAATTAATGTATTGAAGTGAAGCAACTGGTCGTAAAAAATGATTTCCTATAAAAAACAGCCGGATTTGTTCTATACATTTCCACAAAGACACCTTTACTGGCCCATCAAAGTACAGATGGATAATCAGTGCAGCTTATCCGACTATTGATGAAGTGACGATGTCAAATGATGTGAAGGTACACTGGTACACATTTATATCAGGCTAAATATTATTTAAAAAAAATGTACGTGCGTGCGTGCGTGGTATATTGTATCTTAATAATATTACAATTTGTGCAACAGATAATAGGTAGAGTAGATAGTAGGCACTGACAAATGTAACGCAATTGATTAGTTAGGTAGGTAGGTACCTACCTACATTTATATTATTTGATTTGAAATTCTGAGGTTTCTCATTTCCTCTGTCGAAAATAATTATCATTTCCTCTGTCGGTTCTTATCGATATTTTAAATCGATAAAAATGCATATTTACTTATTTTCACAACGAAGACGAACATCCGATGCGCAAAAATATATTTCAGTGGTCCGATGTTTTGGACTTCACCGCGCAGCGCGCACGCAACCTCCCGCTTCTAATGTTAATATCTGACTGTTTTTGTTTGTAACTGACAGCGGCGGGGCCGCGGCGCGATGTGGTGGATGGCTGTGTATAGAATCAGTGCCGTGTTCTAATCGATCTGTGAATCGATGCTTTTGAATTGTTTTCGCGCGGCTTATGTATCCCATCACTAAATTACATTCGTGACGTCAAAGTAACTACGCAAATTGTTACACGCTCAGTTCTCATATAAATCGACGAACTCTTTCCTTCTACCTTGATATACTTCTGTGGACCTTATTATATTCGCTCTCATTCGACATATGATTATTATCTTGCTTTTTATAGAGGTCAGAAGAGAAGTGGCCTATAACTATAATAAATCACATTGTGTCTTTGCAGCTTCATTACGTCAAATCGGCTAAACGGATTTCAACCATTTTTGCTACAAAGGTAGCTAGGCATCTACAGATGTTTATAGAATACTTTTTATCCGACTACGCTTAAGTAAAAAAGAGGGGTATGTTTTTTCTCTTCCGCAAACGAAGGGCTCCTTGTAGTAGAGTCTGTGCGGAAAGAAAAGAGTCCAGGCAGAAACGGAAACAAACAATAAAATTGAATTTAATATAGCAATCGTAACTTGGACACCAGTGTTATAAAAATTCACAAACCTTTGTGGTTTACATGACAGTGTGTAGTTTTATATACAAAACCCCCAAGGTTTTTGTTTAAAATAATGTCGAAACACGATAAAAGCGTGCATAGTTCAACAAGAGATATTATATTTAGTATTATTCGGTTCTGTCCGCGGGAATAAGCCCCATTATCGACTTACAAAAAGTCACAGAACGAATGTCCGCTATGACGGGGATTTATGTTGTTTTTAATATTAAATTATTAATTACCTACTTAATAGTACTAAGTAATTAGTTTCGGACACAAAATCGGTAAGTTCAATCCATAAAAATACATTTATTTACATAAATGTACAGGTCATTCTGATCTTAAAATAACTGACAAGCTATGATTACGTGACAGTGTTGTCAGCATAGCAAAAAACATAAAGGAGCGTCCACATTTGTATCATTTGCCCGTATCAGATCATCGTCGCGTGGCATGATCGCTTGTCACGATCACGTATTTGGACGTTGCGCCGATCAGATCGCTCGAAATCCATGTTGCTACGCGTATCAAACACTCCGATCGGACGAGCGCGGCATGATCGCGACGGTGCGACGTCCACTATAGCGATCATGACACGCGATCATGCTACGCGGTTATGATACGCCGCGATTCATCTTGAGTCGGTTTTTGCCCGATGATCTTCTGTCTCGTCCATTGCAGCTACGCGTGAAAGAGATGGCCGAGAGGCGTGGCGTGAGTCACTGGCGCAGGTGTGTTACGGCGAATTTCCAAAGTAGTGTCATTTTTAGTTGCTACGCGCGCAGTGCCGCCGACGCATGGGCGCTGCTGTCCACGCTGGTGCTCAGCGCTCGCGGCTTATCAGCTGTCTTGATAATGATCTTCAAGTTTCTGCACGGGTGTTAACCAATTTGATGTGCAATCGCAGAGTGCAACAGTTTTACACGGAACACAACGCTACTACAGAAGAACGATCACGCGAAAATTGATGATCGGCGAAATGCCAAAATGATCGGAGCGGTGAAACGATACGGCTAGCGTCCAAACTGCAGCATGCAAAATGATCGGCGCGGTGATCGGATACGGTGATACGCTACGGCTTAGTGTGGACGCGTTTCTTGACGCGGCAGCGCAAATGATACGGAATGCCGACAGTGAGCGTCCAAGCAGCGCGATACGCAGTCATGCCACGGGACGATGATCGGATACGAGCAAATGATACAAGTGTGGACGCACCTTAGAATAGCACGCTCTCAAATCCTACAACTCTTCTCTTTCCGCTCAGACTCAATGAAATATTAAATTTATTTTCGAAAAATGCACAAGTACATGACACGTCTGTACTCTGCCTGTAGAGGACCGCGATGGGGCATCAGTCCCGAGAGCAGACAGTTTGACATGGCTGCACTATGCATTACGAAAAATCTTACCACTCCATAGTAGACCAGATTCTGAATGCAAGACTTAACCAAAGTCTTCTCCACATTCGTGTCAGCCGCGATTTTGGACACGTGGTTGTAGCCGGTAATATAAGGTAGAAGCTGTAACAGATATTATCAACGGTATGAATAGATAACAATGACAGTTTCCAACCGTACGGTTTTTGTAATGTTGAGATTTTCGTTGCATTGCAAAAAAGAAATGTAACTTCATTTATTAAGTTATTACTAGTGGCTCTGTAAGCTGTAGACCTCGCGAGTCTTTGAACTCCAATATCTCCGCCATTCTTAAAAATATATAAACTGAATCGAATAAAAATCCATATAATTATCGAACCTGCTCACAAAATTGAACGAGAATCGGTTGAGAAATGCAAATTAGAGGAGAACAGCCGGACTGCCGCCGGCCGGTCAGACAGACATACGAAAGCATTCCCAAGCTGAAACGGAGACGCTGCGCTCTCTTAGTCAATAACTTGCTACTTGATAACTTAATTCTGTAGTATGTTAGAGAACGACCTCTCAATAATAGAAATAATGATGAACACTAATAAAATCTCGTAAAAACTCCCCGAGATTCAACAATTTGGTTTACCCCAAAACAGCTTCATACTAAAGCTTACACCTTTTGACGTCACACTTACATTACCTTGTATGAAGAAATAAAAAGAAAGAAGAAGAAGAAATAAAGAGATTTGTTCTGCAGCGATGTTAACATTTGCGTTTATCCAAACGGGTTCATAACAAAAGTTACCACACATTTTATGGGTTATGTAATAGTATTATTAGTTTTTAATATTTTCATACTTTGCAAATGTTTTATTTGCCACCCAACTTCTTTAAAGGATCATGAACATAAAACAAGCCATACAGCTGTGTGCAAATTAATAGCAGTACGTATGTACCATAGTATGTTCTTTTTAAAACAAGGCAGATGCAGAAAACTGCTCCTCAATAGAATCTATGTACCCAAGGACTGTTTGTACTGGCCACCAAATCAATTCATATTTCTTAATTAGTAAAAAACTCACAAATTTCTAAAAGTACATTCTAAATAAATAAGTGTCTTAAAAAGTGTCTTTATTTTCGAGCCACCATATAAAGAAAAATGGCAGTGGAATTTGAATCAAAAGTGTAGGAAATTCAGTTGTATTGCCTTTGTGTTAAATTTGAACGACAAAAAGCTAATGCAACACTAGTATTCTGATAGAAAATGACTCAAAGTTCATTGAATAGCAGAGGGCCCTTTAAAAGCCATTTGGGCAGCTAAAGGCATTACATTACTGTCTTCAAACTTGAATGCACTTTATTGTTAACTCATTCCACGATTATAACTAAAATGTTGAGTAACATTTACATCTTGATTCTGCAAATCTGGCTTCACTGCTATTATTTTGCACACAACTGTACGTAAGGTATTTATCTCAAAATTTTAACGTAGTTCCTTATTTTGCTTTTTTTATCGGGATTTTACATATTTTTTACAAATGTTCAGATAAGCCAATATCACTACAATTACGCCCAGGAGCGGGGTCAAACACAATAAATAATCGTCTTAATGAAAATTACTATCTGCCAATGGCAATATTTTTTCGACTTTGAAGCGGAAAATTCAAGCCAAATCGGAAACAATATGATAGGCTTTAGAAGAATAATAATGACTACATGTTATTATAAATGCCCCTGCAATACTTTTACAAATTGGGTAGTAAAAAAGCGGCCAAATGCGAGTCGGACTCGCCCATGAAGGGTTCCACAGCCGTTTATACAAGAAAATGCACTACAGATGAAAAAAAATACGATATGAAAAAAAAACACTAACAAAAGAGCGTATCTCGCCGGCACTTAAGCCCTTTTGCTGAGAAGCGCAGTTTTTTGGCAATAATTTAAAAACGGTATGTCCAATGATGTTGAAAACAATTTTCGTTGTATTTATTAAACTTTATATTTAGCAGCTAACTATTATATTAGAAAATAGAGGGCACAATTTCTGCTACTTTCGGAGCGAATATTTCCGAAAATATTCACTAATCAATTTTTTTTTCAGAAACTTCAAAGTGTTTTTAGAAATACTGTCGCAATATGTGCCACACTTCGATATTAACTGAAAATATTTTTTTTAGATTCGGTTAATGAAGTGCCCCCCTACAAATATATGTTTTTTTGTATTTTACTATCACACTAAGTAGTGGTTTACAAACGACACCTATACTCCAAATTTCATCAATGTACATCTAATAGTTTTTGAGTAAAATGCCTGTGACATACGGACGGACAGACAGACAGACATGAAGAATCTATAAGGGTTCCGTTTTTGCCATTTTGGCTACGGAACCCTAAAAAGGCCAGATGCTGCGGCCAATAATAAAATAATCTGGCGAGTTATTGGCGATTTACCCTACACATCCCACGAACGTAATAGTAATAAGCGGTCGATAGTGACCTGTCTAGTGGTTAGGTCCCAGTCAGAGTTGATATCTATCTCGACGGGCTGGTCGTTGTCAAGGTGCAGGTCCTCCTGGCTCTGGCGGGGCGGCGAGGCGCGCGGGGCGGCGCGGGGCGCGCGGCGGCCCGGCGCGCCCGGCCGCGGCAGCCCCACGCACGCCACCAGCACCGGCACGTCGTGGTCGTGTACCGGCGCAGGGTCCTTGCGCACCTCCACCACTTTCAAGTGCATCACCGTGTCGCCCTCTGCGAAACAACCACCCTTACTGAGCCGCATCTATACTATCATACATTTGTTAAAATTGTATGTATATACTATTTATCATATGGTAGGTAGGTACTTGTCTAAAATACCTCGGCCCAATGAAAAGTTAAGCACACTTTTTAAAAATGATACGAATGTCACAATTAGTATCGAGAGTGGCGAAGATTAGGAATTATTTTATCTTATTGTAGATTATTAATATATTCACATACAACAATACGTATAGTCGTATCTTTATACTTTTTGTATTACCTACCAAATAGAATATAAATTAATGGAAGGTATAAGTAATAAAATAAGGAATAAAATCAAAACATTTGTTACAACTTTTTTTTAAATATTTGTTATTATAAATCACCAATTTAATGTTGACCTAGAGACATCTGGTTTTTTGCAAAATTATTCCTCTTTAAGTCATTAACAACATACGTTAATTACAAAAGAAACAGACCAGTAGTTTTTAAAATATTTGGTAAAGTAAAATAAACTTTAAAGTGACAATTCAAGGAAACTGTCAATAATTATGAGTTTATGAGATAAAACTTGCAGATTAATGACTGAAAGATGAATTGACCAATACATAGGATATATTCATTGGCTAATACCGTCAGGGGCATTTATAGTTCCCTTACACGGTTATAGCCCTTTGAGATTAGTCAACAACCCTATTATAAAGATATATTATTTTCAAAAAGATAATTGATCCGTCTATTTGAAGGTCACTGAATAAAAAAATAAAGTTTGTTTTTATTTTTTTGTATCTTTGTATGTTTCTTTGTGGTTTCATAATGCCAAAGCGACTAAACGGATTTCAACTATTTATGGTATACTTTTTACACGACTACGCTGAAGCAAAAAATAGTTATTTTACCTCCTCCGCTAACAGAGTTACGGGCATTCTCTAGTATTGAAAAAGAAATAAAGTTTCTACAATTCGATTTTTTGATTTGAAACTGTTTAAAACATAAATGGCGATTAAAAAGATTAAAAGTACAATTTGGTCGTATTAGCACAGAATAAGTACAACAACAGAAAGTACAAGTACAGAAATTTCACTTCCTCGTAAAAACGCTGTTTAGGCATGAGAAACGTGCCTGCTATGTGCCTCTCTGACTATCGTATAACTTGTATTCATTCGCACGTGGCACTTGTAGTGCTAGGGTTGTCACGCCAGGAATACATCAATGAGGACAAAAAATGTTGTAGCTTACCAGATTTCGTTTAGGTTAAGTGAGCCGACATTAAGTACTGTCAGCATCAAAAGTAGCTGACGATTTTCCTACTGGTATATGTCAAATTGACGCTAACTGTACAAGTTACTTCACTTATGTCAATTAAATCGACAACTCAGCCCTTTCGTAGCAATTGCACATAACGTAGTGATAAAAAGACATATTTAATTTACATTTATTTAATTAACAAATTCTTATGTCATCCTTAAAAGGAAATAAAGACAACAGGATAGGATAGGATGTTTTTAGAACTTACTATGGGTTCCACAAAAAAGGCAAAAAAAAATAATCCGAAACAATTATATGTATTTACAATTGTGTGACTATAATGAACCTATTTATTATTATTATTATATATATGATGCAAAAAATTCACCTCCGCATACCTACCTACTTTAAATCAGTCTTCTAGGCATTGGTAATAATCCGTTTGTAAACAGTTTTGGTATAAATACCTACCTAATAACTGCGGTGTAAGTAAAGATAAAGTGTTTTATATCTGGTATTAGTGCAAATTTTTCAACTTCCAAATTTAATGTAGGAAACTATAGGTTTATTATTTAAGTAATGTAGTCTTTTGACTTTCGCTCATGCTATGTATATCAAGCTTGTTTGGTTCTCAATAAATTAAAAAAATAACTTACAATCATAAACGCTTGTAATTTGTATTACAAGCGGAAGTCTTTTTCTAACAATATGAATTAAAAAAAATAGACTTCCAGTTGTAATACAAGTTACAAGCTTTTGAGAAACGGGCCCCTGATGTGGACCGCTTCAGAGTCTCGTTTGTATATGTCACAAAACTCAATTACTTCCTTTGGTCCCCGTTGGCCAATGGTGTTTACCGCAATAATTTATATTGTTTCGTAAACGTATTTTTATTTTATTTCCGTTTATTTTAAAGGAAGATTCTGCAGGTCAAATATAGTTAATTTCTCGAAAAACTAGTATCTTAACTCTTACTATTTTTGAGATATTCAATAAATAAATTGAATGGCTGAACCAGTGTAAAAAGTTTTTCATTACGTCCTACAGTTATTCATGACATCTGTGTCACATCAATGTCATAAAGTTGTGGTGCCGAGTTTACCCGATGTCTTCCTCATTCAAGTATAACCGATTAAGGCGACGGCTGTCCGGATTGGTTCTGCATTTTCCTGAACTGTCTGTTGTGTGAAACACCAATTAAATTCCCATCGAGGACATTGCCATAGTCACGCTATAACAAGGATCGCTAGGTTACGGTTGCTAGATCTGTTATTGGTCGTTGTGTTATCTCGGCATCCCCGACGACACCTGAATGTTTTAAAAACTTTAATGTCAACGTCAAGTTAATTTCAGGAAATTACTTTCAAATAATAATCTCACTTCCCAATAATGTATGAGAGGTAGATAACAGTAAAGAAAACAAAGAAAAAAGAAAAATCTAATTAATAAGTTATTGGGATTTGAACCTAGGACCCGACGCTCCATAAGCAAAAATATCTACCACTAAGCTATGTGTTGGCATGTGCAGTCATGGATGAAATTTAAACTTTGTCATACTTGACAGTGACACTAACTTTTGTGTAACTCTAAGGGACCTTTTACACAGTTATATTAATTAATTAAAACAAATAAAACTATTCGAATTTAACAACAAGCGATATACCAGGTAAGCTACTCTTAATGTACCGAGCAACATGTCGAATTAAATGGAAATAAAAAAAACACGGTGTATAGGTAAAGCCCGACCAGGAAAATAAAATAACTGCCTTGGGGGCGTTAAATTAGCAATTATTACAGCCACACTAAGTATACACGATGAAACATAAGTCGTGCGCTGCAGATTGGCAAGTGTCGAAATATTGTAATATGTTAATATAGATTATTGATGAAACAAAATAAAGTTTAATTTACAATATTTATACATTTAATAATCCACATTTCAGAATATATATATATGTTAAATTATAATGAAATGATTTTCCATTAAAGTTAAACTATAGTCGGTTTAAAATACAGAGACAATAAAACCACAAATTACGATTTTAATCTATTCATTTATTATTAAGAGTCCGCGGTCAGCTCGGTTCTCCATACAAACGTAGTTACGTTCTCATTTTAAAACGACTGGCTATTGCTCTGAAACTTTGTACTTAGAATATGTTAAGGTATATGCAGGCCTGTAATTAGTTTATGTAGCTTCAGATGCCATAGTAAAAAAAATACAGCGGATTTTAGTTTTTCATACAAAACTTATTTTTACTGTATTTCGTTTGTTATATAAACTGGAGTCATATAAACTAATTTCCGGCCTAGATATACTTCATGTCATGGTTTATGCAAAGTTTTGTTACAATCCAACACGTAGTTTTAAAATGAGAACAACACTCCGTTTGTATGGGAAGGTGAAATTCGGCCGAGCTTGCTGCGGACTCTTAACACTAATAATCGCGTTATATTTCAACTTCAACAGTTTTACGTAGTTGGACCTACTTCTTTTCGGACGGCATAGAATTCTTGTATTTTGTGCGCTTAGGTCATATTCATCCAGATTTCTTTTTGTTTTAGGTCTCTTTTTTTTTAGGCGGTGAAAATACAGCTGACGTCTAACCTTCTCTTCGTATTTTCATTACGTAAGATCGGGATATACCTAAACTAAAACTAACTTTTACTTGTAATTTATTCACAAATTAGCCAATTTTCATTACACATACTGTATGATGTACCTCTACCAGTCATGTTGACAACAAGGTCGGAGATGTTATTTAGAGGAATAGAGTCTAATCCTTCAAACTTTCTATCCGACAAATACTTCGTCATATTGTAAATCACTTTTCTTAAGTGACCGTTTTCGGCATTTTAATGCACAAATAACTCACAATATCCAAGAAATAGACCACGCATAATCAACACCTCACTTTGACAGCAATTGACAGATGACTTTAATGACTTCTGTAAAGTTACTATTGCCAGTTGAAGAAATTAGTTCCAATAGTTTTCCGCAATATGGCGAAGTTTTTAAATTTCCTGGTCGGGCTTTAGAATATATGGTTTTTCTCAATTATGCAATGAAATGTCGTCATTACGTGCGTTATAACAGGCTTCAAAGTAACTCGTTTCGGGCGGAACAACTCGAAAGAACTGTAAAGGAATTTCATGCAAAATTGAAGGCCTAGGCCGAGAAGTAATATTTTTTTTAATTTTTATTTTAACATGGCGTCTGTGTTCATGAACGGGCTAAACAGCTGCTTTTTTTTCTAGTGGCTGAATGGTTGTCGGACCAAAAATATCCGCGTTAATGTCTATTACATACGAACTGATATTAAGAACACAAATCTGTATGATTCATTATGTTACTGAATAAATTTAAAATATTGTCCATGCATACGTAAGTCACCAGAGACCACAGACAATATTTAAAATCCTCTGAAATTATTTTATTTATTATAGAAATGAACTCAAACACTGCACACGCGAAATACGGACGACTTCCGAAAAAAAAACATTATGGAGGGATTGTAGGGAAAATTACAAAAACTTTTGTCATGTAGTTTTGAGTGGTGTATTTTTTTATTTCATTGCATGTGTTTGAGAAAAGCACTATACCTACTCACCCGGCAAGCCCTTCTTTCCCGGTGTCTGCAATAATGTACTATTATGTAATGAATATGTATGTTTTGTTTGAATTTTATTATCAGGCAGGAGGACTTTAATTAGTTCACATTGATGTTCTATAAAATAAAATAGACTATTGTTTATGTGTATTGTTTTTGTTACAGTTGTATATGTATTTACCGACGAGCGTCGCCTTGCGATGCGTGTTCAGGTCGTGCAACAGGTGAGCCAACAGCGTGGGCAGCTTGGACGACCCGCTCGACACGAATCGCGTCTCTTCCTCCATTATAGTCTGCAAATATAAAATAAGTTTCTGTCAAAAATTGCATTTTTGTGACATGCTTTTATTGCCGACTGTTTTTTTACCCGACTGCGCGTCGCAAAGGAGGGTAATGTGTTTATCAGTCTATGTATGTATGTATGTTTATTCCTATCTGGCACTCTAGAGACCAAACGCGTGGACCGATTTTGATGATTCTTACATCAATCGATTCGTCTTAACTGTCCGAATGTCACTGAAGACATGAAAATGATGAAAACTCAAAATGGCGATGATGAGACGCCATATTGTGAAAAATAAAAAATTGAATTTGACGTACTATATCGAGTGGGGTATCATTGAATAGGGATTTGAAAATCACTATTAGGTTTCTTTTATCATTTTGAATTACCAGTTAGGAACTATAACGATTTAAAGTTGGTTAGCACGCCGTTTTCACTAATATTTCATTTACTTGGCATAAATCTGTGCAAGCTTCTCAGTAACCCCGACGATAAAGATTGCTTAATTTACAGACTTTTATAATTTTAGTTAAAGTGTAAAATAAAAATAATAATTAAAAAAACAAAAAACCCGACTGCGTAAAAAAACTAAAACGAAAAAAACAAGTCCAGTACCCTAGAAATTTGTTAAGTTATAATGGAAATGTTTCATGATTCATGATCGATACTCACACAAAACAAATAATAAATTCTAATAAGGAACATAGCGATTTTAAACAGTCGGGACCCATTGTTGGGAAGATTTGCGTCGATCTAGATTTCTTATGGGTACCGACTGTTTAAAATCGCTATCTTCCATATTAGAATTTATTATTTGTTTTGTGTGAGTATCGATCATGAATCATGAAAGATTTCCATTATAACTTAACAAATTTCTAGGGTACTGGACTTGTGTTTTTCTTTTTAGTTTTTTTACGCAGTCGGGTTTTTTGTTTTTTTAATTATTATTATTTTTCTTGGAACATCCGTTAACTACTTATCGAGACGATTCTAAAGAGCTCAAACTCGTACTTGTAGATTTCCTATGTCCACCATCCGGCTCCATCTGATCAGCTCGATCGTGTCATAATATTGTATTGTCAACTAAGTTACATAAGTATGCCAAATAATAGCTCAATCGGAAACCGAGAAGTAGGTCAAATTTTAACATGCAAGATTTGAGACCAGAGAGATGATAACAACATCTTTGCTATTTTAAAGTTGTAAAAATGAAATGAAATGGATGTACATAGAGATATTTTCAATAAAATAAGTGATACGGACTATTTGAAGATCACGATATCGTTTTCTTTTTGTATGTTTATATGTGTCATTGTGGCTTTATCACGACAAAACGGCTAAACGGATTTCAACTATTTTTGGAACACGGGTAGCTGATCATTCACAGATGGTTATAGGATAGGATACTGTTTACCCGACTATGATGAAGAAGAAAAAGAGCGTTATCATTTTTTCTCCTCCATTGAAGAAGTTGCAAGCGCCTTCTAGTATGACATGTGACATGTAATTACATAACAATTAATTATACAACATTCAGTTTATCCAATGTTGCAGCAGAAAGATAGAATGGGGAATGGATGAAAATTTTCAAAAATCTTGAAATTTTGTTTATAGGTAGGAATAAGCCTTCATAGTGTCAGAAAAATATTACAGATTTTTCTGTGGCTTAGAAAAAATAAAAAGATGAAAAGGTGTCGGTGGGCCTATATGCCCGCCTTTTACGGTACGGCAAGAATAACAAACAGTACATTTACAACCATTTTTATAGAAAAAGTCATAACCAGTTTTTTTTTTCAAATGTTCATAGCCGGGTAAAAAGTATCCTAAAACCATCTAGAGATACCCAGCTACCCGTGTATCAAAAATAGTGCAAATCTTTTTAGCCAATTTTGCGTGATGAAGCCACAACGACACATACAAACATACATAAAATCCAAAAAAAAATTTTTTTCTTTTAGTGACCTCCAAATAGTCCATAATAATATTTTTTTTGAAAATATCTTCAATGTACAGACATTACATTTTTACAACTTTATAATAGTATAGATATACCGTACCGTATACGGCAGGGATATAGGCCCACCAACACCTTTTATTCTTTTTACTTTTTTCTAAGCAACAGAAAAATCTGTAAATTTTTTCTGACAAAAAGGAGGCTTATTCCTACCTATAAACTAAAATTCCAAGATTTTTCAAATTTTTATCCATTCCCCATTAGCTTGAAAGTTGTATTTGTCTATCCTTACCAAATGTTCACCGAGTTTCTTTACGACGGGTTCATACTGGACAGTCTTCGACCAGCTGTCGCACACGAAGCACAGGTTGAACAGATACGCATTTCGTTCGTAGCGTGAGCTGTCTATCCGAATGGGATAGCCTACTATCTTGTGACCGAGAGCATTTCTAAAAAAAAGTACACAATAACACATAAATACCACATATCCATGAACACAGTTTTGATTCATTTGTTATTTAGATTTAAAAAAAACTGTTTTTAATGGATCATAATTACGAGGGTCACACTGAAAGTATCTAGAACTGGCCACTTAGAGATTGTGCATTAAAAAATACATTTGATTTTTATAAATGGAACTCTTTATCTATGCATTGAGGAACTTTTCATTTAAAAATTGGCGGCAATTTGAAAATTATGTACACAACGTCGATATGAATTTAACCCGTGAAAATTATCGAGTCATGATTTTATACAACTTTCGCTACGGTCTAAGTCAGCAACAAAGTTACGATAGGCTTCGATTGGCATTTAATGATGAAGCCCCGTCTCCTGCCACCATTTACATCTGGTTTAACGAATTTAAACGCGGTCGTACTACTCTCACGGACGATTGTCGCGGAGGCCGTCCTTCAACGGTGACTTCTGAAGAGAACATCGAGACTGTACGGCTTCTGATAGAGGCTGACAAAAGAGTTACGTATCAGCAGATTCGGACAGCCTTAGGGATTGGTATGAGTCAAGTGCAAAAAATCCTGCATGAATATTAATGCGTAAGAAAACTTTGTGCTCGATGGATACTCCACGATTTTACCAAGGCCCAAAAACGCCTTCGAGTCAACTGGTGCAAAAAAATAATAAAAAGATTCGACGGCGGACACTCAAATACTGTATTCGACATTATTAATGGTGACGTAAGCTGAGCCGAAACAAAAAGACAGTCCGCTCAGTGGGTGTTCCCGTTTGAAGAGCTGCGTACAAAAATAAAGAAGGGACGCAGCGTGGGAAAGAAAATGGTTGCTTCGTTCTTCGATCATACAGGACATTACGCTACAATTCTTCTCGAAAATAATAGAACAGTTACTGCAGAATGGTACAGTATCACATGATTGCCAATTGTCATTGGAAAAGTACGAGAAAAGCGACCTCGCAGTAGGATCCTCCTCCACGACACAACGCGTCGTCGCACACTGCTAAGCGAACGATCGCATATTTGGAGGCTACAGGTGTTGAAATATTGGGTCATCCTCCATACAGTCTAGAACTCGCACCGTGCGATTTTCATTTAATCTCTAAAATAAAAGAAAAACTACGAGGCATACATTTCCCGGACGCTAAAGAGGCGGTATCAGCGTACGAAAAGGCCGTGGCGGAGGTGCCCAAGGAAGAATGGGCCTTGTGCTTATCTAATTGGTTCCAACGCATAGAAAAATGTGTACAGTGCGACGTAAACTATTTTGAAAAGCAATAAAAACATTTTTTTTTTACCTAATTTGGTCTATTATTGATATTCTAAAAACTATCAGTGTGACCCTCGTAGAAGTGATTTCTGCAATATTTAAGAGGATATACTAGCAAAAGGACTTTTGGGAATTAGGTACTTTTAAAAACTATTGCTATCGCATCGCCACAAATCCCCCGTATTACAGTGCAAAAGGGACAACTTCAGCTCGGAGCGATCTGACCTAAAAAACTTGGTGAAAACAGGGTTTCGTACTACCCTACTTCCTCTTCCAAAACTGGACTAATTTTATTTATTATTTTTCACATATATTATAACGAGGGCTTCGGTTATGCTTCTATGTTTTTCGTTTTTCCTTTATATTCGTTAAATTTGTTTACTGAACGTGTGCTTATCGCGCAGAATGGTGGCATTTTTTGCAGTTTTAGAGGGCCTCTAATTAACCAATTATTAAGAGAAATAATACATAGGGGCATGGCACAGTTAAGCATAAATCATATTTATAAAAAAAATTGCCCTAAGACAATTATCCAGGGAGGAAACGGGGGATTATATTTGTATCGAGGAACGGCCACTAGTATATCCTCTTAATTATTATAACACATTAACACGACACGTTTGGCTGAGTAGCTTGCCGAACAGATTTGTTCTGGGTCTTTAATTTAAAATGTATTTAAGTGTTTCTTAATAAGAAACACATATTTTTGTGTGTCTGTGTTTTAAATGTGGGGAAATTAACACCACATTATTATCTATTGTAATCAACTTAGTCCCAAACTAAGCAAAGCTTGTACCATGGGTACCAGGCGACGATATAAGAAATATATAGATACATTATAACACTTACATACATTGTGATATAGATACAAGTGAAAGCGCAACGAAAAATACGACAGCAATCGTATTTTTCTCTGCGCTTTGACTTTACTTTGAGTTTGGGACTAGGTCGATTGATATAAGATTGTCCCGGATATTATTTATTTTGATATTTATTGTTTACACTTGCACAGAATTTGGTCAAGTAATTATAACACCCAGTACAAATTGCTTATAAATATCTAGAATAAAATGTTTTGCGAGCTTCATTTTTCATGCTGACATATACATTCGCAGACTGTATAGATGAATTACCCAATATTTTGTTTCCCCAGTCGTTTTATTACTATTCGCGTTTTTCCCCAAATTGCTTATTTTCTATTCGTCATTATGGCCGGCATTTAATTTCTTACACGTTTTTTTTTCTAATCGTATTTTTCGCTAAATGCATTCTTTTACCAGTCCGTATTGTTCACATAAGCATAATTACGCATAATGGTTATTGGTCATACATTTTTGCGCATAATGTTTTTACCAATAACGATTAAGAGCATACATTGTAATGGTCATAAAATTTTTGCGCATAAAAACTTTAAGCATAAATACGGACGGGCATAATGTTTTTGCGCATAACATTTCAATGCATATTATACAATCGCCATAATAGTATTACAAGTTCGTTGTCATAAATTTGAGTAAACGTAAAACGAGGATTTAACTACGAGGCTCGCTCGCTTCGCTCGCTCGTTAGTGTCGCAGTTCAACCTAACACTCCTTGCTTTGCTCGTCGTCGTACCTAACCTGTCCCAAGTCGGAACTGCCTTAAGGTGAAATTGGCAATGGTTGGTTTATTTTTCACTTGATATAGACCTGCGAGGCTCGCTCGCTTCGCTCGCTCGTTAGCGTCGCAGTTCAACCTAACACTCCTTCTCGCTTCGCTCGTCGTCGTACCTAACCTGTCCCAAGTCGGAACTGCCTTAAGGTGAAATTGGCAATGGTTGGTTTATTTTTCACTTGATATAGACCTGCGAGGCTCGCTCGCTTCGCTCGCTCGTTAGCGTCGCAGTTCAACCTAACACTCCTTCTCGCTTCGCTCGTCGTAGTACCTAATCTAAGCCAAGTCGGACCTGCCTTAGAACTAGATTAATGGGTTAGGTTGGGTAGGGGTCACAGCTCTAACCTAAACTAACCTACTATTCTGGTAGCAGTTCGTTTTTGTTAGGGGTCACAGTTCTAACCTAACCTAACCTACAATTCGGTCCAAGCATGCATTTTTGCAAGCAAAATGATACTAAAAATCATATTTTCAATAGTATTACGTCGCGAAAAAATACTATGAGGAATATGTTGTACAGGTGAAGTGAACGTATGTGAACAATGCGGACTGGTAAAAGAATGCATTTAGCGAAAAATACAATTAAAAAAAAAACGTGTAAATAATTAAATGCCGGCCATAATGACGAATGGAAAATAAGCAATTTGGGGAAAAACGCGAATGGTAATAAAACGACCGGGGAAACAAAATATTGGGTAATTCATCTATACAGTCCATTCGCTTCTGAGATGCTTGCATAATGTGAAATGATCATCTGTAGCAATTTAGCATAAATATAAATGATAATGCCAGTAATGACGTTTTATCACAGTTTTCAATAATCATATCGGACACTTTTAACGGATAACAATAAAAATAATTAAGAACAATGTCATTGTGGAAATCGCAAATTAAAATTGCATACGCATGATTGTGGGCAAATATTTATTAAGAACACTGCTAATCATATAAAGCCAAAATAAATAAATAATAGATACATTAGAGGACAATTTTATACAAGTACTCATAATCATAACACAAGCACGAGCACGGAAAAATATTTCATACATATATACTTAAGAACCGGCCAAGAGCATGTCAGACCATGCTCAATGTAGGGTTCCGCAGCCGTTCATACAAGAAATGCACTACAGATGAAAAAATACGATATGAAAAAGTGCACTAGCAAAACAGCGTATCTCCACAGCACTTACGTCCTTTTGCTGAGAAGCACAGATTTTTGGCAATAATCAAAAACAGTATCTCCGATCAAGTTGTAAACAATTTTTTGTTGAAAGTATTCATTACTTCTTTCTTTGTGATTTTTTTCACATTTTTGGACAATACTGTTTAGAAAATAGAGGTGGGGGAGACACAATGTATGCTACTTTCGGAGTGATTATATATATTCGCAATATATTTTTTTTAAAACATCTGTCTTTTTAAAAGAACTGTCGAAATATGTGCCACAAATTGATTTGCTAAGATTTTTTTTTTAGAGTCCGTTACATGTATGTAGTGCACCCATAAAAATATTTTTTTCTAAAATTTATCAATAAAGTCAAGTAGCGGCTTACACAAGACACCTATACTCCAAATTTCATCAATATATGTACATCATGTAGTTTTTGACTAAAATGCCTGTGACATACGGACGGATGGACATGACGAAACTATAAGGGTTCCCTTTTTACCATTTTAGCTACGGAAGCCTAAAAACATCTAAGATACAGGAACAAACGCTGAGCCAAACCTGTATATGAAAGTTTTTGATGCACATTGGAGATATTTTTAATAACATATGTTTGTGCATTTGCACTCCAAAATGGTTAGCCACTTTTCAACATTTGAGGGTGGTTATAGGATACTTTTTACGCGATTGTGCTGAAGCAAAAAAAACTAGTGATGTGCGAGTCTGACTGGCGCACCGAGGGTTCCGTACAAACTTTCACTTATTCAGACTTAACTTGCCGATTGACTTAAGTTTGCCTCTGGTATCTATAGCGTCACATACATATGAGGGGCAAACTTAACCAAACCGGGTTATTCAAAAACCCAATATGGGATCAGAATGCTGTTGGGACTGCCCCGTTTTTGTAGCACATCAAGAATGTTTGTGGAGGCTCGTACTGATTGCTTCGGTGCGATAATACGCAGGAGATGCTTCCCTGATGCGCCGCTTGCGTGTCAGCTCCAACAGCCTCATGCGCCTGGTGCTAGAGTCTCCTGCCTGCGCGTTTTGGAAACACTGGGACTCAGTGCACATGAGAGCAAGAGGCTCTGTGTATAATATGAATATTGTAATTATAGCACTAGATTTAACTAACATAGGATAAGCAAATGTATACTAACACTATGTACATGGTCTGATTTTTTTTTGCATAATGATTTTTGGTGATATAAAAAAAGTAACAGACAGATATGTGGTTATTATCTTTGTGTAATAATTAAATTATATAATTTCAGATTATTTCAGATTTTCGCTTTATAAACTTTGGAGACAAAGGGGGAATGGTATTTTTTTTTATTCACTTTTTCCTTAATAAAACAAAATTTAAGCACAATTAAAAAAAATATTCAAAAAATGTGCAGTTCAAGCCCTTTCATATATATCAATACCGTACTTGATGTAGTGGCTAGACTTTTAATCTTTGTCCTCCCCTCATATTTGTCTTTTCTTTCAAAAATTAAAATATATTTTTTAATGTTTTTTTAGAAATGACCATGTTTATAAATATTTCAAATAGCAAATAGATAGCATAAGTAGTTTTTAAGATCTGGCGCTCTAATAGTTGGACAGACAGACAGAGTCGCACCATAAGGGCTCCTTTTTTAGCTTTTTGGTACAGAACCCTAAAAAGGTGAATGAAATTTAACATAAATTATTAGATATGTCATTGTATTTTACTCTGAAACAGCACAAAATTTTAATAAATACAATATTTGATAACAATGTTTAAAAGTAAACACCAATGAAATATATATTTGTGCTAGAGGGTGCTCGCAACTTCGTTCAAGGAGTAGAAAAAATCATAACCCCTCTTTTTTTCTTAAGCATAGTTGAGTAAAAAGTATCCTATAACCATCTCGAGATACCCAGCTACCCACAACAACACATACTAACATTTCATTTGTACAACTTTATAATAGTATAGGTATACATATATTTTGTCTTGTTAAAGGCCAAATAAACAATGAAAACTATACAACATCCGCTTTATTATATGGTGGTTTTCTCAGATAAGGCTCTTCAAACTAAGTAGGTATTTGGACCAGTGCTGGAGTATAGTATAATTTAACGCATATAATTAAACTAACTGCTGCAAAAGGTATCATTGGTGTTAAGGGTTTAAGTATCCTAAAATGCCCAGCACAGAATCACAAGGTCATGGAAAACCTCCATGATGGTCTAGTAAATATTTATTATGATAAAGAGAAATAACCTGTCTACTAAGTTTAAGGTGAGGCTATTAGATTGTAAATTTTAACTATAGCAAGAACTTAAAAAGTTTGCACATAATGCTGTTGTAATATACTTCGCTTTGCTCAAATAAGCATACTCGCTTCTATATTGTGCGGTTCAGTCTCCTATAAAGTTGAGTGAACTACCATTTACATTAAATTGTCCACAATGCAAATGAAATTCTGTAATGGCAAGTCAAGACTAGGGTAAATTTAAAGGCAATAATATTTTCTTCTGTTTCCGCGAATATAATATATACGCGATATAATCCATTAAATTGTTTTATTTTAAAGGCAATAAGTTGCCTTTAAGCAAATTTGGGACATTCATATGTTAATTAAATGATGTTACTTACATTGTCATTGTACATCTTTGTATTTGAGGCTTAGGGATGATGTAGGCACTTATGGAATCAAATACCTCTTTAGATATATAATCTTCCGGGAACTGAAAATATAGCAGGTTTGTAATAATGTATTGTGGTATTAAAGAGTACTTTTCAGACATCATTTACTCAGTAGAATAATATAATTATTGTATCAATCATTACAAAATAAGGCTATATTATGGAAGCAGTTATTATTAGTATAATATCGGCTGCATGTGACGCACTGAGAATGGCAATGTAATTGCACAATGTTACTAACCTGACAAGCAATCTTCGGACCCGCTACTGGATGAAACTCGCCTAAAAAGATACATCGTATTGGGCCTTCACGTCCACAGCCTTCATAGTACCTTGTTTCCATCATTTTTATGCCAATGGTTTTATAGCGGTTGACCGTGCAAGTGCATTTCACTTATCGTTTTGTTGATTAAAACTGTTGATCGTGTGACTGTCAATAGATTGCGAATTATTCGACAATGTTCAGCATATTTTAAGTGATGTAACAAAGAGACAATAAAGTTTATGCCATTATTAGCATTTTAATATCGTCATGCCTCCTATTTTAAAATAAAAACAGGTTAATAGATGCCTAAACTGTAAATGTGAAACTACAATTCCGAGAAATAAATCAATTCTCAATATAAAGTTGACACAATGACTAACGTCAAAGCACCGTCAAACCCAAGTCAAAACCGACTATGGGGTAGGTTCCAAAACCGAACCATCAACTTACGAGCTGAAAGTATACGATTAACGCTCGCCTGCCCATCGGTGCTCAATTCACAAAAATGATCGGAAACGGTCGAGGACTAAAATAAAGTAAAATATATTAATTTTGATGTAACTTTCACAAGTTTCACCTTATTACAAAAATTAATGGATGGAAATTTTCTAAAATCTTTAAATTTTGTTTATACGTAAGATTAAGCCTCCTGCAATAGCCAGAAAAAAATTACAGATTTTTCTGTAGCTTAGAAAAATATAAAGAGATGAAAAGGTATCGGTGGGCCTCACGTGGGCCTTTATGCCCGCCCACAGACTAATAAGAGATACTACATGTCAGACTGCCAACTCAGAAACAAATATTATTTGCACTAGGCAACTATATTTAATCTGTACGATTAGTGTTGGCTGACGTTAATTTTTTTTCTATTCGAGATTGCAATATGGCAAGGGATCGTAACGTATTCAGTCAAAGTGGTCTAGGTTCATTGAATGAGGTCTAATATTTAGAACGAATAGTTCCCGGCACGTAAATTTGAACACGTAACTTTAGTAATTGTATTTACGTAATCAAATTATATACATAGAATTATACCTCAGTGGCAAAAAAATACTGTGATACTTCCGTTGTAGACTATGATACTATGATACTTCCACCACAACAAAGTTAGTAAATTGCAGTGGTGAAAAACTAAAAAATATGTCAAACTTAACAAGTGTATACAGAGAGTAAAAAAGTTGTCAAAACAAAACAGGTTCTTTCTAAAGAAATTGAGATCTTGCAGTCAAAATGTAAATCTAGTGGATAAGTTAGATATGTATTCTGTACAGTTACAAAATAGTAGTTTAAAATATGAAACTGACACACAGACATTAAAGTTAAAAATTCAAAGCTTAGAGGATTCAATTACATCATTAGACACAATTAATGAGAGCTCAAAAAAAATATTCATGAATACTCACTAGCCATGGATGATTTAATATCACAAATAAATTATAACTCAGAACGGTTTGAGTCCCTGACAAATAATCACTCCTGTTTATGTAAGCAGGCAAGTGGTAATTTGTCGACTAGTGTACTAGAACCATCCTCTCTGTGTGCCAGTTTGCCAGAAAAATCCAGTGAAAGTTCCTTCCACACCGCACCAAGCACACCTAAACCTAAGGTTATCATGTACTGTTATGAGATAGGAAGTGGTATGGGCCCACTGTTAAACTCATACTTAAAGGGACATAGTGTAAGTAGCAATTGTTTGCCTTATAGTAGCCTTGACAATATTTCAAACCAAATTCTAAAAGACAGTAATATTAACTCCAAGACAACACTGCTTATTCTTTTGGGAAACAGGGGTAAAGTGAACAAGAATGATTTAATTAAATTTTATGAAACTTTGAACACAATTATAGTTCAGGAAATTATTATGTTCACTTTCCCTATTGTAAACAATTGACAAAATCTGAAAATGATACAAGATATATTTTAAATACATCTTTATATAATCTTTGTACATATAGTAGTAAGTTTAGAATAGTAGACGCTAACAAATATGTTAGTAATCATTATTTTTTGACAAAAGGTAAGTTTTACCTTTCCAATTATTGCAAACGACAAATAGTTTTGTCACTAGCCTATTTAATTGACATTTCTACCAAGAATTTGGTACATAACTCTGCTTCTATTGAGCAGTCCGACATTAATGTTGTTATGTGTAATAATTTAAACTAAGCGATGAGACAATGGAGAAATCTTTTTCTGGCAATGAAAAATATATCCACCTGGTTCATCAAAATATTCAGTGTATTAGAGGGAAAGATTTGCAGATTGAATTTTTTTTTTAATGCCTATAATATTGATATCTTATGTATAACTGAACACTGGCTAACTTGCAATGATATAATGCTCCAATTCAATAATCACCAGGTGGGTAGTTCGTTCACCAGACTTAGTTCCATACATGGTGGGTCGTTAATTATATTAAATAGTCAATTGAAATTTAAGGAACGTAAGGACATTGTATCTTTGTCTGTTGAACGGACCATAGAATTAAGTGCAGTAGAATTAGAGCAATTTATTGTAGTTTGTGTGTATAGGCCGCCATTAAGTAATTTCGATGTTTTTCAAACTATTATGGAATATGTGCTTTTTAAGATATCGCGTACTCGTAAAAAATTACTTATTTGCGGCGATTTCAATGTAAATCTTTTGGAAGATTCAACACTAAGTATTAGATTGGTGAATCTATTCAAATCTTTTCGTTTAAGCCACGTATTTATGGAACCTACTAGGGTGACCGATACCAGCGCCACCTGTATTGATAACATTTTCACTGATATTTCTCCTTCTAAACAAAGTATACTCGTAATCAGTAAATTAGAATCAGATCATTTAGGCCAATTAATGGAATTTGAGATATTAAGGGAAAATATAGTGAAAAAACAAATTACTTTTGTACCGGTAACCACCGACCGTGTGGAAAGAATGAAGCAACATTTGTTTCAGGCGCTACCCGTTCTGTCTTCTGAAATGAGTCCTAATCACATGTATGATTCATTCTTTACAACTTTTATGAAACATTATAATACAATATTTACTTCCAAATCGGTTGTGGCTGGCGGTGCACCAGTATTTAGCGAATGGGCTACTGCGGACTTACACAAGCGTAGACAAGCACTGTATGCCATGTATGAGGAACGGCGGCTTAATACGAGTGATGAATTTAAAGAACATGTAAAGCAATATTCGGAACAATTCAAAATTGATTGTCATATTGCCAAACGTAATTATTTATCCCAGAAAATCAAAAATAGTTCTAATCTTATCAAAACCACCTGGAAAGTGATTAATGCGGAGACTGGTAGATCAAGGCACGCAATTAGTGATCTAGAATTAAAAATTGATGGCAAAATTATAGATTCTAGTTTAGATGTAGCAACAGAATTTGAAAATTTCTTCACCGATATACCAGTATCCACAACAAAGTGTTTAAATTCATCACCTTCGTCTGCCGTTTTGTTGTTAAAAGAAAACGTCCCAGAATGTAGTAAGGACTTTTATTTTGAACATGTCAGTCCTTCAGATGTAGTAAAGGCATTTAAATCAATTAATGTCAAAAAAACCAATGACCTATGGGGGGTCTCAGTCCATGCTGTCAAATCCCTAATAGAAGTAATAGCGCCTGACTTGGCAGATATATTCAATAACAGTGTTGACTGCGGTGAGTTTCCTGATCTGATGAAACAGCAAAATAACTCCTTTATTTAAATCAGGTAGTACCTCTGACCCCACTAACTTTAGACCAATATCTGTACTACCTACATTTAGTAAAATTTTTGAAAAGCTAATTCGATATCAATTGTTAAAACATTTTAATTTGAATAATTTGATGCATAGTAAGCAATTCGGTTTTACGCGGGGTCGCTCGACATCCAACGCCGGAGTTGAGCTCGTAAAACACATTGTCGATGCCTGGGAGGAATCGCGAGATGCTTTAGGCATCTTCTGTGATTTATCTAAGGCCTTCGATGCGTTAATCATGAGACACTGATCAGGAAGCTACACCACTACGGAGTTAAAGGATTAGCACTAAATTTATTAGAGTCTTATTTAAATGGTAGAGTACAAAGGGTTGACGTGAATGGAAAGCGTTCACCGGGGTCATTAGTCTCTATGGGTGTGCCGCAGGGATCAATATTGGGACCTTTCCTGTTCCTTATCTATATAAACGACTTGCCACACCTCGTAAAGACCCACCATGAGATAGTTTTGTTTGCAGATGATACGTCTCTAATTTTCAAAGTCGTACGAAATCAACGATCCTACAATGACGTAAACAATGCTATCTGTGAAGTAGTAAATTGGTTTAATATAAATAATTTATTCTTGAATGAGAAAAAGACTAAATGTGTTAAGTTTGTCACGAGTAACGTAAAACACGAGCAAGCAAGCGTTATGGTTAAAGGTGAGGAACTGGAACTAGTTAATAGTACAGTCTTTCTCGGTATAACATTAGATTCTAAGCTCCAATGGGGTCCCCATATTGCTAATCTCTCGAATAGACTGAGTTCTGCAGCTTTTGCAGTAAGTACGATTCGTCAATTAACAGACGTGATAACGGCTCGATTAGTGTATTTCAGTTATTTCCACAGTATTACGTCGTATGGCATCTTACTATGGGGCAGTGCTTCCGACATTAATACTATATTTGTTCTGCAAAAGCGGGCTGTTCGTGCGATATATAAAATGAACTATAGAGACTCGCTTAGAGATAAGTTTAAGGACATTAATATAATGACAGTGCATTGTCAATACATTTATGAGAATATTATGTATGTACATAAAAATATTACCGACTTTAAGAAGAACTGTGATATACATAATATTAATACTAGAAATAAGCATAAGCTCGCAGTGCCTGCTACTAGGCTCCATAAAATAAGGAGATCATTAATTGGTAACTGTGTGAGATTTTATAATAAACTTCCTAGCAGCATAACTGAGTTGTCTATTGGTAAATTCAAAAATATTGTGAAACGAAAATTATTTTCTAAAGCTTATTATAGCACACAAGACTACATGAATGATGAAGCCGCGTGGGATTAATGTAAATAGTAGCGTCATGTAGGTATATGAATAATTATTTTAACGAATACCTAAGGTATTATTATTTTTTTAATCTTAATAGTTTTATATACTCTGACATTTAGAATTTTATTCTAGACACATTCTAGATAATTTTTTTTTATTGACAATCCTTTTGGGATTTTTATCTTATTGATTATTTTAATTTTTAAAATGATGATTTTATCAATAATATTACACTTAAGTTAAATGATCTGATTAGGTTTTTCTAGGTTTCCCTAATCCTTGCAGCAAATGTTGGATCATATTGTATTTCTCCCAGCAAACATTCACTCTCATGTAACTGACATTTCGAAAGTGCTTGTAACTACTTGAATAAAGAATATTTTGATTTGATTTGATTTGATTGAATAAAACACATTATTTGTTAAAAGATTTATTTTTTAATTTCTTTTTAAATTTGTCGTAAGCTTTCTTTTGTATTGCAAGTAATACGTCTGTCCCCTTTAATATTTTGTTGGTTGTGTTGCACCAATTCATAATTGTAAATCGGACAGTCAGAGCAATGAAATGACTGAGAATAGTTTTGTGCTCGGCGCCGTCAAATAAACAAAATGAATTCTTGGACATAATGTTTGCTAGTTCTGCGGGCGATATTTTTACCACTAAGTATTTTCTCAGAGCACGGGAAATGGTGTAAAAGAGCGTCCTTTCGCAAAGTTCTGCAAACACAGCACTCTTGAAACATTTTGCAAAAAGCAAGACAGGATAAACACAAGGACATCACTTGACAACACATTACTGTGACAGTGACAGAACGAATTTCGACAAATAATATATAGATATTTTTTTGGATTTTAACCTCTAAACACTTCTCACTTGTTATAACACTTTTAAGCTTCATCAAAAAACGGACAAATCCAAAGTCCTTCTTTGGCTTAGCTTCTTTTTGCTTCTTTTCGGGTTAATTTCTATGGTAGTGAGTAGTTTTTCAATCGTTGTTTAACAAGTTCATAATGGCTAGTAATAATATTAATAATTTAGATGTTAATATTTTACAGTGGAATTGTCAAAGTCTACGGCCTAAATTCCTATCACTAGAGGCACTTTTATCGCAAGAAAAGGTTCACTTAGCAGTCTTAAGTGAAACTTGGCTTGAGTCTGAGAGAACGGTTATAATACCTTTCGTTTGGACAGGTTTGATGGTTATGGCGGAGTGAAAGAAACGAGAGCGTTAAGAAACGCGTCCACACTAAGCCGTAGCGTATCACCGTATCCGATCACCGCGCCGATCATTTTGCATGCTGCAGTTTGGACGCTAGCCGTATCGTTTCACCGCTCCGATCATTTTGGCATTTCGCCGATCATCATTTTTCGCGTGATCGTTCTACTGTAGTAGCGTTTTGTTCCGTGTAAAACTGTTGCACTCTGCGATCACACATCAAATTGGTTAATATCCGTGCAGAAACTTGAAGATCATTATCAAGACAGCTGATAAGCCGCGAGCGCTGAGCACCAGCGTGGACAGCAGCGCCCATGCGTCGGCGGCACTGCGCGCGTAGCAACTAAAAATGACACTACTTTAGAAAGTCGCCGTAACACACCTGCGCCAGCGACTCAAGCCACGCCTCTCGGCCATCTCTTTCACGCGTAGCTGCTATGGACGAGACAGAAGATGATCGGGCAAAAACCGACTCGAGATGGATCGCGGCGTATCATAACCGCGTAGCATGATCGCGTGTCATGATCGCTAGTGTGGACGTTGCACCGTCGCGATCATGCCGCGCTCGTCCGATCGGAGTGTTTGATACGCGTAGCAACATGGATTTCGAGCGATCTGATCGGCGCAACGTGCAAACGCGTGATCGTGACACGCGATCATGCCACGCGACGATGATCTGATACGAGCAAATAATACAAATGTGGACGCACCTTTAAACAAGGGGCACCCCACTCGAGTTCGGCTAGTGAATGGTTCGTTGCAACAATCGGCTCCTGATATCTCATTCGTTACTTCTGATTTAGCTACTCTATTCTCCTGGAAAGTTACAAATGAAACTCTTGGCAGTGATCACTGTGTTATTAAAATATATATAGCAATAGATATCTGTTGCGACTTCAATAAAAAACGCAATTTAAAAAAAAGTGTGGGATGGCTACTCTTCATTCATGGCAGACTCATTTTTAAATTTTCAAGTCTCCCAGTAACCCGCAAGATTTTTATGACACATTTGAACTAACTTTACAGTCAGCTGCCAATAAATTTATTCCGTATACGTCAATCCCTCAACACGTTTGCAATAAGCTTAAACCTAAACCATATTGGACTCCTGAGTTATCCAAAATGGTAGCCGAACGTCGACTTGCCTTAGCAAATCTAAGACGATGCCCATCTCCTAGTAATTTAGAGATTTTACAAGAAATAATTAGAAACGCTCAGAGAGCTATTCGATCGGCCCGCAGTAAGTCTTGGCATGAATTTTGCTCGTCTGTTGACGAAACCACTTCATGTGCAGATATGTGGCGTAAAATGAGATGGGCAAAAGGGTATCGTTCGAACTCGTCTAATCGCTATGTTGACGGTGTAAGAGCCGAACAGCTGTTTAACAATCTTACTCCTGATTACGCTTGTCCACCTCAGCCACTTTTTTACTCAATTAATCCTAAATTAGAATCTAAAATTAATTTACCTGAATTACAGAACGCTATAAAAAAAAGTGACACTGCGCCAGGCAGCGACGACATATCATTTTCTATGATTAAATATTTGCCGTTATCAGGCAAGATCCTTTTAGTATAATTATATAATATTTGCTTGTTTTCCGGATTTGTGCCATCTCAGTGGCGTGACGTTAAAATAATACCCATCTCGAAACCGGGTAGAGACCCCAATTCTTCTACTGCGCTCCGTCTAATAGCCCTCATATCGTGTCTTTGTAAGGTTTTTCATACTATATTTAATATACGTTTGACAAAAATTTATGTTCTCTGATAAAATGGTTGGTTTTCGCAAATCAAAGTCTTGTCTGGATAATCTTACACGCTTGGTTTCTCAAATTCAGTTGAGTTTCTCTAAAAATGAATTAACAGTCGCATGTTTTATTGATATTGATAATGCTTACAATCGTGGATGTGACTTGTCTATTAAGCATTCTTGATCAACTGGGAGCTGGCTCTAAAATCTGTACATATCTTTGGTCTTACCTAAATCATAGACAGTAAAAAATTATGGCCACTGATTATAGTGGCACGAGAAATACATGCCGAGGGCTGGCTCAAGGAGACCCTTATTTCCGCTGCTTTTTAATATTGCTACCATTCATATTTGTAATAATATACAAAATGTAGAGATCTCTCAATATGCCGATGATTTTGTTTTATACATATCTAAAGATAGTGTGGCATCTGCAGTTACAGAACTTGAATCGGCTTGTGATGTTTTAAATTCTTTGTTGAATAAATTAGGTTTAGTTATATCCACATCTAAAAGCCAATTTTGTGTATTTAAGAAACGTAGTTTTAGAAATTTGGCTGAACTAAGAATTTGTAACAATTCTTTGCCCCTGGTCAGTCATGTAAAGAACTTAGGATTGTGGCTGGATAGTCCATTAAGATGGGGAAAACATATTAATGATACAAATCAAAAAGTTTTAAAATTTATGAATCTTTTAAAAGTGTTAGCTGGACTAGGATGGCGCATCCATCAGAAGCATCTAAGACGATTGTACGTCTCTATCATCCGTAGCAGAATCGACTATGCCAGTTTTCTTTATAACAATAGTTCACAGTCAAATTTGTTAAATCATACATCGAATCTGTAGAATTTATCAAATTCGTTATTTTGACTGATTCCAAAAGTGCCTTACAGCATTTTATTCGGTCTACCACTCACGTAAGAGCATCACCGATTGCATACCGCATTTTGGAATCAATTTTGAGTTTGCAATCTATGAGGTTAAACTACAATCCCTGTCATGTTCAGATTAAAGAGAACGAGGAAGTGGACTTACTAGCCAAAGAAGCTGCAGTGGGCGGTGTCCCATTGTCGGTTTTACCACTGTAGTCAGATCGCATTAATCTTGTTAAAAAACGATGCTTAGAGGGATGGCAAGAGTACTTTGATTTACGTTCCAGAGAGAAGGGCATTTGGTTTTGTTCTATTCAGCCACAAGTCAATTATTATCCAGGGATTGACCTTATTATGTCCGGGAGGAATAAGTTAAAAACTGCCCTCAGATTATGTTCTGGACACGTTCCAACTAATATGTTATCATTTTTAATGAAAAAAGTTCTTTCGCCATTGTGCAATGATTGTGGAAGTACTTGAAGATGTTCAGCATGTTTTGATGGAGTGTGTTCGGAACCAATGTCTGAGAACAATGTATTTGGACAAAAAATCCTTTGATATCGGTCTTCTCAACAGCATTTAACAGCATTTTGGCTCCTCCTATGTCGGATGAAGCTGAAGTTCTGTACAAGTTAGCCGATGTAGGATAAGCAATTAGGACATAGGTTAGCTTTTAAGTTAATTGTATATTGGAAGTTTTTTATTTTGTTCGTTGTTCTAAGAGAGCGATATGGTCGCTCAGCGACAAAGCCCTTTAAATAAATAAAAAAAAAACATGACCCCCTTACGGTCGGCCGTCTATACTTACTTACCCGGCAAGCCTGTCTTTCCGGGCGTTTGCAGCGTTATCTTCAAAAGTTACATGTACCTAACGAACCTAACCAGGCCAACGAATGTTTGTTTGACCGGTCTTTTTAATGGCGGGCGAAGCCCCCCTTAGCCTCATAGTCGGGGGCTGGGCCCCTCCGTCCCCCGTTTTGTCTTTCAGCTCATGTCACTTTTGTGTCATCATATGAGATGTTCGTTTCTGTATAGTCTAGTTTCTGTATGGTTGCAGTTCCAACCTAAGCTAATCTATCTAAATTACTTTTCCGACAGCCGTTCGTTTTTGTAGGGAGTCGCAATTCTAACCTGCTTTTTCAACACACTTGCTCGTAAAGTGGCTCTTACTATACCGTTTTCATGGCTGTAATCCAGTCCATTACACACGCGTGCGTTTTACATTACATAATCGCACTAGTGTCTTTTTATTGCAGTTTTTTTAACGTCAGCCACTTTAGAGCTATTAAAATAACCTATAATGTTTCTTGTACCTAAAACCTAATATTTGCTGAAGATCTTACGGAATGCAGGATTGGTTACCCAAGTATAACCTAGACGAAATTTTAAGAAAGGTACGATTATGTTTTGGCTTTTTTCCTCGCAATTGTGTTGAATAACGTCGTATGAAACTCGTGTGCATTGGTCATTTCATTACACTCGCGGCTTTATACAGCGGCTTTATGCATGAATAGTCTCGAGTGTAATTAACCCACGAACCACACTCGTATCATACATAATGTACTATTCTGACAGTCGGTAATTTTTGAAGTTTCATTGAAACATAATTCTACTATTTGATAATGTTATTTAAAAAAGTGGGGTTTAACAATTCATTGAATTGCTTTTCTATGAAAAATGTTTCATTACTGTAAATAGTCGTTGAAACAATAATATTCGAAATACATATACAAGAGCCAAATACTATATGAAACATTTTCTGCGAGACGAAATTCTATGAAATTTATGTCTACAAAACAAGGATGTACCTACACCAAACATAATTCTACTGTTTGATATGAATGTAACTAAAAAATATATAAATTGTTGTTGTGTGTCTGTAAAATATGTTTGATTCAAGTAAATAGACGTTGCAACAGTAATATTCGAAATAAAATTACAAAGAACAAATATTACTTATATGAAACATTTTCTGCGAAACGAAATTCTATGAAATTTCTGTCTGCGAAACAAGGGAACACTCTTATGAAGTTGTACCAAAATCCCGCAAAGTTATCATCATCGTCACCAATTTTGATTGCTGATTCTTACATTTCAGGCACTATAAGTAAGTGTTCCTAATAAAATCAATTACTTTATTGAAAACTTATATTATTACTATTATAAATATATTTACTAGTTTCTGATTTACAAAAATAAATAAGCTGATAAGATAAGAAACAGAGTGGGCTTCAAGAAAATCCGTTGTTGGTATTCAAGAAGTTGAAGGTACCGGAAAGGAAAAAAAGTAGGACTATCTACAAAAATAATAGAAATGCCATCAAAAACATACCTTGTCTCGCAACTCAGTTCTCCTGCCGTAAAAAGTTGAGATAATAAGTGGTGGATAGGTTAGCTAATTACGTAACAAGCCCTAGCAGCACAGGCCCTGGTCTGTTTGGGCTGTGCTGTTTACTGAACACTATGCCAATAAACTATGCCTTGTCAGGACCAAAAGATTTCTTTTAATATAAATAGTGAATTGTAAGTTATACACTTGTTTTTTATTTCTTTTTATTTACTTAATACCTTAAAACAGTGGGACCCTTAGGAACTGAATAAATTAACCGACTTGGTTTACTTATCCCATTGCATGGATCTCACAACTTTTTACGGCAGAAGAACTGAGTTATGAGACTTGTTTTTTTTACAAGTTATGTTTTTGATGGCTATACATTAACGCGTTGTCTATTTAATGTTCTTAGTCTCCGTACACTTACGAAGTCAAGTGATTCAGTTTCGTCTTGGAAATGTTATTAAAAGCGGTCTATTACTCGTATTTCATACAATCTCATACTAAAATGATATAGCACATCAGAAGCACCTATACTATAAACACATTGACCTAGTAGGCAGGTGACAGCGCTTTGCCCGTGAACCGGGAAGTGTGCTCAAGGTTAAACCTAGGCATGCGCACTCCACACCCCCGACCGAACGATGTGGCTTTGTAAAAGAGACTGATGGTATTAAATATATCTCTATTAGAATATGAATCCTGGGAATACTATAGGTTAATATTGAATTAAGGTCAGAGCTTACCGATTGTTTTTGAAATATATTTACAAAAAATTACATCAAAACAACAAACCTCATAAAAGCTGTGGTTAGTAGAATAGAAGATTTAGTCTCGCGACACTAGTCCGGGGGCATACACACGATACAATTTTCCTATTCTTTAGAGATTCAGACAAAACGGACACTTATTTTTTGAGTCTGATGGTGACAGTTATACTATATAGAAAAAATCGTAAGTAACATTTAGGTTATTTGACATGGAATCCTAAGCGTAGTGACAGCTTCTAAAAGATAAATTAGGTTCTAAACTGTTCATTTCCGACATAAATGAGATGAATAATCCTAAAACTTTAGTTGTCTCGGCTCGTCAGGTTCTAAAAAAATATTGTTGAATGTACGTAGTTAAATTAAGGAACATATTGATATAACCTCATTGAGCTTAAGATTTGAGCCGTAGCCAAAGTCCCTATAGCTTGACGAAATAAACGAATATTATTTTAACTTAATAAGTTAAAATAATATTCATATTAAGTATATACAAGTTGGCTGTTTTTCTGTTGTGTTGAGCTTAATTGATGCGAGTGGAGTTCTATATCCATATGAAACAATTTTCAAGAGCGGATAATAAACTTGAATAATTAACGTGATCCAGGTACCTTATAAAAGTATTGTTACCCCCTTACAAAGTTAGCACGGGCTGCCAGTGCCTTTCCTGGTAGCCTACAGAGATTTTAGTTCCGAAACGCTGTTATCAAACGCCGGAATTAACTGAATATATTGCAAGATTGTATAACACTGCTGCCTTACTCTCACTGGCCAAATGTAAGACCGTACCGCGTGAAACGTAAGTCCTACAAGGTATCATGGCTTTGAATACAGTGTAATATCGTAATAAAAAATAGGTAAATATCGAAATAAACAATATTTTCTCCGCACAATTAAATACAATATACCTACCTAGTGATGAGCTGCTCTGTGTTGGTGGAAGCTACGAGCTCCTCAAGTATCGAAGACGACCTGTACACGTGAGTATATTTTATTTATTTAGGGAGTGAAATGTTTTTTGATAGTGACGTAGGTAATGGTCCGTGATCGATTATTCATATCAGCTGGACTCTTTCGCGGCCTCGAGACCGGCCTTGGATTGGGGAGTCAGTGATCTACAGGTTTCATGCATTAGCATGTAGGTACCTACCTGCGATACTTTATGAACGGATTATGTTGTATGATGATGTCGGTCACCATGCATCGTATTTCCTTTTGGGGTGCAATAAAAGGACAAGAAAAACCGAAAAATAAGTAGTAAGTTATTTAAAACCAAAAAACCTATATGTATGATAGCACTTAAATTATATTTTTAACAGTTTTATTTATATATAGCGAGCGTATTATGTACGAAAGTAACTGCGTAAAAGTCTGTGTACGAACTCATTAACTATCTTCAATTAAAATAGATACGTAGTCTAAAAAGACCTATAGCCACCAACTAAAACGAAATGCAATAAATAGTATTGCTTGTCAACAGTTAGATACTACTGATGTGTAACTAAGTGTATTATGAACGCAGCATTTAGGGGAACCACGCCACCTACTCCTCTCGATGGAAGAATTCACCCAGTTGTAACATCAAGTACGAAAGTAGATAATTGCATTGATGTCTATTTATGAACGAATTTACTAGCCTTAAATGAAATGTACCTACTTTAAATGATAGTACGAATAGGTTTGTAGATGGCCACTCACAAAAATTAAAGGCAGTTTTAAAGGTTTCTTCCTTGTCGCGAATTAAGTACCTAATACCGCTATATATCTATGTTGTGATCGTGGCACGGCGTTTGATGGAACCAAGCGCATCCATTTCTGTCGATGAACGGATACACCCCGCTTGTGACCCTGGAGAACTTAATTCCTTTACAAATGGCGCAGCGGAGAAGGTTACCCAATTTCGAAGTTATTATTTAGAATGCTTATGATTTTATTAACATAATACTAGTAGGAGATAATAGTAGAGTAGTAACTACGTTCACCAATTATTTGAAGCGGGAATGGGACTGCTGTCGTCGCTTGGCCGCCGCGGGAGCTGTGACGTCACACGTGATCGATGTACCGTCCTTCAGCCAATGATATGAGTATTCCTCAAATTTTCCGTCGCATCGATGATGAATTGCCATTAATGCTATAATTGAGTAGTTGTGTAAGTTATTATATTGGCAGGGATATAGAGATACTTTATAGTCGCCATAAGTTACCAAGCCGCGGCACGAAGTACGATAACCGGAGCACCTCCATACAGTCAGACGTATATATGATCATGCCAATAAGCTCCCCACAAATATTAAAACCGTCCGTCTCGTAATCCGTCCCGTAATCCGTCCGTCCGTCCGTCCGTATGTCCGTATGTTTACTCAAAAACTATAAGATGTATATTGATGAAATTTGGAACTTAGGTGTCTTGTGTAAGCCGCTACTTAGTTTGATACTTAAAAAAATATATATATTTTTCAATTTTTCTTTTCTGTTTCTGTTACATGTATGGAGTAACAGAAACTGAAAAAAAAATTTTGGTCCAAACATCAATGTGTAGCATATCAGTCGACAGATCTTCTAAAAACACTGAGGTTTCTAAAAAAAAATTGATTTAGTCTTCACTAAATCAAAAAATATTTTTTGATTTGAAGAAAGATTCGATTCAGAAATATTCGCTCCGAAAGTGGCAAGAATTGTGTCCGGGGGGACACAATTTTTCTAAACGGTATGAACAAAAAATATGAAAAAAATTACAAATATAAAACTCAATAAATACTTCCAACGAAAATTGTTTCAACATGATCGAACATGCCGTTTTTAAGTTATTACCATAAAACTGCGCCTCTCAGAGATACGCTCCTTTGTAAGTGTTTTTTTTTCATATCGTATTTTTTTCATCTGTAGTGCATTTTTTTGTGTGAACGGCTGCGGAACCCTACATTGCGGACATGCTCAATGTCCAATTTGTAATTTTTTTTTAAATAAACTTAAGTAATGTTTACAATTTGACGGCAACTTAAAAAAGAGTACTTCCGTCCTTATAATTATGTATTGAAATTCAAACACAGAACAATTCATGTAACTTCTTTTCGAAGTTTATGGCACTTTTATAAACATAAATCAACTGTTAAGGTAAGTATATCAGTACGACACGCTCCGAGAACGATCGATCCCAACGGCAGAACGCAGCGTACACATGCTCACTCGCTCGGCGCCGGCCCCGGACTGACGGCATAACCCGGTCAATGCGGCGAGTAGGTAAATATCTCGGTTCGCCCCGCCCACTGCAAGCCGTCTGGCAGAGCCCGACTCCAAAGCAAAATGTACGCGATGTTTGATCATTTTATATTCGTTACTGATATAGACAGACAGACATAAAAAATAGGTTTTCAGATTTATTTTGTTGATTGTGCTATAAGAGCTTCTTTCATACCAAATTTTAAGTTTCAGGAACAATTGGAAGTCAAGGCAATCAATCAATCATTTTAAAAAAGTGTCAAAATTTACGTTTTTTTGCGGCATAAACGGCGGTATATTTTTTTACGGAAACTTAGAAATTTGATTTTTTTACCACTTCAAGAAACAGTAAACTTGAGTATAAAGTTCTAATTTCAACTCAATACCTGTACGCGTTCCCGAGATAAAGGATCTTGACAGACAGACAGGCAAAAGGACAAACGGACAGACGGACGGACAACAATGTGATCCTATAAGGGTTCCGTTAATTCCTTTTGAGGCACGGAACCCTAAAAATAATCTTTGCACGCCTAAGCGTTTGATTTGAAGGATGACTGGATCAACAGATTTTTGAAATATGTATGTATTTTCTCATAATATGTATCATAACTTATGGTCACCTTACAATGTTTCTTCGCGTTTGACACATGCACGACAAAGTCGTTTCAAATCCATATCCATACTAATATTATAAATGCGAAAGTATGTCTGTCTGTCTGTCTGTGTGTCTGTTACCTCTTCGCTCTGATTTGGATGAAATTTGGTATGGAGATAGTTTGAGTTCCGGGGAAGGACATAGCCTACTTTTTATCCCGGAAAAATACCTTTATCCGCGGTAAACGAATTTAAGGCGGGCGATGTCGCGGGCAGAAGCTAGTTGAATATATAGCGCGTCTTGAAACACGCTTAGTATTATAAAATAAATATAAAAAATATAATTTGACTTTAGTACTTATGGCAATAACATTTCTAGTCATATATTCACCATGCAACATTTTATAACTCTATATGCAATTTCTTTACGTAGATTTATAAGTATTATTTAGAATCATGATCATGACACATCGACATAAATGATGCAACGTCTTCATTTCATTTTTTACCCGATCGAATAAAAAGGGAGAAGTGTATGATGGATGATTCTGCGGGATCAAGTCGCTCCAGGCTCCGCTGTAGCTCTTCTACGCTGGAGATGGTCAGCTGTAAAGGCTGTATCATTACTGAATACTACCGAACAAATTTTTCATAGCTGGAGGCGAGGTAAACGCGTACAGAAATGTCGGTATATTCACAAACGTACACAATAAAAAAAAAACACCCACAAACTCACAATTTATCGTATAGGCATTTGTCCCATACTTTACAGCAAAGGGGAATTGGTCCGTATGCGATCTCCAGTGGTTAAATGCTCTTATGTTGGGATAAGTGAAAGTATGTACGGAACTCTCGGTTCGCGAGTTGTAATCGCACTGGGTCGGTTATATATAAGTACACCTTATAATACCTATTACAGGTTACTTTTAGGATCTGGCTTAGTCGTTGTTAGATTTCGTATACAGGTAGGTTACCTATTGAATTTATACAATCATATTGTTAGGGTTCCGTAGCCAAAATGGCAAAAACGGAACCCTTATAGATTCGTCATGTCTTTTCTGTCTATCTGTCCGTCCGCATGTCACAGGCATTTTACTCAAAAACTATAAGATGTACATTGATGAAATTTGGAGCATAGGTGTCGTGTGTAAACCGCTACTTAGTTTGATAGTTAAATAAAAGATATATATATTTCTAGGGGGGGCACTCCATACATGTAACCGAAACTGAAAAAAAAAATCAGCCAATATCAATGTGTGGCACATATTTCGATAGTTCTTCTAAAAACACTTTGAGGTTTCAAATTTTTTTTTGATTTAGTGAACATTTTCCGAAATATTCGCTCCGAAAGTAGTAAAAATAGTGCCCCCTCTATTTTCTAAACGGTATGTTCAAAACATGTGAAAAAAATTACAAATATAAAGCTTTATAAATACTTCCAACGAAAATTGTTTTCAATATGATCGGACATACCGTTTTTAAGATATTGCCAAAAAACTGCGCTTCTCAGCAAACGGACGTAAGTGCCGGGGAAATACGCTCTTTTGTTAGTGTTTTTTTTTCATATAGTTCTTTTTTTTTCATCTGTAGTGCACATTTTTGTATAAACGGCTGCGGAACCCTTAATGGGCGAGTCCGACTCGCACTTGGCCGCTTTTTTTTATTGTGATTTCAGTAATATAAAATATGGTTGATACCGTGTGTTCATAAGTTTTGAGACGATTTTTGACAGCCCAATAAAAAAAGTTGCACTGGCAACCTGATAAAAATCTTTTTAGATTTTAAATTTAGAACGTTATATATTAGAAAAAGGTAAGTTTGGTAATAACTTTGAATCATTCTTTCATAGATGAGAATGTTGTTGAAATGGCGGGAATGAAAGGTTTGCGTTCAACAGTGATTTCTCTGCATAAAGGTGCAAAAAACCTATGGAGATTTTTAGGTAAATAAAATGTCTAGGAGCCAGCCGTAATTTTGTTTACTACACATTGAAACGGTACAGGGAGACATGTTCTCTCGATGACCGCCCGAGAAGTGGCCGCTCTCGCACGGCTAGAACGGCAGCTAAAATCATGTTGATCAGGGAACGGCTTCGCCGAAATCCCTGTCGCACTGAAAAGAATTAGAGCTCTACAAACCAATATTTCCAGAATATCGGTGAACCGGATATTGAAATATGATCTAAAGGTAAGGGCCTACAGTCGAAGAAAAGTTCACCACTTAAATGATCGTTTAAGAAAGTTAAAGCTCGCTCGATGTCGACACTCGACAGTTGCTGAAGAGATACGATCCCAAACAGATTTTATACACCGACGAAAAAATCTTAACCGTTGGATAAAAACATTGTCGACAAAACAATAAAGTTTATGCCAAATGCCCAAAAGAGGTCCCTTCTGTGCGAAATGTCCAGCGAACGCATCACCCAGCTAGTGTTATAGTGTGGTGGGGTGTTTCGTACGAAGGTGCAACGGAGTTGCATTTTTGCCAACAAGGTGTTAAACTCACTGTGGACTGAATTGGAGCTGAGGACCTGTCGCAAGTGTCACCCAGATTTGGAGTGTCTCAAGCGAGCCCTGAGTCGGGAAGCGAAGCGTATTCCGCTGGAAGAAAATCGTGCCGCTATTGATGAATGGCCAAACCGATTGAAAGCCTGCATTCAGCACAATGGCGGCCATTTTGAATAATTTTAATTTTATTTTTTTCCTTATATAATGATTTTTCTATCGTCTAAATTTCATTAAAATAAATTCAATAACACTAAGAAAAAAGCTGTTTTTGTTCGTCTCAGAACTTATGATCATAAGAGATATAATGTCAAGGTTGTGTCTTGTTGAGTCGTATGATTAGACCTAAGTGAGATTGTCTGTGAACACGCGGTACACGAATGAGTGACCGCCTTCACATTAAGAGATTTGCGTCAATGCGATGCTTGAAGACCATTAAAACTAATCGAAATACCATTTTTTTGGGTACAAATATATTCAGGAGCGTTTTTTGTGAAAATTTTGTAAATATAATCTGTATCGCCGACACGAGGGATCGCGAGGCACATAAATGCATAAAGAGATTTTCGTCACTTTCGTTTGCAATTCAAATCAGAAGTTTCAGTCACCAGCGCTCCTTGAATCCGATGTGGACGAAAAAAGAAACATAAAAACTGGTTTTCGTCCTTGAAAATACTTACCGGCTCCCCAATAACCTAGTGGCCGTGTTACGCGCTATTTGTATTGTTCGCTGCTCGGCGCGATGCTTGCTTTGCTGAGTGGCCGGCACCAGCCACCAACAATTTGGTTGGTCTGCAAAGCGTTCAGCCAGCAGCGGGGTATGTTCTACTATTGGGAACATTCAGTTTCCCAGACGTGTTTAAATATTGTATTTTTTCTCAATAGTACGCGTTATGTTCAGTCAGAATCAGCGGGTGGTTTTATTTTTATATCATATTGTTGTTTTGGATATCATTTTTTAAATCCTAGGGGACACATTTGCTTACGACAGTGGACTGTATAGATTTTTACTTTGGTCTGTACAGATTAGCGAGATAAATTAAAAAGTTAGCTGTCAATGTCAAGACTTTTCTTTTAATTTTTCTTACAAACCTGATAGTGATAGAACAAAGTAAACCTTGTCGTCCATCTTGGGTGGGCGACATGAATCGGTGTGGATCAACTCAGTATGTTATTATTTTTAATATAACACCGTACGCTGGCTTACAATCCTTGACGCTGGCTAAATTGTCCTAATGGACAGAAGCCGTTAAACTTAAAAACTGAACTGAACTGACCAATTATCACAACACAACAAAACGGGGCTTAATCGCGTATAAACCTTTGCGACCCGGAATTCTTAGACAGTGAGGTCTCACTCAAAAGGTCCTTAGATGGAATGGGTATGAGGTGAACAGACAGCAGCACAGATGAAAACCAAAATGTAAACATCCTGACGTTTGGAGGCAACCAGCTTTCATGCCGTACGTAAGAGGAATAAGGGACAAAATTGGCACAGTACTACAAAAGTACTCGATAAAAACTGTGAACAAGCCGTTATCTAGGGTCATAGGGCATGTAAGATCACCTAAGCATGTTATTCGGTTCCAGTCACCTGGCGTTTACAAGATCGATTGCGGTTGCGGCAGTTCTTATATTGGACAGACGAAGCGCACTATTGCTGAATGAGTCAAGGAACATATCGCAGCTGTTAAGAACCGCCAGGTGAATAAGTCCGCTAGTGCCGAACATTTATTAGAAGCGGGACCAAACCACTGGATTGAGCTTCATAATCCCAAGATCCTTTGTACGGAACGTAATAACTATTGTAGAATCGTACGTGAAGCAATTGAAGTCAAGAAACACCGAAATTTCAACCGGGAAGATGGTTTCAAGCTTTCATCTTCGTGGAATCCAGTAATTAGTAAATGTAAGCAACATCATATAACATCTGTTAAATCGCCTGACGTCGTGAGTGTAGTGTGTCGGTCTAGTGACGACCGTAGTGTTCAACCTAATAATAAACATCAAGCGCGGGTAGATCGAAAAACTCGCGCGGCTAGAAGACGTTGGTTTCGCCATTCCAGTTTCCTTCGAGACCATGGACGAACCACGACGTCCGAAGCGTCGAAGAATTACCAACGAAAGGTATTTAAATAAATTATATATATACGCGATTAAGCCCCGGTTTGTTGTTTTGTGATAATGAGTGAAGATCCTGTAAGTTTAATTCAATGTTGTGAACTGACCAAAGTAAAAATTTATACAATAGACTAGAAGATGCCCGCAACTTCATTCGCGGAGGGGAAAAAGTCATAACCCCTTGTTTTATCTTCAGCGTAGTCGGGTAAAAAGTATCCTATAACAATCTGGAGATACCCAGCTACCCGACCAAAAATTGTTTAAATCTGTGCAGCCGATTTTGCGTTATGAAGCCACAACGACACATTCAAACATACAAAAATACCAAAAAATATAATTTTCATGTTAGTGACCTCCAAATAGTCCATAACAATCTATTTTATGAAAATATTTTCAATGTAGTTACGGACATTTCATTTTTACAACTTTAAAATAGTATAGATTATCTCACGAAGTCACGATTTAAATAAAAATATAACTAAAAACCGGCCAAGTGTGAGTCGGACTCGCGCACCGAGGGTTCCGTACAAATTTTTACTTACCCTAACTTTATTACCCGGTACCGGTTGAGTTAAGTTTGCATCGTTGCAGTGCAAGTTGCTCAAGTAGGTTTTTTGCGAGTTAAAAAAAAATCTAGTTAGAGACATGGCTATAAGGTTAAGGTTGCACCTGATATCTTTAGCTTTGTATACAAATGAGGTGCAAACTTAACGCAATCGGGTTCTTCAAATAGGTTTTGAAAATTAAAAAGAAAATTAGCTAGTTAGAGAAATGATTATAATTTTCATGTAATATTTATGTTTATTTATACAAATGGTGAAAATTTCAAATAACTTCGGAGAAAGGGGAGGGGAGGAGATGGTGTTTTTTCAAATTTTCCTTAATGAAACATAATCAAATCACAATAAAAATAATAAAAAAATGTTCAAAAATGTACAGATCACGTCCTTTTATATAATATCCTACTTGACCTAGACTTTTAATTTACCTCCCCTCATATAAGTCGTTTCTTTACAAAATAAAAATTTATTTTAAAATGTTTTCTTACAAATACATGTGGGCTGACCATGTTTATTAATATTCCAAATTTCAAATAGATAGCATAAGTAGTTTTTCACTTCTCCTGCTCAAAAAGTAGGTACTTCATAAGTATTAGCTTCGCGATGCGAGACTAAAATAGTACATTTAGCCCCAAGGGTCTTAAAAGAAAGCCATATAACCACATACAAATTTCTATGAAACTGAAAAAAAAACTTGCGGCCGGCTACATACTACTTACGAATAATTAAAAACAAATAAACCAACCTGATCACATTGCCCAAAATTTCAGCAGCGTGAGCTTCGTGAGCTCGTCCTATTAATCACTTCGTGTCATAATGGCTCATTGTAGCCCCTTATCAAACAATTTACTATACTTTTGTTCTTTTTGAGTAAATTGCCTGTTACATACGGACGGATGGACGGACATGACGAAACTATAAGAGTTCCATTATGGCTACGTATGAGTGTTATAATGGCTTTTAGCCACGTGTTAAACACTCTGCTTTTCACTTCAACTGCAAGAAAATAAAAAAGACTTTACATTAAAATTGTATATTTCATGAAAAACTAAAAGTACAGTTTGAGTAATTCTATCAGAAAGTTTGGCTTATCTGATCAGGTTGGTTTGTTTGTTTTTAATTATTGGTAAGGAGTATGTAGCTGGCCGCAAGTTTTTTTTAGTGTCATAGAAATTTGTAAGGAATTATATGGCTTTCTTTTAAACCCTAGGGACTAAATGTACTATTTTAGTCTCGCTTCGCGAAGCTTATATGACGTACTTTTTGAGCAGGAGAAGTGAAAAATATATTGATGAAATTTGAAGTATAGAAGTCTTTGTCTTGTACATATAAACGGCTATTTAGTTAGGTAGTTAAATAACAAAAAAAATATTTCTATTAGGGGAATACTCCATACATACGCGTAACTAAAGCTGATTTTTTTATAGCTAAGATCAATGTGTGGCATATATTTCGGCAGTTATTCTAAGAATAAACACTTGCAACGAAGTCGAAAAGGATATACAGTTTTTGAGTAATTGGTGAAAAACTGGAATACTCAGCAAAAAGAGGTAAGTGCCACAAAGATACTCTCTTTTCTGGTACATTTTTCACATCATATGTGTTTCGTTTGTAGTGCATTTCATTGTAGTAACGGCTACGGAACCCTACACTGAGCATCGCATGGTCGGGCATGCTCTTGGCCGGTTTTTGTTAATGTTCTTAGTAACCCATATAGACCAAAGACCAACAACAAAGAACAACTTTTACATCGAGGTTTTAAAACAATATATCTAAAAAACGATACGATATAAAAATTAACTATTTGTAGATTCTGTGAACATATGTAACGTGTACTATGACAATGACTATAAAATATAAAATGCACAACTCTGAGAATCTTAACGTTCCCAATTGGCCGGATATTTGAGAAAATCCTTCACTTCCGGTCAAAGTTATAAGGTTATATTACGTCATGCAATTTATTCCGAAGTGGTCCGTAAAGTCCGAGTGGCTTTAATTGTAGAGAAAGTAAACATACAGTTCTGAAATCGCTGGAAGTATTTGAAAGAGGGTGCCAAAGATGGCTACCGTATATCTTGTCCTACGTCAAGTGAAGTCTAGACGAAAATTATTATACCCGTTTTGTAATAATAGTGTCTTTTATATTAAAAATAAATAAGTCTGCCAAGCCAGATCTGGCCTAAAGTTAATGAATCATGTTAAATGCGAATCATTTAACAAATTCTGATCGATTAACAAGGATTATCAACTCAAATGTCAAGGTGCCTATTGCAAAAAAAAATTTAGTTCTTTGAATTTTCCCTGGCTATAAAAATTGACTACTTATCCTGTAAAAACATGCTAGGCTGGTGGAGCTCGGCCACAGAATAGATAATAGTACATCGGCATACATAGGCGACTAGTACATTAATAGCCTCAGTTCGTTTACTCTGTTTTAGTAATTTTGATTTTGGAACTGGCTAAGAAAGGTTTTTTCTGGGTCATAAGTCATTACTTATGAAGTTTAAGTACCTAATCGAGCGTCGCAATTAACTCTGACAGGTGTTTTTAGGGTTCCGTAGCCAAAATGGGAAAATCGGAACCCTTCTGGTTTCGTTATGTCCGTCCGTATGTCACAGGCAGGTCAAAAACTATATGATGCATATTGACGACACGCTTAGCTCAGTGGGTTGCACAACGGCTTACAAGCTTTGCTTGCTGCTACTCGGTCCTGTGTTATACTGATGAAATCTGGAGTATACCTATACTGCTGATCTTGTATAAGCCGCTTCTTAGTTTGATACTTAAATAACAAAAAAATGTCTAGAGAAGGCACTCCATACATGTAACCGAAAATAAAAATGTAATTTTCAGCAAATATCAATGTGTGGCACATATTACGACAGTTCCTTTATACAAACTTCGAGGGTATGGAAAAAAAATATTTAGTGATTATTTTCGGAAATAATTGCTCCGAAAGTAGAATAAATTGTGTCCCCCCTCCCCTCTATTATCTAATCGGTACGTTCAAAAAATATATTTACCGTTTTTGAGTTATTGGCATAAAACTGCTCTTCTCAGCAAAAATACGTAAGGGCCGTGGAGATACGCTCTTTTACTAGTGCACTTTTTCATATCGTATTTTTTTTATCTATAATGCATTTTTGTATGAACTGCTGCGGAACCCTACACTGAGCATAGTCCGACAATGCTCTTTTTGCTTTGTTGTTTGTTATAGATAATTATTAGGTAAACAAGATTTTTTTGTCGCTTTGGTAATTTAGCTACCGAGTTCGTCTTCGTCCACGTTTCTTCTTTGACACCTTCTTATCTTATGCAGACTCGTCCATATACGTAGTATACGTACTCATGCTATTCCAATGTGGCTCACAGTAAAATGCACTTTTATGAAGAAATATGGTCAAGTTATCGTATCTACACAGGCGGTCTGCGTTGATAATGCAACTTCCATGAGAACTGTTAGTATGTTTGCTTGAGTGTCCTGCTATTACGCACCAACGGTAAGGCAGATCGAAGATTTTTAGGTGCTATAATCCTCTGATCGTCGCTCAGCATAAGTTTTACGACCATGTGCCATGCATTTTATCGTGACGTCAAATGATGTAGGCAATTTTGGACCGGGCTCACGGTTTATATCAAAAGGCTAGTTGCTATAAGTACCGTCAGCAGTAATGGTAAATTAATTGGTGTTTCTTTTTGTAACAGATTCAAAGAAGAACCCTGTTCGCCGGAGTCCGAAAGCTTGGCAGGTTAGTACTTATATATTTTTAACCTCAGTATTTTTTTATTTTATTTTATTTATTCGGAGAACCAACAGCTAAAAGTAATACATTTGTGGCATAGAATAAGTATCAGAAAGCCAATTACAGGTTCCCACCGGTAGTAACATACGACTTTTACGACTTAACTACTCATATTTTAATGTAAAATCCCTAAAAGAGTATACTTACTATATCCTATATTTCCTATGTATATTATTATATTATAAACGTGAATGTTTGTGAGAATATAAGTTACGCTGGAACGCAAAAACTACATAACAGATTTGCGTAAAATTCTGCCGTAATATAGCTTAGATATCAGAATAGGACATAGGCTACAACTTTTGAGGGTATTATTCATAAAAGGGGTTTTTTAACAATAAATGGAAAACATGACCTTTTGTTCATTGTGACATTTTCATTTCTAAATAATGTGTAAACAATTGGAAACCTAGCAACAGTAATACTACCTACACGATTAAGCAAAGAACACACCTTCTGTATATGACGTGTCATACAAATAAGAGTATATCTTAATATAGCCGGATAATAGCCCGTAACTCTGAATAATAATTGATAAACATTTTATTACAAAAGTATGTATGGTATATAAATAAGATAAATACGTAGAACGAGTTTTTTTATCAATAAATGGAAAATCATCACTTTTTGTTAACTCTGAAATTTTTATTCCGAAGATTTATAAAGAAATAATTGCTTTGAAACCAAAATGGTACGCATTTAAGCCGTTCTACCACTTCATATTTGTAATAGTTTTTTACTTACTGACAGATGGCGCTGTGCTTTTGATGCGTGATTTCTATTGTCATATCAACGCAACGAAACTACTAAACTTATTTACTTGAAATTTTCACAGTAGTCATTTATAACATAAGCAAGGAATAAGAAAGGATTTTTGGAAATGCATCCCCTAACGGGGTAAAATGGGGGTTGAAAGTTTGTATGGAAAACCTGTAATTATTTGATAACTGTCATAATATTTCGCGTATAGACTCTTTATTTAGAAATAACCCAAGCAGCATTTAAGTGTCGGTGAACCCAATATACCAGCCAATTTAGAACTTAGAGTGTTTTAAGGGACTTATAAGAGTGTCAGAGAAATCTAATCTGAGCTCAAGCTGTATAAAATCATTATAAAGGAATCTGCGTACGCATGGGGTGTTATATAAGAATATAAAAAATCTACTATAAAACTTTAAGTGTTGTGTGACACTTCAAGCTAATTCTATCGTTAAAGCTTTATACAGGCTGTATATATCGTAGTATCAATTGGCACTTCTTTCTGTAAAAAAGTATCTGTAAACTCCGTTATAAAACTTCAAGTGTTGTGTGACGCTACAAGCTTATTCTATCATTAAAGCTGTATAGAGGTTGTAGTGTAGGATCACCTGACACTAGTTACTGTACAAATGTATTTGTCACCTCCGATTTAAAACTAAGTCGTATGGCGTAATTTTACACTATTATAAGTGTAATAGTGTTATAACTACTGTCTGTAAGGTTATTATAAAACTAAAAGAATAAATGACAGCTGTAGTACAGTTTTTGTCTATATTTCTGACCAAGTCGATTAAAGCTATTTTTTGGCGTAATATTGCACTCGTATAAGAATAGTAGTTTTATGAATTCTGACAATGAGTGTATTATAAAACTAAATGAATAAATGGCAGTCATATTACAGCTTTAGTCTGAATTACTGACAGTTGCTCGAATCTATTTCGAACAGTGTAAATATGTGAAACAAAAGAAAAAGATCAGGTGCAGTCAAGAGACGAATCAAAAATTAATACTTAAATATAAAAAACTACGACACAAATATAAAATATTCTATTAAAATATTCTATTATAAAGCTTATTTAAATCCAAAAGCTGTAGAAATGACTCCATTAATTACATAGTACAGCTACTAAGATTGCACTCCAACTATCCTATAGGCTGTTTAAAAACTGTCGCCATTTTACTATGAATAAAAACATATTAGAAAATATAATTAAAGATACAATTGCAAATATTTAAAAAAACTAGTCATATTATGATAACCAGCTAAAATTAATTGAATTTAGCCTTAGAATTGACATTAAAATAAAAATAATCTTAACCTTAAAATCAAACACTAAACTTTTATACCAGTTTAAATATTTTTGTTATGCTTATCTCGATTATGAAGCAGGCGCGTGAATATTTTGCCAGAAAAGATACACATGTTCACAATAAATAATAATCGGCACTACCAATAGTAATATAACTGTTCTCAAGATCCTGTGTCTTAATTGCACTTTATTATTTATTCACTTATTTGTCATAATTTGTCGCCATTACAAACATTTTCGACTTAAATATTTTTTATTCTATTGTTATTCTTCTTAAAAACCTATTTAATTTTTTTATTCTTAAATCATACTTATAAAAAATAATCTGAAGTGCTAAGGTTTCCTTTTACACCTAATTACAGCGATTATACAGCTTATCTATTGCTTGCACAGCTACTGTGCAGCTACTGTACAACCTTAATAACACGAAAAGCTGTATAATTGGGGCCCTTTTTTAACTTATAAGGGCTGTATAAGCGCTTATACAGCTGTAGTACAGCCTAAATTTACAGCTTATAGTATTCAAATAAACTGATATACAGCTCTTATACAGCTTGCAACGCTACTTGGGAAGAAAACTAATTTCAGCATTTTTGTAAATTTATACCTGAAAAGGGTGAAATAAGGGGTAAAAGTCTGGGACAAAAGTACAAAGGGGTCTTGAAGCGCTGAATAGAACTTTGAAAGACATTAGAGGGGACGATGGTATGATGGGTCTCCACCCATATTTAATACGTTGTTAGCTGGACTTTCGTCAGACTTTGCTCGTAGTTCCGAGGGTCATTAAGGCGTCAAATATTTGGCCTTTAATCAAAAAACTCCACCTTAAGATAAATATGCGAGTGCACCTTAAGGGTGATATTTGCGCTGGAGAATTCTCCGACCTTCTCCTTAAAATAGAATTACAATAACATCGGATCTCGCCTTCGTGTGCGGACCGTTGACGACCTAATCTCTCAAATTTACCCAGATGTTCAAAATCTACACAGCAAGTCCATGGACTGGTTGTGCGAACGAGTGATTCTGACACTTAAGAACAACCACGCTTCCGTTATTAATAACATTTTATTGAAGTCGTTCGAAATTTTAGAATACGAATACAAGTCTGTAGACTCTGTAGTGAAAACAGATGAAGCCATAAAATATCGCGTAGATTTTTTAAATGCACTTAACCCACCCGGCTTACCTTCTCACATATTTATTTTAAAAGTGGGTGCTCGAGTAATGTTGCTGCGAAATCTCAATCAGCCGAAGTTTTGCAATGGAACCAGGCTGCGTGTGCAAGCCTTACATAAAAACGGTATAGAAGCCATCGTAATTACTAGCTGTGCTCGAGGTGAATCTGTGTAAGTATGTACCCCGAATACCACTTATTCCCTTTTTTCTTTTCTTTTTTTTTTAACCTTGGGGAAATGCGTTTATGCATTTCGCATGAGCCGGGGGACTAAAGCGGGTATGACGGACTTACCAAGGCCAATGCATTGGACTACAGTCTAAAACCACCTACGAATGCCAACTCCGAATTTACTTGGAGCGTCGCAGGATCGCTTTAAGCATTCGACCACGTACGCTCCGGCGGCCGGCTCCCAAAGAGCTGCGACTATGCGGGCCCCAGTTCTGTGGACTTTTGTATGCAGGCAGTCCCCCGACTCCCTGCTAGGGTCCACTACGGTGGGGGCAGCAGATGCGCATAATGCCGGGCTCTGACCCCTAACCGTCGCCGGCGGAGCGGATTTGCAAGAGGGTCGTTCTCGCATAGCCGCTCCGCGGCCTCCTTTAGTGACAATACTTCGTCACAGAATGAGGCCATCGCATTCCATAACTCTTCGCTGTCAAGCTTAGCGTCAACTACGCATGATAGTGAGAGGTCCGTTCCTACTGCCGCATGTAGTACAGCACGTTGAGAGTCCCAGGCGGTACACTCCTCTAGAGTATGGCGGGCTGTGTCTACTGGTGCGCCGCACTCATGGCAAACGGGGGATTCCTCTCTTCCAGCTATGCGATGCAGGTACTTACCAAAGCACCCGTGATCGGTAAGTATCTGCACCATATGAAATCTCCACGTGCCGTGACGCCTGTTGATCCAACGTTCTAAGTGGGGAAGTATAGCTCCCACTGTACTTAAGCCAAAATCAGCTGACCCAAGCTCGTCTTTCCATGCCCTTAGAGCTTCAGCTTGAGCTGTCACACGGACGCGCTCCACCTCCTCCTGATCGGGAAATTCCCCCGCTGCTCTCAACCTCGCCCTATGCCTGTAGACCTCTGCGAGCACCTGTGCTTGTAGATCCCAAGGAGGGTCCGCGGCTAGGATCGTTGCAGCCGTAAAGGACACTGTGCGGTAGCCTCGCACGACCCTTATTGAAATCGCCCTCTGCGGCCTGCGGAGAAGGGCTTTATTTTGTTGATTAAGGGCTTCAACCCATATCGGTGCCCCGTACAAGGCCATACTCCGTATCACTCGGGTATAGAGGAGCCTACAGGATGCATTAGGCTCTCCTATGGAGCAACCTAGGAAGCAACCGACTGAGAGCGGCGGCTGTCGACATTAACTTTGGAGCAAGACTTGTAAAATGCGTCCGAAAGTGCCACCGTCCATCCAAAATAAGACCCAGATATCTCGTGTGGGCCTTTATCGTCACAGTTTCTCCATACACCTGAATTTGAGCGTTTCGTGCAGGTCCTCTTCTCTCTTCTTCTTCTCTTCGGGCCATGGAAGAGAATGGCTTCCATTTTCGGGAGAGACACCTTGAGACCTAGCTGGTGAATTCGCTCTATAACCAGGGATGTCCCAACCGTTCACCTCCTAGCTGCCTCCTCATATGTTGCACCCCGACATGCAATGAGCGTGTTATCTGCATAAGCCACCATTTTCATCCCAGGAAGTACAGGCCCGCGCAGGAGCCAGTCAAATCCAACGTTCCATAACACAGGCCCTAAGACCGAGCCTTGGGGAACGCCAAGCTGTAGCGGTCGCCGGAGTAGTGCACCGTCTCCATTTTCCCACGTGATGAAGCCGTCCTCCAAGTAATTGTTCAACAGCTTCCTTAAATAGACAGGCGTTTCAAAATAGCGAAGTGCCTCCCGAAGTGTGTCTCGAATGGGATTGTGTTGAACGCATTTTTAACGTCAAGGGAGATCGCTAACATTACGTCACCTGTATCTGTTGCCTCTCTAGAGAGGGCCTTTAGGTGAGCTATGGCGTCGACAGTGGATCGGCCTACTCGAAAACCGAACTGGACATCACAAAGATTAGGACCTACTTCTTCCAAATGTCGGACGAGGCGGTTTGCCAGTATTTTCTCTAACAGTTTGGCCACCTCGTCCAGCAGCACGATTGGCCTATATCCCGACGGCTGATCCGGGTTCCTGTTATCTTTCGGGATCAAGCAGACCTTACCCGTCTTCCATAGTTGAGGGAACTGTCCTGTAAGGAGACACTTGTTGAACAGTTCCCGGATCCAGTCCAACCATGACTCTGCGACGACAAACAGTAGTCTACCCGGCACACCGTCTGATCCCGGGGCAGTCCGTTTTTTTCTAAGCCGATTCAACGCTGCACTCACATCTCCTTCTTCTCCGTCGCATCAGGGAATAGTTCTCCCATTATCCTTTCCACTACGTTCATGGCAAGGGTCTCAGTAATAGGAGAACCCTGTGGCCGAAGTTTCTTCCGGGCCATTTTATAGGGGCGTCCCCAGGGGTCCTGACTAAGGTTGGCCAGTATCTCTTCCCGTGCCTTTGTCTACGCCTGGCTGATAGCCAATTGTAGGGCTTTCCGTTTCTCCCGACAAGAGACTTGCAGTTGCTCTTCCATCGTGGGGTTTAACCCATTACGCCTGCGGCATCGGACATATGCTCTGCCAGCAGTATTGCACTCCGACCGCAATGTCCCAATCTCAGGTGTCCACCAATAGACCTATCGCTTAGCAGGAAGCCGCCGGACTCTCGGCATGGCCGCATCACATACCTTGATTAGCGAGCTGCGCAAGTGGTGGGCCAGTTCGTCTACTGAAGACTGTTCCGTCATTCTCTTGGCGGCATTACCGTCGCAAGAGAAGGGGAGACCACAAATCGAATGTACAGATGGTCCGATAGAGTCTCAATTCCCTCTTCTACTTTCCATCCCTGAACTCTTCGCGCGACAGCGGGAGTGGCGAACGATAGGTCTACCACGGATCCTCCTTGATATCGCACGCAGGTCTGGGCCGATCCTCTATTACCACTTATTCCCTAGGAATACCCATTCGAATTTAAAAGGCTGCAGTTCCCTCTTCAGGTCTGTTTCACGATCAATACCTCTCAGGGTCAGTCACTGAAAACAGCAGGAATAGATCTTAGGGGGGACTGCTTCTCGCACGGCCAGTTTTACGGGGCTTGCTCGAGAGTAAGCTCTCCACGTAGCTTGGTCGGATCTGTTAATGTGGTATATAAAGTAGTACTGCAAAAACTACATAATGTTCAATTTTAGCAATACTTAAATCTCAATTGACCAATTACATCTTTTTTTCAAATTATAGGCATATGAAAAAGTTACGTGACTTATAACTACGGATAGACAATGCATAGCCTAAACTGCGGATGGTAGGAATACGAGATTTGAAACACATATTCGGTTAGAGATGTATATATCTAGAGGCGCATTTTAGAAGGATTTTTTGAAATTCGAGCTATACGCGGGCGACGTCGCGGGCAAAAGCTAGTGTTGATATAAGTTCGTTATAAAGAACATTCTGAGGTTTCCTTTGAGTTCCTGTGGAATAGATAGTAGCGACGGTCAAGATTTCTTCGAAGTTTAAGGCTCAGTAGATACACAACAGTGAAAGAAAAACGCATAGATAGGCATAAAGTGGAGTTGGAAACTTGCCGACGCACGCGCATCTGTGCGCGCCGGGTCTGACACAACACCTATAGCGAGGCTAGAGCTATGTAATTGTTGCTATATATTCGTAATAACGTCATAAATTGATCTTCAAAAACCTTAAAATAAATTAAAGAGCCTATTTTGAAACAGTATCGAAAGAGCAGCGAACTTAAAAAAACGTACTAACTAGACCTTCAAATGTTATTAATTGATCACCCAAATCCGATAAGTAAACTTTCTTTCAGGTCGTAATAGTCTTCTTTTCATACTGTGACAGACTTAACCAGAGGAGACGCGCAAGATACAAGATAGTTAAGATATAAATAGGTCAGACTAGAGAGACGCAGGTTTAGAAAGAGGTATGTGAGAAATAAGCGCAATAAAAGCAAGGTATGCGCAAGGAACCTCAAGGAAATAAAATAGAAATCGCCCGTCGTCTGTACTAGGTCAAATAGTATATCACATGAAAGCACTTGATTTGCACATTTTTGGATATATCTCTTTTTATTGTGATTTGATTTTGTTTTATTAAAGAAAATGTGAAAAAAAACGCCGTTCCCCCCTTTATCTCCGAAGATTAACGTAAAGAAAATTTTAAAATTTTCACTTTTTGTATAAATTAACATAAATATTTCACGAAAATAACCATCTCTAAATAGCTATTTTTTTTTTCATAAATCCTATTTGAACAACCCAGTTGCGTTAAGTTTGCACCTCATTTGTATGCAATGTCACCGGGTAATATAATTATGGGCGTAATGTTAGGGTAAGTGAAAGTTTGTGCGCAACCCTCGGTGCGGGAGTCCAACTCGCACTTGACCGGTTTTTAAACGTAATCTAAATTTAGCTGCAACAGTTATGTCCGTCCCTTACGGATGTTCGCTGATGCCAAGTCTATAGGATTCTTGGTCTGAGCTCTACATATTCTTTGGTTCATGAATTTTATGCTAAAATAGCCTCTCATAAGTATTGATAGTTGGATCGACATTTATCAGAGTAGTTTGACCTGACCTTTGAATATTGCCTTCTCTTTATATACCACTTTGTAAGAATCGGTTTCAGGTCTAAATACAACATTAGATTTAAAGGTCAGCAAATCGATCGCGTGCATTAAGAAAGAACTCAGGTTGCATCTTCACCGCGACGGGTGATAATGAAATGTGACAAGTGAAAAGTGTTGTTAGCTATTCTACATATTATTATTAGCGTTAGAAGGTGCCAGTAACTTCATACGCAAAATAAGTATCCGCCAAGGAGCAAGAAAATTTTATTTTGTTCACGATAGTTGGCTGAAAAGTATCAACACATGTTATAAGTCCAAATGCACGACCAGCACACAGTGGAGGCATGGACTCCTGACAGGCAATTGCGTGACTCGTCATTGGAGGCATCAGGACAGGGAACGTTTTAAGGTTTATCTAAGCGATAAATCATCTGTCCCTCTCACTCGCACATCATCACTTGGCAGAAAGTACCGAAGGTTTGGATCATGGTGAATGTTAATATAAAAGATAAAATAGAATCTAGACACTTTATTATGACATTGAAATGTACTTATGATAGATTGTAAGTAAGTAGGTACCTTTTTTAGATTTCGTTCTTTTTTATATAAACTTGAATTAATTTAACCCTCTTTAATCATATAACGCTTCTCGCTTGCCATGGACATTTGCTTTAGAATAGTATCGAGTTATTAGTACGATGCACCCAGGACTAGGGGATATTTCCAAGCAATCGCGTGCTAAAACACGGGCGCTCGCGCAAGAGGTTCCGTAGGTATACCCTATACTACATATAATCGCAACAGAGGGTCACAAATCACAATTAAGTTAGAAAGAAACACACTATATTTGTTAAACTATTTAAACAAATGACAGAAGCAGGCGTCTCTTTCTCACTGGACACTATGGGCACGTGCCCCGTTTTTAGGGTTCCCTACCAAAAAGGTACAAAAGGAACCCTTAGGGTGCGACTCTTGTATGTCTGTCTGTCCGACTATTAGAGCGCCATAGCTCAAAAACTACTTAAGCTATCTACTTGAAATTTGGAGTACTTATTTATAACCAATGGTCAGGCCACATGTACCTATTGCTAAGGAAATATTTAAAAATATATTTTAATTTCTAAGAAAACACAGAGTATGAGGGAGGCAAAAATTAAAAGTCTAGCTACTAGGTCAAGTAGGGTATTATATGAAAGGGTTTACACATTTTTTTATTGTGATTATTTTGGTTTTATTCAGGAAAATGTGAAAATAAACACCAATTCCGCCCCTTTATCTTCGAAGATTATTAAACGAACATTTTGAAATTTGTATAAATAAACATAAATATTACACGAAAATTATAACCACCATGTCTCTAACAAGCTATTTTTATTAAATTTACTATAAACCTACTCGAACAACCCGGTTGCGATAAGTTTGCACTTCATTTGTATCGAATGCGATAGTAACTCAACCGGAACCGGGTAATAAAGTTAGGGTAAGTGAAAATTTGTACGGAACCCTCGGTGCGCGAGTCCGACTCGCACTAGGCCGGTTTTTTTACAGTTAAACAAGGTCTCTAATTGTATCATTGAGTGCCCCAGGGCCCCCCATTTTGCATGCTCGAGGGTCCCTTAATCCTAAGTGCATGTATTAAATTAAGGCAGCCTTGGACAGAACTATGTAAATACAGGTGAGCGACATTAATGAAGTTCTAGAAACTTCGACTTCATTATTTGTTTTGTATGTTAGTAATAAGGAGATTAATTTACGCAGTAGTTTTTATACTACGATATGCCGGTCAAACAAGAGTTATGCTTGGTGATAGGCACTTACCGGAGTCTATTGGGGTGTGAGCAAACGCAATGCACTGGTTTACTCGCAATTATAACAAAAAACAGTGAGCTGTTTCATTGTTGAACATGTATCTTGGGCTTCATGTTCATCTTTTATGAAGATAATTTGGGCTTACTATTTATAACTACAAAGAGATGATCACTTTATCTATTAATTCTAACATAATCTTGGCTATCGGCAAATCTTATGAGACAGGCTAGCCGATCCACTAATGGTAGTACCTTTGCAAAACTTCCTTGTTCCCTGCTGTATTAAATAGAGCTTTATTCGCTTTTCGGTACGAATCGATTTGTAAAGTCTTCTTCTCAAAACACGTTTGATTAGACACTGAGGCTACGTTAGAGAACTGTGTTCCACAGCTAGCAGGACTTATGGTGTGTTTTAGGTTGTTGGTGGGTATCTAACAGCAATATCCAGTTCAGTGACCTGCGTAAAGGTTTGCTTCCTGCGCTAATGCCTTCGCCATAGAAGCAGCTCGGCTTTTTACGTGAGCGGTCACCGCGCACCCAGCGTGAAGGTACGCGTGCACGTGTGTGCCGCCCTCTATGCGAGTGTGTGTGAGCTTCCCGCCACATGTGTACTTATGTGTGCATTTCACTGCGAGCCTCTTAAAGCAGACTCGAACGCAGCGCACGCTGCTCTATCTTATACAGTTGAAGGTTTATATTGAAGTCGGAAGAATTGATATTGTTTAATGTCGCATAAAATTATAATAGGTTAATATATAGGTATATGATGATGATGAAGATGTAAAAATCTTACTACGTAAAAAACGCAAGATTGTAGAATGAAGAGGAAAATGTACATATCATTTATTTAATTTAATATTGCGGCGAGCTAAAACTAATTAAGGTACATCAATATTAATACCACTTATAAAATTGAATCGATTGGACAGTGGATAAAAAAATTCTTATCTCTATTTAAGTATCCACTTCTTCTTACTTTTCGGTTACGTAACGTACCATTCTGCTTACATCAAATTTGTACATTGCACGCACATGTAAGTGAAATAAAATAAAAGCTTTTAAACTGTTTGAAGAATAAAAGTGTAGCCTAGCAACAAGACCAAGTTTCAGCTGTACTTGACCGATTTCCTACACGGTTTCAAATCGGTCACCATTATATATGTAATCATTTGAAATTCAATGGTTTCCGTTTTTTGATAGTTTTTTGTGCCGCTTGGTTTCTGTCTATTAACATCAATCGAAGAAAAATACTGAATATTGTCCCTGTACAATTTACTTTTGGAAGTCTGCAAATTCTTCAACGGATGATGATGGGAATCACTGCACTTATCAGAAAAGTGCTTAGCTGTATGATACGGAAAATAAACTTCTCTCCTGCAAGCTCTTGACAATAATCACAGCACACCAGCGTAGAGGTAGAGAAACATCTAATGATGTTCGCCCGCGTCCCCTGTATAGGTACTTATGTGCCAGAAGACGTCCACAGTGACTGTCAGGCCCAACCTACCTAACATAAACATAGTTTAGTAAAAAAAGCAGCCAATGCGAGTCAGACTCGCCCATGAAGGGTTCCGCAGCCGTTTATACAAAAAGTGGACTACAGATGAAAAAAATAAAATATAAAAAAAACACTAACAAAAGAGCGCATCTCCCCGACACTTACGTCCTTTTGCTGAGAAGCGCAGTTTTTTGGCAATAACTTAAAAACGGTATGTCCGATCATGTTGAAAACAATTTTCGTTGGAAGTATTTATTAAGGTTAATATTTGTAAAAAATTTCATATTTTTTAAACATACCGTTTAGAAAATAGAGGGGGGGGGGGGGCACAATTTTTGCTACTTTCATAGCGAATATTTCGGAAAATATTCACTAAATCAAAAATTTGTTGTAGAAACCCCAGTGTTTTTAGAAGTACTGTCGAATTATGTGCCACACAGTGATATTTGCTGGAAATATTTTTTTTAAATTTCGGTTACATGTATCGAGTGCCCCCCCTAGAAATATATATATTTTTTATGTAACTATCGAACTAAGTAGCGGTTACATACGACATCTATGCTCCAAATTTCATTAATGTACATCTTATAGGTTTTGAATAAAATGCCTGTGACATACGGACGGACAGACAGACAGACAGCCATGACGAATCTATAAGGGTTCCGTTTTTGCCATTTTGGCTATGGAACCCTAAAAAGTACAAAAGGGGTTAAGGTCGCGCACTGTTTGTTGACATTACCTATTTTTGAAAAACATTGCTTCAGAAACTAAGTTACGTTGCAACTTTGTTTCCTAAAACAAAAGAAGGGATAAATATAAAATTGAGTCCTTCTATGTCCGTTGTGTGGGATTGAGGCTCGTTTAAATAAAGAAATTTAACTTGAGGAGTATTAACATAATAATTATGCGAGTTGGTGTTTTGACGGCGGTCGCTGCCGTCACGAGCACAACACTGGCCTATAAGAATTACAAATCGACGACAACTTAAAATTCAGTCAGTATTTTCAATGTTCGCCCGATGCCATTTTAATATGGTTATAGCCATTAAACTTATAAATATAATTATTGTTGCTTTTCTCTCGCCGCTATACCGCCATCGTTCCGGTTTATATCATATTATTTGAATGTTTAATGTATATGTAAGGTCGGTATCGGTATCAGTTCTTGATTATACACAATATGATACTTCTCAAAGTATGTAATTATAGTCCATATATGTTTTAATTAAATATATATTTTAACTATTTACTCTCGTGATTGTTCGTTTCAGATTAGGCAAAAATGCTCTCGTCTGTCGAATGTGTGGTGATAAATGCGTCCATTGTCGTCAAACTTTGTGACCAGATGGGTATTCTTGTTGATTCAGTTTTTGATTTTTGTTTTTTTATATGTGGCGGAGATATGAAAGTTGAGATGCTTGCGGGGTCTACAGTTCACAAAACTACAAATAAATACTATTTATGACTTAAAAACTATCGTCTCAGATGTTTATAACAAGGTAATATTAGAATTCAGTATTTTTAATATAGCTGTATAACGAAATAACGAATTTTAAGCCTTACCCGGGTCTGGTACACTATATTTTCGTCTTTTTATTAAAACATAAATAATAATTTACTATGCAACTGATCACATATAAAAACGGTCATAGAACTTTGGATGTGAGAAGAAAATCAAAACTTTAGCGCGCTAGGACCGGTTGTGAAGTTCGCGAATAGAGTGCTTATATAATGGCATTACATCCCTCGTGGAATAAAGTTTTGTTACTTAGTGCCTTAATTAAATGGGCGAATTCTTCCAACTATTTATTAAACAAATTGCAGAAGAACTATGTATTAGTAGCTCTGTGAAATGTAGATTTCACGATCTACTTACAAAAAAAAAAAACAATTCCAAAAATTAAAAATTGAATCCATAATAATTATCGAACCTGCTCACAAAGGTTCGCGAGAGTCGGTTGAGAAATGCGGCCTGTGGAGAACAGCCAGCCGGACATTTGTTCCAAGCTGAAACGGTGACCTCTCTTTCCGCTCGCGTAATAAACTAAAAATTAGTCAAAGTACCTAAGCATTTTCTAAAATTTACAGTAGACAAATTGTGGAACAGAGTTTTTCAAATCATACCTAGGTAACTTGTAGGTTTGATTACTTTTCGGCAAAAATCATCTATTATTATGTATAAAGATAAATAGGTATCATCCATTCAGAGCTTCAGTTGCCATTAAAACTTACAAGTCAGTTCCAAGAAATGAAAAAGTTTGCATGTACGGAACCCGATGGTGCAGTAGTTGCTATATTTCGCTTGAGCGGTTTCGGACGGCGGCCGTCGTGGTGAGCTTGAGGAAAGCTCAGTGCGCGGGTAGTGGCGAGCCCCGGCGCACGCGCATAGGCGCCGCACGGGTGACATGTGCCGACTATGGACTTGTGGAGCGGCCGCCCGCCCGCCTGTGCCGCATCCCCGCCCTTGACCATCGAGGGCGAAGGGTTCGCTCTCACTTTCTTTGATAAGGACGGCACCACGCCCCCTCCGCCACAGAAACAAGGTGTGTAGTGTTTACTTTCTTTTATTTAAGAATAATTGTCCAGGTAAATGGTGAAATGCTACCAAAACGTTTCTATCAACTTTTAGCAATAGCGAATTGAATGCACCCTTTTTAATAATATATGTTTTCTGATTAGTCGTAGTTTGTTTTTTTTGTTGAAAGTGTAGTTTTGTACCTGAAAAGCTGTTTTAATGGACTGCAATGGAAGGACGTTAACAATTTCATTACTTATTTTTTGTTTATTTACCTCAAAATTAGAGTTATTTATTTTTATTTGGATTTCTTAATACACTTCCGGGTGAGATCTATTTTGGTTTATACTAAGCTCATAAATAACATGCTCGAGGAATAAGGTGCCTTGGAACTCTTCGAATACCTTTTGTTTGGTAATTGTCTATACCAGAGTAAGTAAGGTAGCGAAAACAATACCGGCAAAGTGGTGTGTTTGACTGACGTCAAATACCAGCATGTCACATAATAATAATTTTAAGTTCGTAAAGTATAATATGAAATCATCATTTGGCTAGTATTACTAGATGCTGTTTATAAGAATCGTGTCGATTCCCAGGTCGCAGTGTGTTGTTACTATTAAGTTGTTTTATAATGTTGTAATAATGAAATGCTCGTACATTGAAGATAATTTCCAAACAATTAGTGAAACGGACTACTTATTTGAAGGTCACTGATTGTAAACATTGTTTAGGATTTTTGTATGTTTGTATGTGTGTGTTTGAAAACGGGAAGCTGCGCATCCACCGATGGTTATGTTATAGGTATAGGATACTTTTTATCCGTCTACTCTGAAGTAAAAAAGAAAGTTATAGTTTTTTAGTCTTCCGCGAACGAAGTTGCTAGAAGCTAGAACGTGCCCTTCTAGCTTCTAGTTAGTCTTACAGTTACTCATGTATGTGCCCCCTTGACTAATGTATCGTTAACGAATACTTATACACACACCGGTGGCTAAAGATTCAAGGAACTTAATACCCATTGGGTTGTCGATTTTAAAAACTGAGCATTTTATCCCGTCGTACCTGTTAAAAGGCAACTTTGCTCAGGCATACCTATGGGTAAATTTAGAGCTCTTTCGCTAATCCAACTCACATTACTGCTATATCAAATGTCACAATGGTAAATAAAAACCTATGAAATACTTTGTAATGTATTTAGAAATATGTATTACTTAAATAATGAAACAAAATTTACAGGTATTCACCTAGTTAAGTGCCTACATTAAAACACATTAAACAAAAATATAGTCATTGTTCTCATTATTTTTTTATGTAATATTTAATGTGATGAAATCAATAAATGTCCAGATCCATACATAAAGATTTTTTTTCGCGTCACTAGCTCGGAAAGCCGTCTTTTATCCTATAAGACAAGTGGATAAAAACGCATTTTATCCACTAGTGGGGAAAGTAATTTGACCTTGGAGCGTGTTTAAGTAGCTTTAGACAGGTAACAAAATGTAAAACGCTCATAATTCATTCGATAAATGCTTTAAGAATTTAATAAAAACTAGTATTTAGCTTCACTTAATGATTTTAAGTCATAATCCTTAAAAATCTATAAGAAACATTTATTTTTTTATGATTATGTTGAATATAATTCTGAACGCATAAGTTGAGTCGATGAAATTACAAAACGCATCGTTGGAAATGTCAACATTGTCAAGAAAATTTAACTTAAAACTTTTTCTATTGAAAATGATTCTAATTAACCTGATGACAATTATAATGTGTAAAAATAAAGACTTATTTTTTATGAGCTGTGTACTTTGTGTATTTGCATGTGGCACTTTTCTCGCTATAGTGAGGTGAAAAGTTTTGTGTTACACACGGGTGCAAAGTCGTATTTTACTTCACGTGTCTTAAACCACTCGCTACGCTCAGGGATCTATTTTAGAACTCTCAACTATAGAATCCTTTCGCTTGCTCTTATTTCAATTCAACACTCGCGGGTAAAATACAACTTTACACCCTTGTATAACAATTAACTAAGTATTTCTACTCGTGAACTATATTATCTGTGAATAAGAACTCCGCGAACCATACTAAAGACTTTTTAGATTAGACCTTCACTCTATACTCTACGGTTTAATGTGTCACTGAACTAAAAATTTCAAAAAATGAACGCAGTGTTTTTGTATTTTTTATTCTATGTTTCATTTACAGTTTATAGGTTACACTTAGAAAAAGTATCGTATACAATAGTTATATAATTAGCTTTTTGAGTTTCGTACCTTAATTAGACCACTCAGCAAGCTTCGTGGCCTAAACGCGGTACTCGACTGAAAAAGCATACAATAAATAACGATTGCATAAAATACTATTGTTATTCCACACTGGAACGATCATACTTTCGAACAACGATTCCAATCAGAACTTCCGAACTGAACACGTATCCGAATAGTCATAATAATAGTTAATTATCTTAGAGCCTTTCATACAAGTAGTGTTCCAAAAGTTTCTTATGTTAAGCGTTCTTAAAGCTTGTATACTGCTTGTTTTGTTTATTGCTGCTGTATTGCTGTTGGTCCTGTCGCCGACAACACACTTATAGGTACTAGTATGTATTCTAATGGGCACGTCTCACGTGCCTTTACTTCACCTTTATTTTCTACCGTCAATTACAATAACCAATCTGACCCTTTGGATTCCTTGTTTCACTCTGCATGCTCGTAACAATATACCGAACTTTGCCACTACCAGTATTTCTTGCCACCAGTATTTCTCAACAGAAATACCTAGTAAGTACTCCTATGGGTGATCAATCCAAATGGGTCATTAGGGAGAAGTCAGAAACAATCAGAGATAACGAAATCTGTTCTTATGAACCATGGCGTCTATTTTAAATTTAATAATAATTTAATTTTTTTAAGACTAGAGATAATTAATCTTAGCACCCAGGAAATTGGCTATATATTTAACATTTAATTAAAAAATTAAATAATCTTATATTTGTTTTTTTCTTTCAATTGTTAAAACAAGATTCCATTAAAAATGTGTTCCTTGTGACGTATGATTCCCACCATCAACAATAACAACGAAAAATTGCAGAATTTTATAACATTGTTTAAGTACAGAGATTTTGACCAGGTTCGATTGCTGGTTAGGTATGAGATAAAAAAAATTGAATGCCATTATTATTCAATCTAAAATCGACGCCATGGTTCCTAAGAACAGATTTCGCTATCTCCCATAGTTTCGGACTTTTCCATACTGACACATTTGGATTGATCACTCTGTATATACGATGGGCGGCTGAAAAGTTCTAAGGCTAAGGTATTTCAAGGTTGTATATGTGGTCATGGTAACACTAGAAAAGTTATCTAAAAATAAATTATTTTAAATAAAAGATGGCATAATGTTATATTTTGCGTTCGGATATATTCAACGGCAAAGTTCATCATGTGAAAATTACCAGGGAATTTTACGAAAGAACACCGTGCTGTAATTATGTTCCTTACAAAAGTGACAAGTCACTGCAGTATATATGTAAGGAAATGATTATTATTTACGGTGCCTCTGGACCTTTCTATGACATGGTTAAAATGTGGAGTCACTTATTTAAAGTTGGACAGGATTCGATCGAAGACCCCCGCTCTCGGTGGCGTATATTGATGGTGACTGCAGAACACAGAAAACGTCCAAAAATTGGAATATGACATTAGAAAATTAGTATTAAAAAAATAGCTCAGGCTTTAGTTATACTAATAAAAACTTGTTGGGTAAGTACCGAAAATGCCGGCCGCGTTCGATAAAGTACGGATAGTTCAACCTTCTCGAGCGTTATGATTTATATAACTTTATAACGTTTATTTCCGAATAGTGACTGTGGATAAAACATGGATCAGACATTCAGATCCAGAGTGTAAGCATGAATCCAGAAAGGTTGTCTGGAAGATATTGCTGTTTATATATATAAGACCGGCGGTTGTTTACCTCTCCTTAAATGTATAGTTATCTTTACTCTGTTTTGTGAGGTGTGCAGTAAAAAGTTAAAAAAAGTGCATTGTATAATGTACTGAATCCAACATTAAAACGTAAAAATAGGTCTTTAACATAATGGCCACACTGTTTCCGGGACTTAAATGGCCTTCTCTTAATAGATTATTTAGGAGAATGCTCTATAATAACAGTAATTACTGCAGAGGCCGGGACGAAAGGGGTTGCCGGCCGAAGATATATAGACCTCCGAGGTATGTATGGTGCTTTTTTCAAACATGCAATGAAATAAACAACAAAAAAATCGAAGTTTTATTTTTTAATACGCACTGTGGCAGAAGGTCATAATGACTGTGCCACAAATTTATGTGGAATGGAAATTAATAACCGGTCAAGTGCGAGTCTGACTCGCGCACCGAGGGTTCCTTACAAACCTTCACTTATTCCGACTTAACTTGCCGCTTGACTTAAGTTTGCCTCTGGTATCTATGGCGTCACATACAAATGAGGGGCAGATTTAATCAAACCGGGTTATTTAAAAATGAGTTTTAGTGATTAAAAAAAAGTAAGACAGATAGATATATAGTTATAATTTTCGTGTGATATTCATATTAAATTACATAGTTCCAGAAAATTCCAGATTTTCGCTAGGTAAATTTCGGAGATAAGGGGGAGAATGGTGCTTTTTTTAAACATTTTCCTTAATAAAGCAAAATCTAAGTATTCACGATAAAAAAAAAAAAAAAAAAAATGTTGAAAAATTTACAGATCAATCCCTTTCATATGATACCCTACTTGACCTAAGAGCTAGACTGAAATTTTGCTCCCCCTCATATACGTCGTTTTTTATGGAAAATAAAAATATATTTTAAAATGTTTCCTTTCCAATTTTTTTGGCTGATTATTTTATAAATATTACAAATTTCAAATAGGTAGCATAAGTAGTTTTTGAGATATGGCCCACTAATAGTCGGACAGACAGACAGACAGACAAAGCCGCTCCATAAGAGTTCCTTTTTTATCATTTTTGGTACGGAACCCTAAAAAGAGGACTTTGCCGGCCTAGTCCTGCATGATTTGTATGAAATTCTATTGACGACCTCTTGTCCTATAGCCGCACCTGAAACGTCATACTTCGCAGCCTATTATAAGGAACATAACATCAATATTTCATTGCATGTTTGAGAAAATTCACTTTATTATGCTGATGATATACAGGGTGTCCCAAGAAGTAGTGATATACTGAAGCTGATTTAGATAGCCCTCTAGGTCCTCTACTTGACCTAGAGGGCTATCTAAATCACCCCCATGTATGTTCCGTGATTTTTCGTATTTTCGGAGTTTTGACTTTTTTTTTAATTCTTCACCGATCGCCGAGTACAATGAGATTTTTATTTATGGTGACGTGAATTATTGCGGTAGATGCTTGATTTTTTTTTGTGCTAAGCTGATAGATAGGCCAATTCAGTATGGTAACATTTACTATCGTTAGATCTTTGAATGGAATAAAAAAAAATGCCAAGAATGATAAAATTACCCAATATGTTCACAACTTCAAGGGGCTTTAAAAAGAGGGGCTTTAAAAAATAAAATCATCAAAAAAACTTAATAAATACTTTCACAGAATTTTTTTCAACATGTTCGAATATACCGTTTTTGAGTTATTGCCCAAAAACGGCGATTCTCAACAAAAGGACGTAAGTGCCGTGGAGATACGCTCTTTTGCTAGTGCACTTTTTCATATCGTATTTTTTTCTATCTGTAGAGCATTTTTAGGGTTCCGTACCAAAAAGGTACGAAAGGAACCCTTATGGTGCGACTTTGTCTGTCTGTCTGTCCGACTATTAAAGCGCCATATCTCAAAAACTACTTATGCTAACTGTTTTAAATTTGGAATATTTATAAACATGGTCAGCCCACATGTATTGCATAGGAAATCAAAAATATATGTTTATTTTCTAAAAAAACGACGAATATGAGAGGGGGTAAAAATGTAAAGTCTAGCTACTGGGTCAAATGGGGTATCATGTAAAAGGACTTAAACTGTACATTTTTGAACATTTTTTTATTTTTTTTATTGTGATTAGTTTTGGTTTTATTAAGGATTTTACCCCTTTATCTCGAAGTTTACCAATCGAAAATTTTTAAATTTTCACAATTTGTATTAATAAACATAAATATTACACGAAAATTATAGCCATGTCTCTAACTAGCTATTTTTTTTTTAATTCGCATAAAACTAATTTGAGCAACCCGGTTGCGTTAAAGTTTGCACCTGATTTGTATGCAATGCTTTAGATATCAGGTGCAAACTTAACTCAACCGGTACAGGGTATTAATGTTAGGTTAAGTAAAAATTTGTACGGAACCCTCGGTGCGCGCGTCCGACTCGCACTTGGCCATTTTTTTCGTATGGACGGCTGCGGAACCCTACATTGAGTATAGTCCAACACGCTCTTGGCCGGTTTTTTAAATCTTCCAGTAGGTACTCGTTTTTAGGGTTTCGTAGACAAACTGGCAAAAACGGAACCCTTATAGTTTCGTCATGTCCGTTCGTCCGTATGTCAGAGGCATTTTTCTCAAAAACGACTCCTAATATTTTTTTTCAGCAAACTGTATCTAACTAAATGTAACTGTATGTTGACGGTTTCGTTACATTTGCACAGTGCTTTTAAAAACTCATTACGTTTTCAAAAAAAATTGAATCATTGCATATTCGCTTAGAAAGTTGCATAAATCGTCAGTCCAAAATATATGCAAAAAAATTGCAACTTTCACTGAAATGAAAACTATTGTCAACATTATCGGATATACCGTTTTTGAGTTAGTACCGGACTTACCGGAAAACTGCGCGTGAGAAACGTAAGATCCATGAAAATACACTCTTTTGCTGGTGTGCATTTTTATGGAAACGGCTGAGCATGTTGGAACATGCTCAGTGTTGTGTAGGGTTATCGTACACTGAGCATGGTTTAACATGCTCTTGGTCGATTATTTATGCTACTCGTGCATCAACCATGAACATTTGAACTCATCATTTCATTTTGGAGCTGATGATAGTAACCAGGGCTGCGGATAAGGAGAGGTCGTCAACTGCACAGTATATTATATTTATGTGATGTGTGATCCACGATCACAAGTACACAAGAGATGCGTGAACCAGACCAACCAGATTGCTATTTATACATCCTGGCTTATTCCCATGTATCGCTCCTTAGGAGCTGGCGATGGCAAATACAAGTCCATGTACCTACCTTTACAAACACAGCTTATGGCGATAAACACCCGTAATTATAAGTCCCAATTTCATTTGCAACAGTTTTGGATATTTATAGGCAAGGTACTTTACTACTACGGTGGTGACACTCGCCCAAGGTATATAGAATACGCATTACGCATCATTTAGCATTGAATTGAAAAAACGATTAGGCCCTTGGACAGATTCGATATTATTCCGGAACGAAGTCATTTAATAAATAACTAACGGGAATCCACTTTGCCTTCAAGTTGCGAGCCAGTGAATAAATTTGTGGCAGAAGCATGAGAACAGTCAAATACATTATTTCGCTAGAAAGAACAATGCCAACAGCGATCTTTGCGTTTATGGTTAAAACGCTGACGACTCTTGAATTAATGAAAAAATCTGGGTAGGCTTTGTATCAAATGACCTGTTTCAGCCGATATGTACTTATAATTATGTATAATTTTGCCAATGGACTATTACGAAATGCTTATACTCCAGAAAGTTTGCCAACAAAAAAATAACAACGATCGACCATGGTCCTGAAAACTGTCATGAAAATAGAAAATGCAATAAAGAATTGCATTCAAGCTGTGTTATTTGCTCCCGTTTACGCGTTAATTTAGTTAAATTAACTACATAAAAAATAGGAACAAAAATATAGTTTGTAATTTTTACTGTTGGTGATAATTTCTATAGCTGAAGCAAATTGGTTAGGTTAGACTCTTTCTTTGTTAAAAATACTTGTCGCAGATTGTTAAAAATGTTAGTTTTAACTTTAGATTAAAATAGTTTCTATGTTGATTAAAATTAAAGTTACTATTATAGACTTGTTCGGCTTTGTAATGGTGGTGGGTAAACGCCGTGACGTCATGTACACGTGAGACCGAGTTGTTGTCGAGGGGCTGGTCGGATGGCTATTCATTCCTGTGCCAAGAGCCGAACCGATAGCACCTAGCTCAACGAATCTGTCGGTGTACCCAATACTAATATTTAGGCACTGCATGCGTACCTATCTAATAACTAGCTACATAATACAAGTTGAGTTTTGGAATAGTTGGTGTTTCTTGCCCAGTTACCTACGCCATGGATACCTACATTTCCAAATGAGTAATTTGAATTTTGAAGACGATCCGCCGGGAACCACCTAGTAATTTTGCTGTTATGCCCGCACCGTCATACTGATATTGATTTTATGAAAAATACCTGCGTTTATTTTTAAATACACTGAGTGTATCTAAGTTCCCTACAAAATCTGCGTTGACATAGAAACATCATCGCATGCATCTTGTTCAGGATTCAGACTTGGCCCTGGATCGTCTTCCGAGAACGTTTTAATGTAATAGGGCGCCTATAATATACCTACGTGCTTTTCAACAGATGCCCTTTATATTACGTAAGTCACTCGATACATTTTGAGATTAAAAAAACTATTGAAGATATTAGTATTATTTATTGTTCATTTTTTCAAAATACTCTCCATTACTCTCTATGCAAAGTTCCATTCGTCTGAACCAACTTTGGAAGCACTTTTGCCAGTCTTCATCAGATAGGTCCGAAATGGCTTCTGCATATGCAGCCACGGCTTCTTCAGCACTCGAAAAAAACTTCCCTTTTATTTTTTCTTTCACCACCGGGAACAAAAAGAAATCGCAGGGAGCTAAGTCAGGACTGTGGGGTGGATGTGGTAAGGTTTCTATCCCAGCTTTCTCAATAAACGCCTTTGTTCTGAGGGACGTATGTGAAGAGGCGTTATCGTGATGCAGCAAGATTCCCCGAAGTCCAGTCTTTGGTCTCCTCTCTCGCACTGCTTTGAAAACTTGCGGCAATGCCACTGTAGTATACCAATCAGAGTTGACTGACCTATAATTTTCCAGCATTGATGTTGATAAATGTCCGCCCCGTGAAAAGAAACTATACCATTTTTTTGCCGACGTTACGAGGTCTTTGTAGTTTTGTTGGTAACTTTCCCTCTGAGAAAACCCATACTGACGATTGCCGCTTGTTTTCCGGGTCATATTGGTAAATCCATGTTTCGTCACCTATAATTATTTCCGATACACGCCGCAATGTCCCGTTGTCGAATCGTAGACGCATCTCACGACACTAATCTACGCCAGCCTGTTTCTCCGTATCGAAGAGCAAACGTGGTATCCAAAGACAACAGAGCTTCCTTACTCCAAGATGTTGATGTAGAATGATGCTAACGCTCCCCGAACTGACGCCTAAGATATTCTCTATGTCTTTGTATGTTATTCGTGGATCTTCACGCACCAACATTTCAGTAGTCCACACGTTTTCTGCAGTTACTGCTGTTTGCGGGCGACCACTTCGGTGGTCATCTTCGAGGCTGGTTTTACCCCTTTTAAATTCGTTGAACCATCTAAAAACTGTTGCCCGTGAAGGAGCAGAATCTCCTAACGCTGACTGCAATCGTTGCAAACACAATTGTTCAGATTAACCAAATTTAAAATCATAAAATAACATAGCACGCAAATGTTCACGGTTAAGCTCCATCGTTACAAAGAAAAAACGCGGGAACCGTTTTAGAAAAATTACTGTAACATATTCATTTTTTTAAATTGGAGCGAATCGGCAATTTGTGTTCTATTTTTAAATAAATTTGCTTTTTAAAAACATATAATTCAGGTGCGTTTCATTTTCGAATTTCGAGCGTCTCAAAACTTATCGAGTGACCTACGTATAAGTACTCAGTAACAACATCCGAGTGGCATTTTCAAACTAAGTATATTTCTAGATTTTAATTTGTTTGCGTTGAGTGCTCGTGTTATAATAATATAAATTCTAGATTCTCGGTTACCTATAATAGAAGTTGTTTGAAAGGCGCATTACAACCATTTATTAAAACCGAATCATGGCATCGGAGACAAAACAATGCGATCTGCCCTAGCAGGCATGCAGCGTTATAGGTTACGTACGTAGGTACGTCTGAGTAAACTTTAAGCAATGAGGTAGGACCATACTTATGGCAAAATGTAATAAAGTATTATGTGCCTGATATATCAGTCTCTTTGATCTCGATATATCGTGTTGGTAGATCGATCTCAGCGCCCGCCGGGCAGAGCTCGTATAATATAAGTACCTACATTTACGTCCGACATGACGAGAACCTTGTGAAAGCCGAAGAGGGCCTAACTCAGCAAGCCCCATGAGTACCTCACGAAGTAACCGCCATGTGGGATGTGGATTCGGCGATCATTTGTCTCGAGGTTCCCACTTTCTGTGGCTCTCCCACCGGTAGTTTTGTTTTGTTTGAGCCCTGCCCCGCTGCCGGTGGCCTCCTATATTTTTGTAATAAAAAACCGGCCAAGAGCATGTCGGACCATGCTCAATGTATAGTTCCGCAGCCGATTATACAAAAAATGCACCAACAGATGAAAAAAACGATATGAAAATAAAAACACTGACAAAAGAGCGTATCTCCCAGGCACTTACGTAATTTTGTTGAGAAGCGCAGTTTTTTGGCAATAACTTAAAAACCGTATGTCCGTCATGTCCGATCATGTTGAAAACAATTTTGGTTGGAAGTATTTATTAAGCTTTATATTAGATTTTTTTTCATATTTTTTTAACGCCGTTTAGTAGATAGAGGGGAAGGGACACATTTCAAAGTGTTTTTAGAGGATCTGTCGAATGATGTGCAACACATTGATTTCTGCTGATTTTTAGGGTTCCGTAGCCAAAATGTAAAAAACGGAACCCTTATAGATTCGTCATGTCTGTCTGTCTGTCTGTTCGTCCGTATGTCACAGGCATTTTACTCATTAACTATAAGATGTATATTGATGTAATTTGGAGCATAGGTGTCTTGTGTAAAGTACTTAGTTTGATAGTTAAATAAAAATTATATATATTTCTAAGGGGGGCACTCCATACATGTATCCGAAACTTTTTTTTTATGGATGTTCACCGATTACTCGAAGACTATTTGACCGATTTCAAATATTTTTTTTTGGTTTTATAGAAGGTACTTTCAAGTTGGTCCCATTTAATTTTGGTGAAGATCCGATGATGGAATCCACGAGGAATTGAAGGAACTCCTCAAATATTGTAGGCATACATATAGCGATTTTGGTATTATAAGAAACATAATAAGCATTTGCATTCAGAAAGTGTAAATTGGTGAAGTGCAACTGATGCAGAAGACCACAGAATGCCATCGGAACTCCTCAATGATAATAGATTTGCGGGTGGCGACAAAATATCTTGATTAATTTAGCTAAGCAACTTCATAGTCACAAATTTAAATGTTCCTGATGAGAATGGTACTATCGAATTGATTTGATGATGGAGCCGGAAGGTAGGCACCAGATCTATGTAATAAAATAATGTATCCTAGCCGTGTTTGGGCTTGTTCGAATCGTCACGAGATACACTTTTAAGTAACAATTAACTAAAAAGTGTAAAATAAATAAACTTTTTTACAAAAAAATAAAACCGACTCCAAAAAAAACTAAAAAGTAAAAAAATAACGCCATAATTCAGTTTCTTTAAATAACTTACAAGTAACCGTTTGTGTACTCAATCTATACAGTATATACGATTAATGTTATTTTGGAATCAGAATCAGAGTCAGAAATCGTTTATTACCTATTATTGTGTAACATTTTTCGGTTCCCGTAGGATTGTGTCAGCCAACTTATGTCTAAAAGATCTGTGTAAGCTGAAGGTGTTGAATCACAATAGAGACAAAAATGTTGTAAGTTAAGTATATACGTGTTATATATGGTACTTCTATTTAATTCGAAGGGGGCGAGGAGCCGCCGCACTTGAGGCCAGCGTCTGGTGTCTTTCTTCGGGATATACTGGATTTCGCCTATTCTATTATTCGTCAGTAGTGGGTTAAATTCCCGTGCGCCAGGTAGGCATCTCTTGGAGTTTTGAGGTCTTCTATTTTCAAAGCTGCGATCTTTTCCAGCATTTTGTGATTTAGGTCAGCAGCCCGGAGATGCCACGCTTCTAAGTCCGATATTTCCCAGAGTGTCTCCGTGTTTAGACGTCTTGGAAATTGGCCGGCGCTCTTTAGCGCCATTCTGTATTGTCTCTCGATTTTTTGCAGATTCGTGTTGCTATATCTTGATAGTAGCTGTACCACTCCATAGTCCATGATCGGGAGGATGCACGCCTGGATAATGGCTAACTTTACTTCCAGATCCGTCTTTGCGTAGAAGCCGATAATAGGGCCTAGCACACCTCTTACTTGTTTTAAGTTTTTAACAACTCTATTGGTATGCGGGTTCATTTTGAGGACCTTGTCGAAAATCACCCCCAGATATTTAATTTCTTTTTTATAAGGAAGAATCTCACCTTTAATCTTTACAGTTGGCTTGAATTTCCTCTTCTTTGTAAACATAATGCACTCGGTTTTTTCTACATTACATTTCAATCCCCACCTGTCCTAGTAGTTTACGATAGTTTCAGCTGCCCATTCTGCTCTCATTGTAGCGTGGTCAGGGTTCTCCGCTCTGTTGAGAATACATAAGTCATCCGCGTATTGTGACAGTTTCAGACCACGTATTCTGTCATGCTGATCCCATATGTCGTAGACGTATAGATTGAAGATGACTGGACCAAGGATTGATCCCTGGGGCACCCCATGTGAGATCTTTTTCTCTTCTCCATTCATAGTCCGAAATCTTCCTTTGAGCGACCGGTCTTCCAAATAGTTTTCTATTATTTTTATGACGTTATTGGGAGCGTCGGCGTTCTGCAGTTTCTTGATCAAACAATCAAACGCCATGCTTAGATCCATGCATATCATTGATACACTCTCTCCAAAAGCCAGCGCATCCGTTATTATTTTACCTGTGCGGAGAATCTGCGTAGCCGTCCCTCTAAATCTGGTAAAACCGTGCTGAAACGGCGGTTGCATTTTGTTAACTGTGCCCCGTAGCCTCGAGAGTATTAGTCTTTCACACAACTTTCCCATTATGTTCAGTAGGGTAATCGGTCTGTACGAGCTAGCTTGTTTGTGATCTTTACCAGATTTATGCAAGACAATACATTCACCAAGCTTCCATCGTTTCGGGAAATAACCCGTGCTCAGTACGTAGTCTGCTATAGGCTTAAAAGCTTCGAGAAAGACTTCTCCTCCCAATTTCAATGCGTCCGATCTGATTTGGTCTGGTGCTGGTGCCTTCTTGTTTTTGAATTTTCTCAATTCTAGTTTGATTTCTCTGGTTGATGTCTTGTCCAATGGTTCGAAAGGGGTGGTCCTCTCGGAGCCTTCGTCTGTCGGATTTATGTTGGCTTCTTTAACTATTGCCGCGTCCACAAGGGCGTCTATTGTTTCTTTTTCATTTGTACATCCTTCGATATTGGGAAGCTCCAAAGGGCTTTGATGCTTCGTTGGATTTTCCACATCGTCGCTCTGCTGTCCCTAGGATCTTCGAGGGCTTTCAGCCAACTGCGTTCTCTGAAATTTATGAGCGCGTCCTGTGTTTCCTTTTTGAGTCTGTTGTACATGGAGCGTGCAAGTTGAGTTACCTCGGGGTTCGAATGATTTCTCTTTTTCGCAGCACGCGCCTTGGCTCGATTCCTTTGATTAATCAAGTCGTTAATCTCATTCGGAAGAAAATCCCTTCTGTTATGCTCTGAGTGGGGCGTGTATATCTAGGGTGCTCATAATAGCATTTTCTAGGTTTTCGATGTATATTTCACACGATTCATTATCGTTTATAGGTGTTAGCACAGATGTTTTTTCACAGAGAGTAGTCATGTAGGCGCTCTTGCTCTCTTTGCTTTCCGTAATTTTTGACATGTTTCTCGTGAGTTTTATCTCACGGTCGATGTTAAGCTTAATATCTAGAATCCATGGGAGGTGGTCTGAGCCAATCCACGTGATACATATCACGTGGATTGGCTCAGTTTCATTTCAGATTCATTTTCAAATCATCCACTTGTAGTTCATGCGTGATGATCGCAGCGTCAAGAATATTGCTATCCTGGTTCGTTGGTCGTGATGAAAGACCTGTGTGTTGTAATTCACATACTCCTTCCTCTTGTAGTTTCTTGACTAGCGTACCAAATCCCGAGTCTCTGGAATGCCCCAGTTGTCTCATTCTTAGGTTCAGGTCTCCTATTACGAGCGATGGTTCATCCATTAACATATCTTCGAGTTCGTCTTTTGCATGATGTTGATCTGGGATAGCAAAATATACCCCTTTTATCTTTATGTATCCACCGGAGCGATGATCATAGACTAACTTGATAGCAACGCCCTCAATTATGCCATCCTCTTCTTCCCATCCCGGTGTCAGCGCAGTTTGAATCCACCTGAGTCCCCTGGCAATATACATCGCGGTGCCCAGGTGAGTCTCCCTGCTGTGCGTTAACTTGTCGTAGTGCTGTAGATCAAATTTCAATTTATCGAAGTTTACTTTGCACTCATTTATGATGATAATGTGAGGTAGGTGTTTATCTGCCAGCGCTTTTATTTCTATGAATTTATTTCTCAAGCCTTGAGCGTTGACATGTAGAATTCTTAGTTTTTTAAACTGGGACTTAACTGCCATTGAAAAATGCGTACTGCAAGTTTCAGGGCATCTTCTTATGTGATTACAAGTCTGTTTGTTGCCATGTTAGGTTTTAGTGTGGACTGGGACGGTTGTTGTTGTGGCATAATTTCAACAGCGTCTGTTTCCTCTGCTGGCTCTTCTCTAGGGAGCGGTGGAAATTCACTGACTCGGTCGGCAAAAGAGATTCCTGGGCGTCTATAGCTATTGATGATTCTTTCTTTTTTCATGACTTCTGTCTCTGCTTTTCTTTGTAATCTTTGTTCATTTTTTCTTATTTCATTTTGGAAAACCGGACGGACAGATAGCGTTGTTAGCTCCATGGTCGCACTCCTGTCGACATGCTCGGCACACTGTCACTTTCCTGCCTTCAATTGTTACCACGATTCTGGGCGAGAGTTGTGGCCCGTGGCATGATTGTTTTGTGTGATCAAATTTATAGTACTTTTTGCATTGTACTATTCTGTTCATGTTTCTGCGGTATGGTTCCGCGTTTACTCTCGGGGCTCCAAAAAATCTTTCTGTATTTGATTTCATTCTAGAAATGATCTCCGTGGTTGTGAAAGTTTTATTACCACTTTTAGCGGGAAATATTACGAGTAGCAGGTTGCCACTATTGTTCATTTTGTTTATTTTTGATGGCTTAATGTCAATGCACCGTTCCATTTCCTTAATTTGTTCTTGTTCTGTCTCTCCATACGTTTCATTTCTTATCACTATCAAAATGTTGCTCTGTCTATCCGCTAGCGGTTGCGGGGCGATGTAGGTTATTCCTCCAAAACTGTCCAGCAATTCTAATATGTTTTGACGTGATTTACTCGTGTAAGGGTACAATCGCAGTTTCTTTTTGTTTTTTGAGAAACTGTATGGTACATCGTTCCTCTTCGCGCATTCTCTCAGTTTTTTTAGATTGTCGCCCTCTGACAGGGTTTCAGGATTTGTTACTCTGATTTTGGGGACATGTAGGTTTTCTTGAGGAGGAATTTCACTCTCTTCTCTGCTTCTTTTATTGTTATTGGTGCGCTGCTTCTTTTTTGGAGGCGACCGAAACCCTCTATCATCAGTTTCCTCGATCCTTGTTTGAGCACGTAGTGGCTCAAATCTATTAGTTGTCGTTATGCCGGCCGACTTGATACTCGATGAGTTCGGTGGAAGAAGCGGGCCGCTACGGGTCAGGCCTGGCGGAGCGCTAGGCGCGCGTGTGCTCGTATTTGATATGTGTCCCTTGAGTGTAGCTATCTCACTATTATTCCGATGCGGCGTTCGGCCTACGTTTGTATCCACTTTCGTGTTTTCGGGTCTCTTATCCGCCGTTGCACTTATTAAATTCGTTGGAGCGTTCGGCGTATTGCTACAGCCCGCAGGGTTATTCACATTTTGCGATCTACCGTCGTTAGCGCGTAGAAGTGTTTGCGATGAATATTGCATTGAGGCTGTTTCTTTGTTGTTGCGCCGCGTTTTGCGGCCGTTTTTCTTGATTTTATTGTTGTGTGAATTAATTTCGAGTCCAATGCTCAGAAGTTCTAGCACCTGATTTATGCCACGTTCGCACAGAAACCATTCTATGTTTTTAAGCCCGTCAAGAGTTATTACTCGTATACGGCGCTTGTTTACTTTTTTACACTCTTTGCATTTCATATCCCGAGTGATGCAGTAGTCATAGTCGTCTGTGACGATTTTTACTGTTGTTATTGTTTGTTCATAATCCCCTTCGGCTGTTCTTAGGCAGTCAAATTCGATAATGCACTTGTAACAGGTGGAGTTTTTACAAGAGGTACACCGAACGCGACCTGTGACGGTCTGGTTTCCCTTTTTCCACCTTAGTTTGTTGTCTAATTTATTTATGACACAGCAATGCCAACATTCAATTTAACCCGCGTTGAATTTTTTGATGTTTTTTACACTTATTTTAATCGCGTTACTGCTTTGCACTTGTTGGGATGACGGTTGCCTTGCATCGCTCGTGTCCGTTTCACTCATTTCACTGTTCATAGTTGTATTTTCTAAGTTCATTATTACACTAAAGTCACTACTTTTTGTAGGTAGCCTCCAGTTTCGGGGGGCCTACCAGCCCCCCGAGCGAGTCCGTGTGCATATAATTAAAAGTTCACTTTTATATTCCACAGCACCGTAGGGTAAATAAACAAAATACGATGACGATTTTGCGTAGATAACCAGTCGTGCGAGACACCGGCCGCCCGTACTTGGGCCGTAAGCGAGGGGTCTTAGTGACTGGTCGATTTGCCAAAGGCGTCCAACGGAGCTAGACACCGGAAGCTTGCTTGAACGCCGTAAGGCAGGGGTCTAGTTACACTGGTTATTAAGTACGCACTGCGTGGACACTTCTTATCTCAACGGAGGTCAACCTCCACCTTATTTCGGTGCCATCGTGTCACAACTTACTAAAATCGTCAATTTTCAATATTTTACACATTATTTATATGGCACCGACGCCAAAATAAGATTAATTGTATTTACTGTATAGATTGAGTATACAAACGGTTACTTGTAAGTTATTTGAAGAAACTGAATTATGGCGTTATTTTTTTACTTTTTAGTTTTTTTTGGAGTCGGTGTTATTTTTTTGTTAAAAAGTTCTTAACTATCAAACTTAGTAGCGGTTTACACAAGACACCTATGTTTCAAATTTCATCAATATACATATTACAGTTTTTGAGTAAAATGCCTGTGACATACGGACGGACGGACATGACGAAACTTTATGGGTTCCGTTTTTGCCATTTTGGCTACGGAACCCAAAAAAACTGTTCTAAGATGGGAAATAAATGAATGATAAAAACACGATGTGAAAAAGTGCACCAGGAAAAGAGCTTATCTTCATGGCACTTACGTCCCTTTGTTGAGAAGCGTAGTTTTTCGCCAATAACTCAAAAACTTTATCTTGTTGAAAATAATTTCCTTTGAAATTATTTATTAAGTATTAAGTTGAAATCTCATTTTTTGGACTTCTGATTTAGATGATAGAGATGGGGGGGGGGGGGGGGGGGGGCGACGACACGGTATATATGCAACGTTCGGATCGATTAGGCTCTGGTCCATGTGGCGAGAAAGCTGGCAACTATCAACTATTTTCTCGCCCAACTCGCTCGAGAAACGCCCAATAAGGTGCGTCCACATTTGTATCATTTGCTCTTATCCGATCACCGTGGCGTGGCATGACTACGTACCGCGCTGTACGCCGCGCTTGTCCGATCTAAGTGTGTGATACGCGTAGCGACATGGATTTCGAGCGATCGGATCGGCGCAACGTCCAAACGCGTGATCGTGACACGCGATTATGCCACGGGACGAAGATCTGATTGAGCAAATGATACAAATGTACACCTATAGATGTAGACTCCGTGTCAACAAAAGAGATATATATGAGAGAGTTCTCGCCGGCAGTGTGAACAGCGAGGGATGAACTATTAAATTTTATTTATTATATATGTTTCTCTTTTACTAACACCTGATCTATATCTTTTGTTCGTTACTTGGGCGAGAAAATCGCCGATGGCTAATCGCTTCCTCGCTCATGGTGGAACCAGGGCCTTATTTTCAAAAATATTTACTAAACCATTTTATTTTTATAAGAAATCTCAAAGTGTTTATCACTGTCAAAATATGTGCCACACGTTGATTTTTGCAGTTTTTAGGGTTCCGTACCAAAAAGGTACAAAAGGAACCCTTATAGTGCGACTCCGTCTGTCTGTCTGTCTGTCCGACTATTAAAGCGCCATATCTCAAAAACTACTTATGCTAACTATTTCAAATTTGGAATATTTATAAATATGGTCAGCCCACATGTATTGCACAGGAAATATTTAAAAATATATTTTTATTTTCTAAATAACGACGAATATGAGGGTGGTCCATGTATTTATATGTAGGTAAGGAGTGCTCCCCTAACAATGTTCATTTTTGTTATTTAACTACGAAATAAAGAAGTGGCCTATACTGCAAATCAAACGCGTCTTCATTTTTCGTTTCTTGTCCAGTTTGTACAAACGATAGATTAATAAACGGCTAAATAATGCAAAAATTACATTCTTCCCTTTATCTTTTACGTCACTAACTTAAATGTTAACAAAACAAAATAATATTTTCGATTTTATTGTATTTTTACATCTGGCGCTTACGCCAAAAAACCCCAAGCATGTAGTGAATTAGCTTTCTCTTTCTTTGATGCGCGCGAGCAATAAATACGGTCCTTATTACAAATTACGCCCATTGGCCGGCACGGCGTTTGGGGCATGGTTTTTCCTTGACGATGCAGGCCCTTAATATACAGCTCTAGTAGTATTGAGTAAAATATGCCTGTGACATACGGACGGGCGGACGGACGGACATAAGCGACGAAACATAAGGGTTCCGTTTTTCCATCTTCGCTACGGTTCCGTTCCGTTTGGTTCGGTTTCATCCCTTAAAATTACGACGGACAATGCCTCTAATTTAATCGGTAAAGCATACATTTTGATATTGATATACGTTTGGGTCCCATGGTCCCGGCTCGCTAATGATTACCGCGTCATGTGTTTTTATGTTTTTTTTTTCTGTTCATTTCATGCCAATTTGCATTGATGTAACAAATAAATAAAATTATAAAAATGGTCGTGATTGATATCGTATTGAGATGTATTTCGTATGTCGATATAACTGAGTACTGCCACTTCTGCTTATTTCGGCGAACGGTCCCAATATTCTTTCGATGTCTCGACTAATAGTCACAGAGCAGAGACGTGATGCCTGGGGTCAGATACAAAGACTTACCCTACTCTAATGCCACTGAACTGCGTATAAAATTGGTTAAATTTAAATTTTACAACTTGCTTAAAACACTGAATAACCTCACAATTTTTACTACATAATAAGAACGATATATGTAGAAACTCGATATAAAATCCTTATAGCGTTGACTCTGGCCCGACCTGGCCACTTGGCACTCCCAAAAACGCTCTAAAAATTAACCCAAATAGAAATCGAAAGTTTGAGCTTTGAGTATCTGCGCCCACTGATACCTATTCAATATAAATTTCGTCTTCTTCTAAGTCGGGCACTCTTGTCAGTGTGGTCGTGTTTGCACAGACGAGGTACGTAGATTGAGAGATGTTCTGCGGGTCGTAGTCTTTTCCCAATCCTTTGAAATAGGAAAGTACTTGTAACTATGTACTTATAAATAGGTAAAAAAAATTCTTTTTTTTTACCTTACACCCATTTGACACATCATGGACACTGTGAACTCCCTTTATTAATAATGCAGGTTTTAAAGGGGTAGATAAAACAAACGTACTATTGATAAGTATTCACTTGTGTTGTCCTCGGTCTACCCGTAATAACGAGTGCAGCAAACAACAAAGAACATAGAGAGTTAAAATTCAATATTATACGCGAAATCCGTTAAAAGTACTTTACCTGTATCTTCATGATTATGAGTGACTGAGATAAACTCTGCATTTGAAGAGAATGAAAACTATGTAAAGACCTAATAACAGTATTAAACTATTTTAATGAAGAATACTTATAAAATGCAATTTCATACTACATCTACATCTATACTATTATAAGTAGTTGCGGCTTCATCACGCTAAATCGGCTTAACAGATTTCAAGTATTTTTGGTATACGGGTAGCTGAGTATCTCGAGATGGTTATAGGATACGTTTTACCGGACTATGTTTAAGAAAAAAAGAGGGGTTATGACTTCTGCTCCTCCGCCAACGAAGGTGCGGGCGCCTTCTAGTGTTCCATAAAACTTGAAAGAACAATCCCACTTGGTCGGATTCGTCATCCAACAGTGGCTGCAGCTGTATTCTGACAAGTTCACGTTAGTGTGATATACCTACCAACAAAAACTGGTGTAACATTTTCCGCACTTATATTTATTCCATTTGATTTATCACGCGGAAGCAGTGCAAATCCGCACGAACGCCATCGCTGGTACAGACATGGTGGGAGATCACGGCGCGCCGCCGAGGCCCGGAGGGGGAGGGTGTCGTTGACCGCAAACGTTATGCAATTGCAATGCCTGCGAGCCTCCGATAAAGACGTCCGTGATATTGCACCTTCATTGTCTAACCTCCAGCGCGCCGTCTGCTATCAATGCTATCGTTCACATACAGATCTTCATAATAATTAATCTGCCCCATTTTTATACGCTCATTGTCATTTCTCATTCATTACTTTATGAAAATCAAAAGTGTATCACAAATTAACATGTATTTTAAACATTATAAACGTTGAAATTAAGAGTAAAATTAGTAGAGTAAGGAGTACGAGTAGGAAATAACTGAGCGTCAAAATGTCTCATACAAATTAGGCACCGCTTGTGCCTGATCAGTGATTCTGATTGATGACGTAACATAATATTAATAACATGCCTTGTAAAGCATGTTATTATTATTAATTAGAACAAATTTACCAAGTTGAGGACTAAAATAGCGAAAAACTAGTCGAGCCATGATTTCGCTGGCGGTCTGCAGCGAGTCTGCTGCTTTAGAAAGAATAGTAGAAGTGTGTTACATGTTTTAAGCTTAATGTTAATTGTACCAATAAGTAGAAAATATGATTATTGAAAACTAACGTCTTACAGTAGAAGCAGGTGTTAATGAAAAACACATAAACATACTTAATGATTTTTATTCTTTTATTTTTTGTTTGTTTCTATTTCCTTATATTTATACCGATTAGACATTGTTACAGGGACAAAGTAGTATAATTGTATTGCCCAATGTTAATTTTATCACATAATTTAATTTTGCGATTTCTTTAATTATAAAGGATAAAATCGAGAATATTAATTGTTGCCCCGTTTGTTATATATTACTTACCTCGGAGCCGTTAATTCTAGCCACGATCGCAGGTTAAGTAAGTATTAACACGTTGTCCACGTTTTCTGAGAAAATTTGATATATTGAAAAAATAAGCACCAATTTTTTGACAAATTTAATCCCATGATTTGGTTATTAAATAGTTTGAACGTCATATAACATAAACATCATATAAAAATATTTCAATAATTTGGAGCTACAACGGAAAATATAAAGTTTGTTAATTCGCGCTCCGATCTACCCTACTTACCCCATTCCCCTTACGCTTTCCCGCTTAAGACGCGTTTTCTGCCAAGTCACTTCCGAAACGTCTTAACGGAGATTTACAGTATATACATATAAGTAATACAATAGTCTTGTGTCCTAAAAATATAATTAATCCGTCGGTTAGATTATCAGAAAATTTTGGACACGTATTTTTACTTTGACATTTAAACAAAAAAAATATGAAAATAAGGCCCGTTAAAGTTTCCCATGACGTCACACCGTGCGATCGTTATTGCAACGGCTTGACTCACAAACTTTGACGCGCCTTATCTTTGTCTTTTTTGTTTGATCGATAAAATAAAAAATATGTGTCCAATATAATCTAACTGACGGACTAATTAGAATAATATTTGTGTACCCGGACACTACCCTATTTTATGAAGGTTTCGAATCAGAGTCCATTTATGCTACCTACTTTCGGAGCGATTTTTCCGAAAATATCCACTCAATCAAAAATTTTTGTAAAAGTCAGAAACCTCAAAATGGTTAATTAATAAATAAATTGAAGTATCTATCGAAATAAGCATTAATATTTGCGGATTTTTTATTTATTATTTAGTATTTCCATCATAAATAAATTATGATCGCCTTTAAACGTTTAAGATGTTTTAAAATTCTCATGTGGAATTGTATTCTGAATTCAACAATTGATAATATTTCATATTTTTGAGTGATATTTGTTATTGTCCAACTCCAAAGAACGCATATTTTAAGATATACGTATTTTTTTATATTTGCGGAAATCTTATTTTTTATTTAATGCAAAAATCCAGGAATATTATTAGTTTCATGAAAAAGGGCGTATGTAACAAACGTCTTACTATCAGCTAAATGACGGCACAGCTCTGTTTCACACACTTAAAGAAACGTTGGAAATAACAACAATATTAAATGCGAACTTTGACAATTTAGTGCACTCAAGCAGTTTAACAGTGACCGCAGCAGTTGTCACGGCGTCAAGATAGACGTCAATCAAAACTTGAAAACGATACGCAGTGGTGGCATTAATTCAATAATTATGCGGAAAATGCCACGCATAAAATATTGTTTTTCTACTCGTCGACTTTAATCCCTCAATAAGTACTCATAGAGTAAACTTTAATAGCATACTTTTCAATGTCGGATACTCTATGGCACTTCCAACTGAACTGATATATTCATAAGCCAACACTTTGAATCGAAGTGTTGGCTTATGAATATGTCGAATGAATGAGTCGAAGATAATTGAGGTACGATGATGGTGATGATGATGGTAATGATGGTGATGGTGATGGTGATGGTGATGGTGATGGTGATGGTGATGGTGATGGTGATGGTGATGATGATGATGATGATGATGATGATGATGATGATGATGATGATGATGATGATGATGATGATGACGATGATGATGATGATGATGATGATGATGATGATGATGATGATGATGTAATGCGGTACTCGACTGAAAAAGCATATATTATATAACGATTGCATAAAATACTATTTAAGAAAACTTGTATGAACAACACTCGTATATCGCCTATTCTCTTATATATATATTTGTGTAGATAGGTACTTGGTACATTTTGATGGGTACCCTGTGCTGCGGCGTTAATGAGGCATTTAATAAAAGATATATCATTTTGGCGGCTCTCTTGTATGAAACGATCCGCCGGGTTCGTTCCGTTCGGGTTCTTAAACTCGGTATTAAGAACACGGACGTCCGTTCGGTAGTGTAACACGGATATCACATGCCCTAGTAGCAATGCCGAGTCGTTGAATTGAAAAGCTCAAACGAAAAGTAGAATATGATATTCAAGTGAATTTAACTGTCACTAGTGTCATGCGTCGAAAGCTGCCAAACGGATAACCGTCACTTTCCGTTTTAGTTATTTTGGTAGTTTTTGGCAAAATAAGCATAGTTAAAAAAAATGTACAGAAATATTGTTTGTGTTCTAGAGGCGTTTTTCTCCCAATGGTTTTCAAAATCGAAAACCGGATATGGGAAAATATTAAATCTTGTCAATTCTCACCTGAAAAAGTGTCTAGCGGAAAAAAGTAAATAATAGTTCTAAATTCGTCCTCGATGGCGTTAGAGTAGCAAAATAGTTTGAAGTCAACAACCAATTACAAAACATTTTTATCGAAATGCTACTCAATCCTCCGTTCTACTGATGTAAATATTCAATTGTATTTAAAAGTATTTTTCTTGCATCGTTGTGGATTTTTTTTGGCGTTATTATGCTAATTTATCTTATACACTTGGTACACTGGATGGCGCCACCAACTTAACGCCTTTTGACGGACTCTTTGGATACATAGAGATTATATAAACTCCTTAGTTCTATACTCCATGGGTTTAGTTCTTTTCTCGGGATCTCCCCGCGCCATTCTAAATTAAAAAATAAAGTTACTTTGCCTCATGATCGCAAAAGTCATAACCCTCTTTTCTACTTTAGCGTAGCCGGGAAAAAGTATCCTATAACCATCTGGAGATACCGAGCTATCCGTGTACCAAAAATAGTTTAAATCCGTTTAGCCGATTTGGCGTGATGAAGCCACAACGACACATACAAACATTTCATTTTTACAACTTTATAATAGTACTAGCTTCCGCCCGCGACTTCGTCCGCGTTAAATTCGTTTATCGCGGATAAAAGGTTTTTATCCGGGATAAAAAGTAGCTTATGTCTTTCCCCAAAACTCGAATATCTCTACCAAATTTCATCTACATATATCAGTTGAGCAGTTTTAGCGTGAAGAGGTAACAGACAGATAGACAGATACACTTTCGCATTTATAATATTTTACTAATTTAAATGTTAAGCATATTACCAAGATTTCAAATTCCTAGCGTAAAAAAATATTTACTGTGCATACAAAGTTTCATCCCCTTTTCGTCCCTAAAAGGGATGAAATTTGACATACATAATAGCCTAAATCTTATTGTGATATATAAGGTGAGATTTAGTGGAACATACATACATACTTTCACGTTTATAATATAGATAGGATAGGATAGATAGGATACATAGATGTGTACACTTAACTCTCCACGCAACATACATAATTAATAGGTAGCTGTGGCTTTGAAGCGTGAAAAAGGTTTTTTTTTTAAATACAAATGGCTTGATGAATTTCTTACGTAACATTTCTCCCAGTAACCACAACATCGCTATGCCAGTAAGTGGTGCAGGTACAAGGTTACCTACTAATAGACGCATTCCACTGACGCATCGTAGTGTTAGCTAAATTTTCCTGGAGAACCATACCTGCAATGGAACACGGTATAAGATAGTTACGTTAGCAAAAGACGAGAAAAGCTTTTATTGTACCTGTGAGAGCGAGATAGATATAACTGTTAGTGCAGGTTCAATGATCGACTCGCGCGCAGTTTGTTGAACTGCAATCATTGCTTTGGGAAAAAGTTAGGGTTGTTAATTTTACGTAGTATTTAAACAATATATATAGGTATATATATAAATGCTTTGGCGTGTCTTACAAAACCTTAGATTTTAAAACGGGATTTCAATACAGAAGTTTTGTTTTAAGATCACTGGATTTTCCACTTATTTTTGTCTACAAGTAATTAATAAAGGCCAGTACATTATAGGCGCTTCAGTGATTTCACAGCTGGCTGAGGTAATGAATATTTTACTTGTAATTTGAACTTAATAGTTTAATATTAGTCCTCTGGAGAATAAATTTGCGTCTTTGTGCAATCTCCACGGCACTTGCGTGCTTTTGCTGAAAAGCGCAGTTTTTCGGCAATAACTAAAAAAAAGCCGAGTATGTAGAAAATAATTTTAATTCAAAGTATTTATTAAGTTTTATCTTTATTTTTTTTATATTTTTTGGACATTAAGTTAAGGAAATAGAGGGGTGGGGGGGCATACAATTTATGCTACTTTCGGAGCGCTTATTTAAGAACAATAAAAAAATCGTACAGTACCTACAAACCTCAAAGTGCTTTTAAAAGAACTGTCGAAATATGTGCCACACATTCATATTTGCTGATTTTTAGAGTTCTGTAGCCAAAATGGCAAAAACGGAGAACTTGAAAAAAATTCAATAACCTCAAAGTATTTTTAAAAGCTCAGTCGAAATATGTGCCACACATTGATATTAGCAGATTTTTTTTCAGTTTCGTTATACTTACATGTTTGGGGTGCCCACCCTAGAAATATATTCATTTTAAAATTAACTATCAATCTAAGTAGCGGCTCATACAAGAGACCTAAACTCTAAATTGCATCAATATACACCTTATAGTTTTTGAGTAAAATGCCTGTTACATACGGACGGACGGACATGACGAAACTAAGGGTTCCGTTTTTGCCATTTTGGCTACGGAACCCTAAAAACGTGTTTGGAGGATTATGAGAAGGAAGAATAAAATATTTTCAATTTGTTCGTGAATTAAACAAAATCTCTTAAATCATACAATTTTACATGCGGGTATTTTCGCGGAGCGTTTCGATCGCCTGTCCCGTGTGTTATAAAATATTCGTAGTAGGTCATTAGTAAGTCAAAATAAATGAATATGTCATCGTAATTCGTCGCTCTCCGTATATCGTACATCGATGCAACAACACGGCGTCGCCATAATATTTATCTAGGAATTTTTGGTAACACAAGTAACAGACGGTCGAACCGCTCCGCGGCCTTATCCGTAAGTATTTAGTCTATTGTAAAATTCTACATGACCCTATTATCTCATCTGTAAGGTGGGCTGGGCAGGACAGTGCGGTAATAGGTAGCCCTGCGCAGTAAGAAAGTGTTCGCGCGGGGCTCGTTTCCGCGCGCTCGTGGCGCGCTCACTAGAGCAGGACAACGCGTCCGCGACAGAAAGCTCCGCAACTCGTCACTTAACTTGTTATTTAATAATAGATAAACATGCTCGCAAAGACTATAATATAACGACTATAATAAAAAATAATAAGAAATGCTTATGATAATCTTTGTGACGATAGTAATCTTAAAACGGCTAAACAAATCTACTTGAAAAATCACACTGTCAGTGAATCCTTTACGGTGCTACAGACATATACACAGATACGCACGTTAAACTTATAAAACCATGTGAAAATAAGTATGAGTATATATATATATATATATATATATATATGTGTGTGAATATATATTCAATCAATACGATCATATAAACTTAATCACAATGGATATACCTACATTACGCATTTGCTATAGGTATACCTACTTATCCATGTATGTAAATTGTACCTACAGACAATATCATATTAAGATAATGTCTCGCAATGCTTAACAATTTGTTATTATTAATTATTAACCAGTAACACAAACACAATAATCTAACCAAAATAAAACTATATTAAATAATAATACCTACCACATTATTACCTATGTAAGTCGGTTTAAATATTCATTTTTGTGCGACCTAAACTACTCGCTTTCATATGACTAGATACCTCTATTTTTCTTTACGTCCTAAAGTAAAATGTACCCTGTAAACATATCTAATCAATGACCCGCTAATAAGTATAAAAAAACGGCCAAATTCGAGTCGGGCTCGCGCACCTAGGGTTCCGTACAAATTTGTAGGTATTTGTAGATCCTCTGTTACCGAAATCGAGTTGTTAAAATTACGCTATTAACGGCCGTATCGATGGAAATCCAGTGTGCAAAATTGTAGGTATGAATTTTGGGGACAATTTTATATTGGTTACTGGCATAGACAATTATTGAGAGATTTCCTTTATTACTTTAAATAGCATAGACTTTTTATAGGTATTTATTTAATCTAAGATCTATTTTCTGTATTTCTTTTTCAGAATTTTAGTAGAAGTGTAGTTTCGGACTATGCCATTGCCGGTCCCAAGCCCAGATACGAAAACAGGAGGGTTGAGTTGGAATTTGACCTTTCCACCGTAAAATAGTCAACGTCGAGTGTCGGGCGGCGGTTAATTAACCTGACCCAAATCAGGCTTCAGCGGCCTCGAAGAACTAAATCTCTTCCAAAAGTACTGCCGTGCTAATGACGCGGGGCCCACGGGTATTTTCCCAAGAGAGCCTCTATGAATACACGAACTAAAGATAAAGCAACGTCGGACGATCCGATTGACAATCGGCACCACCCAGTACCCAGGCCGGCTGGTGTGGAATATGCTATCGAAGCTTCTACCAGACGCCAGGCCCCGGTAGCAAGTACTACGAAAGGCGAAGATCGGACCACCACAATAGAACAACTACCAATCCGCGACGAGCTTCGGATTGGAACATGGAACGTCCGTGGACTGCTATAACTGGCAAACTCTCCATGTTGGAAAAAGAAGTAGAAAAAGGTCACATTTCCATATTTGGTCTAAGTGAAACTCAAATGCGTAGTCAAAGTCATTTTAACACACCAAGGGGTAATACCCTATACTTCTCAGGCTGCGAGGACAAAAGTGAAATGAAAGTAGCCATACTACTTCCTAGGCTACGAACCAGTGTCGGACAGGATCATGACATTAGAATCAACGCAAAACCCAACGTGCTCAATATCGTTAAAATATACGCACCCACTGAAAAAGCAAATGATTATTATTAGGTATAAGCTGATCTCTACCTACAAACACGTTGAACAAGATCCCTTAGTGAGAAGTCACTATGATACTCGGCGACTGGAATGCAAAAGTCGGAGACACTGAGAGCTGATTTAGCCCGGTTGCCACGAAGTTCCCCCCAGTAGGTGGACAGAGGAGGGGGGGAAGTGCCTCCGGCGCGCCTCACTCTAAGTTTTTTATCTGCATACATCTAGCAACTATATCATGTTTGGTATCTTTTTTGTATAATTCGGGGACGAGAAATTCATTTCTGTAAAAAAAAAACACTCACCCATACAAAAAATACGAGAAATTCAAAATACAAAAAAATACTTTACACTTTTTTTTTCGTAAATCCTCTTAAGAATTAAATCATGAGGATTACCTCTAGAAAAAAAAACCTGTAAATAGCCCAGTTATCCCTGTATATAGAATGGTCAACTTGTCAAACACTTTTCCTTTATAAATTCTGTTAAAAAAAAATTTTGTATCGCGCGGCGTACCTGCATTGTAGGAGCGGTATGCAGCTTTTAGGATTTTTAAGGATGTTTAAATGGTTTCTGATAATTTGTTATTCTTCTGGTTGTAGATTATGGTTAGACATTAATACATTACTTCTGGACGTGATATATATACAAATATGAATTAAATATATGAATAAAGATGTGGGGAAATCTTTCGCCACTAGAGGTATTATAATTGTGATAAAATTTACATGGTTGGGTCATACTTGTTCTAGAATTTAGCCGTCTTTCCTGTGGACAACGCAATAGTTAAGGGCTTGGGTACATATAACCGATATTTTTATCGCTTAGATCTAGAGTATTAATCAATTTGTACATCGCCTTTAAGGCACTAAGAAAAAGTAGTATTTAAAGCCCTTAACTTTCGGGTGTCCACAGGAAAGACGCATAACGCTAACTCATACTAAAAATCAGTATGACCGGCGGGGTTATTGCCTAACGAAATTTTGACACTTGGCATCGGAATCAACTGTCATAGCCCATACAAAATCATGACACTTGATTCTGATTGCGAGCGTCAAACGCGTTAGGCAATACGGGGGCCGCTTAGGAGATGTTTGACAAAAAATGCGGGTTCAAATATAATATTTATTGTTAGCAATGCACGAACCTATGTGCATTTAGATGCACATAGGTTAGTGCATTTTAATTTTTTTTAATGCAGTTGCACTCCCTGCGTATTTTGTTTTACTGCGGCAACGAATAAGCTCTAAACAAGCAGCAACCGCCGCAGGTAGGCTTGTCCATATGCATATGGGCTCCCAATAACCACTGTTTAAACCTATAATATGTCCCCAAACGTAGTCTCCTTGGTAAACTGCACGGAGAATAAGTTTACGTAGCGCATCTTCCGTTGGGGGTAGATCCTCTAACTGGAGATATATTATTTTAAAAGTACTTTTCGGGACTCATTTATACTCGTACTTTGTACCTGAACTGAAATTAGTAACAAATGCATAGTGTTAAAACAATGTCTAGGGACCAATTCACACCTTGTCCCGAGTCCCGAAAAGTACTTTAAAAAAAAGATATCTCCAGTTAGATGACAAGCCTACCTGCGGCGGCTGCTGCTTGTTTAGAGCTTATTCGTTGCCGCAGTAAAACAAAATGCGCAGGGAGTGCAACTGCATTAAAAAAAACTAAAATGCACTAACCTATGAGCATCTACATGCACATAGGTTCATGCATTGCGAACAATAAATATTGTATTTGAACCCGCATTTTTTGTCAAACATCTCCTAACCATGTTAATTTTATCACAATTATAATACCTCTACTGGCGAAAGTTCTCCCAACATCTTTATTCATATATTTCATTCATATTTGTATATATATCACGTCCAGAAGTAATGTATTAATGTAATCTACAACCAGAAGAATAACAAGTTATCTGAAACCATTTAAACATCCTTAAAAATCCTAAAAGCTGCATACCGCTCCTACAATGCAGCTACGCCGCGCGATACAAAATATTTTTTTAACGGAATTATAAAGGAAAAATGTTTGACAAGTTTACTATTTTATATAGAAGGATAACTAGGCTATTTACGGGTATTTTTTTTCTAGAAGTAATCCTCATAGTTTTAATTCTGAAGAGGATTTTCTAAAAAAAGTGTAAAGATTTTTTTTGTATTTTGAATTTCTCGTATTTTTTGTATGGGTGAGTGAAAATTTATTTGCAGAAATGAATTCCTCGTCCCCGAATTATACAAAAAAGATACCAAACTTGATATAGTTGCTAGATGTATGCAGATAAAAAACTTACAGTGAGGCGCGCCAGAGGCATCATGTCCATGCTGGAGCAGCCTAGAAATCAAACCGTCAGTACTGCCTTCCGAAATAACAGCAGCCATAGCAGCATTGAAATGCAGGAAGGCTCCGGGGCCTGACCAAATAACAGCTGAGGTGTTAAAAGCCCTGGGTGACAAGGGTATTGATTATGTTAATCACATCTACAACTGCATTTAGCAAACTGGCAAATGGCCACAAGGTTGGACTGAATCTATTATTATACTTCTGCATAAAAAAGGTTTGACCAGGATTTGTGATAATTATAGGACACTGGCTCGTATTTCACACAGCAGCAAAATCTTCCTGCACATCATTAACAACCGCTAAAGGCACTTCCTCGCCTGGCAGATCCCCCAAAAGAAGGCTGGTTTTGTCAAAGGCAGAGGTACTCGAGAACAAATCCTTAATATTAGACAGATTATCGAGAAGTTCTACGAATTTAACACCTCATTCGTAATGTGCTTCATCAACTACAGTAAGGTTAAGACTGCGTTGACTGGCAATGAAGGTACTCTACGAGCTAGGGGCTCCGGGTCATTTGATTGCCCTATTTCACTATTTATACTCCGACAACCAAGGCATGGTCAGAAACGACGATACCTCGACGAAAATGCTCGGTATTCATTGGATAGAACATCAAACCAACGAACCCATTCTCAACGAGCTCAAGATCCCGATGAGACTTAGCTGTTTAGCACCGTATGCATGCGGAGGAGTTGCGAGTTCTTTGGACACATTGCCAGGAGAGGTGATAACAAAGGCAAAGGGAAAAGGCCTAGAGGACGCTGGTCTGACTAGATACGCTCTACCATCGGTTTATGATGCCATCCACGCAGCCGAGGATAGAGTGAGCTGGAGCAAGATAGCTCAAGATAAAGTTTTTCAGACCTTCAGCAATGTGGATTATCGACGCAAGAAGGAGGAGTACTTTCGGATATATGGGGCGAAAATGTTCGCCTATTTTCTTACATAACTTCAAAACGATTTATTTTAAAATTATGAAGAAATATATAGATTAGATTAAATTAGAATTAATTTAATATACCCCCAGAAGTGGCCCCCATGCTTAAAACTCATATACGTCCGTCTTGGGGTGACCGATATGTGTACCAAATTTCAACTCAATCGCTCCAGTAGTTTCAGAGCTAATCGGCTGTAACAGACAGACGGACAAGCAGACGCGACAACACGTCGCCACTCACACAGCCCTCTAGTGATCCTTTAAGAGTACCTTTTTTCCTTTTGAGTTACGGAACCCTAAAAATGGTGTATCTCCATGTGGACATGACTATAAACGCACGGTTCAAAGAGCATTCAAATAACCTATTTCAATGAATTCTTGTCGTCTATCTTGAACGGGCGACATGAATCAGTGTTGAATAAATCATTATCTTATTGTTTTAAATATAAAACCGTACCTGGGCCTTGACGCTGGCAAAATGGTTCTGTTGGGCAGTAGCAGTAGCCAATAAAATTTAAAACTGAACCTATTATAATGATTTTCATTGAAGTGTTGTCTCTCATTATAACATATCAGTCAGTCATAAAAAATTATAAATATGAAATCAAGCAATGCACCTTTGACACTACAGTCGATTATTTACATTATTTTCCTACAAATACTCTCAATGTGAACTTTACAATCTTTTTTCATTTTGTCTGTTAAACGTCTATTTAAAACTCATAATATATCGCTTGATATTGGAGAAGATATACTCAAGAGTAGGGTTCTATCTTTCTTGTACCCTAACACTCACGATCAGGAACCCGCTAGGTGACCGCTCTGCGTAGTAAATTTTCGCTTCATGCGTATTCTCCCTTGTTATCGGCTACGCGCTTAGCGCTACGAATAACTTTGCCGTGGAAGTGCTAGCTTTATTTTAATTACTACCAGGAAAAGAATATGTTTGAGCGGCACAGCAACATTTTAGGGTGTTAATATTTTAGCTCTCATTCTTGAAGCCCACTTTAAATAATAAATCATAAACCTGTCGTGATAATGAAAATAAATCAGAGATTCGCTGAATAAATTCGTTCCGTTGAAATAAATGAAGTCCGCCAGCTTGATACTATACACGGAAAATACACGTGATGTTATTATGAACCTGTCATGCTACACGCTTTAGTGTCGTCAGTCACTTGCATCTCGTCCAGGTAGCAGCCAGTGATGGCTAGTGCCTAGTCACCTACTCATACCACGGGACGAAGATCTGATCGGGCAAGTGATACAAATGTGGTCGCACGTTTAATTGGTGAAGTAGAACTGTGAAGAAGACCACAGAATGCCACCGGAACTCAACAACGATAGGTGATTTACTGGTGGCTATAAGACATCTTGATTAAGATAGCTAACCGATTTCATAGTCTGATTTGAAATTTAAATGATTCTAATTACACACAGAGTATACATACTTAGCGTATAGGGCTTAGGAGTAGGGCTCTGCTAACACTGGAGATTTTTAGACAAGGCCGTTTTTAGCGTCTATTTTGTACGGGACCCTCGATGCGGGAGTCGGACTCGCATTTGATTTTGGTACTTTAAGAAACAACTCAAGCATTTGCCTTAAGAAAACATTACAACTTAACAAGGAGTAAAACTTCTATTTTAATGGACCAATGTAGCTGGGTCCTATAAGTTTCCGAGTACGTCGATTCTTACAATGTTTGAAAGTCGTCTTCCAACAAGATTGACATCTTTTAAGTAAAGGTATTTACCTGCTTCACCGATATAATACCCCTGCAGTCAGCCTCCTACGCACTAAGTACCTGAATAAAAGCAACATTTTCCTGAGCCACGTTTGAAAGGAATGCAACGTGACGCTAAGAAAAATAGGATAAAGAAAACTAGGTTTATTTATAGTTTCCTTCGGAAAATTATAATAGATTGTTCAAAATAACGTTCCAGCCCTTAGTTAGGAGCAAGCAGGCGCAGAAGGCAGTTGATAGCTGCACCGTTCACTATTTATTTTACCCTGCCACTCGTGATTTTCAAAGTTTTTAGTGTATTATTCAGAAAGGTGAGTGAACAATTAGTAAAGTTAAGCCAACGCCTGAGTAGGTCAGCTCCAGTTTTACTAGTTGATTCGCTTTAATTGCGGATTGTGGTGCTTTTCTTTATGTATTTACCAATCGTTCGCTTCTGCAGCTTCCTTATGGCATTCCCATATCCGACAAATCATAGAAAGTATTGAATTAAAAAACTTTGTATAATATCGTACCAAATAATTTACCACATGTATTCGATAAAAACTTGGTTTTCAACGACACCTTATATCTGATTACTCGGATACTGATTAGTCAAGGACTTCCTATTTAAAACCAAAAGTAAAAAATGTTAAATTCAACACCCAATTAAAACTTTTTTACCGACTCCCAAAAAAGGAGGTGGTTCTCAAGTCGGTGGTATATTTTTTATGTTTGTTCCCTCAGAACTCAGTAATTTATAAACCGATTTCAATTTTTTTTCTTTGAAAAAGGGTGCCTCCAGATTGGTCCCATTTAATTTAAGTGATGATCTGCTGATGGGGTCCATGAGGAATTGAAGGAACTCTTCAAATATTGTTCGCACACATGTGGCGATTTTGGTATTATAAGAAACATAGTATTTCGTCATGTCCGTCCCGTCCGTCCGTACGCCGAAGGCATATTACTTAAAAACTACAATACGATTGATTAAATTAGGAGGAGTAGGTATAGGTGTCCTGTATAAGCCGGTACTTAGTTTGATAGTTAAATACCAAAAACAAATATTTCTTGGGGGGGCACTCATACATGTAACCGAAACTGTTTTTTTTTCCAGCAAATATCAATATGTGGCACATATTTCAACAGTTCTTAATGAATATAATCTAAAATGATCGCTCCGAAAGTAGTATAAATTGTGTTCTCTATGATTTCTAGTTTCTAAACCTTATGTCCAAAAATATGACAAAAAAATACAAAGTTGTGTTAATTCGCCCAAAATTTCTAGTTTTAGGGTTCTAATCAAAATGGCAAAAACGGAACCCTTATAGTTTCGTCATGTCCGTCCGTCCGTCCTTCCAAAAACTACAAGATGTATATTGATGAAATTTGAAGTATAGGTGTCATGTACAAGCCGCTACTTAGTTTGATAGATCAATAAGAAATAAAAAAATATCTAGAGGAGTTTAACAGAAACTGAAAATATTTTTTTTTAGAAAACTTCAATGTGTGGCACATATTTCGACAGTTATTTTAAAACAATTTCTTAAACGAAAAGTTGCTGCCCCCCCCCCCCCCCCCCCCCCCCCCTACCCCCTATATATTCTAAAACGTAAGTCCAAAAATGAAATAAATTACAAACGTAAAACTTAATACATACTTTTGACGAAAATTGTTTTCAACAGGATCGGATATACTGGTTTATGAGTTATTGCTGAAAACCTGCGCTTCTCGACAATAGAACGTACACCATCTGCCATAATCCACGTATAAGGCCATTTTGAATTTGATTCAACTTATTAAATAATTTCTAAATACCTACGTTACTAAGTATGTTATTAATTATTTCAAGTTGTGCCATACTCCACGTATAAGGCCATTTTGAATTTGATTCAACTTATTAAATACTTTCCAAATACCTACGTTACTAAGTATGTTATTAATTATTTCAAGTTGTCACTAAATATTGTATATTCTAATCGAGAGCAAAGAAAAGGGCTAGATTTTTCATGACAATTACACGCGTAGTGTATAGAATTGTTGATTGTTGTTTACTATACGTAAACTAGTGAGTCGTAGGTACTGTGTACGAGATTGTGATGCATAATAGTGTTGCAGTGGGAAGGTACGCAGCAGACAGCGCGAGTGCGGGCAGCGGCAAAGCGGCAGCGCCCTGCAAGGTCTGCGGCGACAAGGCCTCCGGCTACCACTACGGGGTCACCTCCTGCGAGGGCTGCAAGGTACGACCCGTACCCGCTCCACCCACTGCATATATCATATTCATGACAATCAATTGCAAATAATATCTTACTTGTGCAAATTAGCTTGTTCTATTGTAGACTTTATGTCGTAGGGAAGTCTATTTTGTTAAATAGGGAGCCGAGGTGGTTCCATTTAAACTTAAGGAAAATAATTATAATTTTTTCAGTCGGTTATTATTATATCCCGGAAATAAGTAAATGTCAATTATTTCCTATTTGCTCTTTTGTAATGCGTGATGCGAGAGTAAATTGTAATGTGTATTTGTATGTGTAACATATAGCTGGTTGCATGCATTTAAATTTGGCCAGGACTATTTGAAGGTGTAATTTTTATTTAGATTATAAGCGGTATTATTTCGATTGAACTATTTTAACTACAATAACTTATAATATAAGTCTTATATTATAACCCTACCGAAAATATGCATTGGACTGTTCGAGCCTTCTTCGTGTGTATCGATTTGAAGTTGTATCATTACATTATTATGAAAGTAGGTCCGTTACCATTACAGTACATGCATAAATGAAATGTTTACTTTTGGATACAGGGTTTTTTCAGGCGGAGTATTCAGAAGCAGATAGAATACCGGTGCCTGAGGGACGGCAAGTGCCTGGTGATCCGGCTCAATCGCAACCGCTGCCAGTTCTGCCGCTTCAAGAAGTGCTTGGCTGTAGGCATGAGCCGCGACTGTGAGTATCTTGTGCCTTAGCAGTCCTTGCTCGCAGCTGCACTGCACTCTGTGTGTCACCTACCTACCTACACGATCATGCCATGCTTTCTTCTCTCCGGCAACACTCTATTTTATATACTTGTAGTACCAAGCTTGCAATCGCTCAAACCCTAGGCATCGGTGCGGTTTCCAAAGTCGACTTCGTAGTTAGGGTGAGTACTTTGTGGACGTCGTCCAGTTCCAAAGAAAATTAATATATCAAATTAAAAAGTTAAGTACTATATTACCCCTTAAAGTAATAGTGTTATACTTATTTACGCAAAACATTTACTTTTGATGATATTCATTTTTACGGTTCCGTACCTCAGTTAGTCAACCTGATCAATGATCAACCTGACAATCGGAACCCTTATTTGCCCTCATTTGAATAAAGTACGTTATTTACGAGTACATACACGTCTAGTGGGCACCATAGATTAGGCATGTATCGTAAGTGATCCTTAAGTACCAAAAGAAAACAAATCTGACATCACGATCTAGATACGCGGCAGTGTGTCCAGCCAAGTCCAAAGATAAAGGAAGCCGTGTGTAATATTACACGAACCATTTCGAACAAATTTTGACCCCTGCACAACTCGAAACCTGTAAAATGAAACCTGACATCATTCATCATCATTGCTACATTTTATTAAAACCCTTGCCCTTTAGCTGATCTAGAATCCAAAATGTATAAGCTATTGATATTAACGTTAAGAGTCCTCGGTAAGCTCGGTTCTCCATACAAACGTAGTTACGCTCTCATTTTAAAACGACTAGCTAGTTTGCTCTAAAATGTTGTACTTAGAATAACTTAAGGTATATGCAGGCCTGTAATTAGTTTCTGTAGCTTCAGATACCACAGTAAAAAAAATAAAGGGAATTTAAGTTTTTCATACAAAACTAGTTTTTGCTGTATTTCGTTTGTTTTATAAACTGGAGCCCTATAAACTAATTACAGGCTTAGATATACATCATGTCATTGTATATGCAAAGTTTCGTTATAATCCAACACGTAGTTTTAAATTGAGAACGAAACTCCGTTTGTATGGGAAGGTGAAATTCGGCCGAGCTTGCCGGAGACTCTTAAAAACCGGCATTTCACTGACTAACTTATAGATCAAAAACCAAACCCACTTCCAGGTGACCTATAAACTTGATATTTGATATCAAAGGTACAGTATTAGGAGTATATAAAAGAAAAAATCTGAACACTGATAATATTAAAAGATTGGGCCAAGTTCGTTGGATCATGTGCCACTAAAAGTAGATACAATATAGAGCTGATGGATATTTAAGAAAACTGCCTAGTTAGAACTCAAAATGCATTAAACGGCTTTAAATTGGTTTTAATTACTGTTAACAATGTATAGTACCTACCAGTATTGGCACCTTTTGTGATGATAACTGCTTATTTTTCACATTTATGTTTTGGTGGCAAACATTTTACAGTATTTCAATTTTTAGGGTTCCGTACCAAAAAGGTAAAAAATGAAGTCTTATGGTGCGTCTCTGTACGTCTGTCTGTTTGACTATTATAGCGCCATATCTCAAAAATTACTTATGCTATCTATATGAAATTTGGAATATTTATAAACATGGTCAGCCCACATGTAACAGGGTAAAGCTTAGTGTTATGTACATTCTACTACAATAGTACATTACTGCAGACGCCGGGGAGGCCGGATAGTGATACGAAGCCGGCAAGCACTTTTCACGGCCAGAGGCATGTATAGTACTTTTCTCAAACATATGCAATGAAATAAAAAATACACCACTCAAAAAACTACACGATAAAAGATTTTGAAATTTTCCCTTCAATCCTTCGATAATATTTTTTTTTGTTTACTTAAGTTGTCTGTATTTCGCGTGTGTAGTGTTCGAGTAGACCCTTAGCGCCGTTATACACAACCTTTATAATAAGAATCGTAATTTGTATAATAAATAAAATAATTGCAGAGGATTTTAAATATTGTCTATGGTCTCTGGTGACTTACTTATACATAGACAATATTTTAAATTTATTCATCAACATAATGAATTAAACAGATTTGTGTTCTTAATATCAGTTCGTGTGTAATAGGCATATTTTTGCGGATATTTTTGGTCCGACAACCATTCAGCCACTGGAAAAAACAGCTGTTTAGCCTTGTTTTTTTGTTTTGTTTTTGTTTTTTCATGAACACTGACGCCATGTTTAAATAAAAATTAAAAAACTATTACTTCCCGGCCTAGGCCTTCAATTTTGTATGAAATTCCTTTACAGTTCTTTCGAGTCGTTCCGCCTGAAACGTGATATTTTGAAGCCTGTTTAAACGCACGTAATGACGACATTTCATTGCATGTTTGAGAAAAGAGATATATCCCTATTTTCACCTCATTGCATTACAATAAGGTCCATAATTGGACTATTACATCTCTTTGTAGTGGACTGTAGATACAACGACCCACAAGTACTTTGCCCTAATAGCGCCAGCCATATGCAACTTCACCTTGTGCACACATATGTATATGCCAGTATAAAATGCATCCTGTGTTCGCTTTCGCATGTACCGTGTTTTCTCTCCCTTCCGATTCGAATTACTGGGATTCGGCCTATCCTCGCACCTATTTACCAATTGAAAAGAAGAGCTCCAAATACAACTGCATCACGCAGTTTATCAGTTGCAACGATTCGAATCGTTAGTGCCTCCTATCGACTCATCTGAAGCGGCCCTCTGTGCAGTGCTCAGTAAACTATTTATAATAACTTCATCATTACCTACTATACAAGTGATATTTAAATGGCTCTTAGTCCAATACATAATCACTAGGTAAATTAATCGATGATTTCTAAATTGGTTTCTCAGTGTGGATGCGTGAGTGACATTAATATGTTGTCTAATGACAATTATCTGCCACCTATCTATTCTGTGGGTCCATTGGCTTCTCTTTTGTTTCTAATGAGCGCTCACTCCTCAGCTGTGAGGTACGGCAGAGTACCGAAAAGGCCCAGGGAAGTGGTAAGCACGGAAAGTATGCCTGACCTGGCCCGAAATCTGTCCGTGTCGGGCGTGGTCCCCGTCCCGGGTATGGAAGAGGTGGACTCGGAAAGCCGGCGGCACGGAGTAGCCAAGGAGCTCACCAAGATGGTGACGGCTGCGCACCGCACCAACAACTCGTACACCGAGGAGCTGCGGCGTTCGCTGACGCCGCGCGCGCTCCTGCTGCACGCCGACCACTCCGACCACGAAGGCAAGTGTCCCGACACCTGTATCGCTGCTTCACACGATATCTCATGTACATGCATCATACCGACAGGATCATTATAAATACTTAATCCATTTCATAAAAATACGCTGAAATAACTAGATACTCAAGTATTCAATAAAACACGCATTAAAGCTTTTTGTACACTGCTAAATGTCGCAATCGTATATAATATACCTACTCGTTATCATGCAATGTCGTGCCGTGCTCGTGTCAAGTTCTTCTCGTAGTCATTATTCAGTTTTCGAACATCATTAATGTAGTATATGGGCTAATTAATAAGTATTTAAATCTAGTATTAAAATTAAATCATAATGGGTTTAATGTTGTACGTCAGGAGATGTCAATAAAGACCTTCGTAATATGGCGCTACGGAGCCCCGACCCCCGCCGATTATTTTGCATAGTATTTATAGGAAACATATGTACGACTATGCCGTTTTTGGCAAGTCTCTAAGTTCCCTAGTGCCTACAGCAAAAGCTTCAAAGGTCACCAACCGGCTGTAGCCGTGCTGCCACATTTGGAAGAAATTATTTATAGGCAATTGCACACATCTACATCCTTCACCACAGAGTCACAGCGGTTGTTCAATATAGTTGCACAGCAAGCAATTTTAAAAGCGGTGCTGTGTCAGTGAACGTATTAAGAATTACTGACATGTACCTTGAACCCTTGAGTGAACCCGTTCTTACGTGTGTCGTAAATGGAAACGTGTTTATGAGGTTGTGATGGTTGCGGGTCAGGCAGCGGCGGCGAAGAGGCAGCTTCGTCGACGACGGACCGGGCGACGGACGCGCGCGCCTCGCTCTGGCACCATGTAGCGCTGCGCATGACGCCCGCCGTGCAACAGGTCGTCGAGTTCGCCAAACGCCTGCCCGGCTTCCACACGCTGCCGCAGGACGACCAGCTTATCCTCATTAAGGTAGGTAGCCCGCATCGCTCCTTCAACTGATCAGTGATCACCTCTTATTCGCTCACTTTAAATTCGATGTCATGTTATCAACAGCAGTATAATAATTAGTCGTGCATGTCGCAGGTCACACAGTGATTTGATAAAACCCAACGAACGCTTAGGTGTTAAGACTTATTTCTTACTAGCCTCTGCCCGCGACTTCGTCCGCCTTAAATTCGTTTATCGCGGATAAGGGTATTTTCCCGGGATTAAAAGTAGTCTGTCCTTCCCCGGGACTCAAACTATCTCCATACCAAATTTTATCCAAATTGGTTCAGCGGTTTAAGCGTGAAGAGGTAACCGACAGACAGACAGACAGACAGACACACTTTCGTGCGTATTTTAGAGTTAAAAAATGCTGCTGTACGTCTTTAACCTTTAAACTCACTCTTTTATCGCCCTTATAACTCTGTAGTATAGCTCTAAGTGAAATATTTTGCGTGTTTACCCTCTATTGTCGCCAGAAGTTATAAGTGCTGCTGCTGTAGCTGCTGTTTATTAAGTTCTAAATAAGCTCTAATTGGCGTCTCAATGTTTGTTGGGATGCTACATGCATGTGTACTACATGTTCTCATAGACGGCGCTAAGGTTTAGCTTTACCTTTACTACTTTTGGCTTATAAGGTTTACTTTCAAGGTTTTAAGATTTACCTTAAAAAATATTAAGTAGGAGCAGGGGTCTAAGTGGAGAAATAAATTTGAGGCGCTCGTTGGTGGAGATGCTGCAACGTTAGACGCGTAATTAAATGGTACCAGTTTCGGTTGCTGGTGTGACCACGTGCGAGATCATTCGTGTTATTCCTTGCGCTTTGATCTTTGTATTTATATCATAATATACATAATCTGTTCAGCATGCAGATTAGTCTTATCATGTAATTCAATTGCCCCGAGTAACAGCGTCGGATCTACAAAATGTTTTTATTTGTATAATAACTTTTACAAACAGATAATGGCTGAAAGGCTGAAACTTCAGATCCGAGTCTATTACTTGGGTTCGTCGAAATGCGGGTCTTTTCATATTTTGCGCATTTCACAGTAAATCGTAATCTGACAGACCTAAGTAAGTCTACATAATTTCGCAACCCCACTTAAACGGGTATTGATATCCATGTCATCTATGATATTTTAGAAGCTCGCATCGGTCATTCAGCGCTTATAACAATACCAAAAAATTTCATTAAAAATATTTCATTTCAATACCAAATTAATAAAAGATTTCATTTCAATACCTACAAGCGACAAACAACCGTGAATCTCCCGCCTCCCCAGCTATACATTTAGTTTTATACAGTATACTTAACCATATATTTTACTTCTAAGTACCAAGGGCGAGATCAGCAAAGACAGGACGACCCTATTGTATTTATTTTTATCTAACCCTTGCTTCAGTTGATAGGGCATAGGCGGTCGAGTACCTAAGTGTGCGACGCAAACCGAAGTCTACGACCTCTGTGGGGTGAAAAATAAACACAAATCATATGTGATGTGCTGATGTGGGCGAATCTCCAAGCGTTTCGTCATTGTTGTCTCATAATATTTTATAGAAATGACAAGTCGTGACCACTTCGCTTAAACTAACCACCGCTTTGGGACTATTTTTAACCGACTTCCAAAAAAGGAGGAGGTTATATGTTCGATAGTTTGTATTTTTTTTGTATGTATGTTCACCGATTACGCCGCCAATTGTGGACCGATTTTAAAAATTCTTTTTTTATTTGAAAGGATATACTCCCGAGGTGGTCTCATTGCCACCAAGTTGGAATCTGATGAAGGGATCCCAGGGAAATAGAGGGCAATCCTCAAATTTTATAGGCACTTGTTATGTTTTTCATATATTTTCTTAAGCTATTTAATAATTAAATTCATCTCATTATGTTGAGCTGATGACGGAAGGTACAACTCCTTAATAGTTAAGAGTTAGAGGATAATTAAAAAAAAAACATTTATTATAGGTAGATACGTTAAAACTGTTAGTCATATTCTTTTTAGTGTGTCCCTGAAGTAGTCTCCTTATCACCAAGTCAGGATTAGATGATGGAATACCAGGGAAATAGAGAGAAACTCTCAAATATTAAAGTTATCAGTTGTTTTCCTGGTTTTTCTGGTTGTCATCATTTCATGCTGAGCTGATGATGGAAGGTACAATGAACTAACCAACTTTTACATTTCTTACTTCCAAAGACTCGAGATGCGTGCAAAGTGCCTCCTCAATCTTCCCATTCTGGGCTCTAAAGAATACTTTATATCACTACTAACATCCAACACTAAAAAGCAAAAAATAAACATTTTTAAATAAAAAAAGAACCGACTTCAAAATAAACTAAAAAGCCATAAATAATATTTTATGTACGGTACGGATCACATTTGAATCACCTTTTGAAGTCGGTGCCAAACCTGAAGTAAATAAAGTTCTTTATTCAACAAAAATACGAATTACTATGACTAAATATATATATATACTCGTAGGTAGATAATAACTAAAGGCTCGCCGCCGCGGTTCTTAATAGTAATAAATGAATTTTTTGGCACCGACTTCTAGAGGTGATTCAAATGTGATCCGTACCGTACCCATATATATGTTTATATATATATGTAGCAAATGTGTTATTATTTTTAACCGACTTCATAAAAGGAGGATGTTCTGTGTTCCGCTGTATGTATTTTTATATGTTGGTATCAGAGGCGTGGCGTCAGGAAAATTACAAGGGAATCCGAAGCGTACTCATATTTAAAGACGAAACTGGTTATAATATAAGCCTTTCCTTGGGTAACTAAAATTGCTATATAGCAATTATAGTGTTTTAAGTTTTATGAAACAAATCGACAATTTGCATTCAAAAATAAATATTTAAAAAAAAAATTAAGTGGAACTCATGAAGAAGACCGCAGAACGCCACCGAAACTCCTCAATTATGAGTGATTTACGGGTGGCGATAAGATATCACGATTAAGTTAGCTAAGCGACTTCATAGTCACTATTTCAAATGCTCCTAATGACAGTGGTACCATTACCATTGAACTTATTTATTTATTTATTTACAAATAATTACACGGCTAACAGTAAAAACTAAATCACTGTGAATTATAATATGTATAAAATGGAGATTTTTAAATGAACATCGATACATCATAAAAAAATAACAATATATGCATCTATAAAATAGAACTACGACGTTCGTCCATCGCCTCACAAAACTCTAAGCATTCGCGACATATATCACTCCAGCTGCTTGCAAAAATATCCCAGTCAGGTGCTGATGCGAGACATGCATTGAGACAGTGCAGAGCTCGAACTAATGGTGAGCTTCTGCGAGAGACGGTGCGCGCCTCTTGTGCAGCGAGTAAATGCCTATGGCGTGGGCGGAAACAGATCCTTGATAGCAAGGGGATTTGCAGGCGTACTACTCTGTTGACTAATTCCAAGCAGTCGGAGTCTCCTCGTAAAATTCTACAGGCCATCGTCAGAAGCTGATTATTACGCCTTACTTCCAGAGAGTGGAACCCCAAGTATTGGGGTTCCACTCTCTGGAAGTAAGGCTAGAAGGAATTTTGTAGGATAAAGAAAAGGGTAATATCCGAACATCTTTTTATATAAAAATCTTAGAAATGTTTTCTGTACTTTCTCTAGAAGTAAGACGTAAGAAGCCTCATGAGGGTTCCAAACTATAGAAGCAGTTTCCAGCTTACTCCTGACGAGGGCGTTGTAAATCACTACTATAGCACGTGAACTGTTAAAATCGCGGGAGTTTCAGATAACAAACCCTAACCTGCCAAAACAATCAGACACAAGAGTTTTAATAAGATGATGGAGCCGAAACGGAGGCACCGGATCGCCGTAATAAAATAATGTTTCCTAGCCGTGTGTAATCCCCACGAGATGAAGTTTCACGGATAATTCACTAAAAAGTAAGACATCAAGAAGTAACAAAAATAAGTAATTTAAGTAGTTCTTTCAATTTAATTTCAGTTATTAATTTTTTCAACTAAGTATATTATACAATTCATATTATTGTGGAGTCAGTGTGGCCCGTGTTACAATTACTCACTGACTACTGTTATCTATGATCTACAATTTGAAAACTTTTGCAATTTCTTTGGGTGGCACCGACTTCACAAAAAAGATACTTTTTTATTTATTTATTAGACATTTTTTTGGAGTCGGTATTAATTTTTTGGTAAAATATGTGTTTATATTAAACGGGGTAATTTCGAAATCAATTGTAGGAATTCAACTATAGACTAAACTTTATATAGGTGGTAAAAAAGGCCGGCCAAATGCGAATTGGGCTCACGTACCAACGATTCAGTATCATGAAATACAAAATGACTCTTACTCCACCTTCTTGCATCCTATTATGGAGGAATAATAAAGTGATGAAAATCAAAGTTTCTTATGATCACGGAAGCACTGTCCTGTCATTACCGAACAAGTTTTGTATGCATGTTTAGCGGGGGGTGAGGTAAACACGTGCAGCACATTACGGAAATATTCCTATTTCTACAAACGCGCACAATTAAAAAAAAACACCTACAAACAAAAAAACGCCCACACACTGACAATGTACCGAATAAAGAAAGTAACCGGAAGATAACGCAATTACTTTTCAACCGACTTCAAAAAAGGAGGAGGTTTTCAATTCGGTTGTATGTTTTTTTTGTTTTTTTTTTATGTTTGTTACCTCAGAACTCCATCATTTACACGACGATTTGGAAAATTATTTTTCTGTTCATGAGTAGGTATATCCAAATTGGTCCCATACAATTTTGGTGAAGATCTGCTGCCGGGATCCATGAGGAATCGAAGGAATTCCTCGATTTTTATGAGCACATCTATGGCGATTTCGGTATTTATTACAGTAGTTTAAGATTTACATTTACATTTGAAAATCACCATTTAGTGGAGAGAAACCAATGATGAAGACACCAGCCATCAGTTACCACTGAGGGCTCTAGCAGTGTTATTTAATTCGCGGATCGAGTCGATTTGGAAAATTATTTTTTCGGTTAAGAGTACGAATCTCCAAGTTTGTCCCATAAAATTTTGGTGATGATTTGATGATGAGATCGATGAGTTATCGAAGGAATTCCTCAAATAATATGGGCACACCTATGGCGATGGCTATGCCCAGTATTTAGTCCATCATTTCAATCCCATAACCTAGAATATTTAGATCTCATCACTCTCCAATAGTTCTTGCATCTAGCGAGTGCTGTCTCTGTGCGTGTCCCATGATACGGGCAGGAACAGCACCCGCGCGGTGTACACCTTACATTTCATTAAATTGTCGAAAGGGCCTCTACGCGTTGGCTTCGGCTCCGCGCACGCTTCCCAAAGGTCCGGGACACCATTGTCCCGTGAGCGGGTGCGACATACATAATATTCGTTTATTAGCAGGCAAGAAACCCATAGTAAAGTATACAAATTCATTATAATACAATGTAAAAATAAAACTTACACTCTAAAACATAAAAATAAAACAGCCACAAATATACAATATAATATTATAATCTGCGTATTCTCAGCTCGGTGCAAAAGATTATTGTTGGCTTTTTAGTTTATTTTGAAGTCGGTTTTCTTTTTATTTAAAAATTTTTATTCAAAAGGTAACTGTATTCGAATGGCATCTCATCTGAAACCCTTTGTATACGAAATTCTTAACAAACCCAATATTAACCTTCTAAGGTAAGGCAAGTAAGTTAACCGATGTCCTATGGATCTATAGATATGCATTTTCCTATTTAAATTCTATTACTTAGTTTTTTTTTTGTTTTTTTGTTAATATTGTGCATCAAATAATTATTTACCGACTAAAAAGCATGAGGTCCTCAGTAGGTATATACACCGTGACCGTTAATAACCCGAAAGATTTAAGCTAACGATACTAGAGCCTAATTAGAGTATATAAAGTTATGTAACATATAGTCCAAAAACTCATAATTAAGGAGATATTAATTATTTACAACAAATCAAAAGTTAATAAATCTCCAGTGTAACACACCTTAAGGGCGTGAGCATTACGTAGCCACCTATTCTTTTACACGTAGATGCACTAACTGTATGGTTGTTAGCCAGTTTCATGAAGAAGTTTGGTATCTATCTACAAAAAGTTTTTAATACCGAACATATTTTCATCACAAGATAAAAGGATATAACATGCAACTAAAATACAGTGTAGTGTATTAATCCGAATAATTATAATATCTTAACTTACACACTTCAATCTCAAGTAGCTTTTTTGTTATCACTGAGAATAGAGATAATTAGGTTTGTTCTGTTCTAAGTCGCGAGAGTGGTTCTTCTTATAACTGGCTAGTTTGAAATTGATTGTCATTAAAATGACACATTACAAATGATAACTAATTCTCACGCAAGATAAAATAACATTGAACATTTTATTGACTGTAATAAATAATATTCGCTATGCCGCATTATCGTTCGGCTCATTTAGCAGATATCCACTTTGTGTACGGATTTTGTGATGGGAACTCGCTCCAGGCAGTCGCCGAATACCGAAGACGATACCCAAACCGTCGTATACCTCACCATTCGACTTTTGCGGATGTCCATCGACAGTTTCGCGAAAAAGGGCTTGGAAAAGTTCACAGAGAAAGGGCTATAAATCTAGATGAACAAGCAGAGAACAGAAGACCCAACTTTGTCATCAAGAGCTGTAGTAGAATGGTCAATGTTAACTATAAGCTCGTATTAAGGCTATGGAAAAGGTACGGCCTGCATCCTTTTCACTTCAGGAAAGTACACGGATTAATTAACAATGACGGGCTAGCTAGAGTTGCCTTTTGCCAAAGGATGAATCAGAAATTAGTGGAAGATCCTGGATTTCTAAATAAGATATTATGGACAGATGAATCGTTGTTCACGAGAGAGGGAGTTTTTAATTCCCATAATCAGCATATGTAGTTAGAAGAAAATCCCCATGTGAAAAGGGAAAATTCATACCAGCACAAATTTTCCGTTAACTTGTGGGCTGGCATTATTGGGAATAAAATAATAGGTCCCGTCATATTTCCAAATAGACTGAATTCTCACAACTATTTATTATTTCTAAATAATGAATTAAACGACCTGCTAGAAGATGTCGATTTGGAAACCCGACGAACTATGTGGTTCCAGCACGACGGATGCCCGGCCCACTTCGGCTTGGATGTTCGTAATTGGCTGAACCAACAATATCCCGAGAGATGGATCGGCCGTGGGAGCGAAGTTTTAGCATGGCCTGGCCGGTCACCGGATTTAACTCCGCTAGATTTCTCTATGGGGAACTCTGAAAGATAAGGTTTACTCAACACCTGTGAACTCCAGAGAAGAGTTGTTAATAAGAATTCAAACGGTTTCAGAAGAAATCAAGAACACTTATGTTAACTTGAATCATGAAATCCGTTCAAGATTGAATATTTATGATGAAAACGGCGGTACACATTTTGAAAATTTAATTCATTAAATTACTCGTAATAAAAATGCGTAACTGTTTCATGTTGTTGTGTATTTTACTGTAGGTACAGGTTAGCATGATCGCTGTTACAACAAAGTCCCTTTCCTGTATGAGGTAAGTATGATGTAAAAAAATAAGTATTATGATTTCCTTCGAATATTATCATGCCTAACAATTTATGGTTGTGATTGTTAGTCAAAAAAAAGATACCTAAGACATAGTTTCAATAATAATGTAAGAGCACTTTAATGTCGTAGCACCTAATAAAGTTTGGATACATAAGTATTTGTGGTATTTTGTGGTGCCAATAAATAAAAATAATTTCAACACAAACATCGGGCTAGACATAACTTGACACTTCTTGTCATTCATGGAATACAAGTCACGCCATTCGCCTTTCATCGTATGATTTCGGAGCGATTCGTGAAGTGTCATGCTCGCTCTCTGTTCTTCAACTTGAGATTCCCACCTAAAGGCTTGTTCACAAAGAAGCGGGCAATTAATAAGATTTAATTCGTACTGAAATAGTAATTTAATTAAGACACATAATTAGACCCATGTTGAGATAACATTATTTACTCGTATATGTGGTCTAAATCTTTCGGGTTATTAACGGTCACGGTGTATATAGTCAAGGGTAAACATGGCGAACAGGGGTGTTATTCTTAAATTCACACTCGACCGCCTTCAGTTCGTTCCTATAATGGAACATTTACCGCTACTTCACTTGTCTAGACAAGTGAAGTAGCGGTAAATGTTCCAGATCACAGGGCAACTAAATATAGATCCGTCAAGCAGGTTGTCAAAACTAACTTATGAAAACGTAGCCAAGGACGAGAGCTATAGAAACGAATAGTTTATACGTGTTTAGGGTACATATTATAGTAGCGACGATTCCGTCAGCGCTGAGTTCGTCGCTGAATGCTATAGTTACGTAAAACATACAATAAATACACAGGTACTCAGGTAACTATATTTTTGAGCGCTATAACAATATAGCGCTCAAAAATATCGAAAAACTTCACGTGGGCGTTCCATATCGATGCCAAGGGCGACATTTATAATTATGGTGTACGTATGTAATATTGTGGATCAACATGAAAACAAACACTGCTGTGCCGCGTCTTTTTTAGGTATGCAAGCGGCGATACGATACAGGGGGGCATATCAGAGGCTGCTCTGGCAAAAACGGAACCCTTATAGATTCGTCATGTCTGTCTGTCTGTCCGTCCGTATGTCACAGGCATTTTACTCAAAAACTATAAGATGTACCTACATTGATGAAATTTGGAGCATAGATGTAGTGTGTAACCGCTACTTAGAATGAGTTAAATAAAAAAAATATATAAATCTAGGGGGGGGCACTGTAAACGAAACTGAAAAATAAAAAAAAAAAACAGCAAATATCAAGGTGTGGTACATATGTCGACAGATAATTCTAAAAAATATATATATATAAATATTCACATATTTTCCGAAATATTCGCTACGAAAGTATCAAAAATTGTATCCCCCCCTCTATTTTTAAACGGTATGTTCAAAAAATATGAAAAAACTAGAAGGCGACCGCAACTTCGTTCGCGGAGGAGACAAAGTCATAACCCTTCATTTTTTCTTCAGCATAGTCGGGTAAAAAGCATCCTATAACCATCTGGAGATACGCAGTTACCCGTGTATCAAAAATAGTTGAAATCCGTTTAGCCGATTTTGCGCGATGAAGCCACAACGACACATACAAACATACATAAAATCAAAAAAAATATTTTTCATTTTAATGACCTCCAAATAGTCCAAAACAATCATTATTTCGAAAATATCTTCAATGTACAGACATTTTATTTTTACAACTTTATAATAGTATAGATGTACAAATATAAAGCTTAATAAATACTTCCAACGAAACATGATCGGACATACCGCTTTTAAGTTATTGCCAAAAAACTCTTCTCAGCAAAAGGACGTAAGTGCCCGGAAGATACGCTCTTTTATGAGTGTTCTTTTTTTCATATCGTATTTTTTTCATCTGTAGTGCATTTTTTTGTATAAACGGCTGCGGAATTGAGCATGGTCCGACATGCAGCACTTTTCCAGTTTTTTTTTATTTTCCAGTACTACTTCTTGAGCTTCAGCTACAGTTTTTCTCAAAGCCCACTCTGTGTATCTAAGGGTTTTTCTAGGAGTTACAATTTTGGACAAGTCTGGTCAGTAAATGATGATGATGATGACTGCAGGATTTTGGTAACTTCATAAGACATGTCCTTTTCTTGCTTTTTCATTCCGTTGACCATTTTACAGGTAACCTTTGAACATAATTATATCTAGGTACCTATCTGCAACTATTATTCCATTGTACCTATTATATTTATATGATACATATACAGGGCAGGTACACTGATTCATGCACTGCAAATTAAACTTTGTAATCCTATATATTTATATGGGACATTATAACCTTATATATCAGTCTGTGTTGCTTTTTTTTATCACCAAAAATCATTTTTGAATAACCGGTTTGGTTAAATTTGCCCCTCATTTGTATGTGACGCAATAGATACCAGAGGCAAACTTAATTCAACCTGCCGGTCGGAATAATCGCACTTGACCGGTTTTTTATTTGTTTCGGTGTCGTTTAATAAAACCAAGCCAACCCTCAGTTCACTTTCATCTTCTTAATCTCCCTTATCGTCCAATTTCAAACGAGAACCTAATTAGTGATTTATCAGATTATTAGCTGCCAACACGTGTGAATTATTTGCGAATTGTTGATGAGATGTCGCGTAGAGTACCTATTTTGTATTCTCTCGGCGAGTATAAATGAACCCTCGCAACGTGTATGATGTTCTCAGCTGGGGTTCTTCGAGGTGTGGCTGACGAGGGTGACACGGTTATCGACCTCGGATGGCATCGTGTTCGACGATGGGACTACTATTACTCGGAGCCAGCTTGAGATAGTATACGACGTAAGTACCCAACGTATCGACATACTCGTCGTATTGTAATAGACTTTACAGTCACTTCAAAATCATAACAATTCAATCAATTTTATACGTTTAGGAACCTTCTAAAAGTAGGTATATTGGTTGTTTGTTTTTGGTATGATTTATGTTGTTACCTGTTGGAACGATACAGCATCTAAATTGAGTTTTTAAAAGAAATGAAAGTGGGATTTTATCGATATTACTACTCATAGCAGGTCGGCAAAAAGACCAAAAAACGCTTAATTACAATTTCGGCACAATCATCTCGGATATATTATGCTTGAATGGCAGGTACCAATGCGTTAGGAATGATGTCCTGAACACGAATATTGAGACTAGAAAGTGCCCGCAACTACGTTCGCGGAGGAGAAAAAGTCATACCTCTCTTTTTTTTCAACAGCGTAGTCGGGTAAGAGTATCCTATAACCATCAGAAGATACCCAGCACCCCGTATACCAAAAATAGTTGTAATCAGTTTAGCCGATTTGGCGTACAAGAAATCCAAAAAAAAATCGATGCAATGGAGGTCAGGTCAATGACTCAAAAAAAAAAATTAGTCCGTTACAAACATTTTTTTTGAAATATTTTAAATGTACAGATATCATTTTTAGGGTTCCGTAGCCATAATGGCAAAAACGGAACCCATGTAATATAGTTTCGCCATGTCCGTCCGAGTGTCACAGGCATTTTACTCAAAAACTAGATGTGCCTATATTGATGAAATGTGGAGGATGGTGTCTTGTATAAGCCGCTACATAGTTTGATAGTTAAATAATAATAAAATATTTCTAGGGGGGGCACTCCATACATGTGACATGTAACCGAAACTGAAAAAAAAAAATTCAGCGAATATCAATTTGTGGTACCTATTTCGACAGTTCTTTAAAAACCGACTGAGGTCTCTAAAAAAATAAATATACTGTTTATATTTTCGGAAATAATCGCCCCAAAAGTTACATAAATTGTATGTCCCCTCCTCCTCTATTTTCCAAGCGGGATGTCCAAATGATATGAAAAAAAATACAAAGATAATACTTAATAAATACTTTCAACGAACATTGTTTTTTAAACATGATCGAATTTACCGTCTTTGAGTTATTGCCAAAAAAAAGCTCTTCTCAACTCAAGGGCGTAAGTGCCGCGGAGATACGCTCTTTTGCTAGTGCACTTTTTAAAGTCAGCAGTTTTGTAAATATTCGCTCCTGAAGTCCAAAAAATACCGCCTCTTACTTTGCAACCACGGGTTGAAAAAAAAATACAACAGCCTTAAAGGTACTATCAATGAAAACTATACTGAATATTCTCGGTCGAGTCGTTTTTGAGTTATCGCAAAATTTCATAATTTTCTATAAACTACGTAAGCGCATATATTAGTTAAGTGCCATAGTGCATTAAACCATTCTGCTCAATCTGGCGCGTATGATCGATAACTTCCAGAAGGTAATAAGTATTATTTCATCTGTAGTATACATTGTTTCATATGAACGGCTGCGGAGCCCTACATTGAGCATGGTCCAACATACTCTTGGGCGGTTTTTTTTTTTAAATATTATTTAATAATTTGTTAGAACAATTATATACGAGTACTAAAAAATTCATAGATTATCATTATGCGATTAAAAGAAAAAAACTTCGTACCGTCTCATATATTCGTGATCAGGAGATCAACTGAACGCATTGACACTAGATGATACTATGTCCGAGATGACTTGAGCGGGAAGTTCCGAATCCTCATTTTCTGGCCTGCTACTATCACTGACTTCATATCTACTCCCTGTTTTACAACAGGGAGTAGATATGAAGTCAGTCAGTCTTATAAACTGAAATAGGTATACTTATGCAGGTACGTTAAAGCTACTGTCGAAAAACGCGATTTCGTTTTTTATTTGCAATTAGTAAAATGTAGAAATTAAAAAGCATTTATTTATAAAATCTTTAGATATTCAGGTATTTTTATACCTAATTACACACGAGATTGTTCAGATGTACCCACGACGTTCCACAACAACATGACTAGCGACAAAAAGTCGTGACGCTGTGGTTACGTGTGAATAGTTGTGCTGCAGCTTGTTGCAGTTGTTTTGATGTGGTCGGACGACCACGCGGTTGCCGATGCCGAAATGTTGTCCGAGTTAATAGAACCTTTTTTTTCATATAAATTAACACCCGATCACGTGGTTGTCGTTGTCATGTGGTTGTGGTACGTCTGAATAGACCCTTACGCCAAAACGACTAGGGTTGTAGTAGGGTGAAGCAGAAAATAGGTCATATTATAACTTGTTTCGCTTTCATGGACGTGGTTGCAGGTTATACCTACAAATATTATATTAAATATACGAGTGGAAAGATACCTATATATCTTATATTAAAAAATAGAATTGTCCATCAGCTTCGCCCACGTGGTATAGCTACTATTTATTTTAACCCTCGGCAACCGTGCATATTTCCGGGTCAAAAAGAAGCTTATATCACTTTGCCGTCTCACATCAATCTGTTGCCCCGTTAATCCTGTTATTATATTCTGAATCACGTCAATCTATTTTCGTTATCGCAGGAAAGATGGACCAACCAACATTACAAAAACACGCTTTTGCATTTATAATATAAGTAAGGATAAAATGTAACGTCATAACTATGTTGTACGCAGGCGCCGTTCGCCGCGGGGGCGCTGAGCTACGTGCGCGACATCTCCGCGGTGCAGCTGAGCGAGGAGGAGCTGGCGCTGTACACGGGCGCGCTGCTGCTCAGCCCCGCGCGCGCCGGCCTCAGCGAGCCCGGCCGCGTCGCCGCGCTGCACCGCGCGCTCGCCGACGCCTTCCACCACACAGTTAGTGTCGCTAGCTCCGTAGGTAGCCCGCTAGCGATAAGCTGGCGCTGTCCACACGTGCTGTGCTGAACCCCGCGCGCGCCGGCCTCAGCGAGCCCGGCCCCGTCGCCGCGCTGCACCGCGCGCTCGCCGACGCCTTCCACCACACAGTTAGTGTCGCTAGCTCCGTAGGTAGCCAGCTAGCGATAAGCTGGCGCTGTCCACACGTGCTGTGCTGAACCCCGCGCGCGCCGGCCTCAGCGAGCCCGGCCGCGTCGCCGCGCTGCACCGCGCGCTCGCCGACGCCTTCCACCACACAGTTAGTGTCGCTAGCTCCGTAGGTAGCCCGCTAGCGATAAGCTGGCGCTGTCCACACGTGCTGTGCTGAACCCCGCGCGCGCCGGCCTCAGCGAGCCCGGCCGCGTCGCCGCGCTGCACCGCGCGCTCGCCGACGCCTTCCACCACACAGTTAGTGTCGCTAGCTCCGTAGGTAGCCAGCTAGCGATAAGCTGGCGCTGTCCACACGTGCTGTGCTGCACCCCGCGCGCGCCGGCCTCAGCGAGCCCGGCCGCGTCGCCGCGCTGCACCGCGCGCTCGCCGACGCCTTCCACCACACAGTTAGTGTCGCTAGCTCCGTAGGTAACCAGCTAGCGATAAGCTGGCGCTGTCCACACGCGCTGTGCTGAACCCCGCGCGCGCCGGCCTCAGCGAGCCCGGCCGCGTCGCCTCGCTGCACCGCGCGCTCGCCGACGCCTTCCACCACACAGTTAGTGTCGCTACCTCCGTAGGTAGCCAGCTAGCGATAAGCTGGCGCTGTCCACACGTGCTGTGCTGAACCCCGCGCGCGCCGGCCTCAGCGAGCCCGGCCGCGTCGCCGCGCTGCACCGCGCGCTCGCCGACGCCTTCCACCACACAGTTAGTGTCGCTAGCTCCGTAGGTAGCCAGCTAGCGATAAGCTGGCGCTGTCCACACGTGCTGTGCTGAACCCCGCGCGCGCCGGCCTCAGCGAGCCCGGCCGCGTCGCCGCGCTGCACCGCGCGCTCGCCGACGCCTTCCACCACACAGTTAGTGTCGCTAGCTCCGTAGGTAGCCAGCTAGCGATAAGCTGGCGCTGTCCACACGTGCTGTGCTGAACCCCGCGCGCGCCGGCCTCAGCGAGCCCGGCCGCGTCGCCGCGCTGCACCGCGCGCTCGCCGACGCCTTCCACCACACAGTTAGTGTCGCTAGCTCCGTAGGTAGCCAGCTAGCGATAAGCTGGCGCTGTCCACACGCGCTGTGCTGAACCCCGCGCGCGCCGGCCTCAGCGAGCCCGGCCGCGTCGCCGCGCTGCACCGCGCGCTCGCCGACGCCTTCCACCACACAGTTAGTGTCGCTAGCTCCGTAGGTAACCAGCTAGCGATAAGCTGGCGCTGTCCACACGTGCTGTGCTGAACCCCGCGCGCGCCGGCCTCAGCGAGCCCGGCCGCGTCGCCGCGCTGCACCGCGCGCTCGCCGACGCCTTCCACCACACAGTTAGTGTCGCTAGCTCCGTAGGTAGCCCGCTAGCGATAAGCTGGCGCTGTCCACACGTGCTGTGCTGAACCCCGCGCGCGCCGGCCTCAGCGAGCCCGGCCGCGTCGCCGCGCTGCACCGCGCGCTCGCCGACGCCTTCCACCACACAGTTAGTGTCGCTAGCTCCGTAGGTAACCAGCTAGCGATAAGCTGGCGCTGTCCACACGTGCAGTGCTGAACCCCGCGCGCGCCGGCCTCAGCGAGCCCGGCCGCGTCGCCGCGCTGCACCGCGCGCTCGCCGACGCCTTCCACCACACAGTTAGTGTCGCTAGCTCCGTAGGTAACCAGCTAGCGATAAGCTGGCGCTGTCCACACGCGCTGTGCTGAACCCCGCGCGCGCCGGCCTCAGCGAGGCCTAATCTCTCTCAGTTACTGAACATTGTAGCTTTAGTAGGAAACGCAATGTTCCGACAGGAGAAAACAAAAGACGTCTGCACGGTTGCGTTACTCTTTTCACACTGCCCGGCAGGTATAGTTGAATCATCGAGAGCGCGGAATTGCATATGTAGTAGTATTGTTTGTTTACAGGCATTCTATATTTGAATTTTCTATTTTCTTGTACTATCAGCATACAAAGAGGTTGTTATATATATATATATCGAAGAACTAAAAACAAAAATAATGTCAGTGTGAAATTGTCAATATTATTTACGTTGTGCGTATATTTTTACATCTGATTTGATTGTATTCTCAATTAATTATTGTGTCCCCCCGTACGACTACGAATAATTTCTATATTTTAAAAAAATATGGCTGTAAGTAATTTTCGTCCTATTGAGAGTCAAAGTAAGCAAATAATTTTCAACTGTTATAAATATTTTGAAAATGAACTGACGAAAAATTTAAACTTGCCTTACACCGCTGCCCAGTTAGTTGAAAAAGCTACAGGTGTTTGTCTCTCTACTGTTTATAACATTGTGACTGAGAGCAACAGCGAGAAATTCGCAACAACAAAGAAATTCACCTCCCCGAAGAATAAAAAGTTGCGTCCTTGTCCGTCATCAGCAGTAGACGATTTTAATCAGGAAGTCATCCGGAGAACTATATACAATTTTCATCTGTCCCATAAGCAATTTCCAACCTTAAAGGGACTCCACTCTGTGTTAAAATCCGATATAGATTACAAATTTGGCATTTCCACCTTACGAAAACAAATACAAAAATTAGGATTTAAATGGAAAAAGACCGAGGACAACCGAAAAATATTAATGGAAAAACACAACATACGACTGCTAAGAATAAATTACCTTTTCAAAATTGCGGACTCGATCTCAAGATAGACCACTAGTTTATACTGATGAAACCTACATCCACACTTCACATGTGTCCGGAGAAGCTTGGACCGATGGAACAGAATTTGGTGGAAAAAAACAAATCAGTACAGGCCAGCGGTTAATAATAGTGCACGCAGGAGGAAAAGATGGTTTTATTCCCAACGCTTTGTTAATGTTTAAGGCAAACCAAAAAACGGGAGATCACCATGACCAGATGAACTTTGTCAACTACGAAAAATAGTTAAAAGAAAAATTAATACCGAACCTCAAACCGAATAGCGTACTTATTGTGGATAATGCGTCCTATCACAACAAACTTTTGAATCGTGCTCCAACGTCAAATTCTAATAAACAAGAAATGATGGATTGGTTGACAGAACACAACATTTCGTATAACCGGTTGATGTACAAAACCAGTTTGTATGAATTAATTAAACAAAATAAAGAGCGGTTTCGCGAGTACCACATAGATGCAATTTTAAAAGAACATGGCCACTCCGTATTACGATTGCCACCGTATCACCCGAAATTCAATCCGATCGAAAATATTTGGTCCATGGTAAAAGGATATGTGGCAAAAAGAAACGTTTCATTAAACATGCAAGGCATTATGAGTTTAGCAACTGAACGAATAAATACCATCACTGCTGAGGACGGGGAAAATATTTGTCACCACGTCGAAAGTGAAGAAAATAAATATCGATGTCAGGAAGGAGAAATGGATCAAATAACAGACAATTTTATTATCAATACTTGTGACAGCTCAGATGAAGAACATGATAGCGAATAAAAGAAAAAAACAGAGGACTACTACTTATTCCACTTCTTGGGTATGTCATTTTATTAAGTTAAGAGAAAATTATTCTCCTTTTGTTGCAAACGGTACAACCACTACAAATGCAATTCCATCTTCTTGATAATTCAACTATAGCGCTGGCACGTAGGTACAGACATGAACCGCACAGACAAAATATTCTTTCCGCGAATACCGGCCGCGCACGGCCCGTGTCTGTCGGTGTCTGCGCGGCCGTGTATCGATAGATATAAAAACGTTAATAGACACTGTATAGAAGAATATTATTTTGTCCGTCACGGCACGTGTCTGGCACGGTGTCTATAGCTATAAACGGACCTTTACTCGCCCCCGCTGCCTTTCCCCCCGTCGCCCGCAAACCATGAGTGCAGTGTCACGAAAGAACTTGTCAAGCTATAGTGTGGCTCTGTACACACGCGCTGCTGCTGGGCCCTGCGCACCGACTTCGCCAGAAACTCAGTGTTCGCTAGCTCTAATTAGCTAGCTCGGTGACTACTGTACATGAGCCTGATATACCTACATAATAGAGTCAATATTCATTTATGAAGTGGCAAAGTGGCTATCGTCGTTCATGGGTTTGTGCAACGCCTATCGACCCACTCTCAAGTCGACTTTTAAGTCCGTCAAGGTTGTCAAAACCTATGAAAACGAATAGTTATCAATGTCTAGTATTATGGTAGAAACGTTTCAGTCCGCGCAGCGCTCGATGCTGGCGCTGGCGCACATTTCGTGAATGCTATAGATTCGTACGTGCTAGTAAGGAGGTTTGTCAAACGTTCTACACGTGCGGTCTGTGGTCGAGCTTTACCAGGCGGGCGTATAGCGCTTTGCGCGTCCAGTATAACGATGCATTCAGGATGTTGTTTAGGCTTCCGCGGTATTGTAGTGCTTCGGTTATGTTCGCTGATGCTCAGACTGACTGATTTTACGCTATCAAGAGAAAACGAAGTACCTCGCTCCTCAACCGCAGCCGCGGCAGCTCAAACAGCATCGTGAGCACGCTAGGCCAGCGCTGGGATTCGCCGCAGGTGTGGCGGCATGCGCAGCTGCATGCACCTGTCGCCGCTCCAACGCGCCGCTTTTTAGTTTTATTTTATTAATACTAACCCTATATTTTCAATGATTTTGACAACATAGGCTAAAAAAATGTACATATGACAAATAAATAATTTATACAATTTGTTAATTTAAGTACTTACACTACTAACTTGTAAAAAACAATATATAACTAATTAAATACCTTCGTTGTCACTGTCGTCATCACGGAGATTTATTATAAATGGTCGGGAATCTACTAAGCATGCCTTAACTAAGTCATCAGTCTGGAGCTCTTCAGCATGACGGACACATTTCTGCCAATCTTCGGTCGTTACATTGTTGATAGCATCATGTAGTAATTTTTCTACATCTACCATTTTAAAAGTATTATTTTTTGCCGCAACTTCTCCTTTAATTTGAGCCCATATTAGCTCTATAGGATTGTATTGGTAATGGTATGGTGGAAGTCTAATAACTTCGTGCCCGTATTCATTGGCAAGCTTCCTTTCGCACGCGGTCCAGGGTAGAAATGCTCGTTCCACAAACTAAGGCAGTCAGCTTCCTTGGTTGTTGAAAATCCATTGTCTGCAACTTTTCGGGATCTTCTTTCAACTCGTTAAAAATTTTATAAATATTTAGAATAAGTTTACGACATTGCAGGTTAATGTCACCTTCTAACTTGGTTAATATAATCCTCATAATCCTTTTATAGTAAACAGACTAATTACTCACGTTAGAACGTGATAATAAAATATGTAATTTGATAATTACCATGCACCTCATTAGGTTATTACGTTTAGTAATTTATGAAAACACTAATCATTGAAATCATTGCAATTCAATCCTTTTGCAGTAAACACTGTAATTACTTACGTTGAAAGATGATAATAACATTAGGTATGTGGTTTGATAAATACCCATCTTTAAATTATTAATAATATATAATGTACTCCATTCGGTTATTACAAAACAAGAACCTCACTTAGGAAGACAATCATCACTGAATAACTAGGCAATAAATAATAGTTAAAAAAAATAAGTATTAAAATTACATCGACGTTTAAAACATTTCGTAATCGTCACATTCCCATCACTACGACCGCCGAGTTTTATTGCACCTCACCCGAATTTTATGGCCGCAGTCTTCACTTTGGTTGGGGGCTAGTATAGGCTTATGTTAATATTGTAATTACTAACAAAATATGGATCTAGTTGTCCGAAATAAATATTTTGAATTTGAATTATAGCTGGTCGTCCGGTTCGACGAGCACGTTCTGTGGTAGAATATCGTTTCGATGTAATTTAAGTGCGATGTTTGCCACAGGTGGTGAGCTCCGGCAGCGGCGAAGGAGGCGCGCGCGCCGAGGCGCTTGCGGCAGCCACGCGCGACGCGCAGGCGCTGGGCCTGCGCCACCATGAGCTGCTGGCCTGGTGCCGCGTGCACTGGCCGCGCCTCATGCTGCCCGCGCTCTTCTCGGAGATCTTCGACATCCCCAAGGGCGAGGAGGACGACGCCGGCGAGGGCTCCTCCACCACCGCCGCCTCCAGCTCCTCCTCCCCCGGCCAAGGCGGTAGCTCCTCCTCGCAGTAACTGGGTTCAATTATTACCACCTGGACAAATCGTTAATGCATGATGTATAATTATAATTTTCTTGTGCTCTGTTGCTCCATACATTCTATACATTTGTAATAGGTCTAAAATATAATACGCATATTAATAAAAGAAAGGAAATTATATCATATCATAAACTGGATGTACCATATAATCCTATTTGAGTTATGGAAAGATTAGATTGGCTGTTGTGCTTTTGATTTTATCAAGCCAGATCATAGAAACATTTTAAGGATTTATTATAATCATTATTTAAGAACGTTTATTAAAATATGATAATTTAATATTGGTACGTATCGTAGATTTTTTTTATTAACTCGTAACAGATTAGATGTCAATCGCGTCCATCCGATTAATAGGTTTTTGTTATAAAATTAATTTATTTTGAATGTACCTATTTGTAACCTTTGTTCAGGGCTTCGTACCGCAAAAGGCAAAAACGGCGCCCTCGATGGGAATTTCCTACTTTATTATACATTAGTCCTACGGCCTTCCCGTCTTCTGTCCGTTCCGCAATGCAATTATTTTTCACGGTAATTAAAAATTACTAGCTGCGAAGTCAACAGTCACATGTGTCTCTGACACTTTGTAACTTTATTTTATAGAATGTAACTTAAAAAGTAGGTAATTGTAATCTCACAACAAGTAATGGAATAGATAGAATTATATCCAAAATGTATATTTTCATTAATATTGAATTAATGTCAAATTCATTTAAAGCATAGGACTTAGGGCCCAGGGCCCTCAACCTCACGAGGCCCTCGACAGATCTTGGACGACGATATTTTACAGTCGAACGATGTCCCTGATATTGAGTGCCCGAGGGTCTACCATTCTTGGCATGTATTGAGACGGCCGTGGACTCAGGACTGCACTCTGCTGCTAGTAGTACGGCAACCTCAGTGCGCTAATCTGACTCTCATCTTGGTCGGTTTTAGGGTTCCGTACCAAAAAGATAAATAAGAAAGCCTTACGGTGCGACTCTGTCTGTCTGTCTGTCTGGACCGGCTATTAGAGCGCCATATCTCAAAAACGACTTATGGTATCTCTTTAAAATTTAGAATAGTTTTATAAGCATGGCTAACCCACAATTAGTGCAAAGGAAATGTATAAAAATATATTTTTATTTTCATTTTCGGGGGGCAAAAATTAAGTCTATAGCTACTAAGTCAAGTATTGGGTATCATATACACATTTTCGAAATTTTTTTTTATTGTGATGAGATTATGCTTTATTTAGGAAAATGTGAACCCCCCCCCCCTCGCTTTTAACTCCGAAGTTTAGGTACCAAACGAAATTTTTTAAAATTTCACAATTTATATAAATAAACATACATTTCACACGAAAATTATAACCATGTTTCTAACTATTTTTTTTTTCAAAAATCCTATTTGAACTACCCGGTTGCGTAAAGTTTGCACCTAGATGATAGATATTGGTATCAGGTGCAAACTTAACTCAACCGGAACCGGGTAATATAATAATGTTAGGGTAAGTGAAAGTTTGTACGGAATCCTCGATGCGCGAGTCTGACTCGCACTTGGCCGGTTTTTTTAAGTGGGTATCCACTACTTAGTTATTTTCATATCAATTAGTCACTGCATAGAATACGTGCAGGAACAACATTTAGAAAGTTGGACTAAATCGTGGTTCGGTGACGGTTCCATCATGGATACCTACTGGGTCACGGAAATGTAGGTACCTATAGGTTAGGTATTTATTTTTTAAGAGAAAGAGAATATTAGACTAGGCGCCTAGTTGGCTTTAAAAACCTGAGGTGCAATAGAGGATACTTTAGTTTAGTTTAACATGATTTCAAATCCGATCTCATTTTTGAGACTGATCAACGCTGTAGGTATTTAACTACATTTTACGTTCTTCCTGTCACCGAGGCACCACTACAAATCACGCTAGGTACATAATGTCTTCTCGAAGACCTGGCACACAACTGCAATTTGTTATCCATTTAAATAAGCGTTATCCTAGGAATTATCATTTGGACACACAGAGAACATCATAGGTATGCATTATATCTATCAGAATATCATTAATTCTCATTTGTCATTAATTAAAACACACAATATGTGGGGCGAATGATAGGTAGCTTGTACTGTACTTACCTACTACATAACTTATATCTTACTTACGTCCCCAAAAAGTATGTTAAAAAAATATGTTTCCAAACGTTTTTATATCTATATGGTTTAGTGACGAACATTAACCCACCTGCCTGGCTAAATTGACAACATAGGTATTGTAAAATTACGAAACCTCTAGGTACAGATAAAGTATTCCTTTTTCATTTCAGGAGTATATACTTATATGGGTTGATATCATTAAGATCAAGGTTCCATTTCCAATCTAAGTATCACAGTGACAAGGTATTAGTATAAAACTTAATACCTACCTACTTTTTGGTGAAACACATTTACACTATTATGAAGTTGTAAAAATGAAATGTCTGTACATTAAACATATTTAAAAAAAATAGGTGATACGGACTATTTTAAGCTTACTGAATTTTAGGGTTCCGTAGCCAAAATCGCAAAAACGGAACCCTTATAGTTTCGTCATGTCCGTCCGTCCGTCCGTATGTCACAGGCATTTTACTCAAAAAGTACTAGATGCACATTGATAATATTTGGAGGATAGGTTATAAGCCGCTACTTAGTTTGATAGTTAAATAATAATAAAATATATGTCTAAGGGTGCGTCCACATTTGTATCATTTGCCCGTATCAGATCATCGTCGCGTGGCATGATCGCCTGTCACGATCACGCGTTTGGACGTTGCGCCGATCGGATCGCTCGAAATCCATTTTGGTACGCGTATCCCACAGTTATACCGGACGAGTACGGCATGATCGGCGCGCCGACAGTAAGCGTCCAAGCAGCGCGATACGCAGTCATGCCACGGCAAGGTGATCGGATACGAGCAAATGATACAAGTGTGGACGCACCTTTAGGGGGGCACTCCATATATGTAACCGAAACTGAAAAAAAAAATTGAGCATATATCAATGTGTGACACATATTTCGACAGTTCCTTTAAAAAGACTTTGAAGTTTCTAATTTTTGTTTTTCGATTTAGTGAATATTTTCGGTAATAATCGCTCCGTAAATTGCATGAACGAACGGTATGTCCGAATAATATGAAAAGATAAAACTTAATAAAAACTTTCAACCAAAATTTTCTTTCTACATTATCGAATATACCATTTTTGAGTTATTGCCAATAAACTGCGCTTTTCAGCTAGAGGACTTTTTTCATCTCATTTTTTGTATGAACGGCTGCGGAACCCTACACTGAGCATGGTCCAAAATGCTCTTGGCCGGTTTTTTAAATATTGGTAATGTGTCCTTCGTCACGTCAAAATGGCTATAAACGGATATCAACTATTTTTTGGTACACGGATAGCTGCGCATCTACAGATGATACTCAACTGCGCTGAAGAAAAAAAGTGGGTTATGATTTTTTAGTCCTACGCTGACTAAGTTGCGGGTATCTTCTAGTAGTGTATAACCTTAAAAACACCTGTTAATAATCTCGCGCCAATCGTTTGATAACTGGTCTGTAGACTGGTTTCCTACGGAACAGGCTGCGCCTAGTGTAGGAATCAGGATTACTGTTGAACGGTACAGAAACACCTCTCGCAGACTCAAAATTATTTCTAACCTATATTTACATGTACTTCCTGTAAACAAAATTTGTGAAGGTAAATGAATAAATGTTTTATGTTTTATGTTATGTTTTTTTTTTAATAGCCGTGCACACTAAATTATGCATATGGGGGTCACTAGGAAAGTTTTGCGATTCTTGAAATTAAAAAATGAAACACACTTGAATTGGGATGTTGACAATTCTTAAGAACATTTTTCTGTGGTATGTTATTTGCTGGGTGCGAAGTACTAGGTGGGGGGTAATATAATCGATCGCAGCGCTCATAGTAGCCAAAATTAAAACGAATGTTGGCGATATCATCTGTCATAATCTCTTCTTCTAAAGTAAACTACAACTAAAAATCAATAAAAATGAAGTACAGAATCTCTGACATATTCAAAATAAAACACACACATTTTGAATTTTGTAATGACCAAAAATGATTTCACAACCCTTTCTTCAGCCAAATCAAGGTAACTATCACAGTAATTTCGGAAATAAATTAATATAATGCAATAAAAGATTTTGATTTTTATATAATTTCGGATTGTAATAATATTTTTTTGTCAATATGTCCCGCTTAAATGTCAAAACTTCAGAGTCAACACAGTTGCGGACGCTAGGTGGCGCTGAACTCGAACGCAGAGCCAATACCACACCTCTCAATAATATAAACATTGGTGAAAATTACTTCGAACTCATAAAAACTCACTCACTCATTAAAAGTGCGTCCACATTTGTATCATTTGCCCGATCAGATCTTCGTTCCGTGGCATGATCGCGTGCCACGATCACGCGTTTGGACGTTGCGCCGATCCGATCGCTTGAAATCCATGTTGATACGCGTATCACACACTTAGATCGGACCAGCAAGGCATGATCGTCGCGGCCGACAGTGAGCGTCCAAGCAGCGCGATACGAAGTCATGCCACGCCACGGTGATCGGATACGAGCAAATCATACAAGTGTGGACGCACCTTAAGCGGCATACGACAGTTAGGTTGTTTTCAAGCGAAGAACCCCCGACGAAGGAGAAACGTGGGCGAAGTACTGGAAAAAACCCTGCCAAGAGCATGTCGGACCATGCTCAGTATAGAGATGCATTACAGATGAAAAAATTACTATGTGAAAAAGTTCATAACAAAAGAGCGTAACTACATGGGACTTACGTCTTTTTGTTGAGAAGCGCTGTTTTCCGGTAGTAAGTCTAAAACGGTATATCCGATCGTGTTGAAGACAATTTTCGTCAAAACTATTAAGCGTTACCTTCGTAATTTGTTTCATATTTTTCGGTGTTATGGTTAAAAAGAAAAGGGCGGGGGGCACAATGTACGCAATTTTCGAAGCCATTATTTCCGAAAATTTGCACTTAATCAATAATTTTATTTATAAACTTTAAAGTGTCTTTAAAAGAACTGTTGAAATATGTACTAGAGTTTGGCAAGCAAAACATGATATTAAAAATATGCGGCAAATTTGAAAACATCATGACCTGGCAATACGGAATGCATAGAAACGAAGTAGGTTTTATAATTGACAGCTTTTTTAATATGTAAAATTGTTGCCATATAAAGAATTCTTCTTCAAGGTCAATATCATGTTTCTCTGGCCAAACTCTACACGTTGATGTTTGCTGAACAAAATAATATTTTTGTTATTTAACTACTAAACTAATTAGCAGCTTATACATGACACTCCTCATCAATCTACGTCTTGTAGTCTGAGTAAAATGCCTGTGATATACGGACAGACATGACGACACTAAAAGGGTTCCATTTTTGCCATTTTGGCTACATAACTCTAAAAAGCTGTGAACGCTGTGAGACACTGAAATTTGTGTGCCTGTTTTATTTGAAAATTTAAAACAGAAACGGCGTAAATCTGGGTTGCAGGGGCTCTTTTTGCATCATGCATGACAATGAGACAAGGCCGTTCTCTCTAAAGATTTTTAGAAGACTACAGAAATCGAGGAGTTGTGTCAACAGCTATTTAGCCCCGATGTAGCTCCTTGCGATTGCATCCTCTTCCTAAAAATTTCAATCAGACTTCGACATACCAGATTTTACAGCCCTGACGATGCTTGCAATACTTACGTGCAGGCCGTACAAGATCTGATGAGCGTCAGGATGTCTGGACCAAGAGAGATTGTGGAAGTTTAGCTATGCTGTGCTTTTGTACCTACTTTGTACTATTTTGTACCTGAGATGAAGTAATTTGTACCTCGCTAATGACGGCAAAATATTAAAAATAAAGTGGCCAGCCAGTCTGACGTTAGGATGGCTGGACCACGCTGGTTTCACCTAGTTGTAAGCGTTATAACTTCACGTCACGAACGACGTTGCCGGGCTATAGTATTATTTTAGTGAAGATTTAGTACATAATTTGTACCTTTAAGTGTGATTTACTTTTACATTTTATTGTCACACCAAAAGTTACACCTAGAATAAGATTTGCATGTTAGTGTTGTGAAGCGAGTCACACACAAAACATAAGGAATATAATTGCATTATAGTAGTCTCATGTGTGACGCGCTTTATCGGTGATACAGATCTAGGCAAACTTCTTGAACGAAAATGGCGGATCAGCGCATGTACATTGGTACGTAAATCGGTTACTGCGCAGTCAAGGTTATGCTCAAGTAGTTTGCCGGCAACTATAGATTTAAGATATATCAAAATAAAATGATACTCGCATTTATATCACGAATATATATTTGTGACGATGAATTAGTATTTTCTGGCATATAAATTACAGTGTGCTAGAAAAATTTTCGTTTTACTAATTGTGACTTATAATAGTTATAATGCCACCATTGGAGGTTAGAGGTCGTATAAATTCTAGAACTGATATAAGGCTATATGCCTTTTAAAGTTACATTTACGGGTAAATCATACACGCAAATTTCTATATCGGGATTGTGCACAAGAGCAGCTATTTCTTGTAAATAGTATAATCTATTATTATTGCCCTGACAATCAGAAAGTCTGCAGTTCGACATATTTAGCCTCCTACGGCCAAGAGTAATTTATGCATTTTGGAATTTCGAACCTTCTGGAATTAGATGAAAGTTGAAAACTCGAATTTAATTTGTACCAGTATTAGTACATTAGACCTCAGGAGGTTAAGGCACTGCTTAACATTGAGTTTGCTGATTCTTTTAAAGTTGCGTTCAAAGTCTACATTTGAACAAGATTCTTGACCTCTGCACTGTATATTTTGTTTTCTTTGTACAAACCAAACATTTCATCGATAAAGCGCATTTACACACGAAAGAGAAAACGTGAAACGTACAATCTTTGGACTTAGAAACTTGAAATTTCGTAAAAACATTGTGTTTAAAAACAAGAAACATATAAATTACTCAAATAACACACGAAGAGGGAGCGAAGGAGTGTATGAGAGAGATAGGGAGAGAGAGACAAGAGAGAGAGAGTGGCGGAGAGGGAGAGACAAAGGGCGGGAGTGAGGGAGCGAGAGAGGGAGACAAAAATAGGTGTCGTAGTAAAATTATGACGCCGGTTTTCTTATGACGTGATGTCAACACGTAAAATTATCTTTCGTAAACAGACTTTTCAGTCAACCATTTTTTGCTATGCCTTAAAATACTATCCTTTTGAAACGCCGAGGTACCTTCTAGAACATTTCATTTTGGCCAGTGTCGGGAACTTCGCCTGTCTCTTCTCATAGCCTAGCAGGCGTTAAAATTAAAAGTGCCAGTGTTGCCTTCTTATGAAATAATGTTCAATTTCCCCATTTTCTCACTTTAAATCTGTTGATCGCTAAATATCTTCTGAATATTTTTTTACAATGATTAACAGCATCGGGCAACTGAAAGAAAATGATTTTTCTCATTTATATCTCTGTTTTTACCTTACATCTACGCGGCCGAAGTCGCGGGCGGCCGCTAGTACTTATATATTCCCTAGGTTCCGTGTGCGACTCGCTTTACAATGCTCACATGCAAATCTTATTCTAGGTGTAACTTTTTTGGTGAGTCGATAAAATGTAAACGTAAATCAAACTAAAGGTACAAATTAGGTACTAAATCTTTACAAACATATTTACTAGTTATAAAGCGCTTACAACTAGGTGAAACCAGCATGGTCCAGCTACCCTGACCTCAGAATGACTGGCCATTGAGAAAAAAAAAACATGATTGTAACGGACTATTTAGAGGTCACTGAATCGAAAAACAAAAATTTTTTTGGGATTTTTCGTATGTTTGTAATGTGTCGTAGTGACATCATCACGCCAAATCGGATAAACGGATCTCAAAAATGTTTGGTACACGGGCAGCTGGGTATCTTCAAATGGTTATAGGCTACTTTTTACCCGACTACGCTTAAGAAAAAAAGAGGGGATATGACTTTGTCTCCTCCGCGAACGAAGTTGCGAGGTACAAATTATTTCCACCTCGCAACTTGTATTACAAGCGGAAGTCTCTTCTTAATTATTATTGTTGGAAAGAAACTTAAAACAAGTTACAAGTTTGTGAGAAACAAGCCCCAGGTACAAAATAGTACAAAGTAGGTACAAAAACATAGGATAGCCAACAACTCTCTTGGCCAGATATACTGACGCTTACGAAGATCTGCTCAAGGAAGAGTAAATCGCATCTCCAAACGTTCGTCGTGACTTAAGGTAGTGTACTCTTAAAATATGCGTTTTAAAGGGTTACTACTAAAGTAATAAAGAGGTATTACTATTTATACTGTTCGCCGTTGTCTTAGTACCTAATTCTATTTAAAACACTATTTTTGTAAAATAAATATAGGTCAAATTAAATATACATGCAATATAGTGTATCTACTGTGTTTACTGTAATAACCTTCTTTCATTAAATGAAATTAAAGAGCATGACTCCCCCGTCGTCGGCTGATCTGATAATTTGATCAATCAAGCAGTATGCACGCGCCCGACACACAGCAACCTGTAAGATATAATACTTACTGGGTATCGAAATATCTGTTCTTTTTGTAAATTGGTAGAAAATTTGTTAATTATGTAGATGTAAGAAAAATGTTTAATTAGTTATAAAATATGCTACGAGATATTAATGTCATTCATACTGGATTTCTTGCAAATTATTTCTCGATTATATTATCTAGTATCGAACATATTTTTACTTAACCCCGGCCAACTGTCACCTACAGGTACCTAACCTATATGACCAAATGCAGCGCATGCGAATTTATGCAGGTAAGCGAAGAAGTCAACTCTGTTCACAGGCCCACGTTTACTAGTAACCATTTATGTAACAAAATTTGTTCTCCTAGTCCTAGACGAAAGGATCACAAAGATAAAGGCGCTGCAAACATAGTTTAAGGAAAATGGTAGGTATGTGTATGACCGCTATCTTTTGTGCTGTGCACTAATTACCTATAGAAATGGGGATCAGAACCATCGATTGCAGACAATTTCCATGTACATTGCAAAGAGAATATAACCACTACGTTTTAAGAGGCGGGACTCTAATACTAGCCAATAGAATCAATTTGCATGGCACACTAATAGCAACATGAACTTCAAAGAACCGTCAAACAGCAGTTTAGTACCAATCAAACAGACTAAAATAATGTAGTAGGCTATACGCTTGCGAATTTTATCGATATCGATAAAATGAACTGGGTTGGAATATAGGCTCATGTCAACAATTTTTGTACTCGAAATTTGGTTTAAGGTTGAGTCCACGTTTAAGTCCTGTGTTGTACAGTGGATATTTATTTAAATGCTAATACAAGGTTGGACTTAAATGTAAAACCGAAATAAAATAACAAGTTTTTTCCTTTAATATAATTATTTATTATTTTACTAGCATTATTAGATCTTCTTTTGAGACTTGGCCCACTGTCTGCATCTGAAAATATTTTATAATTACAACAGATTTTCTTATATCAGTAAACTTTACAGTTGAAACGTAGGTACGAAGTATTTTTATGATCATATTTCATGCAAGTTCTCACGCAATTCGAATTACTTTGTATAATTATTTCCACTGATAAACAAATAAGCCTGTAGTTATCGATAGTTACAGTACATCCCTAGTACACAATGAAAATAGATATACAATATCTAATTTTATTTATTTAGCATGCTGCACTTAAATATGGCTAAAATAATCTAAGGCAATACTTACCGGCCTTCATCCCAGATAAATTTCGCCATTTTATGTTTATAAACATCGTTTATCGCAATTTTAATGACTAGTTCGATTTCCACAAATTTCACATGTGATAGACCGTCTTTTCGGTGGCATTTTCACAAAATGTATTCACTAAATAGTGTTCAATCACATTTCACTACTTTAGATAACAATTAAGAATAACTTAATTAGAAATCTAAAAACAAACATATAAAACACGCGAGCCGCAATGACAAGCAAAGCAATATGGTTGACAATGTATGACATGACGGATAAACTGTACTGCTGACGTACTGGTTCCGTGTCATGGCAACGGTTTGCCATGCAAAGTCCATATAAAAGTTTTTTGTTCCTAGTTGCGTTAGACTGGTACATTGTTTGCGACGCCATACATGCAAACTTAAGTAGCCAATTACGTTAGGTTAAGTGAAAGTTAGTACGGAACCCTCAGTGAATGAGCCAGTCTCCAACTTGGCCGGTCGTTGGCGTGTAATGATGCATTTGGAGCGCTGTCGTCACAGCAGTGCTCATAATGCCGATAACGCGTAGCACGTGCCCGCACATACGACAGCAAATGAAGGTAGCGGCCTCAGTCAAAATAATGAGAGCAAATCACGTTCAATTTCATTAAAAGCGTTATTTGAGCCTCATACAAACAAGCATCCATTCAAATCACTTCCTCCACAGTCACATTTCTATAAATTGAAGTGTACTTATATAATGAAGTTAAATATCAATGTTTTCTTCATAATTTAAGTAAAGTAACTGTGCATAAACCTATCGTCTTTCGAGTAAGATCGTCAAGGCTAGGAAAAAAGCGATTAGGAACTCATTTAGTGTATCGTATGGTTAGCAGTCAACAGCCAAAGGAGCTACCAAGAACAACATCATGCCCATAATACCTGTACAAACCTCATCCTCCTGATATTATTAATAGACTTGCATTTTGAACACATGAGTGGCGTTGCAAGTTCTAGTGCTGACTGGACGTACAAAACCAGTTATCCAATGCTATTGGGCAGGTACAAAATAAATACAATAACACTTAGCTTTAATGCTTGTTTGTATTGCCACTTTCTTAAATTACAAGGAAGAAACAATAAATGTTAAACAAAATACTTAAACTTACAATTTATGAAATTAAATAATTCTTCTTTTATTTTTAATAACAATAACAAAGCAAATAGCTAATTTTAGAATGTAAGCGAATGTCATCGCGGATTAAAGAAGCATTTCATAAATCGAACACTTCTATTCATACATAAAACGAATTATTACAATTCTACAATCGTTCTAATGTAAGAATATCTTTCATTGTTGTTCCAATCACTTGATAATGGTGGTAAGTATAATAACATTATAACAAACGGTACATATTAACAGCAAATTAACTGAAATCTTGGGCATACGCAAAGTAAAACCAAATATTCGAACACAGTTTTAGTCTACATTCAACATCGAAGAAGGTCATCAGACCAGTCAGGTTCTAAAATTATTATAAACTCTAGGCAAAGTAAGGAGACTTGCACCATCTAGATATTAAGAGGGTATAGTTCAAAACTTGTTTGCTTTGGTATGACTGACGCTGATCGCAGTAATCTCCTCAATTAACACTAATAGGAAACACAATGATAAATTAGTGACAAACGCATTTAGTTGCCACGCGCATGTGCGTGTGTGTGAGCGGTGATGTGGTATTGTTGTCTGCTTTGCGCCGTGGCTATACCAGGGGAAATTCATTATTGTGAAACCTGGACTGGCATCATTAAAGGGAGTAAGTAATCAGTACGTATATGTAGTCGCAGATATATGTCGACCTCTAATAACGTATAGTTGCTCCGAATTATAAACATTTTCTTTTGCTACAACGTGAACGTAAATTAAACAACACTAAACACTTTAAAGGTACAAGGTAACACTAAATGAGTGTGTATGCAATGCTAACCCATAAAGAAGGTATTCATATCAACCAAATTTAATTAGCCAAAGAGTAGATATATCCTCGCAAGTCCCACAGCGAAATTATAATTTTAGAATTTTAAACCTTCAAGTGCACAATACTTTAAACGTAGATTTGAACTTGTAGTACTACACAACTTTCACACGGGAACTAATGAGGTTAAATCTGCTCGCCGACATCTGATCGTCTCCGACGGGTTGCGGTGCAAGATGAGGTATATACTCTATAGTCTCATCCTTATACATCACATCGGCGCTGTTACATGCTTACAGGAGGTTGTAACCGACCTAATTCGTTTTTACAAATATACATATATTATTCTTACATCAAAATGTATCATCATAACACAACAAATTGATAATAGCGTCTTTTCCGTTTAGCCAGTAATGTGTACTGCGTGGTAAGAATTGTTTTACGTCACCAATTAAATACGACAAAAAGTAAACTTTAACAATCAGTAAAGATTTAAAACGCATAATCGGTGGTTAACTTTAATCAAAATTCTATACAGAAAAAACAATTACTAACCAAAACCATTGTCAAAATTGAATTTCTATATTACCTATAAATATATTAACTTTTTGCTGATCATGCGTATTTCTAGTTTCAGTAAGCTAACTAGCTAAAATATACTTACGTACAGGTGCGTCAGCGTACAGGTTCACGTCAAACAAGAAAACATACATGGATAAAATGTGTAAAAATACATTTCAGTATCAAACTAGTTCCATTTAAACTAACGGCACTATGAAGTACTCTTGATTTTTGACATATATGTACTGAAAACTTTACAGTATAAATTAAAAGACATTAAAGATTACATAGCAGTATTTCACTGTTGGGTAAGGCCATAGATTTGGCCACTTTGTAAAAAATAAAAACGTCCTAAATTTGAATTAGGTACATATAAAAAAACAAAGTTCTTCGTACGATAAATTGCCATTTTAGTATTTTCATTAGATTATATAGGGTAGGCCATACATTTTTGAAAATAGCAACACGACATTTTTCGGAAACTGTCAGAGATGTATTCATTAAATGTAAGTCCTACAGTTTCAGAAATACTATGAGCTTAATTCATCCAGTCCCACTAATCAAAAACATGCTGTCTTTTTTATTTATCAGAATACTTGGCACTATAAAACTTTTTTTTCTAAATGAGGTCTAATTGATTAAGATCGACTTGAAATATCTTAACGTTAAGCGTCACTTCTTGGTGGCAATGTCTTGAAATACGCGTTTCATTATTGAATTTATGACAATTAAAAGAACTGTCTTCATATTTTGACTTATATGTTACTATTTAGTACGTAAGTCACTCGATAAGTTTTGAGATGCTCGAAATTCGAAAATGGAACGCACCTGAATTATATGTTTTTAAAAAGCAAATTTATTTAAAAATAGAACACATGTTGCCGATTCGCTCCAATTTAAAACATGAATATGTTACAGTGATTATTCTAAAACGGTTACCGCGTTTTTTCTTTGTAACGATGGAGCTTAACCGCGAACATTTGCGTGCTATGATATTTTATGATTTTCAATTTCGTTGATCTGAACAATTGTGTTTGCAACTATTGCAGTCAGCGTTAGGAGATTCTGCTCCTTCACGGGCAACAGTTTTTAGATGGTTCAACGAATTTAAAAGGGGTAAAACCAGCCTCGAAGATGACCATCGAAGTGGTCGCCCGCAAACAGCAGTAACTGCAGAAAACGTGTGGACTACTGAAATGTTGGTTCGAGAAGATCCACGAATAACATACAAAGACATAGAGAATATCTTAGGTGTCAGTTCGGGGAGCGTTAGCATCATTCTACATCAACATCTTAGAGTAAGGAAACTCTGTTGTCGTTGGATACCACGTTTCTCTCCGATACTGAGAAACAGGCTCGTGTAGATTGGTGTCGTGAGATGCGTCTACGATTCGACAACGGGACATCGCGGCGTGTATCGGAAATAATTACAGGTGACGAAACATGGATTTACCAATATGATCCGGAAAACAAGCGGCAATCGTCAGTATGGGTCTTCTCAGAGGGAAAGTTACCAACAAAACTACAAAGACCTCGTAACGTCGGCAAAAAAATGGTAGCTAGATCTTTTCACGGGGCGGACATTTATCAACATTAATGCTGGAAAATTATAGATCAGTCAACTCTGATTGGTATACTACAGTAAGCATTGCCGCAAGTTATCAAAGCAGTGCGAGAGAGGAGACCAAAGACTGGACTTCGGGGAATCTTGCTGCATCACGATAACGCCTCTTCACATACGTCCCTCAGAACAAAGGCGTTTATTGAGAAAGCTGGGATAGAAACCTTACCACATCCACCCTACAGTCCTGACTTAGCTCCCTGCGATTTCTTTTTGTTCCCGGTGGTGAAAGAAAAATAAAAGGGAAGTTTTTTTCGAGTGCTGAAGAAGCCGTGGCAAAAGCAATTTCGGACCTATCTGATGAAGACTGGTAAAAGTGCTTCCAAAGTTGGTTCAGACGAATGGAACTTTGTATAGAGAGTAATGGAGAGTATTTTGAAAAAATGTAAAATAAATAATACTAGTATCTTCAATAGTTTTTTTTTATGTCAAAATGTATCGAGTGACCTACGTATATTACCATAATTTCGTCTAGCTAAATTCAAAATAATCTTAAGGTGGCATTTCGAGATGGGCTGCAGACCCCAACCGCACGTACCGCTGCACTCCAAATTGAACCTAATGAAAAGATGAAAGTTTAAATTTTGTGTGCAGTGGAAGTGCAGCGGCTGCACGGCGACACTTCTCAGCACACGGAAAATGTAACCCTTTTTTATCTGACAATTAAGGTTCTATTCGGAACGCAGCGGGACGTGCGGTTGCGGTCAGCAGCCCATTTCAGAATGCCACAAGTAGGATAATATTTTGTAATAACAACATCAAGTATCCGCGAAACAAAAAAGAAACACGCCATTTTACTTTTTGGGCTCTGTGAAACATGCACACGTGTGATTCGGCGGTGGATATTTGTTGTAAAATTTGGTGATTTCAAAGATAAATATTTTTTTTTTTACATGTGTTATGTAGTATTATTAGTAAGCGTATAAAAGGAGTGTGATAATGTCTTTGTTAAAAATTCGCTAAATGTTCAAATGACTGACAATTTATAACATTGAAAATCCCACTTTTTACGGAGCTTTTATATTAGTGGTAACGTTGATTGTGTGACATATAACGAAGAATTGGTGTAAAGGTTCGTGCATGATGAAAATTTTATACTTTTCTGTTCCGAAGTTAAACCTAAAATATGTCTACTGAAACTTGCTGTTTTTTTCCCACAGTGGAATAATTAACCACACCATTCCAATTTTAACAGAGTTCAAAGAAAAAGAGTTTCTGTGGTTGACCAGTATGTATGTATGCTTGTATCTTCGCGATTATATCATAAAATGTTGTACTGATTTCCAGTTGTTATTAATTGTAGATTGTTATTCCAATAATATTATTCTATTGTTTTATTAAACGGACTGAAATTCTGTCTGTCTTTTTTATCTAAACAAGTACATCTGATGACTTTCATGTCAAAGAGTTTGTTATGAAATCGCCCGTACAAATAATATGTTAATTTTGCGTTACTTTTCAGTTACCGTAACATAGAAGTGTCTATGTGACTCTATATTACGTGATAAAATATACGGCATTACCCAGTTATGCATTGAGCTCAGACATCTTGTACGGACTGAACTTGATTACAGTGGTTCTAGGAATCAATGGGAAGTAATTTGCTTTTTACTATTAATACAACCAAATGGTACAGACAAAGACATAAATAAGTCAAGTTTCAGAATAATTTATTGAACCGATTTAGGAACTTTCAAAAAATAAGATTTTTAGACTACGGGCAAGATAAGCCACCATTTCCAAGATAAAAAAATAGCAGTAACAATGCATAAATAAGGCAAGATCCAATTATTAAAATGTAATACCAGCTAACAAACGCCTAAGTTTGGATACTCAATGTTGGTTTCATGGTAGAAGCATTCGGCCGCCTACGTATTGTAGGAATGCCACACCTCCGCCGAACGAGTGCAGAAGTTAGTATTTATCCAGGGTTTACCGGTGTGCGAATACTGTAAGGCTACCAATTTGTCGCTACTCGTATGTCAGCCAAGTCACATAATAAATCAAAAACAAATGAACATTCAGAAATGCTTGTGGCTGTAGTAGACATTTTCTTAGCTTAATATACTGCCATTAAAAATGTAAATATTAACTTTATAACCAAAACTGTACTCAACTACACTATAATATCTTTTACCAGGTTACGGTCTTTGTCTACTGTGCATCAGTATATGTGAGAAATACATATCTTTATTTATATTGTTATGTTCACGTATAAATATATTAAATATAATATATTGCTTGAGTAAGTATATTTAAAATAATGAATGCAATAGTAACGTAATTTTGGACGGCATTCTGTTCCAAGTGAATTGAACAAGAGCTAATTTCTAATCCATATTCCTGCTAACTTGAGTGTTAATGCAGCTGTCATTGGGCTATTTGCCTGTAATATTCACGATAACATTGGTGGTTAAATAAAATACCACTTCAATAAATACACATAGGGACTTTTCCAAGAGTCGGAAAGAGCTTTTAATAATTATCAAAGCATTACTATATATTTAACAATACCATAAATATAGCCCCACAAAAGTATCCCTTCGAAACTTTACGACAGCTACTGCTTTGACATTAGTATACTTTAACTAAATTATTCGCCCTGCTAGGCAAATAGCCAATTTGCTTCCAACATAACCTCTGCCAAACTAGATAATGTTTACATATACCTAAAACGGAAATCAAGCATTTCTGAAGCATAATAGATGTAAGTTAACAATGATGTTACCATGACACTTGTAATTTCCAAGAATACAACAGACTTTTCGGACATACCATTAATGAGCTTGACAGGTAACCCGTTGATATGAAGCTAATTGTCCCATCGATTAATCCTATCGATCTGTGTGAGCGAGAAATGGATATATTTTGTCCCAGATAGTAAACAAATTGTAGGGCGTTACAGAGTTACAATTCTCTATTTTCTTATTTTCTTACAGCGTAAACATTTTTTTGGTTCTTGATCACAACCAGTGGAAACAGACGCTTCTATAAAGTATAGCTTATGGCCGCGACTTCGTCCGCCTTAAATTCGGTTATCGCGAATAGGGGTATTTCTCCGGGATAAAAAATAGCCTATGTCCTTCCCCGGGACTCAAACTATCTCCATACCAAATTTCATCCAAATCGGTTCAGCGGTTTAAGCGTGAAGAGGTAACAGACAGACAGAAAGACAGACAGACACACTTTCGCATTTATAATATTAGTATGGATTTCTTTAGTGTGTGACAGATGTGTGAAATGTATTAGAATTATAGTTGCCATGCACAAAGTATTCCCAGGAATGGGATCCTAATAGCATAGCAAAAACCAATGATGAATAGTTTGAGACGACCATTAGGAGTAAACAATGTTCTATGAACAAAGTCAATTTAGCAACACAAAATCTACTTTTGTCGATTTTTGTACATAAAAATTTAAGAACTTTCGTGTCTCTATGAAAATTATCACTTTTAATAAAATGGTAAGAATAGGGAATATGGATGATTTTTTATTTTTGCATTAGTAAAAGCTCATTCATGTAACAAACCGTAGAAAAGAATGTTTTTTCTAATAATTATAAATTTAGTTTAATATAGAGTTTATATGGCCGGAGTATACTATTATGTGACATGCAACTACAGTTGCGGAAAGCACTAGTGCGGTCAGTAATCGCAATAAAGTTTACATGAAAATACATAATATCTTCAAACCTAGCCGGATTTGAATAAAGTCTTGAAATTACCTAAGGAACGAGTGGTTAAACTCTTTCCGATCCCTCGCGGTCACTGTGTATACGTTCTTGAGACGCAGCGCCAGCCGCAAATTATGAGCATCATTTATGCCGGTACTGTATCGCTTGATTGGACGATAGACAACTACTTGATGCGGTATACTGTAAAATGAAAACGTAAATCGATATACTCGTATAGGCCACTCCATACGCGACCATGACGCATGAAACTGCATTCAAACGTTTCGTAATAAACGTAAATGAAAAATATCACGTTAGACCCCGTCATATTTATGTTTAATAATGTGTTCAAACCGTAAGAGTATGAGTATAGTGTTCAACGACCAGTTTTCAAAAATCTATTCTAAAAAATCCAATTTTGCTCCTCTAATAAGAAATCAAGGCCGAATTTAAAACAGAAAAACACCTTTTGAAAAGGCACTACGCAAACTTAGCTTTTAGTGATGATGAAGTTCTGCTGGTGGTTGGTCTTGCCTTCCAAATATAAACTACGCTACGCACCAGGTTGAATTATCGTAACATTCAGCTCACAATGTAACACGTGTTTCTTCGGCCAACATTCACGGTTTGTTCGGTGTTTATTTTCTTGCTCATACTAGTTTGATGTCACGTTCTTTCGATACCTTATCCTTCTTGAGTTCAACAGTTATAGGCAAGCAGAATAGAATAGGGCGCCAAGGATAATGCAACTGTGAGTTAGATGAAATCTATAAAAATATCGGTAAAAAATGGATAGGTTAATTGTTATGTTGGTATGTTTCCCAATAATTTCGTGACTAATTGTATAATTACAGGTTTAATTTCAAAGTTAATAATATTATAACTCAAATGTGTTACATATTATAAGCGACATGGATGTGTAATTCATGAAACGGAGTGCACCGCGACAATATCAGCCTCATATTTATCGGATGCAGGCGATGCACCGAGAAAGCGCGTTCTCCGTTCGATGCATCCACGTATTAGCCATAAACCAGCTATTTATATACTTTGTTCATCCTTACTTGACATAAATAGTAAACAAAATTCTAACCTAAAAGTACACCTTTTTTGTCTTATACTCCCATTTTCTCATAAATAAAGTAACAGAAATTAAAAAGTTTGTGCCACGTTGCCAATTTCATACATTAAAATTATTACCTAGCGAGAAAACAGCTGGTATTGGCATTAATGCATATTTTTAGGTTAAAATATTGTTTACTATTCAGGTCAAGTAAGGATGAATAGAATATATATTTGCTAATGTTTATTAAACTTGTTAAAGCGCGCACTTAAATTGATTTAAAATGTCTTCATTCATAATTCATATCATAATATTATTTTATCGTGCCAGTTTGCTGAAGCTGATGAAAATGGTCGGAAGTCACAATAAATACAAAAAAGAAGCGTAATCAAATTATTTGTACAAAATACTATGCAAGAAAGAATTAGCTATTTATAAATATCTACATTAATTTTTGCCTGCATTTTAAAATTTTACGTCCTTATCTTTATTATTCGGAAATATGAATCTTTCTGCTTCTTATAAGAGAAAATCCCAGTTCATTCATACACTCGTGTAAAAATGTCTACGTGAAACCGCGAAACAGTAATGTAAATTTAAAATCCTAGAAAAGTAATAATGTATGTCCTATCACAATGTCCTATAGAATGTCAGAAGACGTTTGTACGAAAATAAATAGTCGATAGATGTACACACGAAGAAAGAAGAATTATAGACTAAAAACAGAGAGCACTCTAATCATAAGTTATTTCGGTTCAGAAAAGGTGATAAAAAGAGTTGTCAGTACACTAACATGAACAAATCTGGTCGAGGTGCAAGGAAATATTCCACGTAGGAATAAACGAGGGCGTTTTTTGGCGAACTTCGTAAGTGCGTCTTAGTGTGTGGGGCAGGCTTCTCATTTCTTGGTGGGCGTGCCGCGCTGGGTGAGCCCCTCGAACCTCTTGAACGTGTAGTTGATGAACACCCAGTCTTTGTACGCCACCTCGCCGTCTTGCGTGATCGGTGCCGCGGCTGTAACACACAAATAATAAACAATTACCATCAGTTACGACTATCTCTATCATAGCTTACGATCAGGGACTGAAAAGGTACCTTTAAAAACGGTTTTGACCGGGTCTTTTTAAAGGTACCCGACCGTTAAAGTAGCATTCGGGTACCGGTATCAATACTTTAGGTATCCAAACAAGCTTCCGTCCAAACGGTACCTTTAAAAAGAAGTACCTTTAAAACTGTTTTGGCCGGCGAAAAATTCATCATGGGAGTCGTTTTCTAGGTTTTCGGGAGTGGAGATTACGAAAATGGCGTCTATTTTGGAGTTGAAGACGGCGGACATCACTTTTAACAAAAACGTCTTCATTGGTGTCGCTTTCTAGGTTTTTAGAGGTGCAGATTTCGAAAATGGCAACCATTTTGGAATTAAAAATGGCGGATATTACTTTTTATGGGAAAGTCATCATGGGAGTCGTTTCGTAGGCTTTTCGCGGAGCAGATTTCGAAAATTGCGTTCATTTTGGGATTCAAGATGGCGGACATCACTTTTAATGAAAAATTCATCATGGGTGTCGTTTTTCGCGGAGTAGATTTCGAAAATTGCGTCCATTTTGGGATTCAAGATGGCGGACATCACTTTTAGTGAAAAAATCATCATAGGTGTCGTTGTCTAGGTTTTTGAGGGTGTGGATTACGAAAATGCGTCCATTTTGGAATCTAAGATGGCCGAAATCACTTTTTATCATACCGGACTTTCATTTTTATAGGTTTTTTGGGGATGCAGAATTCAGAAATCCAAGGTGAAGTAGACATAACTTTAAAATAGACGCCATTAAAGATGGCCGTATTTTACACTCCCAAAAACCTAGAATACGACACCCATGATGACTTTTCGATTAAAAGTGATGTCCGCCATCTTAGATACCAAAATGGACGCAATTTTCGAAATCTTGAATTCCAAAATGGACGCCATTTTCGTCATCTCCACTCCCGAAAACCTAGAAATCGACTCCCCCCATGATGAATTTTTCGTTAAGTAATTTCCGCCATCTTGAATTCTAAAATTTACCTTATTTTTGAAATCAGCACCCCTGAAAACATACAAATGACTCCCATGATGACTTTTTCATAAAAAATAATGTCCCCCATCTTGAATTCCAGAATGGTCACCATTTTCGAAATCTGCACCCCTGAAAACCCACAAAACGACTCCCATGATGACTTTTTCATACAAAATAATGTCCGCAATCTTGAATTCCACATTGGTCATCATTTTTTAAATCTGCGCCCCCGTAGCGTAGCGTTATTTAATTTGTACGGCCGCATGTTGGCTTTCACCGTTGTCGTAATTTGGTGTCTTGTTGGTGTCGGTCGGGTCGATTGAATACCGCTACCGACTTCAGTTGCCGACTGCGTCACTATCACACTTACTAAGACATGCGATGTTGCCACGTTTATGGGTATCCGGTACTCGAACCGAAAGCATTGAGATTTCCGTTTTATCGGTCAGCGTAAAAGTACGGGTAACTTTTCGGTCAGTACCTTTCCTTGAAACGGTACCGTTTACTTTAGCGGTACCGTTTTAAAAAGGTACCTATTAAATTTTATTTATTTGGATACCGTTACTGTTGGATACCTTTTCAATTGATACCTTTATTTTAGGTTACTGGTCTCTTGCGGTTTTTCAGTCCCTGATTACGATAAGACATTTGGTAGGACGTACCTTACGAATACGAAAGCCGACCAACGTCGGGGTACAATAAGAATACAGTATAACAGGTTTGTTTCCACCTACAAATATAAGTTTAACAATATTGGACAATAAATTATACGACGACGATATGTGTATATTAAATATATCGCCGTCTAGTACTCATAGCACTGGCCTTATTGAGCTTACCATGGGACTAGTTAGATTTGTGTAAAAATTGTCCTGTAATATTTATTTATTTATTTATTATTCTTAACATTGTTGTTCCTATGGTGCGCAGATTTCTTTTTATAATATTAATAAATTAAAATATGTTATTGCGCGTGTCACGTGACTAGAATTTAAATACCCTTGAAGAGCAGATGACTGAGTGCGTGCAATCTTGCCGCTCGTGACTGGTGATATCAAATAAGTACAATAAACACAAAAGCTAAAGCGTGCGACAAAACATTTCGTCAAGTATCAAGCTAATAGCCATCCACAGAAGAAAATTATTATATTTTTTGCAGAAAAATTGCGCTTCTCATCAAAAAGAGGTAAGTGCCATGAAAATACGCTATTCTGCTGGTGCATTTTTTCACATCGTATTTTTTTCATCTGTTGTAGATTTCTTTGTAGTAACAGGTAAGGGATCCTACACTGAGCATGCGATATGGTCCGACTGCTATGCTCTTGTACAGACATTCAATTCATCAGTTATAACTTGGTTGTTATGAGATCACGACGTTTTGCTACCTAGACATTTTGAATCCTCGACGTTGTAATATCTGGACAAAATACATAATGTATCATTTTACAACCAAGGCATAATAGAATATGGCCCCAAATCTACCTTGTCATTCTGCAACTACGGCGTTCTGCTTTAATTGACGATCGTGAAACCAAGACATACTGCTTACAATGACCCATTGTTCAAAAAAGTCATTGTTTTTACTGAGGAATTATACAATTACGACGTTTTGAGGACATAGTCATTATTCAAACTAGTCCGTACGACCCTAACCCGCACTTTTACACTGGTTTAAAAAAATGGATACAACCCTATTATTTTAAAATATTCCAATTAGTAAAATAAATTAACCCGTTGGATTTGTACACAGTGTTTAAACTACGTGCACTAATCCACCCCGCATAGGTATTCATAATCGGTAATTATCGTGCCAATCACGGCAGAATATATATTTGAATTTAATTGAAGTTTGGCCCAAATCGCACGATAGTGACTGCCGTTTGTTTGAGTGATACGTACGTATCTCGAGCTTGACGTCGGGGAAGTCGTCGAAGTTGGAGGTGTCGTCGATGGAGCGCACCTCGACGGAGATGGCGGCGGGGCGCTCGCGCACGTGGCTCCAGTCCACGCCGCGGAAGAACTGCACCGACCGCACGTCCTCGATGCCCCGCTGCGAGCCCAGTCTGTGCAAACACTAACAGCTTTACTACCACTGCATGACTTAAGTCATGTTTCAGTAACAATTATGTTTCTAAGCATCACGTAGATGCTTACCGCTAAACACAGAGTGGACGCTCACGCCCTGAGAAACTCGTCTGTATCTGTTTCAAAATTAAATTATTTCGCTCGCTACCCATTTCCAGCGGGAACCACAGAAAAATGCCGGTACAGCAATGTTAACGGCAACAGTAAAAACCAGCCAAGTGCGAATCGGATTTGCGCTACGAAGGTTTCGTACAAATTAGTAGGTCTGTACATACGAGGGGCGTTCAATATATTCACGGTTTGGGTGTGATCTAGTATTATCATCATCATGTTTGATGATGGGTCATATGATGTCGCTATTCATTAATAAAATAAGCAAATAAAAAAAGTTATATAGTTTTTCATTAGTTTGTCTTTACGTAATAGCTAAACAAAGACGACAGTATAAAATGTGTAACGACGTCAGTAAAACGGGAGCCTGTTTTGATTATTGTTTAGGAAGAAGTGAGCAAAATTTTAGTACAGTAATTGAGAATATTGATTCTGAAAATGCAAGTTTAACTTATTGTGATGCCTCAAAAAAAAATAAGACTTATGCAATAACTTTTTCAAATAACGGGACACTTGTCAAAATTCTAAGTAGTTTTTCTGACAGTCAAAAGAAAATTATTTATAAAAAAATTGCGAGTATAGGTACACTCATAATATCCAATATACAAATATTAAGGAAGAGTGATACGACATAATCCTAGTACAACTAAAAAAGCTGGTCAAAAAAAATACGAAGAAAGCAAATACATCAATTTTATGACCTTTTCTTTAGACAATACTTAAGAATACCGATTTGTTCCTGATTCGTCATATTCCTGATTGGTCATATTTCTTATTCGACACTTTCCTAACTGGTCATATTCCTAACTCATCATATTCCTGATTCGTCACATTCCTCACTCGTCATACCATGTACATTTGCCTGCACAAACTTTAGAAAGTTAATAGATGAGTGTTAGGTACTTGTCTGCCATGGAGCTACTGTCATTGTCATTATTATTTATATTGAGTGAATTAATGATATAGCAACTTATATTTTTTAAAGGCTAACTCATTTAGGTTAAAATATCTCTTATTTATATTCTATTTAAGTTATAACAAGTTCGACAAAAAATTGAACTTATGTGCCAAGTCATACAAATTTGCCGTTTGTTTACATTATTTGCCGTTTCTTTGGGACTCCAACATAAGTAAATTATTGTCTAATAACCGTAGTACATAGTATAACTACTTCGCATGTGTTCGCGATTTTATTTGACTGTACAATGACGAGTGAGGAATATGACGAATCAGGAATACGACGAGTTAGGCATATGACCAATAAGGAAAGTATCTAATAAGGAATATGACCAATCAGGAATATGACGAACCAGGAACAAATCAGATTACTATGTCTGCTGCTCAAGGCCACAAATTCTAATCAATAAGTCAACTTACGTGCAACATAGCCCAAATGCTTGACTAATATTTCGTATTTTCTAAAATCGAAGTCCCTAACAAAATCGGTGCACCACCGATGAAGCCATATAGATAAGGCAAATTTCGCCCATAAAAACTTTTCTTTATCTTGAGAATATAAATTAAAATATTTTTATATATTATGTACGCATAAAAAATACGAGAGCTAAATTATTACAAGAAATATATATCATACGGATAACTTCACATTTTTACACTGATACCGAGAAAATATTGAACGCCCCGCGTAATTCGCCTGTCACGGGAATCGAAGTGTTAACATATACGCTATTAAACCATCCTATCTATAAAATTCCAATGTTAGCTGAGTCCTGCTTATAAACAAAATATACGCAGTGTGGGGTCATTTTATATTAGTTACTGACACAGAATGACATAAAAATGTAAGATTTTAGGACTTTTCCCACTGGATGTGCTATAAGAGCTACCTTCATAGCAACGTTCAAGTTTCCGGAACAACTGGAAGCACCCAATAAGTTTGAATTCCACGGTGATTAGTATAGAAATATCTTTTTTAATGACTGTATCTTTTGTTTGCACTTTGACTCGAAGGTTTGATTTTTGCACAGCTTAAAAGGGATTGCAGACTTGAGTATTTGATATTAATTTCAGCTTGATATCTTCACGCGTTCCTGAGGAAAAGGGAGTCTATCTTGAGAGCAAAGTGATCCTGTTAGGGTTCCGATTTTTTCATTTGAAGTACGGAATCTTTGTAATATTTTTCATATTTTACGCATACCGTTTAGAAAATAAAGGGGGGGGAGCACAATTTATGCTACTTTCGGAGCGATTATTTCCGAAAATATCAACTAAATCTATGTATATTTTTTAAATGGACTCCCCCAGGGCTCAGTCTTGGCTCCTCTACTGTTTAACATTTACACACGTGATATGCCCACGACGGAGTGCGACAAGTTTTTGTATGCCGATGACCTGGCTCTCACAGTCTAGACTAAGGACTTTGCAACTGGAGAAGCGACATTTACAAAAGACTTGCAAATTCTGAAGGAATACTACACAAAATGGAGACTTTGCCCCAACCCGACTAAAACCGAAGCAGCTGCCTTCCACCTCTCTAACAGCCTCGCACGCAGGGAAGTGGACGTTACTTTCTATGGTAAGAAACTGCAGCACAACTTCAACCCGAAATACTTGGGGGTAACTCTGGATCGTTCCCTGACCTACAAATCCCGCCTAGAGAATTTAGGTCAAAAAGTGAAAACTAGGGTTAACCTAATAAACAGACTAGCGGGTACTACGTGGGGAGCACAAGGCCGTGTCCTACGCACCTCCAGCTTGGCTCTAGTTTACCCCACGGCTGAGTACTGTGCAGCAGCATGGTATTTCCGATTCAGAATGGAGAAAAAGTTGGAATGCATCTCTCTTAAACAGTCCCGATCTCGACCCAACCGAAGAACTACCCGGCTTTGATGAACCACGAAGGATCTGGGTCACGCTCAACAGAATCCGGACAGGAGTTAGCTGTTGCAACTACAATCTCCACAAGTGGGGCTACAAGTCCTCTCCAAGCTGCGACTGTGGTGCACCTGAACAGACGACTGCCCATATTGTCGAGGAATGTCCTGGAAGACGCTTTACAGGAGAAATAGGGGACTTGCTTGCGCTAACTGAAGATGCCAGGGAAAGACTATCAAACCTGGACATTCAATTGTAAAGCATGACTGATTTTATTTTAATAATTTTTATTTTTATAATTTTTTCAGACATTAGTTTATATCTAAACCTTGTACTTTGACTGAAAATAAAGCCATACGATAATAATAATAATCATTTTTTTTTAGAAATCTGAAAAGGATTTTAAAAAGTTCTGTCGAAATATGTGCTACACATTGATATTTGCTGAAATAAAATCCGTTTCGGTTCAATTTTTCGGTTTCGGTTTTGACTTGGTCTCATACAATGTTTTGTGGAATAAGTTAAGTAGGGATACAAGTGTGCCAGCAGAAGTAATAAAACTGTTTAAATACTAGTATGAAAACCAAATAAATGTAGTTCGCTGGGCAGGGGAGTACTCAAATCCGTATAAAATGGAATGTGGTGTAAGACAAGGGGGGCTAACATCACCCACCTTATTTAATGCCTATGTGAATGGGTTGATTGAGGAGCTCAACAGCGCCGGCGTGGGTTGTTCGGTGGATGGTTGTTGTGTTAACAACATCAGCTATGCCGACGACATGGTGCTGCTGAGTCCCTCAGTCGACGCTCTTAAGATAATGCTGGGTATATGAGAGAGATATGTAGTGGCCCATGGCCTCAGGTATAATGTTAAGAAGAGTGAGTTCTTAGTTTTTAAATCTGGCAAAAAAACCTACTCAATTCCGCCCATAAGTCTCAATTCCACACCTCTTCAGACAGTTACAAAATTTAAATATCTGGGTCACTGGGTCACAGAATCTCTCAAGGACGATGTCGACCTGGAAAGGGAACGCAGAGCACTCTCGGTTAGGGGTAACATGCTTGCACACAGGTTTGCACGTTGTTCTCGCGAGGTGAAGATTACGCTCTTTAAAACATATAGCCAAAATCTATACACGTGCAACCTGTGGAGCAACTACACCAAAAAAACCCTCAGTGCTCTGCGTGTCCAATACAATAACGCTTTCAGGAGGTTGTTGGGGTTGCCTTGGCGATGCAGTGCATCAGGGATGTTCGCTGCTTGTAGCACCGACGGCTTCATGCCGTGCTGCGCAAGCGCGTGGCGTCCCTGTGGCAGCGTGTGCGGGGCAGCACCAACACTCTCTTAAGGATCGTTGCGGAAAAATCGGACAGTCCTCTTCTCACTCATTGGATGGGCGTGCATGTGAGATCCAATGAGCATTTCATGTTTTACTAACTTATTACCTATTAATGTATGTGTTTACTAACAATAATAATTGTAAAAATAATATAATAATGTCGTGTGGATAATATTAATATTAGTATGTTAATTATGGATACTTGATGTCCGAAATAAATCATTTCATTTCATGTATGGAGTTAGTATTTGCCAAATAAGAAAACATGCAATTTAACTAAATTTAGTCCCTCTACTTTCTTCACCAACTCATAACGATCGAGATAGCCCACCAGTTGGATTACTCACAAGGTTTGATGAAAATATTTTGTTAAAAGTGATTTATAACCAGCGTTTAAGATGGTTAAGAAAGTTATTTTTTTGCAACAGCAAGTAATTTTACTTATCCGTCCCTACACTAAATATGTCAACAAGGCCCACATAAATAGCACAATGAAATAAAGATGAAGCTTTGTTTTAGTTTTACATACCCATAAACTCTTCAAACAAAATATACTTAAAATCGGGCACTGGTTATCCAGTTCACTCGTATTTTTATAGTGGTTTATCTCAAAGTTTATAGGCAGGTAAAACAAATTGCGGCACAACATTTTGAAAACAAAAATATATTTTACTCATTGCCATTGCAACTAAGCTAATGTATATGTAAGATACAAAAAATACCGTAATTTTATTTAACTTGTGAAAAACCTTGGGACAGAATTTATGGGCCGACTAAGTATCTAATTTCAATGTCCACTCATATATCTCAGTCCCAATAGACAAACAATTTTAGTAATATTGGATACGATGTAGATAAAATCAAAAAAAAATGTTTATATTGTATTTACGAACTTCTTCGACTAGGGTTGCCATATAGAAATATTTAACTGACAAGTTGTTAGTGTATGGTGTTTATTTTTTACTTGTATTTTTGGAGTAAAACGAGACAGACACCCTTGGGCAGAAATGGCAATTCGAGGATTCGTTCAGTTAGGCGCATTACTGTACCAATGTGCAGCACTTTGACATGCTTCTTTAATTATTTCAGAAATGGTAAAATATTAAGCTTCATTTGAATAACTTTTTGTTAACACACATTACATGACTTGCTTCCCATTCCGAAATTGCTGAATATAATAATTCATTTTAATAGATATGGTCCAAGATGATATTAGCGTTGAATCAATCTTGCAATAACTTCGTTCAGAAAAGATTAGATCTTAGTTGACTTGATGATTATGGATTTGAAGTATTTAATTGGATGTACATTGTACAATCTTAATTTATTAATTGCATTAACTATTTTCAATAAAAAAATGTAATATTTTATTTTGTTTCCGCGATTATAACTCATTGAAATAAAACAATTTAACGGATTATATCGCGTATATTATCTCATTTTAGTTCCCGACGTTTCGGAAGATGTTCAGCTTTCCATGGTCATGGGTGGACATCCACCGTCCACCCGCGATATAATCCGTTAAATTGTTTTATTTCAAATAAAATGTATGTTTTCCTATTTTGCTTTAACCTGAACTTTTAATTCTTAGGTAAAACCAATTAAGGTGACACTCTAAAATAGAAAATTACATCAGCTTTAAAATAAGGTATATATTGATTAAATCAATAACGTAGTTTTGTAGTTATTATAGACTTAAACTCCGCTGTTAACTGTCGACCAGTTCGTTGGCCTTGAATTACTTTTGCACCACACTTCGACCCCAACTAATTGCAAAAATAGATCAGGGGCCAGTTTCTCAAAACCTTGTAACTTGTATTACAAGTGGTTTTTATTACATATTGTTGGAAAGAGATTTCCACTTGTAATACAAATTACAAGAGTTTATGAAGCGGGCCCATGGTTTAAGTAATTCTCCGCAATTTTTAGGAGAATGGAATGCCTATATTTAGGGGGTTAGTCAATCGCCCCTCGCTTGGAGAACGTTGATTATTTTGGATAAACAACTAAGGTGAAATATTATTTGGTAACGCGTCAGATATGAATGGAGTGTACCTGCGGTCTGGTTCAGAGCAGAAGCGCAGTATAGTTTCCCGAGCCTCTTCGCTGATGGGGATCTCGGGCGGGAAGGTGAGCGACTCCCGCCACGACATCACTTTCCTATACGTCTCCTGCGGCGACTCCGAACAGAACGGCGGGTAGCCGATCAGCATTTCATACCTGCAATAATTCCCGTTAATGTCATACGTATTCCAAGCACACTAGGAAAATCATAACTAACACCTAAAATCATAAATAACAAAAAACATCACAGCTTAAATTTCTGCTATCAATATAGTAGAGATTTCCTTTATTCCCAGGTCTTCACTTTCCCAATTTTTCACATGCCCCATTTTTCACTTCCCCAGATCTTCACTTTCTCAATTTTACACATTTTCAGATCTTCACATTCCCAGATCTTCACATGCTCAGTTCTTTACAGTCCCAATTCTTCTCACTCTCTGTTCTGCACATGCCAAATTCTTCACTGTCCCAGTTCTTCAAGCTCTCTGGTTTTCACATGCCAAGTTTTTCACAGTGTCAATATGTGTCGCAAAGTACAGTCAGAGAAGGACTAATAAAAAAATAATAAAACAGACATTTTAGAATCGTCAATTGTTTATCAGTAAAAAAATAAGTAGTTTTATGGAACAATAAGTAACCAACTGCTAACTCTATGCTGTTTAACTTAAATAAAAAACGTTACCTTCCTATCTAAAACTCAAATTAATTCAATTTTATCATTATTTTTTACCTTTATCATTATTATCAAAATCAAAATAATTTATTTGTGAACAATAGGTAAACACATAACATTTAGCTATGTTTGGTGGTACATGTGCATTTATTATGTCCAGCTATGTCCCACCCTATCTAGGGCATACAAAATAATGATAGTATATTAGAACATTATTATTTTACAAATTCTTTATAGTAGATTGTTTGACAAGGGGCTAAAATAAGCCATTATGACACGAAGTAATTATTTGGACGAGCTCACGAAGTGAGTGAGGACAAATATGTCTGAGTCTCATAATGGCTTTTAGCCACGTGTTAAACAATCTGCTCTTCACTTCGATTGCGAGAAATTAAAAGACTTAACAAGACTTGTATATTTCATGAAAAAATAAAAGTACAGTTTAAGCAATTCTATCAGAAAGTTTGGCCAATCTGATCAGGTTGGTTTGTTTGTTTTTCATTATTTTTAAGGAGTATGTAGCTTAGGGTGTGCCAAAAAAATCGGATATATTTTTTTTCTCACTCACCGCTCAAAATATCGTAGAAAATGTCGAAACAAAAGTCCTGTCCAAAGGAGAGTTCGTAATTATAATTTTAAGAGGTCCTCCATCGAGTCTGAATTTTTCCCATTTAAATAACACGGAAAAAATTAATTTTCTCATTATTTACCGCCGCAACATCTGAAGATTTCATTTTTTTATAAAATAAACTATTGGACCTTTTTTGGCTTCTTCCCTATGCACTATTGTAGCAAATTTGATGGACTAAAAAATTAGACCCAAATTATTTATATTTTTATCGATTGTTAACTTGAACAAAGCTAAAATTTAGAAAAATAGGATTTTGTTGGTCTGTATCTTTTTAAATAATAATAATACGAAAAATTTTTTAGGAACTTTTTTGTAGTGCGTTAGATGGACTACAAAATTGTCATTTAACTTTTTGTTCTATCTTGGATAGTTTAGCTAAAAATTACAAGAAACACAAAATTTCGGGAAAATTGATACTCTAAAGCTTTATAAAAAGTCAGGGATCGATGGTAGAAATTTGGCCCGATGTAATTTTTTGTTCAAAATTGAATGCCAAAAAAGGTCCAATAGTTTATTTTATAAAAAAATGAAATCTTCAGATGTTGCGGCGGTAAATAATGAGAAAATTAATTTTTTCCGTGTTATTTAAATGGGAAAAATTCAGACTCGATGGAGGACCCCTTAAAATTATAATTACGAACTCTCCTTTGGACAGGACTTTTGTTTCGACATTTTCTACGATATTTTGAGCGGTGATGAGAAAAAAAATATCCGATTTTTTTGGCACACCCTAATGTAGCTGGCCGCAAGTTTTTTTTTCAGTGTCATAAATTTGTACGGGATTATATGGCTTTCTTTTAAACCCTAGGGGCTAAATGTACTATTTTAGTCTCGCTTCGCGAAGCTAACATCACGTACTTTTTGAGCAGAAGTGAAAAATACATTATTTATTTCACACTTGTACGCTTATTGAGTCGGTAATTTAATTTATGATCAAAAAATATTTCGGCATTTACATTCTATATGAAAATGATACCGAACTTGCCCTAGCGGATATTAAAAAGGAGTCAGCTTATTTTAGTATAGGTTGGCTGCCATCTTTGAAGCTCCCCTCCCACTTACATCAAAAATCCGTAGGGCTCTACTTCATAAATCTCTCTTTGGACAACACATATCAATCCTTCCAGAGGATAACGTGTATATACACGTTAGTCAAAATCAAAATTATCACATTGATGAGACTGTACTTGTCATTTGTCGGGTATTGAAGAATTGGAAAATTGAGGAACTGGGCAGTTGATAAATTGGGAACGTGAAAAACTGAAAATGTGAAGAATCGGGCATGTGAAGAACTGAGCATGTGAAAAATTGCCATTGTGAAGATCTGAAAATGTGCAAATTTGAGAAAGTGAAGATCTGGGGAAGTGAAAAATGGGGCATGTGAAAAATTGGGAAAGTGAAGACCTGGGAATAAAGGAGAGATTTAAGCTCTGTTTAATTCTAAATAAACATTTTAAATTAGGCACACATATATCCAGATTGCAAAGAAAATCTCCTACATTCGAAGCAGTTCCTAAAAAGTAGCACAGGTGCAGTTCGTTTAGTAACCACCTTCGCTCATTTCATTCGCGCCAGCTTTTGTGACATGACTACAACAAGGCCGTTCGTCCTTACCTGCATTATTTAGTGAACAACTCTCTAACCTACAAGTAACTCCTAACTACTATACACTATTTATCTAAATCTGCCTTTTGTCATAAATAACCTGAGGTAAATGTTGAATAACAGGTTGCGAATTAAATACATGAAATCGCTTCGCTTGCCAGAAAACTGCTGGTTTTGCCACGAAATGAACATTTTGAGGTTAGAAACTTGTTTACTAAATAAGGCAGGTAAAAACAAATGGCCTATAAAAAAGTATAATAAATAATATGCAATGCACAAACACATTTCTGCCTACTGAGTAATGTTTGTTTAATGATTGTTTCCCTATACGAACTTCCTCGTTCTGGGATGATTTCGGAGATAAACACTATCCTATCGTCCTTCTTCATATACAAACCGAATTTCATGTAAATCAGTACAGCGGTTTAATCCGTGGAGCGTTATGTAAAAAGAAATTTTAATGAAAATTCAATCATGATGAATGTGGCAAGTAGGTTCTAAATTCAAAAATCGTTAGACGCAAACGTGTGCGTTCTCGCGTTAAGCGTGTAAAGGTAACAGACCGATAGACAGAGACAGAATGACTTTCGCATTTATAATATTAGTAAGGAAGTATGGATATTTAATTACGTGTACGTACCCCACATAAAAAGCACAGATTGAGTAAGTCAATGCTTCAAAGTTCAATAACTTCGCTTGTAATTTTATATTAATCTTGTACCCAATGATTTTTAACTGTCAGGCATTGTTATAACGATTTAATCCAGAGAATGGGATAATTGATGTTTTGTTGCTAAAATCGATTCAAATCGCCCTGAGTAATGTACGAGTATATACTTAAATTAATTAATGTGTTTGTTTTGAAAAACCCGGCTAAACATGACAATCGCAATGCAGTTATTATTCACAAATAATGACGACAAGGCAATAGTCAATAGAATTGCAAAACAATAAACAATTATAATCGCATTATTTTCGAACGCCTCCGTTTAGTAATCTCATCTCCTAGAGCTAGCGCAATAACATTTATGTTTCTAATCATAGGTAATTATACTAACTATGATTATGACCATGTATGTTTTAAAATAAATGTCGACAGTTATGTTAAGCATATACGCAAGCCCATGTCTTAAATAGACGTAAGTGAATGGTAAGGATTCATCAACGTCTTGTTTACTGCCTGATCGTGTATAATGTTATAATGTATAATCAACGTAATCGCAGAATGCATGCTAGTTTTGCAAAGCACGGGCTCGACATTCAACACGCAGGCACACCAATACATTCGCATTGTTCTTGAGTACAGAATTACATGTACTCCAAAAATATCATTAACTAGTTTTATCTTAGACCATACACACATATTTCTCGGCAGATTAGGGCTCTGAACCTGTAATAAATAAAAATCCTTCACCACATGAGAAACAATGGGGGACGAATTAACTGCAAAGTATAACGTCTCACTGATCGCGAACGAACAATAATACGGCAAACTATAATGTAATGAAATGACTATTGCATATGCATATAATATCAGTATTTTTATAATAATAATTTAAAAAACCTGATAATCTGGTAATTTTTGCCATAAGCTTCGCCGGGCATCTGATATTTGCTACAAAATGGAAAAGAAGAGCAAGATAGCCGTAGTTGGCGGCCTCAAGCTGACGAGAAAATGTTCCACGTTTAGGAATAGGCTTGTTCCTAAACGTGATTTGCAGCGTTAGCCGCCTTCGCACTGCACTGAATGGAAAGCAGTTGCAGCAGTAAGGTAGATCGCGCACTTACATGATGACACCGAGGCTCCACCAGTCCGCCTGCGGGCCGTAGCCGGTCTGCAGGAACACCTCGGGCGCGATGTAGTCCGGCGTGCCCACGGTGGAGTAGGCCAGCGCCCGCCGGTTGCGCTTCCACGACTCCGCACGCCGCTTTGAGTCCATCGCCGACGACGATGTCGAAACTGAAAAAAAGTCTAACGTGACGTACCAACAAATTATTAATGAGTTCAAATGATGTGCCATAACATGATTGAATTAAATGTATTTAAAAAAAATATAATTGAAATAACTGAGCGCAGTGATTTTATGAGTTACATCGAATTTGTTAGTACTTATTTAATTTAATGAACGAGAAGCGCCCACGTTCCATTGACTAAATGAGCAAACCGTGCAAACAGAAAAGGAAAGAAATGTTAATTTTTGTTTAAAATTAGCGGTTAAATTAAGGTGTATACTTACTGAAATCTGATGGCGTGGCGCGCGAGAGGTCCCGGTAGAAGTCGGTACGGTGGCTCTTTTTGAGGCCGGTGCAAAGCCCGAAGTCGCTGAGCTTAATGTGGCCGCGCGCGTCCAACAGTAGATTGTCCGGCTTTATGTCTCTGCACACAAATGCAAATGCCGTCAACACTAAGGAATTAATAGCTCTCTTTTAATGCGAGTTTCATCGTCTATCGGGATCGACATCTTTTTTCTAGCTCTACTTTCAATAACTTGGACCAGAATAATTGCAAGCATGGACCAATACTTAAAAGCAATAAGAGAGCTGGAAGATGTGATGCAGGCAGCAAATGGCATGCTCGAGCCTATCAATCAGAAATCACTAGTTTTTAGTTACCTGTGTATGAAACCAAGTTTATGTATACTGTCGATCGCCAAAGCCGTTTCAGCTACATAAAACTGGGCACATTCTTCGCTAAGGGTGTCTTTCTTCATGAGAAGGGTCATCATATCGCCTCCAGGCAAAAATTCCATGATGAGATATAAATTCATGGGATCTTGAAAACTATAGTACATCTTCACCACCCACTGATGGTCCGCTTCTACTAGAATGTCGCGCTCGGCTCGCACGTGGGCCACCTGAGGAAAAAAGAATAAGTTTTCGCGTACAGCAGCAGAGTGTGCGTGTTCTAGCTTGCTCCATTAGGCCCTTGCGTTACTAAAAAAATCGAGATGACCTAATATACTTTCAAGAACTCGCAATGTGGATAGTGTTACTTGTACTGATAGAATATTTGCAGCCACGAAGCTCTTCTTATATGTACGAGCCTGATAAAATAACATCAAATACTTGCAAAATCTTACTTGTTCTTTTTCCAGCATATCTGCTTTTCGGAGTATTTTCATAGCGTACACGTGACCGGTGTCTTTCTTTTGAACGAGTCGGACCTCGCCGAACGCGCCTCGACCAATCACCTGCAAATACACCGAAGAATTGAGAGATGATCACCTGACAAAATACAAATCAAAATCGGCCACAAACGAATGCCTCTTACCTTTAGCGGTTCGAAATCTTCTACACCAAGCCTCGATCGTTTGAGCCTCAAAAACTCCGTTTCTTTTTGAGCATGTTGCTGTCTCTTCTCTTGTTTTTGGCTCTCTGTCAAGTTTTCATCTTTGAGTGATTCTTCCAGTTTTTCCAGCCTGGAAGTATATCAAAATTTTATTAAACACAAATCACTATATTCTAATACAAACCTACGATGTATGCTCGCGTACCTCTGTTTCCTCTCATAATGTTGAGTGATGAGGTTTGTATAGAAATTTTCTAAGGTGACCTTGGCCTTCGTAGCCTTATCAAGCGTGTGCCCGCTGAAGCGAATGTTGTCCGTGGCTGTCATCTCCAGCACCCCTGTAACAGAAAACATGATACTTCAGCTAATAGTAACTAGCTTTGATATCCATTTTTTTTTAATTCTTCATTTATTAATTATTCAATAGATTGAAATAAACCACCCGTGACCATGGAAAGCTGAAAAGCTTCCGAAACGTCGGGAACTAAAATGAGATAATATAGGCGATATAATCCGTTAAATTGTTTTATTTCAATGAGTAATCATCGCGGAAACTGAAGAAAATATTATATTCAATAGATGTTTACAGTCAGTGAGCACACAAAATGTAAATAATAGTACATTACTGCAGAGGCTGCGAAATAGAGGATTGCCGGCCGAGTAGTTATAGAGGGCAGAGTGTTAACGAAGCCATCTAGAGATACGAGGCCGACAATCCCTGTTCGCGCCGAGGCTTGTATAGTGTTGTTTTCTCAGACATGCAATGAAAGAAAAACCAATATTTTTTATAAAATATTTTATTTTTTCCACTAAAACGTTATTTTAATATACATAGTATATCGTTCTCTTCGGCGCGGCGTCGCGGTGGCGCTCGGAGAGAATTGAAACAAAAGACGATCGCTTTGCGGGCCATGGCCCGCATTTCGTATGAAATTATCATTATGTGCCGCTAGTTACGCCGCACCCGAAATGTGAGACTTCGGGGTCTAATACAAGGAACACAACGTCAATATTTCATTGTATGTTTGAGAAATAGTACATTACTGCAGACACCGGGAAAGAAGGGCTTGCCGGATGAGTAGGTATAGACGGCCGACCGTAGGAAGGCCGGATAGTGATACGAAGCCGGCAAGCACTTTTCACGGTCAGATGCATGTATAGTGCTTTTCTCAAACATATGCAATGAAATAAAAAAATATACCACTCAAAAAACTACACGACAAAAGTTTTTTCAAGTTTCGCTTCAATCCCTCCATAATGATTTTTTTACGGAATTCGTCTGTATTTCGCGTGTGTAGTGTTCGAGTAGACTCTATTAGGGCCGTTATACACAACCTCATAAAAATAATCTTAATTTCTATACCAAATAAAATAAATGCAGAGTAGTTTAAATATTGTCTATGGTATCTGGTTGCGAACGTATAGACAATATTTTAAATTTATTCATCAACATATGAACCATACAGATTTGTGTTCTTAATGTCAGTTCGTGTGTAATAGGCATTAACGCAGATATTTTTGATCCGATAACCATTCAGTCACAAGAAAAAAAAACAGCTGTTGAGTCTGTTCATGAACACAGGCGATGTTTACATTAAAATTAAAAAACTTACTTCCCGCCTATGCCTTCAATTTTGTATGAAATTCCTTTACAGTTCTCTCAAGTTGTTCCGACCGAAACGTGATACTTTGAAGCCTGTTTTACCGCACGTAATGACGACATTTCATTGCATGTTTGAGAAAAGTTAATTACTGTAATGTATTAAGATCACTATAACAATTTTACCGTGATTTTATAACGTTTATTCCGTCGTGACCAGTCACAATTATAAACTTTTCTAGTCGGCCAATCACTGTGATTTTTTATCGTGTCGTTATTATTACCCGCCACTAGTTATAACACAAATGTATACTGCCAATATGAGACTAACACTTTTTTTATAATTGCCAAATAAATAAAGCAAAGGAATTGACTTTGTACCGCCTACAGATCACCATTTGTTAATAATCTCAATTTTTTTCAAAAAATTGTGATGCTGATATTCCAATAATAATGTTAATGTGTTCAGAGAGCCCAAATCTATCCGTGACATTTCAATTGTAGTCACTTTCAAAAAATAAGATGTCGTCCATTATACCCATACTTTTGTTTTGTACATACTATCTGCAATAACTTTCCATTTGTAAGATATAAATAAATATTAAATAAATAAATAAATATTAAGGGACAATTTTACACAAATCGAACTAATCCTTATGGTTTCAGACTTGTGTATGTGTGAAAGCCAGAGGGCTCCGAGATACGAAAGTTGAAGTATGCACTTCCGTTGTACTCGAAACTATGAAAAATCTAACCACTGCGTTGAATGGTCCATGGGGTACATTAAAATCTCCCATAAGAGTATTATTTTCCCGCGATATTAATACGTTACGTGGACACTGAATCTAGAAATAGTTTATTTTTATGTCGTTTTATTTTTTAGACATATATTTTTAAAACTTCGATATGACTGTGGCATGCATAACAATTTGCTTGACTGTGTATAAACGCTTACTTTGGTTTATATGGATAAGTAAGAAAACTAAAAAGTCACAAAATTGACAGCTAACTATTCATTTTTTCCTGCAAATCTGTCAAAATATAATTGTATTTTATTTGCCAACAGATACAACACAGTATAAAATAACACTGATATAACCTTCGTTTAAAGTCGAACAAAGTATACAACTGTCATGTAGGGATTTTAATAAAAATAAACCAACATCAAACTATTTCTACATTCTGAGTCCACATAATACATACTTAGTGATGTGCCATTCCCGGGAATATGCCCCATATGGGGAATATAGGGCAATTTAATATTTGTATATTGTAGAACATGTTTTATGGTTTCTCCCACAAAAGCATATTTAAAACCTAACCAAGCACAGTAAATAGTCACCTGTAAATGTAAATTCCCCATGCTCCCGGGAATATTTCCAATGTTTCCGGGAGTATTCCCAATGTTCCCCGGGAATATTCCCCATGTTTCTGGGGAATTTTCAATTGGTCTCGAGAATAAAAATAAAAGGTTATATAAAATTTATGTTAATAAATCATAGGAAATTTAGTTTAAATTAAGAATAGGAATCGGATTAATTATTCGAGTAATGGGATTATTCTAACTAACGTTATATTCAACAATAATGTTATTTGCAAAAAAAATGTAATACAATCAATCGATTACATTTTGGACCTACTGGAACCTACTGGAACTCAGGATAGGATGATCATTGGTGAATGATAGTAGTGATGGTGGTAGTGGTAGTGAAGGTGGATGGTGGTGGTGATGATAATGGTGGTGATGGTGATGATGGCGGAAATAGTGTTGGTAATGATGGTGGTGATGGTGTTGAGGTGATGGTGGTGGTCATGGTGGTGGATGATGGTAGTGGTGGTGGTGGATGATAGTGGTGATGGTGAAGACGGTGGTGGTAATGGTGAAGATGGTGGTGGTGATGGTGATGATGGTGATGGACCATCACTACCACCATCACCTCACCACCATCCACTACCATCACCTTCATCAAAATGATCTAACACCATCAACCATCATCACCATCATCACAGTCATCACCATCATCACCATCCACCACAATCATCACCATCATTACCATCATCACCATCACCACCATCACCTACATCATCACCATCCACTACCATCCACTACCATCCACCATTATCACAATCACCATCACCATCAGCACCTACCGTTGGGTATCACTGTTCCTCGCATAATACCGGTTAAACACAGCCGCCGCGGGCGACTAATTCAACCTACACCTAATACATAAGTTACATTTGCCCTGGAACAATAAACCCGTCCATACCCTGACTACATTCTTATTCATGAAATTTAATTCAAATAAAAAAATCGTGAATTAAAGTTGACTAAGAATAACGAACTTTATAGTTATCGTTATTCAACTTGCTCTTTTTACGAATTATTCACGACGAAATTATTTTAATAATGTTGACGGGAATAAAATCAAAGTGATTATATTCTTACGTATTACGATTTTTATTCTTGCTGCATACAAGACAAAAAAAAACAAAAAATCCGACTGCGTAAAAAACTAAAAAGAAAAAAACAAGTCCAGTGCCCCAGAAATTTGTTAAGTTATACATGATCGATACTCACAATATAACGAATAATAAATTCTTATATAACATAGCTATTTTGAACAGTCGGGACCCATAAGAAATCTAGATCGACGCAAATCTTCCCAACAATGGGTCCCGACTGTTTAAAATCGCTATGTTCCACGGTAACTGGTAAGTCCAAATTAAAAATGATAAATGAAGACTAATAGTGATTTTTAAATCACTATTCATTGATACCCCACTCGATATAGTACATCGATTTTATTTTTTTTCTTTTTCACAATATGGCGTCTCATTATCGATATATTTAAGAAATCTAGATCGACGCAAATCTTCCCAACAATGGGTCCCGACTGTTTAAAATCGCTATGTTCCACGGTAACTGGTAAGTCCAAATTAAAAATGATGAATGAAAACTGATAGTGATTTTTAAATCACTATTCATTGATACCCCACTCGATACAGTACATCGATTTTAATTTTTTTCTTTTTCACAATATGGCGTCTCATTATCGCCATTTTGAGTTTTAATCATTTTCATGTCTTCAGTGACATTCGGACAGGTAATAAAAATCGATTGACGTAAGAATCATCAAAATCGGTCCACGCGTTTGGTCTCTAGAGTGCCAGATAGGAACAAACATACATACATACATAAACTGATAAACACATTACCACTCCTTTGCGTCGCGCAGTCGGGTAAAAGGGAAACCAAACGTGTGGATTGGGGAAAAAGACTCAAACACATAACGCTCAAACACTCAATGTACTTACGTCGCAAAATACTTTTTAATTTTTTTTTTTTTGACATTAATATCATTAAAATAATAAAACAACACAAATTGTGTTATTTTATTATTTTTATGATATTTTAAATGTATTTCTCATTAAAATATGCAATGTAATATTCGGTAAGGTTTGTTTTATTCAATATGCCTCTCTGACACAGATAATTTTTCTCATCAGTTGAATATTAATGAAAAAATATAAGGAACTGTTAGACAGAATAATTAATAGCGGTTTTTTTTTAGATTTTAAACATGTTATTTCTACCCAATATGAACTTATTTCATATTTTAATTACTTTGTTATACTATTTGTAATGTTCCTCAGTTTGGGGAATATTCCCTCGGCACATCACTATACATACTACCGAGAAAAAATACTAAATGCATACTTGGAACTTAATGTACCCAATTAAGAGTCAAAGTGAATAAGAGCATGTTACTGAATAAATGTAAAACCAAAGCGGGTGTTAATCTCTCCCGTATAGCGCGCATATTACTCTGAAGGCACGTCACCGCTGCCATCGCACGGCGCGCCGTCAGAGAAGCGACGCTACACCTCGCAGCAGTCGCGGCGGCCGGGCGCTGACGTGGCGTCCGTCCGTGACCTTGCTGCATCGTTAGCATTGCTGCTAATATATCAAACTAATATCGAACCACGGTAATTGTATTAACTTATGTACAATTAGTATTTACTAACAAACCTTCACATAACTCCTTTAGTCGAATGTAGCATTCATAATTAAAATACTTAAATAGTAGTCAATCGAAATGGATGACTACTGGGTCTGGCTCAGTCTCCTTGCCAGTAATCTGATTCAGTGGGGGGAGGGCAAACCCACAAACAGGGCCATCCGCCGCAAGGCACAAGGACTGCGGAGATATGCTCCATCCTGTCGATGGCTGCTGTGGTCTCATGGTTCGGATCATAGAGCACACTTCTAGGACGCTCTCAATTTGTTTCTAGGAGGGTTTCACCAGACAGAGTTACGCTGCCTGCGTTGCATTGGCCGAGTGACCGCCCCACCCGACCAGACGGGATTTTTAGTCTCTATGGGTGGACCGCAGGGATCAATATTGGGACTTTTTCTGTTCCTTATCTACATAAATGACGTGCCACACCTCGTAAAAACCCACTATGATACAGTTTTGTTTGCGGATGATACTTTACTTATTTTCAAAGTAGAACGATTGCAACAATCCTACAATGACGTAAACAATGCAATGCTATACAGGGTGTCCCAAGAAGTAGTGATATACTGAAGCTGGGAGGTAGAGGACCTAGAGGGCTATCTAAATCATCCCCATGTATGATCCGCGATTTTTCGCATTTTCGGAGTTATGACTTTTCTTTTAATTTATCACCTATCGCCGAGTACGATGAGATTTTTATTTATGGTGACGTGAATTATTGCGGTAGATGCTTGATTTTTTTTGTGTGCTAAGCTGATAGATAGGCCAATTCAGTATGGTAACATTTACTATCGTTAGATCTTTGAATGGAATAAAAATTAAATGCCAAGAATGATAAAATTACCCAATATGTTAACAACTTCAAGGGGCTTTAAAGAGATAAAATCACAAAAAAAAATTACCGTTTAGAAAGTTTAGAAACTACGAGAATGAAACAGCTTTGGTCTGTATACTTACATAAGCATCTTAGCGCCCCTTATTTCTGCAAGATTATGTTTACTGCTGCACGCTAGGTATTCACATATGGAAACATTGTCGATCTTAGGAAGATTTCGAGAATCCGCTTTAACAAAATCGTCGCCTTGCATCATGCTTAAATCAGAAATCTAATTTTATTGCCTATGAAGATGGACCGTACAGGTATTTCGGCGGCATTTATCTACTTGAATTTGACAGTGACATCCGAGGACAATAGGACATTGGCAATGGGTATTTATTTTTTCTAAAGAGGCAACGACTGTACTTTTATGACACCAAACCACGGATTCTTGCACTATAAGCTATTTAATTTTAAAATTCTATAAATAATGTATAACGCATTTATATCGCAAATCCTTAAAATTAGTATCTTAAATTAGTCTATTTTACTAAATAAAAATGTTTAAAAAAACATTGTTTTTTTTTTATCAATGCCAATTAGTATGTTTTAGTTATTTCCATAATGTTATGTCATATGGTATCTTACTGTGAGGTAATGCTTCCGATATTAATATGTTTGTTCTGCAGACACGGGCTATTCGTGCGATATATAAAATGAACCATACAGACTCGCTAAGAGATAAGTTTAGGGATATTAATATAATGACAACACAAGACTAAATGAATGATAAAGACTCGTGGGATTAATTAAAATGAAAGCAATCATGACATGCGTACCTATAATTATTATAACGAGTACCTGTTAAGGATTTTTTTAAATTATTATTATTTACATATTGATTTTTGGGATTTTATTCTAGAAACATTGTAGACGAATACAAATTCTTTTGTATTTTCCTGACGATCCATTTAGGATTTTTTATTTTATTTTTTTACTTACTATTGTATTTTTTTTATTTTGTCCAATTTTTATCAATAAATTGCCCTAAAATCCTCATGTAAAAAACGATTCCAAAGTGCTTGTAGGTAGGCCTACTTCAATAAAAAAAATGTTGTCTTTGAAGGGATTAATTAATTTAGGTAAAGCGAATAAATTCTGATGAATATTATTTCAACCGTATTCAAAGAGGACTCCTGGCATAATTAAAAAAATTGCCTATGTGGACTACTTCTACCCACGTTGTTCTAATGAAATATCAAAATATTTTGTTTCTTGTTGAGATCAAATGCTTATATAAGAACAATAGCAATAAGAGCACTTTAATAATAACAGAAGACACAGAATAGCTTAGGAGTCATTGAGGAGGAAGGATTGAGAGTAAATTCCGCACACACATATTTATATAATAGTAAGCTTCGTAATTTGCGAATTTAATACTTATTAGCGTAATTCGGTTCGTCTCTTCCTCTCTTCCTATAGTTTGGTCTTGGCATGTCTCGTCGGTAGAAAAGAGACTATATAAACTTATAGAATAAGTTCGTTCGCGGAGGAGAAAAAATCCAATTACGTCCTGTTTGCTTCGACGTAGTCTGGTCAAAAGTATCCTATAACCATTGCATGGCCATCTCTGTATAGTCACTCTTGTAAAAAAATAGTTGAATTGCGTCCTGCCGTTATGCGTGATAAAACCGCAAAGGCAATAACTTATAAACAAGCATACAAAAAGCTAAAAAAAAATTTCATTGCCAAATGGTCTCATTTTGACAAATGTATATAATAGTAATGGATTATGTTTTTAACCCGCTCTTCACGCGTCACAGCTGACCCAAATGAGCGTACTATTGTCATAGCAGCAACAGCACATGATTGAAAAGACTTGTTCAAACTTAAGTATTGAAAATCACATCTAAGTGCGAGCTCATTTGTCACAAGGAATGTGGTGTACACTAAAAGACTGACTTCACATTATGTAAGATTCCTTTTTTTTGCTTATAGTTTAGTGCGCAGGATTTGTACCGTCGGTTATTTTTATCGCCATCGTCATTGTCGTACGTAATGTTCATCTTAGATGTTGTGTCGCTAGCGTCATATTCTTAGAACTACGTTGTCATTTTTGCGTGATACATATTTGTCTCCGAGGAGACGGTGGAGATGTGTACTCATACACGAGAAATTCGAAGCTATGTACGAGATTATGTATTTTTATATATATTTTATCAAACACAATCCAAAAACATCAAGACAAGGATATAGCGAAAGATTTCTACGTTTCTGAGTAATATCCGAATACACTCACGAGCTATGAAAACAGATACACTTCGTATGTAGAAAAGTCACACAGTAGTGGTGTAGCCATTTTCTGTACGTATAAATTTAATTAGAATAAGTAAGTTTTTGGCTTACAAGTCACAGAAACTTGAGATAAAGTGCAGCGTAATCAGCTTCAACAGTTTAATAAAAGCGTCGGTACCGCAGCAACACTTGTGTACTCGTAGTGTACGAGTGTTAGCATTAGCGGTCATCCAATACATGGACGATAAATATCATAAGTCCAAATGGCAAGCGTGCGTGTAAACATACTGAACCGTGATGTATCTGTGCTATAACCTCGCGCTTTGTTAGCGGAGGAGAGGCTGTCTGCGCCCGCGGACTGCGGACCGGCGGTGATATGTGATTCGATATCAAGCAGCAACTACGAACTTATCCTCACAACCAAAAACTTTCAATACTAGCTTATGCCCGCGACTTCGTCGGAGACTGGCAGGTAATTTATCTTTATCATCAATGTTCGATTGATGATTTCCTTCTATGAAGGAGATCGATTTTCATTGGTTTTGAATCAGAAAAAATATGTAAATGGACATCTATAATTTTAAAAAGTATTTATTATATCTTAACGCTAAGGGATATTTAAATAAATATGAATAGATAGTACACATTGCAATTTTTTACACAAGACCGACCACGTCAGACCTCGTACGATAAAGGGTTCCGTACCCGATGGTGTGGTGCGTAATGAATAGGTATCTCCACGGCACATGCGTTTTTGGTTAGGTACTTTAAAACTTCTACGTTTCCCATGCTAATTATAAATCCAATTTATTCCATATACCCCAACCACCTTCAGGTTTGAGTTTAAACATGTAATAGGAATACACGTCTGTTATGGTTTAAAAGATACTATGATTCAAATGATTACGCAAAATACGCCTAATCTCATCAATTTTTATTTTATTATATTTGTTAAATTTGATGTCACAGCGCCCACAGTAATTGTCCGATTTCACGTTTCGAATTAAGATGACACTTTATTACGTTTTTTTGTAAACTCGGGAACTTTTATTGCTAACCTTTAACGATTACTTTAATGAAGTTATACACGGGCGATGCAAAATTACAGTGCGCATCTTGATAAAATAACAGTAAATCAAAATTAAGGTAACACGAATGAGTTAGCTTGTTACACTAATGAAATCCCTTGATTACGACTGAGGCGCAGTCGACACTAATGACTGGCTTCTTGAATTTTTATTGAAATAAACTTTTTAACAAAAAAATTAAACCGACTCCAAAAAAAACTAAAAAGTAAAAAATAACTTATTTTGGCGTCGGTGCCATATAAATAATGTGTAAAATATTGAAAATTGTCGATTTTAGTAAGTTGTGACACGATGGAACCGACTCCAAAATAACATTAATTGTATATACTGTATAGATTGAGTGTACAAACGGTTACTTGTAAGTAATTTGAAGAAACTGAATTATGGCGTTATTTTTTACTTTTTAGTTTTTTTTTGAGTCGGTTTTATTTTTATGTTAAAAAGTTTATTTATTTTACACTTTTTAGTTAATCGTTACTTAAAAGTGTATCTCGTGACGATTCGAACAAGCCCAAACACGGCTAGGATACATTATTTTATTACATAGATCTGGTGCCTACCTTCCGGCTCCATCATCAAATCAATTCGATGGTACCATTCTCATCAGGAACATTTAAATTTGTGACTGAAGTTGCTTAGCTAAATTAATCAAGATATTTTGTCGCCACCCGTAAATCGTTTATGATTGAGGAGTTCCGATGGCATTCTTTGGTCTTCTGCATCAATTCCACTTCACCAATTTACACTTTCTGAATGCAAATGCTTATTATGTTTCTTATAATACCAAAATCGCTATATGTATGCCTACAATATTTGAGGAGTTCCTTCAATTCCTCATGGATTCCATCATCAGATCTTCACCAAAATTAAATGGGACCAACTTTAACCGACTTCCAAAACAAGAGGAGGTTCTCAATTCGACGGAATGTTTTTTTTATGGATGTTCACCGATTACTCAGACTATTTGACCGATTTCAAATTTATTTTTTTGGTTTTATAGAAGGTACTTTCTAGTTGGTCCCATTTAATTTTGGTGAAGATTTGATGGTGGAATCCATGAGGAATTGAAGGAACTCCTCAAATATTGTAGGCATACATATAGCGATTTTGGTATTATAAGAAACATAATAAGCATTTGCATTCAGAAAGTGTAAATTGGTGAAGTGGAACTGATGCAGAAGACCACAGAATGCCATCGGAACTCCTCAATGATAAATGATTTACGGGTGGCGACAAAATATCTTGATTAATTTAGCTAAGCAACTTCATAGTCACAAATTTAAATGTTCCTGATGAGAATGGTACCATCGAATTGATTTGATGATGGAGCCGGAAGGTAGGCACCAGATCTATGTAATAAAATAATGTATCCTAGCCGTGTTCGGGCTTGTTCGAATCGTCACGAGATACACTTTTAAGTAACGATTAACTAAAAAGTGTAAAATAAATAAACTTTTAAACAAAAAAATAAAACCGACTCCAAAAAAACTAAAAAGCGAAAAATAACGCCATAATTCAGTTTCTTCAAATTACTTACAAGTAACCGTTTGTATACTCAATCTATACAGTATATACAATTAATGTTATTTTGGAGTCGGTGCCATCGTGTCACAACTTACTAAAATCGTCAATTTTCAATATGTTACACATTCTTTATATGGCACCGACGCCAAAATAAGATTAATTGTATATATTGTATAGATTGAGTATACAAACGGTTACTTGTAAGTAATTTGAAGAAACTGAATTATGGCGTTATTTTTCACTTTTTAGTTTTTTTGGAGTCGGTTTTGGAGGAGGATCTCAGTTCAACGGAATGCTTTTTTTTTGTTAAAAAGTTATTTTTTACTCAAAACTAGTATGTAACTATTATGTTCAAAAATAAACAGCGATATCATATAACATAAAGAATACCTACAAAATAATAAGACGTCATGTCATGAATGAAATGTTAGTAAATTCCATTAAATCATTTTTTTATGTATTGTAGTGGTTTCCTCTTCCCTTCCGGTTTAATGTTAGTCATAGACGATTTATTGCCCATATTTTTCTTATATTTCTGGTTTATTGATTTATCTCTAAGCGTCTTTTAATATTTTTTTTTATTTTCGCCATTTTTTAGCAATTGTGTGTTTACAATTTCTTAATCATTTGATAAATAAATAAATATAACGGGACAATTTTTACACAAAAACTAGTCCTATGGTAAGCTCAATAACGATTGTGTTATTGGTTATGGGTAATAGACGACGATATATTTCATAGATATATTTACTTATATACATAGAAGAAAACATCCAAGACTCAGGAACAAATATTTGCCGTTACCAGAATTTGAACTCAGGGCCTTCAGCTTCGCAGGCAACGTTACTCCCGCTGAGCTAAACCTGTCGTCATCTATACACCGTGGGCTAGTAACCCGACTAAGTTTAACAATAGATTCTAATGACTATTTGAAGTAAAAATAGTTATATGATGTATAGTCCAATAACGACTAGTTTTTAAGATATACATTATTTTAAAAAAATACACTTAATAAAATCTTCAGTCTAACACACCCTAAGGATGTGACGTAGGGTATAATCCACTAAATGTTTTTAACACGACGGAGTACTAATTGCATGCTATTTGGCCAATTGGAATTAGTTAAGTTTGGTACACTATTACAAAAAGGTTTCATTATCAAGGCTATTTTTATCGTATAATGAAGATGTCTGTTAAAGCTGAGTGGCAGTGCAGTACTCGTAGCTGTACAATTTAATTATAATATCCTTATCTTTATCATTATCACAAATAGTACTCCTCACTTATCGTTATGACTAGACTACGAGTAGTATTGTTTCTGTTCTTTTTGCGAGTCGCGAGTGTAAAAACTATTTACTTATACTACTCCTAATAACTGGCCGATAGTTTAAAGTTGATGTCACTGAAATGTCAACGTTCAAAATGATTACTGATTGTCACATATGATCGAATCGCCGTCCAAATAAAGTGTAATAAATAAATAAAGCCATGCCGCATTATACTGCGGCTCACTTATTAAAAGTTTTTTTAAATATAATATTGTATAATATTTTGCTAACTTAATCAAAATTGTAATTAATTTTGAATTTACATAATATCAGATGAATATAATAATTGTAGGTAATATATCATAATAATTTTCTAATTGTATTTTTTATCTCAAATTGTATTTTAATATTAACTTATAGAATAGATTAATGAATTGACGTGTAAAATGTTAACATTTTATTAATAAATGAGTATGAGTATGAGTATCCATTTTATTTACGGATTTTGTAACGGCAATTCGTACGAAGCAGTTGCTGAATACCGAAGAAGATTTCCCACTTGTCGCGTAGCGCACCATTCTACTTTCGTGGACACACATAGACGGTTTCGTGAAGATGGTCTTGCACGAACTCGCAGGGAAAGGGTCCAGCATGACGGTTGCCCGGCCCACTTCGGCAATGAAGTTAAGGGATGGCTACACCAAAATTTCCCCGCCAAGTGGATAGTTCGTGGAAGCAATGTTCTCGCATGACCTACCAGGTCACCAGACCTAACTCTCAGAGATTTTTTTTATGGGGGACATTGAAAGATAAGGTATATTCAAGACCAGTACACTCGAGAGAAGAACTAATGCTAAGGATTTCGGCAGCCTCTGATGAAATTAAAAACAGTTTTGTCAACTTAAATAATGAAATCTGTTTACGAACATATCTTTGTAGTCAAAATAATGGTTCACATTTCGAAAACCTTATGCACTAATAAAGGTCCGTAATTGTATTGCATTGTTTTTACCACTTGAATACAAGTAGTGCTGTACTGTATTCTCTTGACATTCGTTGTCATGAACTAGTTAAAATTCACATGTCACATGAGCCGCACTTCACTCGCCGTGCATCGTATGACGTCGGAGTGATCCGTGAAGTGTCATGTTCGCTTACTCTGTTTCTCTACTAGGAACTGGTTTTGATTACTCACTCTTTTAACTAAAGATTTGTTTAGCTAAAGATTTGTTCACAAGGTAATGCTAAAGTTAATTGATTTACTTTGTTCTAAAAAATATTTTTATTTAAGTGCAGAATTGACCCTATGTTGATATAACATTTTTTAATCGTAATACCATCCGAAATACGTGGTTAAAGTTTCTCGGGTTAGTCAGGCCCTCGGTGTATATATAAAACTCTTGCGTTACTGACCTATTGACATACAACGCACAGCCAAAACCGCTAAATATATAAGCATGAAATTTGGAATACATATTCTTTATAGTACGTGGACGTGTACTAAGAAAGGATTTTTCGAAATTCAACCCTTAATGGGTCGAAATAGGGGTTGAACCGTTGTATGGAAATCGTTCATTTGGAAAGTTATAGACTTGAATCTTTTTATAAGGGTTTCTTACTAAAAAACGAAACAAATGATTTAGCGTTGCTATAAAAATTCATCCTCAGAGGGGGATAAAAAAGAGTTGAAAGTTTATATGGGAAATATGTCGTTTTTAAAGTTAGACCCTTAAAACTTCAGTCACAACCTCTTCATAAACAGTGAAAAACTTTGCCAAAAGCATTTTTGAAAATTCATCCCGTATCGGGGTTAGATTGGGGTTGGAAGTTTGTATGAAAAACTTGTAATTATTTGAATAACTGTAATAATATTTCAAGTACAGACTCATCATTTGAAACTAAAATAACTCATTTCTGCATTTTTAGAACTTTAACTCCTAACAGTGTTAAATACGGGTTGAAAATGTGTATGAAAAATCTGTAATTTTTTAAGTAACTGTTATAATATTTCGCGTATAGACTCTTAATTTGAAACAAAGAAATCTATTTCAATATTTCGTCCCCTAACGGAGTTAACTTACATTGGGGTTGAAAGTTGGTATTTAAAACCTTTAATTATTTGAGTTACTGTTATAATATTTTGCCCACAGACCCTTCATTTAAAAATAATAAAACTATTTTTAGCATTTTCGGAAATTCATCTCCTAACTGGGTTAAATTGGGGTTAAAAGTATGTGTCATTAATTGAGTAACTGTTATAATATTTCGCGTATCGAGTCTTCATTAAAAAAAAAAGAAAACTAATTTTAGTAGTTCTGGAAATTCATGATCATTGAATTGGAGTTGAAAATTGGTATGGAAAACCTGTAATTATTTGAGTAACTATTATACTATTTCGCGTATAGACTCTTCATTTAAAACTAGGAAAACAAATTTCAGCATCTTTGGAAATTCATCTCCTAACGGAGTTATTGGGGTTGAAAGTTCGTATGGAAAGCCTGTAATCAATTGAGTAACTTTTATAATATTTCACGTGTTGACTCTATATTTAAAACGAAGAAAACTAATTTCAGCATTTTTGGAAATTCATCCCCCAACGGGGTTAAATTGGGGTTGAAAGTTTTTATGGAAAACCTGTAATTAATTGGGTAAATGTTATAACATTTTGCATATAGACTACATTTAAAAGTAAGAAAACTAATTTCAGTATTATTGGAAATTAATCCCTGAAAGGTGTGAAATAAGGGGTAATAGTCTGGGACAAAAGTAAAATGGTATATAAAGGGTATTTTGAAGCGCAGAATAGAACTTTGAATGACATTAGAGAGAACGATGGTATTATGGCTGGAGTCACTACGTTGTTAGCTGGAGACTTCCGTCATACACAAAGATTAATATGCGAGTGCACTTTAAGGGCGATATTTGCGCTGGAGAATTCTCCGACCTTCTCCTTAAAATAGGTAATGGAATTCGCCATGGAATTCTCCATTACCTATTTTAAGGAGAACCCCGAAACTGAGGGAAGGATTACAATTCCATCGGATCTCGCCTTAGTTGTGCGAACCGTTGACGACCTATCTCTCAAATTTACCCAGATGTTCAAAATCTACACAGCAAATCCATGGAGTGGTTGTGTGAGCGAGCGATTCTGACACCTAAGAACGACCAGGCTTCCGTTATTAATAACATTTTATTGAAGTCGTTCAAAGGTTCAGAATACGAATATAAGTCTGTAAACTCTGTAGTGAACAGGGATGACGCCATAAACTATTGCTTAGAGTTTTTAAATGCACTCAACCCCTACCTTCTCACATACTTATCTTAAAAGTGGGTGCTCGAGTAATGTTGATGCGAAATCTCAATCAGCCGAAGATGTATGTAGACACGCACTTAAAAGGATTTTTTGAAATTAGAGCTATACGCGGACGAACTCGCGCGCAAAAGCTAGTTGAATATATACAGGGTTGGGCACATTAAGTGTCCTAGTCGTACATCTTATTTTTTTCTAACGTAATGGACCTTTTTTTACCGTGTATATATGTTTTTAAATAAAGAATTTATTCGTTTTTATGATTTCTAGACTTTATCTTGATTTTTTTCGTTTTTTGTTTTGTTTTCAACAATGGTCGCGAAACGTGAGCTCGTTGTCGATTTTTACAAGAAAAAAATTCGCGCGTGCGAGATATTAAGGAAACTGAAACATTAAATATCAATATAAGGTTCATATCGCGAACCATTAAGCGATTCAAGGAAACAGGTTCTTCACGAATCAGGCCCGAACCTGGACGTAAACCATCTATCTGTTCGCGTCAAAAAAGGAATCAAAAATGTTCGTGAGCGTATTAGGCGTAATCCAGCCCAAAGTGCAAGTAAAGTCGCGAAAGATATGAAAATATCCCGACGATCAATGAGTCGTATATTACGATATGATCTTGGATTGAAGGCCTACAAGAAACAAAAAAATCACGCATTAACGGAAGCCCAGAAAAAAGCTAGAGTGAAAAAATGTAAGGAGATACTAGCATGGCACGAGGGCGATGACATAATTTTTCCGATGAAAAAATGTTTCAATTACAGGATAGCCACAAACAACAGAATGATCGTGTGTATGGCGTATCGTTGAGGGACATACCAGTGGACAAATTAGCTGTACAACGGTTTCAAAGTGCGTCTGCTGTCATGGTGTGTGGTGCGATATCGCCTAGAGGCGAGTTACCACTGCTGTTCATTAACCGAGGAGTCAAAATCAAACAAAAGAGTACTATATTCAGAACGTATTGCAGGGTCATTTGCTGGAAAATGTCCGAAAGTTATATGGAAATGATTATTTTTGTTTCCAGCAAGACAGTGCCCCATCTCACAAAGCCAAACGCACTCAAGACTGGTGTCGAACGAATTTGACAGATTTTACACTCACGAGCAAAATAATTGCATCACTTTGCATTTTTTCATCTGCACCCTATAACTTTGTAAATTGTTACCCAATACTGACAAGTGAGGTACCAAATGAAAGCTGGCAATATAATGCAGTAGAAAATGTATTAACTTTCAAGAAACTTGCAGTCCAAGGACTGAAAAACGTAGGAAAACTGAAAGCTGTCGGAAATGTATGAAAAATTGATCTATGAAAACGGGGAATAAAAGGACAATTTAACAACCATAGAATTTATTATTACTGATTAATAAGCGGTGTTGCCACCCCTAGCTCTTATTACACAATTCAGGCGTTTTGGCATGGATCTTATCAACTTCCTCACGTAATCCTGGGGGATGGCATCCCACTCCTCCAGCAAGGCTTCCTTCAGTTTCGCAACATTGGACGGGGCAGGATTCCGCTTCCGAACCCTTCGTTTTAGGCAGTCCCACATGTGTTCGATGGGATTAAGGTCCGGGCGCATCGCTGGCCAGTTCATCGTGGTGATTTCCACCTCGGCAAGATAGGTGGTGGTGTCTCCTGCGGTATGGCAAGGGGCATTATCCTGCATAAAAATGAACCCCTCATCAAACATACCTTTGTAAGGGACAACGTGCATCTCCAGATCTCGGTAATGTACCTGGCAGCGTTCAGACCACGTCCACGACCTCCAGAAGGCACGAAAACCAGCTCGGTACGGCCGTCGTAAGAAATGCCGCCCCAAAACATAACAGAACCTCCTCCGTAGGCGACTCTCTCGGAAATGCAGCACTCAGCAAATCGTTCTTCTGGTCTCCTGTAGACTCGTACTCTTCTGTCGCTGCCGTTCAGGCACATCCTGCACTCGTTCGAAAAGAGAACCGGGGTCCATTGTCCAGTTCACATGATTTGCGGCAAATTCACGCCGTGTTCTTCGTTGTTGTGGCAGCAACTTGGGCCCAGTGGCAGGTCTTTTCGGTTTCAAGTTGGCTTTCTTGAGTCTTCTCCTGACAGTCCACTCGCTGGCAGTCACTCCTCGGACCTCACGGAGTTGCTGCTGAAGGGAAACGCCTGTCTGGTAACGATCTCGGAGAGCTGACGTAACAATGAAGCGGTCGTCCCGCTCCGATGTGCACCTTCTGCGGCCGGTTCTTGGTCTTGAAGTGAAGGCTCCAGTCTGCTGGAACCTCTGGTAGACTCTACAAACTGTAGATTGCGTTAAATTTAGCTCGGCAGCTACTGAACGTTGGCTACGGCCCTCTTGCAGCAAACGGACGACTGCGGCGACTTCAGCTTCAGTGGTATCCATGTTTCCAGGTTATTCTTCACGGGAAAATATGCGGGCATGTGTACCGGTCAACTTCTGATAAGTGACTGATAACCCCCCACCCCTGTACCCCCGTTAAATAGGCGACAAAGGGAGCTCAACTTGTGCCCTTATTAGGGCGGTAACGCCCACCAACCACGAAAATGCCCACAATGTGAAAAATAATGTGTAAATTTTCATGTTTGTTAGCTTTTTGCAGAGCTTATATTTCAGCTAACAAAACCTCATTATAATATTTTTGTAATAGATCACGTTTACAAAATTATAGGGTGCGGATGAAAAAATGAAAAGTGATGCAATCATTTTGCTCGTGAGTGTTTACCTTGGCAAGAATGGCCCTCATCTTCACCCGACTTGAATCCGTTAGATTTTTCAATATGGGGATTTATGCTGAGTAAGATTGGGAGCACGCAGGGCTTGAATTTCAATCATCATTCAAAAATTTCAAATTCATTCAATCATCGGTTGGAGAAGATATGGGACGATATTCTAGATGAGGTAGTGCGTGCCGCGTGTAATTCCTTCTATGGGAGAATACGTAAGGTAATTAAAGCAAATGGAGACAGATTTGAACTTATGAACTAATTTTATAATTTATTTAAACTAAATACATAAATACTTTTTTAATCTGGAGAGTTGTTTTAATTTTATGGATATTTTAAAGTAGGACACTTAATCTGCCCAACCCTGTAGATAACTTCTTTAAGTCATGGCCGGTCTTAATAACCTTTTCAAATCACAATTTCTTTAGTTCCACCACTTTTTTTGGCCGAAACCGATACTTCGGTCGGCCGCTATAAATAACACAATAGTAACAGATAACTGTTGGGAAAAAACTTGTTTGTAAATGTATTTTGTGTAGTTAATTTAAATAACAATTGGGATAAATAATATGTTGCTGTCAAAAACTTTTTTGTAACAACCTTTTAACGCCGACTATACTTTTCCTTGAACATCCGTCAACTAGTCATCGAGACGATCCTAAACACTTTAACTCGGCAGGATGGCGTTATTTTATTACAGAGTCCCCATGACTACTTTCCGGCTCCATAATCAGACCAGCTCGATGGTACCGTATTGTTGCATTGCCCACTCGAACGTCAGGAAGTGGTTCTAATTTAGTTTCTAGGATTTAACACACTTGAATTTGAAAAAGTGTCAAACGGATTTTTGTATTTCTAAGAAACAAAAAAGATATTTTTAGTGTCGATAAGTTATTCCTTAGCACAGTACCGTACCGACTCCAAGATTACATTGATTGTAAATTGATAAATTGTATAGATTGAGTTAAAAAAAAGCTTAATTGAAAGTAAATTTAAGGAACTAAATTACTTTATTTTTTACTTCTTAGTGTTTTTATTTTCATTAAATAGCTACTAAGGGTCTAAAAACGCTACTTCTCCAAATGGCTTTGAATAACAATAGGTTGTTAAAAAATGTATACATTCCCAATGAAAACTTCCCGAAAGTACATAAGTAATGTCGATTGCACCAAGTTTATATAAATTTGCATTTGATAGGTTTTATGTTAACGAGAAGGTGCAACTTCCTTCGCTGCGGGGAAAAGTCATACATAGCCCTCTTTTTTGCTTCAGCATAGTTGAGTAAAAAGTACCCAAAGCCTCTGTGGATGTCCAGCTACTCTTGTACCAAAAATAACTGAAATCCGTTTAGCTGTTTTACCGTATTGCGGCCGCAACGACAAATACATAAAACATATATATATTTGTATTCAGTCACCTTCAAATAGCTCGTTTCACTTATTTCAATAAAAATATCCCACCAAAAATATTTTTAAGTAAAATGTTGCCAAGACGAGACCATATTATGGCTCGCACTGTCAAAAGGTTATCAGATCTCATGTAGAGCCAAGCGTCTTACTCTACACGCCCTTACTCTACAAGCTCTAACATCACAAACTCTACACCTTACTCAACATATTTGGCTTAGCTTAGCCGTGTTTGAATTTGGTTTGTCTGGCATAATCCAAACTCAAGTTATGAAAGTTCAAAAAACCGACGAAGCGCTTCGAGGAAAAGTAGTGCCCCCTTGCGCTCCGCTTGGCTCTTCTTGGCGGGGGCACTACTATTGCTTTACAACTTTATAATGGTATAAATGTAACTACAAATCAAATGCTTTTACGCGTGTGCCCAAGTTAGTATGGGATCAAAGCTAACCATCTAACGCACCATCATCTAGTGATATACATACGCCGCGTAAGCCACAACTAAGGCGTAAGTTACACCTACGAAACCTGGACCCAGAGATGAACTGAAACTTCCCGTGTTCATAAGAAAAGTGCTGAAAATGTATGGCCCTGTGAAACTACGAACTGGACACAATGATCGCGCACGAGACATTCGTCAGTTTCTGTAAGTCGCAGCAATAAGATGGGCGGGTAACCTTGAAAGAAAGCCGGACGCGAAATCCGCAAACATAATGACAAGGTGGACGCTGCAACAGAACAGACCATAAGGCAGGCCTAAAATCCGTTGGAGAGTCTGCATGGAAGATCTGAGGAATATAGGGAAGTTTACTAGCTGGAAGGAGGTCACCAAACACCGTGACAACTGGAGACTGTAGCATTATAACGATGAGTGTAAATTGTACTTGCTACAAACAAAAGCGCTATTTTAGATTAGTCTTCTACTTTTTTTAAATATCTTTAGTAGCAAGTCACCAGATGAGTGTATGCGGCGCCGTATTGTTCTATCTGTCAAACAAGTTCGCTCGCACGTGCAGCGCGCGGCATTCCATGTGCGAAACATCATCCGAGCGAGGCTGCCTCGCGCTCATGCACCGATTTCCTCGCTAGACGCGGCTCCATTACACATAGATGTTATTAAATAAAATAACTACTTCAATTAATATAAAAATATTTATGGTTGACTGGTAGAGAATGCTTTAAGGCATTAAGTCCGCCATTTGTACCGTGTATTGTAAAATAAAGTTTAAATCAATTAATTAATTAAAGTAGCCTAACAATTTCAATGAAGTAATTGTTATTATTCACCAACTCATTTCTCAGTACACATAAATTATGCTATGATGGAACGATTGGTTACTTTCTCAGTAAGGCCCTCCACATAATGCAATAAATTAAAACAAACAATGTGTGTAAAATGGTGTGAAAAACAATGATATATAGCATACCCGGAGGCTGGGGTGCTGGTGCCGGTGTATCTGGGGCCACCGTAGTGCCCGGGTTGCTTCTCCCCCAAGACACGGCTCTCTCTGTGGAAACAATGTTCAAACTATTTCCAAACTTGTTTCAATGTTACAAGGTCACTGTGCCGGTTAGTGGCCACTTCAATAAAATGTTAATTTAGGCTCATTAAAATGGAGTTACCAAAAGAATCAACACTAACTATTAAAGGGACAACATACATTCTGAATGCGAATTTTTGTAGAATGGAAACAGGGAAATATAATCTAAATATAATGCAATCTTTCAGTTCACAGCCAATTGGCAACAATCAAGTGTATGGTAGAGTAGACATTCCAAAATAATTGTTACCAGAGGCATGCACAGTGTCTTAGGCCAAGGTAGACAGTTTTTCTGTGCCTCCATGGAGCCATGGTCGTTCAGGGCTTCAAGGTAGGCAGTTTCTTTGTGCCTATATGTAGCCATGATCGTTCAGGGTAGACAGTGCCTTTTTGCCTATATGAACCACATTGATTGTTACCTTAATATTTTTTTATATTACCTTACTAAAATGGTTCCAAAACACTTCTAATTTGGTTTTATACCTATGAGAAAATGTATTCTGGCAATTAGAAACAATATCGACATAACATTATTGTTACTGATCTAGTAGAAACGGGCCTGGCCCTGAACTACCGGCACTGTGACTCTATCTAACATATAAAAAGGACATTACATAATCATACCTTGAGAAAAAGAAAAAAATTAAATACATTTAGTTACCAAACTGTACTGGTTGATATTATCTGTAGTTCTATAGCTATTAAATGTGAATCAAATTGCATAATAGTTACAAGTGATAAGGCTTCCTTCCACATTTATAATATGGGCATTTATAGTATGTACAAATTTATATAATATGGGTGGTTCCATGAAATTTGGTTCACATTTGTCAGGACCTAGCCAAATACATGTTGAATTTATTAGAAATATAACAGTGGTCTTAATATACTATATTTATATTATTTTTGTTTATTTTAGTAATTGATTCTTTAATGTTATTCAATATTTTAATTGATGTCAAGGGACTGAGGAATATGAGTAAGGACAGTAATTTACTTTTAAAGTTATTAAAACATTGAAATATTTTTATCAACTATTTTATGTAAAAAAATTATGTTTATTTTGTAACAGGTTTGAAGAAAAATAATTGTAATATTTTGTTTAAATTATAAACCACAGGAGTTGAGTTGCTAATTTTGAAAGTAGAAAATCAACTAGGTACTGACAAATACTATCACAAAGAACATATTTGTCTTTATGATCTTGAAGTATTTACAAATAAGATTTAATATTACTGGATGGGTATACTTGATAGTTAACTAAATTACGCATGAGGTCATAGAGTTACCCGAATTACATGGAACCATCCTTATATATATGATCATCAAATTCCTAACAGTTCATACAGGGCATGCATGTTTGGATGACTGATATGTCAGTAATGTACTTACAAACTTGACAAAACAGAAATATGGATAATTAATATTACATACTACCCAGTATATATATAAATAAATAAATAAATAAAAAAAATATATATATATATATATGTCTATAATGTATGTGTAATATAATATAATATATATGGGTAGTATATATATATATATATAATAAAGTATGATATATAGTACGTAGTATATATAATATTACTAGAGGACTCCATCCACCTTAAATTTATTTATTGCAGATAAGGGTATCTAGCTTATAATGTTAATAGTATGGATATTATATATACTGCCCTATGTGCAGCTCTCTATGATATCACTACTATGAATACTTTATTTCCGCTAACTTAGAGTATCTTTTCAGAGACGTGGTTGAGAATGTCACAACATGTTATTTTAAATTCAAGTGCTTACACACCCAAGACAACTCTTCTTATACCATTGGTATACGCTATATACAATTTATTACCATGATAATAGTTGTAATCACTTTTTCTTATTACAACTGTCAGTGCAATCATGTTATCAGGGAATTATTGAAATTTTAGAATGCATACCACTTTGTTAGAGAATAGTTTAAGCTAAAGGAGATTGATGAATATCAGCAACAATAGTGTATAAATAAAACTTATGTTTTATCACAAGTGTCTGTCTATATATTTATTTTGTAAGAGATGGACATTTGCTTTATTAAAGCTGTCCTGGATGCAGTAGTGTTGATACTTAAAAGGTTTCTGATAAGTAAAATCACACTTGTCACCCTAAAGGAACATCTCAGCTTGCATTACTCACAATGTCTGTCTTACTAATGAGAGTACAAGCAGTGATTCGTAACTAAAACTATCTTGTACGGACTGTTCCACAACTAATTACCAATCTATGTGAACTTCGAATACGTACCTTGGATGGGACTGTAGCACAAAAAATGATGCTTGGGCAGCAATCACTTGAGATCACTAACAAATAAACACTATCTTTCAGGGGATGGCTAAAATCGATAATTTTAAAGACCAAAATAAATCTTCACACGATGTCACTGAATGGATCAGCGTTTGTAACGCGTGTTCCACTAACCGCGCTCAACCGGCGGAACAAGTTAAAGCCTTTGTTAGATGAGTTACAAAAGCAAAATAACGGGATTTTTCTTGAGACCTGACAGAAATTGCACAAAGAAAGATGTCAGAGGAGGCTACGATTTTTTTAAATCGAGCTCGAGTGCGGTGGCAATTACTGTACAATTCAGCCTGTAGCTAATCTGTGGTTTTCGTTCAGAAATTTATCTCGCCGTGGTTGTGGTTTAACCACAGACTAATAAGAGATACTACGCAAAGAGAATATTACCCCTACGTTTGAAGAAGCGGGACTTTCATACTAGCCGATAGAATCAATTTGCATGGCACACTGATACCAACATGTACGTCAAAGAACCGTCAAACAACAGTAGTACCAATCTAACAGACTAAAATAGTGTAGTTGGCTATTGTTATCGATATCGATAAAATGGGCTGGCTTGGAATATAGGCTCATGTCAACAATTTTAGTAATCGAAATTTGGTTTAGGATTGGGTCCACGTTTAAGTCCTATGTTGTACAGTGGATACTTATTTAAATATGCTAATACAAGGATGGACTTAAATGTGAACCAGAAATAAAATAACAAGCTTTGGCATTTACTGTGATTATTTATGAGGTAGTTTAGTAAAACGTCCCACTTTGTCGATTCTAGTTACGGAGTTACGGGCAGTTTAGTGAAATATGGCAAAACCTACCGAAAATCGACTTTCAATGAAACTGATAGAACATACTGTAATAAACCTACGAATTTGATGTCAACCCATAAATGTCAAATTTAAGCACCTTTTTAAGGCCTCAAAGTTTAGTGCCCAGCGTCCCACTTTGTCGAATACCTAACAAAATCGTCGATATCATATTTGTGCCTGTTTTAGCGAAAAAATTCTACTTTGTCGATATGAAGTTATGAGTAGTTTGTAATATGACAAAGCTGAAGCTATCTTTTGGTGAAAAAATTATGTCTCTAAGTGCTATAGTTATTTTTTTTTTAATTCTTCAAACTTGCAAAAGTGTATAAGCGACAGTTGAGAAAACGTTAGTTAAAGTTTAGGACGGCAAAAAACACACTTGTACTTTGAAGTTATAGAGTGGTTAGTATCAAATGAATTGGCATACTTTAAGAATTTCAAATTAGTCAAAATCATGTATGTAACCTTAGTAGTTTGAATGTTACGGAGGTTTGAACATAAAAACAGAACAAAAATATGTGAATCCTGAATATGGGTTTATTTTCTATATTTATAACACGACACGCAGATTTATCATTAAAGTTGTATTTATAAATGTATTTTCATGCTTAAAAAGACAGAAATAATTCTATGGATACCTTTACTTAGTTATTATGTCAAATAGTTACTAAAAAATTAATTAAAAATTACAGTTTAAAAAAATACAAATGACATGTGTATTTTAATATATAACATAAGATTACTTAATAAACACACTTATCAAGCATAAAAATAAAAAGTATTTATATCAAATTCTAAGTACTTTTTTATGCATTATACAGTTTAGTGATTTTCTATAGGTAGCGTCCTACTTTGTCGATTTACTAAACTTTAGTGCTTGTTCAGTGAAATGTATGTGTTTGGTATATTTATCCCATTTTATATATGAGATAAAGGTTTGTTATTGTTAGTCTAATAGTCATTGATACTAATGTCGTTTGTTTGATCTTTTTTTACGAACTTCCGACTAAACTTTAGTGTCCCACTTTGACGGTTCGGTTTCGTTCGTATGGACATACGTTAAAAAATGACTAAAAGTATAAAATCAGCTTTTAAAACATAGGTGTAATGCTTTTCGAGTTAGTATTTATATACTTTAAATAATATTTTAAATCTATCAATTAATTATATATTTTTAAATAATACTGTTTTTTAATTAAATCATCGGTCAAAAAGTCCATTATCGATGGTTACTCAACCCTACTATTCATATTTCGTATTTTTGACTTTTCCTGATCAAAAAATACGTCATATTAGCTTCGCGAAGCGAGACTAAAATAGTACATTTAGCCCCTAGGATTTAAAAGAAAGCCATATAATCCCATACAAATTTCTGTGGCACTGAAAAAAAAAACTTGCGGCCAGCTACATACTCTTTACAAATAATTAAAAACAAACAAACCAACCTAATCAGAATGGCCAACCTTTCTGATAGAATTGCTCAAACTGAACATGTTTTTTTCAAAAAGCAAGACAGGATAAACACAAGGACATCACTCGATAACACATTACTGTGACAGTGACAGAATGAATTTCGACAAATAATATATAGATGACAAGACGAGTGTATTGACAAAACAACAGCTAATCACAGCAGAGAAAAACGTCAGTCAACATTAAAAACAACATGGCGCTAACGTACGCGTTTTGTTATACGAAGATTACCAGCTGTTGGTTTAACCGCCACTCAAGATCAATATATATCACTGGAGAACGGAAAATTTGGTTTGGACTTGTAATATTGGTTTGTATCTCACTCTTCGTAGTGCTAGAAAAAGTAAAAAATGTATTTCATACTGACACTTCACACTGACCGATTCCATTGATCGACTAAGTATTAGCCTTGAGAGCATCCAACTAATTAAAGCGCCCAAACGAGAGATCTTGGATTAATACAAGCCTCCAAACCACTACACACGGTTGAAGTGATGGCCAACTTGATCAGATCGGTCAAAACTTATGACCAGACGGTCATAAGTTTTGACGGTAGGCCTGTGGCAGATTTGTGTGTCAACTTTTTAAATTAGAGTTGCGAAAAAATAAAACACTATGAACACATAAATTGTACATATTTATTAGTTTTAGCCACGTTTAAGAACATAGATTAACCTTTTAACCTTGATCAAACGCTGGTTGAGATTGCGAGTAGTAATTACCGCCACCAGCCATTTCTCCACCTGTAAATATATAAAAATGATATATAATCTACAAAAAAAACCGGTCAAGAGCATGTCGGACCTTGCTCAATGTAGGGTTCCGTAGCTATTCATACGATAAAATACAGACTACAGATGAAAAAATGCGATATGATAAAGTGCACAGGAAAAGAGCGTCTTACGTCCTATTGTTAAGAAGCGCCGTTTTTCGGAAATCACTCATAAACGGTATATCCGATAATGTTGAAAATAATTTTCGTTGAAAGTATTTATTAAGCTTCATCTTTTTAATTATTTTTATACTTTTTGGACTTAAGGTTTAGAAAAAAGAGGAAGAGGGACACAATTTTTGCTACTTTCGGAGCGATTATATGGAGTGCCCCTCCCCCCATCCTGCACACCAAATTTCATTAATATGCATCTAGTAGTTTTATAACTGTGACAGCAACTAGCCCGTGAATTGCAAGAGTCTAATTAGCTTATTTCATAATCATATTGGGCGAAACAGGCTACAAGTAGGTACTGCTACGACAATATTCACTTACCTGGGCCGTCTGCTATGTGCGGGTTGGACACTACTTCTTCAGGACCAGAAGCCACAAGAGACCTAAAGTTTGCAGGTTGCACCTGACATAAAAAATTATATTAATTCATGCATTAAGGCGTGTCATTACATGAGTGCACTGGATAGTCGTTACCATACCATAGCTTTACCATAATCAAAAGTCTGTCAGGGAGTGAGACAACGCCTGGAACAGATCTATCACAGACACTGACTGATATGATTTAATTTTAATCCCATTTCATATTTTGATACGAAACATCGCTAAAATAAGATATTCTTAGCAATAAATTACGTCATCTATTTTTGTCGATTTTTGACCCCGCCCCTATAATCATCCCCCCCCCCCCCACCACATAAAAAGATGTCATTTCCAAGAAATTAGTTTTTAGCAACGGTTTACAGAAACACGAATTTCCTTCCTTTTTCGGGTTCCGTAACAAAGGAACCCTTATGGTGCGACTCTGTCTGTCTGTCCGACTATTATCTCAAAAACTACTTATGCTATCTATTTGAAATTTGGAATATTTACAAACATGGTCAGCCCACATGTATTGCGAAGGAAACATTATAAAATATATGATGGGGCAAAAATTAAGTCTAGTCACCAGGTCAAGTGAGGTATCATATAAAAGACTTGTAACTGTACATTTCGTTTTATCGAGGAAAATGTGGAAAAAATACCATTCCCCCCCCTTTATTTCCGAAGTTAACCAAACGAAAAAGCTGGAATTTTCTGGAATTATGTAATTTAATATGAATATTACACGAATATTATAACCATACATCTATGTCTTACTTTTTTTTTAATCGCCAAAAAATATTTTTGAATAACCCGGTTTGGTTAAGTTTGTCCCTCATTTGTATGTGACGCCATAGATACCAGAGGCAAACTTAACTCAAGCGGCAAGTTAAGTCAGAATAAGTGAAAGTTTGTACGGAACCCTCGTTGCACGAGTCAGACTCGCACTTGACTGGTTTTTACTCATTGAAGCACTTTTTAAAGATGCAAAAGATGATGTAATCTTGAGAATGACCCCTCCCCCCTCCTTCGTCATGCTACCATCATCCGATGACCAGACCCCCCACCCCACATTTGAAATGACGTAATTTATGAATAGTCCCTAAACATGACAGGAACGTGATGAATATCCTGCTCCGTTCCAGATTATTGATACCTAAGTCACATATTTTAGCAGTAGTTAGTAGCCCAGAGCTAAAAGTTCACTTAGTTGTTAATTACCCATGTCTTAGTTTTGTTTAAGAAAATAGGTTATGAACCAGTACCTGATCTTTATTTTATGTTATCTACCTGTCCTTCATTCTTCAATAAATCCATCGCTGCTGGGTAATTAGGGAACCTATTGAAAATTCCATTCAAGTTGTAGTGTAGATTCATATCTGGGCCAATGTTCGCCTTTAGCAATTGCTCCCAAATTCCACCTGCCAAGTCGGATAATATGTCATTTTACTTACATTAGAAACATAACAAAATACAATATACTTTTGTTTATTAAACATTTTGTTGAAATTAGTAAATAATTTTTCGCCAGCAGCTTAACGTGGAGTGACAATTGTGATTTGAATTTGCTCTACGCTTTGTTTATAATGCCTAAATAAAATTTTCTACGACTTACTAAGTAGTTAACTCTACTGGTAAACATGAGGTGTTTATTTATTTATTTATACAAAACATTTGTGCCTTAACAGCTATTGCCAAAACAACACAAATTTAAAGTTAGTAGTTTACCTTATTTATATGTACATAAAAAGTTCGTCCATTCACACTATAGAGCTCGCACGCATCTCTCGATCAGCCACTCTCTTACATTCTGACATTAGTCGCCCAATCGCACTCACAAATAGATCACAGTGAGGGGCTGCCTCGAGCACAGAGTTGAGCAGCGCGAGCGTGCGGGTGACCGGCGAGAGCGCGTGGGCACGCGTGCGCGCTGCCGGCAACGCCAACAGTGAGTGCCGCCGCGCTCGCATGTACTGATCGAGGACAAAAATGCGTACGAATGCCTCCACCAGACTCACACAGTCCGTTTTACCCCTGACTATATCGATGCTAAATTTAGCCAAAGAAAGTAATCTACGCAGTTGTAGCGAGTCGTATCCCAGAAGACCCTGTAGATATAAAGTAGGATACAAATGGGGATAATAGTAGTGTATCCGCTTGTACAACGCCCTTAAAAATATTTTTGGACTTGCTCCAACATAAGAATATATTTGCTCTCATGCGGATTCCAAACCACTGTATTCGTTTCGAGAATACTGCGCACGAGCGCCGCATACAGTAGGCGCGTAGCGTGCACGGTCAGAGGCGCTGAATTACGCAGAACGAAACCTAGCCTTCTGTACGCGGCGTCGGTCACGGCCTGAACATGGTGGTGAAACGTGAGCCCCGGATCAAAGTGCACTCCCAGATCGCGCACCTGCACTGAACGCGTTATAGGGACGCCACCAATCGTGTATTCATACTCGCGAGGCAAGTTGGACCGTTTAAATGTCATCATTTCGCACTTATCCGCATTGAAATAAAGTTTATTCACACGACTCCAACTGTAAACCGCATCTATGTCCCATTGCATCTCGTCGTAATCCTCCTGCGTTTTAATAGGTTTGACCAACTTCACATCATCAGCAAACAGCAGCAGAATGGAACTTTGCACTTCGTCAGGTAGGTCATTAATACGTTTATGACGACATCGAGCGGGGCTTCGAAGGCAGGCAGGAATCACCATACATATCTTCATCTTACTCCTAACCAGTATATAAGGCCCCAAATATTTATTTAGCGCTAGTCACAATCTCTAGATTCACCTAGCTACACCATTTTGAGATTACCTTTATCAGCAGGTACGACCGGTCTGTTAGACTGCCACGGGTACTCCGCGTGTGCTTGAAAGTATATAGCGTACGTCGAAAGCTGAAATTACAATAATAGTACATATGAATATGATACAAGTCTGCTACGCTTGAGCTCGAAGCTATTTTATTTTACAGCCCGAATCTGAAAGACCAGAGCTGTGTAAAACCGAGAGCATAGTGACCACTATACTCTAGTTTAATTCGTCCACTTGCTTAGAAAACCAAAATTTTCATACATTAAGTACATACTTTCAATTCAAGTAAATAAAATATTATCTAGGTTCTACTTGGGTAAACAATCCTATGGTTCTGTCTGCTCGTATGTCACAGGTATTTTACACAAAAACTAAAAGACGCATATTGATGAGGAGTATTGTCTTGCTTGTATAAGCCGCTACTTGGGTCAATTTCACCAAACAAGCATTTTTGTCTTATTCCCATGGAATTTTGAAATACCAACATTATACAGAAAATTTAATGCTAATAATTTCATAGAAAGTATTTATAATAAACACATTTTTTTGCGGTGTAGGTACCTATACCTATTTTCATATAACTGCGAAAGTTATTACAATTAGACAATTTTGCCCGGGCACGGGAATTTATCTGTCCATGGGAATGAATTAGTTTCTGGTAGCACAGGAATTTCAACATGGCACGCAAATTGTTTCTTTTTAGAATAATGTGTATTAAAACTTTTATTTACTGTGTATTATTAACTTCATTTATATTGAAGTTGTGTCTAAATTATTTGCCCTAATTTACTCATCATAGTGATCAACCAATGAAAGTAAATGTTTCTCTTAATTGAATCACATAATAACGTTTCTTCCTTAATTAAAAATCTTATAGATATTCATATTTAAAAAGTATCAGTAAAGAAGATGCTCTATGTAACGACAAAATACCTGTATTCTTCTACGTCTATTTGTAATTAATTATATTAATTACAAATAGACGGGTTGGAGTATAATAGGTTACCTGCGTATAGTAGAGTGCGAGCCAGTATTTGCCGCCATGAGCCACGAACTCCGTGTCGTTGACGCGCAACAGCCCCGCCGGTATCTCCGCATGCAGCGCTTCTTGTGATATACGCAAATTGCAGCCATACCTGATCGTAGGTAAGTATAAAAGAACTCATCATATAGGCATCATTGGGTCTTTGTCCCGTGTTCCGGAACAGGAAACCACTTCGCGACAGCGTAGTCCGACAACATTTAAATGTCTCTCTCTCCAACTAGGATATGATGGATTCGGAAACGATTATCAGAGGGCTATCTTGCAAAATTTTACCCACATTGTTTTGAATGCGCAGAACTAATTTTCTTTAAAAGATATGAGTAGTCAAATTAGTATATGCAGAGATCCCTACAGTTTCCTTCATACGATTTACCGCCACCTTTACTACTTAAGTGTTCTTAGCAATGGGGAAGATTACTAAATTTTAATTATTAGTCCATCATGTAGATTAATAAAAAATATTGGACAGGTATTTTTGTTTTCAAATAATCGAAAAATAAAGGCAATACATTGAGTCAAAAAGCGTGACATCACTCCTACAAATTTTACTTAGGAGTGACGTCACGAGCCCCCACTCCTAATTTTTAATGCGATTAATCTTAGTTGTTTTTTATTATTTTATCTTCAAATAGCAAAAAATACGTGTCTAATATTTTTGTATTATCTTGCTGATGGACTAATTAGAATTTTTATTTTCATATCCAGTATCATCCCCCTATTATGCAATATGGAGCATGTTTCATTATTTTTACACTAAAAATCTATATATGTTACCAGTCCGGACACGCCTTTAGTATGTCGTATGGTGCTCTGTAATACTCCGCCCTCCTCACGACAGGGTTTCTAATGTTGAACCGCTCGTTGGGATCCGACATATTCAATTTCTTTATCCTGATTTCCCTGCGCTCGCAAATATAATCGTAATGGAACTTTGGAACTACATCCCCTCGAGCACAAAACGTTTCTGAAATAAATAATCCTTCACAATTAGAAAATAAATTTATGCTACTTATCAAATAAGTTACACAAATCTTGTTAGTCGTAAAAAATGCCGAAAAACTACGATCGCAGGCTAGTCTACATAATAAGCGCGTGAATGTTGAGCAGCGGCAAGACACTCACTGAAAGTCACTCACCTATTTAAAGATTTTAAAGATTGAGCACATTATTAAAGCACATATTACACCTTCCTAATTTTGTCACCGATGACAGGAACGCAGTAATTTAATATGTTGGAGCCACAGCTGGTAATCTTCGTATAACAAAACGCGTACGTTAGCGCCATGTTGTTTTTAATGTTGACTGACGTTTTTCTCTGCTGTGATTAGCTGTTGCTTTGTCAATACACTAGTCTTGTCATCTATATTATTTGTCGAAATTCATTCTGTCACTGTCACAGTAATGTGTTATCGAGTGATGTCCTTGTGTTTATCCTGTGTTGCTTTTTGCAAAATGTTTTAAGAGTCCTGTGTTTGTAGAACTTTGCGAAAAGACGCTATTTTACACCATTTCCCGTGCTCTGAGAAAATACTTAGTGGTTGAAGTGTTTAAATCGTGATGATCTTGCAAAATTATCGCCCGCAGAACTAGCAAATATGATGTCCAAGAATTCATTTTGTTTATTTGACTGCGCCGAGCACAAAACTATTCTCAGTTATTTCATTGCTCTGACTGTCCGATTTACAATTATGAATTAGTGCAACAAAACCAACAAAATATTAAAGAGGACAGTCGTATTACTTGCAATACAGATGAAAGCTTTCGACAAATTTAAAAAGAAATTGAAAAAAAAAACTTTTAACAAAAAATGTGTGTTTCATTTTTTGCCACTGAGGTATAATTCTCAGCATATAATTTGATCACGTAAATACAATTACTGAAGTTACGTGTTCAAATTTACGTGCCGGGAACTATTCATTCTAAATATTAGACCTCATTCAATGAACCTAGACCGCTTTGGCTGAATACGTTACGATCCCTTGCCATATTGCAATCTCGAAAAGAAAAAAAAATAACGTCAGCCAACACTAATCGTACAGATTAAATATAGTTGCCTAGTGCAAATAATATTTGTTTCTGAGTTGGCAGTCTGATACGTAGTATCTCTTATTAGTCTGTGGTTGGAGCGTGATGCAGTCTGTACTCCTCTCTTACCACCATATTGCTGCATCACTGTCGCCAGTGACAAAATTAGGAAGGTGTAATACGTGCTTTATGACTGCAGTACCCGCGGATATAAAGGAGAAGGTACTGATGTGTTAGGTAGGTAAATGTACGCAAAATAAATAAAATGTTTAACAAAAACTATAAACCAACTCAAAAAATACTAAATAGTAAAAAAAAATAGTAATTTAGATCCTTCAATTTACTTTTTTTTTTATCAATATATACAGTATATACAATAAAGTTACATCTTCGATGAAGTCGCTAGTCGGTGCCACCCAAAAAAATAGCCAAATTTTCAATATTGACGGTTTTAGTAACGGTGGCACCGACGACTAACATAACATTAATGGATCTGTATCGAGTTGCATAACATTTATAATCCTATTATTTTGGCGCATAACAACTTAACAACGTTATGCCGACTAACTCGTAGCATACAGTTTTGTCGGGCATAATTTTTTAGCCGAAATTGTTCTGCATTTAATTTTAGCCATTTTAATGATAGGCAAAATAATTCTTAAGACAATGAATGTTAGAAATATTGAACTTTAGTTAACTACTTAGATTTTAGAGTGTTTAATATAGGGATAATTATACGTTAGGACATGTAACATGTATGCTATAAAATGAGTAAACGTATGGTAAGTATGCCATTCAATGTTTTTCCACAAATTCTCGGCCAAAAGATTTTAGGACAATCAACATTACGCGACTCGAAGGGCACCTTCCACCCAACATTAAGTGTACAGATTCAGTAAAAATATTTGAGTAACTAAATTAAAGATCTATTATTTATAAAAATATAGGGTGTCGCTTTTGATTTTTAGTGAATGGTTCCGTAAAACTACATCTCGTGACGATCTCAACTAGCCCGAACATAAATAGGATACATCATTGTATCAAAGAGATCGGGCCCAACTTCCGGCTCCATCATCATATCAGTTCGGTGGTTTTTCAACAAAAGCATTTCCAACAGGATCATTTAAGATTGTGACGATAATGCACTTAGATATCTTATCTCCACCAGTAGATCACAAATTACTGAGGAGTTCCGGTGGCCTTCAGTGGTCTTCTTCATCAGTTCCACTTCACCAATTAATATTTTTGAATGCAAATGCTTGATTTAGAATACTAAAATGAACATGTTTATGCCTATAACATTTTGTAGGTTGCCCTCAATTTCCCTAGGATTCCATCATCAGATCCTGACTTGGTGACAACGCAGTACACTCGTTCGAATAAAAATAATAATATTGAAAATCGCTTGAGAATTGACAGATCAATCGGTGAACAACTGAACATACATTAAAAAATAAGATTCCGACGAATTAAGAACCTCCTCCTTTTTTTGGGACTCGGTAAAAAAAAAACATACAGTGGAACATAGAACCTCTTCCGTTTTTGTCATTGGTTAATACAGAGAAAACGGCGTACGGCGGTAATGCCGGTGATAATAATAATAGTGACGATATTTAAGAATGATACGTGATTTTATAACGCTGTCACTAGATGGCGTAGAGTTGGCAATTATCATTATTCGCCGGTGTATTGATACAATTGCCGACGAAGCAATGACGTTATTAAGAGCCTCATAAAATATTACTAACTTTTATAGGTGCCGTCCGTAGATTTGACTGCCGCATATTTATCAATACAATATTTATAACCCAGGACCGTTGGGAAGCGAAGATATGGTACCTTACAAGAAAATCTTCCCTCTTGGTACATCGCACCCTGCAAACAATTGAAGGCATATGACTACCAGGTATATAGCGGTCACGGCAAGGGAATTTACGAGAGAAGACTGAGACTGCTTTCGTCGCTTCCATTGAAACACGCTTCGTGTGTCTTTAGGTTCCGCTCGCTCTCAAGTTGTTGACATTCCATCGACTCATAGGTACAAATCTTTACGTTTAATTTGCCACGATGGCAGCACATGGGTGGAACTTACTCCCAATGCGCTTCGAGCACATGTCGAAAGAGGTCAATTCAATATGCTAGAATGTAGTAAAAAAAACCTTGCAAATGACGCTTCTCCTGCCTGGCGGGCGGGACACGCCGCCGAAGCAGTAGCTCCTGGTCCCGTTTATCATGATCTCGGTCACGCCGATGTGGGAAATGAGCGTGATACCGTTGATGCCGGCCAGAGCGAACCTCTGCAGCCCTGCTCGCTTTCGAACTTCCACGTTATTCTTCATACTCATGGTGTTTACTATCGCTTGCCAACCGTAAACGAATTCATGCATTGGACCTGTTCAGATAGAAACATTTAACTATAAAACATTGGTTTCAAGGTTACTTTATACTCGGTTGGTTAATAACTTTTGTTACTGTTGGGTTGTTTGCAAATAAAATAAATATAATTTTATATTTTTTATAATATTACCGTACATGAATTTAAAGCCTAGTTTTTGCCAACTACTTGTAAGACAACATACAATTTACCTAACCTCCCTTACTTTACTTCCCTCTACTTTCTTTAGCAACTCTTAAGCTTCGAGATATACCACCACTGGAATTACGCGTGTGTCTGGCTGGTTCAAAGGGATCTAAAACCAGTGTTTAAAATGGTTAAGAAACTAAATGTTATAGTTTTCTAAAACCTCTATTTTAGGGCTTCTTTTGCAATGGCAATTATTTATTCTTATCCGTCCCTACACTAAATATTCCAATCAAAAATTTACGGTAGTTTTTCAGATTAGCACAAAATACAGTAATTTCGCTAGCGCGCAACGGAGCTTAGTTGGTAAAACACGAATCCTGGCGATTGTGTCGTCTTGGCTTACCATAAATTGTACTATAAAATAAAGATGAAAATCTGTTCAGTCTTTCATAACCTAAAACTCTACAAAGAAACTGTATTTCATTAGGGACTGATTATCCACTTGACTCTTGTGGTTTAGACGCCGGTAAAGAAAATTGGGACGGAAATTTTCGGAAAAAAACACGATTTCCTAACTGGCATAAACTAAGCTTTTATTTATTTTAATTTATTTAAATAGATGTATGGGTAAACTGCAAAACTTACCGTAATTTTATTTTATTTGCATATAACCTTGTAACAGAACTCCATGCTCCCAAAAATGGGCCCGGGTAAATGGAAGTATACTTTTGATGAGACGAGAAAACTCGCACGTTCATCGTATTCAACGAAACGACAAACAAAAAAACGTTACACACAACTTGCACACAATCAATCTCTTAGAGGCATACACAATGACACATGTTAGGCCACCTATTCCAAAACTATCTCCGTCGAGGAAGTTGAACATCTCCCCGAAGGAGTCGGGCATGAGCCCGGCGATGACCGTAGAAATCTGGAAGCCCTCGTCGGGCAACATCGGGAGGATTTCATCCGGGGAAACTGTAAATTTTTGCGATGAAAGTCGGCTCTCATTTTTATCTCCGTGGCTCTGTAAGCAAAAAAAAATAAGGTTGATTTAGTATCTACCTACGGGGGCGACGTGAAAAGTATTTTCTTTCGATCTTGATTTATAATAATTTCTTCAGCGTGTCCTTTTCTAAATCTCTGTTGTAAATCTCAGAGAGCTGAGAGCAAACAACAGTCATCACAGTCGTTTTAAAATCTCGCCGTGAAAGGGGGGCTGTTATAAATTTTACGTTTCGTATCTGTGCGTCTGTCTGAGACATCGTAGCTCCTAATCACATAGCACAGCAAATCACATAACAGATAATAAACGATTCGCGAATTGGTAAGCTACCCCTTTAATTGTATGCACAATGAACACCCTCGCCGAGTCTTTTGGTAGTGCAACATTAAAATAATTATCGAACAGTCTTATAATTAGCACTCAGTCAATTGGGTATAAATAAACTTACAATTATTTAAAAAGAGTAAATTTAGCGGTAATTTTTTGACTATATCTCAATGATTCTTTGTCACTGATTTTTTTTGTATGTTTCTATGTAAGCATGGTGCCCACTACTTCATTCGCAAGGAATAAATATATCGTAACCCTCTCTTTCGGTTCAGCGTAGTCGAGTAAAAAAACATCTTCGGACCCGCTATCCTTGTACCAGAAATGGTTGGAACCCATCCTGTTGTCGTTTTGATGATGCCGCATAGACACACATTTGTTTTGATTATTTTATCGTTCAAAGTTGCGTTGTTAGGTATATGCATACTGTACCTGACTTATCCAAATAGAAAACAATACATATAGAGTGAGCCACATTCCTCCAACGCTAGCTGACCATTTACCAGCAAGTACAAGTCGGAGTGATTGGCTCAATAAAAAAAATATTGCTCGAACTATTAGCGAACAGCTCGTTAAAAGAAACAGTGCATTAATTGATTGTTACCTACTTTGTTATTGATCCACTATTTCATATGTAAAAATACATATGAAATACTACAGGCTGTTTTTAACTTAAACTAAGATACCATCAAAAATATAAATGTGAAATGAGAGCCAAGTTCAATATTATGATACTAACTTCTGCCCGCGACTTCAACCGCCATAAATTCGTTTATTGCAGATAAGGGTATTTTTCCGGGATAAAAAGTAGACTATGTCCTTTCCCGGGACTCAAAATATCTCCATACCAAATTTCATCCAAATCGGTTCAGCGGTTTAAGCGTGAAGAGGTAACAGACAGACATACAGACACACTTTCGCATTTATAATATTAAGTACGGATTTGGCAAAAAGGTATTAATTTTAGCGCCACCTGTTAGTTTAGCAAGATACTCGTTACTCGTGGGTTCGTAGCACATGTTTGAAAATAGTATGCACTTCTTTCCTAAGTAGCCCGATAAGATTCAGGTGCAAACTTAACTCAATTAACTGTAGTGGCTACCCCCCCTTTTAAGGGTTGAATTTTTATAGCCTATAACCTGGCCAAAGATTTTCTCGACAGATTAGCAAAGTTTGCATCAAAATCTATTCAGCTGTTTTCACGTGATGCTGTAACGATCATATGTGCTCGACACCATTATTAATCTCATAAAAACAGTTTTGAACATCAAACTAAAGTTACTAGATAAATATACCTAATTCTTATAGGTATACTACCAAAATTACAAAAGTAAACAAATCGTTAAATCATAAATGCCTACATACCTATTTTTAAATATAGTATTGTTGAAAATTAGACCTTAAAGCATGTTTGTTAAAGTTAAAACGGAATTAACGTAGTCCACGTTGTCAGCGATCTCCAGACCTTTTAAGGTTTCCTGCATGTCTACGTAGTCTAACACTTGACAGAAGTACCACTTTTACAGGTAGTCTAATTTGTCAAGGATTTTTAGTATAAATGGGGAACATTTGAGTAGTTGGGATCACCATTACTTGATCGTCGGACGAGTAACATAGTCTCTAGCATTTTGAGGTAGTAAACAATTATATGGGGAATTTCTGTCGGATTTATGTTTAATTCTTACATTATTTTTGTAGGGAATTTTTGTGTTTTAAGCTAGCAAATTTTATGCCAGAATGATGTTTTGGTACATGGTTATCAAATAAAATGTGCTTATCTGTAACAGTGATAAACAAGGACATTTTAGACTCGCAGTAATTTATTCAGATTAGGCAGTCTGTACACTAGCCATTTATATAAGTGCAGTGATTTGCCTACAAGATTCATTGATCTGGTCGGAGGAAGAGGGGACCTTACGAAGGACATGTGGGATTTCCACACCCTTGGATACCAGCTATGGTTTTTGAATCTTGGTCTCCCCGTTAAATTTATGTATATATAACCATAATACTACACGGATAGGGCCAATGTCTTACTTGAACGCACCTTTGTAGTTTCATTATCCGCGTCAGGGGGAGACAATTACACGAGTATTAGACACAAATATCGACTTACTCATCGAACGCATTTAAAAGCTTAATTAGGGTCCCATACACCACTTTACACGATTAAATGTAAATGTGAGGAATTTCCTCTAGCATTGCTCACAGTAGAATAGGCTATTTTTGGGTAGAGCTAGCACACATTATTTCGGGAATTAGGGTTTTTATTAAACTTATTACTTAACCTCCGAATATTCGGTCATTTTCATTAACCAAACATAATACTTTATTTAAACAACGATCTAATGTCATTTATGTAATTGTAGTCCCAGTAGTGTTTAACTTAAAACCATTTAATATTATTCTTCACAAAAATATTAAAGACGAATCTACTGTTAAAGTATAGTCTGTGACAAGTTACTACATACAAACTTACACCATCATTTGGTAGTTTTATCAAATCAAAATAAAGATAAAAGTACGAGTTTGAATTTATATTATAATCAAAACATTTAGATTTTTATTAATAAGAATTTACCTAATAAGAAGAATCTTAGAATTCACTAACCTAATAAAGAAAAACTGGAAAAAATAAGAAATTTGGTAGAAAAATACGCTTTTCAAAAACGTCATTCCCAATTTAGTAGAATTAGTAGTTTTCATTTTTCAACAAAAAATGTCATGATAACATGCCTTTTTGTAAATTAATATATTTTTGAGTTAATGTGCGATTCGATGAAGGAATCTTTTTTAAAAGTAGTGTGATTATTTGACTAAAAAAGGGCAAATACTCATTTCAATGATATTGTGGATCAGAACGATGTTTCGCTAAGAATGGCCGGGATATGAATCGTCAAACAAAGAGTCTTGACGAATCCTGTATAACATCTTGTTTGATTGACTTTCATAGGGAAATAATGTACAAAAGGTTTTGGAGATTCCTTGTACTGCGTACTGAGGAAAAAGCAAGTAAAGGTGCGTCCACACTTGTATCATTTGCTCGTATCCGATCACCGTGCCGTAACATGACTGCGTATCACGCTGCTTGGACGCTTACTGTCGGCGCGCCGATAATGCCGCACTCTTCCGATACAAGTGTGTGATACGCGTAGCAAATGGATTCCGAGTGATCGGATCGGCGCAACGTCCAAACGCGTGATCGTGACACGCGATCATGCTACGCGACGATGATCTGATACGGGCAAATGATACAAATGTGGGCGCACCTTTAATCAGTTTCACATTTCGATGAAAGAGAATGACATTTTATGCGTCTGTGAATGGCGTATGTTTTTCAAATATGAAAGGATAAGTAGTTTTCAGGGTTTGTGAAGGAATACAAGTGCTCACTTAATCCATAAATAAGAGAGGAATGTTGTGATTAGAAATACAAATTTGTGTTATATTGATAAATGTTTTGTTGTGCAATTTGGTAATGGAGCCTGTCTTGCAATAGTGATGAGGTTAGTCTAAAGGAGTGGACGAAATCTCAATTTATAAATGTATTATTTAACATCCCAAACATTTTGCTAAGAATGGCCTGTTTTCAAGAATTGTTTCTTTAATTCGCCATTTTCTCAATCTCTTTGATATTTTGAAAAAAACGTACTCTACCTTAAAATGAACACAAATCCTCTCATTTATAACATCTTTTAAAATAAAATCTTTTTTGAGTTTAGAAACGCGCTTAGTTCACATAAATTACCTTTTCAAATATTTTGGAAAAACTAGGCAAAAGAGCTATAGGCCTGTAGTTGTTCATATTATCAAGAGGGCCATTTTTATGAAGTGGCTTTATAAACGCTTTTTTTAAGACATCCGGAAAAATGCAAGTATCTAACATTAAATTTATTATATGGACAAGCGGACCAATAATATAGTCAATGCATGATTTTATTAAATGCATTGGAATGCCATCATGACTAGAACTTTTTTTGTTTTTAAGGGAACTGATTAACTTTTTTATTTCATGGGCATCAACAGGCACAATAAACATACTGTCACATACTTTTTCTAAAATTAATTAGTATTCAGATGTATTCAAAGAGTTATTTATATTATTATGACTTACAAAAAAACAATTAAAGGCTTCCGCTATTTGAAGGGGTTCGGTGATAGTACTACCATCAATATCTAATGTCTCTACTGTAGGTGAATAAGTATTAGTGGATGAAGTAGTAGCCTTAGGGCCGGCCATTTTATTTTATTATGCCCATAGCTCCATTCACTAGTCCATCAGAGACGGAAATAATATAATATAATAATAATAAATAATAAATATTACGGGACAATTTTTACACAAATCGAACTAGTCCCATGGTAAGCTCAATAAGGCTTGTGTTATGGGTACTAGACGACGATATATTTAATAGATATATTACTTATATACATAGAAAACAGCCAAGACTCAGGAATAAATATATATGCTCATCACACAAATACTTGCCCTTACCGGGATTTGAACCCAGGACCTCAGCTTCGCAGGCAACGTTACTCCCACTGAGCCAAACCAGTCGTCAAAATATGAAATATTCCGTCTCAACATCACTCAAGATTCTACCCCAATTTGAGTTGCGAGATAATTCTTTAAATATTATGGGTCAGTTGAGACTGTTAGTCGTATTCTTTTTTAACCAGCAAGCAACTGGACTTAACCATTTTGACCTAGCCAATTCTTATAATTTATATTTTATTTACAATAGTGATATCTACAATTGGTCTTATTTATTTACAATAGGGCCTTCCCAATCTTCCCATTTTGAGCTCTAAAAATACTTTATATCACTAAAATCCATCACTAAAAAGCAAAAAATAAAATTTTTAAAATAAAAAAAGAACCGACTTTAAAATAAACTAAACAGCCAAAAATAATCTTTTATGTACGGTACGGATCACATTTGAATCACCTTTTGAAGACGGTGCCAAACCTGAAATAAAGTCATTTATGCAACAAAAATACGAATTACTATAACTAAATTTAGGTAATAAAATAACAATAACTAAAGGCTCGCCGCCGCGATTCTTGCGCGATTTGTGTTAATAGTAATAAATGAATGGTTTGACACCGAATTCAAAAGGTCGGTTCTTTTTTATTTTAAATTTTTTATCGTAATTTATGTCCGAAATAACCATAAAAACGACACCCATATACACCGTGTTTTTTTTATTTCCGTTAACTTTAAATAAATTCTGCAGGTCAAATAGAGCTAATTTCTCGAAGAAACTATATGTATAGTGTTCTAACTCTTACTATATTTGCGATATTCAATTAATGAATTTAATGGCTGAACCAGTGTAAAAGGTCCTTCATTACGTCGTGCTAGTATTTATTTTTTAAATTTCGGTTGTAAAGAGTTTTCAATTCATAGCTATTCGCTGCAAGAAGATTGTTGAGACGAATTCGTTCAGCATTACATACTTTCTCTTTTATTATGTGTTACATCAATGTCATTAAGTCGTGGTGCCGAGTTCGCCCGATGTCTTCCTCATACGAGTATAACCGAAAGACGATGGGTGTCCGGATTGGTTCCGCCTTTTCCCGAACTGTCTGTAATGTGAAACGACCAATTAAATTCCAAACGAGGACCTTGGCATAGTCACGTTATAACAATGATCGCTAGGTTACAGTTACTGGGTCTGTTATTGGTTGTTGTGTTATCCCGGCATCCCCACAACACCCGAATGTCAGAAATTTTCAATCAAAGACGTGTTGCCATAGTCATGTTATAACAATCATATCATCGCTATGTTACGGTCGCTAGGTCTGTTATTGGTCGTTGTGTTATCTCGGCATCCCCGACAACACTCCAATGTTTTGGAAACTTTAATGTCAACGTCAAGTTACTTTCAGAAATAGGAAATTATTAGAAATTACTTCCAAATAATAATCTCACTTCCCACTAATCTATCAGAGGTTGATAGAAGTAAAGAAAACAAAGATAAAAGGAAAATCAAATAAGTAACTTATTGGGATTTGAACCTAGGACCCCACACTCCATAAACAAACTATCCACCACTAAGCTATGTGTTGGCAACTTGGCATGTGCTGTCATGGCTGAAATTTAAACTTGTCATACTTGACACTAAGTTTTGTGTTACTCTAAGGGACCTTTTGTACTGCAATATTGATTTATTATGTATAAAAACAAAAAAAAATGTCGATTTTAAGCAAAAGCAATATTACTAGGTCGCTTCTGTTAAGGAGCTACTTCGCCATTCGTAAATCACGCCCCAAATGCGGAGTCAACCAATAAGCGTGATTTGTAATAAGGGACGCATTTATTGCTCGCGCGCATCAAAGAAAGAGAAAGCTAATACACTACATGCTTGGGGTTTTTTGGCGTAAGCGCCAGATGTATAAGTACCATGAAATTGAAGATATTATTATGTTTTGTTAACATTTAAGTTAATCACTTAAAAGATAATGGGAAGAATGACATTTTAACATAATTTAGCCGTTTACTAATTTGTCGTTTGTACAAACTAGACAAAAAACGGGAAATGAAAACGCGTTTTGCGGATAATTTTTCTATCGAGGAAATTTTATTTAAACATGTTTCCGCGTTAATCACTGAATAGCTGATATAGTCAAGAAACACATATCTGAAAACCAGCCTGATTTATATACAAGATTTGACCAAAAATATGCGCTACGAAATATCTTAAATTTTCGACCCTTAATGTACCGAGCAACGTGTCGAATTTAACGGAAAACAAATAAACACGGTGTATATTTAGCTGATAAAATATCTGCAGTCATAAAACTGATCACATATTCAATAAAAATACGCCGCCGCCGCCGATTTTTTGGACAGACGCCGGACGCCGCCGTCGCTCGATCTTAGATCGGCGCACATATCTAAAGGCGTGAGCGTGAGCGCGTGCGTACCAGCACGCACACATATAAGCCACGCGATGTATCTTTGTGTGCAGTGAATTTACTCGTTCTACTCTGGGTATATCGATTGTTAACGATTACGCGTCTACAGAAGCAACCAGCGATGAGGCTAAGGATGAATTTTATGAATATCTGGAAATTATATTTGATTAACTGGCTGAGATTTCAATGCGAATGTTTGAAGAGAAGACATAGTAAACACGACCTGTCAAGCGACAGTGGTCTGAGCTCAATAGTTTGGCAACCTCTAAAGCTATGGTCATAAAGAGCACGATATTTCCTCATAAACAAATAGTCAACTGAAGGGCATTATTACTACTGTCAAGATTAGTGAAAATTACTCGTTATCGAAAAACATTAAAGACAAGTGGTTATAACTACCCACAATAATATCATAGAGATCAAATTCGCGAGGCAAAAAAAAATGGCAGATATACCTATAAAAAACAAATGTATTTTTTTGACCTATAATTGACTGACGAATTAAAACAATACGATTTACAAGATGTTAAAATGGAAACTCATAGGTATCTATGGTTTGCAGCGTCCAAACGGTATTTTTTCCAATATAAACAACATTGGGGGTCAAAATAGTTTAAATATATTAAAGAAAAACTTAAACATTCCAAAATAACAACAATAATCAGATAAATCTTGTTGGTAATTGTTTCCAGTTGTTTATTGCTTCTTGTTTGTAATGTATGAGGTGGTTTTTGATCCGGTAACGACGAAAACTGCATATTTTGGGTGTCCGTGAAACTTTGAGAATCTCTGTAAACAAAAAAGTACATGGTACCATTTTTTTTAATTAAGTAACTTTGTTACTACTTTAAGTTTCACGTCGACACAATCTAGTTACTGTGTGACGACTTGTGACTGCAATGTTTTTCCGTCATTAAAACATATTTATATCATAATCAACAAGTTTTATAGTTTATTCTTGCTTTTATGTGTATTATTGTTACTGCTAAAATATATGATTCTGTCCATGCAAGCTTCGGAGCTTTTTAAATGTATGGATTTATTCAAATAATGCAAAATATACACTACAATGCAATTCGCTAATTTAGCTTAATTATGTTTATACTTATGGTGGCGCGTTAATAAATTTCAAATAAATTAATAAAATGACGCGAACAATTTATTTCCCCATTGTTTAAGCAGTTAGGTAGTTTTTAGTTACTATTGACGTTCCTAGATGTCACTTTTAAGAAATCTGAAACACGCTAACGAAGTGTCATCGTAAATTGTATAAGACTTTTCTTTTACATATGTTTTGTTGTCTCATGCCGATAATAAAGATTACTTACTTGTTTACATCTGACTATTTTCTTTTAAAGTTCACTCCGTGAACACCCATTGGGATTTGATAACGAGTTAACGTGAAAAAGCAAATACTTACGTTGTCAAACAATGGCGTCTCTTCTTATTTATTATTTAAAAACACTATATAAAATGAAAGGGTTACTAATGTGTTGCACAAAATTTATTGGCATATTTTCGTTTCGCATAGCAACCATTGGCACAATCATCATTTCGCACAACTGCCTTTATGCCTAAATTTCTTGGCATACTATCACTTCGCACATGTTTCTTTGGCAGAATAGTACATTGGCATAATCTCGATTAGAACAATACTCCTATGGTTGAATAATTGTGTCGCCGAAATTTATATGGCATAATATTCCGTTTGTATCCTTGAGTGTAATTATGTTATAGTAATAATGTAGAAAGCATTAATTGCTCATATATTTTTAGTAGGAGCTCATGCTTAGTTGTGGGTGTGGGTACCACAATAATATTTTTATTGATGTGTCACAATATTTCTAATCAATATTTCCTGGCAGCGATCCGTTTCTGTGAGGCACGCAGTCAAGTTCGTAAGCCAAGTCGGACCTGCGCGGCTCGCTCGCTTCGCTCGCTCATTAGGATCGCAGTTCAACCTAACACTCCTCCTTGCTTCGCTCGTCGTCGTACCTAACCTAAGCCAAGTAGGATCTGCCTTAAGGTGAAATTGGTAATGTTAGGAATCGTAAGCCAAGTCGGACCTGCGCGGCTCGCTCGCTTCGCTCGCTCGTTAGGGTCGCAGTTCAACCTAACACTCCTCCTCGCTTCGCTCGTCGTCGTACCTAACCTAAGCCAAGTCGGACCGGCCTTACTTACCTGCCTTACCTTCGTTTCTGTGAGGGACGCAGTTTTAACCTAACCTAATTTTCTAGCAGCGATTCGGTTCTGTGGGTATGCTATGGTACAATTATGCCGAAATAAATTCGGTGGAAATTATATTGTGCTACATAAAATTCTGTGAAATAAATGTTGGCGATATTAGTATTCTGCTATTCAATATTGTGCCAAATGAATACTATGCGACATAACAATTGTGGTAAGTATATAATTATGCGATAGTATCATTCGGCTAAAAATTATTGTGCGAAAACGGTTATGCGAAATGTATTTTGGACAATAGAGATTGTGCAAGATAAGGGGTACCCGAAATGAAATTTAGTTACAAAAAATTTCAATGAGTTCTGTCAAAATGAGTGAATGAAACAATGATTTCTATGCTGACTGGTTCCAATCTGGGAACATTGTTACCACACAGCGACGAAACTGTGAGATAAAATGTCTAAACTAGGGAATAATCTTACACCGCCAATTTCGGCTGAGTAAACTGTTAGACATAGATTAATATTGTCACTGTCAAGTGAATTCAATACTTACTTCACAATTGATGTATTACTCGAATAAATTTAAAAAATACGCAGCACCATGGGACAAATTGTCTATCTTACTTGGGTGCATTACGATTTCATTCAATTCATTCGTTCAACGTTACTTAGTAACTATGCGAGAGATTGTTATCCGTAGACTAGCGTGGTGAAATTGAAACGAAGTTAACCATTGAGTAAATCGTTAGATTTAGTTTATACCGGGTTAGCCACTCTCGTGTAAATTAATTGTTGGTGAAATCGGCCCTTAGGGCCGATTTAATAAATCATTTTCATTTTTTAAACATTTTTATTTCACCGCGGTATAGTCTACGGATACCAAACTCTCGCATAGTTACTAAGTAACGTTGAACGAATGAATTGAATGAAATCGTAATGCACCCAAGTAAGATAGACAATTTGTCCCATGCTTGAGCAATGGTGCTGCGTATTTTTTAAATTTATGCGAGTAATACATCAATTGTGAAGTAAGTATTGAATTCACTTGACAGTGACAATGACAATATTAATCTACATCTAACAGTTTACTCAGCCAAAATTGGCGGTGTAAGATTATTCTTTAGTTTAGACATTTTATCTTTAGGTAAATTATTGGTGAAACGTAAAATCAGTATACTCACGTGTAATTAAGGATTTATTATTGGAATAAGGCTTATACTACGTCGGTGAAATTGACCCTTAGGTTAATTATGGCGAAACGTAAAATGAGTTTACTCACTTGTAATTAATGATTTATTATTGGAATAAGGCTTACTTATACTACGTCGGTGAAATTGACCCTAAAAGTTACTGTGTCATTTATTCCCCAAATTTAACAAACATGGAACAGCACACAGCAACACCAAACGTGTTACTAGAATCAGTCTGTGTCAACACAATATGTGTCAACAATTTCATAACGGCTACCAAAAATGGCTAGATATTGGGTATGACAATGTCCAAACTTCAACTCTCTAAAAGTGAAACATAGAACCCTGTAATATTGGGCCAGCCAGATGTCAGAACCATTAGAGGTGCAGACTGCGGGCGTTTTACGTTTTACTATAATCAAATCATCAAAATTAAAGTACTTAGATAAAAATACCCCACATAAACAGGATTTTCAGTTAGATACATGACAGATGAAGAACTAAGAGATTAAAACCAAATATCTTTAAAATGTAAGTTTTACAGTAAACAGGAATTTATTTTTACAAGAATACGCTGAAAATAGAGGGTTATGTATGACTTTTTCCCCTGTGCTCCGTGAACGAAGTTCCTTCAACCTTCTAGTTATTGATAAATCTTCTATAAAGGGTAATTTAACAATTAAAAGACTCCAGCTCAGCAAAAACCAATGTATATTAATGTGTAAAAAAGCTACAATTCCTATACAGTAACCGGCACTATATATTAATACAACATTGTGATAAAAATGACCAGATTAGTTACAATACATTATTATAATATCTTCTTTAATGCACCATTTACTACAAAAATCGGCCAAGTGCGAGTCCATCTCTTGCACCGAGGGTTCCGTACAAACTTTCACTAATCCCAACTTAACTGGCTGATTAAGTTTGCACCTGGTATCTACGGTGTCACATACAAATGAGGCGCTAACATAACGCAAGCAGGTTGTTTATAGATTATTTTAGAAAATAAAAACACATTTTTCCTGTAATATTTATATAAATTTATATAATTCGAGAAATGTTACTATTTTCGCTTAATAAACTTCGAACATAAGGATGTAAAAAAAAAAGAGACTACAAATCAAGTCCTTTCATTTGATACACTAATTGACCTAGTTGCTACACTTAACATTTTTGGCTAATCATATGGCTGTTAAAAAATAAAACTACATTTTTAATCATTTCATTTGGCATACACTTGGGATTGCGACGTTTATAAACATGGCAGTTAGTTATAAATAACTATTAAAAATTTCATCATTATAAGTTCTGACATATAGCGTTATAAATATAAAAGTCGGACAGACAAACCGACTGACAGACAAAGTCACACCATAAGGGTTAATTATTTAACTTTTTTGTACGGAACCACCCTACAAACGGTCATTCTTCAGACGAGAGGCTGTGTTCAATTGAGAGGTACGAGTATTCATTTATTTTGACTTGTTGAACGACAATGTATTTAGATCGATCAAATCGGCTACTTTAGTTTGTGCTAGTTACAATCACTCACTGTCATCAATATCATCATTTACAGTTATTATATATTTAAAAACAAAGTAATATAAAGGAAGTTAGTAATTGCCAAAAGATATACGAAACGGAAAAGGTGCGAGTCTAAAATTAGTTTACCCAAATCTGAGGGGACGATCCAAAATAAAATATTGTACGAATCGTCTTTCATTCATATTAATCCCATCAAAAACATAACATGTAAAAAAATTGCCAAGTCTCGCAACCTTTTCTACCACAAACAGTTGTGAAATATAATAACCAAGTCTGTTAATTTATTCAGTAGTACCTATCCAGGGAAGGATCTACCCCACACCTTTGTCATTCATAAATGTTCACCGAACTAACATCATGTTATTGTGACGGTTAGTTTATTCAGTAGTACCTATCCATGTGACCATCTATCCAACACCTTTTGTCATTCATAAATGTTCATTAAAATTAGTTGACTAGCAACATGTTATTGTGACCGTTATAGTGACCGTATCAATATTACACATCTTCATCTTTTTAATAAATAAAACGACATGGCCAATCGCACACGGCAATAAACTACATGCAGCAAATCCTACCTAATTTTATTAGCCCTCTGAACGTAAACTTGGCCCGAAAGGAAATTTAATTATGTTGCCGTGACATGATAATGATGACTAATTATGATGACTGAAATTGTACAATGTTTAAGTTTTCTGGTGCTTTAGAGACTAAACACTAAGAGGGTTCAAAATTTGAACCTTGTCAATCTGCTGGAAGTACCTTGGAATTTCTATGATCGGTGAGTGAGTGAGTGAGAAAAGGAACTTTGACTTGCAATAAATCTTTAAGTATTCGTTATAATTGACTGTAATTTGGAATATACCTAAGGTGTATTATGCACTCTTTGGTCACTGAAAATTCAGCCTTCTAGCTTCATCAGCAAATAAATTACAGGGGGTCGAAAATGTCGTGAATGGCTTCGAGAAAAGGATGGTACGGTGTGCCTTTGTTTTGCTCGGCTTGGCGGGGGCACTGCCGTGCCCCCAGATAATGGGAAGGTAAACGAACACCACCTGCAATATAATAATCAATATCTACACGGGTTAATAATCCAGTTCAATACTTGTATACCGCACTCTCTACCTCGTTGTTAAACAAAACACGATTGACGAGAGAATAAGTACCGCTCCCGCGTACATGTTATACTATATTAATTAAGAAAAAATACTAACCAAGGTAATTCAAATACGAAGAGTCACTGCAAAACTAAGGGTATTAATTACCACATCAATATTTTTTGGAATTGGTGTGGTAGCTTTGGGTATGGTAAAAATATCGATGGACGGTGATCACCCCTATTTTGCCATCGATCGACGATCGATCGATTCCTGTGGTAACAACCAAGGACCCAGATTGGTTCTTACATACTACTGTATAGTAATTTAATAATATCTGAGAAATATATATAAAATAACAGTTAGCCTACCTCGATGACGTTATTGGCGTTGGTCATTTAACATATACAAATAGGCAGTGACACTCTACATATTAATTCCACATATTTACATACTTAAATATCAATTCATTAATCAAATTAAGGAATTACATAAATAATTAAGTTTTATCCCGCAAATTTGTACTGTTCGACTGTAAGTGTTCCATCAACTTGTTGGGGCTTAGTCTGGCCAAAACATGAGGTTAACAACAAGCGAGGAAATAATGCACCGATCCATTAAGGACCCAGGCACATGGTCAAAATGTCTTATCGCGGACATTAAGTTTCTCAGACGTGTCATTCATATTGTTTTATTCCTCAATATTTCACGTTATTTGGACTCAGAATGTACAAAAAGTTCATTTTTAAAATGTGTTGTTTTTTAAATATATATTTAACCTCGATATAATATTCGTGCATTTGCCGCAACTACATAACTGATTAAACAATAAATAAATATTGCAGGACAATGTTTACACAAATCGAACTAGTCCCGTGGTAAGCTCAATAAGGCTTGTGTTATGAGTTCCTACTAGACGACGATATATTTAATAGATAAATTTACTTATATAATCATAAAAAACATCCAAGAGTCAGGAAAAAATATTTATGCTCATCACACAAATATTGGCCCTTACCGGGATTTAAGCAGGACTCTTCAGCTTCGCAGACAACGTTACTCCCACTGAGCTAAACCGGGCGTCAATGCACATTCAATCTTACATAAAAGTATGCAGCTCAATATAAAGATAAAAATGTATGCCATCGACAATAATATATACACCTACGTATCACTAAATGACGTTGCGTATACAAAAAGACCTGAAAAAAATTCTAAAGTAGGCACTAAACAATGAGAGAATAAGTACATTACAAATGAACAAGATAAAATAAAAACAAAGGAGAGCAGTCGAGATTCATTGGTAAGACTTAGAGGATTCATTCTTCTTTATCTTCTACGGCCGATAGGAATAGTTTTTGGCAACCATGGGTAAATTGAGCTGGAAAAAAAAATGCTTTAGGAAATATTCAAGGGCAAGTAACTATTATTGTAAGTCTCGCTAGCCATAAAAGGGAACCGCTTCGCTACAACCAAATATCATATTACATATTTTGATTCAATTTCACATTGTCTTGGTTCCAAAATAATATATTATAATATTTCTGTTTTTATGTTAGATGCAAGAGGCCATACATGCAAGAGGACAATGATGTAGGTACATATAAACATTGTACTTTTCAAAGGTAAAATACCATACCTATTAAAAGACTCTTTGCAAATATTCAAGCAGTATGATTCAGAACCATTAATGCAATAGTAAACTAATGACAATAGTTATTAGGTGTTTAAGGCGGGCATAAATTTTTAGCTTCCATCTATCATATTGGAACATATAAAGCGTCTCTATTTCTTAGAGTTTGTAATGATACCTATTTGCTTGATCATGTCTTTCTTTCAGGATTATTGTTTTATGAAGGTAGTATTTGTTTTATTGCAGTTTTTAAATGGATTTCAATACACTCCGATTGAAATGAGCATTACTTATCTATCAATATATCCTAAAAATGCTTCTTTGCATTTGTATCGTTAGCTTCATCCATCGTCATTAAAACGAATTTGTAAAAAAAATCAATGGAAATTCATTTGTTTAATAGAAAAATTGCTCCGCAATTAGCTTCATCATATTATTATATAAGAATATTACATTATGTAAACAGATTAATTAAATCTGCTTAGGTACTAAGTAATCTGACATATTTTCTGTTACTAGCGTAATCGCAATAGTCTGTTCAATAGAAACTCTTAATAGTATTGTCTTTAACGTTATATTCCGTTAATAGCAGTAGAGATTTACACATACAAGAAAGAAAGATCTCCAGAAACACATGCACAGGAAACGTGCGAGGTGTTAGGCTTTGTATTGATCTTTGAATCGATATCTAACATATTTATTATCATAAAAATATTATTGTGCATTATTCCTGTAACCAAATATTCGATAAAGGTTTCTAGGCGTGGCATAAATTATTAGTAATAACGATCGCTTTACTTTTATTCCTAACGAGATGTTATTCAGTCAACAACTGCTGTGGTGTTGTATTAATACCTGGCCCGTGCTAATTAATAAAATAGCATAAGATGTTTTCTGGCAAATCGAATCAGCAACTTTTTATGAAAGGTCCAAAGACCAGAAAATATACCTACAAAGGAAACATATGACGTCACCTGTACGGTAAAATAAGCAAAATTTTATGCAATAATGTTTATTCTGTTCATGCATTATTTCGAAAGGTTAATATCGATTTATTAATAGGGGATATACATGAATTTTAATTTTTGCTTTATGAAAAGCTTATTCAAGTAACAAACAGTAGACAAAATAATTTTTCGAATAACTATAAAAATAAACAAGATATAAGCCATCAAACATTTCATTCCATCTCTTTCTAGCAAAACGGAATTTAATATGGAGTTTATATGGCCGGCGCAGACTATGACGTAACAGTACATGTCGGACCTCTGTCAAATCGCCGTCTACTTAGCAGTCTAAAATGCCTATATCTTGCGTGTTTCTTGGCCGATTAAAATTTTAATTTCACATTTTGAAATCGTTTTTACGGTATTTTGATATTTAGTTAAGTAAAGCGATAAAAAAATTCATGCATGTACCCTATTACCTCGAATCTTGAGAGTTTTAGATATTAGGGAAGTAGCCTATTATATTATATTGGTGTAATCTCCTTTTACTTGTAGTTGTCTTAAATGCATAGTTATGTAATGCTTTCAAGTATTGAAACGTAAAGTAAATAACCACCTAAGATTAGCATCAGTTGCCGTACACTGTTACAATAGCATCAGTATATAAATGTGCATTAAATCCCAAACTATTACGGTACAATGTGGTTCTTTGTAATCATAATAGTATGACATGAAGTAAAAAATAAATAAATATCGACACTGTTTAGTAGAGTAATACTTGTTTAATCCTCGAAACGCTTTTCGTGGAATAAAAGCGGACCTGAACACTCTTCAAGTGGGCTAAAATATCTTCAACACTATGTACAGTGGAGTATACTCATTTCATCCTCGACACTATTAAAATGGAGCATGCTTGAAAATTCAACATCATCATCATCATTGATTGCGACGTCATCGACTTCAAGTACAAACTTAACTCAATCGATTAAATAGAAGTCTTTATTCACAGATGGAGGGTACATATACAAAGTTCTTACAAGTTCTTTGTTTTAAAACCGAACGATTATGTAACGTTTTACTTATTTATTGTAAATCAGAAGAGTGCTCGTGATGAGTACGTTCTTTTCTTGCACGAATCATAATCGATTTAGTGTGTGAATAAAAAACATTTATCTTATCACTGACCGAAGCAAACTGACGAAATATGGACGAAATCGATGTCGAAAAAACATCACCATTCTCAAAATATTCTCACCTTTCGATACATATAGTATTAATCACTATCACTCACTACCTACGTTACCTATAAGTAATGTTATTTCTCTCCCGTTTTGCAACTAATTTAATAAGTTTTGTTCTTTCTGCCTACGTGTGAACGTGAACTAGATGACACAAAAAAACGTAATGAAACCATCTAGCGACAGGGTTGCCAGGTGGAGGTGGTAGAAATTTGTAGTCTTTGGATTTTTAACTTTGTGTGACGAAGAAGGCACAATACTGCGTATTGCTGCCTAGTAATAAAGTATAGCCTTTCGATAAAATCCGAAATATAATTACTTTTACACATCGCTGGCTCAATGTTACAGGGTTCTATGTTTCACTTTTAACGAATTTAAGTTTGAACACTGTCATAGTGACGTATAGTCTTATTTTAACTACCCTGAAAATGTAACACACGAGCTGTATAAGGGCTTATACAGCTATTATACAGCCAGTTTCAGCGTGGCTTGGAAGAGCTGTATAAGCCCTAATACAGCTTGCGTGTTGTGATAGAACCCTGTAATATTGTGCCAGCGATATTACATCCGATAGCCAGAAGGTACGGTTGGTAAAAAGAACAATTCCTTCAAATACCAAATTATTATTAAAACTGAAGGTGAAAATGCATTAGTTTCATAATTACCAAAAATCAAAAATACCTTTGCCTGACGGACCCGAAGATCAAAATGGACTGGGTGTGAATTGATAATTAATTCTCGATCATATTTATACAAATAGTAACAAAATTACAAGACGAAACAGGATGAAACCAGAACATTGATAAATAATTTAATAACTCATTGCTATTTATGACAAAACAGTAATTTCGAAATTTTGATATTTTTCCAAAGTTATTGGAATTTAGGTATTTTGAACATTTGACGTTTTAATATTGGGTATTTTTTGTATCAAGTTGTGCAAATGAATTAAAGACATTTTGGGACATAGTTGAATTGACATATCAAGAGTAGGGTATTTTAAGAAGTACGCATAAGTCATTTCAAGTTTTAGACATGCAACTAATCTGACGTTGCGACGTGGTAGGAACATGGTATTATGTTTTATGATATTTGGTTGTGGCGAACCGGTTCCAACAAAAGCTGCTAGATGACATATTGTTTTAGATTCATGTGCAGTCATTAGCACAAGTAGCAACCTACGTGATACACAAACGCATATTTGCAGAATGTTGGAATGGTTCAACTTAACGGCGTATTTCCCCTGTGTTGCATTATATAGAATTGAAATAGGACTTGAAAAAATTCCGACGCGTATGTGATTTCGTGTGACACTACAATACATAGATATTGCGAAAAACAGCACGGAAATATGCCGCTGGCTGTAACCTGGTTAGTGCAGTTTCAATAGAATTGATACTAACTGGCGATGGGGGCGAGCCAGGCCGGGCGACTGCGCACCAGCGCGAAGTAGACGGGCACGCCGGCGAGCGTCATGAGCGCGCCCGCGACCACGGCCACCGGCTCGCTGCGGATGGGCACCACCAGCAGCACGGCGCACAGCGCCACGAACAGCACCGGCATCCAGATCGGCACCTGCCAGCCGTGGTGCGTTACTTTTGTTCATGCACGTGTCAAAATTCTACTCTTTTCAAAGCATTAAACCTGTTAATTGGTATTGGCTACTCGTAATTTATTTATTTAATCCCTTTCGGCGGTTAAAGACTACAATCAGAAATGATCACACTTAAAAAAGACCACTTCTTAAAATTATTACTTCATATATAAATTGACTTTTTCTGGTACATTTAGAGCATTTAACTTATTTTTAACCGACTTCAAAGAAAGGAGGGGGTTCTCAATTCGGTTGCATGTTTTTTTATGTTTGTTACCTCAGAACTCCGTCATTTACACGACGATTTGAAAAAATATTTTTTTGTTCATGAATAGGTATATCCAAATTGGTCCCATAAAATTTTGGTGAAGATCTGATGCCGGGATCCAAGAGGAATCTATGGCGATTTCGGTATTTATTACAGTAATTTAAGCATTTACATTTGAAAATCAATATTTGGGGAAGAGAAACCGATGATGAAGACACAGGCCGTTACCACTGAGGGCTCTACCAGTGTTATTTAATTCGCAAATCGCAAGTCGATTTGGAAAATTATTTTTTCGGTTAAGAGTAGGAATCTCCAAGTTGCTCCGATGAAATTTTGGTAAAGATCAGATGATAAGATCGATGAGGAATCGAAGGAATTCGTCAAATGTTATGGGCACATGTATGGTGATTTCGGTGTTTATTAAAGTCGAACAAGTATTTACACTCAAAAATCATCATTCGGTGAAGAGAAACTGATGATGAAATGAAGACACAAGCCACCAGTCACTAATTAGGGCTCAACCAGTGTTATTTAATTCACTAATCGCAATATAATTCTTTATCATATTTTGCTTAGAGGCAGAAGTTGGTTAAGATCAGGATAGCAAAGTGGAGCTGGTAGTGGAGGACCAGAGAACTCATCAACGGTTAACGGCCCTGATTCTGAAAGGTCGTGAGCAATTGACGTTAGAATGCATTATGGCTGTAAGTGCCGTATAAAAGTCGTAGAAGTCATAAAAGTTGAGACAGTTAGTCGTATTCTTTTTTAACCAGCAAGCTACGGACTTAACCATTTTGACCTAGCCAATTCTTATAATTTAGATTTTTATTTACAATAGTCTTATTTACAATTGGTCGTATTTATTTATAATAGTCTCAATCGTTGCATTTCACGCAACGCTTTTTCGACGTGTGGTTTCTTCAATAACTTGTTTGGTTCTAAGTCGCAAAGAGCTTATACCCTCAAAATATCGCGAAAACTCCTTGTGTGGCAAGCTAATAGCTCATGCGGGCTTAAAAGTACGAGCTTTTTTTACTACCGGTACAATCAACGGAGATGTCTACCGACAGGAGTGTATTGGGAAGCGAATTCTGCCCTTATATCGGAAACATACACGTCCTCCAATATTTTGCCCTGATTTAGCTTCTGCTCATTAGTCTGAAGCCACCTTAATTTTGCATTGATAAGAAAAATATTCGTTATATTGCGAAAAACATTAACCTACTAAATTGCCCAGAACTTCGCCCGATTATTGGGTACTGGGCAAATATCAAACGATACCTGCTCAAGAAGCACCACCCGGTGCAGTGGCCGACAGTGAAGCTGATTTCAAAAAATATGGAACGCAGCTCTCGTCAGTTCACTAACAGTGCAATACGTACGCTGATGGCAGGCATTCGAAAGAAAGTCGGACAGTTCGCCAACTCTAAGGGTTTCTACAAATTTTGCATTGTACTTTCTTTTTATAGTGTTTAATAATATAAATTACTGTTTTTTGTTTGAAGTGCTGTGTGAAATACACGATTTATTTTCATTTTTTATAGCTACTTTATTTCGTGAACAAGCCATATTAAATCATATTTATACGCGATTAAGCCCCGTTTTTTTGTGTTGTGATAATAAGCCTTGTGTGTTATTTAGTCTGAGTATTGTCTGAGATACATATCTTCACAATTACATACCATCAAGTACCTAATTTCGTCGATGCATATAATATAACATTTAATTATAGTTAGTCAATTTTTTAAATATATCTGCGCGGACAGTTTGTTCGTTACAGTTACAGTCAATAAAACATTTAGTATTTAGTAAATAGCTACATCTAGTTTTGAATCAATTACCTTTATAGGTCTAGGCAAATCAGGCTTCTTATAGCGCAGCCACAACACCGCGCTGCAGCTGAGAGTGGTGAAGAAAGACTCCACTATGGTGCAATATGTGATTAGGGACGTCAGATTGCTTGGAATTAGCATTATTAGCGATATCAACATCTGAAATTATACGATCAATGTTAAAATCTGGTTTAAAGATTTCACAAGTAAACTTAATAAAATCCTTTACCAACCAAAAATACTAGAGATGGTAATGGAGACATGCATTTCACGTTGATATGTGCGAGCAATTCGGGCATGTGGCCATTCCGCGCGCCCGCGAAACACATCCGCGATGACGTCATGATGTGGACGGTGAGCCCGCCCAGAATAGCAATCGCGACGAGCGTCGGCATGGCATACCGCATCCAACCCAGCGCAGCTACGGAGAAGTCCTGTAATGATAACATTTCTATATTTCTTTTTAGTTTAATGGCACCAGCCATACTACTCCCAACTTTCCCAATAATTTGCTTTGATAAATAATACAAACGACACCAAAATGGCTTAAGCTAAGTAAGAAACAGATAAGATCTATAATAACACATTATCAGCACGTCTGAATTACAAAGGAAACATCTGATTCTTTACGAAAATCATGTTAATCTCAACTTAGATACATACTATAACAAGGTAAAAGTAAGACGTGATACAAAATGTTACTCTCCGACACTACGTAAGAATTTTAGTATGGTGGAAATCATTCAAAAATATTTGGACTACGGTTAGCTTCGAGTTTTGCGATTTTATTATCATTCCGAAATTGGTCTCATACTAAAAGTTGATCGTAGACTCTGAAAGTCTTTTCAGAATTCTTATAAATACCTACAACTAGAAGGCGCCCGCGACTTAGTTCGCGGAGAAAGAAAAAAAACAAAACCCTCTTTTTTACTTCAGTTTAATCGGATAAAAAGAATCCTATAACCATTTGTGGATGCCAAGCTACCCGTGTGCTAAAAATAGTTAAAAATCTGTTTAGCCGTTTTGACGTGATGATGCCACAACGACGCACTAAAAATATTTTTCGATTTAGTGATGGTCAAATAGTCCGTTTCACTTCAACTTCAACACGGGTTCAGCTGGACCCTGTTGGTCCAGGTTGCTTGGTTGGTACCGAGCGTGCGCCCCGGCATGGCACAAGGCTCTGTTTCAAATCCCGTCAGGGTCTCAATTTTTAGGCTTCGGTACCAAACAGGTACAAAAGAAACCCTTATAGTGCGCCTCTGTCTGTCTGTCTGACTATTAGAGCGCCATATCACAAAAACAACTTATTTGAAATTTGGAATATTTTTTGTAAACATGGTCAGCCCACAAGTATTACAAAGGAAATATTTAAAACATATTTTTATTTTCTAACCAAAAACGACGGGTTAAAAATTAAGTCTAGCTACTGGGTCAAGTAGGGTACCGTGAAACCGTCTAATTTCGCCTACTTTTTCTAAACATTCTTTGTTTTATAAATAACTAGCGACCGCCCGCGACTTCGTCCGCGTAGATTTTAGGTAAAACCAGAGATGTAAATGAAGAAAACTTTTTTCTGTCAGTTGTCCGATGCTGTTAATGTTTAAAAAAAATACTCAGAAGACATTTAGCGACCAACGGATTTAGAGTGAGAAAATGGGTATAATGAACATTATTCCATAAGGCAACACTGACACTTTTAATTTGAACGCCTGCTAGACTATGACAGGCGAATTTCCCGACACTGGCCAAAATAAAATGTTCTAAAAGGTCCTTCGGCGTTTCAGAAGGATAGTATTTTAAGGCAAAGAAAAAAATGGTTGTCGTGTAAAGTCGGTTTACAAACGATAATTTTACGTGATACCGTCATAACAAAACCAACGTCATAATTTCATTACGACACCATTATTTTCTCTTCCGCCCTCCCCCATCCCGCTCCCTCCATCCCTCTCTTCCTCTCTCTTTCTCTCCCTCTCTCTCTCCGTCGTCTCTCTATCTCTCCCTCCCTCTCCCTCTCTCACTCCCTCCCTCCCTCTTCGTGTTTTACTTTAATAATTCATTAATAAATATATTTCTGGATAGCTCTGTTTTTCACTACACATTAGGAGGTTGTGACCGAAGTTTTAAGCGTCTAACTTTAAAAACGACATGTTTTCCATACAAAATTTCAACTTTTTTAACCCCCTTTTGGGATGTTTTTTTATAGCAACGTTAAATCATTTTTTTCTAGTAAGAAACCTTTAAATACAAAGATTCAAGTTTCTAACTTTCCAAATGAACGATTTCTATACAACGATTCAACCCCTATTAACTACCACCCCCTTAAGAGTTGAATTTCGAAAAATCCTTTCTTAGTACACGTCCACGTACTATAAAGAATATACGTTCCAAATTTCATGCTTATATTATTATCTTTAGCGGTTTAGGCTGTGCATTGGCTGTCAATAGGTCAGTTACGCAAGTTTTATAATATGTATAGATAATTCTAAGAAATTCAGAGTGAACAAAAAGTGATCGTTATCTTTTATTGTTGAAAAGAAGCCGTTTTATGTATTTATCTTATTTTTTAACCATACTTTGATACTAAATAACGTGTCAAATTGGTTTTCTAGCAACTGTTTGTTGATATAATTCTGCGCAATAGAAATGTCACAATGAACACAAATCGGGGCTTTCTAAGGTTTTTCCATTTATCGTTAAAAAAACACATTTTATGAACGAATATCCTCGACAATGGCAGCCTATGTCCTATTCTGATATCTAAGCTATATTACTGAAGAGTTTTACGCAAATCTGTTGTGTAGTTTATGCGCCTTTGTCTGTTGTGTAGTTTACTTTCACGTTTATAACATCATATATTATAACGTCATAGGTAAGGATATGTAAGGTTGGTTATACTTTTTAATGCGCAAATATAGTCTATTTAATCATAAAATTGTGTTACAATAAAGAAATAATTGTTATTTTTAAAGAATTTCGAGCATTTTGATATTTTTCAGGGCGGGCAAAATTACCTTCAGTTTCGTCTATATTTATTGAAATAAAACAATTTAACGGATTATATCGGATTTTGTCAGTGAGATTAAGGATTTGAGACTAACTGATGATGAAGTTATGGTCAGTTTTGATGTCCAGTCTCTCTTCACATGCCTACCAGTTCAAGAATGTATCGAAATTGTGAAAAGAAGATTGGGTGAACAACAGATGGCAATAGAATATGCTGAGTTATTACAACACTGCCTTACATCTGGCTATATGCTATGGAATGGTGAATTCTACGGGCAAGTTGATGGTGTGGCAATGGGGTCTCCGGTGTCTCCTGTTGTCGCCGATATTTTCATGGAAGACTTCGAGGAGAGAGCGCTTTCATTGGCACCTGTCAAGCCGAGGATATTTAAAAGATACGTAGATGATACCTTTACTATTTTACCTAGATCTAGTGTTTCAGCTTTCTTAGACCATCTGAACTCCATGCATAGTAAAATTAAATTCACTATGGAGTTGGAAAATCAAAATTCACTTGCATTCTTAGATGTGCTAGTAATTAGAGGTCCTAACAATGACATAGGTCATACTGTATATAGGAAACCTACGCATACAGATAGGTATTTGAATGGCAAATCTCACCACCATCCCTGTCAACTTGCTACAGTGGGTAAATCTTTGTTTCAGAGAGCCAGGGGTATCTGCGACGATCAACATCTGACTGCTGAGTTGCAGAATGTCAAACGTGCGCTTCGAGCCAACGAGCTCCAGATACCACGTTCCAAGCAGAATCCCAGTATGAAGAAACCAACAGTCGAACGTAAACCTGCCGTATTACCATATGTGAAAGGGGTCACAGACAAGATCGGAAACATCTTGAAGCGTGCTTCTATAAAAACATATTTCAAGCCGTTGAAGAAGGTGTCTCAATACCTTAGACCCGTGAAGAGTAGCACCCCTTTGCAGAGTGCAGGCATTTATAAGCTAGACTGCGAGTGTGGTCTTTCATACATTGGTCAAACGAAACGCAGTGTATCAACCCGGGTGAAGGAGCACATAGCAGATGTCAAGCACCGTCGGTGTAATAGGTCTGCAGTCTGTGAACATGTCATTGACAAACCAAACCACTCAATTAAGTTTGATAAACCTTCTATCCTTGCCAAAGAAAAAAGATATTTTCCCAGGATGCTACGCGAGGCTATTGAGATTAAAAAGCATCCTAATTTCAATAGAGAAGATGGATTGTCACTACCACCTGCTTGGGATCCTGTAATACATCTCATCAAGGAACAAGCGAGACACAGGACTGCAAAACCTTAATTTCCGAACGGTGTAAAATATCTTATCTGTTTAAAGTAGTTTAATAGTCTCTGTTTTTAAATATTATAATTAGTAATGAGGTAGCCTGGGAGTTTTTCTTTGCAGCGTTTCTTTTCTCCTCAGTACGCCTCATTTGTGAAATGCTGCTTGGTAAATTATTAGAATAAAATAATTAAGCCCTTCTGGCACATGTGTAACTGTCTTTACAGCTTAGGCCCATCTGGCATGTATGTACACCTTTATTTGTGTTTTTTCAAAAAATGGGTAGTTTGCACAAAATTGTAACTTTGACAGAGGAAAATACATCTTTTCTCAGTCCTCCCGTGACCATGGAAAGCTGGAAAGCTTCCGAAACGTCGGGAACTAAAATGAGATAATATACGCGATATAATCCGTTAAATTGTTTTATTTCAATGAGTAATAATCGCGGAAACAGAAGAAAATATTTCGTCTATATTTGCCTAACTAAAGCTCTTAGGGCATTCATGTATAAGGACCACAGAGATTATTGGGCGAAATTGGCCTAAAAACAGTAAAACCAATGATCAAACAATAATAGATTCGTCTAGACAGAAATGGGCAAACTTACCCGCTAATTTACAATTGTTTTCATACAGCCAACTTGTAAGTGTAAGGGTTATGTATCAAAACCTGTTGGATAAATAATGTTTAAAAATTAATAAATCTATTTAGTGGTAGATGCAATTTTTTTAATGTACTTATACGTTCAAATACAGAACTTTTATTTATTTAGTAACAAAAATCAGCCTTACAATAATGTTTTATACATCACATATTTACAACGTTTCTCTTACCCCACCTGACCGTACCTTTCGGATTGCTAATAATTTTTGTCATTAGACTTCCAATTTAATACATATTATGTATATAAATAGTTACTACCTTCTTTTACAGCTTTTTAAACATCAGACCCAAATTATATGTATTAAGAAATTAAAATAAACTGATCTTTGATCATGATCTTTTAGCAAATATGAAATGAAAAAGTGCCAACCCTAGTACATTTTTTTTAGTCACATTTTACCCGCAAAAAAACACGCTGCTCTTCAATAAGCTGGTACAGCCAACTGAATAAAGTTTGAAAAGCAATTCGTAGTGTCGCTATAACTATAACCTGCTTTCTACTAATTCAATCAAAAGTTTCTTAAATAATGTACTTTTTTAAATTCATATTTTAACTTATATTTCACTCAGAGGCCAAAATATCCATTAATGGCAAAATTGGACGGTGTCAAGGAATCATATGAAAGAGCTTGACCTGCACATTTTTGAACATTTTTTTTATTGTGAACACATTTTGTTTTATTAAGTAAAATGGGACCCCCCCCCCCCCCCTTAACCCCTCTCCCCCTTTTATCTCCGAAGTTTACCAAACGAAAATTTAGATTTTTTTTACAATTTTTATAAATAAACATAAATATTACACGGAAATTATAACTATGTCTCTAACTAGCAATTTTTATATATGCTAGAGATCTCAGGTGCAAACTTAACTCAACCGGAACCGGGTAATATAATAATGTTAAGTAAGTGAAAGTTTGTACGGAACCCTCGTTGCGCGAGTCGGACTCGCACTTGACCGGTTTATTTTTTAAAGGAAATAATATATATTTATTATTATATGTATTTGTAGCCAATTGACGTATAACACGCATGAAAATATACTTTAATATACATTCATTTTGAGTGTAGCGATAGTCAAACATCCACGGATGATTATATCCAGGATAACTTTTACTCTAGCAGACAAGTTTACCTCAAGATCACCTCAAAGGCCTTCAGATATACTTACCTAAATATCTTCAAAATATTGAAACAATACGTATATATAGCAATTTCTATATAGTCGATTTTAAAGTAAATTACTCACGACAGCAATGGCCTCCGTGGCTCGAACTCCGGTGGGCCCCAAGACCGCCAAGTAGGCAACATTGGCCAGCAAATATATCACAGTGACCAGTGGCAGAGACAGGTAGATGGCCCGCGGCAAGTTTACAAAAGGATCCCTCAGTTCTTCTGTCATAAAGTTTAAGTAACTCCTTTGAACATCAAACACAAAAAAACAAATGTAAATATGAGTATGCATAAAAAAGACTTAAATTTTCTCCTGATAAGTTTGAGAGTTAGTTACAAATACGCACAATTGTATAATATTTAAAGTCTATCCTAGTCTTATTAAGATGTTCAGTTGGCATTCTGATAAACACAAAGATCTAAATAACGAAAACACTCCATAACTCCTACTGGATTGTTATTCCAGCGTTTTATAATGAGCAAACATCGTAATCTAATCAACGTTCTCGTTACCATGCAAGGGTACCATGGGTTATTGGTTTAATTTCTTAGATTAGGATAACGTAAATTTAATATTTTACTGTTCAGGCTGAATATTTTTGAATCTGTTCAATTTGGACTGAGCGAGCGCGAATCACCCCCGTTTCAGCTTGGGCAAAAATGCTTTCGTATGTCCGGCGGATATCCAGCTGTTTTCCTCTACAGGTCGCAATTCTCAGCAAACTTTCAACAAAACATTCTCGTCAAACTTTGCGAGCAGATTCGATAATTATATGGATGGTTTTTGTAAATTCAGTTATAGGTTTATTTTTCAAAATGGCTGAGATATGGAGGTTGAACGACTCGCGACGTCAACAGCTCACAGAGCCACTAAGTAGTTGTATTATTGTTTGAAAAATCAATTAATTGATGTAAAGTTGTTTTGGTAATCAATAATTTGATAAAAGTAAAGTAGGTTGGCGCCTGATTTTGGACTCACTTTCTATATATTTAGTAGACATATTAATTTAATTTTCATTATTCTTCTAATATCATAGATTGTTATTTGTATTAGATACTAGGAGGTGCTTTCTGAATATGGACTGCCTTATGTACCACCTTATAATTTCCTTATAAATTTCATTGGCGGAGCAAAACTAAGTAAGTCATAATCCTCTTTTTGCTTCATGGAAGGTTTTTTTTTCTATATATTTGTTTATACGTGTCGTGTTAAAGCGGCTTGATGGATTGCAACCATTTTCGGTACCTATAAAGATAGATGGATATCTAAGGACGGTTATAAGTTCTTTTTTCTCTACGTTGACGTAAAAAGACGGTTTTTATAACTTTGCGGTTTGCGGGCATGTAAATAAATTATCGTCATCGCCAACCCTAACGCGCTGTATTCTCGTTATTCGTCGAATGTCTAATCAAATCGATTGATAGATACGTTTAAGCAAATCACATAAAATCACGCGCATTCTAGAACACGGGTCATGCTCATGCGGAACATTGTCCTTAGGCACTGGTCCCACCAAGGGCGAGGAAGCGATTAGCTATAGGCGATTTTCGCGCCCAAGAAACGAATAATAAATATAGATCATGTGTTAATAAAAGAGATACATATAGTTCAACGCTCGCTGTTCACACTGCCGGCGAGAACTCTCTCATATATTTATCTCTTTTATTGACACGGAGTCTACATCTATTGTGCGTTTCTTGAGCGAGTTGGTCGAGAAAATAGCCGACAATTGCTCGCTTTCTCGCCGGCGGTGGAACTAGTGCCTTATGAGTGTGCTGCTCAATATTTGACGTCACATGGCACAGTGTTTTATGAACCCCATTTTTGTGTCAGTTCTTTTTTATTGTAAAAATCCCTAGTTTACGTTATTTTGAGCGCTAGAGTAAAACTCCGACATTGATACGACTTTTAGTTTTCGAGAAATAAAATTGTAAAGTTGGCCGGATATGGGGTCACCAAAATCACGAAAAAATTAATTAAAAAAAAACCGAACTACATAATTAAAATTTGATCAATTGTAATGTTTACATACATAATAAGAAATATTCTGGTCTTTTTTGGACTTTCTAATGTGAATAAGTTACAAAATAACAGCATTTATGTCATTTTTCGTTTTTATTTTTTTTCTCGAGTTTAACGCTGTATTAGAAAAAGTTGCAAAGACAGTGTATACCTTATACATACCTCTATCGATCTTATTTAAATCACAATCTAATTCCGCATTATCCAGAAGTTATTAACATTTAAAAATTCTGTTCAGGGTTGCCACCTTCGAATATCCGGTTAATTTTTTTTAAATAAAATTTTATCCGGGTCAAAGCTTAAATGAAAATTAGTATAAAATTCATGCTGCATTATTATAATGTCATTTGTTATCATCTACATTTGGAATGACATCAGTTTCAACAAAATCATCCGACGACAAACTGGCAGTAATAATTCGTTCATCGACAGGTTTCAGACGACTAATTGCTAATTCTGGTAGTGGGCTTCTGTTTGTCTTGTGTTTTCTTTTTCTTAACGAGTGGTCGGAAATGACCGGGTCGGATGATACCAGCGCCCTGTGAAATAGGTCGGATATTGTGGCTTCACGATTAGTTTTTCGCGCATGATGCTCCCTATCACTACGCCAGAACTTATTACGCGACTCTGCTGCCTGTTCAGACAACATCCCGACTGGTAATACGGACGAGGAAATAATTTTAGCACCGTGAACTAAAATTTTGTGTATTGTGACGGTCATTGGATGTCATTTATATTTTGCAACGTATTTGTTTGCCAAATTTTTGCAGAATGTACCAAACTTGTCTGTCAAAATAATTCACAGTAGGTAAAACAACTAAAATATATTTTAAACAAGGTGACAACCCTAACTCTGAAAAATCCAGATATAACTTAAAATTTTAATAACTTCTGGATAATACGGAATTAGATTGTGATTTAAATAAGATCGATAGAGGTATGTATAAGGTATACACTGTCTTTACAACTTTTTCTAATACAGCGTTAAACTCGAGAAAAAAAATAAAAACAAAAAATGACATAAATACTGTTATTTTGTAATTTATTCACATTAGAAAATCCAAAAAAGACCAGAATATTTCTTATTATGTATGTAAACATTACAATTGATCGAATTTTAATTATGTAGTTCGGTTTTTTTTAAATTAATTTTTTCGTGATTTCGGTGACCCCATATCCGGCCAACTTTACAATTTTGTTTCTCGAAAACTAAAAGTCGTATCAATGTCGGAGTTTTACTCTAGCGCTCAAAATAACGTAAACTAGGGATTTTTACAATAAAAAAGACCTGACACAAAAATGGGGTTCATAAAACACTGTGCATGGTTAGTATATCCTACTATCCAGCCATTTAAAAAAGTTAACACTGACAGTTTACCGGACATTGCAAGTACAAAGATTTTTACAAATTATTATTTTCCTATCCATTAAACTCAAAAAAATATATTTTTAAGGACTAAATACCTACATATTTGATCTCATAGGACATTACTGACATAAAAAAAAAGTATCTAAAGCTCGTCAGATTTAGCAAATATGCACTGAAATGTAGTATTTTACATGCAGACTAGGTACATATTATAATTAAAATCACTATTCAGTATCTTACCATCCTGAATACGAAAATATTCCCGAGTAGAAAGCAACAGACCAATCACTGGCTGAGCTTTTTGTTCCCTCCCAGCCATCCTCGAAATTTTCTACCCTTCCTGAAATTTATTTTATTAGTAACATACAGAGAAACATTAACACTATATACAATATATATTGAACCTTTAAAATTACCTTGAGCCATCCACACAATACCACCAATAATGATAATAACCAATGCAGATATTTTCGTGAACATGAAGACATTTTGTACTCTAGTTGTGAATCTAACATCATATGCATTTATAAATGTGAGAAAGCCTGAAATTAAAACATTGCCATAATAAGTAATGTACATATATATTTATAAGTAGATAAAAATGAATTTATTGGTCTTTGTTGTTGATTTACGTTAATATTTAAAGGAACTTTATTCAGGTCAAATAAAGTAAACTTCTCAAAAACACTAGAACTTCATACCATCCAAAAAACTATTTTATTTAATCATGCTACACTAGTGTACCAAGTCTTTTATTAATTTGCCTGATAAAGTATTTTTAAATAACACGTGACAGTTCTCAATGTTAGAGTAAACTAACATAAAGGTCCGTTTGATATTTATTTCTTATGTTATACTAGAAGGTGCAAATTCGTCAACGGAGAAGAAAAAAAACATAATCCTATGTTTTTGTTCAGCATAATGGGGTGAGAAGTATCATAGAACCATCTGTGGATGCCCGGCTACCCGTGTACCAAAAAAATTTTGAAATCCATTTTAGGGTGATGAAACCGCAACAACATTACATACAAACATATCGATTCGTTGACCTTCAAATGCACACATTTCATTTTTAAAACTTTATAATAGTATAACAGAGATGAAAAAGTGTTTTCTTTTTACTTTTTTTGAATGATTAGTTTCTGTGAATGTATAGGTACAGGGTCTACCAACTTTTTACTGTAACTTGTTTTCGATTGTCTAAGTTAGGTACTCGTTAAAACTATGATTTTAAACTATATATACAGGAAACAAAAAAATATTTTTCCTTGGTAATATAGATCCATTTTTCAAGAGCCCATCTCGTCAGTATGTTAATAGCCTTGATTACGAGGGTTGCTACTTATATATCCGGAAACAAAAAAACAAACAAACGTACACGGCTGAAAATAGTTTTATTGTTTTTCAAAGTATTCCCCTTGATGATCTATGCACTTTTGCATTCGCGTGAACCAATTTTTAAAGCACTTCTGCCACTCCGCCTGAGGTACCTCCATAACGTGTTGTTTGAATGCGTCGACAGCATCTTCAGCGGTCGAAAATCGTTGACCGCGTAATTTATTCTTTATATTTGGAAATAAATAAAAATCGTTGGGTGCCAAGTCAGGGCTGTACGGCGGATGACTCGTTAATTCCACATTTTGACCCTCCAAAAATAGAGTTGTTTCGCGTGACGTATGACAGCTGGCATTGTCATGATGAAGAATGATTCTTCGTCGCTGGTTAGTTTTACGAATTTGTTCAAATACTTCCGGTAAGCAAATGGTCGTGTACCACTCTGAATTAACCGTTCTACGGTTTTCTAGTGGCACTGTAGCTACATGGCCATTAATACCGAAGAAGCAGGCCACCATTTGTTTCAATGTACTTTTTGCACGAGTAACTTTCGTAGGGTTCGGCTCATTTTGAAACACCCATACCGTTGATTGTTGCTTCGTTTCGGGATCGTATGCATAGATCCAGGATTCGTCACCTGTATAGATGTTATAAACGGCTTTTGAGTCACCACGGTTATATTTTTTTAACATTTTATTGCACCATTCGACGCGAGCATGTTTTTGCTCATTTGTTAAGTTGTGGGGTATCCAACGCGAACAAATTTTTTTTACAGCCAAATAATTATGTAATATGCTATTAATGCTGGTCATAGAAATACCCAGAGTCGCCTCTATCTCGCGGTACGTAACATGTCGGTCGTCCATTATAAGTTTTCGCACAGCCTCGATATTTTGTTGTACAACGACCGATTTCGGGCGACCTGCCTTAACTTCGTCCGTAAGCATACTACGTCCACGATTGAACTCACTAAACCAGTGATATACAGTAGTTTTAGATGGGGCTTCATCACCAAAAGTTGAAGTTAGTTGATCTATGCACTGTTGTTGCGTTAAACCACGCCGAAAATCATAATAAATCATAGCACGAATATTTTCACGAGTGAGTTCCATTCTTGCTGCGAGATGACATTTAAAACCCGTCAAAAACAAAACACGAGCGTTAATAAGGAAGAAAAAATATACCTTATATACTTAAAAAAGTTCAAATTTTACCATGGCGGTCAAATATGCTATTTAAGAAGATTGTAATCCCGGTTTCCGGATATATAAATAGCAGCCCTCGTATAAGCATTTTTCTAAGTAAGTCTCATCACAAATTGTCTCCTGAGTTACTAGATAGAATAACAACAAGACCACGTTGCTCCACCCATCAAGCAATATGTCTGAGTTAATTTAAATAATGTAAATCAACTAAAACACATTCCAAATCACCCTGGACAGTGGCATGCGTTGTGTGCTGATCAATTATTGTATAGATTGTACTTACAAATAGTTACTGCAGCAATTAATTTCTGACTCAGTGGGTCAATGGGGCAATTTGGAAAAATAGGTTCCAATAAATTATTTGCAAATGTTAATGCCATTATAGCATTTGTGCTCGGTCTAAAAACAGGAATACACGGTAAATACATGGCAAATAAACTTAATAATCACATATATGTGGTAATTATTACTATAAGCAAGAATTAAAACAAGAGGACAGTCAATCTCCATACAAAAGGCCATTCAGCAATATGTACAACGCCAAATACGTATAAGAAGGATTATTTACAATTATTCAACTTTGCAAGCTTTGTGCGGATCAATTATTGTATAGACAGTATTTAAATGGTACATAAATATTATTAGCTATTTACTAACTAATTGCTACTGTACTATGTTTATTTATTTAATTTAATTTTAAATAAATAAATATTACAGGACAACTATACATAAATCGAATTATAACGTTTGACGACACGTTTGGCTCAGTGGATTGCACAACGGACTACGAAGCTGGCTGTCCCGGGTTTGAATCCCGGCCTGCGCAAGTGTACTTGTGATGAGCACAAATGTTTTATTCCTGGGTCATGGATGTTTTCTATGTATTTAAGTATTATAATTTATCTATATATTATGTTATGTATATCGTCGCCTAGTACCCATAGTAGCAGCTTTGCTTAGTTTAGGACTAGGTCGATTTGTGTAAGATTGTCCCTGTGTTATTTATTATTGTTAAAAGTTTAGTTTTGAAGCACCATTTAGTTTTTGCCTGAATATCACCTTGTGGGCGGGGCACAATCCAAAGTACGCCAATTGACTGTATAATTATTTTAACGAATACCTAAGGTATTATTATTATTTTAATCTTAATTGCGTTATATACTCTTGACATTTAAAATTATATTCTAGACACATTCTAGATTATTATTATTTTTCTTTTTTATTGACAATCCTTTTGGGATTTATCTTATTGATTATTTTAATTTTTAAAATGATGATTTTATCAATAATATTATACTTAAGTTAAATATCTGATTAGGTTTTTCTGGGTTTCCCTAATCCTTGCAGCAAATGCTGGATCATATTATATGTCTCCTAGCAAACATTCACTCTCGTGTAACTGACATTTCGAAAGTGCTTGTAACTAGGCCTACTTGAATAAAGAATATTTTGATTGATTGATTGATTTCAGGTTTTTTGAGAATTCAACTTCTTAGGGGATGAAATTAAGGGGCTAAAGTTTGTATGGGAAAATCAGATCAGTTTCGACTATTTAATTTTAAACTTCACACGAGTATTTTTAACAATAAATGAGTAAATACGTGTTTCAGGGTTTTTGAAATTTCAACCCCTAAAAGGGGAAATTTGGTTACAAAGTCGAAAAGCCGATGGGTATTGTGTCTTTGGTTTATCCGGTCGCTCATTACGAAAACAACAACGATTTTAAAATTCGACGTGGCGGACGTGAAATGCTATCTCCCCTGTCGGGGTGCGATGGGGTTGAAATATCTAAATACAAATATGGCTGTCGTTTTTATGGTTCTTTGGGGCGGTAATTACGAAAATGGCATCGATTTTGAAATCCAATTTAGTGGACGTGTAATATTACCTCCGTGTTGGTGCGCGATGGGGTTGAAATGTCAAAATATCAATATGGGTGTCGTTTTTATGGTTTTTTGGGATGTTAATTACGAAAATGACCTCGATTTTGAAATCCGCCGAGGTGTGACGGGGTTGAAATGTCTAAATATAAATATGGCTGTCGTTTTTATGGTTATTTGGGACGGTAATTACGAAAATGGCATCCCCCTCGCACACCAGCCGGTGTGCGAGGGGGATGAAATGTAAAAATATCAATATTGGTGTCGTTTCTATGGTTTTTTGGGACGTTACTTACAATACATTCAAGGAGATGTAAACAACAGGCGGTCTTATCGCTAAAAAGCGATCTCTTCCAGACAACCTTTCGGTAGTGAAAACACTTTGAGGTTTCTAAGAAAAAAATTGAGTTAGGGAATATTTTGTGTCCTTCCCCCGTCCCTCTATTTTCTAAACCGTAAGTCGTAAAAAAATTACAAACGTAAAATTTAATAAATACTTTCAACGAAAATTGTGTGCAATAAGATCGGATACTGTTCATTTCTTTTGATCAAAGCTCCTTAAATAAAGATAAAAAAAAAAGATCGGATACACGGTTTTTGAGATATTGCCGAAAAGCTACACTTATTAACAAAAGGACGTAAGCCGCATGAAGATACGCTCTTTTGCTGGTCTGTAGTGCTTATTATTGTAGTAACGGCTGCGGAACCGTACATTAAGCATGGTCCGACATGCTCTTAGCTGATTTTTAAATTCAAAATGACTCCGAATTTGACGCGAGCGAAACCGCGGGTAATTTTTTTTATTCTATAGTAGAAATCTGCATTAATCATAATCTCTTAGTAGTAGTAAGTCATTGCCGGCGTAACAATTCAACAATTATTGCAATCATTTCTTTAAAAAAAAAGAGAACTGCCATTACCAAAACGTCGTATACCGAGACCTCCAGAAGGTAACAAATACTTTTCAAAAACCGAATCTAAATCGGTTCAGCCAAACGCGAGATAATACATACATTCCTACTTAAGGGTCAAACTGAAAACCTCTTTTTCTGTAGACTGTTAAAAATTACGTATAGCACGCGGGCGAAGCCGCGGGCAAAAACTAGTAATATCATATTTTCCCCCACCACTGGGTAACCACCGGTTGAGGCATTAAACTTTAGCACCCTATTCTACAATATTGCGAAAAAGTAGGGCAAACCCGCTCTGGTTTTACATAACGAGAATAATAAATGCATGCCACAATGCTATTATATGCCATATTCTTAGTGCGAAATGTTGTATTACATGTGGAAACTAATTTTTTTACTATAAATAGTTTATTACATACCAAAAAATAGAAAATGGTCTCTTGAAAACAAACAAACATGCCTTTGGAAGTGGATATATCGCTTTGCAAAATAACATAAGAAAAATCTTCACTTACACAAACACTAAATTAGCATCCCATAAGTAAAGGAATGCTGGCAAAGATCCATAAGCTTCATTGATGTAGTGGTAGTCACCTCCGCTTTGGGCCAAAGTAGTGCCTGCACAGTAATATTGACATAATTTATTTGTGTACATACATTGTAACAAGTCACACTTTATGTAAAAGCATTGTCTTTATTGGTAAAAATCAAGTATCATAAATCACAAAAAGAAGGCACCAAGGAGGAAATTCTATAATATTTACAAAATATTGACAATTATTTTTCAATGTATGCCGCAACATAAGCTTTCGTAACACATAGATGTTTAAGAAAAATTACAATTCTTGACTTTCACATCAACCTCAAGTATTTTCCGATGTTTGGACATTATTATTATTATTAGGGACTATGTTATGTTATCATTATGCATGCAGATGATTGGAAAAAGTGACACAAGGTTGTGCAGACTGCCCTATTGCAGAATAAAGGTCAATGCACTTTCTCACTGACTGCCACTCCCTAATACACTCACTCGGCGTCAAAAAAATCGCACCTTTCCCAAAATTCGTATCAAGCGATTATAACTCCTGAGATCCGTCCTGTACCCTTTCATTATTTATTAATATCATTTGAAAGCTAATGAAATCCCCTATTTGAAAACGGTAGGAAATTGGCCAACACCCCCATAAAAAAAAATCTGGGAAAATGTGAAACAATGTGTATTCTGATCAAAATTGCAAAGACAAGGAACAATAAGGGGAATGTTGTCCCACTCCTCGATGACGGCATCTCGAAGCTCATTGAGAGTGGCAGGAGCTGGATCACGGGCCTGAACTCGCTGTTTCAGCTCGTCCCAGAGGTGCTCGATAGGATTGAGGTTGGGGCTTCTTGCTGGCCAGTCCATAACCTTGATGCCAACTCGACGTAGGTAGTCCTTGGCAATCAAGACAGTGTGGCACCGGGCGTTGTCGTGCATGAACTCGAAGTTGGCGCCGACAAAATCAGCATATGGGACCACATGCTCCTCCAAAATCTCGGTGATGTACCGGTGAGCAGTCAGAGAACCCTGACCGCGACCACCTCCAGCTCTGGAGACGCACACGAGGTCTGTCTTGCCGTCGATAGAGATGCCGCCCCTGAACATGCAGGATCCTCCTCCATAGCCGACGGTTTCCACGGTGCAGGCTGGTTTGAAACGCTCCCCTGGTCGCCTGTAGACGCCTGTCGTGGGTGTACAGGCACACTCGAGTCTCGTCGGAGAACAGGACATTCCTACACTGGTCGAATATCCACGGCACGCTTCCTGGATGGCAGTCAACTGGGGGCCCTGTAGCAGCTCCCCGGGCAGCAAATTCTTCTCTCGCAGCCTTCTTCTGATAGTGGAGACGCTGACTGCTGTCCTTCGAGTAGCTCGAAGCTGCTGCTGCGGTTCCGCAAAGACGTCGACACAATGAAGCGATCATCTCTGACGGTAGTGCAGCGACGTCTCCCGGATCCATGTCTCCTGAGTAACCTCCAGTCTCTTGGAACCGTCGGTATACCCGTTGCACTCGAAATCGGCTGATGTTCAGTTGCCGAGCAACTTCAACGTGCCGTAGTCCAGTTTGCAGTAGGGCCACCACTTGAGCTGTTTCTTTTGCAGTGGTATCTATTTTCACTGGGTTTTCTCTTGTTGGAGTTCTTCAGGTGTGACCTCTGTGACGTCTGGATGACCCATAATTCACTTTTACCCCCCCCCCCCCCCCCCCACCTTTTATACGCGTCCAGGGTGGTACAATTATTGAGCCTCCGAACGCGTACATCACCACTTTTTAATCAAACTGTGGGCGATTTTTGGTTTTTGATTTTCCATAAACAAATGAATTTTTTTTTTGAAAGCTTATTAATTTAGCTTTTAAATAATACTAATATCAATAGAGTAAAGTAAAGATCTTAGGAGTTATAATCGCTTGACGCGAATTTTAGGAAAGGAGTGATTTTTTTGACGCCGAGTGTATGTAACCTCAGCTCTGTACTGGGAAAACATGTACTGTGCCCAGCAGAGCCTAGATAAAGCCTTGGCGAATCAAAAAAGTGCTGAAGTTCTTTGCAAGAACAGAACTTGACCAGGAACTGTGGAGTAGGAGGTGGCAATCATGGTAGACCATTCATGGTTATTACAAAACCGAAAAATATGGTTGATGGGGGGGCTATATGGCCTAGAATAGCCACTACCAGAAGAATAAGAATAAATAATATCATTACAGATACAACAATATTACAGCTAAGTATGATTAAAATCAATTAGGTTATGCATGTTTATTACAACCAGGCCTCCGACTTTTTATCGCATGGTAAGACGTTAGAGAACCATGGAGTCGATGTTAACATTAAAACTTTACTCATAATCATACTTTATTTTTTTATGGTCTGTAATACTTTCATCCCTACGTTAAACTGACAGATCAAAACTATCAATCAAAGTTAATCTTATCCAATATAGTAAAAATTTATGTATTTTAACTAGTTTTTCATTACCAAGGCTGCTGCTCAAACTACTTTATTGGACGTAAATATGCCAAATGAGCTTAGTTTTATAAAGGATACTTATGAAATCATTTGTGAATCAATCACAAAGTTACAATGTACCTATATTTCAATAAAACAATGTTTTCAAATACTCAATAACATCAAACAGTTTTTAACAATTTTTGGTCCCGAAACAATTAAAGATGAATTGGAAAAAGTATTCAATAGAAATCCAGTCCGGATTCCGTTCCTGGAAATAAGACAGATGTCAAATACTCAACAATATGAGCAAGTTCTAGAACTTACTACTTTAACTTCTGTTGATGAAGAACGGTCTTTTTCAAGTCACAAGTGGATTTTTCAACCAATATAGGACCTCCTTTACACCAGAAAATATGGAAAAAATTGCCATTGTATACTAATTTTACAATTTAGAAATAGAGAAAACACCCGTTATACCTTTTCAAGATTTTGAAGCACTCATTCCTGTATCTATGTCCAATGGATATTACAAACTAGTAACTTAATTTTAAATATAGTACAATTCGATTAGAAATGTTTATTTCATTTATAATCAGTTTTGGAATTAATTAACTGAGTGAGTATGAGTATGAGTAAAGTTTGAATGTTAATATCGACTCCGCGGTACTCTAACGTCTTACCATGTGATTAAAAGTCCGAGGCCTGGTTATAACTTAAAAATATAAGAGGTTTCAGCTTACCTAATTCAGCATAGCACAAAGCACCTAGAGTTGCCAACAGCCCACAAGCAGCCCAAACTGATAGGGCACCCCACACTGATCCCGTATTTTCCAGGACCTCTTTAGGGGATATAAATATTCCACTCCCAAATATGATGCCCAAAATGATGGCGACCCCCTCTAACAGACCTAGCTGTTTTCGCATCTTAACCCTCTCTTCACTCATCCCGATAACCGTTGCCTACTCGCGACGGTTTTGTAATAAGCTGTTAGCTTGTCTTCAGTATTATTACATTAATTGTTGTCCTGAGTATGTGAGCAATTGACCTTTCACATTTTTAATTACAATTTTAAAGAAGCAACCTTGCCGGCGGCTCCAGCATGACAATAATGAATGTTGTCGACGGGTTAATGAATTAAGAAATGTTATAAATTATAAATATGAGATCTAAAGAATCTAATTACACAATATTTCTATGATTCTAGTGAAAATATTAAAATCACCGCTTCAAAAACTTGCTACACAGTTAGAGAACACATGGCATGGTAATAAATATTAGGTTGGCTTAAACAAACTTAAAATAAATTAACCTAGTTTCATATAAAAATTAACAAATTGCAGTAGAGCCAATAAAACAGAAAATAAGCAGCATGGTAGGGTATCTCAAAGGTCGGCCTACAAAATTGTTAACAGTGCCCTCTTTTTCATTTATACCAGAATAACAACATATTATAAAAGGTTTTTATAACATGTACTAGATAGCGCTGTACAACATTTCCGCCAGTGTGGCTGTATCAAAATATATAGGTATTTTAGTAAGACATTTAATAATATTTCTTTATTATTTATTTCCTGATATTTATTATTTTCCTATTGTTTTCGATTTATTGCAACTCTATATTAAAAAAACATTACATTCGAAAACCTCATTGTAGCAAAAGCAGGAACTGTAACTGAATATGAGTAGAAATCAGTGGTTCCTTTGGCAACACTTCAAAATAATTCGAATACCCTCGACTGAAGGACATTGAATCCATGGTCATGAAAACATTAAAAAAAAAAAACGAATACCCGGCTACTGGCACTCAAATTTGAATCTGTTGTCATCGGTCGGTCCATATGTCAGTCCGTCATATTGTAATTAATTTTGGTTTTCGGCTACTTTCAATACATTTTTGGCTAATTAATGTTGAGTTGAGTGTCCTAAATCGTCAATAAAATAACTATAATTGCTAAAAACTGTAGTGGAAGTGATTTGTGTTGAAATCAGTGTTGTGATTGTTCCTCTACGCATATCTCTCACCAACCTTCTTGTGATGGCTCCACGACGATGTTGTGTAGGTACCGTTTTGCACAGTGATTCAAGGAGATGGTAAATTATTAGATATTTAATAACATGTAACTTTGTAATATTTTTTTTGCCATAATGCATCTAAAGTATCTTAGAACTGGTGGGTATATATACAAAACTTATAAAACGTCAATGTACTTATTTTCAATTTTTCAGGTACGCCCCATGCATTGTTTCCCAAACCCGAGTGATCCTTGTAAACCTGATGAACTCGAGAGATTTCAAACATGGGTTATGAGAATTGGAGGTGACATTGTGGGCGAAGAAGACACTTGTTTATACACCAGAACCGAAAAGTATGGCATCGGCACTTTGAGGATATCTTTTTGTTTCCGAATAAGCGTATACTCGATTGGCTACACCGTCGCTACATATACCAGGTAAGTTTCAGTACTATGTATATTACAATTTTGTAAATAAATTACGTAGTTACATATTCATATTATCATGTGCATATTTCGGTCCTACTGGCTTTACTGTCTTTGCAGTCCCAGTTATTTCTAGTGGTTCAAAGTAAATAAATTATATTAATGAGGGCTTCTACAATGTAAAAAATCTATCTATCACTTCCTGCGATTGGTGGAACTGATGATATTTCCATTTTAGCAAAACCCTTATTTAAATATACCTATTAACAAATAGTACTTCAATATTTCTAGATAAATGTGTTTTTTTTTAATCTGAATGACCTGATATCTATTAATGCCCCAGTACCATGGGTATAAGAGATATGACAGTGAATACTTTATATTTATTTAGTGTTAATTTTCACGGTTGCTAAGTCTGTCATAAGGACAAGTTCCAGTATTGGGTGCTCCTCTGTCTGTATTTGTGTATGTCCTACCGTACGTCCGTTTTTATTATAAGCCGGTTTTTATTTGTGATTACACACCTTAAATGCAAAGAAATTAGAAGTTATTACATAAACTAGACAGCCCGCAACTTCATTCATGTAAGAGAAAAAAATAACCACTCTTTTTTACAACCCACAACTTTATGATAGTGTAGACAGTGGTAGATGGGCAAATGTACGTATGTTGATAAGTATTTCTGTCTGTCTGTTCGCCCTTCCGTCCGTCTGTCGTCCGTCCGTCCGTCTGTCTGCATGTCTGTCTGTCTGCCTGTCTGGCTGTCTGTCTGTCTGTCGTCCGTCCGTCCGTCCGTCTGTCCGTCCGTCCGTCTGTCGTCCGTCCGTCTGTCTGTCTGTCTGCCTGCCTGTTTGTCTGTCGTCCATCCGTCCGTCCGTCCGCCTGTCGTCCGTCCGTCCGACAGACCGTCCGTTTTTATTGTTGGCCGGAATTTATTTGTGATATTTATTTAAATTAATTTGTATGATGTGGTACAATTTCAAAGTTTAAGTGCAAAGAAATTTAAAGTTATATGTAAATAATGAAATAATGAACTTCAGTAAATAGGCCACAGGGGCAAATGTACACGTCAGTGTTTACCATCACCATATCACAACGTAAAGTGTGACTAGTTAAGAAGCGCCGTAAGAACTTAACAGTCCTAAAGTAATTTTTAGATTTCGTATCTAAATGGTATAAACTTATAAAGGTCTGTCCGTCTGTCCGCAAACAAACTTAGTTATGCGGTTTTGTTTATTTACCACAGTTTTGTATTCCATGAAATGTTGACATCTGTATCTGTCTGTCGGTCTGTCTGTCTGTTGTCTGTGTGACCGTCTGTCCGTCCTACCGTTTTTATGACACCTCAATTCCCGTGATGCGTAACTTCAACTCTTTCCAATACCGCATTAATGGACTAGCTGCTTTGCGTCGTGATTTATGACATGTATATTTGTAAGCGAATGTAAAGTAAAAAAAATAATATCTATATGGGACAATACCATAGGAAAAAATGCAATATTTTATAATTTATATTTTATGTCTAAGGGCTCCAAAGTGGACAAGGACGAGTTCCAGTATTTGGTGGACTATCATATCATGCTGCGGTGCCTTCCACATCCAGCGCATCAATATCTGTTGCACACGCAAGTCCAAACTGCGGTAAGATTTTTGCTGTTTATCTGTTTGTATTCAGACATAATAACAGTATTTAGATATAGATTTGCTAAGTCGGTAGTGATCCTACTTACGAAACCGTTCGTTAATAAATAAATGAGAAATAAACTATACTTGTATGTATGGAGAGCCGAGATCAGTCGAGCGTCATGGCGACCCTCAAGAATTAAGTTTGCTTTGACTACATTCGTAGGTTAATTAATAATATTTACGTAAAAAGGTTCCATTCGATTTTTGCCTTTACTAGTCCTAGAATATTATAAGCAAAATGGATCCAAAATGTTTTACTGTAACCTACTACTACTTATTTAGATATTACGGCTAAACAGATTTCAACTTTTTTTGGGTAGCTGGGCACCCACAGATGGTTATAGGATATTTTTTATCCGATAATGCTGAAGCAAAAAAGATTTATGATTTTTCTTCCTCCGCGAACAAAGTTATTCTCTATATCTATTCTATTTAAAAGATGTAAAAATTAAATGAATTAAAGATTTAAAAAAAATATATTTTTATGGACTATTTGGAGGTCACTAAAACGAAAAATATTTTTTTTGGATTTTATGTATGTTTGTATGAGTCGTTGTGGCTTCATCACGCAAAATCGGCTAAACTATTTTTGGTACACGGATAGCTGGGTATCTCTAGATGGTTATAGGATACTTGTTACCCGACTACGCTGAAGAAAAACGAAGGGTTACGATTTTTTCTCCACAGCGAACGAAGTTGCGGGCGCCTTCTAGTATCATATAAACCATTATTTTAGGCGAATGGAAGTAATGTTATATTTTTAATTTCAGGAACTGGTGATTTGCCTCAAGAAAGTGTGCACACGGCTAACAAACTGCTGTTTTTTGATAAACTTTGTGACGCTGTCAATAGCAGCTTCGGCAAACCTATGGGTGAAATATGTATAGAGCTGCTGTTACACCACGGTCGCTGCATCAGAAATCGATACACAAAAATGAATTAAAACTAGTTCTGCAATGGCAAAAGAACAATTCGCTGCAGCCTATTGTAGTGGTTGGCTTGTAAAACTTAAAAAAAAATATATGAGACACCGCTGTAAAGACTGTATCATCGCACAAGTCTCCATCTAATCGACAGCCTTGTCATAGTCCAGAAACGCTGACGCATAGTGGTTGGTCATACTTTTCGGTCTTCTGTATAACCTGACGCGGTTCGTATGTTCGTATGGATTTGGTGTCTATCGCACCGAAGGTTTTGAGGAAAAAGGCTTGTTCGGGAGGCTGGAAGTCGTCAAACCCACGTGCGAGAGGGTTCGTGATGACTCTCTGGAACGGCTTATAGACATAGCTGAGAAGTAAGATAATTAAATATATATCAACCAGAACAATAGAGTAAAAGTATAGTACTAGATATAATAATAAAATTGCCATTACAAAATTCCCATTTCTAGTTTTCAAAAACGAATTGAAAATGTTTATAATGTCAAAAGCATAACTAAGAGGACTATTTAACAGACAAAGATGCATGGCCCAAATCAAAAACCAAATAACTTACTTTTACGGGGATACGGTTCTTATAAGAAGGCATATCAAACGTGCGTTTTTTTTCTAATTTTTATTGTAATTTAAGTATTATACATTTGATATGATTTTTTGTAAAACTACGAATAGAGTGTATACTTAAGTAAAACGGTTTATATTTAAGATAATTAAAGTTCATTACATATTTCGTTACAGTGTAAATTTATTATTATGAAGGCTTTTATTTTAAATAAACTAATCAAGATTGTTCATTAAATTTATATGAGTGTGAGTTTGTTGAGCACTTTCAAATCTTCTGGCCTAGAGAATTTGTTTTGTGAGCCTAACCGAATCACAGCCACCAGTTCAACATGTATTGATAACATATTTAGTAACACGAATGCGTTGGATAAATCTATCATAAATAAACTAAGCTCTGACCACTGTGGACAACATGCATCCTTCAGTTTCAGTAGAAAAAATGAAGAGAAACCACAAGACACTATGTGCAGACCTATTTCTGAGTATCGCTTAGATTTATTTAAACGGAAAATTCAGGAGAAACTGTGTTATCTTTCTTTTACTCAAAAGGATGCCGACGGCATGTGCTCGGTCTTATTTGATTGCATATAAAAAGAATTTGATTCTTGTCTCAATCTGAAGAAAGTACAAGGCAAGGTCAAAACTACATTTAGCGACTGGGCTACGCCTGATATTCATGAAAAAAGACTTCGTCTTTACGATCTATATGATCAAAGGTCAATTGATAAGAGACCGGAATTTCTAGAATACGTGAAGATTTTTTCCAAGTCCTTCAAACAATTGTGCGCTGCTGCTAAATCCGAATATTTGTCTAAAAAAATTATTAATTCTAGTGACAAGGTGAAGGCCGTCTGGAAGGTCATAAATGACGAAACTGGGAAAACTAAAGTAAAAAATCCTCATTTTAGCCTAAAAATCAACGATGAAACAGTAAATGAGGACATTGAAGTTGCGCATCAGTTTGAGCGGTTCTTCTCTAATATACCTGTAGAGACAACAAAATCTTTAAATTCATCGCCAGATATTGCTGAATCAATATTAAAAATGTATGTACCAGAATGTAAAGACTTCTTCAAATTTACTTACGTTACTCCAAATACTATTATCAAAACCTTTAGATCGTTAAATTTGAAGAAGACTGAAGACCTGTGGGGCCTTTTCGTTAAAGTGTTACATTCAATAATAGAGGCGATTGCACCATATTTGGCTGATATATTCAACAAATGTATTGACACTGGAGTATTTCCTAATTTGATGAAGCACAGCAAGATCATTCCTTTATTTAAATCAGGAACGAAAACAGACCCCACAAATTATAGACCAATATCAATACTACCCGCATTGAGTAAAGTTTTTGAGAAACTTATTCTTAATCAACTTACATCTCATTTTAATGGATATAACCTACTTCATAGCAGTCAATTTGGATTTACCAAAGGTCGCTCCACTGCTGATGCTGGGGTAGTGCTAGTTAAACACATCTTTGATGCATGGGAAAACGCTCAAGATGCTATTGGGATTTTTTGTGACCTATCAAAGGCATTTGATTGCGTTGATCATAATAATTTAATGCGTAAGTTGGAACACTACGGAATAAAGAACGGTGCACTTGACCTCGTCTCATCATATCTTTCAGACAGAACGCAACGCGTAGTCATCAACGGGATGCAATCAACTGGGTCATCTGTTGCTATGGGGGTACCCCAGGGCTCAATTCTAGGCCCCTTTCTGTTTCTAGTGTATATCAATGATCTACCAAACCTTGTGCAAGATAAACATGATATCGTGTTATTCGCAGATGATACTTCTCTTCTTTTTAAAGTGAAAAGAAGAGAGAATAACTTCGTTACTATTAACGATGCGCTGTCTACTATTGTACATTGGTTTACTGCAAATAACTTACTTTTAAATGCCAAGAAAACCAAGTGCATCAAATTCACATTACCGAATGTGAAACAAGTAGATTGTGCCTAGGTGACATTGAAAGGCGATGTGCTAGAATTTGAAGACAAAACAGTATTCCTGGGTGTTACTTTGGACTCTAAACTGCAATGGAATGCGCATATAGCCACTCTTGCAGGTAAACTAAGCTCCGCAGCCTATGCAGTGAGGCGAATCAGACAGTTAACAAACGTCGAGACGGCAAAGCTCGTGTACTTCAGTTATTTTCATAGTGTAATGTCATATGTAATTCTGTTGTGGGGCAAGGCGGCGCACATACAAACCATCTTCGTACTACAAAAACGGGCAGTACGCTCAATCTATGCACTGGGAGCTCGTGCATCACTGAGAGAAAAATTTAGGGAAACCAATATTCTCACCGTAGCATCTCAGTACATTCTCGAGAATATTATGTATGTTCGGAAAAATCAACATGATTTCAAACACAACAGTGACATTCACCACTACAATACAAGAAATAAGAACAAGCTTGCCATGCCTGCTCATCGTCTCCGCAAGGTCGGAACTTCGTTCGTGGGGAACTGTGTACGCTTCTATAACAAAATACCTACCGATGTAGTGAATTTACCTTGCAGCAAATTTAAGGCCCACATAAAACGTCACCTACTAAACAAGGCGTATTATACAGTAAATGACTTTTTAGACGATAAAGATGTCTTTAAGCCAGTAGTTTAGTCTTGTGTATGTAACGTAAGCATTATTTTAAGAGGTAATAATAGTTCGCATTTAATGTAACATGAGAGCACATTTGTTGTTTCTCACCGGGCAATACTATTAGTGTTTAATGCCCGGCAGTGTGAGCATGTCATGCTCGCTTAAAGGTCTTTGCTTACGGTGGCGTCGTTGATCGGGTCGCAACCTTCCCTAAAATATGGTTGAGGGAGGCGATGGCTGAGATATGCGTCATGCTCGTGAACGGGTACCGTTTGTGGGGTCCGGTCTGTTCATGCTAGCAAGGGCCAAATTAATTGTATACCTAGTAACTGCCTACCAGTGTTTAATGAACTGATGACGTGAGAGACTTCATCCTGTACTCGATTGAAGTTATTCTTTTTTTATTTGATTTAGAGACTGTATACATCTCTAAGAGTTTTGTTTTATTTATAGAGGTATATTCTTAAACATTTCTGAGGATTTTAATTAACTAATTTTATCTTTTTGCATGTTATGACGCCTAGAGACCATAAACATCTCTAAGAAATTTAGATTTAATAATAATTATGTTTAATGTATTATTCACTTTGACCCCTAAGAGACCTTAAACGTCTCAGTAGAATTCAGTCAAATTATTATATTTAATTTTATCGCATGTCGTGACGTCTAGAGACCTTATACATCTCTAAAAAAAAAAAAAAAGATTATATTTTATATTAACATTGATCTGGAGAATTTGTACATCTCCTCTGCGTGTATCAATTATAAATTAGTTATAACACAATTGTAAAAGTTTTAAGTGTAATTAAGACAATATTGTAATAGTTAATTGGTACACGCATATTAATTGTTTTATATACTCTGACATTTAGAATTTTATTCTAGACACATTCTAGATTTACTAATTATTTTAATTTTTAAAATGATGATTTTATTAATAATAAGTAAGTATTATACTTAAGTTAAATGATCTGATTAGGTTTTTCTGGGTTTCCCTAATCCTTGCAACAAATGTTGGATCATATTGTATGTTTCCCAGCAAAGACTTCTCTCATTGTAACTGACAATTCGAAAGTGCTTGTATCTAAGCCTACTTGAATAAAGGATATTTTGATTTGATTGATTCGATTTGATGAGTTCATTTTATGGTTCCGTACCTCTTTATTAACAAAATGAAACCCCTACATCACTTTGCTGTCCGTCTATCCGACTGTTTACTGTTTATTTTTAAGAATTTCCTATGCGAATATTTTATTTTCATTGGAAACATGTGTGTATTGAAATAGTAAAAATTACAATACTCAAACAAGAGAAGAAAAAATCTCTATTACAACACTTAATTATTGGTTATTAAAATTAGGAGGGAATACTGGAATACGAATTATGTAAATTCTGAAATATATCAAATATACAGAGTAAAGCGCGCCAAATAGAAACAACACAAAATGTTCCACATCGCTGAAGATCGCACGAGCATCATCGTTGGTTCTACCTCAATGAGATACATTTTATACAATTCAAATCAGTTGAATCGTTTCCAAAAAATTGGGAAACATGCAATATAAAGTAGAGGAGGCAAACACAGAACATCCTCCTATCTGAAGTCGGTTAAACATTTAGTTAAGTGTCCAGCAACTAGATGGCAGCACTAGATGCGCCGCTTAAGGACTTAAAGTTGCCTATCTATTTCAGTTATATACATTCTCATCTATGATAAGCAGCGAGGGTTAGACGTCTGTCAGTGTCAATAATGAGAACGTTGACGGCATTGACAACTATCGTTCGCTTTTTTTGTGTCCTGGACAGATAAGAAAATAAAAGCATCAAGATAGCCTAAAGGAGTCGCCACACAGCCAGGCGCGATGCGGGTGGGCGGAGGCGCGGCGCGGCTTCCAGAGCTGTAATGTAGGGAAATACAAGAGATTCGTCAAACAGGCCGTCGCGCCGCGCCAGCGTCCAGCCTGGTCCAGCCCAGAACGCGCTGACGCGACCCACGGCACGAAGCAATTCATACATTTGATGCTGACGATGATGATATTGATGATGGTATGATGATGATGATATTATGGTGATGATGATGATGATCGTTCTTCTTTCTCACTGCACACCGTTTTCGATGATGGAGATGATTATGGTGTCTGGTGATGATGATGATGGTGTGTGGTGATGATGATGTGGTGATGATGATGTTTTTGACTATGGTGATTTTGATATTATGATGGTGATGATGATGATGATGAGGATGACGGTGAAGTTGATGATGGTGATAATGACGATATGATGATGATGATGATATGATGATGATGATCAATTATAAATTAGTTATAACACAATTGTAAAAGTTTTAAGTATAATTAAGACAATATTGTAATTGTTAATTGGTACACGCATATTAATTGTTTTATATACTCTGACATTTAGTTTAGAATTTTATTCTAGACACATTCTAGATTTTTTTTCTTTTTTATTGACAATCCTTTTGGGATTTATCTTATTGATTATTTAAATTTTTAAAATGATGATTTTATGAATAATAAGTAAGTAATATACTTAAGTTAAATGATCTGATTAGGTTTTTCTGGGTTTCCCTAATCCTTGCAACAAATGTTGGATCATATTGTATGTTTCTCAGCAAAGACTTCTCTCATTGTAACTGACAATTCGAAAGTGCTTGTATCTAAGCCTACTTGAATAAAGGATATTTTGATTTGATTGATTTGATTTGATTAGATGGTGATCATTATGATGATGGTGATGATTGTGATGATGATGTTGATGATGATATGATGATGATCCAATCCTGAAAATGGTTGACTGTCCGGAAGGTAATGTAATGTCCTTACGAATCCATCCATAAATTTGTATAGTAACAAAGTAAACATTTATAAATTTTGTAGTTGTAATTTTAACATTAAGTATATATACATGAACAACCGACAGCTAAATAAATCAAATCAAAGAGAAACAGAAAAGGCGAGAAGGTGAAGGCGAAGCGAGTGTGAAAGAGATAGCATGATCACGCGACCGACGCGTTGGGCGTCGCCGTTGCTCACATCACATAAAGGTGCGTCCACACTTGTATCATTTGCTCGTATCCGATCATCGTCCCGTTGCATGACTGCGTATCGCGCTGCTTGGACGCTCACTTTCGGCATTCCGTATCATTTGCGCCTGCCGCGTTAAGAAACGCGTCCACACTAAGCCGTAGCGTATCACCGTATCCGATCACCGCGCCGATCATTTTGCACGTATTGTTCCTTAATCACAGCATAAAATGCAGTAACACATTCTAAAAAGTAAATAATAACTTAATAAATAAACAACACTCACCATATTTTGTCGCGCGCCACGTGGTACACAAATAAACGTCACAAACTGCATGCATACTACCATACTGTCGCTGGTCCCGGCTGGCCCGGCCGCCGATGCATTACCTATACCTACCCGGCCGAGCACGCCCGAATTAACCGAGCGCTCCCGATGCGATTCTGGCCAAAACCGAAACTTCGGCCAAAGTCACTTTTTTGGCCAAAATTGGCCGAAACCGAAACTTCGGTCGGACACTAAACTGATTTTTAATTCACGACCAAAATCTGACAGTTCTCATCTTGATTATTTAATCAAATAAACATTATTTCACAAAAATATGAATGAGAAAAATATCGTGCAACCAGTGATATTAGGGTAAGTTTTATTGATAAAAATACCTACACTTAAACCAGTATACAGTGATCACAGCGAAATTGCGCCCGTTGACGTTAAATTTTGGTCTTGAATTAAAAATCAAAGTATAGTTTTTAGTTAGGGTAGGCAGAATTCGACATAGACTGTCTGTGTCATTCCAAACATTTGGAGACTTCCCGAATAAAATGCACGGACAGCAAAGTGTGTATTCAACCAGCTAAAACTTCGTAATACTGATTGCATCAGAATCTGGAAAATGGTTGACAGTCCGGAAGGTCTTTATATCCTTCCGAATCCATAATTTAAAATAGGCACAAACAAAAATCTTTCTATTGACACAACACATAATTTCAGCAAGCAGCATTTCAAAAAAACAATCTGGAATGAAGTAGCCTCAAAACAAGCGCCACCATACTGCAAAAGGAGTCGATAGTTCACAACTAGTCAATGCGCGATACGACGAGTCGAGAGAGAGCAACTAATATATACTAGATGGCGCGCGCGCTCGAAGTATTACGTTCGGGCCGAACGAGCAAGGTCATTTCCCCATCTCTTCGCCTTAAGGCAAGTCCGACTTGGGTTAGGTTAGGTACGACGACGAGTGAAGCGAGGAGGAGTGTTAGGTTGAACTACGACCTTAACGAGCGAGCGAAGCGACCGAGCCGCGGAGGTCTATATTGAGTCTTGCCTTTTGCCTTTTGTACATACATTATTTTTATATCTTTTAATACATTATACCACTGCTGATCCTTATAGCATATACCTATTCATTATACTTGGTAAGCGTTATAAGCAAAAATCTTTATACCTATTGAACAATTTACACCATTAAATTATCAATTTAGTTGTTATGTCAAAAGTTTATGATGCCCCTTAAGTGATTATATTCTATGAAATTATATCAAATGTTGTTATATCCAGTGAAAATATATCAAATGTTGTTATACCGATCATTACACACCCTATCCGATCATGTTGAAAACAATTTTCGTTGTAAGTAATAATTAAGTTTTATGTTTGTGTTTTTTTTTCATATGTTTTGGACATAAGGCTTAGAAAATAGAGTGGGTGGGGGTCATCATCAAAAATGTTTTTTGGAATCCTCAAAATATTTTTAAAAGAGCTGTCGAATATGTGCCAAACTTTGATATTTGCTGTCTTTTTTTTCAATTTTCGTTATATATATGGAGTGTCCCTCTTAGAAAAAACAATATTTTATTATTATTTAACTATCAAACTAAGTAGCGGCTTATACAAGACACCTATCCTCCAAATTTCATCAATATACATGCAGTCGTTTTTGAGTAAAATGCCTGCGACATACGGACGGATGGATATGACGAAACTATAAGGGTTCCGTTTTGCCATTTTGGCTACGGAACCCTAAAAATGGCTGTCTGTAAAGTCCGGTATACGGACAATATTTTTACGTGATCACGTCATAAGAAAACCGGCCTCGTATTGTTTGTCTCTCCCCTCCCTCTCTCTGTCTCTCTCCCCTTTCTAGCCACCTCTCTCTCTTCCTCCCTCCGTCCCTCTCACTCCCTCTACCTCTCTCTCTCTGACTCTCTCTCTTTCTCCCTCCCTCCCTCTCGCTCTCTCTCCCTCTTCGTGTTTCACTGTAATAATTCATTAATTATGTGTAATTTAATGTGCATCTTGGGTTCCGTAGCTACACATAAAAAAAACCGAAGGCCTTTTATTAATTGAACACAGAGCTTGGGGACCTTGTCTTCGGCTTTTTTTAATATCCCGCTTTTCTTGCATCAAATAAATCTGTAAATAATATTAGATTCCGTAACCTTTAAATAACCTGTTTCACTTATTTTGTAAAACTGTATGGTTCAAATAAATCCACGAGAACGCGGTGAGAGCGGGACGTGCGCGGGGCGCGAGCCGCTGTGTCCAACACGCCGAGCGCGCGCAGCCCAGTCGGTCTTTGATGACTCCGCTGTCGGCAGAGCAAAAAAGGATAAGTGTCCATTTATATTATTATTGCATCTCACAACACTGCAGTGCAACCATTTATTACGCGACAAAGTCATTTCTATAGTGTTAACTTTCATTGCGCGAATGTGCGAGTGGCGGCGTCCGTCCGGCCGTGAGCGCGTGTCGCAACTCGCAATAAACTAAAACTAGCTAGCTCAGCTCACGTACCTCCGGGCGGCGCGCAAAGCGTAGGTATAATTATGGGCTCCCATGGTCCAGATGAATAGCATTGGAACAGGTGTGATCTGCTGAAAGATTTCGAGGAGTTCCAGATCATTTTAAGGCCTCAATCGATAGCTGTATTGATATTGTAACTTTAACTAAAGAGTTCTAGATGATTCTAGCATCTGCCGTTACAGCCAGAATTTTTAAGTTCTACAGCCAGAAATTTCTAGTTTTCCTAGAGAACAGGTGTGATCTGATGAAAGATGTCGATGAGTTCCAGTTCAGTTTATGGTCTCAAACGATAGCTGTATTCATATTGTAACTAAAACTTAACATTTCTAGGTGATTCTAAATCTGCAATTTATAGCCTGAATTTTTAAATTATACAGTCCGAAATTTCTAGTTTTTAATTATTAATTATTGCTTTCCAATTTCACCAAGCTTTGTTATTCGATGATAGGTGATGAACAACTTATTGCGCTTTAAATCACAATTCATCATTTTTAAACATAAAAAACATAAAACACAAAAAAATACTCAAATGAAAATCAGAAGGTATTTTTTGTGCAAATAGGCATTAAATAAGTATCATGTGTAATATACATCAATCACTTTAATAACAAATACTTGCAAATAACATGAAAAAAAAAACAAATAAAAATAATATTCATTGGAATAACATTGCATATAAGGGAGCTGTAATACATTCTGAATATTACCATAACACAATTTTAAACTTTTTCACAGTAATCATTAACAGTCTTTCAGCATCAAAGTACAAACGTAAACCTAATCCTGTAATAGACAAATATACATAGCATAGCAGCTCTAAAGTCCAAAATAAACAAGTATATTATTAAAATGCAAACAAACAACCAAATAGCTGAACTAGTTGCTAGTACTAGCACTTACGTGGCAGTCGGCGGGGCACTTGCTCGCAGAACTGATGGGCCGCTGGGGTAGAAAGGTTCTCGAGTGGCGACCGCGTAAAGGACGGTGCGGCGTCGGAAAACCCCTAACAAGGTGGACCGATGATCTGGACGACGTTGGGTGAGTGCGGTTTGGGTAGGCATTTGTCCGGTAGACGTCTTTGGGCTGATATGATGACGATGACGCTGATGAACAATTTAAAAATACGCCGTACCCGTGTGTACTGCAATTTCGTAACTACACTCCCATATAAAAAAAATCATAAGTGACAAGTAGCCTTATTTTATGAACTCACTATAGCTTGACAAGTTTCTTCGTGACACTCCCATGGTCTGCGGGCTACGGGGGGATAGACAGCGGGGGCGAGAAAGACGTGGGCGCGTGGCAAGGTTATCGTGGCCCGACGCGCGCACACTTCATACGCATCGCCTCTGTCATCCCCCCCTGTCACCTGCAGACCACGGGAGTGCCTATTAAGGCACTCCGAAACTCTTATGTTATGCTGCATTTGAGTGAGTGGGATGGCGCAATACGAACTTTATTTTTCGGATTTCGGAGGAGCCCCTGTTATTTATATTAGGTACCGGACTTCCAACGTAAGATTTTGTCCGTCAAAATTTCATAACACGCCCAAACAGGCGGCTGATGTAATGCTAACACCACACTGCACCGTAGGTATACGCCGTGGTGTACGCCTAGTGGTTGTGACCCTTTTGACATAGAAAACAAAAGAGGGATGATCATGAATGTTGGCGAATACAGCTCAGTGCGTGCTGTCATTAAATGATTTTTCTCAAACATGCTCGGAAATGTTTAGCTTTCTATTTGAAAATAGAATACGCTAAGAGCCTCATTTCTGCAATTTAAATTTTAAAAATAATTCTTTACCTAGGAGAACAATAAATTTATGAAAATCCGTTTTTGCCCGCTTCCATAACTTTTTACAATTTCTTAGTGTACATAAATTGAAATGACAAATCCCATACAGCCACGACAACCACACGTTTAATTAAGCGTAGCTTCGTCCGTTAGTCACTCGAAAATTTTTATTAACACTCCTCGCTTCAATCTGATCAGATTGGCATACATTTCTGACCTTGTCGCGGCCGATTAGTCAGCGTAATGTGTGAAGTACGTTTATGAGTTCGTGCAAGTTTTTTTATTTTAATTTATTGTATAGATGTGAAAAGTCAGCTTGAAAAAGGTGGTAATATTTATAAAATTAGTTTATTGTATCGAGCGCATGTGCGTAAACAATTTTCACGTGCATGTTTTAGCCATATTTTTTAAACAATGAGTTCGAATTATAAGAGCCACCGCCTTATTTAAAAGCAGAAGCGAATTTAGTTATGGGGAATTTACTTCCTGTTAAATCAAGAGATAAAGATAATCGAGTGTACGACCAATTTATGTTATGGAAAGAAAGCAAACATGCAAATTCATTTTTAATATTTCCTCGCATCATTTGAGAAAAGCACTATATATACCTCGGCGGAAACGGGGATTACCTGACTCGCATCTTTTGCAAGCCTCGCGATGCTCGGCTTGCAAACCACCTCGTCGGGCAATCCCCTACTTTCCGGGCCTCGGCAATAATGTACTAATCCATCTCATCATCATCTTCTAGTACTTACTTTTCCCATTATTTGAGGTCGGATCTCCTAGTCAATTTCGCCAACATCGACGATCTTTGGTGAGATCTGAGGAGTTAGTCCGAAACTAGAAATTCGAAGTTCGTAACGTACCGCCCCTCTCGCTCTTATTTTAAGCTGTATTTGAGTCAGCGGGATGGCGCCATACGAACTTCGTTTTACGTGTTTCGGAGTAGCCGTTCTGAGCTTCATGCATCAATAAGTCAGAGTCTTCCTCGTCCCTGTGATGAAGGAAACATATCAAGCACCTTTCGTATCATGTTGGTAAATTCCCGGCGCATGATATGCCCGTGCCAAACGCCTTCCCATCTACAAAAGTAAAATATTTTATAAATACGAAAGAAATGTATACCCACCTTTAGCTAAAGAGTTTCGTGGATTACTTAAAATATTGGCTCTGTGGTTAGTTAAAAAAATTAAGTGACACGTCCACCCACCCTGTCAAACTTACACGGTTCTTCGGCCACTAATTTCTACATTATAATTTTTCATGTTTGATAATTAAAAAATGGTAAGCTTTATTAGATGTCTCTTGAGATACACACAAAATAAAACGCAATAGTTTATAGGGCCAACTCGTACGTTTAGTAGTTAAGCGGCTTACGTAGTGTGTCATCATCGTCAACGTTATAACTTCGGCGTTTATGCTGAATTTATTGATATCCGTAGTTTATATTTGAGTGTTAATCAGTTATTTGTTAATGTTTCCAAAGCCGTTGAGATTGGATATCAAAAGGAAGTTGACGGCGAGGTCGGACCGCGTCAAGTGCGTGGACCAGCACCCGACAGAACCCTGGCTGCTGTGCTCCCTCTACAACGGCGACGTGAACATATGGAACTATGAGACACAGTTGCAAATCAAGAGATTCGAGGTAATTTGTCAAGTGAAACCTATTTTATTGGCTAATTGTGACAAGAGCTTTCTCTTGTATTTCTAATGAGAGGGGACTGTTTCTTTGCTTTCGTTAGGTAAGTCCCTAAAATATATGAATGCATGAGTTATTACGCATACTCAACTCCTGTAAATCCATAACATAGGTGTAATGTCTAAAGTCAATAATATAAATCTTAGTACAAATTGAAATTAGAAGATACATTTTTTTTATTAAAAAGTTATTAATAAGTTTGCAAGCCTCTAATAACACAACATAAGTAAAGATGGCATTGGCATTTCTGGTAGATTACTTGAAACACCTGCACAATTATTTTAATTTGTGATAATTATATTGCATAAAAGCCTTCTAGCCCTAGAATAAAGTACAATAACACTCTTAAAAAGTTATTCACAGAACTGCTAGATAATTTATTGCAGATTAACACTTTTATTTCATGCTTTACTGTTAACATTATGATATGGATAGTAAAGAGATGTCAACAATTTGTATTTGTGATACTACCATAATATTATGGCTTGTTATGCTAAGTAGGTGAATGATTTAGCTCCGGTGTTATAGAATATAAACATAGCAAACAATGCAAGCTGAAGCAGAGCCAGGACTTGTACTTGTACCCAGTATTAGAATATACATCATATACCAACAAAGTGACCATGATCAAATTAAACTGCTGAATTTGGGCAGCAAACAACTGTTTGTTCAGAGATTCCTGGTGAGGTCTTCATCCAGCAGTAGAACTGTTTAGCCTGATGTGATTGTGATCAGGACTTTTAACTGGTTAACCTTGTTTATAAAAGTAGAAAATATTTTGTCCTTGTCTTATTTAAAGTCAGCTTTCAAGAACAAATTCTCCTTCATACATATCTTTTATATATACCAGAGTTTCATCTTCTATCACTTAAGGTGTCTGCTCTTTTAGTCACATATTGAAATAGGAATTGTAAACATGGAACTTTTCAGTCTTAATAATAATTTAATTTATTTAGTAAATAATATGACCATGTGCACAATATTACAGGTATGCATGGATTTACCTGTCCGGTCTGCCAAATTCGTGCCCAGAAAAAACTGGGTAGTCACAGGTTCCGACGACATGCAAATAAGAGTCTTCAACTATAACACTCTAGAAAGAATACACTCCTTTGAGGCCCATTCAGACTATGTTCGATGTATTGCTATTCACCCTACACAACCTTACATCTTGACATGCAGTGGTAAGTACTAGTAGTATTAATGATTACTTGTATCATTGAAATAAAACAATTTAACGGATTATATTGTATATTATCTCATTTTAAATATCGTTAAATTGTTTTATTTCAATGAGTAACATTCGCGAAAACAGAAGAAAATATTGATTACTTGTATCTTCAATTTTCCTATAGTAGTTAAATTTAGCATCATTGTCATGAAAAGAACTACAATACCGGTCAAAAGTTTAAGTTAACCTTATCAAAACTCATTTTCAAGCTAAATTAAATTCATAATCATAAATTTCAGATGTTATTTGGTTTCTATGATAGCAAATAATAATATGAATGTCTTTTGAGGTAATTTGTAGTTGGATATCTTAAAATTTGGTCACATTAAGCGATTTTGCCTAGGTAAACGTAAGAGACCCATTACAGTTAAAAACTATTGAAAAAATGGGTTGAGGAGACAAGTTAAATATAGAAACTCATGCTACTATTATTTGTCTCTCTAATGAAGATTATTTAACACTAAAAAATTCAGACAAAATTGAAAGTATCTCAATCTCAAACTGCAGTAGTAAATACTTTCAAGCAAAATCGAGATACTGGTGTTAATTCCAGTAGATATCGCGTGGGTAGGCCTAAAGTTACATCTAAAAGTGAAGACAAATTTATTTGCGTACCGAGCAAACGTCAACTTATTCAAACTGCTCCATAAATTTGTACAGAACTCAATGCAGTTCAAGAACAGAGAGTCTCAGTTTCAACAGTTCAACAATGTCTCCGAAGTTATGGGTTAAAAGGTAGTATTGCTGCGAAAAAGCCGTTGTTACGTAAACTAAATAAAGATAAATGGTTGCATTGGGCCTGAAAACACATTGGACGACCAAGAACTGGTCTAAAGTTTTGCATCCAAGTTTGAGATTTTCAGAGGGAGATGTCGGCAGTACGTCTTACGACAAGTAGGAGAACGAATGGCGGAAAAATGCGTGATGCCAACATTGAAACATGGTTTGGATCTGTTACGGTCTGGGAATGCTTCGCGGGTAGTAAAGTTGGGGATCTCATGCAAGTAAAAGGAATAATGGATAAATAAATGTACCATAATATTTTACAACATCACGTTTTTCGAAATGAATTGTACAAGACAACAATGCCAAACATACATCAAAATTATGTAAGCAGTACACTATATAAAAAAAAAAAGAAGGAATTAAATTAGATGGATTGGGCACCTCATCACTGGACCTCAATCCCATTGAGCTATTATGGGATGAGGAAGACAGAAATGTTAGAAAACTGCGGCCAACCAATCAGGAACAACTCTGGGAATACTTGAGAATTTGTTCGAAACAAATTTCGGCGTCAACACTTCAAAAATTGATCGAACGAATGCCTAAAGTATGCGGCTGTTAAAAGCAAAATGCGGATACTTTGAAAAATGGAAAACGGGCAATAACTGATTTTTTAAAAATTAAAAATATGATTTAGGGTTTCAAGTTTATAAAAAAGCAATGGTTTTAGATCTGGAAGAAATACTGGTCCCTAAAAGAAATAATGAAAAGCAAGGACTTAAGCATTCATATTAAAAAAAGGTGTCCAATACCTGTATTCTTCCCTGTATGACATATGCGTGTGAGACCTGGTCCCTTATCGTAGCTCACCGGAACAGTCACCGTCATAAATAAGTGATGATTTCTGTACCTTGTCGCTTTTAATCGTTTGACAATTTCGTATGACATTTCAAACACGCCGTTAAAGTGACAAGGTTACTAAATGATAAAACTTATTTATGCCGGTGACTGAACCAACTTGCAAGATGGCAGCGGGCAATGGAGAGAAGCATGTTGGAAATAAAACTAAGAAACAAGAAAACCAACAAGGAAATACGAGAGAAAATCAAACTTGCTGACATATTGAGCGACATAAGTGGAGTAAGCAAATCACTCTATGGTACCCGAAAGATGCCACTAGGCGACAGGGACACTCTATAAGAAGATGCTAAGATGACCTTCGGCTAACTTTGGGGCCATATTGGACAAGAGTAGCTAGCAACAGAGCTCAATGACGATTGTTGGAGGAGGCCTATGCCAAGAGGCACACTGAATTAAGGGGCATATTGTTGTTATGTAAACCCTTGTTCGGAAATAAAGTCTATTATTATTATATTATTATAATGGTCGTAGATATACATATATGACTAGTATTAAAAATATTTATATTTTTTTTCGTAGTAGGTATATCTATACTTTTATAATGAAATCATAAAATTGTAATCATATAATTTAATTCTATAAGTAATATATATAATTTATACACTTTGATATAATCATCTTAATTGCAGATGACTTGTTGATAAAATTATGGAACTGGGACCGCAACTGGGCTTGTCAGCAAGTGTTTGAAGGGCATACTCATTATGTTATGCAGATTGTTATCAACCCTAAAGACAACAACACCTTTGCAAGTGCCAGTCTTGACACTACTGTGAAGGTATGTTTGATTTATGGTTTCATTCTTTATATAAATATTCTAACTTTATTGAGTACTTTGATAAAATATTTCGATTACATTATGTTTCAGGTCTGGCAGCTTGGGTCCTCCATGTCTAACTTCACATTAGAAGGGCATGAGAAAGGAGTCAACTGTGTTGACTATTACCATGGAGGGGACAAGCCCTACCTCATCAGTGGAGCAGATGACCGTCTGGTTAAAATATGGGATTATCAGAATAAAACATGTGTACAGACCCTGGAAGGTAAGTGTGTTATGAAATTTGAGCAGATTAAACATTTATTTATGAATTAGTTCTTATAATAATGGCTTATATGTGTGTAGGGCATGCCCAGAATGTATCGGCGGTTTCATTTCATCCGGAGCTACCTATCTTGCTGACTGGCTCTGAAGATGGCACAGTCAGGATATGGCATGCAGGGACTTATAGACTCGAATCTTCACTCAATTATGGTTTTGAAAGAGTTTGGACAATATCTTCTATGCATGCTTCGAATAATGTGGCTATTGGGTAAGTGTATTGAGGTAAATTACAAAATTATATAAACCTGTAGATTATTAATGTTATAACACATCATTCACTATTATTTCAGCTATGATGAAGGCACCATAATGATTAAAGTTGGAAGAGAAGAGCCAGCTATTTCCATGGATGTCAACGGAGGAAAAATAATCTGGGCAAAACATTCCGAAATGCAGCAAGTTAATTTGAAAGCTTTGCCTGAAGGTACAATTAGATTCCTAATTTAATTGCTTATTCATTAACGCGATGCATGTGATGATAAAAAATATTTATATTTATATCAGGTACTGAAATGAGAGACGGGGAGAGGGTTCCAGTAGTCGCCAAAGACATGGGCTCGTGCGAAATCTATCCTCAGACTATCGCCCACAACCCTAACGGCAGATTCGTGGTGGTCTGCGGCGACGGCGAGTACATCATATACACGGCCATGGCGCTCAGGAACAAGGCCTTTGGCACCGCACAAGAGTTCGTGTGGGCATTCGACAGCTCCGAGTACGCGACGCTGGAGAATTCGAGCACTATCAAAGTGTTCAAGAACTTCAAAGAAAGAAAAAGCTTTAAGCCTGAATATGGAGCAGAAGGTAAGCGCTCATCTATACTCATTCAAATTTAAGGCAAACAAAACGGTGTTTATGCATTTTGAGAGTATTTTTCTTTTAAAGGAATATTTGGAGGGTATATGCTGGGAGTAAAATCCATCAGCGGGATGGCGTTTTCCTTTTATGACTGGGAACATCTGGAATTGATAAGACGGTAAGAACCCATTTTACTGAGTGATGTTAGTTGTTAACAAATTATTATTTAAATAAATAATTGTGCTAAAGCGAGTTGAGTGCTGTATATATTGCTGTGCCGTTTACGCTGTTATTCATATGTCTATTTAATTCGTCTCTGTTAATATTCTCGTTCGTTTGTCTGTATCTATAGATTTGTATATTAAAATGTGAGATTTATTTTTCAATAATAATGAATTAAAAGTAGCAGACAGTGTAGCCTAGTTGTCCACAAGTCATGTAGTAATCCATGAGTAGTAAGCTAAGCCTTGATTTCAAGATATTATAATAGCAGCAAGTTACCCTTTTTGAGTACATCTGTTATGCTTTAGGGGCTGTTATTATGATTTACGGGGGAAGGTTTATTACGGGTTATGGGGTGACGGTGTGGTGTTTTATTATTAATTACGACATTTGGGGCCATAAGTCGTACAGCATTCCTAATGAACGGTATCATGGAAATCGTTTGAGTCAATAAGTTATTATAATAGTGGGTCACTCTCAGCTGAGCAAATAAGTACAATTATGTAGCAATGAAAACAGTAAAAGCCATTTAACATCTACAAAGGTAAATAAATTTCGTTAACAATTCCTTTCCTTATAGCTAATAGATTATAATTATAATATTTTAGCTGCATTCTTAGCAGAGGAAAATCAAAGATTGTCTATAGCTCACCCTGGAATAATTACACCGGAAACATTTCCAGTTTTCAAAGAATAAGCATAAGCCCCTTGCTGCGGATAAACGCTGATACAGGAACAAGAACATGTCCATTAACTACTTACATAACTAAATATATGCAATATACAGAAACATGATTTAACTACGACTATTTATTTATATTTGTATTATTTAAGGTATTCATGCATACTTCCATACTTAATATTATAAATGTGAAATTGTGTCTGTTTGTCTGTCTATCTGATCTCTGTTACCTCTTCACGCTTAAATCGCTAAACCGATTGGCATGAAATTTGGTATGGAAATAGGTTGAGTCCAGGGGAAGAACATAGGCTACTTTTTATCCTGGAAAAGTGCCCTTATCCGTCATAAACGAATTTAAGGCAGACGAAGTCGCGGCCAGAAGCTTGTGTCGAATAAACGTGTTTGGGATGAAAAAAAAACTCTTAATCTTCTTGATAGTTACCGTAAAACGGTTTAATATTGATTGATGAGTTGCTTTGTTTTAATGATCGAAGTGCTTTATACAGTCGAATCCCCGTAGAGTCGTAGATCGCCCGATAGCATACGCTGTTAGCTTATATTGAAGCGATCCAAGGTAAACGGATCGCTTCAATATAAGCTAATCAGAAAAACAAAAATATAAAATGGATACACATGACAAGAGATCATCATCTCCCTGCCCTTATCCTACTTACGAAGGGTCGGCACAACATGTTTTCTTCTTCCATTCATCTCTATTATTCGTCATTTCAGCGCTTACTCCTTTCTTTCTCATGTCCTCTCTCAAACAATAAATCCATCGCTTTTTTGGCCTTCCGATCGCTCTTCGTCCTTCGACATTCATCCCTAACATTCTCTTACCAATGTGACGTTCATTCCTTTTTATTGCATGCCCATACCACGCTAACCTACTGCTCGTCCTTATGTCCGTCACGTGTGCTACTTTCAAACTTCCCCTTATATACTCATTTCTAATTCGATCTTTCCTCTTCACTACACACATCCATCCAAACATTCTCAAACTCGTGTTGTAAAGGATTTGGCGTGGTTTATTTTACGACCGGCTACCTGCCTGACATCAACCCTCCTTGGAAATTCTTGAATTGTTGGCGAAGAAGGATAGGTGGAAAGGATTATAGGGGAGATGGATGTAATGTACGTAGGTCACTCGATAAGTTTTGAGATGCTCGAAATTCGAAAATGGAAAGCACCTGAATTATATGTTTTTAAAAAGCAAATTTATTTAAAAATAGAACACTAGTTGCCGATTCGCTCCAATTTAAAAAATGAATATGTTACAGTTTTTTTTCTAAAACGGTTCCCGCGTTTTTTCTTTGTAACGATGGAGCTTAACCGCGAACATTTGCGTGCTATGATATTTTATGATTTTCAATTTCGTTGATCTGAACAATTGTGTTTGCAACTATTGCAGTCAGCGTTAGGAGATTCTGCTCCTTCACGGGCAACAGTTTTTAGATGGTTCAACGAATTTAAAAGGGGTAAAACCAGCCTCGAAGATGACCATCGAAGTGGTCGCCCGCAAACAGCAGTAACTGCAGAAAACGTGTGGACTACTGAAATGTTGGTTCGAGAAGATCCACGAATAACATACAAAGACATAGAGAATATCTTAGGCGTCAGTTCGGGGAGCGTTAGCATCATTCTACATCAACATCTTAGAGTAAGGAAACTCTGTTGTCGTTGGATACCACGTTTCTCTCCGATACTGAGAAACAGGCTCGTGTAGATTGGTGTCGTGAGATGCGTCTACGATTCGACAACGGGACATCGCGGCGTGTATCGGAAATAATTACAGGTTATGAAACATGGATTTACCAATATGACCCGGAAAACAAGCGGCAATCGTCAGTATAGGTCTGCTCAGAGGGAATGTTACCAACAAAACTACAAAAAAATGGTAGCTAGTTTCTTTTCACGGGGCGGACATTTATCAACATCAATGCTGGAAAATTATAGGTCAACTCTGATTGGTATACTACAGTAGCATTGCCGCAAGTTTTCAAAGCAGTGTGAGAGAGGAGACCAAAGACTGGACTTCGGGGAATCTTCACATACGTCCCTTAGAACAAAGGCCTTTATTGAGAAAGCTGGGATAGAAACCTTACCATAGCCACCCTACAGTCCTGACTTAGCTCCCTGCGATTTCTTTTTGTTCCCGGTGGTGAAAGAAAAAATAAAAGGGAAGTTTTTTTCGAGTGCTGAAGAAGCCGCGGCTGCATATGAAAAAGCAATTTCGGACCTATCTGAGGAAGACTGGCAAAAGTGCTTCCAAAGTTGGTTCAGAAGAGTGGTACTTTGTATAGAGAGTAATGAAGAGTATTTTGAAAAAAATTAAAATAAATAATACTAATATCTTCAATAGCTTTTTTTATCTCAAAATTTATCGAATGACCTACGTACGGATCTGGGGTTAGGATTACTAGTGCCACGTAGTACAGGGAGGGGAGGGCTAGCAGCTAGAGCAGTCCGGGGTCGCGTACATGACATGACTGAATGAATATCGGAATCAGATAAAAACTAGAGAAAATAATCAGTCCACAAAATAGCAGTCTATACCAATATGTACAATAATTTTAAACTTGTGAACATTTTAAAATGAAATTACGCGCTAAACTATATCGTGTTATTTTATCATCTTTTTGGACGTTATTATAATTTTTACTTGCTGTATACTCATTGTGATCCAATTGATTCTATTGTGTCGACAAACATTTTTTCAATCATGGTATATCATAATAAATTCGACGTCATTATTAAATTAAGAAAATATATTTATATGCGTAAAGCGAAATAAGTAAATATATATATATACTGTCCTACGTATGTCGCGATAAGCAATGCCAGTGCAGTTTTTATATTTATCTTAAGTACAGGCCAATGCGCTGCTCATCCTTCCTTGTAAAGCGAGCGCGACCGCTCCGAAATTGATCGCCAGATCGCTATTGTCAAATCCGGCTTCGCAGCTGTGCTCAATGTCGTGTTCCTCGCGTTATTCGAATGATAGAAAAACGTAGTGACGAAGTGATGTGATGACAGCATCGAGATCCAGCCGCGCCACGTGTACTGGTCGGAGAGCGGAAACCTGGTGTGCCTGGCGACCGACGAGACGTACTACGTGCTGAAGTTGAACGCCGCCGTTATCTCCCGCGCGCGCGCCAGCAACACCAACATCACCGACGACGGCATCGAGGACGCTTTTGAGGTGATTCCGCATTATAATAGACACTTCAAACGTACACTGCTAAAAAAACCGGTGCATAAATATCTATAACTACCTTTACCAACCTGAATTATCCGCAGCTCTGTCGACTTGTTGCGTGATATATCACAAAACATCTGACAATCGCACTCACATAATACTTATTAGACACTGAATAGTGCAGTGTTATTTCTCTATCGCACAGTAAATGCACCGTCAAGTGCTGAATTATTAACGATTATTGGCCCGAAAATCAAGTTGCAGCTCTCGTATATTCTTTAAGAGTTTTATGTCAACTTGTATATATTTCTAGGTGGTCGGTGACGTAAACGAGACAGTGAAGACTGGGCTATGGGTGGGCGACTGCTTCATATACACGAATTCTCTGAACAGACTAAATTATTACGTCGGCGGCGAGATCGTAACGATATCACATCTCGACCACACCATGTACATTCTCGGATACGTTGCCAAGGAGAACAGGTAAAGCTCATTATGTTATTCTGAGGATAAAACATGTGATATGTCAATCGTCAAAGTATGGGCACTTGCGAACTGAAGTTCGTGCAGTGGGAAATGGCAGACATAATAAGACATAATAACAAAATTTAATAATTATAACTTTAAAAAAAAGACGATAGAAGTGCGATTAGTAGTTGTTGCTTTTCTCACAAATTCAAATAGACTATTTTCTAAACATCCTAATTCTATTCAGTTGTTTCAAACCGATTGTAATCTTAAGTAAAATTCGTAGTATTTGATAAATGACGTTCCTCTGTGCGATGTCTGTTGGCTGCTGAATTGGTCGAGGCAACCCTCCTTACAACCTAATTTACCAACTGTGTTCGTTAACTAACGGTTAATTATGTACTGTCAGGTAAAGCCAGTAATGTTTAGCGGCCATCGGCGGCTTACTGCGGCTTACCCCGCGCCTCCACCAACTTGTAGGAGTGTACTCAGATATAAGCAAAAACAACAGTGGTAGAGACACTTATTTATTCTTCGAAATCAAAATCAGTAATGAATATTTTAACATTATGACATTAAAAAAACAGAGACAGAAGATATTCCTTATTCAAATTGGTCATTCGAATCTATTATTTAAAATAACGGCCAGTCTATGAAAAAGGTGTCTATACACGAGCCACCTCACAGTACAATACAATAAATAGCTCTTTATTGCACATCTCATAAAATACAAAAAGACAAACAAAACACAGTACAGTACAAAAATAATAATACATTCAAGTAAACAACAGGTGGCCTTATCGCTAAACAGCAATCTATTCCAGACAATGTTTGTGTATGTAACGGTTAAGCCGGGCCTGAATGGGTGTATTGTTGCAGGCTGTACTTAAACGACAAGGAGTTGAACGTGGTGTCGTACTCGCTGCTGCTGTCGGTGCTGGAGTACCAGACGGCGGTGATGCGCGGCGACTTCGAGACGGCCGACCGCGTGCTGCCCACCGTGCCGCACGACCACCGCACGAGGGTCGCGCACTTCTTAGAGAAACAGGTACCCCGCCGTTATCACAAACCTTGCTGCTTTATACTCTGTTTTACTTTTTATACTATTAATAGAAGATGCCCGCAACTTCGTTCGCGGAGGAGAAAGAGTCATAACGCGTCGTTCTTCTTCAGCGTAGTCAGATAATGAGTATCGTATAACCATCTCGAGATACCCAGCTACCCGTGTACCAAAAATTGTGGAAATCTGTTTAGCCGATTTTGCGTGATAAAGCCACAACGATGCATTGGTATGCATCGTTGTGACATATATAAAATACAAAAAAAGAAATCGTTTTAGTGACCTCCAAATAGTCCGTAACAATCAAAGTTTTGAAAATATCTTCAATGTACAGACATTTCATTTTTACAACTGTATAATAGTATAGATAAAGTTGCTAAAAAGAAATGTCTGTGCATTTAACATATTTTAAAATAATAATAATAATATATTAAAAAACAACCGAGTCGGTTAAAAATCAAGTGACCCGGATTATTTGAAGGTTATTGAGGCGAAAAATATTTTTTTGGAGTTTTGTATGTGTCATTGCGGATTCATCACGTCAAAATGGCTACACGGATTTCAACTATTTTTCGTACACGAGTAGCTGCAGATGGTTATAGTGTACTTTTAACCCGAGACGCTGAAGTAAAGTAAAGGATTATGATGTTTCCCCGCGAATGAAGTTGCGGGCACATTCTAGGTGACTGTAACATGTACTACGCAATATAAAAGAAACAAATGTGTGCAGCGTATATTTTAGTGTGGAACTATCTATTAAAAAAAAAACAGACTACAATCAAAAAATCAATTCATTGTAAAAAAACGTAACCGCCATAATGACTGTATCTGAACGCATGTTAGAGCACTAATGATATGTGCGTAGATAATAGTAGTTTATGCAACTGCTACATAATGAGAGGCCTTAAAATACGAGTGTGGTTTTATAACGAGCATCAGCGCTTTTCATAATAGGATCACACGAGTGTTTTAAGGCCTAATTATGTACAAATACATACACTACTTTATCTACACACATATCATAAGTACTCTAAGATGGGTTCAGAAATAGCCGTAGGGAAATGACCTGCATAGTTACTAGTGCTACCTGTAAAATATCAATAGGCCATAGATATTAAAATAATGCAATAAAAAATAAACTTGAACAAATACAGAAGGAAGGAAATTATTTATTCACATAAATTCGTGCGTTTGTTCATTCTCCAATCTAAAAAATCATTATTTGTTTACTAGTACTAAATTTGGCTATCGAGTTTTCTGACAACAAGTTATTTGTTGCAATCGTGGCTGCATTTACAAATTCCGGCGGAGTGTTCATATAGTTCTCGGAGTCACTTCTACTCATATTTTCAACCTAAATGTAAATTACAAACAACTTTTCACAATTCTACTTTCGTAATAGCAAAAAATCAACAAATAAATGACAACATTAATGGCGGCAATTCGATCCTCCGTCAAAACGAATGTTTTTTTTTTAAATAGACCGTTTGTCTATGATTTAAGAGAAATACATTCGACATGTAGTCCTTAGTAGATCAAATGTCGTGCGGTTTATATTAAAAAAACATACTGAATTGACGTTTCATATCGATAACTGTTTTAATATCTATGGATACTAGAATAGAGATCTACTTGAGTTTTGACAGCTGTTTCAAATTTAAACTCATAACGTTACAAAAATCGCAAAATTCTATACTGAAATACACATTACAGTACAGATTTTACCTACTACCACAGACAAGAAAGTTCTCATAGTAAAACTGGTCGTAATAATGCTGGTCATTTCTTACGGTTTCTGAACGCATTTTAGAGCACTAATGATATGTGGGTAGATAAAATACTATAAACGGACTATTTGGTACTGGATGGTGGTCTTAGGATTCTGTAATAAAATAACGCAATCCTAAGTTTGGGCTCTTTACAATTGTCTCGGTGACTAAATAGAAAAGCTTGCCACAGAAATGCTATTTATGACTGAATTTTTTTATATGAAGAAATCGACCCAATAATTATATTGATTCTAATTTGAATTATAAAGACTAATTTAATTGTGTTTTAAATGATAATCTTTTTAAGAAAATGCTGAACTTGTATTGAGTTATTAGCGTGTTTGTCGGACAGGGCTTCAAGCAGCAAGCGCTGGCGGTGTCGACGGAGCCGGAGCACCAGTTCGAGCTGGCGCTGTCGCTGGGCGAGCTGCGGCGAGCGCTGGCGCTGGCGGAGGCGGCGGCGGCAGCGGAGGGCGCGCCGTCGCGCGCGGCCGCGGCGCGCTGGTCGCGGCTCGGCGCCGCCGCCGCCGCGCACGCCGACCAGGCGCTCACCAAAACCTGCTACCAGAAGGCGCAGGACTACAGCGCGTTACTGCTTTTCGCCGCCAGTACCGGTTTGTGCCCTGCTTCCTTCTAACTCTGAGTAGCATTTAATAGTATATTACTGCAAAGGGCGGGAAAAGTCATTTCATGGAAGAGCACGGTTTTGAAGGACGAGGCGTAGCCGAGTCCTTCAATAGATACGAATCCACGAAATGACATTCCTACCGAGGCATGTATTCTGCTTTTCTCCAAATATGCGAGGAAATTTGACACATTTTTATGCAACTTCTTTCGTAAAAATAACACGACAGAAAATCTTTGACAAAATCAAAAATGAAATTCATATTCCCGCCTTATTTTTTTTAAGGATATGAAAGTTAAAAGTTATGGGTCCGAATTGTATATTTGGTTCCACATGAAATATAGTAATGAAAATAAATAAAAAGAAAACCCATAGCAATAGTGAAAATAAATATATGCATTATTAGTATTATTACTTTTAGTTGAATCGGCAATTCCTAAACGCACATTACAAAAAACATACCTGTGCTACGAAATATTTATCAGTTCCTGAAGATCATTAAGACTAAATAAACTGTATTATGATTTGGACGCAATATATTTTTTTTTTCATGGGCATTAACCATGCAGTACCTAAACGCAGAAAACAATTCAAGTTTTTTTAAATCTCGGTTTTTGTACGTTACTATTGGCTGTATGGTGAATTTTCAAAGTCTTGGATGAAATTAAAAGTATAAACCTGCACAATAATGTACACTTCTTGGGCCTGTCCGGGAAGTAATACCACTTTTTTTAAAATTTATTATCGTATCAACGTATATAACGATGGACTTCACGGTGTGTTTTTACTACATTAATGGGAGCATTTCCGAGCATGTTAGAGAAAAAGTATATTACTGCAGTGGCCGGGAAAAGTCATTTCGTGGATGAGTATGGTTTTCCTGTTGTCCTTGTGTTGTCCTTCAATAGATACGAATCCACGAAATGACATTCCTGCTGAGACATGTATACTGCTTTTCTCCAAATATGTGAGGAAATTTGACACATGTTTATAGAACTTATTTTCGTAAAAATAACACTGTAGACAATCTCACAAAATGAAATTCACGTTCCCGCCCTAATTTATTTAAGGGTATTAAAGTTCAAAGTTTCGGGTCCAAATTGTATACTTGGTTCCACATAAAATAAAGTAATGAAAATAAATAAAAAGAAAACCCTTGGGAATAGTTAATATAAATATGTGCATTATTACTTTTGCTAAAAATATGTATCAGTCCCAGAAGATCATTAAGACTAAATAAACTGTATTACGATTTGGACACAATAATGATTATTATTTTTTGTATTATTATTGACATTAACCATGCATTAACTAAACGCAGAAAACATTAAATGCTTTTTTAAATCTCGGTTTTTATACGTTACTATTGGTCAATTGGCTGTACGGTAAATTTTCAAAGTCTTGGTTGAAATTAAATGTAAAAACCTGCACAATAATGTACACTTCCCAGGCATGTTTGGGAAGTAATGCCACTTTTTTAAAATAAATTATCGTATCAACGTATATAACGATGGACTTCCCGGTGTGTTTCTTATTACATTGATGGGAATATTTCCGAGCAAGTTGGGGAAATAGTTATTTTCTTAAACATCCAAGGAAATTTCGCGAAGTACGTTTTTGTATTCGCTGGGTGCTCGTCGTTCGCTCATATTTAGTGCAATACCGTATAGTAGCCAAAAGTAAGAATTATGTTGGCGCTGTCATCTGTCATATCTCAAAGTAATAAGTCTCAAAGTAGTAAGTTTATACTTGACTACCTAATTTAAATAAACCCGGTCCTTAAAATAATACTCATTTCGATTTGAAAACGATATTTAATTTATCACTAGCGATACAGACACAATATGTTTAATATTATTGAATGAAACCATTAAGGTAGCTCTACCTTCTTGTTTTATACTAAAAGTACAACAAAAAATGAAGTACACAAACCATGATATATTCAAAATAAAACACACTTTTTATATAAGTTTTTCTTACCTCATTTGTTTTGAATGACCAAACATTTTTTCGCAACCCTTTTTCCACCCAAATCAAGGTAATTTTGGAAATAAATGAATTGATAATTTTAGACTACAAGCGTAGCGTAGCGTAATATTTAACTTGTACGGCAGCAAGTATGCTTTGACCGTTGTCGGTGTGCTAGGCGGTACGTCGTCGCAACGTCCTCGGCACCTAGCGTGTGGGTGCCGAGCGCACGGAGCAGCGGTAGTGCACCTAGTCTGCACTATTTGATTTTTAAGTCAGTCAGTTTGTAGGTTTTTTGTAGTCGTATGCTTGAGTCTATCTGTTGTTTTCGCGGTGGGCGTCCCCGCCGGCGGAGACGTCGGTGCGTGAGTACAGTGTGCGGTCTGTCGAGTCATTTTTGTCCTAACGAATTTGCGGATGCTAGGTGGTGCTGAACTCATGCACACAGCCAATAGCACTCGTTGAAAATTCGTTCTAATTTAAAATTAGAGGACAATAAAGGAATTTCATACAACATTGATGGCCGTGGCCAACAAAGAGATTGTCTTTTGTTTCAATAGTTTTTATTTCTTTTATTGTCTATCTATAGCATACGGCCAATTTAAAAAAAAAACATAGTTTGTGAATATGTAACTAAATTATTTTATTAGATTTAATCAGGTATTCAATAAAATAATGAAGGAATAATGTTTATCGTTAATAATTTATGAAATAACCAACTAATAAGGTATTGTCATTTTTAATAACCCTGCCACCAAATATAAAGATGATTATCTTTATATTTGCTGGCAAAACCATTAACCCGTACAGAGGGGTTACTCAGAAATTCGATATTCGAAGTTCGTATTTCGCTCTCAGGTGAAGCCGTATTTGAGTGAGCGAGATCATGGAGATTGATGGCACACCGCCAGATTTAAGAGCGGAAGAAGAGTAATACTCGTAGTAAATACTTAAAACAATGTGCCCATGTAGTTTGAATTGTTGTATTATTTCCTAGGATTTATTTGAGAAAAGCACTATACAAGCCGCGGCGTGAATAGGGATTGTCGGCCTCATATCTCTAATGAGGCCATCTATTACTACTCGGCAGGCAATCCACTATTTCGCACCATCTGCTGTAATGTACTATTACGATACAAGTGCGGTAAGTAGGTCATTCGCAACGAGTGGCGGCTATACAACGTCACAAGTTGGGAATTACCTATTCGCACGTGTATCGTACAACTTTTACAATACATATATTTGGAAAATATCTTTTAATATGGGTCTATATAGACATGTAATGCGATAAGTGTTACTTACCACACGAGTGCTGGAAGTAGCACTTTAAGGGTCTACGTCGGCCCGTACAAAGTGGCAGTTTCCGAACATTATGCATTACAATTTTTCTACACGTGTACTATAATCTGTAAATAAGAACTCTTCGAATCATACTACAAAGGCATACTTGGATTGAACCATCACTCTATACTCTGTGCTCTATATTATATGTTATTGAAGTACAGTAAAATATTATACAGCTCCGCGCAGAACTACAATGAGTTAAACAAACTACAAAGTAAAAAAAATACTGTACGGGGGAGGCCCAAAAATACGTTGACATCGTTTTTTTCCTATATTTTTCATTTGTTACACATTTTTTACCATTTAAAACTTGAAATAAATAGTTTAATCGTTTTTACATACCTTTTATTAATTGTCTTCAAAATAACTGAAAACGTTTGTAAAAGTTATCCACGATATGCCGCAGCTCCTCCTTGGTTATTTTTGCCCACTCCTTGGTTAGTGTCGCTTTCAGGGCGTCTACACTTTTGTGTTTAGTGGCACAGGCCCTAGTCTCTAAGATTGACCACAAACTGTAATCCATTGGATTTAGATCAGGTGAATAGGGTGGCCGACTCTTTTGAACTTATGAACCCGGGGAAATTGTCCTTACACCACTGCTGCACACTATGGACCCTGTGGGATGGAGCTAAGTCTTGCTGGAATAGCCACGGCTGATTGGCAAAATGTTGTTGACTCCAAGGAAGAATTACAGCATCAAGAATATCTGACGACTAAAAGAATCAAACCTCTCATTTTGGTGGTTATGGGCCTGTTCAATCCAAAGGTTTTTCATCAGAAAACAAGATGTTCTGCCAATTTTCAGTAGCGGCGCGCTGTTTAAGTAAACGGCATCAGTATAGGCGAACTTTTTTATCTTTATCTTCAAGAAGTTGTGCGTTACGCAGTTTGTACGCTTTCAATTTGAGATCTTTAGCCACAATACGTTGCACCGTTGAACGACTTACACCTAGCTCCCGAGCTATTTTTCTAACTTTGGTCCGTGGATTGCGAGTAAGCCTTTTCATGTTTCAGAGCCTAGGAGTTCTAACAGTCCTCTTTCTTCCTCTTCCGGGACGGTCTGCAGTATTTCTGAGCTCTATATATCGCTTAATAGTCTTGGACACTAGTTGACGACTGACATTGAGCGATCTAACTATCTCACACTGCCGTTTTCCCGCTTCGTGCAAGTAAACTATTGCTTTCCGTTGCGAAGACATCATAAAAAGCAATAATAATTAAATAATTTAAAGAGGCTTTCTATTCGAAGGGTACAACTACATAAACACGAAAAATTTAATTCCGATATTCAGAATCACGAATTTTACAGTACCGATTCTTATAATTCCGAATGGATCAAAATTCCAAATATGACAATTCCGATATGTCAGAAATCCGATTTTCATAAGTCCAAAATTTAAGAATGTCTAACGTTTACATTTCCGATTTTCAAAATTCCGAATTTCAATACACCGAATAATAAGAACTCCGACTGCATAAAAATCCGAAATATGAAAAGTACGAATTCCGAATACTAAAATGCCGAATTTCAAAATTCCGACACCGATGAATAATAAATTCGACTAAACAAAAGTCCGAAACATCAGAATAACTTAATCTACAGTTTTCGGTTTTTGGCCCATGTTGCAATTATGTCAATTGTGTAAGTACATGCAAGCAAGGATTTTGACGCTTCGCTCGCTCCGCTATACATGGTCACAATACAAACCTAACCTAACCTACAGATTTCGGTTTTTATTAAGATTGATATAAATGACCGAATGTCAAAATTCCGAATTAGCAATGTCATTTCGGATAAATAAAATTCGGATTATTATTTTTCGGGTTATAAAAACATCGGGCTTTTGATTCTTCGGTGTTACAAACATCGGAATTTTAAAAATTCGGATTTTAGATATTCGGTAAACTAAATTTCGTGCTTCTCAATAATCGATATTTTAATACAACGGAAATATAAATTTCGGAATTTTGACAATCGGAAAAAGAAAATTCGGTGTAAAATATTTCGGATTATTTAAGTGTTCCCCTATTCGAAATTGTTGCCAAAATGTGTAAAAATAGAATAAATAAACAAACAAGCTCGGTTCGTGTTCTAATTTCTATTTTTTTAATTTTTAATTGAGTCAACGTAATTTTGGGCCACGGTGTATAGTTTCTTCAATTTATTTACATGTAACCCATTTCAATCTGTACTATTAATGCTATTCAGTCGTCGGTGGCATCTAAATAAAGAAACTGCAAAATGTTCAAAATTGTCAATTTTAGTAAGTTTTACATGGTCGGCACCGAGTCCAAAATAGCAATAATTGTATATTGTATAGATTAAGATTAAAAAGGTAACTTGTAAGTAAATTTAAGAAAGTATATTTTACAGTTTTTTTTTTGGAGTTTATTTTTTGATTAAAATTAATTTCTTTGACGCTTTTAAGTTAATTGTGATGATTCCAACAAGCCCAAACACTGCTCGGATGCAATGTTTTACTATGGAGATCCTATGCCTATATCTACCTTGCGGCTCCATCATCAAATCGGCGTGATGGTACAGTCAGCAGCAGAGAAACGTGATCCCTCTGCCATATAATGTTAGTATGGCAGGGGGGTTACTTTTCTCTGCAGCTGACTGTACCATTCTCACAAAGAACATTTTAATTTCGTTACAGTGAAGTTGCTAAACTAACTTAATCGAAATATCTTATCGCCGCGCGTAATTTATTTATTATTAAGAAGTTCCAATGGCATTCTGTCTTCTTCATTAGTTGCACTTCACCAATTTATATTTACTGAATGCACATGCTAAATTTATTTCTTTAAATACCAAAATCGCTGAATAGATGCCTATCATATTTGAGGAGTTCCTTTGATTCCTCATGGATTCCATCATCAGATCTTCACCAAAATTATATGGTACCAACTTGGAGATACCTCCTTATAAACATAAAAATATTTTTTGAAATCGGTCTAATAGTCTCAGAGTAATCGATGAATATAGATAAAAAAACCGACCGTGAGCATGTTGGACCATGCTCAGTGTAGGGTTCTGCAGCCGTTCATACCAAAAAAATGCACACTACAGATGATGAACATGCGATATGAAGAAGTAAATAAAAAAATAAGTGCACTAGCAAAAGAGCGTATCTCCACGGCACTTACGTGCTTTTGTTGAGAAGCGCCGTTTTTTCAAAAACTTCGTTGAAATTATTTATTAAGCCTGTATCTTTGTATTATTTTTCGTATTTTTGAGACTTACCTTTTAGAAAATAGAGAAAAAAAGAAATTTATGCTACTTTCGGAGCGATTGTTTCCGAAAATATCCACAAAATCAAATTAAATTAAACCCCAAAATAATTTTAAAAGATCTGTCGAAATATGTGCCACACTTTAATATTGGCTAAATAAAAAAACAGTTTCGGTTTCATGTATGGAGTGCCCCCCTAGATTTATTTTATTTTATTATTTACCATCAAACTAAGTAGCGGCTGACACAAGACACCTATACTCCAAATTTCATCAATGTACATCGTGTAGTTTTTGAGTAAAATGCCTATGACATACGGACGGACGGACCGACATGATGAAACTATGTTCCGTTTTTGCCATTTTGTCTACGGAACCCTAAAAAAGTTGAAGTCGGTTAAAAATATCGTAATATTTGCAATTTTTTTAGCTGTGATTCATACAATAGATGTATAATTGTTATAAACCGTTTACATGAATTTGAAGTTTGGTCCTTAACGCTCTCACGTCCGACATTTCCGCAGCCCTACGCGCGGAACCGATACGTGGGAAACTGCGTGCCCCCATTTAGCGGGTTCCTGGTCGTGAAAGTGTTAACAAACTAAATTGCATATTGAAAAGAACCCCGATATTATTAAAAATGCCTGGTTTAATTATCTGCAAACATAGTAAAGAACCAACGCGATTAAACCAGCTACCATCATACAAAAAATCGCATTCAAAATAAACCACAGATAGACTCACAAATACAAGTGAGCTGTATTTTAACGTATGTGCCGTTAAAATACAGCTAATTTTTAGTGTCGTGGAGTAACAAACTGTAAAATACTGACGGTCGGGAAAAAGATAAAATAAGTATTATATGTGGGGGTCTTGTGTTTCAGGCGACGAAGAGCTCCTGGAGGAGGTGGCGACGTTGTCGGCAGGCAGCGGCGACGACAACATCGCGTTCGTGGCGTACTTCACGCTCAACCGCCTCGACGCCTGCCTGCAGCTGCTGGTCGCGCGCAACAAGCTGCCCGAGGCCGCCTTCTTCGCCAGGTACGCCACACTCGCCAGCGCCATCGGCCGACCGGATAGACCAACTGCAAAAAAATCTCGCTTGCGTATATTACTTTAGTAATCTACTTATAGTTTTGCCTGAAATCTAAAACTTTATGACTAAGCTGGAGTGGTGACATTTCCTTTCGCTCGCAAATTGATCTAAATATTTTTATACGTCTTATCAAAAAGGAATTCGCTATTCCTTCTCTTTTTATTTGACGAATAATACAAGCTTTTCTTTATTTTACGTAATGTATAGGTAGCTTCTTTTTTATTTGATTTTTTTATAAAACGAGACAGAGTAGGCCTCTTAGGAATTTTCTGTCTGTCTGTCACCAGGCTGTATCTCATTAACCGTGATAGCTAGACAGTTGAAAGTTTTAATAGATGATGATGTGACAGAAATCTGTGGCCGCTATAACAACAAATACTAAAAGCAGTATAATTTAATATCTGTCTATATCAGTAACCAATATAATATGATCGAACACCGCGTACATTTTGCTTAGGAGTAGGATCTGCTAACACTGGATTGTCATAGATGCGGCCGTTTGTCGAGTATATTTTTTACGGAACCCTCGGCGTGCGAGTTCGACTCGCACTTAGCCGGTATTTTTAGTTTTAGTCATTACTCATTTTAGACGTTTTTAAATGTCGGCAATGTTATACTTAGTCAATAATCATTTCAGATATTTTCAAATATCGGCATTTCTATACTTAGGCAATGCTCATCTTAGACTTTTTTAAATATCGTCATTTTTATACTCAGTTAATAATCCTTCTCTCCAATTTTCGTTCATGACAATATCACTTTATAGTCATTTTTATACTTGGTCATTTTTCCTAATAGCCCTTAGTCGACAAAAGGTCATAAACATAAATTTAAAGAAAACTATTTTATGTTATAATTTATAATGTATATACCTATTATTTCTCTAATAGATTGTACATATATTAGTAAAAATACAACAACTAAACAATCAGAACGTCAATTTACTTATTGTTAATCTGAATGACAATGTCAGTCAAAGACGTTATGTGCTGCTCATTTCAAGTGGCGATATCGTTTAATTAAAGATAAACAACTTCAGAATGGTATTCTGAACTTGTTTTAAATATCAACCTTATTCTGGATTGCTAGCTTGTTTAAGGAAGGTAGTTCGATAATTTACAGTATTTTGCAATATCTAAACTGTGTTTGATATTTAGGATACTTTTGAGCATTGAATAGAAAGCCACGTGCTTGTAGATTTAAATTTAGTGGACAACTCTTCGACGTACGCCAAAAGTACGTTTTCAGACACGGACGATGTATTTTTCGCCATTATCCATCCCATAAAATCATGGTAACTTTGTTTCGTACTGCTTGCTTTGACTTTGTTGGTAACAAGTTATTAATAACGTTCGTTGCTCGGTCGCGGATATCAGGTGGCGTCTCCGAAATATCTTAATCGCTCATTTTACACGAAAGTGGTTCGATAGTTAGTTTATAAACGACAAAATAAACAATTTTGTGCGACAAGTCAAACTGAACGTCAAATGGCGGTAAATAAAAACTTTTCTCAAGCATGTCACGTGACTGTTGTTTATTTTTTTTAAATCAAGATACAAACTAGAGTCGGCTCCAACTTTCATATCGTTCGATATCAAGTAAAGTGCGAAATTTGTCAAAATTATTTGCAGTTGACATTTAATTTAGAATAGATCATCGTCATCTCGATATATATTAGAATTGACAATGTTTCATTTTTCAGACCAATCCTTTTTATTATGCAGTTCGAAAGAAGGTATTTTTTCAAGTTATACGTAATTTTTATTTTCCTCGAAAGCCTCCATTTCGAAACAAATAATCAAGTTTTAGAGTTACTCATTCTAAAAAAGCGTAACCGCCATAATGACGTCATTTAGTGGATGATGTGTTGCCAACGAAGAAAAATGTTATGTTTATCAAAAGACTTCCATACACGCAAACGATTTTAATAACTATATCATGTCGGTAAACCTACTCATATCTGATTTCGTAAATTTAGTGAACTAATGTTTGTAAAATAGAGCCTAATTAGCAAACAAATGTCTAATAATCTGATTAAATACACCAAACGGGCATATGTCGTGTGTGTCAGCCGTAATATTACCTAGAGTACGAGTACTTATATATGGAATTGAATATTGACGTTTAGTGACAGTTTAAATATTTGTTTACAAATTTGAGAAATTTCGGTGAATATGTCTTCCGCAAAAACTAGATATTTTTACGTAAAAACGTTTAAAATTACGGCTGTACGGTACGTATGCTGGAAAAAGTTATTTGTACTTCCTCTAGAAAATAAAGCAGAATGTTGTCTTGCGGGCGGATGGGAGTGTGTGATGTGTTATGCTCAAAGCTACTTCTGTTACTGTTAGCTTTAAAATAAACGATTTATCTTACTAAATATATGTTTTATTGTTGACACTATACAATGTAATTTCGACTTCCCATAGAAAATATGCAATCAGCTGATAAAGTCTACTTATGGGGAGCCGCTTTTTTTTTTTCATATTTCGATCTATGTTTCTTGGGGAAAGTTGTTTAGTATCATGTTCAAAATCATCTCGCTGCGGGAAAACAACCACTAAAATTTCACATTGTTTAGTCATTTATTTCAGATACATTAGAGAGATATTCTATTTATTTAAACTTTATTGCACAATATAAAATAGTACAAAGCTTTTACGATCTATGTTTCTTGGGGAAAGTTGTTTAGTATCATGTTCAAAATCATCTCGCTGCGGGAAAACAACCACTAAAATTTCACATTGTTTAGTCATTTATTTCAGATACATTAGAGAGATATTCTATTTATTTAAACTTTATTGCACAATATAAAATAGTACAAATCTTTTACAATTTGTTTCACACGCGATGCTCTGGAGTCATACGGCGTTGCACAAAACATATGTTGGAGACTCAGCGTACCACCACGTACCCTACTGCATTATCGACTTAAGTGTTGCGTTGTGATTATGATACTTTTGGCACCACTTAACTTAAGGCGGCCACGTAACGTAGTACTTATCACTTGAGTATATTCCATTCATAAGCGTCTCTACTTGTGGCAAGTTTGTGCTATCAGCTTGAGTGAGTCAGTTGGAGTTCTTCATTTCTCAAATCCGTGGAAAAGTCAACTCTTTAAAGGGTTAGAACCAATATCCGTGGAAAAGCAGTCGCAATAGAACAATCGAAAACGGGAAAATAGTGCACTAACGAAATTTTGAGCAAGGCAAAGCAATGACATTTTTGGATTTAACTGGCAAACGTGACTTAGTGACAACCGGAAAAGAGTTTTTTTTAATCTATGGAAGGCACCAGACCTTCCATCCTCTAAATGACGTCATCTTCCGGTTTAGCACTATCAGCTATTTTTTTCGAAAAATAGGACAATTCGGATTGTGTATGCATTTTTCTATACATTGGATATCAATTTAGGGCTATAGCCAAATATGAAATCTTGTCAATTGAGGTCGAATCAAATTGCTTCGTTTTCCAGACATGTTCGAAATTTAAATGTAATAAGAAAATCGAATTTGATGTTCTTATTGCGCAATAATAACATTTTTTGCAGCGTGGGCGGTAAAGAAGGAATTACAAACGAGAGCACTAGTCGAGTTTGTAATTCCGGTACCGCCAGAGTATCACACAATGTTTTTCATCACACTTGTGAGGAAACGAATAAATTATTAAGTCAGAAGGACCTTGTTACTTTCAAGTGTCACAAATCGCAACATTGTGTCATAAAGTGTCATTTCGTGATTGGTAGAATTTCATTCCATAGATAACATAAACCAAGGGTTCGTTCTGAAACTATTTTTCAGTTTTGTTGCGTACAATCTTTTACGGCAGTACGCAATTTTAACGTACTATTACATTATACATAATTAAAATTTTCGAGGTACACAATTTTTTATTCTAGTTTTGACTAATTTCGTTCGGTTCCGTTCTAAACGTAGAATACGAGGGTTGCTACTTATATATCCGGAAACAAAAAAACAAACAAACGTACACGGCTGAAAATAGTTTTATTGTTTTTCAAAGTATTCCCCTTGATGATCTATGCACTTTTGCATTCGCGTGAACCAATTTTTAAAGCACTTCTGCCACTCCGCCTGAGGTACCTCCATAACGTGTTGTTTGAATGCGTCGACAGCATCTTCAGCGGTCGAAAATCGTTGACCGCGTAATTTATTCTTTATATTTGGAAATAAATAAAAATCGTTGGGTGCCAAGTCAGGGCTGTACGGCGGATGACCCGTTAATTCCACATTTTGACCCTCCAAAAATAGAGTTGTTTCGCGTGACGTATGACAGCTGGCATTGTCATGATGAAGAATGATTCTTCGTCGCTGGTTAGTTTTACGAATTTGTTCAAATACTTCCGGTAAGCAAATGGTCGTGTACCACTCTGAATTAACCGTTCTACGGTTTTCTAGTGGCACTGTAGCTACATGGCCATTAATACCGAAGAAGCAGGCCACCATTTGTTTCAATGTACTTTTTGCACGAGTAACTTTCGTAGGGTTCGGCTCATTTTGAAACACCCATACCGTTGATTGTTGCTTCGTTTCGGGATCGTATGCATAGATCCAGGATTCGTCACCTGTATAGATGTTATAAACGGCTTTTGAGTCACCACGGTTATATTTTTTTAACATTTTATTGCACCATTCGACGCGAGCATGTTTTTGCTCATTTGTTAAGTTGTGGGGTATCCAACGCGAACAAATTTTTTTTACAGCCAAATAATTATGTAATATGCTATTAATGCTGGTCATAGAAATACCCAGAGTCGCCTCTATCTCGCGGTACGTAACATGTCGGTCGTCCATTATAAGTTTTCGCACAGCCTCGATATTTTGTTGTACAACGACCGATTTCGGGCGACCTGCCTTAACTTCGTCCGTAAGCATACTACGTCCACGATTGAACTCACTAAACCAGTGATACACAGTAGTTTTAGATGGGGCTTCATCACCAAAAGTTGAAGTTAGTTGATCTATGCACTGTTGTTGCGTTAAACCACGCCGAAAATCATAATAAATCATAGCACGAATATTTTCACGAGTGAGTTCCATTCTTGCTGCGAGATGACATTTAAAACCCGTCAAAAACAAAACACGAGCGTTAATAAGGAAGAAAAAATATACCTTATATACTTAAAAAAGTTCAAATTTTACCATGGCGGTCAAATATGCTATTTAAGAAGATTGTAATCCCGGTTTCCGGATATATAAATAGCAGCCCTCGTATTAGAGTAATGACAACTTGACAACAGTCAAAAAAATAAAAATGAAGTCATTACGCCCATTGCGGTAATGGAATTATACAAAGCTCACGGATTTAATTACGACCTTGTGTCTCGTTTTGCCTGCGTGTAATGACACTTTACGAATAAGTGTGATGAAAAACAATTTATCTTTAAGTTGGTCGTAATTTGCGGTTTTTGAACGCATCATATAGGGTTTATGATATTGATATGTATGTAGATAAAATATTTTTTCGAATAACTAAAAAATAACCAAGATATAATCCATCAAACATTTCATTCTATCTATTTAGCAAAAGAGAATTTAATATGGAGTTTATATGGCCATTTTAATTTTAATTTCACTGTTTGAAATCGTTTTTACGGTATTTTGATATTTTGTTAAGCTTAAATTTTATGCATGTACCCTATTGTCGAGACGATTTGGATAGAGTTTTAAGTGTTGTAAAGTTTCCTGGCGATATTGAGGCAGATATATATATATATATATTGTTATTTTGTTACAGATCATACATTCCTTCAAAGATGTGCGAGGTGGTAAAACTGTGGCGAGAGTCCGTCGGTGCCACTAACAAACGTTCCGGCCAGTCACTCGCCGATCCTGAAAACTACGAAAACTTGTTCCCGGAGTTTGCGGTTAGAATAAATTTAATTAATTTAAATTTCAATTTATGCATTCCATGTGAAATAGTCTGTTATATAATATATAATGAAATCTATTCTAAAGCACACAATACATAATAAAACAACTTACGTACTTAATTAATTTGTTAATAGGAATCTTTAGCATTGGAGCGATTTCAAAAAGAGTTTGGATTCAAGGAGAGTTCACAGCTAGCGAATCTCCCAGCAAACTCCAAGACTTGCAACACCGAGCGCGACCTCGCCGAGGAGCAGGCCGCGGCGGAGAAACTGGGCAAGTGGCGGCAGCCCGAGCGGCCCGTCGCGCCGCCCGCTGCGCCCGACGACAAACTCGCCAAGGCCGGCCAGGCGGCTGCCAGTGACAGGTCACTACCTAACCTTTCTTGTATCATATAACCAGAGCTCGGAAAAGTCTAATAGACTCTTATAATGTACAGTATTCTTTAATTGCGTGTGCTTGCTTGACGCGGTGGGGGAAGCCAAATGAAACATCGGAGGAGGAGTTGTCTTCTCAACACGGTGTATGTGTCTCATCGTGTTGACAGCCACGGTTTTTACCAGTATACTGTTTCAGTTTATCTTCACGAGTCACCGAAACCAAGATATACACCATCAAAATTTGCTATTTTTACAAGCTTTTATTTAACTTGCAATGTATGTATGTAATATGTTTGTTCGGGTAGAATCTTGCAAGTTAAATTTGACCTACTTCCCGGATTCCAATTGCCCTAAAATTTGGTATACTTATGTAAGTTTGGTGACAATGCAATAATATGATTCCATCGAGCTAATATGATGATGGAGCAGGAACGTGGTCATAGGGACTCTGTAATAAAATAACTCAATCCTACCGAGTTAGGGCTGTTTAGAATCGTCTCGGTGAGTAGTTCATGGATGTTCAAAGAAAAGTACAGTCGGCAATAAAAATTTGTCCCAAAATTAATTTTTTGTCAGAAACTTATTGCTACTTTTCTTAAAAAACTATAGAACCTATTGAAAAATCAATTGACAATTTTAAAGTGAACATCATTACTTACTTAGTGGTTTTAGTCCCATGTCTAAGCGTCGCGTGACGAGGGAGCCTATACCAAATTAAAATAGAAAAAGGACCTTAGGTTTTTTTTTTTCCTCTTGATTTATTAAGTATTATAACATTCCAGGTGACAAAAATATAGGCCAAATACCGAGCTACACTATATATATATATATATATATATTTACGTGGTTTTGCAGCAAGAAGAATAATTATATATCACTTTAAAAACAGTGAAAATTACCGAAATAGTCCGGGTAGCCAGTAGTAGTAGGTAAGAGTAATTTATACGTACTAGGAAAGACTTCATGTCATTGCTTGTTTTTTTATTAATTTCAATTGATCATACACATTTACATTATATGGGTGTTGTGATGTGTCAAATATGTGATCTAAGGAATATCACACAAAAGAGTATCTATGGATTTAAATAGACGTTTGACGTACAGTGATGGTTCAAATATTTGTTTACAAACCATGACAAATTTCGGTGAATACGCTTCCCGTAAAACTAAATATTTTTACGTAAAAAACGTCTAAAATAAAGCTGTTGCTGTTAACTTTAAAATTAACCATTTATCTTACTAAATATACGTCTTATTGTTGACATAACGTAGTATTTTATTTTAGAGACATTGGAGAATAATGTATTTAGTTAAACTTTAATTCTTTACAATTTGTTTGATACGCGTAGCTCTGGAGTCATACGTCATTGCACAAAACACATGGATGTAGAGACTGAGCGTACCTCCACGTACCTACTGCATTATCGACTTAAGTGTCGCGTTATGATTATGATAGTAGGGCCTTGCCACCTCGTATGGCAGCCACGTTATACTTGTCACAGCTATGAGTTTATTCTATTAATGAGCGTCTCCATTCGTGGCAAGTTTGTGCTTGTATTAGTTTGAGTGAATCCGTTGGAGTTCTTCATTTCTCAAATCTTAGTTGGAACCAATATCTGTGTAAAAGCCGAGTCGTAAAAAAATGGGAGCATCAGTGTCCGTAGAAAAACAGAGTCGTAAAATGGGTGAGAATAAGAATCAATGGCCGTGAAAAAGCAGAGTCGCACAAAACAAACGTAAATGGGAAAATAAAGCAAAAGCGAAATTTAAGCAAGACAAAGCTATGACTATTATTTGGATTTAACTGTCACACGTAAATTACTGACAGCCGAAAAACAGTACTTTTTATTCCATGGAAGGCCTTCCATCCTCTAAATGACGTCATCTTCCGGCTTAGCACTTTCAGCTGATTTTTTCGTAAAATATGAGCGAAAAAAGCCAAATCCTTAAATATATATATTTTTTAATGAATATGCATCTTTTTATAGATTAACCAATGCATAGAAAGATGCATCAATTTAGGGCTATAGCCAAATATGAAATCTTGTCAATTGACAATGTTTCATTTTTCAGACCAATCCTTTTTATTATGCAGTTCGAAAGAAGGTATTTTTTCAAGTTATACGTAATTTTTATTTTCCTCGAAAGCCTCCATTTCGAAGCAAATAATCAAGTTTTAGAGTTACTCATTCTAAAAAGCGTAACCGCCATAATGACGTCATTTAGTGGATGATGTGTTGCCAACGCAGAAAAAGGTTATGTTTTTCAAAAGACTGCACATACACGCAAACGATTTTAATAACTATATCATGTCGGTAAACCTACTCAGATCTAATTTCGTAAATGTAGTGAACTAATATATTTTAAATAGAGTCTAATTAGCAAACAAATGTCTAATAATCTGCTTAAATACACCAAACGGGCATCTGTCGTGTGTGTTAGTCGTAATATTACCTAGAGTACGAGTACTTATCTATGGAATTGAATATTGACGTTTAGTGATAGTTCAGATATTTGTTTACAAATTTGAGAAATTTCGGTGAATATGTCTTCCGCAAAAACTATACATTTTTACGTAATAACGTTTAAAATTACGGCTGTACGGTACGTGTGCCGGAAAATAGTTATTTGCACTTTCTCCAGAAAATAAAGCTGAATGGTGTCTTGCGGGCGGATGGGAGTGTGTGATGTGTTATGCTCAAAGCTACTACTGTTACTGTTAGCTTCAAAATAAACGATTTATCTTACTAAATATATGTTTTATTGTTGACATTATACAATTTAATTTCGACTTCCCATAGAAAATATGCAATCAGCTGATCAAGTCTACTTATGGGAAGGCGATTTTATTTTTCATATTTCGATCTATGTTCCTTGGGGAAAGTTGTTCAGTATCATGTTCAAAATCATCTCGCTGCGGGAAAACAACCACTAAAATTTCACATTGTTTAGTCATTTATTTCAGATACATTAGAGAGATATTCTATTTATTTAAACTTTATTGCACACTACAAAATGGTACAAAACGGTAATTCTTTACAATTTGTTTCACACGCGATGTTTTGGAGTCATACGGCGTTGCACAAAACATATGTTGGAGACTCAGCGTACCACCACGTACCCTACTGCATTATCGACTTAAGTGTTGCGCTGTGATTATGATACTTTTGGCACCACTTAACTTAAGGCGGCCACGTAACGTAGTACTTATCACAGCTTTGAGTATATTCCATTCATGAGCGTCTCTACTCGTGGCAAGTTTGTGCTATCAGCTTGAGTGAGTCAGTCGGAGTTCTTCATTTCTCAAATCCGTGGAAAAGTCGACTCTTTAAAGGGTTAGAACCAAGATCCGTGGAAAAGCCGAGTCGTAATAAAGATGCGAATCAGTGTCCGTGGAAAAGCAGAGTCGCAATCGTAAACGGGAAAATAGTGCACGAACGAAATTTGAGCAAGACAAAGCAATGACATATTTGGATTTAACTGTCACACACAACCGGAAAAAGTTTTTTTTTTATCTATGGAAGGCACAGACCTTCCATCCTCTAAATGACGTCATTCCGGTTGAGCATTTTCAGCTATTTTTTTCGACTAATAGGATAAAAGAAAATATTAAAATATTTTTTTTGGATTGTATATGCATTTTTCTATACATTGGATATCAATTTAGGTCTATAGCCAAATATGAAATCTTGTCAATTGTGACAATATTATTTTAATATATCAATTATCATATGTACACATTTGACAACTCTTTTGCATCTTGTTCTCTTTCCGTATTTGTTTTGTGATGATCTTCTGTCCGAGCTTCATAACTTAAACGCATGTGAAAATATAGCATCAAAAGCAAACTTGCATACTAAGGCTCGCGGTCGTGTCTGATGTCCGTGTACTCGGTGCCGGGCCCCGTTTCGTTGTTGCACGGCAATGGTTTTCTGGCCCGTTCGGCACGAGTAATTAAGATCAGGGACTGAAAAACCGCAACAGACCGGTAACCTAAAATAAAGGTATCAATTGAAAAGGTATCCAACAGTAACGGTATCCGAATAAATACAATTTAATAGGTACCTTTTTAAAACGGTACCGCTAAAGTAAACGGTACCGTTTAAAAAAAAGGTACTGACCGAAAAATTACCCGTACAATTACGCTGACCGATAACGTTAACGGATACCTCAATGCTTTCGGTTCGATTACCGGATACCCATAAACGTGGCAATGTCGCATGCGTTAGTAAGTGGGATAGTGACGCAGTCGGCAACTAAACGACCGAAAACGGTCAAAGCAAACATGCGGCTGTACAAATTAAATCTTTCACTACGCTACGGGGGCGCAGATTTAAAAAATGATGACCATTATGTAATTCAAGATGGCGGAAAAGAATTTTTATGAAAAAGTCATAAAGGGAGTCGTTTTGTGGGTTCTCAGGGGTGCAGATATCGAAAATGGGGTGCATTTTAGAATTCAAGATGGCGGACATGACTTTTAACGAAAAAGTCATCATGGGTGCTGTTTGGGGCATGTATATGCCACCGTATAATTGGCATCACCGTCGTACCGTACCGTATATTAACATTGTTAGTTAATAATCTATCCAGTGCGATTGTAAACTGTCGATAAATTTTGAACTTTTCATACTGTTTACAGTATCACTTATTCATTTTAGATAGTTTATAATCTGAACTTACCGACTAAGCTCACGATCTGTCTACTTATATCACTCGTAAAATTGTGAACCGTGCCTGACTAGTCGGTCTTCACTGAAGTTCGTTCTGCGTCCATTAGTTAGGGAATAATCACAGAAGTCATGACAATCAAACTTTGGAAATTAATGCGTGTAATTGTAAGTAACATGAACAATTCACAATTTATCGTAAGTTTACAATCTTACTGGATAGATCATAAACTAATGACGTTCACATTCTAACGGTGATATATACATATAATTTTAGATGTGATTACACTTAACCTCTTCAATTTAGTAGTGTTCGAGCCGTAGTCGGACTAGTCAACATATTTTAGAACAAAATGCCTGTGCTAAATCTGCACGTCTTGACTGTTTGAGTATTTTGCTGTTCAACACATTTATTTGAGTACATTACTAATATCAGAAATAAATAAATTACAGTAACTACAATCTGTTCGTTTATAAAGAAAAAAAAATTGAGCAAATGTTGGTTAGTTTTGTCTTGTAACGTGATAACGTGACTTATAAAAACCTCTGTCTGTCTATGTATTTTCTAAAGGTAATAAATATTTTTGTTCCAGTATTTTAACGAAAACAGCCGACAGTATGTCTAATCACAAGGATCCAGTCGACATCATGGATGAAATCGACAAAGAGATCGATGGCATTGCACTCGAAGACGACGAAGCTCTGGTGAGTTTAATCCACCAAACACCTCTGTTGCTCGTGCACGACCAACAAGCGGATAGGCAAATTTGGAATGTGGTCTGAAAATAATCTGTTCACTGACACAGTCATGATATGATGACAACACTCGATGTGACGGGCATTCTATCACAAAAGAAATGTTTTTTAGTGAAAGTAGGTCCTCAGGCGATTAGTGGTCAAGGCAGGGATCGGAACCGACATTTTTTTCATACAAAATATCCGAAATAACGATTCGTTTTTTTCGTTCAATTACGAGATTTATATTTTATGAAAGTTTTAGAACTTCTATCAGGTGTTTTGTGATTAATTTCTCTTCTCTTTAAAACAGTTTTAAAAAAATCCAGAAATAGCGTGTAGATAAAAAAAATACCGGTTCCGATCCCTGGATCAAGGAACATATTGTTGGCCTTGGCGCTGATGGTACTCTCGGCGCCGCGGAGACTTACTGACACATGACACAAAAACATCACATAGTGATGTCGTTGGTGTGTGGGGCACTTCGAGCTCTCATCATATCATGACTGTGGCAATGAACAGGTTTATAGTTAGAAATCGCTGTACTAGCACCTCTTAAAAAGCAATAATTTTACTGAGAAGTTACTCTTGTTACGGATATAATATAGTTCTGCGCAGAATCCTACCACGTTTGTTGCGTGCCTTTAAAGATAGATAATGGCTGGTAGGTAATCGATTCGGTATCGTCTATAGTCACTGTAGTTATTGCGCATGAGGAAAATTATGCTATATATTTGGTCTTTGATGGCTGCAACACTCTGTTTGTTAAAGTAATCAAGACTAGCAACCAAAATCTACCGACTGACTGAGGATACTTTTTCTAACGACGATTGTGACCACAAACTGGTCGGAGCAGTAGAAATACTTTTCGATATGAATATAATTAAAATTTGTAAATTAATGATTACTACTAGTAGTACTATTACTTCATTGTGAATCATAGCTTGTCAGAAGATGTATTATTACATTGTAGACAAATTAGTACCGAACGTTAGTATTGTGATAAATAGAATCCATACAAATATCGACAAGGCCCTCGCACTATCTGTCATGAAGCATCTTCGTGTACATGCACATTGTCACAACACAATATTTCTATGTATTTTAAGTTTATGTGCCAGACAATTTGAGTGTATTTTCTTAAAAGTGTTAATGCGTAACGACACCGAAATGATGCTGCTTACATATAGCGCGATGTCACCTCCCGGCAGACTTTTTTATAAGGAAAATGGGACACAAGGCGTCTCCATTTACTATATGCTTTAAGACTACTCATTACCATTAGTAATCTAATCAAGCAAGGGAATCAACATAACAATCAGTGCCTCGAATAACTTGTTTCTTGTTTTGTTTGCATTAAACGTAAACAAACGGATCTAATTGTAGAAGGTAAAATCGGTTGTGGTATTTTTAGATTACATTAAGTATGTTGAAATAGCTGTAGACCGCTTCTATACCAGGTGCCCGCGAGGAACGCGAAAGATTTCAACCACTCATTCCTTAGTTAATTAGGAGGAAAACATTTTATATGTACCCCACTGGAATCCGGCTTCATTTCGAAGATATTATCAATTTTCATTTGATATAATATTAGGTCCCTCCATATGAAATTGGCGTTTCATATGGATGAAATGAAAACGATTTTTTTTTATGAAACTATTTTTTTGTTTAATCAAAGCATGTACCATGGCTATCTATGCACTCTTGCCATCTCGAAGGTAGTTCATTGATCCCTTTACAAAAAAAATGTGTTAGCGAGAATCAATAAAATCTTTGAAGGCCGTTTGGAAAGCCTCGTGAGAATTGATTTTTTTTCCTTGCATGAAGTTGTCCAAATTCCGAAAAAAAATGATAATCAGTTGGAGCAAGGTCCGGGGAGTATGGTGGGTGTCGAAGACATTCCAGTCGCAGCTCCCTTAGTTTTGCGGTCGTCAAACGTGCCGTATGTGGTCGAGCGTTGTCCTGAAGCAGCAGTGGGCTAGATCGATTGACCAGTCTGGGTTGTTTAATGGCTAGCTTTTCCATCATCGTTTGCAATTGTTGACAATACAAAAATCTTAAGAAGCTGTAATGGATGACACCGGCACTAGTCCACGAGACACTAAACTTACCAGTACCTTTTTCTGAGTCAACTTTCGTTTCGGGCAGAATTTGGCTGGTTCACCTGGGTTCAGCCATTGTGAAGAACGTTTCCGGTTGTCGTACAGGATCCATTTTTCATCGCAAGTAACGATACTATTCAAAATGCCTTCATTATTGTGCCGGTTGAGAAGTGAAACGCAACACTCGACGCGAGTTTCTTTGTTTGTGTCGCTCAATTCATGCGGTACCCATTTTTCAAGTTTTTTCACTTACCCAATTTGTTTCAAGTGAATCACATCGAACCCCGCCGCTAACTCTGACGTAGTTCGCGATGGATCTGTTTCCACAATTGCTTTTAATTCTTCGTTGTCAACTTGTGTCTCCAGCCGTCCACGGGGCTTGTTCTGTAGGTCAAAATTTCCAGAACGGAAACGTTGGAACCAATATGTACGTATTTTCTTTTGCAGTAGCTTCCCCATACGCACTGTTAATCCTACGAGCCGTTTCTGCAGCACTGGTGCCGAGGTGAAACTCATATTCGTAAATATAGCGATATTTTTAGTTCTCCGTCTTGTGAACAGAACGATGTGAAAGAAAAACAAATGACGCGATAACAAATCAATTTAGAAATTCGAACACAGAAATACATGGTAAATTTGAAATAAATTTGAATTTGGAATTCCTAGCCGAACGCCACATATTTTGAACCAAAGTTGCCAGTTCGCCAAACGCCAATTTCATATGTAGGGACCTAATATTATAGACTATTTATTATAATTACTGAAGTGATTAACCTCTTTTGAACGCGACGTTGCCACGTATGTTGCCAAGGTCTCGTCGGTATTGATATACATCAAAGTGACAGCTACTCACTAAAGTCATCCTTTTTTAGATTCCTTAAGAATAATCGTCACCATTTCAGTAAAAGGGATAATATTCGTAGGGAAGTGAAAGCTATGCAAGTTTTATGTACAAAAATCGCCAACACTAGTTTTCGTTTTTACTAAATTTGACTTTGGTCATATATTTTTTTTTCCTAATGTTCTCAGAAATGCATGATTTTAATCTTTCGTATTCCTTGCGAGCACCCTGTATATATTTATATATTGCACGATAACGTATGCGGAATGAAATTTGGACAAAGTTTAAAACACTTATGAATAAAAGTCCGTCGTATAATCAATAAACTTATATATTAAATGAAAAAATAAACTATTAAAATTTAATGTAGAAGCAAATTTAGCCCCATGTGAGCTGCTCTGCGAGAGTTGGCTTGCACTTTATCCAAGGCTGCGGTGAATGTCGATGTTGGCATTTTTTAAAACTCTATTTCATTTTTCGAATTACATTCTGTATAGTTTTGGCCCAGATATTATTTGTATATACACGCCTTTTTAGATTGCCCCAGAAATCTTCGATCGGGCGAAGTTGTGGTACATTAGTGGAATTCAATCCTTCGGTACATATGGGATTCCTAACCAGACCTATAATAAACGTTATGTTCATGTAACGCTATCTTTTATATCGTTATAATTACACGAATAACGTTATAAAAAACGTTTTTGACGCCGTATTCGTAGCGGTATCCCTTATAACGTTATTAAACTAACACCTATACATCTATATCGATACTTCGGCTAGCGATATAATAACGTTATAGACCTTCTCTTTCTTACACTCATATTCGCCCGCTCCTGCATTGCGGTTCACGGCGCATGGCATAGTTTTGCCTTGCCGTAGCTGCTTGATACGAATACCTACTTAGTGTACCTACAATCTACATAATTCAATTTAGTTAGTTACTTGTAGTATCAGATCGGATTTTGTCGCCCACTCGGTGATTTGAAAATACGTTCTGATTTAATAAACCGAATACGTCAAAAGCTGGAATTGGGAAATACGAATGCAACTAGTGGTGAGTAAAAAGGTTATAGCCCGAGAAAATTAGCAGAAATAAGCTAATCAGCGGAAACAAATCGTGAAGTTTTTTAAATTAGTACAGGGTTTCCTTGAGGTGTCCTAATAAACCTCCTAAGTCCTCGGGTGTGGGGGCTGGGCTATGCTGACGTTAGGATTTCGGTTAAATGTCACTTTTTTCAGTTATTTGCTTTTATCTCGAAAACCTACAAAAATACTTGAACAATTGCTGTTATAAAAATAAGCTACAGTGAATATACTATACAGTTCCAGGTTTATGCGGGTGCGAATTTAGAAAATGGCGTCCATATTGGAAATCAAGGTGGCGGACATCACTTATTATGAAAAAGTCATGATAGGTTCCGTTTTCTAGGTTTTTGGGGACGCGAATTTGGAAAATGGCGTACATTTTGGAATTCAAGATGGTGGTCCAAAACCTATAAAAGGGATGAAATAATCATAAACTGATTTCGGCCATCTTGTATTCCAAAATGGAAGCCACTTATGAAATCTGCTACCCCAAAAACCTAGGAAATGCCACCTATGATGACCTTTTTATTAAAGTTATGTCCGTTATCTTGAATTTCAAAATGGGCGCAATTTTCGAAATTCTCTCCCCCAAAAACTTATAAAACGTCATCTATGATGACTTTTTCATTAAAAGTGTTGTCCGCCATCTTGAATTCCAAAATGGACGCCATTTTCCAAACCCGCGCCCCCAAAAACCTAGTAAACGTTACCCATGTTGACGTTTTCATTAAAAATGATGTCCGCCATCTTGAATTCCAAATGGACGCCATTTTCCAAATCCGCGCCCCCAAAAACCTAGTAAACGTTACCCATGTTGACCTTTTCATAAAAAATGATGTCCGCCATCTTGAATTCCAAAAGAATCATCAAAATCGGTCCACGCGTTTGTTCTCTAGAGTGCCAGATAGGAACAAACATACATACATACATACATAGACTGATTAACACATTACCACTCCTTTGCGTTGCGCAGTCGGGTAAAAATGGACGCCATTTTCCAAATCCCCACCCCCAAAAACCTAGAAAACGACACCTATGATGGCTTTTTGATTAAAAGTTATTTGAATTCCAATGCCAATTGCAGTGTTTTAGATTACTTATTGCTATTAGTAGGAGGCAAATATCTAAACATTTCGACGTCCCGTCCTCTAATAGGTCTACGTAATTACGTATGTATAGACAGCATTTCTTTTTTTGCGTCCCAATTTTCATTGATTGTATGACTAACAACACAACACTAAATTTAACAACACTCCTTAATCGTTTTTCACCTTTACGAACGGTAGGTAGAAGGCGTCCAAGCAAAAGGTGCTGGCAACGTTGCGCAGTACATTAATCCAGCGCCGGTGTTATTTAAACATTTATAACGCTATTTTATCTACCCACATATCATTAGTGCTCTAAAATGCGTTCAGAAACCGTAGGAAATGACCAGCATTACTACAACCAATTTTACTATGAGAACTTTCTTGTCTGTGGTAGTAGGTAAAAATCTGTACTGTAATGTGTATTTCAGTATAGATTTTTGCAATTTTTGTAACGTTATGAGCAGGGGTCGGACAAAAAGTGCGGATGACGTAAAAATTACGTACCTAATTTTGCACACAGGATGATGTTTGTATTCAAAATTCCGTGTGACATGTAGTAACGAAGTAGTATTAATGAAGTAACAAAATAATCGTAAATAAATCCATGGAATTAATAATACAGGTGGTACGGTGATGTATTAAATAAAATAAGTTTCACGAAACTTGTTACCATAAGGTACGATTATTTAAGATTAATTAGGACAAATCTGTGGGAACCTCAGATAAATAGTTTTAATGGCTTACCTTCGTTGGTATATCTTGATTACAGCTAGAGCAGTATACGTAACGTGTTTGTCACGTACCTCCAAAAACGGAAAATTGCTACAATATTCGAGTAAAGATGACATTTTACAGCGTATTTTATACATTAGTAAGTATACATTTTAGCTAAATATGATCGTGAAGATACAATAGCTAAACAATACCGAAGTCAATTTATTGTTCACCTGATTGACAATGTGTCAGTCAAAAACGTATTTACGTACTCATTTCAAGTGGCGATATTATTTAATAAAGAGGTTGATAAATGATAAGTGATAATTGTTTAGGAAAATCAAAAATACTATTTGAAATCATCCTATAAGTGGTTTGACGTCATCCGCACTTTTGGTCCGACCCCTGGTTATGAGTTTAAATTTGGAACAGCTGTCAAAACTCAAGTAGAAAAATAAAAACATAAAACCACACTCGTGTTTCAAAGGCCTCTTATTATGTAGCAGTTGCATAAACTACTATTATAATGTTGTGGTTTTCATTCCGTTGTGATATGATATAACGTTATAAAGGAATATTGATTTTATTTGAACGAGATTTTAAACACAAACGAAATATATCGTTATTATATAGTTTTTTTTTTCATTACGTTTTAAAGGTCTGTTCCTAAATCCTCCATTTTGGACAAGGTCTATTTTGAGTCATGGCTAGGTGTTAGATCTCCCCAAAATATAACATTAGCTCCCCTATGATGTGTTCTCATAAAATCACGCACAGCCTGCAAACAACGCTTCATATATCATTCAGCATTGACTGATAAACCTGACTCAAAAGATACCGGTTTCGACAGACCGCGAGAGCTCATTGCAAGCCATAATAAAACTTTTTTGGGAACTTCATATGCTCCACTTATTTAACTGATTCTTTTGTTTGGTTATTGAAATTTTCAAAATAAAAGTTCATGTGAAATATGATTCATCATCCATAATACATTCTACGTCATTTTTTGCGAGCAATATGCTTTTTACCAAAGTTACGAGTCTCTTCTTTTGGGTAAGTTTTTGGTAATTCGGACACGGTTGTTGGTTTTATTTTTCTTGTTCGTTTCGCAATTCTCATGTCTTGAAGATACTTGTTTACAGTTTTAACATAACAGTTTAAAAAAATCCGAGTTGTCTGTACGATTTAGCTACTCGACGCGCCGTAATTTTCTGCATTTGGCTTATCTTCAAAGATTGGCTTAAAGTACTTACTTTACCAGAACCAGGATTTCTAATAGTTCTATTTCGTAAGGAACAGAACGACAAAATAATATAAATTGTACTTCGGCTCTCCCCTATTTGAGTGAAATGTTTCACGATCCTCGACTTCTTTCAGTCCGGACGAGAGTTGTGAAAATTACACACGCTTTCTCGAACGCCTTTCTTTATTATTTGCCGTAATAATTATTACACATAACATACGACCAAGAAATTTGTGCAATATTTTGACAGATAACAGATAAATAAATTCGTATTTTTAAATACTGTGTTACCTGTTTTTTCCATCAAAATGATGAAATGATGAACTTTGTCCAAATTTCATTCCGCATACGATATACAATAATCATTAACATTGCTTTCGAATTTTTTTTGCCAATTAGCTAGTTGAGCATAATTGGGTTGTTTCCATTTTTTTTAACCTGTGTACAAGTATTCAGGTTTGATTAAAATGTTGCCTTAGTTTTTGATTTAAGGCCCAGAATTAAATATTTATAAGGAAAATGAACAAGAACAGTTTGGTATTGAATGCTGGCGCGAAAACTATACTTAAACCAGCCGTGACGTCACTTCACTAGATCTGGTATTCCTACATAACGCGCACATAAAACATAAGGAGGTAGTGTTGCTGTTAATTACTTACAATAAATTTAGTAGTTTAGTTTTCTCCTGAACCCAGTAAGTTGTTGATATGATAAGTATCCGAAATGAAGAGGAATTTGAATTATACGAATTTATTTTTCTACATATGTCCCTTCCAGTTCAATACTCTTAGATCAACGCTTCTCCAGTGCCGTTTTTATACAAGCTTCTGTCAAGACCCTCAAAGCCAATAACGGCGGTTGTTGGTCGAACATTTTTTGTCCTCCTAGCCACAATTTCAACAGATGGAAATCGCAGGAGGCCAAATATGGCGGGTGGGGCAGTAATTCGAAACGTAATTCTTGATTTCTTGCCATCGCAAGCTTTGCCGTGTGAATCCGGTGCGTTATCGTGGTGGAACAATATTTTTTTCCTTGCCAAGTGGGGTCTTTCTTGTTTGACAACGTCACTCAGTTTTTGCAATAGGTTTGCATAATATGTACTAGATATTGTTGTTCCCTGTTCAAGGTAATCCACATAAATTACACCCTGAAAATCCCAAAATACAATTGCCATTACTTTACCAGCGGACAAAGTGATGTGACGACGCTCGCCTTTTTTGGTGCGGTCTCGCCACTTTTTGTCCGGTTCGTAATGGTGGTTCATAACGAGGCATGGATCCATCCAAGTCTCGTTATGAATCGACGAAGAAATTCATTGGAAATTGGAATTCCGTTTTGAGTTCTGCAAACACTCCTTTGAAATATTGACCCTTTGTTTTTTTGCTAGTCGTTGTAATCTAAGCTGCGGCATCCATCTGGCACAAAGCTTTTTCATAAAATAATGCTCAAGCAGTATGTTAAAAACGAGATCTGGCGAGATATTTACAATCTCTGCAATATTTTGTATTTTAGTGACCATTTCTGGAGTAATCACCTTATTTGGTCTTCCGCTACGGGGAGCGTCATTAAGCTCTCTGTCGTCCTCGTTTGAAATCTGCCCCGAGTGGACGTAGTTAAGCGAAAAGGCATCAATCACAGACCATATAGACGTCGTGGGGTTCATATCTTTGTCATAACATCATTTGTCCTAAAGTCTGTACCCATAACACATTTGCCATAATGGCTTTGAGTCATAATGTTAAATACCCATATTTTCTCATTCCCATACTGTATCGATTGTCCTAAATCATTATAGTCATAATTGTATTTGTCCTTATTGTAAAATTTCCTTTTTGTGCTTATAATAAACGTTTATATCCTACTATCTGAAACAACACTAAATATTTTGGGGTCAGTCATTATAAACGGGTCTGGGACTTTGAAAATTTTGGTATCGTGAAATTGGTGTCAAATTAACATATCATTTTTATTAATAATATAGAACATAGTAAAATAAGGGTAACCTATCTCAATCACACTGTTAACCGAATTTCATTTGTCCAAAAACTATTCGAATTATTATCGTTTCGTAAATTTCTCTTTACCATTTCACGGTTAGTAAAACTATCGTTTGTCCGATAAACTTTTCCCGTCATATTCACTTGCCCTATAAGTTGTTACGTATTTTGTTTAAAATCCCAGTTTTAATTTACCCATTTACATTATTGGCATTGCATACGTTTGGACACAATGGAACATGGGTCAAAAACCGAAAACTGTTCGTTAGGTTAGGTCTGTATTCTGACCATGTAAATAAAGTGGAGCGCCAAACTGCTTGCTTGCATGTACATACACAATGGACAAAGTGGAACGTGGGTCAAAAACTGAAAACTCTAGGTTAGGTTAGGTTTGTATTCTGACCATGCATAGCGGAGCGAGCGAAGCGAGCGGAGTGTCAAAATGCTTGCTTGCATGTACACAATGGACAAAATGGAGGACACGTATTTGAATATCGAAAATGAATATATATATCTAAAGTTAAAAAGTCGACGGTCAAAATATCGAAAATTTAAATATCGAACGATCTAAATATCTTTTTACCATTATATCGATGTTTGGAATTCCTTAAACTTAAATACCGAACGGCTAAAATATCGAAAGTTCAAAATATAGACAATCGAATGATCGAAATATGTTAAAGTCGAAACATAAAATATCAACCATCAAAAAACCAACCTTTATAATATCGAAAATTGAAATAGCGAACAATCTTAATATCTACTGTCCTTATATCGACAGCTGACATTCCTACAGCTCAAATGCCGAGGGCAGGGAAATGCGATATTACCTATAGGAATCTATATCGGGTGTCATAAAATTGCCAGTCTTAATATAAAAAAGTAAAATATTGCAAGCATTTTTTGACCCATTTTGACGCTCCGCTTTGGCCCATGTTCTATATTGCAAGGATTTTGTATAATGACGATGAATAGCGGAGCGACCGAAGCGACCGGAGCTTCAAAATCCTTGCAATATAGAACACGGGCCAAAAACCGAAAACTGTAGATTAGGTTAGGTTTATATTCTGACCATGCATAGCGGAGCGAGCGAAGCGAGTGGAGCGTCAAAATGCTTGCCTGCATGAACACACTGGACAAAATGGAGCATGGGTCAAAAACCGAAAACTGTAGGTTAGGTTAGGTTTGTATTCTGACCATGCATAGCGGAGCGTCAAAATGCTTGCTTGCATGTACACAATGGACAAAATGGAACATGGGTTAAAAACTGAAATCTGTTATATTTTTTAACTAAGCAACATACAAATGTATGATATACACATTTTACTAATAAAAATATTACCTAAAAATTTACTTATTTTTTGGCTTATCAAAAAAAAAGATACTTCTACAATCAAAACCGCTTTGATTTGACAGACTAGTTTGCCAGGTAAAAAATGCATCATTGTTAATTATAATGCCAACAATACACATGCAATGTGTACATTTGACGAAGTGTTCAAAAGGGATACAATAATATAACAAAAATTATAAAGTCCATTTGAGAAAAGCCGAGTAGTTAAGAAACCGAATCGTCACGTCAGACGAATGAAATCAAAGTCATACAATAAAAGTCAAATGATTAATAAACCGAAACGTTACATCGGAAAACTGATATTACGGAAAAATGAGATTTAGGGAAACATATCATAAGTCCAGTGATTAAAAAACCTAAATAATTAATGTCTAATCGTATAAAATCGAAATGAATTTTCGGACAAATAGAAAAAAAATGATATTAAGAGTTTTTGTCGAAACGAAAATCGGACTTACGTTTTTAGTGTTTCAGATAGGTAACCTAAAATAAGCATAAAATGTCAAATAAACATTTCTCAGAAATCGAAGATGGCCGAGATATTAAGGTTCAATAATCAGTGATTTATGAAATATTGATGGTTATGGCTTATGGCGAAAGTCCGAATCTAGGGCTCTCGCTGGTTAGGACGCGTGCCGACACAGAGCACCCTAGAGTGTTTTTGTAGAGCCGGAGGCACGGAGGTAGAGCAGCCCTCGACCGCCTTGATAAGCTCGGGAGCTGTGCGAAGCTGCAGAGCGGAGTACGGGCGACCGTGCTTTGTCACGCAAGAGCGGAAGGGCTGCTCTCTCCGCAGCGCCGGAGCTAAGGTGGAGTCAATTTTGGTTGAAAATTCGGAAAAGTAGTATTTAGTCAAAAGTGTTATGGTTAGACCCCGTTATCTTGTCGCACTGACATTACTTTTCACTAGAGCGTGAATGCTTTTTTATCGACTATCTAAATGTCGATAGTGTATGTCACTGATAATTTCAAAGAGGTGTCACTAGGTACTACTTATAAGTTTCTGAGCCACTGAACAGCCTGAACGGGGTGAATAAGTAGGCCATACTGAACAACTTTCACTATGCGGCTAACCCTGAAATCTCAAAAACATTTTTGGACTTTTCATAAATTACGAGTTTTACGAGAGACACAAGCAATAAAAGTCTAGAGTGTACGTTAGTTAGGATTAATCATATATTCTCCACAATAATTACAATAAATTTTACACAACTGTACATCGTCACCGTAACTATGGGTTAAATAGGGATTTTCGTGATGACAAGTTCCACATTGGGCGGCAACTGTAAATCCTGCGAAATGTTCATGCGAAAGATACACTGACCAGCCCCACAACACGTTAAAAAACAAAAGCTTTTTAAAAGCTGTTGGTAATGGTAATACAAAAATAGCTGTTGTTGTACGTTCCACCTAAAAATAACAAATAGGTACTTTCAATCAACGTCAACAAAAATAAAATTTAACAATACAATTACAAATAAATACCTCTTACAGCATTGAAGTTCCCGATTTGGAGATAACGAGTTACTTTTCGTTGTACATTTTTAACAATGCTACGCATAGTAAGGTTAAATAATGTTACATCTTTATTTACATAAATTCTATGGAATATTGATAATTCGTCAAAATTATCTGCCATTTTGAAAAGAAAGTACCTATTTTTGAAGTTTCTTGGAAATAAATTTGTGTGCAAAAAAATAAAATAAAAAAAAGTAGCCAGTACGAAACAATTTCGAAAGTATGTAGAGGTATACATATATGGACTCATTGCTGTTTTAGCTCTGCAAAGCAAATTAAGATATGTTCTAAATTCTTTGAAGTCATGCTGCGTCTCCCATTTGAAAAGATCCATTTTAAGAATGAAAAACTTCTTTCCACTGCGACAGATGTGACAGGAGCGTACTTAAACAAAGAGAAGTATTGGAGGCTGGGTTTGCATGGATCTTCGTCCATTACTTCTACTTCTAAGCCTCTGTTAAGCATATCAATTTTTTGCAATGTATTATATCCAACATTCTTTTTTAATGTTAAAGATAGCTTTTTATAAATATGCCGTCCCTTTTCATGCAACACTAACTTCGACAACTGCTTCTTTACGTCGTTTACTACGGCAATTGATTCTGAAAGCTCAATTGATTGTCTTTCTAATTTTGTGATTGCTTGGGATAAAATTGACATGTTTTCCTTTATAAACAGCAATTCTTCTTGGATGTTATCTTTCAACAAGTTTCTTTTTGCTTCTTTAACTATTCCGTTTTGATCTGGCAGTGCATTGATAACATTTGCTACCTCATCAAAATTCTTCGAATAATAGAAACAGGCTTCTAACCATGTATTCCATCTAATTAAAATAGGTTCAGGGGGTAAAGCAAGATTTGGGAACATTTCTTTAAACTTGGCAATCCTAGATAGGGCTTTTAGGAATACTTTTTTGACATTTGTAATCAATTCATTGACATTTGGAAATTGCTTCTGCACAACATCAACTACTCTGTTTAGTCCGTGAGCAACGCATGTTGAATGAATCATGTTTGTATATGTTTGTTTTAGTTCTCTTCCGGCTTTTAACATGTACGCAGCTCCGTCTGTACACAAAAGCAAAACTTTTTCTTGATAATTATTGACGCCTTTATAAAAACAGTCTAAGGAATCAGTTATCAGTTTAGAAATGGTCTTGCTGTCAGTTTTTTCTAGAACTTGGGTGGCAATAATATGCGGCTTACTCTCTTTATTTTTGTACATACCGCCTATTATAACATTTGCTATTTTTCTTTTGATAGCGTCTTGTGTCTCATCAACAGAAATATAGATGTATGCGTCACGCAGTTCATCTTGGATTGCTTTGTATGTATTTTGATATACTTTGGGTAAGTACTGCAATCGGAGTGTAGATTCAGAAGGAACATATACTGATTCTGCATATTTACCTTTCATGCAATTTTGGATAAACAATCGAAATTCTGTGTTATCCAATTTACTCCAAGGGATATTGCAAGAAATCATAAACTTTGTCAGATCCATATTAAAATCTCCTTGGTTTGCTTTTCCGCCTACTGTCTCATTGTGTTTCTTGGAATTTAGATGTTTTCTTATGGTGTCTCTTTTTGGAGTGATTTGTAAATTGCACCATGTGCAAAACAATTCGTTTCCTACTTTTATCAAGCAGGGAAAATCTTGAGTGTATTTTGTTTTTAAATCTTCCATTGTAGCATATTATTATGTACGTTTTATTGGTGTGTACCAAGCAATTAAATAAATTCCACAATTAAACTAACACTATTCCAAAGAACTGCAAGTTAGTGTCTGTCAATGTGACATGCAATTCCAAGTAGGTAAAACATTTATCTAAGGCTATCGCTTCTCGTAAGGCCAATAAGGTTATGTACTTATTTGTAAACAAAAAGTTTTAATTGAAATTGAGTATACACTTAAAAGGCGAAAATTCAATTGCATTATATAAACATCGATATCAAGAAGGTCGATAAAAAAATCATTCACACTCTACTGAAAAACAATATTTATGCGACAAGATAACGGGGTCTATTTATAACAAAGGTGTCTGATTGGTCGATATCCTACAAAAGAGAAAGAATAGTACATTGTGCACCGTGGGCGCTAGAGAAGAAATTAAAAACGAGAGTACATTGAAGGCCGAAGCCGCAGGCTGAGGGCTTCAATGTCCTCGTTTGTAATTCCGGTACCGCCCGAGTAACACACAATGTTTTTCATCACACTTGTGAGGAAACTAATAAATTATTAAGCCAGAAAAAGCTTGTTACATTCAAGTGTCACAAGTCGCAACATTGTGTCATAAAGTGTCTTTTGTCAGAATCTCATTCCATAGATAACATAAACAAAGGTTTCTTTTTTTTTCGTTCGTCCAACAAAGGTTTCGTTCCGAAACTATTTTTTAATTTTGTTGCATACCATATTTTACTTAAATTAATGATTGTAAAATAGTATAAACAAGCTATTTTAACGTATTTAACTATATCGTCCACGTGTATTTATTGATATTGAATTGTGTATAATTCAAATTTGCTGTTTTTGACTAATTCCGTTCGGTTCCGTTCTAAACCTGGCATATTAGAGTAGTGAATGCAGTCAAAAAAAAAAAAAAAAGTTATTACGCCCATGGCGTATAAAAAGCCCACGGTTTTAATTAAGACCTTGTCGCTCGTTTTGCCTGCGTCTAATGACACCGTTTACGAACAAGTGTGATGAAAAAATACATACGATACAAGTTTATAATAGCTTCAAAATGATCATATTACTAAATACTTTTTCTAATGTTCTCTTTGATGGAGTGTTCTTTGAAGCCTGGCTTGATGAAAATTGATGATTCTGCAATAAATAATTCATATTTTATTACATAGCAATAATACTTTACAAAAAAAAGTTTACTAAATAAAAGGATGATTAATGAAATTAAATATAATTAATGGCTCTTTTTTTACCTTTTCTTCACCCATACTCAGAAGTACATCACATCTTTGGTCGGAATTGCTGAGTTTTAACAATAGGTGCCTCTTGTATGTGCCATAGAAGATGTCATTATTAAAGCGGATCGAACAAATCTTGCTATGTTTGCTAGGGAACCATTTTTTTATTGCCTGTCGCATTAATCCATTTCTCTTTTAGTATGTGATCATTAGGGAATCAGAAATCTTGTAACGTATAAGAATAATTATTGTACTTATAGTAACTAGCCGCCTTAATCCTCATTATCTGTCGTAAAAATCGATTATAAATCGAATTGCACAGTGACATTGCATGAAACATCGCAGTGTAGCACTACGCACTTTAAATCGACAGACAATAAGAAAATCCCTACCACCATAAAAAATTGCTTCACTGAACGAGAAGCCGCAATGTTGAAAATAACTAAATTTAAATTAATAAAGGCGAAATTTATTAGAAGAAATACTTAGTAATGAAAGGAAACTTCACCGTTTACTTCACTTGCCACTCTTGTTGAATTTGAACAGTTAATTACGGCGCAGTGATGCATTTTTTAGTCCAGTAACAAACGTCTGAGCGGCAAATGGTGCACCGCACTCTTTAGATACACGCGAAGTACATGCATTGGCGGCGTCTAGGATTATCTATGTCTCGCATCAATCCACGGTTACTTGCACTAGAGTAATTGCGGTTTAAAGGTCAAGCAGTATTTCAACTATCATAGATTGATTTTACACAAAATTATGATTTGGAGAAAATAGCAAAAATGTTTCTCATTATATAAAGATATTTTCCCAGAATGCTACGCGAAGCTATGAAGATTAAAAAGCATCCTAATTTTAATACAGAAGATGGGCTGTCGCTACCACCAGCGATCCTGTAATACATCCCATCAAGGAACAAGCAAGAGACAGGACTCCAAAACCTTAATTTCCGAACGGTGTAAAAAAAAAAAATCTCTTCGAAAATAGTTTAGTAGTACTTACTTTTTTAAATAATATAATTAGTTACGAGGTAGTCTGGGAGTTTTTCTTTGCAGCGTTTCTTTTCACCTCAGTAAGCTTCATTTTGTGAAATGCTGCTGGTAAATTATTAAAATAAAATAACTAAGTCCTTCTTGCACATGTGTAACTGTCGTTACAGATTAGGCCCATGTATGTACACCTTTTTTTGTTTTCTCAAAGTGGCTAGTTTGACTCTAACGTGACGCAGGATCGATGTAGACGCGAACGACGTGATACAGCCGCGACGCAGCGAATTTTATATTGTAGGTCAGTCACCAATTAGTCCTGATACACATGTGCGTTTGCATATACAAACTTCAAATCGGTATGAATCGATTAAACAACGCGTTTGTATCGATAAAACAGTGCAATGGTATTGATAGAACGGCACGTTTTTATTGATTCACAAAAGTGTCGCTAGGGTCGCAATGCTTTCGCGCGTTCCACCGTTTGTATCGCTACAAAAAAGCAACACATTTAAATACTTTTGAGGTATGGATATCTCAAACCGTTCGTTGACTTTTATGACTTGAAATATACATGTATAGTATACAATACGTATAAACATCCATCATAATTTTTTTCTTAATCACGGGCAATAGTCTGATCCATTATGTCCAAGACTTTTTATAATATATTCTTATGCATTCTTTGTAAAACCATTGGTTAAATTACTTATTTTATGTTAGAGTATGCTCGTGTGGTAATGGTAATAGATTACGCATAATAAAAAGATAAAACGCATGTTAACATTATTGATAATGATTTTATATATGTAAACTTTCCCTGCTGTCCCTATAATACCCGATTAATACCGGTGTGTAGACAGTGCTTACCTTATGGACTTAAACAATAATTTTAAATTGTTAGTGTTTACGTGATAGGTTTCAAAATTATTAGCGATTCTAACTTTTATGGTGGGTGAATATTCCAATTTTGTTCCGCAGTTTCGACTGCTTTACTGAATCAGAATATTGTGTCCCAATATAAGTATATATAGTTAATTAAACAATTGGGAGAATAAAACGTGTCATTTGATGCAAATTATCTATAGTGGACGTTCTGTCAATTGCCGGCCATAAATATTTTTTATGCCATCAATATACTTACTCCTACATATTGACAATGTGTATCATATAAATGAAAGGGTTAACCCTTTCTTTCATACTGTATATCCGCATATACATAGTTTTGACTATTTTTTGTATTTTATATTTAATCAAAATTTTTAAGTCTATTGAACGGCACCGAGGCTTGAATTGTGTTTTTTTTTTTCGTTTTGTGAAATAAAGGGTTGTATGCGCCAGGGTGTATCTATCATGTAAACATTGACAATCGTAATATATTATATCAACACCCTTTTACCGGCCGCTTATTTCCGCACTGCTGATGAGCACATCCGCAATCCATTGTATTCGATGTTTTTTTTTTTATATTTAATATGACTTGGGTTCAGTAGAGTTTCGGCATTTGACCAACTTGGGTTATTATGCTATTTATTTGTTACCCGTATACCCGTGTTACTAACTATCAGTAGTAACACGGGTATTTCGTTTGTCCGTGTTACCACTAACTGCTCTAGTAGTTACAGTATAGGGTATAACGTCTTGTTGTTGCCTGCATCGTTCATAAATAGTGGCGATGATGTTCGCATGATAATCCAGTGAATGACTGTGAACGACTTTACTTATAATAAAAGTGATAATGATACCTATATAAGAAATCTACAATAAATAGGTTACGGTCCTTCTTGCGTAGAAATAATTCTGTCATCGCTTGTATTACGGCAGAATTGTGCGTTCGACAGTATTATAGGAATTAAAACAAAGTTAGTAAAGACTGTTTTTTTTTGTAAAATAATCTTGGATAAATGATCACCGTACCTATGATATCCTTTATAATAACTCTTTCCACAATAGAACTTTGAATAAGTCAGAAAGCTAGTCAGACGTTAACATTATCGCGTGTATTTTTACAAAGTTTTATTACCACCTATCTTCCTTACACCACCCCTAACATCCATTTGTGAATGAGATTTTATTCACACTAAAGGTATTGTTTTCTTGCAGGAACTGTCGTCCGATGAGTCCAGCTTCCTTCGGTTCGATTCCTCCGATTAACATATAAGTGTATTTAAAGTTTTATTTTATATTATAACAATCATAAGGTATGTATTTCCTAAAGTGCTAATACATGTAAGATTAGTATCTATTATACAAATTTTCTTCTGATAAATTTGTTTCAATTGCCTTTCTTCACTTGTTTTTAAAGTAAGCGTTACGGTCAACGGTCATACGACTCTTGTTGGAATGGACAAGTAATAGAACCTCTGTCTGTGGCACACTCAATCGAATTTCTGTATAGAAGTTTTGTACAAGATGGCTCGTGAACGATCATACATGTTTATGTGTGTGGCCTGCTCCCTGGTTTTATTGCACAGAGCTCCGAACGTTTGCGGGGGATGAAATCATCCTATAAAACACTGTCATAAATATTACTTCCTGAATCGGTTATTTTCCAAAAAAACGTTTTTAGAGTATTAAAGGGTGTCCATATTTTTCAGTTCCAGTATGGAACTTATGGAATATTTTAGAAGAAATATCGTAGTAGTAGGTACTATACGGAACTACTGGTATAAGGTCTGTGTATATAGTCATGTCTAACGTACAGATTTAGTGCATAATTAGTTTCCATCGTATTTTATTGGAAAAGTTCGTATTTATCGTGCTCTCTCAATTAGCTTCAGTACCCATCATACCACGGTAGGGGTAGGTCGCATTCAGCAGCCAATATATTAATAGAGTGGCTAATACGCAATTCAAATATTCGCTGTAGTTTTGGTTATATTTACGGTTTACGTATATAACGTTTGCATTATCATGCCGAAACCTTAAAAATAGAAGAAAACGCTTAGGTCCAGTCCAGGAAATTATATTTAAGAGATGTCTCTTCGGTCCGTTCTCCATACAAAGCTAGTCCCGGTCTCATTTGAAAACTAGGTAACAGAAGTAGATAAAATTTTGTAAGTATGGACTAGACGTAATTATCTATGCCTGTGGTTTTTCAGATTTTCATATAACTGTGTAATATCAGAATTACAAGAGCTCAAAAGTCGACAAAAAAGGGGTCAACTTTTCACGAGAATTACAGACTAATAAAGCATTTTTACAAAAATCAAAAAAACACAGCCATGGGAATAATATAATTAATATCTTGATTGTAAAATGTCATTAATTTCTGTGTTATACTTTTCGTATAATATGAGGATTACGAAACACAAAATTCAACCGCCCAAATCTTATAAAGCCTACAGCTATCTCGATACACATTAGCGGAGAGCGGAGCAGCGGGAGGGGAAGTTCAGCGCCGCGCCGCGCTGTCATCTCTCTGACATTACGCGACCTGTGATATGAATTTTGAGTTTTTGACAATTGTCGTAGAAAATTGTAATTGTCTTACGGGCACAGGCCTGAAATATCTGTTTTCCTAAAATGTACAATTCTCAAAAAGTCTACGTACTCAAAATGTTTGCATTCCTATTTTATCAGCTTTATTGAAATGTCTTCAATTTAAAATGTGTGCAGTCTTAGAAGGTCTTCTATTCATAATGTTTACAATTCTATAAATTTCAGTATGTGCGTAATATCAGCATTACCATAATGTTCGCTTTTTTAAATAAGCTATCGTCTTATTATCATACGTCGTTATCGCGGGTACAAAAACGATTAGACAGTACAGAAAAATTATGAAAAACAAGCAATAACAGACGCGAAACTCATTTTGAGGAACATCTATGCCTACTCCTACGAGTTTAAAATGCTAATGTGATAGTCGGTGCATTGCTTGAAGATGCAGTCGGAACTCCACATGTATTGTCAAGCAAAAAATTGGAACTAACTAACAATATAAGTATAACGGATACCGTCAAAAATGCACTGGATAATTTGTGGGCTCCCGACCACAATAAACATGAGAAAGTGCTGTTATTATTAACTGATGGTGTAGGGTACATGCAAAAAGCGGGTAGAAAGAACATTGAAAAAAAAAAATACCCAAACCTTCTCCATGTTACATGCTTGGCTCATGGTCTTAACAGAGTTGCTGATCAAGTTCGCGTTCTTTTTCCAGAAGTGAATAAATTAATATCAAATGTAAAAAAAGTTTTTCGAAGATCGCCAAAAAGAATAAAAACATTTAAAGAAATGGTTAATGGAATACCCTTACCTCCAAATCCAACGATTATTCGTTGGGGAACGTGGATTGAGGCTGCGACATACTATAACAAGTATTTCGAGGAAATAAAAGGCGTTGTGGACACATTTCGTAATTCTGACGCAGCATGTATCACAAAGGCAAAAAAAGCATTTCGCAGTGCGAAAATTCGGAATGATTTAAATTTTATAGCGAAATATCTTCAGGTACTTCCAAACGCTATAAACAAATTGCAGTGCCCGAAGAGTGCTCAGTGAAAGTTTAGCCATCGTTCAAAAAACATACAAGCATATATAGAAATTAAATTTGAGTGCTAATGGAGAAAGAGTATTTAAAAAGCTGAAACATGTCTTGAAGAAAAATACTGGATTAGACATAATAAAAAAAATTAATGAATTGATACAAGGGAAGGAGATAATACTTGAATCATCATTACGAGTTTGTCACATTACTCTAGATTATTTCCATCGTTTCAAGTATGCACCTACAACAACAGTTGATGTTGAAAGATTATTTAGTCAATTCAAATGGATATTTACTGCTAGACGACGCAAATTGACTGTGGAAAATTTAGAAAAAATCTTTGTAATCTATTACGAAAACCAAATAATAGATGTGAAAAATACACGTTAGTAAAAATGACACACGTTGTTTTCTTATTTTTAAATAGACCTTCTTCTAAGTAGGTAAGCGTTTAATTAGTAGACGATAACAGTTATCTTCACACAAGTACGTATATATTGTCAAAATTGTTAAAAAAAAGACGTTAAAAGATAATTAAATTTACTTATTTCCTATGTATAAACTTGTTAACTAAACAGATGGAAACATATGACAACAGTTTAAACCCATACCCCTTTGCGGCTGTATTTTTTATTGATCTTTTCTAGAGAAAACTCTCCACATGTAAAGAGCTTCTTAGATGTTTAGTAGCTGTAGGCAGAATACGTCCGTTTCTACCAAATAGACATTCTGTTTTATCTGCTCTTTATCTGATTGGTAATTGTACCCGCGATAACGACGTATGCTTATTATGTTTGTTTTCCCATATTGTCCGCTTTATGTTCAAATCAATGTTCTAACTGTAAAAGGCTTATTTGCATGATTACTTTGGTACGTTCGTAACCAGTTTCGTATAAGAACAAAATATTTTTCGTTCTCAACCGGTTTCGTACCCGAACGAAGGGATTTTCGTACTTTAATTTTGTATTAAAATCAATGCTAATAAATGCGAAAGTAACTCAGTCTGTCTGTCTGTTACTCTGTCACGGCTAAACCACTGAACCGATTTAGATGAAATTTGAAGACCGTGATTGGAGACATTTTAGGAATAAGACTTTTCTGGAATGCCAACGTTGTAAGAAGGCGGATGTTTTGAGGTTGCAGACATTTTGAGAATAAGCACTTTCTGTAAAGCGCACATTATACAAAAACTGCCATTCTTGGAGACAGGCAACTTTAAATAGCTGACATTATGCAAAAGACGTGCTGACATTCTGAAAAGCAGACATTTTGCGAAAAATACATTTTAGGAAAACGGATATTTCAGGCCTGAGTCGTCTTACGCTTGATGTAAGTGTAACGCTCGAATGGATTAGAAATGGGTCAAGTTTTTATAGCTTAGGTACATAAACATGTTTATAGTTGAAAATAAGGATGTGACTTTTCTTCTTAATTTCGTGAAATGTCTTGTTAGATGCTATTTTGCTTCCTATTCGATCGTAAATAGTAGTACCTATAATGGATTAACTTCTGGCTATGATCCTATCTTTCAAGAAATAGCAATTATTTTGATTAAACTATTATTTCACTATACCTACACCGTGTTCTTGTTGATTTACGTCAACATGGACTTGGTAATTTTGAAATTATATGTGAGTGAGTTTAGTAAAACGTCCCACTTTGTCGATTCTAGTTTCGGAGTTACGGGCAGTTTAGTGAAATATGGCAATACCTACCGAAAATCGACTTTCAATGAAAACTCATAGAAAATACTGTAATAAACCTATGATTTTGATGTCGAACCATAAATGTCCAATTTAAGCACCTTTTTAAGGCCTCAAAGTTTAGTGCCCAGCGACCCACTTTGTCGAATACCGAAAAAAATCGTCGATATCATATTTGTGCCTGTTATAGGGAAAAAATTCTACTTTGTCGATATGGAGTTATCAGTAGTTTGTAATATAACAAAGCATAAGCTATCTTTCGGTGAAAAAAATATGTCTCTAAGTGCATTAGATAATTTTTTTTAAATTCTTTAAACTTAAAAAGGTGAAAAAGCGACAATTGAGAAAACGTTGGTTAAAGTTTGGGACCGCAAAAAACACACTTGTACTTTGAAGTTATGGAGTGGTTAGTATCAAATGATTTGGCATACTTTAAGAATTCCAAATTATTGAAAATCATGTATGTAACCTTAGTAGTTCGTAAGTTACGGAGGCTTGAACATAAAAAGAGAACGATAATATGTCAATCCTGAATATGGGTTTATTTTCTATATTTATAACATGACACGCAGATTTATCATTAAAGTAGTATTTATAAATGTGTTCCCATGCTAAAAACACAGAAATAATTCTATGGATCCCTTTAGTTAGTTATTATGTTAAAAAGTTAATAAAAACTGAATTGAAAAGTACAGCATAAAAAAATACGAATAAAATATAGTAGGTTGTTTGACAAGGGGCCATTAGGGGACATAAGCCATTATGACACGAAGTGACAAATATATCTGAGAAATTTTTTATTTTCTCAGTTATATTATATATCTGATTATTATAAAAGACTTAACATTAAAATTGTATATTTCATGAAAAACTAAAAGTACAGTTTGAGCAATTCTATCAGAAAGTTTGGACAGTCTGATCAGGTTGGTTTGTCTGTTTTTAATTATTTGTAAGGAGTATGTAGCTGACCGCAAGTTTTTTTTTCAGTGTCATTGAAATTTGTATGGGCTTTATTTTAACCCTAAGGGCTAAATCTACTACTTTAGTCTCGCTTCGTGAAGCTAATATGACGTACTTTTTGAGCAGGAGAAAAGAAAAATACGAAATATGAATAGTAGGGTTGGGTAACCATCGATAATGGACTTTTTTTATCGATGATTCCGCTAAATAAAAAACAGTATTATTTAAAAATATATAATTAACCGATAGATATAAAATAACATTTATACAAATACTAACTCGAAAAACATTCGAATAGAATAGAAGCTTAAATTTAAAAGCTGATTTTATACTTGTAGTAATTTTTTAACTTATGTCCATATGAACGAAACCTAAGCAAAGTGGACACTAAACTTGAGTCGGAAATAAATTCCGTTCAAATTCCGTAAAAATAAAAAAAAAAAAACGTCATTAGTATCAATGACTATTAGATTAACAATAACAAACCTTTATCTCATACATAAAATGGGATAAATATACCAAACACATACTTTTTACTGAACAAGCACTAAAGTTTAGTAAATCGACAAAGTGGGACGCTACCTATAGAAAATCACTTAACTTTATAATGCATAAAAAAGTACTTAGAATTTGATATTAATACTTTTTATGCTTGATAAGTATTTTTAAGTTATCTTATGTTATATATTAAAATACACTTGTCATTTGTATTTTTTTATACTGTACTTTTCAATTCAGTTTTTTTTTTTACTTTTTTAAATAATAACTAACTAAAGGGATCCACAGAATTATTTCTGTGTTTTTTAGCATGAGAATACATTTATAAATACAAATTTAATGATAAATCTGCGTATCATGTTATAAATATAGAAAATAAACCCATATTCAGGATTGACATATTTTCGTTCTCTTTTTATGTTCAAGCCTCCGTAACATACAAACTACTAAGGCTACAAACATGATTTTGACTAATTTGAAATCCTTAAAGTATGCCAATTCATTTGATACTAACCACTCCATAACTTCAAAATACAAGTGTGTTTTTTTGCCGACCCAAACTTTAACTAACGTTTTCTCAATTGTCGCTTTTTCACTTTTGCAAATTTGAAGAATAAAAAAAAAATAACTATAGCACCTAGAGACATATATCTTTCACCAAAAGATAGCGTATGATCTGTAGTATTAGGAACTACTCATAACTCCATATCGACGAAGTGGGACTTTTTCCCAAAAACAGTCACATATATATATATATCCTTATTAGGCTACGGTAGCCAAAATAGTCAAAAAAAGGCCAAGTGCGAGACGGACTCGCCCATGAAGGGTTCCGCAATCGTTTATACAAAAAAATGTACTACAGATGAAAAAAAACAATATGAAAAAAAAACACTAGCAAAAGAGCGTATCTCCCCGGCACTTACGTCTTTTTGCTGAGAAGCGCAGTTTTTTGGCCATAACTTAAAAACGGTATGTCCGATCGTCTTAAAAACAATTTTCGTTGAAAGTATTTATTAAGCTTTATATTTGTAAATTTTTTCATATTTTTTTAACATACCGTTTCGAAAATAGAGGGGGGCGGTCACAATTTTTGCTACTTTTGGAGCGAATATTTCCGAAAATATTCACTAAACCAAAATTTTTTTGAAACCTCAATTCGTTGAAATTTGTTGAAAAATATTTTTTTCAGTTGGTTACATGTAGGTATGGTTAAATAAAAAAAAATATATTTCTAGGGGGGGCACCCCTAGAAACGGTCTACAATTTGCGGAGTAATTGGTGAACATACATAAAAAAAATACAAACTGTCGAACATATAACCTCCTCCTTTTTTAAAAGTCGATCCACTGTTACCACAATGACCCTACACTTATCGGATTTGATTATTATCACTTCACGGGAAGACCAACGCTCGCTTCCCAGGCAGAATAGCCATATATGTGTCATACACGTTGTATGGCACATATGCTTAAATCCTACTTAGAAAATAGAGTGCAATTAGTTGAAATAGATTATTACGATAAAAAGATTCATACTTTAAATAAAGTTCATTCTCGGAAAAAACAAACCACATGTTCAATACCACAAGGCAGTGTTTTGGGATGTTTTTTATTCCTTATCTATATAAATGATTTACCAAATATATTAAATACAGATAGTACTAAATGCTTTCTCTATGCTGACGATATTTCAATAGTCATATCGAGCCAAAATAGCAATGATTGCAAGGTTCAATTAGACTCTCTCATGAATGCTTTACTAAAATGGCTGGATGATCATAATTTACAACTAAACCTTAAGAAGACAAACCTAATGCAATTCAGACCTCATCAGAGACAGCCGTTAGATATGAATTATATATATATATATATATATAGATACACCATTTGAACAAACTAATCACTGTAAGCTACTTGGCATCAATATTGACGAAAACCTCAACTGGAAGACACATATTGGAAATATTTGTATAAAACTTGCTCGTTTTGCTTATGCCCTTAGAAATATAAAGAAAACTACAGATCTGAAAACTGCTGTTAACTATAAGTGCGTATTATGCATTTTCTAAAACTTGGATACAATATGGTATAACGTTATGGGGTAACAGTACTGACTGGGCAGATTTGTTCCTACTGCAAAAGAGGTGCATTAGAATTCTAGCAAACATAAAAAATTATGAGAATTGCAGACCTTATTTTATAAAATTTAAACTTAAAAATTTACAAGAAAATTGAAAGAGTATCTAATAGAAAATGGTTTATATTCAGTTGAAGATTATTTAAAGATTAATAAATATTATAGATAATGTTCTACCAGCCTACCTTCTACCTGTGGTCTTAGTTTTTACATATAAAATCATTATCGTTTTGTTACTCATTTATTGCAATTCTTACTTTTACGATTTGATATCTTTGTATATATGTGTTTTTATTTTGTATAGTTTTATAATAAAATATTGCAATGCCCTTACAGGGTGTCATGTTAGTTTAAGATATCATCTGTATACTACATGAAAGCAATAAAGAACTTGAACTTGAACTTGGTTATTAGGGCAGACCGCCACTTGGCGTCGAATAGAGAAACTAATTGCAAGAGATATTATTTAACGCTAGCGTACAGTGGCCAAACTACGAAGTATTTAGGGACGTACAATGCTTTTCTTATAACATCGATATCGATAAAACTGGCCTAGCTTCATATGGACCACCAGCCCACGAAGGATTCCGTATCATTAACTGAAAAAAACTGTAAAAAATTACGTTTGTTGTATGGGAGCCCCACTTAAATTTTTATTTTATTATTTTGCTGTTATAGCGGCAATAAAAATACATCATAATGTGAAAATTAGTGAAGTGTCTGGCTATCACGGTACATGAGATTCAGCCTGGTGACAGACGGACGGACGGACGGACGGATAGCGAAGTTTTAGTCATAGGGTTCCAAACCCCTTTGGGTACGGAACCCTAAAAATGAAAAAGTAATAATAGTTGTTTGTAAAGTTGGTCCACGAACGATAATTTTACGTGATAACGTCATAAGAATTTTTGGTTTTCTGAAGGTGGCACGATGGAATAAGTAGGCACTTAATTAGTTATCACTAAATTATTAAATAGTAATTACTTAATGCAGTTTACAGGAAAGAAAATATATTTTACGCCCTGGGTAAGCTAGCATTCGGATTTAGGCAGTCGCGGCTCGGCAGACACGACCCATTGCTGTGCGGCGCTGCCAGAAGATTTCAGATAGCAGCGGGCATCGACTGCTACGCGCAGTAGTCAAGTGCAAACATTTGTGCATTCCAGTCGTGTATCAAAGATTAACTATGTCTGACAATTTAAATAAACGCCAGCGAGAACTCGTGAAGAGACTGATAGAGGACGAAGAAGACGAGAAGAGAAGAGGAATAAATTATATTCAATATATACATCCAGAGTTGATAAAGGCAGCTATCAAATCCCGATAAAACGGTGCGGCGCGACCATGGCCGTGGCTGCCTAGTTCCGAATGCTACCTTTAGTTTTCACGAATTTACGATAAAGTACGCTGATCATTAAAACAAGTGGCCAAGACCATTGTGGACCATGCTCAGTGTAGGGTTCCGCAGCCGTTCATACAAAAAAATGCACTATAGATGATTTTTTTGGACGTAAGGTTTAGCAAATAAAGGGGGTGGGACACTACTTATGCTACTTTTCGAGGGATTATTTCCGAAAATATTCACTTAGTAATTTTTTTTTTTAATAACCTCAAATTATTGTATCAGTCAATTTATAAAGAACCAAGTGACACTGTTCCAAAGTAAATTAAAAACACTGTTAATGCAAAAAAATTACTACACTGTGGAAGAGTTTTTAAATGACGAAACTGTCTAATTGTAAAATAATTAATTAAAGATCTAAAATATTATTATATTATATGTAACATAATTGAAAATATATACCTTGACATAGATAATTATTAATATATATAGTAATTTTATGAAATTGAAATGCTAATTCAAACGAGACGTAAATGTAATTTGCACTGCTAAACTTGGCCAAATATTGTAAAATGTAACACCAACCTCATATAATGTACATGACTATACAACAAATAAATGAATACTAACACCCAGCTGCTTGAAGACACAAAGTGTGGAGTTTCTTTAAAGTATATAAATGAAAACAGGAAAGAAACAATGATTTTTCACGAAATACCTAACAGAGCATGGAATAAGGTACTTAGGTACGGATTGTTTTCACTTCGGCATGGACAAATATTTATTGGTGATTGATTAATATTACAGCAAATATGTTGAAAATTAAAATATGTAAGTTAGGCACTTTGACAGCTGACGAAATAATAAACAGTTTAAAAACAATATTTTCCCGCAATGGTATACCAGACATTATCATGTCTGATAACGGTCCTGAGTTTAGTTGGACAGAGTTCCAACGCTTCACACGCGAGCGGCACTTCAGTCACGTGACCTCGGCCTCGCGCCGCGATATTCCCAATTCAATGGCCAGGCCGCAAGGGCCGTGCAGACCGTATAAAATATGTTCAAGGAGACTCGTTTGGCAGGAACTGATTTTAGGCTGCCCTATTAGAATACCTAAAAATGCCAATTACATGCCAACACTGGCATCTCCGTCAGAACTCCTGAACAACTGAAAGTTACGTAGCATAGTTCAGTGTGCTCCACGTTTACTTAAACCTAAGATACCTACCAATGTCAGTAGTGAGAATAATAAACGTCAACTATCCCAAAAGAAATACTACGACCAAGGCGCTAAGGACATGGCCATAAAGGTGCGTGTGAACAACCGCTGGGTTAGCGCCCACATCAAGGCCTTAGTAGGTACCCGGTCATATTCAGTGCAAATGAACGATGGAGGCATATTTAATCGTCACCGACGACATTCGATAGTAGATACTTCTCAGGAAACAAACAGATAAACATATAATGCACCATTACAACTTTACCTACCTACGATGATATCACCGCTCCAAGTGCCCCCGCCGCAAGTCGTACTCGCAATTTCCGTCCGCCGCCAATGAAACCTCCTACTTAACCCTTAAGTATATGTTACTTCTTCCGGCAGGGTTGTGATTCGACCTGATCGGTGGGGCTTCGATTCTTCCTGATGATGTTCTCATCTCTCAAGGTAATAATAGAATGTACTCGTGTTAATATTTGCTATTAAAAAAATACTTTATTTTACTTGATTGTTTTAAATGCGCATGCATATTTATTATTACATTTTATAAACCCGTTTCAATATATAAAAAATTAACTTAAAAAAAATTGTTGATGATTATATGATGTTCTCATTTCTCATGATATATATATATAAATATATGTGCCTTATGCCGTTCCATTTAGGCACATGTAAATAATAAATTTAAAAGAATCAATTTTATTATTTATGCATGTTTGTTTAGAAATTTATTGATGAATTTTACAAATCTATTTCAATAAATTAAGGAATTAATTTGATTTCTATATATTTTTTTAAAGTTTTGTCTTAAATTAGTTGGTGTTATAGTTGAATTATCGAGAAGATGGAATTGCATTTGTAGTGGTTGTACCGTTTGCAACAAAAGGAGAATAATTTTCTCTTAACTTAATAAAATGACATACCCAAGAAGTGGAATAAGTAGTAGTCCTCTGTTTTTTTCTTTTATTCGCTATCATGTTCTTCATCTGAGCTGTCACAAGTATTGATAATAAAATTGTCTGTTATTTGATCCATTTCTCCTTCCTGACATCGATATTTATTTTCTTCACTTTCGACGTGGTGACAAATATTTTCCCAGTCCTCAGCAGTGATGGTATTCATTCGTTCAGTTGCTAAACTCATAATGCCTTGCATGTTTAATGAAACGTTTCTTTTTGCTACATATCCTTTTACCATGGACCAAATATTTTCGATCGGATTTAATGTCGGGTGATACGGTGGCAATCGTAATACGGAGTGGCCATGTTCTTTTAAAATTGCATCTATGTGGTACTCGCGAAACCGCTCTTTATTTTGTTTAATTAATTCATACAAACTGGTTTTGTACATCAACCGGTTATACGAAATGTTGTGTTCTGTCAACCAATCCATCATTTCTTGTTTATTAGAATTTGACGTTGGAGCACGATTCAAAAGTTTGTTGTGATAGGACGCATTATCCACAATAAGTACGCTATTCGGTTTGAGGTTCGGTATTAATTTTTCTTTTAACCATTTTTCGTAGTTGACAAAGTTCATCTGGTCATGGTAATCTCCCGTTTTTTGGTTTGCCTTAAACATTAACAAAGCGTTGGGAATAAAACCATCTTTTCCTCCTGCGTGCACTATTATTAACCGCTGGCCTGTACTGATTTGTTGTTTTACACCAAATTCTGTTCCATCGGTCCAAGCTTCTCCGGACACATGTGAAGTGTGGATGTAGGTTTCATCAGTATAAACTAGTGGTCTATCTTGAGATCGATATTCCGCAATTTTGATAAGGTAATTTATTCTTAGCAGTCGTATGTTGTGTTTTTCCATTAATATTTTTCGGTTGTCCTCGGTCTTTTTCCATTTAAATCCTAATTTTTGGATTTGTTTTCGTAAGGTGGAAATGCCAAATTTGTAATCTATATCGGATTTTAACACAGAGTGGAGTCCCTTTAAGGTTGGAAATTGCTTATGGGACAGATGAAAATTGTATATAGTTCTCCGGATGACTTCCTGATTAAAATCGTCTACTGCTGATGACGGACAAGGACGCAACTTTTTATTCTTCGGGGAGGTGAATTTCTTTGTTGTTGCGAATTTCTCGCTGTTGCTCTCAGTCACAATGTTATAAACAGTAGAGAGACAAACACCTGTAGCTTTTTCAACTAACTGGGCAGCGGTGTAAGGCAAGTTTAAATTTTTCGTCAGTTCATTTTCAAAATATTTATAACAGTTGAAAATTATTTGCTTACTTTGACTCTCAATAGGACGAAAATTACTTACAGCCATATTTTTTTAAAATATAGAAATTATTCGTAGTCGTACGGGGGGACACAATAATTAATTGAGAATACAATCAAATCAGATGTAAAAATATACGCACAACGTAAATAATATTGACAATTTCACACTGACATTATTTTTGTTTTTAGTTCTTCGATATATATATATATAACAACCTCTTTGTATGCTGATAGTACAAGAAAATAGAAAATTCAAATATAGAATGCCTGTAAACAAACAATACTACTACATATGCAATTCCACGCTCTCGATGATTCAACTATACTACATATGCAATTCCACGCTCTCGATGATTGAACTATACAACAAATTAATTGTATGCAATTTTTTTTTATTTAATAACACATTCTATCGAATAGGTAATAATTTGCATCCTTCATGAATTTCGAGTTTTCTTTTGTTTACGGCTAGCATAAAATTAGGAACTTTTACTAGCTATATTCCAATATTGCACTTATACAAAAAACCGGACAAGTGCGACGACTCGCCCACCGAGGGTTCCGTAGAAATTTTCACTTACCCTAACTTTAATACCCGGTACCGGTTGAGTTAAGTTTGCACCTGATATCTATAGCATTCCATACAAATCAGGTGCAAACTTAACGCAACCGGGTTGTTCAAATAGGTTTTTGCAAATAAAAAAAAATTAGCTAGTTAGAGACAGGCTATAATTTTCGTGTATTAATACAAATTGTGAAAATATCAAAATTTTCCATTGGTCAACTTCGAAATAAAGGTATTTTTGTAATTTTTTGAAAAAAATTGTTGAACAAAAACTAAACACAATAAAAAAATTAAAAAACATTTTTTTGAAAATGTGCAATTTAATCCCTCTCATATAATACCCCATTTGACCCAGTATACTTTCAATTTTTACCTCCCCTCATGAATATGCCTTTTATTGGGAAAATAAAAATATATTTTTAAATATTTCCTGTGCAATATGTTTAAAAATATTCCAAATATTTAGCATAAGTCGTTTTAGAGATATGGCGCTTTAATAGTCGGACAGACAGACAGACAGACAGACAGAGACGCACCGTAAGGGTTCCTTTTGTACCTTTTTGGTACGGAACCCTAAAAAGAAGTTAATGTATGGTAAATTGTATGGGCTAGTTAAGAGTCGCCCTCAAGCTCGGTTCTTCATACAAACGTATTAACGCTCTCATTTTAAAACGATTAGATAATTTCCTCTGAAACTTTGTACTTCGAATAACTTAAGGTATATGCAGGCCTGTAATTAGTTTATATAGCTTCAGATACCATATTTAGAAAAACACAGTAAATTTAAGTTATTCATACAAAACTTGTTTTTGCCGTATTTCGTTTGTTTTATAAACTGGAGCCATATAAACTAATTACGGGTTAGATATATCATGGCATTGTATATGCAAAGTTTCGTTACAATCCAACACGTAGTTTTAAAATGAGAACGAAACTCAGTTTGTATGGGAAGCTGAAATTCGGCCGAGCTTGAGGGCGACTCTTAAACTAATTTATTTCTTTTGTAAACAAATATTATTAATTATTAAGTTATAAGTTAAGGAGAAAATAATTCAAATTTCTTTATATCTAGCTCATACAGGCACACCGCAGCTACATTTTTAAATTTCGCGGTTGATTCCATTCTCATCTTTCATTTGCCAGACTGTATACTTTAACAAGCCCCTTAAGCCGGGTCCACTATAAAATAAGTTTTCAAAGAAAAAGCGAGTGTGAAATAAAAGCTACGAATTATACAAATCTTTTTTTAATATATTTACATCACTTTCTTTTTTACCTATATAATATTACAAGCTACTAGATGGTTTCTCGCTCGTAGCGTAGGAATTATCTAGAAACGATATTCTTACACACGTCGTTTACCTCATTTCCTACAAAGGTGGTCGCGCTTCACGAGCGCGCCCTCATTACCCCTTTAGCAGTCCAACAGTCCATACTACTTAAAACTACGATTATGTTATATACAATGATTTGTTCAACACTTTGTAAAACTAAAATGTTTATCGATCAGCAGTACATTGTAAAATATTATTCTTTAATTGTATATAATACTAAGTTGATGTAAAATCATTACAGAACATATATTTTACAAGATCCTATCGTATTAACTCATAATAATGAAAATATCCTTTGTTATCTTCGACACTGCTTCTGCTATAACAAATTGTAACCCAAACCGATGGGTTATTCCCACCTGGTACCACCAACTTGTCACCAGTGGTAACAGATGGGATTTTTTTTCCCATATTTTACCACTAAAGTAGTCGGTGGAAACTACTGGGATTTTTTTTCCCACCTGCTACCACTAAAGAAATTGGTGGTAGCAACTGGGGAAAAAAATCCCAGTAGTTACCACCAATTACTTTAGTGGTAACAGTTGGGAATTCTTATTCCCATTAGTTCCCACTGGTAGAATTGGATAAAGGTGACACACTGTTTTTTTGACCCTCATTTTGGGACAGCCTGGAGAAATGTATCACTAATGCAAGAGTAAAACTTCCATGAGCTATCATAGTTTTCGAAAAAATGCAATCCGTGTAAAATTACCGGTAATGTAAATAAATAAATAAATATTACGGGACAATTTTACACAAATCGAACTAGTCCCACGGTAAGCTCAATAAGGCTTGTGTTATGGGTACTAGACGACGATATATTTAATAGATATATTACTTATAAACAAAAAATCTTTTCTATGTTTCTATGAATGTAACACTTAATTTTGCACTGTGACCGTAGGCCTATGCCTACCATAGGGAAACATTGTAGGCCTATGCCTACCATAGGGAAACATTGTAAACCATGCACGGGGCAGCTACGTCTCAATTTCAAGAGAATCGAAAAAAATACTAAATAGTTTTTTTTTTGTGACTAAAGTTTTTAGTATTAGCAATTTATTTTTACTTTGATACATAGCTACCACAAAAAAATAACTGCTGAACTCAGACTTTCCGGTATTAATTTAAAAGAAACGTACCGGTTCGGTACCGGTTTAGTACCGGTTTTTTGGTCAAAGATAATAGCAAAAAAGACGTAAATTGATTATACGCAAGAAATGCATCTCGTGCATGTAAGTAAGACACACAAATACACATTAGCGCACCAACATTGTTTTTTTGGCAAAATACTCACAAGCTTACTTAGCCTCACACGCTACTATTTTGTAAATAATAAATAAATAAAGCTAATTTTTGAAAAGTAAGCATTATATTATAAACAAAGATCCGAAACAAATGTTTTTTTTTCGACGATACTGGACTTGAAGCAGTGCCTTGAGCCAGCTAACGGCTAAAGAGTCGGATGCACCATACAGAGATCCATAAGCAAGAACAGATGACGAAATTCGTCGACTACTGGTATGGACGATTAGCTCAGTTGGGAGAGCGTGCTGCCCCGGTCTGACCTGAGACGGTCTTTAGCCGTTAGCTGGCTCAAGGCACAGGTTCAAGTCCAGTATCGTCGAAAAAAAAATAATTTGTTTCTGATCTTTGTTTATAATAATAACGCTAGTGGAGTGATCCGCTAATAAATTGCAAAATTGTGATTATTATCATGATATTTGTAAAACAAAAAGTATAAACATTATATTGTTAAAAAATGACATTGAGAACTTTGAACCAAACCGGTACGTTTAAAAAAATATATCTCTGTAAGTCTGTGAGTCGATTTTTTTTGTGCTATTAGTCCATATAGATTATAAATACGATTAAATCCTACTTTCGATTATTTCGAAATTGAGACGTCTGTCCCCGTGTATGATTTACAATTTGGCCCTATGGTAGGCCTATACGACCACAGTGCAAAATTAAGTGTTACATTCATATAAACATAGAAAAGTTTTTTTATAATACATACATTACCGGTAATTTTACTCGGATCGCATTTTTTCGAAAACTTTGATTGCTAGGCTCGTGGGAGTTTTACTCTTGCATTAGTAATACATTGCGCCATTCGATTATTCAATAAAATCAGGCTGTCCCAAAATGAGGGTCTAAAAACACTGCGAAATTATTTGAATAATTTTGACGGAAATAAAATCGACATGATTTTATTCTCACGAATTCTTATTCAAATCATGAATTTATTCTTGAGCGTCCAACACAGGGGGTAACTTTATCTAGGTCATCACGTGGTGTTTTATATGAATCGCAATCCCTTTTTAGCTATGTCAACTCAATTATTATTTTTTGTGTTATAATCTTCTGGGTAAATTTTCGTCTTTATATATGGAACTGGTATTAAAAAGAGATTAGTAATTTTTATTTAAAGGGACGTAATTACATTAAAAATATGTATTGTTGCTTATTACAACGTTTTAAAGTATTTTTTGGGAATATTAAAAAATTAAATATTGAAGTATTTTCGTTCAAATTGAGAGCAGTGCTGTCGTCATATCAATAAAAATATTTCTATTCTATTGCATATTATTATTATAAGAATTGAATTTCTTATTTTAATAATTGAAAATTAAAATGAATGTGGTGGTAACTACTGGGATTTTTTTCCCACCTGTGACCACTAAAGGAATTGGTGGTAACAACTGGGAAAAAAAATCCCAGTAGTTACAACCACATTCATTTTAATTTTTTCCCATTAGTTCCCATTGGTAAAAGATGGAAAAAAAATCCCAGCTGTTACCACTGGCTACAAGTTGGTGGTAACAGGTGGGAATAACCCAAACCGATAAGATAACAACGTGACATATACCAATTAACATTTAACATTTATTGTGCTTAACTCAACAGTGTTTCATAAGGAACCTAAGAGCTTTATATGTCTACACCTAACCAATTTTTCATGTCTGTTTTACTGTTGTCAGACAAAAGCAGAAACACCAATACCAGCATTGCATTTAATTAATTTTTAGTATTTTTTTTTGAAAACAGATAATACAAGCTCAGTTTCACATATCCCGGTATCTCGCCGTGCGTCTGTAATCCAATCTTGCAAGGTAAATTTGGCCGTCTACTCGATGTTCGATTGTACTGAAAGTTTGCGTACAATTGCGTCAATGCAATACACCTTTATAATGCTCTAGGCCGCTCGGACGTAAGCAATAACAGGCCTTATCTAAACAACTGACTGACTGAGTGAAAGTGGTACACCCCATTATCACTTATTGCACAATACAATGCGGGCATATGTGTGATGCCAACATTAGAAAATAGGCAACTAATTAACGAAATGTATATGTACCGCGACGTCTTTAAAGGCACGCAGCAGTACCGGGCATCTGCGTACAATTTATTTTTTGTATTTTACAAGAACTTTGGCTTCTTGCCTTTTAAGACGTCAGGTATTTTTTTATTATCTACATATTTTAACTAGGTAATAAATACATTCATGTGTCGATAATCAAAATCAAGTAGGCATAAAAAATTGGTATGTCAATTTTAATGTAATTCTTGTATGAAAAACCTCTAAATTCGTTACAAATTTAACACGTTCATAGTCCCCATACAAAATTTTTCAATATCCTTGAACGTCCAAGCAAATTACTTCAATCACTCGTCCATGCTCCACATATGGGCCACTAAGAAGTAAAAAGCTTATTAAAGAGATACTTTTTTGATTTAAATATATTTTTTACTTCAGCCTTTCTTTTACACTTTAGTCTGTAAACAAGTAGACAACAGCATTCACAAAAATAACGATTATACTAATCTGAGTGTGAACATGGTCGTATCTTAGTGAACCATATGTGGGGCACGGAATTGTGGAGGTAGTTCGTCGTGGCCCATATATGGGGCACTGCACTGTGAAGGTGTTAAGTGGACTGCCTTTGATATCCGTCGGCTCATATGTACCCTTCAATACAAGTGGGTATTGGGCCACCCTGAACCCGGTATCATCTTCACATTTATGAATGTAGTCATCGTACATCATGATACGATTGTGCTCCGATAAATACAGCCTACAGCCCTCGACTTGCTCGACTACTCGGCTGTACAAAGCCGAGGGTTTAACGACCGGTGCCCAAGGGTTTCATGTGACCTTTTCAACACTTACGAGTAAATAAAAGCTCGTCCTAGCCGTACCTGGTTAAACAGTCCATATTAGATGCGTTTTACATTAATCCGCCACAGTTAGTTTAATTTACGTACATAATTATATTAATTAAAATGTAGTGACTAAAAATTAAGATTTCTGAATATAACAAATACAACATATTTGGAAACAAATCAGATCAGAATAAAAGTAATTTATTTTATTGAGAAAAATAATCGATTTAAAGTGTTATGTTAGTATGTTAAGTATCACGATTGATTTCTTAAAAAACTCTTCGATCGATAGAAACTTTGTGCCGTCATCATTTAATTAAAATTGGAATAAAAAAGCACTGGCCAGACAATTGTTTGTCATAGTGTATGTATATTTTTGTGGTAGAGATCCCGTACTTCTACAAAAATTGTTAGAAATCTACAGTCAATTCGGTAAAAAGGTGTCCGTGAGTGATGCGGACCAAAAACTCGAACAATTTGTATGTACCCGATTACGTGACGTAAAAAGCACGCGTCTTTTGAGTTGGATTACAGCCACTTTACAAGCAAGTGTGCTTGAAAAGTGGTTTTCGTTAGTTTTATATTTAAAAGACCTTCTCGCATGCCAATGGATTGAAAATGTTTTTCGAACAGGGAAGAATTAGGTTCATATTGCGAACATCGAAAAAAACATTTTACCGTATAGATTTACGTTTTTGTTAATTATGGTAGTATGTACAGCGGATGAAGCACCGCTGTTTATTATTTAATGTAACAACGTATTCAGCTTTCTAATAGTGACCGATCATGTTGCAGTTAGATAACTGTACTACGGTAGGACTTGTTTACGGCGCACGTGAAGCGCGGCTTGTCTTGTAACCGGTGCTTGAATGAAACTTTACATACAAAAATAACCTTTTCATTTCTCCTAATCGGAAAGTTTAATTTTCATGGGTTGATAGTCAGATGGAAAATGGCTTTTTCATTCATAGGTTGGAAAGTATTTTTTATTTTATTGTTACGATTAGCGACGGAGTCGAAAATAATTGAGTGACGTCATATTATTAAAATAAAAACTTTTCGTATATCTAAACTCAACTATTTTAAACGTCGTGTTTATTATTTCAATCTACAGGTTGATATTCAAATCATTTTAGAGTTGGCCAGTTTTTTTTTTCACAATAACAAAATCTATATTTAAAGTAATTTATCTTTTCTGCTGCCCGCCATAATGCCATGATACCATGACACTTTTTTTTAAAATTTCGGCACGGCCATCTAGATGCACGTCGTGACCAACCCGATTACAGTCTAGTCGGCCGTGACAAGTATGAAAAGTTTGGAGATATAGGTAAATTTCATTTAATTATGTATGTCTAATTATTAATGTATATTATTCATAATACAAATAATAGGGATGACTAAATTTTAATAATTAGTCCGTCATGTAGATTAATAAAAAATATTGGACCCGTATTTTCTTCTTATTTTACATAATCGAAAAATAAAGGCGATACATTGAGTCAAATGTCGCGTGACGTCACTCTTAAGCACAAATTTTACTTAGGAGTCACGTCACGAGCCCCCGCTCCTAAACTTTAATGCGATGTATCTGAGTATTTTTTTATCATTTTCAAAATTTAAAAATTTAGGCGTCCAATATGTTTGTCTTATCTAGCTGACGGACTAATTATAATTTTGATGTTCATACGCAGCCATCACGCCTATTCTGCATATTTATTTATAGAATCGTAAATATACAAAAAACTTAATTGAAACCATTATAAAAGCATTGTTCCAATTTTACTTTACATTTTAACTGATTTTTCTTAACGTATGTTAAGAAATGTTTTATGAAATGTGCATGTAGTATTTTACTTTCCTCACTGTCGAAATGAAAAGTAGAGTATTTAACTCGGGTGAAACTACCCATTTCACCTTCGAGCTATTGGAAATACGTAAGGTGAAAATTGTCCCTTGGTTAAAAAATTACTATTGTGGCAAGTGTACATCAGCTGCACATCATTGAATACTAATAGTTGTTTCCCGCTAAGCGGCGACGAGAGTGCTGGCTCTTGTTAATTACGTTAATAATAGTAGCACAAATATTGACACATTACCAACCTTGAACACCCCAATATTCAACTAAACATATTGACAATTAATTATATGATTACCATTTTGTTCAAATATAAATATACTATAATATTCACTATATATGCTTCAATAAATAATGTAGGGCAGTCAAATTGGATAAATGGGTACTTTCCTGTAGTGAACCTAAATGATGTCACGCTTGCAGTTAAATGTTATTTCTGAAAATACGTAGAAAACATTCATGAATACTTATTATTAAGCTTTTGGCGATTTTAAAAGATCAAAAACTAAAAATAAGGAGGCAATTTGACCGTATAGAGTTATGATGTCGTAGTCGTATAGAGTTTTATCCTTTCAAACTTCATATTTTTTTAACGTTTTGACAGTTCATAAAAAGGAACTGATTTGATCTGTCAATCAAGTACCCTATTATAAAAATGTGTAAGACAAATTGGCCAGTAACGAGGGTATAACAAGGATACAAACGGAAAACTAATATTCATAACACGATTTGTTAAATAAATAATCGACTAACTATGTAAGCGATAAAGAAAATAAACTATGGTGTATGTACAGTCGAAAAATGAAAAGGATATTCACTTTTCAATCTTAATAACATCACATAGAGTCGAAAAGTGATCAACCTTTTCATTCCTCGACTATACATAAGAAATGAATGTACAAATCTCACAAAAACCTACAATTCCCTGGTTCTATATGCAGTTGATATTTGTGAAACATACAACCAAGCACCGTTGCATGTGACGTTCCACACAGCTAGCATTACAAATGTATACGTATAGTCAGCTGCAATATACATAATTAGTCCATTCAAAAAAATCTTCGCTACTCTATTACCCGTTAATCGAGTTGGGAGAAGATATTTTTGAACAGTCTAATCGTGTATATCTTTTTGCAGCTGACTGTACTTCTATTTGTATAATTTAATTTAAAACGGATTAATATGTTGTAAAATATATTTAAACTCGCCTTTTCGATTTCAACACTTCATTTTATTTCATGTTTCTTTTTGTCACATACAGTGCAGATAATATAATAGGTTACCTACGAGGGGTGATCCAAAAGTAATGATAACTGAATACTTATTGTATCGGATTAAAATAAATAGAAGTTGCGTTACTGGCCCTTAAGACACCGTAGTAAAATAAAAACCCTATTTAATATATATGTATCCATCAGAGAGTTGCAACTGTTTGAAAAACACGTGTACTATATGCCGAATTAAGTGGGAACACTGGGGGACTCTGCTCCACCGTATTCCACAGAGGCAAGCTGGTCGACAGAATTTCACTTGGGAACAACGTCCACTCAAGATGAACACCCCGAAGGCCGGCCATCTATCGTCCTTACTGAAGAAAACGTCAAAAAAACGATCTCATGTTAACAGATAGAAGGACTATCATTAAGAGAAGCAATCAAAGAGAAGCGGCGTGGTAAACTTCGAGCTGGTGTCCTGTGTTACCTGGATAACGCACCCCCTCACAAGGCCAGTGGCTGCCAGCCATGATACAGGATTCGAATGGCTGCAAAAATTCCCATACTTGCCAGATCTAGCCCCCAACGACTTTTATCTTTTTCCTTTGAAGGAAGATCTTAGAAGCAAGTTATTTTCGGATGATAACAAGGCAACGGCCGCTGTGGAGGCATTTTTAAAGGTCATTAAAAGTTTATAGACTTACTAAGTTGAAAAATACATATATGTTTACAGTATTTGATGTGACTTTTATACTGATTATGATTACTTTTGGATCACCCCTCGTATATACTACTCGAGTGACACTGACCAAACTCATTTACTAACAAAAAACACGTCAGTATAAGTTTTTGTAAAAATATATACAAACTAGAGCAATATACATACGTAGGTATGCATTATCTGACCTGCACAGTTTGTGACATTTAGTTTATTTGTTTGATATATATTTCTATGAATTACTACTATTTTGGCACTGCCTATTTCATAGTCAAAACGAATATACAGATTGTCAATTTAATATGATTAAAGTTGATAAACACATTATTATAATTAAGAATTTTCATTATCAGTCCTAATTTTACTGTCACTTCCGTACGTAAGTCAGCGCAAACGGTATAGTCTTCAGGATTACCGGACTTAGATTTTGCGAGGCTAAAGCAGGAGTACCACCACTTTTGACAACTTCATAATTTAGATACAGGACTTCCAATTATCGTCAGAGTTTGTTCTATCTGACCCTCTCGTAACTACAATCTCTGCGTTATCCATTATCCAGTTCAAAACCCGAATGCGGCTAATATACAAAGTTTGTTAATTAGCTAAGTTATATTTAATATACGACACCAGAAAATCTTTGAAACTACGACTGTTTCCGAAAACTCAGTACGCGTTCATAAGGTAAAATATAAATTAAAGATTAAGACATAGTATACCGGTAAACTGGGGTTACTTTGATCAACGGGGTAACATTAATCATTATTTTTAAACTATAAGTAGCGTATTTCTGAACGCGTCAAAGATGTGTTTTTAACGAAATTGCCAACCTTTACAATAAAATCTCATAAACGTGCTTAGAAAGAAATTTCTTATAAATTAAAAATGAATGATCAATGTTACCCCGTTGATCAAAGTAGCCCCAGTTGTCAGGTACCGTCAACTGGGGTAACTTTGATCGTCCCCGTTGTCTGGTTTTGTACGTCCCATACACAAAAACCATTAAACTGATTTTTAAGACACTCGGTGTAGAATTACATTTAGGGTTTGATCTATATTTTCACAGGCTACGATAATGCAAAAAGAAGTGTTGTGCGTCTACTATAACATTTACAAAAACTTGTATTACGGGAATCGTAGTAGGATTGTATTTGCCGATTTTTTACGCAATTTTTTTTTCGTCACTGTAATGACGAATACATATTCATTTAGATAGAAGTGAACGAACATACTTTCAAGATGTAACAAAGGAAAAAGTGAAAGTGAAGCTAATCAAAAACCGAGGATACGAGTAGTTGGAGAGCACAGGAAGCTTAAGAACGCGGCGGCGGTCACTTGAGGTAGCTGCGGTAGATGAGCGGCGAGTGCGCCGTGTCGCGCTCCTGCTCCAGCAAGAACACCATGTCGCGATGGTTGATGCGCTTCAGTCGCGTGCGCAGCGCCAGCTGGCTGCGACCGCTCTACACAAAAACATATGCAAGCGTTATGCCGCGGCTTTGTTGCCTCCAGTGACAATATATCAAAGACAAATTTACACATCTTATACACAGATCGGTCCTTAGCGCATATAACGATACACAATATTAATTACTATTACGTACTTAGGAGACCGTCTTTCTCAAAAATAGCTTATGTCACACGTGTATAACTGCAATTGATAACACGCCCTTAGTTCATTGAATTAATGTGGCTTCATGTCTTACCGTAAGCTAGAAAAACCTGCATCAGCAGTTTTTGTTGTTTTGCGACAATATAATGATTACAAAGTTTTTTTTTTAACTAAATTTCGCAAAATCGTAATATAGTCAGCCTCTATGCAGGCACGCGTACAACTCGCAGTTACAAATAAGGATTTGTCTCTTGTTGCTTTCAGTGCGTGTTATTTCATTAAAAACGGTTACCAAGCCACTGTTGGAGTGCGCGGCGCCGTTGGGCGTGACGTCGCCGGCGCCGGCCGGCCCGTCCAGCCGCGGCTTCTTCCTGGGCCCGATCGCCTGCAGCGCCGTCAGATTCGCCTCCCTCTGACGCAGCTCTTCTAACTCCGCTCGTTGCATTTCTTTGGCCTAAAACATCAAACCATAACAACGTGCCTTAATAAAACCATAACATGCGCATAATGAAAAACGATACTTTTTAATATGTAAAAATAAGCCGTCAAGATTTTTGACTGGAAGTCCACACATCACCGTAACTAAACGTACGCGAGCCACGTTTTACTTTTCTGTATTTTAGTAGTAGTAGACTTTGGTATTTTAATAAGATACTGGGTATAATTCCAGTATGTAACCTAAAAAAAATCGTTAAGTAGGGCTTGAATGTTTTAGTTACTTACTTAAACAAGTATATTGTCAAAGCCAATGCAGTTGAAGTGACTGAAAGGCAGTAATGCCTTTCAGTCACTTGATTTTGCACTGAATATACTTAAATTCAGGCCTGGTAGATTATGACTCGTATTTAATGACCCCTAATCTATACGATGTGGTCACGTTCTCATATTTCGGTTTGTGATCGAAGTCTCACCTTTGCCTTAAGCTTGGCTTGCTCAGGGTCCTCGTTCTTTGATCTGGACTTGGCTGCTCGTAACAGCATTTCTCGTTCGGAGTCTTCCCGCCGTTTCTTGTCGACGCGATCTAGTTCTTCAAGAAACTTGAGCTGCCCCTTCACGTCCTGGGTCACTTCGTACCTGGAGTCGGTCTGGTAAATATGAGAGAAGAAAATATTAATTACTTTTGTACAAAAAACACGGACGACATTCTCATTTCAACTGTTTCTTTCTGAAACCGACCACCTTAAACAGCTCGACAAAATTTTAATTTAAAGAGCGATCTCTATTGTGAAAGTCAGAGATAACAACTGGAGACAAGTAAAATTAAAAGACTATACAGGACAAGATATAAAAATCACAAGACAATTAAATTACATCGCATATTAAATGTTTATACACGTACCTTTAGTCTTCATAAATATGAGATCGCAAGAGCATTCCTGTTTGCATTGGCTCATCCTCGAAATTGTGCAGTGCTTTAAATAGTGCCATAGTCATAAAGTTGGAAAAGAGTGGATTTATAGAGATTTTATTGATTACCCAAGAATATAAACATTTATCTACATGACTGTATTACCTAAACACTACGATATATAACAAAACAAAGAAACCACATTAGACCTAGTTTACGGTCTGATTAGTAAGCAATTCTAATCAATTAAACTACTCCATAAATTAGTTGTTTATGCCCAATGGCTTTAAATCACCAAATGCCTACATCATTTTACGTTAATGACAACGGCCAAATATTAGAGCATATTAGACATGTATCCATTCCACACAAAAGTAATTACACTAGTAAATAAATACTTCATATTTAATTTCATATTCAAACTAATTAGCTTCCGCGTTACATTTGTATATGTCTGTAGTGTGCAGTGTGCATAGATGATGATGATGACAACATTTGACATTTAAACTTTCTTATTATCAGAACAATTTATTAAAAATAATGTAGTGATAGATAGATATTGACAAGTCGTGCCGGTCACAAGAATTATACTGGAGTACATTAAGTATAAACAATATAAACATGGTTCAGACATATTTTGCTTTCAAAATTCAACTATTATTCTTCAAAGTACACGTGTACAAAATCAGCAAAAGATTGATTACTAGTCTCGCCTCTGCAAGCGTTACGAAAAGCTCCTAATGTTTATTTATGTAGAACGGGTAAAAGCAAAAATCGTTCCAATACTTTTAGGGATCACGACAGCTCGCGAACGGACAGGGTTAAAGGGTTGGTATTGTAAAATGCGTACATATGCCGTCATGTTCAAAATGGTCTGATAACTTTCAGTTTCCCATTTACATTTTTTCGTCTTGTACCTATACGTTACATGGACACATAATCGACCAATAGTTTATTTTTTATATGCTATCGTTTTTTAGACATATTTTTCAAAACTTCTATTTCACATTTGTGCTCTATAATCGACGATATACATTTTTACTTTGGTGTACATGGTTAAGTAAATAAAAAAACATGGCATTGACAGCTTACTTTTAATTTTTCTTGTTAATCTGTACAGACAAAAGTAAAAACATATACAGACTAATGTCGCGAACAAATATCACTTCCCGGTTTTAAGAAATGCTGTCTAAACAACAATGTGACAAACAATATAATATCAACACTTTATTTTACGTACGGGAAAGTGAGTTGTGTAATGTCAAGGAAAATATAATTAGGTTGATATTGAGTTTCCTTATTAGGTATTATTGCTATCATTCGCTACAGCCATTTGTAATGTTATTGTAGTAACATATCCCCAATACGGAAACTCGCTTAGAAAAATCCAATTGAACACAAAAATCGCAAAGCAGCTACCTAATGCTAGTAAAGTTCCTTTAAATTGAAATCGCACAGCACGAATAACAATAAATTGTTTTTTTTTGCGTCATTTGCTGCTGCGCCAAGCAATAACTTAAATGTATGAGACTGTACCTCATACATTTAAGTTATTGCTTGGCGCTTAAGTACAGAATTCTGTTAACCAGCTGCGCTTTCAACGAATAGACGTTTCCTTTTTTTTTAACCGAGCTTTTTTCGATGAAATCAATTAAAAGATAATAAATTAAATATAACGACTTTTTTTAATTTTATCTTTAAAAAATACAGCGTAAAAATCACACAGAAACACTATTACTAAGGCGGATTTAGTATAGAAATTGTACTGCCATTCTTGTGCGTTGTAAGTGTGTCATTCACCTAGTGACGTTACTTAGAGGACTTATTCCACAAAATTAATATGACAAGGAAAACATTTTCACGATCGTCGCGGGACCTGACATCTGACATTATTAATATTATTATATATGACTGTACATACATAAACTGCATGCATGCAGCGTGCTGAAAAGGTGCAATGTCAATGAAGTTTGACCACGAGGAAACATAATTCCTCGTAGTCAAACCAGTTGGACAAAATAGTTTGACTACGTGAAAGGAGGGATATTTGCCTACCAGCCGCCTGGTGTGTCGAGAACATTTCATTTCAAACGATTGAAATACTCTAAGAGAAGGTCCTCTCTTTCAAAACTTTAAACTTGAGCACGTGCAAGATATATTTGATTTGTTTAAGCAAGGACTAAATTTAATAAATTTTACCATATCGTGTATTAAATCTCTCAGTAGATGGTAATGGTACGAAATGCCAATAAATATTTAGTTTCAAATACTAATATTTTATTTAACAAATACCAATTTCCATTTCCATTCTGTTCACCGAAATCTCCTGTCCTAGTCTGCTCTACGGGGATCCCGGTGAATACAAGAGTTAAGGGGATTTCGTTGGACGGAATGATCGAAACCGTATTTGTAGATATAACGGAGTTCAACTGTCAGACTGCAGTCAGGTCAGCATGCTGTCATTATTGGAGTCCAGGCAAGTCAGCATGCTGTCATAACTGGAGTCCAGTTAGGTGAGCATGCTGTCAATACTGGTTTCCAGGTAGGTCAGGTTTTTTTTGTCCTCATTGGAATCCAATTAGGTCAGAGATGACCTAAATGGAACAATTTTTTTTCTGTCCTAAGTGGAAGCTGACGTAAGTGGATTCACTTTATCGTATGCTTCCTACGCATTTGCCCAAATATCTTCAAAACTAGCTACGAAACTAAAGAAAGGTTTGGGTTCCTTGATTGAATTAATTAACAAAATGTGAACACAACTTACATAAGGATAATATGCGGTGCATATCGTCCATTTATTTTATCAATCTTTTCAATAATTTATCTATAGTTTGATAAGTAAGTAGTGTTTATTCTTCTTAGAATACGAGTGTTTTTCTTAACTGATCGATTAGATACGAGGTTGAGACAGTAAAGGGTCGATACTTACTTTTATGACGAGATCGATCCTATGTTGTGCGATAACCGCGAGTTTCTCGACGAGATTCTTGAGGCGCTCGTGCACGGCGTGAGTGACGAGCCCGGCCACCTCGGGCGCCGGCTCGTCGAGCCCGTGCCGCGCCGCGGCCGACTTCAGCCGCGCCGCCATCATGCTTGTCGGCACTAGGTACTCGTCTTTGCACGACCTAAGAAACGCAAACCCATAACATTACAACCACTATAACACTAATACCCTCATCATTCCTTGGCGCGCTTTTATTTACTTCGGGATACGATACCCGCTTTGCAGGTCAGCTCAGGCCACCATAGAACAACTGTGATATGGAAAGTAGACCGACTGGATCATGGTTCATTGTTTAGTTATTCATGCAGTCATTTGCTGACCTGGTTTCCCCGCAATGTGTTCCCTCATTGTAGAACGTTGGTTGCTATAGCTATGCACAGGTAATGTATGTATTGTTAGATAAACTCCATTGGTAGAAGTCTATCGCTGGCTTTTTTGGTTCTATCCATTCCATCCATTCCGCCATATCCCCCATAGCCTTGTGGCGTCATTACGCGTTAACTTCTGGACAGGTTTCAACTATTTTTGGTACACGGGTACCGGGCTTTTTACCCGCCTACGCTAGATCAAAAAAGAGGATTATGACTATTTTCTCCTCCGCGAATGAAGTTGCAAGCATCTTCTAGTAGATAATATTATAGTCAATGCACTTTATAATAAAATCTGGCACCTTATTTGTGTTCCAATCATTTCCGTCGAGCCGAGTATTCTTTGACTCTCTTCTGCCAAGTTAACTCCACCCATGGCTGCCACGTCGTTTATGTCGTCATCGCCTGCCATTTTATCGTCGACGAATGGCTGCGAGTATTGTGTTGAGGACTTCTTCTCCTTCTCTTTCAGTAGAGACTTCCCTGAAGTTAGCACCGTGGAGAGAGCCGCGGAAGCCGTGGCCGATCGGTTGAAGTTCGCTTTGCTATTAACAGTCATAGCCTTGCTCGCGACTTTGCTGACATTAATTTTTGTATGCACCGGTATATTTTGTAATACTGCTATCGTGTTTCCCGGTTTTACAGGTGGTTTAGGCTGTAAACAAAACGGATTTTGTTACAAAAATTTACAATAACACAACATGTTGGCTATAAAAAAACCTACTTTGTTTTTTGTCATGCTTAATCTTTATGTAACTAGAAATAATATTTAGCACTTCAAGACGAACATAAATTAACAATGGCGTAAGACAGAAACAATCTGATATGTTAACATGTTCCGCAACTTCTTTAATTTTGAGATGGATCATTTTACATCCTTTCTTCTGAATAAAAAAATATATATATTAGGACTTGTATTTATACAGCTTTTAGGGCTGTTAGACTCATCCAAACCACACTAGTGTGATAAGCAGGCGAGAAATGACCATCCGCAATTGACCAGTGCGGCTGCAGAGGTGAATCATATTCGACCAAGTTGCTAGGAGTAGGATAACCAGTGTTCTGTATACATGGACAATTTAGGAACATCAATTGTACATCATGACCTTTCGAATAAACAAAACGTTCAAGTTATTCCTTTTATGGTGTGATACATGTTGTAGTTACTACGTAGATGGAACGTTCGATTTGTTGTTATAAGGTTGTACTTAACCTGCTGTAATCGTATGTGTCTATGTTTCTGTGAGTCAAACCTTGCAATTTAAATTTGACCCAATTCCCGGTTTCCGGCTGCGCTAAAATTTGGTATACTTGTGTACAATATTATGTTACCACAGCTTTGATGATAAACTCCGTAATAAAATAACACAATCCTACCGGGTTTGGGCTCTTGAGATCGACTCGAAGAGTAGTTGACGAATGTTCAAAAAAAATACAGTCGGTAATAAATGCTTAAGACAAATGTATTATTTATTAACATGTTTAATGTAAGTCAAGAAAATGAATATTTATAGTAAGTAGATATAATCAAAATAAGTATTTTATTGCTTTACAAAGTACAACACCCAAAAATATTTAAATTTTCATTATTTGTCTAGGGCATTCCGCAATCATCATAATAATAAAGACATGCACTACTGATTTGTCGCCAGTAAACTTGATAAAGCATCTTAAATTAGTTAAAATTAAAAATAGTAACTACATCAACAGTTATATAAACAAAAAAGTACCTATAATCATAATTAAGAGAAAATATAAAGGTAATAATAATAAGTATAAGTTATGGGCTCACTTCGGTAGCTACCGCGCAATTCCCAGCAAACTAGGCAATTATTTAATTGTATCTACATCAGTAGAGTTTGCCGCGATATTGCACGGTAGTTACCGATGTCTGCCAATTTGCTTTTTTTAGAGCAAACCTAATATATAATATGTATTAAACGCAATTCGATCAATCTGGATACATTTCAAAAAAAGGTTCACCCATGCCCACTCAAAAAAATTGCAGTATCATGTACCTTAATTGTGCGGTTCATGGCAAACATGGATGCCATAGGGGCCTTTTTTGATGGCATGCCACATTTATATGCCGCGGCAAACATAGTGGGTATACACAATTACAACAACACAAACATTATACCTCCTTAACAATAAGTAAATGCAAAAAGCCAACTCGTAGCGATCAATCGGATATTCTAAATAGAAGAGCAAACAATAGTACGACTTGACACCGATGCATGTAGCAGCGAACCAACCTGCAAGGAGTTCGCCGGCTGCACCGACACAACGCTTATAGTCTTAGCTGTGGGCACAAGCGCCGGCGCAAGGCTCACGGGCAAAACGGGCGGCAGCAGCGTCGTCAGCGTAGGGGTCGTACCATCCTCATCCAATGGCTGAGTTATGAACACAACTGGTCATTATATTACTTACGGGTTCCAGGTCCTCCAACAAAGCCGCTATCGACACATCATAATAACTAAATTTAAGCTCACACTAATTTGGCCCATAAATATTTGTCGTCATTCAATTAATGTACATTTAAAATACTTTATTTGACACACGTAGGTGAGATTTTCATGAGAATTTGAATTAAGTCTAAAGGATGCTATCGCTTGGAATTCGTATAGCAAGGGATTACTACATTTGAATTAGTATTCGTGTTTATACTTAAAACTGTAACTTGGGCGGAAACTTCAAAAATGCCAGGCGAGAATGAGTTACGTGTCTACAAATCAGGCAATGGCTGTCCTTTTGTGTAAATGTTAAGCTTTTTAACGTGGCGGCAAAGTAGGTGCGATAAATAAACGAATACATTTGGAGATTTTTCGGTTACATATCAAAATCTTTACTGTACAAATATTTGCGTCAGACATCCACAAATGAATTTAAAATGAATATTTTCTTAAACATGCATTAAAATGTTTTTTTTTGCAACCAAACAATACATATTTTAAAATAAAACTTTCAAAGCACCTATTCATTAATTGATTTCTAGTATCCTGCAATACCATCTAAGTGTTATCACATTTTCTGTACACCCTGTTTCGTTCAGGTCCTAGCGTATACGGAAGAGCTCAGGAGTGTGTTCTAGGAGCAAGCCAAAAAAGTAACCAAGGTTTTTATAATTTGATATTCAGTCGAGATCAAAAGTATATTTACCATTGAGAGTTCCAAAGACATCTTTACATCTTAATAAGTTTACACATAGTATGACAGATACTTGCTTACAAAGCACATTGTGACAAATATATGTTTACATTGCATGTTACAAATATATTTGCATGCCTTAGATATATTTCTCTTGCTACATAGATAGCTTTACAGTTTACAGTTTCATTCAAACCACCGTTCTTAATTTAAATAATGAGAATCACCGAAAACAGTACCATATTGTTAAAAATCTGTAGGTCTCTTTCATTTTGGGCGTGACGTGAGTGATGAGTCAATTGTTTGTAGCACGTGATTATTACTTTCAGTATTATAGGGTATTAGGCTGCCTTATCATAATCGACCTTTAGTCGTACACCGCCTTGGAGCATTTAGTAAATGGAGACGCCGTCATGTGGTTTCCCCTCTGCCAAAGACATTGGTACAATGTTCCAATCGTTTTATAAAAACTACTTCATTCATGGATTATTGGTAGTCTTGTAATCGTTGTTTACGCGTGATAAACTCTGTCAAAATTCCTGCATGCGCTGTGTATAGGTGCAAAAAGCGTTAAAATACATCAAGCATACAAAAGGATGGAATATCATTTCACATTTTTGCTTTTATTATACCATATTACGATATATTAATATATAGAACGTTTTCAAGAAAGTCAGGCATCTGGGAATCGATTACAAAATTCGTTTGAAAAATATCGCATACAATTCGTATTTCATTTAGACAGATCGAGATAGTTCGACGTTTAAAACTCCCCGTATTTAAGGTTAATAAAGGTCTACCGACCTTTAATTTTGTATAAAATTACAAGCAAGTATCAGCCTTAGCGAATGAAGTATGGGAAAAACGTCAACCTTTGTCTTATAGATTTAGATTTATTTGTTTCATAATATAAAATGTCAATATAAATTACACTATGTCAATTTACATGCTTTTATACTATGATCGTCACAATAAATTAATTATGAAACATCTATAATTAATCTTCTTTCTAAGCGATTAAGGTTTAATATTTATTGCTCGTGTTTACATACTATATGTTTTAGTGTGGGTGCATAGTAATGAGTGGAAACAATGCATTTGTAGTTAGATTGTTTATATGTGTGCTACCTCGCCCCCTTCAAAAAAACGGCAGAATTTTATGTTAGGAAATTTGTAGCGATGCGTACTCCATTACGAAATCCTTCAAGTACACAGCCTCTGCAAACATGGGCTAGTCAATTTACTTACCATTTACCTAATCCAATACAAATAACTCTACTTGTATTTTGTCCCTTAACTTTTTGTGCGCCTGCCTGTACACATAAGATTTATAGATGTTTCATAATTATAAAACCCAAACAATAAGTTAACTTCAAAGTCGGGTAATCTTTTCAACGGGTGAACCGCTTTTGATGAAACTTAGCTAAGTTAAACTCTATTATTTTTATACTACTAAGGTGGCAAACAAGTGTACGGCCTGCCTGATGTTAAGCAACCACCGCAGCCTATGAACATTTGTAACGCCAGGGGCATTAAAAATCTATTCACTCCCCTTTTGAAGAACCCCATACTATAACCTGCAGGGAAAACCGCGGCGGGATGTCATTCCACATTCGGAGTGCGCGGTAGAAAATTCCTTTGATCATTTTGGTTTCAAGGTGAGTGGATGAAATACCCTGCCGGCGAGGCGCCCTGATTGCGAGGCCCTGATGGCGAGCGGTGCGGTGGTAGAAGGTGGATGTAGAGGCATCATGTCGAACAATTCCTCGGAACACCCTTATACGTGCGGTAGAACACATATAAAGAGTCGAAGTCTCTCCTTAGACTTAAAGGGATCATCAATAGTTCGTACAGCGCCCAACCCAGAGGTAACAACAGTGTTCCATATAGGGTAAGACCTGCGATTTGGACGTCGCTCAAAATATCACCATCTAGGATCCAAATCTTTTTCGAGGTGGTAATAGACGTGTTCTAGAATTGTGGGACCACAGTAAACGCGCAAACTTGTTCAATTGCACTAAATTATCTTGAACCCAATCGGAGACTGGATAGAATGCTCCCGCTGTCGGACACAAGTAGTTCGCGACTTATTCCTAAAAAAATTGCTAAACTTGCAAAAAATACATCAAAATCAGCCCGTCCACTTGAGGGCTATGACCACAGATAGACCCACACCACCAAACAGGTAAGTACAGAAGTCAATCTACATACAAGCGCGCTCGAGCAACGCACACATAGACACTGCTCACGGACACGATATCTCGGCACAGTGCGGAACAGTGCGAGCGCGAGTGCCATCCGCTTGACACGCGCGTCTGTGAACTATTTTCTGCACTAATGGAGCAACGAACAAAAAATTATATTATAACTGTTCAGTGGACGGTTGTTTTAATTCAACATTATACGGTGAATTGGCTTTTATAGCTCCCGAAGAATATATCTAAGATGAATTTAAATAAATAACAGTTTCCTATTTTGAATCAGTTTAATAAAAGAAGTATTAAATACATTTTTGTAAGGTAAATTCACGCCACCTTACTTACGTAAGTCGAAAACATTATTTTTGTTTGTGTAGATATTGTGTTGTTTTTCGTTTCATTTGATAGGTTTAGGTCTTAAACGCTCAGGGCAATGGAAATTTTGTAACTCGGGTAATCCGTTTAGAAGTTATTAGGATTTTCGATGGTGAAAATTGACAAACGTAAAATTGTGTAGGTATTTTTCTGTTGTGTAATCGTTTTGTATTGAAATAGTAGGCAGGTTTATTGTTTTGTTTTGTAGGTACCGCGGGAAGGTTTGTAGCTATAGGTACTGCGGGTTTGGAGTACCTAGACCCCTCAGCCACACTAAGTTGCCGTCGTGCTCGTGTGTGTGAAGCTCATTTTAGCCCCTACTGCATTATAATAAACTACTTCGTCCGCCTCAAAGTCGTTTGTCGCGGATAAGGGTATTTTTCCGGGATAAAAAGTAGCCTATGTCCTTCCCCGGGACTCAAACTATCTCCATACCAAATTTCACCCAAATCGGTTCAGTGGTTTAAGCGTGAAGAGGTAACAGACAGACAGACAGACACACTTTCGCATTTACAATATTAGTATGGATTCAAAACGAAAGTTGTTAAAAATAAATTCAATCCAGAACTCCTCCTACCATTACCATTTAAGAATACATTTGCAGATATAGTGTTAGTCAAGCCGTTATTGAAACAACCGATGCAAATGTACAGTGTAATTATGATTTTCAAACGAATGCTCAAGTACAAACCCCAATACACCTTTCGAATGTTACTCCTCGAAAAAGCCAGTACCACGATAGTTTTTCGTGCATAAGCCAATAGTCGACAACCCTAGACCGACCGCCGAGCGTAGGTATAAAAAGTGAAGTACATACATGAGGTTGATTTCTGTACCTGTCTATTTTGTGCACACACTTAATAATATAAGACTCAAATAATACAAATAAAGAAAAAACCCCAATGACAATTCGTGAATATTTAAATTAATAACAGTGCAATCAACCTGTTAAGATATATGCGTAAGGCGTAAGTTGAAAAATTATGTTTGAACGCAAAGTTTCATGTGGCACTTCTAAACATATTTATGGCACATTGACGGGAAATATTATGCTTTATAGCATGCAATGTAAACTAAAAATGTCACAATGGATGATATTTCTCTTTGGAAGAAAGATTTCAAACATATGTAACTTCGGTGCATTGAGTGAACAAATGAAACTGTCACGTGCGGTGTAAACATTATATTTGTCATGCTGTGTGTAAACTTATTTCAATTTTTAGATATTTTAAGACTATCAATTGTAAATATATCTTTGACATCGACTGTACACGTTTGGATAGCCACCAATCAAAACCAATCAGCTCAAAAATCTGAAATGTCCATACGTAGTTGGGTGACTTTGCTTCGCATTAACCTTAATTGTTAATATCACTTAAACATAAAAAAAAACATTGTGTGCCAATAAGTGGGAACAAAAGTTTTGATCGTGCTAGGCGTGACGCCGGCGGTGAATGTGTGGATAATACTATTTTATCAAAACACTCACCGCCGGCGACACGCCTTCGAAAGTTGTAATCATACAATCTTGTAGCTTTATGAATTTTAAAAAATACTAAAACTACAAGGAACTTAAGCGTATAGCAACTTTCTTGCTTCACACAAATTTGATAAGAGAAATAACTAAAAGCTAACATCAACATAGAAACTTCATCAACATCAAACATAGATCATACGTAAATAAAGTAAAAGATTAATAAAAAGATTGTCAAAGGTCATACTAGGCACCGTCTGTCAGCGACAAAGGGTTATATTACTAGTACCTAGATGCCGCTTCAATACCAATCTTTGACACAAAACCAGACAAAATCAAATAAAAAGACCGTCAAACGCGCTACTCTCCATCAACTGCGAGGTGATTTCTTGTTAGTTTAGTACCAGATTGCGGTTTAATACCAAACATCTCTCTTACCAATAGCAATAATAATACACATATTAAATATATGGGTTGAATATTCATACAGACTATGTGTTTACTTTCAAATTCATCTGAATATGAATGTGCAATATTCGAAAAAAAGATAAAAATTGTCTTCACATCATGGTTGCTTACTTGTATACTATATAACTAAAGGAACAATTATAGTATAATTATTGTTTATGCTACAGGGGGGCAAAAAAGAATACGGATTATAGAGAGATGTTGCAACTTACTACAAAGAACTAATAATGTATAAAACAATTTAACGGATTATATCGCGTATATTATCTCATTTTAGTTCCCGCCCGGAAAGATTCCGAAACGTCGGGAACTAAAATGAGATAATATACGCGATATAATCCGTTAAATTGTTTTATTTCAATGAGTAATAATCGCGGAAACAGAAGAAAATATTAATAATGTATAGTAAACCAATTATGTATCAAAAACAGTATACGCCCAGGTTTAGTAAACAAACTATGCCCGTTTTATTCCATAAGTTTGTAAAACATTTTTTTTTCGAAAAATCCAAATTTCCTTCCATTTCGCTATCGGTACTCTCAATGAGATCAATATCACTGTGACTATTAGCCGTATTTATTACGTACGAGTCTATCAGAGTAATCGTCCATATCGGGTTGAATTCTTAGATATTCATTCTCGCATTTAATGCTTGCTCGCAAACATTTTTCTATTCTTCAGCCCCGATCATGTTAATCATCCAATATTTTTACTGAAGTTAAATTCATATCTACATTTCTAGTAGCTACATAGCCTTTTAGTTGAGACCTTATATTCTAAATGGGATTAAAATCCAGATGATACAGTGGTAATCGCAAAGTAAAGTGCCCATGTTCGGCAAGTCCTTGTTGTCCACGCAAAACTCTGTATAACCCTTTTTTGTGCTGACATATAAAATCGTAAATCTGGGATTTCGTAAATTTTGGATTAACTGGAATTTCATGACTGTCTAACCGATTGGTAATTTCCTGTTTAGTGGTTTTTGAAATGGGAAAATAACATATATTTACTGTGATAAGGTGCGTTGTCGATAACAAGATCAGAGGAAGAGGGTATACGAGGGTTGCTACTTATATATCCGGAAACAAAAAAACAAACAAACGTACACGGCTGAAAATAGTTTTATTGTTTTTCAAAGTATTCCCCTTGATGATCTATGCACTTTTGCATTCGCGTGAACCAATTTTTAAAGCACTTCTGCCACTCCGCCTGAGGTACCTCCATAACGTGTTGTTTGAATGCGTCGACAGCATCTTCAGCGGTCGAAAATCGTTGACCGCGTAATTTATTCTTTATATTTGGAAATAAATAAAAATCGTTGGGTGCCAAGTCAGGGCTGTACGGCGGATGACCCGTTAATTCCACATTTTGACCCTCCAAAAATAGAGTTGTTTCGCGTGACGTATGACAGCTGGCATTGTCATGATGAAGAATGATTCTTCGTCGCTGGTTAGTTTTACGAATTTGTTCAAATACTTCCGGTAAGCAAATGGTCGTGTACCACTCTGAATTAACCGTTCTACGGTTTTCTAGTGGCACTGTAGCTACATGGCCATTAATACCGAAGAAGCAGGCCACCATTTGTTTCAATGTACTTTTTGCACGAGTAACTTTCGTAGGGTTCGGCTCATTTTGAAACACCCATACCGTTGATTGTTGCTTCGTTTCGGGATCGTATGCATAGATCCAGGATTCGTCACCTGTATAGATGTTATAAACGGCTTTTGAGTCACCACGGTTATATTTTTTTAACATTTTATTGCACCATTCGACGCGAGCATGTTTTTGCTCATTTGTTAAGTTGTGGGGTATCCAACGCGAACAAATTTTTTTTACAGCCAAATAATTATGTAATATGCTATTAATGCTGGTCATAGAAATACCCAGAGTCGCCTCTATCTCGCGGTACGTAACATGTCGGTCGTCCATTATAAGTTTTCGCACAGCCTCGATATTTTGTTGTACAACGACCGATTTCGGGCGACCTGCCTTAACTTCGTCCGTAAGCATACTACGTCCACGATTGAACTCACTAAACCAGTGATACACAGTAGTTTTAGATGGGGCTTCATCACCAAAAGTTGAAGTTAGTTGATCTATGCACTGTTGTTGCGTTAAACCACGCCGAAAATCATAATAAATCATAGCACGAATATTTTCACGAGTGAGTTCCATTCTTGCTGCGAGATGACATTTAAAACCCGTCAAAAACAAAACACGAGCGTTAATAAGGAAGAAAAAATATACCTTATATACTTAAAAAAGTTCAAATTTTACCATGGCGGTCAAATATGCTATTTAAGAAGATTGTAATCCCGGTTTCCGGATATATAAATAGCAGCCCTCGTATTTGGGATTAATCGATTGACTAGCCATTTCTCGTAGTTATCGTTATTCATTTCATTCTAATAATGATCTCCGGGTAAAAAACCTTTTCCCTGCAGGAACTATCATCAAACGTTGACCTTTTTAACCGACTTCCACAGGAGGAGGTTCTCAATTCGTCGGAATGTTTTTTTACTGCCTTTTTTTGTGTCATCACTCCAAGTTTTTCCTTTATTGTGGGATGTATGTATACACATAGATAATATATTTACCTGTATCACATAATTTGCTTATTTTATCGAGGCTTTCAATTCATTTGAAACTTACCTCGTGCTTTTCCATAAAAACTTTTGGATTGTCTTCCCTTTTAGTGAACCAAAATATCAGTTTATGAACTATTTGGCTCAGCGTCTTTTCAGACCAGTTGTAATTAATAGCCTCAGATGATTAAGCTTTTAATTACTTTGCTGTCGGCAGTTCATTCAATTTTAAGTGAAAATCGTACCATACTTCAAATAACATAGTCAAAATCGTCCATATATGCAATTAATTATTATTTTGGTCTCCCTTTTTTTGAGTGGTGAATTTAACTGAAGGGTCTGTCTGACCTCATGTAGTATAATTGTTCAAACTTCTTGAAATTCCAGTGGCATTTGCAGCTCGCTCATGAACCATCTTAAAATAATTACTTACTTTGGTATCCTCATTTTTTTTATCGGACGGCGTTGGTCTCAAAATATTGATAAACATTGTGGATAATTTCGCGTGACTGACCTCCTAAAGGTTTTCCTTTTTTTCTTAAATACGCCATCGTACCATTTAAAGTTGGAGGTTTCAATAAAGTAAATGCAACCGTCCTCTACTGCACCTGTACAACGACTGACAAACGTCACATATGTGTGTGACAACGTTTTACAGAGCCGAAATTAGCTGAGTCTCTTTCCAAAGACTGATGTGCATTATTTATCCCTGGGTAGTATTTTGCTCTATATTTTGAAAACTGATAATTATTCCAATTATTTTAATTTTGTCACATTCTGATTGTATATATAATAAAAATATAATTCTTATCACTCTAAGTAAATTAAAAATTACGCCAAAATCCATTTTGTTCATTACACGAAAGCAATAAATTAGAATTAAGTTACCCATTGTCTGGGCAAACTTTTCTCTTGTATACTAAATGTTATTAGTTAAATGTTGTTAGTATGTTATTACTTGGGAGTCTCGGCACTTTTCGGTTTAGGGGAGAGGTGAAGGGGGATCATAGGTTTTCCAAGAGGTGGATATTGATGAATGATTAACATAGAAATGATGATAACAAATAGTTGTGTTATTTTTACCAATATTTCGTCCAATCTGTTCCGAGGAAAAACAAGGAATGCCGAGTGGCAAATTCGAAGGAATCGTATTGTAATAATATATTTACGAAAATGAATAAATACCATTAAGATTAGCATCTTAGTCATTAAAAATAGATGGCATTGAAACTTCGGTAGCCGCTTTTTTAATTGCGAATGACAGTCCTTATATTTCGTCCATGGTCATACCTACTCCATACAGAATATAAACACGATAGCATACTAAGGGGAAGCACAGAAAAACATTCTGGACAACATGTAACGATAGTAAAATACTTTAGCCGATTGTACAAAATAACATAATAAAATTATAAGGATTTTGCCGAAACATGGCGAAACTAAAAATACTGGGGAGATCTTGACATTCTTTTACAAAAACAAAAGTAAATAAGCGGGTGGGAATAAAAATGACAACGGGTGACAGGAGTCTCGCACATGCGACTGTTTATGCGCTTACACGCCCGCGAGAAGCACCAACGGTTGATGAGCTGTGCTCCACATTCGCCCAATTTAGAATAGGGTAATTAATTCACTAACAATAGTAACATTAGTAAGCACCGATTTCCAATTTGTTTCATATCCAGAATTAATGCTTACTAGTAAAAAAATAACTCACCATACCAATGAAATTACATCATCGAAATGTAAGTACGGAAGGATAACGTCAAACAAAAATACTATCAACAAATCTGCTTCAAAATACCCATTTTGTTCAAATTAAAAGATCGTGTGTATGTGGTTTCAATAACCAACTGAACATTAATTGAATTAAGGTTTAAACTCTTTAAAGTAATTTATGTCAGATATTGATGTAATGTTTGAGTACAGTATTTTCGGTAATATTTTATATCGTTTGAAAGACAAAAATCTGCTATTGGTTACACGCCCTCTGACACAAGATTTTTTTTTTATAAGGTTGACTAGAACGCGACTAAGTATATCCCCAATGGACGTGGATGATTTAATACAAAAATAACACAGTAATTGAATAATGAATAAATTATTTTCATATTTGTTTATAGAAGTGTTGATAAACTTACTAGTTATATCCCTTGAATCACATTCACTACCAGGAACGCGCCTAGCGGGCGCTTTACTCGTAGACGCTTAGCCGTTACTACAAGAACTATTGTATAACAGAAACGTAATGAAAAGTGAAATTTTTCACCTTACGCCCATGTGACGGTAGCGAAACCTCCAAGCCACACCTTAGTCAAAGCATGTCAAAGGTGTAGAGTTGGTGAAATTAGGGCGTATAGAGTTAGAGGCTTGGCTCTACATGAGATCTGATAATTTTTTGACCGTGTCGTCTCGTCTTGGCAACATTTTACATGAACATTTATTCGATGGAATATAAAATACCTATATACACAAATAATTTAACTTAGCCGCTAACATATATACAAGAAATCAGTGATAATCGGCACGTTATTAATTTTATACATATTTATGATCCACGGAATACGATCAATTTATTCAACCTTTGACGATTGGAATTTAAAAATGAGTCTTTTTAGCCATGTAGTACAGCGGGATTTTAAGGAATTCTGCAATGATTACTTTTAATAATAACATGGCGTGAGGGTCACTAGATTTTAATGGAATTAAAATATCACTGATTCCTATTAAATTATGCTGACACAGGTTCAAAAGGACCTTGAGGTTTTTGCTCTACATTGAGTTTTATTTTATTTATTATTTATCTATTTCCATGAATGCTCTTTCTGACCGGGCACAGATTTTAAATAAGAGCCGTCGAATACGCCAAACACATAGTTTTTCATTCGCAAATAACAGTTTGACGGAATCTGGGTAGTGTATGTAAATTCGAATACATCCAAGGATTCGTTCTATATTCTCTGGCAGAAGTCGGTCAGTATCTACTATACTCGAAAATCCGGAACAATTTTGCATTCTCGTGTCTATTTCGTTTTGTTGAAACACCTCATCCTCTTTCATATTTATTTCTGAGTGTAGTGTGTCGGTCTAGTAACAATCTTAATGTTCAACCTAATAATACATGTTGACGAACGTACTGTACAATTTGGGACTGCTGTGACTTTTAAAAAATGTCTTCCTGTTTTCGTGATATCATAAACTGATTCATCAAAATGGATGCTGCAAATCCCTTTGCAAGGCCTCCAATTTTCAATACGCAATTCGCGATGAACTGCATCCACCCAGTTCAGACGGAGTTCTTAATGTTTTGGAAAACTTAAAAAGTTCATAATAAATTGTGGGTTTTATTATATAAACTAATGAAATTAAATTTAATTTCCTTTTATTCGAAGTAGTTGCTTTAGACATATTGCATAATATCGGCCATGACATTTTAGTATTGGAATATTTAATTTTCAACAACTTAATAATTAAACTAAATATCAATTTCTTTTTCATCTCTCCGGTTCGGAAAGTAAAATTTTCATGGGTATTTAGCCGGGTGGAAAGTATTTTATTGTTACGATTAGCCACAGAGTCAAAGACAATTGAGTTACGTCCTATTATTAACAAAAAAGTTTTTCATATCGCAATTCCGATTGCGATAGCAATGGCGGTGACGGTGACGATAATGTTTTTATTTTCCTCACAGTCGAAATGAAAAGTAGAGTGTTAAATTACCCATTTCACCCTTGAACTATTGGAATATCTCGGGTAAAATGGGTCACTTTCAACCCTTAGTTAATAATCTACTATTGCATCTGTGTGGGTCTTGCACCAATTCACAATGCAACTTGGCATTTTGGCAGCATTATTTAAATCCGGTAACCATTAAAAGCGAAATAATTTTGTTGTAATTATAAACAACCGTTTGATACTACGTGCGAAAGTCGACTGATTCAGCAGTCAGCACTAAGTATTTGCTCCACCCCCGTCGGCACTAAGTCCGTGGGGCAGATTTTCAGCCACAGTTAGGCTTCCATACTTATTATATTTCGATTAATGACATTGCGTTACACTAAATATCGATATACATTAAAGAAGAATACTATTATAACGTTGTAAACATGAAATGTCTGTACATTCAAGATATTTTCAAAAAAATATTGGACAATTTGGAGGTCACTAAATCGATTTTATTTTTCTATGTTTGTATGTATTGTTGTGGCTTCACTTTATCAGGAGACCATAACGACACATACAAACATACAAAAAATGTGTTTCTATTAAGTGACCTTCAAATGAAGGTCCATTTATTCACTCACTATTTTTTTTGGAAATATTTCCAATGTACAGACATTTCATTTTTACAAATTTATAATAGTATACATAGATGATTTCTTAATATAATATATAAATATTATAAATTAGGCATATCATATCCAGGTACATTTTTAATAGTAAGCATTAATTTAAAGTGTAAGGGCACAAACGGAACTTATCTTCTTTTGTTTGACGATTCGCGAGACCTTGTCACGAGCTAAGCCCCATTGACAACAGTGGTAGACGCACCTGAAACCCGGCACTTACAGGTATGGCTCCCACGGGAGTCATAGGTGATAAGCCATAGCTGTAAGCACGCGTTAATTGGAACGGGCCCGACGTCCCGGATGTCGAACTAGTGTCCTCGTCCAACTACGCATAAAAACACATGCTTAGTTGGCATGTGATCGCACTAGTTCACATCGAATTTATGAAACTAGTTGTTATTGTATAGTCTGGTGACAAGACATGGGTGCATTCAATTTCCTCAAGAATAATTCCACCTAAATTACGACGGCATAAAAACTTGGATATTTATATTTGGATTGAAAAATATTTAACATTACTATAGGCAGTGTTGGCAGTGATCATTAGTAAACACTAAACACTAACAAATCACACTAAACACTAACCGAGTGATTAATCAATCAGGCTAACCATCAATCACACTAACGTTTAGTCTGATTGAATGTGAGCAAGGGACAATCACACTAACCGTCAATCAGATTGACTACAAATCACACTAACGCTTAGTCACACTATCTTTTAAATTTAACCTGTATTATCAACACCACTAACGATGTATTTTCTGCTCGAAAATAAATTTTCAGTATAATTTATTTATAAATTTTGTACACAGATTGTTTTAGGGGTCCTATCTCAATAACCGTGAGAGATGGGAAAGAGATGCTCGACCCAATGTCATAGGAGGTTCTCTCACTTGAGTGCAGTCTTGGAAAAAAAACAAATTTGTGTTTATTTTTACTTTTTACAAAATCTGGTATCAGGGAGCTTATTAGCTCTCTAAAACAGAATATGCAATCTGATTTCGAATTCGTCAAAATTCGGAAAATACCGGAAAAAGAAACTTAGAATGGAGATTTTTTTTTCGGATCCCCGTATCTCGAGAACCGTTAGAGCTCAACCTAAATTATACAGGGTCCAAACTCAAGTGCATACGTGAAACAAAACGAGGAAAAAATATAGTAGATATTAATGGAGGTGTAGTTTTCTTATATCAAAACAATGTACTTAAAATGCTTTATAACATATCTGAAATCCAAGTCGCTGTAATAGCCTTCACTAAAATTCTATGATCGTTTAGTTTTTGCTTCTCCAGAAAAGTTCGTCATTTTGAGTTATCCCTATTCTTACTAGAGACACTGATTTTTTCTACGACTGCACTCGTGTGGCCTCCATTACCCATCTGTAACGGTGGTCGAGATACGGGACCCCAAAAACAATCTGTGTGCAAAATTAGTTTCGCTTCTTTTTCGAATTTGACCGAATATTCAAAATCTGATTAAGGATTCTGTTTTTGGGGGGCAATAAACCCCGTGATGCCGAATTTGGAACCCCTCAGACCAATTTAAAATTTGGAAAAAATCTAAATTTTGTTTTTTGTTTCCATATCTGAACTCGAGTTTGAACCCTTTATGACATTTGGTCGAGCACCTTTTACTCATTTCTGACGGTTCTCGAGATATGGGACACCAAAAAGAAATTACGTGCAAAATTTGTTTTTCCGATATTTTCCGAATTTGACCGAGTATTCAAAATCTGATTAGAGATTCTGTTTTTGGGGAACTCTCCGATATCGAATTTGGACCCTTCAGACTAATTTTAAATTTTGAAAAGTAAAAAAACACTAAATTTTGAATTTTTATTTATGCCTGCACTCACTTGAATGGGAACCCTATATTACATTTCAGCACCTTCTACCTATTTAACGGTTCTCGAAATACAGGACCCCAAAAAAAGACTTCATGGAAAAATTTGTTTTACCGATATTTTCAGAACTTGACCGAATATTTGAAATCTGACTGCAGATTTTGTTTTTGTGACCAATAAACCACCCGACACCGAATTTGGGTCCCCTCAGACTAATTAGGGACTCTGTGTGACATTTGTTTGAGCACCTTATACCTATTACCCACCGTTTTCGAGATAATCCCGAAAAACTGATTTTTGTGACATTTGACCTTGAATAACTTACGACTCAGACAGATCATTTTAGGTGACTTTTGAGTTTGAGACAACATTTAGAACACCATAATGAAGGTGTATACGAGTTTTCAGCTTCTTATTCCGAAGTAGTTAAGTGTGGTTAAATGACTGGGTCATTATTGGTTGAAGTAATGGACAAAAATTCATTTTTTTTCACCCCTTAATTATATGGAACTATCTAATAATATTTGCAAAATTACGAGGAATCTTTGTATTTTTAAATTATTTTTAAATTGACTTGCCACGATAAACGTACTTACTGTAATTTATTCAGGTCACTATAACAATTTCACTGTGATTTTATCACTTTTGTTGCTCACATAACCTACATGATTTTGTAACGTTCCGTCATGACCAGTTTACAGTTATTTTTTTCTAGACGGCCGATCAGTGTGATCTTTTATCGTGTTACTAGCTTTTGCCCGCGACTTCGTCCGCCTTAAATTCGTTTATCGCGGATAACGGTATTTTTCCGGGATAAAAAGTAGCCTATTTCCTTCCCCGGGACTCAAACTATCTCCATAACAAATTTCATCCAAATCGGTTCAGCGGTTTAAGCGTGAAGAGGTAACAGCCAGACAGACAGACACACTTTCGCATTTATATATTATAGTATGGATAGTATGGATTATTATTACCCGCTACTAGTTATGACACAAATGTAAACTGTCAATATGACATGTTAACATTTTTTTTATAATTGCCAAAAAAATCAAGCGAAGAAATTTACTTCCTACAGATGGCGGTATCTGTAGGGGGTACAAAATTAAGGATTTGCTAATATCCATTTTTTCAAAAAAACAATAATAATGTTAATGTGCTCAGAGAACCCAAATCTATCCGTGATATTTAAATTATAGTCACTTTCAAAAAATGAAAATTTGTCCATTGATACCTCCATATCAAGGACCATTAAAACAAGAGGACTGTCACTTGCAATACTTTGGATCGTGTTCCGATCGCAAGGAGATATTCTGGTAAAAACTATATGGCGCTATAAAACTAAACATTTAACGATATTATAACTGAATAAAGAAACATAGTATAGTAACAATTAGTTCGCATATAGCTAGCATGAATAAATCGTAACATTTAAATACTGTGTCACGCTTGCAAAATTGAATAATTGAAAAAATAATTCTTATACATAGATGGCGTTGTACATATCAGGGAACGGCTTTTTGTATGGCGATGTTCAGTCCTCTTGTTTAAATGGTCCATGCCTCATATTAAAGATGATGTAATTTTCTATTTTAGAGGGTATCCTTAATTGGCTATAATGCCTAAGAAATAAATAAAGTACCAACTGAATCTAAAAAGGGGAATAGATACAATTTTTGATTCAAAAAAGTGGATGCAATGAATAATTTAAGATGGTACTTACATGCAATCAATGACTTAAAATGCACAAATGGTTACATGACAGGCATCAAGTTAAACAAAGATCGGCCAAACGTTTTTATTAATTTTCACAGACAAAGTTGGTGCAAAATTGCTAAAACGCTAATATCTTCTTGGATGGATAAAATGCATTATTTTATGCTGCAATTTCGTACAGGGAAAAAAACTATAAATGTGTTAACAAGAAATAATTTAAAAGAAGCTTAATAATATACCATTTCTAAAATAATTATAGAAGCATGTCGGAATGGTGCATATTGGTTCAGTTATGCAGCTAACTGAATGTTGTGCCGATAAGCTAGTTAACATTTTTTTTTAAATTCTAATTTTCTAGATCAAGATTGAATCTGTTCGAGTCGTGTAGCTCAGCTTGCTTCAGCTAAATCTTTACCAATTAGCTAAATATAAATATATCTTTTAAATTTCTATATAGAACAAACGCATTCCTTACCAATTGTACATTCGATGTAGCCATTATGGTCTGGTGCGGGGGCGCCACGATCGTAGAGAAAGCCACGTGAGGCGCCGGTGGATTGATTCCCTCTATTACCAACTCTTTGGTAACTAAGGATTGTCGTAGAAGCGGCAGACTTTTCTACAATAAATGTTTATTGTTTATTAAATTCATACAAAACAAGTATTCCTATTTATTTTACTATATATATTTATTCAAACGGTACATTTGACCAGAAGGAAATGTACCATCATAACACTATGATCTCCGACCAGCAAAACTCGGTGGAACTAAATGAATATAATCGATGCTTGTGCAATTAGATATTAGTCTATTAGACTATATACAAACCTTTAAGAAACCAATAAGACATGGTTGTGGACTAGCGTTTAGCAATCGCTCTAGTCGATCGCAAAATTCCTCTGGCTCCACCTGGGCATCAATGAGCTCTTGGATGAGATTTCTTACATTTCTTTCCACAGATTTGGGTTCTTTACTTGATAAGTCTAAAAGATTTGCCAAAAAATTTCTGCATTTTTCTTTAGTATTGTCTGAAGGTTTCTGCAAGTAAATAAAATAATAAACTATTAAATAAATATTACATTCAAGAAATATATTTATGGTCTGGTTCAATTGTATTTTTAAAGCTCTAAGAATAAAATGTCACATCTCGTAAAACCGATTGTGCGTACTCCAGCCATTTCTAGTACAAATATAACTGGGTATCAAAGGTTGATTACTTAAAGTTACTCACTAGTCTCACTACGAGGTAATTCAAATGTTAAATGATAAACGAAAAAAGAAAATAGGTCAAACCTGACCTGTGTGGTCACTGTGGGCGCCTGGGGCGCAGGCGGTGCGGACGCCACCGAGGCCACAACCGGCGGCGGCGGCGCCGGCGCCGGTCCCGCCGGCATCTGGTTCTGCAGCTGAGCTGCCGTCGCTACACTCGTTGATACTGTCTGTACGCCGGGATGCTGAAATCAATAGTTTTAAACAATAGCTTTCTACTACTTTCTTTCGGACATGCTTAATCATTTTAATCGTGTATTCAAGCACCATACATTCTCAAGCTATATATAGAGAAAAAATACGTGGAGTAAAATTTTATACTGAGCTTGGTTACTTCTCAGGAACATATTGTAGATATCTTATAAGTCTTATGATGCATAAATTATAATTACATGATGATTAGCTGTAACTCCATTAGCTTACCTTGTTAATTACCTCAGAACATGCACCTCCACCATGTTTGTACATGCACAACGGATGAGTTAAAATTGGACAAACGGACATAGTGCCTACATATGTTTGAATATTGACTTTGCTAGTGAATAAGTGCAAGCGCTGGTCCAATTTCAAAGTAGAAGGTGAGTTGCGGAGTTGCTGTGCCTACTTACTGCCGGCACGGTCGAGAGCCGGATGGTCTGGGCCTGCGGCGCCGTGAGCGTGTTGGGCGTAGGCGCGGGGCCCACTCTCAGCAACTGGTATTGACCATTCTCAGTCTTTAACAACAAATGACCCTGCTGCCCAGGTTGTAGACTCTGCAGAGTTTGCAGCGTAATCTAAAAATGAACGCCTTGTTTCAATTTTAGTGAACTTATCGTTCTGAACCTGAGGTTCTAGATTTTATTTATTGACGAGCAGATCTTCTGAACTATTACAACCAAATCACATACTTCTATATAGCAGAATCCGTAAACATGATACTGAAGCAGGTCATTTGTTAGATGGGTACACATTTTAGTGGATATATTGGATGAATGGTGCACAGATAAGTGGATTATATATAAGACAGAAAAAAAAATTTAGAGAAGACTGGCCATCATTTTGTAATAGGCCACCAGTGGTTAAGATGTAGTATTAAATTTGTCAATGTCATTATAATTCTTATCTAATTAAAACAGTATGACCACAATTCCATTAAATAAAAATAGTAATCATATGTCATATATCATCAGGTTTAGCCACCGACTTTGTCTGCATAAAATTTGAATTTTGTGTTACAAAATGATTCTTTTTCATAAAAAAAAAACATGTCATTTACCCTCCTAAGGTTTTTATTTGTATAAATTCCTTTCTCAGTGCTCATCTATATATCTCAGGACTAAATGTTTAAAATGCCATACTCCTAGATTCAATGGTTTAGTCTGCGTCTAGACTGTTCGACTTTTTCAATGACATCTGTTCAAGTTCACGGGAGACATCTGTTCAAATTAAAGGAAATCAAAAAAACTTGGTGCATGTATACATATACTTATAAGAAGGAGTCCTGATTGATTTATCAACGCCGAGTCGAAACTACTGAATCTTGAAGACTAGAAACTTGTATATTATAACGTAGGCAAGCAATAAAAAGGGATTTTTTGAAACTCATCTCCTAAGGGAGTTGAGGCCTAGCCACACCGGATGCGTGCGCAGCACGTGCATGTGCGCGTGTGCTTGGCGTGCACAGCACCCATGTCAAACCGAAAGCTGCGCACGCTGAGCTGCGTACGCGTGCTGCAGAGCTGTGCACGCAACGGTGGCGCACGCTGCAGCACCGTTGCGTGACTAGCCTCTAGCGTACTCTTTTCATTATGCTCGATAGCAGTTCGTTAGAGGAAGAAGAAGCTTTACTGCTTCTACTTTCAACTCAAAACACTCGTGCAGCGCCAAAAGGACTGTCGGTTCATGACATAAATGCAAGCAGACAAAAATACAGTGAATATCACAACCTGTGCCGCGAACTAGAATCGTATGAAGATCGTTTTTTTGGTATATTCATATGCCCAGAGCTTCTTTTGAAGAACTCCATGGTTTAATGGAGCCTTGTATATTGAAAATTGGTACGAACTACAGGAAGGCTAGTTCCCATAACAAGCTTTTATACGGCGAGTTTTTATAATGTTTGTGTTTTTGGTTATAAATACATTCGTATTTGCGCACAGGTTCTATTTTTTCCTTTTATTTGGCAATCCATTACAAAAACCTCCACGCGCCCCGGCCAAGTTGTAAATAAAAACAAGAGAGCTGTACAGCACCTGCGCAGCACCGAGCAGTGCGTGTCCCGACCTGTTCGGTTCGCCGTCTCATAGGGAACGCCGGTAAATACAACGTCATCACAGCACTGCGCTGCGTGAGCGCGTGCACGCAGCACGCAGCCGGTTTGTCTCGACGGAGCTGCGTTGCGTGCAAGTCACGCGCACGTGCACGCCACGCAAGCGGTGTGCCATCTACTATGACATTTCAAACGATACAACGCGCACGCAAGTGCACATGCTGCGCACGCATCCGGTGTATTTCGGCCTTTAAATTGGGGTTATTATAAGTTAGTATGGTGACCATTTTTTTAAGTAAGAATTTAAGACCTCAAATAGTCTTCATTAAGAGCTAAAAAAAACTTTCCGACCCTTAAGGGGATTCAATTAGAGTTAAATGTTTTTTTTTAAAGTTAGAGATCTGAAACTTCACGGATTGAGTCAAAAATTAAAAATTAAAAATTAAGTAATTTCTACTTTTTAGGGTTCCGCAGCCAAAATGGTAAAAACTGAACCCTTATAGTTTCATCATGTCCGTCCGTCCGTCCGTATGTCACAGACATTTTACTCAAAAACTATAAGATGTATATTGATGAAATTTGGAACATAGGTGTCTTGTGTAAGCCGCTAATTAGTTTGATAGTTAAATTAAATTAAATATGTTTCTAGGGGGGGCATCTCCATACATGCAACCGAAACTGAAAAAAAAAAGCAGCAAATATCAATGTATGGCACATTATTCGACAGATCTCTTAAAAACACTTTGATATTGCAAAAAAAATTGATATAGTGAATATTTTCGGAAATAATCGCTCCGAAATTAGTATAAATTGTGCCCTTCCCCCTCAATTTTTTGGACATTAGGTCCAAAATATATGAAAAAAAAAATACAAAGTTAAAGCTTAATAATAATAAATACTTCCAACGAAAATTGTTTCCAACATGATCGTCCGATACTGTTTTTAAGTTATTGCCAAAAAACTGCGCTTCTCAGCAAAAGGACGTAAGTTCGGGGGAGATACGCTCTTTTGATAGTATTTTTTTATATCGTATTTTTTTCATCTGTAGTGCATTTTTTTGTATAAATGGCTGCGAGACCCTACATTGAGCATGGTCCGACATGCTCTTGGCGGGTTTTTTTTATACTCATCTTATGAAAGTTAAATTAGGGTTCAAAGTTAGTATGGGGAAAACTTTTGCTTCTAAGTTAGGTATCTGAAACTTTGCGAATGGAGTCTACATTAAAAGCTAAGAAAAATAATTATTCACTTTTAAGGGTTCCGTAGCCAAAATGGCAAAAAACGGAATCCTTACAGTTTCGTCATGTCCGTCCATCCGTCCGTCCGTCCATCCGTATGTCAAGCATTTTACTCAAAGACTACACAATGTACATTGATGAAATTCGGAGGATAGATAGGTGTCTTGTGTAAGCCGCTACTTAGTTTGATAGTTAAATAATAAAAATCTAGGGGGGCCACTCTGTAACCGTCACATGTAACCGAAATAGTTTTTTTTTTTTCAGCAAATATTAAATTGTGGCACATACTGATCTTTTAAAAGACAGATCTTTTAATTTTATTTATTGTACATTTTCGGCAATAATTGCTTCAAAAGTGGCATAAATTGTGTGCTCCCTCCCCTCCGCCCCTCTATTTTCTAAACGGTATGTCCGAAAAATATGAAAAAATTACAAAGATAAAGCTCAATAAATACATTAGAATGGGAAGAGAGGCGTTGAAGTAGGCGACGGGAGACGTTTAACCAACCTCCGTTTTGCTGACGACATCGTTCGTTCCTGCAACATTTGCATATGAACATGTCAAAGACCAAACTCATGACAGATAGCACTGGACATAGAAGTCGATAGCGGAAGAATTGAATATGTCCATGAATACATATTCTTAAAAACGGCCAAATAGTCTTTTTCCAGGCACGGCAGGACAAGGAGGTCGCAAGACGTACCGAAAATGCCTGGAAGAGTAATTGGTCCATGAAGGAAGGTGCCCAAACTTGGTTCAGTTGACTAATGCTCGGAAATCAGAAATACTCCCTCAAGGTTTACCAGAGGGCAAAAGACGTAGTTTTTGAGGAGTCAAATTAACAAATCGCCTCAGAGATATCATCTTACGCTCCAAAACCCAAATTGCCTACATAGCCCTGACAGCCGCTAAGCTGAAGTGGAACTGGACTGGACACGCTTGCCGCATGCCAAACGAACTATGGGCCAAGAATAACGCTGACTAGATCCCACCCAGTGCAGTTCAGCGTCGCGATGGATCACGACAGAGATGGTGGGATGACCTAGACACGTTCTGAAGGGTTTCCGAACACATTAATTTTGCAGGGTTTTTTTTTTTTTTCAATTTCGGTTACATGTACGGAGTGCCCCCTAGAAATATAGTTGTTCGTTATCTAACTATTAAACTAAGTAGCAGCGTAAATAAGACACCTATACTCCAAAATTCATCAATATACACCATGTAGTTTTTGAGTAAAATGCCTGGGACATCAGGACGGACGGACATGACGAAATTTCCGTTTCCGTTTTTGCCATTTTGGCTACGGAACCCTGAAGGATGACAATATTTAATGATTTATATTCTATGAAAATAAAGGCCAAGCCACAACGGATGCAGCACGTGCACGTGCGCGAGTGTGTGGCGTGCGCTTTGTATCGTATGAAATGTCATAGTAGATAGCACGCCGCTTGCGTGGCGTGCGCGTGCACGTGACTTGTACGCAACGCAGCTCCGTCGAGACAAAACGGCTGCGTGCTGCGTGCACGCGCTCACGCAGCGGAGTTGCTGTGATGACGTTGTATTTACCGGCGTTCCCTATGAGACGGCGAACCGAACAGGTCGGGACACGCACTGCTCGGTACTGTGCAGGTGCTGTACAGCTCTCTTGTTTACAACTTGGCCGGGGCGCTTGGAGGTTTTTGCAATGGATTGCCAAATAAAAGGAAAAATACGCCTGTGCGCAAATACGGATGTATTTATAACCAAAAACACAAACATTATAAAAAATCGTCGTATAAGAGCTTGTTACGGGAATAATTCGGTGTCGCAATTCGAATAGCAGGACAGTTTATGTTTTTGTCAGTAGCAACGTACTGCAAACTAAATAAACAAACAGGTAGTCTTTCTCTCGTTCCAATAACCTTCATGTAGTTTGTATCATTTTTCAATATAAAAAGCTCCAATAAACCATGGAGTTCTTCAAAAGTAGCTCTGGACATATGAAAATAAAAAAAAAACGCTCTTCATACGACTCTAGTTCGCGGCACAGGTTGTGATATTTACTGTATTTTTGTCTGTTTGCATTTATGACATGAACCCACAGTCTTTTTGGCGCTGCACGAGTTTTTTGAGTTGAAAGTAGAAACAGTAAAGCTGCTTCTTCGTCTGATAAACTGCTATCGAGCATAATGAAAAGACTACGCAAAACAAAATGGCGGCTAGTCACGCAACGGTGCTGCAGCGTGCGCAGCTCTGCGTGCGCAGCTCTCGGTTTGAAAAGGGTGCTGTGCACGCCACGCACACGCGTCGTGTACGTGCTGCGCACGCATCCTGTGTGGCTTGGTCTTTACATTGAGGGTACCTATGCAGGGCCTTTGAGAATTAAGTTATTTTTTTTTACATATAATACACCCTTTATAATGGACCATTTCAATCACATCTACAATATTTGCTAACTTTTAAACTATTACTAGCGGCCGCCCGCGACTTCGTCCGCGTAGATTTTAGGTAAAAACAGAAATATACATGAGGAAAACTTTTTTCTGTCAGTTGTCCGATGCTGTCAATCTTTGTAAAAATGCTCAAAAGATATTTAGCGGCCAACAAATTTAGAGTGAGAAAATAGGGATATTGAACATTATTCCATAAGAAGGCAACACTGTCACTTGTAATTTTAACTTTCCCGAAACTGACCAAAATTAAATGTTCTAGAAATATAAATGAGGAAAACTTTTTTCTGTCAATTGTCCGATGCTGTCAATCTTTGTAAAGATACTCAAATGATATTTACCGGCCAACAAATTTAGTGAAAAAATAGGGATATTGAACATTATTCCATAAGAAGGCAACACTGTCACTTGTAATTTTAACTTTCCCGACACTGACCAAAATTAAATGTTCTAGAAGGTACCTCGGCGTTTCAAAAGGATAGTATTTTAAGGCATACCACTTGTCTGTAAAGTCGGTTTACAAACGATAATTTTACGTGTTGAACGCCAAATAGGCTAAACAAATTTCAAATTTTTTGGCACACAGGTAGGTAGCTGGACTATCCACAGATGGTTATAGGATACTTTTTACCCAACTAGGCTGATGAAAAAAGAGAAGTTATAACTTTTTCTCCTCCGCAAACGAAGCTGGGGGCACCCGTCCGGTTTCACTCGGCGAGAGTAACGTTGCTGAAGGTCCTGGGTTCAAAACCCAGTAAGGGCAAATATGAGTGTGGGTTCGGTTGAGGCGGTCGTATATTGCCAAGGTAAGCAAAACGTTTTAGTTGTATATTGTCCAGATAGCTAGATGTATTGATGTTCAAACGCCCGCATTGCAGTATTCCATAGTTCACGAAATAACTTTGTTGTAAAACGTCTCCATGTGTATGTATAAAGTTTTAGGGGGCTACCCAGATAATTTCGGTAACATTCACTGTTTTTAAAGTGATATAAAATTAGCCCACTTGGTGCACACCACGTACAAAATATATATATTGTAGCTTGGTATTTGGCCTATATTTTTGTCAACTGGAATGATATAAAGCTTGAGGGCGACTTAAGAGCTCGGTTCTCCATACAAACGTAGTTACGCTCTCATTTTAACACGACTAGCCAGTTTGTTCTGAAACTTTGTACTTAGAATAACTTTAGGTATATGCAGGCCTGTAATCCATACTAATATTATAAATGTGAAAGTGTGTCTGTCTGTCTGTCTGTCTGTCTGTCTGTCTGTTACCTCTTCACGCTTAAACCGCTGAACCAATTGGAATGAAATTTGGTATGAAGATAGTTTGAGTCCAGGGGAAGGACATAGGCTACTTTTTATCCCGGGAAAAGACACTTACCCGCGAGAAATGAATTCAATGCGGACAAATCGTACGTTACACTGGTACGCAAAAACTACATGACAGATTTGCGTAAAATTCTGCAGTAATATAGCTTAGATAACAGAATAGGACACAGGCCACCACTTTTGAGGGTATTCATTCATAAAAGGGGTTTTTTTTTTACAATAAATGGAAAAACATGACCTTTTGTTCATTTGACATTGTGACATTTTCATTTCTAAACAATTAATAAACAATTGGTAACCTAGCAACAGTAATACTACCTAAACGATTAAACAAAGAACACACCTTCCGTATATGACGTATCATACAAATTTATGTATTTTTAAGCAATATATAATTATTTTAATAACAAATAAGAGTATATCTGAATATAGCCGGATAAGCCCGTAATACATCTTGGACTTGCGATCATCTCTGAATGATAAACATTTTGTTACAAAAGTATATGGTTTATAAATAAGATAAATACATAAACGAGTTCTTTTTAACAAGAAATGGAAAATCATCACTTACTGTTAACTCTGAAATTTTAATTCTGTAAGGAAAAAGACAGAATTTTTGGAAATTCATCTCCTTACGGGGTTAAATTGGGGTTGAAGATTTGTATTGAAAATCTGTAATTATTTGAGTAACTGTTATATATTTCGACTATAATTTCCTAATTTTAAACTAAGAAAACTAATTTCAGCATTTTTGGAAAGTCATCCCTTAACGGTGTTTAATTGGGGTTGAAAGTGTGTATGGAAAATCTGTAGTTATTTAGTAACTATTTTGATATTTCACGTAAAGACTTAATTTAAAACTAAGAAACTAATTTCAGCATTCTTGGAATTTCATCCCTGAAAGGGTTAAAGGTCTGGGACAAAAGTACGATGGCACTTAAAGAGTGTTGTGTAGCGCTGAATAGAACTTTGAAAGATATTATAGGGAACGAAGTTATGATGGGTGGAGTCACTATGTTGTTAGCTGGAGACTCTGCCCGTATTTCCGAGGCGTACTCGAACTGATGAAATTAAATTCAAATTAAAATATTTTATTGCAGGCTAGGGTACTAAACTTGCATTAAGGCTTCAAATATTTGGCCTATAATCAAAAAACTCCACCTTAAGATAAATATGCAAGTGCACCTTAAGGGCGATGTTTGCGCTGGAGAATTCTCCGACCTTCTTCCTAATATAGGAAATGGAGAATATCCCGAAACTGAGGGAAGGATTACAATTCCATGGGATCTCTCTCGCCTTAGTTGTGCGGACCGTTGACGACCTAATCTCTCAAATTTACCCAGATGTTTAAAATCTACACAGCAAGTCCATGGAGTGGTTGTGTGAACGAGCGATTCTGACAGCTAAGAACGACCAGGCTTCCGTTATTATTAACATTTTATTTAAGTCGTTTGAAGGTTCAGAATACGAATACAAGTCTGTAGACTCGATCTGTAGTGAACACGGATGATGCCATAAACTATCGCGTAGAGTTTTTAAATGCACTGAACTCACCCGGCCTACCTTCTCACATATTTATCTTAAAAGTGGGTGCTCGAGTAATGTTGCTGCGAGATTTCAATTTAGCCGAAGTTGTGCAATGGAACCAGGCTGCGTGTGTAAGCCTTACATAAAAAACGTTATAGAAGCCATTGTATTTACTGGCTGTGCTCAAGGTGAATTTGTGTACATATCCCGGATACCATTTATACCCTCGGAATACCCATTCGAAATGAAAAGGCTGCAGCTCCCCCTTAAGGTCTGTTTCGCGATGACGATCAATAAGTCTCAGGGTCAGTCACTGAAAACAGCAGGACTAGGTCTTAAGGAGGGGGGGGGGGCTGCTTCTCGCACGGCCAGTTTTACGTAGCTCGCTCGAAAGCAAGCTCTACACGCAGCTTGGTCGGGTCTGTTAATGTTGTATATAAAGAAATACTTTATATACAACAAATAATATGCATAGCCTAAACTGCCCACGGAAGGAATACATGAATTTAAACACATATTCCGTTAGAAATGTATGTAGAGGCGCACTAAAGAAGGATTTTTTGAAATTCGAGCTATACGCAGATGAAGTCGCGGGCGAAAGCTAGTTAGTTTATATAGCTTCAGATACCATAGTAAAAAAAATACAGCGAATTTAAGTTTTTCATACAAAACTTGTTTTTGCCGTATTTCGTTTGTTTTTTAAACTCGAGTCATATAAACTAATTACAGGGCTAGATATACCTCATGTCATTGTATATGCAAAGTTTCGTTACAATCCAACACGTATTTTATTTTGTTCTATGGGAAGGTGAAATTCGGCCGAGCTTGAGGGCGACTCTTAATAAATCAACAGAAAAAAAAGATTCGTAAAGCCCTTTTTTCCATCTTAAAATGTGAGGCTCCCTCGTCAAGCGACGCTTAGACATGGGACTAAAACCAATAAGTGGGTAATGATGTTCACTTTAAAATTGTCAACTGGTTTTACAATAGGTTCTATAGTTTTAAAGAAAAATAGCAAAAACTGGTTTTTTGTCGTAAAAATAACAAATTTTGATGGTCTTTATCTTGGTTTCGGTGACTTGTGAAGATAAACTGAAACATTATATAGGTAACAACGGTGATTATCAATACGATGAGACATCACAACACGGGAAAGTGAAGAGCCACGGATCGAAGGTCATTCGCGTATGGGAGCCCCTTAATAGGCAAATGGTTCAGACCTCATATCAGCCATATTGGCCGAACGTCTTTATGGTATAACGTCTATGCAGTCTAATCATCATGTATTAAAAATATCTAAGTAGCAATATGTCCAGAATGTAAAAGATCAATATACACATTATTCTTTCATTATCACCTTTATACCTACTTCAAACTTTCTAATTGCAACTATATTTTTATTTCTAGTACGAAAATTATGGATATCAGAATTCTTTTTGAATAAGTCTAGATTCTTTATGACATAAATAATATTGGGACACTATGGTATGTCTTTAAAAAAAATCTTAAGGAGTCAGGGAAATTCAGGTTAGAGTATAATATAGAATGAATGGCACTTGTTTGTAGCACAAATATAGTCTGTATGTCAGCCACTTTGCCCCAAACCAGAGATATAGGTTGAATACATCATAAATTCTTCGTACAACCTAGTTGTTTTGCAATTATGATGTTTCATATACATAGCCGTCTCAAACTAAGACATCATACCATCAAGACCTTTTGCTAACATAGTCCTTATACAATCAAGACCTTATATAATTGAACTCTTCTGCTTACTTATCAATTTCAGGACCTAGGCGTTTTGCTAAGTAAGTCTTTATAAAACTTAACGCTGTTTTCTAACCATGGCAATTTACAAAAAAATCGTTTTGCTTACCTGGTCAGTTTACTGCTAAGACATTTGCATGCCATGGCAAAAAATAACTATGACCATCCTGCAGGGAACCCATTTGTGTGATGAGCAATACATATACCCTGCACTAGCGTCGCGGTATTGTTGCTAAATTTTAGAAGTAAAATACGAGCCCAAATGCAAAAGAATTCGTCTAATCACTTGCATATGACGCGACAAATATTGATCAAATCTTTAATTACAATGGGTGGGGGGTGACAATGTTGACGAACATAGTTTTTCTTTATACATTAATATCGGGCTGATATTGTACATAGCAAGAGAATTAATAAATGTTATTTTCATATTGCACAAGCAAAAAAGTTTGTTTCACACTAATCGATGCAAAACAGTTTGTCAAGGAAGCAATTAGTGTTTTAAGAATAAATTTTGTTTGAAAGAAGAATGTCAAACAATTCTTGTGAAGTTTGAAGTGGCTGTTGGAGATGACGGAAAAAAAGACTCCTTAAAGCGAAAAGTCAAGTTTCCTGCCTCCGTCATGATCTGGGGGTTATGTCAGCTCAAGATGTGGGTTGGTTACATTTTATAGATGGCACTGTGAAGGCTCCCAAGTACCAAGAAATCTTAAGGACAAGCATATTACCTTTGCTTCCCAGTTTACAACACAACAACACATATGTTTTTCAACAAGACGGTGCTTCTGGCCATACTGCCAAACAATAAAACACAATATTCCTACACTGCAGAATTGGCCACCCAGCAGCCCAGATTTGTCTTGGATCGAAACATTGTGGTAGTAGATGTAAAAGAAACTGCGTAAGGATCCCGCTAAGACAAAGGAAGATTTAAAGAAGAATGAGCAGCGTTTGTTGAAACAATGCCCCAAAGAATTGTCATAATTTTGTTTCACTTAGCAATCCTTGGCAAAATCATCATATCGCAGAATTACTTTCTACCACTACCCAGTGGTAGACAAATTATTTTGGACTGTGTCACTGGCAGACAAACTATTTTGCTTCAATAGCTTAGGTATATAAATATCTTTTTACAATAAATAATAGGAATATGTGTCTAAAAATCTGTTCATTATAAGAACTTTAATAGATAAACTCTTTTGGTTTGGGCTCCTACATAATAAAATGTTTTTGTTTTTATTATTCTCCATTTTTCTTATTATTGTTACTTTATTTTGAATTAGTTATATTGGTACTAGAAAAGAAAATCTTACTCAAACTTGGATGTTTTCTATGTATTATAAGCAAAGATACTTATTAAATATATTGTTGTCTAGTACTCAAAAACAAGCCTTATTGAGTTTACTATGGGACTAGTTTATTTTATGACATCATGATTCCAAGAAATTAACTCTTAATCATTTTTTGTTCAAAAGGCACTTCTCAGATAAATTCATATAATATATAGATTTCTTTTACATTCTGATTTATGGATACACTAAAAATTTTAATATTTTTAATATAAGTACACCAGCCAAGTGCATGTTAGTAGTAGTTAGTGTCCCAAAGAATAATTACTATATTCTTGGTGATATTATGGTAAATTAACTTCTCAAAATAATAATATACTGAATATCTATTTTGTAGAAACAAATGAGTCTGCAAAATTAGATATAAGGCACAGTGAATGAGGAACCTGCGGTTAACATAACTAAAAGCCATAAGAAACCTTAACTAATGCTATGTTGACCTTCAGACACTCATAACTGGTAAGATAGTTGTAAGTTCTTTCAAAAATAATCAACTGTTTAATTTTGTCAGTATAAGATCGTATGGATATATTTATCAATTATATGCCATGCTTTTTTCAATTTCCTTTCTTTTTAACAGGTACTAACAACTTTTCTTATGGGCAAACATTTCGGAAAAGAATAAAAATCTGCTATTTCATACCATGTATGTGTTTAGTAGTAACTAAACCAAAATGAAGGAAAAGGCTATTTTATTTGAGTTTCCAAAATGTCTTCCCATTGGAAATGTTGCTAGACTTGATGAGTCTTTTACTTCATTGTATCATCACAACTAATTGAGGTCGTTATTTTATGCACCAAGGACCTACAGGCCATTTAGTTTGTTATTATGAGCTATGTTTGAGATTGTTTCTAGCAAGTATTTATTTAGACCAAAATAGCTCCAATTATGATTTATGCTAGGCAGCTTTGTAATCTGAAATATTTTGTTTTCTTGTATGTTATATTTAATGTAACTAGAACAATTTAGCTAAACTTTAGTGTGAATTGGGTTGGTTATTCTCATAAGCCCTGTTAACCCATTCACCGTCCATAGCAAGATTCTAGTAAGTCAGCATTGCTTATAATATGACAGTGACTAATCATGTTTCATATACAAAGTATGATGATAAGTATATAATTATGAACAAAAGCATGTGTACCATTGCAAGATGAATAGTGAATGCAGTTAGATCAGAGAAATTTTAAATGAAATTTAGTTGTGGCAATGTCTTATGGTAATCTTGGTGATAGATGCTAGTCAGCATTTACACAAAGCAGCATAAAATATGAATAAAATTACCCCAGGAGTAGCAGCTCTTGCTCCCACCACTTGAGGCGTTCCAATAACAACTCTTGGAGATACTGTGGCAACTGATTTCTGAGATGCAACTGATGGTGTCCCTGGTCTCATATTTAATATTTGAACGTTAGGAATAATAGCAGGTTGTCCTGAGCCTAAATTTTGAGTAGTGACCACAACATTTTGCCCTCCTGGCTTATTCAGGGTCATAACATTAGGTATCGAATTAGGCATGCTTGAATTGACAGTCATGGGCACTGTGACCATTCCAGGCTGCATGCCGACTTGTCCTGTGGTAGTTCCTTGTTTGATGACGAGAGGCGGCTGCATAGTGATGGTTTTATTCACGGTCTGAGGAATGACGGTGCAGGGAGCTCCAGTGTGGATTATCTGGTTTTGAGGCCCTGAGATGCCGATACTTCCGTTCGGTAGGGATTGCGCAGAAAATGACACTCTGTTTACACTATTGGACAGAGTTTGTGATGTTTGAGGCGTGTATATCACTTTGATAGGCTCGTTAGGATTAGTTAAGGAATGCTGTGAAACGAAGCCCTGAACGGATGCCTGCACATTATTATAAGTCACACCACCGCTACCAGGGCCCACGGGTTGAAAATTACCACTCGTTATTTCACTAGCGTTCACTTGGTCCGTGTTGTATTTTTGTACACCAATAATAGAACTCGCATTTGACGTAATATTAGTAAGCTGACTAGGAATAACATTAACTATATTGTTCTGTGACGACACTGACGAAACGGACGTAACTAATTGATTTTCGAGTGAACCTACGATAGCATTCACCGCATTCTCGTCGACGTCTGTAGACAAAGCTTGCTCTAAAAACTCGGCTGACGCCATTTTATATTAATCGGCTGACATGGAGCAGTCATGCGATAAATCGATTGAAACGGAAGATGATATTACCGGTTTTCGGATAAAATGTATATCCCACACTTTTAATTTATTGTTACATTTTGAAGTAAAAAGAAATAGTTAAGTTTTAAAAAAAAGTACGCAATTGTATAGAAAATATTTCATACATAACATTACTCCAATACATAGCTATGACGGTAGTCTGCCGTAATATATGTAGTGTAACCATGGACTTAATAACTAAAATTATTTATTTATTAAATCCATGATTGCAGCCCTGAGGGGCTACTCGGAAACTCGAAATTCAAATTTCGTATGGCGTCATCCAGCTTACTCCAACACAGTTTAATATGAGAGCGAGAGGGATGGTATGTTACGAACTTTAAACCTCGAAATTCGGAGTAAACCCTCTGACAACGAAACTCAAAATTCGAAATTTGTAATGTGCTGTCCCGCTCGGTCTTATATTATGCTGTATTTAACTTCGTTTTTCGGATTTCGGAGTGGCCCCTCTGTTTCTTTTTACCTGACTGCGCAACGCCAAAGAGTGGTAATGTGTTTATCAGTCTATGTATGTATGTATATATGTATGTTTATTCCTATCTGGCACTCTAGAGACCAAACTCGTGGACCGATTTTGATGATTCTTACGTCAATCGATTTGTCTTAACTGTCCCAATGTCACTGAAGACATGAAAATGATGAAAATTCAAAATGGCGATAATGAGACGCCATATTGTGAAAACGAAAAAAATTAAAATCGACGTACTATATCGAGTGGGATATCAATGAATAGGGATTTGAAAATGATTATGAAGTTTCTTTTATCATTTTTAATTTGGAATTACCAGTAAGGAAATATAACGATTTCAAGTTGGTTAGCAAGCCATTCTCACTAAATTTGCATTTAATGGTATTGTAATAAATTTGTCCAAGCTTCTCAATAACCCCCACGACTTTTATAATTTAAAATTTAAAAAAGTGTACAATAAAAAAATATTAAAAAACAAAAAACCCGACTGCGTAAAAACTAAAAAGAAAAATCAAGTCCTACCCTAGAAATTTGTTAAGTTATAATAGAAATCTTTCATGATTCATGATCGATACTCACAATATAACAAATAATAAATTCTAATATGGAACATAGCGATTTTAAACAGTTGGGACCCATTGTTGGGAAGATTTGCGTCGATCTAGATTTCTTATGGGTCCCGACTGTTTGTTTTGTAATGTGCTGTCCCTCTCGGTCTTATAGTATGCTGTATTTAACTTCGTTTTACGGATTTCGGAGTAGCCTCTGTTTCTTTTTTTTGGTTGTATCACAGAGTAAACACATTACATAATATTGCCACATATAAAATGAAAAAGCTATAAAAGTTTGCAGACTAATAAATATAATATTTCTATAATAGAAATAATCTTACTCGCATAGATATTAGTGTATGTTGAAATATTTTTAATAATATTCCGATTGTTATTTTATGTTCACGACAGAGTTCCATTAAATTCATTAATTAGAATCTAACAAACGGTCATCTTAAACTCGACACCGAGCCCTATATTTTGATTTGACGTTTTTGTTTGTTTGAATCGTCATACTTCATTATTTTGGCATTGTCTGTGCCTGGGCCTGGAAATGCCACATAGTTTTTCTTTCGATTTTTGTCGAGAATTTTATTAATGTTTTGATATCTAGAAAATTATATGAGTAATTTCTTGGCTTTGAAATGATGCGACATCACTAGGCTCTCAAGTACAAGGTAATTTTTATGTTGGATTGTATATGCAAATATTTCTGATTTCGTTGCGGTTTGTTTCATTATTAATATTATTTAAAATTCCCACCGAAGCTAAGTGTTATACGTATAAATATTTTAAACCTTATCGGTTGATCATAGGTAGGACATTAAATCTTATAAATATTTAAAATATCGCTTCAAGGGACGTTAAATAAACACTGAATGCCGTCGAATGCATAGAATTGAATTTGACGTTTTATTTCTTTATACAATAGAATACTTAATTGTTTCAGAAATAGCAGTCATGGAAAGATTTCCTTTGAAGTCTTCAACACCAAAAATGAGTGCTACATATCAATCTGTCTACAAAAAGGTATGACACCATGCCCAACAAATAATATTTTGAAACCACGACTATGTATTGGGATCTTGTGAGGAAAAGTGCTTTGCCATCAATGTCAGTGGAAATGTATATTTTAATCTACACACATAACATGAACAGCTCAATTGTTTAGGAATGTGATACAAGTTACATTACTGTATGAACTTCAAACATTTTAATTTGAAAGTACTTTTCAAACAGTTGGTCTGTATTTTTCTTTTCTTTTCAAGCAGACTAAAATCAAGATTATATAATTTTTTTATGTCATCCATATTCATATGTACACAGATAGTTTTTATTCTCTTGCTGCATAGCCCAGTTTTTAGGCCTCAGGGGATGGCAATCTGCTGCTTTTTGGATGTGAAGCAGCAGCTCTATAAATAGATTCATGAAATGCTTTGTTTATGCAAGAAGTATTTTTTGGTGGGTAAGATTTTACTATGTTGCTCATTAAAAACATCGAAATTTTGTATGTTGCATTTTTGACTCTTTCGATTCAAAAGTTGGCAACCTCTGGCCCAAGTGCATTAAATAATTTGTGATACAAATGATTCAGAAGTATTTTTTTCAAAATCTAATCATGAGCTTTCTGTTTTCTGCTGCAATCATCGTAATTTCCTTCAAATGTATACAAACCTTTTGACCGCCAAGCAGCAACATAATACAAAGTGACCCAGACCCCAAAACAAGAAAAGAAAACATTGAAAATAAAAAATCTAAAAAAAATAGACAAAAACAAAGAGGTATTGGTATTATATTCAGTTTTTAAGCTTTGAAATTTGGCTGGCATATATATGCCAATGCTGGCGTCATTGGCACATATTTTATATGTTGTGATTTCCCGACCCTGGCGGTCAAGAGGATACTAAAGTTGCAAAAAAATTACATATATGTACAAATGATAAGATTATTATTGGAACCTGCCTTATGTGTATTAGAAAGTAAATTTACTAAAGTGTACATAAGTATATCCCATCTAATATTTTGTAGTAGTACATGTACAAAAGTAGAGTAGTTCTGTGTAAAACAAATTTGAAGGCTACTGGGCCCATTTAATTATTGGGATATTTGGATTGTGTTTGCTAGACTGGAGGATTTTTCTCTTTTGCTCAGCTTGTTTGCTTGGTTGAAGTGGAATGCTTCTTTTTGTGTTGAAAAAATCTATTATTATATTATGTATTAACATGCTTTAATAGCTGCAAAAATACAATTTACTTACTGTAAATTGAATTAAAATAAATATTGGAAATATGTATATACGAGGGTTGCTACTTATATATCCGGAAACAAAAAAACAAACAAACGTACACGGCTGAAAATAGTTTTATTGTTTTTCAAAGTATTCCCCTTGATGATCTATGCACTTTTGCATTCGCGTGAACCAATTTTTAAAGCACTTCTGCCACTCCGCCTGAGGTACCTCCATAACGTGTTGTTTGAATGCGTCGACAGCATCTTCAGCGGTCGAAAATCGTTGACCGCGTAATTTATTCTTTATATTTGGAAATAAATAAAAATCGTTGGGTGCCAAGTCAGGGCTGTACGGCGGATGACCCGTTAATTCCACATTTTGACCCTCCAAAAATAGAGTTGTTTCGCGTGACGTATGACAGCTGGCATTGTCATGATGAAGAATGATTCTTCGTCGCTGGTTAGTTTTACGAATTTGTTCAAATACTTCCGGTAAGCAAATGGTCGTGTACCACTCTGAATTAACCGTTCTACGGTTTTCTAGTGGCACTGTAGCTACATGGCCATTAATACCGAAGAAGCAGGCCACCATTTGTTTCAATGTACTTTTTGCACGAGTAACTTTCGTAGGGTTCGGCTCATTTTGAAACACCCATACCGTTGATTGTTGCTTCGTTTCGGGATCGTATGCATAGATCCAGGATTCGTCACCTGTATAGATGTTATAAACGGCTTTTGAGTCACCACGGTTATATTTTTTTAACATTTTATTGCACCATTCGACGCGAGCATGTTTTTGCTCATTTGTTAAGTTGTGGGGTATCCAACGCGAACAAATTTTTTTTACAGCCAAATAATTATGTAATATGCTATTAATGCTGGTCATAGAAATACCCAGAGTCGCCTCTATCTCGCGGTACGTAACATGTCGGTCGTCCATTATAAGTTTTCGCACAGCCTCGATATTTTGTTGTACAACGACCGATTTCGGGCGACCTGCCTTAACTTCGTCCGTAAGCATACTACGTCCACGATTGAACTCACTAAACCAGTGATACACAGTAGTTTTAGATGGGGCTTCATCACCAAAAGTTGAAGTTAGTTGATCTATGCACTGTTGTTGCGTTAAACCACGCCGAAAATCATAATAAATCATAGCACGAATATTTTCACGAGTGAGTTCCATTCTTGCTGCGAGATGACATTTTTTTTTTTTTTTTTTTTTTTTTTCTTCTATGGCTATTCGATAGATTGAGCCAGTGTCATGTCGATTTGTTTATATATAAAAAAAATACGTATACACGAATATGGAGAGAACTTACCTAACTTAAAAGTTGCTACTCCTGTAAGAAAAAGCTACAAAAATTAATTTAACAATACACAACTACGGGGGTTAATCACACAGATTTATATATTTCAAACTAACGTTAAGAATCTGAATTTATGTTAACATTTGGACGAGATAAAGAAAAAATAAATAGAGGAGTTATCATACTGTATTACAAATAAAGGTATGTAATATACATGCACATATTATTTCATATTTTTAAATTATTTTGTTCACAGAATTTGCCTAAGGCCATGAAAATATCTTTGTCTTTAAAAAGTATTAGGTCTAAGATGTGTGTCGGGAACTGGACGTTTTTTCTTATCAGTTCCTGATATAAAAAGGAGTGATTGAGTAAAGGGCATGAAAGAAAAATATGATTAAGATCGCCGTCGTCCAACCCGCACTCACAGAGGGAGGAGTCTCGGATATGAATTTTTGCTAAGTGCGAAGGAGAGCCACAATGACCCAGCCTCATCCGTATAATTGTCGAGCAATATTGTTTTGGTAAAAATAACTTTCCGAACCATGGCTTTCTTGAAACTGACGGTTGAACTAGTGAGTACACCCTTCCTCTTTTCTTGCTAGATGATCTCCACGAGGAGTTCCATGCCTGAAATAACGAATTAGATGCAAAAGGGACTAAATCATGGCAGTAGTTACGGAAAGGGACCTTGTCACCACACACCACCGCATCCTTAGCGACCTGATCCGCCCTTTCATTGCCGTAAACTCCAGAGTGACCGGGGACCCACACTAACGCGACTTCATACCCTGCTTTTTTACATTTCAATAGGAGCTCCTTAATTTGGTATATAATTGGGTTATGTATTCTGACTGAAAATGGATTGGACAACAGAGCTTGTAAACAACTACGTGAGTCAGTCAAAATTATAGTCTTTTTCAATTTAAAAAGTGATACATATTTTACACTCTCTAGTACTCCTATACATTCTCCTGTGTAAACCGAGGTTTCAGGAGGACATTTCACTTTTTGAACTATATTATATTGCGAGTGAAAGACTCCAACGCCCACACAACCATTTGGGGATAGCTTCGAGGCATCACAGTATATTGTGTTCCAGTCGTGCCATTCACGAGTAAGAATCTGACGGAGATATTCATCCGCATGTGGGTCATTGTGACAAATATCAAAGTTGAGAATTACGCGAGGGTGGAATATGATGGTTTCGTATTTAAATTCGAAGAGAGGAATTCTTAAAGAATGATAAACTGGGTCTTTTATAGACTGGAATTTTATAAGACTATTAACGAGGCATGGAGGACTCTTAATATTCCTGCAAGTAGCTTCTTTAAGGTCAAACAGACGATGAATTATGGGATGATGGGAAATTTGGAGGGAGCGAAAAAAATAGTTATCAGCCAAAAACTGTCGGCGAAGTCGGAGAGGGGGGTCAGCACATTCCACCTGTAAAGCGTTAGTTGGGCTAGACTTCATTGCACCAGTGATGATCCTTAGAGCTTTGAATTGAATAAGGTCAAGTTTTCTCAGTCCCGCTTTGTTTCCCGGCTCAAGAAGGAACGATCCGTAATCTAGCACACTTCTAATGGTTGCATTGTATAGTAAGCGTAAAGAGGTAGGGTGAGCCCCCCACCAGACACCAGCTAAACATCTAAGGGTATTCAGGCCTCTTTCGCATTTTTTGATAAGATATTCAAAATGAGAGGATCCTTCCAATTTCGAATCCAAAACGACTCCTAGGAATTTATATGACCAACGAACCGGAATGACCGTATCACCGATAGAGACTCTAACAGACGGAATATTTCTTTTTCGTGAGAAGACTACTACGCAACTTTTTGAAGAAGACAGAGAGAGACCTCTACTAGTAAGCCAGGCATTCAATGAACGTAAGGAGTTAGATACAGTTTCCGCAGCATGATCAATGTTTTTATTTGAGGAGTATACAAGTAGGTCATCGGCATATTGTAGAATTTGACATCCCTGAACTGATTCTTCCAAATCATTAGTATATATATTATATAGTAGAGGACTCAGGACAGATCCCTGGGGAAGGCCTTTCCATACTATTCTTGATGGATTAATATCAGGGTCTCTTCCACGAAAACTAATCCGCCGCTCTGAAAGGAGATTGCCCACAAGACAGGCCAGCCTCATCGGAATTCTCAGCTTATGGAGTTTCTCCCTGAGAATAGGGAGCTGGACATTGTCGTAGGCGGAATCCACATCCAGAAACGCGGCAACTACTGAGGCACCGTTCGCAAAAGCAATCCTAATGTCGGAGGTAAAAATGCTTAGACTATCAATTGTGCTCCTTCCCTTTCTAAACCCAAATTGAGATTCACCTATCAATCCCTGGCTTTCTAGGAACCATTCGAGTCTATTTTTGGCTAAATGTTCAAGGATCTTTGTCAGGACCGAGGACAAGGCAATAGGCCGATATGAGTGTGGATCATTAGGATCTTTGGAAGGCTTCAGTACAGGCATGACTAGTTGGGATTTCCAGGAGGGTGGGGGTAGGCCAGAGAGTAATATGCCATTAATGAGATCTAGGAAGTATGAAAGAAAGGGATCACCAGCTTTGGCTACAAAGGAGTATGTAATCCCGTCAGGACCCGGAGCGGAATCTTTGACAGACGAGAGGACATTCTTAAGTTCAATTAAGGAGAAGGGTTGATCCAGGGGGTCCGTTGACTTATTGTTAAGGAGGCCTATGGGGGAGTCTAAGATTGACGGCACGTGAGGGGGGGCTATTTTTGCCAAAAATGATTCCGCCCAGTCATGTGAAGATGGATAGGAACTACTACGGTTATTATACGATCTCCTATACCTTCGGATATTATTCCACACCACAGTATCTGGAGTTGATGGGCTCAAGGTCGCACAGAATGATTTCCAACCATCAGATTTCTTTTTATTTAGTAAAGACTTTGTTTGGGACATTACCTTGGTCAATGTTTGGAAATTTTCTGTTGACATGTTCCCTGCATACGTACGTTCTGCTTTCTTTCTGTCATTGACAGCCTTAGTGCATTCCTTATCCCACCAGGGAGGCGACGCAATCTTACCCAAAGCAGTGTTCTTAAGAGGAAAAGTATTTTCCGCCGATACCTTAATGGCCGATATCACTGCGTCCGAAATAGCCTGTATAGAGTTTGGAAATATGGGCGGTAACTCCTTAACCTCAGAATCCAGGTATCGTGTATAACTATCCCAGTCCGCACTATTAATATTATATATTAATAGAGGTTTTGTAATGGGAGGATTCTTTGGGGATTTCAATGAAATTCTTAGGATTATAGGAAAGTGATCGCTCCCGTAGGTGCTCTCCAGGACTTCCCAGGTGGTCAGGGATGCAAGGATGGGGGAAGATAATGTAAGGTCTACTGCACTAGTGGATTGATGAGGTAATGTACGCAAGGTAGGAGACCCCGAGTTCAACAAACACAGATCTGCTGAGTCTAGAATTTCTAAGAGTTGTACAGCAAGCGAGTCGTTAATATCACAGCCCCAAACGTGATGATGAATATTGAAATCACCCAAAATTATGACAGGAGTTGGAAGAGTTCGGATTATCTGTTTAAGTACTCGAAGAATATCAACAGATGGATAAGGTATGTACAATGATAGAAAGGTAATACCTTCTACTCGAGCGCAAATAGTGTGAAAACCATGGCAATGTAAGGGGATGGGGAAATTAGTATACGATAAATGATCTCTAATGAACAGGGCACATCCAGCTCGTCCATCGGCCCGAGGGTCCAAAAGAGATACATAACCAGGTAACTTAAAGTTGGAATTGTTTTTTAACCATATCTCTGATATTGCTAATATAAAGGGATTATATTTATTAATTAAGAAGATAAGATCATGTTTTTTGTTGCTTACACTACGGCAATTCCATTGAAGAACTATTAGATCCATTATTGAAAGAGAGTTGAAGGAAGATGAAATAAACGGGGCGACGTGGGACAGCAATGAGGGATCAGCTAGAGGGCTAGAGGGAGAAAATACTTTTACGAGAGACGAAATCATTTTAATAAGCTCTCTTATTAGATCCTCGCTTGATTTTTGTTGAGGGTGTTGAGAAAAGACTGGAAAGGAATCAATGCTAGGGTCCCTCGTAATAGAATTGTGAGTTTGCTTGTCATAGCCTTTAGCTAGTGATGGCGGAGAGCGGGGGGATCGGTAAACGTTTTTTTTATAGGAGGTAGTTTCTTGGGGTTGGGTCGGGAGAGAAGTTGCTACTACATTTGCATAGCTTTTTTTGCTTATTTTTGAATGTAAACTAGATGCCTCCATGTAGGACAAATTATCATCAACCATAGTTTTCTTGATTGCTAATTGGCGGTTGTACTCCGGGCAACTTTTGCTGTTTGCAAAGTGTCCAGAGCCCAGCCCCTGAGGACAATTGCAGCAATTCACCTGATCTATAGTGCAGGTGTCCCCAGCATGGGAGCCACCGCATCTGAAACAACGGGGGAGAGACCGACACTTTTCCTTGGTGTGTCCGAATCGGCAGCACTTGAAGCATTGTATAGTTGGAAATATATATTGTTCCACGGCTAAGGAGTTGAGGCACATGAATACTCTTTTTGGCAAGATTTGTCCGTCAAAAGTTATCACGACCGTTTCAGAGGGCAACCAACTGAAACTGCCATCAGGGTTGTTCTTTTTAAAATTCAATCTTCTGACTTTAACAGGGTGTGCATCCCCACAATTGACTGGAACCTTTACATTTTCTAGGACCTCTTCAGGTGACCACTCTGAGGGGACTCCTCTCACGAGGCCCATGCGGGTCACATTAAAAGAAGGTATGAATGCCTCATATTTATGGTTTATTAACGTGACTGACTCAATAAACTGGTTTGCATCTACCCCAGAATGAAAACTAATTGTCACCCTATTTCGCCCTATCCTCTTAATGCTACCCTCTATTATGTTGGGAAATTCCCGTTTTCTTTTTTCAATGAAACATCCAAAAGACACTGGATGGAGAACCGTACCGGAATCCGGAGACGCCTCAATTTTTTTAACGTGAATAACAAAAGGTCCGCGGTCATTATTGTTATATCTTTCACGCCCGACTGGCGTGAAGGGTGAGGTAGGAGTCTGAGTTTGAGGAACAGATTCGCTCGGCGAATCCGTTATTAGATGCGCTGGAGGCGTGGGTAAAATTGCTGATGTAAAATGATTTATTGACAGTTGACCCGGCGGGAGTTGTGTATCTTCCACTTCCGGATCCTCTGAATGCCTCTGAGAGGGCGGGCCCGAACGGGAGCGAGATCGATTAGCCTTATCCGACGCATTACTTTTCTTCGGGCGACTTTTCCTTTTTGCTCCTTTACTCATTTCTATAGGTGTGACAAATTTCGCCTGGGAGTTTTCAAATTTTTCATGGTCTGAAAGTCTAATCTCCCTTAAAAAGGGGCGAAAATTGCCATCCCCAGGGTCATCTAAGCCAGCACCCTCAAACATGAGGATGCTGGCGTGGACTACCCACTAACACAGATAAACTACTTGGGAACTAAACACAAGGACAACACATAAATCCACTTACCGCTCCACCACCAGCTAATTAAAATATGGAGTAGCAACTATTTATACACTACTTTCACTAATTTTCATCAAAGAAATCTCTCTAATAACTATTTTATTCTTTAGAACTTTTTACTACAACCGTCCGCGATCGACACTCTACCGCCCAGATGACATTTAAAACCCGTCAAAAACAAAACACGAGCGTTAATAAGGAAGAAAAAATATACCTTATATACTTAAAAAAGTTCAAATTTTACCATGGCGGTCAAATATGCTATTTAAGAAGATTGTAATCCCGGTTTCCGGATATATAAATAGCAGCCCTCGTATCTATTTGCCATAAATGTGGATGTGATGTTACATAGTTTCTTATAGATCCATACACATTTAGACTGTAACAAGTCATGCAAATTATTCTAAAATACATTATATTATTCATTAATAACATCAATTTTAATATCTATTAAATTAATTTATGAAACTGTCTACTTAGCACTTAACATAAATATTAAAGTCAATTATTGAATTATACTAAATTATTAAAGTGATGAATTAACAATCTAAAAACTCATTTAGATGGAGTAACATTTTTCTACAAGAAATGCATGCAGCTTGTTTTTAAATTTATTGAGCGGCAGGTTTTTAGGATCATCAGGCAAACGGTTAAGTATTTTGATGCACATTGCGTGTCAACTTTTACTCTTCATAACTATATGCTTCATAGGGAGTACCAACCTATCTGGGTATCTAGCGTTAAAACGTGTTGTATCCCTTTTCGTGATTAACATCTCGGGGTGTAGTTTAACAAATACACACACTTCATAGATATAAATTGAGTGCACCATTAATAGCCGCAATTTGATGAAAGAACTTTTACATGAAGTTCTTCGAGATATGTTTGACATTGCTCTTATACATTTACATATGAAGAATTTCCCCAAATGAAAATATTAGACAGCAAAAGCATGATATGCTTTAAGAGCAGTTTCCAAATCAGTTATTCGTGTCAATCGCAATAAAACATACGCAAATCTATTTATTTTAGAGAAAAGTTTGTCCACATGTAGGGTATAGGTATAGGTATACGCGGGCTGATTTTCCGCAACTCGACGTCTTGATGCGCCTATTTTGCGTGATGGGTTGGTGGCACTACTCTTGCCAACCCAGCTCTACCTGAAAGCCTAGCAGACCCTTAACGTTGCCGACGGCTTCTGGGAGTGACCTCGGAATTCCGAGGTATTGTGCCCGGTACTTGGCCACCCCTGGGCATTCGAGAATGACGTGGGCGGCTGTCTCTTCTGCTTCCATGCAGGCCCTGCAAAGAGGACTGTTAGTGACACCTAGGGTAAATAAGTGTTTGTTCAATAAGGCTTGTCCAGTTATTGCTCCAGTTACGAATCGGAGCTGAGGCCTCTTTAGCTGTCTCAGCTTACGTGACTATCCCGGGGCAGATTGTCGGGATGGCTTCCCTGGTTTGCCTGCAGGTGCTTAAGTTGGACAAGTATTGCCGCTGTTTCATCTTCGTGTTTTCCCGCAGTGTGCTTCGCAGCCAGGCAAATGGTAGAGGTATAATGGGTTCGGGTCTCTCCACATCCATCTCCGAACCCCCTCTTGCCAATTGGTCTGCTGCGTCGTTCCCACGCGAGTTGCTGTGGCCTTTGATCCATTGCAGGGTAATACTGTTATTGGTACATACTTCTGATAGGGCTCGATGACACTCGTATATTAGTGCTGAGGTAACGGTGTAGATCTGCAGAGCTTGTAGAACAGATCGGCTGTCGGAGAGTATGCGGATGGGGTAGTCCGTCACCTTCCTTGAGATGATTGCATGTGCAGCCATTATAATGCCCATACATTCTGCCTGGAAGACTGTATTGTGAGCTCCTAATGGCGTCGAGATGCGTATGTTTAGGTCCTCTGAAAATGTTCCAGAGCCAGTGCCTGACCTTGTTTTGGACCCGTCTGTGAAGATTCTCAGCTCCCTAGGGTTGAGATCTTCCCCAGGATCCTCATACAGTTGTATTAGTATTTTTTGTCGAAGACGAATTGCTTGGGTATCCTATCGGTCGCTGCTTCGATCAGCGGTTCCTTACCTATGGCCTCGCTGAGGATTTCGGTATGTGGTACCCTGGCTGCTTTCCAGAGGTTCAGTTTTTTAAGACGTACCGCTGTGGCTGCCGCCTCCTTTTTAACGAAGAGATGCAGCGGCGGCAGGCCTAGTATTACTTCCACGGCTGTAGTGGGTGTGGTCCTCATGCAACCCGTGGCCGCCATACATGCCAGCCTCTGGAGTCGTTGTAGTTTGGCTTCAACGGTGGATAGTTTCGTTCGTGGCCACCATACTACCGCACCGTAGGTTACCATTGGGCGAATCACTGCCTGGTATAGCCATAGAGTGATCTTGGGATTCAACCCCCAAGTTTTACCTACCATTCTACGACATTGCCAGAAAGCGACTGTAGCTTTGTCAATTCTGTTGTTTAAGTGACTGCTCCAATTTAGTTTGCTGCCCAGTATTACCCCTAGATACTTGACCTCTGTAGATAGTTGGAGCTCTGTATTGAACAATTTGGGGAGTCGGTAGTTGCCCAGGTTGCGGTTGTTAGTGAACATTACCAGTTCAGTCTTCCTTGGATTGACTGTCAATTCGTTGTTATTGCACCAGAGTTCCACGATGGCCAGTGCAGAGCGAGTAACGTCACATACCGTACCTGTGTGATTGCCGCTCGTCAATATCCCTATGTCATCAGCATATCCTACTGTGTAGTAGTGATTGTTGTTTAGTGTCGCGATAAGGCCGTTCACCACCAAGTTCCACAGAAGTGGCGAGAGGACAGCCCCTTGAGGACAACCCTTTGCCACCAGTACCTGCTGTGCCTCGGCAGTTTCGAGTCTGATGACCCTCTTGCTCAACATGTTGTTTATCCATTCAACCATAACAGGACTTACACCGTGTCTTACCAGTGCTGCTGTTATGCTAGTGAATTTGGTTTTGTCAAATGCTCCATCGATATCTATAAAAGTGCCTAAACACATAGACTTGTTTTTGATCGCTTCCTCTATCTTCCAAACTACTGCGTGTAGTGCTGATTCTGTAGACTTGCCTTGGCTGTAGGCATGTTGGTATGGGTGTAAAGGTGCCCCTGGTAACACCTTGTCCCTCAAGTCCCTGTCACATAACCTTTCGAGGGTTTTTAGCTTAAAAGAGGTTAGGCTTATGGGTCTAAAAGATTTGGGGTATGAGTAGTCGCTTTTACCTGGTTTGGGAATGAAAATGACCTTGACTTCTCTCCATCGCTTCGGCACATACCTGTGTACTAAGCAGGTAGCCAGAAAGATCGTCAGTGTCTCGGTGAGTAGCTCACCACCCCATTGAAGCAGGGTCGGGAAGATACCGTCGACTCCTGGTGATTTGAATTAGTCAAAGCTGTTGATAGCCCACTGCACTTTTTGTGGGTTGATTACCTCATATGTTTGTTGCCACTCCTCCACTGACGGAGTGGTGTCCTCATCCGTCCAGCTGACTGGTGGCGATATTGTGCTGCCAGGGAAGTGCGTCTGTACCAACGTACGTTCCGCCTCTTCTGGGGAACTGGTGAGGGTGTTGTCTGGCTTACGTAGTGATCCTAAGGTTGCGGTCGGTTGGTTGGAGAGGACCTTCCTTACCCTGTTAGCCTGTGTGCAGGTCTCAATGTTGGTGCAAAAATTACGCCATGAGCTCGACTTTCTGTTCCTGAGACGTTTTTTGTACTTGGACTTGGTAGTGATGTGTGTGTGTGCGTCACACCGAATGGACGTGCCTCTTTGTTTGCGTGATGTTTAAATTGTAAACTTACAATAAAATTGACCGCGAACATCATGGAGGTATCGAACAAAGAAGTAGTAAAGAAGCTAACACTACTCACAGACAAAATTTGCGCTTTGACTTCGTGTATTGAAGTGCAAAACAAAAAAAACGAAAACCAGCAACAAATCATCGAACAGCTAAAGCGGGTAGTTGGAGAACTCTCACACAGAACATCGAAAGATACACCAGCAAAACCCGCAATGAGCGAGAAGAAGAACAATTCAACCGATACGGGTAAGAAGAGCATACCTCAACTCCGTCGATGTACGCAGCGGCTACAGCGACAGCGACTTCAGAACGAGCCCGACGAGCGACGGTGCGCAGTGCGAAACAGTCCGTGACTAGATCTCCGGAAGTGCCAGTGAGAAAGAAGAAGACGACTACAGTACTAGCCGCCCCGATATGGAGTACCATCTCTACGGGTATGACGTCGGACCCGAAGCCGAAGATGTGTTCGACGATCGACGTTCGGCCACGAAACTTACAAGCGAAAGCGGTGGCGAACCAGGAGAGTGTAGGTAACTACACTAATGACAGGGCAGCCGATCGAGAATGGAAAGTTGTTGGTCCCAACAAAAAGCGCAAGCAACAAAAAGTGTTATCGTTGGGGCAGGAACGAAGGACTTGGAACTCCAAACGGTCGAACGCCTTAAGTACATCCAGGCATGGCTATTCAGACCAGAAACGACAGCAGACCAAATTAGGCAGTTTTTGTGCAAAGTGGAACACTCAAATGAGTACGTTGTTGAAAAACGTAACATTCAAACTGACAAACACGCAGCATTTATTATCGGCATGCCCGAGAGTTTGTACGCGCGACTGACTTCGCCGACTGTGTGGCCACAAGGCGTGCGCTTCGCGAACTGGTTTCTCGTTCGGCCCCGCGAGCGGCGGGGAACCGAACGACCCGCTGCCACCGACGCCGCTGCCCTCGCCGCGAGTACCTCTCAGGAGAATGTGTGCGCGCGCCGCTGCCGCCCGCTACCGCTCACAACTTAACGTATGACGCACCATCACCACGTAAGATTGTTATTTGTCATCAAAACGTTCAATTACTAAATAATAAAACAGATAGATTGGACGTTTTGTTGAAGACTGATTTAAATTGTGATATATTAGCAATAACTGAACATTGGCTCACGGAACAAAATATTAAATGTCATTTAGATGGTTATTCACTGGTATTTTCTTTTTGTAGGAATCAATCCATTCACGGTGGATCGTGCATTTTTATTAAGAACGATATTAAAGCAGTTGAAATAATCAATATACAGCAACTGTCTACCGAATTATTTTGCGAAGTATCTGCTATAGAATTATTAGAATGTAACTTAGTTGTGGTGTGTATTTACAGGACAAATTTGAGTAGTGCTCATGACTATATGACCCACCTAGAAAGTGTGCTCGATAAGTTAAGTGAACTTGACAAAGACTGTATAACAGTTGGCGATATTAATATAGACTATCTAGATGATATCACGCTTCAACAAAAACTGGCAGAAACGTTGTCGGTTTTGAACTTCATATGTTTAGTAGATTTTCCTACCAGGATAACTAGCCACTCATCTACGTGTCTAGATCACGTGTATAGTAATTGTCAATCTGTGGTAACGACCGAGTATAGGTCCTGTGTCCGGTGACCACACACGTAGGCGATCATCTCGCGGTGCGTTGCGAGGTGCTGCTCCGGGGCCGCGCACCGCCTGCGCCGCCAACGCGCCTCGCTCGCAGTTTCACTCGCACTAACCGGCATTTTTTCGTTGAAGCAATGTACAGCATAGACTGGGAAGAAGTGTGGAGCCGTCGCGGCCGCAGCGTGGCGCAAATGGCCATGGTTATAATAAATATTATTTGTAATAAGCTTGACATTTGTTTCCCGCTGAAAAATATTAGTAATCCAAAAAATAGTACTTGGTTATCGGACTACATAGTTAATTGTAAATTATTCTTATTTGACATGATAAAACTGGGGTATATATTTCCGAACAATAATAATATAAAAAATATAATTGATAGTGCACATAAAAAATATAGTGAGCTTATTAGATTAAGTAAATACTGTGATTAATTTTACAGAGATTGTCGTTGACTCAGAAGGAACTAAGTTCAGATCGAAACAGGATGCAGCGAACGCGATGAATGATCGCTTTGGCCAAGCGCCGGAGGCGTGCGGAGCTCCGCGCTGAGCAGCGCCCGCGCGCCGTCCGACCGAAGCCTGCGCTTGCGACCCTTCACTGCTGCAGAGATCTTCTCCATAATCAGTACGATAATTCTTCACAAACCAACCAAAGATATCTCCGGTGTCTCCATGGAGATTCTGCATCTTGCCGCTGCTCCTCTGTCACCGGTGGTGGCGGGACTGTACAATCAGTGAATCTGTGAAGGGGTATATCCTTATCCTTTTAAAGTCAGTAAAGTCTCACCTCTGTTTAAAGGTAAGGGCAATAGAAAGGCATGATGGCTACAGACCCGTCTCTATTATACCAGCCGTGGCAAAGGTGCTAGAAAATGGTCTCAGTTCCCGCCAGTGGACACCCGTGAGCGGGGGCTGCAGGTTGCAGTGCTGTGCTGCGATTTATCGAAGGCCTTTGATGTTGCCGATCATGGTGTGCTTGCAATGAAACTGCGACACTATGGTATCGATAATAAAGCGCACGCACTTATAACCGACATTCTGTATGGCAGATCGCAGATAGTGGTGAGTGATGGAGGGAGAGTCAGATCGGTGCCGCTGTCCACTACCATGGGTGTTGCGCAGGGGTCGTCGGTATCTAATATACTATTCTCCCTGCTTCTCAACGACCTTCCTGAAGCAATATCAGCAGCAAATGTGTATATGTATGCCGATGACGTTGCCGCAGTAATTTGCGCCCCCGACATTGACAAGCTCGAGCAACGTCTCAATGATGTCTCTGCTTAAGTCTCATAATACTTCCGAGACAACGGATTGGTACTAAATTAAAAAAAAACCCTCTCCTTTTTTATCTGGTGGGCAGGGCTCCAAGGAGTCTTACGGTCCTTGTAGACGGCGCCAACATAGAGCAGCTCCAGAGTATCACATTTCTGGGGATTGAGCTGGATCGGGGTCTACAATGGGGATACCACATCAATAAATTGTTCAATAAGATGGGGAGCGCTTGCTTCGCATTGCGACGTCTTGCCAGGGTTTTGCCCAGAAGTGTGGTGCGGTCGTGTTATTTCGCCACCGTGCACTCGCTCATCCAGTACGGTGCGGAGCTGTGGGGGCGCGCAGCCGACTGGGAGCGTGTCTTCCGCATGCAGGAGAGTGCTGTCCGAGCTATCGTACAGGCGAACCAAAGTACTTCAGCGAGGCCGTTCTTCAAGTCTCTGCGAATACTCACTTTGCCAGCTGCAGTGATACTCCAAGTGGCCATATATGTGCGGTGTCACCTCGACGAGTACGTGAGAGAGGCAGACATTCACGGGCGCAATTTTCGGAATGCCCATAGACTTGTGGGAGTTAGGCACAGACTAGTGAAGTCGGGGAAACTCGTCCATGTGATGGGGCCGACGGTCTACAACCGGCTGCCAGCACACGTCACGGATGCGCCGTCACTCGCCAGCTTCAAAACACGTTGGCTTATCGAGCACACTTTTTATAGCTTCACTGAATTTACCGAGCACCAAATAGGTACTTAAATTTATATTAGGTATTAATTTTTAATATTAATAATTTAAATACAAAATATTATGATGACATTGTTGACTTATTATTTTAAGCCACATCTTTCTATTATGTGGCTATGTTTAAAATTGACATGTAATATGAATTATTATCAATAAATGAATACGAGGGCTGCTATTTATATATCCGGAAACCGGGATTACAATCTTCTTAAATAGCATATTTGACCGCCATGGTAAAATTTGAACTTTTTTAAGTATATAAGGTATATTTTTTCTTCCTTATTAACGCTCGTGTTTTGTTTTTGACGGGTTTTAAATGTCATCTCGCAGCAAGAATGGAACTCACTCGTGAAAATATTCGTGCTATGATTTATTATGATTTTCGGCGTGGTTTAACGCAACAACAGTGCATAGATCAACTAACTTCAACTTTTGGTGATGAAGCCCCATCTAAAACTACTGTGTATCACTGGTTTAGTGAGTTCAATCGTGGACGTAGTATGCTTACGGACGAAGTTAAGGCAGGTCGCCCGAAATCGGTCGTTGTACAACAAAATATCGAGGCTGTGCGAAAACTTATAATGGACGACCGACATGTTACGTACCGCGAGATAGAGGCGACTCTGGGTATTTCTATGACCAGCATTAATAGCATATTACATAATTATTTGGCTGTAAAAAAAATTTGTTCGCGTTGGATACCCCACAACTTAACAAATGAGCAAAAACATGCTCGCGTCGAATGGTGCAATAAAATGTTAAAAAAATATAACCGTGGTGACTCAAAAGCCGTTTATAACATCTATACAGGTGACGAATCCTGGATCTATGCATACGATCCCGAAACGAAGCAACAATCAACGGTATGGGTGTTTCAAAATGAGCCGAACCCTACGAAAGTTACTCGTGCAAAAAGTACATTGAAACAAATGGTGGCCTGCTTCTTCGGTATTAATGGCCATGTAGCTACAGTGCCACTAGAAAACCGTAGAACGGTTAATTCAGAGTGGTACACGACCATTTGCTTACCGGAAGTATTTGAACAAATTCGTAAAACTAACCAGCGACGAAGAATCATTCTTCATCATGACAATGCCAGCTGTCATACGTCACGCGAAACAACTCTATTTTTGGAGGGTCAAAATGTGGAATTAACGGGTCATCCGCCGTACAGCCCTGACTTGGCACCCAACGATTTTTATTTATTTCCAAATATAAAGAATAAATTACGCGGTCAACGATTTTCGACCGCTGAAGATGCTGTCGACGCATTCAAACAACACGTTATGGAGGTACCTCAGGCGGAGTGGCAGAAGTGCTTTAAAAATTGGTTCACGCGAATGCAAAAGTGCATAGATCATCAAGGGGAATACTTTGAAAAACAATAAAACTATTTTCAGCCGTGTACGTTTGTTTGTTTTTTTGTTTCCGGATATATAAGTAGCAACCCTCGTATGAATATGTAGTCATATAACTGTCCCAGTCCTGGTCTGCACCCGTGTTCATGGCTCTGTTGAGTTATTTCCTAATCTTTTTCCTGAGTCCCTCCATCTCAGGTCCCCACCAGCTAGCTTTGTTTCCGCAGCTACCTGAGGGGGTTGATAGAGGACATGCGTAGTGTTAGCTATCCATGATAGTGTCTGTCAGGATGCCTACCTGTTTTTCAATCTCTTCAGTACTCTCTATTTTATTCGGAACTTCCGCTTGCGACAGAGCTGGACCGAGTTGTTTTACATACTCGGTGCGATTTGTCCTGCGTGGGTTCCGTCTAGGGATGGCCTAGAGTGTTGTTACCTGTATATCGTATCGAATCCATGTGTGGTCTGAACAGGATAATTCCTTGGAAACCTGCCAGTTCGAGATGTGTTTCGACGCTCCTTCAGTTGCCAGTGTCAAGTCAATGATTGTCCTACTTCGTCTACTGATGAATGTTGGTTCTGATCCTTTGTTGAGTATGTTAAGATCAGTTGTGAATAGGTACTCGACAAGTTTCTTACCTCTGTCGTTGCCTGTCTTCATGCCCCATAGGGGGTGGTGTGCGTTCGAGTCGGTGGCTACGATGAGTTCGAGCTCCTCGTCTTCGCAGTATTTGACCAGCCTTGTTAGGTCGTGTGGTGGAGGGTCATCCGCCTCTGGCATGTATGTCGATGCTATGACCACCTCCTCACAGGCTAGTATCTTGCGCTCCGTGCGTCTTTATAGCACACAGGTCTCTGGAACAGAAGCTTGTTAAGGGTTGCGCCTGTATGTTTATGGTGATGTATATGCAGGCCCGTGGGTTGTCCGGTCTCGTGTATACTGTGAGCTTACCTCCTATGTTGCGGAGCCCGCAGACAGTGCCCTTCCTGACCCACGGCTCCTGGATCAGTACTACAGCGGTGTCGTTGACCTCCAACCATTTCCGGACCTGAGCCGTCGCGGTTTCACTGTGGTGGAGGTTGGCTTGGAGGATATTACAATTGAGAGAACGGGATCCCGCCGTCGGAGTCGTCCTCCTCCGCCAGCATTCCCCTCTCATTCTCCTCACGATGGCCAAGTTGCCTAACCCCTCCGTGCATTCCTCCCCGCTTTCCGAGCGGTCTCGAAGAAGTTCTTCCTCGTCCTTCTCGGAGGCGAGATCGGTATGGGACCCGGGAATCACCGCGACCACGTCAGCGGGTGCCTCGGGTACCGCGGCAGTGTCCATTGGTTCGTAGTGTGTCTTATCCTTGTCGTCTTGAGGGACGGTGTTGCCAGAGGGTGGTTCTTCCACGTACCTGCCCCGTGGTCCCTGGAACTTCACGTAGACCGAGCCCAGCAGAAAGCCAAGCTGGCGTTCGTGCTCCATGATGGACTGCACCACCGTCTCCGGTATACTGACAACGGCAAACGTGTCCGTCTCCCGCTTGTCTGCTCTATGAAGTAGCCAACGGTCTATCTCTGCCTACTTGTTCTGGTAGATAAGATTAGATTAGATATATTTATTTCTCTTTGAAAATTACACAATATCTTACATGTCCTAAAAAAATGAATTCACAAAAAGATCGTCATATAGAAGAATGAGTCATATAGAATTATAAATATTATAGTAAAATAAACAAAAACACAAAATAAAAACAAGGGAAAATAATATCTCATAGTCGAAAAATAGCGAAGAGTCCGCGCTACTGCACGAAAATCTTCCCAGATCCCGGGGAACAGAATACAGCAGCGTACTGTGCGTGGAACTTCGCTCTGGCGCTGCACGACAACCTTCTCTCCCGTAGAGAGAGTGATGGCTGCCACACTGCGCTTGAGCCACGTCAGGGTGTCCTGGTCCTCGCAACACAGCTTTAGGACGCCGTCCGCTGTGATCGGCTTCCCTCGGAACAGTGGGCCTGAAGACTGGCTGCTAGTGGGCTTGCAGGCCTCCTGCATGAGCAGAGTCTGCAGCTGCTGCTGAACCTCCTCGGATTGCTGCGGGCTAAGGTGTCCTGAGGTCACTGTGGTTACAGCAACCAAGAGGTCTGCCTTAAGAGCCTCCGCGTACGCCTTCCTAGGGGTATCGGCCGTTGACCCGGTTCTCTGCCTTTTGGGCTCGCCCCGAGGGGATATGGTCTCATCGAGACGTGCCCTCTTGGCTGAGGCCCGAATCTCCGGCTTACTGCCCCCTTCGGTCCTGTTGTGTCCCTTACCTTTCCCTATTGGAGCACGGCCGGCTACTGGGGCCCCAGCGGCCATCTGCACCGCACCCTTCTTGGGAGCACCTGGCTGTTGCTGAGGCACCGGAGGTGTTATGTTGTCCTGCGCAGCTCGTCTCTGCCTGGACTTCTGTCGCTGTTTTTTGTTTTTCTTTTTTGTTTTTTGTTTAGCGGAATCTCCTTCGGGTCCGGGTTCCACCCGCTTGGCGGGTTTCCCCTTTCCCCTCTTGGAGCCCGTGTTCAGCGTCCAGCCAGCGTCGAGCTGCGCAGAGGTTGTGTCAGTGTGTGGTTCCGCTGGTGTCTGCTCCGGAGCAGCAGATTTCTCCACTGCCGAAACGACATCCTTGGAGTCGCTCCGTGCGTGTTCTGTGGGCTGGGTACGGCATTGCGCCTGCGCCGGGCCTGTCGGTTTCGTCAACGCGTTGGGTTTCAGGACTGCCGGTTTCCCCGCAGCCCTTCTCCCCTTCACGGACTGTGTTTTACGTGAGGGCACTGTGTAAACAGCACCGCCACGCTGAGTGTATGTAGTGTTGCCTGTCCGGTCCGCTTTCGCGTCCCTGAAGGCACGTGAGGTGGAGGGCGGCACTGTAATAACAGTACTACTCTCCCTGTGTGGGTTTTGTTGTGTCGAGGCGCCGGGTACGGCGTGAGCGGCACCATCACCTCATTGTGTTGGAGTGACTTCGGGTTTCCCCCCAGGGTTTCCCCTCCTCCATAATACTCTGTAAGTGTCTTCGTCTCTCGAGCTTCCCACCCGCCATGGAGCCCGCACCTTTGGGGATGTCCCATAGGACATCAGGACTACTCAAGAGATATAGACACGATGGGTAGGGTCTCATGCGCGACATCAGGCGCTGCAGACAGTGTGGCTGGGGAAACCGATCCAAGCTCCCCCAGTGGTTCCACATGCCCTTGCCCCGTGTCAGCATGGCCGAGCCCCGGTGTCCTCCCGGAGGACCCCACCGCGTCTAGCCTGCGAACCGCACCCACCTCGACCGAGTGGAACGCGTGTTCATTACCCTGCAGAGGCTAGCTACAGGGCTGCCGTTTAGCCAGAAATCCAGACCAAAGAGGGCGTGTTGTCTCGCAATAGTAACTAACCCCGACTATGCTCGACTCAACCCCCCAGGACTCCTTCATCCCCGCTTACGGCGCTCAACTGCGCAGGACACATGCAGGTAGGCGGATGTAGTCTACCGAAGTCGCCTACAGCCCTCGGTAGAGCCAAGAGATCATCGCCAACATAGCTAGCAAAGAGTTAGCGAGGCCAAAACTTTGCTAACCATGTCGCCCAGGGTGCTCCGTGGTAGCCGGTTTTACCCCCTTCGGGTTTTGAGGTACTCGTGGGTTATCCCCAGCTACCCACGCTAGGAGGCGATCTCGCTTACACCCCTTGTCCACGTGTGTATGTACTTGGAAGATACATTGTCCACATGTATCTTCCAAGTCCATAGAGCGATCATCAAGAACAAAACCTAAAAACGAGGAAGTATCACATTCTGCTAGAGTTTGTCCATTATGAGCAATATACAGTTCCTCTTTCTTTCCCCTTTTATTAATAAATTGGATGTACTTTGTTTTTTCAACATTAACTTGTAAATTATTATCATTTAACCATTTAATTATGTTAGAAATAGCATTATTAATAATATTTTCAGAATTTTGATTATTAATGTCCGAAATAAGAATTGAAATATCGTCTGCAAATAATGTACCGCTGTGATTCGTATTTAAAGGCACATCATTAATATATAACAATAATAATGAAGGGCCAAGGGTAGTCCCTTGCGGTACTCCAACTCTATTATATAACATTTTTTATTTATAATTCTGCTGTATTTTTTCAGTGACTGAACCTATTACTTCTACTATTCGGCGCCGATCGTTTAGTTAGTTCTCAAGCCACAAGTTCACCAGTCCTCTCATTCCATAGTGGGTTTCACATTTATTAAGTAATAATCTGTGTGAGACATGGTCAAACGACTTGCTCATATCGAAGAAGATGGCAACAGTTTTATGCCCTTTATCTACATTATCGATTATTTTGTTAATTAGATTGAAAGTTGCTAGTGTAGTGGATTTACCTTTCTGAAAGCCATTCTGGTGGTCACTTATTATCCCACATTGATTAATAAAAGACATAAACCTTGTGTACATAGCTTTCTCCAATACTTTAGCGAATGAGAGTAATAGGTCTAAAGTTTCCGGGAAAGTTTTTGTCGCCTGCTTTAAAAATAGGCCTTACTATTGTTACTTTTAACTTGTCACGAAACACTCCCTGCTGAAAGGTCAAGTTTATTAAGTGCGAAAGGACAGGTGCAATGATATGCCTTGTTGACTTAAGTATATGTGTGGGAATATCGTCGTAGCGGACCGAACGGGTTTTACTGAGGGTTTTTATTATATTAATAATTTCTATTGGGTCAATAGGCAAAATAAAAATGTTTAAATAATTGGTTTTAAGGGAATGGCTATATTGATTTACGTTATTATTTAAATTAATATTATTATGAGTGGTATTGATGAAGAACTCATTAAATATATTAGCAATATCTCTTGGTTTATCTATAATTTGATTATTAGATTAATTTTATCAATCAGGTTATTTTTGTTATTATATATGCCCATATCTTTATGTATGACATCCCAACTAGTTTTCGAGATATTTTTAGCATTATTTAACCTTTCCTTATTGTTCAGTTTTCTAGATGTCAGCATATATTTCCTTCATAAGTTATTGTAAGTACCTATTATAATTTAGTTTACTCTCAGTTGTTTTGTCTTTGTAATACATATATCTTAAATGTCGTTTAGTCTCTAAGGCGTTTCTCAAACCCTTAGTTATCCGTTTATTACATTTTCGTGTTTTTTTTACTCTAACTTTGTTCATAGGAATTCCTATTACTTACTATGTTACTGCTAATAAGCCTCATAACTATTTTATTTTTTTGCTGATTAAATAATCGGTTTTTATATACGTTTGATATATGTATTAGTATGTCTGCCTATGGCATCATAGCGTTTCATCGTATTTTGATTTACTAGTTTGTGTTTGAAAGGTGACTTCATTGAGAGTGATTTTTAGTAGTTCTGTAGCATTGGCCCAGTACAGTATAAATAATATATCAATGGCCTAGTAAATCTATTTATAAACTTAATGTATATTATTAATCGTAATGTATTATTAAACACTATATGTAATCTAGGAATACGCAAATAAATAAATAAATTTGACGGGACATTTTTACACAAATCTAAATAGTTCCATGGTAAGCTCAATAAGGCTCGTGTTTTGGGTAGGACGACGATATATTTAATAGATATATTACTTATATGCATAGAAAACATCCAAGACTCAGGAACAAATACCTATATGTATAGTAAAGTAGTAATAATTGAAATATCATACTAAATTTGTGGCAGTAGAGTAGACACGTGTTTGGATCGCGTGGAGTTGCAGTAAGTGACGGTCCCGACACGCGTAGCCGCGCGGCTGGGTGATTATTGATTTTCCCCACCCCTGTTTTCCATTCAAGGAAATAGCATTCTATGCACCGCCGTTTAGGTGATTCTACTACTAACGACGAAGGCAATGTTAATGTGTCTCCAAAACTGTAATTATAATAAGAGATAGTAAAGTGTGCCGGTAGCTAAAATTAGTTTTGAACGTGGTGTGATTGATATTGAGTTTGACGTGCTACTAAAAAACAACTTTTCTTTTATTACGCTGATGTGCACTTGTGGTAAAGTTGCATTTTCGCACTGACCTACTTAATGCATTTGTAATGTCTGTTTAGTGTTATGCAGTTGGTTATTAGTGGAAAAGTTTGACACGAAGTCAGAAATTTGACCTGTAATTTTTTGTTATTAACACAGCATTTAATGTCGCTTAATGTTTGTGTATTGTAGTAGTGAGTGATCGTTTATTAAATTAATCGCTGGTATTAATAGTTTTTATAGTAATTAATGCGACCATATAATATTTATATTAATGAGATTAAAGTATACACTAAAATAAGTTTACATTTTATTGAAAATCGGATTTAGTTAATTGCAGTGGCTAGTATAATAGCAAGGAATGTTTACTCGGCAGGTATTGTAGTAGTGAGTGATCGTTTATTAAATTAATCGCTGGTATTAATAGTTTTTATAGTAATTAATGCGACCATATAATATTTATATTAATGAGATTAAAGTATACACTAAAATAAGTTTACATTTTATTGAAAATCGGATTTAGTTAATTGCAGTGGCTAGTATAATAGCAAGGAATGTTTACTCGGCAGGGGCCGCACAGTAACAATGGGTTCGGGGCGGGCGGCGAGGAGGACCTGGTAGAGATCGCGGCGGGGCTGCAGCTCGCGGACGCCACGCCCACCAACCACGGCACCTTCCAGCTCTACGAGCACTCCACCTCCGCCAGGAACGGCAGCAGTAACGCTGACAACAGCCCCAACTGTAAATATACCTTTTTAAACTTAAACTATTCAATGTTGAAACGAACATACCAGGAGGAAAACTATGAGTGCTCATTTTACCAGGCTAGGTGATAGTAAATTATTTAATATCAACCCTTAGAAATGTTTGGTTGTAGGTACCCAATTGTCAACTTTTCATTATTTACCCGGCTTTGTTTTCGATGACATGAAATAGAGAGAGATAATACATTAAATATAACAACACTTAAATTGTCGAACATATCTCGATTTCATATAAATAAAAACCAATTATAAAAAATCCTCATTCTAAAAGACCTTCACAGACAAGTAGAGTGTAGGTCACAGCGTGGGAGTCAGATAGAAGCACTAAGTATTAGTAAGGCGGATTTAGTATAGAGATCGTACTGCTGTTCTTCTTGTGCGCTGTGACTGTGTCATATCCACGTTTCGACGTTCCATGGTCACGGGTTGACAGTCAACCCGTGACCATGATGTTCCGAAACGTCGGGAACTCAAATGAGATATACGCGATATAATCCGTTAAATTGTTTTATTTAAATCTTTAATACTAGAACTAATAAATATATATATATATATATATATATACAGGGTGTCCCAAGAAGTAGTGATATACTGAAGCTGGGACGTAGAGGACCTAGAGGGCTATCTAAATCACCCCCATGTATGTTCCGCGATTTTTCGTATTTTCGGAGTTATGACTTTTTTTTTAATTCTTCACCTATCGCCGAGTACGATGAGATTTTTATTTATGGTGACGTGAATTATTGCGGTGGATGCTTGATTTTTTTTGTGTGCTAAACTGATAGATAGGTTAATTCAGTATGGTAACATTTACTATCGTTAGATCTTTGAATGGAATAAAAAAAAAATTAAATGCCAAGAATGATAAAATTACCCAATATGTTCACAACTTCAAGGGGCTTTAAAAAGATAAAATCACATTAAAAAAAATACCGTTTGGCTTTTAAAAACTTGCTCTATCTATCAGGTAGCTATCCTGAAAATTTCATTTTATTATTCATAAAACTTCAATCAAAAAATTGAAATTGAGATAGCCCTCTAGGTCCTCTACGTCCCAGCTTCAGTATATCACTACTTCTTGGGACACCCTGTATATATATATTTGGGTTCCTTGATAGTGAATTTACAAAATGAGTGTCGGTTTTAATATCACTTGGAAATCTGAAATGTTGTCAATTTTGATGTAGGATTTCATATCATAAATAAAAGGCTTGGTATTTTACAACTACTTTAAAACGCACGACCGAAACTAAAAAAATGACAAATAATTAAAGGTAATGTTTTCTGTTGTAGCTTGCATTGCTCAATATTTTGGTGATTCGACTGGTAAGCATTGTTTTTTTAATAAGATTTAGTGCCTACACGCCTCATTAATACATCCTTTACATTCGTCACAATGACATAAGCCACTCCCTAACCTGCGATGAGAGAGGTCCCATAGTTTACAATAAAATATTAAATTTGAGCATAACAAATCGCCACATTTTAAATAAGCACTATCATCGATATCGATGTTATGGGTGGGATAACTTTGATAAGATACCTTAGTGAAGCAGCAGTAGTGCATTATTGATATAGTGTTGATCGGTTCGTATTACCTACGCGTTGCTTATTCCGCTGTGCACTAGTCCAAATGAAATCTCGATCTCGACATTCCCCAGCCGAGAACACCGAGGCGCTGGTTCCCGAAAGGGATCAAGAAAGTAGGTAATGTTCAATTCGTGACGTATCAACCTATAATAACTACTCATTTTGCCATAGCCATATAAATGAAGATAACAAAAAGGTCGCACATGTCTAGTATTTCGTGGTTCATCTGAATCGCAATTAGAAATACGAGTAATGCATTTTAATTAGAATTAGTCATCTAATCTTATTTATGAACCTTCAACATATTCTTTCTCGCCTCCCTGCCCCGCGGATTTCGTTACGTATCCCTATAGCTATTGGAGCAAAGTAAAACACAGGTCATTTAAGTTTCTGCATTATATTAATGTCGATGTTATTTAGTTGTGACGTACGTTCAGCGAACGAAAAATACATAGAAAACAAACGGTCGTCTAGTGTGAACATTGCGGGGTATTGCATGAAGTCAAATATGTTATGTCTCAACATACTTAAAAAAAAAAACAATTGCAGTACTGTGAGGTAAAATAGCATGTCAGTCAGTTTGGCAACACAGCAAAAGATGAATCACTGTTCACCTTTAAGTAAAGCCGTATACATTCGAGAGTAAATTGAAAAAAAAAAACACGATCTATACACTTTTGCCACCTTGCTTCTAACTTCATTATACCTTGTAAAAAAAATTATTCAAGGTGATCAAAATATAGTTAATAGGGTTTTTTTAGGTTTGGAAAAAGTTGATAAGGGGCCATCCAGATATTACATCACAGCGATATGGCGAGGGAGGGGGTCACGCCAGACGTGACATGCTGTGTTAAAGAGATAGGAAAAAGCGTGACAAGGGAAGGGGGGGGCAAAATTGTAAATTTTGAGTGATGTTTTGTGGACGGCCCCTAATCAGAAGGCGCCAAGACCGGCGAATAGGGCCAATAGGGTGGATGCGGCAACAATTCAAACCCACAGTTATGTATTTGTGCGTTAGATTTCGTTGCAGTTAGATTTTAGATATCATACAAGGTCTTTTTGTTTTAAATTTTTCGTGCAGTCGTGGTAAGAGGGTGCAATAGTAATCAGCATTTATGGTTTGACCCTTTTAGAGATATCTAATCTACCATGATGATCCCTTTGCAATCCCAAAAAACTGAAGCCATCTTGGCTGATAAAACGGCCTTAGCTCTTTTAGGACCCCCATTGTCTGGATTGCACTTTTGACTCCGGTGTTTTGTGGTGGACCCAAGTCTCGTCTATATTTATGAAACAACCACGAAAATTCTTTTGTATCGCATTGAAACAGATCCAAAAAATCCTGTGCCACTGTATGGCGGGTGCGTTTATTTTCAGCTGAAAGCAGTCTTGGTACCTACCTAGCAGAAACCCTAGGAAATCCAAGATCCTCGGTGATTATGTTTTGTACTTGCTCATAGGAAATGCCAATAGTCTCCGCTATCTCTGCAACTTTGAACCGCCTGTTATTCATAATCATATCTAGTATTTTATTGACATTTTCGTCTGTAGAAGCCGTTATTGGTCTACCACAACTAGGTCCGTCTTCAACTGCTTCTCTGCCGCGTTTAAAATTTGCTTCCCATCGTTTTACAGTGGCATATAATAGAGCTGATTCTCCTGAAGTCCGGCACATGCCTTCAAAATTAGCTTTCGCGTTGATGACAGAACGGCGTTCAATTTTATCTAGTAATCGCGAACCTCTTAGTAATTCAATCATAAAATATGCAATTGTGACAGAAGAATAACAAAAGATAGTGCATTAATTAAAAAAATATGTAAGTCTTACGTGCCGATATCTTTTCTTTTTATTTCATTATCAACCTAAGGCACAACGCTTTTCAATTAACCCTCGTATTTATTTTAATGTCCTTAGTCAGAACAGGGGCCTGTTCGGTTGTTAACAACTGTAAAATGTTATTTCGGTAACATTTCTATGTATACTTATATTAATTAAATCATAAACATGAACCAACAGTCCATAGTAAGAAGTAAATAACTTATAGTTCAGTTACTCGATAACAGATGGCACTAGTAGTAGTAGTTTCTGATGTTGTTACTTTAGTTCACGACCAAAATAATGTTTAATATATTATTCTAAAAAATATTGTATTTGCATATTAACTGTTAAACCTCTATCCGAATTAAAGTCACAACATAAACAACAATTATATAGTTTCACAAATGCGCCGTTAGATGCCGCTGTACCAAGCGCTTGTGCTTCTGAATCGCGCGAACGAGATTTTTTACTTTATGTTCGGAGAATTATTGTGTTTTTGTAGCTAGCATTAGTGGTGTATGATCTATAGTTGTCAGCATACGCCCAGTGCGCTTGATTTTTGGGAATCTTTTGTACATGGTCCTTCGAACCGGACACGGTTCCTGTGTTATACGACAGGTCCACAGGCACACCGACTCAGTAGCGGTTTGCTGCTGATGGTGTAGGGCGGGCGGCGAAGTCATTACTGAGGACTACATGATCGTGAAGCAGAGTGACGTAAGCAAGTGTTGGGAAAATAGTGACCTGCAAATTTGTGAGCACATTTATATCATTTCATTAGTGCAAAAGTGATCATTAAACTTAAAGTAACTTTAAAATTTTGGACTATGAAAACTGAGTGGTTGTGCAAAATTTGAAGTGTTAGTCAGGACTCATAATTTCTCTAAAAGTGGAACGACGGGGAACCTATGCACGATTTTGCCTAAGTACCAATTGCCTCAGACAATTCCAGACACTTATATAGAATATTTTGCATCAAAGCTGGACTTGTAATTAATTCAACTTTATTCTGTAACTCAACTCTAAAGATGGAGGCCCTGATAAAAGTGCAGTACGATTTGTTTCAAATTATGCGGAGAGCTCAAACTAATCTGAGGAAAACTCCTAAAGACTCCTCCCTCCCACTTGATGAATCATGGACTCAATTCCGTTTAACGCACACTTAGATGGTACAGGATTCGGATGGAAAGGCAATGGCGTCCAGTAATTATGGCCACAAAAACGTTTACGGAGCAGTGGAAGAGTTATATTTCTTGTATAAGACAGAATTAAAGAAAGTGCTAAGCAAATTAAGGTCATCAAGTTCCACTAGTCAGAATACTCCAAATCCAATACATAATAAACACAATTCAAGTGGACAAATCAGACTACCAAACATATCTATACCTACGTTTTCTGGAACATACACTCAATGGATCAGTTTTAGACATTTATGTACGAGGGACATAACAATAAATCGTTGGATAAAGTACAAAAATTGCACTATTTAAAGAGACATCTCACGGGAGAGGCGGAACAACTTCTACGACACATCCCGATTACCGCAGATAATTATGATACCTGCTGGCAATTGTTAACAAAGTTTCAACCAAAAGAAATATTTATCAAGTTGCATATTGAAGAGATTATTGAGTCTAAGAAATATCAAGGCCGAGTCAGCAAGCGCATTAAAAGAATTGTTGGATACTAGATACTACCAATGATTGTCTATACTCTTTACGGAACATAGGAGTAGATATAATCAACTGGGACATTTTAGTGATACACATTCTTTGCCTTAAATTGGACAATGAAACGTGGAAACAGTGGGAATTCAAGGTGAGTGAGACCGCTGGTGATTTTTCCACTTATAAGCAATTTCAAGAGTTTTTGGAAACCAGGTTTAGAGCGTTGGAAAATATAGATCCTAAATTCATAAAAAAGTAATGTTTAAAGGAATACTACTACAATCCCAAAGGTTCATCACGTGACAGCGCCATCTGCGCCATTGTGTAGTTTTTGTTCGGAAGCGTATAAGCGTAAATAATATTTTGTAAAGCTTTCGCTAAGTTGGACATTGATTCACGTCGTAGCTTCGTCCACTCAAACAATTTATGTTTTAACTGCTTGAATATAGGTCACTCTGTCTTCTCAATTCTCATGCCGTCAGACCACTAGGTGCCGAATATGTAAGAAAAAGCATTACTCGTAATGGAAACTCTGAAACCAGAGCAAATAAACGGTTCTTATATCTAGAGAAAAAGCTGGAAAAGGACTTAAACTTAAAAGAAAGATATACAGAAGTAATTCAAGAATACGTTCAGATGGAACACATGGTAGAAGTAACCGATCCCAATGAAAACCGCAACCAAGCATGTTACTTACGCAGTCATCACGGAGGATAAAAGCACTTCTAAGGTACGAGTTATATTCGACGCGTCATGCAAAAATATTCATGGTGTGTCCTTGAATGATGCCCTTAAGTAGACCTACACTACAACCCGATCTGCGTCACCTTATAATGGAGTGGCGTCAGTATCCAGTATGCCTAGTAGCCGATATCGTGAAAATGTATCGGCAAGTGCTAGTTCATGAGCAAGATACAGATCACCAAAGGATACTGTGGCGGGAAAATCAGAATGAACCTCTGAAACACTATAAATTATTAAGGGTTACATTTGGAACTGCATCCTACCTTGCTGTGCGCACCTTGCATCAAGTTGCGTATGATGAAGGTCAAGATCTCACAAGAGCTGCTGAAGGAGTTCTAAAGCACTTTTACATGCGATCTATTAACGGGTTGTAATGTAATACGGTTGAAAATGGAGAGCAAATCAATAAAGAAATAAAAGAGCTGTTGGCAAGAGGCGATTTGAACTGCAAAAGTGGTGTAGCAACCGAGAACATTTAAAGGGTATAATGACAAATGGAATATCGGAAGTGGAAGAAACCGTAAATCTGAGGATAGACACAGTAATGAGAATTTTAGGTCTGACTTGGAACCGAAGCAGTGACGAATTTGAATATTCTGTGCCAGAGTTGTATTTTCTAGTCACAAAGTACTACTTACTAAGTAATGTCGGACATATCTAGGTTTTTCGATCCTCTGGGATGGTTGGCGCCTGTCATTATATTTGTAATTTATTTGTATTTTTACGGTTCCCTAGCCAAAATGGCAAAAACGGAACCCTTATAGTTTCGTCAAATCCGTCCGCCCGTCCATCGGTATGCCACACATTGGTTCAAGGGCGGAATAAAGTCCGAAAATTACAAATCAACTAAAGTTATTTATTTGACTTAAATCTAACAGTAGAATACTTTTACAACCCTATACTGAAAGAATTTTAATTTTGGTGTATTATTTATTTGTAAATAAATAATACAAAACACATGATGCTGAACACTAACAAATTTTCCGTCAAAAAAGTTGTTTCTTTCTGGTAATATATTTCTAAAACCGGCGCTAAAGTATACAAAATGCTATTTTTATTTGATAAACCATATAATAAGGTATTTTTATGTTTTATAATATCAGTAATTTCGGCTATAGGTTTGGGTATGGCTTGGATTAAAACAACATGGTCGTTATTTTGGCAATTTTTAATATTCAATTGGGTATTACTTTCCAGCCTCACCTAGCCTTTCACCAAAAAATAGCACAAATGATACCTTAATTATCCAAAATAATGACCTAATTGATTCCAGCTGCCGGTGCCTGCAATCTTTTGAATAATGACCATTTAACTAAACAGCGTATTTGGAGGTAGGAAAAATAATGACATAGATAAACACATTTATGAGGGTAGTTAATTAACAAATGGCTTGATTTGGATATAAAATTATTGTCTTTTCCTTCATTTACTATTATCAACTCGAGGAAGTTATACTGTTATTATTTATAGTCATGGCAAGTTTCAGCATTTCGTATGCAGATTTAGTCGAAATTGCTATTTCAAGTGACCGGGAAGTGCATAAGTGTATTGAAAACCTGAAAATTAAAAATCCAAATCTTTCAGAAGCAATACTAGACCAAATCTGTATTGAGTTGACTAAACACTTTTTACCTACTTTCACGAAAAAGTGGAAAGCTGCATCAAGGACGCGAAAATATTTTTTTGAAAAAAACAAGGATTGGCTGAGTGGTATGTTTTCAATACATACGGTGCCTTCAGTTTCGAATGCTGATGCTGCCGTAGACGCCGAACCAGGACCTTCAAAACGACTTCGAAATGGTCGTCCAGAAAAACCTTTTGAAGAGTGTTGTAGCCGTACAAAACGAAAAAAAGTGAGAAGTTTATGTGAGAACTATCCCGAAGAGGCGATTTTGTCTGCTGCCGATAAAATTCGAGAAAACCCCGTAAAATATCCTGCCTTCAGTCCAGAAAAGGCTTTGGCTTTGATGTTAGATGCGGCTCTAACAAAACATCAGTATGAAGTGCTTAGAAACGCGACGAAAGAAATAGGTTGCGACATTTTTCCTAACTATCATAGAGTCCTTGACTCAAAAAAACAGTGCTGCCCTAAATTTGAACATATAGATGTAACCGAATATTATGCCTGTGTTAGCTTGCAACCATTACTGGACCACACTGTAACCAGGATTTTACAAACAAAAACAGCAGATGAACTTTCAAGCATGAATGAAGATATGACTCTTATTTCCAAATGGGGCTGTGATGGTTCATCTGGTCATAATGAATACAAGCAGAAATTTAAAGAAGAAGACGTCACAGATGCGAACATGTTCTTGACTTCTTTAGTCCCTCTTCGCCTTGCCCATAACAAAGATGACGATACATCTGTGTATTGGAAAAATGAAAGCCCATCTTCTACGAGATTTTGTAGACCGGTACAGTTTCAATTTAGTAAAGAAACAACTGAATTGACCTATAACGAAAGGTCAAGAATGGAATCTGAAATATCCAATTTACATGAGACTTCTGTCTGCATTAGTGGCAAAACCTTTAAAATAAAGCATGAGTTGTTATTCACGATGATCGATGGCAAGATAGCACAAACGGTTACCGATACACAGTCTAATGCTGTTTGCTTTATATGCAAGGCAAGGCCTACAGAAATGAACTTATTAGATCTCGTGCGAAACAAAGTAGAGAATCCTGATGCATTGAAAGTGGGCTTATCGCCGTTACATGCCCGAATTAAATTTATGGAATGTATTTTACACATCGCCTATAGAAAGTCTTTTTGTAAATGGAGTACAAACGCAAACACACGGCCACAGAAAGAAGCAGAGAAAAAGAGAATACAAAAAGAGCTGTTTGACAGATTGGGTTTAAAAGTTGACTTCGTGAAACAAGGTATGGGGTCATCTAATGATGGCAATACTTCCAGGAGATTTTTTAGTAGCCCAAGTGTAGTTGCGGAGGTTACCGGTGTAGATGAAGAATTAATTCGCCGGTTTTCAGTCATCTTACATGCAATTAATTCGGGTGCCACAATAGATGCTGAAAAATTCGGAGTTTACTGCAATGAAACAGCAAAAATATATGTTCGCTTATACAAGTGGTATTACATGCCAAACACTGTTCATAAAATACTGATGCATGGAAGTAGAATAATATCAGCTGCTGCTCTGCCAATTGGAATGCTAAGTGAAGAAGCCCAAGAAGCTCGGAATAAGGATTATCGTCGGTACAGATTGTACCATTCCAGGAAATGCTCACGGGAATCTGCGAATGAAGACATCATAAACATGCTATTGACATCTTCAGACCCTTTTATTAATAGCTTAAGGGCTAAACATAACTATAAAAGAACAGAAAGAGAGCATGAAGAAATAAAGGATTTATTATAATTAAGTAAATGTGTTTTTTATATATTTTTTTATTTTCTTGAAGTATATAAGTACCATTATTTAATGTAATTTTATATTATACATCTACTTTGATAATCCTATAAGAGGTATTTAATTTATTTAATAATTATTTTGTATTTGATGGTACATTTTAGATGATTTTAATACAAACTATACACATTTTTTAATGTTTGTCATATTTATTTTATTTATTTTATCTATTTATATTGATAAAATCACATTTCATAACTTTTAAAATGCCCGCCTGTCATAAAAACAATTAATTCCGCGCTCCCATACAACCCGAACCACTGTGTGCCACAGGCATTTTACCCAAAAACTACAAAAAAGATTGATGAAATTTCGTGTATAGGTGTCCTGTGTTAGCCGCTTTATTTTAATAGTTTTATAGTTAAATAATTAAAAAAAAAAATGGGGGCACTCCTTACATGTCACTGAAACAGAAAAAAATTGTGCATGAAATTAAGTATCTCAACAAAAATTAATGATGACAATTTTAATGATATAAGTGGAATAATACCATCCCTATACAATACCAGGGGCCCGTTTCAGAAGCACTTGTAACAAGTTACAACCTATTGAGAAACGGGCCTGAAAAAAAAACTTTCCTTGGCAGTCCACTACAGGAGCAAATATGACCGCAGCATACGCATCATTGGACGCATCGCTAAACCCTTGCAATTCAAATACTTCGTCATCCTTTTTAGTATTGATCCATCGAGGCAGCTTGAATTGAGTAACTTGATTCAGTTTTTCACGATAACTAAGCCATTCCTTTAGCAATGAAGGGGGTACCTCATCATCCCATTCGATGCCAGATAGCCACAACTTTTGGATGAATATTTTAGCTGTTATAATGACAGGCGCCAACCATCCCAGAGGATCGAAAAACCTAGATATGTCCGACATTACTTAGTAAGTAGTACTTTGTGACTAGAAAATACAACTCTGGCACAGACTATTCAAATTCGTCACTGCTTCGGTTCCAAGTCAGACCTAAAATTCTCATTACTGTGTCTATCCTCAGATTTACGGTTTCTTCCACTTCCGATATTCCATTTGTCATTATACCCTTTAAATGTTCTCGGTTGCTACACCACTTTTGCAGTTCAAATCGCCTCTTGCCAACAGCTCTTTTATTTCTTTATTGATTTGCTCTCCATTTTCAACCGTAATACATTACAACACGTTAATAGATCGCATGTAAAAGTGCTTTAGAACTCTTTCACCAGCTCTTGTGAGATCTTGACCTTCATCATACGCAACTTGATGCAAGGTGCGCACAGCAAGGTAGGATGCAGTTCCAAAGGTAACCCTTAATAATTTATAGTGTTTCAGAGGTTCATTCTGATTTTCCCGCCACAGTATCCTTTGGTGATCTGTATCTTGCTCATGAACTAGCACTTGCCGATACATTTTCACGATATCGGCTACTAGGCATACTGGATACTGACGCCACTCCATTATAAGGTGACGCAGATCGGGTTGTAGTGTAGGTCTACTTAAGGGCATCATTCAAGGACACACCATGAATATTTTTGCATGACGCGTCGAATATAACTCGTACCTTAGAAGTGCTTTTATCCTCCGTGATGACTGCGTAAGTAACATGCTTGGTTGCGGTTTTCATCGGGATCGGTTACTTCTACCATGTGTTCCATCTGAACGTATTCTTGAATTACTTCTGTATATCTTTCTTTTAAGTTTAAGTCCTTTTCCAGCTTTTTCTCTAGATATAAGAACCGTTTATTTGCTCTGGTTACAGTGTTTCCATTCGTATATTCTGGTTTTGGTTCTCGAAATAGGAGTCTTACAATGTATCGACCAGAACTATCTCTTGTGGTTGTGGCTGCGTATAAATCTTGGCACTTTTTCTCTTCTTTACTGTAGCTTTACCTTAGGATCTACAACAAGGTTATCATTTTCGAGTTCCCAAAATCGTTTGAGCATATCATTTTCGTTGACATGGACATGGTTAACGCTGATGCTTTGAGATGTAGTAAAGAGTGATGCTTTTTCTTACATATTCGGCACCTAGTGGTCTGACGGCATGAGAATTGAGAAGACAGAGTGACCTATATTCAAGCAGTTAAAACATAAATTGTTTGAGTGGACGAAGCTACGACGTGAATCAATGTCCAACTTAGCGAAAGCTTTACAAAATAATATTTACGCTTATACGCTTCCGAACAAAAACTACACAATGGCGCAGATGGCGCTGTCACGTGATGAACCTTTGGGATTGTAGTAGTATTCCTTTAAACATTACTTTTTTTATGAATTTAGGATCTATATTTTCCAACGCTCTAAACCTGGTTTCCAAAAACTCTTGAAATTGCTTATAAGTGGAAAAATCACCAGCGGTCTCACTCACCTTGAATTCCCACTGTTTCCACGTTTCATTGTCCAATTTAAGGCAAATAATGTGTATCACTAAAATGTCCCAGTTGATTATATCTACTCCTATGTTCCGCAAAGAGTATAGACAATCATTGGTAGTATCTAGTATCCAACAATTCTTTTAATGCGCTTGCTGACTCGGCCTTGATATTTCTTAGACTCAATAATCTCTTCAATATGCAACTTTATAAATATTTCTTTTGGTTGAAACTTTGTTAACAATTCCCAGCAGGTATCATAATTATCTGCGGTAATCGGGATGTGTCGTAGAAGTTGTTCCGCCTCTCCCGTGAGATGTCTCTTTAAATAGTGCAATTTTTGTACTTTATCCAACGATTTATTGTTATGTCAGGTTTCGGTTTTGGACCCATTTTCCATTTTGTCCAATTCGAACAATTAAGATGGATAGCAAATGATATTATGGCATGTGATTATAATGGATTACAATGATTATGGAAAATAAGATTATTGAAATTGATTTTACGGGAAACCTAGATTCTGGCATATGATTAATATGGTAAACAATGAGCATGGCATAAATTATGAGAATTATTTTCTTTGATTAGTAGTGCAGATGATATTCGGGCAAATGAAATTCTGGCAAGTAAGAGTATACCATTGAACATTATTCCATAAGACGGCAAAATGGCACTTTTAATTTTAACGCCTGCTAGACTACGAAAAGAAGGGACAGGCGAAGTTCCCGACACTGCCCAAAATTAAATATTCTAGAAGGCCTCGGCGTTTCAAAAGGATAGTATTTTAAGGCAAAGCAAAAAATGGTTGTCTGTAAAGTCGGTTTACGAACGATAATTTTACATGTTACGGGCGTCATAATTTTTCTAAAACACCTATTTTTTGTGTCTCCCTCTCTCCCTCCCCATCTCTCACTCTCTCTCCGTCTCTTCCTCTCTCTTTCTCTCACTATCCCTCCCTCACTCCTCCCCCTCTTCCTCCTTCTCTTCGTCCTTTTCTCCCTTCCTCTCCCTCCCTCCATTCCTCCCTCCGTCCTTCTTCGTGTTATTTTTAATAATTAATTAAATAATATATTTCTGAGTAGCTCTACGTATTATAAAAGAAACCTGCTGCCCTGCTATCATGTTTCTAGCCATTCGTGTACCTTTACCATTCGACGCATGCCTCTTTTTGATCCTTTGTGCGGGAACCAACGCGGATTTTTTTTTACAACTAAATGTTCATGTAATATCTTACCAATGCTCGTCATACTCATGCCGAGAGTGGCTTCTATCTCGCGGTACGTAAAATGACGGTCATGCATTATAAGTCTTCGCATAAGTATTGGTACAACGACCGATTTCGGGCGACCTTCCTCAACTTCGTCCGTGAGCATGCTAAGTCCACGATTAAAGTCACTAAACCAGTGATACACAGTGGTCGATGGAACTTCATCATCATCACCAAAAGTCGGAAGTTAAATATGATAGATCGTAATAAATCGTAGCACGAACATTTTCACGAGTGAATTCCATTCTTGCAGCGAGATGACATTTTAAACCAGCCAAAAACAAAAGATTAACGTACATAAGAAAAAAAATATAGCAGGCAGTACTAAAAAAAAATAGTAGTTTTACCAAGGAGGTTAGATATGGCGTTTAAAAATGTTGGAGTCCCGGATTCCGGTTACGTACGTAGCAGCACTCGTATAGTTAGTTTGCACATGGCTGCGCGGCATAACGGTTGCACAAAGTGAAATACGTAATGCCTCAAACTGAAAAATAATAATACATTACTGTTACGTCATGCCGTCCAGCAACCCCACTATCTGTTTTAGTATTTATTAATTTATAAAATAAATTACGCGATTTGTAATTATTTTCAAAAAATCGCACCTAAATAGATTCGAAAATACAGTCAAATGAATTTGGTCTTGCTGTAGAGCATCTACCTAGCAACTCCACTGTTTTGGTATTAATTCAATTATTAATATTTTTCGTTTTAAAGTGAATAAGCTAATAAGCTTGAGCTTCCTCGTCTTCATTTTTTTTTATTGTATTTTTTTTATATAATTTTTAATCTCCCAATTAAGTGTCATTGGAAAGCACTTAAAAAATCAAGACGTACTCTCAATTCATCGTCATGTTTGTTGCGTTTTAGTGCTTAATTAATAGCATACTAAAATGGTAAAGAAGCCACCTAGAGCATGTTGGACCATGCCCTGTGTAGGGTTCCGCAGCTGTTAATAGGTACAAAAAATGCACTACGGATGAAAAAAATACCGTAATAAGCGCTTATTTTCTAAACGATATGTCCAAAAAAATATGAAAAAAATTACAAAGCTAAAATTAATAAATACTGTAAATAAAATTTGTTTTCAACATGATCGGATATACCGTTTTTGAGTTATTGCCAAAAAACTGCGCTTCTCAGCAAAAGGACGTAAGTGCCATGGAGATACGCTCTTTTGCTAGTGCACTTTTTCATTACGTATTTTTATCATCTGTAGTGCATTTTTTGCAGGAACGGCTGCGGAACCCTACACTGAGCATGGTCCGACATGCTCTTAGCCGATTTTTTCAGTGCTTTTCAAAGAGGGACTGATATCTAAATATAGGTTACCTACTTACTTGAAATATTGAGTATCTAATAATAATAATATGAGTAATCTTGCTAACGGCGAGTACTTGTACAGACATAACCAAGTACCCAGGATTATTCACCAGCAACTTGCTGTTAAATACGGTCTTGTGGGGTCTGAGGTGCCGTGCCATAAGTACGCACCGATGCCAGTTCTTGAAAATGGTCGTACCGCGCTTTATTGGGATCGATCTATCATCACGGACAGGACTATTGTAGCCAATAAGCCTGATATCGTGCTGGTAGATCGATCTAAGCGCCGGGCAATACTCATCGACATCACCATTCCACATGACGAGAACCTCGTGAAGGCTGAGAAGGACAAACTCAGCAAGTACCTCGACTTGGCTCACGAGGTGACCGCCATGTGGGATGTTGATTCGACGATTATTGTCCCGATAGTGGTTTCGGCAAACGGTCTTATAGCGAAAAGTCTCAACGAACATCTAAAGAGACTCTCGCTAGATGGCTGGATCAAGGGTCAGATGCAGAAGGCACTAATCCTGGACACGGTCCGCATTGTCAGGAGGTTCCTCTCTGTGCTGCCCTAACCACCGGTAGCTTGAGCCCTGCCCCGCTGCCGGCGGCACCCTAGGTTAGGTTTTTTATAATGTGTTTATATTTTGTACTTGCTTTTTGTATTTTACTTTTTATATATGTATATTGTAAAAAACCAAATAAGTGAATAATATGAGTAATAAAAGTAGTGGTTTTGTGAGTTGTACATATCGCGATTGTTTCAACCCCCGTATCTCCAGAATTTCCAACAATTTAATTAACTAACAAAAAAATCCATGTATAATTTTCGAATCTGCTCAGAAAAGTTCACTTCATTCGGTTGAAAAATGCGAGCCGTAGTAGAACAGCCGAACCGCCAGACATACGAAAGCATGTTTGCATAGAATGAAATAATAATGGCTCCGTAATATTCAGATGATATAAATTTTTCATTGGTTCAATAAAAATCAGGCCTTTATATCAAATAATAATACGTTTGTATAAAACAAGTATATATGACATATGCGTCATGTGACCCGTGCATTTAAAACGAATCTTTGCCATTTTAATATTTTATTGGTTAAAAGTGCAATAGATCTACATAGAAGTAAAAGAATCTGTATCCGTATATTCCCCACCTGAGAGCAACCCAAGTGGTCCTCGAAGGCTGTGGCGATACCAGTCAGCAGATTGGGACGAGATGCGTCACTTTTTTGCATCTTACCCTTGGCGTGAGGTCTGCTTTTCTTCAGGTGACCCGTCGAGCTGTGCCGAAGCCATAACCGCGGTTATACTTCAGGGAATGGAATATTATATACCATACTCTGATGTAGCGTCGAATGGCCAAGCTCGTCCTTGGTTCGGAGCTGATTGCAGTCGTGCCGAGGCACACAAACAATCGGCTTATTCTGCATGGGCTGAAGCTCGAGCACGTAAGTCTCCGGATACACCGAAACTGAAGAAAGCCTTTAACCAAGCCGCCAAAGCATGCAAAAATACGTTACGCAGGGCTCGATTCAACCACATAAGCCGGATAGGCGCCAAACTAGCCTCTTACCCTGCTGGGAGTAAGGCGTTTTGGTCCTTGGCGAAAGCGGTTGAATCCAATTTTGCACGGCCATCGCTCCCGCCATTGCTGAAACCAGACGGTACTCTGGCACATGCTGCGGAAGAGAAGGCGAATTTATTTGCGTCTCTTTTTGCCCAAAATACGCGTCTGGATACTGCGGGTAAAACTCCACCCATCTTACCACGTGCTGACTGCTCCATGGCTGAAGTACGTATACATCAAAAAGAGATTTTAAAAATCCTGCAGTCTCTGGACGTGAATAAAGCCAGTGGACCTGATGGTATACCAGCGATAGTCCTGCGTACATGTGCACCCGAGTTGTCTCCACCACTGACACGCCTGTATCGCCTCTCACTAGAGACTGGGGTGATTCCTAAATCGTGGAAGCTTGCAAACGTGCAACCTGTGCCCAAAAAAGGCAGCCGCGCTGACCCTGTCAATTACCGTCCCATCTCTGTCACCTCCATACTCTGCAAGACTATGGAACGTGCACTGAACAACAAACTCCTGGCTTACCTAGAAGGTAACGATCTCCTCAGTGACCGTCAGTACGGATTTCGCCGAGGCCGGTCAACTGGGGACCTTCTAGTGTATGCCACCCACTTATGGAGTGAGGCCATTGAGAAACACGGGGAAGCTCTTGCCGTGTCTCTGGATATCTCTAAGGCCTTCGACAGGGTCTGGCATGCTGGCCTTATATCCAAGCTTCCTGCATATGGTGTTCCTGATGGTCTTTGTACTTGGATATCTGACTTCTTGTCTAACCGGTCGATACGAGTAGTCATCGATGGCTACTCATCAGACTACCAAGCCATCGATGCCGGAGTTCCACAGGGGTCGGTCCTGTCCGCAACTCTATTCTTGCTGCACATAAACGATTTGCTTATGCCCGGTATCATTGGGTACGCAGATGACAGCACAGTTGCGGACAGACATCTACCGGACGCGAAGGCCAGCAGGGATACAATCCAGTCTTGTCGAGAGGCTATGGTAGACCGTGTGGACGCGTCCCTTCATGCAGTCTCCACTTGGGGTGACGCTAATCTGGTGACGTTCAACGCTACCAAGACGCAGGCGTGTCTGTTCTCCACCAAACGGAGCCCATTCGAGCTGGCTCCGACTTTCCGGAATGTGCCTGTAAAATTGACTGGCAGCCTTGAGCTTCTTGGTGTTCAGTTGACTGCCAATCTCAATTTCGGTCAATATATCGAGTCCAAAGCAAAGACTGCAGCCAAAAAACTCGGAATCCTCTCCAAGGTTAGGCGGTATTTCACTCCAGGACAGCTTTTAATGCTTTACCAAGCACAAGTCCGGTCATGTATGGAGTACTGCTGTCACCTTTGGGATGGATCAGCTAAATACCAACTGGCCACTTTGGACTCGATTGACAAACGAGCTAGGCGGCTTATTGGCGACCCTACTCTTACTGACACTAAGCTGCAGAGCCTTGAGCATCGACGTAGGGTCGCTCGTCTGTCGGTCTTTTACAGGTTACATTTCGGTGAGTGTGCGAGGGAATTACATGATTTAATTCCACCAGCCCCTTTCCATCATCGGGACACACGACGCGTGCGTTCGTTCCATCCGCACGTGGTCAATATTCCGCGAATCCGCACGAAGCGCTATGGTGCAACTTTTATCATGCGTACCGCAAAGGAGTGGAACTCGTTGCCTGCGAGTGTGTTCCCCGACCATTATAATTTGGGCGTGTTCAAGACAAGAGTGAATAGGCTGTTTCTAGACGGGCATGATACATCCTTGACCGCATCGTCACTTAACAACAGGTGAGATTGCGGTCAAATGCCCATCTATTTATAATAAAAAAAAAAAAAAAGAAAAAACGGTGAAATTTTAGAATAAAATAAAAATTGTACAACTATGTCTACTAAAATTAAATGACCCTTGCATGTAACACAAAGAGCCATTAAATAATAGTTCTAAATCTAAATCCGTGGCATTTATCGCATAGCTACTCAATCCCACGTTCTTCTTCTGATGTCTCTTTGATTTGATTCTGATTTGATTCTTGCAACGATGTGTTTTTTGGCATTATTATGTTTTTTTTTTCAACACACTTGCTTGTAAAGTGGTTTTAATTACACCGTTTTTATGGTTGTAATCCAGTCCATTACACACGCGTGTTTTTTACATTACATGATCGCACCAGTGCTTTTACATTACAGTTTTTTTTAAACATCAGCAAATAGTTTTTATGTACCAGTAACTTTATAGGTTCTTTTAAATCAATCTAAAGTGGTACTTATAAAAAACTATTAATTTCAATAAAGTATAAAGTTTTCTATACTATTTTGCTAACATTTTGTTTGTATTATATTTATATAATTATTCAGTTTAATATAATATTAATGTTTGGCTGACTGACCATTAGCCTTTGCCACCGGCTACAGTGCGCCATTTTGATTTGATTTGACATATTTAATATTTACAAATATTTAATATTGAAGTATTTTTTTTTTTTGACGACACGTTTGGCTCAGTGGGTTGTACAACGGCCTACGAAGCTGGCGGTCCCGGGTTCGAATCCCGGCCAGGGCAAGTGTTTGTGTGATGAGCAGGAATGTTTGTTACTGGGTCTTGGATGTTTTCTATGTATTTAAGTATTATAATTTATCTGTATATTATGTATATCGTCGCCTAGTACCCATAGTACCAGCTTTACTTAGTTTGGGACTAGGTCGATTTGTGTAAGATTGTCCCTGATATTTATTATTTATTTTTATTTTCTAAAAATGACAGTAATGTGTAAATGGTTTCAAGCAACGATATTGAAAATATAATAATTATATAGGTACGTTAATTTGAAGTAATGATGACTGATTAATTTAAAATTGCAGACTACAGGATTGTTTACCCAAGTATAACCTAGACGAAATTTTAAGAAAGATACGAATCTGTTTTTTTTTTTTCTCGCAAGTGTGTTGAAAAACGTCGTATGAAACTCTTGTGCATCGGTCCTACGACTACGACTCGGGCTGCAAGATGTGTAATAGACATGTTGACAACTTTTTTCTGTGGTATGTCATAAAACGACCGTTCAATAATAGAAATACTGGTGAAAAAACTACTTCAATGTCATAAGAACTCCACGAGATACAACAACGTTAGAATCACATTTTTGGACTTTCCCAAAAACGATCCATACTACCTCGTGTGTTCATAAGTTTTGAGACGAATTTCAAACCTCAAATTTAAAATAAAAACGTGCTGGCAGCTTGTCGTGGCTGTTTCAGAATTTGAAATTGGAACGTTTTAATTAAGAATATATAATTTTTTTCTTTTTATTGTCATTGTTTGTCAAAATGGCGGCTAAGAAACAACTTCGGTGTACTGTAGTTTCGTTGTATGAGGCGGGAAAAAAACCAATGGAAATTTTTAACGAATTAAAAAATATTGGAGCTAGCCGCAATTTTGTATACTATACTATAAAGCGGTATAAGGAGACCCAAAAGATTGATGATCGTCCAAGAACTGGCCGCCCGCGTTCTGTAAGGACCCCTGCGAACATAAAGATTATCAAAGAACGAATTCGTCGAAATCCGTGCCGCACCCAGAAGAAAATGGCTCTACAGACGGGTATTTCACGTATATCGGTAAATAGAATACTTAAATATGATCTTAAATTAAAAGCGTATAGTAAGAGAAAAGTGCATTATCTAAATGATCGTCTACGGAAAATGCGACTCAAACGTTGTCGGACCCTACTTAGGCGACACGACCCTACAAAAATATTGTTCACGGATGAGAAGATATTTACTGTCGAAGAAAAATTTAACAGGCAGAATGATAAAATCTACGCCAAAAGCTCAAAGGAGATTCCGTCTAACGTGCGACATGTCCAACGCACACATCATCCGGCTAGCGTCATGGTATGGTGGGGAGTTTCATATGAAGGCGTTACGAAATTGCATTTTTGCCAACATGGGGTCAAAGTTAAAGCACAAAATTATCAGAGTGACATTCTCAAGAACGTTGTAAAACCCCTATCTACCACTCTATTCGCTGGAAAGGACTGGATTTTCCAACAAGATTCAGCACCATCGCATAAAGCGAAATCTACACAAAAGTGGCTAAAAGAAAATTTGCCTGGGTTTATTAGTACTGAGGAATGGCCTTCTTCAAGCCCAGACTTAAATCCTTTAGATTACTCTTTGTGGACGGAATTAGAGCTAAGGGCATGCCGAAAGCCGCATCCAAACCTTCAGGCCCTGAAACGAGCCTTAGTGAGAGAAGCGAAGCGTATTCCTATTGAAAAAGTACGTGAAGCTATTGATGAGTGGAAACCACGTTTAAGAGCCTGTATAAAAAATAAGGGTGGACATTTCGAGTAAATTATATTTTTATTTTACTAAGACATTGTCTTTTATTAACCCTATAACTGTGTCATAAAAATAAATTATCTTAACTAATTATAATTCGAGTATTCATTTTGTCTCAAAACTTATGAACACACGAGGTAAAACCCCAGGAAGGCGTGGCGTGAGGTCACACCTTCTTACATTCATTATATGGGGAAATTAAGAACGTTATTCAGCAGCTACAGAACAAATGGTTTCATAACAAATGTTACCATACATTTCATGGGTTATTCAATGGTATTATTATTTATTAATATTTTCATACTTTAAAAATAGGTGGGCTTTTTTTAAAGGCCCATAAAACAAGATACACGTAAGGTATCAAACTGAATATATATTTTTTAGGTTTTTGCCATAAAAACTACCATCTCGAATCAACATTCTATTATTATTTGAGTACAGTCATCATCCGTATTTACCAACGTACCATACTCGTATCATCATGTACTTTGCTACGATGGCGCCACCATTTTAACGCCTTTAGACGGATACTTTGGAGATATAGAGATTGTTCTCCTTAGTTTTATATTCCATGGTCTTAGTAACACCACAACGCGCATTTGTGTTTAGAATATTTACTCGGTTTTAAACTGAGATATTCTAGAAAGCTGGCGTTCTATGTTTTATTCGTTCACTGGGTTGATCTATTGTCCATTATGTATATAAATAAATATATCTGATATCCTGGGACTCACGGAGGGTCTAATAAATGTTTTCACAGACATAATATCATTAGTATTATTTATTATTGGTATTTGGAATCTTGTATATGGCAACACTCAAATTATCAAAATAAAAAAGTATGTTGTGACGTTTAGGAGTTTGCGTTGCTATTTCGTCTATCACTTCTTTCAAACTGTCATTTGCTTTGCTGTTATAGGTACTTAAATATGATTGTCTGTAGTTATCATTAAATCTACATACTTTTAAAAATCTCTGATTAAAAAAATCGTACAAACATAAATACATTTTTTCTATAATGAATACGTTTTAATTATTTTCGTAATATTTTGTTTTGTGCCGTTCATATTGTTCCAAGTGACTGGCCAGATTTCTCATTTGTGATAAGTTAATTCAGAATATATTGTTCTAGGGGACGCAGTTATTTTTTCTGGAATGCAGGGTGAGTCATTTACAAAACTTGTCCAGATTTAATGTGAATGTGATAGTTGTTACACCATTTTTTCTTTTTAATATATCTGCTATTCTATTTTATTTTTAGTAAAGTATAACATTTTGCTCTTTATTTAATCTACCAAACTATTATATCCTTATCCTTTTAACATGAAAGTAGGAAAAGGTTACAATCACTTAGCTATTCTTATACTTTCTCTAGAATTGATCATGTGACTATGCTGGTTGGTATCATAACATATTTTTGGCAATCTTATTGCAAGTAACAATAAAGGTTAGATCCAGGTTATATTTTATTCAGATATACATTACATTACAAACATTTTTCAACTAATTATATTTGTTGTTTTGGATTTACTTCGATAGGTATCAATATCTTTACTGCACATTTCTGTGAAAATGGGCACTGTTCTTCTGCAGCTTGGCCCAAAAAAATTTATTTGTGTAAAACTTAGAAAATAACCTTAAAACAGATTTTTTTTATTTGTTTTTAAAATGCCTTCCCAATGCATGACACTGATCGCAGGTAGAGGCAGAAAGACAGAATTAATTGTACCTTGCACTTTGTGATTAAGCTTTGAAGCTTGGCACAGGTGTTTCCTGGGTGGTCCTGGATTATACTTATCATAATAAACATTTAGATATTTAAATTACAAGATAAATGATTTCAATAATCTTTCATGAAATCATCAAACAAATAACATTGTTCATTTTTAGGTGATGATGACATCCCAGGCATTGGTCAGTATGATGATTTCCACACAATTGATTGGCAGCGTGACATTGCTCGGGACCGCATGCGCCATAGATACATTGTTAAGAAGAGACAAGATTCAATCTGGGATTTAATAAAAGTAATTATACAAAATGTGTTTTCAGCTAATAAATGTATTAAATGGCTTCAAGATAACAGACTTCAAATGTGCCTGATTAAAGAATAAGTATGTTAAAAATTGCATGTAGGTTAGGTTGACTTTGTGTTTATTAGAATCAACAATAGATGAAATGGTGAAGATAATCGAAGAGTCCACTGCGTTTATAATGAATGTCTAAAAGGATAGTAATTTTATGTGAGTATGTCTTTCGGACACTTGATATATGCAGTAAGTAATCTTGTTTACAGGGTCAGCAGTATATTTTACAGTACTCAGATATATATGTTTTTAAGCATTGAAAACACAGCCAGAACACTCAGCATCACACATCATCATCTCTGCAATAATGAAAATTTCCTATTAAATGCCACACTACATGGTCTCTGTGGCTATTGGTTTCAATCTGTTACAGTTATATTCCCGATAAGCGGACACTCCTATAAAGAATCAGAATGCTAGGATTGAACTCCCACAGAATGGGCTGAACACATACTTGGCAAATTTTTACCGATTTTTAGTAACACTCAATGGCAATCAGGTGTGTTCAACTCACTAGCTTCTTGTTGATCTATGAAGTTGCCTACATCAACGGCGTAATATAACGGCTTGCAGTTCATGAAAAAGTTCTTTAGGCCTGAAACAAAATGTTATAGTGACGAAATTTATCATGCTTCATAAATTACAAAGTAATCAGATTTGGACATGATTATTGACTGTGAATGCAGAGTTATTTATTATGGTCTTGAGTTTGAAAGACTCACTTAAAATTATATTATTTTGAATGAGTATTAGAAACCCATCCCTTCACTATAATAGTAATTATTTTCTCATGTATAAATCTGAGTTTATCCCACTGTTGATAAATTAAAACTGAACTATCTTAAAATAAAGACAAATTTTCATTCTCGTTATTGCAGTGGACCATTCATTTACCATGTAAATGTTCAACCCCATTTCCTACTTGATGGGTGGAATTAGCCTATAGATAAAGTTCTATTGAAAGTTTAACTTCCTTATAAATCAAACAAATGTATTTATAAACTAGTCTAGCATTAGCACAGATTTCATATATGGCACATACATACAAGTAAAGAAGACTTTGATAGGTATTTTTACATTATAGACTCGATAGTCTATACTGAATGTTGATAATGTCAGTGTCTGGTTTTCAGGGAGCTCATGATGCTTGGTCAGGATGGGTGTGTGTGCTGCTGGTGGGCGTGTGCACCGGCGTGGTGGCGGGAGTCATCGACATTGGTGCCTCTTGGATGACAGATCTTAAGTTTGGTATCTGTCCGCAGGCCTTTTGGTTTAATCAGGAACAATGCTGTTGGTCTGATAACGAGACTACATTTGATCATGGAAATTGTTCTCAGGTAAATCTAAAAATTACAAAAATGTGGTTATTTTCTATCTCAATTGAACGGAAACATAAATAATTTAGAAGTAAGGGGTTTATTTCAACTGGATCATTTACTTTTAATGTAACTAGTACTTTAGATCGGTATGTAAAGAAGTGTACTTTACAGTGCACAATGTTTAATGATACATTTTGTAAGTAACAACTTGCACATGGAGATAGATTGTTATGCTTCAGTTTAATGTTCATCAGTCCATGAGGCAGTATTGTAACACAATGCCGCAGTACAAAATCGACTATTGGATTTTTACTTTACAGGCAAATGCTCTGGCATGAGAGCATCCTTAAGGTTAACATTAAAACCATGAACTAATAGAACTAGAGGACCGTCAATCGCTATAGTTCGTATCGTACTGCGAGTTCCCTTTGTTCAGTATTAAAACTAGATGGTGCTTAAAAACTAAACATAATCGATGTTATAAAATAATGAAATTATTTTATAAACAGCTACAGTAAATAGTTAAACACTGTTTCAAGGTAAAAACATTGTGTCACGCTAGCAAAGTTGAATCATGGCGTTGTCCATATCGGAGTATAGTATAGTTCTCATGTTTTGTTCTTCCATGGTAAAAATGTTCATTCTCTTTTCTATTGTAGTATTGAGGTTGTGAGTAAATAAGCTACAATTGTCAAAGGGTTTTAATAAAAAGAGGTATATACAACTTTCAGTGGGTGACATGGCCTGAGCTGCTGGGAGGGTCGCGTGAAGGGCCGGGCGCCTACATCATCAGTTACCTGTTCTACATTGTGTGGTGTCTAGTTTTTGCGGCACTGTCAGCCTCGCTTGTGCGAATGTTCGCACCATATGCCTGTGGTTCCGGTAGGTAGCCTCTTTTATTTAGGTGGCGATATAGGCCGCTCATATTTTTCATTGCGCTCAAACTATCGTTTAACGCTTTAAGTTCCAATTTATTATTTATATATTATAAAGTGGTAAAATCAATATGTCTGTACATTGAAGATATTGAAAAACAATTTCAAATGCGCTATTTGAAAGTCACCGAATCAAAAAATATATATTTTATTGTTTGTTCTGTTGCGGGCAACTTTTAGTTTCATTTTAAATTGTAATCTAACTTGCATCCATAATGCAATTCGAGCTTGGCTGCGGTTTATTAAGATCCTGTTCACTCAATAGGGTCGTTTCTATTTAGTTTAAAACATTTGATTAATGTTGCCTTAGCGTTTGATTTTTGGCCCAGACTTAAGTATTTGCAAAGAAAACTTAAAAAATATTTTGATTTTGAATTTTGGCGCGAAAACGATGGTAAAACCAGACGTGATGTCACTTCACTTGATCGGACATTCAACGTAGTGGTTATATTCTCTTTGAGACATTCCTGTATAACGCACACATAAAAGTAATTTCGTCGCGACATACTATGATAGAGCTCAACATATATCAGTTTAAGTATGACATTACGGTCAAAATCGAAATATAAAAAAAGAAACACAAACGCAATCAATACTTTACACGTTCTTAAATAACTATACACGTTCATAGATATATTTCTTCCGGTGTAAATCTACATCTCACAAAGCAAACTGGAGCTTTCTCCATCTCGAGAAGGTGAGAGTTCAGCACGTCTAGCAAAACTGTGATAAGCGACTCACTGTCTGTTTCCTTTGAATAGAATGCGAGAAAGACGAGTGATGCTATGTCTCGCGACAAGTAGTCGCGTACAGTTGTGCTAGACCGGCAGGATTTTGGCACCCCTGATTTCTCACACTCGCTCACTTTGTCATATGGACTCTGATAATATATTATGTCTTGCAGCAGATTGCAACTGCCAGTTACGACATATTTTATATTCACGGTGGAAATTAAACGTTTTTATTGCGAAAATGACCTAGAAATCTAGTTTAAAATATGACCATATTTGTTTGATAATGTTGAGACATGACATATGTCAACTGCCAATATGATATAATACTACTATAATTGCCAAAAAACAAATAAAGCAAAGGAATGAACTTTGTTCCGCCTACAGATCACCATTTCCGCTCGTATTATCCATTTTTTTTCCCATATATAAGTGATCTTAAACTTCGAAAAATAATGTTAATGTTTTAAGGGAGCCCAAATCTATCGGTGATATTTAAATTTTAGTCCTTAAAAAAAATTTAATGTTGGACAACATTCAATTTATCTTTCCGATATAACTTCGTAGACACGATCTCGTTGAAATTGCTGTCGCACGATTTTTTTTACCGAAAGTGGAATTAAGGGCCCTGTATGCTCTCCATACAAGTTAGTTAGGTTTCAGATGCACTTGGATTTACACCTCGAACCATGAAAGTATGGTAATGCTATACTTGTTGATACATCAAACTTGCTTATGTCCCACTTCCTGTTAGAATATGTAGGCCAGTAAGTGGAGCGTATATTACATTGACAAGTTTTGATAATTCGGAAGTGCTAAGTTTTTGTTTTAATTAATAAATAATGTCAACTAGAAACTATATATAAACAAATAACAAAAATCAGAGTGATGCGTTAGGTATGATTTAGGTATTTCCTATTAATATTTGTTATGCATGAAATATATAATGGATGTCCGAAATTTTAATTGCTGTGTGCTGGTAATTATTTAATAATACTGTGATATAAAATGTAGAAATTTTACTTTTATGGAACCAAGAGATAATGCAAAGTCGTTATAAACTGATTAATATAATTTGGATGTGGGTAAAATGATTTTTCTATGAGTTTGTCGTAACTAGTGGTATTTGCGCCACTGCTGCTAACAGTCAAATTCAAACTGCTCCGTATTTTATTTAATGATTTAATTTGTTTTAACGCATTTTACATGTTATTACTAGTCTTATTCTAATTAATTTAATCCATTTGTGACTCTTAAATACAAGTATCGAACATGGCACCAACAAAATCGAAAATAAGTGTGAAAGAGGAACTGGACAAAAGGTCAGTGGACGTTATTTTAAACTTAGAAGGCGAATTAAAAGAAATGAAGGCGAAAATAAATAGTTGTTATACTGTAATGTTATAACAGCAAAAGGAGTTAGCCTCACAGAAAAGTCATATTAATGAGCTCATAAAACTTGTTAGAGCCTTACCTGTCAACACAGAACGACCACTGATTGAAGTTGCCGCATATTTTATCTTGACTCATTTGTAAACTACTGACATTTGTCGAAATCATGATAGAACGAGAAGTTAAGTATAAATGGATGAATGTGGCTAGTATAAAAATGTATCACGTTTGTTAAAACTTGAAATCTAAAGATTGATCCTACCCAGGTTCCCCTACGTAGGAACTGAATGTACAAAAAGACCTAAAGCAAACAGATTATTTAACAACTCACATCACTAATAATCTAAACGTAATGAGCTTGTACAAGGTATATACAGAAAGTTCCAGTTTTTTTTAAATAGGGAAGTCAACGCAAGTGCAATTTTGGCACACATCCGTTGTCGGCAAGACTCACGGGCATGAAATGAAATAGCATCAATTACTTCCGCGCTAAAATTTACGGAAAACAGTGCTGTCGCTTATGAACTCGAAGATATAAAATCAATCATGTAAAATAAACTAAGCGAGTAAATGAAATGATTTTTCCCAGTTTATATAGATAAGTAGCATTACTGTCGTTCCTAAAAATTTCATAATGCGAATGCCGATAGTTCTGGAATAATTAGTAATATAAAAAAATTGCACGGTGCTTTTTGGAATGAAAATCCATCGAGAAAATTTTCACTAATCGTGTTTTCCTATCCCAATTCGTTAGAATACAAACTATATATTAATGATTACAAACTGAAATTTCAATCGCGTAATTTACATACTTTGCTTACAATGTCGAAAGGAAGAATTCAAATGCCTCGTCTTAATGTATTTTAGTAATCACATTAAATAGTTAACATGAAAATTGATAATGTATTAAAACTAAGCCGGATTTGCCGTGGGTTCATTCACAGTTTTTATTCCTAATGAGCTTAGGCATGCGTGGTTAAAATCTTTCTTATACTTCGCGGGCATCGTGTATATACGTGTCACTGCTGAGCCTAGGCCTCCTCTCATGCATCGTAGAGGGTATGGGCTTTCCACGCTGGCCAGTGCGAATTGGACATTTCACTTCACTCTTGAATTTCTTCGCAGATGTATGCAGAAAAGAAGCACACTGTAAGAAAATTATACTTTCTTATAAAAATCTATAAAAAGTACTCGTATATCACACCAAATTTTCATATCTCTTAGGTTCGAACTTTCCCATACTGACACATTCGGATTTCTCACACTGTATACTTAAGAATAAAGACTGCACGGCGGTTAAATTATATTTATAGCGCGTTATTACAAAACCTATTCGAGTATGACAGCAAAATAAATATTATTATTTTGTTCGAAAATAACAGAACAAATTAATTTATAAATTTGATATCATTTTAGTCAAACTTTCGTTGTTTCAAATTTTAAATTTTGAACGCAGCGGCGAGAGAGTAACATCGCAGCGGTGAGAGAATATACGATCGGCACGCGACCATAGCTGTACGGCGCGGCGCGCGCATTTTGAATTCTGCAAAATTATCTCTTTGAAGTTTTAATAAATTGCATAACATAAATCATCCTGTTTTCTGTGTGTGGTAGTTGAGTAAGTTGATGAGACCATATAAGATCAAACTCATGAATATCAATATAGGAACACCGACGCTATAAAGGAAAAACGATGTATCTTTTTTTGCCTAACCTATTTTTTTCTAAAATTTTGACCAAAAATACTGTTGTTCTTTAAACGGTCACAGAAAATCATTTTACTCACTTCCAATTTATCTTGCAGAATTTATAACCGTTTTGCGATGACGTCACTTTTTCTCGTAGATCCACATAGCTTCAATTTCTAATATTTTCATAATGGATGAATTTATGAGTTCTAAGTCCAAGAAAGTTGTAATTTTGAACATCAACTTTGTATCTATTAAATAACATTCAAAGATGTGAATACCTAAACCATACCAAACGCACAACTTTATAACTTCTAACATTCTAAAAATAGCTCTCAATTGACATAATCTATTCACTCAGCAAAAACGAAAGACGTCCGAATTATCAAAGGTTGCAAATCTAAAATGACAGGACTAATGTTACATAATACATATTAGTGTTGACAAAAAACAACTAACTACGTTTTACAACTGCCTACGAAGTTGGCGGTCCCAGGTTTAAATCCTGGCAAGGGCCTGTATTTGTGATTTGATATTTGATGAGCACTAATATTTGTCCTTGGTGTTGGATTTCTTTTATGTTTTGAGTGTATGTTTGCTTATATAAGTACGTAGAGTCTGGTTAGCCAAATATTGTTGACAGTTATTTCTATGATTAAAAAAAACGGCTAAAAGTATGTTGTCAATTTATGTCATTCATTCAAATGTTCCGCGGTTTATTTATATGCGAATGGAGAATATAAATAAGTAATATTAACAATAACTATACCGAGTGAGGTCCGCAAACTATTATTTATGCTCCTAAATAATTACGACAATGCGAAGCCGACGTGAAGACGAAAAACTGCAATGTTCGTAACATAGTCGTAAACAATTTAGTTGGTTGGTGCTCTATAAATATTTTGATACTTTTGTACTAGTTCTAAAATTCGCCTATAACTATGATTAGGTACGTGAATTTATTAATAGCTGAATCTGATAAACAGGACAAAATGTGTAAAGAAACGGATAAACTAAAAGTTCTGGAAAATATCAATAAAATCAAACCACCGGAACGTAACGAGTTACTGAAAACCAACATTCAGAAGAAATCTGCGGACTGGTCAGTAGTAATTTGATATAAAAACATCTTGGCCAAAAATGTCTATATCTGAGCGACGAGCGTGTCTTGGAATCCCGCACTTGGCCTATCGTGCCGGTGCAACATTACTCTAACCTAACCGATGTCTATACCTACTTAACCTAAACTCAGACTTTGGAGATGGATCAATAATTATGGTATTATCGAGCTAGATCTTATATGGTATATTGTGAGAAAGTGTAAACATATGTGTTTGTCGTTCACTGTACTGTACATACGTATACTGGTAGAAATTATGTGAGCTGACTTTGAGTGCACGTCAATGTTTATTTAACTTATTTCCTTAGGTTTAGGTTACCTTACGTGTGCACAGAGAATTAAAAATATTTTCTAGTATCAAAACTATAATTCCTACTACACAAAGTGTGACCAGCCCAAGCCATTTATTAATTTCGCGCAAAAAATTTGGGTAATATTTCAGTAGCCAGACTCTAGTAAGTGTAATAAGTACGAGCTGCGAGGCGGCTGAAAAGTTCTTAGCCTAAGGTATTTCAAGGTTGTATATGTGTTCATGGTACTAGAAGCCCATTTAAAAATACATTATTTTAACCCTTTCAGCGCCAAAGATGGCAAATCACGTGAACGGAACATAGAGCCTGAGGCTACAACTTAATTTGCTGCTATACGGTATCATAGAATGTGTTTATTGGTTGGCGTGTAGCGCACAGTGTTTCGGCAATACGCTAGGCACTCAAGTTTAAATAAAACATGGCATATTTGTTTGGAGATATTCAACGGCAAAGTTCAACATGACAATATGATGATTGATTCACACATTGTGTAAAGTACCGACGAGGATTACAAAAATTGAGCACCGTGCTGTATTATTTTCCTATTGTTATTATATTTCTTACAAAGCTGACAAATGACCGCAGTATGTTTGTAGGGAAATGGTTATTATTTGCGGTGCGTCAAAAAGTGGAGTCACTCATTTAAACTTGAACAAGAGTCGATCGAAGACGACCTCCGCTCAGGGCGGCCTATATTAATGGTGACTGGAGCAACATAAAAATAGTCCGAAAGTTAGTATTAGAAGATCAGAGAATGAGTTGTATAAAAATAGCTCACTCTTTAGTTATTAATAAAAAAAAGTTGAAGTAATTTTAAATGAATATTTGCTCATGGTTAAGGTCTACGTTCGTTGGGTACCGAAAATACTGTCGGCGTTCTATAAAGAACGCAGAGTTGATAATTTTTGGACATTTTTAGAATTGTGTGGCATGATCTAGATAAAGTTTGTTTGCGAATAGTAGCAATTGATACAACAGATCAGACAGTATGATCCAGATTGTATGCAACCCATGCAATAGATTAAAAATGGTGGAAGCAGCTAAATAAATGTAAATAACAACAATCGGCCTTTCAACCAACCACAATGGGACTGTGGTGGCATTATCTTAATAGATTATTTTGCAAAACGTTCTACAGTAAATGCACTTTATTATGCTGATCTATTTAGACAGGTGTGTCAAGCCATAGTTGAGAGAAGGAACGGCGAACTGAAAGAAAGGCATTTTTGGAAGTGACGAACAAATGAAGGCGGCTGTATACTCATAGGAGCATTTTGAAGGGCAAAATAAGGAAAATATTTATAACGGCCTAAAAACAGTGTATAAAAAATACATTGTTGTTTTCTAAGGCTTACAACTTTTCAGCCAGCCCGCCTCTCGTACATATCAACGTCTATTACCAATAATACGAGCATGTAGGACTATTTAAATATTTATAACATTGTCCCAGGTTTTTTTATTGATTCCATAGATGTGTTATGGTGACTTAGGTTAGTTAGGACATATGTTGCATAAAACATAATGGATGGTATTCACTGAACGCGTGCCTTACTTAGCTGTAAATATATTCTCTTCGTTCCAACAACCTAGTGTAATTGAGATGCTCTTTATAGGTATTCCTGAGATCAAAACAATTCTAAGCGGTTTCATCATCAGAGGTTACCTGGGAAAGTGGACGCTAATTATAAAGGTTGTGGGCCTAATCTTGTCAGTGTCGTCTGGATTGTCTCTGGGCAAAGAGGGGCCTATGGTGCACATTGCGAGCTGCTTGGGTAAGTGAGAATCAGACCTTACTGAGGGTATTCTTTGGGTGCTCGTTCGTCAGTCATGTCCGACTTGGTTTAGAAAGGATATGATGACTTTAATTATTTGGCATATTGTTATATCACGATAATCTTTATATACATATTACAGTAGTTAATTACTAAACATACTAAATGAATAGAGAACTAGTTAAAAACTTTAGCAAACAATGTTCTAGAAACTAGAACAATGAGTATTCTTTATGACATGAAACTGTTTCCATTATTTTTATGTCTGCTATTGGAAATACTGTTATATTTCAAATTAAGCTAGCTTTGTCTATATTTTACAATAGTTATTTCTTAAAATAGATCTTGATAAAAACATACTAAGTTCGTCACTAGACACTTGATCCACGGGCCAGACTCTCTTGGTAAATGTTATTTTGCGTTAATTGACATTTTGTTTGTGTCTCAGGTAACATATTGTCATATTTGTTTCCTAAATATGGTCGCAACGAGGCTAAGAAACGCGAGATCCTGTCTGCGGCCGCCGCGGCCGGCGTGTCAGTCGCATTTGGGGCACCCATTGGGGGTGTGCTGTTCAGTTTAGAGGAGGTAAATAAATAAATACTTGTATTATTGTTATTATCATAAAATATTTTTTCATTTGAAATAAATCCCATATCGTAAAACACTGATAGCACTGAAAAAGCTTTAAAATACGAATTAGTGATAAATGAGAATCAGTGAAACGATCCGGGCTGACAACCGTGAAATATACGTTCCCACTGTATTGGTTCAGGTATCCTACTACTTCCCTCTGAAAACGCTGTGGCGGTCATTCTTCTGCGCGTTAATAGCGGCGTTCATTCTGCGCTCAATCAACCCCTTCGGCAACGAACATTCCGTTCTATTCTTCGTGGAGTACAACAAACCATGGATATTCTTCGAGTTGATACCATTTGTCGGACTGGGCATTATTGGAGTAAGTCTCTTAAAATCTGTTTCAACTTTTACAAAATACAATGTCAATGCTTTATCTCGTGTAGATGTGAGATTGATAACGAGTGTAGTTTTAATGGTGTGTGTTGTGTGTAGGGTTGCATAGCGACGATATTTATAAAGGCGAACATCTACTGGTGCCGCTACCGCAAGTACTCAAAGCTGGGCCAGTACCCAGTGACGGAGGTGCTGGTGGTGACGCTCGTGACGGCCGTGGTGGCGTACCCCAACCCCTACACGCGCATGAACACCAGTCAGCTCATCTACCTGCTCTTCAATCAGTGCGGCATCTCCAACTCCGACCTGCTGTGGTTAGTCTTTCATTGGAAATGTTTCAATTATTATCACAAGCGTCTAAAAATTAATTTACCTACCAATTGAGTGATATAATGAGGGATACCATTGTCAAAATTGGACAGCCCACAAAAAAGAGGATTTTTTTACATATGTACACTGATTACTTTAAAGTTAATAAACCAATTTGCAGTCTCAGGGTGGCGTTACGAATTTTCTCTTTGGACTTACAGGGACTCATAAATTTACCCGAGAGCCCGCAACTTCGTTCGCGGAGGAGAGAAAGTCATAACCCATCTTTTTTGTTTTGCATAGTTGGGTAAAAAGTATCCTATAACCATCTGGAGATACCCAGCTACCCGTGTACTAAAAATAGTTGAAATCCATTTAGCCGATTTAGCGTGATGAAGCCACAACGACACATACAAACATTTAATTTTTACTACTTTATAATAGTATAGATATAATAACATTGCAAGTTCATTGCAAGCTTTTATTTAACTTGCCTTTTTTGGTGGGTCAAATCTTGCATGTTAAATATAACCTAATTTCCAGTTTCCGATTGAGTTAAAATTTGGCATACTTATGTAACGTCGGTGACAATGCAATATATTATGATCAGTCATCGTAAACTTCGTAGCATTTTTGGTGCAGTGCTCATGGTATAGCGCTATACATGTGGAAAATATTTTTTAACGATTAAACATGTTTAATATTGTCGGCAGTAACCCTAATCCATCATTTCGATTGAAATTTGCCACAGCTATGGCACTCTACCAAGATCGCTTTTATGGCACTACCAAAATCCCAGTAGTTCGCACTGTTTTATTTAACCCTTGGACAGCCCAGCGGGTTGGCGAAAAGTAGTGTCCCAGGCGCCGAGGTAACAAAACAAAAGTTTGGGCAAAAAACCCTTTAAAGATGGTATCGTACTTTGTACGTTCTATATAATAAATTATCAATGCATTCTAAGCACTAATTTTGTTGCAGTGATTACAATCGCAACTTCACGGACGTGAATTCGGCCATCGAGAAAGCGGCGGCCGGGCCGGGAGTGTACCATGCTATGTGGCTGCTGTTCCTGGCGCTGGTGATGAAGCTGGTGATGACGGTGTTCACCTTCGGCATCAAGGTCCCTTGCGGCCTGTTCATCCCCAGCCTCGCGCTCGGAGCTATCGCCGGCAGGATCGTTGGCATTGGTATGTGGTCGCTTTCTTGGCCTAAAAAAACACCCTGTTGTTTGTCAACACTCAAAACAAGCCGTTTAAGTTATAATTCAACGATGATTAGAAGTAGTCAACGTTGCACGGACATGCGCGATGTTGACAGAGGAGCCACCACTACGTAACGACCTGAGCCGTTTATTCGCTTCTTGAAGAACCCCGTGTTAATCCATCGGGAACACCTGATAGAGGGAAGCCCGTTCACAAATTTGCAAGTTTGTAGAAAAATGAGCGTGACCTGTATGTTTTTTATGCCAAGCAACCGGATAGAGACGATGGTCTTTATTTATGGTGTATGTGGGTGTTTCTCTCTAAACTCGTCAAATTAGGCATATTTTGTCCCGACTAATAGTCCCCTGGCTAATTGTTTTTAACGGTTTATATTTTTATTCAATTATTTTCATAGGCAAAGTTTAGAATAAAAATACTGTGTACAAAATGAAGATGAATTGTACGAAATGTTATTGAGGCAGTTTTTAAAATGAGCCAGAGAACTGTGCGTAAAACTGAAGGACAACATTAACATTTGTTTTTTTAGTGTAATATTTGATTAAAATAATAATTCTTTAAACATTAGTCAGTAACGATTACATTAGTCTTTAAATATATTTTCAATATAAAGATTTTTGTTATTCTTATTATGAGATAACCATCGTTTTGCCGAAGGACCGTTTTTAGGACACTTTTAGTGTTCAAAAACTGTTGAACAATATAAAGATATTTTAATGCATTTAAAATTCATTGTAATAAATATACGTTGTGCCAGAATAGATTATAGGTATAATAGGGAATACGCATGCATTTTTGCTGCTTTATTAAAGCCCATTCATGTAACAAACAGTAGACAATATTTTTTCGAATAACTATAAAAATAACCATGATATAAAGCTAGTCTAAATATAAAGTTTATAAGGGCGGAGTGCACTATGATCAGGGATCGAATCTAGGATGCTATTTGAGATGAACGACCTCAAACGGTATGCTTAACATGAATGTGACTCGGGATTTTCCGGGATTTTGGGAAATAGGTCATTGTTAATAATTAATCATTGATTTAAACTTACACGATCTTCACTCATTATCACAACACAACAAAACGGGGCTTAATCGCTTATAAATATGGTTTATTTAATTACCTTTCGTTGGTAATTCTTCGACGTTTCGGACGTCACGTTACGTCCATGGTCTCGAAGGAAACTGCAGCGGCGAAATCAACGTCTGCTAGCCGCGCGAGTTTTTCGATCTACCCGCGCTTGATGTTTATTATTAGGTTGAACACTACGGTCGTCACTAGACCGACACACTACACTCACGACGTCAGGCGATTTAACAGATGTTATATGATTTTGCTTACATTTACTAATTACTGGATTCCACGAAGATGAAAGCTTGAAACCATCTTCCCGGTTGAAATTTCGGTGTTTCTTGATTTCAATTGCTTCATGCACGATTCTACTATAGTAATTACGTTCCGTAGAAAGGATCTTGGGATTATGAAGCTCAATTCAGTGGTTTCGTCCCGCTTCTAATAAATGTTCGGCAATAGCGGACTTATTCACCTGGCGGTTCTTAACAGACGCGATATGTTCCTTGACTCTTTCAGCAATGGTGCGCTTCGTCTGTCCAATATAAGAACTCCCGCAACTGCAATCGATCTTGTAAACGTCAGGTGATTGGAACCGAATAACATCCTTAGGTGATCTTACATGCCCTATGACCCTAGATAACGGTTTGTACACAGTTTTTATCGAGTACTTTTGTAGTACTGTGCCAATTTTGTCCGTTATTCCTCTTACAAGGCATGAATGCTGGATGCTGGTTTATACGCGATTAAGCCCCGTTTTGTTGTGTGTGCGATAATAATAATCACTTTTGTTGAGTGTTAAATAATCAAAATGAAAATGTTTGCTATCTTTAAAGGTAATTTATTTTCATATACTTTAAAAAAAGCAGTAGCATTCACCTGAATGACAATGTCAGACAAGATAAGACTTTTAGTACTGCTCATTTCAAGTGACCATATCATTTAATAAAAGAGGTTGATAAGTGGTAATTATTTACCTTTTTATAAAGGTAGGCAACAAAAATACTCGCGGGATTGTAAGTCATATACATATGTCATATCCATGTTAAAATAACGGACTTGAACCCCGGGAAATTGCACCCTAGATCCGATCATTGACTACGACGTAACTGTTCATGTCGGACCTCTATCAAATCCCTGTCTAATAAGTAGTTTAAAATGTCATATCATGCGTATTTCTTGCCCGACTTGATATTTTTTTTTATATTGTCGGCCTGGGACAATACATTTCGAGTTTACAGAGAAACACCCATATATTCATATACATTATAAGTTGTGTGCGATGCAGGCGTGGAGCAGCTGGCGAACAAGTACTCGAAGATCTGGCTGTTCTCGGGCGAGTGCTCGACAGGCGACGACTGCATCACGCCGGGGCTGTACGCCATGGTGGGCGCCGCCGCCGTGCTCGGGGGCGTCACCAGGATGACGGGTACCCACTCCGCTATTCTCTACTTACCCGACCACAATAATAACCCACTAAAACTTATACACAGATTAAATATATGTTTTTAATAGTTGAGGACTTCTGTAGATTGTTCATTCTTTCCAACATATCTTGACCCTTATATCGCAACACCTTCAAAATTTAAAAACTTAACCCTTCGTATGTCAAAAAAATCAATCAAATTGAAACTAAACGAAATTTTAACACAGAGTTTTATTGTTTTGCACGGATCCGTGTCGAAGCATACGAGGTGTTAAAATTGGTTCACGAAGGTTTTGAAAAACAATACAGCCTGGTTGAAAACCCACTCCTAAAAGTAGTGTAGCGTGGACTAATCTAGACGTGGGCTCAGTCGTATTAGCGGGGCCCTCTTTCTTTCAAAAGACGTCATCATGCACAATTGGGCTTCGCGCCATTAAGTGCGAGGCAGTGGGCGAGGCTTCGTCTACGCCTAAGACTAGCTACGCCACTGACTCCTAAAGTCGGTTAAAATAATAAGTGTTAAGGAATATATTTTTTGACAAGCTTTTATTGCCTGTAGTTTACTCTGTGCACACACGTCAACTTATCATTGAGACGATCCTAAAAAGTCCAAACTCGGTAGGTTTTTTACAGAGTTCCTATGACCACATTGCGGATGCATCATCAGATCAGCTCGACGGTATCATAATATTATATTGTCATCTAACTTATAAAAGTATGCCAAATTTTAGCTCAATCGGAAATCGGGAAGTAAGTCAAATTTAACTTGCAAGATTTGTTTACATAGTTACCTACATACATACACACTTAGTTACAGCTGGGGCCCGTTTCATAAATACAAGTTATAAGCGTTTTTGAAACCGGGCCCCTGGACCTAATAAAAAGCTTGTAAAGTGAGATTGCACGCAGTTTTCAATATGAATGAACATTAAATGTCTCGGAGCATATACGAATTAAAAAGTAATTTGGTGCAGTGTCGCTGGTGGTGATAATGTTCGAGCTGACGGGAGGCGTGCGCTACATCGTGCCGCTGATGGCGGCGGCCATGGCGTCCAAGTGGGTGGGCGACGCGCTCGGCAAGCAGGGCATCTACGATGCGCACATCGCGCTCAACGGCTACCCCTTCCTCGACAGCAAGGACGAGTTCCAGCACACCTCGCTCGCCGCCGACGTCATGCAGCCCAAGTAAACTTCTGTCCTCACCTCTGCGCTCTACTTTGCGAATATATATCACACTACTTTAAAATAAGCACGCAGCAAAGGGTGGCGGCAAAGGGTCTAGCAGATGTCTTTACTAACCCACTTTGTATGTTCCACCGTGTACTGATAAAATAAGTCAAGGTATAAATTTGGGGGATGAAAGTATCGGTCAGCTAAAGTTTTTCCTGATAAATATGATACAAGTTAAATTAACTTTTATATATAAAAAAAACCTTAAGATTTTTTATTTGATTGGTTACGAGCGTAAATGATTTGTTGTCTTAGGCGCAACGAGTCGCTGTCGGTTATCACGCAGGACTCCATGACGGTGGACGACGTGGAGACGCTGCTGAAGGAGACGGAGCACAATGGCTACCCCGTGGTTGTGTCCAAGGAGTCTCAGTACCTCGTCGGGTTCGTGCTGCGCAGGGACCTCAACCTAGCCATGGGTACGCTTACCATTTTACTTTCGCAAATCCAGTTCTCCAAAAAGCTAAGCAGATATTGTTTAAACTTGCGAAAGTAGTAACAAAACTATTGAATCTATTTCATTATGTTCATTTATACCAACCTAAAAAATTATAAGCAGTCCATTTTTGTTTAAAAAACATACATGTATTCAGAATAATCGATTTATCACGTCTAAACAGAATTATTTTATGTCTGTCTGTCTGTCTGTCTATGTCAGTAACCACTATAAAATGACCGAACACCGCGTACATTTTGCTTAGGAGTAGGGTTGTGCCAACACTGAATTGTCATAGATACGGCCGTTTGTAGCGTATATTTTGTACGGAACTCTTGGCGCACGAGTCCGACTCGTACAGTCGCGAACCGTGATTGTTGAGCCACTTACCAATGTTTGTAACTTGGTCGTGTAATACTAATCGGCTTTTATCGGTAATTCTAGGAGTCACGAAAAGTTACACTAGTTTGTGTTTTAGTAGAATAGATATATATTGCCGTCTTTTTCGGTCCATGTTTGACATAAATTAGTTGTCATTTAAGTTTGAACAGCGGGGTTATTGCCTAACAAAATTTTGACACGTGGTATCCGAATCAACTGTCATAGTCCATACAAAATCATGACACTTGATTCCGATTGTGAGCGTCAAACGCGTTAGGCAATACGGGGGCAGGTCAGTCCGCCATTTCTACAGACCTCAGGGCTTTATTCCCAAAAATTTGTTACGGTGGACAATTCTGACAGTTTGACATTGATGACAGGATGTAATGTTTTTTTTTTAACACGCTTTTATTAGGTCGACCTGTATGTAACTAACTATGTAATGGAATCTAAGGTAACTAATTTAACCATCTTCCAAGGATCGTAGCGTGATGAAAATTGTCAGCTGTATGTAGTTCTGATCACAATACAATAATATGGTACTGTCGAACTGGTCTGATGATGGAACCGGAAGATATGAACTGGAACTTCATGATGGAACGTCGTATCATAGCTGTTTGGATTTGTTAGAAAAGTCTCGTAAAGCGTGTTTTTCTAATGTTTTTTAAACTATAATTTATTTTATTTCACGTCATTCGGAATTACGCGCTCAAGAATAATTAATTAAATATTACAGGACAGGACAATTTTTACACAAATCGAACTAGTCTGTGTTATGGGTACTAGACGACGATATATTTAATAGATATATTTATTTATATACACACACACACATTTAAAACACCCAAGACTCAGAAACAAATGTTTATGCTCATCACACAAATATTTGCTCTTACCGGGATTTAAACCCAGGACCTTCAGCTTCGCAGGCAATGTTACTCCCGCCGATCCAAACCGGTCGTCAAGAATAAATCATAATATTAGATTTCTTTTGAATCACAACAACGTCTGCCAGTTATTCTTATTCAAAATCATATTTGCCCAATTTTGCTTATATATAGGCTTGTGTCCTAAAAAAATATAATTAGTCCGCCATTTAGATTTTCAGAAAATATTGGACAGTTATTTTTTCTTTTACGAACAATAAATGATGAAGATATGGCCCTTTAAAGTTCCCCGTGACATCACGCCCTGTGACCGTTTTTCGCACGGCGTAACGTCCTACTCCCAAGCCAATTTTATCTAATACGAGTAGGTTTAAATTCGCCTGATCATATATTTCCATGGTAACGAACTTGTTATCACCATTAATGACACTGATATTTACTGACTAAACTGTATTAAACAAATCGGACATACTCTACGGTCGTAATCGTTAGTGACATAAATTAACTTGTTAACAAAAAATAAAACCGAATCCTAAAAACAAAAAAAAGCTAAATGTAAAGAATAACTGTATAATTCCGTTTCTTCAATTTACTTGCAAGTAAGCGTTGGTCTACTCAATCTATACAGTATATACAATTAATCTTATTTTGGAGTCGGTGTCATATAAAGAATTTGTAAAATATTGAAAATTTACGATTTTAGTAAGTTGTGACACTAAAGTGTGTACAGATTTGAGTAGGCAAATGACACTAAAGTGTGTATAGATTAAGTAGTTCAGTTATTTTCTTACTTTTAGTTTAGTTTTTTCGAGGTTTTATTTTTTGTAAAAAAGTTAATTTATTTAACACTTTTTTGTTAATCGTTACTTAAAAGTGTATTTCGTGACGATTCCAACAAGCCCAAACACGGCTAGGAGTCATTATTTTACTATGGAGATCCGGTGCCTACCTTCCAGCTGCACCATCAAATCGGCTCTGTGGTACCATTCTCATCAGGAATATTTAAATTTGTGACTATGAAGTTGCTTAACTAACTTAATCGAGATATCTTATCGCCACCCGTAAATCGTTTATCACTGAGGAGTTCCGATGGCATTCTGTGGTCTTCTTCATCAGTTCCACTTCACCAATGTACACTTCCTGAATGCAAATGCTTAATATGTTATGAGTCTTATAATACCAAAATCGCCATATGTTTGCCTACGATATTTTAGGAGTTCCTTCGATTCCTCATGAATCCACCCAAGTAGCATTGCAAGCTGTATAAATGCTGTTCATCAGTTTATTTGAATACTATAAACTGTACATTTAGGCTGTTATTACAGCTGTATAAGCGCTTATACAGCCCTTATAAGTTAAAAAAGTATGATTTAAAAAATATTATAAGTATGATTTAAAAAATATTAATTTTAAATAGGTTTTTTAAGAAGAATAACAATAGAATAAAAATTATTTAAGTCTAAAATGTCTTCTGTTCATTCGTTATATTTGTAATGGCGACTAATTATGACAAATAAGTGAATAAGTAATAAAGTGCAGGTAGACACAGGATCTTGAGAACAGTTATATTACTATAGGTAGTGCCGATTATTATTTATTGTGAACGTGTGTATCTTTTCTGGCAAAATATTCACGCGCCTGCTTCATAATCAAGATAAAAATAATAAAAATATCTAAAACTGGTACATAAGCTTAGTGTTTGTTTTTAAAATTCAGATTTTTATTCTTTTAATGTCCATTCTAAGGCTAAATTCAATTTATTTTACCTGGTTATCATAATATGACTTTATAGTTTATGTTAAATATTTGCAATTGTATCTATAATTATATTTTCAAATATGTTTTTATTCATGTAAAATGGCGACAGTTTTTAAACAGCCTATAGGATAGTTGGAGTGCATTATAATCTTAGTAGCTGTACTATGTAATTAATGGAGTCATTTCTACAGCTTTTGAATTTATATCAGTTTTATAATAGAATATTTTAATAGGAATATTGTATATTTGTGTTGTAGTTTTTTATATTTAAGTATTCATTTTTGATTCTTATCTTTACTTCACCTGACCTTTTTCTTTTGTTCCACATATTTACACTGTCCGAAATAAATTCGAGCAAATGACAGTAATACAGACTAAAGCTGTAATATGACTGCCATTTATTCATTTAGTTTTATAATACACTCATTGTCAGAAATCATAAACCTACTATACTTATACGAGTGCAAAATTACGCCAAAAAATACAGACAAAAACTGAACTACAGCTGTCATTTATTCTTTTAGTTTTATAATAGCCTTACAGACAGAAGTTATAACACTATTACACTTATAATAGTGTGAAAGTAGCGTTTAAAAGGTCCGTGTAAAAGATCCTTCATTACGTCGTACTATTATTTATCTTTTAAATTTCGGTTGTAAAGAGTTTTCACTTTCGGGTCGTGGTGCCGAATTCGTCCGATGTCTTCTTTGGACTATACTCGTATGAACGAGTATAGCCGAAAGACGACGTCTGTTCGGATTGGTTCCGCCTTTTCCCGAACTGTCTCTTGTGTGAAACGACCAATTAAATTCCAATCGAGGACGTTGCCATAGTCACGTTATAACAGTTACAGTTACTAGATCTGTTATTGGTCGTTGTGCTACCTCGGCTTCCCCGACAACACCCGAATGTCAGAAATGTTCAATCAAGGACGTGTTGCCATAGTCATGTTATAACAGTTACAGTTACTAGATCTGTTATTGGTCGTTGTGCTACCTCGGCTTCCCCGACAACACCCGAATGTCAGAAATGTTCAATCGAGGACGTTGCCATAGTCACGTTATAACAGTTACAGTTACTAGATCTGTTATTGGTCGTTGTGCTACCTCGGCTTCCCCGACAACACCCGAATGTCAGAAATGTTCAATCAAGGACGTGTTGCCATAGTCATGTTATAACAGTTACAGTTACTAGATCTGTTATTGGTCGTTGTGCTACCTCGGCTTCCCCGACAACACCCGAATGTCAGAAATGTTCAATCGAGGACGTTGCCATAGTCACGTTATAACAGTTACAGTTACTAGATCTGTTATTGGTCGTTGTGCTACCTCGGCTTCCCCGACAACACCCGAATGTCAGAAATGTTCAATCGAGGACGTTGCCATAGTCACGTTATAACAGTTACAGTTACTAGATCTGTTATTGGTCGTTGTGCTACCTCGGCTTCCCCGACAACACCCGAATGTCAGAAATGTTCAATCAAGGACGTGTTGCCATAGTCATGTTATAACAGTTACAGTTACTAGATCTGTTATTGGTCGTTGTGCTACCTCGGCTTCCCCGACAACACCCGAATGTCAGAAATGTTCAATCAAGGACGTGTTGCCATAGTCATGTTATAACAGTTACAGTTACTAGATCTGTTATTGGTCGTTGTGCTACCTCGGCTTCCCCGACAACACCCGAATGTCAGAAATGTTCAATCAAGGACGTGTTGCCATAGTCATGTTATAACAGTTACAGTTACTAGATCTGTTATTGGTCGTTGTGCTACCTCGGCTTCCCCGACAACACCCGAATGTCAGAAATGTTCAATCAAGGACGTGTTGCCATAGTCATGTTATAACAGTTACAGTTACTAGATCTGTTATTGGTCGTTGTGCTACCTCGGCTTCCCCGACAACACCCGAATGTCAGAAATGTTCAATCAAGGACGTTGCCATAGTCACGTTATAACAGTTACAGTTACTAGATCTGTTATTGGTCGTTGTGCTACCTCGGCTTCCCCGACAACACCCGAATGTCAGAAATGTTCAATCAAGGACGTGTTGCCATAGTCATGTTATAACAGTTACAGTTACTAGATCTGTTATTGGTCGTTGTGCTACCTCGGCTTCCCCGACAACACCCGAATGTCAGAAATGTTCAATCAAGGACGTGTTGCCATAGTCATGTTATAACAGTTACAGTTACTAGATCTGTTATTGGTCGTTGTGCTATCTCGGCTTCCTCGACAACACCCGAATGTCAGAAATGTTCAATCAAGGACGTGTTGCCATAGTCATGTTATAACAGTTACAGTTACTAGATCTGTTATTGGTCGTTGTGCTACCTCGGCTTCCCCAACAACACCCGAATGTCAGAAATGTTCAATCAAGGACGTGTTGCCATAGTCATGTCATAACAATCATCGCTAGGTAACGGTCGCTAGCTCTGTTATTGGCCGTTGTGTTATCTCCGCATCCCCGACAGCAACCGAATGTTTTGGACACTTTAATGTTAACTTCAAATTACTTTCAGGAATAGGAAATTATTAGAAATTACTTTCAAATTATAATCTCACTTTCCACTAATCTATCAGAGATAGATAAAAGTAAAAAAAATAACAAAGAAAAAAGAAAAATCTAATAAGTTATTGGGATTTGAACCTAGGACCCCACACTCCATAAGCAAATTAACTACCTATGTGTTGGCATTGTGCTGTCATGGATGAAATTTAAACTTTGTGATACTAGACACTAAATTTTGTGTAACTCTAAGGGACCTTTTACACTAATATTGATTTATTATGTATGAAAACAAAAATGAAAATATTTTTTCGAATTTAACATAAAGCAATATACCAGGTAGCTTCTGTTAATGTACCGAGCAACGTGACGAATTTAACGGAAATAAAAAAAAACACGGTGTATTAATTTCACTGACACTTAAATGCTTCTTGGGCCATCATCAGATCTTGACCAAAATAATATGGAACGAACTTGGAGATATGTTCATTAAATAAAAATTTTGAAATCGGTCAAATATCGAGTAATCGGTGATCATACATATACCCAGGGGCGTATTTACCCTAGGGCCATCCGGGCCAAGGCCCGGGGCGCCAAGCCGCCAGGCATTTTATTTTAGTATTGGCGCCATTCCACCAACTTTTACTTATCACTTTTTTATGTTCAGGGTTCCGTAGCCAAATTGGCAAAATGGAACCCTTATAGTTTCGCCATGTCCGTCCGTCTGTCTGTATAAACCGTCATAACGTATCTTCGAATAAACAGGCATTTTACTCAAAAACTACATGATGTATATTAATGAAATTTGGAGTATTGGTGTTTTGTATAAACCGCTACTAATCTCTCAAAACTCAATACATGTAACCTAAACTAAAAAACAGCAAGAAATAGAAATATAAGCTGAAGTTCAGCTAATGTATGGTACCTACATATTTCCTACAGTTCTTCTAAAAAGAATGAGGTTTCTAAAAAAAATGATTTGGTAAATATTTTCGGAAATAATTGTTCCGAAAGTAGCATAAATTGTGTTAGCCGATTTTTTCTTGTCAATTAAATTTAAAATTAACATCACCAAAAAACAAGAACTAGTAAGTCATTCGGTCGAAAAGTAAGTCAATTTATATCAATACCTGCACTCTGCTCTCTCATATCTCAGCTCTCTATACAAAAAAAAGCGGTCAAGTGCGAGTCTGACTTGTAAAAGTGCCCTTGGCGCACCAAGGGTTCCGTACAAACTTTCACTTATTGCGACTTAACTTGCCGGTTAAGTTTGCCTCTGGTATCTATGGCGTCACATACAAAAGAGGGGCCAACTTAATGCATCATGTTTTCTTGAAGAACTATGCATTGAGTTTATACTCAAAACATATATTTAGGATAGGCTAAGTACAAATATTGTAATAGATTAAGAGTTATTTCGAAATAATGACTGACTGTTGAGTTTGTTTCTGCTTTCTTCTCCTCAGTGGTCTCCTCTTGGGAAACGCCGTAGAGTCAGACTTGTAAAAGTGCCCTTGCTATTCAAAAATGATTTTTGGTGATTAAAAAAAAGTAAGAGATAGATGCATGGTTATAATTTCCGTGTAATATTAATATTAAATTACATAATACCAGAAAATTCCAGATTTTTCGTTTGGTAAACTTCGGAGATAAAGGGGGGAATGGTGTTTTTTTTTCACATTTTCCTTAATAAAACAAAATCTAGTTACAATAAAAGAAATTAAAAAATTAACCAAAAATGTACAGATCAAGCCCTTTCATATGATACCCTACTTGACCTAGAAGCTAGACTTTGAATTTTTACCCCCCTCATATAAGTTGTTTTTTTTATAAAATAAAAAAATATTTTTTTAATGTTTCCTTTGCAATACATGTAAGCTGACCATGTTTATAAACGTTTCAAATTTCAAACAGATAGCATACGTAGTTTTTGAGATATGGCGCTTTAATAGTCGGACAGACAGACAGACAAAGTCGCACCATAAGGGTTCCTTTTTTACCATTTTTGGTACGGAACCCTAAAAACGGCCAACAGCATGTCGGACCATGCTCAGTGTAGGAATCCGCAGCCGTTCATACAAAAAAAAAACAGAAATACTATATGAAAACGTGCACTAGCTAAAGAGCTTATGTCCATGGCAGTTACGTCTGTTTTCTGAGAAGCGCAGTTTTTTGGTAATAACTCAAAAACGGGTTATTAGATCATGTTCGAAACAATTTTCGTTGAAAGTATTTATTTAGCTATATATATGTAATTTATATAGCTAAACATGACTTTTCTGAACATACCGTTTAGAAAATAGAGGGGAGGGGGACACAATTTATGCTACTTACGGAACAATTTTTTCCGAACGTATTCACTAAATCATATTTTTTTAACCTAATAGTCTTTTTAAAAGAACTGTCTTAATATCTGCCACACATTAATACTTGCTGAAAAAAAAAAACAGTTTCGGTTACATGTATGCGCCCCCTAAAAAAATATTTTTATTATTGAACAACCTATCAAACTAAGTAGCGACTTATCATATAAAACACATATACTCCAAATTTCATTAATATACATCGTGTTGTTTTTGAGCAAAATGCCTGTGACATACGGACGGACGGACGTGACAGAACTATAAGGGTTCCGTTTTTGACATTTTCGCTACGGTACCCTAAAAAGAGACCTAAAAGCATCTCCATACACGGAAATTGCGTAACACATCTTTTTGTGCACTGTAGTGACAAACTGCAGTGCAGAAAGATCATTTTCGGTTCTGAAAAGAGTTAAGAATTGTCTTCGCTCTCGGACTTCTGAAGAACGTTTAAAAAGTTTAGCGATTCTCAATATTGAAGCCGATTTAACAAAACAACTAAGTAACGAAATCATCAGTAATTAAATTTGCACACCGCAAAAAAATGTACACGTTATTAAAAAATATTGAAAAAGAAATGTATTTTTCTATTTAAATCGTTTATTTCTTGGAGGAGGTATATGCAGAGGCGTATTTTGATATTTGGCCCGGGGCGCCAAATATCAAAATACGCCTCTGCATATACCTCCTCCTTTTTAGGGAGTCAATTAAAAAAAACAAGCTATCATTAAATATTGTATTAATGAGTCGACACAAGCCGAACAAAACAACCTTTGTGTAAGCAACCTATCAAGTAGTTAATATTTTTCTAAAGTATAAAGATAAACAACACGCTTCAACCAGTTCTTTATATAACAAAGACAACATGTTTTGCAATACGACCTAGTCAGAGTTCTCAATATAGTTGAACTAACTATTAATGAAAAGCAAGTTGCCAATTTCACTATTAATTCTCAGTTATTAATGCCGAATACGTCAACTGTCTGAAATTTTCAAGAGTAATCAGCCGTGAATAACTGCTTTAGTAATATGGCCTTTCAACCCCTTAAAGGTTAGCGTTAAAACAAAGATTCGAGCGCTGCTACTGTATCCGGGATTGGAAAAACTACCATTTATCATTTAACATGGCATTTTTTTTTTTTAAAGCGAGCCCTTATTTTTTTATCGCCCCTACGCTTTCCTTTTGTTTTCGTGCCTTGAATTTTCATGTCACTACAAAAATGGAACTGTACTTGAGAAAATATTCGTGCGATTTATTACGATTTTCGCCGTGGGTGGGCACAAAACCAAAGGCTTATTATAGGGTAGAGGACTATTTAACAGACAAAAATGCATGGCCCAAAACAGAAACCAAATAATTTACTTTTACCGGGACACGGTTCTTATAAGGCGGCATATCAAACGTATGTAAGTTGTTTGAAACACTATTTTGCTTTTTTATATTCTATATTTTTTTTTACTTTTATAAGTTTTGATATGCTTTCTTGAAGAACTACGCATTGAGTTTATATACTCAAAACATATATTTAGGATAGGCTAAGTAAAAATAACTTACGACCTCAAATGATAGACCAAAACATTAAAATTATTTAAATGAGTTACAATACAATTATGAAAAAAAATGACCTTATGTATCGTTATCACACGAATTCGATGCCGTTAAAAACGAAAAATCGCATTTTTGCGTATATGCCTCTTTAGCATGAAGCCCTGGATATAATAAATAAAATAAATGCAGAGGGTTTTAAATATTGTCTATGGTCTCTGGTGACTTACGTATAGACAATATTTGAAATTTAGTCATCAACATATGAACCATACAGATTTGTCTTCTTAATAAAAGTTCGTGTGTAAAAGGCATTAACGCGGATATTTTTGGTCCGATAACCATTCAGGCACTAGAAAAGAAATATATAATTCAGATTTGTAGCCTGTTCATGAACACAGACGCCATGTTTACATTAAAAAATAAAACTTCCTGGCCTAGGCCAACTTTGTATGAAATTCCTTTACAGTTCTCTCGAGCTGTAACGTGATACTTTGAAGCCTGTTTTAACGCAAGTAATGACAACAGTTCATTGCATGTTTGAGAAATAATTATTCTGCAACAGCTAACGCCAGGCGCATGATGGAAGGCATCACAGGCCAGTCGCTGGTGCTGTTCGCGGGCAACGGGCAGGGCGCGAGTGCGGCGGGCGCGGGGGCGGGGGGCGCGGCATCGCCGCCGCCGCTTAGCCTGCATCGCATTCTCGACATGGCGCCCATCACCGTTACGGACCAGACGCCCATGGAGACGGTCGTCGACATGTTCCGCAAGCTCGGCCTCCGGCAAACGCTCGTCACGCATAACGGGTACCACTTTATTATTCTTATTTATGGCGGCACCGCACTGCGCTGTGTTTGCTAAATATACTTTATTTTATCTCTGTTATTGTCTATGACAGTCTGACGGCAACGATGATAAGAAAATAGGGGATTCATAGTACTGTTGTATAAGTAAGGTCTTAAATAGCGAGTGTCGCGAGATGCTAAAATAAAATAACAATATTCTTTCTTGTACACCTCTACAACAAAGAACTACAAGCGCAAATAACCACTAAATTTCATATCCACTAATACCCCTAATTTTCAAATTACCATGGGCTCATAATACCTTCAGTCAAGGGCAAAGATATATATGCAAGTAATGTGAAAGAAAATAAGTAGACATATAAAGTTAAAAAGATATATACTCTTTGAAAGGCTCAAAAATATGCGAACGTCAATGAACCCATAACTATGTATAAGGCAAGTTCAAAAACTTGTATACAATCAAAATGACATAATTATCATTCTGCAAAAGACACAAAATATTGTAGTCATATTTATGTCACTAAATATAGATTCAGTATTTGCTACAAAATAAGTATACAAAATATAAATCTGCGAGAAGCAACTTTACGTTCTTGTTACACGATACAAATTTGAATAGATTCTTTTGACAATTCGTGAAAACAGTGCCGACTTGTCATTGCATATGTTTGTCTCATGTTTTGACCTGTCACGACATTTTTAGCATTGCGTGTTTTAGGGATTTAACATATACAATAAAATAAAATTTTAAAAACGAAAATAGCTCGATTTAGAGATTCAGTAAAACATCATTGGATTTTTAAGTGTCTTTAATAATAATAATAATAATAAAACTGGTAAATGTATTAAGTCCCTCATTGTGTTAAACTTAACTTAAACTTAGAACTTTTCAACCATCCAGACTCAACTTAAAATATCTATTTTCATACATTTCATAATACGTACAAATTCTAAAATCCCTACTATCCGTACTATCTATACTATCCATACTAAATATCATAAATGCGAAAGTGTGTCTGTCTGTCCTTCTGTCTGTCTGTCTGTTACCTCTTCACGCTGCCGCTGAATCGATTTGGATGAAATTTGGTATGGAGATAGTTTGAGTCCCGGGAAAGGACATAGGCTACGTTTTATCCCGGAGAAATACCCTTATCCGCGATAAACGAATTTAAGGCGGACGAAGTCGCGGGCAGAAGCTAGTAATATTATAAATGCGAAAGTGTGTCTGTCTGTCATTTACCTATTCACGCTTAAATCGCTGAATCGATTTGGATGAAATTTGGTATGGAGATAGTTTGAGTTCCGGGGAAGGACATATGCTGCTTTTTATCCCGGAAAAATACACTAATCAGCGATAAACGAATTTAAGGCGGACGAAGTCGCGGGCAGATGCTAGTACGTAATAACGAGTATAGCCTCCATCAGCGTCAATAACCGCTTGAAGCCTGCTTCTCATTCAGCCAACCATTTTTGAGCATACCTATTTCCGTACCTCTAAAAGTGCCTCCACATTTGTATCATTTGCCCGATCAGATCTTCGTCCCGTGGCATGATCGCGTGTCACGATCACGCGTTTGGACGTTGCGCCGATCCGATCGCTCGAAATCCATGTTGCTACGCGTATCACACACTTAGATCGGACAAGCAAGGCATGATCGCCGCGCCGACAGTGAGCGTCCAAGCAGCGCGATACGCAGTTATGCCACGCCACGGTGGTCGGATACGAGCAAATAATACAAGTGTGGACGCACCTTAAACGAGTTACAAACATCTAGAACGTGATCCTTCAAGTTTTGGGTCGTTCTCACCATCGAAGAACCCCAGCTTTGGACCATCAACCCCCATAAATTCTCGATGGGATTGATGTTCGGACTTTTGGGCGGCATCTTGATTAAGTGAAGATCATTTTGGTTCTGAATCCAAATTTGTACTACTCCGGCGTTCGTTATGTATTGAGGAATTGTCCTGAACAATTTGTATCGGTCTGTGTGCTGAAACAAAATTTAGTGTCGGAACTAGTACTTGTTTTAAAATATCTGTATAAGCCGGACCTTTTAACCGACCCGATATTTCAACAAGTTCTCCTGGTCCACTCGCACCCAACCAACTCCAATATCCGACATAAATGTTGCCACTCATGCGGTTGGGGAGTACATTGCCGTCTGAATATCGGCTATGGTTGACACGCCATAAACTAAGTCGGCCATCTGCTGCAGACGTGAACACCTTTTCATCGAGAAACAAAATGTCATTAAAATCGTAGTCAAAATACGTGTGGCCAAAATTAAACCTCAGTCTATTGTGTCCGTCTGTTAGAAGTGGCTTTTTCGCAGGCACTCTGTGATGCAGCCCAGCATCGTTTAATCGACGTGTTATAGTGTGTGATGTGATGACACAAGTTACTAAAGTAGTGTTTACATATTTTATATTTATGAATTTTATGATGTGTCTAAATTTATGCGTTGATTGATGAGGACATAATTTTGCACCTGCTGCTTATATACTTATCTTTCACACAACGTATACATATTTATACACCTTTCGATGTTCCATAATTTATGATCTTAATGATGACACCATTTTTTGAGCTTTTGTGGTGTATATATCTTTGCCCTTGACTGTACAATTTCAAATTGTCTCAATCTTAAAATGAACGATATTCAATATGACTGACCTAAAAAGTAATATTCTCTAAATACCTAAAGATTGAAAATGCACAATGCCTTAAAATACCGAATGACAGAAATTACAAAATATTAAAATAACTCTAACCGAACCGAAAAGACCTAAATGGCGAAAAGTATGATTTTTTTACACGAGTGTTTATTGGAGAATGATTTGATATTGAAGTTTTAATAAAGTTCCTGTTCAACGTGCGCCGCTCAACCCTACGTATTTGAAATGGACTGTAGGTTACTAGGGCGTTAAATAAAAATACATGAATAGTCATTCATAATTTAAGAGTTTGACTTTTGTTGGTGCAGTTCCTTCCAGTTCTGTCTTCTCAGTGCAAGTTGTTTAACTTCTTGGTACGTACGACGCCTACCGTTCCCTTTATCTGGTCTATATAATATATGATATATATAGACTTAGGGGTCTCATGACCAAAACCCTCCTCTCTACCGATTTTATATCTGCATTTACAATGCTAGATCACTCCTATCAGACGCTAAAATGCTAGAATTGACAACGGCTATATCAAGACGACAAGCACATTTTCTGCTACTACGGCGAAACCAAAGGGCTACACGGCGTCGGCTTTTTGCTAAAAAAGGACTTGTAACCATATATAGACAGCTTTATTGCAATATCGGAAAGAATTTGTACGCTAAACCTGAATATTAACGCGACAACTCTATCAATTATTCAAGCATATGCACCGACATCAAGCGCCTGCGACTCCGAAATTGAATCCTTCTATACCTTACTTCAACAAGCTCAAGACTCAAGCGGCAATAACGTTATATTAATGGGAGATTTTAATGCGCGCGTAGGGCAACGTCTCGCCGGCGAATCACGCGTACTAGGACCACACTGCTACGGGAAAAGAGATCCACGACGCGAAAAACGATTAGAATATGCATTAAAAACAACCTTGTAATTATAAACAGTATCTTCAAAAAGAATACAAAAAGAATGTGGACATGGATTTCACCCATGAACCGAAAAAGCCAAATAGACTATATTCTCACAAGAACAAGAACTAAATTTAGAAATATCGAAACAATGGACTTCAATTTCTCTAGTGACCATCGACTGTTGAGAGGCACCTACCTAACATCGGGTTCACAAAAAAGTAGAGCTAAATACAAAAGCAAAACTCCCACTTTGAAAACCGTTCAAGAAGAAACACTTTTCTTAGAAAATATTCAACGCCATATCGAAAACATAGAACTTAATATAAATGAAGAAGTAGAGTCTTCATACTTAAAAATCAAAAAGACAATTACGGAAAGCCTAAATTCGGTAACAACATCAAACCAAAAAGCAGGACGCACTAAAATTATTACAGACGATACACAATCTCTACTGAAAAGAAGGCAAGAGCTGCAACGCAAAAAACCACGGTCCAGAGAAGAAAAGAAGGAACTCGGTTACCTTTACAAACACGTCAACAAACTTATAAGTAAAGACTATGTTCATCGACTTAACATATTCGAAAGACATTTGACAACCACAGGGAGTATAAAGAAGGGTTTTAAGGAAGTCAATACATCGAAGCAGTGGATTTCCAACCTTACAGATGAGTTTTCTTGCAATAAGCTGTACTCAAGATCAAAAATAATTGACACATCGACACAATATTACAAGAACCTATATGCCCGAAGATATTCCAACCCATCTTCAGGCACAGAAAAGCCCGTCGAATCAACAACAGAGAAGAACAATAATAAACATATAGACAAGTTTACTGAGTATGAGGTTATCAAGAAGATAGTGTCGCTGAAAAAAGATAAAAGCTGTGGCCCCGACGGCATCAACAATGTAGCAATTAAGATTGCAAGATTCACACTAGCTCCACATCTGACAGTTCTTTTCAATAAAATCTTAGACGCAAGAAAAATTCCCGAAGAATGGGCTAGATCTGAAATTATTCTGCTCTACAAAAAAGGAAATCCGGCAGACATTGGCAACTATCGGCCAATCAGCTTGCAGCCTACTCTTTACAAACTCTTTGCCTCCATAATAGAGCACAAGATCTCACGATTTACCGAAGAGCATCAACCGGTGGAACAGGCTGGCTTCAGGAAGGGTTTTTTGACTATGGACCACATACAGGTTCTGGACCAAATTATAGAGAAATTTCAAGAAAAAAGCTGTCCCCTCTACTTGGCGTTCATAGACTACGCTAAGCCATTTGACTCTATCTCACATACCAGCATGTGGACCGCTCTCAAAGAATGCAACGTCCCTAACGAATTAATAGAGCTTATACAAGATATCTACTCGAAAAGCGTCAGTAGAGTGAAATTAGACCGATTAGGCTCAGAAATAAATATTTGTAAATGGGTAAGACAAGGCGACCCCCTATCACCACGATTATTTATCACTGTATTACAAAGTATCATGAACAAACTAAACTAGACGGGGAAAGGCATAAATATACAAGGACGTTTTTTGAATAACCTACGATTTGCGGATGACATTGTTTTGTTTTCGCAATCGGCCGCACAACTTCAGTCAATGATGAAAGATATTTACTCGGTCAGCCACGATATAGGTCTTGAACAGAACACTGCTAAAACAAAAGTCATAACAAATCATGTTCATGACCCTATCGAAGTAAATAATACACATCTAGACTATGTTGAACTCAATATATATATTTAGATAATCAGATGTCGTTCAGTAATTCCAGACATCGAGATGAAATAAATAGGCGCACAAAAATGTCCTACAATAAATACTGGAGTTACAAGGAGCTACTAAAATCTAACTTATCATTGAAACTCAAAAAGAAAATCCTAGATTCCTGTTTATTACCATGCCTGTCATATGGATGCCAAACATGGATTTTAAATACTTTTACGAGAAACAAGATTAACAGTTGCCAAAGAAGCATGGAAAGAAGTATTCTTAACTTGAGACGAAAAGATAAAAAGAGGAACATAGAGATAAGGAAGAAAACTAAAGTAATTGACGCTTTAATATATTGTAAAAAGTTAAAATGGCTCTGGGCTAGTCATATAGCTCGTATTAGTGCAAAAAAATGCAGAAAAGCAGTTACGACATGGGCAGGTCCACCCGGAAAACGGAAAGAGGAAGACCGCTAGAGAGATGGTCTGACGAAATATCGAAGGTGGCAGGAAAAAATTGGAAAATTACAGCCATAGATAGAGATACATGGAAGGAGTTGGAGGAGCCCTAGACTCGGAAAGAGGTCCTTAGTAACTAAATTATTTGAAATAATGTGTATGAAAGTTTTATGAATTGATTATTTACTCTCTTAATGATTATTACTATTTAAATTCGAATTGTAAATATGCATGAATCAGTTATGAAGGAATAAATGGCTTTATTATTATTATTATTATTATGTATGTCGCACCCGCTCTCGGGACAATGGTGTCCCGGACCTTTGGGAGGCGTGCGCGGAGCCGAAGCCAACGCGTAGAGACCCTTCGACAATTTAATGAAATGTAAGGTGTACATCGCGCGGGTGCTGTTCCTGCCCGTATCATGGGACGCGCACAGAGACAGCACTCGCTAGATGCAAGAACTATTGGAGAGTGATGAGATCTAAATATTCTGGGTTATGGGATTGAAATGATGGACTAAATACTGGGCTATTGCTTGAGACAATCCGACGTCTACCAGGAAAAGTGTCCCATGGCTAAAGCCACTGGTAGACGATGACTTGCCCACCGCTAGATGGGCCCCCGTAAATAGCGACACATATAGTGGCCTGAGGGCAACATCGGTGCGGAGGGCTAAGGGTGGAGAGGTGTCACTGGACTTTCTACCGAAGCCAACTCGCCACTTACGTTCCACATCCACCCTCGAGCCGCAGCTTTATCAACTCCACTCTGACCGGCCGGTTAAGGCAAGCCAGAGGTGGGGGTCCTGACCCAACACCTTCCGACAGGGTCCCCCAGGAGCACTCAGGGTACGTGGGGTCGCTACTCCCCAACAGCTCGCCACAAGCTGCCCAGCGTTGACTGATTGCCCCAGCGAACCAGCGGGCGGTGGGGTCGTCACATCCCTACGTTATTTATTATTATTATTATTGTATATAGACTTGAATATATCCTATAAAAAATTGCCTTCAATTAATTCTATTATCTAAAATTCAACCTTACAATGTCCGTGTAATACAAATTTAGGTAATTTGACATTTGGTTGTTTCAAGCATAATGTTCTTTTGCCATGAAAGTGTTTTGAAGTTTAGGCATTATGAAACTAAGTTATTTTGAAATCCGGCCATATTACATTCCGGTGCTTTAAGAAAAAAAATTTGGCATTCTGCACTTTAGGTATTTTGAGACCAAGAACTTTTGAGATCTGGGAATATTGATAAAGAGGTAAAATGCACTTTAGTAGTTATAAGCCCAAAGCGAAGACAACAGGCGATCTTATCGCTTAATAGCGTTTATTATAGACAATCTTTGGGTAGCGGTAAATTCCATGACCTGATTTATATACCAGAATAAGGCTCTCAATTGACAATGATTCATTTTTCAGACCAGTCCTTTTTATTATGCAGTTCGAAAGAGGGTATTTTTTCAAGATATACGTAATTTTTATTTTCCTCGAAAGCCTCCATTTCGAAGCAAAAAATCAAGTTTTAGAGTTACTCATTCTAAAAAAGCGTAACCGCCATAATGACGTCATTTAGTGGATGACGTGTTGCCAACGAAAAAAATCTTATGTTTATTAAAAGACTTCCATACACGTAAACCTACAAGGATCTGATTTCGTAAATTTAGTGAACTAATGTTTGTAAAATAGAGCCTAATTAGTAAACAAAACTCTAATAATCTGCTTAAATACACCAAACGGGCATCTGTCGTGTGTGTCAGCCGTAATATTACCTAGAGTACGAGTACTTATCTATGGAATTGAATATTGACGTTTAGTGATAGTTCAAATATTTGTTTACAAATTTGAGATATTTCGGTGAATATGTCTTCCGCAAAAACTAAATATTTTTACGTAAAAACGTTTAAAATTACGGCTGTACGGTACGTGTGCTGGAAAAAAGTTATTTGCACTTCCTCTAGAAAATAAAGCAGAATGGTGTCTTGCGGGCGGATGGGAGTGTGTGATGTGTTATGCTCAAAGCTACTTCTGTTACTGTTAGCTTTAAAATAGACGATTTATCGTACTAAATATATGTTTTATTGTTGACATTATACAATGTAATTTCGACTTCCCATAGAAAATATGCAATCAGCTGATCAAGTCTACTTATGGGGAGCCGATTTTTTTTTTCATATTTCGATCTATGTTCCTTGGGGAAAGTTGTTCAGTATCATGTTCAAAATCATCTCGCTGCGGGAAAACAACCACTAAAATTTCACATTGTTTAGTAATTTATTTTAGATATATTAGAGAGATATTATACTTATTTAAACTTTATTGCACAATATAAAATAGTACAAAACGGTAATCTTTTACAATTCGTTTCACACGCGATGCTCTGGAGTCATACGGCGTTGCACAAAACATATGTTGGAGACTCAGCGTACCTCCACGTACCCTACTGCATTATCGACTTAAGTGTTGCGTTGTGATTATGATACTTTTGGCATCTCTTAACTTAAGGCGGCCACGTAATACTTATCACAGCTTTGAGTATATTCCATTCATAAGCGTCTCTACTCCTGGCAAGTTTGTGCTATCAGCTTGAGTGAGTCAGTCGGAGTTCTTCATTTCTCAAATCCGTGGGAAAGTCGACTCTTTAGAGGGTTAGAACCAATATCCGTGGAAAAGCAGAGTCGCAATAGAACAATCGTAAACGGGAAAATAGTGCACGAACGAAATTTGAGCAAGACAAAGCAATGACATATTTGGATTTAACTGTCAAACGTTACTTAATGACAACCGGAAAGGGATTTTTATTAATCTAAGGAAGGCACAGGCCTTCCATCCTCTAAATGACGTCATCTTCCGGTATAGCACTTTCAGCTATTTTTTTCGAAAAATAGAAAAAAAAATCTTAATATATTTTTTTCGGATTGTGTATGCATTTTTCTATACATTGGATATCAATTTAGGGCTATAGCCAAATATGAAATCTTGTCAATTGAAGCTTTATTTTAGATTGATGTTAATACTTTAACATTTGAAAAACGAGTTACCTGCTCTACCTGCGGTTGAATAAGATATTGCGGGTTCTGTGAAGTAAGTCCATAACTACATGGGAGTTGGGTAGAAATCGACTTAATTTTTGTACACTTGCCTATTTACAAACAATCTTCCACAGGCGGCTGCTGGGCGTTATCACGAAGAAAGACGTTCTTCGGCACGTGAAACAGATGGACAACGAAGACCCCAGTTCTGTTTTATTCAATTGATATATGTAATTCAATACATAGCATTAAAGACAAATCCGACCGACGGCTACAATGTGCTATGTACAGATAGTGATACGAAAACATTGTTAGGGAGCACATACTTTTACAGCTCTACCACTAAACGCTCAACTAAACGAGGCATTTGACACGTGGCTGCATCAAATTTGAGATTTCAATAATCAATCAATGTGACGGACTTATGGTATTATTCGGTACAGTTGCTTGTAAATTGTATATAGTGTAATAAGTTCAAATAAACTATTCTCACATCTTGGAGAAGTAAGCGGAAGGAATATTAAATTTGTTAGTTCTTGTCGGAATTGTCGTTGAACATACACATGGGTAAATATAATATTTTTGAATGAGTAAGCTATTTGGGGGGAAGTACAGGAAGGGAAGTCGAAGTCAGCGGAGCGCATGCAACTGCTGCATCGTATCGTTGCTATGAAACAATCTCCAGCTTGGCAGCTCTGTATTTTATTGCTATTATTATTATTTAATGTAGTCTATAAGAGTAGTCAATTTAGATCACACGATATTTATTTTTTAACCCAATCAATTTATTTTAATATAATTTACATCATAAGATTTGGTTTGTACATTTAGTGTAATGAAAGGATGTATATAATTTGCTATTTACTTTAACAAATAATTTTATAGATAATTAACTGATTATTTATTAATGTTAGTCCAAAGCGATTCCTCGCCTGCACGCCTTATTTATAAATGAACATTGTTACTTACACTGAATTTGGAAAACACGTGGTGATTTATGTAAAACACTGCATATGGATATTGATTAAGTTTGAACAAAATATTCATGTTTTTAAGATGCCTGTTTATATGGTTGATGAATATTGATCAATATTTGATGGGAAATTAATTAATACGTCCCAAATAAGGTTTTTGAGAAAGGATATAAAAATAAATCATACACATTTTGAATTATGAAATTAATGTCTGTTTAAGCATTTTCAAAAATGATTGAATTGATAATTTCAAATAAGTTTACATCAGACAAAACATAAAAATAACCTTAAAACTTTATTTTTGAAAACTAATTTATTTGTAGATGGTTCATTATTGTTGTATTGTTATGGAATCTACATAAGTTTAAATTAGAACCAAGGGAAGCTAAATAAGCGGTAGGAAAATATTATGTTTTGACTTGTATGATTTTCACTCGTATCAATAAACCGTGGACAAGAACAATGTTGCTTTTCAAACTTCCCCTTGGAATCTCTAAACAATTTAAGGAAGGTTCGTATACAATGCGTCACTAGGTATCTAAGGGTCAACATACAAGTCTTTATGAAGAATTATTAATGTTACACATTTCTGAATCGGATACTGGTGCTTTGATATGTCATTTCCTAACCACTAAGTAACTATTTTCATTTACGGAATGGAACACTGTAACAAGTTAAAACCAGATGTCGCTATAACCTAAACAGTACCTACAGTAAATTACTTATTCAACTTTCACAGTATTTAAAATTTGTCGTAATATCAATAAATTTGCTAAGGTACAACCGCCATTATGACTCGCAATACGCTGGCAAGGCGTAAATGTTTTAAATATTGTTGGACTTTATTTTTTTTCGTCCAGGATGCTACGCCACACATACACTATACTATTATAAAGTTGTAAAAAATAAATGACTGTACATTGCAACATTTTTTAAAAAGAATATGTGAAATCTTTTCGTTTCGGTGTTCCTTATACAGCTCGATAAAGGACACCGAAACCAAGAAAATAGTTTTTTTTTGCGTGTATGTATGTATCTGCGGTATTATCATATCAAAAGGCTGGATGGATTTCAACCCTTAATGGTTATCGGGTAGCTGCAAGACCGGCTCTAGAGCGGGGCGTCCCGGCCGGCCGGGGTTTAATACACGTTTGCTGTACGGGGGCCAGGGCGCCTGCTTCACCGCTCAGTTGATGACTCGTCCAGAGCGCCTACGTGGTTAAGGACGGTCCTGGGTAGCTCGGCATCCACAGACGGTTATAGTTTTGGGTTAACGCTTTGTCGTTGTTTCGATGAAATTACTCCACTGATAACGAGGTCTGTTAACCATTTGAACGTGAAAATGTGGAATACACGCCAACATCTCAACTAGTGTAAACCTTATCTGTCAACAGTAAAATTGCTTTCACAGCGTCTGCCATGTCCACTTTAGTGGTCGTTGGCGTGGTAGGTACGACAGCACACGGCCACTTTAGTGGTTCGTGGCGTTCAAAGGGTTAATAAATAATGAAATGTGTAATTTATATACTGTATATAATTATTAATGTAAGTTAATGTTTTTACGGAAATAGTTAACAGAAAGTTTATTTATTAAACAATCACGAAAGATTTAAACTTGTTAGCTTGTTTTATTTTGCCAGATAATCGAAGCTTAGACAAGTTAGTACTAACAAGTTACATATTAATATTACGTTCTAAGTGGTTTATTGATACAAAAAGATTAGACCATCAAAAAAGGGTTTTGTTTTGACAGACAATCGAAGCTTAGACATGTGTGTTACATGATTACGTTCAACGTGGCCATAATTATATAGAAATATCGGAGATTAAACTATCATGTAAACTTCCCGAGATACAACAATGTTAAAAAATAGTACAATTCGATGCTAGTGCGGAAAGTATGCCATTACTCCATGAACACCGAGATATGGACGAGTGAAGAATGACATTTCCGCACGTGTATCGAACGACGTTTTTTAATACAGTTGCGAAAAAATAAGAAAAACCACAAGCATCATCACCATCACCATCATCATCACCATCACCGTCACCGTCACCATCATCATCACCATGATCAGTACGTCACCATCGCCATTATCATCATCATCATCATCATCATCATCATCATCATCATCGTCATCAGAATGATCAATTAAGTAGTCATGAATTGGAACAAGCATATAGTTGAATTATCGAGAAGATGGAATTGCATTTGTAGTGGTTGTACCGTTTGCAACAAAAGGAGAATAATTTTCTCTTAATTTAATAAAATGACATACCCAAGAAGTGGAATAATTAGTAGTCCTCTGTTTTTTTTTTTATTCGCTATCATGTTCTTCATCTGAGCTGTCACAAGTATTGATAATAAAATTGTCTGTTATTTGATTCATTTCTCCTTCCTGACATCGATATTTATTTTCTTCACTTTCGACGTGGTGACAAATATTTTCCCAGTCCTCAGCAGTGATGGTATTCATTCGTTCAGTTGCTAAACTCATAATGCCTTGCATGTTTAATGAAACGTTTCTTTTTGCTACATATCCTTTTACCATGTACCAAATATTTTCGATCGGATTGAATGTCGGGTGATACGGTGGCAATCGTAATACGGAGTGGCCATGTTCTTTTAAAATTGCATCTATGTGGTACTCGCGAAACCGCTCTTTATTTTGTTTAATTAATTCATACAAACTGGTTTTGTACATCAACCGGTTATACGAAATGTTGTGTTCTGTCAACCAATCCATCATTTCTTGTTTATTAGAATTTGACGTTGGAGCACGATTCAAAAGTTTGTTGTGATAGGACGCATTCATTATCCACGATAAGTACGCTATTCGGTTTGAGGTTCGGTATTAATTTTTCTTTTAACCATTTTTCGTAGTTGACAAAGTTCATCTTGTCATGGTAATCTCCCGTTTTTTGGTTTGCCTTAAACATTAACAAAGCGTTGGGAATAAAACCATCTTTTCCTCCTGCGTGCACTATTATTAACCGCTGGCCTGTACTGATTTGTTTTTTTACACCAAATTCTGTTCCATCGGTCCAAGCTTCTCCGGACACATGTGAAGTGTGGATGTAGGTTTCATCAGTATAAACTAGTAGTCTATCTTGAGATCGATATTCCGCAATTTTGATAAGGTAATTTATTCTTAGCAGTCGTATGTTGTGTTTTTCCATTAATATTTTTCGGTTGTCCTCGGTCTTTTTCCATTTAAATCCTAATTTTTGTATTTGTTTTCGTAAGGTGGAAATGCCAAATTTGTAATCTATATCGGATTTTAACACAGAGTGGAGTCCCTTTAAGGTTGGAAATTGCTTATGGGACAGATGAAAATTGTATATAGTTCTCCGGATGACTTCCTGATCAAAATCGTCTACTGCTGATGACGGACAAGGACGCAACTTTTTATTCTTCGGGGAGGTGCATTTCTTTGTTGTTGCGAATTTCTCGCTGTTGCTCTCAGTCACAATGTTTTAAACAGTAGAGAGACAAACACCTGTAGCTTTTTCAACTAACTGGGCAGCGGTGTAAGGCAAGTTTAAATTTTTCGTCAGTTCATTTTCAAAATATTTATAACAGTTGAAAATTATTTGCTTACTTTGACTCTCAATAGGACCAAAATTACTTACAGCCATATTTTTTTAAAATATAGAAATTATTCGTAGTCGTACGGGCGGACACAATAATTAATTGAGAATACAATCAAATCAGATGTAAAAATATACGCACAACGTAAATAATATTGACAATTTCACACTGACATTATTTTTGTTTTTAGTTCTTCGATATATATATATATATATATATATATATATATATATATATATATATATATATATAACAACCTCTTTGTATGCTGATAGTACAAGAAAATAGAAAATTCAAATGTAGAATGCCTGTAAACAAACAATACTACTACATATGCAATTGCACGCTCTCGATGATTCAACTATACATTTAAAAACATTGGAAAAGTGAAAAGCACTAGTTAACAGCTACGTAAAGTAGCACTTTCTGAGCATCTGTATTAAAAACATATTTGTGACTGTTTGTGGGAAAACGTCCCACTTTGTCGATACGGAGTTATGAGTAGTTCATAATACTACAGATCATACGCATCTTTCGGTGAAAAAATTATGTCTCAAAGTGCTATAGTTATTTTTTAAAAATTCTTCAAATTTGCAAAAATGAAAAAGCGACAATTGAGAAAACGTTGGTTAAAGTTTGGGACGACAAAAAACACACTTGTACTTTGAAGTTATGGAGTGGTGAGTATCAAATGAATGGGTATACTTTAAGTATTTCAAATTAGTCAAAATCAGTATGTAACCTTAGTAGTTTGAATGTTACGAAGGCTTGAATATTAAAACAGAACGAAAATATGACAATCCTGAATATGGGTTTATTTTCTATATTTATAACACGACACGCATATTTATCAATAAAGTTGTATTTATAAATGTAATCTCATACTAAAAAAGACAGAAATAATTCTATGGATCCCTTTAGTTTGTTATTATGTCAAAAAGTTGATAAAAAATGAATTGAAAAGTACAGCATAAGAAAATACGAATAAAAAATAGTAGATTGTTTGACAAGAGGCTAAAATAAGCCATTATGACACGAAGTGATTATGGCTCCGCTGGATGTCCTGGGTTGTGAGTTCACCTCGTTCTTTAATGTCTCCAAAGAAAATAGACGAAAGGAGCTAATCGACCACAGTCGATGACCAAATGTTGTAGTTCACCCCCTTTTGACCGCCACCGTCGGCAATTTATTTAGCTCGTGTGCTCACAATTTATTGGAAATCAGCTGCTCATATATTTTCGACAAACTGGGTATTCTGATATTATTGGTTACATCTAGTGCTAAGAATGTATTGACATTTGAGACTGCTCAAAAATATTTGAGTACCTCGACCGCTACGATATATCTGATGCTGACTGTACAAACCATTCGTTCTACCAAAGAGTTTGCTACATACTTTTTATAAATGATCTTGTTGGGATTGAGATAAAACCTGATAAAAAGTGTTGAAAAAGTACAATTTTAGAAGTGTTCCATATTGTCAGCATTACGGAGTGTAGAGGTAAGGATGATAATCTTTGTGTATCCAAAAGTGTCTGTCAAAAGGCGTTATTTTAGGATGGCACCATTGTAGCAAGTGGGTAAATTTATTTTTCTGGCAAGTCTCCTTGCGCACCGAGATCAATGTCACGTCGCCGAAGAAATGTGTCGCTGAAGGAATATCTCCAATGCCCCCACTGCTCGACTACCAAACTGTTCAAATTAAATTGTTAAAAAGGGTTTATATCCACATCAGCAAATTACACCATCCATGTAGTCGCAGTTAACCCTACAATGCATGACGCAACTGGGTAATACTGATTTTTAGTATGACACCCGAAAGTTAAGGGCTTTAAATACTATTTTTTCTTAGTGCCCTATAGGCGATGTACAAATTGATTAATACTCTAGATCTAAGCGATAAAAATATCAGTTATATGTACCCAAGCCCTTAACTATTGCGTTGTCCACAGGAGAGACGGCTAAATTCTAGAACAAGTATGACCCAACTATCTCACTCCCCGGCGACATCCGATATCTATCCAACGTCATTGACTGCTAAACTAAGGGCATTCAAATAATTAAATTAAATTTTAAAAAGAATTCGCAGAGGAACGAGAACCACGGATTTATAAGAAACAAGGATATATGTAACCACGGGCATTTTTTTCCAGAACCGATGACGCAGCTTTTTTTCAACACATACATTGGCATAGTCCACTTGCAATTCACTAATACAAAAGGTACCTAAAACATTGAATAAAGTGCACTAATTTAACGTGTCTATTCTCCATGCACCAACACAATCGAATCAACACAAATTGAATAGTCAAACTAAGAAGACGTGATACATTTAAAAGTAGTTTACATAAATATGTTAAATCACTGTATTTACCTACGCTAAAAGGCACATCATAGCTGTATTATAATCATACCACAACTTTCACCTTATCTTAAGGTGCGTCCACACTTGTATCATTTGCTCGTATCCGATCATCGTCCCGTGGCATGACTGCGTATCGCGCTGCTTGGACGCTCACTGTCGGCATTCCGTATCATTTGCGCCGCCGCGTCAAGAAACGTGTCCACACGAAGCCGTAGTGTATCACCGTATCCGATCACCGCGCCGATCATTTTGCATGCTGCAGTTTGGACGCTAGCGGTATCGTTTCACCGCTCCGATCATTTTGGCATTTCGCCGATCATCATTTTTCGCGTGATCGTTCTTCTGTAGTAGTGTTGTGTTCCGTGTAAAACTGTTGCACTCTGCGATCGCACATCAAATTGGTTAACACCCGTGCAGAAACTTGAAGATCATTATCAAAACAGCTGATAAGCCGCGAGCGCTGAGCACCAGCGTGGACAGCAGCGCCCATGCGTCGGCGGCACCGCGCGCGTGGCAACTAAAAATGGCAGTACTTTGGAAATTCGCTGTAACACACCTGCGCCAGCGACTCAAGCCACGCCTCGGCCATCTCTTTCACGCGTAGCTTCAATGGAAGAGACAGAAGATGATCGGGCAAAAACCGACTCGAGATGGATCGCGGCATATCATAACCGCGTAGCATGATCGCGTGTCATGATCACTAGTGTGGACGTCGCACCGTCGCGATCATGCCGCGCTCGTCCGATCGGAGGATTTGATACGCTTAGCAATATGTATTTCGAGTGATCTGATCGGCGCAACGTTTGCAGTCAGCGTTAGGGGATTCTGCTCCTTCACGGGCAACAGTTTTTAGATGGTTCAACGAATTTAAAAGGGGTCCAGCCTCGAAGATGACCACCGAAGTGGTCGCCCGCAAACAGCAGTAACTGCAGAAAACATGTGGACTACTGAAATGTTGGTGTTGGTTGTTGGTACATACAAAGACATAGAGAATATCTTAGGCGTCAGTTCGGGGAGCGTTAGCATCATTCTACATCAACATCTTGGAGTAAGGAAGCTCTGTTGTCGTTGGATACCACGTTTGCTCTCCGATACTGAGAAACAGGCTCGTGTAGATTGGTGTCGTGAGATGCGTCTACGATTCGACAACGGGACATCGCGGCGTGTATCGGAAATAATTACAGGTGACGAAACATGGATTTACCAATATGACCCGGAAAACAAGCGGCAATCGTCAGTATGGGTCTTCTCAGAGGGAAAGTTACCAACAAAACTACAAAGACCTCGTAACGTCGGCAAAAAAATGGTAGCTAGTGTCTTTTCACGGGGCGGACATTAATTAACCTCAATGCTGGAAAATTATAGGTCAGTCAACTCTGATTGGTGTCTGGTGGGGGGCTCACCCTACCTCTTTACGCTTACTATACAATGCAACCATTAGAAGTGTGCTGGATTACGGATCGTTCCTTCTTGAGCCAGGAAACAAAGCAGGACTGAGAAAACTTGACCTTATTCAATTCAAAGCTCTAAGGATCATCACTGGTGCAATGAAGTCTAGTCCAACTAACGCTTTACAGGTGGAATGTGCTGACCCCCCTCTCCGACTTCGCCGACAGTTTTTGGCTGATAACTATTTTTTTCGCTCCCTCCAAATTTCATATCATCCCATAATTCATCGTCTGTTTGACCTTAAAGAAGCTACTTGCAGGATTATTAAGAGTCCTCCATGCCTCGTTAAAAGTCTTATAAAATTCCAGTCTATAAAAGACCCAGTTTATCATTCTTTAAAAATTCAATACGAAACCATCATATTCCACCCTCGCGTAATTCTCAACTTTGATATTTGTCACAATGACCCACATGCCTATGAATATCTCCGTCAGATTCTTACTCGTGAATGGCACGACTGGAACACAATATACTGTGATGCCTCGAAGCTATCCCCAAATGGTTGTGTGGGCGTTGGAGTCTTTCACTCGCAATATAATATAGTTCAAAAAGTGAAATGTCCTCCTGAAACCTCGGTTTACACAGGAGAATGTATAGGAATACTAGAGAGTGTAAAATATGTATCACTTTTTAAATTGAAAAAGACTATAATTTTCACTGACTCACGTAGTTGTTTACAAGCTCTGTTGTCCAATCCTTTTTCAGTCAGAATACATAACCCAATTATATACCAAATTAAGGAGGTCGTATTGAAATGTAAAAAATAAGGGTATGAAGTCGCGTTAATGTGGGTCCCCGGTCACTCTGGAGTTTACGGCAATGAAAAGGCGGATCAGGTCGCTAAGGATGTGGTGGTGTGTGGTGACAAGGTCCCTTTCCGTAACTACTGCCATGATTTAGTCCCTTTTGCATCTAGTTCGTTAGATACTACGGTTACATCTAAGGGTATTCAGGCCTCTCGCATTTTTTGATAAGATATTCGAAATGAGAGGATCCTTCCAATTTCGAATCCAAAAAAAATCCTAGGAATTTATATGACGAACGAACCGGAATGACCGTATCACCGATAGAGACTCTAACAAACGGAATATTTCTTTTTCGTGAGAAGACTACTACGAAACTTTTTGAAGAAGACAGAGAGAGACCTCTACTAGTAAGCCAGGCATTCAATGAACGTAAGAAGTTAGATACAGTTTCCGCAGCATGATCAATGTTTTTATTTGAGGAGTACACAAGTAGGTCATCGGCATATTGTAGAATTTGACATCCCTGAACTAAGTCTTCCAAATCATTAGTATATATATTATATAGTAGAGGACTCAGGACAGATCCCTGAGGAAGGCCTTTCCATACTATTGATGGATTAATATCAGGGTCTCTTCCACGAAAACTAATCCGCCGCTCCGAAAAAAGATTACCCACAAGACAGGCCAGCCTCACCGGAATTCTCAGCTTATGGAGTTTCTCCCTGAGAATAGGGAGCTGGACATTGTCGTAGGCGAAATCCACATCCAGAAACGCGGCAACTACTGAGGTACCGTTCGAAAAAGCAATCCTAATGTCGGAGGTAAAAATGCTTAGACTATCAATTGTGCTCCTTCCCTTTCTAAACCCAAATTGAGATTCACCTAACAATCCCTGGCTTTCTAGGAACCATTCGAGTCTATTTTTGGCTAGATGTTCAAGGATCTTTGTCAGGACCGAGGACAAGGCAATAGGCCGATATGAGTGTGGATCATTAGGATCTTTGAAAGGTTTCAGTACAGGCATGACTAGTTGGGATTTCCAGGAGGGTGGGGGCAGGCCAGAGAGTAATATGCCATTAATGAGATCTAGGAAGTATAAAAGAAAGGGATCACCAGCTTTAGCTACAAAGGAGTATGTAATCCCGTCAGGACCCGGAGCAGAATCTTTGACAGGCGAGAGGACATTCTTAAGCTCAATTAAGGAGAAGGGTTGATCCAGGGGGTCCGTTGACTTATTGTTAAGGAGGCCTATGGGGGAGTATAAGATTGACGGCACGTGAGGGGGGGCTATTTTTGCCAAAAATGATTCCGCCCAGTCATGTGAAGATGGATAGGAACTACTACGGTTATTATACGATCTCCTATACCTTCGGATATTATTCCACACCACAGTATCTGGAGTTGATAGGCTCAAGGTTCCACAGAATGATTTCCAACCATCAGATTTCTTTTTATTTAGTAAAGTCTTTGTTTGGGACATTACCTTGGTCAATGTTTGGAAATTTTCTGTTGACATGTTCCCTGCATACGTACGTTCTGCTTTCTTTCTGTCATTGACAGCCTTAGTGCATTCCTTATCCCACCAGGGTGGCGACGCAATCATACCCAAAGCAGTGTTCTTAAGAGGAAAAGTATTTTCCGCCGATAACTTAATGGCCGATATCACTGCGTCCGAAATAGCCTGTATAGAGTTTGGAAATATGGGCGGTAACTCTTTAACCTCAGAATCCAGGTACCGTGTATAACTATCCCAGTCCGCACTATTAATATTATATATTAATAGAGGTTTTGTAATGGGAGGATTCTTTGGGCATTTCAATGAAATTCTTAGGATTATAGGAAAGTGATCGCTCCCGTAGGTGCTCTCCAGGACTTCCCAGGTGGTCAGGGATGCAAGGATAGGGGATGATAATGTAAGGTCTACTGCACTAGTGGATTGATTAGGTAATGTACGCAAGGTAGGAGACCCCGAGTTCAACAAACACAGATCAGCTGAGTCTAGAATTTCTAAGAGTTGTTCAGCAAGCGAGTCGTTAATATCACAGCCCCAAACGTGATGATGAATATTAAAGTCACCCAAAATTATGACAGGAGTTGGAAGAGTTCGGATTATCTGTTTAAGTTCTCGAAGAATATCAACAGATGGATAAGGTATGTACAGTGATAGAAAGGTAATACCTTCCAAAACCATGGCAATGTAAGGGGATGGGGAAATTAGTATACGATAAATGATCTCTAATGAACAGGGCACATCCAGCTCGTCCATCGGCCCGAGAGTCCAAAAGAGATACATAACCAGGTAACTTAAAGTTGGAATTGTTTTTTAACCATATCTCTGATATTGCTAATATAAATGGATTATATTATTAATTCAGAAGATAAGATCATGTTTTTTGTTGGTCACACTACGGCAATTCCATTGAAGAACTATTAGATCCATTATTGAAAGAGAGTTGAAGGAAAGATGAAATAAACGGGGCGACGTGGGACAGCAATGAGGGATCAGCTAGAGGGCTAGAGGGTGAAAATACTTTTACGAGAGACGAAATCATTTTAATAAGCTCTCTTATTAGATCCTCGCTTGATTTTTGTTGAGGGTGTTGAGAAAAGACTGGAAAGGAATCAATGCTAGGGTCCCTCGTAATAGAATTGTGAGTTTGCTTGTCGTAGCCTTTAGCTAGTGATGGCGGAGAGCAGGGGGTTCGGTAAACGTTTTTTTTATAGGAGGTAGTTTCTTGGGGTTGGGTCGGGGGAGAAGTTGCTACTACATTTGCATAGCTTTTTTTGCTTATTTTTGAATGTAAACTAGATGCCTCCATGTAGGACAAATTATCATCAACCATAGTTTTCTTGATTGCTAATTGGCAGTTGTACTCCGGGCAACTTTTGCTGTTTGCAAAGTGTCCAGAGCCCAGCCCCTGAGGACAATTGCAGTAGACAATTCACCTGATCTATAGTGCAGGTGTCCCCAGCATGGGAGCCACCGCATCTGAAACTACGGGGGAGAGACCGACACTTTTCCTTGGTGTGTCCGAATCGGCAGCACTTGAAGCATTGTATAGTTGGAAATATATATTGTTCCACGGCTAAGGAGTTGAGGCACATAAATACTCTTTTTGGCAAGATTTGTCCGTAAAAAGTTATCACGACCGTTTCAGAGGGCAACCAACTGAAACTGCCATCAGGGTTGTTCTTTTTAAAATTCAATCTTCTGACTTTAATAGGGTGTGCACCTCCACAATTGACTGGAACCTTTACATTTTCCAGGACCTCTTCAGGTGACCACTCTGAGGGGACTCCTCTCACGAGGCCCATGCGGGTCACATTAAAAGAAGGTATGAATGCCTCATATTTATGGTTTATTAACGTGACTGACTCAATAAACTGGTTTGCATCTTCCCCATAATGAAAGCTAATTGTCACCCTATTTCACCCTATCCTCTTAATGCTACCCTCTATTATGTTGGGAAATTCCCGTTTTCTTTTTTCAATGAAACATCCAAAAGAAACTGGATGGAGAACCGTACCGGAATCCGGAGATGCCTCGATTTTTTTAACGTGAATAATAAACGGTCCGCGGTCATTATTGTTATATCTTTCACGCCCGACTGGCGTGAAGGGTGAGGTAGGAGTCTGAGTTTGAGGAACAGATTCGCTCGGCGAATCCGTTATTAGATGCGCTGGAGGCGTGGGTAAAATTGCTGATGTAAACTGATTTATTGACAGTTGACCCGGCGGGAGTTGTGTATATTCCACTTCCGGATCCTCTGAATGCCTCTGAGAGGGCGGGCCCGAACGGGAGCGAGATCGATTAGCATTATCCGATGCATTATTTTTCTTCGGGCGACTTTTCCTTTTTGCTCCTTTACTCATTTCTATAGGTGTGACAAATTTCACCTGGGAGTTTTAAAATAATCTCCCTTAAAAAGGGGCGAAAATTGCCATCCCCAGGGTCATCTAAGCCAGCACCCTCAAACATGAGGATGCTGGCGTGGACTACCCACTAACACAGATAAACTACTTGGGAACTAAACACAAGGACAACACATAAATCCACTTACCGCTCCACCACCAGCTAATTAAAATATGGAGTAGCAACTATTTATACACTACTTTCACTAATTTTCATCAAAGAAATCTCTCTAATAACTATTTTATTCTTTAGAACTTTTTACTACAACCGTCCGCGATCGACACTCTACCGCCAATCCTCTGTCCCATATTAACAGTCCGTAGAAAATAGATGACAAGCTACCATAGCCATTTCTCTAGAAGAAGTACTACTTAATCTCCACAGAGAAAAAACACATTTATTTAATTTTTCGGAAACATGATCAATGTGATTTTCAACAGCTACAAAACTTATCCACATAAACTCTAAGAGTTTTCTGGCAATGTCAAAAGTCAACATTTTCTTTATTCAAGTAGGCCTAGCTACAAGCACTTTTAAAAGGTTATTAACAACAAGATTTTAGAGAAAATTATTCATAAAAAACAAAAATAAACTTCAATTAAAATCACATTAGAAAACATTATACAAATTTAATCATAAATAAAAAGTCCCAAGAAGGATATCAAGAAAATGCAAAAGAATATATGTAACGTAGGGTTACCAGCAATGTTAATGTACATAATTGTGATTACTGGATCCATGGAACCAGTAATGTTATTACCTAAAATTTTATTTAAAAGCGAAAAATAAGAAAAAGCAGACAAATTAAGCAGTTACAACATTTGGACCATAAAGTATAGACTTTAGAAACTACAATAGAAAAATATAAAATTTAACATGAGCGTCGACCATTTTGTTTATTAAGAATTAAAAAAACAAAATTGTGCTGCGGTGTTTTTTTGTAAAAATTATGCAATATTCTTAACAAAACCGCTAAGAAGTTTTTAACTTAAGTTTTTGTGTATTTTTTCGAATTTATTTAGATAAAATTTTACAATATTTCGTAATAAACGTAAGACATTGACAAAATATTCTTCGAAGGATATGGCGCGCTAGAATATAAATAGAATTATTTAAACGTGGACATATAATCATATTAAATTATATAATTCTACAAAAATTCTGATTTTTCGCTCCCTTCGTATATAAAGGGGGCGGAAAGGTATTTTTTCCACATTTGATTTTCTAAAACGAAATGTAAGCACCATAAAAAAATGTCGTAAATGTGCAGATCAAGCCCTTTCATATGATACCCTATTTTACCTAGTGGCTTTCAATACTTTACTTAAAGCACGCTATCTCTTTATACATAGACAAGCTTATGAACCAATACGGACACAGCGTACTCCCGCCATATCATCCTGATCTCAACCCGATAAAAAATATAATACGCATCCAACTGAAACATAAATACGACTATGACGACTGCGAAACATTTGTCAAGTACCTACAGTAAAAGGTTTATAGGATTGATCCCGATGTTTGAGCAAAAGTCTCTGAGCACGGTATATCAAATGCGAAAATGTCGTGTGTTAGAAAATCATATTGCTAATTTTGTAATCCACGATTATAAAGCTCAGACGATGATACACCTCTGCGAACGGTAGTGGCGTGCACAGGATTTTTGGCCAAGTTAGGCAGTTTTTCTGTGCCTATATGAAGCCATGGTCGTTCAGGGCTTCAGGGTGGGCAGTTTCTCGGTGCCTTTTCAGTATAGGTTATTTTTTTATTTTTTTTATTTATTAAACAAAGTACATATTTCTTATTTCTAAGACAGTTTCCTGCAAAACTGTATTGTACAGTTTGACTGCAGGCACGAGTCTCTATACTAATAATACTATAGAATATTTATTATTTATATACAATTATAAGATAAATAATATATTTGATGCTAACTTTAATTAAATCATTTTACTCAAGCGACTGCAGCAAATATTTTTTCAGGGCCTTTTTATATTTGGGCTTGCTTGGTTCATGACATGACGGATGTTCTCGGGCAGACTATTTAGGAAGTACGGAAGTCTTTTATTTAATGTTCAAGTTCAAGTTCTTTATTGCTTTCATGTAGTATACATATGATATCTTAAACTAACATGTTATATCTTCGAAGTAGTTCTTAACGCGTGGTACTTCGAATTTGCCCGCGGACACACAGGATTATGCTCCTGGTTGCTATGGTTATTAACTGCTAGTAGGTATTTATGTTTTAAACTAACTGGGAGTATTTTACAAATTTTAAATAATTTTGAATAGTCTCCATTACAATTTATTTTGTTTTTTTTATTTACAAGTAATTTTAAGAATCTTATTTGCAATGCTTCTAATTTATCAATGTATGATTTAAATGTAAGTCCATAGCAATCAAGAGCATATCCCAATATAGAATCTAGTATCGCAAAGTATAGGCATTTTAAAATATTATTTGGAACTTTGAAGCTTAAATGATAAAATTTGCCTAAGAGAATTCTTAGTTTTGTCACATACATAATTTATGTGTTGGTACCACGAAAATGCGATATCAACTTTGACTCCAAGATATGTTACACAATCAACTTTATCAATCGGTTTACATTGGCAATTTTTGAAAGTATTGTGAATACATGTGAAACTGTGAGTGTACATGGGCAAAGATGCATCTGTGATATGTAAATAAGAAGATTGAATAATGAGTAGTTTTGTTTTTTTCTGAGTTTAATATTATGTCATTATCATGGGACCATTTAACTACAGCATCTATATCCTGTCGTACCAAGTGACACGCCTCAGTGAGGTTGGTACCTGCACGTAAGGTGCAAAGATCATCAGCTATTAACGTGCATAAGATAACACACAGGTCCACACACGGAGCCTTGAGGGACCCCACATCGAACCTGTGTCTCATCGCTTAACCCGTCACTTATCTTAACGCGATATGAGCGCGATGTGAGGTAGTCACGGACCCAACAGTTCAGTGTCTGCTCCACACCACAGTCGTCCATTCCATCTAAAAGAGTGCTGTATTCCAAAGTGTCAAATGCTTGAAATCATAAAATATGGCAACTACGAACGTTTTATCACCTAAGTAAGTATTTATCTCATCTGTGAATTTTGAGTAGTGAGTGTAGGTAGTGAGTGCCTTTGACCGCACGCCACTGGAGAACAGTTCTGACTTCGACTGTGAAATGGAAGCCGGAAATACTGTTTTGCAACATCCTGTCGATCTCCTTGCTACCGTATGGTCCACCGGTGTCGTTCACCTAATCGGAACATCATGTTTTTGTTTATAATGATTTTGAAGCTGTTCTGTTAGTTTCGTTGTGGGTTTGAAGTTGTTATAAGGGTAATAAAGGAGCTATGCATAGTTCTAATTTAGTTTTATCCACAGACTACTAAGAGATACTACGTATCAGACTGCCAATGCCAACTCAGAAACAAATATTATTTGCACTAGGCAACTATATTTAATCTGTACGATTAGTGTTGACTGACGTTATTTTTTTTCTATTCGCGATTGCTATATGGCAAGGGATCGTAACGTATTCAGCCAAAGTGGTCTAGGTTCATTGAATGAGGTCTAATATTTACATCATGCTTTGACATTATATGTGCTCAACAAATTAGGTGACGTATGACTAAAATACGAATATCGTAAAAAAATGTAGATATGCAATGAATATATCTGGTTAAAAGTGAGTGATACGTGTTACAGATCCTTAAAACAATAGTACATTGCTTCATAATTGGCTGTAAAAGCTGCATTTCATTCGTAAGTGCAATGTTTTGACTTAGGTTTCGCGTGATTTCTGCAAATATAAATAGAATGCAATAAATGACCTAGTATAGTCGTATCAAAAGGATTCAAAACATTTTAAATCTGCTTATAATCACATATTTTAATAACTTGTTTTATAGTATTGCCCGTCCAAATTCAGTAGTCTTTATTTTCGTAGTTTACTAGGTCTTTACTGGTACTTCCGCCATTTTCAACTACTTTTTTATTTGGCCGCGTAATACGTTTTTAACAAATACCAGTACAAATATTGGTAAATTTCCCTTAATTAATGGAATTTCGTAATAATGAAACTTTTTGATTAAGTTTCCCAAAAAAAGGTTTTAAATTATGTCAGATGTGGATATGTGCAACAGGGCGACTAAATTGGGAACCAAGCAAATTTACTCGCATATGCCCACACATTTTTTGGAGAATACTCTTCAATACAGAAAAGACAAAGGTGGACTGCATTATCCCTCTAACGCAGTTATATAACTATGTGAAATAGCCGAAGGAGTCTACAAAAAGAATAGAATATTAAACAAAAAATATACGATGCATCGATCTTTTGCAGGAATGCTTAAAAAAATGTATTGGCCTCAATTTATTTTTCAAAGATCACGATTATTCGGATAGATCTGTTGTTGATAGCCATTATTCTCTTTTGGTTAAGGCTATATCAAACAATTTTTGAATGACAGTAAATTGAACTGTATGCATACGTACAGTTTTATCTTTGGCGTATAAAAGATGATATGATTAACATTAGGTAGGTATACAAAACAAAAATGTAGTTCTTTTTAATGTTTGTACATTTTATAATAAAGAATGAAACCTTAATGTATTTTCTTTTCATATTTAATATGGGTATAAAGTTACTATAACCTGGCCCTTATAAAATCCTTAGTGTAACGAATTTCCTTTTGTGTAACGAAAATGTACACTATTTTGAAAACTGCTCACGTGTGCATATTCAAATCGTTTTATTTTCTCAAATAAAGCTCCGTCTACAATAGTTAGTGTAAAAATAGGTGTAGATCAATGTTGCACATTAAATTAATTAGAACCTGGGCGACCGAGCTTTGCTCAGTGGCTGAAACCTATCTAGATAAACTTAGAAGGCAAAACTATGTCTACATACCAAATTTCATCCTTATCGTTAGCGCCGTTTCCGAGAAACCAATTATAACTATATTCTATACTATTATAAACATACGTCTTTATCGCGGGTACAAAAACGATTTGACAGTACAGAAAGATTATGAAAAACAAGCAATAACAGACGCGAAACTCATTTTGAGGAACATCTATGCCCACTCCTACGAGTTTAAAATGTATCACACATTAGGTATTTCTAATACCCAACCTCCATACTTGACTCGAGTACCAATACAACTTAAATAGATTAACTATGCAGTCGCAATGCAAACTCTAATAATTTCCTATTTGACATTGTCATTTGTTAGTAAGTACATTATCAATTATCCGTACTGATAACTGTGTGTAATATATTTATTGCCGAGTGCTTTTAAAATGCCGCTAAGGAAAAAAACGTGCGATGAATTTGTGGACAAAGGATTATACTGAATTACAGGCTCGCGATACAAAATTATACTGCACTAAGTGCAATGTTAGTTTCCCCCAGAGAAAAGCTTCTATGGAACGACATTTCAACTCGGAAAAGCATACATCCGTCAAAAAAGATTTTAGGATGGAATTGACCAAATTTATGGTAAGCTGTAATATACCATGGTCTCAGTTAGAAAATCCCATATTTACACATTTTATCAATAACTGCGTCTCTGGAAAGATCGAAAAAACTGTGGAGGTCCCTTCGGAATGTTTGTTGAGACAGAATTACGTAAACCAAATATACGACGAACAAATGCAAAAAATTAAAAACGAATTAGAAAATGCTTTTATTTATTTGAGTGTTGATGAAACAACAGATGCCAGGGATCGTCAAATTGCTAATGTGATAGTCGGTGCATTGCTTGAAGATGCAGTCGGAACTCCACATGTATTGTCAAGCAAAAAATTGGAACAAACTAACAATATAAGTATAGCGGATACCGTCAAAAATGCACTGGATAATTTATGGGGTCCCGACCACAATAAACATGAGAAAGTGTTGTTATTATTAATGGCGGTCATCCAAACCTAAAAAAAAAAAAAAAAAAAATTAGGCCCCCATTTCAAATCGCTTGCACCGGGTCCCAGAGCTCTACGACCACTCCTTCCCACTTTTACCTTATGTGCTAATCAAACAATACACACCACTGGGAACCCTTTCTCGGCTTATCCTATTGTTCTTTTGTTCGATGGTCGACGGGTGGATCGGGCTACCTGCCGGCTAACTGCCTCTCGGTAAGAAAAGGGCCTTAGGGGTAGGTCACCTGTTCACCGTCCTTAATTACAATACTCATTCAACATTACATATTTATTATCAATATACCTACTTCTTATACCTACTATTTTCTCTGTAAGGTTCAATGTTCTAACCGAACCTAACCTATTCTTCTTATTCTGGTTAAGAAACCTTTATGTGCTAATTGCTATGACCCGTATACCTAACCAAACCGTTTATTATTCGTTACTTGCATTTATGTACATCACCAAACTTGTGTACCTACTTATCTTATATTCATGTATGTTTTCGGGTAATGTTCTTTTTTTATTGTAGTTTACTTCTTGCTCGATATTTCTGTGAAATTACGTAAGCGCCATGAAATTTACGATGGTTAAAGACCTTTTCTTTTAAATAGATATATTGCTCATTTAACTAAGGGGGCTTAAACCTAACCTTTAATTTCTTAAACAAACAGGTAAACATTGTGGTGTCTGCTATTGTGTAGCGGTTGTGGCACATGTTCAATCTTGTCAAATTGAGCGTGTCTTAATGTTTTCAAAAGAAACCTGTTAAAACCTGCAATCTGCCTAATTTATATATAATTTTGATTGATTTATTGTAATATTCGTACAAAGCATTTCTCACAACCTTCTTTTGAATTGGTGTTCACGAAACATGTTACAACGAGTATTATTGCTTTCTAGGACGCTTAGGGTAAGTGGGTAATTTTTATGATTTTCATTTATTGTGGCATTAAACCCATTGTTTATTAGCTATTGTAATATTACTACAAAGCATGTCTTACTGCCTTCTTTCGAATTTGTGTATAAGAAGAATGTCTGAACGAGTATCCGCGTTTTAGGACGCTTAGGTTAGGAAAAGCATGTTAAAACCAGTCATTTAACCCAGGAAGGAGAGGGATATTTTTTGTGTTGTAGGCAATATATAAAAGGAACTTCTCAGTGACTATACTTAAATAGTTACCTCGTGTCGTCCACCAAGTATAGTTCCAAAAGTTTTACGTGTGAAGTTTTCGCCGTCGGTTTAAAGTGAAACTGTGTTTGTCTCTATCAGCTCCAAAATGGATGTAAGTATGTTATTTTTAGCCCTCATTCGATAAATTTCAGTATTTAATTAATTGTTTAATGTTGTTTCAGTGTTCTGATAATACTTTCAAGAATTCGTTATTTGTTAATGTGTTTAATTAATTGGTTAATGTTGTTTCAGTTCTCTGAAAATACTTTCAAGAATTACTACTACCCAGAAAATCAAGACCGACCTAGTAGTGACGAGGAAGGTACCATTGGTCTCAAAATAAGGCAAGCAATAGCCAAGAAGAGACCAGCGAACAGCATTGACAGCTTCTTTGAGCGGCCCAAGAAGAAGACAAGAGTCATAAAAAATCATCTAACGTGTCACAAAGTTCAGCAGATGGAGTGGCATATTTATCGTCTGGTCAAGACGAAGCAGGCTACGCGTCACACCTCATTAAAATTGAGGTCTATGATATGGAAAAAATAAGAAATGTAGCGCCCGCAGACCACTGGAAACACTGTGATATACGGCTGAAGTATTAATCCGCTAGAGAGGATGACATACATGTGCAAAGTGCTCGTGACGTTATTTTTAATATAACAAAACAATTAGCTTCAAAAGAAAACAGTGTTAAATATTTTATAGAGACTGATACGAAAAAGTGATAACTTGTTCATTTAGTTTTGAATTATCTTTATCTAATTAATTTTAAAGCCACTCTATTAATGTTAGTTTTATGGATTTAAAAGTTATGGTCATTCTTTTCAATAAGATAAGTGGAAGCAAAGCAATCAATAGTTCTCTTTAACAAACTAAACGCGAAATGCACTTAGAAAGTGTTAAGCTTTTGTTGTAATTTCTTATCAATAGTCTTAAGATTGTAAAATTATTGTACGTACAATAATGACCACACACAAATTTTAATGTTAGTTTTATGGATTTAAAAGTTATGGTCATTCTTTTCGATAAGATAAGTGGAAGCAAAGCAATCAATAGTTCTCTTTAACAAACTAAACGCGAAATGCACTTAGAAAGTGTTAAGCTTTTGTTGTAATTTCTTATCAATAGTCTTAAGATTGTAAAATTATTGTACGTAGAATAATGACCACACACAAATTTCTGTTCCAATTGTGTACCTTCAGGTTTCTTAGAGTTGGCTTTTGTTCTTTTGAAGCAGCTATTGATAATGGTTTACCTTAACGAAAAATGTTTACTTTGGAATTATAGTAGGGAGTACCTAAACATACCTGTATGTTATTTTTAGTCCTCATTCGAAATATAAGTAAATAAAACACAGAAAATATCTTATTGACATTGTTTTATTTCACAAAAACTGATTCAAACAAGGTTCTTAATACTAGATCGTTACATAAAGTATTACTAGAAAATAGACTTAGAAAGTCATACATACTTTTTCATTGAAACTTAAAATATAAATATACTAAACAATATTCTCCACAGACGGAGGTAAATGGTTTTGAAGTGATTTGTAGTTATAATTCCACCTCTTTGCATTTCTTTTTAAAAATAGTTTATGGTAACCAGTGGGTTTTCTACCAAAGGAATCAAAGTATTCACCTATTCCGTTAACATCAATATGGATCGCAACCCACTGAGAACCGGGCTTGGAGTCAGGATCTAAATTGCTTATAATGAAAGCAGGTAAAGTAACCCAAATAGGGATTTGATCTGCGGTAAAAACATTCGATTTCAAACTAGAACTTATTTTATTCATACATAATTTTAATTCATTTGTATCCATTATTCAAACAAATAATCACATTTATCGATGAACTTGCTGGTAATGATTAAGAGCTAATGAATGAAATGGATAAATACATTATATTTATTTGATTATTAACTGTTATAATCTACCGTGACGTCACGGTTTTTGTTTATTTCTATTATGTTATCAAATTCAGCATATACAACACAATTTATAGTAGTACTTAAAGACGTTTCAAAACGAACTTCTATCCGAACAGAACCATGTCTCACAAGATTCCAGTGTGAAGTTGAACTGGCTGATAAATCAGGTGCCAAATCAAAACATAGCAAACAATTACCCCCACCATAATTTGTTCTGTCTATTGCATTACCGTCATTATGAAAATGAATTCCTGATCCAGAAAATAATGTATGATATGTTGATGCTATTAAACCAGAATTAAATGAAGGTTGCAATGTTTTAGAAGGTATTTCATGACCGTCAACATACAAACTAAAAGAGTTCATATTAAAATGTTGAAAATCAAAAGGATTCAAAGATAAGTTACCATTAAACGCCGAGTTTGAAACGAATCCAATAAAACATCTTTTAGGAACTTGCCCGAGAAATATATTATCTAACGTTTTCCCCTGTATTCCTGCTGGTAATGAAAGAACCTTAACTTCCGCTCTTGTGATTGGATACTTTGCTGCGGTTGATGCTAATACTTTTTGATGAGCTAGCAAAACGCTAGGATTGATTCTTGCCCTTCTTATTATGAGACTGGCCTCCATTATTTCAACTCTAAGTTTGAGATCTTGGTGACAAATTAAATTAAATGATTCTTTAGAACGTGCCAATTTAACACGCATTTCGACAACATTCATTAAGAATTTCTCTTGGTTAAATATATCGCCATGCAAGTGACCAATCAGTTCCACTTTCTTACTTTCTGTCTTGTGTGAAATCCTTTGTTATTCGCGTCAACGGTATCCATATAGTGCGGTGTATCTTCATACCATAATCCACAAGTAAGATGAGATTGTTTGGCTGCCGGACCATAATTAAGTAGGTTTTCCATATAAGCACGATAGGCGTATGTATTGTTTGGTGGTGATATGAGTTTTTGATTTAAATATACATCTAGTTGGTTGAACAGGGAATGTAACCAATTATTGACGGGTGCAACTGGAGCATCTGCTTTTAGTTTTGTACCATCTTGATTTAATACTCTAGCATTGATATGTAACAAAGTATGTGATAGGTCAATATAGTCATCGCCAGATCCGGGAACTTGAAACTCAACGGGACCGTCATCACTTAAAGATGAAATTGGTTTGTAATGAACCCACTGTCCGCTTTCAATACTGGTTTGAGTTGATGACAGTGCAAACAAATCTAATTCTGATTTAGCACATTCACATGAATTACTATGTAAGAAAGACATTGTTAGTTTGAAAATATATCCTCAATATTATACTTTTTATTTCTTCTACCTCCTCTTCGTCGCGAGGCTTTTAATGCAATGAGCGGTTCTCGGTCGAAATGTCTTCTCACACCTTTCTGGTGTGGGGATGCCATATCAGGGCTGGGCCCTCTTTGGCGGTTTTCTTCACCGCCCGTTACAACGGGCGTGTCTTTTTTAGTGCCGCTTCCGGCTTGGCTGCATTGTCGCGGGGAGGCCTATGTCTTCGGTTTTGTCGGGAACGACTTGCCGTCGATTAAGCCTCTTCCGCGGCTTGTTGTGGTTGGGTTCTGATCGGTGATGCTGGCGTGGTGTGTTGGCCTGTCTGCGGCGTTGCGGACGGTGGCCTTTCAGCGGCTTTGTGGATTCCTGGATTTACAGGGGACTCTGCTGGTGGTATGAGCTCTCTCGGCAGAGCTCTATACCGCTTGTCCGGGGGACGGGTGTGAAGCGGCGCAATTCCCACCAGCGATGGGATGGTGGAGTTGTCCGCACGACGAAACATGGCACCGGTGAGCTGACCGATGAAATCGTCCAGTCCTTGCCACTTTAGGTCGCGGCTTATCAGGTCGTTGCGCATGTAGCGCGGGGCCGCGACTATGGTGCGTAGGGCTTGGGTCTCCTGCGCACGCAGCCTCTTTCTGCTGGTTTCCGACGTTAAGGCGTACCATGCGGGGGCCGCGTATGTAAGACGGGACCGCAGGTACGTCTTATAGATCCCCAACTTGGTGCGGATGGGGAGGCTGCTGGTTAGGACTGGGCGGAGTTGTGTGCGTGCTGACTTCGTCCGTCGTGCGGTGGCTTCTGCGTGTTGCTTCATTGTGAGTTCCCTGTCGATGGTGATTCCCAGGTACTTCACGGTGTGCTGCCAGGGTATCTCTTGTCCGAGTATCTGGAGGGGGGGAGGCTGCATACATCTGCCAGTCACTATGGCCTGCGTCTTCGCCACGTTGGCCGACAACCGCCATCGGGCTAGCCATTCTGGCACGACGTCAAGTGAGCGCTGGAGCTTCTTTGCTGCGTGCTTGGGGTTCAAGGACGTTGCGTACAGCGCCGCATCGTCCGCGTAGAGGCCCAGCTTGACGTCGCCCAGTACCGGAAAGTCATCGGTATATCGGGCGTAGCAGGCCGGTGATAGGCAGCTTCCCTGTGGGACGCCCGCGAGGATCGGGCGCTCCGTTGAAGTGGCGTCTTCCACCGCCACTTGGAATCTCCGCTCGGACAAGAATGACGCGATGACTCGCACCACACGCCGAGGAGCTGGGGACGTCGACAGCTTGTACAGCAGGCCCTCGTGCCATACCCTGTCGAACGCCTTCTCCATGTCGAGGAGTGCTGCGACAGTGACCTCCTTCCTGTTCATGGCGTTAGCCATGTGGTGCAGCACTCTCGTAAGCTGCAGAGTTGTGGAGTGACCAGCGCGAAATCCAAACTGCTCTTCTCTGGGCTCGATGTGGGGCTGGAGCTGGTTCAGCAGGAGTCGTTCGAACACCTTGGAGATGGTGCTCAGTAGGGTGATCGGGCGGTAGCTCTCCGGTTTCCGAAGATTTTTCCCCCCTTTCGGCAGCATTATCACTCGGCCAAGTTTCCAGGATGACGGGAAGTGTCCGGAGCGCAGGATCCCATTGAACAGGCGCGTCACCGCTGCGATTGCTCGCGGCGGCAGGTGGTGGAGCGCCCTGTTCGGGATCTCATCGGCGCCCGGTGCCTTTCTTGGCTTTGCGCGTCTGAGTGTTCGCTGGACTTGGCCGGGGGTGAAAAAGATGGGGTCTTCTTCCGCCTCGATCGGTGCCGCGAAGTAGCTCTCAAGGTGTGTCTCTACTGCTGATACGTACTCCACATCGTCAGTTGGATTCGGCTGGAATTGCCTCTCAAGGCAGTTGGCGAAGAGTTCCGCCCTGTCCTCCGCCTTGTACCTCGGGAGGCCGTCTTCATCTTGTAGAGGGAGTGTGGCCGTGGGCGTCATGCCGAGACTTCGGCAGAGACGATGGATAGAGGGCATGTCCTCGTCGATGGACGCCAAGTGGCTCTCCCAGGATTCTGCAGCGTGGCTTTCCAGCTCCTCCTTCACTCTCTCGACTAGTGCGTTAAGCGACGTCTTAAGAGTGGGGCATCGGGTTCTCTGCCACTCCAGCCTCATTCGGCGTTTGCGCGCTATAAGCTCCTGGATCCTCGCAGGAAGGGGTTTGCGCCTCTCTCTGGTTGGAACGGTGTGCGCCGCGGAGTTGAGCGCCGATTGGATGCTGGAGGTGATGCTGGCGGTGGCGTGCTCAACGTCTGCTGCTGTTGAGACCGGCATGGTGTGGGATTGCTCCTCCATGGCCGCCGAGAAGGTCTCCCAGCAGATCCGTCGACCCGGTGGTTTCGTTGGTGTTAATGTTGGCAGGTCTCTGATGACGAGTAGGACCGGGCGGTGGTCCGACGGGAGGTCTGGAAGGGCTTCGTGCGTCATCAGGGCGTTCACGTTTTTGTGGACCGCGAAGTCGAGTACATCTCCGGAGTTGTAGGAGCTGGAGAAGTGTGTCGGATCTTGAGGTCCGGAGATGTCGAAATCATGGTCCACGGCTGCCTGTGCTAGTTGCTGTCCCGCGCGGTTCGTAGTTGTCGCGTTCCAACTGGGGTGCTTCGCATTGAAGTCCCCCGCCAGGATGGTCGGCATGGGGGACTGCAGGAGCTGGCACACGTTGGAAACGACGTTGCCTGGCGGTCCGGGGGGGCGGTATATGGCGAAGAGTCGAATGTCGTGGCCCGTGATCTGGAGTTCGACGCCCAGCGCGTAGATGGACGTGTGTTGCGTGTGTGGGACTTGTTGGTGGACTATTCTTCTCTTCACCAATACCGCGAGGCCTCTGTAGGCAATCCCTTGCGGGGAGACTTCGTCTTGACGGTAGACGACGTAGCCGCTCACCTTCAAAGGAACGCCCTCTCTCAGGTGTGTTTCGCTGACCAGCATGATGTCGACCTCCTGCTCCGTGAGGAAGTTGCGGAGCAGGCCGAGTTTGCCGGTCAGCGACTGGGCGTTCCAGTAAACCACTCTCAAACCGTTAAGGTGCTGGTTGAATGTTAGGCTTGAGGGCGGTGGCGGCTCGTAGGACGGCGCTTGTGATGGCGGAGCCCTGGGAGGTGGCGAGGCTCAGCAGCTGGGTTATGAGCGTCAGCATGTCGGCGGCGGCATTTGACGCCGCTTTCTGCACTGCCGGTTTGTGTGGCTGCGCAGCTTTGTTAGAGGTTGTCGGTTGCGTAGGTGGCAACTGTGCTGCGGGCTTCTTTTTCTTCTTTTTGTTTTTCTTCTTCTTGGCGGCGTTTCCTTCGCTCGCTTTTGGTTCCGATCGAGCCGAGGGCGGACCCCTGGGTTGGGGGTCGTTGGCCGGGGCCATCAGGTTCGACGGCGCCGACTCAGCCACCGTGGGCACTTCCATGGCCGCTCGGGTCTCGGGTCCGGGGCGGGCGGGCTTCGTGAGTGCGTAGGGGCCTGCCTTTTTGTTCCTAGCCTCCCTACGGAACACTTGGCAGCCTGTGTGGTTGGCCGGGTGTGGGCCCCCGCAGTTTGCGCAGGTGGCGGGCGTCTCTCTGGGTCGGCTGCAGTCCTTGGCTTTGTGCGGGCCTGCGCATCGCACGCAGCGAGGCGGTCGGTGGCAGCCTTCCGACGAGTGCCGGAACCCCTGGCAGTTGTGGCACTGGGGCGGGCCTCTTTTACTCCTCCAGGCTTCGATCTTCACGCCGGGCATGTTGAGCAGCTCCGTTATTCCGTAGATTCCGCTGCTCTGCGCCGCCGTGGTGTTCAGTTGCGTGAAGTATACGCAGCCGGGCCTCCCGTTGCGTGCGACTATCGGTTTGATGTACTGCACGTCGTAGCCCTTTTTGTGTAGGGCTAGCTTGATCTCTTCCGGTGGTGTCTGTATGGGCAGCCCTCTGATGGCCACCTTCATCTTCTGGGCTTCCACGGAGTTGTAGACATGAAAGGGGGCCTCCGCCTGACCCACCTCATCCTGGAGGTTGATGAGGAAGGCCTGGACGATGCGGAATTCATCGTCCGTTTTGGGCGAGAAACGCACCCCTTCCCCCGCGGGGGCGGCGTTTGGTGGGTGGCCAAGTTTTTCGGCCAGGGTGCCGAAGTGCTTGGTCCAGTCCGGCATCTTTTCGACCAAGATAGGCCTATATTTGGTTTTCTTGGCTTCTTCAGTTTGTTGTTGTTGGTGTGGCTGTTGCTGACTTGTAGCAGGCTTGGCGGCGGGCCCCGGGGGCGTAGGTCGTTTTGGGGCTGTATTTTTTGTTGCTGCGACGTAGCTTGTTGCTTTGGGTTGCGGCGGCGGTTGTTCGGCGGAGGCGATTTTTTTCCGTCGGTAGATGCGATCCGACGTTTTCTCTACTACCGACGGAATTGTGCGGCTTTTGCGGGGAGCGAGGGGGGTCGCTTGAGGATAGCGTAGGTAGACCTACGCCTTGCGGCGCAGGCCTACCCTCCCTGTTTCCCTTCGGGGCGGCAGCCCTCTCAATATGCGCCGTCTGGGTGGGCAGATTTTGGCGGCTTTGGTTTTCGGCTTCTCTGTCTGTTTCTGTATTTTTTGCGCCCGCAGATTTGGAGCGGCGGCGCAGTCTCGGGTCGGTTGGCGGCGATATTTGCCTGCAGGCTCGCTTCCCTTCTTCTTCCTCCTCAGGTGCGGATGGGCTGGTGGCGAGTTTCCGCTTGGCGGCGGTCGTGGCCGAGGTGCTGGTGGCGTCGTAGGGGTGCTGCGTGAGTAGCCTTTGGTAGCGCCGGTCGCTGGGGGGCAGCTCCTCTTCGTCCTCCCCCAGTTCGTGCGCTTTGATGCGGATGAATACGGCCATCCAAGCCCTTAGCGCCGGTGAAGCTATGCCCATTTCTACCAGGCGGGCTACCAGGATCCGGTCACGGTCCAGGCTTTCCCGCGGTGAAGCGGGCGGGTCGACGCCGGCGATTGACGGCAGTGAGATGCCGAAGGCCGCGGCCGTGGAGCGCCGTTTGGACGGCGTTTCTTCGGTTTGGCGGGGTTTCTGAGGTCGGGCTGGGGTTCTGGAGTCTTCCTTGTGTTCCTCAGCATCAGCGTAATCATCTGCGCTGGGTTCGGCGGTGGTGATTTTTTCTGTCGGTAGATGTGAACCGACATTTTCACATCTACCGACGATAAAGTGCGGCTCCTGCGGGGGGTTGGGGGGGGTCGCCTGAGCTCGGCGTAGGTAGACTGGCGCCTCGCGGCGCCGATCTACCCTCCCTTCTTCCCTTGGAAGCGGCAGCGGCTTGGTCCATTTTGAAAATTTCCAAAAAACGGACGAAATTTTGGATCCTGCGACGTTTATTCCCGCTCGGCTATGCCGGACTCCACATGGCTTTCCCCGGGGCGTCCGTTTGAGCGGGACCGGGTTCCACCAGGCGGCGAGGGCACCGAACAGGAAGGCAGCACGTGAGCAGGTATCCCCTCCCAACGAAAAACGGTGGGGCGCTGTTCGCACGGCGAGTCTTCACAGAAGGCGACGGTGAGCAGCAGAGAGCGGTGTTGAACGTCCGTACACTTGGAGATCCGTAGGCAGTCCTTCGAGCGGTTCTCGTCGCTTAGTTGACATTTTATACCCCGATCCCGACATTAGGGAATCTATTTTTTTGTCAGCTTTCCGTTTTAAGTTCGCACTTGCCTCTTTAAGACGAGATCTAATAGAACTCTCCATAGGACGTGAATTTACCATGTCAGATAATAGCCCCATGCCCGCACCTAAAGTTTATCTTCCTACAGTTTTCAAACCGCTAGGTAATAAGGGAAGTACAGACCTAAATAGTTCACCCAAAAAGCTACCGATTCCATGCCCTCGTTGAAATGGAACACCTTTATAGACAATTCCTACACCAGAGATTCATATGGACAGGGGTGAGATGCTCGTTTATGATTCATTTTACTCGTCGAAAGTGTAGTTTCACACAAGAGGATCCAAATTGAAATGGTATTCTTGATCCCGTGGTTGTCCTTATATCTATTTCAAGGGTGTCAAATTCTCTACGTAAAACAGGAACATAGTAAGCAGGTGAAAAAACGTGCATTTTATAGGCTCCATAGATAAATTCTGTGGGGTCTAATGGTATTATTCTTAGTAATGATGTTATCACATCCCCACCACTTGTGGTTGAATAATATCAGTATATACAAATATTTGTGATGGTAAACCAAGGTATAAATTTACAGGATGTTTTCCAATAGACATTTCTTTTAAATTAGATCTAGGTTTATAACCAAGCTGAAGACTTAATATAGGGGAAGTTATGATTGATGTTATCTCATCATTTGCTGATACAGCCATCAGTTTAGTAACTGCATCACATCTAAATTTTGCTTTATTCCTTAGCTGCGGGTTTTCGTTAAATGCTTTGAGAAAATGATCAACACTATCATACGAAGTGACTGGTATGTGAGTTTTTACATCAACGATTTTGTATTTCTCCTCAGTCGACACTGCTACTTTTTTCTTAATGTGGATGATGTTTTCATTTTCTTGAACATTATACATGGAACATGGGTATTGGAACTCTACTATTCCAACAACCCACTCTCCCTCCAATTTAATGGTTCTAGGTAGTTTAGTTAAAAAATAAGCTGTAGTATTATCGGTGAAGTAATCCGATGAGCTATTACTCAACAAAGTTAGATAAAAATTATCTTCACTCATATTTCTTCTAAATTTGAGGCAGGTATCCAAGAGTTAAATTTATTGGGATAACCTTGCCACTAAACGAACACTTCCTTTCTGCCACCAATGCGACGCGAGCGTATTATTTTATCAATTTTATACTTTTTGTAATTCTTTCGAATATAATGTACCAATAATTGGTTCACCTTCTAAATCTTTCAAAGTATAGACAATATGTGGGATTCTATTAATAACTGAGGCTATTATAAATATTTCATCACTCCAATTAGACTCATATCCCTTTTGAAATATATGTTTATATTTAGTTATTCTAACATGATCACCTACATTAAGTATTAGAGATGTCGATAAATTTTGTTTATCTTTATTTCGATCTCGATCATATGAATTACTCCAAACAGTCATAATATTATCAGAGTTAACATCAATTGGTCGCATTTTAATACTAGAATGGTAACTATGGTTATACGAATAAAGAAGGTCTTGCAATATGTCTATGTAATTGTAAGTATTTTGGTGAGTGAAGTAACGCCACATTTTGGATTTAAGAGTTCTTTGAAATCTTTCAACAACACTTGCTTTAATATCGGGATTATTTGTGGTATAATAATCGATGTTTTTGTTTTTAAAGTAATCTCTAACCACCTTTGAAACAAATTCTGTCCCCTTGTCAGATTGGATGTGACGAGGGGTAGAATTGGCTTCTGAAAAAATGCTTTCAAAACATTCTTTAACTATTTCAGAATCCTTCTTTTTCATAGCCCTCGCAAAAGCATATTTACTAAAAACATCTATAACACATAGAATATATTTATATCCAACGTTATATTGACTATAGGTACGCATATCACTAAGATCGGCTTGCCAGAGTTCATTAAAGTTAGAGAGCATATATCGGTTTCTACTAAAACGTTTTTGAACGGGTCTATGCAGGGTGTACGCTTCCTGTGATGATAACCATTTTTTCACTTCTTCTCTGTTCATTTTACCTTTCATTTCTTTCACCAACTTGTTTACGCTACTATAACTAGCTGGATTTGATACATCGTAGTAGATCCTATTTATCTCTAATAGGGGTTCCATCTCTCCCAATCTACGAGTAATTTCTTTTTCAATCGCTTGGGTGGGTTAGTAGATAGAGGAGTTGAGGTGTTTCTTTCTTTAAATGATGAGGTATTCGGGTTTATAGAAGCAATCGAAGTGTTAGGATCATTAGATTGCAGTCCATTCATAAATTCTAAGTTCGTAGGATTACCTTTACATGATTTAGGAACTTTTATATCATGTAACACAGTAGCAAAATCTTCCCAACCTGTTGGTTTAGAACGTTGTAGAGGTCTAAGCACGTCGCCTACCAGATCGAGAATATTACTGTTTGGAGTGGTACAGTTGTTTATTACTACTTCTCGGTTCTCCTTCCACCAAATTTTTGGTTTACTTTGTACCACACATTCTATCAAAGTTTGACTTTTTGATCGATACGTCTTGGGTATTACGTCTATAATATAAGATGGAGAATATTGCTTAGGTAAATCAAATTTCATTCCTCCAGGTGGTGTTGCGTATTCATCACCTTTTAGTTCTGGCAATACTGCGTTTTCGATTGATTTATTATTATCAATTTCCTCCTTTTTTATTTCTTCTTTTTTGATGATCTTCGGATGAAATTCATTGTTTTCGTTAGTGGGTTGATCAAATTCAGTCACTAATGGTATTTTAAATGGCTTTCGATCCGTTTCAGTAAAATGCAAAAATCGTTGTAATGCTTAAGAATATAATGCCCACTTTACACGATCATCCATTTTACTCTTAAGGATTTTTTGCATCTCACCATCTAGACGGGATGATGAATTTTCCGAAAGATTATCACTATGTTTGAGTCTTTCGATGAAATCTGGTTCTACTAACAACATCTTCTTCATGTTCTCCATTTTCTTTATGTTAAAGAGTTCACTAAAGCACTTAAAACTGCGCCTAATACAGTAGGCAGAAATCCACCACCTTTATGGATAATAACGGTTTTTCTAAGTTTGTGTTTTCCCTTCCTCACTAATTTTCGTAGAATATCCTTATATATTCTTAATTTGGATTTTTCTTTTTTTTTAAAGGAATTTTACCCTTTAATACGTTGTAAATACACTCACAAATTATATTAATTTCTTCGTCATCACACGATTTAAGTAAAGCGGTGCGATATTTTGGTTTAAGTAAATGTAGCGCTTCAAGTAAATGTTTATATGTGTTCACTCTTGCGTGCATCATTTAGAACTAACTAAAACATGGTGATTCTTGTTATATTTAAACCCTTTCTTAGGGATATATACTGTACAATGACCATCGAATGGAAATATTTTGGTCTTAAACCGGCACATATCGTCAGTATTTTGTTTCAGATCAATCATGGTAGGCTTCATCAACGAATTTTGAATTTTCTGGATAAATTTGACGAGACAGGTAACGTATTTGAGTTTTATCACGGGGATTCTTAAAATATACAATGTAGCTTGTATTCAAAGACGTTGGCCTTTGCCTTGATGAAATATATTTTTAGTAATATAAAATAAGCTTAGGTTTCTGTAATGACTACCGTTCGTAAAAATGTCAACAATACGTCCATCCGACTCCCTCATCAAATCATCTATTATAATAAGTTTAGGTTTCTTTCCATCAAACATGGCGATGTCAGGTATTCCTTGGTTATAATTCACATTTTCTAGATTGTACAAAATATTCATATGGATAGATACCCTTACGTATTAAAAGCTGAAAATCATTTATAAGGGGAAAAGTCAATTTTAATTCATGGAACTCTTCAGGTGCTAGATTTTTTGCTAATTTGTCAAGACTACTAGACATGAATTTAAGGGAATCAACAAATCTTAACTTCATAACTCGATTAATAACTTGCAAAACTTTCGTAAATGATATGTACTTTTCTTTATTCTCTGGGATAATTTCTATGTCCCCATCCTCAAAATCAAGACCGTGCACTGTAAAGTGACTGTCATAATTACTCAAATTGTGAAGAAATACCCGTACAAAATTAGGAGATCTGTATTTATTACAGCAAAGTTCATGTGCAACCCCTTCGTAAACACCAGTATACCAATTATGATAAATAGTGATATCACCGTTTAAACTTTTATCACAGATATAACAAAGATTGCTCTGTGCAATGTTTTCTTTGTTTTCTAACGTCAAGGGTAAAGGTGCTTTACGAGTGTATTCTTTCTACAAATATTCTGTAAATATTTTGTACAAAGGCTGCATTTCATCATAACACCAAATGATTTCATCAAATTCAACATTACATAGTTCACTGGAATGATTTAAAAAATTTGTAACAAATTTGGTTTTACCGCACCCACTAGGACCCGCTACAATGGTAGTAAATGGATGGTAAAAATGTATCATTGTAACAACGTAATGTGTGTCTTGATATGATAACGAATGAATTTAAAATGATCTATTTTGTGGAGGTTGTTACCATTTAAACAAAACATATAGGGTAGTTATAGGAAATATAATTAAAAACATAGGTATGGTATCAATTATGTAATAGGTTTTTTTGTCTAGATAAATTATTTGAAATAATTTTAACATGATGTTTACATTTCTTAGGTACTTATTTTATTACGGTCAGTATCCATGTACGGACAAAAAATACACATACATTTTAACGACAATTTATTTCACTTAAAAATAACATGGTTATACAAGATAAGTCATTCTAAATTGCAATTTATTTTACTTAACACAATTTTATATACAAGATGTTATTAAGACATGCTTAAGTGTAATCTATATTACTTAGGAACTAACACGTTTATATACAAGATGTTAATAAGACATGCTATATTGTAATTTGATTTTAGTATTATTATAATTATTACAGAAAGAAAGTGCAAAAATAATATCAAATACTTGAATGTTCTGTAATGACACTTAAGAAAATTAGGTGTTTTAAAATGACCCCATGCAAGGGTATCTGTGGAATTTTCTAACAAAAATCGTTTAGTATCATTGTGAGATAGTGATATTTTATTAATTTTTTGCGTGAATATTAATTTTTTTATTGATTTGTATCATAACGTTGTATCACGTTGAATATGTTTATTAAATAAACACCTTTTATAATCCTCGAGGGTAAGCTTTTTAGTTACACATTTGTTAACCCCTTTAGCTTTAGCTAACAAATTTTTATTTTCGACATCTATGGCATACATTTTTGAACGGAGTCCAACAAATTCCTTAAAAATGTTGCCGTTATTCTCATCTTTAAAAAACCCAGTTGCTTTTTGTTTACTTGAGGTAAAGCAAAAATGTTATCGACGGGGTAATCGGATGTGTCAAAATATAGATCAAGATCAGGTTTTATATCTTCATAATAATTCTCAGTAAATATCTGATAAACTAAACTATCGGTATCTGTATACAAAAGTTTCAGATTATTATGATATTTGGTCTTCATGTAATCATAATGAAATTTATACATAAGAGTTTTGGAGATATCTACAATACAAAAGCCGAGGTAAATAGGTTTGTTGTAAAATACTTTTGTTTTTTTCAGTTGAACGGCTACCAAATTCTCTGAAAATATTGACAGACTATGAAATTCGGGTTTCGCAATTAAAGATTGAACTCCTTGAGATTTACCATTATTGTCCCAGTGATTTAATAATTTAACATTCACTCGTTTCAAGACATTCTTCATCGTTTTACCGAATACTGAGTTATTCATTAATTTGTAAAAATCTTTTTCAGTCTGAAGATGCTTGTGTACGAAGGTGGGTATTTAATTCAATATAACTTTTTAACCAGGGTGATTGGTTAAACCTCAAAATTTTATGGATTTTCACCAATCGCAACCCATTTTTCAAACATTGTTTAAGATTTCTGTAATGGATGACATAGTTGGTTTTGTTTTTTAAGTTGGGTATTAATTTTTTCTCTTTAGAGTTACCGAAACAAACATTCCCAGGACAAAACGGTAAATCAGAATGAGCATCATGTAAATCGTTAGGGTATTCTAGGTCAACTTCTAGGATAAAACCGTTATCAGCATTATCTGAAACATTAAAATCAGTGTCTACATCTACCTATTCGAATCCACCGGTAGGAAGGTATTGAGACATAGCCCAACCGTACAGATTATTTACATCTAAATACATCAGAAAAGACGATGGAATGTTTGAGTCATATTCCGCCATGAATTTATTATTAGCCTTTGCGTGTCTATTGCTGCATTGGGATACACCTCGAATATTTTTTGCTATAAATGTAATCTTATCAATATCTGACAAAAGTTCTAATTTAATTTTTGTAACTCATCATTGCATCCCAACTTAATCCAGGAGCAGTATAATAATGCGCGGGATCCAAACCGTATGTTTTGAGACACACGTTCCTAAAATTTTCGAATACATCTGTTAAAAAGAGTACGTCTGTTTTCAAATATAAATCTGAATAGTCCCCCATGTTTTGGCAATTAAAATGATTCCATACATCTTTGGCATGCATATAGTCATTTTCTGATATGTGACTGTCAGTCCAAGAGTTGTAGAAATTGTCACGAGGGGGAAGGGATGTTAATTTTAAAGAATCAAACGAAATCATATATTCATATGGATAGATACCCTTACGTATTAAAAGCTGAAAATCATTTTTAAGGGGAAAACTCAATTTTAATTCATGGAACTCTTCAGGTGCTAGATTTTTTGCTAATTTGTCAAGACTACTAGACATGAATTTAAGGGAATCAACAAATCTTAACTTCATAACTCGATTATTAACTTGCAAAACTTTCGTAAATGATATGTACTTTTCTTTATTCTCTGGGATAATTTCTATGTCCCCATCCTCAAAATCAAGACCGTGCACTATAAAGTGACTATCATAATTACTCAAATTGTGAAGAAATACCCGTACAAAATTAGGAGATCTGTATTTATTACAGCAAAGTTCATGTGCAACCCCTTCGTAAACATCAGTATACCAATTATGATAAAGAGTGATATCACCGTTTAAACTTTTATCACAGATATAACAAAGATTGCTCTGTGCAATGTTTTCTTTGTTTTCTAACGTCAAGGGTAAAGGTGTCTTTACGAGTATATTCTTTCTACAAATATTCTGTAAATCTTTCTTAAGAAATTTCATAAATGTTTTCCCACAATTTTCACCTCTATATGTTCGATACATTGATTGTTTATCATCAAACGAACATTTAATATAGTATCCAAAACTATAAACTTCATGTTTCTGAACATTAGTGGTTGCGGATGTATTTGGATTATTACAACACGATTGAATTGGGTTTAAAAAACTCTCAAAATCAGCGTAAATGACGAAGGGGTGACGTAACTTGCGATCATAATTATCGAAAGTGACTTCATTGGAAGCAACTTTTTCATTAAACCAATTGTTCCGTTTATTCTGTTCAGAAGGTAAGTTAGTACATACATGAAAACAACCGTTTTGTTGGTGGTTTGCTAAATTATCTCTTGATGTAAAATTTGTCAAGCAACCATCACATATATGAGTAGCATGTTGAGTGTTTGTCAATTGAGCAGATACTAATCTAGACAAATTATTAATAAGACAATAATGTCCTTTACTGCCTTCAGTGATGTATAACAAGTTGAAATGATTATCTTTTTTAAATTTTGTGAAATGTTGTGGACCTATAACAGAATGACGTTTACTCTGTGAATCGCATTCTATCCCAAAAACGTTAACACTTAAATCATTCATTTGCTCAAATTTGTTAACTTCATAGTAAAAGGAAGATTTCCAAAGTTTAATTTATTTCTATGGTTTTTATATGTGTTAACATTATGAGCACGATTATTTGTTTCCGGTGGAAATAATCCAGATAGTATAGCCCACCGGAAACATTCGTGATCATTGTTCTGAACGTTAATTACCGCTTTTTTCAGGTGTATATCACGCGGTAACTTGATATATGAAGACCCACGTAATGGGTTATACTTGTTAACATTGACATCTAGATAATTTACTTTTACTAGAGACCACCTACTATCTTTTCTCTCAAAGTTCGATAATCTCACTGAAATTTCATTGACAAGAGATAAAAAAAATCTCATTTTTATCACTGCTAACATTGACTATATTATTACTCAACTGAAAATCAAACACATTGTTGAGGTTTTTTGTTTCCTGAGTGAAATTCGCGTTTAGAATAAAATTTACTTCTAAAGAATGATGATTGGCAATTGAGCGTTCTAATAAAGCAAATATCTTATCTTTCTTTTTTTCTAATAACGCTTCCGGTGTGTCTAGACACCGGTGATCATATTCGTGACACGATATTCTGTAGGTTACAACTAGGTTTCGGAAAGCGTTTTCAATTAATTGGACATTTATTAACTCACTATCAGAACAAAAGGCATTATTTTTATGAGTGTTGCTGTTAAGATGATTAGTGAAATATTTTTTTGATAGAAATACATGACACACAGAACATTCAATTTTGTTATTATTTGTTGCACTCACTTCACATGTAGGATCTTGAACTGTTGATGTTGTTGCAGAGATGTGGTTGCGGCTCGTTGATGACTGATTTGTTGCAATATTTTCGCGGTTGGTTGAAGGTTCATTTGATGCGATGTTTCCACGGCTGGTTGAAGGAAAGTTCCTTTTAGCAGATTGTTCTGCAACCGGATCCGCTGCTGGTCGTTTTATCCCCCGTCCAACTTGTGAATACCTATAAAAATAAAAATCAATATAGTTACACAACAATTACATAGTTATTGATATATACATTTCTATACATTAGGTAAACAATACTAACTTAAATCATTTTTACAATGCAAACAATTGGCTTGCATTGGGAAAACCCCGTCAATTACATCGGTATTATGTGGTAATGACATTGCTTCCGGTTTTACATGACCTGTGCATGGCGTATAATACGGTACAATTTCAGGATCCTCCATAAGAGAATCAGGCAGAACTCCTTGAATATACCATATTCGTATATATTTGTGGAATCTACGAAGGATGAAACCTGTATTTAAACTGGCTATTTCACTCCTAGCCAGACTATGTCCAAGAAAAAACGTAAACGCCATTATTGTGACAAATATAATAGGTACTTCACACGAACACTGAAGTCACAGGCGTCACTGAGAGATTACAATTCAAGTGAACACCTTTATATTATGAAAAGACCATCCCCACCAGACCGACAACAATAGAATGCATCAAATGAATAGCCCAGGACTTGTGAAATTTATGAACAGGTTGAAACAAGATTTAGTACAAACAATTAAAAGGTTTGAATGAAATGTATACTCACGATTCTTTAAGCTGCTGGCTTGCAAGTTCTCCCGCGTTATATAATTCTTCATCTTCTTCTACGTCTTCACAGGCTTCGACCAGTTGATGGTTATAGCTTTTACACTTCAAGTTGTCCATAGTGATTGCATCGTATGAATGAGTATCCTTACTAAGTGGACCTGGTTTTAAATAGTCAGCTACAGGTATGTTTAGGTACTCTAATTCCAAAGGAAACATTTTTCGTTAAGGTAAACCATTATCAATAGCTGCTTCAAAAGAACAAAAGCCAACTCTAAGAAACCTGAAGGTACACAATTGGAACAGAAATTTGTGTGTGGTCATTATTCTACGTACAACAATTTTACAATCTTAAGACTATTGATAAGAAAATACAACAAAAGCTTAACACTTTCTAAGTGCATTTCGCGTTTAGTTTTTTAAAGAGAACTATTGATTGCTTTGCTTCCACTGATCTTATCGAAAAGAATGACCATAACTTTTAAATCCATAAAACTAACATTAAAATTTGTGTGTGGTCATTATTGTACGTACAATAATTTTACAATCTTAAGACTATTGATAAGAAATTACAACAAAAGCTTAACACTTTCTAAGTGCATTTCGCGTTTAGTTTGTTAAAGAGAACTATTGATTGCTTTGCTTCCACTTATCTTATTGAAAAGAATGACCATAACTTTTAAATCCATAAAACTAACATTAATAGAGTGGCTTTAAAATTAATTAGATAAAGATAATTCAAAACTAAATGAACAAGTTATCACTTTTTCTTATCAGTCTCTATAAAATATTTAACACTGTTTTCTTTTGAAGCTAATTGTTTTGTTATATTAAAAATAACGTCACGAGCACTTTGCACATGTATGTCATCCTCTCTAGCGGATTAATACTTCAGCCGTATATCACAGTGTTTCCAGTGGTCTGCGGGCGCTACATTTCTTATTTTTTCCATATCATAGACCTCAATTTTAATGAGGTGTGACGCGTAGCCTGCTTCGTCTTGACCAGACGATAAATATGCCACTCCATCTGCTGAACTTTGTGACACGTTAGATGATTTTTTATGACTCTTGTCTTCTTCTTGGGCCGCTCAAAGAAGCTGTCAATGCTGTTCGCTGGTCTCTTCTTGGCTATTGCTTGCCTTATTTTGAGACCAATGGTACCTTCCTCGTCACTACTAGGTCGGTCTTGATTTTCTGGGTAGTAGTAATTCTTGAAAGTATTTTCAGAGAACTGAAACAACATTAACCAATTAATTAAACACATTAACAAATAACGAATTCTTGAAAGTATTATCAGAACACTGAAACAACATTAAACAATTAATTAAATACTGAAATTTATCGAATGAGGGCTAAAAATAACATACTTACATCCATTTTGGAGCTGATAGAGACAAACACAGTTTCACTTTAAACCGACGGCGAAAACTTCACACGTAAAACTTTTGGAACTATACTTGGTGGACGACACGAGGTAACTATTTAAGTATAGTCACTGAGAAGTTCCTTTTATATATTGCCTACAACACAAAAAATATCCCTCTCCTTCCTGGGTTAAATGACTGGTTTTAACATGCTTTTCCTAACCTAAGCGTCCTAAAACGCGGATACTCGTTCAGACATTCTTCTTATACACAAATTCGAAAGAAGGCAGTAAGACATGCTTTGTAGTAATATTACAATAGCTAATAAACAATGGGTTTAATGCCACAATAAATGAAAATCATAAAAATTACCCACTTACCCTAAGCGTCCTAGAAAGCAATAATACTCGTTGTAACATGTTTCGTGAACACCAATTCAAAAGAAGGTTGTGAGAAATGCTTTGTACGAATATTACAATAAATCAATCAAAATTATATATAAATTAGGCAGATTGCAGGTTTTAACAGGTTTCTTTTGAAAACATTAAGACACGCTCAATTTGACAAGATTGAACATGTGCCACAACCGCTACACAATAGCAGACACCACAATGTTTACCTGTTTGTTTAAGAAATTAAAGGTTAGGTTTAAGCCCCCTTAGTTAAATGAGCAATATATCTATTTAAAAGAAAAGGTCTTTAACCATCGTAAATTTCATGGCGCTTACGTAATTTCACAGAAATATCGAGCAAGAAGTAAACTACAATAAAAAAAGAACATTACCCGAAAACATACATGAATATAAGATAAGTAGGTACACAAGTTTGGTGATGTACATAAATGCAAGTAACGAATAATAAACGGTTTGGTTAGGTATACGGGTCATAGCAATTAGCACATAAAGGTTTCTTAACCAGAATAAGAAGAATAGGTTAGGTTCGGTTAGAACATTGAACCTTACAGAGAAAATAGTAGGTATAAGAAGTAGGTATATTGATAATAAATATGTAATGTTGAATGAGTATTGTAATTAAGGACGGTGAACAGGTAACCTACCCCAAAGGCCCTTTTCTTACCGAGAGGCAGTTAGCCGGCAGGTAGCCCGATCCACCCGTCGACCATCGAACAAAAGAACAATAGGATAAGCCGAGAAAGGGTTCCCAGTGGTGTGTATTGTTTGATTAGCACATAAGGTAAAAGTGAGAAGGAGTGGTCGTAGAGCTCTGGGACCCGGTGCAAGCGATTTGAAATGGGGGCCTAATGTTTTTTTTTTTTTTAGGTTTGGATGACCGCCAATGTTGCCGATGGCCCACCCCCCCCGACCAGGTAGAGGCGACTATTGTGGGCGGGGCAGTGGTAGGACAGGGGAAGGGGGCTGGGGGAGGGTTACTACCTCGACCTGGGGGCAGAACCGGCGAATTCCTTCTACTCTCATGGTCTTAACAGAGTTGCTGATCAAGTTCGCGTTCTTTTTCCAGAAGTAAATAAATTAATATCAAATGTAAAAAAAGTTTTTCGAAAATCGCCAAAAAGAATAAAAACATCTAAAGAAATGGGTAATGGAATACCCTTACCTCCAAATCCAACGATTATTCGTTGGGGAACGTGGATTGAGGCTGCGACATACTATAACAAGTATTTCGAGGAAATAAAAGGCGTTGTGGACACATTTCGTGATTCTGACGCAGCATGTATCACAAAGGCAAAAAAAGCATTTCGCAGTGCGAAAATTCGGAATGATTTAAATTTTATAGCGAAATATCTTCAGGTACTTCCAGATGCTATAAACAAATTGCAGTGCCCGAATCTATCTCTCAGTGAAAGTTTAGCCATTTTTCAAAAAACATACAAGCATATATCGAAATTAAATTTGAGTGCTAATGGAAAAAGAATATTTAAAAAGCTGAAACATGTCTTGAAGAAAAATACTGGATTTGACATAATAAAAAAAAATGAATTGATACAAGGGAAGGAGCTAATACTTGAATCATCATTACGAGTTTGACACACTACTCTAGATTAATTCCATCGTTTCAAGTATGCACCTACAACAACAGTTGATGTTGAAAGATCATTTAGTCAATTAAAATGGATATTTACTGCTAAACGCCGCAAATTGACTGTGGAAAATATAGAAAAAAACTTTGTAATCTATTACGAAAACCAAATAATACATGTGAAAAATACACGTTAGTAAAAATTACACACGTTGTTTTCTTATTTTTTAAATAGACTTTCTTCTAAGTAGGTAAGCGTTTAATTAGTAGACGATAACAGTTATCTTCACACAAGTACGTATATATTGTCAAAATTGTTAAAAAAAAGACGTTAAAAGATAATTAAATTTACTTATTTCCTATGTTACTAAAACTTGTTAACTAAACAGATGGAAACATATGATAACAGTTTAAACCCATACCCCTTTGCGGCTGAATTTTTTTTGATCTTTTCTAGAGAAAACTCTCCACATGTAAAGAGCTTCTTAGATGTTTAGTAGCTGTAGGCAGAATACGTACGTTTCTACCAAATAGACATTCTGTTTTATCTGCTCTTTATCTGATTGGAAATTGTACCCGCGATAACGACGTATGTTCATCACGCTAAATCTGCTAAAAGGATTTCAACTATGTTTGGTACACAGGTAGCTGGGTACACCAGGTGGTTATAGGATACTTTTTACCCGACTATGCTAAAGAAAAATAGAGGTGTTGTGACTTTCTCCTCCGCGAACGAAGTTGCGGGAGCCTTCTAGTATATGTGTATATATATATACAAGAATTACTCGTTTAAAGTAACAGGATTTTTATAGTAAACTATCTTCTGCCCGCGACTTCGTCCGCCTTAAATTCGTTAATCGCGAATAAGGGTACTTTTTCGGGATAAAAAGTAGTCTATTGCCTCCCCTGGGACTCAAACTATCTGCATACCACATTTCGTCCAAATCGGTTCAGCGCTTAAAGCGTGAAGAGGGAATAGACGGACACACTTTCGCATTTATAATATTAGTATGGATGCGTAAGTGTGTGTATATATGCCTACTCATATATTATATTTATATATATATATATATTACCCGGCCAACAGCTAGTACTGGAAAAAATGGGGGAAACATTGGTTTACCTGGTCACACTGTCTCTGACATGTATTTTGTTTCAGTCCCTTACGGGTGTACTTACGCGTATGGCAAATCCATGTGATACTTGATCCTAGGTATTGACAAAGCAACAGCTAATCACAGCAGAGCAAAACGTCAGTCAACATTAAAAACAACATGGCGCTAACGTACGCGTTTTGTTATACGAAGATTACCAGCTGTGGTTTTGTCCTTAGAAATATATTATAAGGAGCTGGGGTTCAAACCCACAACCTCCGTTTTGGAAGTATCAGTGCTCAAAGGATGAAGTAATAGTACCTATAATTTACCAAAGACAGAATCAATTGTAACCTTAAAAAACCGTAATTATACCTATTAGACTACGAATGTGATATTGCGTCTGCTTTGCAGCAGAGTTGATATGTAAAATAGGAATTTCTTAATAAAACTGGCCGGTACATAATTTATTTGTTTATTTATTTTAATACACTATAATACATGTACAATTGGTTACAAATTAGGTCAGTTATATTCAATCGTAACAACATAAATAAAGTCACCACAGCGGAAGATACAAAAAAACACAAAATATTGTTGCCATATAATTGTTTTCGCATAAGATGCTAGAATATTATTAGTCGATCATGCAAACGATTTTAATATCGCAATCCTTGTGTTTCTCGCAAAAGGAAAGCTTTATAGACAGAAGATTTTGTGTTACACAATTTCAAGTAGCTACCTACTATTGGTCTGTGTTTTCGACAGGACCAATGATGTCGAGCGTGACAAGGTAGCTACACTTACACCCCGAGGTATCTTCAAAAATACGAGGAAATGTTCAATTAAGACAAATAACGCCTAATCCTTAATTTTGAACGTAACAAAACAGTAAAATGAGTGAGGTAAATACATACACTATTTAAAAATAAGGAACGCAAATATCTAATACGTTCCTCAGGGAAAATGCGGTAAGATAAAAGAAAGTAAGAACTACATATGGTACTAAGTACCTACCTTTAACTACCTACCTTTCTCAAAAAGCCGACATTACGTAAGTTTTATGTTCAAAATAGTGGCGATTCGTATTTTCGCTTTTGGGCCATATAATGCTAAATAAGTAGGTGTACCTAGACAGGGTATACTTCTGGCAAGGAACATGCTTATGAATTATGCATACGATATCTTATCTGAGATCAGGCAACTACCTCCAAGCGTGGATATACAAACATATTAAATTAGTATACTGTTTCAATAGTTATTCAATTACTACTTAGACCTGGCTTTGGGTGCACGGACCGCTAATTCTATTAAATAAAAGCAAGTTTATCTCTCATTCCACCAGGTCGCCTAATCGTTTCGTGCGGTCGTGTATGCGTTTTAACGTTCAATACGACTCTGGGTACAGCCGTGAAAAGATTCATCATTATTCTTTGTAAACAATATATATTTATTGAAACACAAATTGTATCGACATCAAAATGACAACTTAGATTTAAACGGATCTCACGATGACATACACATATGGTTTTGGTCCGATTCGATCTTAGTTCGTTTCGGTAATCGTCAGATTCTATTTTAACCAGATTCACAAATAGTCAGATCATTTAGTCACCAGATGCATTCTGCGTCGGGCCTGAGAATTGTATTGTAATGTTATTCTTCAGATCTTATTATTCGCCAGATTCGTTAACTGACAATTTAGCTAGATAAGCGAATCTGGTTAAAATAGTAACTCACGATTAATGAAACTGACCAAAATCGTATCTGCCTGTCATCATGAGATCCATTTGGTGTTTCAAGGAAGACTAAACAGCAGCCGAATTGTGTTCGTGTACGCAACGAATTTCTTTCTAGTCTCATCCGAGGGCCTATGATGGTTGCGTATATAGCGCAATAGATAAATGTCAAAGCAGCTGTGACGTGTGACAGGTGACGGAGTGGGAGAGTGGCAGATGCTTAATCATTTATTTATTGCGTGATAATCGCGACCATCATAAGACAAAACATCACGACATCGAAAGGAAAGGAGTTAAGATATAAATTTATAAGAATAGAGTTAAATATGCCCAAGAAGTACTTTTTTAAATACTTACGGGCATTTATGTACTGTATACCGTACATTTATGTAATATTTATGTAACATGAAATTATATAAATAAAAATTGAGAAACTTCCTCGGAAGCATTGCTAGTTAGTAGCAGTAGTCAATAAAAATTGTTTGAATGTGTGATACATTCTTCGAGTTTGCTTGATTGATTGGTATTAAAAAAGCCACTGCATGCGAACAGTTTTAAAATATTTCTTAAATGTACAGGTACGTACCTAATAATTACTAGTTTACAATTGCTCATTGTAATAAGAAGTAGCTGAGATCTGTCATGAAGGATGGTCTATTTAACTTGTGTTTTACTTCAGCTTGTGAGAGTGAAAAAGAAGAGCGAACAGATTACAAAATATTGTCAGTCCAATCTGAAAACTTTCAATGATGTTATCAGCAGTATAACCTATCGATATTAGGTGGAATTCTTATAAAATAAGGAGAGTGATTCTAAATAAGTAAAGGAAGTGTAAGATGAATTCTCCTAAAACATGAATTGTATGTATCAGTTAGCTCTTCGTAAAGGTGCTATTACATCTAGGGGCTTTGGTAGTGCAGGGTTGCGGCCTATCCGAACTCGGGGCGCTGCAGCGCCACGGACACTTTGTACAGACTCTCCATCATGAAGGACAAGTTCTGGGAAAGCTCGTTCACAGGCCGCGTGATTGCCACCATATCTGTCGACAAACAAATATTGCTTTATTCCTAACATTACCTGACAAAATCTAAATATAAAGAAATATCTTACCAAACTCTCGATATTTTAAACATATTATTCAACCGTATTAAGGTATTGATTAAACATGTAAATAATATTAACTATTTTGTTCGGAATGAATACCGGTATTCGGTCCCTGTCTGAAATACAAAGGTTACTCATTACGTAGTTAAGCATACAACCCATAAGAAATCGTCTTTCAAATTTCAACTTTTCGTTTTGCAACAAAGTTCTAATGAAAAAAAAATATGTTTCTGTGTGCATTGGATCATTTTCCCTCAACTGCGGCCAAAAACATTTGCAATATAAATTCCAAAGTAATACTGAGATATAGTATGTGAAAACTAATAGGGTACATGCAAGCATTTTTTTATCGCTTTTCTTAACTAAATATCAAAATACCGTAAAAACTATTTAAAAATGTGAAATTAAAATTTTAATCGGCCAAGAAATACGCAAGATTTCGGCATTTTAAATTACTAATTAGACAGAGAGGTCCGACGTGCACTGTTTACGTCATAGTGCACTCCGGCCATATAAACTCTATATTGAATTCTGTTTTGCTAGAAAGAGATAGAATGAAATGTTTGATGGTCAATATATTGGTTATTTTTATAGTTATACGAAAAATTATTTTTGTCTACTTGTTACATGAATGAGCTTTTAATAAAGCAAAATTTTAAATTCATGCATATTCCCTAATGGGATTTCTCTTGTCTACTACTGACTACTACACTCTGATACTAAACTCGTCCGGTTTATGTTTTATCGAAAAAACTGACACAAGACGGGAATTCCACCTCCAGGTCTTTCATGCGAATGCGAAATGCTTTTGTGGTGCAAAATGGTATATTCACAACATGCGCATGATAGCCTGCAGTAGGTGTATAAGTCCTCGGGTAGAAGGGCGAGATGTGCAGCAGTTTGGCCAGGTACCAGGGTGCTTGTGCGCCAGGTGCTTGCAGTACACGTGCAGCAGGCTGGTGGCGTCGTCCTCGGGCAGCTCGCCGCGCTCCAGGATGCGCTCCGCGTTGCGCTCGCGCACCACCGCCAGCGCCGCACCCCACCTGCCAACAACCAATATTCTTTAAATAGGGTAATCTACTCTGTTTGGAAGAGTACATTCAAGTATTGATTTCATAATAGAAAGTCACGGTAAAAATATTTCGGAAAAATAAATACGCTTTCTTACCATAAACATAGATTAAAATTTGAACGCTATCGGCGTTACGCGTTACGCGTATCCAATTAAATCATGACGTCACGACGGTATGTTAACAAAACTTAGAAAACAAAACATAACCTAACAGTTTCTATAGGTATAAGATTGTTGTTTACGACTGGAATGACTATAACAGCGTATCGATGCGGAACGGAATAGTAGCTTCTATGTTAGAAATCCTAAACAGGAAATTTGAGTTCGATACCTCACGTGTAGCTTGTTTTATGAACCATCAAAGTTGGGTGAGAAAGTCCATTTTTAAAGCATGAAAATATTAATAGCTAATACTACCATTATATAATCCATGAAATGTATAGTAACTTTTGCTATGAAACCGTTTCGATAAATCTAAATTTTAACATAGCTGCAGGGCAAACTTCTTAATTTCCCCATACAAAGTAGGAACGTGTCACACGTTTTTTGGGAAAGTCCAAAATGAGATTTTTAACATTGATGTATTTCGGTGAGTTTTTATGAAATTGAAGTAGATTTTCACCAATCTTGTTATTATTGAGAGGTCGTTATCAGGCCTCGGAGTATTTTTAGCACGGTAAGACTAAGGAGAGCTATGGAGTCTATGTTAACATTAAAATTAAATTCATACTCATACTCATCCTCATTAATTTAATTCATAAAATAAATAATAGCTATAAAAAATACACCGCCATCTTCATTGACGAGTAACAAATAATATGAAGGTAAACAACCCCATAGAATTAACAATCAATATCCATAGAACACGTAGCTATAGGAATAAGTTCTTCAAAATCTTCACATGGTACGTGTACGTTGTTCATTTCATCAGTCCAGTTGTAAAATGTGTAAATAATTGAGACTTTTTCCATGTTCTCTGGAGTGAAACATGTTCTATGTTGGTCAAAAATCCACTTATGACACGAAAAAGATCTTTCCACATCAACTGAAGTTAAAGTAGCATGTTTTAGAACTTCCTCAAATTGTTGTGAGCTTGCCATCGTTCGTATTTCATTAATATCTGGGTTCCTTTCGAGAACTTTTACAAATTTATCTCTAATTGTGTCAGGGCCGAAACATGTTAAAAATTGTGTAATGTCGTCTATCACTTGAAACGCTTGCTTTAATGGAATATTTGTACACTGTAATTTTGTAATAGATTCAACAATAAACTGATAATTGTCTTTAATAAAACTAAGCTCGTTTGGCAAGTTCATATCCATCAATGCGGTTTGGGCGTTTGCTATTGAGATGGCTTCTTTTCTTGAAAATTCAAAAACAATACTTTTTATTTGCTCATAATGATCCGCGTAGTAAAATGCAGCATTCAACCATGTCCCCCATCTGGTTATTACAGGCCGCGGCGGTAGGGGCACATCAGGGGCCATCGTCTTAAATATTCGTGTTCTCTGTGGCGATTTCAGAAATATCTTTTTTACATTTGATATTAAGGCGTTGACTCCTTCATGTTCTGATTTTATTTGTTCAGCAACACGATGTAGTGCATGCGCTAAACAAGTAACATGTTTCATGTTGATAAATTTCCGTTTTAAAATTTTGCCTGCGAGAAGCATATATGCAGTGCTGTCCGTGCAAAATATTAAAAATTTGCCAATGTTACCTTCGAAATCACCTTGCCACAAAAACATAAGACTATTTTCTACCACTTCAGCGATCGAGTTTCCATTGACTTTTTCTAATACCTTACATGATAGTAAGAAGGGTCGACACGAGGATCCTTGTAATGACTTCACTATAACATTGACAACGAAATTACCAATAACATCTACTGTTTCGTCCACGGAAAGCCACAGGTAAGAATCTTTAAATGAGTTCCTTATTTTGTCCATAACTGGGGTGTAAATTTTTTGGAGATAAAATTTTCTTAAAGTTGATTCGTGTGGAAGTCTTTTATTCGTTATTTGGCAGCAATATTTTTCTATGAATTTTCGGAATTCGGGATGATTAAGTCTGTTCCAAGGAATGTTGCAGGTAACCAGGAACAAGCAGAGATCAATATAGAAGTCGCTTATAGCTCCACATTTCTTTTGGTGCTTGTCAGAATTAACTTGTTTCAGAACGTTGTCCTTTTTCAATCTAGTTATAGAACTTTCACACACAGTGCAGTATATAACTGCTTGATCGGTATTATACTCTAACTCTTCATAGGGTTCTATCTAGCGCTGTATAAAAGAAGAATGTTGGCGAGATTTTGTATTGTGTAGAATGCTGTTGACATGCTTTAATATAAAAATGTGTCTTAATTGCGTGAGATGTACGTCACAAGACACACACGTTACTACACATTTTTCGTGATCGTATATAAGATCTTTGTACGGTTCAATCCAGTGCAAAATTTCAGATATTTGTGGATCCGTCATAATGAAATCAGCAATTTATTCCGAAATTTGCCTTAAAAGAATATATTGAAGTAACAAATAATACGTCTTAATATGTTGATACATGACATATGATGTCATTAAGTGCATTATCTAAAGCGGCCAGTGACAACTTATAGTTCTTTATCTCAACAGTAATTATAGTATGTAGGTACGTTAAGTACTTAAATAAAATATTGGAGCGATGACACTGCAATATGGGTAATATAATAATATTAACATACACATATACATATTATTACATTTTTATAATATAACATTTAATTAAATATATGTAAACAGAATTAATAACATTTAAGTAGTCTTAAGTATTTATAAAACGATTCGGACGAACTTAATTAATGAGGATGAGTATGAGTATGAATTTAATTTTAATGTTAACAAAGACTCCATAGCTCTCTTTAGTCTTACCGTGCTAAAAATACTCCGAGGCCTGGTCGTTATATAACGTACCACAGAAAAAATAGTCATCATCCCAATTTCGAAGTGTTTAATAATTTTAAGGAACACAAATTACCTTCCGACATAGGCATGGTGTATTTCATTGAATATAAGTAGTGGAAGGTGGTGAATTCCATTATTCACTGCGAGGGGGTGTGGTCTAGGATGAAACTTGTATAAAGGTGAACGCATATATGCGTCGGTGGCAGTGAATGTGTTAACTAAAATTTAGATAAAGAAATCCTGTGAACATGCCGATACCGTTCAGATATAGTTTCATAATGTATTATAGATGAAGTGCATACTTAGTTTCCATCGTGTTTTATCAGAAAAGTTCGTATTTATCGTGCTCTCACGATTACCTACAGTGCCCATCATACCACCGTAGGGGTAGGTCGCATTCAGCAGCCAATATATTAATAGAGTGGCTATTACGCAATTCAAATATACGCTGTAGTTTTGGTTATATTTACAGTTTACTTATATAACGTTTGTATTACCATGCCGAAACCTCAAAAAAGAAGAAAAGGCTTAGTCCACTCCAGAAAATTTTATTTTTAACATACACCTGTATTTTTTTTATCATAAGATGGCAACACAAAAGCTTAAGCCCCATTTTGTTTTTTTTGATAATGAGTGAAGATCTTTTAAGTTTCAATCAAATAATAGCAAAAATAGCAAATTCGGAAATAGCAATTATTCTCAATTTCTTGGCAAAGTTCAACAACGAATTTCCCCACCCCCACTGTAAAAAAACGAAAAAACAAGGAAGAACGTAACAAGAAATATAAAAATTCAAACCCAAATAATGTTAAGTTAAGTGTCTACCAACAACTCAACATGATAGTACATTATGATACAAGTGTGGTACGTTGGTAATTACACTCGAGGCTATATCTTGCAGCACGAGTCGTAGACGAGTGCTGTATAAAGCCGAGAGGGTAATGACCAATTCACACGAGTTTCATACGACGTTTTTCAACACACTTGCGAGGAAAAAAACAAAAAAACAATCGTAACTTACTTAAAATTTCGTCTAGGTTATACGTGCGTAACCAATCCTGTAGTCGTAAGTTTTACATTAATCCGTCATCAGTACCTCAAATTTACGTACCTACATAATGATTATAATTTAAATATCATTGCTTGAAACTACTTACACAATAATGACATTTTATAAAAATAATCATACTTCAATATGAAATATTTGTAAATATTCATTATGTCAAATCAAATCAAAATGGCAGGCTGCGACCTCTGCATTTGTCTATGCGCGCACGAGCGTTCAGGCAAAGGCTAATTGGCTAATCAGCCAAACATTAATAATATAATAATCTGAATAATTATGTAAATTTAATAGAATCAAAATATAATTTTGTTTAGAAAACTTTATAATTTATTGTTTTATACAAGTAACAGTTAAGATTTATGAAAATATCCTAAAATGTTTCTTGTACCTAAAACATATTTGCTGAAGTTGAAAAAAAAACTGTTATGAAAAGACACTAGTGTGATTATGTAATGTAAAAAGCACGCGTGTGTTATGGACTGGATTACAGCCATAAAAACAGTGTAATAAGAGCCACTTTACGAGCAAGTGTGTTGAAAAATCCTTTTTTAGATTCGATTTCAATGTCAATTCTTAATTTTACAAGCCATAAAAAAGTCATATTCCCCGGATACCGCCGAAGCTCCAAGTTAGATCTTTTTATAGGTTTTAAAGGCACACCTGTTTTCAAGAATTGTTTCTTAGATTTGCCGCTGCCTCAATTTCTTCGATATTTTGAAAAAAAAAAACGAACTCTACGTTAAAATGAACACGAATCCTCTTATTTATGGATAATTAAATAAATAAGAGGAAATAAGTGAACTCCATTATAAACCCAGAAAACTTATCCTTTCATATCTGAAAACATACGCCATTCTTAGACCATAAATGTTATTTCCTTTCTTAGGAATGTAAAACTGATTACTTGCTTTTATCTTTGTACTGTTCGACAGGGAATCTCCAAAACCTTTTGTACATTATTTCCTTATGAATGTCAATCAAATCAAACAATGTTATACGAGATTCACCAAATTCTGTGTTTGGCGATTGATATCTCGGCCATTTTTAGCAAAACACCAATCTGATCCACAGTATCAATAGAATAAATTACTTGCTCTTTCTTAGACAAATAATCACACTACTATTAAAACAGAATTCCTTCGCCGAATCGCATATTAACTCAAAATATTTTAATTAACAAAAAAATCATGTAATGACATTCTTTGTTGTGAAATGAAAAGTACCAAAATCTACCAATTCTGTGAATGATACCTTTGAACAGTGTTTTTCTACCAAATTTATTATTTTTGAATTTTATATTATTCAACTAAAGAATTATAAAATAATGCCTATCAGGTAAATTTCTATTTATAAAAGTATTTTGTAAATAATATAAATTAATCTCCTACTTTTAATTTTGATTTTGATGTGATATGATAAAACTACCAAAGGATGGTGAAAGATTTTAGTTTGCAAGCAAGCAAGGCAGAGGAATTACCTCTTACATTTGCAATGCAAGAGGTAATTCCTCACATTTACATTTAATCGTGTAATGTGCTGTATGAGACCCTAATTAAGCTGCATGGCGGAGTGAGTAAAGCGCCCTAGCGCGTCTATAATGGATATAGATAAATATATATAACAGGATCAAAGTCATATCTGGATTCCGTGAGTGCAGAAATCCCGCATGTCCAGTGGTCCTCAAATAGTCCAAACAGAGCATTTGAAACACATAGGCTATTCACTGCACTTATAAATGGCTAGTGTCCAGAGCACCTACTACTACACAGTGGCGTGGCGTGAAAAAATTGGTTAGTAAAGCCGGAGCAAAAAAAACACCTACCTTAACGAAAAAGCCGTTAGGAGGTTTTGCAGTCACACACAGGACACTCGCACAGTCCAAAACCACTTAAAATTAACTCAGTAGTAAACACTTCCCGAAACCGAAAACAAAAGACACGCGAAACAAAACAATTTGTTTAATTTACAACTACCAGTCAGCCAACTATACTTATTTATTATATAAAGTGTTTGAAAACGCCATTTTTTCGCTTTATAATCAATTTCTAAATTGGGCCAAACACGGCCGCTTTCAATGACATGCTTTTTGTTTTCAAATTATAAGTCTAAAAAACATGTATCGAGCAAGTAATCGACAACACAACATTGTAATTGAACTAAAGCCTGGCGGCTAGAAACAATATATTTGACAACATAAACAACCCTTTTTTATTAAATATTCGCCTTATACGAACACAACACTTCTTATACAACGAGAAACACACACACGGGATACTAGTTAACTAAATTTTACTGGTTAACCTAGCAATTAAACAAAATTTAACAAAAAACTAGGATATTTTCCTCTGTTTCCGCGATTATTACTCATTGAAATAAAACAATTTAACGGATTATATCGCGTATATTATCTCATTTTAGTTCCCGACGTTTCGGAAGCTTTCCAGCTTTCCATGATCACGGGTGGAATGAGAAAAGATGTATTTTCCTCTGTCAAAGTTACAATTTGTGCAAACTACCCATTTTTAATATGCTGAGTTATTACAACACTGCCTTACATCTGGCTATATGCTATGGAATGGTGAATTCTAAGGGCAAGTTGATGGTGTGGCAATGGGGTCTCCAGTGTCTCCTGTCGTCCCCGATATTTTCATGGAAGACTTCGAGGAGAGAGCGCTTTCATTGGCACCTGTCAAGCCGAGGATCTTTAAAAGATACGTAGATGATACCTTTACTATTTTACCTAGATCTAGTGTTTCAGCTTTCTTAGACCATCTGAACTCCATGCGTAGTAAAATTAAATTCACTATGGACTTGGAAAATCAAAATTCACTTGCATTCTTAGATGTGCTAGTAATTAGAGGTCCTAACAATGACATAGGTCATACTGTATATAGGAAACCTATGCATACAGATAGGTATTTGAATGGCAAATCTCACCACCATCCCTGTCAACTTGCTACAGTGGGTAAATCTTTGTTTCAGAGAGCCAGGGGTATCTGCGTCGATCAACATCTGACTGCTGAGTTGCAGAATGTCAAACGTGCGCTTCGAGCCAACGAGCTCCAGATACCACGTTCCAAGCAGAATCCCAGTATGAAGAAACCAACAGTGGAGCGTAAACCTGCCGTATTACCATATGTGAAAGGGGTCACAGCAAGATCGGAAACATCTTAAAGCGTGCTTCTATAGAATCGTATTTCAAGCCGTTGAAGAAGGTGTCTCAATACCTTAGACCCGTGAAGAGTAGCACCCCTTTGCAGAGTGCAGGCATTTATAAGCTGGACTGCGAGTGTGGTCTTTCATACATTGGTCAAACGAAACGCAGTGTATCAACCCGGGTGAAGGAGCACATAGCAGATGTCAAGCACCGTCGGTGTAATAAATCTGCAGTCAGTGAATATGTCATTGACTCATTTGTGAAATGCTGCTTGGTAAATTATTAGAATAAAATAATTAAGCCCTTCTGCCACATGTGTAACTGTCTTTACAGCTTAGGCCCATCTGGCATGTATGTACACCATTATTTGTTTTTTCAAAAATGGGTAGTTTGCACAAATTGTAACTTTGACAGAGGAAAATATATCTTTTCTCAGTCCACCCGTGACCATGGAAAGCTGGAAAGCTTCCGAAACGTCGGGAACTAAAATGAGATAATATACTCGATATAATCCGTTAAATTGTTTTATTTCAATGACAAAAACTAGGAATTTAAGAAAAAATACATACTTAAATCTCTTTTCGTGAAATTGTAGAAAGCAAGGGTTTTTAAAAATGAACCGTAAATGCTTAATGGTAAGGTTTCATTTTCAATGAAGCTCATACCTTAGCACTCCCAAATTTCCGTGTTATTCGCGCATATAATCTATGCAGCATAAGGCGTATGTGTGCGAGTTTGTTCATGTGTGCGGCGCTCGCTCGCGCCTGGGCCGGAGGCAATATTATTAACTAGAAGTCACTCGTAGAAACGGTGGTTGTGCGCGCGATTTTAATTATTGATTGACACGTTATTGTCTAAATGAGATGTGACGATTTAATAAATATGCTATAATTTTTAATATAAATTGTATGTTAGGTTCATGTGGTAAGGTTTCGATAATACGTGGAATTTTTTAGGGAAGCCCATGGGAATCGAGTTGTATGGACGCCACGCCACTGCTACTACTACTACTACTCTGGCTTAGTGATCCGAAGAGGGTTTTGGCCTCTGACACAAAACAACGTCATTCTTCTCTGTTTTTCGTCACCTGGGGGTATTTAGTGCGCACAGATCCTTTTGCACCTCGTCTTTCCAGCGGTATTTAGGCCGACAACCGGACGTCTTCCACTTGGTCGCCCCTGATACGCTCTCTTTACGGCCCGATCGTCTCCCATCCTCTCCAGGCGACCCAGCCAGCGGATAAGATCGTGTGGCTTTTATCTCGCCAATAATATTTGGTATAGCCACCAGACCACCTAACCTGTATGTAATTTACTATGAGTAAAATATCCTCGGTTATCACACAAGGATGTTTTTTGTGCTAACTATGTACCAAAACATTATTCTGGCATAAAAATTGCTTTCTAGCTTAAAACACTAAAATCACCAACAAATAGAATGAATTTACAACAGAAATTCCCCTTATAATTGTTACTCGTCCGACGATCAAGTAAACAGTAATTCCCAGCTCCAATGTTACCGTTTTATACTAAAAATGCCTCGACAAATTATTACTCTTCCTTCTCAAATGTCACATCTGTTTCATATTATACTACCACACTTGTTATGAATCTGAACTAGCTCCACATGGGTACGCAACAATAGGTTGTAGGGATTTATGAATTACCGATTTGTTTTTCTTTATAATTTTGCTAGCAATGCCTATAACAAATAGGTATATTTATCTTGTAACTATAGTTTGATCTTCAAAACTGTTGTATAAGAGTAATAAGGGGTGGAGAAATATGATTCAACAACAGTATCTTATGCAACTGTTGTATAATAAGGGGCAAAAACGGCGAGTGGCATTGGGTTGCGATACGAGCCGCAGAAGAGTATCGCAAAGGAAGACACCACGAGCGTTTTTTGACCCAATTATACAAAGTTGCATACAATAGTTTTTCTACAACTAAGGGGCCATTAATTAATTACGACAGATTTTTTGAAAAGATGTATACGTAAATTTTTTTTTTTTTAAGTTAACAGCAATGCAGTAAATTAATTCAAATAAAATTAGTTTGAGACTTGCTGAATATAAATTATTACATTGAAATTTTGTACTCTGTGGCACCAAGGAATACGTTAATAGCGACATTGTAACACATTTAGTAGTGCGTTTATGGGAAATAGACTAGAGTTTTACAAGTCTTAAGTAATGTATGTCTTTATATTAGAGTTGGTAACCATTTAAACGACAGAAAGAAGTACAGGAGTAGAAAAAAAACAACTCTAATATAGCAAAGTCGCTAATAATAAACTGGTTGAAAAAACCCTTTGATCCATCATTAACCAAGGTACAACTATATGAAATTATTTGTCGTCATAAACAAGACTGTGTAGAACATTCAATAAACAAGATTTTACGTCACCATGGACACACAGTGTTAACCTTAACACCGTGTGCCGCCATACGATCCAGACTTCAACATAACTGAAAACTTATAGTCCCAGATACAGATACAGAGGTTACGTATCAGAAATAATATGATTGGCCCGGATGAATGGAAGAAAGTTTGTGATCATGCCATCAAATGTGAAAATGACTATCGTTCACAAGAACACTCGATGGATGATCATATATTGATAGTGCTGTCATTCACGTCAATGAAAGTACTGACGACGACACCTCTGAGTGTCACTCAGATTGTGAAATGGAAAATGTTGAAAATATTGATTCAAATATTCAATAGGTAATATTAATATTTTAATACGTAGGTAATGTTTTAAGTGCGCAGCGTACTGAGTTTTATTATTGTCAATATTTCCAAATACGTATGCGTTATTTTGTTGCATTTTATGTTAACGTAAGGAAAGTGTTTCGCTTACGAATGACAATAAAAGTACTACTTACCTATGAGTGTGTTTCTAAGTTTCTTAGGTTGGTTATAATTAGGCAGTGCTTTCATTTTGACATTTGACACTGTTAATAAATATAAACATGTCACTCATTTAATACAATAATTAATTGACACTTCGGGTTCCGTCGCCTTCCGATTGAGATCCGAGTTTAACCGATGGAAACATATTATTCACTATATCTGTTCTGTACCGGCGTGAACTATTTTAGACTTGTAAAACTTAGTAATGCTTTAAATCAGTAGTTTTTTTTTTCTTAACAGCCTATTTGGGTGTTCCACTGGTGACTCTCTACGGCTCCCGATCAGATGCCACCTCCGGCGAGTTTTGTCAAACTAGACCTGCCCCGTCAATGTTGGCCATCTTGTGGCACCCATTTAGTGACCACACTAGCACATCTTTCCGGGTGCATGGTGCAGCCGTGACAGGCTCAGTCCCAGTTGAGCCTGGTTGTTTTTTCATCACCAGTAGTACAATGAAAAATAATGTAATAGCGACTCTATGGATTCCAGAACCACAGCGTGCTACTAAAAGTCCTTGATAGTACCTTTGTCGCTGCACAAGGTGCAGCAGGCGAGCGTCGTCGTACGGTGCGGGCGAGGCGGGGTGCGCGTGCGCGTGCTCGGGCCACGTGTCCAGCGCGCCCGCGACGCTCGCGCCCACCGCTAGCGCCGCGCGCACCGCCATCACCGCGCTGCTCATCTCTACACCCTGCAACCGACATGCATTACCCTCACCATCCACCACAGTAACACAGCATACATTATACTACAAATGGCTAACTCTGTTGAACTTTGCGAAAGCCACGCGTGACTGAGCATGAGCCACAGACCGAACTATTATTTCAATAAGAGGGAACATGCAATTCATTTATTTTTCATAATTACCCTGGTGAAATAAAGTTTTATCTTTTTTTAGATATTACGATGGAAAATGACAGTTTTGTTACAGTTTTTTTTGTCGTCCAATAGAAAATTAAACGTTACCTTGTGATTCTTTACGGTTCAATGATGGAAAAGATGTACAAAAACTATACACTTTTTGTCAATTTTAAATGCAATAAAAAAAATCGGTTCTCGATATATTTGTCTGAAGTCAGGAGACGTAAGCATGTTAACGACGTACAGAATTCACATAAAATAAAACCGACTTCCAAAAGAAAGCAGTACAAAGTAAAAAAAATAACAGCATAATTTTATCCGCTGTTACCTTTTGATTAAATGATAAACCTTTTTAACCGACAATATTTTCTTCTGTTTCCGCGATTATTACTCATTTAAATAAAACAATTTAACGGATTATATCTCATATATTATTTCATTCACCCGTCGATCTAATCCACCATACGCGATATAGTAGTCCGTTAAATTATAAACAAAGCTCAGAAACAAATGAAAAAAATTTTCGACGATACTGGATTTGAACCAGTGCCTTGAGCCACACCGTGGACGATTAGCTCAGATGGTAGAGCGTGCTGCCCCGGTGTGGCTCAAGGCACTGGTTCAAATCCAGTATCGTCGAAAATTTTTTTCATTTGTTTCTGATCTTTGTTTATAATAATAACACTAGTGGAGTGATCCACTAATAAATTGCAAAAATTGTGATTATTATCATGATATTTGTAAAACAAAAAGTACAGTCCGTTAAATTGTTTCTTTTTAACCGATTTTAAAAAAGGCGGAGGTTCTATGTTCCACTGTATGTATTTATTTATATCAGGGATCGGAACCGGTATTTTTTAATATTCAAGAAAACACATAATTTCTCAATTGTTTTATAATTATGTATATTTAGGAGAAGAGAAAACAATCACAAACACCTAATTCAAATTCTAGAATTTTTATAAAATATACGAAAATCTCGTAATTGAACGAAAAAACGAATCGTTAAGGACTATTCAATTTACTAGGCAGGCTATGGAATACTTAAAACAATATTAATCCTTCAACTAAACAATAACTGATAGGTAGAGGCTGCCTATAAAAAAAACATAGACACGTCTATCAAGTGTTGTATATATTTTTTTGTCTAAATATTTTTGACTATGGAGCGAACTAATATTGAAGATCGCAAATTATTCTTGTATAGTTGGTGTGCAGGCCAATGTTCACTGCGGAAAATTGCCAGTGAGTTTAAATGTTCCGAGTCAGCCGTGTTTCCAATCATAAATAAATTTGAAGAGCATCTTACGCTCGACGATTTGCCAAAATCGCGGCGTAGAAGTGGCCCGGCAATCCCAAATGTCGAAGAAAAGATCGTGCGGTTATTAAAAGCAAAAATGTACATGTCCGTTCGTGAAATTGCTAAAAAAGAAGCCAAAATATCAAGAAAATAAAATAACATTCAGCCATACAAGAACCAAAAAAAGAAGTGCCAAAGAGAAGTGCCGAGCAACAAATACGGTCCAAAAAAGGTGCCGCAATTCATACGATATTTTGCTGCAAATCTCGATGCATTCTAATGGACGACGAAACGTACGTAAAGTTTAACAGCAGTACGTTACCGGAGTCCCAGTATTACAATGCGGTTGTAAGAGAAAATATACCAGTTTCCGAAAAAGCCATCAAAATTGTCGAAGAAAGTCCTTGTATGGCAGGCAATTTGTTCACCTGTGGCCTGAAAAGTAAGTCTTATTTTGCAACAGGAACAATTGGTGGCGAAGAAAGAAAAGCATCACGAAAGGGTTACTTCCATTATAAAGAAAGCACAGTATTCCCTCTTCGTTTTGGCTTGATCTAGTGCTATACTAGTGGCGAGTGCTCACTATACACTGGTGAGACTGTGGTGCTGTTAAATTCTAAAAACATCGATTTTGTTAAGAAAGAAGGCAATCCACCACTGCCCGGAGCTCCGCCCCATCGAGCGATGCTAGGCCATTGTAAAGATATACTCGAGGAAGGGTGGCTGAGAAGCTAGTACATTGGCAGAATAAAATCGCTGTAGTTTGCTGCTTGTAGAAAAGTATCCAAAAGCGATGTGCAAACACTTCTGCGACGAATGCGGGCTAAACTCCGAAAATTTTACCGTTGTCATTAAATTTATTTTTCTTGTGTTATATATTACTTAATTTTTATATTGTCAATAAATATTCACCATGATAAAGATATATTTGTTATAAGAAATCCGTAAATTAACCTACTTTCGATGTACGCTTAGTAAATTGAACAGTCCTTATTTCGGATATATTGTATGAAGAAAATACCGGTTCCGATCCCTGATTTATTGTACTATAAGATGTCCGCAACTTCGTTCGCGGAGAAAAAGTCATAACTCCACTTTTTTCTTTAGCGTAGTCGGGTAAAAAGTATCCTAAAACCATCTGTAGATATCCAGCTACCCGTGTACATAGGTACTAGAAATAGTGACATCCGTTAAGTCGATTTGGCGTGACGAAGCCACAACGACGCACACAAACATACAAACAAAAATATTTGTCGATTCAGTGACCTCCAGATAGTCCTTAGCTATAGTTTTTTTGAAAATCTCTTCAATTACAGACATTTGAATTATAATAATTCACCGATTTCTCTATCAGTTGTAGACCGATTTACAAAATTATTTTTTAATCGAAAGAGTATATTCCTGAGGTGCTCCCACTATCACTTAGTCAGGATCTGACTCGCAAGGAAATTGACGGCAACCCTAAAATTTTGTATCGATTTCAGTATTTTAAAAAACAATTCAAGCCTTTGCATTTAAAAAGTATAAATAGGTAAAGTGGAACACCTAAACAAGACCAGAGAAGGCCACCAAAACACCTCAATGATATTTGATTTACGGGTGGCGATAAAATATTTCGATTATTTGGGTGGTTCCTACTCCAAATAACATTAAGTAATTGTATATATTGAGTTCAGCAAGGTCCATTGAAAATAAAAGGAAGGAACTAAATTAAGTAATTTTTTACTTTTTAGTGAATATTGCTGTCATTTTTTTTGTTAATTTGTTGCTTTAACTATATTTACCACAATATCTATTGCCATTCTCAAATTGTCATGAATAGGTTTTATTGCATTATAATTATTATCGATGCTGATATATATATATATATAAATGGGGAAAAACGTTGAGTGTATTTTTTTATGGTTTGCTGTTGCCAATATTTAACCCTTAGATGCAAATAATATCATGCGTTTCATTTCTGAAATGGCTTCATTAGAATTTCATGTCACTGAGACTATCTGACGACTTTACATAGTCCCAAAGTAACGATAATTATTATGTGCCATTGTAAAAGTATCATTTTTGATACTATGTGCATGTACGGGTTAACACATTTAATGCCAGCAACGCACTATGCGTTTAAGAGTCCGCAGCAAGCTCGGCCGAATTTCACCTTCCCCTACAAACGGAGATTCGTTCTCATTTTAAAACTACGTGTCGGATTGTCACAAAACTTTGCATATACAATGACATGAGTGAGGTACCAGTATATCTAGGTCTGTAATTATGGCTCCAGTTTGTTTTAACAAACGAAATACAGCAAAAACAAGTTTAGTATGAAAAACTAAAAAATAATGAAGCTACATAAACTAATTACAGACCTGGATATACTTTTACTTGTTCTAAGTACAAAGTTTCAGACCAAACTAGCCAGTCGTTTCAAAATGAGAGCGAACTACGTTTGTATGGAGAACCGTGCTTGCCGGGGAATGTTAAGTCCAAACAAATAATAATAGGAATAATAATAAGCAACCTTTCAAAGTTTCGGGACGGACGAGCCCGCGACTCAATGCGAGATACAAACATAATAATAAATAAGATACAATAATAATAATATTATAGTAATATTTTTTTATTAGGAACTTAATGCTATCAGCAACATATTTTCCTAGGGGTCGACAATGAATGTGTTAAGCGAAAAGCCGAGCGTGCGTACAGGTGGGTCTATGTCCGGTGGTATATTTTTCTGCTTTTTTTTTCGTAACATATTTTTTGCATACTAACGTTTTGTCGAATAAAAAATGGCGAAAATAGTATGATCGAAATTGTTTTGCATAATACTGTTTGGTTGAAAAAATATTTAGTATAACGTTTGTATCATACAACGTTACTTTTTCTAATGTATTATAGGTATAATGGTTATTCCGGATATTGTGACCATTAATTTTATTTTTTATTCCGATAATAGTGATGAATAACAAGAGGGTAGAACTATATAAGATGGTTGTCGGTATTCTTTTAACGCGGAGGGATATAAAACTCCGTTATGGCGCTTCCCCAGCAGCTGTCGCGGCACGCTCGCTTCCCCGGGCGCTGTCGCGGCACGCTCGCTTCCCCGGCCGTTGTCGCGGCACGCTCGCTTCCCCGGCCGCTGTCGCGGCACGCTCGCTTCCCCGGCCGCTGTCGCGGCACGCTCGCTTCCCCGGCCGCTGTCGCGGCACGCTCGCTTCCCCGGTCGCTGTCGCGGCACGCTCGCTTCCCCGGCCGCTGTCGCGGCACGCTCGCTTCCCCGGCCGCTGTCGCGGCACGCTCGCTTCCCCGGCCGCTGTCGCGGCACGCTCGCTTCCCCGGCCGCTGTCGCGGCACGCTCGCTTCCCCGGCCGTTGTCGCGGCACGCTCGCTTCCCCGGCCGCTGTCGCGGCACGCTCGCTTCCCCGGCCGCTGTCGCGGCACGCTCGCTTCCCCGGCCGCTGTCGCGGCACGCTCGCTTCCCCCGGTCGCTGTCGCGGCACGCTCGCTTCCCCGGCCGCTGTCGCGGCACGCTCGCTTCCCCGGCCGCTGTCGCGGCACGCTCGCTTCCCCGGCCGCTGTCGCGGCACGCTCGCTTCGCTCGCTCGACTCGCGCACTCTACGGTCACAGTTCTTCCTAACACTCGACCGCGCTTCGTTCGTCGTCGTACCTAACGATCGCCTCAATTAAGTTAAAATAGGTTATGTTTCTAACTGGAATGAAATGAAATTTATTACCGCCGAAATTACAAAATTTAACTTTGGAGCGAACCAGTAATGTTTTCAAAAATAAAATTAGTTAGTTATTAAACCCTTCAATTATAGGGTTAACCGGTATGCTTAACCGTGCCCAAAGTGCCCTTAGCTAAACAATGATTTTCCTTTTACCGGATTATTTACCTTAACGTATGTAAGTGCTTTCACCATATTTTAACACTCAATATTTTTCGTAAAGAGCAGTTTGACCATACTTACCTGCCTATAACCTTTGACTTCCTGATGGCAAATTGCAAATAATATTACCCTAATGTAAGTCTCTTTACATACCTACTTTTAAATAATACCTTTTGTTTACTTTTCGCAATAAACGTAAAAATAATACACATTGTGTTGTTTCTTCCCTTCTACATACGAACAGAAAATAAAAGCTACTTAGTCTAATTGTAATAAAAAAACTCTCGGTATTAAAATTTTTGGACATTGTATGTTAGGCTAAATAACAATTAGACCTAACAATGCTATAGAATTAACCTTTTAGTAATTAAAATTATAGACTACAAATTTAGACCAAAAATGCTTTACGGCAAAAAATATGTATGTATGCAAAAAAATGCAAAAAAAAAAGTAAACTATTGAAGTATGCCACTCAATGTTGTACCAAACATTTCGTATAAAATTTTAGACTATGCGAAGGGCACCCGTACGTACAGGTAGACGATTAGCGACTGCATCGATAGTGCATTCCCAAGTAGCACACAAGCTGTATAAGAGCTTATATGGCTATTTTACAACCAGTTTGAGCGTTATAAGGGCTGTATAAGCTCTAATACAGCTTCTGTGCTACTTGGGTTGCGTCTGCAATACTGTAAGAAGTCACCGTGTATAACCGTTTTAAAAGTTCTCGTAATAATACTACACTTTGAATTGTTATAGAATCTCTTAAGGGGTGGGAGCCCCTTAAGAGATTCTTTAGATGACCTTCGATCCGTAGCTCTTCATTTTTCCTTGTCGTATATTCCTCATTGTGTTGACGACCATCTTTACCAATATACTGTCTCCGTTTATCTTCACGAGTTATCGACACCAAGATAAAAAAGCCATAAATCTTTATTATTTTAAAGACTGAATACCAGTATTAGCTATTTTTATTTTTTAAAGAAAAAGCTTGCCTAGCGCGTTAGTTGTTTTCATAATAAACATGAGGCATAGGTTTTAAGTTTACTAAAGGTTTATTGAGAGGAGTTAAAGTTTGTGCATCTAGATGCACAAAGTTTATTTTTATGCATCTCTCCGTAAAAAACATAATTAAACACATAAAAATATATGTAAATTATGAAAGCGAGGCAAGGTCATATACCACAATTGAAAAATTAATTAACACCTCACTCGCTCGGAAAAGATCCATTTACAGCGCCATATCTGCGTGAGAAAGTTCGTTTTATCCGCTAGCGTCGAAAAGTCATTAGAAGTTCGAATTTACATTTTTTTACATGTTTATTTGTTCGTTTTGTTATGAGTATGTTTCGTAGATTCATTATGACTAGTTTTATAGGAAAGAAATATCGGTTTGTTATAATTTCATAGCTTTTCTTACATGTTTAATGTTGTTGTTAATAAAAGTTGTGTGTTTCGCACGACTGCAAAATTATTTGGTTTTTCGTGCCTCGAAATTGCGCTCAGGAATCTATATTTGAATCTCTGAAAATCAAGTTTAGATTCCTCCGCTTGCTCGGCTTTCGCCAGGGTACATGCATGATCTTTTTATCGCTTTTCTTAACTAAATATCAAAATACGGTAAAAACTTTTCAAAATGTGAAATAAGAATTTAAATCGGCCAAGAAATACGCATGATATAGGCATTTTAAACTACTAATTAGATAGAGAGGTCCGATATGCACTGTTACGTCATAGTGCACTCCGGCCATATAAACTTAATATTAAATTCTGTTTTCAAGAAAGAGATCGAATGAAATGTTTGATGGCTTATATCTTGGTTATTTTTATAGTTATTTGAAAAAATGTTTTTGTCTACTGTTTGTTACATGAATGAGCTTTTCATAAAGCAAAAATAAACTTTTAAACAAAAAATAAAATCGACTCCAAAAAAAAAATAACGCCATAATTCAGTTTCTTCAAATTACTTACAAGTAACCGTTTGTATACTCAATCTATACAGAATATACAATTAATCTTATTTTAAAACTACATTTAGCGACTGGGCTACGCCTGATATTCATGAAAAAAGACTTCGTCTTTACGATCTATATGATCAAAGGTCAATTGATAAGAGACCGGAATTTCTAGAATACGTGAAGAATTTTTCCAAGTCCTTCAAACAATTGTGCGCTGCTGCTAAATCCGAATATTTGTCTAAAAAAAATATTAATTCTAGTGACAAGGTGAAGGCCGTCTGGAAGGTCATAAATGACGAAACTGGGAAAACTAAAGTAAAAAATCCTCATTTTAGCCTAAAAATCAACGATGAAACAGTAAATGAGGACATTGAAGTTGCGCATCAGTTTGAGCGGTTCTTCTCTAATATACCTGTAGAGACAACAAAATCTTTAAATTCATCGCCAGATATTGCTGAATCAATATTAAAAATGTATGTACCAGAATGTAAAGACTTCTTCAAATTTACTTACGTTACTCCAAATACTATTATCAAAACCTTTAGATCGTTAAATTTGAAGAAGACTGAAGACCTGTGGGGCCTTTCCGTTAAAGTGTTACATTCAATAATAGAGGCGATTGCACCATATTTGGCTGATATATTCAACAAATGTATTGACACTGGAGTATTTCCTAATTTGATGAAGCACAGCAAGATCATTCCTTTATTTAAATCAGGAACGAAAACAGACCCCACAAATTATAGACCAATATCAATACTACCCGCATTGAGTAAAGTTTTTGAGAAACTTATTCTTAATCAACTTACATCTCATTTTAATGGATATAACCTACTTCATAGCAGTCAATTTGGATTTACCAAAGGTCGCTCCAATGCTGATGCAGGGGTAGTGCTAGTTAAACACATCTTTGATGCCTGGGAAAACGCTCAAGATGCTATTGGGATTTTTTGTGACCTATCAAAGGCATTTGATTGCGTTGATCATAATAATTTAATGCGTAAGTTGGAACACTACGGAATAAAGAACGGTGCACCTGACCTCGTCTCATCATATCTTTCAGACAGAACGCAACGCGTAGTCATCAACGGGATGCAATCAACTGGGTCATCTGTTGCTATGGGGGTACCCCAGGGCTCAATTCTAGGCCCCTTTCTGTTTCTAGTGTATATCAATGATCTACCAAACCTTGTGCAAGATAAACATGATATCGTGTTATTCGCAGATGATACTTCTCTTCTTTTTAAAGTGAAAAGAAGAGAGAATAACTTCGTTACTATAAACGATGCGCTGTCTACTATTGTACATTGGTTTACTGCAAATAACTTACTTTTAAATGCCAAGAAAACCAAGTGCATCAAATTCACATTACCGAATGTGAAACAAGTAGATTGTGCCAAGGTGACATTGAAAGGCGATGTGCTAGAATTTGAAGACAAAACAGTATTCCTGGGTGTTACTTTGGACTCTAAACTGCAATGGAATGCGCATATAGCCACTCTTGCAGGTAAACTAAGCTCCGCAGCCTATGCAGTGAGGCGAATCAGACAGTTAACAAACGTCGAGACGGCAAAGCTCGTGTACTTCAGTTATTTTCATAGTGTAATGTCATATGTAATTCTGTTGTGGGGCAAGGCGGCGGACATACAAACCATCTTCGTACTACAAAAACGGGCAGTACGCTCAATCTATGCACTGGGAGCTCGTGCATCACTGAGAGAAAAAATCAGGGAAACCAATATTCTCACCGTAGCATCTCAGTACATTCTCGAGAATATTATGTATGTTCGGAAAAATCAACATGATTTCAAACACAACAGTGACATTCACCACTACAATACAAGAAATAAGAACAAGCTTGCCATGCCTGCTCATCGTCTCCGCAAGGTCGGAACTTCGTTCGTGGGGAACTGTGTACGCTTCTATAACAAAATACCTACCGATGTAGTGAATTTACCTTGCAGCAAATTTAAGTCCCACATAAAACGTCACCTACTAAACAAGGCGTATTATACTGTAAATGACTTTTTAGACGATAAAGATGTCTTTAAGCCAGTAGTTTAGTCTTGTGTATGTAAAGTTAGCATTATTTTAAGAGGTAATAATAGTTCGCATTTAATGTAACATGAGAGCACATTTTTTGTTTCTCACCGGGCAATACTATTAGTATTTAATGCCCGGCAGTGTGAGCATGTCATGCTCGCTTAAAGGTCTTTGCTTACGGTGGCGTCGTTGATCGGGTCGCAACCTTCCCTAAAATATGGTTGAGGGAGGCGATGGCTGAGATATGCGTCATGCTCGTGAACGGGTGCCGTTTGTGGGGTCCGGTCTGTTCATGCTAGCAAGGGCCAAATTAATTGTATACCTAGTAACTGCCTACCAGTGTTTAATGAACTGATGACGTGAGAGACTTCATCCTGTACTCGATTGAAGTTATTCTTTTTTTATTTGATTTAGAGACTGTATACATCTCTAAGAGTTTTGTTTTATTTATAGAGGTATATCCTTAAACATTTCTGAGGATTTTAATTAACTAATTTTATCTTTTTGCATGTTATGACGCCTAGAGACCATATACATCTCTAAGAAATTTAGATTTAATAATAATTATGTTTAATGTATTATTCACTTTGACCCCTAAGAGACCTTAAACATCTCAGTAGAATTCAGTCAAATTATTATATTTAATTTTATCGCATGTCGTGACGTCTAGAGACCTTATAAATCTCTAAAAAAAAAACCAAAAAGGTTATATTTTATATTAACATTGATCTGGAGAATTTGTACATCTCCTCTGCGTGTATCAATTATAAATTAGTTATAACACAATTGTAAAAGTTTTAAGTATAATTAAGACAATATTGTAATAGTTAATTGGTACACGCATATTAATTGTTTTATATACTCTAACATTTAGAATTTTATTCTAGACACATTCTAGATTTACTAATTATTTTAATTTTTAAAATGATGATTTTATCAATAATAAGTAAGTATTATACTTAAGTTAAATGATCTGATTAGGTTTTTCTGGGTTTCCCTAATCCTTGCAACAAATGTTGGATCATATTGTATGTTTCCCAGCAAAGACTTCTCTCATTGTAACTGACAATTCGAAAGTGCTTGTATCTAAGCCTACTTGAATAAAGGATATTTTGATTTGATTTGATTGATTTGATTTGATGATTTGGCGTCGGTGCATATAAAGAATGTGTAAAATATTGAAAATTGACGATTTTAGTAAGTTGTGACACGATGGCACCGACTCCAAAATAACATTAATTGTATATACTGTATAGATTGAGTATACAAACGGTTACTTGTAAGTAATTTGAAGAAACTGAATTATGGCGTTATTTTTTACTTTTTAGTTGTTTTTGGAGTCGGTTTTATTTTTTTGTTTAAAAGTTTATTTATTTTACACTTTTTAGTCAATCGTTACTTAAAAGTGTATCTCGTGACGATTCGAACAAGCCCAAACACGGCTAGGATACATTATTATTTTAATTACATAGATCTGGTGCCTACCTTCCGGCTCCATCATCAAATCAATTCGATGGTACCATTCTCATCAGGAACATTTAAATTTGTGACTATGAAGTTGCTTAGCTAAATTAATCAAGATATTTTGTCGCCACCCGTAAATCATTTATCATTGAGGAGTTCCGATGGCATTCTGTGGTCTTCTGCATCAGTTCCACTTCACCAATTTACACTTTCTGAATGCAAATGCTTATTATGTTTCTTATACTACCAAAATCGCTATATGTATGCCTACAATATTTCAGGAGTTCCTTCAATTCCTCATGGATTCCATCATCAGATCTTCACCAAAATTAAATGGGACCAACTAGAAAGTACCTTCTATAAAACCAAAAAAAATTTTTGAAATCGGTTAAATAATCTTTGAGTAATCGGTTAACATCCATAAAAAAAAACATTCCGTCGAATTGAGAACCTCCTCCTTTTTTTGGAAGTCGGTTAAAAATAAAAATTCATGCATATTTCCTATTCAAGCACTCGCGCCAAATAACAACTTTGCAGCCCTTCATAAAAAATAACTATTGACCGTTCTAGGGACTACTCGTACATACAATCGTACATGTTCGCTTGGAGCCCCTTAATTAAGTAAATCGGAGTAAGCAAAGGCAAAGTAGTGTACCCGGTTATCGAGGGCGGCGTGGTAGACGGCGACGACCATCTTGTTGTTGGTCTCGAGCAACAGCAGCAGCTGGAAGATCAGCTTGTACAGGCAGCGCACCACCTCATCGTGCGGGCTGCCGCGCCACACCTCCATCGACTGCGAAATATTCGTACACTCCTAATATGCCTTAGTATGTAAACATTTTTTTTTTACTAAATTTAGGACCAATACGTCAACAACATTGCGAAAGTCTGAAAAAGAATGAGCTGGTAAAAAAATGGCGGGCTAAAATCTTGTAAATTTTGGTGCGACCTGCAATATTATTGAATTAACGTACCTATGCGGACTGAAATTTGGACACGTTTAAAACCCTTGTTAAATAATCTGTGGTATACTACAATAAACTTATCTATTCATTAAAATAGTAGATTGTTTGACAAGGGGCTAAAATAAGCCAGCATGACACGGAGTGATTATTTGGACGAGCTCACGAAGTGAGCGAGGACAATTATGTCTGAGTGTCATAATTCATAATAGCTTTTAGCCACGTGTAACACACTCTCCTTTTTACTTAGACTGCGAGAAAATAAAAAAGACTTAACATTAAAATTGTATATTTCGTGAAAAACTAAAAGTACAGTTTGAGCAATTCTATCAGAAAGTTTGGCCAATCTGATCAGGTTGGTTTGTTTGTTTTTAATTATTCATAAGGAGTATGTAGCTGGCTGCAAGTATTTTTTTCAGTGTCATAGAAATTTGTATGGGATTATATAGCTTTCCTTTAAACCCTAGGGGCTAAATGTACTACTATAGTCTCGCTTCGCTAAGCTAATATGATGTACTTTTTGAGCAGGAGAAGTGAAACAACTATTAAAATTTAAATTAATGTAGAAGGAAATTTGGCCACTAGCAAGCTGCTTTGCAAAAGTTGGCTTGCACTATATCCATGGCTACAGTGTAAGACGATGTTGTCATTTTATTTAACTCTAATTTTATTTTTCGAATATAGTTTTGGGGCGGAAATTATTATTATTATTTTCGGAAGGAACGTTTTTCTCAGCTTTGGGCTGGTAATAACTACATTTACGGGTTATCCACCAAGTAAATGTAGAAGGGTGAAAGTTATTTAATTAAGGAGATTGTGGTATATTAGGTATATTATCATCGGGGTCTAATTGCATGAACTTTCTAACAATTCGGCATGTATTTAGTATAGCGGCTTTCTGTAAAATAATGTAAATAGAAGATTTTAGGCCTAGTAATTTTAAGCTGTGGTGTAAATGTTTTGGGATGACGCCTGTTGTGGATAGGATTACAGGTATTACATACACTTTCTCTTGGTTCCATATTCTAGCAACTTCGACTTTTAGGTCTGCATATTTAGTTATTTTTTCTGTGATGGTCTTCTGTATATTGTATGTATTAGGGACTGATATGTCTATGAGGTAAGTGATTTTATTTATTTTATCTATTAATGTAATGTCTGGTCTATTATAGTGAATGGTGCGATCTGTGAGTATGGCGCGGTCATAGTATAATTTATGTGTGGTGTTCTCTAGTACTGTCTGCGGAATATATTTGTAGTATGGGCTGTGCGTGTTTTGAATAAGATTATGTTTATGTGCCAGGTTTTGGTGAATGATGTTTGCGATTTGATTGTGCCTGTGTGTATAGTGTGTCTGTGTTAGCGTTGTGCATGCTCCGGTTATGTGCTGTATGGTTTCTGATTGGGTGTGACATCTGCGGCATTTGTCGTTTGTAGCTGAAGTATCTTTTATAATGTATTTTCGGTAGTTTTTAGTATTTATTATTTGGTCCTGGATTGCAATAATGAAACCTTCTGTTTCTGGGAATAAATTGCCTACTTTCAACCACGCGTTTGATGCATTGGATTCTATGTGAGTTTGTTCTAAGTCGTGGGGATGTCGTCCGTGAAGTACTTTTTTCTTCCAATTGTTTATCTGTTGTGCTTGTGGATCGTTGTTGTTACTGTTGTTAGTGTTTTGCGCTTCAAGTTGTACGTTTAGATTGAGTGGAGTGAAGTTGAGGTCATTTTGGACTATTGCGTTGTGTATATTGCTTGTGTGGGATTTCGCCTGAAATAATGTCTGTAAGCCGTATATTTGTTTTTGCCAAAGATGCTTAATATTTATCATGCCTCTTCCTCTCTTGTGTCTTTAGTGAGTCTCTCTATAGCAGATTTAGGGTGTAAATGGTTGTGTTTTGTTAGTGTTGTGCGTGTAGTTCGTTCTATGGCTTCTATATCCGTTTTGGACCATTTTATAATGCCAAATGAATAAGTTAGGATGGGAATGGCGTAGGTGTTCATGGCTTTAATTAAGTTTTTGCCAGATATTGAGTTTTGCATTATTATTATTAACTATATAAATAGAAAATACAACATTAGTTTATATGTGATGTCTGATGTGTTCTCATAAAATCACTAACAACCTGCAAACAACGCTCCATATATCATTCAGCATTGACTGATAAACCTGACTAAAAAAATAACGGTTTCGGCAGCCCGCGAGAGTTGATAGTATAATAATAAAGGTACGGCAACTGCACCATTGATGTTTTCGATTAAAATGGCTGTAAATGTACTGTTATTCTTGCCGTACAGTATAAGCTGTCATATAGGCCCACCAAAACCTTTTCATCTTTTTATTTTTTTGTAAGTCACAGAAAAATCTGTAATTTTTTTCTGACGTTAAGTAGGCTTATTCCTAACAATAAACAAAATTTCAAGATTTTCGAAAATTTTCATCATTCCCCATTGCAAGCCATAATGAAACTATTTTGGGAACTTCGTATGCTCCACACATTTAACTGATTCTTTAGTTTGGTAATTCGCATTTTCAAAATAAAAGTTACCCCTGCCATTTATTATCTATTGTTTATAATACACTCTACGTCGTTTTTTGCGTAGAATATGCTTTTTACCAAATTTGCGAGTCTCTTCTTCTGGGTAAGTTTTTAGTTTTCGCACACGGTTGGTTTTAATTTTTGTACGTTTCGCAATTACCATGGCTTGAATACTTTTTTACAGATTTCCCATCACAGTTGATTTTTTCCCGAGTTGTCTGTACGATTTAGATACTCAACCCGCCGTAATTTTCTGATAAAATATTATAAATCGTACGTCGGATCTCCTTCATTTGAGTGAAATGTTTCACGATCCTCGACTTCGTCCAGTCTGGATGAGAGTCGCGGAAATTACACACGCTTTCTTCACTATTGGCCGTAATAATTAATACACAAAACCATGACCAAGAAATTTGAGCAATATTTTGATAAATAACAGAGATGCAAATTCATTTTTTTAAACATTAAATTTCTATTTTTTTTACATTTTGAATGTGATCTTTGTCCAAATTTCATTCCGCATACTTAATTTATTTAAGCTTTGAATGCTTTATATTAAAGATAATGTATGTAAAACATGAGATGTCATTTCCGCGTATGATCTTCAATAGCCGGAAACAACGAAATATCCATCACATCAAAAACTAAAAAAAAAACATGTAACAGCTAAGAGAAGCAGATACCTTCATTGCCCAATGGGATCTGCATGCCTTAACCGATCTTTAGTGAGATGTATACTGCGATAAAATTTCCGCGTGGAACTACCTTATCTAGCTTGTCCAATAGGCAACACAATTCGCACCATTAGGCATTAGTTCTACGTATTAAACATGTCCTAGTTAACATGCGAGTTGATAAATATCAAACTCCTACTTGAATATGTCCAGGTAATTTGGTATTCCAATTTTACACGTATCTCTTCTTAGAAAAAAACAAATACTATTTCATATTAACGTGGACATATTGAAGTTTGATATTTATCAAGTCATGTGACCATGAAATTGACATATAAGGCAGATGAATGTTGTTGTGAGAGGTTATTGTTCTTGTAGCTAGGCTAGTTACGCGTCCCGCTACCTCCAAGGCGTGCTCGCGCCTGTCGAAGTAAGTCTCTAGGTGTTCGTTTATCTCGAGCGCGGCAAAGCGCACGGCGTCGCGCACGCGCTGGCAGTCGGCGGCGGCAGGCCCCGCCCACAGCAGTGGCGGCTCCTCGGCGCCCAGTCGCTCCAGCACGGCGCCCAGCTCGCCGCCGCCGCCCCACGCGCCTAGCGCGCCGCCGCACTCGCCACACAGGGACACTGTCTTCATCGTCACTTCCTGTAAAACACATAATATACACATGTACACCCTGTTTCTTTTTTACATCCTTTAATTTTAACAGATGGTAGTACTCGTCCATACGAACAGCTTTTCCTATGGCGAGAAATTTTGAAAACGAAAACGAAAAATTGCCATTTCATTATGTATCAGTAGTAACTCAACCAAAATGTAAAAAATGGCAAATTTTTTCGAATTTACAAAAATTTATATGCTGATTATACTCGAATAAATATACAATTTTATATGAAATGGTAACTACCAGTCAAAAAATTACCAAATGGGATGTTGACTGTACTCATATAAAAATAAAAATTTGATGCTGAATGCTAGTTTCTGTTAGGATTTAAAAAAAAGAGTTCGAGACCTTACGTATAGCTTGTTTTATGAGCTTTTAAAGTTGGGTGGGAAGTCCATTTTTAAAGTATGAAAATATTAATAACTAATAATACCATTGAATAACCCATGACATGTATAGTAACTTTTGTTATAAAACCGTTTCGATAAACGCAAGTTTTAACAAAGCTGCAAAACAAGGTCCTTAAATTCCCTGTACAAGGATGGAACGTGTGACGTAACATGATCATAGGTTTTTGGTATGGAGCGTTTTTTGGGAAAGCCCAAAAAGTGTTTTAAAACATTGTTGTGTCTCGGTGCGTTTTTTGTGAGATTGAGAGTTTTTCATCATTGTTTCTATTAAGAATAATAATAAACGTTTATTTCGACCAACTGGGATCATAGTTAAGTTAGTTACATAAGTTTTTTTAGGCTAAAGTTAGTAACATAAACATAATAGTAGATTGTTTGACAAGGGGCTAAAATAAGCCATTATGAAACGAAGTGATTATTTGGACGAGCTCACGAAGTGAGCGAGGACAAATATGTCTGAGTGTCATAATGGCTTTTAGCCACGTGTTAAACACTCTGCTTTTCACTTCGACTGCGAGAAAATAAAAAAGACTTAACACTAACATTGTATATATCATGAAAAATAAAAAGTACAGTTTGAGCAATTCTTTATAGTTAAATTTTTATAGATAGTTAGCTTATATATTTTTTAAACTAATAATGGCCATAGACAATTTTTACTTTTTAATGTGAAGGACTGCAATACGATCAGAAATTTTGGCCAGTCCGATGAGGTTGGTTTGTTTGTTTTTAATTATTCGTAAGTAGTATAGTTGAATCATCGAGAGCGTGGAATTGCATATGTAGTTGTATTGTTTGTTTACAGGCATTCTATATTTGAATTTTCTATTTTCTTGTACTATCAGCATACAAAGAGGTTGTTATATATATATATATATATATATATATATATATATATATATATATCGAAGAACTAAAAACAAAAATAATGTCAGTGTGAAATTGTCAATATTATTTACGTTGTGCGTATATTTTTACATCTGATTTGATTGTATTCTCAATTAATTATTGTGTCCGCCCGTACGACTACGAATAATTTCTATATTTTAAAAAAATATGGCTGTAAGTAATTTTGGTCCTATTGAGAGTCAAAGTAAGCAAATAATTTTCAACTGTTATAAATATTTTGAAAATGAACTGACGAAAAATTTAAACTTGCCTTACACCGCTGCCCAGTTAGTTGAAAAAGCTACAGGTGTTTGTCTCTCTACTGTTTATAACATTGTGACTGAGAGCAACAGCGAGAAATTCGCAACAACAAAGAAATTCACCTCCCCGAAGAATAAAAAGTTGCGTCCTTGTCCGTCATCAGCAGTAGACGATTTTGATCAGGAAGTCATCCGGAGAACTATATACAATTTTTATCTGTCCCATAAGCAATTTCCAACCTTAAAGGGACTCCACTCTGTGTTAAAATCCGATATAGATTACAAATTTGGCATTTCCACCTTACGAAAACAAATACAAAAATTAGGATTTAAATGGAAAAAGACCGAGGACAACCGAAAAATATTAATGGAAAAACACAACATACGTCTGATAAGAATAAATTACCTTATCAAAATTGCGGAATATCGATCTCAAGATAGACCACTAGTTTATACTGATGAAACCTACATCCACACTTCACATGTGTCCGGAGAAGCTTGGACCGATGGAACAGAATTTGGTGTAAAAAAACAAATCAGTACAGGCCAGCGGTTAATAATAGTGCACGCAGGAGGAAAAGATAGTTTTATTCCCAACGCTTTGTTAATGTTTAAGGCAAACCAAAAAACGGGAGATTACCATGACCAGATGAACTTTGTCAACTACGAAAAATGGTTAAAAGAAAAATTAATACCGAACCTCAAACCGAATAGCGTACTTATCGTGGATAATGCGTCCTATCACAACAAACTTTTGAATCGTGCTCCAACGTCAAATTCTAATAAACAAGAAATGATGGATTGGTTGACAGAACACAACATTTCGTATAACCGGTTGATGTACAAAACCAGTTTGTATGAATTAATTAAACAAAATAAAGAGCGGTTTCGCGAGTACCACATAGATGCAATTTTAAAAGAACATGGCCACTCCGTATTACGATTTCCACCGTATCACCCGACATTCAATCCGATCGAAAATATTTGGTCCATGGTAAAAGGATATGTAGCAAAAAGAAACGTTTCATTAAACATGCAAGGCATTATGAGTTTAGCAACTGAACGAATGAATACCATCACTGCTGAGGACTGGGAAAATATTTGTCACCACGTCGAAAGTGAAGAAGAAGAAGAAAATAAATATCGATGTCAGGAAGGAGAAATGGATCAAATAACAGACAATTTTATTATCAATACTTGTGACAGCTCAGATGAAGAACATGATAGCGAATAAAAGAAAAAAACAGAGGACTACTACTTATTCCACTTCTTGGGTATGTCATTTTATTAAGTTAAGAGAAAATTATTCTCCTTTTGTTGCAAACGGTACAACCACTACAAATGCAATTCCATCTTCTCGATAATTCAACTATATGTAGCTAGCCGCAAGTTTTTTTCAGTTTCATAGAAATTTGTATAGGATTATATGGCTTTCTTTTAAACCCTACGGGCTAAATGTACTATTTTAGTAATTGATAGATTCAGGCGTTACTTTGCGGAATTCCATACTAGATTAATGGATTATAGTTCCTTTGCTGTTCCGCGAACTAGTGTCTTTGTTAGATGTGACAATAAATTGTGCTCACATGCGCATATTTTCATGCAGTTTCCATAAAAAAATACGCATGCAAATACAACAAACCAACACCAAACAGTATAATCCTCAAAAGAGGATTATACTGTTTGGTGTTGGTTTGTGTGGAGCACAATTTATTTTCACATCTAACAAAGACACGAGTTCGCGGAACAGCAAAGGAACGATAATCTATTGATCTACTATTTTAGTCTCGCTTCGCGAAGCTAATATGACTTACTTTTTGAGCAGGAGAAGTAAAAAATACCTTATAAAATATGGACAGCACTCAGTAACGCTTGGTTGCCAGTACGTGGATCATATGGCAATGATTCAGATACTGGCAATCAAACCTCACCGCAAATGACCTCAGGATACCGTTAAAGTTAGCCCGCACCCTGCGCGCCAGGGACGTGCAGCGTTTCCTCATAGTTGTTCAGAACCAGTCAACTCTGGCATCCGCGAACATCCCACGCACTAAAGAAACGGGGCAGCCCCAAAAGTACCCTGAAAGCATTGTTGTACTGTACACGAAGGGCACTGTACTACTACCGCGTGTAAGAGACCCACAGACTGCTCGTATATAGGGTCGTACAGAAGGCTCTAAACAGCGTTATATTAATCTGCGTAGAACAACGAGCAAATCAGCGGGCCACCATGTTCGCTCGAACGGACAACGCCCTCCGTTCTCGCTCAATATCTGCATCGTCTCTCAGGGCAAAGGTTACCACGTGTCCTAAGTATATAAATGTATCCACGCTATTAACCGGTATTCCAAATAAACGAATAGAGAGTACAGGAGGCAAATTTTTGCCTCTGACCTGAAATACTATGCATTACCTTTTCTTTACGTTATATTGCAAGCCGTGACTAAGTGCAAACTTTTCACATATTTCCAATAGCTTAGTGAGACCACAAGGCGAGTTACTCAGCAGCACCATGTCGTCTGCATAGCTAATATTACTGAGACATACGTAATAGTGCAGCAGACATGAAGTGCTGCTAAGATCCTCTATCAGCGCATTGACGTACAAGTTGGAGAGATTCGCTGAGGTAACTCCACCCTACTTCACCCCGTACTCCATCCTGTACGAATCCGAATGTGTATCAGACCATCGTAGCACGTTCATTCGGTTATGATACCCAAACCTGAAAATCTGGTACTAGCTCCATCGGTAGGTCAGTTCGTCCCAACTTATCCCACAGAAGATTATAATAAACAAGGTCCAATGCTTTAGATAGGTCTAAGAAGCACGCATAAACGGCCGTTTTACGGTTCATGCGGTACTTGACAGTCTGTTTTAAACACAAAATGGCCGTTTCTGTCGACAGGCCTGACCTGAAACCGAAATGATTCTGGTGGATATTTAGGTACTTGTCGAGTTGTATGCTAAACAGACTATCAAGCACCTTGGCAGCAACAGTCGCCAGCGGGATCGGCCTGTAGTTATTTTTGTCACTATTATCGCCACTTATGTTTTTAATGATTGACAGTACAACAGTTTTCATCAGTGCTTCCGGCAGGTATGACTGATTTATACATCTACATAGTTATACTATTATAAAGTCGTAAAAATGAAATGTCTGTACATTGAAGATTATTTAAAAAAAAAATGATTGTAACGGACTATTTGGAAGTCTCTAAATGGAAAAAAGTTTATTTGGACTTTTTGAATGTTTGAGTGTTCGTATGTCTCATCACGTCAAATCGGCTAAGGCTAGGATTTCAACAATTTGTGGTACAAGGGTAGCTGGGTATCTCCAGATGGTTATTGGATACTTTATAACAGACTACTCTGAAGAAAAAAAAGGCGTTTTGACTTTACTCGTCCGCGAAGGAAGTTGAGCGCACCTTCTAGTAGATAATATAACTAGACAAGAAGAAGAAAGTAGCACGACTTTTTGCATGCCATCATAGAAACGACCACACCTTGGCTTTTCATACAAAACCCATGTATTAAATTTATTCCTAGCTTCTTTATGAGCGTCACTGACATGTTTGATCCATCCAATAACTATTTTTTTCTTCAAGGGGCGTTTTATAGAATAACTATTTGAGGCTGCAGCGCTTAATACACGAATTATACTATTTATACAAGTTATTGATAGTATAATTCGTGTTTGGAATTCCGATATCTAAACAAAAATTCTAGTAGTCGCTCATTAATTTCTTTCATAGTTTTCCTTTCTAATAGCAACCCTTTTATTTGTCTTTTTAACAACTTAACATATATTTCCACCAGACCGTTGCTAGCTGGAGAATATGTCGGAGAGGTAATATGTGTTATACCGTTTAATTTACAAAAGTCATTGAACATTTTAGAAGTAAATGACGTTCCGTTATCTGTCACTAGGGTATGCATTATACCGAACCTTGACATGACTTCTTCTAACTTCATAATTACTGTTGCGCTCGAATAATTATTCGTTAAGGGAAAACATTCGATCCATTTCGAGTACGAATCGACTAAAATAAATTACATAGTATTCTGGATTGGACCAAAAAAATCCAGATGTACTCTATACCATGCTTCGGACGGGAAACTCCAAACTGTCAACGGGGCGCGGGGAGGGGTTGGTTTGTTTTGAATACAAATTGCACAACTGCTCACCGTTAACTCAATGTCACGATCTATATCGGGCCACCAAAATCTAGAACGTGCCCCAGCTTTAGTTTTATTAATACCTAAATGACATGTATGTAGTTCTTTTAAAACTTTTGCTTTCAACGAGGCCGGCATGAGTATTTTATGCCCCCGCATCAGAACATCCTGTTCTAAAAACAAGTGGAATCTACAACTAAACTAAGGCTGTACTTGGTTACACGTATTCTTCTTGCGCCAACCGTTCACTACGTAATTTTTTATTTTATTTAAATAAATATCGTCAATGATCGCTTTCCTAATCTCATTCAATGTAATGGGTAAATCGCCATCCGTAACAAAATTGATATAAGTACCTCGATCCAGGAGCGGCGATGTGCGCGCGTGCGCCTCCGTCGCCTGCCGGGAGTGACTGCGAGATGACGTCATTGCCTTATCACCGGCTGATGCGCTATCACCTGTCGCGCGGCTTAAAAAATCTGCACAGTTGTTTACGCTTGCTACATACTCTATTTCGTAATTATAACTGTTCAACAATAACGCGTAACGCTGGAGACGGTTCGCAGAAACTTCCGGCACCCCTTTATGTGGATGAAATATATACATTAAAGGTTTATTATCGGTTCGGAGAATAAATGGCACATCTAACCCATACAGGTATTTGTGGAAACGCCTTATTCCGAATATGATAGCTGTAGCTCCTTTTTCTAATTGGCTATAATTTCTTTCAGCATTATTTAAAGACCTCGAAGCATAAGCTATCGGACGTTCGGCACCCCCCTCCACCTGCGCCAATACTGCCCCCAAACCCTAAGGGGAAGCGTCAATAGTCAACGTCAGTTTTAACTTTGGGTCAAAATGTGCCAACGTTCTTTCTGATACGAGTTCCTCCTTAATCTTAATAAATGCATGATTATGTTCCTTAGTCCATTGCCATTTGACATCTTTTAGTAGCAGTCTATTTAGTGGACTTAATATCGATGCGGCGTTAGGTACGAACACCCGATAATAATTTACTAAGCCTAGAAAAGACTTCAATTCGTGAACATTTGTGGGGGTTTGTGCGGATATCATTGCTTGAATTTTAGCACTACTCTTATGGATGCCATTTTTATCAATAACGAACCCTAAGTAGGTCACTGAATCCTTGAATAAGTGACACTTATCTTTATTTAGTACTAACCCCGCGTCTTGCAGCCGACTAAAAACCTGTTCTAATCTTTGACAATGCTGCTCTTTGGTTTCCCCTGTGACTAGGACGTCATCTAGTAAACACAATACCCCCTCAATACCTTGCAATAAGTTTTCCATTGTTTTTTGAAAAATGGGGGGCCCGTTGGAAAGTCCAAAAACTAATCTAGTAAACCTGAAAAGACCCTTGTGTGTGTTAATAGTTGTGAGCAGCTGAGAATCGTCATCTAAACATAATTGTAAATATGCTTGGCTTAAATCTAATTGAGAAAACTGTTTTCCGCCATGTAATTTAGCAAAAAGTTCTTCCGTCCTAGGTAATGGGTATTTCTCTATTTGAAGTACTTTATTAAGTGTTACGGAATAATCCGCGCATAAACGAATTTCACCCGAATGCTTCAAAATAGGTACTACGGGACTTGCATACTCGGAATGGTCGACCGGTTGGAGTACTCCTGTTTCAACTAACCTATCAATCTCTTTCTCTACTTTTGCCCTTAAAGCAAACGGAACTGTCCGCGCTCGAAAAAAAATCGGCTGACTGTTAGGTTTCAGCGATAACTTGACCTTAAACTTATTTAAGCAGCCTAATCGATTACTAAATAATTCCGGGTACTTGTTAGCATAAAAATCGAGTTCAGATTGTTTGTCACAAAATAAAATCTTTGATATTTGCAAGTTGAATAGTGACAAGAAATCTCTTCCAAGTAATGCTGGGCCACAACCTTTCACTACATATATGTCTATATAGTTGCTTTCCCCTTCGTACATTACGGTAGTCTGCATTACCCCTACAATATTTATGAGCTCCCCTTAATAGGATTTTAGCACTATTTTAGGTGACACCAAAGCATTTTTTTGAAAATATTGCCTATAAATGTGCATCGGAATAGTTGTAGCACATGAACCGCTGACAATCATAAATTTAATAATCTGCCCGCATACATCAACGGACACAGTCATTGCTTCACCCCGGTAACTACGAATGTTACAAATAGACTCCACGATATTAGAAAACTGATTCTTACCGTCGTCATCGTTACTCTCATCGACAACTTGCAACATGTTTACCCCTTTTCCTTGTTTACACATGCGTTTTATATGGCCTTTTTCCCCGCACTTTTTACACTTATAGCCTTTGAAACGACACTTATCGACACTATGATTAGTGTACCCGCACACTTCACATTCCACACCGTTAGACGACGATCCTCTGGATACTTTGTAGACCTCAGCTGGCTGCCTGAATAGATTACGCGGCGCCGCCGACTGGCGCGCGGCGTTTCTTGCGCTGTGCAGTGATACGGCAATTTCTAACGCTCGCGCTAGGGTGAGAGTACCCGCGTCCTCCGTAAACAAACGGTCTCTTTCAGCGCCTGACTGCATACCCAGAACAAACCGATCACGTAGCATATCATCCGTAACTGAGCCAAACTTGCAATCAGACGATAAATGACGAACTCGAGCCGCCCACTGTGTCAAATCTTCGTCTACTTGTTGTGTGGCACTATGGAAATTATGCCTCTCTGCAAAAAGTGATTTTTTTGGCAGTAGGTGATTATCCACTTCCTTTAATATTTGTTCATACGATAGCTCTTCTACCGTCTTCGGTGAAATCAGTTCGCGCACCAATTTATACGCGGACTCGTTGAGTGCAGTTAACAACACGGCGTCGAGGATCTTCCTCTGGCTTCTCTGGTTTTCCTATTGCGTTCGCACTGAGCCAAATATTTAGTCTCTCCCTGAATACCTTCCAGTCATTGCCGACTTCAAAAACAGGTAGATTCCCAATCGTCGAATTCATTTTACTATTATTTATTGTCGCGTGTATTCGTAAATCCGGTCGTCGCCACTGTTATAAATGAAAGGCGTGCGCTTCCGTTGTACTCATTTAATGCACTGACTCGCCTACCCTTACAGTCGCGCTTTTATGCATGACGATCGAACCCAACAGACCCGTTTGATGATCATATCCTTTGCGTTTCGCAGTTCCGATATTGTAAGAAACTTGTCAGTTTTTCTATCTTGTTTTTTAGTTATGAATCGACGAACCCATGCCATAACATGTACGAGTTATGTAAATGAACTGTATTTGTTAATTAAGCTATCAACCATACTATCTCAGGTTTCGTTGCTTAAGACCGCATTAACTTGTATCCGTATGTTTTTCTGTTCTTCATCTGTGGTGTATGTTCTGGCTGAGGCTTGTTCTTCTGGTTTGAATGTGGATAACCAGGTAGGTCCTTGCCACCACAGATGATGTTGGCTTAATTGTGAGACCTCAGCTTGCGCAATCTGCGGTATTATTTCTGTGGTTTGTCGCACCCTGTTGAAAAAAATATATAAACGGGAATGGTTAGCCAAGGGCCTGGTCACCCTTAACAACAATACGGGCTGCGTGTCTGTGCGCACCCTACACTCAAAACAATGGGCATCATCACCCAAATGGCATATCAGGCCGTCCTATTGGACGCCTGTCCTTAGAGACACAACTACATTAAGACTTAAAAGTCTCCAAATACTTTCGCGGAGGACACAGTAGGTCACACTATGATCAAGTAAGAGGACTAGTGCCCAAACCGATGCAAGGTCACACTATGTAAATGTGCCTTCATCTCCTAGTATAAATCCGTACCGTACCTTACCAAAGTACTGAGAGAGTAAAAAATATCAAAACCAAAAAAAAATATATTAAATTCATCAATTAAAATTCGCAATATGTTAATTAAAACTCAATTGACATTGACTAGATTATTAGATGATGAGTCCAATAACTAGCTAAAGTATAATTGTTAAGTAAAATCGTTAAATTTTCAAAGTGTGAAGATCAAATTTCATTCACCAATAATTATAATTTACTTGTAGGCGTCGAATGCGCTCGACCTACCTGAGATTTTCGCTTACGCACGCGAGTGCAATGTACCGTGCGCGTGCGGAAAGGAAATTGCGAAACTTGTTTACGACAATGTATCTAGATCAATTGAAAAGTAATGTCAATTATATCGATTTTCAGTTAAAAAAAATCAGGAATGCCTTGTTATAAAAATAAACATTTTTAGGATTTTAAGTGACACTGGTTGATTATGCTCGTAAATGAAATACCAAGTTATGAATGATTTCAACAGATTATGTTCTACGAGAAAATTGGAAAAAATTATAGCGTTTACCTGTTAAATTTGAAAAAAAAAAAACCTATATTAGAAACCCATAGTTCCATTGTCGGCTCCGTCCGGTGACATGGTTGTCGTCTTGTTGTCCACTCCCTGCGCCATCCTCTTCCTCTACTCTGCGTATTCTCAGGCGCCACTCCTTCGTGCGCCATCCTCATCACGTGGTGTGCTCTCGCTAGCGGCGTCTCAGGGTAGACGTCCGTTAGGGGTGGCATTCGTCTGATGAATGTGGGCAGGGCCGGTTGGAGAGGCTCTCGCTGCTGCGGTGCCACTTGTGCTGTTGCTCTGCGGGAGTGACGGGAGTGCTGATGCACCGTCACTATCGGTGTGTCTTCCTGGACTTCCACCTTGGCAGTCCTTGTAGGCTGGTGTTGCTGGTTCTCGCCTGGTTCTGGTGCCGTCGTTGTTGACGTTGGTGGTGACACTTGTAGTTGCAGCTGTCGCCCTTCCGTTATGGTAATGCTGACATTTTTTAGCAATTCCATGGGGCCAGAAATGGTCAACCCCAGGATATTCATTTGTAGTTGTGCCTTTCAGTTTGCAGCTGTGTGATTTCCAGTTGCCCTTCGTCCGGCGGGCTGGATTTCCTTTGAGGTTTCTTGTATCTTCAAGGAATCTTCAGCAGTTTTCGTTTTCGGTTCTCAATGCAAGGTCGCCATGTAATATATTAAAATTTCGGATGGCGAAAGGTTGATTAAGGGGCGATGGATTAAGACAACCATTGAATGTATGATAATAACCCAATATATTTGATTAGACGTTGTTTATATACAGTTAGGTAACGCTGATACAAGCAATATGCGTTCCTATGTCGCAGTAAACTATTGTGTTACTGCTAAACACTAAAGAGGCTTGTCAACATACTATAGCGACAAAGGTCTTCCAGCGACTTGGGTCCCCTTTGCAGCCACCCCATGACAGCCGTAGAGTCCACCCAACCATAGACCTTGATATTATGGTTGGTTAAACATTCCTTGACCTTGACCATCAAGTTGGCGAGTAAGAGAGCACCACACAACTCTAGTTTCGGTAACGATATCGTCTTGTTATTCGGTACCAGTCTTGATTTTGATGCTAACAGAATAATATTCGATTGCCCCTGAATGTTGATTCTGCAATAAATGCAACAAGCATATGTTTGAAGTGTTGCGTCACTGAAGCCGTAAAGGTGAATTTCGCTTGAAGCATCCGTGCCGAGCCATCGTGGTATTTTATGTTTATTTATGTTGCTATTTAGGTCTTGCTTGATTTTTATCCACTCTGCATTGATGTCATTAGGAATCTTGTCATCCCATTGTAGAGAACCTTCTTTCCATAGCTTCTGCAATAGCTGCTTAAATTTGGTGGAAACCATGATGATTCGACATCCACTTTCTTAGAAAAAAGCCTCCTGACTGCAGAAGCTGTTGCAATTCTTGCTGCAATTTTATAGCTGATTCGACGGAATCGGACCCGTGAAGGAGATCATCCATGTAGAAACACTCCTCCAGTATATGTGCGGCTTCAGGGTAGTTCGATCTTTCGTCATGTGCAAGCTGCTTTAGAGTCATCATAGCTAAAAAGGGAGCGGCTTTGAATCCGTATGTAACTGTGGTAAGTTGGTATTCTTGTAATATTTCGTGTGGCGAGTCTCTCCAAATAATCTTCTGTAAACTTTGATGTTCTTCATGAATCCATATTTGGCGAAACATTTTTTCAAAGCAGCAATAAAACAGAGTCGATGCTGTCTCCACTTTAAAATTAAAGATAGGAGGTCCTTTTGAAGATTTGGGTCTTTGTGCATAAGATCATTTAGACTTACACCCGTTGACGTCAATGCGGACCCATGAAAAACCACTCTTAATGCCGTTGTAATAGAGTCGTTTCTTATGACGCAATGGTGAGGTAGATAGCACTCTCGTGTTTTGTTTTGTTGTGCTATCGGCGCCGGTTTCATATGACCGTGAGATAGGTATTCATGTATAAACGATTTATATTGTTACGCAATTTGTCCTTTCATGGTGAATTTGTTTTCTAATTATCGGAATTGTATCATTGAAGGGTATTCTTACTTGATATCTTCCATCTGGCAACCTTGTTGTTGTTGATCTATAAAACATGATATATTCATCTTCTTCGCAGGTATAGGGCGTATTTTCGGGGGTGTCCTGTATTGTCCAAAATTTCTGTATGTCTTCAATATTATTTAATACCATATTACAATGGAACCCTTGCTGTACTTTGCCGGATAAAATATATCCCAGAAGAGTTTGTTGAGCAATAAAGGGTATGTTATTATTCTTGTGAATGCCTTCCACGATAATATTTGCATACACCTCTGCTCCTAATAACAGGTCGATCGAGTTGCTGATGTAGAATTTTGGATCCGCAAGAGGTATTCAAAAGGTCCCATGTTGGTTTCGAAAACGTTGAATTTGGCAAGTTTCTTGTTAAACTTTTCATGATGAACGCGTCGGTATTAAATGAGTACTTCTGGTCTGGCGATAGACAATTTAAGTTCATCATCCCTTTACAAATGTTGTCATTAGTGCCGACTCTTGTGATCACGCCCTTACATCTGTGACGCGGCAACCCTAATTGTTGGGCCGCGTTCTCCGAAATCAGGCAAATTTGAGATCCCTGATCTATAAGGGCTCGCATGGCGCGGGGTGCCCCATCAGCTCCCAGGACCTTGATGATAGCTTTGGCTAAGAGTATTTTTGGTTGTTCATCGCCGTCATTTTGTTGCGCCACGTGTGACCCACTTCCCTGTTGACGTGTTTGGCTTCCGTGCGCATTTTGATTGCGAAATACGTCGTGCAATAGTGTATTACGATACCCATTGCATTCTTGGCAACGTTTTACAGAATTACAAGGTTTTCTATTATGATTATATAGACAATTATTGCAAAGATTGAGTTTCGCAATTGTTGTTCGTTTAAGTCCCGGTGCCATTTCTTTAAACTCTGTACAGAAGTATATTCCATGGTCATTCTGGCAGACCGGACACTTCCGCTGGTAGGAAGTTTTACTCGACGTAGCCTTGTTGCTTGTGAAGTATTGTTTGAAACGGCTTGTTTTGAGCGGATAAGGAATAAGTCGTCTTCTCTTCACGCATTTTTGCTGTGCCCAACAGGGTCCACAATTAAGTTCACTGTCATGTAACTTTTATGCAACGTAAGTTTACCTAATACCTATACTGTAAACTAACATTGTGGAATGCAATAAACGATTGAGTATTGAGTATTGGATTGTTTGATGTCGATGGCGCATTAAAACTAGGCTTGTTTACAACGGCTTCTTGCTTGCGCCGTGACGATTCCATAGCTGTAAATTTGCCTTCCAGAAACGACAAAAACTCCTTTAACGATGTCAGATCTCGGGGCTGTTTCAATGACACCATGTAGTCGTTATGGGTTTCGGCATCTAATTTTTGTGTTAATAAATGGACTGATATCGGATCCCACGTGTCAATCTTGACGCCAAAATTCTTGATACCATTTAGACTTTCAATAGTTACGTCATGAAGTCTCTGGAGATGACTCGATGCGACGTGTTGTATTACCGGCAGGCTCATAACGGTATTAATATGAATCGTAAAAATTAGTTTCTTGTTATTGTATCGATGGTTTAATATTTCCCAGCATGTGACGTAATTATCAGAGCTGATGGGTAGGTGTTGTTCTTCAGAAACTGCATTTTTTGTGCATTCGATAAACATGTATTTCTATGTTTTGCTTCTGTGAAAAGGTTTTTGAACGACACCCATTGTTGGTAGTGGCCATGAAATATTGGAATATGTAAACGTGGGGTTGCTTGTTCCCTATGCGATGTCGACCACAACTTGCTGTTAATTTCCTTCTTCATCGTTGCTAAGTCATTTTCGTATTTTGTGAAAGTTTTTTCGTAGTGCTCATCACTTCCAACGAGTTCACTGTCGATTTCCCAGTGCAGCGAATCGATGGCAGCCCAACGGGAGCCTAGGGACTTGAGCAAATCTTCGAGCTCCCATTTCTCTTCTACGCCCTCCAGCTTAGAAGCTCGAGATTTGTCAGTGTTCGAGATAACGCCTTAAAGTTGCTACTTTGTTTACGTCACATTTCATCTAGCTTGCTATGGTTTCCCCGGGAAGTAAACCCGTGATCAGATTTCGCAGTCTTGCCCTGGGTTATCTCTGGGTGTAATACGTCTGGATTGGAGGGCCCTGGTGGTTGGTTCATGGGCCCTGGTGGTTGGTTCATGGGCGGTTGCCTGGACGGTGGTACAGGATAGCTGCTTGCGGGCGCGGGTTGTGTCGATTTTTGAATAAAGTCTCTGGTATCCAAATATAATTTCTGCGTCTCATCGTAGCAGTTCTTGAAGAAGTAGTGATGAGCAGGATCTCTAAAGTCACGTATCTGCTCGTCATTTTTACTAAACTCTTGCCAATGTAATTCCAAGCTTTGTGGTCTCCTCTTGAGGTGTTCTGGAGTTTTGCGATCTTGACCATCTTTCTTGAAGTTAATTTTCAGTTGTCGTATAGCGCCTTGTAGCTGAAGCTGACTTTGATACAATTCCTCCATATAATACATTCTTGTTAACGAATACAAGAAAAATAAACTTGCTGTTAGTGAGGATCTTGATAACTTTTCTTTTCTTGTGTGTGAGACGTGTTTTCTCACCTTAATTTACTGACTTGTGTCGTGTTCACTTAACTTGCTTGAGTTCCTTGTATTGTTCGCGTCTTGCTTGCTGAGGATAGTAGTAAATAAGCCTTGATGCTTTAATCTTGATTTGATGCCTTGGTGCAGTTTGAGAAAACCTTGTTGTCTTACTCGATGACTTGATATTAATATAGTACCGTTAATGTACTTACTCAAAGGGGACTGTCCTGCTAGTCCTGGTTTAGTGTTTATCGTATTCGTCCGCCTGATTTATGCGCCTTCTCAACTAAGTCGGTGGAACCCGCGGTGGGAAGCCGACCAAGCCGATTCGCAACCAAACGAAATGAACACAAAAACACTTAACGCTAGAAGGTTCGAAGGACCATTAATGTACGGGCACTTGTCTACACGTACATTGCTTGATAGGTATCTTGATATTTGGTTCGAACACGAAAGTCTGTTTTCATGATAAATTCCATTTATTTTAACTTGATAGGTGTGCACACTTATAATTAGCGAACGTGAACTGATTTATTGAGTGCTAGCGGAAAGCTATACACAGTAAAATGCTGATGATGCAAATGATAATATGACGCATGTGCGATGTACTCGTACAGGTATCCAATTTGATGGTCAGAGATCGGACAGGTCATCACAAAACAATCGCAACACGCAAATATAACAAGATGAATAGAGTCGTTTTATGTACAGTATTATTTAATTATATTTTTCAATTAAATTTACAATGGTAGGTAACCCAAAATTCACCATATGATTGTGAAGGTATTTCCATTAAAAGTTTTTTTTAATGCTGATGGTTGTATTGAAAATATGCAACCATCAATGGTTGCATATTTCTGAAACAAAGCTATATTTTGATGTAGTTATTTGTGTTAATTAGTTTATACTATTTTCATCCTTAAAAAACACACAAGCGTTAAAAAACTATTACACATACTGCATAGTTTAATTTAACTTGTTTGTTAATATGATCTGTATTAAACATTTTAATTTGAATGTCACATGCTGTACAAAATATTTCTTTGTGATCTTCATTAATTCATTATAAGAGAGCTCGGGATAGTTTTTAATCCAATTATTAATCGTTGTTTATTTACCATAATTTAAATATTTCGAAATCACAATAAGAAAATAATAGGGAACATGCATGAAATTTTTTCATCGCTTTTCTTAACAAAATATCAAAATACTGTACAAACTATTCCTAAAAGTGAAATTAAAATTAAAATCGGCCAAGAAATACGCATGATATAGGCATTTTAAACTACTAATTAGACAGCAATTTGACAGAGAGGTCCGACATGTAGTGTTACGTCACCGTCTACGACAATCATATACACTCCATATTAAATTCTGTTTTGCTAGAAAGAGATAGAATGAAATGTTTGATAGCTTATATCTTGGTTATATTTATCGTTATTCGAAAATTTTTTTTCTCCACTGTTTGTTACATGATTGAGTTTTTAATAAAGCAAAAAGAAAAGAAAATGCATATTCCCTATTTGACTTATTTAAATTGTCCCAAAACTGTTTCAAGAACGCCACTTTGACAAAACCATGACAGATAGGTACCTATGCACCTAAAAAAGGTCGAATGTTAAATTCCTATAATGTACGCTTTAAATAATCATAATCTTAAGTATCGACTCTATAGAGTCTTGTTCTATTTCCATATCTGTTTTTGCGATGACCTGTCCGACCTCTGTTGATGATAAACTACATTTTGGATGTCATATTGAGCAAAGAATTTCTAAATCTTATCAAATGCTAGGTTTTGTTATGTTGTGTTGAGAACTGCAAACGTTTTTAAGAAATCCTCTACGAGTAGATATCTATTGCTCGATAAGACGCTAGTTAGACCACACCTAGAATATGGGTCAGTGATCTGGGACCCACTATATCATCTCAAGTAAAAGCTTTACAAATAGTCCAAAAAAAGTTTTTGCGTATTTTACATCGACGTGTAACTGGGAAACAAATGTCCTATTCGACTCTACTGCACCACTATATGCTGCATTCGCTAGATATAGTGCTCAGACGTAACTGTTCTGTTCAACTCTCTACCAGCCGCCTCGTTCGCCGTCGTCATCGCCTCGAACAACGCTGGAGTACGTGCGCTCTTACGCCGACTATGTAATACTTACAATAAGATGTTTACTTCCGTGGACTTTTTCAATTTAAATAGATCCAATTTACACAATAGATAAATATTGAACATTCTTGTTCCAGAAAATTAGCAAATTATGTCGTCATTAACTTTTTGTGTACAGTCAAGGGCGAAGATAAATATCCACACAAAATTCCAAAATATGTATACATAAACCTTACTGTCATAATAATAAGACCTGTATACATATTATTGAAACTTTGTGGTGTATACATATTGGTGGCCTTGATTGTACAATTGTGCTCGCTTTATTTTTCTTCGTTGTGGCTATTTAGGTATGTATATGTGGATGTATATTATATTTTTGCCCTTCTATAGTTTTCTTTGCGTAAATAGTGGTTTGTATTCAAGTTTAATTCATATCACAATCAAGTGATTCTGTCACAGTGATGTCTTCATATAAATTTAGATTGTAAGCATATTTTTACACACTTGTTTCTGTTTGTTCTCCAAAAAGGTCCAACAGCTTAAACTATGTTAGTAGTGTCTTAAACAGTAATAGCGAGTCAATTACAGGATCTCACTTATAGCACCATGATATTTAACATTAAGGGTTGTACTATCAACAGCATAATTGCTTGGACATGGCAAAGACGATAATCGCTTGGCTGTCTTAAGATGCTCAGAGCATATAATAAATATAAAATAAACTAGATGGCGTTGTTATCAAAAAGAACAAAGAATTTAATGCTTTGTTTGTTGATATGTAAATCTCACAAGCACTAAAATTGTTCTGTAATAGAATAATCTACTACATGGATGAAATATAATTACTATTAAAGAAAAGCTTCCACTGAATTAAAATGGAATCTGTATTTAACTTTTGGAACAAGCTTCTTTTTAACCGACTTCCAGAAAAAGAAGAAGTTTTTCAATTCGTCAGAATATTTTATTTTAAGTAAGGTTGTTTTAAAATTTATCTTTCAAGCGTATTTTTACTATCGTAACAGAACAGAGTCTGTTCTGCAACAAAAACTCATTGCAAATATACCACCATTTACACTTTGTTTCTTCATGAAACTACGAGGTTTTTGGACATACTTAACTTTATCTACACTTCAATAACATATGCGATGACATGAATATTACGGCACTATACTTTAAGAAAAATAATATAATAAGCAAGGTGGAACTTTAGAATACACTTTGCCTGAATATTGACTATGAATACCTACACTTATAGCAATCGAAATACTGATTCAATATTAGTATGGTTATTAAATTATATAGTTATTACAAGAAAATTTACAATTGATTGTGTGTATTTATAAAAGGTAAGGTAAAAGAAAAATAGTCACAAGTTCTCTTATAATGACACTCCTCAAAAGTAGGGCTTTTTTTAATTACAACCAATTAATAAGTATCCATACTTACAACTAGAAATAATACAACTTTGAAATGGAAAAATAAAAATAACTTTATTTCTTACACAATATTTATTTAAGATAAATAACACAACTTATTAATATATAATTTAATTAAAATCTCTTCTTAAGATTTTGTTGAGGGTATAGCTTAAGTATTCATTTCCAAAATTGGAAAGAGGATTGAAGCTTCCCTTTAACAAAACAGTATTATGAGCGAATACAATTAATTACAAATCTGAGACTGGTTATCATTGTAGGCGAACGCACTCTAACATTTACCTTTTACTGTTTTACTAACTTATCATTTCTTAACAATTCAAAGACTGAGTGATGAAAAAAATATCGTAAAATACTGTCACAAAACAGCGTATATGCAAAAAAACAATACGTGATTGAGTCCCGTTTTGTAGTATAAAAATGAAGTTATTTACTATCATAGTATAGAAAAATATAAAAATAAAATATACTTAACGCAATGACGCCCTGTTTAACTACTAATAAACATCACTGTAACCCTATCTCCACTTACTTCTGTCCTTAATTGGTATAGCCACAGGTTTTCAGTGGAATTTAAATCTGGTGATCTAGCAGGCCACGAAATGATATTTATGTTATAACGCCGGCGAAAACACGCACTCACACTTTGGGAACGATGTATAAGAAAATTATCCTGCACAAATGAAATTATGGGTAATTCTTCCTCCGGATACACATTTCGAATCATGGTCTCCTCCTGCACATTGACGTAATCAGCAATTAGCCCGGCTGGGCACTCTGACGAGTTCTCCCGGGTCAGCCCCGCTCATCCAACTCCACATATTCACTGTAATGCGACCAGATTGCACATTGGGCACTACGTGATCGTTATTATAACGTGTATTATTTTGACGCCACAAGCTAAAACGTCCGTGTTGACTAGTAAAACGTAAAATTGGCATTTAAGTATTCTCGAGCAAACTTTCGTCTCGCTTCTTTGAGCTGTGGAGTCAGCAAGGGTTTGACTGCATGCTTGCGAGGATGTAAACCCTCACTGTGTGGAGAACACGGCGAACAGTGTCCACGCCAGTGTTAAATAAACGGGTGTAATGGGTTGTTTATAAACCATTTTCCTCATATTCCTGGACCATGCTTTGACGCCGCTGTGCGCTTATAAGTCGAGGTCTACCGATCCTTTGGCGGTGCAGATCCTATATGATCCTTCCTCTGTGAATTGTCGCACCCATAACACAACTGTTTTCCTCTGTAACAATTTTCAGAAATCTATAATCATTATTAAATTAGCATACAGATATAACGAATATAAAAAATCTAGAAAGAAATGTAAACAATAATACTTACGCTTACACCGGTTTCTGTGGCAATTTCTGTCAAATTTTCGCTTTGACTATGCAAAGTAATTATTTGTAACATTGTGGCTAAGTCAATATTGCAACGAGAACCCATTATTACAAAATAAAAGAACTAAATAAATACTAAAACTCAATCAAACATACAATCAAACGGACAGCAGCCGCAAGAGAACGAACGAACAGTTTCTTTGTATAAAAACTTTTACACGGTATATTCATAATCTTAAGCCTACCCTCTAAGTAGTACGGTTACTTTTATATAATTGTTGCACTATTCAACAACTATTCAACATGTAACTTAATTATAAATATTTATTTGTTTAAATAAAAATGTTTTGTTTAAGCAGCTGTTAAATAATCTCAGTAAAAAATTAATTAAAAAAAACTATTAACACTAAACGCATGCCTTGCAAACGTATGTTTAATGACTTGATCTATACGACGAATTCCGACGAGTTCCGGGTTCAAATCCTATCGAATCCTAAATCGGATAAAAGCGGTTTGTGTTTGAATTAGCAAAATCATCGATGGCTTTGGTTTATATATAATCTAAGTAATATTTAATTGAAGGTGCATTAAAAAATACTGGATTCTGAAAATACGTTCCATAATGTAAATTGAATATTTGAGTGACTTGCCGTGTGTGTTTGGCAATCGTAAGTTCAACCGAGATTTTTTTTAATATTTTGATGTTATCAACGCAATCTAGTAAGATCTTATGAAACCAATGTCGTTACCGGATAGATGGCGTCTCGTTTCGCTGCAAAGCAAACTTTCTGACAAATGTCCATGCAATTATGCTGTCCAGTGTACGTTGTTTCATAGACTAAAGTTTGGTAGAATTTCGTTTTACATAAAATGATTCCCATATTATCATTTCATAGAATGATCAATTCGTAGAATACTTACTTTATAGAATTTCGTATGATAGATTTTTGTTTCGAAGAAAATTAAATATCATAATAATCATTTCATAGACTTTCAATTCAAATATTCTTTATCCATATATTATTTAGTTTACGTAAAACTTATTACATAGACAAATGTTTAATAGATTTTGATTCCAATGAATATTTTTTCCCATATTATCATTTCATAGAATAATCAATTCGCAGAATATGAACTTCGTAGATTTTTTTTTCGTAGATGATTCATATCGTAGACTTCCAATTTGTATATTATTTAATTATTACATACCATATTTATTTCATACCATAGACAAAATGTATACCTTCTATAAAATCACAACACCGCGTTCACAATAATAATCGTTCGTCCTAAATATTATTTGTCCTATCGTTTGTTGTGGCTAAGATTCAACTGTCAAATGAATTATGTGTTTAATTGTGATGTTCCTAGTATTAAAGTGCTAAAATTGACCCATTTTGACGCAGTTATCTACAGTTTTCAGTTTTTCACCGATTTTGACGCTCCGCTATACATCGTCACAATTCGGTTTTTGAGCGATTTTGACGCTCCGCTATACATCGTCACAATTCGGTTTTTGAGCGATTTTGACGCTCCGCTATACATGGTCACAATACAAACCTAACCCAACCTACAGTTTTCGGTTTTTAACATACTATACATTTGGCATAACCCCCCCCCCCCCCCCCCCACGGTTTACACTTTGTCATTCCCAGCAGCTGTTAAATAATCTCAGTAAAAAATAAAACGCATGCCTTGCAAACGTAGGTTTAATGACTTGATCTATACGACGAATTCCGACGAGTTCCGGGTTCAAATCCTATCGAACACGGTATAGGATAAAAGCGATTTTGTGTTTGAATTAGCAAAATCATCGATGGCTTTATATATTATTCGTTCGCTTCTGTCAAGGTAGCAGTTCCAACTTACCCTAACCTAATTTTCTGACAATCGTTCGGTTTCTTAGGTACATCAATACATACTTCTAATATTTGATAATGTTATTAAATAGTAAAGTAAGATTTTAAAATTCATCGAATTGCGTTTCTGTGAAAAATGTTTCATTGAAGTAAATAGTCGTTGAAACAATAATATTCGAAATAAAAATACGCGGAACAAATATTACGTGAAACCTTTTTCTGAGAAACAATATTCTATGAAACTTCTGTCTGTGAAATAAGAATACTCGAAACATAATTCTATTGTTTCATAATTATGTTGATTAAAATTGTGATTCTGTAAAAAAATTTTCATTGAAGTAAATAGTCCTTAAAACAATAATATTCGAAGTAAAAATACAAGGATTAAACATTATATGAAACATTTTCTGTGAAACGAAACAAGGGAACACCAACATTAAGTTTAACATCCGCTTTCACTTGGACGTCCATTTTGTACATACGCTCGCTCATACCTTGAGCACAGTGTGCAGGCGGTGCACCAGCGCCAGCGGCTGCATGTGCTGTGCGTGGCGCAGCAGCGCCGCCACGGAGACGCGCCACGCGTCGCGCGCCGCGCCCGCCCCCGCGCTGCTGGCGCTCGCCCCTCCGCTCGCGTTCGCGCCCGGCACCGGCGTCACATCGCCACGATCACCTGCCACACCGATTATATCAAATCTAGTCAGGTTTTTCTTAAGAACAAACTGGCGCGTTGTTGCGTATCACCGAAGTCAATATATGGTGCGAGTCTATGAACAACTTACCACTTTTAAGGTTCCGTAGCCAAAATGGCAAAAACGAAACCGTTTCGTCATGTCCGTATGTCGCAGGCATTTTATTCAAGACTACCAGATGTATACTGAATAAAATTGGAGTTTAGGCGACTTGTAAAAGCCGCTACATAGTTCGAAAATTAAATAAAAAAATATACGTCTAGCAGGGCATGCCGCGTATACTGCGCCATTTAACTTATCGATGTCGCTTTCCAAATTTCGGTTTGAGCCCAGTGGAAACCTAGGAAAGGAGAAGGCTAGTTTATGATATGGGTAAAACTTAATGATAATAAAAGTGTTTGTACCGTCGGGCTCGCCGCTGGACGCACTGGAGAAGGAGTGCGTGCGCGGCCGCAGCGAGAGCTCGGCGCCGCCGCTCGCGTCGCCGTCGCCGCAGCGGCCCGCCGCGCCCTCCTCCCAGCCGCCTTCCTCGTCTGATGAGTCCTCGTGTCCACTCTGACAAAATATTTGTTAAAGCAAAAGGCACGATTCTCATATACAAATAGTTCGGGTCCGGTCGGGCGTCCTTCATATCGCTTAAATGGGAATGATGCCGGAAGTCAAATTATACCCAAAGTTTTACCCAAGTTAAATTTTTAAAGCCTACTGTAGTTAGATGATAAAAAAATAGCGATGTATCAGGAAATAAAGAAAAGAAATAAAAAAAATCTAAATGGCTTCAAAATACAAAACTGTAAAATTACGCTCATTTTTTTTATTTCACATCCTAAATCAAATTTAACGTTTTATTTAAAATGCTTATAATTCAATAAAACAATTGTACCATGTAAATTAACGAAGTTTTCACGACCATAAATGACAAAATCATTTTTTGTTAGCATATAAATTTGGCACATCAACTCAAGAATGACGTCACACTTGAGTAGTAAATGGTATGGAGTGTTTTCAGCGCTCAGTGGGATTGCCGATCTAATTTAGTCTATAATTTCTGATTTTTAGAGTACTCTATTTGTATTCAGTCCCATATAAATATTTGATAATTGCGATAAACAGAATCGATTATCAACGTTTAAAAAAACCATCATCGAAATTATAGAGTTCGGAAAGTTCTGAAAGAACGGTCGCGTATCGTTAAGTATAGAGTCGGAGGACATGAGCCACTTGGTGATAAAGCAGCCAATAGTGAGGTACCACCTTCGGCGGCAGCGCGCTGGGCCCGGCGGTGCGCTGCGGCTGCGGCGGGCTGCGCTCGGCGCCGGTGCCCTCGTCGCGCTCCTCGCTCAGCAGCCGTCGCCGCACGCCCCAGTTGAAGTTGTCCGAACTCTCGCCCTATACACACAACTCATTTTATAACATCGTATCGCTTTCATGCAGGTTAGCTATTTTGAAAAGAATATATTCCGTTAGGTGTAAATATTTTAAATTGTATGTGAATATTAACGTCGAAAATATAAGAATAATATCAATATGAATATAATCAACTGATGAAAAGTTAATCAGTCGCCTTAAACTACAGTGCCACTACTTAGAACTAGGAGAAAAATAAATAATTGCCTCGTAATTGCTGTCCAATCCCTAACCCGAAGACGAAATTTGCTATTTATACATATAGTAACCAGACAAACAACGTCGACAGTGTACCGGATTTTTAACAACTATGGTTATTTTTTTAGCTAACAGAGCAACATCCCAAATAAGACATTTGGGCAATGTATATGAGGCAGTGTAAAGGTAAATAAAATTGTGACCTCGATGCTTTCGCTCTCGTATTCGAGAAAGTCGAAGTCCTTGAAGACGCCAAAATGGTCGGTGGGCGGAGCGCCTCCGGACGGCTCGTTGCCCGGCGTGCCCGATACCTCCTCGAGCGACGACGCCATCGAAGACTCGCGCTCCAGCAGCTCAGAGCTTTGGCTGAATATCACCTGAAAACATACACGCGTTCGTTACCTGCAGTTTTATAACGACTGCGAGGGTAAAATCTACATAAGATTCAGGCGGAACGGTATAACCACAAGAAATCACATTACCTGTCTGAAGAGAGATAGTAGTGACATGAAACACCGTAATGGATACACCGAGATTCATACAGACTTTTAGCTTGATGCGTAAAAGTGGGAAAGTCGTTGACGGATACGTTATACTCGGATTTAAAACGGTTGCACCCGATTGACTACCTATACTTTGATAGAATGATTGTGTTGAGCGGTATCTAGCGTAGTGTTTCTAAATGAACATAAATGTATACGCGTATTAGGAAAGTGAGGCACAATAACCAATAAGCGACTAGTTTTTTAGTTAATTGCCACTGATTATGCCTATAGATTTTAGTGAAGTATAAAAGGATTTTACTATGCTGCAGACAATATAAAAACAACAGTACAGTCTGTAAGATTTTACATGTTATAAGATTTCTTTACATTATTATGGTTTCCATTTTTCTGAGACTTTGGAATCATGGAGTGTCACTATTTAAGAAAAGTAATGGATTTAAAACAGATGTCCGAATCGACGACAGTAATGGCATCCAGTTGGTTACTAGGCCGCATTGTGTCCTTAGATACTAACACTACAGACTCCATCATCTCCGGTTCTATGGAACACGTAGGTATATCTTACACATACATCAAGTAATCAAACCAAAACGCTTGTTGTTGGCGTTAAAAAAGAATAACATTTTTCAATATATATACTTATTTATTTGAATTTCTAACACTACTAGTTCTTCAAGATCTCGTCACGTGAGTGAGTGCTAGGTGAGGCATTTTTGTAAAGAATTATTAATCAACGGTAATGTCTAGGATATTAGCGATAAGAAACGTTAATGCAACTGGGATGTTAGTGCTTCTAAGCGTCGCTGACGCTGTAAGGCTGTCATGCCGCGTCAATACCAACGAGTTGTATGCACGACCCTCCTCGGGCCAAACGATGCTAGTTCGAAGCCGTTAGTGCGAACTAATGACCAAAAAATCGCATTTTTTGAATCCGTATAAACAGGACTTGATTCAATTTCTAGGCTCTAGATTTGTACTTTTTAAGTTTTGAGAATGAAGGTAATTCTATTTATACGGATCTTGAATGCCTAGTAAGATTACTGCCACTAATGACTTCAAAACTAAGTTAGTACAAAACTAACTTCATCTAGTCCAGACACTATCTCCTAACACGCCTCTATTATTTGTTCGGGTTTAAAATAAAATAGGTGTTCGACTAAATTCCAAAATAATTCAAGGTGATTTACTAGTTCATACATTATTATATTCGTAAAATGTGTTGTGATATTGAAAGAGCTGTATCGATTAACGGAGAACCAAGGTTTTGTGACAAATGAACAATAAGCGGCGTTAGCAAATCAGTGATCGCAAGAAATATTGACAACATGATAACAAAAAGCATTCAGCAAATTAACATCCAACCAATTGCAACAATGACCTGAAATATGAGGTATATGCTGGTTTTTAATAAATGATAACAGTGATGTAAATCTCTGCCTACGTTATAGTAATACATATGTTTCATTCGAGCACCCAGAATAGCAGTGTAGGTGTATGCGTGAAAGCAGTTGCCACATATACAGTATGTTTGCGAGTTACCTTAGAACATAAAGTGGTAAGTAAATCGTCCTATATGCAGCGATGGATAAAAATTATCGTCATTATTGTTCACTCATGATTTTTAGAACAAGTCTGTCACTTCGAGGAGCACGTTACAAAATACTATGATATTTATTGTCCCGGTGGTTCACTTTTTTTTCAATCAAGTATAATACAAACTGATAAGTGACAATTAAGTCATCGATACTTACAGAAGGACTTTTGGGGAGGCCCACTCTCTGGCCGCAGGTCGTCAGGAGATTTACGAGACACTCCCGAACTCGACTCTGTACAAATGAAAATGTCCGTTCAAAATCAAAAATGCCTGTTTATTGCTGCTTTGTTGGTGAAAGTAGTATCTCTTATGAGTTAAATGTTTGTTGCAATAATAAACAAGATGCAATGCGTTTATTTTTTATAATTATTGTATTGAATAGATATAGATATATCAAATTGAGCGTAAAATCGTGAGATTAAAAAAATAAAGTTGTTTTTTTGACATTGCAACGCAAAATTACAATATTTTTTTCTTGTCTAGAACAAATTTGAAAAGCGGCCAAGTGCGAGTCGGACTCGCCCATGAAGGGTTCCGCAGCCATTTATACAAAAAATGCACTACAGATGAAAAAAAGTACGACATGAAAAAAAAACACTAACAAAAGAGCGTATCTTCCCGGCACTTACGTCCTCTTGCTAAGAAGCGCAGTTTTTTGGCAATAACTTAAGAACGGTATGTCTGATCATGTTGAAATCAATTTTCGTTGGAAGTATTTATTTAAGCTTTATATTTGTAATTTTTTTCACATTTTTGAACATACCGTTTAGAAAATAGAGGGGGGGGGGGGGACAATATTTGCTACTTTCGGAGCGAATATTTCGGAAAATGTTCACGAAAACAAAAACAATTTTAGAAACCTCAGTGCTTTTAGAAGAACTGTCGAAATATGTGCCACACATTGATATTGGCTGATTTTTTTTTTCAGTTTCGGTTACATGTATGGAGTGCCCCCCCTAGAAATATATATCTTTTATTTAACTACGAAACTAAGTAGCGGTTTACACACGACACCTATGCTCCAAATTTTATGAATGTACATCTTATAGTTTTAAAAGTAAAATGCCTGTGACATACGGACGGACAGACAGACAGACATGACGAATCTATAAGGGTTCCGTTTTTGCCATTTTGGCTACGGAACCCTAAAATTTACCTTGTAGTTGTTTACGGTCCAATTAATAAGATGCCAAAATAAGAAAATGCACTTAAACTCATAACTCCTCCTTAGATGTGTGACATGGGTGACGTCACACGTGTCCCTCGATTTGTATGGGGTGTTTTACAGTCCAGCCGTTATGCCTGACCTTGAATCTCGACTTTCATTAAATATTCGTTCTAGTCTTTAATTTATAATGTGGATCATATATAAGTCGCAGGGAAATGGGTAAAACAGAGATTTGAACAAATCTCTAAGGGATATAACCACATCACGCAGGATGTTAAAATGGTGAATAAATTTTATCATTTGTCTATAAGAAATCAGTCATTTGATCAAATTCCTGAATCTGTTTAGTGAAATGACGAAATCAGCTAAAAAAGGCAACTCGTTTTTTTGTTTCACCAGATTTGTTTAGTGATTTGATCAAATCCCTGAAACAGGTCAGTGAGTTGGCGAAACGAACATGCAAGGGACTTGTATCGTCGGTTGCCACAGTATTTCAGATCGGCTTGACTCCTTGGCACTGCAGAGATGTAGCCTCGTTCTGCATTTTCTATCGTTTGTATTTAACAGGGAGTTATCCGAGGGATTTGATTGATTTGGTCAAATTACTTAGAAATTTGTTCAAATCTCCGTTTTTCCCTGCGACATATCCATTATTTAGTCTTAAGAAACCGGATCGATTGGTATCATTGAAAACATTTGATCTTCTCTATTAACTTTGTATGTTTCGTTAAAAACATACGTCGCACTCCAGCAGCCATTTTACGGGCACGTCATTTGGTAAGGTTTACAAAAAACATATAAACACACTAATATTATATAGCAAACATTCACTCTCATGTAAGTGCTTGTAACTAGGCCTACTTGAATAAAGAATATTTTGATTGATTGATTGATATACGTAGGCTGTGTTTATCATATACCCATTATCACGTAAATACTTGCCAATTACTCCAGTCGCTGTTGAGAGAACGTTCTCCCATTTGAAATTGATATTTTCAAACAGACGAAGAACCTTGACTGCCATAAATGTTAAAAAAATATAATAATCATATATTTGTATAATGTGCCTAAGTGGTTAAATTCAAATACTCAATCTTATATTTATTACCTGTTTTATTTAAAATTTAATTTATTTATTTTTCGTATGGCTTATATTAAGTTCTCTACTTAGATTTCATGGCGTCATTATACTCGGCTAGTTCAGCTACCACTATAGATACTAACCAAAAGTACATCACTAGTTTCTAAGGTATTATGAATGGCATATAACAAATACTAAGTACATATACCTTATTCCGACAAATCGAAAATTGATTGATTTATTTGTGAACCTTACCATCGCCCCAGGAGTGCGACATATATGATTATAAACGGTGTAGGAGCATGTGTTAAGTTTGGTAAAAGGAACAGAAGTCACTTGTGACATCCAAGGGCGCTTCCAGCCGGAGGCGAGGGCGTCGGCGGGCGACAGGGAGAGCGAGCGGCGCGGTGAGGCCACGCTGGCCGGCTGCGTGGCGCCGTTGTTGCCGCCGCCCGACTCCGGCCCCACCACTGTCGACGCCGATCCCGAGGCCGACGTCGACGAACCTGCGGGTCAACGCTCACTATAACACCCTCATTACTTCCTCACATTCATTACAGGCGACACATTTATCGACAAAACGTTTACTTAACTTCATGAACTTGGCCTATAAAGCTGGCGGTCCTCTAAGCATTTAGTCCACCAGACTTTGAAAGCCTGTCTGATGTTTTTGGCTGTCGCTTCGAACACAGTGAGAAATTCTGGCCGACGAGGTCCAGTGCAAAAATGTGTGCGTGCAACACTCTTTTATATATACACACTGAGCGAAATGTACTGTGAGGTTTAATCTTAACTTGCTTCGGACTTACCTACCGTCGCATTGGGAACAAACTATGAAACAAGACCGAAGGGTCTGTTAGCGAATGAAATAAACAATGGAAAAGTTAAGAAACGAATGTATTATAATTTATAATATAAAGTACCTTTGTCAGGCGTAGCGGTGGAGGCGTTGGATAGCGAGCTAGGGCCTGTGGCGGGCTGGCTGCCCGCTTTGGGTAAATATTTTCGGCCGATTACCGGCGTCTGACTGAGATCAAATGTGAAATCCATCGTTCTTCCAGGGAGTTCCTGAAAATATTTATTAAGTGTAATATTTTACATTAAATTTAATTGGCTATATTCTCCCATAAGTAAAAATACCTTTTTTCCATGCAACTCCGTATCCAGAATAGAAGACGCATGACTATCCCAATATGGGGGCACCACTAACGTCGAGCACCTGGTAACCACGAGCTTCAAGATTTTCATTGCTTCTTTGTAGTTATTGCCGTCCTGCATAGAATAAAACTAATAAAATTAGGTAAATATAGTAATAATGATATGTTTTACAGGAAGTAGATACAGTTGCGCCTGGTTTGTCTTACATATGGCTTATTTATTTATTTATGATAGATGATAATAATAATAATAATAAAGCCGCAGGGCAGCTCTGGCAAGCTGTTGGTGAGTAGCGACACCACGGACGTGATTGCTCCACGGGGACCAAATTTTGGGATACCCAGCCCAGGCTTGCCTTAATTGGCTGGTCAGGGTGGAGTCGCAAGAGTTTTAACTCGAGGGTGGAAGTGAAATTTGTGTAAGCGCGAGTTGGTGCAGTGGCGGCATGCCCTGCGCAGAAAGCGGTGTACACCTCTCAACACCCTAGCCAACCGCAGGGCAGCTTGTGGCGAGCTGTTGGTGAGTGGCGACACCACGGACCCTTAGACTTCCGGGGTATCTTTATGGACCCCACCTCTTGCTTGCCTTTACTGGCCGGTCAGAGTGAAGCCGCAAGAGCTATATTCTCGCTGGGTTGAAGTGAAATATGCGTAAGTCGCGAGTTGGCACAGTGACTATTTTAGTCGCTGGGTAGAAAGCGGTGCACACCTCTCCAGATCCAGAACTGTGTACGTCCGTGTTGCCCTCTAGTCGCCAGGGCCGGCGGCCGTTATAGTGGGCCCACCAGTACACAGCTAGTCACCGACTGCCACTATCAATTTGTTGTGAGATATTGTTTTGGCAGGTGTCCGGTAATCTTACTCCATAGCCCATACAACAGGTCCACTTAACATTCTCGCCATAGAACAAGGTTATAGTTTGTTTCTTTTATTTTCCTTAGTCCTACACCGTGCGGGAATTGTCCGTGTCTGCATTTACATAATGCAGAGAGTGGTAAGTCCCGACTGATGCCCAATCGCAAATTAAATTAAATGTCTCGAAAGGGCCTCTGTACTGTTGGCTTCGGCCCCAGTCATGCCTTCCAAATGACCGGGCCCCATGACCCGTGACTCACGGTTGAGACAATATAATAATAATAATAACGATGCTCATTTAAATATATAAAATCAGAACTAAAAAAATGCTCCAAAAAACATACATCTGTAAGGAGTTTTGTACATTCAGTAGCATATGTAGAACTTTCTAAACACTTTTTTCAAGTAAGTATTACGCTTGGGAGACATGATACCTTGAGGTGTAAATTTCAACTCTACTAAGCTGCTCCCATGTTACCCGAACACCTCTACCGTTATACGACTAATACCGATTAATTCCCGAGTAGTGTTATGAGGGTTGGTTCGCTTTTACACTACATAATCTGCTACAATAATGATAGTATAGTAGTGTGTACAGTCAAGGAATTTAATTTCCAATCCATCTAAGGTTCAATATCGTACAGCAAACTCTCACCTTAAGAGCTAGCTAAAGCACGACGTTGCTTTGAAATGTCGCACGCATTGTTTTAAGTCAGTAACTAGGCAACAGATTAACTACGTTGACATGAAGCATATTTCAAAAAGATTCATTCAAATTCTGTGTCAACCAATGCTATAGTGAACTGCGAATGCTCGTTCCCCTTATCTTAATTTAATATGAAATGGGGTAATGAACCGACCCGCAAGTAGCTTGGGATGCCTTAGCATACTATTAAAAATAATAAAATAATGAGTTCATCCACACCGATTCATGTCGCCCGTCCAAGATGGACGACAAGAATCCAAAAAGCCTTTGAATTTTTTTCTACAGTTTTCTCGATTGACACTGACACATTTTCGTAATTAGAAAAGCTAATGATAATTTTTCGCAAAAAGGTTATCTGTACTATGAAGTGACAAATAACGCGTATTGACATTTCAATAGAATTACTAAAATGAAATTTTCGACCTTAATGTATTGCGAATGTCTAACAACATTTCAACGAATTGGGTAGGGAATTAAATACCCGGACTGTACTTTACTCACGTCGATGAATTTGGCGACGACGCGTAGCAAGTCAGCGTTGACGGGCTGCGCGGCGGGCGCGTTCAGCTCCACGTAGTAGAGCATGCAGTGCAGCACGGCTAGGATCGGCAGCTGCAGGCTCGTCGAGCCCTGCCATACAAACATATTTACTATGGAAATATAAAATAATAAGTGCGTACCTGACGCACTTATTATATAGTAACACTCATAAAACAAAAAAATACATTTCTTCCGCTTTCTATACAATCTATTTTCCTCTAATTATAGGTACTCCCAGTGTTCGGACTGAATATCACAATTATATTACCACAGCCGTTATTTCTCGGCTTCCCTTCATTTTTGCAAAACAAATACACAAAGATAACCTTAGAGATTAAAATGATTTTAAGACTGAGAAGTATTAGGATCGGTTGTACTTGGAGGCGTAATTGGAGGTGTTTATTTAAATTTTAAATTCACATCGTATATGTCTCCTAAGAATATGTGCAATTCATAAGTGGAATCAAAATATGTTTCCCGGTCTCAGTACATGAATTGCTGATACTTAGGGTTCGCGGGTGGATAAACTAAGGAATTGAACTATTTAATTAATTTACCTTCTCAAGCACCTCCACGAGGAAAGCGAGCATCTGCAGGGACAGATGGGAGTAGGTGTCCCATAGGTACTTGACGACGCATTTGGTCCACTGGAAGCTTTCCTTGCTGAACGTGCGCCGCGAGTACAGCGTCATCACCGTGCCGAGGTTCTCCAGCTTCTTGCTTTTCTCCGCTGTGAACTGGGATACAGAACACACGTCTTTTGTTGAATACACAGTACACAGATATTATCAGAATCATGTTTTAATTTGTCGTTTTGTTGTATTCTGTCATTTTGATCCAATTTATATAAGATGTGATCGTGTACTATGTACGAGATTCAAGTTCAAGATCTTAACAATAAAACCTAATTCGGATTTGACTGAAAGGAAATGACTGAGACTGACTTGGTCACGTAAGTATATCGTACTTATTTGCCACGCACAGCGCAGCAAATGAAGCGAGGACAGGATATAGTAACACCTACATCACGCCTTAACAAAATATTCTATAACCTTTTAATTTTTATAGGGAGAAATTAGATGGTTCAACCCTTTTTTGGGTGGCGAGCTGGAGTAATGGGGAAAGTTTCGTCACGCATTAACAAGTTCTCGTCAAACCAGACTAGTGTCCATATTAATGAACGGTAGAGGACACCGCGGTAATGGCTGACATGCTTTATCAGGCAATGATTAAAAGAGCTAGGTGATATTGGGCCTACGTTAACTAGTGTCAACCACTGAACTAATATAACAAATACGCAGAGGCCGGAATTCTCGTAGCACTTTTGAGTTGTCATAGGGACTTCTCGTTAATCTACTTCCGATAAACATATGTTATCGATACAATATAGAAACAAAACCTATTAAAAAAGATAAAAGGAGAGGCAAAGAACAGGCGTTTTTATCGCTAAAGAGCGATCTCTGTTAGATACCTTTTGAGAAGTTGAAAATGTTAAATAGAGATTTGCACATACGTATAATCAAAAAGTCAAAAAACGAGAAATCCCTTTGACACCTTAAAAGTGCTACGAGAATTGATAATGTTTAATTTTTTCCCATTTCCCTAAATCGAAAACCATTTGGAGAAAAACGCCTCTAGAACACAAAAAACATTTTTGTAAATCTTTTTTACAATATTTTTGCCAAAACTACCAAAATAGCTAAAACGGAAATTGACGTCACACAGCTGATCCAATATTGCCACTATAAAAATAGTCTTCTTCCGGTTATCCGTTTGACATCTTTCGACGCATCGCATGACACTATTGACAGTTAATTTCCCACGAATATCGTCTTGTACTTTTCGTATGTTTCCTGCCTTCGATTTCGAGCTTTTCATCGACTCGTCATTGCCACGGGACCGACGGACACCTGCTCTCTCTCTCTAATGACGACTGGCAATCCGTTGGACAATTTCTTTAACAACGACTCTACTTCTCAACTTTGTTTTGACTCATATACTGCTCGGTTCCTTTAAGTTTCTACCACTCCGCTATTAAGACTGAAATGCGAAGCGCAGAGGCATTTGTACAAACTGACAACACTAATAATTTGCCTCGAGTGGAGACTATAATGATGATGGACTTTATGCAAAGCTCGGAAAAGTATAATCTGGCCGGCATCAGAGGTGCCAGAACTTCACTGTCTTCGCGGACGTCTTATGTTATGTTGCAAATGCTATGGGCTATGTAGAAATCAGAGATCAGAAAAGCATCATCATGATTTTGTTAAATGCCGCATAACGCCAGAGCACAGGGTGCCCATCAAAATGTACCTACCAAGTACCAATCTGCACAAATAGAAATAAGAGAATTGGCGATATACGAGTGTTGTTCATACAAGTTTTTTTAAAACAATATTTTATTCGTGGCATTTTCTACATAATTATTGACAATCATACCACTGCGTATCGTTTTCAAGTTTTGACGTTTATCTTGAAGCCGCGACAACTGCGGTCACTGTAAAACTGTTTGTGTGCACTAAAATGTCAAAGTTCGCATTAAATTTTGTTGTTATTACCAACTTTTTTATAAGTGTATGAAACAGAGCTGTGACGTCAATCAGCTTATAGTTAGACGCTTGTTACATACGCCCTTTTTCATCAAACTAATAATATTCATGGATTTTTGCGTTAAAAAATAAGATTTCCGCAAATATAAAAAAATACGATTAGTCGCGCAATTTCAACAATTAAATACAAAAACCGATAAATTTGCACGTTGACGTTTAATTTCTAATGGCCCACACGTCAAAAGTCTGTTCGAGTCTCGTTAAATTCGTCTTATTAAATTGAATACCGGTTTTTTAAGTAGCAGTACTGAATGTAAATTTGACAAAAGGAAATAGCAATGTAAGTTGGCATGCCGGTGTTTGTTTGAAAGAAAATCAGACGCCATTACAATTTGTTTTCGCCTCTTTCGTCTTTCACCTGTCTTTTTCCTTCGAAACCTCCGATTTCCTTCGGTTAAAAATAAAAACACAAAGAGAAGGTATATGTTTAATTTAATATTTGGTTTACTATGCCGGAAATCTATATTAATTAACCCGTCGGTGTGGTAGACCCGATCGAAACTTATCTCGAATTAAAAAGCGTAACAAAACAAGAGTGTTGAATCGACAACATATATCCGCAAAATTCGGATTGTCGAGTATTTCGTGATAACAATTATAAATAATGACAACGATGATCAGCCTATAATAAGGTCAATTTCAAGAAATCGCATTTTTGTATCATTCCGGTGTAAATATTTATTTCTGTTTACTTTTAAGAATTTTAAGTGTATGTATGTAATTTAGACTTTATTTTTAAACAAATCGAAAAGGAAACCTAAAAGCTTGAATAGTTTTCGAGATATTAGGGATCAAAATTTAAGTTTACACCGGAATTATATTAATTACACCGAAATTAAAGGTAAATCACACCGTAATGAATAATATACACCGGTATGATAAAATTAGCCTACCGGAATGAAATGTGCCCACCGGAATTAAAATATAAAAAGCATTAAAATAATCAATTTTTTTATTTAGTCGAATTTGTATCCGAACAAAATAACGACATAGTATGCTAATTTCTTAGTCAGTCATGTTTTGCATTTATTTATAGTTTACAACAGCATATACGACCTCTCTAATGTTGATACTCGGATCAGCTTACTTTCGCGTTATATGTATCGCGCTATAAAACATACCTAACTAATATAAAAATGAAAATATAAAGTATAAAAATAATTATTATTTCAACATCTGTGAGAAGTGAAGCTACATTTGACGTTATTTCGGTGTAATCTCATCCCAGTGGATATTAAAGTCGATAAATTCCACCGGAAGCACCGGAATGAGAATGGCGGAGTGAGAAAAACGACATAAAAACAACAAAAAAAGAAAGCCCTATATCATTAAACTAATATGACTCCGGAAACCATGTCTATATTTTACGTGACATATATAAATTTAAAACAAAACCGTTAAAAAATAAAAAAAGATATAACTAACTCGGTAATGATAAGTTTTTTGTCCCCACACCACCGTTATGATATATTAACGTTTGTGCAGGACAGCTTACAGCCGCTACGCACTGTGCTTTCTCGCTGAGCGCCGCGGCTTGACTCTTGCTCCAAGTGCGCAGGAGACGGGGGGCGTAAGGCAACAAACTTTTCGAATAAATCAATTACAGATTTTGTCGGTGGAATTAATCCCGCTTCGCCGGACAAACGTATATGCACATATTCAGAAATATACAAACGAAGTATAAAAAAAATAATGTTATTTTTTATTACCTGTTTATGTGGCAATAAAATAAAGGGAAAAGATTTCATTTGTCCTGTGTGGTATTCGAACTATGCGGCATTTTACAAACAAAACCGGCTGCCGGACAACCCACCTTGATGAGAATTTCGGTCTAAATATATATATTTTTTATTAATATATATATTGATATTTTGATTTCAGCTATTGCCCGAGGTAGATAATCGGAGGCTGTTTCGGAAAAAAAATTGGTGCTTTATTGTAAAACCTTTCCACACCTGCGTTTTCAGTCTTTCCATAAAAAATACTGCTTGGGAAATAGACCCAATAAATAAATATTGGTTTCTATGATGCGATTCAAGAAACGCGTTTGTTTGCGTTCAGAAAGTGGTGAATTTTTTTTTACACCGTTTGTCGTGTAAAAGTATTTAACAGCGCCCGCAGATTGGATCGATAAAAACATGTAACCGCTACCAGTGGTCGCGCGGATTTGAACAAGCAAAAAAAAACAATTCAGCGAGTTGGACAAGATTGATTGATTTTTTAACCAATCTTTTCAAAAAAAGGAAGAGGTTCTCAATTCGACGGTTTTTTTCCTTTGCCTTTCGCATTTAGAAAATAGCCCAAGTAGCACACAAGCTGTATTAGAGCTTATACAGCCCTTGTAACGCTCAAACTATGGCATATAATGGCCGTATAAGGCCTTATACAGCTTGTGTGCTATTTGGGAGGCTTTCACTTTGACAAGATAACTCGAAATACAAAACTTCTTTCTAGATCGTTTTGAAATTTCAATGTAAACGTCCATAGTTATTTAATTAGTTTTGAATTATTTGATAGTTAATATTTTCTTCTGTTTCCGCGATTATTACTCATTGAAATATATTATTTGATAGTTTTTCTCTTCTCCTCTTAACCTTTTGATTAAGAGTGCTAAATTCGATTATTTGAATTAAGTCATTATGCCGAAAATTCAAAGTATTTCTTCCTTTTACTTAGGTGTCTAAATTTAATATCTCTCATTATTATTTTGCTGTTCATTTATATTTATTTGGTATAGTTCATTCATATTGTTTTGCAATTGTTAATTAATATTGGTGCTGGAGGAGGATTGAAGGCATAAGCTGGACGAAAAAAAAAAAACAAATGAATAGGTCTTGAATACGATAGGAGAGAAAAGGACAATACTTACACTAATAGAAAATAGAAGAGGAAATATGATAGGCCATCTGCTAAGACATGACTTTTTCTTCCAAAATATTATAGAACAAAAATCGAGGGAAAGCGAGGTAGAGGAAGGCGGAGACGAAAAAGCTTTTGAGAAACGGGCCCGTGCTCGATGATGCCCTATTATTTCATAGTCACCGAAGTTACATAAGTACACCGTACACCGTAAGAGTACACCAAAGTTAAATTTCCCTTCAATCAGGTGCCAGGAGTGCTCTAAATATTGATTGTAAATTGTCTGTGTATGGTCCAACAAACGGACAAGAAAACGAAGATTAAAAATAAAAAAAACAGCGGAGTTTGGTCTGTTTTATTTTATTACTCATTTAACATTTTTACCAACATGTTACCTGTAAACTCGCACAATTTTTTTTTATTATTTATCTGGCCCTGTCTCTTTAATGTGTGGCATAAACTTATCCGTACCATCTGATCTAATATGATTCAAGAACGCTCTGCTGCTAGTGCGTGCAGCAAAAAGCTCATTGGCGGATAATGTTAATGATTGGTAGTTATTTACAATAGTGTAAAAAAGATGATTATTATTTTGTTAGTAACTTTTAGTTAAGGGCTCTGTAGACATGACATATTGTTTAAATGTAAGTATATTAGTGTTTGTGTGCTAATTATCCCAATAAATTGAACGGCAAAGTTCTCAAATGCGGCTTGTATGTTATATTTCCGTTGAGCGGTGTCAACTTACTTGTGCGATATGACATGCGGCGCGCACGCACAGCTCGTTGGCGTCCTCGTAGTGCAGGAGCATGTAGGGCAGCAGCGCCACCACCGTCATGGGGAAGGCGAGCGACTGCGTGGGGTCGATGACCGGCAGCTCCAGCAGCGGGATCATGTCCGCGAGCACGCCCACCACCGGCTCGTAAGTGTTGGGGTGAGTGCAACCCTGGATGTTCATTTAATACATTTTACATATTTTGGTTTGCAATAGGTAGAATAAGCTTTGGAGTTGTATCCAAAGCGCTGTTTACACAGGACTCTTCAAGACGCGAGTAAAGGGTATGGGCGGTTCTCTAGCGTTGGATGTATCTGTGGGCGTGGATGACAAATTCGCATAACGTGGCTCGTCTCTCCGTTGTAAAGAATGTAAGTTAATATTATTCAAACACATTCGTTACTCATGTTCTGTTTTCCATAAACATTAGCAAGGTCTATGACCGTTTACTACACACATAAAGTAATGTGCACGCGTATCTATTATATTCATGATTTCTATCAAGTCTTATTAAATACCCTTTACACAATTTGACTTTAAATGGCTTAATGAAAATACATATTATTTTACTCAATTAACGAATATTTGGACACTTATAAATATCGTCTTAAATTGTAATTTATTTATTATACTATTTTGGGTGTATGATTATGTTACCTATGTGATTAACACAATTAAATGGATTTTTACATAGTTAATAAGTGGTTGTTCGATCGTTCTTGTAATTGCTAATTCGTACTTTATATTTACTGTGCAGAAAACTGTAACTGATGTAGGTACTCATTAATTCTATTGTGTATTATTATTGCATGTGACGGCGTGGCAAGATAGCTGGACTTGATATAATACTAATACGACCACAATCAAGGAGCATTAAAACAAGAGGACTCCGATATGTACAACGCCATCTATGAATAAGATAAGTATTATTTATAATTATTCAACTTTAAAAGCGTGACACAGTATTTCAATGTCACGAATTACTTATTATTAGATATTTACGAACTAATTGTTACTTTACTTACCATGTTTCTTTGTTTAATTATAATACCGTTAAATGTTTAGTTTTAAACCACTATCTAGTTTTTGCCTGAATACCAAAATATGGTAATTGTCCGTCCTCTTGTTTTAATGGTCCTTGATCATAATGTGGGTACATTTATTATAACTTGAGCAAATAAATAACTAACTTACTAGACGTCCTGGAATCGTAGGCGTCCACTAAACAAAAAGGAAAATATGTTTAGGTTATTTTGAGGAAGTCTCGTACCTTGAGTAGGAGCGAGTGTAGCGAAGGCGATGTGTGCGCCTGCGTGCGGTCGAGGCGATCGCGCGCGTCCGGCCGGTCGAGCGGCAGCCGCGCCATCACGCGCGCCAGCAGCCGAACGCCCAGCAGGAACTCGTGCTCGTAGTCAGACTCCAGCAGCGACGCGCCCACCCAGAACAGGGTCGCCAGGATCGTCAGCTTGTCGTCCTGTCACGCATATTGTTACACATCAAGTGCGAACCTGAGGGCCTATGTTTTTGAGAACCTGCCTTTGAATTCGGAAGGTTTGGCTAGGCCTTCGGATTCAATGGCGGGAGCGCAAACCCTCAAATGGGAATGCCATCTCCCATTGGAGAAACGATTGACAATGGTGTATGTACTATTAAATCATCATATTTTTTTTTTGAAAGTGACTACAATTGAAATATCACGGATAGATTTGGGCTCTCTGAACACATTACCATTTTTTGGATTTTTTACATGATTTATTTTTGAATAAAATATATATATTTATTATAAGCAATTGGTGATTTATAGGCGGAAAAAGTTAATTCCTTTGCTTTATTGCCAGTATAAATGTGTCATCAAAAATAAATCATCGCTCATCGGTCACCACAGGTTCTGTGGTGGGCTAAGAAAGGGAAAGGTGTACCAGAGAAGTATGTACGACTTGTTTAGGCGATGTATGATAGAGCTAGTACTCACGTCCGGTCCGAAGCTGGAGTAACGGGCAATTTCAACGTGGCTGTAGGTTTGCACCAGGGGTCGGCTTTAAACCCGTATTTGTTTCTCCTAGCGATGGATGCTCTAACATCAAACAAACAGGAAGAAGAACCCTGTTTGGCGAAGAAGTTGTTTTTGTCCGAGATAATGCTCGTGAGGTCCAGAGCAGACTGGAAAAACGGCAGGAAAGACTGGAGAACGTGAAGCTAAAATTAAGTAGAACCAAAAACGAGCATTTGTTCTGCGATTTCAGCGGCTTATCCAGTTTTTCCCATATTGCCTTGGATGGTGTATCCCTACCAGTCTGCTCCGACTTCCGGCATCTCGGGTCATTAATCCAAAATGACGGCAATATAGACCGTGACGTGAAAAATGTAGAGATGGATGTGTGGAGTGACGAGTAAAGATCGGATTAGAAATGAGTACGTAAGGGGAAGTTTTAAAGTAGCACCCATGACAGACAAAATAAGGAGCACTAGGTTAGCGTGGTTTGGGCATGTAATGAGGAGGGATAAACGCCATTATGGAACAATAATATTAGAGATGAATGTCGAAGGCCGAAGAGCGCTCGGTAGGTAGGCCAAAAAAGCGATCGATGGATTGTGTGAATGAGGACATGAGAAAGAAAGGAGTAAGCGCTGAAATTACGAATAATAGAGATGAATGGAAGAAGAAAACATGTTGTGCCGACCCTAGGTAAGTGGGATAAGGGCAGGGAAATGGTGAATTACATCTTTCCGCTGGCCACTATTTAAGGTAATACCAGTAATACATTAGAATTTTAAATCATCTTGAAGATTTGATGGCGACTTTTTTGAATGATCGAATCAATAAATATTTATTTTTAATTTGACTAAAACTGACTATTTCATCACGGGGGCAGTTTCTAAGCACTCTTCTTAAAAATGTTGTATTATAGGAAACAAATTCTTGTTATTTATATCTTTTGCTACACAGCAAATGGATTGTTTTGTACATTTAAAACATAAAAGATAATTAAAACTACAAAGCAAAACAATATACAGGTAATTTATCTTGTAAAAAATATTTATTGATTTTGACTTTGCTTATGTTTAGTACTGTATGCTAGTATAATGTTCCTTCTAAAAATAGAGGGAATTAAATTGTTAACATTGACTTCATCTGTAACACTGTAAATATTCTTTACGTGTGATAATAAACACACAGAATGGTTGAAAGTACAACTGCAATTGTGCATCATATGTTCTCACTGCAGAGGTGAAAAGTTGTTAGTACCACACGAAACCTATTTGGGTCTCGTACCTATTTCTACCTTAGAATAAATTGCTACGCTCGTGATTCAATAATAGAATCCTGCTTAGGATTCAAAAATCGGCACTCACAGCAAAAACCAACTTTTTTGCAAAAAAAACTATTTTTTTTTATATTTATTCCTTTTTGCTTTGTACTTTGGCCCTTATAGAAAAAAGGTAGATTTGTTTTATCGAAATCAGGGGTTAAAACTAAAAATAATACAAAAATACAAAATATATTCGTGTGATTTTGCAAATATGATTAAATAGCTCGATAGAATTAGGGGGTAAAAAATTTTTAATGTTGTCAATTGAAAGACTTACGAAGAGAAAGATCTGTTTGTCAAAGACAATCCAAAAAGAATATACCTGTGTGGCACTGTCGCCCAATAATTTCAGCGACTGCGCGGATCGGGAGCGACACAAGTTGGAGCAGATGCCCTTCGCTGTTTCGCTGCAGGGCCGCGTCCGGGGTTCTATAAATAATTGCCCTAATAAGAAAGGATTGCTGAGTTCGATATAACAAACTTGCCTGTTAAACATAACTTAAATACAGAAAAGAGGCGCATCTAATGATGCGATTTGTTCAATTTAATTTATATTATATAACGGATACCTAGATATTGAACGAGTTATACAAAAAATAAACAAAAGTAACATAGTTTGAAATAAGTAACATTAAGTTTCAGTTATGTAACATAAGTACATATTATGCGCCTGCTCAAAATGCGCTGACTCATCGTACGCGTAGTGACTTATCTTATTCGTCACCATTTTTACGCCTATCGTCCACACCGAAGCTTAAATGTTCATCCAAAAGATGCTGCCGTTGACGCTTCTAAATGTATAGAGAAATCGTAACGCAAAAGTCACGTCTCCGCGTATACGTAGCGTTAAGCGTCGGTGTGGGAAGCATGCGTAAACATTATGTTACAGTCAGCATCAAATAGTCTGTAACATCCAAAACGCGAAATATATCGCAAAACATCTTTATTACTATAGGCAAAAGGTGTGAGACGATATATTTGGCGCTCTAGCTGTTACAAACTATTTGACGTTGACTGTAGAATGGCGTTTTGACTATGGTAGAATAAATTAATAGTTTAAAAAACACCAGAAAAACACGCTTTTATACATGCACGTAAAAATAAAAATTATGATACAATGTTCCATCATGAAGTTCCAGTTCATATCTTCCGGCTCCATCATCAGATCACTCCGACAGTACCATATTATTGTATTGTCATCAGAACTACAGCTGCCAATTTTAATGACGCTACGATCCTTGGAAGATGGTTAAATTAGGTACCTTAGATTCCATTACATAGTTACATACAGGTCGGCCTAATAAAAGCGTGTTCATAATAAAACGAGCGGTGCTTTTCCCCGTGTCGAGCCATGTTACGTTATGATCAGTGCGGTATACGGATACGCAGTGCATTAAGAACTGTACCACACCTAGTGGCGTGTCCACGAGGCGCTCAAGTAGAAGCGTTGTCATAGGAACAACAGGCGAACCATATTAACAGATATTGCGATAAGACCGGATTGCACCCGTCAGTCAAGTAGATGTAGTGTAAGTGTACTAACCATGTGGTTGCTTCTCGGTGCTGGAAGGCGGCGCGTTGTTTTTGCGCATGCAGTACGAGACCGAGTAGCTGGTGCTGCGAGTGTGGTTGCTCACGCAGCCCACGCACACTCCGGGAGATCGTTTACCTGTAGGTTAGTTAGATCGTTTATGTGAATTTTGAGATTATTATGTTATTGTGATTTTCGGCTGTATGCGGCGTCGTGCAGAAGATATCCATACCAACGGACTAAATTATCGTTCAACAACGACTGCATATGTATAACGATATTTATATATATATTCAAATCGGATCTATATCGGAATCCCTAACGTCGGTTGTCCTATGAATTCCCTTTTTTTATGAAATTGTAAACTTTTCAGGATTGTTATTAAACAAACCTAACCTAACCTAATCTATACGATGATCTTTTAAAAAATCCTGAAGAAATTACGGTTTCTGAAAAAAAATGCGTCATGACAAACGATTCATTAGGGGATAAACAATACATTAGGACTCCGAAGGAGACCCATTGAAATCTTTCCCAGATATAAATTTGTATTTTTTTTTCATCATACCATCTCCATTATATTTTAAGTAGCTTTAGCTATTTAAATTAAATGTTTTCCAGTTGCACTCAAATTTAATAAAGTCTTTGTACGATGGCCATACTTTCGCTGATGAATAGATTGAGCATCGCAATTTACTTATACACAGCATCTGGAATTAACTGCCGATAACTTGCAATAAAATATAAGTATTGTCAATTTTTTGCACCGATGCATATGCTTCTTTGCTTTGGCAATACAAAAGTCTGGTCTAAATTACGAAATTTATAACTCACATAGAAAAAATATACATTTTTAACTCGTGGAGGTGTAACCGTTTCTCGATATAGTTGAATTATCGAGAAGATGGAATTGCATTTGTAGTGGTTGTACCGTTTGCAACAAAAGGAGAATAATTTTCTCTTAACTTAATAAAATGACATACCCAAGAAGTGGAATAAGTAGTAGTCCTCTGTTTTTTTCTTTTATTCGCTATCATGTTCTTCATCTGAGCTGTCACAAGTATTGATAATAAAATTGTCTGTTATTTGATCCATTTCTCCTTCCTGACATCGATATTTATTTTCTTCACTTTCGACGTGGTGACAAATATTTACCCAGTCCTCAGCAGTGATGGTATTCATTCGTTCAGTTGCTAAACTCATAATGCCTTGCATGTTTAATGAAACGTTTCTTTTTGCTACATATCCTTTTACCATGGACCAAATATTTTCGATCGGATTGAATGTCGGGTGATACGGTGGCAATCGTAATACGGAGTGGCCATGTTCTTTTAAAATTTCATCTATGTGGTACTCGCGAAACCGCTCTTTATGTTGTTTAATTAATTCATACAAACTGGTTTTGTACATCAACCGGTTATACGAAATGTTGTGTTCTGTCAACCAATCCATCATTTCTTGTTTATTAGAATTTGACGTTGGAGCACGATTCAAAAGTTTGTTGTGATAGGACGCATTATCCACGATAAGTACGCTATTCGGTTTGAGGTTCGGTATTAATTTTTCTTTTAACCATTTTTCGTAGTTGACAAAGTTCATCTGGTCATGGTAATCTCCCGTTTTTTGGTTTGCCTTAAACATTAACAAAGCGTTTGGAATAAAACCATCTTTTCCTCCTGCGTGCACTATTATTAACCGCTGGCCTGTACTGATTTGTTTTTTTACACCAAATTCTGTTCCATCGGTCCAAGCTTCTCCGGACACATGTGAAGTGTGGATGTAGGTTTCATCAGTATAAACTAGTGGTCTATCTTGAGATCGATATTCCGCAATTTTGATAAGGTAATTTATTCTTAGCAGACATAATATTGACAATTTCACACTGACATTATTTTTGTTTTTAGTTCTTCGATATATATATATATATAACAACCTCTTTGTATGCTGATAGTACAAGAAAATAGAAAATTCAAATATAGAATGCCTGTAAACAAACAATACTACTACATATGCAATTCCACGCTCTCGATGATTCAACTATACGAGTGTCACTTCTGTTATGGCCTTTCTCATAACCTTTGAGTCAAATCGTTTTTGTTTGCATCCGCGATAACGACTGCTGAGTGTGTAGGCGTTAGCAAGCTTCATTCTATATGTCGGTACCTATAGCAAGTCTGTTGTATGATTACTTTATGTAGTGGTTATACACCGTTACTTTACCGTTACGTCACCGTTTTTTTATTTCTTTAATTTTAACAGGTAGTACCCGTACACTTTTCTTATGACATTTCCGATACGGAAAAAAACTACCATTTCATACTATATGTTAGGAGTAATTCAACCAAAATGGACGTGAGGGCAGATTCAATTTTCGTTTCCGATGTGTCTTTCCATACGACAAGTTGTTGGTATAGACGGGTACTACCACCTGTTAAAACAAAACACGGTGTATGATAGTTATAGATTCAGTAATGAATGAGTAGGTACAGTAGTTGACGAACCAGCCGAGAATGCTCCACCGTTAGCCGGCTGTCCGCCGTCCTTGTTGTTGAGGTTCGGCGTCGACTTGAATATGTCCCTCATGTAGTCGAGCGGCCTGAAGTTAGACTCGAGCGAGTCAACGGCGGCCTCGAGCGTGAGCAGCAGTTCCGTGACGTAGCCCTGCATGTCCTCGCCCTGCTCCGCGACTGTCTCCACCAGCCGCGACAGGATGTCCGACACCATGCGCCCGGTCATGGCCACGCCGATGAACCGGAACACCTGCACAAAGCGTGCCGCATATCACAACATACTGAACTTAGATGCTTAAAAATATACCAATGCATCAAAATTAACAAAAATAAACTAAATGGCTTCAAATTATTATTAGAATATTTATTTAATACTAAAGTTCAAAGTTAAGCAAATTTCGCGCATTCTTTAAACCAAAATCAAATTTAGCTTCCTTATAATTCAGTAAATTTCGGGTACGAGTTTTCTTCATATAAATGAGATATTACTTGTTTCGCTAATTTTATTCCTATTATCATCAAAAAGTTTAAAGTGAGTTTAAATTGCTAACCAAAAGCAATAATGTGTGATTAACATTAAACATAGTTTGATTTTGAACATCATACAGGGTGAATGGCAGAGCGTCTGCCAAAAGACTAGGATAGTAAGGTAGGGTCACTTGCAACACATTTTAGGCCAATTAACACTTGTTTTGCCCACGGTGTTTTTTTTAACTATTTTTTTAAATTTTATTTCGGCTTTTGCCAAAAATTTACATTATTGCTTACTTATCTTTTTTTTTAAACGTGACTGCACGAAAGTGTTTGTATTTTTCAAATCTCTAAAGTATGCGTATCCTATTGAAATTTTATTTTCACTTAGAAAGGAAATAAAAAGAAAGTTATGAGCCGACAAAGTGTGAAGGAAAGAAAATAAAAATCCTCGAGCTCAACTTTATGACACAGTTAAAAAAAAAGTTGAAACTCCTCAGATCTTCCAATATCATGAAAACTTCTTCAGTTCATGACTATTCTAACGGTATACCGTGACTAGAATCACTTTCAATTTTCCGCCGAAAAATGGTTTTTGTCTAAAATGGTGACGTAAATCACCTCCACTCACTCGCTTTCGGTAACTAGAGCTACCAACTTTGATAACCTACAAATTGCTTCCGGTAGCCGGAGTATTCAAATTAATATTTTACTATTAAAGTTATACACTAAACGATTCAGTGTTTATCCAACTATCAGATTATAGCTATATTTCAGTCCCAATGAATAATTATGAATTACAATCTCACTTCAAAGTACTTAAGACAGAGATTTTTTCGGTGACTTGCGATTGAAATGGCCAACATTTTGAAGAATAAATAATATTTCTCGTAATTATCTAGTGATTAAAACAGTTTAAGTATTACGCTTCATAAATAAACATTAAATCATTAACATCTATGACTTATTTACACAGGATTAGCGAATAAAACAAGTAACGGTCCATGTAAGCACGGATTCGCGTGGTGGTAGCTGTAGCTACCAAAAGCAATTTAGCCAATTACTCGCTTTAACGTTGTAAGGCATGGGAGCACACCAGAAGCGCTGCGATCGCGTTTGGTACATTTTGTGATTTGTTCCTAATAACAGGTAAAGACTCGAACATAAAGTAAATGAAAAGTAGGTATAACATTCGCAAATATTAGGTTGTTTACATTAAACTATTTATAGACCGTAACACTTAAAATAACGTATGCTCCATTTCTAAAACACTGCATAGACCTGGCGGCGCCCGTTGTGTTCGACCCTAACGGGGTACCATGTTCGGCAGTTGCCCCGGTAACATGGCACGTTATTAGTTTTTTGCGTAACGGCTTTGTTTATTTACCTTAAAATCAGTGTGATTCTATGTATTAATGGTTTTCTTTGCGTAATTGTGATTTCCTAGGTACAGACTGTGATTTATAATGTGTTTGTGTCGTGTGATATTGTGGTGTTAAGGGTTTTTAGTTCGGCTGAAAACCAAAATTTCGGTGGTACGTTTAATTTTTTGTTATTTTGACTCATAGAACCGTAATTAACCTGTTTATTGCAAAATATATCAATTTTAATTTATGATTACTAGTTGCTTGTTCTAAGAAGAACTCTATTTTGGTTCTTGAGTTTTTAATTTAGCCACAAATAAATCACGAATCAAAGAAAAAAAATCGCCCCGTCTTGCGTCAGATATCTAAAAATGAAATGATGTTTACTATACAATTTTATTTCAACAGTTATACAATATTTGGAATCAAATGAAAGAACAACTAATCTACTTTTATTTGCATGTAAACAAAAAGGATGTTATCGCTTTAGTTTTTTTTCTAATTATACATTTCTGCTTGAATTCGTCAACTTTATCAGTATGTCAGTTTTACGCATTTTTTATAATTATTTTCAATATTGTAATCCATAAATTAAGTAACATCATCAGATTCTTTGTTTCATTGGCTTTTATGTGTTAAAAAAATATAGCACATGATTTAGTAGAAACGAAGTTATGAATTTTTCAATAAAACACGGCATCTCGCGGAAATTTGCACAAAAAGACAGAGCAATATAGGCCACCTCTTTTAAAATCCAAAAGCAAGTGAGTGGCTAGTACTTCTTCGAAACTACTTAATAATGTGAATTGATAAAATAAATAAATTAACACTAAATGCACTAAATAAATCAAATCTATTCGACTAATCATAAATAAATCATAAAAAAGTCTTCTAAAATAATAAAAAAAACCTCAAATTTGTAATAATTTATTTTTATAATCCCTGATCCATATCCAATATGGAAGTTACGACCAAAAATAACCTAATTTATTTTTTCCTGATATTCTTGCATGAAAATTTACCCAATTCAAATTATTCTTACAGGTAAAAAAAAATAAAAAGTTAACTGAGCAGGAAAACATTAATTTTAGTAAAGAAAGTGAGGCATTATTTTAGTTGGCTCTAAAGTTGTGTCTCCCGAAAACGTCGATATGTGTTGCGAACAGAGTTGGGCATTATTCGAATAATCATTCGAATAAAAAAATATTCGTAGTAATTTTATTCGCGAAAAAATTTATTCGCGAATAAATTAATCGCGTGCAATGTCGAATAACGAATGATTTATTCGTTATTTTATTCGAATAAAACTACGAATAAATTACGAATAATATCTTGGAAAACCGTATGATTTTATATTTATAAGCAACTCGAGCGTGTTAAGGGTCAATGGATGGTAATTGTATTGCAGTAAGAGAAAACGACGGCAATTTCTCGTTCTCATTCCGATTATTTGATTTAGTAGTTTCTCTTGTTTTAAAACTGTAACATTTTTTAATACTGTTTCATCTTCTCTTGACTATGCAGCGTGATACCAATAATTCGTGTTAGTATAAAATAACAAATAAAATATTTTCTTCTGTTTCCGCGATTATTACTCATTGATATAAGTAAAACAATTTAACGGATTATATCGCGTATATTATCTCATTTTAGTTCCCGACGTTTCGGAAGCTTTCCAGCTTTCCATGGTCACGGGTGGACTGAGAAAAGATGTATTTTCCTCTGTCAAAGTTACAATTTGTGCAAACTACTCACTTTTGAAATACATGCCAGATGGGCCTAAGCTATAATGATAGTTACACATGCGCCAGAAGGGCTTAATTATTTTATTTTAATAATTTACCAAGCAGCATTTCACCAATGAGGCGTACTGAGGAGAAAAGAAACGCTGCAAAGAAAAACTCCCAGGCTACCTCATTACTAATTATGATGTTTTAAAAACAGAGACTATTAAACTACTGTTTAAACAGATAAGATATTTTACACCGTTCGGAAATTAAGGTTTTGCAGTCCTGTGTCTCGCTCCTTGCTGAGATGTATTACAGGATCCCAAGCTGGTGGTAGTGACAATACATCTTCTCTATTGAAATTAGGATGCTTTTTAATCTCAGACTCGCGTAGTATTCTGGGAAAATATCTTTATTCTTTGGCAAGGATAGAAGGTTTATCAAACTTAATTGAGTGGTTTGGTTTGTCAATGACATGTTCACAGACTGCAGACCTATTACACTGACGGTGCTTGACATCTGCTATGTGCTCCTTCACCCGGGTTGATACACTGCGTTTCGTTTGGCCAATGTATGAAAGACCACACTCGCAGTCCAGCTTATAAATGCCCGCACTCTGCAAAGGGGTGCTACTCTTCACGGGTCTAAGGTATTGAGACACCTTCTTCAACGGCTTGAAATATGTTTTTATAGAAGCACGCTTCAAGATGTTTCCGATCTTGTCTGTGACCCCTTTCACATATGGTAATTCGGCAGGTTTACGCTCGACTGTTGGTTTCTTCATACTGGATTTCTGCTTGGAACGTGGTATCTGGAGCTCGTTGGCTCGAAGCGCACGTTTGTCATTCTGCAACTCAGCAGTCAGATGTTGATCGTCGCAGATTCCCCTGGCTCTCTGAAAAAAAGATTTACCCACTATAGCAAGTTGACTGGGAGAACCTATTGTACACGGTGTAGTCTTTTCATTAAAAAATAACGAGACTATGCTTTCTACACGTCCACTGCCAGACAGCGGGCAAGGATCTCCTTGATAAATGGTCGCACTCTGCCCTTGTCTTACGGTTTCATGCAATCTTGATTAGGTCAACGTCGTTGTTATTTTGAGCCTTTTCGCGCTGCGTTCTTTGGGCTGCTTCATTTTTGGCCATTCGTTTTTCTGATCTTTTTTTTTTATCGCTTCCCGAATTGGTGAGGGATCCCTAATAGGCATAAAACGAGGATGTCGTGGGTCCACCAATTCGGGCAGAAGCTTTTCACTGAGGCTGATCCATTGTAACTGCTTGGACATTGGTCTGTATAGATAGGTACGAGAACTTTAAAATGAATAAAATGTAACATACTTCAACGTTTTCTTCATTGACGTCTTCATATTCTGTCATCTTTAGAATTTGATTTTGCTGACCATAATCATCGTCATCAATGCGTTGCTGAGTGAGCCTAAAAAATATCAATAACTTAGTCATAGTGCGTGATAGACATGGCTTGTATTTCCAAAAAGCTGCAATTGGAAGGTGAAAAACAAAACTGTTATACATAGTGTCTTATCTTACGTTTCGGTGCAATTACTTAACATTATTGGGTGCTGTCACAATAAGTGACAACGAAAATAATTAGATTTAAGAGTGATATATAAATATTGAGTCCATGATCTGAATTGGCGTAAGAGACAAAATGAAGAAACTGAGTTATTAAAAGCATTTAGTTCTGGACGCGCGCTATAAATGATTTTGTATGTAAACCTGAGATTTGCATTAAAAACGGCTAACTAATAAAAACGTTCATTCTGGAACTTAGGAAAAGGTAAATCAGTTGTTTTTTAAAATAGTATTAGGCTGCGTCTTTTTTCACGATAAGATAAGATTGGTTTTGAGTTGTATACCCTTCAAACATTTTTATGGGCGCAACGGACATGTTTATGAATATCATAAAACAACAACCTATTCACAAACATGCAATAATGCAATAAAATACACGAATAAATAGGTATGTTTTTCCTTCAAAACAATAACGATCTGGCTCTCCCAAAAAAAAAAACAACATTCTTCAAGCTGACCTGCCATTTCAGTAGTGTCAAGCTTATGAGAAAGATGGCGCTGTAATCAGTTTAGTGTTTGTTTATATTTTTAATGTGAAAACATCAATTTTTTTTTTGATACAATATGATACAAAGATCTAAGTAGAAAAGAAAAATTAATTGCGATCCACTGCAGTCTAAGCCGGAATCGAACCAGCGTCTCTGTTATACCGGAACAGCGTCCTATCCGTTAGACCATCAGACCGCTTGTGATTCACAACGAATTAATCCTCTACCTTCGGTAACGATACGTTACTCACGACCTTATGTACCATTTATTTTTGAAAGGTTTACTACCTTATAGCACCACTCTAAGAAGATGCGCTTTCGCAACATTTCTTCAAGCTGACCTGCCATTTCAGTAGTGTCAAGCTTACGAGAGAGATGGCGCTGTAATCACTTTAGTGTTTGTTTATATTTTTAATGTGAAAACATCACATATTTTTTGATACAATATTGATACAAAGATCTAAGTAGAAAAGAAAAATTAATTGCGATCCACTGCAGTCTAAGCCGGAATCGAACCAGCGTCTCTGTTATACCGGATAATATAATAATTATATAATAAACATACATACGAACGGAAAAAAGGACGGATTGCAAGCATTTTTAGCGCAAGGGCTGCTAAACTTCCGAGGATACTTTTTACCCGACCACGATGAAACAAAAACTGTTAAATTGACCTGGGGTCATAGATTTTATTTTTTCAAGTGCCGATCCACTTCCTTGTATAACAAAGGCATTGTACATAAACATTACTATTGTCTGCTTTTCATCTCGTAACCGCAAACTCATTGCTACCAGTAACATATTGTATCATTACATTCTATTGAACCAAAGGTAAAGCAAAAGCTGCATGAAAATAGATAGGTACCTACATGCATAAAAACTTACAAAAACGGAAAGTAAAATAGTTAGTATCATTTTTTTTAATGGAAATATCTTCTAAATAAAATGCCTAAGTGTGTGATGTATGATGATGAAGCTACCTACTCAAAATAATAAATAATACTTTACCCAGCGGCGTCAAGGTCAGTCCGTATCGCGGCTGATACTACCTATGTTCTCTGGCATCTCTGCCTGTTGCCGGATCTTTTTCTTTATTTCATTGCAAAAAACATTAATAAGACAGGTATAAATGAAACGAAATATAATACTCATACAGTCAGTAAAAAAGGCAAAAGAAAAGGGTGCTTGGAGTTGATTTGAACCCTGGACCTGTGCTGCGTGCAATTTTTCTACGAACATTAGTCACTCACTTGCAGTCTGAGCTATAATGACACTACTTCCTAGGATGTAATTTCGTTATAACCATACTGAAATCTTACTAACATCATTTTCTAACACATAACCCGTGTAAGTTTTGAACTACTTACAGTATTATTTAAAAAACATACCACTTATATTTCTATATTTCCAACAAAATATTACTTACGCCAACTCAAATTGTTGCAATAACTTTTTCTTCTGTTTTCACACCTTCGGCATTGTTATACCAGCAACAAAACAATAAAATAAACACACCCGCACAGCACGAAAAGTACACAAAATTTTAATCTATTTACACTATACGTCACAACTTAAATATAACTAAAACACACTAAAATATTTTAAACAACTAAGAAACGTAAGCGTCTGTACACTTAAAAAAATTAATTAGTAAATCTATAAATAAAAACGTCTCTATCGCTATTCTGAATCCAAATTGCACTAATAAACAATTTCAGTAGATGGCACTAGACAAATAGGATCCGCAGCGTCAATTCGGCACACGTCTCACCTGCTTCGTAGTCGAATCGACACTGGCGAGCCCCCGCCCGTCGCCCGCGCAGGCACCCGCAACATTATTACGTCGCGAAATTAGTTTTTGCTGATTTTCTTGAAAATTATAACACAACTTAAAGAAAACACTTGCGTAGCGAGTTACGCATTTTCATAATGAACAATTAGGTATAGGTTTTGATTCGATTAAAGGTTTATTGAGAGACTAGATACGTAATCTTTATTTTTATAGACCTCTCTGTAAAAATTCACAATTAAATACATAAAAATATATTCAAATTTACGAATGCGAGAATGTGTTAAATGGGAACTAAACTATCAAATGTACAAGTTTAAGAAGTTATTTTCACGATTTCAGGGACTAGATATAGAACAAAAACCATGAAAAATCGTATTTTTTTGCGTGGAGCCCCTTAAAATAGAATAGATTGTCACCTTAAAGAAAACCGTCATGATCAATGAAAAATAGGTGTAAGTAAGTTTGCAAGGGTAGCTGTGTGTCTGTCAGTGATGCTCTTGAAAGGATAAAATGATTTCGGTTTAGCTTTTTTGTGTTTGAAAGTTGACCCAAATGAGTATTCTAAGCTACGGTTTCAGAAAATCGGTTACATCTTTAAAAAAATGATTTTTTTTTCTACAGTGTCCTGTCCTCTCATTTCAATGAGATAATATATGTTTTTTGTACAATCGTATACTTATTTCTATTAGCTACTGTTTTTATCAGCTACGCGTTACAGCTTCACATTTACAAATATGATTCGACAGTATAATAGACCGTCTCAATTTAGGGCCGGCTGGCCCTTCCGGAATGGTTTGCTTATCCACTCACTTGCTCGTGATTTTGGTTTGAACTCTATTTACCGTACCTTTACAATTACAATAAATAAAAAATATATAAGGGCTTGACTGGTTATTATTAGCTGCAGTAATGCCCTGTACCTGAAGCGAGCGCCCGGCGTAGTGGCGCGACGGGCAGGAGAGGCCCAGCTGTAGCGCGGTCTGCGCCCAGCGCTCCGACACCAGCGCCAGCGGCAGCGACTCGCGGAACACGCGCAGCACGTGCCGCACCAGCGTCGACATCTGCTGGCAGCTGCGCAGACTCCACACTGCACCACAATGCAAAAACCATTGCAAACTTCGTATGGAACAGGGAGTAACATTTACGTGGGTCACGAAACACCTACAAGCCTTTGTCACCACGCTCAAATTCTTTCATTCACTTTTAGGTGAAACGCATTTTTAAATAATATACAAAATTTAAAATTTAAAAAACCCCCCGACGCAAATGAACATAACAACAAAATCTGGAGTTCCTAGCTTCAATATTGGCTGAGATCCGGTCACTTATTCCACTAAAAGCCTCCGGTCACTTATTCCACTAAAAATCTTGGAGACGAGTGCTCCGATTTTCATCAAACAAAGCTAAGAACACTCGGGTTAAAATTATCTGAAACAAAAAAAAAACCGCACTCAAATCGGTCCATTCGTAAGGGCGCTACGATGCCACAGACAGATACACTGAGTCACAGACTCGTTAAACTTATAACACCCCTCTTTTTGTCGGGGGTTAAATATTGACGATAATTACGTAGAATCGGTTTTTGTTACTAATCGGTTATTACTACCTGAAATATCATTTTGTGTAAAATAATACCTGTATAATTATAATATTTCAGTACCTATCCTAATGGGTCACAAACTTGGAGTTTTTAGTAAATGGCGACGAGTTCATGTCGTTTCCGTACAATGTTCCAACCACTTTATAAAAACTACTTCATTCATCGATAATTGGGAATGGATGAAAATATCAGAATAGCTTCGAATTGCTTCAAATTTTTACTGGTGATAGAAATAAGCCTCCTTAGCACCAGAAAAAGGTTACAGATTTTTCGGTTGGGTCGGTAATTTATTAAAAATAAAGAAGTTTTTAGCCCGCGGGTTCTGAGCCCACATCGGCTGTTTAGTGGTAAAACCCAAATTTGACACTTTGACAGCTTCCTTCACTAATATAATCTTTATAAACAAAGATCAGAAACAAATGAAATTTATTTTCGACGATACTGGACTTGAACCAGTGCCTTGAGCCAGACCAGGGCAGCACGCTCTACCATCTGAGTTAATCGTCCACACCAGTAGTCGACGAATTTTGTCATCTGTTCTTGCTTATGGATCTCTGTATGGTGCATCCAACTCTTTAGCCGTTAGCGCCGCCTAGTGCAGAACTATGAAGTTACTTTCACCCCGAGCAGATACCTTGACAGGTACCATTGTTCGGCGAGAGGTGGCGCTATTATCAAGACTGTACTTTTTGTTTTACAAATATCATGATAATAATCACAATTTTTGCAATTTATTAGTGGATCACTCCACTAGCGTTATTATTATAAACAAAGATCAGAAACAAATGAAAAAAAATTTCGACGATACTGGACTTGAACCAGTGCCTTGAGCCAGACCGGGGCAGCACGCTCTACCATCTGAGCTAATCGTCCACACCAGTAGTCGACGAATTTTGTCATCTGTTCTTGCTTATGGATCTCTGTATGGTGCATCCGACTCTTTAGCCGTTAGCGCCGCCTAGTGCAGAACTATGAAGTTACTTTATAATAATAACGCTAGTGGAGTGATCCACTAATAAATTGCTTAAATTGTGATTATTATCATGATATTTGTAAAACAAAAAAAAAAACATAATCTTGTTTATTTTCGCTGTGTGTGATTCCGTTTGCCTTCAATAATTTCTTACATTTTTCGACTTGTTTCTGCCCTCGGACCTTGATAATAGCCTGCCTGAACGACGACTTACGCTTACGCCCTGGATTTGATTTTGTTAGCCTATACGACGACCACTGCCACTCGAAACAGGAATTGGAAATTCGCCGAGATGGATGCTGCCGCTTTTGTTAAAGCAGACTCGTCTAACTTGCCGAAAGTAGACACTTACATGCTACTTGAATATATATATGAATAAGAACAGCAACAAACATAATGTCGCTGAAATACGAGGTGCCAAAGCGTTATCGTAAGTATCACCTTCATATTTCTTTAGTGCCTTGCCTGGGAATGTTATTCGTTTCACATAATTGCGTGTGTGATTCCGAATCACACACAGCGAAAGTAGACAAGATTATGTTTGTGAAGGAAGCTGTCAAAAGTGTCAAAGGGGCTGCCATCGTTAGTTTACTTTTAGTAGATCTGGGTTTTATCACTAAACAGCCGATGTGGGCTCAGAACCCTCGTGTTAAATACTTCTTTATTTTTAATAAATTACCAACGCAGCCGAAAATGTTACGTTATGACTAGTCATTACGCGAAGTAGACATTTAGATACTTAGGTCCACTGCGATATAGGTTGGAACCGAGTAAGGCAGAAAGTTTCATAGACGTACTGATGTTTAGTGCAAAGGCTAGAGATAAAGTCACGTTATGACTAGTCTTAGTGCAAAATAGACCGACTGCGATATAGGTTAGAAGCTAGTAAGGCGGGATTATTTCCCTCCGGTCGACTTCGTTCACTTCCTAAATTGTCCATTTCCAAAATTGTTTTCGTCCGTCCTTACGAGTAACAAGTTCCATCAAAATGCCTGCAGCTGCTGTGTCATGGGTGCAAAAAGCGGGCTCTCCAAATATTTCTTTTGAAAAAGACTATATTTTTTATGATTTAATTACAAATGTATAGTTTACGGATTTTTTTATGTATTTGTAGTATGTCACGATATTATTTGCCAAATTTTATAGTTCTATGTCAACGGGAAGTACCCTATCATTTTGATTCCTTTGCTAGTGTCGAAATACACGTTTTTTTGCGGCATAAATGGCCGTATCTTGTTTTACGTTAATGTAGAAGTTTAATTTTTTTACAGCTTCAAGGGACCGTTTAATTTCAACTCGATACCTCCCACGCGTTCTCGAGATAAAGGGTCTTAACAGACAGACGGACAACAAAGTGATCCTATAAGGGTTCTGTTTTTTCCGATTGAAGTACGGAACTCTAAAAAGGACGAAGCCGGAACTGAACATGAGGGCCACAAACTCCTGCGATCTGGGACATTTACACATTACCGTCCGAGGTTTGTTTAAATTTCGTAGTGTCGAGTGTTCGTAATGTGATTCTGGTCATAGAAAATAAAGCCTGACCATTATGTGAGGGGGCGTTATTTTAAGATTATTATGTCAAAAATTTAAACGATTAAATGAAATGCTCTTTTTTAAATACTCCTTACCAGACACACAGGAGGGGTTAAGATTTGAGGATTTATTTTCGTAACCGACTTCAAAAATGAGGTTTTATGTTTCACTGTGTTGCTCAGAAAAGTCGAATAAATTATTAAAAGGAATAGCTATCACTATACATTCATTGATTGATGGTGATACGAAGTTCACCGGGTCAGCTAGTTAATATATAAAACGTTTTCAAGAAAATCTGTTTGAAAAATATCGCACATAATTCGCATTTCATTTTACGTTTAAAACTCCCAATATTTACGGTTAATAAGGTCTACCTGCCTTTATATTTTGTATGAAATTACAAGCAAATATCAGTTTTAGCGAATTAAGTATGGGAGAAGGATCTAACTCTGTCTAGTAATTAATCCTATTTGTAAGTGATTATGGTTGAATATTTATTGCTCCTGTTTACATACTGCAGTGTGCGGTAAACTAAAATAGTGATGTGAATGTTATTCTTTACGATACAATATCGATGAGAAATGAAATTTTATTTGAGATATGTATTCCTATTACGAATCCTTATAATTTACAAACGTTTTAAAGCATTCGTGGTCAACGAGTGACTGAGGGAAAAAAAACATTTACCTTTTTCAATTTAATCTTATTTGTTTTATTTTATGAGTACCTAAGTATCGCGATAACCGACGACAATATTACATGTACATGTGAATAGGTAAAATCTGTTGTCTCTTCTTTTCCAGGAACCATCCTAATACAAAGTTAGTTAGAGATATTCCATGTAACATTTATCCATACTCGTAGTAGCAGCAGTAACGTTATTTATTTACTAAAAATAACGTTACTTTCTGTCGTGAACTTCTTTGAGTGGTGTGCACCGTAATTATTTATTTAACGTTGTCATCCAGTAGGACATTTTGATATATTTGTGAAAGTATTCCACAAGTACCAAGTTGCGCTATCTATGACGTTTAGAAAAATAAATCGATACAATATTCTCCAGGCACTTGAAAGCCTAGTAAGTATATAGTTTTTACTGCCTTAGTGTGATAATTTAACTTACTGTTGTGGTATTGTTTTAGTGTAGGTGCGTAGTAACGAGAGGAAAAAATGCATTTGTAGTTAGATTGTACGTGTGCCACCTCGCCCTCCTCGAAAAACGGCAGATTTTCTAGTTAGGAAATTAATAGCGATGCGCAATTTATTAACACGCTTTTATTAGGTCGACCTGTATGTAACTATGTAATGGAATCTAAGGTAACTAATTTAACCATCTTCCAAGGATCGTAGCGTCATTAAAATTGGCAGCTGTATGTAGTTCTGATGACAATACAATAATATGGTACTGTCGAACTGATCTGATGATGGAGCCGGAAGATATGAACTGGAACTTCATGATAGAACATCGTATCATAGCTGTGTTTGGATTTGTTAGAAAACTCTTGTAAAGCGTGTTTTTCTAGTATTTTTTAAACTATTAATTTATTACTAAATACTCCAAGATCACGAAGTTTAGTACCAAGGGTACCACAATGAGGTAATATATTACAGATGAAATATTTTTATTTACCCCGATCGCTATCAAGTAGGGAAGTACCTAGCGTTGAGGTAGGATAAAGGGCGACAGTCGGGCAATGAGCTAAACCAATAAAAATCGTTGCAATAAGTGCTACGGCAGATCCGTTACATACCGTCGAAATGCCGCTAAAAACGGAGGTCGCATTTCACAACCGATTCTCATGATTCTCACTCACAGAGCTACTAGTGAAATAACCGTTCACGAGATAAGATATCTATTTTTATTAAACTATCGATATAGACCCTTTCCTAGCTTTACCATTTGATAGTCATGCTATGGAATATTGTGAATATGTTGATGTAATGATAAGTAATATTGTGAAGTTGAATAACTATTGAATTAAACGAATTCGAATGACTTTACCATGAAATTGAAACCGTTTTGCCGTAAACTTTAGCTTCATACTTTTTAAATAATAGTACATTAATGCAGAGGTTGCGAAATAGGGGATTGCCGATCGAATAGTTACAGATTGTCGGGTGTTAACGAGGCCATATAAACATACGAGGACGACAATCCTTATTCGCGCCGAGGCTTGTTTAGAGCTTTTCTCAAAAATGTAGTGAAATAACAAATGCACCACTCAAAAAACTACACGACAAAAGTTCTTCAAATTTTTCCTTCAATATTATACAATACCATAATATATTTTTCATCACACCTTTTTCGTAAACGGTGTCATTACACGCAAGCAAAACGAGCGACAAGGTCTTAATTAAAACCGTGGGCTTTTTATTTATCCATTAACGCCATGGGCGGGTATTAGGGTGGGTCGATTTAAAAAAATGTATATTTTCAATGCTGGGTACCTTCAAAAAGTTGCGTTATGGTATGTTGAACATCAGAAAAAAAAAAAAGGCCTCTACCATGGCTTGAACATTTCCAAAATACATTTTTTTCGATTTTTTTATTTTTGTATCTAAAAAGTGTTTAAAAGATTGTTTTGTTAAAAAAATGGTCTATTCATTGTTTGCAAGCATCGAAACATATAATAACTTATTTTTTAACCGACTTCTTTATATCATAGACAAAAGTAGACTTACTTACTCGCGTCACAACGTCAACCCAATTTTCGCTCTACCCGCTAATTTGTTCATCAAGTCTTGAAGTAGTTCTTATAAAACAATTTGCTTTATTATAAAGGCAATTTAATTGCCAAATTTTGACTAATCAATCATTAAAATAAGTAGAAAACATAGTAAATATTCAGTAAACTTTAAAAACTGTGGAAAATTCATTCAATTCTGATCTTAGAAATGAGTGGTCAACAATGTACCGTCAAAATACGAAGTGAAGTGACTTGACCTTTGTTTGGACCGCCTTTGTCTTAATGTGAGACTGATGCCTACAATATCAGACACTTTTAAGTAAGACGCCGTTTGCAAGATCTTAAGATTTCCGGAAAGCAACCGTCAATGACCGAAGTGTTCGCTAGTGTGAGCTGCGACATTGAGAAGATCTGGGCTTCTGCGTCTATTCTTACTGTACCTATGTCCAAAGAAAATTAAAGAGATGTTAAAGGAGTATTATGGTGAATACCTAAAGATAACACGGCATCCTAAATGTAATATGAGCGACAACTATAGGGAAAACTTTGCAAGCTTTAAAAACGACTCTACGCAACTTTTTGACATTGCAGCTTGCTGCAGTATTGTTCTCACTAATGACTATTATTGTAACTGTGCTAAACAAAATAAATTACCTACCAGTCATTGACCCAAAATGTCTCCTAGATCAACAAACGGTAAAACATATGAAAATAGGAGATATATAGAATAGGCGAAAATGTTATAAACTCTGTAAGCACTTCCAAAAGTTTTTGTATGAGATGTGTTGTGCTGTGACGGCGGGGACTTAGCGCAGAACTTGCAAATAGACAACCTGGGAAAATGGCTCATTCTCGTTGGCTTACCACAGCAAATCGTATATTACTATACTATATTGGGTGTCAGAAACCGTCTAATCCATTGAAAATTCTAGCAGATCTACATTGTTAAAGTGACGCTCCGGTCTGGTTTGAAATAAAACGAAAATGGTCCTGTATTTATGGCGCACAGCGTGTATTTAATTTAATGCGTCTATCTATATCATTTGATGGAAATGTCAGATCTATTACTGATCCTGTAATCCAAACGAATGGTATTTTGCTCACCATGAAAACATATTGATAGCTATGATATCGGATGAGAGGAAATCTGTGAGATAAGTTGCTCTTAGAAAAATTGTACAAGCAAGACGTCAGCCAATCAGAGGTTTTGTCATAGTGTTTAATTTACCTCAGCTCTATTTCAATGCAAGTGATTATGATCTGACATGTGATAATCTGGGCTGAGTGTAAAGTTACACCTCCGCTGTTAATGATAATGAGCCATTGTCTGAAAAGGATTTGCTCAAGATGTTAAACAACGTCACGGCATCACATGATTTTTTTCAAAATTTCCCTATCATATGCAGGCTGTAGAACATTGCATAAAAGTTGTGTGATGGAGGCATCGATCACAGTGGATTAAAAAAATGCATAAGGTGGAACTATTCGGACCAAATTAGTGTCCAGATCTGTAATGCCATCTTTTGATAATAAGGCACAATACAACAGCTAATGTCGTGAAAATGCAAGTTTTAAAATGTGAAAATTTCGATATTTTACATCTAAATTATAACAAAAATGACATATCTATTCATTATTGTAGTATGTTTTATAATATATAAATGAGTTTTTAATGATTTAGCAATAAATAAAGATTATATAATGATACAACAAAATTACACTGAAAAATTCAAAATCTTAAAACTTTGAATAGCTGTAGAGGGCTATATCATATAACAAAACAAGGTTTTTTTAACATTATCTAATAGCATAAATCAAATGGAAAATTTTTAGACCCTCCCACGTACAATATACACAAAAAAAAATTTTTTCATATTATATCGACCCACCGTAATGGGTGTAATGACATTTTTCAATTTTTTTTTGACTGCATTCACTACTCTAATATGCCAGGTTTAGAACGGAACCGAACTAAATTTGTCAAAATCAACAAATTTGAATTATACATAATGTAATATCAATAAATACACGTCGACGCTATAGTTAAATACGTTAAAATAACTTGTCGATACTATATTACAATTATTAATTTACGTAAAAGATTGTATGCAACAAAATTAAAAAATAGTTTCGAAACGAAAGTTTTGTTGGACGAACGAAAAAAAAAACGAAACCTTTGTTTATGTTATCTATGGAATGAGATTCTACCAATCACGCAATGACACTTTATGCCACAATGTTGCAACTTGTGACACTTGAAAGTAACAATATTCTTCTGACTTAATGATTTATTAGTTTCCTCATAAGTGTGATGAAAAACATTGTGTGTTACTCGGGCGGTACCGGAATTACAAACTCGAGTCATTAAAGCCCTCAGCCTGCGGCTTCGGCCTTCAATGTACTCTCGTTTGTAATTCCTTCTCTACCGCCCACGGTGCACAATGTACTATTTTTTAACGGAAGTCGTCCGTATTTCGCGTGTGTTGTGTTCGAGTAGACCCTATTAGGGCCATTATACACAATATTTATAGTAAGAATCTTAATTTCTATAATAAATAAAATAAATGCATAGGATTTTAAATATTGTATATGGTCTCTGGTGACTTACGCATAGACAATATTTTAAATTTATTCATCAATGTACTTAGTCTGGTCATAAGTTCTGTCACAAGTATTTTGATGAATAAAATAAAGTAAAATACATTTTAATTGATATGCAAACACATGCTTTAAAATCTTATTTTATGCAGATCAAAGTATGATACAATTAGAATGATGACTTATGAAATTTCATGTTTAATTTGTGGAAATATCACTTCACAAAAGTCGGTCAAAAACAGTGATACAGTTAGTTATGAAATAAAACTCTTTAATGTAGTAAAACCACCATTTCAGTGCACGTTTTGCAGTCAACATTTGACTTCAGGACCAGTTTCTTCCACAGCTATTTCACTCATGATCCTGGTACATTTATCACTTTTCACAAAACACGTCATATCTCAGTGACAGGTGGTGAAATAGATTAGGTAAAACCTGAACTGTGGATGCCGTGTCGCTCAGATCCACTTCAATTATACCTCAAAATATAGATGTCGTAGTCGGATCGTATAATCCACCGTATTACATTACGGCTAGCCGTTATCAAAAACAGGGCCGTTTTGAAATGCGACGGTTCAACGATTAGCCTGATTGAATGCGGCTGAATGAAAATCCGCCTGAACGCATTCGGCGCCGTACGTTCTCCAACATGGCAAGCCGTAATGTAATGCAGCGATTCATTAGCCGCCTCTTTGACAGTTTTTAGTTCCCATTTTTAACACTCGTGGTGCTGCCAGACATAACAACAAACAATGGCTTCAGATACAGAAAGGGTGTCGCTAAATTGCGAACTTAACAGGTTTTATTTCATTATAATGTTTAGAAAAGTTTTATTGTTTTGAATTAACTTTTGTTTTTATATGGCCATACGGTTGTCCCTTGTGATTTATAATTTTAAGTTAGGTAATAGTAAAAAAAAAACTAAAGCTAATTATTTTATTTAGTATATAGTAACTATGATAATTCTTGATTAGCATAATTATCAGGAATATCGTTATTAGAAATCTGTTTTCGTAATAAAATTGATTTTCATTGAAACATTGATTTATTTTGTAAGTATGGTCATCCTACAATCTAAATAGTACAATGCAGCTAAACGTGGACCGCCTTATTAAAGAACGTATCGCAATGATAATCTGGTCAATCGTTCTACCGCCGCATTTCAAAATGGCCCGGTTTTTGATAACGGCTAGCCGTAATGTAATACGGCGGATTATACAATCTGACTGACATATGCATAAAAGCGAAAGCGGCGGAATTAAATAAAAAAAATATTTGCGGAAAATAAGGTTAAGACCGTCTGGAAATACAGAGAGGTCAGAAGAATAAAAGCGAATCCACAATTTCATTGAAGATTGAGGATATATTAATAACTGACGCAGTAAGAGTAGCTAATGAATTTAATAATTTCTTTTCTAAAATTCCTCTAGAAACTACAAAAAGATTGGAATCTTCGATCACAAAAACTACATCGCTCATGAGTGAGAATGTGTAAAGTTAGAGAATATTTTTAACTTTCAAATTTCATCATGTTTCTCCTATAGATTGGCTAAGGTCTTTTAAACTGATAAAAAATAAGAGTACCTACTGAGGAATTATGTGGCGTGTGAGTCAAGGTACTGGAATCCATTCTGGAGGTCGTAGCACCTACCCTGGCATATCTTTAATAGTTGTATTGACAATGGCATTTTTCCAGATTTAATGAAATGTAATAAAATTCCTAAGTTTTAAAGAAAGAAAGAAATGTTTATTTGCTAGAATACGTAAATACGGTGGTGTTGTCATCAAGTAAAGGTATCAGTATTCAGCCGTTTTGGCATGCAAATTATGTATTTGTCAGGTTAACATTACGAATAATTAAAATGAAATTAACAATACAAGCGAGATAAATATACAGTAATAATAATAATTTGAGCATGTTGATAAATTAAATTCTAATATCTAATATTTATGTCTAAATAATCCTTTACAGAATAATATTCATGTAGCCATTTTGTCAAGTTTGTCTTAAATTCAGGTTTTTCAGCAACTTCAATGAGTCAGGTAGATTATTATAAACAATTATACAGGAGTTATAAGCATTTCGTCTGTATACAGGGCGTCCCACGGCCATGCCACATGGAGGGAAAGTACCTTAAATATTGTAGATAGAACATTTTACTGAAAGAAGACATTATTTTAATTTCAAAAACAATTTTAACTGCATTCATAGATTTTTGAATAATTACACGTTTCAACCGGGAATCGAACCCGCTACACGAAAAAAAAATCAACCTGTAGCTTTATCATACCGATCGAAAGGGTTCATCAGAAGGATTATTTTTTGCTAAATAACATAGCGTCAGAAATAAAAGGAAGACCATGAATTTTAACATTTTGCATTTGCTGTTGCATGTGGAAGGTCATTAATATAAAGCAGGAATAATAATGGTCCTAAATTACTACCCTGCGGGACACCTGACTTATTTGAACGAAATTCAGACCTGTAGATTTTCTTTAAAAAACTATCATTTATTTGAGTTATTCTTGTAACTTCAGTACATTGCTTTCTATTTTTTAAATAACTTGTAAACCACTCGAAAGCTTTGCCTCTGATTCCAAAGTGTTCTAGCTTTGAGAGAAGTATGTTATGATCAACGAAATCGAAAGCCTTGCTCATGTCGAGGAAAATTGACATTACAGGTAATTAATCATTTATTGCCTCAGTAATACATTTAATTAAGTTGAAACAGGCTAGTTCTGTTGAATGGTTCCTCCGGAACCCGAACTGTTCCGGTTGCAGTACATTATGTTTGGTTAAGTAATCAGTTAATCTGACGTACATACTTTTCTCAATTATTTTTGACAAGATGGGAACAATTGTAATGGGTCTATAGCAATTAGGGTCTTCACGGTCACCTTTTTTAAAAAGTGGCTTAACAATAGACAGTTTTAGTTGCTCAGGGAAAATACCTTGACTAAGTGACAGGTTAATTATATGGGCTAGCGGGCGACTTAAGTTCTAATGCCATGAACTTAAGAATGTCAGTCGCTATATTGTCATATCCGCATGTTTTACTGTTATTTAATGACATAATTAGCTTATACACTTCACTTTCAAATGCTGGTTTTAGGAAAATCGTATGAGAACAACAATCTTTACCATTGAATTTGTATTTAGTCTTCGCTGGCATATTAGTATTAGTGTCTATAATGTCTATAAAATAATTGTTTAATATTTTACATATGTCTTCTGGTTCATGATATGATAAGCCATTTGATTGGATAGATTGAATGTCATTATTACAGACTTCATAGTAATTAGTAGACGAAGATATAATCTTCCATGTAGCCTTACATTTATTCTTATTCGCTAATATGTATTTGTTGTTAACACATTTTCTCAGGATTTTATTGTAGTTCTTAAAATATGATCTATTTTTATTTCAATCAATTGTTGTATGTTTGTACTTAAAATATAGTTTGCGTTTAACATGACTTTATTTTTTTATACCTTTGGTTAGCCATTTTAAATTGTTACATCTGTTGTTAATTTTTACCTCAATTAACGGAAAACACAAGTTATATAGCAAACATACTAAATCATAAAATATAGTAAAAGCTTTATTTAAATCATCTGATTCTATAACATCTGAGAAGGACAAGGCTGCTATAGATTCGTTAAATTTACTAACATTATAGTCACTATAGTCTCTCTTGTACTCGAACCAAGTTACAATTGATTTATTTTTATTTATATCAATGGTCAGTGTTTGAGCCATATCATGGTTGGATAAACTGAGTTTGTGAGTCTCTGGTTCTACTTTTTTAACATTGCTAGCTATTTGATCTAAGCACGCCTTCATTCTTGTAGGTGAACGAATGTGCATATTGAAGTTGTAATTGAATAATGTGCTTGAAGTTCTTTGGAAAATTGGTTATCTTTCAAAATATCAATATTCCAATCTCCACAGATAATTACCTTTTTGTTACTGTATTTGGTGCTTAATCGAAATAGGAGTTTGTTAAGTTTGTGCATAAAAATGCCCATATGAGATCGAGTCTGTTCCGGTATTCTATATATGACTATAACTATTACGTTTATACCTACAATTTCAGTCAAGTATGTAACAATATTCATAGTTCTCGTTATCAAAAAATTATAACTCGTTAAATGTTTAAATGTTGTACTCGTATGTATCATAATCATTATTAAGTTTATAAGTAGGATAGCAAATGACAATGTTTGTATGTGATAATATTAATGCGGTTTGCCTAATATGCAAAACCAAGTTATGATAGTTTTGACATTCTTTGAAGTCATCTTTACCAATAAATATTATACAATAGTCAGTTTTAGTGTAGTCTGTCAACTTATTCTCAACGTTATTTAAAAGATCTCTCATCCCCACATCTGGATAGAGATAGTGACAGATTTTGTAATTTTCTCCTAGGTAGCAGTCGGCAGTAGTCAATAATTTATTATATTTATTAGTGCTATACAAATTTTGTTTTTATTCGTTTTATGTATTTTATTAACGCTGGTATTTAATGTGGTGCCATTTGGCGGATGTGCGTTAACTTGCGAGCTGTTTTTGCGTTGATGGTCTGAGACTAGTTCCGCAATGCTTCGTGAAGGTAGCTGTTCGGCTGGAACTGATAGCGTCGAGTTCAAACCCAAACCGCTATGTTCTTGTTCAGTGTTATTAATTGATTTGGTTTTCCCTTTTTTCTTCTTATTTGAAGCCATGCTAGATGGCGCTTTGCAAATTTGAGTCAAATTGTTCACTTTTGCGGCATAACCCTCAATTTTTTTTTTCTGAGAATAGTTTTCCGTAAGGAGGTTTTCAATTTTATGTTCAGCACTTTTAAATTTATCTTCTAAAGTACATATTTTTATGTTCAGCTCATCAACTTTTCTATGTATGTTCTCACTAACATCTAGACAGCTCATTTAAAGCCATGGTTTTTATTGCGAGGTCTGAAGAAGATTCATGATCCATGATCCTCTATGTCGGACAGGGAGTCGAATGAGTTCTTTGTGGATACATTTACTGACATCTTTTTATCTCTAAGGGTTACGTTACTAGTTGAAGGTGACATGTAGGTATTTAATTTTCTCGGTTGTAGTTTTGTCTTTTTGTTAGAGAAAGGTTGACATATCCAGCTCTCTCTATTGTCTTTTGACATTGTGTTAAGAAAGCGTTTTTCAAAATTTGAGCATGTAAGATCATAAATGTTATTACACAAGCAGCATTTTAAGTATTGTTTGCCTGGCATTACTTTTTAACACTTAACACATGTCATTTAATCGTTAGGTGCCATCCTTAACTAAAATGTAACAAGTGGCGCTGATTAAGCAATATTATTGAACTGTGAACGCAGCGTTACGCGGCAACACTAAATATTCTCACGTTGGCATTACTTACTGCGCGTCACTCGTTAGCTGTCAGATCTGCGACTAATCAGCTGTTATGTTATTTGAGTATATTGTTGTTTTCCCGTTGATTTATAGTTACTACTCAAATTTTAAAGCTGAACGGCTAATATATTAAGTTCTCACCTTTTGGTTTTCAGTGCAGTTCAAGTTATAAGTCGATATGTTGTGCTTTAAATTCAAACTAAGTGTCCTAACCAACAATATCACTACACTTTCACTTATTGTAAGTTGTTAATACTCGATATCTTAATTTCAATTACGAAGAGCTCTTCTACCAGTTGTTTACATGGCAAGGGTTGCCAGCACATGTCAGCATAAGTCAGGCCTTAGAGATAATCCTTTTAACTGTCGGCTAGTATCTATTCTACCTGCTTATAGCAAAATATTCCAAAAGTAATGCTAAGGCGACTGATATGTCACTTTAATTCTATTAAGATTTTACGCTAATAGTAATTCGGTTTTACGAAACGGTCTACTACTGATGCCGGCGCAAATTTGATAAAAATCATTTTGCAGGCTTGGAAGGAGTCACATAACGTCATTAGAAGTTTTTGTGACCTTTCCAAGGCTTTTGATTGTGTAGGTCATAATACCTTAATGTACAAACTATTTTTTTAGAGGACACATGTATTAGATCTCATTAAGTCATATTTAACACAGAGGAATCAAAAGGAGCTAGCTATAAATGGAGCCATTTCGTCTGGGACAGTGGTGGAGATGGGAGTACCTCAAGGATCTATTCTGCGCCCATTTCTGTTCTTTGTTTATATAAATGACCTACCTTATATAGTAAGCCGAAGATCAGGCATTGTCATGTTCGCTGATGACACTTCATTCCTGATCAAGGTAAATAGGACAGCTACTGTACTCACTGAACCCCCTCTCTCCATGATATTAGACTGGTTTGCTGCCACTAACTAATGTTGAATCCGAAAAAAAAACAAAATGTGTAAAATTCTCACTAGTGTCAAATGTAAACTTGCCGTCGATTGGTAACTTAATAGTGAAATCATAGAATTTGTAAAGGAAACTGTATTTTTACGTGTTACGTTACACTTGAAATTGCAATGGGATTCCCACATAACTGCACTATCCTTTTTACTGCTTCTATTCAACTTATGTTGACTCGTTGTTTCATTGGTACATTGTTGAAAAAAAAAACAAAAAAGAAAACGCGCAGATTCTTAAAATAATTGTCAAAGTAAGGATTAATATTTTCTTCTGTTTCTGCGATTATTACTTATTGAAATAAAACAATTTAACGGATTATATCATGTATATTATCTCATTTTAGTACCCGACGTTTCGGAAGCTTTTCAGCTTACCGTGGTCACGGGTGGACCACCTAATATACGCGATATAATCCGTTAAATTGTTTTATTTCAAAAGTAAGGATTGTCAATCCTTACTATTGATCTAAATTTCAAGAAAAAATACTTAAATAAAAGTTTGCAAATGTGTCGAAGTATATCAAAGTCACCTAAGTCCATGCAAATTCGCAGCATAATTTGAGTGATTTTGATAGATGTTTTGTTGAAGCAATCCCTTTCATAGGTAAAATCAACCAATAACAGTTTCTACCTTTCGCGGTGATGTCCTCGTATTGCCAGAGCGGCATGTGCGTGGGCCGGTTGGCAAGGAAGTGCACCAGCGACTTGATGACGTCGGCGACCGGGATCTCGGCCGGCTCCGGCTCGGCCGCCTCCTCCGCCTCCGTCTCGCCCTCCGTCACGATCACCGGCAGCGACGGGTAGTTGTCGCCTTCACCTGAACCAACAACTACATTCCTTTATTCGCGGAGAATAACACTATCCACCTAGTTATACAAACTATATATTTTTCATTGACATAATTATTAGCTTTATTGTGCAGAAAAATTAAATAGATAAAAAAAAAGATATATAGTACTTATAAATCAAAGTAGGGTCTAATAAAAAAAACGACATCTCGTTGCGCAAGTTCAATCAAATAGTACCCGCTCTTATATAAAAAGTTTAAACGAGTTAAAACGATCTGAGGTAAACACGTCCGCTTAATGTGTACGTCGATGGAGGCAAAAGGCTGGTTTATTTTCTCTTCATTCGTCGGTAAATAAGGAGGTCAAGTCAATACGACCGAAGCCATATTCCATTTAACGCACGTTCAAAGTGACGTGTCTCAGAAAACGGTAGTGGAAAAATAAAGCCGACTGAAATAGCCGTAATCCACATGCGTGATACTCGGTGGAAGTTTTCTACAAAGTGAGATAAATATATTGCCTCCAAATTTAAGGGTCATTTATTATATTTGTCATATAACGACGTACGGAGCAGACTGTCAAAGCATCAAAATACCTTCAGGCGTGACTTGTGGGTCCGAGTTTAAGGATAATGGGTGGTGCGGCCGAGGCGAGTTTCCGTTGCAATGTAAATAGCTGTCGAACACGGCATCCGGTTCTAAATAACAATAGTTAAATATTATAATTCAAAGTAAAGGTAAAAAGTGATCATCTGCCAGAGGACAGTTCCTAGCGAACGAAAGCTTGTGCTGATGGGGTTATATCGGGCGGTGTGGGTTACCTGTAAAGTTGTGAGGCACTAAGGGCAAGGCGGGTGGTATGCCGAGGCCGAGCTGCGCCGACCGACTAGCCAGCAGCACCCGCGCGACAGTGAGGTGGTCGTGGTGGGCTGCCACCGCCACGAGCAAATTCAGAAGTAGCTGCCGGCAATGTTGGTGGACAATCCATCTGCAAATATGTCCACAATAATTACAATTTATTCTACATTTTGAACAGTTCTGAAACCTCCCAAAAAAGTATGCTTCCTGCCCGTACATGTTCGTTTGGAAAAATCCTCTCCCTTTTTCACACTGTACCCATGGTTAGAGTACGGTTGCTTTAGTAATGCGGAAATTAAAATAAAAGCTTAGGTACACATATATGAGTTCTAAGATGGGAAATGAGTTTAACGTTCGGCGACATACGTAACGTATCCGTACATCATATACACTTTGTAGTGAAGCATAGGCGGCACCTGGATGGAGAAAATGTTACAAGATATACGAGTACCTCGTGTGGTCCATGCCGAGGAAGACGATGTGCAGCATGAGCGGCACGTGGATGGACCAGTCCAGCTCCACGCCGTCCAGCACCACATCGCAGAGCAGCATCACCGCCACATTGCATCTACACCATATTTTTATCAATCGTCAATTTTTGTATGAATTTTAAGATTAATAAAACTTATTAAAGAAAGTTAAGGTTTTAGAGAAAATCCAGTTTGAGGTGATGTGAAACTAGGTAATTTATTTTCTAGGCCAATACTAACTGTATATACTGCGGCAGTTACGTACAGTAAGTTAGTGTAAGCCTCCATACAACGCTTCTTATTAATATGACTATATGGTTACGTAGCAGAATGTCTAAAATCAAATGTCATAAGTTCGTTATGCATACTATCAAAATACATTAAGGCAAATTGCATACCGTACTAAATCCATAACGTCATGTGTCATAAGTTTAAAATATATACGGTCAAAATTCATCACGTTTATAATCTATACCGCTGAATATGTATAAAGTTCAAAATACATTAAGTCAAATTGCATACCGTACGAAATCCATAACATCATTTTTCATACGTTTTAAATATACATACATGGTCAAACTGCATGACGTACGGTAATTCTTCTTCTATACATATAATAAAGCTGAAGAGGGTCGAAAGTATGTACATGGAAGATATTCGAAAAAAAATTGGCCGGGGATACTTAGAATACAACAGTTTTTAGAATTTGTGTCTGTTTATTTGTTTATTTGACTGAGCATCACGTGAAAAAGCAGGTCAATATACCCTACACACAAAATAGCGCTGAGGCGTTTCACCACCATATAAACCAATATGTGTGAAAAAACCACTTTATTTCTATGAACTGGTTAATGAACTGAAAAAAGAAACCAAGAACAATTATGGAAATAGAAAAAATATTCTGGGACACCAAATTCCGTCAAAGACGTAGGAAATGTGTATCAATTTTATGTCAAATCATCATATTCATTTTATACTTCGATATTATATTCTTTCGATCAATCGTGTTGTATGTATTTCGAACTTTATAGATAACGAACGTTATTCATTTAGGCTTTTGAAATTCTAGACATATGTGTTTGAAGCTTATGACATTTGATTTTAGACATTCTACTACGTAACCGACTATATGACCATGCAAGTAAGCCAAGTGTTCAGAAATTGTTGTGGCTTCAGTTTTCCCAATAGGATATCATTCGCAGAGTTTATACTTCTTCTTCTCCCTGCCCATTTTCGAACCTTATTTGGGTTCGGGCCTCCTTGTGCGTCGGCGCCGGTTGTGTATCAATTCAGAGGCCGCGGCCGGCAATTTTATTGAAACTTGGATTAGGAATATATCGATAAGATCTAATGGAATTACTAACGCAATCACTATATGAATGTATAACACGTTATTGTTCCTTTGTTTAATCTGTACGATTGTTGCTTTAATTATATCGTAGCAGTCGAGCCGTAGTACTCAAATGTTTCTGAGCAGTCTTAAATTGTAATAAATTCCCAGCAGTTTGTCGGAAATATATGAGCAGCTCGTTCCAATCAATTCTAAACATTTAAGGAGCTCCTTATATGTTCAGAATTAAAAATATCTGAACGCGTGAAACGCCAAGGTACTAAGCAGTTACTGAAAATATACCTTGTGTTGGTACCATCGAGTCACAAATTCATTAATCCGTAGTGGCGTACACTGTAGAGTCTTATCTAAGAGAGAGCATGATGTAAATACGAGTAGTATTTACTGTATTTATTTATTTACGTTTTTAATCTTTATAGCAAAAAAGGAAACTTGTCGTCCAAAACTCGAACTTAATGCCGTGAGACATTCTCTAATAGTCAACCTCAAAGCAAAAAAAAATGGTGTGGTGCTTAGGCTTAGTATGTATTTTATATGGAGCTAGCTTTAACCGGCAACTTCGCCCGCATTACGAAAGAGCATTAACATAGATTTACCATACAAATATCAATGTGTGATTTTCACAATCATATGGCATGATTTCCGGGATACAAACAATACTAATTCTTTCCGATGGTCTCAAACGATGTCCATATCCCTCCGGTCGACTTCGACTACTTTCTAATTCGTTCATTCCTACATCGTCCTTTTCCTAAATTGTCCCTTTTAAATTCCGAAATTGACAACTTCGTATTAGTCCTTTTCTTTCATAAATGTGTTTTCTTTCTTTCTTTCCTTCACTTCCCTATTAATCTATTCCCTATACAGACTATTATTAATTTGTCCACTTCCGATTCAGTCTATTCCTAATTTGACCACTTCAAAGTTATTTTCTCTATACAAACGAAGGTAGTCCCTTTCTTTATCCTTCCTGAACACTAGAGTAAACATTTTTTAGTATGTAATTTATATTTGTCACTGCTATTAGATTTTATGAATACTGTGAAAAAAAAAACACAAAATAAACAGTCCGTATTATTGAGATATGTCAAGATTTTTAGCTATGTTTTTATTTTCCTGTAATTGCCATTCTTCGAGATTATAAATTCGATTATTTCATAGAAATATACCCCCTGTGAGAAAAAATATCACGTGTGCTCAAGATAAGAATACTCAATTGTCAACTGTATAGAAACATGCAATAAATCGTGTACATTAGGAAAATTCAAATAAAAGCTTATTTTTTGTTTATAAAATTGTGTTCTTTTTAAAATAGAACATCTTATACCTACTTCAGTTATAATCTTAAGTGGGCAGTAATCATTCTAGAATATGAATAATACTTCATTATCTTTCTAATAGCACCAATAAAGACCTCTAACCTTATAGATTTTTAGCTTATTAGATTTAAGGTGCAGGCAAATAATCTTAGGAATGTAAGTGTTGAGGGGCAATACTAAATATTACTTCTACCACATAGGCTTAGCTGCTTAATGTTTATGCGTAGCAAGTGGAAGGAGGTAGTCTCTGCCTACCCTGTAATGGGAAAAAGACGTGATTATACAATCACGTCTTTTTCCCTATGTATCTATGTATATATGCGTATAGTGGAAGCTGGCCAGTTAGACGCAAGGGGCACATTCGTACACCAACATTATTTCCTTACCCAGAAACTTAAATTTACCTCTGGCAACACTAAACGTCGCTTTGTTTGTGCGAGTAACCCGTCTGTGACGGCGCAGTTCGCCAGTGAGCCGTTGAGGATCAGCAAGTTATTACGTGTTTTCGCAGCTGCCAAGTAAAAAAATTACGATTTCTTATCGGAGTTGGACTCCACATTTATACAGTGCATTGGATTTACGGAATGACCAAGGGCGAGTAAACTTATTCAGTTATCAAAATATATTGTCATTTAGAAGTAATACCTAACAGTTTATTTAGATATTTTGTTATTTTGTTTAACTGGCAAATGGGGTACTTTGATACATAAGAGAGTGGGGCAGTTTTAGACGAATCAAAGTGCCCCCAACGCATATCAAACTGCCCCCCTGTTAGCTATTTATTGAGAGATTATTTTTTGAATTGTCTACATGTCTTTGCCACCTCATTTTAAAAATAATAACCGCTTGATATTACATATAAAGGTTTAAAGGTATTTTTATATAAAACTGCCTTAAATGTCATATTTACATAAATAAGTAAGTAGTCTTTATTGATTGGCTTGAAGTTATTGTATGTTGGTTTCTGTCTTAAAAATTATGAAAAAAAATGAAAGTTAAGTTTTTGTTGAAATCTGTGGTTTTATTATACATAAATTGTGTTCATTTACAGTTGTCGGTTGTGGGGTAGTTTGAGACACTTTAGGGGCACTTTGCCCTGCAGGTGGGGCAGAACAGGAAAAATCCCATTTTTTGTCTAAATGGATATAATACCTCACGTTTCAAATTCGATGTAGAAAAAAGGTGTAGTAAACTGCCCCGCTTTCCCCTACAGACTAGAGACAGGTGAGGGTGAGTTGCATCAAGGCATAACACAGACCCGACTCTAGATGGGGCGGCGTATATTAAATAAATAAATAAAAATTAATAAATATTACGGGACAATTATCCGCAAATCAAACTAGCCCCATGGTTAGCTCAATAAAGCTTGTTATGGGTACTAGACGATCGTATAATTAATCCATCCATACTAATATTATAAATGCGAAAGTGTATCTGTCTGTCTGCCTGTTACCTCTTCACGCTGAACCGATTTGGATGAAATGGTATGGAGATAGTTTGAGTCCCGGGGAAGGACATAGGCTAGGTACTTTTTATCCCGGAAAAATACCCTTATCCGCGATACACGAATTTAAGGCGGACGCAGTCGCAGGCAGAAGCTAGTTACTTATATACATAGAAAACATCCATGACTCAGATAAATATTTATGCTCATCACACAAATATTTGCCCTTACCGGGATTTGAACCCAGGACCTCAGCTTCGCAGGCAACGTTTCTCCCACTGAGCTAAACCGGTCGTCAAAATGCATTAGAGGCATCCGGTCGAAAAGTGCCCTGCCTGTTCCCGCCGCTAATTACCAGTTATACCCAGTATGGCTACACCGATACCCATACCATAATCACATTTATATTGTGTGACTACGGGTTAAATGCCCATATTAAGACAGCGGGATACTAACACGCGTCTTTGCCAGTGGCGTGCGGTCCATATAAGCACCGAGGTGTCCTGCCGTTTGACCAAAACTCGCAAATTTACACTTAGCAACCAACTAGGTCCTGGCAAAATTATATTTCGTACTTTTTTATTTTACAACTACACTTTCGACAAATTATTGAGTTGTCCAAATAAATTATTATGTTACAATAGTTTATTTTGAAATCTGTAAAAATACCATTAGTCTAAAAATGTTTGCTATAATGTATTACTTGACATATGTTTCTTTTGTTAAAACTGATAATTGATAAAATGGGTCAAATTTATACACATACACGTTATTTTGATTTTGGTCAGGTTTGTATTATGACCGTGTATAGCGGGGCGCAAAATGGGTCAAAAACCGAAAACTATAGGTTAGGTTAGGAGACTGTACACTGCACAGAAGGAGGCCGCGGAGCGGGAGCGTGAAGATAGCACAGAGGTGCAACCGCTCCGGCGCACACGAAGGGGGAGGGCACGTGCGCGGTTTGCTGCCGTAAACCGTGCACTCCCTAGTAGGGCCACACCCCTAGTAGTAGGGCCAGTGGGTTGGGGACCTACATTGCACGGCCCTACACGTCTGAGGGAAGGGTCAAGCGTTGCTGACTCCTCTTCTTTTGGCGCAGGTGCCCCGGCAACCCCCCCCCCCCCCCCCCCCCCCCCGCAGCCTGGAGGGGACGCGTAATGCATTTTAACTCGGTCAAAAAAAATGGTTACGAAACTGTAGGTTAGGTTTTTATGTAACCATGTATAACGTAGCGAGCGGAGCGTCAACATGCTCGTAGTACTTGCCTACCTGCCTGCTTGCATACATGCTTGCTTTCATGCTTTCTTTCCTTGTAACTAACTTGTAAATTACCTCATTGAAATAAAACCTGTAACCATCGAAAGCTGAAAAGCTTCCGAAACGTCGGGAACTCGGGAAATGATATAATATACGCGATATAATTGTTAAATTATTTTATTTAAATGAGTAATAATCGCGGAAACAGAAGAAAATATTGTAAATTACGTGTAAATAATCTGCCCTAAATGAAAGTTGCAACCATGCAGAATTACTTCTTCAAAGTTTGATCGTAAACTAGAGATGGCTGCTTTTGCAAAATCTAATATTTAAATGATCAGCAATAAATGCATTTATCCTGAAATATATATCCTAAAAGAGAGAGAGAGAGAGAGAGAGAAAGAGATTAATAGGTATGCGAAACATATTAGTTGGTGAAATGAAAAATGAACAATTCACATTTTATTATTTAACACATTTTAAATATGTACCTACCAATTGAGTTTTTGCATAATGATAAATTTGCGGAATAACATGCAAATCTTATTCCGATGTGTCGATAAAATGTAAACGTAAATTAAACTTAAATCAAATCAAAATATTCTTTATTCAAGTAGGCCTAGTTACAAGCACTTTCGAAATGTCAGTTACATGAGAGTGAATGTAAAGGTACAAATTAGGTACTAAATCTTTACAAAAAATGTAGGTACTAGTTATAAAGCTTATAACTAGGTGAAACCAGCGTGGTCCAGCCATCCTGACGTCAGAATGGCTGGCCACTTTATTTTTAATACTTCTCCCTCATTAGCGACGTCAATATTATTTTATATCAGGTACAAAATATGTAAAAAAACATAGGATAGCTAAACTTACAAAATCTCTCTTGGTCAAGACCATCTGACGCTCACATAATTAAATCACGTCAATCATCACGCTTTTCCATCTAAGAAGAAAGTAAAAACATTATACTTGTAAAACATTGTTTAGACGGTTGACTTGACATGATTTTATCATTTTTATAAGCTTTTATTTTTGAACTTTCACCTGTCCCGTTTTCTTTCACTTCCCGGTTTCCGATTGAGCTACAATTTTGCATACTTATATAAGTTCAACACGACAATGCAATGCAATAGTATGATACCATCGAGCTGATCTGACGATGGAGCAGGAAGATGGTCATAGGAACTCCGTAATAAATAATGCAATCCTACCGATTTTGGGCTTTTTAGATTCGTCCCGGTGAGTAGTTTAGGTTTCATGGATGTTCAAGGAAAAGTAGTCAGCGATAAAAGCTTGTTACAAAAATGAAATTTTTGACAGAAACTTATTTACGTATAATGTGACAACTTGGCAAGGAGTACCTAAGCTAACATTATCTTATATTAGGTAAATTCAGATCTCTTTGTTAAACACAACTATCAAATCAATAATGTATGTTTAAGTATTCAAATGTGGAGAGTATGCCGATAAAAGTAATTTTTATTTCGGTTATGGATATTCAACCGGTTACCTTCTTGTACCGACGTAGGGCATCTTTTCTGTAAATGCTCAGATATTCATGATCGCCCTGACTGCGTAGATACCTTTGGCGTTTGGTGAGTCAGATATTTGTAGCTCGTTGTGTGCTCAGAATTTATTGGAAATCAAGCTGCTCATATATTTACGACACATTGAATGTCTAGATGTTATTTATTGGTCATATCTAGTTAGTTCTAGGACTTTATTGAAATTGAACACTGCTCAGAAATATTTGAGTACCTGGATCATACTGGTTCTAGAATTTAGCCGTCTTTCCTGTGGACAACGCAATAGTTAAGGGCTTGGGTACATATAACTGATATTTTTATCACTTAGATCTAGAGTATTAATCAATTTCTACATCGCCTAATAGGGCACTAAGAAAAATTAGTATTTAAAGCCCTTAACTTTCGGGTGTCCACAGGAAAGACGCATAACGCTAACTCATACTAAAAATAATTATGACCCACCTCGCCCGCTACTATATATATGATGGTGACTGTACTCGATTCGCAATACAGTGAGAAGATCTAAAGTAACATACAAATTTCCAATGATAACCTGGCTTACTCTAAATTGATTATTATGAAAATATACTGAACTACAATATATTTTTCGACTAACTAGCTTGCGATACGAAGTATATACAAATAAATATTAATATATGAATTATTTGATCTAGGCACGATCTCTCGTATGGAGTATTTACTTAGGTGATGAGTATGTACTAGAAAGATAGAGTGGAAATTGGGTCGCCATTATCCCGTGACAGTTATCTCGATTTGCAAATTATACTATTAATTACTCTGCGAAATTCCGGAGGTATTTGATGGGGGTGCGTTGTTTGACTTTCATAATCATAAATGGCCCGACATTTACGGCCCGTTACGTCATACGTGAGTCTGCATTATCTAATCGAATACGTAAGCCCATTAGAAGATTTGGGTAAGAAAGAGACATTATGCTAAAACCGTAAAAACATGTGGGGAAATTCTGACCTACTTAACAAATGCAAGTGAATGGAAAATAAATAAATACTCGTATTTTGGTGGATCAACTTTTTTTCTTTTTGTTCTGTCCCGTAACTTAGGAGACAATAGATTCTCACTACAACTCTGTCGAGAGTTACATACTTCCTTAAAAAAATGCTAATAATGTGGGCTACTGACGAGATGGAACCTTGAAAACGGAACCAATATAAGCTCGAAAATTCGAAAACATTTTTATGCCTTTAACATCGTAGTTTTTTAAGAGTAACTCTGGAGTCACCACGGCAAAGAGGTACAAAATAAAGTTGATTTACCTATTTGGATACTACGTAAATTATGGTTTTCATTGTTTGTCGCCGAGTTATAAGTATAGATATGTATATACAGTTGCATATACCGTAATACAAATCTGTTGTGATTATAGGGATGATTTCTACTTTTTTTGCTCTGTGGGATGCATATAGAAGATAAAGTAATTTGCAATTGGAATTGTTCATTTTTTACTTCGTACTGATTCGAAAATTATTCTTAGACAATTTAGTTTTAAAGGTTTTTACCTCAAAAACTCAAAAAAAAACATGGATAGCTTTTACTGTTTTACAATTTTTTGCGGTATTTCGACGAATGGCGCCATGTTTGTGTCTAAATAAAAAAACAAGTAAGTTTTTAGTTTGATTATGGTTTAACACTAGATGTACACGCCCGCCGAGACTGTGATAAGATGACCGATATGGCGTCTTTGTCTTACATACGTCGTGTGAACAGCACGCGATGCCGCCTCACCGAGCGTGTAATACTGGATTTGGGGGGAGCCGAACCACATATAACGAGAATGTCAAATAACATGACACCGGTCATACAATATCGGATATATTTTTTTACATGTACTTCGGCATTTGCCACAAATAAATATTTGCTACTGGGCACAGAAAAAAAATATGATCTAAGCCACGAAATTTAAATATATGAACAAATATATATATATATATATAAATATAAGTGAGAAGAAACTAACGATCCCAAGTGCGGTCGCTAAAACTGCGTTTAGTTACTAGGTTGTAATAGAAATGCTTTAAATTTTAAAATGAGCCCATCCCTGTGGAACCTGCGTTGATTTCACCTGTGAAACCCAGATATTGGTTGGCTGCTGTCCGGCAGGTACTCGGTGAGGAGCGCGAAGAAGCCGCCGTACTCTGGCATGGGCAGCGGCCGTGGCTGGGGCACGTCTATCCGCGGCTCCTGCGGGGTCGTGGGCGCGCTGCCCGCGAGCGGCGTGCCGCCCATGCCCAGATCCGGGCAGAGCCCCGTCTATAAGCAACCAGCTCGATTATATACCTCGCTCGAAACTTGCAACGCACACGCTTAGCGTTCATACAACTTTGTCCCGAAGCCCAGTAGCGAGGGTATTTTTTAGTCGTGGAGTTGGCCGCCTGTAATATCGAGGTAGATTCTAGGGTTTAGACTTTAGATAACTTTGGAGTTTGGCGCAGATTACATGACATTTAGCAATGTCTAGTTAAACCCCGCAATGCAAAAAAGGGAAGCCGAGCAGGCACACTGGTACAGTCGGTGCCCTCACATAAGTATCCAGGCATATTCGTGCCTATGAACGCGCACTGGAAACTCACTACTAGCATGAGTTCGAGTCCCGGCTGTCTATCCCTATTTTTGATTTTTTATTATTATTTTAAAACTAATTTGCATGATTTACTTCAATATAGGTATGTAACATCGAGAATATATATAAAAAAACAGGGTTTAAAAAGCATTTCATTTCTTAATAAATTGCGGGCGTATCAATTTGCATAAAATTAAAGTCCATTAACTGACAATTGAAAACGTTCACAATATTTACAAATACCAATAATTATAAAACGATGTTACTACTATTCTGAAGCCATTTTTTTTTTCAAAATTCAAAACTTTATTCGGCTAGTAAGCCTCGAGGGCACTTTTACCTACATTTAAGATTGAATGTTCATATTTGATTGCCTTATTTTTATCAATTCAGCCCCTGCTTGATATTCGATAGCATACTGGGCGAGCGCGTGTTTCACGAAAAAAAATTATCGATCTCTTCAAATCATCATAGTCTATAGGTGGCAGCACTACACGAATGTTATTTTGTCATCATCTTGTTTCAGTTACAAATATTGTATTTCATAAGAATGCATATTTCGCTTAGAATAAATCCCAGCAAGCTGACTAAGAAGTCAAAAAACATCCTCCCACGAAGTATGGGTTTGAACCATCGTCCTTCTGATTCAATGTCAAGCGCGGTTACCACTAGACCACAGGACCGATCGCTAACCGTGACAAAATTGCAGACCGGTTGTTTCAAATTAAGACTGCTAGGGCGCATCGCATGCATATTTTTTTTGCAACCGTATGAATATCATTACTTAGGAGTCGTCTGGAGGATAACTACCCACAATTTAAGCTATTTGCGAGTAGACATTAGTGGGCAATGTCGATTATTATCTATACTTCGTCTATTGCTCTCGTAACAACTCACGGGCGACATTACCTATTTATTACATATATTTTGAATTACGCTTCAATTAACAGCGTTTTGGAAAGCGAAAATAGTGGTGTTGTTTGAAAACAACAAGTCAATAAGCGAAATTGTTCGTCAATTGCATTTAATGGTAAGTTGAATATATCCATTCCATTTTGGAAACTTACCAATAGCTCATATTTATTAAAAAATTTAACGGTCAAATTTGCCTTCGTTTATTCATTTATCTAGGATATCAAAGAAAACTATTAAAACTAGTTTATGTATAACATGATATTACATGCTACTTTATATTACTTTGTTATAATTTATAATTACAATTCACTTTACGAATACGTTATCGTATACGTAATTAGCATTATGAAAATGATGTTTTTCTATACTATAAATGCATTGCATCATTTTATTTTGCTTATGGTCTATTAAAGTTATTATAAGGATTGATTAAAAAAAATAACTTTTCTTTACAGAGAAAAACCGTTAAATTGTGGTTAAAATGTGGAAGTAAGCGGCCAGAGTTTGCTCCTATGATGTTTACTCCTCAGTCTGCATGTCACCGGGATATAATTGCAAGGCACACTGAAGATCCTTTCCTTTCCACCAAAACGACAGTAAATCAGTGCGCAAACACTAACATGTTGCTTGATTTAAGACACATGACAAATGATTATAAAAATCGGTGGTCGCATGAATAGTGAAATATACTTGGAAAATTTGCATGATGTCAAGTGTCCAACTGTGCGAGTTGCCTATCCTGAGGGCCAAATATACCTGATCTAAGAAACCTATTCGGTGCACAGAGGTCAAATTGTAACAGATTGGCTCGGGTCCCAAAGTGATATCACAACAATTATCTGGCCGCCAAAAAGCCCAAACTTAAATCTGATAGAAAATTTGTGGGGCCAAATGGTCCTTAACTGTGACCCGTCCAACGTGAGGATAAGCCAAAACCTCAGGGATGGTAAACGGCATTAGTGAGAGACTTCAGAAAGTTATCGACAATGACGACAGAGCCTTGAAGTTTTAAGTAATGTAGTAAAAAAAGGACTGTTGTCATGCTATTCTGCCAACATTAAACATACAAGTTGTTTTTTTATTGTTAATAAAGTAGGTGCCCGACTGATGTTATTGTATTTTAAGATAGAAGCGTGTAACGCATGTTTCTATCTACATACATGTTGATTCAGTGGGTACCTCCTCATTGTAGTTAAAATAAATACTTTAATCAATAGCTACTATACCTAGTTATATTAGTGTTTGACTACACTAGACTATGAAAAAGTGATGAAATTCTAGTAAAATATAACATAAACATAATTAAATAGTTGTTTCATCTGTTAATCGAATTAAAATCGTTTAATGTTGGTGGAATGCAACATAAGTATGTAAACGAAATAAAATGCAACATAAGTATGTAAACGAAATAAGATTCATTCTAGATGACGTGACCACAGCGCAGTCACTTATAATATAAGGAATTTGTCCGTCATATTGTCATGAATGACGCTTTATATACATCACGCAATTTACTTGGCTTATTTTAAAAATTAACTGCGGCATTTTGTCAGTAGTCATCCCCATTGAACGAACTTAAATGGCATTAGCAGAAACCCATAGCATTGTAGATGGCGCTATTTATGATTACATTTTGTATGGCGTTGTAACCCATATTTAATAGCGACCTCGGAAAAGGTTCACATTGGTATTATATTATTATTATTTATTTACTAATTCAACAATTTATGAATTACCAGTCGAACAAAAAATTTTGCAATTTTTTTACATATGGGCATAGACGTAATTATGTTTTTTATTATTATTCCTTTTTCCTTTTTTGACGCCTAGACACCCTATCTCTGAAAGTATAGGTTAAGCAATGTATAACCTATTAAACCCGCAGACAATATACATCTCCCTGTAAAGTGTGCCCATGTATTTATCTGTTGTATAATTACTGGCATTAACTATAATTATTGTTAAATCAGACATGTAACGTACTAATGAGGCCTACTTGCAGAACAAAATTTAGAATTTGATGTAAAAAAAAAAATTTTTCTCCTTTACATCATATTTGAATACTTATATAAGAATAATAGAAACTACATAACTAATTAAACAATAAAAAATAGAAAAAGTAAGTTGAGCCAGGTTTCGAACCGTTGCAGATGTGTACCGATTGTGCGTTCAAAACCACGAATATGCCTGGATACTTAAGTCAGGGCACCGACTGTACTATAAGTAGATGTGAAAGTCGAACATTGAAATTATTATTATTTCAATTAAGATATAAGTATTTAAACTTAGTCGCAACATAAAATTTACAATAATTGGTTCTATTTTGTAAATATCACTGAAGTACCCGTTCAGTTACCAATAACAACCTGCAAAGGTATCAACAATGTGATCGACACTTTTATTATAGCAGTATTAGTCGCAATGTAAACTGTAAAAGTAGCTTAGTGGATAGTTACCGGTGTAGCGTCGCCGTCAGAAGGCGGCGGCTCGTCCTCGGCGGGCGGCGTGGCGCAGGGCGGCGCCGACGACCGCTTCTCGGGCGCGCGGGCCCCCTCGCCCGCTTTGCCGCCGCTAGATCAATCGTCAATTTTGTTAAGCAATAATTACTAGAGAGTTCGCCAACATATTTCGCCAAGAAAATTTCCTCCTATGTGTTTATCGTAATCGGGTAAAAAAGCATGCAATAACCTATAATTGCATGCTCTGATCCAATCGGCCATAATTAGATATATTTTTTATTTTTTTGTGACTAGAAAGATGCACTCTAAATAGTCTATTAACAATAAATAGTCTATTTCCCTAAAAACATTTAATTTTAAACAAGAATGTTCGACATCATATGACCCATCATCAAACATGATCATGATAGGTAGTACTGGATCATACCCATACCGAGACTATATTGAACGCCCCTGGTAAATTATTATCTACATTTCTAGCGGCTACATAGCCTTTTAGTTGAGATCATATATTTTCCAAATAATACGTTATGGTGGTAATCGCAACGCAGTGTGCCAGTGTTCGGCAAGTCATTTGTTCACGGAAACCTTTTTGTGTTGACATATAATATCGCAAATATGGGGTACAATTTTGTATCAACTGAAATTTCATCACTGTCTAACCAGTAGATCATTTCCTGTTTAGTGGTTTTTGAATTGGGGGTCTTTTCGCATATTTATTGTGATTTAATACGTTGTCAATAACTAGAACAGAGCCATGGGGTATATTTGGGATTAATCTATTGACTAGCCATTTCCCGTAGTTATCATTTTTCATTTCATTGTGATAATCACTTATAGTATCCGTGGAATTATAGTTTTCATTAAAAGTGATCAAGTGATTTCTGGCTCTTTTTTGTTTCTTGAGGCTACCCATAATGGCGGATCCCTCTCAAAATGAACGCCCAATCAGTCCTGTTCTCAACCCTACCACGACATCAAAAGTGGGATACCCTCGAACACAACAAAGAACTGAAGATTTGCTGCCAACACGGGTTGATGAAGATTTGTTGCGGAAAATATTCAAGCTACAAAACAACAACGTGTTGAGCCTGAATGAAGCCATAAAACAGCCGGCAAGTATAAATAACATCAAACTACCCGAATTCAACCCGGACAAGAATGACGCCGATGCGCGGGCATCGTGCAACACAGTCGAACTTTGTTTTGGCGAAAAAACACTTCAAGGCTAATAATAGGTATCAGCGCTGCATTGAAAGGGAGTGCCTCACAATGGCTATCTCAAGTATCCTAACCCGAAATGCTGTGGTCGCAGTTTCGATAGTTATTCATAGCCAGGTACATGTACAATAGTGACGAAACTCCGTAGCTGCCCTCATTAACCTGCAAAATAGCAAACCAAAGAAACATAAGTGCCTATCAGTTTATGCTGCAAGATTATTGGCGTCGCTAACCTTAAAATGACGAAACATAAACGTAGAAGAGATCGCTGCGTTCTGGCGCATATAACGCAATTTGATAAGGGACTACAACGTATCGCTTTTACGACCAAAATCGTCTCAAGAGACATACTGCAATGAGAATTCAAAGCAACTACCTTCATGAAGAGGAAAATAGAATCGGCAACTGAGGAAATCCCCCTGATTCAAAACGAAGCAAGCTGGGACCTTCAACCAAGTGCTACGACTGCGGCAAGTTAGGACCTTGGACGCACGAGTGCCATTCCAAAACAAAGGGGCAAAAATCATCGCAACGGCCTCACTTTCTACTGCAACGAGTGGTCGACAATCCCAAGTAATCTGCTTTCGCTGTGGGGACGCTGGATACTTCGCATCGAAATGTACTCGGAAGTCTGGTGCCTATAGTGGTGGTAATCTGGTAATGGAGGCAACGCGCAGCAGGCGGGCTCATCGGGATCGTCGGCCACACCTGGACGCGATCGTCAGGTCAACGTATGCAGATGGTCAACTTTTTGAATAACGGTACATCCTACTTATTTTGTTTTGATTCTAGTGCTAAATGTTCCTTTATAAAAGAAAGTATTGCGAATAAATTTTCGGGAAGACGCGTAAACAATACTGTTAAATTTATAACAATCGTTCTTGGCAAGATGCTCTTGGTGAGGTACAATAGGCAATCAACTCTACTATTAATCTGTTAACAAAAGCTAGCCCACTAGAGTTAATGATTTGTAAGGTGGCTAGGCCGTTAGGGCTAATGACAGTAACTGATGATGAAGTTAATGAGGTTGATCTTGATGCGACAATGCAACGTGCAGGACAGAATATTCAACATTCTGCTATATATGATAAGGCTAGATTCGACAAGAGCAAAGCTGCTGTTAAACTGTTTGACGACTTTCCTCGTTTTCTAAAAGAACATCAACCGAATCAAATTGGACCCTAAATTTAAGGGCCGTTTAAGAACATAGTGGTTTTGGAAAACGATAGGTTTTGGCTGAAATCCTTGAATTCTAAAAGAACATACAAGTACTCACTTAGACGATGTAACTGATTTAAGTGTATCTAGTGAGAGTCGCAACAACGTTTAAACACTGCTCGGCGTCGTAGCGCTTTAGAACAGTTCCACTAGCGTTAATGCGCTTTATACTGAAACTGGCGTTGTAGTGCTTTAGAATTATCTATTGTATTGACGTTGATGCGCTCGATACTGGAGCAGGCGTTTTAGCGCCTCCGATTAAGTTTCTGTAGTCCCTTACTGATAAGATGAGCCGTTGGTGCGGTTGCATGTTCATTATCGTTGCGTTGTTGCGTTAACGGGATAAGTCGTTGGTGCGAACAACATGCTTTTCAGGTTACCCTTATTTTCGTTGTTGCGAAAATGACATGAGCCGTTGGCGCGGTGCCATGTGGTGTTGATTAGACTGATGAAGGATAATCTAGGTGTAATTTGTTGTTGAGAGTGCTATAATGTGTATGTTTCTCTTGTGTACCAATAGACTAAAAATCAAGTCTAATTGATTTGAGTTGAGTTACAATACACATTGCCTCAACCTCTTGAGTGTGCAGGGTCAGAATAGCCGCGCAAAAATACTACGTTATTCTTGTCTTTACAGGCAAAACACACGAGGACGTGTGAGTTATCAGAGACGGCCGTGTCGGAAAATCGGACCCGGCACCCCTACCCCGAACGCAAGCTTGACGTCACATCCAGTCAGGCTTGGGCGCGGCCGTCGGTGCGCACGGGCATTGCTGCTTGAGAGCTCGTCGGGAGCGGATGTGTCTGCTCGGTCCTACGCCGTGTGATTATTCTGTGTCAATCATTGTACCTCATTCAAGTCAATTTCATTAAAAGTGATCAAGTGATTTCTGGCTCTTTTATTGTTGCTTGAGGCTACTCATAATGACGGATCCCGATAATAATGATCGCCCATTCTATCCTGTTCTCAACCCTACCACGATATATTTTTAAGGTATGAATTTTAGTGTGATGAATATATGTCAGTGAAAACTAGTGTAGATACAAACTACTTAACGTGCCAATAAATTTTCGTTCGATGATTCGGAGGTCGTTACTGATGACTGATGAGTATAGGTCTTTTATTTTGATTTGTTTTTGGTGTGTTTTTACTGTTTTTAAGCAATTTAAGTGTAAAACAGAGTTTATTTATAACGCGCGGTTTATATATACTCCATTTCAGCATGGGCAAAAATGCTTTCGAATGTCCCTCTGTTTGGATGTTGTCTACAGGTCGCCTTTCTCAACCGATTCTTGACAAATTTTGAGAGCAAGTGCGATAGTTAGTATTATACATGTGCGCCGATCTAAAATCGAGCGGCGGCGGCCTCTGTCAAAAAATTCGGCGGCGGCGGCGTATTTTCGGCGTGAAATCGGCGTCAAGGTTTGATAAATGAAAAAGCATATTGATTAGTATTTTGTTTGAATTTGTAATAAACTTAATGATTATTTATTGGGAACTAAACTATTATTTACAAATTTCCCCTAAATCGCCGAAAAAAAAGAAGTATAACTGTCGCTGAGAGATACGTATTTGCGCCATTTTGCTAATTCAGCAGCGGCAGCCTCACCACCAGCATTGAGGAATGACGTCGTGCCCAGGCGGGACGGCGCTAGGGTATCCACATCCCAGATTAGAGGCCCTCCCTGTTGCCAAGGCACGAGGGTCTTTTTTCCATCGGGCCTCTTGCCATTGTCGCGCGCCAGGTCGTTTGGCTCTAATGTCGCTGTCAAGCTCACGCTAACCATGTCCCGGCGGATAATGTAGTTGAGACAGGCATGGCACAATAGTCGACCGGCACTCTTGGAGCAAGCAAGGCTGTGGCGTCCCATCCGATCGAACTATGCGCCACGGTGCAGCGATGCGGTTCCACAATGTTGACCCCGAGACGAAGACCTACGGCACATCTGAAACTGTTTGGGTCCAGGAGGTTCCCGTAGTTGGCTGAGCGATAGGCGTGCAGCCAGTATCCTGATTCCCTTTCTGAAATTGCCAAGATACGGGCCCTCCTAAAACAACATTTTTTTTTACAAATCAAACTGAACTTGAAAATAAGAACATAGTTAAAATCGAAATATAGATATGGTAAAATGGAAATGTTTCACAGATTATGTATTTCTGTTGCCGCTATAATAAAAAAAAACATTAAAAACAGAATAAAATAAATATATAAGTGTTTTTGGAACCTTACGCGGAACAAATCCCGACTGAGTTAGTGGATATGATTCAGGTAGCAACCAAGCAAAGTGAGATGAGGGTAAGAATTGATATTGGGCTGACGGATGAGTTTCCGGTAATTACAGGACTAAAGCAAGGCCCTGTCGCCCATACTATTTAATTTGGTTTTAGACTTTGCCCTTAGACATGTGCTTGCACTGGATGTCGGGGTGCAACTAAATGGACAGCTTAAGGTGATAGGATACGCTGATGACCTAGCGTTGTTCGGGGAGACCAGAGAAGAAGTCGTCAGATCTGTAATGTTCTTGACGCCGAATACCAAAAAGTGGGCCTTAGTATTAGGTGCGAAAAGTCAGAATATCTCCACACGAAACGCTACAAATACGTTCGCATTAAAACGCAAGTCCTTCATGTTGGAAATAACGTCTACAAGGGGGTAGCCAAATTTAAATATTTAGGCTGCACTAACACCGCCACCAATACACGAGAAGAGGATACAAATATTCGCATCCATAACACCCTGCGATGAAGCGCCGCTCTTCATCAAGTGTTAGTGTCCAAGCTGCTCAGTAGAAACCAAAAAAATCCGTATCTATAAAACGGTCATAAGGCCCATACTGATGTATGCATGTGAGACTTGGACACTAACACTTAAAGAAGAATACTAGCTATTGGTGGCTGAGAGATCTTGGGGCCGGTGAGGAGGGAGGACGGCAGCTTACGAATCCGTAAAAATATTGAAATTGAGGAGCTAGTAGCCACTCCCAATATCATTGGGGAAACAAAGGCCCACCATCTCCGTTGGCTTGGCCACGTGGAAAGAATGTAAGAAGATCGCAGCGCTCAAAGGGCATATTTGGGACGAACTATTGGCCGAAGGCCTGTCGGCCGCCCCAGATATCGCTGGATCGAAGTTGTAGAAACAGATCTGCGTGAAGTCCAAGGTGGTAACTGGCGGGAAACGGTGCCAGATCGGGACAAGCGGCGCAAAGTCGTGTCGGAGGCTAAGACTCGCTTTGGGTCGTTGAGCCATTAAGTAATAAGTAGTATTAAGGTGCGGTCCCCATACAACAAACGCGATTTTAACACGCTTTTATTAGGTCGACCTGTATGTAACTAACTATGTAATGGAATCTAAGGTAACTAATTTAACAATCTTCCAAGGATCGTAGCGTCATAAAAATTGGCAGCTGTATGTAGTTCTAATGACAATACAATAATATGGTACTGTCGAACTAATCTGATGATGATGGAGCCGGAAGATATGAACTGGAACTTCATGATGGAACATCGTATCGTATATATAGCTGTGTTTGAATTTGTTACATAAGTCTTGTAAAGCGTGTTTTTGTAGTGTTTTTAAACTATTAATTTTTTAGGGTATACCAGGCTATATCTCATGAATAGTGATAGCTAGACAGTTGAAATTTTCACAGATGATGTGTTTCTGTTGACTTTATAACAGCTAATACTAAAAATAAAATCCATATTTAAGTGGGGCTACCATACAACAAACATCATTTTTAGGGTCTATTTTGTACGAAACCTTCGGTGCGCGAGTCCGACTTGCACTTGGTCGGTTTGTCTTTGAAATAAAACAATTTAACGGATTATATCGCGTATATTATCTCATTTTAGTTCCCGACGTTTCGGAAGCTTTCCAGCTTTCCATGGTCACGGGAGGACTGAGAAAAGATGTATTTTCCTCTGTCAAAGTTACAATTTGTGCAACCTACTCATTTTTTTGAAAAAACACAAATAAAGGTGTACCATACTGGGATTCTGCTTGAAACGTGGTATCTGGAGCTCGTTGGCTCGTTGGCAGATACCACGTTCCAAGCAGAATCCCAAGTATGAAGAAACCAACAGTCGAGCGTAAACCTGCCGTATTACCATATGTGAAAGAGGTCACAGACAAGATCGGAAACATCTTGAAGCGTGCTTCTATAAAAACATATTTCAAGCCGTTGAAGAAGGTGTCTCAATACCTTAGACCCGTGAAGAGTAGCACCCCTTTGCAGAGTGCAGGCATTTATAAGCTAGACTGCGAGTGTGGTCTTTCATACATTGGTCAAACCAAACGCAGTGTATCAACCCGGGTGAAGGAGCACATAGCAGATGTCAAGCACCGTCAGTGTAATAGGTCTACAGTCTGTGAACATGTCATTGACAAACCAAACCACTCAATTAAGTTTGATTAACCTTCTATCCTTGCCAAAGAAAAAAGATATTTTCCCAGGATGCTACGCGAGGCTATTGAGATTAAAAAGCATCCTAATTTCAATAGACAAGATGGATTGTCACTACCACCAGCCTGGGATCCTGTAATACATCTCATCAAGGAACAAGCGAGACACAGGACTGCAAAACCTTAATTTCCGAACGGTGTAAAATATCTTATCTGTTTAAAAGTAGTTTAATAGTCTCTGTTTTTTAAATATTATAATTAGTAATGAGGTAGCCTGGGAGCTTTTCTTTGCAGCGTTTCTTTTCTCCTCAGTACGCCTCATTTGTGAAATGCTGCTTGGTAAATTATTAGAATAAAATAATTAAGCCCTTCTGGCACATGTCTTTACAGCTTAGGCCCATCTGGCATGTATGTACACTTTATTTGTGTTTTTTCAAAAAAATGGGTAGTTTGCACAAATTGTAACTTTGACAGAGGAAAATACATCTTTTCTCAGTCCTCCCGTGACCATGGAAAGCTGGAAAGCTTCCGAAACGTCGGGAACTAAAATGAGATAATATACGCAATATAATCCGTTAAAGTGTCTTATTTCAATTAGTAATAATCGCGGTTTGTCTTTGTTAACGAGATTATTATCCATATAGCAAATTGGTGATATATGTATAATGTACAGGTTACATTATTTGCATGCGCATAAATACAAAGTACTGGATGAAAGCCACGCCGATTTCACGCCGCGGCGGCGGCGGCGTGACAAAAACGGCGGAGGCGGCGGCGCGCCGGCACGGCGCACATGTCTAGTTAGTATACGGTTTTAGTTGGCGGGTTTGGAATTTTTAAGTATTTCTTAATTTTCGTTTTGGTTCGTAGGTCGCGAGGACTGCTCACAGAAACACTAGTACTAGTAGCAGTGTACTCGTAGATGTACCCAAGCCATTATGAAACTGAAATATATTTTGACACGCCCTGTCATAATGGCTCGTTTTGGTCCGTAAACTGTATGAGTAAAGGTCATGTGGAACACAACTTCAAATGTTACGATTCTTCTAACTATCTTTAAACTGGCTTGTTTTTATTTTGATTCATGGATGAAACGTTATAAACTTGCAACACAAATAATTAACATGGGGTCATAATTCATACGACATGCACAGAATCTTCCGCTGTCCACACCTTTACGAGTCGTTCTATGGATGTAAAAGTGGAAGGGCCCGGACGAGCAGTTGTTTTCGGCGTGTTTATTAACTTGACAAGCGCCGGAGGGCAATCACTTACGCGGTGGACACACCCGTTCATATGATTTATCGCTGTCCCCGATGTGACTTATCCCTGATCTACAGGTCGATTATCACCATAATATACTTAATAAAATACAAAATGCACTCAAACCTGACGTATCATAAAAAGGTTGCGTGTTTATACTAGGGTACAAGAAGTAAGTTAAAGACGAGTCATATCGTATCACAACATAATTTCGGCCACGGCGACTGCTTTCAACTCCCTATTCATTTTTTTGTATCTATACGGGATGGCATGAAACAACAGACGCTTAGTGTTATATTTTCGTAAAATAAACTATGTTAATATTTGTAACCTTTTTTGAGTTAGGTATAACTTTCATCAACTTGAGTTAAAACAACGGTATGTACCGAGAAGGGTATTTGACAACTTTTTTCTGTTATGTTATAGAACGAAGTCTCTATAATATAAATATTGGTAAAAAGACTACTTATTTCAATCTGATGAAAACTCCCCGAAATATAACAATCTTAGAAGCAAAATCTTTGGACTTTCGCAAAAAAACGCTTCATACTAAAGCCTAATACATTGTGACGTCACACTGTAATACCTTGTATGTGGAAATTAAGAACTTTGTTCAGCAGCTATGAAATGAAAGTTTATCAAAACGGTATTATTACTTTTTAATATTTTCATACTTTAAAAACGGACTTTCAAACCCAACTTTAAAACTCATAATACGAGCTATACGTAAGGTATCGAACTCAAAAAAATACATTTTAACTTTTTTATTTGTTTTTTTTTTGTGGCCATATTATCCTTATTTGATATTAAATGTTTACGAAAGCATTTCTTTAGTTTTTAAATGCTAAAATGTCATCGCGAAAGATTTAATATTTCAAAATAACCCACTTTAATGTACTGACGACTCATTTTTACTGCATGATAAAAATGGACAGTATTTTATTTGACGACTTATTGGTTATGATGACAAGATGACGACAACATTGACTCTTTATGTAATATGCTGTACAATTAGACGCTTGGTAATTTGAATTTACTTCTCTTATATGCGGAGTACAATTATAACACTACCGAAGCTTGACGCCAATACCGGAACAATTCGCCTCCACCTCATCCAACGGGGCATAGGACAATCTTACTTATTACGAGCTATTGGCCGTGCCGCGAACAACGGTCAGGACGACCGACGCGAAGGTCACGTTGTCCAACGTGCACTACAATTTGAGGAGAGAGTTAGTTAATCTGACCGTACCCCTGAAGCAAGTTCAAGTCCTTCCAACATACTTAGAACGTGCCGGTTGTTACCCTTACAAGATACAGTAGGGTCCTTGCTGCCTAGTCTGTCCTGTCCGTGAAGCATCCGGTGATTGTTGCAGAAGGTGTATAAAGATATGACTTGATCATTAGACGCATTATTTGGAGCGATACAATTTTAGTCACGCGTTATGGTATGTGGAACAGGCAAACCGACCAAGACTGTACCTATATACCAAGGAAAACAAGACACGGCGGTATCTTCGAACATCGGATGTAAATATTGCAAATACCTAGTAGTTTATAGAGAGGCGAGTGACATGTGTCTTTGCAAAATGTAAATATTTAGTATCTTTGAAGCATTAGGGTTGTTCCACGAATTTGTTTATTGATTAGAACTTTTAAGGCATAGAAATTTATAGGTAGTTTAAAATACTTTAAGAAACAGATATAGTACATATAGTATTACATTTTACAGCATTTTGTGGCAATGGTACGAGTATAAAACAAAACACCATCCCAAAGTAATACATTAAAATAAGTTTTCTAATCTTATAAAAAAATCAGCCTGTGCACTACAAAGAAAAGTCAATATTCAATCATTTACGTTTTCGCGTCAAGTTACCTGCCATGATAGTTACGTCGATGTCGTAATATTGTTTCACATTTAGTGCTCTAAAAGTGTCTTATTATAAGTAGCTTGGGGGAAGTGTCACGAGTGATACGTATTGTTACTAGCTATATGGGTGGGTGGGTGTAAATACCGATTTTTTAATATGGGCTAGCGTTATGCCTCCCACCCCAAAGTAAAAGGCTTCAATTTTTTTTTCTTTCAAGACCCTTACAGATTTCCGGCAATACGCGAGTGGAAGCAGTGGGCAATAACCCTTTGCCAGGAAGTATTTTTTTTTTAATTTTAATATAAACATGGCACATGTGTTCATGAATAGGCTAAACAGCTGAATAATATTTTTTTATTTTTTTTCTGGTGGCTGACTGGTTATCGGACCAAAAATATTCGCGTTCACGCCTATTACACACGAACTGACGTTAAGAACACAAATCTGTATAGTTAATATGTTGAAGAATAAATTTAAAATATTGTCTATACGTAAGTCACCAGAGACCATAGACAATATTTAAAATCCTCTTCATTTATTTCATTTATTATACAAATTAAGATTCTTATTATCAGGTTGTGTATAACGCTCCTAATAGGGTTTACTCAAACACTACACAACACACGCGAAATACGATCGACTTCCCTGAAAAAAAAAAACATTATGGTGGTGTTGGAGGGAAAATTTAAAAAACTTCTGCCATTAGTTAGTTTTTGAGTGGTGTATTTTTTTATTTCATTGCATATATTTGAGAAAAGGACTATACATGCCTCTGGCCGTGAAAAGTGCTTGCCGGCTTCGTATCACTATCGTCTATACCTACTCACCCGGCAAGCCCTTCTTTCCCGGCGTCTGCAGTAATGTAATATTAACGTGGGAAGTCAGGGTTAGTCGTGGGTAACAAAATCAAAGTGTTTCTTTTCACCATTAGTTAATCTTACTTGTCACAATGAGCCAAATTAGATGCAAAATATTTTTTACTTTTTAAACGTATTCCTCCTCGAATTGCGTTTAAGCCTGTAGAATGAAGTAGTTTTGTTTTATTAAAATCAGTGGCTAAAATTAAAAAATATTTAAAAATACAAAATACGTTCCTTGTAACTTTGCAAATATTATCAGTTAGTTCGATAAAATTAGGAGGTAGTAAAAATTAAATGTTGTCTTTTTAAAGTCATCGTTTACTCTTTCATTAAGTACACACACCTGGCGACCAAATTAACCGACTTCGTATTACATGGATCTCACAACTTTTTACGGTAGAAGAACTGAGTTGCGAAACTTAGTTTTTTCCACAAGTATTGTTTTCGATGGGATTGTAAAGTCTACACGACCCATATGCTAATTAAATATGCTCATTCAGTTTGTGATATGTTAATTATTACTTGATTCTCTGGGAGCTTAGTTTTTCAACACCCATATCTCCACTTCTTTTCAAATAATATCAAAATTCTGCATTAACAAAAAAAATCTATACAATTATCGAACCTGCTCATAAAAATTTATGAGAATTGGTAGACAATTGCTGCCCGTAGAGGAAACATGCGTATACCCCGACATACGAGGGCAGTTTTTCAAGCTGAAAAGGAGACGTTCGTTAACGCTCGGTCAATAGGCAATATGCATGAATTTTAATTTTTGCTTTATTAAAAGCTCATTAATATAACAAACAGTAAACAAATATAAATTTCGAATAACATAAAAAATAACCAAGATATAAGCCATCAAACATATAATTCTATCTCTTTATTGCAAAACAGAATTTAATATGGAGTTTATATGGCCGGAGTGCACTGTGACGAAACAGTGCATATCGGACCTTTCTGTCTAATTAGTAGTTTAAAATGCCTATATTATGCGTATTTCTTGGCCGATTTTAATTTTAATTTCACATTTTGAAATAGTTTTTACGGTATTTTGATATGTAGTTAAGAAAAGCGATAAAAAAATTCATACATTGTACCCTATTATACTTCGGATTTTATCCAAAGGCTATACTTTATTACAAGGCAGCAATACCCAGTATTGTGCCATCTTCGTCACACGTTCAAAGTTAAAAATCCAAAGACTACAAATTTCTACCCCTCCACCTGGCAACCCCGTCGCTTGGTTTCATTACGTTTTTTTGTGTCATCGGGTTCACACGTAGGCAGAACAAAACTTATTAAATTAGTTGCAAAACGGGAGAGAAATAACCTTACTTATAGGTAACGTAGGTAGGGAGTGATAGTGATTAATACTACATGCATCGGAAGGTGAGAATATTTTGAACATGGTGCTGTTTTTTCGACATCGAATTCGTCCATATTTCGTGAGTCTGCTTCGGTAAGTGATAAGATTTTTTTTTTTTATTCACACACAAAATCGATTATGATTCGTGCAACTCATCACGAGCACTCTTCTGATTTACAATAAATAAGTAAATCGTTACATAATCGTTCGATTTTTAAACAAAGAACTTGTAAGAACTTTTTATACGTACCCTCCATCTGTGAATAAAGACTTCTATTTAATCGGTTGAGTTAAGTTTGTACTTGATGTCGATGACGTCGCAATCAAATGAGGCGTCATCTCAAAGTAACCGGGTTTATTGTTTTACCAAATTACATAATTACTTACTTCAAAGAGTATGACATCAATTACTTATACGACGGCTAAGTTTAAAAGAAAATTACAGCAACAATATTAATTTAGTAGTATGTTTTAAGAGCGAATGTCTCTTGCAAACAAGTTATAACAAAAGTGTATAACTGTTATTATAGTCTAAAAAAATAATTGTCTAAAATAAGAGGTGATCGAAAACATCTAAGACATGGATCTACATATATGTATGTATACTTATATTCATAAAGTTTACTTGTGTTAGTCGCTATTTCCCATACCATCAAATATGACCAAGAAATGATCGGCACCTTTGTCCCATGTTGGAAGCAAATTATACCCAAAGCTAAAAACTGTCAGTTTAATGCAATCTTGTGCATCTCTTTATGGATTATACTCGAATCCTTAATAGTTATGCGTTGTGCGTCCTAGACATCCTCAAAATGGAGAGTTTTGTCTAATAGGTAGTTCTCGTATTTATTTAAGAAAAATATTACGCCGATAACCAGCTCCATATAAAGACATCATGGAATATAGTATGAGTTCAGAAACAGTTCGGAAATAAAACCTACGTCTTATACGTCTATAATATATACGAGAATTCGGGACTTAAGTACCCCTAAGACCTGATCTGAACCAAGGGCCTCTACGAGCCTGGGGTCCCCGGGGCATAGCGCCGCCTAGCCTTCCGGAAGCTGACCTAATGTTGTTCAGCCGTGAAAAAGCGCTCTTAACTGAAGGGGGTATCGCGTGGGTGCGAGCAGCGGTCCTGCCATCGGTGCGAGCCGCCGCGCCGGCAATCGGCGCCCGCGCGTCGCGCTTAACTTCGGGTACCTACCTACCGCAGGTTTTGAAATAATTATATGATTACTGTTTACACAATATGACAAATAATTATATCTAGACAAAACAAAATCGTTGAGAACTGACCCATATAATCACCGTATCATATGTATACCCACGTTGGTAAATAAAAATACTATCGAAATTGATTGCTTATATATACTTTTACATACATTATGTATGCTTAAACGTACATTACAATAATTGCCCCACTTATCTAACATGAAAAATTAATAGAAAAGAAGAAGGTGAATTAAGTACGTAAATAATAATAACTTTTCCCAATATCAACTCCACGTATTACCATTTACCTGATATAATAATAAAAATCAAATAAGATATTTGATGAGAACATTAGAAAGAGAATTGTTCCTCACATATATTTTTTTTATTTTTCGTGGTTAATTCTCCTCTATTAATATAGATACTTGTAGTAATAAAAATACATTTCATATGTCTCAACAATTAACGCCTGAGTTCAACCTACTTTACTAAATGAAGTTCACTATAATACTCGTATGTACTATACAGATTTACAATTACCTTACCGTACCGTTAGTTAAATAGTCTTGAGGATACTTTTTCCTCCACTTATTAAATTAAATAAAAATATCCACTCTCATTCTGTCTGAGGAAGTTACTCGTGTACACCAATTGAACACTGTCAAGTCAAGGATACCGAGTAGAACGTATCGAGGAGAAAACATTTAACATCGTTGTGAATCTCTTTCTTTCACTCGATTTTGACGAAACTAATAGTCTAGTTTGCCTCCGCCAACATGGCGTCGAGCAGTTCAATGGTGTCGAGGATCTCAAGCTTGCTTCACCTAAATGGTGTCGATGATTTCAAGCTTGCTCCACCTAAATGGTGTCAAGGATTTCAAGCTTGCTCCACCTAAATGGTGTTGAGGATTTCAAGCTTGCTCCACCTTAATGATGTCGAGAATCTCAAGCTTGCTCCACCTAAATGGGGTCGAGGATCTCAAGCTTGATCCACCTAAATGGTGTTGAGGATTTCAAGCTTACTCCACCTAAATGGTGTCGAGGGTTTCAAGATTGCCCCACCTAAATGGTGTAGTGGCGTTCAAGCTTACTCCATCTAAATGGTGTTAAGGACTTAAAACTTGCTCCAACTTAATGGTATTAAGGACTTCAAGCTTGCTCCATCTAAATGGTGTCGAGGACTTCAAGCTTGCCCCACCTTAATGGTGTCGAAGTTGCCCCTTCTAAACAGTGTAGTGGCGTTAAAGCTTACTCCACCTATATGTTGTTGAGGACTTCAAGCTTATTCCACCTCAATGGTGTCGAGGTTGCCCCACCTAAATGTTGTAGTGGCGTTTAAGCTTGCTCCACCTATGTGGTGTTGAGGATTTCAAGCTCGTTTCACCTTAATGGTGTTGTGGTTGCCCCATTTAAATGGTGAAGTGGCATTCAAGCTTGCTCCACCTAAATGGGGTCGAGGCTTTCAAGCTTACTACACCTAAATTGTGTTGAACACATCAAACTTGCTCCACTTTAATGGTGTTGAGGACTTCAAGCTTGCCCCACCTAAATGGTGTCGAATGCATCAAGCTTGTTCCACCTAAATGATGTTGAGGACCTCAAGCTTGCTCCACCTAAGTGGTGTCGAGGATTTCAGCTTACTCCATCTAAATGGTGTAGAGACCTTCAAGCTTACTCCAACTAAATTGTGTTGAGGACTTCAAGCCTGCTCCACCTAAACGGTGTTGAGGGTTTTCGGGTTTGCTCCACCTAAAGGGTGTTGAATTTTCAAGCAAGCTCTACTTTAATAGTGTCGACGATGGAATGAGTATACTCCACTGTACATAGTGTTGAAGATATTTTAGCCCACTTGAAGAGTGTTAAGGTCCGCTTTTATTCTACGAAAAGAGTTTCGAGGATTAAACAAGTATTACTTAACAGTGTCGATATTTATTTATTTTTTACTTCATGTAAAACTATTATGATTACAAAGAACCACATTCTACCGTAATAGTTTTGGGATTTAACGCACATTTATATACTGATGCTATTGTAACAGTGTATGGCAACTGATGCTAATCTTAGGTGGTTACCAGATTGCGTGATGTGTCCACAGAGTTGTTGTAATTTACTTTACGTATCAATACTTGAAATCTTTACATAACTATGCATTTAAGACAACTATAAGTAAAAGGAGATTACACCAATATTATATAATAGGCTACTTCCCTAATATCTAAAACTCTCAAGATTCGAGGTCATTAATAACTCGATATTAACCTTTTGAAATAATGCATGAACAGAATAAACATTATTGCATAAAATTTTGCTTATTTTACCGTACAGGTGACGTCATATGTTTCCTTTGTAGGTATATATTCCGGTGTTTGGACCTTTCATAAAAAGTTGCCGATTCGATTTGCCAGAAAACATCTTATGCTATTTTATTAATTAGCACGAGCCAGGTACAACACCACGGCAGTTGTTGACTGAATAATATCTCGTAAGGAATAAAAGTAAAGCGATCGTTATTACGAATAATTTATGCCACGCCTAAAAATCCTTATCGAATAATTAAATACAGGAATAATGCACGATAATATAATATAATATTTCTGTTTTTATGTTGCATAGATACAAGAGGCCATACATGCAAGAGGACAATGATGTAGGTACATATAGACATTGTACTTTTCAAAGGTAAAATACAGTACCTATTCAAGAAGTATTCATTCAGAAATATAAATGCAATAGTAAACTAATGACAAAAGTTATTAGGTGTTTAAGGCGGGCATAGATTTTCAACCTCCATCCATCATATGGGATCATATAAAGCGTCTCTATTTCTTAGAGTTTGTTGTCTTTATTTCAAAATTATTGTTTTATGAAGGTAGTATTTGTTTTATTGCACTTTTTAAATAGATGTCAATACACTCCGATTGAAATGAGCATTACTTATCTATCAATATATCCTAACAATGCTTCTTTGCATTTGTATCGGTTAGCTTCATGCATCATCATTAAAACGAATTTGTGAAAAAATTCAATGGAAATTCATTTGTTTAATAGAAAAATTGCTCGGCAATTAGCTTCATCATATTATTATATAAAAATATTACAGAATCTGAACAGATTACTAAAATCTGCTAAGTTATCTGACATATTTTCTGTTACTAGCGTAATCGCAATAGTCTGTTCAATAGAAACGCTTAATAGTATTGTCTTTAACGTTATATTCCGATACTAATAGCAGTAAAGATTTACACATAGAAGAAAAAAATATCTCCAGAAACACATGCACAGGAAACGTGCGAGGTGTTCGGCTTTGTATTGATCTTTGAATAGATATCTAACATATTTATTATCATAAAAATATTATTTAGTTCCTAATTCACAAGTGAAACAAAGTACAAGTTGAAGCAAGGAAGAACGAAACCGAGGTTTTGATACTTTGCATTTTACGTCACTTAGTCCTCGGCTCGACTAATTTTTATTAATTATATTTGCATATTAATTACAGATAAACCATGCATGTTAACGGTTTATTGTTATTATTAATTTATTTTATTTTTACGCCCAAATGTTGGTGTGATTACAAGGCTCTGGACATCTGCCTAGTAACAAAGTATAGCCTTTGGATAAAATCCGAAATATAATTAACAATCAAACGAACATACCGTAGTGAAGTTTGATTCCAATTATATGAGGATCCAAAAATAAATATAAATTAACAGCTATTGTGGTCGATAACACAAAAATTATACTCTAAAATAATGAAAACAAGCGACGGGGTTGTCTTTGGATTTTTTAAACGTGTGACGAAGATGGCACAATACTGCGTATGCTGCCTAGTAATAAAGTATAGCCTTTGGGAAAAATCCTCGTATAATTGGAATCAAACTTCACTAAGGTAAGTTCGTTTGATTGTTAATTATTATGACCCTGTTTTGTCCCACGGCTAGGCAACGGCCTGCCCACTCTTCTTCCACTGAAGAGATAATTTTGAGCGACGTCTGGCTATTCCTTTAAGAAAGAGTCTAGCTTACCTTGTACCATACAGAGATCCGCGGTAAATTAAGAGATTTTGATTATGACAAATTTTAATTAATTTGGTACAGGTATGCGTTTTTACGCTTTACTTACAATTTAAAATCTCAGTAAAATCTGAACATTTAAATCGAGACAAAAGCTCACATAGAAACCAATTCCTTTTGAAAATCTACTAGAAGTTGTATAAGTGTGATCTTATTCTATAATTACATTGAAAAGTCGTCCGGAGTTCACCAAGTTTATACTTAAGTATAATATTCTTCAGTTTATGTGCCCTTCGTACTTGCAAAGGCAAAGGAAAGGGTCCTTTAGTTGGAAAACTTTATTATTGGTGGCATTTAGGTCAAGGTGAGTGGCGAATAAATTGTTTCAGAATTCATTAAATGTCAATGACAATCAATGACCGAGTCCGTTTCACCGAAATGTTTAAACTCGTTTACGAATCATATTAAAACTAAACCATCCGTTTATTGCCGGTAGCGGTTATATTTACCGATACATAAAATGAAAATAGGGTTTACCGGATTCCTCAGGGACCTGTCTGAATTCTTGTAACCCTGCAATGCTATGTGCTTTGTAAGAGTATATTTATCAATAAACTTACTTTATATTTAATGAAACACAATACAATGACACCTGTCGATAATTATCCGTACCTCGCTTTAGCCGGATCTTCACCGCTATGCCTTTTTGTGTGAATGGTCCCTTTTTCTACGGGCGCTAGCTCTCCGGTCCGGCCTGTAGCGTCCTGAAAAAAAGCTCTCACAATAATCGAATCCCAGTATTGTACTGACTTACCGGCATAACGCCAAGACAAAGACCTTTTGGTGTAATACAAACCTGAGAGCCAGTGCCTGGGCCGTCGCTATGACCCGAGGTGGCCTTTCTCATTGAAGTAAGCCGGTAGAAGGGAGGTGTCTCTGTGCGCTCGATCAGACAGTTGAGCGTCTCGACAGTTTGCAGTTCAGTCATCATCTCATCCAAAAGTCGTTCAGGCCGCGAGCGCGCTAGATATAACACTACGCGCTTAGCCTACCAACAAATAAAGATATGTATTTCCAAAATCCCGTTAAAATGTAAGTTTTTGAATTTCAAAAGTGTAGAAGAAAGATGAGCAGTTACTTACATAGGGCAGAAGTTCGTTGGGCGCCATTCCCGATACTATCACTAGGTACCGTATTATTACTTTCAGATTGTTGGGCCAACAGGCGCATAACGTTGACCACAACTCCTCGATCTCTTTAGGGTGTTGATCAGAAAACTAGAAACAGAATAGTGTTGATAATTATGCAGTAATCTATTGGTTGTCAGTAGTTATTGAACAAAAGTAACTATGATGAACAGAATTTAAATAACTTTCTATTTTTTCAATACTTTCACATTTTTTTTCGATACGTACTTTTTGGCCGGGGTTTCAGCCACGTAGAAGACTATATTGATCCATCATTATGGAATTTATTTTGAAAAAAGTTAGTAAAATAAAATCCCAAACCATGTTTTCTTAAGCATGCGGTAATACATATATATATATAGTTCCCGGCAATGTATACTATACTATCATTAAAAGTTATGTGAATTAGAAGTTATGCTTATGTTTTATTCAAGAGCGACTTTTTATATTCTTGCAATATCTACAGCCCTATCTATCTGTAATCAACTACAACAAAGGTGAAAATCACGGGAGTGTCAACCGCGCGGGTTATTAATGGATTTCAGCCTCTGCGTTCGAGGGCAGCACCGAACATCCTCAGATTACATTGACTTTGAAGGTTCCGCATTCCAATTAGACAGAGGCTATTTATGGGAAATAAGCGAGAGGGGGTTTGTTAGTTATGTGGTATGCTGGTTATTCCTTCTTGTGTTCACGTGACCGTAAAATAACTGATAGAGGTAGAATAATAGCGGCTTCATATACTATTTATTGTAGTAAATGCAATTACCGAAAAATAAGCTAAATACGGTTGTAACCAGCGACGTATTCACTGCAAGAACCTAATAAGTACAAGTGTATAGTCAACAACAATTTCCTTAAGCAGTAGTCAAAAACAAGACTTTAGAGCAAACCCCACATCTGTAACGAAGTTTGCAATTAACTTTTGGAGACTCGCTGGAAGTGAGTCGCAACCGCGGTACGGGTAAAGTAGATTTCACCATTCGTCCTGCGAGTCTCAAGTTTCTCACGCCAAAGTTATGTTTATAACACGAAGTATATGTATATATTCTTACCTTCGCCGTAATGTAGAACAAATTATTGAGAACCATTTCTGTAGCTTCTGCTGAGCCGAGACCCTCGCGCCGTCCGCTGCGACCAGCCTCCGACGCGTAATACTGAACAGGGACACCAAATTATTGAATTAAATATATGATATTTAGGATTCTCCCAGTTTGTCTGATGTCTTGATTTTACCCCTTGACTATGCGCTATAAACGTGTACTTTTTGAAGGCAAATTAATAAATAAATCCGGATAACGAAGGAAAAAATACGCGCCATCAAAGCCTTCCATTTACGGAATAGGCATATTTACAGGTTCTCATGATTAATATTCATAATAATGTCCGTTAATCAAATTATGATATTTATAGTTTGTATAATATATACGGATTAACACCATACATGTCACTGGCCCAATATTACAGGGTTCTATGTTATATTTTCAGGGCAGTTAAAATTAGACTATATGCCACAATAACAATGTTCAAACTTTAATTCTCTAAAAGTGAGACATTGAACCCTGTAATATTAGGCGAGCGATGTGTAAAGTATGGGGAGCACATGCAACTGTTTACAACTTAATTTATCAAAAATCTCTGAAGTTTGAACCTATTTCATTCCCTGCTGCTATTTTTCCATATAATATTTAGTTTTCATTTATATTTCATTTCATCAACATACATGTCAAACTATAGCCATAACAGTGCGAGGACTAGTAGTTTTATCCGGCAATGATTATTGTAATGATTGGCTCTGGGTTTGTAGCGTGAGATATTAGACCTAATGATAAAACAATGTCTATGAATTTACATACTAGTGTTGTAATTATAATCGTAATTTAATTATTACCTGCTCACGGGACAATGGTGTCCTTTAGGAGGCGTGCACTGAGCCGGAGCCAACGTGTAGAAGCCCTTTTGACATTTTAATGAAATCCAAGGGGTACACCGCACGGATGCTGTGTTCCTTCCCGTATACACAGAGACTGCACCCGCTCGATGCAAGAACTATTGCGGATTGATTGGCTCATAACCACCGGTTCGTTTACCAGAAAAACCTGTCTCATTAATGATTATCGGTACATGACCCTAACAATCTAAACTAGGTTCGTTATCGACAGTAGCCTTATCAACATTAGTTATTAACAGCTCGAACATGGATCTAACTGGTCCGAATGAAAAGGTTTTTAGTTTAAATTACTTTTAGATTAATACGATTGATCGTAGTAACGAGTGTCAGCTACTGTTGTACTAACACGTTTATAGCTTACCTAACGCGTTTTGATAAGCCAAACAATCACAACGGTCCAAGTTACAACGCACGGTCCGACACCTATTTGCAAGCTGAGTACTCGTACGAACCCGGTATCAAGAGAATCAGCTAATTGTTACCCGAAATGCGGCGGTCTTTTAATCTAAAGCTAGGATCTGAAGAAAATAATGTAGGTACCTGAATGTAAGATAACGGGTTGGCGGGCGGAACGTTGGGGTCGACCAGTTCGATGTTGACTAGCCAGGGCAACAGGTACTGGAGCAGCAATTGGCGCACCTCGGTGCGAGCCGTTTGGAATCTTGCCGTAATTTCTGCAATGGTTAACGTAATTTAGCATGTCCTGTGACTTTACACAGTAAGAAAGCTTACGTTCGTTTCTAAAATATACAAATGCAATATGTTTGACAGGGTCTGAAACGAGTTATTATGACAAGATTAGTTTACCAGCATATATGGGTTTCAGTATTTAGTCTGGGGCTAAATAATAGACAATATAGGTACATACCACAGAACTATATCAAGATAGAAGGAAAGAGTTCAATTTATATGAGAACCGAGAGTGTAACATTTTGCGTAGGTAACTTTGACGCCACGAATGTAATTTAGTGATGGGAAACATAAGCCGCGCGAAAACAAATCAAAAGCATCGATTCACAGATCGATTAGATCACGGCACTGATTCTATACACAGCTGCCCCCACCACACCGCGCCGCGGCCCCACCGCTGTCAGTCATAAACAAAAACAGTCGGATAACAACATTAGAAGCGGGAGGTTGAGTGCGCGCTGCGCGGCGAAGTCCAAAACATCGGACCACTGAAATATTTTTCTATATATTTTTGTGCATCGGATGTTCGTCTTCGTTGTGGAAAGAAGTACTTAAATATATACCTTTATTCGTGTGATGACAAACAATTTACTCGTACACAATTGTCATTCAATTATATTACTCAAACTATTGTAGGTGCATTTTTATCGATTTAAAATATCGATAAGAACCGACAGAGAAAATGATATTTATATTCGACAGAGGAAAATAAATAAACCTCAGAATTTCAAATCGAAAAATATAAATGTAGGTACCTACCTAACCAATAAATTGCGTTACATTTGTCAGTACCTACTAGCTACTCTACCTATTATCTGTTGCCCAAATTCTAATATTATTAAGATAAAATATACCATGCACGCACGCACATTTTTAAAAATAATATTTAGTTTTATGTAAATGTGTACCTTTTCATCATTTGACATCATCACTACATCAATAGTCGGATTAGCTGCAATGATTACTCGTCGGTACTTTAATGGCCAGTAAAGGTATCTTTGTGGAAATGTATAGAACAAATCCGGCTGATTTTTGTAGTAAATCATTTTTTATGACCCGTTGCTTCACTTATTCAATACATAATTTTTTAATACGCGGATCAATCGAAAAACTGAAATAAAATTGCATTATAGAAGTAACCATAACCGGCTTGTTAATAATATTTGCTTTGCACTACGTACTTGCAATATATAGTTACATAATAATATAAAAACGTAATTATCATTTTCTCTACTTTCAAAATCGATTTTAACCGAGTCAGAAAATCGCTGTCTACACCACTGGGGTACAGCACTATTCTTACTTTTGACAGAAAAAATGAGAAATCGACCTTGAACGTAACTCGACAATTTGAATAGCATATTTTTACATCGCTGGTTTTGAACGCACGCCAAGTCTAGCTTGTCAAATTAAAGCCGCAATGGAAAAGTAGCGTTGGACACACAATCACCTGCTACTTTTTTGACGAAAACAATAAAATAAATTGTTTTTTAATTATTCACACATATTTTGGGACAAATATTAACAGCTCCAACTTTATTGGTAGTATTTGATTAGTTAATTATAGAATAACGAGTCATTTTTTTTTAAACCTGACATCGCACGCAGACCGCGGTCGGGATCAGACTGATGTTCGCGGCGAGCAAGTCCGCTGTCGGGGCGAGTTTTCGCCACGCGAGATACATACACTCTTTCCTTCTATCTTGATATATTTCTGTGGTACATACTCTAATATTTGTGCAAAATATATCACAGCACGAAACGTTCTAAGAATACCATGAAAACTGTATAAACTTAGGTATGAGTACATATTTAGGTATGAGTATAATTAGAACTTTTTAAAGGCATCAACATATTAACCGTAGCGTCCCAATATATTTATGAGAATATTATTTATGTTATTAAGAACCTAGAGTCTTTTACTAAGAATTCAGATATCCACAATTTTAATACTAGAAATAAAAACAAAATCGCTATTAGAAAGTTCCGCGTTCGTAAAGTAGCCAAATCATTCGTAGGCCAATGTATACATTTTTATAATAAGCTACCAGATGCCTCGAAATTATCGTTTCCAGCTCTCAAAAAGTACTTTAAAGAGTCCCTAATGGCAAAGGCTTATTATAGGGTAGAGGACTATTTAACAGACAAAAATGCATGGCCCAAAACAGAAACCAGATAATTTACTTTTACCGGGACACGGTTCTTATAAGGTGGCATATCAAACGTATGTAAGTTGTTTTAAATACAAATCACTATTTTACTTTTTTATATTCTAGATTTTTTTTACTTTTATAAGTTTTGATATGTTTCCTTGAAGAACTACGCATTGAGTTTATACTCAAAACATATATTTAGGTTAGGCTAAGCACGAATATTGTAATAGATGTAAGAGTTATTTCGAAAAAAATACTGACTGTTGAGTTTGTTTCGGCTTTCTTCTCTTCAGTGGTCTCCTCTTGGGAAACGCCGTAGAGTCAGACTTGTAAAAGTGCCCTTGTGGCCTACTTACACAATAAACATAATTATTTCATTATTATTATTTTGTAAGTTCCCGTCGACTTTTGCCCGTTCACGTTGTAATCAAAAAGCGCCAGCCGCATGTCTTGCACGTCTGTCAGTTCTGCCACGGTATCATCCCGCGCGACCTTGTCCCTATAATCAACGTGTCAACTACCCTAGAGCTTTTCTGTGACGATAACAAGACGGGACGTGACTTAATTACTTCCGCATTATTAAAAGCACAATGAATGTAATTTAATATAAAAAGACTCACTTTATTTTTGAATGCGAACCGAGTGGATACTCGAGGGAAGCATACGGCTTACGTAAAAACGAAATAAGTGAGCAAAACTCAGCGACAAGTCTATATTAGCGGTTTTTACCTTCGCAACTTTAGCACCGCGAGGACCAGAACTTTTTTAATCACTTGAAAAATGTTTTTCCTATTTTCCAGTGACCACAGGATGGGCTTCACTCCTACAAAATATGGCAAAGCGGTGCAAGGTGTAATCGGACTATTACACACTAAAATACGCAACGGTGGAAGTAAAATTGGCTTGAAACATATACATATATACAATCTATTCAAAACTCATTTTGAGAAATAGGGTTCTTAAACCGCTACCAAATATTACCTTGTTCCAATTATAAGTCATACTATCAGTCCGCCATCATTGAGTCAGTTCGATGCTACCATTCTCATCAGGAATATTTGAGGTTGTGACTATGAAGTCGCTTATCTATCTTAATCGAGATATCTTATCGCCGCCCATATATCAATTATCATTGAGGCGTTTCTTACGCGTTCTGTGGTCTTTTTCGTCAGTTCCAATTCACCAACGTATAATTTCTGAATGCAAATACTTGACTTGTTACTTGGTATACTAAATTTGCTAGATAGATATTCGGTTTCCCTGGGATCCCATCATTAGATCTTGACTTGGTGGCAATGGCCACCTCAGAGGTTTTCTCTTTAGAATGAATAGTGATTTTGATAATCAATATAAAATTGGCGGAGAAGTCGGTGAACATACTTTTTTGAAGTCAGTTGAAAACCGACGTTGAGTGTGTGTTGTATATGCACATGCGCGAGCGTCCGACCCTCCCCGCGCCGATTTGTCAGAGCAGTAATAAACCAGCTTTCCAAGTAAACGGTTGTTTCCTTCGTCTCATACACCTGTGTGGCTCATATTTTCCTAAAATCATTTTTTCTTCGTGGCCATTATTCCGTTCCCATAATTTCCCAGTGTCATTTTTCCCAATAATTTATTTCCTGTGGGCACTTTTTTCCGTTCCAATATTTTCTCAGTGACATTTTTCACCAGTCACCCATTTTAATTTGTATTTGTCTCTTCCTTTTCTTTCCATTATTTTAAATATCTAGGATAATAATTAATGAATCCTACGTGGCGCCGCTGCAGAGTATGCTCTGCAGCGGCGCCACAGTCAATGCCCACTATTTCGTCCTCCGGTATAGGTACAGCCACAAAGCTCATAATGTACATGGTGTACCTTCAACGCACATCATTTCACTATATAATTCATTGATTTTCATTATGGTGGCGCCGCCGCAGAGCAGCACACTCTCCATTGTGCATTTCCTATCTCGTTCACTTATCAATACTAACTTGTCCATTATAGAAAATAAGGAAAATAGGGATTGCCAACCAATTAGGTAAGGTATAGACATACGGATATGGATACGAAGCTGGCAATCCCTTTTTACACCGAGGTACTAGTCATTTTTTCAAACAATGAACAAAAAGCGGCCAAGTGAGTCGGACTCGCCCATGCAGGGTTCCGGAGCCGTTTATACAAAAAAATGCACTACAGATGAAAAATATACGATATGAAAAAAACACTAACAAAAGAGCGTATCTCACCGGCACTTACGTTCTTTTGCTGACAAGCGCAGTGTTTTGCCAATAACTTAAAAACGGTATCTCCGATCATGTTGAATACAATTTTCGTTGGAAGTATTTATTAAGATTTATATTTGTAAATTTTTTCATACTGTTTGAATATACCGTTTAGAAAATAGAGGGGGGGACACAATTTTTGCTACTTTCAGAGCGAATATTTCGGAAAATATTCACTAAATCAAATTTTGTTTTAGTAACCGCAAAGTGTTTTTAGTAGAACTGTCGAAATATATGCTACACATTGATATTTGCTGATTTTTTTTCAGTTTCTGTAAGTCTTCTGCTTCTCAGAGTGCCCCCCCTAGAAATATATATATTTTTTATTTAACTATCAAACTAAGTAGCGGTTTACACACGACACCTATGCTCCAAATTTCATCAATGTACATCAGAACAGACAGACAGACAGACAGATAGACACGACGAATCTATAAGGGTTCCGTTTTTGCCATTTTGGCTACGGAACCCTAAAAAAGATCAAAAAATACGATCACATAAAAAAATCTCACCAATACTTTTTTTTTATTAAAATTCTTAAATAAAAAAACTCGTCATAATTCCTAACTCGTCTACATTTTCAACTCGTCTATATACAGTGTATATTACACACCTCCCAAATTTTCCACTTTTAACTCGTCTACATTTTCAACTTGTCCTCAATATCACACACAGTCCCAACTCATCCACATACCAATATCAAATGGTCCACTACTTATCTCGTCCATATGTACAACTCATCCACAATATCCAACTCGTCCAGATTCCCAACTCGTCGACATACCAATACCAAATTGTCCATTTTTTGTCTCGTCCACATTTCCGACTCATTTACAATATCCAACTCGTCCACATACCCATACCGAAATGTTCACTTCTTATCGCTTCCACATTTGCAATCGTCCAAATTTCTAATTCGTCCACTTACGTGGACGATATCAATAGTAGCAAAATGTCATAACGCTTATGGTTGTTTTTCAAATGGCTGAACTCCATAAAGACGTGTCACAGATTAATATTGAAACAACAGGTCGTTTTGGTGTACTAGACCTTTCATTTTGTATGAAATTTCATTACGTGCCTCTTGTTTCGCCGCTCCAGAACCGTGAGACTTCGAGGCCTATTATAGGAACACAACCGTATTTCATCGCAGGTTTGAGAAAAAATATAATATCAAGCAGTAATACTAGTCCAGCAGTTATGTACTTTTTACCTGGAAAATATTCCGCATACTCTAACAGGTTGTATGGGGATACACTAGAATCGAAGGAACGAGGAAGACTATCCTAAGTTTTTGACCTGAAGGACCTTGTGCTGAAGTCAACTCGAAATTTCCTGTAATTTTTCAGGTTTTGACTAATATGACTTAAACTTAGCACATTTGGGTACCACATTGCATGACACAGTTAGGGAACATTAAATAGGAATGTTGACAACTTTTTTGTGGTATGTTATGGAAAGACCTTTCAATAATAGATATACTGGTGAAAAAACTACTTCAATGTCATAAAAACTCCAAGAGACACAACCACGTTAGAATCACATTTTTGGACTTCCCCAAAAACGCTCCATGCTAAACCTTAGGAAGACGTGACGTTACACTTTCCCCTGTGTTCCGTTAGGTACCCCCAGGGTTCATCATCAGGTGACCATTTGGTGATACCCTATCTAAAAGTCCATTAAGCTAAAAATCATTCGTCTGTGTTTATCCAGTTTTGAGATCCATTAGGTACCCCCAGGATCCATCATCAGGAGTATGTGGTGGTACCCTATCTAAATGCTCGTCATTGTAAGTCCATTACGGTAAAAATCATTCTCTATGTTTATCCAGTCCTGAGTTCCATTAGGTACCCCTAGGGTCCATCATCAGGAGTATTTGGTGGAACCCTATCTAAAAACTCCTCATTCTAAGTCCATTAAGCTAAAAAAGCCCTCGTCTATGTTGATCCAATCCTGAGTTCCAGTAGGTCCCCCAGGGTCCATCATCAGGACCATTTGGTGGTACTCTAAATGCTCCTCATTCTAAGTCCATTAAGCTAAAAAGCACTTGTCTATCTAGGTCCAATCCTGAGTTCCGTTACGTACCCCCAGGGTCCATCATCAGGACCATTTATTTGGTGGTACTCTATCTAAATGCTCCTCATTCTAAGTCCATTAAGCTAAAAAGCACTTGTCTATCTAGGTCCAATCCTGAGTTCCGTTAGGTACCATAAGGACCATTTGGTTGTACCTTATCTAAATGCTTTTCATTCTTAGTCCATTTAGCTAAAAAACACTTGTCTATGTTGATCCAATCCTGAGTTCTAGGAGGTACCCGCAGGGTCCATCGTCAGGTCTATTTTATGGTACTGCATTAAAGAACCGTCACCAGATCCACCTTATCTTCTGGTACCTATATAAACTATAATGAAAATTTATTTTCGGACAGAAAATACATCGTTAGTGTTTAGTGTTGAAATAAATTAAATTAGTCTGACTAAACGTTAGTATGACTAAGCGTTAGTGTGATTTGTAGTCAATCAGATTGACGGTTAGTGTGATTGACTCTTGCTCAAATTCAATCATACTAAACGTTAGTTTGATTGACACTTAGTCTTTGATTGATTAGGCACTCGGTTAGTGTTTAGTGTTTACTAATGATTACGGCCAACACTGGTTCGCACATTGGCTTTCTGCATTCGAAAAAATAATTATGCTAAGCATGTTAGTTTATGTCAAGTAAGTTTTGGACAATCAATAATGTGCCTAATACAAATTATGGAAAAAAAAATGTAAATAATAGTATGCGAATTTAATTTCAAACTAACACATTATCGGAATGTTAGAAATGATAACAAATAATGTTTCTGAAACATTAACAATCGTCAGAAACCGAATTTGCCAAGTCTGTTATGCTAAAAGCGTTTCGAACAATCAAAGTTATGGCAAAAAGAGGGAACCCAGATATAAAATCTCAAGATGTTATGTAGGTATACTCGTATAGTTAATATTTAATCAATTTTAGACCCTCTTAGATACTCGTATAATTAATATTTAATCAATTTTAGACCCTTTTTTTACTATTTAAACCAGGAGTCTCCAAACTTCTTGACTCAAGAGCGACACTGCATTTAATATTCGTGCGGGTCAAGACTTTGGTTTCATGGCTTATCATGGGGTAATACATTTGTTATTTTATTTCGAATTTAATAGAATAAATAGAATAAATTTCAGTGAGTCGGTCTCATCGCGGGCCGGACCGTGGGCTCTCCCGCTTTCTTTCCGCGGGCCGCATTAGAAGGGCTCGCGGGCCGGACTTGGTCGCCACCCCTGATCTAAGACACAGTGAAACTGTGGTACTTTTTTTCTAGTGATAATGTATTGTATAAAGGAAATGATGGACGGAAATAAAAAAATACTATTATCATTAAATATTTTATTTATATCCTTTCCCATCCTGGTAAATTACGGCATCATTTATTTTCGGTAAGAAGCAATCGTGGTAAAATATTTATAATTTATTTAAGTCAATAATTATACTTCTGGGCCTTCTCCGTGGAATCTTTACCATTCAAAAAGCTTCTTAGTTTTTGTGCCATAGTGGCACAAAAATTTACAGTATACCTAAGTAATAATCAAGCAGGTACCATAATCCAAAATTATTTATGCGGTCCAGTAAACTTAGCCAGTTCAAAAAGAATATCAGAAATGGCCAGTACCTTACCAGAAAACATAAGCCAAGTCACTGAAGTAGCAGCTAAACAAGACCGACAAACAAGCGAAAATCACAAAATAAGCTTGAGCGCATTTAATCACGGAATAAAGATAATACTGGCTGGCACCGTGGCGCGCACACATCACTGGCTTACACACACATTTACAGAGCGGCCGTGGCGTCCTCGTGCGCGCAGAGCGATAGCAATCATCATTCGCTTGTCCTTGTCCCATTTACTTGGGGTCGGCGCAGCATGTTTTTTTCTTCCATACCTCTCTATCACTCGTCATCTCGTCACTCACATCCTTCCTGTTCATGTCATAGCAATAGTTTTTAAAAATAACTAATTGATAAAATATTTCAGTCAAGATAAAATATTTGTGTACTTTACGAACGCGAAACTTTCTAATGGCCATTTTATTTTAATATCTAATATCATCCATAATCAACCAAAAAAACATACCTCTTTTTTCTAGGGCAATTTAAAGTAAGATATAAGTATAACTATTTTAAAGTTCTTCGCAGTTTGCGATGGATTTTGAAAACTTAAGTCGTCACACACTGAACGATGATATATATTAATATACCGGAAGATATCTTACAGTATAGCTAAGCCCCACATACGACAAAGATATCAAAATATATATTTCTGCCGCAATTATGCTCGTAGCCGGCGAAGCAAGACAACGTTTTTACGATATACAGACTGTTTGTGAAACATAGATCTAACCACTATCATAGCGTTAGACTTGTTGCATAGATTGTCAGATGACGATTATGATGCCGGATTTGATTTGCGTGTTGCTTTATCAGCAAAACTAAAATCCGTCTGGACTCAAGAGCACACAAAAAAGGAGAGAATGTGGAGCATTCCATTAATAGAATGATCTGTCCTTTAAAAAAATCAGTTAGTATTTTAAAATATCAAGATCAATGTATAACTTCACAATCTGATCAACCTGGTTTTTGAACTGAGTTACTTTGTCCACTAGGGTTCTGAATATTATTTCTGCGCAAGGTTCTTTACGGTCCACACCCATTAAAATGAGACGTACCAATTTTTTAATCAATCCGATGACATTAAGAGATCGCTCTACAGGTAGCAATTTTTATATCTAGAAAATACTATGTAATACCTTTAAACGAACATTATATGTAGGGTGAGAATTACGAATTCTTGCTAAATTGGTATTTTCGTATACTATTTAAGGAAATTAAGACCAAAATTGCTTATTATAACCTCTTGGTTGTGTTTGTTGATATGCATTTTGTATGAACATTATAAATTCGGCTCACAATTCAATCGATAAGAGCCACCTGTAAATCATCTTCCAATTAATAATAATTTGGGACAACGATTATTACTCGATAAGCGAGCAAAATTAGCGATGGAGATTGAATGTACTTTTTTTTCTCCATTCAAAAATGGACCACCCTATTGTCCACCGTCCGGCTCCATCTTCAGACCCTGGATATCATATAGAACCAGGGTGCTTGCTAAGACAGACGATGTAATCCGAAATATTATTATTGCGTGTATGGGTCATTCTAAAATCCGTTGCAGAAAATGATGCCCCGAAACTAAAATACCTTCGTTTCGCTGACATATAAAAAACATTTTATAGCATTATAGATCATTAATTAAAGGACACATTATTGAATAACTTTTTCAACATTTAATATTGATTAATTACCATTTTTTTGATTGAGTAATCATTCATGGTAACAGTTGTTTTTCAAACAAAAAAATTGTGTCCCAGACCGCGGACCATTATATGGAAATCGTGATACCATTTTATCAAACCATACGGATCTTTTGGTTTCAACGCTATAGTAATTAAGCTTTTTCGACATTTTCAACAACACGTTTCATACCTAGAAAATATAATTTATTGATCCACCTATGAACCTAAAATTTACGTGTGTTGTGTGTATTCCTGTTTCCATTCTATTTTAAAACTTTAAAGTTAATCTAATGGAATAATTACCTTATGTGCATTTATTATGATATAACATTTTTTATTTAAAGAATAAAAGACTCGAAGCGTTAAATCTACTACTCTGTTACTGCACAACTCTTATAAATGATAAAAAATTTTTTTTTGTATAATTTACATTTATTGTCACGTTTTTCTGCAACCAATTTTAGAATGACCCTTATCTTGTTTACTTTAGGAGTTCATATCCTCAACGTCCTAGTCTACCTTCGGACTCAATCATCAGACGAACCATATTGTAGCATTAGTCTCATTGTCGAAGATAAATAAATTTGAACCCAATTGCACGTCAAAAAAATAACACCCTGTAGTTGCGCCAAAATATACTCAAGTATAATTGATAGATTCAGGCGTTACTTTGCGGAATTCCACACTAGATCAATGGATTAGAATTCCTTTGCTGTTCCGCGAACTTGTGTCTTGGTTAGATGTGACAATAAATTGTGCTCACATGCGCATATTTTCATGCAGTTTCCATAAAAAAATACGCATGCAAATACAACAAACCAACACCAAACAGTATAATCCTCGACACGTGTTTCGCCTCTCTACGAGGCATCATCAGGAGATGCAGGAGATGTTAACGGTCCGGCGTCCACCCGAGAAAACGGGTTTTTGGGAGAAAACTGCATGAAAATATGCGCATGTAAGCACAATTTATTGTCACATCTAACAAAGACACTAGTTCGCGGAACAGCAAAGGAACTATAATCCATTGATACTCAAGTATATCGTAAGATATGTTACGGTAACCAGCTGTAATATATATTATCGCTGCGTGTAGGGACTCTGTCAAATAGTAGGCAAAATATATCGTAAGATACCTTGCTATAAGATATCTTAATATATATTATCGCTCCGTGTGTGACGGGCTTTACATGTTGGTGTAGGTATTACAGAACATTTACGATGAATGACACTTTAGTATGAGCATATTTCAATTACATTACTTAAATAATAAAATAAATTTTCTCAAGTTAGTGGTTTTATATTGAGCCTATAATTATTTATAATGCCAAACGTACTCGATTGGAAACTAAGACTGCACTTTATTTATTTTCTCCTGACAAGTATCGACCATTTGACACAATGACGGAAAGTCAACTGATAGCCTATACAGCACTAAGTATTGGCTCTACCCACGCCAGGACTAAGTCTGTGGCACTGATTTTGACCGTCAGTTATGCTTCCATATATGCTAGTTCGAGGGAGGCGACGAAAACCGTTTTTGCTTTATATACGCAGGGCAGTAAAAACCAATATATCAGTAGGGGTGTAGTGAAAACCAGTAAATAAGTATTACTCACTTACTATTTTATTGCGGCATATTTAAGAGTGAAATAAGTAATACAAGTTTAAACGGAAGAATTAAAATACTTTTTAATAGGCATGAATATGATAGAATTGCATAAATTAAAAATAAATACAAATATATCTACGAGTATAAATAAGCTTACTCGTATACATAAAGGTGGCATACCTTTATGTATATTTGTGTTTCCCACTTATTTATATTGTCCCAACTTTGTAAACATGATACCCTGGGAGTGAATAGACGAAATCGGTAGCCAAAGAGATTTCGTTAATTGCAAATTAAACAAGGTAGCTTTTGCCAAAATAGTATAAATTCGAATTAATTGCAGGCTTAATTCGATAGGCCGCTTTAATTAAGAGGAATTTCCAGTTATTCTAAGCCTTTATAAGGAAGAAAATCTGTTTCTGTTGCATAATTTACAAAAAGAAAAATACAACGAGACGTTTGTAATTATCCGAATTAAATCCACATTGAACTTTTGGAGTGTTTCGAATAAATTCCGAATTAATAATAAGGTTTATTTTTTTTAAAGCCTGTTTTATTTTTAGCTGAGAATTATTATTTAATCGTCCTGAACCTGAATGCAGACCCTGGAGATTTTTACTAATTTTACTAATTGTTTTATACTCTAGTCATCCTTACTTGTCCTAAATAGTAAACAACATTGTAACCTAAACATACGCATTTAATGCCAAAACCAGCTGTTTTCTCGCAAGGAAATCAATTTAATGTATGAAATTGGCAACGTGGCGCTAAAAATATTAATTCCTGTTACTTTATATACGAGAAAATGGGAGTTTAAGACAAAAAAGGTGTACTTTTAGGTTAGAATTTTGTTTACTGTTTAGGACAAGTGAGGATGAACAAATTATAGAAAGTCGGACTTATCTTTGTGGTTTTTGAAACCGTCTGTGCTGTTATTGTATTTTATGGGATTGAAAATAAAATGTCTTTCTCTTTGTCTTCTGTGTAATTATTGATGCAAATAAAAGAGCAAAATCATCGACTCCGCTCAGGCAGTCGTAAGTGACAGTGGCGGGTGGGGTGGGGAAATATGAAGCGTGTGAGCATGAGTATAACGGAGATTATATTTCGATATCGCATCCTCGATATTTAATTTACGGTGTAGTAAATTTTCTTTAATGAAGTGGGTATGACAGTATTTTAGAGATTTATAATAACAAAAAAAAAATACAAACTATCGAACATATAACCTTCTCTTTTTTTGGAAGTCGGTTAAAAAGCTTCCAACCGGTCTCAGAACTACTTCTTTTCCTTACTGTCACGGGTGCCACGCGCGCCTTTAGCTAGGAAAAATACAGTTTTATTTTTCCGTTCTTAGCCAAAATCGTGTTGAAAAGGTGACGAAGATGACGTGAATAATTTCGTCAACGCAATGGAGCCGAAAGATCTAAAGTTAGTCACGTGACAATTTCTATAAATATCATTAAACGGTACATAATATACATTTTTTTACGTTTTATAAATATATATTAGATGTAATAATTCAAAATATTCATTTACATAGTAAAAACACATGTCACAAAGCCATTAAAACAATTTTCTTTTAAATGAGTTAAAAGGAAACTTCTTCGTGTCCCAAGGCAACTTATTGTATATTTTCATGGGTATTTAGCCGGGTGGAAAATAGTTTTTCCATCCCTAGGGTGGAAAGTATTTTATTGTTACGATTAGCCTCAGAGTAGATATAATTGAGGTATGTCATATAATTAAAATAAAAGCTTTTCATATCGCGATGATGATGATTATTTTTTTCATTTTCCTCAGTCGAAATGAAAAGTAGAGTGTTTAACTCGGGTGAAATTACCCATTTCACCCTCGAACGATTTGCGATCTCACTTCGTTTAAGGCCAGGATATCTCGGGTGAAATGGGTCACATTCAAGCCTTGGTTAACAATTTACTATTTTATAGTGTTGAGAGAAGCTGATGGATATAGTAAAAAATTGAGTGAACTCGACTTAATCTTCCAAAAAGTGCAAAAGCATATCAATCAGTCCCACATTATAAATGCTAAGCACTATAACTTAAGAAAACGACATATTGAATATAAAGTAGGGCAAATTGTTTACAAACGTACTTACCACCTTTCAAATGCTTCTAAGAACTTTACCTCGAAACTGGCACCCAAGTTCCAAAAATGTGTAAGTACCGCTAAGTTATTACCATTGGTATATACTCTCAGTACTATGGAGGGCAAATCCTTAGAGAATTATCACATAAAAGATATACTTAAGCAGAATGATATCTAGCGAGAATATGTTAGAGTTACAGAAAACAGAAGAAAGAAGAAAACAGGTGGCTATAAGAATCGAATCATCATGCTCTTTCATTTGATACCCCACACGATAGGCTTTGAAAAAAAAAAAATTAAAATCTTATACAAAAATTTGATGACGTCATTACTCCCCCCCTAAGGGCAGGATTTTTAGGAGCTAGTGGAAAAATTAAATGTTTTGGTCTAAAGTACCTGTGTACCAAAAATCGTCGATGTAGATATGTATGCGGCAATTTTAGGCGTAGCACATGCACTATTCTGAGAAAACAGGAAAATCCAACAAGCCACGCAGTTCTACACCATGACAATACTAAATGTCATATGTCAGCCAAAAACACCTTGGTTGGTGATCCGCCGTACAACCTTGACAATACTAAATGTCATATGTCAGCCAAATACACCTTGGTTGGTGATCCGCCGTACAACCTTGACAATACTAAATGTCATATGTCAGCCAAAAACACCTTGGTTGGTGATCCGCCGTACAACCTTATTTATTCATATTATTCACATAATAAAATGTAATTAAAATGTAAATAAAGTGTAAATTGCTTGTATTAAAAACTTCATCAGCGATGGCCCATAGGTATTTCTGGGAATATTTATTTATACACAATTGCAAAACACGCATAAATTCGAATTCAAAATGATACTTGCGCTTGGGAGCTACAATGACACAGACATTATAGTATACTTTAAACGTGCCCATTTCTAGTTATAACTAGAAATGGGCAAAATTTATTCGAATAATTATTGAGAATAACAAATTTATTTGCGAATGACGAATCAATTTATCGAATAATTATTTTTATTCTTATAAACGGATGAATTATTCAGTAAATAATAATATGGTCAAATAGTTTTCAATTAAAATAAGTATAGAGCCGTTTTCTCTCCTAATAATACAGTAGACTCGGAACATTGACTTAAAAAAAAAATAGGTTTCTCGTGTCATGAGGTATCCGAATCAGCCCTATGTACTATCAACAGCATAATTGCATGGACATGGCAAAGACGATAATCGCTTGGCTGTCATAAGATGCTGAGAGCACGTAGCTTTCAGCATGGCATGATGGTTACAAAAAAATAAACTAGATGGCGTTGTTATCAAAACGAACACAGAATTTAATGCTTTGTTTGTTGACATGTAAGTCTCACAAGCACTAAAATTGTTCTGCAATAAAATAATCTACTATTAAAAAAAAGCTTCCACTGAAATTAAAACAGCACCTGTATTTAACTTTTGGAATACGCTTCTTTTTAACCGACTTCCAGAAAAGGTAGGAGCTTCTCAATTCGTCGGAATGTTATTATTTAAGTAAGGTTGTTTTAAAATTTATCTAACAAGCGTATTGTTACTATTGTAACAGAACAGAGTCTGTTCTGCAACAAGAACTCATTGCAAACATATCACCATTTACACTTTGTTTGTTCATGAAACTACGAGGTTTTTAAACATACTTAACTTCATCCACACTTCAATAACATATGTGATGACGTGAATATTACGGCAATATACTTTAAAAAAAAAAAAAAGTAAAGAGGAACTTTAGAATACCCTCCTTTGGAAAATACTCTACTTTGGATGCAAATTTCCGTAAAAACTTGCGTTGCTAGTTGTCTGAAAGTCATCAAGGATGTAAGTCTATTATAATATCATATGATATGAAGAGATAGTCAATTGATACATAGACAAGGCTGAAACAAAATAATAATTGTTTGTGCCTGGATCTTTGCCTGAATATCTTATAAACGGTGGCCTGAAACGGATTGAAAACATGTTTCAGGCGCCTGGTAACAACGGTAACTGGTGTGAAATTTCGATAAACTGGTATGTGATAGAGCGCCCTCTGAAACGGCCTGAAACGGTATTTCAGTCTGCTAAAAATGCCTCCAAGTCACAGTAAAACACGATCAAAGTTTTGCACCTAAGCCACCGGCGTAACAATAAAGTTGTAAAAATGATATGTTTGTATGTGTCGTTGTGGCTTCATCACGCTAAATCGGCTAAACGGATTTCAACAACTTTTGGTACATGGGTAGCTGGGTATCTCCAGATGGTTATAGGATACTTTTTACCCGACTATGCTAAAGAAAAAAAGAGTGGTTATGACTTTTTCTCCTCCGCGAACGAAGTTGCGGGCGCCTTCTAGTATTAATACGTCCTACCAACCACATACAAGTCAACACCCAAGATCCCATCAGTTGCTAAGCAGTTACTATTTCAATGGTAACTAAGCATCAATATTTAATCTATACATAATTATAAAGTTGTAAAATTGAAATGTCTGTACATTAAAGCTATATTTCAAAAAAATGATTGCAACAGACTATTTGGAGGTCACTGAATCAAAATACACATTTTTTGTATTTTTTGTATGTTTGGATGTGTCGTTGGGGCTGGTAAAGTATTCTATAACCACCTGGAGATATCCAGCTACCCTAAATAAAAACAAATAAAAAGCAACATAATAAAAATTGAACCCAAAAAGCACATAAAAAGCTGTTGTATAATCTCTACGTGAGTGTGGACTGAGATTTTAGGTCTCTGCTTTGAAAAGCAAGCAAATGTTGACGGACCACAACGTGCCTTAACAAATGGCTCTAAATTCGGCTTCACCTAGCTTTGGCGTTTCGATGATTCTGCTGCAAAGTAAATAAGTTACAGTAAGTTAACTGAGAGGCATCTGTCAAATGATTGGAGAGAAAAACGTGCGATAGATGTATGTGATGACAAGACTGTACTGCTTTCGATGATTGACAAAACGCTCACCTGAAATAGTATTGCTATCTTTCAATCAACATTGGACGATACTTGTATGCTTCAAACGTCAATTTTTCCATGTTTTTCAGATGTATTTGATATGTTGACCGCTTAGATACTAGTGGTTTTTAGACAGCTAAGGTATCAATGAGTATGAGTTGTTGTGAGTGTAGAAATTTAAACCTCTCTTTAGGCACCTGGAATGTATAGCGACTTCTGCTGCTGATAGTATGTTGGCAATTTTGAATAGTTTTCGAGTTATGATTTTCTTTTCTTTAGGCAGTTTTCGGAAAGCTACCCGTCCGTAATGTCTTCTCGTCCCAAATACTGCAGTTTTTTAAGACGAAGGTTTTGAACCAGTGTGTATTGTCAGTGCATAGGGCGCTGCGACATGGTCACTCACAATGGGTCTCATAAGAAGCCTCAAAGTCACTCAAAGGGCAATGATGTATTAATGTTCTGGGAAGATCGCGGGATGCCGTTGGATGAGGGCAGCGCACAACCGGTCGTTATGGAGATCCTAGGGGGAGGGTTTTTGTCCAGCAGCAGAAGTCCTTGGGCTGATATGATGAGGATACAGTTTTTTTCTGATTTTTTGACCACTAAAAATATTTCTAAAAAAGTAAAAGATCTTTAAGGGCTTTTTTGCAACTGAATCTCAAAAGTCTACTAGTTTTTCTTCAATATTGATCAGGTCTTGAATAGCTACTTAGTAGTACAGAAAAAAAGAAACAGAACTCGAAACTATCAAAAAGCGCGAAACATGGGGGTGATATGGATATCACATGACACGATTGACCTTTTTTATGGACGGCCATGTTCCGACCACTTTTACCTAAGAACCAAGGCGGTGGCGACCGGGGGTTTTAGAAAACCTCTGGGAGGCCTTTGTCCAGCAGTGGACGCCCTGGGGGTGATATGATAATACTTGGACTTTTGGGTTGATATAATATAAATATATAGCTAATCTTGAATACATATTTTGGTCCCTCAGAACGCTTTGGCATTTAGAGATGGTTTTCTTTTTCAAGTTTACCTTGGTACGCATTATCCTGTAGCGACCAGGCTCTAATTATACTCTGATGCGACTGATTTATACCGAAGTACGACTAAATACTGAAACTATTGTCAAATAAAACAATTTAACGGATTATGAGTGAGTGATTATTTCAATCAAACTTCTAAGTTTACATAAAAAAAAGATACGACATATTGAATATAAAGTAGGGCAAATTGTTTACAAACGTACTTACCACCTTTCAAATGCTTCTAAGAACTTTACCTCGAAACTGGCACCCAAGTTCCAAAAATGTGTAAGTACCGCTAAGTTATTACCATTGGTATATACTCTCAGTACTATGGAGGGCAAATCCTTAGAGAATTATCACATAAAAGATATACTTAAGCAGAATGATATCTAGCGAGAATATGTTAGAGTTACAGAAAACAGAAGAAAGAAGAAAACAGGTGGCTATAAGAATCGAATCATCATGCTCTTTCATTTGATACCCCACACGATAGGCTTTGAAAAAAAAAAAATTAAAATCTTATACAAAAATTTGATGACGTCATTACTCCCCCCCTAAGGGCAGGATTTTTAGGAGCTAGTGGAAAAATTAAATGTTTTGGTCTAAAGTACCTGTGTACCAAAAATCGTCGATGTAGATATGTATGCGGCAATTTTAGGCGTAGCACATGCACTATTCTGAGATAACAGGAAAATCCAACAAGCCACGCAGTTCTACACCATGACAATACTAAATGTCATATGTCAGCCAAAAACACCTTGGTTGGTGATCCGCCGTACAACCTTGACAATACTAAATGTCATATGTCAGCCAAATACACCTTGGTTGGTGATCCGCCGTACAACCTTGACAATACTAAATGTCATATGTCAGCCAAAAACACCTTGGTTGGTGATCCGCCGTACAACCTTATTTATTCATATTATTCACATAATAAAATGTAATTAAAATGTAAATAAAGTGTAAATTGCTTGTATTAAAAACTTCATCAGCGATGGCCCATAGGTATTTCTGGGAATATTTATTTATACACAATTGCAAAACACGCATAAATTCGAATTCAAAATGATACTTGCGCTTGGGAGCTACAATGACACAGACATTATAGTATACTTTAAACGTGCCCATTTCTAGTTATAACTAGAAATGGGCAAAATTTATTCGAATAATTATTGAGAATAACAAATTTATTTGCGAATGACGAATCAATTTATCGAATAATTATTTTTATTCTTATAAACGGATGAATTATTCAGTAAATAATAATATGGTCAAATAGTTTTCAATTAAAATAAGTATAGAGCCGTTTTCTCTCCTAATAATACAGTAGACTCGGAACATTGACTTAAAAAAAAAATAGGTTTCTCGTGTCATGAGGTATCCGAATCAGCCCTATGTACTATCAACAGCATAATTGCATGGACATGGCAAAGACGATAATCGCTTGGCTGTCATAAGATGCTGAGAGCACGTAGCTTTCAGCATGGCATGATGGTTACAAAAAAATAAACTAGATGGCGTTGTTATCAAAACGAACACAGAATTTAATGCTTTGTTTGTTGACATGTAAGTCTCACAAGCACTAAAATTGTTCTGCAATAAAATAATCTACTATTAAAAAAAAGCTTCCACTGAAATTAAAACAGCACCTGTATTTAACTTTTGGAATACGCTTCTTTTTAACCGACTTCCAGAAAAGGTAGGAGCTTCTCAATTCGTCGGAATGTTATTATTTAAGTAAGGTTGTTTTAAAATTTATCTAACAAGCGTATTGTTACTATTGTAACAGAACAGAGTCTGTTCTGCAACAAGAACTCATTGCAAACATATCACCATTTACACTTTGTTTGTTCATGAAACTACGAGGTTTTTAAACATACTTAACTTCATCCACACTTCAATAACATATGTGATGACGTGAATATTACGGCAATATACTTTAAAAAAAAAAAAAAGTAAAGAGGAACTTTAGAATACCCTCCTTTGGAAAATACTCTACTTTGGATGCAAATTTCCGTAAAAACTTGCGTTGCTAGTTGTCTGAAAGTCATCAAGGATGTAAGTCTATTATAATATCATATGATATGAAGAGATAGTCAATTGATACATAGACAAGGCTGAAACAAAATAATAATTGTTTGTGCCTGGATCTTTGCCTGAATATCTTATAAACGGTGGCCTGAAACGGATTGAAAACATGTTTCAGGCGCCTGGTAACAACGGTAACTGGTGTGAAATTTCGATAAACTGGTATGTGATAGAGCGCCCTCTGAAACGGCCTGAAACGGTATTTCAGTCTGCTAAAAATGCCTCCAAGTCACAGTAAAACACGATCAAAGTTTTGCACCTAAGCCACCGGCGTAACAATAAAGTTGTAAAAATGATATGTTTGTATGTGTCGTTGTGGCTTCATCACGCTAAATCGGCTAAACGGATTTCAACAACTTTTGGTACATGGGTAGCTGGGTATCTCCAGATGGTTATAGGATACTTTTTACCCGACTATGCTAAAGAAAAAAAGAGTGGTTATGACTTTTTCTCCTCCGCGAACGAAGTTGCGGGCGCCTTCTAGTATTAATACGTCCTACCAACCACATACAAGTCAACACCCAAGATCCCATCAGTTGCTAAGCAGTTACTATTTCAATGGTAACTAAGCATCAATATTTAATCTATACATAATTATAAAGTTGTAAAATTGAAATGTCTGTACATTAAAGCTATATTTCAAAAAAATGATTGCAACAGACTATTTGGAGGTCACTGAATCAAAATACACATTTTTTGTATTTTTTGTATGTTTGGATGTGTCGTTGGGGCTGGTAAAGTATTCTATAACCACCTGGAGATATCCAGCTACCCTAAATAAAAACAAATAAAAAGCAACATAATAAAAATTGAACCCAAAAAGCAAATAAAAAGCTGTTGTATAATCTCTACGTGAGTGTGGACTGAGATTTTAGGTCTCTGCTTTGAAAAGCAAGCAAATGTTGACGGACCACAACGTGCCTTAACAAATGGCTCTAAATTCGGCTTCACCTAGCTTTGGCGTTTCGATGATTCTGCTGCAAAGTAAATAAGTTACAGTAAGTTAACTGAGAGGCATCTGTCAAATGATTGGAGAGAAAAACGTGCGATAGATGTATGTGATGACAAGACTGTACTGCTTTCGATGATTGACAAAACGCTCACCTGAAATAGTATTGCTATCTTTCAATCAACATTGGACGATACTTGTATGCTTCAAACGTCAATTTTTCCATGTTTTTCAGATGTATTTGATATGTTGACCGCTTAGATACTAGTGGTTTTTAGACAGCTAAGGTATCAATGAGTATGAGTTGTTGTGAGTGTAGAAATTTAAACCTCTCTTTAGGCACCTGGAATGTATAGCGACTTCTGCTGCTGATAGTATGTTGGCAATTTTGAATAGTTTTCGAGTTATGATTTTCTTTTCTTTAGGCAGTTTTCGGAAAGCTACCCGTACGTAATGTCTTCTCGTCCCAAATACTGCAGTTTTTTAAGACGAAGGTTTTGAACCAGTGTGTATTGTCAGTGCATAGGGCGCTGCGACATGGTCACTCACAATGGGTCTCATAAGAAGCCTCAAAGTCACTCAAAGGGCAATGATGTATTAATGTTCTGGGAAGATCGCGGGATGCCGTTGGATGAGGGCAGCGCACAACCGGTCGTTATGGAGATCCTAGGGGGAGGGTTTTTGTCCAGCAGCAGAAGTCCTTGGGCTGATATGATGAGGATACAGTTTTTTTCTGATTTTTTGACCACTAAAAATATTTCTAAAAAAGTAAAAGATCTTTAAGGGCTTTTTTGCAACTGAATCTCAAAAGTCTACTAGTTTTTCTTCAATATTGATCAGGTCTTGAATAGCTACTTAGTAGTACAGAAAAAAAGAAACAGAACTCGAAACTATCAAAAAGCGCGAAACATGGGGGTGATATGGATATCACATGACACGATTGACCTTTTTTATGGACGGCCATGTTCCGACCACTTTTACCTAAGAACCAAGGCGGTGGCGACCGGGGGTTTTAGAAAACCTCTGGGAGGCCTTTGTCCAGCAGTGGACGCCCTGGGGGTGATATGATAATACTTGGACTTTTGGGTTGATATAATATAAATATATAGCTAATCTTGAATACATATTTTGGTCCCTCAGAACGCTTTGGCATTTAGAGATGGTTTTCTTTTTCAAGTTTACCTTGGTACGCATTATCCTGTAGCGACCAGGCTCTAATTATACTCTGATGCGACTGATTTATACCGAAGTACGACTAAATACTGAAACTATTGTCAAATAAAACAATTTAACGGATTATGAGTGAGTGATTATTTCAATCAAACTTCTAAGTTTACATAAAAAAAAGATACGGCTGTTTCTGCTACAAAAACCGTTTATTTTGAAACTTTTTGAAATTGAAAGGGTACTTCCAGTTGTTATAGAAACTTGAAATTTGGTATGAAGGAAGCTCTTATAGCACAATCAACAAAATAAATCCGAAAAGCATAATTTGTTTATATCTATCTGTCTATATCAGTAACCAATATAAAATACATACACCACGTACATTATTTTGCTTAAGAGTAGGGCTCTGCTAACACTGGATTTTCATAGATACAGCTATTTGTAGCGTATATTTTGTAAAGAAACCCTCGGTGCGAGAGTACGACTGGCACTTTGCCAGTTTTTTTAATTAATTAACTGACTAGCGATCCCAGTATCACTCTAATGGGAAGTGGGAGTCGAGGATGTAGCTGCCTGATCACTCTTGCCCTGAAGAGACCCAGAGTATAACTTTCCGGATATAATAAATAAATATTGCAGGACAATTTATACACAAATCGAACTAGTCCCATAGTATTTCAATAAAGTTTGTGTTATGAGTACTAGATGCCACCGATACCATGCATCCTCCCGTGACCATGGAAAGCTGGAAAGCTTCCGAAACGTCGGGAACTAAAATGAGATAATATACGCGATATAATCTGTTAAATTGTTTTATTTCAATGATTAATAGTCGCGGAAACAGAAGAAAATATTATTGTCTAGTACCCAACTGATAAGAAAGTTGAGCTAAGGTTTCTTCGCTCTTTCATATATCCATCTCTTTTTAATCGTGTTTAACCGCAAATATGCTTGGGTTGGTGTTTAACGGCAAATATGAGTCTTATATTATTCGATTTATATATTCAAATAAAATAAGAATTCAATCATTTATTTTTCGAAAGTGTGGCTATTTGCGCATAATTTCATGACGAATGATTGTTTATTCGAATAATGCTCAAATCTTAATAAAACAATGCACGTTTTGCACCCAAAATTAAAAATATATATTTTACTAGTAACTGTGTGAATCAACCACTGCTGAATAATTAGTATGAATTTATTAGGTAGTAGGGAATTTGCAGAATGCAAGATTAAATCTTACTTGATTGTTTAATTTATTCGTTGGCGCCATAAATACCTACTATGAAATTCATATTTAGGGGTCCCTCCTAAACTGTGGCCAGATTATTACCCAGTTTGCAGTAAAAAACCTGTATGTGCACTAAATTTACTTTGTATATAGATAGATTTCAACACTTTATAGCGACAGGGCGAGTCAGCAGCCGCAACAGATGAACGTGGTTAAGAGTCTAACATGTAACTCGTATTTAGCTGACAGTTGATTCAGTTATAGCGAGATGAGCTCAATTTAAAGAAATTGGTAACTAACCTAAGAAAATGTGAAATAAACTCGTTCTTAAATTATTCGGCAATGTCCTCTGAGCTTTTTCGTTTGGACGTATAGTTTTGGAGGATAATGCACATCCTAATCGAGCTCTACTCCCCTCCCCCAGTACCCTTGACTATCTGATAAATAACTTGACCAAAACTCAACTCCAGATCTCAAAGTGCATGGCAAATATAGCAGGTCAAAGAGCACCCCGAGTTTTAGAAGTTTTATAAAATTCGACACTCTTTTTCTCTGAAAGTATTATATCAACAATAAAAAATAATGTAATCAAATTTGTTGTAAATGTACTGTTGTTTATTTTTGTAAAGGCAACAGTGCCAGTATTTAAAAACATTTTCGAAATAAAAGTAAATAACTAAAGAAAGTGACATATAGACCAAAATCCTGAAGCACAAGCAAAATGCACAGTCCCGGTACCCGAGGACTTTTACGAGGGTTATCAGAACACCTCAAGGAAGCCTCTGCCAATTTTGAAAACTTCTCGAATTATTTCCACTGGTTGTTTTAATTGATGCAAATTTTCTTTGGCAAAATAGGTCGATTTTTAGGGACATGCCGTTCGTATACGAAGTGATCGTTTGTAAAAAAACCGTAAGGAACCTTCTGCACGCGTGTAAGTTTACACTTGATTGTGAATATAAAAATTCCATTATGTGGATTGAATAATTAAAAGATTAATTAAGGTATCCTGGATTTCAACTGATTGTGGGCCATTTGCTGCTTAGAAAACACCCCATATTTTAGAAAGTCATGCTCGCTCAAAGTCAGTCGAGTGTTATGTTTCGCGCAATTTATCTATTACTCTATGATCTCTTGAAGGTTTAATTCCAGTGCAGTTTTTTAAATGTGGGTATATTAACTGCATTTGATGTAAAACTGTTTGTTTATAGCAGAAGTAATGTTATAATGCTCATATTTGTCACTATGTTGTTGCAAGAAATGATATTCTTGTGTCTTAGTAGGGGTTCAATTGCATTTAATTATCTCGACACCAATCTGAGATTCTGGATAGAGTGCTCTCAATTTTGGACATAACTTGTTCGCGACTTTCTTCCACAACGGGATTTGGATTTGTTTGCTCGGCCAGCGTAACGGCGTGAATACCAGTGGCGTGCATAGGGTTTTTAGTTAGGGTAGGCAGAATTCGACATAGTCTGTCTGTGTCATTCCAAGCATTTGGAGACTTCCCGAATAAAATGCACGGACAGCAAAGTGTATATTCAACCAGCTAAAACTTTCGTAATACTTTACGTGAAATTGATGAGTAGGTATTGCTCTGAGTTTGAGTTAATTACAACATACCTACCTTTATTAACTAGGTACCTTTACCTTATCAATCATCGAACGCTAACTTGCTAAGTTCACTTCCATAAACACACTATCAAAACACCGATCACAGCTAAAACACATATTTAAGCGTTAGCTACTACAATAAACACTATTTCACGGCAAATTAAATTGATTATGAAAGAAAATCGCTTCTTGCCATGTAAACTTAATGAGTAAGACTAGATCAAAGTATCTGTAACCTCACACTGTTAGCATTTTGAACCAATTTATTGCTTAGAAACTATGTAAACTTATATAATTGTTAGGAACCCTAGGTCTCGTATTGAACCCTACTACGTAATGTATGAACCAATGTAACTCCCGTCAAGATCCAATTTGATTATAATTTATAAAAATGAATATGTGAACCGAACCAAGTGAAAAGTTAAACCGGATCTTGATCGGAGAGATTTCGATAATCCAATTAGAGGGCTAGTTTTAATATAGAGAGCTCCGATCTCTTTCGTACCACTTTCAAGGTTTTTACTCCCTTGTTATGCCGCATTGAGCATTCTAATTGGATGTTGCGGAGAAAGTATTTGTGTAAGGATATGTGATGAATTGTAAATTATAAATAGTATATAAGCAAGCTCAGTTTATATGGACAGAATTCAGTACAGTTTATTTAAATCAAGAAAGAAGAAGTTTAAATAGTGAACCCAGTCTCCCAAGTATCCTTCCTAACCCAGTTGCCTAGTGATTCAGTATAAGTTTGTGTATAAGTATATCGTTAATTGAGGTCTTAGTTTAGGCAGTCTAGTTTAGGTTTTGCGAGAAAAATCGTCTTTATCTTATCTCATAGACTCATAGTATTTAAGTTTGATTATTTCGTTTCTAATTACGTAAATTAGGTGGTCCTATGAGTTTAATTAAGTATATATATAATAATAGTTTAGTTAGGTTTTGATTTCAAGAACTGATCCGATCAACATTATTAAGAACCTCTGTCCTATCACAGGAGATCGAGTAAATTATGCCCCGCGTCGGTTTCAACAGCTATACAAGAAATTTACATTTTATCACAACTCGGTCGCGAGTGTCGCAACAAAGAATCCATTATGGCACCAGAACAGCAAAATCAAAACAAATTTTTGTAAACAAAAACTCTTGACAAATTAAAACGCCCCGCATTACACGTACAACTTACAGCAAAAGGGGGACTTCCTTAATCCGCCGCATGAAATCAATGCATCTGATTGGTCGCAAACTTTTGCCAGTGCTGCCAACAAGGCTAATATAAAATCTGCTAAACTGCAGTTCGATTCTTGATATAATGATGCTAAATACGTTTTATTCGACTGAATTTTTAAATAATATGTCTATATTTTTGTCACCCGTTACCTGTAGATGGGGTATTAAATAAATAAATAATAAATAATTAAACGAAAAAATGAATCGAAACGAAAAATGGAATTTTCATTATTGCTCTCATCGTTTTCATGGTGAATTATTTATTAACGTCCCGGATACGTTTCAAATTACTAATGTAAACAAATATCATGATTTTACTTTATTTTAATATTTTTTAATGTATGCTAATAAATATACTAAACGACAAACAAATGTGCTAGACAAGGTAAAATTTAGCAAATTTAGCATAAAGTATGATAAATTGGCAACACTGACAGGTCCGGCAGCCGGACTTGTAACGATGTATGCGTGTGACTTGAGTATAAGTGTGTGTGCTGAGCAAATTCGTATATAGTTCACGGACGATATTACACAAGCGCATTGTGAGCGTGTGTGCTGTGGGTTAGGCGCTGGACTGTCTTGCCTGACTTGCGGTTCAGGCTCGCTTAGCTGCGTTCGCGCGCAAATTTAAATCGCAGCGCGTTCCGTAATGGAAGGTGGCAAGTAGGTTTTGTTTTAAGAAACGTTATAGAATTATTAATATTATTATAGAGAACAAAAATATATGTGTTTGAGTCATTTTTGCTAGGGTAGGCAGTGCCTATTTGCCTATATTGAATGCACGCCACTGGTAAATCTCGGTGCTAGACCTCCGAATGCCTTGGCCATGTCTACTTGTCTAGTCTAGGCTAGCTGCCAATGCCTCACCTTGACTTTTTAGAAATCGTACATTGGTGCGTTCAACAAAAAATAAAAACACGTGATATCTCACAACGCCCCGCCTCCGCCTTGCGATACTTCGTGGTTTTTAGGGTTCCGGAGCCAAAATGGCAAAAACGGAACCCTTATAGATTCGTCATGTCTGTCTGTCTGTCTGTCTGTCCGTCCCTATGTCACAGGCATTTTACTCAAAAAGTATAAGATGTATATTGATGAAATTTGGAGCATAGGTATCTTGTGTAAACCGCTACTTAGTTTGATAGTTAAATAAAAAATATATATATTTATAGGGGGGGCACTCCATACATGTAACGGAAACAAAAAAAAAAAAAATCAACAAATATCTATGTGTGGCACATATTTCGACAGTTCTTCTAAAAAACACTTGGGACACACAAGGTTTCTAAGAATATATTTTGATTTAGTGAATATTTTCCGAAATATTCGCTCCGAAAGTAGCAAAAATTGTGTCTCCCCCCCTCTATTTTCTAAACAGTATGTTCAAAAAATATGAAAAAATTTACAAATATAATACTTAATAAATACTTCCAACGAAAATTGTTTTCAACATGATCCGACATACCGCTTTTAAGTTATTGCCAAAAAACTACGCTTCTTAGCGAAAGGACGTAAGTGCCGGGGAGATACGCTCTTTTGTTAGTGTTTTTTTTTCATATCGTATTTTTTCATCTGTAGTGCATTTTTTTGTATAAACGGCTGCGGAACCCTTCATGGGCGAGTCCGACTCGCACTCGGCCGCTTTTTTTCGAACCCCTCCCCACCGCTTTCGAGAGTAACGGGATTAATGGACGAACCCTTACGTGCAACATAGCCTTGACTAATATTTCCTATTTTCTGAAACTGAAAAGTCCCAAACAAAATCGGTGCACCATCGATGAAGCAAAAGATAAGGCAAATTTCGCACATAACTAAACATATTTTAATACTAGAAGGCGCCGAAATCTTCGTCCGCGGAGGAGAAAAAGTCATAACCCTTCTTTTTTCTTCCGCGTAGTCAAATAAAAATTATCCGATAAGCATCTGGAGATACCTAGCTACCCGTGTAACAAAAATAGTGAAATCCGTTCAGCCGATTTTGCTTGATGAATCCGCAACGACACATACAAAAAATACCAAAAAAAAATATGTTTCGCTTCAGTGACCTCCAAATAGTTACTTTTCTGTTTTACCCTTACTAACATTTTTTTTTTCAATGTATTCAATATACAAACGTTTCATTTTTACAACTTCATAAAAGTATAGATATTACTTATACTTTTTGAAATTAATTTTGAAAAATAATACATAGAATAGAGTTTAGTTTAGCGTGTTGTTCGATAAACGAACATGGATACAGGTTTCTAAGCATTTTAAATACAAGATCTCAGGACCATTATGCAAAAGACAGTTTGATAAGAATGGCAATGCATTCAAACAATACAAAAAGTTACGTTCGCCCAAACCTTAAAAATGGATTCGTTGATAGCGAGTGGCGGTGGCAGGTAGATAATCGAATATCCACAAGGGTGTAAGGTACAGTATTCTATTGGTTGCTGAAATGCGTGTCTGTGTGACGTATAAAACTTCACCACCTCATTGATACTACGTGCATCCAGGGTAGTTACATTTACGCGCATTATTTAATAATTCATGTTTTTGTTTTTAATTAATGTCTGCAAATTTTTTAATCCATTTGAAAAGATTTTATCGTCATTGAAAATCAAAATCTTTGTTTTCTTTTTTACTTTTTGGCGAGAAGTAAAATAAACGAACATCATCTACGGCAAATATTTTACTTATATTCAGTTCCTTTTTACCTTAAGATCATAGATGTATTATACTATGCATTATATACAATAAGGTGCATAACTGAACCAGTGTTCACCACTTTCACGTGCGTCTTAAAGTAATACTGAAAGGGTAAGGAATTATTATTGTATTATATTGAATCATCTTTTGTTGTTGACAAGTTAGTTTTATTATTACATTAGATTTTTTTATTTCTTTTACACCACACTCGTTCAGAAAAGTTCAATTTATAGCGTCAAATCTGCGTGGAAAGTCCATTATCCACGCTAGCGTGGAAAACGCATTTCAGGTTCGAATTCATATTTTTTCTCAAAACCAACCTCCACAAAAATTAAATATGGGAGTGCGATGAGGTCGTACCTATACGAATTCAAATAGTGAATTAATCATCTTAAACGTTATTTTACTTAGTACAAATATATATTTTTAATGTTTAAAGATGTAGTATTTCTTTTTAATATGCACACGACGTTGTTTTCATTATTAAGTACGACTTAAATTTTCCATCTAAGAAAAAATAAGTGAAAAGAGGTTGACAGTATTGGCAGATAAAAAGAAAACAATGAACCAATGAGGTTTGCGCGGAAAAAGTTTTTATGCTGCGTTTAGTTCATAATTAAACTGTTCATAATGTAATGGCGAAAAGAAGTCAAGATAAATGTTGGTATTTTGGGATTGAATTTTGTATATACTTTCTGTAGTAAAAGTATCAATATATTATATAAACATTATTTATGCAATAAAAATACTTCAACACTAAACATTTTATTCATATGATAAGGCCCTGTAAATAACTAAGCGCTAAGTCTATGTAAAAAAGTGAGATGCAAATCAAAGCGGGCTTAGTAAATTATTCTATATTATTTAAAAATATTGTTTTTTAATTGCAATATGCTTTGAACGGAAATGCCATCCTGCTCTTCCGCCATTATAGGCTCAGTCCGTTTTTTTAAATATTTTCATAGTTTTACACATTTTATTCGCTTTAGTGAAGTGAAAAGTTGTGTTTCGTACGGCTGCAAAATTATTTGGCTTCTCGTGCCTTGAAAGCCTCGCTACGCTCAGGAATCTATATTTGAACCACTAGCTTCGCTCATGGTTGAATTTTAGATTCCTTCGCTAGCTTGGCTTTCAATTGAAGCACTCGCGCCAAATAACAACTTTGCAGCCTTGCATAACAAATAACTATTGATACCTGTCCTATTCTGCCAATAAATTCATGATAATTAATGTTTCAGAGCTGGACATGTTTTAGATAGATTTCTAGACCAATATTCGAAAACTCTTTGAAATGTTAAAATGCGCATTAATACAATCGAAAACATTTTTTTGCAGTTACTACAGAAATACAATTAGGTGCGAAAGTGAACCAATCATCATGTTTAAACTTCGATACACGATTTGTTCGTAATCGTAGCTGCAAAATCTTTTGGATTTATTATGTTGGTTACTTATTTTGTATACACGGGTAATTAAATCTCTGTATTGGATTATTGTTTACTGTTTTTGATTTTGACACAGAGATTTTGTAATTATTGTAAAAATTAATACGTGAAAATTTGGTAGTTTTTAGTTACAGATAAATAAAAAACCATGATTGGTACTCATATCGTTTGAGGGCAATTTTTTGGGATAAGGTACCAGAGGGTAACAAGAATAAGGTCCGGAGTTTAATAAGGCCCATCTGAAAAATAATAGACTTACAACAGTATAACTATCTTGTTTATTGAATAAGGACGTACAAAATGATAATTAAATGCTAACATCAATTCAGTATGTAAATTAGATCACAAATATTTCTTGTTAATTGAACTTACTAAAATTGCGGTTAGTAATGCGGCCCATGCGCATCCCGCAATAAAGCCTATTCAATTAAAGGGAACCGTTTTTGTTTAAATTGTTGTTGTCACGGAAATAATTATACCTAATTAAACTAAATATGGATAAGTGCGATCAGTTTAAATACAATTAGTAAACCATTTCTATTGATTTTACACATTTCCGAAAACTTAAAAATGGTTAGGGCCTTTATAAACTACCCGGGCCTTATTACGCTACCTTGTACGTGATTTTTGTTTAAATGGTAATACAAAATAAGACGCATAAACACATGTATTTCATTTCTACGTATGTTTAAATTTATAAAAAGTAATTAATACTGGCCGATCTGAAAAAATAGATACTTTAAAGTAATAATTAATAAAGCGAATCGAAATTAGGTGGGCCAATAGCCTCCGGTACCTTATTTCATGAACTACAACTTAACTTTGAACATTGAACATATCTTTACGTCCATCACTTTATCTGAATATCAAAAATAACAATAGTATAGGTATACTATTATTGCCTCACCTGTTTGCGAATATTTCATATTTTGGGAACTACCTTTTTATTGTCCAACACGAAAGAACGCAAAATTTTAAGATACACGACGTATTTTTTATGTTTGCGGAAATCTTATTTTTAATGCAAAAATTCATGAATATTCTTAGTCTGGTGAAAAAAGGCGTCTATTACAAACGTCTAACTATCAGCTAAATGACGTCACAACTTACACACACTTAAAAAATTTGGAAATAACAACAGAATGTAATGCGAACTTTAACAGTTTTACAGTGACCGCAGTTGTCACGGTGGCGAGATAAACGTCAAAACTTGAAAACGATACGCAGTGGTGTGATTAATTCAATAATTCTGTGGAAAATGCCATGCATAAAATATTGCTTTAAGAAAACTTTATGAACAGCACTCGTATATCGCCTATTCTCTTCTATCTACTCGTATTTGTGCAGACGTACTTGGTACATTTTGATGGGCACCATGTGCTCCGGCGTTATGCGGCATTTTACAAAAAGTATATCATTTTGACGCGTTATTTCTACGTAGCCCATAGCATTTGCAACATAAGACGTCCGCAAAGAGACAGTGAAGTTCTGGCATCTCTGATGCCGGCCAAATTATACTTATCCGAGCTTTGCATAAACTCCATCATCATTATACCTAGTCTCTACTCGAGGCAAATTATTAGTGTTGATAGCTTGTACAAATCCCTCCGCGTTTCGCATGTCCGTCGAAAGATGTCAAACGGATAACCGGAAGAAGACTTTTTTAGTGGCAATATTGAATCAGCTGTGTGACGTCACTTTCCCTTTTAGCTATTTTGGTAGTTTCTGGCAAAAAATATTGTAAAAAAATGTTTTGTGTTCTAGAGGCGTTTTTCTCCAAATGGCGTTCGATTTAGGGACATGGGAAAATCTGAAATATTGTCAATTATATGTCAGCACCGTCAGCATCAAATAGTTTGTAACATCCAAAGCGTCTAATTTTTATATAGCAACACATCTTTACTATGTACTATAGGCACGGAGATTATGACAATATTTTAGTCGCTTTGAATGTAACAGACTGTTTGGTGGCGACTAAATCGAATGTGTAGGTTACCTGAGAACATGGGCATGGTGAGCTCGGGATGCAATTGCGACAGTTGCCGCGACAGGTACAGCTGCGAGCGGCAGTACGTGGTGCACAGCAAAGCATCCAGAGTACCGCGCCCCTTCTCTGAACCTGAGGATAATTAAACGTTTAGTAATCAATCACTTAGACGTCACAGACTCCAGGACGACCGGCCTAATAAACAACGGCTAACCCGTTAGGGAGCAATTATACAAACACTTGTATAAAGTTATTGAAATTACGTTGATGATGTGGCACCTTACTCCTAAGTTGTTTAACGGCGCGTCAAAAGACCGTATGTTACATTATTATAACACAAAGTTCAACAACAGAGCGATAATCTGATAATCGATTGCTTTGATCTCTATATCAATGGAAAGTTAAATTAAATTAAAGTAGAAATAAAAAAATAATTGGCTTAGACTGCACTGCAGTGGATCGCAATTATCTTGTCTTTCTACTTAGATCTTTGTATCAATATTGTAAGCCTCAGGTATTGTATTATAGACAAGTTTAGCAACTAATATTACAGTGATATAATAAGTATTTGTTAAAGAACACCCTCATGTGGTTTAGTTCCCCTTAGGATAAATAATGTTGTTTTCAATTTGATTTAGTTTTATTTCATCTACAAGCTGATAATGACAATGAACACTAATGCCAGAGATGTAAGGGAAACTCTCACTTCCCAATACTTAACTCACGATAATTATGAAATTACTGCTATTAGAATAAGTTTTTTGATATATCAGTTAAGTATTTGGAAGTGCGAGTTTCCCTTACATCTCGAATGTCACTTTTTGAAAGATGACACCAATTTAAATTTTCCGCTTTTAGTTTAGTTTTATTGCGGGTACGCCGAGAGAAGCCCTCTACCAATTTTGAAGACTACAATTATTTCCGCAGATTTTACTCATTTTCTAAGGTTAGTCTTATACACTAGAATTCCATTCACTCCCTGATTTAGAGTACGTTCATCAATTTAGTTTGCAAGGAACGAAGTAAGGAATCAATTTAAGGAATCTACAACATCGACAATCGAATTGTGTGAGATAGTCCCGAAATATTTACTTAATTTATTATCTGCATATTTAAAGAAATCTGAAATTTCCTTCCTCTTCCGATACTAAAGTCAGATCGGTTACAATTAAAACACTCAGATTTCCATGTGTCATGGGAACATCTGAGAATAAATAATAATTCTCTGATATTAGTACCTATAATGTGACCCATAATAACTTTGTCCAATCGACTATTAGTAATGAATAAGCCAATAACCATAATTTGCTTATTCATTACTTTAATTTATATTTGCCCACCATTTATTCAGCTAGTACTGCTAGTAGGCTTGCAGGCTCATCACTACAAATATCAATAGACAAGTGTCAAATATGTGTTCTAAGAAAAATCCCACTGTAATAATTGTTAATATAGTTAAGGGGCTTTCTGAATGACCTTCAATCCGTAGTTTTTCGCTTTTCCGTGTTTTATATGTCTCTTCATGATGTCAGCGATCACGAGTCACCGAAACCAAGATAATCGCCATCAAAATTTATTATTTTTACAACGAAAAAGTTTTTGCATCTATTCTTAAAAAATACACGTTTTTTTCATTAAAGGCTCGCTTTATGTGAGTAGGATCTTTTCAAAATGAATAATTAGCCATAGGTTTGAGTTTAGTAAAGGTTTACTGAGAGATTATACAAGCAATCTTTATTCTTATAGACCAGTCTGTAAAAAATCATAATTAAATACATAAAAATATATTCTAATTTCCGAATGCAAGAAAGTGATGACCAGAAACTGAGCTTTCATATAAACCATGTTTCGAAGGTTATTATATATATATATGTGTGATTTTTCATGGTTTTTGTTATTATATACGATATAAATTATATACGAGTATATAATTAATATGTATGATATTTACATTTAGTTCGCATCAAATGTAGGTAATGTCTGGACTATATACTCTACGTGAAAACGAGAAACAAGTAATTGTAATGTAAACTAATTTATTTAAGCGGCACTTCATTTCTGAATTCCAATCATTTTGAAATAAAACGAAAATTAACTAAATCATTGCAATATCTTCTTTTACATACATACTTTATTTGATTGCCCAAATTATTAATTAAGATACTGGCAAAATACAGCAAATACCAACAAATCCATACTAATATTATAAATGCGAAAGTGTGTCTGTCTGTCTGTCTGTCTGTCTGTCTCTCTGTTGCCTCTTCATGCTTAAACCGCCGAACCGATTTGGATGAAATTTGGTATGGAGATAGTTTGAGTCCTGGGGAAGGACAAAGGCTACTTTTTATCCCGGAAAAATACCCTTATCCGCGATAAACGAATTTAAGGCGGACGAAGTCGCGGGCAGAAGCTAGTAATTCTATATTTTTGTTCATAAATGTGCGTCTACTTTTGACGCTGACTCTACACTCAAGTAGACCGACGCGTCTCAGAAATATTTAACCACCGTTTATATCGTCAAGGGTTATCCGCTTATCTGTTTATGGGATTTAACATGCACTGATACTTTAAGGGAATGATCACAGTACTATTCATATTTAGTTTATAATTCGAGTTTAGCAATACACATAACTACTGATAGATGCATTAAAGAATTCAGACACTTATTATTTTTTCGATATAACGGTATACAAAAAATAATTTCACAATTATATCGGAATTATTAGACATTTTGCGTGCAGTTTGTATATTTTATTTATCGACCCTCAAAATTAAAATATCCGACCTCGCTTATAGATAGCAATACAGACAAAAAAACGGGGTGTTTATTCTAAAAAGAAGATGCTCCGTTCTTTGGTTTTTGTTTCATAGCCATTAGTAGTGATTGCTCTGAATGATTTTTCAAACATCAACAAAATTGGTCTTCGATGTGATGCAATACTTCCATTTAAAAGGTGTAAGTCCAACTGACATTAAAGTCGTGCTGGATTCTACTCTGGTAAAGTCTGCTCCTATAAAATATTGGATTGCTGAATTTAAAAGAGGTCGCACGAGCTGCAAAGATGAAAATCGCAGCGGTCGACCGAATTAAGTGACTACGCCAGAAATTGTGAAAATTATCCACAAAGTAGTATTGGAAGACCGTAGGTTTAAAGTGCGTGAGTTAGCAGACGTGGTAGGCATTTCTAATTGTGCTATACATCGCATATTGACTGAAAATTTGGACACGAGGAAGCTATGCGCAATATGGGTGCCGCGATTGCTCACAATTGAACAAAAGTAGCGTTGTGGGGATGTTTCAAACCAGTGTTTAGAGACACGTCAACGCAATATTGCAGAGTTTTTACGACGATTCATCTTGATGGGTGTAACATAGGTCCACCAATTCACCCCTGAGACCAAGGAACAGTCGGAGCAATGGACTGAAAAGAGAGAACCGGCTCCATAGAAGGAGAGGTCAATTTTCTTTCGGCTGGCAAGGCCATGGCGTCAGTATTTTGGGATGCGCATGGGATATTTTTTATTGATTATCTTCAATAACATTTTATCAAAAAATATAAGGGACTGCTTAAAGTAAAAAATATCGGCACTTTTTGAGTCGGTTTTATTTTTTGTTACAAAGATAATATATTTTACACTTTTTAGTTCATCGTTACTTACAAGTGTATTCAAAATTCAAATTCAAATTCAAAATGTTTCTTTGTAAAATATAGGTCGGTAATAGGTGGTATACAATATTACAGACACAGGTACATCTATGTTTCGCCGTTAGGCATACAAATATAACATATTATTATTTACTAGGTAATAGGTATACATTATTTAATATTTCTATGTCAAGTTTTAATCATTATTAGGTACGTATGTTATTCATTCCCATTTATCAATAAAAAATCGTCTGTTTTATAGTATGCTTTCTTAATTAGTACGTCACGTAATAGAGCTTTAAACTGACTTAGATTGTCAATTTCTGCAATAACATTAGGTATTTTATTGTAGATTTTGGGAGCCATTCCCATGACACCTTTCGAAAGAAGTGCACTTGTTAGCATCTGTGGTTTCACTTTTCCATGCAGACGTGCGCTGTTATAACCTTTAAAGAAATGTAAGTTACTTTTTACAAAAACAGCTGTTTCATAAATGTATAAACTCGGTAATGTTAAAATTTTAAGTTTGATAAAATACGTACTTTTTGTTTTACAAATATCATGATAATAATCACAATTTTTGCAATGGATCACTCCACTAGCGTTATTATTATAAACAAAGATCAGAAACAAATGAAAAAAAATTTCGACGATACTGGACTTGAACCAGTGCCTTGAGCCAGACCGGGGCAGCACGCTCTACCATCTAAGCTAATCGTCCACACCAGTAGTCGACGAATTTTGTCATCTGTTCTTGCTTATGGATCTCTGTATGGTGCATCCGACTCTCTCTCTCTCTCTCTTTGATAAAATACGGTTTACAGGACTCGGTGGGGTGCAAGTTACACGTAGATCTGAGGCATTTCTTTTGATCTTTGAATGCCTGTTCTCTTTCTGTAGAGTCCCCCGAGAAAATTACGCCATATCTAAGTATAGATATTTTCAATTTTTTGCAGCATATACAGAGCATAGGAAAATTGATTAAGTTTCTTGTATAAGTGGTCAATGTGCATTTTCCAGTTCATATTATTATCTACCGTGAGTCCTAGAAATTTAGTTGATTTCGTCTCATCTATAGCATATCCCCTGTAGTTGACATTTATAAAAGACGCAATGTCACCTCTCAGTTTGAAGTTCATAATTTGAATTCTCTCGAGGTTGATTTTTAGATTGTTTCTAGTAAGCCATTCTATTAAAACTTCCAGTGTTGTATTCATTTCAGAGTCTAAGATATTTAGATTTGAGTTACTAAAAACAACAGTGCTATTATCAGTGAAACACGTGGTAAATCGTTAATATAGATAAGAAATAGAAGTGGGCCCATTATACTCCCCTGTGGTACCCCTTTATTACAATCTTTTAGTTCTGAGTAGATCATGACTTCTCTTTTTGATTTGTGACAGAGTTTATTTATTAGTGTCATTTGTGATCTTTTGTGTAAGTAAGACGTTATCAGTTTTAGAACGTTGCCTCTTATTCCATATTTATCTAATTTATCTATTAATATATCGTGACAAACAAAATCAAAAGCTTTAGTCATATCCATGTACATGACAGAAACATATTGCCTTTTATCCATATCTATAACTGTTTTCTTTATTATGTCATTATTATTAAGTCATATTATTAAGTCATATTATTAAGTCATAAATTGCAAGATTTATTGATTTACTTTTACGAAAGCCTTTTTGTTCATTTTTAAATAGATTATATTTTTCAAAGAACTGATACAGTCTATTATAGATGACTTTTTCAACAAACTTGGATTGGACGGGAATGAGTGCTATATGTAGGTCTATAATTTTTGACATCCTGTTTATGACCTTTTTTGTTGATTGGCTTTATGATTGAAATTTTTAGCTTTTCAGAGTAAGTACCATTTTCTATGCAGAGGTTGACGATGTGACTTAATACTGGTGCAATTATTACGGAAGTAGTTTTAATCACTTTGGTCACGATCTCATCATACCCTACACTTTGCGTATTCTTAAGAGACATTATAATCTTGTGAATTTCATCGGATGTTGTGTTGTAGGTGTCATAAATAATGAATTGGGATTCAGAGTAATAATATTAAAAAGTGAGTTTCGACTATTGATTCTATTCAAATTATTATCATTATGTTGGTTATTATTAAAATGATGCGTTATGTCAATAAAATAGTTATAAAATATATTTGCAATGTCTGTGGAGTCGTGCATAATAGTACCATTCGTATTTATTTTCGAGACAGTTTCTCGGGGAGCATTTTCTTTTGACTTCTTAATCACGTTCCAAGTAGCTTTCGTTTTGTTCGTCACATTTGTGATCAAAAAGTCATTTTGAGCTTTTTGGGTAAGTTTGGTAAACGTTTAGAATACTGCTTAAAGTATAGTTTGTCTTCACTTTTTTAGAGATACGACAGTTCCAGAGAAGCTGTCTCTTACGCTTGCAGCATTTTCTTATGCCATTTGATATCCATTTTGGCCTTTTAATATTCTGTAATTTTATTTTAACAAAAGGGAAACACAAGTCATAGAAAATTTTAAAATCGTCTTAAAATAAATTATACGCTTCGTTTGCATCGTTTTCCATATACACACTATTATAAGAAAGTTTTCCCACATAGGACAAGAATTTACGCATATTTATTTATTCATTGCATGCATGTCTATGACTAATTACATAAGTTAAGCATAAACATGAACCCTGGTAGGGTGTTGCAACACTTACACAATATGAGACTTACACACTATAGTTTTATTACAGCATTTTCACATATCATACAGGTAGTATTTTCCTCGCTATAGTCTCTTCTTACATTATACCAGTGCTGTAGAATGGCTGTTCTCTTAACAGGGCATTTTATCAGCTGTGCAGTGTGATCAGAGAGTGCAAAATCGATCACCTTGCATTTACTTCCGTGAACGTTATGATATGAAATATGTTGTCAATACAAGTATTACTGCTTAAGCATGTTGGCTCATTTATTCCCGTTTTTAAATTGTAATTTAGTAAGACGTTTTTAAATTTATTTGACGATTTTGTCCTCTTTTTTAAGTTTATGTTAAAATCACCACATACTATAATTTTCATATTTTTAATACATTTAGTTTTCAGTATACAACGAATTTTACAAAACAATATATTTAACGAACTTACCTTGTAATTTTGTATGCGATAGATTGATATTACAATTATATTGTGTTGTATTAATTGGATGGCAGAATCCTCTATAACATTTGGTATACTAATTGCTATGACATCTTGAAGTACTTTAAATTGATGGTTGTTGCGTACAAGTATACATGATCCTCCTTTCCTATTATTCCTAGAGAATTGTGCACACAGATTGTACTTAGGTCATTTTAGGTGGATATCATCGCCTATTTTCATATTATGCTCGGTTATACAAATAACATAAATCGGCTTACCAGAAGACATAAGCTCGTGCAGATGGACACTTAATTCGTCAGATTTCCCTATAAGGCCACATATATTTTGGTGTAATACTATGATTTCCTTATATACGAAAAAAACTAGAGTTTTTGATTAGCGTGTTATTTAATGGAACTTTCGGAGAACTCTGACTATGGCCTGTCCGAACAAAATCCATATCAGTTTGAGTGTAAGAATGTACATACTCCTTTTCGGTTTGTGATCCGGTAGTGACTAACTTAATATTTGATTCATGTTCAAGAAACCAGTTTTGTGAGTAGGATTAAGTGCTATGTAAATTTGCGAAATTTCTCAATATTTCACTCTTTATTGATTGACATAATGCCTGGTTAACAGAGTATGTGCTTGATATTAAAGTACTATAATTCATATCGAGAGAAGTAACATTTTTATATATAGTACAGGTATGTCTCATTTCACAATTCAATTTATTTTCACTGAGGTGTCTATTGTAAGATATCTTTGGGATAATAACGTTAGTGTGAGTTACCTGTTTTAGCCAGTATCCTTAATTTATTTGAAATTCAAAAGGATTATCATTAACTCCTCCTACCATTACAACAAAGTCATTTGAACTTAATTCCTTAATTTCTAATTGTTTCTTCAATTCCTCATGGATCCTATCATCCGATCTTCACTAAATAAATGTGACCAATCTGGAGACACTTACATTATAACAAAAAAAATCTAAATCGGTTTATAAATAACGGAGTTCTCAGGTAACAAACAACCGAATTGATAACCAGCTTCTTTTTTGGGAGTCGGTTAAAATGGCAAAACCATCAACGGTGGGTACTACGCAAAACGATTTCAGAGCTTGGGTGACGTAGTTAAAAAAAACGGCCGCATAATGCGAAAAGGTATGTGTTGTTTCATCAGGACAATATACCAGTTCACACGTCCACTAATAGCTTAAATTAAAGTTGAAATTAGAATTGCTTCCGCATCCTCATGTCCCTTATTTGCCAGATCTCTGGTGTACCTACGCGTACGTCTACATAATTGTGATGTATGCGTTTCTATTTAATAACCGAATCGCAAGGTTACTAACTTGCTAACTGTCCATGAGGAAAGTCTTGTTGCAGTGAGACGTAGCGCTACATGCTACGGCCTAGCTACGCGTTGGTCTATTAATTGTGCTGCATGTGTTTCTATTAAATGACCGAATCGCAAGGTTACTAACTTGCTAACTGTCCATGAGGACAGTCTCGTTGCAGTGAGATGTAGCGCTACATGCTACGGCGTAGCTACGCGTAGGTCTACATAATTGTGCTGAATGAGTTTCTATTAGAACGCGTTCGTTGCCATGCCCTCTACGTCAAACGAGAACCTACAAGTACAACTTCACGAGTTGAACTGAATTCCATGAGAGATAATATGATAATACTATTAAATATTATATTTGATATATCTTATTAAAAGAGGAAAGATATATTCAGGCCTACCCCCATAAATCACACCCTTTACATGCCTTGAATTATTTATATGACATTGACCTGTAGTCGCACACAGTAGAACCCTGATGGTAAGTGGTTACGGGATCGAAGTTATAAATACGTATGACATTCCATTCCTTAATAGGTTATACTCGTATATGTATTATTATATATATACAAAGTGACGTATCTCTTAAGCGTGTCTCCCAATCTATTTAAAACATATTGCCCACTCTCTGACTGTCAACAAAATTGTTTTCTATTACAAAACGTTAGGTACAGCCACTTACGTTGGTTGGATATACCCGAAGCGTCAATGTTACTTTTTTATGAAACAAAATCTAAATATTAAAATTTTAACTCTTTGTTTCAATATTTTAATGAGATATCACGTACATTTTACAACCTTTAGAATTTTAGATTGTTTGGTAACTAGAGCTACAATAATTTTATGAATAGATTGGTAGTTCTTTATCAATCCATTTTTTAAATAAGTAGCAAGTATTTTATGCCTATACGTTTCGGCATTATTACCTCATTCTTTATTATCCTTGAGGATTCCGCAGGCAAATATCTCTAATACGAATAATAATTCGTCCCAAGGCAATAACGAAATGATTTCACATTTCTATTATTAAATAATTAAACCCATCTTCAATGTCACTTTTAGCGAGTATGTTAATACACATTGCATTGTGCTGAACACCAAACTCACATTTCTAAAAACATGCTACTGAAAGTGTTAACAGAACGTCTCAGCTGCATTTTCTTATAAAGCTGTCGTGTTTTAAAAATTAAAAAACACCTTGAAGTGTTAAAAGTGTAAAATTTTAAGTGATGCGTTTATACTTCTATTATTATGAGTTTTAGCAAATTTTAAAAGCACACGCAGAGTGGAAGGTTGGGTCAGGCATTAAGGAGGCAAACAAGGTTGTAAGGTAGCGTATCCGTTGGATGCGGACCGGCAGTCGTCGCCAGAGAGGCGCGGCGCGAGCACGCCGCGTCATGTCCGACCTCTCGCCGAGATTCGTCGGCGCCAACTTCTCTAACATCTCTATATTCGCGGATACGGATCCTTCTGATATAAACGTTAATGAAACTCTTTTCGATTTCATTGCGGAACAAGTTGCATTCGCGTTAAACGTATACTACACACCCTTACTAGTAGCTTTAGGGACTATCGGAAACTTAGTATCGGTATTTGTTTTCTATAGTAGCAAACTGAGATTGCAGTCTACTAGTCAGTATTTGTCAGCTCTAGCAATCTCCGATACCGTGTTTTTATTTCAACTCATGATGCCCTGGTTGGGTGCCGTTAAGCTGACCGGTCTGTTCCATACTCAAGGATTCTGCCAAATTTTTGTTTATTTTTCTTACGTGACATGCTGCCTGAGTGCGTGGCTGGTGGTGGCTTTCACGGTGGAGCGGTTCGTAGCAGTGCTGTACCCACTACGCCGCAACGCTATTTGTACCGTCACGCGCGCTCGCCACATCATCAGCACTATAGTGGCAGCCGCGCTTCTGCTCAACGTACCCGTTCTTAGGTTCGCCGCACCGGCCAATAACGACTGCAGTATAGACTATCAATACTTAGAACACGCAGCGAGATTTAATTTAGTGGATACTGCTGTATCGTTCACGGTCCCGCTCGCCGTGATAATTGTTTTGAATGCGTGGATAATGGTAGGGGTGTACCGCTTGGAGCGCGCGCGGCATCACCTTATGAAGGCCGAGCGAGCACCCAGGCCCTCGGCCGGCGGCCGCGCGCGACCCTCTCGGGTGCACCAATGCCCACGTTCCCAGCAGCGAGTCACAAGGATGTTACTCATTGTCTCCTCAGTGTTCGTCATCCTAAACATGCCCGCTTACACTATGCGAGTTATAGCTTATGCATACAACATGGTAAGTGTACATGATTTATTTAATTACTATGCATGCAGACCCAGACTTGTAAAAATGGCCTTGTGGCCTACTTACAGGATAAAGTTCATTATTTCACACTGATTACAAATAAATTATATAGCTGCGCGAAATACCAACTATTTTGCTTGCAGCGCGATTGGTCATATAATAGTTCATTTTAACAGATTGACTATCGGCGTACCTATACGGGCTTTACATTGTACTGCAAATCATCTTTGGTCGGTAGAAATGTTAATGTGCTGTCAGGTTGAAAAACGAGACTAGTATAGTCTTTATGTGGCTCAAAGCACGACAAAAAAGGAGAACATGCTCAAACAAAAAAAGAGCTTTAAGTAAATAAACTTGTAATAAAACAGTCAGTAGGAAAATTGAGATACTCATACCAACAGACTATTGTATAATTTGCCTAGTTTGCAGCGTCCATCCTGTTTTACCATTGTGTCTAGTTGTGATTGATTTACATGGATAAATCTAATTATATGTATAAAACTCTTGCGTTACTGACCTATTGATAGACAACGCACAGCCTAAACCACTAAAGATATACGCATGAAATTTGGAATGTATATATTCTTTATAGTACGTAGACGTGAACTAAGAAAAGATTTTTCGAAATTCAACCCCTAAGGGTGTAAAATAGTTGTTGAACAGTTGTATGGAAATCGTTCATTTGGAAAATTATAGACTTGAATCTTTGTGTAAATGTGTCTTACAAAACAAATGATTAAGTGTTGCTTTGAAAATTCATCCCCTAAAGGGGATAGAAAAGAGTTGAAAGTTTGTATGGCAAACATGTTATTTTTAAAGTTAGACGCTTAAAACTTCTGTCACAACCTCCTAATGTACAGTGAAAAAAATTGATAGGGCATTTTTGAAAAATCGAACCGTAACGGGGTTAAATTGGGGTTGAAAGTTTGTATGGAAAACCTGTAATCAATTGATTAACAGTAATAATATTTCGCATATCGTCATTCAAAAATAAGAAAATTAGTTTCGCAATTTTTAGACATTCATCCCCTAACGGGGTTAAATTGAGGTTAAAAGTTATTATGGCAAACCTTTACTTATTTAAGTAACTGTTATAATATTTCACGTATAGACTCTTTATTTAAAACTAAGAAAACTAAATTTCAGCATTTTTTGACATTTATCGCCTAACAGGGTCAAATTGGTAAGTTTTTTTGGAATACCTGTGATTAATTAACTGTTATAATATATTGCGTATACAATTTTCATTTAAAACTAAGAATTTTGATTTCAGTATTTTGGAAATTCGACCCTAATAGTGTTAAAATTGGGTTGAAAGTTTGTATGGAAAACCTGTAGGTAATTATTTGAGTGGCAGTTATAATATTCCGCGTATAGATTCTTTATTTAATTTTCAGAAAATAAATTTCAGCATTTTTCAAATTTAACTCCTAACGGGATTGAATTTGGGGTAAACTTGGTACGGAAAAACATTAATAATTTGAGTAACTGTTATAATATTTCGCCCATAGACTCTTCGTTTAAAATAAACAAAACTAATTTTAGCATTTTTGAAAATTCATCTCCTAATGGGGTTAAAAGTATCTTTTGAAAACGGGAAAAGCATGATGGGTGGAGTCACAATGTTGTTAGCTGGAGACTTCCGTCAGACTCTGCCCGTAGTTCCGAGGGGCACGAGCTCATGAAGTTAAAACTTGCATTAAGGGTACAAATATTTGGCCTTTCATCAAAAAAGTCCACCTTAAGAAAAATAAATATGCGAGTGCACTTTAAGGGCCATATTGCGCCTGAGTATTCTGCGACCTTCTTCTTAAAATAGGAAATGGACAATATCTCGAAACTGAGCCAAGGATTACAATTCCATCGGATCTCGCCTTAGTTGTGCGGACCGTTGACGACCTAAATCTCTCTAATTTACCCAGATGTTCATAATCTACACAGCAAGTCCATGGAGTGGTTGTGTGACCGAGAGATTCTGACATCTAAGAACGACAAGCCTTCCGTTATTAATAACATTTTATTGAAGTCGTCCGAAGGTTCGGAATACGAATAGAAGTCTGTAGACTCTGTAGTACACACGGATGATGCCATGAACTATCGCGTAGTTTTTAAATGCACTTAACCCACCCGGCCTACCTTCTCCCATACTTAACTTAAAAGTGGATGCTCGAGTAATGTTGCTGCGAAATCCCAATCATCCGAAGATGTATGTAGAGGCGAACTTAGGAGGATTTATTGAAATTAGAGCTACACGCAGACGAAGTCGCGGGCAAAAGCTAGTTTAATGTAATTAAGTTACCTATCGCATGCTATAATTGACAATGCTAAATATGATACGTAGGTAGGTATCAATCCGATTAGTTCAGAGAAACTTTTATTTTTTAACCGATTTCCAAAAAAGGAGGAGGTTATATGTTCGACAGCATGTATTTTTTATTTTTTTTATATATGTTCACCGATTACTCCGCCAATTGTGGGCCGATTTTAAAAATTCTTTTTTCATTTGAAAGGATATACTCCTGAGGTGGTCCCATTGCCACCAAATTGGGATCTGATGATGGGATCACAGGGAAATCGAGGGCAATCCTCAATATTTATAGGCACTTATAACGTTTTTCATATATTTTCTTACGCTATTTAAGTTTGCATATGGTAGTCATCATCTCATCATGCTGAGCTGATGACGGAAGGTACAACTCCTTAATTGTTAAGAGTTAGAGGATAATTCTTAAAAAAATCATCTATTATAGGTAGGTACGTTAAGACTTTTAGTCATATTCTTTATAGTGTGTCCCTGAGGTAGTCTCCTTATCACCAAGTCAGGATCTGATGATGGAATACCAGGGAAATCGAGAGAAACCCTCAAATATTATAGGCACTAAGAAGGTTTTGTATATATTTTTCTAAAGTTATTCAGTTGTTTTCGTCTGGTTGTCATCATCAGACAAACAAACTGAGCTGATGATGGAAGGTACAAATAAATATGAACTAACTAACTTTTACATTTCTTACTTTCAAAGACTCGAGATGCGTCTAAAGTGCCTCCTCAATCTTCCCATTCTGGGCTATAAAAAATACTTTATATCACCAGTAAAATCCATCACTAAAAAGCAAAATATAAAAAAAATAAAAATAAAAAAAGAACCGACTTCAAAATTAACTAAATAGCCATAAGTAATCTTTTATGTACGCTACGGATCACATTTGTCGGTGAAGTCGGTGCCAAACCTGAAGTAAATAAAGTTCTTTATTCAACAAAAATACGAATTACTATGACTAAGTATATATGTAGGTAGATAATAACTAAAGACTCGCCGCCGCGGTTCTTTATGGTAATAAATGAATGGTTTGGCACCGACTTCAAAAGGTGATTCAAATGTGATCCGTAGCGTACATAAAAGATTATTTATGGCTTTTTAGTTTATTTTGAAGTAGGTTTACGAGTTTTATTATAACTTAATTTCTGTTCTCTTTTCTAAAAAGAGAAGTTTTTGGCATCATCATTTTTAAGGTTCCGTAGCCAAAATGGCAAAAACGGAACCCTTCCGAAACGTCGGGAACTAAAATGAGATAATATACGCGATATAATCCGTTAAATTGTTTTATTTCAATGAGTAATAATCACGGAAACAGAAGAAAATATCATACAAACATTTCATTTTTAGAACTTTGTAATAGTATAGATGTATGCATTTAACCTTGTAAACACCGGACTGAAAGAGCGAATACCTCCTAACACAAGCGTTAGACTTAAAAGGAGGATTCGACAAATATCTTTTATAAATTGGTTAAAATAAATGATTTTGATGTAAACTATATAAATAGCGATTTCGGATCATAATCTCACTAGTTACGTCATGTCCGTCCGTATGTCACAGCCATTTGACTCTAAAACTATAATATATGAGTATATTGATGAAATTTGGAAAATTGGTGTCTTGTGTGAGCCGGTACTTAGTTTGATAGTTAAATAAATCATAAATATATTTCTAGGGGGGGGGGCACTCCATACATGTAACCGAAACAGTTTTTTTTTTCAGCAAATATCAATGTGTGGCACATCATTTGCCACTTCTTCCAAAAACACTGAGGTTTTTAAAAAAAAGTTTTGATTTAGACTATATTTTCGGAAATATTCGCTCCGAAAGTAGTAAAACTTGTGTCCCCCCCCCTCTTTTTTTTTAAACGGTATGTTCAAAAAATATAAAAAAATGTTTAAATATAAAGCTTAATAAATACTTCCAACACTGCGCTCTTATTCCAGGGAGATACTTGGGAGGAGGTGTACGCTTGTGCTGAGGCTGGATTGTCCAAAGTAATGACACGGTTACAAACTAATTTACTCACATTAAACATTAAAAAAACGAACTACATAACTTTTTCTATTCTAAATTCTACACAACCAGATGAAACAAAATTTAATTTAGGTGTCCACACCTATTCCACATTGTGTTCCAATAACCAGACTAACGCCTGCTCTTGCTCTAGCCTCAATCATGTTACCTCGACTAAATATTTAGGTTTACACATAGATCAATTGCTCTCGTGGAACCAACAAATATAAGTCACGGCTAAGCGAACTCGAAAGCTAATACGGTTATTTAAGTACCTTAAACATTTAACTGATAAGGAACTTTTATTTCATATTTACAAAACTCTAGTGCAATCCATTGTTCTTTACTGCTTACCAGTCTGGGGCGGTACTCACAAAACTAAGCTTGTAGCTCTTGAAAGGGCTCAAACATCAATTCTTAAAGTACTCTTGGGAAAAAAACATATGTTATAGTACTACAGACGTGTACGAAGAAGCAGATGTACTTACTGTAAGACAGTTATATATTTTAAATGGTATGTTGAATATTCATAAAAGTATAAAATCGGACATTAAGAACATAAAGAAACGTAAGCCTTTCTCGGTAATTAGGCAGCCAAAAAGTAGGACGTCTTTTGCAAAAAGACAATTTAAAGTAGCATCAATTTACCTTTACAACAAAGTTAACAGAACAATTAAAGTATAACAAACCATATAGAGAATGTAAAAAGCAAGTAACGGTATGGCTAAAAGGTAAAAGTTACGAAGAAACAGAACAAATTATGCATTGATCACCGAAACCTATTTAATGTACATTCTAACCTTGGCGGTTTCTCGCACATCATGTCACGCATTTATATGTGTGCATATGTATATATATATATATATATATATATATATATATATATGTGTGTGTGTGTATGCGTATACATATGTATATATATATATATATATATACATTTAATATTTTATGTTCCTATTGCCTCTGTCAAAATATTATTCGTCGTGCGTCACTCTATTGATACAAATTTGTTTTGTACATTTGTTTCTGTTGATATAAAGTTCCAGACATTAAACTCATCACAAATTAATACAAAAGAGCAAATAATTAGTACTAGTTGGTATAAGTAAGCATAGAATTCACTGCTTTGCCACTCGCAAGATACAAATAAGTGATTTTCAGACCTAATAGCTCCAAATAGAGAACAAATAAGTGAAAATAAATACTGTAAGATCTTTCTTGTTCCGACACGTTTACAAAATGGAGTCCTTGAGAATTAATTATTTTAAACAAAATTTTATCACACTTACACATAATCATAGACTTTTGATAGTTGTGACGATGTTATTTTAACATTGTACGTAACATACAATCGTTAGGTCAGGTTTGAAGCATATTTATTTCTTACCAGTATCAATTCCTTATTTGATTTACCACTCTCTGTTTAAATATTCGTGATCAAATCAAAGGCGCATCAAAATTTACAAAGAAACCATACTATAGTTTCACGGTAAAAAAACATTCGCAAGAATTTCGTGCTTATTTCAATGTTTAACGTGAGGTTTTAATCATTTACCAAACAGATGTTATCCAAAATTAAAATGGCAGATAACATTAAAAAACCCAACTTGTTGCCGCACCACTCAAAGGAACTTTGACGTTTGCGTTTATTCATTTGGTCAATGAGTGAACGAATCTTTTGGTGCTCATATCTTCCGCCTATAGTTGTAATTGCCACTTAAGGTACTTGTTACATCTCTTGTGGATTCAATTTAGAACCAAAAATAGGCTACAATTTTTCTCCTTTTAGTTCTATATTGGTTGCTTAAGGGTTCTTTCAATCTATATAGAACTTAGTAATGGCTGTATATTTCACTTAAGTATCTAAATAGATGTGATATACGAGCTATTTAACCTAAGTTGTGCTACTCGGGCAGCTACCCGTTTATCAGAAAAAGTTGAAATGCGTTTAGTCGATTTAGTGTGATGAAGCCACAATAACACATACAAACATTTCATTGAAATAAAACAATTTAACGGATTATATCGCGTATATTATCTCATTTTAGTTCCGAAACGTCGGGAACTAAAATGAGATAATATACGCGATATAATCCGTTAAATTGTTTTATTTCAATGAGTAATAATCACGGAAACAGAAGAAAATATCATACAAACATTTCATTTTTAGAACTTTGTAATAGTATAGATGTATGCATTTAACCTTGTAAACACCGGACTGAAAGAGCGAATACCTCCTAACACAAGCGTTAGACTTAAAAGGAGGATTCGACAAATATCTTTTATAAATTGGTTAAAATAAATGATTTTGATGTAAACTATATAAATAGCGATTTCGGATCATAATCTCACTATATATATAAGACATTCATGTCATAATCTACTAATCAAGGATAAAATACTTCTATACCGATGACCTTCATGCCTTGATACCAATAATAAAATTAAGGCACTACAATATTTTACTAAAGTGATAACATGCGCGTAGTATATTTATTTTCACATTTATAACGTCTCTTATTCAGATGGTGTCTTATATTTTAAATCTGACGGATGAATGCTTTAAATGAAACTGTTATATCTACAAACTGTATAAAAACAGACGTAGTTCGTTAAAAATCCAACCTCACCGTAAGTTTGAAACTCAAGCTTTGTTTAATTTTAATGTTTCAAAGGCTTGGCAGTCATTAATTACTCTTTCCTAATTAAAAAGATGACGGAAAATGAAACTTCAAGCGGCTGCTGCAAGTACATCTCGTGGTATAAATGGAAAATAAAAAATATTACAATTAAACGTATCGTTATAGTGCGAGTCGCACTGGCACCGAGGGATAGGTGTCTGTCACTGCTACTGCAAAACATTGTACACACTGACTGATATACGAAAATAGTCAGCAAATGTACTACTTATTTAATGTAATCGTGTAATCAGTAATCACAATCACCTGGCATCTACGATTAAATCGTCTTGAACAATTAGTTGCAATTCAGACGCATACGGCATTTATAGTGGTCGGTTTACGAAAAAAGCCGCAAATCGATGTGCGCAGGGTTGGGCAGATTAAGTGTCCTATTTTAAAATAGCCATAAAAGGAAATTAAAAACATATTTCTATATAGGACCGTTTTTATTTTATTTTAAGCATACTCTATAGTACAGTAACATTATACAACAGAGCTAGCGTGAAATCCGATAGTTCAGATTTTTTGTAAGCTTGTTTATGATGTTGGCGCAATGAATAATCCAAGTTTGTGACCTCAAGCGCCGAACGCAACTTTGTCAAAACCCAAAACACAAAAATTACGGATTTCATTTAGATTTTGGCGATTATAACCCTAAACGACTAGTTTGTGAAGAACTTTTTAAAGTAGGCTAAAATTATTATTAAATGAGAAAAGTCTAATCATTGTTCATTTTGATACGGAAGTAAAAACACAGTAACAGAACGAAAGCCAACACCAAAATATTATTTTTCTACTCCTGTACTTCTTCCTGTCGTTTAAATGGTTACCAACTCTAATATAAAGACATACATTACTTAAGACTTGTGTATCTCTAGTCTATTTCCCAAAAAAGCACTGCTAAACGTGTTACAATGTCGCTATATTAACGTATTCCTTGGTGCCACAGTACAAAATTTCAATCTAATAATTTATATCCAGTGAGTCTTAAACGAATGTTATTTGAACTAATTTATATTAACAATTTAACAAACCGCCGAATTCATGCAGTTTTAAATTAAAAAATAATAATGTCGTAAATGCATTGCTGCCTACTTAAAAAAAAAACATTTTTTACATCACTGGGAAGTATACGCGAATTAAAAAAAAAGAAAGCCATAAATATTGACAGCTCGCTTTTTAATTTTCTTCTTGGCGCTAAATTTTATTCGTCTTGAAGTTGCTGGTTGTTGTCTTGTTATAAACTGTTGAAAGTGAGACAAATGTAGGAAGACGAGCCTAATTGTACTTACTCCCGAATTGTGTCGTGGCGCAAGAAGTATCAAGCAATTTGCTGCTAGAAAAATCTCGGCGCAAATATAAATATTGAGACTTTTTGTATTTTATTAAAAAGTGCTTAGGGGTCATTCACTAATTACGTATGGATCGCTGGGAGGGAGGGGTTCAAAAATTCTGTCGTAATTAATGAATGGCCCCTTAGTTGCAGAAAAACTTTTGTATATTGACTTTTGTTCTAAACTGAGCTAATCGGCTTAATGAATACAAATGCCGATTCGTTCAGTTTAAAAACAAAAGACTATATACAACGTTGTATAATTCGGTCAAAAAACGCTCGTGGTGTGTTCCATTGCGATACTTACGATTGTCCTTACGTAATTAAAGAATGGCCCTTTAGTCGTAGAAAAACTGTTGTTTGCAACGTTGTATAATTCGGTCTAAAACGCTCGTGACGTCTTTCTTTGCGATACTCGCTATTGTCCTTACATAATTAGTGAACGGCCCCTTAGTCGTAGAAAAACTATTGTATGCAACGTTGTATAATTGTGTCAAAAAACACTCGTGGCGTCTTTACTTGCGATGCGCAACCCACGCCACTCACCTTTTTGACCCCTATTATACAACAATTGTATAAAACACTATTAAAAGCTGTTTGCGGGCGTGGGAAGGTTCCATATCTCCCTAATGTAATTTTGAAATTCGTACAAAATGTTGTACTTGGGATCCTGGCAGAATAGATAAATGGATAAAAGAATAAATGTTTTATACTAACAACCAATGTGGTTCAATACGTTTTTAACCACTTTTTACACAGTCAGCTTGCTATTAATGGATTGCTAAAGATATAAATATAAATCCTTTTCACTTTTTATGCTACAAAAGTGCTTCTTGGAAGCGGAGCTAAAGTGCCCGATTTAGGTCTTAGGGTTAAGAAGCGTAGCGTGGCGGCTACGCTTGCTTTAGCCCCTTGCTTGTGGTCAAATGTAGTACTACTATACAATCTTGTTTACGTAAAATGAAGGAAAGATGATAACATTTTTTAAAGCCAAAGACATTTTCCTAATTTCATTTCATAAAAAAACAAAGCTTTCATGATGTTATTAGAACTTTGCAAAGAGATAATTGACGTAACATGAAAATGTCATAACAAGCTTAGATAAAAAAAAACCGGCCAAGTGCGAGTCGGACTCACGCACCGAGGGTTCCGTACAAATTTGCACTTACCCTAACATAATTACCCGATACCGGTTGAGTTAACTTTGCACCTGATATATATAGCACTGCATACAAGTGAGGTGCAAACTTAACGCAACCGGATTGTTCAACAATTTTTTTTGCATTTCAAAAAAAAATAATAATTTAGAGACATGGTTATAATTAGACCCTGCTATCTTGTCGCATTGAATGACGTTGCTTTTTCGTTGGGGTTGAATATAATTTATCGACTTTCTAAATGACGATGGTGTAGTAACTTACATGTCACTGACAATTAGTCAAAGACAACAAGGTACGAACGGATATAAATAAACTAAAACAATGAATAAAAAGTCTATGGATACAAGTCTCGGATGTTTGTTATTTAACACTCTTTATCATAGTTTTCCACAATAATAACAATAATCATCCATTGTAACATAGTAATATATACTAAGCGAATAAACTACTCGCTGATATTTAACAAATACTTACAAAGAACTGCAAGGGATTGCGACGGTGTCTCAATGTGACATGCAGTTTCAAATAGATAAATCATTTATCTAAGGTTATAGCATCACGTAAGGACCAATGAGATAATCTCCTTACTTTTAGAAGTTTAATATAACTGCGCTATATTGAGATTGAGCAGAGATTTAAAAGGCGAAAAATAATCGCATTGTTACATAATTTAAACATCGATATCGAGAACGTCGATAACAATATCATTCAAACCCTACGTAAAAGTAACGTCAGTGGACAAGGTAACGGGGTCAAGTTATAATTTTCGTGTAATATTTATATGTTTATTTAAACAAATTGTGAACATTATAAATTTTCGTTTGGTAAACTTTGGAGATAAAGGGGGGGGGGGGGGGGGTGGTGTTTTTTTTTTCACATTTTCCTTAATATAACAAAATCTAATAACAATAAAAAAATCAAAGGTTAAGCCCCCTTGATATGATACCGTAGTTGACCCAGTAGCTAGACTTATAATTTTTGCATAATAAATGACAACTACAAAGTCAAGGAACAACATAGGTAATTGTCAACGAAGAGATTTTCTTATGGAAACGGACCGCTAACTTGTTAACTAATAGGTACCTAAGAAATCTATCCTTAACCTTACTATATTATGAATGTGAAAGTATGTATGTACGTTCCACTTAATCTCAAAAACTACTGGACAAATTTTATGAAACTTTCCATTATGTACCTTATACATCGGACTAGGACAAAGGATATAATGAATGTCAAATTTCATTCCTTGTAGGGACGAAAAAGGGGATGAAAATTTGTATGTACAGTAAATATTTTTTTACGCTAGGAACTTCAAATCTTGGTAATATGTTTCACATTTAAATTAATAAAATATCGAGTTTTGGGGAAATACATAAGCTACTTTTTATCCTAGAAAAATACCTTTTATCCGCGATAAATGAATCTAAGGCGGACGCATTCGCGGGCGGCCGCTAGTACTATTATAAAGTTGTAAAAATAAAATGTTTGTGTCGTTGTGGCTTCATCTCGCTAAATCGGCTAAACAGATTTCAATTATTATTGATACACGGGTAGCTGGGTATCCACAGATGGTTATAGGATACTTTTAACCCGACTATACTTAAAGAAAAAAAAGAGGGGTTATGACTATTTCTCATATGCGAACGAAGTTGCGGGCGACTTCTAGTGAATGGTATATTTGTATTTTATTGTTCGCAGTTTTTTCTGTTGTTCTCCTTCCCATACAATTAAAAACTAATTTGATTAACGTGTATGAAAATATTGCGCATAGGAAAATAAGACATCGGAAAAAAAATGTATTCAAAAAACTTCCTCCGTGATAAATCACGAACATGTAATTATGCGATTGTGAAGTTTCGCGAGAAATAAAATGTGAGTCAATGAAGTTTAGTACGGTAGAATAAATGACTGGAAAAAAGGCGTTTTTTATACAAGAAAATAAAAACATCGGGATATCCATCTAACAAATCGTTTCGGTCCATTACGAGTGCGAGACGGGCAGCGTCAGTGTCCACTCGTCGTTCATCAAGAGATCTCGTAATGGACCGAAACCGAAACATTTCGAGCAGTACTCGGCTTTTATAACGTCAGTAACGGCTAATGTAATCGAAATATGTCTGATTCTCACGGTAGTAATCCAAACCTTATTTATTTACTGGAACATAAACTTTTTGCTGACAAAATAAAACTAATAAAGTACACCAGTGCGGTTATGTAATGTTAATAGTACTAACAAGTGTTTAGGGTGTAATAATGTGTTGAAATACAAATATTTGCATAAAAGCAACCAAAACTAGCATGATGTCGAAGTTTAGACTAAATAATCAATTTCAGTCAGTGTCCATTTTTTTATAACATTTCGCTCCAGCGTAGTCGAGTCCAATAACTATCAGTGGATGCCCAACTATTTCTATACCGACGATAACAACAATCCGTCCGGCCGTTTTGACGCGATGGTGACATAAAATCTCATACATACATGCATACAAACATCTATACTATTTTTTTAAAGTAATGCGTTATGGCAGCTCAGCCTACAAGGTTTCTATAGATAATGTTATCTTATCAAAGGTGGAAGGCAAGTATTTTGTGTTCGTAGCTAAACCAAGACGTACCCATGGGACGTGGTTAATTATTTTATCCTAATGGGTGGAGATAAAAGCAAATGCCCCTTTCGGGAAATCGTACTAACAAGATAACTATATACAGAAACATTAGTGTGTAGCTGGGACGAAAAGCCAGCATAACTCGACATAAGTAATCACATTTATTTACAAAATATTCAATTGGAAACATTAAGTTTCCCAGAGGTGTTCATATTATAATTTTTTCTCGATAGTAAGCGTTATGTGGACTCAGAATCTGTAGTTGTGAGGACAGTTTTCTCTAGTCACTTCTCATCCATACATCAATATAAAATAAATAAATATTGGAGGACTTGAGTCCCTTCGCGATCATAACCATACCTCTTAACGGATGTAGCAAAACCATAGCATTTGACAGTTTGATGTCAGGGTTGGCGATCACGATGAATAATTTATTTACTCTACTGCATACTGCACGTATGATTGATAAGTACTAAAAATGATATGATAAGTAAAAATAACCTTACTGACCCTCTTTAAATAAAACCTTGTTTGATTTTCTATCAAAGAAAATAGATTATTAATATGTCAATGTCATCAATGTTAAATGCGTTTAAATGTGTATGTTATTTTATTCATAAGAGCACGCATTTTCTGGAATTAATACATTATGGAATCTTTATTACTTGAAAATATTGGTGTACTAGAAAAAAACGAACTAAATATTTCTTGTATCGTATTTGCAACAAATATAAAATCAAAGAAAGACAACGTTGTCAAACATTTGGCTAGTAGAAGCCATCAAGAAAAGAAAAGTGGTTACTATTCACATTTAAATTTTCTTTTACAAGATAATCCAGGATTACAGGTAAAAGATAACAAAATTTACTGTATTTCATGTAATACTTACATTTTACAAAAAAAATATCACATTGATCATCATTTGGCGTCAGATAAACATCGTAATGTTTCAAAACAAAATCAGTTCGAATTCAACAAGGATCTAACAGCTTTTTTAGTCCATTCCAACATTCCCTGGAATCAGCTTCAAAATCCTAAATTCCGAGATTTTCTGACTAATTGTATCAATGGCAAATATTCAAAGGAAACTATTTTGCCAAGTGAATCAAATTTAAGGAATAATTACTCAAATAAAATATACGAGGAGAAAAAAAAATATATATAAGAGAAGAGTTGAAAGTTTCTTTCATTTATCTAATGGTCGACGAAACACAAGATGGTATGGGAAAACATGTTGCTATTGTCCTTATAGGAAAATTATCACAATCCGAGGAGTCGAAATCACACCTGCTTGCATCAAAAGTTTTAGACGCAACGAATCACGCTTCTATTGTAAATCTAGTGGTGGATACACTAAAAGACTTATGGGAAACAAATTATCAGAAAAATAAGGATAATTTTTTATGTTTTGTTACGGACGCTGGTTCTTACATGCTTAAAGCTGGAAAAATTCTCGGACAAATGTTTAGTAACTTAACACACGTGGCATGTCTTGCACACGGGTTAAACAGAGTCGCAGAAAAAGTGAGAAATTTATATCCAAAAATAAATACTTTAATTGATAACGTAAAAAAAATATTTAACAAAGCACCTAAAAGGATTGCAAAATTTAAGGAAACGCTACCGAATATGCCCCTACCGCCGAAACCAGTACTAACTAGATGGGGAACTTGGCTAGATGCTGTGGCCTATTATGACACGAACTTTGACCAAATTAAGGAAATAATTAATACATTTAATTCAAATGAAGCAGTGTCCATTCGAAAAGCACAAAAAGTATTTCGAGATCCCATTATAAGAAAAGATTTGGAGTTTGTTAATATTAACATAGGCAATATTATTCGATCTTCCATAAATAAATAGCAAAATCCAAAACTTACTGTTAGTGAAGCTTTGAATATTGTAAATGGCACAGAAAAAAAGCTTTCCAGATCGAGGCTTCATTTAAAAGGGAAACAAGTTTACCACAAATTAAAAACTGTTTTAAAAAACAATCCGGGTTATACGACTGTTCTACCTCTTAAACAATCTTTTAAGAGGACAAAAAACTGAGTTAACAACAAACATTAATAAAAATACATTACAAAATTATACATATTTAAATTATGTACCATTGACGTCGGTAGATGTGGAACGCTGTTTTTCGAGTTTAAAATGGATTTACACAAGTAGGCGAAGCAGTTTGACTGCAATAAATTTAGAAAGAATTATGATAATTTATTTTGAAGATCGATAGAACATTGAACACTGTTGCCGCTACCCCTAAACATCCTTCACTTCTGTCGGCATTTTTTATCAGGGGATAAATCACAGTACTCAGATTATCATAAAAAAATTGCCTGCACAAGTCCTGGCCGAAAATAAAAAAGAACCGAGTGATAAAAAAAGTTAATTTGTCAAAGTCATATTTCATGTCACAAAGAAGCTGATATTTAAATAAACCCCAGATATATAATAAAGATTTAAAAAGATGTGTCGGGATTTAGTTCATCACTTATTTAAGAGAGAAACAGGCCAGCTGTCCCATATGTGTAGCGGGCAGGCTCAAGTACCTAGCCATATGAAGTGGAAACATGGAGTGACTATATACAATAGAGAAGAAGGTTCAGATGGATCACAACTTAAATATAATTCACGATGGTGCCTTTCATACATTACATTCATGGATAAGGACGTAATTATACAGAAGCATAGTTTATTTCAAAATTCTGTGGAGGTAAATAAGATGTTTAGTTAATAAAGATATGTTCAATAACATGTGTGTTTTTTTGTATTCGTAGTACAAGTACATACATAGGTAGTGACAACCCTGACGTACATCTGCTACAGATTTGCCGGTTCGATTACGGGGTATGATCATAACACGTGAAACTGCGTTGAAACGTTAAACCTGGCATATTTGTTTAATAATGTGTACAAACCGCAAGAGTATAAAACATTATATTAGAGGAGTATTTTACCCAAAACAAAGTATATATAAGTTATTAATACCAGGCGATATATTTAATAGATAAATAAATACTAGCTTATGCTCGCTCCTTCGTCTGCTACTTCTTTGGTTTGTGATGATTTTCCTTCAGGATGTAAATTTCAATTTCGTTTTGAATCATAAAATGTATGATATTGGAAATCCTTTAAAAGTAGTGCCGTCTGTGCAATCTTTCGAACCTTATTCATCTTTAAAAGAGAATATTTATTTTCATGTCGCTGTTTAAAATTAATAAATATGTCAATCTCAATTTAACCCTTTCTAAGGATGCGTTTGAAAAAAAATGTTGATTGGTTTTTTATTTTCTTCTGTTTCCGCGATTATTTATTACTCATTGAAATAAAACAATTTAACGGATTATATCGCGTATATTATCACATTTTAGTTCCCGACGTTTCGGAAGCTTTCCAGCTTTCCATGGTCACGGTAATCCGTTAAAATTGTTTATTTCAATGGTTATTATAAACAAAGATCAGAAACAAATGAAAAAAAATTTCGACGATACTGGACTTGAACCAGTGCCTTGAGCCACACCGGGGCAGCACGCTCTACCATCTGAGCTAATCGTCCACACACTTCTTTGTTTCTGATCTTTGTTTATAATAATAACGCTAGTGGAGTGATCCACTAATAAATTGCAAAAATTGTGATTATTATCATGATATTTGTAAAACAAAAAGTATTTCAATGGTTTTTTATTATTACAAAAAATATTCGCGAATTTTGCTGACTTGAAATATAAAAAAAAATCCGTATACACTCTACCAACCCCTATTAAATCGTTTTAGGGGGTGATTTAAAAAAAACATTACAATACCTTTATTAAACTCTTAATGAGCTCTTAATAACTAATATAAATGTCTCCCATGTTCCTTAGTGTTGGTCACAGCAGTTGTCAGTGGTCACGGCAATTCTTATCCTATAAAGCGGCACTTTCTTAAAATATTCCCAGTACATTCATTTCATCTACTCGTGGACTATATATAATCCGTGAATTAGAATCATACTATAAAGGCGTACATTATATGCCATTGAACCATAATAATAGTACATTACTGCTGGCGCCGGGAAAGAAGGGTTTGCCGGGTGAGTAGGTATAGACGATAGTGATACGAAGCCGGCAAGCACTTTTCACGGCCAGAGGCATGTATAGTGCTTTTCTCAAACATATGCAATGAAATAAAAATATACACTACTCAAAAAATTACACGACTAAAGTTTTTGATATTTTCCCTTCGGAAGTCTTTCGCGTGTGTAATGTTCGAGTGGACTCTATTAGGCCCGTTATACACAACCTTTATAATAAGAATCTTCATTTCTATAATAAATAAAATAAATGCAGAGGATTTTAAATATTGTCTATGGTCTCTGGCAACTTACGTATTGACAATATTTTAAATTTAGTACAGATTTGTGTTCTTAATAGCAGTTCGTGTGTAATAAGCATTAACGCGGATATTTTTGGTCCGATATCCATTCAGCCACTACAAAAAAATAAAATAAAAAATTCAGCTGTTTAGCCTATGCATGACACAGACGCCATGTTTACATTAAAATTAAAAAATACTTCCCGGCCTAGGCCTTAAATTTTGTATGAAATTCCTTTACTGTTCTCTCAGGTTATTCCGCCCGAAACGGGATACTTTGAAGCCGGTTTTAACGTGAGATGTTGACTTTATGCTGATGACCTCAAGTTGGTGTACGGGGTAGAGAAAGCTGCGGATTGTATATCGTTACAAGAGGACATAACATCCGTGTTCAGATGGAGTCAAGTCAACAAACTCTGTTTCAATACAGCTAAGTGTCAGGTGTGTACCTATAGCCGTGCCTGTATCCCAATACATGCCCAATACTTCCTTGGAACTGAGCCCATCACCAGAGTATCCTCATTGAAAGATCTTGGCGTTGTATTTGACGCACGGCTTACGTTTCACGACCACATTAAAGCGCTGGCCACTAGTAGCTTTCGTAGACTTGGCTTCGTTACTCGCAATGTCAGGGATTTCCATGATGTTGGTGCCATAAAAACTTTGTACAACGCTTTAGTGAGAAGCAAGCTAGAAGCATCAGCACTTGTGTGGAACCCTTCCGAATCCACTTATTCTCTTCTCTTGGAAAAACTTCAAAAAGCTTTTCTGAGAACGCACTACAAGAAAGTATATGGATACTACCCTTACCTCTATCCTACTAAATTTCTTCTTGGCACGTTAACTTTTAATTCTTTCGAAGTCAGGCGCAATGCCAGCCTGCTTGTGTTTGCGTGTCGTATTCTCCGTGGGGATTCGGACAGTCCGGAACTTATCGAGAAGCTGGTGAGACTGTTTGTCCAAGATGTCTCGAGGATTACCCCTCAGGCCGCGGACGCGTCCCCTGTTGGCGGTGCCACCAGCGCGTACAGTGGCACATAAAAACTCGCCGCTCTTTCGCGCTCTGAAACTTTTGAATGCGCTCTTGGTATCAGCACTGGAATGTGACTTGCTTGCGTGGCGATGGGCGGCTGTGTGTTATGAATGCTTATAGTTTTGTGAGTTGATGGGTAAAAGACAATCTAGTGTTTTAATATAATGCATTTTATGTTATCTGCTATATCTTCTGTAATCTAATGTGTATGATTAACAGTTATTTTGTTGTGTTTTCCGTAATTTTATGTCATTTGTATATAGTTCCACAGTGAATTAGTGTCTAACTGTAATAAAGGCACGTAATTACGACATTTCATTGCATGTTGGAGAAAAATAATATACAACCACCCAAGCGCAGAACAATAATGAATTAAAAACAAATCAGTATTTTTGCCATTTAATTATATAAATAAATAAAAATAAATATCAGGGACAATCTTACACAAATGTTTAGCTGCGTTTTATTTATTGTAATTTTCTCGCAGGAAAAGTATTTGTGTACAATAGTTACATAAGGCCTAATTCGTAACGGATTTGAAAAATTGAAAAATCCGTGCTCGTCGACTTAGTATATTAATTGACAAAAATAAATGATTTTATAATAAAAAAAACAGTATATCATTATTAACTAGTGACTGTTATTGAAATCCTACTTTTTATATCACATCTGCCGAAATTTTTATTAAATGCCCTCCACGAGCCGTACGATAGTGTCATTAGCCACTTTAATGCTCGCTGCGTTTCACTTTCTCAGGAAGTCTTGCTGATTGCTGGCAGTCTTACCTGTCTTACGTAAGATTCTTTTGACCAGAGCCCAATACCTTTCGATAGGGCGGCACTGTTGTGGTATTTTTGGCGGATTCAGTGATTTTGGCACGATTTGGACATCATGTCGCTTGAGAAAGTTTAGGGTATCCGTTGTATGGCTGTAGCTAGATTTGGCCAAAATAAGGTTAATGGTAATAACTGTTTCTTCCAGCATATGAATGATGTAAATATTTTTATTAATTGTGCCAGTTGTAAAATATGCACTGCTGCGATACACTTATGGTAGTTTCCGAATTTGGAAGAATTTATCCATCAGCTATAGCATAAAACTGATTGCCAGGAAGTGTGGGAAAGTCCATCTTCACATAGGTTTCGTCATCCAAAATCAAGTAAAAATCGTTTGTACCCAGGAAATCGTACGTCTTTCGAGACCTGGTTTAGATTGTGCGTTTTTACTTTTTTGATATTTTCGGCACTCTTCGCTTCATTTATGACTTCATAACATCCCGTTCCTTGACACGTCTCACTATTGACTGACTTGTAGAGTTTTTTTAGCTATATCCCGTTCGGACATACTTCGGTTGTTGAAAATCGTCTTAATGATTTTCGTCGTCTTCATGTTCTACAGTTCGAGGCTTCTGAGCAGTAGACAAGGTCTCAAGTATCGGTTTAGAACCGTATCAACAGTATTTCTTGAGATTTTTAATTGTTTTGCGATGAAGTGGTTCGGTCGCTGTGTATTTTTTATCCATTTGGCGACAACCTGTTCACGGCGTTCACGTTTACGCAATGAAAAACGATGCCAACTTAATTCGGTGACATTAGTAATGTTAATATTAAAAACAAAAAAGAGCTATAAACTAGCATTTTGAATTTTTCAAAACCGTTACGAATCAGGCCTTACTTAACTTTTTAAGTGTCGTACCTTAATTAGGCCCCTCAGCAAGCGTCGTGGCCTGAACGCGGTACAGTCAACAGTATTAATATCTGCCACAACAAAGTGCGCATAAATATCTGACTAGACTATATCCTGGGCCGTTAGGACGTGTCAGATATTTTTGCCCGCTTTGTTAAGGCAGATATTGATGCTGGTGACTGTACTCCACTGAAAAAGCATACATCATATAACGATTGCATAAAAGTACATTACTGCAGACTCTGCAGAGGCTGCGAAATGAAGACTGCCTTAGATGGCTGAGTATTAACGAGGTCATCTAGAGATACGAGGCCGATAATCCCTATTCGCGCCGAGGCTTGTATAGTGCTTTTCTCAAATAAATCAATGGAAATAATACAAATGTTCAACTTGTAAATTCATATATTTGTTTATTTTTTCTATTCTTGTCAAAATCCTTTTTTTCAACTATTTTTTTGTAAGCTGTTCGGGTTAATTTTTTGCTAACAAATCGAAAGATGATTTACTTTATTGAAAAATGACAATACCTTATTAATTGGTTACTTTAATAAATTATTAACAATAAATACAATTCCTTGTTTATTTTATTGAATACCTGATTTAATTTAATTAAATAATCTAGTCAAATAGGAAGTTAATAAGTAAATACACATTCACATTTTTTTTTTAATTGGCAGTATGCCATTGATAATCCCTAAAAGAAATAAAACCCACTGAAACAAAAGACAATCTCATTGTTGGCCGAGGTCATCTATGTTGTATGAAATTCCTTTATAATCCTCTAATTTGAAATTACGAATCTTCAACAAGTGCTATATAAAGACGTAATTCGCCTTCTATTATCACGAAGCTAAGAATCACATTTTCATGGATGTTGGAGAAAATTACGACATTATACCTATTCAAGTAGAAAATATTGACCCGTGCCTGTTCAGGTAAGTATAACACACGTCTTTGTAAGTTCATAATGGCATAGACATTAAACAACAAGTCACTAATATGAGGTGCTAAAATATTCCTCATTTTAGAAATTACCCTAATCATTTATTTGGCGCATTTGATATACAAGTAGAGAAACGTGTTTTATTTATAAAAAATAACGTTTTCACTTCTCAAGCCGTAGGTTACAACAATTTCAGCTGATCCACAATATTATGAAACGCATTAGTTTTGTTTTCCAAATATAACGGTTGTGTAAAATATACGGATATTCTATACACTTTTCATATCTATACTATTATGGAGTTTTAACAATGAAATTTTTGAAACGACACCATGAAAAGTACCGCGAAAATACTGATAGAAAAAATATCAGTCGTTAAAGAGGTCTTCGCCGGTGTCCCTAGAGGACTCATATGGTATACTCTTACTTGCCAGAATTTCATTTGCCCGAATATCATCTGCACTACTAATCAACGGCCATAAAGTTGTTTCTCATAATTTCGTATGCCATACTCATTGTTTATAATATTAATCATATGCCAGAATCTTTGTTTCCCGTAATATCAATTTCAGTAATCTAATTTTCCATAATCATTGTAATCCATAACAATCACATGCCATAATGACCAGGGTTCGGACAAGTCATCGCAGAAACTGATATGGACATGGGACAAGACTATTATAGAGTCGCGACTTAAGATTATTATTATCTAAAGCTGATATATTATTATCGTAATTTATAATTTAACATTTGACCTTTTTAGTCGCATGTCTGTCATGGATTTGTCAAAGTGGCATGCTTGAAACAGTTTTGTGGTGACAATTTAAACTAATACAATTATTTGCTTTTTTATGGTTATTACTAAATATTATAAATATGGTGCAAATAAATACAATTAACAAGTGGATTAAGGACTACCCCGAGCTCTGTTATCAAGAAAATGTCAAGGAAATATTGTGTACAGCATGTGACATTCGTATTAAACAGTTAAAAAAAGATAATATTGATAAACATATTAGGTCAAAAAATCACAAATTGAAGACAGCTCCGCCAGAAATTTCTTATGAAACTTTTTGCATCGATTTGTTGATGTTCCTAATTTCTGCTAATATTCCATGGCATCAACTTAATAATTCACGCTTCAGGGCATTTTTCAAAAAGTATCTGTGGTGCCCGTGGGAAATACCTGATGAATCCTATATTAGGAAAAAAATCTTGGGTGAATATTACGGACAGAAAATGCAAGAATTAAAAAACATAATGCGGGACGAATTTTTGTGGATTTCTATCGATGAAACAAAGAATAGACATGATAAAAATGCAGTCAATATTATCTTGAGGAATTTGACATTAAATGGTACTTCGTGTTGTTACTTACTTGCTTCCAAGATACTAGATGTAGTGAATGGAGAGACCATCGCTAATTTTATACGTGAGCACTTAAAATTACTTTGGGATAATAATTTTGAAAGTAACACCGAAAAATTGCTGATGTTGTCCACAGATAGTGCAGCATATATGCTCAAGGCTGGAAAGTTGTTAAAAGAAATATTCCCCAATATGTTACATGTTACTTGCATTGCACACGGTCTTCATCGTGTTTGTGAGCAAATAAGATGCGAATTCCCTAATGTGGATCTACTTATAAGTAATGTAAAAAAAATCTTTCGAAAAGCCCCGAATCGTGTTAAGTTCTTAAAAAGTATGTATCCAAATATACCACTTCCGCCTAGACCTGTAATAACAAGGTGGGGTACGTGGCTCGAAGCCGCCTTATACTACCACAAATATTTCACAGAGATCTCAAATGTTTTAACCCAATTAAGCAAAAAAGAAGCCAAGTCAATTAGTAAAGCCCAGAGTGCATTACAAAACCAAAATATAAGACAGAACCTAGATTTTATAAGCACTAATTATGAAATTATAAAAATTGCTTTACAACAGGTACAAAGTACGCAGCTTTCTGTTACGGATTCGTTATTGATTTTGGATCAAGTTCGAATTGTCTTGCATTGGGTAGCATCTGAAACCGTAAAAAACAAAATGGAATATGTATTAGACCGTAATCCCGACTATGAAAATATTAGAGATATTTGTGAAAAAACGTCCCAGGCACACACGGTTAGACCTCTTGATATGTTTTTCAATGGAGCATTACTTACTTCGGTGGACACAGAGCGGTCGTTTTCAATTTATAAATGGATATACTCCGATAACAGAAATCGCTTGAAACCAGAAAATTTGGAAAAGATTCTTTTTCTTTATGTCAACAATACTTTGTAGATCATAAATGTTCCATGAGTATATTGATGCAACCAATGTAATGTCTTAATTATAAGAAAAATATTTTCATTTAACAAAATAACAAGTAACAAACAAATTATGTTTTATTTTTATCTTTTCACTGTACGCATGGGACCCAATACGTGAAAAATACGTGAATTAACAATACCAATGTTTAGATATTAGGTATTCCATACTAATTTTACAATAGTAGGTTCTAAATTTAAAGGTCTTAAGGGTAAAAAGTGAAATTGAAAAAACAATTAAAGTAAAATTTAGGTACGTGTGTAGTAAAGTAAGTAAGGTAAATAGGAGTAGGTCTGCGGAATCATATTTATACTGTTATATGTGCGTGTGTGTTTTACATTATTTACTCTTCATATGTACTGCTAACTTATTTGGCCTAAATTTTAAAAAAAGTTTACAGATAAAAAACTCTTTACTCACCACAACAGGTTGTCAAATGTTGATGTCATATATAACATTAATATTTGGATTGACATAAAATTAGTTCATTATTTCGCGAATTTAGTTGGTTGCTAACCAAAACTATGGCTTTGTTTGATGAAGAAGATTATCGACAATTTACGAGACAATTCAGGGCGAAACTGGAAGTAATTACTCTTCGAAAGGGAAAACCTAATTATGGTAAATAACAAAAAATCATACCTACCTCCATCATTACATACATAGGTAGTTTTTTAAAGATAAGTTGAATTAATATGCTTTCGTTATTATTTATACAGTGCCAACTTTCTGTTCCTGTATAAACAATTTTCGGGAAAGATGTTTGCGATTTATGTTGAAACATATCAACAACTTGATTTTTGACGATTGCTGGGAAGATGTCATAGAAGTGTTTCGGCAGTTTCGAGTAAAAGGTTCGGAAGTACAACAACTGTTATAACAACTGTTTACTTTTTTTTATATCTAACACAAATTATTAAATAAAACATCGGTTTGTTCCAGACAATGTAGAAGTTAATGGCTGCGTATGTGCAATGCAACCATCAGCATTTAAAAAGATGTTAATGGAAATACCTTTACACACGTATGGTGAATTCTGGGTTGCAGTAGTAAATGTCATTGAAAAATATAATTAAATAATATTGTACATAATGCGATTCTATTGATCTTGTTCTATTGCCGTCTTGCGATTGTTTTGCGATGACTTGTCCGAACCCTGATAATGACATTTGCCATCCATCTTAATTGTTCGAATTGGTCAAAATGGAAAATGGGTCCAAAACCGAAAACTGTACGATAGGTTAGGTTTGTATTGTGACCAAGTATGGCGGAGCGAGCGAAGCGAGCGCAGAGTCAAAATGTTTGCATGCTTTGCTTGTAACTGCGACAAAATAGAAAATGGGACCAAAACCGAAAACTGTAGGTTAGGTTAGGTTTGTATTGTGACCAAGTATGGCGGAGCGAGCGAAGCGAGCGGAGAGTCAAAATGTTTGCATGCTTTGCTTGCAACTGCGACAAAATGGAAAATGGGACCAAAACCGAAAACTGTAGGTTAGGTTTGTATTGTGACCAAGTACAGCGGAGCGAACGAAGGTTACCGGTTCGCTACAACCAAATATCATAATATCATGTTACTATTACGTCGCATTGTCAAAACATACTAGTTTCAAAATGACTAAAAGTTGAAATGACTTACACCTACTTCTTAAAATACCATATTCTTGATATAACTATAACTTTATAGTGAATTTACTCATTTTCAACTCAACCACGTCTCAAAATGTCTTAAACTTATATATACCTTGATACAAAACTGTCACAAGGTTAAAACATCAAATGCTCAAAATACCTAAAATTCAATTCATATGGAAAAATGTCTAATTTTCGGAATTACTGTTTCATGTGATTGTTAAATGTTCATATGAGACATTAAACTATTTATCAAATTACTGGTTTCATTCAGTTTCTAAAAAAATCTATCATAATCTCTATTTTTCATTTAGTTTTTAAAAAACTAGTAAAATTTTAATTTTTGATGTTTGGGCCTGACAGTTAAAGGTATTTTTGAATTTCGGTAATTATGAAAGTATTGCGTTATAACCTTAATGATAATTTGACATTTAAACAAATTGTCCTTTTTACCCACTATTCATTTTGGATATCGGATGTAACATGTAAACGTCATTATGACAATTTATTATATTGAAAACAAATTTATTTGAGTTTTTTGGTATTTTGGAACTAAGTCAATGTCAGATTGAGTCAAAATATGTAACCTGGCGTTATGTTACTTAGTTGTAACGGACCGGTAACGAACGAAGCGAGCGGAGCGTCAAATACTTGCAAACAGCGAACTATTGCTCGAGTATGTAAACAATTGACGATAAATATCAGTTGCAAAATCCACCCGCCAACGTGTTCGAAACACTTACCCACACCGCAATACTGAACAAATTTTGAGCGCCTGCGGATAGCATATGCATAGCTAGGATGAATTCGGAAAGAAAAAATATTTAGTATGACATTTGAATATTCTATTAAATAATATTATTGCACTTAATTATATGGAACACAATACGTATGTCATTGGATTCATTCTGGCATCTAATATTCGAGAATACAAGAGTATGTCAAATAACTTATCTAGTAACTGAAGCATTCGGGGCACTGAAATTCATAAAATCTATTGCATCTGTATGTCGGGCAAACAATAGATAACCGACTCATATATCAGGCACTAAGATCTCAATTGGTTTCAGAGTGAAATCTACTTCAGGGTGGATCTTTGTCTTTTTGTTCTCCTGTTCGGTAACTTAGAGACAATTGTGACAGAGTTACTACGAAAAATGCTAATAATCTAGGCTATTCAAATACATATGAAATACCGGCCAAGGGCATGTCGGACCATGCTCAGTGCAGGGTTTCGCAGCCGTTCATACAAAAAAATGCACTACAGATGAACAAGATACGATATGAAAAGGGCACTAAGAGCGTATTTCTACGGCACTTACGTCCTTTAGCGGAGAAGCGCGGCTTTTCGGCAATGACTCGAAAACGGTATATTCGATCATGTTAAAAACAATTTTAGTTAAAAGTATTTATTTACCTTTGTATTTTTTTTACATTCGGTTTAGTAAATGGGACACAAAGTAATTATGCTACTTTCGGAGCGATTATCTCCGAAAAAATTCAATCTTTTTCATTTTTACTTTCAAATGTTTTTAAAATGACTGTCGATATATGTGCCACACATAGTAATTGCTGAAAAAAAAATCCGTTGCGATTCGGAGTGCCAATATTATTTAGTAGAGTAGAAATATTATTTTTTGCTATTTAACTCTCATACTAAGTAGCGGTTTAAGTATACAAAACACATATACTTACTCCAAATTACAACAATATACATCTTGTAGTCTTTGAGTAAAATGCCTGTGAGATACGGACGGACGGACGGACATAACAAAACTATAAGAGTTGCGTTTTTGCCATTTTGGCTACGACGCCTTAAAAATGGAGCAATATTGGTTAGAAAAAAAACGTTGCCCTAGTTTTAAAAGGTAACTAAGGAGACGTAACCATGGCAAAGAGGTACAGGAACAAGTTGGTTTACCATCAACCTCTTAAATTTCCTCTACTGTGACAACAACAAGTGGCATCAGCCCAGCGGGGACAAGCAGTATTGTGAAGGTATTAATCCTTCACGATGGATGTAGAAGTAGTACATATTTAAATTAGGAACGTCAGCTGTCTCATAACAGTTCTATGTCATTAGGATTATGTGGAGGTCTTAGGACAGACGTTGAATACAAATCATCAAACCCGTACCAGCTCCTTTTTATTATATCCCACCAAGAGCTACAACCCCACAGTATCTATAAGTAGCTTTGGAGTTAAGGAAGGACTTAAAAGTCAGATGTTTTATTTTGGCGCAAATTACTGATATATGTTTTCAGAATGTCTCTAAGACGAAATATATGATTTTGTTATGTTTGTATGAGTATGTAAGTATGTATCTTTGTAGTCACATCACCTTAAAACGGCTGGAGTTAATCTTACCTTTTACCCGACTACGGTAAAAAAAGAAAGTTAAGATTTTTTCCTCTTTTGCGGTACTGTAGGCAAGTAGACGTAGGTACTAGCGGCATCTACATCTTGTAGAACCGAGCCGGTTGCGGATAATATTAATTGTAAAATCGCTCGCGGCTGTTATATATCGCATTTTATTATAAGACATATGGGATAGACAGCACGGGTGAGAGTAGGATCAATATGAATTGCCTGCCTTGAGCGACGAATCTAAGTTACGATTGAGGGAAGTATGAAAGGTTAACGAAATATAATTTGAGTAATGGGAAATAGGCTGTTGTTGGCATTTTTGAGTAGTACAGTCACCATTTAATTTGTCTGTAACATTATACTTTACTTTCGTCTAGTACTCATAACACAAGCGTTATTGAGCTTACATAGGACGAACACCTATCAATCAATGAATGATACCTATTCCTATTAGTAAATTTATTCGACCTGTCTTAGCAATACAGTAAAATATAAAACCTCCTTTTTGAAGTTGGTTAAAAAAATAAGTCCCCAAACCTTAATCCCTCGTACAGGGATCGGAAAACGTTTCTTTTGGCATACCGGTTGCGGTCATTCATTCAATCAATCAATCAATCAAATAATGCTTTATTCAAGTAGGCCTTCGTACAAGCACTTTCGAATTGTAAGGTACAGTACATTAGAGAATTGTTTAGGTTTAGGTTTAAAGATCATTTATTCTCATTAAGAATTTTACAATTCACTTATTATGAGAACTTAAAATTATACTTATAATAAACAACGAGCGTTAGAAAAAAGTAAGAAGGTACTTCTATACAAAATACGCGGACAAGTTTTACTAATGTATGCATACCCGTTAACTAAGCAATGCGTTCATGCGATGCGCTTACATTGTAAACAAGATAACGAATGTTACAGAGATACTCGGCCTGGAAGTGGCTTAGCGTAGTTGGTTATTGTATGAAGTATCTAGTATGAATGTAAAAACAAAAAATATTTTACAATTATTTATTTACATGTTTAAAGTATATATATAATGAAGTGATAATATATATGTATTTTATTATTATTTTTATTTTTAATTTTACAGTTTTGTTTTATTTTTATTTGATGAATTATATTGAAATATTATGCTTACTTCGTTTTTTTGAAGAAATTAATATCAAATGCACATATTATATCTAGCTGTATATATTTCTGACGTGTTGCATAAGGTTTTTTTTAAAGCGATATATTGACTTACAATGTTTTATAATTTTTGGTAGCTTGTTATAAAGCTGAGCCCCTTCATACAACAGACTTTTTTGCCATAATTGGTGCGTGATGACCGTAATATTATATCGTTTGCATTTCGAAGATGAATTATTTGTTTAGTTTTCTTTTTGTTGAAGTTTATTTGGGTATGTATTGTTTTATTAAATATTTTACGAACTAAAATACAAGTCTTATATATATATGATTGTTTTATATTAAGCAGCTTGGATTCTTTGTATATTTTACTCGAGGGTGTTAGATAGTTTTACTGAAACAGTGTTTTAATTAATTTGTTATGAGTTATTTGTAATGACTTAAGATTACTTTTAGCAGCTGTTCCCCAAACTTCAACCAGGTAGTCTAGGTGAGGCTTGACCAACGCGTTATAAATAGTGTATCGAACCTGTTGGGGGAGAAATTTAGCAGTACTACGTAGTGCTCCTGTTACGGATGATATTTTAGAATTGTTTGCTGAGAGAGATACAATATGATCCAACATTTGTTCACATTCACCGGTTTATGAAAAGGATCTCGTTTCCGTTTGCGGTTACCGGTTTTAAAGAACTGCTCAATTAAGATACCAGTTTATGCCAAATTCGTTCGTCATTCGTTTTTGTGAAACGCAATGAAACGGTGAAATTTTTAAATGTAACCGGTTAATTTCGCTATGTCATGACGGTATTAGGTATTAAGTAAAGTAGTTATTCGATTTTTTTTGACCTTGCTGCTTGCTGTATGAATCATGTGTTACAATTTTCAATATTTTACACATTATTTATATGACACCGACGCCAAACTAAGATTTATTGTATATTATGTATAGATTGAGTAGGCAAACGGTTACTTAGAAGTAAATTGAAGAAACTGAATTATGCAGTTATTTTAATTACGTTTTAGTTTTGTTTTCGGAGTCAAAACAAAATATATTTCTTCACTCCATACATGTAGACCCTAAGTTAAAAAAATATGAAAAACAATACCAAGATAAAGCCTAATAAATACTTTCAACGAAAATTGTTTTCAACATGATCAGATACACTGTTTTTGAGTTATTGCCGAAAAACTGTGCTTCTGAGCAAAAGGGCGTAATCCGGTTGCGGAACCTTACACTGAGCCTGGTCCGACATGCTCTTTGCCGGTGTTTATTTTTTGTTATTTAATCGTAAATATGTTGAAATATGAAACTCGTGTGCATTGGACACTACACTCCCGGCTTTCTACAGCTTTCGTCTTACGGATCTGGATGCAAGACAGCCTCCAGTGAATTACCAAACGTAGCATACTCATATCATAACGTGCTATTATTACAGTCCCTAGAATGAGTATCATTTATTTTAGGCTCAACTAAACTTTTGTATAAACAAAACCATATAGGTATATACATATGACATTTTAACTAGATCATACGTCTAGTTAAAATCTCATATGTATTTAAAAAAATCGTTTCCTTATTTTTCTATTCGCTCAGTGCTTGGGCAGTGAATAACACAATTGCATAATGAATAGCCGTTCTCTTAATTAAATAAAAATAAAAATGTGGTAAAACAAATATAACCGAAATGTTGCGGCACAATAGCATCGGACGGAATGGTTCTGCGAGGATTAATAACTCATCAACATCCGAAGGACAAATTGTGTAAACACACTTTGACATCGGTTCCGTTTTCAATAGCTATCATTTTGTATAGAGGACTGTCAAATTTTTAACCCATTCCGAATTCTAAATTTTTACGCAATCGGTCCTCTGGTGATGTATGGTAGGTATATCGATTCGTTTACACCTAAAACAACGCTCCTTTTCAAAAGGTTTTGGTTTTACGAACGGGGAAATATGTCCATTGTCCGTTGTAGTTATGAAATAAACTCCTCATCGCAGAAACAAAATGCCAATAGCTCATAACTGTGTACTCTATACATACGTAATTAAGCTTCAATTTATGCTGATATTGACAAGCGTTATAATACCGTGCTGAATCATACTCGTAAGAAAGTATTCAGGTATCTATTGTTAACACCTACGTAGTTTAATCTAGTATGACTATTTATTATTATTTTAATTTAAGAGCAGCATTATTTTAAGAGCAAAGGTAACAGAAAAATAATTTTCTTGTATTAGGTCGTTAGTTTTGGTGAGTGGAACATCTGGGAATTCAAGTTCTTGGTTATTTTTTTTACAGAGCGTCGGCGAGTACAGCGGGCGGTGGGCCGCGTTGACACAGGTCACGCAGATGTTCTTTAACACCAATTTTGGCATCAACTTCATACTCTACTGTCTGAGCGGCCAGAACTTCAGGAGAGCGCTTCGGCAGACCATGCCCTGGCTGAGGAACAGAGCGCGCCGGGGCGTGGCAGTGCGAAGGGCTACCTCCTTCCACCCAGCTAGAGCCAGCAGTGTATCCAGTAAGTTGTGCCATACTCTAGATTTACTTCTCTTTTCTGAGTTCAGGGTAAGGTTATTCGAGTAAGAAATAATAATTCTAAAAAAATACAAAAAACCCGACCGCAGTAAAAAAACTAAAAAATAAATTCCAATGTGGAACATAGCGAACAAAGAACAATCGGGACCCATTGTTGAGAAGATTTGCGTCGATATAGATTTCTTATGGATATATTATTTGTTTTATGTATGAATTATGAAACATTTCCATTATAACTTAACAAATTTCTAGAGTACTGGTATTGTTTTTTCTTTTTAGTTTTTTTACGCAGTCGGGTTTTTTGTATTTTATTTAATTATTTTTTTATTTTATACTCTTTAGTTAAACCTATTTCCGTAAATTTCACAATTTTTATCGTGGGGGTTATTGAGAAGCTTGCTTACAATTAAATGAACATTTTGTGAGAACGGCTTGCTAACCAACTTTAAATCGTTATAGTTCCTAACTGGTCATTCAAAATTAAAAATGGTAAAGAAAAGCTAATAATGATTTATAAATCCCTGTTCAATGATATACCTAGAACGTCGATTTTCATTTTTTAGTTTTCACAATATGACGTCTCATTATTGCTATTTTGAGTTTTCATCATGTCCTTAGTGATATTTGGACAATTAAGACGAATCGATTGACTTAAGAATCATCAAAATCGGCCCAAGCGCTTGGTCTCTAGAGTGCCAAATAGGAACAAACATACATACATACATAGACTGATAAACACATTACCCTCCTTTACGTCACGCAGTCAGGTAAAAGTAGGATCAGATGATACAAATAACTAATAAATTAGAGATATACTATATTTTGGTCTACTGATCATTTTAATGCCATTTCAACCAGGGACTGAAAAACCGCAAGATACCGGTAACCTAAAATAAAGGTATCAATTGAAAAGGTACTCAACAGTAATAGTACTCAAATAAATAAAATTTAATAGGTACCTTTTTAAAACGGTACCGCTAAAGTAAACGGTACCGTTTCAAGTAAAGGTACTGACCGAAAAATTACCCGTACCATTACGCTGATCGATAAAACGGATACCTCAATGATTTCGGCTCGAGTACCGGATACCCATAAACGTGGCAACATCGCATGTCTTAGTAAGTGTGATAGTGACGCAGTCGGCAACTGAAGTCGGTAGCGGTATTCAATCGACCCGACCGACACCAACAAGACACCAAATTACGACAACGGTGAAAGCCAACATGCGGCCGTACAAATTAAATAACGCTACGCTACGGTGGCGCAGATTTAAAAAATGATGACAAATGTGGAATTCAAGATGGCGCAACATTATTTTTTATGAAAAAGTCATCATGGGAGCCGTTTTGTGGGTTCTCAGGGGTGCAGATTTCGAAAATGGGGTACATCTTACAATTCAAGATGGCGGAAATGACTTGACGAAAATGTCATCACGGGTGTTGTTTTCTAGGTTTGTAGAGGTACAGATTTCGAAAATTGTGATCATTCTGGAATTCAAGATGGCGGACATTATTTTTTATAAAATGTCATCATGGGAGTCATTTTGTAGGTTCTCAGGGGTGCACATTTAAAAAATGAGGTAAATTTTAGGATTCAAGATGGCGGAAATGACTTAACGAAAAATACATCATCGGAGTCGTTTTCTAGGTTTTCGGGAGTGGAGATTACGAAAATGGCGTCCATTTTGGAATTGAAGATGGCGGAAATCACTTTTAGTGAAAAAGTCATCATAGGTGTCCAATTCTAGGTTTTTGGGAGTGTAGATTCAGCCATCTTTAATGGCGTCTATTTTAAAGTTATGTCCACTTCACCTTGAATTTCTGAATTCTGCATCCTCAAACTAACCTATAAAACAAATTCCGGGATAATTAAAAGTGATTTCGGCCATCTTGGATTCCAAAATGGACGCATTTTCGAAATCCGGACCCTCAAAAGACACCTATGATGACTTTTTCACTAAAAGTGATGACCGCCATCTTGAATCCTAAAATGAACGCAATTTACGAAATCTGCTCCGCCAAAAACCTAGAAAACGACACCCACGATGACTTTCTCATTAAAACTGATGTCCGCCATCTGACTCCAAAATGGACGCAATTTTTGAAATTTGCTCCACCAAAAACCTACAAAACGACACCCATCATGACTTTTTCATTAAGAGTGATGTCCGCCATCTTGAATTCCAAAATGGACGCAATTTTCAAATCTGCTCCGCCAAAACCCTAGGAAACGACACCCATGATGGCGTTTTCATTAAAAGTGATGTCCGCCATCTTGAATCCCAAAATGGACGCAGTTTTTGAAATCTGCACCACCAAAAACCTACAAAACGACACCCATGATGACTTTTTCATTAAGAGTGATGTCCGCCATCTTGAATTCCAAAATGGACGCTATATTTGAAATTTGCGCCACCATAAACCTACGAAACGACTCCCATGATGAGTTTTCCATAAAAAGTAATTTCCGCAATCTTTAATTCCAAATTGGTTTCTTTTTTCGAAATCTGCACCTCTGAAAACCTAGAAAACGACACCAATGAAGACTTTTTCGTTAAAACTCATTTCCGCCATCTTGAATTCCATGATGGACGCCATTTTCAAAATCCACACCTCCAAAAACCTAGAAAACGGCACTGACAATGACTATTTCATTAAAAATGATGTCCGCCATCTAGAATTCCACAATGGTCGCCATTTTCGAAATTAATGCTTCCTTCGTCATAAAAGTGTTCATTACTCGGGTGTCCATTCCAGGATCTCCACTGGCCATTCTAGGATTTCACAAGGAAATCAGATTCTTCCAGTTTTCAGCCTTTTTCTCAAGAAATATATGATTTTGTCATACTTTTTTTTCCCTTGTAATAATAGATTGTTAACCAAGGGTTGAAAGTGTCCCATATTTCACGCGAGACATTTCTTAATAGTTCGAGTTAAACACTTTACTTTTCATTTCGACTGAGGAATATCGTTCATAGCGCAGATCTTTCACCCATAGTTGTAATTGCCACTTAGTATGTACTTGTGAGATCTCTTATGGATTCAATTTAGAACCAAAAATAGGCAGCAATTTTTCTCCTTTTAGTTCTATATTGGTTGCTTAAGGGTTCTTTCCACCTATATAGAACTTAGTAATGGCTATATGTTTATTTGGCTTAAGTATCTAAAAAGATAAGATATACGAGCTATTCAACCTAAGTTGTGCTACTTGGGAGAGGGAAGGAGGGAGGAAGAGAGGGTGAGAGAGAGAGGGAGGGAGAAAGTGCAGGTGAGAGAAAGGGATGGCGTGAGGAAGGGAGGGAGAGAGGATGGAGGGCGAGGGGAAGGGAGGGCGAGGGGAAGAGAGGATGAGAGTAAGGGTGGGAGGGAGAAAGAGAGGGAGAGTGATACAAAGAGAGGGAGGGAGGGAGAGAGAGAGGAAGGGATGGAGGGAGGGAGTGAAGAGAGAGAGGGAGAGAGAAAGCCAGTGTTCGAGGGAGTGTGGGGGGGAGAGACGGTGAGAGAAAAAGAGGGAGGAAAGAAGAGAGGAAAGGAGGAAGGGAGTTAGAGAGTGGAAGGGAAGGAGGGAGAGGGTGAGGGAGAGAAGGAAGGAAAGAAGGATAGTAGAGGGAGAAGGAGGGAGGGAAGGAGATAGGGAGAGATGGAGGGAAAAAGGGAGTGAGAGAGGAAGAAAGTCCGCGTGGAAGGCAGGGAGGGGGTAGCGAGGGAGAGACGAAAGGAGGGAAGGAGAAAGGAAGAGAGGGAAGGAGCGAGTGGAAGGGAAGGAGGGAGAGGAAGAAAGAGGGAGAGATGGAGGGAGAAATGAAGTGTGAGGGAGGGAGGGAGATTGGAAGGGACGGATGGAGATAGGGAGGGAGAGAGAGTGGAAGGGAAGGAGAGAGAGAGGTAGGGAGGGAGGATAATAGGGATAGAAGAGGGAGAGGGGAGGAGAATAGATGGAGTGAGGGAGGGAGATAGTGGGAAAGGAAGGGGGAGGAAGTATGGAGGGATAGAGGGAGTGAGAAAGGGAGAGAGAGGAAAGGAGGGAGAAAGGAAGGGAGGGAGGGAGATAGGGAGGGAGGGAGGGAGAGAAAGTGGAAGAAAATAGTTGTCAAATTCCTTATGACGTTACTCGTAAAATTATCGTTATCGTTCGTAAACCGAGAGACAGACAGATTTCTTGCTTTGACTAAAAATTTTGAAATGCCGAGGTTTTGGCGATTCCATTTTGGCCTGTGTCAGGAACTTTGCCTGTCTCTTATTCTCATATTAAAAGGCAAAAATTTGCTAATGTTGCTTTCTTATGGAATAATGTTCAATATCCTTATTTTCTCGGTCTAAATCGGTCGCTGATTAACTTTTGAGTATATTTTTACAAACAAATAGCATAAAACAACTCACAGAAAGAAGTTTTCCTCATTTGTATGTCTATTTTCACCTAAAATCTACGCTGTCGATGTCGCGAGCGGTTGCTAGTGTGTATGGTTCGACTTCGGCGTGAAATAAGGAAATTTACCCTCCTTACTTTGCAAGGTGGAAGGGTGAGAACCGTTCCTCTCTCCTTCCCTTCCTCTCTCCCTCTCATCTTCTCTCACTCCTTTCCTCTCTCCGTCTATTTATTCTTCTCTCAATTTCACCATAACTTTCTCCCTCCCTCTCTCTCACCCTCCCTTTCTCCCTCCTTCTCTTCCTCTAATCTTCCCTTTCTCCCTCCCTCCTTTCCCCTCTACCTCTCACCCACCCTTTCTCCCTCTCACCCTCCCTTTCTCCCTCCCTCCCTTCCGCTCTCTTTCTCCTTCCCTCCCTTCATCTCACCGGTTCCCTCTCCCACACTCTCTCTTACCCTCCCTTTCTCTCTCCCTCTCTCCATATTTGTGTTTTACTTTAATGAGATAATTCATTAATTGAGATACAACACACTATCTTTTTGCAATTTCAAGTTTCTAAGTCCAAAAATTTTACGTTGCTCACACAAACGTACATCCCTAGTTTTACCCCCTTAGGGGATGAAGTTTGAAATATCAAGAATATACGTTCCTTGATTTTTAACACACCATCTTTTTGCGAAATTTCATGTTTTTAAATCCAATAATTTTACGTTTCACATGCAAAGTTCCATCCCTTGTTCTACCCCCTTAGGGGATGAATTTCGAAAAATCAAGAATATAAATTTCTTAATTTTATACCCAAAATCTTTTCGTGTAATTTCAAGTTACTAAGTCCAAAAATTTTACTTTTCAAATACAAAGTTCCATCCTTTATTTTACCCCATAGGGGATGAAATTCTAACAATCAAGAAAATAAGTTTCTTTTTGCGAAATTTCAAATTTCGAAGTCCAAAGATTTTACCTTTCACATACAAACTTCCATCCCTTGTTTTGCCTCCTTAGGGGATGAATTTCAAAAAATGCTTTCTTATCCCTTGCCTACGTTATAAATGAAACCGTCTGTGCAAAACTCAATTCTCGAGCGTTAGTAGTTTCGGCTGTGCGTTGATGAGTCAGTCAGTCAGTCAGTCAGTCAGGACTTCTTTTATGTGTATATAGAAGATAAATCAAAAATTTAACAGACTAAACATAACGATACTACAACTATTACAAGTATACTTTTTACAAACAAAAAAATCATCAAATCAAACAATTTTATTTGAATGACGACTAAATTAGTCTCACTTAATTTTATCTGCTGTGAATTATTCTTAAACAGGTTAGTCAGAATAAGTTATTCTTGAATGACGGCGCGCTGATTTATTCTTGCGGCGCGTTAATTCGAATGATGACTTATTCTTGAATGTCCATCTCTGACCGCGAATCGTAGTTAAAGGCGCGTTTGCCATACATAAGACGAGTAAATAATAGTAGACTTTTCTCCGCCGTGCCGAAGTGCGTTTGTTTGATGGATAAGTATAATATAGGACTATATGTATTCACGTCGTACTTCCGGTGAAATTTATACTTCGTAATGGCATGTCACCATATTCGGTATCATGCATATTTTGTTTCCCTTAGACAACCCTTACAAACGGGCCCAGAATTCAATAAAAAATTGAGCTAAATTACAAAGATTTCTTCTCACACTTATATACATAAATTAATTAATATGCTTTTTAAGAGTAATTTAATATTTTAATGCTCATCATAGTTTCTAAAACACTCAATCGCATCTTATAGAAAATACTACGAGTGGTCTATTATTTCTATTCCCGTTAATTTCAGTTCGTCTATATCTACGTACCATCATATTGCTATTGTAAATAAAATAAACCCCAGCTTCACTTACCCCGGCTACGAGTGTAAAGATTTACGTAAGACCTACATTAACGAAGAGTTATTACTCTCCCCACGCAGACTCTGTGTACCGAGTCGTATCAAAACACCGTAATGAGTGCAAAGTGTAAATTTTGAGTAAATATACCACTCAAATGGGTCCATAACAGACAATTAAATTTACAAAGCTTCAATTTTCGATTGCAAACATCTATTCACAGGCAGACATATTTATATTTCATTAATATAAATAGATAAACTTAGGATTAATACTTTTATTTCAAATTATAATTTAAAGTACAATTAAAATACGTGCGTGCAATGACATACCTGAAAACACAACATTAAACAAGTTCGGGGCTAATCTAGCATAGCTGGATTAATAGTAATGTACATCATAAGTTCTAGCTATGGCAGTTTATGGAATTATCACCACAATTCAGTGCCCGTACCTACGTAATGACAATGGAATAACAATAGGCGTAGAGATATTGTAAGAAGGTACGACTAATCTCATATTAGCACGGCAACTAGAATCAGTGAGGTAGGGATTGTTCATCTATTGTGATCGCCGTCAATAGCCCAGAGGACGAAATGAACGGAGAACGCCTCATTTAAATGTATACTACCTCATTTAAATAACAGCAATAGATTTTTATTATTATTAATTTCTAGTTTTATTTACATAATATACTATTTTCTGCAATACCCAACTGTATTAGCAATTTCCACGCGAAATTTTTGTTCTGAGTGTACATGAAAAACAATTTTTAATGATATCAATGAAAAAAATTGGCAATTATCTAATGTTACCAACATACATTTAGCGGTACCGGAAAATATCTTCCTGCAGTAAGATATTTTCCTAGTATGATAAAATAAATTGGTACATATAAATAAATGAAAGTAAGATATGACTGGCATTGGCTTGTCAGCACGACTTATCGATGTCACAAAGAAAGTATTCTACTAAATTCCATCCTAACTAGATACCGTTTTAAAAATAAATTCAAAATTATCTTAAATTGTGTATTATAAAAATTAGTTTCCAGGCAATAAAGGTGACAATCCCACAAAAACTGGTGTTTAAAGGATAGCAATAAAGGGTTGGTTACTATGCAGTAAACCGGGGATTTATCGGTTTATCTTTCAACTCATTCTCACGACATCGTTCATGCAGAATACTACTTCGAGATTGCTCTTATTGACGATGCGTGGAATGAAATCAATAAAACAAACAAATTTAATTTCACCTTCTTTCATAATATTGGACGTGGCCTATATTTTTGTGACCGGGAAGGTTATAAAACTTAATCAATCAAGAGAAATAAAACATATTCGTAAAGTCTTTTTTTAGGGATCCGTAGCCAAAATGGCAAAAACGGAACCCTTATAGTTTCATCATCCGTCCGCTGCTTTAGTGTGTTTCCGAAGATATGCCTTGGTTAGAGCCCAAATGTTTCTATAGGTTTCATTTCGGGACAGTTCGGCGTATTTATATATTGAGGTGACCTACGAATAGTGTACCAACATATACCTGTCGTATCTAGGCCAAGTCCGGTCAAAATAGAACGGGTCCATCATGTTCACGAATGGTGGACAATAGAAGCCGATTCAAGCACTCCGGGATGTATGTATCGGCCTTCATAGTTTGTGTAGTTACAAATGCCTTCACAACTTGCACTCACAAGTAGCTTGCCAGACCATAGCATTATTACTCATTTATTTCAGTAAAAATTGAATTTTCGGAATAATTGACATCCTGATCTTCTCGTACGGTGTAAAACTGATCACCCGGCCCCATTTTGTAATCAAAGTTTATGTACGACTAATTCATCCATAATAATGTACGCCTGTATTCGACACAGGACGTGGTCGTAAAAGTTTTGAGCCCTGCACTTAACGCATGCGGCTTGTTTATATGCTCCTTTTTTACTTTTTTTAAGTTTCGAGACCAATTCTTGCCTTGGCAAATTGGACGTTGCTTGCCGATGTATGTAGTTTGTTGACGACATGTCATGTATTTTTTATTCATAAACGCTTTTGCGGTCCAAATTTTGGTCCAAACACTCTTTTTCAACCACTCTACCGACCACTCATCAAAAGATGCGTCGTGAAAATTTAAGTCCTGACCATAGTTCGGATAGCGGCTCTGAGACTCGATTTTTGCCAATTGTTTTAAAGTAAAATTAGGAGTTGTACACCATTTGTGCACGATCTGTTTTCGTTTTTCCGGTGACATTTCTCGCATTTTACTAATTTTGCACAAAGATGTCATGACAAAAGTAATAATTGTAGCCAAAGATAAAGAAATAGCATAGATGGACTGTATTTAGGCAGAACCTGCATAGCTATTGTCGTCTCTTGTATCCTCGAAATTAACACATTAGATAAAAAGTCGAGAACTGCTGAATGTCACCGTTTTTGGTATACATTTCTAACTATACATACATTGGGCAATAGTGTTGTGCAATCTTCATCGACTATTATCGATGATTAACAGTTTTGTCATTGATCCCTATATTGTAAGTTATTACAAGTTAGGGTTTTAAAAGCGAGAAAATGACATTCACAGATAAATAGCACTTATGTATAACTTTTATTTGCTTCATTCGCAAACATACCTACTTGTTTGTATCAATACAATGAATTATGTCCTTCTTTATAATGATTCATGGATTCAAACACAGGACACTCAAATTCTAGTAACGCGGGCGAAGCCGCGGACAAACGCTAGTACTAGAGTCTGTCAAGTGAATCGTGATACACAAAAATGCGGCAAATTTGCAAAACCATGAGCTGGTAATACGGAATGCATAGAAAGAACCTATTATCACCACTCGCTGGTCAGACATTAATATACTTAATTGGTATGTTCGTTTTTTTATATTTCAGAAAAAATACAGGTTTTTTTTTCATCCACATTAAGGACATTAATTGTTTATGTGAAATAAAAATAATTCATCATAATTAGCACCATTTTTAGGTATATAATGATTTTATAGGCATATATCTTGATATGTTTACAAAATAAAAGAGGTCAGTATATAAAATGCAAGTTTAATTAACAGTATTTAATTTTAAAGAATGCACTAAAAGAAAAAAACTGTAAATTTAAAATGAAAACATCGAAGCAATATAGCAAGCTGCGGTTTTTACTATGATGACAATAATCATTATATTTCATTTTTTTCGCCACTATACTTCCTGTCATCATGATACAGTTTCTTCCAAACCTCTTCCACAACAGCTTTTACCGCACTTCTTTATTTTCCTTGCTGCTGCATTTCACTTCCTGTGGAAGTCGTATATGTTCTTAGCAGCTTTGCCTGTCTTCCTTAAGCTCGATTGGGCGACACTGCGGGTTATTACGTGGATTGAATTCTTCAGGTACAAAATTAATGTTGTTGTTCTTAAGCTCACCACATCTTCATCCGTTGTAGCAGTTGATGTTGATAGCAATGAGTTAATATAGTCATATTTCGCAATATGTCTCCTTTTTACGGTAATTTCTGAAAAAAAATTAAGATGTGATTTAAAAATTGCCTATATGTATTCACTTAAATGTTAAACATATATATAAATAAAACCTACCGTTGACAAGATAAGGGATGGTTCACAAATATAGTCGGCACTGCATGTGAATGGAGCATTCTTCGGTTATATCCCATGCGAAAGCAAGATTCCTCAAAATGCGCAGAGCATATTTTTGAGTACTGTGAAGGAGTCCATTTCTCCTCTCTCTTTATATTTTGTATCCAAGCCTTCTTTAGCTCTATATCAGCAGGAAACCTATTTATAATTGCTGATGTTAGTTTCGTTCACTTATGGTTCAAAATCAAAATACTAACAGAAACGTTCCTAATAAAATTATCGATATAACGATAAAAACCAACAACACCAAGCAGTAGGTTAAATGTCAAAATTCTTTACTTGTGTTATTTAAATAAGAAATACAATTACAAACTCCAACGTATGTTCAAAATCGATGTATAAAATGTGTATTGGTTTTTATTAATACACATTGAATAAGAATCAGTACTGTAATTTACAAATTAAGTACAATAATCATGAGATCAGCTTACCGGTGAAAAGATATATTTGTATTGTTTTCTTTGAAAACACCCATTCGGTGTGAAAACCCGGGCACTACACACGCCATAGTTTATTTTAAACATGCACATTAAACTAAAAAAGATCACAATTCATTCATAAATTGTAATTTGTCCCACAAAAGACGGCGACGGTTTTGGTATCCAGCTGGCTACCAAACAAATAACTATGTGGCGCGCAGCGCGTTAAGACGCGATCGAGAAACTATTGCCATTTCGTTTTCGCAGTAGTTTTTTTTTAATTACCGTTGTATAGAAGAGCGCATATCATAGATACTTCTGTTCAACTTAATACAGTCCATCTATGCTATTTCTTTATCTTTGATTGTAGCAATCATTCTACATTAAAACTTTTTTGTCATCACAATCGAAAAAAATGGCAGCACTTCAAAATTGTGCTTACACTTTCTGAATCACCCGATAAAAGAAAATGACTGTAGGTATAACTTAATACCAGGGTTCTAAATTGACTGAAAAAAAATAAAGTTCGGGCTTTTTTTTGAATGGTAAAAATATACAATCCATATCCTGAACCATCAAGAACAGGAAAAACAAATTATAACCTAGCTCTGTGGTTGACCCGTAAAGTTTTACACAGGGAAGGTATCATATGTTTTGACATTCATAGAATACGTAAAAACTTTTCGGTTGTCGTCAGTAGCGGGTTTTCTAAAAGTTAAATGTTATGATGATATTAGTATTGTAAATTACGACCAGCAAGATGATTTATTTTGATTATTGGCAAACTATAGGGTCCGTATCCACTCTAAACGTGTGATGTATGATTTAGTCCTCTCTTATATAATGATACACTTGCATTTCCAAAGTTGCGCTCCAGAAATTCCAATGCCTAAATGGATAGTAGAGAGGGCGCACAACACGCGTTTACTTCCCGATCGTTAGGCTTGCGTTGCCGGCACATAAAATAAAACGCCCTGCTTACTGCGTCTAAAAAGGTCGTTATACCCGCCTTTAAAGGTTTGTATTGAAATATACTCAGATAATGTAGCCATTTTCAATATTTCGATAAATAATTAAATTAGTCATAGATTGCTTCTCTTGTGTGCACGCAAAATATTTGATACATTAATATCATCGCAATATGAGAACGAATAAAACGGATCCGTAAATGATTAAAAGCTTTACGGGTATACGCACAACTTTTCAACTCAGAGAAAACAGGAAAATTTTAGAATAATCAAAATGTTTCATTTAACTTCGGTCTGGCTTATTTTACAATCAAACTTTGGATGAGTCTCAAGTGAGTAATTATACAAAGCATGTTTGGGACTGTAGCGTATCTTAAAGATCGTGGTAGTGTGGTGCTAAACCTTGTCTAGAGCTTCAGGTCTTGTCGGAAAGGTACGTAACGGTCGCTATAACAACTTTTAGTATATTATTGGTCAATATAACGATTAAGGGATATAATGCACTTTTGGTATAACAATATTTGGTATATTCTGACATGATCTAAATATCATCATGTAACAGTTACATGATATAACGTATATGTGATATAACTATGTTTGATATAACGCTCAGTGGGTATAATGTAGTACTGGTATAAACTGGAAATAATTAATCGATAATTTTTACTATTGCAGGAATACAATAGTACGTACACAATGCAGGAATTTCAGCTTATTTATTTCACCTTAAGGTAGCTTCGACTTGGGTTAGGTTAGGTACGACGATGAGCTAAGCAAGGAGGAGTTTTAGGTTGAACTGCGACCTTAACGAGCGAGCGAAGCGAGCGAACCGCGTAGGTCTATATCAAGTGAAAAATAAACCAACCATTGCCAATTTCACCTTAAGGCAGGTCCGACTTGGGTTAGGTTAGGTACGACGATGAGCAAAGCAAGGAGGAGTGTTAGGATGAACTGCGACCCTAACGAGCGAGCCACGCAGGTCTATATCAAGTGAAAAATAAACTAACTATTGCCAATTTCACCTTAAGGCAGGTCCGACTTGGGTTAGGTTAGGTACGACGACGAGCGAAGCGAGGAGGAGTGTTAGGTTGAACTGCGACCTTAACAAGCGGGCGAAGCGAGCGAGCCGCGAAGGTCTATATTGGGTCTTGCTTTTTGCCTTTTGTACATACATTATTTTTATATTTTTTAATACATTATACCTCTGATGCTTATAGCATATATTCGTTGTACTTGGTACGCGTTATACCAAAAATCTTTATACCTATTGAACATTATACACCATGAAATTATCAATTGAGTTGTCATATCAAAAGTTTATTATGCCCCTTAAGTGATTATATTCTACGAAATTATATCAAATGTTGCTATAGTCTGGCTATAATATCTTTACCCCACCAATTTTAATTGTTTTATCTGTGCTTTGGTATATGGCAACACTGAATATAGGGCACTAAATAGTCTTAGGAATAATAAATAAATCAGTAACACCGCATAATATATTCTCAGTGAACTTAAGAGGCTGCTAAAAGCTAAATGGCTTCACTTGAACATTATTTTACAAAAACCATATTGGTGTTATTCAAAAGTACTAAGATTAGTAAATCTTACTAGCCAATGACTTAATGTAAAATTGGTCCCATAAAATTTTGGTGAAGATCTGATGATGAGATCGATGAGGAATCGAAGGAATTCCTCAAATATTATAGGCACACCTATAGTGATTTCGGGGTTTATTAAAGAAGAACAAGCATTTACACTCGAAAATCATAATTTGGTGAAGAGAAACTGATGATGAAGACACAAGCCACCTGTCACTAATAAGGGCTCAACCAGTGTTATTTAATTCACTAATCGCAATATAATTCGTTATCATATTTTGCTTAGAGGCAGAAGTTACTTAAGATCAGGGTAGCAAAGTGGAGCTAATAGTGGAGAATTAGAGAACTCCTCAACGGTTAACGGCCCTGATTCTGAAATAGCAAAGTTCAGCTAAAGGTCGTGAGCAATTGACATTAGGATGTATTATGACTGTAAGTGCCGTATAAAAGTCGTAGAAGTCATAAAAGTCACATATTATGTGTGGAATCGATCGTCAGAAGGCAGATTTCGTAGTCTTGTTATTTCAGTTAACGATCTCTCATCATGTGGTCAATTTAATAATTTGTTGGCGTCCAAATCTAAACGCTTTGCCTTCCAACGTTTTGACACCGCTTAGTGTAACATATATTTGCCCTTTAGCAAACATTTTTTTACAAAGGTCTAGGGAAATCGAGGGCAACCCTCAAATTTATAGCCTCAAATATAATATAGGCACTTATAATGTTTTTCATATACTTTCTTAAGCTATTTAAGTATTTTCATATAGTAGTCATCATCTCGTCATGCTGACTTGATGACAAAGGTACAACTCCTTAACGGTTAGGAGTTAGAGGATAATTGAGAAAAAATATATGTATTATAGGTAGGTACATTAAGACTGTTAGTCATATTCTTTATAGTGTGTCTATGAAGAAGTCTCCTTATCACCAAATCAGGATCTGATGATGGGATCCCAAGGAAATCTAGAGAAACCTTCACATAGTATAGGCACTAACAATGTTTTGTATATATTTTTCTAAAGTTATTCAGTTATTGATGGAAGGTACAAGTTCTTATTAACGGTCAATGGTTGCGAGATAATTCTTTAAATATTATGGGTAAGTTGAGACTGTTAGTCGTATTCTTTTTTAACCAGCAAGCTACTGGACTTAACCATTTTGACCTAGCCAATTCTTATAATTTAGATTTTTATTTACAATCAAATCCACCTCAATCTTCTCATTCGGGGCTCTAAAAAATACTTTATATCTCTAAAATCCATCACTAATTAAGGCAAAAATTAAAATTTTTTAAATAAAAAAAAGAACCAACTTCAAAATGAACTAAAAAGCCAAACATAATCTTTTATGTACGGTACGGATCACATTTGAATCACCTTTTGAAGTCGGTGCCAAACCTGAAGTAAAGTTCTGTATTCAACAAAAATACGAATTACTATAACTAAATGTATAGGTAGGTAATAATAATAACTAAAGGCTCGCCGCCGCGGTTCTTGTGTGCCATCTGTGTTAATAGTAATAAATGAATGGCTTGGCACCAATTTCAAAAGGTGATTCAAATGTGATCCGTACCGTACATAAAATATTATTTTTGGCTTTTTAGTTCATTTTGAAGTCGGTTCTTTTTTTATTAAATTTATTTTATCTATTAATTCGTCAAGTACACACACAATTTGGGAGATTGGCGCTTAAGGAATGTTAAGCTTTGAATTACCATTATATATGTATCTTAATATTGATGTTCTTTGAATCTATGTAATAAATAGGCTAAGGAATAGGATTTAAGGAGGGCGTAAAGCTTTAAAACAGGCTATATACTTGTCTCACAATGAATTAATCCATAACGCTGAAATTAAGTACAAATATTTCATGAGATATCTCATCTCAACGTGACTCTCGTTTTGTTACAATTGAAAATTAACAGAATCTAAACGTTTAGTATGCCCGCAGCATCATATGTGAGCAACTGCACGGAAGCGACGAGCAACTACGGCGTATCATCGGTGACACCGGGCGTGCGCCGGCGCCGCCGCGACACCTTCATTACGCGCTGGACCTTCGACAACAGCCGACGGCGGCCTTCGACCCAAGACCTCGAGATGAAAGTCTTCACGCCCAACTACAACATCAATGAATAAATGCAATACAAGTAATACTACGTTTAAACGTGTTCAATAATACTTGAACCTTAGTATAGGACCAAGTTACAGATAATACATTGGCGAAAACCCAGCAATGTACATTTTTACATACGCCAGTAATTATTGAAGTACCCACTCAAGTGCTCGTGATTTTGGTTTGAACTCTATTTATACTTGAAATAAGAGTGGTGACATGCAACTACAGTTGCGGAAAGCACTCGAGTGGCTACGATTATTATTGTGCGCTACTTTGTCATTTAGCAAAAATAATTGTCATTTAGTAAATTTATGTAGAACTTGCGCCAGATGCATTATTTTTCAGAATTATTATTATATTTCTATGTAACACTCTTAAGTTCGTTCACATTTAAAATGACAAAAATATAACGGAACGAAGATGCTCTAACGAGGAATGTATGGCATAATTTAAGATTCCGCTCTCAGTATAAACAGTTTAAGTCGCGTTATTTCTTTCCGTCTAGCATTTTTCAGTCGAGAAAGAATGTCAGGGTACTTTTTTGTATAAATATGGTAATTAAAGTAGATTTTAGAGAAACTTAAATGAGATTGCTAATTTAATTATAACCTAGTTATTCAGTAATAATTCATTCATATTTACTCGTATAATCGAACAACTTTCCACTTATTTTTAAGTGATGGCATTATATATAATTTGAAACTTAGGTTTGTTTTTGTTTCAATTTGAAGGGCACGAAATTTATTTTAGCTAAAAATTGCTATGTTTTTATTCGTATATTCACACGGTTTTATCTGAAATTATATGAACTACGCGATTTATATTGCTTCAGTTATAATTTTCAACCCTAATAGTGTCGTTTTGTTACCTAATGTGGAAGCAGTCAGTAAAACATGAAAGAAAAGTACAAAAGGCATTGGTTACGCAATACCCCAAAAAAATTAAAATTTAGTGAATGTATGGATGCATCTAAATATAAAAATTAGTATAGTAGGATTTTTAATTAGCGAGAGTAAACTGACAGGTGTCAACGTGAATATTTCGTTGTTTAAAAAGAATTTTAAAAAGTATACATGAAATTACGTCTAACCAGTGATATTATGGTAACTTTTATTCACAAGAAATACTGTACTTCTACCACAATGAAGTAATCACGGTCGACGTGTCAGTTTACTCCAACTAATTGAAAATCCTACTGATTGGATTTTCAATTACTGGTGGATTTGCTATTTTCAACCAACTCCTACTAAAAGGATTCTCGATTCGTCGGTATGTATTGTCATCCTATGTAATAAATGTCCCATGGCCATTGAAAGCTTTATTTCGCCTTCGTTTGGCTAATGATATAAAAATTATTAGTTACACAAACCATTTTATTCACATCAAGGAAAATAAACGTCACCACTCCATAAGATATCATCTTATCAATTATCTAATCTTGTTCGTCGTCACCTCGGTTCTGCACGGAACGAAGATACGAAGTGAAGTGAAAGTCTTTAAGAAGCTAAGTAGTTCCGAAGTTCCATCACTTAAAAACTTATCTCATAACGCAGGAGAGGTACGGGAGCATTGGGCACTAAGGCGTAATAACAATGTTATTTTTCAATAAAACAAACTTTTTATTTCTAAGATTACTAGCACTTATTTAAACTCGTACTCATAATTTGACACGTACTTCAGCATTAAATATAGAGATTTTCTATACCCTGTTAAAAGTGCCCGAATCTTCCAATGGTCCATTGGTTCGGGCAACTCTGTTGAGTTCAGCGCAAGGTATTATGTATTTCTGCAGATTGCTCTGTTGCTGTCTTCGAAATCACAACAAAATTGACTTGACTTTTCGACGCAGGAAACGGGCGAGCGAAAGTGACACTGAACATCGAAATCACAGATGGCCTTTTCCTGAACGCTGTTGCCAGTTACTAAAGTATCACGGTATACCACATTAAACATCTGCTATGCGTCTTGAGTTACAAGGTGCTGACTATCTAATGTTCCTTTATCTCCCCCCATTAATTTAACAGCGATACATTTGAATGTCCCGGATTTTTTTTACGGGATATTTAATAAAAATCATTGTTGAAAACTGATATTGAAAACCATTTGATGTAATATTTTCTTCTGTTTCCGCGATTATTACTCATTGAAATAATACAATTTAACGGATTATATCGCGTATATTATCTCATTATAGTTCCCGACGTTTGGGAAGCTTTCCAGCTTTCCATGGTCACGGGTGGACTGAGAAAAGATGTATTTTCCTCTGTCAAAGTTACAATTTGTGCAAACTACCCATGTTTGAAAAAAAAAACAAATAAAGGTACATACATGCCAGATGGGCCTAAGCTGTAAAGACAGTTACACTTGTGCGAGAAGGGCTTAATTATTTTATTTTAATAATTTACCAAGTAGCATTTCACAAATGAGGCGTACTGAGGAGAAAAGAAACGCTGCAAAGAAAAACTCCCAGGCTACCTCATTACTAATTATAATATTTAAAAAAAACAGAGACTATTAAACTACTTTTAAACAGATAAGATATTTAACACCGTTCGGAAATTAAGGTTTTGCAGTCCTGTGTCTCGCTTGTTCCTTGATGAGATGTATTACAGGATCCCAAGCTGGTGGTAGTGACAATCTATCTTCTCTATTGAAATTAGGATGCTTTTTAATCTCAATAGCCTCGCGTAGCATTTTGGGAAAATATATTTTTTCTTTGGTAAGGATAGAAGGTTTATCAAACTTAATTAAGTGGTTTGGTTTGTCAATGACATGTTCACAGACTGCAGACCTATTACACCGACGGTGCTTGACATCTGCTATGAGGTCCTTCACCCGGGTTGATACACTGCGTTTCGTTTGACCAATGTATGAAAGACCACACTCGCAGTCCAGCTTATAAATGCCTGCCCTCTGCAAAGGGGTGCTACTCTTCACGGGCCTAAGGTATTGAGACACCTTCTTGGCGCCTTCTAGTAAATTCATAATTTTAATGAATTTTTGAGAGTTCTAAATGTCTTTGATAGGTTTTTGGAACATGGAATGATACTCTGAAACTCCTCTTTCAAATAGACAATTTTGATACTTAGGTTTTATGAATAAATCTAAGTTAGGTTAATAATAAACTTTTTTTTTCATATGAACATTGAGCGTTGGTAGTATTCACGCTTTTGCGATTATTATAAAAATATTATTGGGTGTAAAAGTCAACCAGAGTAGGTACATCTGTTTGCTTATTGACTCAGTTTTGTATAAAGCTCTTTTTTTCGTAATAACCTGCAAAAATGTTTTGTTTTTTTCCGCGATTAACACTTATTTAAATAAAACAATTGATAATTGATATCACGTATATTATCTCAGTCTACCTCGTGAAAACGGCAACGTTCCGAAACGTCAAGAAGTCAAATGAGATAATATACGCGATGCAATCAGTTAAAATTGATTTATATAAAAAAAAACATTTTTGTGAGAAGTTTTTATTTCTTACTGTACTTTCTTTCACCACTCTGCTCTTTCTAATAGTACTCGTCGAGACGATCCTTAACAGCTGAACTCGGTAGGATTGTCTTATTTTATTACTGAGTTCCTATGAACACCTTCCGACTGTATCATCATACCAGCTTTATGGTGCCGAGTTTTAATAAGTATTATACAAAAAATCAGCTCCATCGGTCCCGGGGAAGTGGTTCAAATGTTCCTGCAAATTATGTAAGCATACATACAAATGTGAAGTTAAATAAAAGATTGTTCGTACTGTAAATTATTCAAAACACATGTTACGAGTATTTTAGGGACGCCTTGTAGGACATTTTATGCACCAAAATTATGCTTTGAATATTGAATATACCAATTTTCAACAAAGAATAAATTGATGTGCATATCAGTTATATATCAGAAAGTTACTAGTATTCACACAGTTTGCACCCAATTGTATTTTACAGTAATGTAAGAATACTAAATAGGAAATCAGATTCTATATAATGACGAAATATGACATACTAGTAAGTGTAATTAGATTAAAAAAGCCGGCCAAGTGGGAGTTGGACTCGTGCACCGAGTGTTTGGTACAAACTTTCACTTACCCTAACATTATTAAGTTTGCACCGAGATATCTACAGCATTGCATACAAATAAGGTGCAAACTTAACGCTACCGGGTTGTTCAAATAGGTTTTTTAGAAAATTATAAAAAAAATAGCTAGTTAGAGACATGGTTATAATTTTTGTGTAATATTTATGTTTATTTATAAAAATTGATTTCCAGTAAACTTCGGAGATAAAGGGGGGAATGGTGTATTTTTTTTTCACATTTTCCGTAATAAAACAAAATCTAATCAAAATAAAAATTAATAAAGAACTGATTATAAATGTGCAGATCAAGCCCTTTCATATGATATACTACTTGACCTAGTAGCTAGACTAGCCCCCCCCCCAATATTCCTCGTATTTTTTAGAAAAAAAATAATATTCTAGAATATTTCATTTGCAATATATGTGGGCTGATCATGTTTATAAACACTCCAAATTTCAAATAGATAGCAGAAGTAGTTTTTGAGATATGGCGCTCAGATAGACAACAAATACAGTTAGACAGAATCGCACCATAAGGGTTCCTTTTTCCCATTTTTGGTACGAAACCCTGAAAAGAAACATTGGAAAGCAATTGCACAATTACAACTTGCACTTGGTCGGTTTTATGTGATTGCTTTATTAGCTCGTCGCGCCGCTCGTATTTAACTTATTTCAAATCTGGAACACAAACGTAGCTAGGAACGTAGGATTCGCCTCGTCGAAATCATTCGAAAACATTGTCTCCAGGTGCAACCACTTAGTCTACTTAATATAAATAATAACAAAATCGAAAGTAATTGCCAAGAAACGAGTTCCTTCATTGTGTTTAAACTCTAACTCAGCAGATTTACAATAACGTTCAAAGCGGGGCATTAAGTACCTACTTTTTCTCGAACCATTTCGTCTAATTTTCAAACCCTCATAGCTTCGTCCCAGTTAACACCAGAGCGCCTAAATTCCCAGGTTAAGATGCAGTTAAGGAACATATGAAATGTTATAAATTTAATTGCTCTTGCTTTTATACTTTAGGTTGTATTGGTATCTGAAATACGCTGATTTTTCCCCTCACTTATACGCTCATGTATCAAAACCTCTGCGGGACTTCCCAATGACCTAGAAAGCTGAAATTTGGTATGTAAGCTAGTATTAGTACACAAACAACAAAATAATTCTAAAACTTGGAACTTTACCCCCCAACCCCTTAAACTAGGGGATGGAAGTTTGTGCGAGACTTCCGCAAAGGGTCTAGCAGGCTAAGCGAACTAGAAGTGCCCCCAACGACAGATTTGGTCATTCTTTCAGGTGGTGAACTGACAAGTCCTAAGGACACCCTATGCTTATATCAGTTCTCGATCTTCTTTTGTTTTCGAGTTATTCGGGATACTGTAAGCTAATCAGCGTCTCATTGAAAGTGGCATATTTTGTAAACTGTTCAAGTTAGAATAACCAAACAAAATTATATTTGACAATAATAAAATAGACTACAAAATACATATTTTTAACCCACATCATGTCCTTATACTTCGTTATGTAAAACAACATTTTATATTACTTCAGATTTTTCATTTTATTTCCTGCTCCAGGAAAAATATATAATCAACAATGACATGTCAACTACAATCAGACCTTTTCTTCGAAACTTTGGAAGATATCGAAGTATATTTGCCAGATGAATGTATTTTTTTTACATGGTATATGCAAATCTTGTAAAAGAGCAGTTGCTTTCGTAGACAGTACAACCCAGCTTTTAGCCGATTTATACTGCCGCGTATGCACAGCACAGGTCCACTGTTTGAAATAATAAAATATAAGTAACGAGAACCTAATTGTGTTTTTAATTCCATTTACGTCAAAAGAGAGTTCCGCTAATATTATTAATTTTAAATGAATTTAACCAATGTTGACATGTCATCGTCGATGCATTATAAATAGGTTTATTAGAAAAGGTTATATACCTACATACTAACTTATCTACACCCTGCACTAGTACTTTAATAACATATGCTCGTAACTACTAATTCGAAATGTTTTGTTTTGCCATGATGAACTAAGATTTACGCAAATATTTTTATATGTGGATGAAGCGGGTACTAAAAGCTATCCATGCATATTTTTTCTGCATGAAGTAAAAAAAAAATCTGAAGAAAAATAAAATGTTGTTTTACATAACGAAGGACATGATGTGGGTTAAAAATAAGTATTTTGTAGTCTATTTTATTATTGTCAAATATCATTTTCTTTGGTTATTCTAACTTGAACAGTTTACAAAATAAGCCACTTTCAATGAGACGCTGATTATTTTACATTATCCTGAATAACTCGAAAACAAAAGAAGATCGAGGACTGATATTAAGCATAGGGTGTCCTTAGGTCTTGCCAGTTCACCACCTGAAAGAATGACCAAATCTGTCGTTGGGGGCACTTCTAGTTCGCTTAGCATGCTAGACCCTTTTGATAATAGAGGTTTGAAAATTGATATAGGGACTCCTTGTTATAAATAAAATACATATACCAGGATTTTTAGAAAATCACCCCTCACCCTTTAAACAAGGGGATGGAAGTTTGTATGGGTTTCCCACAATAGCAGATAAATTGTATACATATGTGGCTGAACGTAAGTATTTCTTAAATATACAATTATTACTACTTCCATGTCTATACTTTGACTTCGTATTTTTAATAAGGTAGTGTCCCCGCTATGACAAACAAAAAAGAAGCGGGGGCACTACCTACCTTTTCTTGAACCGTTTCGTCTAATTTTCAAACCCTTATAGCTTCGTCCCAGTTAACACCAGAGCGCCCAACTTCACAGGTGAAGATGCAGTTAGGGAACATATTAAATACACTATATTTAATTGATCTAGCTTTTATACTTTAGGTTTTATTGATACCTAAAATACGCCGATTTTGCCACTCAGTCAATAACACACTCACGTATCAAAACCTCTGGGGTACTTTCCGATGACCTAGACAGCTGAAATTTGGTAAGTTAGCAAGTATTAGTATACAAAGAACAAAATAAAATAAAAAGTTCTAAACCTTGGAACTATTACTCCCCAACCCCTTAAACTAGGGGATGGAAGTTTGTATGAGAATTCCGCAAAGTTTGATGCTAGAGGTCTGAAAATTTATACGAGGACACCTTGTTATCTATACTATTATAAAGTTGTAAAAATGAAATGTTTGTATGTTCGTATGTGTCGTTGTGGCTTCATCAAGCTAAATCGGCTCAACAAATTTTAACTATTTTTGGTACACGGGTAGCGGGGTATCTCCAGATGGTTATAAGATACTTTTTACCCGACTATACAAAAGAAAAAAGAGGGATTATGACTTTTTCTCCCCCGCGAACGAAGATGCGGGCGCCTTCTAGTAAATAATAAAATACGTATTTTAGGATTTGTAGTAAATCACCCCCCACTCTTTAAATAAAGGGATGGAAGTTTGTTTAGGTCTTCCATAATCGATATACCATACCCATAATAGATAGATATATATGGGGATAAAAGTGTATACCTTTTATCCCCAAAAGAGGCAAAGATAGAGAGTGGACGATAAAATAAGGAGTAGCTGACGCTCGAAAAACACTACAGCCAAAAAGAATATAAAAAAAACCAGGGCACACTACAAAAAGAAATGAAATCCCATCAAAAATATTTCATGTAAAGTTGGCGGCCAAGACTCACATGCTTTTGAGGCACCATAATAAGTCAATCTTGCATTTTCAGAATCAATTTTCTCAATTACTGTGTCAAAATTTTGTTCACTTCTTCCTAAACAATAATCAAAATAGGCTCCCGTTTTACTGACGTCGTTACACATTTTATACTGTCGACATTGTTTAGCTATTACGTAAAGACAAATTAAATTAATGATATACTTTTTTTATTTGCTTATTTTAATAATGAATTGCAACATCATATGACCCATCATCAAACATGATAATGATAATACTAGATCATACCCATACCGAGAATATATTGGATACCCCTCGTATACTTCATTCCTTACCACATGGGCCAGACGGTCAGTTGGACTTATTTACGTTACTCTATGAAACGGCCAAGCTATACTTTCGCAACTAAGGTGTAGTGTTAGTAAACTCAGGGCTTAGGGACTTGAAGCCAATTGATGCCATACTTTTTTAAACAAAAGTGGTAGAGTTACGAATGTATTTAAGTTTTACAGTCGTACAATCCCTGCCCTTCGAATTTAATATTAATTATTATTGTAACTAATACTCAACATATTGAAATATAAGGATATGTTGGATTTAGGAGATATTCCATAACGTAATAGAGGGAGATTTGTGTAACTGCAAATTTCTATAATTACTTAATATAAAAAGTCCTCATATGAACCTTATCTTCTTAAAATAGGCGAAACTTCAAAAATACATCATCTGAATAATCTGGTAGGGATAAAAGTTTCATTAGTCTATTTTATTATTGAGCCGCATTACAAGCATCTGAGGCCTCGTTATTGGTTAAAAAAAGTCAAAGACTTTTTAAGAGTTCAATGAATGATGGACTATTCACTTTTATATAATTCTTATAATTTAATTTATGCTTGCCTCCTGTGATTGAATTAATTGAAAATTTTATGCTAATTAATTACATGGAATGGAATGGAATGTAAAATTCATGTTCAGCGAAATTTTTGTGTGTGTATGTAGTAATAATGTAGCGTTTAATGATTTTCTTTATACATTAATGGGTATGAAACTCTTGGTGATTTTTTTCGTTAGAGTTTTTTTTGGGAGTTATGTTTATTTGATATTGTACAATATGTTAACTGTTTTCTTATTATTTATTGATACCGACAAAAAACGCTGTGTTAAAAATGTATGATTACAAATACGATAAGTTAGTTAACAGTACCAGTAAAATCATTTCAATAATATAGTCATGTCATAATTCATATTAAATTCCGTAAATTGAATAACGAAATCCACTATTGGGATTAGCTAAAGATTAATTTGCAATAGTTTGTCAATTTCAGATCAGAGTTTGTGTTTGCCTCCTAAGCGGAATTGGGAACAAAGTTTCCCAAACGTGTTCATATTATATTTTTTGCCGATAGTATACGTTATATACACTCAGAATCTACAGACGGTTTATTTTTATGCCGTATTGGTTATTAGACATAATTTTATAAATCCTCGATGAGACATTTGTTTAATCCAGTCGAACTTATACATTTTTACTTTAGTGCATAGTCTAAAAAGAAAAGAAATAACTTAAAAAAATAAATTGCGACACTGTCATTGTCAAACGAATCAACAAATTTGTTTATTAGTTACGTTTGCTTTTGTGTGTGCGGTTTTCTGGAGTTTTAACGACGATTTGGGCCTGATCTCTGGATTCCAACTTACCTGCACTTCACGATGACCCCGCGCTGTTTATTGGACTACGACTGGATGCTTTACTGACGACTCACGCACGTATTTTGGACAAGGATTCTTCTCTCCTTTAATGACCGCTGCGTATGTGATTATTGGTGTAAATCATATACAATGACTGATGAAACAGGAAATAGAAAAACCAAACCCTCAAAAATTGTATGACAGGGCATATTTCCGTGATGAAGTGCAATGTTTCGTGCCCTCTTGTAAAAAATATATGATGGACATTTTTAAAGGTACCGGACGTTCTAAAAGCTACGTGGTGTCAGGCTGTGGAAAGGCATTGCCCGAAGAGGAATTTACACGTCTGTGCTGAGCACTTTGATGTAACAATAAATTTCATTCTTAAGACAATGTCTCTTTAACTAACATTTCATTTCATTGGTACAATAATCGTGCAGTGTAAATTAAATATATGTGTAATTCATTATCACCTAACTCGTGCCTACATGACAACTCTTTAGCAGCAGAAAGGTCAGTATTATGAATATATTTTGACTATGTTTAATCCGGAGAGTGCGTGCATAAAAATAACGAAAAGTTACTATAAAGTCTGTAGATTCTGAGTCTACATAACGTTTACTTATCGGGAAAAATTATAGTATGAACACGTTTGGGAAACTAAATGTTCCCAATTGTTGGTATTTTTTGGACTTATTTAACGATACTTAAATACTCGCATTCATAAAACGTTATTTTCTCAGCTAATTTTATTTACATTGTCGCTGCGTATGTTTCCATGAAATGTGTACAGTATATTTTTAAATACAATTTTAATATATGTAGTAGTTTTTGCCGTAAAACGTACATACATGTGTAAATAGACGATGATATTAAATTTAGTCTTTATACTTTAATTTGCAATAAAATGCAATACGACTTTATTGCATTTTATTGTAAAATATTTTATTTTAGTATCAGACCAATTTCACTTCATAATTATGTGACCTAGAAATAACATTTAAAAAATACGTGACGTTACCATAAAACGTAACAAAAGTGGCTATAAAGCTTAGATCATAGGTACTTTGGAATATTCTCATAAGATAAGGCAGGTAAAAAACCATTATACCTATAAAATAGAATCTCTTCTAAAATTAGTACCTTACATACCTTGGTTAATAATCTACTATTACACGCCTCAGTGACACTGAGAATATGATCAGAATTTTATAAGCATATATTTCGTTCATATAAATATATATACACGACCGGTTTGGCTGAGCAGGGGTAACGTTGCCTGATAGGATTACTAAAATGACACAATTACATAATATGATGACATGATGATGGCTGTTTATATAAGTAAGTAATATTATTACTTACTAACTTTCTACTATTAAATAGTAAATAATACAACAGATTAATGTTTTGTACGATATCGTCTACATGTTAGGCACATTTTTGTACACCTATAACTATACTTACGGGTAAAACATAGAGGTAAAAATTGTATACTCACCAACATGTATTATACCTATGTTTACCCAGTACCTACAATTTCAAATTTATTTATCTTAAGAATACACACATAACTTACTGTTTTTTCATTGCATATCTAATAAAAAATCGTTTTAAGTAAATATTTTTTATGTGCACTTCCCGTTACCACATCTATTTGTTGCGTTACACTAAAAACACCTTGCAATCTGTAAAAATGTAACGTAATTGTAACGTATTTTTTTTAAACTCGGATATCATGGTGAAATAACGACTTTTTGAATACAATAAATATTATTTGTTGCTTGCGTGAAAAACATTAAGCTATCGTATTAAACAGTCGGTTAAAAATAATCACTACTTCCACAAGCATACGAAAATTTATAAAATTTAGGCTGCGTCAACTTTGATCGCCATTTATCTACAAACTGTCGCCATTTCTTTTTTTCACCGGTCTTGTTCTACTAGAATATGAGCCTTGCCAGTGTACAATAAATTTCTACCAAAATTGTCTATAAAGCAAACGTCACAATGCGTCACCAAAGCATTCGTAACGAACATGTGGAATTTTGGCTCGATAAAAGAAAGTAAGTTAAAACAAGAAAATTATTTGATTATCATAATTCCGCATTCGGTAGAACAGCCGTTACATAATACAATGTTTCACATGGTAGAAAAAAATTAGACGATTTTCGTTACGTTACGTTATAATTTTTATAATTTAAAAAACGGGCTTAAATTAATTAACTCACTTGCGTCCTGACGGTTTTTGTCGCGTTATATAATTAAATGATTGCTAACCCTCTCGCTGTTACCATTTTCTTTTAACCAACAAGAATAATTTTAAATGTCCTAATTGGTCAAAATTCGCGGCCTTACCCAATTACGAGTACGCATGTGTTAATTTTGTAGTTCCGATTCAAATAATTGGTACTGTTATTTTTTATGTTTTGATCTGCTTATAAAGTATTTGTAGATAATTTGGTTTGATAGGGTAATGTACATCTAGTATGATTCGCCCAAATTAATGCTTAAAAAAAAATTTAATAAACACTAGAAAAACACGCTTTGCAAGACTTTTCTAACAAATCCAAACACAGCTATGATACGATGTTCCATCATAAAGTTCCAGTTCATATGTTCCGGCTCCATCATCAGATCAGTTCGATAGTACCATATTATTGTATTGTCAGCAGAACTAAATACAGCTGCCAATTTTCATGACGCTACGATCCTTGGAAGATGGTTAAATTAGTTACCTCAGATTCCATTACATAGTTACATACAGATCGACTTAATAAAAGCGTGTTACTGACGGCGCGTTACCGCAGTTACGTGACTTATGCGTCACGAGTTTTACGCATGCCTCCCACACCGAAGCTTAACGCTGCGTATTCGCGGTGACGTGTTATATGCGTCATGATTTCTCTATACATTCAGCCACGTAAAAACACCGTCAGCGCTTTTTGAGCAGCGGTGTGGAACGCGTACTTTACGTCACTGCGATAACGCACTGTAATCGTAATTTAAGCATTGCTTTGGGCGAACCTGTTATTCTAAGGGTGAAGAAAAATATGTTAATTAAGTAGGTACCAAAACTATTGTTTAAAAAATGCTTATAATAAATTTTCAAAATAAACTAAGTATATTTTCTAATAAACATATAAAAACAACACGTACAAACAGTAAACAGTCCCAATTGTGAGAATGTTAGTAATCAGAAATCGTAAATAACTAAACAACTATTACAAACATACAAACAACCAATATTGAGTATTAATTATTTTACTAATCAACTAAGTAGCAACTAATTGAATGGATTCAGAACTGGCTCAGTTGATTTTCTTAATATCCTTTATTATATGTACCCAGTTCGTATCCAGTTCAAATTAATTTTTAAGATAGAATTAAGTGTTCAAATTTATTTATATTTCTTCAACTCTCACTTTAAACACGTATATTTGCCACGTTCTCCGATTTCCAATTACAAGAAAAAACTTCGTGGTTGTATTAGAAATAGTTTTCCTAACTCCTTCATTTTTCCTCAAACTTTCAGCCCCTTGTACATAAATAATTTAAGAAGCGTTAACATTTTCTGATCACCAGAATGATTGCCATCAAGGGTTCATCCAGAAATCACTCTAGGGGTTTTTTGGGCCACATTTAGACGCCGGGGGGCGTCTCTCCCCCCTCTAACCCCCTCTTTCTTGGTGAGGTTCTATCTTTTGTTACATTACAAACAATACATAAAAGTTAGATGTCAAATGCCTGGCAAGCAATTCGGTGTTCGGTGGATATCAGTGACCTGCGTATGTATACACACATGTATCTACTTACATATCTGTCTTTTCTTTGTTACTGAACTCTGAAAAATGATCTTAGGGCAGCTGAGGTAACCTGGGCACACTTAATACTGAAGCGGGGATTTTAAACAAAGGATGGAAGATTTTTCTTCATTGTTTACCTTAATAGCAGTAAGTTTTTTTAAGAATACAATAATTATACCAGACGAACTCGTTTGCATTGGGGCTCGTACTTAGTAACCACCCCCTGCGTAATATCCGTGTTGTAATAATATGCATAATGTAAGGGACGTCTAATTTTGCAGACGCATTATGTTGAATGCAATCAGATTAAATATTCTGACCCCTATTTCACAATCGTGAGAATTGTCAGTTGACAACGACAATTTTATGTTCACGGCGATCCCCGCAAGCTCGATACATCTCCTTACTTTATACTGGCACGCAATGTACGTGAAATGGTCGCTGTCACCCGACATTCATCACGATTGTGAAATAGGGGCCTGATCACTAAAATTATATATTTTATTATTCAAAAAGTTACACAGCGTTATAGTAAAAACCAAGGCACTGTGAACTACAAAAGAACAAAAACATATAGAAACATTTAAAACAAGTTTGATCGTTTTTAAATACGATACGGTACGGTACAGAAGTTATGATTTACGATGTATGTACAAGCAATATAGGCGAAATTATTTAAAAAATCATAAGTGAAATCATATACTGATCTTCTAGCAATCCGGTAACATCCATATCTTGAACTGTATTAGTAGGGTAGGGGGTAGCTTAGTTCTATAGTTGAGTACAGTTGTGTGACACGTATACGAGTACCTCGCTTTGATTGTTTTGTGCCGTATTAGCCTTCGACGAAACAAGGATCGGCGAACCGATAAAAATAAAAACCTGGCACATATAGAAAAAGGTTGATAATCTTCAAACGGCTGACCCGTTTATGACTTGATCCAAAGTTAGCTGGGAAAATACTTTCGATGTCACCTATCAAACACAAAAAAACGATACAACAGACAAAAACTCGGATACACACGTCAAACTTCTAAAACGTTTTCTTCAAGAATTAAACAGGTTTAGCTGTCTGAACATTAGCAGTTTTTGTAGATGTATCTGGATTTTTTATCTGTTCACCGATTTACTGAACATCATCAATAGGCAAGATGGCGGGGTATGAAAATCAAAATTCTAATTAGTCCGTTAGTTAGATGATACAAAAATATTGGACACGTATTTATTGCTTTTTCAAAGTAATAAAAAAGTACTCAGATAAATCGCATTAAAGTTTTGGAGTGGGGGCTAGTGACGTCACTCCTAAGTAAAATTTGTATTAGGAGTGACGTCACGCGATATTTTGACACAATGTATCTCCTTAATTGTTTGATTAACTTAAAAAAGAAAAAAATATGTGCCCAATATTTTTTATTAATCTACAAATCGGACTACTTATAAAAATGTTGTCATCATCCCTATTCATTAATGATACCACAAACGAATGATATTCTAACGTCACTTGCTTGCTATAAGGTCAAAGGGCCTGCTCCCGGGAAATACCGGTTCTCAAATTCCTGGGAAATCCCGGGAATTTCATGGTGTTGAAAGAACCGGTACCAAAGATTCCATCCCGAGTAGGTAGAGACGGTGTCGCCAACACTGTCACGAAATAAGTGTTCACGATAAATATTTGTATATGGTATCATTGTACTAGAACATTTGAAATAACCGGAAAAAGAATGATTTGTCTTGTCTTGTCTGCTGTAATCGGACTGTTTCCTAAACTTGCTATTTAAAAGTGTTTAGCATTTGTTATTTGCATTATTTAACTAAATTTAGTGAATCTTCCTCGGCGCATCGCTCCGAGACAAAAGCCAAGTACCGAGGCTTATAAGATCATATATTATTCTATCTAATTTCATTACTTCTACTATGTCTAAAATTATCATGAAAGTATATTAATGCAACTTGGGCATCTATGAAACGCGCGAAACTCGCTGAGCTGATGATGTTTGAGGATTCCCAGTATTATAAGTATTACATTATGTTTGATAAAAAAATACTGTTTTGCCTGTCATTGGGACTAAAAGTATGTTCTCCTAAACGAGCGAGCCCTCAGGTCGGCTATTTGAAAGTCTAGCCGCAACCGTGGCGACGACTTTCCTTAATACAGGAAATAAGTTTATATGCGTGGGTAGATTGGCCATCCTGCATCACTAAGAGTCTGTTTAGACAAACCTGGGTCCCGCTAGACACTAGCTCCAAACTTGTGTCGTGTAACCTACTCTAACCACTCCGTTCAGGTTAAGGGAATACCAAAGTTTAGCTGGACAGTAGACTTCATGCTTTACACAACCTGACTGTTCAGGCCAAGAAAGAAAGATTGCACGTCCTAGAGGGACGTGCGATCAGATGACACGCTAATTCATGTTGATAAGTAATTCATAGTCTTTATAGCAATTGCATAATTTATATAGGGTGGGCTAAACATTTTTGCACTTTTGAAACATCGATAAAAATTAAACTATACATGTTTTTCTATATTTTATTTATTTAACCTCTGTTACAAGGTTTATTTTTAAAAATTACATCACCCAGATGTCCTCGAACTCGTCGTTGGCACTCCTGCAATCGACTACGGAAACTTTGGAAAACTCGCTGACACATGCTGTGAGGGATCGCGGCTATCTCATCATCTTTTTATAAAACTGTTTAACACAAAAAGCCCGTCATTTTCCCGTGAAGCGCTCCATCACAAATAAAATTGCACGAAGTGAGCTATAGTTTCCACCAGCTCAGTGAGGTTGCGGCGAGCAACTTCCTTGTCAGGCTGCTGAATTGCTCACAGGCTAGGAACTTTAACATAACCAAAGGTGAGACGACTGATTCATCCAGTTCCACCCCTGAAACTTTATATCATTGTGTCGCTTTTTGACAAATAATCATGATTTACTTAATGCGAAGCAGATAACGTTCAGATAGAGTTCATATAATATTATAAAGTTAACAAGTATTAACAACTTTCATGTTATGAATTCAGTCATGATAAGTATGTATGTGTTTGCTAATATGTCTAAAATATTCTTGCATATGATTAGAAGACCGACATAATATGTAGGTTGCAATGCAAATGTTAATGCAAAAGTCTTGTTGCTCCTAGCAAATTAGTATGTTACATTCCCTATGAAACGCGCAGGGCGACAGACGGCCGACCGTCGCGTAGGGAGGTCGAATAGTGATACCAAGCCAGCAAGCCCTTATCACGGCCAGAGGCATGTATAGTGCTTTTCTCAAACATAGGGAATGAAATAAAACAATTCACTACTCAAAGAACTAAACCACATTTCTTTTTTCCTACAGTCAATTTTTGTTCACAAGTCGATGTCCGTAGTCCGCGTGTGTAAAGTAAACCCTATTGGGGCCGTTATACACAACCTGATAATAAGAATCTTAATATCTATAATAAATAAAATACTTGTAAATGCAGAGGATTTTAAATATTGTCTATGGTCTCTGATGACTTACGTTACGTATAGACCATATTTTAAATGTATTCAACAACACATTGAATCATGTAGATTTGTATTCTTAATATCAGTTCGTGTGTAATAATTAACACGGATATTTTTGGTCCGATAACCATTCAGCCACTTTAGAAAGAAATTAATATAATTGAGCTATTATAAGCCTTTTCATGAACACAGACGCCTTGTTTACATTAAACTTTTAAAAAAATTACTTCGCGGCCTAGTCCTTAAATTTTGTATGAAATCCCTTTACAGTTCTCTCGAGTTGTTAGCCCGAAACGTGATACTTTGAAGCCTGTTATAACGCTCGAAATTATCACATATAATTGCATGTTTGAGAAAAATCCATATCCATACTAATATTATAAATGTGAAAGCGTGTCTGTCTGTCTGTCTGTTACCTCTTCACGCTGAAACGGCTGAACCGATTTGGATGAAATTTGGTATGGAGATAAATTGAATCCCCGGGGAGCACATAGGCAACTTTTTATCCCGGAAAAATACCCTTATCCACGATAAACGAATTTAAGGCGGACGAAGTCGCGGGCAGAAGCTAGTATTTTATAATTTCAAAATATACGAGTGAAAGTATAGTAATAATTATTGACCAAGCAAGCGCAGCGTCTCCGTTTCAGTTTCGGCAAAAATTATTTAGTATGTCCAGCGGATGTCAGTCTGTACTGCTGGCGGCTGTTCGGCTATACTCTTCAACAAATCGCATTCCTCAGACGATTTTCGTGAAATTGTATGAGCAGGTTTGATATCTACATAGAGTTTTTCTGTCGATTATTTTTAGAAGTAGTAGCTACAAGAATTGAACTCATGCGCCAGTAATATGCTTGCAATGTTGAATAGTTCCAAATAACAGAAGCGGTTGCAAGTTACTATCTATACTGTTATAAAATTATAAAAATGAAATGTCTAATATAAAGTTGTAAGATAATCGTAAAAAATGTTTTTTGCTTGTTTGTATGTGTCGTTGTGGCTTCATCACGCCAAAACGGCTGAACGTATTTCAACTTTTAGTACACTGGAGCTTGGGAGTCGCAGATGGTTAAAGGATACTCGACTACGCTGAAGAAAAAAAGAGGGTTATGATTTTTATTCTCCTCCTTTTTTTATATGCGGAATAACAGTCGTAATAATATTTTGGTCGTGATTTTCCTGAGGGCTTGAATGGTATTGTTTTCGCACAATACAGACATACGAGGCTCCGGCAAAGAAAAGATTTGCATGACCAATTTACAAGCACGTCACCTATATCATGAAGCCTGGTGATCGTCAGCTGGGAACGGACTATTTGGAGGTCACTCAATCGTTTTTTTTTTTTTTATATATTGTATGTGTCGTTGTGGCTTCATCACGCCAAATCGGCTTAACGGACTTCAACTATTTTTGGTACACGGGTAGCTGGGTATCTCCAGGTGGTTGTATAGAATACTTTTTACCCAACTATGCTGAAGAAAAAAAAAATATGTGTCGCATAATTTAGTTGACAAACAGTCATTTGGCACAACGTTCTTTAGCAGAATCGTACATTGGCATAATTTTGTTTAGAATAAAAGTCCCATGATCGAATAATTGTGGTCTTAAACAAATAATAAAAACCTAACCTACAGTTTTCGGTTTTTGACCCACTTTGACGCTCCGCTATAGGTGCATAGTCACAATACAAACCTAAACCACAGAATAAGTAACAGTACAAGTACAGAAATTTCACTTCCTCGTAAAAACGCTGTGCTAGGCATGAGAAACGTGCCTACTCTATGCCTCTCTGACTATCGTATAACTTGTATTCATTCGCACACGGCACGTGTAGTGCTAGGGTTGTCACGCTAAGAATATATCAATGAGGGCAAAAAAGCTGTCGCCAAAACACTATAATGCGTGACTAAAAATGTTTAATTTTCGCCTGTATTCATGTCAATACGTATTCAATTTAGGTACTACCTAAATCTAGGTATTTGTCCCTAAGAATCATACTCGTACCTACCTGTTTTTATTTATTGCCGCAGTTATTTCAGATTTGCATATTTCTAAAAAAACATATTTATTATTATTTTATACATGACGCGAAAAGTTCACCTCCGCATACCTACCTACTATAAATCAGTTTGTAAACAGTTTTGTTATAAATACCTAATAACCGCGGTAGTTTAAAATAATGTACCTGTTTTATCTTTTGCACACAGTACCTACTGCGTACTTTTATAAATGCGTAAATCTTATAAATTAACTGTTTAAGTCACGTAAAGCACAATTTCATAATAAACACGTACCTACCTGCAAAGAAAAATAAAAAAATAATAAACTTAATGTTTACAATTTGACGGCAACTTAAAACAAAATACTTATAAGGACGGACCTGCGGCTGATCGCAGCGTACACATGCTCACTCGCTCGGCGCCGGCCCCGGCTGACGGCATAACCCGGTCAATGCGGCGAGTAGGTAAATATCTCGGTTCGCCCCGCCCACTGCAAGCCCTCTGCCTAAACTCACCTAGTTTTCGGTTTTCGACCCCTGTTCCATTTTGTCGTAGTTCTTCCTATATTTTTCTAGTATTATGCTATAGCAAATTCGGCGAAACATTATTCTGCCACATGAAATTATGCAAAAATAAAGTCGACGATATTAGTATTAAATATGCTTCAAGAAATTCGGCGGAACATATATTATATTCTGCTACATAAGATGCTGCGTAATTATAGTCGGCCATATTACTATTCGGCAATTTAACATTCTGCCGAATGAGTAATATGCGACATGACAGTTATGCTAAGTATACGAGTACGATTATGCTAAAGTATCATTCGGCTTAAAATGTTTCTGTGATAACTGTTATGTGCCGAATGTATTTCGGACAATCGATATTCTGCAAGAACTCAATCTCAACGAATGTCGTTAACCGTATATTGGCGCAATGATGGTCAACACTCAAATCAAACGAAAAATGATTTCTCCGAAACTATGCTTCTGTGAATCGGGCCTCAAATAGGACTCGTTGTATTACCGTCTAAATTAGAGAATAAGACAAATTGAGTTGCGATAGCACGATATTTATTACAGACACAAACGATTCTAATATAAAATAATTAATGCTCAATACTTTACTTCATTAGCAATTTTAAAATTATATAATCTCTAGGTGTAAATTTATCACGTTCTGTTAGTAACTAACGGCTGATCACAACTGACAGATCATGGTGAAATTGAGCTTTAGTAAAATATATCGACAAACAAATAAAATATTTTCAAAAACAAATAAATGAAGGAAAACTATATTATCTTTACTAGTACTCTCGTATGAGGTAGTATTAACATTACCGATGTCACAATAACGGAGAAAAACTCGGTACACGTGACCTAAAACCCGCGGCAGATCACCCGTTGCTACAAACGTTCATAGCAGTGAGTAGGTACATACGGCGAAGAATGGAATGTTTTACATTGTTTGTCTACAATGGGAAAGAAAAACAGTGTCCGCCAATGTCCAATCGTCTCCCTTGCCCCTGCCTGACCTTACTTCTAAACAAATTTACAAATTAAATCACAAATACGTTAATGACTTAAGGCAGAACTAGCTAAAGCTAGGATACGTTACGTGCCCGTAATGACATGATGGAAATGTCTGCCTACATTTACACGGTTCGTATTTAAACCGAAACATATACTGTATAAGCAGGAATTCCTTACTCAAAGCGAGCATTGTCAAGGAAATATACCCACACACAGCACAGTACACATGAATCTAAGCGATTTAAATTATTCACAAAAAGCCCTCATTTCACCATGCTCATTTAGTTATTAATGGATTATTACGCCAGTCACTGTCAACTATATGGAGGTGCGATTAGTCGCTAAGCACCTGTTAATTCTAACACTAACAGATCTAAAGAATAAAAAAGGTGTAGGAAACAGTGATTTTATGTAGAGTTACAATAAAGATAAAATTACCCGTTGGTCTAGGGTTTCAGTTGGGAAGGAAATGTATTTGCGGTTCTCGTGGCCTAGGAACGTAATGAAGTGTTTACGGCGGGTTACGGCCTCATTTGATAGAAAAATATTGGTGAGAATTACACTTGGCATTGCATGATTCGCAGGAACACTTTCGGTCGAATGATAGTTTTGCATAAAGGTATAGTTGGCAATACTACTACCACCCATACGACACATTTCGCAGAACATTGTTTTGTAGAACATTACTTTGGCGACTATAGTTTAACATAAATTTTATGTACCATAATAATTTTATGGCATACTATTATAATACCATAATTATTTTCTGCTAGCAGAAAAGTGGGTTAGGATGATGTTACGCAGTAGAATATACGTCCCACCAAATTTGCTATGGCATAATAGGATTGTTAGGTATCTTGCGTCCCCAACACATCCGAGTCGCTATCATTAAAGAAATGCTATAGTCCCAGAGTCACCGTTAGGTACGACGACGAACGAAGAGAGCAGGAGTGGTAGGATGAACTGCGACCCTAACGAGTGAGCGAAGCGAGCGAGCCGCGGAGGTCTATATTGAGCGGTCGAAAATCCTAATAATAGTAGAAAGAAAGGAAGGAAAAAGAAATAAGAAGAATTGTGACTAAAACAATAATAATAATAGATTTATAATGAATAAAGGATAACAATTTATGGCGCCTAAATATTATGCAAAATAATTATCTGCGAAAGTACGATTCGTTTAGAAGACAGTTATGCTCATCAAATGCAAATGTAAGATTCGATGTTATAAAATTCTGCGAAATTATTTATGCCACAGTATACTCTGCGTAAGGCGTTTCTGACAAACGTTACTTCTGCTAAGTATCAGTATGCTAAACAAATATATGCCAAAAAGTTTCTACAATACAATAGTGAACCGTTTACGGCATTGTAAAACTATCATATCTATAAAACAATATTTAAATCATTAATGAGGATGATGATTTACGTGGAGTCCCGATCAAAAAGATATTCGACTAAATACCTGTTTTTTCCCTTTCATGGAAATAAATAATATAAGAGACAACATTTAATTTCTTTTTTCCCCTAATTTTATCGAACTATCTAATAACAGGAACTATCTATTAGCAAAATATCGAGGAACATGTTTTGTATTTGTAGATTATTTTTAATTTTAGCCACTGATTTTAATAAAACAAAAGTACCTCGTTCTACAAGGGCCTAAGCGCAATTCGACGAGGAATAAATATAAGGAGTATAAAATATTCTGCATCTGTGGCCTCATTGTGACACGTTTCATAATAATCTAAGCTCCCGTTGTACGAAACCCTACCTCACAAAGTGGAACACTGGACTTTAGTTGGTTGCCATAGCACATCCTGGAAGAACTTTATTTTTTTCGTCGTCGTATCGCTATTTTGATCTAAAATTACAGCATAAAGTGGCAGATCGAAACTTTTACTCACGCAAGAGACACATTTGGAGATAACAACCCGCATTGGTTGCCAGCTCAAACCCTGGCGGGTTTCAAGATCAGTCATGTTCTATGAGTCCCAAAAATGGGGTCAATTTCCTCATCAGGTGACACGATGAAACTGATACAGACCGATTGCCCTAGACGTTCCGTTCACGAATATACAGGGTTTCCTGCCTACAGCTTGGCAGTTTTTCTGATCAGCCACCTCACATTCACATATCACTCTTTTCAATTCAGTGACACATTCTGTGCATCTCTATATTGTTTGAAATTGTATGAGCAGTGGCATTGAATGCTGGTCGGCGACGATGTAAGAGAGTTAGACGGCATGCCATGCGTACACTCGCTCCTTTCCGAGCGGCACTAATACGACATAACTAGGAATGGTGAAAAGCGTTCAATCACAATTCAATTTCAATCACTGTGACTCTCGTACCAGTAGTAAAAAAATCACTGTGATTTTATTACACACGACTAACCCTGACATACCACGTTAAAGGTACTTACTGTAATGTAATGTATTCAGATCATTATAACCATTTTAACGTGTTTTTAACACACTTGTTGCTCACTTAACCTACGTGGTTTTGTAACGTTTCGTCGTGACCAGTCACAGTTATACCGGCTAGACCGGCCGATCACTGTGATTTCTTTATCGTGTCGTTACTATTACCCGCTACTACTTACGACACAAATGTAAACTGCCAATATGACACGTTTACACTTTTTTTATAATTTCCAAAAAAATATAAAGTAAAGGAATTAACTTTGAACCTCCTACTATCTATCCGTGACATTTCAATTGTACCTAGTCACTTTCAAAAACCGGCCAAGAGCATGTCGGACCATACTCAATGTAGGGTACCGCAGCCGTTTATACAAAAAATGCACTTCAGATGAAAAAAAAACACTAACATAAGAGCGTATCTCCCCGGCACTTACGTTATTTTGCTGAGAAGCGCAGTTTTTTGGCAATATTTTTTGCTACTTTCGGAGCGAATATTTATGAAAATAATTACTAAATCAATTTTTCAAATATGGACAATTTTCAAAGATCGAGAAACAGGATTGCCGAACACCCGAAGCCATTGGGCAGAGTTGTCTAGATCGGACAGGGTCGGTCGTCTGTAGTGTAGAAGAAGGTCTCGTCGTGGCATAACAGCAACTCGTACATCAATACGCTAAAGTCACGGTGATTATTATTCAGAAAATACAATTTAGTAAGTAAGGCACTACATTCATTAACATTATTGCGCTCTCTCCGGATTCGGTGGGGTACAATCACGTCGCTAAGGAAGCTCTTATCTAGCAGTATGTGGTTTAGGTGCATATGGATATTGCAACAGAGAAATGAACGGCGTTAGGCGGGTATTTACGAATAAGTACTCAACGTGCATGTCCACACTTAGGTACACCAATCTCAATGACGCACTAACGCATGTGGAATTCTCACTGATCCAGGTTTGCCACGAGCTGTGACTCAATAGCGCTAAAAAGCATTTATTGAGCATTAACTGCAGATGCAACTCAAATACGCGTTCAGCATTGGTGATAGTCAGTGGCCGCGCACTGTCGCTATGGGGCTGACTCACCGTTGTCTGGGTCAGGCGCAGGCAGCGGACCTACGGTGCCGAAGAAGCGCTTATCCAGCAGTTGCAGCAGCTGCAGTGCGCTCTCGTGCACGGGCGCGCGAGGACAGCCCGTGCACATCAGCGTCACGTTGATGATCGCCGTGTAGTGGTCGCATGGGTACTCCCTGCAGAAAACATGAAACGTTCAAAATTTATTACATATTATTCGTTTATGGGTATGTGTATGTATGTGTCAACTATTTTTGATACACGGGTAGCTGGGTATCTACAGATGGTTATAGGATATTTTTTACTACGCTGAAGAAAAAAGGGGAGTTTTGACATTTCTACTTCGCGTACGAAGTTTCGAGCATCTTCTAGTCGATAAATAAATGTATTTCTACGGCTTAATTCTCAAACCACACGTGTTACGACGTAGGAAACGCTCACTACTACGAAACGCTCTCTCTAAGTCGATGGAAAAACTAAAGCCCAGAGCTTTGCGAAAAACTTTCGGGTTCTGGTAAAATCGGAAACATTCGCCGCCGATCGTACCTTAGGCCGAAGTTTGAGTTAGTCCACGAGTCCAAAACATCATAGTTTTTTGTTTTTTCAGATGCAAATAGAATAGTGACCGCTTTGGTTAGTGGTTATTTTTAAAAATATTACTCATTAACTCATCATGATTGGAAGATGTGAATCATCTAATAGATAATATGTCCTGACCTGAGGTAGGTTGGCAGGTTCACCCCAGGCCAAAGTAGGAAAACAAAGTTGTTTCTAGCTATCCCAAAAGACTTAAAAAACACCCAAAGTATTAAAAATTCGAATATATAGTAAAAAAAATGCTTTGGGGAAAGGTTACTATCGCCCCTTTTTAATTGCTTTTCTAGAAAATGTTGGAACTGGCATTTTTCGTAATCATAATCAAAGATTGGGTTATTTACTTTTAAAATGTTCTGTTATTATGTTTAACGTTTTGTTTTGCAATTTTCAATGAGTAGTAAAAATTCCATAGCATAAAAGTTATTTCGCCAACGCACAGTTGTCTGGCAGTAGTATTCAAAATTTTAAAAAATGCAGGTTTCATTTTCCAATGTCGAATGCTGTCATGTCATTGGCCGATAAATATACTATAATTAACTATAAGTAGATTGCGGATAGCTAATTGTTTTCATTCCTCAAGGAAACTCGAAAGTGAACACAAATTACTTTCGCACGTGCACCCTTATCAGTGACTCATTAAGTGACCGCTCATTAGCGTTTCTAAAAAATCTTCAATAATTATAATTTACTTGTGTATAATGGCCCTACTAGGATCTATTCGAACACTAGAGTCTGCGCGGAGAGAAGAGTCGTGGCAGAAACGGGAACTAACATTATGAATGGCAATCGAAACACGATAGAATCCGGAATAACTAGGTCGACATTTTGACATACACACTGACTGACCCAAAAACAAATAGTGACAAATTACGTACACTTTTGCTGTTCCGTGAGCCCGTGCGCGACAGCACCCACACGCTAGGTGCCGAGGACGCTGCGGCGTCCTGCCGCCTTGCACAACGACGATGGAAAAAACAAACTGAAGTGGCAATGGGCAGGGCACATAGTTCGAAGAACCGATGGCCGTTGGGGCAGAAAGGTTCTCGAGTGGAGAACGTGTACCGTCAAGCGGAGCGTTGGAAGGCCTCCCGCAAGGTGATCGGAGGACCTGGTTAGGATTGCGGGGACTCGCGGAATGTGGGTCGCCTCTATCCAGCCCATATGGAAATCTACGGAGGAGGCCTGTGTCCAGCAGTGGAAGTCCTGAATAATCCAATCCTGTAAGGTGATACCGATCCGGTCGATATGAAATGCGTCATTCGAAGGAACTTGTGCTCATGCATGTTGTATTATGAGGAATATGTTTTCAAACGGGCTTATTTATCTTTATAAGTCCGCTTTCTACGTTAGATCTAAAGCATCACAGACTAGACTTAGTTTAAAATAATACCGAATTGGAACAAAACTCTTCAAGGAAGAATCTTTTCCATATTAAAGCACCCTCATATAAACGACGACCAGTCAACATTTGTGAGCGACTTGAATTCAGTGGGCGAGATCGCGGTGATACGTCGATATTAATGTATATGCCGGATTCTATAGCCTTTAGTTTTTTTTTCTCGTCATTCGAAAATAGTATTTTGTTGATGCATATGATAAGCTTAGCTTAGGTATGAGTCTGTGTAATTTGTACCCGACCGCGTCAGAGAGGGGTTTTTTTCCGGATAATATACTATGTATGTCTATTTCTTTCGCACGCTCTGCACCTTAAACGACTGTCCATCAAGTCGTTTAAAGTCGTATGAGGTTTCGTTGGATTTGTCTTCGTTGTGAAAGTGACATAGTCTAAAATATTTTGCGTTATTATACGTGTTTATTCAATCTTTATTCAGTATCGCAATTCAAAAAAACTGTATGTAAATCATGTTTATAAATAAACAGTTAATAGTATAAATTTCACCAACGCATGAGGTAGCCCGCTAATATCATATTTTATTTGCGCTTGAGGCTATTAAACTGTCAGCATTGCGCTAATGGACCTCTCAGTTGTTTTAAAATTTAAAGGATCTACATAAAATAAACATTCATTTCAGACTTGCTCGACGTTAGGGACTTATTAGATTAGATACTTTTTATTATGCCATTTAACTTTATTTTATAAGTTTTTGTTTAAAATGTAATAGTTATAATTAAACGAACGCGGGTTGTAGCGTCATATATTTAACAAAAACTGACTTAAACAATCAATTGATTGAAATTCAGACGCTACTATCTTACTCATATGTTTACATTTTGTTGGTTATGTCCACATTTATATGAATAGAAAACGATACCAAGAGTTCGCTCTGGTATGGCTTATCAAAATAAATAATTAATATGTAGGGTCAACTATCCAACGTTGACAATGGTACACAGTGAAACTTTACAATATCTCGAAAACGTGATGTTGCCAACTACTGCAGAGTATCTTGCAAGGACAAGCTCAGGGGCCCTCCCACTCGCCCAGTACAGGCAGACGCCGTGTCGAGTAAACACGTCTTCACAAGTGATTGAGTGATTTGGCTAGGACAAAGTAGGTTCTTTTCTTTATTTTTGGTATTTTTTTTGCAAGTTACTGATAATGATTTTGTACTTCTCAATGTTCTTGTGCATTCTGTGTTTCTAAAGTATATTTGGACGCAAATATTATTGTAAATAGTTCATTCTATGTCATTTGATTAACGGAAATAAAAAAAATACCTGGTTGTCTCACGTTGACACAATGTAGTGTGGTGTGCAATGAAACATGCTTCATTGTTACAATTTCTAGCTTCATTGTAGATCATGTAGGAAATTACATATATAGGCCATACAATTTTTACCCGACTGCGGCAGAAAGAGGGTTATGTTTTTCGAATGTAAGTATGTATGTTTATTTCTTTAGCACGCTCTGCGGCATTTAAAGGCTTTATGTATTACGCATGAGATGTCATAAGATTCCTCTAAGACGTAGGAGTGTTGAAAACTATTTATGAAATAGTGAATTGTATTAAATAAAACTGAAAATATATTATTTCTGTGAGGCAGATAATGTTAATGCGCTATGAAAAGTTTGACGTATTATGCAGTGACCCTTAGAATAATAACGCCTAGAATGATAGTTTCATACGGCCGACGCGCCAAGCGTGAGGCATAAAATGGATTCATGTAGTTGTGATCAACTCGTACTTACACGCGCCAATACGCACACAAACGCACCAAAAGTGTTGCTAGCGCAATCACATTCCCTGAAAATGTGTGATACGTCGCGTACCGGCCATGTTTTATTTTACAGAGTTTTTTTTACATATTAATATACATGTACTCATATTGTACTATTTAGTACATAGCATAAAATAATTGTACTTTTTCATAGTTAACGAATAAACGAAGTTTAAATTGGCCTGTACGCAACGAACTCGTCTCGTACGGGCCAGCGGCTGACAATTAAAATTTGAGTAACAGACGCCGACAAAAAAATGTACTCATTATGTATCAAGAAGTAATAATAACAAAATTTAAAAAATATGCTTCCGTCGCCGTTGATTGTAATTATAAGTTAGCCGGTATGTACCAAGTACCTACGTTCCATAGGTACGGACAATAAATAGACTTTAAATGGGTATTTAAAAAAAACGATATTACAAAATTGTACCCGAAATGTACTTCACCTATACCTACTGACTTTATTACAAAATTATGATAAATCTCTGTAAGTAAGTATTGTTTATCTCACAAGATTGAGGTAGGGGTTGCCGTAATCCGGAGACCTAAAAGTAACTAATTGGCCAAAAATAACCCCAAACGATAAAGTAATTTTAAGTTTAAAATGTAGTTCACTTATTTTTGTTAAAATTTACAGCTTTTTATTTCAGCGGGTTGACTTTAAACTGCCATTAAAAAAGCACTGCTTTCAAAGTTAAGTACCACTTTCTCAGTTTAACTTTGACTATGTTGTTTGTAATTTAATCAAGCAAAAATCTCACAAACTGAAAAATTAGATAGATATATGGAGAAAATGTTGCACTGTACAATATACATATAAGAAACGAATAAAATGTATTAATTGTAGTGCATTACATTTTGGGTACAATTTTTTCACGTCAACATTTTAGAGTACATTCATAAGTAAAAAAAATCTCAAAAAAATAAAACATGGCCGGTACGCAACCTGTCACACCTGAAAATGGGGGTATACTCTTGGTGACTGGTTAAATAAAAAATAATAATAATCATAGAACCATTCTTGACTTCAAAAATTATTCAATACATTAAACGAAAGAATATTTTATTAAATTATTAATTCAGGTAATAATCCATTATTACCGTACCATCATGTTCATCATTAAGTTAGTTTATCATCAGGACAGAATTATGAGTACATAAATCCGTTACATTGGCAACACTACGTTGTCATGCCGCTTATAGAAAATATGCAATTTAGATTACTGTTGTACGTAAAAATACGAGTTAAAAAATAATATTTACGAGTGAAATGTTATCTTAGAATGTCTACCCGATGCATTGTGACACCCTTTCACTGCACAAACCGTCATATTAATTGAAAATGTGGGAGCTGTTTGCAGCTGACACGCGTCCTTGCGACTGACTAGCCGATCGGCGTACTTAGCCATTTATGGCCAAGTTTTGGTGGCCTCACCGTTGCGTGTGGACTGCGTTTCTAGGCGTTATTATTCTAAGCAGTGACCTCACTTCAATACAGATGGCGTTGATGATTGATTTTTTATTTGTACTAAATAGATTACATCTGCATATTTTAAATTTTTCGCGTTTATTATCTTTACGTAATGCTTAAGTCTTTAATGTACCAAACGGGCAATATACGATACGATACGGAATCAATTAAAATGAGGACAATTTAAATGCTTTAACTATGATTTAAAAAAAAAGTTTATCATTTATAATGGATACGTGTTAAAACCTGTAAGACAGGTCGTTTTGTTATTTTTATTGATTATACCATTAATAAAGCATTTTTCATTTTCAATTACTTTATTTTGCTTCCAAACCACCTTATTAGTAGGTGCCCAATGTAAAAACCTCAGTTTCATTGTAAAAAAACATGATTTTATTATATGGACACAATGAAATCAATGTGAAAACTTTAAAGAAAAACTTATAATAATTAAGACACCGTAAAAGTGGAGCTATGATGTGGAATACCATGCGATTACTAAATAAATTGTCTATCATGGTGCAACATATCAGACACCTAATTAGTAAAAACCCAATGTGAAGCACTCAGTTTCATTGTGCCATCTACCCTTGTTTCATTGAAATAAAATCAGGGGTTCATTATATGGACACAATGAAACAAGTGATTTAAAAAAAAAAAAGTAATAACTCAAATATCGTTAAAGTGAAGATGTGATTTGAAATACCATGCGAGTACTAAATAAATTCATGGCGCAAAATATCAGACTCGTATTTTTAGAAATTACAGAGATACAGAGATACGATGCTTTGAAATTTGGGTGTTCCATTGATGCACAGATAAAAAGCAAAGTACAGTCAAGGAATTTAATTTACATACCATTTCGTACCTTGTCACAGTCAAAATCAATATGAAAGTCGATAGAGATTCCATATCAATGTGACTATGACAAGGTACGAAAGGGTAGACAAATTAAATTCCTTGACCGTACTTCCGACACAGTTTCAATGAGAAACCTCATGTTTCATTGTACAAAATCAGGTGTTCTATTGTATACATATAGGAGGACACAGTGAAAAAATCTCGTTTTTTTTTAATTTGAAATTTGGGTGTTTCATTGATGCACAGATAAAAAACAAAGTACATCCGACACTGTTTCAATGTGAAACCCCATGTTTCATTGTACAAACTCAGGTGTTCTATTGTATACATATAGGTGGACACAATGATTTATTATTGTAACTCTGACATCATAAAAGTAAAGCTGAGATTTAAAATATCATGAGATAGCTAAATAAATTGGCTATCATACTTAGCAGAGATAGGGAGATAGGGAGGGTCGAAATTTAGGTGTTTCATTGATCGACATGTTACCCTACGTATTTCAGTTTTAAGTTCAGGGTTGCCTACAATATAAAATGATGGTCCTGTTGCAACAACCCTGGATGTGACCTGATGATTTCGTATGATGGAAAGCAATAAAGTAAATATGTAGCAGAGATCAATGGAGATTTTATTTTTCGAAAGTGACCGTAAGGGCCGGAAAACCCCTCTTTAGGCTTAAGCCTATTCACAAGGTAAGTCTATCAATTTGCTTACCATATGATAAGGTAAGCCTATCATATGGTAAGCAAGTTCATAGGGTAAGCCTATCCGAAGTGGTAACCTTAGGGTTTGATAGAATTCAGTTAAAACCCTATCGCGATAGGGTTTTTGTTTTGGGGTTATTGGAGTTAAGCAAATACCCTATGGGGATAGGGTTTTCATCAGATAAGTCTGACATGAAGGCACAGATTGGAGCAAGTCGCGTTGCGGCCGCGTGGGGTTGGAATGTCTGGGACAGTTAGACTGACTTCAAAATAGGAAGTCTTAATTTTTTGTGTTTCTGTGTTTTATTATGGGGGAAAATTAACAGCACATTATTATCTATTGTGATATAGATACAAGTCATATTTGTTTTGCGGCTTATTATGGGAGCCGATATGAGTGTTATTTTTATAGTATGGATACTATCGATTGTATAATGACATTATGAAATAATATTGGAATATGTTATCCGCATAAATGACGATTGTTATTTAAAATTATGGTATGCTTAATTATTATTGTTGCGCCTAATGCCCTGATTCAAACTACACAGATATCTAGACTACACAGGAAAACGAAGTGGACTCTAAACACTTTGTCTTGTATTGTGAATTTTACAATAGTCACGGATCGCAGCGCGTAGAAGTCCTGTGAGCGCAAGGCGAGGCACGCGGTAAAGTAGCATTTCACGCGGCATACAGCGGCCGCTCCCCAGGTGCTGTCACTGTCGGTAAACGGTACTCCGAGCCGCGGTCTCCACGGACGTCACTTGAATCGTGTGAACCTTTTCAGAATAATTTCGTTCGCTCTTATCGTTAAGTAGTATTTTTACCGGCTATAGTACTTCCATCCTCGACGATAATTTTAATTGACTACTACTTAAAACTATTTTTATTTTATTTTAACAAATATCAATGTGTGGCACTTTTTTTAAACACATAATACAATACAATACCTCTTTATTGCATACCTCACAAAACAGAGTACAAAAAACAATACATTCAAGGAGAAGTAAACAACAGGCGGTCTTATCGCTATACAGCGATCTCTCCCAGACAACCTTTGGGTAGTAAAAACAATAACAACAACAACAACAATTCTTTATTGCACACCAACAACAGAAACAGTACAATAGAGCCTTAACATAAAATAGGTAAACAATAGGCGGTCTTATCGCTAATGAGCGATCTCTTCTAGACAACCTTTGGGTAGCGGAAATGACATAAAATAGCTAGAAATGAGTAGGTGGTGAGATAAGATTACATATAATACAAAAATAAATAAAAACAAACATACATATTATACATATACATATACTAAACATACATACTACTATATATATATACAAAGTAAGAAAGAAAACTATGATACGGTTGACATCAAAGTGATAAGAAAAACCAGAAGCAGAATTAAAAATAGAAATTATGGAAGAGATAAATAATGATCCTTTAACTTAGTTTTTAAAATAGGCAAAGACTTCGCTTGCCTTAAATCGAGTGGACGAGAGTTCCACAACACAGAAGCCCGGAATGTAAAAGAATTTGTATAAAACTTTGACTTTGATGATGGCACATCTAGAAGAAAGTTTTGAGCGGACCTTGCTGATAGAAGATCACTAAAACGTTCTTTGAGATAGCGGGGAGTCGCAGGATGAAAGAGTGTTTTATAGAGAAGAGAAAGAATGTGAGTGTTACGACGAAGACGGATAGGGAGCCACTTGAGTTGTCAATCAATCAATCAAAATATCCTTTATTCAAGTAGGCTTAGATACAAGCACTTTCGAATTGTCAGTTACAGTGAGAGAAGTCTTTGCTGGGAAACATACAATATGATCCAACATTTGTTGCAAAGATTAGGGAAACCCAGAAAAACCTAATCAGATCATTTAACTTAAGTATAATACTTACTTATTATTGATAAAATCATCATTTTAAAAATTAAAATAATTAGTAAATCTAGAATGTGTCTAGAATAAAATTCTAAATGTCAGAGTATATAAAACAATTAATATGCGTGTACCAATTAACTATTACAATATTGTCTTAATTATACTTAAAACTTTTACAATTGTGTTATAACTAAGTTATAATTGATACACGCAGAGGAGATGTACAAATTCTCCAGATCAATGTTAATATAAAACATCAAAAAAAATTTTTTTGATATGTATAAGGTCTCTAGGCGTCACGACATGCGATAAAATTTAATATAATAATTTGACTGAATTCTACTGAGATGTTTAAGGTCTCTTAGGGGTCAAAGTGAATAATACATTAAACATAATTATTATTAAATCTAAATTTCTTAGAGATGTATATGATCTCTAGGCGTCATAACATGCAAAAAGATAAAATTAGTTAATTAAAATCTCAAAAACAAAACTCTTAGAGATGTATACAGTCTCTAAATCAAATAAAAAATGAATAACTTCAATCGAGTACAGGATGAAGTCTCTCACGTCATCAGTTCATTAAACACTGGTAGGCAGTTACTAGGTATACAATTAATTTGGCCCTTGCTAGCATGAACAGACCGGACCCCACAAACGGCACCCGTTCACGAGCATGACGCATATCTCAGCCATCGCCTTCCTCAACCATATTTTAGAGAAGGTTGCGACGCGATCAACGACGCCACCGTAAGCAAAGACCTTTAAGCGAGCATGACATGCTCACACTGCCGGGCATTAAACACTAATAGTATTGCTCGGTGAGAAACAACAAATGTGCTCTCATGTTACATTAAATGCGAACTATTATTACCTCTTAAAATAATGTTTACTTTACATACGCAAGACTAAACTACTGGCTTAAAGACATCTTTATCGTCTAAAAAGTCATTTACAGTATAATACGCCTTGTTTAGTAGGTGACGTTTTATGTGGGACTTAAATTTGCTGCAAGGTAAATTCACTACATCGGTAGGTATTTTGTTATTGAAGCGTACACAGTTCCCCACGAACGAAGTTCCGACCTTGCGGAGACGATGAGCAGGCATGGCAAGCTTGTTCTTATTTCTTGTATTGTAGTGGTGAATGTCACTGTAGTGTTTGAAATCATGTTGATTTTTCCGAACATACATAATATTCTCGAGAATGTACTGAGATGCTACGGTGAGAATATTGGTTTCCCTGATTTTTTCTCTCAGTGATGCACGAGCTTCCAGTGCATAGATTGAGCGTACTGCCCGTTTTTGTAGTACGAAGATGGTTTGTATGTCCGCCGCCTTGCCCCAAAACAGAATTACATACACTATGAAAATAACTGAAGTACACGAGCTTTGCCGTCTCGACGTTTGTTAACTGTCTGATTCGCCTCACTGCATAGGCTGCGTAGCTTAGTTTACCTGCAAGAGTGGCTATATGCGCATTCCAATGCAGTTTAGAGTCCAAAGTAACACCCAGGAATACTGTTTTGTCTTCAAATTCTAGCACATCGCCTTTCAATATCACCTTGGCACAATCTACTTGTTTCACATTCGGTAATGTGAATTTGATGCACTTGGTTTTCTTGGTATTTAAAAGTAAGTTATTTGCAGTAAACCAATGTACAATAGTAGACAGCGCATCGTTTACAGTAACGAAGTTATTCTCTCTTCTTTTCACTTTAAAAAGACGAGAAGTATCATCTGCGAATAACACGATATCATGTTTATCTTGGACATGATCATTGATATACACTAGAAACAGAAAGGGGCCTAGAATTGAGCCCTGGGGTACCCCCATAGCAACAGATGACCCAGTTGATTGCATCCCGTTGATGACTACGCGTTGCGTTCTGTCTGAAAGATTTTTGTTTCGTTACATACCTAAAACTTAAGGTAGTAGAGATGGCGCAAAGTAAACGACCAATGAGTAAGTAAGTGGTGCACAAGAAGATGAGACAAATCATAAATATATTCAAATATCTTTAATGTACAGACATTTAATTTTTACAACTTTATAATAAGGTGGGTGGACCATGGAAGGCCATGCTCTTTTGAAGGCCAACTATGTGAAAGTCATAGTTATTGTCATCTGATGAAAAATTCCTTCCAATCACACTAAGCTCCATCAAACCCAAGGATACAGACGCGGCGGCGAGTCGCTCGCGTCGCTATTTTGTGAGTGCGGACCCTCGCTTCGTAGACTTCGATCGTCGATGTTAAAACTTTTAAACAAAAAAATAAAACCAATTCCAAAAAAACTAAAAAGTTAAAAATAACGCCATAATTCAGTTTCTTCAAATTACTTACAAGTAACCGTTTGTATACTCAATCTATATAGTATATACAATTAATCTTATTTTGGCGTCGGTGCCATATAAAGAATGTGTAAAATATTGAAAATTGACGATTTTAGTAAGTTGTGACACGATGGCACCGACTCCAAAATAACATTAATTGTATATACTGTATAGATTGAGTATACAAACGGTTACTTGTAAGTAATTTGAAGAAACTGAATCATGGCGTTATTTTTAACTTTTTAGTTTTTTTGGAGTCGGTTTTATTTTTTTGTTTAAAAGTTTATTTATTTTACACTTTTTAGTTAATCGTTACTTAAAAGTGTATCTCGTGACGATTCGAACAAGCCCAAACACGGCTAGGATACATTATTTTATTACATAGATCTGGTGCCTACCTTCTGGCTCCATCATCAAATCAATTCAATGGTACCATTCTCATCAGGAACATTTAAATTTGTGACTATGAAGTTGCTTAGCTAAATTAATCAAGATATTTTGTCGCCACCCGTAAATCATTTATCATTGAGGAGTTCCGATGGCATTCTGTGGTCTTCTGCATCAGTTCCACTTCACCAATTTACACTTTCTGAATGCAAATGCTTATTATGTTTCTTATAATACCAAAATCGCTATATGTTAGCCTACAATATTTGAGGAGTTCCTTCAATTCCTCATGGATTCCATCATCAGATCTTCACCAAAATTAAATGGGACCGACTAGAAAGTACCTTCTATAAAACCAAAAAAAAATTTTTGAAATCGGTCAAATAGTCTTTGAGTAATCGGTGTACATCCATAAAAAAAAAAGACTCCGTCGAATTGAGAACCTCCTCCTTTTTTGGAAGTCGGTTAAAAATAGCAAATCAATCAAAAAAGGTACAATCAATTCACTAAATAATCATGTTTTTTTTAATAATCGCAATTTAAAAAGCAAAGTTAAAATAGATACAATCAACAACAATACAAAAATTTGCTTTAGAGTTAAACATCTGGCTGCATCGATGAAAAAGGTAAATAAACAAGCAACACAAAACACGAACGTACACACACATACACACGCTGCTAATGCTCCCATAATAACATAACAAGTATCTACGATTCTATGCCAAAGACTTAAAGTTGAATATTGCTTCAAGTGACGCTTAATGTAACGTTGTTTGCGAAGCCGGCAAACTAAACTTGTCTATTACTGAGACTCACTAAGAGCGATAACAAACTCGTTGAAGTTCCTGCTTGGCGCATTTATTCAAAAATAAACCAAATTATACTTGACGTAAAGATCACATTAGTTTGAACTCGTTCAAAACCCTATTATAAGGTAACCTCATGATAGGGTTTTGAGTTATGGTAAGTGGTAAGTCAAATTAACGTGATGAATAGGCTTACTCTATCTTTGAGGTTACCATATCATAAGGTTACCAAAATGTAAAGGTTTTTAAAAACCACTTTTAAAATAAGCCTATGGAAAACCCTATTTAGGGTAAGCGGTTCCGATCCCTGGTGACTACCATTGAAATGTCACGGATAGGTTTGTGCTCTCTGAACACATTAACATAAGATACCTATAATTTAAAAAAAAAGGTTTTTGTAGCAAATCTGTAGGCGGTACAAAGTGTTCCTTTAGAACAAGTTAATCTGGTCCTTAACAATCTACTCATTGGCAACCCTTAAGGGTCGAGACTTATTTGCCACTGGAGTGGACAACATTTAATGTTTTTATTATTTTTCTCAAACATGCTCGGAACGGTTGGTATTTCGTTTCACAAAAGAAGTAATATAAACGTATGAAATCCCATTATATTCTGACGGTATGATGTATACTTTACTTACTTAGTTAATTTCCGCAAATAATCCATTTACTTAACCTATTAAAGATAAAGTTAATCAAGATAAACACAGTGTATAAGTATGTATGTATGTACCTATACCCAGAAAAACGGTTTTTTTTGTGAATTTGCTGATTCTTGCAACTTAGTTTACAGAAATGACGAAATAAGTCTACACTTGCATTTTGTAACTAAGTAAGTGTTTTGTGAAAATGATCATGTTTCGCTTACATTAAGCAGTAATCTCAACAATAAACAGTTTAACTGATGTTGAACTTTGCAACATATTGCGTTAATATTTTTTTTGGTATGGTTCTTCGTGTAGGTTTTGTAGCTATAATATTATAATAGCTTTTATGAATCGACCGATTCATAAAAGCTGGCGCGGATTTTGAATGAAACTGTCATATTTTCCATAGACATTTTGCCCTACCTATACTTTATTTATCTTTGTATGTATAGCCTTCGTATATAAGCAAACATAATCCACGAGATCCTGGGGTGGGTTGCTAGTTAAAAATGATTTTTAATCTGCACGTACTTCTTCCTAAAAGCATTTACAAATACCTAAGTAACTAATAACTCTTTTGATGACTTCAAAAGTATAACGTATTTAAAGGAGGTTGTAATCGTTTCAACCAGAATATGGATGCTACGCAGAATACGGACGCCGGTTGCGGGAGGAGTGGGGGGGGGGGGGGCCGCGGGCGATTACGTCACGAGCGATAAAGACAGCAATACCCCAAACTAATACCTAACGTGGCCGCGCGGCCGTCAGAGAGACTTCTCTTAATGTACGTATTTATGTTGTAAGAAGTAAATTTATATTGCATAACAAAAACGTTCACACATTCTGATTTTCTTGTCGTTTCTTCACAGCAGATTCGGAATTGTAGGTGCTGTACGTCGTACGTCTACGTACGTTAGCTGGAGCGACTCGGACAAATCGACAGCAACAATAACGCGATTTGATACAGTGACTGCATGTGTTTTAGTGTATCAACATGATACATATACAATTTAAAGCATTCATAGTACAATTATATGAACGCTTAGTGAAACTTACGGGTGCACTCTAGTTAATCTATATTACTCCAAACCAGCGTAGGTAAGCACAGATCAATATGTAGCTTTTAGGTTTAGGTTTTCGATTCGATAAAATTCCCGTTATGGTAAAACTATATTTCTTATTGTTTTCAGTGCTGTTTTAGAATAAAATTCAACAGACCTGTATTTTATATACACCAACGGTTTTATGAACACAGACCAATTTATATGTTGCATCTTGATATTCCTGCAGAATCTAATTTAATGTGACTGACTATGATTTATATTACGTAAACTAAAGTAGTCAGGTATTGAAAAAAATGTTCGTCGGGTAATATTTATTTTTCACATCAAAAGTTTTATTTTCTCTTCTGCAGACCTAAACTTTGATTTCTTCAATGTTTTGCAGCGTCCATTTACTCAAAACTTCCCAACATTCTTTTAAGGGTTTCTACCATGGAAGCGCACAACGTTGCCTCACCCCTGGCAATATTGTACGCGTTATCCGTCAAGTCAAGACTGGCGGGCAATCATCTTTGTTATATGTTGTCGATAGTTAGCAGTTACTTTTTATCCTTTAAACTTACGACTGCATAATGTTTTATCTGTGTACGTACCGTATGCTGAGTTGTTTTAGTTTTGCAATATAGTATGCTTGTATTGCATGTGTAGAATATATCCATACTAATATTATAAATGCGAAAGTGTGTCTGTCTGTCTGTCTGTCTGTCTGTTACCTCTTCACGCTTAAACCGCTGAACCGATTTGGATGAAATTTGATATGGAGATAGTTTGAGTCCCGGAGAAGGACATAGGCTACTTTTCATCCCGGAAAAATACCCTTATCCGCGATAAACGAATTTAAGGCGGACGAAGTCGCGGGCAGAAGCTATTGTTCATAAATTCGATGTTATGAGATTTTTGGTTGACGTTAAAATTATCTTGTATATCAATATTAAGTGTACCTTTTTCTTGTGCTCCGCCAGGAAATACACTTGTTTTTCTCAATATTACTATGAAAGTTAAGCATTATTTGCTAACGGAACTATACGTCTCATGTCACCGCCACACTTTGATCGCAATCTCATATATACAGGGTGTGGCCCATAACACAAGCAAATACTAAAAATATTTTAACTTTCCTATCAATAAAGAGACGTATCAGTAATCGGGCTTACATGGACTCAATAGGGTATATGCATGAATTTTTTTATCGATTTTCTCAACTAAATATCAAAATACCATAAAAACTATTTCAAAATGTGAAATTAAAATTAAAATCGGTTAAGAAATACGCATGATATAGGCATTTTAAACTGCTAATTAGACAGAGAGATCCGATATGCACTGTTACGTCATCGTGCACTCCGGCCATATAAACTCCATATTAAATTCTGCTTTGCTGGAAAGAGATGGAATGAAGTGTTTGATGGCTTATATCTTGGTTATTTTTATAGTTATTCAGAAAATATTGTTGTCTACTGTTTGTTATATGAACGAGCTTTTAATAAAGCAAAAAATAAAGTTCATGCATTTTCCCTATTATTATAATACTTGTAGTTATCGATCCGTGTATGTATTATATAATGTTGTGAGCGGTGAGAAACATTCGCGTCACGTATAAACCTCTAACAGGTTTCTGTAACGCGTACTAGTATAAATATTTTTGTATGTTTACGTAATTTAGATAAATCAAAAAAATATATACACTCGGGTGCAAAGAAATCGGACCACCCCAGCATTTTTAGCATAATTCCGTTTTCTATTAAAAGTGTAAGCTCGACCGTAACAATTTAAATACCACGTGATAGATAATTTTCTGCCCTATCAAATGACACCAATATTCAAGGGCGGGAATGGATATTGTGCAAAATGTGGGCGTGGAAATCACCCCCTTCAACTGCCTCGTTAACGCATGCACTAATTGGCCACTTACCATTAGGCATAAAACCAGTAATTATCATTGTTTATGCATCATTCGTAATTGATACGTCTTTCTGAACACTGCTCTCATCGACTCGACCCTGAAAAACTGAAGAAACATGGATGCTACCCCAAATGAAGCCGCCCAAGCAGTTGCCCTGTTGCAGAGTGGGCTTAGTCAACGTGAAGTGGCTCGACAACTGAACCTATCGAAGTCATCAGTTCAACGTGTGTACCAGAGGTTCCGCGAAGATCAGACATTCTCCAGAAGACCCGGAACAGGCAGAACACGCAGTACTTCAGAGAAAGATGACCGTTTTATCGCTGTTTCCTCGCTACGAAATCGTCGATCGAATGCTGTTCAGCTTCAGCAGAAGCTCCGAGAGACCCGGAATGTGTCTATCAGCCGCTCGCGAACATGAAGATTGGACCCTTTAGCAATGGAGGTCCGTACTTTTCTCTGACGAGTGCAGGATAACTTTGTTCGTTAATGATGGACGAGCACGAGTTTACCGGAGGCCTGGGGAGCGGTTTTCTCTATGCTGCATCGAGGAACGTGTTGCCTATGGTGGCGGGTCAATCATGATCTGGGCTGGCATTTCTTTGGAAGCGAAGACGGACATTGTGTTCATCACAGAGCCAGGTACAAGGCGAAATGCGGGCGGTTTGACTGCTCCTCGATACGTAGAGGAAATCCTGGCTGATCATGTGGTTCCATTTAAGGGTTTTATCGGCGATGACTTCATCCTCATGCAAGATAACGCATGGCCGCATACAGCCCGGACCACTACGGACTACCTGGAGGAGGTGGGCATCAGCGTTATGGAGTGGCCAGCACGAAGTCCTGACCTGAACCCGATCGAGCACATTTGGGACGAGCTGAAAAGAAGAATCCGAGCCAGAAATCCCGCCCCTGAAACTTTATTGGAGCTTAGGTATGCGATCGAAGAAGAATGGGCGGGCATCCCTCAAGATACCGTAAGAAAATTAATAAGGTCGATGAAAAACCGTATGACGGCCTGTCGTAGGGGTAGAGGAGACAATACACGATATTAAATTGCTGAAAATTGTTTTAATTTTTCCTCGATTTCCTTAGAACCACAGTTTTCCCTTTAGGCAAAAGTTTTACTCCAGTACGCATTTTTAGGGCGGTAACGTTCTAAGCCCTGAAAATCTGAAAGTATTAGCCGCACACCTTCGGAAATCAAATGAATTTATAGAGGAAAAGCTTTCCTTTCATATGGTATATAATATGTTATGGTAACCCTTACAATTTTTACAGAAATTGGAAAATTGTTAAAAATGCTGGGGTGGTCCGATTTCTTTGCACCCGAGTGTATATACGATACAAGGTTCTGCAGGCAACTTCGTCCGCCTTAAATTTGTTTATCGCGGATTAAGGTATTTTTTCGGGATAAAAAGTAGCCTATGTCCTTTCCCGGGGCTCAAACTATCTCCATACCAAATTTCATCCAAATCGGTTCAGCGGTTTAAGCGTGAAGAGGTAACAGACAGACAGACAGACACACTTTCGCATTTATAATATTAGTAAGGATATGTTTTGTACGAGTATACAGTGACAAACTATTCGGCCACATACTGAATGTACTTGAGCCTCGTAAACTAACGTAACATTGCACATACTATTCGTCGAATTACTAGTTTAAAATGCCTATATTACGCGTATTTCTTGGCCCATTTTAATTTTAATGTCACATTTTGAAATAGATTTTACGGTATTTTTGATATTCAGTTAAGAAAAGCGATAAAATACCTATATATATTTCTTTTATGCATGTACCCCATTATGAAAAAAGATCAACACCAGCAGTCACACATCGTCCTCCGCACCTGAATAATATTTGTTTAGAGTGTTCTTACACGATTTTTTACCATTAACTATGGTCGCGTGTATGTTTTCGGGTAAATCATTTAAGATGTTAGGCAGCATGTATTCCCACGTCCTTTTACCATATGCATTCACTCCGCCTGCGCCTGCGCCTGCGCGCCGTGCAAGCAGGCGTGACTATGTGCAATAATTTCAGGATCAGCACTTTTTAGATATGGCGAGTGTATGTGCAACAACTTCGTTTTATTAGCATTGATAACGAGGCCCACGTCATGTGCCCATTTACAAAGGATGTTAAAATTATTTTGCATCGTCTCCTGGGCCTCAATGACACTTTTGCCATAAGTAATCAAAGATGTGTCGTCTGCAAATTGGTATACAGAGCCCTCCGTGAAGAGATTACACATATCATTGACATAGATTAGGTATTCGGTCGGGCCCAGGATCGACCCTTGGGCCGTGCCTCTTTGCGTAGGAATAAGGTCGCTATCAGTTCCAATAATGCGTACCATGGTGTTTCTGTTTGTATGGTAATTACGGAACCACTTCAACAGAGGACCCTGTATACCAATCTGATTCATTTTTGAAAAAAGCGTGGAATACTTTAAAGTATCAAATGCCTTGCTGAAGTCAATGAAGACCACCAGCACCTGTCTTCGGTTGTCCAGGTGCCGGTTGACCTCATTCACCAATGTTGACAGAAGTTGCGTGGTACTCCGACCCCTTTGGAATCCACATTGTTTTGTATTGATCAAGTTATTATTAGATAAGAAACTAGTTATTTCGCTTTCGAGGTACCTCTCAACTATCTTATCAATGGTCGGCAGGATGGTAATTGGTCTGTAGTTATTAACATCACTGTAAGTACCTTTTTTATGTATTGGTCGAACTATGCCTACTTTTAGTTGATCTGGGTAAAGGGACGTGGAGATACATGCGTTAATCAAGTGGGTAATTACTGGTGTGATCTCTGTGTGTAAACGATTTATATTTAAATTACTTTTGTGTGAATTACTTTTGTGTGAATTACTGGTGTGATCTCAGAGTGTAAACGAATTATATTTAAATTACTTTGCCACGGGACTCTATTTATTAACGAAATATAAAAATGAAATATTTATGTGGTAACTGTTTATAAGTGCTTAGATAGGTAAGTACTGAACTATTTAACCAACGGGACTTACTCGTATCTTACACTTAGGCGCCTAGGATACACTGCGACTCAGTGAGATATTTTGTGTACATGCCCCTTGCACTGCACCTACTCAATGGCTTGAAATCAAGACAACGCTTCAAGAAAAGGCAGACCCTGTTCGTCTTTGCTATTGTGCCTGCAGCTAAATTTATGGAAACGAACTGTAAAACAACGTCTACAAACGTTTAATCAATGACTTTTTTATCTTGTTCTGAGTGCCTCCGGTCAGTTAGTCCAGATGTTATTACTAGTATCTATGAATAAACAATATTATGATTAAAGGAGAACATGACCAAATCGAAACATGACTAAAGTATAATATGACTAAAACAAACTGTAATTATCATCAAACAAAAAGATGACTAAACCAGAACATGACCAAATCAGACAATGACCAAAGGTAGAATATGACTTAATCCGAACATGACCAAGAATAGAACACGACTAAAGCCGAACATGACATCCATCTAGTAAGCCCTTCCTTGCAATATTATCAATAAACCACTTGGACAAGTACGTCTCCAGTCCCCACAAATTTTACTTAAGAGGATAGGATATACTAGTGGCCGTTCCTCCATACAAACGTAATCCCCCGTTTCCTCCCCGGATAATTGTCTTAGAGCAAATGTTTATTATAAATATAATCTATACTTACCTGTGCCATGCCCCTATGTTTTACTTTTCTTAATAACTTGTTTACTTTAGGAATTAGAGGCCCTCTAAAGCTGCAAAAAATTACACCATCCGGCGCCATAAGCACACGTTCAGTAAACAAATTTAACGAATATAAAAGAAAAACAGAAAACATAGCAGCGTAGCCGAAGCCCTCTTTATAATATATGTGAAAGAAAAACTAAAATTAGTCCAGTTTGGAAGAGGAAATAGGGGACTACGAAACCCTGTTTTCGCCATTTTTTCTTTGTAGGTAAGATCGTTCCGAGCTGCGGGGATTTGAGGCGATGCGATAGCAATAGCTTTTATAAATACCTCTTAAAGCCCTCGGTAATGCGGTTACTACACTAGGGTAGTTCGCAGCAGCGCTCCATTGAACGACTTAATAAATGGAAGAAAAATGACATTATTACGCAAATTAGATTTGTGTAAATTGTTCCGAGTTCAGAACACATTCAACAGACACATAATTATCCGCTCCTGTCTAATGGCACGTAAGGCCGATTGAATACAAAGCGTATCCCACGAACCCCCCAGGCGAAATTGAAATTGAGCGAGCACTGCAAAAATACGCACCAGTTAGGCTTCGTCTATTGATTGCAGGTTATGATATGGGTCTAGATTTTAGGATCAATTTATTTATTTAAGCTTTACGATGCAACCAGATACAAATGGCCGGCTTAGTTCCATGTTTAGGGTTTCGTGGCCAAAATGGCTAAAACGGAACCGGAGTCAGTCCTTATGTCACGGCCATTTAACTCAAAAACTACTACATGTACATTGATGAAATTTGAAATAGGTGTCTTGTATAAAACGCTACTTAATTTGGTAGTTAAATAACAAAAATAAATATTTTGAGGGGGGGCACTCGATACATGTAACCAAGGCTGAAAGTTTTTTTTTCAGCAAAAATGAACGTGTGGCACACATTTCGACAGTTCTTCTAAAAACACTAGAAAGATTCAAATTTATTTTTGATTTAGTGAATATTATCGGAAATAATAGATTCAAAAGATAATAGATTCCAAAAATTATGAAAAAATGATAAAGATAAAGCTTAATAAATACTTGCAACGTGCACTTTTTAACCGACTTCCAAAAAAAGGAGGAGGTTCTCAATTCGACGGAATGTTTATTTCTTTTTTTTTATTTCTTTTTTCATGGATGTTCACCGATTACTCAAATTTTGGTGAAAATTTGATGATGGAATCCATGAGGAATTGAAGGAACTCCTCAAATATTGTAGGCATACATATAGCGATTTTCGTATTATAAGAAACATAATAAGCATTTGCATTCAGAAAGTATAAATTGGTGAAGTGGAACTGATGCAGAAGACCACAGAATGCCATCGGAACTCCTCAATGATAAATGATTTACGGGTGGCGACAAAATATCTTGATTAATTTAGCTAAGCAACTTCATAGTCACAAATTTAAATGTTCCTGATGAGAATGGTACCATCGAATTGATTTGATGATGGAGCCGGAAGGTAGGAACCAGATCTATGTAATAAAATAATGTATCCTAGCCGTGTTTGGGCTTGTTCGAATCGTCACGAGATACACTTTTAAGTAACGATTAACTAAAAAGTGTAAAATAAATAAACTTTTAAACAAAAAAATAAAACCGACTCCAAAAAAAGTAAAAAGTGAAAAATAACGCCATAATTCAGTTTCTTCAAATTACTATACCAATCTAACACTGCTAAATACAGTATATACAATTAATGTTATTTTGGAGTCGGTGCCATCGTGTCACAACTTACTAAAATTTTCAATATTTTACACATTCTTTATATGGCACCGACGCCAAACTAAGATTAATTGTATATACTGTATAGATTGAGTATACAAACGGTTACTTGTAAGTAATTTGAAGAAACTGAATTATGGCGTTATTTTTCACTTTTTAGGTTTTATGGAGTCGGTTTTATTTTTTTGTTTAAAAGTTTATCATATCACATTTTTTTCATCTGTAGTGTGCATTTTTTCCTATAAAGGGCTGCGGAATCATCCTACACTGAGCATGGTCCGACATGCTCTTGGCCGGTTTTTTTTTGATAAAAGAGAATCATCAGGCTAAATTAATTGTATGTTGCGATGTCTTTTACACATACGACACCGAACCGAACAATTTATATTGTACTAGAAGGTGCCCGCGACTTCGTTCGCGGAAGGGAAAGTCATAACCCCTCTTTTTTTCTTCAGCTTGGCGGGGTAAAAAGTATCCTTTAACCATCTGTGGATACCCAGCTACCCGTGTACCAAAACGACGAAAACACAAGGACACATACAAAAAAAACCATTCAGTGTCCTCCAAATGGTCCGTAACAATGATACTTTTGAAAATATGTTCAATGTACAGACATTTTATTTTTAAAACTTTATAATATTTTTGTCTGTTTCTGCGATTATCACAATTTATGTAAATTAATGTCCATATCAGTATTTAATACTCAGTCATAGCAGTAACGAGAATCTTATCGAGCCTTTCATTCGCGCCGTCATCCTCCCGGAACGATTATGAAAACATTCCCGACCAAACGTAAGAATAAAAGCAATTTCTAATTGTACCTATATTTTCTTTCAAAATGATTCTTAAAAAGTACACAAGTAAAAAATATGGGAATTTTGTATTTCAATAATTACAATCGATTGCATGCTCGTGATTTGGGTCTTCGATAACCTTATTAAATTCCAGTATGAGAAATGGCGAACTGTGCGCCTACCCAAACCCAATCACCGTTCGCCGTTCCGTTGTTTGAGTAATTCTTAATTATAGAGTAAATTAATATACCTAAGCCCCGTTACCAAAGATTTATTATGCAAATAAGTTGACTATTTTAACGACAAGGTACAACAAATATAAAGATACTTTTGGGTTCCAGTTTGTAAAATATGAAACAGAGTCTCCACACATCTAAACCCCACATAAGTATTTAATGGCATTCTATCATATGATACAAATATCGGAACATGTATGTAAAGCACGCCCAATTGTATGTTAAGAACATTACCATTTTTAATTCCTTTCCTTATAAGTCAGAGAAACACCGCTACAAATCAATGTATGGGATTAATATTGAAAGACATGGACCCTTCCATGTCTTTCAATTGTTCCTCTTAAGGCTTTATCAGTTATGTTAAATAATAAATTGCAAAGAGAGACAACATTGTTGATGTAATAAAAACAAATTACAGCTTCTTCAATTCTAAGGTTCAATTGGTCACTTCATAGCTCCTACGAGCGCAGATGGCAATATAAATAGAAGGACTTTGGCAGAGGTTAAATTAAATTAGCCCCTTGTTGGATTCCGGTAACCTGCGCGGAAAAATATTAATGTTAGAATAAACCTGTATTTTTTAGATTGTAGTTTGTATACACAGATCAGGTTAGTTTTATATCTATTGTCGTATGAGTATACTATCACTGCTTTGAAAAAAACTTGTAACAATTTTATCGAATGTTTCGTTTATTTACGGATTAATTAAAAAAAAATCATCTCGTATGCTGCAGAAACTCCGACATCGATAAATTCTTTATAAAGGTCTTTTGTGCAGAATTAGCTATCTCCATTATTTAAGGAAGTTGCCGTTCATGGGTGTTCTTTTTTTCCACCCTTTTACACAAATAGCTTATTTTCATTTTGTTGATCCAAACTACGCAACTAGATGGCGTTACTATCGTCCGTCGTTCTCAACATAATGAGACATATGTAGGTAGGTGTGATTATGTTACAGTACGGTAAAAATCTACAAGATGTCGCTTTATCATAAACAGTGTAATGTGGAAGTAACCAAGTGTGTTCGGTAGTTTGTGCCAAAAATAAGAGATGGCGATTTAAATATCCACACGTGAACAAATAGGAAGGATTTTTGGAGAGATGGCGATTCAATGTAAAAGTCTGCATAAGACTTCATTAAATAATTTGGCCCATTAGTTATTTTATCCACACACATATCATAAACACTCTATGATGCGTTCAAAAACCGCAAATTACCACCAGCTTAAAGATAAACTGTTTTGTTAGAACACATTTCTTATCTGCGAAAGTATTATTATTGCGTCATAATAACATCAAATATGATGTTCTTATAACATTCAAATTTCGAACATCTCTGGGAAACAAAGCCTCAATTCTAATATCTGTCAAATTTCGCACGTTACTTGATATCGAACAATATGATAGTTGGGGCCTATTCTAGTCAGTATCTGAATTAAAAAAAAACAACGGTCACGTGACATGCTTTAGAAAAGTTATTATTTATCGCCATTTGACGTTCAGTTTGTCTTGACAATGTTTGTTTAATTGGTAAAAAAATGATTATTTCGTTGTTTATAAACTAACTATCGCATCAGTTTCGTGTAAAATCGGCGATCAAGATATTTTGGAGACGCCACCTGATATCCGCGACAGAGCAACGAACGTTATTAATGCCCTGTTACCAGCAAAAGTCAAGGAAGCAGTACGAAAAAAGTTTGCATGATTTTATGGAATGGAAAATTGCGAAATATACGTCGTCTCTGCAGAGATGGGCAAAATTTAATCGACTAACGACTAACGATTTAAATTAACCTACTTAATCGCGATTAACGATTAAAAAATACGATTAATTAATCTTAATCGTACGAGTTCCGATTAATTTAATCTGATAAATAAATCGTCGATTAATATCCAGCGATTAATTTTTTTATCGATGAATTAATTAGGTAGATTAATTTTCTCCCGATTAATATTAGGAACAAAGAAGATATTTTTTTGTAAGTCTAAGTCTCGAGTTACGTCGACACATTGATAGAGTCGGACTATTTTATTTCTTCCAAGCAAATGAACGTCATATAAATAAAAACTGAATATAGCAATGTTTTGTATTTGTCACAGACGTCAAGTTGTTTATGTGTCTTAAGAAACAATTTATATTTACGTGCGTTGGCTTTAAAAAAATAAAGGTTTAACTGTGGGAAAACCATATAAAAGTGGTCAGCGATAACTGCTTTTCCGCATGATCATTAACTTCGATGCTGTAAAGCAACAGCAAGAAGCGATTATCGCCGAATAGCGGCAATATTTACTTTGCATTAAGTCTTTGGCTCTAAGATCAAACAATCTTAATACTTTTAAAATAACACCAATGTGGTTTTTGTTAAGATAATCTTCAAGTGAAGCCATTTAGCTTTTAGCAGCCTCTTATGTGCACTGAGAATACATTATGTGGTGTTATTGACTTATTGATTATTCCTAAGACAATTTAGTGCCCTACATTCAATGTTGCCATATACCAAAGCACAGATAAAACAATTAAAATTGGTGGGGTAAAGATATTATAGCCAGACTATACGTCTTAACGACTTTAGGTAAACACTTCACACATGCCACTGTTACTATAGTGCATTATAAGGGTTTTTTTTTGTTTGTTCTCAATGATCTCTTTTGGCTTGTAGAGCCATTTTTGAGTTTCTGAGGTGTGTGGCTTTTTTAGGGTTCCATACCCAAAGGGTATAACGGAACCCTATTACTAAGACTCCGCTGTCCGTCTGTTTGTCTATTTGTCATTCTGTCACTAGGCTGTATCTCATGAATGGTGATAGCTAGACAGTAAAAGTTTTCACAGGTGAGTATTTCTGTTGCCGCTATTACAACAAATACTGAAAACATGTCTGTCTCTCTATGTAAGTAAAAAATATAAAATGATCCAACGCTGCGTACTTTTTGCTTAGGAGTAGGGTTCTGCTAACACTGGTTAGATAAGGCCTTTTGAAACTTTTTTTTAATTTCCCATCCAATATCTTCAGTGTTGACGTTTGTTAGAGATCGTTTCTTCCACTGAAATACTATGTCCATCTGACCAATCTAACAAGTTACTCGTACTAGAATCGTCATCATTAGACTATTTTGATTTTTGATTTTGACTTAGAATGAGGAGCATTTAGATATGGTATCACCAAATGGTCCTAATGATGGACCCTGAGGGTACCTAACGAAACTCAGGATTGGATCAACATAGGCGAGTGCTTTTAAGCTTAATGGACTTAAAATCAGGAGCCTTTAGATAGGGTACCACCAAATGGTCTTAATGATGGATGCTAGGGGTTCCTAATGATTTTCAGGATTGTATTAACGTAGGCGAGTGTATTTTTAACTTAATGGACTTAAAATGAGGAGTATTTAGACATGATACTATTGTTGCTATTGTTGAATCCATTCAAATCTCTTCGTTTAAGCCACGTATTTATGGAACCTACAAGGGTGACAGATGCCAGCGCCACCTGTATTGATAACATTTTGACTGATATTTCTCCTTCTAAACAAAGTATAATCCGTAAATTAGAATCAGATTATTTAGGCCAATTAATGGAATTTGAGATATAAAGGTAAAATATAGTGAAAAAACAAATTACTTTTGTACCGGTAACCACAGACCGTGTGGAAAGAATGAAGCAACATTTGGTTCAGGCGCTACCCGTTCTGTCTTCTGAAATGAGTCCTAATCACATGTATGATTCATGCATGGACATGGTGTCAAATCTTTAATAGAAGTCATAGCGCCTGACTTGGCAGATATATTCAATAACAGTGTTGACTGCGGTGAGTTTCCTGATCTGATGAACATACGTCGTTATCGCGGATACAAAAACGATTTGACAGTACAGAAAGATTATGAAAAACAAGCAATAACAGACGCGAAACTCATTTTGAGGAACATCTATGCCTACTCCTACGAGTTTAAAATGTATCACACATTAGGTATTTCTAATACCCAACCTCCATACTTGACTTGAGTACCAATACAACTTAAATAGATTAACTATGCAGTCGCAATGCAAACTCTTTATTAATTTTTCCTATTTGACATTGTCATTTGTTAGTAAGTACATTATCAATTATCCGTACTGATAACTGTGTGTAATATATTTATTGCCGAGTGCTTTTAAAATGACGATGCAGTCGGAACTCCACATGTATTGTCAAGCGAAAAATTGGAACAAACTTACAATATAAGTATAACGGATACCGTCAAAAATGCACTGGATAATTTGTGGGGTCCCGACCACAATAAACATGAGAAAGTGTTGTTATTATTAACTGATGGTGTAGGGTACATGCAAAAAGCGGGTAGAACATTGAAAAAAAATTACCCAAACCTTCTCCATGTTACATGTTTGGCTCATGGTCTTATCAGAGTTGCTGATCAAGTTCGCGTTCTTTTTCCAGAAGTGAATAAATTAATATCAAATGTAAAAAAAGTTCTTCGAAAATCGCCAAAAAGAATAAAAACATTTAAAGAAATGGTTAATGGAATACCCTTACCTCCAAATCCAACGATTATTCGTTGGGGAACGTGGATTGAGGCTGCGACATACTATAACAAGTATTTCGAGGAAATAAAAAAGGCGTTGTGGACACATTTCGTGATTCTGACGCAGCATGTATCACAAAGGCAAAAAAAGCATTTCGCAGTGCGAATATTCGGAATGATTTAAATTTTATAGCGAAATATCTTCAGGTACTTCCAGACGCTATAAACAAATTGCGGTGCCCGAATCTATCTCTCAGTGAAAGTTTAGCCATCGTTCAAAAAACATACAAGCATATATCGAAATTAAATTTGAGTGCTAATGGAAAAAGAATATTTAATAAGCTGAAACATGTCTTGAAGAAAAATACTGGATTTGACATAATAAAAAAAAAAAATGAATTGATACAAGGGAAGGAGATAATACTTGAATCATCACTACGAGTTTGTCACACTACTCTAGATTATTTCCACCGTTTCAAGTATGCACCTACAACAACAGTTGATGTTGAAAGATCATTTAGTCAATTAAAATGGATATTTACTGCTAGACGCCGCAAATTGACTGTGGAAAATTTAGAAAAAATCTTTGTAATCTATTACGAAAACCGAATAATACATGTGAAAAATACACGTTAGTAAAAATTACACAAATTGTTTTCTTATTTTTTAAATCAACTTTCTTCTAAGTAGGCAAGCGTTTAATTAGTAGACGATAACAGTTATCTTCACACAAGTACGTATATATTGTTAAAATTGTTAAAAAAAGACGTTAAAAGATAATTAAATTTACTTATTTCCTATGTAAAAACTTGTTAACTAAACAGATGGAAACATATGACAACAGTTTAAACCCATACTCCTTTGCGGCTGTATTTTTTATTGATCTTTTCTAGAGAAAACTCTCCACATGTAAAGAGCTTCTTAGATGTTTAGTAGCTGTAGGCAGAATACGTCCGTTTCTACCAAATAGGCATTCTGTTTTATCTGCTCTTTATCTGATTGGTAATTGTACCCGCGATAACGACGTATGCTGATGAAACATAGCAAAATAACTCCTTTGTTTAAATCAGGTAGTACCTCTGACCCCACTAACTTTAGACCAATATCTGTACTACCTACATTTAGTAAAATTTTTGAAAAGCTAATTCTATATCCATATTACTAATCTCTCGAATAGACTGAGTTCTGCAGCTTTTGCAGTAAGTAAAATTCGACAATTAACAGACGTGATAACGGCTCGATTAGTGTATTTCAGTTATTTCCACAGTATTATGTCGTATGGCATCTTACTATGGGGCAGTGCTTCCGACATTAATACTATATTTGTTCTGCAGAAGCGGGTTGTTCGTGCGATATATAAAATGAACCATAGAGACTCGCTTAGAGATAAGTTTAAGGACATTAATATAATGACAGTGCATTGTCAATACATTTATGAGAATATTCTGTATGTACATAAAAATATTACCCACTTTAAGAAGAACTGTGATATACATAATATTAATACTAGAAATAAGCATAAGCTCGCAGTGCCTGCTACTAGGCTCCATAAAATAAGGAGATCATTCATGGGTAACTGTGTGAGGTTTTATAATAAACTTCCTAGCAGCATAAGTGAGTTGTCTATTGGTAAATTCAAAAATATTGTGAAACGAAAATTATTTTCTAAAGCTTATTATAGCACACAATACTACATGAATGATAAAGCCGCGTGGGATTAATGTAAATTATAGCGTCATGTAGGTATATGAATAATTATTTTAACGAATACCTAAGGTATTATTATTATTATAATCTTGTTCTATATACTCTGACATTTACAATTTTATTCTAGACACATTCTAGATTTTTTTTTATTGACAATCCTTTTGGGATTTATCTTATTTATTATTTTAATTTTTAAAATGATGATTTTATCAATAATATTATACTTAAGTTAAATGATTTGATTAGGTTTTTCTGGGTTTTCCCTAATCCTTGAAGCAAATGTTGGATCATATTGTATGTCTCCCAGCAAACATTCACTCTCATGTAACTGACATTTCGAAAGTGCTTTTAACTAGGCCTACTTAAATAAATAATATTCTGTTTGATTGATTGATTGATACCATTAAATGGTCCTAATGATAGATTTCAGGATTGTATTCACGTAAACGAGTGTTTTTTTAGCTTGAAGAATTAGATTGAAGAGCATTTAGATATGGTACCACCAATACCTACTGGAACTCAGGATTGGATCAACAAAAGACGAGTGTTTTTGGTCCCCCAAAGTCCATCATCAGGACAATTTGGTGGTACTTCATCTAAATGCTCCTCATTGTAAGTCCATTAAGATAAAAAAACACACCGTCTACGTTAATACAATCCTGAAATCCAGTAGGCACCCCTAGGATCTATCATTAAAATCATTTGGTGGTACCCTATCTAAATGTTCCTCATTCTAAGTATATTAAGCTAAAAAGCAATCGTCTCCGTTAATCCAATCCTGAGTTCCGTTAGGTACCCCCAGGGTCCACCATCAGGACCATTTCGTAGTACTCTTTTTAAATACTCCTCATCCTAAGTCCATTAAGCTAAAATATGCACTCGTCTATGTTAATCCAATCCTGAGTTCCGTTAGGTACCCCAAGGGTCTACCATCAGGACCATTTCGTAGTACCCTTCTAAATGCACCTCATTCTAAGTCCATTAACCTAAACTGCACTCGACTATGTTAATCCAATCCTAAGTTCCGTTAGGTACCCCCAGGGTCCACCATCAGCACCATTTTGTGGTACCCTATCTAAATTCTCCTCATTTTAAGTCCATTAAGCTACAACACACTCGTCTATGTTAATCCAATCCTGAGTTTTAATAGGTACCCCCAGGGTCCATTATCAGGACCATTCGGTGGCACCTTATATAAATGCTCCTCATTCTAAGTCCATTCAATTAAAATCACTCGTGTATATTGATCCAATCCTAAGACCCAGTGGGTTCCCTAAGGATCCATCGTCAGGTCTATTTTTGTGGTACTGCATGAAAGAATCGTCACCAGATCCATCTTATGTGGTACCTATATAAATTATAATGATTTTTTTTTTCGAGCAGGAAATACTCTGTTACTGTTTAGTGTTGAAATAGGTTATATTATCTAAGCCGTAAACCCTTACCTAGGAGACCCGAGAGTACTGCACTATAAAACCACCTTGTTTGTATTACTGGAACAAGTGTATTTGACGCAGCACACTAGAATGATTTTTCAAGTATACACATGACAAGACATATTGCATTTTTGTAACGTGCACAAATAAGCGTGTTTCAACTTTTAATCGAGACTTAATCGTGAAATTTAATCAATTAAAATGACCATTAATTAATCGTTAATCGAAACCTCTGTCGATTAACTTAATCGGGATTAAATTAATTGCGATTATTTTTTTACGATTCATTTATTGGTAAAAAAATTAATCGATTAATGCCCATCCCTGCGTCTATGTCTGAAAACGTACTTTTCGCGTATTTCAAAAAGTTGTCCACTAAATTTAAATCTAGGCTCCAAAGTACCCTAAATATCAAACAGAGTCGATACTGCATAGAGGTATAAATAAAAAAAGAACCGACTCCAAATCAAACCAAAAAGCCTTATATGTATAATCTTTTATGTACGGTACGGATACATTTGAATCACCTTTTGAAGTCGGTGCCAAACCATTCATTTATTACTTTTAAGAACCGCGGCGGCGAGCCTTCAGTTATTATCTACCTACATCTATATTTAGTCATAGTAATTCGTACTTTTGTTGAATAAAGAACTTTATTTACTTCAGGTTTGGAAACGACTTCAAAGGGTGATTCAAATGTATCCGTACCGTACATAAAACATTATTTATGGCTTTTTAGTTTATTTTGGAGTCGGTTCTTTTTTATTTATACATTTTTATTTTTAGCTTTTTAGTGATGGATTTTAGTAGTGATATAAAGCATTTTATAGAGCGCAGAATAGGAAGATTGAGGAGGCACTTTGCACGTATCTCGAGTCTTTGGAAGTAAGAAATGTAAGTTTGTTAGTTCATATTCATTTGTACATTCCATATATACATAATAACTTTAGAAAAAATATACAAAAAATTGTTAGTGCCTATAATATTTAAGGGTTTCTCTCGATTTCCCTGGTATTCCATCATCAGATCTTGGTTTGGTGATAAGGAGACTACCTCAGGGACACACTATAAAGAATATGACTAACAGTCTTAACGTACCTACCTATAGTAGATGATTTCTTAAATAATTATCATCTAACTCTTAACCATTAAGGAGCTGTACCTTCCGTCATCAGCTCAGCATAATGAGATGATGACAACCATATGCAAATACTTAAATAGCGTAAGAAAATATATGAAAAACGTTATAAGTGCCTATAAAATTTGAGGATTGCCCTCGATTTCCCTGGGATCCCATCATCAGATCCCAATTTGGTGGCAATGGGACAACCTCAGGAGTATATCCGTTCACATAAAAAAAGATTTTTTAAAATTGGTCCGCAATTGGCGGAGTAATCGGTGAACATAAATAAAAAATTACAAACTGTCGAACATATAACCTCCTTTTTTGGAAGTCGGTTAAAAATACTGTTAATTAACTACCTTCCTAAAACGAAAGCAAGCTAGCAATCCAGAATAAGGTTGAAAGTTCAAACCAAATTCTGAATACCATACAAAAAAATCCGGCCAAGTGCGAGTCGGACTCGCGCACCGAGGGTTCCGTACAAATTTTCACTTACCCTAACTTTATTACCCGGACTGGTTGAGTTAAGTTTGCACCCGATCTATATCATTGCATACACAAATCAGGTGCAAACTTAACGCAACTGCGTTGTACAAATAGGTTTTCTGCGAGTTAAAAAAAAATAGCTAGTTAGAGACATGGCTATAATTTTTGTGTAACATTTATGTTTATTAATACAAATTGTGAAAATTTCCAAATTTTTGATTGGTAAACTTCGGGGGAAAAAGGGGGAATGGTGTTTTTCACATTTTCCTTACTAAAACAAGAACTAATCACAACAAAAAAATTTAAAAAAATGTTCAAAGCCCTTTCATATGATACCGTATTTGACCCAGTAGCTAGACGTATAATTTTTACCCCCTCTCAGTTATGTTGCATTGTGGTACAGTTTTCATAGATTAGAAAGAGATAGGACTAGTCAGAATCAAAGCCCGCTTGCAAGCCAGCGCGTGCGAGCGAGATAATACACAGTGTTTCTGGTTTCAACACGGTTTGAGGCTAGTCTAGAGAATGAGAAGCGATGGTGGCGCCGCTTGCCGCTCAACGCGTTCTGCGGTTGATTTTCGAACCGCACCATACGTGAATTCCATGTATTATTAAGAAATAAAAAGCGCGAACTTTAAAATTGTTTTACAGTAGATATTCTTGATCGATAATTGGTCGATTTTAGTAGGGCATGCCCGGATTTGGGCTTGTATGACAGTACCGCCACTGACTATTATATTATATTGCACTTTTGACAGTAACGATCGGGATGCAGGATTATTTCTCTATCGGATTTAGCTTTGTCAGTCAAAAACGTTGAGATTATTTCATGATGTTTTTTCCTCCGATATTTGTTATTAGTTGATTAAGATAAGATAGGCCGAAGAATATAACCACAGGCTTCTTTATTCCGCTGAGCGAAATCGGTGGTCCAACTCAACGTTTTACCTTTGCTTCCAAGCTAAGTGGCGCAACAAGCCAAATTGCTCGAGTCATAATAAACTATCAAATAAACTGTAAAGAAATTAGGTTCCTACAAGAAAAATACTAGGAACTAAATAGGAATGAAATCAATCTTAAAAATCAATATTAATGTTTTCCGTTGTGTATATCGTTGCTATTTCTTATGCAGGGTGTCCCAAGAAGTAGTGATATACTGAAGCTGGGACGTAGAGGACGTAGAGGGCTATCTAAATCACCCCCATGTAAACTTCTGACTTTTTTTAATTCTTCACCTATCGCCGAGTACGATGAGATTTTTATTTATGGTGACGTGAATTATTGCGGTAGATGCTTGATTTTTTTTTGTGTGCTAAGCTGATAGATAGGCCAATTCAGTATGGTAACATTTACCATCGTTAGATCTTTGAATGGAATAAAATAAAAATTAAATGCCAAGAATGATAAAATTACCCAATATGTTCACAACTTCAAGGGGCTTTAAAAAGATAAAATCACATCAAAAAAAATTCCGTTTGGCTTTTAAAAACTTGCTCTATCTATCAGGTAGCTACCCTGAAAATTTCATTTTATTATTCATAAAACTTCAATCAAAAAATTTAAATCTAAATGTGGCAAGTGCAAAATTAATTAACTTTCTAAATAAATTTCGTTCTAAATCACGCACTGGCGATCAATAGAAAAAGAACAAAAAACAAAAGACGGTTGACGCATGAGAATTTTTTTACGTTGTTTGGTCATCGTTGGTACTTTTCAATAATTTAAAAATTGTGTTTTTATACTGCTAATTGTTCGTTTCTCTAATCATTTTGGCTGTTCATATGGACTTTGACTTGCATTACGATTTGGATTAGTGTTATTACCTGGAATCGACGACTTGGCATTATTTAACTGAACTTGAGTTTGCGTGTAAGTGATCATGTTTACTTCACGTGACTACGCAGAAATGCATTACTATTGCTAGGGGGAAGGCGGCGGAAGCTTCAAGGCTGTACCGGCAACATGTGGAACGAAGAGGCGGGCCTCAACCTGAAACGTTTCCTGACTATCGCATGATCTTAAGAGTACATAATGCGTATTTGGAAGGTTACATACCGGGTACCAGATCAGGCCGTATGGCCACTATGCCGGATCCTGATGTAGTAGATGCAGTGGTTGAAGAAGTAGAAAGAGACCCGTCGACCAGTGTGAGAGTTATGGAACGTCGTACCGGACTTTCTAAATCTCAGGTACACCGTACACTACAGAGCGTAGGATATCATCCGTTTCACATTAGAAAAGTGCAACAGTTGAAACCGGAAGATTACAATCGGCGAATTGAATTCTGTCAGGAAATGCTGAGGAGACAAACTGAAAACGAAAACCTTTTTAACCAAATCTTGTGGACGGATGAATCCCACTTCAGACGCAATGGGATTTTTAATATGCACAATTCTCACTCATGGGCAATTGAAAATCCAAATTTAAAAAGGGAATCGACATAACAAGAACACTTTAGTGTTAACCTTTGGTCTGGCATACTTAACGGTCAGCTAATCGGGCCCTTTCAGCTGCCAGACCGCTTGGGCGGCAATCACTTTTTAAATTTTCTACGCGTCGATCTGCCCCTGCTGTTAGAAGATGCGGACTTGGAGACACGCAGAAGCATAGTACTGCAGTGTGATGGTGCACCATGCCATTTTGCCTTGGACGTAAGAAACTATTTCAATCAAAGATACCCTAAAAGATGGATTGGTCGTTGCGGCCGGGGTGACGCCTGCCTTATAGGCTGGCCTCCACGGTCCCCCGACCTAAACCCCATTGATTTTTTTGTATGGGGATACTACAAAGACCTCGTCTACTCAAGAGAATGCCGCAATTTGGACGAGTTAACCCGGAAATTGAGAGTAGCAGAAGAAACCATTAAAAATAATAGAAGTGCATTCAGACGTTTAAAAGAAAACTTTTTTCGGCGATGTCGCACTTGCATTGAGCAACAGGGCCATTTTGAAAATTTCTTGTAATTAAACACCTTGTAATTGGTTTTACTTTGTTCATCATGTAAATTAAAATTTTGCACTTACCACATTTAGATTTCAATTTTTTGATTGAAGCCTTATGAACAAAGCCCGGATGACGGGAGAAATTATGCGTTGACGTCTCAATAGTGCGAGGACACACATTTTATAAGTCGATAAAATGTCGATAAAAAGCACGATGGACTGGACCACCGTTACAAAATTTAGAAAAATTATAGGTAGTTGTAAATAAAATTAAAATGAGCTGTTTGTACTTTTTTTTAATATCTTATATAGTTTTCGTAATAAACAATTAGTATTTTTTCTACATTTTCCGATTTTAAACTCCTTCGCCTAGGTGATAAAATCCATTTCATCCAACTAAAGGACCGTTCTAAATCTACTGTAGTAATTGGGGCAAATTTGAATAACTCATAGTGGTTATGAATTACTTCTGTACTACGCAGTTCTACTTCTTTTCCAGATATCAAGCTATTTAAGATTTTTAAAGTTGACACGCCAACGTTTTTCTTCAACACATTCTCATATTTATTGTGAATAACTTTGCCTTGAGGATGTAAACGTAATCTTGACAAGTGCACTTTCAACTTTTGAACGATATTTAAGCTGGTTTCCAGGCTTAAATTTTGGTCTTGTAACTGTTTTATGGTACCAGGTATTATTGACACATTATTGTTTATCCATTTTAGATCGTTCAAAATATTGATATCGTTCATAGCACGTTTTACTTTCAAAATATACATTGATTCCCTATTAGGGAATGTTTGTATGACTCGCTTGATTTCAGGTAAATATGATAATAGCAGGCCGCGTCTATCCATGTTCCCCATCTTATTATAGATGGCTGCGGTGGTAAAGGAATAGTTAGTAACATTTGACGAAACGTTGTTATTGTTTTAGGCGATTTTAGGAACACTTTTTTTGTGTATGGGATTAAATTATTCACAGAGGGAAATAGTAATCGAACTTGTTCAGCTACCCTATTCACGCCGTGGGCTAGGCATGTAACATGCGCTAGATTGGGGAAAAGTCTTTTTAAGTTCCTTCCTGCCTTTAGCATATAGGCTATGCCATCCATAAGGAGTAACAAAACTTGGTCGTGTTTGTTATGGTCATTTCCCCATAATTTCTCCAAGGCATTTGTAATAAGAGTTGATATAGTCACATTATTTACTTCGTCTAAACAATCACTAGATATGATGTGTGGGGTACCCATATTTTTTTTTATAAAACTCCAACCATCACATTACCTATTTGACGTCCGTTGGCATCTATGGTTTCGTCTACGCTTACGTAAATTTTAGCATTTGCGAGTTCAGTCCGGATTTGATGCATTTTCTCTTTATACGCGACGTCCAAAGTAGTTTTTCGTAGAAAAGATTCATCGGGAATATATATATCTTTACTAAATTTTCCGGATATGCAATTGGAAATGAAATTGGTGAAAATGGGGTTCTTTATCTGGGTCCAGGGGATGTTGCAAGCCAAAATAAACTTTAACAGTTCAAGATTGAATAAATTTTCAGTTTTTATTGAAACGCCGCTGTGCCTTTTGCTTCTGATGTGTCTTTGTACGGAAAATTTGGTATGTAACATTTTAATTTCACATTTTTTACAAAAGAAGTCTTCACCTCGATCTTCTATGTATTCCGCGTAATCGGCTATCCAAGTACGTAGTTTCTTCTTGCATGGCATGTCAGATCGATAATGTTAATGAATTAATGATAGAAAATTAATTCCTCTTAATGTAATTTCTAAGATTGACATTGATTGACTTGAGTCAATCAAGTCATGAGTCAATAATGTCAGATAGCGGTTGTTTATAATTGCGATAAGCAAATATGATATGAAAGAGGTTTGTAAGTTATGAAAAAAGTATCTTTTTTATAATTGTCACTCTTATTTTATTATTACAATCATTCCCGTGACCCGTAATATTGATAGTATGTAATGTAATTAGTTATCTGAAATAATATATAATAAGCTACTAGGTACCTGATGTAATATTATGTAGCGACCTGACATGTAAAGGTGCGTCCACACTTGTATCATTTGCTCGTATCCGATCACCGTGCCGTAGCATGACTGCGTATCGCGCTGCTTGGACGCTTACTGTATGTCGGCGCGCCGATAATGCCGCACTCTTCCGATACAAGTGTGTGATACGAGTAGCAAATGGATTTCGAGTGATCGCATCGGCGCAACGTCCAAACGCGTGATCGTGACACGCGATCATTCTACGCGACGATGATCTGATACGGGCAAATGATACAAATGTGGACGCACCTTAAGATAATAAGTTTGATCAATCAATTTCTGATTCAAAAATTGTTCGTATGGATGTCGATAGAATAGTCGATATTTAATTAAGCACTAGTGAAAAGTGCATTTTTGCTCCCGTCTTCCGGGCTTTGCTTATGAATAATAAAATGAAATGTTCAGGGTAGCTACCTGATAGATAGAGCAAGTTTTTAAAAGCCAAACGGTAACTTTTTTTATGTGATTTTATCTTTTTAAAGCCCCTTGAAATTGTGAACATATTGGGTAATTTTATCATTCTTAGCTTTAATTTTTTTTTATTCCATTCAAAGATCTAACGATAGTAAATGTTACCATACTGATTTGGCCTATCTATCAGCTTAGCACACAAAAATCAAAATAAAAATCTCATCGTACTCGGCGATAGGTGAAAAATTTTAAAAAAGTCATTACTCCGAAAATACGAAAAATCGCAGAACATACATGGGGGTGATTTAGATAGCCCTCCAGGTCCTCCACCTCCCAGCTTCAGTATATCACTACTTCTTGGGACACCCTGTATATACTATTAATAAACTGTTAATTTGTAAAAATTACATATCATTGGAAATATTTTAAAAATAATATGTGAAACAGGCTATTTGACACAGGTCACTTAATCGAAAATTAGTTTTCCAATTTGGTACGGAACAAGTCAGCGTGTTGATATATTGGTTGACTTTACTTTAGCTACGTACCTGGCACTAAATATGGTAGCGAGCGCCATGAAACATCCATCCGCTACCCTGGGCGGGCCCGTAAAGCACTTGTCCACAGTCCAGTCCAGTAAAGGTCCAATATCGGGATTGCAATCAAGAAGGAGTACTATCGTTTCGCGAGCTAACTCGTAGATCTAAAAGAAAGGGTCAAACATATGATAGATGAATACTTTCACATCTTAAGGTACTAAAAGTTTATAATTATTTACCTTATCGTTAGTTGAAGAAAGCATCTCGCTCAGCCAAGGGTACATGGAGCCATCCTCGGCTAAAGCGTTCGGAGCGAAACATGACCCACAGCAAACTAATGCGCTCATAGCCTGTACGAAAACAAATGCTTCTTGTTTAGGCCTCTGCCATACGGGGAGGCCATGGCGTCGCCAGCGACGTCGACCTTACATTTTGATGTCGCCGAACCGACGCCGGGTGAGTGAGCTGCCATGCATCTCAGTATGAATTATTTGGCTACCGTTGCTGGCGACATTCCAGTGAGGCGGAGGACTTAAGGACCGTATCGGAAAGAAAGTAGACAACAACAACTTTACTTATTCTGGTCATAAGTTCTGTCACAAGTATTTTGAGTGATAAAAACAATAAAAAACTGTTTTGGAATTGGTGGTGTGTATGGTTTAAAAGCTTATTTTAATGATGATTCATTAAAATAAAAACATGTCGGTTTATTATCCCAGCATTATTACACGCCCAGCTTTTTTTATTTAATGGTTTCTCATGAGAATTAATGATTTGAAAAAGCTTACATCTGATCTTCTGTCTATATTTTGAGATATAATTAAAGTATATGTGAGCGACACGGCATCAACACTTCATGTTTTACTAATCTATTTCACCACCTGTCGCTGAGATATGACGTGTTTTAGTGAACAGTGAAAAATGTACAAGGATCAAGAGTGCAATAGCTGTAGAAGAAACTCGTAAAGTCAAATGTTGACTGCAAAACATGCACTTAAATAGAGGTTTTACTAAATTAAAGAGCTTTACTTCAAAACTAATATTTTAAAAATAATATGTGAAACAGGCTATTTGACACAGGTCACTTAATCGAAAATTAGTTATTTAGTAACTTCTGTCTTTTTTGAAGAGGGTTTATGAAGTAGGTGCATTGTATCTAAGTCAAGAAACTTTATGCGGACCGAACCGCGCGATCTCGCCACTACTAGATAAACCCTCCGGGTTTTCAATAGTGGCTCCTATTATATACCATATAAATTGCTGTTACTATTAATTTGAACGCTACAGTATACGAGTGCTTACAGAAAAGTTTACTACCGCTCATGAAAAAGTACAGGATAATAAGTACTTTATTTTGGCCAGTCTTGGCTTCTTGTTAATACTCGAAAGCAACGAAAGAGTATAAAGACAATAAAGGTATAAAGACAATAAGGTAGATGTAGTAGACAAGGAAATGATTATAGGCTATTATGAAAAGGTACTCTAAAAAAAAATGTAACTAGCCATCTCAGTCGATCACTTAAATGAAAAGTTGAACAGGGCATCTAAAAATGTATCAAAAGAGGCCGTTCAAAACTAAATGAGAAGCTTTAAAAAGAAAGATACATTGTAAGCAGAACAGCATGTGGTGCGACGAGTTAATGAAAAATAATTATTCATAAGGAGCTTCTAAGTTTCAATTTGTTTTTGTTTTATTTTCAGTTTTTTACATATAATACAAATTATATCATTTTGAATTTGTTTACTTTCTTTACGATACAGTCCCTAGTGTTGAAAAGTATCAGAGTGCTTGTTAAAGTTAATAACCCAGAATAGAAAGGTTGCTACTGGTCTGATTACCAAACTTGTACACAAAACCTGTGCGGATATCGGGTTGGGAGTGGTGTTATCATCTGTAATCTAATTTGATGCATCTCTCGGCCGGTGTAGTTGTCATGACGTCAGAATTACGTGGTAAAATAAAACAGCACTGGTAAGATGAAATAAAACAATTTAACGGATTATATCGCGTATATTATCTCATTTTAGTTCCCGACGTTTCGGAAGCTTTTCAGCTATAATCAGTTAAATTGTTTTATTTCAATGACTAATAATCGCGGAAACAGAAGAAAATATTAAGCACTGGTAAGTTTTAAAAAGATAGGCTGTTTTTTTTACATTTTATTAACTGCATAGTAACAGAAAACAGTGTACCTTTAAGGCGGATAGGTTCAGTCGTTCATCGTTTTCTTGAGTAGGCGGTTGAGGAACAAGGGTGCCCAAATGCTTGGCTAGGGATCCACACCATCCAGAGAAAAGTGAAAATAGGCTGCGACACAGGTCCTTTTTCATTAGAGATCCATACATATCCACTGCAAAACATGTCACGAAATGAAACTAATTGATGTCATATTTATAGGATATCAATTAGTTACGTTATCGCATAACTAATGGATTCTAATCGTTATTTAACAATAACAATCAAGCCACGTATTTAAGCGGTATAAGATTTTTAGTCACTAAATGTGAAGCTAATTTTAATAAGATGAAAAGTGCAGTAAACCCGGTAAATAAATCGCTTTTGCTTTTACTCTTACGTGGAAAGCTTTTGATCAGCTCGGTGACGAAATCTGCAAAGGTGAGCCGTTGTTCCCTCGCCGCCGGAGCGTCCTTCTCGGCCTCCACTTCTAGACATTGCCGTACACCGTCTAGGTACTCTGTTAGTGACGAGTGTAGGCTGCCTCCTTCTAATGCGAACGGACTGAAAGTAATATATTTTAGAACATTTCATGTTAGTAGACAGATTGCATTCACTTGAAAAGTTTCAAACTCGATATGAAGTATCGAGACGAATACGGGGCTTTATAATATTTGTTAGCGTATTAACGTACAGTTGTGTGCAAAATAATAGCAGTGAAGCTGGATTTGCAGAATCAAGATGTAAATGTGACTTAAGATTTTAGTACAGTCGTGTGTTAATCGTGGTTTGAGTTAACAATAAAGTGCATTCAGGTTCGAAGACAGCAATGTAATAAGTTAATAACCTTTAGCCGCCCAAAAGGATATTAAAATGCCTGCTCCTATTCAATGAACTTTAAGTCATTGTCTGTCAGAATAGAGTAGCATTAGCTTTTAGTCGTTCGAATTTAATACAAAGGCAATACAACCGAATTTCCAACACTCTTGATTCAAATTCCACTGGAAAATTTATTTATATGGTGGGTGGCGCGAAAATAATGACACTTAAAAGACACTGTTATTTATATGGTTTGTACTTTTCGAAATTTTTGACTTTTTATACTAATTTGGAAATATGAATTGATTCGGTGGCCAGTACAAATGTTCCTTGGGTATATTGATTCTATTTAGGAGCATTTTTTTGCATCTGCCTTGCTTTAAACACTACTTACTATGGTACATACATACTGCTATTATTTTGCACACCGCTGTATACTGAATACTAACCTATTAGCAAATGTTTTGCGCTGCGCAATTAGAAGTAGCATCTTGTTGAGATTCAGCCGCAGGGCGTCGCGCCGCCGTCGGCGCCGCATGTTTTCCTGCTTGCGGTCGACTGCTTCTCTCAAGAGGGGCACCAGTTCCTCCATCAAATCTCTAAAGGGGACAAAATTAATTAAGCATACATTTTTCTTACAAGTACAAACCTGGTGGCACCAGAGAGAGACATGGTTTAATCACTTCATGTCAAAATGGTTTGTTTTAGCACGTTGTCATAAAATGTACTATTAAAGGCAACATTAAAAAAAAGTGAATAATTCTAACTATGACAACACTTGCAGCATCGATTATAGGACTTTTGCTGGTGATAGTGAAAAGTGATGGTTTTTTTTACTAAAATAATAGCTTAAATCCTTTTTAAGTATTTTCAGTGTTCATACTAAATTTTACAGCAACATATTTTTTGTCATATATTGTAATTTCGTCAGAAGTATACTGTTCTTTATATTTGTCATAGAATGTATGTTTTTTTTTAAACCATTTATCCTTTGTCATATTGTGTGTAAAACTTATTTAAATATATAGATATTTTTGGAACTCTCAATTGGAGGACTCTCAAAACAAGGACCTCGACTGTACAGTTCCCGTCGATAAAAAATGCACATCGGTCTTTGAAAAGCGACTCGGCTAATTTCGGCTCTTATATATGTACGTCTGGTTGTCGTTGTACAGGTGCTTTAGAGGACGGTCGCATTTAGATGAAAATAAGTATACTGAGTTGTTGAAACCCAAACATTAAATGGTACGATGGCATGTTTAGAAGAAAAAGGAAAACCTTTATGAGTTCAGTCCCGTAAAATAATTTATACAGTGTTTATAAATAAACTGTGACCGAAGCCGAGCGTTTTAACCGTTTGTCGGATGTGCCGCCTTAAGAGGTGCCAAAGCTTTACTATCATAATCATAACGCAACACTTAAGTCGATAATGCAGTGCAGTACGTGGAGGTCCAATCAAAAGCACCAATATAAATACACCACAAAGTTTCAAAAATATGTATATACGTAATCAATTATAGATGTGGCCTCTCACTTTTCTTAATATATTCAAGAGCCATAAAAATACGTCACTCTTTATGAACAATGCAATGCTATACAAAAAGAGCCCTTTTTTGCTTTTAATTTTGTTATAGATATTTACAAGTGGAAAATAATGATAATAAATTAGTAATGGTTTAGTTATGGACCACGAAAGAGACCCAGTTTTTGACCACTCGATATAGGCCTATCGCTCGCTCCGCCTGCTCGTTTGGGTCGCAGTTCTACCTAACACTCCTCCTCGCTTCGCTCGTCGTCGTACCTAACCTAACCCAAGCCTGACATGCCTTGAGATAGAATAGGTAATGATTCTTACTACACACTAATAAAAACGCCTACTGTAAAGATGGCATTCGACTTTAGGACATATGATTTATAGTTTTGTACAAAATATATTAGGTATTTAGAGCATTAGGTTAGGTAATGTAACAGTATGGCTTATGATTATTAGGATGTAAGATCATTATGGCAAATAATTATTATAGCAAATGATTGACATGTTAAAAGTGTTTGGAGTATACGTGGCATTGGCATTTGACTTTAGGACATACGATATTATGGATTACGAAAAAGACCATAAAAAGGTCCATAAAATGAAGTATTTATTGATATTAAATGTCACCGAAAAAATACAATAATTGAAGGCCAATCGTCTGTTTTAGAAAATGGTCGTAATCAGCCAATTGTCTCTTTCGGAAGACCCATGTGCTTTATTTATCGCCGGGTACGTTATCGGCATTAAAGTTGAGGTGAATGATTAAACACACAGCTGCATCGAGTACTAATGCCAAAAAAAGTTGTGAATGAATGAATTATTGAATGGGTATATTTACGGAAAGTGGGTTACACAAATAATACATTATTATTCCATTTGGTTTTCACCTATAATATAATATAAATGAAAACATATTAAACAAATTAATAGATCGTGTAGATACGTAAAAAAAAAGATCAATATCAAGTCTGTAACATGTATTTAAATAAGTTTATAAAGAAAATTCTGTCAAAATACCTTAGAAGACACTGTTAAGCCAATTGTGCAGTTTGCTGTTTATTTGCTATAGGTGCGAAAAAAGAACACTACTCTCACAATTCCGCTGTCAATACATGGCATGAAGTTGCGTGCGATACCTCAAATCTGGTGCCTATAACTACATGTAGTGGTGTATAGTTTACTTGAGTGCGTCAGGGTTGATGTTGCCGCAGGCGGCGATGGCTGCATCGCGCACTTCGGGGACCTCGCAGCGAGCCAGCGGCACGGCCAGCTTGTGCAGTGCGCCGGGTGACGCGGCCGCGCCGCGCGCCTCGCCGCTGCTGCGCTCGCTTAGCGAGTCCGGCGACGAGCTACCACATGAGACACGATACATTACTCTTCGTATTCATAAATACTTTTTAATTTTACACAGATACGACACATTTTATTGACATCTGTGCAGCAATCAGAACTGATTTAGTTTACCAAATGATGAGTCCAGAGGAAAAAACGATGATCGTCTATTTCACCGTGTTAAAAGATAATTGATTTTGTACCTAGTAGTATTTATCAGCATACAACGCACAAAAATAGGCGCTGAGCAGGCACGCCAGAACTTAGGGTTGAAATAAAGTCGACAATAGAGAAGATGCAATGCGTTTATTTTTCATAATTACTGTTTTAAACAAACGTAGAAATATGAAATTTAGCCTGAAAAGGTGATATTAAGAAAACATACTTTTATATATTTTTTTAGATATAGCGACGTTACAGCTTTTTTGTCCAAAAGATATTTAAACGTTACCTTGTTATTCATAACGATTCGGTGAAGGAAAAAATGGATAACGACTGCGCCCTTACATGCACTTTTTAACGGCCAAATAAGAAAATGGTCATACACTCTTCACTTCTCTACACTTGTGAAAAGAGTGACGTCATACATGTCACTCGATTAGTATCGGGCGTTTTAAAGTTTGAATCTTGATTTTAACGTTTCTAGTGTTTAATTTTTAATGGTTTCATACATCAGTATATAAAAAACCGGATCGCTGGGTATCCTTGAAAAACATAAATGCATTTATTTCCTCTATTGAAATTACAAAACAAGAACATCAGTCTTGTGTAAACTTATGTTACGACATACATTTAACTATAATTAGTTTTATTTTATTACTATTACTGTTTAAATGAAACAATACTGGTTAAGTTCTGGATTTATTGTTCGCCATTCAAAATATATTATATCGCCTTAAACAATACAAGAAAAATCTTAATAACGTGTTTCAGGTTTTGCTTCCGAAGATTAAACGACATCTATTTCCAATTTGAAATACTAATAATTTCATTATAAATAAACTTCAATGTCAACCAAAAAACTAGTACATGTCACTCCCTCTAGTACATAAGAAACAGATTATTATACAATTCAGAGATCTGTAGCGACATCTGTTTCGCTACATATTTGTTGGTATATGCCGTTTGTACAATTACTGAAATGCCCGCTCGGTGCCCATTTTTTGCGATGTATGTTAGTTTGCTATTAATATTGGTATATCCCGTAAATGCAATGTAGTTTACAAGGTGTAGACATTTTAATTGCCAGATACTTGGCAAATAAGAACTCATCGTTCATTCTTCGGCGCGGATACAGGGGAGGGGGACAAGGGGGCAGCGATTTCCGCCCCCTACCCTGTCTCCGTTACGATCCCATTTTACGATAAAACACTTTATTTTGGAGAATTTCAATTAAATTGTTGTAACAACGCGTTGTTATTGATGAATTTTATATGTCACCGTTACAACGGTGACATACAAAATACACTTTCAAAGTGAGCTAATTAAATAATTCGATTAGATAATGATTCAATGTATTTGGCTACTTATTCATTACTAATGGGCGGATGACGGCTGCAATTGACAATATTTCATATTTTTGAGTGATACTTTTTTATTGTCCGGCCCGAAAGAACGCAACATTTTAAGATAAGTACACGTTTTTTTGTACTAGCGAAAATTTTATATTTTAATGCAAAATGCCATAAATATTTTGTTTGATGAAAAAAGGGGAAGGTAACAAACGTCTAACTATCAGCTAAATGACGACACAGCTGTGTTTCATACACTTAGAAAAATGTTAGAAATAACAACAAAATGTGATGCGAACTTTGACATTTTTGGTACATTATCATCCACACCTTGTGCTCCGGCCTTATGCGGCATGTAACAAAATATATCGGTTCGACGGTTTATTTATACATAGCCGATAGCATTTGACGATAGCAATTTGAGCAACTTGAGACGTCCGCGAAGACAGTGAGGCTTTGGCATCTCTGATGCCGGCCAAATAATACTTATCCAAGCTTGGCATAAACTCCATCATCATTAAAGTCTCCACTAATTTGGGTGTTGTCAGCTTGTACAAATCTCTCCGCGTTTCGCGTTTTTGGTTTTAATAGGCGAGTTGTAGAATATTCAAGCAACCGAGCAGTATATGAGTAAAGTCAAAGTTGAGAAGTGGAGTAATTGTTAAAGAAATTGTCCAAAGGGATGCTAGGTCGTCTTTGGATAGAGCAGGTGTCCGTCGATCCCGTGGGAATGCAGAGGCGGTGAAAAGATCGAAATCAAAGGCAGGAAACATACGAAAAGTACAAGACGATATTCGAGTGAAATAGTGTTAAGCGTTGAAAGATGTCAAACGGATAACCGGAAGAAAACTTTTTTTTAATGTGGCTTTGTTGGATCATCTGTGTGTCATCGCGTCCGTTTTAGCCATTTTGGTACTTTTTGGCAAAAATATTGTAGAAAAAAATGTACAGAAATGTTTTTTTGAGTTCTAGAGGCGTTTTCCTCGAAATTGTTGTCGATTTAGGGAAATGGAAAAAAAAAATGTTGACAATTTGATCTCAAAAGCTGGATATTGATACGACATGTATTAATAGTATATTACTGCAGAGGGCGGGAAAAGTTATTTCGTGGATGAGTATGGTTTAGTAGATACAAATCCACGAAATGACATTCCTGCCGAGGCATGTATACTGCTTTTCTCCAAATATGCAAGGAAATTGGACACATGTTTTTATAACTTATTTTCGTCTTGATTTTTTAAAGGATATTAAAGTTCAAATTTTTGGGTCCGAATTGTATATTTGGTTCAACATAAAGTATAGTAATTAAAATAAATAAAAACAAAACCTATAGGAATAGTTAATATAAATATATGCATTATTACATTTAGTTGAATCGGCAATTCGTAAACGCACAACATTTAAAAGAACATACCTTTGCTACAAAATATTTATCAGTCCCAGAAGATCATTAAAACTAAATAAACTGCATTATGATTTGGACACCATAATTATTGTTTTTTTTTTCTATTATTATTGGCTTTAACCATGCTTTAACTACCCGTAAAATACAATTAAAGTTTTTTTTTAATCTAGGTTTTTGTACGTTACTATTGGTCAATTGGCTGTATGGTGAATATTTAGTCTTGGATGAAATTAAAAGTAAAAACCTGCACAATAATGTACACTTCTTAGGCATGTTCGAGAAGTAATGCCACTTTTTTTATTGATTATCTTATCAACGTATATAACGATAGACTTCGCGGTGTGTTTTTACTACATTAATGGGAACATTTCCGAGCAAGTTGGAGAAAATTTATTATAAATTCGGAAACGCGTTTTCTTTATAGATTTTTATCACTTTTTTCATTCCTAATCTAATAATGGCATAGGGGGGCAAACGAGCAGACGGGTCGCCTGATGGTAAGCGATCACCGTCGCCTATAGACACTTGCATCACCAGAGGAGTTACAAGTGCATTGCCGGCCTTTCAGGTGGGAGTACGCTCTTTTCTTGAAGGTTTGAAGATCGCATCGGTCCGGAAATACTGCATGCGGCAATTTATTCCACAGTTCAGTCGTGCGAGGCAGGAAATTTCTAGAAAAACGCACAGTTGTGGACTGCCGTCCATCTATGTGGTGAGGATGGAAATATTGTCGCGTAAGACGATGGCGGAAAGATGCAGCTGGGCTCAACCCGAACAATTCCTCGGAACACTCTCCGTTATACAAGCGATAAAAAATGCACAGCGAGGCTACATCTCTACGCAGTGCCAAGGAGTCAAGCCGATCTGAAATACGCTGGCAACCGACGATACGAGTCGCTCTCCGTTGAATGCGGTCTAGAGGGAGAAGCTGGTGGAATTACTAGTAATGTAATGCTCATCACAAGCAACCATGTAGTTTTGACATGGAATGGGTCCGCGATTAATCTCATCTGCGTTTAGAACATTACCTATGTATATACTGCTGCTTAAAATTGTATGATTAAATGTACTCGATAAAATGTTTGTTTAGATTGATATAAAACAAGGTGATTTTCTAAAAAAAAATAGGCCACATTAAAAATATCGCTTGACAGTTAGTGCATCCGTCAGCCGCCCTTTACTTATAGCGTTATATACTCTTCCTATTCAAAGTGCATAATATTTCTTGCATTTTACATTGCATCAATACTAGTTATGAAAGAGACTCAATCGTTTAAGTCCTTTAAAACGAACTCGACTTCATTTTACAAGACTCGACTCTAAATTGCTGTCGTTATCAATAAGGCTCAGTTATTACATAAAAGTGTTTAAACGACTCATATTGTCAAGTCGTTACATTAAAACACTTAAACGACTTGCGCTTTAGTCGTACGACACGACTCAAAAGCTTGAGTTGTTTCACACACAACGCTTTTTTCGTCGTGTGCGTTTGTAAAAAAGGAATGTTTTGGTAGTGTGCTGTACGTGTTTAACTCGTTTTCCGGTAAAAATGCATGATGAATTCGTTAGATTATGATACGGCTTGCCGTCTCCGGTAGTTAAATGCTTTAAGATTTTATTTGATACAAAGGAATAAAAAAATATCATTCAAGTTATAGTTGCCAGAAAAATCTATGGTGTTCATATTGCCAATAGGCACTACGCGCGACTTATACGATTAACACTAATTCTATGAGTAAGTTCTTTAAGTCTTATTATGAGCCTTTTAAGTAATGAGTTCAAAGACTACGACTCAATTTAAACTCAACAGATTAAACTTGAGACTTGAAAGACTAGTCGAGTCGTGAGTCGTAAAAAAGAGTAGTCTTTTTAAAAGGAGTTAATCGACTGAGTCTCTATGTTGTCTCTTTGATTTGTAATCTTACTATTTACACGCGTGCTTGTGAAATGCAAAAACTATTCGAAGCTATTTATAACTACTATATATAGTATTCTTCAATATCACTAGAAAGCTCAATGAACATAAACCAATTCATGAATTAGAAGAAGCAGAATAATAAAGATGAAACCTTATGAATACAATAACAAGCTATGCTAAATACACATTTTTAACAGACACAAATGAACATAAATTAATTTGACTATGAGTGAGTTTGCCAACTACGATGTGCAGATCAACAATATCTTATCCATCGTTTTCGTATTCAAATAGATTTTTCCTGCATCTTTTTGGCATTATTAAGGTATTTTCTTTTACAATCGCGAAATAATTTAGTCTTGTTTTCTCTGTGTTTACATTGGTGATATTCAGTCACTTATAATGTCTGTTGTCAAAGATACATACTTGCCATTAAAATAAACGAGTATCACTGAAAATTCGCAACATAGCGAGGGCCGTACAGCAACTTGTCAGGCCATACTGTTAATGATTAAATTCTAGTCATATTCACGACTTTGTGCAAGTTGTACCGCGTAGTTGTTGCCACAGTCAATTAACGCTAACCAACGCAGTAACTGTCGACCTAGGGCTCATTTCATAAACGCTTGTAACTTGTATTACAAGCGGAAGTCTCTTTTTAATTAATATTGTTGGAACAAGACTTCCGCTTGTAATACAAGTTACAAGCTTTTGAGAAACGGGCCCAGGTGAATATTTGAGCATTAATTATTTTGTTAGAAACGTTTGTCTTTGTAACAAATGTCGTGCTATCGCAACTCAATTGGTCTTATTCTCTAGTTTTGACGTTAATAAAATGTGTCCTATAAGAGGCACGGCTCATAGACGCATAGTTTTGCAGAAATTATGTTTTTTTTTTTGTATTTGTGTATCGACCATAATGACGTCAATATACGGATAATGACGTTTGTTCAAATCATAATGATGCTTTGATATGGATAATGACGGTTTGTAATTCTTTCTATGAATATTAATAGGAAAAACTCAATAATTATAAAATAAATGTATTTATTTGTCTGTTTTACCCTTTATGTCGCAAAATGAAAACAAAACCCACAATTCAAGTCTCGTTGCCGTTCAATAGACTTAAAAATTCTGATAAAATAAAAAATACAAAAAAATGGTCAAAAATTATGTATATTCGGATATACAGAATAAAAAAGGGTTAAAGAACCTAAGAGTTATTTGTTTTAAAACTGTAAAAATATATATTTGAGATCCCTCAGAACATGCCCTTTCATATGGTACACGGTATACTTTACAATTTTTTTTTTGACGGGCAGACAGACAGACAAAGAAACGAGTGATCCTATAAGGGTTCCGTGCTTTTCTTTTGAGTTACAAATCCCTAAAAATAGACTTTGTATTGGCTGAGTGCTGCGTAATTCCCACGCTTTACCTCAAAAAACGGTTAAGCGTAATAATATATTTTTTCAAATAAAACGTAGATAAAAATATGCCCTACAATTTTGTTAAACATGAAAATCTTATCAAAAGCTTAGGAAGCGCGACATTTGCTAAAAACTAGTCAGCTGTGACTAATTTGAGTTTTGAGACCACTTTAGAATGCCGAAATATAGGTTTCAATACAAGTTTACGGGTTATTATCTAACGTTACTGGAGTAGATTAAATTTAGGTTAGACTTGCGACTCTTTTTGCTCAAAATTCGCGTCTGGATACAGCGGGTAAAACTCCACCCATCTTACCACGTGCTGACTGCTCCATGGCAGAAGTACGTATTCATCAAAAAGAGATTTAAAAATCCTGCAGTCTTTGGACGTGAAGCCAGTGGACCTGATGGTATACCAGCAATAGTCCTGCGTACCTGTGCACCCGAGTTGTCTCCACCACTGACACGCCTGTATCGCCTCTCACTAGAGACTGGAGTAGGACCTAAATCGTGGAAGCTTGCAAACGTGCAACCTGTGCCCAAAAAAGGCAGCCGAGCTGACCCTGTCAATTACCGTCCCATCTCTGTCACCTCCATACTCTGCAAGACTATGGAACGTGCACTGAACAACAAACTCCTGGCTTACCTAGAAGGTAACGTCCTCAGTGACCGTCAGTACGGATTTCGCCGAGCCCGGGGACGAGACTGGGGACCTTCTAGTGTATGCCACCCACTTAAGGAGTGAGGCCATTGAGAAACACGGCGAAGCTCTTGCCGCGTCTCTCGATATCTCTAAGGCCTTTGACAGGGTCTGGTACGCTGGCCTTAAATCCAAGCTTCCTGCATACGGTGTTTCTAATGGTCTTTGTACTTGGATATCTGACTTCTTGTGTAACCGACCGATACGAGTAGTCATCGATGGCTACTCATCTGACCACCAAGCCATCGATGCCGGAGTTCCACAGGGGTCCGTCCTGTCTGCAACTCTATTCTTACTGTACATAAACGATCTGCTTATGCCCGGTATCATTGGGTACGCAGATGACAGCACAGTTCCGGACAGATATCTACCGGATGCAAAGGCCAGCAGGGAAACAATCCAGTCTTGTCGAGAGGCTATGTTAGACCGTGTGGACGCGTCCCTTCATGCAGTCTCCTCTTGGGGTGATGCTAATCTGGTGACGTTCAACGCTACCAAGACGCAGGCGTGTCTGTTCTCCACCAAACGGAGCCCATTCGAACTGGCTCCAACTTTCCGGAATGTGCCTGTAAAATTGACTGGCAGCCTTGAGCTTTTTGGTGTTCAGTTGACCGCCAATCTCAACTTCGGTCAATATATCGAGTCCAAAGCAATGACTGCAGCCAAAAAATCCTCGGAATCATCTCCAAGGTTAGGCGGTATTTCACTCCAGGACATCTTCTAATGCTTTACCAAGGACAAGTCCGGTCATGTATGGAGTACTGCTGCCACCTTTGGGACGGATCAGCTAAACACCAACTGGCCACTTTGGACTCGATTGACAAACGAGCTAGGCGGCTTATTGGCGACCCTACTCTGACTGAAACTAAGCTGCAGAGCCTTGAGCATCGACGTAGGGTCGCTCGTCTGTCGGTCTTTCACAGCGAGTGTGTTCCCCGACCATTATAATTTGGGCGTGTTCAAGACAAGAGTGAATAGGCTGTTTCTAGACGGGCATGATACATCCTTGACCGCATCGTCACTTAACAAGAGGTGAGATTGCGGTCAAAATGCCCATCTATATTTTAATAAAAAAAAAGAACAGAGTATTATCAGGAAATTATATATTCTTAAATCATCTATCTAAAATTCCCTATTCGAAAGTGAAACAGCCTAAATAATGTGTACGTGCTTTTTCCAAAAAACAGAGCAGTATTCGTAAGAAAAAAAGAGCGCCCTCATGACAAACCTCACAAAATAGTGATCCGGCTACAATCTCAATAGGTGTACCCTCCTGTTGATTTTTGAATTCGGTTAAAAAATCATTATTGTCTACAATAATCATTATTGATAACACTAAGACATCATTATTGTTAACAAGCGTCATTATAAAAACCATATTTGTTAACAATAATGACGTCGACAATAATGACAATTTGGAAAAACATGTCGAAACTCGCTCATACGAGGGTTGCTACTTATATATCCGGAAACAAAAAAACAAACAAACGTACACGGCTGAAAATAGTTTTATTGTTTTTCAAAGTATTCCCCTTGATGATCTATGCACTTTTGCATTCGCGTGAACCAATTTTTAAAGCACTTCTGCCACTCCGCCTGAGGTACCTCCATAACGTGTTGTTTGAATGCGTCGACAGCATCTTCAGCGGTCGAAAATCGTTGACCGCGTAATTTATTCTTTATATTTGGAAATAAATAAAAATCGTTGGGTGCCAAGTCAGGGCTGTACGGCGGATGACCCGTTAATTCCACATTTTGACCCTCCAAAAATAGAGTTGTTTCGCGTGACGTATGACAGCTGGCATTGTCATGATGAAGAATGATTCTTCGTCGCTGGTTAGTTTTACGAATTTGTTCAAATACTTCCGGTAAGCAAATGGTCGTGTACCACTCTGAATTAACCGTTCTACGGTTTTCTAGTGGCACTGTAGCTACATGGCCATTAATACCGAAGAAGCAGGCCACCATTTGTTTCAATGTACTTTTTGCACGAGTAACTTTCGTAGGGTTCGGCTCATTTTGAAACACCCATACCGTTGATTGTTGCTTCGTTTCGGGATCGTATGCATAGATCCAGGATTCGTCACCTGTATAGATGTTATAAACGGCTTTTGAGTCACCACGGTTATATTTTTTTAACATTTTATTGCACCATTCGACGCGAGCATGTTTTTGCTCATTTGTTAAGTTGTGGGGTATCCAACGCGAACAAATTTTTTTTACAGCCAAATAATTATGTAATATGCTATTAATGCTGGTCATAGAAATACCCAGAGTCGCCTCTATCTCGCGGTACGTAACATGTCGGTCGTCCATTATAAGTTTTCGCACAGCCTCGATATTTTGTTGTACAACGACCGATTTCGGGCGACCTGCCTTAACTTCGTCCGTAAGCATACTACGTCCACGATTGAACTCACTAAACCAGTGATACACAGTAGTTTTAGATGGGGCTTCATCACCAAAAGTTGAAGTTAGTTGATCTATGCACTGTTGTTGCGTTAAACCACGCCGAAAATCATAATAAATCATAGCACGAATATTTTCACGAGTGAGTTCCATTCTTGCTGCGAGATGACATTTAAAACCCGTCAAAAACAAAACACGAGCGTTAATAAGGAAGAAAAAATATACCTTATATACTTAAAAAAGTTCAAATTTTACCATGGCGGTCAAATATGCTATTTAAGAAGATTGTAATCCCGGTTTCCGGATATATAAATAGCAGCCCTCGTATACTTGCCAATTGACACTAACCTTTAATTTAAGTAAATCGTACCAAATCTGTCACAAAATGAAACACATATACAATAATTTTAATACGTATTTACGACATAATGTCGCAAAATATGAATGACGCTATTCGTGACACGATGGAGAGCCTGGACACAGTTGTCTCTTTAATTACGCAGCGCGACATAGCAGCTTGTCGACAGTTCACGGACGAATGAAGAGTGGTGTGCAGGTGGTAGGCAAGGCATCCTTCCCACTCTTACACAGATTTCTTAGACAGGGCATCCGACGTAAGCAACTTGGCGTCATTATTGTAATAATTCGTATCATTTTTTTAACACACAAATTAGAGTTATTTTGTGATTCTAATATTACCATTTTCATTACCCCTTTAAAGGTTACTTATTTAAGTATTATTTAGACCTTACTTTGATTTTTTAATGACCTTGTTTTATTGAATAATTTCATAAATCTAAACATAAGTCGTGTTGGGACGCGAAAAATCATAGCGTTCAGCACAATATAATGCGTTTATTTTTTTATTTTAATAGAAAGGCAATTTTAAGTGACTGCGCCGCTCGCAACAGTTAACAAGAAAGGTAATGGCATGAAATACTCAAGTGATTTCATCTTTACGTAAACATACATGACGCGGGAACCTTTTTTCATACTCTCAAATATTTACCCGCCCCCGGTCGCGTGTTAACATTTCACGATTCGACTAACTACGTCATCTAAAGTTAAGTATTCTTAAGTAACACCTAAGCCCAAAAATATTAACAAATTAATTAAATTATGTAACCGGTGTGAAAAAATTAAAACATGAATTTTGGTTGATTAAGAATACAACGATATGAAAATATTTCTGGCACCTAATAATGTAACATTCTCAGTAGTGACATGTCGTCGTAATGGATCAGCAACAGCACTCCGTGTGGACCCCACACCTACTCCTACGGAGCGCCATGACGCAAGCAGTTGATAGCATCTACAACTAGTTCATTCATACGATATCAAATTATGTCATTTACAAACAAAACATAAAACAAAGCCCTCTATGTTAAAACCATTCAGTATGAGTGTGGCATGTATGCGTCGTTTAGGTATGTATGTACCTACTAACTGGCGGACATAAAGAGTATGGTAATACAAGCACATATCTTGTTTTAGAAATAGTGATGCTTAACCTTTTTTCAATAGGTTATTTTGTATGATACATGTGCTCTAGCTGTGCACAAAACCTTTGCGTGAAATGAGCGATGACGACAGATTACAGCGCCAAACAGGTCACTGCCAAACATTATCCCATACGTATAAAATAATTTCGTGGAGTCCATTCCATCTTGGCCGGTGAAGGAGTCGTTAATTTTACCGTAAATCATGCATCGATTAACTGCACTCTTGGGCAGTTCACGATGAGGAACATGACTACATGGTCATAAAAAAAATATTTTATTAAAGCTGTACTTAGCCGATACATAGTACATTACATCATATTTTTAAATTAAATATTAGCATCTGAATGCTTTGAGTTAAACAGTAACTATGCACTTACAGAAGAAACTGTAGCGAGCGTCACAAAGTAACCAAAATGAGATAGCGAGACATCCTGATGTACCCCTTTTCATAGATCATAGATAGATTTCACAGTTTAAAAATGACCATTAAATCTAGATTAAGAGGGCAACAAGATGGAACCGACGCACGATAGACATAATGAAGGATCGAATGCGACGTGCACATAGCGAGCGTCAAATGACCACCTCGTCCGCTTGTGATGTTTGTGTCCGCGCGCATAGCTTAAGGGCAGCGTGAAGAAGCCGCCCGGCGCGTTCAGGCTCTCGCTCGAGGAACTGAGCGCCGCGCCCCCGAGCCAAGTCTCCGCTTCAGTGCTACTGGACAGAGGATTATGTTGCGCCGCTATCATCCGCCAAACGCCAGTGCGGCTCACACTCTCTATTATTGCCTCCCACACTGAATCTATTTTTATAAGTACAACATTGACACATGTTATGCATTGTAGATAGAAGTTTGGTGTGTCAGTTGTAATCTAAGCTACCACAACTGCTAAATTAACCCAAGGTACAAAATATCGCAATAATATTGTAAACACATAGAAAAACGCAAGCGACGATAAAACTTGCACTTTATACTTCTCATAAGAAATTACGAGGAAAATATACAAATAACATTTTTTATGGCGTCGCCAATTAAGACAATTGAATCGATTATTTGGAAAGTATGCAAGTCTACTTATAAGATTTTACATGGTTCTAGTTATTATCTAAGGCGTTACTGAGGAATGACAGTATATATTGATAGTACTTTAGTCAGCGTGAAATTTTTATTGTCGCCGGCGTAATAAAAATAGAAAGGAGACGTAAGTAAATGTCTTAAATAGTTATTACTGGAACTTAACTCCTCGCTCAGCATGACTAGTACAATACAATGCATGCGCTTCATACACAGATTAGGAGGCAGATTCTGATAATTGCTTGCTATCTTTGCGTTGGTACAATATACAGACCCTAAACAGAACACTCCGATTAAAACTAAAAATATGCAAAATAATGTTTAAATATATTAATAACAATACATCATAAAATCTAATCACTAACTTTAACGTTCTCGTAGAACATAAGATATACTTAATCCAAATAAAATATTAAACTCCAAGCATATATGCCGTAAAAAAATATAATAAATGGTATATTTTGTTAAGTGTTTCCAAAATAATAACATTAATTAAACAACCGAGCAGTGTCATTGATGTGTAGACGATATAATTCTAATCTACGTTATATGCGAGCACAAATGAAATTAGAGGTTGTTCAAAACATTAAATAAATGGCGGCCCGTTATTCGAATGTTTATGAGTAATATTCAATGGGTTGGTGCGGTACCTGAGGCTGAGGTCCGGGCTGGCGCAGCGCACGACGGGATTGGGCACCGCCGGCACCACCAGATACGCCATCGTCATGTAATACTTCCAAACCTGGCAACAAGGCAAAACTCGACATTTATATCCCATCAAAAACGTAACATGTAAAAAAATTACCAAGTCTCGCAACCTATTCTACCACAAAAAGTTATGAGATATAATAACCAAGTCGGTTAATTCATTCAGTACTACCTATCCAGGGAAGGATCTACCCCACACCTTTGTCATTCATAAATGTTCACCGAACTAACAACATGTTATTGTCACGGTTAATTTATTCAGTAGTACCTATCCATGTGAGCATCTATCCAACACCTTTGTCATTCATAAATGTTCAACGAATTAGTTAACCAGGGACATGTTATTGTGACCGTTATAGTGACCGCATAAATATTACACAGAGAGTAGAATAGGTTGCGAGACTTGGTATTTTTTTTAGATGTTATGTTTTTGATGGGATCTCATCGCTTTTTGTAGGCAGTCCTTCTTTTTTTCTTTTCGGGTACTACTTGTACGTCATATACCAGTTTTTTCAAAGCCCACACCCTGTCTTTGTGGGCTTTTCTCCGAGGCTTTGATGTGACAATTCCACTTCCCCATTCTTCCACCTCCCCATTTCCTCCTCCTTTCCCTATCCTTTTTTTCGCTTTTAAGTAACGAAATATTGTATTGTTTATCTAAGCTGCAAATGTAACTTTGTAATCGCATACATTTCTATAGAATTACAAATTTATTTATACGCCTGTTATATCTGGAATACTAGACTGAAATTGCAAAATGTTTAAGTTTTCTGGGGCTTTACAAACTAAACACTAATAGGGTTCAAATTTGAACCTTGTAAATCTGCTGGAAGTAACTTAGAATTTCTATGATCAGTGAGTGAGTGAGTGACAAAATTAAGGAACTTTGACTTGCAATAAATCTTTAACCATAAGTTATAATTGACTATAATTTGGAATATTTCTAAGGTGTATTATGCCATCTTGGTCACTGGAAATTCAGGCTTCTAACTTCACCAGCAAATAAATTACAGGGGGTCGAAAATGTCGTGAATGGCTTCGAGAAATGGATAGTACGGTGTGCCTTTGTTTTGCTCGACTCAGCGGGGGCACTGCCGTGTCCCCAGATCACTGCGTATCAAAATAAAACTGACAAAGATCTAATGGGATCTTGATACACATTGTGAAATATAATTAACTTAATGAACTTCAGCATGCTTGCAAGAAACTTCAAGCATAAGCAATATTATTGTGACTAGGGTAGTAGGCTAAATGCTTACCTGCATATATCCATCCCTTTCCTTTTCAGGTTTTCTCGGTAACGCGGGGCTTCGTGACAAAAGCGACGCACGGTTATCATTCACAGGCCTGCATTAACATAAAAAAATTATAGAATCAAATTATAAAGCAACCATTACTTTCATATTAAACACTCAACATTTCGTGACATGTTGCCTGGTCCTCGCTGGTGCAACGAAATGCAGATCGCATTGATAGTAATTTAGATTAAAAACTACCTGGATTTCATGAGTTTGCAATGAAATGGATTGCTTCGGATCGTAATATCTAACTCTTGTTGCGTAAAATGATTTATAAAAACTTATGAAATGTCTAAGGGACACTTAAGTACTGTTTGCCCTTGAAGTATTAGTAAAACTGTTGCCTTAAAAGAAAATAATAGGTAATTCAAATTCTACCGTCACAGATCAGCCGCCTACCTGTGTACGTTGTAATAATAAGTAATCGTCTATAATGCTCCGTATTCATGTTTCTCCTTTATCAATATACATTTTCACATGAGCTCTCATTCACAAGTCGCATAGCATGCTATCTTGTACAACCGACCCGCTGCAGCCAGCGCGTTGGCTCTACGGAAAACCAGCGGCAACGGCATTGCTGAGTGGAGATCATTTTAGGTGCACATCTCACGTTTACATTGTATTGTCTGTTTTGGCATGTTGAATTTGTTTGCATGTTATCCTACATAAAGCTTTATTCTGTATGAGGAAAAACTTACGCGGGTTCTATGATTGTGTATAACGCCTGTATCCGAGCGTGAAGTATAGGCCACGCCTGCAGCACTGTGGCGGGGCATCGTGCAGGGACGCGGCTGCGCTCCAAGAGGCCGAACAAGACCACCTAGAGAAATAGTAATAATGTACTCTCGCACTGGCCTGTCAAAATCAAACTAAAACAACTTAAAAATGTTAAATGTAACTTAATTAAAACCCGCAGCTTCGTTCGCGGGGGAGGAAAAATCATAACCCTCTTTTTCACCTCAGCCTAATCGGATAAAAAGTATCCTTGAACCATATGTGAATGCCCAGCTACCCGTGTGGCAAAAATAGTTGAAATCCGTTTAGCCGTTTTGGCGTGATGAAGCAACAATGACATACAAACGTACAAAAAATAATAATTCAGTCCAAATATCCGTATCATTTATTTTTTCGAAAATATCTTCACAATGTAGAAATTTCATTGCTACAACTTTATAATAGTATAGATATCTTCACCTCCCAAGGATCCGCTCCGTTTGATGCACTGCCGCTCCAACTGTTTTTGGTTGATGTATCATCGTGTTGAATACCTGTGTATTAAAAATAAAAGTTTGAGGAGGTCATTATTAGCATGAAGCTTGGAGTACTTAGTAAATGGAGTCGCCTTCATGTCATTTCCCCTCTGCCAAAGACGTTGGTGCAATGTTCCAACCGTTTTATAAAAACTACTTCATTCATCGATTATTGGCAGTCTTGTAATCGTTATTTACGCGTGACAAGCTCCTTCAAAATGCCTGCATATGCTGTATTGTGGGTGCAAAAAACGTTCAAATACATCAAACATAAAAGGAAGGAATATCATTTCACATTTTTGCTTTCATTACATCATATTACAACATATTAATACATAAAACGTTTTCAAGAAAATCAGGCATCTTGGAATCGATTACAAAATCAGGGTGAAAAATATCGCAAACAATTCGTATATCATTTTGACAGATTCGAGCAAGTTTGACGTAATATAACAACCCGTATTTAAGGTCTACTAGCCTTTAAATTTTGTATGAAACTATAAGCAAATATCAGTTTTAGCGAATTAAGTATGGGAGAAGGATCTACCTTTGTCTAATAATTAATCTAATTACTTATTAATAATTTATTAAGGTTGAATATTTATTGCCCCTGTTTACATGCTGCAGTGTGCGCTAAACTAAACTAGTGATGTGAATGTTATTCTCTACGATACAATATCGATGTGAAATGAAGTATTATTTGAGATATTTATTCCTATATAATTAATTTTATATCCTTAATTGTTTTATTTTATGAGTGTGAACTTTCGCGATAACCGAAGACAATATTACATGTACCTACATGTGAATAGGTAAAATCTTTTGTCTCCTCTTTTCCAGGAACCATCCTAATAAAAAGTTAGTTAGAGATATTCTATGTAAAATGCTCTCTATATACTCGTAGTAGCAGTAACGTTATTTATAGTTTAATAATTTACTTAAATTTGTAATCCAGTAGGATATTTGATATATTTGTGAAAGTATTCCACGAGTACCAAGTTGCGCTATCTATGACGTCTAGAAAAATATATCGATACGATATTCTCCAGACACTTGAAAGCCCAATTAATCGGTTCGATTACGCCTACACCGATAGTTTGAAATTGTGTCCGCATGTAGTTTTTACTGCATTAGTGTGATAATTTAAGTTAGTGTTGTGGTATTGTTGGAGTGTGGGTGCGTAGTAACGAGAGGAAAAAATGCATTTGTAGTTAGATTGTTTATATGTGCGCTACCTCGCCTCCTTCGAAAAACGGCAGAATTTTTGGTTAGGAAATTTGTAGCGATGCATACTCAAGTACTAAATACTCCAAAGCATGAAGCTAATATCTCAAAGCAATAGAGATTTATGTCATATACTATGAAAAAAAAAATTTAAAACATATTTTTTCACTATGAAAAAAAAATTTTAAAACATATTTTTTAAAAGGTCTTCGAATTACATATTTTATTTTTATTTAAGAAGCTTTGACCTTTGCTCGTATTTCCAAAACTGTAGAAACTGTTTATCGCGGTAAACAACGTAGGTTTCCGGAATGTCTCTGTGCTCCCCGCTGGAGGCGGAGACCACGCGAAGAAAGAAGCTGACCTCAGAGGGGCTACTCCGAAACCCGAAAAACGAAGTTCGTAACGTGCTGTCCCTTTCGCTCTTATATATTATTCTCGCTCTTATTATTATATATATGTTATACTGTATTTGACTGAGCGGGATGGCGCCATACGAAATTCATTTTCGTATTTCGGAGTAGCCCCTCTGTTTAGTAAACGATGTAAACGTGTTTTACAGACCGTCCATATCCGTCCATGCTCAGTAACTAAGTATTGTTTCTAAGTGAATTCGTGGATTTGAGTACTGATAAAAGGATGATGACGCATGCGAAATTTTCAAGCCTACTAGTTAGACGATTAAAGAATTGCCATATGCATCATGAAAGAGAGAAAAGAAACTGGAAAATATCTAAATAAGCTTTGAAACTGAGTTACGCAAACGTTGTTTAAGTTTATTTTGTAAGTCCTTATAGTTTAAAACAAAAATTAAATTAATGATGTAGGGCAACTATGGAGTTTTTCACGATACCAATATGCCAAAATACTTATTTTTTACATAAATTTGGTACGCCAACTCAAGAATGACGTCATACTTAAGTAGCAATTAGTATGGAGAGTTTTCAGCGCTCAGTAGGAATGCCCTAAAAAATGATTTCTGACTTTTAGAGTACTCTATTTGTATTTAGTCCTTACATAAAAATACTATTGTCAATTGGAAAACAAGAACCGTCATCATCTCAATAGTGTTTTCGGAACGTATCACCGGACGTGCACGTACCCGCGGTCCAGACGGCGTGGCTGCGCTCAGCGACGCACACGAGGTCGGGCTGGCCGGCGGCCAGCAGCGCCTGCTTCTCCGCGGGCGGCAGCAGCGGCAGGCAGCGCTCGGCCAGCGCCGGCACGTGCCCATCCGCAGCGTCGATCAGCGCAGGTTCCTCGTGTGTCAGCTGTAGCTTCTCCAGGAGGCACTTCGTCTCTCTACAAATATAACACGGACGATTATTATAACTAAAACGTTTCTGGGCCAGCCGCGGATCCAGGATTTGGTTTACGGATAGGCAATTCTTCGTAAACAGGTGTCGCTATGAGATTTCAATCATTTGAAGAATTGGTCGCAAGTCAGTAGGGAGCAATGAACAACATTTAATTTTTTTACCCCCTAATTTTATCGAAATATCTAATCATATTTGCAAAAACTAGTAAAGCGAGGGACGTATTTTGTATTTTTTAAATATTTTGAATATTTAGCCACTGATTTTAATAAAACAAAACTACTGCATTCTATAAGAGCCTAAGCGCAATTTGAGGTAGAATAATTTTAAAGAGTAAAAACTATTCTGCATCTGTGGAATCATTGCGACAAGTGTCATAACTAGAGATGATGAAAAGCATTACAATTAAATCAAAATCACCATTTTACCGTGACTCTATTACACTTGTTGCTCACATAACCTAGGAAATTTTGTAACGTGTTGTCGTGACCAGTCACAGTTATGCTTTTTAGTCACAGTGATTTTTTTATCGGATCGTTACTATTACCCGCCACTAGTTACGACACAAATGTAAACTGCCAATATGGCACGTTAACACTTTTTTATAATTGTCATAAAAAAATAAAGCAAAGGAATTACCTTTGTCCCTCCTAACAGTTCACCATATGCTAATAATATCCATTTTTCAATAATTAGTGATCCGAAAATTCCAAAAATAACGTTAATGTGTTCAGAGAGCCCAAATCTATCTTTGAGTCATGTAGATCGAGCCGGAAAACTGCTGCGGGAACTCGCTGATGGAAATTGCTAGGATTGTCGAGTTTGGTCTCGTTTATTTTGTTGTAATGAGTCCTTTTCATTACACACGATGGTGAGGGTCTGTGGGTTGAGCCGGAAAACTGCTGCGGGAACTCGCTGATGGAAATTGCTAGGATTGTCGAGTTTGGTCTCGTTTATTTTGTTGTAATGAGTCCTTTTCATTACACACGATGGTGAGGGTCTGTGGGTTGAGCCGGAAAACTGCTGCGGGAACTCGCTGATGGAAATTGCTAGGATTGTCGAGTTTGGTCTCGTTTATTTTGTTGTAATGAGTCCGTGTAATGATACACACGATGGTGAGGGTCTGTGGGTTGAGCCGGAAAACTGCTGCGGGAACTCGCTGATGGAAATTGCTAGGATTGTCGAGTTTGGTCTCGTTTATTTTGTTGTAATGAGTACTTTCCATTACACATTATGGCGAGGGACTGCGGGTGGAGCCGGAAAGCTCCCGCGGGAAATCGCTAGTGAAAATTACTAAGATAGTCAAGTTTGGTCACGTTTGTAATTTTAATTAAAACGTACCTAATGTTATAACACACTATAAAAAAAAAGACAAATAGCCTATTGAAGATATTTTCATAAAAATATTGTAACGGAGTATTTGGAGGTAACTCCATATACATAGGTATAACATCTCCAAATATCGATAACTTTTTTTGGTTTAGTTGTATGTTTGCCTGTGTTGTTGTGGCTTTATCACGCTAAACCGGCTAAACGGATTTCAATTATTTATGGTACACGAGTAGCTGGGTATCCACAGAAGGTTATAGTATTTAGCTTTGGGCTTTGTGTGTAATTAAATAACAAAACTGGCCAAGGGCCAGTCTGACTCACGCACCGAGGGTTTCATACAGATTTTCACATTATCCCAATCTAACTAGAGCCGGTTAGGTTAAGATTGCTCCTGGTATCTGTCCCATCGCATCACCCTGAAGTTCAAATCTAACGTAACCGGGTTATTGAAATAGGATCACTAAGATGATACAACAAATCAACTAACTATACATCAATTGTTCGTTTAAAGTTAGGAAACATCATGTTACGATACCATCCACTAAAAAATAGTCGGCATAAAATGGACACATTAATTTTGTTTTTTCAATAAACCAAAAGCAGTGGTGAATCAATATTTATTTTGGGCAGAATGATGTAGAAAGAGTTTAGTAAAATTCCTACAAATTTTCGCCAGGGTTTCTGTTTGGTAGGGAAGCTGCCTAAGTACTCAGTCTTCTTCTGTTCATCATTTTATAAAGAGCCCATCGTTGGCAATAACCGAACCCGAATGATTAGGTGATGATGAACTTGGCATTGTTCTCCAACAGACGTTGTCGCTTTAAACTCGATTGAGCTTCGGTTTCCAGTCACAATATTTTAAATGTTCTATTGAATTTCAATAATAACACCAGACCACCTTCATCATGCTTTACCTACTTTAAAGTCTTTTTCATCTAAGAAGAGAGTAGAAATTTTATAAATAATTATGTAAGTTACGTGGAAAACATCAGTAATCTCAGCAATACAATAATTGTTTTGACGCTTGACTTGACGTCAAGTTTACGAATAATGTAGCAAGGAGTACCTATTCGATCTTTATCTTCAGCATGTATAGTTGAATTATCGAGAAGATGAAATTGCATTTGTAGTGGTTGTACCGTTTGCAACAAAAGGAGAATAATTTTCTCTTAACTTAATAAAATGACATACCCAAGAAGTGGAATAAGTAGCAGTCCTCTGTTTTTTTCTTTTATTCGCTATCATGTTCTTCATCTGAGCTGTCACAAGTATTGATAATAAAATTGTCTGTTATTTGATCCATTTCTCCTTCCTGACATCGATATTTATTTTCTTCACTTTCGACGTGGTGACAAATATTTTCCCAGTCCTCAGCAGTGATGGTATTCATTCGTTCAGTTGCTAAACTCATAATGCCTTGCATGTTTAATGAAACGTTTCTTTTTGCTACATATCCTTTTACCATGGACCAAATATTTTCGATCGGATTGAATGTCGGGTGATACGGTGGCAATCGTAATACGGAGTGGCCATGTTGTTTTAAAATTGCATCTATGTGGTACTCGCGAAACGGCTCTTTATTTTGTTTAATTAATTCATACAAACTGGTTTTGTACATCAACCGGTTATACGAAATGTTGTGTTCTGTCAACCAATCCATCATTTCTTGTTTATTAGAATTTGACGTTGGAGCACGATTCAAAAGTTTGTTGTGATAGGACGCATTATCCACGATAAGTACGCTATTCGGTTTGAGGTTCGGTATTAATTTTTCTTTTAACCATTTTTCGTAGTTGACAAAGTTCATCTGGTCATGGTAATCTCCCATTTTTTGGTTTGCCTTAAACATTAACAAAGCGTTGGGAATAAAACCATCTTTTCCTCCTGCGTGCACTATTATTAACCGCTGGCCTGTACTGATTTGTTTTTTTACACCAAATTCTGTTCCATCGGTCCAAGCTTCTCCGGACACATGTGAAGTGTGGATGTAGGTTTCATCAGTATAAACTAGTGGTCTATCTTGAGATCGATATTCCGCAATTTTGATAAGGTAATTTATTCTTAGCAGTCGTATGTTGTGTTTTTCCATTAATATTTTTCGGTTGTCCTCGGTCTTTTTCCATTTAAATCCTAATTTTTGTATTTGTTTTCGTAAGGTGGAAATGCCAAATTTGTAATCTATATCGGATTTTAACACAGAGTGGAGTCCCTTTAAGGTTGGAAATTGCTTATGGGACAGATGAAAATTGTATATAGTTCTCCGGATGACTTCCTGATCAAAATCGTCTACTGCTGATGACGGACAAAGACGCAACTTTTTATTCTTCGGGGAGGTGAATTTCTTTGTTGTTGCGAATTTCTCGCTGTTGCTCTCAGTCACAATCGGTGCAGCGGTGTAAGGCAAGTTTAAATTTTTCGTCAGTTCATTTTCAAAATATTTATAACAGTTGAAAATTATTTGCTTACTTTGACTCTCAATAGGACCAAAATTACTTACAGCCATATTTTTTTAAAATATAGAAATTATTCGTAGTCGTACGGGCGGACACAATAATTAATTGAGAATACAATCAAATCAGATGTAAAAATATACGCACAACGTAAATAATATTGACAATTTCACACTGACATTATTTTTGTTTTTAGTTCTTCGAAAACCAAAAAAAATATAACAACCTCTTTGTATGCTGATAGTACAAGAAAATAGAAAATTCAAATATAGAATGCCTGTAAACAAACAATACTACTACATATGCAATTCCACGCTCTCGATGATTCAACTATAAATTCGGATCTCTTTGGTAAACACAACTATGAAATCGATAGCCTCGTTATGTTTCAATTTCTTACAATAAATAAATGTGTGAAAAGAAACGTGAGTCAGACATATACAATGGCAAGTCTACACTGTTTTCATGAAGAATTGTTTGAAGTATTCAAATGTGGACCGTATGCCGATAAAGGTAATCTTCAGTTGAGTTACAGGTATACAACCGGTTGTCTTATTGTACCGATATAGGGTCTTTTTTTCCATTAATGCTCCGATCTTTATGATCGCCCCGACTGCGTAGAGACTTTTGGCGTTATGTGCAGTCAGATATTTTTAGCTCGTTGTGTGCTCAGAATTTATTGGAAATCAGCTGTTCATGTATATCCGATAAGCTGGGGTGTTCAGATGTTATCGGTTACATCTAGAGCTAAGAATTTATTGACATTTAAGACTGCTCAGAAATATTTGAGCAACGCGACCACTACGATATATCTGATGCTGGCTGTACTCCAACAAATAAACCAATAAATACTCTAAAGGTAAATTTAAATTAAAAAAAAACGACCAAGAGCATGTTGGACCATGCTCAATGTAGGGTTCCGCAGCTATTTATACAAAAAAGTGCACTACAGATGAAAAAAAAAAACACTAACAAAAGAGCGTATCGCCCCGGCACTTACGTCCTTAAGCGCAGTTTTTTGGCAATAACTTAAAATCGGTATGTCCGATCATGTTGAAAACAATTTTCGTTGGAAGTATTTATTAAGCTTTATGTTTGTAGATTTTTTCATATTTTTTGAACATACCGTTTAGAAAATAGGGGCGGGGGGGGCACAATTTTTGCTACTTTCGGAGCGACTAGTTCCGAAAATATTCACTAAATCGTTTTTTTTTTCTAGAAACCTCAAAGAGAAAAGATCTGTCGAATGATGCGCCACACATTGATATTTGCTGTAAAAAAAAAAACAGTTTCAGTTACATGTATGAGGTGTGCCCCCTAGTAATCTATACTAATATTATAAATGCGAAAGTGTGTCTGTTTGTCTGTCTGTCCGTCTGTCCGTCTGTCTGTCTGTCCGTCTGTCCGTCTGTCCGTCTGTCCGTCAGTCCGTCCGTCCGTCCGTCCGTCAGTCCGTCCGTCCGTCCGTCCGTCCGTCCGTCCGTCCGTCCGTCCGTCCGTCCGTCCGTTGGATGAAATTTGGTATGGAGATAGTTTGAGTCCCGGGGAAGGACATAGGCTACTTTTTATCCCGGAAAAATATCCTTATCCGCGATAAACGAATTTAAGGCGGACGAAGTCGCGGGCAGAAGCTAGTATATTATATAATTTTTATTTAACTATCAAATTAAGTAGCGGCTTACACAATACAACTATGTTCCAAATTTCATCAATATATATTTTATAGATTTTGAGTAAAATGCCTGTGACATACGGACGGACGGACATGACGGAACTATAAGGGTTCCGTTTTTGCCATTTTGGCTACGGAACCCTGAAAATGGGACAAAAATAAACTGATGTATTAAGATTGTTATATTTTGCACATTATAAGTTAACAATATAAACAACACGCTCTTGTTATACCACACCCACTCGACCGTACGTACAGCCGTCTAGCCGTCGATGGAAAACGTAACAATGGTTTTTGGCCCGCCATGGTCTTGCATTGAAAATACGAGCACGTAGGGGCCATATTTGATTATCAGTTCGTTTTCGAAAGCCAAGTCGTCATACGTGAACGCAACTGCCAGATTTGAAGCCGAATTTGTCGTGAGTGCAATTTTCGCCAAGAGTCCAAAATAAAAGCTAAGTCGTCGCTGTAGATGTAGTAAGTACCAATTGACAACATTTCATTTTTTTGAATTTCCCTAAATCGAAAACAATTTGGAGAAAAACACCTCTAGAACACAAAAAACATTTTTGTAGTTTTTTTTACAATACTTTTGCCAAAAACTACCAAAATAGCTAAAACGGAAAATGACGTCACACAGCTCATCCAATATTGCCACTACAAAAACAGTCTTCTTCCGGTTATCCGTTTGACATCTTTCGACGCATGACACTAATGACAGTTAATTTCACTCGAATATCGTTTTGTACTTTTCGTATGTTTCCTGCCTTTGATTTCGAGCTTTTCAACGACTCTGCATTGCCACGGGACCGACGGACACTTCTCTCTTTCTAATGACGACTCGCAAGCCGTTGGGCAATTTCTTTAACAACGACTCCACATCTCAACTTTGATTTGACTCATACACTGCTCGTTTCCGTTAATTTTCTACGACTCGGCTATTAAGACATGCGAAACGCGGAGGGATTTGTGCGAGCTGATAACACTAATACTCGTAATTTTCCTCGAAAGGAGACTGTGTATATTGATGATGGAGTTTATGCAAAGCTCGGATAAGTATAATTTCTTTTCTCATCAGAGGTACCAGAACTTCACAGTCTTCGCGGACGTCTTATGTTGCAAATGCTATGGGCTATGTAGAAACAAAGCGTCCTCATGATATATTTTTTGTTAAATGCCGCATAACGCCGGAGCACAGGGTGCCCATCAAAATGTACCAAGAACCTATCTGTACAAATAGATATAAGAGAATAGGCGATATACGAGTGTTGTACATACAAGTTTTCTGAAAACAATATCTTATGCGTGGCATTTTCTACATAATTATTGAATTAATCACACCACTGCATATCGTTTTCAAGTTTTGACGTTTTTATCTTGACGCCGTGAGAACTGCCGTCATTGTAAAACTGTTTGAGTGCACTAAAATGACAAAGACAAAAAAATTTTAAGTGTGTGAAACAGAGCTGTGACGTCATTTTGCTGATAGTTAGACGTTTGTTACATACGCCCTTTTTCATCAAACTAATAATATTCATGGATTTTTGCATTAAAAAATAACATTTCCGCAAATATACAAAAATACGTGCATCTTAAAATTTTGCCTTCTTTCGAGTTCGACAATAAAAAGTATCATTCAATAATATGAAATATTGTCAACTGTCGTAGTCCGAATCCGAAACTTGTTGTTTGTTAGAGGAATATTCGAGATAACAGTCTGACTTCTGCGTGTTATTGTTTTGACAGTCTCAATGAAATCAAAACGTTTTGCGTTTTGGTAATGCTTGCATGGCATTATTTAAAAAAAGTAGTTTATATATTTGTATCCTTTTTTAAATTGCTTATTTATTTAACTTTTTTATTATTGAAAATTGTGCAATGATATAAAATTTCACGCCGTGTCTATAAGTTAAGAAACCAAATGCCGTTTCAGATGTTGCTTACAGCGCCATCTACCGACATTTTTAATATTACGCAGAAACGTACGATAGCTAATTCTCATGTCCAGCTCATAGGTTTAAAATAAAAGTCTAAGATTCTAAAATAAAGCGTTTAATTTGTGTTCATGATGATAATTGCATTTTAATTAACATATATCTGATTAATTAGTGTACAACTATGGCCCGATTTGAAAGATAATTTGCGTCTTGAGACCTATACTGCCATGTGTTTTTTGTTACTATTTATATTTACTTCGTGGTGGGAGGGCATGATGCATGTATCCACGAGTCATGCCGATCATGATCACCCGGCTTCTGTATTCATTTACAGCGTTATATAATTAAGCATCACTTTTATTATTATATTATTCATATAAACATCAAACATATCTTTAGAAAATACGGACAATCGTTTCAAAAATATGGTTATATGCAGTGGCGTGCGGTCCATATAGGCACAAAGGCAATGCCTACCCTGAACGACCATTGCTCTATATAGACACAGAGAAACTGCCTACCCTGAAGCCCTGAACGGCCATGGGTGCCAATAGGCACAGAAGAATTGCCTACATCAGGCAAAAACCCTGTGCACGCCACTAGTTATATGAAACGTTTCAATACATCTGTTTCATGTTTACGACCTATACCAAGATATTATAAACATAACGTTAATAGTTGGAAAAACGGGATTAGTGCGGTTCGAAACACATGAAGTATGGGCTTCCGTATCCACTACAAAGGATCGACTTTCATTCAGAAAAGTTTTGGCAGTTACGACCATTTATTTTACCATGGATCACCATGAAGGACCATTTTTTTATTTACATGCACAAATTCTGTGTAGTACGTTCCGGAAGCATGTAGCGGAACATAAAATACTTCTAGCTTGACACATGGAATTCAGAAGGACAAACATACGTACTACGATTTATGAACGTGTTTTTCCGGGCGTTTCCATACGTCTTGGACGTAAAACAAGTACATATAATAAATAAAAACGACTTCGATAAATCTGCCATTATGCTGAACAAAAGTAAGGACCAAAACGAGTCTAAAACCCTGCTTACCGTGTTGCAAAAATACATTGGTTTTTCAAATATTAACACGACACCAATTCACACTGTCCTGACTATACATGACATAAGTACATTATTGCCATTTGTAAACTAAACTGTTGGTAGCGACACTATCCCAGAGTACCGTACCGTAATTTGTCAGGCTATAATGTAATGACCGATTTCCTATGGAAAGGCGACTATAGCCTTTTGACTAACATTACCTTAACGTGGTGTAGTTTTCTAGAAAAAGTAGAACAATTACTGTTAATTGATACAGCTTAATTGATTTTTAAAGTTTCTCGAGCAGCAATGTACCGCAAACAATAACAAATGTTAACGAAGTGACGCCTGTGACGTCACATTAGATAAGAGCTAGAGTGGAATTCAATTAATTATTAGCAACTAGAAGCTGCCCGCCACATCGTTCGCGGAGGATAAAAAGTCATAACCCGTCGTTTTTTCTTCAGCATAGTCGGGTAAAAAGTATCCTATAACCATCTGGAGATACCCAGCTACCCGTGTACCAAAAATTATGGAAATCTGTTTAGCCGATTTTGCGTGATGAAGCCACAACGACACATACAAACATACATAAAATCCAAAAAAAAATGTTTCGTTAGTGACCTCCAAATAGTCCGTAACAATCAATTTTTTGAAAATATGTTCAATGTACAGACATTTCATTTTTACAACTTTATTTTAGTATAGATGTTTTATATCGCGTGCCAATAGATACTAGTTGTTTTATATCGCGTGCCAATTTAATTTGTAAGGAAGAAAAAGGTTCTAATTTTTTAACAAAAGATTTGAACGTATGTTCTTTAGCGCTTATAATTTCTGACCTTAAAATAAATAAATCAGATGAGTACAGCCTATTACCTCATCCATGAGAAGAGGCCTGTGCCCACCAGTGGGACTTATATATAGGCTGATGATTAGTGTCTAATACACGCGTTATATTCTTGATAGATCTACTGTCGCAGTTGAAGGTCTCACCTCAGTATGTGCACCGCGAGCCGGCGAGGGTAGGCCTTGCACTGGCACAGCATGACCAGGCCGAGCGCCTCCGCGCCGCGCACGACGGCCGCGAGTGGCTCCAGCTTGGGCGGCGCCGCGGTCGCCGGCTCGCCGTTCTTCCAGCTCGTGATCAGCTGTAGCAGCATGCGCAGACCGTTCTCCACCAGTTGGGGCGACGTGTCCTGCGAAATATCACAACTCCCAGTCAAATGCGGTATGTGAAGGGCACATAACGTCAAAAATGAGGTAGACACAAACGAAGCGTTCCGTCACTTAGCGGCTGGTCGCAACAATGCCCCCCATGAGAGCTAGTAAGTATAATTTATTCAAATTGACCAGTCATTTTATACCATAAGAAAATGGTATGGCTAATGGCACTATTGACTTCTACCTTCAAAACAAGTAACTGAAAGAGGTATCAGGGAAGTCAGTCGCGAAGTTAAACCGTTAAAAATATAAGAGAAAGTGTCGTTTAACACTAATATGCTCGATATTATGAGTACACCCCGTTATCTAACGCTCTGTTTGGGGGCAAATAGTGATGTTGATTTGCCTGTAACTGGAAAGACCATGTTGCTGTACTGTGCAATAAAATTAACAAATTATGTTACGTGTTGTGGCGGCTTAAGCAAACGGTTTCTATGAAAACATCACTAATGGCCTACCATGGACATATTGAATCTGCCCTAAGATACGGAATCCTAATGTGGGGTAACTCTGTACATGCGGAACAAGCTTTTCTAGCTCAAAAAAAAAGTGTAAGGGCAATATGCGGAGTTCGTTATAGGGAATCCTGCCAACCCTTATTCCCTAAGCTAAACATACTGACAGTACCCTGCCTTTACATATATGAGGCTTCAATATTTGTCAAACAAAATCCGGAACTTTGTCCTATCGCGGGCAATGTTTCAAATAGGTCCTTAAGACGATTCCAAATGCCAATACCACCACACAAACTAGTAATCAGGAAAAAGAGTGCTTACATTATGTGCATAAGAATATATAATAAAATTCCTGTGACATTAAAAACTTTGCCAATTCCTGAATTCAAATGTAAGCTCCGCGAACTGCTATGCAAGTGCTGTTTCTATACTATTAATGACCTCCTGTGTTATACGTTTTAATCTCTATTAGACATAAGAAGTATAATTCAACAAACGTAATCAATCATAATTAAAAGGCCGAGCCGATATCTGGCATTTAATTGTTGATCCTGCTTTCATTGATTTCCTTGAGCATCATCTCGCTTTTTATCATTATACCATCAATCTTATCTGCTATGCAGCCTGACATAACAATTTACCAAATATTCTTGTAAATAGTTTTAATTTTGACAAGCAACCTAGACACTGCTTTCATTTGTATTTCGTAAACACCATGTGACATACTTCTTTATTCTCTTATTATTGTATACACTGCAATTAATTTCGGAATAATGACTTTTACTATTATTCTGTAATATACCTTAATGCATGTACACCTGAAAAGGTAGAATTTTGGTGAAACCCAGTGAAACTATGTACCTAACACCTACAATTGTAACCCAATTTTCATATGCAAATAAATCATTCATTCATTCATTCATTCACATAAATAGTCGATTGATATTTACTGATAAATAGTTATGTATATGTCAAAATAAAATTCTTCTTTTGTGAATGCTTTTGAGATAACTCATTCATTGCATATATTTGATCAGATAGGAGGGCGCAAATTATTGAATAGTACAGAGACGACTTACTAGGTAGTAGTAGGTAGGTGCCTAATCTAGCATGAGCAGTTCAACGTCGGGATCGGAGTCATTAATTGTTTAGTACACTATTAAGTCCCGTTTTGTTAATAATAACGAGAAGTTTTAGTTTTTATAATTTTGTGAAGAAAAAGTAGTATTTCTTCTTTAAAATTATAAAACCTTGTTCATGTCTTCTTAATATTTTTTTAATTCATCGGTTTCTTTGACATAAGCTATTTCTTTTTTCAATTATTCGTAGTGCCTATATAGTATGTACAGTGAGAAATCATGGCCAATATTTTACTTGATATTGATGAATATCATCAATTTTGCAGGGAGATGAATGCAAATATTGAACTTATCAATATTTGCATTCATCTCCATCTTGAGAATCGCATTGCTCGGGCTATATTTTATGTTATTTATTTCATCTCTTTCAGCTGAAGCACAGCGACTGCTCTCGACGGGCAATGATTTAACAAACGATATCAATTTTATACACACCCACTTCACAATTTTACCCACAGGCATTACAAAATTAAAATATCCCAAGTAGTCATTGAAACAGTGATTGAATATTGTACATGATATTCCAAATAAAATTTCATTAGTAAGGCTGCACCATAAAGGGAAACTGATTCATGTAAAATTAACAAACACATTAAATGAAAATCCAGGCTTTAAATCTGTAAAAATATTAATCAGTTGTTAGAAAATAAAGAAGTCCAAATTGATAACAACAGTACTGTATCAAAAGCTGCATATACCATTACAAAAAACTACACTTTTTGCCAGTTACATCCGTGGAGGTCGAAAAATCATTTTCATTTATAAAATGGATTTTTACAAGCAGGTGACGAAGTTGGACTTAATTTGGAAAAAATATTGTTAATTTATAATGAAAAAAATTATATACAAAAAATTCAACTTAATTTTTTATCGATTTGATTATCACCCCATCACTTGCCTCGAAACTGAGCGTTAGATGACGGGGTGTAATTATGAGTATTTTTATATTCATTACTTACTTGGACTTCCTTTGCAAGAAATTGCGTGAAACCCGCTAGAACGTCTTGCCGCCATTCAGGGAAATCCACAATTAGTGTTTGGAGACTTTGGAAGGACAGGCCTCTAAGTTCTTCATCCATGTGCACGGTGAGTCGACACAATAAGTCTACGAGCTCACTTGAGCTCATTCCTTCAGGGATTAGTCTGAAATAAGTAGATTTATTTATTAGGTAAACAGGATTGAATGAGCAAATGAAAAATATTTATTTACAGTTTAAATTCGAGTTTGCTCGATTGCTATGTTTCTTAACTTGTTAGCTGTACATACCTTGGGATAGCAGCAACGCATGTCCTGAACAAGTCAATCCTGGGTTTTCTTTCGCCCGTGTTTATCTCCTGCTCCTTGGTCACGTTTTGAGTATTGGTCAACATTAGCGGCCTCCCGTAGTGAGCATCCAAGGCTCTTAATATTTCCACTAAAACTCTTCTTACATAAGGAAAGTACGCGCTCATTCCGATAGATCGAGCCGTTTCGTCAGTCAGCATTTTGTTAAGAAAAGTCTTTTTTACGCGTAAAGTATTTCCGGAGGGCAAAGTGCCCGATGTCCTGGGCATGGGTGGTTCTCCTTCTTTTTGCTGAAGACTATCAGCTACGACAAGAAAGGCGCGAAGGCCAATGGACATTCTTTCCGGCGTCATAATTATTTTAATTGGTCTACCGACCATGAGGAGGTCAAATACTATCTCCCTCATTGCAAAATCTAATCTTTCTTGAGCTATAAATTGTATGATCTTCACGAATATATTCAAAGGAGTATCACGAGGTACAACGCCTTTCGAGCCCTTAGGGAATAGCGAGTTGACGATGCTTTGAAGACGAGATTGCGTCGCGGAGTTACTTTCACATTTGATCCTTATCATGTAAACCCAGAGTAGACGGTATAAAGATTCTGGAAATACAAAACATACGATAATATGATGAAAAATTAATGAACGATGTTTAAATGATCGTTACTGCGTGGATAACAACTCACCTAAGGCTACTCTGCACATCTTCGGGTCTCTGTTCTTTAAATGCGACAGACACATGGCAAGAAAACAGTGCCAATTTGCTAAGAAAAACTGCTTCTGTGACACACAAAGCAGGCACGTGACCAGAGGGAACAGCGCGAGCCGGTGTTTGGACTTGGTGCTCGCGTCCAGCGTGTGGCTGTACAGCATCTCCACGAAGTTCTTCAGGCACGGCACATTTACCTCATTCTTCACCGTCTAAATACAAAATAAACCATTACTAATATAATATTATAGCTTCTTTTAACACACACCCGTGTGCGTGTAACGATTTTTTAATTTAGAACCTACTTTCCACATTCATTATGATTGAATTTTCTTTTCACATAACGCTCCAATGCGCATTTATCCTTAAATGTATTGCTACAATTACGGTTTAAATAATCAGTGTTACAATATTGCACAATAAATAAAAAAGAGGGAACACGTCTAAGTAACAAGACAAGATAAAAGCAAAAAATATTAGAATAACTTACAGCAGCAACAGGAACCAAGATCTCTACGAACAAGCCGGCAAGAGCATGTCTGATGTCTTTGTCCTTAACTTCGAGGAAGTACTGCGCGCACTCCTGTAGGAACTGAAACGAGGCCTCGAACTCCTCGATAGGAACCATCTTCACACGAAAAAACTTCATGCCCATCAAGAGCGATATAATACTTTGCGTTGTGTGCGGAGACGGTTCACGGCTCTTCAAATCCTGTAACATAAATAGAACAATCCTGTATCAAATTCGCCAAGCGTGGTGTATGGCAATGGGATAGGAACTATGTAATTTACCTTTAATTCAGCAGTAAACCGCTTTTTTACTGAAGCAAATCGGGCTTGCGCCAGTACCCCGATGACTTCCGCATACAGATCTGCTATTATGTGCACATTCGCCGCATTTGGATTGGACTGTAATCTATAAAGGCATTATATAATTTATCAGCAAGTAACATGAGAATTACGCCAATGTATGTGAAGTTGTATCTAATAAGCATATCGTGGTGAATATCGACCGATGTAATCGACATGGTTTATCATTTATTTATATGCATTTATATTTTATTCCACGCGCATCCCACTTAGTGATTCAAAACGATTAGTGTTATCGCCATTACAGCAAAGTGGTGTCATCACAGCCTTACTATACCGCAACTCAAAGAGTAGACTGGGATATTAAAAAGTTTTTCACTTCTCCTGCTCAAAAAGTACAGCATACGAGGGTTGCTACTTATATATCCGGAAACAAAAAAACAAACAAACGTACACGGCTGAAAATAGTTTTATTGTTTTTCAAAGTATTCCCCTTGATGATCTATGCACTTTTGCATTCGCGTGAACCAATTTTTAAAGCACTTCTGCCACTCCGCCTGAGGTACCTCCATAACGTGTTGTTTGAATGCGTCGACAGCATCTTCAGCGGTCGAAAATCGTTGACCGCGTAATTTATTCTTTATATTTGGAAATAAATAAAAATCGTTGGGTGCCAAGTCAGGGCTGTACGGCGGATGACCCGTTAATTCCACATTTTGACCCTCCAAAAATAGAGTTGTTTCGCGTGACGTATGACAGCTGGCATTGTCATGATGAAGAATGATTCTTCGTCGCTGGTTAGTTTTACGAATTTGTTCAAATACTTCCGGTAAGCAAATGGTCGTGTACCACTCTGAATTAACCGTTCTACGGTTTTCTAGTGGCACTGTAGCTACATGGCCATTAATACCGAAGAAGCAGGCCACCATTTGTTTCAATGTACTTTTTGCACGAGTAACTTTCGTAGGGTTCGGCTCATTTTGAAACACCCATACCGTTGATTATTGCTTCGTTTCGGGATCGTATGCATAGATCCAGGATTCGTCACCTGTATAGATGTTATAAACGGCTTTTGAGTCACCACGGTTATATTTTTTTAACATTTTATTGCACCATTCGACGCGAGCATGTTTTTGCTCATTTGTTAAGTTGTGGGGTATCCAACGCGAACAAATTTTTTTTACAGCCAAATAATTATGTAATATGCTATTAATGCTGGTCATAGAAATACCCAGAGTCGCCTCTATCTCGCGGTACGTAACATGTCGGTCGTCCATTATAAGTTTTCGCACAGCCTCGATATTTTGTTGTACAACGACCGATTTCGGGCGACCTGCCTTAACTTCGTCCGTAAGCATACTACGTCCACGATTGAACTCACTAAACCAGTGATACACAGTAGTTTTAGATGGGGCTTCATCACCAAAAGTTGAAGTTAGTTGATCTATGCACTGTTGTTGCGTTAAACCACGCCGAAAATCATAATAAATCATAGCACGAATATTTTCACGAGTGAGTTCCATTCTTGCTGCGAGATGACATTTAAAACCCGTCAAAAACAAAACACGAGCGTTAATAAGGAAGAAAAAATATACCTTATATACTTAAAAAAGTTCAAATTTTACCATGGCGGTCAAATATGCTATTTAAGAAGATTGTAATCCCGGTTTCCGGATATATAAATAGCAGCCCTCGTATTAGCTTCGCGAAGCGAGACTAAAATAGTACATATAGCCCCTAGGGTTTAAAAGAAAGCCATATAATCCCATACAAATTTCTATGACACTGAAAAGAAAACTTGCGGCCAGCGACATACTTCTTACGAATAATTAAAAACAAACAAACCAACCTGATCAGATTGGCCAAACTTTCTGAGAGAATTGCTCAAACCGTACTTTTAGTTTTTCATGAAATATACAATTTTAATGTTAAGTCTTAGTGTTTAACACGTGGCTAAAAGCCATTATGACACTCTCGCTCACTTCGTGAGCTCGTCCAAATAATCATTTCGTGTCATAATGGCTTATTTTAGCCCCTTGTCAAACAATCTACTATTAAGGTTCACTCTTTTGTGCTAAAAAGTTAAAATCAAATTATACATACCCTTCCTTATAATTAAAGCGCTTGAAGGCTACATTTTCAATGTATTGCACTAAATCTTCGTGTCCCGGGTGAAAAGGCAGTTGTTTCAGAACTTCGATGAGCGCGAGACAGAACAGGAACTCGACGGCCAGGTCGCGCCTCTCCGCCTGCAGCTCCTCGCAGCTGCGCTCCACGGCCTCGGTGCCCGCGCCGCTGCCCGACACGATGTAGATGATACTACAAAAAATATCACCTCGTTTTAACATTTCAGAGCGAAAGTTCCTACAACACTGGGCAATTTACTTTACATTATAATCAGACGTACTCGTAGATATGTAACCAATATATAATATCGGGATTCGTGGTACATTCTAGAGTTTACTAATAAATAACAGCCTTAGAGGGTTTACTAATATGATGGTTACCGATGTCTCACTATAACGCACACTTTTGGGTTTGATGAAGCTAGGCGTTGGTGAGTCAGTTAGTCAGAATTTCTCTACGCATACCTTTTATTTCGTTGGTCCTGGTGCGGCTTCTTAGCTTGCTCGCTAAGTTGTGGAGAGTCTGCCATTTGTCGTTCCAGCCATCCGAACAGCGCGCGCAGTAGAGACGGCAAACAGTGCTCAGCGACAGTTCCGAAGGCGCACAATATTTGGTCAAGTTGCGGATCCTCACCACGCTGTAGTGTTTTGTTCAATGGTTTCTCCTAAAAAAGATATGAGTGTCGTAGAATCTTTTTACATTGTTGTAAATGCTTGCTTGGCATCTTGAAATATACAGGCTCTGCATTATGAAAGCTGCATTGTTTCAACTCATAGTAAGTTGCTAATACATTTTAAATTACAACTAGGAATATTCTAGAAGCTTACTTGTGGTTCAGCCATAACAGCTTCCATTTTTCTTTCAGCTTGCACCGTGAACTCGGTAAACAACAGTCTCATAACAAATTCTCCGGGTCTGAGATCTGAATCCGGGGGTAGCATTACTGGACCTTTGTGTGAGCCCCATGGTAGCATGGAACCTGAAATAAACACAATTACATCAACAATTTACTGTCTACCCCGTAAGCACTGAAGCTGTAAAACTTTTTTTAAATTGTTTTATTTAAACACATATTCACATTTTTTTTGTGTGCTTGCCGAATTGAATAAAATTGTTACTATTATTGATTTAGTACTTTTGATAACTGTAAAACTATACAAATTCGGGGACTACACAAACAAAACCTAATCACATTATTATTTATTTGCTAGAACACAGTCAACTGGATGTTGTCAAATTTATTTCTGAGATACAGTGTATTCAGCCTGCCAGTGGGCATGCAAATTTTAGGTAATACAATTAATATAATGCACCTAATAAAATTAACTAAGATTTATTAAGAAGATTTTTCTATAACTATGACTCAGCATGCAAAACAATAAAATAAAATATAAATTTATACTGCATTATACAAAACTTAAAGTATTTATTTACTGAGTAAAAACCATTTCACAACAAAAAGTCCAATAAATGTTTCCTAAATTGAGCCATTTCGGATTCTCTAATTTGGTTGGGTAACTTATTGTACAATTTGGGTGCCATGCTAAGCACAGTTTTTGAACGCAAGGCTGTTTCTGATTGCTGATAAGTGATTTTATGACGCTGCCGTGCACTATTAAAAGCAGATAAATTGGTTAATATTTAACTTGACGTACGTAACAATTTCAAAACACAAACATGACAACGTTAATATCTTCAAATCGATAAAATGTGGTTTGCATCAAGCACCTTTAATTAAACACCAATTCTCGGTCGGTTGAGTAACCCTAGAACATGATACCATAACGCAATGTAGCTGTTACATATGCGTGGTATGCAATGAGTACTTCAGTTTGACTTACAATTATATTTAAATTATGGGTACCCCTTATCTTGCACAATCTCCATTGTCCAAAAAACATTTCGCATAACCGTTTTCGCACAATAATTTTTAGCCGAATGATACTATCGCATAATTATATACTTACCACAATTGTTATGTCGCATAGTATTCATTTGGCACAATTTTGAATAGCAGAATACTAATATCGCCAACTTATTTCACAGAATTTTATGTAGCACAATATAAGTTCCACCGAATCTATTTCGGCATAATTGTACCATAGCATACCCACAGAACCGAATCGCTTCCAGAAAATTAGGATAGGTTAGGTTGAAACTGCGTCCCTCACAGAAACGAAGGTAAGGCAGGTAAGTAAGGCAGGTCCGACTTGGCTTATGTTAGGTACGACGACGAGCGAAGCGAGGAGGAGTGTTAGGTTGAACTGCGACCCTAACGAGCGAGCGAAGCGAGCGAGCCGCGCAGGTCCGACTTGGCTTACGATTCCTAACATTACTAATTTCACCTTAAGGCAGATCCGACTTGGCTTAGGTTAGGTACGACGACGAGCGAAGCGAGGAGTGTTAGGTTGAACTGCGACCCTAACGAGCGAGCGAAGCGAGTGAGCCGCGCAGGTCCGACTTGGCTTACGATTCCTAACATTACCAATTTCACCTTAAGGCAGATCCGACTTGGCTTAGGTTAGGTACGACAACGAGCGAAGCAAGGAGGAGTGTTAGGTTGAACTGCGACCCTAACGAGCGAGCGAAGCGAGCGAGCCGCGCAGGTCCGACTTGGCTTACGATTCCTAACATTACCAATTTCACCTTAAGGCAGATCCGACTTGGCTTAGGTTAGGTACGACAACGAGCGAAGCAAGGAGGAGTGTTAGGTTGAACTGCGACCCTAACGAGCGAGCGAAGCGAGCGAGCCGCGCAGGTCCGACTTGGGTTACGAACTTGACTGCGTGCCTCACAGAAACGAATCGCTACCAGAAAACTGATGGAGTAGGACAGTTAAAAAAAACACAGAACTTGTCATTTTTATTTTATATAAGTATAAGACATGCAAAATAGTAAAGAAAAAGGATTATTCCTTAAATAACTATGCTAATCTTAAATTAGTACCTATAGCCTTCAAAAATCTATTGTATGTATAATCCGCTTGATTATTTAGGATGACATTAATGCGAAGCGTTTTATCTAATACCATGCCAAAATAAATATTAAAAGAATATTATGCCATATAAATTTCGGCGACACAATTATTCGACCATAGGAGTATTGTTCTAATCGACATCATGCCAATGTACTATTCTGCCAAAGAAACATGTGCGAAGTGATAGTATACCAAGAAATGCGCAACGCATTGAGTAAAGTTTTTGAGAAACTTATTCTTAATCAACTTACATCTCATTTTAATGGATATAACCTACTTCATAGCAGTCAATTTGGATTTACCAAAGGTCGCTCCACTGCTGATGCAGGGGTAGTGCTAGTTAAACACATCTTTGATGCCTGGGAAAACGCTCAAGATGCTATTGGGATTTTTTGTGACCTATCAAAGGCATTTGATTGCGTTGATCATAATAATTTAATGCGTAAGTTGGAACACTACGGAATAAAGAACGGTGCACTTGACCTCGTCTCATCATATCTTTCAGACAGAACGCAACGCGTAGTCATCAACGGGATGCAATCAACTGGGTCATCTGTTGCTATGGGGGTACCCCAGGGCTCAATTCTAGGCCCCTTTCTGTTTCTAGTGTATATCAATGATCTACCAAACCTTGTGCAAGATAAACATGATATCGTGTTATTCGCAGATGATACTTCTCTTCTTTTTAAAGTGAAAAGAAGAGAGAATAACTTCGTTACTATAAACGATGCGCTGTCTACTATTGTACATTGGTTTACTGCAAATAACTTACTTTTAAATGCCAAGAAAACCAAGTGCATCAAATTCACAATACCGAATGTGAAACAAGTAGATTGTGCCAAGGTGACATTGAAAGGCGATGTGCTAGAATTTGAAGACAAAACAGTATTCCTGGGTGTTACTTTGGACTCTAAACTGCATTGGAATGCGCATATAGCCACTCTTGCAGGTAAACTAAGCTCCGCAGCCTATGCAGTGAGGCGAATCAGACAGTTAACAAACGTCGAGACGGCAAAGCTCGTGTACTTCAGTTATTTTCATAGTGTAATGTCATATGTAATTCTGTTGTGGGGCAAGGCGGCGGACATACAAACCATCTTCGTACTACAAAAACGGGCAGTACGCTCAATCTATGCACTGGGAGCTCGTGCATCACTGAGAGAAAAATTCAGGGAAACCAATATTCTCACCGTAGCATCTCAGTACATTCTCGAGAATATTATGTATGTTCGGAAAAATCAACATGATTTCAAACACAACAGTGACATTCACCACTACAATACAAGAAATAAGAACAAGCTTGCCATGCCTGCTCATCGTCTCCGCAAGGTCGGAACTTCGTTCGTGGGGAACTGTGTACGCTTCTATAACAAAATACCTACCGATGTAGTGAATTTACCTTGCAGCAAATTTAAGTCCCACATAAAACGTCACCTACTAAACAAGGCGTATTATACTGTAAATGACTTTTTAGACGATATAGATGTCTTTAAGCCAGTAGTTTAGTCTTGTGTATGTAAAGTTAGCATTATTTTAAGAGGTAATAATAGTTCGCATTTAATGTAACATGAGAGCACATTTGTTGTTTCTCACCGGGCAATACTATTAGTGTTTAATGCCCGGCAGTGTGAGCATGTCATGCTCGCTTAAAGGTCTTTGCTTACGGTGGCGTCGTTGATCGGGTCGCAACCTTCCCTAAAATATGGTTGAGGGAGGCGATGGCTGAGATATGCGTCATGCTCGTGAACGGGTGCCGTTTGTGGGGTCCGGTCTGTTCATGCTAGCAAGGGCCAAATTAATTGTATACCTAGTAACTGCCTACCAGTGTTTAATGAACTGATGACGTGAGAGACTTCATCCTGTACTCGATTGAAGTTATTCTTTTTTTATTTGATTTAGAGACTGTATACATCTCAAAGAGTTTTGTTTTGTTTATAGAGGTATATCCTTAAACATTTCTGAGGATTTTAATTAACTAATTTTATCTTTTTGCATGTTATTACGCCTAGAGACCATATACATCTCTAAGAAATTTAGATTTAATAATAATTATGTTTAATGTATTATTCACTTTGACCCCTAAGAGACCTTAAACATCTCAGTAGAATTCAGTCAAATTATTATATTTAATTTTATCGCATGTCGTAACGTCTAGAGACCTTATACATTTAAAAAAAAAAAAAAAGATTATATTTTATATTAACATTGATCTGGAGAATTTGTACATCTCCTCTGCGTGTATCAATTATAAATTAGTTTATAACACAATTGTAAAAGTTTTAAGTATAATTAAGACAATATTGTAATAGTTAATTGGTACACGCATATTAATTGTTTTATATACTCTGACATTTAGAATTTTATTCTAGACACATTCTAGATTTACTAATTATTTTAATTTTTAAAATGATGATTTTATCAATAATAAGTAAGTATTATACTTAAGTTAAATGATCTGATTAGGTTTTTCTGGGTTTCCCTAATCCTTGCAACAAATGTTGGATCATATTGTATGTTTCCCAGCAAAGACTTCTCTCATTGTAACTGACAATTCGAAAGTGCTTGTATCTAAGCCTACTTGAATAAAGGATATTTTGATTTGATTTGATTTGATAATGTAGGCAAAAAGCAATTGTACGAAATGATGATTGTGCCAATGGTTGCTATGCGAAACGAAAATATGCCAATAAATTTTGTGCAACACATTAGTAACCCTTAAATTATAAAATGCATATGATGAACTATTTAACTTTTTACAAATAGTGTCGATTTGGTTTATCCACGACAATTTAATATCTAGATTTAATCCTAAGAATTTTGTATTATCAGTTTCCTCAATTATTAAATGTTACTGTTATATAATTTACTAGCGACCGCCCACGATTTCGTTCGCGTAGATTTTAGGTAAGAACAGAGATATAAATGATGAAAACTTTTTTCTGCCACTTGTCCAATGCTGTTAATCTTTAAAAAAAATACTCAGAAGATATTCAGAGACCAACGGAATTACAGTGAGGAAATGTGGATATTGAACATTATTCCATAAGCAGGCAAAACTGGTACATTTAATTTTAACGCCTGCTAGACTATGAGAAGAAGATGCAGGCGAAATTCACGACACTGGCCAAAACGAAATGTTCTAGAAGGTATGTACCTCGGCGTTTCAAAAGGATAGATAGATAAAAAAAAAACAAATAACCTTCTATGGACCTCAAAACAAAACTATCCACGTAAACAAAAGTTTGTTCGTGAAGTTGTTGATAACTCTGTTGAAGTTCTTGAATTCCACAATGACGGCCGTTTGAAGATTTTTTCGGTTATTTTTTGAGCAGTTTAGTTTACAAAAATAATTGGAGAGCTGAAAATTGTGCCCCACTGATAAAAATAATTAAAACATGTGTGCGGAAAATGAACAAGAATGCCGTTCAAGAATCTTGTTCCAACATCATGTCTCAACTGCGTCGAACAGCTGACCACAGACCCTATTCTTATGTGCTTTGATGGTGTTGTAAATAGTGTCTATGTAAATTACACTAGTATTTTTTTACACATCTGAAACAATTCTGATTATTTTGTTATCACCCGTTATTTTAAAGCATACCAAAAAATCTTTGTCTGTAAAGTCGGTTTACGAACAATAATTTTACGTGTTAACGTCATAAGAAAACCGGCGACACTATTTTACTTCAAATCCTATTTCTCTCTGTCCCTCCATACTCCCTCTCCTCCCCTCTCCCTCCCTACTCTCTGTCCCTCCCTCTCTCCCTCTCTCTTTAATAATTAATTAATTAACCACACAAGACACAATCTTTTTGCAATTTCAAGTTTATAACTCCGAAAATTTTACGTTGCACATACAAACTTTCGAAAAATAAAGCATATAAGTTTCGTGATTTTAAATAAACACACAATCTTCTCGCGAAATTTCAAGTTTCTAAGTCTAAAGATTTTACGTTTCATCCCTTGTATTACCCCCTAAGGACATGAATTTAGAAAAATAAAGAATTTAAGTCTCTTGGTTTTAACACTCAATCTTTTTACAAAATTTAAGTTTCTGAGTCCAATGATGTTCGTTTCACATACAAAGTTCCATCCCTTGTTGTACCCCCTTAGGAGATGAAGTTCGGAAAAACAAGAATATAGGTTTCTAAAATTTAAACACACAATCTTTTTCCGTATTTTCAAGTTTCTAAATCCAAAGATTTTAAGTTTCATATACAAACTTCCATCGCTTGTTTTGTTCCCTTAGGGGATGAATTTCGAAAAGTGCTTTCTTACCCCTTGCCTTCGTTATAAATGTAATCGACTGACTGTGCAAAAATCAATTCTCTAGCGTTAGTAGTTTTGGCTGTGCGTTGGTGAGTCAGTCAGTCAGGACTTCTTTTATACATGTGTATAGATTATTATATTCTTTGTTTGATAAAAATTCATAATTTTGGTTTGGTCTAAAGATTATTTACGAGTATTACAATATAACCAATTGACAAGATTTCATATTTGGCTCTTGCCCTAAATTTATATCCAATGTATAGAAAAATGCATATACAATCCAAGAAATATATTTTGAGATTTTTTTGCTCCTGTTTTTCGAAAAAAATAGCTGAAATTGCTAAACCTGAAGATGACGTCATTTAGAGGATGGAAGGTCTGTGCCTTCCATAGATAAAAAAAATCTCTTTTCCGGTTGTCACTAAGTCACGTTAGACAGTTTAATCCAAATATATCATTGCTTTGTCTTGCTCAAATTTCGTTCGTGCACTATTTTTAACCGACTTCAAAAAAAGGAGGGGGTTCTCAATTCGGTTGTGTTTTTTTTTATATTTGTTACCTCAGAACTCCGTCATTTACACATCGATTCGGAAAATTATTTTTCTGTTCATGAGTAGGTATATCCAAATTGGTCCCATAAAATTTTGGTGAAGATCTGATGCCGGGATCCATGAGGAATCGAGGGAATTCCTCGAATTTTATGAGCACATCTATGGCGATTTCGGTATTTATTACAGTAGTTTAAGCATTTACATTTAGGGAGAGAAACCAATGATGAAGACACCAGCCATCAGTTACCACTGAGGGCTCTACCAGTGTTATTTAATTCGCGGATCGCGAGTCGATTTGGAAAATTATTTTTTCGGTTAAGAGTAGGAATCTAAAAGTTCAGCTTCTATAATCTATTTAAACCACTTGTTTTCTACCAGCTAAGTATGACATTAGCAAATCGTAGATGTTTCCGCGTTATATAGTTATGGAATACCTATAACTATAACTTCGGCAATAAAATATTGTGGTCAACTAAGTCGAAAGCCTTGGTTTAATCCATGTATAGAGCGCAAACTGGTTGTTTTTTTATCCATATTTGCTATTATTTACATGTAACAAATCACAAACAGCCTTATTTATTGACTTATTTTTGCAGAATCCCTTCTGTCCTGCGCAAATAGGTTATTGGACTTAAAGTATAAACTAATTCTACTGCAAAAAAAATAGGAAGAATTGCAATTGTTGTTGTCCATAATATATTTTCTTTGTCCCGTTTTTTAAAAAGCCGTCGCATAATTGCGACATTCAGGTTTTCACGAAAAATACCCTGCTCTATACACAAATTTATGATATAAATAATAGGTGATGCTATTATATGAATAAATGCAATGATTTACCTCTAGTGGATACCAACGAGGAGACAGTGTTACCCACACTGCGCCAGTCACTGGGTACCGGCGCCGGAGGCCGATCATGGGCCATTTGCCCATGGTCCGGAATCATGCCGTCGCAACTCTGGCTCATGGGCTGGTCCACGAGGTCGTGCCGGGTCGGTTCAGAGAGCACGCTGCCTTCTGATTCAGCTTCACTTGATACCATTGATGACGGTGCTTCTTCCGTGCCCGAAGCTTTTAAAGGAAAAGGACAAATATAAAAATCTATAAATGCCGATAAAATTTCCATTTTACTGATAGTAGGAGAAAGGGCCGTGTTCCTTTTACACAACCCATAAATGGCAATCGCACGGCATGACTTTACACTCACTCTATTTTGATTCATGTCACACGTACGCTTGTATTTGCCATGAAGCAAGTACTAATGACAGTATTATGAAATAAATTTACCGCATTGAACCTTAAGGAACTTTATTCATTTTCCTCATCAGACATAAATCATAATAATTCAGCAGGAGTAATACAAGGCAGAGTTTAATAGGGCTCTCATGATTTTATTATAATTTTTGTTACATACCTGACATCTCTTCAGCGTGGCTGTCTGAAGGAACAGTACTTAGAGAATCTGATTCCTCCGATGTCATCATGGTGAAAATTTGAACTTATTTCACACTTTTCTTACACCACACACTGCAATTGAAAAAAAAACTTAATTTGTCAATATTACAATTGAAACGCTTTTTTCTATATGCACAGTATGCTGTAAGTGTCAGAATATAAAAAAGTTGATATGACTATGTGGTTAATGTCTAGTTATAAAGTCCTTTATTAAATCAATCAATCAATCAATCAATCAATCAAAATATTCTTTATTCAAGTAGGTGATCGCTTTCCATTCACGTCAACCCTTTGTATTCTACCATTTAAATAAGACTCTAATAAATTTAGTGTAAAATATATTCGATCAGTAGAATATACTGTCCTACTTTAAAAGGATGCATGTCGAGTGGAATATTACAAAAAGTTAGGTATTAAGATGAATGCAATTTCCTAAACCAGTTTAAATGTATGCATCTGACATGCGACTTTTTAAATTAGGACTGCAGTGTTACCTGCTGGCATCACAATTCCGTTTCCATCATATACCTATTACTGTAACAAACTCACATTTAAAACTTCCACTACTTTACGGCTTCTAGTTTTTGTTTCCTTCACCCAGATCATGAGATTTACAATTTTTATTTTGCTAATACAGTGAAAAGTATTTTATAGTGTTGACTATACACATTGATTCTGCATTTAATATCAACCCTTTCTGTATGTTTGTTATAGTTACAATGTGATTAATAATATAATGAAATATTAAGTGCTTTCCAATTTTTGGCTTTTATTTATTACATATATAATTACTAGCTTCTTCACGCTACTTCGTCCGCCTTAAATTCGTTTATCGCGGATAAAAAGTAGCCTACGTCCTTCCCCGGGACTCAAACTATCTCCATACGAAATTTCATCCAAATCGGTTCAGCGCTTTAAGCGTGAAGAGGTAACAGACAGACAAACAGACAGACAGACAGACACACAGACAGACAGACACACTATTGCATTTATAATATTAGTATGGATAAATATTAATCCTAAACATAAACTGATAATGAAGTGGGTGTTTTAGATTAATGTTTATCATAGTAATAGCTATAGTTTCAGGGAAAAATATCGAGTTGAAACAAAGTAATAGCTTTTACCACACAGCAATTGCATAGGGTCCAAGATTATCCGCACAATTTTGCTCCCCGCAGTACATAACTGCGACCATATCTGTAGACGCTTGTTCAGCCAGACCAGCCTATGCATTTGTGGTGGGTATGCATGAGATAATAGTAGTTAATTGGCAGCACAATGTTCACAGTTAGCTACTCTGCTCATTACAACAACACCAGTTGTCCAATATCTAGACACACATCATATGGATTTTTAGTCTGGTGTGTGAGATTATGATAACATAACAGTTAATCTGATTGCTCATTAACCATATAACATAGACATGATTGATATCACTGGCAGCAAGATCTAGCTATATGACAGGCATTTTTTAAGGATTCATAAATACACACAGTTAAATTTAAATGTTGTGTCCCCTGTTTCATCGGCAACATAAAATGTGAGGGAGTTTAGTAAAACGTCCCACTTTGTCGATTCTAGTTTCGGAGTTACGGGCAGTTTAGTGAAATATGGCAAAACCTACCGAAAATCGACTTTCAATGAAAACTGATAGAGCCTACTGTAATAAACCAATGATTTTGATGTCGACCCATAAATGACCAATTCAAGCACCTTTTTAAGGCAACAAAGTTTAGTGCCCTGCATCCCACTTCGTCGAATACCGAAAAAAATCGTCGATATCATATTTGTGCCTGTGATAGGGAAACATTTCTACTTAGTCGATATGGAGTTATGAGTAGTTTGTAATATAACAAAGCATAAGCTATCTTTCGGTCCAAAGTCCATTATCGATTGTTACCCAACCCTACTATTCATATTTCGTATTTTTCTTTTCTCCTGCTCAAAAAGTACGTCATATTAGCTTCGTGAAGCGAGACTAAAATAGTCCATTTAGCCCCTAGGGTTTAAAAGAAAGCCATATAATCCCATACAAATTTCAATGACACTGAAAAAAAAAACTTTCGGTCAGCTATATACTCCTTACAAATAATTAAAAATTAACAAACCAACCTGATCAGATTGTGCAAACTTTCTGATAGAATTGTTCGAACTGTACTTTTAGTTTTTCATGAAAAATACAATTTTAATGTTAAGCCTTTTTTATTTTCTCGCAGTCGCTAAAAGCCATTATATGACACTCAGATATATTTGTCACTTTGTGTCATAATGGCTTATTTTAGCCCCTTGTCAAACAATCTTCTATTTTTTATTAGTATTTTTTTATGCTGTACTTTGCAATTATTTTTTTATTAACTTTTTGAAATAATAAATAACTAAAAGGATCCATAGAATTATGTCAGTCTTTTTTAGCATAAGAATACATTTATAAATACAACTTTAATGATAAATCTGCGTGTCATGTTATAAATATAGAAAATAAACCCATATTCAGGATTGACATATTTTCATTCTATTTTTATGTTCAAGCCTCCGTAACATACAAACTACTAAGGTTACATACATGATTTTGACTAATTTGAAATCCTTAAAGTATGCCAATTCATTTGATACTAACCACTCCATAACTTCAAAGTACAAGTGTGTTTTTTGCTGTCCCAAACTTTTTCTCGATTGTCGCATTTTCACTTTTGCAAATTTGTAGAATTTAAAAAAAATAACTATAGCACCTAGAGACATATATCTTTCACCAAAAGATAGCGTATGATCTGATCTGTAGTATTACTCATAACTCCATATCGACAAAGTGGGACCTTTTCCCAAAAACAGTCACAAATGTATAATCTTAGCAGGCAATAGCAATTGTGTGCTGATATTTTAATATATTACACCTTCTTTGAATGTTGCTGCTGTGCAATCAGATTCTTTTCCATATAGTAATTAGCAAGGACCAAAGTTATTCATAGATTTTTGAAAATTAAAGTAGTCTATATGCATAGCGCTATACAAATAAAAATACTTGTAAAATTGCAACAAATCAATTGGAAAAAAGCAGTATGGTAAATTAATTAAGTGACAAATGACCGACTGGAGGATGGTTCTACCTTCGCGAATATGCAGATCAAGGACAATACAATGGCTGTGCTTTTAAAGGAATTAAATAAACTTCCTTACACTTATTAAAGCGCTAATATATATATATGTCTTAAAAAAGTATCATTATGATATACAATAGATTAGTGTTTATATAACACAAATGTTGCATAGAGAAACTTACACTATGTATGTATACTTAATACATTTTGATAGTTACAAGGCTTGTAGCTAAAGGGTTAAGTAACCTATAAAATTGGAAACCAGGTTAATCTAACAATTTTAAATATGATCAAATACAATGCAGTAGTGCAGAATAATATGAACACAATATGACTATTCTCACCAAATATTTATTAAGTATTGTTTTGAGTGTCTCTTGCAATTGGGAAAAACCACCTTAGTCAAGTGATTGTTTTAGAGTTCTTATAAGCAATAATAATGTTATACTTAAAATATAACTTTCCTTAATATGACACTGATTAAAAGAGAAAATAGTCATCATATTGTATAAGGAAACAAGGTGATGGCTGTAGATAGGGCTTCATGGAGACAGCTACACTGACAACCGTTTCATTCTTAAATGTACCCATGAAACAACTGTTAGCAGCTACATCTGTGGGAGTGCCATTACTACCAAATAATTTACACAAGTCACTTGCTGCATGTTGCAATGGAATGCTTAAGATTTGAAACAGATTCAATACTGAAGGAATATATCAATTAAAAAGTCAAAGGCTGTTGCACTCAGTGCTGATTCCTACAACATATAATCAGCTATGGAGCTGTGATATCGCGACGGTTTCTATTTACTGTGTAATAATGATCAAATTTCATTTTTGCAAAAAAAAAACCTTTTATCATTTTAAAATCAGATCGTTTTCCATATTTAATGACAATTTGCAGACATTCCACGGCAATTAGATCAGTTTAGATGTAAGAAAATAACAATGAGACGTTAAAAATAAAATAACAAAGTATAAGCAACTACAGCTAAAAGCTCAGTGTACGTGAAAACTTTGTAATAGATATTACTATACCTGTTCACGATTTTCGAATCAACTTTAAAAATGATAAGTAATTATGGCTAAGGTGATTCATCTCCATATCTACACCTAATTCAATTAGCAATCCAATATATTAAATAAAAGCAAAATGCACTAAGATATCACACATTCTAATAAATGAACGTAGGTAACAAAATTGTACATTGACATTTCAATGGTTTGACAGTTCTACTTTCTTTTTATGTTTCTGTCCTGGATACGGGGGCTTTTGCCAAAGTAATTGTTATGTAGAGAGCGCTTCATTACAAAGCAATTTTTTATTTATTTAATTTTGCCACTGGAGATCGCAAGCCATAGTTATCATTATCATTACCTATTCTAACTATTATTTCATGTACTTTTAGCTGTAGGAAATGTAAACACGAAGAAGATACTACGAAAATATTTGTATTTCTACAAACGCACACATTTTCAAAGTGCCTGAAAAAATTGTTCAGCAATAATGATATGGTTTGCCATCTCCAGTGGTTTCAATTAAATACTCAGTATGCCAATTTCCGTACTAGTAGTAATCACGCTAATACTTGTTTCTTCTCCGCAGCTCAAACGTGCAGTTATTCGGCTTTTCATCCATGCATAATATCCATTGCTGAGCAAGGGCCTTCGACCGGTTACGCGCTGCCATCATCAATCGGTTTCCCGCGATCTTCATCAGATCATGGGTGCCTGATATTGCGGGCATTCCCACGCTGCGACTTCCTGTACGCGGTCGCCACTCGAGAACCTTTCCCTTCCAGCGTCATCGGTTCTACGAGCAATATTATTATGTACCCCGCAGCTACTTAAAGGCTGACCCACACCGGATGCGTGTGCGTGACGTGCACGTAGACGCGCGTGTGGTGGGCACGTTGTAAAGTACGATTCCTCATAAGAAAGAGTCTGCGCTTGCGTGACGTGTGCTTTGCCGTAGTTGGGTAACAAAAGAGGAGGTATAGGTAAATAAGTCATTAGTCGATTAACATTAAAACGGGTGTACTATGTTTATTACCTGTCGTTAAAAGTGTTTTGTCTTGAAGACTTGTAATAGGGCTCATAGGCGTCGTCGGCTAGAAGAAGCCGAAATAACGAAGCCGTTCGCGCCAGTTTCAAGGTGTACCTTGTTCGGAGTGGGTGTGCGCTGCGCCCGTCAGCCCGATCAGTGTGCGCTACAGAGGTACAGTCGGGAAGCCGTATAAGAGGCTCAAGTATCAATTTCGTTTATTGATGGACAGGAAATTGGGTAACTCGTCCGTTTGTTATACCTATTACTACAACCGCTTACTAGGGCTTGCTTAGCCAATACTAACCTGTGTTAGCCAATACTAACTAAGATATTTAAATTAGTTATAAGTAAGTACTTCATCATTAGTGTAACCTGTTTCGGTGTTCTCGTTGGAACTTATAAAAAACTTGCTATTTGTTGAGGAATCTTGACTGATTTCTAATTTGACAGAGACATCAAACTGTTAGGTAAGTAGGTACTTCTAAATAATGAGTGTAATCCATACAATCATAATGCAAAACGTATTAGTGCTTCTAATGAACATAATTTCATAACATTTGTTTAAAATATATCTTCAAAATTTAATTCTGGCCACAATGCAACGGTAACAACTATTATCTACATATCACTGACAGTTGTTGATCTAGAGTAAGTTTAAAAAGTATTTAAGTTCTATTATGAAAAGTAAATTGTTCTTAACATTAACTTTTTTTAATAACATTGTTAACACTATACTTAATATAATCGTTAGTTGAAATTAAGATCATATAAAATACGCACGCTAATATAAAATTGTACCTAACTATTGTAGGTATATAGATATATAACAAAGCACCTGTTTGATGCCGTTTGCTATCGCAGGCCGCAGCACACTGAGATAACTACATGCGACCATCATTTTGTATTTGTTTAGACATTTAGTGTGAAAGGTAGGCACTTAAGATATGACTTTGTACGCACAAATTTAATAGTTTACATGATTTTCAGGACCCCCCAAGATGTCGAAGAAAGGCCCTGAGCCGAAGTCATCCACCAGTACTGCTGAGGCTACGGAGAGTACTCCTCTCGTCTCCAAAAATGTAAGTTAAGTACAAATAGCAACACATTTAAGGATTTTAAGGTTTACCAATGGTCAACTGTTAAGTGTGCCTTTTATGCACTGTAGATATTTCAGTGTTTTGTTTACTGTTCATTCTAAAAACCAAATTTTAGTTCCTTTACTTGCGAGTAGGTGCCTAATATCTCTACTCGTATTCCTATCTACTATTTATTGATGATTTTTACTAAGCACTCGAGATCAAACACAAAGGCTATAAGTTGGGTCGGCTTTCCACAGTAAATAGGTTGTATTATACGATGTAGGATGAAGTGGACTGTGTTTTTTATTTGACAAATTTTGACGTAGGTAACGATAAAAAATATCGGGCTTTAGTCGGCTTTTTTTTCTAATGTTGAAATAATATTATTTTTTCATACATAGGGAAACCTATGAGATGTATGAAGTATGAAGTAAACAACCAATTACAAAACTTTTTTATCGAAATGCTACTCAATTCTTCGTTCTTCTTCTGTTGTAAATATTAAATCGTGTTCAAAATGATTTATCTTGCATCATTGTGGTTTTTTTTTTGGCGTTTTAATACGTGCTTAGTAATTTTTTCAACGCCCTTGCTACTGTGGCGCTACCATTGGAACGACTTTTGACGGACACTTTGGATATAATTATGTAATAAAGATTGTTCTCCTTAGTTGTCTATAGACTACAACTAAGGTCTACAAAGTATAGGTCTATGTTACCTCTTTGAGAGTGCATTATTTCATGTAGCCGGTAGGTAGGTACAAAGGTATACCTAACTCGTGTTGCGAATATTATGGCCAATTCGAAAATAATAATTGCTAGTACAAAAATTATATATGTAGGAATATGGTCAAACTAATGTGTAGTGTTTTGGAAATGAACTTTGAGAACACCTAGTGATACAATAATGTACTAAAACGATAAATATGTCTACTTCCGCAACATTAGAGGCCAGCCAGCAACATTTAGTTTTTTACTTGTACTTGCCAAAAATATTGGTAGGTACAGATAGATACTTTATTACCTATTTAATCCGTAACTACAGCATCAAAAGTAAGTGATCATTTTAGTACCTACCTATGTAATTTTAAATTTGATTTGGGTACCCAAGCCATGGCCAAAGGATTAATTATCTACATAAAAGATCCCGCTGGGTCGAAGTGTATCCGTAAGGACCCCTATTAGTAAGATAAGATAAGATTAAATTCAATTTATGCTACTTTACGAGCGACTATTTCCGAAATCGTTCACTTAATCATCAAAAAATTCAGAACCATCAAAATGTTTTTACAAGCTCTGTCGATATATGTACCACACGAATATCTGTAGTGTATGTTTCGTATGAATGACTGCGGAACCCTACACTGAGCATGGTCGGACATGCTCTTGGCCGGTTTTCTTACGTATACGTTTAATTCATGACCAAAATTTAACGTCCACGGGCGCACTTTCGCTGTGATCACTGCATACCGGTTTAAGTGTCAGTATTTTTATCAATAAAACTTAGCCTAATATCAATGAATCAATCATTTATTTGTCCAACATAGGTCAAAAGATGTTACAAATACATAATTTAGTTTCAGTATGAGGCGCCTAAAGGCATACAAATTGTGTGCAGCATGCATGTCATACATAAAATATCATCTAAAAATTCTTTTACAGAATAATAAGCTTTTTCAGACAAAAACTTGTTTAAAGCTTTTTTAAATGTATTAAGTTCTGCTATTTCTATAATGTCTTTTGGTAATTTATTAAAGTTCTTAGGAGCCATGCCAACAACATTTTTTTCAAATAACATGTTTTTTGGTATTGTTGTTACTTTTAAATCATAAGAATTTATTAGACTTACATTTTACAATAATTGCTAATTCATAATTATATAAACTAGGAAGGAATAGGAAGAGTTAGAATGTTCAATTTTCGAAAATGTCATGTTAATACCACACAATGACCGTATGCATTTTTATTTGAGCTAAAAATACAGCTTCTCTATCTGTCGAATTTCCCCAAAATATCACGCTATATCTTAGGGTTGACGTTACGAAAGCGTGACGGGCCGTCAGTACTACAGATTGACTTGCTTTTTTTCTGAATTTATACAGAGCATAGGAAAATGTGTTTAATTTCTTACATATATTGTCAGTTTGAGCTTTCCAAGTTAACTTATTATCTACGCTTAAACCTAAAAATTTTGTCGTGTCGGTTTCATAAATTGTTTGCCCATCATAGGCTATAACTAGATGAGGTGTTTGGTTGGTCCTTTGCTGAAATGACATAATTTTAGTTTTACTTACATAAATTTTTAAATTGTTGTAAGTTAACCATTCTATTATTATTTTTAATGTTTTATTAATATCAGCTTCGTATGATGCCAAATTTGTACTAGAAAATATTATTGTACTATCTTTAGCAAAAATATTACTGGTCGCACGATTTCTCATTCATGCTTTTATGAAATAATACTTATTTGTTTAAATCATCAAGATGATAACTGTCAGATTTTGGTCTTGAATTAAAAATCTGAGTTTAGCTTAAGGCCCTTTATTTTATTACGGTGGAGGGCGTGTGTGTATCACCCCATTTATTATTTCTGCCGCGAAGCTGCAGCGCAGCACATTGCATTGTTGTGTTTCGGTTTGAAGAAAAACGGCCAGTCTAATTACAAACATAGCTATAGTATAGTATAGGGAATACGCAGTAGTAGGTATAGGTATATAATAGTTAAGATAACGCATCTGTAAGTTAGTGCATCGAAGGGTGAATGTATTTTATGGCTGCAATTTGAACTTTGTTTTCATGCTTCATGCTACTGTTACAAATAATATAAACCCGATAATACAAAAAATGTATATAATTATAACCATTACTTATGCATTACTTTAGTACTTGTTTGGTGCATTTGTGTCCATAAACCCGAAATAATATTAAGTACTTACTAATGTCAGTGTAAAACGTTATTCGATAAAAGATATCTATCTAAGTACCTAGGTATGTCTTTCTAACGTTGCTGGGAAGAGAATTGCGTCAAGAGCGCTTCATTTATTAAATTTGTAGATTTTCGTATCTTCAGATTTATATATTATTTAGTCTTCAGATCTGTATTAGAATAGGTCTCACTCAGTTTATGAGCTGCTGTGCTGGTGTGCCCTTAAGCGCTGACCGCAAAAAACATCGAAGATTCCAATGGCATGTAGCAACATACATAGGTATATATAAGTACAAAATGTAGTATAATAGTAGGTAGGTACCTAATAATCAAACCTCGACATAGGTTAGGTTTGTATATATCGGTTAACAAACTTTTAGGAGTTATTTCGTAGAAAAAAGCTATCCAACGTACTGAGTTAGGTACCTACCTACCTCCAGACCTCCACATTCAGATTCAATTGGATTAGTGACCTGTGTCGAAAATCTTTATCACAAGTATGAGTAGTGGTCAGCTGCGGACAATCATAACCCCCTTGCCATATATATGTTTGTACGACGGAGGGGTCACTGTACTCTGCAGCTGACTGTACCTACAAGTACACCTGTTTCTTGATTGATTGATTGATTTAAATGTGGCGTCTAGATAGGGAGTTCATATTCTTTTAATTTGGTATTCTGGCTCTATGCTAATTCACATCATGTTTATGACTTTTGACGAATGAAACCTCATATAATTTACTGATAATAAAAATGCCAAGAGCATGCTGGACCACGCTCATCGTAGTGTTACGCAGCCGTTTATACGAAAAAAAAAACCGGCCAAGTGCAAGTCGGACTCGCACACCGAGGGTTCCGTACAAATTTTTACTTACCCTAACTTTATTACCCGGTACCAGTTGAGTTAAGTTTGCACCTGATATCTATAGCATTGCATACAAATCAGGTGCAAACTTAGCATAACCGGGTTGGTAAACTTTGGAGATAAAGGCGGGAAACGGTGTTTTTTTTACATTTTCCTTAATAAATCTAATAACAAAAAAAAAAAAATACTGTATCATAAGCGGCGAACCTTAACTCGACGCAATAAGATATATTTTCATACGAGGTTAATGACGTAGAATACCGGTAGATCGGTATGGCTACATTTGTCATGTCTGGTAACTGCATGGTAGCTCCGAGGGAAGGAGCTAGACTTGCGTTCACTAGGGCGGGCGTTCAAACCCGGGTGGTGAGAGTTTGTGGTTGGTTTGATATGATAATCTTTTTCGTAAATTTTAATTACCTTTTACGTTTACTTCAAGTTTCGGCATTAGCTTGGCAGAACATTCCATCTCACGTCTTTATCTAGATAACACACGTCGCTCCAACGACTGTGACTTTAAATATCCACCGAAATCATAATTAACTATCAAAATTAACACATTTTTTGCAAATTATTTGTGAGTGACATATAGGGAAAGCGAAGGGGTAAGTTTAGTTTTTAGATACCGAGTGCTTTGTTTTACGGTCATGCTAGTAAGCGATAGATACTTAATATAAACCGTTTGGTTTTTAGCGTACGGAAATTCCCTTCAAGTTCAGGTTACCACTTCGTAACACCACTCAAACCATATTCTGCGCTAGCCGGCGCACTGGAATAGCAGGGATCCTAAACAAAGTTTAAACCCTGCTTGGCGGTCAACACGTATTAATCTTAAGTAGTTAGTTTTAAATCTCTCTCCTTTAACTTAATTTATCAGTTATTATATGTTTTCTGTAACAAGGTCAAGCCCTTTCATATTATACCCCATTTGACCCAGTAGCTAGACTTTTCATTTTTACTCCCCCGCCCCTCATATTCGTAGTTTTTTTAAATAAAAATATATGTTTTTAAATATTTCCTGCGTAATACATGTGGGCTGACCATGTTTATAAATATTTCAAATAGTTATCTTAAGTAGTTTTTGAGATATGGCGCTTTAATAGTCGGACAGACAGACAGACATAGTCGCACCATAAGGGTTCCTTATTACCCAGACCCGAGTTTAATATGCACCTGACCTGATATCTATTATACATAGATATATATATATATATATATATATATATGATATACAACCGGGTTGTTCAAATAATTCATGTACATTTATACAAATTGTGAAAATTTCAATATTTTCGTTATGTAAACTTCTGAGATAAAGGGGGGAATGTTGCTTTTTTTTCACGTTTTCCTTAATAAAACAAAATGTAATGACAGTAAAAAAAAAATGTTAAAAAATGTGCAGATTAAGCTTTTTTATATACTTAATAATTATTATATATAATAATTTTTGCCCCCCCTCAAATTCTTCGTTGTTTGAGAAAATGTGGGCTAACTATGATTATAAATATTCCATATTTCAAATAGATACCATAAGCAGTTTTTGGAATATGGCAATTTACAGACATACAGACAAGAGTCGCACCATATGGGTTCCTTTTTTACCATTTTGGGTACGGAGCCCTAAAAATGCGATATGAAAAAGTACAATAGCAAACAGCGTATCTCCACGGTGCTTCCGCCTTTTGTTGAGAAGTGCCGTTTTTCGGCAATAACTTAAAAACCGGTATATCAGATCATGTTGAAAAAAATTAATAGTTTAAAAAACACTACAAAAACACGCTTTACAAGACTTTTCTAACAAATCCAAACACAGCTATGATACGATATTCCATCATGAAGTTCCAGTTCATATCTTCCGGCTCCATCATTACCATGTTATTGTAATGTCATCAGAAATACATACAACTGCCAATTTTCATGACGCTACGATCCTTGGAAGATGCTTAAATTAGATATCTTAGATTCCATTCCATAGTTAGTTACATACAGGTCGACCTAATAAAAGCGTGTTACAACAATCTTTGATAGTATTTACTACCCAAGTAGCAAAAGTGTCCTATAAAATGTATATAATACAACTATAAGTTTTAAAGTCATCTTATTAACGTTTGTTTGAGTTTATAAGTTGCATAATAGTGTTTTAGAAGACAAAAAGTTGTATTATACTTCGGTTACATAATCACGTCGAGTAAAGGTTTACACAGTTACAATATATGACCATCTGATAATAGTCTAAGCTATGACCATTAGAGGACTATATTATACCATTCTTGGTTGTAATAACGTCAATAATAGGACTATTGTACAATGGGATATTATAAGACCGCTACCCGGCGACTTAAATAGTATTTTATGCAACTGTTGTATAATAGGGATCAAAAAAGTCGAGTGGCGTGGGTTCGCAATCATGGCACCAACTTCAAAAGGTGATTCAAATGTGACCCGTACCGTACATAAAAGATTATTTTTGGCTTTTTAGTTTATTTTGAAGTCAGTTCTTTATTTATTTAAAAAAAAAGTTTAATTATATACTTGCCAGTGATGAAAACATGTCATGATTTGAAAAAAAATGGTGATAAAATATGTGTACGTAAATTGTTTCTTTTATTTTTTTAAGTTGTCAGAAAAACTGTATGAATTCGGCGGTTTGTTAAGTTGGTAATATAAATTATGTCAAATAACATTAGTTAAAGACTCACTGAATATAAATTATTAGATTGAAATTTTGTACTCTGTGGCACCAAGGAATACGTTAATAGCGACATTGTGACCCGCTTACTTTAGAGTTTTGCAAGTCTTAAGTAATGTACGTTGGTAACCATTTAAATGACAAAAAGAAGTACAGGAGTAGAAAAATGACCTTTAGTTCTTTAGTAGTTTTAACGTCAATCGTATAAAAGGTTTAGGCATGTTTATTATATGACATCCTGTTATATAGATGTCATGACAGTAACTGTGTTGTAACCCAAATTACTTATCTATGACTGTCTAAGGACTGTTATTCGACAGTCTTATTATCGTTTTAGTTCCACTAAATATAATTAGATATGCGGCTATATAGGTGTTATGATAGTAACTGTTAATCAACCAATGTATGTATTCTTTATAATGTCCTTATCTTACCACATAAGACTTTGATTTTCTAATCAAAGTGCATGTTAAATTTTATGCACGCAAGTTGTATTCCAATGCCACCTTAATAACTTTGAAAAAAATTGCTACTTAGGTATAATATGCGTATTAAAAGTTGAACGGTTTTTAAAAGAATCCCCAGATATAAATGGTGGTGCCAAATCCAATATCCTCTTATATATCGTGTAGTGTAGGACCGACTTGAGGACCCGAAAATTGACATGTAAATGACATATTAACGTCATGAACACTATCTCATATTAACATAACGTTTAATTTTATAATTTTAATAAATAAAGAGGGCATTGAAAATGAATCACATAATACATCGACAAATCAATTCGCCACTATCAATCTATCAATAAACTTCATAAATGGTGACTATAATACATTTACTAAAAAACTAACATGGCTACCATAAAAATAAATAGGATAATATTTACTTAGCCGCTCCTTTTATAAAAACGACACTTATATTGTTAGGTGTACAACCTATTTTTGGTTACGTTTATACGACCACAATACAATCAAAACGTTGGATATCAATCGTTGATATGACCACTACACAAATTATGGTCGTAATTCTTATATTATCATGACGTGTACATGATAAATTTGCTTATTATATAAACACAATACGACTACTATACGATTCTAAATCGATTAGTTTGCCCCCTTTTCGCGTTATATATACGTTTTAATGACTTTTATATGACCAATTTAAATGACTAATTAGCTAGAGACATGGCTATAATTTTCGTGTAATATTTATGTTTATTAGTACAAATTCTGAAAATTTCAAAATTTTCGTTCGGTAAACTTCGGAGATAAAGAGGGGCATGGTGTTGTTTTTTCACAATTTCGTTAATAAAACAAAAACTAATCACAATAAAAAAATTAAAAGAATTGTTCAAAAATGAAGGTCAAGTCCTTTTATATGATACCCCATTTAACCCAGTAGCTAGACTTTTAATTTTTACCCCCCCCTAAAATTCGTCGTTATTTAGAAAATAAAAATATATTTTAATATATTTCATATGCAATACATGTGGGGCTGACCATGTTCATAAATATTCCAAATTTCAAATAGTTAGCATAAGTAGTTTTTGAGATATGGCACTTTAATAGTCGGACAGACAGACAGACAGTCGCACCATAATGGTTCCTTTTGTACCTTTTTGGTACGGAACCCTAAAAATAGAGAGAGGGGGGGGACCATTCATACTACTTTCGGAACGATTATTTCATATTTATGAAAAAAAAATTTTGAACTTCAAAATGATTTTAAAAGAACTTTTAAAATATGTATGTGCCACGTAGGTACATACCTATTAATTTTTTTCTTACTTCCGGTTATATGTATGGAGCGCCCCCATATATTTTTTCTATTATTTACCTATCAAACTACGTAGCGCCTTACACAAGACACCTCAAGATACTCACAAATTTCATCAATACAGAGTTAGTAGTTTTTGAGTAAAATGCCTTTGACATAGGTACGGACGGACGTACGAATATGACGAAACTAACTATAAGGGTACCATTTCGCCATTTTGATTACTAAACCCTAAAAACACTTTAAAATTTTTAAGTTTCATAGTTTCGGAGATAACGGTGGGGTAGTATTATTTTTAAATATACTGTACCATTTTTTTAACTAAGCACAGCGAAATTATATTTTTTATTCATCGGATGTAAGGAATCCTAAAAAGTAGTCCCAAGTCAGATTATAATAAATACACGTTGCTCGAATGTGTTGATCCGACCGCGGCGCGGAAATGTGGCCGTGACCTGCGGACTGGAGCCTGTCGTCTCATTTTACCTATGTTGTAGGTGTCTATACCTATTCGAGATAAAAAACATTATGTTTATTATTTTCCAGAGAGTTTTACTACTCATATATCTCAAAAAAGAGGATATAAGTTGGACTTTTGTATCCGTGTATTTGTGTGTTTGTCTTGGGCATGATAGTTTTTGAACTTTGATTTACTTACTTAGATTTTAGTGCCTTAATCGAGTGTGCTTTAATATGTGCTCCTCCACCTGGGTTGATACTCGTATACTGCGTTTTGTTGGCCAAGTATTAAATACCAAAGTCTGTCTTTCATAGATTGATCGATAGTGTTCTTAACCATTATATCAAAAAATTCAGCTGTTACAAAAATCATCAGCTTATCCGTAAAATGTGTCGGGGGCAGAGATAGGTAAAATGAAATTGACTAACGATTAAGGATTAAAAATAATCAACTTCGCAACGAACTTCTAAAAATGTCAAAACCAGTTTTTAGTATGTAGTACTAGTTTGGAGTAGTAGTTTTGAATAATTTATTCAGGAATAAAATAATCTTCGAACAAATCAACAACGTATAAATTTTCATTCATTTGATCAATTGTAGTATTTTCTCGAATAATAGGACGAACCAACTAACAACAAATAACCGTTCTTTCTTTTATAAATCTAAGTGTAGGTCTGTAGAATTCCATATATTAACAATAAAATATTATGGAGTATCCGAACCCGATTGTTATCTAATTTGCCATATCTAGTCTTAGACGGCACCACAAGGTATCTCGAATTACAGGTATAAAATTGCGTCTTGCTATTTTTATTCAAGATTTATTTGTCAAATGTATTCGAATAAAATGACTCCTTATTCGAATATTTTGTCGATTAAATTATACGCGAATAAGTTTGTGAGGGATTAGTTGAATAATGCCCACCTAGTCGGGGATTGTTTATCGTTTCAACGTTATTTGTATATTATTTATATTAAATTTGCGGAACGGGTGTAAATAATGAAACTTTAAACTTTACTTACACTAAAGATGATTAAGAACTAAAACTTTTGGCAGGGGCCGGAGGATCCAACAGGACGCGAAGACTGTGGAGGCCTCTCCATGAAGCAGACTGTTCTTCTAATAGCTGGGGAGATGGCCGGCAGCGGAGTGCTGGCTCTGCCGCGAGCGCTCGCTAGAACTGGTAAAAACATCATCACTTACCTCAAACGAGTTAATTCAAGACTATCGTTAAATACAGCTTACTCAATATCGTAGACTTTTAATAAGCTTAGCGGACCTACGCCGTCTCAATAACAACACTGATCATACGCATGAATATACTAAAAATATAAATAATACTAAAAATAACTCGTGAACATTATCAGCAATTTTGTTCTCCAAACTACACGAATAAAATAATCCCAACTCGTCCGCAGGCGATCTTATTTAAGTAAGTAGATAAGGCATTCTGACTTGTTAGAACGTAGCTTGCACAACGAATAATGAGGCTTATTTAACTTTTAAAGATCTGTGTTTGCGTTATCTTTGTGTTTTTCAGGAGCTGGTGTATGATTATTATACCTTATTACTGTACTGTAATATGCGCATATTTGTAAATATACCTAATACAAATTATTTATATATTTATTGCCGAGCGCATACGTATTTTTAGCATTTCCGAGTTTATTGACAGACATCAGCATGTGTCTCCTCTGTTGTTATGGTAATAAGTAAAATGATGACATAAGATATTCTAGTTTTTCACTTTTGTGGACATAATGTCGTTCTAGCTAATGCGAATTGTTTTGTACCAGGGGTAAATTGATGTTATATTGTATTATACACCTGAAAGAGATTATAAATAACTGGAAGTGCCATTTTTCTTTGCCTTTGTCCATATTTGTACTGACAATTCATTTTTATGTATAAAACTAGTAAAATGTACTAAAAAGTCAAGCTTGGGCTTTCATATTAATGATATTTATGAACTTATGATGTTATAAAGACAAAAAAGGATCTGCTCGCAATTCTCATTTAATCACTCATCCTGGTGGCCTTCAGGTTGGTTTGGTGTTCCGGTGATCATCCTGATGTGCGTCATCGCGGCATTCAGCGGCAGACGCCTCGGCGACTGCTGGACGATGATCGAAGCCCGTGAACCGAAGATGAGGAGCAGGCAGAGGAACCCGTACGCCATCATTGCCGAACAGTCATTAGGAAAAACTTGGAGGTACTGCATTGCATAATTTAAATTTAATGACATGATCGTTTTTTTATTAGTCAAATTATCATAACGATAACATGATTTCTTATGAACAAATACCACAGTCACCCGATTCAATGCCTATTATCCCCAATGACGGTTCATTTATAGATTGTTTCCGCTGTGTCTGTATAGCCGGGGCAGTTGTGGCGCTTGTGGTTGATGCAGGCATGCACTTAATATGCACTACGTTCATGACATTGTTCACGTATGAAACTTGTTCTAGTGCGTCATGCTCATGCTGGTACTTCTAATAAGAATTACATTCAATTCCGAAACTATTCGCTTGACAGAAATTAGTCATCAATTATCAGAGTATCACACACAAATACTAGTAAAGCGTGTGTTTGGCTCAAGTAAAGAGGATTCTGTGTCTGTACTATTAAAATGAACACATGGTGGCTATACTATATATTTAGTTTTTAATTGATAAACAACAAACCTCGACAAACTCACCATTTAACGTTGTATAATAAAAAAAAGCATAGATTGCTGATATATAGATTTGCGGATAATAATAAAAAATAGAGCGGTACAATAAGTGGTACCTGAAAGCTGTTTTTTCATCGGTTTCATGGAACTCCGAGACCGTAATTTGAAACATAGGTAAGTAGGTACTTCCAAATCAAAGTTGTAGTCAACAATATTCTCTCACTTCGTATTTTTAGGCGTAGTTTACCCGTCGGAGATAATGATGATCACCGAATGTGGCCGGTAAAACCAGTTTGAAACTCCGAATAGATACGGTTACAACATACCTATGCATGTTTTGTAGCTTTTTATAGAGTGGCCGCATTAATTAGTATACTTCGTTGACACTTAATTCTGTTGGAAAATAACTTTAGGGGCGCAGTGTTTTATTGTTTAATAGCGAAAATGCTTATTACATTGTAATGGATCTATGTGTAATATTTGTGGAGCAAATAAGTTTGTATGAAATGCAACACAACAGAAAAAATATGTTTGTTGTTACTTTCGTTATTTAACTTAGTTTAGGATAAAATATTATAAAACATTGAAATAAACTTACACGATCTTCACTCATTATCACAACACAACAAAACGGGGCTTAATCGCGTATAAATATGATTTATTTATTTACCTTTCGTTGGTAATTCTTCGACGTTTCGGACGTCGCGTTACGTCCATGGTCTCGAAGGAACGAAAGATAAATCATATAAATGCTATTAATAACTCCCGTTTTGTTGTGTTGTGATAAATATAATAAAACTCGCTAATATAAGGCACGATCACTATACTTTTGTCCCTATTTAACAAATATAATCCTAATAGTATCCTAGCAGTTGCAATAGTAGATTGTTTGACAAGGGGCTAAAATAAGTCATTAAGACACGAATTGATTATTTGCACGAGCTCACGAAGTGAGCGGGGACAAATATGTCTGAGTGTCATAATGGCTTTTAGTCACGTCTAAACACTGCTTTACACTTCGACTGCGAAAAAATAAAAAAGACTTAACATTAAAATTGTATATGTCATGAAAAACTACACTTTGAGCAATTCTATCAGAAATTTTGACCAATCTGATCAGGTTCGTTTGTTTTGTTTTTAATTATTCGTAAGGAGTATGTAGCTGGCCGCAAGATTTTTTTTCAGTGTCATAGAAAATTGGTATGGGATTATATGGCTTTCTTTTAAACCCTAGGGGCTAAATGTACTATTTTAGTCTCGCTTCGCGAAGCTTATATAACCTACTTTTTGAGCAGGAGTAGTGAAAAAGTTATTCGAATATTAAATTCTCGAAAGTAAAACGATCAGTTTGGTACAGAACTATTAGTAGCCAGAGCAATAAACAGAGTAAAGGCCACGAAATCTCGTAAATCGTATTGTTGTACCGCGGTAGTACCTAGAGCTCACATCGGTACTACTACTATAATGTCTAATGTAATGTACAATCAGCATTATACATAAGCGACTGACTGTCCGTATGTGGGTTAATGCACCTCATAAGTTTATATCGGTTTTACCCTATATTTTTTTCCCTTCATGGTCAACTGAGCCCACTCTCAACTCAGCCCGCGGGTTCAGTTGACTACGTTTATTTTTTCGGGGGCAACTCGGCCCAGCACTTGGCTAAGGGGTCGACTGAGCCCACACGGGCTCAGTCGACTACAGTTTAAAGTTATATGGTTGACTCAGTCCACGGGCTCAGGCGACTACACTTTAAAGTTATATGGTTGACTCAGCCCACGGGCTCAGTCGACTACAGTTTAAAGTTATATAGTTGACCAACGGAAAGTTGAGATATATGTAGAACGAACATTTGATCCACCTGTCTGGACTGCTATCACGTTTTCGTAAGTTACTAATTTTAACAATAAAAGCACTACATATCGGATAACAATATATTTTAATATTTAAGAACAATCGATCAGTGTAATGACCCGTGAAGGTACGCTATCGGCGAGAGCCATCTTCTCTCGCAGTGTTGCCAACATAAATATATATTTTAAACACAAACATACGTGAACACAACAGAAGCAAAGTTGATATATCCGCGTCTTCGTCTGCAGCATGGACGTAAATCACTCCGCCCAAACATTTATTAAATGTTCTAGAATCTTAACAGTTCTATACATAAAGCTTAACTTTTTTTATTGTGTTCTAGTTCCATAACTATTTCATTAATTTTGACGATGTTATTTCTCACTTTATTTGTGTCTGTTTTCATGAGGCGTTGCAAAACTACTAGAAGTTTTAAAATGTCGGGTTTTGGCTTTAACAGCTTGTTCAATTTCGTATGCCACCCTTGAAGTACATTGTTCGCCCTATTAAACTGCCTGTAGTATATCCACTGACCAAAGTAAAGGGATTTTGGATTCATCCAATTGTCAAAAAACTATTGATTAAAATCATTTGGCATTTTTGTTTTAGGGCCTTCATCTAAGACGTGTAGCCAAGCGTCCAATAGGTGTTCAAATGGCAAATGTGCCAAACCTTACCGAGTTTCGTTTTGGTAAGGCTACATGCCTTTGCCTTGTTGCAGAGGTATTTGGTGAGGTGATAGAAACAGCCTTGAATTTGGACACCCTTGCATGTATCGAGCAAAGCTGATATCAACGCCTTTTCATAATCCACTTTTATGCTGGTATGTTTCCAGTCTGAAACTTAGCTTTTAATGAGTTTGAAAAGTATTTCATAATTGGTTTTGCGTTTGTCGGGCAATAAGGCATACAGTACCGGCACAACTTTTATATTTTCTCGGTCGCTGCCGAGATCAGCATGTATGGTTACCAGTTGATAAAAATTTCGTTGGCACGACTTAAACGTGCCATCAACATAAAATTGTTTGCACTGCGACAGCAAGTTTCGTAATTCCGGACATGAAAATACTAATATTCTCATCCCATTATTTGTGTAATAAGCGAATAGCAACTCTGAAAATTTTGGTGGAATTATCACGTCAATGGCGTTCTTGAAAGTGCAGTTTTTAATGCCTAAAGATTTATAGCGTTTTCGATACAATTTCTGTGTCCAGGCCCGCGTTTTTTATTTTATTCGCAAATTGATCTTGGTAACTTCCACTATAAAAACGAAAATTAAATAACAAGCAGGTATTTTATTTGCAAACATAATTGTAAACAAACACACACACACTAAGTTGTCCCCCTAGCGAAAGACTGAGCCTGCGGGCCGAGTTGTCCCTCTGGCGGTAGACTGTGGTCAACTGAGACTGCGGGCCGAGTTGTCTCCTTAGCAATAGACAGTGGTCAACTCACCCGCGGGCTGACTTGTCCCTCTGGTGGTAGACTGTGGTCAACTGAGCCCGCGGGCTGAGTTGACCTTGTAGGCCGAGTCGCCCCCAACATATATTTTAGAGGTCAACTGAGCCCGCGGGCTGAGATGTGAGTGGGCTCAGTTGACCATGAAGGGATTTTTTTTAGTGTAGAGTCTAATAGGTATTTATGAGTAGTAAATATGAATAGCCATTATAACCGCTCTTTCCTACAATATTACCGGAATCCGACCTGAGTCCCACCTTAAGATATTCAGCTAATTGGTAGAAGTCACACTCTACACGTTACTTAAAAACTTCAGTGTAATCTCGCATAGTAACATCAATAAGGATTAACCAACCTGTAACTACAATGAAGATGCGTTTACGCACCTAAACGTACATAATAAAAACGAATGTGACACAAATGACAAGTTTCTGTGTGTTCGGTGCTTAATTCTACCATGGTCGTAACGCTCGTAGAAATGTCCCGATACGCTTGTTTCAGAAAATGTCGACATATTTGTGGGCTTTACCTTGTTTTATGTGTAGCGTGGTGGTGTCGTGCGCCATGATGGTGACGCTCTTCGGTGCGTCCGTGGTGTACCTGCTGCTGGCGGCCCAGATCATCGAGCACGTGTTCCTGGCGCTGCTGCCCACTGTCACCATCTGTATCTGGTACCTCATCGTGGCCGGCGCCATGACGCCCCTGCTGCTTTTCGCTACGCCAAAGGATTTCTAGTACGTACCTCTGTCTCATCTGAGCGTTTTTTTGTTGCGCCATCAGCTGCTACTTTGGAGCCTGGGGTCCAGTATCCGGTTTTTCTTCTCCATTTAGCACGGTGTTAGACATCCTTTGTTGTGAAACCGTTGCCAAACATGTCATCCCTAACCACATCAAGCTTGGCTAGATATTAAATCCCCTTCTAGAACCAACGCATCTATTTCTAATAAATTTGATTTCGGTTGGCTGAAGAGCCGTTTAAACCATTATCTTGTGAAATAACATGAAACGTAGGTTTCAAACGATCGCTTTTGAAAAAACCTGTAGAAGTTCCGAAATATATATTACTAGCTGTGCCCGCGGCTCCACCCGTGTGGAATTCGGTCTGCGTCAGTAAGCGGCGGCTAATTGACCCTTAATTTCTCTCCCTCTCCCCTGGAGGCGAAACTTAAAGTAAAGTTTACACATGGATTCGCTATAGAGGACTGGACAGTAAGTCCAGGTTAAAATATCTTACAATTACCACTAAATAAAACTACACTCCAAAATCTAATTTTTGACGTGATTTAAAAGACATATATCACTAGTAGGTGTACAGTCAAGGAATTTAATTTACATACCATTTCGTACCTTGTCACAGTCAAAATCAATATGAAAGCCGATAGAGATCCCATATCAATGTCACTATGAATATAAACTAAATAAACACTAAATCCTTCGTTTCGTCTTGTCCGTCCGTCCATCCGTCCGTATATCACAGATATTTTACTCAAAAATTACTAAATGTATATTGATAAAATTTGGGAATAGGTGTCTTGTATAAACCGCTACTGAGTTTGATAGTTAAATAATAATAAAAGATATTTCTAGAGGTGGGCACTCTATAAATGTAACCGAAAATGAAAAAAAAAAGGAAATATCAATGTGTGGCACATATTTCGACAGTTCCTATAAAAAGACTTTGAGGCTTCTAAAAAAAAATTATTAGTGAATATTTTCGGAATTAATCGCTCCGAAAGTTGCATAAATTGTGCCCCCCCCCCCCCCCCCTTCTTATATTTTCTAAGCGGTATGTTCAAAAATTATGAAAAAAAAAACATAGATAAGGCTTAATATATAAATAAATAAATATCATGGACAATCTTACACAAATCGACCTAGTCCCAAACTAAGCAAAGCTTGTAGGAACTATGGGTACTAGGCGACGATATACATAATTATATAGATAAATTATAATACTTAAATACATAGAAAACATCCAAGACCCAGGAACAAACATTCGTGTTCATCACACAAAAACTTGCCCTGGCCGAGATTTGAACCCGGGACCGCCACCTTCGTAGGCCGTTGTACAACCCTCTGAGCCAAACGTGTCGTGAAATACTTACAACGAAAATTGTTTTCAACATGATCGAATATACCGTTTTTGAGTTATTCCAAAAAAAATTCTGAAAAAAATTGTCTGTCTGTCTGTCCGTCCGTATGTCAAAGGCATTTTACTCAAAAAGTATAAGAAGTACATTGATGCAATTTAGAGCATAGGTGTCGTGTGTAAACTGCTACTTAGTTTGATAGTTAAATAATAAATATATATATTTCTAAGGGGGGCACTCCATACATGTAACCGAAAACGATATTTTTTTTTACCAAATATCAACGTGTGGCACATCATTAGACAATTCTTTTAAAAACATTTTGAGGTTCCTAAAATCAATTTTTGATTTAGTGAATATTTTCCGAAATATACGCTACGAAAGTAGCAAAAATTGTGTCCCCCCCTCTATTTTCTAAACGGTACGTTCAAAAAATATGAAAAAAATTACAAATATAAAGCTCAATAAATACATCCAACGAAAATTGTATTCAACATGATCGGAAATACCGTTTTTAAGTTATTGCCAAAAACTGTGCTTCTCAGCAAAAGGACTTAATTGGCGGGGAGATACGCTCTTTTGTTAGTTTTTTTTTCATATCGTATTTTTGTCATCTGCAGTGCTTTTTTTTGTATAAACGGCTGCGGAACCCTTGATGGGCGAGTCCGACTCGCACTTGACCGCTTTTTTGTATTTTAAGATCCCTGACTGTAGGTACCTATCCAAATCATGCCCATGGCAAATATCATCCAAATCGGTCCTCTAGTGAAATCAGTCTAAGCACGATAAGGTAAGAAATATATATATATAGAAATCCCTACTTCCTAACAAACTTTCGAATTTAGGTCTAATATTAATAAGAAGTAAGAGTAGAGGGAGAATATTTAGATATCAAAAAAGTAGCCGAGTAATTACCTAGGTATTGGTACATATTTTTTGCAGTTATGTTTATGTACCTATGTACAACTAAATATGTACATTATATCGATAGTTTCGTACTGCAAAAGCAGGTACCTATGTAGAGTATAGCACTATATATATACCAGGTCGTTGGTGTCCTCCAGTAGTCCTTCTTCAACTTGACACAGTACCAGGGCGAATTCTTAGACACACAAGTAAAAATCGGACAAGTGTGTTACGGAACTTCGAAGGGTTACCTAGTGTGGGTATGTAAATAAATAATATTTTATGAACATAATAATGTCATTTATGAATCGATTTTAGTAAAAAGTTACTATCTCGGTGTTTATTTATACAAAATGGCACATAAATACGGAGAGCTATTTAAATCTAATAGCGGGACCTTGGCGGCTCACATGAGCCTCCTCTTTGTTGGTAAGTATCACTGATCCACATATCTTGTATTTTGTTGTATTATTAAATCAATTATTCAATTAAAATGTTTATATCCGTACCCCTTCTTCTGAACTTAAAGTTAATTGGACAAAATTCTTCCTCCGTGGTTTATTCGTGTCACAAACGTATTAATTTTAGCGCCATCTGTTAGTTTAGCAGGGTACTCGATAGTCGTTGCACTCATTTGAATAAAGTTAGCACCTCCTTCCTAAGTAGCGCATACGAGCCAGGTGCAAAACTTAACCCCTCTTAGAGGTTGAATGTTTATACCTGGCAGGTGTATTTTTCAAAAGATTAATAAAGTTTGCAATAAAATCCGTTCAGCCATTTTCACGTGATGCGCAGTCAAATAAACAGGCAAACAGATAAACAGACAAAATTTCTAAAAACTGTTGGAACGTCTGTTCTATTCTAATTCTAAGTAACCCCAGCCAACTGTTTTTGGAATACCTTCCGTGTACAGACTTTCGACCCTTTTCAGCTTTATTATTTGTATAGATAGAAGATACCTAGATACATTTTTCGTACTTAAATTAAACTTTTGAGTATATGAGTAAAGCGCCAGGTCTGTTATATAGAGTATTATATTACGGGGAAAGTGGTTACCCTTCGTACTCTTTTAGACTTTATTTGTTTACTTTGTGATTAATTGTCGAATTTATCTAAGATCTTTAAGAACCTAAGTATAACGAATATACTGTAGTTTGTTATAAAAAAAATCCGAAACTATTGTGTCAAAAGGTTAAAAGGTTATAGCCATTTGTACGTAGGTGGGGTACTTTCATGCAAGGTAATTAAAAAGCCTTTTATAAAGTAGTTAAATTTTAATTAATTATTATAAAAATATTTATTTATCAAAGAACTAACTAAATCATATTTCACTTGACTCATAGTCGATAAATCTTTCTTTAGAAAAATAAGAATAACTAAAATCGTGCATCCTTAGTTTACTTATTGATAATTGTAAGCTTTACAATCATTCTAAATGAGATGTTTACAATAATGTTGTATGAGATCGTTGTACAGTCTTTGTCAATTCAACTTAAAATAGGTAAATTATGCATTTGGTTGTTACTTTGGAATTTATTGCACATTATCCTGACTATATTATAAACGTGAAAGTATGTATGTACCTACGTTCCACTATTGCGCAAAAACTACACAACAGATTTGCGTAAAACTCTTCAGTAATATAGCTTAGATATCATATCAGAATAGGACGTAGGCTACAATTTTCGAGGTTATCCTTACTATATTATAAACGTGAAAGTATGTATGTACGTTCCACTATTGCGCAAAAACTACACAACAGATTTGCGTAAAACTCTTCAGTAATATAGCTTAGATATCAGAATAGGACATAGGCTACAATTTTCGAGGTTATGGGTTTTTTAACAATAAATGGAAAAGTTTTGTTCATTGTGACATTTCTATTGCGAAGAATTATATCAACAAACAGTTGCTAGGAAACCTATTTGATACGTTAGTGAATGTTTGTGAGAATGTACGTTACGCGTAAAATTCTGCAGTAATGTAGCTTAGATATCAGCGGGCCTATGATGGTTACGTTTGTCACGCGATAAATAAATGACATAGCTGCCGTCACCTTCTGACACGTATGTGAGTACGAGAGTGACAGGCGCGTTATCATATCATTTATCGCGTGATAAACGCGACCATCATACGCCCGCAGAATAGGACATAGGCTACAACTTTTGAGGGTATTAATTTAGAAAAGGGTTTTTTTTAACAAGAAATGGAAAAACATGACCTTATGTACATTGTGACATTTTCATTTCTAAATAATGAATAAACAATTGGTAACCTAGCAACAGTAATACTACCTACACGATTAAGCAAAGAACACACCTTCCGTATATGACGTATCATACAAATAAGAGTGTATCTAAATATATACCCGGATTATAACCCATTGCGATCGTTGCGATCATCTCTGAATGATAAACATTTTGTTACAAAAGTATGCTTTAAAAATAAGATAAAAACATAAAACGGGTCCTTTCAAAAAGAAATCGATAGACATCACTTTTTGCTAACTCTGAAATACATATTATAAAACTCTTGCGTTACTGACCTATTGACAGACAATGCACAGCCTAAACCGCTAGATATAAGCATGAAATTTGGAACGTTTATTTTTTATAGTAGATACGTGGAAGTGTACTAAGAAAGGATTTTTCGAAATTCAATCCTTAAGGGAGTGAAATAGGGGTTGAACCGTTGTATGGAAATCGTTCATTTGGAAAGTTATAAACTTGAATCTGTGTATAAAGCTTTCCTACTAAAAAAAAAAAAAGATTTAGCGTTGCTATAAAAAATCATCCCAGTAAAAAAAAAAGTTGTATGTTTGTATGGGAAACGTGTCGTTTTCAGAGTTAGACGCTTCGATCACAACCTCCTAATGTACAGTGAAAAACATTGATAAGGGCATCTTTTTCAATTCATCCCTTGAAGGGGTTAAGATGGGGGTTGAAAGTTCACATAAATAATGTGTTATTTTGAATGATAAACTGTGGCTAGAAACATGACAGCAGGGCAGCAGGTTTCTTTTATAATAGGTAGAGCTATCCAGAAATATATTTTTATGAATTATATAAGAAAAACATGAAGAGATAGGGAGGAAGGGACGGGGGAGAGAGAGAGAGGGAGGGAGGGAGGGAGAGATAGAGAGACAACGGAGAGAGAGAGAGAGGGAGAGAAAGAGGAAGAGAGAGAGCGACAGAGGGATATTCAGAGAGAGGAAGAGAGAGATGCGGGGGCGAAACAGAGAGAGAGGGAGGGAGAGAGGGACGAAGAGAGGGAGGAAAGGAGGGAGGGAGGGAATGAGGGAGGGATGGAGGGAGAGAAAGAGAGAGAGGGGGAGCGAGGGAGGGAGAAAGAGAGAGCGAGAGAGAGGGAGGGAGAGTGGGAGAGACAAAAAAATGGTGTCGTAGTAATATTATGACGTCGGTTTTCTTATGACGTGACGGTAGCATATAAAATTATCGTTCGTAAACCGACTTTACAGGCAACCATTTTTTGCTTTGCCTTAAAATACTATCCTTTTGAAACGCCGAGACTTTTCAGGCCGACGAACTTCTAGAACATTCTATTTTGGCCAGTGTCGGGGACTTCGCCTGTCTCTTCTTCTCATAGTCTAGCAGGCGTTCAAATTAAAATTGCCAGTGTTGCCTTCTTATGGAATAATGTTAAATATTCCCATTTTCTCACTCTAATTGGTCGCTGAATATCTTCTGAGTATTTTTTTTTAAACTTAACAGCATCGGACAAATGACAGATAAAAGTTTTCTTCATTTATATCTCTGGCTTTACCTAAAATCTACGCGAACGAAGTCGCGGGCGGCCGCTAGTAATTATATAAGCTGAACTGCGAGTGTGGTCCTTCATATATTGGTCAAACAAAACGTGTATCAATCCGGGTGAAGGAGCACATAGCAGATGTCAAGCACCATCGGTGTAATAGGTCTGCAGTCTGTGAACATGTCATTGACAAACCAAACCACTCAATTAAGTTTGATAAACCTTCTATCCTTGCCAAAGAAAAAAAATGTTTTCCCAGAATGCTACGCGAGGCTATTGAGATTAAAAAGCATCCTAATTGCAATAGAGAAGAATGATTGTCGCTACCACCAGCTTGGGATCCTGTAATACATCTCATCAAGGAACAAGCGAGAGACAGGACTTCAAAACCTTAATTTCCGAACGGTGTAAAATATCTTATAGGTTAAAAAAGTAGTTTCATAGTATCTGTTTTTAATAGTAGATTGTTTGACAAGGGGCGAAAATAAGCCATTATGACACGAAGTGATTATTTGGACGAGCTCATGAAGTGAGCGAGGACAAATATATCTGAGTGTCATAATGGCTTTTAGCCACGTGTTAAACACTCTGCTTTTCACTTCGACTGCGAGAAAATAAAAAAGACTTAACACTAAAATTGTATATTTCATGAAAAATAAAAAGTACAGTTTGAGCAATTCTTTATACGTAGGTCACTCGATAAGTTTTGAGATGCTCGAAATTCGAAAATGGAACGCACCTGAATTATATGTTCTTAAAAAGCAAATTTATTTAAAAATAGAACACAACTTGCCGATTCGCTCCAATTTAAAAAATGAATATGTTACAGTCATTTTTTTAAAACGGTTCCCGCGTTTGTTCTTTGTAACGATGGAGCTTAACAGCGAACATTTGCGTGCTATGATATTTTATGATTTTAAATTTGGTTTATCTGAACAAATAATTGTGTTTGCAACGATTGCAGTCAGCGTTAGGAGATTCTGCTCCTTCACGGGCAACAGTTTTTAGATGGTTCAACGAATTTAAAAGGGGTAAAACCAGCCTCGAAGATGACCACCGAAGTGGTCGCCCGCAAACAGCAGTAACTGCAGAAAACGTGTGGACTACTGAAATGTTGGTGCGAGAAGATCCACGAATAACATACAAAGACATAGAGAATATCTTAGGCGTCAGTTCGGGGAGCGTTAGCATCATTTTACATCAACATCTTGGAGTAAGGAAGCTCTGTTGTCGTTGGATACCACGTTTGCTCTCCGATACTGAGAAACAGGCTCGTGTAGATTGATGTCGTGAGATGCGTCTACGATTCGACAACGGGACATCGCGGCGTGTATCGGAAATAATTACAGGTGACGAAACATGGATTTACCAATATGACCCGGAAAACAAGCGGCAATCATCAGTATAGGTCTTCTAGGGAAAGTTACCAACAAAACTACAAAGACCTCGTAACGTCGGCAAAAAAATGGTAGCTAATTTCTTTTCACGGGGCGGACATTTATCAACATCAATGATGGAAAATTATAGGTCAGTCAACTCCGATTGGTATACTACAGTAGCATTGCCGCAAGTTTTCAAAGCAGTGCGAGAGAGGAGACCAAAGACTGGACTTCGGGGAATCTTGCTGCATCACGATAACGCCTCTTCACATACGTCCCTCAGAACAAAGGCGTTTATTGAGAAAGCTGGGACAGAAACCTTAACACATCCACCCTACAGTCCTGACTTAGCTCCCTGCGATTTCTTTTTGTTCCCGGTGGTGAAAGAAAAAATAAAAGGGAAGTTTTTTTCGAGTGCTGAAGAAGCCGTGGCTGCATATGAAGAAGCAATTTCGGACCTATCTGATGAAGACTGGCAAAAGTGCTTCCAAAGTTGGTTCAGACGAATGGAACTTTGTATAGAGAGTAATGGAGAGTATTTTGAAAAAATGTAAAATTAATAATACTAATATCTCAAATAGTTTTTTTTTTCTCAAAATTTATCGAGTGACCTACGTACGTAGTTACATTGACAGCTTATATATTTTCTTAAACTAATAATGGCCATAGACAATTTTTACTTTTTAATGTGAAGGGCTGCAATACGATCAGAAATTTTGGCCAATCTTATGAGGTTGGTTTGTTTGTTTTTAATTATTCGTTAGTAGTATGTAGCTGGCCGCAAGTTTTCTTTTTTAGAGTCATAGAAATTTGTATGGGATTATATGGCTTTCTTTTAAACCCTAGGGGCTAAATGTACTATTTTAGTCCCGCTTCGCGAAGCTAATATGACCTACTTTTTGAACAGGAGAAGTGAAAAATATTATATTATATTAGTGATGAGGTAGCCTGGGAGTTTTTCTTGGAAGCGTTTCTTTTCTCCTCAGTACGCCTTATTTGCGAAATGCTGCTTGGTAAATGATTAAAATAAAATAATTAAGCCCTTCTGGCACTTCTGTAACTGTCTTTACAGCTTAGGCCCATCTGACATGTAAGTACACCTTTATTTGTTTTTTCAAAAATGGGTAGTTTGCACAAATTGTAACTTTAACAGAGGAAAATGTATCGTATTTCAGTCCACTCGTGACCATGGAAAGCTGAAAAGCTTCCGAAACGTCGGAAACTCAAATGAGATAATACACGCGATATAATCCTTTAAATTGTTTTATTTTAATGAGTAATAATCGCGGAAACAAAATAAAAAAAAATATTTACCAAAACATAACAATTATCTTTGATTTTCTCTGGTAGCACATTTACTCGTCATCTCTTCGTCCATTTCTAAATCTACTGGAGACGTAGAAGTTTCCCCGCAAGCTTAATTGCAAACCGTCAGATTCCTCTGAATTGTCAACACCTTCTATTTTCTTAGCTTTTTTCCTTTTGTCTTGAATTAAGTTCCTTCAAACTACGTTTTACTGCTTTGGCTCTGGGCTGTTTTATTTTTTTTCAATTATTTCTGTCTATGTCTCTCTTCTAGTTCAGTTTTTTCAGGTGTATCTGTATACATACGGGATTTACCCTGTTTACTTCTTTATTGGCTTTTCTGTTCCTAACAGCGGTAGGATAAGGTCTTATGACTTCTGATGTTATGGAAAGATAAGCACTCGGTTCAGATTGTGTCACAGCCGTAGAGGTGGAAAATTCGCGAGTTCCGGTAATAATGTCTTGAGGATTTTGGAGCAAAGAAGGCGAATGCTCACGAATATCTGACTCATTCATATCAGTCGATGGCACGCTGGTGGAACGTTGTGGTTCTTCCTTGTGCGTAAAATTTGGTAACTGTAATATGTTATGGGGTGCTAAATCTTTTATTAAACGTACAGTCAACCGCAAAGTATCTAAACATACCTATACCTACTACTACATGAAACTAATCGAACGTTAGCAATCACAATGCTGGACAATTTAATTACAGAATGTTGAAACATCTTGAACTTTAAAATATGTAACTATTTTCAGTTTTACGGGTGTCATCGCCTTCGGGTCAACTTTGGTGGCCTGCGTGCTGTACTTTATCCAGATGATGAACGATATCAGACCCTTCGTCTTCCGATACGGCTTGCACGGATTCCAAGAGTTCTTCTTGGCTCTTGGCACCATCATGTTCGCTTTCGGGGGAGCATCTACTTTCCCTACAATACAAAATGACATGGCTGATAGATCGCAGTTCAGTAAAACTATCCAGTACAGTTTTGGAGGTAAGTTAATGCGATTAGACGTAATCGTCTTTGTTTAGATAATCCTTTTACTCCAACTAACGATGTAGGCAAAGAGTATAGAAGTTTTCTTTATGATGTAAATTATGTAAATAATGCGATCCACTAGCTGTAAGTAGGTACACTACAATCATGTTTTTCATCTATTTAGGTGTCTAGTTGATGTGCTTGGTATAGTGCAACGACATAATAAAGCTTTAGCGAAGATATAAAGTTCTTAGGTAAATGTTATATATATGGAACTTAATCGGAAAACAACTCTCGCCGTAGGACTAAAACTCATGACTGCCAAATGCCACACGATGTAACGAAAATGTGATACAAGTTTTGGAAAATAGCTTTTTGCGACAAGCTTTTATTGCCGACTTAGTTTTCTTTAAACATCCGTTAACAATAGTGGTTAACGGATGACGATTATATAGTTTTATACCTCGGTAGGATTGGGTTATGTTATTACAGAGTTCCTATGACCACCATCCAACTCCATCATCAGATTCAGCACAATGGTATCAGAATATTATATTGACACCTCCTAACTTACATACTCGTAGTATGCCAAATTTCAGCTCATGCCTAAACCGGAATGTGGGTCAAATTGCAAAACCTTGCATACGAGTAGGTACTAACATAGTAAGTTAATTAAAAGCTTGTAGGTAATAAACTTACTTACTACTCTGGCTCAGTGACCTGCGAAGAAGATCTTGGCCTTTGACACAAGGGATCGCCATTCTTCTCTGTTTTGCGCCATTTTTAGATCCATTTAGGGTGCACAGATCTTTTTTGCACCTCGTCTTCCCAGCGGTATCTGGGCCAGCCGACCGGACGTCTTCCCCTCGGTCGCCCCTGATACGCTCTCTTTACGGCCCGATCACCTCCCATCTTCTCCAGGTAACCCAGCCAGCGAAGTCGTGCGGCTTTAATCTCGCCAATAATATTAGGTAAAGCCATCATGGGAGATCTTCTAACTCCCTGGTTTCCTCCTTCTCCAGCTGTCATTCTCATCTCTTATTGTTCCCAGAATCTTTCGCCAGACTTTCCTTTCCGCTACTAAGCTTTACACCCATACATCAGGATTGGTCTATTAACAGTGTTGAAGACGCGAATCTTGGTTTGTCTACTGATCAGATTGGATACTAAAACTCTATGGACGCTGCAGAGCATTTTAGGGCGTTCTGGATTCGATCATCAATCTCCTCCGCCCTGTGGTTGGTGTCGGTATGCAACCATGGTACTTAAATCTATTTACGCCTTTGTAGGTGGTTGCTCCCACTGTCAAATCGGTAATTTTTGCTTTGACGTGTATGTACCTTTTCGTGAGGAGATATTCTGTTTTCTGGTGATTGATTCTGAGACCAATTTTTCAGACCTGTGGCGTACAATGTCATGGAAAAGATGGGGGACATCTTTGCCATGACATTGTACGCCGTTGGACGCAGCGCAATGACCCTATAGTTGCAGCAGTTTCTTCTGGAGCTTTTTTTTGTGAAAAGGGCATATCACCCAAATATTTCACTCGTTAGGTTGTTGTTCTGACTTCCAGATTTTAGTAATTATTTCATATAATCTGGATTGCACCGCTCCTCCGCCATACTTCAATATCTCAGCATAGGTATATTTCATCATCCCCGGGGCCTTGTTATTTTTCAGTCTCATGACTGCTTTTCTCACTTCATCGAAGCTTGGTTCTTCCACAGCATCCACATTCTCCACAGTCGTATCCGCCTCGTAATAAAATAAACATATATTTTTGTGAGAGTAGTGAATCGATTACGTAATTCAGATTCAGCGGGTCGAATGTTTCTTCATATTTCACAATCATACCTTTTGTATGTCCAGCGATCATGCTCCTGTACCTGCCGATCGCCATCGCTGGGTATGCAGTGTACGGCGAGGCGGTGTCACCCAACATCGTGACGTCACTGTCTGCCACGCCTCTGACCCTCGTAGCCAACGTGCTAATGGCTGTCCACCTCGTGTTCGCCTTTATCATCATCATCAATCCCGTCTGTCAAGAGGTCGAGGAGTTGTATGAAGTGCCCAGAGGTGAATATGTTATGTTTTGTTTTTTGGAGTTAGTCATTTCACTTAAACACTTTAGTACATTTGGTCATTACATCTCAACCTTTTATGCATTTTGGCATCAATCGGCACTAAAATGACCTATACCTTTAAATTAATTTTAATTTATACGAGTTATTCAGAGTCTGTGGGTTGGCGTATGATCGTCCGTCTGTCGATAATGGGCGCGCTGTTGTTCATCGGCGAGAGCATCCCGCGGTTCTACACCATCCTGGCGCTGGTCGGCGGCACCAGCGTGGCGCTGCTCACCTTTATCTTGCCCGCCTACTGCTACCTCAAGCTCATCGAGCAGGCGCCGCCCGAAGGAGAGCAGCCCGTGTAAGTTGGGATTCCTACTACGCCTAATATCATATTAGTCCGTCTGTCAATAATCGGAGAAAGCATCTCGCGGTTCTGCAACGATTGCACCATCTATGCTAAATTATCATTACATGATAGCGTTATGGTGACTTTGCTATGCATTTATACCATTACCTGGGGGCACGGCAGTGCCCCCGCCAAGACGAAAAAAGGAGAAGCAGGGCACTACTTATCTTTTCCCGAACCGTTTCATCTCATTTTGAAACCCTCATAGCTTCGTCCCAGTTAACACCTGAGAGCCCAAATTCACAGGTTAAGATGTAGTCGGGGAACATATAAAATGCACCGAATTTCATTTATCTAGCTTTCATACTTTGGGTTTTATTGATACCTAAAATACGCCGAATTTGTCACTGACTCACTCACTCACGTATCCAAATTCTAGGGTACTTCCCGATGACATAGAAACCTGTTTGAATGAGATTAGAATTTACATATAAAGAACAGAAAAAATGTGGACATCTGAAATCGCAATGACGAACAAAAAATATTCAAAAAATGTACTACTTAAATCGTTCTCCCTCAGAATTCCTAAATAAACGCAACAACCCAAAGAAATTTAAAAAAACTAGGGCACCTTATAAAACGAAGTGAGATCCCACCAACGCCAAAACCATTTCACGTAAAATTGGCAGCCAAGACTACAATCTCACTATGCTTTCGCTGTAAAAAAGTTATCACATCCCAGGAAAAGCCAAGCCCTCAAGCTCTGACATTACTGACCCTACACCTTACCATAAAAAGTATTGTTCAACTTGCTGTCAGGTCAGGTCAGTCCCTAAACCCTGATTTTACTAACCCTACGCCTAGGTTTCAAAAGTATGGCTTGGCCGTTTCATACATCAGTATAAGACTTCAATATTGTGATAATATTATTAATTTGAATTCCTCTCTATGAACCGGACAGGCTATACTTTTGAAACAAAGTTGTAGGGTTAGTAAAATCAGGGATTAGGGGCTTCAAGCCAGTTGAAGCCATACTTTTTAAGGTAAGGTGTAGGGTCAGTAAAGTCAGAGCTTGAGGGCTTGGCTTTTCCTGGGATCTGATATTTTTTTACAGCGAAAGCGTTATGAGCGTTGTGGGTCTTGGCTATTAATTTTACATGAAATGTTCTTGATGGGATTCATTTTTCATAATTTGTTTGTCTGAGGGGTCATCTACACTTCCGTCAACCATTTTAACAGAAACTCAGTAAGAACGGCTCTTAAAATTATTGAGTTGGAGAATCTGACAATTGATATCATAGAAGGAAAGGTTCAAGGTATGCGAGGAAAAGAGTGATCAAAGTAAGCTACACACTATATAAAGCAATTTAAAAGGAAGATGTCATGTCAATGAAAGTCAAGGAGGTGGCTATGAGAAGGGTTAGATGGAGACAGCTATACATACTTCATCAACTACACTTGGAAATAGTTTAATTTTAAATTAAGCTTTTTTTAGGTTTAGTGATAAAGAACTGTGTTAATTTGATTTGCAGCAGCCAGCCGGGCTGGGTGAAGATGGCGTGCTGGCAGGTGATCGGGGTGGGTGCGGTGGGCGGCGTCATTGCCACCTACAGCGCCGTCAGCGCCATCTTCAGTACGGCGCAGGCGACTCCCTGCTATCTACAATAATGACACTAAGCCACTTACCATGGTACAATAAAATAAATTACTCTCTTCCCGATGATCATTTATGATTACGTCACGCAATGCTTTGAGCACCGCGCCATCTCTAGTACTAACGTAACTGAACTGTCACGGGAAACACATATCAGGCGAAGCAATATTATTATATTTATCATGCCAATTACCAGCTTACCTTTGTAACCGTATAGGCTTTATTATTATTTCATTATGACGCTTATATTCGTTTTGTAATTAAGACAAAAATTTAATAAGTTTATATTGCGTCTTCTTGACTCAGATTAATGTTAAATGACGATAAACCTCTGAATGCTTTTGCTGTGGGAAATATTTGTACCTAGTACATGGTATGTAGTAACGAATTAAATGTTTCGTTGGACTAAGGTTCGATTATTGAAACAGGTATATATATCTTATACTTAGTCGGAATCAGGCTGAATTTCTACTTAAGTATTTTTTATATTTTTTTCATTTAATTTTAATATAACAAATAATATTATATGCTATTATTCTTACTTCTTACTAAGTACTAAATAAATAAGTATGCTCTAAATGATTTTTCATTTTATTTTTAACTAACTCCCAAAGAAGACTTTTTAAGTAGTAAATAAAAAAAATTAAATAAAAAAGAACCGACTTCAAACATGAACTAAAAAGCCAAAAATAATCTTTTATATACGGTACGAATCAGATTTGAGTCACATTTTGAAGTCGGTGCCAAACCATTCATTTATTACTATTAACACAAATGGCACGCAAGAACCGCGGCGGCGAGCCTTTAGTTATTACGTAAATTCAGTTATACGAGTAGTATAACTGAATTTACGTATACGTATTTTTAATGGGATAAAGAACTTTACTTCAGGTTTGGCACCGACTTGAAAAGGTGATTCAAATGTGATTCGTACCGTGTATAAAAGATTATTTTTGGCTTTTTAGTTCATGTTTGAAGTCGGATCTTTTTTTATTTAATTTTTTTTCTTTTTGATTTTTAGTGATGGATTTTAGTGATATGAAGTATTTTTAGAGCTCGAAATGGGAAGATTGAGGCGGCCCTATTCTAAATTAATAAGACCAATTGTAGATAAGACTATTGTAAATAAAATCTAAATTATAAGAATTGGCTAGGTCAAAATTGTTAAATCCAGTAGCTTTGTCATAGAATCTCTGGCGTTAAGGTGTTGGCGTAGAATCTCGAGTGATGTTGAGACGGAATATTTCCGTCTCTGATGGACTAGTGAATAAGGGCATAATAAAAAAAATGGCCGGCCCTAAGACGAGATCAGCTGGAGGACGGGGAGCTCCCGGAAGCTGTTTTCGTAAAATTTGACGATAAAACTGTTGATCTCAGGTTAAAAGATAGTGACGGTCGCATACCCATACCTCCATCATGTATTACGTTTCCAGCGACAAGGGGATACGGAGATGTGGAGCGTCGTATGTTACCTTTAATATTAAGTTGGGCTGTTACTGTTCATAAGCTACAAGGTACCATCCTCGAGAAAGCTGTGATAGACCTTTATAAAAATAATTTCACTAAAGGGCAAATATATCTTGCACTAAGCCGTGTCAAAACTTTGGAAGGCATAGCGTGTTGTTAGATTTGGACGCCAACAAATTATTAAATCGACCACATGATGAGAGATCGTTAACGGAAATAACAAGACTACGAAATGTGCCTTCTGACGATCGAAGCCACACATAATACACGACTTTTATGACTTCTACGACTTTTATACGGCACTTACAGTCATAATGCATTCTAATGTCGATTGCTCACGACCTTTAGCTGAACGTTGCTATTTCAGAATCAGGGCCGTTAACCGTTGAGGAGTTCTCTGGTTCTCCACTTTGCTACCCTGATCTTAGCCAACTTCTGCCTCTACGCAAAATATGATAATGAATTATATTGCGATTAGTGAATTAAATAACTTTGGTTGAGCCCTAATTAGTGACTGGTGGCTTGTGTCTTCATCATCAGTTTTTCATCACCAAATGATGATTTTCGAGTGTAAAGCTTGTTCTACTTTAATAAACACCATAATCGCCATAGATGTGCCCATAACATTTGAGGAATTCCATCGATTCCTCATCGATCTCATCATCAGATCTTCACCAAAATTTTATGGGATCAACTTGGAGATTCGAACTCTTAAACGAAAAAATATATAATTTTCTAAATCGACTTGCGATCCGCGAATTAAATAACACTGGTAGAGCCATCAGTGGTAACTGATGGCTTGTTTCTTCATCATCGATTTCTCTTCACGAAATGGTGATTTTCAAATGTAAATGCTTAAACTACTGAAGTAAATACCGAAATCGCCATAGATGTGCTCATAATATTCGAGGAATTCCTTCGATTCGTCATGGATCCCGGCATCAGATCTTCACCCAAATTTTATGGGACCAATTTGGATATACCTACTCATGAACAAAAAAATAATTTTCGAAATCGTCGTGTCAATGACGGAGTTTTGAGCACACTTCCTTTTCCCTCACTATCTTCCCCTTCCGACATTTAATTTTACAACTCGAAACTCCCTATGTACTTATACGCCTATGTAACAATGACTGATTCCGAACATATTCAATGCTAAAATTTGTGGTTGATAAGATATCGCACAAAGCAGCCCTCAAATGATATGCATATCATACATAGCTTTATTACTTATCTATAGCCGAAAACTTCAATATGGTTCTTTATTTTACCAAAAAAGATTAATTTAAGCTCTGTATCAAAAGCACGAACAGATATTATCCCTTTTTTACACGTACAAAATAAGTAACCAATATAATATAGCAAAGTTAATGCAGGTAAGTACATACTCGTAGTTATTGCGAAAAAAAAATTTAGTGCAAAACTGAGTCAATAAGAGACGAATTGCGGTGGGCGACCGGTTCACTTTCCCACCGCATTTCATTTCTGTAATATCTGCAAAAGTATGTCTACGATTGAAATAATTGCCTTGTAATCAAAAAACGACTACATTGCTCATTTTAAACATATGTTAAATATTGGACTTTTGTTCAGTTGTGCTCCTAACTGTACATATTCATTTTCAATAATGATGAAACAGATTTCTATAAAGCAAGTGTGGTTGAAAGTTGAAGAAGACGTCTTGTGAAACTCGTACGAGGAGCATCCCATTTCAAAATTTGCACCATTCACCACGAGCTGCTATCATATGGAGCCGACATATTTATGACGAATGTAATATGAGTATTATGCATTTTAGACGCACTGTTAAGTGCCTAGACTTCCTTACCAGTAATCATATTCAGTGGGGAGCTCAAATCCACAAACGCATGCGCTCGCGATATGCCACCGCGGCCTCATTGAGTTGGGTCGGACACAGTGTAGTCCGTTTTCTATTGGGAATGTTTGTATGGAGAGGTATACAATTTTGAGTATTTGGTACGGGTATTATACACGTCCACTTGAGCCCAAAACGCCTAGTAGCCAGTTTAAACTCCGCGACAGGTGGGGGAGGGAGGGGGGGGGGGGGGGTCAAAGTACAGAGCTTCTAGCTCTCAGGCAAAAAAATCTGGCAGATTAGTTTGTACCTTTGAGTTGACTCAAAGGTACAAACTAATCTGCAGTTTGGTATCGTTATCAAGTAACTAGGTGATGCCCAGCAATACTTAAAATAATAAACTTTTAGTAGCAACAAAATGCAAACAAACGCTTATATTTTCATATTTTTGTATGAAACTTGGTATATAAAAGATACTCTCTAAAAGCTCATTCAATGAAAATTCTAAAAACATTAACAATAAACATAAATTTAAATATATTCAACGCAAAATAAAATATTGAAAGTACTACGACGTTCTTCAGCGCAACGCAGGCGAAGGCAGAAAGACCCGAAAAACAAGTACTAACACAAAATTAACAAAAAAGACCAGCTAAGTGTGAATCTGAGTCGCGCACCGAGGGTTCCGTACAAATTTTCACTAATTCCAACCCACCCATCTCAACTGGTACGCCCGGGTTAAGTTAAGTTTGCACCTAGTATGTATAGCGCCGCATACAAATGAGGTGGAAACTTAACGCAACCAGGTTTTCCTCGTATAACTTTTGAAAACACATTTTTTATGATTTGTACCCCTGTACTTCTAGTATAAGACGATATTATTAGCCTTATTTCATAGTTCTAGGTCAACGGAAAGTACCCTTAGTCGAATGAAGTCCAGTTCCGCGGCCATTTAGCCTCTAAGAAGCTCGGCGTGCTCAACAGATCGAGACAGTATTTCACTCCGGTCCACCGCCTACAACTTTGCAAGGCGCAGGTCTGCCCACAAATGGAATACTGGTCTAGGGTGGGGCTCCCCAGTACCAGCTTCTCCCTCTAGACAGCATTCAACGGAGAGCGACTCGTATCGTCGGTTGCCAGCGTATTTTAGATCGGCTTGACTCCTTGGTACTGCGTAGAGATGTAGCCTCGCTCTGCATTATCTATCGTTTGTATAACGGGGAGTGCTCTGAGGAATTGTTCAGGATGATCCCTGCCGCATCTTTCCGCCATCGTCCTACGAGATAATATTCCCATCCTCACCACTCTTAGATGGTTGGCAGTCCACAACTGTGCGTTTTGCTAGAAATGTCCTGCCTCGCACGACTGAACTGTGGAATAAATTGTCGCCTGCAGTATTTCCGGACCGATGCGACCTTCAAGTCTTCAAGAAAAGAGCGTACTCCCACTTGAAAGGCCGGCAACGCACTTGTGACTCCTCTGGTGTTGCAGGTGTCTATGGGTGACGGTGATCGCTTACATCAGGTGATCCGTCTGCTCGTTGGCCTTTACCTAACATAAAAAAAATATATAAACTTTGATCTTGAGAAATGGCAAAATATACATACTGTGAGGTGGCTCGTGTATAGCCACCTTTTTCATATCCTGGCCGTTTATTTTAAATAATAGATTCAAATAAAGAATGTTCTGTTTTTGTTATGTCATAGTGTTAAAATATTCATTACTGATTTGGCTATCAAAATAATAAATACGTAAATAGTTACTCTTGTTTTACTACCAACGGCTACACTCCCACAAGTTGGTGGAGGTAACGTGAACTTCACGTTTGAAGAACGTAAAGATTAATCGCCCGTACCACAGAAGAATTGAGCACGGAAGTGTGCCAGCGAGGAAGTTATCTGGTGATGTTTTTAAGTGTATTTCTAGATTAAATATCACATCACCTCATTCATACGTAGCGCGTTGCCAAAGAACAATGAAGAACATGAGACAATGGAGAAATCCTTTTCTGGCGATGAAAAGTATATCTACCTGGTTCATCAAAATATTCAGTGTATTAGAGGGAAAGATTTGCAGATTGAATTATTTTTAAATGCCTATAATATTGATATCTTATGTATAACTGAACACTGGCTAACTTGCAATGAGATAATGCCCCAATTCAATAATCACCAGGTGGGTAGTTCGTTCACCAGACTTAGTTCCATACATGGTGGGTCGTTAATTATATTAAATAGTCAATTGAAATTTAAGGAACGTAAGGACATTGTATCCTTGACTATTGAACGGACCATAGAATTAAGTGCAGTAGAACTAGAGCAACTTATTGTAGTTTGTGTGTATAGGCCGCCATTAAGTAATTTCGATGTTTTTCAAACTATTATGGAATATGTGCTTTTTAAGATATCGCGTACTCGTAAAAAAATTACTTATTTGCGGCGATTTCAATGTAAATCTTTTGGAAGATTCAACACTAAGTATTAGATTGTTGAATCTATTCAAATCTTTTCGTTTAAGCCACGTATTTATGGAACCTACTAAGGTGACCGATACCAGCGCCACCTGTATTGATAACATTTTCACTGATATTTCTCCTTCTAAACAAAGTATAATCAGTAAATTAGAATCAGATCATTTAGGCCAATTAATGGAATTTGAGATATTAAGGGAAAATATAGTGAAAAAACAAATTACTTTTGTACCGGTAACCACAGACCGTGTGGAAAGAATGAAGCAACATTTGTTTCAGGCGCTACCCGTTCTGTCTTCTGAAATGAGTCCTAATCACATGTATGATTCATTCTTTACAACTTTTATGAAATATTATAATACAATATTTACTTCCAAATCGGTTGTGGCTGGCGGTGCACCAGTATTTAGCGAATGGGCTACTGCGGACTTACACAAGCGTAGACAAGCACTGTATGCCATGTATGAGGAACGGCGGTTTAATACGAGTGATGAATTTAAAGAACATGTAAAGCAATATTCAAAACAATTCAAAATTGATTGTCATATTGCCAAACGTAATTATTTATCCCAGAAAATCAAAAATAGTTCTAATATTATCAAAACCACCTGGAAAGTGATTAATGTGGAGACTGGTAGATCAAGGCACGCAATTAGTGATCTACAATTAAAAATTGATGGCAAAATTATAGATTCTAGTTTTGATGTAGCAACGGAATTTGAAAATTTCTTCACCGATATACCAGTATCCACAACAAAGTGTTTAAATTCATCACCTTCGTCTGCCGTTTTGTTGTTAAAAGAAAACGTACCAGAATGTAGTAAGGACTTCTATTTTGAACATGTCAGTCCTTCAGATGTAGTAAAGGCATTTAAATCAATTAATGTCAAAAAAACCGATGACCTATGGGGGGTCTCAGTCCATGCTGTCAAATCCCTAATAGAAGTAATAGCGCCTGACTTGGCAGATATATTCAATAACAGTGTTGACTGCGGTGAGTTTCCTGATCTGATGAAACATAGCAAAATAACTCCTTTATTTAAATCAGGTAGTACCTCTGACCCTAACTTTAGACCAATATCTGTACTACCTACGTTTAGTAAACTTTTTGAAAAGCTAATTCTATATCAATTGTTAAAACATTTTAATTTGAATAATTTGATGCATAGTAAGCAATTCGGTTTTACGCTGGGTCGCTCGAAATCCAACGCCGGAGTTGAGCTCGTAAAACACATTGTCGATGCCTAGGAGAAATCGCGAGATGCTTTAGGCATCTTCTGTGATTTATCTAAGGCCTTCGATTGCGTTAATCATGAGACACTGATCAGGAAGCTACACCACTACGGAGTTAAAGGATTAGCACTAAATTTATTAGAGTCTTATTTAAATGGTAGAATACAAAGGGCTGACGTGAATGGAAAGCGTTCACCGGGGTCATTAGTCTCTATGGGTGTGCCGCAGGGATCAATATTGGGACTTTTCCTGTTCCTTATCTATATAAACGACTTGCCACACCTCGTAAAGACCCACTATGAGATAGTTTTGTTTGCAGATGATACGTCTCTAATTTTCAAAGTCGTACGAAATCAACGATCCTACAATGACGTAAACAATGCTATCTGTGAAGTAGTAAATTGGTTTAATGTAAATAATTTATTGTTGAATGAGAAAAAGACTAAATGTGTTAAGTTTGTCACGAGTAACGAAAAACACAAGCAAGCAAGCGTTATTGTTAAAGATGAGGAACTGGAACTAGTTAATAGTACAGTCTTTCTCGGCATAACATTAGATTCTATGCTCCAATGGGGTCCCCATATTGCTAATCTCTCGAATAGACTGACTTCTGCAGCTTTTGCAGTAAGTAAGATTCGTCAATTAACAGACGTGATAACGGCTCGATTAGTGTATTTCAGCTATTTCCACAGTATTATGTCGTATGGCATCTTACTATAGGGCAGTGCTTCCGACATTGATACTATATTTGTTCTGCAGAAATGGGCTGTTCGTGCGATATATAAAATGAACTATAGAGACTCGCTTAGAGATAAGTTTAAGGACATTAATATAATTATAGTGCATTGTCAATACATTTATGAAAATATCATGTATGTACATAATAATTTTACCGACTTTAAGAAGTACTGTGATATACATAATATTAATACTAGAAATAAGCATAAGCTCGCAGTGCCTGCTACTAGGCTCCATAAAATAAGGAGATCATTCATGGGTAACTGTGTGAGATTTTATAAAGTTCCTAGCAGCATAACTGAGTTGTCTATTGGTAAATTCAAAAATATTGTGAAACGAAAATTATTTTCTAAAGCTTATTATAGCACACAAGACTACATGAATGATGAAGCCGCGTGGGATTAATGTAAATTATAGCGTCATGTAGGTATATGAATAATTATTTTAACGAATACCTAAGGTACTCGTATTATTATTATTTTAATCTTAATTGTTTTATATACTCTGACATTTAGAATTTTATTCTAGACACATTCTAGATTATTTATTTTTTATTGACAATCCTTTTGGGATTTATCTTATCGATTATTTGAATTTTAAAAATGATGATTTTATCAATAATATTACACTTAAGTTAAATGATCTGATTAGGTTTTTCTGGGTTTCCCTAATCCTTGCAGCAAATGTTGGATCATATTTGTATTTCTCCCAGCAAACATTCACTCTCATGTAACTGACATTTCGAAAGTGCTTGTAACTAGGCCTACTTGAATAAAGAATATTTTGATTTGATTTGATTTGAACTGCCAATAATCAATAATTCTACGCGCTGGATATAATTATTTAAGACTTGAAATATTGAAAAGGATATGAATACTATCCGCGAGATAGATAGCCACATTTTAAAGTTCACCGTCGTAAGACATATAGATAAAGAATTGTAGTGCTGTGTTTCGTAAAATGGAGTCCGACAAATTTGACGGAACGTCAGACGTAGACGATTTTATATTCCAATACACAATCCTCACACAAGTAAAAAAATAGACGGAGAAACAATCGAAGGGTGCTATTGTCGCGTATTTAACAGGTCCAGCATTACAATTTTATAAAGCAAACTATGAAGGCTTTTTATCACTGGATGATATCATAAATAAATTAAAGACAGAATTTCCAAATAAAACTAACTACGCACAGCAATTCTATTATTGCCGCCAAAACCCGAAGGCAACGCCAATCCTATACTATTATGCCCTGGACGCACTAGCTTCAAAGGCGAAAAACATAGAGGAGGCGGCATTCATAAAACATTTCATTACGAACCTGACGGATGCAAATAAATTATATTTCGCGGCAGCGAATATCCAGACTAAAGCGGCACTGAAAGCGGCTATACATACATTTTCAGAATACTTTCAAACCGAACAGCCGCCATCTGTCAATATTAACTTCACAGAACCGGCACCTCCAGCGGTACAATGCCAGCACTTCGCACCATCAGTGGCGTCACCGTTATTGTCAACGCCAAGCACCTCGACAGCACCACCTTCGGCATATAACACTCCCATTCAATCACAGATGCCAGTACCAGTTGCAGCGGCCGTTTCCAGCGATCAGGCGGTCAACACGAATGTCACGCCTACGAACAACGCTTACACTAGTTACAATTTCAGAACCCGCCCGCAAAATTACAATTATCGGAGCCAGTACCAATCATATGCCGCAAGAGGTTCGCCACATACAAGAGGGACGCCGAGGACCATCTACCAAAATGATCGGCAGCAGTCCCCAAACACGTTTCAGCGCCGCGGAACCGGAGCACCGCGTCGTTGAACAATCTACGCTCCGACCAACAAGGCAATATTAATCCTCCTTTTAATTCAATTAGTATAGAGTTGTATAATAATAATTATAAAGCTTTAATCGACACCGGAGCCAGCGTGTCCTGTATAAGTCTGTCAATATTAAAGGACTTGAATGTAAAGTATGTAAATAGTGATAGAATATTGTTACGGATAATTGGTGGAAAAAATATACACACAGTAGGGTCAGTAAAATTAAATATAGTAATTGAAAATGTAGTTTTTCAGCATGTTTTTAATATAATCTGATCATCATAGGGTATGACTTTCTTGAGCACCATAATGCCACAATTAATTTCCAGGAAAGAACATTATTACTGAAAGGTAAATTTGTGACACAATTAATCAGTCAGAAAAATGGAAAATCAGTTGAAAATGTAAAGACAAACGCGGAAGTCAAGAAAAATGTGTCACGGGAAAAATGTCAACCAGATATCAAAGGTGAAGAAATATATTTCTTAGAAGAAAAACGTGCAAAGCATTCAGATCGGAGAAGGGTTGAATGAAAAGCTAGCGGAACAACTACGAACAATTATTAATTAAATATGAAGATAAATTTGCCTACTCTCCGTCAACGTTAGGATCATACAAGGGCTATCAAATAGATATTGAAACAACTGATGAGATACCAGTACACAAACCGCCATACAGGATGTCGGCGAAATAAAAACAAGTAATAGAAGAACAGGTTCAAGAAATGTTGAAAATGCCGTGATTGAACGGTCGCAAAGCCCATTCGCATCACCAGTCGTGATAGTGGAGAAACCAGACGGCAAACCGAGATTTTGTATAGATTTCAGGAGTCTAAATAAGAAAATCAAACCAGATGCTTATCCAATACCACGTATTGAAGAGCTGCTGACATGTTTAGAAGGTGCCCGTTACTTTGCCGATTGGATTTGAACTCAGGCTATTGGCAACTGAGCCTAGGAAAAGGAAAAGAAAACACGGCATTTATATGTCAGTCGGGTCTGTACTCGTTCAAAAAACTACCAATGGGTCTCGTGACAAGCATGGCCCTCTTTCAGAGGGCTATGGACACAGTTATGGCGGAACTCAAGTATAAAAATGTCTTAGTGTACGTCGACAATATAATAGTTTATGCGAAAACATATAAAGAATTTTTGACAGCCCTAGAACGAGTTCTCAGAAAATACCAGAAGGCGAATCTCACTCTAAAACCTACTAAACGCAAGATTGGCTTCACGAAACTGACAGTATTGGGACACACTGTATCAGCCCAGGGAATTGGCCCTGATATTAAGGCCATGCGAGAAACGAAACCGCTGTCTAATTTAAAAAAGTTACGATCAACGTTGGGATTATTCTCATATTACAGGAAATTCATAGAAGGATTTGCGCAAATAACTTTACCGTTGACAGAATCAACAAAAAAAGGACAAAAATTTGTATGGTCAGCAGAGCCACAGCGAGCTTTTGAAGAAATGAAAAAAAGAATTTGTGAAGCGCCGATATTACGATACTTCACCACGGATGAAGATGTCACAACGCGACTATATGTTGATGCTTCAGATAAGGCACTGGGAGCCTGTACATGTACAATGCAAGGAAAAACGGATTTACGACCAGTGGCATTTGCGTCTAGAAAACTAAGCGATGCCGAACGTCGTTGCGCAATTACTGAAAAGGAATGTCTCTGTCTTATATGGGCCTTATCCTACTTCAAACAATACCTATGGGGCTAAGCCTCGTTTGGTTGCGCTCACGAAGAGATATGAATGGACGTCTCGCGAGATGGGCATTAGCGATACAGCCATGGAACTTCAAAATAATTTACTGTAAAGGAAAAGATAATATTCATGCAGATTTCCTAAGTAGAAATCCCCTCTATAATGAAGAAACCGTCGAGGAATCAAATATACAAAATCAAGATGATTTATGCCTGTATAGCTTCGAAAAAAGGGATCTATTACGTTTACAACAAGAAGACGAAGTATGTAAAGATATTTTGAATAAACTATCCAGCTCAAACCAATACAAACGCAACGTTTTATGCAAGAAAGTATGGTTTGACAACCAACTCAAAAGTGTTACAGTTTTACCAGCAGCGTTGTTTACAGAATGCATGACGGAATTATATGACAGCGCCTGGGGTGGAGCTCACTTCGGTTTATTCAAAACGCTAAATAAATTCAAGAAGCGATATTATATGCCAAATGCAGAAAAATAAGTCGAAAAATACGTGAAATCCTAATATTTTCTTCTGTTTCCGCGATTATTACTCATTGAAATAAAACAATTTAACGGATTATATCGCGTATATTATCTCATTTTAGTTCCCGACGTTTCGGAAGCTTTCCAGCTTTCCATGGTCACGGGAGGACTGAGAAAAGATGTATTTTCCTCCGTCAAAGTTACAATTTGTGCAAACTACCCATTTTTTGAAAAAACACAAATAAAGGTGTACATACATGCCAAATGGGCCTAAGCTGTAAAGACAGTTACACATGTGCCAGAAGGGCTTAATTATTTTATTCTAATAATTTACCAAGCAGCATTTCACAAATGAGGCGTACTGAGGAGAAAAGAAACGCTGCAAAGAAAAACTCCCAGGCTACCTCATTACTAATTATAATATTTTAAAAACAGAGACTATTAAACTACTTTTAAACAGATAAGATATTTTACACCGTTCGGAAATTAAGGTTTTGCAGTCCTGTGTCTTGCTTGTTCCTTGATGAGATGTATTACAGGATCCCAAGCTGGTGGTAGTGACAATCCATCTTCTCTATTGAAATTAGGATGCTTTTTAATCTCAATAGCCTCGCGTAGCATCCTGGGAAAATATATTTTTTCTTTGGCAAGGATAGAAGGTTTATCAAACTTAATTGAGTGGTTTGGTTTGTCAATGACATGTTCACAAACTGCAGACCTATTACACCGACGGTGCTTGACATCTGCTATGTGCTCCTTCACCCGGGTTGATACACTGCGTTACGTTTGACCAATGTATGAAAGACCACACTCGCAGTCCAGCTTATAAATGCCTGCACTCTGCAAAGGGGTGCTACTCTTCACGGGTCTAAGGTATTGAGACACCTTCTTCAACGGCTTGAAATATGTTTTTATAGAAGCACGCTTCAAGATGTTTCCGATCTTGTCTGTGACCCCTTTCACACACACAAAGTCACAGTGAGTCGCTGTCAAAAGTTGTCACTGTGACTTTTCACAAAGTAACAACGTTACAAAATCACATACGTTCCTACCGCTCCTAGCGCAGTCTGTTTCTCAAATCACGATCACGACAAACGCCGTGAGCCTGCCGTGGCGCGGGAGTACTGTGACTTGACTCAACTCTAATCGGGCTCAATCGGGAGAGTTCGGAAGTAGCGAAAATCGGCTGACACCTGCTGCCTGAGAGCGGGTGAAATAGCGTAAAAGGTATCAATGCTTTCTCACTCAACACTCACCCGTACCAAAGAGTTGCAAATGAAATTAAGTATAGATATGCTACTTACCCGTATGATCTCATTACTAATAAACTAAGTACGTAATTTTAGAATTTGATTGTAACACTTCTTAACCCTCTACTGCATGAATTACTATGGATGTACAAAAAAAAATATTTAATTTGAAAAACATAGTTTAATCGACATCATTAACAAGTGAATATAACAAAAAAAAATGTATTTCCTTTATTAACAAAAATACATATCATGTCCATTTATAGCTTCGCATGCATTCGTGGGATTGTACACGAATGCCATTTGTGGCTTCGTATGCATTCGTGAGATTGTACACGAATGCCATTTGTGGCTTCGTATGCATACTATTAATTATATATGAAAGTTTTTGAAGCAGTTTCTTTTTTCATTAAGGCACAAATAAACGTTTCATTTCTCGCATTTCAAATAAGATCGGTACCCACAGTTATTTTGACACAATAAGCGACTTTTCTCATGTATTGGAAAATTGCCCAAGTTGCCGGAACGTACAGAGTTCAGTGGCAATTTTTGAATTCTTGCCGGCGCCTTTCTTACTTTTTTGGAACGCGGGGATTCCATGTGGCGTCCTGTTGGGGTGGTTGGTGTACTTGCCCTACTGGTTGCTGGTGCTCCACTAGAGGAAGTACCTGCTGTACTAGGACGTCCACGTTTCTTTGCCATGTATTTTCCTGCCTTTCGCTAGTGTTCAGAGATAGCAAATCAGTACAAGACAACGTGAACAATTACGTTGTCTTGTACTGATTTTAAGTTCGATTGTTCCACAATAAAAAGTATAATTTCATCCGTGAATTTTTTTTTTTTAAATCTGCGGGAGACTGTAACTCTTCAACGATATAAGGCAAATTACTACAACTACTAAATTCAACTTTTTTTACATCGTATGGTGCCTTTTTTCTTTTCGAAGCTGTTTTGTGTCTGGAATTATCTGGTTCACAGTCATCTTCAGAGGAGTAAGGATCAGAATCGGGAATCAAAACAGGAGTGCTTCGCCGCCGCTTTGAAGATTGTAGAGTAGATAGTGGCACAATGGCATCGTCAGAATCGGATACAGTCATCATTACTAATAGATCCATCGCCAGGAATAGGGTTTACTTGTTTAGAATGCCCATAAAAACGTGACGGAAGCATATCTAATCTGAAAGAAACAAAAAGCAGTAGGTACACTGGATGCATGCGAAGCCAAGCATCCAGTGTACCTACTGCTTTTTGAGCCATTATGGGCTTCGTAGAAAATCGATCATATACAAGTAAAAAACAACGTAATTTTCACAAAACAATATCAACATATGCAAGTCGGTACTTCAAATAAGACAACATAACTTTTTATTACTGATTTACTTAAGTTTTCACCTCGTTATGCACCAATGAAAACACTCAATACTTGACAACCTAATCACTTGCCGCACACGTCACTCTAATGAAGATTTTTTTACTGCCTGTTCATTTTATCGTAATTTTTAAAATACCCACTTTTTTTTCATTGTTTCATTATACTATATTAATTGTTCCAACTTTAATTTCAATTCATTTATGTACGATTAATAATTGTAGAAATATAGAAGCCAAATCTGGCTTCCCACGCGGTAAAGGGTTAATTATAGATGCTGTGAATAATGTTTAGTTTTTGGTTGGTTTTGGTGTAGGTATGTATTGCATAATTTAAGTATAAGTTGAGAAATTTCTAGTATTTCTACAACTTATTTATAGTTAACTACTTGTTGCTTTGCTCGAAACCATCGAAAATCATCCTATTTTCCAATATTGGTGACTAGCCGTGTGAACAGCAATAGATTTTTATATAAATAGATAGATAGATAAATGACCTGCGTTTCTCATTCGAAATATCGAATTTATTTTATTAATATTATAGTTTTTGTGTAGGTATTGTATTGACTAAAAAAAACAGAATGTACTCCAGCTGATTTTTACCTCATTTCTTATAGTTAAAAACCAGCTAGAGCACCGCGACAATATCATAAAGTGATATGAGTAACAGGCGTGACATAGTCACGTTGAAATAACAGTGTGAAAAAATAATGTTAATTACATCACCGTTGCCGGTCATAAATATCATACAGTGAAACGAGTAACAGGCGTGACAAAGTCACGATGACTTTTCACTGTGGCATTTTTGAAAGGGGATCGCCAGTCACTGATATCAAAAAGTAGCGCTTTTCCCCATGTCTGAGCATGTCAAATGTCAATATGACAATGTTATAGCAATGGACAAATCGAGGTCTATGAACATTGATAATTTGGAGTCATACTGAACTACTTTGTCTATGGTCAAATCAAATTGGTATAACATGCATGATAATTTGCATGTTATACAACCTCATATAAGATTGGTTAACGATACAGATGTGTAGAACGGGCACGATATTAAGCACGTTCCGCACATCTAGTTACTTTAATTGTTGGAAGGTGTGTAGTGCATGCTTTATAAATTACATGCACCGGGCCCCTCCAATAAGGGTACAAGTGTCTGAGACATACTTTATAAACTTTATGGTCCAGACATATTTTTATTAAGAATTAAATTGGGGTTATAGCAATCTTTGCCCTGTTTTTTTGGCGGGGTTTTCACAGGGTAAAGCTAGGGTTACACAACATATGTTTACGTAAAATGCCATAAGCTGGTAAACATATGTGACTTAACTTTGGCTACCTCTTAGCTAGACGCCGATTGGGTAAATAATTGTATGGGGTCTCCCGTATAGGTAGGGACGTACCTTATGTCAGGTAGGGCCAGTAGTTATGTTTAGCGGCCTTCGGCCTTACCCTGAGGCGGCAAGATATGTGAGGTGGCTCGTGTATAGCCACCTTTTTCATATCCTGGCCGTTTATTTTAAATAATAGATTCAAATAAAGAATGTTCTGTTTTTGTTATGTCATAGTGTTAAAATATTCATTACTGATTTGGCTATCAAAAGAATAAATACGTAAATAGTTACTCTTGTTTTACTACCAACGCCTACACTCCCACTATACACAGCCGCATATTTTTTTAAGGTAACTTAAAAGTTTGATGCCTATGACTTGAAGATGATTAAAAAACACACGTAATATTATACAGGCGAAAGCTTGTGAGTACTGTTAAAATTTTGATAAAATTTGGTATGGAGGTAGCTGACACCCTGGATTAACACATAGACTTTTATTTTTAACCGCGGGTAACATGCATCGCAAGGCGCAGCTAATATAATATTAAGAAAATAAAGACATAGGTAAAGAGAAAAGAATAAATTTGTTTTACTTAGGTAATAAATAAAATAATATCTATTCCAAAAATGATAGTGTTGTAAGGACTTTAATTCATAGATATTATGAAAGCTATAGATAACTTAATATTTTCTTCTGTTTCCGCGATTATTACTCATTGAAATAAACGATTTAACGGATTATATCGCATATATTATCTCATTTTAGTTCCCGACGTTTCGGAAGCTTTCCAGCTTTCCATGGTCACGGGTGGACATTTTTAGGGTTCCGAACCTCAATCATCAAAAACGGAACCCTTAACATGATCACTTTGTTGTCCGTCGGTCCGTATGTCTGTCAAGACCCTCTATCTCGAGAATGCGAGAAGGTATCGAGTTGAAATTAAAACCAAATACTCAGGTCTACAGTCCTTTGAAGCTATGAATAAATCCAAACTTCTAAGTTAACCTAAAACAAGATACGGCCGTTTATGTATATTTCGATACTTTGAAGGGAATCAAAGTTTATATGGCACTTTCCGTTGACCTAGAACTATGAAATTTGGTAGGAAATATCGTCTTCTGCTACAAGTACAGGGAATAATCTGAAAACTATATATTTGTAATTAAAGTTTTCAAGTCATATAAGGACAACCCGGTTACGTTAAGTTTGCACCTCATTTGTATGCGGCGCTATACATAGTAGGTGCAAACTTAACTTAACCCGGTCGTACCAGTTAAGATGGGATGGGATAAGTAAAAATTTGTACGGAACCCTCGGTGCGCAAGTCAGACTTGCACTTTGCTGGTTGTTTTTGTTACTTATGCGTTAGTATTTGTTTTTCGGGTCTTTTTGCATTCCCCCGCGCTGCGCTGACGTACGTCGCAGTACTTTCAATATTTTATTTTACATTGAAAATATTTAAATTTATATTTATTGTTAATGTTTTTAGAATCTCCACTAAAGGAACCTTTGTAAAGTATTTTTTATAAACCAAGTTTACTATAAAAAACATGAAAATATGAAGGTTTGTTTGCATTTCGTTACTACTAAAAGTTTATTATTTTAAGTATTGCGTCATATTTTGCTATGGAACCCTAAAAAAACTGGTACGGGGAATGAATTGGGCATCACCTAGTTACTTGATAGCGATACCAAACTTGACTCAAAGGTACAAACTAATCCACCAGTTTTTTTTTTCCTGAGCGTTGGGAGCTCTGTACTTTGACCCCCCTCCCCCCCACCTATCGCGGAATTCAAACTGGCTACCGGGCGATTTGGGCTCAGGTGGACGTGTATAAATAACATTCGTACCAAATGGCATTGCTGTACTCCAAAATGTCATACTGTTTCCCAATAGAAAACGGACTAGTGCGCATGCGCAAAGCATAAGGACTGCGAAGGTTAAGGTGTTAAGTGTCAAAAAAAGTACTTATATAATTCTTACTGTCCATAAAAAATATATCAATGACATACTTAAACAGTTAATAATAATTGCTTAGAACGACTTATTAAAGCAGTAAATTATATTTTTGGTACCCGTACTTACGTTTTTATTTTCTCGTATATGACGTATCATATTGATACAAAATACAAATATCCCGATAACATTAGCATGATGAAATAGATGTATTCTCCTTGTAATTTTAATCATCTTTATTAAAATAGTAAACATTCAGTAGATATCTTAAGGCGTAGTATAACTAGGTACTTACGCGCTAATTGCTTCTATCAAAGATTAAACAAACAAAAATAATACGAAAATTACACACACAGACACCAAAAACAAACGTTTTAATGTTCTGAATCACACTGTAATATTTTTCAATAAGAAAGCTTGAGATGTACTTTACAAAATAAATTGTTGTTTTAATGTATTTAATTTTTTTTTAATCGAAATATTGATATTTTACCAAAATTCATACCTAATGCGGCATCTGAAGATATTCCCTTAAATTGCTGAAATTTTGCACGAACACTTCTATTTCTACCGATCATCGACTGATAAAACAAGCATTTTCAGAAAAACATATTGTTTTCACTCGACCCTATTATATACCGACGGTGGACATAGTAGTTGCCGGATACTTAATTGTAAATAAATATTGAATGTTATCAAAATAATCGTCTAGAACTAGAACTTAGTATCTAACAATTAACTGTTTGAATTTGCATGGCACCTACTTTGTTGACGTAATTGACAACATTTCATTTTTTCCCATTTCCCTAAATCGAAAACCATTTGGAGAAAAACGCCTCTAGAACACAAAACATATTTTTGTAGATTTTATTTTACAATTTTTTTGCCAAAAACTACCAAAATAGCTAAAACAGAAACTGACGTCACACATTTGATCCAATATTGCCACTATAAAAATAGTCTTCTTCCGGTTATCCCTGACATCTTTCGACGCATGACGCTATTGACAATAATTTCACTCGAATATCGTCTTGTACTTTTGGTATGTTCCCTGCCTTTGATTTCGAGCTTTTCAACGACTCGGCATTGCCACGGGACCGACGGACACCTGCTCTCTCTAATGACGACTGGCAACCCGTTGGACAATTTCTCTACAAACGACTCCACTTATTAACTTTGAATTGACTTATATACTGCTCGGTTCCTTTAATTTTCTACGACTCGGCTATTAAGACCGCACATGCGAACCGCGGAGGGATTTGTACAAGCTGACAACACTAATAATTTGCCTCGAGTGGAGACTATATATAATGACGATGGAGTTTATGCAAAGCTCGGACAAGTATAATTTTGGCATCAGAGGTGCCAGAACTTCACTGTCTTCGCCGACGTCTTATGTTGCAAATGCTATGGGCTATGTAGAAATAAAGCTTCAAAATTATATATTTTTTGTTAAATGCCGCATAACGCTGGAGCACATGGTGCCCGTCAAAATGTACCAAGTACCTATCTGCACAAATAGATATAAGAGAATGGGCGATATACGAGTGTTGTTCATACAAGTTTTCTTAAAACAATATTTTATGCGTGGCATTTTCTACATAATTATTAAATTAATCACACAACTGCGTATCGTTTTCAAGTTTTGACGTTTATCTTGGCGCCGTGACAACTGCCGTCACTGTAAAACTGTTTGAGTGCACTAAAATGACAAAGTTACATTACATTTTGTTATTATTCCGAACGTTTTTTTAAGTGTGTGAAACAGAGCTGTGACGTCATTTTGCTGATAGACGTTTGTTACATATGCCCTTTTTCATGAAACTAATAATATTCATGGATTTTTGCATTAAAAAATAAGATTTCCACAAATATAAAAAAATACGTGTATCTTAAAATTTTGCGTTCGTTCGAGTTGGACAATAAAAAGTATCATTCAAAAAAATGAAATATTGTCAATTCATGACATTTAACTATGACCTCATTAGAGCCATGCAAATATCACTGAATAGGGTAACATCATCTGTGAAATTAGGTAGCTACCATGAAATATGAAGGAGTATCGCCTTAACGTATTACATAATGATCCCCTGCGGACTGCGGCGATAATGCTCACTGATAACCTTATCGATCACAGACAATTAACAATATTTGCTTGTCTTATGCTAGTGATGTTACAAATATTGGAAGTAAACTGCAGAAATTCGGTACCTAGTATCAATGTTTTAGTTGATTTTGACCGAGCGGAGCCATTTTCGTTTCCGCTTGGGCAAAATGCTTTCGTAAGTCCGGCGGGTTGGTGTCTGGCTCTGGCTGGCTGGGGATCCTGCCGTTTTGCCAAAATTATTTTGGTCAAATTTCATTACCCAAACAAATTTTAGCAACTGTCTTTTTTGCCAATGCAATCTTTGGCATGATTACAATACGCAAATTTTCATTTGGTCAAATTTTCATTCAGCAGAATATTACTACGAATAATAACATTTAGACAGATGATATTTTAGCAAATGCTTTGTTATGGCAGAAAAATAGTAGATAATAAACATTTAGTCAAATGAATTGTTACGACAAAACATTATACGACCAGAATCGGATTTGTATCAGGGAATAAAATATTACCAAAATTATATCGGTAAATCTTCATATAAAATTGCAAATTCGGTTATTGGAAGTCCAAAAATGCATCTCATGCAATTTTGCATCATAATAATCACCATTCATAATTATTTTCGTTCATAACAATCGTATTCCGAATTACTCAAATTCATAATTTCATTCAATATACATCCCAAGCCTATTGTTTACCTATTTTATGTTAAGGCTCTATTGTATTGCTTCTATTGTTGGTGTGCAATAAAGAATTGTTGTTGTTGTTGTTGTTGTTATCCCAAGTAACAAAAGGTTCCATAACTAAGGCATTATATCACCAAACAGTGACATAGTAGGCCTATAATGGTAACCATTGTGACTGCTTGTACTATAAAGGTTTTTAACAGAGCGTTATGGTTCTATAAGATTAAAGAGCATTTAAGTTCTATAATGTAGCTCTTAGAACGCTTAAAGAACCATACAATAGAATCTTTAAAGTGTTGCACTGTAATAGATATGCAAAAAGCAATTATAGTACTATATAATACTATACGACTTTACTGACACTCTTATGTACCTATTTTGCACTAATAATGCGTCAAAATAACTTTTATAGTACTAGTATTGTAGCAGTACCGAAAACACTATTACAGAATCAATCTGCACTATAAAAGGACTTTGAACACCCATTACGTAACGTTTTAGCTCCTTAAAAGTTCCCTCAACACCGCTATGGGGCTAGACTTCTGTAAAAGTCATTAAAACTCTTTTATAGTATCAAATAGTACTAGAAGTTACCTGGTAAAGCTACTAAATAACATAAATTCTAAATTGCATAAAATCTTCTATAAGTGAGTTTGTGTTACTGTTACGAGACTAAAGCGTGACATAATAGCACTAAAAATAATAATTATATGACTACTTAGATCTTTACTAGCTTTTCAGTATCAAATATATCACTAGTATTTCATAAAAGGTTTCATACTGGTCAAGCGGGTCCAATAAATATAGCACGTGGTTCTGCACAAAATATTTGTTTTGTACCACAATAGGGCTGTAGCAATAAAGTTATTTCTTGACAGACCAGTAATAATGATGACGAATATGAGAGTGAGGACACTACCCCTTTATCACAGCTCAAAACAACAGATATGGCCAATTTTGTGTTATATTTATGAAATGCCCTAGCTACGGAGGTAGGTTTGTGATCGGGATATATTCCGGAGAAGGAAAGTCAACAGATTTAGAATTGGTGTGGTAACACATATACCACATCTCAAATTATGCCCCATAGTGCATTTAATATAACTCCATTCAAATAAATATATTTTGACTTCACTATTTTATATATAATATTAAACTCTGCAGATATTCACAACACAACGTTTATTTGTGAATAATTGTTAGTATTTGTATGTACGGACTAGATATAGGTAGGAAATAAATAAAATTCTAAATAACACGATGACCCCACCGTCAATAAGCCAGTGACCATCTGTTGAATGTTAATTACAACAAGCACAAACTCCTCCAGATGTAAGTAGGTAACAAAAAGAAACATTTCAGGAACAAATCAATTTTAAATGAATTTTAAATCGTCTTATGACTTTTGATCGTAATAAAGTATGTAGGTACATTTTGCTTACGCGAAGTAGATAAGCTCGATTGTTGACATATTATTGTTTAAGCTAATAATTATTTGATATATCATTAATTAACCATAAATTCAGCTTATTTATTTCACCATTAGACAGGTCCGACTTGGGTTAGGTTAGGTACGACGACGAGCGAAGCGAGGAGGAGTGTTAGGTTGAACTGTGGCCGTAACGAGCGAGCAAAGCGAGCGAGCCGCGGAGGTATCAAGTCTTGCCTTTTGTTTGGGGTCATAGTTACCCCTAGCAGAAACAAACTGCTACCAGAATTGTAGGTTAGGTTAGAACTAAAAAATAATAATTTGAATATTGACGATACAAATCATTTGCCTAATACGGTTTTTCCTAGAATATATTATGCCAACTAAAATATTTGACTAAATGAAATTTGGTCATAGTACTATTTGGTAAGTGAGTCATTGCCTAACCATTCATGTGCCAAACATTAGGTTTGCGTAACAATTATTTGCGAAAAGTTCATTTGGCAAATAAAATTCTTCAAAAGTTTTTTGGGAAGTGATAATTTTTTACTAGATGTGGCGACTAGTCTTCGTTGACAGAAATTTATTTGAGATATTTTTGTTTCCCTATTACGCGATAGATATCCCTGTTCCTCACAGGACACAAAGCTAACGTTTGTTTATTGATGCTTATACGTATGCTTAGAAAATGTATTAGTCAGTAACAATAAGTAACCTGCATAAACAGCGTTTGATAAATATAAACCTTATAGAAACGTAGTGAAGTTTCAGTTTAACAAAACATATTAAAAAAATCGAAATTGAAATGACTTTTCAACGCCAGCGGGTAAAACGAACTTTTCCGCGCAGATTTCGCGCTGTAAGCGGAACTTAGCTGGAATCTGTCAGGCTCTCCAAGAGTTTATACAAAATGTAGATGGTAAATATGCATTTGCAAACCACACGCTAGATACTAATATGAGACTTCTGCACTAATATAAAGTTATAAAAATAATAATGAAATGTCTATACATTTACAATATTTTGGTATTAAAAACCGAATCGTGCTATTTGAAGGCAAATAAATTGGTTAATTTTTATTTTTTTGTCTGTTTGTTTCTTGATATGTGTCTTTGTGCTCTGCTCACGTCAAAACGGCTAGACAGATTTCAATCATTTGTATACAAGGATACAGTCTAGTTAGGAATATTTTTTATTCAGCTCCGATGGAGTAAAAAAGAGGGTTATATGTTTTTTCCTTCTCTGCGAAAGAAGTTGCGGGCACTTTCTAGTTTGAGGGATTCTGGTTAAAGGGATCACTCGGAAGTTCGAAATTCGAAGTTTGAATCTTTCCGTCCCTCCCGCCACCATGTTAACACACTGTTTTTGAGTGAGTGGAAGGCGTCATATGAAATTCGAATTCCAAGCTTCGAAATACCTCAGACATTGGTAAATACGAAATTAGTTTCTAATACTTGATTTAAGAACTGAAATAAATCGAGGAAGTATTACAATTCCGTATAACATCTCATCATTGCTTGCAACTCTTGCAAGTAGATTGTTTCCAACTTATTTTAGTATTTTTAACTAGACAACTACTGTGACCCTCACATAATTTTGTACGGGGAGGTAGAGTTAGTTACTTTTAGTTACGTATTTACTTCGAGTTCCTTACTGGTAACTCATGAAACGTTTCGATAGTTGTCGTTTATAATTCGGGCCTCATTATCACTGTTTGTGTCACGTTTATTAGCCGTGGGCTTGTGGATGCTCTTCACTAGTATAGTGTCTGGGACGTAAGCCTGCCGTACACGTCTTGCTCTAATAAATCATTGTTTATATATCAAGTTTAAATTAAAGTGCGTAATTTTTATAAATGTCGAATTCAAAATTAACAGCCCATACACGCAGCTAAGATAACCGTTGGAATATTATATAGGTAGTACATTATCGTAAGTTGCATCCATTATTTAAGTCTCAAGTCTAATAATAGGAGCGTTACTATCACAACATAACGGCACTTCATAACATATTAATAGGTATGTCTTGATTTGATTATTAAAATAAACGCTGCGAGTGCTTCATTAAGACTTATGGTGTCGAAATGGTCGTAGATACTCCTTATGGCGCGACTAAGTCCATATTCCTTGTGAAAATTCTGTTGAAGTGTGAAAATTGTGTAGGTATAAATTGACACGGTTTTTTTATTTGCATGAATTATTTACAGAAGTTTGATATCTGAAACATTTGGAAAAGCCATGGCATGGTGTAGTATAATCAGCGCAGTGAGTCGGATGGGAGCCAGAACTACTGTAAGGAAATTGTGCAGACCCGTACACAGCTCATCCACGACAGGTAAATAAATACAAATTCTTATCCATTTATAGAGCTACCGTCTAACTGGGCCATGCCGACCTGCAGTAAGAGGTCCGAGGCTTGGCGGCAAAGGGGTCGGGAGGAGACACCGCGGAGGGACGCCTTCCGCCGCTACCCGCTGAATCTCCTTGTTGCCCTCTCGCCTCTCTCTTGCCGCATGCCAACTCATTTAATCGGCACGTCTATAGTAATCACATGGCACGGTTGGCAAATAAATTGGTCTGCCACTTTTCGATTCTATTCGTTTCAAAAGTGGTAGGTACACTAGTTCCTTGGTCGACCATACAACGTACTTGTAGCCCATCGCTTTCTCGACCCGTATACCATATTTTATTCAAGTAATCAGTGAGCAGATAAAAAAAACTTTCGACGTATCTAGAAAAATGATCCGAATTTCAACGGCAGTACCGATTTTTTTAATGAGTGCTAATCATTCTTCATATACACCTTTAAAACACGGGAAGCAAAATCAAAATTGGTCCAGTCGTTAAAGCACTACGATACACAGTCAGACACACGTATACACAGACATACTTTTTATCGTCGTTTATCACAAACAACAAACATTACGCTTTAAAGAAGCTAGTTGACTACTAGGCACATCACGTCTGTCGATGTGTGGCAGAAGTTTATTTGAGGGGAGGGTTAGAAGATATATATTTTATTTGTAAACATGTAACTATCATTATTTAGCGCAAGAGAATGATGGGCAATCAGCAAAGTGCCGTCCTGCGAGACTGGCCTACGCTAGTGCAGGTGACAAGCCCGTGTAACCTGCACTAGGCTAGGTTTGCTATACTAGCGTTTGTAACTTGTAACGCAATATACTTAACTGCTTTTTGTCCATAATCCTTGACGCTGTATAAATAAAATATTTTTCTTCTTCTTCTCATATTATTTTAGCGCATGGTATAGGTATAGTGCTATTTTGTTTCAGGTAAATTTTTCACAAGAAAACATGAATGGATTTCTGTAAACGATAATATTGGCACGATTGGGATTTCAAAATATGCACAGGTAAGTTTTGTGTAGCTCGATTTCATATCTTTCCGCTTTAGACTTTGCCGGCCTTGACCTCCATCCACTTCCTTATTTATATCCGTCTAAAAGGAAGGCGTTATGATTATTGAAGTCGTTAATGGATCCTAAATAATGTAATTTCGTTCCACATAATAATAGTCTAGTTGTACTTTGTAAGGGTCTAAGCTTCGCCTGGGCGACGCTGACGACGATTTGACTAATAAATAACATGATAAAACAGTCAACTGTTCAAGGCCTGGTGAAAATCCAATATATACCGTAATTGGCGGTCAATAGACACGATTTTCAACCTTCAGAGCCGTTATAGGAATGAATCCAGCCTATAAAGCTGATAATGTTGGATTTATTTTTTTACTCTTACCTCTACAATTGCATTTGAAGAATTATTTTTTATAGAGAAAACACGAAAAAACTACACGATTTCCTCATATCCTAGAAACGGGGCTAATATAGTAAAAAGTATTGAAAATAAATGTTAATTGCAGGAAGCGCTTGGTGAAGTAGTTTACTGCCAGCTGCCTGAGGTCGGCACAGAGCTGGGCGCGGGGCAGGAGTGTGCTGCTTTGGAGAGCGTCAAAGCAGCTAGTGAAGTCTATACACCCGTATCAGGCACTGCACGTATTACCTATGACTTCAGTATAGTTCTTCTCATTTATATTTTGTCACAAGTCAGAGACTTTCATGCGAGAGATAATAGTAATCTCCTCTCCGTAATTATTCCAACTTAGGTACATTACCAGTGAAAATTCACGATACTTATCTATGTAAATTAATACCGCTTCTTTATTTTGTTCTTGTCACGATCGGTGCAGAGAATAGAGAAGATGCATGTTTTTTCAGTCATTCTTATGGATTCGGTTTCTTAAGACATGAAAATTAAACACTATCCAGGGTGACCAATCCAAATGGGTCAGTAGGGAGAACTCAAACTATGAGAGATAGCGAAATCTGTTCTTAGGAACCATGGCGTCGATTTTAAATTTCATAATAATGGCATTAATTTTTTTTTACTTAAGAGAGAATTAATCTTTGCATCCAGGAAAATGGCTACATTTTGAACATATAATTATCTTATTTTGAGTTTCTTTTTTCAATTGTTTATATAAGATTTCATTAAAAATGTTTTCCTTGTGACTTATGATTCGCACCATCTGTCGATGACACGAAAAAACTAGCAGAATTTATAACATTGATAACATTGTTTTGACCAGGTTCGATACTCGGCCATTATTATTAAATCTAAAATCGACGCCATGGTTCCTAAGAACAGATTTCGCTATCTCTCATAGTTTCTAACTTCTCCATACTGGCCTATTTGGATTGATCACTCTGTATACGTTAAAATCAAGATTCAAAGTCAGGGATAACGGCTTGGAGTTAAAATGTCCCATACAAATCGAGCGACACGTGTGACGTCACTCATGTCACAAGTGTATAGAAGAGTGTACAGTCACCAGCATTCAGTATCTGCCATAGGAAAGCTGGCGTAATTCTGCCACGTCCTAACGGCCCGGCCCTAGAAACTGCCGGATATATATGTGCGCGTTGTGGCAGACAATTAGGTACCTACCAGCATCGCATATAAACAATTGAAAAATATTCAACAACTTTTTAATGGGCAAAATAAGAAAAAACTCGTACTTACCTAAGTACGAGCATTTTCTTATTTTGCCCATTAACAAGTTGTTGAATATTTTTCCTTCATTTAACTATAAATACAAGGTAACACACACACGGTAACTTTCAATTTTCTTTTGGACATGAAAAATAACTGTCATTTTGCGTCACAGTATCAAAAAAAGACAAATGTTTTTTTCCTTTATTTCATATTTTTAGGCTCACTTTGATTTTTCTACGTTGGTTTAATACAGTTATGCGTCCTCTTTTTTACATTTAAGTTACGTGTTTGACTATAGATATGTATAATATTTTCTTCTGTTTCCGCGATTATTACTCATTGAAATAAAACAATTTAACGGATTATATCGCGTATATTATCTCATTTTAGTTCCCGACGTTTCGGAAGCTTTCCAGCTTTCCATGGTCACGGGAGGGAACTAAAATGAGATAATATACGCGATATAATCCGTAAAATTGTTTTATTTTTATAGATATGTATATTTGACCTAGTCCTTCTAATTAATCGTAACTGGGGGATTAAAATAATTCACAATAGGGGACATGCCTTTTCTTTATTAAAAGCTCATTCATTTAACAAAAACAAACAGTAGAGAATAATATTTTTTCGAATAACTGTAAAAATAAAGCCAACAAACATTTCATTTTATCTTCTTCTAGCAAATCAGAACATATTAAATTCTGTTTTAGTTGAGTTTATACGGCCGTAGTGTAATTAATAGTAATCGCTGTCTAATTAGTAGCTTAAATGCGCTTAAAATCGTTCGTACCTACTTCTTTGCCGATTTTAATTTTAACTTCACTTTTTGGAATTGATTTTACGGTATTTTGATATTTTGTTAAGACAAGCGATAAAAAAAATCATGCTTCAATCCTATTTTAGGTGTAAGTATACATGTAACTTAGATAGAATAAATAAATATAGTGTTTCCAGTCATAGTTTCATGTAAGAAGGTACTAAAACTGACATCAAAGTCTGTTGGGTAACTCCGAGCGTATGTTTCTCGTATGTGTGGGTCAACCGGGTGTTTTCCGTACCGCATCGCCATGTTTACGTTTCCTAAGTCGCTATAGGCTTTCCAAGCCGATATAGCTCCAAATTTCGTCAGTATGTAATAAATAGACTATGAGTAGATGATTGGCATATTTCTGAGTAGGTCCGTCGCTATTGTCTCCTGAGTTACGGGACAAACTAACAAAAACTTAATCCACCATATTAATATGCATAATATCATCATCATCAGCCGCACCGTCCCACTGCTGCGCACAGGCCTCCTCTCCTCAAGAAGTTATACCATGTAATTTTTTTTCACGATCGTTGCTAATCATAAAGTGCTATGTCCCTGCCTTTTAAATCTGTAATATCTTCATAAATATTCATTTAAATTACATGCTGTATAGGGCCATGTTGATCTATATTAAATACACAATGTATGTATGTAAGCTACTTAATTGTATAAGGATTAGTGCTACATTGCTTAAGATCGCCTCGTAAATAAGCCAGTATTTCTTGTAAAAAGTAAAGGATAAAATATGGTTATTGTGGGCCTTTTGTGAGCTAACCCTAAAAGGTAGGCATATACCATTGTGGACTTGTTGTGTAGACCTTTTTAAGGACTAGTATACTGTAATACATTATTTTGATCTATCTGGTAGGGTTCAACCAGCGTTTGCAATGTAAGCGCAAAAAATGTGTTTATTTACGATATCACATTAGAAACCTCTCAAATTGACAGTATATTTCTACTATATTTATAACGAGCAGCGGAGCATATACACCGAACATTCCAGAAACTAAGCGCGCACCGGCAGAGCGGCAGGCGGCGGGGCGTCGTTTACCGTTACCCAGCCAGTATAAAACTCGACGTGTCCGCCGTACGGGCGGCACCCTCATCCCATCCGCGCTGGCGTCCCGCAAGGCTCAGTGCTGTCCCCCACTTTCTACTCCCTGTTCACGAACGACATTCCCAGGCACCCCAAGGTGCATCTGGGGTTGTTTGCGGACGACACATGTCTCTATGCGACTCATTGCAAACCAGCTCTTATTCAGCGGTACCTACAGGAAGCAATCAATGGCCTAGGTCAATGGTTCTCTCGGTGGCGTATCGAAGTCAATCCTGAAAAGAGCGCGGCTATCTTCTTCTATCCTACTAGTAAGAACATTACGAGAAGGTTAGAGCCCGTTAGACTTTTTAACCGACCCATCCCCTGGGTGGACGAAGTTAAATATCTTGGCGTTACCCTTGACAAGAAACTGACCTTCCGTCGTCACATTAAGCGCGTTCGCGGCCGCGCGCTCTTCGTCACGAATAGGCTTAGTCTGATGACTAACAAGCGGAGTAAAATGTCACTTAGAAATAAGTTGACACTTTACAAGACTTGTATCAGTCCTGTTATGAATTACGCAAGTGTAGCCTTTGCTCACGTGCCTAATTAAGTCTAGGCTAAAGCCTCTTCAGGTCATACAGAATAGGTTCTTGCGTAGGATGGCAGATCATGGTAGATCATGGTATGTGTCCAACCTAAGTCTCCATCAGGGCATGGAAGTTCCAACCATGTATGGTTTTGTTCAAATAAGCGTCTAGACGCTTCTTCGACATGCTCCCCACCATAGGAACCCCTTAATTAGGAAGGCAGCCGACTACCTTCCGACCATACCCGATCCCTCAGAGGAGCCACTCCCCAGAAGTCGTCTCGAAAGAGGCCGGTACCACCCGATGTCCTAGACTGTCTCTCTCTACCCCGTCCCAACTGGGGCTAAAACCTTCTGGTTCAACCTACCTCCGCACTTCCTGTGCCTTGCGCAGTGCGTCCCCCTCCCCCAACTCTAAGTGGCCGCTAATGGCATTCTCGTTTGTGGGTTTGCGCTCCCCCCACTAAATCCGATTACTGGTCAGGAGGTCAAACCAGACCTATCCAGTTAAAAATCAGGTTCTAAAAAAAAAAACGTACGTGCGGCTGTGTCTCGTCTTCGCTCCAGTAGGAAGGTCGTGGCCTAACTACGAGCTATCGCAAGATTCCGCTCTCCCGCGGCTCAGAGTGTTTTCACGCTTTTCCGAGACGCTTAGGTTCCGGTGATTCGGAGCTGAGTCCCGTATTATCCCCGCGCGGAGTGATTACACGCGTCTGGATCGCTGGGACAAGTCCGGGAATCCACCCCCCATGCTCAGTGTGTATTCACGCATCTAGAGAATAGGGGTGGCTTACTGCGAAGGGTACCGACCGAGGTTTCTCATACCCGCATACTAACAGTTCCCCGACAGGACGCTGACCTTCCGCGTAGCCGGGACTCCGAGTCCTCTAGGAATTAGACTTAAGGATAGGCTATTGATTATTAATAAACAGGCATAGAAGCCCTTCGATTGTAATTAAGTATACATCCGTGTTCTGCTTTAACCTGCATCCCCTGCCTCCCGACTAGAGCTAGTTCAGGAAACCCTCCAGATCCCGTCTGGATCGAGGGATATGTGCGAACGTCTGGACCGAGGCTAGCTTCCATCCAGACGCTACGTTACATATTATGTATGTATTAATACATATACCGCGGGCTCGAGTAACCCGACGAACTTTAACAATAGATTCTAATGACTATTTGGAGTAAAAAAAGTTATATGATGTAGGTATAGTCCAATAACGAATACTTTTTATTATTCATTATTAAAAAAAAATACACTACGAAAAATTCTGTCGGCGCACCGATCATGCCGCACTCTTCCGATATAAGTGTGTGATACGCGTAGCCAATGGATTTCGAGCGATCGGATCGGCGCAACGTCCAAACGCGTGATCGTGACACGCGATCATGCCACGCGACGATGATCTGATACGCGCCAATGATACAAATGTGGACGCACCTTAAGAATGTGACGTAGTGTATATAATCCACTTAATGTTTTTTATACGACGGCGGAGTACTAACTGCATGCTATTTGGTCAATTGGAATTTGTTAAGTTTGGTACACTATTAGAAAAAGGTTTATATAAACCTTCCTCCTAAATAACTCTATCTAATTAAACGAAACCACATCACAATCCGTCGCCTACTTTTAAAGATCTAAGCATACATAGGGACAGACAGTAGAAAGCGACTTTTTCATAATAAGTAGTGATGTTGTATATTTTTTTTTTTTTAACAACGTTAAAAGGCGCTACTGAACAGTATTTTTTTTATATTAAAGGTGACAGAAAAGAACATCCTGGTAGAGTCTAGCCCGGGTATAATCAACACATCGTGCTACGACGAGGGCTGGCTTTTCCGGGTGCGCTTGTCCCGGCCCGCGGATCTGCAAGGACTGATGACGCACGCCGCCTACGAGGAGTTCCTGCTGAACCAAGACCACTAACCGTTGACACAGCCGGGCTGGACCTGGTCACGCATAGTATAAACTTCAAGCTAGGGTGCTGTAAGCACTACGACCTTTAACTTGAAACAGTATGTACGTAGTACGACTACCTACACCAGCAGTGTCCGTACTTTCCATTTCCAATTGTTTAAAACAAATGCTTTCGGAGTGTCTTCTATCAAATGTTGTTATATTCACACTTTGATTAGGGGTTAGTGTGAGTTTAAGAAATTTACCTACTTCTTGCTTTTAGTAGTAAAAGTATGCACGCACTAATCACCTTAAAAACAAGGACCATTAAAACAAAAAACAAGGGACTGACTGTTGCCATACTTTGGAACGTGTTCCGATCGCAAGGAGATATTCTGGCAAAAACTAGATGGTGCTTTAAAACTAAACATTTGACGATGTTATATATAATTGAATAAAGAAACATAGTATAGTAGTTAGTTAGTTCGCAAATAGCTAATAATAAATAAATCATAACATTTAAATACTGTGTCACGCTTGCAAAGTTGAACAATTGTAAAAAATAATTTTTATACGTAGATGGCGTCGTACAAATCGGGGAACGGCTTTTTGTATCGAGATGGTCAGTCTTCTTTTTTTAATGGTCCTTGCTAAAACTACGTTTAATTTGTACAAACCTACGAGTTTTAGTTTTATGATCCTTAATAAGTAGGTATTATCAACCTTTGTAATCGTTTAAAATCATAAAAACTAGGAATACGGTATATGTATAATTAATTAAATTGTAACTAAGTAAATGCAATGAACACTTTCACAATTCCACCGAGGGATCACTGCAGCGCAGCAGCGCCTGATATGATCTCGATGAGTTCGCGGGTGATGACGGATTGACGGGTCCTGTTGAACAGCAGCGTCAGCTTCCTGATCATCTCGCTCGCGTTCTTGGTGGCGTTGTCCATGGCAGACATGCGCGCGGACTGCTCGGAGGCCGCGCTCTCCTTGAGCGCGAAGTACAGCAACGCCGCCAGCGTCCACTCCGAGTAGCTCTCCAGCAGGTCCGCGTCGATGTCGTCGAACGCGTTCATGTTGGGAGCAACCTGACTCATCGACAACAGCTAAACTTAAAACGTAACAGCTAAACTTCATCAATAACAAATATAAAAAGGATATCTAAATGTCTTATACCGGTAGCACACCTCCGCCCCGAAACCGCAAAACGCCATACAGAGCACGCGAAACTAAGCGGAACTTCCTTGGGTTTGAAGTTTCACGGCGGAGGTGTGCTACCGGCGTTAACTTTAACTCGGGTTTCAAGACAGTTATCGATGTTTGGCAATAGGTGGGTATATGTAGGTATACATTTCTTAGGTTACAAAGTTGTAAAAGTGATAGTAATTCGTTATCAAAATTTTAATGGCGACAAGGGAAGATATAATTGCTGATTGTACCAGACATCCTATACTATTACTGGCAGCGAGGGACTCTCGTAAAGTGGAGTTCCATGGAAATTGTAAACAAACCAACTTGCCTTCATTATTCCGTAATCACGCACTTTTAAATAACGAACATAATCTTAGGAACAATTTATAAACCTTTTTATACACAAATTTTTCATTAAAATATCTGTTCATTATACATAATTCGGTAAAAACGAATTATTTTAATAATATTTGATTACACATTATCGAAATCTATTTCATCATTGAAATAACTTTAATTTGTAGTGATGGGAATATCAATCCTAAAAATTTATTTATTTCTGTTGCTTTACGACCCTCGCCATGTGGCGGATTTTCAGTGCTACTCATTAATTAATTAATTTAGGCGGGTTATGGTTATATTTCTTAAACTAAGCACATTTGGGTTCCACATTGCATGACAAAGTTGAAGAGCATTAAATATCTTAAGAGTTCGTTAGAGAACCAGATTTTCGGCTCGATATTAAAATATGTACTCTGATTTCTAATTCAAGACTAAAATCTGACAGTTCTCATCTGGATTATTTAACAAATAAACATTATTTCATAAAAACATGAATGAGAAATCGTGCAACCAGTAATATAAGAGTAAGTTTTATTGATAGAACTACCTACACTTAAACCAATATGCAGTAATCACAGCGAATGTGCGCCCGTGGACGTTAGATTTTGGTCTTGAATTAAAAATCTGCGTTTAGATACAACCCATCTTAGCGTAAGACAAAGTTTCTTAAAATTTCAATGTGGCAAGATGAATAACAATAAGAAATATTTTGTGTCTCTTCCACTTAGTTATAGTAAATAATAATTGCGCGAATGTCAAAAGGTTTGATTCATTGATATTAATAGTATTCCCATCAGGTCGTCACAATTTTACATTAGATCATTCATTAGACAATAGATGCATAATCAGTCAACAATATTTGTTTGATTTCTTTGCAATTTCTATTGAACTCAACTTTATATACGTCTATGAAATTGGTTTCCGCAAATAAAACTGGTTTGTTTTTAAGCTTATCTGGATAGCAAGAGCAATTGACAATATTTCATATTTTTGAGTGATACTTTTTATTGTCCAACTCGAATGAACGCAAAATTTCAAGATACACGTATTTTTTTATATTTACGGAAATCTTATTTTTAATGCAAAATAAAGGCTTAAAATCCATGAATATTATGGTCTGGCTATAATATCTTTACCCCACCAATTTTAATTGTTTTATCTGTGCTTTGGTATATGGCAACACTGAATGGCACTAAATAGTCTTAGGTTAGGAATAATAATTAAGTCACTAACACCACATAATATATTCTCAGTGCACTTAAGAGGCAGCTAAAAGCTAAATGGCTTCACTTGAACATTATTAAAAAAAAAAAAAACATATTGGTGTTATTCAAACGTACTAAGATTGGTTAATCTTCCCAGGCAAAGACTTAATGCAATGTAAACATTGCCGCTTTTCAGCAATAATCGCTTCTTGTTTTTGCTTTACAGCATCGAAGTTAATGATCAAGCAGTTCCCGCTGACCACTTTTATATGGTTTTCCCATAGTTAAACCATTATTCTTTAAAAAACCAACGCACGTAAAGATAAATTGTTTCTTAAGACAAACAACTTGACGTCTGTGACAGATACGAAACATTACCGTATTCAGTTTTTATATATTTCACAGGTCATTTGCTTGGAAGAGATAATATGGTCCTACTCTATTAGTTTGATGAAAAAGGGCGTATATAACAAACATCTATCAGCTCAATGACGTCACAGCTCTGTTTCACACAAATAAAACAGTTGGAAATAACAACATAATGTAATGCGAACTATGACATTTTAGTGCACTCTAACAGTTTTACAGTGACCGCAGTTGTCACGGCGTCAAGATAGACGTCTAAACTTGAAAAGATACGCAGTGGTGTGATTAATTCAATAATTATGTAGGTAGAATATGCCACGCATAAAATACTATTTTAAGAAAACTTGTATGAACAACACTCGTATATTGCCTATTCTCTTATATCTATTTGTGCAGATAGGTACTAGGTACATTTTGATTGGCACCATGTGCTCCGGCGTTATGCGGCATTTAACAAAAAATATATCATTTTGACGCTACATAGTGAAGTTCTGGCATCTCTGATGCCGGCCAAATTATACTTATCCGAGCTTTGCATGAACTTCATCATCATTATAGTCTCCACTCGTGGCATAAATTATTAGTGTTGTCAGCTTGTACAAATCCATCTGCGTTTCGCATGTCCTGTATTAATTGCCAAGTCGTAGAAAATTAAAGGAACCGAGTAGTATAGTATATGAGTCAAATCAAAGTTGAGAGGTGGAGTCGTTGTTAAAGAAATTGTCCAACAGGATGCCAGTCGTCATTAGAGAGAGCAGGTGTCCGTCGGTCCCGTAGTCCCGTGGCAATGAGGAGTTGTTGAAAAGCTCGAAATCAAAGGCAGAAAACATACGAAAAGTACAAGACGATATTCGAGTGAAATTAAATGTCAATAGTGTCATGCATCTTAAGATGTCAAACGGATAACCGGAAGAATACTATTTTTATAGTGGCAATATTGGATCAGCTGTGTGACGTCATTTTCCGTTTTAGCTATTTTGGTATATTTTGGTACTTTTTGGTAAAGATATTGTAAAAAAAAATATCTCCAAAAATTTGTTTTGTGTTCTAGAGGCGTTTTTCTCCAAATGGTTTTCGATTTAAGGAAAACGGAAAAATGAAATGTTGTCAATTGCGGTACAGAGGTAAAATGCAAATATCTTTTAACAATAAGTGACAACATTTGAAGACAAGCTGCCTGGACTCTGTAGCCCAATTGGCAGGGCTCGCGCCCCGGCAAGGCACAAGGCACTGGTTCATATCCAGTCATAGTCTTGATTTTTTTTTCATTATTTAGATCTTTGTATTTATAAGAGTAGGTATAGTTTCTTAGTGAAAAAAATCACTTTAAAGACCACGAAGATCGTGATGGTAAAACATCAAGATTTTCGTACAAAATCAATATTTATCTGGATAGGTTTTCTCCTCGCAAGTGAAAAGCCTTTCTGGTCTCATTCTTTTAGTCACCCTTCTTAGTCTTGAAGTGAGAGTGACTTGTCATTCAGCCGGTCTAGCACAACTCTCGGCGACTACGCTTGTCGCGCGACATAGCATCACCCGTCTTTCTCGCGATCATTGTCGCGCGACAAAGAGTCGCGTACCACAATTGTGCTAGAGGTGCTGGTGACAAATGCGTAAAAAAAGCAAGGTGACCATGAGTTATGTCAAAATTAACATTTTTCATCGCAAAAATATTATGTTAAGAATCTCTTTGCCAAATTATGACTCTAAAGCCGTTGTTAGGCTAGGTTAGGACTTAGAAAACATTTCTGTTCACGACTTTTTGTCCATCGTCAACTAGTGTCTACAATACGCACCATTAAATAATTCAAGCATTGCTTCGTTTGAACCACTGACCCTAGATCGATTGCGTAGGTATATTATGCAAAAATACTATCTTTATTAAGAGAAACATTGCCTGCAAATTATCAGAAGGCGCTTTAATCTCATATTTTTCCTAATTTAATTTAAACTGTGACTTACCTCAATTTTATTCTTATTGAAGAACGGTATGAGATTTAATTCGTACTTGACAGCGCTGTAAAATTTATTGTAGTAGATATCTCCGATGTCATAGTCGAACCCAGCGTCGGCTAAAGCGGCGGCCATGACCGATGCGTCTGCAAACACGGGCGTTTGGCGCCCGATCTAAAACAAAAGATACTTTATATCTATTGAACAAATCTGAAATTAGGATGTCGCCTATGCTCAAATAAAAATAAGATTTTGATGCGAAATGACACTTTCTATGGGAGAAATTCTAAATAAAAAAAATATTCAATACCTTGATACGTGTAGCTTGTTATATAAGCCTTTAAAGTTGGTAGCTTGTTATATAAGCCTTTAAACCGTTTCGATAAACGCAAGTTTAAACATAGCTGTAAAACAAAGTTTTTAGTTTTGAACGTGAGACGTCACATGTTCTTAGGCTTTAGTACATATGGAGCATTTTTTGTAAGAGTCCAAAAAAAATATTTTAACATAGATGTATTTCGATGAGTTTCTATTAGATGGAAATAGTTTTTTCACCAACGGTTTTATTATTGAAAGGTCGTTTTATAACATACCTACCTCAGAAAAAAATTGTTCCTTGTCAAAAATTGTCAACAATCCCAATTATAAAGAACGGTGCTATTATAAAGAATGGTAAAAATTAAACAGAATGGTGATGATTATTATTATTATTATATAATGCATATTTACTATTTTGTTCCAAACCTTTGTATTTTCTTCTATACCTCCTTCTCTGTCATCGTACCTACACATAATTATTTTGTTCGCGGAGCGGAAAAAGTCATAACCATTTTTTTTGTTTCAGTGTAGTGGGGTAAAAAGTATTTTTCAACACACTTGCTCGTAAAGTGGCTCTTATTACACCGTTTTTATGGCTGTAATCTAGCCCATTACACACGCGTGTTTTTTACATTACATAATCGCACTTGTGCCTTTTCATTCCAGTTTTTTTTTAAACTTCATCAAATGGGTTTCAGGTACAAGAAACATTTTAGGTTATTTTGATAAATCTTAACTAGTACTTGTAGAAAGCAATTAATTTCAATAAATTATAAAGTTTTCGAAACAAAATAACGTTTTGATTGTATTCAATTGATGTAATTATGCACTTTATTATATTATTAATGCTTGGCTGATTGACCAAAATAGCCTTTTGGCTCAACGCTCGTGCACGCGCATAAACAAATACACCGGTCGCAGCGCGCCATTTTGATTTTATTTGACATATTTAACTAATATTTACAAAAATTGCATATTGAAGTAAGTAAAAATGATTCTTTAAAAAAATATATATTTTGTAAATAATTTCAAGCAATGATATTTAAAATATAATCGTTATGTAGGTACGTAAATTTGAGGTACCTACTGATGACGGTTCAATGTAAAACTTATGACTAGGGTTGGTTACGCACGTATAACCTAGACGAAATTTTAAGTACGGTAAGATTGTTCTTTTTTTAATGGCAAGTGTGTTGTATAACGTCGTATGAAACACGTGTGTATTGGTCATGACTCTCTCGGCTTTATACAGCACTCGTCTACGACTCGTGCTGCAAGATATAGCCTCGAGTGTAGTTACCAACGTACCAGACTCGTATCATAATGTACTATTATAATACAACCATATGTAAAATCCCAGCTACTCGTATGCCAAATAAAAGTTGAAAACTATCCAGCCGTTTTCGGGTTGTGTAACATCCAAAAATAAAAATAATTTTCAACTCACTGTTCGTGATAGTCCGTTTCACTAATTACTTGATTACATCCCCATTGGCTTAAAGTTAAAGCGAACAAAGGGCTCTGCCAGACCAGAAGTTGATTTTTTCACGCTAATTGCAACAGCCATAGGGTTAAAGACATTGGACTCTTACTGGTAGTAATTACTGCATTACGTGTGCGTAGCATAGCCGGGCTGATGCAAGTGTCTCAAGTACTAGGGGTCTAAAGTGTAATAAAGGGTAAATATAATATAGCATACATTTTTCACCGATACCATCAGGTGGCTTGCAAACTGTCGTCGCAGCATGCCGCGAGACTTGTCCCCTATAGCAAATATTTTATTTGTGGCTCCATCTGCGTTCCGTTCCAATATATCGCGGCGAATGCGGCGAGCTACGCCGCTGTGGACCCCGCCGCACAGTCCTGTGAACCAAAGCATGTCATGAAACGACAACAGATGGCAGCTGATTGTAAATGCTCTGCTCTACCTTACAGAATACGGCTCGTTCAGTCAATCTTAAGTATTTATTTAATGTACCAATTTAATGTTAGTACACTACCCAAAACACCACTTCAGTTATACTAGTTTACAGAGCATTTGTTGTCGGGATTTTTTTTGCTGTTGCTAACTGCACATATACCTACTAAGTCCAAATATAATAATTCGAATTTTCTGATCAGTTACAGTTTCATAGTTTTAGATATCTGTGTTATATACAGCGTCTTTTTAGTCCAAGCCATTCATTCAAACTCATTCATTGTTTTTCTTGAAATGGTCTGTGTGTGTTTGATGTGTCTTCCGTTAGTTGTTGAATTTAGCGCCCGTAAAATATACCAGCTTTAAGCTTTTCCATAGTTAGGTAAGAATTTTCATGATGTGTATGTCGCAGGGAAATAGCCAAAGCCAAAACAGAGATTTGATCAAATCTCTAAGGGATATGACCAAATCACGCAGGATGTTAAAATGGCGAATCAATTTTATCAATTGTCTAGAAAAAGTCAGTCATTTAATTAAATCCCTGAATCAGTTTAGTGAAATGACGAAATCAGCCAAAAAAGGCAACTCGTTTTGTCATTGCACCCGATTTGTTTAGTTATTTGATAAATCCCTGAAACACGCCAGTGATTTGACGAAACGACGTGTTTCAGGGATTTTATCAAATACTAAACGAATCTGGTGTAATGACAAAACGAGTTGCCTTTTTGTCTGATTTCGTCATTTCACTAAACTGATTCAGGGATTTAATCAAATGACTGACTTTTTCATGACAAATGATAAAATTGATTCGCCATTTTAACATCCTGCGTGATTCGGTCATATCCCTTAGAGATTTGATCAAATCTCTGTTTTAGCTATTTTCCTGCGACATGTATATATGGTGGCAGGATTATATATATTTTCGAGCTTCAAGTGACCCTTCGACAATATTTTGCTTCCCAGGTGTCACATTTTTTTTCAAGCGCCTGCGATCTTTCTCGATGTTCATATTTTGCTCTACTGTCCCAAACACATATAAAACAGGAAAACTTAGTAGCGACAAATGTAGCGAAACATACTTGGGTTGTTTAAACAACTTCCCCTGGAAGTACTAACATCATAAAAACTTCAGATATTAATTTTAACAAAGTGAAACACACGTGTAATCCAGAGACAAATAGGTATATACGCTAAAAGGATAAAAATCAATAATAAAGTCATTTGAGCTGTACAACAATTTTGAAGATAGATTTTACAAAAGAACGATATCAACTATAGTGATAAATTTCACGGCAACCGAAAAATAATTAAATGTTGTAAACTAGTGTCAACATTTGTTCCTAACTGCGCTGTTTCCTGATACCGTATAGTGTTCATGATCGAATATAATCCTAAGAACCTAGGTGACCGAGCTTTGCTCGGTGGGTGTAGGACGTAATTTTTGTTCCTCTGAGAATAAAACCTATCCCAATATAGTAAATTGCATGAAAGCCAATGTTTCAAATATTTCAAAGAAATACCTACTTTCGTTACAATTAAATATGCTTATTACGCTCATATGTAAAATGCGGAACCCTAAAAAGATAAAGGGAACTTGTCATTAAACACGATTTATTATTGTCTCAATCGTCCAGTAGCGACATTGACACATATCGGATCTGCAAATAAAATTGGGGTCAATAACAACCGATTACTTATATAAATAATTTAATAAGACTTATTCCTGCCGAAATGACGTAAAAAAAATACAATCAAATAGGTTATGCTTCCTCCCCCCAAATCGTACTTTTTACATTAGAAAATGTCTTAGCATAATCAATTTATAAAAATTGCTCTTATTATGAACCCCCTATAATCTTTGGTCAAGATCGGGCCTGCACACAAATGTATCTTTGTCTCCAAGAGCCGTAAATATCTCTTAAAACGGAAACGAGTCATTAGTTTACATCACTTCTACAGGAGTTGTTGTAGCCTGTGAGCTACGTGGTGTACTCCATAGCCAGCCAGTAATTACCGCGATCAGAAGTCATAGCGATGTACACTCTTTTGAGTCTCTTATCAGCCTCCTTATGTTCGGGTGTTTCGGGCGCGGGCGGCGGTGGCGGCGCTGACGCTGCCGTCTTATCATCTTTCTTCACATCCACGGGCCCTTCTACCAGCTTACTTGATTCGTAAAATTTCCGAGGAGCATACCCAAAAGGCCTGGCCGGTTTCAATTCCCTTTCCGCCTTCGTAAATCTAAAGCAGACCTTTCAGAACTGAGACATGTTAGATATTAGGCAAGTACCTTTGGCTTCAGAAATATGCATATTTATTTGATTCTAATGATGTTATACCTATAAGTATAAAAAGCCACAGGCGATAGACCAAAGACAGGGATGGAGCTTACTTGCTTGCAGAAACCATCTTCATTGTTTTTGTAATTTTTTGAATGTTTTTTATGGATTTCAATCGCATAGACACTTGTTTTAATTGGACCATATTGTATTTTTCGCGTTTAGTATCTAATTCAATTTAGCTTTGCTTAAAACCTTTGACGTCAAAATGACGCAATCTACTGACGTGTCATTATTGACGGAGAGAAACGTTCGAATGCTTTAGTTTATGACTACTATTCACTTTAGGAAAATATCACCGTAAAGGTCTTTATAGTTAATTTAAATAAAGCATTATTATATTGTAGAATAAATTTAATTATTGAAATCCAAACAACTATCTGAGTAGTTAGAACAAAATCCCAACGACATTTCACCAACAATGAGTGTGGCTAACCCAGTATAAACGAAATCTAAAGATTTACTCGATGATTAACTTAATTTTCATTTCACCACGTCTACGGATAACACTCTCTCGCATAGTTGCTTAGCAACTTCGAACTAATTATTTGAGTGAAATCGTAATCCACGCAAGTAAGACAGACAGTTTGTCCCATGCTTGAGCATGCTTGGTGCTGCTTATTTTATAAATTTGTTACTCGACAAATTTAAAAAATCAATTGTGAATTAAGTATGGAATTCAGTAGACAGTGACATGACAACATTTAGCCAAAATTCGCGGTGTAAGATTTTTCTCTAGTTTAGTCATTTTATCTTAGGTTTAACGGAAAATGAGTTTACTCACGAGTAATTAATGATTTATTATTGCTATAAGACTTATCCTATGTTGGTGAAATCGACCCTTAGACATTTTGAATACATGACGATTAGACGTGAGGCCGCTGTGGCCGCTATGACGTCTGGACCCACTTATTAGAACGTACTAAAGCCGTTTTGCAACCAAGTTCTTTCGTCTACTACGGATATTGCAAAGCGGGAATTTTGCACATCAACATATCAGCTACCTAGTTTAGAACAGCGGGAATGACGCTGACCGCTGAGCTCACTCGGTCCTGGGTTCAAATCCCTGTAAGGGCCAGGTAAGGGCAAATATTTTTGTAATGAGCTTAAACTATTTTTGTTCCAGAGTCTTGGAGGTTTTCTATGTATATAATCCTATTGGTGTAAAACAAAAACCGGTCAAGTGCGAGTCTGACTCGCGCACCGAGGGTTCCGTACAAACTTTCACTTATTCCGACTTAACTTGCCGCTTGAGTTAAGTTTGCCTCTGGTATCTATGGTGTCACATACAAATGATTATTATTATTTATAGGTACCTGGACAATATACAACGAAGACGTTTTGCTTACTATGGCAAAATACAAGTATGATCTACTGTACTGAACCCATTTTTTCTCCTCCGCCGACGAAATTGCGGGCCACTTCTAGTAATAAATACATATGTAATTGGTAACTCGGAAACGATTCTAACCATTTAGTTTAGATGAAATATGGTGTGGGGACCCAGTTTTGCTTAAGTATAGGTTTTATATTCGCATGTTTAGGATTTCGTACCAAGAAGGTAAAAAAAAACCCTTATGGTGCGACTCTGTCAGTCTGTCTGACTATAACAGCGCCATATCTCAAAAACCAACATGGTCCGCCCAAATGTATTGCGAAGGAAATATTTTAAAAAATACTTTTTTTTTCTAAAAAAAAACGAAGAATATAAGGCGGGGGGGGCGAAAATAAATTACCATTCCGCCCTTTATCTCTACAAGAAAGTATAACAAACTTAACTTAACCGGAACAGGGTAATAATGTTAGGGTAAGTGAAATCTTGTACGGAACCCTCGGTGCGCGAGTCCGACTCGCATTTGGCCGTTTTTTTGTACCGGTTTGGGGAGGGTGTTCTACTAAACCTCCTAAAATACATGCATTTCTATTTGTCCTCAGTGGTAACAATACTTCTATGAACTGATGTAAAGGAATCGATAAAAATGAATATTGTTAAGCAAGGAAAATATTACATACGTTACATACCTACCATAACAGTCACGTTGCGTAGCTATTCAGCATAAATACTTATCACAGATGTTTTTGCGTGTTACTCGTAAGTACATAATATATCTTATTGATCAAATGCGTCACTAAAGTTTTGTATACTACTAATCAGGAAACAAAATGTTTTTTGAAATTGCGTCTGCATAAAGTTGGTAAACATGGGCATGGTTGCATTAGGCATACGAGTCCTATATATCTTTCAAACTAAGATATCAAGCGACTGACCTCACAATTTATTTTTAACTTATATGGTAACTAGACCACGTATTTTTACCTTACCCTACGAGTTTGCTCCAAACTTACTGTTAAATAATTATATAGGTGTGGTACTCTATTATTTAATTTATACGTATACAACAGAAACGTGCCTTACATACTAGCCGACACCGCACAGCCTGAACTATTGCAGTTAGGAACTCTTAGATTTTTTTTCTTTTAAGCCGTAGAGTCGCACTAAGAAAAAAAATGAGTTGAGATAATTTGACTTGAATGTATGTACGAGTATGTATCAATATACAGTAATCTAGCTGGACAGTTTGTTAACTAAATCACATAATACTTACGTTCGATGTAAATAATTATTGTATTTGTTTCGTATTACACCGCAAGGAAAAAATGTTGAGTAACGCAATTCTGGGCGCTTGTTGCATCGGCTAGCTAAACTGCGTAGGTATGCCGAGGCCACCGAGCTTGGTTTGTTCGTTTGGACACGGCATCACCTTCTCCTCGTACTGAACATAACCTTTACGCGCAACAACACTTATATTTAAACTTACCGCCATTTTAAATTCAATCATAATGGATGATTTCCAAAATTAGGCATTGAATCACCTCGTAATTATGTAACTTAACTAATTAACTCATTACGTAAACAATTTTGCTTAACGATTATATTACCCATTAAACTTAAAACATTCAACCCTCTGTTTACGTATATGACAAATGTCAAGTCAATTCATACTTTAAATTGTCATGTGTCTTAGTTTATTGGGATAAATTGGGTATTTCCGAAAATCATTTTTTCTTCGAGGCAAAAATTCCGTTCTCTTTTTTTCTCGGTGGCATTTTTCTCCAGTCACCTATTTTCTTGGTGGTAATTATTCCGTTCCCATATTTTCCCAGTGACCTTTGTAACCATTCTCATATTTCCAAGTCAAAACCGGATATCAAGTGGTCGAAAAATCCAAATATTACCTATTTCACCTTAAAGCAGGTCCGACTTGGCTAAGGTTAGGTACGACGACGAGCGTAGCGAGGAGGAGTGTTAGGTTGAGTTGTGACCCTAACGAGCGAGCGAAGCGAGCGAGCCGCGGATATCGAGTGGTCGAAAAATGCCTATTTCACCTTAAAGGCATGAAGCTTCTGACAAATAAATAAATTGGGCAAAATATGCGAATGGTTACAAATGTCACTGGGAAAATATGGGAACGGAATTAAATGCCCATAGAAAATAAAATATTGGGAAAAAATGCCACCGGGAAAATAAGAGAACGGAATATTTGCCTTGAAGAAAAAATGTTTTTCGGAAAATATGAGCCACACTCTAGAGCTCCAAATATTCTAGAGGATTAGCTTTAAAGTACATTCATGTTTACCGCGACGTCACCGCGCTTCTGTCATAAAAGCTGCGCGCCAGTGGATGCCGGTTGTTTACCGAGCGGCGCGCGCGGCAACACTTACGTTCCGTGCATCCTGAATACTACTAACATGGAGGTATCCAAGACTCCGCAAAATCAAGACAATCTGTCTTCTTCACCGCCAGACAGGGTAAGTGATTAAATATGCTGCTGACATAATTACAGTTAAACTATTTAATGATTATTGTGTTTTACATCGGTTATTTAAGATATTAACATTTTTGCCTTTGTACCTTAAACAAACAGCTTTTGCTGGAAGGAAGCATTTAAGCAAGCGATTTGTTGCGAGAATCTAGAAAAATATTTGTATTGGGGCTGTCACGAATTGTGATTTAATACTGAAATTTTTGAAACAAAAATATAGTGATGGAATATCTTTTCAAAAGTTTAGAGTGGGTAAATCAAAGGAGAAAATTAGAATCTAAAAATAGTTAGGTAAATTATAGTGTTTCTATGTTTATTGTGTTCATTAATGTAACTATTTTTTTTTCATTATTGAAGTTAAATAGGGTAAAATGAACCTTATAATTAAGTCGCGTTACAGAAGCATATTATAGGTTTATATAGTATATACAGTAGCAACATCATGGCTAAATTACAAAAACAACTGATTGCCAACTGAGTATTAGTAAACAGTATTGTTTGTTACTCGTAGATAATTTCTTGTCCGTTCTCTCAATGCGAATTGTTCTTAAGTATCAAATTATGGCACAGCACAAGTAGTTTTAGTTTGAGAAACACATTTGTTGTCCTTAAACTATCCGAAAATACTAGCCTCCTTTCGCTCTAGGTAATATTTTCGTACCTTCGACGGTTCATACTTACGTTTCCCTTCCCTCCCGCCAGCGGCAGGAAGCTTGTCGCTGGCGTCGGTAATCGGTAGTCATTATATGCCTAAAACGAACTATACTTAAAGTTGTTATTCAATTCATGGATTAAATCTAATCCATCAAAAATATATTTACATACTCGTAAGTTTCCCAAATGTCAGTGCCAATGGGCAGAGTGCCGCCCTGCGCATATGACGGGCCGCGTTGCCTCGCTGAATGGCAATCAAAGCCTATCCGCAGAGCGAGGAACGTGCCAGCCTTATGGTTGCCGGGGAATGGATGACCAACTAGCTTAGTTTTCCAATTCAACAAAATACGATATTTGGAATATAATACAAAGAAAAAACATTATTCCAAATTTAATTAATATACATCTTGTAATTTTTGTCTTAAATGTCTGTGACATAGGTATACACCGCAGAACAGACGAAAGACCGGACATGACGAAACTACATATAAGGGTTCTGTTTTTGCCATGTTGTATACGGAGCTCTAATAACAATAAAAAATTAGAAATAAAAAAAGAACAGACTTCAAAATAAACTAAAAAGCCATAAATAATCTTTTATGTACGGTACGGATCACATTTGAATCACCTTTTGAAATCGGTGCCAAACCATTTATTTATTACTATTAAGAACCGCGGCGGCGAGCCTTTAGTTATTATCTGCCTACATATATATTTAGTCATAGTAATTCGTATTTTTGTTGAATAAAGAAATTTATTTACTTCAGGTTTGGCACCGACTTCAAAAGGTGATTCAAATGTGATCCGTACCGTACATAAAAGATTATTTATGGCTTTTAAGTTTATTTTGAAATCGGTTCTTTTTTATTTCAAAATTTTAATTTTTTGCTTTTTAGTGATGGATTTCAGTAGTGATATAAAGTATTTTTTAGAGCCCAGAATGGAAAGATTGAGGAGGCACTGTGCACGCATCTCGAGTCTTTGGAAGTAAGAAATGTAAAAGTTAGTTAGTTCATTGTACCTTCCATCATCAGCTCAGCATGAAATGATGACAACCAGAGGAAAACAACTGATAACTTTAGAAAAATATAAACAAAACATTGTTAGTGCCTATAATACTTGAGGGGTACTCTCGATTTCCCTGGTATTCCATCATCTAATCCTGACTTGGTGATAAGGAGACTACTTCAGGGACACACTAAAAAGAATATGACTAACACTCTTAACGTATTTACCTATAATAGATGATTTTTTTAAGAATTATCCTCTAACTCCTAACTATTAAGGAGTTGTACCTTCCGTCATCAGCTCAGCATGTTGAGATGATGAGTACCATATGCAAATACTTAAATAGCTTAAGAAAATATATGAAAAACGTTATGTGCCTATAAAATTTGAGGGTTGCCCTCTATTTCCCTGGGATCCCATCATCAGATCCCAACTTGGTGGCAATGGGACCACCTCGGGAGTATATCCTTTCAAATAAAAAAATAATTTTTAAAATCGGTCCACAATTGGCGGAGTAATCGGTGAACATGCATAAAAAAAAATACAAACTATCGAACGTATAACCTCCTTCTTTTTTGGAAGTCGGTTAAAAACAACAACTACTACTGAGTGCATCAGTAGCTGGGTGAAAGAAGTTAACGATATGTGGAAGAGTGTGGATTTATTTAATATATTTAGATAATTTAGATATTTTTCTGTCATGTGTACATTCAACTACAAAAAAAACATCCGCTTTTTCACCTTACAGGGTAGTAATATAAGGTCTATATGTGGATACATCTCTGTGTAGTCGACGGTACCTATTACCTTCTCATAAAACAACTTAAATTTTAAATTTAAATTGTTTTTTGATATCCCACTTAGTATGTCAGGTTTTTTTCATACATACAAGTATATAAAAACCACCGCGACAAAACCAATTATGCTGTACAAAATCGTAGAAGACATGTTCCACACAATTGAGAGGTAGGTACTATACCATAGACAGACACACGCATGTTGAACATATTACACCCGCCCGTCCAAAAGACGCAAAAGATTTTTATTAATAAAATGAGAAGTTCTGGCTGACTCACTCGCAACTCAAACCAAAAAGGCGTTATAAGTTAGGTGTATATCTGAGTGTTTGTCCGTAGCTCTTGGACAGATTTTGTTCTAGTTTTTTTATGTTTGATCGAGGGTGTTCTGAGCCAATATTAAAAAAATCTGCTCAACTGTTTGAGGATCATCCGCTTTTTTGGCGTGTTGGACTTTTGGTTATCGCTTCAAAGGGTATATGACTTACTGAAAGTTGCATGCAACTTTGCTGGAGTTTTAAGTATCATAATTTATCTATATATTATGTATTAAGATTGTCCCTAATATTGTTTTATTTTATTTATTTACAAGAAAACACTAAACAACAATAAACTTATCCAAAAGGTGGCTAAAACTATTAAAAATTATTATAAAATTTTGGGCCATTTGGCAGCGTGCCAATCATACAGGCAGCATTACCGCGCTGTATTGCAACGATATTTATTTATTTATATTTAATACCTTCCATTCATATGGAAACATATCATAACAACATAATTGTGGTTCACAGTCGTCTTCGGCTGGGCCTTTATTGCTCTGTTTCCGAAGCTTTATCCGCGTGTAATCGAGATAAGTATAATTATCATGATGTTCAGGGTTCTTATAAGCTTTGAAAAATGAAAGAGGTACAAGTTAGTAGGAAAATGGTGAAAGATCACCCTCTCTACGTCGCAGGAAACGCCTCGCGCTTGTTTTGTCACTCCGTGCAGATATGGGACGCACTTAACGTGGGTGCCATGCTTTTATGTCCTAGATATTTTTAGGGTTCCGTAGCCAAAATAGCAAAAACGGAAACATTATAGTTTCGTCATGTCCGTCTCTCCGTCCGTATATCCCAAGCATTTTACTCAAAAACCAAAAGATATAAATTTATGAAATTTGGAGTATAGGGGTCTTGTGTGAGCTGAGCGTTAAACAATAAAATAAAAAAAATCTAGGGGGGCACTGTATACATGTAACCGAAACTAAAAAATATTTAGCAAGTATCATTCTGTGGTAGGTACATATATTATATACATTATGCCCCCCCCCCCCCCCCCCCCACACCCCCTTTCTATTTTCTAAACCTCCAAAAAATATGAAAGAATGTACAAACATGTAGGTTAATGAATACTTCCATACCTACTTTCATATAGCATTTTTTTCCCGGTAGTGTGCATTTTTTTTTAGAACCCCTTTACCCACTTTTGACTGGGCAGGTCTACGGAGGACGAGATCAGTAGACGAAATGGTTAACCATATCGTCTGTTGATCTCGTGCTCCGGTTCAGAGAGCAGATTCCTTGGTCGCTGGGTATTCCGACCTCTTTGTAACCAGCTTCTGGGCAATGGATCCTCTGAGGGATCGGGATATCAGAATGAAGTCGCCCGCGTCCCTAACTAGACAGTGCCTATGGTAGCCCTTGGGCTGCAACAGTTATTTTACCTTCGCTTCACAAAGCTATTAAGGGGTAATTTTCGAGTAGGTATGAGAAGTTTGTACCTATAGGAATAATGTTCAGTTTAGTATAGCTATACGAGTATGGTGCTTATTTGAGAACTGAAAAATGTTTCGTCATATTCTGTTATCTAATCAGCACCCGTGCGAGAAATATTTACGGTAACTTTGACCTTAATATGTATATACACTTTTTCCCGTTATCATAAACATTACAAATTGAAGCAAACATAATGTCATTTTATTACTTTGTTTTTGTTTAATTATACTATCAACATATGGGTTGTAATTTCGATTAAAATTAATTTTTGATTCGACGAGTATTTAAAGTTGGTAAAGTGAACGAGCTCACACGGTATTTGCACCCAAGCGGTTCTTTGAACTTTAATTCTAAAAAAGTTACCTTACACGTGACATACTTACTTATTAAGTTTAATGTTTAGCAATTATGAATTAATATTCGTGCACTTAACATTTTCCCCAGGTGTCTAGTCAGATAGGTATAATTAAGTATATTTTACCAAATCTTTTTTAACATATGCAGGTTCGAAAGCTATGAGGGTACTGTTCGATCACTTGGGTTGGACCTTAAATAGTAAATGTAAAAAAAATCCTTTTTTTTGTTTTCAAAAATACTATGGCACCCAAGTGCGAATGTAACTTGGTTCAAATTCCTTTTATCAGCCGCACGTAGAACTGATAATGTATAACGTCAATACGCGGCATTGTAGACCGAGAGTGATCGGTACATGCCGGGTTGGAGGTTATCGCGTCACTAATTCTTGATGTAACCTGAATTCATTACTTTATGGGATGATACGTTATCAGAGTTCGTCATTTATCAAAATTTAATAGGCAAAATTTATCATAAACGTTTTACGTAGGTACTTTAGTATGATATATACATAAAATATTATGATGTAAATATGCATAAACCATCTGTCGAAATGTCGAAAAAGGTAGGGTTGTTTAGGAATACACTAGCAGGGCTATCCTGTTTCCGATTTCGACCTCGATGACGCTGTGAATCCCTCGCCCTCCGCAGTCGGAATCTTCTGACTTTTCTTCATATTTCTTAAAGTTAGCACATTTTGAGTACCCGATAGCATGACAAAGTTTTAGAGGATTAAATTACCAATTTCCTAAATGTTTCTTGGAGAACCGAATTTCCGAGACCAATATTAACGCAAATACAGCCTATCAATATTAGACGTCGTTACTTAAAATGTAAATAATAGCATAATTATTTGTTACCATCTTTTCTAAGTTAGGTAATAATTTTGATCCGTTTTAGGTTCACTTCGTCCACATTCCCATTTTGTCAACTTCCTAGCTCGTCATCAATGCCATTACGTCCAATGTCTTCTTCTCAACATTCCCAAATGGTTCACATCTTATATCGTTTACTTTCCAAACTCGTCTTTTGCCGATTCGTCTACTTCCCGACTCTCCAATTTCCCAACTCATCATATTTTTTATTGGTAAAACCGGGTACTACATTTGGTGAGGACGTGCTTTGTATTCTGCATGTTTCCTCGTGAACCAGTTTTTTTGTGTAAGTCATTAAGTCAAAAGGAATATCATAAGTTTTTTGTGTTGAAAGTAATGAAACTTACTGATCTTTAGTAATTATAGGTAACCGATAAAAAACTACGAAAAAATATAATCTTTCGGCCTAGGTAGTTACTTTGTATTCTAGCTGACCAATTAATGACGATTTACATATAGTTAGGTTAATAATTTAATTTTATTCGTTTACGTACTACTACTTAAAATGTGTGTTGCTTTTATATTAATATTTTCTAGTCCTTTACTGATTGCTATATTCCTAGCTAACCAAGAAAAAATGGGTTGACCATTTAAATAATTTATTTCTTTTTGCAGCCAAAATTGATGCACGGTGGAAACTACATAAAGGAGGGCCGTGATTCTGCCAAGTCAACATGGTTATTATTTTCCGCCGAATCATCGGATCAAGCTGGATGCTTGGCCAAGTTTTTAAGTATTTTCTCTTCTCATGGAGTAAATCTCAGTCACATCGAGTCCCGGTCTTCGGCCAGGCGTCCGGGCTACGAGTTCATGGTGGAGTGCGAGCATGGGACCGGAGACTTTGGAGCTGCCTTAGAAGACCTTAAAAAGAACGTGGGCTACCTAAATATCATCTCAAGGAATTACAAAGACAACAGATGTAAGTTAAATAAATACTAATAAAATGTGTAATGGGTTGGGTTTGGGAGTGAATCAGTTGCTAAACATGTTAAAACGTTCATTACCTACAAAAAAATATAAATGTTCAATAATTTAGTGAAATTATTTGGATTTAACATACACATTAAGTAAGGTCACATGCTGTTATAAAAATACTGTAGTAGTAAGAAATGTAATGTTCGAGATAGTGTTAGAAGTGACATTGTCATCTTATACAACTTAAAATTTTATCTCTGGAACATGCCCATTAATTGTTTATCTTATCTCCATTTTTTTCCCATATGTCTGCTCTTAAACTGGATTTTACAATGGAATTCAATAAATATTGTAACTTTATCCACAGCTGCTGTGCCATGGTTTCCCAGACGTATACGTGACCTGGACAGATTCGCAAATCAAATCCTGTCGTACGGCGCGGAGCTGGATTCTGACCACCCCGGCTTCACGGACGCAGCGTACCGCGCTCGGCGCAAGTACTTCGCCGACATTGCCTACAACTACAAGCACGGCCAGCCCTTGCCGCACGTCGACTACAGCCCGGAGGAGGTCGCCACCTGGGGAACCGTGTTCAGGAAGCTCACGGAGCTCTACCCGACGCATGCTTGCAAGGAGCACAATCACGTGTTCCCTCTGCTGATTGAGAATTGCGGGTACCGAGCGGATAACATTCCTCAACTGGAGGACGTCTCTAATTTCCTGAAAGGTATTGTTGCCTATGTAAATCTGTACATATAAAAGGAAAAGTCCTGACTGACTGAGTCATCAACGCAGAGAACTACTGAACGCAGATATTTGAACTTTCATAGTAGATACTAGTTACTTATAACGTAGACAAGGAATTTATAAACAGAGGATTATTCGAAATTCATTCCAAAGGGTTTCAATTATGGTTGAACGTTTGTATGGGAAACAAGCGTTCCTTTTAGTAAGAGGAGTGTGATATTTTATGTATTGACGCTTTATCCCAAACTTGAAAAGTTAATTTATTTCAGTATTTTGGAAAATTTCATCCCTTAAAGGGTTAAGTAGGGAGTGGAAGTTTTTATGAGAAACGTGCGTATCTTTGAGTAATACGTTTGATATTTCTTGTATAGATTCTTTATTTAAAACTAAAAAAAACGGATTTTAGCATTTTGAATAAATGATCCTTAAAAGGGTTAAGGAAATTCAAGTTTGTAATGTAAGGGAAACTTGCGTCTTATTAAGTAAAAGGTGTGTTAATTTGTGTATCGATTCGAAACGAAGAAAACTGATTTCAGCATTTTAGAACATTTTTCCTCGGACATATAAGTAGACGATGAGGTACTAGCTAGATGTAGTAGTTTAAAAATGTATGTAGCTTCAACAGAGCGACATCGTCACCTGAGTGACAAAGCTCTTAAAAAAGATAATAAAAAGAAAAAAAAAACCTGTAACGGGATAAAATTGAGTGAAAGTTTTTGCGGGAAACGTGTGGTTTTTAAGTTCATTAAACCACTGTAGAGATTGCATACGAATGCAATCCCTTTTGTAGATAAATTGTCAGTGTGTCTTTCAAGGTTAATTTTAGGGTTCCAAGAAGCGTAGCTCAACAAATAGTGTTACTGTCGTTATTCTCGATTTATCGGACAATGTGAAAATAAAAATGTTTACCCGTTTATCCTGCGCACATGTCCACGCTTAAAGTACAGGAAGATCATTGTTTAATGTTCGATAATCCTGTTAGACACTTCTTCATTCAATGTTTTGTCCTCCTTCTGTTTGTATTGGTTTCTGTAATTTTTGATTGGTTGGTTTCACCTTTTTTTAAAACAGCAGCGGAACAATAGATGTATGTATGGTGAAATTTTCATTTGGAGGGTTAGAAAATTATACAAGCTGTATACCAACTTTATCACCTTCTGCGCGAGCGAAGCCGCGGGCATTAGCTAGTAACTTTTATAAAGTTATAAATAATTATGTAATTTATGAGAATAATTGAATCCTAGTAGACTAATTACTTATTTAAAACTAGCTGTGCCCGCGGCTCCGCCCGCGTGGAATTCGGTATGTGTCAGTAACCGGCTACTTCACCCCTCTCCCCTGGTGGCGTAACTTGAAGTAAAGTCCAGATAAAATATTATACAATTACCACTAAATAAAACTACACCAAACTCCATAGTTTTTCGACCTTATTCAAATTATTGATTTAAAAGACATAGAGTATACTTAGTAGGTGTATATCGGACGATATATATATACTTAGTAGGTGTATATCGGGCGATACAGTACCACTTTTCTATTTTTACGTCCTTATCCAAATCAAGTCCATGACAAATATCATCCAAAACGGTTCTCCAGTCAAATCAGTCTAAGTATGAAAAGGTAAGAACACATAGAAATAAATACTTCCTAACAAACTTTCGAATTTAGGTCTAATATTATTTAGAAGTAAGATTAGAGGAAAGGTGAATATAGATCTCAAAAACGTGAGGCCAAGTATTTACATTTTATTTAAAGTTACGTTTATGTATGCACAACTAAATATGTACATACATACTCCAAAAGTAGGTATGTAGAGTATATTTACATAACGTTGATATTTTACAACATTTTTTGTACACCCCATTGAGAGTCCTTCCGGTGGGTATCAGCACGAACACCTCCGTGCAGCTGATGACGCGCGAGCACGCCCGTGCGAGAAGCAGCCCTTGCGCAGGTCCACGCCGGCGGCACGCAGCGTCTGCCCCTGCGACTTGTAGATGGTCATGGCGAAGCAGACGCTCACTGGTAACTGTAGGCGCTTGAAGTGGAACGGGAAGTTGCTCGGGATGAGGGGGATGCGGGGATGAACAGGGCTTCTCCGACGTCGCACACCATCAGGATTTGCGCGTCGATGAGGTTTCGCTGCAGCTGCACTACTTTTAGCTTGTTTCCATTGCATAACTTTGGAGGTGACAAATTCCGAAGAAGCATGATCGGAACTCCAATTTTCAGGGCAATGGGGAATGGATGGAAATTTACAATAATCTTGAAATTTTGTTTATAGGTAGGAAAAGGTGTTGGTGGGCCTAAATGCCCGTACGGCGTACGGCAAAAATAACAGTACATTTACAGCCATTTTTACCGACTTCCAAAAAAGGAGGAGGTTCTATGTTCGACAGTTTGTATTTTTTTTTAAGTATGTTCACCGATTACTCCGCCAATAGTGGACCTTTTTATTTGAAACGATATACTCCTGAGGTGGTCCCATTGCCACCAAGTTGGGATCTGATGATGGGATCCCAGGGAAATCGAGGGCAATCCTCAAATTGTATAGGCACTTAGAACGTTTTTCATATATTCTTTTAAGCTATTTAAGTATTTGCATATAGTAGTCATCACCTCATCATGCTGAGCTGATGACGGCAGGTACAACTCTTTAATAGTTAAGAAGATAATTCTTAAAAAAATCATCTGCTCAATATAGGTAGATACGTTAAGACTGTTAGTCATATTCTTTATAGTGTGTCCCTAAAGTAGTCTCCTTACCACCAAGACAGGATCAGATGATGGAATACCAAGGAAATCGAGAGAAACCCTCACGTATTATAGGCACTAACAATGTTTTGTATATATTTTTCTAAAGTTATCAGTTGTTTTCCTCTGGTTGTCATCATTTAATGCTGAGCTGATGATGGAAGGTACAATGAACTAAGCAACTTTAACATTTCTTACTTCCCAAGACTCGAGATGCGTGCAAAGTGCCTCCTCAATCTCCCCATTCTGGGCTCAAAAAAATACTTTATATCACTATCCATCACTAAAAAGCAAAAAATAACAAAACAAAAATAAAAAAAGAACCGACTTCAAAATAAACTAAAAAGCCAAAAATAATGTTTTATGTACTGTACGGATCACATTTGAATCACCTTTTAAAGTCGGTGCCAAACCTGATGTAAATAAAGTTCTTTATTCACCAAAAATACGAATTACTATTACTAAATATATATGTAGGTAGATAATAACTAAAGGCTCGCCGCCGCGGTTCTTAATAGTAATAAATTAATGGTTTGGCACCGACTAAAAAAGGTGATTCAGATGTGATCCGTACCGGACATGAAAGATTATTTTTGGCTTTTTAGTTTATTTTGAAGTTCGTCTTTTTTAACCGACTTCCAAAGAAGGAGGAGGTTATATGTTCGATAGTTTGTATTTTTTTTTTTTTTTTTTTTTGTCGAAAATATCAATGCTGCAGGTATTTAGGAATATAGGCCCACCAACACCTTTTCATCTTTATATTTTTTTCTAAGCCACAGAAAAATCTGTATTTTTTTTCTGACAATAAGGAGGCTTATTACTACCTATAAACAAAATTTCAAGATTTTTGAAAATTTTCATCCATTCCCCATTGTGTGTGCTGGGGGTCCTGAAACGCTCAATGAGTTTAAGAACTCCATCGGGTATGTTGTGACGTTGCCTTCATCCACGACAGTGTTAATGGAATTATATACTGCCTGTTCACCTTCGATTTCCGCCAATATCCGCGCATTAACAGCTCTCTCACAAACCCAAGAGTTCTCACGTCGCGTCACCTGGCTCAGGTCTCCCTATACGCTCCGAATGTGGTCTTCATTGCACGGAATGATCCTGCATAACATCTCTGGTAATCGAACCAGGGCGTTGGTTTCCTCCAGAAGTCCTTCTCCCATCTGAAGCAGTACCTGGGCGAATTCCTGCACATGTGAGCCTCCTCCTTGTTGATACCACCGAGACACTTATCTCGTATTTTGTTGTATTATTAAATCAACTATTCAATTAAATTTGTCGATATCCGTACCACCTCTTCTAAATTTAGAGTTAATTTGGCAAAATGCTTCCTCAGTGGCTTAAGTTATATCATAGGATATTTATTTTAGCGCCACCTATTTGTTTAGCGGGGTACTCAATAGTTCGTAGGCTCGAGAAACAGCTAGAGTAGGTTTGAGAAAACTTTGCACCTCCTTCCTAAGTAGCGCCATAAGATTCAGGTGCAAACTTAACTCAATCAAGTGTAGTGGCTACCCACCCTTTTAGGGGTTGAATTTTTATAGCCTATAACCGGGCCGAAGATTGTCTCGACAGATTCGTAAAGTTTGCATCAAAATCTGTTCAGCCGTTTTCACGTGATGCGCGTACAAATAAACAGACAAACAGATAAACAGACAAACAGACAAAAATTCTAAAAACTGTTGGATCGTGTTCTGTTATCATTTCTAAGTATCCCCAGCCAACTTTTTCTTGACTTTCGACCCTCTTCAGCTTTATTATATGTATAGATCAAGTAGACTAAGCTAACATTCATATATGTGGTTTTAGTATTGGTAGTTATTTCACCGGAATTAGGTAGATGACGTGAAATGAAGTATAGGTACAGGGCGATACCTAGGTCGTGACCTATATATTATTTCTAAGTCCTAGCCTGCCTTAGGGCAAAGATATAGCATACATAATCTTTTTGCGACGTAAAATATATTTTCTTGAAATAAAACAATTTAACGGATTATATCACGTATATTATCACATTTGAGTTCCCGACGTTTCGGAAGCTATTCAGCTTTCCATGGCCGTCGGGAAATTGTCGGGAACTCAAATGAGATAATACGCGATATAATCCTGTAAATGATAAATAACCGTGGAAACAGAGGAAAATATTATACATTTCCTTGGTTTTTCATTACAGTTGCTATATAGCAACCCTACGTTTTGTTTACTTATTCGACACGTTTATGATAAATCGTTACAATTACAATATACTGGAAAGGCTACAATATTTTTAAATATTAATTGCCATTAGAACCAGAAATTGTAAATCAGCATATCATAGTGCATCGAAAATGAATATTTCAATATTTCCGTTCATGACTTAAGAATCGACCAGTATATGAGTTGAAACCTTGAAACCGATGAGGATCAATACCAAAATAGCAAATTCTTAACGATTTAAAATATTAATCACAGTGAAAGCAAAAATAAATGTTTTTAACCATCACGCTTCACGATGAAATTGTTATATAGCAGCACAATTATATGTGTATACTCCATGAAGTGTATATTTGCAGATTGCACGGGCTTCACTCTGCGGCCAGTGGCTGGGCTGCTATCCTCGCGAGACTTTCTGGCAGGGCTGGCGTTCCGCGTGTTTCATAGCACGCAGTACATTCGGCACCACTCGCGGCCGCTGTACACGCCGGAGCCGGATGTATGTCACGAGCTGCTGGGCCACGCCCCGCTCTTCGCAGATCCGGCTTTCGCCCAGTTCTCGCAGGAAATTGGCTTAGCCTCGCTAGGAGCGCCGGATGACTATATTGAGAGATTAGCCACCGTAAGTTATCACTTGTCGAAGGCCTAAATATTGTAACTGATCAATTAATCATTGAGCTGATTTATTGGCATCTAATAGAATGAGAGTCTACATTTGGAACTCAATTTCTATAAAAAGCGATTTGTACAATATTATTTTCGCGCGATCTTCAAATGTTAATAAATTATATCTATACCTACAATGGAACTTCCCTAAATTATATTTTAGGAAAGGTAAGTAAGTACAGCATACATTTAAGATATAAATGTTTAGTTATAAATAAGTAAAATGACATAGAACTAAGCTTTACACGACTCAATACTTTCATCAACAGTGCTTCTGGTTCACGGTAGAATTCGGTCTATGCCGACAAGAAGGGAAGTTGAAGGCTTTTGGAGCGGGTCTACTGTCGTCGTTCGGCGAGCTGCAGTACTGCCTGTCGGGGCAGCCAGAGCTTCGAGACTTCGAGCCCGAACTCACAGGCGAGCAGAAGTACCCCATCACCGAGTATCAGCCCGTGTACTTCGTAGCTAACAGCTTCGAAGATTCCAAGGAGAAAATGATGTAAGTTAACGAATATGTGTCCCATTTTCGCAAGTGTTAAATATCTGGATTATTTATTGATCCTTTTATTTTATACTATTTGTATAAAACGTTTTTTAATCTTTGTTTTTAGTAAATATGCCTCTACCATCCCGCGTGACTTCGGAGTGCGGTACAACCCATACACGCAGAGCATTGACATCCTTGACTCGGTGAGGCAGATGAAAGACTTGCTGCGAGGCATACACCAGGACATGGAAATGCTGCTCAATACAATGGAGAAGTTATAAACGCTCCTTCTATTTTGTTTTGCACCCGGGCGTGACAACACACACCGGGCTACTTATGTTTATCATACTTAGTTCCAACTTTATTTAAATATTATATAGTCTAAATTATCAAAAATTGCGAACGCCACACCCAGTATACATTATCTAATTAATAATTAACCAAGGAAACAATATCGTTCATAATTTTTAACTAGTAGTCTTAAATCCTACTAATATATCTATGAAAGTAGGAATACGTTAACAGTTTGTAATTTTCCGCTCGCGTGTTATGTATAAAGTATAAAGTTACTTTAACTTACCTTAATTATTATGTACCTGAGCTTAATAATTAATTATTAAGCTAAGATACATAAGGATTCAATAAAAATATTAAATTTTTCATCAACATAATTATATTCAATAAATTTGTACAAGTCTATATTAAAGTACCTAGTACTTATTAAGCAAGTAATCTTACATTGACGAGATGTTGAATCGCGTTCACATATAACAAAACATAGACGACAATTACATTGCGGCAAAAAACGGAAACGTAGTAACCGCCAATTAGATCCATTGGCAGTTACTACGTTTCCGCTTTTTGCCATCGATATCTATCATTAACTATTTACAGGGTTAAAATATTAATGGACAAAAAGTTATGTAGTATAATATTCGATGGACAAATGCTTACAATAATAGGTATAATTGACAGCTAGAACTAGAATTGCAGACAAATGTTTAGTGGACCTAGATATAATTATAATTTAGGAACTTGCACAATTAAGAAGCCAGAACCTCTGCATTGGCACTTGGTTATTATTGAGCAACGTTACATTAAACAGTAAAATAACGGCATTATAAAATTACAATGATGGATTATTTCCTTAGTCATTTCAAATTTCTGCTAAGGCAATAGTGGCATTTGGGCCAAAAACATAATTCTAATATAATACATAAATTTCACGTAGTGCCAATTTGGGATGAGTTAATGTGATAAATCAAAAATTATTTTTTTGGACTTGTAAGTACTTATAGTATCGCAAAACATGACTTTTATTAAGTGATAGAAGTGATAACTGGCTGGTAGCTAACGTACATGTATTGTGTACTTTAATAATTTGTTAATCAATATTAAAATACCTCTTACTTACTACAAATGATTATAAAATATAAAACGAAATAAATAATTATTTTACATGTCAACGTGTTTAATTTCTCCTGCATGTGCTGCGGTACAAAATGTATTTGATAATAATATTATTACCAAATAACCGATGTACTTTACCTGAATATGACGTGCATATGAACAAGCCTGGTTGATATTTCATTAAATTGTATATTTTGGCACAAATCTAAGATCATTTAAGTGAGATATTCGAAGGGAAAACTACTAACAACCCTAATTCTAGTAATTTATAGGAAAACTATGTGAAAGTTAAATGTTAAACATAATATCTATTTTATGTGCTATAGTATAGGTCATAGGCAAACAATAGAGGTTTTGACAGGAAACATAAGTATCACAGTTACTAAAAATAAATAAATAAATAGGTAAGTATAACTTTTTACAATAATTTAGAAATAGTTACTTTGATTAGACCTTATATTTTATAAATACAATTTAAAATTAAAAATTTATATGGAAAAAAATAGATGTTCTTTGTAACAACAAAGAACATCTATTTTTTTTCATCTATACCCCACGTATTAAAAACGATGGTGGTCTAATGAAATTGGTTACGTTATTGGCGTCGGCCATTATGTACATGTAACATTTACGAAATACCTTTTTACCAACCGTTTCAGTAAGGTACGTAATTAAACTTCACTCTGCATGCAATGAATCGATGAATCCTCTGAGAGCTCATCCATCGAAGAATCCGTGAACGAAGTCCCGTCTGAAATACCAAATACAAATTAAATTTCAGCATACAATAAAATTAAACTAGTTGTAGGTATCTACTCGTACTGAATGCAATGAGAACCCGTAGGTATCGAAAAACTAGAATAATTTTTACCTATCGGGACAAAAGGGGGCTTGTTCTGGAAAGAGTAGGTGAGGTGCAGGTTGATCGGGCGACCAAACCCCACTGGATCCGTATCCCGCGACATCACTGTGGACAAAACACGGCAACCTCAGAACTATCACCTAATGAACCATAAACGCAATTTAAAAGATAGTCAATTCGCAATAGCATAATTTCGCATAGGACTCACATTGCTATATATAATTCGCGCAAGGCGCGTTACACTGGGATTTGTAAGCGGAGCAAACCTCCACAACCGCACATTTGAAATGATTCCTCGCGCTAGATAAAGTTGCCAGCTAGTCTATCTGGCGAGCAAAAATACTAACGCTGATTTTGTTTCCCCTTCCCAGTGTGCTGATGCTTCTTTTGCCGCGCGCGGCTGTTCTGAAACCAGACTTGCGTGACGCGCTTGCTCAGCCCCGTCACTTGCGCGATGCGCTCCAGGTCCTGCCCGTCGGGGTTCGAATCCAATTGGAAGTTCGCCTGAAGAACCTGTAGTTGTTCTTCTGTAAAAGTAGTTCGGACCCTCTTAGCTTTGCTTTTGTGATATCCCTCGGAGTCGCACCCATCTAAAGGAAAAAACAAAAAGGCTATATTTACGGTTACTATTTTTACATCAAACGCTGACGAAAATAAAGGGATGTTATAACACTTATAACTTTAGCATGCGTGTCTGTATGTCGATGTATATGGTCCTTAACACGAGTTATATACTCGTATTAAGTACCATACCATACGGTCGCTTCTAAACGATGAAACGATTTTGATTTCATTCCAAGGTGTTGGAAAATCGTCAGATTTTTTTCTCGGTGTTTCGATGGTGTTTTTATAGTTTCACCGATTACTTTGATTCAATAAGACGATTTCATAAATTCTCTCAAGTTGGGAAAAATATCTCTCCTTATGTGCTGATACAATATTGGTCTGTATTAGATCCTTATCAGTGAGCGGTCACTCTACGAATGCCGGTTACATTGTAAAACTTATTGTTTACATTTTACATTAATGCGATGACGCCAAGCTCCAGGATTAAGTTTACACGTGACTCCTATTACAATTAAAGAATATGTATAGTATCACCGTCAGAAGAGATGGAGCCGCCGTCGAGAGTCTCGAGGTAGTGCGGCTTGCACAGCACGCGGTCCTCGTGGAGCGCGAACTGCTCGCCGGTGGACAGCTGGCGGCCGCACGCGTCGCACGCGAAGCACGCCAGGTGGTACACCTGCTCGCGCGCCTTGCGCACCCAGTCCGACGACGAGATGCCCCGACAGCACTTGGAGCATTTCGCGCCGAAACTCCTACACACACAGACCGGTGAAACTTGAAAATATGTATAAGTCTCGGCCTATTATCAACGGTAATTACAATTACTTATGAGACAGCATATTCGCATTGACAGTGTACAGAGTACAACAAAAATTGTTAACCCTGTTTACGGCAATTGTAAAATTCACAATACAAGGTTAAGGGCAGAATTTGTATCCTATGATAACGTGAATGCGTACTGTGAAGGTGTTAAGCCTTCACGATAGTAGACGAGACAGACAGGCCGTATTTTAAAAAAAAATTAAGTATTTTAATTGATTTAAATTAGGAACGTCAGCTGTCTCGTACAGAGTTATGTCAGTAGGGCCTTTGTCGTAAGATGGACGTTGAATACAAGAGTTATTAAAATCGATCCAGATACTTTTTATTGGTTCTACCACTGAGCTGCACTCGTTACATTTGGTGGAGCTGAGGGAGCTGCAGGGGCTCCGCATCTTAAATTTGGTGGAGGGTGATTAGGGTTTAAGAGTTAAGAACTGTATAGCTGGTGGAGCGCGTGGCTCCTTACGCATACGACGAGTTATCAAGGGCACGGCTGTCACATTTGTTCTCGAATGGACTAGTCGAGGAAGAAAGAAAGTGACGTAGATCTGAGCATTGCACAGCAAGAATTTTCCGGTGATGCCATTAATTCAATAAATATAACGAATATCACTACATCGCTCATACTTTATGCAAAATAGATCGTAAAATGGAAGCACACAAATATCACAAATATGCCTTGGAACATAAATAGCATTTGAATAATTCATTACGATGCTGTTTATTTTGATTGCATGCTATCATGATCTGATTTGGAAAAGTGCTTATAGAATATCCCGAGACGTGTAACGTCTTGAAATTGTGCTAAAGGGTCTGTGGAACTATTTAATTTGCTATCGGCGTCGTTTTATATGTTTACCGCGTGATATTCTACCATAAAAATCATCTCACAATTTGTGTTAGCAACTCAGGGATACGTTGTCGTTACATCTCAGCGTTCCTACAATGCCCCGGGCATCGTCTGACAGATCTTCAGAAACAGCATTGAGCAGCAGGTTGCCAAGATAACGCTATATAAGTAGAAAAGGGAAGAAGCATTTCGTCGTCTTTAGAAGATCGCCGACGGATATGTGATCATACGTGCAGTTCAGGTGAGAATTACAGATCTATAATTTGTCCATTGTGGTATTCAGGACCATACCCACCGCTTATCAAAAGAAAATCCACTTTCATCATATATGAAGATAAAATGCATATAATTATTTATGTATAAAAATATTAAATATTGACAATTGGGTCAATACATTTTTTCGATAACTCTTTGCCATATTAACAGTAAACGGTACGTCTTTTTTGTACGTATCATGAACCCATATGGGCAATTTGTTGACAGCCGAGTTTATTGGCAATTTTCTAAATAACGCGATCAATATTGTCTCCTGAATTACGGGACTGAATAACAATAAAAAGTTGATCCACCCAGTTAAAATAACAAGAAAGTGAAAACTGTCACATTTGAGCCTGATGAATTGGTTATGGTCTTGAAACCTAAACGGTTAACAGGGCGAAGTTTAAAGTTATGTAGATTATTTGTCGGTCCGTATAGAGTTCCACCGTTTATCATCACTAAATTATGTGATACAAAACGTGAACCCAACCACAATAGGTCATCCTAAAACAGACCTCGACCTTCAACAGGTGACGCTCTCAAAATGTACAAATAGTATTTAATTATTAAATTAAGGTATTTCTTGATTGAGAATCAAGATATAAGACTATAAAAAAATTAATAAGGTCAAATCTGCAGAAAAGCAAATTGCATTCCGTCTTCCAGTGGAAGCTCGTTGATAAGTTTTAAATTTGTCGAATTGTGGCGTGGATAAATATATCTGATTATGTAATATGTACAACGTAGATCGATTGGCATCACGATTGTAACGTTTTTTGTACTTGAATTTTTTTATCAAACTCTGGTTTTTATTCATGTACATTTATTGCCTGCTACTATGTTTTTAAACCACTTCTTAGAACGTCCCAGATTGATGGGGTTAACGCTCCGTCCAACCCCTGCCAATACCAAAGTCCCAAAAGTTTTCAGCTCCAGCTTGTAAATAGTCTGCTAAAAGCCTAAATAGCGTTAACTTTGGACGATATCAATTACGGGATGGTATAAACTGTCCATGCTATTAGGGCTTAGTTTTAAAGCCCCGACGCACAAATAGAACCACAAAAAATCTAGGTTAGGTTATAGTCTCCAACTTTGTCAGGACAATAGATCTCCAAATTTGTCAGGCGTGACACGACTGTATCAAAAATCCTATTGAGTGAAACAAAGGTGTTCCCAAGAGATCTGTCCATTGGACAAAGCCAGCTTACCAACCTGAAGACCGATAGTGGTAATATTGTCTCGACCAAAAATGAGATTTTCAGAGAGACCGAAAGGTTCTATGAACAGTTATACACCTCAGCACGAAAGCCCGTTAGTTGTCTCGATGCAGACCCAAGATTGAAACTCACCCAAGACTATACCGAAAATATCCCGGCAGCACATATGAGATTAGATTGGCTCTGAATCAGCTTAAGAACAACGAGGCACCGGGTGCCGGCAATTACGGCTGAACTTCTGAGAGCGGGTGGAAAATCAGTTCTCAAAGTTCTCCAGAAATTGTTCGGTCGCGTTATACTTGAGGGCACGACACCTGAAGCATGGAACAGGAGCGTGCCGTTCTTCATGAAAGGTGACAAAATCGGGAATATCGTGGTCATGGCAGAATCGTTGGAGGAATTAAGCGTTATGCTCGAAGACATCGCCAGAGTCTACTAGCATGTAGGTTTGAAAATTAATATCGACAAGAAAAAATAGCTCTACCCTAGATGCTGTCCTCAAGTTTACACCTGGGACAAATTGTCAGGCGAGGTAAGGGTAAGAGAAGACAAAGTCCGAGAAAGAGGTCAATCGTATCTAACTCGGTTGGACAGCGTTTGGGAAGCTACGTCATACCTCCCCAGTGCTTGAAGACGAAGGTCTTTTTAAACAGTGCGTGTTGCCATTCTACGGAACTGAGACATGGTCGTTCACAGTGGGACTCATGAGGTGCGCATATGCATTGGAGAGATCTATGCTTGGAGTTGCTCTGTGTGATAGAATTAGCATTTAGGATATCTGCAGAAAAACCAAGTTAACCGACATAGTTCACAGGATTGCATGGTCGAAGTGGCAATGGGCGAACTAAGTAGCCCGGAGAACGGAGGACTCTTGGGACATTAAAGTCCTCGAGTCGTGACCACGCAGAGGAAAGAGCAACGTGAGCGGTCTTCGACTAGATATATAGACGGATGACTTCAAGAGGGTCGCGGGGAGTCCGTGAATGCATAATCGCAACCTGTGGCAAGCTATAGGGAAGGCCTATGTTCAGTAGTAGACGTCTGTGGCTGATAGATAGATAGAACACAATATATATATTTTTATGTTGTATGCAATTAATAAACTCCGTTAAGAAGCTTCGACATGATGAAAAAGCCATGCTTATACAAACTAATCGGCATATCTGAGGGACAAAAGTACGAAAATGATTCTTGAGGCGTATTCTTTAAGATTTGTGAATACATGGAAAATATCTAAGACCCAAGAACAAACATTCGTTGCCCTCACAGGGTTCATGTGGAATTGTACCTAGCTAACGAATTAGTTTAAGAGCTTCATACTAACTTAAGTGTAATAAAGGATTTTTATTTTATCACAAATATTCAATATTGACCATAAGTTATCATCCGTAGATAAACATGTTATTAGACAGATTGCGATAAGATATTTTTTTTTTTTCAAACAGAATCAACGTAAGTAAATATGCTTTCAGCTTGCAGACACATGTGATCAGATCTCAAAACCAGTCAGTATATTAACGGACAATACGCAGAAGCAGCTAAAATAAACATTCTGGTGGTATTTTTACAAAATGTTTTATTTAACTTTCCGTGACAATTAGAATTCGTCAAATCTTACAAATATTTTTTATCACTTTCCAAATTGAGCTTTAACTTCATAAAAACTCAGTGTCCGACTATAGCGTCGACCTATTCCCAAACTAAGCATTGCTTGTATTATCGGTGCTAGGTGATTATATACAAACTTAATATATATATAAATTATTATACTTAAATACATGGATTATATCCACAAGCAGCAACATTCGTGCTCATCACACAACAATTGCCCCGGCAGGGATTCGTACCTATTGCGTGCTGCTAATATTTTAGGACGCCAAAGCGGGACTCTGCTGGGTCGGGCACGTGACAAAGAGATTGGGAGAGGATCGTACCGTGAAAAGGGCGTATATACCGTATAGGGGACGGCCAAGTGGTGGTCGTATACCGGGCCGGTCGCCAGGTATCGCCGGAGTGATGAAGTCCAGAAAGATCTGAGATAAGTATAGCAGTGAATTTACTGTTGGATGATATATATAAAAAATGCAATCTTTATGAAAAAAATACACTTACTTAATATGGATTTAAATTTTATTATGATAATGTGGTATTTTCGAACCTGTAAAGATACAGTAATTACTATATTTTTCTTTATGCAAGCTCCCCATTTATAAAAAAAGCGCATTTTGGCAAGTCAAAACGGGCTTATCATTTATCCGACTACTCAGCTCACCTAATTTCCATTCTACAGACCCTTGGTAATTAATTGAAGGTTTAAATATATGCATCACTTAATTAAAACGTTATCACAGTTCTTCACCCTATTTCTTGTTTACTTGTTTACCACTATTAAAATCTCACAAGTGTTTAAGTTATGGAATCATGTTTAAGTTGATGTAATTCCAATTTTAGCGAATGATGATAGCCAATATCGGTTATCGGTTGTCGCTAGTTAAGTAAATTTAATAAATTCTTGGCGTGAATTTAATTTTTTTATTTAACTTATATTTTATAAGTATTCAAAGTGCACGTCCGTTTGATTTTAAGCCTTATTTCAATGAAGAGTAGATCGCGTGCTTTATAAATATTTATTGAGCTGGATCGTTCTTTTTATCGGGTTCTTATCAGTGCCAGTGGTTTAAAGCCACTTTTGCATTAGAAAATGCAAAATATCCTTAGAAAGAGCAGCAGCGGCCTGTGCCTGAGCCGCGCCGCTATCATTGCTTATTAACATTTTGTCGTCGTCTGATTCAATTAACAGCGGCCCTTGCATAATAATTAACCAAGTGACAGATTAACAAGTTTTAACACTCTACCGTAATGAAGATGTTGCGTACCTTCGCAATGACCGATAAATACTCGAGGTGTTGACTATTCATGATTCATAAAGGAGGTCTGTGAATTTTTGTTATTTACCCATCCTTTAGATGTTTTATAATAAATAAGTACATACCGTATATACAGACAACTTTCACTAAGATCTATGTAGTGGATGTAATCGTCATTGTCTATATGGAGGCGAGGTTTGTTAGATTCATCAGTTCCAGAATCGTCTGTCCCGTAGGCTATTGACAAAGTCGGGTGTGTTTGCCGGGTCGGCCGGGCCGTCGCGCAGCGAGTCTTCGCAGCCGCCGCGGGCGCCGCCGCCATAAATCCTCACTCGTTGATTGCTTTCCGTGGCGTGCGCTCGTCTCCCCCTCGCCTGCCTCACATTTTAATACCCATTCAAACCGACCATTCACTCGACGACATGATTTAAGTTATTTGTTTTAGATACCACTTCAATCGGAGATTCATTGGCATATTATACGAGCGTTTGTTTTAACAATTTCGAAGCACCCCGACTCTTGCTCTAGGCAACGTACTGATGACGACCGGCGTATAATGCTTTCAAACATAAACAACTCGCTTTTAATAATTATGATATTAATAAATATAAATTGGTAGGTACGTAACCGACAGTTACGTAATATTATTCAGGGTCAGAAAGGCAATATTTATGTAAAGAACTAAATCTTTGATAGGATAGTTTTACTTTTAAGGGCTCCGTAGCTAAAATGTCAAATACGGAACGCTTATAATTTCGTCATGTCCGTCCGTCTGTCTGTCCGTATGTCACAGACATTTTACTCAAAAACTACTAAGTGTCTTGTGTAGACTGCTACTTACTTTGATACTTAAATAACAGTACTTTTAAAATCATTTTGAGGTAGCTAACCAATATTCTTGATTTAGTGGATAGTTTCAGAAATAATCGCTCCGAAAATTGCATACATTGTCTCAAACCTTGTGTCAGTAAAATATGAAAAATATCAGATAAATAAAGCTTAATAAATACCTTCAACAAAAATAATTTTCAATGTGACCGGATATACCGTTTTTGAGTTATTGCCGAAAAATGGCGATTCTCAACTAAAGGACGTAAGTGCCGTGGAGATACGTTATGCATTTTTCCGCATGGACGGCTGCGGGACCATACACTGAGCATGGTCCGACATGCTCTTGGCCGGCTTTTGTTATTATTTTTCACCTAACTAGTTCGGAAAAAATCCTTTAATAGCGCCAAATCGGCGCCAAAGCACTCGCGCCAAATAACTTTTCTCAAACATGCAATGAAATGTTGTCATTACGTGCGTTATAACAGGCTTCAAAGTATTATGTTTCGGGCGGAACAACTCGAGAAAACTGTCAAGGAATTTCATACAAAATTGAAGGGTTAGGCGACTATTTTTTTATTTCTAATGTAAACATGGTATCTGTGTTCATGAACAGGTTAAATAGCTAAATAAATATCCACGTTAATGCCTACTATCAGTGTATAACGGCCCTTAATCTTATAGGGTCTATTCGAAAACTACACACGCAAAATATGACGGACACCATCAATCAATATCAATACTCGAAGACAGAGGTAGGATATTTTAGTCTAATTAAATGTGTACTAAAACGAAATGTTTTTTCTAATGAAATCACGTAAAATTTAGAAATATTCGAACATTATATACTTAATTTGAAATAACCTCTTCCCTAATAGTAGATAAGAGAAAATGATGAACAGATAATGTAATGTCACTACTAATTCACAGTAGTAGGTAAGATCTATTTTTAACCGACTTCCAAAAAAGGAGGAGGTTATATGTTCGATAGCTTGTATTTTTTTTATGTAACACCGATTACTCCACCAATTGTGGACCTTTTTTTATTGAAAGGATATACTCCCGAGGTGGTCCCATTGCCACCAAGTTGGGATCTGATGATGGGATCCCAGGGAAATCGAGTGCAATCCTCAAATTTAATAGCCACTTATAACGTTTTTCATATATTTTTTTAAGCTATTTAAGTATTTGCATATGGTAGTCATCATCTCATCATGCTGAGCTGATGGAAGGTACAACTCCTTAATAGTTAAGAGTTAGAGGATAATTCTTAAAAAAAACATCTATTATACGTAGATACGTTAAGACTGTTAGTCATATTCTTTTTAGTGTGTCGCTGAAGTAGTCTCCTTATCAGCAAGTCAGGATCAGATGATGGAATACCAGGGAAATCGAGAGAAACCCTCAAATATTATAGGCACTAACAATGTTTTGTATATATTTTTCTAAAGTTATTTCTTTCCCTCTGGTTGTCATCATTTCGTGCTGAGCTGATGATGAAAGGTACAATGAACTAACCAACTTTTACATTTCTTACTTCCAAAGACTCGAGATGCGTGCAAAGTGCCTCCTCAATCTTCCCATTCTGGGCTCTACAAAATACTTTATATCACTACTAAAATCCATCACTAAAAAGCAAAAAAAAAAAAAAAACAACTTCAAAATAAACTAAAAAGCCATAAATATTTTTTTATGTACGGTACGGATCACATTTGAATCACCTTTTGAAGTCGGTGCCAAACCTGAAGTAAATAAAGTTATTTATTCAACAAAAATGCGAATTACTATGACTAAATATATATGTAGGTAGATAATAACTAAAGGCCGCCGCCGCGGTTCTTAATAGTAATAAATGAATGGTTTTGGCACCGACTTCAAAAGGTGATTCAAATGTGATCCGTACCGTACATAAAAGATTATTTATGGCTTTTTACTTTATTTTGAAGTCGGTTCTTTTATTATTTGAAATTTTTTATTAGACGAGGTGACTACCATAGCTCCAAAACATCCGGAAATAACTTAAAATGGATATATCCTAGATAAAACGGAACGGAATTAGATTGTGATTTAAATAATGATCGATTGAGGTATGTGTAAGGAATGGTTCCTCTTGTTTAAGCACATATTTTTTGTCGTAATGGGGAATGCATACAAATTTTCAAAAATAATAGTACATTTACAGCCATTTTAATCGAAAACATCAATGGTTCATTTGCCGTGCCGTATAAGCTGTCATATAGGCCCACCAACACCTTTTCATCTTTTTATTTTTTTTTAAGCCACAGAAAAATCTATATTTTTTTTCTGACGATAAGGAGACTTATTCCTACCTATAAACAAAACTTCAAATTTTTTTAAAATTTTCATTCATTCCCCATTGTATATCGCATAATCACAATGTCATTATGTTATATCAATGGCTATAGCAGTAAGTAAAACCAATACCCTGATAATAAAAATATTTTTACGTGTTTTATTTCATTTTGAATTTGTATACCTTTAAAAAAACATCCTTTATTTCAAATTTGGAATAGTTTAGATATAAACAGGGTCATGGTGAGCCTCAATGCATTGCAAGGGAAACATTTAAAAATATGTTTAGGGGGGGGGCAAAATTTTAACGTCTAGCTACTGAGACAAATAGGGTATCATTGAGAAAAGGCTTGATCTGCACATTCTAAAATTTCGTTTTATTGAGGAAAATAGGAAAGAATAATACTGTTCCCTCTTTATCTCCGAAGTCTACCAAGCGAAAAAACTGATTTTTTAAAATTATGTTATTGAATATGAATATTACACGAAAATTGTAACCATATATCCGTCTGTGTTCCTTTTTTTAATCACCAATATACTTACACGGTGTAACACGATAGCACCGGCTCCAAAATAACATTTTTTGCCCAAGTAACACAGGAAGCATTTTAATATACGAATAGTAAACTTATATAGAACTTAAGGCCCGTATAAACTCTTAATATATAAGTTCACCGAGCATCTTGACGCATTATATTTGCATTTCAAAACCATTCTGATGCTGGATACTGTATAACGGTTGGATAGTGGCATATCAAAATGCTTTCGTAAAGCCTTTAGTTTAAGTGCAGCAAACCACAACGCACCTGTGCAGCTTTCAGCTGTTTTTAGTGGGTTTGGATCTACAATAGCATTTTTAAGTAGTAATGAAATGCGTAATGCTGTTTGATAGCATAAATATGAACCATTATAATTCCACGTACGTCCGTTATACAGCTTTGAGCTATATTTAGTGCCTTTTGTTATGCAATAGCACTTTTAAGTGGAAAGTAAAAGACTAGAACTGCTGAACAGCATACATGTGAATCAATCTAATGCTTGCATTTTTAAAGATCAACTGAGTTCTGTTGAGCAGCTAACAGCTCTTTATTCAAATACACGTGAATTATTGTAATGCTTGAAGCTGTATAAACATTATTTTACTGTATTCGTTAATTCGATTTGTTGGCCATATTGGGGAAAACGACAATTGACAAAAAGAACAATAGCAATTTTTTTGATGGACGTATAGATATTATGTTTTTTTTTTTGTTGACAGCACGCAGCAAGTTGTAAAAAAAACTGAAATGGGTTTTATTGTATTGCTCAAGGTTTCTCAAAATTGCGTTCAAGTAATGGCACTATTTCAGTCTAAATCAAGTCTACTGGTATGCCGGTGAACCCATATAGAACTACTTTATAGACAATGGCTCTACAGTGGTTCATCAAAAGTCTTATTTCTGGCCTGCGGCTTAATAATTGTTCACGTGTGAGTATTTATACTACTGGCGGCATTAATAGGGAATATGCATGAATTTTAATTTTTGCTTTATTATAAGTTTATTCATGTAACAAACAGTAGACAAAAAGAATTTTTCAAATAACTCTAAAAATACCCATGATATAAGCCATTAAACATTTCATTCTATATCTTTCTAGCAAAACAGAATTTAATATGGAGTTTATATGACCGTAGTAAACTGTGACGTAACAGTCTATGTCGGACCTCTCTGTCAAATCGCTGTCTAATTAGTAGTTTAAAATGCTTATATCGTACGTATTCCTGGGCCGATTTTAATTTTAATTTCACTTTTTCGTATAGTTTTTGCGGTATTTTGATATTTCTTTACGAAAAGCGATGAAAAAATTTCATGCATGTTCCCTATTTGTCTTTTTAAAGGCTCACTGGGCTGCTATAGACCGACACCATTTTGTAAATATTTTATAACCAAAAAATGTTATCATTCAGACCTATTTATAAAAGCAATAGACCTATATAATGATGATACAACTTAATTTAATACTCCCCAAACCAACACTATTTTGTTCATTATGCAAAATTCGTTCTATTCTAGGAATACACAATTGTTTTGGTTATTTCACACGTATCTTTATATAATATTTTATATCAAAATCCCAAATAAAAATTTTGAATGAAACTTATAGAGACATTTACAGTAAACTAAATTGCGCAGTAATATTTGAAGTCATGAACAGTGACCGGAATTAGGTGAGCTAAAATACCTAAAGTTCGCGAGTGGACATAATAGAGAGTGGTTACAACCGGGTAAGTAACATATTTTATTTGGATTCCAGGTATTCGATATTCATCCGGACACTGCGAGTACTAGCCGTAATGGTGAAAAATAGTTACATTCCAGTCATAAAGTTGAAATATATTGTTAATTAGTAATCTGTGTTTTCCTATTCATTGTCAATGCTTGTCAGAGTGGCGTATTAGCGTCAAAATAGTGTAAGCTACTAGTACTAGAAAGATAGGAAGCAAGTACGTATAGGGTTAAATAAATACTCAGGTAACTCACTCGCTTCTGAAGGCATAACATGTGGTTTTCCATATTCAAATAGTCCTTGTGGCGGATTTGTCATTAGTTTTCTGTTTGTGTGTAATAAAAGGTAACATTAACTATAATTAATTGAGAAACCTTTATTTTTATACATACAAACAAATTCTTCAATATTTAGAATCTAGTCCAATAAAATGCCCACGTGGCATATTAAAATTAGGGTTGACTTACCGTATGAGATCCAGGTGAACGAATATATGAAACGCAGCAAATCGTAATCCTTAAATTCAGGCCAAGGTCATCATTTGAAGAATATCCAGTATACCATAAAAAAAGCCAAAGTCAAAAACAAATCGTTACGATAAATCCCATAAACCACACACGCACTATTGCAATAACTCAACTGACCAGGGTTCAGGAGTAGGAGCGAACGAGTCCATCTGAGAATGTACTTGACCTTTTACTATCTCCCATATCTTTTGAGCACTAATTGTTTACACCGCTTGGTTCTAACACGCTCCTTTGAGATTTATTAATAAACAATGCGTGGGGAAACCCATATTATTCGTCTTACAACTACTTCTTAGAAATCTTGTACATACCTTCTTTTGTCTAGCCCTTTTTTCTAAAAACTAACACTAAACATGCTGCACTGTAAACAAAACATGTCATGTTCGATGTTATGACAAGTATCCGAATAAATATCGAATACACGGAATCCGAATAAAATATTATATTTATCCAGTTGTAGCCAATCACTCGCGAACTTTACGTCTTTTAGCTCACCTAATTCCGGTCACCGGTCATGAAATAACAAAAGCGTCAAGCATTTTTACCCAGTATTATAAATTTTGTGTTGATGCAAACCAATATGGTGTTCACTGTTCAGTGGACGGTCGAACCGTCTTTGTCCATATTATATTGCGAGACAAAGTTGTTAAATTACAACGTTAATTGTATTATAACATTTTTTTACTCCTGTACTTCTTTCTGTCTTTTAAATGGTTACCAACTCTAATATAAGGATATACATAACTTAAGACTTGCAAAACTCTATAGTCTATTTCCCAAAAAAGCATTGCTAAGCGTGTCACAATTGTTTACCCAAATAAATGAAAACAAAAAATATCGCTATTAACGTATTCCTTGGTGCCACGGAGTACAAAATTTCAATCTAATAATTTATATTCAGTGAATCTTAAACTAATGTTATATGAACTAATTTATATAACCAACTTAACAAACCACCGAATTCATACAGCTTTTAAATTTAAAAAATAATAATTTACGTAAATGTATTGCTGCCAACTTAAAAAATAATATATAATTTACGTACACATATTTTATCGCCTATTTTTTTTCAAATCACAACATGTTTTCATCACTGGCAAGTAAGTATAAACGAATTTAAAAAATAAGAAAGCCATAGATATTGGATTGACAGCTAGCTAGCTTTTTCATTTTCTTCGTGGCGCTAAATTTTATTCGTCTTGAAGTTGTTGGTTGTTTTCTTGTTGCAAACTGTTGGAAATGAGAAAAATGTAGGAAGACGGGCCCATGCTATAGTATCTCAAAGGTCGGCCTACAAAATTGTTTATAGTGCCCTCTTTTTCTTTATACGAGAATAACAACATATTATAAAAGGTTTTTGTAACATGAACTAGATAGCGCTGTACAACATTTCGGCCAGTGTGGTTGTATGAAAATATATGGGTATTTTAGTGAAACATATAATAATATTTCTTTATTATTTATTTCCTGATATTCATTATTTAGTTTTCGATATCCTATAGTTTTCGATTTATTGCTACTCTGTATTAAAAAAACATTACATTCGAACACCTCATTGTAACAAACGCAGAAACTGTAACTGAATATGAGTAGAAATCAGTGGTTCCTTTGGCAACACTTCAAAATTATTCGAATACCCGGCTACTGGCACTCAAATTTGAATCTGTTGTCATCTGTCGGTTCATATGTCAGTCCGTCATATTGTAATTCATTTTGGTTTTCGGCTACATTCAATACATTTTTGGCTGATTAATGTTGAGTTGAGCGTCCTAAATCCTCTATTAAATAACTATAATTGCTAAAAACTGTAGTGGAAGTGATTTGTGTTGAAATCAGTGTTGTGGTTGTTCCTCTACGCAAATCTCTCACGAACCTTGTGATGGCTCCACGACGAGACGATTTTGTGTAACGTCCTGCACAGTGATTCAAGGAGATGGTAAACTATTTGATATTTAATAACATGTAACTTTGTAATGATATTTTTGCCATAATGTATCTGAAGTATCTTAGAACTATGTATAGAAAACTTCTAAAACGTCAATCTATTTTCAATTTTTCAGGTACGCCCCATGTATTCTTTCCCAAGCCCGACTGATCCTTGTAAACCTGACGGACTCGAGAGATTTCAAACATGTTGTGGGCGAAGAAGACACTTGTTTATACACCAGAACCGAAAAGTATGGCATCGGCACTTTGAGGATATCTTTTTGTTTCCGAATAAGCGCATACTCGATTGGCTACACCGTCGCTACATATACCAGGTAAGTTTCAGTACTATATATATATTACAATTTTGTAAATGAATTACGTACTTACATATTCATATTATCATGTGCATATTTCGGTCCTACTGGCTTTACTGTCTTTGCAGTCCCAGAGGGCTTCTACAATGTTAAAAATCTATCCATCACATCCTGTGATTGGTGGAACTGATGATATTTCCATTTTAGCAAAACCCTTATTTCAATATAAGTACCTATTAACAAATACTACTTCAATATTTCTAGATAAATGTGATTTTTTGTAATCTGAATGACCTGATATCTATGAATGCGCCAGTACCATTCATGGGTGGTAGAGATGTGACAGTGAATACTTTATATTTAATTAATATTAATTTTCACGGTTGCTAAGTCTGTCACAAGGACAAGTTCCAGTATTGGGTGATTCTCTGTCCATGTTTGTGTGTGTCCGTGCATCCGTCTGTCTGTCCGTCCGTCTGTCATCCGTCTGTCTGCCTGTCTGTCTGTCTGTCTGTCTGTCGTCCGTCCGTCCGTCCGTCCGTCCGACCGACCGTCCGACCGTTCGTCCGTCCGTCCGTCCGTCTGTAGTCCGTCCGTCTGTCGTCCGTCCGTCTGCCAGTCTGTCTGTCTGCCTGTCGTCCGTCCGTCTGCCAGTCTGTCTGTCTGCCTGTCGTCCGTCCGTCCGTCCGTCTGTCGTCCGTCCGTCCGGTCGACCGTTCGTTCGTCCGTCCGCACGTCCGTCTGTTTGCCTGGTCTGTCTGTCTGTCTGTCTGTCAGTCGTCCGTCCGACCGACCGTCCGTCCGTCCGTCCGTCTGTCGTCCGTCCGTCTGTCGTCCGTCCATCCGGTCGACCGTTCGGTCGTCCGTCCGTACGTCCGTCTGTTTGCCTGGTCTGTCTGTCTGTCTGTCAGTCGTCCGTCCGTCCGACAGACCGTCCGTTTTTATTGTTGGCCAGATTTTATTTGTGATATTTATTTAAATTAATTTGTAAAATGTGGTAGAATTTCACAGTTTAAGTGCAAAGAAATTCAAAGTTATATGTAAATAATGAAATAATGAACTTCAGTAAGTAGGTCACAGGGGCAAATGTACACGGCAGTGTTTACCATCACCACATTACAACGTAAGATGACACTACGTTAAGAAGCGCCGCAAGAACTTAACAGTCCTAAAGTAATTTTTGGATTTCGTATCTAAATGGTATAAACTTATAAAGGTCGGTCCGTCTGTCCGCAAACAAACTTAGTTATGCGGTTTGGTTTATTTACCACAGTTTCACAGTTTTGTATTCCATGTAATGTTGATATGTATATCTGTCTGTCGGTCTGTCTGTCTGTCTGTTGTCTGTCTGTCTGTTGTCTGTCTGGCCGTCCGTCCGTCTGTCCATCCTACCGTTTTTATGACACCTCAATTCCCGTGATGCGTAATCTAAGCTCTTTCCAATACCGCATTAATGGACTAGCCGCTTTGCGTCGTGATTTATAATATAATATACAACCGAATGTAAAGTTTTTTAATGAAATAATATCTATATGGGACAATGCCATAGAAAAAAATACCAATATTTTATTATTTATATTTTATGTCTAAGGACTCCAAAGTGGACAAGGACGAGTTCCAGTATTTTGTGGACTCTCATATCGTGCTGCGGTGCTTTCCACACCCAGCGCATCAATATCTGTTGCGCACGCAAGTCCAACCTGCGGTAAGATTTTTGTTTTCTATCCGTTTGTATTCAGACATAATAACAGTATTTGGATATAGATTTGCTAAGTTGGTAGTGATACTACTTACGAAACTGTTCGTTAATAAATAAATGAGAAAGAAACTATACTTGTATGTATAGAGAGCCGAGATCAGTCGAGCGTCATGGCGACCCTCAATAATTTAGTTTGCTTTGACTACATTCGTAGGTCAATTAATAATATTTACGTAAAAAGGTTCCATTCGATTTTTGCCTTTCCTAGTCCTAAAATACTATTAGCAAAATGGATCCAAAATGTTTTACTGTAACCTAATACTACTTATTTAGATATAACGGCTAAACAGATTTCAACTTTTTTTGGGTAGCTGGGCACCCACAGATGGTTATAGGATACTTTTTATCCGATAATGCAAAAGCAAAAAAAGATTTATGATTTTTCTTCCTCCGCGTACGAAGTTATTCTCTGTATCTATTCTATTCTAAAGTAGTAAAAATTAAATGTATGTGCATTAAAGATATTAAAAAAATATATATTGTTATGGACTATTTGGAGGTTACTAAAACGAAAAATATATTTTTTGGATTTTTTGTATCTTTGTATGTGTCGTTGTGGCTTCATCACACAAAATCAAAAATAAAAATTATGAGACACCGCTGTAAAGATGTGTCAAAAGCATAACTAAGAGGACTATTTAACAGACAAAAATGCATGGCCCAAATCAAATACCAAATAACTTACTTTTACGGGAATACGGTTCTTATAAGAATGCATATCAGACGTGCGTTTTTTTTCTATTGTATTGTACATTTTGATATGTTTTTTTGTAGAACTACGAATAGAGTGTATACTTAAGTAAAACGATTTATATTTAAGATAGACGAAACTTAATATGAGGTTAGCTAAAGTTCATTATTTATTTCGTTACAGTGTAAATTTATTATTATGAAGGCTGTTATTTTAAATAAACTAATTAAGATTGTTCATTAAATTTATTTGAGTTCAGTTTTTGGTTCCGTGCCTCTGTAATAACAAAACGAAACCCCTACATCACTTTGCTGTCCGTCTATCCGACTGTTTTCTGTTTATTCTTAACAGTTTCCTATGCGAATATTTTATTTTCATTGCTAACACTGAAATAACATGTGTGTTTTGAAAGGGTAAAAATTACAATACTCAAACAAGAGAAAAAAATCTCTATTAGAACACTTGATTATTGGTATTGATTAAAATTAGGAGGGAATACTGGAATACGAATTAACTTAATTCTGAAATATGAACAGAGTAAAGCGCGCCACATAGAAACAAAACACAATGTTCCACATCGCTGAAGATCGCACGAGCATTATCGTTGGTTTCTACCTCAATGAGATACATTTTATACGATCCAAATCAGTTGAACCGTTTCCAAAACATCAGGAAACATGCAAAATAAAGTAGAAGAGGCAAACACAGAACCTCCTCCTATCTGAAGTCGGTTAAACATTTAGTTAAGTTTCTAACAACTAGATGGCAGCACTAGATGCGCCGCTTAAGGACTTAAAGTTGCCTATCTATTTCAGTTATACACATTCTCATCTATGGACGGGCCTAATTGTACTTACTACCGGAGAAATGTGTGTCGTGGCGCAAGAAGTATCAAACAATTTGCTGCTAGAAAAATTTCGGCGCAAATATAAATATTTACACTTTTTGTGTTTTATTAAAAAGTGCTTAGGGGTCATTAATTAATTACGTAGCGATCCCTGGAAGGGAAGGGGTAAAAAAAACCTGTCGTAATTAATGAATGGACCCTTAGTTGTAGAAAAACTATTGTTTGCAACGTTGTATAATTCGGTCTAAAACGCTCGTGGCGTCTTTCTTTGAGATACGCGCTATTGTCCTTACGTAATTAGTGAACGGCCCCTTAGTCGTAGAAAAACTATTGTATGCAACGTTGTATAACTGTGTCAAAACACACTCGTGGCGTCTTTACTTGCGACAACCCACGCCACTCGTCTTTTTTGACCCCTATTATACAACAGTTGCATAAAATACTATTGTACCCCGGGGTATTACAGATGTTTTTGCAATGATGTATGGTTTATTTAAGTTCTGTGAACTGTGAACACTTAAATTGCTTCAATAATTATTTTACTACTTTCTAATGTTACTTTAATGCTTTTGTAATGCAATTGACATGTTCATTATCAAAAAAATTGCTAGTATAATGCGTCTGTAATGCGAGTAGCCACGATTTACTTTAATAATGCTTCTTTAATGTGATTGGCGACTTCAATGACCGTAATAATGCTTCTTTAATGCGATTGGCAACTTCAGTGACCATAATAATGCAAATATAATGCGCCTGTAATGCAATTAAACAACTATTGTGAACCTATTTAGGATCTAAAGCTGTCTAATTTGTGCCAAAATAAGCATTACAGTAGCCGTAAAAACGTCCATAATGCTACTATACAACTAACTCAAAATGCGAAAACGATACAGAAATGCTGTAAGTCTGCCATTATACTGCTTTGATGTGTTACTTGGGTGCACATGATTGATTATAAAAGCGGTTACTTGTTACTAAATTGCAGTTTTTTTTTTACTTTTGAGTGGTTTTTGTTAAAAAGTTAATTTATTTTACACTTTTAGTTAATAATTTAACGAAATTTAAAGTGTATCTCGTGACGATTCGAACAAGCCCAAACACGGGTAGGATACATTATTTATTGTAGAGATCCGGTGCCTAATTTCCGGGCCACCATCAAATCAGCTCAGTAGTACCATTTTCATCAGGAACATTTAAGTTTGTGACTATGACGAGACGAGACGAGATATCTTATCGCCACCCATAAATCATTTAATATTTATTGAGGAGTTCCAATGGCATTCTGTGGTCTTCTTCACCAGTTACACACTTAACCAATTTATATTTTCTGAATGCAAATGCTTAATTCGTTTCTTAAAATTCAAATATCGCTATAAGATGCCTATTCGAGGAGTTATTTCAATTTTTCTTGGATCCCATCATCAGATCTTCACCAAAATTATATGGGACCAACTTGGAGATACCTACCTACTATCAAATAAAAAAAATTAAATCAGCTAAATAGTCAAGTTTGAGTCGAGTAATCGGTGAACATACATAAAAAATACAATAAAAAGATTCCGACGAATTGAGAACCTCCTCCTTTTTTGAGAAACGGTTAATAATGAAAATATCGGGTAAAGATTAAGTTGCTATTTATTTTAAAATTATGATATTACAAAATCATTTCCTTTTTAACATAAAATATATTTATAACATAAAATATAATATACGCGATATAATCCGTTAAATTGTTTTATTTCAATGAGTAATAATCGCGGAAACAGAAGAAAATATTATAAAATATATTTAGTTCATACACTTATTGTAGAAGTAAAACGAGATTTTGCAACTTTCACTTGTTAATATATATTACTTTAGTTTAAACCTCTTTTATTAAGGATGCAGTTGGTAAGTCGAGTGCACCTTTTAGAAAAGTTGTGGAAATGAAATTCTTAATTTTTTTTCCTTTTCCCGCTATTATTACTCATTGAAATAAAACAATTTTAACAGATTATATCGCGTATATTATCTCATTTAAGTTTCCAACGTTTCGGAGGCTTTTCAGCTTTCCATGGTCACGGGTGTTTTATTTTAATGAATCAAATTCTTGTTGTTTTTATCTTCTGTTACGTTATAAATTAAAGCGATGCAAAAAAAATACATTTTTATTTCACTTGTAAACCAATAATTTCTTATTCTACTAAAATATTTAGTCAGCATGGGTACAGAGGCCTCAATCTTTCAAGCGGAAGTCTTTGCCATAAATAAATGCGCGGAGATAAACCTTGACAAGAACCTAAGACACCATCACATTTACATCAACTCGGACAGTCAAGCTGCCCTGTTTGCACTAGAATCCCTAGAGACTAACTCGAGGCTAGTGCAAACCTGCAAAAATAACCTAAATGCCCAGGCTAATTCCAATAAAGTTATACTTAGATGGGCACCAGGTCACTCTGACATTGTCGGAAACGAACGAGCAGACAAACTCGCCAATAAGGGCGCGGACAAGCCCCAAGTCGGCCCAGAACCATTTTGTGGGATCACAAAACGAAAGGCATAGGTACGTTCTGGTCAACGACTTATAGATCTAAGGCAATCGAGGAATGGAGGCTCGTAAAAGGACAAAACCACTCAAAAACCTAAATTAAGGGATTCAAGCAAAAGTCCTGACAGGTCACTGCAAACTAAACAAGCACCTGTTTCAAATGGGTATGAAACAGGACGCAGTATGCAGATTCTGCCAAGAGACAGAGGAGACTGCAATGCATATCCTCTGCCATTGTGGACCACTCATGAGGAAAAGAAGTATCTACCTAGGGCAACATGTCGTGCCCCCGGAAGTGATACAACATTTTAGAATTTGGCAATTCCTAGACTCAACGGGCCTCAGTAGTGAACTCTAATAAAGGGCTGCCACAATAGATCAAATCTGGTCGAGGCGGCATACAGAAGGCCCACAGTTCAACAATAATAATAATTCGTTTTAATAAATAGAGGGAAACAAATTTTTAGTGGTTATTTGCTACTTCTTGTGTTCCACTATACTTAATTATTCGTTTGCGTTACAAAGACAATACAGCTCAATGGTTGAAAGATCAACTACATTATTGAGTATAATTAATTATGTTCTCGCAGCTGAGGTGAAAAGTTATATGCGCTACACAAGACCAAGTTATTTGCATCTTGTGCCATTAAATCACTCGCTTTGCTCAGGATCAACACGTTGGTTTCTAGATGCACAAAGAACTGTTTAATGTTCAGGAGACGCCTTCAATTCAACGCGTTCTATGTTGTGTGGTCAGTTAGCATTTGGCAGTCTTAAAGGATATTTCAGGTTCCGAACGAAGCTTATATAATTCAAGTAAATTTAACTATAAACATCGCTTCTTAGCGGTAAGGCCGCCTGCTGTTTACCATTTCTCATAGTGTTTTAGATGTAAGTATTATTTTCTTTTGGTGTGCAATAAATAGTATAGCATTGTATTGTATAAACATTTAAGATTTAGGCTATCGTATCTCTATTTAAGCAAGAACTGTGCGGCAACTCGAGGTCATGACTGCAATTCACATTGTTTAATATTCTGTAAATCGATCTAAACCCTGTGTTTATTTATGCGTCTAGAGATTAATTAAACCCGCTGAAGACATGGTGCATTTACATAAGACATGGCGCGCGCATTGGCAACTACGGCAGTGTGGGCGAGGGACATCGCGTGAGAGCGAAATCCATTGCCTGCGAAAACTGATATGCGACTTTCGGATAATAACTTGAAATCATTATTAAACCAGATATGGTGCGCACTACGAAGATAAGGAACAAAATAGCAATTAACGAAGGATAACAGGTTAAGAATGGACAGATGCTTCGCACCTCCGCTTCGAGCATTTCTTGACCTAGCGACACTCGAACATCCTGTTGAAAACAAAAGGGTGTTGTAGGCGGACCGCTGCACGCTGGCGCGTGGTAGCGGCTACCACACAAAAAGGTGCGCTAAATAAACAATGAACCGATAATATATCAACAAAAGCAATTACGCGCGTTGCCGCTGGCGACCGTCGATTTACGTTCTGGCATCACCACTCGTTATGCGCGTTCCATTATATACAAATATCGTTATTGTGACCTGGCTCACGTTTAACGAACCCCTAACCGGTCGCCACTTAGTTCCTTGCATTAAATTGTCACGGACCTAGAATTATAATGTATTGCCTAAAACCTACCGCTCTCTCTATCCTACTCTATGCATGGCTACTAATTAAGCCATCTAACGACTAGCAACCATATTTAAAAGTTAAAGCCTAGAATAGAAGTAATAACTCACACAGTTTTACAAAACTGTACTCGTTTTTAGCATAAGTTCATTGTTTGCATTACGTATTTACTAATCGAAATTTAGGAATTTATTTCGTACTTTATGTTATATTTATTACTGAAAAGTGTATAATTTCAATACCAAGAGCAATTAATCAACTAAAAGCTCATCTGCTCATGTGAAATGATTTTTTAAATAATTTGTTACCAAATGGCAAAAACGGTAACAGATACGGATATTTCGTTCTTGCTATCTGTAGTTGTCTATGTGTTTATCACCGATCAGTAAGATTAGTTATTGTATTTAATCATCTTACTATTTTTTTTTTAACAAAATATATTATAATATTCGAGATTGAGCACTAAAAATACTGATTTAAACACTATATATGCATACCATGAAATCTAATTTAGTACGAGTTCACTACTGTTTAGTGTAATGAATAAGCGAGTTTCAGAGTGTTTCAGAGATTCAGTGAGTTTTACCGTGTGATCATTTGTCATGTGAAAGAAGACCGAATAATTATCGGTGTCTAACAAAATACAGAAAACTAAAAAAAAAAAAAAGAACCGACTTCAAAATAAACTTAAATGCCATAAATATTTTTGTTGAATAAAGAAATGTATTTACTTCAGGTTTGGCATCGACTTCAGAAGGTGATTCAAATGTGATCCGTACCGTACATAAAAAAATATTAATGGCTTTTTAGTGTATTTTGAAGTCGGTTTTTTTATTTTATTTTTTACTTTTTAGTGATGGATTTTAGTAGTGATATAAAGTATTTTTAGAGCCCAGAATGGGAAGATTGAGGAGGCACTTTGCACGCATCTCGAGTCTTTGGAAGTAAGAAATGTAAAAGTTGGTTAGTCCATTGTACCTTCCATCATCAGCTCAGCACGAAATGATGACAACCAGAGGAAAAGAAATAACTTTAGAAAAATATATACAAAACATTGTTAGTGCCTATAATACTTGAGGGGTTCTCTCGATTTCCCTGGTATTCCATCATCTAATCCTGACTTGGTGATAAGGAGACTACTTCAGGGACACACTAAAATGAATATGACTAACAGTCTTAACGTACTTACCTATAATAGATGATTTTTTTTAAAGAATTATCCTCTAACTCGTAACTATTAAGGAGTTGTATCTTCCGTCATCAGCTTAGCATGATCAGATGATGACTACCATATGCAAATACTTAAAGAGCTTAAGAAAATATATGAAAAACGTTATAAGTGCCTATAAAATTTGAGGATTGCCCTCGATTTCCCTGCGATCCCATCGTCAGATCCCAACTTGGTGGCAATGGGACCACCTCGGGAGTATATCCTATCAAATAAAAGAAGAATTTTTAAAATCGGTCTACACTTGGCGGAGTAATCGGTAAACATACATAAAAAAAAATACAAACTATCGAACATATAACCTCGTCCTTTTTTGGAAGTCGGTTGATAATTCACATGTCTTACCTACCTAATTTTGGCGGCGGATTATTTTGATAAAAAAAGCTAATGATACTGTGCCACCTAGTAATAAATCCCACCAAAAACATTCTGTAAAAAACTAGCCAAGTCTCGATGGAGCTGCTTGTTTATCTCTAAAAAATAATGAAATCTAGACAAAGTCGTGCCAATTCTAAGGTTCTTTACTGCGATTTTTTTATTATTATAGTTAATGTTGTGTGACTTGGCCGTTGAAGGGTACACAAGGGATACAAACCAAGTGCTCTATGACACCGTCCGACGTCCGACCGCCAACGATTGGTACAATGGAGTCATGGAGCCCCTGGTTTTGTATCCCTTGTGTACCCTTCAACGGCCAAGTCACACAACATTAACTATAATAATAAAAAAATCGCAGTAAAAAACCTTAGAATTGGCACGACTTTGTCTAGATTTCATTACTTTTTAGAGATAAACAAGCAGCTCCATCTAGACTTGGCCAGTTTTTTACAGAATGTTTTTGGTGGGATATGTATTTCAGCTTTGCGGGAAGCCGGGTAACTAACGGACCTAAGCAGGCTAAACCAGTGATGGTCCGGAAGATTGTGTAATTCAGGGGGCTACACGCCCCCTGTCCACCTTTTCATTGTAGCAATTCGTTTCTTCGGTCAGGGTCATAGTTATATAATATTTATAATTTAATGTGCAAATCAGTATTTTTATTATCTATATCTATCTATTATATACACATATAAATAATAAAGATGAAGAGGGTCGAAAGTCTGTACTTGGAAGATATTCGAAAACAAGTTAGCCGGGGATCCTTAGAATCAATAACTGAACACGTTCCAACAGTTTTTAGAATTTTTGTCTGTTAATTTATACGCGCATCATGTGAAAACGGCTGAACAGATTTTGATGCAAACTTTACTATTCTGTCGAAAAAAACTCCGCCAGGTTATAAGCTGTAAAAATTTAACCCCTAAAGGGGGCGGGGGGGGGGGGGGAGCCACTATACTTGATTGAGTTAAGTTTGTTACTTAGGAAGGTGGTGCAAAGTTTTCGCAAATATGTGCTACAAGCCTACGACTATCAAGTACCTTGCCAAACTAACAGGTGGCACTAAAATTAATACCTTTTGATATGAATTAAGACACTGAGGAAGCATTTTGCCAAATTAACTCTAAGTTTAGAAGACGGGGTATGGATATCAACAAATTTAATTAAGTCATTGAGTTAATAATACAACAAAAGACGAGATAAGTGGCTTGGTGGTATCAACAAGGAGGAGGCTCACATGTACAAGAATTTACCCAGGTACTGCTTCAGGTTGAAGAAGGACTTCTGGAGGAAACCAACAGGTGCATTGGCGGAACTCGAAGGTGAACAGGCAGTATGTAATTCCATTAACACTGTCTTGGATAAAGGTAACGCCACAACATACCCAATGGAGTTCGTAAACTCATTGAGCGCTTCAGGACTCCCAGCACACACATTAACCCTGAAAGTTGGAGTTCCGATCATGTTTCTTCGGAATATGTCACCTCCAAAGTTATGCAACGGAACCCGGCTAAATGTAGTGCAGCTGCAGCGAAACCTCATCGAGGCGTAAATTATGACGGGGTGCGGCGCCAGAGGAGCCGTGTTCATCCCCCTGCATCCCCCTCATCCAGAGCAACTTCCCATTCCGTTTCAAGCGCCTACAGTTCCCCGTCAGCGTCTGCTTCGCCATGACCTTTAACAAGTCGCAGGGTCAGAAGCTGGGCGCCGCCGGCGTGGACCTGCGCACTTGTGGGCTGCTTGTCGCACGGGCAGCTCTACGCGGCGTGCTCGCGCGTCACCAGCTGCACTATGTTCGTGCTGATGCCCGCCGGGAATACTCACAATATTGTGTACAAAAAAATGTTGTACAATGACAATGTTATGTAAATATACTTTACTTACCAACTTAGGAAGGGTGTAACTGTAGATATATGTAGTTACATGTACATTGTACAAATTTAGTTGTGCATACATAAACGTAACTGTAAATAAAATTAAAATACATTGCATCACGTTTTTGATATATATTTATTATTCACCTTTCCTCTAATCTTACTTCAAAATAATATTAGACCTAAATTTGAAAGTCTGTTAGGAAGTATGTATATTTCTTACCTTTTAATGCTTAGACTGATTTATCTGGAAGACCGATTTGGATGTTATTTGCCATGGTACTAGGTATATACTCTATGTCTTTTAAAACACGTTAAAAATTTAAATAAGGGTGAAAAACTATTGATTTAGGATTGTAGTCTTATTTAGTGGTGATTGTACAATATTTTATCAATTGATCAATATTGAGTTAAGTACTCAATATAAGTCTGATTATTTACGAACTTTTTAGTTATAAAAATATATAAAACTAAATGTATTAATACTAACAGCTAAAAATTAAACTAAACTTAATCTAAGAAGGGCCCCCGTGGCATCGTACCAAAGATGCTGGCTGCATTGCCTCGCTGTATAGCTAAATAAGCTTATACGCTGGGCGAGGAAGCTGCCAGCTCTTTGGTCACCTGTGGTTTCGACGAGCCGTTTCGCCAATTCCTTAAAAAGAACGCGGGCGCCTGGACCCCACGGGCCCAGGGTCTCGACACCGAATGCCACGAAATGATACTGGGAGCCGAGACCCCGGTATTTGAGTTTTTTGCGGGCTTCAGCCACCTCCACCGCCGCGCCAGCTCTTGTCGAAGTGCGTGGCAGATGTGACAGTGCTAGGGTGTCGACACATGTTGCGTCCCACATCATCACGCGGTCCATTTCCCACGGGGCCCAGGGTCATCCCGTCCGGTCTCTTGCCATCGTCTCTCGAGACGCCGTTTGGTTCGAGGATTGCTGGCGTGTTAACGGTAACAAGAGCTCGGCGGATGAAAGGGCGACGTGTCGCGAAAAGCGGCCGGCACTCAGTTGGCAACATAACCCATGGTGTCCCTGCTCGTCAGCAAAAGTACCACAGGGGCTTTTGTATGGAGTGCAAACTCTGATACCCAATCTCAGACTTACGGCCAGCCTTAGGGTGTCTGGATCCAAGAAGTACCAATGGATGGGCAGGGGTATGCGTGTAGCCATTGCCCAGCTTCCCACAACATTCACTCTCATGTAACTGACATTTCAAAAGTGCTTGTAACTAGGCCTACTTGAATAAATAATATTTTGATTTGATTTGATTTGATTTGATTTGATCCCGTTGGACAGCTGCTAGAAGCCGCGCACGAGAAGATCCCGAACTGGAATCTATTTTTTATGCTAAAGCACTAATCAATTTGTAGCTTGCATATCGAAAATTACATATTTTATCTGGACTTTACTTCAAGTTTCGCCTCCAGGGGAGAGGGGTGAATTAGCTGCGTACTGGCACAGACCAAATTCCATGCAGGCGGAGCCGCGGGCACAGTTAGTGCTATAGTAAGTATTTTGTCAATACTCTCTGGTAAAGTATTCGTTTAAAGTATTCATTCAATACTCTCTGGTGTTACTGTACTCGACACGAGCTAGTGACTCACGTTAGAGCAGTTAAGTAAATCTTAGATAAAGGGCATTTGTAATTGCTAGAACCGTGTTTAATTGGCACTATGTTAAACCGACAACTTTTACTCGTCATTAGAAAAGTTTATATGTACCTACAGTCGAGCCTTGGTGGCGTCATCAATCAATTCTTAATGTCAAGGATGCGGATTGATACGCGAATGTTCTCGTGCTTTGTGAAACGGACTCTTTGTTCCTGACGTTTGACATGGCGTGACCTTGTGAAACTGTGGTTCTTTAAAATACTTGGGACGACTAAAGTACGGTACATACAGTCAGCATCAAATAGATAGTGATACCCAAAGTCGCTAAATAAGTAGTTCGGTACACAATTTTATTGTGAACTGTCATAACGACGTGAACTGAACTAATTGGCGACTTTGGATGTCACGAACTATTTCATGCCGACTGTATACAGTGGCGTGCACAGGATGTTTGGAAAAGGTAGGCAATTTTTCTATGCATTTTTTAGAGCTATGATCGTTCAGGGCTTCAGGGTAGGCAGTCTCTTTGTGCCTGTGTGGAGCCATGGTTGTTCAAGGTAGGCAGTGCCTTTGTGCTCATATGGAGCGCACGCCACTAACTATACATACTTACTTATATCCAAGACTCCACGACCGAAGTAAAGTCTGCATCAAATACTCTATAGCATCCAAATGGCCTAGTACCTATATCGTCACACATTGTATACAATACAGTTAATAAATATATTCGCGGTATATTTCGCAATATGTCACAGACTATATGAGACAGCTTTAAATACCTGACATTATAAAAGTACCATAAACGTATATAATCATAGATCTATTTTATCGGATGGGTGCCATCGTGAACGTTTTCGTTCTGCGCACCATTGAGTTGGCCGCTGGCTGTCTCGATTAAAATATATGGTTTCACGTCGCATCCAGTTATCACAATCATAATAAATGACAAATGAAAACGCCAGTGTTGCAAGTCACGGAGCAGACTGGCCGGTGTATTTTTTACGCTGGCAACGTTCCCCGTCACCGCTTTGTTGTGGCACACTCGACCGACGGATTTTCAATAAAACCACTCTTCGGTACGTTGGCCTCTTTTTTTCTATTTAGTCGATATGTTCTCACGCACCTGTTGCGAGAGGACGCTTTATTTCCCATTTAAAATGATGTTTATGTAAATCGGATCGGATGCAGAGTTGTTTTAGGAGGCTTCACCTTAATTCTATGACTGTATTATTTGGTTTCAGTTTGATACTTTTAATAAAGAACTTACTTCACATTTACCTTTGTCTATCTATCTATCTGTAAGGGAAACATATACCTTTTAATAACTACCCCCATTGAGCCTAAGGCCCCAACGGCTCGTTCTCTATTTGGTTCCCGATGTAACCTTAAAAGACAAGATTAAGGTCGGTATCGGTACACTCGGTCCCGGCATCAGATAAACTACGTCAACGACGTTAGTGGGTATCGATTCAGAACTTTCCGCTATAATATCACAAAAAGAGCGACGTGTGCCTAGAGCCTGTCAATAGTGCATCATCACGCTCGCCACACAGCGCGCCTGCGGGTCAGAGGTCGGCTACACACCGGACCGCCTACCCCGAGAGCATACCTCTGCACATACCTCGTGTAACCCAACCACTCTGACAATAACCATCACTCCGATGCCATACCAAGCATTCCGCGGTGATTTTGATTCTGGTCGGCTATTTCGTCATCACGGATGACTTGGAAAATGATGACTTCGGATATTTCTAATACGTCGAAGGTTAATTGGACGTAGGCAGCGTATTGTAAAGGATTAACGTTTGACCGTCTAAACGATTGTAACGTGGTCTTGTGTTTTACGGAACTGTTGCTCAGGTATTTGAAACGAAATTCCAATCCTTTCAAAAATCTATATGGAACCTATATTAAAGTATATATTAGTACTCGTACGTGCCTATTAATACAAATACTGCTAACATATACAATTTTCGACATTAACCCAGTTTGCAGTATATTAATTGTTTTATTGTCTTAAGTATTATTGTGGAAACGTAAAAATTTTAAAGTAATCCCAACAAACATTTCGACTTCAATTCAAGCTTATTTAAAGAGATATATACTAGCGGCAGCAGAGTAGGCGGCCGAGAAATAAAAAACATGTAAATATAGAGGTCTCGGCCCCGAATAAAACTTTGCACCGCATCTGGTGTCCCGGAGCTCTCAGTTTACAGAAAAGTATCGACAAGAGGCTGAAAGATATCACAGGGGATCGAAGAGCTGGCAGCTTCCTCGCTCAGCGTGCATTGCTATATAGCGAGGAAATGCTGCCAGCATATTTGAGACCATGCCGAGAGACGACTAAGATATATATATTTATTACTTTTAAATTCTTCATAACAGTAATTCTCATATAACGAACAATTTGCATGTTACAAACACATATACTTATTCACATTCACAGTAGAATGTCTCCTTGAATTTCCACAAACTTCAAACTAAGAGTACCTAGTTATCACTTTTATTTTACCAAAATGAATGGCGGTGTATTGGATTTGACAAAAACATAGACACGAACAGATGATAAAATAAATTGATTGATGATAAAATAAAGAAAATGTCCAAATTATTTATTTTTTGGGCCCAGAGGCTGCTTTAATAGCCATTGTGGATCTATGCTACAGCTCAAAGCGATTATAATACTATCATAATATCACTTAAATATATAGTAAGTAACATTGTAGTTCTACCCCGGTAAGCTCGGTTCTCCATAGAAACGTAGTTACGCTCTCATTTTAAAGCTAGTTTGCTCTGAAACTTTGTGCTTAGAATAAGTTAAGATATATGCAAGCCTGTAATTAGTTTATGTAGCTTTAGATACCATAGTAAAAAAATACAGCGGATTTAAGTGTTTCATACAAAAATTGTTTTTGCTGTAATTTGTATGTTTTATAAACTGGAGCCATATAAACTAATTGCAAGCTTAGATATACCTCATGTCATTGTATATACAAAGTTTCATTACAATCCAACTCGTAGTTTTAAAATGAGAACGAAACTCAGTTTGTATTGGAAGGTGACATTCGGCCGAGCTTGCTGGGGACTCTTAAGAGCACTATCGTGAAATACGCTCGTGCGGTGCAAACAGCATCTCCCGCGCGTGTAGCCGAATTGAATATAATGAATATATGAATTTGAATTATAATTAAAAAAAAACTTAATTTTCGCCTATTATTAAGATGAAAGCTACATCACTATCTACACAAGTGAAAATGTTAGTACACATATGGCAGTGACTCCGCAAAACAGATTGAAACGTTCGGAAATAAAACTTATAAAATATTAAACTTTATCTTAGTCCCGGTTCAATAGGACTCGAAAAGTTTGTAGATATACTTTTATTAAATCCTAGAAAAACAATGTAAAATGTTTTGCAAAACCACCTAAGGGAAATAAATGAGAGTTTGGAGTTTATATGGCTAGTTATGATTAAAAATAATGGTCGTTATAAAGTACACTCCGATCAGATATATGGAATCCTCCATAGAGCGTGGTGAGAGACGAAAAAAAAGAGTATTCTCTATTAACACATTTTTAAATAAATAATAATTGAAAAATTCTATATAATATATTATCATAATTTTTGAGGGTATTTCGATTTTCATACATTTTATGATTCAATGCAATGCAATGAGAATGAAAACTCCTAAAAAGATATCAGCACAAATTAAAAAAATTACGATTAGCCAAAGGACGTAGACGAAATCGCGGGCATAAGTAAGTGACTAACAAGATGTAACTGAAGCCCTTCCATATAATATTATAAAACAGTTCACATTAGCAGTTATACATAATGAAATCAAATTGTAATCAGACACCTTTCACCTTAAAACATGCTTTTTCCGTAAATCATACTTACCATACCTTTAGATTGTTGACCCCTTTGGTTTCATATATATTCATATTCATTTATTTCTTGATAAAATAACAGTATATTTTGCCTTAATCAAAATTATAAATAAATAAATAATAGATAAATAAATATCAGGGACAATCTTACACAAATCGACCTAGTCCCAAACTAAGCAAAGCTTGTACGAGTACTATGGGTACTAGGCGACGATATACATAATATATAGATAAATTATAATACTTAAATACATAGAAAACATCCAAGACCCAGTAACAAACATTCGTGCTCTTCACACAAACACTTGCCTTGGCCCCTGCCAGGTGGTCCCGGGTTCGAATCCCGATTCGAACCCGGGACCGCCAGCTTCGTAGGCCGTTGTACAACCCACTGAGCCAAACGTGTCGTCGAAAGTCATAAGTATTTGGGACATGATCGTCATCTAAAACAATAAAATTTAAATAACCGGTGCAATGTCAAACGCAAAAGAAATAAATTAATAAAACAATTTATAATAATATATCAACATTATATAGTGTAAATAATAAACAGTCAAAGATATCATATATCATCCGAAGGGACCGTCATTTACTTATTGATAAACAATATAATTAAATCACACAGTTATGTAAAAAAAAATCTTTAACAGAATGCAGTGGGGTTTCCAATGACAGGTTTCTCAATCTACGCAAACATATTTAGACCATAAGATTTTATGATACATCTCTCTACTCTCTCTCTACTCTATTTTTATGTTAAATGGCTCCTGTCCATTAGGACAATTTGGCCAGCGTCAAGGTTTTGAAAACAAGGTACGGTTTTATAAAAAGATTATAAAATAATGAGTTGATCCACACCGATTCATGTTGCCAGTCCAAGATGGACGACAAGAATCATTATGATACATTTACGAATCAATAATTATGATACCTAGAGACTGGTTAATGATGTCATTCTTAATGAAGTGTCATAAAATGATACGGTCCGAAAATTAAACCTAAGAGGTTCAACACAACATTTTAAAGATCGATTAAGAGTATATGTAATTGTTCTAAGGTGAAAATTATGAGAAATCATTACACACTTGTTTTGTACTTTGTTTCGTTTAATTAGCGATAAATGAAAAAGAAATCCGCCACTACTTAATACTCGTGAGATAGTTTACCATTGTTCCACGCAGGAATCGCGAGCGTCATGGCCTGCGAGTCAGTAGAAAAGGACTCACTTGGCGTAATCCTGTTTGCAGTAGACCTGACGGTCGCGCAGGAAGCAGGAAGGGTGGCGGTCTAGCTGCACGGCGCACACACAGCAGCGCAGGCAGCCGGTGTGCCACGCGCCACCGCCCACCTCCAGCAGGAAGCGGTCCGCGATGGGCTCGCCGCACGCGCAGCATGTGCGGTGCTCCGTCTGAAAAATCCCGACCATCATCATTATCATCTCATATTAAAGGAAAGACGTCCACTGGTGGAAACTACCCGCCACGTGGATGTCTACGTACACGTACACTGATATACTTATGTGCGAAGAAGTATTTGGGCTATAGGGGCTAGGGACTAGAGCCTCATACTCCTGTGAGGGGCGGCTCTACGTTTAACTTATAGATCGCCAAAACATATAGGCCTGGAATGCTAAATTTCAAAATGTATTTCTTTTTAAGATAAAATGACAATGAAAATTTGGATATAAAAGACACCAACAGGATGTGGACCGTCGTCCATATTTGGTTATGCGCTGTGTTACGTTAAAGCATCGGACGACTGAACACGTTGGCGGCTCTCAAATTTATTAAGTACCCAAATATTTTTAACCCCTGACGATTAAAGAGGGGTTTTATATATAAGTATAGCTATTTTAGCTGTTACCAAATTATCAGCCTTTTCTTTATATGTCGTAGGTTTTCATAGGGTCGACGATTACTTGCGTAATTACTATCATTCAAGTTCCGAAGGCATTGTCCAAACGCAACCAGGATCATATAATATCAGTCAAAATTATAACAACGGCCTTTGCTGTACGTACTGTAAAGGTGACTCGTGAGTAGACACCTTTTTCAGAGATATGCCGTTATTTAAATAAATCAATAAAGTATTGAAATCAGTATTTAATTCTAATACATCATGACTTTACAAAACAGAGACGGAAGGTATTCCTTATTCGAATCGGTCGTTCAAATAAGGACTATCCATTATTTAAATAACGGCCAGACTCTGAAAAAAGTGTCTACTCACGAGTCACCTTTACAGTACACACTGTAGTACGACCATGCCAGAGTTGTATACAATATTGAAATTACTAAAATTGACACTTATTTTGAGTCGTGACTGTACCCTGTAAATTAATTTGTGTGTCCCTGTAATTTAATTATAATATCTGTTCATTAGAATCAAAATAACAAAATAATAAAAGTTCTAAGTACATTGAACATTATTTTATACCCTAACGCGATACAATACTAAAGACAATGTTTATCTTTGTCAAAGGTTGTTTATGAAATACCATCTTTGCAGAGTAGTAGTAAAGCCTGCCAGGTACAAATTCATATAGAGACGAGTACCTGACTGCAGTCACTACTGGACAGATAGGATACTTAGACAGATGTATGGTTATAATTTTCGTGTAATTTTTATATTAAATTACATAATTCCAAAAAAAAACAGAAATTTCGGCTGAAAAACTTCGGAGATAAAGGGGGGGGGGGGGGTATTTTTTCCCACATTTTCCTTAATAAATCGAAAATGTACAGATCAAGCCCTTTCATATGATACCCCCCTACTTGACATAGTGACTAGACTTTACATTTTTAGCGGTCGAGACGCGCAACGAACTGTGGTTAGTTGGATTCACACGCAATGAATAAGAAAAACCGCTGCCGCTGCCGCCACCGCTCAATGTCATGGCCGGGCCGTAATAGTCGGACAGACAGACCGTAGTCGCACCATAAGGGTTCCTTTTTTAACTTTTTGGTACGGAACCCTACAGAACAATGAAATTAAGGATTTTAAGGAAGGAGGGAGTTAAATTAAGAGACAATTATTTGTTTGTGTGTTTTATTACAATGCTTCAATTTTTTTTCAGATGAGTCTGATTCCGAAATAGACGGCACTTACATTTAAAAGCTGAGGCGGAATTAGAAAAAATAATTTACTTCCGCTTAAATCCAAGGAAAGATATTTAAAAAAATACGAGAAATTCATTAAGTGGAAGGAAGAAAATCAAGCTAATAATCGGTGAGAGAATGAGTTTCTGGCTTTTTTCAACCATCTGCGCCAAATATTGCTGCCGTCAAGTTTGTGAGCAGAGTATTCTATGCTTCCTTCTGTGGTACTCAACAAAGATACCGTAATGTACTATATATAGATATATTTTTATCTTATTTATTTTCTTGTTTAATTTTTGAGAAAAGTACTATACTGGCTTCGACTGTAAGAGCCATCCTGGCCTCGTATTTTAGCCGGTACAATTCATACTCGGCCAGTATGGCTTACTTACTGCTCTCTGCCGTAATGTAGTAATCCCACCAAAAATATTTCATGTAAAATTGGCAGCCAAGACTCACAAGCTCATAATGCTTTCGCTGTAAAAAGTTATTAGATCCCAGGAAAAGCCAAGCCCTCAAGCTTTTACTTTACTGACCTTGTCTTAAAAAATAATGCTTCAACCGGTTTGAAGCCCCTAGACCCTGATTTTACTAACCCTACACCTTAATTTCAAAATTATAGACTTTCCGTTTCATAGTGAGGAATTCAAATTAATAGTATTATCACAATATAGAAGACATATACTGATGTGATTTGTATTTTTAAAGGGAAAGGGAAATATATATTTTTTTATCAGTCGACCCTGGGAACACGGAACGTCGGGAACTCAAATAAGATAATATACGCGATATAATTTGTTTAAATTGTTTTATTTACAAAAATAATTTAATTAATTATTCCTTTAAACCCTCTCGTACGCGATGTCTAAAATTTGGCAATTAAGTTGAAGGTCTATGAAATTTTAACATAGGGTTTAAATGCTTTGCACGGATCCTGCAATACGAGGGATTAAATGTCATTTATTTTTCTCTCTACTTCTTCATGTTAAAAAAAAAGTGCAAAGTACAGACACGCCCTTGCTATCTAATTTTACTTATTACAAATGTATATAGACAATAGCATCAATATTTATTTTTATTTATTAAATTATTTAGCTGTAAAGCAAACTGTTACCATGTGTAGGTAACCTTACATTGTCGCGTCTAGTGTATACTTACAGCAATTACACAAAATATTGTGAACACTGAGGGCAGGTCAAATTAGTTTAGCAACACAATAATTATCGAGGCGACGACGACATGTGCGGGCGCCGCACTCCGCGGACAAAGCCGACGCGCAAACAGTATTTATTTGATTGTCCGGGCGGGGCGGCGGGGGTGTAATCTAATAGAACTGTTGTATAAATATTACACCCTTTTGCTGAAGTTGCATTGTAATCAAATGGCAAAATTTACAAAAAAAATACAGAATTGGGATTAATATAATTATTTGAATGCGCAGTGCGCAACACGTTCTAGTCTAGAGCAAAGCTCGATACACTTAATACAGTGATCACTTTAGACGAGCCGGCGCGGGAACATCCACTACTAAACAGGATACCTAAAAAAATATCAGACTCACATAATATTATTATCTGCAATTGAAAAACTAAACCATTTATCATTTTTAGGATTCCGTACCTCAAAAGGAAAAATCGGACCGGAACTTTGTTATCCCTCTCTCTGTCTGTTTTTATCGGCAAGTAAAGTCTGGGTACTGAAATATTACCCAAACTTTTGGCGCAAAATTCAAAAAAGGAATTATAGTTTTGATACTAGAAAATATTTTCCATTTTCTGTGCACACATAAGGTACTTAAACCTAAGGAAATACGTTAAATATACGTGCACTCAAAGTCAGCTCACAAAATTTATACCACTATGTACAGTACAGTGAATGACAAACACATATGCTTACACTTTATCACCATATACCATAGTAACAAGGCGAAAAATTAAATGTGTTGTAAATAAAATCTAGCTCGATAATAGCATAATATTAATCCAACACCAAGGTCTGTGGTTAGGATAAGTACCTACCTAGGTAAAGATATGGGTTAGATTAGAGTAATGTTGCACCGGCACGATGGGCCGAGAGCGGGATTACATCGGCACGCTCGTCGCTCATATATAGACATTTTGTCCAAGACACTTTTATATATTTTTATATCAAATTACTACGGAGCAGTCCGCAGATTTCGTCTGAATATTGTTTTTCAGTAAGTAACTCCTTACGTTCCAATGTTTTGGATATATTGATATTTTTTCAGAACTTCTAGTTTATCTGTTTCTTTACACATTTTGTCCTGTTTATGAGATTCAGGTTTTAATAAATTCACGTACCAAATCATAGTTATAGGCAAATGTTAAAACTAGTACATAAAGTATGAAAATATTTATAGAGCACCAACCTACTAAATTGTTTACGACGTGTAAACATTGCAATTTTTCGTTGTACAACACTTCACTGTACGTCGGCTTCGCATATTATCGTATTTATTTACGAACTTAAATAATAGTTTGAGGACCTCACTCTGTATTGTCATTGTTAAAATTACTTATTTATATTCTCCTTTTACATGTAAATAAACCGCAGACCATTTGAATGAATGCCATAAATTGACAACAGACTTTTAGCCGTTTTTTTTAATCATAGACAATTGGTGATGTGATACCACAAGGAAATATCTGTCAACAATATTTGGCTAGCCAGACTCTATCAATGTATGGCACATACCTATTTCAAAAGTTCTTTTAAAAACATTTTGTCGTTTCTAAACAATTTACTTAAGTATTTGATATCTAGTTAATATTTTCGGAAATTTTCGCTATGAAAGTAGCATAAATTGTGTCCCCTCCCCCCTCTATTTTCTAAACCTTATTTCCGAAAAATATAAAAAAATTACAAAGATACCTATAATAAATACCTACTTGCAACGAAAATTATTTTATACCGATGATACACCGTTATTGAGTTATTGCCGAAAAACTGTGCTTCTCAGCAAAAGGATGTAAGTGCGGTGGAGATATGCTCTTTTACTAGGGCCCTTTTTAATATCGTATTTTTTTCATTTGTAGTGCATTTATTGTATGAACGGCCGCAGAACACTACACTGAGCATGGTCCGACATGCTCTTGGTCGGTTTTTTAAGAAGGCGTGGAGTGTCTCAAGCTGAAATTCATATCAAATACTCCTTCATATAAAATCCCTTGAATGTTGAATTCTGAGCGTAGAAAGTGATTCAATTGCACAATACTACAGTAGATTAGAAACATATGTAAGCTGCTAATAACCACAAATGTGTGTGTGTGTGTGTGTGTGTATCCAAGCCAAAGGATGTAAATTCTCTGCTGTGAAATGTAAAATGCTAGAGAGTACGTAACTAATAGCGTGTAAATCCTACATTTATCACAATTAAATTGTAACGAATAACTGCGCGCGGTGCATGGATATATTGTTAATGTATCCACTTATAGTTCAGCCATAAACTATGTGAAATAGCGCCATATTTTTTAGACCCCACCGTTATGACAACCCCGAAAATGCCGCAGTTATTGACTCCTCGAAAAGCGCACCCGGCCACCGATCAAATAATAACAAACAATACACGAACAACATTAACGTTTAGCGACGCTCCGACACCCCAAAACAAATTCACAGCATTTTGTAAGCAATAAATATGTTACGGCTGCGGCCACGACGCGCCCGTCGGCCTGGCGCAGCGCCTCGGTGTCACCCCGCACATGCATTATGTAGAGCCTCCCCTGATAGCGTTCCCGCCGCGGACAAAAACCAGTTGCCACCTATCAAAATCTTAGTAACAAATTTCTTAAGGGTTCTATTGATAGTGGCGCATAATAGATACCCGGTGTGGTCGCATTGTCAGGGCCTCTACAGCTTGATGTGTGCTATTTGACACTCTCTGTTGGACTCGAGCGAGCTACTCGTGTATAATGACGTTGTTTGAGTATATTTAACACACCATTTAGAAGGGTTTGCTTATTTTATATTTCGGTTAGAAATTATGCAAATGAGATCGTTCCTTTTTGTCGCTCAGCCAAGTTTGTGATTTTCTCTCCGCATGAAGCGGGCTCCATGGCGCATAAATTAATACTTTAACAGGTCTTCATTAATTACTTGCTACTGTCAAAATGTTAACCATAAGCATGCCCAACTAAGTGGCCAGCTCGTTTCGTGTGTTAATTTGCATTTTCTTTGTCTCGAGCTCGCAAATAGCAGTCGTTTTGCAAAAGCAACTCCTCTTCACCGTGATTGAAAACTCCTTTTGTAAGTTTTAAGTTATAAAAGCAAATAACGCAAATCAAATAGTATTTTTTGTTGTAAAAGTGAAATGATACATCGGTTTGAGGCATTTTTTGCAGCAGGCATGGATATCTAATAAAGGTTAACAAAAGAATCAACAACCGCTCCACTCAATAGTCGCTGCGAACACTCGTTGTGGTGTGCGCGCCGTTTCCAACCCATTGTGCTATGATTTGCCGGGCGTGACGTCTCCCTAAATTGATCTGTAACAGGATCTCTCTCATGATATTCAGATATTGAATCAAGCGTATTGAAAACTACGTGAACCATTTAATAAAATACTTTACTTATTCAAATAATGTAACCAGTTCGTAGGTATTTATTTACTTGCTGCAAAAATCTTGGACGAAGTTTTACCAAGAGAGAGTCCGCTCTGTTTATTTTTTAAGGCTGGGGTAACTCGAAGAAGTGCAAATATTAAACTTTGATCCAACGAATGTTTTTTATATCCTAATAGTTGTACAATATGCGTACGAATACATGGAATAATCGGTTATAGCGACCCTTACAAATAACGATGGTGCGTAACAAAAGCGAGTTCATAAGGCACTGTATAAAACATAATGGCAAATCGGATACGGGTCGGTCCGGACACCGAGTGCCGGGTGCTGGCGAGCCGGAGTCACGCCGGGGGCGGGAGCGCGGACACTCGCCCGTATTGTCCCGCAAACTGTCACGGCATTGTTGCCCCAACCATTAGCAGCCTCCGCGGCCCAAAGCTGGCATCATCGCACGGCGCCTGCCTACGCCATTGTCATGGGCTTACCTTTGCAAATCCGATTTATATTTGAATATAATTGACTTTCGGTCGCATCAGGTACCGAGAGCTTGTATCTCATTGTGTACGGCTGATCTCTATGGCGTTTTTATCGGTTGAACATGATAAATGTATTTGAAAGATTAACTTTAGTAGTGGGTGCACTTTACTTTCGGGGCATATGGGCGCGATGGCTATTCAAAGATTCTTTGGAATGCAGTTCCGGAGACTAAAACTTCCTTTTTGACAGTGAATGAATTGAGTGTTTCGACTTTTTTGTACCTACATATAAAACGTAGACCTAGACCGTGATAGACTAAGATTGGATTACCTACCTACCTGCTAATAAGATCGAGTTCCTCAAACACATTTGTATTGAAATGTATTTTTTTGATATCAAAAATATTTTTGTTCGCACAATAGCTCGCAAATGAGATCCAGTTTTCGTGTAACATTACCATAACATTGGTGTGCTCGATTCGGCGGTCGACGGAGATTTTTTCAGGCGCCGTTTTGCATTCAAGTAGAAAAGATTGTGAGGCGTGAGCGAGCTGTCGGCCGGAAAACTGCACGATTTATTCAAAATATTTGTCTAAACAACGTATATTCAAATTGCTCCCAGTCGACGTGTGTATGTACGAACCGACCAAATCAGGAAATAAAATTTTATACAAGTTACTTTCTGTAGTAGTATGCGGGATTCATTAATTAATAACGAATTAAAATTTGCACTTAAAATGGATTAAAGTAATGGTGTTTAACGATTTAAAATCACTTTCCCTATAGTGGTCGGGTTTCTCTCCATAACGATTCTCGATATGAAATTGGTCAGTCAAGTGAATGGGTCTTTGAAGGTGGCCAAAGGCCAACAAAAGTGCACCAAGCAAAAAGCGTTGGCAAACAGATGATAGCATGCTTTTTTTCAAAAACAAGTTCTATTTGTACCATATTTCTATATAAGAAGAAAACTATAAATGCTGAGTGGTACTCAACCAGTTGTCTGCCCAGTGTCTTAGAAAAAATCCGCGAGAACACCAAGAATCCGCATTCTCTTGGATCAGGACGATGCGTCTCCTCACACAGAGAAGAAGACAAAGCTTTTTTTGCATTCTGAATGTAGAGATTGTGACTCATCCTGCTTATAGTTCAGACCTTGCACCCTGCGTTATTATCTTTTCCCTAAAATCAATGATTTTAAGAGAGGTTTGACATTTAAGACCCCCAAAGAAGCGGTGACGACGTTCAACCAACACGTTTGAAAACATGGCATCAAATGATTGGGCCTCATGCTTCCAAAAATGGTTTGAGTGTATGAATGAATGCCTTCAATGTAATGGCGAATATTTTGAGATGCAATAAACGTATAATTATTATCATAAATTGTTTTTTTTAAACGTCAGCAAATAGTTTTATGTACCAAAAACGTTATAGGTTCTGTTAATAAATTTAAAGTGGTACTTATACGAAAAAAACTAATTCTAATAAATTATAAAGTTTTCAGTGCACAATAACATTTTGTTTGTATTAAACTGATATAATTATTCAGTTTATTATATTGAGTCAGGGATTACTCATACGAAGTTGCCTTTTTGGCATTTTTGTTATGGTATACGGGTATGCGACCCCGGCTCCCCGAGGTGCTACTGGCTCATACATAGTCTTCAGGGACAGTAGTATCCTTTAACCCTTTCGCCTGTCTAAATTCGTACAATTCCCATATTTACCCTGTTATCTTTCCTCCTATTCCGCCAATCGAAGGTATGCCGTGCCGATGGATGCGTGGTTAGAGGCGAGTCTAGTCGTTTAGCATCCCGAATTGCCCTGAGACTAGTGACCCCAGAATAAGGCTAATCCCTTACCTGGTATGCGAGGCCAAGTGTAGCAAGTGCCAAAAGAGGTTGCCAAGGCGTGGGTGTTATTTTGTCGGATCGAATGGCTGATTGTATGACTGGATATGAGTATAAAAGTCCCAGGCTCCTCTGAGTTAGATTGAAAGTGGGTCTCACTCGTAATTTTGTTCCTGGTGTTTATACCCCTACGGACGTTGGTGTGAGCGGATCCACTGAAACTAAGAAGGAACAGGAGGAGGTTTGGGATAGCGTGAGAGACGATTTGAAGATTTGTAAGGATAATAAACGGATTGTGATTCTAGGAGATATTAACGGATGGGTTGGTGTGAAGCGTGATGGATATGAAAAGGTTCTTGGTAAGTTTGGGGATGAACGAGTTAATGAGAACGGAAAAAGGCTGCTTGTGTGTGTTTGAAACGGAATCTCTCAGTTACGAAAAAAAATCTCTTATCTTTAATCTCCTCTTCTGCTCACAAAAAAAAATCTTATGTATACAAGCCAGGAATGTGATTCTAGGAGTATGATTGATTTTGTAATTGTGGATGAAAGATTAAAAAGGAGAGTTTGGAGAAAGCATGTGGAAGTAGATGAAGCGAAAGAACGATCTGTCAAGAGGTTAAAAGAACGATTTACTGAGTTAGATGAAGTATGCGAGATTCGAAAACTATGGGGGATGTTTAAGGAACAATTAATCAACGTTGCTATTGAAGTATGTGGGGTTCTTTCGCAATTACTCAAAAACAGTATATCCGATCATGTCGAAAATAATATTCTTGGAAAATATTTGTGAAGCTTTATCTTCGTCATTTTTTTCATATTTTTTGGGCAAACCGTTTAGAAACCAAAAAAATAAATCAGCAAATATCAATGTGTGGCACATAGTTCGACAGTGCTCTTAAAAACGCCCTCAAGGGCACCATTTATGCTACTTTCGGAGCGATTATTTCCGAAAATATTCACTATATAATTATTATTTTTTAGAATCCTCAGTATATTTTTAAAAACACTGTCGAACTATGTGCCACACATTGCTATTAGATGAAAAAGAAACAATAGTTTCTATTAGATACATGTATGGAGCGCCCCTCCTACATTTATTTTATTTTATTAATTAACTTTCAATCTAAGTAGCGGCGTACACATTACACAAGGCACCTTTACTCCAAATTTCATCAATACAAATCAAGTAGTTTTTGAGTAAAATGCCTGTGACATTACGGACGGATATGACGAAATTATAAGGGTTCCATATATGCCATTTTGGCTAACGAACCCTAAAAATGGATAAAACGCTATATAGTACCGTAGTAACTGTTTATTAATTCGTTCCAACAAAAATAGTGCACTATGATAATCAGTTAAGGTATCCGGATAAGACCGGACTATTTTTCGACGAGTCGTAAATAAAATATAGGTAATTCTCACTAAATTTTATTTTCAAATTTTGACTTCGAATGATAAAAAGGAAAACAAGCATTTATTATTAGTTTACTGAAGGCCCCTTTTTAGGGTTCCGTACCAAAATGGCACAAAAGGAACCCGACTCTGTCTGTCCGACTATAAGAGCGCCATATCTCAAAAACTACTAACGTTATCTTTTTGTAATTTGGAATATTTATAAACATGGTCAGCCCACACATGCACAGGAAATATTAAAAAATATATTTTTATGTTCTATAAAAACGACGAATATGAGGGGGGGTTAAAATTAAAAGACTTTTTGTTTTATTAAGGAAAATGTGAACACCCCCCCCCCCCCCCCCCCCCTCCCTCCCCCTTTATCTCCGAAGTTGCTTTATTACCGATTACGAAAATTTTGATAATAATGAAAATATAAATATTATCCGGAATTTATAGCCATGTCTCTAACTAGCTAATTTCTTTTAATTTACAAAAACCCTATTTGAACAACCCGGTTGCGCTAAGTTTGCACCTCATTTGTAAGCAATGCTATAGATTTCAGGTGCAAATTTAACTCAACCGCTACCGGGTAATAAACTTAGAGTAAGTAAATTTTTCTACGTAACCCTCGATGCGCGAGTCCAATTCGCACTTGGCTGGTTTTTTTTATATATATTTTTTCAAGACACCAAAATGAAAAACCTTCTTGGTCTAAGATCGTACTAATAGCTAGTTCCAACTGTGAAGCTAGGAGAAGAGAGCAGTGAACGAAAAACATAGAACGCGAGCTTCATACAAAATTGCAGTACAAAACGGGGTAAATGCGCGTTGTGTGACAAATAAGAGTTGGCCAAAATATCAGTCTAATTTCTATTACCCAAAACAAATAATTGTGATTTGCCAATTTCATAATACCTGGCTGTCATTGGCTTCTAGCGCTGACGTTTTATTATATGAACATGACGGCGACTATGAAAACGCATACCTAGTAGACGGTCACATACAATAAAGGGTAATTTTGTAGGCAGAATTGTCGTATTATTTTATTTCAATTTCATTTTCAGTTTTATTTTATTTTTAATGAATCATAGAATAACCTTACGCAAATTAAACTAGTCTCCAATTAAGATGTAGCAGACTTGTACTGTGAATACTAGACGACCATACGAGTATTCACATTTTATAGCTTGTCAAATACTTAAATACAAACAGACAATCCGCCACTGGCAATCATAACTTTTGTAGTACGTTAAGACAACGCAAAAATGGAGCTTGCGTACTTTTTTGTTGCCGTGTTGTTTGTATGGGTCAAATCTTGGAAGCTAAATTAGAAACACTTGCTGGTTTTTGATTGTACTAATTCTTTGCACATTTTTGTAAGTTTGGTGACAATGCAATATTATCATAATATCGAGCTGATATAATGATGGAGATGGAAGATGGGCATAGGAACTCTGTAATAAGTTACCGCAATCCAACCGAGTTTGAGCTCTTTAGAATCAACTCGTTGAGCACTTGATGGATGTTTAAGGAAAAGTTTAGTCCCCAATAAAAGCTTGTCACAAAGATGTACTTTATAAAGAAACTTATGAACGTTAAATAGGTCCATCGAAATAACTCGCCCTATTGGTAGGTATAGCTCTATACATTATTTTATTACGCAGATCAGGTGCCTACCGTCCGGCTTCATCATCAAATCAGATCGATGGTACCATTCTCGTCAGGACCATTTAAATTACGAATCCTATCACCTGAAAATGATCTGATGGTGATCAGGGAACACATACTCGTACATAAAATAATATCAAGAAGCATTACGACGAATTGAAAACCCTCCGCCTTATTTGGAATCGGTTAAAAGACTTAAAAGTAGATATACCCGAGATCCCGAACTCATACAGGTTTTTAGTCTAATCAAAATCAAAATTCTAGTTAGGATGACTCAGATCAGATGCAATAACCATTGGTAACATCATATTCCTAAACTGTATGATAACTTCTAAATCAAATGCATGAAAACATGTATCTCAACAAATAATATATCAAATGTTCTATAGGTATCTTAAAACCTTTTCATTCACATACTAACATTTTGATGATGGTAAGGGGGCATAACACCATCCCTATACAAAATCTCTTCCGGTTAAAAAAAATAAATATATTATGTTTCAAGTATTTTTTACAAGTGAAAAGTGATTCCATCTTTTTTTTAATGTTTTCTAGAATGATTTATACTACTTTACAGTACAATAAGGCATATTTTTCACTTTGAGAAGTGAAATAATACGACAGTCATGCAGCGCCGCCATAAGCAACTGACAGCTCGTTTGACCCAGATTAGACGCCCCACCTTTTTCGACACAGTTTTCGTGGGATCATTATGCGACGCTAGTTGTGCTTCTATGTTTTTTTCGTTCGCTGGCGTGCATACGTTGAAAACGTCCGGTCTCTTATCATAAAAAAAAAATATTATTATTATGGGAATAAGATTATTTTCCTTAAATTATGGCGGAAACTAACTTTTAATATTGTCTTGTCGTTTTCTAATCCGATCTTACTCTTGATAACAAATGGAGGAGATTTTGTGGTTCTAAAAGTTTTCTTAGAAAAAAAATGTAAGACGAATCCTATAGTGTTGTCTATTTTATGTCTAAGGGTCAATTTATTTATTAGCCACTCTCGTGTAAATTGATAGTTGGTGAAATCGGCCCTCAGGGTCAATTTCACCGACGTAGTATAAGCCTTATTCCAATAATAAATCATTAATTACACGTGAGTAAACTCATTTTACGTTTCACCAATAATTAACCTAAAGATAAAATGTCTAAGCTAGAGAATAATCTTACACACGAATTTGTTTTTACGTAATAAACTTGTATTATATTATCAGTCGAAATAGAGATTCTCTCAATGTATCTTGCACGTGGGTATCACAATAATTTAAACAATATGAATAAACTACTTTTCTAAACCTTACTTCTATATGGACAACAGGCCAATAGTCAACAGGCTACTTTTACTAATCATTAGTACCTACTTACTAATCACAACCAACAACAACATGACCGACTATAAAACATCAATATCCATTAAACTTAACTCTCAGTGGTCTGCTGAGTCATTTTATGGAAAAACCAAATGGTCCAAGCAATTAAAAAAAATACGCTACTTCTTAATAATGAACTCCAGGAAAACGTAATTTTCACTTAGTTATAAGGTTTTTTCTTAGAATAACAAATCAAGGTAAACACATTAAAAATAAATAAACGAACTGAAAAATACGCTACTTTTCAAATAAACTTTAATAAATGTAACTTTCATTTGACCTTTTAAATTATGCTCTTAGAATGAACAAATCAAGTCTTAAATTAGAATAAAATAATCAGTCTTAGTAGAAATTCGCTAAGTGTTTGTTCCTTATATCACAATACTTGTTACATAAAAAATCCCAAGTTATTATATTATTTATTTGATCTATTAAGTTATTCCTTTAGCTTAAAAAAATATAAAACGTATATAAGTAATTGCAACAAATTGTAAACTAACAGCACAACTGTTGGATCACATTTTTAATTTGTTATGAAAGAGTTACGCATAATTTATTTTAGTCGAAATAGCGATATATATTAGATGCATGATCATCTTTACGCATAAAATTAAAAAGCATAACCATAGAGAGCATAATCATCATTAAGACAAACATCAAACAGCATAATTACAAAAAGTCATAATAATAAATCGTCACCATTACAAAATGCATAAAAATATTGTCCTAAGAAACTGTAATATACAAAAGGCAAGACTCGATATAGACCTCTACGGCTCACTCTCTTCGCTGGCTCGTTAGGGTCAACCTAATACTCCTCCTCGCTTCGCTCGTCGTCGTACCTAACCTTACCCAAGTCGGACCTGCTTAAAGAGAAATAGATAAGCTGAAATGATGGTAAGTGAAAAATATATCAAACAATTACTAGCGTAAACAACAATATGCATAGTGTACATTAGTCAAATACAATTAATTACAACTAAAATTATTCTAAAAGCCTCATATGCCAATCAGAGAAGTAGGTCAAATTATTACCATGCGAGTGTATTATTATACGAAATGAATTATGCCAAATTAAAAAAAGCAAGAAAAAAAGGCGAATGATTTTGTCAAAGGGCAGGACACTAAGATTTAACGGTACAAAATATACACTAAGAAAATAGTACTTAAGTTGTTACTTATTGTTGGTTTCATATTTATTGCAATTACGTTTAATAAGTTTGTAACGTATTAAACGTAACCGTACTTAACCGTAATTTAAGTAAATGAAATAATTCACTTCAATTCAATCATCGCATAGGTACTTACATATTAAATTTGACACAAAACACATACAATAATGTGCAATGTAGAAAAGATTGACAACCAGTGGCGTTACCCGGCATAATCCGATCTTTAACCAACAGGAGAAAGATCGGATCTCCGATCACTGCCTTCGTACGCCAACTTTATATAAACAAAGCCTAGCTGTCGTATACCTAAAATTTCCATATATTGTTGAATATAATCACCAAAAATCTGGTCTAAAATTGTAGGGTGAAGACCGGATCCCTTGAATCTAGTAAAAAACGACACTTTTTTTTAAGTGTTCGTAACACACGACTGATAGGACTGAGCGTTTAGTATAAACCGGCGAGAGGGGCGGGGTGAAATGGCGTCACACGTGGTATTGCCAGTAATGCAAAATAACTACTATTTTGGTAGCAATTGCGACCATCCGATCTTAGACCCCATTCGATCTTACTCGAGTTAACTCATATCCCAATCTTAACGGGTAACCTCTTAACCCCTTAACTTGAACTTTAAAAAGTTCGCCAGGATGTTTCTTCTTCACGATCACGTCTACGATGATATGACCAGGGGCTCGTTTCTCAAAAGCTTGTAACTTGTATTATGTGTCGTTGTGGCTTCATCACGCAAAATCGGCTAAACACTATTTCGACTATTTTTGGTACACGGGTAACTGGGTATCTCCAGATGGTTATAGGATACTTTTAACCCGACTAAGCCGAAGAAAAAACAAGGGGTTATGACTTTTTCTCCTCCGCGAACGAAGTTGCGGGCACCTTCTAGTGTGTAATACAATAAGGATGTAGGGCCGACGAAACAATTCAGTGATAATCTGAACACCTGCTGAGTGCGGACATAATTAGAATCACAAGTTTGGTGACCCCATATTCGTTGCTTTGACTTGACAATAACGCGGCTATCTAACCGGAGGACTCGTTCGCGGTAGTTAACACAAAAGTCGGTTTACATTTGCCCTTGTTTTTTTATGCCATGTTACATATTTCACATGCGTCGTATATTATTATTGCATTTAATGCAAATTATTTTGATTTTCCAACTTGACGTACATTGTAAATGTACTTAATATGTAGTAATTGAGTAAACAATCGAAGAAATTAAACAATTAAATCATTATAATTCTGAACTTTTCGAGTTTATATAAATATTGGGAAATAAGGGATTGTTGAGCCACTTCGAGCCACCAATGTTCGTAACTTAGCCGTATAATGCAAATCGGGCGTAATCTGTAATTCTCGTATGTATTCAAATAGGTACTATATTTGTGTGTAATAGAAGAAATTAAATATAATTTTATCAATTTTCAATGGCCGCATGTCAAAATAATGTTAGATTATTATTTACAGGTAATTTTCTGAACGTTCGTAGGTAACTTGACGTTGACATTAAAGATTCCCAAACATTCGGGTGTTGTCAGCGTTGCCGAGATAACACAACTACCTCAGAATAATAACTAAAGCAATAGAAACCTTACTAAAATAGCAGCAGAATACATCAGTTTGTACTATTTTGACTTACGGCATTGAAATGTGTCAGAAAGAGATGCCAATACATTAGTACATTCGATATTTAGAAGGTTGTCACTAGCTCGGTAATTAGCTTTCTTAATGCTAGTGATGTTGCTATTTTGACTTCAATATGGATAAAAAAAAACAAAAAGTTTAATAAGTTACGATTGATTAAATTAAATAAAAATAACAAACCCGTTGAAGGACACTTTTTTGCGTATTTTAAAAATCGAGGTCTGCAATAAAATACGTTTTGAACTTATTCAACAAGTACAAATCGTATACTATTTTACCATCTTATATAGGGTACATTAGGTACGGTGCCGGTAGCAGGACGATAAAGGAGTAGAAAATAATGATACTTTTAAAGGCGATTTTTTATTATTTTAAAGTAGCTGTAAATGCGGCTCTACTCGTCTAGGCGACAAGACCAAAAAAGTTACACAAATTTTTCAATGTTAATAAAATTAGTCAATAATACAACAAAAACTTTGTCTCTCTATTATTAGGTCCTTACATATGAAATTGGCGTTTCATATGGCAGAAATGACAACGATTTTTTTTATGAAATGATTTTTTTTATTAAGTCAAAGTATGTAATATGGCTATCTATGCACTTTTGCCATCTCGGAGGTAGTTCATTGATTCCTTTACAAAAAAAAATGTGTGAGCGAGAATCAATAAAATCTTTGAAGGCCGTTTGGACAGCCTCGTTAGAATTGATTTTTTTTCCTTGCATGAAGTTGTCCAAATTCCGAAAAAAATAGTAATCAGTTGGAACAAGGTCCGGGGAGTATGGTGAGTGTCGAAGACATTCCAGTCGCAGCTCCCTTAGTTTTGCGGTCGTCAAACGTGCCGTATGTGGTCGAGCGTTGTCCTGAAGCAGCAGTAGGCTAGAGCGATTGACCCATTTTACAATTTTTTTCACTTTTCCTATTTGTTTCGAGTGAATTAAAATGGTTTTATCGCTCACACCGAAGCCTGCCGCTAACTCTGACTTGGTTTGCGATGGATCTGCTTCCACAATTGCTTTTAATTCTTCGTTGGCAACTTGTGTCTCCGGCCGCCCACGGAACAGAAACGTTGGAATAAATAACGTACCGTATTTTCTTTTGAAGTAGCTTCCCTATAGGCATTGTTAATCCAACGAGTCGTTTCTGCAACACTGGTGCCGAGTTTCCCGTGTTTCTGTAGGCACGGACGCGCAGTCGCACTACCATCCGCGCGCCCCGGTTGAGCTCAGCTCCCGGCGGTAAAGTGTAAACTTCAACAATGCTCATACTGAGTATCCTCAATTGCTGAGCCGGAGTGAGAGGCATCTGCGAGGAGTGGAAGCGATCCGGATTCTTCATCATGACCTCCTCGAGTTGGAGACAAAGTGGACGCCGCATCACGCCGTGCTGTCCTACCAGCTTGAGGGGGACCTGCTGGGGGCTCCGGAGAGGGACTGCTCGTCGTCCGTGCTTCTCGCACCGGCTTACCGATTAACACACGGCCATCAACGACGCTGACCATCAAGCAAAAAACCAGAAATGCGAGCTGAAGCGAATGCAGTGACCCGCGCCTCTTCCGGCTCCCGTCGACCAGCGGCCACCAGGGTCGTCCACGTAGGATCGAGGCATCGGCCTCTCCTTTGCGCGGCGTGGAGAATCTGGGGGAGGCTCGTCTTCCTGCATTCCTCGAGCTCATCACACATCAGCATACTCAAGACTAAGACAGAAGATGGAGGAAAAGGCCCTGAAAAGGTGTCATCTCCCGTCTTCGAGACTTCATCACAGCTGGCCGCAGCCAGCTCCAAAAACCGGCGGGACTCAAAAGACCTGTAAGCCTTCCGGCGGACAGGCGCCTGCCATCGACGTTTTCTCCCGGCGCGTCCTTCATAGGGGTGACGCGCCAACTACAGAAACTCTAAAATGGCCTATCTGGCCAAGAGAGATCATAGAGAACGGACAAAAAAAAAGTGCCGAGTTGAAACTCATATTCGTAAATATAGAGATATTTTAAGTTTTCATTGGACACAAATGAATTCACTGTAAAATGACTTGAACAAATGTGGCTATGTTTTTTCGGTGTCCAATTGCATCTTGAAATACGTTGTACCCATATATTTTCCACCGCTTCATCTTTGGGGAATCTAAAACGAAATGTATGGTTGGTCAACAATCACGATACAATTTCTCACATCACTACGATAACAACAACTGTTTGATAATATTGTAAAAAAATAAGAGAAAATAGTCCAAAATATATGTGAAAAATGGAATTAACATAATTTACATTATATTTCTTAGTATATAGTTCTTTTATTAACACAAATAATGCAAATTTTACATCAAAACTCACCGATGAAATTTTATTAACTCATTCGTATTTTCTTTCCCTGTTGTATGAGACTTGCAGCCTTCAACCACACATGCCATGTTAAAAACACATTCCTTGAAAATCTAGACAGTCGAAATATATATTTTCGCAAGATTTCTTTATTATTTTCCTAAAAATTTACACAAATTTCCCAGAGCAACCACAAAGCTTCAGATCCATAACAATGCGACTATGTTAAGTTGATCTAACGTCAGGAAAAAGATTATGGCAGGTATTTATTTTTAATTTAGTAGCATTATTAGAACCAAGTACAACCATTTGACATTTTAACTTGTGACTCATTCCGAAATAATAAAAACCATGAGGGGGTTTTAGTTTCACTAACTCTCGTACGCGTTGTATTACTAAATGTGAATAAGAGAGCGGTTACTGAGTTTTTATTTTAGTAAGGTTTCTATTGCTTTAGTTATTATTCTGAGACAACCACCAATAACAGATCTAGCAACCGTAACCTAGCGATTATTGTTATAACGTGACTATGGCAACGTCGTTGATTGGGATATATATTGTCAAAAGAAAACGTGCAATCCAGGCAAAATATTTGGTCTCGATACAAAGTTTCGTATCCTTTTTCGTCCCTAAAAGGGATGAAATTTGATGTATATTATAGCCTGTGTCCTATTCTGATATATAAAGTATAGTAAAGTTTCATAAAAATTCGTCCAGTAGTTTTTGAAATTAAGTGGAACGTACGTACATACTTTCACGTTTATAATATAGTAAGGATATAGTAAGGATTAGGAAGGATAAGATATTAAATAAGGATGTTTCCAGCGACTTCATCCACATATAGAGATGTAATTTATAGCCTACTAAGTTTCATCCCTTTTTTCGTCCCTGAAAGGGATGCAATTTGGCATAAATTATAACCTACGTCCTATTCTCATGTATAACTGGAAGTTTCATAAAATTCGTCGAGTACCTACTTTTTGAGATGAGATTAAGTGGAACATACATCCATACATCCAAATTTTCACGTTTATAATGTGATTAGGATTTAATTATTGTTTATCATTAGACACGGATCTCTAAATGCGTGGTAGTATTTCAATACCACAGCTTTGAAATTTTTACCCTACTTATAATAATAGACATTTTTTATTAAGTTAAATGTATTTATGTCGTTGACGTGTCTGAGTTACGTAGGCGCTCCAGTCGCTCCCGGCAGGCTGCGGCACAACGCGGAGAATGGCGCAGCGGGGTCCGTCGGGATTATACCCAGTTTCACACCATTCGCATCGCTCAAGAGTTTTTTTAAATGACGGGGGTCACAACGAACATCCGTCATGAGATAAGACAGCGGCCACAAACAAATCTATGCAAATGTCGCTATTGAACAGTGGCTTCTTTTGTATAAAATTGTGGTAGTTTTTTAAGAATACAAGTCATTTTACTCAACACTTTTACTTTATCTATAATACCTACTACAATAAAGGTTGTAAAACTAAATGCCTGTACATTTAAGACATTTTTATAAAAAATGTGGCACGGCCTATTTGGAGGTCAATCGTCGAAAAAATTTTTATTTATAGTTTTTTCTATGTTTGTATGTGCCTTTGTGGCCTCATTACGCCGAAACGGCTAAACGGATTGCAACTAATGTTTAATGTATTTGAAAAATTACAAGTAGCCTCCACTCATGCCTTGCCCTAGGGCCACCATACGAGTAGAACCATAAATCTGGCCCTGCATCCACAGATGGTTAACGGATACTTTTTACGCAACTACGCAGAAGAGAAGAAGAGGGTTATCTTCTTTCCCTCCTCTTCTGACGAAGTTGCGGCACCTTCTGGTCTCAGGAAAAGATAACATTCAAATTCTTATTAATGCCACAAAATAAAGTAAAACGGGATTGTTATTGTATTGTTTAGTTACGTTAATTAAGATTAGGTTGATATATGCACACTTACCGTTGATATACGTTTATTTTATTTAAAGATTAACCGGAGAGATGTGGCTGAATAATCAAGCGCAATCTAAAACACGAACATGTGCTCGGTGATAGCTTCACAGGGTCTCCTTCGGAATCCCTAATGTCGTTTGTCCTAATGTATCGTTTGTCCTAACGATTTTTTTTAGAAACCGAGAATTATTCAGGATTTATTAAAAAATCATAATATAAATTAGATTAGGTTAGGTTTGTTTTATAACAACCCTAAGAAGTTTACAGATTAATAAAAAAATGCGTTAGGACAAGCGATACATTAGGACAAACGACGTTAGGGATTCCGGTATAGATCCAGGTTCACAATGTAAAACGTTGAAACGGTTTAGATACAATAAATTGTGTTCTTTAGTTATTCCCGTGGCATTGAAATTCGTGCGTAGAGCAGCCACACGGTAGTCTGTGCCAACAGGAGGGTTCGTCCGGCAGCGGCGCCGACGGCGGGGCGGGGCTGGGCGTGGCGGGCCCGTTACCTTCCGACTCGCCGAGACGTCACCGCTACGTGCCTGTGTGCTGTGTGCCCTGTACGGTGTACGCCACTCGACGAGTGACGTCATGCTCATTGTGTGCGAACCCTAGCTATATCTATCACTTATTCAAAACTAGTTTCACTAGCGTTTGGTAAACTAGGTACGTTTTCTCTGAAAACGTAAATTTTTACGATTCCTTAAATAGTCAGTTTTTTAGTTTACTTATCAATAATAATATTAAATATAAGGATTATATCGCGTATATTATCTCATATGAGTTCCCGAAGTTTCGGAAGCTTTCCATGGGTGACCATGGAAAGCTTCCGAAGGGTTGACTGAGAAAAGATATATTTTCCTCTGTCAAAGTTACAATTTGTTCAAACTATCCACTTTTAACAAACAAATTAAGGTGTATATTCATGTTAGATGGGCCTAATCTGTAAAGACAGTTACACATGTGACAGAAGGGCTTAATTATTTTATTTTAATAATTTACCAAGCGCACAAGCTTTCGAAACGTCGGAGCTCAAATGAGATAATATACGCGATAGATCCGTTAAATGGAACTATTTAAATGAGTAATAATCGCGGAAACAGAAGAAAATAATAATATTAACTCACAAAAATTTGCAGTTGTAGCAAAAAAAAACAGTTTACAAATGGAATATAGTCAAAAGCGAATAAAATGCGCTCCCTTGGTACCTATTAGACGTTCCTTACTTGTATACAGGGTGGGAACGAGTAACCCGATAGACTTTAACCATCGAGTTAAGTGCCTCATGGGTACAACGTTCACTTAAAAAAAAACTTTATTTTAAGTTTTGTTTTTTTTTTTTAAATGCATGAAATGAAACTTACGACTGAGAGATACGAGTACTATCCCACTCGAAAACCCTCAATAAAGAATAAAAATGTAATGGAATACCTACCCAACGTATTGTAAAACTTAATGCAAACTAGCCAAAAAGGATTTAGGTACTGCTTCTGTGTATATAGTATTAAATAAGTGGCTACATCACACTATTAAGGCGTGATAGTCATGAGATTTTGAGATTTATGAATTTATAAAAACAATTGATATTTCAAACATTACGCGTTTCCGTACTAGATGTTATACCACGTTATATGCTCCAATTAGGCTCTACATTCGATGGTTGAACTCTGGCGGGTTAATCGTTCACACCCTGTAAAATACACATTGTAATGTGTATCAGTTATTTTTGCTCTCAAGTTTTGTTGAAAAACTAAATATACTAATATACAGTTTGCCATCTATCTTTTATCATTACTTTTACAAATAATTAATTACCTTTAAATAAAGTCTAGCTTTTTATTAGTAAAATCGACCAGAAGTCTTGAGTTATGAAAATCACTGGTAAGCCATATTTTCCACGTGTGCCAGCGAGAGGAAATGATAGTAGGTTACACCAATCCAAATTTGTAATGGAGAAATTCAATGAGTAGGTATTAAACAGCTATGAGCTGTATAAGTACTAAGTGAAGATCTGCCAGTAGGCTCTTGTTTAAATAGCCTGAAAAACGGATAGTACCATGCCGTTTCGACATAACAACTTTATTGCACAAAACAAAAGCAAGTAGAAATAGCGGACTTAGAATGCCTAGTGGCATTCCCTACTAGTCAGCCATAGGGCCAACGAGAGACGCATGAAAACTATAAAACATTAATAAAAAATATCTACGTTGAACTGCATTTTTCTCATTGGGGCCCCGAACTAGATAAACTAAAATGTAAAACTTACTAACAATTCATGTAGGAAGTTAAAGTAAAAACTACATGTAACGTTATATATGTATTTTAAACGTAAGTAAATTTAAACTGAACAATTACCAACAACTAGAAAAGTGGACTCAATTAACTATCAAGCAATCATTTCATGGATCATAGAAAGATTTCGTAGTACCATTATATGAATGTTTTGAACCGGCTCTTGTTATGTCTCGAAAGCAACTGAGTTCGATCCCATAATGGACTCCAGCCTATCATGACATATTAAGCAATAAACAGTCCATAAACACGAGAGCGGCGCGGGCGGCGCGCGGGCGCACCGCGAGCGGGGAGCGCTAATTACAAACAATTAGGCGGCCTGTTGCCGCCCCCCGTCGCGGTTATCATCTATTTATTGCATATTGAAAAAAAAAACTGACCCTTTTGATAGTCCATTACGACTTTCGGGATGACTGACTTCATCTTCAATTTTACCCGTGAAAGGGATCGAAATCGACGATACAAAATAATTATTCCTGTGTTTAATACATTGGGCCAACAGCGTTTAATTAAATGCGATACTAGGCTTTAACGATTTCAGAGCAAAAAAATGTTTTTGTAACTCATTACTTTCACTCTTAAGCTTAAGTTTTATATTTGAAATGTATGTATGTATGATACCTATACGGACTCCTCCTGACAAATTCATTAACCTTCAGCCTATACGTCGTCATTAAAAAGAGGAGAAATGCAGGATTTTTTGAAATTTCATAGCAATTGGGCGTAAAGCTCGAAGCGAAGCGTTAGCGTATGTTTAGAGATACCGAATCTTAAAACACAAAACGTTTACCTCTATAACTAATTTGGTTTCTTATTTAATATTTTTCGTAAACGCTAATAAAGCGAGTATCCATTGGTCGTACCCACCACTCATTGGAAGATGTCTGAGCTGGGGGTAGAGCGAGGCAGCGTTCCGCCGGGGCCGTCATCGACATCGGCACGGCACAACAACTGTCAAATAACTCAAACGTTAATAGGAGCGGCCCGCTTGCATCAACTATTAAATACTATTCACGTTTTACGATAATGCCCGACAAACTCATAGTGACGTATAAATTTTGAGTTTTTTCTTATAAAAATAGCCGCAGGCGCCAGTTGTTTCTCAATAGAAATATTATTAATAATGCGTTGCTCGTTCTGTTTTTCGGCTTTAATTGCGTCCAGTCGGAGATCAGTTTCGATTTCGAACAAGCTCTTGAAAAGTAGTAAATTAGTTCGTTCGGCGGCGAGCCGCTTTTAATATTCATAGGGCCCGAGTACATTATAAACTACATAATTAAAAGTTGTGCCCATAACCGCGCGGCAGAGGTAGGTCGATCGACCGCAGCGCGAAGCTTCAGCAAACGTGAAACGTTTGTAATTGTACAACTATGTGATTATACACTACATAGTAGAATACTTTATAATAGAATATAAATATAGAAGTTTTGTCTACAATTTTCCTTTAGACAAGGTGTGGACAAATTACTTTAAGACTATTTTTAGGTATGTCTTTTTATTAACTGCGACTTAAATTCTATATTATATTCTAAATTAAGTTGTAAAGATGAAATGTCTGAACATTGAAGCAATAAAAAAAAATATAACGGACTATTTGGAGATCACTGAATTGAAAATGTATTTGTGGATGTTTTGTGTCGTTGTGGCTTCATCTCGCCAAATCAGCTAAACAGAATTCCAACTATTTTTGGTCCACGAGTGGCTGGGTATATCTATGGATATACCCAGCTATCTGGTTTAAGGATACTTTTTATCTGACCACTCTGTTGAAAAAAGAGGAGTAACGACTTTTTCTCCCCCGGGAACGATGTTGCGGGCCCCTTCTAGTATATATAATAGATAACAAATAGTTTGCATATTCGCTAACGTTGTTATACACCGTCAATTTTAATCACTAAGTCAAATTTGAGATGCTATAGATAATGATTGTAATTCAGAGATGAATGGGTCGGTTGGAGCTATTTGCAAGAATCGACATCGATGTGTGAAGCATTGGCACCGCTGGCAGAGCAAGCGCGGCGGGGCGTCCGCGCCGCTCGTGCCGCGCGCCAGCGCACCTGCCTGCCGACCATTCATACTGCCTTCCATTGTCTACAATAACACTCCAGCCAAACTTCTTTGCTTGACATTTATACCTTGTAATTAAACTTATGTCGGCCACAGGTATTAAAGTGACTTTAGAAATTATGCATAACTAAAAGGCGCCCGCAACTTCGTTCGTGGAGGAGAAAAAGTCATAACCCTTCGTTTTTTCTTCAGCGTAGTCGGATAAAAACTATTCCATAACCATCTGGAGATACCCAAATCCCCGTGTACCAAAAATAGTTGAAATCGGTTTAGCCGATTTAGCATGATGAAGCCACAACAACACATACAAACATACATAAAATCCAAAAAAAATATTTCTCGTTTTAGTGATCTCCTAATAGGCCATAACAATCTTTTTTTGAAAGTATCTGCAATGTACAGACATTTCATTTTTACAACTTTATAATAGTATAGATGAGTCAAACATAAAAAAATATTCATTAAAATGTTCCTGAATATTATGTGAAGTTCGAACAAGAGTTTATTTTTCATATTGCCTACTTACTGTAATGTTTGCTTATGAAATAACATGGGCTCGAAGAGAACACTCGTAAGGCAAGCGGTCTCTACCAAACGGACTGAAAGAAATTGACACAAGTGAATCCTGCGCAATGCAAACAAAGACGGTCTGTTCATACAAAAATTATCATTGTCCTAATTTAAATCGTACAAGTTGCTGGATACGGTTGTTAATTGATTGACGAATGCTGGCAAATAAGACATTTATGTATCACTTTGCGCTAGGCTTAATATTAAGACGTCAGACAGCGGTTCAGTATAGAAAACTGGAGTTTGCGTTTCACACGAGCTGTCCACTGTACGGCGACGTGACGCCAACCTACATTCTAAACGTTTGCATTCTTTGTACAGTCAGCGTCAAATACTCTGTAGCATTCAAAGCGCCAAATATATCGTCACACAACTTTTCGGCACTTTGGACGCTACAGACTATTTGACGCTGACTGAACCTATGTTATAGTCAAATTAATTTTCACCTCAGCAGCTCAAACATGCGGGTTTTGCTGTGTGCAAAATTCAATTTTGTTGCGAGCGCGAGGCAAAGTAACTTTTTAATTTAGAATGGCGCACGTTGTCATTTTTCAGTGCTCGGTCTAGTACAGAGTACTTTTTAACCAGGTTCAAAAAAAGGAGGGGGTTCTCAATTCGGTTGTATGTTTTTTTTATATTTGTTACCTCAGAACTCCGTCATTTACACATCGATTCGGAATTTTTTTTTTCTGTTCATGAGTAGGTATATCCGAATTGGTCCCATAAAATTTTGGTGAAGATCTGATGCCGCGCTCAATGAGGAATCGAAGGAATTCCTCGAATATTATGAGCACATCTATGGCAATTGCGGTATTTATTACAGTAGTATGTTCATTTGAAAATCAACATTTGGTGAAGAGAAACCCATGATGAAGACACAAGCCATCAGTTACCACTGAGTGCTCTACCAGTGTTATTTAAGTCGCGGATCGCTAGTCAATGTGGAAAATTATTTTTTCGGTTAAGAGTAGGAATCTCCAAGTTTGTCCCATAAAATTTTGGTGAAGATCTGATGATGATATCGATGACGAATCGGAGGAATTACTCAAATGTTATGGGCACATGTATGGCGATTTCTGTGTTTATTAGAGTAGAACAAGTATTTACACTCGAAAATCATCACTTGGTGAAGAGAAACTGATGATGAAGACACAAGCCACCAGTCACTAATCGCAATATAATAATTCTTTATCATATTTTGCTTAGAGGCAGAGTTGGTTTAGAATGTTAAGATCAGGGTTGCAAAGTGGAGCTGATAGTGAAGGACCAGAGAACTCTTCAACGGTTAACGGCCCTGATTCTGAAATAGCAACGTTCAGCTAAAGGTCGTGAGCAATTGACATTAGAATGCATTATGGCTGTAAGTGACGTATAAAAGTCGTAGAAGTCATAAAAGTTAAGACTGTTAGTCGTATTCTTTTTTAACCAGCAAGCTACGGACTTAACCATTTTGACCTAGCCAATTCTTTTAATTTAGATTTTTATTTACAATAGTCTTATTTACAATTTGTCTTATTTATTTATAATAGTCTCAATCGTTGCATTTCACTCAACGCTTTTTCGTCGTGTGGTTTTTTCAGTAACTTGTTTGGTTCTAAGTCCCAAAGAGTTTATACCCTCCAATGTCTTTACACGACTTAGCGCAACATAGACTTGGCCTTTTGCAAAATGTTTCTTTCTAAGTCAATCACGACTTTGTTAAGGGTGGTGCCCTGGAGTTTATGCACCGTTACCGCCGAACTAAGGATCAGCGGAAGTATCCTCCTTTCAACATCCCCATAGCCTTTAGTTGCCTGATATTCTTGCAATCAGCATTAGGGGACTCTGCTTCATCCCGAGCAACAGTTTTTAAATGGTTCAGTGAATTTTAAAGGAGGTACCTACAATGAATATAAATTAACCAACTTTTACATTTCTTACTTACAAAGACTCGAGATGCGTGCAAAGGGCCTCCTCAATCTTCCCATTCTCGGCTCTAAAAAATACTTTATATCACTAAAATCCATCACTAAAATAAACTAAAAAGCCAAAAATAATCTTTTATATACGGTACGGATCACACTTGAATCACCTTTTGAAGTCGGTGCCAAACCTGAAGTAAAGTTACAACATTAATACGAATTACTATAACTATATTTGTGAGGGAGTTTAGTAAAACGTCCCACTTTGTCGATTCTAGTTTCGGAGTTAGGGGCAGTTTAGTGAAATGTGGCAAAACCTACTGAAAATCGACTTACAATGAAAACTGATAGAACATACTGTAATAAACCTATGATTTTGATTTCGACCCATAAATGACCATTTTAAGCACCTTTTTAAGGCCTCAAAGTTTAGTGCCCAGCGTCCCACTTTGTCGAATACCGAAAAAAATCGTCGATATCATATTTGTGCCTGTTATAGGGAAACATTTCTACTTTGTCGATATGGAGTAATGGGTAGTTTGTAATATAACAAAGCATAAGATATCTTTCGGTGAAAAAATTATGTCTCTAAGTGCTATAGTTTTTTTTTTTAAATTTTGGTTTAACTTGCAAAGGTGAAAAACCGACAATTGAGAAAACGTTGGTTAAAGTTTGGGACCGCAAAAACACACTTTTACTTTGAAGTTATGGAGTGGTTAATATCAAATGAATTGGCATACTTTAAGGACTTCAAATTAGTCAAAATCATGTATGTAACCTTAGTAGTTTGAATGTTACGGAGGCTTGAACATAAAAACAGAACGAAAATATGTCAATCCTGAATATGAGTTTATTTTCTATATTTATAACACGACCCGCAGATTCATCATTAAAGTTGTATTTATAAATGTATTCTCATGCTAAAAAAGACTGAAATAGTTCTATGGATCCCTTTAGTTAGTTATTATGTCAAAAAGTTAATAAAAAATGAATTGAAAAGTACAGCATAAAAAAATACGAATAAAAAATAGAAGATTATTTGACAAGGGGCTAAAATAAGCCATTATGACACAAAGTTACAAATATGTGTGTCATATAATGGTTTTTAGCCACGTGTTAAACACTCTGCTTTTCACTTCGACTGCGAGAAAATAAAATAGACTTAACATTAAAATTTTATATGTCATGAAAAACTAAAAGTACAGTTTGAGCAATTCTATCAGAAAGTTTGGCCAATCTGATCAGGTTGGTTTGTTTGTTTTTAATTATTTGTAAGGAGCATGTAGCTGACCGCAAGTTTTTTTTTCTGAGTGTCATTGAAATTTGTATGGGATTATATGGCTTTCTTTTAAACCCTAGGGGCTAAAAGTACTATTTTAGTCTCGCCTCGCGAAGCTAATATGACTTACTTTTTGAGCAGGAGAAAAGAAAAATACGAAATATGAATAGTAGGGTTGGGTAACCATCGATAATGGACTTTTTTATCGATGATTCCGCTAAATAAAAAACAGTATGGTTAAAAAAAATATGATGAACCGATAGCTATAAAATAACATTTATATAAATAATAACTCGAAAAACATGACACCTATGTTTTAAAAGCTGATTTTATACTTGTAGTAATTTTTTAGCGTATGTCCATACGAACGAACCAAACCGTCAAACTGGGATACTAAACTTGAGTCGGAAATAAATTCCGTTCAAATTCCGTAAAAAAAGATCAAACAAACGACATTAGTATCAATGACTATTAGAATAACAATAACAAACCTTTATCTCATAAAATATAAATGGGATAAATATACCAAACACTTATTTTTCACTGAACAAGCACTAAAGTTTAGTAAATCGACAAAGTGGGACGCTACCTATAGAAAATCTCAAAAATCAGAATAACTTTATAATGCATAAAAAAGTACTTAGAATTTGATATTAATACTTTTAATTCTTGATAAGGGTGTTTTTTAAGTACGTTATATATTGTATGTTATATTTGTATGTCATATATTAAAATACACTTGTCATTTGTATTTCTTTATGCTGTACTTTTCAATTCAGTTTTTCTTAACTTTTTGAAATAATAACAAACTAAAAGGATCCATATAATTATTTCTGTCTTTTTAGCATGAGAATACATTTATAAATTCAACTTTAATGATAAATCTGCGTGTCATGTAATAAATATAGAAAACAAACCCATATTCATGATTGACATATTTTCGTTCTCTTTTTATGTTCAAGCCTCCGTAACATACAAACTGCTAAGGTTACATACATGATTTTGACTAATTTGAAGTCATTAAAGTATGCCAATTCATTTGATACCAACCACTCTATAACTTAGTACGTACAAGTGTGTTTTTTGCCGTCCCAAACTTTAACAAAAGTTTTCTCAATTGTCGCTTTTTCACTTTTGCAAATTTGAGGAATTTAAAAAAAATAACTATAGCACCTAGAGACATATATCTTTCACCAAAAGATAGCGTATGATCTGTAGTATTAGGAACTACTCATAACTCCATATCGACAACGTGGGACCTTTTCCTAAAAACTGTCACATATATAGGTAGGTAATAACTAAAGGCTCGCCGTCGCGGTTCTTGCGTGCCATCTGTGTTAATAGTAATTAATGAATGGTTTGGCACCGACTTCAAAAGGTGATTCAAATGTGATCCGTACCGTACATGAAAGATTATTTTTGGCTTTTTAGCTATTTTATTTTATTTATTTTTTATTCATCATGGGTGCAGTTTCTAATCGCACAATCTTAAAAAATGTGAATCAAACTCTTGTTATTTACACAACACATAATGATTTTGACTAATTTACTTACGTATGTTTAGTACTGTATGCTTAGTGTTTGGGCATTTTCATGTAAATATGTATCTTTAACTAGAGGTTAGTTGTTGTCACGAAACTGACGATAGATGTCAAATAAGTATATAGATAAATAATAAATAGAGAAACGTAAAACTTACAAGCTACGCGCCATTGAAACATAGTTTTAAGTTAAATAAAATGCCCATATGTTCCTTTTAAAAGTAGAGGGAATCAAATTGTTAATATTAATTTCATCTGGTTCACTATAAATATTGTTTTGTATGACGTGTGATAATAAACACACAGAATGGCTGAAAGTACAAGTACCTACAATTGTGAATAATATGTTCTCACTGCTGAGGTGAAAAGTTGTATGTGTCACACATGACCAAAGTTATTTGCGTCTCGTACCGTTTGAATCATAAAAGAATCCTTCGCTTGCTTGGGATTCATCAATCGGCACTCGCAGCAAAAAACAACTTTGCTCTCTTGTTACACAACAAAAAACTATTGTTTCTTACATTTCATTTGTACTAAGAATTATATGCACAAGTTTTAAAGAAGCCTTCTTAAATAATGACTACCTATGTACCTACCTACACAAGATGTAAGCGAGCATGCACGTACGCGACCTACCTAATACTCATTTATTTTTATTTTTATAGTATTTCAGAAAGAAGAAGATTTTTTATATACATTTTAGTGTAGTGTGTTAAGTAGAGCCTGCTAAATACAGATATCCAAGGTTCCGAACATCGTTGTCATAGGAGTATAGATCTTACAAGTGCATGCTCATAATACACACACATACGTTTAAGGCATTCAAAGCGACAAATTGATAAATTACAACCTGCAGGACATCTATAATCCTAACGAAATGAACACTTATACGGATTACAACGCGGAGCACCCAGCCCCATAACATTAACTTCTTTACGCGGTCCAAAGAGGCTCCAACGCGTTTAATACGTTGCGCGGCCGCGTGATGTATTGCCGCCCTATTGTGCTCGATAGCCGAAGGCATTTGTAAGCAAGCGCTTAATATAGAATGTACACAACGTACCTTTTTCATTTATAATGAAAAATGTAATATATGTATAGGCACGTTAATAAGGAATTTATACACATCTGGTCCAGTTATTTTTTGACTAAAATTCAGCTGTTAATGTATCTTTGTCACAAATAAATTCATTATGTTAATACCAGATAAAGCCGATATACTCAGGTAAACTTATTGCATATATCCAGTTAATTTGTAGAGCTCATAGAAAGGTTTCATAAACATCTATGTATGGCGTTGAATCATAAAGTTACTTAAAGATCATGTATCTTCCTCCATACTACAAAAATAATCACTCAAAATGATTTTAAAGAAAAAAGATGGTATATGTTTTTAAAACTTCACTAGTTCTATATGGTTCAAATGATGTAGAATACCGATAAAAAAAAAGGAATTTCGCTTAAACTGAACGATTAACGGTTACAACGAAAAAGCTAAATACTGGTACTAAAACGGGGGGTAAAAGTAGCTGCTCTATCAGCCCTCTTAATGTTACTGTCGATTTATGGGACACCTGTATATTACAAGCAACAAGAATGTATAGCATAGGACACAACAAACAACGATTTAATATGTGGGAATTAGGTTTTCTCCAACCTGAAACGTAACAAAATTTATATGCCTATTCGGAAGAAAATTGTACATTAATTAATATCAGCTCAAGAAAAGCTTAATGTTGTTATAAAAAAAGCTGTAAATAAAATAGCGCACATGGTGTACCTACAGCAATTAGAAGTAAGATCGAGATATTTTGAAAGCCAATAGCACAAACATCTTTTGGACCTGCTCATTACATCGTAGGTTTTATCAATACTCACAATGAGATAGCTAAAGCAATTGCACAAAAATAAAGTTTCAGCAAAATGGAAGCATTGAGTTGTGAGTAGGAACCGCGGACGCAAGCCGCTCGCGCCGAAGCGTCGGGCGACACCACGAGGACGCTCGGCTCCTAAATCATCAGCACAAAGCGTCTTCGCATTATTGTTGCTTAAATACTCGGAACCGCTCCACCACACCTTATTTATCATAGCCCCAATCTGTTCATAATTCACCTGACCGCTGTAAATCCGGGTAATCCTGTGCTGTGCCGGGCTCATGCGCATTTTCTTTCTGAAGTAAATCTCGTAATAAACATGAATTATGTATGTCATTATTTGAACCGTATACGCAGATTAAAGTAGGTATCACAAAAATGCCTTAGTATACTTACTATGACATACATGTATAAATTAATAAATACGTATTTAAGTAATCAAATTTTACGGAGTGGACCTGTCAATGATTTTATTAAATAGTTTATTTTTGATCCGACAAGCAGATGGTCTTACGATCACCAATGAAAACAAAACGTTTTTTAGAAACGAGATCTGAGATCATAAGCTCCGAATAAAGGATTGATCTCCACAAATCGAGGGCTCGATTAATATTACGCGGTTCGAGACTGCCGTCAGACCGCATCTGTTTGATGAAATATTAATAGGGTTGGATTCCTGGAGTCCATACGCAAGCCATAGAGCACATAGTGACCGCGGCTATATTAATCATTGCAGCCATATTGTTGCATTGTATACTGATCGATCAGGATTCGCTCCTTTTAGGACCGCTTAATGTTTCCTGCAGTAAACTTGGAGCTGTCATTGGGTTGTAGTTGTACTTATCACTCGTGCGACACTCGTACATATTGAGATGCAGGTATCTATTACATATCGTCATATTATATGCTTCAGATGCATTATTTATCATTCCATCTTGTCATTCAATTCATTCGCATTCACGATTTATGATTAAGAAACCATCAATCGTTTTTAAAGTGAGGTTCCCAGTGACCTAAGTACCTACTAGCCAACCCGAAATAGTTTTTTGTACCGATAATTTTATTTATGATATTTGCAGTACTCTTATTTTATCTGGATTGTAACTATTGTTACCTTAGTTTATTACAAAAACATTCAAGAGTTCTTTAGGTCATTGTTTTACTTCCGGCATATATACACGAATATACTAAAAAAATGTCTTCAGCTGTTCTTTTATAATCGATGTTGCAAATTGCAATATTCTTTGTCCTGGACTAGAAACAGATCAGCTATTTTATACATACTTTCTTTAAAATGTTGATAAAAATATGTACTTGAATTTGATGTAGCAGAGCTTGAGTCGCAAGTGGAAAAGCCTCGGACGAACACACGTATGCGCGCGCAGTGACTAATGCGTCGGCGCAACTCTGTTCTCAGGTACGATTATAAACAGAGGTGTAAAATGTTTACCAGGCTAGAGGTGCCGGCCATCTGTCACTGTCCAAACATCGCTCTCAGCGAGAACAACAGAAACGCAACGTTGTTATGTTCTGCCGTGCATTCATCACACAGCCGCTACTTCGCGCTCGTAACGGGTTAATCTTTCCTTTGCTGGTTATTAGTAAAACGATTAAGCTTTCAAAAGATTATTAACTTAGCCGTATTAACATATCACGCCGACAATATTTTAGGCAGTGTTGATATATTGTAGGGGGCTATAGCGTAAAACCTAATTAAATTTTCCTTAAACATTATCGTAAAATAACTAAAATAAATTTCAGATTGTACGGCATAATAAAACTCCCAATAGGCGTTATCTTCTACGAGTATACGTACAAAGCCACACAAAATTTCAAACTCATAAAAACTGCAACTCATGTTAAAGTGTAGGTAGTATAAAATACTTCGTATCAAAGTCCGGGTGATTTTTTATTTCTTATTCTGGCCGTTTAACAATGACCTTTAAGAGGACAATTGATTAGTGAGATGCTCGTCCCCGTATCAACACCTTGTCCAGGGAAAAGGCGGGCTTATTAAAAAACGAACCTACATGGAATATACAAGTCGAGTTCCGTATATTTGTAGTATTATTTGCAAAAAAGCAGATGGTTTTAAGCACGACGCGTTTGAATACAAGTCGTATTTATTAGTTAAAACATTTTTTTCATATTATATAGTTCTTACTCTCAGTGTTTTATAAGAGAAGATTCGAGAAAGTAGTAAATGCCCTAGTACTGAATAATTCATAGTATTCGAGATAAATACTAGTTTACCATATTCAGATTGGCAAAGAGATGTTAAGTGTAAAACGGAGTTTTATAATACTTTCGTTTCATTCGAATATTACCCATGAATCGGTTGTATTATTTTATGAATTTGTATATATTTTTTGACAGGCTTAGCATCTTTTCCTTATACTTTTTTCCTATAGAAACACGATCTTTTACTGTGTTTAGTACCATTTTTAGGGTTCCGTACCTAAAATGGTAAAAAACGAATCCTTATGATGCGACTCTGTCTGTCTGTCTGTCCGACTATTAAAGCGCCATATCTCTTAAACTACTTATGATATCTACTTGAAATTTGTAATATTTATAATCATGGTCAGCCCACATGTATTGCAAACAAAATACTTAAAAATATATTTTTAAGTCGTAAAAAAACGACGAATACGAGGGGGGGCAATAATTAAAAGTCTAGCTACTGGGTTTAAATCTCTCAAATGGGACTTGAGTCACACTTTTTTTGAACATTTTTTTTATTGAGATTAGATTTTGTTTTATTAAGGAAAATGTGAAGACGAACACCATCCCCCCTTTATCTCCGAAGTTTACCGAGCTAAAATTATGAAATTTTCTTAATTTGTTTAATTAAATATAAATATTACATGATAATTATAATCACATCTCTAACTAGCTATTTTTTTTTCAATAAATATTTTTTTTGAACAATCCGGTTGCGTAAAAAGGCCGATGCATATGATAATATTCAATTTCGTATATATATATAATAGACCAGACTCTACAAGCATTCACACCAGAACCACAATTTTTGAAAATAACATCAATTTTGTATCAAAACATTTCTAAGCTTCTATTAAGTTTCTTGTTTTGCGAAATATAAATCCTGGGATTTACGAGTACTAATAGAACGATACAATACAATAAAATAAATGAATTCTGTTATCAGGGTACATGTACGTATTAGGAAATGGATGTGAAGTAGAGCAGCTCGGTGTGTGGATGTTGTGGTGAGCGGAACCCAGCACGCAAACGCGCGCGTCATCGTGCACAAAGCCTCCCGGCCGCCGGTGCGCCCTGACGTGCGCTCAATGCCGCCATCTCGTCCTTGTTTATTCTATAAACAGCCCAATCCTCCTCTACTACTCTCCACACTCCCCTGTCATTTTTAAGCCTTTTAACATTCTTTATCTTTTAAAATCTTTACATTGACGCCTTTCGGTAGCGAGCCTTTAACGTCGCTGACAATTTTATGCGTACAGGCGCATATTTACGGAAACATTTTATGAATGTTGCAAGGATGACTAAAAATATAGAAGATCTTGACTACATGAATATGTTGGTGTGAAGGCTGCACTGCAGGCTGTCGCCTCGGCTGTTAACCCGTCAAGTGATCGATTCAGCGGGGAAGAAGACATTCGCCAGTCGGGTCTTGACGACCGGCGATACATTCCGATCATTAATATTGGTATTGAGCTGGTGGCAGCGCCGCGGGGCTCCGTGCCTCGCTTTAAATAACATATTAGTCTCCAAAGCGACCGCCGCCATATTTCTCGTATATCGAATAAGTTTTTCGGTAAATCGGAACGTAACGAATCGCCGCCGACGACAGCCGACGGCGGCGACGATTTATCGCTTGCACCCGATTCTACAGTAATCGGATTTGATGTAACGCGACCGCGACCGGCCAGCCCTATCCCGATTACCTAGATAGTTACCTATGCCTACCATACGCACGTTTCATCATGTTACATTTTCATTATTTTTAATAATTACATAGGTGATATTGCCTGCTATGAGGGATTTACTGATGTTTAAAATACGGACTACAAAGATAATGTAATGAATTAACTTTTGATACTCGTCATAAAACATTTTGCAGGAAATAAGCAATTTTACACTTAATTATTCGGCTCTGTCTTTAATTGAAAGTTTCTTGTTTAAACTCGTTTATTATCACAGAAAATGTATGATGACCCATTGGAAAAATAAGGGTGGGTTTAATTGTTATTAAATGGAATAATCAATTAAAATAATATTTCTCTCAGGTCAGAATGCTGAAACAACACCAGGCTGTATCATTAATTAGTAGGTACTATCTTAATTTTTACGAATAAGGTGCCAATGCAATACCCCAATGGGTAATGTGGAATGATTCTCTATGCCGGGTAATTTCGAAAATCATCTCTTTTTTAACTGATTTCCAAAAAAAGGAGGAGATTCTATGTTCGACTATTTATATATTTTTTTATGTATGTTCACCAATTACTTCGCCAATAGTGGACAGATTTTATGAAATCTATTATTATATGAAAGAATATACTTCTAAGGTGGTCCCATTGCCACGAAGTTGGGATCTGGTGATGGGATCCCGGGGAAATCGAAGGCAACCCTCAAATTGTATAGGCACTTATAATGTTTTTCATATATTTTCTTAAGCTATTTAAGTATTTGCATATGGTAGTCATCATCTCATAATGCTGAGCTGATGACGGAAGCTACAACTCCTTAATGGTTAAGAGTTAAAGGATAATTCTTAAAAAATACATGTATTATAGGTAGGTACGTTAAGACTGTTAGTCATATTCTTTATAGTGTCCCTGAGGTAGACTCCTTATCACCAAGTCAGGATCTGATGATGGAATACCAGGGAAATCGAAAGAAACCCTCAAATAATAATAACAATGTTTTGTATATATTTCTCTAAAGTCTCGTTATCATCTTTATCCATCCCTAAAAACAAAAAATATATTTTTTAAATAAAGAAAGAACCGACTTCAAACTAAACTAAAAAGCCAAAAATAGTATTTTATGTACGGTACGTATCACATTTGAATCACCTTTTGAAGTCGGTGCCAAACCTGGAGTAAAGTTCTTTATCAGAGTGAACTGGAGTAAAATACGAATTCCTAAAACAAAATATATAGGTAGGTAAATAACTAAAGACCCGCCGCCGCGGTTCTTGCGTGCCATTTGTGTTAAATAGTAATAAATTAATGGTTTGGTACCGTACATAAAACATTATTTTTGGCTGTTTAGCTTATGTTGAAGTCGGTTCCTTTTTTATTTAAAAGAATTTATTACCAGAAATAAAGAACTTAGGCTCTTCATAGCGTCTAAGTGTCTAATATCCGAGCATTGGATGTCTCTAAGATGGCGAACATTGTTACGGCTTCTTGTTTTATGGAATGATGAGTAGTTTTTCGGAATAGTCCCATATTCGAAATTGTCCCAATTCACCTTAGTATAATGTCTGTACATCTAAACCTATTATTCTGAAGTTGTAAAATTGAAATGTCTGTACATCGAATATATTTAAAAAAATGAATAGTGTAAAAAACACTAGAAAAACACACTTTACAACACTTTTCTAACACATCCAAACACAGCTATGATACTATGTTCCATCATGAAGTTCCAGTTCATATGTTTCGGCTCCATCATCAGATCAGTTCGACAGTACCATATTATTGTATTGTCATCAGAACTACATACAGCTGCCAATTTCCATGACGCTACGATCCTTGGAAGATGCTAAATTAGTTACCTTAGATTCCATACTTAGTTACATACAGGTCGACCTAATAAAAGCGTGTTAACAACTGTAACGGACTATTTGGAGGTCGCTGACACAAAACAAAATATATATTTTTTTAATGTTTGTGTGTTTGTATTTGTCGTTGTGGTTTCATCACGTCAAAACAGATCAACGGATTTCAACTAATTTTTTGGTACACAGGCAGCGTGGCATCCACAGATAATTATAGGATACTTTTAACGACTTTTGACTACGCTGAAGAAGAAAAGAGGGTTATGATTGTTTTCTCCTTTGATAGCGAAGTTGTGGGAGTGATATAAATTACTTGGAGGTCACTGAATCGAAATAGTAGATTGTTAACCAAGAGTTGAAAGTGACCCATTTCTCCTGAGATATTTCTCAATAGTTCGAGAGTGAAATGGGTAATTTCACTCGAGTTAACACGTTCACTACGGCAAAGAATTTTTGTGTCTTTACCTGGGTACGACATGGGGTCTTTTAGACACGACGTATATGTAATCTGGTGCGTTAAAGGGTCTAAAAGATTCGTTGGGCATACTCTTGTTTAATTGTGATTATCTACGTAGTTATAGCCATTCATGCAAATATATTTATATCAACATTATTCTTACATAGACAATCTAACCAATCTTCAAAACGCAGGCAGATTCACTTAATGGTTTGATTGCAAAACAAAGAACAATGTGTCGGATCTTTTAGACCCGATATCCGCACTGACTGTAAACATTGTCGATATTTTTTTAGTGTTGCGGTAGAAATAAAATATCGATATCGATATTCATTCATTTTAATAGACTAAGACTAACCAGATAAGGACGTGGGAATACATGCTGCCTAACATCTTAAATGATTTACCCGAAAACATACACGCAACCATACTTAATGGTAAAAAATCGTGTAAGAACACTCTAAAAAAATATTATTTAGGTGCGGAGGACGATGTGTGACTGCTGGTGTTGATCTTTTTTCATAATGGGGTACATGCATAAAAGAAATATATATACATAATCGCTTTTCTTAACTGAATATCGAAAATATCGTAAAATCTATTTCAAAATATGAAATTAAAATTAAAATCGGCCAAGAAATACGCGTAATATAGGCATTTTAAACTAGTAATTCGACAAAAAGGTCCTATGTACACTGTTACGTCACAGTGCACTCCGGCCATATAAACTCCATATTAAAGTCTGCTTTGCTAGATAGAGATAGAATGAAATGTTTGATGGCTTATATCTTGGTTATTTTTATAGTTATTCAGAAAATATTGTTGTCTACTGTTTGTTATATGAACGAGCTTTTAATAAAGCAAAAAATAAAGTTCATGCATTTTCCATATTATTATAATACTTGTAGTTATCGAACCGTGTATGTATTATATAATGTTGTGAGCGGTGCGAAACATTCGCGTCACGTATAAACCTCTAACAGGTTTAATATTTTTGTGTGTTTACGTAATTTAAATAAAAAAAAAAAATAGATACATAACATTTTGAATTACTTTTAATATTATTTATGACAACTTATTGAATTTATGTGATACATTAATAACATTCACGACAAAGTGTTTTATTACACGATTCGCACATTATTTTAACTTTCTTGACTTTGTTCTCGGCTTCTTTGCTATTCCATGTTGGGCGAAGTTTATCGTAGCATCCCGAACAATTTCGTTTTTAACTGACTTCAAAAAAAGGAGGGGGTTCTCAATTCGGTTGTATTTTATTTTTTATTTAATTTTTTATGTTTGTTACCTCAGAACTCCGTCATTTACACGACGGTTTGGAAAATTATTTTTTTGTTCTTGAGTAGGTATATCCAAATTGGTCCCATAAAATGTTGGTGAAGATCTGATGCCGGGATCCATGAGGAATAGAAGGAATTCCTCGAATATTATGAGCAAATCTATGGCAATTTCGGTATTTATTACTGTAGTTTAAGCATTTACATTTAAAAATTACCATTTGGTGAAGAGAAACCTATAACGAAGACACAAGCCATCAGTTACCACTGACCTGACTGACCAGTGTTATTTAATACGCGGATCGCAAGTCGATTTAGAAAATTATTTTTTCGGTTAAGAGTAGGAATCTCCAAGTTGGTCCCATAAAATTTTGGTGAAGATCTGATCATGAGATCGATGAGGAATCGAAGGAATTCCTCAAATGTTATGGGCACATCTATGGCGATTTTGGTATTTATTCAGGTAGAACAAGCATTTACACTCGAAAATCATCATTTGGTGAAGAAAAACTGATGATGCAGACACAAGCCACCAGTCACTAAAAAGGGCTCAACAAGTGTTATTTAATTCACTAATCGCAATATAATTCTTTATCGTATTTTGCTTAGAGGCAGAAGTTGGTTAAGATCAGGGTAGCAAAGTGGAGCTGATAGTGGAGAACCAGAGAACTCCTCAACGGTTAACGGCCCCGATTCTGAAATAGCAACGTTCAGCTAAAGGTCGTGAGCAATTGACATTAGAATGCAATATGGCTGTAAGTGCCGTATAAAAGTCGTAGAAGTCATAAAAGTCGTGTATTATGTGTGGCTTCGATCGTCAGAAGGCACATTTCGTAGTCTTGTTATTTCCGTTAACGATCCCTCATCATGTGGTCGATTTAATAATTTGTTGGCGTCCAAATCTAACAACGCTATGCCTTCCAAAGTTTTGACACGGCTTAGTGCAACATATATTTGCCCTTTAGCGAAATTCTTTTTATCAGGGTCTATCACAGCTTTCTCGAGGGTGGTACCTTGTAACTTATGAACAGTAACAGCCCAACTTAATATTAAAGGTAACATACGAGGCTCCACATCTCCGTATCCCCTTGTCACTTGAAACGTAGCACATGATGGAGGTATGGGTATGCAACCGTCACTATCTTTTAACCTAAGACCAACAGTTTCATCGTGAAATTTTTACGTACGTGTTTTTACGTACACAGCTTCCGGGAGCTCCCCGCCCTCCAGCTGATCTCGTCTTAGGGCAGGCCATTTTTTTTTATATGCCCATACCTCCATTCACTAGTCCATCAAAGACGGAAATATTCCGTCTCAAGATCACTCGATATTCTACGCCAATTTGAGTTGCGAGATAGTTCTTTAAATATTATGGGTCAGTTGAGACTGTTAGTCGTATTTTTTTTAACCAGCAAGGTACTGGACTTAACCATTTTGAACTAGCCAATTCTTATAATTTAGATTTTATTTACAATAGTCTTATCTACAATTGGTCTTATTTATTTACAATAGGGCCTCCTCAATCTTCCCATTTTGACCTCTAAAAATACTTTACATCACTAAAATCCATCACTAAAACGCAAAAAAAAAAAAAGAAAAAAGAACTGACTTCAAAATATGTGATCCGTACTGTACATAACAGATTATTTTTGGCTTTTTAGTTTATATTGAAATCGGTTCTTTTTTGATGCCCATTTTCAAACTATACTTACCAATGGTACCTACACATAATGTACTAAAATACTTAAAATTGCATATTACCTTAAAAATACATACATGTATAATTAAAATAAATTCTTATATTGTTTCTAATAAAACAGTATTTATTGACTTGGCGGAATGGCCAGGCCACGGCCGTTTTTTCGTAAACAAGAGCTAATTTAAGCTATTAGTAACGCCTTTGTGCACTTACACTATAGGGTGTTGGTTTTTTTTTAGATTTAAGCTCTAACGTACCACCAATATAGACTAGCATTGTAAAACGGTGATCAATTGTGTACAAACATAAATTTAGTTTAAAGTACATCGCTATGCGAAGTTATTATTATCGGATTTAACGATTTTTATGTTACTCATGTCCACGAAATTTTAACAAAATCTTACTTTACGTACTATAATTTTGACTAAGTATTCGTTTTCCTATAAGATTGTCCTGGACTTCCTAGACCTATCTCAGGCTAAGTCCTCGAAGTTCAAAGAATGGTCATGCTTTTTCAAGAAGATAAATGGGTACTTACTACACTCGTAAGAAGAAAAAACCAAAATGCGTGTTGACGTCCAGCATAAACAGTTGTACTTTTTGCGTCTAAGTAAAGACCCGATAAGGCGGGGTTTCCAAAATTCAAGCTATGCTGCAGGTGGTAAATATCAGTCTAATGTAAGTACCTACCTGAAGGTTAATCCTTGACAGTTTAATTCCAGTTACTGACACCCGGTTTGTCACGTCCTAAGGTTGAAGGTGCCAATTAATGGGACAGTTTTGGGCACCAGAACATGAGAGCTAAGTATGTATATCTGAATGTTTAGGTAATTTACAAAAAAAACAAACATTACTAAGGTACCTTATTAGGTATATAATGTTCCGTAAATAAAAACAAACATAGTATATTCTTACATCCTCTACATTAGACCGATTTACATAACTATTGTACTGTATAAGCACCTAATAAGTACTCAGCCATACCTGCGTCTCATGCGGGTCAGGAGTCGTCATTATCATTATAAAGCATCTAACTTGCACGAGATGCGATTAATTATTTGCTAGCATCTGAGAAATAGATCAAACCAACATAAAACTGATTTATAAATATCAATCAAACGAAGTAGCATTAAAACAAGAGCACTGTCAATTTCCGTACAAAAAGCTGTTCCTCGATATGTACAACGCCATCTACGTATCAGAATTATTATTTATAATTATTCAACTTTGCAGGGGAGTCACAGTATTTGATGTTTCAATTTATTTATATTAGCTGTTTACGAGCTAATTGTTACTGTGCTATGTTCTTTGTCCAATTATAAACATTGTTTAAGTGTTTAGTTTTAACGCGCCAGTTTTTGCCTGAATATCTCCTTGAGATCGGGGCAAGCTCCAAAGTATGGCAATTGAAAACTTATAATACACTAGAGGGTGCAACATATATCACCCTCTTTTTTACTTTAACTTAGTCATGTAAAAAGTATCTTACAACGATGCTCGGCTGAGAATTAGAAATCCGTTCAGACGTTTTGACGTGATGACACTGCAAGATAAGACACATACAACACACAGATAATCTGAAATATTTATTTCGATTCAGTGACTTTGAAACAGTAGCTAATACTTTTTCGAGAATATCTACAATTAATTTACAGACATTAAAATTTTACAACGGAACATCGTTCGCGCAGGAGGTTAAAGTCATAGCCTTTTTCTGCTCCACGCGTACCTGCGTGCGGACGTAGTACTTCGCGTAGACGTAGTCGGATAAAAAGTCGATCTAAATACCGCTTGTGGATGCCCTGTTACCCACGAACTAAAAATAGTCCATCCAGCTGTTTATGCGCGATGAAGCCGCAAAGGCATAAATAGATACGAACACACAAAAAAAATGAATAGAAATACTTTTTATTCAATGCACTTAAAATAGTCCGTGTCCATTTTTTTATATCTTAAATATAGAGACCATTAAGCTCATCCACACATTTATACTACATAAATCTTTGATCGAGCTTAACTACAAAACATTTGGTGTAGGCCTATTACAGAGCCGTGGCAGCGCGCGCCGCGCTTGCGATGCCTTCACAGTCTTCACACAAATTGCCCGTAGCAGTAGCGGTGTAAAAATAAAAATAAAAACCGTCAAGTGCGAGTCTGACTCGCGCACCGAGGGTTCCGTACAGACTTTCACATATTCCGACTTAACTTGCCGCTTAAGATAAGTTTACCTCTGGTGTCTATGGCGTCACATATAAATGAGGGACAAACTTAACCGGGTTATTCAATAACAAAAAATAAAACCGACTCCAATAACAAAACTAATAAAAAGTAAAAAAATAACTGAATCATTCAGTTTCTTGCTGCTTATATACTGTATAGATTGCGTACACAAACGGTTACTTGGAAGTAAATTGAAGAAACTGAATGATTCAGTTATTTTTTTACTTTTTAGTTTTGTTTTTGGACGGTTTTATTTTTTGTTAAAAATTTAATTTATATTATCCTTTTTAGTTAATTGTTACTGAAAAGTGTATATTGTGGCGATTGCAACAAGCCCAAACACGGCTAGGACACATTATTTTATTATGGCGATCCGGTGCCTACCTTCCGGCTGCACCATGAAATCAGCTCAGTGGTACAATTCTCATAAGGAAAATGTAAGTATGTAACTATAAAGTTGCTTAACTAACTTAATCGAGATATCTTATCGCCACCTGTAAATCATTTAACAAGGTGGTCTTCTTCATCAGTTCCACTTCACCAATTTACACTTTCTGAATGCAAATGCTTAATGCGTTTCTTATATTTTCAAAATCGAAATATGTTTGCCTACAATATTTGAGGAGTTCCTTCGATTCCTCATGGATCCCATCATCAGATCTTCACCAAAATTATATGGGACCAATTTTGAGATACCTCCTATGACACAAAACAATTTTTTTTGAAATCGGTCGAATTGTCTCCGAATAATCGGTGAACATACATAAAAAAAAATTTAAAAAAAAGATCCCGACGAATTGATAACCTCCTCCTTTTTTTGGGAGTCGGTTAAAAATGATTTTTGGTCATTAGAAAAAAGTAAGACAGACATATGGTTAAAATTTTCAAATAATATTCAAATTAAATTTCATAATTCCAGAAAATGCTAGATGTTTCGCTTTGTAAACTTCGAAAATAACGGAGGGATTCAAATGGTTTTTTTTTCACATTTTCCTTAATAAAACGAAATTTAAGCGCAATAAAATAAATTAAAACATTTTTTTTTAAATATACAGATCAAACCCTTTCATAAGATACCCTACTTTACCTAGTTACTAGATTTTTAATTTTTGCTTCACTGAAATCGTTTATTAAAAATAAAAATATATTTTATAATGTCTCCTTTGCAATACATGTGGGTTGGCCATGTTTACAAATATTCCAAAATTCAAAAATATTGCATAAGTCGTTTTTGAGATATGGCGCTCTAACAGTCGGACAGACAGACAGAGAGAGTTGCACCATAAGGATTCCTTTTTTACCTTTTTGGTACGTAACCCTAAAAAGTTGTTTTTAGTAGGTATTATTAAGTTGGAAAAATTAAATGTCTGGACATTCGAGATATTTCCAAAAAACATGTAAATCTGGCTATTTGAAGGTCACTGAATCGATAAAATGTTTTCTGGATTTTTTGTACGTATATTATTTGTATGTACCTATGTATGTGTGTTCGTGAAAATGTCAGACCTCAACGCCTAGATAGACGTAGCTGGAACATCCATAGATGGTTATAGAACCCTTTTTACCCGTCTACACAATAGCAAGAAAGAGAGTTATGAATTTTCTCTCCTTCATGAACGCAGTTCTAGTAGCACATAAAGAGAACTGCATGTATAACTACAATTTGGCATATTTGCCAATATATTATTATGCGACAGATCAACGCGAGGATAACGCTGGCTGTTATAATACGAGATCAGGAGGCAGATTCCACGTGACATTTGGCATAAGTATTGTTTATACGAGATTTATAAAAGATGTCAACACTAAGTCGACTTTACCTATGTACTATTGCATTTGAAGTAACTGTTATGATATGTTTAAATAGTGGAAACGATACTGGCAAGAGCATGTCACTTAATGTAGCTCGAATACCCGAAATCGATATGGGTGTATTCAATTTATATCTATCCCAACAAGCAAAGTATTCCTATAAATAAAGACTATAAGTACTTATTTACTAATAACGTTCCTATAAAGACATTGTCGTAGAGCCATTTACTTATAATAGCATATGATAAGCGGTAACAAACTCAAGAGCATTAATGTTTATATTTCAGCCAGTCAGTTTGCTACAAGATTGTAGCACAGAACAGTTACAGGATACTTTTACTTATAGTAACATTTCACAAGCGTAGATAGTCTTAAGATCATTTGGTTTTATCTTACAGACTTCTAGTCAGCTTCAAGATCGTCTTTTAAGACAGTTATAGGTTTAAGTCTCCTATAATAGTTTGCAGTAAGATCAAATAGCCCTGAATAGTAGTATATCTTATAGTAGCATTTTATAAGAGAACAATATATTATAATATACTAAGCTGAGGTGATTACAAGTCCACATCGCTATTAGTCTCGTCCAATGTTCCGATAACTGAAGTTGTACTTGGTAAGAGCCTTATTAGATGAAACAATCATATAAGTTATGAGATCAAACACCTTACTAGTAATCGTTTGATATTGTCACATTGACGATGTAATTTGTAATCTAGGAGGTATATTTGGAACGTCGGGATGAATTTAAGGAATTGTACGCGACATGATCCGTTTAAGTAGTTTTATTGGAATGTGTAACCATGGCGGAGATTAAAACATTATTTTGAACTAAAATTAACTTTCTTATGATTCATAGATAGTGAGAAGATTTCGTGAGGAACCCTAATACGTTACGCCATATAAATATGGCGGCAAGTTTTCTAGACTAAAACTGCTATAAGTGCAAATTTACCTTTAATTGTTCTATAACATACTCAATGCAGATTTGTAGAAAATGGCGAATGTTCATGGGAATATTATTTTAACAACATATATGATATATCCGCTTTTTCATGGGGCATTGTAAAAATCAGCAATTTCTGGTGGACATTTACAATAAAAATGACTTCCCTGGTAAGTTCACACAGTATCCATACAGTATTTTACAATACTTAGATATGCTCTAAACTACTTACAAATTATATTAGTTAGCTAAGAAAAATACGTAAGTACGTTTGTTTTTAAGTACCACGCAAAGTAATATAAAATAAAATTATCGTAAAATGTATTAATAACTAAGTATATTAGTAATGCGTTATAAATAAGATTGCTTTAGTATGATGCTTATGTGAGATACTTATAAGAGTAAAAAAACTTATAAATGGGTAGTCTCAGAACATTATAGGAGCAATTATATTCTTGTAGAACTTCTGTAAGTGTATTATAGGGCCTACTGACATTCTGCTAGTTGATTATAAGATCGTTATATGAAAGCAATGCTCCTATAACTGCGCCCAAATCCGTGTGTGTAATAAAGTACAAGTATCTTATAAGTACAATAAAAAAATAGGCTTGAAAACACTATAAGTACTGATTTTGCTTGTTGGGATACTATTATAAAGTTATACTTGAAAATATTAAAAAAAAATGATTGTAACTGACTATTTGGAGGTCACATTTATTATTCAATAATATCAATATTACTATATTATGAAACAATTAAATTTCATAAAACTATATATAGGTATTGAATTTAAGGCGGACGAAGTCGCGGGCAGAAAGAAGCTAGTACTATTATAAAGTTGTAAAAAAAGGTGTCTGCATTAAAGTTATTAAAAAGAAGTGAAACGGGCTATTTGAAGGTCGGAATATTTATTTCTCTTTGGATTTCTTGTATGTGACGTTGTGGCTTCGTCACGTCAAATTTAACTATTTTTGGTATACGGGTAGCTGGGCATCCGAAGATGGTTATAGGATACATGAGATGATTATCATTGTTTTTTTCTCTGCTGAAGAACTTGCGGGCACCTTCTAGAATTGCTTAATCTTAATTTATAATATATAGTTAATCTTGAATATTTAAAAAACCCGTTAAACTTGACTTTACTCTATTATTCTTTCAAGCCAAACACTAACTTAACGATAAACAATTTCATTCATATTTGACTATAGTAGGTACACCATTCATATTTTATAGACAAAAAGTTCATATGCGAAAGATAAAGGTTATACTATACTATATAAATACATGCCTACCGTCATCGTAATTCGTAAGCCATAGACATTAACGACTGACATTTGTTAAATTTAACGTTTTAAAAACCCCGCTGCTTTCTTTTCTTGACATTTATTATTATTTGGATTTAATATTTCGTTAAGTTTTGTGTACGATGGAAAAGTGCCTAGTCGTAGAAAAAGTGAGTTGGGCTCATTACGTCTTCGATAATGTACTTGTTATTTTCTTATTTTTTCGCAACTGTATTAAAAAACGACGTTCGATACACGTGCGGAAATGTCATTATTCAGTCGTTCAGTGTGCCTACCATGAGTTGAATTTACGATCGGCGCTAGCGAACATCTCGTGTCGAGAGTCAGTGCACCTCTCTCGAAGGCGCTAATAGTGCGAAAGAGATAGACCGTCATCGAGCGCTCGATACTCGCTTGTGCCGAACTCATGGTAGGCGTACAGTAATGACATACTTTCCGCACTAGCATCGAAATGTACTATTTACGTATATTCCTGGGTAGGAACATTCTCAACGTTTCCGGAAATATTCTCCGTGTTTCAAAGGAATTTCCATGTTTTCTCAAGAATTTTGACGGGGTAACTGTAGGTATAATTAAAATATTCAATGTCTTAATAGTTTCTTCAGGGCCGGATTTAGAGGTCTGGAGGACTTAGGGCAACAAGGAGTGGAGGCCCGCTGACCCCCAGTAAATTTCCAAATAAAATGCAAAAAAAAATTCAGCCAATTTTTTCAATAAATAATTTAGTGTGAAACAACATAAATTAATTTAAGAAACATAAATATAATCGAAAGCATGAATTATGCCGAATTAAATTTTAGCGTTAACAAACGGAATCTGCAGAGCTTTTTTAGACGAAAAATCTAGACTGGAAGCTAGTGCCCCATAGACAACAACAACGCGTTATAGCACGTACTTGAAAACTCGTATATGCCGTGAAGAGCTGAGAAGTTTGAATCTTGTATCTTTGAGACGATGTCTAGAAACATAATGGTTATCTAATTATGAATGGTCTCTTGGTAGCTTATTCCATTTCAAAAACGACTTTCCTCTTTATTTGCGCCTTCATAACAATAAAAAAAACAAGACAAAAAACTCAAATCATACAGCCTTTTTTTAGCTTTTGATTTATATATCTTAAACATTTGACAGCATTCAATTTCCAAGTTCCTTGCTTGGAGAACCAAATGTTAGAGCCCAGTTTTTTTAATTAATGGAGATATAGCAATGGAGATATGTCAAAGTAAGACAAAATCTCTTAAAATGTAACCAATAGTACAACTGTTTGCTACCATAATTTCTATGTTAATCACGTGGATCACTCATCAATACCAACGTCTTGGTAAACCTATGACTCATTTAAAAACGTATGTATATATGCTATTTGATCAGGTAGCCGGTAGCCTTTGTTTTTCCCTAGTCTTGAAGCTTTCTATATGCCAAATTTCATGTTCTTTAGTTCAGTAGAGTAGCCGTGCAAAAGTAACAGGTGGTATATATTGCCCTCCTGTCTCGCGTTTCTATATTTAGTGAATATTTTATAAGCCGTTGTTACTTGTTCACTTACTCTTACATAAAACATCGAGTAAGTACATTACACCTCAGCTAGCTGAGTAGGCAGATATAGATGCTCATACGCATCTATATCTGCCTACATTGTAATAATTATCACACCCAAATAAGCCATAGTAAATCTCATAATTACTATATAACCTTAAGCGTAACTTTTTAAACCATACCTAGGAGAAAACAAGATATTTCGCTAGTTGCCTTACTCTTGTACAAGCTTAGGACGTATCGTTGGAAATAAAATAAGAGTCGGTTTGAGCCCCCAGAATGTGATTTAAGGGGACGTCAAAGTTCGTACAATAGTAACCACCAGAATTTATTCGCTTGCAAGGCTTATGCTAAACATCAAGCTTGTAAGTTTGTTCTACTAAGTCAAATTTATAATCTACTAGCACAGCCGACAGACGCTGTTGACTTTCGGATAAATGTCTCCAAATTAACTACAATTGCTTGGGCCTATATCTACTCTAAGAGGTATGTGCGTTTGTTTATTTGCTGCTCCCCATCGTCCATGAAGTATATTTGCAATAACTTTGGGTTGCCATCAGGCATTGTGATCACAGGACCGATTTGATGATACGCGTCCTGAATCTTAAACGTCGATTGGGAATTACGACCATCTTTATTTTATTATATCAGAGACCCACTCGAATATATATACACACAAAATTTTATCCAAATCGGTCCAGTCGTTTAGGAGGAGTTAGGTGACAAACACACGTACAGAAGAAATATACATATAAAGACCTAGTAAGTAGGTACCGTCTGTAGGTGTTATGCTATTACGTATGTATGTTCGAGATGTTGCAGCAAAGAGATATCTGATCCACCATGAAATAGAGGCGCCCATTCAAAAGGAAACAATCGTTAGGTGCTCCAAGATACAAACGCGGCGATGGCGGCCCATTTGGAAACAACGAACCGGAATAGAACCAAAATTGCTCAGAAGTTAGACCCGCAATTAAAAATACGTATTGGAAGACTCAGAAAATAGAAGGGTTGTGTCGAGAGGACAGGCGAAAAAATAAAATGTTAGAGAAGAGAGGCCAGAGATATAAGACCGTTGAAGCTGTTGCGAAAGCCAAGGCCGCAGGAATTCATCAAGTATCTCTACGATGTGTTACACGATATCTGGTGGAACAATAAGCATTGATATTTAAAAATACATATAGGTTTTAATTATAAATCAATGAACAGACGTTCCATTGTGAGTTTCTCTTGTTTATTTGTTCTTAAATTTGAGTAACTTCAAGTTCTATGAAAAGAACAAGTGAGCGCTACGTAAAAAATATTATGGTTTTTATAGACCTAAAAATATTATCATTAAAAAAAATGAGGGCTGTACCTATCAAAAATGATTAATTAAAATGGATAAAACGGGCAAAATTAATTGTATGTAAAATTAAAATTAAAATTACTTCAACAGCTATGTTGACAAAAATATACAATCTTAGTTATCTACATCTGGTTCGAAATCCTGGCGGTAAGTAAGTATCACCCAACTCCACTGTACTACAATATAAGTAAGTACTAATGAATATTTATATTTTTTATAATTCGTAAGTAATATACATATAATATATCAGAATACTTTATGAATATAAAAACAAAAACGCTTATTTCCATACAAAAATCAGGCTTGCGGTTTCAAAAACGCCTCTATTTATGGAGGCGCACGTGCTTAATTAACACTTTCTCTTTAGGAAAATTTGTGTAAAGAAAAGCTGAATACGGGTGTTAAATATGTACATATGGGCACGTGTGTACACTTAGTTCCACACCCAGAACTATCCATCTGCGTGAGCTTTTAAGCTTAAATCGACATGATCTACATTTAGGTACACTCTACTACAGTCTAGGGAATTAAATAGCAAAGATAAGTAAGTAGAGACCTACCTTCATTTCTACCTTGACAGCAAACACTTTGTTGTTTTCTTCAAATGTTCACAAATAATACAAAACAAACATTAAAAGTAAATATGACCGCCTTCGTTCATCATGTACATCATTTTATTGTCACAGGGGTGTCGCGAGCACTGAGGGTCGTAGCAAAGCACAGAAGAGGATGCTGGCGTGGCGGTGACGGCTGCGCGACCGCACCTCACGATTGTTTCATACCAACTAAGTTGGCAGCGGCAGCGAGGCGGGCCCTTCGCGGACTCCCTCGCCGGAGTCGGGCCCCATTGGCCCGCGACCTGCGCCGGGCGTGGTTTAAACATATTTTATTCACTAGACACGGTAGTCTTCGCCTCTTCTATGTAAACGTGTTCGATTACAGTATAAAAAGTAAAGCCCAGGCTAAATTATTGCTACGTGTACGTTTAAAAGCTCTTTTAAAACGTTTTTGCGTATAGTATCGTTTTCAATTACAAAAGCCAGTCGTACTCGTATGGCCATCGCCATGCATCCCGTTATTAAATTATTGGAAAATAGTGAACAGCTTGCGCTTAGAATATAAAATAGGTCATCGGGTTCGAACCCACGCATTGTCGGGAAACATCCAATAGGCTATATCGTAAATGATATCACCAATATTGTAGCACAGCACGTACCTACGTCAGTGCTATCATTCGAGATTAAATAAGTAATTAATTAAATTGATTAAGGAAAAAAGGACAATAATTATTACTATACATAAATACCTACGGGTATGACTCTTAATATTTTCGTTATTCAATATACATATATCTGTAAGGTATAAGTATAGCTTTTAAAGTCTGCTGTAGGCAGGGCACCGTTAAGGTGAAAAATGTGCGCCATTAATTCGTGCCTATGAAATTCCTGTAGTAGATATGCGAGTTCGTTAATTTTATATATCCAGATATTTATCAAGAGCCTGGGACATACTCATACGTGAGTTAAATTGATTTGAATAATTAATTCCTCTGAATAAACCCAAGAGAAAAAATCATAAACACTAAAGGTATAAAAATATGTTATGTGGACAAAAGTAGTTTACACACAGAGTTTGTTTTTAAAACAATATAATTATACTTAATTATTAACGAAGTAGTTTGGAATTTTTCGTAGCGGCGTTTTTTCTTTTTAGTTAGCCTCATTTTGTGATAAGCTGGTAGTTTAAACACTGACGCCCTTCTGCTGCATGTGTAACTGCTTTACGCATTAGGCCTATCTGTCGTTTATGTACACTTTTATTTCTTATCTCAAAGTAGGTAGTTTGCACTAATCGTATAGAAAAAAAATCTAAGTTCATCCCATGAACACGGATACCGTAAAGTTTCAAAAAAGTCAGGAACTAAAATGAGTTAATACACGCGATATAATCTGTTTAAATCGTCAAAACAAAAGAGGGTTAATTTCCAAATGTGTTGAAAAAAATTGAAGCAGTTAATTTCCCTAATATTTCTCATCCGAATCCAAGGTTTTATAAAACAAACTTATCTAAACCTACTCATATGCTAATAAGCATTTATTTTTTTTACATCCAAGAAGATTCTCATTTTTCAAGAAAAGCGACCTATCGTTTCTAGAAAGAGAAACACCTCCCACAAAAATTGCATGAAAAATTTGTTCGATAGTGGTTAAATGCTCAAAGTAATTCCTCTTCTTTGATCCCTTGCACCAAACACATTCTACTTTGTGCAAGTGTATAAATACTACCCACATATATTTTCTAACCGTAAATATCTTTTGTACGAAAAGCCTTGCGCTTCAAACTGGAGCACTTACAGAGACCAAGTGGTCTAAGCCGTTTCTACAGGCTCGTCGAAGCCCACGTGACCAGTCTGTTACAGTGAAGCTGTACGATGGAACAAAAACAAGTAAAGTAAATAAAGTTTATTTTAATAGGCACCATGTGTTACAAGAAAATATTTATACACCAAGGGCACACAGTGATCACTGCTGGTCACTTAAAGAGATTGTAACCGGACAATTATTTTCATTATCACAACACAACAAAACGGCCGCAAAAACGCATATCTACATATATACAAAAATAACCGCCAAGTGCGAGTCGGTATGTAAATCGAATCGAGGTGTCAATTACACGCTATAAACGAACGTATACATGAAAATCCAGCGTTAGCGAGCCCTCTCTCTAGCAGAATGTACACAGTGTGGGGTCATTTTATATTGGTTAGTGACATAGACCGACAGACTTAAATATTAAAGTTAATCAGAGTCTTCTCATTGGAGAAGAAGAAGAAGGTACATTTATTATGTAAACTAGCTTCTGCCCGTGACTTCGTCCGCCTTAAATTCGTTTATCGCGGATAAGGGTATTTTTCCGGGATAAAAAGTAGCCTATGTCCTTCCCCGAGACTCAAACTATCTCCATACCAAATTTCATCCAAATCGGTTCAACGGTTTAAGCGTCAAGAGGTAACAGACAGACAGACAGATAGACAGACAGACAGACAGACAGACACACTTTCGCATTTATATTATTAGTATGGATAACAATAATAGTACATTTGAAATCTGTCATATACAGGGTGTCCCAAGAAGTAGTGATATACTGAAGCTGGGAGGTAGAGGACCTAGAGGGCTATCTAAATCACCCCCATGTATGTTCCGCGATTATTCGTATTTTCGGAGTTATGACTTTTTTTTAATTCTTCACATATCGCCGAGTACGATGAGATTTTTATTTATGGTGACGTGAATTATTGCAGTAGATGCGTGATTTTTTTTGTGTACTAAGCTGATAGATAGGCCAATTCAGTATGGTAACATTTACTATCGTTAGATCTTTGAATGGAATAAAAAAAAAATTAAATGCCAAGAATGATAAAATTACCCAATATGTTCACAACTTCAAGGGGCTTTAAAAAGATAAAATCACATAAAAAAAATTACCGTTTGGCTTTTAAAAACTTGCTCTATCTATCAGATAGCTACCCTGAAAATTTCATTTTATTATTCATAAGGCTTCAATCAAAAAATTGAAATCTAAATGTGGTAAGAGCAAAATTTTAATTTACATGATGATTAATACAAACAAAGTAAAACCAATTACAAGGTGTTAAATTACAAGAAATTTTCAAAATGGCCCCCCTGTTGCTCAATGCAAGTGCGACATCGCCGAAAAAAGTTGTCTTTTAAACGTCTGAATGCACTTCTATTATTTTTAATGGTTTCTACTGCTGTACTGTAAGAGCTACCTTTATACCAAACTTAAGTTTCTAGGGCGACTGGAAAGCCCTATAGGTTTTAATTCCACGGATTTTTTAATGAAAACACCAAAAGGTGTTTATAGACTCTCAGGATCTTTTGATTACGGTGACTTTGATGTTCGGTTTTTTCACAGCTTCAAGAAATTGCAGACTTGGGTATTTGATATTAATTTTATTATGATATTCATTTCTCATACGTCTACTTATTCCTGAAAACAAGGTTAATGGCAGACGGACACACAGACGGGCAACAAAATGATGGTTCCATTTTTCCTTTTGAGGTACGTAACGCAAAAAAAAACCAAACAAACAAGTCAATGACCTAAACAAAACCTCTTTCACTTCCTATGCCAGTACAGACATTTCATTTTTACAACTTTATAATGACTAGGTAGTACCTAAGTATAAATAATAAGCGTAACTTTTTTCTTTACTTTGCAACAACACTTAGGCGCACCTTGTCTCGTGAACCCGAATTTCAAAATAACTGCAACACTGTTTTCATGAATGTGTGTGTGTTAGAGTACAGTTGTCAAACAGATGTTCTGATTTAAAAGTATGTATTATATTGTACAGGGTGTTCGGCACGTGGTCCGTCAAATTTTTTTGGGGTGTCGATAGGGTCATTTGCTACATCTTCACTCTTGGAACCTGGGTGCTAAGAGTTACGGTTGTGGAAGTACGATTTTTTAATTGGGTTTTCTTAAATTATCCAAAACCTGCCCTCCAAAGCCCCGTAACTTTTTTGGAGCACACACACGTTGAATTAAGACAATTCAAATAATTATGCATGTAAAAGCACCCACGTAAAACATTGTTTTTTTACGAAAATCACCACGAAGACTAACCACCACGATCTTCGTGATTTCAAGAATACACACATAAAAGTTATGAGACTTCGAAGGGCAGATTTTGGATAATTGAGGAAAACGAACAAAAAAATCGTACCTCCATAACCGTAATTTTAGGACCCAGGTTCCAAGAGCGAAGATGTAGCAAATGACCCTACCGACACCCCGAAATATTTGACGGTCGATGTGTCGAACACCCTGTATTATACTTATAAATCAGAGTATACCAAGTATTAACACTTATTTATTTATTTAATCCTACACAATGTTTACAGTACCCCTTAGACTTTATTTGGAATTTGTACTATATATCGATACTCATGTTTATAACGGGTGAATAATAATAGTAGTTTATACAATTGCTACATAATGAGAGGCCTTAAAATACGAGTGCGGTTTTATGAAATAAGCGTTAGCGAGTTTCTTAATAGGATCACACGAGTGTTTTAAGGCCTAATTATGTACAGATACACTACTTTATCTACACACATAGTACCATAAGTACTCTAAAATGGGTTCAGAAGTAGCCGTAGGGAATTGTACTGCATTGTTACTAGTGTTACCTGTAAAACATCAAAAGACTATAGATATTAAAATAATGCAATAAAAAATAAACTTGAGCAAATACAGAAACAAATTATTTATTCACATCGAAGTCGTGCGTTTGTTCTCCAATCTAAAAAATCTTTGTACGTTTTTACTTGTACTAAATTTGGTTATCGATTTTTCTGTCAATAAGTTATTTGTTGCAATCGTGGCTGCATTTACGATATCCGGCGGAGTGTTAATATAGTTCTCGGAGTCACTTCTACTCATATTTTCAACTTAAATATAAATTACAAACAACTTTTCACAATAGGGAACATGAATGATTTTTTTTTATCGCTTTTCTTAACTATCAAAATAGCGTAAAAACTATTCCAAAAAGTGAAATTAAAATTAAAATCGAAGAAGAAATACGTATGATATAAGCATTTTAAACTACTAATTAGACAGCGATTTGACAGAGAGATCCGACATAGACTGTTACGTCACAGTCTACTACGGTCATATAAACTCCATATTAAATTCTGTTTTGCTAGAAAGAGATAGAATGAAATGTTTGATGGCTTATATCTTGGGTATTATTATAGTTATTTGAAAAATTCTTTTTTCTACTGTTTGTTACATGAATAGGCTTTTAATAAAGCAAAAATTAAAATTCATGCATATTCCCTATTCTACTTTCGTAAAAGCAATAAATCAACAATCAAATGACAACATTAATGGCGGCAATTCGATCCGCCGTCAAAACGAATGTTATTTTAATCATAGACAAACTAATGAAGTCCTTATTTTTATATCACTCGAGATCAAATGTCGTGCGGTTTATATTTAAAAAAAAACATAGTAAATTGACGTTCCAAGTTTAAATGTAATTAAACTATCGGTTGCCGATGTCGTAAAGTAAAAATTAGGATGCACCCACAGATACAGATTTCCTAATTTGCTTATCGCTGCCAAACATATTGTAGAGAACTTATAATATGGATGTAGATAAATTCAATTTTATCTTATTCTTCTATGCCTAATAGTATATGAATAAGAACAGAGTGATAATTAGAGCTAAGAGATTTAACGTGATATATATATATAAAATTAAATTCTTTTTATTTTGTCATATCTCCTCATGGTCACCCTACAATGTTTCTTTAACACAAGCACCACAAGTCGTTTCAAGACAAGTAGGGTAACTATAAATTAACTCTTAACAAAAAGTAACACCAACTCCAATAAAATACTGCATAATTTAGCTTCTTCAATTCAATTACAAGGAGTTAACTTTTTTCCTACTCAATTCATCCAATTCATGTTATTTTGGCGTTAGTGCCTACAATATTTGAGGAGTTCCTTCGATTCTTCATCGATCCCATCATCAGATCTTCAACAAAATTATATTCTCCATTCATCATCGGCCAAAATTCCATATTTATGCATAACAAAGTTAGGCCATATACGGCTCAAAATCATCATATCAGTCCAAGAACGTCCACTGCTGGACTAAGGCCCCCTCCAAGGATCTCCATAACGACCGGTCGTGCGCCGCTCTCATCCAACGGGCTCTCGCGATCTTCACCAAATCATCAGTCTACGCTACGTCATCCTGATGGTCGTGGTCACCACTCGAGAACCTTTCTGCCCCAGCGGCCATCGGTTCTACGAGGGCCCAATGCAACTTAAGTTTAGCAACTCTTTGAGCTATGTTCGACCTTGATTCTTCTATGGGTCTCCTCGTTTTATTATATTAAATACTAAATGAAAATGAGAAATAATTGTACCACGAAAGCTTAAAATTCACTCCTAGCCCCTGTAAGATTATCGATTATATTTATGATTTAAAAGCATTTACGCGTCTTCACCCACGTCACTGCTTTACTATAGCCTGTTTTAATGATTCATTCCGCGTACAATCAATCTTCTTCCTCTCTTTTCACCTTCTTAATGCAAACTATTTTCATGCCAAATTTAAATCGGTTCAGCGTAAAAACAAAAAGACAAACAGATATACAGAATTACTGTCACATTTATAATATTAAGTATGTATAAGTATGGATTTAGAGTGTAAATTGATGGCTGGTAGTAGTAATTTATGTGAAATAGTTGTGGGACAGTCGAGTGGCACGGTGCCCTGGCGCTGGCGTAGAGTAGATAATGAGCGGGATTAGTAGGGGGCCGCGCGGCCGCCGCTGCCGCGCGCAATCAGCGCCCTTGTCGCTGACTCGATGACACTCCAACGGTTTTACTACTGTAATTTGGGGCGAGTCGTGATTTGCGAGGCTCAAAAGATATCGGCTAATAACATAATTTCTAGTCAATTGTAATTTGCTTTAGATGTATAGTCATGTAAAATATTGGTTAAGCTGGATGCTGCGTGATAAAGTTCATGTTCTACCAAACATCTAAATCATCCTGCTTTTTTAGGTTGAAGTTAGGTTATAGGCCGTGATTTCTACCATCTGTCTTTTGACACATGACAGATGATGTAAATAGTGATGAAGCAAAAGCGTTTCGATTGTCATAATAACCAATAATCAATGGTTTCCACAGGTTGTCTGAATCGATTTATGCGATTACTTATTCTGTATTTTAATAATCCAATCTCTATATGTTTAACTGCTGTAAATAAACAGTATGTAAATAAAATCATATGTCTGGATGACATATTTATTACAGGGGAGTATGGATGATTATGAAAAAAAAATGGATTCCGTAGATACTGTACCAATGCAATATGCGATATTATGTGACGCATTCCACTGGCTTGCCCACTATAACGCATCAGAAAACCATTACTTACTGTTTTTGGATGAAAAATAAGCCTAAGTCTGTTTAATGCAAGAATACCGTTAAACAGCCGTAGTCTTTAATAATATGAAACAGTGTAAGTATAAGGGAATAACAAATATCTTAAAAAGATTCTGTTTGTATCGTAGTTTAGAGTATCACATATATTTATTATGTGCCCTTTGCTTTGTCGTATTCTAATACCGGTGTCCGTTAAAAGACGTTAAATTGGTGGCGCCACTGTCGCTAGTGCCCAAAATGATAGAGTAGGATAATAAACAAGATAAACAAGGAAAGCAACATTTATGTAAGTTCATTTCATACGCACATGCCACACTAGCGCCATTGAGGAGGATTGGAATTAATCTCTGGTTTCCATTTCCATCCGCTGGACACTTTTTGACTATATGAGTTTGGCCTCCTTATCTCCATTCTCTATGGTTCAGATATCGATACTGTTGTTTACACATTAATAAATGAGGACAGGTTTACACGTATTTTGTTTAATTTTTAAGTTGGATCGGATTACATACATGATTTGTTAGATTTTTTTATTAGATATTTGTAATTCAGTACCTCCAAGTACTCGATTATCATCGATTTGCTCAATTTACTTCCAATTCGTAAAGATGGAATTGGCACGCCTATAAAATTAAAAATAAAAAGTCATAGAACATAACTGTTTGCGTATAATGATTTTAACATACGAATGTGCTAGAAAAAAAAAATATTGAGTTAGTTGGGGCTAAAATGAGCATAAATATTATTAATTGTGAAACTTGAGAACTATTGGATATTTTAATTAAAGCTTCGATATAACGTGCACATTTGCGTTATATGGGTGTTGTCATGTGTCAAAAGATAGTTGGTAGAAATCGGGAATGAAGCCGGGATGCGCCGCGCCGCCAATAAAAACGAACAACTATTTTAAAATAACGTTACAGTGGGGAAAAATAGGAATTATATAAAAAAATAAATTGTTTTTTATTTCATTGCATGTTTGAGAAAAGCACTATATAAGTCTCGGCGCGAACACGGATTTTCGGCCTCGTATCTCTAGATGCCCTCGTTCACACTCGGCCAGCAATCCCCTAATTTCGCAGCCTCTGCAGTACCATACTATGTGGTAGTTATAAGTATCTACCTAGTAACTCAACTTGACGGATACCTACTAGGTTAGGTACCTACCACCTGAAAAACACGATGTATAGATACTCGTATAAACATTTTTCATCTGTTAAAAATAAATGAAAAAAATGGGAGGGAAATAAAGGTTTTTTTTCTATTGTAATATAAGATGAGACTGCATTTACGTAATTCGCATAATAACTAAGCTGAAGACTAGGTATTCTGAGACTAAAACTTGATAATACGGCGGTATCTTTTTTTATTTTAATAAAGTACGTATCTATTTTCTTATCAAGCCCGCTATTCGGACTTGGTTACTTTACAGCAACTTATACTTATACAAATATAACAGTTCAATTATGATATCTGATATCAATTAATAAGCACCGCACTTCTTAAAGTCGCTTTTGTCACACGGTAAATAAATGATGATGCATCAGTCACTTCCGCGCGCAGAAACCAGAATAATCTCTAAAAGCTGGTTATGGTCGGTAAAGCCTGCCCGCGGTAGATCAACCAACCGCTGGTCAGACCGGACCACCTCAATCACGGGCCGATACGTCTCCACTACCCTGCGAGCAGTTGAAGAAAGAGTTAAGTGAAAGACCCTAACCAGAAAGACGGTAGATAATTTTCAAAATGACCACGACCTTCAGTAATCAAGAGATACGACTAAGCAGAGAACACTTGTAAGAAAGTGAACGATGCTTTATAATTAATCTATCGCGTTATGAACGCAACCATCATATGCATGCAGGATTCAAATAAGAGCGCGTGAAAGTGATTAAGCTTATTTTGTCCCATTAATTAGCCAGATTTGGTTGTTATTGCTAGCAAAGTGGGAAAAATATTCCCTATTCAAAGCAAGCTACGAAACGGGAATCCTTTAGTCCCACCTAGTAGTCAGGTTTCGTAGCTTCGGTGTGGGAAAAATATTCAGGAATCCTTTATCCCATCTTACAGTTTGTATTCGATAAACTTAGAAACTGAGTACAAAACGGGGCACAGAGTGGTTTCCAAAGTAGCATAACTTAAGATTTGCATAGTTACCAGTTTTTAAAGAAAACCGTAGTCCGAGTCGGTAACAGCCCTGCCTTGGTTTAAATTTTTCAATAGGTTTTCCACAATAACATATTTTCCGAAAAGACAGCTTCTGAAAAAATTCAAGCTGATATGGATGAATTAAATTGATCTCTACGACATGGAAAATCGTTGCGATTTCATAACAGACTACAAGATAAGAAACCACATTTCCCATTTCGAAACTAACTACTAAATTTGGCTACAAAATGGGAAAATCATTAACATTTCATAACAGGCTACGAAATGAGAAATCACATTTCCCATTTCGAAACCATATACTAAAATTTGGCTACGAAATGGGAAAATTATTCCCATTTCATAACTGGCTACAAGATGAGAAACCACATTTCCCATTTCCCTAGTTTCGAAATCAAATTTCGCTACGAATTTGGACTGTATCTAGAAAGTTATATATAACAAATAGTCTTGGGTACGTATAATACGTATATGCATTTATTTATTTGGTACGTTCTGCACCCTCAACTGGTGATGGATTTAGACGTTAGATAAGATGTCGATGTCCATAGATTTGTCTTGATAATGGGAGTGACAGACTATTTGTAGTACATAATTTCGGACTTTTGATCATAATGCTTCTTCAATAAGATCAAATGAGCAAAAACTATAAGACGAATTACTTTGAAATATAGATTCTAATCGATTGAGATTTTATTTCTTACTAACCAGCAATAATTGCTAATATTAGAATTATAGTATACTAGAAGTTGCGGGTGCCCAACTTCGTTCGAGGAGGAGAAAACATAGTCATAACCCCTCTTTTTTTCTTTAGCATGGTCGGGTAAAAAGTATCCTATAACCATCTGGAGATACCCAGGTACCCGTGTACCAAAAATAGTTGAAATCCGTTTGAAATAGTTGAAATCACAACGACATGTACAAACATTTCATTTTTATAACTTTACAATAGTATAGATTACTGCAGACGGCGGGAAAAGTCATTTCGTAGACGAATATGGTTTTGAAAATGTTCAATAGATACGAATCCACGAAATTACATTCCTGGCGAGGTCTGTATGCTGCTTTTCTCCAAATATGCGAGGAAATAGAACGAAATCTTTTAAATTAAATTTATTTGACACATGTTTGTATAACTTTTTTTCGTAAACATAGATGATCTTTGACAAATGGTATTCACGTTCCCGTCTCATTTTTTAAGGATATTAAATTTCAAAGTTTCGGGTCCAAATTGTATATTTGGTTCTAGATAAAGTATAGTAATGGAAATAAATAAAAAGAAAACCTATAGGAATAGTAAATATAAATATATGCATTAGTTAAATCGGCAATTGTACCCTGTGAATCCAATTCACTGTATCTGCAGTTACGGTGTTTTGAATTAACAACGCAACGCTGTTTTTAATTAAAGCTCTTTTTCTCAAAATTTGTCTTTCGTAATTACTGTGTATTGGATTCACAGGGTACAATTACTAAACGCACAACATTAAAAAAAAAACATACCTTTGCTACAAATTATTTATGAGTCCGAGAAGATCATTCAGTCTCAATAAACTGTATTATGATTCGGACACCATCATTACTGTTTTTTTTTCTATTCTTATGTCATTAACTAAACGCAGCAAAACAATGAAAGTTTTTTTTATCTCGGTTTATGTACGTGACTATTGGTCAATCAATTGGGTGTATGGTGAATTTTCAAAGTCTTGGATGATATAAAAAAAAAACCTGCGCAATAAAACAAAGTCAAAGTCAAATTTTTGTTGAACGGGCATGTTCCGGAAGTAATGCCACTTTATTTAAATTTATTATCGCATCAACGCATATAATGATGGACTTCGGGGTGTGTGTTTTACTACAATAATGGGAACATTTCCGAGCAAGTTGGAAAAAACTAATTTTATTTGATTTCTCGTGGTTTGTGGGTACACCTGTCGATAGTTAGCTACAACGAAATGTATCTACTTTTCCACCTATATATATAATAAAGTCCAAAATTGAAAACATCTCTTGTATTTAACTGTACCTACGTATTTTATTTTATAGTCATGGAACGAAAAACATGGAACAGAACTGTAATAGTTTAGTGCTATGTTATTTAGGCATCTCGAAAGTAAAGCGGATACTGAGGCTACGCGTATGAGAAAAAAAAGCGAATCCCGCAGGCTTACTTCTTTAATACTCTGCTCCATAGCATTAGGTGCTAATCGTGTTGATGTCTTTATCATCGATTGTACCGCTATTCTTTAAAATATCTGGCAAACAAAGTATGAGGATGCCTTGTGCATTGTGATCAATTGATCATAAAAATAATACTATCTTATGCTATCTATGAAATAATAATATATTGTTTCATAGATAGCATACGAATACGGATTTGTATTACGAACTCTGTAAATTAAAATCCTAAACTTACAATTCACAGAAGTTCAGACATAAGGAGAATAATAGAGGCGAGCAGACCAAGAAAGTTGCAACAAATATTTGTACGCGATACTTTGAATTTTAAATCCAACTTTAGTGGCAGTCCCCCGCGCGCGCGCGTCCCGCATCTCCGCGCCCCCTATCCGGGGAGGAATAATTTCGCTTACGTATCACATGGCCCTCTCTGCAAACGTACGCTCTTGTCGAGCCGATTCAGAACCCCTAAATTCATTTAACTATGATTTCAAACTTAGCCGAAAATGACTGAGGTGCATGCCTGACTTTTTGACTCGTTGACTAACCTTTCCACGTTTTAATAAAAAATACTGATATATACGTGAAATGTAAAGTTTTGTTGTTTCCTTAATTTACTTTCATTTAGCATTTTCTCTCTGTACAATGTATACAATAATTTATGTTATTTTGGAGTTGATGCCAACCGTGTGCCACTTACTAAAAAGTCAGTAATCTTTATTTGCCAATTTTTCTGGGCACCGACTCCAAAATAACATTAATTTGACATTGAGATGAAAAAGTTAATTAAAAGTAAATCAAAAATACAAAGTTATTTTTTGGAGTTTGATTTTAATGTTTGAAAAAAAAAATTTAAAAGGATTCACAAAATTTTTAAGCAGTTCTGCTTAGTCACGGTCGAAAATATCTGACACGTCCTAACGGCCCACAGTGGTAGATTGGCGGAAACAAGTCCCAAATTGCGAGGTTCGTAAAAACAAGTTTAAATCTCACAATTACAAAGTACACACCTTACCTAAGTAAACCTCAATGTATAAATCCAATAAGTTACTTATAAGTACGGTAAACAGCTATCTGATTGGACTAGATGTCACGATTGGTATATTCGTTCGAATATTATGGTTACTTCGGGAATGTTTTGCTATGATTTGGTATACAAACTTGGCAAAACTATTATGTTGCGTTTATGTCCCATACTATGAACTTCCAAAAAATGTTTTTTGATTCTATATAGCTTCATTAGTTATTTTTATATACAGACTTTTTTCGAAGTACAAATGTTTGGTAAGTTTTTAGAAAATAATGTCTTGTAAGTGTCTTGCCATCGCCTGCCGTCCGGTGAGTTATATGTCAAAAGATTCATTAAGGTCTTAGGAATAATTCATTAATTCAAAATTAGCTGCTACCTAGTGCTACTTAAGTAGCCAGCTCAATTACAACTAATAGCCTAAATTAACCCAATAAAATGCATGTACAGTCAGCTTCACAGAAAAGGTACCCCCTCTGGTAATGTCATGAAACCGTTCAATATTTTTAACCGAAAACGTAGTAAGTGAGTTGGTCTAGTGGATAGGCAGCCAGCCTCAGTAGATGTGAGTGGATGGGTCCCCAGTTCGAACCCTCGATCGGGAAGTAATTTTTGCTTTTTTACTATATCATCTTTTGTTGATTAGTTCGAACCCTCGATCGTGAAGTAATTTTTGCTTCTTTTATTATATATTTTTTATTATTTGATTTTATATTACAGAAATATTTTTTTAAAGTAGGTATACAAGGAAAGACCATGCTTGTTACAAAAAAAGTCGTTTATTTAAGCAAATTTAGGAGCGTTATGCTATGATCGTATTTTTTTTATTTTCATCAAGTTAATAAAAATATGGTTACCTATTTACTTAGGCTATGAACCGAACTATATTTACTAAATAGTTGGATTACATTTAGGACGTATTACATTGGACAAGAATTTGCTTCCCTATAGATATTTCAGGAAACACAATTGGAGCATTCGACGGAAACGTTATGTAGACACTATCTCTTGAATACTTTTGAGAAATTAACATTGCTTTAAGATTGATAGTGTTTGTTAGCAGTTAACAATATATTTTATTGGGGTAAGCGGACATAAGTGAATGTTTTCATGAAATACCGCAATTACAATATTTATTTACTAAAACTGTGAACATTAATACTTGTGCCTGTGAATCACTGAGAAAGAACCAACATGCTTAACTAATATAGTATAGCAATTTACATCTTTCTCTTTTATCACAGTTTCCGATAACCCTTTTAACACAACATTAAAAACAATACATATGTGAGGTCAGACGGTGCATTATAATTATCACATTAATAGTCGAAAAAAAAGGAAAACTGGGATTAATAATAATAAAGGTTGTTTATATGTATGATTAACTACGAAATAATAATATTAGGAGATATTAAAACATGCTCATTTGTTCCTATGCCGTTTTATGAGATAGATTACATCATCTATCTCCTAATTTGCTTAATCTGATAAATACAATTGTCTGTTAGTAACGGAGTGGATGGCCGTCACTATCTATCACTTCTTGAAGACGACTTTTCATGCTGGCAACCATATTGAAACATGCAACACTATTTCGCATCAGTTCCCAAGTTTTGTTTACCTCATCATCCAAATTCTTTTTTGACCTTATTTCACTGGAGAACCATCTGACCCCACAAGTTTTCTATAGGATTTAGGTCTGGACTTTTTGCAGGTCAGTCAAATACTGTTATTTCGTTTTGGGAAGATAGCCAATCTTTAACGATTCCGGACCGATGCACTGATGAACTATCCTGAACCAGGTAAATTTGGCCTTCTGGATAAACTACACGGACTGACGGAAGCATTACGTCTTTGAACACATCTAGATATCGCTTGCTGTCCATGCGGCCGCCTATTTCCACTAGCTCGCCTGGGCCCATTGAAGACATCCATCCCCAGTAACCTGTAAACAGTTAATTTTTTAAAACCTGTTGCGACATGTGAACTCAGTAAATAAATTTCAAAAGAATAAAAATAAACGCCGTGAAAATAATTTAAATACGTAAGTTTATTAATTACCTAGTGTAAATCCCCCGCTTGTTCTGAGGTCTAATACGTTGTTAGGGTTAAACCTCTCCCCACTTCTTCTCCATAAAATTTGTCGGCCATCCTTATCCGACTTAAAGCACTTTTTGTCGGTAAACATAACTATTTCGTTTTCCCAATCGAAATTTAAATAACGAGTAGCAAAGCTTACTCTGTTGGTGCGGTGATCGTCAGTAAGTTAATTTTTCTGGCCGGTTTATAATTATGAATATTCGCCGCGTGTAGGTGTCTTTGAACTGTGCTAAGGGACACTCCAAAATCTTCAGCACTTGAGCGTGTAGATTTGAAGGGTGCAACTAAGTGAACTTGCACTATATTACGGTGTCGCTCGGATTCGTCGGTGTAAGCAATTGGGCGAGGGCCTTGGCAATCACATTTCATATCACCCGTCGCTTGATACCTTTGTATCCATCTACGAACTGTTTTTCTCTGTATATATGAAAATAATAGTATCAGAAATAATATTAAAAAAAGCGATTTGTAAGTAACTTGGAACAGTAAATATATAAGTGTATAATCTTACCGATGTGCCCATATCTCGTGCTATTTTTTTATAGGTTGTTCCTGTTCCCAGAGAACAACAATTTTAGCCTTCAAAAACGTTGTTAAGCGAACCATAATATTTTTTTTTCGAAAACTTAGTCTTACTCGATAGTTTCAAATGACATTACGGTAGTGCAACAATCGGCAATAAAGAAACTATCGTCTATACGCATTAGCTAGACAGGGATGCAAGAATGAAGTAAATATCTACAACACAGATAAGTTTTAAACAGCTGATTCTTAATTTCACTTAATGAACTAGTGTCTCGATAGCCGCGAGCGGCTAACACAACGGCTGAGGTAACGAACAGAGCCAGAGTTGAACCAGGGTTCGATCCCCGGCTTTGGAGATTTGGTGAATACGAATTCAACAAAAATTATATGTAAGGTCCTTTATTGTAACTGATCTTTTATTGTAAAACTTGATACTTGGCGTACAAGTGTTCGGCATGCAAAAGTTAATGTTTTAAAACTAGGGGGTTCCTTTTTTCCGAAGCTGACTGTACATATAAATATTTTTAATGAGGTTAATTAACTAATTTTCTTAAAATTTTGGATAAAACAGACCAAAATAAGACATTTGAACTCATTTGCTACTGTTATCTAAAGCGAGTAATATCTATAACCTCCATGTCTACTTATATTACCTTTAAGGAATTAGTTGATATGTTGCTATTGAGCAATCGCCAAGTGCATAAGTGTCTCGAATATTTGAAAATCAAGTATCCAAATCTTGTTGTAGACGATTTAGAGAATATTTACCGATAACTAAGTCAACATTTCATTACAACATTTTCGAGAAAGTGGAAGCAAGAGGCTAGGATTAAGTCCAAGTTTTACGCTAAAAATGAAAACTGGCTGAAGCTACTGTTTGCTTTGACTGTATCGTCAGTAGTATCGAGTCTAGAACAGGAACAAGAGTATGAACCTGGACCTTCGAAACGATTGCGAAATGGACCTGAACCAAACGCTACAAAGTGAAAACTTTACGAATTGTAATGTTGACAGAAGAGCCCCAAGAAGCGCGCAACAAGGATTATTGGAAATACAGATTGTACTACGCCAGAAAATACTCACGGGAAAGTACCAAGGAAGACGTCATCAACATGTTATTACACGTCATCCGATCCCCTGTTGTATACTTTAAGAAATGAGCCCAAAAAAAACCATTTAGGTACCCTTACACGAGGATGCAAAGCAATTTCTTAGTGTTTAGCAAGGACTATTAAAACAAGATGACTGACCATCTCCATACAAAAAGCCGTTCCCTGATATTGTACAACGCCATCTATGGTATAAAAATATTTTTTTACAATTATTCAACTTTGCAAGCATGACACAGTTATTAAATGTTACGATTTAGTTATTATTAGCTATGTGCGAACTAATTGGTACTATACTATGTTATTTTATTCAATTATAACATAGTTAAATGTTTATTTTTCGAGCGCCATCTAGTTTTTGCTAGAGTATCTCCTTGCGACCGGAACACGATCCAAAGTATGGCAACTGACAGTCCTCTTGTTTTAATGGTCCTTGGTATTATTATAAACTATAGGTACGTTAAGGTTTCTTTTTATATTTGTTGTACATGTATTTGTAAATTAGAATTGCAGTAGTTAATGCAATTTTGTAAGTTATTATTGTATTTTGTGTATTTATTATGTATATTATTAATTGATAATAAATAATTGCTTGTATTTTTTTTTTGTATCTCGATCAATTATATGCCATATTTATGTCGTTAGTTACTTATACCAACCAATATTACGTGTTTTTACGCCCTTCTCATTTCACGTTTATTAACTTCGGAAAATCCATGTTTTATAATTACAGTGATTCCATAATACATGATATAAATGCATCATACACTAATGACAAATGATATTTAGTACACAATCTTATCTTAAATTAGCAGAAACTTGATTAATATAAATAACAAACAGCTGCACGTAGTTTTTTCCGCGCGCTCATACATAGTCTACCACTGTGCGGCCCTAGAAATACAGTCATTTATGCTCGTTTTGATGTGGCAGATATTAGTGCTCGCGGCTCACGCCAGTTACCAGCACTAATATCTGCCACGCCTATACCATACTATAACTATATAATATACCATACAATACCTATACCATACCTAGTGATAGGTAGGTATAAATTAGTTTTAAATTACAGGGCACCAGCGAAAAGCAGCGTCACGGCGTGCCGTGGCATAAAGCTGAGTGGTGACCCCTATCAGCATCGTCAATTGTTTGTGTTATTTGCATTTTTTGTTTATGCTGGCGATGGCGTTAAATAAATAGGTTTTTCTACTCCTGTACTTCTTTCTGTCATTTAAATGGTTACCATCTCTAATATAAAGACATACATTACTTAAGACTTGCAAAACTCTATAGCCTATTTCCCAAAAAAGCATTGCTAAGCGTGTCACAATGTCGCTATTAAAGTATTCCTTGGTGCCACAGAGTACAAAATTTTAAAATAATGTTATGGGAAATAATTTATATTACCATCTTTACAAACCGCCGAATTCATACAGTTTTAAATTAAAAGAATAATAAGTACGTAAATGCATTGCTGCCAACTTAAAAAAAAAGGTACACATATTTTATCGCCTATTTTTTTCAAATCATAACATGTTTTCATCACTGGCAAGTATACGCGAATTTAAAAAATAAGAAAGCCATAGATATTGATTGACAGCTCGCTTTTTAATTTTCTTCGTGGCGCTAAATTTTATTAATCTTGAAGTTGTTGGTTGTTGTCTTGTTATAAACTGTTGAAAGTGAGACAAATGTATGAAGACGAGCCTAATTGTACTTACTACCGAAAAAATTTGTGTCGTGGCGCAAGAAGTATTAAACAATTTGCTGCTAGAAAATATTCGGCGCAAATATAAATATTTAGACTTTTTGTGTTTTATTAAAAAGTGCTTAGGGGTCATTCAATAATTACGTAGGGGTCCCTGGGGGGAAGGGGTTCGAAAAATCTGTCGTAATTAATGAATGGCCCCTTAGTTGTAGAAAAACTATTGTATATAGACTTTTGTTTTAAACTGAGCTAATTGGCTTAAAGAATACAATGGCCGATTCGCTCAGTTTAAAAACCAAAGACTATTTACAACGTTGTATAATTCGGGCATAAAACGCTCGTGGCGTCTTCTTTTGCGATTGTCCTTACGTAATTAAAGAATGGCCCTTTAGTCGTAGAAAAACTGTTGTTTGCAACATTGTATAATTCGGTCTAAAACGCTCGTGGCGTCTTTCTTTGCGATACTCGCTATTGTCCTTACGTAATTAGTGAACGGCCCCTTAGTCGTAGAAAAACTATTGTATGCAACGTTGTATAATTGTGTCAAAAAACACTCGTGGCGTCTTTTTCGAACCCTATTATACAACAGTTGCATAAAATACTAATTTCTTTCTTTCTCTCTTTCATTGGGTAGTTAAGAGGCGACAGTAAAATAATTAGTGCAATTCAGAAAGCGTACGACAAAAAAAATTCAGGACTATATATATCGGAAATGGCAATCTAATATATGTCTCGCTAACTCTGTACTAACAACATTTCGAAATTCATCCAAAGGCTTTTGTGACCTACCTAGGTACCCAGGTCTAAAGCCTTCCATGCACAATATAACGAAAAGTATAGTGTCTTAGATGCAGCAGAATTTTAAGGAGCGAAGTAATTCTGCAAACTGCAACTTTATAATATGATTTCAATTATCATTATACGTCATCCTGCAAGTTTGGTTTCATTCAAAAAGCTAACGTAAGCCGGCTCGACCTGGCGCGCGCGGGGGCGGCGAGCGGCCAGCGGCGGACGCGCAATTATCCGCCTTTCAGTTTGCAGAGATATCCGAGAGGCGCATCCGGTGACGCGAACACTTTTTAAATTCATTCCAAAAGCCTCCACTCTTACTCTGAATATTTGATGTAAACGGAAATGAAGTCCAATTGGCCGGAAGGATCGAATCGTTCTATTAAAAGTAACCTATATTAATTTGCAAATCTAACTTTGAACCAGGAAAACTTGTGTGCTTTCTACCATTCGAAGAATATATTTGAAGTGAAATAGGACCATATTGGAATATGTGCTACAAATATGAACTTTAATGTAATGTACAATATTGAATATTACTAATGAAATCCTTGATTTATCAGTGAGATTTTGCTAAACAATCCATACTATTAATATAATAAATGCGAAAGTGTGTCTGTCTGACTGTCTGTCTGTCTGTCTTTCTGTCTGTCTGTCTGTCTGTTACCTCTTCACGCTTAAACCGCTGAACCGATTTGGATGAGATTTGGTATGGAGATAGTTTGAGTCCCGGGGAAGGTCATAGGCTACTTTTTATCCCGGAAAAATACCCTTATCCGCGATAAACGAATTTAAGGCGGACGATGTCGCGGGCAGAAGCTAGTATGGTATAAATAAGACCGATTTACATATCTTGTACGTGCACAAAATAACGATAATTTTAGGCCACAGTGTAAAAAAACCGATCAAGTGCGAGTCTGACTCGCGCACCGAGTGTTCCGTACAAACTTTCACTTATTCCGACTTAACTTGCCGCTTGAGTTAAGTTTACCACTGGTATCTTAGGGCGTCACATACAAATGACGGGCAAACTTAACCAAACCGGGTTATTCAAAACTGATTTTTGGTGATTAAAAAAAAAGTAAGACAGATAGATGTATAGTTATAATTTTTATGTAATATTCATATTAAGTTACATAATTCCAGAAAATTACAGATTTTTCGTTTCACATTTTCCTTAATAAAACGAAATTTAAGCATAATAAAATAAAATATAAAAAAAATACTCTAAAATGTACAGATCAAGCGCTTTCATATGATACCCCACTTGACCTAGTGACTAGACTTTTAATTTTAATCTCCTGCCCCCACCTCCATATTAGTCGTTTTTTTAGAAACAATAATATATTTTATAATTCTTTCGGTAGCTCCAAAAAACATGAACAAAACTATAGGTAAACCTTAATACTTCCAACGCTAATTATTTTAACATGATACAGCTTTTGAATTATTTCCGAAAAACTACGCTTCTCAGCAAAAGGACGCAAGTGCCACGTAGATACGCTTTTACTGGCGCACTCTTTCGCGGCGTTTTATTTTCGTCTGTAGTGCATTTATTTTAAGTAACGGCTACATAACCCTTTACTGCGCTTGGTCCAACATGCTTTTGGCCGGCTTGTTTTTTCTTTGAAGGCACAACACCCTTAAAAAACCAGAGTCTACATATTTCATGTACAGACAGATTTAGGTCCTATGGAAAGACGACTTAGACTTTGGCTCAAACAAAATATACAAATATAAGACACAGAGGGTGCACGGAAAGAAATTATGATAACAATACTACAAGAACATATTGTAAATTTCATTCTAGTATGAAGAAACAGATTTAAGTTAAGTTTACCGTATTGACTTTTAACAACAAATAGTCGTATTTTAATAAATGCCAGAATATTATAGTAAACACATTTTAGTAAACAATACCAATATCAAAGCTATTTATAAGTACATATTATTATTGTAGAGAGAAAATTTCGATAATTGTAAACTATACCTTCATAATTCATTTGTTGTTTCTAACTGTCAATTAAACAATACAATATTTAGGTTGTCTCTAAATTAACGCAAGTAACAAAAAAAAATTGTTTTTTTAAATAAGCTAGAATCATATAGTACTGTTTACCCCATAATTCATTTGTTGTTGCTAGCTGTCAATTAAACAATACAATATTTAGGTTGTCTCTAAAATAACGCAAGTAGAAAAAATGTTTAAATAACCAAATCCATATACTCGTAGTACTGTTTACCAGATTATGTTATCAGTATCATAATATAATGTTTTGTGCAACATGTGAATTTAATATCAAAAAAAACGTTGTTTACGTTTGCAAATATATTGTATGGATTTCCTGAATTGTTGGCAACACCTGTAACTGGCTGCCGTTGGTTTGTTTATCATTTTATCTTTCGGAGCGAGCAGTGCGTACGTGTGCAGAGACATTGAGTGTGACAAGTAGTGTGATTGGTTTAATAAATAGATATTATAGAAGTGTTCCAAATCAGGAAATTGACAAGGACATTGTAAAATTATTGGAATCCTGGCAGTTGGCCGAGTACATTTTAACATGTAAGTTAATTTTCAAATAACATGAATATAAACTCACAAACGTTTAATGTTTTGTTTTATTTAAAACTGTGGTTGACCATGTCTTCATTTTACTTATACAAAATGAGGGTTTCATGAAATTGAAAAATGGCGTCAGATCTTTTTGACCAGTAGTGTCAATATCCACCAATCATACGATGATATATATCATACTTTGGTATGATGATAGAGTGTTTCCACCTGGATTTCAAGAAACCCTCATAGATGGTCCTTCTGATTTCAGAAGGTCGCAGGTTTAACGCCCGAAGAGTAAAATTCCTTTTACATCATGCAATCACTTTGTTTAGGTACTGTTACTGATAGAAAAAGTTTTGAGCAAGTAATGAGCATTTATTCTAAAAATAGTAAATAACGTACCTTGGCGCAGAGGGTATCTTTACTTTAGTACGACTGCTTGTATTACAAGCTTGCTGAAATTGAGTCTTTAAAAAAGTTTACATAGTTACCGTGTTGTTAATTAAGAAAAAGTTAAAATCTGTCAGTTGAGTCGCGAAATTTTTTTTCGTGACGAATGAGACAGAATTCAACTTTTTTTAACAATACGGTAAGTATGTACATATTTTTTTAAAGACCCATTCACCTACTGAATATTGGAGAAAAAATAAAACATTGTTGTAATTACCAAAAATATATAGTAAACTGAACAATATTAATGTCTTAGTATAGTAAACTCAATCATTTGATGTGATAATGGCTAACCACAATGTTGGTAGTAAACACAAAATAAGTAGTATAGTGTAAAAAAATATATAGTTTGCTAAAATCTCAACGTGGTAATATTTGCATTAAATTTGTTAATAGTCACTATTATAATCTATTAGTCGTTACTAAAAATACCGTTATCTCCAAAATAAAGCATGGTGTTACGAACGATACCAATTCCGTTATACTTAACAAAACCTATTTGTAATGGATACAGATAGGTTTTTGTGCACTATACACAAATTTTAATTATGTGTACCAGCATTATATTTAACTGTGATAGATATTCTAGTAAGCTATTACCAGATTTTTGTAGTAAAGTCGAGAAAATAGTTAGCTGTCGTATATATTACACGACAATCTGGTTAAGTTAACTTTATTCTGGTTACCTAAACTAGAATTTTCTCTCCGTGTGTATGTCAATCCAACCGTACAACAAACAATGCAATCATGATAGGTTTAATTAAGTTTTATGTATATGTAACAATATCTATATGAAAACAAGAATCACCTGTTGTAGGGTTCAAACAATCCTCGATCCCTATCTACCCCACGCAAAAACAGGCAATCAGCACATTAATAATAGATAATTGGACATTTTTGTGGTGTACGAGGTAGTTGAATGGAGTCATGAAACTGTAAATAATATACCAAAATTAAATTAACGTGTTGCTATTTGAAGATGTATAGTTATAAGAAAGTACCTCCATAATTAGAGAGACCTCCAGAGAATTTTGCCATAAATGTTCCGTGTCCCACCAAAAATGCTGAGCAGTTTGTTTCTATAGCTTTTAATTAATTTGATATTTGACATTCCCTTTTGTCAATCATAGAAAAAAAAACAATAGCTATTGTGTCTAAATCATAATACAGTTTATTAAGTCTTAATGATCTTCTGGGACTAATATTTTTTCGGACCCAAAACTATTAACTTAAATCCTTAAAAAAAATTAAGGCGGGAACGTGAATTTAATTTTCTCAAAGATTGTCTGTCGCGTTATTTTTACGAAAATAAGTTACATAAATGTGTCAAATTTCCTCGCATATTTGGAGAAAAGCAGTATACATGCCTCGGCAGGAATGTCATTTCGTGGATTCATATCTATTGAAGGACGAGGCGTAGCTTACTGCAGAGGCCGGGAAATTACGGTTTGCCAACTAAGTAGGTATACAAACAATATATGATAGGGATACGGCGCTAGCAATCCCTTTTCACGCCGAGATATCTAGTGATTTCCTCTAACACGCAATGATATACAAAGAGTATCACATACAACAAAATAATATCACATACTTTTTAATTTGTCCTACCGAAACATTTTTTTTATTTTATTTAATATATATTCGTTCTTTTTGCACTGTTTGAGCAACTCGCCAACAATATCCATCTCATCTACACACTAATCCCAAATGATCACTTCCTATTTCACCCACATTTCCAACTCGTCCAGATTCCCTAGTCGTCCACATACCAGTACCAAATTTTCCACTTCGTATCTCGTCCACATACCAATCCCAAATCATCCATTTCAAATCTCGTCTAAATGCCCAACTTGTGCTCAAATTCCATCTCGTCCACATTCCCTACACCTACACAATATCCAACTCGTTCACATACCAAACAAAAATGTGTCCATTTCCTATCTCATCCAAATGCCCAACTCATCCACAATTTCCGATTAGTCCACAATCCAAACCTGTCTACATTCGCAACTTGTCTAATGTGTACATACCAATCCTAAATGGTCCACTTCCTATATCATCCATATTTCTAACTCGTCCACATGCCAATCCCAAATTGTCAATTTCCTATCTCGTTCTAATTCCCTTTTCGTTCACAATTTCCATTTCCAACTGGTTCACTTATATAGACGACATGAATGAATAGTTACAGAATAGACATTCTGTAACGATAGTTGTTTCTTACTCGTAGATGGAAATGGCTGAACGCCATTATGTCGGGTCACAAATTGATATAGAGACAAAAGAAGGCCATATTGCAGGCCTTCAAATATTGCACGAAATTTCATTATGCACCTCTTGTCTTCCACTCCACACTCGCAGTGGATCAAGGAATACGTAAAATTTTCTCATATGTATATTCCTATTTATTTATTTTATATACACGGTAATTGTGCTGGAATAGTCAAAAACTGACTTTTGCATAATGAAATGAATAAATAAATAAATTACCTATATTTCTTTGTTGTTACTTGTCTGTTGTTATTATGTAAAGCTAATTGTGTACCTACCTAAAATGTACTCGCAACTTGGTCCACGGAGAAAAAACTAACATAAACCTCTATTTTCCTTCAACGTAGTCACGTACAATAAAGCCTAAAACAATCCTCGGATGTCGAGCTACCCTTGTGTCAGAAATGGTTCAACGTGAGGAGGAAGATGCTGTAAAGACACACAACATTTATATTAGTATAAACACGAGAGATGAGAATTGAGTGACCTTCAAATAGCACGTTACACTTTTTATTAACATCTTCAACGTACCTACTGACATTTCAGTTATTACACTAGTAAAGTTGAAATGCTGAAAAAGTGTGCTGATACGAGAATTAACTATTACCTACTCAGAAAAACATTTGTGTCGAAATCCCCGAATTCAATTCAATTAGCAATTACTACTGTTTTCCAGTGATGTCAATATTTGTGTATATGTATAGTGTACCGCGCCGTTGTATCAAGGGGTGCATCGCCCGGGGGACCGAATTAACAATCAGCGCGGGGTTTGTCCGCAGTCGTTGATTTGAGACACGCCGCGTGAATCCTGATTATTGACCCAGAACGAACATAGACCGTCAAGTGTAGGTATTACTACAAAATACTTATTTGACGTTTTAGAAACAGATTTGTTACAAAAACTCGTGCCATTTAACTAGATTGGGTTAATATCGGTAGAGGCTTGTAAATCCACTTTTGGTTGCATTTGAAGTATTGTTGTTCTTGTGGTTGTCAACAATTGGCGTGATCATAATAGGGTAAAGCCTATAGAAGAAGAATTCATTCCTCGCCCATGGGCTTCTGCGATCATGATATCAGAAGACAAAACTAAGATGAAACACGTATGTCATGGCACCGAACAAATTCGTATATATGTTCTTAATTCTTAATCTTATGCAAAGTCACGGAGACTCATTTCTGCCGACATAGTTTTCAGTGATGAAATAGTTTTTCTGTTGTTTACTCATTATAGTAGTGCAGCAATAAAAACTGATTAAAAAGTACGGCGTCGACATTTGGTGCCTCAAATTGCAGCGTTTGATCAGCCCTTTGTGCGTCTTAAGACTATTAGGACAACGAGATTACGCGGGCAGCGCTCGCGCAGCCGACCGTGCAATGCGATTACCGCGCCCGACCCACTCGCGCCCTCGAAGGGCATTCCACCCCTATTTTTCTCCAACTTAACTGGATTTTTATTTAGAATATTGATGTTCGCGGTAAAAAACATTTTTTTCTGATAATTTAGATTTTATTGAGATTACTGCTTAATATCAACGCGACGTTGTGTTGTAAGTTAAATATACCACTGTTCAACGTGACACTGTCCCATTAGTTAGCATGTTCAACTTTAATTCATAGGAATAGAGGTGACAAACAGGGTGTCAAATATTTTATTAGGACGCAGTTGTCAAGCAGTGGGATGTTTACCTTAGATCTCCCTTTACGTTTTAAACGAAATCATGCTTCCTTCTATTTGTCTCAATAAAACAAGAATATTTTTCTTAGTTCATCGTATAGACGTAGTGAAATATGTAGGTGATCAGATTTTTCATTGAGTTCAATTGTAGGAGTACCTATTGTAAAAATATTCATCTTTATTAAATGAATCGTAACAGCACACACACTCACTCACACACAGCAGCAGGTTATGAGGTACATCTATACTATTATAAAGTTTTAAAAATAAAATGTATGTATATAGAAGATATTTAAAAAAACTAATGTAACAGACTATTTGGAGGACACTGAATCAAAAAATATATTTTTTGGAATTTTTGTATGTTTACATGTATCGTTTCTTTTTCATTACGCAAAATCGGCTAAACAGATTTCAACTAATTTTGGTACATGGGTATATAGCTGGGTATACACAGATGGTTACAGGATGCTTTTTACCCGACAACCGCAAAATTAAGATCGATGGGTTATGGCTTTTTTCCTCCGCGAACGAAGTTGCTTGCATCTTCTAGTGTGAAATGTATTTAAAGTATCGTCGAAAACCACAGGTGCCCATTTGCGAAACAATCACTAAACGATATCACTGATATCAGTATAAACGCCTATTGGAACCTAATAAGACATCGCTCATAATCGGTTTTTTGTGCATATGGAATTTAAAACAGAAGACGGGTAGTTTCAAATTGGTGACCAATCAAGAGATTGAGTAAGTTAAGTGCTTTTTAGTAAACCTCTACACAGGGCACCACATCGACTTGCGTTGTTGTAGACAATCTCTTTCTATTCCACGTTCTGTTCACCATTGCATAACATGAGACCATTTCCTCAATAGAGATGTTACACTTATTATAACAATTTTATGTAATAATTAATGTAGTAGTTTAATATTAACTCTAGGTACTATGAATATAATCAGTACCCACAAAGACAGATGAATTTATTGTAAAAATGTATTTATTGCACTTTGCGTAGGTACGTGGTTTAATAATACCCGATTGCTCTTACTTTGTGTCCCGTGGGACTTGTTAGTGTATCGAGCAGTTTACACCAATTGTCGTGTTTATTGTCCCTGATGCGGCTCCCAGGAGACAGTCCCAGGGAGCATGTGGGGTGCGATACTAAATGGGTAACAAAATGGACTATCGCTTGCTCATGACTACTGCTTTCATAACTAATCATGTTGAACAATGCCCACCTATTGTTTTACTTTATAAAGTGATGACTATATAATCGTATTGACCATATTAGGTACTCGTAAAATCTAGGATCGGCACGCTCATTTGTTTAGAATTATCAATAGCCTAGTACCCACCAATTTCATAATTAACATTTCATTCGTACTAAGGATTTTAATACATAAAATAAGAATTAAATTAATTTAATTCCTGCTATTTACAAAATAAATATTATTGTGATAGGTGAATATTTTACCTATTCCGTCCATAGACCGCAAACTTCAGCTGATTTACTTATTTATAATAATCATATCTACCAATAATGACTCAATGAGCACGTTTCAATCAGAGGCACACGCCTGCGATTTGCGAATTAGTGAATTTCCTTACACTCATTGTCAGAAATCGCTTAAATCATTGTGCCGATAATCAACGCCCAGCGTGTGAATGGTTTTCGTGAGAGCGATGTGCGCGCGTCGCCTCACTGCCTCCGAATACCCATATTTACCAACACGGATTTACCAATGCGACCCTTTAAAATGGCCCTTACCTCTAATCACAGAAAACACTGCCGCTTACTTCCTGCGATAAAAGTTTACTTTGATCCAAAACAAGCGGGTATTACGCTGCATAGCAAATAAGGGCCAAAGATTTGATAACTCGATGTCTTATTTTGTAGATTAAATAGCAAGAGTGGCTGCTGTACACTCGCGGGATCTACAATGCACCGATCTCAAGCTAGTGCTTGCTTGCGACGTTCATGAATTATTTACTTGTAATTTAGGCCTTTTTTTATAAATTACTAAAAGGTGCCCGCAACTTCGTTTGCGAAGGAGAAAAAGTCATTATCCCCATTTTTTTCTTCAGCTAAATCGGGTAAAATCCTATACCATCTGTGGATAGCCAACACCCGTGCACCAAAAATACATGTAATCCTTTTAACCCATTTGACGTGACGAAGCCACAACAACGCATACAAACATACAAAGAATAAATATTTTTCGAATCAGTAACTTCCAAATAGTCTATTACAATATTATTATTTTTTTGATATAATATATTCAACTAGAAGATGCCCGCAACTTCGTTCGCGGAAGAGATAAAGTCATAACCCGTCGTTTTTTCTTCAGCGTAGTCGGGTAAAAAGTATCCTATAACCATCTGGAGATACCCAGCTACCCGTGTACCAAAAAATGTGGAAATCTGTTAAGCCGATTTTGCGTGATGAAGCCACAACAACACATACAAACATACTTAAAATCCAAAAAAAATATTTTTCGTTTTGGTGACCTCCAAATAGTCCGTAACAATCAAAAATTTTGAAAATATCTTAAATGTACAGACATTTCATTTTTAGAATTTTATAAAAGTATAGATGTGCAGATATTTGTTTTTTAAAAACTCAATAATATAATGTATAGATAACTGATAGTGTCCTTTTATTCTGTGTAAAGAAATCGGATTATTGGTGTTTTCCAAAAATGCATAAAACTCACAAAGTCAGTTATAAAAGTATAGCAAGTATATTCGTAGTCAGTAGTAATTATAAGTCGGTATACAATACTAAATGTTTATTACATTAGGAAATGTATTGTTTTTGTATAAAACAATGATAGAGGATTCATAATTTTTCACCAATTGTCTGCACGGATATCCATTCTGTGCGTGCGTTACTTACGCGATAACACCGTTTGTGTATGGTGATAGCATCGCAAATGCTCTTAGAAAATATAATACGCGAATGTATAATTGTTAACTATTTATATGGATACGATGTATAAATTTAAGCATCTACAGGTCTCGTATAAAATGTATGAACGCAATGTATAAATCAGGTTTCGTCAACGTCTGTGTCTAATACAAATAGAAGTAATCATCAATCAGTCTGGCGTAGTTTACTATTCTCGGCACGTCTTCAAAGTCTCTGATACTGGAATAAATAGCAGGAAAAATGTTCCAGTATCGCAAAATCCCGAAGAGACAGGGGAGAGGCGGGACGGCCGAGGGGCGAGATTAGATTACCTGGCCCCGTGGGCTGCAAACACTTCGTTACTAGCACAAGACGCGTAACGAACTCACTCTGTAAAGAGGTCGGCACACTCGCTTGGACGTATAATGGGCCTATCCGAATCCCAAGTTCGGCAAACAAACTTCTGTAACCGCATGCGGATTTTAAATAAGTTTTAGTTCAATATATTTTTAAGTTTTATTTGTTCATCAAATTTCAAAAGTGACGGTTTACTAGAAGATAGTGAAATCAGCGTGATTGGCGAAGTGAAGTTTATAAAGCTTGTAAAAAGAAATGAACAATTTGTTGTTCATTTGTTGTTACAAGAATAATTGAAAAAAACATATCTTTTTCTCAGTAAACCCGTGAATACGGAAAACTGAAAAGCTTCCAAAACGTCAGGAACTCAAATGAGATAATATACTCGATATAATCCGTTTTAAAAGAATAATTGAGCAAGACATTAATTCGTGGGCGATTTTGTAAAAATTGTAGCCACCTAGGTAGTAACTGTTACAATTCAAGAAGTAGGTACGAGTATACCTACCTTCAGTTCATTAAATATATGGGTAGCTTATACATAATTCCAACTGGATAAAAATTCCGAATATATCATAAATCCGAAATTTAAAAATGTCTAACGTTAATATTTACGATTTTCAAAATTCCGAATATCAATACACCGAACAATAAGAAGTCCAACTGAATAATAATCCGAAATATCAAGAGTACGAATTCCGAATACTAAAAAATGCCGAACTTCAAAATTCCGAATATCATCACACCGAACTATAATAAATCCTGTCAAAATGCAAGCAAACATTTTGACAATATGGTCACAATACAAAACTAACCTAACCTAACCTCCAGTTTTCGGTTTTTAATACTATTACACCATTATTAAAATTGCGAAAAGTCCAAATGTTAAAATTTCGAATTAGCAATGACATTTCGGATTTAGGTAAGTATTAAAATTCGGAATTTTTCGGGGCTATACAGATCAGAATATAAAAAAAATCGGTAAACTAAAGTTTTGATATTCGGTAAACTAAATTTCGTGCTTTTCAATAATCGATATTTTAATACACCTTTGTATGAAATAATACAAAGAAAAAATATAAAATGGAAAAAGCAAATCGGAATAAAATATTTCGGATTATTTGGGTGTTCCCATTAAATATTACGTCAGACAAACGGGCAGTGTAGGCTGATAGGGAGCTAACAAGTTCGAGTTTGTAGTATAGCCCTGTGCAGTTTTTACATAACTACATACCTGTAACCTGCGAGCATAAAATGATAGCTTCTGTCGCGCAACAAATAAAGCACTCATCATTTTTTACCCGACTGCGCGACGCAAAGGAGTGGTAATGTGTTGATCAGTCTATGTATGTATGTATGTATGTATGTATGTATGTATGTTTGTTTCTATCTGGCACTCTAGAGACCAAACGCGTGGACCGATTTTGATGATTCTTACGTCAATCAATTTGTCTTAACTGTCCGAATGAAACTGAAGACATGAAAATGATGAAAACTTAAAATGGCGATAATGAGACGCCATATTGTGAAAAAGAAAAAAAAGAAAATTGACGTACTATATCGAGTGGGGTATCAATGAATAGGGATTTAAAAATCATTATTAAGTTTCTTTTATCATTTTTAATTTAGAATTACCATTTAGGAACTATAACGATTTAAAGTTGGTTAGCAAGCCGTTCTCACTAAATTTTCATTTAATTGCATTGTAATAAATCTGTGCAAGCTTCTCAATAACCCCCACGATAAAGATTGCGAAATTGTCTGACTTTTATAGTTTTAACTACTTTTATAGTTTTAACAGTCGGGACCCATTGTTGGGAAGATTTACGTCGATCTAAATTTCTTATGGGTCCTGTTCAAAATCGCTATGTTCCATATTAGAATTTATTATTTGTTATATTGTGGGTATCGATCATGAATCATGAAAGATTTCCATTATAACTTAACAAATTTCTAGGGCACTGGACTTGTTTTTTTCTGTTTGGTTTTTTACGCAATCGGGTTTTTTGTTTTTTTAATTATTATTTTTTTAGACTAACGTGTGTGATTGCGAGATTGATGGTTGCTTTATCATCAATTTATTTATCTCGAGTAAAACGCAACCATCCCCACGCAGCCAGTCCCCGCAACCCTAACCAGATGGTCCGACCACCTTACGGGTGGCTTTCCTTCGCTGCGCTTACCGGTACACGGTCTGCACTCGAGAACCTTTCTACCCCAACGGCTATCAGTTTCTTGAACTATATGCCCTGCCCATTGCCACTTAAGTTTGCTTACCCTGTTTGTTATGTCGTTGATCTTGGTTCGTCTACAAATCTCCTCATTTGTGATTCGATCTCGTAGAGAGATCATAGCTCGTTGAGCGACTCTAAGTTACCGTAAGAGGCCCATAGTTAGAGACCACGTCTCAGCTCCGTAGGTCATCACTGGTGATACGCACTGGTTGTAGACTTTCATTTCTAAGCACTAAGGTATCCTCGACGAGAAGACACTTGCAGTTTCCCAAACGCTGCCCATCCGAGTACAGAAAAGTTGCATACTCAACGTTAACTCGATCTATTAATGTCGATTAATATATCATGATTGTCTTTCTTAAATTCAATACATATTTATATATGTTTCGCATGGTTTTTACCTTTCAAACTTTGGCGGACAAGCAGGAATTGACTTCAGTCTGCCATCTTTGGTGCGTGCGGTGAGACTTCCTGCGAAACTGATAGCGTCAAATTGGATGATCAGACAAACAAAGATTCGTTACCTGTGAGGACAGTATCTACAAATAAATCCTGAACGGTCATCATATCTCTTCATTAATGAATGTATTTTGTAATTTTTTATAGCGGATTATGCCAATGTGTATTTAAATTTGAATACCACAACTAAACCACTGTTTAAATAGTACAGGATAATGTATATGTAGGCGTAAATTCAATAAATACATTTTGAAACATAGCGGCGGCCCCTTGGTATGACTAAACTGAATAAATTTGAATAACGCGGAGCGTAATGAGGCGCCACCGGCACTGGCTGATGAGCGGGAATCGAACCCCGACCAAACGAACAATTGTCATTCATTCAACCGTAAATGTATTTCTCTAATCCTTTGATATATTCTTTGTAGTGCAAATTGTTGGCTTGATTCATTAGCCGCTTGAAAAAACGTATCGCCAGTAGAATACATTTAAAATAACAAACATAATAATATTAAAAGAATAAATGAAGAATAAATCTAACTCATAGCTCGACCTCCCATTTAAATAAAAGGAACTGTAAAGTTCTGCGCTACATATCACTACTGGTTGATTACAAAGGTTCCAGTAAACATTGATACTTATCAATACTCAGTTTCGTTGGTCATGCTTAGAGCGCAGGTCATTCGGGGAGGCTGGCCAGGAAGCTGTCCGCAATCTCCGAAATAATTTGCAGGCTTGTCAGCGTTAGCCCAAAGCGTGTTTACACACGGCCCGATTTATTCGCCTGGAGTCGTAAATAACGTCGCTCGCCAGCGCCGACAGATATATGGAGCCCCATATTTATTGCTATCTGTTCCATAGGTACAGACAGCAACATATGAATATATTGATCTAGATTTCACTAAATAAGTATATGATATGGTAAGGGACTTCACCCATTCAACATCTGATGGATTAGGTTAAGTACTTATATGTTCCTCCTTCACAATTGGGCCCTCAATGCTGATAGTCGTGACGTTAGTCTATCGACGAGACGATGCATTAATTACTACAGCCAGAATTACGTAACGTAGTTGGTCAAAGAACATCTTGTAGGTGTCGCTCCGTGTACAAAGATTATATTAGGTAACATGTTAATTAATAACGAAATGTCCTATTGTAACCTCACAGCATTGTAACTTAAAGAAGTGCCTTATGCGCAGGTTGTCTGCCAACTATAAGTCACAATTTTTTAAATCCTAGTAGGTGACTACGCTAAAAAATATACCTAAATGGCAGTGTTTCTAAGGTAAATGTCCCAGTGGGCGACACTGATCCAGTGAATGACTTTTTTGCAGTTTATTTCATAAACTAAGAAATCGGTTATTATAGTCCAAAAATCGGGTTCAACCGATTATTAGTGTCATTTATAAATTTTATAAATAATAAATAATACTTTTGAGTTTGAGTGACGGTGTTTGGGAAAAGGTACTCCGAGTCAGATGCGCGTCGTTATACTTAGTGAATCTGTTAAAATTTCTTCACTATTTACGACCAATAAATGACAGATTCATATTGATGTGTTATTCATTGGATCATAAATGTATGTCATTCATTTGTTACAGGTAGTTTGCAATGAAAACAAGCTTCCAAAAACTTATACCTACTCAATGATATTTTTAAAGGCCATAGACGAAGTGGCAAGGAAATGTTCCATTGCTATAACAGCCAAAAATAAAGGATTCTTCGAATTACTTTGCTGTATAATGTGCATGGTAAACATCCAATTGAGTACCGTATGGAGCCAATGAGTTACTTGACAATAGACCAAGAATATGTATACCCGTACCCGTGTCAAATGGATCGTTTCGTTATTCAAACTTTAGTTGATAAGAACTAAGAGTCCAAGAATGAAAGAGTTTCGATAAAAAACAAAGAAACGGAGTTTAGTTAACAGGTTAGTAAATATCTGATTTGCTTCATTATTTGTTTTCTTTTATGTTCGTCACTATTTAAGTAAGTTATCATGAAAACTCACACCAGTTTTTTTTTATAGTCATTCAATGGGACATACGAGATTTTACATGTCATCCACTGCACAATTACAATTTCAGAGGTTGTGGAAAACCGGAATAATTCAGTATTGGTACGATTATCATATATTTTGCTGTTCCTATATCGATAATGAAGAACCAGTTCATACATTTGCATATGCATCTAGTCAGTATGTTTGATAGTTAAGTAGTTTTGGATAAATGTGCGAATTTACTCCTAATAGTGTCAGTCACTGGGATATTTATTTACCTTAGCTACCACCTTAAATATAATTTGTATATGTCCTGATATTTTGCAAATACATAGATTATTTTTAATCTCGAAATGCAAAGACCCATTTATTGTTACTAAGCGCAGTTGGTCGAATAAGTCGGTTAATTAAGTCCATGGGGGTTTGGGGGTACAGACCTAGCTTTGGCTGCTATCGCTACTCGCGCCAGGCGAGCCTACACACATCGTTTCTGAATGAGCGTGTTTTCCCCGCGCGGCAGCAGCGTCAGAGCGCATTAAACCACTTCATTGTAATACTTAGATATTTAGTAGTTGTGTAACAAATAAATTGCGATTTTATAATGAAAGCCGGTTTTTTTCTCCACATTCGACAACATTTTAAGCTCTTATCAACGCCCGCCGGGCTGAGTTACGACCGCTCGGTCGGCTGAGACGAGGCCAGTTTTTGCCATATTCTCATAATCAAATTTTGATTTACTGCCGAGCCAGTTATTAAAATCCTTTTAGTTGTACCCCGACTCGCACACGAGCTGGCTATTTTTAGAGATTGATTATCACTGTCATAATGTAAAATGTAATTGAAAATCATTTTTGGAACGCTAATAGGAACCCAAAACTAGATAGAAAAGCAAATGTTTATTTTATGATACGTACTTTCCTCTACATACGGACAAACGCATGGTATGGGCTTCTCGTCTATGAGTCAATATGTCAAGTTTGTATTTTAACGAAATAAATTAAATTATAACGTTTTGCTGCACTGGTAGTGTTGTTTGTCATAAGACAAACCATACTATCAGTTCAGCTTACTAAAGAAATTTTATGGGCCCTTACATATGAAATTGATGTTTTGTCGTACTGGCACTTTGATTCAACATATGTGTTGGTTAAGAATACCAAATTCAAAATTTTAAATTGAAGCTGTGAGGCTCATATGTAACTTTTATATTCTTGTTTTGAATTGCATTGAGTGATTTAATTTTTATCACGTCATTTTTTTTCTTTGACATCGTTCTGTTCACAAACATGGAAAACTAAGTATATTGCGTTATTTACAAATATGAGTTTCACCGTGACGCTCGCCGCAGAAACGGCTCGAAGAATTACCGATGTGTATAAGGCAGCTACTGTAAAAGAAAATACGGTACGCTTTCGTTCTGGAAATTATGACCTAAGAATTGAAAGTGATCGTGGAAGCGGATGTGCAAACAACGTCTGAGTTAGCGGCAGGCTTCGATGTCAGCGATAAAACAGTTAAGCAATCCATGCTGGAAAAACTAGGCGCTAAACAACCGAGGTTTACGAAGTTGGTAAATTGCTCTAGCTACCTGCTTTAGCATAACGCAAGACCACACCAGCTTGCTCAAACTGATTACCACTTTTTTTGGAATTTGAACATTTTCGTGCAAAGAAAAAAAACAATCTGATGAGGCCGCCCAAACCGCCTTCAATGATTTTATTAATTCTCACTTCCACAACGTTTTCAGCACAGAACGACCAATAGCAGGGGTCGGCAACCCTGTGGCTCGCGAGCCACATGCGGCTCGGCTCTTTAGATTAGTTTTTTTTTATCAAAATTTACTATTTATTGTAACCAAGAAAATTGTGACTTTAAAAACTAAGAAATTTGGTAAAATTTAATGTTTTAATCTTCCGTCTCAAAAGGTTGCCGACCCCTGACCAAAATGATGACCTGAATGGCAAAAGTACATAGAAAGACATACCAGAGAGACGTACCAGAGATCCGACTTATATGAAATACTTGTCTTTAAAATTTTGTATTTTACATTTTAAAAAAAAAGGTACTTATACCTTTAAAAAAAAGCCGTTTGGACTATATTTGAGATGCTTTTCGTGACGAATTTCCTATTTTATGAAAAACAAAATACTTTACTGTTAATTTGCCAACATTAATTACAACTAAAATTTTCATGTAATGGGGTCGGCAAATCAACTAGTTTTCATTATTTAGTACGACTGCAATTTCCATCCAGGAAAGATTAAAAGAGGTGGACAATGTTGGCAGTTAAAAAAATCAAAATGGATATTTAAAAAAACAATGTATTAGGTTTGCTCAGAAAACGTTTTAACTGCATTTAGTTCATAATTAAATCGTGTAAAATGGTAAAACAAGTCAAGATTTATGTTAGTATTTTGGGATTGCAATTGTATAAGCATTTAAAAGCTTCGCTACGCTCAGAAATCTATATTTGATCTAAATTTTAGATTTCTTCGCTTGCTCGGGTATCAATTGAAGCACTCGCGCCAAATAAGAACTTTGCAACTTTGCATGACTAATAACTATTTTGTATTTTTTGTATGTGGTTTTGTGGTTTTATCATGTCAAAACGACTGAATGCATTCAACCTGATGGTTATGGGAGACTTTATATTTATACTCGACTTCATTGAAGAGAAAAAAGGGGGTTATGATTTTTCTCCTCAGCTGACGAAGTTGCACTATTACTATAATAATTTATATTTGGTTTAGCTCAGTGGGAGTAGGTAACGTTGCCTGCGAAGCTGAGGTCCTAGGTTCAAATCCCGATAAGGGCAAATATTTGTGTGACGAGCAGAAATATTTGTTCCTGAGTCTTGGATGTTTTCTATGTATATAAGTAATATATCTATTTAATATATCATCGTCTAGTACCCATAACACAAGCCTTATTGAGCTTACCATGGGACTAGTTCGATTTGTGTAAATTTGTCCCATAGTATTTATTTTATTTATTTATTTAATAAATATTTATAGTAATATTTTTTCTACATCTCTGCATAGTAGATAGGTACCTAACCTACTATAAATAAATGAATATTACTTTTTTTTCCGTTTTTTTTATTCCACTAAAACGCTAATTTCATATGTAAGGACCTAATATTACCAAGGCAGTAACCTTACCTACTTGGTTATAAGGTGCTTTCATCATTTCATTAATCAGTGCTTTAATGGATTGAGTCCTAGTTAATCTTAACTCGTTTGCACCAATTCACTCACCTAATCAGTAGTAACCTTTTAGTAACTGGGTCAATCAACTTTTTTCTGTAGCGCGTTGCCATGATTATATACGTCTTCCACTTTAAAACTAATAAAAATATTTTGTTTGAGCCAATATAGGCAATAAATTCGAATAACTATAAAAATAACCAAGATATAAGCCATCAAACATTTCATTCTATCTCTTTGTAGCAAAACAGAATTTAATATGGAGTTTATATGGGCGGAGTGCACTATGACGTAACAGTGCACGTGGGTCCTCTCTGTCTAATTAGTAGTTTAAAATGCCTATATCTTGCGTATTTCTTGGCTGATTTAAATTTTAATTTAGTTAAGAAAAGCGATAAAAAAATCATGCATGTACCCTGTTAATCAAATTACTACTAAGTCAACAGAAGCAGCACTATCTGCTTCGTTTCGTAAAACACCAAAATACCTCCTTGCTTTATTTAAATCGAAATGTCAGTGTAAATCCTTGTGCTGGGTTCTCGTGAAGACGCGCCGTCGCGTCCGGCGGATAAATCGCGTTTACCGGCGTGTCAGATCGCGATCGAGCTAAATCATGCTTATTGGTAACGAAGCGTGGCGGCGCGTGCGCCAGCCCGCGCCGCTAGGGAATATCTTTGCATGTATACAAGAGGCAGGTTATCTGAATCAAAATGGTATAAACGATTCAAGAGATTAATAAACCTGAATCGAATTTTTTAATAGTTCCAAAGACTGCTGATCTAGCAACACGTTTGCTTATAGAACTGCAGTGCAAACTATGTTTTATTTTCAAACAAAGTGCTTTGCTGTGTTTGACTAGTTGTACTCATATGTTGTGGCATTTTCGAGATTAAATAAAAAATATCATCATCACATATTAGCCACCAGACGTCCAGGCCCCAGGATCTCCGACACTACAACCGAACTTCGCATCATGACCAAAATAATACTGAATCAATAATTAAACTAAATATTTTTTGGGATGCTGTTTTAGTAAACAATTTAATTTACAAACGCTTGTGAAGAAGATGAATTGCAGAATACCTTAAAAAATAAGTACTGGGCTATAATACATCTAAATTGTATGTATAAAGATTAGATATATTTTTATGTATAGGCAAGTACACAATAGGTACACTTTTAGGAATGCGATGACACAGAAATCTTCCCTTTCAATTATCTGTAACTATACTGCTGAGGAAACAGAGGCTCGTACAACACGGCCATCGCACAAACGGCGCAATCAGGGGATACATTTTGTTAGTCGTGGCCCCGCAAGCTAAGGACGAGGGGCTGAACAGCCCTATTATTGAATTAAGACGAGTGTAATCACCGCGTAGCAACCCACGGCGCTTTCTGCCACTGCGCCCTTCATCACGCCATTTCCTGCTGTATATAGTTCTAGAAACTTCGGGAAATTAAATTTATACCTAAACAAAAAGGAACTCAAAGCCCAACTAATTAAACTACGAGTTTAATAACTAGCAGCGTCCTGTGCATTTTTTTGCACTGTTGGACTATGCATTAAAGCTTTGAAATTCGTGCCGTCTACGAATAAAATAAGGCTTAATTTAATCAGACCAACTCTAGATCCTGTGACGTATCTAAATCTGGTGCTTGTTGACTTCGCCATCATCAAGGGGTAGAGGACAAGTGACGCGTGCAACATATTATTATAATAACAAGTGGGTGAGAGTGGCGGGTGGTTCATACTCGGACGGGAATTAGCGGCTGTGGCCGACCATAATCATCCCCCGCCGCGTAGGTACTGCTCGTATCGTAGGTATCCACGGGCTCGTGCCTGACTACTTAATCGTAATTCACACTTCAATATTAAGTACCAATTTATTTTGCTTGTTTTTAATAATGCTTTAATTATTGTTCATATGGATATCAATATGATATTGTATTGTAAGATATTGCAGAGTGCTTACATTTAAGTATAAGCTGGACTGCGAGTGTGGTATTTCATACATTGGTCAAACAAAACGCAGTGTATCGACCCCGGTGAAGGAGCACATAGCAGATGTGAAGCACCGTCGGTGTAAGAGGACTGCAGTCTGTGAACATGTCATTGACAAACCAAACCATTCCATTGTATTTATATGTAAGATATGTTTTGCTAGTAAGTATCTTTAAATTAAATAAGGTGTTGAGGTAATATTAAATCATATCACGATGCTCCTTTGCAATTTTTGCTGTCATTTGTGCAAAAATTGCAAAAGAGCAGCAGTCGATTCACTATTGTTAGACGCTCACTCATGTAATATTTACGAGAATTAACTAACAATAATATTGTAGATTTCTCTATCATTGCACGTTGCGTAACTCTGAGCCGCCCTTTTGAGTCCTATTGTGAACGACCATATCTTAGTTCCGTAGGTCATCACTGGCAACACGCACTGTTCGAAGATCTTCGTCTTCAAGCACAGGATTTATTTTAACGAAAAGATATGGCGCAGCTTCCCGATTGCTGCCCAACCAAGTCTGATTCGACGATTGACCTCCTTCTCGAAGTTGGACTTACCTAGCTGGACAATTTGTCACAGGTGTAGGTACATACTCGTCAACAACTTCGAGAGCAGAGGTTCCGACAACTATGGGGTAAGGGGTGACATGGTCATTCGACATGATTCTTGTCTTGTCTGTGTTAATTTTCAAACCTCCCTGCTGGGAGACTTTGCCGAGGTTTTCGAGCATAGCGCTTAATCCCTCCAACTAATCTGCCATGACATCGAATCTGCAAATCGAAGGTGAGTGAGGTACTCGCCGTTCGGCGCAGGCATCTTCCAACGCAGCAGTAACAGATTCGGAGAAATTACGCCTCCATGTCTTAACTCCTCTCTGCAGTCCAATTGGCTCCGAGCTCCAGTCTTCGATGCGGACTGACATAGTGGCGTTACTGTACAAGCACTTCAGCGTTTTGATGTATCGATACCCAAGTAACACATCAAAGTAGTATAACGGCCGTCTTACAGCATTTCTGTATCATTTTCGCATTTTGAGTTAGTTCTATAGTAGCATTAGGTAAAAACGTTTATACGGCTACTGTAATGCTTATTTAGGCACAAATTATACAGCTTTAGATCCGAAATAGGTTCACAAGAGTTGTTTAATTGCATTACAGGCGCATTGACAATACGTTTGACTCAGTGGGTTGTACAACGGCCTACGAAGCTGGCGGTCCCGGGTTCGAATCCCGGCCAGGGCAAGTGTTTATGTGATGAGCACGAATGTTTGTTCCTGGGTCTTGGATGTCTTCTATGTATTTAAGTATTATAATTTATCTATATATTATGTATATCGTCGTTTAGTACCCATAGTACAAGCTTTGCTTAGTTTGGGACTAGGTCGATTTGTGTAAGATTGTCCCTGATATTTATTTATTTATTTTATTAACATTATTATGGTCAATGACGTTGCCAATCGCATTACAGAAGCATTATACTAGCAATATTATTGATAATGAACATATTAATTGCGTTACATAAGCATTAAACTAGCATAAGAAAGTAGTAAAAGAATAATTGAAGCAATTTAACTGTTCACAGTTAGAACTTAAGGGGCGCATCGAAAATTTAAGCTATTTCAGGTATGTATTTTTTGATTATATAACCTATTCAGCGCCTAACGTGGAAACATGATTGTTTAAAATTTTCTCGATAGTAAAGAAATCCGAAAACACGTCTGCATTTTCCGTTTTTTGTCTAGTTTGTACACACTACAGATTAATAAACGGCTAAATTATGTAAAAAGATTATTCTTCCCTTTATCTTTTACGTCACTAACTTAAATGTTAACAAAACATAATAATATCTTCGATTTCATTGTACTTTTACATCTGGCGGTTACACCAAGCATGTAGCTTTCTCCTTCTTTGATGCGCGCGAGCAATAAATGCGTCCCATATTACAAATTACGCTCATTAGCCAGTTCGGCGTTTGCGGCGTCGTCTTTCCTTGACGATGCAGTCTCTTAAATAAACCCTACATTATTGCAAAAACATATCTAATACCCCGGTACAAATGTTATAATACAAATTAACGTTGTAATTTAACAACTTTGTCTGGCAATATATTATGGACGAAGACGGTCAAAACCGAACACCATATTGGTTTGCATTAAAACAAAATTTATAATACAGAGTATTTCACGCTTTTGTTATTTCATGCCGGCAAATATTACTGCAAAGTAGTTTACTGCAAATGTCTATATATATTATGTTTCATTCAGGATTTTTTTTCACGCGACTTCAATATTTTGTAGTTTTGATATAAAATGTTATAAATATATGTGTGAAATAACCAAAACTATTGGGCATTCCTAGTATAATACGAATTTTGCATAATTAACATAACTGTATTGGTTTGGGCATTATTAAATCAAGTTATATTATTCTTATATAGGTCTATTGCTTTAATAATTAGTTCTGAATGATAATATTTTTGGTTATAAAATATGTACAAAATGGTGTCGGTCTATAACAGCCCGCGGAGCCTTTAAAGAGACTAATTAATGCCGCCAGTAGTATAAATACTCACACGTGAACAATTAATAAGTCAGATGCCAGAAAGAAGACTTTTGATGAACCACCTGTAGAGCCATTGTCTATAAAGTAGTTCTATATGGGTTCGCCAACATACCAGTAGACTTGATTTAGACTCAAATAGTGCCATTACTTAAACGTAACTTTGGGGATCCTTGAGCAATACAATAAAACCCATTCGGTTTAAAATTTACAACTTGAGTCCGTTTGCTAAGAGGTTGATAAGAGGCTTTCTGAACGCATTATCTTCATAACTATTCCTGTGCGTGGCTTATTATAGTATTTATCTCCAACTTGCTCGGCAATGTTCCCATTAATGTAGTAAAAACACACCGCGAAGTCCATAGTTATACACGTTGATACGATTATCAATTAAAAAAAAAAGTGGCATTACTTCCTGGACAGGCCTGGGAAGTGTACCTACATTATTGTGCAGGTTTTTACTTTTAATTTCCTCCAAGACTTTGAAAATTCACCATACAGCCAATAGTAACGTACAAAAACCGAGATTTAAAAAAGCTTTAATTGTTTTCTGCGTTTAGTTAATGCATGGTTAATGCCAATAATAATTGAAAAAAAAACAATAATTACTGTGTCCAAATCATAATATACAGTTTATTTAGTCATAATGATCTTCTGGGACTGATAAATATTTTTAGCAAGCAAATTTTTAATGTTGTGCGTTTAGGAACTGCCGATTCAACTAAAAGTAATAATGCATATATTTATTTTAAGTATTGCTATGGGTTTTCTTTTTATTTATTAACCGACTTCCAAAAAAAGGAGGAGGTTCTCAATTCGACGGTTTTTTTTTTGTTTTTTTGTTTTTTTTATGTATGTTCACCGATTACTCAAAGACTATTTGACCGATTTCAATTTTTTTTTTTTGATTTATAGAAGGTACTTTCTAGTTGGTCCCATTTAATTTTGGTGAAGATCTGATGATGGAATCCATGAGGAATTGAAGGAACTCCACAAATATTGTAGGCATACATATAGCGATTTTGGTATTATAAGAAACATAGTAAGCATTTGCATTCAGAAAGTGTACATTGGTGAAGTGGAACTGATGCAGAAGACCACAGAATGCCATCGGAACTCCTCAATGATAAATGATTTACGGGTGGCGACAAAATATCTTGATTAATTTAGCTAAGCAACTTCATAGTCACAAATTTAAATGTTCCTGATGAGAATGGTACCATCGAATTGATTTGATGATGGAGCCGGAAGGTAGGCACCAGATCTATGTAATAAAATAATGTATCCTAGCCGTGTTTGGGCTTGTTCGAATCGTCACGAGATACACTTTTAAGTAACGATTAACTAATAAGTGTAAAATAAATTCACTTTTAAACAAAAAAATAAAACCGACTCCAAAAAAACTAAAAAGTAAAAAATAACGCCATAATTCAGTTTCTTCAAATTACTTACAAGTAACCGTTTGTATACTCAATCTATACAGTATATACAATTAATGTTATTTTGGAGTCGGTGCCATCGTGTCACAACTTACTAAAATCGTCAATTTTCAATATTTTACACATTCTTTATATGGCACCGACGCCAAAATAAGATTAATTGTATATACTGTATAGATTGAGTATACAAACGGTTACTTGTAAGAAATTTGATAAAAACTGAATTATGGCGTTATTTTTTACTTTTTAGTTTTTTTGGAGTAGGTTTTATTTTTTTGTTTAAAAGTTTATTTCATTACTATATTTCATGTGGAACCAAATATACAATTCGGACCCAAAACTTTTAAATTTAATATCCTTAAAAAAAATAAGGTGGGAACGTGAATTTCATTTTATCAAAGAGGGCCTGCCGTGTTATTTTTACGAAAATAAGTTGCATAAACATGTGTCAAATTTCCTCGCATATTTGGAGAAAAGCAGTATACATGCCTCGCTAGAATGTTATTTCGTGGAAACGTATAAACCATACTCATCCACGAAATGACTTTTCCCGGCCTCTGCAGTAATATACTATTATGCAACTGTTGTATAATAGGGGTCAAAAACGGCATTTGGCGAGGGTTAGTGTTTTTTGACCCAATTATAAAACGTTGCATACAATAGTTTTTCCACGACTAAGGGCCCATTTATTAATTCGTAAGGACAACAGCGAGTATCGCAAGGGAAGATGCCACGTGCGTTTTTTGACTGAATTATACAACGTTGTGTCTTCGGTTTTTAAACTGAGCGAATCGGCCATTGCATTCTTTAAGCCGATTAGCTCAGTTTAAAACAGACAATATTTTTTTTACAACTAAGGGGCCATTCATTAATTACAACAGATTCTTCGAACCCTTTCCCCCAGAGAATATACCATATACGTATTAAATGAATGACCCTTAAGTTTTTAGTAAAACACAAAATGTATAAGTATTTATACATTTATTTATAAATTTAGCGCCACGAAGTAAATTAAAAGCGAGCTGTCAATATCTATGGCATTCTTATTTTTTTAATTCGCTTATACTTGCCAGTGACGAAAACATGTTATGATTTGAAAAATAAATAGGCGATAAAATATGTGTATGTAAATTATACAAAAAGTTTTTTTTTAAGTAGGCAGCAATGCATTTACGTTCATTATTATTTTTTAATTTAAGAGTAAAAAGAAATTATTTCAAATAATATTCGTTTGAGAATCACTGAATATAAATTACTAGCTTGAAATTTTGTACTCTGTGGCACCAGGAAATTGTAACACGTTCAGCAGTGCGTTTTGGGAAATAGACTATAGAGTTTTGCCAGTCTTAAGTAATGTACGTCTTTATATTAAAGTTGGTAACCATATAAACGACTGAAAGAAGTACAGGAGTGGAAAAAATGATTATGGTGCAATCAACAAAAAAAGGGATAAAATCTATACGCCCATAAAAAAGTTGCTGTTGTTTTGTTAATCATATAATATAATATTGTGCTTTTCCCTAATATGGCCAACAAATACATAGAATTTGTGGATACAGTAAAATAAATATGCATGTACAGCTTTAGGTATGCATTACAGTAACTCACATGTATTTGATTAAAGACCTGTTAGCTGTACAACAGACCTCGGTTCGTCTTTAAAAATGCAACCATTAGATCTATTCACGCTCATTCTGTTCAGCAGTACTAGGCTTTTAACTACTTACCACTTAAAAGTGCAATGACACAACAAAGGGCAGAAAAAATAGAGTAAGTCTTGAAAAAGGTTAAATTAGTTTGACTAAACGTTAGTGTGAATACGCGTTAGTGTGATTTGTAGTCAATCAAATTGACGGTTAGTGTGATTGAGCCTCGCTCACATTCAATCAGACTAAACGTTAGTGTGATTGACGGTTTTTCTGATTGATTAGTCACTCGATTAGTGTTTAGTGTGATTTGTTAGTGTTTAGTGCTTACGAATGATTATGGCTAACACTGTATCTAAGCCTAGCATATTTGCTAAGGTTTATTTATTATCTCCCGGTGTAAGTATATATACATACTCGTATAGTGAGCTGCTATTTTCAGTAACAGGTATAATTTATAAAGAAAACCAGAATTATTTGCTATCAATAAATAAATGTTTACATTCAACATTTTTTATCACTGATAGATTTTAAGTTAATTCTGATAAAATTGATAGAAAAAAAAATACTTGGGTAAGTTTACCAGTGTATAAACACTTAAGGAAATGTTCTACTACAAAGATCTATTTTAGGTAGATAGTGATAATTAAATTAAAATATAGCCATTTTTATAGTAAAAGCAACTAACTAATCACTGTTATATTTTAAACACTCCGCTAACCAAAGGTTGTCTGGAAGGGCTATTTAGCGATAAGATCGCCTGTTGTTATATCTCTGCTAATTCGAATGTTACTATCATGTTCTGTATTTCTGTGTATCTGAGGTGTGCAATAAAGAGAGTATTTGTAATCATAAATTTAAATAAAGCAATTTAAACCCGTTTAAATTGCCCCACGATTGGCGTCCACAATGAGGATGATGACTAAATCCGTCATGTAGATTAATAAAAAATACTGGAGACGTATTTTTTCTTTTATCACATAATCGAAAATTAAAGGCAAAACATTGAGTCAAAGTGCGAGCCCCCACTGCTAAATTTTAATGTGATTTATCTTGGTTGTTTTTTATTATTTTCAAAAAGCAAAAAATACGCGTCTAATATTTTTTATTATCTTGCGGACAAATTCTAATCTCTTGATTTTCATACCCAGTCATCATGCCTATTGGCGGAGTAATCGGTGAAAAGTACATTAAAAAAATACTAATAGTCGAACGTAGAACCTACTCCTTTTTGGAAGTCGGTTAAAAATGTACTACAACCGCACGTCCACTTTGCATCGCTGTCATTTTGAGACAGTTGCGTAAATGAAAAAATCCTACCAGAATCTAACAATTAATGCTACTTAGCCTAGTATCAAGCGTCTTTTTTTCATGATTTGGCATCCGGCATTCAGCCGCATGGCTTGCAATATTCGGCCAAATACGGAATAGTACAGAGACGGACTACAGAATTACTGAATACCGAATAGTTGCCGAACGTTTGTGGTATCAATAGAACTTTAGTAAGTCATCTCCCTCTTCAATTTAACACTGTTGAAATAGGTATACCTACGTTGATTTAGAAACAGTTAATTCAGTAAATAGATCATTTTTTACTCAGTCCTTTATTCAACGGAGCGTGTATAATGCATTTAAAAACGCTAAACTGGCTCGGGAAGGGATGGAAGCTCGGCAATATTGTGACATATCGAGTGATTGTTGACACGCGCCGACTATTATTCTGCCTAGCGCCCGACGCCCGGCCACCGCTCAGACGCGTGCCCGACTAAATTACAGCCGACCTAATTGTTGTACCTATGTGTAATCCGCTTAGGTTACGCAAGTTATTTTATCAATAATATTGTGTATTAATATTGTGTTTCGCTAGCAGACCACCTGAGCACGTGTACTCGTAAAGGTGCGTCCACACTTGTATCATTTGCTCGTATCCGATCACCGTGGCGTAGAATGACTGCGTATCGCGCTGCTTGGACGCTCACTGTCGGCGCAGCGATCACGCCCCACTTGTCCGATCTAAGTGTGTGATACGCGTAGCAACATGGATTTCGAGGTATCGGATCGGCGCAACGTCCAAACGCGTGATTATGACACGCGATCATGTCACGGGACAAAGATCTGATCGGGCAAATAATACAAATGTGGACGCACCATAAGATGAATACCACGGGCAATTACTTACGTACATTTTGAAAATCACCAATAACACCTCACTTAAATCATGGACACTCCCTTATCCGCTCGAAGCAAAAGCTTCATGGTTTGAGACATGACACTTCTGTAGCAATATCTTGCCTGTAAAGACTGAAGTAATACTCGTAATACTCAGTCTTCATTGAGCAGCGATTTTACCGGCGAGGATATGCGGTTAAAAAGGTTAGCTGACATGCCCACATACGAGGACCCATCGCTTCCCAGGCATTTATACTCTACTCCGGGGCTACAAAAAATACGAAATTGTTCCGATTCTTCATGCAACGAAGAGCTAAGTCGACTTCCTCAGGCGTAAACGGTGGCACTATTCCTTTGTTTTGAAGGTCCTACCCAGGGTAAACGACAATAATATAGACTTAAAGTTTATAAATTTATACTATAGTTCCAAGTCTAACGGCACTTATAATAATAAAATGTTGATAATGGGAATGGAAACTAAGTGTCACTTCATTCGAGACTAAGATACCACCTGAAACAGCCTGCTCTCATCAATTTACCTACCTTCTTGGATAACTTAATAGTCCAACGTGGTTTTGAAACGGATACTTAAGAATGATTTCAAAGTTCGTTTCCACTTCCAGAAAATTCGAAACAAAAGAAATTCGAAGGAAGTGTCCGTTTTCTTTCCAGAGAATGTGAAAATTTTACCCTTGGTCAAGTTTACTCTAATCTTACCTACGAGTATATGCAATTGAAACCTAAGCACATTAAACGTATTCCTTAAATGAGCAATAATTGCAATGCAACAGAACTCAAGTTTAAGGAAACTGTATAATATGTCGTACATGTAAGGTACTTGCGCCTAAGATGGCCCGGTTCTTAAGATGGCCCACTGTCAATTATTTTGTATTTTTTAAAGTTCGAATGAGTTTAAATTTCGCGCCCATGTTCGATAAAAATTGCAGTGTTATATCTTCTAAGGTACCAGAGATAAAACAGCAATTTTATATCGAATCCAAAGAATTTGAACTAAAAAGATGAAAGTGGGCCATCTTAAGAACCGGGCCATCTCGGACGCAAGTACCTTACATAGGTACATCAAATTGTGCGTCCAAATAAGTCCTGACTGATTAATCAACACAGGGCCAAAACTGCTGAAACTGCATTATTTACTTATTATATATTATAATGCAGAGCCAATGAATAAGGGATTTTTCGAAATTCATCATTCATCAAATTGAGATACCTAAAAAAATTGTTAGGAGAACATTTTTTTCAGGGACAATTTGACCGTTTTTAGGGTTCCATGACAAAAATGTTAAAAAAGGAACCCTTATGGTGCGACTTTGTCTGTCTGTCTGTCCGACTATTAAAGCGCCATATCTCAAAAACGACTTATGCTATCTATTTGAAATATGAAATATTTATAAACTTTTTTTTTATAATAGACTTGTGTCCAAAAAAATATAATTAGTCCGTCTATTAGATTATCAGAAAATATTGAACACGTATTTTTTATTTTGTCAATTAAACAATGATGAAGATTAAGCCCGTTAAAGTGCCCCGTGTCGTCACGCCTTGCGACCGTTTTTACGCAGTTTATCTATGTTTTTTTGTTAGATTGACATAAAGAAAAATACGTGTCCAATATTTTTTGATAATCTAACTGACGGACTAATTAGAATATTTGTTTTTACTCTACCCGGGAAACTATCCTATTCCTCCCCTAACGAAGTAAAATAAGAGTTGAAAGTTATTATGGGGGTTTTTTTTAAAGAAGGTCGTTTGACACTTTGCCGATAGTATTTTAATTAAAAGCTAAGAAAACTGATTTCACCATTTCTTGATACTCATCTCAAGAGGTTAAATTGCGGTTGAAATTTAGTATGCAAAACTTTTTTTAGATCAAACATTTGAAACTTTGCAAATGGAGTCTGCATTAAAAGTTAAGTAAAGTAATTTCACCGTTTTAAGAAATTCATCCCCTAAGGTAGTAAAGTTGTGATGGAATGTTTAGTAGAGCCTGTGCAGATAGAGAAGAGTCGTGGCAGAAACAGGAACTAACACTATGAATTTTACATGGCAATCAAACCTTAGACACCTTATAAACGTCTTATAAAAATAAACAAACTTGGGTCGTTTATACTTTTTAACCGACTTCAAAAGAGGAGGTTCTCAGTTTGACCTGTATGTATGTATTTATGTATGTATGTATGTATGTATGTTTGTCCGCGATTATTTCGCGTTTGGAGAAGAAGGTTTTGGTATTTTAACCGACTTCAAAAAATGAGGTTCTCAGCTTGACCCATCTATGTATGTTTGTCCGCGATTATTAATTGATGCGGTTTTACAGAAAAAAATATCTGTTACACTAATGAGAAGGTTTTGGTATTTTAACCAACTTCAAAAAAGGAGGTTCGCAATTTGACCCGTATGTATGTATGTTTGACCGCGATTATTAACGACACTCCAGGGGTGTCGTTTTGTTTCGGGGGTGTCGTTAACAATGAAAAAGATTAATATAATGGCGGCAATTTTAAAATGTCAAAGAACTGAATACGGGTGCACGTGGTATTTCTGTCATTATGTGTCTGTTATCGGTCCTAACATTGCAAAAAAAAATTTCGTTAGATAGCTCATTAAATAAGCAATCTAATTAAGTTATTAACTTGACTCAATTATTATAAAAACAAGGTCAAAAAAAAAGTCAAAAAAATTATAATAATAAATTGACCTTCATTTTTCAATTTCTTTTATTTTGCATGAAAACTAGGTCGTTAAGATAGGTTTTTGTTGATGTTATTCGGTAGTACAAGATGTTAGCTAAAAAACAACATCAGAATTACAGCTTTACCTTAAGTACTTTAGGAATTACAGGTGCTCAAACATGACCCCTAATTACCCCAGGCGATATGCCCATTACGTCCAACCTACGAGGCATGGTGCTCGTTTAAGTAAATCCGCACATCTCTTGCAAAGTGTGGAGGAGCTCCATCCAGTTGCAAGATCATTCTTATTCTGTAAGCAATGGGCAGTTCCATTAATGCGTCATGGAACTGCGTTTGCAGAAATTCTAAAAATCTCGGACCATTCATTGTTCCTGGTAAAACAATTGGTCCTATTAAAATATCATCAATAATTCCTGCCCAAACATTGACCAAAAATTGATGCTGGAACGAACTTGGTCTCATTGCATAAGGATTTTCTATTTGCCACAGATGCTGGTTGCGGTGACTTCTAAACCCCGATCGGGTAAAAGTGGCTTCGTCTGTCCACATGATGCGTTTCAAAAACGTTTCATCCCCGCGTGTTCTTCTGTCAATCCAGGCACAAAAAACTGATTTTTCAGCGTAGTCAGGTTCGATGATGTCCTGCACTCGTCGAAAATGGCAGGGATGTAATCTTTCTCTTTTTTAATATTTTCCAAATTTTCCACTTATTTAAATTGATTTGGTTGGCTATGCTTCTGATACTTAATCGAGGGTCGTGAGTTATCAGCCTTAAAATTTCTTCTTCCTCCTGATGTGCCACGAGTCGAGCACGTTCATCAGCAGGTTGTCTTATGGCATTCTCTGCGAGCCGCATATGAATTCTTATGAATGTACGAGCATTCGGTAAGGGTCTGTTAGGAATCCTTCTCGCGTACTCTCTAACAGCTGCATTAGTGTTCCCGTTGCAAAATCCATAAGCGAAATGGATGCCAGCACTGTGCTGACTAGAGAAGTGGCCACCTTCCATTTTAACAAATGATAATGCAATTTTCATAAAACGTAAAAATTTGTTTCAACTGAAACCAATTAGAACTGAACTATGCTGAAGATAGCAGGAAGATCGTTTTCACAACGCAGAGTGAGGAATGACCGTCTGACCTGGCTGCACCCCTTGACTTCTAACATGCACCGATCTACTTTATAGTAACAGGAAAACTGGAAGTGGGGGTAATAACTCTTTGGATTATGCCAAATTATCAATAACCCTAATTAGTTCATAGGTCATGTTTGAGCACCTGTAATTCCTAAAGTACTCAAGGTACAATTGTGATTCTGATGATTTTTTAGCTAATATCTTGTACTACCAAATAACAACAACAAAAACTTATCTTAACGACCTAGTTTTCATGCAAAATAAAAGAAATTGAAAAAAGAAGGTGAATTTATTACTATTATTCATTATGAATATTTTTTTTGGCCTTTTTTGTTCAAATAGTAGAGTCAAATTATTAACTTAATTACATTGCTTATTTAATGAGCTATTTAACGAGATTTTTTTTGCAGTCTTAGGACCGATAACAGACAGATAATGACAGAAATACCACGGTCACTCGTATTCAGTTCAATGACATTTTAAAATTGCCGCCATTTAATTACTGTTGATACAAAAAAAAAAATCGCGTGATAATTTATAGATAAAATTGATTGTAGTACACGTCCTTGAAAGCTCCGACATCGCTGACCAAACACACTGTATAAATAAAAAAATTCATCACTAAAATACAAAAACAAAAAAAAATTAATAAAAAAAGAACCGACTTCTAAGTAAACTAAAAAGCCAAAATTAATCTTTTATGTACGGTACGGATCACACTTGAAACACCTTTTGAAGTCGGTGCCAAATCTGAAGTAAAGTTCTTTATTCAACAAAAATACGAATTACTATAACTATATATATATAGGTAGGTAATTACTAAATGCTCGCCGCCGCGGTTCTTGGGTGCCATCTGTGTATATGGTAATAAATGAATGGTTTGGCACCAATTTCAAAACGTGATTCAAATGTGATCCGTACCGTACATAAAAGATTAATTTTGGCTTTTTAGTTTATTTTGAAGTCGGTTCATTTAAAAAAATATATATATATACAAAAACCACAATGGCTTATGTATAGCGGGTTATTCTTTGAGAGAAGTATTTAAAGAAAAACGCCTGCTCGCCCTTACTGGAATTTACATACTGCAACTATGTCTTTTTGTCAAGAGGCACACAGATTATTTTACAAAAAAAGGCACGCTTAAAAATAACTTAAGACAACAATACAAACATGATATATGTCAACCGAAGGCAAATAATATGATGTATTACAAGAGCACGTTTATGACAGCAATTCGTGTCTTTAACAATTTACCAAACGAAATAAAAATGTTGGAGGGTAACCTGTTCAAGGGTAAATTAAAGCAATGGTTAATTGACACAGTTTTTTATGATGTAAAGGAGTTTTTCCAATATGCTTCGAGAAATGGTGGTTGTAATTATAATTGTAATTGGTCTTGAATGCCAATATATGTACATATGTACATATTATTATTAGTGCATGCTCGCAAAGGGCAGCTGTTGATACGAATCATATGTTACCATCCTCTGTATACACAGCGAACAATTATTTTTTTCTATTCTATTCTATTATATTCTATTCTATTATATTCTATTCCATTCTATTCTATTCTATAAAATTAAATGAAATAATGTCAAAACGTTATAAGACCGTGCATAGTGCAACAAGGGAAATCATCTATACTATTATAAAGTTGTAAAAATGAAATGTTTGTCCGTACACTGAAGACGTTTTCAAAAAATCGATTGTTATGGACTATTTCGAGGTCGCTAAAACGAAAAACATTTTTTTTATTTTTTGTATGGTTGTATGTGTCGTTGTGGCTTCATCACGTAAAATCGGCTACACAGATTTCAACATATTTTAGTGCACGGGTAGCTGCACAGAACAGAGTGGGTAGTTGGGTATCTCCAGTTGGTTATAGAGTACTTTTTACCCGACTACGCTGAAGAAAAAACGAGGGGTTTTGACTTTTTCTCCTCCGCGAACGAAGTTGCGGGCATCTTCTAGTGTTGAATATTTTTCGGTTTTGTCCGCGGGAAAAAGCGGCTAGAAGTCCCACTATCGACTTACAAAAAGTCCCAGAGCGTTTGTCCACCTTGACGGGTATTTATGTTGTATTTAATATTAAGTATTCTGGCAGGCTGCTATACTAACCTTAACAGATCTGTATTACTACAGTCGCTATAACAACCAATTCTGAAGGTTAAATAAAGTAAAAAAACTAAACGGTATGGGGACCATTAGGTATTATTCAATATTTCTTCGTGCATGGAACCCTACGTGAGCGAGTCCGACTCTTTAAACTCGAAACCTATAGGTAGGTAAAGGGTATTAATTGGGTTGATAGTATGGGAAATTTATATCTTTCAAAAGGATGTAGGTATGTGCCGTCAAGACTTCGCCTACACACGCATCCTATCGGGTGGGGTTTCCGTACTACGGGAACTCTACATTGTGCGTGAGTGGTCCGACATGGCTGGTTTTTTTTTAACATTTCCAAATATGTATTGTCATTTACACATTTTTAAATATCCTTTATTTGTAATAGATAATTAAAACTTTTTAAAGGTATGATTCAAAACCAACAAAACCAATTCAAGGTTCAATGGAAATTAATCTCCTTCATAAAGGAAAATTAATAATCAAACCAAACAATGACGATAAATTACCTAATAGTCACAGACAAAGTCAAAGCCTAAGCTAGTAACTCATATATCCTGACTAATCACGATGACATCTGATGGTCAATTTCCTAGTAAAAAAAAAGTTTCCAATCTTGGTGTCCCTCTCACTCTACTGGTTTTAAGAATTTGAGTGGGAAAGACGCAATCATTCTCTCTTGGAAATCGCAATGGGCCGGATTGGCCGTAACAGATATTGACGTGCATCAAAGCGCACGTCACAGCGACCGTCCCCATATATCATTTTGAGTTGCAGCGATACCCAATACCCAGCCTTTCATGTCGCCAGCGATGACCATATTATGCGCCCCAGGGTATTTATGCGCCAGAGGCGCAACGTAATATCTTACTGTTCGCTGTGGAAGTCAAGTGAGTCTTTTATTGCGATTAACTATATAAATATTCAAAGAGAGTTATCCAAATAGGTACATATAATACATGTTAACACGGAATTGTACGCGTAAGGGCATGTGTCCTTTTTCTTCTATATTATAAGTTATTGAAATGGTTCAAGTACGAAATCACAACTGAAACCACTATTTCAGCTGAACATTTTCAATAGCTTAAGCTATTGTAATTTTTGCATACTATTTTTTATGACTAACTCACACTTATGAGATTGAGAAATGAGGAAAATCGAACAGGCTACTTTTTTTTTTGGGAAAAGGCACAGTTGGCGGAGGATAAGCTAATCCCAGCAGATTTAAAGTAGATAACAAAGGCAAAATAAAGTCTATATGTATATACCTAGTGTGATGTTTAATTTATTATTAATTCATATAAACACAATGAATATAATTCTTGATTTAATTGAATTCCGGTCAATACCTATATACAGTAAGTGTTCAGAGTTTTACGGTACCCTGTTCTCTACATCGCAGCCAGATGATACTAAGTATGGACAGCGATTGTTGTGGAGACCACCGCGTGCGTGCAAGTCACTCCGCCTTACTCATACCCATAGACATAGCCTTGACTGACAGTATAAAACCACCCATAAACACACTAAAGAAACATTAATTTTCCTTACACCACAACTTTAACATCATTTTATAATATAGACTAGACAGTACCTACCTAATTCATAAACTTACATATATACTTACCTACATGTACCCTAGTCATTTTGTATTTTTCCGTGTCTAAGTATTGAAACAAATTGATCTCTATTTTTATTTTCGTTCTGGCTGATATATGTAATTTATACACTTACGATCAATGGGAATGTGGAAATTTATAGTAAAGTAGCTTCTGCCCGCGACTTCGTCCGCCTTAGATTCGTTTATCGCGGATAAGGGTATTTTTCCGGGATAAAAAGTAGCCTATGTCCTTCCCCGGGGCTCAACCTATCTCCATACCAAATTTCATGTAAAATCGGTTTAGCGGTTTAAGCGTGAAGAGTTAACAGACAGACAGACAGACAGACACACTTTCGCATTTATAATATTAGTATGGATGTGTAACTTCGTATCGAACTGACGAGTAGGTACGTTACTCATCTACACAAATACCTATCTACTGGGTATAGGTAAGTAAAGTAATACATGTTAGCGCAGATAGCAAAACCTAACTACATGAGAGTATATATGTAATAACAAAGAGAATTCAACAAATTGTGTCGGCCAGAGCTGTGGAGGGCAGGTTGCAGGGGGTGGCAGGAGAGGGGGTCCTCGTTAGCTATGCAAATAGCCGCGCAGGAGCCGTCAATCCGATCACCACGCCCCCGCTACCATTCAGTAACTGTAACTGGCTTTACATTTATCGCACACTGTCGTTTCTAGACAACTTGGTAAAAGTACCGAATAATAACGTAGTTGTACGTCGCGTAGGTATAGCACATTTAGGTTGGGCACATTAAGTGTCCTACTTAAAAATATCTATAAAGTGAAAACAACTCGACAGATTTGAAATATTTTTTAATACATATATTAAATTTGTAATTTATAATATAAATTACAAAATTAATTCATAAGTTCAAATCTCTCTCCATTTGCTTTAATTACCTTCCGCATTCTCCCATAGAAGGAATTACACAAGCGGCACGCACTACCTCATCTGGAATATCGTTCCATATATTAACCAACCGATGCTTGAAGGAATTTACATGCCGTGTGTGCTCCCAAACTTATTCAGCATAAATCCCCATATTGAAAAATCCAACGGATTCAAGTCTGGTGAAGGTAAAGGCCATTCTTGCCAAGGTATAAAGTCTGTCAAATTCGTTGTGTGTCTTGAGTGCTTTTGGCTTTGTGAGAACAAAAATAATCACTCCCATACAACTTTCGGGCATTTTCCAGCAAATGACCCTGCAATACGTTCTGAATATAGTAATCTTGGTTGATTTTGACTCCTCGATTATTGAACAGCAGTGGTAACTTGCCTCTAGGCGATGCCGCACACGACAGCCGAAGCACTTTGATATCGCTGTACAGCTAATTTGCATACACGCGATCATTTTGTTGATTGTTTTGTGGCTATCTTGTAACTGAAACATTTTCTCATCCGAAAAAATAATGTCATCACTCTCGTGCCATTGCTAGTAAATGCTAGTTTAGCTCCTTGCGTTTTGTCACTCTAGCTTTTTCCTGGGCGTCCGTTAACCCGTGAATTATTTGTTTCTTGTAGGCCTTCAATCCAAAATCATGTTGCAATATACGACTCATTGATCGTCGGGATATTTTCATATCTTTCGCGAGTTTACTTGTACTTTAGGCTAGATTTCGCCTAATACGCTCACGAACATTTTTGATCATTATTTGACACGAACAGATTGTTAACGTCCAGGTTTGGGACTGATTCGTGAAGACCCTGCTGCATTGAATCGCTTGATGGTCTGCGATATCAACCTTTTAATGTGTCAGCTTCGTTAATATCTCGAAGGGCGATATTTTTTCATACATGTGCAAAGTGACAACGAGCTCACATTTCGCGTCCATTGTTGAAAACAAAAGAAAGATAAAAAATTACAAGATGTAGTCTAGAGATCATAAAGGCGAATAAATTATCTATTTAAAGACATATGTATACGGTAAAAAAAGTTGGATTGTAATCTAACCAAAATACGATATAAGGCTAGGCTAGGACACTTAATGTGCCCAACCCTGTATATAACATGTGAAGTCACACGTTCCTATGCTTTCGTATGAAGCGTTCTTTGGGAAAGTCTAAAAATGACATTGTCGTATCTCAGTCAGTTTTTGTGACATTGAAATACTCTTTTCACCAATGTTTCTATTATTGAGAGGTCGTTCTGTAACATTTTCCACAAAAAAGGTTGTCAAAAATTTACAACTTCCATATTTCGTTTTTTAGACAAGCTTTTATTATATACCAACTGTACTTTTTTTGAACACCGTCAACTGCGACGTTTCTAAGGAGCCCAAGCTCGATAGAATTTTGTTACAGAATTCCTCTGACCTCCTTCCGGCTCCATCGTCAGATATCAGATCAGCTCGATAGTATCATAATATTGCAATGTCATCGAACTAACATAACGTAGAGGAACCAGTAATGTAGGTACATGGATCCCGTAATGTACAGCTTGTATTTAAAAGCGAAAATCATGCAAAAATTAAGAAAAAGAAGACAAAAAATTAAACAGTAACAACATTTGGACTATAGTATAGACTTTCCACAGACTATAGGAAAAATTAAACCGACTCAAAAAAAAACTGAAACGTAAAAAAATCGAGATCGGTCAAATAGTCTTCGTTAACGTTGAGCCCTAATTAGTGGCTTGTGTCTTCATCATTAGTGTAAATGCTTGGTCTACTTTAATAAAAACCGAAATCGCCATTAGATGTGCCCATAACATTTGAGGAATCCCTTCGATTCCTAATCGATCTCATCATCAGATCTTCACCAAAATTTTATGGGACCAACTTGGAGATTCCTACTCTTATAATCAAAAAAATATTTTTTCAAATCTACTAGCGATCCGCGAATTAAATAAGACTGGTAGAGCCCTCAGTGGTTACTGATGGCTTGTGTTTGTATCATCGGTTTCTCTTCATCAAATGGTGGTTTTCAAATGTAAATGCTTAAACTACTGTAATAAATACCGAAATCGCCATAGATGTGCTCATAATATTCGAGGAATTCCTTCGATTCCTCATGGATCCCGGAATCAGATCTTCACCAAAATTTTATGGGACCTATTAGGATATACCTACTCGAACAAAAAAATATTTTTTAAAATCGTCGTGTAAATGACGGAGTTCTGAGGTAACAAACATAAAAAAAAATACAACCGAATTGAGAACCCCCTCCTTTTTTGAAGTCGGTTAAAAATAAACAAAATTGTGCTACTCAGTTTTTTTTAATATGCCATTATCTTAACAACATCGTTAAGAAGGTTGGGTTAAGTTTGTGTGTATATTTTCTAATTCCTTTAGATAATATTAATATTACATTATTTCGTAAGAAACGTAAGACATAGAAAAATCTATAGGTATTCGAAAGGCGGAATATAAATGCATATTTTTTTTTAATCTGCACCCCAAAAACCTAGCATACAACATCTATGATGACTATTTATAATTTCAAAATGGACACTGTTTTCGAAAACCTCACCTCCTAAAACCATGAAAACGACTCATATGATGACTTTTTCACTAAAAGTGATGTCCGCCATCTAGAATTTCAAAACGGACGCCATTTTTGAAATCCGCGCCCCGAAAAACCTAGAAAACGACACCTGTGACGACTTTTACATTAAAAGCGATGTCTGCCAACTTGAATGGCCAAAATGGACGCCATATACGAAATCCACACCTCCAAAAATGTAGAAAACGACAGCTATGATGATTTTTTTGTTAAAAGTAATGTCCGCCACCTTGAATTCTAAAATGACTATTTCGTTAAAAGTGATGTCCACTATCTTGAATTCCAAAATGGACGCCATTTTCGAAATCCGCACCTCCAAAAACATAGAAAACGACACCTGCAAGTGATGTCCGCCATCTTGATTCCAAATGGACGGCATTTTAGAAATAAGTAAAAATTATAGACGTCATCATAAAAGTCCAGCCACGGAGTAAAAATGAACGGCTCCGGTGTTAGAGAAGAATGAGTGCGCAAGTAAGTTTAAAGAAAAAGTGGTAGATAAAATGAAAAAAAACTTAAATGCGAATGAATGTTGGAAAACGATTGCGAATTATACAAGGAAGGTGGCGAAATATATCTTATTAGAATCGAAAAAGAAATGCGTGTTAGATAAGGAAACGTGGTGATGGAATGATGATAGGAAATAGTGAAAAGTAAGAAGCAAGCATTTAAGGAATGGCAGAGTGTTGAAAGTGGGAATGAAATTGAGAAGAAAGCTAAGAGCATTGAGTATAGAGTGTAAGAAGATAGCTAAACGAGCAGTGGCTATTGCCAGATCAGCAGCTCAGGTCAGGACCAATTATAAGAGGCTTTGGAAAATCCTAAAGGGGAGAAACAACTGTATCGCTTAGCAATGCAAGAGAAAGGAATGCTAGAGATGTATGCTATGTCAAATGTGTGAAAGACGACGCCGGAATGGTGCTGACGGAAGATGAAAGTATAAAGCATCGGTGGAAAGGTAACTGAAAAGCTCATGAATGAGGAGAATGCTTGGAACAGAGTGTTAAAAAGCTAACCATTGAATATGGGTGTTGTGAAAGAAATAGACATTGATGAAGTAAGGAAGGCTGTGAAGAGTATGAAGAATGGGAAAGCGGTCGGACCGGATGGAATACCAGGAGAAGTGTGGAAGTTGTTGAGGGTGGATAGATGTAGGTGGCTGACTTTATTCTTCAATACGTTTTCGCAGAAGGAGAGTATCCCCGACGAATGGCGCGACACTCTACTTGTGCCCATTTTTAAAAATAAGGGGGTTTGTACAAGAATACAACAACTAAAGAGGAATAAAGCTCATGTCACATAGTATGAAAGCGTGGGAGAAAGTAATAGAGAGACGAATGAGAGATGAGAGTGATATAACTCGTACAACGGTCGCCATATTCGCACTTCGCCAATTGTGTGCATAATATAGACTTGCGCAAAAAACCTGCATATGGTGTTTGTTGATCTCGAGAAGGCTTATGGCCGTGTGTTGTGGTGGGCCTTGAAAGAGAAGTGTGCCTGGGAAGTTTGTGCGGGTGATTCGGTCTATGTATGACAGATGTTGTACACGTGTGCGGTCGGCGGCTAGCGCCACGGACAGGTTCAGTGTCGCGGTGGGCTTACACCAGGGGCTTTAAGCCCCTACCTCTTCCTACTTGTCATAGACGCTCTGTCGTCAGTCATTCAGGAGGCACCATGGTGTATGCTGTTTGCTGACAATATTGTCCTTGTCGGTAAAAAGGGGCTCGAAATTCAGAGGGTCGGCAAAAATTTGAGAATGTTGGCCTTAGAATCAGTCGATCAAAAACTGACCATTTGCGATTTTGGCGGTCTCCCCAATCTACCGCCCATAGATCTCGATGGCGTAACGCTGCCGGCCTGTCCGATTTCTGATACTTAGGGTCACTCATACAGTGCGATGGTGTGGTGTCACTTCACACCATCTCACACTAACGCTCTAGGGTGTTCTGTGTCGGCACGCGTCCTAACCAGCGAGAGCCCTATATTCGGACTTTCGCAGCCTAATGTTTTTTGCACATAACATAACATTTCAAAATTCGGCTTTTTATATACACTCTAGGGGTAGGGCAGAATTTTGAAATGATATGTTATGTGTGCGATAAATACTGTTATTAACCTATATACCTAAACAATAATGGTTCTGCTTTTAGATATAATGCTATGAAAAAATCTATTGTTGCTATGAGAATTATTAAATTTGCTGAGCATGTGTTCTTTAAAGTAAGACAAAAATGATGAACAAGTTTCGAGGTGCTTATTACGATATTTGCTCCTAGAATTAGTTTATTTGCTATGAGAATGAGTATTTCATAATAAAAGACTGTCGTATTTTTGTCTTGCGTTCGAAGAAAAAAGTAATGTCGTGCTGATGTATTTTCTAATTATCTGCAGTACAATTTTTGCTAGGCATTTATTTTATTTGCTGTGTATTAATTAATTTGATGTAAAAAGTACATAATTGATTAAAATAAATTGATAGGCGATTATTTGTTTGCTGTGCCATTAATAATAATAATAATAACCACTGCCAGCACGCTTGGGGCCTGTGGGGCACTCAGCTCCGCCCACGGCTCCCGCTACCGGTGGTATAGTGCGTCGCATGCGATGGTCTCAAGCCAACAATGAGAATGTCATGCGCGCATACTATGGGGCTACAGAGGGGGGAACCCACCTGTCAGCGTATCGGGACAGGATGCTCCTTCTGCTCCAGACCCTCGAACCGGCCATCGCCGTATCTGCGCAGCGACTATCGGATCAAGTGCGCGCCATCCAACGGCGTAAGTTGCTGGACGACGCGACGCTTGATCGACTGCGCCTTGAAGTACTGGCTGCTCGCGCAGCCTCCACGTCGTCTCGGAGTTTACCTGCTACATCGCCGGTTCCGGCGCCAGCACTCGACCTGGTGCCGGGGGTGCCGCGGGTTGATCCCGACTCTGACGAGGAGCACTGCGCGAGTAGCGTAAGTATCCAGGCCAATGAGCAATTGAGGAGGACTCTGGAAGAGATGATTGGGCGGTATCGATTCGCACCTGACTCCAGGCCACGATTACCACGCTTGCCTACGAATAGACGTAACTTAGCGCTAGTGGGAGTCCTGAACGCTTTGCTTGACCCGTATCTGCGGGCTTGCGAAGATCTAGCTGATACCCACTCGATCATGTACTGCGGGGCCATCACGGCGTGCCACGTTGCTCGTGTCAAGTTCCCGGGCGCTGACCGAACACCGCGGACTACCGCTAGTGTCCCCGCCTGGCAAGTACGGATCGAGCGGCGTATCAGCACGTTCAGGACTCTCATTGCAAAACTAATCTGCTTCAGGGGGGGTAACAACCGCCCTCGTGTCATGCGCTACGTAGCACAGGCCTTTGCGGGGACTGATGTCAGTGTCCCCGTGATTACATGGCCTGTGTCACGGAGCGCATCGACGTCCTGAAGCAGAATGTCTATGCGTGGGCAAGCCGTATCCGCCGCTACAGAGAACGTGTGGATCGATTCCAGCAGAATCGCCTCTTCCAGAGCGATCAAAGGAAGGTATACCGAAAGTGGAAGGGAACCGACCAACGTGTGGCCGATGGGCAGCTGCCGGATCCTACTGCCATGAGTAATTTCTGGCGTAGTATCTGGTCGGTGCCAGTCGAGCACACCGAGGGCGAGTGGATGAATGTTGTCGAACGTGAGTGTGAGCCCATCGAAACCATGGGGGCTGTTACCATCAGCCCCGATGACGTGAGCTGTGCGGCTCGTACGACTCAGAACTGGAAACGTCCTGGGCCGGACAGGTTGCACAACTTCTGGGTCAAGTGGTTTCGATGTTCACACGAACGATTGGCAACACAATTCCAGCAAGCCCTCGAGCTTGGTTCCCTACCATCTTTCCTAACAACTGGTGTTACCTTCCTGCTCTATAAGTCCGGTAGTACCACGGAAGCGAAAAACTATCGACCCATCACGTGCTTGCCTACGCTTTACAAGCTCCTTACATCTATTTTGAGAGCAAAAATTAACACGCACATTGTTGCGAACAACGTTTTGGCCTTCTCTCAAAATGGATGTAGGGTTGGGTCCCGTGGTACTAAGGAGCTCCTCCTCATTGACACGACCATTTGTCAACAAGTTTGGCGAAACAGGGGGTCTCTTTCGGCCGCTTGGATTGACTCCAAGAAGGCCTATGATTCGGTGCCTCATACATGGCTTGAGAGGATCTTGGAGCTGTATAAAGTCGATACAGTTTTAAAATCCTTTATAGGCTCATGTATGAGGCAGTGGACCACAGTTCTTCGTCAACCAGGCGGCCGAGATGGCCCCCCTGATCCGCAGGACTTTATAAGGATTAAGAGGGGTATTTTCCAGGGTGACAGTTTGAGTCCATTGTGGTTCTGCCTGGCCCTGAATCCACTCAGCACTCTGCTGAAGGATTCAGGACTAGGTTGCCGGCTTCGCAGAGGGGGTGAGATCTTTTCTCATCTGCTGTACATGGATGATCTCAAGCTGTTTGCACCGAAACGACTAGAACTGGTGGAGCTACTCAAAGTCACAGAAACTTTCAGTAGTGCCATCAGGATGGATTTTGGTGTAGACAAGTGTGCGGTCATGTATGTACAGCAGGGGAAAGTCGTAAATTCAACAAATTTACAGCTTTCCGAGACAATGTCTCTCAGATCTCTCTCCGAAGTTGAAACCTACAAGTATCTTGGTATGTCACAGTCATTGAGTATTGCGGATGGAGACATTAGACAGGCAGTGAAGGAGCGTTTTTTTTGCCGCTTGACAAAAGTACTGAACAGTCTTTTGTCGGGTGGCAACAAGGCGCGCGCCTTCAACGCTTGGGTGATGCCCCTGCTCACTTACTCCTTTGGCATACTAAGGTGGACCCAGACTGAGCTGGACCCCTGGATAGGAGGGTCCGTAAGCTACTCACTACACACCGCATGCTACACCCACGCTCGTCAGTTATGAGACTGTACATCCCGCGTAAGTGTGGGGGCCGTGGCTTTTTAAACGCCAAGGACCTCCATAACCGCGAGGTGTGCAGTCTCAGGGAGTATTTCCTAAACAATGAGTAGAGGATACATCGCGATGTAGTGGCAGTAGACAAAGGCCTCACCCCTCTATCCCTGGCAAACGAGAACTGGCGCAGACCAACGGTGCTTAGCACCGTAGACCGCAAGGACGTATGGAGGAGTAAAGAGCTACACGGGCGGTTCTACACCTTACAGGGCCAGATGTAGATCTGCTCGCGTCGGTGAACTGACTACGTTTCGGCGATCTCTTTGGGGAAACCGAAGGTTTTGCATGTGCAATTGCGGACGAAGTTATCATGACGAACAACTATTGTACGCTACTATTGTAGCCAATAAGCCTGATATCGTGCTGGTAGATCGATCTAAGCGCCGGGCAATACTCATCGACATCACCATTCCACATGACGAGAACCTCGTGAAGGCTGAGAAGGACAAACTCAGCAAGTACCTTGACTTGGCTCACGAGGTGACCGCCATGTGGGATGTTGATTCGACGATTATTGTCCCGATAGTCGTTTCAGCAAACGATCTTATAGCGAAGAGTCTCGAGAGTCTCGACCAACATCTTAAGAGACTCTCGCTAGATGGCTGGATCAAGGGTCGGATGCAGAAGGCAGTAATCCTGGACACGGCGCGCATCGTCAGGAGGTTCCTCTCTGTGCAGCCCTAACCACCGGTAGCTTGGGCCTTGCCACGCTGCCGGCGGCACCCTAGGTTAGGTTTTTTATAATGTGTTTATATTTTGTATTTGCTTTTGTATTTTACTTTTTGTATCCATTTTATAAAACACCTAACTTATGACTACAAATAAATAAAGTGAATAATAATAATAATAATTCTTGATTTCAGATAATACAATCCATATTAATTGTTAGTAAAAAATAGAAAATAGAAGAGCTTATATCTATGTTAGTATTGTCACTAATAATAATTACATAAGGGTACTTAATGATTAATTAATTAATTTATTGGACATGAGCCCAAGTGGAGTTTCGTCCAATGCTCAAACAATGGGCCGTCTACCCTACCAGCAATAACGACTACGAGGCTGTTGTGGCAGCCACGGAGACGGCGCCACAGGGATGCGATTCGTTTGCGTATGATGGCCTGGAAAGTATGTACGCTTGACTCAACGAAAATCCCTGAAGCACTACAGTATCGTGGCAGCCCCATCATGGCCCTGTAACCGTTATTATATTGCAGGCGCAGGGCATTGTGAGCATTTTTCGTGTAATTGGCCCATAGGCTGCATGTGTACAACGACTGGCAGTATGCTTTAAACAAAGTTGTCTTAACGTTTTTGGTACACCTTGCGAACCTACGGGCCACCATGTTACACCTGACTGACAGTGCCCTACGCTCCATTGTTTAACGTCTCTGTGACCCAGTGACCAAGGTATTTAAAATGCGACTCCTGTTTAAGCGGACTAAATCCTAACATAATGGGCGAAAAATCAGTGTACGTTTTGTTTCCTGCTTTAAACACTAGCAATTCACTCTTGTCCACATTGTACACAAGGCCATGAGTCGCCGCATATTGCTGGCATACGTTAAGCAACTTACAAAGGCCGTTAACCGATGGGCTCCGCAGCACCATATCGTCAGCGTAGCTAATGTTGTTAAAGAAAGTGCTATCTACTGAGCAACCAACGCTGGAGCCGCTGAACTTACGGATCAACCCGTCTATGTACAGGTTGAAGAGCCTTGGAGAAGATAAACCACCCTGTCTCACACCACACTCCATCATGTACATGTCCGATAGCGAGCCTGCCCACCTTACATACCTAGTTGCATTGATTGTTATACCAGTACTTAAATATGTCAATCAGTTCGTGGGGTACATATGAACTGTTCTCCAGTTTTTTCCAAAGCTTATCATAAGAGACTAGATCAAACGCTTTGGAAAGATCTAGAAAAGATCTAGAGGTATAGTACCGGACAGTATGCTTGAAACAAAGAACAGCCGTTTCTGTAGATAATCCAGGTCTGAAACCGAACTGGGCATCATGTAAGTATATATATTTATTTTATTTATTTATTTATTTAGGAGAACCAACAGCTAATACAGTACAAATAGAAACTTAAATAGAAGTACAGAGCCAATTACAGGTACTCACGAATAGACATTGCGCATGAAACTGTTAAGTGACAGCGCGCATAACGATGCGCACACACAGCAAACATATATAAAAACTATGAATATAAAATGAATTTTTAGAGCCATAATAGGCAGGGAATCTAAATGTAAATACCTAACACACAATAGCAATACTGCACAAACATGGTAATAAGAATCGCTCATTCAAAAACGCACTAGTTAAATTTCGTCTCACAGAAGGAATTACACGATTAAATATATCTATATCAATCACTTTCGTCGCATTATTCAAGTTTCGACTAGCACGGTTGAGGAAACTGTTCTGTCTGTACTTGGATGATGTACGCCTTAGATGGATAGGGGGGAAATGCCTTTTCGACCGAGAAAGAGCAGCAAATGACAGTTCCTGAAGCAGTTCAGGACAGTCAATGCCACCGGTTGTGATATTAAGCAAGAATGTAATATCAGCTATTTCACGACGCTTATATAACGGGATCAAATGATGTTTCTTGCAAATATTAAGGTGATTGGATGAATTATAAGGGTATTTTAGTTTATAACTTAAGTATTTGACAAACTTTTTTTGAACACGTTCAATTCTATCTATGTAAGTAGCGAAGCAAGGATTCCAAATTTGTGATGCATATTCAAGTTTGCTCCGAACTAAGGAGCAATACAGAATCTTGAGTGTTTTGGCTTGAGTAAAATGAACAGAACTACGCATTATGAAACCTAATGTTTTCATAGCACTACCAACAATAGTGTCTACATGGGTATCAAATAATAGTTTCGAGTCATGTACTACACCCAGGTCTCTAATAGATTGAACCCTGATCAGAGGCTGACCTGTAAGTTTGTAAATAGTTGGAATCAGAATTCGCTTCCTAGAGAATGTTAGAGTAAAGCATTTCAACGGATTTAGGTCTAATTTATTCTTCTGACAATACTCGTCAAGTCGCTCGAGGTCTGACTGAATCAATAGCGAGCTGCTCGACTTCACTTTCATAAAGACTTTCATATCGTCCGCAAAACAAAGTAGTTTAGAGAGTATAAAGCATTTACTAATGTCGTTAATAAAAATATTGAAAAGCAATGGTCCGAGCAAAGATCCTTGTGGGACACCACTTGGAATAGTCACCCATCCCGAGATATAATTATTGACTACAACAGCTTGAGACCTATTGTCAATATAGGAAGAAAACTATCTCAGCAAGTCACCGCTGATTCCAACGTCACGTAGCTTTGACAGTAAGATACCATGGTCAATTCTGTCAAAAGCCTTGCTATAATCAGTGTATACTATATCAACCTGAGTGTCATTATCCATAGCATCAATGACATACTCATTAAGGAGAACGAGATTGGATACAGTAGATCGACGCTGCAAAAAACCATGTTGGTTGGGACTAATAGAATTATTTAGAGCGCAGTACACTTGGTTATACACTATTTTTTCCATGGCTGGATAATATACATAATTTAGAAATTGGTCTATAATTTTTTAATGTCCGTTTTAGGTCCTTTTTTATGTACTGGTGTGATAAAGGCCGATTTCCATAAAGGCGGGACAATACACTCAGAACATGATTTTTTAAGTAATAATGAAATGGGAATTGCCAAGCTTTCAGCACAATTTATTAAAAAATGAGCTGGAAGGTCGTCGGGGCCAGCTGATTTAGACGGGTCGAGTTTAAGTAACAGATTTTTAACTAACACAGGGTTTACTTCAATGTGTGCCAAGAACATTGTTGAGTCATCATCATTACTAGTGACAGAATTCAAGGTATTCGCGTCGGACGCAGAGAAGGATGACAAGAAATATTCAGAAAAAGCCTTACATATAACCGTCCCGGTGTTAACCAAGTTACCATCGTAATTAAGACTGCTGGGTATGCCGTGGGAGCCTGACCGCGACTTGATGAAAAACCAAAATTGCTTGGGATTTTTACAAATATTACTTTCGACACTACTCATATACGAGTCAAAACATTGTTGCTCCAGTCTCCGCATTCTGTCACGCAATACAATGAAAGAAACAAAATCTGATTTATTTTTATATTTATTATATTTTTTTAAGTATTTGAATTTTTCTTTAATGGCACTCTTCAAAGGGCGGGAGAACCACAGAGGATACGTATCCACTGTAATCTTTTTACTAGGAATAAATTTAAGCCTTAATTTCTCGTAAGTCTCATGAAAGAAGTCAAAGGATTCAAGTAATGACCGCATAATAAACTCTTCCTCCCAGTTAATGGAACATAACTCACTATTAATGGACGTATAGTCACCCTTATTGTAAAAAAATTTCAAACTGGAGTCCGGCCGCACTATCGGCACTAATGGGTTCAGGCATTCCCTGACACTTACTTCATCATTCGAAAAAACGAGATCCAACAGCTTACCAAAATTATTTAGGACACTATTATACTGACCAAAACTATGCAAAAGCATATCCTCTACTAAACTACATTCATCTTTACTTACGTAATTAGACGGAACCAATGACGAATCCCGAGACGTCCATAGAATGTCACTCAGGTTGAAATCACCGACTAATAAAAACTTATCATCACAATTACCTAAAACTACCTCCCCTAAACGACTTAAAAATTTTGATAGCTGCTGCGAAAAATAGTTGCCTTGAGATTGCTTACACAGGTATAAAACACAAATATGGACTAAAACCGAATTCTTGCCGATGTCATTGAGTGAAATAGTGATCCATAGGTCCTCAGCCGAGGACCGATAGGCAGGCTGCGGAGTCACCGTCAACTGCTTACGAGTAGCAATAAGCACGCCACCACCGCGGGTTTGACCCGTTAAAGCGAGATCACGGTCCCGCCGCCATACAACGTACCGGTCATCAAATAACTCTGAATCAAGCAATCCATCCACCAACCAAGTCTCGGTCAAAATAATTATATCATAGGCCTCCCTAACAAGATTACGGTAAAATGTTAGCGTTTTCGAACGAAGGCCCCGCATATTTTGGTAATAAATAGTGGGATAATTTATGACCGTGCGCGAGTTATCGAACGAAGTGACAAACAAATAAAATAAAATAGTTATTGAGTACGTTGAATAACATACTGACCATTAAATGTATAAAAATAAATAGGCATAATCGGGATAATAACTTGAAGAAAAAACAAGTGCGTAAACACCATCCAAAGCAGAACAAAGAATCATTACTATAGAGGCGAGAGAGCAAGACGATTAGTATAATTTGAAGCGAATGCGAACAAATGAGACAAATATATTCGAAAGTGTATTCTGGCGGTGCATAGTTACTGACAATAGCGATAAGCCCGAACGATAAACAATAAAAGCGGGCTGACCAGGTGGGCCGTACAGCGGCCGTAAAACATAAATAAAAATAAAATTACAAACATACGCAAAAACATTAATATACAACGAACTACAGTAATTTGTTTAAATCACACTCGCTGTTTATAATGTAAACATTAGAATTATCATCCTTGCGGACATGTATTTTACAGTATTTGATCCAAACATGCTCATAACCCTTATCTTTAAGCGACTTTTTAGTTTTAGTTAAAAGTTTTTTATTTTCCGGGGTCAGATGATCATTTAAGTACACATTTAGAGCACTGCCTTGAAAGCCAATGTCTTGAGCTGTGACCTTCTTCTTCAGTCTTGCTGACGCTATAAAGTCCTCCTTTATGTAGCGATTGTTGAAGCGAACTATGATCAACTTCTCCTTTGAATTGTGAACCGGAACTCGTGATATGTAGTCGATACTGCTTCTCTCCACCTTATAACCTATGGCGGTACATATTTTGTCCAAGATTGTAAAGAGGTTCTTTTTTTTTAGTGGGACCCCCTTTATCTCAACATTATTAATACGTTGAAGTTGCTCATGCCGGGCTAGGTCCCTTTTTATAAGGGAGACTTCACTGGCCAGCATCGTGATTTTTTTTGATGGTCAAGTTTGAGAATCACTGGGGTTTTTTTAGTTGCGATAAATACGGTGCAAGTGTGCGGTCGCGACGAGCGCGCGGACTGAACTGAATATTTGGTCATATGTCTATCAAGCAAGCTGTCCAGTACTTTAGCTAGGGCTGTAGCCAATGAGATTGGCCTGTAGTTACGTTTGTCCGATGCATCTCCTGTTTTGTTCTTTGGAACCGGCACAACCAGCGTCTTCATCAGGTCGCACGGCAGGTATGCATGTCTCACACAGAAGGTGTAAAACATGGCAAGAACCCTGGGCAGGTGCACGCCCGCATGTTACAGATGCTCAATACTAAGCGAATCATGCCCAGCGGGCCTGTGATGGTCGCGTTTATCACGCGCTAAATGATATTATAACGCAACTGTGACTCTCGCACTCACATACGTGTCAGAAGGTGACGGCAGCTATGTCACTTATTTATCGCGTGACAAACGCAACCATCATAGGCCCGCAGGGGACTTACCACGCTTCATATTCTTGATCACTTTTGTTACATCCCGTGCCGTGAAACGTACTCGCGATTCCCCACGACTAGATGCAGACAAAAGATCTACCTGAACCGGTCCCAAAGGTGACTGAACCTGGAAATGGTCCTTAAAAACATTCGCAATATGGGTAGGCTCACTAAGACCCCCAACACTCGCTGGCAGACAAGAACAAGGACTTAGTTTATTGGTGCATTTCTAAAACTGTCCAAAGTCGTGGGATTTATGATGAGTAGCTAAAATGTCCATTTTTACCTGCTCTTCATTATCTTGGCACCATTTTAACATTGACTTAAAAGATTTCCTGTCCTCACTCATTTTGTCATATACTGGTCCAGACGATGGCTTACTATAATACACCCAATTCTTGAAGCTCGCTCTTGCTGCCGTATGAGCATCGTATACATGTTTATTCCAGCCCACTCTACGTTTTTTATGAGACCTATGAATACTGGAAAGGCCCGAGCTGCGCTTTCACTTAAAAATCTAACAATACAACAATACATGTTATCAATAATCAGTCTGTGTTCTATGTTATTACATAATCTATCACAGCATGCTTCAAGTTGCACTGGAAAATCAATATCTCTTAAGCTATTGTTACAGTATTTTGTATACAAGTCTACTTCTTGTGGGTCCCTATTACCTCAAATTATTGTATTAACAAGATTATTTGCGACTGTATTTGGAGGAAATACATTTAAATTGCATTGAATTTCAATAGGAAAGTGATCAGACCATGATATTGAGTAATTTACATTTACATTTGTGAGCGACTTCCAAGCAGCCTCAGAAAGTACGCAGTGATCTAGCCATCTTCTACTTCCATGGACGTCACTCACATACGTATACGTGTCCGAAGTTTTTCCCAAAAGCTCCATGTCCGCACACATCCACTTTTGTTCTGCACTAAAAGTAACGAGCTCAGAACCAAATAGAGTGCCCGGGTGCGCATTAGTCACCGAGCACAAAAACATTCACGATGTCACACTCATTTACTAGCGCTGAACAATGCGGGCATCTGTCTGCCGTTATTGTTGCGTTTCGATACTTTGAAGGCTGGCAACTAGCGACCTTGGTATCTCCACTCCGTAGAGTCGCGGCAGGTTCATCGCGGTCTGGAGTGGGGGTATACAGGCCGTTGCGTTGAGGAGCAGAACGCCGTATGCGACACAGCTGCGGTCGTAGCGACGAACTGCTTCTCGAAGAATGGACGATAATGTAGATTGAGGCTTGATTGAAAACACTGGTGACGGCTTGAAGGCTTCGATAAGGTAATGAGAGCTCTGATGAGAAGAGGCCGGCAGCTGGATTCTTGATTGTAGCAATTTTAGGCGAAGTGTTGAGAGAGATACCAGCATAATGCCTGCCCCTTCTAATATTTGAGACAACGTTTAAAAAGAGAGCCACTTTTATTTTTCAAAAATACAACATTTTAATTTCACATTATTTACATGTGTTATCTTATCTTAATTTATGTGTATAGATGCAGAATGACGAACTTTATAATACAAAAATGGGTATGTATATTTTGATCAAAGAACAAACCAGATGTGAGTGTTTTAGCGTACATTTTTACGTTAACTTACATTTTCTATAAAAAGATATCAGTTGTAAGTATTTAATTAAACGTCGTCTGATAATGACTTTATACAAAACAGCGAGCGTAGTAAAGCAGAATTACATAACAGGTTATGATATTTACGTTAATTACATTTAAGTTATGCTACAAAGCGTGAAAGTATGGACTATAACCTGTTTATTCAAAGATGTGTTAAAAATGGTTAGCGTCGCTCGAAAAGAGCTGTTACATGGTAATTATCGCATGTAAGAGCTCTAAACTCACGACTTATTTGTTTCAGGCATTTTAGAGATCCTATTCCAGAATAACATTGATATGTTTCCTTTGACCATATGAGGTCATAAAAATAATGAATTTCCCATGACCATGTAAGGTCGCCAACAAGCGCACTCATCTCACTCATGCACTCGGTGAACTCGGATAGGCTTTCCGGTGAGTCCGTAGGCATATACACAGAAATGACTATAAAAGAACGATCTGCTATCGTTATCTTAATTGCTACAAGACGTACACGGCACTATATTTACGTTAGTAAACAAACTTTTCCGAAAAAGAATCGCCACGACTCCGTACGGTCGACCTCATAACATTGTATGGTGTACGCGAAGTCGGAATCTATAGTTGCCTGGTAGGGTATGTCATGTGGTAACAACCATGTCTCCTGCAGAGCCACTACGTCTGCAGACTTACATAACGACCTCACGGCGTCAATGGACCCCATTACTGATCTACAATTAAAACTTACATAGGTACTTGACATTCGTTTCTTCTTTATTTATTTTTTTGAGTCCATTATGTAATTAAATTTGCAGTATTTTCATTATTTTACCGGATATGATATCCACGGATTTATTTTTAAAATAAATAAACCTCCGAAACCGGATTCCCACTGGCCATAACTTGTCATCCATAAACAATGATAATTTAGGTTGTGGTACAAAGATCTTGTATGAATTATAAAATCTGTTTAGATTCATATTTATTTTCTTCAATGTAACCGACACCTGTGTCTGGTCGCGTATATATTCCACTATATCATTCTCAGTCGTATCCTCGTGCACCTTGTAGATAAGTAGCGAAACCACACTATCAGCCGCTTTGAATTTTAATAATATCCCTTTTAATTTTAACACCTGCTAGACTATGAGAAGAAGAGACAGGCGAAGTTCCCGACATTGGCCAAAATAAAATTTTCTGGATGGAACCTCGGTGTTTCAAAAGGATAGTATTTTAAAGCAAAGCTAAAAATAGCTGCCTTGTAAAGTCGGTTTACAAAAGATAATTTTACGTGCTACCGTCAAAAGAAATCGGCGCCAAAATTTTACTACGACAACTATTTTTTATCTCTCCCTTCCTCCCTCTCTCTCCCTCTCTTCCTTCCTCTCTCTCTCACTCGCTATCCCTCCCTATCTTTCTCTCCCTCTCTCTCTCCCTCCCTCCCTGTCTTCCTCTCTCTCTTCCTCCCTCTTCTCTCTCTATCTGTACCTGCCTCCCTCCATCTCTCTCTCACTCCGTCTCTTCCTCCCTCCCTCTTCCTGTTCTACTTTAATAATACTTAACATACAATCTTTTATGCAATTTCAAGTTTCTAAGTCCAAAGATTTTACGTTGCACATACAAACTTCCATCCCTTGTTTTACCCCCTTAAGGGATGAAATTCTAAAAATCAAGAATATAACATTCTTGATTTTAAACACAATCTTTTTGCGAAATTTCAAATTTCTAAGTCTCATGATTTTACGTTTCCCATACAAAGGTCCATCCCATGTTGTACCCTCTTAGGGGATGAATTTCGAAAAATGATTTTTTATCCCTTGCCTGCGTTATAAATGTAACCAATTGTGCAACAATCAATTCTCTAGTGTTAGTAGTTTCCGCTGTTCGTTGATGATTCAGTCAGTAAGTCAGTCAGTCAGGACACTCAGGACTTTTTCTTTTATATGTACCTATAGATTATAATACTTAAATACATAGAAAACATCCAAGACCCAGGAACAAAAATTCGGGCTCATCACACAAACCCTTACCCTGGCCGGGATTCGAACCCGGGACCGCCAGCTTCGTAGGCCGTTGTTGTTGTGCCACCCTCTGAGCTAAACGTGTCGTGAAAAATAATATACGTATAATAACTGTTTGTATTGCCTACTTTCCGAAAAAGCAAACAATCAGTTTTACCTATACATATATCTACAATAGGTACATAACATAAATCTCATTGACTCAGCCTTTCATTATCTACTTGTTTTGCCATTAAGTACTTTATGCAGCTGTTGTGTAATCATTCTCCTCAACCCTCAACTCTGACGCCAATACCTATATTTTTTTTATTTCACTACCATTATTGTATTTTACCTATGTCATAGGTATTCATTCATTGAATTCAAATTCAGAATCAATATAACTTTAATATTCCCGCCCGGCTTAGGAATACAAGTACAAAGAAATAATGTTGCTATACTTAAATTTGTTTTGCAATTCGCCGCTAGATGGCAGAATTGATGCAGAATATCTATTTTTGTTTTCGCGTTACTATCAAACGTTTATAACTATGATTATTTAAAATCATGATACTATCTTGTAAAGCTTTAGAAATAAACTATCAAATTACTTCAATATGCTATAAGGTTAAAGGTCACTTGAATGCATCATTTTATCAACAGAGAACATGCCACAAAGAACGCAGCGGTATACGATAATGATGCATCACTTGTGTGTGTTTTCCCGTTGATCGTGTCATTATAGACTAGAGTTAATTTATTAATGCATGAGTGCGTGCGCCACAAAAAATTAGTAACGTTCGTAATCTAAATTCGCACACGCCCAAGTAGACAAATATACAATAAAGCTAAATATGAAAATAAATTACGACATTATTGTAGCCTTTTAGTTTTGTTGTATTATTGACCAATTATTAAAGAATAATGTCTGTAAGTGCCAGCGCTGAGAACCTGTCGACAGATGCCCAAGTAAGTAATATTATTGCAATTCTAATGTTACTATGAATGAACTCGTTGAACTCTCAAGCCCCATAGTAATAATTGTGAAAGAGTTACGTTTTAGCATGAAACATGTATACCTACCCGTTTGATTCGCTGAAATCTTTTGTGAGTCATAACATGGGGGGCCTAATACGGAAGCAGTGACCTATTAGCGCATATATCCGTTACAATCAGCCGTCGGTGGCTCGGTGCACTATGCATTCAGGCTTTACTTTATAAAGAAGCGATTTTCGTGGTGTCATGTACATTGGGTGCATTTTTACATCTTCAAATCAATCACGAATCATCTAAATTATTTATTAAGCAATTCTAATTAAGAATTACAAATTTTAAGAGCTAATATTATATTCTGTATGGCTTTTAAGGAATATGATTTAGTATTTTATTCTGATTGAAAAGGATTGCTCTCTAATAACTCTAAAATTTGTTTTCCACAACATAGATGTAACACTGAACAAGTACTGTGTAAAATGGACAGTTGGAAACAGGTTAAAAATAATGGCCTGGTTTTATAATTGCAATGCAGTGTAACTGCTAAATGAACGACTTAACACGCCTGTCAAACATAGCCGATATCCATTTTGCAATAATGCTCCACTTTAGATACAATATGCTACCAAGTGTGGTTTTTAAACAATTTTTATGTGTAATCATTGATTACTTTATCCACTAAGTAGCTTGCTTGATTTTTACCATAAAGCAGTACTTCTTCCTCCTTGTGTTGATAATCCTCAATGCTGAGGTTTGTGGCCTCACTGAATGACTTTATTGTGGACTATCTTGCACCAGCTCACTCTATCGTTGACTGTATGGATGGCATCATAAACTGAGCTGTTGAGGGTACAGTGTATTTGGTCAGAGTGACAAACGCAACCATCATAGACCCGCAGGTTAAAACAGTAAAAAATAACTTTGTACCTGATATAGTTTGTTCAATTTACTAAAAGGTAACCTTTTTTCAACTCAATCTTTAAAATATATATTAACTAGCTTCTGCCCGCGATTTGTCCGCCTTAAATTTGTCTATCGCGGATAAGGGTATTTTTCCGGGATAAAAAGTAGCCTATGTTTTTCTCTGGGACTCTGACTATCTCCATCCAAATCGGTTCAGCGGTATAAGCGTGAAGAAGTAACAGACAGACAGACAGACACACTTTTCGCATTTGAAATATTAGTATGGATGTAACAACTTACTAAAATCGTCAATGTTAAACATTTTGCAGTTTAGTTCTTTTTGTCACCTCACTGCTGAATTTTATTTTTAAGATTTTCTGATTTTCTTATTTGAGATTTTTGGACAACACAGATTGTAGAATGTGCGGTGAGGAGGCTGAAACAATGGAATAGATACTATGTGAATGTCATGCTCTCCTCCGACAGAGAATGAAGGAATTTGGTGTTGGGTACTAAAGGACGAAGGAATTCCAGATGCTACCATTGGTATATATCATCTGGTTTATGGAGATGATAAAACAAAAGTAGCAAGAAGGGGTAATTACACAAAAGATCCCACTGGGTCTAAGTGTATCCGTAAGGACCCCTATTAGTAAGATAAGATAAGATGGCGAGTTTAATGTTAGTCTGATATTGTCAATATAATATACTACTAATTTCCTAAAGTCAACATAAGTTAAGTGTTGGTTTGTAGGTCCCATAAGTATAATTTTTGAAAATCTACAAGAAACTATTCATTTACAATTTACATATATTTTCAACTATTTGAATATTTTAAAACTTATAGAACCAATTAAAACCTGACGTCATAGTATTTTTTCTCTTTTTTATTTCATATAATTTCATACTATCCCAGGGCTTGATACCTTCTTCATAAAAAGTAGCTGATTTTATCTGCCTATTGTAAAAGAATGACCTACTAAGAGGTTTTATATCTTTAAAAGTTATAACAAGAAAAAACCAATCAAGATTATGAAGCTAACATAATATCTATACTATCATAAAGTTGAAAAAATTTAATGTCTGTACATTGATGATATTTTGCAAAAAATGAATGTAACGGATTATTAAATAATGGTGGTCACTGAACAGATTTTTTTTTTGTTTTTTCTATGGTTGCTTGTGTCGGTGTGAATTCATCATGCCAAATCGGTTTAACAGGTTCAGGTCAGGTTTATTCTGTTCAACTATTTTTGGTACACGGGTAGCTGGGTATCCACAGATGGTTATAGGATACTTTTTACCGTACTAATCTGAAGAAAAAACGAGGGGTTATGACTTTTGGTCCTCCGCGAACGATGTTGCGGGCGTCTTCTAGATATGATATAGAAATAGTACTGAGGAGTGAGTGATCAATGAATACCTACATATAATGTAAATTATTTAATGTCTGATTTAAATGAATTAAAATACCAATTTAATACAATAGATGTACCTAAGTATAATGTATGTATTAACAACGTGTAAAATGTACTTTTATCAGTAAAAAAATAAATTTAATTAAAGTTGGGGTTAAGTCCCATTTCCCAGTTTGGACCAGAGTTGGGCATTATTCGAATATTTTTTTATTCTAATAATCATTCAAATAAAAACACATTCGTCGTATTTTTATTCGCGAATAATTTATTCGCGAATAAATTATTCGCGTGCAATTTTGAATAACGAATGATTTATTCGTTATTTTATTCGAATAAAACTACGAATATATTACGAATAATATTTAAGAAAACCGTCTTATTTTATTGAAATAAAACAATTTAACGGATTATATCGCGTATATTATCTCATTTTAGTTCCCGACGTTTCGGAAGCTTTCCAGCTTTCCATGGTCACGGGAGGATTGTAACTTTGACAGAGGAAAATACATCTTTTCTCAGTCCCCCCGTGACCATGGAAAGCTGGAAAGCTTCCGAAACGTCGGGAACTAAAATGAGATAATATACGCGATATAATCCGTTAAATTGTTTTATTTCAATGAGTAATAATCGCGGAAACAGAAGAAAATATTACGTCTTATTTTATATTTATAAGCAACTGGAGTATGTTAAGGGTCAATGGATGGTAATTGTATTGCAGTAAGAAAAAACGACGGCAATTTCTCGTTACCATCATTTGATAATCGGGAGTGTTCCTTCAGCGGAGTGAAGCTTGATTCTTTGTGCGGGAGGGTCTTATGACGTCATCTTTTATTTGTGTGGGATTTCCACATTCTTTATAGGTACTATAAGATCACCTTAAAGCTAATTCTTTAAAATAATAGACTTGAGTGAGAGACTCATTTATGCTTAGAGATACTCGTTTTTTTGTTGGTGCTGATAATATAACAGCGAAAACAAAGACAAATAAATACATAAATTGATTTAGAATTCATCTTCAGAACAACTTGTTTGAAGAAAGTTAAACATTCTGGTCTATTTGATTTCAGGAGATTTGGTATATTTGATTATACTCTCTAGCTAGAGACGCTTGAGAAGGTAATGGTGTATTGAACTTATTGAAGATAGCTTTCTTTTCTTCATCGCGGTCTACATACTGCAATCAGTTTCAGCAAAGAACTGAGTCATCATGACTTCAGCTCTTGTTATAAGAGTAATCCTTTGTTGTACTTCTAGTACACGTATGCTAGTCTAGCTCTCCCAATCCGACCCGAAATAAAAAAATGGTTTTTCGTGTTTTCAGGTTCGTCTTCACCATTCCGATTATTTTATTTAGTAATTTCTCTTGTTTTAACACTGTTACATTTTTAAGACTGTTTCATCTTCGTTGGACTATGCGGCGTGATGCCAATAATTCGTTTTATTATAAAACAACAAATAAAACACAAATTATAATTTAGAAGAATCAAATTTACTACTTATAAGTAACTCGTGCGTGTTTGGGGTCGAAAGATGGTGATTTTATCGCAGGTAGCAAATTAGAAAGAGATGGATGTATAAAAAAGCGAGAAAATCAAATAACTTAAGTTTCTTATCAGTAGTTAACTCTTATTGTTTATTATTTCTTAGCAATTAGTCTTTCGTATACTTCCGTCTAAGCCAGTCGCTATATATATACCACGTTACTTACCGCTGTTTACAACTTTTATGAAAATGAGTGAAGTTAATGCAGACGACGATAATTTTCGGGACTTAAGTGAAAACAGTGATGTTTTACCAGCAGATCAAACAAACTCAACCTTGGCTATACAAGATAGTGTTTTTTTTTAAATTGATTCCTAAACTGATAAAATGTTATCATGACCTGTGTAAAGTGTTCACGTAAATTTTTTAAAATAATAGGACTTCCAAATTCAAGAAAAGAAAACACAGCGAAGTAAAATACAGGTAAATAGTTAGTAATCATTCGAATATTTTATTCGTGGAACATTTTATTCGCGAATGATTTATTCGTAGAATAAATTATTCGCGAATAATTTTAAGACGAAAATTTATTCGTTATTCGCGAATGATTTAGTTATTTTTATTCGTCATTCGAATAAATTTTGCCCATCTCTGGTTTGGACATACATTTGTACCTATTAGCTTTATTTCATTATGACTTTTTTTCTTAATGGTAAAATTGATAAATACATCTAAAACCATCAAATTATGTTGAAGAGCTTACTTTTCAACTTTACTTTTAACATGCAAATAAACATAAAGAATCGAGTGAAAGAGAAATCTTAATTAGTAACTTCAATGGGCCAGTTATGCAGAGTGGCTTCCTGAGTAAAGGTGATAGATGTCTCGGTTTACACAATAGTCTGCTCTCCTCTAGTGTATATTGCCTATCCCGGGTTTTTTTTTAAGTTTGGGTCGCGGCTCGTACCTACATATAATGATTTTTTTTCAATGATGTAAATATTAATGAAACAGCAATCATTCTTAGACGTGTGCATTTATTTAGTTTACGATTTTATAATGAATCTTTTTATTTAGTAGTATGAGCTTTTTATATTTTTTAAGTAATTTGTCAAAACGTGGCATCTGTCGTGGTACGCAGACGATTAACAATTTCTAAGTTCAATCTATTCCTCTTCTTCGTTTTTATATCGAGCATTGATGAAAATGACAGCTCACGCAAATAAGAAGTAGCAAATACTGTCAAAATATTAATGATTGGGATATTCAGCCATTATTTTCACCCAGAGCGCGCCGATTGATACAGATCAGTACAAACTCCAATTTTAGCATACTATCAGCTGAAAGTTCTTTCACAGTGGTGCTGAGATGGGTCAGTTCCACGGATCTATTCAGAAAGGGATTTAATGTCCAACATTTTCCATTACCCATCTGTTTATTTTTTTTTTAATTTTGCAAACTCTCCACTACAATGAGAACATAATTTATTACGTTTACAGAATTATCCGATGAAAATTCTTAAATATTTGGAGACATGCAAGGAAAGGTGCAAATGTTTGCGTTCCAAAACGCATGACTGATTGAATGAAAGAAGACTGCGCTCCAAATAAGTATGTTAAATAATCGTTGGGTTCTCAGTTTAATCGTACAAACAGGGTTCTGGGGGGTCGCAATATATACGATTATTGTTATTATGGATTTAGTGCCATCTAAAGAAACAGCAAAATGTTCAAAATTGTCAATTTTATTAAGTTGTTGCACGGTTAGCACCAACTCCAAAATAACACGAATCATACATCAAATAGAAAAAATATATTGTAAGTAAATGGAAGTAACTTCTTTTTTCTTTTTAATGCATTATTTTGAAGTCGGTTTAATTTTTAGTACAAAAATTTATTTTACACGGCTAAGGTACATCCATACTAATATACATATTAATATTATAAATGCGAAAGTGTGTTCGTCTGTCTGTCTGCTACCTCTTCACGCTTAAACCGCTGAACCGATTTGCATGAAATTTGGTATGGTGATAGTTCGAGTCCTGAGGAAGGACATAGGCTACTTTTTATCCTGGAAAAATACCCTTATGCGGACGAAGTCGTGGGCAGAAGCTAGTTATAAATGCGAAAGTGTGTCTGTCTGTCTGTTACTTCTTCACGCTTAAACCGCTGAACCGATTTGGATGAAATTTGGTATGGAGATAGTCTGAGTCCCAGGGAAGGACATAGGCTACTTTTTAATCCCGGAGAAATACGCTTATCCGCGATAATCGAATTTAAGGCGAACGAAGTCACGAGCAGAAGCTAGTAATTATACTATAGACATGCTGCGCCTACCTTCCGGCTCCATCATCAAGTAAGTTTAAAGGTACCACTCTTACAGAAAAAAATATTTTAGTGACTATATGATGTAGCTTAAGAATTTTCAAAATTGGTCAAACCGTTTTTGAGCAATAGGCTATATATTAGGTCCTTACATATGAAATTCGCGTTTCATATGGTCGAAATGAAAACGATTTTTTTTATGAAACTATTTTTTTATTTAGTTAAAGTATGTACCATGGCTATCTATGCACTTTTGCCATCTCGAAGGTAGTTCATTGATTCCTTTACTAAAAAAATGTGTGAGTGAGAATCAATAAATCTGAAGGCCGTTTGGACAGCCTCGTGAGAATCGATTTTTTTTGCTTGCATGAAGTTGTCCAAATTCTGAAAAAAATGGTAATCAGATGGAGCAAGATCCGGGGAGTATGGTGGGTGTCCAAGACATTCCAGTCGCAGCTCCCTTAGTTTTGCGGTCGTCAAACGTGCCGTATGTGGTCGAGCGTTGTCCTGCAGCAGCAGTGGGCTAGATCGATTGACCAGTCTGGGATATAATATTTTCTTCTGTTTCCGCGATTATTACTCATTGAAATCATTGAATTGGGATGTTTAATGGCTAATGTTCGAGATTTCTACCAACTGTCTTTTGACTAATGACAGCACCCATATGACGCAAATATGCACGTTTTATCGAAGCTTTAATTAAAATATCCAATAGTTCTCAAGTTTCACAATTACTGAAAAATAATATATATATGCTCATTTTAGCCCCAACTAACTCAATATAATTTTTTTTTGTAGCACATTTGTATGTTAAAATCATTATACGCAAACAGTTACGTTCTATGACTTTTAATTTTTAATTTTACAGCCGTGCCAATTCCATCATTACGAATTGGAAGTAAATTGAGCAAATCGATGATAATCGAATACTTCGAGGTACTGAATTACAAATATGTAATAAAAAAATCAAACAAATCATGTATGTAATCCGATCCGACTTAAAAATTAAACAAATTACGTGTAAACCTGTCCTCATTTATTAATGTGTGTAAACAACAGTCTCGATATCTGAACCATGGAGAATGGAGATAAGGAGGCCAAACTCATATAGTCAAAAAGTGTCCAGCGGATGGAAATGAAAACCAGTGATTAATTCCACATCTGTCCTCAATGGCGCTGGTGTGGAACGTGCGTATGAAATGAACTTACATAAAAGTTGCTTTCGTTGTTTATTATCCTACTCTAACATTTTGGGCACTTGCGACAGTGGCGCCACCAATTTAACGTCTTTTATCGGACACAGGTATTAGAATACGACAAAGCAAAGGGCACATAATAAATATATGTGATACTCTAAACTACGATACAAACAGAATCTTTTTAAGATATTTGTTATTCCCTTATACTTACACTGTTTCATATTATTAAAGACTACGGCTGTTTAACGGTATTCTTGCATTAAACAGACTTAGGCTTATTTTTCATCCAAAAAACAGTAAGTAATGGTTTTCTGATGCGTTATAGTGGGCAGGCCAGTGGAATGCGTCACATAATATCGCATATTGCATTGGTACAGTATCTACGGAATAAATTTTTTTCATAACTATCCATACTCCACTGTAATAAATATGTCATCCAGACATATGGTTTTATTTACATACTGTTTATTTACAGCAGTTAAACATATAGAGATTGGATTATTAATATACAGAAAAAGTAATCGCATAAATCGATTCAGAGTACCTGTGGAAACCATTCATTATTGGTTATTATGACAATCGAAACGCTTTTGCCTCATCACTATTTACATCATCTGTCATGTGTCAAAAGACAGATGGTAGAAATCACGGCCTATAGCTTTTCCATCATCGTTTGCAATTGTAGACAATACACATCAGGCGTGATTTTTTGCCCAGATCTTAAGAAGCTGTAATGGATGACACCGGCACTAGTCCACCAGACACTTACCAGTACCTTTTTCTGAGTCAACTTTCGTTTCGGGCAGAATTTGGTAGGTTCACCTGGGTTCAGCCTTGTGAAGACGTTACGATTCAAAATGCCTTCATTATTGTGACCGAGAAGTGAAACGCAACACTCGACGTGTGTTTGTTTTTAAGTGTCTCTTAATTCATTCGGTACCCATTTTTCAAGTTTTTTCAATTTTCCAATTTGTTTCAAGTGAATCAAAATGGTTTTATCGCTCACACGAAGCCTGCCGCTAACTCTGACGTGGTTTGCGATGGATCTGCTTCCACAATTGATTTTGATTCTTCGTTGTCAACTTGTGTCCCCGGCCTAGTGATGTGCCGAGGGAATATTCCCATTCCCGGGAATTTCCTTTGTTCCCGGGAATATTCCCAAAACTGGGGAACATTACAAATAGTATAACAAATAAAATAAAATATGAAATAAGTTTATATTGGGTAGAAATAACGTGTTTAAAAACGAAAAAAAAAACCGTTATTAATTATTCTATCTAACAGTTCCTTATATTTTTCCATTAATGTTCAACTGATGAGAAAGATTGTCTGTGTCAGTGAGGCATATTGAATAAAACGAACCTTACCGAATGTTACATTGCATATTTTAATAAGAAATACATTTAAAATTTATATATGTCAAAAATATTTTTTAAAAAGTATTTTGCGACGTACATTGAATGTTTGTTTGAGCGTTATGTGTTTGCGTGTCTTTCCCCAATCCGTTTGGTGTCCCTTTTTCTCCTGTATGTAGCAAGAATAAAAATCGTAATTCGTAAGAACAAAGTCACTTTGATTTTATTCCCGTCAACATTATTAAAATAATTTCATCGCGAATTATTCGTATCAGAGAAAGTTAAATAACGATACCTTCATTATAAGGCAACTTTTATTCACGATTTTTTTATTTGAATAAATTTCATGAATAAGAATGTAGTCTGGGTATGGACGGGTTTATTGTTCCAGGGCAAATGTGACTTATGTATTATGTGTAGGTTGAATTAGTAGCCGGCGGCGGCTGTGTTTAACCAGTATTATGCGAGAAACAGTGACGCCGAACGGTAGGTGCTGATGGTGATGATGGTGGTGAATGTGGTGGATGGTGATGAATGTGACGATGGTGATGGTGGTTGATGATGATGAGGGGTGATGGTTTATATTTTAAGTCGATGGCTTTTATTTAAGTCGGTTAAAAATGCTTATATTTTGCAAACGGCTGACCTGATTTTTCTTTAACCATAGCTAAAAACACTCTCAATTAAGTCGCCTTTAGAACCAAAAAAAAAGTAGTGATGGTCCATCACCATCATCACCATCTCCACCACCATCACCGCCACCATTCACCACCACCACTACCATCTCCACCATCATCACCGTCATCAACAACACTTTTACCACCATCATCACCAGGACCACCACCACCACCATCACCATCACCACCACCATCCACTATCATCACCACCACCACCACCACCACTACCACCATCACCACCATCACTACTATCATCCACCAATGATCATCCTATCCTGAGTTCCAGTAGGTACCCCCAGGGTCCATTAAAATCTGAAAAAAATGGTTGACTGTCCGACAAAATACAATCGATTGTATTACATACCTAATATAATCGATTACAAAATATAATCGATTGTTTTACATATATTGTATTACATAAAACGTTAGTAAGAATAATCCCATTACTCGAATAATTAATCCGATTCTTATTCTTAATTTAAACTAAAAATTATATGATTTATTCACATTCATTGTATATAACCTTTTATTTTTCTTCTCGAGACCAATTGGAAATTCCCCAAAACATGGGGAATATTCCCGGGGAACATTGGGAATATTCCCGGAAACATTGGGAATATTCCCGGGAGCATGGGGAATTTACATTTACAGGTGACTATTGTTGGTGACTGTACTTGGTTACGTTTTAATTATAGTTAAATATTTGCTTTTGTGGGAGAAACCATAAAACATGTTTCACAATATACAAATATAAAATTTCCCTATATTCCCCATATGGGGAATATTCCTGAGAATATTCCCGGGAATATTCCCGCCTGGGGAAAATTCCCGGGAACGGCACATCACTACTCCGGCCGCCCACGGGGCTTGTTCTGTAGGTCAAAATTTCCAAAACGGAATCGTTGGAACCAATAATGTACCGTATTTTATTTTGCAGTAGCTTCCCCATACGCATTGTTGATCCTACAAGCCGTTTCTGCAGCACTGGTGCCGAGGTGGAAACTCATATTCGAAAATGTAGCGATATTTTAAGTTCTCCATATTGTGAACAGGACAAAGTGAAAGAAAAACAAATGACGCGATACCAAATAAATTTCGAAATTCGAACACAAAAATACAAGGTCTTAAATTTGAAATAAATTTGAAATTGGAATTCCTAGCCGAACGCCACATATTTTGAACCAAAGTTGCCAGTTCGCCAAACGCCAATTTCATATGTAAGGACCTATATACACGGTGGGCTCGAGTATCCCGACTAACTTTAACAATAGATTCTAATGACTATTTGGAGTAAAAAAAAGTTATATGATGAATCTACTAAGTGCATCATGCTATTTGGCCAGTTGGAATTATTTAAATATGGTACACTATTACAAAAGGTTTCATTATCAAGGCTATTTTTATAATGAAGATGTCTCTTAAAGCTGAGCGGCAGTGCATTACTCGTAGCTGTACAAATAATTATAATATCTTTATCTTTACTTTATCATTATCACAAATAGTACTCCTCACTTATCGTTAAGACTAGACTACGAGTAGTATTGTTTCTGTTCTTTTTGCGAGTCGCGAGTGTGAAAACTTATACTATATTTACTTATACTATAGCTAATAACTGGCCGATAGTTTAAAGTTGATGTCACTGAAATGTCAACGTTCAAAATGATTACTGATTGTCACATAGGATTGCATCAGGATCCCAAATAAAGTGTAATAAATAAATAAAGCCATGCCGCATTATACTCCGGCTCACTTAGCGGATATCCATTTTATTTACGGATTTTGTAACGGCAATTCGTACGAAGCAGTTGCTGAATACTGAAGAAGATTTCCCACTATTCGCGTACCGCACCATTCCACTTTCGTGGACATACACAGACGGTTTCGTGAAGATGGTCTTGCACGAACTTGCAGGGATAGGGTGATAAATTTAGATTTACAAAGAGAAAATCGAATTATGAACTTAATCACAGAAGATCCAACGTTGTCATCAAGAGCTAAGCACGGATTGTAAATGTTAATTACAGAACCATATTAAGGCTATGGAAAAGGTACGGCCTTCATCCTTTTCACTACCGGAAAGTACAAGAATTGATAGACAACGACGGGTTTGCTAGAGTCACATATTGCCAAAGACTCAACGAGAAATTAGTAGGAGACCCCGGATTTCTCAACAAGGTATTAAGGACGGACGAGTCGATGTTTACGAGGGAAGGAGTATTTAACTCCCATAATCAACATATGAGCTAGAAGAAAATCCGCACTCAAATAGAGAAAATTCGTACCAACACAAGTTTTCCGTCAACACGTGGGCTGGAATTATCGGCAATAAGCTTATAGGTCCCATCATATTCCCAAATCGATTAAATTCAAGAAGTTATTTGAACTTTTTGAGGAATGAACTTCATGACTTGCTAGAAGATGTCGATTTGGAGACCCGCAGAGCAATGTGGTTCCAGCATAACGGTTGCCCGGCCCACTTCGGCAATGAGGTTAAGGAATGGTTACGCCAAAATTGTGGCCTGCCAGGTCACCAGACCTAACCCCATTAGGTATTTTTTTATGGGAGACATTGAAAGATAAGGTATATTCAAGACCAGTACACTCGAGAGAAGAACTAATGCTAAGGATTACGCCAGCCTCTGATGAAATTAAAACAGTTTTGTCAACTTAAATAATGAAATCCGTTTACGAATATATCTTTGTATTCAAAATAATGGTTCAAATTTCGAAAACCTAATTCACTAATAAAGATCCGTAATTGTATTGCATTGTGTTTTTTTCCCACTTGAATAAAAGTTTGCTGTACTGTATTCTCTTGAAATTCGTTGTCATGAACTAGTAAACAATCACATGTCACATGACCGGCACTTCACTCGCTGTGCATCGTATGACGTCGGAGTGATTCGTGAAGTGTCATGTTCGCTGACTCTGTTTCTCTACTAAGGATTGTTTTCTCTTACTAACTCTTTTAACTAAAGATTTGTTCACAAGGTAATGCTTAATTCTGTACTTGTACATAAAAAATCATTTTTATGTATAAGTACAGAATTGACTCAATGTTGATATAACATTTTTTAATTGTAATACCATCCAAAATACGTGGTTAAAGTTTGTCGGGTTATTCAGGCCCTCGGTGTATATATAGCAGGTGCCGTACTATAACTACGCACTGATGCCAGTTTCCGAAAATGGTTGTGCCACACTAATGGGATCGATCTAAAATCATTATCACAGACGGGACTATTGTAATCAATAAACTTTATATCGTGTTGGTAGATGGCTCTAATCCCACATTACGAGAATCTCGTGAAGTCCGAGAAGGACAAACTGAAGCATATTCATACGGTGAAATGATGTAACGAAGCCCTTAATTTGGCGATGTTCACCAATATATAAATAAAAATAATAATGTATTTATTGAATAAAGGAAGATACAGCGGTGACAACTATAGGCTTATACGATTTAACATATAATTACTTGTTATAAACAAAGATCAGAAATAAATTAAAAAAAAATCGACGATACTGGACTTGAACCAGTGCCTTGAGCCAGACCGGGGCAGCACGCTCTAACCAACTGAGCTAATCGTTCATACCAGTTAGCCTCCTAGTGGTGAAAGTAACTTCACAGTTCTGCACTAGGCGGCGCTAAAACGGCTGAAAGAGTCGGTGCACCATACAGAGATCCATAAGCAAGAACAAATGACAAAATTCGTCGACTAACTGGACGAGTAGCTCAGTTGGTTAGAGCGTGCTGCCCCGGTCTGGCTCAAGGCACTGGTTCAAGTCCAGTATCGTCGATTTTTTTTAACACGCTTTTATTAGGTCGACCTGTATGTAACTAACTATTTAATGGAATCTAAGGTAACTAATTTAACCATCTTCCAAGGATCATAGCGTCATGAAAATTAGCAGATGTATGTAGTTCTGATGACAATACACTAATATGGAACTGTCGAACTGATCTGATGATGGAGCCGGAAGATATGAACTGGAACTTCATGATGGAACATCATATATGTTCTCTTCATCGTTATGTAGCTGTGTTTGGATTTGTTAGAAAAGCCTTGTAAAGCGTGTTTTCTAGTGTTTTTTAAACTATTAATTTATTTTATCATTTGTTTTTGATTTTTGTTTATAATAATAAAGCTAGTGGAGTGATCCACTAATAAATTGCAAATATTGTGATTATTATCATGATATTTGTAAAAACAGAAAGTATATAATTACTTGTGTTTGAGGCAAAGTCTATTGAAATAATTTTTTTGAAATATTCACAAGCCAGATGTATAATATAAATCCTGTTATTTTAAACTTACTTATTAGTAGAAGGTGAAAATTATTATTTGAAGACGCATGTTAATGAAGTAACCCTGCAAGAATATTTGAATGTTATAACACGATCATTTTCAGAGCTGCGATGGGGGCTCAATGTGCTTGGAACTGGCGCTCGAGGGCGAGCGGCTGTGCAAGGCCGGAGACTGCCGCGCGGGCGTGGCCTTCTTCCAGGCCGCTATCCAAGCCGGCACCGACGACCTGCGCACCCTGAGCGCCATATACAGCCAACTCGGGAACGCATACTTCTATCTCGGCGATTACAACAAGGCGATGCAGTACCATAAGCATGACTTGACATTAGCTAGGTAATTGTTTAATATTACATGAGATTATCGGTAATCTTGAGAGTTGTAGAATCGGTGTTATGCTAGCTTTATACTAGCATAGCTAGATTTATACTGCAGCGTTGCTGTCAGCCACATTTTGGTCTAATTACTACCGCATGAATGAATTCAATCATCATATTCCGCAACGATTTGCTGTTTCATTTACAGGACGATGAATGACAAACTTGGCGAAGCAAAAGCGTCAGGTAATTTAGGAAACACATTGAAAGTGATGGGAAAGTTTTCTGAAGCTATCCAATGTTGCAAACGACATTTAGAAATATCTCGTTCTCTTGGAGACCGCCTCAGCGAAGGTCGAGCGCTGTATAACCTGGGCAATGTTTACCATGCGCAAGGAAAGCAACTTGGGCGAGCTGGACAAAATGACCCTGGCCACTTCCCGCAGGAAGTCAGGGACTGCCTCATGCAGGCTGTTTCATATTATGAGTGAGTACCATACCAGTACAGCTTAAAGTAATCAATCATAAGTGATGATGAATCGGAAAATTGTGCATACTTTACCGAGTCACGATGCACTTGCACGTTAATGTTGACTATGTTGAAAAACAATTAATATTGACGGTACATCATTCGAGTTTAATATAATTTACAGGGAAAATCTCGAGCTGATGAGAGGCCTGGGAGACAGGCAGGCAATGGGCCGCGCTTGCGGCAACCTTGGAAATACGTGCTATCTCTTAGGAGACTTCGCAAGGGCGATCCGCTACCATACCGAACGGCTTCAAATCGCCCAAGAATTTGGCGACCGAGCAGCAGAGCGGCGGGCCAACAGCAACCTCGGAAATTCGCATATATTCCTGGGTCAATTTGAAAATGCCGCTGAACATTACAAGTGAGTATAAGGACCAAGCGTTGTCGATGTTTCAATAACTTTCACCATTAGTAAAACAATTTTCTATGTTTAGTTCTTTCTAGTAGTTATTTATGCACAATATGCCATTAAGAGTGATATGTTGTTGAATGTCGGCACCTCTCCAATTATTTATTGGCAAGTTATATTTTATTTGAAGGCAGTAATAGTGACAATTCTCCATAAATTAGCCGCCTATGTCTGATTCTCTGTGCAAATAACTGAGTAGTTAACCCTGTGTGTGTAGATAATACACGACTAAAGTGTGTAGTTTTAGAAATTAACTTTAATTGGGAATTTCATACACAAAATAAGAGACGTAGTAGTATCAAACGAGTTGTAAGATCGATATTATAAATTGGCTCCATTAAAATATATAATAAGAACCAAACCTTACGCGACGGTTTAAATACCTAACACGCTTATTGCTTCACGATAGTCACACAAAAAGTATGATCTCCATCTTTGGACAGCCAGCTAACCTTGTATTGAAAATACTTCGAATCATAAGAGAAGTTGTTTAACAATGGTGTTGTATTCATAGTAAAGAAATCTTACGTCAAGCAATAAGGATTATGGGCCCGTCGCGGTGAGTTGTTTTTAGTTTCTATAGAACTTTTTTGAGGACGTTATAATGTTAGAACTAATAATTATTATGATACTAGCTGTGAACCCGGCTTCGCTGGGGTAAAATATAAAGAATCACAATATTATACTCATCGCATTTTTTTTATCTATCAGATATTTGATAATAGATTTTAAAAATAGATACTTGAAAAAAGTGAGGGCTATTAATATTGTTACCTACTTACCATTTGTTTATTGTATTGAAACATAACATAAAATACAGTCTGTCTAAAAAGAGTAGAAATTCATACGTCATATTTTTGACGCAAAATGTTTAAACATGGAAATAATTTTGTAAAAACGTAAGTTCTCTTGTCATTCTTTTTCTCCCTTTTTTTGACAGACCATAGATTTATGTACCTAAATGTCACAAAGTATAGTCACCAACCAAATTCGATTAACTGCATTGACAGTAATTTCATACAAAAATAGACGATAGTGTTGATGGGCTTTCGGTGCTGACCGTAAATTACATATATTTTGGTCGATTTCTTAAAATAAAATTGCAAAAGCTTTTAAAATATATTTAAAAAATAGAAGATGCGCTCCGCCACTCTTTCCTCCGCCATACGTGATACGTGACCGAACCACCGAAGTTGCCGCCGCAGTAAGTAGGCCTCAATGCCACCGACATTGGCTCGTCGCAGAACTTCGGTATTTCGCACTCGGTCGGACGGACCATCTGATCTTTATGACGGTACGAAGGTATTTTGTGGAAACGATCAAAAGTGCGAATGTTGTGGCGATACACAAATCACATGCTAAGCGAAATCATGGCGGACAATATCTCCGTTACAAAGATGTTCAGAGGTGACATATAAAAAGATGCAATATTGAGCCGTCTCAATGGGAAGGTTTGGCATCACATCGTCTGGAATGGCGTGGGATTGTGAAGAGGCAAGTCCGCGAGTTCGAGGAGCAGCGTAAAGCTGACCTCGACGCTAAGCGCGATGAGCTAAAGGCCCGTCCACCCGCCGCCATTAACCGAATGGTTAAGAGGAGAAGAGAAAACCTATCAAATAAGTACATGAAATCTAATTAAATAACTATGGACGTTAAAGTTGAAATTTCAAAACGATCTAGAAAGAAGTTTTGTTTTTCGAGTTATCTTGTCAAAGTGAAAGCCTATTTTACAAATGCGAAAGGCAAAGGGAAAAAATCCGACGAACTGAGTCGAGAGAATCCTTTTTTGAAGTCGGTTAAAAAAATCAATGGAAAATGTCCATCTCGCTAATCGTTTTTTTGCTTTTTGCTTGTTCAAATCCGCGCGACCACTGGTAGCAGTTACACGGACATGTTTTCATCGATCCAATCCGCGGGCCTTGATCGTCGTATGGTGGATGAAAAACCAATGGGTACTGTTAAATAGTTGAACAGTACCTACCCATCGGTTTTTCTTACAACATACATTAAATACAAAAAACCGACAAATTTTCACGTTGACGTTTACTTTCTAATGGGCGCCACGCCAGTCACACGTCAAAAGTCTGTTCGAGTTTAATTCATAAATGCTTCATACGTGTCATTAAATTGAATGCCGGTTTTTTAATTGGCAGTACTGGATGTAAATTTGACAAAACGGAAACAGAGGGGCTACTCCGAAACCCGAAAAACGAAGTTCATATGGCGCCATTCTGCTCATTCAAATACAGCTTAACATGAGAGCGAGAGGGATGGCAGGTTACGAACTTCGAATTTCGAGTTTCGGAGTAACGCCTCAGCACTATTAGAGAGGTTACTTCGAGACTCGAAATTCGAAGTTCGTAACGTGCCGTCCCTCTGACTCTAATGTTAAGCTGTATTTGAGTGAGCGGGATGGCGCCATACGAACTTCGGATTTCGGAGTAGCCCCTCAGTTGGCATGACGGTGTTTGTATCAATTTTGTACGAAAGAAAATCAGAGGGTTTACTCCGAAACTCAAAAATCGAAGTTCGTAACGTGCAGTCCCTTTCGCTCTCATTATACCCCCTTACCTTAGCTTCCGTAGTAACCCCTCAGACGTCATTTCAATTTTTTTTTTCGCCTCTTTCGTCTTTCACCTGTCAGAGGGGCTACTCACGCAAATACAGCTTAACATGAGAGCTATAGGGACGGCACGTTACGAACTTCGAGTTTCGGAGTAACGCCTCTGTTTCCTTCAAATCCTCCGATTTCCTTCGGTTGAAAATAAAAACACAAAGAGAAGGTGTATGTATAATTTAATATTTGGTTTACTATGCTGGAAATCTATGCCCGTCGGTGCGCTGGACCCGATCGAAACTTATCTCGAATTAAAAAGCGTGTAAAACAATTTTAAACGGCAAACGGTGTGAAATTGTATAACAGTTTCTGAACGCAAACAAACGCGTTTTCGGATCGCATGACAAAGAAACCAATATGGCTGATCATTGTTGTCATTATTTAATATTTTTAATCACGAAATACTCGACAATCCGAATTTTGCGGATATATGTTGTCGATTCGAAACTCTTTTTTTTACGCTTTTTAATTCTAGATAAGTCTCGATCGGGTCTACCGTAACCCCCCTCGGAATTATTAATATTGATGATAATCATAATCATACACTTCTAGAAGGTTACTAAGATGTATAACATTAATTAAATTAGTGCAATGCATTATTATTTTTAATTAACTAACTGTAGATCAAAATCCATACTAATATTATAAATGCGAAAGTGTGTCTGTCTGTCTGTCTTCTGTCTGTCTGTCTGTCTGTTACCTCTTCACGCTTAAACCGTTGAACCGATTTGGATGAAATTTGGTATGGAGATAGTTTGGATCCCGGGGAATGGCATAGGCTACTTTTTATCCCGAAAAAATACCCTTATCCGCGATAAACGAATTTAAGGCGGACGAAGTCGCGGGGAGAAGCTAGTATTAATATGTATATATATATATATATATATATATGCCTGCGAACCTTGAGCTTAGCGAACTTTAGCTTTAATGAGCGCTGCGCCTGTGTCAAGTTGTTTTTGATTATCTCGTGATATCAGCAAAATACAGAAAAGTAATAAAATGTCAGTCTTAAAAATATGAAATCATATCAATTGTTTAACATGTATTTTGTTCTGATGTGCGAATCTTTCATGATAATGTTGCAAAGTGTTAAGATACGTTAGTTGTTTATATATTATTATTTTTATTACTGTTTCTATTCTCGTAATAGTAATTTGTATGATTGTATTTTCTTTTAGATCGATTTGATCAATATCTATCAACTTACGAAATGCCACCTGAATCGAAACCGAAGATTTGGTTTAAAAAAAATGTCGTACATAACTGTTTGTGTGGTGATTTATTATTGTAAAATACTCCAAGACTTTGATGAAGAATAACATAAGCTTAATTGTGTAATCAAAGAGTAAGAGTAGTTTGTACGTATTTGGAAAGGCTTTATGTCATTGCTTGCTTTTTTATAAATTTCAATTAACCATGCACATTTACGCTTGGTGTATTAATGTGTCAAATATGTGGTCTAAGCAAAATCCCACTACAAGGAAAATCCCACAATACAGTTGCTATTGCTAATTCAAATATTTTGTCTAAAATCAGCAATTGGGCACTTTCCTGTAGTCAACATAAATTATGTCACGCTTGCATTTAATAGTAGGAGAGCGGACCGCAAAATTTCGTACCGACTTGATACCGCGATGAATTGCACAATGGTTTCCCATAAAAGTGATGCTTAGTCCGAATTTGTTAGTCTGCCACGGCGGAACTTGCTGAAAGTAAGAAAAAGAAAGTCATTTCCGGTGCGAAAAAGGGGGTGTCAATTAACCCATCTGATACTGAAATAATAGTTATGGCATCAGTTAGAAATTTACAGAAAAGCGAAGTCTGCCAGTATTTTTTTTTGCCGGAAGTGCTCGGCAGACGCTGTCAAACGTGACCATCGGGACCCCTAAATAAACCCATCTGATACCATCATGAAACCAATTCCAGTCGGTAGGTATGAACCCTCATTTCAGGAATATATATGTCTGCCAAGGCTCTTCCTGCCGAAACACCTTGGCAGACGAGATTATGTATGCAACATCCGTGGAACCCGTATTTTGAAATTATACCGATAACGGCCATTTTTATTACTTTATGCTTATATTTGTATATGTATAAGTTAATCCATACTTATATTGTAAATGTAAAAGTATGTCTGTCTGTCTATATACTATAGACATACGACCTAATATTTTCTTCTGTTTCCGCGATTATTACTCATTGAAATAAAACAATTTAACGGATTATATCGCGTATATTATCTCATTTTAGTTCCCATTTCTCATTTTAGTTCTCATTTTAGTGGTGGACTGAGTCCACCCGTGACCATGGAAAGCTGGAAAGCTTCCGAAACGTCGGGAACTAAAATGAGATAATATACGCGATATAATCCGTTAAATTGTTTTAAATTACGCGACCGAAAATGACTCGACGTTGCAAAAAGTAATTAAATACATGACTCGGGGATGGCCTCGAAAAATAAACTGTAGTTCTATTTCACCGTATTTCCAATGCAAAACGGACTTGCAAATAGATAACGGTTGCCTTTATCTAGGTCATAGAATAGTTATCCCGTCGGTATTTCGAAGTCAGCTATTACAAGACTTACATGCTGGGCATTTAGGTATAGTGAAGAACAAGAGCATCGCAAGAGGTAAAATGTGGTGGCCTAAAATCAATGCCGACATTGAGCGATGGATCGGGACATGCACCGCCTGCGTGGCCACGCGGCCCGCCCCGCCGCGCGCGCCCGGGCCGCGTCCCCCGCCCGCTTGGTATCGGATACACATCGATTACATGTCTATACACCAGAGGCTATACTTGATTGTCATAGACGCTTACAGTAAATGGTTAGTGTTTGTTAATGAACAGCGGTACTACCACTCGAGCGCTGATATTTAAACTTAAAGAGATATTTGCACGGTATGGCGTACCACATGTCATTGTGTCAGATAATGACGTTAAAATTAACTCGATCGAGTTTAATTCATTTTGTGCAATGAATGGCATTCGTTACGTCACATCTCCGGTTTACCATCCGGAGAGTAACGGCCATGCAGTGAATTTTGTTAGGACTTGTAAAAAGATGATAAAGTGTGTAATCGACCCAAGTAAGTCGCAAGTCGATATCGACGGTGAATTATTGGGATTCTATTTTGAGTACCGTAATACCGTAACCTAAGATCGCGATTGGACCTCGTGTTGCCGTCAGTAGATAAGAAAGATAACGCTGAAATAGATGTTAACGACTGTTGTAGGAAATTTAACGTGGGGGATAAGATTTGGACTAAATGGTTCACTGCTAAAAAAGATGTGGACTCTAGGTACAATTCAAACTAAGCTTGGCAGTAGAATGTTTGTGATTTACCTGCATAATTACGGGACTGTATGTAGGCGCCATTTAGATCAGATTTTAAGATACAGAGGGGTCGATTTCGACGTAACCGATGTAAACGAGTATGAGGGTGCCGACGAGGACGCAGGGTCATTACGACCGGTCGAGCCGCCGTCGGCACCACCATCGTCGTCACCAATCCCGAGTCCGATGACGCCCGCGCCTCTGTCGCCCCGCTCCGTTCCGTCGGGTAGTCCGCCGCGGCTAGATGAGCAGCAGCCACGTGATGAGCTGAGTGATGATTACGACACAGATTTGTCGGGGGAGGATGAAAAGAGCAAGAAGCCGCGCGCGCCGGACGCGGCACTTGTGGACGCTGCGGCCGCGCCGGCTGCAGCGCAGCCGGTGTCGCCGCTGCCGCGCCGGCAATAACTAAACCTAGATTAAGGCCTAGAGATAAGCTTATCAGTTATAAGGTGTAATTGTAGTTCTTATGATCGTGATTGCTTTTTTCTGTTTGTTGTCAGGTCTTATAAATAACGGTGGAGAAGTGAGGTGTATTTGCATGTGTGTGTGTGTTAACGCACACATTGACGCAGTGTTAGTGTTGTATAGCGAGTAATAAACGAGCCATCATCAGAGCCGGTTGTTTTACTAGTATACCTTCTGCATATACCCCATATACAAGTCTGCATATACTCCAGTTTACCACTGACATATGCTTTTATTCCATTGGATATTCGACTTTAACACTAATACAAAAGAGTTTCTATTACAAACAAACGACGTTTAAACAGTATGTAAGTAATATAAACTCTTTACATTAGTGTTAAAATTGAATATTCAATGGAATAAAAGCATATGTCAGTGATAAACTCAAAGTAATCGTACTGTATGCGTTCACTGTTTGAAGGTCACTAAATCGAAATACACTTTGTTTTTATATTATGTGTGTCGTTGTGGCTTCATCACTCCAAAACGGCTATACGGATTGCTGTTGGTACACGGGGAGCTAGACATACACAGGTTGTAGGATAATGTTTAACCGACTACGCTGTAGTAAAAGAGAGGATAATGACTTGTTTCACTTCCGCGAACGAAGTTGCGGACACCTAGTTAATAATAAAATTATTCCACAGGTGCACGTTGGCGTTGGCCGAGGAGCTCGGCGACGCGGCCGTCGAAGCGCAAGCGTGTTACTCGCTGGGCAACACGTACACGCTCCTGCGCGAGTACCGCGTCGCGGAGGAGTACCACGCGCGCCACCTCGCCGCCGCCAGGAAGCTGCAGGACCGCGTAGGCGAAGGCCGCGCGTGCTGGTCGCTGGGCAACGCGCACGCTGCTCTGGGGAACCACGAGAAGGCTCTTTACTATGCTAACGAGCACTACAACATCTCTAAAGAGGCAAGCATTTCGTATTAAGCTTAGTGAAAACAGAAAGGGAAATTTACGTAACGGTCATAGAAAACATTAAAAATGATACGGTTTTTCACAAAACCGGACGACTAGCTAGGTAAATCCCCCTTTTCAAGCTTTTAAGCTGGATTCAACAAAGTTACTATAAGGAGATTGAGTGAACGGACATAGAAATACACGTCTAATATGTAAAGAATAAAAATGATAGTACATAAGGATGTGTTGTTATCAAGGAGCGAAAATTCCACTGTCTAAAGGGATTGCATATTTTTTTATCGACTATCGACAATAGGGAATATGCATTATTTTTTATTTTTGCTTATTAGAAGGTCATTCATGTAACAAACAGCAAACAAAAATATTTTTTCGAATAACTAAAAATAACTGAGATATAAGCCATTAAACATTTCTTCTCTTTCCAGCAAAACCGAATGTAATATGGAGTTTATATGGTCGGAGTGTAATGTGACGTATTCGTACACGTCGGACCTATGTCATATCGCTTTGTAATTAGTAACTAACTACTAATAAGCATTTCAAACTTAAAATGCCTATATCATGCGTATTTCTTGGACGATAATAGTTTAAATTTCACGTTTTGAAATCGTTTTTACGGTATTTTGTTTAGAAAATCGATAAGAAAATCAGGCACGTACCCTATTAATATTATCTGTCGGTGGGCATGCGGGCATACTAGCTCTAATTTTATTTACTAGCCAACCGATCCTCTTATATACGTATGTTCACCCAAAAAAATATAGGTATTTTGCTATTTATTCTATAAAAGTATTATTAATAATACTTAGCGCAAAGGAATCTTCATTTTATTAGAAATTGATACTTCTTTATACGTTTGTTTTTGGAATTTGGGTTACGGGTTTACCGTTTTGTCGTAAACGTAAACTTTGTTACAAGACTACAGAATTCCTTGAAAACTGTCATATGGTTCATTTCATAGAGATCGCAATGTAAGCAATGTATCTTGCTACTTAATCAAAATGTTTACATTTTAAGGGTAATACCAAACATTTAAAGAGATCCATCAAAACGTATCTATAGTCAGAAAAATGTATAGAAAAAATATTCAATCCCTTTTAGGAGATGAATTTTTGCTATGAGAATTACGCTCCTTGGTTGTAACTGATAATAATTATACAGTTAGGTGACGTCCTCGGAATGGCTACTGCCCAAATGAACATCAGCGATCTACGTAAAGTGTTGGGGCTGCCGGCGGACACCGAGTCGCCGCCGCTGGTCGTCCCGAACGACGGCGGCGCTCCCCGCACGCCCTTTAATGCCCTGCGCGTGCGCCGACAAAGTATGGAACAACTGTCCCTGATACCTGTAAGTATAACACGGCTATCACTCGATCTCGCGAGATCTCAAGCCATTATTCGAGATTCAGTCTCGTGGGTAGGAAATTTCGTTATTGAAATCTCGATCGAGGATGGACCGTATCGGTTAAGAATATTAAGGAGATTTTCAAGACTGAGCGCGCGAATCTGTTCCTGTATGGAGCTATGGTCCTTCAGGGTAGGCATAGGCAGTGCCTTTGTGCCTATATGGACGGCACTTTATAGCTGTATATGCTTTCGCATTTGCCACGGAGTACTGATAATGATTACTTTGTTTTTGTTGATTTTTTGTCTTGAAATTTAATCAATATTACGTTTTACTTGCCAATTTAATACAAAAAATTCGCAAGTGACATTTTCGTAGCACTACGCTTGTAGCCAATAATATGGAAAAACCGTATGTAGCGAAAACTTGCCACAAGCAGAGCGGGCTGACGGTCGTAGTCGGACAGCCGACGTCCGGAATAGTCTCATCTAATTTAAGCTAATCTGATAAAAGAACGCATTTGAAAAATAGACGATTTGAGACATTGACAGTGTCAGAAAAGCAATGTTACCAGCAGTTGAATAGGAAAAAATACGTACGGGTGCATATTTCTATTATTTTGGAATGAGCCCGCGTGTAGTAACGTCATGTTCATTTTATGAATAATATTTTTATATTTTCTTCTGTTACCGCGATTATCACTCTTTTAAATAAAACAATTTAACGGATTATAGCTATTGAGATTTAAAAGCATCCTTATTTCAATAGAGAAAATGGGTTGTCGTGTCCTCTTGGGACAAGCAAGACACAGGACTGCAAAACCTTAATTTCCGAACGGTTAAAAAAAATATCTTATCTGTTAAAAAGTAGTTTAGTCGTCTTTGTTTTTAAAACATTATAATTAGTAATGAGGTAGGTTCCTTTTCTCCTCATTTGTGAAATGCTGCTTGGTAAATTATTAAAACAAAATAATTAAGCCCTTCTGGCACATGTGTAGTCTTTACAGATTAGGCCCATCTGGCATGTATGTACACCTTTATCTGGCATGTATGTACACCGATATAATCCGTTAAATTGTATTAATTACTCATACTCATACTCATTTGATTTATAAGGTTTTTTGCAACTTTACATGTTAGATTTTATAAATAACATCATCAATTTCATTCCAATGAAATTAACATTTTTATATCAGAATAATATTTGGACGTATACCATAAAGAATTATACAATAAAATAATCAAATAATCAGGAATATTAAAATAATCTCATACAATAATCAATAAAATTGTCAATTAATAAGGTACATTACAAAAACGGTATATCATTAAAGATATGTCATTAAGATTATCAAATTCTTCTAGGCTGTAGAACGCTCGAGTCATAAGCCATTTTCTTACCTTATTTAAAAAGGCCACGTCATTTTCAATAACTTTTATCTGCTCGGGTACTTTATTGTAGATACGTGGCCCAACAATAGACATTGTTTTGCTTGCCTTGGCGAAGACGATGACATGGGGTGGCCAATTTATTTTTATTTAATATACGCATGCTGTTTGCTTTCATTTTCTTCTAATTTAATATCCAATAACAAAAAAGCTAAAACCAATTCACGATCGAGAAAATACAACAACGGGAAACAAATTAGGGAGTTTTAACTGAAATATTACAACATTGTACCACTTATATTGCATAGATATAGGAGCAAGGGTGGCTTGCACCATGGCGCTAAATAGTATTTAATTCCAAATTAAATACAAAATCACGTTTAACGCCTTGCGCCACGCTAAATATATCGCTAAACATGTTTAGGGAGCTGTCAAAATTAAATGCCCATGAAAGGGCTAAATACGTTTAGCGCCATTTTTAAAATGAATTTGACGTTTACTTTGACAGGTTTATATTTGTAACATTTGGCGCGGTTTGTTTAAAATTTGGTGCAACTATTAATTAATAATGGATATTTCGAGTTTTCATTATGACGATAACAATATACCAGTTATACTACGGGACATTACCACGAGAACTAATTTATTTGAGACGCTCCATGACAAAAAAATCGTAAGAAAGACTACGAAAAGAGTACAAAGACTATTGCAAAAAATCGAAAATCAGTTAAGATTTAAATCCAACAAGTAAAGTAATTGAGTATTTTGTTGTCAAAATAAATAATGTTACGCTTGCAGTTAAACGTTATTTCTCAAAATACGTAGAAAACGTTAATGAATACTTATTTTTAAGCTTTTGGTGATTTTAAAATGATCAATAACTAAAAATAAGGAGGCAATTTGACCGTATAGAATTATGAAGTATGACGTCATAAACCTTTCCTTTCAAACTTCATACGTTCTGACTTTTTTGAAAGTTCATAAAAAGGAACTGATTAAAGTACCCTATTGTATTATTTCTTTTTAATGTGATTTGACAATGACAACCAGCAAATACAATTTTAAAATATGCGCGAATGCCACTTTGTGTCAAAATTAAACGGCCCGTTCCTATTTACGCATAATCGTCGTGAGTAAATGATTAATTTTAGGTAAAAAATGGCGCACATTTACATACATCGAAATGCAGGTAATCTGTTTTACCAACACATTAAACGCGTTCAGTTAAATAATTTTCGTAACAGTTTGGTGCAAGACGTAACTAAATGCAATTATGTTAATCGCATTTAACGATTTAAACGTGTTTAGTTAAATTTGTTTAGGATATAGTATCTAAACGAAAGTTGTTGGTGCAAGCCGCCCTAAGAGACTGAAAGTTTATTGAAATATACCATCGGTCGCGTTATACAATGACTGTGTTTTTAGATTACTCCAGATGGTAAAAAGAACGAAGAAGAAACAAAGGACAAAAAGCCCGAAGTAGTGCGAACAGAGTCCGAAGAGAACCCCGTGGAATCCTTCTTCGACCTCTTGACAAGATGCCAGTCGGAGCGTATGGACGAACAACGCGCGACGCTTAACGGCAACAAGGAAAATAGGCCTAAGCCCAAAAGCTCTTCGAACAAACTACAGAGGTCCGCCAGCAGCGGCAATCCAAATAACGGGTATGACATCCGCATGTTTAATTGTTATATCTATACTATTATCAAGTTGTAAAAATGAACTATCTGTTACATTGAAGATATGTAAAAAAAAAGTCTTTCTCACTTATTTTATGGAAATATCTTTAATTTTATGTAGCTATTTGAATGTCACTGAATCGAGATTAGTGATGTGCCGTTCCCGGGAATATTCCCCATATGGGGAATATAGGGGAATTTTATATTTGTATACTTTAAAACATTTTTTATGGTTTCTCTCACAAAAGCAAATATTTAACTATAGTTAAAACCTAACCAAGTACAGTAAATAGTCACCTGTAAATCTAAATTCCCCATGCTCCCGGGAATATTCCCAATGTTTCCGGGAATATTCCCAATGTTCCCAGGGAATATTCCCCATGTTTCTGGGGAATTTTCAATTGGTCTCGAGAATAAAAATAAAAGGTTTTATAAAATGAATGTGAATTAATCATAGAACTTTTAGTTTAAATTAAGAATAATAATTGGATTAATTATTCGAGTAATGGGATTTTTCTAACGTTTTATTCAACTAAAATGTTATTTGCAAAAAAAATGTAATACAATCGATTATATTTTGTCGGACGGTCAACCATTTTTTCAGATTCTGATGGACCCTGGGGGTACCTACTGGAACTCAGGATTGGATGATCATTGGTGGATGATAGTTGTGATGGTGGTGATAGTGGTAGTGGTGTTGGTGGTGATGATGGTGGATGGTGCTGGTGATGGTGATAGTGGTGGTGATGCTGGTAGCGATGGTGGTGATGATGGCGATGATGGTGGTGAGGTGATGGTGGTGGATGGTGGTGGTGATGGTAGTGGTGGTGGTGATGGTGATGGACCATCACTACCACCATCATCCACCACCCTCCAACCCCATCACTACCATCACCATCACCACCACCATCCACCACCATCACCTCACCACCATCAACCACCATCACCATCATCACATTCATCACCATCATCACAATCCACCACCATCATTACCATCATCACCGCCATCACCAACATCATCACCATCACCACCACCATCACCACCACCATCCTCTACCATCCACCACCATCACAATCACCATCACCATCAGAACATACCGTTGGGCGTCACCGTTCCTTCGTTCGCATAATACCGGTTAAACACAACAGCCGCCGCCGGCTACTAATTCAACCTACACCTAAAGGTGCGTCCACACTTGTATCATTTGCTCGTATCCGATCACCGTGCCGTGGCATGACTGCGTATTGCGCTGCTTGCTGCACTGTCGGCGCGCCGATCATGCCGCACTCTTCCGATATAAGTGTGTGATACGCAAATAGTAGTAATCGGATCGGCGCAACATCCAATCGCGTGATCGTGACACTAGATCATGCCACGCGACGATGATCTGATACGGGCAAATGATACAAATGTGGACGCACCTTAATACATAAGTCACATTTGCCCCAGGACAATAAACCCGTCCATACCCAGACTACATTCTTATTCATGAAATTTTATTCAAATACAAAAATCGTGAACGTGAGTTGACTAAGAATAAAGTTATCGTTATTCAACTTTTTCTCATACGAATTATTCACGACGAAATTATTTTAATTATGTTGACGGGAATAAAATCAAAGTGATATTATACTTACAAATTACGAATTTTATTCTTGCTACATACAGGAGAAAAAGGGACACCAAACGTGTTGGGATTGGAGAAAGAGACGCAAACACATAACGGTCAAACAAACATTCAATGTACGTCGCAAAATACTTTTTTTTTTACATTAATATCATTAAAATAAAAAAATAAAACAGATAGTTATTTTATTATTTTAATGATATTTTAAATGTATTACCCATTAAAATATGCAATGTAACATTCGATAAGGTTTGTTTTCTTCAATGTGCCTCACTGACACAGACAATATATTTCATCAGTTGAATAATAATGAAAAAATATAAGGAACTGTTCGATAGAATAATTAATAACGGTTATTTTTTCGTTCTTAAACATGTTATTTCTACCCAATATGAATTTATTTCATACTTTATTTATTTTGTTATACAATTTGTAATGTTCCCCGGTTTGGGGAATATTCCCGGGAACAAGGGAAATTCCCGGGAATATTCCCTCGGCACATCACTAATCGAGTTTTTTTTTTTTGGGAAATCCCAAATAATCCGTAATATTTTTTTCCGAATTTGCTTTTTCCGACTGTCAAAATTTCGAATTTTATATTTCCTTTGTATTAAAATATCGATTTTTCAAAAAGCACTAAATTTAGATTACCGAATGTCAAAAATCCGATTTTTTTACATTTCGTTGTTTATATAACCCCGATGAATCAAAAGCCCGATGTTTTTGCCCCGAAAAATAATAATCGGAAATGTCATTGCTAACTCGGAATTTTGGCATTCGGAAATATAAAGTTTGTGATTTTTAACATTCGTAATAAAACCCGAAAACTGTAGGTTTGTTTTGTGGCCATGTATAGCGAACCGAGCGATGTGAGCAAAGCGTCAAAATTCTTGCTTGCATGGACACAATTGGCAAAATGGAACATGGGCCAAAAACCGATAATATTCAGATGTTTCGGACTTTTGTTTAGTCAGATTTATTATTGGTTGGTGAAATGGAATTTTGATATTTCGGATTATTATTCAGCCGGTCTGGACGTCTTATTGTTCGGTGTATTGAAATTAGGAATCTTGAAAATCGGAAATATAAACGTCAGACAATTTAAATTTCGTATTTATAAAAATCGGATTTATGATACATATAACGGAATGGTTATATTCGTAATATTGATCCATTCGGAATTATAAGATAAAATTTGTGAATCTTTAAATCGGAATTACATTTTTCGTATTTATGTAGTGTGCCTTTTTTGGCTTTTATATGTTTGTACTAGTATGTATTTATGTTTTTTGTGGCTTCATTACGTCGATAGGGCTAGAAGGATTGCAACCGTTTTTGATGCAATGGATACATAACCCGATCACGCTGAACCGAAATAGACTTTTGCGACTAACTACCTCTGCGAACTAGGTTACGGGTTGGTACACAGGTGTGTACCAACAATGATATACATCCAGCCGTTTTGATGTGATGAAGCCGCTTGCCGTTGTACGTATAAACATATAATTAATAAAAAAAATATTTTGTTTTATTGACTTTCAAATATTAACAGAATTTAAATTTTTACAACTTTATTATAATATATATATATTAAATAACGCATGATACAGAAATAAAAGACTATTTGATCTCATGGAATAGGGTTTAAACGAACCCAGCCCTTGGGTATTATGACAGCTTAGTGACAGCTATCTGGTCGGCACTTGTAACTTATCGGAGCAGATCTTGTTATCGTTGCAAAACAAAGTTTGCGCAACTCGGTATATCCTATTTCAGTTATTGAGACGAATTATGGTATCTCCCACTATTTCACATCACTTGTAATTCAGCCATAAATATCGGTATAACAAGTGAAACGAAGCATAATATTATGAATACATTTTCACAAAGTTTAGTAAGTTGTGTTTACGGTGTCCTTATAAGTATGACATGACCTTGCATTTAAAATGGAGCGCTAGACGCACGCAAAGTCAACACAGCGTCTGAAACAGCCCGGTGCGCAATCATGCACAATAACACTCGCGCGCAGTTTCAATGTCACTCGAGCGGCAAATCACTTGCTAGTTGTACCATTGTTTCACGCCGATAGCTTCTAAACATGGATACACATGAATCTGAGGCACTATTGAAGTATGTACTCGTTTTTTGTAGATAGCTATACATTTTTCTGCTATATATTATTGATTTCGAGGTTGGAAAAAATTATTATGATAAGACTACCAACATCACGAAAGAAATAATGTGCACGTGTTCTCTCGTTCTCTCGCGTTATGTTCGCGTTAAAATATTTGTAGCAGAGTTATTTTTCGGACTGTATGTATGTGGATGTATGTATGTCTATTTCTTCAGCACGTACTACATCGTAAACGGCCTGATGTATTTTGAGGTATGAGGTGTAGTTGAATTTGTTTTAGTTATGGAATTGACATAGGCTATAATATTTTCGAGTCGGTTTTCTTTTTTCAATGTAGTATCCATATACTTGTTTTTGGTCTACGGATACCGCTGAATGGTAAAAAATATGTTTTGCCGTCACAGTAAATCAGTTAAGTCAGCCTCAAACAATATCACACAAAGCGGGCCAATTTAAACTGAAAAAACAGTGATCTTATTACTGTTTTTAATTACCGATATTCACACACTATCTACATAATGAACGAGTTAGATTATGTTAAGATTTAAAGTAACAGGGCAAATAGAAAGTTTTCCTATGGATTCTTTTTCAGAGCTACTGACGCTGTGGTAGATATAATGGATAAGCAGTCGGTGCGGGTGGACCCTCAGCGCGCAGAGCTGCGTCCCCTGCCGAAGATGCTGAGCACGGAGAACAAAGGCACATCCCTGCCGGGCCTCCGTCCCCCGCAGACCACTAGCGCCAAGCCCGAAGACGACTTCCTGGATATGCTCGCTCGCGTTCAAGTGTGTATTCTTATATTTCTATTGTTCTAACATATCTTTCATCTAAATATTATGCTCATTTTGTCTACTATTGAAAAATGTCTGAAAAATTACCTTATTTATTCAACATAAAATCCATACTATACTAATATTATAAATGCGAAAGTGTGTCTGTCTGTCTGTTACCTCTTCACGCTTAAACCGCTGAACCGATTTGGATGAAATTTGGTATGGAGATAGTTTGAGTCCTGGGACATAGGCTACTTTTTATTCCGGAAAAATATCCTTATCTGCGATAAACGAATTTAAGGCGGACGAAGTCACGGGCAGAAGCTAGTTAAATATAAATCGATTATCTAAATATACAATTTTGGGTTTCGAAGAAACGTGCAAAGGCCAACTGTTTATAATTGTAACCTTCATGAAAACCAGACAAATCTAATCGTAATCTATACCTACTATTATAAAATTGAAATGTCTGTACATTGAAGATATTTAAATATTAAATGATTGTAACGGATTATTTGGAAGTCACGAAATCGAAAAATATTTTTATTTGTATGTGTCTTTGTGGGTTCATCACAGACATCTCATCATCACTCACATTTTTGGTACACGGGTATCTGGGTTTTCACAGAAGGTTATATAGGATACTTTTTCCTTCACTACGCTGAAGAAAAAAGAGGTTAATGATTTTTTCTCATCCGCTGACGAAGTTGCGGGCACCTTCTAGTCTCTCATAAGATTTAACTTATGTATACTTACATAGTTGTATTAATATTTGCCCATAGGGTTCCCGCTTAGAAGATCAGCGCTCGGAGCTGCCGCCGCCCAAGGCCGAGGAACGCCCGAAGACTGTTCCCGACGACGATTTCTTCGCGCTGCTGATGCGGGCTCAAGCTGGACGAATGGAGGACCAAAGAGCCACTGTAATACTTCTACCCATATTATTAATGCGATAATCGTGTGTTCGTTCGTTATTCGCAGATCAATGGATTAACTTTATTTTACATAGAGAAGATCCTTATTTCATTTTGCTCTGCTCCAGGCCGATATAGACAGAGAACATGAATGGGGTAGATCTAATAGTGTAGCGCTCAATATATCCAAGTGCGCTATAGTTACTGATGCTCGATCTAAGCATCCAGTTTGTGACGACTATTATATAGCGGGTAAATAACAAACGTGAAACCATGGTAAAGGACCTTGGCACATGGTTCGACTCACAGTTAACATTCTACCACCAGGCTCTCGAAATCTATAAAGCAGCTCGTAAACGTATGTGGGCTTCATTATGCGTCAGACCCCGCTATTTAATTGTCGACTAACTTTAGATGTACTATATTACTCATATGTATGTACGTAGTAAACCGGATAGTAATGCTATCGTTTGCAACCTGTTCGAAGCCATATGCGTACTCACACTAGAAAAAATACAAAAAACGTTTGTAAGATACTTGTTTAATAGAAAGTGTACTATTATTATCCCGATTTTGCACGTATGGAACGTGCTGGGCATGGCAGGCTACCAGACATTGGCAGCACGGCGAAATCTTCCTTTGGTACGATTCTTTTTTCGGTTACTGCGAACAGTTACACATTTTTACTGTTTTTGTTATTTTTTTACTGAGAACATTTACAACAGTCACCTGTTATCACAGAGTTCCTTAAACGTTCCCCCAATGCCTAAACACGGTCTGCGTCCCCGAAAACAACCCCTGCTTAGCCTCGTGCGCGCTCGGACCAGGGCACTGTCTAACTCACCGCTTCACCGCGCTCTGCGACTCAGTAACATATTGCACCAGGATTTTATAAACGCTTATAACTTGTATTACAAGCGGAATCTTCTCTTCGCGGTCTCATTTTAATTCATATTATTAGAAAGAGACTTCCACTTGTAATGCAAGTGATAAGCTTTTGAGAAACCGGACCCAGGACGAAACTCTTGATCTCTTCTCGACCACCGAGCGGAGAGTTCTTGCCACTGCCGGGGATTATCTCGAGATTATCGTGGCCTCGAGCACAATAAGTGATAATTAAGTAATATTATTATTATTAACTGTATTTTATTTATTTATTATAATTTAATTTATTTATGTTCTCAAATGTACCCGTGTCATGTTTCGTGTTTTTACTGTAAGTGACATATGAAACAAACAACCATAAGCATTCATTGTTTTTATAAAGTATATAAATAAATAGTACATTTTGATACTAGTGCAGAAAGTATGTCATTACTTCACGGGTACCGAGATATCTTGAGGAGACTCGGGTTGAGTAAAAAATATCCCGCACGTGTATCGAACGACGTTTTCTAATAAAGTTGCGAATAAATAGGAAAAACAACAAGTAAGCATCATGATCACGAGCATCATCATCATCACCATCATCATCATCATCAATAAGTAGTCATGAATTGGAACAAGTATGAATTTATAAATATTAGAACAGTGAAAAGCAATAGTTCGTGATAATCAACTTTTAGCACGCTAAACAGCTACCTAAAAATCACTTTTTGAGCAACTGTATTAAAAAAAATACTACTCAAACGAAATGTATCTTGTACAATATACAGTCCCATGAAAAGGGAAAAGGTTTCTTTTTAACAGGGAAAAATGCCGACAGAAATATGTAGATGTATTGTTTTATTTCAGATACCGCTGCAATTATCGACAGACAATCGTCGAAACAAGGGAGGATCAAGCATCAAGAAATAAACGCCTCGATATCCATACAGGATATACTCACATCACATTTTAAATCTTTTCCTCTAATATTTGATGCCTTATTAGATGGATCAACTTATCGATCTAGGTTTGTGACCATTATTGAAATTATTAGCATTTCTATTATTTCAAGGTCATTTATAAATCTATTGTTAACCTATTCTAGACGAAGTGGCGTTTAGTCTTTGCCGTTGCAACATAAGTGAAAGAAGGAGACAACACTTATAACAAGCGTAACTACTTTCATGGACAAGACCAGCCGGCAAGACTTTTCTGCAACGCCGCCTTGGCGCTGTTACGCAAGACTTTACATTGTCAAGAGTTCTCACCGTGAGGTGTTGTTGTGGCCTTTGTTTTGGCCTGTCCTATATTATTTGAACAGCCAAACTATGTTTAATCGGTGTACTCAATATTAATTAAAACAGTATTTGTTAAATATTTGGGTTATATTCACTAACGTTTGCTGACGGTTATGACACCAACCTGGAGACCACACTAAATAATATCGAATTTAAATCGCCAATAATATTAAATTTGTTGATTGAGAAGTTTCAACTTCGAATATGAAATATGGGTAACTGTCCCGGTCACTGTACCTCCCGAATACAAAATTTGTTTTTAAAATGTCTTATACAAACATATTACTTGTGATATTTATATTATTATATTTGTAGTAACTTTCTTTAATTTATGTATATTTGTTTGTCACGTGTAAGCATGATAGCCTTTTTTATCTTTGTGCTGTGATTGATTCATCAAACCAAGTACTTTTGTAAAAGCACAATTTTAATAATTATGAGTATAATAATATAAGTCGCAGTCGATTATTTTACAGGTGTTTATTTTGCTACAGTTTAAGTATGTAAAATGTTTCGATGTTCTTTAGTACAAATGTATGTGCAGAATTTTAAATTAACCAAGATGCTTATAACGTTTTAACGTGATGTTTAAAGATATTTTTTATAAATTATACTCCAGTTTTGGCCACAGATTGTGTATCGGATTTAAATATTTCCAAAAATTTGTGGTGTCATACTTATACTTAGGATATACCAATTATCTGTTTATATCTAGTTTATTTCGTGTGAAACGCCCGCCGTTATTTCTTATACATATAAACAAGGACCGGAAAACCCGTTTTCTGGCTTAATTCGTCAGAATGGCTTAGAGTCCCCGGCAAGCTCGGCCGAATCTCGCCTTCCCATACAAACGGAGTGTCGTTCTCATTTTAAAACTACGTGTTGGATTGTAACGAAACTTTGCATATACAATGACATGAGGTATATCTAGGTCTGTAATTAGTTAATATGGCTCCAGTGTATAAAACAAACGTAATACAACAAAAACAAGTTTTGTATGAATAACTTAGATTGGCTGTATATTTGTTTTTACTATGGTATCTCAAACCACATAAACTAATTACAGACCAGGGGGGTTATTGCCTAACGAAATTTTGGACAATTGGTATCCTAATCAACTGTCATAGCCCATACAAAATCATGACACTTGATTCTAATTCCGAGCGTCAAATGCGTTAGTCAATAAGGGCGCTGGTTATAAATTAACTTATTCTAAGTACAAAGTTTCAGAGCAAATTAGCTACGTTTATATGGAGAACCGAGTGTGCCGGGGACTCTTAAGCTGTTCGAGGATTAACCGTTTGTTCGTGTTTAGATGGGACTGGTTTAACCCATATATGAGATAAGCATATTGACTGAGTTAAGCGTAATTAATTAATGAGGTTTTGGGTTAGGGTTTTTAGTGCTTTTTATTTGCTTAATTTAAACGGTTACACTTCGGATTGCGGCTCACTTAAATGAGTTATAGATTGTGTTTAATTCCGAATCTTACCTATACTTACAACCCTGTAAGGGGTTTTTATTGGGTGTCGAGTTAACCCGACTTAATTCAAAGAAACGGCTTATTAAAAATGAATCGAATATCTATGAAGGTTCAGACCAATTTAGTATGCTCTCAGCATGGAAGTGTTTACTACTAAAAACCCTAACAGGGGTTTGATTGGGTTATGAGTTAACTGAATTAATTAAAACGATTGGCCTAACCGTTTAGGTGTTAAGCCGTTAATAAGCTTAAACAGATCAAAAAGATATCTTAAACCGACCCAGCGTTTTAAAAACCCTATGTAAAGGTATCCGGTTCCGGTCCCTGTATATAAACCGCAGAAGCGGGTCTAAGCGACCAGAGAAGTCTGCATAGCGTCAACCCGTGGTTTCTGCCTCCGTGAAAGCTCGCGCTTTCACGAAACTACATTCCAATATTTTAATGATACTTGGGATAATACAAATGAAACTTTAAGGAAAACCCCGTATTCGTGAGCAAACAAAGTACTTGCGCCAACTAAAATAGTAACCCCACATAAAGTAAGGTGTCCGGTTTTTTTCCGTTTTTTCGTCAACAGGATTGGATGGAACAACAGGCAAAAGGATTGATGCCGCATGTCAATTTCTACTGCATACTGTAGTTACATGATTAATAAAATACCAATGCAACAAAGAAAAATACAAGAGAATATCAAAATGGCTTTGAAATACAGAACCTACGCTTTTTTTCAGCATATTTATTATTCAATAATTGTATATCGATCATGTTAACTAATACGCAGTTTTTCACGATCAAAATGCCACCTTATTTTTTCCATATAAATTTGGTACTCGTATCCAAGGATGACGTCACACCTTAATGCAATTACTATTATATGGAGCGTAAGAAACTATTACTTGTGACTTAGAGTAGGTACTCTAATTAGTATTTAGTCCCGCATAGACTGATCCTTGCGAAAACAAAATCAATTTTTACTTAAAAAAAATCGTCATGCCAATTGTTCATCATCATCATCGTATTTACGAAAATAGCTTACTTTATTTGAAGGCAATCGAAATGAAAGTAGTTGAAATATTTTTTTATATTTCGCCTAAAGAAAAAAAATGAATTAGAAGCTGGTAACGTCATATGCATATTAGGAATGAGAGATATTTGTTTACTCAGTATATTCGCTTGAAAAATGCTTTACTAACAATTTGTGGATTACAAAATATATATATAGGTATAGTGTCCCCATAAGGTCACGAAATTTAGTGAAATAATGAAAGTTATGGAATTGATTATAATTACGATATTTAGAATAATTTTTTTCGTCCACGAAGGTTCCTGGATTTGTTAATACGAGAATAATATTAATGGAATGCACGGAACTCTGTCGTGCTGTTAGATGTATGGTATAATATTGTAATTTGGTCTGGTAATCCCGTCTTCTGATATAATTATATATAACAGCATTAGTGACGTGGGTCGTTCTTTGTCCCGACATTGAATTCGTTCCCCCTGTAACCAGCGTAATTACGGTAATTATGCATTACAATTACTATATTTAATATTATATTATATACGTTATGGTCATTTTTGCTTTACATTTTCATTTTTATTCGTTTTCTCAAAATTAGCGTGACAGGAGCGTCATCTACACCTCCATCACACTTGTTCTGCATGCATAGTCGGTAAAAAAGTGTAACGACCCACGCTCGACCGTTACATAATGAAGAAATTAAAATACGAGGTCTAACCGTAAGACTCGAATGTTACGAAAATGAGTATACACCATGTTATCTACATTCATAAAATATTCATAAACTGTAGACGCACAATATAATACAGGACTTGGTATGGATGTAGATAAGAAATATTTTATGGCTATCCGTTTCACCGATTAGATTCTGTTAAAAATATCTGTGGCAACTTTATACAATAATTTACTAATAGGTCCTGTCAAACGTAAACTTTCATCTATTATTATATCGATGGAAGGTATTTTGCTTTGGGTAAATACACAAAATACACAATAAGGTTAATAAATTGTAAGTATATTTGGGTTCTTGTCTGGAGTATATAATAAGTTAAATGATATTTGCGCATCAGTTGCCTACATAAACATTCTGACAAAACCGAACCGAAAGCTAGCCGATTTTGTAATGTAACGTAAGTTTTGATGTAAGTTTATTACTGGATGGAATATAACATTTGTTATGTCCACCGATCCATTTGTTTATGTTAAAACACCATAGTTTTGCTAGACGTACTAAATATCTGTGCTTCTGATAGACCTATGGTTACTGCCGGTAGTTTTCAAGCAACCTTACTTTATTTTTTTAGGGAATATCGATTGTAGGAATGACATGCATCAAATTATACCAGAGATGACTGCGTGTGTGTCTAGTGTGCCTAAGAGCACAGATTAAATCATGAAGCAGTTACTCAATTCCACACAAGCTGTCGAAATGATTCAATTACACATACACACTTCCACACCCAGCTTTATACGGTCGGGAGGGTAACGTCACTTTGCTCGCAGCGTCAATGTCGCACGCTCCAGAAATGCACGTAGAGAATCAAACATCTTTTTTTAACTTGAATCTATATGTATTTTAATTAAAGTCACTGCTGTTTATTATATATATATAAACAATTGTTATTTAATAAATATATTACAGAGCAGCGAAAAGCAAATAATGGAAAATTTCAAGTCGACGCGTTTATTGCGCAGTACACCCGCCTACGTGCCTGCCTGAATTCGACAATTTTGAAGCCACTATTTTCGTTTTTCAGTCTTTCGCTTAATGGTGAAATGTAAAAGCTGTGAACAGATAGTATAAAAATCGAACCAATCGTGTCTCGCTTTATCTAATAATTCATTTTAAACCGACAGAATAATATGTTTTACTTATTAGCGTGAAAAACGCGTAATCGCGTGTAGTCGGCCAAGATGTGGGTCTACCACTTTCGACTCTATTTCGACTTATTTTCATTTGAGACTGGTAGACCACTGTACTTATACGCTTACTCGATGTAATGTATGGACATCTTGGTTTTTGAGATGAAAAATGATGGTCCTAATATATACTTACAAGTTTATTTTGTGAGCATTTCGACGTTTCACCTATTGTCATCAATGTGAAAATTTTTATTAGGGTAGGTAAATATTATGTTTTCGTCCCTGCCCTGTATTAAAGATAAAGCTAAGTACTTGCTTGTTTTATGCCCTCATAATGCTGTTTCCTAGTTATGATTAGCAAAAATAAAAGTGACAACCCTAACTGCAATGGCGTACGCATGAGTTGAGTTATTGCTTTTTTTGAAGTTAAGTGCCATCCTGAAATTAAACACGAAATAAAAAAGTATATTTGAATTTATAGGTACTGTGCTAATAGGGCGTTTGACAATAATCAAATTGAATTATCACTACTCAACAAATCAAGAAAAGGTGTTTGTGGGGGACCTATATGACAGCTTATACGGTACGGCAAGAATAACAGTACATTTACAGCCATTTTAATCGAAAACATCAATGGTGCATTTGCCGTACCGTATAAGCTGTCATATAGGCCCACAAACACGTTTTCATCTTTTTTATTTTTTTCTAAGTCACAGAAAAATCTGTAATTGTTTTCTGACGATAAGGAGACTTATTGCTACCTATATCAAAATTACAAGATTTTTGAAAATTTTCATTCCTTCCCCATTTGACTAAGACGTCACCCAATCAGTATTTTCCGAAAAACTTCACAATAACCAATTGTTTTGTTAAAATTAGTATTAATAAAAAATATCCGTGCGTCTAGTTATTTCCTGATATGATTAGACAGAAGTATAAGGGTCCGTCTTATAGATTGCCAAATCATCCGACTTAAAGTGAAGGGCGAGATCCAGGATCACCAGTAGTTGATACGACTCGAAATTGGCGACGCTGGTATTTAGCAAGTTGTGTGATTACAATACCAGAACTGTTCTTATCAGAGACATGTCTTTTTAAATTAAGCTTAAACTATATTATTTGTATATACCTACTCCAGTACTAAGATTGAAAAGAAGTATATTTAAACGAACCACCGTCCGTAATACATTTATGTTTAATAAATTAATACTATATACTTATTTAGTTTATAAAACCAACCGTATGTATGCAACCTCTTGTATGTATGTATGTGTTTCGGAAGGCGTTTAGACTATAAGAGGTAATTATACTCATAACATAACGAACCATTTCTTATTAATGATTTCTTAATAATATTAATTTTCTACCTTTACTACTTCCAGTTATAAACGAAATGCAGACGAGGCCAAAAGTTAAATCACATATAGGTACATAAGGAGAACGTCCAGTTGGCTGTTTTTCTGCTCGGAATATACATTGGGTTTTATTTAAGCTATCTACTTGGAATCGGAAGTGAATGCGTCAGATTGCAAAGTTTTTACAAATGACTGATAAGAAAATATCATCTAAAATAAACATAACCGTTTGTTGTGTTGTGATACATATAACTAGTTACTAAAAATAAGTAACTTGCTTATTATTGAATGACCTAGATGCCTTCACGCTACACACTTTCTTAAAATTTGTTTTACTTATGGAATTACTTGTCCGTTTTGTGTTATTACTGTCTTTATGAGTTATAGTCGGAAGCACACTTAACTCTTATTGCCAATGTATCCATACTACTATTATATCATATTATATCATTTTGAAGCCAAGTTCAATGCACTTGTTTTATGTATTTTGTAATCTCGTATCGAAAATGTATCTCGTAAATAAAATTAAGTTTTGTTTTAAGTTCAATTGCTGTAGTGCAAATTTAATTCAAACAATCCTCGTAATTGTTGATTCACGTGTTAGAAGTAAGTACTAAGTACCTAAACAGAACTGCAGTGCAGAGTCCGGTTACGTGCATGTTTTGTTTGAGCACAATCAATATTTTTAAAAATGTAAGACGTATTATTCTGCATTGCTTTTGTGAAACTTTATTGTTTGTACAACCAGATAGTTCCGGTTAAATACGGTAAAATTGTAAAAATGTTCTTCGATGTGTAATAATAAGTATGTTGTAGATTAGGGCCCATAGAGCAATATTTCCCCGTTTGAAACCCAATCCAGCTTTAAAATCATAATACGTAGGTAACTGAATAATCTAAATGTCTTAATCGATCCATTATACTAATGCTTTAAAGCAATATAAATCCATGATTCTTAACATTTGCTGTTAGAGTCTAATTATTATACTAAGTAATATTTGTGCAACCGCCTCTAATGTAAAAATAAAAGGCAATTGGGTAAAACCAACACGCACTTTTTAAGAATTACCTCCTTGAACATTGTATTGCATCTGTTGTAATTTTCTTGGTACACTAGTTTTAATGTCTACGGAGTAACCTTTAGGGAAAGAGACACGGGCCGGCCGGAAATTTCGGATTCATGTAACGAATATACGCTACTACGAAATTCATTAAAAAGTCATGTGTATCCGTAAACCTTTGTTACATGGGTCACTGAAACAATCTTCGCAAACATTTTGCGGAATAGAGGATAATGATCACGTCAGATTCGGTTATTTTGTTAAAATTGATATTACATATTTCATTATATTTAACCAGTGCCAGATTATGGTATGTCGTTCATAATGCCAAAATGAAAACAGCTAAATCATTATAGATTGTCTGCAAATGTTAATTAAATTTAATTGCCAAAATATTTTGTGTCTACTTACATGTAAACTTACGGTTAATTGAATAACTGTTATAAAGGTAGTTAAATGCCAAATAATGCATAACAATAAAAACTTGTAAAACTACTTAAAGCCTGGTCTCATTTCTTACTTATTGTCGACATTTGAAGACAAATTAACGATGAATTTATTTTCCAATCTTTTCCTATAGCTGGACGCCGTGCACTGTCAAGACGAACGGGGCACTACCTACCTTTTCCCGGACCATTTCGTCTCATTTTCAACCTCAGCTTCGTTCCAGTTAACACCAAAGAGCCCAAATTCTCAGAATGAGATGTAGTTAGGTAATATATTAACTACGCTAAGTTTCATTAATGTAGTTTTTGTATTTTAGACTTTATTGGTACCTAAAATACGACGACTTCGCTACTCACTCGCTCATCAAAATCTCTATAAATTACATTAGTTTAAAACTCACTGAATATAAATTATTAGATTGAAATTTTGTACTGTGGCACCAAGGAATACGTTAATAGCGACATTGTGACACGCTTAGCAATGCTTTTTTGGGAAATAGACTATAGAGTTTTGCAAGTCTTAAGTAATGTATGTCTTTATATTAGAGTTGGTAACCATTTAAATGACAGAAGGAATTGAACTGGAAAAGGCGGTAGAGTGTCGATCGCGTCGGTCGTAAAATATTATTAAAAATAGTTTGTAGTGGTTTTTTCATATTAAATAGTTGCTTTTCCGGTGGTATTGGTAAGTAGTTACCTGTTGTGCCCGTGTTGAATAAATAGTTTCTTGTTATTAACGTTTGAGGAGGGTAGTTTATGCCAGCATCCTCATGAATGAGGATGCTGGCTTGGACCATCCCGGGGATGGAAATTTCTCGCCTTTACTAAAAAATATCAGTTTATCACAACATGAACAATTCGAGAAGTCTCAAGCAGAATTTTCCACACCCATAATGGCAAATGGTAAAAAATCACGACAGAGAGCTCGCATGAGAGAACAGAGTCGTGCTAGCCGTAGCACCCAACGGTCTCGTTCGAGGCCTTCGGCTGCCCGGTCAGAGGACTCGGATGTGGACGGAGGGTCGCAGTTCCCAAACGACTCCCTACTTCCCCCAGGACAGCAATTATTGTCTCAGACGGAGTCACTGCCTACTCCACCGGCTCATTTAGTAACTGAGTCCTAGCGAATCAATGGATACTCAGACTCCCTCGTCTCCTTTTACGCCTATAGGTCGGGAGAAATATAACATAAATGACCAGGGACCATACGTGGTGCATGTACAGAGAGTGGAGGTGACTCCGGACTCTGGAACCATACTGCACCCAGTGACTTTTGGGCTCTTTTTGCAGAAAAGGAAAAGGGAATTTCCAAATATAATTGACGGTAGCGTCAAAAGGATTGGGCGCAACCAGGCGGCTTTAAGTTTTCACTCAGGTGAAGATGCCAATATGTTTATGAACTCCCCAACTTTGACTCAGAACAAATACAGAGCATTCTTGCCTACTTTTAATATTACCCGAATGGGTCTGGTACGTGGAGTGCCAGCAGAATGGACTCCAGAGGAAGTGCTGGAAAACATCCAAATTCCCTCGGGTTCCGGTGGGGCCCGACCTATAAAAATCAGACGTCTCAATTTTAAAAAATCTAAGCCAGATGGATCATATTCCTGGATGCCCTCTGAGACGATTGTTATTACTTTTGATGGACAGACCCTACCACAAAGAGTATTCCTTTGTTTTAACTCCTTGCCCGTGGAGCAATACCAGTATCCCACAATACAATGTTATAGGTGCTGCCGATTCGGCCACACCAGAGAGAAATGTCGGTCCCTCCCTCGGTGTTTCCGATGTGGCGAGTCCCATACCGGGGACGCATGTGCAGTGGAGACCCACGACGCATATTGCTGTAATTGCCCTAGAGGACTGGGAGCAGGACACTTTGCCACTAGCAAATCTTGCCCTGAATTTAACCGCCAGCTGGCAATTAAAAAAACAATGGTCAATCAAAATATATCTTATGTAGAGGCATCGAACGTGCACGCCAAAATATCCCAGAAATCTTATGCAAATGTTACAGCAACATCTCCACAGTCGACCCATCAGGGAAATACTTCATATAAAAAAACCGTTTTTCGAAACCCCCGCCTACCGCCTACTTTGGCGAAAGGCTATGACCGTCGAGCTCATGAAGCAATTACCAGAGACCCTAAGATTGCTTCTAGCCCAGTCACTGCCCAAACCCCTCGCCAAAAATCAAACGAAGACCTGATTAGCGAGATAATTAAAATGCTTTATTCTCTCATTAAAGTATTTTCCCCATCCAGCCATCTGGTTGACCCGTCTATGCTGTCCCACGTCGCCCCAATTATTTCTTCTTTCTTATCTTCAACCAATCATGGACTTAACAGCCCTACAATGGAATTGCCGTAGTATTACAAATAAAAAGCAAGATCTCATCTACCTTTCCAATAAATATAATCTTACCATATTAGCCATATCAGAGATATGGCTTAAACCCGAGTCCAAATTTGTCTTACCTACTTCTGCCTCTCTGATGGACTATCGGGCAGATGGACGTGCGGGATGTGCCCTATTCATCAGAGATCATATTTCCTTCACATCTGTGCCTCTCCTTCCACATAGCGCAAGCTTTCATGCAGTTTGTGCTCGCGTGGAAAACATTACATTTTTATCTGTATATATCCCTAACCCCTCTGAGAACATTCTTAAGGAATTAGAAAAGCTAATTGAACCCCTCACACAACCAATTATTATATTGGGTGATTTTAATGTGCACCATACCATGTGGGGATGCGATGCGAACGATTCGGTAGGAGAAAAGTTGATAGAGATTCTAGACTCGAGAAACCTATGCTTATTAACCACTGGAAAACCGACTTTACGCTCTCTTCCTAATCAATCTATTAGTGCAGTTGATTTATCTCTGTGTTCTCCTACCCTTGCTTCTTTTATTTCCTGGGACATTTTAGATAGCTCATATGGAAGCGACCATTTCCCTATTCTCCTAACTCTTCCATTTCAATCTGTAAAGAGACCAGACATGATCAAACCTTTACTTGTGTACAATATCAACGGAGCAGACTGGAATAATTACAAAGAGTGCCTAGAGGCTGAAGTTCAATATCTTCCTCCTATTACTCCGAACTCTGTCCAATCTTGTTCCGATGCATTAGTCTCAGCCATAAAGTCCACTGCTGATAAGGTTTTTCCTCTTAAAAACACGGCGGTTGGTAAGATAGCTTCACCTCCATGGTGGGACAAAGAGTGCACTGAGGCGATTAAAGAAAGGAAAAACGCTGAAAAGACCTATGCAACAAATATGTCTCAAGAAAATTATCAAACTTTGCGAAATGTGATGGCCGAAACTAAATCGTTACTCCATAAAAAGAAGTCAGACGGATGGAAAAAATTCTGTTCTTCACTAAGTCCCTCCACTCCAGATACAGTAGTTTGGAACAATATACGAAAGTTTAGAAGATCATATAATCCCCATACCTACTCCTATCCTAATTCTCTTTGTTGGGCAGAAACTTTTCTGTCTAATATTGCTCCCTCTTATGTTCCAGGGGTATCTGATTTACCCATAGGGCTTCTTAATAATCATTCATCTGATCCCTTAGATCAATTGTTTACAATGAGAGAACTTAAAAATGTTTTAAGTTCTGTTAAAGACTCTTCCCCAGGCCACGACGGAATTACGTATTATTTTATAGTTAAAGCGGGTGATAAATTTATTAAATATTTCCTAGATCTAATTAATTGTGTTTTCCTGAAGGGTCATCCTCCTGCGTCATGGAAATCTCAACTAGTTATGCCTATACTTAAGCCAACAAAAGACCCCAACGACCCCCGGTCTTATCGCCCATTGCTCTGTCCTGAGTCTTGACAAAAATTCTAGAACACCTTATAAAAAATAGACTAGAATGGTTCCTAGAAAACCAAGACTTACTAGGAAAATCTCAATATGGGTTCAGAAAAGGAAAAAGTACAATGGATAGCCTAGGTATTTTTACTTCGGATATTCGACTCGCCTTTGCAAGCGGCTCATCAGTGGTAGGAGTCTTCCTGGATGTTGAGGCTGCCTACGATAGTGTCCAGCTCCCCATTCTCAGGGAAAAACTCCATAAGCTGAGAATCCCGGCGAGGCTGGCATGTGTTGTGGGTAACCTTCTCTCGGAGCGACTATTGACTTTTCGTGGTAGAGGTCCCCTTATTGCTCCGTCAAGATTAGTTTGGAGGGGACTTCCTCAGGGATCTGTCCTCAGCCCGCTTCTATATAATATATACACTCATGATCTGGAGGATGCTGTTACTGGTTGTCACGTCTTACAATATGCCGATGAGCTACTGGTTTACTGCCCCGATAAGAATATTGAATCAGCGTGTACCATGCTTTCTAATTCCTTGCACTCTCTAAATAATTGGCTTATAAATAATGGTTTGTCCCTATTCCCTTCAAAAAGCTGTGCAGTTGTTTTTTCTCGTAAAAGAGCCACCCCAATGATTAATATTTCAATAGAGGGCTCCCTAATCCCTGTTAGTTCCTCCTATAAATTTCTGGGACTTATAATAGACTCTAAGTTGCACGGAACTTTACACTTTGATTATTTAGTGAGGAAATGTGAGAGAGGTCTCAAAACCCTAAGATGTCTTTCGGGAGTTTGGTGGGGCGCTCATCCAACCTCCCTTCGATTATTATACAATGCAATAGTGCGAAGTATAATGGACTACGGAACATATCTTTTAGACCCAGAGAATAAAAATGGATTGAGAAAATTGGACCTAATTCAATATAAAGCCCTTCGGATTATTACAGGAGCTATGAGGTCTAGCCCTACTAATGCCCTGCAAGTAGAATGCGCTGAGCCCCCTCTTAACTTACGTAGGCAATACTTAGCCGACAGCTATCTTTTCCGAGCCCTTCAATTCTCCCACCATCCTATCATACATCGCCTATATGATCTCAAAATAGCCCCTGGTTCAAACCATAAGGGCCTTCCTCTCCTTGTAAAGTTTAATTCAATTCGAATCATATAAAGACCCGGTGTTTCACTCTCCTAAACTTCCTCTTTTTGAATACTCATATGAAGCTATTACTCAACGGCCACGAATTATCCTTAATTTTGACATATGTCACGATGACCCACATGCTGATGAGTATCTCTGTGAGATACTCAGTCGTGAGTGGCGGGACTGGCATACTATATACTGCGACGCATCCAAGTTCAAAGTTAGGGTGTGTGGGGGTTGGAGTTTTTCATTCACAGTATAACATCGTACATAAAATCAAATGCCCTCCAGAAACTTCCGTTTTTACTGGCGAGTGCATAGGAGTATTGGAAAGTGTGAAATATGCCCTTCTTTTCAAATTAAAAAAAGCTATCATCTTTACGGATTCCTTGAGCTGTTTACAGGCCTTACTCTCCAATCCATTCTCGGTGAAATTCCATAATCCTATTATCTATGAAATTAAGGAAAATCTTTTAAAATGTAAAAATAAGGGTTACGAGATTGCTTTGGTTTGGATTCCGGGACATTCGGGAGTCACTGGGAATGAAAGAGCGGACCAGATCGCAAAGGAAGCAATTGTATGCGGTGACAAAGTTCCTTTTAGAAACTATTGCCATGACTTAGTTCCATTATCGTCAAAATATATGTTCCAAAAGTGGTCTTCTTTGTGGACTGCTTCAAGCAAAAAACGTGGAAGGCTATATGTACAAGTAACTCCAAAAATCTCAAGAAAACCGTGGTTCTCCAAGATAGTTCTTGAAAAACAACTTTGTACCACCATTATTCGAATGAGACTAGGTCATTGCTGTACCCCATCGCATTTGGCCAAGATACACATCCGAGACTCCTCCATATGCGAATGTGGCCTGGACGAAGGAGACTTGAATCATATTTTTCTTGCTTGCCCTCTGTACAATAATTCTGAGCTTTATAAGGAGCTGATCAAACTTGAGACTCCATTCCCGACACATATTTTAGAATTAATCCAAATAAAAAAAAAGACAAAGGATTTTTTTTGGCCTTGGGCTCTTTCTGTCAACTTAATAACTTAAAGATATAACATAAATAATTACTAACAATTAAATTAATATTCACGTTGTTGTGTAATGTTTCACTAATAAGGTGTTTTGTAAATTAATTTGATAACAGTTATATAACACTTAATTCTCTTTTTTTTTTCTAAGATTAGCAACTATAAAATTTTGCTTTGGCGCGTCCGTAGCCGTTTTTTATTTTTATTTTTTATTATTTTTTCAAAATCGACATGACACTGGCTAAATCTGTGGTATAGCCAAAAAAAAAAAATGACAGAAAGAAGTACAGGAGTAGAAAAAATAGTTTTCTGATACCTACTGTAAGAGACTGCAGCATTGCCAACAAGACTTAGGGTAAAATCATCATTATTATTAATGTTATTCAAATACAGTCAATTATATGCAATTACTAGCAATTTACCAATGAACAAACAATTATACCTACATACTTTTATACATTTATTGTAAAATATCTTGTTTTCTTTGTACAAAACAAACAATTCATCAGAAAAGCGCATTACACTACAGATGAGACTGCTATAATAGTTACTTACTTATATATTCCTTGGGTTCCATGTGTGACTCGTTTTACAATGTTCTATTCTAGGTGTAACTTTTTGGTGTGTCGATAAAACGTAAACGTAAATCACTACTAAATCTTTACAATAAAATTTATTAGTTATAACGCTTACAACTAGATGAAACCAGCGTGGTCCAGCCAGAATGCCAGGCCACTTTATTTGTAATATTTCTCCCTCATTAGCGAGGTACAAATTATTTCATATCAGGTACAAAAACAGGATAGCTAAACTTCAAAAATCTCTCTTGGACTAGTCATCCTGACGCTCACGTTTAGGGGCTTCGGTTTTTCCGGGATCTGATAACTGTTATACAGCGAAAGCGTTATAAGCTTGTGAGTCTTTACTGCCAACTTTACATGAAAAACTAATGGCCAGGTAGCGAACTCTTCATGCCGGTTTCGTCATAATGAGAACTATTTATTCGTCGCAAAAACTACACAACGGATTTGCGTAAAACTCTTCAGTAATATAGCTTAGATATCAGAATAGGACATAGGCTACAATTTCCGAGGTTATTCATTCTTAACAATAAATGGAAAAGCCTTAGAATACCCCGAGTTTTGTTCATTGTGACATTTCTATTGCGAAGAATTATATCAACAAACAGTTGCTAGGAAACCAGTATGACACGTTAGTATCTATTCAGATTTGCGTAAAAATTTCCGCAGTATGTAGCTTAGATATCAGAATAGGACATAGGCTACAACTTTTGAGGGTCTTTTGAGGGTTCATAAGAGGTTTTTTTTAACAATAAATGGAAAACATGACCTTTTGTACATTGTGACATTTTCATTTCAATGAATAAACAATTGGTAACCTAGCAACAGTAATACTACCTACACGATTAAGCAAAGAACACACCTTCCGTATATGACGTATCATACAAATAAGAGTATATCTGAATATAGCCGGATAATAGCCCGTTGTACATTTTGGACTTGCGATCATCAACTCTGTGCTCCAGCAGGCGCCACACTGCGATGTGTTCACCACGCCAGTACAAAAGGTGATGGATGAATGTAAGAGGATGCATGAGGTTGGATTAATAAATATTAATTAATTGGTTTATAATATTAAGTTTGTAATGCGATGGCACCTAGCTGTAAGTTGCAAATGTATTTTGTATAAATAAATAAATAAATCTCTGAATGATAAACATTTTGTTACGAAAAGTATGGTTTAAAAATAAGAGAGAAAACATAAAACGGGTTATTTTCAACAATAAATCGATAGTCATCACTTTGTGTTAACTCAGAATTCCGAAGAATTAATTATCTATACATATTATAAAACTTTTGCGTTATTGACCTATTGACAGACAATGCACAGCCTACACCGCTAAAGATATATGTAATCATGTTTGGAAGGCATATTCTTTATAGTACGTGGACGTGTACTAAAAAAGGATTTTTCGAAATTCCACCCCCATGGGAGTACAATACGGGTTGAACCGTTGTATGGAAATCGTTCATTTGGAAAGTTATAAACTTGAATATTTGTATAAAGCTTTCTTACTAAAAAAAAACCCAAATGTTTTAGCGTTGTTATAAAAAATCATCCCAGTTAAAAAAAAGTTGTAAGTTAGTATGGGAAACATGTCGTTTTTAAAGTTAGACGCTTAAAACTTCGGTCACAACCTCCTAATGTACAGTGTAAAACAATGATAAGGGCATCTTTTCCAATTCATCCCATTGAATGTTAAACTGTGGCTAGAAACATGGCAGAAGGACAGCAGGTTTCTTTTATAATAGATAGAGCTATCCAGAAATATATTTTTAATGCATTATTAAAGAAAAACACGAAGAGGGCGGGAGGGAGGGGGGGAGGGAGAGAAAGAGCGAGAGAGGAAGAGAGGGAGAGTCAGAGAGAGGAAGAGAGAGATGGTGGGTGTTAAGCAGCAGCTCAGATACGCACGGGAGGAGCGGTGCGGGGGCGGCTACAACGCGACGTCATCAACACGGCGAGCGCGGCGGGGCGACCCGGCGGCGACACTCGGCTTCACCTACTCCACACCGAACGGACGATAACCGATATTATTTTTTTCCGTGTTTGCCCGGGAACCTATTAATGTATTGAGACGGCTAATAAACCAGCCTTATATTATACAGTCCGCTATTATTTACGTCCCGTAGGACCCTAACAGTGGGAGAAACAGAGAGAGAGGGACGAAGAGGGAGGGAGAGAGGGACGAAGAGGGAGGAAGGGAGGGAGAGAAGGAGTGAGGGCTGGATAGAGGGATAGAAAGAGTGAGAGGAAGGAAGGGAGGGAAAGAAGGAGGGAGGGAAAGAGAGAGAGTGAGAGAGAAAGATGGGGAGGGAGGGAGAGAGAGAGAGCGAGAGAGGGAGGGAGGGTGGGAGAGACAAAAAAATGGTGTCGTAGTAAAATTATGACGTCGGTTTTCTTATGACGTGACGGTAGCATATAAAATTATCGTTCGTAAACCGACTGCCTTAAAATACTGTCCTTTTGAAACGCCGTGGGACCTTCTAGAACATTTTATTTTGGACAGTATCGGGGACTTCGCCTGTCTCTTCTTCTCATAGTCTAGCAGACGCTAGACTATGAGAAGAAGAGACAGGAAAAGTGCCAGTGTTGCCTTCTTATGGAATAATGTCAAATATTTTCTCATTCTAAATCCGTTGGTCACTGAATATTTTATGAGTATTTTTTTTAAATATTAACAGCATCGGACAACTGACAGAAAAGTTTTCTTCATTTATATCTCTGGCTTTACCTAAAATCTACGCGGACGAAGTCGCGGGCGGTCGCTAGTACTAATATAATAGTAGCTTGTCCTACATATATTTATGGTAAGGCAATTTATAATTCAAAAAAGGAAATTTTTAACACCCTGCTACGTAGCGACATTCAATTTCATGAAAATAATTACTCCTTTGATTCCAATCTAGACTCATCACTCGATATGTAGGATAGAACGGGAAAGCTCAATGATGACGGAATGGCTAATATAGTCCATCACATAGGCACCTTTATTGCCTAAGAGGCAACTTGTAGGTAAGATCTACAAGTTTTACGAACAGAATCTCAATTAGAATCCTTCGGAGAGGGGAGGACAAGTTCACAGAAAAAAATCAAGGACTACTTCACAGTATTAAAAAAAACGAATCTTATCAACCAAGAAAAAAGGGAAGAAAAAACATGCAGAAAACCATGGAGGACTACTTTACCGTATCGTCAAAATCGAATTAAAAAAAATGCGGATATAGCACACCAAGATTGTTTTCGTGACTAAAGAATTTACTTTTAGTATGTACGATCAAAATGTTCAGGGCCTTAAATCTAAATTGAGTCAAATTCAAATATTTACTGATAAGAATGATATTGATGTGATGTGTTTCACGAAAACTTTTATAAAAAAAGATGATAAATTAACTTTACAAATTATGAATTATAAAATAGCCTCAATTTTTTGTAGAAATGTTAAGTCACGAGGCGGTGTAGCAATATATGTCAAAAAATCTGTACACTATATTAGCCCAGATTGGATCTCAGATATGTCCATTGAACTTCACTTTGAATCCTGTGGTAACACGATCCCAGAACTTGACTCAATACAGAGACAAAATAAAAACTTAGAGCTAAACTTAAACAAACTAAACTATACTAAATTAAGCTTCCGTAGAGCTGCCAGCTCAGCCGCTGCCCCTGCCACCTGTATGGTACGAGTAATGTGCAAAGCCACAAAAGTGCCAACACACGTAGCGTCCCAAAGTAGGCACCTACCTTTTTGCCAGGGCACTAAAGTTAGACCGTCAGGCCTTTTGCCATCCAACCGGCTAAGACCAGGAGGTTCCAGGACGCAAGGGATATTGGCTGAGACCAACGCTCTTCGAATGATGTCATTGAGGGCGTGGTGGCGGGGAAATCTACCAGCACAACGACAACAACTCAAAGCGTGGTGACCGTCTCTCTCCACCATAGTACCGCAGATGCATACGTGAGGTTCACAAACGTCGCAGCCTAGGCGGAGAGCAACGGCCACCGGCATCGTGTCATTGACAAGAAGGGTACCCAAATGAGGGGAGGGGAGCGCATGAAGCCACGCCCCAGCCTCCGACTTCAACCGTGCATTCAACCTCGCCCTGTCCGCACCTACTGCGTTCTCAAACAAGCACCCAGAAACTCGCTTTACTCCTACGTCATCCCACAAACGCTGACAGTCTAATCTGTCAGGCACGGCCGCGCCCGAGTTGAGCGCCATCCAGGCTGCCAAATCATCGGAGGCGAGAGGAATGGTTGCCTTGTCACCATCTATGGATAAAATTTGAGTGACTAGTTCCACAACTCCACTCGCCGATGCCAAGAAGGCCGGGAGGCCAACATCCCGTACGCGACGTACTCCCAATCAACCAGTCCGAATGGGCAAATGAAGCCTGGTCCCATGGGTCTGCATTAATGGAAACATTCAGTACAGATTCCACAGACTCCTTCAGCACGTGGTTAAATGAGTCGATCTGTACTGGATGTAGCCAGACTGGAACTGTGCGTAAGAAATAGGTCACTTTTGGAAAAGCGAAGCAGGCTCGTAAAAGAACAAGAGCTACGTGCGCTGAAAGGCCTTTCAATCTTTGCGCGGCCACCAGGAGAAGCCGCTTTCTTGCCTCAAAGGCTTCAGGAATAGCTTCAGGAAAAATTGGAGAACCCAAGAGATTAAAGGTTTGAGCCGACATCACTCTTAGTCCAGGAAGCAAGGCACTGAATACAGGAAAGGGAATATATGAATCAGCACCGCAAGAGAAGAATTCACACTTACTACAGTTAATTTCTAGTCCCAGATCTCGAAACCGTGGAAGGAGCGTGAGCAGATCTTTTTCCACTTCCTCAGCCTTACCCCCGAGAGTACCGTCATCCAAGTACCAAATATTTAACGGGCATTGAAGTTCTGAAATAGCGTTCTGTATAGCAAGACTGAAGATCAGAGCCCAACCGATCCGTAGTCACACCAATTTGCTACACTGGTGTGACTATGGTTCATTTTATTTATCCGTAGTCACACCACTATAGCCCAACGCACCCTTGACGATTAAGAACAAAAGATAATCAAAGTTTAAACATTTTATTTAATTTTATCGTACACTTTCCAAAAACTGACCAATAGTAATATCATTGTGAATTAACTCCGTCTGTTTTTTAATATAAAATTATCTTTTTCTATTTGCAACATACGTCTTTTATTTGGATTTGTGTCTTTTTCAATATATATACTTTTAATTAAGTTTGTTGTGACCTCTTCTTCCAGTGCACTAAGTAATTTAACGATCTCCCTGTTGCGCTCCGACCTGGGAATGAATTAGGGAATCATTATAAAAAAGATTTGATGGTGATGAGTAAATTTGGAAAAGGAAAGAATAGAGGGAAGGCACCTTCTCCTTAACCTCAGTCAGCAAAACATCACGTTCTATAGAGTTGAATGCGTTTTTTATATCGACCTTAAGTATGATGCATTCCGCGTTATTCGGATCTCCCGAAAAAGCCCGAGTGGCGTGAATAGCTGCTTCGCAACCCAATTCTGTGCTAAACCCTAATTTAAATTTAATTTTCAGTTTTATTTTATTTTTAAATAATCATACAATAACCTTACGCAAATCAAACTAGTCTCAAATTAAGATGCGGCAGGCTTATACTGTGAATACTAGACGACCATACGAGTATGCATATCTTATAGCTTGCTAAATACTTAAATACAAACAGACAATCAGCCACTCGCAATCATAACTTTTGTAGTACGATAAGACAACGCAAAAATGTATCGAGCTTGCGTACTTTTATTGTTGCCGTGTTAGTATGTTTGTATGGGTCAAATCTAGCTATCTAAATTAGAACCACTTGCCGGTTTCTGATTGAACTAAATTTTTGCAAGCTTTTGTAAGTTTGGTGACAATGAAATATTATGATAATATGGAGCTGATATGATGAAGGAGACGGAGGGTGGGCATAGGAACTCTGTAATAAGTTACCGCAATCCTACTGAGTTTGGGCTCTTTGGACTCAACTCGATGAGTAGGGACTGATGGATATTTAAGTAAAAGTTCAGTCCCAAATAAAAGCTTGCCACAAAAATGTATTTTATAAAGAAACTTATGAACGTTAAATAGGTCCCATCGAGATAACTCGTCCTATAGGTTTAGCAATAAATATTTATATGCATTATTTTACTACGCAGATCAGGTGCCTACCGTCCGGCTTCATCATCAAATCAGATCGATGGTACCATTCTCATCAGGACCATTTAAATTTGTGTCTATGAAGTCGCTAAAGTATCTTAATCGAGATACCTATAAATATCTTACTTATCTTATCATCGAGGAATTTCGGTGGCCTTCTGTTGTCTTCTTCATCAGTTTACTTTACCAATGCATATTTTTGAAAGCAAATGCTCGACTTGTTTCTTTGAATACCAAAATCGCTACAAAGATAACTTCAATACTTACTTGTCAATGTCTGTCGATTCCTCTTGGATCTGATCATCTGATCTTCTTCAAAATTATATGAAACTAAGTAATGTGACGATACCACTTTTTAAGCAAAAAAAATCTAAAATCGGTCAAAGCCGTTTAAAAATGATCAGCCAACACATACTCGTACATCAAATACAAGCAAGCAGCATTACAACGAATTGAAAACCCTCCGCCTTTTTTGGAGTCGGTTAAAAGACTAAAAAGTAGATATGCCCGAGATCCCGAACTCATTCAGTTTTTTTGTCTAATCAAAATTAAAAGTCTAGTTATGATGACCCAGATCAAATGCAATAACCATTGGTAACATCCTATTCCTAGTCTATGATAATATTTAAATCAAATAGCACCCTTTTCGAACAATGTATATAAAATAGTTATGTATATGAAAACATGTATTTCAACAAATAATATATCAAATGTTCAATAGATATCTTAATACCTTTTCATTCACATACTAACATTTTGATGATGTAAGGTGGTATAACACCATCCCTATACAAATTCTCTTCCGTCTTAAATAAATAAATAATTATGTTTACGGTATTTTTTAAATGTGAAAAGTGATTCCATATTTTTTGTAATGTTTTCTAGAATGATTAATACACAATCTAACAGAACAATAAGGCATATTTTTTCGCCGCCATAAGCAACTGACAGCCGATTTGACCCAGTTTAGACGCTCCGCCTTTTTCGACACAGTTCTCGTGGGGTCATTTTGCAACACTAGTTGTGTTTCTATTTTTTTTTTCGTTCGTTGTTAATATAGCTTTGAAAGATAACACACACCTTACAGAATAGTGCTCCATAACAAATATTAATTCAAAACTTACCATGGAATCTCAAAAAATTCACTCCGCGAAAAACTTGACGTGACACATTCCGCTCCGAACAAAGTTGACATCTAATTGACAAAAGTATGAGCCGCTACCGCCTTATTGACCACAGACAAAGTTAGTTTGGTGTTTCCACTACTCAGATGCAAATACTACTTAATGTTACTGCTCAGATTGGGCTGGTGATAGTTGCGCAATAAAAATAGCGCAAAATTTACTTTGTATAGTTTTTTGTTTGAACTTTCTTAGAAAACACGAAACGATATTTGAACGGCGGGTACCTTGGTAACTCTTTTTTTCATAACGCCGAATTAAACAGATTATCAAAAATTTCTCTATTTTTTTTACTGATTGCGCAAAGTGCTTACGAGCGAAGCGGATTCACTTTTTTTTATAGAAATTTCCCATTTTTAGCAGAAAAATATCGTGTAACTTTCCAAGTTTATGGATTTGTTTAAATATGTTTAGCGGCCCCGGTTCACCATTTCTTAGGGAATACAATGATGTGGTTGAGAAATACACCGCGGGCTCGAGTAACCCGATTAACTTTAACAATAGATTCTAATGACTATTTGGAGTAATAAAAGTTATGTGATGTATAGTCCAATAACGAATAGTTTTTTAGATATTCATTATTAAAAAAAATACTCTTAGAAATGAGAAATAGACGAGAGAAAGTGACGTAGGATATAATCCACTTACTGTTTTTTATACGACGGAGTACTAACTGCGCGCTATTTGGCCAATTGGAATTAGTTAAGTTTGGTACACTATTACAAAGAGGTTTCATTATCAAGGCTATTTTTATCGTATAATGAAGATGTCTCTTAAAGCTGAGTGGCAGTGCAGTACTCCTAGCTGTACAATTTAATTATAATATCCTTATCTTTACTTTATCATTATCACAAATAGTACTCCTGACTTATCGTTAAGACTAGACTACGAGTAGTATTGTTTCTGTTATTTTTGCGAGTCGCGAGTGTCAAAATTATTTACTTATACTATTCCTAATAACTGGCCGATAGCTTAAAATTGATGTCACTGAAATCTCAACGTTCAAAATGATTACTGATTGTCACATATGATCGAATCGCCGTCCAAATAAAGATAATAATAAATAAACAAATAAACGCATGCCGCATTATACTCCGGCTCACTAAGTGGATATCCATTTTATTTACGAATTGTGTAACGGCAATTCGTACGAAGCAGTTGCTGAATACCGATTTCCCATTCGTCGCGTACCGCACCATTCCACTTTCGTGGAGACACATAGACGGTTTCGTGAAGATGGTCTTGCACGAACTCGCAGGGAAAGGGTGCAGCATGACGGTTGCCCGGCCCTCTTCGGCAATGAGGTTAAGGGATGGTTACGCCAAAATTTCCCCGACAAGTGGATAAGGTCTTCGAAGCAATGTTCTCGCGTGGCCTGCCAGGTCACCAGACCATCTCAGAGTTATTTTTTTATGGGGGACACTGAAAGATAAGGTATATTCAAGACCAGTACATTCGAGAGAAGAACTACTAATGCTAAGGATTACGGCAGCCTCTGATGAAATTAAAAAGTTTTGTCAACTTAAATAATCAAATCCGTTTACGAATATATCTTTGTATTCAAAATAATGGTTCACATTCTGAAAACCTAATTCCCTAATAAAGATCCGTAATTGTATTGCATTGTGTTTTTTTTTCCACTTGAATACAAGTATGCTGTACTGTATTCTCTTGACATTCGTTGTCATCAACTACTAAACAATCACATGTCACATGACCCACACTTCACTCGCCGTGCATAGTATGATGTCGGACTGATTCGTGTAGTGTCATGTTCGCTTACTCTGTTTCTCTACTAGGGATTGGTTTCTCTTACTCACTCTTTTAACTAAAGAATTGTTCACAAGGTAATGCTAAAGTTAATTGATTTACTTTGTTCTTAACAATATTTTTTATTTAAGTACAGAATTGACGCTATGTTCATATAACATTTTTTACTTGTAATACCATCCAAAATACGTGGTTAAAGTCTGTCGGGTTATTCAGGCTCTCGGTGTATATATACAAGTATTGTAAGTTTGAAAAAAAGGGGCGGAGTGTTATCGGGTCACATGTTTTGTGGCAAAAACTACGGCCTGACCCTTTTAGCAAATGTTGATCTGTAGGCGGCGTAGGCGGTATAAAGTTAATTCCTTTGACATATTTTTTTGGCAATTATAAAAAAAGAGTTTACGTGTCATATTGCCAGTTTATTATAACGTGTCATATTGACAGTTTAGTTCTTATATAGTCTTATCGGCCGCTTAGAATAGTATAACCGTGACGTAGTATCTGTTATTAGTCTGTGGTAATGAGCCACGATGGAACGTTACAAAATCACGAAGGTTATGTGAGCAACCAAGTGTGATACAATCATGGTAAAATTGTTATAATGATCTGAATACATTACAGTAAAGCCTGACAACAGTTTATTTAACCCTGAAATAGTGTCGCTGCAAACAGCTTACGTATGGCAATAATGTGCGTACGTCATGTATTGTCGGGATAGAGGGCATTGGCTTCATGTTGATACTAGTATAATGTAACCTGTTCGTCAAAATCTGTTTCTAAATATTCAATATTTATATATTCTTCGTTTTCTGACTCTGACGAAGTCTGATTTTCCTCAGATGTTGTGTCGCTTTCAGGACCACCAACCTCGATTATAAAACGTTCAATCTCCTATTCGATTATAAGACCGTTATTTAACATGGTCATAGTCCTATCAGATAAAAAGCTAAATTTTAAATAATTTCGCCAACTACTAAGCAATATATGATATATCTCAGAACCAACTAGCCAGAAACGATTACTAATTTTTTGTTTTCAAATGTTGACACTTTTGCATAAAAACAATTACAAATTTTAAAGTTATTATATTTTTTCGTAATTTAGCACCAGAAAAAAACTAATTATTCATTTTTTTTTAATAACTTAGGTAATTTCTTTTCATTTAACATTATACATTAAAATCAGAGCACTTGTAGTACGTGAAGATTTCTTTGAAAACATTTGTAAGAAAAGCGTGTAATTAAACTTAAATATTTCGAAAAGTATGAAAGGTATCGGTCTCGGGTTTTTTTATTTTATTTGTTATTTACTCAGAAATATATATATAAATATGCAAGAAACCATTCATGTTGAATACAACATACAATGTTTTTAAGCAATTAAAGTAAAAACTACCAATGAAGTAAAAAAAAAAGCTTTTTTGCTAAAAGCTTTTCGTTTATATTTTTAGAATATTTTTTTATAAATCATTTATATAATGAGCTTTCATTTGGCATATTAAACATGGAAATCGGTTTATTACTTTAATTGTAGAATTTTATGAAATATTTTTTAAAGAAAATTGTGCTCACATTTAAACTTTCATATTTCGTGAAGTATGAAATGTATCGGTGTCGGGTTATTTTTATAATACTTGTTCTTTACTGAATAATATGTATACGCATTAAACCATTCATCCTGCATACAGTTTTTTTAAGAAATCAAGTACAAAATGCAAATCAAGTAAGAAAAAAAACTTAAGATGCCGTGTTTTGCCAAAAATTTACAGTATAGATTTTTGTAGTATTTTTTTATAAGTAACTTATATAATAAGCTTACATTTGAGATATTAAACATTGTAATCGGTCTATTACTTTAGCTTCTAGATTTTTTTGAAATATTTTTTATTGAAGTCTCTGTTCCTGAGGGGTGAAACTTCCGCTGCTGCGACTCAAATCACTCAATTTGGTCTCTACTATCACTGTGCAAAGCGGCTTGCTTTCATCACGAAGTGCAGCATTTTATCCATAACAAAATCACAGTGATTTTTCTACAACTGATACGAGAGTCACGGTGATTCAAATTGAATTGTAACGCTTGTCGCCATCTCTAGTTATGACACTTGTCACAATGAGCACACAGATAAAGAATATTTTTTACTTTTTAAATATATTCTTCCTCGAATTGCGCGTACGCCCTTATAGAATGAGGTTTTGTGGCTTAAATGAAAAATAATTTGAAAAATACAAAATACTATCCTCATAATTTTGCCACTATTATTAGATTATTATCTGGTAAATAGTTTGATAAAATTAAGGGGTAAATAAAATTTAATCTTGTCGATTGGTTGATAACCAAATGTCTAATTTAGTGTAATACTTTATCGAATCCGAACGCTCGTTGTTATCGCATAATATTTTGACGTTGACTTTTGACCATCGTTTGTCAGATCAGAGCTGTGAGAGCTGTCAGTTGAATTAGATTCTAATATGTATATGGTTGGTTTGCTTTGATTTGATCGTTAGTGCGTGTTAAGTGTTTTTATTGTTTCTGCATATAATTTATGAATTACAGATTTTGTCTTATTCTTTTTCTACATGTACGAAAGTGATATATGATCGACAGTTTTACTAAGTCCTGCTTTGTACGTTTCTGGCGAACTTTACTCTGTTAAAGGTGAAACCAAGTTTCGGGGGCCTTAAATCTAATTAGTTCGTGAAGGTTCCATGCTTCTACAAACAGAATGGACGATATCCTTAACCAATCAGGTTCATCGAAAAGCAGGCAGTAAGTACATGTATATTGTATAACACGCTTTTCAAAACCCATGTTTGCTCGTAAGTGGTACTTTGTTTTAGTAACATTTTATTGACTTTCTAGTCTTTTGCAACTTCCAGAATATCTATTTTTATTTACTATTTTAATTTTATTATGAATATTTTAAAATAAACCCCTATCTGCAAAACTGTGCCAGCTGCTAGCAAGCATGATTGAATAATGTATACAATTTTCTCTGACAGTTACAATTGCCTTTTTCAATATCCTGGTAAGAGATATCCTTATCAAATTCTACTATGAGTACTAGTGATTCTTAAAAAACCTACAAACATACTTTTGTAAGTCAATTTTGTAACCCTTGACCGAATTGAACTCAGCTAAAGAAAAATCAAGGTACCTGCTGGGTGTTGTAACGTTTTTCTGAATGTTAATAAAAAAATAATTTAATATCAAACAATAATACTGCTCATAAGTATGGTTCGGAAAGTCTGATACTTATATAATCAAACTTTGGCGTTGGTGTTGAGTTCTATGGAGGTGGACTCAATTAAATTTTATAATAAAGTTTCCAGGAGTTTTAAATGAACTGAATAGGTTGATATAACACATTGCTAAAACAGTTTTTATAGAAATCTCATAAAATGACAAATTTATTTCAAAATGAAAGACATTATGTTGCTTTGGGCCATCTCTAATACCTTAAAGGTGCGTCCTCACTTGTATCATTTGCTCGTATCCTCACCATGCCGTGGCATGACTGCGTATCGCGCTGCTTGGACGCTTACTGTCGGCGCGCCGATCATGCCACACTCATCCGATATAAGTGTGTGATACACGTAGCAACATGGATTTCAAGCGATCGGAACGGCGCAACGTCCAAACGCGTGATCGTGACACGCGATCATGCCACGCGACGATGATCTGATACGAAGAAATGATACAAATGTGGATGCACCTTAAGGTTGCCTGGAAGAGATCACTTCTTAGCGATAAGACCACCTGTTGTTTACCATTTCTCATACTGTTTTATATTTAAGTGTCTGATGTTACTTTCTTTTGGTGTGTAATAAAGAGTATTGTATTGTATTGTATGTTCTTGAAAAAAAGAAATATTTTAATTTATTAATCATTATTTGCTATTTACTTGAGGTCGGCGCAGCATGTATTTTTTATTCATACCTCTTTTTCGATTTATTAATAAGGCTATTAAGAAAATAAAAAGAACTTTTTTTCAACATGGGCACGCTACAGTTATCCTGAACTTGTTAATACTATTAGAGATATAGAGTAGTAACTGAATTAATTTATAATGTAACTTCTTTATGAATTATTAAGCATATACATCCGTATGTCAACTTGTTTGCTAACAAAAATAGCTTAAATCTAACCATATTTGTGAGATACTACATTATTGACATTTGTTAAATCCCAAAATTTATATTATTAAAATCAAATTTTTAAGGCGAAGAGATGGGGAAATGACCTTGCTCGTTCGGCCCGAACGTAATACTTCGAGCGCGCGCCATCTAGTACATATTAGATGCTCTCTCTCTCGACTCGTCGTATCGCGCATTGACTAGTTGTGAACTATCGACTCCTTTTGCAGTATGGTGGCGCTTGTTTTGAGGCTACTTTATTCCAGTTTATTTTTTTGACCTTGCTGCTTGCTGAAATTATGTGTTGTATCAATAGAAAGATTTTTGTTTGTGCCTATTTTAAATTATGGATTCGGAAGGATATAAAGAGCTTCCGGTCTGTCAACGATTTCCCAGATTCTGATGGACCCTGGGGGTTTCTACTGGTATTCAGGATTGGATGATCATTGGTGCATGGTGGTGGTGGATGGTGGTGGTGGTGATGGTGGAGATGATGGTGATGGTGATGATTGGGATTGTGGTGATGATGGTGGTGATGGTGATGATTGGGATGCTTGTATTATGATGGTGATGATGGTGACGGTGGTGGATGGTAGTGGATGATGGTGGTGGTGGTGACGGCGGTGAAGATGATGATGGTGGTAGTGGCGTTGATGGTGACGATGATGATGGTGGTGGTGGTGGATGGTGATGATGATGATGATGATGATGATGATGATGATGATGATGATGACGACGACGACGACGACGATGATGATGATGATGATAATGGTGGCGATGGTGATAGTACCACCGTCATCACCGTCACCACCATCATCACCGTCACCACCATCATCACCACCACCATCACCACCACCACCACCACCATCCCCACCACTACCATCATCCACTACCATCCACCACCATCACCATCACTACCATCATCACCATCAACACCACCACTATCATACGACCACCACTACCATACCATCACCATCACTACCATCATCACCACCAGCACCACCACCACCACGATCACCACCATCATCACCATCAACACCACCACTACCATCATCACCATCATCACCACCATCACTATCATTACCACCACCGCCACCGTTCTTGTTCCCCAGTTTTAGGGACTCAAGAATCTCCTAGTAATTACGTCGCACGGAGCGACTGACGCCGCACAAAACACTCAATCAAATCAATCAAAATCAAAATATCCTTTATTCAAGTAGGCTTAGATACAAGCACTTTCGAATTGTCAGTTACAATGAGAGAAGTCTTTGCTTGGAAACATACAATATGATCCAACATTTGTTGCAAGGATTAGGGAAACCCAGAAAAACCTAATCAGATCATTTAACTTTAGTATAATAGTTACTTATTATTGATAAAATCATCATTTTAAAAATTAAAATTATTTATAAGATAAATCCCAAAAGGATTGTCAATAAAAAAGAAAAAAATCTAGAATGTGTCTAGAATAAAATTCTAAATGTCAGAGTATATAAAACAAGTAATATGCGTGTACCAATTAACTATTACAATATTGTCTTAATTATACTTAAAACTTTTACAATTGTGTTATAACTAATTTATAATTGGTACACGCAGAGATGTACAAATTCTCCAGATCAATGTTAATATAAAATATAAACTAATTTTTTTTCAGACATGTATAATGCAAAATTTGGTAATGTAGAATTGCTCACAGGTGGAAAAAAAGATGTAGAATATTTTTAAAAACCTGCTTCTTAAAAATAGTTTGTAGGCCTAGTTACATCAGATAGGAACGAACTTACCCTATCAACTCATAATTAATTATATATGTGTCCTGAATAGTTACTTTTCACATCTCTATATGCTACATGTAATATCAAAAAAATTGCACAAAAAAAGATCGATTTCAGTGATTTGACTACCCCTTCGCCTTAAGAAGCCAATTCTATATTACCTTAACTTTTTCTGGGATTTTGCCAACTTTAAGTATCTTTGTCTTTGTTGTTTTGCTCTAGACAGAGTGGTCTTGGTTAACATTTCAGGTGAATGTTTAGGTATATAAGCATCGGAATTTTTGAACCCTGCTCATAAGAATCTTTTTATATCCAAGCAAAATGTTAATTGCTGCATAACAGCTGATATAAACTGTTCCATTGTCGCTTGTTATTTTGCGTGGTAACCCATATCGCAGTAATACTTCATTTAGTAACGTAATTGCACACTGTTGTGCTGTTGCTTCGCTTAGTGCAAATAATTCTACCCATCGTGACGCAGTGTCTTCAACAATAACTATCCATTTTTCATTTTTTTGGCCTTTGGGTAGAGGTCCAAATAAATCTATTGACAACACCTCAAAGCGCCGGTTATTTGCTGTCGACTGGTATAATCCTGCTGGTTTCTGATTAGATGGTTTGTATCGTTGGCATTCTAAGCAACTTTTTACATACTTGATGACATCTTTTCTAGAACCTTTCCAAAAAAAATTCTTCTCTATTCGTTTAGTAGTTCTGTCTATTCCATAGTGACCACTTGTATCTGTATCATGAAAATGTTTCAGTACATTGGGTATTTCATGATGTGGTACTACTAATTTAGCATTATCGTCTTCTTGATCAGGAGTAAAACGATTAAGTATTCCTTTATGTACAAGGTAGCCTCTTTTTGATGATTGAATATAGTTTTCGGATTCCATTTTTTCTTCTAGAGCTTGGATGATGAATTTAAGGTTTTCGTCTTTTATTTGTTCATCTCGAATATTTTTCTCTCCTCGCCTTGGAAGATCAAGTTCAAGGTGACAGATTTCACATGGCTCAGTGTGATCTTCGCAAGGTGGACGTGATAGACTATCAGCTAAGACATTTGTTCTTCCTGGCGTATATTTAATTTCAAACTCATATGGTTGTAACTGTAAGGCCCATCGAGCAAGACGTCCAGTAGGTGATTTCAGATTTAACAGCCACTTCAACGGCTGATGATCCGTAATTGTTAGAAATTTTGTGCCTTCTATGTAACCTCTAAACTTGGATACTGCCCATACAATTGCTAAGGCTTCTTTGTCCGTAACTGTGTAATTTCGTTTAGCTGGTGTAAGAAGCCTACTAGCATATTCAATCGGATGTTCGTTTTCGCCCTCCCCCTGTACTAAGGCTGCACCAATAGCATAATTACTCGGATCTGTTTTGATAATGTACGGTAAGTTACTATCTAATTGCTTCAGTACAGGTGCTGTGGTTAAAGCTTTCTTTAAGGTCTGGAATGCTGTCTCTTGAGGATGCTCCCATTTCCAAGTTATGTTCTTTTTCGTTAGATTTGTTAAGGGTCTTGCTACTTCTGCAAAGTTACGGATGAATCGGCGATACCAAGAAGCTGTTTGCAGAAATGATATCAATTATTTCAGTGTTCTGGGTGCTGGCAATTCACTGATGGCTTTAGTCTTATCAGGATCTGCTTTTATGCCCTCAGGTGTGATTATGTGTCCCAAATATTTAATTGTTGCACAAGCAAACTTGCACTTGTCTTTGTTTGCTTTTAGTTTGTAGTATCTCAATCTTGGAAATATTTCTCGCAAATCTTCAAGATGTTGTTTAAAAGTAGCCGACCGACAGATTAGATCATCAAGGTAAGCAAACACAGATTCTGCTTTGAGTTCACGGCAGAATTTATCCATCAGTCTTTGAAACGTACTCGGAGCATTCCTTAAACCAAAGGGCATCCGTTTAAATCTATACGTTCCAAACGCAGTGACCAAACTAGACTTATTTTGGTCACTTTCATCTATTTTAATTTGCCAATAACCAGATTGTAAATCAATTGTAGTCATATATGGCATTGCTTTGGCTTGCTGTTAGCAAATCGTCTATGCGAGGCAATGGATATCGATCAGGAGTAGTGATAGCATTCAATTTCCTATAGTCTATACACACTCTGATATCTGAGTCTCCTTTAGGTAATAACACCACTGGGGCTGCCCAGGGACTTTCACATTCCTCAATTATGTTATTTTTTAACATTTCATCCAATTTTACTTTTAATTGATCTTGCCTTATAGGCGAAAGTCTGTATGGTTTTAAAGCTATCGGCTTATGGTTACCGGTTTCAATCTTATGTTCGGCAAAAGGTGTAGGATCCCCCAGTTCATTGAAAATATCTTGAAATTCATGTAGTAGTTCGTTAAATTGTTTTTTTTTTCAGCATTTGAAAGGTATGTGGTGTCATGGGGTTGTAAGGAAATATCAACAGAATACAATTTCAATGGATTTATTGGCAAATAATTTATTCTAGGATCCTCAGGATGAGTTCCTTCAATCCCACGCGGTTCACGGGGACGAATGGGCGGAGGCGGAGTATCCAATTTAATGAGTTTCCAGTCGGACGGCTCTTCGTCTTCAATTAGGTGCGGTGGAGTGTCCGGGATTGGTGAAATCATCCGTAAGTTTGATGCCCATGCCAAAAAATCGGACAATGGCTCTTCTTTACGAATAGCTTCTTCTGTTGGTTGTTTAAAATCATTTTTTTTTACACAGGTACTTGTCATTTCATTTTGTGTACGCAGAAAGTTATATTTTTTATCGGGGCTATCCGTGAAAAACCACACCCTTTGTCCCAAATCTAATATAACGCCGTTGGTTTGTAGGAAATCTATGCCTAATAGTGTGCGTGTGTCTGCGTCTGGGAATACCGTAAAGTTTATTGGTAGTACTCTGTCTCCCATTGTGATTTCGACAGTTACCGTATAATAGCGACAGTATAATAGCTCCATCCACTTGGTCGATCCATCGGCAAGACGGACCTTTGTCTTGTATGGGGTACCAGTGATTACAGCTTGCTTCATCAAAGTATATAATTTACTTCCTGCTATGCTGGTCCTAGCGGCTGTGTCGATATGAGCGTGTCCTTCCTTCCCGTCGAATTGTATTTCGATTGTAGGTACCTTGGCAACATTTTGAACCTGTACTTGCGGTATCTTTCAATAGCAATGGCAGGCTGGCTATAGCATCTTCGTCAGATATACCCTCAATTTGCTTGTAAATGGATATACCCGTAATAAATTCGTCGACTTTGTTATAGTCGCGTTCACCATTATATTTTAAGCTGCAGCGCGTAAAATTTTTGTTTGTTTTTATTTGTTGTGCTGGCAACCTGCTCAATAATTCTTCAAGTTGTTCCGGTGTAAACTGAAACGCCATCTGGTGTTCTGTTTCGTCTTGACTGTCTTCGTGTTTTAATTGTTTTGATTTTCGTCGAGTCATTTAGCGTTGGGCGCCAGATTGTAGGGTGAATGAGAAGTCAAGAAGACTGTTCAGAAGGTTTATTCAGGAAACTTACGAAACAGGCTAGGTCTTAGTCTAGACTATTACCCTAGCTAAGTACATGCATGCATACATTTATGATGAGCTTAAGGATGGACCGCATAGGCTGTCTCACCCCGTACCCACTTTGGTGTCACTTGAGGATAGCTGAGGCCGTCTCTCAAGCTAGACCACTAGCGAAAGAATGAATAATCGGGCGGCGCGTGCGCTAATATACGCTCCGGTGGCCGGTGTGTAGAGCGAGATAGGTAGTGAGTGTGCGAGCCCGCGCGCCTTGTGCATTAATGCTATTTGTTATGTCGCTTCAACATTAATTTGATAGAATAAACGTTTAATAGAATGCACCTTAGTATTGTAAAAGCTTTAAAAAATGCACTTCGAGAAAGAGATCGTCGTCAAATCCAACTTGAATGGGCAGCGTTCGGGAAGCTGCGTAATGTCTTCTCGTCCCAAATACCGCAGTGTCTTAAGACGAAGGTTTCGCACACACTGGTTGTGTTGCTAGTGATGGCATACGGCAGTGGGACGTGGTCACTCACAATGGGCCTCAGAAGAAGGCTCGAAATGGAATGGAGCGAGCTATGCTCAAAGTCTCCTTGCCTGATCGAATCAGAAATTAGATCTGCAGAAGAACGAAGCTCAAAGAGTTGCTAGACTTAAGTTGCAGTGGACGGGACGCATTGTTTGTAGATCCGATTAGAAAGGTTCTCGAGTGGTGACCACAAATAGGACGCAGCGTGGATAGACCCCCAAAAAGGTAGACCGATGACCTGATAAAGATTGCGGCAAACCGCGATGACCTGATAAAGATTGCGGCAAACCGTTTGATGAGGGCGGCGCACGTCTGGTCGTTATGGAAATCCTTGGGGGAAGCCTTTGTGCAGCAGTTGACGTCCTGGGGCTGATATGATGATGACGATTGTGACTATATTATTATTTTTCTAGAAACCGAATTAGACAACCGAGTTAGGTTTGTTGGTTACTTTTCGTCCCTCAGAGTGGGAATAGCGGATCAAATTTTCTACCATGTGAATATCATGGTTTTTTATCATTCTATTTAAATGTAATTATAATAAGTCGAGAGTATACGAAATATGCCATATAGATACCAATAGTTGTTGTAATAAAAGAAAATAGACGATGTGATTTTTTACCAAAATCTTTACTCTACTAGACGTCACCCGCAACTTCGTCCGCAGAGGAGAAAATGTCATAACCGCTCTTTTTTTCTTTGGAGTAGTTGGGTAAAAAGTATCTTATAACTATCTGGAGATACCCAGCTACCCGTGTACCAAAAATTGTGGAAATCTGTTCAGCCGATTTTGCGTGATGAAGCCACAATGACATATACAAACATACATAAAGTAAAAAAAATATTTTTCGTTTTAGTGACCTCCAAATAGTCCGCAACAATCAAGTTTGTGAAAATATCTTCAATGTACAGACATTTAATTTTTACAACTTTATAATAGTATAGATAATTAGTAAAGATATAGTGATTTTATACACGTTGTTCGATGCTGTGAACATTAATAACATTAGTTTTTCTTAGAAGTATCATACACAAATCCTGTTAAGTTTCATGCTTAATTTCAGGTTTCGGTCGGTATTTCGAACTAAGTACAGCAGCCTTAAATATCTGAAACTTATATACGTTTTAATATTTTACTTCCCAAAAGCATCTAAAAAAATGCGAACACTTTTAATATGTGAATTATAAGTACTTTATAAGTACTTTCTACAAAAGTTATGTGAGTTTGATCGTACTTCACGCACAAGTAGTAAACAACATCGAAATGACACTCTTGAAACTTTGTTACTTACACGCACAGTTTCCAAAAATAGGGTTCAGTAAGTCATAAGTATAATTTTGTCCAACCGACGACCATGGAATATTTTTGTACGACCAATGTTGTACACAACATAGAGTGCTCGAAAAGCAGTATAAATATGACGTTTTAAACGATGGCTATTTTTTCCAATTTTGATAACATTTTTATATTGGACACAGACCTCATATATCAGTTATGCAAGTAATCGGTACATATCTATACTATTATAAAGTTGTTAAAATGAAATGTCTGTACATTGAAGATATTTTCAAAAAGTTAATTGTTACGGACTATTTAGAGGTCACTAAAACGAAATTATTTTTTTTGGATTTTATGTATGTTTGTATGTGTCGTTGTGGCTACATCACGGAAAATTGGCTAAACAGATTTCAACTATTTTTGGTACACGGGTAGCTGGGTATCTCCAGATGATTATAGGATACTCTTTACCCGACTACGCTGAAGAAAAAACGACGGTTTATGACTTTTGCTCCTCCACGAACGAAGTTGCTGGCATCTTCTATTATTTTTATAAAAAGGTCCAATGTGTCGCGAACTTTAAAATTTCCACCTCTTTATAAATGACTAGAAGGTACCCGCAACTTCGTGAGCGGAGGAGAAAAAAATCATAACCCTCTTTTTAGGGTTCCGTAGCCAAAATGGCAAAAACGGAACCCTTATAGTTTCGTCATGTCCATCCGCCCGTCCGTCCGTATGTCACAGGCATTTAACTCAAAAACTATAAGACGTATGACGTATATGAAATTTGGAACACAGATGTCTTGTGCAAGCCGCTACTTAGTTTAATAGTTAAATAAAAAATTTATATATTTCCAGGGGGGGGGGCACTCCATACATGTAACCGAAACTGAAAAAAAAATTCAGTAAATATCAATCTGTGGCACATAATTCGACAATGATGATTAAAAAAAAATATATTTTCTGAAATATTCACTCCGAAAGTAGCAAAAATAGTCCCCCCCCCCCCCCTCTAATTTCTAAACGGTATGTTAAAAAAATATGAAAAAATTTACAAATATAAAACTTAATAAATACTTCCAACGAAAATTGTTTTCAACATGATCGGACATACCGTTTTTAAGTTATTGTTAAAAAACTGCGCTTCTCAGCCAAAGGAGTCCAGTGCCGGGGAGCTACGCTCTTTTGTTAGTTTTTTTTTTTCATATCGTATTTTATTCATCTGTAGTTCAGTTTCTTGTATAAACGGCTGCGGTACCCTACATTGAGCATCGTGCGACATGCTCTTGGCCTGTTTTTTTTAGCGTAGTCGGGTAAAAAGTATCCTATAACTATCTGTGGATACCCAGCTACCTGTGTACCAAAAATAATTGAAATCGGTTTTGCTCATTTGGCGTGATGCAGCCACAACGACACATACGAACATACAAAAAAAGCATTTTTAAATTGAGTGATCTCCAAATAACCCAGTAGAATATATTTTTTTGGAAATATTGTCAATGTACAGAAATCCATTTTTACAACTTTATAATAGTATAAATATAATAGAGCTTGCAAACAAGTTCGAATCCCCCAAAAATATAGGGACTTGAAATAATGTTTTGCTAGCAACAAAAAAGTGCCGCCAATTTATTTGCTTATTTTTCATGATATTCACATGAATTTGAGTGCCGAAACAGTAAACTCACTTGTAAATTGTAATTTATTGTGTTTTGTTGGCATTTTCGCTTCGCGATGTGCAAGATTACTTTTATTTTTCTACGCTTCCTCCATGCCTCCGATTACTCACTGCATTTTCCCATTTGCATGGACTGGTTTCACCGTCAGTGTCAAATTATCAACTGACTTGAGGTAACCCTGACAGTAGTCTAACAGGCTTCTATCAAGTTCCACGCGTGTGGCTCCTTACTGCGGATCTAGTGTAACGTATATCCATGTTATAAAACTTATAACCTGACGAGCTACGGTACAACCCTCGGATAGTGTCGCTACAAACAGTTTACAAATGGCAATAATGTGTATGTGTACATGTCTATACATTTTCAGTGTAAAATGTTTTCATGTTAATATTTATACATTGAAATACGGTAAGCAGGGATTTGAGACTTAGTACTTGTACGCGCACACGATAAAATAGTTTATCTTTATCTGGCATAATATTATCTAAATGATTTGACAGTCATCGATTGTCAGATTAACTAAAAAGTCTAAAATAAATTAACTTTTTAACAAAAAATAAAACCGCTTCCAAGAAAAAACTAAAAACTAAAAAAGTAACTGCATAATTCAGTTTCTTCAATTTACTTCAATTTTAATGAAAAATTTTACGATATTTTTGAGCCGCTCTAGTAGAAATTTCTTTACCTTAAAAAAAAGGTTACTTTTAAACTATGAATAATCGCTTAATATATACATTATATAAGTGCCCAAAATCTAAAAACAAACTTAGGACTATTTTATTGATACATATATTTTTGCTTAAATTGAAACTTCTGTTTCCGAGATTATTCAATTCAAATTCCCGTCAAAACGGACGGGTCATCTCCAGTTCAGTGTTTGTCTGTCAATCTAATACGACTTGTATCGAAATCTATAATATTATAAAGTTGTAAAAATGAAATGTCTGTACATTGACGATATTTTCAAAAAAATATTGTTACGGACTATTCGGAGGTCACCAAAACGTAAAATATTTTTTTTTGGATTTTATGTATGTTTGTATGTGTCGTCGTGGCTTCATCACGCAAAATTGGCTAAACAGATTTCCACATTTTTTGGTACACGGGTAGCTGGGTATTTCCAGATGGTTATAGGATACTTTTTACCCGACTACGCTGAACAAAAAACGACGGGTTATGACTTTTTCTCCTCCGCGAACAAAGTTGCGGGCATCTTCTAGTATGATATAAAACTGCTTACGTATTTAGAAGTGTTTATTAAAATAAAACGGCCGGACCTTGAAAATTATCATATTTTTCACGCTTACCTGTTTAAATTCATAGTTGGTGACGTTAACGCAGTTTATAAACGAACAAAAAGTCGCTGTTTATTATAGCTAATCGTTGTATTGTGAAATTTGTTACCATTATGAATATTAAGTATTACTAGTTTTTTTTTAGTTGATTATTGTTGAATATTATAATTCTGTATGTAACTGTCATAGTAGTTAAATGCTGGTGCGAAACGTAAATACACTCACTCTGATATATTTAGTTAAAAAAAGATGTAAAATGTCTACATCTGCTACGTACAAAGGTTAACGAGCTTAATCGTCCGCTAACGAACTTTAGCCGATCCCCACTGAGTTCGCCCGACGGGATTACGCCATGCCATCGGATACACGTATACACGTTGTGTGCTAAACTTAAATTCAACCAAACCAGCATTATTGTGGGCACACTATTTGCATGCCATGTTGTAGCTTATGTTAATGTATTCTATGACAGATCTGCTACAATACTGGGAATGAGACCCTGCCGATTTATCGTATATGACGATAGTTGCAACAAGTAGAGATGGTTGACCGGCTTTTTTACGAGTTTATTTTACAATGCATAACCGTATATACCAAATATTATACAGCAGCAAAATTTTAGCATGATTGACCTCTACATTGCAATAAGATTGAACAAGTTTTTTGTGGCACACTAATAATCCTTTTAGTACCCTAAGTATTTAAGGAAAATAGAGGCATGTTTTATCTACGACCACAGAATAAGTAATAGTACAAGTACAGAAATTTCTCTTCGTAATAACGCTGTTCAGGCATGAGAAACGTGCCTACTATATGCCTCTCTGACTATCGTATAACTTGTATTCATTCGCACGCGGCACGTGTAGTGCTAGGGTTGTCACGCCAGGAATACATCAATGAGGACAAAAAATATTGTAGCTTACCAGATGGCGTTTGGGTAAAATGAGCCGACATTAAGTACAGTCAGCATCAAAAGTAGCTGACTAATTTTACTACTGGCATATGTCAAATTAACGCGGACTGTACAAGTTACTTCACAAATGTCAATTAAATCGACAACTCAGCCGTTTCGTAGCTATCGCACATAACGTCGTGATAAAAAAGACATATTTCATTTACATTTATTTAATTAACAAATTCTTATGTCATCCTTAAAAGAAAATACAGATAACAGGATAGGAAAGGATAGGATAGGGTGTTGTTAGAGTTTACTATGGGTTCCACAAAAAATAAGGCACAAATTTTATAATCCGAAACAAATATATTGTACTTACAATTGTGTGACTGTAATGTAATAATGAACCTATTTATTATTATTATATATATGACGCGATAAATTCACCTCCGCATACTTACCTACTTTAAATCAGTCTTATAGGCATTGGTAAGAATCCGTTTGCAGAGAGTTTGATATACATACCTACCTAATAACCCCGGGAGTGTAAAACAATCTAAGTAAAGGTAAAGTGTTTTATCTTTTGTACACAGTACCTACGGTGTACTTCAGTAGATGCTTAAATCTTATTAATAAACGGTTTAAGTCATAAAAAGCACTATTTAATAATAAACACAAACCTTCTTCCTAATTAATAAAAAAAAAAAACTTACTGTTCACAAATTGACAAAAAAAGAGTACTTTCCGTCCTTATAATATGTTTTATTCAAACATCCATTTACAGAACAATTCACGTAACCTCTTTTCAAAGTGCATTTCACGGCGCTTTTATAATCAATTGTTAAGGTAAGAATATCTATCAATACGACACGCTCCGAGACCGATCGATCCAGACGGCAGATCGTAGCGTAACTCTCTCGGCGCCAGCCCCGGACTGATCGCCACAACACAACCCGGTCTAGCCGGCGAGTAGGTAAATATCTCGGTTCGCCCCGCCCACTGCAAGCCCTCTGCTACGTCGATAAACGCGACTGTCATATGGCTTATGATATGATGCTATACCACGGCCGCGACACATCTGACCCGAGAAAACCAATTACGTTACACACTCAGGCAATCGCTTTTACTCCAGTAGGTAGCTGTTATATTTATATGTGTATAAAAAAAAAGTTTGTCTTGTCCTGCCTGGTCAACTCAGACACCCGCAATCAATCTATTTGAGTTATATAAAATTACCAATGTAGTGATTCGTATGGAATAAAAATTATGTGTGATTATAAAAATATAATATATAAAAAAATCATACACCTTGACTTAAGAAGATCGTCGCTCTTTTTCCTTCATCGGTTGAAAAATATATAAAAGGGCAGCCCCTTTATCTCCGATTCTGCTACGTAATACAGCAGTTTGTCAAAGTAGACGCGGGTCTGATGTCGACGAACTAGCAAGTCCTTAATATAATTTGAAATATTTTTTTCTTAGCCTGTTATATTCATGTATTTTATTCCAGAAGAATGAGTAGGCAGATATTTAACTAATAACATTCCGATTGATAGTTAGTTAATGGAACCGGTTTGGTGAGCGGCACCTGTCTCGACAAACATTCGTGACGTCCGTTCATTATGCACCGATTTAAACGAGATTCTGTAGGGTAAATCCTCAGCAATTATAGAAGGAATAAAATTATGACTACGAATAAGACGACACGAACAATTCATCTTTAGAAGTTTAAAATAAATTATAGGTAGGGTAAATTAATCAGACAAATTTTATATGTAGGTATGCAACAGCTGAGTTACCTGCAATGTCGCTTAGGGCGGATGTTATATTACTAGATTACCCTTCGGCTCATTGGAATATTTTGTTAAGTTACCTCTTTGCAGCATAGTCTTTGTTTTACTACCTTCAAAAACCAGATGAAGGGAAACCAATTGCTTTTTGATTCTGAGTTACAATTTTCGCGATCCTTAACTCTCTATATGGTTCGAACATGACACCTTCACAGGTGGTATTTTATCTTCTCTGCCTCTTCAACAAGATTTGATTTCAAAGTAGTGGTTCAAGGTGGATAGTTCTGGCCTTGGTCTTACGTTAGTAAATAGTAAACACTACATTTTTTTTAGTTCGTTAACGTATATAAGTGTCAAGACTGGACGAAATCTTCCCCGCATTTCCGGTTTGTGTTTCTCAGTGTGAGTGAGCGTACCTCTATACACTCAGTAGTGAAAAATGTCGCGCCTTATTTTGGGAAATGCGTAGAAATCGCCCCTCGATTCCATCTGCTTGCCTTTCTGCCTTGGTTCCGTCCGGTAGCCATCTGCGGGCATGCCACCCGCAGTCAAACTTGAATTCAACCCTTAAATATTATTCTTTGCAATTTCGTACATGTTAAAAGTTAACTAATAGACGCAATAACAAAAATATAAGTTTTGCTATGAATCAAGAATCGGTCAAATCGGAAGAGTCAAAATACCTATACAATAAGGTATCAATAATAAATTAATAGTTTAAAAAACACTAGAAAAACACGCTTTGCAAGATTTTTCTAACAAATCCAAACACAGCTATGATACGATATTCCATCATGAAGTTCCAGTCCATATCTTCCGGCTCCATCATCAGATCAGTTCGAATGTACCATATTATTGTATTGTCATCAGAACTACACACAGCTGACGATCCTTGGAAGATGGTTAAATTAGTTACCTTAGATTCCATTAATTACATACTTATTTAGTTACATAGAGGTCGATCTAATAAAAGCGTGTTAAAAACGCTAAAAGTATTACTTACCTATTCTAATACTAAATATAACAGGTATGTTAAGCTTACAACGAGTATACGTGACGATATCTAAAGAACAATAAAACGACTCCGGTAAGATCCTTGAATTAATAACCCGCCAAGAATAATCTCATTGGATCGCAGCACTCGACAATTGCATATGTATTATCATTTGACCGCGTTACCTATTCATTTCAACATCAATTTAGGCGACTTAAACACAGTAGAAATAAGTGAATGGAATACGTTTCTCAATACAAAAAAAACACTACGTAAATATTTTAACCTCTTTAAATAAATAAATAATCGTATTTTTAGTCAAAAATGTGTTCAAGACTACATTAGTCCGATTCATTGCCATCTTATATAATTTTTTTACCCGTTTTAGGGCTCCGTAGCCAAAATGGCAAAAACGGAAACCTTATAGTTTCGTCATGTCCGACCGTTCGTCCGTATGTCACATGCATTTTACTCAAAAACTACGTGATGAATATACATTGATGAAATTTGTAGGACAGGTAGGTGTCTTGTATAAGCCGCTACTTAATTTGATATTTAAATAATAACAAAATATGTTTCTGGGGGGGCACTTCATAAATGTAACAGAAACTGAAATAATTATATAGCAAATATCAATGTGTGGCACATATTTCGACAGTTCTTTTAAAAGGACTGAGGTTTCGAAAAAAAAAATGGTTTAATTAATATTTGCGGAAATAATCGCCCCGAAGGTTGCATAAATTGTGTCCCCCTCTTTTTTCTAAATGGTATGTCCAATAAATATGAAAACAATAATAAAAATAAAGCTTAATAAATACTTTCAACGAAAATTGTTTTCTACATGATCGAATATACCGTTTTTGAGTTATTGCCGAAAAACTGCGCTTTCCAGCTAAAGGACGTAAGTGACGTGGAGATAAGCTCTTTTGCTAGTGCACTTTTTCGTATCGTCTTTTTTTCATCTTAAGTGCATTTTTGGTATGAACGGCTGCGGAACCCTACTCTGAGCATAGTGAGCATGGTCCGACATGCTCTTGGCCGTTTTTTTAAGATACAATCCAAAATGGTGGCATTAAATAAAAAAAATGAGATGCTGAAAAAAAAAATCGCGATGTCAATTCCATTGTAGAGCCGAATAGCGGTTTTTAAAACAATATGAGGTTTCTTTGCCTATTTAATCGAGACTATTTGACCGATTTCAATTTTTTTTGGTACGAGTTATCTCCAAGTTGGTCTCGTATTATTTTGGTGAAGATCTGATGATGGGATCTATGAAAAATTGAAGGAACTCCTCAAAATATTGCAGGCATACATATGGTAATTTTGGTACCTACTACAAGAAACATTTGCATTTGCATTCCGAAAGTGTACTATGGTGAAGTGGAACTGATGAAGTAGACCACAGAAGGTCACTGGAACTCCTCAAAGATAAGTCATTTACGGGTGCAGTCCACCAGAATATCGGGTACACGCCTTTCTTTTCATACTTCTAAGAAAGTTAGGAAGTCAATGTTTGGTATGTCAATATTTTATAACATGGATTTTGTATTGGTAGAGAATTCTTGGACTTTTTATATGTTTTTAAGGTAGCTATCATATCCGTCAGGTACCCGACAAAGTAGGCGTTCTAGTGGAATGCACCTATGGGTGGCGATGAGATACATCTCGATTAAAGTAGCTAAGCTTCTTCATAGTCGCAAATTGAAATAGTCCCGATGAGAATGGTACCATCGAATTGAATTGATGATGGAGACGGACGGTAGGCGCCGGATCTCTGTAATTAAATAATGTATCATAGCCGTATTTGGGTTTGTTCCAATCGTCACGAGATACACTTTTAAGTAACTATTAACTAAAAAGCGTAAAATAAAGTAACTTTTTAACAAAAAATAAAACCGACTCCAAAAAACATATTAAAAAGTAAATAAATACTCCATAATTCAGTTTCTTCAATTTACTTACAAGTAACCATTTGTCTACTCTATCTATACAGTATATGTATACAATAAATCTTATTTTGGCGTCGGTGCCATGGAGTGCATGCCAGTCCCAACAGCATCTGGTCCCCGATCGCGGGCAGATTTGATTGCCCATACATGAGTCACTGCATGCAGATTCATGTACAAAGTAATGTATTGTACGAGTACTAATCTAGTTTAATTTAATTGAATGAAATTTACTTTTAATATTATCGTGGACCTGTGTTGTCTTATGAATAAATGAATTATTATTATTATAACGAATGTAGAAAATATTCAATATTGACGATTTTAGTAAGTTGTGCCACGATGGCACCACGACTCCAAATTATGGAGAAGAAACTGAATTATGGAGCTATTTTTTACTCTTTAGTTTATTTTTAACAATCATAAGCTCCGTTTGAAATCTATCCTCCTTGAAAATTTAATTAGACACGCCGTCCACAAAATAACTGTTTTTGTATGCCAAATTATTAGAATTCAAAAATCTTAAAATGTTACTCACTTTAAAGTTTTTAATTTAACTCATAGCAAAATTACTAATATTTGATAGTATTCATCTTAATCCTGTATCAATCTAGTGGTTATTATGTACTAGAAAACATAGCCAGCCATATATTGCTTAGATTTTTTCATTTGAAATTTACAGTTTTTGCGGCCCACTTTATATTTTTTACTAATACCATTGTGCGGGTAACAAATAGAAGCTTAGTTTTTTTTGTGGTGTAATCACGATTAAAAGCCAAAACGAAAAAAGTGACGTGCACGTAGACGTGCGCGTGGCATGCGCGTTGTAAAGTACGAATCCTCATAAAAGATGACAAACCGGTGGGTACGCACACGTCACGCAAGCGACCATAGTGAAAGATTAATTTATACGTTATCACAACTAAACGATATTTTATAGGGGAGGTATGAACATAAGTGAAGATAGAGCAAGGTGTCGAAAATGAGTCTAGTTCGTTAAGCTAGGGACTGTACGAGTATATATATCATCACAAACAAGTTTAAGTCGATAAGATCATGTAGTGATTTTGTGACAAGAAAAATAGTAAAACTAAGTAAATAATTTATAATAGGCTTTTGCTACTACAGTTGTTAGGGATATGGTTGCTAAAACCGTTTTTAGGTATCAAGGTGTCGTAAATTTTTTAATTTCCATATCAACAAAAGGACTAAAAATTTCCCACCAAAAACATTCTGTAAAAAACTAGCCAAGTCTCGATGGAGCTGCTTGTTTATCTCTAAAAAGTAATGAAATCTAGACAAAGTCGTGCCAAGTCTAAGGTTCTTTACTGCGATTTCTTTATTGTTATAGTTAATGTTGTGTGATTTGGCCGTTGAAGGGTACACAAAGGTACAAAACCAGGTGCTCCATGACACCATTGCACCAATCGTTGACGGTCAGACGTCGGACGGTGTCATGGACTTTCAACGGCCAAATCACACAACATTAACTATAATAATAAAAAAATCGCAGTAAAAAACCTTAGACTTGGCACGACTTTGTCTAGATTTCATTACTTTTTAGAGATAAACATGCAGCTCCATCGAGACTTGGCTAGTTTTTTACAGAATGTTTTTGGTGGGATTTCACTTCTTTTTGTAGAAACGTGGGCACAATCCTTCGATTTTGGACATCACGTGAAGCGGCCCACCAAGTTGAATATTTTTTGTAAAGGCGGTATCTTCGATTATCATAGTTTTATAGTTTTCCCTTTATGTGGCCATTAAACCCTAACTCTGTACCAAATTTCAGCTCTCTGCGTTTATGGGAAGTACTAGTTCTATTCTGATGATCATGAGTGAGTGAGTGTCCTAAATGCGAAACTTTGCTTCGCTTAACTTCGGAACTAAATGACCTACAGACTTGAAATTTTGGATTTTAAGTATGTGATTATAGCTTACTGGATGACGAAAATTTCTGCGTTCTGGTCTTATCCAAGGGGTTCTCAAATAGGGGCCTGAAAATGCGGCAAAATGGTTCCAGTAAAGGATGGTACGGCAGTGTTTGCTTCGTGCTCGACTTGGCGGGGGCACTGCCGTGCCCCCTGATATTATAATATTATTAAGAATACACTTTCAAAATGCTTTAGGTATATCATGGGCATTAATAAGAATGTAATTTATTTTGATTGTTTAAACGCTAGTAAAATCTATTCGGAAATAACCTTTTGGGAGATTTGTGTTCCAATCCATTGCCTACGCGTAAAGAAATATTAAATTCTTATCGAGTGTCCATGCAAAAACGGCCCTTTTGCGTGGTACAAGTCTGTTGGAGGGAGTTGACGTGGTTTGAGTTTGTGATTTGTTCACAGATAGAAGAAGCCCTTGGAGGCGCAGCCGTGGAGAGCCTGAGTCATGACGCGCTTTAGCCACGTCAGGTACCTTCTTATACATTTACGGTAGCTTAGAAACTATATATGCGTATATTTATATATGGCTTGAGAAATCGTTCAATGCTGAGAATGTCCCAAATTTGCCATTAATCTAGATCCATGAAAGTAAAAATATATTATTTTTATATATTTGATAAATTTTGTAGCTGTATGCATTAACTAAAGTCAAGATGAATATGGCCTTATTTTGTCCTATTGCCTGATTCATCTTCACAATTGGTTACGATGGGCCGTTACAATATCGACCGCTCAGCGATCGTGTAGAATCTGCACTGTAGATAGACACGTACGCGAGTAGACATTACCCTTTGATATGACTAAGAAGTTAGAGAAACTGACTTCACTGACGATCATTCTCTACTTCACCCACAAGCTCGGCGACAGGTTCGTCTCTACTTTGACAAATGCTGAGTTACCGTCGCGTCCTGTTACAATATGGGTTAATTCCGTATTGAATACGAAGAGTGTTTGTGTCTCGAGCGCAGGGAGGAACCCCGTGGCGCCTGTCGATGGCAGGCGCGTTCGCCCTCGATTAGCCCATTCGGACCCGCTCCAAACAAATAATATCCTCTTCATTCAAATAATATCCTCATCATTTCAAATCCGTTTTGTATTCAAAAATAGGACCTTTCGTATACTCATTAAAATACAATCATTCGTGCATGTGTGCCGTCAAACCTATTATATTTGTAGATAGCTTTAAGTATGCAATTTTATTATTACATTTTCCAGTTTTGTTCGATTTATAGTCGTAATTTTTGGATAATTGTGTGATCTGGACAAGAGATAGGTAATTCCCCATATCAAATTATGTTTTTAGGGTTCCGTAGCCAAAATGGCAAAAACGGAACGGACGGACATGACGAAACTATAAAGTTTCGTCATGTCCGTCCGTGTCCGGGGGCACTCCATTCATGTAACCGAAACAGATTTATTTAATCAAATATCAATATGTGATGATTTTCGGTTAGTGTCCTTCCCCCCTTTACGGCGCTTCACAACAAAAAGATGTAAGTGCCGTGGAGACACGCTCTTTTGTTAGTGCACTTTCTTTATCTATTGCAATTTTTCATCAATAGTGTGCATTTTACGTATGCTGCGGAACCCTACACTGAACATGGTCCGACATTCTCTTGGTCGGTTTTTTAACTATGCAAGCAAACATTGGTTTCAAAACCTAAATTGATGTGTTCGGCATTGGCTCACAGGAATATTGGGGCCAAAACAATAATTTAAATCGGATGTTTTCACGTATTAAGAAAAAAAATGTAGTCTTTGAGTAGTAAGAAAAAAATGTATTTCTCCCATATCGTTTTTTTCTGGTTACAAAGATAACAAATACAGTCGAGTTGTGAACAGCCTGCTTTCTTGAAGTCGGTTGAAACATGCTATTCATTCAAGACTACCATGCCACTTCACACTTCAATAGAAAAAGTTCATTTCATTGTGTACAACCAACTCGAAACAATGCATGTTTGAATTAAAGTGCAGTGCACGTGGGGCCGAGAGCGAGAGGAAGAGGACATTGTAATAAGACTGCCAGCGACAGATTCAACCTGTACTACGATTTGACGCACTGTTTACTTTACGTAACCGAGAAGCAGTTATTTGTACCTATTCATTCATAGAGGAGTTTTTGTTAAATTATGCATTATTAGTACAATATTTTATGACAGTACTTTATTATCATTTTACGTAAACTTAAATAAACAAGAACCTGGGCGACCGAGAGAGACTGCTCTGTGGCTGAAATAGATAGAATTGCATGGCAAAACTGTCTCTACATACCAAATTTCATCCAAATCGTTAGAACCGTTTTCGAGTAACCAATTACACACATGTACAAAAATTGCTCTTTAAAAATAACAGGATAATGCCAAACAACATTGACATTGCTTTACTACGACTACGAGTATATAATAGTAGAAATTCCTCTTGCTAGGTATTTTATAGGATATTACTGCAGAGGCCGGGAAAAGTCATTACGTGGATGAGTACGGTTTTGAATAGATACGAATCCACGAAATAACATTCCTGCCGAGGCATGTATACTGCTTTTCTCCAAATATGCGAGGAAATTTGACACGTGTTTATGTAACTTATTTTCGTAAAAATAACACGACAATCTTTCACAAAATGAAATTCACGTTCCCGCCTTAATTTTTTTTAAGGATATTAAAGTTTAAAGTTTTGGGTCCAAATTGTATATTTGGTTCCACATGAAATATAGTAATGAAAATAAATAAAAAGAAAACCCATAGCAATAGTTTAAATAAATATATGCGTTTATTACTTTTAGTTGAATCGGCGATTCCTAAACGCACAACATTTAAAAAAACATACCTTTGCTACAAAATATGTATAAGTCCCAGAAGATCATTAAGACTGAATAAATTGTACGTTACTATTGGCTGTATGGTGAATTTTCAAAGTCTTGGATGAAATTAAAAGTAAAAACCTGTACAATAATGGGCCCGGGCCTGTCCGGGAAGTAATGCCACTTTTTTTTAATTGATTATCGTATCAACGTATATAACGATGGACTTCGTGGTGTGTTTTTACTACATTAATGGGAACATTTCCGAGCAAGTTGGAGAAAATAATATTTCTTACCTCCGATTAAATAAAGAGCGTTGTTATTAGTTTTACCTGTGTACCTGTGTATTTGTCTGTGTCACCGTAGCACTGATCAGTTTGCGATTGCTATTTAGTTTCTTGTGTTGGACAGATGAGTTTGTCGAGGGTGTTCTCGTTTTTCAAGAACAACGGTTCAGCCGCTTGAAAATTATCTGCATTACGTGTTGGGCTTTTCTTCTCAGTTCACTGGTTACATGTATTTTGCTTCTTTATAGAATTAACATTTAGTATCTATCATTTAAATCGGGTGTGTAATGATCGGTATAACAACTTTTGATATACATATTTTCATTGGATATAACAACATTTTATATAATTTCATAGAATATAATTACTTATCGCATAATAAACCAATAACCAATAATAAAGCAATATATAACAACAAAATTATTATTTTCATGGTGTATAATGTTCAATGGGCATATAAGATTTTTCGTATAACTCTTACCTAGTATAATCAAAATATGATATAAGTGTCAGTGGTATAATGTATTAAAAGATAAAAAATATTCTAGTATAATTTTTGACATACATGGTCAAAATACAAACCTAACCTAACCTACACTTTTCGGTACCGCTATACATGGTCACAATACAAACCTAACCTAAACTAGTTTTCGGTTTTTGACCCATTTCTATGCTATACATAGGAGGTAGGTCATTATAATAGAAGTACATATTCCAGTTTATACCAGTACTACATTATACCCTTGAGCGTTATATCGAACTTAGTTATATCACATATACGTTTTACCATATAATTGTTAGATTATTCGTTTTTATATTACTAGTTCCTTATACCTGATCATGGTATATTCTGATATGATAGCTATCGCTAGATCATATCAGAATATACCAAATATTGTTATACTAAAAGTGCATTATATCCCTTAATCGTTATATATTGACCAATAATATATCAAAATTTGTTATAGCGGCAGTCACGCACCCATCTAAATCATTTAAAACCACTATATCAAAGCGATCAGTTAGTAGCTACGTTTGAAGGAACATTCTTGATTTTGACGTTACACAATTTACTGAATAAACGGCTTCCTCGTTTTAGTTATTGTGTAGTAAAAATCGTTAACCCAGATGCTTGAAGTATCAGTAACGATACTGAAAGGAATCATGTGTCAATTAAGTTATCTTTAAAATCAAATTATATTAACATGACAGAAAATTAATTTAATTTATCATATAATTAAGTAATAATGTTAAGTATATTCGATTAGCACTTGCTTCGCTTTAGTATCACTATTGATATTTCATGCATTTAAGGGTTGAAACTGTTAACAAGTGGTAATTACTTCTGCATTTTGATTCGCCAGCGTGAGAACTTGTGACATTTTACAGAACGTATTCTGTCATTCTGTCTCTCCGCGATCCTTTGATTAGTTGTTGCATAAAAAAGAAGAAAAAGTAACACATTTTAACATAGAACTCATAATTATGGGTAAAATATGGAAAGTAAAGCTTTTAGCTAAATATATGCATTGTATACTGGTGCCTGAACTAGGGGAAACCTGTATTTCAGGTCACCAGAACTCCGATCCCCAGAAACGGTGATGTACAAAATCTTCAAACTTATATACTATATGCATGCTTATGCTATTAGGTAATAATTTTATAAGTAACAGCAAGTTTATCTATATCTGTAAGTCAACGTGTGTGTGTATGTGCGTGTGTGTATGTGTGTGTACGTGTGCTATTGGTTCCCATACTGTACATACTAATTATATATATAGTTATGTATGTGGTCTTAGTGTAGGTATTTGAAGTTAATGCGGTTGAGCATAAAAGTCGCTCGGTAACATTATAATCAAGACTGTGCAGCCTGTTATATACAGTATTCTTACATAATGCTTTGGGTAATGGATGAATATTTAATTCGGCATTTGCTATATTATAGCGATAAGTACAAAGGAAACAATAACATCTATGGGCAAATCGGGTGTTGAATGTGATATTTTGTTGATCAACGTTCCTTCGGCGTTTATTGGATAAGAGGGATGGATCATAAGAGAGTGATGAATGCTTCTTCTGAATAATGCTTGAAATGAAAAGCTGGCGAACTGTTAATACTTTACAGTGTTTGTAGAGGTCAGTAGTCGGGTATAGGAACGGTAAGAAATAACTAACTTTAAGGACCGCTCATTGAGCCCGTTCCAGTAATAACATGTGGGTTTTATGTGTACCGCCCCAGGAGGAAATGCAATATGTTAGTATAGACTGAACTAAGGAGAAATAGACAATTTTAAATTATGTTTGTATCGGCTATATGTCGAAGATTTTTAAAAATAAATATTAATTTTCTTGTTCTAGCTATTAGGAGTTAAATATGATGTTGGATATTAAGTTTTTCGTGGAGTATAACGCCCAGGTATTTAATGTGCGATATTTTTTCTATCTTCACATAGTCACAGTTTGTGGGTTGGCTTTTGGGACAGGAATGAGCCTGAATGTGAAATGTCTGGGAGTCAATGTCATTTTTTGTCTTTGTAGAGAATGTCATATATTTTGTTTTCTCTACGTTAAGAGAAAGGATGTTTTGGTTAAGCCAATTAGTCACGACATTGAATCCACTCTGTGCATGCTGGAAAACTTCATTCCATGAGTCTCCATGAAAAACCAGGGCTATCTGCAAATGTAACAACTTTTCCTTTTTGTAGCTGTAGTTGGCACAAGTCGTTGATAAACGCCAGAAAAAGGGAAGGGCTAAGGATACTGCCCTGGGGGACGCCGCAAGATACTCGAGCCTCATCACTAATACAATCACCAACCCTCACAAATTGAATGCGAGTAGAAAGGTAATCCTTGAAAAGTTGGAGCTGGAGACCCCATCAGAAGGGGGACCGAAACTGAGTCGAAAGTCGCCTTTGCAAGATCTAAAAAAATTGCGATGGATTTTTGTTTCTTATCTAAATTTGTCACTATATGATCAGTTATTTCATGTACAGCATCAGAAGTTGATTTGCCCGATCGAAAACCAAATTGTGCAGGTGAGAGCAAGTTGTTGTTTTCAAGATAGTTAATAAGTCTAGTATTCATAATTCGTTCCAGAATTTTTGATAGATATAGGCCTATAGTTATTGACACAGCTTCGGTCACCACTCTTATGGATGTGGATTATTTGAGATTTCTTGAATAATAGCGGAAAAACTCCTGACGACAATGCCAGATTACAGATATGTGTGATAGATGGGATCAGAATGGTTTTGTATTGTTTTATGAAACATCCAGAAATTTTATCGCATCCCACGGCGCAGTCAGAACGGAGTCCTCGAATAAGGATGTCCACTTCACCTTCGTCAGTCGGGAGCATTCCCATTGAAAAGTTACAGTGAGGAACTGCAGCATCCTGTAGGGGTTGTATATTTTTTGCCACAATTTTTTCAGTTAGTGACTCGCCCACGTTAGCGAAAAAGTTATTTACTTTACTTATTGATTCCACCGGATTGGATGTAGACGTAAGTTCAGAGGAGATATCCCTTACCTTAGAAGTGTATGTTATGTCTTTGATTGTTTCCCAAAGTTTCTTTTGATTCGATCCTGTTTTTTTATTTCGGTTTTTTCATACTCTCTCTTCATTTTCTTTAGTAGCGAATTACAGAAGTTTCGATACCTTTTGTATGTAGATTTTAATATTTCGTTATTTGGTGAGCCTTTTAACTTTTTGTGGAGATTGTCCCTATTTCTTATGCATTTTAATAAACCTGGTGTGATCCATGGCTTTTTAATTCGATTGCGATTAGAAATAACTATAGTCTTGGTGTTAGATAGTTATATGTTTATTTTCTGCAGCAGAAACCTACCTAACCTACAGTTAATGTTAGCTTTGAAACCGCCTCCGTCCGCTGGCGGATAGGCTGTTGAAACAGGCGATAACCTTTTCGGGAGTTGTGTGTATTTATTGCTGGTTGCGGTTATCTGAACAACCGAAACTATTGTCGGGATCTCCAAGGAATTATGATATAATTAATAATTAGTATTGTCTGCATTATTATTGTGTAACGATTGAGTATTATCGCTACTCTTCACTATACTTTATTTACCGATATTATTGTGAAAATGTGTACGGCAGAAAAAAATATATCTGTTATGTTATGTTATGCTGTAGCATCCAAAGCGCCATATAAATCGTAACGTACCTGTCTTTTAAGAATAACGATGTATTGCCATGTATTTGTCGCTTTGGATGTTACAGACTATTTGTTTTCTGTAATAATGTGGCATCCCAAGGAATATTGCCCATTTTTCATTTACGAACGGTTACGGCATAAACATATTTAAACGTTGTTACGAATTTTGTGGTCCTGGCTAATATAGTAAAAGTCCATATTTGTGTTTACAACAGACAGAGGACGGGGATCGGGTGTCGGTGTCGGTTTTCGGAACTGATTGCCGCCCGGCGGTCCTTGCGGCTCCCGTGTTGGAGATAATCACTAGTCCTTGCCCGCAGCCAAAAACTAGATAAGCTATTATTTTCCTGTCTACCAATGCAACGATATACTGTCCTAAAATTGGCGAACCAGCAGATGAGCTTTATTACGATGTCCATGGATATGAGCAGCACCATAGGAACTGCCTGCGCTGCCAACTTTTGACTGCCCTGTTATTGGCTTATTGCAGAACTCATGTTATTGCGTTTTGTGTTGATATAACCCATCGTATGTAAGTCGTATTTCGTATATAAAATGAGAAGAAAGGATCAATTTGATAATTGTTGAAGTAAATCATGCCAGCAATGTGCTTGTTGGGTACCAACATTCTTAACATAAATAACAAAAAACCGGCCAAGAGCATGTCGGATCATGGGACCATGATCGGTGTAGGGATCCACAGCCGTTCATGAAAAAAAATGCGCTACAGATTAATAAAATACGAAATGAAAAAATGCACTAGCAAAAGAGCGTATCACCACGCCATTTACGTCTTTTTGGTGGGAAGCGCACTTTATGTTGTATTTAGTTTTAAACCGACTCCCAAAAAAAGGAGGAGGTTCTCAATTCGTTGGAATCTTTTTTTTTGTGTCAGTTCACCGATTACTCGACTATTTGACCCATTTTTTTATGGTAGTTATTTTCAAGTAGGTCCCATATAATTTTAGTGAAGATCTGAAGATGGAATCCATGAATAATCGAAGGAACTCCTCAAATATTGTAAGCCAGCATATGGTGATTTTGGTATTTTATTTATTTATTTAATTAAATTACACAGCATTACAGCATAAGACCAAGACACTGTAAATTTCATACAATAACACAAACAATAACACGTAGTACAGCAGATACAGGTGCAGATATAACATTTATAAACAAATAGCAAGAATTATGAACAAATAGCAAGAGAGTGACGTTCGTCCGTCGCCTCGCAGAACTTCAAACATTCATCACATATTCCAGCTATTTACAAAAACATCGCAATCAGGTGCTGATGAAAAAGCGTATTCAGGCATATAATTATAAGAAACATAATAAGCATTTGCATTCAGAAAGTATAAATTGGTGAAGTGGAACTGATGAAGAAGACCACAGAATGCCATCGAAACTCCTCAATCATAGATGATTTACGGATGGCGATAAGATATCTCGATTAACTTAGTTCAGCAACTTCATAGTCCCGAACTTAAATGTTCCTGATGAGAATGGTACCAGTGAGCTGATTTGATCAAATCTCCATAATAAAATAATGTATCCTAGCCGTGTTTGGGCTTGTTCGAATCGTCACGAGATATCTACACTTTTAAGTAACGATGTACTAAAAAGTGTAAAATAAATTAACTTAACAAAAAATAAAACCGACTCCAAAAAACAAAACTAAAAAGTAAAAAAAATATCTGCATAATTCAGTTTCTTCAATTTATTTACAAGTAACCGTTTGGCTACTCAATCTATACCGTACAATTAATATTATTTTGTAGTCGGTGCCATCGTCATCGTGTCACAACTTACTAAAATCATAAATTTTCAATATATTACACATTTTCTGTATGGCACCCACGCCAAAATAAGATTAATTGTCTATACTGTATAGATTTATTAGACAAACCGTTACTTGTAAATACATTGAAGAAACTGAATTTTAATGTTTTTTTACAATTTAGTTTTGTTTCTTGGATTCGGTTTTATTTTTTGTTAAAAAGTTATATCTCTGTAATTTTATTCATATTTTTTAGACATAATTAGACATTAGGAGGGAAGCCACACAATGTATGCTACTTTCGAACCGATTATTTCCGAAAATATCACAAAATCAAAAAAAGTTTAAAACCTCAAAATGTTTTAAAAGTACTGTCGAAATATGTGTCACACATTGATATTTGCTGAAATGTTCGATCTAAGTAGCGGGAGATACCTATACTCCAAATTTAGTCAATACCTACCTACATCTTTTAGTTTTTGACAAAAATGCCTGTGACATGGACAAGAAAAAACCCTTATAGGGTTAAATTTTTGCCATTTTGGCTACGGAACTCTAAAAATGATCTGTAGACTATAAAACTTTATTTGCAACGTTCGGTTCGATGCATTTTTTCGTACTCTAGGTAAATAATTATTAAGAATCATTATCATTATATTTAATTATACTTTCAGCATCGTAATAATTGGGTGCTGACTTTCTACGATTCAAACATAATATTTATACTAGGATTTTTAATCGTCGTAACACAAATGATTGCAGTGCCTACATGTCTCTTATGACAAGTAGGTAAGGAGTCCAATGCAGTATTTTCCCATTGTTTTTAAGGAATAGACGGATTGCCGGAAATTTCATTTTTGAAGCGTGTAGACGTGTATTCTAATTTATTGCTTTCTGTCAAATTTAAAATTATCTACCTACTCGTAGCTGCTATAGCCACTGTTAGGCAAAGGCAACGGTCTAGTTTTCCTGTAGGGCTAGCGATAAAGCAAGTGAATTGAAACGTATGCAGTACACTATACATTGGTTCATAAACACTAGTCGTTTTCAGTCTCTCAATCTCTCAATCTTATCAAAGTTTTCGCTTTTTATTTAATGGATGAATCAACTTTTTAGGGTTTTGTAGCGAAAATGGCAAAAATGGAACCCTTATAGTTTTGCCATATCCGTCCGTCCATCCGTTCGCCCGTATGTTACAGGCATTTTACTCAAAAACAGCATGATATATAATGAAAGGAGTATAGGTGTCTTGTATAAGCCGCTAATAAGTTTGATGGTAAACAAATACTAACTAACTGTGGATCCTATGTTGTCCGAATAAATAAATTTATTATTATCTTTGTATGTCGGACCCGCTCACGGGACAATGGTGTCCCGGACCTTTGGGAGGTGTGCGCGGAGCCGAAATCAACGCGTAAAGGCCCTTTCGACAATTTAATGAAATGTAAGGGGTACACCGCGTGGGTGCTGTTCCTGCCCGTTTCATGGGACGCGCACAGAGTCAGAGCCCGCTAGATGCAGGAACTATTGGAGATTAATGAGATCTAAATATGTTGGGTTATGGGATTGAAATGATAGACTAAATACTGGGCTATTACTTGAGACAATCGTACGTCTACCAGGAAAAAGTATCCCATAGCCCCCGTAAATAGCGACACATATAGTGGCCTGAGGGCAACATCGGTGCGGAGGGCTAAGGGTGGAGAGGTGTCACTGAACTTTCTAGTGAAGCCAACTCGCCACTTACGTTCCACATCAATCCTCAAGCCGCAGCTCTAGCGACTCCACTCTAACCGGCCGGTTAAGGCACGCCAGAGGTGGGGGTCCTGACCCAACACCTTCCGTCAGGGTCTCCCAGGAGCTCTCAGGTACGTGGGGTCGCTACTCCCCAACAGCTTGCAACAAGCTGCCCTGCATTATTATAATTATTATAAAAGTACGTAAGTGCCAGTATGTAGTAAGTGTTGCTAGTGCACTTTTCATATGTTTTTTTTTTCATCTGTAGTGCATATTAAAATGGAAAACATGGAAAATCGAAATAGTATTTGTGTTACTGTGTTATTCTGGGCGGGAAATTGCCACATGCAATGGAGGTCGTTCGACGCAATTTTAGTGTTATGGTGTATGTAAGACAAAAAAGGTTTAAAGGCGCAAAATTCATTTTAATTTTTATCTACACCCAGTATATGTAAATCCTCTTGAATGTGTCCAAAACCCATAGGTAACGACCTGCTTTTCAATAGTAGGTAAATATTCACATTCTCATAACATAGTACAATTATATCCGAGATATAACCCGACGTGCAGGCCGCGCGCGAGCTGTGGTCAGAACTACATCGTATACGACGATGAATGGTTACACAAGAAACACATGAAAACAATTTAATATATGGATTTAGATAACTATTGTATGTATGTATCAGTTGCATTGCATACTACAATTAGTAACAAATTTTGGGTTTTGCGTGTTCATGTGCAATTGTTTTTAATTGGTTTGCTGAATTTAAACGAGGTTGCGAGCACCTTCTAGTAAATAATAAACTTAGTAATATTTGAGTATCTCATTTCTTTTGGCATGGCCCTCCTACATAATATGTAGAATGGTTGTTAAAATCCTAGAAGTGATATTACGATTATGAACGCCACGTATAAAGTAACACACGATAACAGTATGAGTGCAATATATGAACCGGTGCTTTGCCGTTGCATAACATGACGTTATATTTACTAATGGTCGCGGCACGTGTGAGGCCGATGACGCAGATCGCTATCTCGATCGACTGCACTATTGCATCCTTCGCATGGAGCGTTTATTTCAAGATTTACTCAAATTGCTTCTCATAAGGCAGCATTGTATTGCAAACGTTGGGTATCATTGACTATTATAGCTCGTGTTCCAAGGTGCAGGGCACCGTAATATTTATACGAATCATTTAGGAACAGACTATTTTTATAATTATTCCTATTCTCATAATTATTCCTCAAAGACTTTATTGTAACTTTTTATGGTTAATAATATATAAAAATATATAACCTGCCCGCGAATTCGTCCGCATAGAGAAGCAATTTATAGCCTACTAGAAGAAAGCGCCCACAACTTCATTCGCGTAGGAGAAAACAATTATGGCCCTCTTTTTTACTTCAATGTAATCGGATAAAAAGTATCCTATAACCATCTGTGGATGTCGAGCTGTCCGTAAACCAAAAATAGTTGAAATCTGTTGACCCATTTTCAAGCGATGAAGCCGCAACGACACATAAACATACAAAAATTCTAAAATCAATATTTTTTGTTTCCGGGATGGATAGCAGCGCTTTTTCCATACAAATGCTTTTGATTGTTGTCTCCTTTATTTTTGACTCTAGGCAAATGATTTTTCATATACACGATGCCCGCGAGGAACCCGATTTTAACAACGCATACGTTTAGTTATTAGTAGCAAAAAATGTTATATGATCTCCAAGTCAAATAAAATAAATATTGTAATGTTTCATGTAAATTATGAATTGGGAGTATTGAAGTGCATTAAGCTCTTTTGATCGCGGTGTTGCCACATATGTTGCCAAGTTTCGCGTCGCTATTGACAGACACCAAAGTGACAGCTACCACTTATTAAAGTCATCCTTTTTGGATAAAATTGTTCATTCCATGTTCATGTGCAATAATGTACAAAAGTGGATTAGATTCTTACTTGGGATCTTGTAAGTATTTTTAACTCCTGATGACCTAATGCATGCTTGGTTTTGGATCTATTGCGGGCACCGTGTAGTGTAGGGGTTACTCCGAAGTTCGACAAACGAAGTTCGTATCGTGCTGTCCGTTTAGCTCTATGTAGTGTTATAGTGTGTTTGAGTGCGTGGGACGGCGCCACGAGAACTTCTAATTTCAAGTTTCGGTGTTGCCCCTTAGATATAGGTAAGAGGAGCTTTGGTCTGTGACGCCTATTTTCCCGAAAGTCTAGTATAATCCATTCCCTGAACGTCTAGTCGCGGCAAATTCATTTCCATGAGCGTCTAAGTAATTGCTGCACATCCATATCCGAATATCTAGTAGTGGCATGTATATTTCTCGGAAATATAGCGATAAATGGAGTAAATCCAGGTCATAAAATTGCGTATTACGTTAGTTAGTTGGTTAATAAGTTCCGTTGCCAAGTTTTTTGCAAATAAAATAAAATTAAGGTTATTTTTATATTATTACCGTACATCAATTTAAAGCCTAGTTTTTGCCATTTAGAAGAAAGTAATTAAAAAAAAAAATCGTCGCGATTTTCTTCTCCTGCCTCTGAGACCTTGAGACAAACATACCTACTTTAAAAATACGCACAAGAGTCAAGTAGAAAATCAGTCCCTAATTTGAACTACAGTTTCTTTGTAGAGTTTATGGTTATGAAAGACTTTAAACAGATCTTCATCTTTATTTTAAGGTGCAATTTATGTAAGCCAAGGCGACACAATCGCCAGTATTCGTGTTTCACGTACTTTGTTCAGTTGCGCGCTATTATTATTATTATTATTATTGTTGCTTTGCGGACCTTCTGTATGCCGCCTCGACCAGATTTGATCTATTGTGGCAGCCCTTTATTAGAGTTCATTACTGAGGTATCCCTTCCGGGGGCACGACATGTTGCCCTAGGTAGATAGCTACTTCTTTTCCTCATGAGTGGTCCATAGAAGCAGAGGGTATGCATTGCAGTCTCCTCTGTCTCTTGGCAGAATCTGCATACTGCGTCCTGTTTCATACCCATTTGAAACAGGTGCTTGTTTAGTTTGCAGTGACCAGTCAGGATTCTTGTTATTGCGCAGGTTTTTGGTCTTTTGAACTGTAGTATTTTTTTCGACAACTTTTGCTTGAATCCCTTAATTAAGGTTTTTGAGTGGTTTTGTCCTTTTACGAGCCTCCATTCCTCTGTTGTCTTAGATCTGTATAAGTCGTTGAGCAGAACGTAAGCCTTTCGTTTTGTAATCCCACAAAAGGGTTCTGGGCCGACTTGAGGCTTGTCCGCGCCCTTATTGTCGAGTCTGTCTGTTCGTTCGTTTCCGTCAATGTCGGAGTGTCCTGGTACTCATCTAAGTATAACGTTCTTGCGGGCTAGCTAAATTACAGTATTCTGTGCTAAACAGAAAAGCTACCTTAACTTCTTAATTGGAATATGTAGGAATGGATACAAAAAAAAATGCTACTGCAAAAGAAGCCCTAACATAGAAGGTTCTGAAAAGTATAACATTTCCTTTCGTAACCATTTATACACTAATTCTAGATCACTTTTAACAAGAGATTTTCATCAAATCTTGTGCGTAATTGCAGCGGTGGTATATCTCGAAGCTTAAGAGTTAGCAAAGAATTTGAAAAAATACGTGCCAAATTAGTTCCTTCTTGTCTATGGATATTATTTGATGCCACGCCACTGCTACGTAGAATCACAAACTCGTCCTGGCAGGTTTCGAACCATAGTATACACTTTGACACTAAAATGTCCACCATCCATGAATTCTTTAAATAAATCGCCAAACATATGTTAGTCGATAAAGCCCCGTGACACACCCTACTAACCCTCTGATCCGTAAAGCGGACGACTACTCGGACCCCCTCTCCTCCTTCATGTATCGCAGATCATCATGTATCGCAAGCCCACCAGCTAAAGTCAACCCCACCAACTTCACTAACGACCCCCTCACTGACAGTGGTCAGTGAGAGGCAGGGGCAGCGGCCCCTGCACGCCACACTGCAACTTTAGAAGACGTCCTAAAGACATAGTCAATGATTCCGAGGATGACATCACGAATCCCATTAACAAATGGAACCTCGTGCTGTCATCGATCAAAAAAGCGCAAGTGAAGAAGCATACCATACCTACCCGTAGAAGGGGCCATCCATCTTACGGCTTTTTCCTGTAGAGGCTTGGATACGAATCCAGATACCAAGATGCCCTCGCTGAGTGCGACCGCATGATGGCTGGCCTCTCCCACCCTCTCAAAAACCTCCAAAATATTTTCCGTCCAAATAAGTCCTTCAACTCCCCAGATTCTGTTACCCACACACTCAATACTTTACCTTACACTCACATTTAGCTGACCAGGGGCGTTCAAACGCCACAGCTTTCACCCTTTCACTCCGAGACAGGAGATTCCTCGTTAGGTAACCTCGTCCCCGCTCATCAGACAGCCCAGAATGAACTGCCAAAAAAAACATTTACGTTGGAATAATTTGCTAGTATCGAGTAAAAAATAATGGGGTTACTTTGAGTGAAACAGTCGTGTGACGTCACGCCTAGGCAAAAACTTCAATGCTAGTATTTTTTTTTTATAATTTGAAAAAGACAAAAAATATTTGTTTAATAATTTTGTATTATGTAACTGATGGTATCAAACTTAGTGATTTCAAAATGTTGTTTTCTTTAGTTTTATATCCTTTTTGGATATCAAGAACACTTTTTTCGAAAAAAAAGCATGGGTTTCCTTATCTTGGTTTTTCGGATTTTAGATTTCAAAAAGGCATCCTGTTTTAATTCTGAGATTAAGATAACTTTATTGACAAAAAAATACAACGATCAATTGATGTTCCTGCCTTGTGAGCTAAGTGGAAACATGTGTTATTTACCTACAGCAGCAAAATCTCGATAAGACCTTTTGGAAAAAATATATCCGCCATTTTGAAATAAAAATAAAACTATTTTTTAATCGAAGGAAGTTTAGTCCGTCGTCTTATTAATTTTACTTGATCTAATGAGTCAGCATGAAAATAATCTTCGCGATATTAATATTTTGTTTTCCTGTAGCCAATAATTGCTCTAATCGGGTTGACCTAACAGAAAAAGAAAACTACTAGAATCAAAATCGGTTCTTACATTCGTTTAGGAGCTACGCTGGCATAAACAGACTATGCACTAACTAATAAGCATTAAAAAAAAATGTAAAAACGTTTGTAGGGGCACGTTAATTGTCACAAAAATTGTTAGCTATCTTTTTTTGTTAACTATTTGGTGAAACATTATTATTATTGATCCAGCATACATTCTCCTAATTATAATTAATCAACGAGACATCAATCATGAAACAATAATCATCAAAAATATTGTTAACAAAATAAGAAACGATTAAGGATCCGTTAATTGATGTACAAACTTTTCAGAAATTCACAAATATACCACCGCTCTTATTTCGTTGGGGACTTGAAATTATAATAACCTTGACGAATAGACTTTAAAGTGGCCCTCGTCCTTTGAGGTTTCTTGAAAACTATAGGATTAAATGAATCGGACGAAAAAAAAACCTATTAACATGAAAAAATGTTATTGTTCCTCACGATGCTGCTTTAAATGCGTCTACAACTACGACGACTAAAAATTTAAATTTCAAAATAAAATTCTTATATGATCTTACCATATACCGACCTGGTTTAGACGCCAAGGTGATTCAAATGGTTTCATACAAGATTTATGTTTTATTATGAGATTTTGTTGAATATGTTCAAAGTGTTGAAAACAATACACGTTTTTATATTTGCTATAGTTAAATCAGATAAACAATTTTAAGTTAACTATTTAAGATGGTAAGATAATTTTGAAAATAAATATGTGTCTTGTCAGCACCTAAGATTGTCTGCAAGAGATCGCTGTTTAGCGATAAGACTGTCTGTGGTTTACCTCGCCTTATATGTATGATTATATTTTGTACTGTTTCGTGAGCTGTGTGGTAAAGAGTTATTCTAAATATTGAATTGTATCTACACACATACTGGGTACTGTAATTTAAACTAATAGAAAATTCTAATTATCGAATGCACAAAAGATTTATAATGTACATGTAAATATTTATATGATTAATATTTATAAAAAATATTTATATTATAAATATGATTTTTACGTACATTACACTTACGTTTAGTCAGGTGGTACTTTACATCGTTCTCATCCATACTAATATTATAAATGCGAAAGTGTGTCTGTCTGTCTGTTACTTGCGTGAACGCTTAAACCGCTGAACCGATTTGGATGAAATTTGGTATGGAGATAGTTTGAGTCCCGGGGAAGGACATAGGCTACTTTTTATCTCGGAAAAATACCCTTATCCGCGAACGAATTTAAGGCGGACGAAGTCGCGGGCAGAAGCTAGTTCAAAATAAAGTATTTCGCTTATTTCATATGCCTTACTGAGCAATAACATAGGTCATAGACGTGCTAGTTCATAAGCTTATGACATTATAAAAACGAATCAACCCCAATGAAACCTCCACGTGTAGCTTGTTAAACGGGAAAACTACCTACTTGGTAACAAGAAGCTGTTTTTCGTCTGAGTAATTATAATTTCAATGCAATTTTCGTACCTGTTTCCCCAAAGTTTTATGCTGCAATTAAATTCTGAACACAGATGATCTTAAAATATTTCGTTTCGACAACAACGCGTAGAGTGCGGTAATCGTAAACAAGCTGAGCTTATCGAATTAGATAATAAGTTGTACTTAGTTGTTGCAATCTCCAGTTTCCATTCCATCCAAGATTTTTTGTACTGAATTTTCGCTTTTCATATTTTAGTTGAGGTGCGGATCTCTGTGTATTTCCGAGGCATGACTGATTTGAACATCGTTTTAATTGATAACTTAAATATCTAGTTTATGGATTTTATACAAAATATTCGTCGCTCAACATTTAAGCAGTTGGATTTCACAACACATTGTAGGTATATAAATTAGAATGAAGCAAATGATTCTTACATAAAGTAGTAACTTAATAAAAGTCTGACGTTAATTTATGTAATCATTTGTAAGAAAAACTGTAGTACTGAAGTCTGAAACACAACAAACTATTAATATGTTTTTTAAATATCCCATCGTTGCTTATTTCTTTATTCCTCAGAGTTTTAGGGCATCCATATTTAGACTGGACTGAAATGATTATTCATATGTTGTGCCTCTACATAAAAGAATAATTTGCATATGTATTAGTTTATGCAGATACTTTTATATGAACGCATACGTAATAAATCATTGATAGAATCAGGCGTTACTATGTGGTATTTCATATTAGATTAATGGATTATATTTCCTTGCTTTTCCGTGAAATTTGTCTTGGTTAGATCTGAAAATAAATTGTGTTCACGTGCACATATTTTAATGCAGTTCCCACAAAACAATACGCATGCAACAAACCACCACCTGACACCCGAGAAGTGCCACTTGTCGGGTGAACGCCGGACCGACAACAACTCCTGCATCCTGATGATGCCTCGTAGAGAAGCGAAACCTGCCGAGAATTATACTGTCTGGTGGTGGTTTATTGTATTTTCATACGTAGTTTTTTTGTGGGATTTGCATGCAAACATGCGGATGTGTGCACAATTTATTGTAACATCTAACGAAGACACATTTCGCGGAATAGTGAAGGAACTATAACCCATTAGTGTACGTGATACTGTAAACGTTTATAAACTGATGCTCATAAGTCATTATCCATTTGTCAGTAATTATAAAAACGACACATTTATATTTGACTAACATGGTGGTTAAGTAGTATGAATAGGAGGGGTAGTTTGGTGGAGGTGTAGGGGTAGAGCGTAGCGGGCAGGACGGAGGCGCTACGAGTCGCCGTTGTCCAGGCTGACGTGATCGTCTCGTGTTAGTTGGGCGGAATCGCCGCGCAGAGCGGTCGTGCGCCGCGAGGGCGCCTCGTGGCATGTCGCAAACGCACGAATACCCGCGGGTGCACGACTTCTATCTGCAGCTGCATGACTTGCACCATCCCACCTCCACCTACCAATATGCGCTATCTCTGTGAGTAGCCTCTTGTGCTATCTCTTCATCTTATCTGTGGTTTCTTTCATTGCACGGTTTCACAGTAATTTGTATTTCCATATTTTTATATAGTTTTATATGATACAAATAGATAAACTGCATGTTAAACGAGCTTTTAACAACTACTCCAGTTTGGTCGAAATGTATTTTTATGTTGGCTGAAATAACACAAATATTACAATGACGCCAACTCGCTAATATCAAATTCATCAAAGTACGGAGAACGTGATAAGTAAAAAATAAATCGAAATATTATAATGATGTAAAATAACAATATTAATGTAAATGAAAAGGACGGAAGAACTGCTGCACTGCTTTTTAAACTTCTCGGAAGAGCTATATCAAAAACGGTTTTTCAGATTTTAAAATGCATAATGTGACAATTTATATAGCTGGACTACTAAATAGATATAGTACCTACCTACCTTGTTGGCCGAGCTTTGCTCGACGGTTGGACTATTTTTCATTTTCCGTGGATAGAGAAGTCTCCGAGAATACAAATAAACATACATACATTCTCGTACAAGTATCGCTCGTTTAAAGTGATAGGAATGTTTTTATTAATTTTGCTATCGTTATGTTTACATATTTGCAACTCAACATCTAATCTGTACTAAAACTTAAGTCTAGTATTAACTAATACGTAACTATGATTGAGATCAAAACATATAAAGTATCATAGAAATTTGTATGAACGTGTAGATTCGTCGAGAGTAGACGAACGTAGTCTTAAGAGCTTCCTGAACCAATTATTAACACCTGTTGAGCAGACGCCTAAGAATATATTTAAATGCCTTAAGTTTAAGTCGCTTGTCGACGTTTTGCTCTTTGGATTACGTATCTCGCTCTACAATATTCTGTTAAGTAACAAACGGTACAATTATTAAACATTAGCGTCTGCACGCGACTTTGTCCGCCTTAAATTCGTTTATCACGGATAAGAGTATTTTCCGGGATGAAAAGTAGCCTATGTCCTTCCCCAGACTCAAACTATCTCTATACCAAATTTCATCCAAATCAGTTCAGCGGTTTAAGCGTGAAGAGGTAACAGACAGACAGACAGACAGACACACTTTCGTATTTATAATATTAGTATGGATTTAAAGTTTAGCTAATGTGAAACTAATCGATTTCTTTACAGCAAATAAAAAGAATCAGCCAATTACATAATTAGTTTGGTAACAAACCTTATAATATACGGTACGTTTTGTTGACAGTTTTCGTAATATAATTTGTTATCTGTATATATATAAACGTAAAAGTCCTGAATGACTGACTCACTTAAATCAACGCCCAGCCCAAACCGTTGGATATAGAGAGCTGAGTTTTTCACAATAGTTAGTTTTTATAAACCTATTGCGAAAAATTCAACTCACTAGTTCCAACGGTTTGGGCTAGGCGTTGATTTAAGTGAGTAGTCAGTCAGGACTTTTACGTTTATAAAAACTAACTATAGTGAAAAACTCAGCTCTCTAGGTCCAACGGTTTGGGCTGGGCGTTGATTTAAGTGAGTCAGTCAGTCAGGACTTTTACGTTAATATATATAGATTGCTTGTGTTTTCCTTTTCTCGCAATTCCATAATAAAAGAACAGTTTTCGCAAGGCTAAATTGTATTATAGGTTATTGAAATTCTATTTACCATAGTCAAATAAAATGGAAGTAAGAGAAAAAGTCCTTTGTATATCTATAGTTGTTTAAAATCAAATAAAAGTCCGGCTAAGTTCGAGTCTGACTCACACACTGAGGGGAACTTTAATTTATCCCAAATTACTGTCCGGCTGGATAAGTTAAGTAGGTTCCTCATATTTCATCGAAAATAAAAATATATTTAAAAAACGTTCAGTTGCAATATAACATAGGGGTTCTTTTTTGCCTTTTTGGTACCGAACTCTTACAACCTCAAATACAAACCTTTGGTAGTAAATGACACATATTTTAAAGAATAACTGTGACTGTTTTAATTACGTCAGACGCTAAACAATTTCAATTCTAGTGCGTACGACAATAACACGGGATGGGGTAAATATTATTTGATCTTTGATTTCGAACAGTTTACATGAGTCCAGACGTCATTGAGTAGCCACTATAGCCAGTCTATGGATTAGCGATCCATGTTATTTCACAGACGCTGTAATAGGGCTGCTAACGATTAATGAGCGCGTTCCGTTAGTTGAGATGTGTTCACAGTTTGCTGTGTTCTGATAAATAAATACATTTTCTAGTATTTCAGTTATATTTTGACGACACGTTTGGCTTACTGGGTTGTGCAACGGCCTACGAAGCTAGCGGTCCCGGGTTCGAATCCCGGCCAGGGTATGTGTTTGTGTGATGAGCATGAATGTTTGTTCCTGGGTCTTGGATGTTTTCTATGTATTTAAGTATTATAATGTATCTATGTATTATGTATATCGTCGCCGAGTACCCATAGTACAAGCTTGGCTTAGTTTGGGGCTAGGTCGATTTGTGTAAGATTGTCCCTGATATTATTTATTATTTATTTGTTTGTTGTAGGTATACCTATAGACAAGGTATGAAATTAACGTATCGGAATAATAACTGAAACAAAAACAGCCAATGAACAAACGACATTATTTATAGCATAGTTTTTCAACCTGGGGGCCACGATCCTTTCTTTTAAGGGTTAGTGACAACAGGATTTCTGAAAGTAATGTCTGATCGAATATTAGAATGTCCAGTATAAAAACTATATGTACTATAATTTTAAAAGCGGTGTGCCATACCTACATGTATTAAAATAGTTAATTTAAGTATTATAGTATGGATCTCTTAGTTTTTTAAATTTGATATTGAAAACACACGTTTGAATTAGGGCAGAAATTGGGTAGCGATAAACTTTTCCATTAAAGGGGTCGCTTCACTAAAAAGGTTGTAAAATACTAATGTATAGTATCACTAGTAGTAGTTTTAGTAGTATGTACTCGTAGTTATTAATAATAGACTTATACAAATGATATTCACATTAAATAAACAATATTTACTGTGAATATCGCTCAGCCGTAGATATCGCGGATCCAACGCGTTGAATATTTAAAGGTTGTAACGATCACGGAACTTGACAGAAGATTCACGTGGAAAGCGCCGTTTTTATATTGTTAACCTCCATGTAAAAAAGGGTGCTGTATTATATGTGTATACCTACTTATATTTTTGACTATACGTGTGAGTTTGTGGTATTGTAACTCTCCAACTTGTGAATACGTTTTTTATAATTTATAATAGTGCGGATCTAAGAGGTTTATTCAAGTATGTAGGCAGGTATTACCTATGTTTCTAAGTATGGTGCTGTCCCAGTGTTCAAAAATACGGTTAGATTCGCACTTTAACTGCCGGAGAAAGCATACTCGTTCGTCAACGCCTTCGCACCTGCCAAAGTACATATATGCGAAAAAAAGTTTGTTGATGTTTTTATAGTTCCTAGCCAAAATGGCAAAAACGGAACCCTTATAGTTTCGTCATATCGCTCCGTCCGACCGTACGTCAAATTTCGGCAGTTCTTTTAAAAAGACTGTGGCTTCTACAATTTTTTTTTTTTTTTTAAATATTTTCGCTCCGAAAGTAGCGTACATTGTGTCCCCCCTCCCCTCTGTTTTCTAAACCTTATGTTAAAAAAATATGAAAAAATCACAACGATAAAGCTTAATACTTTCAACGAAAATTGTTTTCAACATGATCAAATATACCGTTTTTGAGTTATTGCCAAGAAACTTCGCTTCTCAGCTAAAGGATGTAAGTGCCGTGGAGATACACTCTTTCGCTAGTGCACATTTTTATATCGTATTTTTTCATCTGTAGTGCATTTTTCTCTATGAACGGCTACGGAACCCTGTACTGAGCATGGTCCGAAATGCTCTTGGGCGGTTTTTTATTGTGTGCGTGAAATATAAATATATCCTTAGTGTGTTGTGTAGGTATATGTTTACCTTGCCTCCCGCTTAATATGCATGAAAAAATTGTTCGGTAATTTGTCATCTCCAGTGGTTAAATGCTCTTTCTTAGTGGTAACAATGTAGGTATTTTCACATATTGCGAGATGCGAACGTAAGAAATAGGGATCAAACTAAAAACTGACTCAAAAAAAACTATAAAGTAAAAATTAAGTAATTTATTTCAATTTTTTTTTTAAACTCAATCTATACAATATATACAATTAATGTTATCTTGGAGTCGGTGCCGCCCAAAGAAATTGCCAGTTATTCAAAATCGACGATTTTAGGAAGTGGCACACGGGTGGCTTCGACTTCAATATAACATTTATCTATATTTATATAACTATAACTATCTAGTCTATTATATTAATATTTGTCTAATTGTTTTTTTGTTGTGTTTTTCAGTTAAGGAAAGTTTAGGCATCAACTTCTTCCTTACGAAGTGTACTGTGGGGTGCAGCAGATGGTGGGATAAATAAAAAGGAGCTGGTAGGGGTTTCATGTTTTCTATTCAACGTCCGCCTTAAGACTCAGGCCTAATGACATAAAGCTGGTACGAGACAGCTATCATTCCTAATTTAAATATATACTACTTCTACATACAGCCTGTCTCGTATTCAACATGAAGGATTAACACCTTCACAGTACATCGTGCGAAGCCTGGACGGGCAGCTATTAAAAAAAAAACAAGATTAGTATAAATAGATTGAGTTAAAGGAATGAAAGTATGCTGAAGAAACTAAACTACTTTATGTTTTACTTTTTAGTATTATTTTGTAGTTTATTTAATCAAGATACCCGTATCTCAACGACACCCGTAGATCACTTAGTTCGTCTTCTGTGATTCCTAGGATTCCATTATCACATCCTGACATGGTGGTAATGGGACCAGCTCTTAAAAAAAAAACCGGTCAAGTGCGAGTTTGACTCCGTTCCGTAGCAATTTTCACTTATTCCGACTTAACTTGCCGGTTGAGTTAAGTGTTTGCTATCTATGGCGTCTCATTAGGGGCATATTTTAGAAACTAAAAATATATTTTATAATATTTCTTCTGCAATACATATGGGCTAACCATGGTTATAAATATTCTAAATTTCGAATAGATACCATAAGTACTTTATGAGATATGGCGCTCTAATATTCGGACAGACAGACAGACAGAGTCGCACCATAAGGGTTCCTTTTTTATCTTTTTGGTACGGTACCACAATACATATAAGTACCTACCGTTAAATTTTCTTTGTCTCTGAACGCAATGTAATGAGCAAATCGCTATAACGATGTGGAAATAAATAAACAAACAAATAAAACCGACTCCAAAAAAACTAAAAAGTTAATAATAACGCCATAATTGAGTTTCCTCAAATTACTTACAAGTAACCGTTTGTATACTCAATCTATGCAGTATATACAATTAATCTTATTTTGGCGTCGGTGCCATATAAAGAATGTGTAAAATATTGAAAATTGACGATTTTAGTAAGTTGTGACACGATGGCACCGACTCCAAAATAACATTAATTGTATATACTGTATAGATTGAGTACAGTACATAGATCTGGTGCCTACCTTCCGGCTCCATCATCAAATCAATTCGATGGTACCATTCTCATCAGGAACATTTAAATTTGTGACTATGAAGTTGCTTAGCGAAATTAATCAAGATTTTTTTTAGCCACCCGTAGATCATTTATCATTGAGGAGTTCCGATGGCATTCTGTGGTCTTCTGCATCAGTTCCACTTCACCAATTTACACTTTCTGAATGCAAATGCTTATTATGTTTCTTATAATACCAAAATCGCTATATGTATGCCTACAATATTTGAAGAGTTTCTTCAATTCCTCATGGATTCCATCATCAGATCTTCACCAAAATTAAATGGGACCAACTAGAAAGTACCTTCTATAAAACCAAAAAAAAAATTTTTTAAATCGGTCAAATAGTCTGAGTAATCGGTGAACATCCATAAAAAAAAAAAAAAAAACATTGTCATTGTGAATTGAGAACCTCCTCCTTTTTTTGGAAGTCGGTTAAAAAGAGCAATCAAATCACTAAAAGGTTCTCAAAATCTCGCGATCAAACTGTTTATTTGCAGTTATGTAATAGATGGAATATTTTTGGACTACACATTCACAGCACTAGTTTTTGCTCGCCCACAGCATCGCTCACTCAGAGCCTAAAGTTGTCTTGTCCGTCTAACTTCCAAACTAGGGATGTCAGGAATGTCGTTTTCCTCACATACGCGAATGCGAACATTGGGAATGCGAATGTGCGAATGCGAATGTTTTAAAACCCATTATAAAAACTCAATAAGTCGGTCAGTTTTGTATTTCTCCAATTATTTTATATAATATGGCAGTAGAAAGAAAAAAAATAGATCCCGTACAATATTCAGTGTAAATATCGTAATCACATGGTACAGTAATTGTAAATTATAATATAATAAGTACCTATAGGTATTAGGTACACACACATAAACAAGGTAAATAATCGAAAATTAACAGAGGTTTGTTGTATTAAAAAAAAGTAATTTCGCCGCCATTTCGCCCGTAAGGCAATTTCGAAGAGTCAGGTATATCGGCAGCGGGCAGCCGGCGTGGGCTAAACTCTTCACGACCTGCACATATGCGTATTCGCAAAAAAAATCGCATTTTTTGATGCGAATGCGAATGTTTAAAATAATGCGAATCATTCGAATATGCGAATGCGAATATTCGTGACATCCCTATTCCAAACTCCAAATATATCACGGCAGCGCCGAGCGCCATACAAAACTCACGTTGATCTGTTGTTCCATTGCTACTAAAACGGAGAATAAACAATTCAAGCAATCAAAAGTAAATACATAATTAGGGTTATGTACTCAAAGTAAATTAGGGACCATATTACTAAGGTTCCGCTGTTGGTCATTCCGTCAGTCTCTCTGTCACATATCTTTTTGCCTCAATACGATCCCCGTATTATTAGCCATTTCGTAAAAGCATACAGTAATATTAATTACAGAAACTCGTGAAGTCTACAATATAACGGAAAATATCACCACAATTTAAACGGAGTTCGTCAATAATGTGGCAATGCTAATGAGGCGTTTAGAACCCTGAATTATTGACCCTAATACGTAATATTGTACACTTTAAATCTTCATAGAATACTTTTTACCTACTACGGCAGTTGGTATAGCAACAACTTATAAAAATAAAGAACTGCTAACCTTAACTGTTAACCTTTTTTTTCTTTTTTTAATGTGTATTTACTTTTTATCTTCTTATTTAACTAGATTATTTAATATTACAAATTAGTTTTCTTACTTTGAAATGAAGAGTTTATTATATATTAAATGTCATATCATAACTTCTTACTCAACCACACGTCTTTTAACCCCTATTAAGAGATCCCCTTTTAGATTTTTTTTTTAACATGCAATGAAATGTCGCCATTACGTGCGTTATAACAGGCTTCAAGGTATCACGTTTCGGGCGGAGCAACTCGAGAGAACTGTAAAGGAATTTCATAGGTCGAGAAGCATTAAAAAAAAATGAAAACATGGCGTCATACAGAACATTGAATCATACAGATTTGTATTTGTAATATCAGTTCGTGTGTAATAGGCATTAACGCGGATATTTTTGGTTCGATAACCATTCAGCTACTAGAAAAAATAAAAAACATAATTCAGCTGGTTATCCATTTATTCTGTGTTCATGAACGCAGAATTATGATTTTTTATGCTGTGTTTTGTGGCTGAATGGTTATCGGACCAAAAAGATCCGCGTTAATGCCTATTACGCACGAAGTGATATTACAAATTTGTATGATTCAATGGGTTGATTAAAAAATTTAAAATATTGTCTATACGTAAGTCACCAGAACCCATACACAATATTTAAAATCCTCTGCATTTATTTATTATCAGGTTGTGCATAAACTGTCCCTAATAGGGTCTATTCGAACACTACACACGCGAAATACGGACGACTTCCGTAAAAAAATATTATTTAGGAATTGGTGGGTAAACTTTTAACGTGTAGTTTTTTGAGTGGTGTATTTTTTTATTTCATTGCACGTGTTTGAGAAAAGCACTATATACATTAGGGTGGAGCGTAATGTATGGAGAAAAAAAATGTTGTCATGATCGACCTGGAACTGTTGTAATATGTTGCCTATAGATAAGAGATTTATGAATATATTTATTTATATATATTTATTTTAATATATGTTTTAGCCCTCTACTTGAGCTCTGAACTTTAATTTTTTACTCAAAAATGTTGAAACTTTGTTATTTTTTTTAATCACAGCAGTTCGAAAATAAGACGGTTTTTTACGTAAAACGTCAATAACAATCCCTAAATAACTTGAAAAAAATAGTTCGTTCGCAAAAGCGATATGTAATTGTTACAAATCAAAACATCTAAAATAGTTCAAAGATGTATAAATATTGTGTTAGGACTACTTTTTAAGACCACATTTAAAATAAACTTATTCAATGATTATAGTATTTTATCAAGTTTCTTGAAGAATTCGGAATTATGTAGCCACCATAAAGTCGTAAAATCCTGTTGGCCGTTGTCAAGCGACGTAAGGATGGCTCACTTATTTCCTGGATTTTTATGAGACAATTCTTGGGAAGAAGTAACCCTTCCTACAGCTTGCCACATTTCTACGAGTATATATAGGTATATCTCTTTTTTCTTAATTCTCAATCTCTTTTAGTAATGTAGGCATATTACACGTTGCAGGTAAAAATTCGACGACTGGGAGGCTGCTACGGTTTTGCAAACATTTTCCGATTGGCTCCATCTAGTTTTATAAAGATATTTCAAAGAGGTAGCTCAATGGCATGGAGAAGAACTATTGCAGAGGGCTACCTAACCGTGCCTCTACTAAATGTATTGCTCCGCTTTTCCATCCAGTATTCGTTGCAGTACCATCGCATCCAATAACCACTAAGTTACTTAAATCAATATTATTTTACGTTAAATAATCTTCTATAGAATACGCTCTGGCCTTTTCCGTGCCTGACAAAGTGTTCAAATGGCCTAAATATGTAGCACCAGGTTCAGACATCAACGAAATATGCTCCCAGTCGTTGGTAGCACACATTTATTAAATGGATTAACTGACCCAAGTATAGTAAGTTTTTTCAGCATAATTTTGAATTATTGGAACTATAATTTTGACAATAAATAATATATTATGACGCAAAACGAAACTAGTCAACTCGATTTATAAAAGAGTTTCAACTTTATATGTTTTGTTACAGTACCGCTTAGTTCATACTTACGGCAACTACTACGTCAACAATGTTACTTGGGCTAAAAATTCAGTGCTTTTGATAATGTAATGTTTTCTAATATTTATATGCAAGAAATATTTTCTATTTCGACTATTATGTATTTAGAATTTTTAAATTAACTTGCCTTTCATTAAAAAAAACCAAGATTTTGTTAAAATGACAATTTTTACAATATGGTGTCGATTTAAGTTTATTCTGAACATTCAAGATGTCAGTAGAGGGCTAAAAGTAGTATGGAATATTTTAATTTTAATTTTTCTGGTACATCTGGCAGCCTAATGCAACGTTTTAGAATGGTTCCGAGTAGTATTTCCGGAAAAAAATCTCGCTCCACCCTAATATACATGCCTCTGGCCGTGAAAAGGGCTTGCCAGCTTCGTATCACTATCTGTCTATACCTTCTCACTCTGCACTTCTTTCCCGGCGTCTGCAGTAATGTACTATACGTTGATTCGGAAAATCGTTACCTAGTTTAGTTTGTAATACACAAAATATTAGATTACTTACTAAAAGAACACCTCACGTTTCCCATAAAAACATTCGCCCTCATTTTAATTCCATTAGGGGCTGAATTTTCCGGTACAGCCGAGTAGAGCGTCTATAATAGGTCACGAAATATTTTAGCTCTTACTCAAATAATCACACGTTCCCATACAAAATGATTCCTATAATTTAACCTCTGTAAGGGATACATTTCCATAAAGGAATAGTAGTTTATGCAACTGATACACAATGAGAGGCCTTAAATTATGAGTGTGGTTTTAGGATCACACGAGAGTTTTAAGGCCTCATTATGCACAGATGCATACAATACACTAGTTTATCTACACACATATCATAAGTACTCTACGATGGGTTCAGAAATAGCCGTAGGGTAATTACCTGCATTTTTAATAGTGCTACCTGTAAAATACAATAGACTAGATATTTTTTAAATAATGCAATAGAAAATAAATTTGAAGGTACTAAATTCGGCTGTCGATTTTTCTGGCAACAAATTATTTGTTGTAATCGTGGTTGCATTTACGATATCCGACGGAGTGTTCATATAGTTCTCAGAGTGACTGCTACTCGTATTTTCAACTTAAATGTAAATTACAAACAACTTTTCACAATTCTACTTTTGTAACAGCAACATACCAACAAACAAATAACAACATTAATGGTGGCAATTCGATCCTCCGTCAGAATGAATGTTCTTTTTTTTAAATCATAGACAAACGAATGAAGTACTTATTTTCATATCACTCGATATCAAATGTATAAAAACATAGTGAATATTTGTTTTGTATCGATAACTGTTTTAATATCTATAGATACTAGAATAGAGATCCACTTGAATTTTATCAGCTGTTCCAAATTTAAACTCATAACCTTACAAAAATCGATACTGAAATAACATTAAAGTACAAATTTTACCTACTACCACAGAAAAGAAAGTTGTCATAATAAAATTGGTTCTATTAATTCTGGTCATTTCCTACGGTTTCTAAACGCATTTTAGAGCACTAATGAAAGGTCGCGTCGGTAGATAAATGAGTTTTATTATATGAGGTGTTAAAATATGAAATTGCCGTTGAGTATGGAGCTATTTCAAAAAATCGATGTCTTTACTAATGTTCTTAGGAATAGCTTATTCAAATAAAATAAAATTGTATGGGTATGAGTAGACAACATTGAAGCATAGTTAGTTACGGATATTTAGTTTTCAAAAAAGTATGCATCTATACTATTATAAAGTTTTAAAAATGGAATGTCTGTACGCTGTATTGAAGATATTTTAAATAATAAACGATACGGACTATTTGAAGGTTAGGCTATGTTAAAAATATTTCTTTTGGATTTTTTGTATGGTTGTAATGTGTCGTTGTGGCTTCATCACGCCAAATCACTTAAAAAGATTTCAACTATTTTTGGTACACGGATAGTTGGGTATCTCCAGATTGTTATATGATACTTTTTACCCCACTGCGGTGAAGGATATAAGAGGCCTTATGACTTTTTCTCCTCCCCTAACAAAGTGACCCTTCTATACTATTATAAAGTTGTAAAAATGAAATGTCTCGATATTGAAGATTTTTACTTCACTGAATAGTTTTTTATTTTTTTGTATGTTCGTATGTGTCGTTGTGGCTTCATCATGCCAAATCGGCTAAACGGATTTCAACAAGTGATTCCAAATAGTCGGTTACAAACTTCTTTTTTTTTTTCAAATTGTTTTCAACGTACAGAAATTTAATTTTTACAACTTTATAATAGTATAGATATTATAACTGTTAGTAAAATAATCACACATTTTTATTTGTATGGGAAACGTGTGATGGAAAGTTTGTACTTTCAACCCAAATTTCACTCCCTTAACCGATAAGTTTCGGAAAATCCTTTCTTATTCCTTCCTTGCCTACGCCAAAACATAAAAAATGTTTATGGTAAAAATTTGAGGTTTCTAGATTCTGTAGTTTCGTCTCTGCGTTGATAAGTCAGTCAATTAGGGGTTTCAAATTCCGTTTATATGTATATATGATGTAAAACAATGCTTGTGTTGGTTCTTCTTTCTTGTTTTATAGCAGTTTAACATACAAAACAAATGCAGTGACCTCCAAATAGCCTTCTTTAGCCAGACATTATTATGTACCACTTTATAAAAATATGGATTATAGAAGTTATATGTAAAGTATAATGTATCTAAACTCGCTGAACAAACTGTGTCTGTTATAATAATTAGACGTTTTTTTTTTAAAGTGCTGAGCAGTAATGAACATAATCTAACTTGGCTTCACAACTGGCATGACGTGATGTGTGTACGTCACTGACCTCTATATATTACCACTGGATTTTCTGTTGTTAACTTATTTTTGTACGTACATTTGATAATCGCCATTTTGGCGCCGTAGGCACTGTGTAAGCAAATACGAGTGCCCATGGAACAAAAATTAGTGATGTCCGCGAGTCGACATCTGTAACTAAAATATCGATCGTACCTTGTTTATTATTATTACCTCTAAGTTTGTGGGTGGCGGTCACTAGAATTATTATTCTAAAGTGCGTCAAACACGGCGCAGATAGGTACTAGTCTCAAGCGTGAAATTACACTAGTAATGAAACTTGCAGCAGCTGAATTCGCAGTCTTCATTTGCATGTAATAAATAACGCGACTTTAAGGCGATTTAAAAAACCCACTCACGAAAAATAAGACTGGATTTTTAATAACCCTCTAAATGAATGTTATATTTATTGGTTTATTTAAGTAAATATTTATACTATTATAAAGTTTTAAAAATTAAATGTCTGTACATTGAAGATATTTTCAATAAAATGATTGTAACAGATTATTTGGAGACCTCCAAATAGTAACTGAAACGAACAATATTTTTTATGGAATGCTTAAATGTGTGGTTGTGGCTTCATCACGCCAAATCGGCTAAACAGATTTTTAGCACACGGGTAGCTGTGTATCTCCAGTTGGTTATAGGATACTTTTTACCCAACTACTTTAACGAAAAAAAAAATGTTTATCACTTTTTCTCCTCCGCAAACGAAGTTGCGGGCACCTTCTTGTAATAAATATAGACAATATTTACATATTTCAATAAAATATTACTTATTTTAATATCGATTTTGTAATATCGATATGACCTTCTTGGAATAGTTTACGTCAAAATTTGTTCAAAATATAATTTGGAACACTCGCTGACCACGGGGGGCGCTTCAAATTCTTCCACATAATTAACAGTCAAATTTACTGGACATAATGATTATACTCGTAAGTACATTCCCAATTTTTAAATAGATGTAAAAATTTAAAGGGTCTTTTACTGCTAGTCCTAGTACTAAACCATGTTTTGTCATAGTGACTTATTAATACCTTGTCAAATAATTTCTATTGCATGAAATGTTATGTGTCATACATAAGACCCTGGATGATTCAAACAGCATTCGTGAAACCTTAGTAAAAGTGATTTACAAGTGAAATGTAGTGTCATCGTCTTTTCAATTGACACACGGTGCCACTGGCGTGTGGTCGCTTGGACTGGAACTTGTGGGCATGCATATTCTGCTCTATCCACGATGCATCTAAGTGCAGGTCACAATCATAGTTCAAAGTGCGTGGCTCGATTGTGTTATGAGTTATCCTGTGCCGTCGGCTGCGATCGCCAGACAAAATTTACCAAGCTGGTGTACTGGATACACCGACCTCTTGACACATCAATTTCTAAAGTAAGTTGTACTTTATTATATGATGACAAGTATCAAGTTTTACAAACTATAACATACTATAATATTACTGCATACTAATAGATCAATATGTATGGAACATTTTGTTTATAATATTACACCATTGCATCGTCAGGAATCATAGTGCATGTTGTTAATCGTGACACGTACCGTACAGTGTATGTAGAATCCGAAGCGTCATATATATCGTGAAATATCTTTATGCCTAAACCAATAAATATGTGTTGCGATATCTTGAAGCTTTGGATGCTATGGACTATTTAATGCTGACTGTTCATCGCCTTCATTGGCTAAGTATAATCTTGACACGGCTTAAATGTTAAACAATTGTATTCATCACATTAAATTAATCATTGCTGTCGCTTATTATAAACTTAAAAGGAATAGGTTTACAACCTTCAGATATAAAGTAACTCGTTGACTGCGTTAAAAGTTACTGTAGGAAAACTACCCATTGTGCCACGTATAGTGAGCTTTTTTTTCATTGTTGCTACGTAATAGATACAGGATCTCTTAATTTTTCATGCAGTAAGTAAAATAACGTGAAGCTACTGGTGAAGCTAGACTCTCGCACCGATGATTCCGTGCCGCCATTATACACATACCTACTGTTCTTCTTTTTACCAACAATGGCTCCATACTAAAAACGTGTCGCGGGGATGTAGATGACGAATCTTTCACGTTGTTTTTGTGAAAATAATAATTTTAATAAAATATGAATGAAAACCAAAGTCACCTTAACACTATTTTGTTAAATAATGAATGATAATTTAACATTAAAAATATATTAAGAACTGTGCAATTTATACCGTTCTAAAGGTACATAAAGAGATTGAATGTCGGAAAAAAGAGAAGGACCAATTTTTGTTATTTTGATCAAAGAAGAGACGACGTGGTACGCTCGATCGACACACTATTTCAAACAGCGGTGTGCACAGGGTTTGTAGCCGAGGTACGCGTGTACGACTGACTACATCATCATCGAGACCACGACGACTGTGACAAGAGTGAGAGTAGAGTCTCTTGTCATGGAAAGAAAAAAAATTTGTATCTCAAAAATAATTTAAAAAAAGGTATTGTAATGAATAAACTCAAAACACTGCTAAAGGCTACCACATCCATTTATAAAAGCGAAAGAGTGTTTGTTCATTTGGTCGATGAGTCTTTTGGCATACGGGGAGAATAGAGAGTTATATAGTATAGTATATTTGAACGAAATACTTGCGAGTAGGTATGCCATACCTTTGCAAAATTTATGGAAAAGACTTGGTGATATAAAAAATATTCTATAAATTGAGTTGTTCTAACTAATCGAACTCTTTAATGACACGCCACGCGACGACGGTGTGTCGCGGTAGATAGTATATTCTTCAAACATGTTACGAAATAAACATAAAACATCATTACAAACAATTATATCGTAAACTAAATTATAAACATAAATTAAAGCGATTTTTTTACCTATATCACTATCAATTAAAGCTTATTAATAAAAAATATTAACCTAAAAGTAAAACAGTTTTAATAATTGTGCCCCCGCGAATCAGAGTTATCCTATCCGATCTCTTGCCATCGTTTGTACAATGTCCGGTGGCTCCAGTAGAGCCGGCACGTTGATAGTGGTAAGAGAGCGTCAGATGATGTCATTGAGGGCGGCGTGTCTAGAGTACTGGCCTACGCTTTTCTGGCAAGAAAGTCCGTGGTGTCCCAAAGCATCGACGTCAGTCCCGCAGCGGAATTTGAGTGGATGGCAAATTTGGAATCCCAGCCGCAGGCAGGTTGCTATGCGGAGGTGACGGGTTCTAAGAACGTGCCATTGTTGGTTGGCCGCCGGTTAGGCATGCAGCCAATGACCTGGCTCCCTAGTACTCGCCGCCAAAAGTCTAGGACGTTCAGGATCTGTACTGTGGCTTAAGAACTCTGGCCCCCTGGGATTTGAAATTTAGCCCTCCTGGCTTTCATCAGCCCCGCAGTCTCATAGTTTTAGTGGGTACTTGGGTAGTCTATATTATTTTACCTATGAGACTTGCAGAGCTAAGGGCGGAGGACAGGCAGGCTACGTAATGTTTAAAAAATATATTTCGAATTAACAATTTAGCCAACCTCTTCTAATGTGTGTTCTAAAATCTTGCCATTTCCGGGCCTGGCACTCTCCGTGATTACGCCGTGCAGCAAAAAGTACCACGAGTCTATGACAATTGGTATACATTGACGAGCATCATGCCCATAAGCGAATGGTCTCTTCTTGAGTGACGAAATGTTTACAAAAATCGTTACTTCCCTCGCCCAAGTGTAGCACGCTCTCTGAAGAGGTGGTGAACGTTTTCATAAATTGGTCGTAAAATAAGACTTCGGCTGTTTCCAACTTGGAACTTACCTGCTAGGTTTTGTACAGGATTCACAAATTGGTAAATTAATTAGCGTTATTGTATTAGTTGTAGCCAACTAATGAGACGGGTATCGATTTGCCAGTAGGAGTAGAAGCCATAGCTGTGCCGGCAGACCTTGCATATCGTGAAAACCTTCACCTTCTATTTGTGCCAAATTTAATTTAATTAATACCGGCTTATTGCGAGAATGACTCGTGCAATAAAGTGTCTGTACCATTTTTCGATATATTTTTTAAATTATTTCATAAATGTTTTAATTTATTATGGTTAACTGAGTCAGAAGAAGGCATGTTTTTAATTTTGAACGTATGTCTACAGCCCAAATAGGACGTGTCGTTAGATTCGCCATTGTTGAAGTGACCCTGTTTTTAGGCTTTCGTACCTCAACCAAAGGAAATCACAGAACCCTTTTAGGATCACTTTGTTGTTCGGCTGTCAATCAAAAGCCTTTTCTCGGAAACGCAGGAGGTGGTATAAAGTCGAAATTAACATTAAATAATTATTTCATCTAGTCTCTAATAATTATGTCCATGTAGCTTCTAAGTCAACGCAATCGAAAGATACAATGATTTAATAATGTGTTGCCATACTAATTGCCGTCCATAGAACCTATTGAGTGCTTCCAGTTGTTCTAGAAACTTGAAACTTGGTATATAAAGGTGGCTCTTATAGCACAACTGTCTATGACAATAATCAATATAAATTGACCCCGCACCACTTACTATTTGCTTAGAAGTAGGGCTCTGCTAACACTTGATTTTCGTAGTTTTTTATTTTTGTTCGATTCCATTTGGTCCAAGAATTTATTTTAATGACATAAAACCTGGAGGAGACGACATGTTTTGATGGTCTAAAGTGTGATTATGATTATTATATTCAACACACATTTTAGACTTGCTGCTATTAAGGAGTAATACTTTTTGTTAAAAAAAACATTTATTTCGAAAGAGCTCGGTTAGGCGAAGGATTTTTTTTACGGAACGTGTTGCCCAATCTATGTGCTTTATAATACAACTAGTCACTACTTGAAGCTAGCTCTAGAACCTACTTAAAACTCAAAGTTTAGTCATTTTAATATACGCCTTTTAAAAAAGTCTGTAGAAAACAAACAAACCAATTAATGTAATTCTAAATTATGAAAACACATACTTCATTATATCTTATTTAAGAAAAATTTCATACAATTGCCTTGTGCTAGCCCATTCACCCGAAATAATAGAAATTACAGTTATACTATTTTAATCGAATTGCGAATCATACAACTTCGAAGGTCTATAACGTCGTAGATGATTAAATATATTAAAAAATATTACTTGAACCTTATGAACCAATTACGACAATATTATCAAACTGTTGCCCCAAAAGTGCAGCCCGAGTAGTATTAGTATCCGTTTTTTTAATTTTCAAGATTTCTCTTTGTTGGTCATGGTCTCTAATTTGAAATTATAACGAATCTTCAACAAGTGCTATACAAAGACGTCCTTTGCGTTATATTATCACTATCAGTATTATCACGAAGAATAAGTACGACGTTTGCTTGGATGATTGGGAAAAAACAATTATTCATTAGTAACATTTCTAAAATGAAGTCATAATGTCAGAAATAGGGATTGTAATCGGGTACAATTTCCAATTTGGCCGGATTGGTGTTTTACTGTTGCGTCTATAGATAGTTGAATTTTTCTCACAACCGTGTTTTGACAGCCGTCATCCCAGTACATTTACGCCTTCGCAGTTGTTAGAAAAATTCAACTATAATTTAGTGGATTAAAAGGAGGTACGGCGGAGTTGTTTCTTTCAAACAGACTAATGGAACAATAGTTTGGTGTTAAAAATCAACTTTATTAAGGGCAAACAACTTTTGAATACTACTATACTATTTAATTTACTACCCCTTTAGTAAGTATATACTCCATGTCCAATTACTTCTAATACACTTTTTCTAGCACTGGTTTAAAAACATAGACTTTCAGATAGTTTTTTGTCATTATAATTAGAAATTTATATTGTCATTAACAAATAACAATATATCAAAAAATATTTAGTTAGTGTCGTTCGCTTTTAATCCATCATGAAGCAGTTCCGGGAACCTATAATCGCAATCTTTTTTAATAGCGAAAGCCCATAGTGCAATTCTTAAGGCATTGAAACCTGGAATCAAGCGTAACCTAGCTTATACTACACGTAGAAAATACAAAGAGGCCCCCTCGTCGTCTGAAGACCGCAAGAGATCTGGTCGCCGGCGTTCAGCAAGAACGGATAGGGCCGTGAAAATTGTGGCAGAGCGTGAAAATGGGTTCCCTACACCATTCCTAAAGATTTTTGCTCGACAATCGTTTAATCGATGATTTTTATCGATTTTATTTTTAGTGTAATACTTGATAAACCGATAACATTGTATTTCGAAACATTATTTCTCTGACGTCCATTTCATCGAATTGCATTTATTCGAAAACTTTTTGTCGACCACTTACGAGATAGAAAATTTATTGTATCGAAACCTTTTTACCGATGACGTTTCATCTATTTTTATTCTATCGAGCCTTGTTTATACGAAAATTCACTTTTTCAAAATATTTTGTGTCGATATTACAGGTAAAAAATAAGTGAATAATGTTTAGCCATCAGATTCATCAGATCAGATAATGACACTAAACTGCATGTGTCAAGAACTAGTCCATTATTTCTAATTTTCCACAGTACTTGTGGTCTGTGTATACCATTAATGTTGCAGGTTTACCCAAAACGCTAAATAAAGTAGAGGCGTGGCACCGTTCGGTGGAATTCATTGTTAGATAATAAGCGCTACTGCCATTATGTGACCATATCCTACCTATAATATTTGAGGAGTTCCTTCGATTCCTCATGGATATGATGTGTCGTTGTGGCTTTATCACGCAAAATCGGCTAAACAGATTTCCACAATTTTTGGTACACGGGCAGCTGGGTATCTCCAGATGGTTATAGGATAATTTTTATCCGACTACGCTGGAGAAAAAACGACGGATTATGACTGTTTCTCCTCCGCGAACGAAGTTGCGCGCATCTTCTAGTAAAGCTATAAAAATGATATGTCTGTACATAGTGCTAAACGGATTTCAACTAATTACACACGGTACACGTGTAGCTGGGTATCTCCAAATGGTTAAAGGATACTCTTACCCGACTACGCTAAAGAAAAAGGAGGGGTTATGATAAATAGGGATGAACTGTCCAATATTGTACCGGAAACAATTACGACAAAATATTATAAATTATAACGGAATGTAGATACTGCACGCATGTCTATACATGCTTACGTATGTAAGTGTATGCATTTGTGTATCTGTATATATAGACTTGTTCTCTCACGATGACGATGCCGCTCATTAGTTATGTTGTTAAACGTTTGACTTAGTGGATAAGGTTTATATTATAACCAAATTTAATCATACCATTTCTACCTGAGGGTCGTTTCACAAAAGTATGCTCTGCAACTTCTGCAAAACGTCTGGTGAGATAGTTTGGCCATAATTCTTATCGTTCTTTTTTGGACAGGAATGGCAGCTTGGACAATAACGTCATAGTATAAACTAATCGCTGTCTCCCCAGAGTTTTAAGCTCGCGGACACTTCAGACTACCAATTCGAAATGCAGTCTGTGCTAAAATATTTTCAAATACATGTACATTAGTACCCGGCTACGCGACAACAAAGACCGGGTTATGTTTTTGACGCGTATTCTTATCTATTTATCTGATATACTTCACTCCCTCGATTTTTCACAAGTACTGGATGCATTTGTCTAGCCAAAAGTAACTGGTAGATGATTATAGGCTAGGTTATCATTTTTAAAATACAGAGATTTGCAAAACAATGTGATCCACCGTGAATGTTAAATAAGACACGCCGTCTACGAAATAACCTGTTTTCGTATGCTATACTACTAGAATTAGGTGTCAAATATCTTAAACGGTGCTCACTTTACAATTTGGTATTTACAATTAATTTAGTATCAAAATGACTACTAGTGGCATAGCTTTTATCTTCTAGTCTTCATCATTTTACACAAAAAACGTCGGTCAAGAACCTATTTCTGGAGACCAATTTTAATGTTTTTAAGTAATTGCAATGAAAATTATTATTCAAATTGGCTTATAATTTGTATACACGCAGGTTTTCTGCAAGCTAAGGTATAAAGTCAGTATGATGGGATAATTGGTCTTACAGTACCTGCTCTTCAGTGATCTGGAGAGAGTAAAAAAGAAATAGGTATATGGTGGACTAATGTCTGATGTGGAATGAGATACTGGCCACCGCTACTACTACTGTGTCGTAACTCTCCTGCTCTACTCGTAAACGGCTTTATAAACTTGCTCATGACTACAATTGTTCTTTCCAAATAAAAATGGATATCGACTTTTAATGTTGAATTATGACTTTGGGTTTATTTTACTCAGTAAGTAGTTAATGGTACTTTTACTACATTTTGGGACACTTTATTTCATATTTTAATATGAGGTACAAAGATACAAAATAAACCCATAAAATTATTAAACCCATATACTAGATACCGACGTATAAAAATTTGTTGCCAACCCATGCATAAGAAACCGCGCTTCATGTCAAATTTACTGCAAGGTATCTCCGTATGAAATTCCTGTAGTATTCAAATCTTTATTTTGTTCATTTAGTAGGTACGATTTTTTAAGATCATAAACGAATAATTAAAAGCGGTGTTCTTTTTAACCGACTCCCACAATAAGAGGAGCTTCTCAACTCATCGGGATCTTTTTTTTAATGTATGTTAACCGATTACTAAAAGACTATTCGACCGATTTCAATTTCTTGTTGTTTGATAGGAGGTATCTCCAAGTTGGTCCCATATAATAATCTATTATAGATGATTTAAGCAGCATCGCGATCGCGACAGCACTTGCGCTCGTGACTTAATAGTTTTATTCGGGACTGAATCCCTCGGCCCGCTCGGCCGCTTTCGCGACAAGTGTATACACCCCCAGGTGGACGGGGGTTGGCGGCCCGCTCATGCCACCTCGTACGTTTCTCCTTCAGCAACCCAACCCAGGTTTCGTCGTGCTTTGACTGGCCCTCGTCAACAAGGTGTCACCACTTGTCACAATCCTCGGCCAGCTCTTTCTATTGGTTTCTAGAAATGTTAAAAGCAACCATTTCACGCTTAGCACAGTCTTTGAAGCGCAGCATGGGTCAGCCTACACGTCTCTTGGCCCCTGCGATCTCCGAGCAGAATCTGTCTGGGCAAGCGAGTGTCCATGCGCTGCACGTGGCCCAGCCACCTCAGCCTCCGGTGCTTGAGCACTTGGCTGTAATACTGGGTAGCTGAGCTGTGCTTACGATAGCTTCGTTTGTTATACGTTCCCTCCAGGTGATGCCCAGAATGCTGCGAAGACAGTGCATGTGAAATGTGTTCCTTCAGCGTTCTTATTTTGCATACGTCGACCAGGATTCCGCTCCGTGGAGAAGTGTGCTCAAAATACACGCTTGGTAAACAAGCATCTTCGTTTTAAGCGTAAGATGCCTGTTTTTCCAAGCCCTAGTACGAAGCCTCCCAAAGTGGTGGCCGCTTTGCCGATGCCGGAGTCGATCTCTGCGTCAAGCGGGAGATTGGTCGACACAAGCGAGCCAAGGTAGCAAAATTTGGTGACCACCTCCAGTGGAGTGATTCTGCTAAACGGCACTGGAGGTGGCCACTAGAGGTGGTCCCATGTAATTTTGATGAAATTCTGATGATAGGACCAATGAGGAACCGAAGGAACCCCTCAAGTATTAAACTCCTCAATGATAAATGATTTACGGGTGGCGATAAAATATCTGGATTAGGTTAGTTTTAGTTGAGCAACTTCATAGTGACAAACTTAAATATGTTCCTGACGAGAATGGTACCACTGAGCTGATTTGATGGTGGAGCCGGAAGGTAGGCACCGAATCTCCATAGTAAAATAATGTATCCTAGCCGCGTTCGAGCTTGTTCGAATCGTGACGAGATATACTTTTAAGTAACGATTATCTAAAAAGTGTAAAATAAATTAGTTTTCAACAAAAAAAAAAACGACAAAGAAACCACTGAAAAGTAAAAAAAAAATACTGCATAATTCAGTTTCTTCAATTTACTTACAAGTTACCGTTTTTTTACTCAATCTATACAGTATATAACATCAATGTTATTTTGGAGTCAGTGCCATCGTGTCACAACTAACTAAAATCGAGTGTGGCGATATTTTTCCCAAAATCATTTTTTTCCGATAGTAATTTTTCAATTCGCAAAATTTACTATTTTTAATTTTTACTTTCGCTTAATTTGCCAAACATTATTTTGTCAATTTAGAATTTTCCTTCAAGCAATTAGTCCATTCGCATATTTTACCAATATTTTAATTTGACTATAGCTTAGTTTTCTTTCAATAGTTTTTCTATTTCTGTTCTGAAATATAATATGATTTTCTTTGTCGCACATTTTAATCATTTTTGAACGATGGATGATTTTAATCTCGTTATGCCCTATCTCTCTGCGGTACGACAACTCAAAATTGAAAACAACAAATTGGCTTCGCATGTGTATTATGGAAGAATTAAAAATAATCTGCTCTTAAATAAATTACACGCTTACATCCTACTGATCCGACTTTCAATGACATAAAAGAGCAACAGTTTTCTTCATGTCGTATAAACCCTGTAAATAATTATGTAGTATTTATTTTATTTTATTATCCCTTACAATATATTTGTTTTATTATTTCTTCGACGAAATACGTCAGGGCGAACTTGATTTTGTAGTACGGTGAAATTTACTACTTCTGCTTCAGCCTTTAGTTCCGAAATACATAACAATAAGTTCTCTTCTTTTTTAAGATATTATTAATCTTCTTGTGCCATTTCGGTCACGCTGTAAGTGCGGTGTCTAACACGCTAGCGTCAAAACAAGATAAAATGTGAATTATTTACAAAAAAACAGAATGGGTATGGGTATATTAACTATGCAGATAAATGCAGATTCGAAAATTTTGAGAATGTAATTATTACGAATAAGAATAAAAATATACCGGAAAGTAGCTACAGAAAAAGTGAAGAATGGTAAATTTTGCAACTGAAAAGATTACAACCAGGAAACATTTTTTTTGGGAAAAATATCGCCACCCTCCTAAATTCGTCAATTTTCAATATTTTACACATTCTAGGCAGTTTCGCCAAAATAAGAATTATTGTATGTACCTACTATATATATTGAGAAGAAAAATGGTAACTTGTAAGTAAATTGAAGAAACTGAATTATGCAGTTTGTTTTTTATTTTCAGTGGATTTTATTGGAGTCGGGTTTTTGTTTGTTAAATACTTAATTTATTATTGATGTTATATACATATGTTAAGTTTAGTTATCTCAATCGAATCTAAAATGTGTCCGAACTGAAATAGGATAATGGACGTAACTTTTACCAGGCCTTCCTTGTAGTGGGCGTAATTTTATTCTCCCCGCCCATACCGGGCCACTCCCCTTGGCCACTGCCGCCCAGACAACCAAGCGATGACGCAATGTATTCACTAAAATAATATTCATATAGATATATGCATGCTCTTAATTCCTCTATTTAATTTTAGCTAGCTAGCTAAATAGGTCTAGACCTGTATGTGTATTCCAACGTACAGTATGAGTATGTTGCTCACTTATCAGACTATCCTGCGGGAACAACTGTAATCAGCAGTTATTACGCGATTTGTAAAATTGCTCCAAAAACTCTAGCACATCTGTGATATGCAACTGTTTTTCACGCGAGAAAAATAGTTTGTCTCTTTCCCTTCAATACATTACGAGAAAGTCTGGTGATGTTATGTCCCGCTATAAGCCAAGTCACGAAGAGGTGCGCCAGCCAGGCAGGGGTAGGTATATATGACAATATCTGAAGGAAAGCTACTTAGTTTTGTAAATATTAACATAGTTACAAAACTAAGTAGCTTTTTCCTTCTGCCTGGGTCATGAGTCATGAGGCAATGACTCACAATTAATTACATAAACATATAGTTATCAAGTTGAAAATGTTGAAATCCTGTCGTCATGTGTTGTTATTTAAAACATTCTAATTGTACTGCCCCTTTTTGTTCAAGAGTTTTTCTAATTAGGTGAATATTGTTAATATAAAAGGTTATAGACATGACATTGATTATTTTATGTATTAAAACTGCTTGACAATCAAACTAGATTTTGCAAAAAGTGCAATGAAATCGTTTAAGAAGTTTCAGAATGTACCGCAAAGGTCACTTATATTTAAACATTTACTTATGGATGGCATTTCATGAATTACCTTGAGGTAACAATGCATCTGTAATCCTATGTATTAGTATTGCTTATATTATGCATACCTGTACTGCAGTTACAGCTTTACACCAGCCGGGCTGCAAATATGTTTATCTCGTGTTAGTATGTACCTATAAAATTGTTGGTTTTACATATTATGGAATCATTACCCTTCATCTGAATCTGAGACGTTTATTGCGCGATAGATAAATGAGTGACAAAGCATCCGTCTCTCCCGCGCGGCGCGCATCATAGGGCACTAGTCCTACCGGCGAGAAAGCGAGCAACTATTGAATATTATACCCAACTCGCTCAAGAAACGGACAATAGATGTAGACTCCGTGTCAATGAAAGAGATACATACATGAGAGAGTTCTCGTCGGCAGTGTGAACAGCGAGCGATGAACTATTAATATTGTGTCTCTTTTATTAACAGGATCGATATCTTTTGTTCGTTTCTTGGGCGAGAAAATCGCCGATTGCTAATCGCTTCCTCGCCCTTGGTGGGACCAGTGTCTGGGCCAGCTGGATATTAATATAAAGTAGGCATCTCCATCAGTATGGACGGAATGCGAGATTTACGTAACATGTCCACTCTATTATCACATTACTACTGCTGACGCATCTTTGTTGCTCAGTTCATAAATCAATGGCAATGACTATTCTTTTCCACGTTGTATTCTCGCTATTCACATTTGTTTCCTACACCGAGAAGCTCAAAATGAGCACTTTCTTTGTTACTTGGTTTTTCAATGTTAGCACTTGATAATGTATACACTATTTTGGTATCGGATAAAACTTTTTGTCGGTGATTTTGTCAGATTTAACTTAATTGCTAAACATTTTATTGGAATTGTGGGTATCAGGCACTTTCTTGATTCACTCAGATAGATATGATCAGTTACGTTTGCTGAATTTGTATGGCAAGCTCACTTACTGACCGCATTCATCGGACCGCTAGTAAGATGAAATGGAAATCATTGATGTTAGCTAAGTTTTCCGGTGTAAAGGGTACATCTTAATTGTAATAGTTAAGTATTATTTCATTATGTTTGTTTTAAAATCTTCAAAATTTTGAAAAAAGTATTAATATTATTTTTTACTTCATAGAAGATGAATCGCAAGAATAATAATTATGAATGCATCATTAATATAATCGCTTCTGTCAACTTTGTTCATATATTTATCAGCAAAGTCATAAATTTGTGATTAGGTGACTGTTTGTGAACATGGATTGTGATATTTCCCTATTTACTGATTTATTTTTATCTTTATTGCACAAAAAAAAACTTATCTTACAAAAGGCGCACTTTATGACTTGAGGCATTCTCTACCAGTCGACCTGAGGGCAAAGCAGAACAATTGTAGACGGTGCAAAGACTTAAGTAATTGCAATACTTGAATATATATTAATTACATTAATAAAATAAATATATAGTAGGTATATATATAGGTACACTTTACTGATTATAGATAAAATATTGTTATGCCTACAAATAAAAAAAAAAACACTATTACGATTTTAAGAGTTCCATAGCCAAAATAGCAAAAAAATGTATGTATAGTTTCGTCATGTCTGTCCGTCCGTCCGAATGCCACTGGCATTTTACACCAAAATTACAAGATGTTACATATTGATGAAATTTGGAGTACGAATGTCTTGTGTCGGCCGCTACTTAGTTGCGCAGTTAAATACTTAAAAAAAAAATCTAGGGGAGATTTCACATTTTATGCAAGTTTCGGAGCGATCATTTCCGAAAAAATTCATTAAATAAAAAAAAAGATCTAGAAACCTCAAAGTGTTTATAAAAGAACTGTCGAAATATGTGCCACACATTAATATTGGCTGAAAAAAAATCCAGTTTCGGTTACATGTATGGAGTGCCCGCCCTAAAAACATATTTTATTATTATTTAACTATCAAACTAAGTAGCAGCTTATACAAGACACCTGTCGTCCAAATTTCATCAATATATATTTAGTCGTTTTTGAGTAAAATGTCTGTCTCTTCTTGCCATTTTGGCTACGGAACCTAATAAAAATCGCCAAATACTAAACAAGTAAAATTAAAAGAGAAACGAAGGAAAGTATTTAAGTGCGACTGTGACGAGAAATCAAAAAAACAGCAACTTACTAGTACCAACATTAATATGAGTTACTTAAAATAGAAAATAAGAGAAGATTCATAATATTTGAGCGACGTAATATTTGTTTGAGTGTCAACGTTACGTCCTGCATTTTTTTCAGCATGGGGCAAATGATTCATTTACATATACTGACGCTCCGCTATAGGTACATGGTCACAATACGAACCTAACCTAGCCTACCGGTTTTGGTTTTTGACCCAGGTCACAATACAAACCTATCGTAACCTACACTTTTCGGTGTTTGACCCATTTTGATAAAGCAGCTTACAAAACGTTACTTAAAGTGTACTTTTTAGTAGTTCGCTATGTAAAACCTCAATTGGAAAAATCGTCTGTATCTTAAAATTGAACTTGCCCTCTCTGTATTTCTAGTCGCTCACTTAGTAAATTTAGTCCCACGGCTAAAATTTTAATATCAAATCAAATCAAAATAAGTAGATCATTCATGGGTCAACACAGTTGTGTGAGGTTTTATAATAAACTTCCTAGCAGCATATGTGAGTTGTCTATTGGTAAATTTAAAAATATTGTGAAACGAAAATTAATGTCTAAAGCTTATTATAGCATACAAGACTACATGAATGATAATGATAAAGCCGCGTGGAATTAATGTAAATTATAGCGTCATGTCATGTAGGTACATTTGTAGTTATTTAAGCGAATACCTATTGAGGTATTATTATTATTTTAATCTTAATTGCTTATACTCTGACATTTAGAATTTTATTCTAGACACATTTTTCTCTTTTTTATTGACAATCCTTTAAGGATGTATCTTATTAATTATTTTAGTTTTTAAAATGATGATTTTATCAATAATTTTACACTTAATATCTGATTCGGTTTTTCTGGATTTTCCCTAATCTTTGCAACAAATGTTGGATCGTATTGTATGTCTCCCAGCAAACATTTCTCTCATTGTAAGTTTTCTTTCTTTCTTTTTAATTGACTATTCGAAAGTGCTTGTACCTAAGCCTACTTGAATAAAAGCATATTTTGATTGGATTTGAAACTTACCGACTTTTTATTCGATCGTTTTATAATTCCCAAATATACATATTTTGTCCCGCCCTCCTCGATTTTCTGAACCTTTGTATGTCCCAACACTTCTTAACAAAGCGACGTTAGTGCCTTGGAGATACGATCTTTTACTAGTGCATTTTCTTATATCGATAGTTTTTCATCGGTAGTGCATTTCTTCGTACGAACGGCTGCGGGAACGGCATGGTCCGACATTCTCTTGGCCGGTTTTTTTTTATATTAAATAAAATGAATTTATGTACACTTATTTTACACACCGAGGTACTTCTGGGTCGTAATTTTGTTGGACTTATGAATACAGTGTATTAGAATATGTTATAAGGTTTAAGTGAAAAATCAGGCTAATATGAATTTATGTTTTTGTGAAACCGAAAAATGACTGTAGTACCCTTCTTATTTTACGTGCAACTTATCGACATATTTTATACCTACAACGACGGCTTTCACACTACTTATCAATAAAACATTCCGTCGAATTGAGAACCTCCTCGAAGTCGGTTAATAAAAGGGATGCAATGCAAATAATTTCAAGATCTTCATTCGTTTAGACAATTTTGGTGCTGAGTGTATACAATATACAACGCAACCATCTTTACATTTTTAACCGACTTCCAAAAAAAAGATGAGGTTCCCAATTCGACGGAAGGTTTTTTTTTTTTTTTGGATTTTCACCGATTACTCAAAGACTATTTGACCGATTTCAAATTTTTTTTTTGGTTTTATAGAAGGTACTTTCTAGTTGGTCCCATTTAATTTTGGTGAAGATTTGATGATGGAATCCATGAGGAATTGAACTCCTCAAATATTGTAGGCATACATATAACGATTCTGGTATTATAAGAAACATAATAAGCATTTGCATTTAAACAGTGTAAATTGGTGAAGTGGAACTGATGCAGAAGACCACAGAATGCCATCGGAACTCCTCAATGATAAATGATTTACGGGTGGCGACAAAATATCTTGATTAATTTAGCTAAGCAACTTCATAGTCACAAATTTAAATGTTCCTGATGAGAATGGTACCATCGAATTGATTTGATGATGGAGCCGGAAGGTAGGCACCAGATCTATGTAATAAAATAATGTATCCTAGCCGTGTTTGGGCTTGTTCGAATCGTCACGAGATACACTTTTAAGTAACGATTAACTAAAAAGTGTAAAATAAATAAACGTTATTTTGGAGTCGGTGCCATCGTGTCACAACTTACTAAAATCGTCAATTTTCAATATTTTACACATTATTTATATGGCACCGACGCCAAAATAAGATTAATTGTATATCCTGTATAGATTGAGTATACAAACGGTTACTTGTAAATAATTTGAAGAAACTGAATTATGGCATTTTTTTTTACTTATTAGTTTTTTGGAGTCTGTTTTATTTTTTTGTTTAAAAGTTTATTTATTATCATAATGAGACAAAGATGTAAGAAGGAATCAAAGAAGTCCTTTAATAAAACCATAGATATCACGATTTGTAGTCGTTTTTGACACAAATATAATATTGACAATTATATTTACTCGACTTCAAGATAACCCTTGGAGTATTTAGTAAATGGAGACGCCTCACAGTGTTTCGCTCGGAACATGCCAGCTGGACAAAATTATTGTCTCTAATATTAAGCTTCTAATAGGTCTATCTAGTTGAGATATTATGTAATTTATAGTAAAATCTTCAAAATTTGGATACACCAAGAAATAAAAAAATATTTGTATGGAAAAAATATATATTTATGGGAAGAATTAACAATTACTAAACTAACATGCACAAACAATTATAAATTAAAATACTTACACCTAATAACGTACAAAAATAATCTTAATGACCCAATTAATTAATGAATATACATATAATTGTACTTATTTCACAAATAACTCTAGACAATTCTTAATAGTAGGTAGTAATGATTCAGTCATCATTACAGTCTTCATCCTCGTCCTCGGAAGAATCCGAAACACAATAATCTTCGGATATAATACTAGTCTTACTAACAGTATTTTTATTTCTGACAACATGTTCGAGTGAAATTAATAAATCTAATACTTCTGACGGGAGAGATCCTGTTTTTTTGCGGGGCTTTTCCCTGAGGCTGTTAATTACAGGATCAGATGTGATTATTAACATGTTAAGTAAATCTGTATTCGTGGCAACACGGGACCTTTTGCGGGTATTATCCCGTCGGAATCTTCTGCAATCTTTGTTGCGAGCTTCCTGAGCTTCCTCAGAAAGCTGCCCGATTGGCAAAAGAGCCGATTGGATAATATCTACACTATGTATAAGTATTTTATGCACAGTGACAGGCATGCAATACCCCGAATACAGATCCAAATACAGCCTTCTTGTTTGGTCTGCTAGTGTTTTAAATTTATCGACATTGATATCAAAACCGGAAGACAAAGCCCTAAGTAAAGTGTCAAAATGTTTTATCAATGTAGCATCTAATCCTGTAATTTCAGCGCTCAACTCTGGATTTCCGAAAAATCTTCTAGCCGTATTTCCATCATTACTATTGCCAAAACCTGGTTTAGGTTTACCAACCACTAAGCCCATTCTGGATTTGAAATGGTCTTGAATTGTTGATGAACGTTGCTTTACATTAGCTTTATCAGTTGCGTTTCTCAACTGCCATTTCTTTACATCGAGACGGTAGCTAATGTGCAGCAAGCATTCAAAACAACGAATCCAAGCATGTAGTGTTGACAAACCAAACCCAAGATTATCTTTATTGGCCGTAAATTCCCTAGCCTCATCATTCATTATCTTTGGGGTTGCACCACAGATGAAACACCTCTGTGCTGACAAAGTCTCTGTCAAAGCATTACACACTTTCCCATCAACCATTGTCAAAAGCTGCTTATGGTTAACTGAAACCTGATTTCCATCATCCACATAACATATTGTCGGCAATAGCTCGCTTATCTCCTTCAAAACTTTGTCGGTCTCGTGTATGGTTATCTCCTTACTTTCTTTCGAGAAAATGAACTTTATTGGTCGACAATACATAGTGGAGGATGGACGTGGATTTTGCCAAACAATATTACCGCTTTTGTCACATAATTGAAGAGGGACAAATGAAAATTCGAACAGATATTCATCGGTAGCTTCATTATCGGTGAATTTTTGTTTGTAATTGCTATGACCAGAGCTTCCATCACAACCCCATTTGCTAATTAGTGTGAATGATGAGTGCTCATTGCGATCCGAAGAACAAGCAGTAATAACTTCCCGTTGTGCAGAAAGTAAACGCTGAGCAGTTTTGTCTAACATAACTTGATGTTTAATATCTGCACGCGTTTCCGTTATTTCTACGTGTTCTTCTGACAGTAAACAGGCTTTTTTGGCATTCCGAAGGTCATAAAATGATGGAAATACCTGATGACCCGCAAGCATACTCCACTTCCTGGTTTTTTTATACGAGTGAGACGTTGATTTAGAGTCCACATAATAAGCCAAGGCTTCATCACTCGTCAAGCACCTTTGCTGCTTCTGCTGCTGGTCGCTGCTCTTGCGATCACGCAACCTGTCAGGACTCTCACTGACTTATTTTATTAATTTAGCAACTTTTCGCTTTCCAGATAGTCGAGACGATATTTCGGCAGCTACTAATAATTCTTCTGAACTACGTGTCAAATCATCAACACGTCGATGTTTTGTTTTGGCATCTTCCATGTTTAGTGTAGGTCTTCCAGGGCCCGGTTGAGATTCCTTGGAACTACAACCTGCCTCAGCATGATCGTATGACACAGTAAATGTCAAATCACATTGAAGCCATTCCTTATTGCTTGTCAAAAAGCGTTCCCGAGTTCTTCGAGAACTTTCCCATTTTTCCGAAAGTTTCGATGAAAATCGGGAAATCACGGTCTTGATTTCCTTCATTGAATCTTCCATTATGCCGCTTAAGTCCTGTATTTTCGAAATTTAAGCAAAGAGAGCACCATTTCGTTCATTCTTGGAGTTTTTGAGCCATTCTTCAAAACAAGCGATTTTCGGCATGTTGAAAGTGTGACCTAGAAAAAAAAAATATATGTTGGGCAAAAAAAGGGGCAAGAATAATAAAGTCCATCGTTATCAATGAGGTTATAGCTACTTCCTAAAACATATTCAGGTCGGGGAGAAGAGGGGATTTTTACTTATACTCCAATGAATTCGAAATTGAAGATTTTTTTTCTTAACTTTGCAACATAACGATATATTTTTCTAGGTTACAGGTAAAAACGATCAAAATATAATATTATTTAAAATAGTACTTACTTTTAGTAGCAGGATCCATCACAGCACTTAACCAAAATTAATAAAATATACTTGTGAGACGTTATCGCTATCGAAGCTAAAATGCAACTAAATTCATGCAAATAATGCAATTGTTTTATATACTTACCCTCATTACAAAAAAAAAAATATTTACGACAAATCATTACCTACCAGTGTAATCACCAACTAGTATACTAATTACCCTCATTAATGGTTTCTGAATTGGGTGATGTTGTTTTTGTCCAGCTAGCTTGTTCTACTCGACATACAGTGCGCCTCCATGTCGTTTCTCTTCTGTCAAAGACGTTGGTACAATGTTCCAACCGTTTTATAAAAACTACTTCATTCATCGATTATTGGCAGCCTTGTAATCGTAATTTAAGCGTGATAAGATCCATCAAAATTTCTGCATGTGCTGTGCTTATGAGTGCAAAAAGCGTTCAAATACATCATGCATACAAAAGGATGGAATATCATTTCAGATTTTTGCTTTTATTATTCCATATTACAACATATTAATACATAAAACGTTTTCAAGAAAATCAGGCATCTGGGAAAAATATCGCAATACAATTCGTATTTCATTTTGACAGATTCGTAAAAGTTTGACGTTTAAAACTCCCCGTATTTCAGGTTAATAAGGATAATTACAAGCAAATTTATATCAGCTTTGGCGAATTAAGTATGGGAGAAGGGTCTACCTTTGTTTAATAATAAATCTTATTTGAAATGGTTAAGGTTGAATATTTATTGCTCCTGTTTACGTACGGCAGTGTGCGGTACACTAAAATAGTGATGTGAATGCTATTCTTTACGATACAATATCGTTGCCAAATAAAATATTTTTTGAGACATTTATTCCTATTACGAATCCCTATATAAATATATAATCTATAAAAATTGTACAGCGTTCGATGTCAACGAGTGACTGAGGAAAAAAAATATTTTATTAAAATTTAATTCTTATTTGGTTTGTTTTATGAGTACCTAACTATCGCGATAACCGAAGTAAATGTTACATTACATGTACATGTGAATAGGTAAAATCTGTCGTCTCCTCTTTTCCAGGAACCATCCTAATATAAAGTTAGTGATATTCTATGTAAAACGTTATATACAGTGAGCACCGTAATAATTTATTTAACGTTGATCTTTTGATATATTTGTGAAAGTATTCCACGAGATACTCCCAAGTTGCGCTGTCTATGACTTCTACAAAAATATATCGATACGATATTCTCCGGACGCTTCAAATTAATCGGTTCGATTACACCTACACCTATAGTTTGAAATTGTGTCTGCATACAGTTTTTACTGCATTAGTGTGATAATTTAACTTGTGTGTTGTTTTAGTGTGTGCGTAGTAACGAGAGGAAAAAATGCATGTCTATGTGTACTTAAATTACTTATACGTGGCAGTGGCAAAACGGCAGATTTTACTAAATACTCCAAGAGATAAAAATATTAAGTGGCCAATCATAAATATTGATATCAAACCTCTTATAAGTCAATTGTAAATCTAAAATAATAAAAACAACGATACCGCAGCATGCAAAGATTAATGACACTTCTATGACGTCACCCTCAGATTAGTGACAACTGTATCATTTGACAGTACGGTACTATTTTATTTGATGGCATTATAGAAAATTTGAAATCTTTTCTTCTACAGATATATATGAGCTTTCACTTGTTCACATACATTTTGAAAACGTTAGTATACAGATTAATTATGTCCCACTATCTGTTTACAAATATCTAAAAAAAAAAAACTTGTGTATAGGTAAAAAACATAAGTAAAACCCCTGTTGTGTCTAGTAGTGTACAAAATTGATATGGAACTTTTGTCATTTTTCTAATATGGAACGTCAAATTGCCTATGCGGATACGCTACCACTACATACAACAGGTGACTTACTTAAGTTTTTCACTTATATTTATATTGTACGTCCACTTGATGATATATTATTGAAGAGGCTTTCTCAGATGAAGATGACGTGGTGAAACGTGTATATATTTTTGATTGATAAATCTGTTCAGATGTATATGTACTTTTCTATGTACATTTATTTATGAAGTCTTAGGAATGCTCATATATTTATGAACTCGCGACTGTACCAAAAATAGTTTGAATCCGTTTAGCCGATTTAGCGTGATGAAGCCACAACGACACAAACATACTTACAAAAAATAAAAATAAAATATTCTTTGTTTCAATAATTTTACTACACCTCACTTTTGCATTCTTTTCGTTAAAAAAGGTTAGTTAAACGGTTAAAAGTCGTAAAAGACGGATTCTTTGATAGATGTTAAGATGACATTTACTCATGTACCTACTTGTTCGGTTTGTATTATCTTTCTTTACATCCGGTTCAAATTAAGCGTGTCGGTTTCCATTCACTGCCAAGGCTATATTCGACACGTTAAAATGGAAATTATGTTGCTGAAGGCGCATCCTTGAGTTGAGGCATAATCATAATTTGTGGTAACTGGAATCCTCGCATACGATACCTATGTAACGACACTGCTTTGCACATTTACAGATCGTTGTATGTATTTTTTAGAAAGGGTAAATTCGAGAAATATGAAGACGAGATTAAATTATGCACAGGTTCTACCAGAAGTGTGGCGTCAGGAAAAGTACAAGGGAAGCCAAAGCGTATTAATGTACTCATATTTAAAGAAAAAGGTGGTTATAAACCTTTCTTTGGGCAACCCGATGGGAATAATGCAACCTAAGTGCAATAAACTTGGTTGATTCGATTCCGCAAGACCTTGTTTGTCATTTGCACTCGTTGCATTTGTTTGCAACGATGTGTTCACGAGCGCGCGGGGCGGGGATCACGTGTCGCGGGAAGGGCTAGAGGGGCGGGGGGCAGGGGTAGATGCAAGGTCGCACTGCTTCCGCGTGTGCGCATGATACGGTAAAGCGCGAACGCGAACCAATAGAATGTATGCAATACATTTTTCAGATCAATCATAGTGCATTGAATTCAAAGATTTATTTGTAATCGGAATCGAATATCGAATGTTTAGCTTATTTTATTATTAAAATGTTATTGCTTAAATGAATATTTTTACACAATGTGGACAATATTTATGAACAAATGAAAACAAAATTGAGTCACCATAGGTAGATCGTATCGCAATGTAATAAGGTTTACAGATGGTCAGCTAAGTGTGTAATCGATGGTACCTACTGCATGTAAAAAAAATGCATCGATATTGGTTTGACCTGAACTGCAAATTTTCAGAACTCCATAAAAGTGTTAGTCCAATGACTGATTCTGTATTCATGTTATGCAAATTTTCGAATACATGTTATTAAAATTATCTCATGTTGTATTAAATTGTTAAACGCTTGAGCAGTGTTATAAGTACAAAACGCTATTAAAAGTGTGCCGGGCGAACCCAGCCGGCGCGTGACCATGCATCTACACACAGCGCGGTGTTGCGCAACAATAGTAACCCTGCACTTGAACTGCAGTATTACATAGCTTGATGTCATATCGATTTAATCTGTACTTGATGTAGCAGAAAAGGACTAGACACTAGAGAGCTAAATAAATGCATGATTCTGATTTATTCATTCGGCGGAAACTTGGCTTTGCTTCAGGTTGGATCATTATTTAAGCGTTTGAAAGGTTTTACGCTTACTTTCGATACGAGTATTCTTGTAGGTATGTGGTAGCGCTTAGTAAATGGTGCCATTTCACCGGTTTAATTTTCAGAATAAAATGCATTTTTGTGAAAGTGGTCGAAAAATGACTATAATAGATTTATGTTTTAATTTGATTATTTACACGCTGAAAAACATATCTATACAGGAATATCAGAAAAAATGGTTTTTAACCGACTCCCAAGAAGGAGGTGGTTCTAAATTGTATGTTTTTATTTTATATTTGTTATCCTAGAAATCCGTCATTTACAAAACGATTTACAAAATTATTTTTTGTTTGAAAGTAGCATCTAGGTTGATTAGTGATACTGATGATAGTGTCGGACACTATCATCAGTATCACTAATCAACCTAGATCATCTATGAGGATTGAAGGAACTAGGTACTCAAATATTGTAGACATACATATGGCGATTATGGTATTTTAATTTAAGAAACAAATTAAGCATTTGCATTCAGGAAGTGTAAATTCGTGAAGTGGAACTGATGGTGAAGACAACAGAAGGTCACTGGAAATCCTCAATGATAAGTGATTTACGGGTGGCTACAAGATATAAGATGGTATCCCAAAAATATCCGACGTCGCTTATAGTAGATAGCAATACTGGCTGAAAAATTAAAAAAAAATCTTATGTTCGAATTTTAAGGCGCGTTAATTTGAAAAAAGATACTTCGATTTTTAGTTTTTGTTTAATAACCATTACTAGAGATTGCTCTGAGTGATTTTGCAAACATGGAAATAATTATTCTTCGATATGATATATTAGGAATATTATGATTTATGATTCGATATATGATTTTCATTTGATAGATGTTATAGTCCTACTGATGTTAAAGTCAAGCAGGATTTTACTCTGGAAGAGTCTGCTCCGTCATTTCCAACTGTAAACTGTTGGTTTACTGAGTTAATAAAAAGAGGTCGCGTAAGCTGCAAATCGCAGCGGTCGACCAAATAAAGTGCTACCGCCAGAAGTGGTGAAAAAAAATCCTCAAATTAGTACTGTAAGACCTGAAGAAGTAGACTAAAAGTGCGTGAGTTAGTAGACGTGGTAGGTATTTCTAAAAGTGCTATATACATATTGATTGATAATTTTCACATAAGGAAGCTATTAGCCCGATGGGTGCCGCGATTGAGTAAAAGCAGCTCCGTGAGGATGTTTCAATCCAGTGTTTGGAGAAATTTCAACATTATAAAGCGGAGTTTTTACGACGATTCATCACAATGCAAGAAACATGGGTCCAACCACTTCACCCCTAAAATAAATAAACAGTTCCATGTGCTGGCAAGGTCATGGCGTCAGTATGTTAGGATGCGTATGGGACAATTTTTATGACGTAACTTCAAAAAGGCAAAACCATCACCTGCGAGTACTACGCAAAACTATTGCAGTGTTTGAGTGACGAAATTAAGAGAAAAAGTAATGGAGAAAATTCCTAAAAACAAACTGATCTACGGCCAAGGACATATAAAATAAGCGGACGGAGTCCTTAGTACATTCAACTGAAGCCAGCTAAAGGTGGACCGCATCAATGTGTGCATTTTAACAGAGTTGCCATGTACAACAACAAAAACGGATTAAAACGGAAAATCTAATAGTTATTATAGAACCTGGAGTTTCTCATTTGGTAAACTTATCTTTCTTGGTAAAAAATAGTAACCATTATAATCATTCGACCTTCTGTGGAGTATAAATTTGTAGCCTCATAATGCATAGTACAGATTACGCTCGTTTTGGATGGTGCTCAATTATTTTATCCCTACATTCTCTGATAATTTTTATATCGAAAATTATTTCTCTGAGCTCCGTCCACTCTGGGAAACCTAAATAATATTTTCAACGAGTTTAGGACGTAATTCCACGATAATTAGACAAATTTATGTACTGAAATAACTATTCCTCACGTTTTAAAAACTTATTGTTCTTAAAAAAATTATTAATTTAACGAAATACCAATTTTAGGGTAATTACCCTATTTTATAATTGGGCTAGGTTCGTTGTATGAAGTTTATCGTAAGACAATTTAAAATGTAAAATTTGAAAGTAATATAGATTTTTGAGTTTGTTACAGGAAAAGTAACGTTCTGAGTTTCTTTCCTCACGCCGCTGTGGTTCCGACAACATCGGACAGAGCAAGACGGCATATTTCAATTATATTATGTCATTCTGAAAGATGTCCCAAGTAAGTAGCACAGAAGTGCTGTATTGTCCACAAAAGAATCCTAAGCTGTACAAGCCTGCTGAATAAGAACGTAAGAGGAGCCTTTTCAGCTGATATAACTCTGATTTGGGCACAAATTAAACAGCTATTAGCTGAATAACTGTAGCTATTAGCGTTATATCAGCATTATTTGAGCATTATTAAAGGTAACAATCATCCCAAGAGCTGAACATTCACTGATTATTAGAGTATGTGTTATCTATATTATTCAGCACAATGACTGGTTAATAGAGTCTGTCTGGCCTATATTTCAGCACAAAGGAAACACCAGGAACTTTTTAACGTTACTATGGAGTTGAAAATTCTCAAGTGGCAAAATTGTGAATAAGCTGAACATCTACTTATTTTTTATTTTGATAAATAAGTTGCTTGCGTGTACCATGTTGTGACAGCAGTGTTTGTGATGAAATAAGTAAAAACTTTTTTGCTAAGTAAAACCTTCATTTAATCTCCATGTGCGTAAAATTCGAATGGGAAAGATAATTTACCGTCAAATACTATAGGATTGGATTATAGACGAAAATTTTCACGCACTTTCAAAATATCACTGTTTCTTTGAAATTTCGAGTATAAAAATAGGTTAATGCTATATATAAAAAAAAAAAACTTTATATTTTGCATTAGTAATTTGATCAAGAATTTTTATTATTAAATCAAGATTTTCTATTCAAATCCAGTTGTTATTTTCATTGACTAAACAGTATTGTTAATACATTATATTATGGTTAAGTTATTGGCTAAAAAATGGAAGACAAGCAATGTGCACTGTATTAACTACGACTATAGGTATGGGCTGTTTAAGTATCCAGATTGATTGCCGACGCTAGTACAATTATTCAGCTCCAACCGGGCTAATGGTTTACATGTCATTTTATTTATATCAGTTTGCTGTAATTTATCACTATAGGTTTACCCATACTGGTCATGTGGGCTTTATAAGTGCTATTATAAGACTGCGTGTAACAAGCTGAACAACATAATGAAAGTTCAAGTTTATGCAGCAAGACGCATTATATTATTGATAATTGTAGCCACTGAATAACTGGTAGCATTATAGTAGTTCACATGTACTGGCTTAAAATGTAAACATTTTAAGGGTACACTCGTGGCCTTCAATTCAGAATAGAGCTTAGTTTAAGGCCACAACAATACTCAATTGCAGCTTACAGTACTATTGATTGCTATTAGCGTTATAATACTTAACTATTTACCTATTAATATAGGTACCGCTTGCAACTTTACAGTGTTGTCTTTGTGACCCACAATAAAGTCATTATACAGGCGAAAGGGTAATTGTCAGCTATTGCAGTTAGAGTGAACTCTAATAAGTCTTCATAAATGCTAGAGCTACCGAAGTGGACCTTTTGTGGCACCCTATAATGTAGTTTTGTGCTACTTGGGGTGTATACGACGGAGTCTCGTTTAGTTATGGCGGCCGACTGACTTACTATGGTTTGAATGTGTGTGTGTCTCTCGTAAGGACAAGCGATTTGACAGATACTGACTTACTATGGTATGCTTCATTTGAATGTTCCAAAGACTTCGTCCGTTTATTTTATAGGTCCATGTGTACGGCATCTTGAAATCACCATTTCGGATTTCAATTGGAAATTAGAAAACGACATCCTTTAAGTTTTATTTCATTTCAAAGTGATATTCCTCCATCTTGAATTCCAAAAAAACATCATTTTTACACAAAATTTATATCTATATATAAATATTTTTGTTCTCATTTCTTATATAGACTTAGCTGTGATATAGAACCCAGTGCAATGTCATATTTTTTATAAAATTTAATCTCATCTATAAAACATTGAGTATTAGTAATCATAAGACAGAACATTTTGATAGACTTATTTCGTTTTACGTGCATGATTGTTACTTGTGAAATTGAACTTGTGAGAGGTACACGTTTAAAATTTTTAAATGCCCAAAAGTCTTATCCAGAGGATAAGTGACAAAATGAGAAAGACCAACTAAAATGAACACTAGAAAACAGCTACTATATAAGTCCCTTGTTTATCCGTTTGAACTTGAGAGTTAATTGCAATAGCGGACTTCTTAAATGATGCTCATGCGTAGTTTAAACGATCTTAGTACATAGTATGTACTGATGATGCGACTTAAACGTGAAGTTACCCAGGTATGTACTACATACCAGTGGCGTGGCGTCCATATAAACCGATTCCCACCGGGTTGCCCAAGGAAAGGCTTATAACCACCTTTTTCTTTAAATATGAGTAAATGAATACGCTTCGGCTTCCTTAGTAATTTTCCTGCCACGCGTCTGCTACATACCTGGGTACTTTACGTTTAAGTCGCATCACATAGTTATATTGTGTCGTGACGTCACATGTGTGTGACGACATGTTTGGTTCAGTGGGTTGTACAACGGCCTACGAAGCTGGCGGTCCCGGGTTCGAATCCCGGCCAGGGCAAGTGTTTGTGTGATGAGCACGAATGTTTGTTCTTGTGTCTTGGATATTTTCTATGTACATAAGTATTATCATTTATCTATATACTAGCTTCTGCCCGCGACTTCGTCCGCCTTAAATTCGTTTATCGCGGATAAACGTATTTTTCCGGGATAAAAAGTAGCCTATGTTCTTCCCCGGGTCTCAAACTATCTCCATACCAAATTTTATCCAAATCGGTTCAGCGGTTTAAGCGTGAAGAGGTAACAGACAGACTTACTTTCGCATTTATAATATTACTACGAGGGTTGCTACTTATATATCCGGAAACAAAAAAACAAACAAACGTACACGGCTGAAAATAGTTTTATTGTTTTTCAAAGTATTCCCCTTGATGATCTATGCACTTTTGCATTCGCGTGAACCAATTTTTAAAGCACTTCTGCCACTCCGCCTGAGGTACCTCCATAACGTGTTGTTTGAATGCGTCGACAGCATCTTCAGCGGTCGAAAATCGTTGACCGCGTAATTTATTCTTTATATTTGGAAATAAATAAAAATCGTTGGGTGCCAAGTCAGGGCTGTACGGCGGATGACCCGTTAATTCCACATTTTGACCCTCCAAAAATAGAGTTGTTTCGCGTGACGTATGACAGCTGGCATTGTCATGATGAAGAATGATTCTTCGTCGCTGGTTAGTTTTACGAATTTGTTCAAATACTTCCGGTAAGCAAATGGTCGTGTACCACTCTGAATTAACCGTTCTACGGTTTTCTAGTGGCACTGTAGCTACATGGCCATTAATACCGAAGAAGCAGGCCACCATTTGTTTCAATGTACTTTTTGCACGAGTAACTTTCGTAGGGTTCGGCTCATTTTGAAACACCCATACCGTTGATTGTTGCTTCGTTTCGGGATCGTATGCATAGATCCAGGATTCGTCACCTGTATAGATGTTATAAACGGCTTTTGAGTCACCACGGTTATATTTTTTTAACATTTTATTGCACCATTCGACGCGAGCATGTTTTTGCTCATTTGTTAAGTTGTGGGGTATCCAACGCGAACAAATTTTTTTTACAGCCAAATAATTATGTAATATGCTATTAATGCTGGTCATAGAAATACCCAGAGTCGCCTCTATCTCGCGGTACGTAACATGTCGGTCGTCCATTATAAGTTTTCGCACAGCCTCGATATTTTGTTGTACAACGACCGATTTCGGGCGACCTGCCTTAACTTCGTCCGTAAGCATACTACGTCCACGATTGAACTCACTAAACCAGTGATACACAGTAGTTTTAGATGGGGCTTCATCACCAAAAGTTGAAGTTAGTTGATCTATGCACTGTTGTTGCGTTAAACCACGCCGAAAATCATAATAAATCATAGCACGAATATTTTCACGAGTGAGTTCCATTCTTGCTGCGAGATGACATTTAAAACCCGTCAAAAACAAAACACGAGCGTTAATAAGGAAGAAAAAATATACCTTATATACTTAAAAAAGTTCAAATTTTACCATGGCGGTCAAATATGCTATTTAAGAAGATTGTAATCCCGGTTTCCGGATATATAAATAGCAGCCCTCGTAGCTTCTGCCCGCGACTTCGTCCGCCTTAAATTCGTTTATCGCGGATAAGGGTATTCTTCCATGATAAAATGTAGCCTATATCCTTCTCCTGGACTCAAACTATCTCCATACCAAACTTCATTCCAATCGGTTCAGCGGTTTAAGCGTGAAGAGGTAATAGACAGACAGACAGACACACTTTCGCATTTATAATATTATTATGGATATATTAAAACTATAAATCCCATGCGCGCTAAAGTAGATAAAATCAAGTAAATATACTTTTTTGTTTTACAAATATCATGATAATAATCACAATTTTTTTGCAATTTAAGGCACTGGTTCAAGTCCAGTATCGTCGAAAATTTTTTTTTTTTTTTTTCATTTGTTTCTGATCTTTGTTTATAATCAAGTAAATATATTTAGTACTAAGAGAAAAAAAACTATGCATGTATTTAATCATTACATTACACTAGCGCTTAGGTTAGCTCCAGCTGCAGTAAGTGTGAACCGTAGTTGATTATATGAGTGTACCTACCTAAGTGCGCCTTATTTCATGTATATATGATGGTAAGTAACTTTTTTGTCATCTTCTCGTTGTCAACTACAATGTTAAAATAATTGGGCGGTAGACACTTCCGATACTTTAATTGTAGGTGACTCATTAAACGGAAATATTTGGACGGAATCGACGATAAGACCAGGTACTGCAGTTGCAACTACAGCATTACCTGTAACTGTGATAATTCATAGCTTCGGCAAATCTGTTGCCACGTATATCTATTATGAAAGTGGTTTCGTGGCTTCAACTGGTTACGTGTCTCCGCGTATGACGTGCGCCGGACCCCGTGTTTTGCATAAACAGGTTATTTTGATACTTGCTTACTAACAATGAGTACCGAAATAGCGACTTGTTAACAAATTTTTGAGATTTTTTATTGTTTCTAATTTAGAATCATTGGTGCGTTGTTAATATTGTCAAAAACGAACTGACACATGTCCCTTAAATAGGCCAAGTGCATGGAGTACCTAATTCACGCACAATGTCTTGTGTTCTCATGGACCTGAGGAAATTAAGTTGTTGGTCACAAGTCGGTCGGTGCATCACTAAGCGGTGGCGGCTGTTTCTAAGACTGTAGAGCGTGACAACGCTAAGTCTGCATAGAAACAGTCTAGCAACTCTCCCATGGCCGTCAAAAGTACAATGGATACCAATATGGGGTTCTCAAATTATTATATACTAGCTTCTGCCCGCGACTTCGTCTGCCTTAAATTCGTTTATCGCGCAAAAAGGGTATTTTTCCGGGATAAAAAGTAGCCTATGTCCTTCCCCGAGACTCAAACTATCTCCATACCAAATTTCATGCAAATCGGTTCAGCGGTTTAAGCGTGAAGAGGTAACAGACAGACAGACAGACAGACACACTTTCGCATTTATAATATTAGTATGGATAGTCTTAGCTTGGTCAAGCAGCGTTTCGTATACTTACACGTGTATTGCTTATCGTTCTTAACACAGCTCGCTGGAACAAAACATCGCAGTTAGGTTTTATGTACATCGCTACGTAGGCAATGCCAAGGCTGGAAGTGCGTGGCACCGCGTATTTAATCACCTGATGAAAACAGCACACAGTGTCGAGCGCAATGATCTGCAACGACATTGCCTAGTATTCCTTAACGATCAGTCATGTTTGTATCGCACCATTTATATTTCTATAAAGTGTCCACCATCCTATCATTCTCATATTTGCCAAACGTAATTCTAGCCTAAATGCTGAATTGCTACAAAAATGATTGTATCGTATTTTTTTTTATTGTTTCATTTATTTGCCTTTTCTGAAAGTAGGCCCTTTCAAAACAACATCATTTTTCCACTCGAACAAAGGCACATTTACGGCACACAATCACCTTTTAAAGAACATTTGTTTCCACTTTCCACAGAATGTAAGGTTCCGTAGGCAAAGAAATTGTTTTTCACATGGCATGATCTTGGCCGGTCTTTTATAACTGAATATACCTGTGTGTGTGTGCGTCCTTGCAACTTAGTGTGCCGCATGGATTTTTTCTTCGCAATCAAACTCTTTACGAATATTTATGTAAAAAAAAAACCGGCCAAGAGCATGTCGGACCATGCTCAATGTAGGGTTCCGCTGCCCTACAGATTAAAAAAATACGATATGAAAAAAATGCCATGTAGGACTTATAATATGAATAAAAGTCAAAATTTAAATAGTTTGGACCCAAATTATTATTTAAGTTTTTTCGAATTATGGTACATTTTTCTTTAACCCAGGATTTCTTCGAAACTATGTGAGTTAGATTCGTGGGAGTTTTACTCTCGCGTTAAGGATGAAAAGCTCTATCTGATTCACCTATAATCAAGCGAGTGGTCATTTTGACATGAAGTAACACACTGTGGGATAGATGGACATGACGAAACTATAAAGGTTCCGTTTTTGCCATTTTGGCCACAGAACCCTTAAAATAGCGACAAGATTAGTGCGAAAAATGCGTTTAGTTCGTAATTGTGTTGTGTAAAATGGTGGAAAAAAATGATGAAAAAAAAACAATATGAAAAAAAAAACACTAACAAAAGAGCGTATCTCCCCGGCACTTACGTCCTTTTGCTGGAATCAATATTTGTCCAGTAAGGACAAATATTGATTCCAAATTTAACATCTCGCGATATACTTAGACACTTCTAATAAGTCTTCGGTATGTTCCACTTACAGTAGTCTTTTCCGGGATATTATGGCAATATTACATAGCATTTTTGAGAAAAACCAGTTCCCGGACAGAATCAGGGATGCACCTTCCTCACAAACATTTAAAAATAGACTGAAGAAATGTTTGCTAGAGGTACAATTTTATGACTTAACTGAAATTATTAACAATCAATAAAATAACTAAGTTAAACTCATCATGCCCATTAAGTTCGGAAGGTTGTCTGGAAGAGATCGCTCTTTAGCGATAAGACCGCCTGTTCTACCATATTTTATGTTAAGGCTCTATTTGTTGTTGGTGTGCAATAAAGAATTATTGTATTGTATTGTTGTAAGTACGCTATAGGCTGTCATACATTGCAAAGGAACATCGATGAGGTAAACAGTTAGAGTTAGTACAAGCGATGTCATGTCTTTTTCGCGATCCCCTTTACCCCCTACACTATGATTATTTAATAGCTGGTTCGGCGATGGCTCGCGTGGAGGAGTGTGTCACCTTTGACACCTGTCCCGCGTTTCAAACTCATGTGCGGAATATTACAAAATGTGCGTATCATAGACTAGGATTTGTGTTGCACAACGCTGCGCCACTTACATCGGTAGCAACGCGCACGCTCTACACGGCATAGGTCCGGAGCATCCTCGAGACGAGTGCAGTGGTCAGGAATCCAAAGAGAATAAATATATTCTCATGTTGGAACAAGTCCAAAAACAATTTCTTGGATATCTTTATTTAAACAATACTGTTACTATCAATTTATGTATCCAAGTCGCACTTGGGTCATCCCTAGAGCTGCGCATAAAATGTGCACTTGCTTTGCTTTTTCTATAGAATTATAAGCAACTAAAAGACGCCCACTTCGTTCGCGGAGGAGAAAAAGTCATAACCGCTCTTTTTTTCTTTACTATAGTTGGCTAGAAAGTATGATAACCATCTGGAGATACCCAGCTACACGTGTACCAAACATAGTTAAATCCGTTTAGCCGATTTAGCGCGATGAAGCCACAAGGCGTTTGTAGGTGATTTCTTTTAATTGAGTGCGTTTGTAAAAATAGTAATATTTCCGTAGTGTGCTGCACGTGTTTATCTTACCCTCAAAAATGTAAGAAAAATTTGTTAGTTAATGACACAGCTTGCCATCTCTATTAGTTAAATGCTCTAAGTTGCCATATTATTAAAATAATCTAACATTACCTTCACATTCGGTGTTCCAATGTTCCTCCGTGTACCTCCGTGTAATACACGCTGCAGCCCGAGCTGTCCGAGTATGTCGGTGCACCTTCGATAGTGTATGCTCTTCATAATTTTTCCTGCGCAGATTGTTGAAGGCAACTGTTATTTATTGTCGCATCTCGTCCGCAGGCTGCAACAGCACTCCGTTTTGAACACGACGTATGAAGAAATCTACGAATCCCCAAACTCATTGCTTAACTTTATTCGCACTTCGTGTACAAAATGAGCTGGTGCACCATCTTGCTCAAACCAAGTACGTTGTCTTTCAGCCAGTAGCATGTCGTCGCGATAACTGTCTAGCTCTTACTTCAGAAGGTACATATATCCGTCTCTTTTTAGAGTTGGAGGCAAAAACACAGAGCCTATGATAGTTTCTCCGTGAATTTCCGCCCAGAAGTTAACAGAACAACGATACTGGTGACCCGAGAATCGGTTAGCGACATGATTCTTCTCGGCATACATATGCTCGTTTACTGTTCCACATTCCGTTGCGTGTAAATAAGCTTTCATCGTTCCAAATAATATCCCTAATGAAATCACGCTCCCCCACTATTTTTTTTTGGAATAGCAGTAAGCTCCGCGTATTGGGCAGTCTCCAAGTTGCTCGATAGCAGCTGTTCCTGATACAATGGGCTGGTTGTAAGCGATACGATCCAAAGCCCGTAAAATGTTCCTATGCCCAGTTGGATGTGGTAGATATCTTTCACTATATCGACGTGAAGCTGCAGCCGCGTCAGACACTGACGAGCAAAAAAAAAGGGTCGATTACTAAAATCGCAATAGGTCCTAAACTATTAAAGATATGTTCATGACTTGATTACAAATAAAAAAAATCATATGTATTTTAAGTTTATTTTTAATTTAAGAATATAACAAATAAAAAAGGTATGAATTCGGCGTAAAAACAAAAACGAGTAAAATGAATATTTACAAACATACAACATCTTTATTTTACATTTAGTACTTTCCATTCCCTGCACATGCTCTGTGTACAGTTTGCAGTCGATTTGATTTGGAAATCAGGTTTGTAACTTTCCTTCCCAGTTCGTCCCAAGCATGCTCTATTAGGGACCGGGCTTTTTGCTGGTCAGTCTATTAGATTGATTCCCACTTCTTGAACATATTCATTTACCAGTCCTGCGGTGTGCGGCTGGGCATTGTCGTGCATCAAAGTCGAATTAGCAGCCATATTCACTAAAAATGGCATACTCATTAAGGATCTCATTTACATACCTTTCGGTGGTTAAACTCTCATTTTCTATAGCCACGAGTTCTGTGCGACCTACTGCAGAAACACCCGCCCATACGTGCACAGAACCTCCGCCGTATGCTAGTGTTTCCACAAGTTTCAGTGTATCGCTCTTGTGGCCGTCATTCGACTCGCTGCCTTCCATCATAAGTGAACAGGGTGAATCGGGACTCGTCTGTGAATAATACTTGTGTCCATTCGTTTTCACCCCATTGTATGTGTTCTTGTGCATATCGCAATCTTGCTACTCGATGATGCCTCTCAAGTTTGGGACCCGTTGCTGGTCTGTATGGCTTAAAGTTAGCTTCAGCAAGGCGTCTCCTCCCTGTCTATCGAAATAATGGAATTATGATCTTTGTTTTGTAAGTAGGCCGCAAGGACAGTTTTACAAGTCTGACTCTACGGCGTTTCCCAAGAGGAAACCACTGTTGAGAAGAAAACTGAAACAAACACAACAGTCAGTATTTTTTTCTGAATAACTCTTATATCTATTAGAATATTTGTCCCAAGCCTATCCTAAATATTTATTTTAAGTATAAACTCAAAACGCGTATTTCTTCAAGGAAACATATCAAAACTTATAAAGTAGAAAAGTAGAAAAGAATAGAAAATAAAAAAGCAAAATAAGGTATTTTATTTAAAACAACTTACGTAAGTTTGACAAGCCACCTTATAAGAACCGTTCCACCATTCACTGACGTGATCTTGTCGAGTCTGCATAAGCATAAATCAGGAAAAACAAAACAATTCAAATGTGAAAGAAATTTGAAAACCGCAAATATTTTGTTTTTTCTGTGTTGTTGAAGAAGCTATCACAGCGGGCTTTGTAGTTATTGTCATTTGTTTAACTGACCCTTTATATTTGGTCGTCAATGTAGTTGCACATTGTAATAAACGCAAATATAAATAATCGCTTAGGCATTTTTATTCAATTCAAAGTATTTATTTCAGACCGTGTCCATAGTGTTAGTTATATGAAACTTATAAAACTTATAATATAAACTATGTTAGACTTATTAAAAATATTAAAAGACACACAACCTCTAGCTTCCATGAGGTTAGTATTCCAGTGCTTCCATATAGCGCTAGCAGGATACTCCGACACTAAGCGCAGGAGCAGAGGGCTTGCAGTGGGCGGGACGAACCGAGATATTTACCTTCTCCCCGGATCTACCGGGTTATGCTATCAGGGGCCGGCGCCGAGCGAGTAAGCTTGCGAAAGCTGCGATCTGCCGTCGGGATCGATCGGCCTCGGAGCGTGTCGTATTGATATACTTACCTTAACTATTAATTAATGATTATAAAAGCGTCATAAACTTCGAAAAGAAGTTACGTGAATTTTTCTGTGTCTAAATACATATTATAAGAACGGAAAGTACTGTTTTTTAAGCTGTCGTCAAATTGTGAACAGTAAGTTTATTTTTTTATTACTTAGGAGGTAGGTACGTGTTTATTATGAAATTGTGCTTTCCGTGACTTAAACAGTTAATTTATAAGATTTACGCATCTACAAAAGTACACAGTACAAAATATGAAACACTTTACCTGTACAAACTTAGGTATTGTTTTAAACTACCGCGGTTACTATATTAGGTATTTATACCATCAGTTTAGAAACGGATTCTTACCAATGCCTAGAAGACTGATTTTAAGTAGGTAGGTATGCGTAGGTGAATTTTTCACGTCATGTATAAAATAATAATCAATAGGTTTTTTTGAGAAATGTACAAATCTCAAATAACTTTGCGGCAATAAATAGAAACAGGTAGGCACGGGTATGATTCTTGGGGACAAATACCTAGATGAAGGTAGTACCTAAATTAAATACGTTTGGCATGAATACAGGACAAAATTAAACATTTTTAGTGACGCATTATGGTGTTTTGGCGACAGCTACGACATTGTTTGCCCTCATTGATATATTCTTGGCGTAACTACCCTAGCACTACCCGTGCCGTGTGCGAATGAATACAAGTTACCCGCTTTAAAAACTAGCAGCTCGCTTTTGCTAGAGTTGTATCGCAGACCGTGGATCACCGCGTACTCCTCACAGCTCTTAAACCGTTTTACCAGCACGTTGAATAGTCGTGGTGAACTTACTTAGACCTCCCTGTCTAACCCCACACTGCAATTTATACTGGTCCGAGTACGCACCTGATCCATTTGGTTGCCATACCAATAGCGGAGCAAGCTGATCACCGCCCTCGGTGTACTCATGCAACTCTCCATTTTATCCCATAGAATATCATAAGACACGGTATTGAATGCCTTGGATAAATCCAAAAAACAGGCAAATACACGCGTTTTGCCGTCGGTATAGTATTTGACGGCATGCTCGAAGCAGATAATTGCGACTTCAGTTGATAAGCGAGGCTTAAAGCCAAACTGAGCATCCTGATTTTTTATATGCCTCGACAGCAGCACAGTGATTCCGCCGTAGGCCATAAATCGAAAAAAGTCATGAGCGTATCCTGGACTAAAAAGTAAGTAAAATGATTCACCGATAGACAATCTTCTAAATACTATATATAGCACAGCAATAAAGTACTATTATCATTTACTTTTGTGCAACGAAAGTGAACGCATCTCGACCCTAATTAGTAGTGTGTTTTTGTCGCCGCAACTTAATCACTTTGTTATTGTGTACTATTATTATTATTTGCGTGTGTCCACGTGGTATTATTATGGAAATCCAAGAAGAGGGTATGTACTTTATTTTTCAATTATGTTTTATATATAAATATGCGTGCTTATATTTTAAAATAATTTTCTAGTAGAGGTCTGTCGTTTACGATTAATTTTTAAGAAGTATGATTTCATTGAGAGTTATACTCTGATGCCGAGGTTTGCCGCACTTGACACATATATTATGTTATAGATGGAAGTGTCCTTAATAAGGGCTGTAACTTTCATCGACCTTTTTTGACCTCTTCTTAGGTAAAAGGGGTTTTAAAGAACAAGAGTAGGGTAGCCGAAAAAAATCCGATTTTTAAAAAATGTTTTTATCTTTGTTTTAGGTACATTTTTAAGGTGTTCTATTTCGAAACGTAGTGTTTTTGATATTTGGCACTCTGGACAAGGAACTGATACAGAAAAATTTCAACATGTTTTTACTACACTGACGGAAACATCAATTATTTCGGATAACATCGAAAATATTGGCATAGAGAATTTAAGGGTTAAAATAAGGAATTTATGTAAACGAATTGCATGTTATTGGAAAAAAACAAGATGTACAAAGTCTATATTTCTACATAAATATGCAGAGTGGCTTAATGATGTAGAATACATTGATGTGATCCAAAGTATCGAGCAGCGTATTTCTCAGCAGAATGATAACGTCGACCCCTCCCCTTCCACTTCTCGTGGCCGTCCGAGGAAAAACTTTAATGAAAGTAGTAAACGCACTAAAAGAAGGAGACTGGCGGAACTATCTAATTTTGACGAGTCTGCTGTAAATACACTGCTCAATGCTTCTGCTGATTCCAGCTTAACTTCTACAAAAGTCGACGAAAACAAAGTTTTGTCACTTATTGCAGAAGGTAATTTTATTATTTCTAGAAAGCAATATCTATTAATTAAGAATTTTATACATAATAATATACTGAAAGATTGTATGCCTTCCTATCAACGCATTGTAAAGGCTAAAAAGAGATGTTACCCTACAACTGTAGCCGTTACTGAATCATCAGCCGAAGTCGAACTTCAGAGTTTGTTAGATCACACTGCCACTCGGATTCTTGAGTCTCAAAAAGATATTTTAGATAAAATACCTGACCAGTCTTTAAATAAAATATCTTTGGTTGGGAAATGGGGATTTGATGGTAGTACAGGACATAGCGAATACAAACAAACTTTCTCAGATTCTTCTCTTGTGGATAGTAGCTTGTTTGTTACTTCATATGTACCGCTTCAACTTATTTTAAACCCGGATAATAAGGAAAACTCAATCATTTTGTGGAAAAATCCTCGTCCTTCTTCAACTCGATACTGCAGACCTATTCGCTTTCAGTTTTTTAAGGAAACAACTGCAGTATCAGTTGAAGAGGAGACTTATTTCAAACAGAAAATAAGTAACTTGCAACCGACTATCTTCAAGACAAATGCATGCGAATACACAATTAATCATAGCTTACAACTTACTATGGTCGATGGTAAGGTGTGTAATGCACTTAGTGATGTTTCTTCAACTAGATGTTATATATGTAAAGCTTTACCAAGTGAGATGAATCAAATTGATGTATGTTTGTGCAAAGCAACTGACGAAAGTAAATATGAATATGGCATGTCTCCACTTCACGCATTGATCCGATTTTTTGAATATTTCATTCATCTCGCTTACAAGTTAGAGGTTAAGAAATGGCAAGCTAGGTCTGATAGCGATAAACGACTTGTAGCTGAAAAAAAAAAACTTATACAATCGCAATTTAGGGAAAAGTTAGGTCTTATTATCGATAAACCCAAAAGTGGCGGAAGCGGGACATCGAACGATGGCAACACTGCTAGGCGGTTCTTCTCAAGCTCAGATATTTCAGCTGAAATTACGGGTATTAAGAAGGATCTCCTAGATCGTTGTTGGACTGTACTTCAGTGTATCAATTCGGGATATAACATTGATGCGACAAAATTCAGAGATTTCGCTTTAGAAACTGCACGGCAATTAGTTGCCGAATATCCATGGTACTATTTGCCTGCTTCTGTCCACAAAATTTTGATTCATGGTGCTGACATTATCAATCACGGCCTACTGTCTATAGGAGAACTGTCTGAAGAAGCAGCTGAAGCGAGTAACAAATACTATAAAGCATTTCGACTAGATCACACACGAAAAATGAACCGCGTTTTGACTAATACTGATTTGATTAATCGACTTCTTCTTCACTCAGATCCCCTAATATCAAGTTTGAGAAGGTTACCTGTTAAAAAAAAAAGTTCTTTGTCTAAATCTGTATTGGACTTGTTGTGTGTAAATAGTAAGTAGGTAATATTGAATGTATAAATAGTAAGTAATCGCTTTGTTTTAATATAACCTTATTTGTATATATGTAAATAGTCTTGAAATAAATATTTTTATTATTTATGTAGTATGCTGTTTCATTTATGTTTTCATTAATTACAAATTTTTTTTATCTAATGGCTTTATGTTTAAAATAATAACGTTTTATAAAATGGTTTTGACTACAGATATTTTTTTAATAAAAATAGTCACACAAGTTTATTATAAATGTCTAAAAATGTTATTAATGATATATTTCATGCTTGTATAATAACCCTTTATAGTTTAAAATCGAAAAAATGGCTTTTTTGGAGTTGAGGTATTTATGGCCGCCCTTGTACGGGAGCGGAATCACCGTGAGCAGGTCGTGAAGCAAACCGTCAAACACTTTAGCCACAACCGTCGCCAAAGATATCGGACTAATTGGACTTCTCGGCGGCATTACCGGTTTTGTTCTTTGAGATAGGCACAACTATTGTCTTCATGAAATCCTACGGAAGATGGCAATGACTAATACATTGATTAAGAACATTTTCAATACCTACTCGAGGTAAATGAGCACCCGCATATATCCAGTGCTCTATACTGAGGCCATCATGCCCCATGAGATTTCCCTGTTGTCATATTTTTAATAACGAGTTTTACGTTCTTAAGTGGGCAACAGATTGGTCCGTCAGCCTGGTTGGTCGCAGTAAAAAGCACTTGCCCCTCCCGTTTTGGAAGCTCACTGTTAACCTTAAAATAATTCCTGAACATTTTGGCGATTTGGGCAGGGTCACAAAGACCATCAACAGTAGACGGGACACCAGCTTTAGGTTTCATGTTATTTGTGTACTTCCAGAACCTGCTAAAGTCTTTCGCTTTGTGGTTAATAGCTAAAATGTCCTTCTTAATTTGGGTTTGATCTTCTTCAGCTTAATGCTTGAATAATTTTCGGGAAGTATACATTTCTTCATACAGAGGTCCATCAATTGGCTCTTCAAACATGTGCCACTGTTGAAAACAAATTCTGCGCCACGCCGCCACTCTTGTTCCTCATAAAAATTATGCATTTCTTTGTAGAATGGTTCACCTGGATGCGCATTAAAGTCTCCCAGAGCAAAAACGCAGTCCTCGTCCTGAGACTCAATAATTGCACATACTTCACCAATGGACTCCGTGCACTTGGGTAGATTAGACGCGTCATCAGTCGGCATATAAACCGAAAAAATTAATAGCGAACGGTCGCCGACCCTTCCACTCATTTCCGCCACACGCGCACTATATTATTCGAAGAATGACATAAGGTAAATGTAATTATTTTCAAATCAAACATCAAATGCATCTAGTCGATGTTTAACAACGCAAAGAGTTTTGTAAATTAACAAAATATATTTATTAATAATGTTTATTTAGTAAATGTTTCACATGCGCGTTTTGTACTACAAAATTGTATAACCTGCTCAGCAGCATAATTTCAATTTATTCGTAAATAATTGTGTTCTATGTGTTAACACATAGAACACAATTTTTATCAATTTAGATAAACTAAGATACGATGAAAGAACAAGGCTCTTATATCTTCTTAAATTGTTTATGACGATTGAGTACTTTAGTGGCTGCCTGTCGCTATTTCGATTATATGTTCTCGTTAGTATTGTTCATAATTTTAGGATTAACATAAACAAAGAAATTGTACTAAAAGTTTTTTGTGTGAATGTTTAACAGGCTATAATTTGAAAACGGCTGCCACCCTGAATACACACGCGCTGTATTCTGTGAGAGTATAGACATTAAAATTTGCTGAAAGGGAATAAAAATTGATGTTTTTAATGACTATCTGTAGATATGGAATTAAACCGATTCAGTTACTAGGTAGTATGACTAACATGTTGTCCGTTTTTACAGTGCGCCTAACGCGAGCGCGGCACCGCCATATGAGCTGACAGCGAGCGCGGATGGCGGCTGCGCGGACGCAGCCGGCGCGCTCGTCCCTGCGCAGCCGCACGAGCCGCAATCCTCGCAGCGCCATGACCAGCACAAGAGAAAGGACAAACATTTGTAAGTAATCCCCCTCTGTCCCCCTATCTCTGTGACGTAATATGTAGATGGCCTCTAATAAAATAATGGACAACATACCACATTCAATTTTTTATTCGCTTTGAATCCAAAATCCTTTTCTACATAACTTATACTAATATTGATAGACTAGAAGATGCCCGCAACTTCGTACGCGGAGGGGAGAAAGTCATACGAGGGCTGCTATTTATATATCCGGAAACCGGGATTACAATCTTCTTAAATAGCATATTTGACCGCCATGGTAAAATTTGAACTTTTTAAAGTATATAAGGTATATTTTTTCTTCCTTATTAACGCTCGTGTTTTGTTTTTGACGGGTTTTAAATGTCATCTCGCAGCAAGAATGGAACTCACTCGTGAAAATATTCGTGCTATGATTTATTATGATTTTCGGCGTGGTTTAACGCAACAACAGTGCATAGATCAACTAACTTCAACTTTTGGTGATGAAGCCCCATCTAAAACTACTGTGTATCACTGGTTTAGTGAGTTCAATCGTGGACGTAGTATGCTTACGGACGAAGTTAAGGCAGGTCGCCCGAAATCGGTCGTTGTACAACAAAATATCGAGGCTGTGCGAAAACTTATAATGGACGACCGACATGTTACGTACCGCGAGATAGAGGCGACTCTGGGTATTTCTATGACCAGCATTAATAGCATATTACATAATTATTTGGCTGTAAAAAAAATTTGTTCGCGTTGGATACCCCACAACTTAACAAATGAGCAAAAACATGCTCGCGTCGAATGGTGCAATAAAATGTTAAAAAAATATAACCGTGGTGACTCAAAAGCCGTTTATAACATCTATACAGGTGACGAATCCTGGATCTATGCATACGATCCCGAAACGAAGCAACAATCAACGGTATGGGTGTTTCAAAATGAGCCGAACCCTACGAAAGTTACTCGTGCAAAAAGTACATTGAAACAAATGGTGGCCTGCTTCTTCGGTATTAATGGCCATGTAGCTACAGTGCCACTAGAAAACCGTAGAACGGTTAATTCAGAGTGGTACACGACCATTTGCTTACCGGAAGTATTTGAACAAATTCGTAAAACTAACCAGCGACGAAGAATCATTCTTCATCATGACAATGCCAGCTGTCATACGTCACGCGAAACAACTCTATTTTTGGAGGGTCAAAATGTGGAATTAACGGGTCATCCGCCGTACAGCCCTGACTTGGCACCCAACGATTTTTATTTATTTCCAAATATAAAGAATAAATTACGCGGTCAACGATTTTCGACCGCTGAAGATGCTGTCGACGCATTCAAACAACACGTTATGGAGGTACCTCAGGCGGAGTGGCAGAAGTGCTTTAAAAATTGGTTCACGCGAATGCAAAAGTGCATAGATCATCAAGGGGAATACTTTGAAAAACAATAAAACTATTTTCAGCCGTGTACGTTTGTTTGTTTTTTTGTTTCCGGATATATAAGTAGCAACCCTCGTAAGCCCTCTTTTTTTCTTCAGCGTAGTCGGGTAAAAAGTGTCCTATAACCATCTGGAGATACACAGCTACCCGTGTGCCAAAAATCGTTGAAATCGGTTTAGGAGATTTTGCGTGATGAAGTCACAACGACACATACATTAATACAAAAAATCCAAAAAAAAAAATCGATTCAGTGACCTCCAAATAATCCGTTATAATCATTATTTTGAAAATATCTTTAATGTACAGAAATTTCATTCTCACAACTTTATAATAATATAGAAGAGTGGACCTAAATGGCTTAACCAACTGTAAAGCTATGAGTCACAACATTATATTTATTTTTTTAAACACACCACATCACTGAGCCTGTATAGTATAGGTATCCACAAAATGAGGTTATTATTTTACTCAGCGCACCTGAGTGAAAATGTAATCTTTATCAGAAGGAGAATATTGTAAATATAACTGAAGTTTAAAAATAAATAAGTAAACGATATTTTTTCTTTTTCCCCGCTATTTCATCTCCCACAGGTCCTAATAAAAATGAGACATTTATACAGGTACTAGCTTCTGCCCGCGACTTCGTCCGCCTTAAATTCCGTTATTGCGAATGAGGGTATTTTTCCGGGATAAAAAGTAGCCTATGTCCTTCCCCGGGACTTTAACTATCTCCATATCAAATTTCATCCAAATCGGTTTAGCGGTTTAAGCGTGAAGAGGTAACAGACAGACAGACAGACACACTTTCGCATTTATAATATTAGTATGGATAATGTTAAGACCCGCACCTCTATATGACAACTGTGATATTCGACTCTTCGTTGCACGACAGAGATTGTCTGTGTCTTTCCTTTCAATACAGTTCGACGAAGACGGATGGACGGACTGCTCTATTCCCATGCACACTCAATTGCTTTTTTGTTTTGATTTGTTTGCTTGCAGCGTGCGTATACACGACACGTGAGAGTAATTTATATCAACGCGCATAGAACAGCACCCAAACAACCTTCCTCACTCTTTCATTCCATTTCGGGTTCTAAATTAGTTGAAATTTTAGTAATATAAATTGCTGAGAAACTGTAGAAATTAAGGCTATCATATATCTGGGATGATGCATATTTGCTTTCGAATTCCGAATTGACAAATTAAAGGGGCTACCAAAAGTCAGGGATTTGACAGGTTGGCCATAATTTCTGACCGTGTGGACGTTCGGCAAAATCCAAGGTCACTCAGGTGTTGATTGGTTGAATGATCGTGGAACACTCAGTTTGAAATTAGATCATTATGGCCTGTCTATAAATGCCTTAAGCCTTATGTCTTCATATGTCAGCAATAGAACACAAACAATTATTGTAAATGGATCCCAATCCAGTGGAGCTGCAGTTAAGCCAGGAGTGCCCCAGGGCTCTATCTTGGGTCTATGTCTATTTTTGGTTTATATAAATGACTTGCCATCTATAGTAATATATATATATTAAATCTATCTATAGTAATATATATATAGTAAATCTTTGTGATACTATAGTACTCTTTGCTGATGATACATCATTAATTTTCAAAGTTGACCGGAAAGCAACAGACTATGCCGAAATTAATAGTGTACTAGTTAAAGTACTTGACTGTTTTAATATTAATAATCTACTATTGAGTGCTAAGAAAACGAAATGTGTTAAATTTGCTTTACCGAATGTTAGAGCAGTGGATTCTATTATATCGCTCAAGTCTCCTGTTTAGAAATGGTGGATAGGGCATTATTCTTGGGTATAACATTGGACAAGAACTTGCAATGGAGTCCCCATTTAGCAGTACTTGCAGGTAAATTAAGTTCAGCAGCTTACGCTATTAGAAAAATTAGACAATTGACCAATGTTGGTACTGCTCGCTTAGTATATCATAGTTATTTTCATAGTATCATGTCATACTGTATTCTGGTTAGGGGCAAAGCAGCTGACATACAGACTATATTTGAGTTACAAAAAAGAGCGATTCGTTCTATGGGTGTCCCAAGAAGTAGTGATATACTGAATCTGGGACGTAGAGGACCTAGAGGGCTATCTAAATCACCCCCATGTATGTTCCGCGATTTTTCGTATTTTCGGAGTTATGACTTTTTTTTTAATTCTTTATCTATCGCCGAGTACGATGAGATTTTTATTTATGGTAACGTGAATTATTGCGGTAGATGCTTGATTTTTTTTGTGTGCTAAGCTGATAGATAGGCCAATTCAGTATGGTAACATTTACTATCGTTAGATATTTGAATGGAATAAAAAAAAATTAAATGCCAAAATGATAAAATTTCCCAATATGTTCACAACTTCAAGGGGCTTTAAAAAGATATAATCACATAAAAAAAATACCGTTTGGCTTTTAAAAACTTGCTCTATCTATCAGGTAGCTACCCTGAAAATTTCATTTTATTATTCATAAAAATTCAATCAAAAAATTTAAATCTAAATGTGGCAAGTGCAAAATTAATTAACTTTCTAAATAAATTTCGTTCTAAATCACGCACTGGCCATCAATAGAAAAAGAACAAAAAAGAAAAGACGGTTGATGCATAAGAAAATTTTCACGTTGTTTGGTCATCGTTGGTACTTTTCAATAATTTAAAAATTGTGTTTTAATACTGCTAATTGTTCGTTTCTCTAATCATTTTGGCTATTCATATGGACTTTGACTTGCATTACGATTTGGATTAGTGTTGTTACCTGGAATCGACGACTTGGCATTATTTAACTGGACTTGAGTTTGCGTGTAAGTGATCATGTTTACTTTACGTGACTACGCAGAAATGCATTACTATTACGGTTATGTTAGGGGGAATGCGGCGGAAGCTCCAAGGCTGTACCGGGAATATGTGGAACAAAGAGGCGGGCCTCAACCTGAAACGTTTCCTGACTATCGCATGATCTTAAGAGTACATAATGCGTATTTGGAAGGTTACATACCGGGTACCAGATCAGGCCGTATGGCCACTATGCCGGACCCGTCGACCAGTGTGAGAGTTATGGAACGTCGTACCGGACTTTCTAAATCTCAGGTACACCGTACACTACAGAACATAGGATATCATCCGTTTCACATTAGAAAAGTGCAACAGTTGAAACCGGAAGATTACAATCGGCGAATTGAATTCTGTCAGGAAATGCTGAGGAGACAAGCTGAAAACGAAAACTTTTTAAACCAAATCTTGTGGACGGATGAATCCCACTTTAGACGCAATGGGATTTTTAATATGCACAATCCTCACTCATGGGCAATTGAAAATCCAAATTTAAAAAGGGAATCAACATTCCAAGAACACTTTAGTGTTAACCTTTGGTCTGGCATACTTAACGGTCAGCTAATCGGGCCCTTTCAGCTGCCAGACCGCTTGGGCGGCAATCACTTTTTAAATTTTCTACGCGTCGACCTGCCCCTGTTGTTAGAAGATGTGGACTTGGAGACACGCAGAAGCATAGTACTGCAGTGTGATGGTGCACCATGCCATTTTGCCTTGGACGTACGAAACTATTTCAATCGAAGATACCCTGAAAGATGGATTGGTCGTTGCGGCCGGGGTGACGCCTGCCTTATAGCCTGGCCTCCACGGTCCCCCGACCTAAACCCCATTGATTTTTTTGTATGGGGATACTACAAAGACCTCGTCTACTCAAGAGAATGCCGCAATTTGGACGAGTTAACCCGGAAATTGAGAGTAGCAGAAGAAATCATTAAAAATAATAGAAGTGCATTCAGACGTTTAAAAGACAACTTTTTTCGGCGATGTCGCACTTGCATTGAGCAACAGGGGGGCCATTTTGAAAATTTATTGTAATTAAACACCTTGTAATTGGTTTTACTTTGTTCATCATGTAAATTAAAATTTTGCACTTACAACATTTAGATTTCAATTTTTTGATTGAAGCCTTATGAATAATAAAATGAAATTTTCAGGGTAGCTACCTGATAGATAGAGCAAGTTTTTAAAGCCAAACGGTATTTTTTTTATGCGATTTTATCTTTTTAAAGCCCCTTGAAGCTGAGAACATATTGGGTAATTTTATCATTCTTGGCATTTAATTTTTTTTTTATTCCATTCAAAGATCTAACGATAGTAAATGTTACCATACTGAATTGGCCTATCTATCAGCTTAGCACACAAAAAAATCAAGCATCTACCGCAATAATTCACGTCACCATAAATAAAAATCTCATCGTACTCGGCGATAGGTGAAAAATTAAAAAAAAAGTCATAACTCCGAAAATACGAAAAATCGCGGAACATACATGGGGGTGATTTAGATAGCCCTCTAGGTCCTCTACCTCCCAGCTTCAGTATATCACTACTTCTTGGGACACCCTGTATATTACCTGAATTCCCGTGACTCCTTAAGATAACTTTATAAAGACATCAACATTTTAACCGTAGCGTCCCAATATATTTATGAGAATATTATTATGTTATTAAGAACCTAGAGTCTTTTACTAAAAATTCAGATATCCACAATTTTAATACTAGAAATAAAAACAAATTCGCTATTAGAAAGTTCCGCGTTCGTAAAGAAGCCAAATCACTCGTAGGCCAATGTATACATTTTTATAATAAGCTACCAGATCATGCTTTCAAATTACCGTTTCCAGCTCTCAAAAAGTACTTAAAAGAGTCCCTAATGGCAAAGGCATATTTTAGGGTAGAGGACAGAGTGGTATCTGTGGTATAACAGTGTTTGATAAAACTTATAGCTTTGAACACAACTCAAAATTGTATATGAGCTCATCCTGTCACGTCTAGTTGCTTAGGAACGTTTTTGGTTTCTACTTTATTACTTATGGTTGGGTAAAGTCGATTTTGCTACTTAAAGTTGCATGCAGGATTCAATTGTCACTGAAGAATAAGCAATAGTGCTATATAAGGCCCTAAATTCACTTATAAGCAACTTTTACAAATAAGTGGGAACATACCTACACTTATTTAGAACTTTTAATTCCAAATTACTAGTATAATGGAGCAGTATATCACCAGTAGAGGCTAAAGAGATAATTTTACGGCCCTTTTGGAACCTAAAAATACTGCAACTTTTAACGCCTAGAAGTACCTTATTGCCACTCCAACGCATAATTAAGTCTCAATAGGAGGTTCTTGAAACCAAAAGCAGTTATTTTTTTCAAACCACTGACAGTACCAAAATTAGGACATTTAATATTTTATGTTCCTATTGCCTCTGTCAAAATATTATTCGTACTGCGTCACTCTATTGATGCAAATTTGTTTTGGACATTTGTTTCTGTTGATATAAAGTTCCAGACATTCAAACTCATCACAAATTAATACAAAAAATCAAATAATTAGTATTAGTTGGTATTAGTAATGGCATTCACTGCTTTGCCGCTCGCAAGATACAAATAAGTGATTTTCAGATCTAATAGTTCCAAATAGAGAACAAATAAGTGAAAATCTTACAGTATGTGTCCTTGAGAATGAATTATTTTAAACAAAATTTTATCACACTTACGCATAATCACAGACTTTTGATAGTTGTGACGATGTTATTTTAACATTGAAAAACATACAATCATTAGGTCAGGTTTTTAACATATATATTTCTTACCAGTATCAATTCCTTATTTGATTTAGCACTCTCTTTTTAAATATTCCTGATCAAATCAAAAACGCAAGAATTTCGTGCTTATTTTAATGATTAACGTGAGGTTTTAATCATTTATCTAACAGATGTTATGCAAAATTAAAATGGCAGATCACATTAAAAAACCCAACTTGTTGCCGCACCACTCAAAGGAACTTTGACGTTTGCGTTTATTCATTCGGTCAATGAGTGAATGAATCGTTTATAGCTCATATCTTTCACCTGTACTTGTAATAGCCACTTAAGGTACTTGTGAGATCACTTGTGGATTCAATTTAGAACCAAAAATAGGCTGCGTTTTTTCTGCTTTTAGTTCTATATTGGTCGCTTAAGGGTTCTTTCCACCTATATAGAACCTAGTAATGGCTGTATTTTTCACTTAAGTATCTAAGTAGATGTGATATACGAGCTATTTAACCTAAATTGTGCTACTTGGGTATTTAACAGACAAAAATGCATGGCCCAAAACAGAAACCAAATAATTTACTTTTACCGGGACACGGTTCTTATAAGGTGGCATATCAAACGTATGTAAGTTGTTTTAAATAAATAAAACATTATTTAGCTTTTTTTATATTCTACATTTTATTTTATTTTATAAGTTTTGATATGTTTTATTGAAGAACTGCGCATTGAGTTTATACTCAAAAAATATATTTAGAATAGGCTAAGTACAAATATTGTAATAGATATAAGAGTTATTTCGAAAAATGACTGACTGTTGAGTTTGTTTCGGCTTTCTTCTCCTCTGTGGTCTCCTCTTGGGAAACGCCGTAGAGTCAGACTTGTAAAAGTGCCCTTGCGGCCTCCTTACAGAATAAAGATCATTATTTCATTATTTCAATGGTTTCAATGCGAAGTATTCTACCACTTTGGTGTCGGTCAGACATGTTAATTAAGATGGGTTTTTTTTATTGCAGTGGTACGGACCGCTTCGAAATGTCCAACTGCGATACGAGCCTCCTCGCCCCGGCATTATCCTCGCCGCCGGGTTCCACCCGTAAACGCAAGGCCTCTTCGTAGTAAGTAGTTACTTGTGTTTTATATTAATTGTTGTCATCAAATTTCACGCTAGGCAGCTCAGTCGACGTGAGCCGATCGTTTATTTATTGGGTCGATCAACTTTTTCTCTTTGTTATTCTGTCCGGTAACTCAGGAGACAATAGTGACAGAGTTACTTAGAAAAATGCAAATAATCTAGACTATTAACATACTGACGAGATGGACCCTTGAAAAGTGAACCTTTATTGGTCAAATAATAATATTTTTGCTGCTTTTATATCGTTTAAAATCAAATTTTCAAAGAGCAACTCAGAAAACGTAAACATAGCAACGAGGTAGGTGCAGAAACAAGTTTATTGACCATATTACCTTGTCCTTAACATTAAGTTACTGTCGCTTGACTGCATCATTACAGTAGGGGTCAGCATGGTAGTTCGTAGTTCAAGCGACACTGTATGGTTAACTGCTTTTGACGCTGACTACGAGTATGTACATACTTACTGGGGATCTTCAAAGCGTTTCAACTAGAGCTCTCGGTCTACGACGTGTTTCGTGTAGACGGTTCGTGTATTCGGGTACGTGTAGTAGGGACACGGGTTTCTGACCCGTTCGGAACGGATAATTAAGGTCCGTGTATTTAAGATCCGTTCGGACCGATTACACGGATCGGCGGGTTTTAAATAAACGGATCACTACCCGTCCGTCCGTAGGTAAAGCTATTATTACAGCTCCGTAGCCAAAACAGCAAAATCCCTTATAGTTTCGTCATATTGGTCCGAAGAACTGGTCTTTAATTCATATCATTTATTGTTAATTTATCTTAAATTTACTATTTATGTACATAACAAAAACAATTTGCTAATGTCTAACTGACCGTCTGAGTGGCAAACTGGAGACTAATACAAAGTATTTTTAAAATAAGTAATTTTATTATTTCTACCGACAGCTATTGTTCCGTATTTTTTTGTAAACAATGGCTCGTGGACCCGTTTTCGCTTTCGCTTTTGCCGACAAACAAACAAAGCACAATGTTTAACTGATAAGGGCACAATTACATCCGTTGTTCCTAAGAATATTTTACCTTATCTCAAAGAAACAAAGTTTAAACTTAACTTTGAAACTATTCACTTGCCATTTATTCTGTGATGTTAAATATACATAGTGGTCCGATTGTAAGTAATAAAACCTAGAGAACAATTTGCAATATGCAATAAAAATTGTTTTCGATTTAAACATGAAATTAACATCGGAAATAATATTCAAAACTAACAAAGCCACCCATATTAATTGCACATGAATAATGTCTTTACTGAAATAAAGTGTAAGTAAATATATTTTATACTCTGGGGTTAAGCTAGAATTCGGATCCAGGCAGTCGCGGCCCGGCAGCCGCGACCCATTGCCACTGCTGTGCGGCGCCGCCACAAGATTTTAGCAGCACCGAAGCAGCGACCGCGACGCGGGCTGCGACTGCCACGCGCAAAGTCAAGTGCAAACAGTTGTGCATTCCGGACATAATTAATTCATGATACGCGATCATGGATTAATTATGTCTGAAAATTTAAGTAAACGCAAGCGAGAACTCGTGGAGAGGCTGATAGAGGATGATGAAATAATGTTGCTCTTACTTTTATCAAGGAGGAATCAAATCGATTTAATATATACATCCAGAGTTGATAAAGGCAGCTATCAAATTCCGATAAAACGGCACTTAAATATTAAGGAACAGAAATTCAGGAAGTGACCGCGACTATACTGCCTCCGGAGCGGCTCGGCAGTGCTGCCGAGGTCACGCTCTGGCCCCGCCCCCCAGCCGCGCTGCTCGGTTGCTCGCGAAAGCGTTGCAAACAAATCCCTACAAAGCTGTGCGGCGCGACCACGGCCGCGGCTGCCGGGCTGCGACTACGTAGATCTGAATGCTACGTTCAGTATTCACGAATTCACAATAAATTACGCTGATCATTGCAAAATTGTTGGCCACGAGCATTGCGGGTCATGCTCAGTGTAGGGTTCCGCAACCGTTCATACAAAAAATTGCGAAATGAAAAAGTGCACAAGTAAAAGAGCGTATCTCCACGGCACTTACGTCATTTTGCGGAGAAACGCAGTTTTTCGGCAATAACTCAATAATATATAGTCCTATTATGTTGAAAACAATTTTCGTTGAAAATACGAGGGCTGCTATTTATATATCCGGAAACCGGGATTACAATCTTCTTAAATAGCATATTTGACCGCCATGGTAAAATTTGAACTTTTTTAAGTATATAAGGTATATTTTTTCTTCCTTATTAACGCTCGTGTTTTGTTTTTGACGGGTTTTAAATGTCATCTCGCAGCAAGAATGGAACTCACTCGTGAAAATATTCGTGCTATGATTTATTATGATTTTCGGCGTGGTTTAACGCAACAACAGTGCATAGATCAACTAACTTCAACTTTTGGTGATGAAGCCCCATCTAAAACTACTGTGTATCACTGGTTTAGTGAGTTCAATCGTGGACGTAGTATGCTTACGGACGAAGTTAAGGCAGGTCGCCCGAAATCGGTCGTTGTACAACAAAATATCGAGGCTGTGCGAAAACTTATAATGGACGACCGACATGTTACGTACCGCGAGATAGAGGCGACTCTGGGTATTTCTATGACCAGCATTAATAGCATATTACATAATTATTTGGCTGTAAAAAAAATTTGTTCGCGTTGGATACCCCACAACTTAACAAATGAGCAAAAACATGCTCGCGTCGAATGGTGCAATAAAATGTTAAAAAAATATAACCGTGGTGACTCAAAAGCCGTTTATAACATCTATACAGGTGACGAATCCTGGATCTATGCATACGATCCCGAAACGAAGCAACAATCAACGGTATGGGTGTTTCAAAATGAGCCGAACCCTACGAAAGTTACTCGTGCAAAAAGTACATTGAAACAAATGGTGGCCTGCTTCTTCGGTATTAATGGCCATGTAGCTACAGTGCCACTAGAAAACCGTAGAACGGTTAATTCAGAGTGGTACACGACCATTTGCTTACCGGAAGTATTTGAACAAATTCGTAAAACTAACCTGCGACGAAGAATCATTCTTCATCATGACAATGCCAGCTGTCATACGTCACGCGAAACAACTCTATTTTTGGAGGGTCAAAATGTGGAATTAACGGGTCATCCGCCGTACAGCCCTGACTTGGCACCCAACGATTTTTATTTATTTCCAAATATAAAGAATAAATTACGCGGTCAACGATTTTCGACCGCTGAAGATGCTGTCGACGCATTCAAACAACACGTTATGGAGGTACCTCAGGCGGAGTGGCAGAAGTGCTTTAAAAATTGGTTCACGCGAATGCAAAAGTGCATAGATCATCAAGGGGAATACTTTGAAAAACAATAAAACTATTTTCAGCCGTGTACGTTTGTTTGTTTTTTTGTTTCCGGATATATAAGTAGCAACCCTCGTATTTATTGAGCTTTATATATTTATTTTATATTCGTATTTTTTGGACATAAGGTTTACAAAATAAAGATAGATGTCTTTTTCAAAGTTGGACGTTCCTAAATGGATTTTTTGTCATAGATATACGTATTCGTTGACAACTTCGTTCGAGGCAAGGCAAGGTGGTCGGCCGACCTGGTTAGGGTTGCCGGGTCTCGCTGGATGCGGCTCACTTCTTTCCGGCCTATGTGTAAATCTATTGAAAAGGCTTGTGTTCAGCAGTGGACGTCCTATGGCTGAAATTATGATGATGATTGATATTTGCGATTTTTTTTCCGTTTCGATTACGTTATATGTGGAGCCCCTTAGAATTTTTTTTTTGTTATTTAACTATCAAACTAAGTAGCGGCTCATATATGACACCTATACTCTATCAATGTATTTCATCAATATACATAATGTAGATTTTAAGTCAAATGCCTGTGACATACGGACGGATGTACGGACGGCCGGACGGACATGAAGAAACTATAAGGGTTCCGTTTGGGAATCCTTGAAATATATCAATTTAAATGGATATTATCGAGTTACAGAAACATTGAGATACAAAAATAAATAATATGATCTTATATATCTATTTAAATAAATAAAATTTTCAAACAATTTCGATATCATTCAAAACCAACGAGACCTTATTAATAATAAAAATGGCCCGCACGTTATGCCACGATCCGTCAGCGTCGGTAAGAGACGCGTGTAATTAAGGTCCGTTGCTGCGTGTAGTTCGTGTAGTCGTGTAGTACGTGTAGTGGTGTAGTACGTGCAGGCGGTTAAATGATCCGCTGGGTTCGCACATTGGTTCAAGGGCGGAATAAAGTCCGAAAATTACAAATCAACTAAAGTTATTTATTTGACTTAAATCTAACAGTAGAATACTTTTACAACCCTATACTGAAAGAATTTTAATTTTGGTGTATTATTTATTTGTAAATAAATAATACAAAACACATGATGCTGAACACTAACAAATTTTCCGCCAAAAAAGTTGTTTCTTTCTGGTAATATATTTCTAAAACCGGCGCTAAAGTATACAAAATGCTATTTTTATTTGATAAACCATATAATAAGGTATTTTTATGTTTTATAATATCAGTAATTTCGGCTATAGGTTTGGGTATGGCTTGGATTAAAACAACATGGTCGTTATTTTGGCAATTTTTAATATTCAATTGGGTATTACTTTCCAGCCTCACCTAGCCTTTCACCAAAAAATTGCACAAATGATACCTTAATTATCCAAAATAATGACCTAATTGATTCCAGCTGCCGGTGCCTGCAATCTTTTGAATAATGACCATTTAACTAAACAGCGTATTTGGAGGTAGGAAAAATAATGACATAGATAAACACATTTATGAGGGTAGTTAATTAACAAATGGCTTGATTTGGATATAAAATGCGTACATTATTGTCTTTTCCTTCATTTACTATTATCAACTCGAGGAAGTTATACTGTTATTATTTACAGTCATGGCAAGTTTCAGCATTTCGTATGCAGATTTAGTCGAAATTGCTATTTCAAGTGACCGGGAAGTGCATAAGTGTATTGAAAACCTGAAAATTAAAAATCCAAATCTTTCAGAAGCAATACTAGACCAAATCTGTATTGAGTTGACTAAACACTTTTTACCTACTTTCACGAAAAAGTGGAAAGCTGCATCAAGGACGCGAAAATATTTTTTTGAAAAAAACAAGGATTGGCTGAGTGGTATGTTTTCAATACATACGGTGCCTTCAGTTTCGAATGCTGATGCTGCCGTAGACGCCGAACCAGGACCTTCAAAACGACTTCGAAATGGTCGTCCAGAAAAACCTTTTGAAGAGTGTTGTAGCCGTACAAAACGAAAAAAAGTGAGAAGTTTATGTGAGAACTATCCCGAAGAGGCGATTTTGTCTGCTGCCGATAAAATTCGACAAAACCCCGTAAAATATCCTGCCTTCAGTCCAGAAAAGGCTTTGGCTTTGATGTTAGATGCGGCTCTAACAAAACATCAGTATGAAGTGCTTAGAAACGCGACGAAAGAAATAGGTTGCGACATTTTTCCTAACTATCATAGAGTCCTTGACTCAAAAAAACAGTGCTGCCCTAAATTTGAACATATAGATGTAACCGAATATTATGCCTGTGTTAGCTTGCAACCATTACTGGACCACACTGTAACCAGGATTTTACAAACAAAAACAGCAGATGAACTTTCAAGCATGAATGAAGATATGACTCTTATTTCCAAATGGGGCTGTGATGGTTCATCTGGTCATAATGAATACAAGCAGAAATTTAAAGAAGAAGACGTCACAGATGCAAACATGTTCTTGACTTCTTTAGTCCCTCTTCGCCTTGCCCATAACAAAGATGACGATACATCTGTGTATTGGAAAAATGAAAGCCCATCTTCTACGAGATTTTGTAGACCGGTACAGTTTCAATTTAGTAAAGAAACAACTGAATTGACCTATAACGAAAGGTCAAGAATGGAATCTGAAATATCCAATTTACATGAGACTTCTGTCTGCATTAGTGGCAAAACCTTTAAAATAAAGCATGAGTTGTTATTCACGATGATCGATGGCAAGATAGCACAAACGGTTACCGATACACAGTCTAATGCTGTTTGCTTTATATGCAAGGCAAGGCCTACAGAAATGAACTTATTAGATCTCGTGCGAAACAAAGTAGAGAATCCTGATGCATCGAAAGTGGGCTTATCGCCGTTACATGCCCGAATTAAATTTATGGAATGTATTTTACACATCGCCTATAGAAAGTCTTTTTGTAAATGGAGTACAAACGCAAACACACGGCCACAGAAAGAAGCAGAGAAAAAGAGAATACAAAAAGAGCTGCTTGACAGATTGGGTTTAAAAGTTGACTTCGTGAAACAAGGTATGGGGTCATCTAATGATGGCAATACTTCCAGGAGATTTTTTAGTAGCCCAAGTGTAGTTGCGGAGGTTACCGGTGTAGATGAAGAATTAATTCGCCGGTTTTCAGTCATCTTACATGCAATTAATTCGGGTGCCACAATAGATGCTGAAAAATTCGGAGATTACTGCAATGAAACAGCAAAAATATATGTTCGCTTATTCAAGTGGTATTACATGCCAAACACTGTTCATAAAATACTGATGCATGGAAGTAGAATAATATCAGCTGCTGCTCTGCCAATTGGAATGCTAAGTGAAGAAGCCCAAGAAGCTCGGAATAAGGATTATCGTCGGTACAGATTGTACCATTCCAGGAAATGCTCACGGGAATCTGCGAATGAAGACATCATAAACATGCTATTGAGATCTTCAGACCCTTTTATTAATAGCTTAAGGGCTAAACATAACTATAAAAGAACAGAAAGAGAGCATGAAGAAATAAAGGATTTATTATAATTAAGAAAATGTGTTTTTTATATATTTTTTTATTTTCTTGAAGTATATAAGTACCATTATTTAATGTAATTTTATATTATACATCTACTTTGATAATCCTATAAGAGGTATTTAATTTATTTAATAATTATTTTGTATTTGATGGTACATTTTAGATGATTTTAATACAAACTATACACATTTTTTAATGTTTGTTATATTTATTTTATTTATTTTATGTATTTATATTGATAAAATCACATTTCATAACTTTTAAAATGCCCGCCTGTCATAAAAACAATTAATTCCGCGCTCCCATACAACACGAACCACTGTGGTTCGTTCCGTTCGGGTTCTTAAACTCGGCGGTATTAAGATCACGGACGTCCGTTCGGGCGTGTATCACGGATATCACATGCCCTAGTTTCAACCGTTATCACTTTCTTGTGTATATAGTGACGCGAATGAGCCGCATTGGATATTTAGAATTATAGATTTCAAGTTTTTTAAATTGACTACAATTTAAATGTCACGCATAGATTTGGGCTCTCTGAACACATTAACATTATTGTTGGAATTTTTGGATTACAAATATTTGAAAAAAAAAGATATAATTAGCAGAGGGGTTTGAAAAAATGATATTGTAGGCGGTACAAAGTTAGTTCCTTTGTTTTATACTTTTTTGGCAATAATAAAAGTGTCAACGTATCATATTGGCAGTTTACATTTGGGTCAACACTAGTAGCGGGTAATAATAACGACACAGTCGGAACGTTACAAAGTGACGTAGGTTAGATGAGCAACAACTGTGATTAAATCACGGTAAAATTAATGTAATGGTGATCTGTAGGCGGTACAAGTTAATAAATAAAAAATAGTTAAATAGTTGGTAATTCATTTGCTTTATATTTTTTTGTCAATTATAAAAACGTGTCAACTCATGTTGACAGTTTACATTTGTGTCATAACAAGTGGCGGGTAATAGTAACAGGGATACATTACAGTAAGTTACTTTAACGTGATGGTAGTTAGTCGTGAGTAACAAAATGACAGTGATTTTTTTACAACTGGTACGAGGGTCACGGTAATTGAAATCGAATTGTAACGTTTTTCACCATCTCTAGTTACTACTCCTGTCACGAGGAGCCCACAGATGCAGAATATTTTTTACTTTTTAAATTTATTCGTCCTCGAATTCGCTTAAGCCCTTACAGATTGACGTAGTTATGTTTTATTAAAATTAAGTGTGGCGAAACTTAAGTTTTTTTGCAAATATTATTTGATGGTTCGATAAAATTAGGGGGTAAAAACGACTATAGGTCCATTATTGGAAAAAAAAATGTAAATTGTTGTGTATCTCGGTACCCCGAAGGCGAGGTCAACTGGGCCCAGAAACCACGTAGTTGGGTTAATTTCAGAGCGTTTAAACCGCATTCATTCGTTTCACCGCATTAATGGTGCCTTCTATTACAGATTCGAATGACATACTATACCTCCTGTGTACTGTACCTTTACACAATATCTCAAAATGCTATTCGAATCTGTAATAGAAGGCAACAACTAATGAGTGCGGTTGAAACGCTCTGAAATTGACCCAGTTAGTACTTCGTCTCAGTTGAGCAATATTTTTTTGTGAGTGACTCAACCAGACAACCCAGCTCGCGGGCTCACCCCAACACTATATCTACCGGTCAGAGGACTACTCAGGTCACGGTGTCAATTGACCACTATCTATGACTTAAAGAGTCTACTCAGCCCGTGAGCACACTTGACCACTTACTACACTTTCCGGTCCTCACACAAAGTACGAGGATTCAATCGCCCATTTAAAGTGTGAAAATATTATAGTCTGGTAATGTTTGCATTTTATTATCATATCCCGGAGTTTGATGATGAGAAAACTCCGGGATAAAACTCCGAAAGCGTGGAGCGACGGTGTGGACGTTTTGTTGTTCAAGGAGGGTGACAAAACCCTTCAAAAGAACTATAGATCCAATTCTCTGATGAGCCATGTCTATTAGCAGTTTTTGAATATGGGGCTCAAAATGGGTCGTTAAAGAACGGTCCGTTGGCGTGTGATCGGCGGCTGCTGTATAATTATAACTTTTTCTAGTACAATTATGGTTTTACACGGTATCTGTGTATCTGTAATTAGATGTTGTTATAAGGACCTTTATTTTTCAAACGATATTATGTTAATAAAATCATTGATTTTACTTTCAAACTGTTAATCGATTCCCTAAAAAGGAGGTGTTTCTCCATTCGGTTGTATTTTTTTAATGTTTGCTGCTAGAAGTCCGTCATATAAAAATAGATTTAGATTGTTTTTGTTTCATTGGTCGCATTTAATCTTAGTGAAGATCTGATAATGGAATCCATGAGGAATTTAAGGAACTCCTCAAATAATGTAGGCATACATATGGCGATTTTGCTATTTTAAGAAACATAATAAGCATTTGCATTCAGAAAGTGGCAATTGGTAAAGTTGATCTGATGCAAAAGACCACAGAAGGTCACTGGAACTCCTCAACGATAAGTGATTTACGGGTGGCAACGAGATACATCTCGATTAAAATAGCTAAGCTTCTTCATAGTAGCAAATTGAAATGGTCCTAACGAGAATGGTACCATAGAATTGATTTGATGATGGAGCCGGAAGGTAGGCACCAGATCTCTGTAATAAAATAGTCCTAGCCGTGTTTGGACTTGTTCGAATCGACACGAGATACACTTTTAAGTAACGATTAACTAAAAAGTGTAGAATAAATTAACTTATTTACAAAAATTTATACCGACACCAAAAAAAAACTAAAAAGTAATAAAATAACTGCATAATTCAGGTTTTTAAATGTACTTATATGTAACCATTTATATACTCAATCTATACAGTATATACGAGTAATGTTATTTTGGAGTCGGTGCCATCGTGTCACAACTTACTAAAATCGTCAATTTTCAATATTTTTACACATTCTTTATATGGCACTGACGCCAAAATAATATTAATTGTATAATATTGTGAAGATTGAGTAGACAAACGGTTACTTGTAAGTAACTTGAAGAAACTGAATTATGCAGTTATTTTTTTTCTTATTAGTTTTCTTTTTGGAGTCGGTTTATTGTTTGTTCTAAAGTTATAAATCATTCAAATCACTATATCATATCATCTACTATAATCGGGAGAAGTTTACTCCAGCCCTTTGCGGCATAACTCGTTATCCTAGGGTAAGTAATACTATTTTTCTTATCCTTGATTAAAGTATTTATTTCTTGATTTACTTGTCCCTCTTCTGCATTTGATTGCCTTCGAATTTCTGAAGATAATAATTGAAGATTTTTCTTTGGCTGATTTTTTGCTAATAGGACAATAATTATTAAATCAAAGTTCTCCCCTCTGCACCTGTATAAAAACTTTAACAAGCTAACTTCGTCGAACAATAAAGTTATAAAATGTTCTAGATGAATAAAAACTGAGCGAAATAGGAGTTTACTGTTTGTTAATTTTATCGGCGAGATAAAATAACAAGGAGTTATTTTTAAAGTAGCTTATAATTGCGTTAATGAATTATTATTTATATGTACAAACTAAAAAGAAAATCTATTTGATGGGTACCTACTTAACGAAAAACTACTAATAATTAAATAAATATTAGAAAAAAAACGTAAAAAAAGATAGGTCATTTCGGTAATGTGTCCAATTTAAATTGATTTAATTAATACATGAAACGTTCCATGAAATAATATTACATATTTTATATCTCTTTAATCAACTACGCAATATAAAAATACGCAAACGCATCTTATATAAAGGGCCAAAAAGTCGTAAAGCAGTTAAATAATGAAAAAATATATTTCTTAGGGGGCGCTCCATACATATAACCGAAACTGAAAAGCTTTTTATTTAGTTAACATCAATATGTGGCACATATGTAGACAGTCCTTTTAAAAACATTTTAAGGTTGTAATTTTTGTTTACTTAGTGAATATTTTTGGTAATATTCGCTCCGAACGTATCTTAAATTGTATCCCTCTGTTTTTGAAACCATTTTCCAAAAAATATGAAACAAAAAATACGCAGGTAAAGCTTACTAAATACTTTCAATGTCAATTGTTTTCAACATGAACGGATGTTCCGTTTTTTAGTTATTGCCGAAAAACTGCGATTCTCGGCAAAAGGACGTAAGTGCCTTGGGGATACGCTCTGTTGCTAGTGCCCTTTTTCACATAGTACTTTTATCATGTGCAGTGCTTTTTTATATGGACTGCTGCGGAACCCTACACTGAGCATGCTTTTGGCAGATTTTTTATTGAACCAGTTAAGTGCTAGTTGGATTCGCATACGAAGGGTATTTGTAATAAACCTTTTCACTTCTCCTGCTCAAAAAGTACGTCATATTAGCTTCGCGAAGCAAGACTAAAATAGTACATTTTGCCCCTAGGGCTTAAAAGAAAACCATATAATCCCATACAAATTTCTATGACACTAAAAAAAAATTGCGGCCAGCTACATACTCCTTACGAATAATTAAAAACAAACAAACCAACCTGATCAGATTGGCCAAACTTTCTGATAGTATTTCTCTAATATATAATTTTAATGTCAAGTCTTTTTTATTTTCTCGCAGTCGAAGTAAAAAGCAGAGTGTTTAAAACGTGGTTAAAAGCCATTATGACACTCAGACATATTTGTCCTCGCTCACTTCTGAGCTCGTCCAAATAATCACTTCGTGTCATAATGGCTTATTTTAGCCCCTTGTCAAACAATCTACTATTAATTTTGAAATTTTGTTTTTTTTATTATTATTTACCCGTGAAGCGCAATAGTTGCTCACGTGTGCATCTAACGATTCAATCAATCAATCAAAATATTCTTTTATTAAAGTAGGCCTAGGTACAAGCACTTTCGAATAGTCAGTTAGAAAGAAAGAAAACTTAAATTGAGAGAAATGTTTGTTGGGAGACATACAATATGATCCAACATTTGTTGCAAGGATTAGGGAAAACTCAATAAAGATCATAATCAGATCATTTAACTTAAGTATAATATTATTGATAAAATCATCATTTTAAATATTGAAATTATTCATAAGATAAATCCTTAAATAATTGTCAGTAAAAAGAAAAAAAATATCTAGAATGTGTCTAGAATAAAATTCTAAATGTCAGAGTATAAACAATTAAGATTAAAATAATAATAATAATACCTCAATAGGTATTCGTTAAAATAATTATACATGTACCTACATGACGCTATAATTTACATTAATCCCACGCAGCTTTATCATTCATGTAGTATTGTGTGCTATAATAAGCTTTAGACATTATAATAATTTTTGAATTTATCAATAGCCAACTCACTTATGCTGCTAGGAAGTTCATCATAAAACCTCACACAGTTACCCATGAATGATCTCCTTATTTTATGGAGCCTAGTAGCAGGCACTGCGAGCTAATGCTTATTTCTAGTATTAATATTATGTATATCACAGTTCTTCTTAAAGTGGGTAATATTTTTATGTACATACATAATATTATCATAAATGTATTGACAATGCACTGTCATTATAATAATGTCCTTAAACTTATCTCTAAGCGAGTCTCTATGGTTCATTTTATATATCGCACGAACAGCCCATTTCTGCAGAACAAATATAGTATCAATGTCGGAAGCACTGCATAATACTGTGGAAATAACTGAAATACACTAATCGAGCCGTTATCACGTCTGTTAATTGACGAATCTTACTTACTGCAAAAGCTGCAGCAGTCAGTCTATTCGATAGATTAGCAAAATGGGGACCCCATTGGAGCATAGAATCTAATGTTATGCCGAGAAAGACTGTACTATTAACTAGTTTCAGTTCCTCATCTTTAACAATAACGCTTGCTTGCTTGTGTTTTTCGTTCTCGTACTCGTGACAAACTTAACACATTTAGTCTTTTTCTCATTCAACAATAAATTATTTACATTAAACCAATTTACTACTTCACAAATAGCATTGTTTACGTCATTGTAGGATCGTTGATTTCGTACGACTTTGAAAATTAGAGAAGTATCATCTGCAAACAAAACTATATCATGGTGGGTCTTTACAAGGTGCGGCAAGTCGTTTATGTAGATAAGGAAAGGTCCCAATATTGAACCCTGCCGTACACCCATAGAGACTAATGACCCTGGTGATCGCTTTCCATTCACGTCAACCCTTTGTGTTCTACCATTTAAATAAGACTCGAATAAATTTAGTGCTATCTTTTAACTCCGTAGTGGTGTAGCTTCCTGATCAGTGTCTCATGATTAACGCAATCGAAGGCCTTAGATAAATCACAGAAGATACCTAAAGCATCTCGCGATTCCGCCCAGGCATCGAAAATGTGTTTTACGAGCTCAACTCCGGCGTTGAATGTCGAGCGACCCCGCGCAAAACCGAATTGCTTACTATGCATCAAATTAAAATGTTTTATCAATTGATATAAAATTAGCTCTTCAAAAATTTTACTAAATGTACGTAGTACAGATATTATTCTAAAGTTAGTGAGGTCAGAGGTACTATTTATTTTGCTATGTTTCACCAGATCAGGAAACTCACCGCAGTCAACACTGTTATTGAATATGACCGCCAAGTCAGCCGCTATGACTTCTATTAGGGATTTGACGGCATGGACAGAGACCCCCCAAAGGTCATTGGTTTTTTTGACAGTAATTGATTTAAATTCCTTTACTACATCTGAAGGACTGACATGTTCAAAATAAAGATCCTTACCACATTCTGGGACGTTTTCTTTTAACAACATAACGGCAGACGAAGGCGATGAATGCGATACTGGTATATCGGTGAAGAAATTTTCAAATTCTGATGCTACATCTTAACTAGATGTAACGGGGGGTAGGCCTAATGGTACCCGGCTACAGAACTAGGGTCATGGGTCAATGAAACCAAAAAAATTACATTAAATATTATAATGTCCGTTCCAAATAGCACTAGGTAGGTAGTCGCGCACTGAGCTATGAAAAGAACACTGGCCTGACAGCGGACCGGCCCCGGAGAACGTCTTGGCAATATATGGCTTCAGTGATCTTCAATGAGACACCCCAGCAGCTGGGGGCGAACAAGCCAGGTCATACCCGCCTTACACCATGGCAGGTAGTCACCAGGTAGTTGTTCCCCAGCGGGAACAACAACACATATAATATAAAATTACTGACTAAATTAACGTCTACGACTGATTAACAGTATTTTTTTTGAATGCGAGCAACACACGCTCCTCTCAATAGCTCTCAGCTGTGTCACGCGAGGAAACGCGAATGCAGCGCCGTCGTATGCGCTCGTGTAACTTCGTGGATTAGGAGCCCGCACCTATCTGTTGAAGCAAGCGCGCGGTAAACAAAACCATTAGCGCCTACTGTTTTAACTATGGTTCCGTATACGAAATAGGATTGTAACGCGTGCATTTAGTGAACGACGTTACATAGAATGTATAATTTTGTCATCAATTTTTAACTCTAGATCACTAATTGCGTGCCTCGATCTACCAGTCTCCGCATTAATCACTTTCCAGGTGGTTTTGATAATATTAGAACTATTTTTGATTTTCTGGGGTAAATAATTACGTTTGGCAATATGACAATCAATTTTGAATTGTTTCGAATATTGTTTTACATGTTCTTTAAATTCATCACTCGTATTAAACCACCGTTCCTCATACAAGGCATACAGTGCTTGTCTACGTTTGTGTAAGTCCGCAGTAGCCCATTCGCTAAATACTGGTGCACCGCCAGCCACAACCGATTTGGAAGTAAATATTATATTATAATGTTTCATTCGATTTGTAAATGTAGAACCGACCCAGTTTCCACATTCGTTATGATTTAATTTTCATTAACGCTCTATGGGTTCAATTTGTCGTTATATAAATTCCATTGTATTGTAATACCACTTCTAGAAATATTGAGTTTATACCCGTTTCGGTTCAAAAGATATTACAATTCAAAATGCGCAAAAACGCATAAAATGCATGTTTCTTGTATAACTTGTATTGGGTTTTTTAATTTCGTTTTTTTGTTTGTTTTTTATTATTTAGTGTTATAGCGGTAGAAGTAACACGTACACATTTTCTGAAATATTTAAGATCCTACCTTACTTTCATTTTAATTAAAGCCCCGTGACAAACAGACAGACATACAGTGAAGACTTTCTTATAGGGTTCCGTAGGTATCCTTTAGGTACGGAACCCAAAAAGTTTTACTTAGTTACTATTGTATATCTACAATATAATCTATCGAAAAATACGAATCAAGTGCCTATTGAGAGCATGTTTATAAAATTGCTATTTTGCTTATCTACTTTCAAGTTAGATACAACTTGAGGTAGGTAGTTTTAGCTTCAATTGGGATCATTAAGTTTTTCAGAGGTGTGCAGTTTATATTTATTGTAGTATACATAGATTAGTAAGAATTTAAAAAGTATATGACATTCACAGCTAACTTTCTAATATTTCTGACTGATCTATGTAGACAAAAGTAAAAATCTATTCATACGAGGGAACTGTACAAATGTCACGACGAGTGTTTAAGAAACAATATCAAAAAATCAATACGATATCAAAATAAATAATATGTAGGTTCTAACTTCACATAACGTGTACTATGGGGAAAAATATAAAATGCACACCTCTGTTCTGTTCGCAATTGTATGTATGTATGTACTTCCAAATGATGACGTAAACGGGTAAGACTTGGTGCGTTGCTCGATCGCGAGACCATACAAGTATTAGTATTCGCCTTGAATGCCGTGCCGTCACAAATATACGAGCACAATAAAAGCAATTAGAGGTGTTCGGAGGTGGCGGCTGCGACCAGCGACAGTAATAGCGCGTTGCCAGGCGACCATTTTCGCCGAAGCACCGCGCCCCGGCCCTGCCCCACCTGCACCCACCTGTGACTCGATCCGACCCTATCTCAGACTGCTCACTACCTATACAATTTCATAGAAATGTCATTGTTGAAACTTTCTGAAGGGGTAAAATTCGTTGGATGTTTGAATACCCTCAGTAAAAGTTCAGAAAAACAAAATGTCTTTTTACGGATTCAGATATTACCTGACGGAAGTTATACAAAATACTTTTCCTTTGGATATAAAAATATCACCTTAAGAGTGGGTTAAGGGGTTGAGGCGTTAAGTAACGAGGAACATGTAAGCATTAGACCGCGAATTTCTGTCATGTAACCTTTCATTTGCTAATTGACCAATCTAAGTTTCGTCCGCAAGGACTTTTACTTTAATTACAGAATCTTGGCAGTTGACAAGTTTCGGAATTTCGCTGAGATGCGTTGTATTCCTAGTTGCAGCTAGGAGTAGTAATACCCGGTATACTAAACTTATGTATATCCACTCGAGTGCTTTCCGCGACTATAGTTATAGGGGAAACCCTCCAGTGAATGAACACTTAAGCAATATCTCAACGTTGAAAAATCATTGCTCTGTATTTATTAATAATTATAATGGTTTCATGCAATTTAATCAATCGTCATTTAATAACCAAGAATTTAATTTCTGCGATTTTTGATTACGTTTATGGCTTTTGAGCTATAATCGTTTTAATCGAAAACAACCCAAAAACCCAGTAAATGAACAAAAAAAATAGTGAATGAACATAGTGAAACCCAGTGAATGAACATCATTTAGATTTTTAATCGAAATGAAACATAACCATTTTTAAGGTTTTTTCTATAGTAAGTATTATACGAAAATTGCGGTAGTTAGGTACTCTATGTACTAAATATTCAAATTATGTTTCTTTTGTACAAAAATACACCTATATTTGTATTTTAGTAGGTATTAATTTATAATCCAAGCTAAATAATAAAAATAAATTCTGTTGATTCTACTAATCAGTCCCTATTTAGTCAAAAGTATCATTATTTGGAAAAAAACATGTTAACATTATTAGGTACCTACTAACCTCTATAAAAAAATAATAATCGTAGTTTTGTTAAGTCATTACGATTTAGTCCAGGCTAAAGAGATTCAAGAATGTAAGTAAAATATACTTTGCTTTACACGACATCGATGAGAACTATATCAATATTTCTCATTTTAATAGATGTATCAAAATATTTAAAAAATCTTCTCGTCAACAAGACTTATTCTGAATCCTATTCAATAACCTTAAAGCGAATATCTGCAAATCCTTCAGTTGGCTCGGGCACATTAAACTGCGTACTTGCTTAGTTTAATGTCATTGTACTTATAATAAACTTAATAACATCATGTTAAGTGGTTTCGGTCTTTTTTGAGTATAGAGAAAAGCGTTCATAATGAAATATGATGGATGTTATTCACCATTAATACAAAAATATGTAAAATAATAAAGAAAAAAATCAATATATTACCCATCAATATAAAACACTTGCATTTTAGGGAAAAAGGGTCTACGCAGCAAATAAAGCTTAAAATAATAAACTTGGTAATAATATTTAAGAATAAGACCAAAAAACTTTTATTAATACTTCCAATTTAGGAAGTAAACCTTACAAAATTTACATAAACACGTTCCTCATTACGTTGTTCATATATAGGATTAGTAGGTATCTAGTAAATGAACAAAGTCAAATTTCTATACTCTAGTTACTAGAATTTTCATGCCTATGAATGAACACTATATGTTCCAACACTAGCTCAAAGAATAAGGATCGTGTTGGGATCGGGGGGAGGGTGTTCATTCACTGGAGGGTTTACTCTATGTCACCACTCTTATTTCAAGTATGAATAGAGTTCAAATCAAATGTGGTTCCAAACCGCATATCGACTGGTAGTCACGTCGTGTTTTCTTTTTTCATAGAAATTTTCCAATTTAACTTTCTCATCTATTTTGGACTCCCTAAAACGATTTGTCCTACAATGTTATTCCCTAAATGTCCTCATACTTATCTACCCTAATATTTTAAGTACTAACACTCATTTGTCCTAATCATAATCCTAATACTGTATTACATAAGCATTAAATGCACACTGTTAACCCTAATTTAACTGCGTTAGGTTTCTCAAGTCTCTAATTTCAGTAGTTTCGGCTCTGCTTTGATATGTCAGTCAGGATTTTTCCTTTTATATGTACTTATAGATAATTTAGCAATTATACGCGTGCGATATGTGTATTGATTTTACCACTACGTAACTATGTAAAGATATTGTTAGGGTTCCGCATCCAAAGGGTAAAACGGGAACCTATTACTAAGACTTCGCTATCCGTCCGTCCGTCAGTCTATGTGTCTGTCTGTCTGTCCACTGCGTAATAACCATGATAGCTACACAGTTGAAATCTTCATAGATGATGTATATTATATCTATTGCCGCTATAACAAAAAATAGTAAAAACAGAATAATTTGATGTCTGTCTGTCTATATCAGCGGATATCGGTAACCAATATAAAGTGATCGAACACCGCGTACATTCTGCTAAGGAGTAAAGTTTGCATCAAAATCAGTTCAGCCGTTTCCACTTGATGCGCGTACAAATGAACAGACAAACAGACAAAAAAATCTTAAAAATTGTTGAAATGTGTTCTGTTATCGATTCTAAGTAACCCCAGCCATTTTTTTTTCGAATATCTTCCATGTACAGACTTTCGACCCTCTTCAGCTTTATTAAATGTATAGATAAGCATTCTGGAAAACTTTAAATACTATTTTTGATTAAATAAAAATATAATTGCTTGACAGAAATTGCCTAACTTTGAAGTTATGGATTTCATTTTCTCGATTTTTGTTCTTTACTTAATTCAATTTAGTTAAAGTTAATTTATTCAGTAAATATATGCAATTAATCAGATTATACTCAATATTTGTATTAACTCAGTACTCGTATGCTTGAAAATTAGACATGTGGCCCCATCCCTATGGGTGCTCAAGCATGCCAAATATCCCAATCAAACTTGGATTCTCTAAACTCTAAGTCAAAGACGCGAAGTGAATCCCACGAGAATATTTGTGCCACCATTGAAGACTTGCTTGGAGTGGTAGGCTGGTGTCAGCTTAACACTATCTGAAAAAAAAAATCCTTATCCTTGACACTTTTATGTAAATTTTATTTCGTCCTAAAACATATGAACACACACGAGTTAAATTGCGGGTTATGACGATAGTCGTGGAACAGACGAGAATTCACGCGGGTTCGGTGCGGTTTAATCGGTGTCTTACACTAACGTAATTATTTTATTCTTGAAAATATTTAGTGCTTGCAATTAATGCTTATTATTCGGACAATATTATCAAAATGGTAATGATTAGTGCTTTGATAATACATATTATCTTAACTCACACGTTATGTTCATAACATTTTTTTATGAGTGTGGCTGTATAGATATATGCCGTTCCGTAGCCTAACGATTAAGCTAAGTTTTTTAATACTTGTCAGCCCTAGGGCTGCAACGTATCGGTTTCTATCCGCTCTTTGGAGAAGCAATGTAAAGACCCACTTTCAACGAAATATGAAAAAGACATTGGAAACTAGTTTTCCGTATAATTTACAGAATTAGCGAATGAGTATGTTTTGATGTTTCAGCGGAGCCGCTAGCACATATGACGATGACGACGGCGACGACACCAGGTCTACTCTCACCCTCCCGGACAAGAAGTAAGTACCTGCACCGAACCTTCAATTATATATCTGTTTATTAACTACTAGAAGGTGTCATCATGAGAGAAAAAATCATAACCCTATATTTTTCTTTAGCGTAGTCATGTAAAATCCATACTAATATTATAAATGCGAAAGTATGTCTGTCTGCCTGTCTGTCTGTCTGTTACCTCTTCACACTTAAACCACTGAACCGATTTGGATGAAATTTGGTATAGAGATAGTTTGAGTCCCGGGGAAGGACATAGGCTAGTTTTTATCCCGGAAAACGAATTTAAGGCGGACGAAGTCGCGGGCAGAAGCTAGTATTCTATATAACCATCTGGGGATGCCCAGCTACCCATGTATCAAAAAAAGTTGAAATACGTTGAGCCGTTATGGAGTAAAGAAGTCACAACGATACATACAAACATATAGAAAATACAAACAAAACATTATTCGATTCAGCGACCTTCAATACTACTTTTCACTTATTTTTTTGAAGATATCTTCAATGTACAGAGATTTCATTCTTACAACTTTATAATAAAAGAGAAACAATTCATAACCCTCTGTTTTACTTCAGCGTTGTCGGGTAAAACTTTTCCTATAAACTGTGAATGCTCAGCTACCAAAAAAAAAAGTTGAAATTCGTATTGGCAAAATAAAAAAAATTGATGCATACCTTAACATAGTTCGTTTGACTTATTTTTTTAAATATCCTCAATGTATAGAAATTTAATTTGTAGTACTTTATAATAGTATAGATAATAGTGATGCGAGGGGTGATCCAAAAGTAATGATAATCAGTTTAAAAACATATCGAATGTAAAAAAAACTGCGTGTTCCCATAGCAAATCTAAATTTACTCGTAGACCATAGTGTATTGTAGTTTATTTCGACCACGAACTCCTTTAAAATTAGAACTTTCTTTGATCCTTTAAAGATGCCACCACAGTGGTCATGCATTACCTCGCTATATCCCAAAATTAATTGCCTATAAGATATCCTGAGCCGCGGAAAGAGATAAAAGTCGTTGGGTAGATCCGCCGAATATGGAAGATGTTTCAGCAATTACCTTGAAGTTACTGCGAAACTTTTGAGATAAGTATATTATTATGCAAGTGTGGAAAATATGTCATTACATGAAAATGACATTTCCGCGCGTGTATCAAACGACGTTTTTTAATACATTTGCGAGAAAATAATAATAAAACAAAATTAATACAAACGTATTTACTTCATCAGTCTATTTCAGCCAACTGGATCAGAATGTAGGGCAACGAAAGTGACGGAGGAAACAAGAGTGTACCCAGCCGAGCACTGCGAAACTTTTGAAATACGAAATAGTACATTATTACATTATTATGCAAGTGTGGAAAATATGTCATTACATCGCGAGTCTGAGAGATCTCGGCAAGACTCGGGATCTCTGGAGTGACGAGGAAAGATCGGATTAGAAATGAGTATATAAGGGGAAGTTTGAAACTAGCACCCATGACGGATAAAATTAGGAGCAGTAGGATAGCGTGGTATGGGCATGTAATGAGGAGAGATGAGCATCATTTTGGTTTAAGAATGTTAGGGATGAATATCCTAGGACGAAAAGCTATCGGTAGGCCAAAAAAGCGATGGATGGATTGTGTGAGAGGGGACATGAGAAAGAAAGGAGTAAGCGCTTAAATGACGAATAACAGAAGAAGCAAACACATTATGCCGATCCTACATAAGTAGGATATGGGCATCCCTGCCCATAATGATGATTTGGGCCTACTCAAAGAAAATTATTTTAGAAAAAATTAAGATAATAAGTAAGTGTATAAGATATAAACAATATAAATAATAATGAATATTTATTCCTTTTTTTATTCGTAAGTAATATATCAGAATACTTTAGGAATATGAAAACTAAAACGTTTATTTCTATACAAAATTCATTCTTGCGATAGCAAACGATCCTGGCCATTCAGCTAACTCAATAAATACTGTTTTGGAAATGTTAATATTTTTACTAGAAGCAATATATTTTAAGGTAACATGCAATTGGCAGTATTTTTGCACATTATGTGTACTTATGGCTAAAGATTAATATTTAAAAAATAAAGTATTATCTAAAGTAAAAAACTCTTTAGTGATTAAGTAGGATTTGGAAAACAAAATAAAAAAATGGAAAAGTAAAAAGCAGTAGTTCGCAATAGCGAACTTTGCGCTCGCAATATATATTAAAATTATTGATATTATAGTACTCTTCTGTGGAAAGGTCTTCTACGATCTGCACCTTATCGGGACGAGCATCCCCAGGGCTGTAAAAAAACGTGTTTTGTAGTCGGATTTAGATTTTTGGGACGAGGAGGAAATCGCAAGGAGCTAAATTGGGGCTATATGGCGGATTGCCCAACTATTCGATTTCTGTAATGTTCAAATAATCTTTAGTCAGAGTGGCCTTATGCGGCGATGCATTGTCATAGTCCAAAAAGAGCTTTACACTTCTTATTCTTCACGGAAATGTCCTCGACTAAAATGTATGGCAGATGAGAAAGGCCCACGAACTCGAAAGGAAAAGTAACCGTAACGTTTATATGTTTAAATATTTGGTCAAATGGCTTTCTATGTTCGAAATTATAACAAGTAATCTCTTTAAAAATGGTTGAATTCAAGTGTGGTTTTTGCGAGTTTTGCAAAATTTTCCTAGTGACCGACGTTGAACCCTGCATCAGGGCCACTTTTCTTTGATTGCTTCTCTCACTCTGCGTACTTATTTGGTCAACTTAGTACAGTAGTACGACAAATATAAGTCACAACGATGTACCTGCGCTGAAAGCATTTTTGAAAAAAGATTAACCAATTATCAGGCAGCGCGTTTGCGCAGGTAATATCTTGAACGCCCATTGGCCAAAATTTTTCGCGCGACGCCGGCGCCCGATCATGTTGAAAACAATTTTCGTTGGAAGTATTTATTAAGCTCTATATTTGTACATTTTTTCATATTTTTTGAACATACCGTTTAGAAAATAGAGGGGGGGGGGGGACACAAATTTTTGCTACTTTCGGAGCGAATATTTCGGAAAATATTCACTAAATCAAAAAAAAATTCTTAGAAACCTTAAAGTGTTTTTAGAAGAACTGTCGAAATATATGCCACACAGATATTTGCTGACATTTATTTTTTTTAGTTTCGGTTACATGTATGGAGTGCCCCCCCTAGAAATATATATATTTTTTATTTAACTATCAAACTAAGTAGCGGTTTACACAAGACACCTATGCTCCAAATTTCATCAATATGCATTTTATAGTTTTTGAGTAAAATGCCTGTGACATACGGACGGACAAACAGACAGACAGACATGACGAATCTATAAGGGTTCAGTTTTTGCCATTCTGGCTACGGAGCCCTAAAAACAGTCAATTATATCAATAAACATTGTTAAAATTAAAGTAGGTACAATGCAAATTTTTGTAGCAAGAGTTGGCGAACTGTTCGACTTTCTTTCGAATGCCTGCCATCAGTACGTAGTGAACTGACGAGAGGCTGCGTGCCATATTTTTTGGCATCAGCTTCACTGTCGTGTGCCACTGCACCCTTGTTGAGCAGGTATCGTTTGATATTTTCCCAATTCCGATTAAAAGGTATAAGGGCGAAATTCTGGACATTTTGATGGGTTAATGTTTTTCGCAACATAACTAATATTCTTCTTATCAACCTAATTTAAGGTGTGGATTCGGCGTAATGAGCAGAAGCTAAATCAGGCCGAAATATTGGAGGACGTGTATGTTTCCGATATAAGGGCAGAATTCGCTTCTCAAGACACTCCTGTCGGTAGACTTCTCCGTTAATTGTACTGGTAGAGAAAAAGCTCGACCTTCTAAGCGCGCATGAGCAAACTTGTCTTACAAGGAATTTTTCAAAACCTACGCACATATGTTCTTCTGAAACGTCCTCGCCAGATACACTCCAGTTACACACGTGTAAAACTGTGCCCCGGTAACGTTTTTATATCTTTTGAACATATGTTTCGTCATCCATTAAAAAGCATCGGTCGTTATTTTAAATTAAAAACTTGTTCAAAACTTTTTAACTCGAGGTTTCGCTCTTTCAAGCTGGGCAGCAGTCCTTTTCGGCATTTTCCGTTTCTTCATGGTCTGTTAATTATTGCTCTTTTTGGCGTTTTGAACGCTCCCAACTGAAGTTTTTAACTTTTTGACTACATTGCGAGTAAAGGCCGATGGATTTTGTCGTAAAGATGCTACGATTTCCATGCCCAATTTTGGCTTAACGCAGCTTTTTCTGCGGCTACGACCTGGCAGATCACCTAGTGTTTTAAATTCCCCAAACTCTCTCTCTTTTCGTACCCTATCTTGAGATAATTGCTACCGTTTTGCGAGTTGTCGATTCGAAATACCCTTTTCTGTACATTAGGATACGATGAATCACTTACGATTTTTTTCATTTATTCTCGTTATCTTGATTTTATCTAGTCAATGAAATATATTACACTTTTTTGTTAAACTTGACAAATCCTGTGTTAGAATGTCATGCATTAGAACAACAAAAACAATGTATAACAGGGATGATGACAACTTTTATCTGCGGTATGTTATAGAACGAGCATTCACTAACAGAAATACTGGTGAAAAACTACTTCAATACTATAAAAACTCCACGAGATACAACGACTTTAGAGTCACACTTTTGGACTTTCCCGAAAAACGGTCCATACCCTACAAAGGTATGACGTCACACCTTCCTGCCTTGTATGGGGAAATTAAGAACTTCCTTCTGCAGCTATGTTAAAACGTTTATTGAAACGGTTTCATAACAAAAGTACCATATATTTCATGACATGAGTCATCCAATGGTATTATTATTTATTAATATTTTAATTCATTAAAAATGGACTTTCCCACCTAACTTTAAAGGCTCATAAAACGAGCTACATGTAAGGAATCGAACTCAAATTAGTTTTTTAGGATTTGTATCATAAAAACCACCATTTCGCATCAAAATTGTATTATTATTTGAGTACAGTCATCATCCCCATTATGAAGGCCCAACTTTAGGTCGTTACTTTATTTCGTGAATAAGATTATTTCGACCGCTCATGAAAAAACAGTTGCAACCGTTATGACAGATACATATTTTTTATTTTACTGAGGAGTCTTTACGGCCAGTAACTTAACATCTATTTATTTTAATCCGACACAATTAGTATACAGTTATCATTATTTTTGGATCATCCCTCGTACAAATTAACATTTAGGCATTTTTGGCAAGTCAATTTTGCTTCTTATCCACAATAAATAACAGGATAATGAACATTTAAATCTTTGCTGTTCTTATAGTGTACTAAATATGTGTTACAATTACCATTACGAGCAATGAAAAATAGGCACAAAGAAATTTACTACAACGTGTACTCACCAAAATTACAATGTGCTTGTTCTGCATACATTGCAATTTAAGTACAGCTATATTAGCAAGTGACGTGATCTATGCTTACTATTTACGGATCACTTAAACTTTCAGTAGCTGTCTGAATTGAAGTCCATCATTCGTTACGTTTATTCGGTTTCTTTTGCGGTTCTAGCTGTACATAACGATGATTCGTTGAGAGATTAATTTATTTTTGTTAAACTTACTGGAACAGACAAAATCACTCCGAGATAGAGAAGCGGCGGCGCGACAAGATGAACACTTACATAACAGAGCTAAGCGCGATGATTCCCATGTGCGGCGCTATAGCGCGCAAGCTGGACAAGCTGACGGTGCTGCGGATGGCGGTGCAGCACCTACGCTCCGTGCGCGGCGCGCTGTCCGCCTGCCCCTTCACCGCGCGCCCGCGCCCCGCCTTCCTCTCTGAACGAGAACTCAACGCGCTCATACTCCTGGCCGCGCACGACTGCTTCTTGTTGGTGGTTGGCTGCGATCGCGGTCGTCTCTTGTACGTTTCCGCCTCAGTTAAAAGAATGCTTCAGTATGACCATGTAAGTTAATAAACACTGATAAGTGCACCGTTACGGTCCTGCGCATGGTGGTCTGGCAGCGCCGCGCCTTACTCTCCGAACAGGAACTCAACGGGCTCATGCTTCTGGCCGAGCACCTTACCACATACGTACTTGGTGTAGATTGCGGGAGTCCGCTCGTTCTATTTCCCTTTCACCCTCGATAAAGGTATATATGATTAAATCCTTATAATAACTTGAAAATTTTTTTTAGTAGTAGGTATAACCATTAATTATTTTATAATGTTTAACGTTCTGTGAGTAAAATGAAATAACAATTATTGGTAATTTCGTGTCCGACTGCCAGAGCTAATTTGCAGATCCATGAAAGAATGGTGAGAATACTCAGTGTGCGAATTTGACTCAAAAACAGTTTGACGATTATAATTACTTTAATTTCAGTCAGAACTACTGGGACAAAGTTTGTTCGACATTCTACATCCAAAAGACGTCGCCAAAGTGAAGGAGCAACTTTCGTCCTCCTATCTCAGTCCACGGGAACGGCTCATTGATGCAAAAAGTAAGTATTACTACGGCTTATTTATCTTATCTATATTAGAACCAAGATTTGGATTGGGCACCCAAGTCATACTAAATATTCTAAATTCTGCCAGCAAATTGTTGCGGACAGTGAGTAAGCCTCTCGAATGATCAGCATTCTGCACAAACTAACGAAGAGCATATTTTGGGCAATTTAACCCCACTGTCCGACTCTACACAAAACGGGGAATCACTGGCAATTATAACTGCGCGGGTCGTTCTTGCGTTTCGTTCAGATCACTATTCCAGAGTGAAAAGTGCTATTGTTTTACCAATTAAGGATATCATTTTTATTGGGCGAATAGAAGCCTGAATGGAGCTTCGGTACCATAAAAGACATGTATAAGTATGTATGTATTTATTAAGTAAATAAATAAAAACATGTCAAATCTTCATTCCTTTCGTGTGTCTAACGACCAATCCGGGACTTTGAAACTTTTTTAATTGAATGCATTATTAATCATGCAAGCCTTAAGCAAGAAATTAATAAAGTAATATTAACGTTGATATATTTCTAGAACAGCTATAACATGCAAGTTTAGAGCAACACTGGTCCCTTTCATGGCACGTGACCCACCCGCGCATCTTCCCCTCGGCCGGTAGCCGGGTTTGCTTCGTTGCGGTTGGACTTTGTTCAAGTAAATAAAGAAGAAATTACGATATTGTGGCGCGGAGAAAATTTTGTCATCAGTTACCCTTCATTACTATCCTGGGTCTAATTCAGTATATTTTTTATTTTAATTATTTGTTTTAGCTTATTGCGATCCTTAAACTCAATTATTATCTTAGTATTAAATGTAATAGACATCAAACCAGACAAACGTAAGTAATTGGGGATCAAAGCACAAATATTCATTACTTTCCAATTCATTCCATTCCATTTAGCGAAAAATATATATGGAAACGAATGAACAATAATGGAAAGGGATGATTTTTTTTTCTTCTTAAAGAAACTTCATTTTATTTAAATTATAAGTAATGTATAAACATCCTTATATTTCCATTGTTTGTTTTATTTGACCAGTCTTGACGAAAATTTGGGGTCCATTAGTCATTTGGCGAGGTGGGATCGGTGTGCAGTAGGTAGTGTGGTGAGCTTACTGATATCGCACAGATTTCTTTACTTGTCGGCACACTGTCAGTATTACATTTACGCAGTAGTAATATTATCCTGCGCCAGTCAGGAAGCACTCTTAAATGTAAGAATGGGTACTGTCATCTACCAGTTTCGACTGATAGTAGATACTGATAGCTGACAGCTTACTTATATCGCGCCACTCCTGCAAAAACAAATTTAATATGAAAGAAGCCCAAATTGATCGGCTACTAGGTTATTCTTGAGTTGACGTTTAAAATGTTTACCTTTTTTTAAATGTTTAATTCATTTATATATTTATTCATTAAATATAAATAAAACGTTTAAAATTAAACTAACGAAAACGTCATATATATACATATAAAAAAATCTTATTAGACATTTGGTCTCAGAAAAAACAATGTAATTGTTGAATGTGTGGACTGTATTGGACTACTTCTTTCTTGATTTAAAATAAAATACTTATTTCTTCATGGTAAGTAGATTTGCTAATTAGCCTTAATCAGATAATATAGCCGCAATAGAGTAGTGTAAAAGACTGGCCTAGCGATCAAAATGGCCACTTATTATTCCCACATACTAGGGCCTGAATTAGCGGCTTATCGGCTGATGCAGGCGAATTAATAAATGCGAAAAAAGATATTCTTTATTCATCACAAGTTTTACAATAGAATGACTGATATACACAGTTATATTAATTTCTTATACTATAGAATACAACATAACACGTATTTTATAAAACAGGGTAAAAATATATGACACAGATTGGTAAACGAAATAAAATAATTGACGATTAAAATAGCGACGTAATGTTGATTCAGCTCTTATAACTAAGTTTACATAATTAATCATTTCCTAATCCTAGTTATTTCCCACAGTAATAGATAAAGAAAAAAAATACAATAGAAGAAAAAATTGCCATGGATGGAGAAAAATAACATCTTAATTATATATAAATAAAAATAACTCCGAGCTTTATAAAATAAAAGGAAGAAAAGGACAAAACGACGTGACAATGAAACAAATTAGTAGTATTAAATCAAATCAAATCATCAAATTAAAATATTCTTTATTCAAGTAGGCCTATTTACAAGCACTTTCGAAATGTCCGTTACATGAGAGTGAATGTTTGCTGAGAGAAATACAATATGATCCAACATTTGCTGCAAGGATTAGGGAAACCCAGAAAAACCTAATCAGATCATTTAACTTAAATGTAATATTATTGATAAAATCATCATTTTTAAAATTAAAATAATCAATAAGATAAATCCCAAAAGGATTGTCAATAAAAAATAAATAATCTAGAATGTGTCTAGAATAAAATTCTAAATGTGAGAGTATATAAAACAATTAGGATTAAAATAATAATAATACCTTAGGTATTCGTTAAAATAATTATTCATACAGCTACATGACCCTATAATTTACATTAATCCCACGCGGCTTCATCATTTATGTAGTCTTGTGTGCTATAATAAGCTTTAGAAAATAATTTTCGTTTCACAATATTTTTGAATTAACCAATAGACAACTCAGTTATGCTGCTAGGAACTTTATAAAATCTCACACAGTTACCCATTCATGATCTCCTTATTTTATGGAGCCTAGTAGCAGGCACTGCGAGCTTATGCTTATTTCTAGTATTAATATTATGTATATCACAGTACTTCTTAAAGTCGGTAATATTATTATGTACATACATAATATTCTCATAAATGTATTGACAATGCACTGTCATTATATTAATGTCCTTAAACTTATCCCTAAGCGAGTCTCTATAGTTCATTTTATATATCGCACGAACAGCCCATTTCTGCAGAACAAATATAGTATCAATGTCGGAAGCACTGCCCTATAGTAAGATGCCATACGACATAATACTGTGGAAATAACTGAAATACACTAATCGAGCCGTTATCACGTCTGTTAATTGACGAATCTTACTTACTGCAAAAGCTGCAGAAGTCAGTCTATTCGAGAGATTAGCAATATGGGGACCCCATTGGAGCATAGAATCTAATGTTATGCCGAGAAAGACTGTACTATTAACTAGTTCCTGTTCCTCATCTTTAACAATAACGCTTGCTTGCTTGTGTTTTTCGTTACTCGTGACAAACTTAACACATTTAGTCTTTTTCTCATTCAACAGTAAATTATTTAAATTAAACCAATTTACTACTTCACAGATAGCATTGTTTACGTCATTGTAGGATCGTTGATTTCGTACGACTTTGAAAATTAGAGACGTATCATCTGCAAACAAAACTATCTCATGGTGGGTCTTTACGAGGTGTGGCAAGTCGTTTATATAGATAAGGAACAGGAAAGGTCCCAATATTGATCCCTGCGACACACCCATAGAGACTAATGACCCCTGTGAACGCTTTCCATTCACATCAACTCTTTGTATTCTACCATTTAAATAAGACTCGAATAAATTTAGTGCTATCTTTTAACTCCGTAGTGGTGTAGCTTCCTGATCAGTGTCTCATGATTAACGCAATCGAAGGCCTTAGATAAATCACAGAAGATACCTAAAGCATCTCGCGATTCCTCCCAGGCATCGAAAATGTGTTTTACGAGCTCAACTCCGGCGTTGGATGTCGAGCGACCCCGCGTAAATCCGAATTGCTTACTATGCATCAAATTATTCAAATTAAAATGTTTTAACAATTGATATAGAATTAGCTTTTCAAAAATTTTACTAAACGTAGGTAGTACAGATATTGGTCTAAAGTTAGTGGGGTCAGAGGTACTACCTGATTTAAATAAAGGAGTTATTTTGCTATGTTTCATCAGATCAGGAAACTCACCGCAGTCAACACTGTTATTGAATATATCTGTCAAGTCAGGCGCTATTACTTCTATTAGGGATTTGACAGCATGGACTGAGACCCCCCATAGGTCATTAGTTTATTTGACATTAATTGATTTAAATGCCTTTACTACATCTGAAGGACTGACATGTTCAAAATAAAAGTCCTTACTACATTCTGGGACGTTTTCTTTTAACAACAAAACGGCAGACGAAGGTGATGAATTTAAACACTTTGTTGTGGATACTGGTATATCGGTGAAGAAATTATCAAATTCTGTTGCTACATCTAAACTAGAATCTATAATTTTGCCATCAATTTTTAATTCTACATCACTAATTCGTGCCTTGATCTGAGTCTTCGCATTAATCACTTTCCAGATGGTTTGATAATATTAGAACTATTTCTGATTTTCTGGGATAAATAATTACGTTTGGCAATATGACAATCAATTTTGAATTGTTTCGAATTTTGCTTTACATGTTCTTTAAATTCATCACTCGTATTAAACCGCCGTTCCTCATACATGGCATACAGTGCTTGTCTACGTTTGTGTAAGTCCGCAGTAGCCCATTCGCTAAATACTGGTGCACCGCCAGCCACAACCGATTTGGAAGTAAATATTGTATTATAATGTTTCATAAAAGTTGTAAAGAATGAATCATACATGTGATTAGGACTCATTTCAGAAGACAGAACGGGTAGCGCCTGAAACAAATGTTGCTTCATTCTTTCCACACGGTCTGTGGTTACCGGTACAAAAGTAATTTGTTTTTTCACTATATTTTCCCTCAATATCTCAAATTCCATTAATTGGCCTAAATGATCTGATTCTAATTTACTGATTATACTTTGTTTAGAAGGAGAAATATCAGTGAAAATGTTATCAATACAGGTGGCGCTGGTATCGGTCACCCTAGTAGGTTCCATAAATACGTGGCTTAAACGAAAATATTTGAATAGATTCAACAATCTAATACTTAGTGTTGAATCTTCCACAAGATTTACATTGAAATCGCCGCAAATAAGTATTTTTTTACGAGTACGCGATATCTTAAAAAGCACATATTCCATAAGAGTTTGAAAAACATCGAAATTACTTAATGGCGGCCTATACACACAAACTACAATAAATTGCTGTAATTCTACTGCACTTAATTCTATGGTCCGTTCAACAGACAAGGATACAATGTCCTTACGTTCCTTAAATTTTAATTGACTATTTAATATAATTAACGACCCACCATGTATGGAACTAAGTCTGGTGAACGAACTACCCACCTGGTGATTATTGAATTGGGGCATTATCTCATTGCAAGTTAGCCAGTGTTCAGTTATACATAAGATATCAATATTATAGGCATTTAAAAATAATTCAATCTGCAAATCTTTCCTCTAATACACTGAATATTTTGATGAACCAGGTGGATATACTTTTCATTGCCAGAAAAGGATTTCTCCATTGTCTCATCACTTAGTTTAAGTTATTACACATAACAACATTAATGTCGGACTGCTCAATAGAAGCAGAGTTCTGTACCAAATTCTTAGTAGAAATGTCAATTAAATAGGCTAGTGACAAAACTATTTGTCGTTTGCAATAATTGGAAAGGTAAAACTTACCTTTTGTCAAAAAATAGTGATTACAAACATATATGTTAGCGTCTACTATTCTAAACTTACTACTATATGTACAAAGATTATATAAAGATGTATTTAAAATATATCTTGTATCATTTTCAGATTTTGACAATTGTTTACAATAGGGAAAAGTGAACATAATAATTTCCTGAACTATAATTGTGTTCAAAATTTCATAAAATTTAATTAAATCATTCTTGTTCACTTTACCCTTGTTTCCCAAAAGAATAAGCAGTGTTGTCTTGGAATTAATATTACTGTCTTTTAGAATTTGCTACTTACACTATGTCCGTTTAAGTATGAGTTTAACAGTGGGCCCATACCACTTCCCATCTCATCACAGTACATGATAACCTTAGGTTTAGGTGTGCTTGGTGCGGTGTGGAAGGAACTTTCACTGGATTTTTCTGGCAAACTGGCACACAGAGAGGATGGTTCTAGTACACTAGTCGACAAATTACCACTTGCCTGCTTACATAAACAGGAGTGATCATTTGTCAGGGACTTAAACCGTTCTGAGTTATAATTTATTTATGATATTAAATCATTTATGGCTAGTGAGTATTCATGAATAACTTTTTTTGAGCTCTCATTAATTGTGTCTAATGATTTAATTGAATCCTCTAAGCTTTGAATTTTTAACTTTATTGTCTGTGTGTCAGTTTCATATTTTAACCTACTATTTTGTAACTGTACAGAATACATATCTAACTTATCCACTAGATTTACATTTTGACTGCAAGATCTCAATTTCTTTAGAAACAACCTGTTTTGTTTTGACAACTTTTTTACTCTCTGTATACACTTGTTAAGTTTGACATATTTTTTTAACTTTGTTGTGGTGGAAGTATCATAGTCTACAACAATTACAGGGTTAACAATTGGAGCGGTAACCAACTGTGGGACCGGTCCGACTAGTTCTTCGAATAAGCTATGAGCATGAACCGCTGCACTCTCATGCTTGGCCTCCTGCAGCTCAAGAATCTGCTCGTTGGCATCATGCAGCGCTTTCTCCAGTGTGTTGATCTCCTTCAGGGCATGCTCATACTCAGCGCTACACTCAGTAAACCTGTCTACCATCTCCTGAAGCTTGGCCCGCTCACAATTTAAATTATTATAATCACATTCTAGTGTACAGAGTTCCTTTTTCAACTTATCTCTGCTGTCAAGTACCAATAATAGTTCCTTCTCACTGTCCTCTCTCTCTCACTTAGCAATTGAGCACACAATTCCTTTGAGTTTTTTAATTCCAATAAGGTGATTTGAAGTTTATCCACCTCCTATTGACGGGCCGCCGCGGCTTTTCGTCGAGTAAGCATCATTGATATTAATAAAACACAAGAGTGAACAACAATATTTCAAGGACTTGCTAACCCAAGCTGTTATTTTAGGTACTTACGTGAAATAGTAACGCAAGGGTATGTATAAGCTGTGTTCTAATTTTATTAGTTGCTAAAATAAAGACAAAAACAAGACGATTTAATTTGCACAACGAAAATATATTTCGAATTTCTAATCTATAACGGTTAAAATTCAAAATATGACGAGACAGTTGTAAACGTTACTAATGCACTTTACTTATTATGTTTACACTAAAACTAAGATTAAAGCTATTGAATACACACTCAATGGGCTGAATATATCAAGAAATATTAATAAAATAACATTAAATAAAAGGGACCTAATGCAATCAGCTGCTTATTCTTTGACAGCCCAGAGGCGTTTTTATTCTATTCTAGTCTATTAAATAATTGAGTGCCAAAGCACGTAAATTATGAGAAAGATAGGAGGATACATAAATAAATTATTTAAGAAAGAAGCAGAGGCAGAGGGAGCTTGAGAAAATATTAATTTATAACTCTTGCTAGAAAGTGACAATGACACTGAAAATATTCCTGAGTTTCACCCTGAGCCGGTTATAGCGGTTATAGAGCATGACCCCTCCTTGTAATGTTCTGACAATCCAAAGTCAACTCCGAAAAACTCATACGAATAGAAACGAAGTCTACTCGAAAATTCCAATACATGAAATTTAAATTATAAAAAATCTTAAAACAGAAATGAAACTGGTAAAAAAGCCAAAATAGTTTTACCAAAAAAAAATAAACAGAAACTAAAACGACACACGTTTGAAGACAGTCTAGAGAAAAAAGTTCACGTTTTAAAAATATACACTGTAAGGTTGAAGAAGCAAAACGAAAGTGGTTTTGATCCAGAGGAGATTAGAAGAGGAGAGTTGAGCTTTGATGAATAAATAAATTTCAATTTTTAATAAGTCTCAAGTGATCTCATAACGATTTGACATTATTTAAGTTTTTAAAGTTTTCAAAATACATACATCTAAATACATACATCCGTTATGCTGCGAGGTTTATTGAGACCTTAAGATTAAGAAACTAGAGTTTGATTATAAAATAACCAATAGATTTGGAATATTGAAAGCTATTTTTGTTCTCATATTTGTCTTTTTCTTTGTTAAGAAAATTTTACCTTGTCTATGTAATGTTAAAACGAAAAGACAAAGGCTACGTATTTGTGATTATAAATTAATAAATAAGGTACGAGTAGTTGTGTTGTTTTAAATTATTTCTCGACGATATGACGCTTCCACCGATTGTTAATAGATTACATACTTTGCATGATCAAATGCGCATTGGTTAAAAGTTTCACACTAAATCATAACCGTAGTGTTTTATCTTTACAACCTCAAAAGCTGAAGCTTTCGCATTTTATGTTGTTCTATAAGCTCGATTAATTTCGATTAATTTACTTTTAGTTCAAAAAATAACAAATGATTTTTTATATTATTTATAAACACATGTTTGAATTGATGTAAACCAGCAACATTATTTTTATTTAATAATTGTGATGATTAAGAAAATACTGCTTAAAGTGAACACCTAATGAAGAGTGCATGAGCACGAGAATTATTGGTTTTCCTTGCTTTATAAATATTAAAATTCATCATCTTCCATTTAAATTAATTACTGTCCCTTCGATTATCATCACTTTCCAAGCGTAGTTCATTACTTTCCATGCGAATTTCATTATCTTCGGTGGGCTCATTGCTTTCCGTCCCTTTTACTAAAAAATATCATAGTTATAAAGGTGCCTTTTATTGATTTAATATATTAATGGGTATTCGAATCTGATTATGTAACAAAAACACAAAGAAGAAAAGAAATATCGATTCTCAAAAAATTATACTTTTTGAACGAAAGGCAAGAACGACCCACACGGATTATTTCTTTATTTCGTATAACACTATGGGCTAAATTTAGATACATATTGTAATGTGACGGGACATCATCATGGGTTGATACTGTTGATAGAATTCATGTTTTATCAAAATTATGTAACTACAGAATTTTTATTCATAAAGAATTTTCATTTGAAAATCTCGGAAACACGAACAATCCCGAAGTGTGAATCAATATAATGTTAAGTATAAAAAGTTGCAGAATATGTGCCATTACCGTCGTTGATTCTATTGGCGAACGTACTGAGTTAGAAATCGCGTTAACTCTCCATCGTTATGTTTATGTTCAGCAATGATGCCAGTGAAGGCGGACTTAGTGGCGGGGGCATCGCGCTTGTGCCCGGGCGCGCGGCGCTCCTTCCTGTGCCGCATCAAGTGCAAGCCGGACGCCGAGCAGCCGGCGCAGGCCGCGCTCGTCAAGGAGGAGGACCCCGTCAACATGAGGAAGAAGAACAACGAGAAGAAGTACTGCGTCGTCCAGTGCACAGGTGCAGTGTAAACGTTCGGCATATTAACATTATTAACCTCTATACTCATCTAAATAAACCGATTATAACGGATTATATCGCGTTATCTCATTTGAAACATTCGAAACAGAAGGAAATATTAACCTATATACTGCCACAGGTTTGACAAAGCCTTCTTCCTTCCGTGCTATCTGAAATCACGCTTTATTGAAAAGCTGAAGTTTAACATTCAAAGACACTTTATCGATATAAACATAAAGATAATGTATTATATAGTCATTTTGAACAGCAATCTGTGTAAGGTACCTGTTTCTGGCTACCCTCAAGTTACTGGCTAATCCACAAAATATGATATGTACCCAGGGACTAAATGAAGGATATGTACTTAAATTATTTTTTATATGTTAACTAGATATTACCATAAATACTGTTGGAGTAATTTTACAAATTGCGTAGTAAACACTGACTCAAATTTGAGGCTAGTAATTAAATAATGTCGACAATTATAGGCGATTTAATTCTACTACAACCGAATAGACCTATACGGAATTGCATAACGATACAGAGTAAGGCTTCACGAATTGACAAAAACCAAAAGTCGCTTGCAGTTTTTAATAGTTCTTGAAGTTTAGGAATTTACTAAACTTTATTGCACAATCGAAAAAAGTAATTTATGCAACTGATACATAAGTAATGAAAGGTCTTAAAACACGAGTATGAGCGAGTTTCATAATAAGATCACACAAGTGTTTTAAGGCCTAATAGGGTACATGCATGTTTTTTTTTTAATGCTTTTCTTAAATAAATATCAAAATACGGTAAAAACTATTTGGAAATGTGAAATTAGAATTTAAATCGGCCAAGAAATACGCATCATAGGCATCTTAAACTACTTATTAGACAGAGAGGTCCGACATGCACTGTTACGTCATAGTGCACTCCGGCCATATAATCTCCATATTAATTTCTGTTTTGCTAGAAAGAGATAGAATGAAATGTTTGATGGATTATATCTTGGTTATTTTTATAGTTATTCGGAAAAATATTTTTGTCTACTGTTTGTTACATGAATGAGCTTTTAATAAAGCAAAAATTAATATTCATGCATATTCCCTATTATGTACCGATGCATACACTACTTTATTAAGCACAGAAGTACGCATATCATAAGTACTCTAAGATAGGTTCGGACGCCATAGAGAAACGACCTGCATCGTTACTAGTGCTATAGTTGAATCATCGAGAGCGTGGAATTGCATATGTAGTAGTATTGTTTGTTTACAGGCATTCTATATTTGAATTTTCTATTTTCTTGTACTATCAGCATACAAAGAGGTTGTTTTATATATATATATATATATCGAAGAACTAAAAATTTGGTGTAAAAAAACAAATCAGTACAGGCCAGCGGTTAATAATAGTGCACGCAGGAGGAAAAGATGGTTTTATTCCCAACGCTTTGTTAATGTTTAAGGCAAACCAAAAAACGGGAGATTACCATGACCAGATGAACTTTGTCAACTACGAAAAATGGTTAAAAGAAAAATTAATACCGAACCTCAAACCGAATAGCGTACTTATCGTGGATAATGCGTCCTATCACAACAAACTTTTGAATCGTGCTCCAACATCAAATTCTAATAAACAAGAAATGATGGATTGGTTGACAGAACACAACATTTCGTATAACCGGTTGATGTACAAAACTAGTTTGTATGAATTAATTAAACAAAATAAAGAGCGGTTTCGCGAGTACCACATAGATGCAATTTTAAAAGAACATGGCCACTCCGTATTACGATTGCCACCGTATCACCCGACATTCAATCCGATCGAAAATATTTGGTCCATGGTAAAAGGATATGTAGCAAAAAGAAACGTTTCATTAAACATGCAAGGCATTATGAGTTTAGCAACTGAACGAATGAATACCATCACTGCTGAGGACTGGGAAAATATTTGTCACCACGTCGAAAGTGAAGAAAATAAATATCGATGTCAGGAAGGAGAAATGGATCAAATAACAGACAATTTTATTGTCAATACTTGTGACAGCTCAGATGAAGAACATGATAGCGAATAAAAGAAAAAAACAGAGGACTACTACTTATTCCACTTCTTGGGTATGTCATTTTATTAAGTTAAGAGAAAATTATTCTCCTTTTGTTGCAAACGGTACAACCACTACAAATGCAATTCCATCTTCTCGATAATTCAACTATACCTATACCTCAATAGACTATAAATATATTAAAATATTGCAATTAAAAATCAATTGTAACAAATACAGAAACAAATTATTTATTCACATCGAAGTCGTGCGTTTGTTCAATCTCTAATCTAAAACATCTTTGTACGCCTTTTCATATTTGGCTCTCGATTTTTCTGGCAACAAGTTTACTCAGTCCTCGGAGTCACTACTACTCATACTTTCAACTTAAATGTAAGTTACAAACAACTTTTTACAATTCTACTTTCGTATATAACAACAAACAAATGACAACATTAATGGCGGTAATTCGATCCTCCGTCAAATCGAAAGTTTTTTTTAATCTTAGATAAACGAATGAACTCCATATTCTCATATTCATATCACCCGAGATCAAATGTGCTGTTTATATTTAAAAAAGCGGCCAAGTGCGAGTCGGACTCGCTCATGAAAGGTTCCGCAGCCGTTTATAGAAAAAAATGCACTACAGATGAAAAAAATACGATTTAAAAAAAACATTACTAAAAGAGCGTATCTCCCCGGCACTTACGTCCTTTTTGCTGAAAAGCGCAGTTTTTTGGCAATAATTTAAAAACGGTATATTTGAGCTTATTGAAAACAATTTTCGTTGGAAGTATTTATTAAGCTTTATATTTGTATATTTGTTTCTTATTTTTGAACATACCGTTTAGAAAATAAAGGGGGGGGGGGGGACACACACAACGCTTACGCTTACGCTTAGGGTTGTCGATATCTATTTTTTAGATCTATTATTGGCAAATCATTTTAGAATGAAAGTTTACCGTAAAATTATCTTGTATGTCTCTGTCTAAAAAAACAAGATTCTGCACCGCAATATTATTATTATGAAAAAATATTATTTATAAATTCGACGAATTTTTTCGAACGATTTATCTCGCAAATTAGGTAATAATTAAATGCTACCACCATGTATAGTCGCGATTAAATATATCTTCTTTCTTCAACATGCACTCTAACGCCTTGACAATAGGAGTCGTGTTCAGAATATTTGCGAGAACCTTGTTTGCTCCGATGTATTTGCTGCTGTGGCGACTGTACTGTACTACTCATGTTTACATTATAATATTTATAATACTATAACTACATAAAACGTAATAAACGAATGGTAAGGTGTCAGTACCTAATGCGATTATAATGGTTAATATTGGTAGGTTTTCTAGGAATAGACCAGGACCCAAGTGCAATTTTTTCAACCAAATATAAATCATGTGAAGGATACTATAGGCAAGTGGTAGGTATAAAATAAAATGAAAACTTTTGTACACGTCACGTTTATTTAAAACTAGCTTCTGCCCGCGACTTCCTCCGCCTTACATTCATTTATCGCGAATAAGGGTATTTCCCGCAATAAAAAGTAGCCTATGTCCTTCCCCTGGACTTAAACTATCTCCATACCAAATTTCATTCCAATCGGTTAAGCGGTTTAAGCGTGAAGATGTAACAGACAGATAGACACACTTTCACATTTGTAATATTAGTATGAATTAGTATGGATACAATAAGTTACAAATTACACACAGAAAAATACTTTCGTCGATTACGAGAGGTTTGGAAGGCCTTGTTATTTGTTTTCAAAGTAAAATAGATCCTCATTCTAATAAATAGCTTTTGCAAACAAATTCTAGGAATGCATGGACAAGGTCCTTGAATTCTTGCTTCCTTGTCACAAGGAAGCAAGAATTCTATTTCTTTCATTTGGTTAAAAATTAAAAAACAAATTTTACAATTCATGCGATCTTTTCCAAAGCTCGATATTAGTAACTTGAAATTCGTCGCGTTTTATCATTAATTATAGTAGGAGAGCGGACCGTAAAATTTCGAACCGACTTGATACCACGATGAAATGCACAATGGTTTCCCATAAAAGTGATGCTTTTCTGTCGCTTTTCTGTATCTACCAGTAAATTTCTAACTGATGCCTTAACCATTATTTCGGTATCAGATGGGTTAAGTGACACTGCCTTTTTCGCACCGGAAATGACTTTTTTTTTCTTACTTTCGGCAAGTTCCGCCGTGGCAGACTAACAAATTCGGACTAAGCATCACTGTTATGGGAAACCATTGTGCATTTTATCGTGGTATCAAGTCGGTTCGAAATTTTGCGGTCCGCTCTCCTACTATTAATATTTCTTACCGTTCCCCTTGTGATGGTATCAGAAATAACGATATTGCTGGATTTGATGAACTGTTGAGGCAGCCAAAATCAGAACAATACTTTTTACCATTATTCACTATAATTTTCAGTTCCTTGTCCTTGTAAATCTAATACTCACTTTAAATTAGTTATTTATTTACAACATTACACTATTTACAACTATATATACAAAAACCGTAGATACACAAACGCATTCACGGCGCGACGCCGTGGTGGGTGAGCGAGCGAACGAAAAAAACGTACCGTACCGCGGCAACGGTGGCGGCGGCACTGGCTAGCGCAGCCCGTCTAACGCCTCCTTAATAACACCTTATATTAACGCACACGCGTGAACGAGAGCGCGTGCGTACCGGCACGCACACATATAAGCCGCGCGATGTGCCTTTGTTTGCAGTGAGCTTACTCGTTGTACTCTACCTATGCTCCAAATTTCATCAATTTACATCTTATAGTTTTTAAGTAAAATGCCTGTGACATACGGACGGACAGACAGACAAGACATTACGAATCTATAAGGGTTCCGTTTTTGCCATTTTGGCTTTGGAACCCCAAAAAAAAACTGAATTGACGTTTTGCATCGATAACTGTTTTAATATCTATGGATACTAAAATAGATTATTATTAATAGATTAGACATTAGTTACAGCAAGCTCTGCAAGCTAGATTTATATTATAACACTATTCTGGTTAACAAGTAGCTATGAGTCGGTGATCGACTGATCGTTTGTCCCGGGTTCCAGGATACCTCAAGCTGGGGGCCCCGGTGGAGGTGAGCGGGTCGGGCGGCGGCGAGAGCGGCGACGACGGCGACGGCAACCTGTCGTGCCTGGTGACCATAGGGCGCGCGCTGCCCGACGCCGCGCCCGCCGCGCCGCGCGCGCCCGCGCCGCCCATTCGCCGTCTGCAGTTTATTTCTAGGCACGCAACTGACGGCAAATTCGTCTTTGTCGATCAGAGGTATGGGCTTTCGTATGGTATTTGACCGTAGACAATAGTTATTTCACCTCACTAGCTCGGAAAAGTTCTGTTTACAGCACCAAATCTGCGTGGAAACGTTCGTTGTATCCGCTAGCGTAGAAAAGTCATATGAAGTTCGAATTTATATTTCTTTATGTTTGTTTTGTTATGAGTGTGTTTTTTAGGTTCATTGTCACTAGTTTTAAACGGAAAATAAGTGGCTTGTTATAATTTCATCGTTTTTGTGTGTTTCGCTCGGCTGCAAAATTATTTGGCTTGTTGTACCTTGAAAGCCTGGTTACTCAGGAATCTATTTTAAATTCATTCGCTTACTCGGCTTTCAATTGAAGCACTCGCGCCAAATAACAACTTTACAGCATTGCATAAGAAATAGTTATTTGTTATGCAAGGCTGCAAAGTTGTTATTTGGAGCGAGTGTTTCAAGGCATGAGAAGCCAAATAATTTTGCAGCCGTGTGATACACAAACTTTTCACTTCACTAAAGTGAAGAAAATGTGTGAAAGTATGAAAATATTTTTAAAATCGGACCGAGTCTATAATACGAGGCCAGGATGGCATTTCCGTTCAAAGCATATAGTAATTTTTTTTGTCAATAAATTTACATATTACATACTAGGCCCGCTTTAATTTGCATCTAACTTTTGAACATAGACTTTGCGAGTTATTTACAGGGCCTTATCAACGGTTTAATTATGAATTAAACGAAGCTTAAAAACTTTTTCCGCGCAAAGCTCATTGGTGGTACATTGTTTTATTTTTCTCTGCCAACACTGTCAACCTCTTTTTATTTACTTTTTCCTAGATGGGAAATTAAGTACTTAATAATGAAAACAATTAGTCGTGTGCATATTAAGAGGGTTCATACCTGCTTAAATGACAACGTCGCATATTTTTTGGTTTTTCTTGATTATTTTGTTAAATGTGAATGTAACTTGAACATGTTTTCAATTCATTCGTTACATTTTCGGTAGTTAAGCAGGCACAATGCAAAATATCAAGATATTGCCACAACCAAAGCTCTAAAAATGAATTTATGTCTATATCTTGTTTTGTAAGAAAATAAAGGCAAAAGCGATGAGACCATGCATTAAACTAAATATAAATGCTAAAAATGTAGGGTATGTATTGAAAATATATTTTAGTTTCATTCAAATACCACAAAATAATGAAGCCAGAAGAGAAAATATGCGACGTTGCCAGTTAAGCGGGTATAAACGCTCTTAAAAAGAAATACTACATTTTTAAACAATAAAAATATATATTGCACTAAGTAAAATAACGTTTAAGATGATTAATCAACTATTTGAATTCATATACGACCTCATTGCACTCCCATATTTAATATTTGTGCAGGTTGATTTTGAAAAAATATAAATTCGAACATCAAATGATTTTTCCATGCAGAATTGGTGCTTTATATGGAACTTTTCTGAGCGAGTGAGGTGAAATAACTATTTTCACCTCACAATAAACATGCAGCTTTTCCTGCGAGGAAACACTAGCTGTCCGCCGCAGCTTCTACTGAGGCAGAAGATGACACCTAAACTACCTTTACTGTATGGACCATGAAATGAAATCATTATTTGAGGATTTCCCTTATGTGTTTCGTCTCACCCTATCAGAGATGATGTATTTCGGTTGCCGCTATAACAACAAATACTAAAAATAATTTAATTTTATGTAGATAAAGACCGTATCGTTAAGTATAAAAATACAAGTAAAATAAAGTACGAGTGACACATTTTATATATTTATTACTAGTAAAAAAATATCCACGGTTTTTTAAACGTTAACTTATGAAAATAAAATTCTTTAAACTCAACAAAATTATTAATATTCAGCCAATGTTCTGAGTTTTTATCTGAATTTAGACATCAGAGATCGGACAGCGTCTTGGTCCAATGTTTTTGTCACCCTGTTCCAGTCGCGACGAAATTGCACTTCGGAATCTGTAAATCGACCAGACGCAGTCTCGCTTTAATTATAGCTTAAGAACGTTCGATAGGCCTAACATTTGGGCAATTCGGTGGGTTTATAGCTTTAGGTACAAAGTTGATATTTTTTTCTTCATACGACTGCAAAGCCTTGGATGCATGTTGGCAAAATGCCAAATCCGGCCAAAACCATTGCCATTTGCAAACTGGTTGCAGTGCCACTATATTCTTATAAGGATGTGAAAGAGACAAAGCGCTTTTAAATTTCCAATCAATAAAATGAATACACAGACATCTTGTTTGTTACATTACAGAGTAACATTAGCTCTTGGGTTCCTGCCGCAAGAGCTGCTGGACACGAGCCTGTACGAGTACGTGGCGGCGGGCGAGCTCGGCGCAGTGGCGCGTACGCACAAGGCGGCGCTGCTGAGTCGCGACCCGCTGCACACGCCGCCGTACGGCTTCCGCCGCAAGGACGGCTCGCTGGCGCGCGTGCAGACGCACTTCAAACCATTCAAGTAACTACCTATATAGACTCCCGCTGGCCCTCGGGCGCCTGCCGCAGGTGCATGCACGAGCCTGCACGAGGACGTGGCGGCGGGCGAGCTCGGCGCAGTGGCGCGTACGCACAAGGCGGCGCTGCTGAGTCGCGACCCGCTGCACACGCCGCCGTACGGCTTCCGCCGCAAGGACGGCTCGCTGGCGCGCGTGCAGACGCACTTCAAACCATTCAAGTAACTACCTATATAGACTCCCGCTGGCCCTCGGGCGCCTGCCGCAGGTGCATGCACGAGCCTGCACGAGGACGTGGCGGCGGGCGAGCTCGGCGCAGTGGCGCGTACGCACAAGGCGGCGCTGCTGAGTCGCGACCCGCTGCACACGCCGCCGTACGGCTTCCGCCGCAAGGACGGCTCGCTGGCGCGCGTGCAGACGCACTTCAAACCATTCAAGTAACTACCTATATAGACTCCCGCTGGCCCTCGGGCGCCTGCCGCAGGTGCATGCACGAGCCTGCACGAGGACGTGGCGGCGGGCGAGCTCGGCGCAGTGGCGCGTACGCACAAGGCGGCGCTGCTGAGTCGCGACCCGCTGCACACGCCGCCGTACGGCTTCCGCCGCAAGGACGGCTCGCTGGCGCGCGTGCAGACGCACTTCAAACCATTCAAGTAACTACCTATATAGACTCCCGCTGGCCCTCGGGCGCCTGCCGCAGGTGCATGCACGAGCCTGCACGAGGACGTGGCGGCGGGCGAGCTCGGCGCAGTGGCGCGTACGCACAAGGCGGCGCTGCTGAGTCGCGACCCGCTGCACACGCCGCCGTACGGCTTCCGCCGCAAGGACGGCTCGCTGGCGCGCGTGCAGACGCACTTCAAACCATTCAAGTAACTACCTATATAGACTCCCGCTGGCCCTCGGGCGCCTGCCGCAGGTGCATGCACGAGCCTGCACGAGGACGTGGCGGCGGGCGAGCTCGGCGCAGTGGCGCGTACGCACAATTCGGCGCTGCGTAGCTGCAACGCTGCACACGCGCTTCAAACCATTCAAGTAACTACCTATACAGATTCCAGATGCCTTTAACAGTGTTATAATGTGCCAAAAAAGCATTGTCTGGAAATTAAATCTTTTATAATATCATTTTCTTTTTAGTCCTAAATACTACAACTTTCGTTTCCAAGCAACGTATAATTTATTCAAAGAAACGCTCGCGGCGTTTTCCTTTGCGATATTGCAACGCCACTCGCGTTTTTAACCCCCAACAACTGCTGCGTAAAATACCATAAAAATATCACTTGATACTCACGATAACTGCATCCGTTAGCCGTCTTTTAGCCCTCGTACACTTGCACGGATTCGTGCAGAACATTGAAATCCTGTTTTCAAGTCGCGTACGAGAATATAATTATGATCTAAGTCCTGTATGATTTTGCTTGGAGTTACTCAAAGATGTTTTTTTTCCTGTTTGGGCCATGAAGCAATCGATGTATTTTCAGGAACCCTTGGACGAAAGACGTGGAGTCCCTGGTGGCCAACAACACTATTCTTAACGAATCCGACTCCACGCTGATACCTGACTCGGAACTAGCCTCGTTCGACGTATATAAACACAGTATGTATACAATTGTTATTCAAATTCGAGAAGGATTTAAAAAAAAAACCATTTAACGATGCTGTTCCATTTTGTGACCAATATTTTTAATGATATTGCTTAATAATAATATACATTTGTATCGTTCAATTTCTTTAATAATTAAGAAAATTTAAAACTACATGAGCCTAATATTAAATTTATTTTGAGAAATAAGGTACTATCCATATTTTTCTTACTAAAATTAGTCAGTGGCATCATGCACAGGGTTTTTGGCAGAGGTTAGCGTTTAAAAATGTTTTGATCACTTCTGTGCTTGGAATCCATGGCCGTTCACGGTAGGCAGTGCCATTGTGCCCATGTGGACCGCACGCCACTGATATCAGTTGAGTATGTACAATAAAATGATATAAAGAATACAATAATTTTATATAAATTCCCTAAGGTTATTTGATCGCAGGCATGCATCGACACACGTGTTTTTGTAGTATGATTATGTAAGGTGAGAAAAACAAATAGGAAAATCAACCGCGATATAGTTCCCCAAAGCCAAGGCGAGCCGTATAGCATACCTATTCTCTGTTCTATCTGGCAATCGAAACCTAATTTTCACATAAACAAGCATTAGACACAAGTAGTTATTGGTTGTCATGGAACTGACGATCATTGACAATTGACATACTATGTTTCGTCACAAAAATGTCAGGTTAAATTAACGTTATTTAAATACATATAACTGAAGTTCCTCTTAAGCGATATAATTTCTGGCGCTGCTGTCCACTAAATGGATTAGTGAATTGTTTTCCAAGTACTAGCAAAGGCGCGAAGTCCGTGGATGCTGCGTGGAGTATTCCCGGAACCTTCTAACGGCAAGTCCGTGGCATAGAGATGTATTTCGACTCCATATAAATGCGTACAAACTTATTTAGTGGAACGTGTTAACCGGCTCTTGGACCCCAAGTTTGAGAACCTTTAAAGATTCGCCAACTGAATAGGTATTAGGACGTAACTAGGCCGAGTCGTATTTATCTGCTTGTTATGTTGTGCCTAGAAGCGAACGTCGCAGACGCCGGGGGTTCGAGCACGCAAGGCGCGAGTGACTTTCAGAGTGGCGTTTCAGAACTGGACCTGGAAATGCAGCGGCTGATAGATTCGCAGGTGGACTCGCACAAGATCGGCAGCGCCATCGCCACCGAGGCGCTGCGCCGCTCCCCGCCTGGCTACTCCCCCGACCTGCCCCCAGACGTGCTCCAGGACGTCGTTTTCTCTCAACAGGTACTACGATCTAGATTAGCTTAGCGGGAGTAACGTTGCAGGCGAAGCTAACGGTCAGGACCTGGTTCAAATCCAGGCAAGGGCAAATAATTGTGTGTTGAGCATAAATATTTGTTCCTGAGTCTTCTGTTAGTAAATAATGTAAATATATGTATTAAATATACTGTTGTCTAGTACTCATAACACAAGACTTATTGAGCTTACCATAACACTAGTTCGATTTATGTAAAATTGTCCCCTAATATTTATTTATTTTATTTATATTTATTCTTATTAGCATGAACCGTTTTATTTTGAACCTGACTTGAACTGGGTAGATGTGGCGAGGCCACCAGTGGGGGGAGCGCAAGCTCACGAATGGGAACGCCTTGCACGACCGCCTAGAGCAGGTTTGGAACGCAATGCGCATGGCACAAGGACTGCGGAGGTGCGAAGAACCTATGCTATAATAACACTTCACCGGGTATTATCTTCTCGAGATTGATTCAGGTTTACGTCACGTTCACGACAGTGCTCCCATTAATTGACTTAATCGATATGATTAAGGAGATCTTATGTAGACAATTCACACGTATCAAATATAACTATTTGCATTTATATTTATGCTTATACAACACGCATACAATTACTAGTTTAACATTTTTACTAATTTAAAGCCAATTAGTGAAAGAATGATATTTACTCGGGTAATCAATTTTTTTCGGCGTTCTCAGACAGAAGACGTTTATAATCAAAAACTAGTGTCCGACCGAAGATTCGGTTTCGGCCAGTTTCGGCCCAAAAATCATGTTTCAGCTAGAGCTTCGGTTTCGGCCCAAAAAACAGCCGAACCTTTCGGCCACGCCGAAACTTACAACATCGTACTTTCTGATCGCGTTCGGCTAACTTCGGGTGCCCTCGGTACGGCCGGGAAATCTTCTAAAAAGACGAGACTTATGTTCTTAGTTGTATACTCAGTTTTGTAGAAACATTATACGATTTTGAATTAAAGTTATGACTTTCAATAAGTAAAAGAAGTAAAAAATTGTAATGCACAACATTATACTAAGTGTAGTTTATTTATTAATCTTTATAAAAAAGTACAAGTAACATTTGAAATGTTGTACAGAACATAAAGATAGTAATAATAAAAAGCTAATAATTAGATTTAAATAAGCCTTTCGAGGCTGCTGATTGTGATTATAAATTTTAAAAGTAAAACTTAAACATAATACATCGTAATTCGTTATACGATTGTCATATTTTAATTATAAACTTCTTTTATGTTATAGCATGTATGTGGCTATTTGACAGTAGAAAAGTATGAAGCGTTTTTTTGGGGAAGTCCTAAAGGTGCGTCCACACTTGTATCATTTGCTCGTATCCGATCATCGTCCCGTGGCATGACTGCGTATCGCGCTGCTTGGACGCTCACTGTCGGCATTCCGTATCATTTGCGCCGCCGCGTCAAGAAACGCGTCCACACTAAGCCGTAGCGTATCACCGTATCCGATCACCGCGCCGATCATTTTGCATGCTGCAGTTTGGACGCTAGCCGTATCGTTTCACCGCTCCGATCATTTTGACATTTCGCCGATCATCATTTTTTGCGTGATCGTTCTTCTGTAGTAGCGTTGTGTTCCGTGTAAAACTGTTGCAGTCTGCGATCGCACATCAAATTGGTTAAAACCCGTGCAGAAACTTGAAGATCATTATCACGACAGCTGATAGCGCCCATGCGTCGGCGGCACCGCGCGCGTAGCAACTAAAAATGGCAGTACTTTGGAAATTCGCCGTAACACACCTCACTCAAGCCACGCCTCTCGGCCATCTCTTTCACGCGTAGCTGCAATGGACGAGACAGAAGATGATCGGGCAAAAACCGACTCGAGATGGATCGCGGCGTATCATAACCGCGTAGCATGATCGCGTGTCATGATCGGTAGTGTGGACGTCGCACCGTCGCGATCATGCCGCGCTCGTCCGATCGGAGTATTTGATACGCGTAGCAATATAGATTTCGAGCGATCTGATCGGCGCAACGTCCAAACGCGTGATCGTGACACGCGTTCATGCCACGCGCCGATGATCTGATATGGGCAAATGATACAAATGTGGACGCACCTTAAAATGTGCTTCTAACGAGTTTTTATGATATTGGAATAGTATTTCACCAATATTTTTGTTATAAAGACGTCGTTTAATAACATACCATAAAAAATTGACAAATAGCCTATTAAGAAGTCGCTGCCTCAGTATTACAGCTAATGTAACATTATATTTTTTTCACTTTTTAGGGGTAGTTAAATTTTGACCCAGTGTCACTATACAATGTTGAAATTTCAATTTTTTAAAAGTTGAACGTAGAAACCTGTAATATTAGGCCGGCGAGGTATTTCATTAGTCAAATATCTGGAAAGAACGGCCCTACTGACATTTTATTCAACGTTTTAATACTTTTAATCCATTTCTAATCACGTTAATAAAAGGTTCGGTTTCGGCAAAAAAACATGTTTCGGTCGGTCACTAACAAAAACAAATGGTATTAAATATTGGTTACCTTTATTTAACACGAAAAATATGTGACAGTCTGAATGCGGAAATACGAGTACTTGTTCAATTGTCAACTGCAAAAACAGGGGCGTGAAAGGTGGCGTAATAAGTTTTATTTCTTTCTCCAAACACGAATCTACCGCAAATGAGTGACTTAAGTACTGTAAACCACAAACAAATATTTAAAAAATTCATAGCCGACTTCAAATAAATTTATTTTTATTTAAAAGATACACTGGAAATGATGTGTCCAGGATAGGGACTTAGTACGTCCGTTCTTATGAAGATATGTAGGCAAGTGACGGCGGTGGGGCGCGGGCGTTGACCCATCAGCTGGGATTGACCCCCAGCTCCGCACCTTCCCCGCGGTCGTCTGCGCGCATATAGGAAGCGTAGACATCCTCCGGCACGTTGAAAGCCATGGCTTTCAACAAGTAGTTGGTTAGGGTCTGGATGCTGCGCCCTCGTTTCTGTCCTCCCTCAGCATGACACTCGGCTGTCGGTAACAGGCACATTTTATTGACGGCCCGTCGAATGATGCCTTTTGACTTGGTAATATCAGCGACCTTAGTCACTCCATCCGTTCCTGGGTATAAACGGGACACGCGTCCTAACCGCCATTGTAGGGGCGGCAGATTGTCCTCCTTCAAGGTGACGATGTCTCCGCAGGTAAGTTCACTTTGAGAAGTGCGCCACTTGGTGCGCTGCTGCAACTCGGATACATATGCTCTGCTCCATCTCTCCTAGAAGTGCTGACGTAACTTCTTAATAAGCTCATATCTGTTGGGTCTGGTAGTTGTCACGCGCAGCATCAGGATGGACATGGACCAGGGGTCAGAGGATAGGGATCGGTGCAATTGGACGAGTCAGTGGACGAGAATTGAGGATAGCTCCTCAATCGATAAGGCAGCGTTACCACCAATATGCTTTAAACGTAGATATGTATTGTATGTAGGCATTTCTCGTGCTAACCTCAGTATTTGGTACCGACGTTGTTATTTATTTTTATTGTTGTTTTGATGAACGCATTTATGACAAACCTTGATGTTTAATCAAATTTAACACATATAATTGCAAAAACAACAAAGAGATATCCAGAAATTCGACGTGAGGTCATATTATGTCTCAGTCGAACAAGAACTTACTTGAGGGTTCGATTATTAAACCGACACATTTTAATCGATAAAAAATAAAAATAGTAAAAAAAGTCAAATTACATCAAATATGATGTATAAGAAATATTTTCATATCGTTGATTTTATGTTGGAGTTTCAACCGCCACTTTTGGCATTTAGCCTTTCAAACTATTTTTAATAAAAAAAAAGTTCTTAACCTAATCGACTATTGTGATTACAAAATTGGTGGCGAATGAAACGCTCTAAATTACCCCAAACATTTTCCCCATTTTTAAAGTTTGAGAGGATTAGGATCGTAAGGACTAGTTTGAACAATGACTATGTCCGCAAAACGTCGTAATTGTATAATTCCTCAGTAAACACAATGACTTTTTTGCACAATGACCAGTAAGCAGTATGTCTTGGTTGCATGATCGTCAATTAAAGCAGAACGCCGTAGTTGCAGAATGACTAGGTAGATTGGGGGCCATATTATATTATGCCTTGGTTGTAAAATGACACATTATGTATTTTGTCCAGATATTACAACGTCGTGGATTCAAAATGTTTATGTAGCAAAATGTCGTAATCTCATAACAAACAAGTTATAACTGATGGATGATGAATTGCATGCTCAGTGTAGGGTCTCGTAGCCGTTACTACAAATAAATCCACAACAGATACGATGTGAAAAAGTGCACTAGCAGAACAGCGTATCTTCTTTGCTTTTACGTATTTTTGATGAGAATCGCAATTTTTCGGCAAGAAAATAACTCAAAAATTATCATTATCACCATTACCAGCATTATCTTTGGTCGTAACTTATAATAAATGGGATACTCACGTTTGAAGTTTCTTATCTATTAAAGAACCTCTCTGTGAATTCCTTGTCATTCGACTAAGTAGGCGTTTTGCAACTGAGACTTTATAAAATTGAGGCTATATGCCTATTCTGTCATTTTACTCTCAGTATATTCTGCTACTTAGTCGATTTGCTATTAGGAAATTTTGATTATTCAGCCGTTTTGCAAACAAGACGTTGTACAACTAAGTCAAATTATATACCCAGTCCTTTAATATTATGGCATTTACATGCTTGGACATTTTACCACCGTGACCTGATGCAAATTAGACCTTTTTCTTACATAGTCATTCTTCAAACTAGTCCTTACGACCCTAACCCGTTTTAGAACCACATCACTCGTGATGACGTAAGCTTGAATCACTGACGTCAGGAACTGTCCAGTTAAGAACATACCTGGTTTATTTCTACCATGGGTTGAACCGATTCAACCCGACTTACGGCGTTAGAGGGAGAGCGAAAAAATATGAGACTAAGAGCTGACGGTAAGGCATCCCTTTGATGGCCGCTGTGATCATGTCGTCCGGATCGGAGAGCACGTTCGTAACACGCCAGGTGTACCGACCTCTTACCAAGCGGCCTCCGGGAGCATGCTCCGTGTAAATTCCATGTACTTACTCGAACAAACCAAGCACAAACATGTTTCTAAGCATTGTATACTCCCATCCCATTGTCCTCTAGTTTCATAGAACTGTGAAAACCTTATTATTTACCGAAATGTCTGCTCGACGCCTTCTTTCTTGTGATGAAACGCTACGCGACAGTTATAATTATTGACAGTTACAATTATAGATAGTAATTAGCACACTGTTTTTTGCTGTCGACGCCGTGTTGGGTACTCCTAGCGCGGAGTAACTATCATGACTATTTCCTTAAAAAGCTAATAAATAAAGTTCAAACTCGTAGAAAATGTACCCACGAGTGCCATTAAATTTACTTTTAAGTACCGTTTAAAACGATTAAGCTAACAATTAACTGAAGAATCGACCACACCGCTGCTCAAAATACGCCGATACACCGTAACAGTAAAGTGACTCGTGACATCTCGATTTTATTTCATAGTTGTAGGAACGCCAACTGCAATATTTCGTACCGTACGTAAAAAAAACACAAACAAGCAAAAAAGTGGGTGTTACTTTACCCATCTGATACTGAAATAATAGTTATGGCATCAGTTAGAAATTTACTGGTAGATACAGAAAAGCGAAATCTGCCAGTTTTTTTTGCCGCAAGTGCTCGGCAGAGGCTATTAAGATTGACCATCGGGACCCCTAAAGAAGAGCTTATATCTATGTTAGTATTGTCACTAATAATAATTAAATAAGGGTAAATATTCATTAATTTATTTTAATTTATTGGATATGAACCCAAGTGGAGTTTCGTTCAATGCTCAAACAGTGGGCCGTCTACCCTACCAGCAATAACGGCTACGAGGCTGTTGCAGCTGCCACGGATACGGCGCACGGGAATGCGATTCGTATGCGTATGATGGCCTGGAAAGTATCTACGCTTGCCTCAACGAACATCCCTGAAGCACTACAATATGATGGCAGCCCCATCATGGCCCTGAAACCGTTATTATATTGTACGCGCAGGGCACTGTGAACTTTTTTCGTGTAATTGGCCCATAGGCTGCATGTGTAAACGACTGAAAACACCTTGACATTCGAACGAACAACGAAATAAGATTATGTAAGCAACATTCGTGGAATCCGTACAACCCGTCTGGCGAAATAAAGTAACATCATAGTACAAATATGCAACGAAGAAATGAAAATGACACTTCTATACATCCAGTTGGCACTACTTACACCTCCTAATTTTATGCCAGAAGGTTATTTAACTTGGTCCTGAATCTGAAGAGTTTAATAAATTCAACGATTATTTTAGGAAACAGTGGATAGAGACTATCAATTCTCATACCTTTAGTTGCTATAATGAAAAATGTCATACGACTAATGCAGTCGAAGGGCAGCACATGCGAATCAACGCAAGGATTATATCATGGCCATCATTTTACAGCAACTTTAAAAAGAAGCAGCATTTCGAGACCGATAGATAGCAAATAATGAACTTTTTCAAAAATAAAAGCGGCGATGTATTTCACCGGTACAAAAATTGTACCATTGATAATATTATAAACGAGGTAGAGGAGAAGTAGGTTAAATACGAGTATATACCTGAATTAGCATTTATGACAAACATATTACATACAGCTCGCCGCCAGTGTAAGCTTCGTGATATCAGCCTTGATCTCATTTGATTTGCTATTGACATAAGACTGAAGGCTTATCTTCATATCGTAACGTGGAAGTTAATCCATATAACTAAATGGATTAGTTCCTTTGCTTTTTCGCGAAATAGTATCTTGGTTAGATGTGGCAACACATGTGCATTATATTCTTGCAGTTTCCACTAAAAATATTGATGTATAAGTCACGTCACTGCGTTTCTGGGGCGTCAACGTATTTTGAGAAGCTGCGCTGTTGGTCCTTTACCTGTGAATTAAGTGTGTGAACTACTACTGATTACTATGAATAATATCTGCGCACTATGTTTGTATTATTTAGTATTAAGCTCGATTAAATAATTTGTCCAGCCGTCTCTCGTGGACAACGTTTTCGGCGTGGAGGTGGGCTTCAACCAAGTGCGCAACAACGTGTCCCTGAGCGCTGCCAGCGGAGAGAATTCGCCACCGCTCGGCGCCGGCGAGCTGCCGCCCGGCTCGCCGCCGCCCGTGTCCCCGCCGCTGCCGTCTCTCGGGCTCGACGGGAACGGGGAGGCCGCCATGGCTGTCATCATGAGCCTGCTCGAAGCCGACGCTGGTCTCGGTGGGCCTGTTAACTTCTCCGGACTACCGTGGCCGTTGCCGTGAGCATCGTTTTAATCTAAGGAACATCGCTACGTTTCAAAGAGCTGCTTTGGCGGCAAAAGGACTGTATTTAAGTTAATATACAGATTGTGTGGTGGATAAAATATATGACGTAATGTTAAAAGCAGCAAGCGTCGGCTAATTTGCATACCGTGTGAAACATTGCATAAATTGGAAATAATTGATCTAAAGATACTCGTATTTTATTAATCTAAATGGTTTCCTTCGGGTGCCCATATAAAAATACTTATGTGGCGAACTATCGATAGTATGCTGCCATAATGCATATGTGTATCGTTAGTTGAAAAAAGAAAGCTTCACAAATCAGCCATTGTTATACTAAAAGTATACTCGTTCGAGTGGTGACAATCCACTACAACGAGTAGCTATACATAATTGTGAAATTGCCTTTATATGTGTTACAAATGTCTAAAGTAAAGGCATTAATTTATTTATTTCAATAATACTGTGTTTACCATTGTGTTTGAAGATATCAATATTATAATAATAATTTAGTCAATGACTGTACTGTAGTACAACACAAAAATAATTGTTTAGTGAAATTACCGGTAAATGGGTTCTCGGTATGCAGGGTTACATTATTAATTTGTTAGTTGTTGTTTAGTTTTTACTATTGTGATTACATAGAATAATTTTGACCATGATGATTACGATAGTTTTAGTGGCATCCGTTGCACTGTCTAAATCTTATTATCTTTAGTTTTAAAGGATATTTGGGAACGAGATCGTTTATGTGTCATATAAAATGACCAAGAGATCAAATAGTTTATGGAGCAAAATTTCAAGTTAATAAAAATCTGTTGCGATATATTTGGCGCTGTGGATGCTAATGCTACTTGATGCTAAATATAATAACATTCACAATTAGCATATTAGTTGTGGCGGTCTACGTTACGTAACTAACTCTGGGTACTTTGTTGGACAGACTGCTAATTGGACACCTAACATTTTGTTACTTGGTCAATTTTCGCTACTGGGCGTTTTGCTCCATAGACAAAGACAATTGAGTACTGAGCGAATATTTCGGCGAAGGTTCGCTGAAACTGTTTTATATTTAATTCCTATTGCTAGTAAGAAACTTTATCAAGCTCACGTTCAGACGATGTGACACAATAAGTACATTAGATTTCTGTTGTGTGGACCGATAAAGGTTGCCACATACGTGGCAGTCCGAACATGGTCCATTACGAGTATATGATGCGGATAAGCCTTTGTTGTATACGATAGATGTTTATATACAACGATTAGAATCGAGCTAGTGCCGAGCTGATGTGCCTGTGAATTTATCAATTTGGATATATGTATGTCTTTTGACGATTTCTGAGAAACTGAAAGTAACAGATCTCACGGACTGTAATATTTTCTAATACTATTAATTATAATAATAACGCATAAGCTACTAGATTGTAAGGTTCCGCATCCTTAACATCTGTTATTAATATATTATTATATACTTATACAGTGATCTAATGTCGACATGGAGTTTCTTGTACATCCGAAATGCTCCCTGTTTTTTTTTAAATACCAGTAACATAGCCAATTCTGCATAGATAAAAAAAAGGTTGCGACGAAATGAAAAGCCCTTCTTTTTTTGGGAGTGGGTTATAAAGTAATACAGAATAATTTTGATGTAGTTGTGTCAAATTTATATATAGATGATAATCAGAGTTCGGAATAATCGAGGCACTTTCAATCTGTCATTAGCGACTTCCCACTTATAGACTTCTGATATACACAATATTCATATCGATAAAATATAACACAGAGCAAACAAAATTAAAAGAACATAGAAGTAGAGGTAAATATTTGGTCGAAGGAAATTGTAACAAAAATGGCTAATGATTGACATAGTGACCTGTCTATATAACTAGTAAATAAAGGTAATCAGTAAAGGGCGGACTATGGATGCAATATGATAACGAGAGCATAAGATGGATACGACTTTATTGTATTTTGAGTAATATATATGTTACTAATATTATAGGTAATAAGATTTAATGGTATCGATACGTATATTGAAAGTCAATAAGTAAGATCTCACTATGACAGTTCGAAGAAGCCACAAGAAATCCAGGGCCTTATGATAATAATAATAAATAACACATGTTTAATCCTGCCTTTATACCATGCCTGCCTACTTTTGTGCAATGTTTTGTTATTATGAACCAGTCGACCCAGTACATACTTAATTACTTGTGGCCGTGTTTTTTAAAGCTCTGTCAGTATGTATCGGCAAATTACGTAAGGGCTAAGGTTAAGTCAGTTGCAAGTTTTATTCATCGGATATTAAACTTTTCCCTTGCTTAGTAATTATTATTCTTATAATATTATAATTTTTGATGAAGTTTGTTAAATAATTTGAATCCAAATTTCGTATCTAGTCTAGCTGTAATTATGTTCGCTCCGCGATGGCTGCCTTGCTGATTCGGGTAAAGAGGCAGCGTCGCGCAAATATTCAACTTTGCGACAATGATACAATATAAAAAGAGGTAGACTGGTTACCTACACGATAATCCACGTGTAAAAATCGCCAGGTACACATAAATCTGACAATATTGCACACACTAATCGTAAATGCTTTTAGGCGCTTTTATCGAGTAATTAGAGCAAAATCTCATTATGCATGACGGCATTTTTGTTTATTTGACGCATAATCCAATATATAATAAAGTACTTTGTGCGCGAGACTGAGTTAAGGTTTGCCAATTGGCGTAGTTTTGGTGTGCCATTTTCGGAGTCCGTATAACCTATCTACATCTTTTTATGATATATCATTGCTTTCCGAGTAATATTAAAAACACGTTCAATGTCCACAATATCCGAATACTAGGACTTTTTGAGCTCTACACACACCTTAAACGTTGGTAAATGTTATAAGTTGTTATAAGTACTTGAGACCAAAATCCTAATAGCTGATAAAGTCCCTGTATGTCCCAGGCTAAATAACCTGACTGCTACTACGTTAGTATACAAATTGTATTTATTAATCGGTAAATATCCTACGTCGACGTTAGAACATTACATTATGATACGAGTGAGTGTAATGACCAATGCACACGAGTTTCATACGATGTTTTTCAACACACTTGCGAGGAAAACAAGCAAAAACATTGTACCTTGAAATTTTGTCTAAGTTATAAACAACAGTGAACAGTCCTGTAGTCCGTAGGTTTTACATTAATCCGTCATCAGTATGTCAAATTTTCGTACCTACATAATTAGTATATTTCACATATTGTTGCTTCAAACTGTTAACACATTATTGTCATTTTTAGAAAATAATCATACTACAATATGAAATATTAGTAAATATTAAATATGTCAAATCAAATCAAACTGGCGTGCTGCTGCCGGTTCATTTGTCTATGCGCGCGCAAGATCGACGAGGCAATCAAATTTGGCCAATCAACTAAACTTTAATAATATAATAAACTGATGAATTGTATCAATTTTATATTTATAAACAAACTGCTATTTTGTTTAGAAAACATTATAATTTATTGAAATTAATTGTTTCTCATGAGTACCACTTTAGATTTATTAAGAGAACCTATAATGTTTCTAGTACAAAAACTATTTACTGACGTTTAATAAAAACTGTAATAAAAAGGCACTAGTGCGATTAACAAAGTAAAAAACGCGTGTGTAATGGACTGCATTACAACCGTAAAAACGGAGTAATAAGAGCCACTTTACGAACAAGTGTGTCGAAATAGTAGATTATGATATGAGTGTGGTACGTTGGTAATTACACTCGAGGCTATATCTTGCAACCCGAGTTGTAGACGAGGGCTGTATAAAGCAGAGAGTGTAATGAAATGACCAATGCACACGAGTTTCATATAACGCTTCTCAACACAAAAGCAAAAAAAGACAATCGTAGTAATCGTACCCTACTTAAAATTTCGTCTAGGTTATACTTGGGTAAACAATCCCAATTAATCAGTCCACAGTAGCTAAGATTTACTTACCAATATGATTATTATGTTTTAAATATCGTTGCTTGAAACTACACACGGTCACCTCCATGGACGAATAAAACAAAGGGATTGTCAATTGCCATCAAAATACTGCAGGTACCCCGATATGTGCAAACAACGCCATCTACAAAAACAATGATTTGCCATTCAACACCTTTAAAAAAAATCAACACCTCTAGCGTAATACAGTGTTTATACTATGAAACAGTGCTCAACTTTTTATCTGTTTACGAAATAATTGTTATTGTAATATTTGCCTTTGTTCAATGATAACGTCGATAGTATTTAGTTTGAAAGCGCTAGTTTTAATACCGAACGTCCCCTGGCAGTCGCCATACGATACGACATATAGCGATTGACAGTCCTAGTTTTATTCGTTCATGCTCACCACCATTCATTTGGTTTTTAAGGTCTCAGGGGTTCTAAAATAACAGAGAGTGGGTACAGGCTCGACAAGATGATACGCGGGCCAAATTATCAATTATATTTAGGTAGAACAGTGAACATGCCAATTTTATATTCGGATTTTTTCTTTACCCTATATATGAAAATCATTGCTAACATGATTTTTTCATTGTAGTTGTTGAAAATATTTTACCAGTGTAAATTATTGGTACAACACAAAACAGAACATGAGTAAATCAATTCGGCTGTAACGAAGCCTATTGTGAGCGCTTCAGTTAGCTCACCCTTATATCTGACAATGAGTTTGGTAGCAGATCTAAAATACTGGTATTGGATCAAACGCATTTTGTAATATAGCTGCGCTTCCTGTGGCTAATACGATAATTACGATAGTTAGTAGTTTGGGTACATATAACTTATATTTTTATCGTAACATAGGCTTAAGTAGTAGATAATCCGTATAAGCCTGCAAGGAACATTGGATTTTAAACCCTTTTAAATATAAACTTTGGAATGTCCACAGGAAAGACGCATAACGCTATCTCATATCCAAAATCTGTACCTATGAACCTATTATTTTTAAATGTTGACACAATCATGTAATTAGGGACTGCTGGTGGTCTAGTGAAAGCTGGAACAGGTTTTTTGTTCAATATTTTTAACAATAATTAATGTCTGCGCTAAATATTCGTACCCCGCGTGCACAGCGCGCTATATAATCATATGTGTTAAACGTATTGGTACACTGCTTAATAAATAAGTTCACGCAGTAACTCAACGTCCTTTCTACATCAGTCTGAGGTTCAGTGCAGCGCTAGGGTTGTCACTTAATTTTTGTTCAATCAAAATATTATAGTAGATTGCATTAAGATGGCATAAAAAAGTACTTAGATTTATCTGTGATAGAGGGCCGCGATGAATACAAAAAGTGTACCTAACCTAAAAATGGTTTTGATAGTGATTACAATTGGTTCAAGGTCGTAATCAGCATAAACTGAACTTATCTATACTATTATAAAGTTGAAAAATGTAATGTTTGTACCTATGTGTCGCTGTGGCTTCATCACACTAAATCGGCTAAACGGATTTCAACTATTTTTGGTACACGGGGAGCTGGGTATCTCCAGATGGGTATAGATTACATTTCACCCGACTATGCTAAAGAAAAAAAAGGGATTATGACTATTTCCCCTCCGCGAACGAAGTTGCGGGCGCCATCTAGTACTACTTGAACTTTCGCTCGTTAACGTTTCGTAATAAGAAAAATACAAAAATGTGGAAAAATATTTTCTATTCACATTCACGCACGACACCCGGCCTGCTTGCAATGCGATGTTACCACCCAGACCGTGTAGACGCGTGCGATTTGTGAGTGTGCCGCTTGTATGCAATTGAGTGACTGGTTTATTATTTCATCTGTGTTTTAAGTAAGTAACCGGAGCGTAACTGTTTTCTCGTATAGTTAAATACTGTCTATAATTATCTTGTTTTACGTTTTATTTCGAGCACTGTTCGGTAGTGAAGGCAACAGCAAGTATAAGATTACGGTAGCCGCGCGAGTCGAGTGCAGTCGGGGCGCCCCTTGGCAGGCCAGGTTCCACTCGCGCGATACTGTAAGTATTGTATTTAGTTTGTTGGAAGTCTGATGTATCGTCCCCAGATTAATCGATTGCTAGACGTCATGAAAACTTAATTTAAATTTCGCCGAGGCTGAATTCGAATTTTTATTCCGAAACACCACCTAGGTAATGCTTTTTGACATTTTCGGGCATAATTTCGGACCGAGCGTTAACCCAAAATAGTGCAGGTCCAAACCGGCCTTAGTTCAGGGTTTGAATCTCTTATTTTGCGGAACATCAGCAGTATCCTTCATTTAAGGATATTTTCTCGGAGACGGCACATCAACTTAAAAATTTATTGATTTGTCAGTTAATGTTATACAATAGTTTTTTCTTATTTACTACATTTTATTAGTAATTTAAGAAAATTGTTTTCCTATGAAAGTTAATATTTTTACTATTTTATTACATTTAAGATAGCAATGCGAATTGATGTTTATTGTTGGGGTAGATGCAAATAAAATACATTTTATAATAAAGTGCATACTGCATATGTTTGACTACTTTATTTCTATTACATTGTCAATTTCCTTAAAATGGTTTGTCTTACAGTAACTGGGTGCACTGTCCATGTCCCGCGACTATACGAGGTCTCACCTTGGCACTTTCTGTTCGGCGTCAGTGTGCTCGCCGCGGTTCTTGCGCCGCAGCTCGTCTTAAGAGTCTCCTGGTACGAAAGCGTCAGAGGTTTGGATGTAATTGACGAGAAACCACCACCTATTCCAATCACCAATGGTCCTGGTTTTTATAACCTTCTTTAACATGACTGGAAGCAAAATTCACGTTTGATGGCTTAGTAGGTAGGTAGGTCCAGTGTCGTGGCACAGTGTAAAGAGTAACAGTGGGCCGACGCCTTTGATGTTTGCGTAAATACTGACACCGCTCAAGGTTACCGTACCTACCTAGGGTTGTCACAGACTTACACAACTGCCCAAAAGAGGAGGGTAATGTTTTTAGGTTTCATGTATGTTTGTATGTGTACTAATTTTACAAATGGCGTCCATTTTGGAAATAAAGATGGCGGACGTCACTTTTGAAAAAGTCGACATAGGTGTCGTTTTCTAGGTTTTCGAGGGTGTAGATTTCAAAAATGGCATCCATTTTGGAATTAAAGATGGCGGACGTAATTTTTTCAAGTCATCATGGGTATCGTTTTCTGGGTTTTTGGGGGTGTAAATTTCAAACATGGCATCTACTTTGGAATTAAAGATGGCGCACATCACTTTTTTGAAAAAGTCGTCATGGGTGTTGTTTTCTGGGTTTTTGGGGGGTGTAGATTTTCAAAAATGGCATCTATTTTGAAAATAAAGATGGCGGACCTCGCTTTTTGAAATGGTTGTCGGATGTGTGTAGCATTGATGTCAACCATCTTTAATTCTCAAAAGGACTCTATTTTTGAAATCTGCACCCCAAAAACCTAGAAAACGAAACCCATGACGTCGTGGGTGGTATAGGAATTACCACCCATGATACACAATGTACTACTTGCTTGGCAGTTTTGTTTTGTAATTCAGAGCTTGTTAACCATTAAAATCAAATACAATTTTATTATTCAGTATTTCATACTTTTAATTTATGTCCGCCATCTTGGATTTCAAAATGGATGTCATTTTCGTCATCGGAACCCCGAGGATCTTTGGACATGACACCGTTGACATCCCTGTCGATTTTTATGAAAAATTAATGTCCGCCATCTTGGATTTCAAAATGGATGTCATTTTCGCCATCGGAACCCCGAGGAACCTCGGAAATGACACCCATATCGATTTTTAAGTAATAATAATGTCCGCCATCTGAGATTTCCATTTGGATGTCATTATTGAAATCGGCACCCCGTGGACTCTCAAAAATAATTAAAACATCAAATACTACATGATACGTATATACCAACAGAAGCAAGAAACAATTTCTTCTCTCATTGTAACCGACAATTCGAAAGTGCTTGTATCTAAGCCTACTTGAATAAAGGATATTTTGATTTGATTTGATCTTGCTTTTTAAATAAAATCTTAAAAATACCTACTCGTAATTTCTTAAAATAAGCTATAATACATGTCCGCCATTTTGAATTTAAAAAATTATTAGATATATTTTTGTTTACACTGAAACAAACAATTAGCTTTATTTTTGCGGTATTTAAATTTTTACTGGCAAGCGTAACACTTTTACATTAGGCACTATAAAATTAAATAATATTAAATTTACCTTTCTATTGAGCGTAGAAATTCATGAAATCGCAGTTTTTTATTTATGGAAGAAGACGACATGCAATTACAAGACACGCGTCAGCCCTGAAAATCATATCCCTGAATACTAACAATGGCGCGTATGAAAGTCAGGAAGCTCCCCTCCCGCCCCCCGCCCCTGGCACCCCGCACGGTTGACCTGTTTAGACGCCTTCGTCGACCGACTGTATTATTTCTTAGACTGTGGTCGTGGCGTTCATATAAGCCCAGTCCCACCGGGTTGTCCATAAAACGTATAAGCGTTAAACCACCTTTTTCTTTAAATATGAGTAAATTAATACGCTTCTGCTTCCCTTGTAATTATCCTGACGCCACGCCTCTGGTAGCTACCTGCTATATTTACTGAGCTAATATGCCGTTTTGGTATGGACGATAACATAATTAATGAGACATGATTAATTTTCAATACCATAATAAGTATGTATTATTGTTAGAACACTCTTGTTGTCAATCGCCATACAAAAAGCGTTTTCCGGATATTTACAACGCCATCTATGTATCAGAGTTATTATTTATAAATTTAATAATTATTCAACTTTTCTAGCGTGACACAGTACTGGTTTCGAATTAATTTGTTCAATTATAAATTATAACATCGTGAAATGATTAGTTTTAAAGCTAGAAAAGTAGGCGCACTATCCATACTATTGCGATTGACAGTTCTCTTGTTTTAATGGTCTTGTGTGCTATATTTAAGGTGCATTATTTAGGCATGTGCGTTATGGAGCTATCGGCGTTATTGGCAAAATATAAGATATCATCGATAATGTAAAGAAACATCAAAAATATCATAATTCAACAGTTTTGAGAAGGGTCAAAACGCCCCCATTTTGTGAAATTATAAGAGAAATATAGGAATAGTCATCAGAGTTCAGGTACATGATTGTTCACACAGCAGCATAAAGTAGTGAATGAGATTTCAGGATACGTCTGAATGGATATTATCATACTTTCAGGAAATAGGCAATACACACGTTGGATGACGGCGCCTTTATTCCGTGAAGCGAAATTTTAAGTAAGGGACACTATATTCTTAAATTAACGACACTGTATGTTCAGATAACTGAATGTTCGTAACTGCTAAAGTGCATGAATGTGTAAAATACACACGCTGTATCTACCTAAATCCTTTTTGGTTTCCACCACTTATTTAAATCAAACGATTAAAATATCGCGCCGATTTGTAACATATTTAATAATATTACAATACGTTTAGCAACATTTATAAGTACTTAATTAAATCAGTCATTATAAAAAAAGAATATTGTATCAAAATATATTGAAGAAAAGATTAGCCGTTCAGTTGTCGAATTAGCTATATGTACCAAAAAAATATACGACATGTAGTGTAATTGTGTGCGTGACTACCACTTCGGGGCCCATACCTATAAACTAACCTTTCTAGGAGAGCGATACGAATCGTTGCCGCTGAAGATCGGAGGGGCAGTGTCGACGGTGCAACGTGTACTTGTTACATAACTTCTGGAATCAAGATTGTCCAGTATCTTAATAGACCGCACCGAGGATTAGCCAGCAAATCATTTTATTTTCCAATAGGAAATTATTGTAAGAAAGGATTCTGGGGAAACTATTAGAGTGGTGTATTTATTCTATTACTTTAAACTAGACATGGGCCGAATACGGACTTTACCGAATAAATATTCGGCCGAACATTCGGTTCAGCTCTTACCGAACCAAATGTTCGGTTCGGCTTACCATATTAAAAGAACTGGTTTTTCCTACTGAAGCTTCGGTTTTTTGCAAAATAATTGTATCTATATTTGGACGCATAGATATTTATTTTTTTGGTAGTTGCATAGAATGCTGAAATAAGGTGTCAATCCGACGAATTACGAAACAACCTACGCTCGTTATTTAATTAGATTAATCCGTAAATATCCGGCAATGTAACCCAACTATAAATATAGCAAAAGGAAAAAATACCTTCAACATTTTCAAACTAAATCTCGAACAGATTTCTACTGCAAGAGAACGTTAACGCATTGAGGAGTCAAACTTTATAATAATGTGCTACTCTCGTACCAGTTGTAAAAAAAGCACTGTGATTTTGTCACCCACGACTAACCCTGACTGGCTACGTTAATAGTACATTACTGCAGAGGCTGCGAAGAAGGGGATTGCATCTTAGAGATACGAGGCCGACAATCCCTGTTAGTAGTGCTTTTCTCAAACATGCAATGAAATAAAAACCAACATTTTTAAAATAATAAATCTTTTTTTCACCTCACTCGCTCGGAAAAGTTTCATTAAAGCGCCAAATCTGCCTGGAGAAATCCATTTTGCACGCTAGCAAAAGGTATAGTAAGGTGCAAAAGGCATCTGAAGTTCGAATTTATGTTTTTTCTCAAAACCGACCAGTACTAAAACTTAATATGAGAGTGCGATGAGGTCGTATATGAATTCAAAAAGTTAATTAATCATCTTAAAACGTTATTTTCTGTACGACAAATATGTTATTATTTAAAAATTGATTATTTATTTTTAATATACACACGACTTTATTATTAAGTAAGACTAGATTTTTATCGAGAAATAAAACATGAAAAGAGGTTGACAGTCTTGGCAGATTAAAAATATATATATTAATAAGAAAACTTTAACTTTCTAAGCTGCGTTTAGTTCATAATTAAACCGTGTAAAATATCAGAAAGAAGTCGAAATTAATGTTAATATTTTGGGATTGTATTTTTTTTTTAATTATCAGTTATAATGGCTTATTATAACTGATAATTTTCATAATGGCTTATTTTAGCCCCTTGTCAAACAATCTACTATTAAGTTACATTTTTGCAAAAAAAATAATTTTCGATCGTAAATGCTATTCTGACCTTGTATTATGTTATAGCCTACGACTCGGTCCGTCCAGTATCTCATACTCGACCAGTATGGCTTATTTACTCATTTCTGCCGTAATGTACCTTCTACTAATATGTTTATTTGCTTGTCATGTTATAACTATTATGAGTGTGTTTCGTAGGTTGATATGTTACTAGTTTTAAATTAAGAAAAAATAGTTTTTTTTTCAATATATTTCATAGTTTTATTACATCACACATTTCCTCGCTTTAGTGAGGTGAAAAGTTGTGTGTTTCGCACGGATGCAAAATTATTTGGCTTCTCGTGCCTTGCAAGCCTCGCTACGCTCAGGAATCTATATTTGAACCACTCGCTCCGCTCGTGGTTCAATCTTAGCTACCTTCGTTTGCTCGGCTTTCAATTGAAGCACTCGCGCCAAATAACAACTTTGCAGCCTTGCATAACAAATAACAATTTCTCCAACTTGCTCGGAAGTGTTCCCATTAATGTAGTAAAAACACACCGCGAAGTACATCGTTATATACGTTGATACGATAATCAATTTAAATAAAACCATGAAATATATTTAAAAACAAACTATTTTTTTTCCATTTCAAACTAGTAACAATGAACCTACGAAACACACTAATAATAGTTATAACATGACAAACAATTAAACATATTAGCTACATTACGGCAGACATCAGTAAATAATACTTACTGGTCGAGTATGAGATACTGGACAGACCGAGTCGTAGGCTATAACATAATACGAGGCCAGAATGGCATTTACGGTCGAAGCATGTATAGTGTTTTTTCTAAAAAAAAATAACTTAAAAATAATTTAGAATAATATACTAAGCCCGTCTTAATTCGCAAATATTTTTTTAACATGGACTTTGCGTTTAGTAATTTTCACGGTCGGTCTTATCATAGGAATCAAATTATTAATGTAAAAAATATTTTTTTATTTCAAAAATAATGTTTATATAATAACTGATAATTTCTCAAAAAAATACAAAAGATACAACCCCAAAATACTAACATTAATTTCGACTTGTTTCTGCTATTTTACACGGTTTAATTATGAACAAAACGCAGCTTAGAAACTATTTCCGCGCAAACGTAATTTTTCATTAATAATAAAAACAATTAGTCGTGTGTATATTAAAAATAAATTATAAACTTTTAAATAATAATCTTTTTTAATTCATATACGACCTTATCGCTCTCTCGTTGCAAGTCTTGGTACAGGTCGGTATTGAGAAAAAATATAAATTCGAACTTCAAATGACTTTTGCACGCTAGCGTGCAAAATTGATTTTTCCACGCAGAATTGGCGCTTTAAATGGAACTTTTCCGAGCAAGTGAGGTGAAAATAACTATTTTCCCACTTAAACGTTATTTTAATATACATTGAAACAAAAAACGGTCGCTTTGCCGGCCTTGGCCCGCAATTTCGTATGAAATTATCATTATGTGCCCCTCGTTGCGCCGCACCCGAAATGTGAGACTTTGGGGTCAATTACAAGGAACACAACGTCAATATTTCATTGCATGTTTGAGAAATAGTACATTACTGCAGACGCCGGTAAGGAAGGGCTTGCCGGGTGAGTAGGGAGGCCGGATAGTGATACGAAGCCGGCAAGCACTTTTCACGGCCAGAGGCATGTATGGTGCTTTTCTCAAACATATACAATGAAATGAAAAAAATACACCTCTCCAAAAACTACACAAAGATTTTTTCAATTTTCCCTCCAATCCCTCTGTCATGTTTTTTTTTATGGAAGTCGTCCGTATTTCGTATTTGAGTAGACCCTATTAGGAGTATTAGGGCCGTTATACACAAGCTGATAATAAGAATCTTAATTTCTATAGTAAATAAAATAAATGCAGAGGATTTAAAATATTGTCTTGGGTCTCTGGTGACATACCTTACGTATAGACACTATTTTAAATATTTTCATCAACATATAAAGCATACACATTTGTGTTCTTAATGACAGTTCGTGTGTAATAGGCAATAACGCGGATATTTTTTGTCCCATAACCATTCAGTCACTAGAAAAAAATTAAAAAGTATAATTCAGCTGTTTAGCCTGTTCATGAACACAGGCGCCATGTTTACATTAAAATTAAAAAATATATATTTCCCGGCCTAGGCCTTCAATTTTGTATGAAATTCCTTTACAGTTCCCTCAGGTTGTTCCGCCCGAAACGTGCTACTTTGAAGCCTGTTTTACCGCACGTAATGACGACATTCCATTGCATGTTTGAGAAAAGTTACTTACTGTAATGTAACATTGTGATGTAGGTAAAAAATTTACCGTGATTGTATCACACGTGTTGCACCTAACCTACTTACGTGAATGTGTAACCTTCCGTCGTGACCAGTCACAGCTATACTATTCTAGATCACTGTGTTTTTTTTATTGTGTCGTTATTATTACCCGCCACTAGTTATGACACTAACGTAAACTGCCAATATGACACGTTAAAACTTTTTTATAATTGCCAAAAAATATAACGCAGACGAATTAATTTTGTACCGCCTAAAGATCACTATTTGCTAGTAATATCTTTTTTTTTTTTAATTAGTGATCCCAAAATTCCAAAAATAATGTTAATTTGCTCAGAGAGCCCATATCTATCCGTCATATTTCAATTGTAGTCACTTAAAAAAAATTAATGTTGTCCACCCGAGAATATAAACTGAAATTAGATAACTTCTATAACAAGGTTTAACTCACCAGCCTTTCTTTCCATCTCGTTCTTCACGGAGAAGTTTGCCAATGTAGCTCCCTGGTAAAGCCATAAATTTTTCAGCGCATTGTTGCTGATATGATAGTTTTCCAATAAACCAACCCACTAACATTGCGAATGTTGTTTTAGGAATCGCACCAAACCTCTGATTCTGTTTCAAGTAACCTGTAGTGAAAGAACATTTTCAGGTTTTGAGCAAAGAAATACCACTAAACATTGTGTAGTTATATCGGAGTTATATTATATATATAGTTATACCAGCGTATAACTGAGGTCATTAGGACCAAAAAATGTTATATGAACCCAAGTCAAATTCAATTTTTTTTTATATCTTGTTGTAGCTACATAAAACTTAAATAACTTTCGCTTCTCTATGAAAATTATCCCTTTTAATAAAATGGCAACACTTATTTTTCCAAAAAAAGAATGACTTTAATGAGTGGTAGCTGTCAATTTGACAATAGCGACGCGACACTTGGAAACATACGTGGCAACGTCGCAACCAAAAGAGCTTGATCCACTTTAGTATAATCACAATAAATTGTTAACATGAAAATTGATGATATCTTTAAAACTAAGCTAGATTTGCCTGGGGTGCGTGTAACATTTTTTTATCCTAATGATCTCAGGTATAGGCTGGTAAAATTATTTGGGTTCCTCACGAGCATTTTGTATTGTAGCTTGGTATATCGCCTTTATTTATGCCAGTGGACATAAATAAAGGCGATATACCAATGTTATAATATAATACTTAATAAATCAAGAAAAAAAAAGATTCGCAAAGTCCTTGTTCTATCTTAAATTGGTATAGGCTTCCTCATCAAGCGACGCGTAGACATGGGACTTAAATCACTAAGTGGGTAATGATGTTCACTTTAAAATTGTCAACTGGGTTTTTCAATTGGTTCTATAGTTTTTAAGAACAGTAGCAAAAACTGGTTTTATGTCGTAAAAATAACAAATTTGATGGCGTTTATATGGGAGGCCCAAGAATACTATTTTTTGTATTTTAGCATTTTCAGATAATAATAATCTAAAATTATTTACTACAAATAAAACAGAATAAAACAATACGATAGAAAATATTTGTAAAAACATCTTGAAAAAGACATACAAGTATACCTGCCTACAACAGGGTATTAGGGCCACACTGAAAGTTTTTAGAATATCAAAAACTGAGCAAATAGCAAGTTATTTATTTTATTATTGTTAGGGTTCCGTACCAAAGAGGTACAAAAGGGACCCTTATGGTACGACTCTGTCTGTTTGTCTGTCCGACTATTAGAGCGCCATTTATCTCAAAAACAACTTAGGTACGCTATCTATTTGAAATTTGGAATAAACATGGTCAGCCCACATGTATAACAAAGGAAATATTTTAAAATACATTTTAATTTCTAGCTACTGGGTTAAATAGGGTATCATATGAAAGGGCTCGACCTGCACATTTTTGATCATTGTGATTAGATTTTGTTTTATTAAGGAAAATGTGAAAAAAAACACCATTCCCCCTTTATCTCCGAAATTTACCGTACAAAAATTTTGAAATTTTTACAATTTTTATAAATGTACATAAACATTACACTAAAAATTTTAACCACGTCTATAACCAGCTAATTAATTTTTAATTTTCAAAAAACCTATTTGAACAACTCGGTTGCGTTAAGTTTGCAACTCATTTGTATGTAAGACTATAGATATCAGGTGCAAACTCAACTCAACCGGAACCAGGTAATAATATTAGGGTAAGTGAAAGTCTGTACGGAATCCTCGGTGCGCGAGTCCGACTCGCGCTTGGCCTATTTTTTTTTAAAATATAGATTCACATATCTATTTGCCACGAATACATTTACACAGTTGTTACATGTAATTAAAAAGTACCATGTATTCAGCCTACAAACAGGCATGCAAATGTTTAGGATGATTAAAACTAATGAGTACAAACAATTAATTATAGAAAATAAAATATACAATGTCAATAATATAATTATACCTAATTCTACGTGACTTGAGAAAAACTTTTACACTATAGAAACTACTGTCCGTTTACATCAATACGTTGCTGCATTGAAGTACCACTGAGAAAAGCACTTTGTCCACTGATCCTTAAAGGGCGCTTCTACTCTCTGCCATAAGAAAAATCAATATACACTTCATTTATCTTGTAAACATTTCACAATTCATGATTTTGAATAATTTAGTCATAGCACTAAACAATACTGGATGCTTCAAGTATATGTTGTTCCTTTTTAAAATATAGGGATTCTAATTGTTACTATTAACTTCATCTGTAACATTATAAATATTCTTTTTATGACGTGTGACAATAAACACATAGAATGGTTGAAAGTAGGTACCTACAATTATAGAATCGTGTATCTAACTGCTGAGGTGAAAAGTTGTATGTGCCACACGAGACCAAAGTTATTTGCGTGTCGTACCGTTTGAATCACTCGTAGTGAGTGAATCAATAATAGAATCCTGAGAGTGGCGAGCATCATCAAAAATCATCACTCGCAGCGAAAAACAACTTTGCTCCCTTGTTGCACAAAGAACTATTTTTATATTAGCAATGGCAATATTGGATCAGCTGTGTAACTTCACTTTTCGTTTTAACTATTTTGGTATTTTTTGCCAAAAATATTGGAAAAAAGAATTACAAAATGTTTTTTTGGCGTTTTTCTCGAAATGGTTTTCGATTTAGGGAAATGGGAAAAATTATATGTTGTCAATTTCCCCTCCTTACCATGTTTAACAGCAGCGTACGTGGTCACGGCGAATAATGTACTAAAGGGAAGGCAGCGCTGGTAGAAGCTCTCTTTGTCGCATTCTTCTAGTGTTTTGAGTTCGTCCTGAGTTAATTCGTGGTAAGTCTGAAATAAAAGTAGGTATTAATAGAGTTTCCACAACGATTTTTTCCATTTCGGGCTTTTTGACTATGTTTGGAGCACTCAGCAGGTTAAGAAATAGTATTTTTCTCAAACATGCAATGAAATGTCGTCATTACGTGCGTTATAACAGGCGTCAAAGTATCACGTTTTGGGCGGAACAACTCGAAAGAACTGTAAAGGAATTTTATACAAAATTGAAGGCCTAGGCCGGGAAGTAATATTTTTTTAATTTTTATTTGAACATGGCGTCTGTGTTCATGAACAGGCTAAACAACTGTTTTTTTTTTCTAGTGGCTGAATGGTTGTCGGACCAAAAATATCCGCGTTAATCCCTATTACACACGAACTGATATTAAGAACAAAAATCTGTATGAATCATTATGTTAATGAATAAATTTAAAATATTGTCTATACGTAAGTCACCAGAGACCATAGAAAATATTTATTTTATTTATTATAGAAATTAAGATTCTTATTAACAGACTGTGTATAACGGCCCTAATAGGATCTATTCGAACACTACAGACGCGAAATACGGACGACTTTCTTTAAAAAAAAAACATTATGGAGGGATTGGAGAGAATAGCTAGGAATGAGTAGGTATATAATGTTTGCTTTTTCAGTCGAGTACCCCTTTTAGGCCACGAAGCTTGCTGCTTGTTTACGAGTAGAAAAACATGTTTTTTTGCTTTTTATTTTCGAAAATAACTTGTTAGTGCTGCAAACCGGGCCTGAAGAACATAGTATAGCCCATAGGTGTACTTAAGCGTATGTAACAATAATGATCAGGAAATGTGGATAAAGCTTTCTTCTGACAAAATGTGTTACTTTTTTGAGATTTTATTTCTGGTATAACTCAACACGCGTCGCTATTTTAGAAAACTTATACTTCGACCTGCTATACGGTTGTAAGCGGGGGGCGGCCCCTAACAAGAAGGACCGACGATCCGGTCAATATCGCGGGAAACCAATGGATGCGGGCGGCGCACGGCCGGTCGTGGAGATCCTTGGACAGCCTTTGTCCAGCAGTGGACGTCTCCAGGCTGATGATGATGATGATGATAAAATTGTTAACATCAAATATTTGTACATTGAAGAAATTAAAAAAAATTATAAAGGGAAAATCTATTTGAAGATCATGAACAGAACAAATAATTTTTATGCAGGTATAGGTATGTATGTCCAGTTCAGTTCAGTTACTGTCCGTCTGGTCAATTTTGCCAGCGTCAGGGTTTGAAGCCAATTAAGATACAGTTTTATATTAAAATCATTAAAATAATGAGTCGATCAACACCGTCCTAGCTGGAGGACAAGATTCGTTAGTCTTCTTTATTATTATTACTAACCCAGATATGGCAGCGTGGGCAGCTGGCGGTTATGTTATGTCCAGTATATGTATGTGTCTTTGCAGCTTCATCCCGTCAAAAAGGCAGAATGGATTTCAACCTTTTTTGTGACACAGGTATCCACTGATGATTATAAGACAGGTACTTTTTACCCGACTAAGCAAAAAGCTGAAGCAGAAAAAGCGTTACGACTCTTTTTTCCGCTAACGAAATTGCGAGCACTTTATACTTAGCACAAGAATAACCCACCAAAAACATTCTGTAAAAACTAGCAAAGTCTCGATGGAGCTGCTGGTTTATCTCTAAAAAGTAATGAAATCTAGACAAAGTCGTGTCAAGTCTAAGGTTATAGTTAATGTTGTGTGACTTGGCCGTTGAAGGGTACACAAGGGTACAAAAGCACCTGCTCCATGACACCCATTGCACCAATTGTGGACGGTCGGACGTCGGACGGTGTCATGGAGCACCTGGTTTTGTACCCTTCAACGGCCAAGTCACACAACATTAACTACAATAATAAAAAAAACGCAGTAAAGAACCTTAGACTTGGCACGACTTTGTCTAGATTTCATTACTTTTTAGAGATAAACAAGCAGCTCCATCGAGACTTGGCTAGTTTTTTACAGAATGTTTTTGGTGGGATTTCACTTCTTTTTGTAGAAAAGTGGGCATAACCCTTCGATTATTATATTAGTCGAATATTTTTCGTAAAGGCGGTATGTCGATCTCTAATAGTTTGGTTGGGCTCTTGTGTTTTCTAATCAGGGTCACCAACTCCAGATCTTTGATTATCATAGTTTTATAGTTTTCCCTTTATGTGGCCATTAAACCCTAACTCTGCACCAAATTTCAGCTCTCTGAGTTTATGGGAAGTACTAGTTCTATTCTGATGATCATGAGTGAGTGAGTGAGTGTCATAAATGCGAAACTTTGCTTTCGCTTAACTTCGGAACTAAATGACCTACAGACTTGTAATTTTGGATTTTAAGTATGTGATTATAGATTACTGGATGACGAACATTTCTGCGTTCTGGCCTTATCCAGAGGTTCTCAGCACATAGGGGCCTGAAAATGCGGCGAAATGGTTCCAGTAAAGGATGGTACGACAGTGTTTGCTTCGCGCTCGACTTGGCGGGGGCACTGCCGTGCCCCCAGATACACAGAATAGGTACAAACTAAAAGAGAAACTGAAATGAAGAGTGACTACGTAAAACAAGCTGCAATGTACCTACCACCACCGGATATTTCACTTCGTTCGCCGCGTCAGTAGGTGAACATCTGGAGAAATTATTGGAGCTTGTTGTGTCATCAGATTGCACCCTCGCTCTTCGAGCCACATCGTTTGGTTCCTGTTTCCCGCTCATTACATACAACCCATTTTTACTTCTTGTAATTTACTGAAAAGACGGTGTCGCTTTTTATACTCCCCGGAATTTAATTGATTTACCTAACCATGATATAGTTGTGTATGTACTTTACAAATTTTAACTGACGTTTTGCCAATTGTAATGTGTCAAAATTATATTTTTTAAGAGCATGTTGTAATATCATGGTGGCAACCCATTTGTTTACAGTTTTGATCTCGGAATTCCCCCTGTTCCATCTGTCCCTACCGCCATATCCCCCCTGATAGGGATAGGTGGATTATTTTTCCTTCCTTCCCCACCAGTAGGGATATATTTCCATATACCCCTACTAAAACTCACTGCAGTAGGGGCTCGTGGATTTTTTTCCAACCATTCATACCACTTTGCTGCCTGGTAGGGACTCGTGGAATTTCTTCCACCTTTCTCTACCACGGGTACCGTGGTACCCCTATCAGTGGGGCCTAGGAGGGATAAATGGACGTATTATTTCCATATATCTCTATCCTTGTCCCTGGTGGGGAAGAAAGGAAAAATATTCTACCCATTTCCATCAGGGGGGATATAGCGGTAGGGATAGATGGAACAGGGGCCGGAATTCGATCTTCGTCTTTAGACAGGAATGTTAGTTTCATACGGCGGACGCGCCATGGGCGAGGCATAAAACGGATTCATGTAGTTAGTTGCGATCAACTCTTATTTACTCGGGCCAATAAGCACACAAATGCACCAATAGTTTTGCAAGCACAATCACATTCCCTGATAATGGGGGTATACTCTAGTTGATTGGTAAAATAAAAAAATAATTTATTCATAGAATTACTGTTGACGTCAAAAATAATTATATACATTAAACGTAGGAATATTTCATTAATTATTTTTAATGACCTGTCATGTTATTTAGGACGTAGATATGGTCAAATTTGACCAATTTCCCAGACTCCATTCGAGTGGTGAAGGTAGGTACACTTTATAAGTCAGGTAATAATCCAATGGGTAAATAAATCCCTTACATTGGCAGCCCTTCGTTGATGAATGAAAACGTAAAAAAAACGCAGTTTATAGAAAATATGCAATTTTGATTACTGTTTTACGTAAAAATACGAGTTAAAGAATAATATTTACGAGTGAAATGTTATCTTAGAATGTTTATCTTTCTTATCCGATGCACTGTGAGTATTGTGATTGTGACACCCTTTCACTGCTCGTGGGAGCTATAAAACCCGTTCTACACCTTCCGATCCGATCCTAACTATCGGATAAAATCGGATAGTGTATTGTGCTACAGGCCCTAAAAATAGGGAATATGCATGAATTTTAATTTCTGCTTTGTTAAAAGCTCATTCATGTAACAAATATCAGACAAAAAAAGAAATCGAATCACTATAAAAATAACCAAGATATAAGCCATCAAACATTTCATTCTATCTCTTTCTAGCAAAACGGAATTTAATATGGACTTTATATGGCCTGCGTAGACTATGACGTAACAGTACATGTCAGATCTCTCTGTCAAATCGCCGTCTAATTAGCAGTTTAAAATGCCTATATCTTGCGTGTTTCTTGGCCGATTTAAATTTTAATTTCACATTTTGAAATCGTTTTTACGGTATTTTGATATTTAGTTAAGAAAAGCGATAAAGAAAATTCATGCATGTACCCTATTGGGATCTATTGCACAATACATTATCCGATTTTATTCGATACTTAGGATCGGATCGGATACGATCCTATCTGATCCGATCCTAAGTATCGAAGGTCTAGAACGGGTTTTACACCTGACACGCGTCCTTGCAACTGACAAGCCGATTGGCGTACTTAGCCATTTATGGCAAAGTTTTGGCGGCCTCGCCGATGCGCGGAACTGCGTTTCTAGGCGTTATTATTCTATGGTTGTGGACTAGTTAGTGCGCTTAATTCGTGAGCGTCAGGATGACTGAACCAAGAGAGGTTTTGGAAGTTTAGCTATCCTGTGTTTTTGTACCTGATATAAAATAATTTGTACCTCGCTAATTAGGGAAAAATATTAAAATTGAAGTGGCCTGCCATTCTGACGTCAGGATGGCTGGACGACGCTGTTTTTACCTAGTTGTAAGCATTATAACTAGTATTTTTTGTATAAATTTAGTACCTAATTTGTACCTTTAGGTTTGACTTACGTTTACATTTTATGGACACACCAAACAAAGTTACAACTTGAATAAGATTTACATGTAAGTATTGTAAAGCGAGTCACACACGGAACCTAAGGAATATGCGTATAAATTATATTACTATAGCCATAGACACTATATCCGCAGAAAGGAGCCACACGCGTGTAACTTGATAGAAGCCTGTAGGTTTCTGTCAGGCTTACCCCAAGTCAGTTAAAAATTTGACACTGACCGTGAAAATAGTCCGTAAAAATGGGAAAATGCAGTGTAAAATCATGCACATCGCGAAGCGAAAATCACAACAAAACACACGGAATTACTTTTCACATGAGAATTTACTGTTTCTACACTCAAATTCATGTAAATAACAAGAAAAAATAATTAAATCAATAGGGAATATGCATGAATTTTAATTTTTCTTTGTATAAAGCTCATTCATGTAACAAACAGTAGACATAAAAGTAATTTTTCGAATAACTATAAAAATAACCAATATATAAGCCATCAAACATTTCATTCTATCTCTTTCTAGCAAAACAGAATTTAATATGGAGCTTATATGGCCGGAGTGCACCATGACGTAACAGTGCACGTCGGACCTCTCTGTCTGTACTTTGAAATGCCTATATCTTGCGTATTTCTTTGCCGATTTCAATTTCAACTTCACATTTTGAAATAGTGTTTACGGTATTTTAATATTTAGTTACGAAAAGCGATAAAAAAATCACGCATATACCCTATTGGCGGCATTTTTTAGTTTTAGTGTTGCTAGTAAAACATTATTTCAATTCCCCATATTTTTGGGAGATTCTACCTTATTTGAACCCAAACGTTTGACTTTCATATTAAAATTAATACTAATTACTAATTAATTTCATAATTGATATATGAGGGTCTGTATAGGTATCCAGCATGAAAATCTATGATGAAAATGTTGTCAAAAGTTTTATTCCAAACTCCTACGATGCGATAAGTTCGTTAAAAAAAGTATATAAATACCTATATACTGCTATTTATCAAAATGTATATCTGTAGTATCTATCTTCTTTAATTTTAACGAGGATTTCGATTTCGGAGAATACACAGAACCGCAGATATTTCGTTTCCTTCCAGAAACAAATATTTATAAGATGTTTGCCATTTTTTTAATTTTCACAATTGTTTCATGTTTAAAGAACACCAGATAACAATTTTGACAGCAATTAACGAAAAAGTTTCAAATTACTACACTTTATTCAATTATATTCATAAATACATATTTTAACATAGATATTTGAAAACATAGTTGATTGTTTAGGGGAAATATTTTTTCACCACAGCAGCTCAAACATGCCGCTTTTGCTGCGAGACAATAGTGAACAAAACACGATTTTGATTCGAGCGTGGGTCAAAATAGCTTTTTAATTTTTCAATCTTCAGTGCCACGAATTGACATTGTTCAGACATAAATTTGAAACATTCGAATTTTACTGTGCTCTGTCTCTTTCACATGCATATAAAAAAGCGAGTGAAAAAAACAAACCCCTTCGAAATTCTATTTTGGAATTGGACCTCAAAGAAAACACGTTCGGTAACGCGTAATACCCTAAAATTTAAAGATATTTGTAATAAAGAAACTGAGGGGCTACTCCGAGAAATTCGAAAAACGAAGTTCGTATGGCGCCATCCCGCACAGTCAAATACAGTATAACATGAGAGCGAGAGGGACAGCACGTTACGAACTTCGTTTTTCGGGTTTCGTAGTAAGCCCTCTGTTACTTTTAATAATTGTAACTTTTAAAATGTTTAGCATGATTCTGATTCATTTTAAATAATAAACGTTATTTCAATCTATTCCTATTCATTTCTATGACTCCTAAGTAATATGTGTTCTCACTGCTGAGGTGAAAAGTTATGTGTGCTACACGAGAGCAAATTTTTTGCATCTCGTGCTGTTGGTCTCTTACTACGCTCAGGATTCTAACTTTGAATCACTCGCTACGCTCGTGAATCAATCATAGAATCCTTCGCTTGCTCGGCACTCAAAATCAGCACTCGAAACAAAAAACAACTTTGCTCTCTTGTTGCACAAATAACTATTGTCGTTGGCAACCCTGATCTGTAAGAAATGGTTCATTGACTATTTTCATGACAGACAAAGATGGCACTCTATTACCTCGCACAACGCGACCCCAGGTGGGAAAAAGGCATAAATATATTTTGATAATTAATTTTGTCGGTTACGTCCTGGTTTTTGACACGTGGCAGGCGTTTCGTGTTGCGTTGTTATGACGTTTGCTCCTCTTGTATATTTACCTTAATGACTATAGTAGTCTCATGTGTGACGTGCTGTATCGGTGATACCAATCCAAGACGAAAACAAAGAAGCGGGGCACTACCTACCTTTTCCCGAACCGTTCCGTCTTATTTTTAAACCCTCATAGCTTCGTCCTAGTTTACACCTGAGAGCCAAATTCACGGTAGGTGGAGCTGAACTCGTACACGGCGCCAATAATAGTTTAAGAGAAAAAGAGTATCGAATTTTATAAAACCTCCTACTCCAAAGTGTCTACTCGCAAGTAGACGCTGATTTTTACGATTTCCCGAAGGTTTTGACTAAGTTCTTTTTTATTTCTTTATTGACTAAGTCAATAATGACAACTTCTAAAGAGCCCAGCTGTCTGCATTCGGTCTCTCCACATGTGTAAAACCTATAAGGAAGCTATTTGCAAGATCGTAAACAATTTGTGCAGTTGTCAAGGGTGGCAATCAGAAGAGTATTTTAAAAGATCTGGGGTGAGTCAAGGCAGCACGCTGGGACCTACCCTCCTTCTGGTAATGATCAATGTTTGTCTTCTTTGAGTATCTATTGTTCGCAGATATTTTAAAAGATCTGGGGTGAGTCAAGGCAGCACGCTGGGACCTACCCTCCTTCTGGTAATGATCAAGGTTTGCCTTCTTTGAGTATCTATTGTTCGCAGATATTTTAAAAGATCTGGGGTGAGTCAAGGCAGCACGCTGGGACCAACCCTCCTTCTGGTAATGATCAATGTTTGTCTTCTTTGAGTATCTATTGTTCGCAGATATTTTAAAAGATCTGGGGTGAGTCAAGGCAGCACGCTGGGACCTACCCTCCTTCTGGTAATGATCAATGTTTGTCTTCTTTGAGTATCTATTGTTCGCAGATATTTTAAAAGATCTGGGGTGAGTCAAGGCAGCACGCTGGGACCTACCCTCCTTCTGGTAATGATCAAGGTTTGCCTTCTTTGAGTATCTATTGTTCGCAGATATTTTAAAAGATCTGGGGTGAGTCAAGGCAGCACGCTGGGACCAACCCTCCTTCTGGTAATGATCAAGGTTTGCCTTCTTTGAGTATCTATTGTTCGCAGATATTTTGAAGTTATTTTATGCCATAAATTCACATTCAAACTGTAATGAGCTGCACCGCAATATAGATGCTGATATGAATTGGAGCCTAAAGAATCGATTATTCTTTAATGGGAGAGTGCTGTAAAATAATTGCTTTTTAGTAGCAGCAAAAGTTAGTTAGACTGTATGATCTCCTAGGTGGTGTAATGGGTGTAATACATACGGCACCTCAATTTATGGTACAACTGTACCAATTGGACCTACTGTGTAAATACGTACGTGCAAATTAGAATACAATTCTCTAATCTATGCCTTCAGACGCATAGTGCCAGAAACGCAGATTAGCTTGTACGCGGTTGACCGTACGTGCATTTCGCAAATTACAAGATACGCAGATGACCAGATACGCAAAATACCTGATTTTGTATCACAAAATACCAGATACGTACGAAGTGACGCAGAAATGTCTGTAACTTGAAAATATTTTCAAAGTATAAAGTTACGGCAATTCATTTTAATTGGACTTTTTGTATGTTCTTATCTGCGGCACGCCAAATTAGCTAAACAGATTTAAACTATTTTTGGTACACGGGTAGCTGGGTATCCATAGATAGTTATAGAATACTTTTTACCCGACTAAGCTGTCGATAACAGAGGGGTGTAGACTTTTTCTCCTCCGCGAACGAAGTCGGGCGCCTTCTAGTTATTTTTTTTTACATTATTTTAGAATGCAATGCGCATTCTTGTCTAATATGTTACTAGCTTCTGCCCGCGACTTCGTCCGCCTTAAATTCGTTTATCGCGGATAACGGTAGTTTTTCGGGATAAAAAGTAGCCTATGTCCTTCCCCGGGACTCAAACTATCTCTATACCAAATTTCATCCAAATCGGTTCAGCGGTTTAAGCGTAAAGAGGTAACAGACAGACAGACAGACAGACAGACAGAACACTTTCGCATTTATAATATTATTAGTATGGATAGAGGTCGGGTAGATGCAAATAAAATACATTTTTAATAAAGTCCATACTGCAACTCTTATCTACTTTATTGCTATTATATTTACCCTTCCGTTAAATGGATGTGTCTTACAGCGCTGTGCATACAGCCCAGCAACTTCACAAGTACTTGACTGTTGACTTTTCTGCTACAGCGGAAGACTTGTTTAAGTTATAAAACTATAAAAGCTTCTAGATCGGTATTTGATGCTGGTATAAGCATACATCCATAAAACCGAGTGATCTTAAATGCCATTATCTTGCTGTAAGTTTGGTGACGATGCTTCATGCTGCTAATCCATGACGTCACCGTACTTGTTCGTCTTGGGAGCGCGGCCGGGGGGTGGCGCCTCGACGGCTGGGTTTGCGCGCGTTACCGTCGGTACCGAGGTCGAGTCCATCCTGAAATACAACCACACCATCACCACTCCAATGTCTATTACCAAAGCAATGGAATTTTAAATAACACTCCATAGGCTGAGAAGTAGAGACAGCCGGATAAGTGCTTTTTGACTACGAGGTGTTGTATATTCACGAGTAGTCAGCTGCAAAAAAATATACACGATAGTTCGTATATCTTTACTCGACTCCATTACCCATCAATCTTGATTTCCAGTGAGGTATAATATGCAGGGTACGCAGAGCGAAAACCCATATTTTAAATTGACAAAATATGTAATAATCAAAGCCCGGACGACGGGAGCAAAAACGCACTTTTCACTAGTGCTTAATTAAATATCGACTATTCTATCGACATCCATACGAACAATTTATGAATCAGAAATTGATTGATCAAACTTATTATCTTACATGTCAGGTTGCTACATAATATTACATCAGGTACCTAGTAGCTTATTATATATTATTTCAGATAACTAATTATATTACATACTATAATTATTATTAATATTACGGGTCACGGGAATGATTGTAATAATAAAATAAGAGTGACAATTATAAAAAAGATACTTTTTTCATAACTTACAAACCTCTTTCATATCATATTTGCTTATCGCAATTATAAACAACCGCTATCTGACATTATTGACTCATGACTTGATTGACTCAAGTCAATCTTAGAAATTACATTGAGACGAATTAATTTTCTATCATTAATTCATTAACATAATCGAGCTGACATGCAATGCAAGAAGAAACTACGTACTTGGATAGCCGATTACGCGGAATACATAGAAGATTGAGGTGAAGACTTCTTTTGTAAAAAATGTGAAATTAAAATGTTACATACCAAATTTTCCGTAAAGACACATCAGAAGCAAAAGGCACAGCAGCGGCGTTTCAACAAAAACTCAAAATTTATTCAATCTTGAACTGTTAAAGTTTATTTTGGCTTGCAACATCCCCTGGACCCAGATTAAGAACCCCATTTTCACCAATTTCATTTCCAATTGCATATCCGGAAAATTTAGTAAAGATATATATATTCCCGATGAATCTTTTCTACGAAAAACTACTTTGGACATCGCGTATAAAGAGAAAATGCATCAAATCCAGACTGAACTCGCAAATGCTTAAATTTACGTTAGCGTAGACGAATCCACAGATGCCAACGGACGTCAAATAGGTAATGTGATGGTTGGAGCTTTATTTAAAAAAAATATGGGTACCCCACACATCATATCTAGTGTTTGTTTAGACGAAGTTAATAATATGACTATATCAACTATTATTACAAATGCCTTGGAGAAATTATGGGGAAATGACCATAACAAACACGACCAAGTTTTGTTACTCCTTACGGATGGCGTAGCCTATATGCTAAAGGCAGGAAGGAACTTAAAAAGACTTTTTCCCAATCTAGTGCATGTTACATGCATAGCCCACGGCGTGAATAGGGTAGCTGAACAAGTTCGATTACTATTTCCCTCTGTGAATAATTTAATCGCATACACAAAAAACGTGTTCCTAAAATCGTCTAAAAGAATAAGAACGTTTCGTCAATTGTTACCAACTATTCCTTTACCACCGCAGCCAACTATAATAAGATGGGGGAACATGGATAGACGCGGCCTGCTATTATCATAAATATTTACCTGAAATCAAGCGAGTCATACAAACATTGCCTAATAGGGAATCAATGTATATTTTGAAAGTAAAACGTGCTATGAACGATATCAATATTTTGAACGATCTAAAATGGATAAACAATAATGTGTCAATAATACCTGGTACCATAAAACAGTTACAAAACCAAAATTTAAGCCTGGAAACCAGCTTAAATATCGTTCAAAAATTGAAAGTGCACTTGTCAAGATTACGTTTACATCCTCAAGGCAAAGTTATTCACAATAAATATCAGAATGTGTTGAAGAAAAACGTTGGCGTGTCAACTTTAAAAATCTTAAATAACTTGATATCTGGAAAAGAAGTAGAACTGCGTAGTACAGAAGTAATTCATAACCACTATGAGTTATTTAAATTTGCCCCAATTACTACAGTAGATTTAGAACGGTCCTTTAGTTGGCTGAAATGGATTTTATCACCTAGGCGAAGGAGTTTAAAATCGGAAAATGTAGAAAAAATACTAATTGTTTATTACGAAAACTATATAAGATATTCAAAAAAAGTACAAACAGCTCATTTTAATTTTATTTACAACTACCTATAATTTTTCTGAATTTTGTAACGGTGGTCCAGTCCATCGTGCTTTTTATCGACATTTTATCGACTTATAAAATGTGTGTCCTCGTACTATTGAGACGTCAACGCATAATTTCTCCCGTCATCCGGCTTTGGTAATAATTGAGAATGGATGATAATTTTTCACTACTTTCGTCCTAGTACCATCTTGATGGAAGCTGACGCATAGTAACCGTCTGAATGTAGAGGCAGCCTGAGCTGAAGAGCCACCCGGTCGCCCGGCGCTGTTTGTGTATCCCCACAGTGTACAGTGATTCTTAATTGGACTAGACAATCAGCACGAAATAGTTTGTAGCGACCAAAGTGGCCAAATATATTCAAACAGGTCTGTTTGAATATATTAAGAGTTGCCAAATGAGAACCCCCATCATATTGTTCTTACTGTTGCAGTTAAACTGGGCGTCGAGCTTAGTGATACTGATTTAGCACACGTATACCGATTGGGCCCCAAGCACAAACGTCAGGGCAGCGCCAGCGGCGACGGAAGCTCCACTGGTCGCCTGCAGCGGCCTCTGGCCGTCGCGTTCATCCGCCGAGTAAAGAGGGATGAATTTCTCAAACAGGCTAAAGCTGGCCTAACCTTAGGAGTAATGCTATCGTAGGTTCGGAAGGGCCTGACTCGGCAGTATATGTAAACGAACGCCTCACCAGCTCAAACCGCCGGTTATTTCGCAACTCAAGAGTCTTCGCTAATGAACATAGGTACAAACACTGTTGGGTGCACAATGGAGCAATTTTCGTCAGAAAACGGGATGCAAGCCATGGAAGCCCGGCGATTTGGATTAAATCCGAGCATGATCTCTCCAGGCTGTCCAACTCTTCCGCGCAGGACGAGCCCGACGTGGTCCAGCCTAACCCTAACGGACTGTGCAGACTTGTCTCTCTGATAGTTTTTAACTGTGTTAATCTTTTTTACCCAATATTGTCGTCTCTATACACAAACCCGCACCCGTACTGCGTCACGCATGCCTACTGTTTTACCCTAACCCGCCTTCTACATATACTCACACTAACACATACTCATTCTCGCCTGTACAAATTCTCTGGCAAAAATCTCTTCGAAGGAGAAGGAAACGGACCTCTTACACTTGGGCACATATACACCCCATGTCAGTTCTTGGCATCAACGTACTTTGTGATAATATGCTATTCGTTTTTCACTTTCCCATGGGTACCTTAGACTTGCTAAAGGATATGGACAAATCTTTCGAAATTAAATGCCATTCTACTTCTGTTCCAGAAAACTGCGCCCAAGTCATATCTAAGTACTCGTTAAAAATCTTAAGTATGAACATCAGGAGCTTAAATAAAAACTTTAATCATTTTCTTGTTTTGCGTGAAAGGTTGAACATTGAGTATGACGTGATAGTTTTTAGTGAATGCTGGATCAACGATAATTCAGTTCCAAAAAGTTTATAAATAAGTCGGGGGGGGGGGGGGGGGGGGGTAACTGTTTACGTCCACAATAAGTGGTCTCCAGTTTTTTCCGAACTAAACGTAGACGACGCAAACTGTGTGCTGGTAAGGGTTCCTAACGCCTTTTCTGTCGTGGGCATTTACAGATCACCGAGTTTTATTGACGTTGACGCCTTCACTGCCTCTTTCGATGCGGCTCTTAAATCCCTTGATCGATCCCCCTGTCTTGTTCTTGCTGGGGACCTTAACATAGACATCCTAGAGTCATCTCAAACCAATGTTCAATCTTCAGAATTTCTCTGTTGTTTAGCTGAGCACGGCTTAATATCTTGCATAAACACTATCACTCACCATAAATCTTGCCTGGACCACATATTTGTACCAGCTCAGTGCCAGGCCGAGTCAAAGGTATGCTCCGCTGATGTAACGGACCATGATATCACCATGGTGGGCATCTCCCTACTATCAGAGAAGCCCATAAAGCCTCAGCGTGTGAAGACTGTCTTGGATTATGACTTTATGAGTCTCTGAGGGTGGAGTTAAGCTCTACGGACTGGTCGCCTATCCTCCGTGGCACTAACGTCGATGCTGCCACAGATCTTTTCTCCACTGTGATCAGTAATGCTGTTGCTAAACACTCCAATGTTGTAAAGCTTAGTCGGTCAAAATATACAATCCAGCCTTGGATGACTCCCGGCTTGCTAAGGTGTTCCAGGCATAAAGATAAGCTGCATCAGGAATCTCGTGATGATCCAAATAACAGTCTCAAAAAACTAGTCTACTCCCGGTATAGGAATTTTTATATCTCACTTTTGAAAAAAATAAAAGCAGATTATGACAGAAATGATCTGATCCAAAATAAAAATGCGCCCCGTAAGCTGTGGAATTCGATAAACCGTATTACACATAAATCGTCAAAATCCACGGTTTCTGGTGACCTTATCAATGCCGTGTCTTCTCCCCAAGATGCTCTTAACCAGTGCAACAAATATTTCTCATCGGTTGGTTCAAACTTGGCCAGTTCTATTCTCTCGAAGGTACATGAGACTCAGGAGTCCCTGGCGAGAAAACTTCCTTTAAACAGTTCTGCCCCCAGTTCTCTCTATATTTCCACCACTACCTCTCAGGAAATACTCAGACTCATAAAAGCTCTGAACCCCCATAGCGCTTCTGGTTCTGATGGTGTGAGCAATAGACTTCTAATAGAGATAGGAAATGAGATAGCTGAGCCCCTTGCAGCCATTTTTAACCTCAGCATCGCGTCAGGGTGTTTCCCCCAGAATTGGAAGATTGCCACGGTCATCCTAATTCATCAGGGCGGATCTACGAACACCCCAAACAACTATCGGCCCATTTCTCTTTTGGGAGCTTGCTCCAAGTTGCTTGAGCGAGTAGTAAACAAACGTCTAGTCTGTTATCTTGAGCAAAACAACCTCCTGTCTGACAGGCAGTTTGGTATCCGCAAGGGGATATCTACTGAGAACGCCGTTACTATGTTAATCGATGCTGCTGTATCTCATCTCGATATAGGGCGACACTGTGTTGGAGTTTTTCTTGATCTAGCCAAGGCCTTCGACACAGTGTCGATACCCTTGCTTCTTAAAAAGCTGGAATCTTTCGGCATTCGCGGGATCGCCCTGGATTGGTTTGCCAGCTACCTGTCAGACAGAAGTCAGCGTGTAAGGATTGGTGATAGAGTGAGTGACCAAACGCCTGTGTCGTTTGGTGTACCACAGGGAAGTATTTTGGACCCCACGCTTTTTATCGTTTACATAAATGATATTATGAATCTGGAGATTGATAAAAGTGAAATCCAGTGTTACGCTGATGACGCAGCTTTACTGTTCCACGGTGACACTTGGAAAGAGGTTCGCGATGCGGCGACCAGGGGCTTGCAAAGAGTTGCTAACTGGTTAAACTACAACCTTCTAACTGTAAACATAAGTAAAACGCATTTTTTATGCTTTCATAAGACCGCTTCGTCTCGCCCTACAGTTTCGCTAAGTTGCCTTAAAATACATGCAGCCAACTGTTTTGCCTCCACTGTGGCGGATGATCTGGGGTGTGGCTGCGATACAATCAGCAGAACTGATTCGCTTAAGTATCTGGGCGTTACTCTAGATGAACATCTTAGTTTCAAAAGGCATATTGCAGATATAACAAGTAAAGTGCACAAATTCATATACATCGTAAAATTTTTAAGAAATTGTGCTGATGAGAGCTTGCTGAGACTGGTTTACCTTGCGCTGTGTCAGTCCGTCCTGGATTACTGTATTTTAGCGTGGGGCGGTTGCGCCAAAACCTCTCTGTTGCCCTTAGAAAGAGCCCAGAGGGCGGTACTGAAGGTCGGACTTCGTAAACCCCGGCGTTACCCCACAGTGGACCTTTATAGGGAGGCAAAACTTTTAAGTGTTCGTCGATTATTTTTGCTACGAGCTACAATCACCATGCACAAGAGTGTTTTGCAACTCCCATCGTATCCTGACCTACTAAAGAAAAGATTATTTAAAGCTCCCCCTCCCTACCGTAAAAACTTCATTCGCAAAACGCTATAGAGTATTTATTCTGCCCTTAGTATATAACAATATTGTTAAAGTATGCGACATCAAACTCTGCCGAGATGCTACGGCCAAAACGCGAGTGCTGGAGCTCCTTCTGTCCTGGACATATGATCAGGCTGAAGAAGCTTTGAGATAAATCACTCATTATCATCCTTTCCTCTCCTACTCACACTACACTCACCTACACCTACAAATTAACTTAGCCGCACTTCTTCGACTTAACTCATTCTATACTGCATGCCAAATTGTTTGATTAGCTTTGTTTTAACTGCTCCGTAAACTTACCTTATGTTATTGCTATTTTTCTTTGTAAATTATGTATTGCTTTGATTTTGTGCATCATACGCTTTATAAACTAGCCGCATTCAACTCTGTTGTAAACTCGTGGATGGTACGACTTCCACGATACAGGCTGAGCCTAGAGTGGAAGTCACTGTATGTGTTTTTAAATGTAGCAATCTTTATACGGCAATAAATCATTATTATTATTATTATTTGGCATTTGCATAGCAAGAATGATGTGTTACGATACATTTGGCCACTTTGACTGCTACTAAATGAATGATGCTGACTGGAGCAGGGGTCGCAATGGTGGCGTAGCTACCTGTACGGGTCCTGCCTGGCGTCAGTGTACTCGCCGCGGTTTCTGCGCCGCAGCTCGTCGTAGGAGAGCGCTGGGCGCTTGCTATCGGGATTCAACGGCGGCAAACCACCACCTAAAATGACCAATTTTCACGGTTTTTTTTTATCCTTTTTTAATTTGTCTGCAACAGAAAATAAGTAATATTTTATACATGCGAGCTGAAATTCTTGGTTGAAATCTAGGTACCTACTTTATTTGCTAGGTCGAATGTGCAATAAGGTCTTGCCAATGGCATGATTAATCAAACATGATACATTTTGTAAAATTGTTAGCATGTGTGCTATACAGTCTACATTCCAACGCAAGTGCTTTATTAAGCTGGTAACGTGTTTGGTCCAATACAATAAATACCATCGAGAATATGCGAGAGAACCTCATAGTATTGGACATAGCTGGTAACCTGTCAGATCACACAAGTATTGTGTACGATAATGTAAAAACTAGTGTCCGACCGAAGTTTCGGTTTCGGCCAGATTCGGCCCAAAAATCATGTTTCGGCCAGAGGTTCGGTTTCGGCCAAAAAACAGCCGAACCTTTCGGCCGCGTGCAAACTTACAACATCGTACATTCGGGTCGCGTTCGGCTAACTTAAGGTGCGCTCGGCAAGTCAGCACGGCTGGCAAATCTAAAAGACTTATGTTCTTATTTCCATGCTCAATGATGTAGAAGTGTTATACGATGTTGAATTAAAGTTATGACTTTCAATAAGTAAAAATGTTTAATATACAACATTATACTTATTATAGTTTACTAATCTTTAAAAAAAAGTACAAGTAACATTTAAAATGTTATATAGAATATAAAGATTCCTATAGTAATAATAATAAGCTAATAAGTATATTTCAATTATCCTTTCGAGGCTAGTTGATTGTGATTATAAAAATTTAGAGTAAAACTGAAAGAAAATACATCATAATATGATTATCATATTTTAAAAATAAACTTGATTTATTTTACCATCAACAATTAAAAAGTCGCTGCCACGGTATTACAGTTAATAAAGCATTTTAACTTTTTCACTTTTTAGGGTAGCTAAATTTGACCCAGTATCACGATAAAATGTGGAAATTTCAATTCGATAAAAGTTGAATGTAATGTTAGGCCGGCAAGATTTTTCATTAATCAAATATGTGGAAAAAATGGCCCACTGATATTTTATTCAACGTTTCAATAGTTTTAAGCACGTTTATAAAATGTTCGGTTTCGGCCGAAACTATAATCAAACGGAACTTGCAGTTTCGGCAAAAAAACATGTTTCGGTCGGACACTAGTAAAAACGTTCTAAGGCAATAGTTAACCTTCATCGGGGCGATATGAATCGTCGCCGCTGAAGATCGGCCGGTCGGTGTCGAGGTCCAGCGAGCTGCCAGGGCCCGCGTCCGAGTAGATGTCGTTGGGGCCGGCGCCGAACATGGTAGGAGTACTTGGCATATTACTTCTGGAATCAAGAGTAGGTTAATCAACCTAAGCGAGAATGTTCAGTTAATCAATTGCCCATTAAAATTAAATTAGATTATTAACTGTGACCATCGGACAAAGTATCTAAGGCGCAAACCGGCGACAGTAGAAGCATGAAACTTCGCATAGAAGTACAATATGGGGTGATACAAATAATTCAGTGGACAGCGAACTGTATTGGGTTACATACATACATATACTCACGTCTGAATCCCACTGGGGTAGGCAGAGGCTAACGCATACCAGATTTCGCTTCATTTACATGCACGCATCTCTTCATAAACGCTCGTCGATTGCGGGTCTGTCGACATGCCCAAACCACCGAACCATAGGCACTGCATCCATCGTCTTCCATTTCACACGTTTCAATTATAATACTGTTTTTCATCCTATTGCCCAAACGAAATCCACAAATACTTAGTGCTCTCATTTCTACCGCATTTACTCTATTTTCATGTTTTTTCTGCCGTACCCAAGTTTTACTTCCATACGTTAGTATGAGAATTAGCACTTACTGACGGAAATTGGGCGCTTTTACACTTATGCTTTGTCGACACAGCACGATTTTATCGATGATAAATCGATCGTCGAGTGCGGTTCGTCAACGCCGCTTTTATAATTTACCGATCTTGTCGTGAATTACTATGGATTCCGCTTAATAAAAGCGGCATTCAAGAACGGCACTCGACGACCACGATTTATTACAGACAAAATCCTTTCTTGACAAGACAACAAACTATAAGTATGAAAGACCCGTGGGTTGAATGTCGCTGACTAAGACTAACTTACCCGCTTAACTTTCCATCCCGTTTGTCTCGGAGTAGTTGACCAATGTAGCTCCCGGGTAAAGCCATCAACTTTTCAGCACATGCTTGCTGATATGACAGTTTTCCAATGAAGTAACCCACTAACACTGCGAATGATATTTTGGGAATCGCACCAAACCGGGGATTTGGTTTGAAATAACCTGCAATGAAAGAAAATTCCAGGTGTTAAACATCGCAATGACAGACATCATGTAACTACTTTCACATTCACTACCGTTCATAAGTATTGATGCACTCATAATTTTTTCCATACAATGTAATGGTCTAGACAAGGTTTGTATGTGAGAAAATATATTAAAAACTGCATGGGAAATGGAAATCGTGAGTTTGAAAATCTCTATATAAGAAGTGAGTGAGACAAAAGATATAAGGGACATCTAAAAAAATATACATGGTCCATACAGTAAAGGGAAGTTAAGGTCTCATCTCGTTTCTTATTTCAGTCATCAACATTAATATCTGCCATAACAGGCGCGCATAAATATCTGACACGACTATTTCTAGGGCCGTTAGGACGTGTCACATATTTTTGCGCGCTTTGTTATGGCAGATATTGAAGCTGGTCACCGTACACCCGACGGAAGCCGGGGCGGGCAGCTAGTTGTAAATACAATTAAGCTATTTCTAGAACAAACTTGTTTCTTTTTACATGAATCGTAATATATATTTATACATATTTAAAAGCTGCAGAAAATACTGAATATTTCCCTTTGACCGCCAACGACGGCTGTGGCCGACGCCTAAGTCGTGCCACTGACGCCACGTCGGCCACAGCCGTCCAAATTTCAATGATCAAAAACTATTAATTACATGTATTTATCAATCCCTGTTGATTTTGGAGCTCTGGCGTCAGTGACACGGTAAATTGCTCCACGGCATGGCGTTCAATAGGTTACAGAGATGATAAGAGAAGTGTCATCACCGCCATACAAAAAAACCAGTCCCCGATATTTACAACGCCATTTATGTATAATTATTATTATTTACTCTAAAATGGCTCTACAGGCCAAAAGAGATCATAGAGAACAAACAAAACAAAACAAATTATTATTTACTAGTATTCAACTTTGCAAACGTGACACAACATTTTTATGTTGCCATTTATTTCTTATCAGCTATTTACGAAATCATTATTGTTGTATTGTGTTTCTTTGTTCAATTATAACATCGTTAACTGTTTAGTTTTAAAGCGCCATCTTTTGCTTGATTATACTCTTGCAGTCGGCGCACGATCCTAAGCAAGGAGATTGACAGTCCTCTGGTTTTAATGATCCTTGATTATTACCTATGAAAAATAATGATTATATATATATATATATATAATCATTATTTTATATATATATATATATATATATATGATAATAAAATTGAATGCCTACATACTTTTGAGCGGGAGTGTATATGTCGTAGTCCGATCATTTCTTAAAACGCCATGATCATGATTTGGTCAGTCATACTCATACCACTGTTTGCCTAAGCCTAATGAAAAATAACCGGTCAAGTGCGAGTCTGACTCGTGCACCGAGGGTTCCGTACAAATTTTCACTTATTCCGACTTAACTTGCCACCTGACTTAAGTTTGCCTCTGGTATCTAATAGATAATGACGGCACTTACAAATGAGGGGCAAACTTAACTAAACCGGGTTTATTATAAACGATTTTTACTCCGGAGATAAATGGCATTTTTTCCACATTTTCCTTAATAAAACGAAATCGAAGGAAAATAAAAAAAGTCGAAAATGTACGGATCAAGCCTTTTTATATGATACCCTACTACTTGACCTAGTGACTAGACTTAATTTTTGAGAAAAAATATTTTATAATGTTTTCTTCGCAATGCATTTCCAAATTTCAAATAGCATAAGTCGTTTTTGAAATATGGCACTAAAATAGACGAATGGACAGACCGACAGACAGACAGAGTCGCACCATAAAGGTGCCTTTTTTACCTTTTTGGTACGGAGCCGTAAAAAATAGGGTATTCGTCGATATTCCCAGCTAAGCGCTGGGCACATCGTAGGAAGGTTAAGTTTGTTAGGTAGCTTCAAAACTGATAAAAAGTGAAAAAAATGGTAGTACCTGGTTCCGCACACTATACTACATAAGAGATATGGACGAACATAGCTAAGCAATGGTTTCGTCAAATCTTGTCCTCTAGCGGCTTCTTGGCTAAATTGTGAAATGGCGGCGTTTCATGAAATATCTAGGATATTAACATTGTACAATTTTGAAATACAACAGGTTAATATGCTGCCAGAACATGTTATCTAAGTGCCCTCCTTATGATTGCCCACTTAAGCATCCTCAGAATGAATGTGATGTATTTAAACTTTTACGTATAAGTTACTTTACATAACGTTTGGATTGCTATCAACTTCTGGTGAAAGCGGGAGCAGTAATACCAGCCAAAGGTATCAGCATGAGTCCAAAGTACAATGGACAGTCATAGAGTCGAACTACCGGTAGAGGAACTCGATAGAAAAGCTCCTTGATAGATTGGTATATTAGATGTTGTAATGAGTAATATGCCATATTCTCAAAATGGCCACCATGCACTGATCCATTTTTTTTAAACAAACAGAAATGATTAGACCATGCAGAGATGTTTTACTTTACGAATCATGTGTAATTCTAATTGCGATTTATATAGTATGTTTTTTTGTGTGCAACGTCGCCTAGTCCCCATACAGTATCTTTTCTTTTAGTATTCGTCCACATTCGTTATCGTTACTCGGATGAATTGGGTAGATTTTGGTAGCTTCACTTGAAACTCCCAGTATAAAATATGTATCTTACGAAGGCACTAATTCAATGCACGTCCAATTTTAATCTAAAAATACTTTACGAAAAGAATACTGCGAGGTAAAGTTGTTTCCATAATTAACGATGCGGTTCTTAGTACAAAGATGCTCTTATAGATGCAAAAAGAAGCAGGAAACACTGCTATTCTTTTAAAATTATTTTTTTTAGTGTCGAAGTCGACATTACAGTTTTGAGATAATTGAGTATAAAGTTTGTGTGTGTAAAAAAGCTCGTTCTTACGTTGATACTGAGATAATGGTTTTATTATGTTCCACCCTCAAAGTTAATGCTCTCAACAATATTTTTGTATTGAGAATGAACTAAGGGTACTAGACTGTCTGTAAAATAACACATTTGTTTACATATTTCACCTAAACTTTCAATTAATATATTTCTAAAAGAAGTATTTTCTTTGAAAGCAAATACTTCAAATGAAATATATCAATAAATAAAATTGTTTACTAAGATCAAATTTTGGTTAAAATTAACTAATTCCTAAGGTATTTTATTTTTCGGTTTACGAAATAGAGATAAGCGGGCTCATAGAAGTATGTATCCAACTAAAATATATTGTAAAGAGGCACAATATTATGAAATAATCACTGAGGAACGCCCACGTGCTAAGTGGTATAATACCTAGGGGGCACGTTGGTAGCATACTATAACCATCTATGGATGTCAAGCTATTACGCACATGCCCATATAGACGGGCATCACATTTTTGGAATATGTCAAACATCTAGAAAAGAGGCCATTTCAGTTGCCAAAAACAAGTCTGCTATTGTAAAAGCCAAAACGGATGTTGATATAGACATATGTACCAAAGGGAAAATAAAATAAAACATCCATCTAAAACAATTGCACCTTCTCAATGGTCAATTTCATTTGTCACGCAGCACACGAATGGGTTCGCGCGTTTTACATCTAAACGCAATTTTGTGGCCTGGATACCAACCAATGACAAGCAGTGTTGTGAAAAGTAAATAAATTTCGAAAATTATACTCACAATTACTATAGACATTAAATTTAGAATGTGTTTTATTCTGAGTTGTTGTAATGTAATTTTTATAACACATTATAATTTTAAATGTCCACGAGTTAATTTGAAACAAAACAAAATTTGATCAATTTACACTGATTTATAAAATTTGCAACATGACGGAAACTAGAACCGACAATGGGGTACCTTTTGCCTGGGTGGGAGCAACATAATTATTCCATATCTTTAATCAACATTCATGATACATTCAACTTGCACAATATATTTTGCCCATCTCTGGATACAAATAGCATGGCACTGTCAGGTAAAGTCAAGCATTTGTTAATATAAACACAAGTTTTGTTTTCATAGGAAAAGATGCCAAGATATTTATGAATAAATTTATAATTAATAATTATTAAGTTGTTATTGTTATTATATTTTTCTTTTGATCTCACTGCATAAATATGTTTAAAATGTGTTATGTACTGTATTATTGTTGTGTATATCAGATGTAGATACCTATAAGAATAATATAATTAATGTGAATGATATAATATATACAATGTGGCTGTACTATAATAATAAATAAATAAATAAATGCAATCTTAATATAATGTACATAAAATAAATATATATTTTGGCAGCCAACTGGGAGAACACAAGAAATGAATGCAGCCTACATGCTTTCAAGTATGATAATTTTGCAGCCATTCACAAAAGAGATTTATATAAGATATTTTATTTTACACTTTAAATATGTATAATGAAAACACTATCAATACTAACCATAGCAGTGCAGTCAAGAAAGTACAGAATTTTAGAAGGCCTAATGGGCATGTGTTATTTGAGGAACACCTTGATACAAAAGAAGAAGAATGTTACTAATAAAATCCTTTGCAAAATAGAGAGTAAATTTTATAAAGTAGCTGCCGGCATTAGCTCTGTGCACGGGATCACCACACAACTACACCAAGCAACAAGAACAAGTCATTTTAACATTATTCGCTATGCAATTTTGCCCCATTTGAGTGCCAAATGTCAAATTATTGCAAGGACAATGACACCGACTACTATAGTTAGCATCGCATTTAAATGAACCTACATATGTGCATGGTTTATTATTACTTTCGTTCAATAAAGATTTTGGCATGTGAGATGGTGTTAGTGTATCTTAAGATGGCACTCAAAGGGTTAACAAAATATTTCTTATTTTAATTTAAGTAAACAACAAACACATTTGTGTGACATTTATATAGTTTACCTCGCAACATAATAATTACAAAGAAATCCATACTAATATTATAAATGCGAAAGTGTGTCTGTCTGTTACGTCTTCACGCTTAAACCGCTAAACCGATTTGGATGAAATTTGGTATGGAGATAGTTTGAGTCCCGGGGAAGGACATAGGCTACTTTTTATCGCGGAAAAATACCGCGATAAACGAATTTAAGGCGGACGAAGTCGCGGGCAGAAGCTAGTTATTTATATAATGCATAAAAAATAGTCATATAATCAAATTATATATGTTGTACAAATATGCCAAATACAAACCTTTTTGGACGGCGATGTACGTTGACACACCGAGAGAGGTGCCGAGCGGGAGTGATCGCTGGAAGAAGCTTTCGCGATTACACTGACCCAGAACTCGGAGCTCATCGGCGGAGAACTTGTAGGAGCCCTACAACAGCACGATACAAGAACATGAAATACTTCTATCACGTCTCTGCATCCTTTCCTGATGGATCCATTTCGATGAAATGTTATGAAACCAATAATACCTTACCTGCAAAGAAGTCGACTGGCTCTGCCCAGGCTCGGCCGGTGTCAGCTGTTGCCCAGACCCTTCTGCCTGGTACCTAAATACGTTTGGATCGGTCATTGCATTACGTTATTTATTACTTTCTAACCTTACACAATCAAATTATTTTTATTATCGGCAGATTGGGCATCGGGCTGATAAGTAAGGCGGCCTGAGAACTTTTGACAGTGACAGTTACGTGTGGTGTTTATAGCGTTAAAAATTGTTTAAGATTGCCTATCAAAGAAAAATCAAGCAAACGTAACTCTCAAAGCAACCAAGCCACCGTTTATCGAATTAATGATAGTCAAATATTTAATTAAAAATCACTGATCTCTACTATCCCACTGGATAATCTGACCAATACATTTGACAGCAAATTTTGTGTAGGTACATACTCGAAGCGCTCCCCGCGGTCAGGAAATTGACCGAATGACGTAAATGGCAGCAGTTTACGTGCCCCATTTTAACTAGATTTTTTTTTCAATCTGTTGATTTTCTAGCGAGATTTTCGAATCTAAGGAAATTTTTAAGTAATCAGCAAAATTTGCTACAAAAATGCAACAAGATAATAATTTAATAATATCACAAGTAGCCATGCAGTTGTTGTTTAAATCCAAAAGTGTGTAAAATTTAATAAGCATGATTTTATATATCGCTTTTCTTAACTAAAAATGAAAAAACGATTTATAAAAGTGACATTAAAATTAAAATCGGCGAAAAAAAATACTTATGATACAGGCATTTTAAACTGCTACTTAGACGGCGATATGACAGCGATCTCCGACATGTACTGTTACGTCATAGTCCACTCCAAATATTAAATTCCGTTTTGCTAGAAAGAGATAGAATGAAATGTTTGATGGCTTTTGCCTTGGTTATTTTTATAGTTATTTGAAACACTTTTTTTGTCTACTGTTAGTTACATGAAAGAGATTTTATAAAGCAAATATATAAAATTATGCACATTCCCTAATAGTATTGGTAGGTAAAGTATCTAATAATAAGAATTACATTTATGCGGAATTTATACTTATTGTTTGGTTTCGAATGCTAGTGATTTAAAGAACTCAAGTCGATAATTTCGATATCGATATTTATTTAAAATTCTGTATAATTTTTTTGATTCTTAATGGCCTATTTAAATCGCTTTAAAGTCGCTTTATTTATTTTTATTAGCGACAAAAGGGCAGTTTATGAGTTGAAGCCTATAGTTTGGCAAAAGTCTTGAAATTAAAAAGTGGCAACACTATAGTGTCGTCCCTTTTTTAGGGTTCTATAGCCAAAATGGCAAAAACGGAACCCTTATAGATTCGCCATCTCTGTCTGTCTGTCCGTCCGTATGTCACAGGTATTTATACTCAAAACCTGTACGATGACTATTGATGAAATTTGGAGCAAGTAATATATACATTTCTAGGGGGGGGCGCTCCATACATGTAACCGAAACTTATATTACGACAGTTCTTCTAAAAACACCAAGGTGTCTAAGAAAAAAAATTGTTTTCGTGCATATTTTTCGAAATATTCGCTCCGAAAGTAGCATAAATTGTGTCCCCAGTGTGTAATTAATACTTCCAACGAAAAAAAATATAACCGACTCCAAAAAACTAAAAAGTAAAAAATAACGCCATAATTCAGTTTCTTCAAATTACTTACAAGTAACCGTTTGTATACTCAATCTATACAGTATATACAATTAATGTTATTTTGGCGTCGGTGCCATATAAAGAATGTGTAAAATATTGAAAATTGACGATTTTAGTAACTTGTGACACGATGGCACCGACTCCAAAATAACATTAATTGTATATACTGTATAGATTGAGTATACAAACGGTTACTTGTAAGTAATTTGAAGAAACTGAATTATGGCGTTATTTTTTACTTTTTAGTTTTTTTGGAGTCGGTTTTATTTTTTTGTTTAAAAGTTTATTTATTTTACACTTTTTAGTTTATATTACGTATTTTTTTTAATCTGTAGTGCATTTTTTGTATAAACGGCTGCGGAACCCTTCATGGGTGAGTCCGACTCGCACTTGGCCGCTTTTTTTGTTTAGATTGATTTGTAAGGGACGACACTACAGTGTTGCCACTTTTTAATTTCAAGACTTTTTTGCCAGACTATATGTCTCTCCTCATCAGAACTTTAAAATAGACTGATAGACAAGACAGATAGATGTCAATGACGATTTTCTAATCGAATACTGGAATGGCAGTTTTGTTTTTAAAAGTTTTTGTTGCGTGTATTTATAATTATCCATCCAACCAGCGGTCTCCTGATTTCCTAAACCTTAAATCTTTTTAGGTCATGGTTTGAATAATTTATTTTTACCAGATTTTTACGGATACACCTTAACCGAGAGGAGTATAGGCCTACATATAGGAAGAAATAATACGACAAATTATTATTTGCAAGGGGGTCGTTTTTTAGTACCTAGGTACTTATTTTGTATTGATTTCCAATAAATGTGAACTTTGTAGGTAAGTGTTCTTGCTGCTGATTTAGTGATTTGGAGTCATTACGTCTCTATTTCATTTCTTTTACCGATACTCCTAGATTTCAAAAATACTTAATGTTAAAATACTTAAATCCCAGAAGGCCTATAACTTTTGACGTAACACCACATTTTTAATATGGCTGAATTTTAAAATGTCTTATTCTCATAAATGACAAACTTCACAACACCTTTATCGCAGAACACCGTCGGTATGTTTAAAACAACCGTGCCACAATACCTAACTTTCAATACTGAACGGCTAGTTAACCTTCATATATAATTTGCTTTACTATCTTCTTTAGTACTGGGCACTTACATTGAAGTAAGTATTTGTACCAATATTATAACAGCGTGCAGCGTATTATAAAGATTATTTGTTCTTATACATTAATATGTCAAGCAAACATTATCTTCGTTTTTTTTAAAAGTATGCATTTTGAAAGGACAACCCAAGTAACAAAATTTGGTACTATAAAAGTCCTGGGAACGTTCTTGGTTGTGCTAAATAGTGTTAATGATTAGCACTATAACGGTGTTGTAAATGTTTACAGAACCCCAAAGAGACCCTAGTTTTATCACTGATTTATTCTATAAACATTACATAAAGGCTCACCCGGTAATAAATCAGCTCTGTAGTTGAAGTATAAAAGTGTCGTAAAACGCTTTTTGGTACTAATATAGTGTTGTCTGCAACGTTTATGTCACAGTTTGCAACTATATAAGTAACCAAAACATGTTTATAGTGCTATTTTGCACCACAAACGATTCCAGTGCTCTTTTTTAACCGACTTCCAAAAAAAGGAGGAGGTTCTCAATTCGACGGAAAGTTTTTTTTATCACACCTGCTCCTGCGCTATTTTGTTTACAAATATCGCTAAGTCATTTATGTTTTATTTCATTCGCCATTTTTGCTTAAGTGACATATGTTATGTAGGTAATAAAAGGACGTACTAAATAACATTCGTGGACCGTAACTCAGTCGGTACTTTCACTTGCGAAAATAATTGTATTGATAAAATCGTTATGCTGATTTCAAATTTGACAATGCCCCTTCATTATTTACGTGTTTTAATTAAATTTTAATTAATAAAATAAGGACTTGTCCCGACTGCGGCTGCTATAGTACATATAGGCTCCAGCCGTGCTGCTAATGTGCTATCACGGCAGAAAACAGCAGCCATATTTTAACAGATTAGGGTTCCATTGTCCAAATATAAAATAGTGAAATCAAAATATATTTATTTGAATGGAGTTATATTAAATGCACAATGGGGCATAATTTGAGATGTAGTAAATGTGTTACCACACCAATTCTAAATCTGTTGGCTTTCCTTCTCCGGAATATATCTCGATCACAAAAGGAGGTAGCTAGTGCATTTCATAAATATGGCCATATCTGTTGTTTTGAGCTGTGATAAAGGGGTAGTGTCCTCACTCTCATATTCGTCATCATTATTACTGGTTTGACAAGAAATAACTTTATTGCTACAGCCCTATTGTGATCCAAAAAAAATATTTTGTGCGGAACCACGTGCTATATTTATTGGACTCGCTTGACCAGTATGAAACCTTTTATGAAATACTAGTGATATATTTGATACTGAAAAGCTAGTATAGATCTAAGTAGTCATATAATTATTATTTTTAGTGCTATTATGTCACGCTTTAGTCTCGTAACAGTAACACAAACTCACTTATAGAAGATATTATGCTATTTAGAATTTAAGTTAGTAACTTTACCAGGTAACTTATAGTACTATTTGATACTATAAAAGTGTTTTAATGACTTTTACAGAACTCTAGCCCCATAGCGGTGTTGAGGGAGCTTTTAAGAAGCTAAAACGTTTCGTAATGGGTGTGAATAGTCCTTTTATAGTGCAGATTGATTCTGTAATAGTGTTTTCGGTACTGCTACAATACTAGTACTATAAAAGTTATTTTGACGCATTATTAGTGCAAAATAGGTACATAAGAGTGTCAGTAAAGTCGTCTATAGTATTATATAGTACTATAATTGCTTTTTGCCTATCTATTAGAGTGTAACACTTTAAAGATTCTATTGTATGGTTCTTTAAGCGTTCTAAGAGCTACATTATAGAACTTAAATGCTCTTTAATCTTATAGAACCATAACGCTCTGTTAAAAACCTTTATAGTACAAGCAGTCACAATGGTTACCATTATAGGCCTACTATGTCACTGTTTGGTGATATAATGTCTTAGTTATAGAACCTTTTGTTACTTGGGAATCTTACACAAATCGACCTAGTCCCAAACTAAGCAAAGCTAGTACTATGGGTACTAGGCGACGATATATATAATATATAGATAAATTATAATACTTAAATACATAAAAAACATCCAAGTCCCAGGAACAAACATTCGGGCTCATCACACAAACACTTGCCCTGGCCGGGATTCGAACCCGGGACCACACAGCTTCGTAGGCCGTTGTACAACCCACTGAGCCAAACGTGTCGTCAAACATTTGCAATTCTGGAGTTAATTTCAGTTACTTCTGACATCAGAACGAAAAATTCGACACTGAGTGACAATAGCCGAGTGGCCAAGAGGTTATTGTAACCGATTGATATAACGGACGGGACGGGAGTGCAAATCCACTAGAAACAAATCAATACATCTATCTATACATATTTATAGCATAATCATATTCGCGGGCAGAAGCTAGTACTTAATATGTATATAAGTCATCAAATTTTATTTTGGTGTTTCAAGGTTGTTTAAAAAAAACTATATTTTTTTATTGAGTATTTTAAACTGCGTGGGCCTGGCATGTCCCAAAGGTAGTATGTGTGCTAAAATATGTAACCGGTCCGTTACAACCAAGTAGCATAATACCAGGTCACATAATTTGACTCAATCTCACGATGGATTAGTTCCAAAATACCAAAAAACTCAAACAAAAATGTTTCCAATATAATAAATTGTCATAATGACGTTTACATGTAACATCCGATATCCAAAATGTATAGTTGATAAAAAGGACAATTTCTTCAATGATCCTTGCGTGACAGGGTTTGACGACCCGCGATTATTTTTCACCAGACATAGAGGGCGAGGGGACGAGACGAAAAGCCGAGAGGCCACAAATAGGCCGATCGCACACCTTGCAGTATAAAATTACACACGAACGGGTAATTTACATCCTAAAACTATAGAAACTTACATGAAATGTAAGTGAAATTTTCATGAAACTTTCACTTTGGTAACTTTCAAGCTGCCCGTCACTACTCAATTGACGTGCCGTAGCCGCAGACAGATGTCCGTCTGCGGCATTCGGTATTACGTGTGTGCATCCATTTCTATAGCGAGGTCTAGACTAGCAATAAAACTTCTTGAACCTAACCTTCTGCTTCTGCAAGCGATTTCTACTGTATAAAAAGGTGAAGCAAGGTAACTTCTGCATGTTTTCCATGCTATCGAAAATGTGGAATCAGCTTGATCGGCTTCTTTTGTTGCTAGTGTAATTCACGCTTCAGATGTTATCGCATTTTCTAATAAACCCACAGACACAAACTTAGATGTAATAACGAACGATCGATATGTTAGTTACAGATGTCGACTTGCGGACATCACTTATCCCATCAAAAATATAACATGTACAAAAAAGCACAAGTCTCGTAAAGCAGTTCTTCTGCCGTAAAAAGTTGTGAAATCGAATGTAAACCAAGTCAGTAAAGTCAGTACCTACCTATCTATGGGAGCAGCTATCCAACCACTGTCATAAATTGATGCCTTGTTAGTTAGCTAACAATATTTTATAGTATCCATATCAATATTTTTTTATTTATTTCTTTAATAAATACAGCGACTTGGTCGTTTCATACAGCAACAATAGTCTACTAAGTAATTTAAATAGTCCTCCATATAGGTAGTTTCAAACAAATAGAAGCACAGGGCACTGATAGTAGTAAAATTTTGTTTTATGTAGACTCTTTTGCCGTGTGCAATGGCCAAGTCAGCCTATTATATATACATAGAATTAAAAATACTTATGCAGCTTGTATAACTAGAAAAGTAGACTGAAATTGCAGAATGTTTTAGTTTTTAATTACTTAATAGAATAAACACTAAAAGGGTTCAAAATTTGAAGCGTGTGGGTCTGCTCGAAGTACCTTAGATTTTTGATGATCGGTGAATCAGTTAGTGACAAAATTAAGGAACTTTGACTTGCAATAATTCTTAAACTACTGATTCAAATTTATTGTAATTTAGAAATATATCTAGATATGTAACGGCCTCTTGGCCACTGAAAATTTAGGCTTCTAGTTTTTTCCACAACGAAGTTACAGGGACAGGGGGGGTCGAAAATGGCCCGAATGGCTTCGAGAAAAGGATGTTACGGTCGTGCCTTCTATTATCCCTTTTGCTCGACTTGGCGGGGGTACAGCCGTACCCCCAGATTTTAGTTCCATGGATACTCGTATCTGTTTACCAGTGCCTACAGCGCCAAAATGGCGATAATCAAATGTAGGTAGAAAAATAAGTTAACAACAGAAAGTCCAGTGGTAATATATAGAGGTCAGTGACGTACACGCATAAGTTTATGCCAGGTGTCAAACTAAGTTAGATTATGTTCAATGAAATAATATTACATCTAAGATTGTGTTTGAGGGTAACTAGAAATACCTAGTATTCTTAAGTTAAGAAATCGAATCACATCACACAAACATCACACACGGCGCAGATACTATGCTAAATTTATGTAACCGTAACCGACAATGTCGCTTGGCTCACGCGTGTAATTACACAAATAGGTAATAAAACTTGCAGAAGCTGACTTCACCAATTTAACTTTAAAGCGATTTACGTAGCTAGGCCACTATCGAAAACGAAGCCTGCATTTTAAATAACACTCTATTTGAATGACTTAATGATTGGTTAATTAAAGCCAAGTAACATAAAATAAAAATGAGAGAGAGTACTTGTAGATACATAATATTTACATATATTTCAATACAAAATTACTTATTTGAATATCAATAAATACGCAGAGGGAATGTGCAAGAAGAAAGTATACCTATACCTATAAAACAAATCAGATTTTAATGCCAATCATACATTTTGGACATATGAATCGTCGGAAATGAGCAAAGCCCCATAGAAAAAGTACGCGCGTCACTATGACCTACTTATAAAAAATAAGTTCTCCATACTAACTTTGAAACCCAATTTTACTCTCTTAGGGGATGAATTATTTAAAATAGTGCAATTATTTATCATAAGTTGTATGAAAATTTTATTTGAGAAGTTATAGACGTCCTGCGAAGCCTCGTCTATGAAATAAAGAGAAAAGAGAGAGGTATTTGAATAAAATGAATTTATTTTTCTCCATATCTACCTTCTAGTTCAAATCTATATCTCTAGTCTAAATCTAATCGATAAATTTTGAAAAACAACATAGCCTGCGGGTTATTTGGATATATAAACATCATTACTTGAAAGTTTCGTTAAGATCGGTTCAGTAATTATAAAAATTAGGAGTCACTTACAGTCGTATATTCATACATACATCAGCACATATTTATAATGATTTACGCTGGCTCAGTCAAGGGCTCGGCCACAGCAACGAACGACCAGCGGCGCGGCAAGCGAATTCCTAATACATTGCGTGTGATACCCACTGACTGCTATGCGGTGAGCGTCTCGACCGTGCAATGAATAGAGAATTCTCTCGCCGTGCCGGTAGTCGCGCGTTGTGGTGACCGAACCGTAACATGTTCACTGTCCATCCGTACAAAACGATCTGACACTGTCATAAGTCCATAAGTCCAGTATGGAGAATTGAATCCACAGTGGCGGCATGGACTTTTATCAAGCAATTGCGTGACCCATCATTGGGGGCACCCGGACAGGTAACTTGTTAACATTTAGGTTAATTTTCTCAGACAAGAAACGTGTTTAGGTTTCTACAGGCAATATTCTGCCACTGAGCTAAAAATTTTCAAAATGTGCTTAATAGGTACTATGTTCAATCATATTCAGCTCCCATATAGGTAATTATCAACAAACAATGCCAGAAAACCAGTTAAGTGCTAGTCGAACTCGCGCACGAAGGGTCCACAGCCGGGCTAGCATAACTCTCCGCGACTCCGTTTGTCGCGAGACGGAGTCGTGAATCACAGTCGTGCTAGTATTTAGGGCAGTACCACTGCGCGCACGTAACACCGAGAGGATACGTATAAGTTTTTCTTGTCTTTAGTTATTACGTTTATACAGTTTTTATTAAAGAAAAATAAATAAAAAACGTACATAAACATCTAAACGATGAATTTTATTCAGTGAGATCAATGTTGTTTCTTTAAACGCTCGGAATAGTAATTTCGCATGACGTTGCCCAGGCGGCTGTTAGCGGGCAGCCGTCGCAGCTTCTCCTCGCAGTGCGGAATGTAGGCGTAACGCCCGTAGAAGTGCCCGAACAGAAAGGCGATCAACACTTTCGGAAACGCTCCAAGATGAGGATTTTTCTTCAGGAATTCTAAAATAAGAAAACGTTCATTGAAGTAAGAAAGAATTGAAAGCAATAATGTTATTGGGAAAGCAGCTCATATATATAATCTTGGCAAAACCACAAAGTCAAAGAACATATAGTCAATCTAAATCAAATCTATTTGTGCACCCTCCAATAAAGAGCACATATCTAATTTTAGTTATTTCAAAGCAAAAGAGGTATCAATTCTTTAAAAATAACAAGGTAATGATAGGTCCTTTGGGTGCCATTTAATATATTATCCACCCCACTACATGCTCATTCCACCACTGCAAATGTTAAGCAGACGATTCTGACACCATTTATTAATTGTGGCTCAGCGCTGTTCTCCCCTATTTATTCGTTCTTACTTCAGTGAAGGTTTTCCTAGTGACCCTCCTAATTCTGGCACTCAGCCTGAGAAAAATCTCCGACACGTTTAGAAAAACGCTGATAATTTTCGAACCTCTGAACCGATTTTCTTGAACTATAGTAACGAACACTCTCGATTAAGTCACCTTTCATACACAATGAACTCTAAATCGGTCCACCAGTTCAGTAGCTGCGAAGCCGCAGGCAAACAGAGACGTCAAACTTTATTCTTATGATGTGATTTTCTTGCGTTATTTATTTGTTGTAGTGTCCACGCACCGAAACTTTTTAGATAATTTCAGCTAGCTACCCTAAACCGTCGGGAAGGGTAAAATTCAAAACCAGTTAACTGCGAGCATGACTCGCGTGCCGAAGGTTCCGTACAAACTTTCACTTAACCTAACCGAATTCAATGATTAAGTCAAGTTTTCAACGTGTATACTCGTATCTATAGAATTGCATACAAAGAGATGCAAACTTCAAGCAACCGGGTAGTTAAAACTGGTTTCTGACTTATAAAAAAAATAGATAGATACATAGTTCTAATCAGTCCCCGCAACCAAACTAACAAAATCGTGATAAATGTCCTTCTATCTCATAAGATGCCTTCGTTAGATCCATTGTGGATTTACTGAGATTTTATTTTCAGTTTTACGTATATTAGGGTTAACGCTTACGATTTAAAAATTGACGTCGGTGGATGTGGAACGTTTGTTTTGTATAGAAAAGGATTTATACAAGTAGGCAAATGAGTGTGACTGCAATCAATAAATAAATAACACAGGAACAATCTTGAACTTATACAAATCAACCTAGCCCCAAACTAAGCAAAGCCTGTACTACGGGTACTAACTAGGCGACGATACTCATACTCATACACAACTATACTATTATAAAGTTGTAAAAATGAAATGTTTGTATGTTTATATGTTCGTTGTGGCTTCATCACGCTAAATCGGCTAAACGGATTTCAACTATTTTTGGTACATGGGTTTTGCATCCTAAAAGCTGGGTATCTCCAGAGGGTCGAATTTTGAAAAATCCTTCCTAGTATACGTCTTCGTAATATAAAGAATATACGTTCCAAATTTCATGCTTATATCTTTAGTGGTTTAGGCTGTGCGTTGTCTGTCAATAGGTCAGTAACGTAAGGGTCATACTGATTCTAGAATTTAGCGGTATTTCCTGTGGACAACGCAATAGTTAAGGGCTTGGGTACATATAACTGATATTTTTATCTCTTAGATCTAGAGTATTAATCAATTTATACATCGCCTAATAGGGCACTAAAAAACATAGTATTTAAAGCCCTTAACTTTCGGGTGTCCACAGGAAAGACGCATAACGCTAACTCATACTAAAAATAAGTATGTCCCTAAGAGTTTTATAATAAGTAGGCTAAACAAATATGATTCTGGGCTCCATGGTCCATTTCCTCGAATGTCCATTTTCCTTGAAAGTTCATTTCCTCTAATATCCATTTTCCTGGAACGACCATTTCCTCGAATGTCCAGTCACCATATGTCCAATTCCCCGAGCGACCTATTTTCTGAACTCAATATTTATTCAATAGTACACTGCAAAGTACTAAAAGCTAATATAGAGGTGATTTTTTGTTAGATTATTTAGTTATCTTTTACTAAATGTTGTGTAAAAATTACCATTTTCAAAGGTAACATAATGGGTATAAATATGGGCTTAATATCATGGCTATGCAATACCAATGCAATGGAACCAGACTGCGTGCGAAAGCCTTACTTAAAAACGTTATCGAAGCTATAGTTATCACTGGCTGTGCTCGAGGTGAATCTGTGTACATACACTCGGAATACCCATTCAAATTTAAAAGGCTGCAGCCCCCTTATAGTCTGTTTCGCGATGACGATCGATAAGTCTCAGGGTCAGTCACTGAAAACCGCAGGAATAGATCTTAGGGGGGACTGCTTCTCGCAGGGCCAGTTTTACATGGCTCGCTCGAGATTAAACTCTCCACCAAGCTGGACGTATTGTCGCTACAAGACAGTATTGTTAATATGGTATATAAATAAGTATTGCAATATTTTTTCAGTATTTATAGTAAAACTACCTAATGTTCAATATTATCAATAATTAAATCTCTTTTTTTTTTCAAATTACAAGTATATAAAAAAGTAACGTGACTTATAACTATTGACAATGCATAAACTGCCGACGGTAAGAATACGGAGAATTGAAACACATATTCCAGAGATGTATGTAGAGGCGCACTAAAGAAGGCTTTTTTTTTAATTCGAGCTCTACGCGGTCGAAGTCGCGGCAAAAGCTAGTATACAATATGGGTTGTGGTAAACCACTTTCGGAAGTCATTCGAAAAGTTATAATTTCAAGCAGTAAATCAGGAACATCTACGTATAAAATAGCTCAATACCTTCACCTAGCGAGATTCTACTATACAATCAATATGCAGCATTACAAGAAAACTGGAAGTGTATCAAGCTTAAAGAGAACTGGTCACCCACGCATCACTACACCGGCCGAAAACAGAGTCTTAAAGAAGATCATTAAGCGAAATCGACGTGCTCGGGCAGGGGAACTCACCGTAAGATGGCAAGAAATGATCAACAACGATGTTCCCGTCGATATACACGCAAACGAGTCATAAAAAGAAAGGGATACGGATTCTATTCGGCGAAAGAAATACCTTTACTTACTGAACATCAGAAAAAGAGGAAAGGGGCGAGTATTTAGCTTTAGCTCGTCGAAACTGGACTATTGATCAGTGGCGATTCATGGAGCGATGAATCAAAGTTTTAAGTGGATGTTGGAGGCGAACGGAAAAAAGAAGTTCGCAATAAGGGCGAAACCTTTTATAAAGACTCCCTAAAGCGAAAAGTCAAGTTTCCTGCCTCTGTTATGATCTGGGAGGTGTCAGCTCAAGGTGTGGGTCCGTTACATTTTATAGACGGCACTGTGAAGGCTCCCAAGTACAAAGAAATCTTAAGGACAAGCTTACTTACTACCTTTGATTCCAAGTTTACGAGGGGACAACAAGTATGTTATTCAACAAGATGGTGCTTCGCTATACTGCCAAGAGCACGACGGCTTGGTTATGTAACCACAATATTCCTACACTACAGAATTGGCCACCCAGCAGTCCAGATTTGTCTCCGATCGAAATGTTGTGGTGGAAGATGAAAAAGAAACTGCATCAGGATCCCGCCAAGTTGAAAGAAGATTTAAAGTAGAATGTGCGGCGTTAGTCGAAACAATGCCACAAAGAATTGAAGCCGTCATCAAGAGGAAAGGCACCACGGCCCGTTGGTAGACGAATTATTTTGCATTGAGTCACTGGTAGACGAACTATTTTGCTTCGATAGCTTAGGTGTACAAATGTCTTTTTACAATAAATAATAGAAATATGTATTTTTGTTAACATATAAAATAAAATACACATTTTTTGAATATTTAACGGCATTTGTTAATTGCCTTGATTATTTATTGAACTCGATTTTTCTAGTCTAAAAATCTGTTCATCATAGGAACGTTAATAGACGAACTCTTTTGCATTTTGGCTCGTAATCTGTTGTTTAAGAATTGCATGGCAGCATAGCTCTGATACGTGAATCGTACGCTTGCGCTCGTCAATGATTGGCTGTGCTGCCGTCGCGCGACTGGCTCTCGGTATCGCACGCGTCGTTTTCAGACCATGGAGAATAGATGTAAGGAGGACAATCTCTACATATCCAAAGTGTCCATCAAAGGGCGTTAAATTGGTGGCGCCACTGTCGCGAGCGCTCAAAATGCTAGAGTAGGATAGAAGACAAGATAAACAAGGAAAACAAAAATTACCATAGTTAATTTCATACGCACTCGCCACACTAGCGCCATTCTGGACGGATTTGGAACTTTTATTTACTAGTTTCCATACATGCGCTAACATCGACTTACACATTGCTGCTGGCATACCGACAATCCACGACCACATCATCCGCGACCTATCACAAACGTATTTCGACCAAGCTGACAGAGATCCAAACTGACTTCTCAAAAATGCCACCTCCTACAACCCTCCCCCCACCGCTCCCAAAAATCGTCGATTTCAAAATGACTTCCCTGTTGATCCCCGGCCTACCCATCCCGGACATCGACTCGGATGACGATTCCAATTCCGACCTACTCCTCCAACTGGGCATACTGCGCAGTTTGACGAAGGAGGTCCCCGATGTCCACGCCTTCGAGAGGGAAAGGCGAGGACATCTACGACGACCCCGACACCTACTGATAGACCCAGACGACGTCATCACGGCGACCGTCAAAGAATGGTACCCGGATGACTCGCCAGACACCGACAGCGACACTCCCCACCCTCGAACAGCTGACTGTTACCTCGACCGTGACGACAGACGCCGTGCGCGACACGAGCGCAACAGACTGAAACGTCAAACGACTGAACAGACCCCACACTGCACTTGCACATTGACGTCCCCGCCGGCGGGGTCGCCCACCGCGCGCACAATAATTTAAAACAAGATAGACTCAAGCATAGGACGACCCATAACATACTAACTGACTGGCTGTACCAAACATGTAGTGTAGACTAGGCATACTACCGCTGCTCCGTAGGCCCGCGCGCGGCAGCACCCACACGCTAGCTGCCGAGGACGCTGCGGCGCCCTACCGCCTAGCACAACGACGACGGTAAAAGCAGGCATGCCTCCGTTTGAATTAAAAATTACGCTACGCTACCATACATATGCGCTGAAAACTTTTTCATCTGTCTAACCCCAGCGTTTACGTCCTCGTAAGTCCCCGCGTACTTGTACAAATACAAAGTTAGAGAGTTTTGAACTCTTATGGAATTAAAGAAGTGAAAAAATCACTCTGGGTCTTACGAGGATAATATACAACAGTAGCAACCACAGTGATAGAGTGCTACGAGTATTAGGAGGTAAAGGACCGGCCTTAAACGTGTAGGCGCCCTGGGTATGTCATTGACGTCTCTTAGACTGCGGCGCCCCGCCCTGGTCATCCGGCTCACATTCCCCCCCCCCCCCCCCTTACCATATTTAACAGCAGCGTAGGTAGTCGCGGCAAATAGTGTACTAAAGGGAAGGCAGCGCTGGTAGAAGCTCTCTTTGTCGCATTCTTCTAATGCTTTAAGCTCTTCCCGGGTGAATTCGTAGTAACGCTAAAAGGAAGGCAATAAATACACTTTAAACAGTAAGTTTTATCATTTTTTGCTTCTTGGATATAAAAAGCACTGATATAGTCTAAGAAAACGTGTTTTCATACTCTGAAAGCGGGCCATTGCTTATTTAAGAAGCGGGTTGAATGTGATACATTTCAGCCCTTGGGCCGAAAAGTAAGAAAAAACTTAGTATCTATAATCGTTGGGCTACGGCAGACACATACATATAAATATAAATGGAAGTGTGGTTGTATATATACATTATATATAACCATACGTCGTTATCGCGGGTACAATTACCAATCAGATAAAGAGCAGATAAAACAGAATTTCTATTTGGTAGAAACGGACGTATTCTGCCTACAGCTACTAAACATCTAAGAAGCTCTTTACATGTGGAGAGTTTTCTCTAGAAAAGATCAATAAAAAATACAGCCGCAAAGGGGTATGGGTTTAAACTGTTGTCATATGTTTCCATCTGTTTAGTTAACAAGTTTATACATAGGAAATAAGTAAATTTAATTATCTTTTAACGTTTTTTTAACAATTTTAACAATATATACGTACTTGTGTGAAGATAACTGTTATCGTCTACTAATTAAACGCTTACCTACTTAGAAGAAAGTCTATTTAAAAAATAAGAAAACAATTTGTGTAATTTTTACTAACGTGTATTTTTCACATCTATTATTTCGTTTTCGTAATAGATTACAAAGATTTTTTCTAAATTTTCCACAGTCAATTTGCGGCGTCTAGCAGTAAATATCCATTTTAATTGACTAAATGATCTTTCAACATCAACTGTTGTTGTAGGTGCACACTTGAAACGATGAAAATAATCTAGAGTAGTGTGAGCTGACAAACTCGTTCCCTTGTATCAATTCATTAATTTTTTTTATTATGTCAAATCCAGTATTTTTCTTCGAGACATGTTTCAGCTTTTTAAATATTCTTTTTCCATTAGCACTCAAATTTAATTTCGATATATGCTTGTATGTTTTTTGAACGATGGCTAAACTTTCACTGAGTGATAGATTCGGGCACTGCAATTTGTTTATAGCGTCTGGAAGTACCTGAAGATATTTCGCTATAAAATTTAAATCATTGAAATAAAACAGCTTAGGCCCATCTGGCATGTATGTACACCTTTATTTGTGTTTTTTCAAAAAATGGGTAGTTTTCACAAATTGTAACTTTGACAGAGGAAAATACATCTTTTCTCAGTCCTCCCGTGACCATGGAAAGCTTCCGAAACGTCGGGAACTAAAATGAGATAATATACGCGATATAATCCGTTAAATTGTTTTATTTCAATGAGTAATAATCGCGGAAACAGAAGAAAATATTAATTTAAATCATTCCGAATTTTCGCACTGCGAAATGCTTTTTTTGCCTTTGTGATACATGCAGCGTCAGAATCACGAAATGTGTCCACAACGCCTTTTATTTCCTCGAAATACTTGTTATAGTATATCGCAGCCTCAATCCACGTTCCCCAACGAATAATCGTTGGATTTGGAGGTAAGGGTATTCCATTAACCATTTCTTTAAATGTTTTTATTCTTTTTGGCGATTTTCGAAAAACTTTTTTTACATTTGATATTAATTTATTCACTTCTGGAAAAAGAACGCGAACTTGATCAGCAACTCTGTTAAGACCATGAGCCTAACATGTAACATGGAGAAGGTTTGGATATTTTTTTTTCAATGTTCTTACCGCTTTTTGCATGTACCCTACACCATCAGTTAATAATAACAACACTTTCTCATGTTTATTGTGGTCGGGACCCCACAAATTATCCAGTGCATTTTTAACGTTGTCCGTTTTTTCCAATTTTTTGCTTGACAATACATGTGGAGTTCCGACTGCATCTTCAAGCAATGCACCGACTATCACATTAGCAATTTGACGACCCGTGGCATCTGTTGTTTCATCAACACTCACATAAATAAAAGCATTTTCTAACTCCTTTTTAATTTTTTGCATTTGTTCGTCGTATATTTGGTTTACGTAATTCTGTCTCAACAAACATTCCGAAGGGACCTCCACAGTTTTTTCGAACTTTCCAGAGACGCAGTTATTGATAAAATTTTGAATATGGGATTTTCTAACTGAGACCATGGTATATTACAGCTTACCATAAATTTGGTCAATTCCATCCTAAAATCTTTTTTGACGGATGTATGCTTTTCCGAGTTGAAATGTCGTTCCATAGAAGCTTTTCTCTGGGGGAAACTAACATTGCACTTAGTATCGCGAGCCTGTAATTCAGGATAATCCTTTGTCCACAACTCCACAAATTCATCGCACGTTTTTTTTCTTCGCGGCATTTTAAAAGCAGTCGGCATTAAATATATTACACACAGTTATCAGTACGCATAATTGATAATGTACTTACTAACAAATAACAATGTCAAATAGGAAAAATTATTAAAGAGTTTGCATTGCGACTGCATAGTTAATCTATTTAAGTTGTATTGGTACTCAAGTCAAGTATGGAGGTTGGGTATTAGAAATACCTAATGTGTGATACATTTTAAACTCGTAGGAGTAGGCATAGATGTTCCTCAAAAAGAGTTTCGCGTCTGTTATTGCTTGTTTTTCATAATCTTTCTGTACTGTCAAATCGTTTTTGTACCCGCGATAACGACGTATGTATATAACACTAATAATTATCATTTCGATAATTTTGTACAAAATCTATCATTTGTTTCATGGGAGAAATATTTTTTAAAGATGTTATATTAATTTAAGACACCGATTAAACTGCTGCGAAACCGCGCCAACTGGCATTTTATGCCATAAAAATAAGAGAAAAACCGGCCAAGTGCGCGTCGGACTAGAGGACCGAAGGTTCCGTACAAAATACACGCATAAACAGTGGCATCTATGAAAGTTCGTGTTTGCAGTGGCGTGCACAGGGTTCTCGACTAATGTTTACTTTTTTGATCACGTTGGCAGTTTTTCTGTGGCTATATAGTCAGGGTCGTTCAGGGTAGGCAGTGCCTTTGTGCTTATATGGACCGCACACCACTGCGTGTTAGCAGACCCTCAACCCTAAGCAAAATATACGTGGCATTGGATCTTTTATATTGGTTACTGGCATAGACAGACATAAACGATTAAGATTTCAGATTTATTTCGTAGTTTGTAATAAGAACTACCTTCATATCAAATTTAAAGTTTCCATGACAACTGGATATACCTACGTACAGGTTTTCCATTGACGACAATTTGTATGGAAAAAACTTTACTCAAATATAATATTTTCTTCTGTTTCCGCGATTATTACTCATTGAAATAAAACAATTTAACGGATTATATCGCGTATATTATCTCAATTTAGTTCCCGACGTTTCGGAAGCTTTCCAGCTTTCCATGGTCACGGGAGGACCAAGCTTCATGGTCCTCCCGTGACCATGGAAAGCTGGAAAGCTTCCGAAACGTCGGGAACTAAAATGAGATAATATACGCGATATAATCCGTTAAATTGTTTTATTTCAATTTACTCAAATATTTTATGTTGGATTGCGTTGACCAAGAAGCTTGATTTTTTTATCTTTAAGGTACCGCAGATAAGTATTTGATGTTAATTTCAAGAAGGCAACTTTGTTCACGGAGGAGAAAAAGTATCTTATAACCCTTTTTGGATACCCAGCTAAATAGTTGAAACCCGTTTAGCCGTTTTTGTCACAACGACACATACAAACCTACAAAAAAAACGTTTTGTTACCTCCAAATACTCCTTTACTATTGTGTATTATTTTCTTGAAAATATCATATTTTTACAACTTTATAATAGTATAGATAATAAGATCCAAAATAACTCATTAGTACATCAGACCGGAGCCACAGAAAGTAACGTACATACCAACAAGAACATGTGAATAAAAAGTTAACAGGCTTCAGTCCGTCGAGGGCCATTAAAACAACAGGACTGTCGTAGGCCATCAAAACAAGAGGACTGTCGTGGGCCATTAAAACAAGAGGACTGTCGTGGGCCATCAAAACAAGAGGACTGTCGTGGGCCATTAAAACAAGAGGACTGTCGTAGGCCATCAAAACAAGAGGACTGTCGTGGGCCATTAAAACAAGAGGACTGTCGTGGGCCATCAAAACAAGAGGACTGTCGTGGGCCATTAAAACAAGAGGACTGTCGTGGGCCATTAAAACAAGAGGACTGTGGTGGGCCATTAAAACAAGAGGACTGTCGATTGCCATCAAAACAAGAGGAATGTCGTGGGCCATTAAAACAAGAGGACTTTCGTGGGCCATTAAAACAAGAGGACTGTCGTGGGCCATTAAAACAAGAGGACTGTCGTGGGCCATTAAAACAAGAGGACTGTCGTGGGCCATTAAAACAAGAGGACTGTCGTGGGCCATTAAAACAAGAGGACTGTCGATTGCCATCAAAACAAGAGGACTGTCGTGGGCCATTAAAACAAGAGGACTGTCGTGGGCCATTAAAACAAGAGGACTGTCGTGGGCCATCAAAACAAGAGGACTGTCGTGGGCCATCAAAATAAGAGGACTGTCGTGGGCCATTAAAACAAGAGGACTGTCGTGGGCCATTAAAACAAGAGGACTGTCGTGGGCCATTAAAACAAGAGGACTGTCGATTGCCATCAAAACAAGAGGACTGTCGTGGGCCATTAAAACAAGAGGACTGTCGTGGGCCATTAAAACAAGAGGACTGTCGTGGGCCATCAAAACAAGAGGACTGTCGTGGGCCATCAAAACAAGAGGACTGTCGTGGGCCATTAAAAAAAGAGGACTGTCGTGGGCCATTAAAACAAGAGGACTGTCGTGGGCCATCAAAACAAGAGGACTGTCGTGGGCCATTAAAACAAGAGGACTGTCGTGGGCCATTAAAACAAGAGGACTGTCGTGGGCCATTAAAACAAGAGGACTGTCGTGAGCCATTAAAACGAGGACTGTCGTGGGCCATTAAAACAAGAGGACTGTCGTGGGCCATTAAAACAAGAGGACTGTCGTGGGACTGTGGAGGGGCTTAATTTATGTTCCTTTCGGAACAGCTATTTCCGAAAATATTTAATAAATATATTTACTAATATACTGCCACAAAATGATATAAAAGTGGCAGATATTGCGACAATACTTTTTATATGGTTACCTACTTGTATGCAGTGACCACCATAGAAATACATTTTTTTTATTATTTAACTTCCAAGCTAAGTAGTAGCTTACACCTAAGTAGTCCAAATTTCATCAATATACATCTTGTAGTTTTTGAGTAAAATGCCTGTGGTATAAGAACGGACTGACGGACGGACAAACGGACGGACATAATGAAAGTATAAGGATTCCTTTTTTGCCATTTTGGCTACGGAATCCTAAAAACTAGCAAGCTCGACTTACGATGGAATAATTACACAAGAAGTTTCGGATTTTAGACAAGTGTAGGAGCGGTAAACCAAGTGCAATTGGCAAAGTAATTTGCTTATGGCTTAAAACTTTCCTTCTATCACTCAATTAACACTGGTACCTTATTAATAATAATAAAATACAAATGAGGTGCAAAATAAGAATGTAGACTCCAGCATTTCGAGGACGTATGACACCATTGTCACCTGAGAATAGTTTGACAGAGGTCCTCAACGAGTCCACACGGAAAAAGCGAAGTATTTTGCAATGTCTTACCAACGGATGCGTCACGTTTCGAACGCTTGGCGAGCAAACAGAGAGGTAGGAGCCGCCTGTTGCGTCCTCACACTCCACCTTCCCTCTTCGAGCTGCATCATTATGCTTCTTATTCTCGCTCATTATACGTAAAGCTCATTTTTGTTTAAATATCAAATTGAAATGATGGTGTACCTTTTTATACGCTCTGAAATTTAATTGATTTACCTAACCATTGTGTAGTTATGCTTATGTAGTATGCACTTTACTAAATTTAAATGACATTTTGCAAATTGTAATGTGTCAAAATTATATTTTTTAAAAGTACGCTAACAAGACTGACTTTTAGTGCGTTTTATGCAAACTGTAAAAACTATTTTTAAATAATTATTGTAGTTCATTATGGCTGGCATGATCTAACATGGTAACAAAATGTGAAATAATAGGTGACTTTTAGAAAGATGTCGTAACAGTGTCAAATTTATAGTCACAGTCACAGCTGCAGAATTAAATAAGTAATGCTGCAGCACAATGACCTGGGCGTGCGTTAGAGCGAGCGGAGGAGCGATGGAGCGCTGGCTGTGGCTGGCGCTGGCGGGCGCGCTTTGGGCCGGCGCGGGGGGCGCGCGCTACGCTGACTACTCGGCCGTCCAGATGCCGCAGTATGAAGCCCTCAATTATGACTCCCCTGTGTCCACCACGTCTTCAGATGAAACTTATCGCGATCGCGACGCTGATGTTTCGGTAGCCATAGACTACAGTGATTATGATCAAACTAATGGTAATTTACCTTTGGTTTATACTCAATAAATGAAATAAATATATCACAAAATAATTTCCTTCCGTTGCCCTATATAATTAATGATTATATTATTTGTTATCTTAATTTACAGATAGAAGGAATCTGAAAAGTCCTGAGGATTCTTTGCAACTCTCTACCAAGATAGGGAAAAAGTCAACGACTGTGGTTGCCGATTATGTCGACTCTGACTATAATTATAAATCTGAGAAAATCTCTCCAAGAAGGAAATATAGTAAGAAAACTCCCAACAATGCCAATCAAATTAAAATAAAAGAGAATGATCTGGTAAAAACAAAATCAAAGTCAATTCGTAATGCGAATGTTATTCAACAAACATCTTCGGATGATGAAGACACTGAAATTTCATCGAAGCAATTCGAAGAGGAAGAGGACTTCAGCTCCGACCGTGATAGGAGTAAATTTGTTCGTAGAGACATAAGGCCAAAGGTTCGGCAAAACTCTTGGGAACAGAGAACCACTGGCACAAGAGGTGAGCCTGATTATGATGACCAAAACGACGTTAGACAGGTCAAAGATTCATTAAAAGTTGGCAGCTCGGATTATTCTGATTCTGACATGGCTCAACAAGGTCCTAACCCCGTCCGGATAAACCGGCCCTCGAGCCGACCGCAGGGGTACCATCCTGTTGACGACAGTGACGAGTCGCAGATGTCACCGACTCGGCTATCGAGCAGAAACAGAGCACCTATGCCAAAATATAGAAAAAAAAACAATGAGTACGTAGACTACAACGACATGAGCAGAATAGAAAAGATCAAAAACCTTGCAGCGCGACGTACGACAGGTAAGCACAAAATGTTATTTGACACTAATATTTGAAATTATACAAGAGCCCTATTCCTTAATCATTGTGTCGCCCCCAAGTTATGATCATTTTTAAGTTTTCAATATGTTGGCTTATTAATTTCTTCCCAATGTATTACTGCGTAGCAGCTTCCGTCTCCATCAAAGCTGTATCACATAACTTGTAACGGCGAGCGCCATATATCAAAAACTACTTATGCAATTTTTTTAGCTACTAAGTCAAATAGGGTATCATATTAGGTTAGGTTTTATTTAGGAAAATGTGGGAAAAAACCATTTCCCTCTTTATCTACGAAGTACCAAGCGAAAATTTTGAAATTTTCACAATTCATATATATATATATATATATATATATCTATATATATGTGAATATATATATATACATAAATATTACGAGAAAATTATAACTATTTCTCTAACACGCATTTTTTTTCATTTTCTAAAAACCTATTTGAACAACCCTGTTGCGTTAAGTTTGCACCTCATTTGTATGCAACGCTATAGATATCAGGTGCAAACTTAAATTAACAGGAACAGAAACGGGGTAATAATGTTAGGGTAAGTGAAAATTTGTACGAAACCCTCGGTGCGCGAGTCCGACTCGCACTTGGCCGGTATTTTATTTGAAAAATGACTTTATGTATGATGAACACTGGTTCAGTTGGGCCTAGACTGTATCGTGCTTCAAGTATGTATCGTATTCGTAAGAAGATAAAGCATACTCGCTCAAAACTGGGTTTTACTTATATAATTGCAGCAGATGTTTCAAGAAGTTGTATATTTATATAGTTACTAGCTTCCTTAAATTCGTTTATCTCGGATAAGGGTATTTGTCCAGGATAAAAAGTAGCCTATCTCCATACCAAATTTCATCCAAATCTGTTCAGTGGTTTAAGCGTGAAGAGTTAATAGACAGACAGGCAGACTTTCGCATTTATAACATTAGTATGGATTAGTATGGATTACATAAATACTATCATATAATAATATTTATTTTAACAAATAAATATTCGAATAGAAATGCTAATGAGTATAAAGCAATCTTTGCAACATTTTGCATTTATTGCGTTTTGTGCTTTAAGCTGAATTGATTCGGCAAACGGAATACCCTAAATGTCGGCTTGTGTGTGCTCAGTGCGGTCGGGTGCATCGCAGCGGTGGTCATTCCAGGACAGCTTCCGCCGCCGCAACTTCAATCAGCTCCCGCAGGAGACTGCCGAAGACAGACTCACTACCTCTCCGAGGATAAACGCTTCCATCATAGTTAGCAACACGACCGCTCTGCCGCTTCACATGGCTGAACTCTCCAAAGAAGTAATCGAGAACATCACGGCCTATTTAAATAAGTCAAGACAATTGTCAATAGCTGAAAAGTCACAGCTATCTATACTAAAAAAAGCACAAAGAAAGGATACCGCGAAAGACGAAATGTTAAAGGATAAGCCACCGGTATTGCTCCAGGTAACAGAAAAATTGCAAACTGTAGTGATGGTCGAGCCCCCCGTCTCACAGGAACCGTGGCTACGAGCGAGGGATATTGCAGATGACTCACCTGAGCGACTCGAAAAAGTGAAGCGTTTTATGAGAAACAAACTAGTAGCGAACGCCAGGAATGTCAGTGAGTTGATGGAAAACTGGGACGATACGATCTGCGACTACGTTGACATCTCCATGTTGGATGGAAATAGTGCAGTGTGTACTAACATGTGCAGCCCTTATCGGCTTATGTTTTATAATAGCCTGTTATTAGACTGTCTATTTTACTACTTTATAAATCCATCTAGCAATTTTTTACCATGAAAATTTTAGTTTACAGTTGTTACATTTAGGTTTCACATGTAACGCTCTTATTAAGGTATTGTTTGTTGGAGTACTTTAAATAAATAAGATTTTTTTTAATGGAGAATCTTATTTTGTGTTTACCTTTCGTTACGTGTTTTGACGTTACAATACCTTACAACTCTGTGTATGTACTGGCCAAATCGCAAAAAAGGGCAAAGATCGCACATGATGGATAAATAAAAAATTTAGAAATTTCAATGTTAACTACATGTTGTTAAAAATTATTACCTTGGAATATTTCTACAAATGACATGGCAAACGTAAATGCTGACCAAAGATGTGGCCGGTAGTTAAATAATCTGGCCAGTTATTGAAGATTTACCCTATAAGTAGAGATACAATGCAGAACTACAAGAACTGTTACCTATATTAATAACTAGATGGCGCCCGCAACTTCGTTCGTGGAGGAGAAAAAGTCATAACGCCTCTTTTTTCGACAGCGTAGGCAAGTAAAAGGTATGCTATAACCATCTGTGGATACCCGTGTAGCAGAAATAGTTGAAGTCCGTTTAGCCTATTTAGCGTGATGAAGCCACATGACAATGACACATACAAACAAACAAAAAATATATTTCACAAATAACCCCAAATATTTCGTTTTTTTATTGAAAATATCTTAAATGTACAGACATTTTATTTTCACATTTGAAAATCCCTTATTAATTTATGTGGACATATTGGAGGACATCTATCGATACTATTATAAAGTTGTAAAAATGAAATGTTTGTACATTAAAGATATTAAAAAAAGTGAAACGGACTATTTCAAGGTCACCTAAAAGGTTTTCTCTCTGTCACTATTTGTCGTCGTGGCTTCATCGCGTTAAAACGGCTGAACAGGTTTCAAACTTTTTGTTCGAGAAGGTCCCAAAAATAAAACCACTTAGACATCAAAACAAACTAAGTCTTAATGTCAACGCACAGGTTGACATTAAAAATTGTACAACAAACAAAATTTGCCCGCCGGATGCCATGATTCCAAGAAAAATCTTAACAGTGCGATCTAGAAATGATCGTTCAATTTACTAGCGACATCTAGCGGCAAATTTTAAACTAAGTAAGTAAACATTGGCGTTTAACCACTTATAAGAATAGTGTACGATTGAACATTCCGCCCACCAAGGACAAAATGAGGAATTGTCCTTACATCCGCCCACCAACAACAAACTGACCGAGTTGATAACCCAAGTACAATCATCTGAAATTAATTGGTAGGGCTTACATTTATAAAAACTTAAAGATTGTCCATCTCTTTCCTTTCAATATAATGTGAGAAAGACGAGTAATGCTATGTCACGCGACAAGCGTAGTCGCGCAGAGTCGTGGTACACCGGCTGGTTTCAAACTATTTCTGGTACACGACTACCATGAGCGTCCACACATGTTTAAATACTGCCGTGTTAAGCACAACTCTGCTATCTCAAAAAACATAGTTTTGAGTAAATTTACTTTGAAGTTAAAAACAGTCTTTTGTTCTTTTTAACCGACTTCCAAAAAAGGAGGAGGTTATATGTTCGATAGTTTGTATTTTTTTTATGTATGTTCACCGTTTACTCCGCCAATTGTGTACCGATTTTAAAAATTCTTGTTTTATTTGAAAAGATATACTCCCGAGGTGGTCCCATTGCCACCAAGTTGGGATCTGATGATGGGATCCCAGGGAAATCGATGGCAATCCTCAAATTTTATAGGCTCTTATAACGTTTTTCAAATATTTTTTTAAGCTATTGAAGTATTTGCATATGGTTGTCATCATCTCATCATGCTGAGCTGATGACGGAAGGTACAACTCCTTAATAGTTAGAGGATAATTCTTAAAAAAACTCATCTATTACGTTAAGACTGTTAGTCATATGCTTTTTAGTGTGTCTCTGAAGTAGTCTCCTTATCACCAAGTCAGGATTAGACGATGGAATACCAGGGAAATCGAGAGAAACCCTCAAATATTATAGGCACTAACAATGTCTTGTATATATTTTTCTAAAGTTATCAGTTGTTTTCCTCTGGTTGTCATCATTTCATGCTGAGCTGATGATGGAAGGTACAATGAACTAACCAACTTTTACATTTCTTACTTCCAAAGACTCGAGATGCGTGCAAAGTGCCTCCTCAAACTTCCCGTTCTGGGCTCTAAAAAATACTTTATATCACTACTGAAATCCATCACTAAAAAGCAAAAAATAAAAAAAAGTAAATAAAAAAGAACCGACTTCAAAATTAATTAAAAAAATATATTTTGTTAATTTCCTTACATAATATATATATTATGTAAGGAAATTAACAAAATATTTTTTTTCTAACTTCATTTTCAGGCCAACTGGCTATTTTTGCTTTTCAGTATATTGATACACATAGGTACTTATTTCTTAACTGAAAGGAAAATAAAAAAATATATTGCAAAAACAACCATTATGTAAAATTAATTTTAATTATACTTGATTTATAAATGTATATTGCCTTGACTCACTGAAAACTAAACTCCACCCCGCACACATCTCGCCTGCGCGTGGTCAGTCTCACGCGTAACTATGCTAAGTCGCCAATAGGAGACATTCAAATACAGCGCGAGAGTCTCAAACGGTTACGGCAAAGTATTCTACCTGAGTGAGTTATGCCAAACTTTTTCAACTCAAGTCCGAAAACATAACATAATTTGGCTTAAGTCAAACATTGAAAAACGAAGTTAAACGAGTTAGACATTTTAATTTTCTCGGTAACTAATAACAATTTCTGTTTTTGGCTAATGTTAAGTATGGTGTCTAAGATCATTTTACACTGATTAAGCGAAACTCGATTATTTCGGGATAGAAGAGTTGTGCTTAACTCGGCAGAATAGGATACTCCTTATTCGATAACGATGAAGCATAAAATATGGTTATTTTCTTTTCCTTCTTCGCAAACGAAGTTGCGAGCCTTGTATTAGTACTTATTTAAAACTACAAGGTGCCCGCGACTCTGTCAGCGCGTATTGTGTATAACCAACTGTGTATGCCCAGCTGCCCGTGTACCAAAAATCCGTTTAGCCATATATGATGGAACCGCAGTGACGTGGTATTAATAGGTTCTAGACTAGAAGATGCCCACTGCTTGGTTCGCGGGAGAGAACAAAGTCATTACCCTCTTCATTGCTTCAGCGTAGTCGGCTAAATAGTGGGTGTGTCTGTCAAGCAGGCCACGCGGACTTTCACAGATACAGGGCAGGCTGACATATTCATTTCCCACAGCTGAGCGGGTATAGAAGATTAGGTACATCTCATTAAATACTTAAGGAGGTATTTAGGTATGGTAACATCCTTTGATGTTGTTATTTATGGTAAACTTCTTTTTTATTGACTTGACAAAGGAAGTAGGATCTAATCTGCTCCTATTTGTGAGTAATAGTCTGAGGACTAGTGTAGTCGTGGTCTAGGCAATTTATTACTTATTTGCTTTCGGTAAATACCATTGACCAAAGTAGAGCTGACCACGTATGGCCAGTGTAGTAGCAGTACGAGTATATGGCTACAGGATCTTTTCAACAAGAAATATTCGTATAGGTTATACCTAGTTTATGTTTGCTTTTAGCTTAGGCTTCGAGTAAGTGGTGAGTTACTTGCGGTGACTGTCTTCAGCAGACATCATATTTTGCTATTAGCTACAGCAGAGGCGTGGCGTCAGAAAAATTACAAGGGAAGCCGAAGCGAATTCATTTACTCATATTTATAGAGAAAGGTAGTTATAAGCCTCTTCTTGGGCAACCCGGTGGGAATCGGCTTATATAAACGCCACGCCACTGATAGCTAGGAGAATCTGACTTCGACAACAACAAATTTGCGGATCGAGCTTCGCGTATGGTTTGCCCACGGTCTGGTTAAGTTGCGCCGTGTCGATCTATGTGAACATCTAAGTAAAGTAGTACGCCAGCTGTAGAAGGACTTGAGCTTAGTTTTTAAATTTAATGGCTTCTGTCTATTAAGACAACTGTGCCAGCGTCAAGGTTCAAAAGCTAAGGTACTGTTTTATTAAAAATATTAAAATAATGATTTGATCCACACCGATTCATGTCGCTCGACGACAGGCAAGATGGACGACAAGAATCCGTAGAAGCACTTATATCCAGCTCAAGTTAGAATTATAATTATAACTAGCTTCTGCCCGTGACTTCGTCCGCCTTAAATTCGTTTATCGCAGATAAAGGTATTTTTCCGGGATAAAAAGTAGCCTATGTCCTTCTCCGGGACTCAAACTATCTCCATACCAAATTTCATCCAAATCGGATCAGCGGTTTAAGCGTGAAGAGGTAATAGACAGACAGACAGACAGACAGACAGACACACTTTCGCATTTATAATACTAGCTTCTGCCCGCGACTTCGTCCGCCTTAAATTCGTTTATCGCGGATAAGGGTATTTTTCCGTCTTTCCCTGGGACTCAAACTATCTCCATACCAAATTTCATCCAAATCGGTTCTGCGGTTTAAGCGTGAAGAGGTAACAGACAGACAGACAGACAGACAGACAGACAGACAGACAGACAGACACACTTTCGCATTTATAATATTAGTATGGATTAGTATGGATAAATGGCTATATAAGCTCTTATGCAGCTTGCTTGCTGCTTGGGTCATTCTAATCGGCGGGTTTTAGTGAATAGGTAATACGTAAACGGTAAAAATAATAGGTAAACGGCTAATAGAGACCGTGAAGCCTTTAATCATAATGATATTTTAATAATACATTTTCTGTAGGTACGGAGTCAAATTTGGCTGGAAACGGCAATGTGGCAGAGCAATTGAAAGCGGCACTGGGGCGCAAAGAAACCTCACCCGCCCTTGCCGAGTTCACCGTGGTCAGCTCTACCGAGGCCCTTCCTACCCTGAGGCCCGATTCCGTCGATCCCTACCAAGAAAAACAGTGGAATCAATTCCTTTTCAATAATAATCACACTACGCGACATCAGCTCTCTATGTATGTTTATCTTTTGACTTTAATACTACTTCTTATAAATTTATAAAGAGTTCGATCTTATTATTGATAGGCTTAGGTCTTTATTGCATAGTGCACGAAAAAGGTGCCAAGGTGTAATTACAATGTGCCTGTATAATATTGGTTACTCATAGGTTTGGCATAGTTACCTACGTATACTAAGTACATACTACCCAATGCATATGCAGTGAATGACCTGTACGTATCTAATATATTATATCACATTTACCGTAGCCAGCTTCAAGGTTCCATTGCTTGCAGCTCACAGTGTGGTAATAACCATGCACTATTTTGTTTCACCTCGATTTTTCCATAATATCCTAGCTATTACTAGGTATGAAAACATCAATGTTAAACTTAAAAAATATAGAAATGTGTTAGTATTCATAGATTTAATATCTAAACTGGATTGAGTACTGGCTTTTATTAGGTAATCAAAATTGAAACATATTACCAAATAAGATAGTTTACATAACGTTGTGGTATTCAAGAGTTTCAGGAATACTGGACATAATTACCTGCTTATACTAACTAGAACTACATTTATATTAGGTATAATTTACCTTGATTTAAACTTACACGATCTTCACTCATTATCACAACACAACAAACGGGGCTTAATCGCGTATAAATATGATTTATTTAATTACCTTTCGTTGGTAATTCTTCGACGTAGTTTCCTTCGAGACCATGGACGTACCGCGACGTCCGAAGCGTCGAAGAATTACCAACGAAAAGTAATTAAATAAATTATATTTATACGCGATTAAGCCCCGTTTGTTGTGTTGTGATAATAAGTTATTACCTTTTACTTAATTTGTAAATGTTTAAGATATCAACATTATTTACTGATTAAAACACGATATTGTATTAAACATAGTAGCAATTTTAAATGTTTACTGGTATCCACAACGTTGACATATTTAATATGTCAATGGAGACAATATTACTGTCTCATGGCCTCAATGAGCTTGAAATAAGCTAAATATGGTCAAACTATGTTGTTAAAAAGGATGTAAAGCTAAAACTTCGCTTATTGTGGAATATCACTTCACAGGTATCGAACAATTGGTTTTATTTTACGATCAAACCAATTGTCCAACTTATTAGGCTGGCTTTAATTTACGCAGGTTTCGCAAAAATCATAACGCGTAATGTTAAGGTACGTTTATCTTAACTTGTCCTTTTGTCAGCTGAACAGTTTTCTGAAGATGTCGTAATTAGCACGTATTACCTATTATTTATCTACATAAATAAAAATCAATTGCCGTGCAATCAATCGTCTCGGTAAACGGTCTTATAGCGAAGATTAAGATGTTGGTCAACATCTTAACAGACTCGCTAGATGGCTGCATTAAGGGGTCAGAGAAAGAAGGCAGTAATCCTGGACACGGCACGTGTCGTCAGGAGGTTCCTCTCTGTGTAGCCATTGTAAAACCTACCTAAAATGTAAAATAAATAAAAAATATAGTACCAAAAACTAAATATTTTCATTTAATTTAGCAATTTAGATTATGTCATATCATATCATATCATCATATCATATCATGTCGTACTGAGTATGAATTTACGCAGACATATTTCAAAATAATCCTAATAGCCATAGATGTTCTTGGTCACCCTAATAAAAACGAGATGCAATTCTCTGGTTTAGCTTCTCTGTCAGTCACACTTTATTGTCAAAGTGCTCAGTCCAGTTTAGTTATTAATTCCATACTAGTATTATATTAAGGACCGTATCGGAAAGAAAGTAGACAACTTTAGGCATCTTAAAAACTGACACATGATATAGGCATATTTTTTTAATACAGGACTATATTCTTGTCTATAAGTTCAGATAAAAAAGCAGTTGATTTCTAGTCTAAGCGTCAATATGTTACGAAATTAACTAACAAGTTCGAAACATATTTTGGACGAAATCTGCAAAATAACAAGTATGACGATAAGAGCACTGGGAAAAAAGTATGAGATGAGCACTGACGTACACAAGATATTAAAGAAATTTAGTAGCTTCAGTACTCGTAAAAATCGGCCTAATTCTGGAAGAAAACCTGGGACAACTGACTCAGCATCACAACGGAAACTCCTAGGAATGTTTAGATAAAATCCGTCGCTTTCCATACGAGATGCTGCTAAAAAAGCAAAAACTTCTTCAGCTATCATACAAAAAATCAAACTAAGGTGCAACTAAGGTCTCTAGACCTATAAAAAACAGAAATAACCTAGAAGAGACGAAAAGTAAACAATATCTGTTAGAAAATGGACAAGGAAGTTATACGACCATAATCTGACCAAGAAAAACCAGTGAATTATTATCGACGAAGAGACGTTTGCAAACTGGACTTGAAAGCCTTACCTATTTTTTTACTAGTTCCGGCTAATAAAAACTTACTCGAAAAGATAGGGGCAACAACATCGAGAAATTTGGCAAAAAAGTATTAGTTTGGTAAGCGATTTGTCAAGGCGGTATGCGTTTGCAGTCCGATTTCACTACAGGGAATTTGAACGCAACAGTATACCGCGACGAGTGCTTACAGAAAAGGTTACTACCGCTCATGAAGAAGCACAGGATAAGTACTTTATTTTGGCCAGTCTTGGCTTCTTGTCTCTTACTCGAAAGCAACGAAAGAGTGGTATAAAGAAAATAAGGTAGATATAGTATACCAGGAAGTGAATCCTCCAATTCTCCAGAAATAATTCCAATTGAACGATTTGGGCTATTATGAAACGGTAGCTCTAAAAAAATGTCTAACGTGCCATCTAAGTCGTTGAGTTAAAAAAAAGTGAAACAGGGCATCTAAAAATATGTCAAGAGAGGTCACCCAAGACTAAATGAGAAGCTTTAAAAAGAAAGTACATTGTAAGCAAAACAGGATGTAGTACGACGAATTAATGATAAATAATTATTTGAAAGGACCTCTAGTTTCAATTTGTTTTTGTTTTATTTTCAGTTTTTACATAGAATAAAAATTATATCATTTTGAAGTTGTCTACTTTCTTTCCGATACGGTCCTTAGTGCCAGCGGTACACCCCGAAATATAGTAAAAAGCTGCATATGGTGATAAAAGCATGATAATCGGAACGATTGATCTTTAAGGTCATAAGAATCAACTTGACCCCTAGCACAGGAAAAAGAAAAAAAGGAGTGGATTTATGAGATCATCTTTTTTTTGTATGGAAAAGAAAAATATTCTGAAACGATTTATTAGCTTTGTATACACTAAACTCTCTCTTCTAGTACACATGCACTTTTTAAATCCTTGATAGATCCTCTCGCAAATTATTAACTAACTAGCTTCTGCCCGCGACTTCGTCCGCCTTAAATTCGTTTATCGCGGATAAGGGTATTTTTCCGGGATAAAAAGTAGCCTATGTCCTTCTCCGGGACTCAAACTATCTCCATACCAAATTTCATCAAAATCGGTTCAGCGGTTTAAGCGTGAAGAGGTAACAGACAGACAGACAGACAGACAGACAGACAGACAAACTTTCGCAATTATAATATTAGTATGGATGTAAGTACTCTGGCTCAAAGTTCTTTTGAGGTATTCAATGAAAGGGCTTACTAAGTCGATTCTAAAATTATATCGCATCATTATATTTCAGTAACTTGTTTCAAATTAAAATAAAAAATATTTTCAAAACATACAGTTTGGACTCCTTCAGATATGATACGGTTGAATAATTATTTGTAACGTATACCGGAAATGATATGTAATAGCCTGATATCTAACCCCAAGGAAGCAATTTTGAAAATATTTACATTTATAGTTTTTTTTTTACTATTTCAAAATGTTATAAAATCACAATTAGTTGAAACATGTATAAAAAGTTTAATTTTAGACACTCAGGATGCTAAATAGTAACGCGAGAAGAGTTTTCAATCATATTTAAATTATTTATTAATATTTTGTACTACATTAGTACTACATACACTGTAATACATTTTCTTGGCAGATTTTTTATTTCTGTACCAGATGAGATTTATTAGATGAAAAAAGAGAAATGTTGAGAAAATACCTGTGCGATATCCGTATTTTTGCTATTTTAAAGGGTCATTTGAAGTTCCTTTGGAAAAATGGCGAAAGATCATGACCATCTAGAAAGCTCTGAGTGCAAAGGCAAGTTAAAAAAAACTAGAATAACTAGATTAATTATCTGAATTAATTATGTAGGTATAGGTTATTTGTAATAATAACCATGTTATGGTTTATTATGTTTCGTATTTGTATTAAGAGCTATTATTAACGCCATCTAACGGCAATAGAGTGTACTAGGGAAGCATAGAGAGAGGGCGCTATCTGTGCATTGATTGCGCGTCGCTGCCGCCCGGCGCCGTCAGCGGCGGAGGCAGCAAGACTCGAGGGCCGTCGAGTCGGGCGCGAGTGTATTTATTCGCCGCGCGAGCCGCGGGCCGGAGGTCGGTCGTGGTCGACAGTAGCGCGGGACCGGCGCGTCTCCCCGTCCAGTGTTGTTGTATCGAGTCTCGAGTCGGTGTTCAAGTGACTATTATGAGCGACAGGGACAGGTCGTCACCCTCCCTCACGGACACTCCGCTGAAGACGTACATCGGCCGACACGACGACGACTACCCTCTCATAAACGGAAACGGTGAGTGAATTTGATAGTTTCGACCCTCGAGCTTGTGCGCTTGTATGACGGATATAGTAGAGCGCGTGGTATGGGCGCGCATCACGCGCTCGCACGCGCTCCCCACTCCGGCGGGCGCGTGCGGCGCGTCGCGGCGCGCGTCGTGCTCACTGCAGCTCCAGGGCACTGGGTCACCCGGCTCCAATCATTCGACGTCCCGTCAAGGTCAGCTTCCGATCCCAACAAATCCTCACAAGACGATTAACTTTGCCGCATTGAAGCTGCCGCAGGTTCGATCGACCCGCGACCAGCCCCTTTCCGAATCTATCTAGATATAAACGTGATGTCTATACTGAGTACATACCGCCGGTCGTCCCGCGAATGAATGGAATTGTTACGATTGTGGAGCTTTAGGAAGCCCTTTTAAGGTTCGATTATACCCTGTAATGTTTTGAAAGTATACTAGGACGTAACGGATGGTTTAGAACGAAATTTGTTAAAGGTACCTAGGCTGGGACTTATGTGCGTGCAATAATATGTGGTGTTGTACTGCGGAGACGGAGAGGAAGCGAGAGGGGTGCCGTGGTGCGGTCTCCAGCTGCCGCGGCTTGGTGCCGGATCGATACAGGGTGACCTTAGGTCTTAAAGCCGAATCACTTCGAGACTCGCGGTTTTTTGCCGTGAGATAACATCGCCAGGCCTCACTCCGCGCCGCTCGCGCCGCTTCCGCAGTGCCATTGGTACTAGTTTTGACAAAGTCCTTAATTCGTAAGCAAACTAGGTATTTTATGACAGAGGTTTATCTTATTTTAAAAGTGGCTGGTGCGGTGGACCGTTTCTCCGTTCGTTAAGTTTTATAACTGACTCGATGAAAGGAAGTTCTTAATTCGCTTACTGTTTTGTTTTTAACCGACTTAAAAAAGGAGAAGATCTTCAATTCGACTGTATGTTTTTACTAGATATATTCATCAGTTGTAGCGCTAAATCTACATATTAACATATATTATCGAATACTACATTTCCGATTGCGACGTTAGAACTGTTCGAAATATTCCATGTCGTCGTTCATACCTCTATCTGCCATTCCAAACCTTTACTTTATTCGTTTAGCGTTTTTGATTAAGTGGGTAAACATCTCTCTACCCAACTACGGCTTTCCTTGATAGCAAGATTTTAAGGGTCATCATTCAATTCGATATTGATAATATACAATTGGTAAATAATCTAAAAACTGTGCGCAGCATCTCCTGGAATCTATTACGCAAACGAGTTGTCCTTATTGTAGTTAACTTAATAAATAGCTTCTAGCCTCATTTCAGTAACAAATCGGTTAGAGTATGTTCTGTCGCTATTATGTCCATACACGGACAACCTTGTCAATAAATGGATGCAGCGGCTTGAATGGTGTCGGCTACTCGCGCAGGCGACGCGGTATGCAGACTTCCACCGACAATAGTGGTTTGTAAGAAATCTTTAAAAAGTCGGAATTACGAAATTATATCAAAAAATTGGTTACAATTTAAACGACGCTGCTATTTTGGCTAGTCGCTTCTAAGAATGAAGCCATAAATAAACTGAATGGTTTTGAAATTCAGCTTGAACACTGCCGATGATAACTGGCTGACTAGACTATATTTAACCCGCTGTTGCGGCTAGGAATGTTCGGACGTGTTTCACTTTCTGACCGGACAGTCCAAGGAAAGCATTACTGACGCACTGCGATGCGCGTAGCGCTGGTAGTTTTGTGAACAGATACGATGTTATAAGATCCGGAACATAAACTCAAACTGGCACATGAGCACCTTTTTTGCCGCGGTGTCGCAGTATTTGCTACCAGTGGCGAGAGTAGCTTCGACAGCAACGAGGTGATTGAAAGAAGTAGGGATCCATCCACCTCTAGGTGGACGGGTTGGTGGTTTCCAGTATCTCCCAACCTGTGCGCCACAAATGGTTTAAGCGTGCGAATATCACTCTGGATCATACTAGATAATCATGTTTGAACATCATATTTAACCTTTGGGTCAAAAATCAAGTGAACTAGGTAACAGACTGGCAGACTTATAGTTTAAGTTTTTATTGTTGGCGCGTTAAATACTAACTACCTTTTGGTTAATTTATAAGCCGCATTGTCTAGACAAACGCTATTTAGCGCAATTTATATATATCCCCATCCCCACATTTAAATTTTTATATTTTTTTCTACTTATCCATAATCATGAGCCTTCCCGATTCCAATAATAGGAGTAAAAAGTTGTTCTGATATTTTCACCTCTTTTTGTTTCATTACGCTGTATTAGGAATATAAAGATATATAAATTACGGCAGAAAGGAAACGGAATGGAACGGAACTTAAAGAAATTCCATAAAATTACTATAATATAAAGAAATTGTTGAGGGTACATGTTTTTACAACAGCCCCGTGACTTTTAGTGGTAGTCAAAAAAACATTTTTTCAGCAATATTAGGCCAAAGTAAATCAATTTTTTGTAACATGCCGTGTCAGCCTCCTAATTCTAGTATAAAAGGTCAAAGTGCGGCTCAGGCATGGGTGCAGACATGCAGCGAACAACAATTAATTTCGTGTGCAATTAATTAAGTTCAGCCGTCGCGGCAGCGCATACGCCGCCCGAAGTCAAATAGACGAGAGTTACACCTACGCTTAACTTTATATACACTTTGTTATTCGTAAATAATGATTTAGCAATCAATGAAACAAAAAAAACCTACGACCTCTGATACACCTAGTAAATAAAATACAGATGATTTTCATACGGCTAAACAGATTTTTATAATTTTAAATAAATATCCACACATGTTAAGAACGCTCTCGGCAAAGCAACTTTTAAATAAATAAATAGATACATCCGTTTATAAGCTACGGTGCTGTAGGAGCATAGGCACAGAGTAGATACATACATTAAAATAATAACCCTCTTTTACTTGTTAGTCGGGGGTACAAAAAACTAGAATACTTAGGTACAAGTATTTGCGATTTCGTCCCCAGTTCTAGCCAATGTTGGCGATGGCATACAAATAATATTTATCCTCCTACTTTCCACCGACGCTTTGGATGGAATTAGGCTCATGCATCAATGCCCAAGTATAGTAACTTTAAAAAAATATCGGAACGCTATTACGACTTACGTTATCAAAACTTGTATTACTTACAACTTGTTTTACACAAGGAAAGAAAGATAATTCCTCAATAGCTATACATTCACATACCTATACTTAGTATTTGAGGAGTTCCGACAAATTCTCATGAGTCTGATCATTAGGTCTTAACAAAACTACTAAATAAAACGCAATTGTTATATCAATCTACGAAATTTGGGTGCAAACTTTTATGACTTCGTCGAAAAAATATTATTTTGTCTAGGAAAAGGCACTAGTCCCACCGCCGGCGAGAAAGCGAGCATATATCGAGTATTTTCTAGCCCAACTCGCTCAAGAAACGCACAATAGATGTAAACTCCGTGTCAATAAAAGAGATACAGCCAGCGATGAGCTATGAATATATGTGTCTCTTTTACTAACACATGATCTCTATCTTTTGTTCCTTTCTTGGGCGAGAAAATCGCCGATAGCTAATCACTTCCTCGCCCTTGGTGGGACTAGTGCCATAAAGTGAGCATGTTTAATAATTCTTTCAATATACCTGAAATTATCAACACTAATAGCAATGTATCGATATATTTTCCCGATAATTTGTATTCGAAATATATCGCATGATACCTTGCTATAATACATATTACAGCAAGGTATCCTAAAATATATTTTTTCATACTCTTTGACAGAGCCCACTCAAGCATGAGCATGTATTTGCATTATTGTTATTTATAACTTTTACTAGCATCCCTGAAACTGCACGAACGACCGTCGTTCAACGACGCTGTACTCTACTCATGAGTGTTCGTCGACTCTGCCTAAAGGTGCGTCCACATTTGTATCATTTGCCCGTATCAGATCATCGTCGCGTGGCATGATCGCGTGTCACGATCACGCGTTTGGACGTTGCGCCGATCCGATCGCTCGAAATCAATTTGCTAAGCGTATCACACACTTATATCGGAAGAGTGAGGCTGATAGGCGCGCCGACAGTGAGCCTCCAAGCAGCGCGATACGCAGTCATGCCACGGCACGGTGATCGGATACGAGCAAATGATACAAGTGTGGACGCACGTTAAGCTCGTGCGGTTTTTCCGCTCGCACCTTAGCGCTCAGGAACGGGACAATATGAAGCGTGAAACGTGTCCTATAAGTAACTTTATTTTGGACCTGCGGGACGCCTTTTTAATATAATGATACAACTACAACGAATTCCAGCCGATTGGCGAATAGTAGCTTGTACGATTTATTACAGAAGCTTAAGTCTTGTCGAGTCTAAGAGTAATTGCTGTAAGGTATAATTATAATTTTGTTGTGTAAATAATAGTTTTTAATGACACTTGTATCCCTATTTAACCTACCGGCCTAACCAAATCCAGATAATTGGACCTTTTGATCTGTGACTGCTTGTTAGTGGATTTACCTACTGTAGATTACTGAACGGACTTAATTCAATTTTAATAATGTATATTTTGAGATGTTAATCGTCGTGTCATTCAGATATCGCTATCGTAGCCGGCTTATCTAACACGGCTTATTGATAACCGTGCTAACGGCAGTTCGAATTGCACCTGCTCTTTACTGATGAGTTAAAGTAATCCTTTCATGACACTTCAAGTAACTAACACATTTAAAGTAATTTACAGTCAGGTTCAAATAATCTGTAGAATCCAAAGTGCCAAATATATCGCAACACATCTTTATTACCATAGGCACAAAGACTTGTGAGTGTGACGCAATTTGATGCTGACTGTACGAGTGTCTACCTAGTAACACTTGCAATTTATTACTGCGTAGGTAATTTATTTAGTCCGAAGTTGTATTGAATTACGGAATGCGCGCCTACCATAGATAATATAAGTATAACAACTATATACAGGATGCAAAATATCTACAGAATTTGTAAAAATCTTATCTGAACCGGGAATCAAAGTAACTAAAAGTGCAAACAATATATACTCACAAAAATTTACTCCAGCCAGTGACACCTTCAGCCCTAACCTAATTTACTTAACCTAATTAGTGATTAAATTCAGAAATAATCGCTCCGAAAGAAGGATAAATTCTGCCCCACCCTCCCTCTCTATTTTCTAAACCGTATGGTCAAACATTCTTTTTAAGTAATAACGAATATTATAGCTCAAGATGATCGTATGTGGGTGAGGCCGCGGAAATTTACCAATGTGACATAGAAGTGACATAAAAAAAATCCGTTATGTTACCATAAATCATAACATAAGTCGTTATAAAGCTCTGATCATACTGGCAAATATTCTGGGTAATCACGTAGCTAAGAAAAAAAATACAAGTTATGAAATGAAATAAAAATTCAACAAAAAAATCGGGAGAAGGTGTCCACAAAACTGGTTGGCAACATCTGTTAATTGGATGTTCGGGATCTATCTATACACTTTATAAAACAAAGTCTCCCGCCGCGTCTGTCTTTCTGTCTGTCTTTCTGTGTGTTCGCGATAAACTCAATAACTACTGAACGGATTTTCATGCCGTTTTCATCTATACACAGAGTGATTATCTGCTCTACGCGTTAAATCTTAAAACTAGTGGCTCTGAGAGCTGTAGACCTTCCTTTGTTTCGAAATGGCGGAAATTTGTCATTTTGTACGTTTTGATCCCTTATATCTCCGCCATTTTTAGGGTTCCGTAGCCAAAATGGCGAAAACGGAACCCTTATAGATTCGTCATGTCTATCTGTCTGTCTGTCTGTCTGTCCGTCCGTCCGTATGTCACAGGCATTTTATTCAAAAACTATAAGATGTACATTCATGAAATTTGGTACATAGATGTCGTGTGTAAACCGCTACTTAGTTTGATAGTTAAATAAAAAATATATATATTTCTAGGGGGGGCACTCGATACATGTAACCGAAAGAGAAAAATAAAATTTCAGCAAATATCACGGTTTGGCACATATTTCAACAGTTCTTCTAAAAACACTTTGAGGTTTCTAAAAAAAATTGATTTAGTGAATATTTTCCGAAATATTCGCTACGAAAGTTGCAAAAATTGTGTCCCCCCGTCTATTTTCGAAAGGGTATGTTAAAAAAATATGAAAAAATTTACGAATATAAAACTTAATGAATACTTCCAACGAAAATTGTTTTCAACATGATGGGACATATCGTTTTGAAGTTATTGCCAAAAAACTGCGCTTCTCAGCAAAAGGACGTAAGTGCCGGGGAGATACGCTCTTTTGTTAGTGTTTTTTTTTCATATCGTTTTTTTTATCTGTAGTGTATTTTTTTGTATAAACGGCTGCGGAACCCTTCATGGGCGAGTCCGACTCGCACTTGGCCGCTTTTTTTAAATACGAAAAACTGGCTCGACCGAAAAATCTATATACTTACCAAACCTACACACAAAATTTCATGAGAATCGGTTGAGAAATGCGAGCGCTACGCGAGAACAGCGGAAAATCAAAACGTGTGGACATCGGGAAATTCGGAATTCGGACAACAAGAAAAAATATTTTTCGTCCAAACTGAAGCATAGACTCTTCGCTCGCTATTACATTTTTTCTATTTAAGTTTGTGTGTAATCACTGATTTAAATCGTGTATACTTAGTGCGAAAGAATTGTTTAATTTATTTTAGGTACCTACTTGTACATACCTACAATTTCAAATATGTTACGATGACCCATTTAACCTTACTGTGTTTTGTCATTAGAAATCGAAAGAAAACCCAATTGAAAAAAGTTAGTATATTCTGTGTGCATTTCCCTTTACCATAGATTTTTGTTATGTTACATAGAAAATACGTTGCATTTTGCAGAAATGTAACATATTCGCAACGAAAGTGTAACGTATTTTTGAAAAAAACTGGATTATCATGGTGAAATAACGACATTTTGAATACAATAATACATGTCACGCACGTGAAACCATTACACTTTTGTATGAAAAAAAAGCTGGTTAAAAACAATCACTACTTACCTGTAAAATCACACAAGCACTTTAGAGGTTTTTTCCCGAAACTATGACAACATCCACTTTGAATGGCATTTGTTGACAAACTGACGGGATTGGGCTTTTTTACCGGTGTTGCCCTACTAGAATATGAGTAACCAGTGTACGAAAACGAATTTCTACCAAAGTTTCTTTAAAAACAAGCTACATTAAGCGTTACGAAAGTATTTGTAACACAAGCGTGGAATTATGGTCCAATAAAAGAATGTAAGATATAAAAATAAAATTATATTATCATCACTATTCCGCAACCGGCAAAACGATCGTTATATTATATCATAAATTTGAGTTTAAAACAAAAATATGACCATGAAAGTTAAAATGTCGTGAAAATAACAGAGCTCTTAGTACTCGTGGTCGAAAAAATGAATCGACTTTCGTTACGTTTTGAACGGAAATTTATTTTTAGTATTTTTTTAAAAGGGTTTAAATTAATTATCTATCTTGCAACCTTGACAGTTTTTATCCCTACATATGATAAAATTATTTTTGAAACTGTAGGGGTTAACAGTTTTTTTTAATCAGCTTCGTAAATTTGAAACGTCCAATTTGGTAACTTTTCGCGGCCTCACCCATGTACTGTTTTTGAGTTTACTGCTAATAAACTGTGCTTTTCAGCAGAAGGACGTAAGTGCCAGGAAGATACGCTCTTTTGTTAGTGCACTTTTTTACATGGTTTTTTACATTTTTTTTCATCTGTTGCGCATTTTTTTAGTAACAGGTGCGGAACCCTATACTGAGCATGGTCCTTTGCACTTTGTTTTAGTTCGATCCTCGGTTCAGGTAAGCTGTAGTTAATTAAGTACGTTAGGATTAAACAAAAAAATAAAACCGACTCCAAAAAAACTAAAAAGTAAAAAATAACGCCATAATTCAGTTTCTTCAAATTACTTACAAGTAACCGTTTGTATACTCAATCTATACAGTATATACAATTAATCTTATTTTGGCGTCGGTGCCTTATAAAGAATGTGTAAAATATTGAAAATTGACGATTTTAGTAAGTTGTGACACGATGGCACCGACTCCAAAATAACTATATATATATATTTTTTTTTAAAGTTTATTTATTTTACACTTTTTAGTTAATCGTTACTTAAAAGTGTATCTCGCGACGATTCGAACAAGCCCAAACACGGCTAGGATACATTATTTTATTACATAGATCTGGTGCCTACCATCCGGCTCCATCATCAAATCAATTCGATGGTACCATTCTCATCAGGAACATTTAAATTTGTGACTATGAAGTTGCTTAGCTAAATTAATCATTTATCATTGAGGAGTTCCGATGGCATTCTGTGGTCTTCTGCATCAGTTCTACTTCACCAATTTACACTTTCTGAATGCAAATGCTTATTATGTTTCTTATAATACCAAAATCGCTATATGTATGCCTACAGTATTTGAGGAGTTCCTTCAATTCCTCATGGAATGGGATCCATCAGATCTTCACCAAAATTAAATGGAACTAACTAAAAAGTACCTTCTATAAAACCACATTTTTTTTTTTTAATTGGTCAAATAGTCTGAGTAATCGGTGAACATCCATAAAAAAAAGAACATTCCGTCGAATTGAGAACCTCCTCCTTTTTTGGTAGTCGGTTAAAAATAAAAAGACAGTTTCATTGAAGTTAAATGAGCTATCTTAAGGATTTAGTAGTAGGTAGTTTCCCTCCAGGGCCCATAGATTTTTTGCCACCCTGTACCTTTATATAGTACCTACCTATCTGCCTGTTAGACTTCCGTCAGTTGTTACGGAAATGGCATACTGGCATGTTTCTAATTTTCGCTCAATATCTCTCATTTCTGATCGGGAGGATAACACGAACATAAATGGAATAAAATATTATCACTCGCGTTTATTTTTAGCGACGTACAAAAAGTTATGTCATGAATGATGCCTAATGTAATATTAAATTGTTTATTACAGACACGATGAAAGTGTAGGAGTCAGTCAGGCTTACTCGAATAAAACAGTGTTTCCGTGACGGTAAATATTGGTTTAGGAATCGTCGGTGTGTCTGCGGTTAGCTAAAGCATGTGTAGTTGACACCGGCCGGCTGGCACCGGCCGTGCCCCCACCCCCTCCCTCGAGCTCCGCAGCCGTTGGCAATGCGCTGCTTGGCATACGGTGGCTTGCAATGCTCAATTTAACATCAAACGGCAGTCTCTGACAGAATGGGCCATTCAATAATCGTGTTCAGCGCCCGTTCAGAGACCGTTCAAAGCCGTACTGATTCAATAGTGAAAAAGCTTTTTTTTATAGATTTTTATTTGACTTTTTCAGTTATTCACTATTTATTTCAGTTTAAAAACATCTACCGATCGTAACCTGTTTGGTTTTGACACGATGAGATGTAATAATACTCATATATAAAAAACTGTCAGAAATAAAATTACTTTTCACTTCTCCTGCTCAAAAAGTCCGTCATATTAGCTTCGCGAATTGAGCCTAAAATAGTACATTTAGCTCCTAGGGTTCAAAAGAAAGCCATATAATCCCATATAAATTTCTATGACACCGAAAAAAAAAAACTTGCGGCCAGCTACATACTCCTAACAAATAATTAAAAACAAACAAAACAACCTGATCAGATTGGCTAAACTTTCTGATAGAATTGCTCAAACTGTACTATGAGTTTTTCATGAAATATACAATTTTAATGTTAAGTCTTTTTTATTATCTCGCAGTCGAAGTGAAAAGCAGAGTGTGAAACACGTGGCTAAAAGCCATTATGACACTCAGACATTTTTGTCCTCGCTCACTTCGTGAGCTCGTCCAAATAATCACTTCGTGTCATAATGGCTTATTTTAGCCCCTTGTCAAACAATCTACTATACCTAGGTTAGAGGTCGGCAACCTGCGGCTCGCGAGCCACATGCGGCTCTACAGATTATTGTTTTATCCAAAAGTGCTATTTATTGTTGATAAAAAAAAACAATTGTGGCTCTTTAAAAACTTTGAAATTTTGTAAATTGTAATTTTTTACTCTTCCAACTCAAACGTTGCCGTCCCCTGACCTAGGTATCCAAAATTTACTTCATTACTTCATAAGGTGTTCTATAATACTAGTACTAGTATATATTATACACACGTCCGATTCCCTATATTACCAAATCCCCGAATTAAAGTCGATTTGAAGAAGACTGGTATTCTTGGTTGAATGTTGAACATAAATAGGGTATATTCCTGGGTAAAAAAAAATCTAGTTAGTCCATCAGTGAGATTATAAAAAAATATTGAATATGTATTTTTTCTTTTGTCAATCAAAGAAAAAAAGACAAAGATAAAGCGGGTATAAGTTTGGCAGTGGGGGCGGATGACGTCACGGGGAACTTTTACAGGTTATATCTTCATCATCTTTTGTTTAATTGACAAAAGAAGAAATAAGTGTTCCATATTTTCTGATAATCTGACGGACTAATTATATTTTTATAGGACACAAACACAAGCCTATTGACAAAGAGTTGAAAGCAAGTGAGTGCATTCTAGGTTGATGAATAGACCGAGAACAACTCCACCTGAATTGAAAATGAATATAACATTTTCTGTTATTTACATATCATTTAAATTCAACATTTTTCAAATATACTCAAAGGCAAATAAATCATATACAGATCGCATACATCGTGTATTCGTTATTTGGCTCTTGAGCATACAAGTAAAAGCTTTATAAAAACAGTAATTGACCTTGCGTTATTGTTCTATATGCTAGACCCGTTTAATTAAATGCTTTACAGGCCGAGCTCCGTCTCAGGAGCGGATCAGTTAAATTTGGCCGCGATTATGTAGAGACCGGCCGTCTTCGACCGGTCCACTCCGAACGGCGTCTGTGTCCATTTGCTTCCAGATGGAGCCGCATAATTCCTCCATCAATTTAGAAGAATTAAATACCCAGCTATGGACTGACATTTATATTGTCTGTGCTTCAGTAACAAAGAGTCATAGCCCAAAAGCTGATTCGTGATCCTAGATCGTATTGATGAACTAGAAGGCGCCCGCAACTTCGTTCGCGGAACAGAAAAAGTCATAAACCCTCTTTTTTTCGTCAACTTGGATAAGACGTATTTATAACCATCTGTGGATACCCAGCTCCCCGTGTACCAAAAATAGTTGAAATCCGTTTAGCCAATTTAGCTTGATGAAGCCACAACGACACATACGAACATACAAACATACATAAAATCCAAAAAAAAATACTTTGCGACTCAGTGATCTCCAAATAGTCCGTTAAAATAGTTTTTTTGAAAATATCCTCAATGTACAGTTATTTCATATTTATAACTTTATAATAGTATAGATATTTTTCGATTCAGTGACCTCAAATAGTTACAATTTTTTTTGAACATATCTGCAATGTACAGAGATTTCATTTTTACAATTATATAATAGAACCTATAAATATAGATGTATTTTTATTAAAGTAACATTAAAATTCACGCTAGTTATTTAGTTTATTGCAATGCGAAAACAGATGAGCACCGAAATGGAGGCATACACATATTGATGAGGCAGCGATTACTTAATTACCAAAGGTTATTATTGATCGAGCGTCAGCGAAGGTCTTCGTTTCAGTCTGGACAACTATGCTTTCGTGTATCCGAATGTCCGGCTTCTCAAGAATTATCGCGATATTTTGTGAGTAGGTTCTATAATTATGTTTATATTTGTATCATTTCAGCTGTGGAAATGTATATGGCAGTTCCCCCGTTTATGTCGAAGCCCGCGGGGCCGACTTAACAGACGTGAAAATAATGTTTTATTCCGTGGGGTAGGGTATAATAGGAAAGTGTGACCAGGCGATTATTCCGTAACTATTTCAATATTAAAAAAAACTGATATCGAAATTTCGTTACTTAATCACTAAAATGACATCAATAACATAATTAAGTTAAAATGAGTACTAGACCAAAACCTGAAATAAGGAAACTAAAACCTTTCTACTAATCCTATACTAAATGTATGGGACTGTTTAATTTAAAATTTTTGGGTAGGTACTACATGTTTGATTTTTAAAAAGTTATTGATGTTACTTTTCTCATTAAGTAACGTGCTTTCGATATCAGTCTAAAGTTTTTCGATATCTGTAATAGTTAAGGAATTTTCGCCTGGTCACACATAATAATTACACCCGGCATATCTCTATTAAATTATCTTACTGCATTGCAACTATATAAAAACCTGTGTTTGTAAATTTATTTGGCTTAATATTATCAGTGGTTAAGCAAACTTTAACTAAGAATGGTGGAAATGATACAGATATTCATTAATGGAATGTCACCATAAGTCTTGTGTTAGACAGACTGCACACCCCGCGGTTATGAAGGTCCTTGGCGCTTAAAAAACTACGGCCTCCACCATTACGTAAGAGGTACAGTCTCATGACCATGACTGACGAGGGTAAGTGTAGCATGCGATGTATGTATAGTGAGCAGCAGACGGACCCTCCTATCCAGGGCGTCCAGCTCAGTCTGCGTCCAACTTAATATGACAAAGGAGTTGTTACCACCCGATAAAATACTGTTATTATCCTGCCCACACCGAAGCCTAGGTAACGCTGCATGTAGACTTTCCGTGAAATTTAAGAAAAATTTCGGAGGAAGCCAAGGATATAAGCAGCGGTACTCTAGATGGATAGATATCCATCTAATAATAATAGGCACTGCGTAATATACTGTGGTCAACAAAATTGCACAGATAGATTTGGACCCTAATACTGCATAATTATGGTTGAAATCTATCCATGCAATTTTGCTGTCCATTGTACATAAAAACCATTGCGCAAGTAGTTATTTGGACAAAAAGTTTCTCGTATAACTTTATGGTCAGTTATTTACAACAACGTGAACGGAGTTAAGCGTTAGTAGATATTGCTATCGCGGTTTAAACGATTGTAATTGAAAAAGTTTTTGTTCGAAAGATTGATTACTTTTCGCCTATTTTATTGTTGTAAAGTTTATTTTGAAATATTTTATTTTTATTACTGCTTAGTGGACAGATCACTGACCAGTCCATTACGATAGCAATAGAATGAGCACATGTCGGTTTAATCTTCTTTAGTTAATTTCGCAATAGAACCGGCTGCATCAGCCCCCGCAAATAATATATCTGATCCCCAATCCGATTTCAACCTGTATATTTTGAAATACTCGTACATATAGACTTTTTGACTGTCGTATTACCGGAATTGTCATCTAAAATAAATTCTATTATAATTATTAGGTACAGTCAGCCAAGAAATTGGCCTACCACTTTTAGACTCTTTTGCATATATCTTAATGTTCAAAAGTGGTAGACCAATTTCTTGGCCTACCGTACCATTATCTAACCAAGAACGACTTATTTCTTTTCTTCTCTTCTTAAGTTGTAATCGAAGGTAACACAAGGATATAAAAGACGTGAAAGGAAATTATGTATTTTTTATTATAAAACATAATTAATCTGCAATATAATGTCCATGAGTCATTAAAACAGAAGTAAACAGTCGGCGGTTATTTGGAACGAAGAATATTTAATGGCAGCGATGGATAGGCACCTATGGTTTATTTTCGTAACGTGTTTTGTCCTCGGAAACGTTGGGAGTGCTGAAATATAACTTGCTGGGAGGCGAGGATATCGTCGGTGCGTCGTCTTATAGTTTCAAACAGTAACGCCATTACATTAAAATTGTGTATTGGATAAGGCCCTTGCTCAGCAGCCGTCAAAACCGTTACGTTAGCCGAGAAAAAAAGTACCATCAGTTTATATCTAATTCGCTGGATTTAACTGTTACGATTTATCGATGAAAAACAAAAAATAATGGTTGGCTATCTTGCATTCCCGCTTTGAATAGAAATCATTATTTTTGTGTCGTAGCATTATTATGTGAACTGTAGGTACCTACACTACACGCGCATATAGTGGGTTCTGAATGCAACAACTAGTGAAGTTCCTCTGCAAGCTCCGACGTCGCAGCGGCCTGATAACACCTGACTTCCTCTTGGTGAGTCTACTTGATAAAGTTGCGCAAAACCGCTGTAATACATTATTGCAAAGTTGTTATGTATGTAGTTTCACGTAGAGCTGTGCCGTTCTGTAGAATGTTACTCGGAAATTGACAATTACGACATAGGTCTACCTTATCCAGTAACTCTAGTTTTCTTTGTATTTAATAATAGCAACTAATAAGTAACATACATACGTGCAGTGGCGTGGCTTCCATATAGGCACAAAGGCACAGAGAAACACTGTCTGCCTTGGCTTAAAACCTGTGCACGCCACTGCAGATGTGCCGGTGGGCGTACAGGGAGCTTCTGTTGATTAACGTTAATTTCTATGTAGGTATATGGGCCATAATTTTTTGCAAATAGCAACATTTAATTTTTCGGAAACTGTCAAAGTTTGCGGCGGAATTTTGGCGGGAAACTATTGGTCACTTCGTGTAATTTAATTTATAATGGAGCGTTTACGGGATAACAACGGGCTTTTTGTGTTACAACAGTTTTACAAAAATATGATGAAATAGCCGCGATCCCTCCTTGTATGTGTCTAGGAGTTTTTGAAGGTTTGCCTCTATGATTGCAGGGGTGCCAACGACGAGACGGAGGACGTCTGGATAAAGTATTTTTTTTAAATAAATTGCAATGGTCTGTTACTAGGTTAAATATATAAAATATAGAAAAAACATGTATAGTTACATTTTTATCGATGTTTTTAAAGTGCACAATTTTTTGGCCCACCCTATATATTCTTTGTAGTCCACTCAACGAAACATTGACAACTATGACATGTCGTTGGAAATACTTTCGAAGGCGCATTGATTGAAGGCTTTGTTACGCTAGTGCAAACGACAGAATTATTTAAACTAAACTGTCTAATCAGCCCCGAATCTACGACTTTTCTGAACCGGGGCAAAGGTTTGATGTCACACGGCCTCTAGTTAGCTTTGGTAAAAATTAATTCTCCATGTCTTTCTAAGATACAACCCACGGCAGGTGCAGAGCCTGCACATAACTTAAAAGCGGTACGACTTAAGATACTATGGTGTATTTCTAGAAATCAATGTTATTTGACTTGAACACTTAATTCAAAAACAACACTGTTAACTAACGCGTCCAGTCCACGATCCCACGTAACACTAGTCCATGTACCAATTTGAAAATGATAATTTCTTATTTCAGTCAGTGTATAAAGCACAATATTGCCAAATTAAATACAAAACCGTCCAAGTGCAAGTCTGAGTAGCACACAAAGTTTCACTCATCCCAACGTAACTGGCTGGCTTATTTAAGTTTCCACTTGGATGTATGGTTTCGGATATAAATAGATGCAAACTTAACGTAACCGGGTAATTCAACAATAGTTTTTCAAGTTTAAAAATATTACACAGATAGGTATACGATCATAACTTTCTTTAAATATACAATATTATTATACAATTTAAAAAAATTCGTTTACATCCAGCAGCTAATATAAATAGGTCTGGCTCAAGGCACTGGTTCAAGTCCAGTATCGTCGAAAAAAATTTTCATTTGTTTCTGATCTTTGTTTATAATAATCCAGCAGCTAAGTTTAAGATTATTTTTTCATTTACAGCTATTTGACATTCCTAATAGTTTCTACGATTTAGTGCCATGACAGACAATCGGACAGATTCGTATTGTAAAGTTCCCTTTTTTAACTTTTTAAGTTTGGATATTGTATGTGTTATTTCGATGACGCGGCACAGGGTTGGTAGGTTGTCATATAATTTAATAGAAATATCGATAAATTTAACACCAAATTATTCGGAGTGAACATAAAATTACTGTAAATTTTTCATATAAATGGTATTATATGAGACCAATGCAGGCAATTAATTTCAGTATCAAAGAGTAATAGGTACTAGTCTAATTGATCACTCGAATACTCGTAGGTATATATGATCAGACTAGCTTTTGCCCGCGACTTCGTCCGTCTATAGCTCTAATTTTAAAGAATCGTTCTTTAGTGCGCCTCTAAATACATCTCTAACGGAATATGTGTTTAAATTCTAGTATTACTTTTTGTAATTTGAAAAAAAAAACAGATTTAGGTAGTTGAACAATTGAGATTTAACTATTGATAATATTGAACATTAGGTAGTTTTTAAAAATACTGAAAAAAATATTGCAGTACTTCTTCATATAACACTAACTAAAAAAATGGCTTCTAACGGATAGATGAAAATATCCTACCCCTTCCCCCCACTTCCTATTTAAACCATTGAAGAAACGAAATGTTCAACGAAATTAGTTGTCTTAGTTTTAAATGTTTACTCAAGAATCACACGTTTCTCATACAAACTGTTACTTCTTATTTGACCGCTTTCGGGGATGAATTTCCAAAAATGTTGAAATAGATTTTCTAGCTTTTTAATTAAGCGTATTATACCAGTTACCTATTCAGACACAGGTTTCCCATACAAAATGTTAATGCTAAAATTTGTTTGCTTAGTTTTAAATGAAGAGTCTATACGCGAATAATTACAGGTTTTCCAAACAAACTTTCAACCTAAATTTAACCTTGTTAGGGGATGAATTTCCAAAATGCTGAAATAAGTTTTCTTAGTTTTAAATGAAGAGTCTATACGCGAAATATAATAACAGTTACTCAAATAATTACAGGTTTTCTATACCAAATTTCAACCCCAATTGAACCCTGTTAGGAAATTAATTTCCAAAAAATATTTATTATTTCTTGCCTACGTTATAAATGAATATATAATTAATTTAATACTAACTCAAAACTAAATACTATTATAAAAAGAAAACCCCGTCTAATAGTTCGCCTTGCGGCATGGTCCCCGTCACGCTGGCGGCGTTACTTCTCTGAATTGCGAGAGAACTGCGTTGCGAGAAGTAGCCGCCAGCGCGACGGTCTCCCGTGGCGTCGATCAGCCTCGCCGACAGGGCCCCCATAAACTTCTTCATGTCGGCTGTCCAGGGACCCAAAGTTTCTACCGCAAGCGCGGCAAAATCATAGTCTTTTCAATTAGTATTAAATTAGATAGATATTCATTTATTTCCTATTTTGTTTTCGTTGTTTTTATAATAATAATAAATGTATAATGTATATTAATATCCTAATAAAGCTGTTTTGTGTTCTAGCTACAAATAAAAACGTTATAAATAACGTCTACTGTGATAAATACATTTCAAGTCTCTTAAGTTCAGTAGTTTCGGCTCTGCGTTGATATGTCGGTCAGTCAGGATTAACCCCCGACAAAAAAGAGGGGTGTTAAAAGTTTAAAGTGTCTGTGACTCTGTGTATCTGTGTATCTGTCTGTGGCATCGTAGCGCCCATACGGATGGACCGATAAAGAGATAAACAGACAAACAGACAAAAATTATAAAAACTGTTGGAATGTAGGTACAATTACTCCGTCCATCGATGACCTTCATTCACGCATATTCATTCTTCCTATGCGGTCGCGATACTGTATAAGTGTACATGACATTTCAAAAAATGATTAATATTTCTTGAATTCGTTTCATCCGTGAATGATGATGATTTTTATGATGCAAAAATTATTAAAAATAAAGAACGAAAAAGCGTTTACAACTAACGCCATCCAGTTACGCAAACAGGTACTAACGTGTCATATTCGTTTCAAAGCAATTATTTTTTTTCTAATTCTTTGGAATAAAAATTTCATAGTTAACAAAAAGTGATGATTTTCCCTTTGAGGGTTCCGTAGCCGAAATGGCAAAAACGGAATCCTTATAGTTTCGTCATGTCCGTCCGTCCGTCCGTATGTCACAGGCATTTTACTCAGAAACTACAGGATATACAGTAATAAAATTTGGAGTATAGCTGTCTTGTGTAAGCCGCCACTTAGTTTGATGGTTAAATAATAAAATAAAATAAATGTAGGGAGTAGGTACTCCATACATGTAACCGAATGTGAAAAAAAAAATCAGCAAATATCTATGTGTGGCCTGCGGAACCCTACACTGAGCATGGTCCAACCTGCTCTTGGCCGGTTTTTATCTTATTTATAAACCATATACTTTTGTAACAAAATGTACAACGGGCTATTATCCGGCTATATTATCATATACTCTTATTTGTATGGTACATCAAATACCGAAGGTGTGTTCTTTGCTTAATCGTTTAGGTAGTATTACTGTTGCTAGGTTACCAATTGTTTATTCATTATTTCGAAATGAAATTGTCACAAAAAACAAAAGGGCATGTTTTTCCATTTATTGTTAAAAAAAACCCTTTTATGAACGAATACCATCAAAATTTGTAGCCTATGTCCTATAGTTTTTGCATACCTGAGTAACTTACATTCTCACAAACATTCACATTTATAATATAATATAGGATACGGCTACTTGTGAGTCGGTCGTGTAAATAGTTTAGTTTAAAATAATGATCATAAATATACGAGTTCGGTATGAACAGTCGGCAGCAGTTTCACGTAGCCGACCGAGCCTTTAAAAATAAGTTTTCTTTTAGATGTTTTGACTGAATATGATATGAAATAGAAAACAATAACTAGTGTCTGGCGTAATATCGTACACCGAATAATTTGCATCGAGATTTCAAATCGGTTTTATATCAAAACTCTGTTTTATTGTAAATCATTATTAAGCTTTGGATAACAAAGACTGCAGGCTGATGCGGATTTTGATGCGGAATATAGAATAAATATATTTTGATAATTTTCCGATGTGAAAATGTAACACAATTTTGATTTATTACAATATCCATACTCCATACTAATATTGTAAAATGTGAAAGTGTGTCTGTCTGTCTATCTGTTACCTCTTCACACTTAAACCGGTGAACCGTTTGGAATGAAATTTGGTATGGAGAAAGTAAGATAGTCCAGGGGAAGGACATAGGCTACTTATTATCCTGGAAAAATACCCTTATCCGCTGTAAACGAATTTAAGGCGGACGAAGTCGCGGGCAGAAGCTAGTTGATACATAAATCTCACTCAGTCAGTAGCAAAGAAAAATGTTGCGATGCACTGCAATTTAATTTGGAATCGAACCAGCGTCTCAGTTTACATTATAATAATATATTTGACGGACATAGCTTAACTTAAGCTATTGGAAGATGGTTCAGCTGTGAACCATGATTATGCTTTCTTTCAACTTTTCGATTGTTTTTATAACCTTAACTACGTAACTTTGAATAATCATACCATTCCCATTAATTGTCACGGAAATGATTACCTTCTGATGACGGTTCTAGCTAAAGGCAAGCATTCCATTCTCTTGATTACGTCCTAATAAACTTACTTACCTTACAAACTAAAACGTTTCGTACAATCTCACAAATATGCATCTACAACGAATGCATGCTTGCCAACAATATGTCTCACACCGAAGCTTTATAGATGCCCTACGTTCCGTTTTAACAGAGCAGAGCTCGACTGTTTCAAATTCCGCAATGTTGTATATATTTTTTATTGACCATCGCACTTGCTTGTTATTGTTAGCGATTTGGCGTCCGTCCACCCAGCAGCCACCACTGTCGCAAGCCGATTTATAGACCTTCTTTACCTAAATACCTACGTATAAGGTACTCTTTACCGCATCTCCAATGGGTAGACCCCATGCACGCTTAACATGTTCATGTCCATCCAAAACGATAAGACAATGTCACAAGTTCAATTGTTAATCCAGTATGTATAGATGTGACTCCTGAGTGTAAGCATGAACTTCTGGGAAGCAGTTGCGTGACTTATTATATTGGGGCACCCGGAAAGGGAACGCGTTAAGTATAACGTCTTGTTCGTTATCTGCATTATTCTCCCATACCAGCAGCGTATTTGAACATTGTGAACCCAATAATAATAGGTTACACTTTGTAATTAATTATTGCTTAGACAATCGAGCTCTAATAATAGGCCGATATCGCCTGCATAGTTGGATTACAGTCCTTTCAATGCATCCAAGGGCTAGGCAGACAGTATTAATTTCATTCATTTTTTTGTAATCTAACCTAAGGAATTGTTTTTTTGCTTACACACGATTGCGCGTAATTAAATATACACGAAGGCTATATTTAAAATCTCTTTACAATATCTGCACAAGTGTTCTATAGGGAGGGGTAAAATTTTTGCACTTATGAAACATCGATAGAAATTAAACTATACATGTTTTTCTATATTTTATTTATTTAACCTAGTAACAGATATATTTTTTTAATTACATCCTCCAGATTTCCTCCGTCTCGTTGTTGGCAATCCTGCAATCGACACATATCTCATCATCATTTTATAAAATTGTTTAACACAAAAAGCCCGTTGTTTTCCCGTGAAAAGCGTTTCATTAATCGCCCGCTATAAATAAAACTGCACGAAGTGACCTATAGTTTCCCGCCGCTCACTCTGACAGTTTCCGAAAAATTCAGTGTAGCTATTTGCAAAAATGTATGGCCCACCCTATATAAAGCTTTACATAGAATTTGGGTCCACTCCTGCCGTATGGCCGCAAGTGTAGCACGTAAAGTGAAGTGGCTCGGCGTTATCTTGTTAGTCGTTCGTATCGACGTCCCAAGTGGTCAACAGCGGCCGGCGCCGGCGGCTCCTTGTCTGGGTCCGTCGATAGTTATTTGTAGCCCTGTGCGCCGCTGAACACACACCGACCCCCTCTCTGAACATCGGAGTTTCATGGGCTCATTACGTGCACTCCTCACACCAAGAAATCATAGACAAAGCCTGGCTAGTAAGCTTAATTTTCTTTGTATTTAGTTTTATTACTAACATATAAACACGCGGGCAAAAAAGGCGCCATGGGGCGATGGGATACAACCGAATTGACAATATTTCATATTTTTGAATGGTACTTTTTATTGTCCAACTCGAAAGAAGGCAAAATTTTAAGATACACGTATTTTTTATATTTGTGGAAATCTATTTTTTTAATGCAAAAATCCATGAATATTATTACTTTAATAAAAAAGGGCGTATGTAACAAACGTCTAACTATGAGCTACGTGATGCAATTTTAGTGCACTAAAGCTTGGGTTTCCTAGGATAGCGGTGCCGTCACATAGCGGCCGTCTCCATACTTCGCACTAGTACGAAGTATGGAGACGGCCGCCATATGACGGCACCGCTATCCTAGGAAACCAAAGCTTTAAACAGTTTTACAATGACGGCAGTTGTCACGGCGTCAAGATAAACGTCAAACTTGAAAACGATACGCAGTGGTGTGATTAATTCAATAATTATGTAGAAAATAGCACGCATAAAATATTGTTTTAAGAAAACTTATATGAACAACACTCGTATATCGCCTATTCTCTTATATCTATTTGTGCTTGGTACATTTTGATGGGCACCATGTGCTCCAGCGATATGCGGAATCTAACAAAAAATATATCATTTTGAAGCTTTATTGCTTGCTGCTTATTGCTTGCTGCCCATAGCATTTGCAACATAAGACGTTCGCGAAGACAGCGAAGTTCTGGCACTTCTGATGCCGGCCAAATTATATTTATCCGAGCTTTGCATAAACTCCATCATTATATATAGTCTCCACTCGAGGCAAATTATTAGTGTTGTCAGCTTGTACAAGTCCCTCCACGGTTCGCATGTTCGGTCTTAATCGCCGAGTCGTAGAAAATTAAAGGAACCGCGCAGTATATGAGTCAAATCAAAGTTGAGAAGTGGAGTCGTTTTTAAAGAAATTGTCCAACGGGTTGCCAGTAGTCTATAGAGAGCAGTGTCCGTCGGTACCGTGGCAATGCCAAGTCGTTGAAAAGCTGAAAATCAAAGGTAGGAAACATACGAAAAGTACAAGACGATATTCGAGTGAAATTAAATGTCAATAGTGTCATGCGTCGAAAGATGTCAAACGGATAACAATATTGGATTAACTGTGTGACGTCAGTTTCCGTTTTAGCTATTTTGGTAGTTTTTGGCAAAAATATTGTAAAAAAAATGTACAAAAATATTTTTTGTATTCTAGAGGCATTTTTCTCCAAATGGTTTTCGATTTAGGGAAATGGGAAAAAATGAAATGTTGTCAATTGAGAGCCACCTCCTTTTTAGGCGTCGGTTTCAAAGAAGTGATGATTTCTCTTAAGGAGCTGAATTTATTTTGAATCATAATCATAAAATGCATGAAAATTGTAATCTGTAGCTTTACAAATAATGCCGTCTGTGCAATTTTTCATACCCTATGATATAGGGTTTTCTGTAGGGTGTCCTTAATAATGAACATTTATTTATATCTATCATTTATTATATATTAGGTACCTATATATATATATATGACCTGATATTGCTGACATTACAACTTAAACAAAGAAAAATTATAAATCTGTCATACAAGAATTACAAACCCACTTCAGACTTCCTTTGATAGGACGCGTACCTTCAGTAAATTGAGTTACCGAATTTAAAAAAAAAAACTTTTATCAATTTTAAAAGTAGAGACGTTTTAAATTAGTTTTCGTCACGTTTATAAGCCTCTCACTTGAGAAATCCTACAAAAACTCATACAAATTTTCAATCCCTACTTCCCATCCCTTTAGGGGATGAGTTTCTAAAATAGGTGAAATTACTTTTCATAGTTTTTAATGACGACTCCATTTGCGCAGTTTCAGATCTCTTACTTTATAAAAAACTGTCCCCTTACTAACTTTTAACGCGGAAAATCCATGCATATTGCTTGCCTTTGTTATAAAAGTATCAAATATAAAAAAAACAAGATTCTAGATTCTGCAGTTCCGGCTCTGCGTTGAAGAATCATTCAGGACTTTTTAAAGGAGATAGATAAATGCAGATAACAAGATTAGACTAAAACCTGCTCTTACTTACGTAAGTTTTAAAAATGCTTTGGCTTTTTTTTTATTGAGCTTTCATAAATCATTCATAATTTTCAACAATACCGAAAATTAGTGCGCCTATTTGTACCTGCATTTCTAATTCGAAACCTTTGTTTTCCTGTGTTGTAGGTGGTCTCGTATTACGACGCATACTAATATCGCAACGTCAAATACATCCGAGCTGCATAGGGTTCATTAGGCCGGCTCATGTAGTATGTGTAGTATACTTTATATTGAACCCCCGACAAAATAGAGGGGTGTTATAAGCAGGCATCGGAAATTCGAATGCTTTTATACCTATAACTAGCAAAAGCCCGGAAAAAGCTAAGCAAGTGTGGAGTCGGCTTCTTAAAAATAATATCAGATTTTAAATTATCATAAATAATTATGACGTCTATTAGTTAAATGAAACACATGTATGTGAATTAAATACAATTTTGTAAACAGGAACTACTAAAATGGTTTTTTTAATACCTTGACACGTATCTTAATACCTATTGATGTTGTACTAATTTCCAGTATGCCGGCAAATCCCGGGAAAGTTGTAAGTAAAATTAGAGTCCGCCTCTAATGCTAGTCAACATCTAAGCGGTGACTACGAGGTACTGAGCCCGAAGTTTAGGTATAAAACCATCCGAATTTTCGATGCCTAGTTATAAGTTTAACGTGTCTGTGACTCTTCGTATCTGTGTATCTCTCTGTGGCATCGTAGCGCCCATACGGATGGACCGATTTGAGTGCGATTTTTTTGTGTCATAGATAATTTTATCCGGAGTGTTCTTAGTTTGATGAAAATCGGAGCACTCGTCTCCAAGATATTCAGCTTTTAGAGGAAGAAGTGACCGGATCTCAGCCAATATTGGAGCTAGGAACTTCAAATTTTGTTGTTATGTTCATTTGTGTCGGGGGGGGTTTTAAAAATGTTTAATTCTGTAATTATTTGAGCTAAAACATAAGTATCTTATAAATGTTTTTGCAAAGAAAGAGAGACATTTCAAAACTTCTGTGTATCTGCTTGTGCAGTCGACTTCAAATAGCCTGTAAAATCCAAATGGCCAAATGATCATATTTGGCCATTTGGATGACATCGACATCACTATGTCTATAGTGTTTAACGGCGCACAGTGTTTTAAAAACCCCGTTATGGTTTCATGTCATTTTTAAAAACAGGTCTACTTACCTAAATTTTGATTGAACCACGTGAACCTGCATACAATTCCCTATTGTTTGATTTTTTTGTATACTTATACTTACCGTGATTAGTTTCGGAGATAATATTGTTTTTAGACTTTTCTGTTTTTATTCCATGTTTCCATCGTATTTGATAGTCCTATTTGAAATCTAGTATAAAGTAACATTTTTTATGAAATGGAAGGATGCCGGTGGTATAAAAAAGTAACGTTTTAGTTTTGCTTTTCGATAATTTAATTGAGGGCCACAATGATCAGTAACGATACTTAGTCGTTCAGCGGGCGATTAATTCTTCGTGTTCCCTTTAAGCAAGCGAAAAGCTTCCAAACGGGTTAATAATTTCGTACCAGAACTAATTTGGCATTCGTCTCCTTGCTATTTGTCAACACCCCCGGAGGTTTCAGAGTGCTGGTTGTGGCTCGTGGCGCTATCCACAACTTTGACTAACATAAGGGTGGGCGCCCTGATGCCCTCCTCTCACTAAGTCCTCTGATCGGAGCTCAGAAGGATATCCCTCAACAGGGCGGGTCACTTCCTGCTGAGGCAAAGTGGCATCACGAGTCTTGAACGGCTCCATGATGCCTCACCCCCGTGCTCAATGCTACATGAATTGACATAGGGTTTTGATAATTACCTTACGAGGGTGGAGTCCTTCCCATGTCACATGTAGCATTTCATCGAAACGTACCAATGAAACTATATATCGGAACCCGGATATACTTCCACCTGAAGTAACAGCCCTAGCTAAAAAAAAACCGGATGTATTTTCTATAGCTTGGATCTTTTATTTTCCGCGGAATTAGTTCGTGATTGAAATACTCTTGATAAAGGTACATCTGAGATGTCGTGTACTAAAATATCTCTGCCTAATACGGCGGAAATATGGAATAAAAAAATTAAAACGGAAAAGTCAATAAACCATAATATCTGCGAAAGGACCCATTATTGGGAAGATTTGCGTCGATCTAGTTTTCTTATGGGTCCCGACCGTTTAAAATCGCTATGTTCCATATAAGAATTTATTATTTGTTTTATGTGAGTATCGATCATGAATCATGAAACATTTCCATTATAACTTAACAAATTTCTAGGGTACTGGACTTGTTTTTTTCTTTTAGTTTTTTATTTTACACTTATTAGTTAAAATTATAAAAGTCTGTAAATTTCGCAATCTTTATCGTCGGGGTTATTGAGAAGCTTGCACAGATTTATTACAATTTAATGAAATATTAGGGAGAACGGCGTGCTAACCAACTTTATCGTTATAGTTCCTAACTGGTTATTAAAAATTAAAAATGATAAACGAAAGCCAATAATGATTTTCAAATCCCTATTCAATGATACCCCACTCGATATAGTACATCGATTTTATTTTTTTTATTTTTACAATATGGCGTCTCATCATCGCCATTTTGAGTTTTCACCATTTTCATGTCTTCAGTGACATTTGGACAGATAAGACGAATCGATTGATGTAAGAATCATCAAAATCGGCCGACGCGTTTGGTCTCTAGAGTGCCAGATAGGTACACACATACATACATACATACATACATACATACGTAGACTGATAATCACATTACCCTCCTTTGCGTCGCGCAGTCGGGTAAAAAAAGCAAACGATAGGGAATTATATGCAGTTTCACGAGGTTCAATCAAAATTTAAGTTAGTAGAACTGTTCTTAAGCAATAAAATTAAATGTAAATTTGATGACCATGATATAAACAAACTTCGATGATTTTTATAAAAAAAAACTACATGATTATCGATGTGGGAGTTTTAGTCTGATATTTGTAATAAAAATATAACGTCATGAAACAAAAGCAGGGTTTGTAAACACGGTGCGGCGGTACTACTTTTTGACTTAGAATTAGCTAAGCATGTTTATGTCCTAATATATAGACTCTATAATCGTAATTTCTCATTCAAAAGTGGGGCAAAAAAAAAATATATATATATATATGTACATTTATTAAGCTACCTAATTTTCCCATTTCCCATCGCGTGGTAAATTATCGTCATTAGTAGTGGTTTCGTATACAAAGGCGCTGAGAGATAGCCTGAATAATTTCTGTATTAGATATTTATATTTGAGCGCGAACTTACGTCGCGGAAGGATAATGATCCTAATGCCATATCATGTTTATTTGCGTCGTATTTCTCCCAAGTTGTTTCTTAATTAGTTTCAACCTAATACTTGATGATAATGGTTTCGTTAGCTATGCCACTTGCAGTAATGATTATTTTTTCTAAACGGACGCCACTAATCGTTTGAGTTTATTTAGGTACAACGATTTGTAATTAAATAAATGTATTAGCCTGTTACAACTCACTTAAAGATGCTTCAGAAAAGTTCAGGAAGCTGCGGGTAGGGTAGGTGAGAAGTTGATTTTATGCCGGAGTCGAGTCAACAGTCGACAGCTGACAACCGCGGCGCTAAGGAGTCCCGCGGGCCCTTTCCATGCATCATGCATAAGTAATGCAGGCGCACCCGGCCACTCCCACGCTCCCGGCAATCCGAATTTTGGCACTCCCGGCAATCAAAATTGTATCGAAATAAGTTGTAGTTGTTTTCCGTATCGAGAACAACTGCAACTGATATGCTGGCATAAAAAAGTTTCTACAAGAGTTAAGCTACCTATCCATCACGGAACGTGATAAAAATGCGCAAAACGATTTATACAGTAACAGAATTGTAATTGACCAGATGCAAAATGGAATGGCCACAAAGTAAAAAACATTCCGTTAAGTAATTAGTGTCGTTTGAAGTAATTAGTGAATAGCTGTCGACAGGCCACGTGTGAGTGCGATGACGAGCGCAGCGGAGAGGATTACATTACAAGTTAATGGGCCGCGAAGCACTTTACGAATGAAGCGATTATTCTTTAGAGATAGCGAGCAAAACGTAATTCCATTGTAAAATTGGAGGTTCACTTGTATTTTGTCAACGCTGCCGCACAAGCTAGCTACTCGTATAACGTTTCACAACTGTTTTATTCGGTAACTTTAATGCGTTTTCTCTGAAACAGTAAACTCCTCAGAGTACTTATAAAACAAACCTATAGCCCAACCGTGCAACTGAATCATGGTCTGCGGAAAAAGAGAGCGGGCGAAGCATCTAAAGGGAGATTGTAGCGCGAACGCGTTCTGTTCTTAGTGAAACTGCAATGTATGTGCACCGCCACAAATTAATGTTAGATCACAGATGGATCAACGGGGTCATTATCAAATTTTGCGTTGGTAACTTTGTTCCACCCTTAATAAGTCATTTTCCGCACAAATTACACACACAACAACACATGAAACTTATGTATAGCAATTGATCATTTACAATTAGCAATGAAGCTATCAAATTTTCGTAATAATGCATGGTAACATGATTGCAGTGGATTTTTTCGTGATATAAATTTGATAATGACCCAAATATTGAGGAGTTATGTGCACTGGAATCAAGTACACCTACGATTCCGCTATCGAAGGTGTCGATATCCAATTCATTCGCACGAAACAATTGGCCTCATCTTTTCTAATAGGTAATGCCAAGATATTAAATTCTTTCCCGTTCTTCATGTTATAGGACAAAGCTAGAGATAATGATAAGTGAGTGAGTATTACACTGCAAGGCGGTCGTAATTAAACTTTTTTTTATCAATACACGATAAATATTAAAAAACTGTTTCGTTACTGACAATACGATAGACAGACAGCGCACAGTCTAAACCGATGAAGATATAAGCATGAAACTTATAAATTTTAAAGTACGTAGACGTGTAGGTACTAAGAAATAACTTCTTGAAATTAAACCCTTAAGGGAGTGGAATAAAAGTTAAGCCGTTGTATGGAAATCGTTCATTTGGAAAGTTACAGACTTGAATCTTTGCCATGACTGCCATGTGTTCCTGGTGTTGTAGGAGGTGGTCTGACGACTTCCACTTCCAGAAACGTAAAGAGTTGTTCTAATTCCTAAAGAAATAAGGTGTGAAGCTAGCTAGCTCCGCGCTGTTATGTACGTACTCCTGGTACCACAAACACAGAATCGGTCGACACTCCACACTCCTGCAAATTTGGTCTAGATGGCATTGTAAGCAAAACCGAGAATGTTATAGAGTTTAATTACATTTTGTTACAGGTAACGCCACGGCCCTTTCATTATTGAACTATAAAGAGAAAGATCAGGGAACGGCCTTTTGTATGGAAAGGGACAGTCCTCTTTTTTTTTATCGTCCTTGACATGGCCAAAGTGTGAATTTTAAAGATAAACTACGTCTAGTCACTTGGAATTAGGAAGGCAGGTTTCCTTTATAATTTGTAGATCTGTCACAAAATATATATTTTTAAAGTAACCTAAAAAAAAGTAATTAAAAAAACCAAAAACGACTTAAAAAAAAATACTTTTTTATTTATACTTTTTAGTTAAAATTATAAAAGTCAGTCAATTTCGCAATCTTTATCGTGGGGGTTATTGAGAAGCTTGCACAGATTGATTACGATACAATGAACTGAATATTTAGTGAGAACGGCTTGCTAGCCAACTTTAAATGGTTATAGTTCCTAACTGGTAAGTCTAAATTAAAAATGATAAAAGAAACCTAATAATGATTTTTAATCCCTATTCATTTATACCCCGCTCGATATAGTACGTCTATTTTCATTTTTTTTCTTTTTCACAATAGGCGTCTCATTATCGCCATTTTGAGTTTTCATCATTTTCATGTCTTCAGTAACATTCGGACAGTTACGTCAAATCGATTGTTGTAAGAATCATCAAAATCGGTTCATGCGTTTGGTCTCTCGAGTGCCCGATAGGAACAAACATACATACATATATACATACATACATACATAGACTGATAAACACATTACCACTCCTTTGCGTCGCGCAGTTGGGTAAAAAGGGTGAAATTGGCGTTGTACCGTGGTATAGAAAACGTGCTTTTGGAAATGATAGAAATTTTAAAATTCGCATAAATATTTCTTATTTATAAACAAGATAACTGATATAGGGTTTTCATTCAAAATGCATTCCCTAGGGATTAAAAAGGGTTGAAAGATAATATGGAAATCATTAGATTTTCAAGATATGAGGGTAAAACTTTTTCCACAGGCTTCTTCTGAAATTCGTTCCATGCTTCGCACAAATTTTGTACATTATAATTGTTCCGGCAAACATCTTGAATCAAAATGGGGGTCTGGGTAGAAAAGCCTGTCCAAAAAAAATAAAAAATTGTGGCCTTTAGTTAAACTTTTGAAACTCACCAAAAATATGAGAGACCATCTGAGAGGCGATCTCATTACGGGTTACTTGTCAGACCTTTACTGAAAATAGGCAACGGAGTTACTCAGCAACAGCAAACGATAAGGAATTTCCCAAATACATCCCAAGAAACAATTAAGCGTTGATTGCAGGTCATTTTAAAGCTTAGAGTGCTACTATTGATATATAATGGATTCCGTTGTCACTAATGGTGCTACAATTCACTTATGAAATAATTCTAGCTCTTCGGGTAGTATTAGAACTGTAAATAACGAAGCATAATTTCCTTTACAGTTAGTGTAGTGACAGTGGCTGCTTATATACTTATTATTACGTTAAAACTTGTTGCGTCCCGCAACGTTAAAAGCTATTTAAAGATCTTCATAAACTCCCTAAATGCTTTCGAAACACGTTGAACTTTGCTCCGGTCTGCACTGGTCGGGCGATAGATCTCAACTTAACGGAGCGCGGGGGCGGGAGGTATGTATTGTCCACGTAACATGAGGCATTATTCGAGATTGCACAAATACGCCAAAGAAGGTGTTTTTGGGGTGGACAAAATTGAATTGACAATAACTACTGATTAGATGGTAAAAAAAATGGTGTTAAAGCTACATATAGTTCCATATTCCTTGATATAGGAAAACCCGTTCAATAGGAGAATTTTGGAAAAAAATGTAAAAAAATAGGCGTTTCAAAAACAGAAGACAGTTATGGACGCGCCAAAGAACTTAGATTTTTGACCTATGATATTTTTTATAAATATCTTCTATTCAAAAAACTGTCATCTAAATTAATGGAAATACTGGTTTTTAGAATGAACTTCAGCCAAAAAAAAAACTTGACTGTAATGGTTTATTAAATACGAAGTTAAAATGGGTGACAAGTGCAAAACACGAAATCTAATATTCACCCACACAAATCGACCTAGTCCCAAACTAAGCAAAGCACTACTACTTAAATACACAGAAAACATCCAAGACCCAGGAACAAACATCCGTGCTCATCACACAAACACTTGCCCTGACCGGAATTCGAACCTGGGACCGCTAGCTTCTTAGGCCGTTGTGCAACCCACTGAGCCAAACGTGTCAAACGTGCCAAATAGGTATACTTGACAATAAAAAGTACGAAATTTTCATTTGTATATAGGTTACATAATAATTGTACTCTTATTTGTAAAAGATAAGATTTGGTAAATGGCTAAGCTGAAAAGACTCTGTGCAAACCAGCTCTGGCTGGCGCGTGCCGAGTAGCGCCGGCGCAGCGCTGCGCCGGCGCTAATGACCGCGTCCTGACGGACTTCCGCTAATCACATCGCCACCAATTGAAGCGAATTTAGCTATTATAACTCGTACGTACCTAATCTGTTTCATCTTTGGCCCATTTTCACCTCATTCTGTTACCGTTAACGGATGAGTAACGGCTGAATTCGCTTACGACTTTGACAGGCGTAAATTAGTCCTTAATAACTAAAACTGTAGAAATGGCAAAATGTTACTTGACTTATTTTGTGTACATAATTGTCTCATTTTGCTTATATAATATGAAACGACAAATTAACCATTTAACACGTTACTACTAAAGGTACAAAAAGGATCTGTAAGATTTTTTTAACAGGGTTTGGATTCTTGGAGTAAAATTACTCGCAATAATGGATGTCTTTCAAAATTTTTAAAAGTCGAATGTACTACTAATAAATAATAAACTGCTAAAATTGTTTCTACGGATCTAGGAATCGTAATCGATCGAATATCGAATTTCGGGTAAGTTATAAATATAAAATATAACAGACCGGTAAACGTAAGAAAATAGCATCGTCAAGCTGTCAACCCATAGATAAACGGTTAAATCCGTCCTTACAGGGTTTGTTACCCGGTATATTTTCCGTACCGGCTCCAACGCCACACCCTAAGAGCCTAACCCATAATAAAGGTTATGCTTGCAAGAACATCGATCTAACCGGAGCGCAAAAAGGAAGCGATATCCACTTACCGGTTGGAGAGCGGTTCCTCCGTGTGAGCGGAGTCTAGGGTGAATAACCGCTCGTTAAGACAGGATTGGTTTGCTTGCTTTGGTACTGGATTCAATTTTTCATGTAGTTGACTGTCGTTGCGCCACTATCGGCGTGACAGCGGTCTTCGATCCCGTATCCGAACACCGAGTAACCAGTTAGAGAGCACTTCGAAATAAAATTCCCTAAGCAATTCATCCGAACGTAACTTTAATAATGAACCGGTAATAATCTAAATAAATACCGGTTTATTTGTAACCGGTTACATTACAAGCCCTACTTCCTCATAATACGTACAATAAGGGAAACCGAAACACGTATATATTTAGTCCTCATTGTCATTGTGACAAGACAAGAGCGATAAAGGTACGCGTTTTTTTAAATCTTGACGCGGTCCTTGGTCTGGATGGAAGCCTACCGTACCGATATAATTGTATACCCAGCATTATTTTACACACTGCAACCTTTATACGTATTCGGCCGTTTAAGAAGTGTAAATGCATTTATTTTCGAAAAATAGACTTAAAATAGATACAACTGCAAACATTGCATCCTCTTGTGGTTTTTTACTCGGTAATAAAATCAGAATATTGTCAAATGGAAGGCTCGCATTCAGCGCGTTCCAGCATTTCCTATTTTCTGCGCAGAGTCGTTACGCAGTCTACACTGTTTACGGATGCTTTTCGAGCTTCCCCGGACAGGCCTAGCTGTGCCGGCCCAACCGCGTCTGGGACCGTAGCCCAATTTCATCAAATTCAGTAAGGTGCTGCGCCTCTCTAGTAATCGATATAAGGCGTAATCAGCCGTAATAATATTATACCCGTAACTAATTTATTGTCGGTAGACTGAGAATTTTGCTTGAAACTCCTTGTTGTGTACGGCGTATTTATTGACTACTTTGATATTATCCGCTATTAACGGACAATAATGGCTCAAAATGACGACAAGGTCGTAATCTCACTGTCAACGCAACTGACCTAGTGGTCCTCATCGAGATGATTGCCGCGCCGGGAGGTTCCCACAATGACCCTCTATCAAACCTCTGTTGACTGACCGTGAATTGAGAAGTCAATTTTATTTCATATGTACATCGCACGCATTAACTGTGGATTGCATTCTTTATATATAAATAGGTACTTTATAATCTGGTTAAAATTAAATAGATGTCATCATATAAATAGGTAGGTAGGCTTATTTACAGTCACTCGTACTGTCGAAATCCACTTACGGTTACAATGGAGTTGAAAGAAAATCATTTAATGTTTGTTACCGGATTCATTCTGAACCAAGACAAATTTTTGATAATGTCCATATGGATTCTATCATTTAGTGAATTTAGTACAAAAATATCTCATTCGTTTGTAACTTAACTGCCACGCTCGTGACGGTGGAATAATCGCCAATCTTTCCCCTGTTAGCCTTTTGGTCTCATGATACGATACTGTGTCTATGCAATACCTTATGTATTAACTTCTTAAAGAAATTGTAGCGAAAATCAGCGATTCAATCAAAGGATTTCACAGTCGTAGTAGGTTGCCTTCCGCAGTTCACGAAGAACGAGACCTTTTTATCGACATAGGGAGGGGCCGCCGCTGGCACCGGTTCAACGCTAGTTAGCTCGTCGATAAATCTTTCATGCGACAAACTCGCCGGGATGAATGTAGCAATCCGCTGCCACCTATCAATAATTTTATTCAACTGCACTATGCACGAATCGGTAGGTTACTATTGTAGTGAAACAAATTACGTCGATATACATATATTTAAACATACCTACTGGGTTAATCAATTGGAACAGCTTTTTCTGTATGTTATTTTATTCTGCTCATGAAAAAATTCGGATCAATACGTCACTGAAAGTACCTCTAAGCATGGGGCGATCCTTCAACAGTTAATTTATTTTATAAGGTCTATAACTACTGCACTTTACCATAAACATTATATTAAACTTATTAAAATATGCAGCGATATTTAAATATATGTATTTCTGAATGAAAATGCGAGTTTTCACATACGTTTAAAAGGATTAGCATACGTGCTTTGTTTATTAGCATAGATCACGACTATCGACTTATTTGGTTTTAAAATTTGGTCTCCTTGATCTCATTTTAACGCGGTTTACTGTTGAGGCCAGCAAAGCCGTTAGTACTATTATTATAAATTAGGGTGCTAGTGTCAAATTTCCAAATGCGTCTTACAGAAAAACGTGTTAGTTTAATGCTTACTAAATAATTATTGTTACAGTTTGAATGTTATGTTTGAAAGGTACAATGTAATATTTAAAGCTGGTATGACTTCCTTCAGCAGTGCCTGTGATGAGGATGATGTCTGATTATGTTTGCTTTGACAGCGGGGAAGTAGATAAGTGCAAGATGTGTCATATTTCGTAAGATAGCGCCATGATAATGTAAACGCAATTGTTGTTTTACGCTCATACGCATGGAATTTTCGGGTAAAACATTTTTGTAAACTTCGTTGCTGGGGAGTCTCAAAATAACTGATTGCAGGTGTAACACAATATATTACGTGGTTTTAATCCGATTTCGCGTAACGGAGCGACGCTGCACGTGCCTCGTTCATGCAACTAACCACATACCTATGCACTCGACTATATATAATTTTGCATTATACTTGTATATTCCATGGTTATCTTTCCATTCTTTCTAAGACATATCCAGAATACTAAAATAAAATTTCAATATAACATGATTTATATATATGTAGGTACTTACATACTTAGAGGAAAAGTATTTAAAGCCAATGTTTGCATGGTTTGTTAGCGAGATTTTAATATTATGAGACATTCTTACAAAAAGCCCAAGTCTTGTATGGCAGCACTTGTATTATTTAAAATAAAAAAGAAATCAGTTTTTTCGACTGCATGAAACGCCACGTTCAATTCGAACTCGAATTTTATGGGCTGCATGTACCCTTGATCTATATTTATCAGCGTTTCATGGCGGATTAATTAGTTGTTGTTAAACCTTTGGGTGTGAGTGCGATAATTAGGGTTCCGTACCAAAAAGGTAAAAAAGGAATCTTTATGGTGCGACTCTGTCGGTCTGTCCGACTCATAAGAAATCTAGATCGACACAAATCTTCCCAACAATGGGTCCCGACTGTTTAAAATCGCTATGTTCCATATTAGAATTTATTATTTGTTTTGTGTGAGTATCGATCATGAATCATGAAACATTTCCATTATAACGTAACAAATTTCTAGGGTACTGGACTTGTTTTTTTCTTTTTAGTTTTTTTACGCAGCCGGGTTTTTTTTTAATTATTAATTTTTATTTTATACATTTTAGTTAAAATTATATAAGTCTGTAAATTTCGCAATCTTTATCGTCGGGGTTATTGAGAAGCTTGCACAGATTTATTACAATTAAATGAAATATTAGTGAGAACGGCGTGCTAACCAACTTTAAGTCGTTATAGTTCTTATTCCTTACAGGTATTTAAAAATTAAAAATGATAAAAGAAAGCTAATAATGATTTTTAAATCCCTATTCAATGATACCCTACTCGATATAGTACGTCGATTTTCATTTTTTTATTTTCACAATATGGCGTCTCATTATCGCCATTTTGAATTTTCATCATTTTCATGTCTTTAGTGACATTTGGACAGTTAAGACGAATCGATTGATGTAAGAATCATCAAAATCGGTCGACGCGTAAAAAGAGGCATGACCGTAACATCCTTTTCTGGAAGTCATTCGGGCCATTTACGACCTCTATCTTACTTCGTTGTGGAAAAACCTAGAAGCCTAAAGTTTCAGTGTCCAAGAGGGCATTACATAGCTATATTTCCAAATTACAATAAATTAGAATCAGTAGTTTGAGAATTCGTGCAAGTCAAAGTTGCTTAATTTTGACACTGAGTGACTCACAAAATATGCATATCCATACTACGAGTAATATTATAAATGCGAAAGTGTGTCTGTCTGCCTATCTTTCTGTCTGTCACCTCTTCACGCTTCAACCGCTGAACCGAATTAGATGAAATTTGGTATGGTGATAGTTTGAGTCCCGCGGAAGGACATAGGCTACTTTTTATCCCCCAAAAAGACCCTTATCCGCGATAAACGAATTTAAGGCGGGCGAAGTCGCGGGCAGTAGCTAGTACGCTATAAACGGCCGTATCTATGAAAGTCCAGTGTTAGCAAAGGCCTACTCCTAAGCAAAATGTACGCGGTGTGGAGTTATTTTATATTGGTTACTGACATAGACAGACATACAAAATACTAAAAGAAATGAGATCCCATCAAAAACATAACATGTAAAAATGCACAACTCGGAACGCAGTTCTTCGGCCGTAAAAAGTTGTGAACCTATCTATACTTATTATTCCATTATATTATACGTATACAGGTACATTGATTCATTAACTGCAAATATAACTTTGTAATCCTATATATTTATATATAGGATTACAAAGATTATTTATGAAATTGGTGTATCCAGAGAACTGGGCCGAAATTGCAAAAAAATGGTTTTTCCTTGATTTATACACTAAACACTATTGTATTCTAAATTTAAAGCTTCTGTCTGCTACAAGTGCCTTAGTATTTTGATGATCGGTAAGTCAGTGAGTGACAAAATTAAGAAACTTTGGCTAGTTATAATTCTTAAACTAAAGGTTCAAATTGAATTAAATTTGAAATATACTGTGTTTATAGAATGTCTGTTTGGTTACTGGGTCTCGACTGGGGGTCGAATGGCCTTAACTGCTTCGAGAAAATGATGGTACGGCCGTGCCGCTTTTTCTCCCGACTTGGCGGTGTGGTGTGGCACTGTCTTGCCCCCAAATTACCAGCCAACACCGCCATTCCCCTCCTGCATTCATTGCATGATACGTAACGTGTAATTTTTATCCAATGTATTAATCCAATAGATATACCAAATATAGGAAATAGGCGTAGAAGTTACAACTGTGCAAATAAGTAACTACTACGTTACAGTCCTGTGGCTGAAGACACTTGTTCATACTTGGCTTTTGTTTATCACGGAATTCAATGTTGCAGTCTAGAAAGCAAACTAACTCATAAATCGGCATTAATATCTTTGTTTCTTGTTGCAGTCAAAATACATACTTATTAGTAATACTGCAGCAATATGTTGTTGTATGTTGTTGGTTTTCTTAAGAATCTGTTTGCAGATTACCTATTCAATTAACGCAATTTTTTCGCAGTAATATATCTCATCTCTCAGATTAAAAGCGTTTATCGAAGTTGAACATCGGTAAAGCAATCGAAACACCTCATGTGGGTGATGGATAGACAAGCACCGCGGCACTGACTGGACACGCCGGCCGTCGTGACCTACATGCGATGCGCTCGCAGCGGGGACGGCGGTCGGCGGTCGGCGTTCGGCTTTCGGCGTTCGGCGTTCGGCTACACGGCGGTTGCCGATGCCAAGTGACGTTGCGACGCTAACTCAATTAGCGATCATCAATGGTGATCTAAACATGTTGTAGACACAATAGCTGCTGTCGTCGGCACGGCGTTGGATTATAAGAGTCGTACTTACCGATGTTGCGGCAGGAGGGGGAATGGCAGGTCCACGTATAACTCTTAAATTGTTTTGGAGCAATTACAGTATCACAAACGACTTCCTTTAATTTAATAGCAATAAAAAAATAAGTTTAAAAGGTTCGCGTCAAAAACAACCAACATAAACAACCTTTCTCACTTTTTTGTTGTCGTGAAGCCGGGTAAAAACCGAGCCGTGAGTTCTAAAAACATTTTCTAAAGGGTACATAAATTAAATTATATTTCCTTTGGTTCTCATAAATAGGTGCTATTCTTTTAGAAAATGTTCTGTGTAACATTCATTCGTAGTCCTGTTCTCTATCGAAGGTGTAAAATTAGGCTTAGAGCCAAACGGCGTATCGCTCACTCCATTTAAAAAAAATTGCCTACGTCGGCTACGGCACCCGGAATAAGAAATCTATTGAAAAATCAGTTATAAAAAACGGTAACATACTTTAAATAAATACTACCGTGGAACATGCTTAAACACAAATATACGTATAATGTACGTCCTACTTTAATTATTTCAGAAATGGTAAATTATTTCTTTTATAAATTATTTTATTTATAATAATATAATTATTTTTTTAGAGTGAGAAATTATTTCTTTAAACTTTTGTAAATTATTTCTTGTTAATTTCTGATTAAAATTTTGAATCAATGAATCAATTTTGTATTTTCAGTGAAAATTGGTAAAATTAATAGCAGAATACAATTTTTTAACTATCTTTGTTTGTCTTGATACTTGTTGTGTATCCATTTGTGCATTTTAATTCATTGATTGCATATATTGTATAATCTATTTTTATTCATTGCATCTACTACTATTTTAAATGCAAAATTGTAAAACTTCCTCTTTTTGCTTTAGTCGGATCATTATTTTTTTCTTAGGCAAAACTAAGTTCAAAAAACCATCTAAAATAGTATTTTTTTAACTCAGGTATCAATTGCTTAAAATAATAACGTAGTTTTGTAGTAATTAGGTACGGACTTAGTACGCCGCAAAATGAACTATCAACCAATTTAATATTTTCTTCTGTTTCCGTGATGCGTGACCATGGAAAGCTGGAAAGCTTCCGAAACGTCGGGAACTAAAATGAGATAATATACGCGATATAATCCGTTAAATTGTTTTATTTTCAATATCAACCAATTTGTTCGACTATTATATTTGCCTTGATTCAATTTTGCAACACACTACATACACATGCATGGCCAATAATCAAATAACTAACGTCAAAAAACTGGGTGATTGAGGAGAGAGAGACCTGTCACCTGGGAGATTTTGAGGCTGGATAAGTTCGTCCACTAGAATCACTTGCAGAGTAATATTACTTTCTAAGGTATCCTTCTGGATATAATTTTGTCCAGAATAATCACCCACGTGATCTAATTGGACCTAGGTGATCTTACTGGATAAGTTCGTCCACTAGAATCACTTGCAAATTAATGGTACTTTCAGGGGTATCCTAAACTCAGTTTTTTAATTCAAGACCAAAATCTGTCAGTTCTCATTTTGATGATTTAAACAAATAAGCATTATTTCATAAAAACATAAATGAGAAATCGTGCGACCAGTAATATTAGGGTGTGTTTTATTGATAATAATACTGACACTTAAACTGGTATGCAGTGATCACAGGGAAAGTGTGCCCGTTGACGTTAAATTTTGGTCTTGAATTAAAAATCAGAGTATAGTGGATATAATTCTGTCCACTAAAATCACCCAGGGGATCGTGCAGGATATAGCGTCCAATAAGATCACCTGGGTGATCTCAGAGGACATATTCGTCCAATATACGATCACCTAGGTATCAGGTCAGGTGATCCTAGTGGATATCGCGAATTTTTTAATTTTTTTATCGAGAATGGCACGAGTTGACATTTTTTAGTGTTGGATTGAAATTCGAAGAACTTTAATGTTGTACCTTTCATATCCATATAAATAAAACGAGTGACAAGAACATTTCGATTCGGTTTCGATTTTCGAATTAGACCCCGAAAAAGAACTAAACCCATGGGGTAGGTATATAACTAAGGAGTTTATAATCTCTATATATCCAAAGAGTCCGTCAAAAGGGGTTAAATTAGTGGCGCTACTTTTAACAACTGCGTAAGATTAATTAGCATAATATTGCTAAAAAAAATCCACATCGATGCAAGGAAAATAATTTTAAACACGATTGAATATTTACGTCAGTAGTAGAACGAATGATTGAGTATAAGAACAAAAATGTTTTGTAATTGGTTGTTGACTTCATAAGTTCATACTACTCTAGCTTGCTACTCTAGCGCCATACAGACGGATTTGGAACTATTATTTACTTCTTTCCACTGGACACTTATTAACGTAATACATTCCAATTTTAAAACCTCTTTATGATTTAATGACGATTATTATTTTTAATGTTCGAATTACTATTTTTTTTTCTTTTGAACACGAAATATAGTTTTATATTCTTATTGTCAAAATAATAAGATGTTTATCAAATTGAATTTATAACTTTTATATTCATTTTAATTTAACTAAAACTGACTATATCATCATGAGTGGAGTTTCTAAACGAACTTCTTAAAAAACATGTATTACAGGAATCAATTCTTGTTAAATTTTCTGCTACACAACAAATTGATTGTTTTGTACATTTAAAACATAGAAGATCATTAAAAGTACAAAATAAGAAAACAATATATGTACACGTAATTTATTTTGTATACAATAATTTTCACTAATTTGGTCATGTTTAGTATATGTTCCTTTTAGAAATAGAGGGAATCAAATTGTTAATATCACCTTCATCTGTTAACAATATAAATATTGGTTTTATGACGTGTGGCAATAAACACACAGAATGGTTGAAAGTACAACCATTATTGTGCAATATAATATTGTCTCACTGTTGGGGTGAAACGTTGTATGTGCAACACGAGACCAAAGTTGTTTACGTCTTGTACCGTTTGAATCACTCGCTACGCTTAGGGTTCTTACTGATAATCATTCGCTACGCTCGTGATTCAATAATAGAATCCTTCGCTTGCTCGGGATTCAACAATTGGCACTCGCAGCAAACAACTTTGCTCTCTTGTTGCACAAATAACTATTATAATGTTTTCTTTGCAATACATCTGTGCTGACCAATCTGACCATGTTTATAAATATTCAAAAGTTCAAACGGATAGCATAAGTAGTTTTTGAGATATGGCGCTTTAATAGTCAGACAGACAGATAGACAGACATACAGACAGATACAATTGCACCATAAGGGTTCCTTCTTTACCCTTTTTGGTACGGAACCCTAAAAATTGACAATATCCCCATTATTGAGGTTTAAAGAGCAACGATAAGAAGAATGACTTATCTTGGTAATCTTATAATAGGTACAGAAATGAAAAAAAATCCTTTACAAGACGATGTATGTAAGTATGTAGTGTATCGTTAGTAAGTGGCTCAACTAGATTGTATCAACGTGCGGTGCGAGCGCGCGAGCGCGCGATCGATGCGGCCCGCGGTCGCGGCTCCGCGCGGCGCCCGCCGCCACCGGTGCGCCGACGGGTAAATCACACTTGGACGTTTGATTAGCGTAAGGCTCCACGGTTACAGGACGTTAAGCCTACAGATCATGCAGATGAAATAGGCATAAACTTCCGACTGACACTGGTAATTAGAAATGTTTATGGTTTTCTGAGGTTTGAATCCTTTTTCTTAGCTCTCTGTGGCATCGTAACGCTTTCACGGATGGACCGGTTTTGATTTAGTTTTTTATGTTTGATAGGTGATTTCACCGAGAGTTTTCCTAACAATGGTTGGTTATGGCATACATACATACAATACATTTGCGTCGCGCATTCAAATAAAAAAACGGCCGTATCTATTAAGTCCAGTATTAGCAGAGCCCTGCTCTTAAGCAAAATGTACGCGGCGTGGGGTCATTTTATATTGGTTTTTCATAGACATGCATACATAAAAAATAAGATTTCCAAATTTATTTCGTGGGTTATGCTATAAGAGCTTCCTTCATCCCGAATTTCAAGTTTCTAGGACAACTGGATTTTCCATGGAAGGCAATTCGTATCTTTGGATTACATTGACTTAGAAGCTTGATTTTTTACAGCTGCTTCAAGGGACCGCAGACATAATGTATTTAATGTTAATTTTAAGTTGTGACGAAGGGTTCTTGATAGACAGACAGACGGATGGACGGATAGATATATCCTCTATAGGTTCTGTTTTTCCTTTTGGGGTAAGGAACTTAAAAAGACAACCAAACCATCGGGTAACCTTAAGATATTAATGAAAACTTGCATTAATTATTATCCTTTTCCCGACAACTCACGCCGCAATGGATCATGGTGTGCTGAAAGACGCAAAATTACAGTGAGGGGGAAATTAAGGATAGCCACCGCCGCGGGGGGCGCCGCCGTGACATACAGGTAGCATCGCCCGTGTTCAATATGCCGGCACCAATGCATCTGTGTATGTGTCGGATGTATCAGAAAATTGCCGTTTCAAAAGGCACTGGTCTTATTGAACTGTAAAAATTGTGAACCAATGTAGAAATAGTGAGTTAAGTTACACTGCATCCGTAAAATAGTAGATTGTTTGACAAGGGGCTAAAATAAGCCATTATGACACGAAGTGATTATTTGGACGAGCTCACGATGTGAGCGAGGACAAATATGTCTGAGTGTCATAATGGCTTTTAGCCACGTGTTAAACACTCCTTTTTTTAACTTCGACTGCGAGAAAATAAAAAAGACTTAAAATTAAAATTGTATGAAAAACTAAAAGTACAGTTTGAGCAATTCTATCAGAAAGTTTGGCCGTATCAGGTCGGTTTGTTTGTTTTTAATTATTTGTAAGGAATATGTAGCTGGCCGCAAGTTTCTTTTTCAGTGTCATAGAAATTTGTATGGGACTATATGGCTTTCTTTTAAATTAAACCCTAGGGACTAAATGTACTATTTTAATCTCACTTCGCGGAGCTAATATGACATACTTTTTGTGGATACGTGAAAGATATATTCAGGTGCGTTTTTAAAAAAAAGTGTCCAAACAGTCGCCATCAAATATAACGGCAAACAAGCTGCTCACAAATATCTGAACTCGACTTTATAATATATTGGTCAAGGTATTAGAGTGCATGTTTAGATATTTTTGACCATCCTATATGTACAGTACAGATATATATGATGACTAACAATTTTAGAATCATAACTCATTTATTCTCCTTAAAACATAGTCATTTGAGCTTTCAAACCTAAGACATGGAAAAATATGTCCCAAATTTTCCATTCTGGACCGTCACGACCTCGTTTGAATGACTTTCTATTTCTATTTAAAGTGCACTTAAGCACTGGAAATATATTTTTTCATACAAAATAAAAAATATCTGTTGATGTAATGTTTTTTTTTGTAAAAGCCCCGTTTATAACGTGTATACTTATCGTCCTTACACTTTCTTAACTTCTTATATGATCGAATAGTTTGATGGCAAAGTAGTCTTTATTGTTCTTAGAACACGAGTGCTTTATATCTATTTGATCAGATACGACGTTAATAAATTAAAGGGACGATATTGCCTGTATTTTTTTTGGCATTATCTTTTATGTACACAAAAAACAGTTTATAAAAACTGAACAGAGATATACCTGGCCAGGTGCAGTGCACTTATCATAGGCGTATAATATTGTTGCTGCAGAAAACTAGACAGTAGGATTTTGAATTGTGAACGCGTTAATTAGACAAGAGGATGGTTTTGGTGGCTATTGTTAAACTATATCATTTTGCACGTAAGTTAATGTGACTCAGCAGTCGGCACTCGCTCACGTACCGTAGTTCCCACATACAATTTATGGGTAAATCGATTGTCCTCCTACATAATTATCGTAGCATTACATACGTTCTGCATGCATTAGAGGATATTTCGACACATGAAGTTTGGTTCGAGTTATATTATGTACCGATGATCTACGAACGTGCTACCGTTTGTCGTCCGTGTTTTACTATCATGGGAGAGGGTTAATGCTTTTATAAACCGCATTCAAACGATTTTCCACAAGCCTGAATATGAATCACATTTCATAAGCAAGATAAGATATCAATCATTGATCACGGAAGAACCAATCAACCGAAAATGTAATTGTGTGTAGTTACAATAAATATATCAATACGATAGTAGTAGAAACGTGTTGATGGTATCCGCTAACTGTAACAAAAAACACGTGTATTGGTAGTGTTTAAAACTTTTATATTAAAAAAAAAACCATTTTGATGTGATATATTTTATTTGCTTGTTGCTGTAAAAGTTTCCCGATCCCTCAGAGGATCCACTCCCCACTCCCCAGAAGCCGTGTCGAAAGAGGCCGGCATACCCGACGTCCGAGGCACGTGCTTCTGGGGAGTGGGGAGTTGATCTGGACAATGAGATCACAGCATGAAGTCTAAGAGTCAACTCCACCGATGGGGTCGTAGTTTCACAATCACCCCCATCGCCCGATAACACAAATTAAATGTCTAGGGTATCACATAAAAGGGCATGATCTCCACATTTGCGGACAATTTCTAAAATTTACTTTTATGTTTTTTTCTGGAATCGTATAAAATGTGAATATGACACGAAAATTAGTACCATATATATCGGTCTGAGTTACTTTTTTAATCACCAAAAATCATTTTTTAATAACCCGGTTTGGTTAAGATTGCCCCTCATTTGTATAACCAGACGAAAACTTAACTCAACTATTTTTTCAACAACAAATATTTTTTCAGTTGATACCAGTTTTTCTGCCACAAATTTTGGAATGACCTTATCGTTAATCAATAATTTGAGCAAGTTTCCGAGAAGCTCTTCATTGTAGTGGTGTGTGTGCCGGATGTCGTGCTATGCGAGTGGCGGCGGCGGGACTGGCGGGCGGCTGCGATTGGCACGTCGCTATGTGGAAGCTACTCTTTGTTATAGCGTTATTTCCACACTGGTATATATTTTAAGATGTCGATGAATATTATAACTACTGCTATTAATAAATGGGCAGCAGTTTCGTCTGTAGTCCCCGCTGACACGCCAGTGAGAACGTCATTCAGTAAATAAATATTTAAACGTACTATGTTGATTTATGTGAGCGCTAACGCAGGGATGAGAGAGACTGTTCTCGTGGCGTATTTGCCTTGGTGTTAGGATTATATTGAAGCTTCTGTCACGTGCCTTCTACTTGTATATTTAGTTGCACACAGGAATAGGTTGAGCACATTTGTACGTAAATTTAGTTATTCTCACTCATCAGCCGCCAACATTACCAAGATTGTGAATTAGTGAAATTGTGATCATTTTTCCTTCTCCATATGACAGTATTTATGCGATGGATAAGTTTAAAAATTAAAATGATGCTCAGTTATGATTAGTCGCATGAAAATTGTATATGTCAGCTTTCAGTAGATGTGTCGTGGTAACAGTACCGAAAGCGGATATTTAAAAATGTAAGCGTTGCAATGTACACTATAAAAATTACTCAATCACAGATCGACAATAGATAAAATTAAAAAGTTTATGGAGACTAACAGACTCTGCGAATTAAATAATGCAAATGGCATAAAATGAATGGACTCGAGATGTAATCTTGGAGAGTGCTCCGAGTATCGCGAGCACACCGCCCCACGAACATTGGAAGACCTCAGCTCAACTAGTCCAAAAACGGCGCAAAATATCTGGTGCGGTTTGAGACAAAGATTTTGGGGGGACGGGAGAATTGTTTCATGGGAAAGTGTGACTTCGAGAGTCGGTGACATCGTGTCACAACTTTCTAAAATCGTAAATTTTCAATATTTTACAGATTCTTTATGTGGCACCGACGCCAAAATCAGATTAATTGTATATACTGTATAGATTGACTAGACAAACGGTTACTTTTTAGTAAATTAAAGAAACTGAATTATGCAGTTATTATTAACCTAGACAAATTTTGAATTTACTAACACCGAAGCCTAAGTTAATATTACTAACAAATTGTATGGATCATTGTTATCTGACGAATAAATGAATTGAATTGAATTATTTTATACTTTTTAGTTTTATTTTTTGGCGTCGGTTTTTTTATATAAGTTATTTACTTACAATTCTTTGTCTTCATTTTACCATACATACATACATTAACATACAATTTATTCAAATGGAGAACTAAAAGCTACACACAAGTTAGGAAATATTGTCAGGTGATAAAATGTACTTATTAATATTTCTTCTTTTATCGCATCTCGTGCTTTTTGACGTCACAAAGGGAACGATGAAGTAGTTCACGGTTCAAATATTCATTTGCAGTTTCCAACGGGATCTTAGAAATAAAAGCGTACTCCTTTCTCAAAAAATCCTTCCAATAGCTCAGGAGTGCTTCACAGCATCAATCAAATAGACTATCACTCTCCGATAAGCTTTTTACGAGTATGTAGGTCCTGCAAAGACGCTGTGCGACAGTGACGCATTGATGTTGGTGTGTCATAACAATGATAAGGTTTACAGTGCTGGGAGGGTAATGTAACAAAGTATAAATGCCGTCTGAGGAAAGTATCTATAAATAAAAACACTCTTTCTCTGGTAATGTTAATGAGTATACTCGTACATATTCCTGAGAATCGCGTGGCTTCAGTTTGAATTCAAACACCATGTGTGTAGACATAAATTAAAAGTTAAGTAAGAAGGAGACAGAGGCTCAATTTTATCCTGCTCAGTTAGTTATTTATGGCGAATTAGGCCTGAGTGAGGCGTTTTTTTTACCATGTCGATTATTTATCGATATGTTCGCAAATTTTAATATAATACATTTAATTTAATGCATATAAATTTAATATATATATAAATAAATAAAAAATAAGTGAAAAAGCCTGTCATTAAAATTGAAAAGATTTTATTACAGAATAATAAATGTCACCATCAAAGCTGTATTTAATCTCCTCCGCAGTAGATTTCTGAATAGAAAATTGTTTATAATCCCTGACCTCGTTTCAGGACACAAACGTTTTCGGCGGCCGCCGAGTCTCCGGGAAATATCGACGCGTCGAGGTCGATGAACTGTTTGCCGTAGGCCGCAGACGGCCGTTGCGTTACGTTACGTAGATGGGCCCTACTCCAAGTTAAAAGTTCCATTGTGCTATTTCCCTCACTCAAATATTATATAGCAGAAGAGTAAGCCAGACGGTACAATTTGAACTTCGTACATGGGAGTAGCCCCCAAAGTGCTACGGGGCCTTCGAGACGATCATAAAATGGGGTTCGCTGTTGATAGGGATGAGGGAGGCACTCCCAGTGTAAGTTAGCGCAGTAGACTTGAGTTTGCTTAACAAAATCAATGGCAGCAACACGAGACTGCCGTCTGTTTCACACATGTTCTCAGGAACTCTGCTCCAACACGGATGCGGAGTTTTTTTACTGTTTGCTTCAGCGTCGTGTTATGATCCAGCATTTTTAGTTATAGACGCTCGCGTACATCCCTCTCACTGGAAAAAAACAAGCTCTACTTTGCTTGCTTTCAGGAATACAAAAAAATTAGTAAATTTCGCATGGTTACCTAAGTGACTAAAGTAAAAGCTTGTCAGAAGTGGACCTAAACTATTGAAGTAAAGCCTCGTTAGGAGTGGACCTAAACGGAAATAGAAGCTCATTAGAAGTTAATCTAACCGTCCGAAATAGAAGACCTTTAGAAGTAGATCTTAACGACCGAAATTAAAGCTCGTATTGAGATAAACAGAAAAACTGAAATATATAAAAGTTCGATGTAATTTAGTACAGTGCCATAGATAGAGCATGGATATGGAAATCTTACTACCTACCTAAATACTTTTTTATACCCTTGCTTCTCTTTGTTCTTCAATGAAATAAAATTAAAAATGTTAAATTTGGACATTAAAAATGTTTATCACAACAAATTGTACACTTAAATCCTTTACAAATATTAAAACGAAATGGAAAGTACATGCTTTACGTACAATTTATCAACATTTATTACTGTAACTGCAAAATAAGAGTATTTTGCATACTCCGCAGTATTCACTAGCCCTCGTTTGCCGATCCTTATTTAAATGCAAAATTAACATTATATCAAATACACTCTCACACGTAACAAGCCTACAGTAAGGTTCAATTTGAATACTAACAAAGTTAGTTAACTCGGACAAAACACGGACTACGCCGCCGGCGGGCCGCGTCTAGCGCGCGCCGCGGTAGCGAGACGATATTTGTTTCGCGATGAAACGGCTTATCCGCATAATATCCTCGTTTCAATTATACCGCTGTGAATTGCTAATTCAACTTATATTTTAATACTCACTAGTGGTACAGAGCAGTGTCATTTTTAGGGTTCCGTTGTTTAACTAGGAACCCTGACAACCCTTACAGTTTCACAATATCTGTCAGTCTTTCCGGCGGCGTCGGCCCGTATTGCACGTATTGAACCGCGCACAGAGAGTATATAAGTATATGTATAGCCCGCCTGGCTAAGGCAGTAAACATAAACAATACAGAGGGCTACTAATAAATTTCAAAATTATGTTCGCTAAACTGTTTCTTCCCAAGAATTTCATTTCCCTACCTGCAATTTTCAGGATGTCTATAAAATGGACAACGTAACTGTTAAAAAAACGTTTCTTGATCTAAAAGAGAAGCGTGAGTTACTGCATAAAGATACTCTACTTTTAAGACTTTAAATTTTAGTTGAGAATAGTAACGATGGTAATTATTTAACTACGTAATTTAGTTGCAATGTATGTAATTGTATATAGTTTTATTAAAATTGTTTGTATATATTATATGTTTGTATGTTTACGAGTACAAAGTTGAAGTGTTAAAATTCTTACGAAACGAGAAAATAGTCAAAAATACTTGTATACAGCATGACGTCCGGATTCGAACGTTTTAGCAACGTCATACATACCTTTACGAGTACCTTTTTTCTTCCGGTATAAAGATAGCTACTACCTTTATATTATGTATACTAGTTTCCTTTTAATTCAATGGTGTATGTTTACAGATATTGAGTGACTAGATTGTATAATGATTAATGAAATGTGTTCTATGTCTCATCTGTAGCAAGGAAAACAGTAGTACTAGGTAAACTAACCTGGGATTATAAAACCTTTAAGTAATAACAAACAACTTCTTTATAGGTAGTTTCCTCTGTTTTCCTTAAGTGTTGCTAACATCTGGGACAAGATCTACGACACTAAGCGACTGGGTTTTTAATTAAGGAAATCATGATTGGTGTGCAGTTGAATACTAAATTCAGTTATTTGTACGTAGAATGCTTACTCCAGGATTTTCACTTATTTCATAATGTATATAGCAGTACCGAGGTGAACTGGCGATAAGACAGAGTTTTTATACAATACATAGTTTTAGAAGTAGCATTGCCTAAGAATTTAATTGCGTAACGGTCATTTACAAAGGTATCATATTATTGTTTTTATTGTTGCACTAGACTGTTCTCTGCGAATGAACAAGTACGTAAAAGTCAATAATTTAAGACTAAATGGAAGGTTCTCTTATACTCCTTTTAAGACTCTGTGACCGGACATCGAATTAAATTTAGCTTATTTTGTTTCAGGTGAGCGTAATGTAATGAATGGTACCTAACGTTACTGATTTCCGAGAGTAAAGGTAAGTATTATTTCTGGTGCACACTTAGATAAGTAATTAACTATACCACATAATTAGTACTTACCACAATAATCGACGTCGAATTTTCATTGCCCAAATGAGTTCTGAATGTATTTACCTAATTCGTTTGCAGTAAAATAAAAATACAAACTTTTCGAGCACCTGAGATGATTGATTTGCTTGCATGGTCTTGAAAAAAAACCCTGGTTTAATTAATTTAGCGCTGAAAAATTCGTTATTCATAATTTAATGTTCTATACATTAAGAGTCCCCGGCAAGCTCGGCCGAATTTCACCTTCCCATACAAACGGAGTTTCGTTCTCATTATAAAACTACGTCTTGGATTGTAATGAAACTTTGCATATAAAATGACATGAGGTATATCTAGGCTTGTAAGTCATTTATATGGCTTCAGTTTATAAAACAAACAAAATACAGCAAAAACAAGTAGTTTTTGTATGAAAAACTTAAATTCGCTGTATTTTTTTTACTATGGTATCTGAAGCTACATAAACTAATTACAAGCCTACATATACCTTAATTTATGCTAAGTACAAAGTTTTAGAGCAAACTAGTCAGTCGTTTTAAAATGAGAGCGTAACTACGTTTGTATGGAGAACCGAGCTTACCGGGGACTTATATACTATTACCTATTCAGGGACAATTAAAAACATAATTATTGTCCAGCAATTAAGCTGCATTGCTATCGCTTCTTCAAAACAATCATAATGGTACGAGTATATATTGTTACTTTTTAGTTAGATAATTCAATACAATTGTAAGTGACATATAGGAATTTTGGATGGAGTTCAAAAAGTTGGACCCAATACCTCATGCAATTAAGTTTTCTATGAATTTTTCCGTGGTGCGACTTATAATTTATAACTATTTTATTAAATATTTTCGTCACACAGCGGAACATTTCACCTGCGTCAGCTATATATACGACTGCGACAAGCAATGGTCCAACTTTTTGACTTCATCCATTTGTAATGGGTGTAATAAAACTAAACTATGACATGAATGCTATCGAAGAAATGCAGATTGAGTTTAATAAAATAAGCCCCTGCAGCGCAGCCTGAGACAAATTTAATGGCAGTTTAATTACAGAAAGCGAAACCCAATTAAATTGTCTCCAAAGAATATTCTACTACTAGTACTATTTGTTGTTCCAGCATAATTATATTCCCTTAAGATGTTTCAGCATAGTTCATTTCCCTTTTAATTACTCTAAAATTAGCTACTTTAGTGAATGTAGACAAGTGATTACAAAATGTTGTGCGTTTCCGTGATTGTCCACAGAGTTTATATCAAGCTTCTAACAAGAGTGGAATACGAAATATTATTTAACATAAACATATACATATTAGTAAGTACCGGGGAGCGCGGTGCGTGCGGCGTGCGTCACCAACGACCGCGACCTCCGACTCTTACCTATGTTCCTTACGCTTATATTGCATATGTGTAAGATTTTTCAAATGCCTAAGTAAGTACTTATAATCCATACTAATATTATAAATGCGAAAGTGTGTCCGTCTGTCTGTCTCTCTGTCAGTCTGTCTGTCTGTTACCTCTTCACGCTTAAACCGCTGAACCGATTTGGATGAAATTTGGTATGGAGATAGTTTGAGTACCGGGAAAGGACATAGGCTACTTTTTATCCCGGAAAAATACCCTTTTCCGCGATAAACGAATTTAAGGCGGACGAAGTCGCGGGCAGAAGCTAGTATTTTATAAAGAACGCTACTTTGTAATGACGCTGAAGCGCTTTGATAGGGTACCTAGCGGTTAAAAGTAATAGGCACATTTAAAAAACTTTCATTGTGGTCGTACGAGTACTAACACAGTTGCTAGGTGTTATAAGTATAGTCAATTTCTAGTGTATGTCGAGAATAAGTGCTGTATTTATGATTAATTGGCAAGCACAAGCGCGCGGCTCGAGATTAAGCTGCGGCATTAAACGATCGGCCACATTCACATTTGATCCACACGTTGATTGATCGAACGTTACCTTGTGTCGCCTCTCGTAAATATCTATTTATTCCTACACTAAAGAAAGTTTCAGATGCAAAATTTCGCCGTTAAAAAAAAACCTTTAAATAATTATTTCATCACACTTGCTCGTAAAGGGTGTTATTACACGCAGGCGTATAGAGCAGCTATAGCCGATGTAGCTCCCACGGGAGTTATAGATTATTATAACTCCCAAGGGAGTTATGAGTTAAGTTTAAAAAAATTGTACGCACTCGTACAATTTTTTTATTTCAGACTAAGGAGGTTTCAAATCAGCAGGTCTATTGCCTATCTTTACAACTTGACTATAAACCAATTTTACTGTATATAAAACTTATACGGTACATTTAACTGAATTAGGTATACGGTACTTGCGCCCAAGATGGCCCGGTTCTTAAGACGGCCCCCTATCAATTATTTTGTATTCTTTAAATTTCGAATGAGTTTAAATATCGCACCCATGTTCGGTAAGTACCATAGATAAAACTGCAACTTTATATCGAAGGCAAAGAAGTTGAACTAAAGCACAAGATGAGAGTGGCCCATCTTAAGAACCGGACCATCTTGGGCGCAAGTACCTTATTTATATTTTGCTGCTATTTAAAAAAGATTTCAATTATTTTATTTAATTACAATACTCTGGGCAGTATGGCGTGATAGGCCTGTCAAGATTGAAAACTAAAAGTAGTTCATGGTATTATCTGTGGAAAACTATATTGAAAAAAGTTGACATTGTTGACAATCTCCTTTAGCGAGTGCCATTAATTTGTTTGGCTGTTGTTTTCGAAATATTTTTTATTGTATATATTTTTTTATTTCCTCGCAAATGTGATAAAAACATTGTGTGTACCTCAGGCAGTAACGGGATTTCAAACTCGAGTCATTACAAGCCCTCCGCTTTCGGCGTCGGGCTTCTAATAGACTCTCGTTAGCAATTCCCTTCTTACTACCCTTGGTGCACAATGTACTATTGAGCTTGAGCTTGTTGTCTGCCGACCTCTTTTCACACATCGAGTCAATTACAAAATGTGCTGCAGACATGTCTCAATATAGTCTAAAACTTTTTACTGGCACACAAAGATGTGTCTCCACTGTTACACATTTATATCGAAGCGTTACTATTGGTTTGAACTAGGTAATTGGGTACCGCATTACACTGATTGGTTAATCAGTCCGAGTTAGTGCCATATTGCGAAGAGGGCTAGAAAGCACTTAAATCCGATGCAGAAATGAAGTTACGAAAGGGAATCAACAAATCAAGGAGAAACGCTATTAATTTAAATTTTCCACAGACACGTCACTTTGCCTTCTATCCAAGCCGCGTTTACCAGATATTCTACAGATACGGCTAAAATAAGTCGCAACTTTTTAATTACGAGAAGGTATTTAGTTCTCATCTCTATGTTGGCACGCACAAGTTTAAACGAGCGTGTTTTTTTGACGTTGTTGTTAGTCGCAGTGACTTGTTATTATTGAATTATATAAGAGTATAATTTTTTTGACATCTTTTATTGTTTTTCAATTACCTACTAGTAAACTATTTTTCAGCAATCGTGGATCATATACTTACAGAGCAATACCGCCAAATATAGGTGTCAGTTGTTTAAACTATCTTACCGACATACCGACTTTGTAAACCGGCTAAACTACTATCGTACTGTACGGTCAGTTGTTCTCGGTATTAGTAAATTACAGACTAAAGACAGGACTTTAGAATGTACTAGAGGCCAGCTTGCATTTATCTGCGTTGCCCTTGTAAGAAAAGTTTTTTTAATCGATAACATTTTTTATTCTTAGACACATCACAGATATTAAATATTTAATGTTAGTAGATGATACGCCTAAGAAACAGAATGAACTTAAGTAAATTAATACATTAATAGGACAAATCGTCCTATAAAGGCATTTCGAGCTCTCCCTCATACGCGCGTGTTTGTGATGAGTTGCTTAATGTGAGATAAGATGGCTAATCACTATTATAAAGTTGTAAAAATTAAATGTTTGTGTGTGTCTTCATCATGCTAAATCGACTAAACGGATTTCAACTATTTTTGGTACACGGGTAGCTGCATGGGTATAGGCTACTTTTTACTCTACTATGCTGAAGAAAAAAATTAGGGCTTATGACTTTTTCCTTCGCGAACGAAGTTGCAGGCGCATCCTTATGTAATTATTTTTCATTAACAGTATAAAATAAAAGCACACTTTTATCTGTGAACGCTCAAGCGCTCCTTTCAATGTTTGCCTCGTTCAACTTAGTTTTCCTTACCACGAAACAGAAAACTTCCTGCCCCCTCTTGCATTAACTATTCGGGAGAACCTCACTATAGTATCATTCGGATCATTCTTATACAGAGATGTCAAATCTCATTAAGAAGTAGCTATTAAACAGAACTAAGTCCCTAGTTTTATTGTACAGGACTCTAGATATAATTTACATACAATAATAGCTCATGTTTACCTATTGAAAAATACTTCTACGAATCTTAATAATGTTTGGATTATAGGACAAAGTAGTTGGAGGTTATTTAAATGGATAACAAACCTTTTTAACTAAAGGTGTAATCAACCTATGTAAAGCTAAACCTTGGGACCTGAAAGTACGCAAAAATTATCCAGATTTGCGTTTGTTTATCATCCTCTCCGTAAGTTATCGGGCGCAGCGCTTTGGCCGGCGTAAATATGTATGTACGAGGAGTTGGGGTAAATTTTACGACACCTCGCAGTTTACGAGTTATAAACAGCACTACTTGGTTTGACCAATGCATTGTTTGTATTGGTCGGTAGCATTTTTTGCTAGTTGAATACATTATTACATACTTAAGCTTAATTAATTCTATTACGATTCATATTGAAAGTAAACTTACATGGACACCACTGGGGTATCAATATGTTCACTACAATCATGACGTCCCATGCTAAATTCATGGCGACTGGTAAGCCTATTTTTGTGTGTGTGAGTGTGTGAGTGTGACGTTTGAAAATAAATCAAAGGAGAGTGTGAAGCTGAGGCGGGTTGCGCGCGCCGCGGCCACGGCACACGGAAGCGATCGCTCTATTATTACCCGGGAATGAGCAACTTTAGAAGACAAGCTTACGGGCACATATTGGCTCGCCTCCGTCGCCGCCCGCCCTCAATTGACGACACCATACAAACTCTTTTATTTTACACAAATATTATCTTTGAAACCGGCCGGTCAGTTTTTAAGAAAGGTTAGAAAACATCGCTATAAAGGCAACCTAAGTTTCTTCATTGGAGTAGCTAATGTAAGCACCTTACTAATCGCTTACAGTCAAAGCACTCGTGTTTACATGAATTTATTAGTAATGGCATAATTTACACATCGAGGAATGTTTGTTTGGTCTTACATACCTAAACATCACTCCATGGTAATAAATAAGCGAGCAGAATAATTGTGCTGGTGATGCGTCTTCGTAAAATCAATCAGTTAAGACACAATTTGGACAGTGTCCAAAACGGAGCATGAACAAAAAATAATGTGCAGAACGAACAGGTCGGGATTGGACCCGAGCCGTGGTTCCGCGCAGGGATCGCTCGGCCTACTTCTGCGGCTCTATTCGCGTCGAGTCGACAGCAGCACTTACCGCCTCTCGCTCCGAGGATCCCAGTAATAAACATTGTGAAACCCTATTTCAATGCAGACTATCTCGCCATGCCTGTCTCAATTAGCACTCGTGAATCGGCTCTAATTATATCCGGAGATAACCAAAAAACGGTGATTGCATTCTTGCTCGCTCGTATCAAATCCCAAGAACTGCCATTCTATGTTAAAACATATGATCATTATTCACATGCTATAGCTACTTCTACATTTTTACGCCATTATACACTGCTGGTGACAGTATATTAGATCCGTAAAAGACTACTATTAAAAATTAGTAGATCTACCTGCATCGTATTGATTTATAAATAAAAATGGACAGGCCTATGTGTGAGTTCATTTGTTAATTAGCAATTGCTTTAATTGTCGCAGTATTGTCGTCATGTTTCATTCATGGATCACAATCTATTTTTAAAATGTGTATTTACCCACACGAAGCCGAATAAAATGTTGAGAATTAGTTTTGATAGCCCGTGACTCGACATAACCCAATATTTAGGACGAAGTGACGATTTCGGGGTGCTAATGCGACAAGTGGATTATAAGTCATTACGAACATTATGTTGCGAGGAAAGTTATAACTCGCGAAGACATTTTACGAGCGATACACATTATGAAACGAGACGCACCAAATCAACGTATGGCGGATGTCCAAGCGAGTATTAGAGGAGACAGATTGAGATGGTGAGATTTTCTAATGCAGGGGGTATAGGAAAATGCAGGCCACGGCCATTTACTTAAAAAATCTTCCGCTTAGACTTTGAAACCGAATAGTGATTCAATTATTTTATCTGTTGTTTTAGCAATTGAAAGACAAGCGCTTGTGCTCGGAATTTATATGCGACTTGCCGCGCATTTGTTTTTCCCAAATATTATTAGTAGTGTTTGCACGCATCGACAACAGTCAGCAGCAGCCAGTGACTCGTTTATAAATACGCGACGCAATGCGAGGCGAACAGTGGCCGCCGCGGCATCATCGCCCAGACCGTGCCCTGCTACCACTTGCAACTACACTTGGTCTCCATAAATTACTTCAGTATCAAATTATTACATGCCACAATTATGACAATCCACCTGACTTCTGAAAAATAATGAAAGAATAAAAACATACAGTTAAAGGTTTACTGTTTCGAGAAAACTGCATACGTACGCAAATAAAATAAGTTTTATTGAAACCACGCGATCGAAATGTAATAATATATTCTATATATAGGTGTAATAGTATATTCTATATATAGGTGTAATAGTATATTCTATATATAGGTGTAATAGTATATTCTATATATAGGTGTAATAGTATATTCTATACATAGGTGTAATAGTATATTCTATATATAGGTGTAATAGTATATTCTATATATAGGTGTAATAGTATATTCTATATATAGATGTAATAGTATATTCTATACATAGGTGTAATAGTATATTCTATACATAGGTGTAATAGTATATTCTATATATAGGTGTAGCCACGTCGGTGCCACTGAGCTGGAGACCGAATGAAAACACGTCCCAAACTCAATTTATGTTAAGAATTTACATCAGTCTAGAACACACAATAGGTATGGTATAACAACTGCATCGCTGCTAAAACTTTACTTGTAGCTTGTAACTCGAAAGAAAGTTTATGTTCCAAACATGAAGTCAAACAAATTGATTTTTAGACGGAATATATCCTAGACCATATTCTATTATTATTTCAACACATTATGTAAATATTCAAGATAATATCATAACAATTATCAGCCGCGATTTGTGGCGAGGATTGTTGCAGTGACAAGGAAGGGCATTGATATCTCTGACACATACAATATTCGAATTTAAAACGGAATCTAAATCTATTCATTTGTGGGAAAACTTACTAATAAATCGTTTTATTTGTATTACTAGTTTCGAAATTGGTTTTAATAAGATAGATGAACTATTCAAAATAACTGTTATTAATAAAGATCGACTTTAATTTTTCAGAATTGAAATAATCCTCTGCCGAATTATATATCGGTCGCATCCCACCGCAATTGTTGTGTTTTCCAATGCAAGTACAAAATTTCACAATTTATTTAATTTTGTAAACGCTAACGAAAGCATTTCATGTGCTAGCTGTGTGTTGTCGCACTTACTTATCAGTGCCAAGACTTTGACTTTTTTTTGTGAAACATTTCAAGATTATAAAGTCGTCCTATACAGCTTCCTATCAGGACCACGAATCAAATTCTTGGGTTTATACAAAATAACTTTTTTTTAACTGTTCTCGTAAGACCCAAACAAAGTGATTAATTCCATAAGAGCTCTAAACTGGATTTGAATTTGTTTTTGTATAACTGCGCGGCGATAACGACGAGGCTATAATTACATTAGAAGGCGATAAAACTTTTATATACGGAGTCAAATGAAAGAAAGGAGGGTTGAAGGTTTTTAAATATCAACCTATACAACTGAAACTTTTGCATGGAAAGCATTACTTTTTCTTTTGAAACATTATTAGTCTTTGAGATTAAGATATGGATTTGATGTATATCTTAATATGGACTGCTTATTTCACTTTTTATTATACACAGACCTGCTCATCTCTACGATTATCATCATAAACTGACTCAGCCCTTTTAAATTATGACCCTTCCCCTGGTCCTGCTTTGCGTTGTGAGAAGGGTTGACCTAGAAAAAGTACCTTTTATGACCTGAAATATTGTCCCTCGCCTAGAGGTGTCACAGATCGATATTTTAGTCGATGACAATGATCTAAGTACAATTAAGCGACAACCAACTTTAATTAGAACATACAAATTAAAAATTTATGAATCAATTTCGCCACGAAACTACTGTCATTCTTGGCTTTTACGACATGAGTAACCGCTAATGTAAGATAACAAGTAGTAACTTTTGCTGTCAAAAAACAAAATTTCTTTAAAAAGTATTGGCATTGGTGTCATTTCATTATTTTTGTTTCATTCCACGCGAATGGGGTGAAGAATTGAAGATGTGTAGCTTGCCTGGTGGTAACGAATTAACGCTAATCTCATTTCGAGTTTAGTTTGGGTTTACACTGCACACTGAAGGGCGTGGATATCGCTCACCATTGATTGCCATCTATCAAGCCGCCATGAATAGTTCATGTTCGCCCCTTCCCCCTCTCCCCCTGCCCTTCTCACCGCGCTCTATGACCTTGGCCCAAACTAACAATTGATAGGTATCTATTTTGAGAACAATTCACCGTTACGTTCAGCGTTACGGTGTTTATGATAATTATTACAACTTATTATGTTAGTAGGTTTCCTTAGTTTGATAATTCAATATTAAATGAAATTCTCGGAAGGTTGTAGTACGCATATTCCGCAAATCGTTTTTTCTCAACTTTAACCGATGCATATCGTTAGTAATACATCATCTTAGGATTATGAAATAGACTGCAGATATGTGTAAGTATGTATGTTATCGGTGGGAAGTTATATCGACCACACGGCTAGATGCACATTAAAAGCATATTTGGGTTTATTAAACATACCTATGTTGATCTACCGGCCTTCCAATTAATAGGTCTTCATTATATGTTAGCGTTTAAACTGTTTATGCTACTTGCCAACTATTGTTGGGATGCAACCACGCAGAACTCACCGCTTTGACAAGTGCATGAATTGCGCTAAAATTAATTCATTGTCAAATTCAGTAGTGGTAAGTACTATTGAAATAGATACCTATTGGAATTACTGAATATGTTCACTCAGCCCTTAGTATATAAATAAATAATAGCAATAGTCTTTGGTACGTAAGGTATCATCTTACGTACCAAAGACTATTGCTATTATTCCATGCTGTTATTATTTCCATCGATCTTACGTATTTAGATCGATGTTACTTTAATATCCTTAAGTTTATTGATTTTTCTGGTAGGAGCGCTTTGTATCGCGTAGTGTAAAACATTGTCTAGGCGAATGCAAAATGTTTGCCGATTGTTTAAATAGGAATTATTGCAGGCAATCTTCAATGAAATATGTCATGTAAGATTATACCATAATATTTTCATACATAACATAACGGTTATTCACTCAAAATAAACCTGATGTGTATTCCACAGTATAAGCAAAGTTTCATTGATAGAGCGGGTCCGCCTACTGATGCGTAAACCGATAATCCTACTTCTTGGACATTGCAGAAAAGTTAAATAACAGATGCAACTCAGAAAGCGTAGTTGACGTAAATCAGCTTGCACGATTCATCACCCAAGACTTCTATTGCGGCAAATACCGGCGAATCAAAATATATTCCCGTATTTTTCTTATCTATTACCATAGCACTTATAGTGGCGTATTTAATTATGTTTGTTGTTTTAAGTTATTTAATACAATAATGAGTAGACACATTTTTTTACCACAATATAGACCGCGCCTAAGTTATTTATTGGACAAGGTAAATTATACGTGCGATTTGGAATGGAGATGGTGCACAGCGATTCATTCGCCGTTCGCTCGATACTCGCTGCGACTAATCGACTTCGACAAGCGACACCTACCTAATTACAGCGATGCTGCGAGCGTGCCCGGGTTTAAATACTATACGTGCCGATACCGACATGTGTTGTTTACGGCACGGTATCCCGGCTTATTGCCGCTGGCTACAAACAAACCCAATTCGCTAACGCCCGCTTCTGCGAATACCCGAATATGCCACATTTTGCGCTATATTTCCGCAGGTACTATCTATATACTCGTACGAGTATTTCAGTAAAACGGTATATTTTTAAAATAACACCGTATGTTTTTCAAGCCTCAGTGGATTAGTCGGAATGTAAAGTATTTAATTTATTTGTGTGTACGTTTTAAAATTTTTTTGCTTTGCCATTAGCTATTTTTAACCCCCGATTAAGGGAGGTGTTATACGTTGACGTTTGTGTGTATGTGTTTCTATCTGTAGCATCGTCACTGTAGTAATGTACCGATTATATATGTATGTGTAGGTACCGATTTTGATTTCGTTTTATTTTGTCTGTAAGGTGCTTTAGTGTAGAATGTTCCAAGGTATGATCTTAGATAATCATTCATCGGTTAGAAGATCTTTAGCATTTTACAGGTATTTTTTTATCCTGTCAGCCATCAATTAATCGAGGAACGCGTTAAAAAAGATTTACTGAGATTGTAGATTGTAAATGTTGCATTCGCAGAGTATTTTTTTACGAATATCCGAGGCCTTATAATTTGCATAAGTATTATAAAAACAGATTTACTGAGATTGTAGATATACGTAAATGTTGTATTCACAGAGTATTTATTTACGAATATCCAAGGCCTTAAAATTTGGATAAGTATTGTAAAAACAGATTCACTGAGATTGGATATACGTAAATGTTATATCGCAGAGTATTTATCCAACGCCTTAAAATGAGGATAAGTATCGATGTAATTTTTTTTCACATGGAGGAAAGTCAGTTGGAAAAAACACTGCTGTGGCAATAAAACATACATGTAGCAAACTAAAATTTAAAATTGTGTAGGTATATACCTACACAATTTTAAATTTTAGGTCTAGAGTACCTTTTAATAGCGTAAGTAGCTTTAGATGTCAGTAGTCACAATACTAAAATCGTTAGAAATGTTTCAAGCAACAAAGATGTCTTATTCGAATCCAGGAAAAATCTACTCGTAGTGCAATAATGAAATTGAAAGCAGCGTCTAAATTCAATAAGTGCAGTACAAAGCGACGCTGAATGGATCCTGGAGTGTTCTACCCCAAATCGAGCGAGTCATATCCCTCGTTGCGTTCAACCCTCCTTTTTTATTTGCTCCGATACCGTCTCATTCATATATGCAAGTTTCATTGACGAATTTCCGTGCACTCCCTGGCTTTATTAAACGTATGTCTGATTTGCTTTTTAAGTACTGAAGATTGTGTTTCTTTAAAGTTTCTATGAATGTACTTTTAATCAATACATTGGTCATCCATTCAATTACTACGGAAACAACAAGTTAATTGATATTGTTTTCCTAAGTGGTGAAATATATTAAACCATTGAATTGTGTATTATCGTATGATTGAACTTAGATTTATAGATTGTGTATCTTATCTGTATAAATCCAATACTACATTTTCAATTTCTTGTCGAAACTATGCCGAATGAATGCGGGATAATTTTATTTCGTGATCATTTTATAGAGGCGGATGTGAAGTTTACGATATTAATTTATGTTGACGTCTGTATCTTAGGGGTCGTTTAGTTATCTCTAGGAAGAGCAGTCTCCTCCGTGTGACTTTAGCAATAATTGTGTCACATTGAAGTGCAGTAAGCGCCGCACGGTGGGAGCGGGAGGCCCGCTGGCATCAGCAGCGCCCGCGCAGCCGGCGGTGCACACCGCACAACACTCAAACAGAAATAAAAGAGCCGCGAACACAAATAAATAACTATAAAACACAAATAGCCCGCATAAATAGAGAATGTGAATAACTGACACACTTTGTGTTCTAGTGTGAGTTTTGGCGTGGATTAATTTTATTGTGCCTCGCGTGAACGAGGCGTGCCCGGCGCTCGCGTCGATTGTTGAATACCGCGAAATGTTTCTTGTCCCCGCTTTACTAGCGTTTACAACGCAATAGTTACGACTGTGACATATCTTTGTGGCATCAATCTCAGGCTTATCAGTTGACCGTGACTTAACTTTATCGTAATTGCGAGTCACTTCTATGTACGGTATATGTATCGGCTTTATATACGAATGCGCCTAATTAGCCTCCTTTGTTTATCGGATTAGCTGTACCCGTGACTTCACTTGTGAGGGAATTTGTTGATTCTATATTTCGGCCTCTTGAGATGGATTTAAGAAAAAAATACCTATAGTCTACCTATAGGTAACTTTTTCTATAATAGGAGTAGTACTTTGTCTGTATGCAATTTTACTTGTATTTCATTGCATCAAGAACATCCAGTACTTTAACCGTGAGGGAAGTTGTAGGAAAGCTCTAGGCTAATTTGTAATGTGGCTGAGGAGACCATTATTACGTTCTCGTGACTAAAAAATGTGAACATACTAATATGATTATAATTTACGAGGCTTTCATTTGGGTTGAAATCTCAGGATATTAGGAACACCATCATAAGCTAAGTAAGTTTCCACAACATTCAACTATACATAAATATCCAAATATTCATATTTTCATATTAATGCCGTGAAAAGTCATGTCTATTTTTTTTACGCATATCGACGATCGTAACATTGTAACTATACAGTATACAAATTGTTATAGGATTTAAATGGTTGGAGCTGCGCAGGCGCGTGGCGGCGCGCGAGGGCCGCGCGAGCGCTGCCAGCTGCCACTGATAACTATTTTTATGACCACCATTACAATTATTCACATTAACTCGGATCCGCTACAAACATCTTTCTCGTCATAGTTGACTCGTCGTTCATTGATCATTTAATTTTATTTCATTCGCAACGGTGATGAAACTGGTTTGTGTAGAATCGAGTCAGCTACAAGGAGCTGACAAAGGGTTCTGAAAATCTATGTTTTAAATCTATGTTAAGCAAAACATCCGAGTGTATAGCACAGTAGACCTTATTGATTGATGTATGTTTAATTATGTTATATTGATTTGTTGTCGGATTCTGACTTAGTTAGGCTACATATACTTATCTACAGGTACCAAAATTTTTACGTGTTGCCGGTGTCGACAACTTCCATAAAATCAGATGAATAGCAGGAATAAACTTGATTTTCCCGGATTTGAGCTGTCTTCCGGCGGGAATGCTCGTGAACAAACTAAAAGTACAAGTGGGTGTCGCTCGTGACCTGTCTAAAATGTGAATCATGTGATTTGGCACCAATGTTGGCTCCAATAGTATCGTCAACATTACCAGTTATTTCTGACTCGTATTGTACGCTTGGCAACAAACGGACTGGTTTGTTTTTCTCCTGTTAGGCCTATGTTGCTAGATCGACGTAGGGTCTCGCCTGCTGTCGTACCTCGCGAGCCTCGCACGAGCAGGACACGAACAAGAGCTCCTCTCCAACATTCATAACCCACTTCCGACTATGATAAAAAAGCAGATATTGTTTCTCAAAAAAGTGGTTTCTTACATAGAAATTATATGGCGTAAGTAATATTTCATCCTATTACTTTACACTGACAATTCTTATAACTACGAGTATGTATAATGAAGGATTTTATTCACGTGTTCCTGAGGTCTTAAGGAATAAATACCCTACCAAAGTAAAATGCAGCAAAAAAAAGGGATTTAATGTAGTTTTATAGTCTAATTCGATCAGTTCCTTACTAGGACCTGCATATTAATATTTAATCGGTTTCTCATAAACTGATGTAACGATTTGGATTCCCATAGAGTCCCTTCGGTAAATTTTATGTGCAGACTCAGCTTTTGCTTTTCAAAATCTTCTTAATAAGTTTTATTCCCGTAAAACAAAAAAAAAATGGCCCCCACCAGTATGTAGTTAAACAACAAAGTGTTGTCCTCGTGTTTTCAGATATTTACTTACTTAAAATAAAAAATTAAAAACTTGGCAGCCACTTTGCATAAAATATAGAAGAAAGAGGTTTAAATTTACTAAGCATGTTTTATTATTACTTTGAAGGAGACTGCGCTACGTCATGGCTTTCATGACCTCGGGAGACACGTTTCCCGCGAGATGCGCGTTGGTTAGGGTTTTTAAATAATTATGAGTGATTGGTGTTTAGCTGTACGATGATGTAACACTTACTTATCGTATACTGGTACCCACTTATATTCAGGGTTCACTAATCAATGGTTTCACTTATCAAGTTATAAGTAGGTACATTTTATGGCAACATTATAACATTCTTATAAAATAAGACTGTGTGTGACCCGACTAGGCAAAAAATAGTTTTTTTTATGCTCCTGTACCTTTTTCTGCCACTAAGATGTGTATATAGTCACCATCTTCTTAATATAAATTACAGTACATTACTTAGGCGGTGTAAAGGTCCATAGTCTATTTACTACCCATTAAATCACTGGTAAACAGTGTTATAACTTCACCCAATAAGCACTCTTTGGTGCCACAGATTACAAATCCTAAGTTTATTAGTCATAATTATAAAATACTTTGCTAAGAATTGTATCAAAACCAGGCCCTAGTAATTTTATTTATATAATTAAATTATCAAGATATTATTTAATATCTAGATCTTGTCTTTTATCTTCTATTTTAGTCCTTGATCTGCAACTTATATTCGTGTTTTAAAAAAATGTTTTAATACTACTAAGAAGACACGAATTTAAAAACAAAGTAAACGAAATTCACACGTCCATTTGTATTTTCTTGTTATCCGCTGCTTTCTTCTCTCGACGTTGATTTAAATTTAACATTTCATTACATCTGTTTTGTACGCGATAATGTGACGTTGTAGTAATTAAGTCAAAAATCGCTTACTAGCATCTGCCAGCGATTCTTGATTGAATTACTATCACTAAAGGAAGATACCTTTGCGATATTCACCTGTGGCTCGGATTGCAACCCACGTCACTTTAGTTTTTAGGCCTTCTCTTATAACAACTGTTGCATAATAAATTCCTTTTAGATCTATCCCAATCTATCTACGTAAATAGGTATAATCGCATTGAAAAGTTTAGCAGAAAACGGACTTTATAAACTGCGCTACGTTATAAAGGAGCTGACATCTCGTGAACGTACGTACGATAACGAGGGTAGCCTACATTCAGTCGTGCGGGGCACGTGCCGGGCGGCGAGGCCCCGGCACTGCACACAAGTCAAGATAGACAAAATAAAAATAAACTTTAATAGTTATTTGTTATGCAAGGCTGCAAAATTGTTATTTAGCGCGAGTGCTTATATTGAAAACCGAGTAAGCAAAGGAATCTGTTCAAATATAGATTCCTGTGGGCGTAACGAGGCTTTCAAGGCACTAGAAGCTTAATAATTTTGCAGCCGTGCGAAACACACAATTTTTCACCTCACTGCAGGGAGGAAAATGTGAGATGTAAGAAAAACTATGATATTATAATAAACTGATTATTTTTTTATTAAAGTAAAACTATTGATAATGAACCTATGAAATATAAAAAAACAAACAAATGAACATATACAACGAATAACTTCGAACATCAAATGAATTTCCATGCTAGCGCATAAAGCGCACTTTTACACGCAGATTTGGCGCTGTAAATTGAACTTTTCCAAGCGAGTGAGGTGAAAAAGAAGGCTCAAAGCAGAACTAATATAAAAAGAAGGATCAAAGCAGAACTAACATAAAAGGAAGGCTCAAAGCAGAACTAACATAAAAGGAAGGCTCAAAGCAGAACTAACATAAAAGGAAGGCTCAAAGCAGAACTAACATAAAAGGAAGGCTCAAAGCAAAACTAACATAAAAGGAAGGCTCAAAGCAAAACTAACATAAAAGAAAGGCTCAAAGCAAAACTAACATAAAAGGAAGGCTCAAAGCAGAACTAACGTAAAAGGAAGGCTCAAAGCAGAACTAACATAAAAGGAAGGCTCAAAGCAAAACTAACATAAAAGAAAGGCTCAAAGCAAAACTAACATAAAAGGAAGGCTCAAAGCAGAACTAACGTAAAAGGAAGGCTCAAAGCAGAACTAACATAAAAGGAAGGCTCAAAGCAAAACTAACATAAAAGAAAGGCTCAAAGCAAAACTAACATAAAAGGAAGGCTCAAAGCAGAACTAACATAAAAGGAAGGCTCAAAGCAGAACTAACATAAAAGGAAGGCTCAAAGCAGAACTAACATAAAAGGAAGGCTCAAAGCAAAACTAACATAAAAGAAAGGCTCAAAGCAAAACTAACATAAAAGGAAGGCTCAAAGCAGAACTAACATAAAAGGAAGGCTCAAAGCAAAACTAACATAAAACGATGGCTCAAAGCAGAACTAACATAAAAGGAAGGCTCAAAGCAGAACTAACATAAAAGGAAGGCTCAAAGCAGAACTAACATAAAAGGAAGGCTCAAAGCAAAACTAACATAAAACGATGGCTCAAAGCAGAACTAACATAAAAGGAAGGCTCAAAGCAGAACTAACATATAAGGAAGGCTCAAAGCAGAACTAACATAAAAGGAAGGCTCAAAGCAAAACTAACATAAAAGAAAGGCTCAAAGCAAAACTAACATAAAAGGAAGGCTCAAAGCAGAACTAACGTAAAAGGAAGGCTCAAAGCAGAACTAACATAAAAGGAAGGCTCAAAGCAAAACTAACATAAAACGATGGCTCAAAGCGGAACTAACATAAAAGGAAGGCTCAAAGCAGAACTAACATAAAAGGAAGGCTCAAAGCAGAACTAACATAAAAGGAAGGCTCAAAGCAAAACTAACATAAAAGAAAGGCTCAAAGCAAAACTAACATAAAAGGAAGGCTCAAAGCAGAACTAACGTAAAAGGAAGGCTCAAAGCAGAACTAACATAAAAGGAAGGCTCAAAGCAAAACTAACATAAAAGAAAGGCTCAAAGCAAAACTAACATAAAAGGAAGGCTCAAAGCAGAACTAACATAAAAGGAAGGCTCAAAGCAGAACTAACATAAAAGGAAGGCTCAAAGCAGAACTAACATAAAAGGAAGGCTCAAATCAGAACTAACATAAAAGGAAGGCTCAAAGCAGAACTAACATAAAAGGAAGGCTCAAAGCAAAACTAACATAAAAGAAAGGCTCAAAGCAAAACTAACATAAAAGGAAGGCTCAAAGCAGAACTAACATAAAAGGAAGGCTCAAAGCAAAACTAACATAAAAGGAAGGCTCAAAGCAGAACTAACATAAAAGGAAGGCTCAAAGCAGAACTAACATAAAAGGAAGGCTCAAAGCAGAACTAACATAAAAGGAAGGCTCAAAGCAGAACTAACATAAAAGGAAGGCTCAAAGCAGAACTAACATAAAAGAGCCCTTATATTTTAATTTTGTCATTGTTCAATATCTTTGTGTAAAATGGAATATTGTTACACTAGTATATAACGGTATTGATTTTTTATGAATGGTGCGTAAGGGGGGCAACCACAAAAGGCCCAAATATTCAATAACTTAACCAAATTACAAATAGCATTTTGTTATTATTCCATCCTTGTGTTTGTTTGATCGGTGTAGCGTCATAGCGGGCCCACCGTGCTCCGCGGCCACGCCGACGGTTCTGTTCTAGTCGAGGGCTCTCGGCCACTCAGGGCCCTCACCCCGCCGACGTTGCTAATTTTTACACATTCTTTTTTTCAGGCGTATGGTATCGTGGTTCAGACGGATATTCTGCAATTTATTAACATAACACAGAACAAACATCAATGAGACGTGTCTTTCTGCTCGATCATGCTTATTTAATCTCGTGATATAAGCGTTAAAACCGATGAAATTCTTTAATATTTACCTTTCGTCATTGAGTTAATTTAAAAATCAACAGTGGTTACTTTAAAAGACAAAATTATTTCTCATGCTCGAAAAGTGTCTCATTTTAGCTTCGCGTATCGGAACTAAAGTCATCGCCATAGCCCCTCGGGCTTAAAACCGCAGCCCGAAGTCCTCGCCGGCGGCCCAGCTAGCTGCTCCAGTGCCCCACATCGGGGCCTAAGTCTAAATACAACAACACGTCCTTTATGAATTAGAAACATTGATTTAGTACAGGTATTCGCTCTTTTCTTACATTCGAGGTGAAAAGCAGAGTTTATTACGCGTGGTTAAAAACCATTTTGATACTCAGATATATTTGTCCTCGGCCGAATCGTTTGCGCGTACAAATCGCTTTTTATAAAATGTACTATTTCCTCTAATTGTCAATGTGTAATTGGATGCATAATATGCATATGCAAACCCATTCTTGTAATACATACATAAACAATATTGCTGTTAAATTATATAATATCACTTCACAACTAACAATGAAACGTTTCCCCATTCACAATAGGAGCTTCAGAGATAAAGATAATGTTGTCGCTATACGAGTAAGATATCCTCAAGTGAATTAACCCCGCCAATGAGCAAGTTCGGTGCGATCGATACCGCGTTCCGCTTAGTGACACGATACTGTTTTGAACTCCAAGACGCCGAATATGAAACTGGAATGGCTATTCGTGCCTTGTTAAATACAAGTATATGCTCGTATAATTTGAGGCGGCGCGGTTTCTTTAAAAATGTTCACTTAAACAGTTCGTTTGGTTGCCAATTCTTCTGAATATAAGCAAGTAAACTGCTAAAAATAATCATTTCCTAGAGTGATAAATAAACCCTTGTATTTCGGCGCAGATATGGGTACAATCGATTTAAGTTTATTTTCCGTATAAAGCAGTTATGTAGCAATGGCATCGGATGTTCCAATGGTTAATCACCGTACGGTAATAATTTTTGATGAGTGTGTTTAGTAGGTCAGAACACAAATATTAAAAATATTAATATATATTAAAATATTAAAAATATTTGTGTTTCAGGTAGATCCCTTGTAAGAACGGGTCAAAGTTTTATTCTTAATGTGATGGCAATGTATAGATTTATCGTAGACTCCTTTTACCTATTATCATCGAAAAAAACTAAAAATATATCAATTGTTTCCTCGGTAACCCAGGTTCTCGGATATCAAAAACATACGTACAATGGCTTGTTGTGTCGGCAGTGTCGGCGTCGCGGCGTCTCGCCGGTCGGTACGGCGGCTCCGCAGGGGCTGCGGCAGCGCCCCCTGCACCCCAACACCCCGGCGTCCCCACGCGAAACAGAGATGTCAACAATTACTACTGTTTAATTTTCTTATCAATATATATATATATAAAAGTCTTCTATATATATATATATATATATATATATATATCCTTACTCCTTACTATACTATAAACGTGAAAGTATGTATGTACGTTCCACTATTGCGCAAAAACTACAGAACAGATTTGCGTAAAACGTTTCATTAATATAGCTTAGATATCAGAATAGGACATAGGCATACCCCGCAAGCGAAGTAGTTCGAAGATATATTTACAATTGAGAGTTCCAAAAATATTTTTACATTTAAAGATGTTTACACACAGTATAACAAATACTTGCTTACAAAGCATGTGTCAGCTACATCTTTTGACTCAATACTCCATAGTCATGTTTACAACTTTCCTTTCATTGAATCATTGTGACAAATATATATTCAAATTACATGTTTACAGAATAATATTTCCTACCATTGTGCCATAGATATATTTACGATAAAAGCAACACTTAAAAATATACGCTCAACCGTAAATTTTTCTACTTACATATCTTGCTACATAAATATGTTTACAGTTTGATTCAAACCACCGTTTTTATTTTGAATAATGACAATAACCTGAAATTGGTTGAAAAGAAAGCTGTTAGGTCCTTGTTAAACTGATTTAGTTTTGAAACATTACGATGTTTATCTGTAGCCAAATAAAGAACAATGTTGTGTTTCTTTTTGTAAAATGTAATGGACCTACAGTAAATTTTGTTATCTTTTACCTATCGAAATTTGAAGAGAAACCATCTTTCCTTGCTTGGTTGTTTCTACTAGCTAAATTTTTGACCACGTTGTGTTTCTTTGATTTTATATTCACTGTACATACAATTTACAATACAAAAAAAATTGATCGTTTTTCCAGTACGCCAATATTCTCAAGCAGGAAAGATTCCATATTTATATTTGAATGAAATACAAGAAATAAGTGATTTCACAAACAACATGACAGACACATTAAAACGCATGTAACATTGATGACATTTACATATTAATCAATTTTTTTGATCGATAATTAAACAAGGTTATATCTATAGACGGTCAGTCAGGTTATCATTAAATTATACTTATTAATCATACGCACAATAAAGTAAGTAAAGATTCATCATAATTGCCATCCCTAACATAGAACTGTCATATGCTACGGTTTTGCTACCTCTGTTGCGAGGTATGGACATAGGCTACAATTTTCGAGGATATTCAGTTATAGAATGGGTTTTTTAACGATAAATGGAAAAGCCTTAGAAAACCCCGAGTTTAGTTCAGTGTGACATTTCTATTGCGAAGAATTATATCAACAAACCGTTGCTAGGAAACCAATTTGACAAGTATGGTTTAAAATAAGATTGGAGCGAGTCGGCGTCGTGCGAGTGTGGAGATCCGAAGCAAACCATACACCACATAGTGTTCGAGTGCCCGATTACCAGATACCACGGACAAGCTGAGGACTTCAAACTCCTAACAAACGAAGCGCGCTTATACCTGCAGTCTGCAGTATTGTACATTTTAGGAGTTATACTAAAAGGAGTTGTACATTTTAGTGTTAGTTAGCAGAAACACTGATAGGGTTGAAAGTTCACATAAGTAATGTGTCATTTTTAATGTTAAACTGTGGCTAGAAACATGACAGCAGGACAGCAGGTTTCTTTTATAATAGGTAGAGCTATACAAAAATATATTTTTAAGTGAATTATTAAAGAAAAACACGAAGAGGGAGGGAGGAAGGCAGAGATAGAAAGACGAGGGAGGGAGAGAGAAAGAGATAGAGAGAAAGGCAGGAAGAGAAAGAGAGAGAGAGGAAGAGAAGGAGAGAGGGAGGGAGAGACAGAGAGAGGAAGATAGGGACGGTGGGAGAGAGGGAGGGAGTGAGGAACGAAGAGAGGGAGGAAGGGAGGGAGAAACGGAGTAAGGGAAGGAGGGATAGAGGGAGAGAAAGAGGATTAGAAAGAGAGGGAGGGAGATACAGAGAGAGGAAGATAGGGAGGGAGGGAGAGAGAAAGAGAGAGAGGAAGAGAAAGAGAGGGAGGGAGATACAGAGAGAGGAAGATAGGGAGGGAGGGAGAGAGAAAGAGAGAGAGGGTGTCATAGTACAATTATGACGTCAGTGTTCTTATGACAGTAGCACGTAAAATTATCGTTTGTAAACCGACTTTATAGACAACCATTTTTTGCTTTGCCTTAAAATACTATCCTTTTGAAACGCCGAAGGACCTTCTAGAACATTTTATTTTGGCCAGTGTCGGGAACTTCGCCTGTCATAGTCTAGCAGGCGTTCAAATTAAAAGGGCCGGTGTTGCCTTCCTATGGAATAATGTGCATTTTCTCACTCTAAATCCGTTGGTCGCTGAAAATCTTCTGAGTATTTTTTTAAAACATTAACATTATCGGACAACTGTCAGAAAAAAGTTTTCTTCATTTATATCTCGGGTTTTATTTAAAATCTACGCGGATGAAGTCGCGGGCGGCCGCTAGTATATATAGTATATACATACATATACATATACTAGAAGGCGCCCGCAACTTCATTCACGAAAGTGAAAAGTAATAACCCCTTTTTTATTGACAGCGTAGTCAGATAAATACAAAAATCCTTCAAAAATATTTTTCTTTACAGTTAACAAACTTATTATATATAGTTTATAGGGAGTATAGATATATTTTAAATAAATACTGGTATGGATTGAGAAATGTATGTAAAAAGTTTTAAAATTACAAAATGAAACTTGTGACATAATTGGGCGATAGTATTGTATGCAACGGTTGTATAAGAGGACAGGGTTCAAAAAACAGGAGTAGTGTGGGTTGCGATACGAGCCGCAGGCGAATATCGGAAAAAATGAACGCCATGAGCGTTTTTTAAATTAAATTATACAACGTTGCATACAATATTTTTTCGTAAATAGGAACGAAATATAAAATAAGAAACATCAAGAGAAGAAGGCAGCGGGAAAAAGAAGCGGGAAAATAATCCGTCAATATCAGATGGTTTACTTTGTTTTTAAATTCGGCCTTTTTTGTTAAGTTGCTTACAAATATATATTTGATTTAAAAATTGTTGGGAACACACCTTAAATAGACTACTAAACTTAGATTTTGTTATTTGTGGCACTAATTAATGTCTTTATTTTAGTGTTGATGTCTATATAAATGTTAGAAAATAGTACACGAGAAGAAAAAAAATATAGCACTCAAGTAACATTTGTGCGTGTTCGTAAATAATAAAGGAAAATAAACGTCAATTTAAGAAAAATTAGTCATCTTTTCATTTAGCTAAGAAACATGGAAAAGGTTTTTTCACTTCTCCTGCTCAAAAAGTACGTCATATTAGCTTCGCGAAGCGAGCCTAAAACAATACATTTAGCCCCTAGGGTTTAAAGAAAAGCCATATAATCCTATACAAGTTTATATAGCACTGAAAAAGAAGCATGCGGCCAGCTACATACTACTTACGAATAATTAAAAACAATCAAACCAACCTGATCAGATTGGCCAAACTTTCAGATAGAATTGCTCAAACTGCACTTTTAGTTTTTCATGAAATATACAATTTTAATGTTAAGTCGAAGTGAAAAGTAGAGTGTTTAACACGTGGCTAAAAGCACTCACACTCAGACATATTTGGACGAGCTCACGAAGTGAGCGAGAAATCACTTCGTGTCATAATGGCTTATTTTAGCCCCTTGTCAAACAATCTACTATATTATAATTAGAAACGATCGTTAACCTTTGCTACTTCTCACAGTCAATCGTACGTAGCTGATAATAGGTAATGTCAAAATAAAAAATACAGCTCTTCAATTAATTTTGTTTACGACAAAAAATCACTCATAGGCTTAATTTTTTTAATTTATTTACGGAACGAACACAGAAAAAAGATGATAGCTACGTATTACGTATACGTAAAAGTTAGTAATTTGGAAAAACTTCGGAAATTTCATTTTAAGGTACTTAATTTATTAATTTTATATACTCACATATTATATTAGGTGGAAATAGCAACATAGATGATTTTAGAGGTCATGGATTTCACTGCAACGTGATGGACAGCGCCGGCGGGTCACAATAACATGCGATAACCCAGCTAAACTGCTCCAAATATAATGTCGTCTCTGTACGAGTATACATGATCAACAGATCATAGATACCTATGCTCGAGACTGTGATTGAAACATAAAATCAACGAGATCAATTACATTCGTAGTAAGGATTCAGAACAAAACGGAACCCTTATAGTTTCGTCATATCCGTCCGCCCGTACGTCACAGGCACTTAACTCAAAAAGTTCGTGATGTATATTGATGAAATTTGGAGTAGGTATAGGTGTCTCGTATAAGCCGCTACTTAGTTTTATAGTCAAATAACAAAATAAATATTTCTAGGGGGGCACTCCATACATGTAACCGAAACTGAAAAAAAAAAGATCTGCAAATATCAATGTGTGGCACATATTTAGATAGCTCTTTTAAAAACATTTACTAGGTCTCTACGATTTTTTTTGATTTAGTTCATATTTTCGGAAATAATCGCTCAGAAAGTAGCAAAATTTGTGTCCCCCTCCTCTGTTTTCGAAACGGTATGTCGAATAAATATCAAAAAAAATATATAAAGATAGAGCTTAATAAATACTTCCAGCAAAAAAATTTTTCAACATGATCGAATATACAGTTTAGAGTTATTACCATAAAACTGTGCTTTTCAGCAAAAGGACATACGGGCCGTGGAGATACTCTCTTTTGCTTGTGCACTTTTTCGTATCGTATTTTTATCACCTGTAGTGCATTTTTTGTATGAACGGCTGCGGAACCCTACACTGAGCATGGTCCGACATGCTCTTGGCCGGTTTTTTTTTTACATTATCGCGTCAACAATATTATCTGTATATCATAAATACATATCATAAATACAGTATTTGATGACAGCTCCGATTAACTTCTTTTTTCGAAATCTCAAAGGGTCCGTTAGTCAAATCAAATCAAAATATTCTTTATTCAAGTACCAGTCAAAACTTAATGCACGGCGCACGTAAGCGAATTCAATCATGCAATTAGTATGTTGGTCTACAGGCTAATACGAGAGCGATGAAACATTATTATTATAGAATGTTGCATTTCTCTCAATTTCCTACGAAGCTTGAAAAGTATAATAAAGTATATAGACTTTTCATATGCTGATACACAACTAACAGCATAAATCGCTAAATATAGAAATAAAAAGTTTGGAACACATAATAATTATATCCTATCCTATATGTCCTATATATATATATATTATAAACGTGAATGTTTGTAAGAATGTACGTTACGCTGGTACGCAAAAACTACATAAAGGTGCGTCCACACTTGTATCATTTCCTCGTATCCGATCACCGTGCCGTGGCATGACTGCGTATCGCGCTGCTTGGACGCTTACTGTCGGCGCGCCGATCATGCCGCACTCTTCCGATATAACTGTGTGATACGCGTAGCAAAATGGATTTCGAGCGATCGGATCGGCGCAACGTCCAAACGCGTGATCGTGACACGCGATCATGTCACGCGACGATGATCTGATACGGGCAAATGATACAAATGTGGACGCACCTTAACAGATTTGCGTAAAATTCTGCAGTAATATAGCTTAGATATCAGAATAGGACATAGGCTACAACTTTTGAGGGTATTCATTCATAAAAGGGGTTTTTATTAACAATAAATGGTGGTTCATTGTGAAATTTTCATTTCTAAATAATGAATAAACAATTGGTAACCTAGCAACTGTATTCCTACATACACGATTAAGCAAAGAACACACCTCCCGTATATGACGTATCATACAAATAAGCAAATATCTTAATATAGCCGGATAATAGCCCGTTGTACATTCTGGACTTGCGACCATCTTTGAATGATAAACATTTTGTCACGAAAGTATGGTTTATAATTTATAAATAACCTGAAGAGGGTCGAAAGTCTGTAAATGGAAGATATTTGAAAAAAGTTGGCTGGGGTTACTTAGAATCGATAACAGAACACATTCCAACAGTTTTTAGAATTTTTGGCCGTTTGTCTGTTTATTTTTACGCACATCACGTGAAAACGAATTAACAGATTTTGATGCAAACTTTACTAAATTAATCTATGGAAAAAATCCTGGCCCGTTTATAGGCTATAAAAATCAACATCTAAAAGGGGGGGGTAGCCACTACACTTGATTGAGTTAAGTTTGCATCTGAATCTTATCGCGCTCCCCAGGAAGGTGGTGCGAACTTTTTTGAAATGTGTGTGTGTGTGTCTGTCCGTACCAAAGATACGCTACAAACGGCCGTATCTATGTAAATCCAGTGTTAGCAGATCCCTACTCCTAAGCAAAATGTACGCGATGTTCGATCATTTTAAATTGGTTTTTTATATAGACAGACATAGAGTTATACTGTTTTAAGTATTTGTTGTTATAGTGGCAACAGAAATACATTATCTGTGAAATTTCAACTGTCTAGCTTTCACGGTTCCTGACATGAGATACAGCCTGGTGACAGACAGACAGACGGACAGCGAAGTCTTAGTATTAGGGTCCCGTTTTACCCTTTGGGTACGGAACCCTAAAAATTAGTTTACATAGCTATGTAGTGTTAAAATCAATACACATATCAACACGCGTATAATTGCAAAATTAACTTCTTCCTTACTATATTACAAACGTGAAGTATGTATGTACGTTCCACTTAATCTCAAAAACTACTGGACCATTTTTTATGAAACTTTCCAGTTATGTACCTTATATATCAGAATTGGACATAGGCATATAGTGTATGTCAAATTTCATCTCTTTTAGAGACGAAAAAGGGGATGAAAATTTGTATGGACAGTAAATATTTTTTTACGCTAGGAACTTGAAATCTTGGTAATATGCTTTAAATTTAAATTAGTCAATAAAATATCGAGTCTTGGGGAAAGACATAAGCTACTTTTTATCCCGGAAGGATACCTTATATCCGCGATAAACGAATCTAAGGCGGACGAAGTCGCGGGCGGCCGCTAGTATACATATAAAAGGAAAAGTCTAGACTGACTGGCATATCAACGCAGAGCCGAAACTACTGAACTTAGACAAGAACATGCAATTTTCACAGTAGACACTATTTATAACTTAGGTAATTCATGCCCTAACGGGGTTAAGTTGGGGTTGAAAGTGTATGGAAATCCTGTAATTATTTGAGTTTGTGTTAGAATATTTCGCGTATAGACTCTTCATTTAAAGAATAGGTAACTGGTATATTATTTAGCGTAAATACTCTTCATTAAAAATGTAGAAAATCAATTTCAACGTTTTTGGAGATTCATCCCTGAAAGAGGTGAAATAAGTGGTAACAGTTTGTACGAGAGACGTGTGATTATTGAGTGACTATGTACTGTACATCTAAAACTAAGACAACTAATTTCGTTGAAAATTTAGTTACCTAAGTGGTTTAAATAAGAAGTGGGGGGTGGGATATTTTAATTTATCCGATACAAGCCATTTTTTTCGTTAGTGGTATATATGTAGTAGTGCAAAAAAAAAACAGTATTTATAAAAACTACCTTATAATCATGATTATCAATATACTCTGATTTTTAATTCAAGACCAAAATTTAACATCAACGGGCGCACTTTCGCTGTGATCACTGCATACTGGTTTAAGTGTCAGTATTTTTATCAATAAAACTTACCCTAATATTACTGGTGGCACAATTTCTCATTCATGTTTTTATGAAATAATGTTTATTTGTTGAAATAATCAAGATGAGAACTGTCAGATTTTGTTCTTGTATTAAAAATCATTGTTTTGTTATATCTCAATTGTCCAATTCTATCTGTTGTTACTTCAAATTAAAAGAATATAAAAAAGTAATACGAGAATTGAAACACATATTCCGTTAGAGATGTATGTAGAGGCGCACTAAGGAAGGATTCTTTGAAATTCGAGCTATACGCGAACGAAGTTGTGGGCAAAAGCTAGTATGATATAAAGAAGCACTAAGAAAATATTGTTGTCAGTCAAACATAGGGCGAAACAGGGAGTTTTGTGATAAAAGGGAAAAATCCACGTGGACGTAGTCACGGGGCAGAAGAGAGGAAAAATAATATAAATATAAACTGTTGACCTTAACGTAACACCTGTATATAAACAACCTTAGCGACGTTTCTTTTGGGGGCTAAGATGACCAGACTGCTGGCGGAACTCACCCTGGAACATGCCACGTAAAATGGACCGTAGAGGAACAGTCCTCTCTTAAATCAATGCTTGCCCTTTTCAGTGACTGTCCTTAGGATTTATTAATTGTCATTGCAAAGCATAGCTTAAGAGAGAAATAAAATAACACATTATATTGAACTCGAAAGTGTAGTCTGATGGAATTAATGGTATTCTAGGTATGAACACTATTTCGCCTCGAGCGCAACCAGTGATTACTGAAGCTTCGACGTTTTTATGGAGAGCTTCTATTTGTAGTTTTATTCTATTACATCATTTAGGCGGTCTAAAAAGTCCTTATTAACATAACAGGTACTCCAACTTTAACATTTAGTATGTGAGGTGGAAGGCTAGAAGGGTTTAAACTCTTTAAGAACTCTACGGGATAATGTACGGCGTCATCACTCTGTATAACGGAATCGCAAGATTTGTATTGAGCGATCTCAGCTTCAAAAGTATTTAGTAGTAAGAGATTAATAGCGGCAGCATTGTCCCTTTTCGGTGTTAGAATTGCACGTTCGCACAGCCATTCTATTGATTTGTAATGAATATTTTGTAAATCAGGATATATTGCGGCAGTTAGTTCAGGAAAAAGTGTAATATACATTTCGTGAAAGCGTGATTTTACCATCCAGTGATGGATAATCTCCCTACTGCATTGGAATGTTTTGTCGTTTATCAAATGTTCATCAAAAAAAAATAGCATATATTACTTATGAAACTTATAAGAACATTATTTATTTCTTATCGCTAACACTACCTGTTTGCGAATAGGTTAACTACTCTCCTTATGACATTGACATTTTATTATTGTTCTTTTATTTAGCAGATGTACATCAAATAATAACACAAAAATAGTATATTTGAGTCATACTGATTTTTAGTATGAGTTAGCGTTATGCGTCTTTCCTGTGGACACCCGAAAGTTAAGGGCTTTAAATACAAATTTTTCTTAGTGCCCTTTAGGCGATGTACAAATTGATTAATACTCTAGAGTTAAGCGATAAAAATATCAGTTATATGTACCCAAGCCCTTAACTATTGCGTTGTCCACAGGAAAGACGGCTAAATTCTAGAATCAGTATGACCCATTTAGTCATTTATTAAATTATTTTAAAATGTGTAAGTAAGACTAATAAAATTAATTGAACACAGTGATTGCATTTGTGCTAATAACACTACCTATTGATGAATAGCCTTACATCTGGGTCATACTGATTTTTAGTATGAGCTAGCGTTATGCGTCTTTCCTATGGACACCCGAAAGTTAAGGCCTTTAAATACTAATTTTTCTTAGTGCCCTATTAGGCGATGTACAAATTGATTAATACTCTAGATCTAAGCGATAAAAATATCAGTTATATGTACTCAAGCCCATATAACTATTGCGTTGTCCACAGGAAAGACGGCTAAATTCTAGAATCAGTATGACCTAGCTATACGTACCTAATTCAAACATAAGTTATTATATTTTATCCTGTTCTAGGTCATGTAAATCAAATGATGACATGCGATATCGCCATCATCGAATGTCATTGGTCATTTATTAAATGTATTATTATTATTTTAAAACATGTAAGTTATTAAGAAAATGACTTGAAAGATAGTTAATTGATACTACCGGCGCCATCTGTTGACGAATAACCTTATTACTCTACTAATATTCTTAAAACATTTAAATTTAATTCTTATGTTATGTTTAGCAGATGTACATCAAATGAAACCATGTTATGGCCATTTGTAAAAAAATTACACAAAATCTTAATACGAAGTTTCAAGTTTTTAACGTCAAACTTGTTTTACATTAGAAAAAATCTACTTACTAAGATGCAATTATCAAAGTTCAAAAATGTTACGATTTCAGTATAATCTTCCATCCCTTGTTTTATCCCTTTAGGGGATGAATTTCTAGAAATCAAGAATTTAGGTTAATTGATTTTAAACATAATCTGGATACAAAGTTTCAACTTTCCAAGTCAAAAAATTTTACGTGTCATAATCTGGATACAAACTTTCATCCCTTGTTTTACCCCCTTAGGGGAATTAAAAAAAATCAAGAATTTGAGTTTCTTGATTTAAAAAACATAATCTTTAAGCGAAATTTCAAGCTTCTAAGTCCAAAGCTTTTACGTGTCACATACAAACGTTCATTCCGTGAACCATCTATGGGGATGAAATTCGAAAAATGCTCCTATGCCTACGTTATAGATGTAACAGACTGTCTCTGCAAAAATCAATTCTCTAGAGTTAGTAGTTTCGGCTGTGCGTTGATGAGTTTTTCAGTCAGTGAGACATGTGACGTTACAGTCAAACGGCTTCCCCTGTTCAGCTTATATGCAAAATTAATTTTACTTTAAAGTGCAATAAATACGAGTAGTGACCGTTGATTGTATTACCTGCATTTTTAGTAAAAATAACTTATTTTTACTGCTGTCAGATGCGCTTTATATTCAAGAGCGGGATCTCATTTAAATTTAGTAAGGGGTAGTTACAATATGACCTTGTCGAGATACGTGTTCCTTTCGGTGTTGCGCAATGTTATTTTAGATAAGTTTATACGAGTATCATAGCTGATATCGATTCGCATGATGAGTCGTAAAAAACAAAAGATTCCATTACGCCAATTGATTTTCATATTGTAGGGCGAACTTGATAAAATGGGCTAGTCGGTTTGGCCTCTGTTTTCAACCAATATTAGCTATATAGTTATACTAATATTTCATTTCTAGAAAGTTACTTTGTATAATTATTAGAGAATGAAATATTTGTAGCACTTTTGAATATAGATGGTGATTTATCATTTATTAGCTTATAGTTTATGTTGTTCAATAATATCGACGTTTATAACAACATATCGCTCATTTAGTTTCGGCCTATTATTCATATATATCCGCATGAAATCATATTTTGTATCACTTTAATTTAATGAGCAGTTTTTAATATTGTAACTATTATAAGTGATTGAAAGATTCTTGGTTCACAGTTTCCTATAGTAACAGTACCCCGAAATTAAAAAAAAGGCACTGCCGAATAATGTTTAGAAAACACACGGAGCTGTTTGACGAAACAAAATATTTAATATTCAAACAATGTTATTTGGGAATTTGCTTACAACTTGAGGGCAAAAACTGTCATACCTAAATGTCTTGGCCAAAGTTGCGTAAAGTATTTTTTAACTAACCTATAAACATTTTGTTGAGATCTGTTCAATGGTGTTGACATGAAGTGACTAAACTTTGCCACCTTATTGTATTGTGGAGGTTCTTCAGTGTATACATCTCTTTTTAGTCGACTGTACATTATGTTGGCTAAAATGCACACACTGTATATCAACCTACACATACGATACGTTGTGTGCACCGATAGTTTTAAGTAGTGTAAACAGCGACAATTTAATGCAAACAAGCCCTACTTGACACGTACTTCAGACAAAATGGCAGAGATACCAATAATAGTTATAAGCATTATAAAGCGTGCTAAATTAAATTGTATAAAAAAAAAAAAAAAAATGTGCTGGTACGCTGTTGTATAAACGTACGAAAAATCAAAGTTTAGTGTCCAACTTAATACTCCTCTTAGACGAGTATTGAACTAAAAAACATCATAACCGAAACATCGATTGACGTGATTCATTGACGTCGACACACTGAAGCATATCCGACAAATAAGTAACCTAGTGATTCCGAAGTGATAAAGTATGCTCGTCGATAACGCAATCTGTGCGCCCAGTACAAACAACATGTTCAATTTAGTACCTACTACGAAGTGATTTTAGAAAAAAACTGCACATGTCTGATTATCTGCGTTCTCTTGCAAATTGTTATCAACATTTTGATAATAAATATAGGTAATATAAAGGTGTGACGGTGCGATGATTATGACGATTTTGTTTGTATTCATTTATGTTCTGATATTGTACAATTTGAATATAAAAAGTATTTTTTTTTTTCGTTCAAAAAGCAAATACAGAATTAAATAACTATAAACACATTAAAATAACTTAACCTAGGCTGCCGCTGCCGGCATTGGGCAAGGTTCGAGGAACGTAACCTACTTACTCGTAAGTGAGTGCCCTGACTTAACGATCATGGTACTCTCTGACTTTATCTCTGTTTGTACTTAAGTAATTTAAGCGAGAGTATGTTTTTCCACATTTTAATTCATAAATCGAGGGTAAAAATATTTTAGAAGATCCAACTCAAACCCTTTCGGAAACCCTACTTGACCTAGCAGCTAGGCATTAAATCTATGGCCCCCTCATATTTTCATTAAAGCAAATATACTAATTTTTGATTTGACGACCGATTTGGCTCGGCAGGAGTAATGTTGCCTGCGAAGCTTGGTCCTGGGTTCAAATCCCAGTAAGGGTAAATACTTGTGTGATGAGCGTAAATATTTGTTGCTGAATTTGTGTTGTTTTCCGTGTAGTATATAAGTAAATATATCTATTGAATATATCGTCATCGTCAATAAGTCGTGTGTTATGGTTACTAGCCATAACACACTTTACTATGAGACTAGTTCGATTTGTGTAAAATTGTCCCGTAATATTTATTTATTACTAGAATGCGCCCGCAACTTCTTTAGCGGAGAAGAAAAAAGTCATAACCCCTTTATTTCTTAGGCACAGCCGAGTAAAAAGTATCCTAGAACCATCTGAAGAGAACCAGCTATCCGTGTACCAAAAATAGTCTAAATCCGTTTAGCCGATTTGGCATGATGAAGCCACAACGACACATACGAACATACAAACATAATGTTTAAAATGTTTCGATTCAGTGTCCTCCACTCCATTAGTCCGTTACAATATATTTTTTGAAAATATATTCAATGTAAAGAAAAAAAAAGTAAAGACATTTCATTTTTACAACTTTATAATAGTATAGATAAATAATTGTATACACTTGGGATAGGCATGTTTAAGACTATTCAAAATTTCAAATATCTAGCATAAGTTCCTTATAGATAAAGCGCTGTGACGAGCAGCCAGACAGACAAGAAAGATTTCATAAGGGTTCCCTGTTTACCTTTTTGGTACGGGACTCTAAAGAGGACTAGGTTTGCTTTAGGTACTCTCTACGCATCCGCTTGCGCGAACGCGCTTTCGCCGCGGCCTCAGCGGCCGCTACGAAAACCTTGTCTCAATGCGACCGCATGCAGCTGAATAGAAGCGCGAGGCGTTATTGCGGCCGCCTCAACTCAATGAAAGCGAAACATTTCCAGCTCACTAAAAGTCGCCTTATTGTGTGTGAAATAGCCCGGCTCCCGTTATCTTTTTTGTTTTCATTTTACTTTTACCATTATCACTATTTTAACATTTCCGGACAAAGGGACCTGTTAGGATTCTGCTGTATGGTTCCAATGAGGCCTATGAGCCAAAAATATTCATATAAAAATAGTAACTTTTAGAGTTCAAGATTTTATAATATTTTATACATCTACTTACACCATAACTGAATTGACGAGTTTTTTCAAACGTTCGACCGTACGACGACCGGACGACCATAATTAACTGGTGTTCTGAACTATGTATACTCATTCAAGTAATGTAACTTTGTATAAGATTGGTTGGAGAATTACATGGGTTGGAAAATTATTTCATACTGGTTTCAACAGCTACCCATTCCGGGTGTACAATATATTATTTATCTTAGATCTAAACAGACAATTTTAATTTAGAATTTTACAGTTTAGACATTGTGTTTAGCTACCATAATATTCATTAAGATCATTGAAAGCATTTTCGATCAGCCATTGCTTTAGCCTGCGTTTGAAAGTTATCCTTTCCAGAGCGTACCGAACCTTACTGCCGACTTACAGGGAGATGGTTAGAAATATACAGATGACCATTATAAAAGTCTTCTTTTTATAAATATAATCTATACTATTATAAAGTTGTAAAAATGAAATGTCTGTACATTGAAGATATTTTCAAAAAAATGCTTGTTATCGACTCAAATCAAATCAAATCAAAATATTCTTTATTCAAGTAGGCCTAAGTTACAAGCACTTTCGAAATGTCAGTTACATGAGAGTGAATGTTTGCTGGGAGAAATACAATATGATCCAATATTTGCTGCAAGGATTAGGGAAACCCAGAAAAACCAAATCAGATCATTTAACTTAAGTGTAATATTATTGATAAAATCATCATTTTTAAAATTAAAATAATCAATAAGATAAACCACAAAAGGATTGTCAATAAAAAATAAATGATCTAGAATATGTCTAGAATAAAATTCTAAATGTCAGAGTATATAAAACAATTAAGATTAAAATAATAATAATACCTTAGGTATTCGTTAAAATAATTATTCATATACCTACATGACGCTATAATTTACATTAATCCCACGCTGCTTCATCATTCATGTAGTCTTGTGTGCTATAATAAGCTTTAGAAAATAATTTTCGCTTCACAATATTTTTGAATTTACCAATAGACAACTCACTTATGCTGCTAGGAAGTTTATTATAAAATCTCACACAGTTACCCATGAATGATCTCCTTATTTTATGGAGCCTAGTAGCAGGCACTGCAAGCTTGTGCTTATTTCTAGTATTAATATTATGTATATCACAGTTCTTCTTAAAGTGGGTAATATTTTTATGTACATACATAATATTCTCATAAATGTATTGACAATGCACTGTCATTATATTAATGTCCTTAAACTTATCTCAAAGCGAGTCTCTATGGTTCATTTTATATATCGCACGAACAGCCCTCTTCTGCAAAACAAATATAGTATTAATGTCGGAAGCACTGCCCCAAAGTAAGATGCCATACGACATAATACTGTGGAAATAACTGAAATACACTAATCGAGCCGTTATCACGTCTGCTAATTGACGAATCTTACTTACTGCAAAAGCTGCAGAACTCAGTCTATTCGAGAGATTAGCAATATGGGGACTCCATTGGAGCTTAGAATCTAATGTTATACCGAGAAAGACTGTACTATTAACTAGTTCCAGTTCCTCACCTTTGACCATAACGCTTGCTTGCTCGTGTTTTACGTTACTCGTGACAAACTTAACACATTTAGTCTTTTTCTCATTCAACAATAAATTATTTACATTAAACCAATTTACTACTTCACAGATAGCATTGTTTACGTCATTGTAGGACTATTTGGAGGTCACTAAAATGTTTTTTTTTTTGGATTTTATGTATGTTTGTATGTGTCGTTGTGGCTTCATCACGCAAAATCGGCTAAACGTATTTCAACTATTTTTGGTACAGGGGTTGCTGGGTATCTCCAGATGGTTAAAAGATACTTTTTACCCGACTACGCTGAAGAAAAAAAGAGGGGTTATGACTTTTTCTCCTCCGCGATCGAAGTTGCGGGCGTCTTCTAGTTAATATATAAAGATGGTATGGCTACTGGTGTCTTCTTTTTTACCGGAAGTAAGTATCTGAAGATCAGATTTTACGATTCTATTTAGAGCGACCTAGTAGAATCGAGCGAGCCCAAAGCAACTTGAAAGGTAATCTCAGCATAAGGCCGCCGCCGCCCTGGGGAACCGGCGCCGATACGAAATATGCGCGCGGACTCGCCGACAGGAGAAAGAAAGGGAAATGAAAACGTACCTGAAGAATCTAGGTCACGTCAAAAATAGAATAACTTTAATATTTTCATGGCATTTTCAGCACAAATATGTAAAGCTGTACACTGGACAGCATAATTGCATGGACATTTGTCAGAAAGTTTGCTTTGCAGCGAAACAAGACGCCATCTATCCGGTAACTACATTGGTTTCATAAGATCTTTCTAGATGGCGTTGATAACCTCAAAATATTAAAAAAAACTCGGTTGAACTTACGATTGGCAAACACACACGGCAAGTCACTCAAATATTCAATTTACATTATGGAACGTATTTTCAGAATCCAGTATTTTTGAATGCACCTTCAATAAAATATTACTTAGAGTCACCGTCATATATACCAAAGCCATCGATGATTAAATTCAAACACAAAATCTCTTTTTTCCTGTACCGTGTTCGAGAGGATTTGAACCCGGAACATTCGTCGTATAGATCAAATCATTAAAACCCCTTAGCCATCAAGCCATATTCGATGTGGATGAAATTTATAACTTTATTTGTAATCACCTAAACCTACGTTTGCAAGGCATGCATTTAGTGTTAGTTGTTTTTTTATTTTATTTTTTACTGAGATTAATTAACAGCTGCTTAAACAAATAAATATTTATAATTAAGTCACATGTTGAATAGTTGTTGAATAGAGCAACAAATAAAAGTAACCCACATACTTAGAGGGTAGACTTAAGATTATGAACATACCGTATTAGTTTTTATAGAAACTAATACGGTATGTTCATAAACGTAAAGAAACTGTTCGTTCGTTCCCTTGCGGCTGCCGGCCGTTCGATTGTATTTTTGATTGAGTTTTAGTATTTATTTAGTTCTTTTATTTTGTAATAATGGGTTCTCGTTGCAATATTGACTTAGCTACAAGGTTACAAATAATTACTTTGCATAGTCAAGGCAAAAATTTGACAGAAATTGCCACAAAAACCGGTGTAAGCGTAAGTATTATTGCTTACATTTCTTTCTAGATTTTTTATATTGGTTATATCTGTATGCTAATTTAATAATGATTATACATTTTTGAAAATTGTTACAGAGGAAAACAGTTGTGTTATGGGTGCGACAATGCACAAACGAAGGATCATTACTACACCGCCAAAGGATCGGTAGACCTCGACTTATAAGCGCACAGCGGCGTCAAAGCATGGTCCAGGAATATGAAGAAAATGGTTTTCCACCAACAACCCATTACACCCGTTTATTTAACATAGGCGTGGACACTGTTCGCCGTGTTCTCCACACAGTGAGGGTTAACATCCTCGCAAGCATGCAGTCAAACCCTTGCTGACTCCACAGCACTAAGAAGCGAGATTAAAGTTTGCTCGAGAATACTTAAATGCCGATTGAAGTAATGTCATTTTCACTGACGAAAAAACGTTTCTCTAGTCAACACGGACTTTTAAGCTTGTGGCGTCGAAATAACGATCACGTAGTGCCCAATGTGCAATCTGGTCGCATTACAGCGAATATGTGGAGATTGTGGGGTTGGATGAGCGGGGCTGACCCGGGAGAACTCGTCAGAGTGAGAACTCGTCAGTCGGGCTAATTGCTGATTACGTCAATGTGCTGGAGGAGACCATGATTCGAAATGTGTATCCGGAGGAAGAATTACCCATAATTTCATTTGTGCAGAATAATTGTCTTATGCATCGTTCCCAAAGTGTGAGTGAGTGTTTTCGCCGGCGTTATAACGTAAATATCATTTCGTGGCCTGCTAGATAACCAAATTTAAATCCCATTGAAAACCTGTGGGTATATAAGGACATAAGTAAGTGGAGATCGGGTTACACTGATGTTTATTAGTAGTTAAACCGGGTGTAATTGCGTTAAGTATATTTTATTTGTCTATTTTTCTATACTATGATAGTAAATAACTACATTTTTATACTACAAAATGGGATTCAATCACGTAATGTTTTTTTTGCATATACGCTATTTTGTGACATTATTTTACGATATTTTTTTCATCACTCAGTCTTTGAATTGTTAAGAAATGTGAGTTAGTAAAACAGTAAAAGGTAAATGTTAGAGTGCGTTCGGCCACATTGATAATCAGTCTCAGATTTGTAATTAATTGTATTCGCTTATAACTGTTATGTTGAAGGGAAGCTTCAATCCTCTTTCCAATTTTGGAAATGAATACCTATACGCTATACCCTCAACAAAATCTTAAGAAGAGATTTTACTTAAATTAGATATTAATAAATTATGTTATTTATCTTAAATAAAAATTGTGTAAGAAATAAAGTTTTTATTTTATTTCAAAGTAGTATTATTTCTAGTTGTAAGTATAAATAGTTATTAATTGGTTGTAATTAAAAAATAGAAAACCCTACTTTTGAGCAGTGTCATTATAAGAGAACTAGTGACAATTTTCCTTTTACCGTACCTTTTATGAATACACACAGTCAATTGTAAATTTTCTTGTAATAACTATATATTTTAATAACCATACTAATATTGAATCAGTATTTCGATTACCATAAGTAATAAGGTATTCATAGTCAATATTCAGGCAAAGATCCAGGCACAAATAATGATTATTTTGTTTCAGCCTCGTCTATGTATTAATTGACTATCTCTTCATATTATATGATATTATAATAGATTTTCATCTTTGATGACTTTCAAACAACTAGCAACGCAAGTTTTTACGGAAATTTGCATTCAAAGTAGAGTATTTTCCAAAAGAGGGTATTCAAAGTTCCACCTCACTTATTATATTATTTCTATTTAAGTATAGTGCCGTAATATTCATGTCATCACATATGTTTTTGAGGTGTGGATGAAGTTAAGTATGTTTAAAAACCTCGTAGTTTCATGAAGAAACAAAGTGTAAATGGCGGTAGGAATGAGTTTTTGTTGAACAGACTCTGTTCTGTTACGATGGTAACAATACGCTTGAAACATAAATTAAATAAAAAACAACCTTAATTAAAAAGAAAAACATTCCGACGAATTGAGAACCTCCTCCTCCTTTTTCTGTAAGTCGGTTAAAAAGAAGCGTGTTCCAAAAGTTAAATACAGGTGCCGTTTTATTTCAGTGGAAGCTTTTTTTTAGTAGTAATTATATTTCATCCATGTATTAGATTATTATTCTATTACAGAACAATTTTAGTACCTACTTACTTGTGAGACTTACATATCAACAAATAAAGCATTAAATTCTGTTGTTTTGATAATAAAGCCATCTAGTTTATTCTTTTGTAACCATCATGCAATGCTGAGAGCTACGTGCTCTCAGCATCTTAAGACAGCCAAGCGATTATCGTCTTTGCCATGTCCATGCAATTATGCTGTTGATAGTATATTGATACTAGAGATGTCTTTTTGTATGGTTGATAAAACTGCTCTTAACAAGCATACACAAATTGAGCATAATACAACCTATTATTTTGTTCATAGCGCATGCCTACATAGTAACCTTTTGTGCTCGTTCCATAAATGGTACTACTGGCAGTCATTCAGAACTTTCAATAGCGAGTTTTACTATTCCTTGGTTCTCTATAAATTATATTTAAAATTTCAACTTTAAAATAAAAATATTCGTTTGGTTCCCTATGTTAGCGTTGCTTGTTTTATTCGGCTGGTACAACACAGACTACGATCGATCGGATTGAATTATGCCTTAATTATGTACACAGAAATGTCACACGACAGACGATTAGAGCGCCTATAATGCTGCCCATTTGGAATGAGCTGGGTGTCAGTGTCGGATGCCTAAATGGGGTCTTTATCCCTGACTCAGGTATACATAACAAATACAAACCTTATCGATTTGTATCGGCACGATGTGGGGTCCACAAAGTATTAGGTTATTAAAACTATAGTGACTCTGTAAATTATAGTTCTTGTCCGAAAACTTTATTAATATAAAAGGTTTTATACCTAATATGTATTTATTTTATACTAGCTTATGACCGCAATTCGTCTGCGACTATTAAATTATTTATCGACAATGTTTGGTTTGTGTTGATTTATCTTTTTGAAAGAGATTACATTTACGTAGGTTTCTTTTTAAAACATGATACGTAAAACTGTACCAACACAACTGCGTATCTTCACGCAATCTCTTCCTTCTTTTTGTTACTTTGAAAATTATACGTTTTCCATGCTAACTATCAACCCCAATTTATACCCTTTACCTACCATAAGGTTAGAGTTTAAAAAAGTGCGAGACGGACCGCTCCAATAGGGTACCGTAGTACTGCAAGCAAAAACACCCAGAGATACTTATTTCTTGTATGTTACCTTTTAGTTTTTACCTCTATTTTACTTCTTAGAATTTGATAGCGACTGTATAGTGATATAAGAAAGCTTTGGAAATATACCGGAGTATTTCTAGTCCCTGTCGTAAATCACAGCGGTGGATATAGTCGCGATATCGGAGCTCTAAGTTATGAGTCACCAGGCGCCACTCTGCGACGATAATGTGACTTTGTACACACACGTTTTCCCCCGGTAGATAAATTGTTCCATGTATACTCTATCTAGGTACAATTCGATGTACCTCCTATACCTCCAGCATTTATAATCGTGCAGCAGGTACAAAATGTGCGTCTCTTAGTGGGTTTGTAGGCTTGTTCCGCTCTAATGTTCGCATTGCACGAGTAAAAACAGAGCAACGGAATTACGTGATCCTTGCCAAGCGGGTGGAGCCAACAGGAAGACCTAGTGCATAATATATATATATATATATATACAAGATGCCATAGCCGGAGTTTACTTGCAGTTGACAGACATCTGCCAAGGTATCCCCTCCCCCCTGTTTATCTTTACATCTTTGGAGTTTTCAAAAGGGAATATGCAAAAGCTGACGCTGACATAGATAAAATGGGGTATAGGTACTATTTAACTCGTAAGAGACTACCAGAACCAAAAGGAATTGAACATTTCTAACATAAGAAAAAACAAATCAAAGGTGTAACTAGAAAGAGCCTGCAGCTTCTGCGAAAAAGAAAAAGCAGCCCAGTGCGAGTCTAAACCTAAACCACACTCGTATTTTAAGGCCTCTCATTATGTATCAGTTGCATAAACTACTATTCATGATCTTTTTACTGTAAAAGTATTGAAGTGCACTCATGTTGTAACTCAGTATAAATGTAGAGATTGTGTGTTCGTATTTGAATGCATATTTGTTGGTCTCGCAATTTTAAAGAACTGAATTAAATATAGTCAGTATGAAACGCGACTCAGTATGCGACGCGTTTTTTTTTTTCTTTACAGATTCATCTTTAATGGAAAATTTACAAGATATTATTTAATCGAAAATTTACGCACGTAGAAGTGGAACTATATTTATAAGAAGAATTTTAAATAGATATCGCATAATCCATGCAGTTTTATAACAGTTTTCCACTTTCTATACCTATTTAGCTTTTTTAGGCGATGAACTCCTTGCTTATTGAGAATTTAAGCTTTTTATAAAAAGCATACATTTTATGAAAGCGATCGCCTAATCTCTAATTTCTAGCTTAAGTTAGTTAAGTTTAGTGAATGATATCTTCTTTTTCGCTATATTATGAATATGGACTGCATGCATAGACCTGCTACTTATTATAGGAGATATAATATAAAATAAAATGAATATTCAGGTTGCACATCCCGGCACGTCTGCGACCTTCGTCCGATGTCCTTTCATCGCATTTCCTATCTTTTTGGGCCAATCGCCCCCCGCCCATACCTCGGTTCCGAATTGCGGCTTCAACCTTAATCCTTTCGTAAGTCAGTAGCTAGAGTAAGATCGGACTGCAATAATAGGGGTTCCATGAATTTGATTCTCTTGGTTCTAAGATTTGATATGATGGCGCCTGATAATATGAAAATTGAACACTCAAACAGATCTAATAGTTATTGTAAATATCAACTTGTTCCGGCAGAATCGATGCTAAAATGGTTAATATCTTTTTCCTGTTACCTTTTTCCTACTAAAAAAATAGTTTGTGTTCAGATGAAACATTTTTTTTTAATTTTTTTTTCAACAATACCATTCAATTCGGTTTCTTATGTAATGACTAAACAATTTATTGAAATTTAAACACCAGAAACGTTAAAATCGAGATTCAATGTCGGTCATAACGGATGGGCGTTATAACGCCCCATACAAATCGAGCTATGAGTGTGACGTCACTCTTGTGTACTGTACATTGTGCAGGCCAGGGGAGTGAGTTCTTATTTTGACCGCTAAAAAGTGGTTTTAAGTGTATGGTTGTCACATTTTTTCTTTCATTTAAATTAAGATATGAAAACAAAAAACTATAATTTTGCATCCCGATAATATATTAATTATTTTACCATGAAATTTCGCTTTAATTTTCGTTTATTTAGTACAGTCATTATAAAAAATTAACGCACTTCATCTTCTCTATTATTCTTCCTCATTGTCGTATGGATTGGGTCCGATAGAATTATTATTATACGAAGGAAACTGTGGCCGCAACTTGGTCAGCGCGGGGAGAAAAATAATAACCTTTTTTTTCTTCAGTGTAGTCAAATAAAAGTAACCTTTAACCATCAGTAGCTTCCCAGCTACCCTTGGACTAAAAATAATTGAAATCCATTTAGCCGTTTTGGTGTAAGCATTGAAGCACCTACATAAAATAAAAATAAAATATATTTTTCGAATTAGTGACCTTAATCCATATCATTTTTTGCTTTAATATCTTCAATGTACCTATACATTTCATTTTTACAACTTCATAATTTTGCATATTTTCAGTCGAATATTACATATGGGATTGATATGTGGGGATAGGCAGCAGATAGGCAGAGAGTGTTTATTTTGCAAAAAAGGGTTGTCAGAATAATGTCTATGGTACCTTGGAATATACCTGCACGCAACCTATTTAGGACCTTAAAAATTATAACTGTTCTAGGCCTCTACATATTAGAAGTTTGTAAATTAGTTCGTAGAAACCTGGATGAATTTAAAACACGTGGTCCAAACTATCGCAATGGAAATAAACTGCTTCCAAACCGACACAAACTGAAAAAGTCAGAGCAGTGTGTGTGGTACATCGGTCCAAAAATATATAACTATCTACCAAATTATATAAAGTTACAGGAATTTTCTGAAAATGTATTTTTAAGCAAGCTTAAGGAGTATTTGATAGAAAATGCATTCTACTCACTAGATGATTTTTTAAGTCCAATCAATTAATCTTTTTTTAAATAAAAAAGAACCGACTTCAAAATAAACTAAAAAGCCATAAATAATCTTTTATGTACGGTACGGATCACATTTGAATCACCTTTTGAAGTCGGTGTCAAACCATTCATTTATTATTATTTAGCGAGCCTTTAGTTATTATCTACCTACATATATATTTAGTCATAGTAATTCGTATTTTTGTTGAATAAAGAACTTTATTTACTTCAGGTTTGGCACCGACTTCAAAAGGTGATTAAAATTTATGGCTTTTAATTAATTTTTAATTCGGTTCTTTTTTATTTAAAAGTTTTTATTTTTGCTTTTTATTGATGGATTTCAGTAGTGATATAAAGTATTTTTTAGAGCCCAGAATGGGAAGATTGAGGAGGCACTTTACACGCATCTCGAGTCTTTGGAAGTAAGAAATGTATAAGTTGGTTAGTTCATTGTACCTTCCATCATCAGCTCAGCATGAAATGATGACAACCAGGAAAACAACTGATAACTTAAGAAAAATATATACAAGACATTGTTAGTGCCTATAATATTTGAGGGTTTCTCTCGATTTCCCTGGTATCCCATCATCTAATCTCGTAACTATTAAGGAGTTGTACCTTCCGTCATCAGCTCAGCATGATGAGATACTTAAATAGCTTAAGAAAATATATGAAAACCGTTATGAGTGCCTATAAAATTTGAGGATTGCCCTTGATTTCCCTGGGATCCCATCATCAGATCCCAACTTGGTGGTAATGGGACCACCTCGGGAGTATTTCCATTCAAATAAAAAAGATTTTTTTAAAATCGGTCCACAATTGGCGGAGTAATCGGGTCAACATACATAAAAAAAAGAAAAAAAATACATACTATCGAACATATAACCTCCTCCTTTTTTGGAAGTCGGTTAAAAATTTGATACTACCTAAGTAGTAACCTTACGTTTAGATATATGATATGTTGTAATAATAAAATAGATTTTAATAAACTGGAGAATGTTAAATATGAATTGCTAAATGTCATATTTATATGTAAAATGACTTATAACGCATGTAATGAATAAAAAAATGAATTGAATTGAATTTTAATAGTATAGGAATATAATTTTCGGAATGATAGTGGAATAGTATTGTTTATTTATTTACGAGTAATTATAAAAGTAAAACCAAGTGACTTTGAGGATTTTAAATTTAACGTAAAGTCAAAGAGTACAGTAATTTAACCATGCGATTATTTTGGGTTTAACAATGTAATAAATAAGTTTTTGCACGAAACTTCATACGTATAATTTGCGCTTAGATTACTTATTAAAAAGTAGTTGCTATGATCATAATTGTTATGGTTAGGAGACGCAGTTTTTTTAGAGGCTCGGAAAATAACAGATTCCAGGCAAAGCAATTTTTTCTGCAAAGAAGCCAGGCAGAAAATTTCCGTTTCCTCTAAGGCATTAAGTATATCGCTTCTTTTAAATCTCAAATATTTAGTAAGCAAATAAAAAAAAAAAACAAAAATAAAAAAATACAACACAAACTATAAACATACGACCTATATTCAAAGTTTTATTTCTTTCAGTTTCTGGTAGAAGAAATATTTTAAATCTCCCGCCAGGTTGGTGGTGTTGTAGTTCCACCAGGTTCATGCGAGCGATGTACATTAATGAACCTTTCTTATTTTAACCAAGTGTATATTTATAGTCTAGCTCGATGCCTTTTGTAGGTAACGACAAGTAGAAGGGACTGGGCGGAGGTGTCCTTGGCTCGGCTGGGGGTGGTTGCGATTCTGTTCGCATAATGATTCAAGCAAGTTCTTTTTGGGTGCGTGTTTTACTTCAAAAAAATTTCTAAAAGGTTTCGCTATTCATTATGTAGAGCGTTTGCAATGTAAAATTAGTTATTTATTATTTATTTATTATTTACAAATGTTTACATGACTTAACAGAATCATCCAAAGCGCCATGAAACTTAAACTTAGAAAATTACATGAATACAAATTTTCACACGAAGTATTACAAATTACTTTACACACACTCTTACATTACACTAGTAGGCCTAGCATCCATCATTTCGCAGAGTCTGAGGCATTCATTTCTCACAGCCGTCCATCGCCACGCAAACAGATCACACTCCGGTGCGGATGCCAGGAGGGCATTCATCAGAGCGAGAGCACGAAGGAGCGGAGAGTTCTTGTGCGCCGCGGTGCGCGCCACTGGCACCGCCAACAGATCGCGTCGGCGCGGTCTGAGGGCTATCCTGGGGACGTCTGGTACGTGCAGACGCACAAGTTGCGTCACCAGATCCGGACAGTCCGAGTCACCACGCAGGGTCCGACACGCGAACGTCAGCAAGCCTAGGTTACGTCTCACCTCTAAAGAGTTGTAACCTAAGGTCCCAAGGAGATACTTAGTTGGGTAGAGAAACGGGTAGTACCCGTACATTTTCTTAAATAAAAACCTTAGAAATGCCTTTTGAACTTTTTCTAGAAGCAAAGCGTAAGTCGATTCATGAGGATGCCAAATGATGGACGCTGTCTCAATCTTGCTTCTTACTAAGGCATAATAGACGACCTTGATGGCAACGGGATCGTTAAAGTGACGAAGGTTACGGATAACGAAGCCCAGTCTTCGATAGCAGCCGGCAGCAAGCGATGAAATATGCTCATGAAAAGTTAGCCGCGTATCAAAGACCACACCCAGATCCCTAACGGAGAGCACACGGTTTATGGACTCGGACCCAAGCAAATATTGAGCCTGTATCGGCAAATGAGCTCGGCTAAAGGTGCAGACGCAACACTTAGCCAAGTTGAAGAGCAACTTGTTTTCCACACTCCACCGAAAAACGATGTTAAGTACAATTTGTTTACTTACCAGGAGGCAATTAGGTGATATTAGTCACGAATTCTGATGCATAATAAATATGGCACCTACAACCAAATGTGTCGCATTCGCAACGAAACACATCTGACTACTAGCACAAAGATGTGTGCCGATAAATTTGGCTCTTTGGCTGTTACAGACTAATAGATATGACCAATTGACTGACTTGTCGCACGTTTAGTGTAAGTAATATGTATGGTGAATAATTTAATAGCAGTTTAATTATTTTGTACAATAACTGGTCCACTATAGAAAGTGATTGTTAGGTAAATATTTATTATGGAAAGGGATCTGCACCCTATTACTTTAAACGACCAATTCTTTCGAATATATATGTAATTAGTATCTCGAAAACGGCTATAATGATTTTGATGAAGTTTGATATGTAGGTAGACATAGTTCTGACTTCCAGCTTTCACCCATCGAGCAAAGTTTGGTCGCCCAGGTACTAAGAGTCTACCAGCCACAATCTTCTATTGATTTTCTTTCATTTATGTCCAGTCTCAACTTTCTTTGTTACTTATTAACTGCCACTTTAAACGGCTGATTACGCCTGTCATGTAATCGAAATTGATACTCGCGGTCGGCCGTTAACGAGTCGATTACCTAACATCAAAAATTGCGCTGACAGTTGCCATCACATAGATAAACGTTTCTCCCAGGTTACAGGACTTTAACATACTTTACGTAAGTAGGTACGCAGCATACCGATGGCTTGAATAAATACGCCATTATTAATGTCCTCCCCATCTTTTCATTAATAGCCATTTATTGTGCTTATTGGTAGGTATTTATCGGTATTCCAAAGATAGAGATTTGCAGCAGTCCCATTCTGAATTGTATGTAAAATATGCGTTAACTCAGAATAGTTGCATTAAACCCATCGTTATTCTACAACCTAACTCATCGTTGATGACTGTTTAATGTGCCTGAAGTTTACATAACCTATTAAGGTTCCGCAATACTTATGGATCATATATTTTTTTTCTACAGACTTGCTCGTAAAGGAGCTCTTATTACGGTTTTAATCTGCTCCATTAAATATGCGTGTTTTCTACATTATTTACGCAGGTCAGTAATTGCACTAATGTCTTCTCATTATTTTTTAAAACGCCAGCAAAGTGTTTATGGACCTCCAACAAATAGTAAAGGTTGTTTTAACTCAAACTTGGTAATTATAAAAGAACAATCAATTTCAGTACATCAGCTATTTTTCAAATAAATATAACATTTATTGGTGATAAAATTGATATAATTATTCAGTTTATTCAACTTTTAATTATTAGTGATTTAGCCTTTGCCTCATCGCTCTTGCGCCCGCATATACGAGTCACCAGCATTTTGATAAGATTTTTTTTTTGACATAGTTACAAATATTTTATTTAGAATTACGATTATTTTCTAAAAATATCTATAAAGTGTTATTAATATCAAGCAACGATATTTTCAATCGAATGAAAGAAACATAGCACATTGGTATTATAATGTTTTAAGTACTATAGTCGTCTGTTCTGTGGCAATACAATAGAATGGCTCCAGTACATTATAACTTATGTATTTATATCGAAAAGATTTTGAGTACGTAGTAGACAATAAGTATACGTATGCCTATAGGGTCCTGAAAGAATAATTAGAATTTAAAGCCATTAACTTTGGGATATCTTCAGGAAAGATGCATAACGCTCAGACGTATACAAAAAATATCTGCATGATCCATAACCAGGAATATTTTGAAGTTTTCGCAGAAAAACTGTTGGAAAAGCGTTTCATAAGATTGTATGCTTACTGATGTAGATTTTGTGTCAGCTCACGAGCAATTAATAGGGTACGAACAATTACCTAAGAATTTTAAATGCTTGTGGCTTTGTTATTCTTTGCGATTTCTTTGAATCAATGCTCAGTAAGCCGGTGTCATATCGCTGTTACAAGTGTTCTGTTACTATAGGTACAATATAGTACAACAATTGTATACAGAAAACAATACAATATTGCCTCAACATAAAATACGGTAGATAATAGGCGGTCTTATCGCTAAAGAGCGATAGCCCTTCCAGACAAAATATAATATAAAGATAAATCCAGAACATAAATAAATAATGATCTTTAACTTTTAATATTTAATACTTAAAAATAGCAAAGACTTCGCTTGCCTTAGATCGAGCGGTAGAGAGAGTTCTACGGCAAAGTAGTGTGGAATATAAAAGAATGTGTATAAAACTTTGACTTTGATGACAGAACAGCTAGAAGAAAGTTTTGAGCGGACCTTGCTGATAGAAGATAACTAAAACGTTCTTTGAAATAGCGAAGAGTTGCAGGATGAAAAAGTGTATTATAGCGAAGATAAAGAGTGTGACTGTTACGACCAAGACGGATAGGGGGCTACGAGTACTAGAGTTGTGAACGGAAACTGAACATATGGTCATACTTGCATAACCCAAGTATGAACCTGATGCAGATGTTTTGAATTCGCTCAAGTTTGTTAAGTTGCTCCTCTGAAAGATAAGAGAGATAGGCAAAATCGACGTAGTCAAAAATTAGAAGAAGTAGTGTTTGACCAAGTGCAATTTTAGTGGCGATGAGAAGAAAGTTATGAAGCCTTCCCAGTGAACCCACTGCGGCAAACAATCTTTTATTGGTATTAATTATTTACTATAATTACTTATATTAAAATCCGGCTGAAAACAACGTTGAATTTTTTACCGGGCTTTTTTCCATGAAACCAAATAGAAGCAAAAATAAATATAACCGCATGAGCTTTGATTGGTATTGATAAACCTGGCTGGAAAATAAATGATTTTGTCAGTATTTTGTCAGTTTTTTACGCCAAACAAGTCCAATGAAAAGATCAAATGAGCTCAACGTACATTTAACTATGCTAGTAGCTACCTACACAGGTGTAAGTAACTAAGTATTGTTCTTAATATTCGATAGAGACTAACTGAGTTACTGATGCCGAAGATGCCACGATGACTTTGGCCACGGCGACCGTGTGTCGGACACGGACTGGATGTTCAGAGTTGAGACATTATTTAGGGTAGGCAATACTGGTTTGCATATTTTGCGCTCTTTCGTGGCTAGTATAGGTACCCTATTTTGTTAGTGAATGTGCGGGCACCCTTTCGGCATGTTATAACCCTTACGTAGTTATAGTTTTTGGACACTCGTGGACGGGCCTTGAGCTCATCTCGCTTCCTACCGAGCTCGTATTAACGACATTCATTTTCAAAGGCGTCTGCTGGTTGGTGACGCGTGGTGCCATTCAGGGCGCTGTTCTGCCTTCACTTCAGTGAAGGCTAAAGTTTGCATAATTTGATCGTTGTTTTCATAACATCCTGGAAAAGGAGAGGAAAATTCCCGACTTCTGGCTACACTGTATCCAGGTAAAAACTAAATGGTACTTCAAAAATAAATATTTCACGATATGTTATGATTGAGCAAAGAAACACAGTGAGTACAGTAACAATTCTTTCATAAACAGCTAATAATGAATAAATAGTAACAGTTCAATACTACCGGTGTCACGTTTTCAAAGTTGAATAGAGTACAATCATGATTTTTTTTATCGCATTATTTAGCAACATATGAAAATACAGTAAAAGTCAAAAAGTGAAATTTAAATTTAAATCAGCCAAGAAATACGCATGATACCTACACAGGCTATTTAAACTGCTAATTAGAGAAATCCGGCATTACTGTTACGTCACATGACACCACGGCCATAGTATAAAGTCTATACGAGTATTATATAAATGTTTCGCTAGATCGAAATAGAATGACAACTTACTACAATAAAAACGATTGTTTATATTTGGGTCATATTTGTAGATAATCGAGAAAATATTATTCTCTACTGTTTATTAAGTATAGGAATGATGCTGTTACAATCGCAGAAAAAAAATAATTGAATTATTTATTGTAAATAATAATCCTTATACGTAGGTGGCGTTGTAAATATCGGGGAACGGCTTTTTAGGGTTCCGTAGCCAAAATGGCAACAACGGACGGAACCTTTATAGTTTCGTCATGTCCGTCTGTCCGTCCGCCCGTCCGTATGTCAAAGGAATTTTACTCAAAAACTATGAGACATACACTGATGTAATTTGGAACATAGATGTCTTGTGTAAGCCGCTACTTAGTTTGATAGTTAAATACAAAATATATATTTTTCAAGGGGTGGGGGGGGGCACTCCATACATGTAACCGAAACTGAAAAAAAAAAAATCAGCACATAGCAATGTGTGGCACATCATTCGACAGATCTTCTAAAGACACATCGAAAAAAAATGATTTAGTGAATATTTTCGGAAATATTCGCTCTGAAAGTAGCAAAAATTGTGTTTATACCACCCTATTTCTGAAACCAAAAACCTAAGTTCAAAAAATATGACAAAAATTACAAATAATAAAACTTAATTAGTACTTTCAACGAAAATTGTTTTCAACATGATCGGACATACCGTTTTTAAAAAACTGTGCTTCTCAGCAAAAGAACGTAAGTGCCGGGGAGATACGCTCTTTTCTTAGTGTTTTTTATTCATATCGTATTTTTTTCATCTGTAGTGCATTTTTTTGTATAAACGGCTGCGGAACCCTTCATTAAGCATGGTCCGACATGGCCGTTTTTTATATTTGCGATTGACAGTCCTTCTGTTTTAAAAGTCCTTAATCCCTACCTATGTAATGTCAAGCCCTGTATAAGGTAACTAATGATTTAAAAACTAAACTTATATCTATACTTATTTACAAGCTATGGCTACTTATAAATACTAATATACCTAGGTCGGAATTTATTTTAATACAGACCCTTTCTCTCTACGAAATCTCAAAAACTGATTAGAATTAGCTAGAAATAATTATCGAGTTTTTGTTAAATCGTAAACGTAAGACGACTGAGTCATGCGCTGCGCTGCTTGTCACTGCCCGACTCAGACTCAACTATTATCATAATTATGTCACATGTAATTAATGTAGTATGAAATAGCGGATGTCGGCCGAGTTGTACTTGTAAACAATGAAACCAGCAGAGCCATCTATGAATCCGCACGCAAGACTCTTGATTACCCAGCATATCACGTGCTACCTCGCGCTCTGTTTTGCTGAATTGAGGCGCTCGTCCAATGAAATACTACCCTGCTTTACCGACCGAACACCATTCGCCCAATCGCAGGAAAATACACTTTGATCACAGTGCGCACATGTGACCGGCCCTCAGTTTATTACTATTAAAGTTTTAGTTTACAAACTTAGCATAACTAGAAGTTTTCATGTTAAGTCTCTTAAGTTGAGTTTTTATTACCGTAAAGTTATAGAAAATAAGTTAGCATAAGGGACCATGAGTCGGAATGGTGAGTCAATAAGGAACAATTTAATTTTGCCTTTTCAGCCAAGGTGTTAGCGCCACCTGGCGACGGCGTTTCACATTACTACTGGCATGAAACTACTCCTTTCCGAGTGACTCGTCAATTATACGTACAAGATAGACAGAGATGGCGCTGTAATATTAAAATCAAGAGGATTGTTAAGATGTCAATCGCCATGCTTTGGTTCGTGCGCCAAGTGCAAGGGGATATGCAGACAAGAAGTAGATGGCGCTTTGAAACATTTAACGATATAATTCGACATAGTTAAGGGTAAACGATGACGATTAACCGTCCTCTTGTTTTTAATGGTCCTTGGTTGATGTGATACGAGTATTTGGGTCTGTATAGGCAAGTAAGTAAGGTCACGCACACAACTTCATGTCATGTATCGACAGTGAGATTTGAAAATTAGTGTAGGTACTTATTTCGTACCGTTAGCAAATTCCACAACTAATCATTCGTTTCTTCTAATGTTGATATTATATCATGTATATATTCTTTTTATTATGTCAGACTTAATTAACACATTCACCGCCAGGAACCCGCCTGGCGGGCGCTCAGCTTGAGTGGCCAATACCATGCGTTTCCCTGTAAGTATGTAGAGGAAAGTGCGTAGTGCTACGAAAAACTTGGCAGCGAAAGTGTTAAATGTTGTTAAACGGACTTACTGATTAGCGAGATATTTTAACCCATATAAAATCGTTTCATTTAAATGGGTTGGCAAAAAACAAATTAGGTAATAGATTAGACACCTTATTTTGTATTGGCTACTTTCTGAAAATATACTTAGGTACATAAACATAATTAGGTATACAGTCATTCAATACTTTAATACTTTTTGTCTTTAGTAATGCTGTATGCAGGTGTTTGTCATCAGTAATATGATACCGATATCTATAAATAATGTGTCCATACGTATTTAAAGTGAAAGTTGCTTTGTTCCCGGAGGAGGAAAGCGCCATAACGCTTTTTTTTACCGACTTCATGAAATAAGGTTCTGCTTCAGCACAGTCGGTGCCCGAGCCGAGGGATGACCTTTTTTTCTTTATTGTGCAATGCGCCTTGAAGTGGGTATATTTAAATCGGAAATTCATGATTATTAGCCTTTAATATTTTCTTCTGTTTCCGCGATTATTACTCATTGAAATAAAACAATTTAACGGATTATATCGCGTATATTATCTCATTTTAGTTCCCGACGTTTCGGAAGCTTTCCAGCTTTCCATGGTCACGGGAGGACTGAGAAAAGATGTATTTTCCTCTGTCAAAGTTACAATTTGTGCAAACTACCCATTTTTTGAAAAAACACAAATAAAGGTGTACATACATGCCAAATGGGCCTAAGCTGTAAAGACAGTTACACATGTGCCAGAAGGGCTTAATTATTTTATTCTAATAATTTACCAAGCAGCATTTCAAAAATGAGGCGTACTGAGGAGAAAAGAAACGCTGCAAAGAAAAACTCCCAGGCTACCTCATTACTAATTATAATATTTAAAAACAGAGACTATTAAAATACTTTTAAACAGATAAGATATTTTACACCGTTCGGAAATTAAGGTTTTGCAGTCCTGTGTCTCGCTTGTTCCTCGATGTGATGTATTACAGGATCCCAAGCTGGTGGTAGTGACAATCCATCTTCTCTATTGAAATTAGGATGCTTTTTAATCTCAATAGCCTCGCGTAGCAACCTTCTTCAACGGCTTGAAGGTGTCTCAATACCTTAGACCCGTGAAGAGTAGCACCCCTTTGCAGAGTGCAGGCATTTATAAGCTGGACTGCGAGTGTGGTCTTTCATACATCGGTCAAACGAAACGCAGTGTATCAACCCGGGTGAAGGAGCACATAGCAGATGTCAAGCACCGTCGGTGTAATAGGTCTGCAGTTTGTGAACATGTCATTGACAAACCAAACCACTCAATTAAGTTTGATAAACCTTCTATCCTTGCCAAAGAAAAAATATATTTTCCCAAGATGCTACGCGAGGCTATTGAGATTAAAAAGCATCCTAATTTCAATAGAGAAGATGGATTGTCACTACCACCAGCTTGGGATCCTGTAATACATCTCATCAAGGAACAAGCGAGACACAGGACTGCAAAACCTTAATTTCCGAACGGTGTAAAATATCTTATCTGTTTAAAAGTAGTTTAATAGTCTCTGTTTTTAAATATTATAATTAGTAATGAGGTAGCCTGGGAGTTTTTCTTTGCAGCGTTTCTTTTCTCCTCAGTACGCCTCATTTGTGAAATGCTGCTTGGTAAATTATTAGAATAAAATAATTAAGCCCTTCTGGCACATGTGTAACTGTCTTTACAGCTTAGGCCCATTTGGCATGTATGTACACCTTTATTTGTGTTTTTTCAAAAAATGGGTAGTTTGCACAAATTGTAACTTTGACAGAGAAAAATACATCTTTTCTCAGTCCTCCCGTGACCATGGAAAGCTGGAAAGCTTCCGAAACGTCGGGAACTAAAATGAGATAATATACGCGATATAATCCGTTAAATTGTTTTATTTCAATGAATTATTAGCCTTTGTTTTTTTTTAATTTAGTTTATTTAGTACTTATTCGACCATTAATAATATTCCTTATTTTATATTATTTTTATTTAAATGGATACTGTCATTCTTTACAGATTTTCTGAGTCACGGGGCGAGTTTCAACAAAAAATACGGTTAGTGCATTTTGCTCTTGTACTTACCTATAACGAAAGAAAACAGTTTCTAATTAGCTACTATGTATATATGTAAATGCATTGCTGATGCAATTGTTGTAAACTAGTATATGTCAATATTTAGCTTTTAAATTGTTAACAGTTGTCTATTTTAACTTCATATACTTACCTGCCTGTTCAGAGTGAGATAAAAGTGTGTTTTCTTCCTGATAATATGAATTAAGTAAATCCTTTAAAAGGCTTAAGTAGTTTATTGTAGACTGATGACAGTTTTTTTCTCTCTTGGTACCTATAAGGTAAAAAAATATTGATCGCTGGTACAAATATGTTTCCCTATGAAAGTTTATCTCTTATCCTGAAACTTAACGGTGTATCCACACTTTTATCATTTGCTCGTATCCGATCACCGTGGCGTGACTTGACTGCGTATCGCGCTGCTTGGACGCTCACTGTCGGCGCGGCGATCACGCCGTGCTTGTCCGATTCGAGTGTGTGATACGCGTAGCAACATGGATTTCGAGCGTTCGGATCGGCGCAACGTCCAAACACGTGATCGTGACAAGCGATCATGCCACGGGACGAAGATCTGATCGGGCAAATGATACAAATATGGACGCACCTTAAGAGGATGAAATTCAGAGTCATTACTATTTAAATAAATAATTATCAACTGTTTATTTAAGAAGAAACCTACGTAATACGTTACAATTTATCCTGCGCGGTCCCACGCTAGACTATACCTGTCATCCGGTGATCAGATTTAGTTTAAAACAATATCTACTAACAAATCGAAATGTATTTTAACCGGTTAGGTACATGGTTACGGTCTACTTATATAAAATAATCAGAAGTTATCAAAATTGTCTGCAAGCGTGTGTATGTGTGAGTGTGTGAGGCTACAGGATTAAGTATGACAGTGAACGGAGTGAAGTAGTTGGTTCAGATGATTTATAGAAACTGTGACATCATTTATTTATATATAACATTAACATTCGCACTTTAACGGCTAAAACCAAAAAGGTACAGACTTTCATTGAATGAAACATAACCTAGTACATTTCACAATATCAATCAACATTCAATTGTGCTCTAAGTCATCTCTCGTTCCAATATACCTTCTTGCACTCAATAATCAATCAGTCGCCCAGTCGCACTCACAAATAAGTCACATTGTGCCGCCGCCTGGAGCTCAGAATTGAGCAGCGCAAGCATTTTGCGAGAGAAAGTAACCTGCGCAAGTGTAAGGAGTCGTAACCTAGATACCCCTGCAGAAATAAAGAGGGATACATATAGGGATAGTAACAGTGCATCTCTTTATACAAAGCCCTTAAGAACATCTTTTGAATTTGCTCCAATATGAGCATATATTTACTCTTATACGGCCTGCAAATCACTGCACTACTTGGGTGAAATATACTGCGCACGAGTGCCGCATACAGCACACGAGTAGCGTGCACACTTGGGATGCCGAATTACACAAGACGAATCCCAGCTTCTTATACGCGGCATCGGTCGCACTGAACGTGATCGCAGAATGGAAGCATTTGTACTGACCGCTTTATAGGGACACCGCCAATAGTGTACTGAAACGCATATGGAGTGTGGGACCGTGTGAAGCTCGTCATCTCACACTTAGAACTAATTAAAATAGAGTTAGTTCCTCACACTCATCATGAAGTAGTAAAACTATTTTACCCGCAATTCCATAGTAGAGACTACCTATTAGGAATTTACGTTTCCCCAACATTTCGTGCGTTCTCAGTAGCTCTATGTAGAAGTTCCATGGTACAACTTTTGGTGCGTACTAGGTTTAGCAGTTCGAATAACAAAACAGTTCTATAGAACAAATTAGCAATATCAGAAATGTATTCCTTTGCTGTCACTTCACCTCAGTGGTTATGGCGAATGTACGTGAATGTGCAGGCTAGTTAGCAAGGCGCCTCATATTTGCTCTTACAGGTTTCATTGTTGGTCCCTATTTTCTCCGAGAGAGCAATTGCAAGCATCAGTTCTTTTCTTATAGATTCCCATATTTTTCACCATAAGTATCGAACTATTTTGCTTTTCCGATATTGTGCCAAGAAACATCCGCCTAAGTAATATTTATTTATTTCTCTTAAATTCTGAATTAAAATCTTTTTTTATATCTATTGTTATGTAATAGCGAATTTAAGTGTATTAAAAGAAAAAAGTGAGGGGGTTGCGACTGCAGGGGCATGGCGTCTGGAAAATAATAAGGGAAGCCAAACCGTTCCTATTCAAGAAAGAATATATGAATTACGTAATAACTTAAGAAACGATTAAAATTAAGTATTTTTTTAACCCACAAGATAGAAAATTAAAATAAACACAATTAAAAAAATTGGTCAAATTAAACTACAAACATATAGTCAAGAACTATGTTTAAACGTCACAAACATGTTTTCCGTACAAAATTCTACCGTAGTCATAGCTTAAACTTTTAACTTAGAAAAACTAGCTGATCTACATACTAATGACTTGGCACCAAGAACTTCTAGATTGAACATGTATTTCATATGTACAATAGCGTGTTTACATTAACTTAGAAAGTCTGTAAATCAACTTATAAACTAGGACTGCAGTGGTATACATCTGTATACCACTGCAAAGTGTGTGCTTTTCTCGAGCCGTATAAAAGTAATAAAAATGTCGGGTGTTCACGAGTATAAGGCTAGTGATTTGTATGATGTTCAGAAGATGGTTGGGATGGGTTAAGACATTTCATTTTCATATTGTAATTGATTCCGGTGTGACACTAACATTATTCATACAATTTGTATGCCGACTTTCGTGTCACAACGGAATCGATTAAAATTAGGCATGAAAGGTTTGTTCGATAATTTTCACAAAATCATTTTTTCATAGTAGCGAATTATAATACCTGCATAAAACTCCGATTAATACAAGAATTTTGTCGTTGTGTTAATTTTATGTAAGATGGTCCCTTGATAGTATATAGGCATTGGCTGATAAGTAACAGTTTATTTCGTATAGTTTTCAAAATTGGTAACTTTAGGTATTTTGATAAACCTCCTAAAAGTCCTCGGGTGTGGGGGCTATGCTGACATCAGGATTTTGGTTTATCTGAGAAACTGACACTTTTTTCAGTTATTTGCCTTTATCTCGAAAACGTTTAAAAATACTGGCACAGTTGCTTTTACAAAAATAAACAACATTTCATTTATTACAAATTTGGTTATATTATATTTTATTGTTGGTATAATAGTTTGCTATAATGGAGCGTAACATTTTTAGAGTCAAATTAACGGATCGCATCAAAAATACCATCAAAACCTAAATTGCCGACGGAGCCCTGACCTGACAGCCGCTAAGCTGAAGTGGGACTGGGCTGTACACATTTGCCGCATATCGGATGAACTGTGGGCCAAGAATACCACTGACTGGAGCCTCCCCAATAGAGTTCGGCGTCGCGGTAGACCACGACGGGGATGGCGGGGGGACCGTTCCTGCCTTAAATAGGGACGAATAGAAGAATGAGAGGGAGGCCTTTGCCCAACATTGGGACAATTTAGGCTGATAACAATAATAATAATAGTTTCAGAGAAAAATTGTGTCGAATTTTATAAAACCTCCAAAACTTGGGATGCTCTTTGACCTGCTATATTTGTCATGGACTTTAAGATCTGGAGTTGAGTTTTGGTCAAGTTATTTATTAGATAGTCAAGAGTAGATTAACACCGGTTAACGATCGAGGACCATCGCGCGGGTCCAGGGCGGAGGACAAGCTCGATCAGCATGTGCGTTATTCAGAGCCATATTACTCCAAAACTATACGTCCAAGCGAAAAAGCTCAAAAAACATTGCCGAATAATTTAAGAACGACCTATCTATTTCTTCACAAAAAACTGTTACTTATCAGCCAATGCCTATAATATACTATCAAGGGACCATCTTACATAAAATTAACACAACGACAAAATTCTTGTATTAATCGGAGTTTTATGCAGGTATTATAATTCGCTAATAATAAAATATCGAATGTAAAAAAATCGATTTCGGAAAAAAAAATACTACAAATATATGCGACTGATAAAATAAAACACTCGTAAAATCAACAAAAACAATTAACGCGAACATTAAAAAACGCTTTATGAGACATCGCTACATGAAGAAAGACGAATAATTAAATTTCCGATCATGAAAGAACGCGATGTGAAAATTCGCTACAATGAAAAAAATATATTGTGAAAATTATCGAACAAACCAAATGAAACGCCTTAACTACTTGCCAATATTTTTCCCTCACCCAGATGTAACACTTAAAAACTTTACATATTATGAAAAGGAAGCCTGTATTTATACCCAAAAATAATCTACGAGAACAGACTTTCATCGGACGAGCAATTTCAAACAATGCTCGTTTTCGCACGAAAATAAAATATAATTTCTCGAACGCTTCTTAATAGAGTTCTTCTGAGTTTTGTGATGACGGTGATTTACCTCTTATTAAGTTGGACCACAGCAAACCGTCACTTACAAATAACTTTGATGATGACATTCCTAGGATTCACTGGGGTAGGAACATACTATTTGAATGTTCGAAACATTCGCCTTAACCATGCTATTTCTTTAAATTATTCCTTTTTATGTTTTCTAGAAGTCCTGTCATGACCATGACCCTAACTAAGGTCATCTCATCAGTAATTGAAGATGATAAATAGGATCGACATGATTAATACCCAGTCCAATGAAAATATAGTGATAAAACTCAGTCTGCAAAAGTTAACCTATGCTGAAAAAAGTCTTAGAACCGTCTAAACTATCAGGGACTAGAAGGTACCAGCAACTTCATTAGCGAAGTAGAAAAAAAGTCAAAATCCTCTTTCCGCTTAAAGCGTAATCGGATAAAATGAATCCTTTAGCCATCTTCGGATGTCCACCTAACCTTATACCAAAAATGGTTGAAAACCTTTCAGTTGTTTTGGGGCGAGGGCCGCATAATGACACATACCTACATAGGTACAAAGAATCCAAAAAATATATATTCCAATTCAGTGACTGAAATAAACGCTCTGAAAGTTACATAAATTGTGTCCCCCGCCCCCTCTATTTTCTAAACGGTATTTCCGAAAAATATGAATTAACATTAATTACAAAGACAAAGCCTAATAAATAGTTACAATGAAAATTTATTTTTTCATGATCAAATATGCCGTTTTTGAGTTATTACCAAAATACTGCGCTTCCCAGCAAAAGGACGCGAGTGCCGTGGAGATACGCTACTGCACTTTTTCATTTCATGTATTTTCATCTGTAAGTAGTGCATTTTTTATATGAACGGCTGCGGAAACTACACTGAGCATGGCCCGACATGCTCTTGGCCGGTTTTCTTATTTGTTGTGAATTAGCGACTTTTGACAGGAATTTGGTAAATTAACTTCTTCTTTCTTTGAACAATAGGCCAATGTATGAACTATAATCGGTTGGTTTTGTTGCTACTTGAAAACCACAATAAATTTTTTGTTGTGTTTGTTGTGTGTGTATGTTTTGTTTAAAGAACGTTATTTCTCATTTTCAATAAGTCACGTGACTTAGTCTCCAGGTACAATCTTAAATTGTAATTCTAAAGCGTTTAAACAACAAGCCGGGTACCTACTTATCAAGCTGCCCTCGTAACTAAAAAAAAACACTGTAATTATTTTTTTTACTGTTGTGTAAATGTTTTCTTGTGAAAACACTTTGCTCATTGTATAATCAAGTATATTTTTGTTCATTGAAAAAAGTGAGCGCAACGCGTGCGGGTTTCCACAAAGGTAACGTGACTCGCAGGGGGCGACGGGGACGTAAGCGGTAATCTAAATATTGACGTACGCCTTACTGCAATGACGAGGGGAGTTATTGCCTAACGAATTTTTGACACTTGGTATCCGAATCAACTGTTATAGCCCATACAAAATCATGACACTTAATTCTGATTGCGAGCGTCAAATGCGTTAGGCAATAGGGGACAGGTTTACTAATAAGAACACATAGTGAAGAAAATAGAAAATTAGGGGCCGTTTCATAAACGCTTGTAACTTATATTACAAGCGGAAGTCTCTTTTTAATTGTTATTGAGGGGAACAGATGTCCACTTGTAAAACAAGACTTGTGTTACCAGCGGAGCTTGTATCCTAGTAACAAGTTCTTGAGAAACGGGCCGCAGTTGTAGATACCATTATTTAATTTTATAAATCAAAACTTTTGAATCAATTTTAAACTATATACTCATTCCTTTTTAGGGTTCCGTAGCCAAAATGGCAAAAACGGAACCCTTATAGTTTCGTCATGTCCGTCCGTCCGTCCGTCCGTATGTCACAGGCATTTTACTCAAAAACTGTAAGATGAATATTGATGAAATTCGGAGTATAGGTGTCTTGTGTACGCCGCTACTTAGTGTAATAGTTAAATAAGAAATATATATATTTTCTCCATACATGTACGTAGGTCACTCGATAAGTTTTTAATGCTCGAAATTCGAAAATGGAACGCACCTGTTTTATATGTTTTTAAAAAGCAAATTTATTTAAAAATAGAACACAAGTTGCCGATTCGCTCCAATTTAAAAAATGAACATGTTACAGTAATTTTTCTAAAACGGTTCACACGTTTTTTCTTTGTAACGATGGAGCTTAACCGCGAACATTTGCGTGCCATGATATTTTATGATTTTAAATTTGGTTTATCTGAACAATTGTGTTTGCAACGATTGCAGTCAGCGTTAGGAGATTCTACTCCTTCACGGGCAACAGTATTTAGATGGTTCAACGAATTTAAAAGGGGTAAAACCAGCCTCGAAGATGACCACCGAAGTGGACGCCTGCAAACAGCAGTAACTGCAGAAAACGTGTGGACTACTGAAATGTTGGTGCGAGAAGATCAACGAATAACATACAAAGACATAGAGAATATCGTAGGCGTCAGTTCGGGGAGCGTTAGCATCATTCTAAATCAACATCTTGGAGTAAGGAAGCTCTGTTGTCGTTGGATACCACGTTTGCTCTCTGATACTGAGAAACAGGCTCGTGTAGATTGGTGTCGTCAGATGCGTCTACGATTCGACAACGGGACATCGCGGCGTGTATCGGAAATAATTACAGGTGACGAAACATGGACTTACTAATATGACCTGGAAAACAAGCGCCAATCGTCAGTATGGGTCTTCTCAGAGGGAAAGTTACCAACAAAACTACAAAGACCTCGTAACGTCGGCAAAAAAATAGTAGCTAGTTTCTTTTCACGGGGCGAACATTTATCAACATCAATGCTGGAAAAGTATAGGTCAGTCCACTCTGATTGGTATACTACAGTAGCATTGCCGCAAGTTTTCAAAGCAGTGCGAGAGAGGAGACCAAAGACTGGACTTCGGGGAATCTTGCTGCATCACGATAACGCCTCTTCACATACGTCCCTCAGAACAAAGGCGTTTATTGAGAAAGCTGGAATAGAAACCTTACCACATCCACCCTACAGTCCTGACTTAGCTCCCTGCGATTTCTTTTTGTTCCCGGTGGTGAAAGAATAAATAAAAGGGAAGTTTTTTTCGAGTGCTGAAGAAGCCGTGGCTGCATATGAAGAAGCAATTTCTGACCTATCTGATGAAGACTGGCAAAAGTGCTTTCAAAGTTGGTTCAGACGAATGGAACTTTGTATAGAGAGTAATGGAGAGTATTTTGAAAATTGTAAAATAAATAATACTAATATCTTCAATAGTTTTTTTTATCTCAAAATTTATCGAATGACATACGTAACCGAGATTTAAATTTTTTTCAGCAAATTTTCAATGTGTGGTACATATTTCGATAGATATTTTAAATATAATTTGAGGTCTCTAATTTTATTTTGAGTTCCCCTACCGGAACCCTAAAAAGTTCTTCCAAGTCTTTCCTTGATAATAGGGTGCCTAGAAAGCTGGCAGTATTGCCAAGCAGTGCGAGCCCTTTGGTCACCCGATGCTTCGCGTAACCTCTTTGATATATTTTTAAAGAGGGCTATCAGCCGTTTGGTCACCCGATGCTTCGCGTGACCTCTTTGATATATTTTTAAAAAGGGCTATGGCGGTCGGTCCCCACGGCCGAATGTTCTACCCTAAACAGCTCAAACATGCTGGCACTACCTTCTTATGGCTGCATATTTGCGCCGCTTGAGGCACTCCACCGAGTCTGCTGCAGCGACAGCTCTCACTTCCGTCTCTGTCTCACGAGCGTCAGTTCGTCTGGCCTCTTCCATCATCGCGGGTTAAGCCGATGGTTTTAAGGATTGCTGGTGCTCCTGCGCTAGCTAGGGCCCTACGGATGATGATGTCATTGAGAGCGGCGTGGCGGCGGACACGCCCAGTGCTTCTATTATATTACAGGACAAGCCGTGGTGGCCGAGGCGACCCACCTGCTCGGGCAGCGGTGAGGCGTAACGAACTCAGCACCCAGGTGCAGAGAAGTTGCAATTTAGAATGTGGTGTTGTCAAAGACCGTTGGTGATTTTTTCCGTCTAGCAGTGTTCCAGGAAAAAAAATGTCCCAGAAATGGATCTGCTATTCTTAAATATAGAGGTGCCCCCAACCACTTCGTTTTGCTGAAAACCGAATACCGGAGGCTAGGCTCTCGGCCGCAGCATCGAATCAGTCTAACGGAACAAAAAAACGTTTATATGGACTTTGCCAATGTCATGGAAACGGTTTGCATCCATTTTCATTGTGTACTAGAGATGTACTGTAACTATCCATAACTACAGGCTTATTTGTTTATCAGTGGAAATAATTATACAAAATAATTCGAATTGCGTGAGAACTTGCATGAAATATGATCATAAAAATACTTCATACCTATGTTTTAACTGAAAAGTTTACTGCCATCCATACCAGAACATATGAAGATTCTTACATTTATTTGTTCAGTAGTAATTATTTGATATTTTGACCTTAGATATAGGAGAATATATTTCTGTATAATAAAATATTTTCACATGCAGATGAGGCCAAGTCTCAAAAGAAGATCTAATAATGCTAGTAAAACAATGAATAATTACATTAAAACAAAAAGCTTGTTATTTTATTTCGGGTCCACAATTTAAATAAATATCCACTGTACAACATAGGACTTAAACGTGGACTCAATCCTAAACCAAATTTCGATTACAAAAATTGTTGACATAAGCCTATATTCCAACTCAGTCCATTTTATCGATATCGATAAAAATCGCAAGCGTATAGCCTACTACACTATTTTTAGTCTGTTAGATTGGTACTACTGCTGTTTGACGGTTCTTTGACGTACATGTTGGTATGAGTGTGCCATGCAAATTGATTCTAGTGGCTAGTATGAGAGTCCCGCCTCTTAAAACGTAGTGGTTATATTCTCTTTGCATCTAATATTTAGCGGTCGAAGATTCGGCGACACTTACCTAGTACATTTTAAGGGTTCGTGATTTGTTATTCAGTATTCGGCTGAATGGTATTGTGAACCATTCGTCTAAATAGTGAAAATTTAAAAAAAGTTGCCGAATAGTCGAATAGTAGGCGAATATTCGTAGCATTTCTACTTACTTATCTGACAATCTATAACGCTTATCCTAATCAACAAATTGGAATGAATCTTAATGAAATAAAGGACCCTTAAAATAACAGGACTGTCCATAGTCATATAAAAAGCCGTTTCCCGATATTTACAACTCTAATGTATAAGAATTATTATTTACCATTATTCAACTCAGCAAGCGTGACACAATATTTAAATGTTACTAATTATATTATTGTTAAATACTTAGTAACCGCCCGCAACTCCGTTTGCGGGCGTAATATATAAAAAATCATAACCATCTTTTTTGCTTCGACGTAATCGGATAAATAATATCCTATAACCATCTGTGGATGCCAAGCTACTCGTATAGCAAAATTATTTGGAATCTGTTTAACTGATTTGGCGTGATGAATGAAGCCACAACAAGACATACAAACATGCAAATAAAACTCGAATCTAAAATAATTGCTACTTTTCCTTTTTTTTTTGTTCAATTATAACATAGTTAATATATATCCTCTAGTTTTTGTCATACGGACGGACGGACATGACGAAATTATACGGGTGCCATTTGTGCCATTTTGGCTACAAAACTCTAAAAACTGTCCGTCGACGGGCATTTTGGCATTTTTTTGGGTTTCCTCTCATTTTATTCGTATTTAACATGCTAAATCCTGTTACTTTTAACCAAAAGACTATTTTATATTTACTCATAAGCTGTATTTTTCTTACATAACATAAATTTTCAAGCGTTTGAAGTCAGCAACTCCGTTAACTGTCCATGAACCAGCATAGACACCCTATCCCCATGCAGGCAGCGCACGATCCGGATCGTTATACTTTGGATCGTGCGCTAACGGCATAGGGGTACGATCACTAATCCCCATGTAGTTAGCGAACGATCTGACCCGCTATACTTTGGATCGTGCGCTAACGGCATAGGGGTACGATCACTAATCCCCATGTAGTTTGCGAACGATCTGACTCGCTATACTTTGGATCGTGCGCTAACGGCATAGGGGTACAATCACTATCCCCATGTAGTTATCGAATGATCTGAATCGCTATACTTTGGATCGTGCGCTAACGGCATAGGGGTACGATCACTATCCCCATGTAGTTATCGAACGATCTGAATCGCTATACTTTGGATCGTGCGCTAACGGCATAGGGGTACGATCACTATTCCTATGTAGTTAGCGAACGATCTGAATCGCTTTACTTTGGATATTGCGCTAACTGCATGCAGCCGTGGGGTTAGAGGAGGGAAGGCGAGAAAATTTTAATTCCCCCTCGACCATTAAAACAAAGAGGTCTTGGTGAAACTAAACTTTATTCTCCTTTTTCCCCTTTCAACCTCCCGGTACCCCCCGCGGGCCACGAGTCTTCACTTGGGACCACCTAGGTACTAAAAACTGTATCAATGTTTCAAAGTTTAATCACAAAGTGCAAGGTTCTCATACAACTGATCACAATACCTCCTCACTAAACGACTAATGCACATATTTTAGTTGTACTATCATTTTTCGGTTTCCGTAGCCGAAATAGCCAAAACGGAACCATTATAGTTTCGTCATGCCCGTCCGTATGTCTCAAGCGACAAGCCTTTTACTCATAAACTATTTGATGTACCTATATTGATAAAATTTAGAGTATAGGTGCCTTGTATGAGCCGCTTCTAAGTTTAATAACAAACAAATATACATATTTCTAGCGGGGCTCTCCATACATGTAATCAAAACTGAAAAATAAAAAAAAACAGCAAATATCTATGTGGCACATATTTCGACAGCTCTTTTTAAAACACATGGATTTTTCTTAATTTTATTTCATTTAGTTAATATTTTCGGAAATAATTGCTCCGAAATTAGCATACATTGTGACCCCCCTCTATATTTTGAATGGTATGACCAAAAAAATTAAGTTTAATAAATAATTTAAACGAAAATTGTTTTCAACATGATTGGATATATTGTTTTTGAGTTATTGTCAATAAACTGCGCTTCTGAGCAAAAGGACGTAAGTGCCGCGGAGATACGCTCTTTTGCTTGTGCACTTTTTCTTATCGTATTTTGTTCATCTGTAGTGCCTTTTTTTGTATGAACGGCTCCGGACCGGAACCATACACTGAGCATAGTGAGCATGGTCCGACATGCTCTTGGCCGGTTTTCTTTGTTATCTCGGGAATAAATTATTAAAAACCTTATACAGTGATTTTAGATGAAAGCATATTTAGTCCTTTAGGTAAAATCTTGCGGAAGAGGAAAACTTCATAATCCTCTTTTTTACTTTAGCGGTGTCAAGCAAAAAGTATCCTATAACCATCTGGATGTCCAGCTATATATATACCCGTACCCTTGCACCAAAAACAGTTAAAACTCGTTTAGCCGTTTTGACGTCATGAAGACTCAACGACACATCCAAACATGCAAAAATTTTAAAAAATATAGTTTTTGATTCAGTGACCGTTTTAAATATATCAAAAAAAAATGTACAGACATTTAATTTATAAAACCTTATAATAGTGTATATATTTGACTCCTACCAGAGCGCCCTCCACATCTGTCTGTGGTCACTCTTTCCATCATAGAAATTATTTACTTCTAACCCGAAGCGTACAATGGGGAAGATGCATTTTTTTGATCTATACTAATCCATCCGGTTTCTTATGAACAAGAGATGTGTAAATATGATGATACTCAAATTAAGTGCTAGAAACGATAAAATCGAGATTCTAAGTCAGGCGTAGCGGGCTAATGGCTGTTAGTGTTGTGTGACGTTACTTAAGTCACAAGAGTATGGAGGACTGAAGAGTGTACGAGCATTTTTTTTCATTTGGGCGTTATTAAATGGGTTTAAGTTAATGGTCATACATTTTAACCTTCACTCAACAGTAAACAATGTCAAGGTATTGTTTAATTTTCTTTTGACAACAACAAAAAATGCAAGAACAAAAAATCTTAATTTTCTATATTGCACTTTTTAGGCTCATATTTATTTTTCTACATTTCCTTCAATACAATAATTACGATGAATAAACGCGTTGCAACTTCCCTATTAATTTGCGAAGCACCTACTTTATATTAAAAAAATCAGCGATTTTCAATTTACATTTTAATTATGTTTGGCCAGAGCAGCACTTGTACTCCCAAACATTGAATGAAGAGAAACAATATTATGGTACGTACGTGGGAACAATGATCATGTTATCGGTTTGATGTAGTCTGTTAATGGTGGGGAGATTTAGAGTTTTCGGGAAGCATGTAGTCCTCCCCCGGCGCGTGGGGGTGCTAGGGTGCCGGGCGTGTGAAGGAGAGAGGCGGTGCGCGGGGCGCAGCACGTGGCGGTCGGGCCGGCGCACGTTGCGGCCGAGCGTGCCGCGACGCACGTGGCTATGAGCGTGCTTGACGGTCGGCCACCGGCTCCTTCAATCCTGCCGCGCGCCTCTTCGGGATCGGTCGCGTATTTCGCGGGTTTACTGGAACATCGCGAGGATTGAGTGTGTTCGAGGAAACAGGGCCAGCTCGTGCTTACGATGCTGGCCCGCACGCCGGCCGCTGGACCGACACGGGTATATCGACATGGGCGCCGACAGCGGCGGGCCCGGCTGGTGCGCGCACTCGCTGCCGCACCTGGAGCGCTGTTTCCTATCGCCGGCGCCCCCGCCACCGCCGCTGACGGCTGTGGCGCCCTTGACTCAGGCAACTACGCTTATTCCGCACTACATCCAACGCCGCATGCCCATTAATTCATTGCAAGGTACGCTTCTACGACGTCCAATAACTGTTTTGTTTTACAGCAGTTTATGTTATTAACATCTGATACTTATTATAGCTGACAGAAAGTAAAAGTAAATGGTAGTACATAACTATGTCATACATAAAAAATAGGCAGTGACTTGTGATCTACACGACAATTTAATTTAAAAGTCAATTGGGTTCCGTTATTGAATTAATTTTATTTCTCATGCTACAACACGAGATATTTCATGAAGTCTTCATTATTATTTATTCACCATGTTCGTTAGTACCTACGAGTATCAATTTAAACGCATTTAAAGGTCAGCTGTGACATACAATACCGTACTCTTAAGGGATTAGAATATTTAGTAGTAGGCCATTGCAACATACCTTTTATGCATCTGGAAACAGTGAATAGCTTACTGGAAGTCTTTTTACACAGTAAAATTTCAAGAGCACTTTAACTAATTGCACAGTCATTTCATTCCTCCAAAATTCGCAATCCCCATACAACGTATTCACGTATAACATATTGTAGATTTGTAATAATGCTTAGCTATTTATTTTAAACAAAAAGCAAAAATAAACATTATTCCTAATAATTGAGCATAAAATAAACACACAAGCTTGTTAATTTGTCGAATCTAATCTTATAATCCCAACAGAGGGTCCACGTCAAAATTATCCTGATCGTAATCATTGTCATCATCAGTTTGTATTAGTCCACTGCTGGATATAGGCTTCACCTGTACGGACTCAACACGAGCAACGGCATCTCTCTTGATGTTTTTAACCCCCGACAATAAAGAGGGGTGTTATAAGTTTAACGTGTCTGTGACTCTGCGTATCTGTGTATCTGTCTGTGGCATCGTAGCGCCCATACGGATGGACCAATTTGAGTGCAGTTTTTTGTGTCATAGATAATTTTATCCCGAGTGTTCTTAGCTTTGTTTGATGAAAATCGGAGCACTCATCTCCAAGATATTTAGCTTTTAGTGGAACAAGTCGGGGGTTTTTTAAATATTTCTTCTTCTTTTTATTCTGGAGTATATATAGTACTTACCTTATACTTAAGTCAAACGCTCCAATCGGGTAAAAAAGACTGGAGCTGAGTTCAGAAGCTAATTGGGTTGGCAGCATTCGGTAAACTCACGCATGGTCTTTTTGGCGTTAATTCCATAATGCTTTAAACAAAAGTTCACCAATTACGGTTGCCAAGCTTACTATAAACATAATAGTATTGTACTACGTTGTGACTCTGTGTTACTGTTGAAGAAATATAATATAGTAAGCAAATACTATATTTCGGTCTCTATAGTCCTTACGCATATCAACTAGATTTTATGCACCAATCAATGTTGTTGGAGTGGAGAAATGGGCTCTTATCAACTAGATAGTTGCCTCACCCAATTGCAATAAATAACAGGCCGAATGTTAGTAAGTAGTACATGTTATGCATAATGTTTAATGAATCAATTTTCACTCTTAAGTACTTTTGTAGTTTTTTTTTTTTCAGTTTTATATTTTTTGTACCTTGGGCTGGGAAATACTATATTTGCTTAAGAAATAGTTGGCAACTCTACTTATGATGCAGAACGTAGATGTGAACAATCATAACACGAGTGATCCTAAAGTTAAAAGTGAAATGAAATAAATAATAAAAATGAAATAATTATATTTATTCTTTAAGTTGGCTGCAAGGGCACTTTTCAAGTCTGACTCTCCGGTATTTCCCAAGAGGATACCAATATTGAGAAGAAAGCCTACACAAACCCAACAGTCAGTCAAATAATTTAATTCAATTTTAGAGTATGCTTCTTTCTATTTCTCAAATAAATGGACTAAATCGTATTTATCAAATTAGAAAGTAGGTTTATTTATTGTTTTGCCTTTTTGAAGACAATGCGGATCCCAAAAATTGCTGGGGTAAATGTTTGTCAGTTTTAGACATACATTTCTTAAACTATACTATGCATATTTACCGCACTGCATGACAAACTTGAAGATCATTAAGCTTTTTGAAAGTTCGTTGTGGAACCAGATATTAAAACCCAATAGTAACGGATACAGCCGATGAAATTAAGTCAAAGTTTTTTACATAAGTACTAGATAAAACGATTCTCAAAAATATCAACTGCGAGTGTAAAACCAAATTTATTGAGCTATGAAGCTACTAAATTACTAATATTTACAAGCATCCGGTGAGCCGGTTTTTATAATGAATGTGTGAAATCTGCAAAAAAACAGCCAAACACTTAGTAGATACTTAATATCCCTTAGTAATTTGTGCTCTTTCTCACAAAATTATATGAAAGTCAAAATATAGTTTTAAACAGAAACATACACAACTTATACGTTCAAGATCTTATAAATGCGACTTATTCATTTTTATATTCAACCGTATTACGAAAGAAAACTTAGAAGTACTTTCAGAGACTCTTAATTATTACTCGTAAGTGACAATCTACAATTGTAAAGTACAGATTTTTAGACATTTAATTACTCTAATCACCTAAAACCTATAGTGGTCATCTTAAAGCTTAACTTACAAAAAATGTGAAAATAAAATTGTAACACAAGTATTATCATTGATAAACACTTATAACACAAGACTTTTATACCTTTCCTGAAACAGTCCGGTCACTGTCACTTCTATCGTAGAACTGATAATAGTTGAATGGAGGCCGACGGTTCCTAGGTCCTCTGTTTCAAGGCGGACCGATGCGACTTGTCAGAAAGCTTACTGAAAAGTAAGATTTGAAGACAAGTTTGGTGCCACGAAAGAGTTCTGTGATCTCACAATGCAAATAAAACCATAAGTCAAAAAAAATCTGCTCAATTAATACTTATACATAATACTTAGTCACAAATATGATCGCAAGAAACTTATTTTGATTTATATGATTTACTGCTTACAATATCCACCTATGATCAGTTATAAATATTTTATACCCGGCGTGTACCTACATACAATGCAAATATTAATAAAACATTTTAAATGAAAAAAGAACCGACTTCAAAATAAACTAAAAAGCCATAATTAATCTTTTATGTATGGTACGGATTACATTTGAATCACCTTTTGAAGTCGGTGCCAAACCATTCATGTAACTATTAAGTACCGCGACGGCGAGCCTTTAGTTATTATCTACCTACATAATATTTAGTCATAGTAATTCGTATTTTTGTTGAATAAAGAACTTTATTTACTTCAGGGTTGGCACCGACTTCAAAAGGTGATTCAAATGTGATCCGTACCATACATTAAAGATTATTTATGGCTTTTTAGTTTATTTCGAAGTCGGTTCTTTTTTTTTTTTGCTTTTTAGTGATGGATTTTAGTAGTGGTAAAGTATTTTTTAGAGCCCAGGACGCATCTCGAGTCTTTGGAAGCAAGAAATGTAAAAGTTGGTTAGTTCATATCCATTTGTACCTTCCATCATCAGCTCAGTTTGTTTGTCTGATGATGACAACCAGACGAAAACAACTACATAACTTTAGAAAAATATATACAAAACATTGTTAGTGCCTATAATATTTGAGGGTTTCTCTCGATTTCCCTAGTATTCCATCATCAGATCCTGACTTGGTGATAAAGAGACTACCTCAGGGACACACTATAAATAATATGACTTAACGTACCTACCTATAAATAGATGATTTTGTAAAGAATTATCCTCTAACTCTTAACTATTAAGGAGTTCTACCTTCCGTCATCAGCTCATCATGATGAGATGATGACTACTATATGCAAATACTTAAATAGCTTAAGAAAATATATGAAAAACGTTATCAGTGCCTATAAAAATTGAGGATTGCCCTCGATTTCCCTGGGATCCCATCATCAGATCCCAACTTGGTGGCAATGGGACCACATCAGGAGTGTATGTTTTCAAATAAAAAAAGAATTTTTAAAATCGGTCCACAATTGGCGGAGAAATCGGTGAACATACATAAAAAAAAATACAAACTGTCGAACATATAACCTCCTCCTTTTTTGGAAGTTGGTTAAAAAGAAATAATAATTTTACAAAACTTAACTGTATTTACTGTTTTTCACTTTGTAAAACATGAACACGAATTTATAGTATCAATACTTTACATTACGAACATATTTAAGCACTTCCAACCAAATGTCCTAAAGGAACATACATCTGAAACAGTGATAGGTTTGTGTAACATTGTTCCTAATATTTTTATCATTATAATGATTAAAGATAAAACAAATATTATATTTTCAACACAATTGCTCGTAAAGATGCTCTTATTACACCGTTTTTATGGCTTCTTTTAATAGATGTAAAGTGGTACTTGTAAAAAACAATAAATTTAATTAAATTATAAAGTTTTCTAAACAAAATAATGTTTTGTTTGTATTATATTGATATAATTATACAGTTTATTAAATTATTAATGTTTGACTGATTGGCCAATTAGCTTTTGGCTCATCGCTCTTTCGCGCTTATAGACACATGCACCGCTCGCAGCGCAAAAAAATTGGTTTGATTTGACATATTTAATATTTACAAATGTTTCATATTGCAGTATTATTATATACTAAAAATTACAATAATGTGTAAATAGTTAAACAACGATATTTAAAATATAATAATTATGTAGGTACGTAAATTTGAGGTAATGCTCACAGATGAATATTAAACTTACAGACTACAGGATTGCTTACCCAAGTAGGTATAACCTACACGAAATTTTAAGTAAGGTAAGATTCTTTTTTGCTTATTTCCTCGCAAGTGTGTTGAAAAACGTCGTATGAAACTCGTGTGCATTGGTCATTACACTCTCAGCTTTATACAATCCTCGTTTACCACTCGGGCTACAAGATATAGCCCCGAGTTACCAACGTACCGCGCTCGTATTAGAAGGTACTATTATAGCTTAATGTTACTTCTTTTTCTTGCAAGTCAAAAATCCAGACTATCCATACTACTCGTAATATTATAAATGCGAAAGGGTGTCTGTCTGTCTGTTACCTCTTCACAATTAAACCGCTGAACGGATTTCAATGGAATTTGGTATGGAGATAGTTTGAGTCCCGGGGAAGGACGTAGGCTACTTTTTATCCCGGAAAAATACCCTTATTTGCGATAAACGAATTTAAGGCGGACGAAGTAGCGGGCAGAAGCGAGTATGAATATAATCATTTGTTGTACAACAGGATCTTCTACATAAACCATACAATTAATTTAGCCGTGCGTTTTTAGGGTTCCGTACAAAAAAGGTAAAAAAGGAACCCTGAAGGTGCGACTTTGGCTTTGAGATAATGGCTTTGTTTGTAGATAACTCGACCCGGACAAAACAAAGAATTATTACTATATCAAGCTGAAATTAATATCAAATATTCAAGTTTGCAGTCCTATCTATGAAAAAATCAAACTTCGAAGTCAATGCAATCAATACATAGTCATTAAAAAAATTGGTAAGAAGGGTGATTTGTCGATAAAACTCATTGTACTACACACCCTTAAAAGCTCCGACGTGGTTGACCGAACACCTCGTATACACCTTTGCAAAAGTAGTGTTAACTCAAACTTATATCAATATTGGACCCAAAAAAATTACATTAAGTTTTTATTAAAACACTAGAAGATGCCCGCAACTTCGTTCGCGGAGGAGAAACTACGCTGAAGAAAAACGACGGGGTATGACTTCCCTGTCGTTTTTTCTTCAGCGTAGTCGGGTAAAAAGTATCCTGTAACCATCTGGAGATACCCAGCTACCCGTGTACCAAAAGTGGTAAAAATGATGTCTGTACATTGAAGATATTTTCAAAAAATTGATTGTAATGGACTATTTGGAGGTCACTGAAATGAACAGTATTTTTTTTGGATTTTATGTATGTTTGTATGTGTCGTTGTGGCTTTATCACGCAAAATCGGCTAAACGGATTTCAACTATTTTGGTACACGGGTAGCTGGGTATCTCTAGATGGTTATAGGATACTTTATTACCCGACTAAGCTGAAGAAAAAAAGAGGGATTTTATGACTTTTTCTCCTTCGCGAACGAAGTTGCGGGCGTCTTCTAGTACTTAATGTATTTCGATAAATTTTCAATGTGTTCACACCGTCGCGTTTTAATGCAAGGTTACTCCGAAAGATGGCGCGATGTACAACACGTAGCAATGTGAAAGTTGCTACATCAAAACGCTATTCGTGAATTGACGGAAAGTGTCTTAATATTGGGTCAAATGAATCAAATATATATATAGAAGAACGTATTTTATTATCATCATAAAATTTGCTACGTTATTCAGTTCTCCTTTTTTTACCACGTATTGTTAATGTAATAAATTTATTTTTAACCTTTTTGCTAAGAACGCTGAATGAGTTACATATTATTATTGTAAATTAAAAATGTTTTTAAATTTAAAATTTTTCTTACATTAAAGAAAGCTAGTTAGCGACATCGTTAAAATTAATATTATGTTTATTTGTACAAATTGTGAATATATCAACGTTTACCATCCAACATTCACTAAACATGGTCCAAATCCGTCAAGCCGTTTTACGTGATATCATATTTATCATAATTGTATACATAAAAAAATATATATTTATCGATTCAGAGACCTTCAAATAAAATGGCTTATACCACTTCGTTTGTAAAATACCTTCAATGTACGGTCATTTAATTTTTACAACTTTATACTCGTAATAGTAAAGTGTCTGAAGCTTGTACGGGAAAAGGATGTTACGATGCTGGTCGACAACGCTTATTTTGACGCATGCCTTTACACATATTGCTCCACCATCCCACCATGCACGTCTTATGGGTAAAGCAAATCTCACTTATTATTCACGCAGAATTTTCTCTGACGAATTTCCATCTTTCAAGTGTGCCTGTCCCTTGTGTGGGCAGTTGTCACTCACAGTTTATGCTGATGGGAAAATCGTCCTCGACACGTGGAGGGGACCGGTGTAATTGTGTTGGATGCAATTTATTGCCGGCATTTTTAACCTTGAAGTGACGATGCTTAGTTACTATCGTCGTGAGTTTGTATATAAATTGCGCTCGTTAATCATACGGTGTAGATTTGTGCTGGATATCATCTGGGGTACTTTATGTTCATGATGCTTGTAAATTAATTAAAGTGCATAGGGATAATTTCGCATGATTTTTAGTGCAGGGTAAGGCCCGTTAAGGAAATTAAGAGTCTAGAATCTGAGCATGGGATGGTTATAAGATGGTAAGCGTTGACATGGCATTTGACATAATGGAGTTATCAGTAATTTTTCGAATTTATCCCAAATTCGAAATTACTCCAATGTACCTATCCCTTAACGCTTTCCCATTTTCAAAATCTATATACTATTATAAAGTTGTAACAATTAAATAGTTGTAGGTACATCAAACATATTATGCTAAAAAAATAAAACGGGTATTTATTGTAGTTTTGAGTGCATGTGTGTTTGTGTTGTCATTCATTACGCCGAAGACGTTCACACAATACATAGCACGCTGAAACAAAAAAGAGAGTAAATACTTTTTTCTCCTCCGCGAACGTAGTTGCGGGTTGCGGGCACCTTCCAGTACATTTTATACGTAAAAGGAAGAGACGAACATATTTTTTAAAGTTACAAAGGTTTGGCTACACCAACTTCATAATGGTGTTTTTGCCATTTTTCAATTGTAATTTCCGGAAAATATTGAATATCTCAAAAATTAAGCTTAATTCAACAACATTTTTCTTCAATTAGGCATCAGAATCGATGGTTGAAATCTATCAGATTCGACGAAAATGTTGCTGTAGTGATTCTTTCTCTCAATGCATTTGCATTGATATCGGGAACAGTTTTAAATAAGTAAGTAATATTGACAAACTTGATTGCGATATTTCAAGTGCCCGTTGAAACTGGTAACGTGATGTCAAAGCCGCGAGTTGTTAGATTTCGCTTATACGAAGTAGTCAGATGGTAGGTTGTGTATACCAGGTGGGCAGGCTTGGGCGCAGCGTAAACACTGGTGTTATTGTAACACATGGCACAATGGGTCGATAACGCTGCCGATAATACTCCGCGCAACTGCCAACCCTGACATTGGCTAGCTGTGATCGCGACGCCGACACTCTTCGTAATAAATTCGTACACGTCGTCATCGTCGAAACAACTGACGACCGGTTTGGCTCAGCGGTAGTGACGTTGCCTGCGAAGCTGACGGTCCAAGTCCAAATCCCGGTTAAGGCAAATATTTGTGTGATGAGCATAAATATTTGTTCCTTAGTGTTGGAAGTTTGTCATGTTTATGTTGCTTAAATATAATGTCGTCTTGTACTCATAACGCAAGCCTTATGGAACTTACCATGAAACTAGTTCGATTATTATAAAAAATGTACATTAATATTTATTTGTTTTATTATAACTATATAGAATTGCTTCCAGAAAACAATCACTCATTAATAAAGTTTGATTTGTATGTATTATGATGGGCCCCGTAATTATGTCCTCTTTCTTCGAAAGTCAAGATTTTCCAGCTTCATCATGCGTTAGATATGAAGTAATGTTTCTCTTCCCATCTACAGTAAATTCTGCAAAACGAGAACAATATAATTTGAATGGTCTGAAAAAAAATCATATACGGTTTTCACTGTCGTGCAAGACTCTCCTTCTAGCTTTATTTGAGAGGTACCGCAACGAATCGTATTGTTCAATATTATAACCCACTTTTAGCTTCGCTGTAGTCGGGCAAAAGTTTACATGGGTAAAGAAGTTTACCATTGAAGCTATTTCCGCTATTTTTCCATTAATTGTATGTAACAAATATGCGCAAAAATTATTATAATATTAAAATTGATAGATTAATTGACATCAGAAAAAAAGTTAACAGTTTGGCTAGAAGTTCCATACAAAGTGTTCATTTTCTTTTTTCCCGAGCGACGGTAACAAATCGATCGATAAAAAGAGCATCGCACTCTCTTTAATAGAGTAAATAGTGGTCATGTTTAGCTGAATGTAAACATTAGTTACATAAGCGACACTCGGCCAACGATAGTGAAAACTGCGGAGCACAAGGTTGCTTCTATATCTCCGTGGCTAGAGGATTTGGCTAGTTGAGCATCTCGCGAGTTTCGGCGCAGGTGAAAGTATTGGCGTTTTTGAGAAAGGAAAAGTAGCTTATTTTTTGTGGCCAGTGCGCTGCGCGGGCGCCGCTCCTCTCCTCCCTCCACCCCTCGCCACCGCCCATGAAAGTGAAACCGAGTCCACAGTTAGGGACTGCAACGCTTTTGATCGCATTCCAATGTCAAGCTCGTAGTAATTACGGCCGAACGAAATTACCCACTAGCATTAATGCAGTACATTCTAGGTTGCACATGGTTATAAAAGGAACTAAAGTTTGCCCGCTTAACCGCGCCCACACACCTACACTTCTTGTTCTTTGGAAAGTCTGTACGTCTTAAAGTTTAGCAGATTAACTACGACAATTCACGTGTTTGCCTGCATTTTTAAGCTAAAGTAATTTGCTTGGTTTGTTTTTACTTCTCCATAGATTGCTTTATTTTTTTTTGCCAATTTCCTAGCGTACTTTGTATTTTGTTTTAATAAAAACGCTTCAAAGAGCTTTATATCCAGGTACTCTCATCATATTTGGTTATAATTGGGATACTGTGAGGCGTCTTATGAGGTGCCGGTCTCTCCTGCATGGCGTGGCAAAGGTCAGTGCAAGACAATGGCCGCAATGCAATCAGCGCTTCACGGTCCGCTGGATGCGTCTGCACAACTAGCGTCGCTTACGCTTGCACCGCGCTGCTGATGCCCAATCGCATCATCAAGATAATATCCGACAACATACAATATGTACCCGTTTCTCACATTGTTTCATATCACACATGACATGATCAATTCAAAGTAGAGAAATAAAACATCCTTTCGTGAAATTAAACACTCGAAAATGAAATCGAAAATGACAAATTGATATGTAAGAGTAACTAGGTTCCTTACTTTACATTTTTATTGTTGCTCTAAAGTTACTATTTACGAGTTTAGCTAATATCGCAATAAATAGTTAAGTAAACATAATATATGTATAAGCACTCGTAAAGTTCAAGTTCGAGTTCCATTTTAGAATGACGATAGCCCGGCGGGTTATCAAGACGACGCGGCACGCCGCGCCAACCTTACTTAGATAAACTAAAACTTCATTCAAGTACTATCCGTGATATAATCCAACAACTATTGCATACTAGAGATAAGCAAGTTCTAGTAGATCTATTCATGTATTATTATTATTTTAGTTTTAATCATTTAGTGGTAAAATCATTCAGTTGTTTTTAGCATAGAGCATAACTAGTTTTCTTATACACTTATCATAATGTTACTTGAAATTTATGTTGGGCAAATCTACACACGTTCAAGTATGCCTACAAATTAGGTTTCAGTTACTAACTGTACATGATCACCTCATCACTCACATTTATATAATGATTGTATATGTTAAATAATAACAAAATAACACTTTATTTTTCCAAATGAGTAATAAATATCGGTGGAATGATGTCAAACCCCGAACACATCAAGGACAGCTGATGAACGATGATTATTTTCAACCATAGCTAGAACACTTCAATCAAGTCTGAACGAATAGACCGACATCTAAATAGATTTATCCTTACGATGCTAGAGCCACACGTATAACACATGTTAAAATTAAAACACTTCAATGTTTTCTGTAAAGGTTCTTGACATCTTAGTTAAACGGGCGACTAAACTACATTTCCATCGCTTCGATAGATCAGTTAGACTGCCTATCCACTGCTGGAGCGGAGCTGTGCGAAATTAACCAATCAAATTTCGTAGATTCAATTTAGCTTGTGTGGGTTTCAAGAGTGACGCACCTTGATTGGTCCATTTCGCACAGCTTCGCTCCGCTCTGCTCCGCTCCGCTCCGCTCCAGTGGATTGGCAGCCTTAATTTAATCATAGAGCACGGGAGTACCAAGTAAACAAACATAAAACGCATGCATAAGCGGCATGTCAAGTGCGAGTTATTGTAAAACTCCTGAAAAGCGCGTGAGTCAGCGACGCACATCTGGTGGAAGGAAAACACCATTGTCCCCGCTATCGGCACTCGCGCAGCTGCCTACTCGGTACCAAATAGGGCTTCTGTCAACATTCTAATTTTCATTAAAAGAACTAGAAAGTAATTTCGTCCACTGAATAAAAAAGACCTCTGCTTGCTAAATCGTTGTCGGTGAATTAAGTACCTGTTCCGTTCTTACTTGTGCTTTAATTTATCCACGTTCGATACGTATATAAATTAAGAACAAGTAAGTATGTTTTGATTTTAGATCACGAACATGTAAATATAAAATACATATATATATATATATATATATATATATATATATATATATATATATATATATATATATATATATATATATATATATTAATATGTATAGATACATGTTTTGACTTGTGGTTCTAATTAGTAAGTAAAAAGTTTGTGTAATCAGTATTACACCCACTTTAATTATTTATACTACAAATAGGGCTCTAAATAACAATACATAATTTATCTTAAACCTCTTAAAAACATAAATATTTATTTTGTTATTATAATAGGAGGAAACGTTAAAATCTGTATTGAATACTTATTGTAACAACAAACAGGCACACCGCAAAATTCTATATATTTACCTATTGCAAAAGTGTGTTTACATACATGCGCTTAACCTATCAAATGTCAGCTATGGCAGTGTGATGACTGATGAGCACGAATGCCGTCTGTTCTACACAGACACTAGAAAGGCAGTACGAGCTTTGTATAGTTTAGGACTACGTCAATTTGTGCGAGACTATCTCTGATATTTATTTATTACCATTATTTACGGGCCGTGCTGGGGCCCCGTCCTTTGGAAGGCATGTGTGGGGCCCAAGCCAGCAACACAGAGGCCCTAATTTGCGATGGAGCACCGTCGGGACTGATCATCCCAGTAAATGCAGACACGGATAATAAAGAAGATGCAATTCGTTTATTTTTCATAAATACTGTACATATAAAAACGTTGAAATATGAAGCAGAGCTTAACAAGGTGAATTATAGAAAAAAAGGTTTTACGTTTTGTGACGCAACATTACAGTATATCCTAGTCCAAAATGAAAAAACAATAACAACTACACACTTAAATACACGTTTTAACGGCTGAAATAAGAAAATACTCGTATACTTGTCACTCCTCCATACACTTGTGCCGTCATGAGTGTCGTCACACGTTTCGCTCGATATCTATGGGATATTTTAACGCCCAGCCGTCATGCCTGACTTGGAATATCGATTATAACGTTTCTACTGCTTAATTTCAGATTGATCAGTATCATTGAACAAAGTAACGTATCTTCTGTATCCCTCGCGATGTAAGACTGTTGACAAATAAAAGAAACAAACTATTACTGTGGTTCTGTAGGGAAAATGTTAAATGGACTGATTGTATGGGCTATGGAGTGAGATTACCGGGCGAATGGTAACTGGTTGTTTTTAGGTGGGCCCACTAGAACGGCCGCCGACACCCTGGCGACAAGGGGCGACACGAACGTAAACAGCTCTGAGCCTGGAGAGGTGTGCACCGCTTTCTACTCAGCCACTAAAACAGCCAGTATGCCAACTCACAACTTTCGCATATTTCACTTCAACCCAGTGAGCGCGATATGCTTGTGGCGTCACTCTGACCGGCCGCCAGTGAAGGTAAGATTGGGGTGCGTAAAGATACCCCGGAAGTCTAAGAGTCCGTCGTCACCAACTGTTGCCACAATCTGCCCTGCGGTTGGCAAGGGTCATGAGAGAGTTAGACACCACTTACTGCACAAAGCATACCACCGCTGCGCCAACACGCGACTTATGAAAATTTCACTTTCAGGCACGAATTTGAACTCTTTTTACTCTACCTTGACCAGCCAATTAAGGCAAGCCAGAGCTGGGTATCCCAAAATGGGGTCCTCGTGGAGCAATCTGGTCCATGGTATCGCTATTTACCAACAGCTTGCGAAAGCTGTCCTGCGGCTTTATTTTTATTATTTATTATCAATCATAAGTGGATTGACATGAATTTATGCAGCGATATTTTATGGGCATGACTGTTTTCCTACAAAAAAGATAATTTTCTCACTTGACGTAAGCAAAGCTCGTAAGTAATGTAAATGAAAGGAGAAAGGTTAATTCCGTGGGCAGAAGCTGCATACGAAAGAGTTGAACGCGCGGCGATTAGCTTCCTTTTTATTCGTTCCATGGGTGGTCCCCCCCCCCCCAACAGTCACAATATTTACTAAAACATTACTGAATATGTTATATGCATATATACTCGTGTGTATGTAATAGAATCAATTTATTGTACCTTTCATAAAATAGTTCAATATTTATTTGCATATATCATATCGATCGGCATTCCTACGCACGACGAGACGAGTAACAATCAAACCAGGTGAAAATAAGTGAAGGAGTTGTGGGCTTTGTTTACAAGCAGCAAACGACACGTGCACTCGTGTGTACACATAACATGCGCGCGACCAGTAATCAGTTATCGCGTGGAGAGTGATCGCGCGTCGTATTATGTCACTGTAATTAAAAACTATGCCGCATGCTGAGGAAGTAGAGGAAGCGGGTAGAGGTCTGACAAGTGAGAGGCAATAATGGTCCGGCGGGGGAAGGTAAAAGGTGGGAGTGAGAGGGCGCGGGAGGGAGGCGGCACGCGTGCGACCGCGCGTCGGCCTGTCGCGCGCCGCACACCGCCGCGATCGCACGCCCCGCGCGTCCCCGCAGCGCCCGCGTCGCGATGAGTGAACACTGAGCGAGTGCGTCGCGGAGCGCCTCGACTCGTTCTCATGGAGTACCAGCACCCGCAAGCCCTCCAGCCGCTCGGGCCGCCGGCGCCGCCGCCGCAGCTGCTGCCGCCCGCGCCTCACCCGCCGTTGCCCACTCTGCCCCAACTGCAGCACGGCCACGCGCACGCCCAGGACGACGACCGCTGGAGCCAGTACCACATCTGGAGACAACACGTTTTCGTCAACGGTCAGTGGCTCGTACCCTCGTCGCTCCCATGCGCTTCTCGCGACCAGGAAGTTCTGTGCACTTTCTCCGCCCGCTCGTGGCTGAGCCGCCCAGGGCCCGCGGGCGCGGACGCGAGAGAGCTGCGAAAAAAAAGAGAAAGTGCCCGAGCGCAACCCGATATCGGATGGAACTTTTCGGTTCATCGAGAGTTCTTTGTTTCGGCGGTTTTGGGGCCTTTCACTCGTCGCAATACCTTCGCGATCCGTACGAAATTAGCTCATCAAGCGAAATGTTAAGTTCAGACATGACAGTGACATTGTGCGATGGCTCGTGATTTATTTAGGTCGCTTTTATCAACTGCTGTAATTCACACTCATTTCCTGGTAGTGTCTATATGTCTACATTAATATTCTATCGGATATAATTAATTAGAAAAAACATTAACAAGTTGTAAAGTATAATGATCCTCTTAAATATATCTTATCTGACTTTTTATATCGTTCCTCCATTTGAACTTAGTATCGGTCGTAAATAAGTTTCATATAAATGATGGGATATGCTTCTGGTCAGTGAGTAGGTTTTAAGACGGTCGCCAGCAAACCCGATTAGCGCGGAAGCACCGGGAAGCCGTAGCGCGGAAGCGGCGCGACGCCTCCGCCTCGCCCGACCACGATATTGCCACCTTTGACATGACTATGCACAATTATTTTCCAAATGTTTATATGCTTGTATTTCTTTTTTGGATTTCATTGCAATATTGTATAGGTTGGTTTCGAAACATCTTGCATGCCTTTGCCGCATAGTTAGGCAGATCGATTAAGTGATGCATGATGGTTAAGTTATCGAGGTAGTTTCACGATGGGAACGCGCGTCCTCGCACCTCGGCTCCTACCGTAGCTCGTAGATTATAATCGTTTAATCGTGGTGAAGGTGTCTGAGTAAAATTGATCAAACATTTTGAATATCCAATAAAAAATTAGCTGTAAATCCCTTGGCTGGACGAAGCAGACAAAGAAAATTGACTCCAGATATCGGAAGCAATTATGAACAGTAAGTACCTACCGACAAATCGAACTAAAAGGTATTTTTTATTATTAATGTGGATTGAAAAATTATTTGAAATGTTAATTAACGTTATTTATTAAATATTCTACTAATAATGATCCTAATCACTACTGAAACGTCAATTACTCACAACAAGTAATTGAATGTCCTGAATACTTAAGTTCAGTTTCATGATAATCAAAAAGATTCATGCAATTCATACGGTAGCTTTTCTATTATTAAAATAACTTGAATCCGTGATTAGAATCTCACTGTAGTTGCTCAGATTAGCGTCGTGTCGTTCAGATGTATGCATGCATATGCGCGTAGGTACTTGTATTTGTTTGCGACTGAACATTACCTACGCGGTTGTAATTGGTGTGATCGGCCATAGTTGTCGTTTCTTGGTCAATCATTCACTTCTGAAAAAATCTCTCAATTTGAATGTCATGTTATTGTTCTTTTCTAACTGCCCTCTTCTTGATTTTAAAAGGCAGTTAAGTCAGTATCACACCTAGCCACAATTTATCTGATTCCGTTCCAAGTTATTATAATTAACGTGCCATACAATATCGTTTGTGCTATTCCATTATTTATATACTTGTTTATACTGAGGGGGATTAACAAACAATGGCTTTTTATACCAACTCTTATTCAATAACTTCACTTACATAATAACTTTAAAACAAGTAATATAAATGATTGTAGCGCACACATCTACAAATGTGTCAAAACCCTTTGTAAGTAACTTTTGTGAGATCTGTCAGCCTACATTGTCCATATAACATTTTGCCACTTTTATTTCGTCATCATTATATAGAACACTAACAAAAGCTTTAGCTTTAAAAATGTATGTAAAGTCTATCCCGAAATAACAAAAAAAAACATTTAAAGTCTTACATCGGTACTAATTACGGACTGGTTACCAACAGCATTACCACTGAATAGGTATATCAATCTCTTATGACTTGATAGGCCTAAAGCGGCACGACAAAATCATTTTCGATAGGACTTGTAGTTTAGAAGGGTATCGCACATCAAATTGATTTCCATCAGACCTTGATTCAATTCAAAACCATCTTATCACCACAAAAAAAGCGTTTACGTATTCTAGCATTCGCCAAAACAAGACTTTGTACACACTAAAAAAAACACAGCAATTAATGTCATGGAACACAGGTAACACTTCATTGTAAAAATCAGATTTTGTCAAACATGGGTATCATCGAATACTGCACTTCAATTTATTAAATACTTTTTACGTGTCAAAAAACAATGCTTCCCTAGTTTGCTATCTGGAGTTAGCGTATCTATAAAAGATAATATTAAACTTAAATCCTTAAACCTTAAATAATACCTTATGCCACACGATTAAATAAAACAGGTACAAACTTATTAGAACCAATAATAAATATTCTAAATAGACGAATTGGGGCATGATTTCTTTAACTCAACAAAAGGCTTCCATTGTATTACATTCTCAAAGTATGGAGCGATAACTTTTTATTAAAATTTATTTTTGTTAGATTCGTGCGAATAACATAAATATTAAAATTAAACTACCTCCTTTTTATGTTCATAGGTTATAGGTTATCGCGGGTAGATTTCAGCAATTTGACTACCTACTTGCGAGACGTTTTTGCGAATACTTATTTCGGTTGTTAGACACAAATCGCCTTTAAACCGAAATATCATTAAATAGTCATAACGGATACACTACCCTATTGCTCCTTGAACACGGTTTATTGTCACTCGCTCTCATGGGAGTTACGAGTACGTATAAGATTATAACATTATTATCGTTATTGTAGGAATATGCAGTTACAGTTTTCATAAAAATATGATGGTCCTGAAACACGATTAATTTTCCTTTAATAACTTTTGGGCAATTGATGAATTCATCTATTACTATAAAATTTTAAAAATAAAACGTGTTTACCATAATGATATTTAAAAAAAATGTGACGGACTCTTCTGAAGTCACTGAATGTAAAAATATTATTGTTGGATTTTTTGCATGTTTGTTTGTATCGTTGTGGCTTCATCACGCCAAATCGGCTGAACGGATTTCAACTATTTTTGGTACACGAGTAGCTGGGTATCCATAAATGGTTATAGAATTCTTTTTACCCGACTACGCTGGAGAAAAAAGAGTGGTAATGTCTTTTTCTCCTCCACGAACGAAGTGGCGAGCACCTGCTAGTAATTAATAAAACATGCAACACTCTATTTATCTACATGCGATGTTTTTCAACACACCCTGAACATAAAAGATGGGAATATGAATTAAAATTGTAACGTTACTAAATAATATTTTTTTTCTTACATTTATTTTGCATTTTCACGGAGACTAGTAAATTTGTTTCCGATTTAACAGATTGGTTTTGGTACCAATAATGACAGCGACGGTTACCTGTCCTTTAGTTTTTTTTTTAACATCTAATTTCTTTAACAGTTGGTAATTAATAGGCATAGTCTCTCCGATAATAAAAAATATTAGACACGTATTTTTTGTTGGGACAAACTACTAAAAAAATACAGATAAATCGCATTAAAGTTAGGAGTGGGGGCTCGTGACGTCACTCCTAGGTATAATTTGTACCTGTATGCAATACACCGTCTTTATTTTTATAATACATAAGAGAAGAAATAGTCCTAATCCATATTGTGTATGGTTTGGCTGTTGAAAACATTTTCAAGTTTATCCCTTTGTTTAATTTAATCTTTAAATGTGTGAACGACCAAGTATTTATACATTATCATGTTGATATCATAATAGTTATATATAACACAATCATTGAATACAACGCACAACAGGGCATAGTTACGTGGAGAGCTTACGCCTCAAAGATATTTGTGAAAGAGTCGATGCACATATGAAATTTATACTTAATACTTACCTAGCGACCCATAGTACAGCAAATTAACAGATGGTACACAAATAAAATATACACTAAAATCTTCCTCAGTAAAAAAAGCTACGTACATGGGAACTACGAAAAAAAATTCCGCTTTCCATGATAAAAACCATAGCGGCAAATACCTTATATAAGTTCAAATACCTAAGCAACCTGGGCTTTGAATGAAATGTGTTATAGCATCAAGAAAAGATAACCGATGTAAGGAACAGGTAACGGATTTGATACTGATAAAACCGTGGTTATTTATTTGGAACTTGCATCTTGTCATCATCTAAAAATTCTGAATTCAGGACATCACAAAAACTTCGTAATACTTTCAAGTTTCGGATCTCCGACGATTTTTGGTCAAAAAAGCTAAGACTACTCGTACTCGCCCAATTTTTCCACTTTTGATTTCTCAGTGTAACTTTATTTAGTCGGTTGTATTAGTTTTATGCATTGTAAAGTAATCATGATAAGGTTTCATGTTCAAGGAAAAAGATTAAAGTCCAGGACAGGGATGACAAGTTCCTCCCTGCTAGTTCCGGTTATTAAGAATTAAAATATGTATTTAGCCACACATGTTTCATATTCCTCAAGATTTTCTGTTTGAAAATGAGAGAACATCTCTATTTATTAGGAAAAAAACCCTCGTGGTACTGGATTTTCTTCCCGAATGGCTTAGGTAGGAAAAAACTGATTAAAGGTAAAACTATACGTTCTCGTATACCTAAATCATTTCCAATACATTGTTTTTTCAATAATTACAGCAAAGTAAGCGTCTCAACAATGTGGTCCGAATTAATTCATTATTTCGCCTTCTTATTTCGACTAAGCGGATAGCGATAGTGGTATTAAATTATTTCATTGTTAGTGTTACGGATGAGTTGTACTTAGTTCCTCTTTTCGTAATGATTGTCACACTCCAATGTGTGCTGAAATAACTAATAATATAATTATAACTAAAATAATATAATATAATACTTTAGCCCTTTTTAACAGACTATACTTGCATTACATGCATAATTTGCCAACATAATTATTCATTTAGATTATGCTTTACAATTAAGACGACGCGTACCAATGACATAACTTCTCTCGTTGTAGTTGAATGCACAAGTTATTGTATTACTGCACAACCCATTACGCAAAAAGCATTGCATTGGGCACTGAACTTGACATTGGCGCGTTGTTGACATGATTACATGTGTGACACGTGTGTGGAGCGGTTATATCATAGAGAAATTAGTCAACACAGAGAAGCGTTCGCAGCTCCTTTATTGTGGCACCATCACTCCATCACTCGTGCGATTAATATTAAACCGACGCCACATACCTACCTATCACACAATAGTGGCGATTGAGTTCTCTAATCTGGAACTTTCAGATTAGACTTATAAGTAATGAAAAAATGTATTACCTAATATTATTGCCTTTGTTTAATGTTATTGAACAGGAAGCTTAAGATGTTCTTTCGGCTTTAAACAAAATTCAATTACGATGAGAATTCGTTGCCTATTAAATTTGGACAAATAATCTATTTCAGAAGGTCCTCCTATATACAACATTAAAGATTTCAAAATGTTAGACTAGAATTGCATACTAATCTTTGCAAAGAGAATATAGGGTCAGTTACAGGTGGTGGTTAGGTGCATGCCTTAACTTCCTTCGTGTGCTCTGTGCTCTGGCCAAATCGATTGCAGTTGCTAAGGTTAAATTTGAAAACAACTTGTCACCAATATTATATATGTAGCTATGTATTTGGCCCTCTGCAACTATTTACTAAATTTTTTGTCTCAAACGATAAAGCAGAGTAAGTTGTTTTGGCTAACCATGAACTAGATTTAATGATGATTATGGAAATGAATCGTTTGTAATGATTTTTGGTGACTATAGAAATGTTAGCGAACATGTACATCTGCAATTTTAATGTTGTATATAACAGATGTCTGTACATTGGAGATATTTTCAAAAATATTAGTGTAACAGAGTACTTGAAAGTGACTAAGAAAATGTTTATTTTCATTTTTTGGAAGTATCTATGTGTCGTTGTGGCTTCATCACGCCAAAACGGCTTAACAGATTTTAACTATTTTTGGTACACGGGTAGCTGAGCATCCACAAGCGGTTAAAGGGTACTTTTTACTAGACTGAAGTAAAAAAGAGGGTGATGACTTTTTTTTATTCCGCAAACCTAACACCTTCTTGTTGTAAGTATTTTTGAATTTACTAAATTTGATGATGACGTGATCTTTATCATAGATCCTCTTTTCTCGTAAGTAATTAAGATTTCGAATCAGTACTCTAGCACGCAGGACTTTTCACTGCTTAGTAACAGTAGTGTTCTCTTGAAAGGGTGTTACTCTCTTCGCAAACTTTTTTTATCAAATCGGGCATACCTGCACGCACTTTCACTCGGTATATTTGGGCAAAAGTGGCGACCTTTTCGCAACTTTCTCCTCGTCCCTCCCGCGCGCGCCGCCGGGTTTCCCCCGCCGCGTGCTTTCTTCCGTGTACGGTGCGCGTGGGCACAGCGCGACCACTTTTACTTTTTGACCTAACAATGAAATCTTGAGACGCGAAATAATCGCGCAGGCTCGCCCCGCTCCTCGCTCACCCCGGCTGCCTTAATTTATCTACAGATAGCAGTCTTAATTCATGACGTCGTTAGATTTCTCGCTCTCATCATTAAAAAAGATTCAATACATTATTAAGATAGCTTGATAATACTAGTTTTAAAAGCGGTTAAGCGCGTGACTTGGCATGTAAGCTATCCTACCATTGGATGACATTAACTTTTTTGTGGTTGCTCCTGGTCAAAAGTTGGTATTTATTTAATTAATAGGCCTGATGACTGGGTATGAAAATATAAATTCTAATTAGTCCATCAAAATGGAAATATGTATTTTGCCTTTTTAATTAATAAAAAAATACTCAGATAAATTTAGGAGTGGTGGCTCGTGATATTTGTACCTAGGAGTGACGTCACGCGTCATTTTGACTCAATTTATTGCCTTTATTTTTTGGTTATGTAAAAAAATAAAAAATACGTGTTCAGTATTTTTTATTAATCTAGTACATGACGGACTAATTATTACAATTTTGTCATCGTCCCTATTGTATATGCAACATTTAAGGTTTCATAAATAGGCATACAGTTAAACATAATCAGCCAGTGATGAAACTACTTATGTAACGATTAATTCACGTAAACACTATTCTGTTCCAGGACAATCTGTTAGAGCGAATGATGCATAAAAAACGTGAAATACTAGGGCTAAAAAAATACAAAAAAATATAAATTAATTGATGAGGATATTGTACGTCCTATAGTAGTTTAGGTATATAATATAACAACAGTTCATCTCGTTAAAGAATGTCGGGCCATACACGTAGCGTAAGTTAGCTGTGTACATTAGCTGTAGAATTTTTGAGTCTGGTATTAGATTTCATGCAGTTTATTAAATTTAACAGTGATTGATATAGATTGTCAGTTAAAAAGCGTATATAATATGTTATGAGGTACGGCTTTAGTATGATTATTTAATTGTTATTACAAAAACGCATTTAAGTGGTTGCGACGTGCCTCGCATTTGCTTTATTAAGAAAAGCTTTCTGACGAGAATAAAAATGGTAGTACAATCCATATATTCGCGATTGTCGTGGAGTAGAAATGCTGCATATCTCTATAAAACTTGTAAAAGTGAATACATAGTCAGTAATAATCAAGTCATAAGTTGACTAAGTCTAATACTGTTAGTCTAAGACTGTAGCCTATATTGTTAAGTAATCAATCACATAATCAATAATATGGGCAACAAACACAAGGTGTTTCTATACATTTTCAGTTAATAGCGCCATTTATAACTTCTATAGTTTGGTATAGTCGACGTACCTCGCACTTGTCTGTGCCGAAAGGCGTTATCTTGAAGATATTAAAGTACCACTATAATACAGCGACTGCAATGTTGCCTGGCCCGATCTATGCTCGGCGCTGGCGCCGGCTCTGAGCGAGAGTAAAAGCGATCTTCCGGCACGCTTCCGCGTTGCCCCGCGCGCGCTCTCGCCCCCGCCCCCGCCGCTCAAGCCGCGCATAGCACCTTCCGACTTTTACTTTCCACCGACGTAGTGTACATTATTCTGATAGCGACACCACTTTCAATCTTTACTGCATAAATAAATATTCAACGCCACGTTTTGTAGCTGCTTATGAAGTGGGATGTTGCATGGCCGGTAGATTATTATCCTACAACATCAGTTTCGAACCAAATCATTGTACTTTTACAAACAAGAGAAAGTAATGCAAAAAGTCTTGCTTTAACTGAATTTAGAGGATCTTAGGTATGGCGGTGAATGTAAATTTTAGCTGACAGACCTATATTTTTATTACTCCCTAGTGCCTCTCCTAGCATAATGCTTAAACAAAATAGCACAGTCACTAAAATCCTATTTATATTTGTGCTCATTGTAACTAGAGTAGGAAGAAAAGCCCCATAACCCTTTTTTATATCACTTTAGTTGTAGTTAACTAATGAGTATATTGTGAAGGTATAAACCTTCACGGTAGTATGCGAGACAGACAGACAGGTATTCAAGAAGAAGGTGATGAATTTAAATTAAGAATAACAACTGTCTCGTTCTATTTTTGTTAATTTAGTCTTAAGCACGCCTTAAGTCGGCCATCAATTCGAAAAGATATCCAAAACCTTTATATATATTGTTTTCACTGCTTCCTGAAGCCCTGACCCTCACTTTTGGTGGAGGCGCCTTGGGTGTACAACCCCACGGTATCTACGTAACCATCTTTAAGTAGATGTTCATAAGTAGGCTGTCAATGATCGAACACTAATTTCAAATTGTTAAGCCGTTTGATGTGAGCCGTTTAGTGCTGTTACACGCATACCTACTAGGTAGCATAGACATTTTATTTCGGTTTCAGTGTACTATATCACTTCACTTCATACACTACTTTATATTAAATAGTCTACAGTAAGGGAAACCGAGCCCAGGCTTTTTAGTCTTTATTGTCATTGTGAGAAGAGCGAAAAAGGTATGTGTGTCAATTTCCCTAACTGTACATCCTTCCTTCAATGATTCCAATGTGTCTAACAGCCTATTCCTTAAACTTGGCAGGTATTAGTCATCTTGGCGGTAACCCATTTCTTTAAATTATTAGGCATCTGACCTGTATTCTACTAAATCAAAAATAAATATATCTATAGGATGTTATAGGACCTAAATACAATACAAAAAAAGAATTCAGAGGGCTATAATCGAATTTCTCGATGAAAGTAAAATACCAATAGTAATATAATTTTTTGCTCAGCATGATGTAATTTTGTACGTTAATCCGTTTCATTTTTGGATACCTATTTCTTATTCAAACTCGTTGACAAGACTCCGACAACCGCTTGGAGACGTTAATGCCTCACTACAACCGGAGCTGAACAAATATGTACACCCAGCCAAATACTGGTTTCCAGTGTGCGCAACCCAGCCGGTAGACGGTGTCTGATTAGCGATAGAAATTATAATCGGCCGATAGTTTACAAACGTGACTCGAATGATAAGAGATTACACGTGAACATAGCGTGCCGGCATTCCCCGTCTGCAATAACATATTTTTACTAAAAAATATCGTTTTTTTCGTTGTTATTTCGTTCTTAGAGTTCTACTACAACGATGATATTTAAATTATCACAGAAGCCGAAGGTGTTCGTAGACAATTATAAATGTGCGACCTTTTTACCAGCAATATAACGACCGGTGGTTCTGTTGTCACTATGTTGGCTTCCTTGAGTGTAGCTCACGACGGCTTAACTCGTAAAATATCCACCTAGCTAGATTATGACTGTCATAGTTTATGTACGTACCTATTGTTATGCGACCCTGTTTTCATTTCAGAACGCTGAATGATACAAAGTTATTTAAGTTCAAAATGCAACAAGTGACTTAGGTATTGATTTGACTGCATTGCGGTGTCTAAATTTGACGCTAGAGAGATTCCATTTTTTATCCAATTCTCAGTAAATATGCTTAAGCAATACAAATGCCAACAGGCTGTAATTATTATATAAATTACATAATATAATACTAAAGATATTAATTGTGTGCTTTACGAAAAAAACCGCAAAATAACCCCAGCTGACTGACGACTGCTGCGCGACGCGCGCGAAGGCTTCTACTTTCTCGTTCACTTTCGCTCAATTCACACGTTTACGAAAATGATCGCGCGCCGCCGGAAAACGTTTGCTTTCTCCGTTGCGCAAGAGCAGCGGCTACTTCCCACTCCCCCTATCGCTACCCGCGCCCCTCGCAACACTCCTCACCTATATTTCCCGAGTAGGAAGTCAAGCGGTTACGCAACAGCTTTCCACCTGCGCAGTGCAACATTCCGATCGCGATACTCGTACATGCCGCAGCCACCGACGCGTCGCCGCCACGTCATCTTCCCCGAGCACCTCTTTTAACCATACGAGCGAGCACATATCATTGTTACTGGACTCGGTTTATTCTAGTTTTCGCATGTAGGTTTTCTTATTACCGGGAAAAGTCCACCTTGATGAATCTTTCTTAAGCCATTGTCAGATGAAACAACTACATATGCACAGTGATGATGATCATCTAGTGTGTTGATTAATGTGCGGCGTATTTCGGGGGCGGGCACGTCACTTTCTAGCGTTGCTTCTCAGGAAAGTGAGAGTGATCACGTCACCGTCGTCACTGGGCCCGGGGCCCGCGCGGAGCATGCCTGCTAACCGTTCTGGCAACACTTTCTCTACCACTAAATGTTCAGTCGGAAGGTCGAGCAAATTATGCATTCTTAAAATGATAAAATAAACATAGTAACAATTTTCTGTAGCATTTTACACCTTATTAATCGCGATTAGAACTTGTATACCTAGCGGAGCAGCACAGTGATACTCTCTCTACCTATATTTTAAGACCCGATGTACGCTGTACTGTACCTAAACCTGTGTTGAGCAAATAAATTATTTGTATCTCATTACTTATGCAGGAGAATTATTGTAGTACAGTGTCTTGGACTATAAACTTGTAAAAAATGCATAATTAAAGTAGAGTTTAAATGATTCGATGGACGACAGTGAAACCGTTTTTTCTAAATTTCGAATTTAATAGTCGTCATATCCACAAAAAAGGTGTTGATTCTTCCTTCGTGTATTTTTCGACTTTACTTATGTATTGTTAATAAGTTTTCATAAAGTCAGAGAGGGAAAGTACCCTATTCTTACTTTCCTTTAAAAATTGTTGTTGAAATAATCTTTAAAAAAGCTTACCAACAAATGGGAGTACTTAATAAACGCCGATGAACTTTAGACGAGGTGCCCGAGCCACTTTCAGGAATTGTCTGCAGCACGACAATAGTATACCGTTTATGATGTTTGTATCTTGAACCACTAGTCTCAGATCTTTAAAAAATAGTTGTCTTTACTTGTGTTGCCTTGCGGTTTCAATGGTCCCCATTTGACGTTAATTCATGGGGGTATTTTTTATATTGTTAGACGGGAACTGACCCAAGTTGTTTGTACAATTGTATATAAACTTTGCATAGTGATTTCATTGGAATTTTCCAACAGCTACATATGGCACTTCGAGGCTTTCTCTAAACTGCCAAGAAAATAAGAGTTTTGGCCGTCGAAAGTAAATGTTTGGTGCTATCATTCGTTACAACATGGTTATTACAATAATGTTTTTTTTTAATCAAATTTCGATGACGAAAGCTTTTAAAAGATTTTTAATATGTTATTTGTGAGTAGCTTTAAATCTGTGTGGTACAAATGAGTTCAAAATTATGGAGTATCATGTACTATGAATATAAGCAAAGAGCAGGTACAGTATTAAACTGGCATTGTGCAACAAGAGAGAGGGGTGTGAGGTGCATTGTGCGCATGAGTGGAGCATGCCGGGGCGCGGGCGTACGTAACATCGACAAGTGGGTTAGTTTACTTCCCGCTTCCGCACCCTGCCTCCGGCACCCCCCACCTCCCCCCCGTTCCGCTGAGCCAACTCGGTTTTTCTCGAGGAAACCCGCGCGCACGTCGAACGATCGCGTGTCTAGCGACTCCCACGATCGTTATTGTGTCACTAGTTTCTGTTGACGTATCAATACAAACTTCGTTGTTTATATTCGTAACAGACAAGCTTTGATAACACGATACAGAAACTGTTTCAACTAATTAATGACAAGCCGGCGGGAAGAAAATAGAATTTACGAATGTCGACTCGCGAAATTATAGTGTTTTACAGATCTAGAGGTGGTTGCGGGGCTTGGCACAGCCGCATACTTACTTACCGCCTATTCAAAGTACTAATCATTTTATCATCTAATTTTATCAGTTTACTAATCTCACATTATTTGCCTATTAATGTTAAACATAGCATAAACGAGCGCCAAAGTAAAGGGATCTTATTGAGCTTACCTTTTTTTAAACTATGGATTTTAGTTTTTCTATTTACTTTAGATACTTAAATGATAGCGATGAAAATGTTTCAGCTTAGGAGATTGTCTTTCTTACACTAGTCCTTTTTGTTGCTATTATTATTATTATTTTAGTTTCACTCTTATCGGTGCAGTTCTCTCCAGTCCGTTCTACTTAATGCCAGTTATTTTACTTCTTGATACGACAAAAAGTGTACCATTTTCTTATCTGGTCCAAATAACTAATCCTCAGCCTTCCTTTTCCTCCCCTTCCCTCAATTTTCCCCTCCATTATCATTTGTATGAGATCGTCGTGTCGTATAAAATCACCTATCATTTTCCCTCTTCGAGTTTCTATTGTATGAAGTACTTGTCTCTTCTCCTCGACCCTTTCCAATACTCATTGGTGGATTTTTGTTTCCAGCTTATTCCCTCCATCCTTCGCCAGCACCACGTCTCGAACGCCTCTAGCCTTTCTCTGTCCCGTTGTGCCATGGTCCACGTCTCACAGACATAAAGTGCAATGCTCCAAATATAAGTTGTAATAAAATGTTTCTGATAGATTTGGCAATTTTTGACTTAAATATATGTATTTCACTGTGAAAAGTCTATTTAGTTATTGCTATTCTAGTTTTAATATCTGTAGTGCATCTCGAGTCTTATGTTATTATAATGCCTAAATATTGAAGTTTTTGGACTTGCTGTAGTACTGTGTTCTTTATTTTAATTTCATGTATTTCTCTGTGTTTAAATGTTATTAGTGTGTTCGTTCTTTTTAAATTTATCTTTAAGTCGAAGCTTTGAAAATTAGTGTCCACGTTTAAAAGTGTTTCCAACTGTATGCTGTCTTCTGCTAAAATTGCTATATCATCTGCAAATCTAATAAGTGTAATTCTATTTCCGGTAAATTTAAATCCTTCTGTTGCACGTTCTAAAATTTTATTAATTGCACTTTCAAAGAATAAGTTGAATATGAGTGGCGAGAGTGAACACCTTGTCGAACTTCTTGTCGAATCTTAGCCTTTCCCTCCTAGTCCCCTACTTGAATGATTGTTTCTTGGTTATGATAAAGTTCATATATTATTCTCCTGTCTCCATAAACTAATCCTGCATCTTTTTTGTTGCTAGGCATTGTAATTTCGTCTTTCACTGCTGAATTCATTTCTATGTTAGGCTTACTTGTTTAACTATTGTGTATCAGTAGATAAATTATTAGTCTAAGTACGGATATATATATTAGCTTAACTAAGGTGATCTTTTCGCAGGGAGAACAAATCCCTACTTTCGTTTTGTAATCCGCAATTCTTATTAAATTAAGACTCAATAATTATTAAAATCCCGCGAACTTTCTCTCATTAAGTAGAAGCACGCAAACAACTTATTTTGGTGTTAGTGACGAGTGTGGGTAAAATTAAAATATTGTATGATTAGCGAGCAATAGACGACACGCTATGCAAATGTGGCAGCTCGCCTTGGGCCGCGGCGCGGCGCTGAACGGCGCACGCGTCTCTTAATGCCACTTTTGCATCCTTACTTGTATGTGGCGCTAATGTGCCACTGCCCACCAATAACCGTGTCGCAAAAGGCACATAACACTATCATTTTATAATGTCGTCGTTTAGCCTTTACTAGTTTATAGCCAGATCTCTAAAATAACCATCTAAGTACAATACACTATTGATAAAATACATAAGTATCGCACGTTTTGCAGCTATTTACTTCACCTGCTTCGTGTGTGTTTCGGTCTGTCTGGATTGGACAGTCGTTAAAACACAAAAAAACCGACCCTGTCCGACATTGACTCGCGCACCGAGCGTTCCGGACAAACGTTCACTTAACCTAACCGAATTGACAGATGAAGTTTGCACCTGGTATCTAGTTGTTTATAAATGAGGTGCAAACTAAACGCAACCTGTAACGTACCCGTTGTTCAAAAATGACTATTGAAAATTCATAAAAAATAAGCTAAATTCATGGTTATATTTTTTCTGTAATACTTATGTTAATTTGTATAATTTGAAATAAAAAGAAAATTCTCGCTTTGGAGTCATCGGATCTAAAGGAAATGACATGACAATGACAAACATTTTTTTCCACATTTTCTCTGATAAATCCAAATTTATATATATAACTATTCAGAATTTCAAATGGATTGCATATGTACTCGTATGAATATCAGTTCCTGAGATATTGAGCTGTAACATGGGGACGGACAGACAGACAGTCGCACCATAATGGTTCTTTTTTGATATAGAGCCATAGTTGTATAGAAGCTATATAAGTAGGTACAAGTTTAGTTCCAGTAGTTTTCATTTAGTCAAAGTTAGGGGGCATTAGGAGGGTATCGAGTACCGAGGAGGCGAGGTGTGCGGCGCGTGAGGCGTCACGTGTAGAGGCTGCCGCGCCCCGCGCTCCCGCGCCGACCCGCCTCGCCCCCCGGCCAGCCCAGCACGTGCCGCGCCATGTGACTACCACCCTCGAAAGCCCTCTACATTACTCTACTCCATAAGTCACCATTTCATTCGTCCCTTTCGATCTGTTTTCCACGTTGAGCTGTCTACATCAGGCCTTGTTCCGACCCATGATGTTTGTGATCTCACGAGTCCAACACGTTCCATATAAATCACTTTGTCTCTACAGGAGTTTGACTTTTTCTTAATTTGAGATATGTGGTAATAAACTATTCAAGTTATAACAGCAAGTTGAAAAATAACGGACCATTGTGACGGTGACACCCTTTCCTACACAGTTTTTTGGAAAATATGAAATAACGCCATACTTGAAATATTTTTAAAACTTCAAAACGTCTATTTAACATTTATCTATCCCGAAAATAGGCTCAAACTGGTTTTACTATCTAGCTCTAAATACCAGTTATTCATTAATTATAAAATAAGTAAATCCGCTTTTTACTTTCGATCATAACAAAAAAGCGAGTATATGTAAATAGGGTTCTGACAAGGCAGACGCTCGCAAGTCAACGGGATGCAGTTCGCTGTCATGTCGTAATGTCTGTCGAAGACTTGTCGCGCTCATCGCGGTTACGTGACCTTTGCAGGTTTCTTCGTTTTGAAGGTCAGCATATTTGTATAAGCGATCAATCCCCTCCTATTATTTATGACCTAACACGGGACGCTTTAGAACTTTATAATAAAGTACCAGTATTTTTATTGCACGTTGGATTGTTTTACCTTACAAATAAGTGATTAGTAATTTTATTTTGCTGTCGTAAATTGTATTTTACTACAAAATATTGGCTGACGCGATTATTGTTTAAACGATATTGCTCGCATTTGACGCACTGCGACTATTATTTTCATTGTAAATAAAAGTTTTAATATTAGCAATTGTATATGTTGTACATTACCTGTGTTTTATATGTAACGTTTTCCTTGGTAAGAATACTAGTTAACTACCTATGCCGGCGTCGATCGCTCAATCTTTACCGCCACGTTTTATCTATTCAACGGATATAAAGCTGTTTTCTACTAACACTAAGGCAAAACGACCATTGAAGTGGGTAAGGTATGGTGTCCGCCTAGTGTACGGGCGCAATGGGGCCATATTCGAGCCGGCCAGGTCGTTGCCTAGTATTAGATGGGCGAGCGCGGTAGGGAGGGAGGGTTGCGACGCCGGGCTCATCAGTGACCGGCCTACGTCTTGTTTGTTACAGGCAAATCGGTGAACAGTAAAGACACGCTCGAAGACAAGAAAGATGACAACGAACTGTGGGAGGCGCAGGCCGCCTTCCTGGGCCCCAACCTTTGGGACAAGACGCTGCCCTATGATCCCGATCTCAAGGTACAGGAAGTCAGTAATCGCAACTTTATTACCTATTGCGTGTTGCGTGTTGTGTGCGTATCTCACCAGCTTCCTGGTCGCTGCCGCTCGCACTAGGTAATAGAGAAGCTTCCCGCTCTGGTCCCGCCCGCCCTTCCACCTCATGCTTGATCTCCTGCAAGTATCCCTCGCGTTTTCCTCTAGTTCAATTAATTTAGATTACGTTAAATAGATTTTAATACTGCTAGCGAATTGCATCCTGCGATGGTACTGTTACGTTATATTGTTGTCGAATATAGCGTTATTTTGAAGCGAGTGCTATGCTGTGCGTGGACTTGTGCGCATCGCGCCTCGAGTGGTGCGTTGCGTAACGTGTCTGCTATGTGGTGTTCCAGTACGTGGACCTAGACGAGTTCCTGTCGGAGAATGGCATGCAAGGAGAGGCGCTGGGCGGCGCGCACCTGGGTGGCTCGGCGTTCGGGCCCGGCGCGGGGCTGGCGCTGGGCCTGCAGGCGCCGGTCACCAAGCGCGAGCGCTCACCCTCACCCTCGGACTGCATGAGTCCGGACACCATCAATCCCCCGCTCTCCCCCGCCGATTCCAGTGAGTTATACTCTCCATTCGCTTATCTGCTATTAAGAGGGAATTACTTAGATTGAATTCGATAAAATTTAAATGTAATGAAAAGACTCAAGATATCGCAATTTCAACTTATCTCTGTTGTATGTTTAGCAAACGCAGTCTCGATATGTTAAGTTCTAAAAATAAAGGAAAAGAAAATCAATGTCAAAAGAATCGAGATTGTACGAATTTTATCAAATCACGTCTCACGTCAATTAGGTAATTTAAATTCAGGATTCGAATTAGAAATATAATACTCCTATTGATATTCATATAAAGATCGATAGTGCTCTAAATATTATATTATCTTTGCTCCTTAATTAAAGTAAAAAAAAAACCTTTGTTTTATGCACGCCTAGGTACTTATTGCCGCTGCAGCCTGTGTATGTTTAATGAAGGTATCAGAACGTACAACTTTGACATTACAGCATTTTCAATGGCGTCGTCGGGTCGTGACTTCGACCCCCGGACGCGCGCCTTCTCCGACGAGGAGCTCAAGCCGCAGCCCATGATCAAGAAGTCCCGGAAACAGGTAAATGAAGTTAGTGCGCTGATCATTCCTAGCCGCATGTCGCCTCTGGGAGCGCCGATACACACACTAACACTCACACTTCACAGATACACGCGTGTACGTAATGAATCCGTAACTACAACGAACACAAGAAATAGGAAATATCAAATACGCTCACGCAACATTGACGCGTTGTAAGATGTAGAGTTGTGGAAAACTTACCAACGCCAACCTATAAACCAATAAAATTTGCAATGTACCAAATATCCAATAGTGAATTAAAAAGATTTTATACCTATATTTTTTTAAATTGGCTTTCCATGTAATGCACTAAAATTTAGTTTCCTTCTCAATTCTCCACTTTTCTTTCTTAGCCTAGAAGAAAATATTTTTTACTTTTGTGGGGCGATTTCGCTTTGAGTTAGCGTAACGTGGAGAAATATAGTTATAGTTATTTCTCAAGCCGCTTCGCCGAGCGTCTAAAGCCGGGTTCCGTGGAATCAAAATAACACATACTTAGGCATTGAAAATATCAAATGACATGACATAGTTGACATACAATTGCGGACATATATTTTTAATGTAACAGTCACCGGTTGGAGAATAAAATAATTTCAATTTTAACATGTACAAATTATATTCTCAAAATTGACTGAATTTTCAATTAAAAATATAACGACAACAAATGTGAAAATCCGGCCAAGATCATGTCGGACCATGCTCAGTGTAAGGTTCCGCAGCCATTCATGTGAAAAAGGTACACTATTGATGAAAAAAATGCTATATGACAAAGTTCACTAGCAAAAGAGCGTATCTCCACGGCACGTAAGTCTCTCTCTCGTTTTGTTGAGAAGCGCCGTTTTTCGGGAGTTACCCAAAAACAGTATATCCGATCATGTTGAATACAATTTTCGGCGAAAGTATTTAATCGCTCTATCTTTGTAATTTTTTTCATATATTTTGAACATAAGGTTTCAAAATACATGGGGGGGGGGGGGGGGGGAATTTATTGCTACTTTCGGAGCTATTATTTCCAAAAACCGACTCTCATAAAACCTACTTGCAATATAGCAAGTTCACTTTAACCTGTAATTATCTGTTCACTCTACAATTTTTGTTTTTTGAAACCATCTCTTTGTTTAATTTCCCAATCTAAACATAAATAGTTGCTTGTTTATATCAATTATTTTATACTGATGATAAAATTGTACGTAAATTTGATCCAGTCATTTGATAAATGAAGATGAGTGAGATGAAGTCGAAGAAATGATGACGTACAGTCAGTTGCAACTGTAGATTAAATAACATTTAGGAAATCAATAAATAATTTCAAATGGTTAACAAAAGTACTTAAACATGGATTTATGTTGGCGTTATTGGTTTATTTCGATAGCCCAAGAGATATATCAATAAAATAAAATTGAGCCCACTTGCATACTATTGTACAAACAAACGTCGCCGTCAAAGCTTAGCCAAAGCTATCTGGTTATCCGATGTTCGAAACACACATGCTGTATATGTATACGAAACACACATGCTGTATATGTATACGAAACACACATGCTGTATATGTATACTAAACACACATGCTGTATATGTATACGAAACACACATGCTGTATATGTATACGAAACACACATGCTGTATATGTATACGAAACACACATGCTGTATATGTATACGAAACACACATGCTGTATATGTATACGAAACACACATGCTGTATATGTATACGAAACACACATGCTGTATATGTATACGAAACACACATGCTGTATATGTATACGAAACACACATGCTGTATATGTATACGAAACACACATGCTGTATATGTATACGAAACACACATGCTGTATATGTATACGAAACACACATGCTGTATATGTATACTAAACACACATGCTGTATATGTATACGAAACACACATGCTGTATATGTATACGAAACACACATGCTGTATATGTATACGAAACACACATGCTGTATATGTATACGAAACACACATGCTGTATATGTATACGAAACACACATGCTGTATATGTATACGAAACACACATGCTGTATATGTATACGAAACACACATGCTGTATATGTATACGAAACACACATGCTGTATATGTATACGAAACACACATGCTGTATATGTATACTAAAATTGTTTTTTTTTATACCTACGTATTCCTGGGATCTCTGACAAGAGTAGCAAACTCTAGCGTAAGGCAGAGTATTCAACAGTTTGTTTTTACTAGTATTCAATATACTCTTTCTATTCAACTCAACAGCATAAAGTACGTCTTGAAAGTGACCGACTTTAGTGCTTGACATACACTACTTATAGAGCTAAGCTACGCAGCTAAGCGGTGTGCGTGGAAAAAATATCCAATACCGAACTGCGCCGAGTGATGCTAAGTAATCCTCAGGTGGTTTGTTCTAAGTAATCCTTAGGTGGTTTGTATCCTTGCACGCCGCTTAGGTGGTTTGTTCCTTGCACGCCGCTTAGCTGCGAAGCTCATCTCTAGTGGAAGGGCACCCTGAATGGTATTACATATACAATCACTAGACTCGGACTCACACTGGACATCGAATGTATTATCGACACTAGGTACACACGTGATCTCAAGACAACATGATCATCAAATGCACTAACGCTTTACTGAGCAGTATTTAGACTAATACCTTTGCATGATTGTTAAGTGTAGGTATAAGTTGACGGGGTAATACGTAAATTGTATACGGTGTTTATATTGTATAATATGGCCACTTGAAGGAATTAGGAAGCATATAATAAAATAACAATACAATTAACTTCTATCCGTTTCTAGAACTAGCACTGCTGAACAAAAACGCTTACTCTCATTTGACTACTGTTGGTTGGCTGGAAACCGAATCACTATAATACTACGAATTATTATACGTTATAACCGCTGATTATAATATACATACATATATATTTCTAGATTAAGAAGGAAGGTACTTCTTTTTCTAATTCATAATGTGGATTTTACAGGACCCTTTACGTGAGCCTATCTTACCGTGTTCGGGAGAGGTAATGGTAGACTTACGATATTTTAAATATCTAGAAGAAACAGCATGTCGAAGCAACACCTGAGATCCATAATCTTTTTTTTTTATACGGTTGTATACACAAATAGATAACATTTCAGGACCAGAGCAGTAAAATAAACTTGGACTAAATATGAACTGTCTGGTGTTGTTAAAGGGAATTAAGAATTCATATTTTATTAACGCGATATATTAAATCCATATCTTATATATACCATGAACTGAAATTCAATGTTAACGATTTCTAGAAGAATAATGTCCTTATTTCAATCATGTATTTTGGCAAAATAGATAATAAATCGTGCGTCGATTGTCTTTTCAGTTTTTCAAATGGGAGTAAACAATGCCGATGTCAGCGTAAAGCTACGTTCATTAAGTATACAAAGTAAACAGTAAATTAAGTTACTGGACGCGATAAGCGGCGGCAATAGTGTTAGCTTGCGTGTAGGTGGACGCAGGACTGCGTTGCGGGAAGAGGAAGGGCAATGGTAGCGCTAACAAGCTCTCAGGCACAATTCGCCGAGTACTATCTATTCCAAGCTTGTTTTTCTATAAGGCCATGTAGACATCGATGACAAATTTTAATATTATCGTTTGTGGGAGTCTGGTAGTGTCAGTGGTCAGTGTAGTAACTACGGGTAATAACGCCTTGCTACAAACCAGCCAGTCTAATGTATACTAAATAATAAAATCCATTTACGATTACCAAAACCAAACACATATGCTTGAGAAATAGGGTAAATAATAAATATTTGACGTATACGTTTTTTTATTTAAGCGCACCAGAATGTGGAGGTTAGGGAAATTGCTTGAATTTTCATAGCTCCGTTCTTGGATCATTTTTACCAAACAAGGTTGCATAATGTTGTAAACCTGCAAGGAATTACAACTTGATTGAGATACTATACTTAGACGTTTTGTTTAATCAATGATTTATTATTAAACAATTCCCTGGATTCGCCTATAGGTATCTATTAGTGACAACTTTATGCATTAAATACCAGTGAGTTTTTATTATTCAGCACTAACCAGCAGGCTTTATTACCCAAGGTATTTATTCTACTTTCTAATATACTCGTAATTTTCTATGGAAGATATACAATTTTAATTGTACACAGTACTAACGTAAAAAATAGAATAGCGGTATAACAAAACAAGGCGTGGCTGGATGGCGCGCTTTCTGTCTACGTATATTGAGGTAATTGGTTATGTTTATGAGACTTTTGGGTCATACAGATTTTATAATATAGCCGTCTTTCCTGTGGGTAATTTGGGTGGGTATATTTAATTTATATTTTATCGTCTAGATCTTGAGTAGTCGAGAAATTGTACATGTCTAAAGAGTCCTGCAAAAAAATATATATTTAAAATTCTTAACATTGGGATGTCGGCAGCATAGGATACATAACGCTAGTAACAGTATAAAAAATCTGTATGACCCTTATTAGGAGTAGACACAGGGCACGCCATTCCGCGGTCGGCCTAGACGCGGCGGCTGAGTCTGTCGGTCGGTTCTGTAACGCGTTGTTGTATTCCACGGGCGGGTGAAGGGTGGTATGAGTGTGTGGCGCGGAGTGCTAACCCCCTATCGACGTCGTCGGCAGTTCGTGCCCGATGACCTGAAAGACGACAAGTACTGGGCGCGCCGGCGGAAGAACAACATGGCTGCCAAGCGGTCCCGCGACGCGCGCCGCATGAAAGAGAACCAAATCGCACTAAGAGCCGGATACTTGGAGAAGGAGGTTAGCATTTTCATTATTTTATACTGTAATTGATTATCGTAAACCCATTGATCAGGCTTATTATATTCACTTTTATGAACCATTTGCCATACGTGTACGTGCAGTAATGTATGGATTCTGTATAATTTCTATCGCGCGATAATTGTAATGTTTATAGGCTTTGTAGCCACAGATTTCACTCTCATGTATTATCTGGCAAAAACAGAAATGTAAAGTACAGAGCACATAACTGCTTGGTGCGACAAAGCGCAACTGTCGATGTGGCAAGCGAATCCCTAATACATTGTGTATTATGCAAATTAACTATGCGTTGAGCGGTTCGACCGCGCAATAAAGAAAGAATTTGCTCGCTGCGCCAATAGTATCGCCTTGTCGTGGCCTGACAGTTAGGCTCTCCGGAATCCAAGTTTCACTCGTAAATTGTACATGACGTTAAGTTCTGTTAGCAAGAAACAAAATACGAATGTAGTAAAGTTACCTTGTACTGTAAGTAGCGGTATTACGCGCGTTGTCAACTTCCGTGAGCGAGTGAAAACCCGTCTGGATTTACGATCAAGTTAACTGCACGGTCTTTGGTTATAGTAGACCGCCGGAAACAAAGTAACCTGTGTTTTTTCACAATCATTAGTCACAAAATTATTATGTTCTTTTACTTTGTGTTTAAATGAAATAAAGTACTACGCTGTACAAGTTCTATGCAAGGAGCAAACAAGCGTATCGTAAATTTTACTACAGACAGTGTTTGATACAAAAAATTGGTTGTAGTACCCAACGCGACCAAAGGACATGCGAGTGCCAATTAGATTTTGGAAGACAGGACGAAGGCCGTGCAATTGCGGGCAACATAAAGGCTGCTTATTATGATGATAGTTTCTTATTGAATTAGATTAATTTCTTACACTCAGATAGAGCTTTTGGACTTGAATTTTTGAATGTTACGCATTTCCCGTATTTCACTAATCCGATTCCAAGTTTCTGCGTTTAATTTTAATTAAAGGGACTTCGCAAATCCCCAAGAAATTAGCGAGCCACATGTTGAAAAAAAAAACCGTAATATGGGATAGATATACATAGTAGTGTATCCATAAGTGATTTGATCGACGACTTAAAATTAGTCCGTCTAATTATATTTTTCTGGATTTCACCTAAATCAATACGCTAATATTAAGTTTACTTAGTTTTGATACAACTGCGAGTAAGCAACTAATATTGCAATTAAACTTCTAGAACATGGGTTTGCGACAAGAGGTCGAGCTGCTGAAAAAAGAAAACCACATCCTGCGCGAGAAGCTATCAAAGTACGCGGACGTCTAGGTGGCCGTCCTTCCTCGCCCGCACCTTCCCGCATAGCACAAACACGCCACTCGATATGTGAGTAACGTCTATACGATTATAAGTTCCTATAACTTTACCGGGGTTATGATTCTAATAAAGACCTCAACAGCCCTATGCCCGTATGGTGTTTATACCGTAAATAAATGCTCATTATAATGGGCATTTATTACAGCGCCATCTCTCGGGCTATATTAAAATATTACAACTATAGCGGTAAAGTCAAACCAATCTTTAACTGACCGGCCGTCCACTTACCGACCTGTGAAAAATGCTTCTAAATGTTAACTCAGTGGATGGCGTTCATTTTAACATTGGTTTTACTGGGGTAGTGACCCCATTACACCGAAACGGTTGGGCGAATTTTAATAATTATTAATATTAAATGTCAAAATATTATTTTTATCGGAGTTAATGGGATTAACAAAGCACAATGGCTTTATACTAATCGAGGCTAAGTAATGTTTACTGACCACATGGTAACACGTCTACCAAATTAATATATGTTTACAACAACATTGACTGTTCATAAAATCATCAATCAACTATCGCCCGAACTAGTACTTACTCAGGCAAAAAAATATAAAATTAGATAAGCCTGTTAATACTCTGTTGTAGTAGATAATATTTTGTCCTAATTTCCAGGTCGCAGGCACTCTCGGCGCACGCGCCGCCTCCGCTTCGGCCACGGACACTCTTCTTACTTCTTGCGACGCCTCTTCAGTTCCCGTCTCTACAGACTCGTCAAATCTCAATTTACTGTTAATTCTGATGATCCTGTCGCATTGATTCTGTTTACTTAGTCAGCCTGCGCAGAAAATTGTCTTCTGACACCAACCCAAATGTTATTCATTTCCGCGTTTTTTTTTTCATGTTATACATCAATATTTCCCACCAAACTGCCGATTTGGTACCTACTCGATAAACGCGAGATATTTAAAAAGTCTATAAATTGTTCCTTTACACAAAAAATAACGATCACAATTAATTTTACACATGTATTTTATACTAAAGAAGATATACAGATCTCTCATTGTCTGTTGAATCAGCAGAATGCAAAATCAGCAGATGATCGAATCGGCAGTCCATTTTATGTTCTGTAAAAGGTTCTACTAGACTATTTTACAAGATTTTAAAGTTACGTAGGATTAATGGATATTGCAGTTACCGTAAGTTTACCTAGTTAGTTTAATAGATAAATGTTAACCAAAGTCCCATTCGAGCTCCGCTCCGATCTATCGTCGTCTCTAATGCCTTCACTCGGACTTTGTCCGTTACTCAACAGGGTTAGCCAACGACGTACGGACCAACATTTTATGGTGAAATGTTATTTTTGAAGGGTGTTTGTTGTAACTAAGGTGCCGAGCGTGCACTGCGTCATGTTTTCCGACCCGAATGTGGATTATTGTAATAAGTTAATGTTGTTGAATATTTATATTGAGCCGGCAGGGGGGTGCGCGTCGCCCGCGCCGGCTCTGCGCCGCGCGCACCCGCTGCGGGCCGCCGCGCGCTAGATTGCTCAAGTGGCTCGCGTACGCATGCGCAAATGTAGAGGCTGCGTCTGTATATAGGTAGTTTTAATGGGGGCCTAGAGACGGCCCCGGGGCGCGTCCCGGACTTGGGCTCCTCTCCGAATGTGTATTATAAAGTGACCGTATTATCCGACCCCGTCCGTCCCTGGTGCTGGCACGACGGCATCAGCCCGCGCGCGTCGTCCGGGGCCGCCGCCCGCGCTCTTGCGCCCGCTGGTTTCTCACTCTGGCTCGCTTCGTAGGACCGCTCCCCGAGATTAACTCCCAAAGTGGCGCTCGAGCGCTCATCGCCTCTTTTACCGCATCACATGCGTACCCTTTGTCGTTTACGTAGTGAGCGAATACTATAGTTTCGTTTCAAATTTACTTAGAGAATAGTTTTTAAGTAGTCTGTAGATTCCGTAGCGTAGTTGTTATTAGTCTATTTTTGTTATGGCTGTAGTTGTTAACGTTTTTGAAAGTTTATATTTTTTTAGTTGTAAACGGACTTGCGTTATGGTACCGTATGGATAGGACCCGTGAGTAGAGTCGGCGCGGGCACCGCGCGCCGGCGCACGTCGCGCCGGACCGCTCCGGCCCCACGCGGCAAAGCTGCGCCTCCCAATGCACTGAAAGCGTCCTTTGATGCTCCCCCGCACTCTATATGACTCGTGCTAATGTTAATATATATTTTTGTAGGTTTTTGTCGTTGATAAATGAGTCAATTGAATGTTTATTGAATTGAAGAAAATAATGTTTATAAACTAAGACTAAGAAGTTGTTGCATTTGAAAGTATTTTATGGATACAAAGCGAGAACAATAAAATGTTTTTTCTATAAAAGTTTACAAGTGAGGGATTCTATAAAGGTGTGACGGTTGATCTTTTGAAATGCACTGTTTCATATCAGATGATAATTATTATAATATGTAACGAACCTAATGTTAATCGGCCGCCCATAGCGGGATTTGATACTCCATCTTGTTTGTTATTATATACATTAACATACGCCATATGTGTTATGGTATTGTAAAATCCATACATAGTAATATTATTAAATACGTTTCTTCGAAAATTGTAACATGGGTATAGTTGATATGATAGTTTTAAGTCTGGTTCACACGACACCGTCTCCCACCGGTAGCATCGCTTGCGCAGCTGTAGCGCCAGTAGCGGGTCGGCGGCTGTCGTGTGGAGCGGCCGCAAGGCGTCGTGATAACAAGGAGTTGTATGTATGAGCATTACAGTTAGCTACATATTGTTAAAGTAAGCTAAGAGAAGTGTAGTGTACGAGAAGTGGATCGGGCGGGGTCGCGCGCGCCGCTCGGCCGCTGCGTCGCTCGCCCGGCTCCGCCGCCGCGCCCCACCCTCGCCCTGCCCTCTCCACCGCCACACTCCCGGACCGGTCCGCTCGCTGCACTGTATCCGGCCCTACTCGCACCTTTTCCCGTTTACTCTATTTATTTGATAAACCTGCTGTAAAAACATCCTCTACTGAGGCTACTTTATTTTTAAAAGTAGATGTCTGTTACCTTTGCAACAACATAAAACCATATCGATTTACTTGTACGAGTAGTATTTTGTTTGACCGTAATTTATATGGTTCTATGGATTGAAATAAACGTTAATTGTTGTATTTATGTTTTTTTTATTTATAAAGGCGTCCGCGCGTACGCTGGCCCGGCTTCCGGGCGGGAAGCGCGCTTCGCCCGCTACGCTATTTATTGATTATGTTAATCGCTGAACATATGAGTAATGTACCGAGCCCAAAGCCTCGAATCTAGTGATTTGATCTGCTGACGGTATATTTCCTAATTCGGTGTTTTATGTAATAAATCGTGATATAAGTACCTTGCACAAACCGTGAGTTTTCATTATCCTTACTCAACCGTAATTCTGAATTCAGACGGTATACACAGCTGGTGTAGAAGATGTAGCAGCATAATATATCTATGCTTGGTAGTCATTTAGTACTAACTTTTCACTAGTGATCTAAAAGAACAAATATCACTAAACCTGTACCTGTAAAATGGGTTACCATTATCTGGCATAACTAATATATCTGTCCGAAATACACTTTGCATAAAAGACATGTTATAAAATATTTAGTCGTATGATTATTTTGCATAAATATATACTTGACACAACTATCACTATGCATACTTTACGTTTTGCAGCATATTATTTAGCTGAAGATCATTTTTACCGACTGTCATCTATACTCTTATAAAATTGTAAAAAAAATATGTTTGTATGTGTCGCTGTGGCTTCATCACGCTAAATCGGCTAAACAAATTTCAACTATTTTTGGTACACGGGTAGCTGCGTATCTCCAGATGGTTATAGGATAATTTTTACCCGACTATGCTACAGAAAAAAGAGGGATTATGACTTTTTCTCCTCCGCGAACGAAGGTTTCTGCCATAATCGTCCTACAGCATACTTCTATTTCGACTTAATGACTTTTCAGCCAACAGAAAAATAGATTATTAATTACAATAGATTATTTTCAATTAGGTTTGAACTGCGACCCCGTACAGAAGCGATCGGCTGCCAAGAAAATAGGTTAGGTTAGAACGGCTGCTAAAAAATATTTTAAGTTAGGTTAGAACTGCGACCGCCTACAAAAATTAACAGCCACCAAGAAAGTAGGTTAGGTTAAAACTGCGGCCCTGAACGAAAACAATTGGTTGCTACATAAGTATTTGTCACATGATGATAATAGAAGAAAATAAAGCAATGCTCTTTTTGGAAAAATTTTTTTCGGCTTTATGCCACTTTAAATATTATTGAAAATATTTGTATATAGTAATATTATTATCATTGACACTATGAATAGTACGATTCTGAATGAGGAATAACTGTGATGTGAATTATGCCGAAGGAAACTATCGGAAAAATAATTTTACCAAAAGATATTTTTGCGAAGTTACAGTCTGCGATACAAATATGTGTATGTAAAAAAATCTACAACACATTAGTAAACAGTAACTTGATTTAACTATTGACAGACGTGAATTCAAATTTGAAACACAAATGACATACGTATTTATTCCTTTACAGACGTAGGGGTGCACTGCGGAAGGGCTTGTGGATCGGAGTCGCGGGTGGATGCTAGTTAAATTGATAGCCAAGAAATCAAAACAGTTGAACAGTTGCCTAGAGGCTGTTCGACGGGCAATTGATCCGTTTCACCATAGTTAAATGTTATGTTCTAGTAGTCTTATGTGGGATTATTTGCCTTATAAAAGGAAAACTCCGTAAATTTACAATTCATTACTCTCAAATTTCAATATCTGGTTTTAATAACAAATCAGGTGCGTTGAGTCCTTGAGAGGAGAAAGTAGTTTTGCTATTTGTCTAGGTCTACATTGTCGCTGAAAGGTAACAGGATTTAAATATGCTAATTTCCATTTCATTATTTAAAAAGTATTGCTGACATTTGCAATCTTTGCAGAACAAAACCAAATATATTGTGAGTGTCAGGATGGCGGGTGGATATCAACAAATGGAGCTGAGGTATACGTCAGGAGTTAGTGCTAGCAATGTGCCAAATGTGTGCCAAAATTGGAGCAATGTGTTCTTTAAACTCATTTTAAGATATTTTAGTAATAAATGACGCGCCATCCTGACGTCAGGTTGGCGGGTTTCTTTCCAGCTCTACCTAATGGCTGCCCACTCAAGGGTGGAAGTACTGCCTACGTCATATGAAATCACGGTAAAACGCATGACACACCCACAGAAAAGTTGTGCTGAGCGAGAATTGAAAGATTATCGCACTTGAAATTGGCCGGAAGTTTGAAAAAATCCTTCACTTCCGATCCAAATTTTAATTTACGTCATGTGACATCAGTACTGAACACGTGGCATCATATGAAATGGCCGCTAGTACTTGACAGACGGAGCCAAAGATGGCCACTGGATACCCCTTCCTACGACATGTGACATCTTGACGAAAATTATTTTAAACGTCTTGAAATATAGTGTATTTAAGGATAAATAAGTCTGCCAAGCCATATTTGGCCGGAAGTCCTTTAAAAGATTTCTTACTGCTAGATAGATGTGATCAAATCATATTAAATGTCCATAATTTAACAAATTATGATCGATTAACAAGGATTATCGACTCATCTGTCGTGTTCATTTTCATTCTTATATTTTTATATTATTGGTTCAAAAAATTACACAGCAGTACACTAATACTAATGCATTACGATATTTCGGACAGAGTGTTTACATACGATCAAGTTACAGAGTACAATCTGGAAGTAGGTATGTTAATATAATTTTTCAAGTTATATAACATTACACAAATTCAAATAAATGAGGTATTGAATATTATACACAATACAATGTTAAGCAGGTGGTATTCACATGAAAATATGTTACACATAAAATATAATAAATAACTTCTGAAGTGCGTTAATGTAGTGCAAAGCATGAGCCAGTGGTGATTGCCTGTACGCCGGCAGTGCGCGCTTTAGGAGCCGCAGGGCTGAAATTAAACTATACCGCAGACAGAGAAGGGACGAGGAGGCGTACCAGCTGCGAGACCAGCTGAGGGCAGTCTGAATCCGCACGTATTATTTTGCATGCCCCGGTCATAAGTGCATAATTACGCCCAAGGTTTTAACTCCCTGGAAGTGTCTAGGTTTTGTCGGGTAAAGGAAAGCATAGTACCCGTAGATTTTTTTCAATAAAATCTCGGAAACGTCGTTCGGATTTTCACCAGAAGCAAGGCGTAAGTGACCTCATGGGGATTCCACACTAAAGACACTGCCTCCAGTTTACTCCTAACTAGAGCCGTATAAGAAGTCTTCTTGAAGATAAACGCGTCGTCAAAATCACGAGCGTTGCGGATAACAAATCCAAATCTCCGATAGCAGATTGTAGCTAGGATTGTCATATGAGGATGAAAATTTTGGTGCGAGTCAAATATGACATACAGGTCTTTACTAGTGTCAACAAGGTTTATTCCCTCTGGTACAGTAGTACTACCAGTTAGTTCTACTGGTAGTACAAATGATACACCCTAAGGTCACTAGTACTACCAGTAGTACTAGTGACCATAACGGCAGACTGGTAGTACAACTGTCCTGTAGTTTGTTGCGTTCATAGCGATACTCTTTTCTGTAGATCCTGTACTGGCCACTTAAATAAGACTGAAGTACTTCTGATAGTTGATAGTATGATAGTTTAATCAAATTAATAAATGTCATGAGTGCCTTTGCCTTCTTTGTGCATCTATTACGCCGGATCATATTGGATCTGTTGATTTATCAAATAAATAATATGGACGATTCAGCTTCAGCTGAAGTAAAAATCGTACAGCGCGGACGTGGCAAAGTGCTAAGAGCATTCGTTCGTTCTTGGGCGGATGAAAACAGGATTTCACATAGTAAAATGTTCGTTCGTCAGCACACGAACAAGTAAATGCTCGCTCAGAACACTACGTGAAAACGCGGCTTAGCAATACAATCTAAAAAAAATGTTTTTTTTATACATTTTGACCGATCGATAACGACATTTTTTTTAAACTTTATTGCACAGTATAAAATACAGTTACAAAGGGCGGACTCAATGCCATAGGCATTCTCTACCAGTCAACCTACAGGCCAAACAGAGAATAAAAAACTTTGGTGCAGAATACGAAGAGAACACGAACACTTCATAAATAGTAGACATTTTGTATGAAAAAACAAAAATTTTTTTTGGTTGGCTGCATAGTAAAAGTCATAGTTTTTTCCGTTCAAGGTTTTCAGTGAGCTAGAAAACATGTATGTATATTTTGTTTACATCTGGAATGTGTATCATATGTACTACCAGTTGAACTTTTAATACAGTGGTCTATGACAAAACCCGAGGGATATTCTTGTATTTTTAGAAGTAGTACTAGTGTCCCTAAGGTGTATCATCTGTACTGCCAGTAGAACTACCTTGTAGTACTACTGTACCAGAGGGGGTTTATTTATTCCCTTCCTAATATGTAATTATCAACTAGGGGACTTCGAGATCGGCTAAAAGACATCACGGCGCACTTCTCGGAGTGAAATATCAGTTTGTTTGAGATACTCCATTCATATATCCTGTTAATATCTTCTTGGAGCGATTCAAAGTCAGGTAGTTGTTGTAGACCATAAACAAGTTTCTAGCCATCGGCGTAAAGAAGACATCGCGCACATTTAGCGATCCTCGTATCAATATTGCTAGGGTCGATTTTCAAAAAGTCACTTACGGCTTTTATGAGCGGGATAGAGATTTCAAAAGGTGGATTATAAGCATCGGCATATGGAACCAGACTACCCTTTGGGTCCTCACTAACCAAAACACCCTGCGCATGCTGTCGCACCAGTACTACATCAAGCATTCCTCCATGCACATTTAATACCTAATTCATTTCAGTGAACTCACAGACTATGGTAAAAAACAATAACTTGGGATACCTACTAGTTGAGGCATACTTAGGGTTAAGGTTCAAGTCACCTACGATTATGACAAAGACGCACAAAGAGAGTCAATTAATGGCTTAATTTATTGAAAAAGCTGAATATACATACTTTCGGAGGAGTTTCGTATACAGCACACAAATGAAACAGTGTTTCACCCACAATTTTTTTTTTTAATAAAAAAAAGAACCGACTTCAAAATAAACTAAAAAGCCAAAAATAATCTTTTATGTAGGTACGGTACGGGTCACAATTGAGTCACCTTTTGAAGTCGGTGCCAAACCATTTATTTATTACTATTAACACAGATGGCACGCAAGAACCGCGGCGGCGAGCCTTTAGTTGTTACGAGTACCTACCTATATATTTAGTTATAGTAAGTCGTATTTTTGTTGAATACAGAATTTTACTTCAGGTTTGGCACCGACTTCAAAAGGTGATACAAATGTGATCCGTACCGTACATAAAAGATTATTTTTGGCTTTTTAGTTTATTTTGAAGTCGCTTCTTTTTTATTAAAAAAAATATTTGCCTTTTAGTGATGGATTTTAGTGATATAAAGTATTTTTTAGAGTCCGGAATGGACAATTGAGGATATATTTGATTGTAAATAACAATCTAAATTATAAGAATTGGTTAGGTCAAAATTGTTAAGTCCAGTAGCTTGCTGGTTAAAAAGAATACGACTAACAGTCTCAACTTACCCGTAATATTTAAAGAATTATCTCGCAACTATTGACCGTTAATATCAATAATCAGCTCAGCATCATTGAATGATGACAACCAGACGAAAATAACGGAATAACTTTAGAACAATATAATATACAAAACATTGTTAGTGCCTATAATATTTGAGGGTTTCTCTCGATTTCCCGGGGATCCCATTCCTGACTTGGTTATGAGGAGACTACCTCAGAGACACACAATAAAGAATATGACTAACAGTCTTAACGTACCTACCGATAGGTACATGTATATTTTAAGAATTATCCTCTAACTCTTAACCGTTAAGGAGTTGTACCTTTGTCATCAACTTAGCATGACGAGATGATGACTACTATATGCAAATACTTAAATAGCTTAAGAAAATATATGAAAAACATTATAAGTGCCTATAAAATTTGAGGGTTGCCCTCGCTTTCCCTAGGATCCCATCATCAGATCCCTACAAGGTACCAACCTCGAGAAAACGAAGAATTTCGCTAAAGGGCAAATATATGTTGCACTAAGAAATTATTAAATCGACCACATGACGAGAGATCGTTAACTGAAATAACAAAACTACGAAATCTGCCTTCTGACGATCGAAGCCACACATAATAAACAACTTTTATGACTTCTACGACTTTTATAAGGCACTTACAGCCATAATGCATTCTAATGTCAATTGCTCACGACCTTTAGCTGAACGTTGCTATTTCAGAATCAGGGCCGTTGACCGTTGAGGAGTTCGCTGGTTGTCCACTATCAGCTCCACTTTTCTACCCTGATCTTAACTAACTTTTTCTGCCTCTAAGCAAAATATAATAAAAATAATATATTGCAATTAGTGAACTGAATAACACTGGTTGAACCTTAATTAGTGACTGGTGGCTTGTGTCTTCATCATCAGGTTCTCTTCACCAAATGATGATTTTTGAGTGTAAATGCTTGTTCTTCTTTAATAAACACCGAAATCGCCATAGGTGTGCCCATATTATTTGAAGAATTCCTTCGATTCCTCATCGATCTCATCATCAGATTATCACCAAAATTTTATGGGACTAACTTGCAGATTCCTACTCTTAACCGAAAAATAATTTTCCTAATCGACTCGCGATCCGCTAATTAAATAACACTGGTAGAGCCGTCAGTGGTAACTGATGGCTTGTGTCTTCATCATTGGTTTTTCTCCACTAAATGGTGATTTTCAAATGTAAATGCTTAAACTACTGTAATAAATACCGAAATCGCCATAGATGTGCTCATAATATTCGAGGAATTCTTTCGATTCCTCATGGATCCCGGCATCAGATCTTCAATAAAATTGTACGGGACCAAATTGGATATACCTACGGACGGAGTTCTGAGGTAACAAACATAAAAAAAATAACCGAATTGAGAACCCCCTCCTTTTATTGAAGTCGGTTAAAAAGGGGCCTACAGATCCTCTCCGTTGGCAGTTTCAAACTCTCGTCGCCGCCATAGACTAATGCCTGCTCTTGCACTCCTCCTCCCATGTCGTCCTGTGATGCGATCTCGACGCTAGACGCTCCAAGCATCTCCCACCAGTTCAGGGTCCTCTACAGATGCTGACAAGCATGAATACGTGACGACAACAATACCACTTTCGTGAGCAAGAATACTTTTCTTAATAAATTTCAACTATATGTGATCTCTGACATGTAGGTAATGCTGATTGTGAGGTCATTAGTTTGAGCTCGGGGTTGCTTTAATTTGCTTGGTTTGTTTTCGAAACATTCAAAGCAACTCTTGCATTGTCAGGCCATACGTCCGCCAACAAGCACTTATCATAATAAGCTACAGGATCCCCCACCTTGTAGGACCTTTGGACTGAAATTCCGCCACGCGCCCTGTTCAGGAAGATATTTTTTTTTACTAATGAAAAGACTGTAGCAATTGTCTATTTAACAACCAAATAATACGAATTAATTGATTTATTTTCATGACAATCGTTTCAATTGAGGGACCATCTTAAATCGATTTTGAATGGCTTCTTTATAAATTAAAGATTGAATTTACAATGATTCAAGTACTTTTACTAACTCTCAATCACACCTATATTTTAAATATTACTATTGTTCTCACTTTATGTGAACTTATCGCGATCAATTCAGGGACCACCTTCTGCATGCTACTTTTTCTTATTGAGTAAGCAGAATGGAGTCACAATTCATGAAATTAACTTTACAAAACTTTTACTAAGAGTTTACTTTTACGAAATTCCAACGTGGACCCTCAATGGGAACGCTCATCACGAGAATAAGGAAATTAAGGTATTTGGAGGAGGAAAAAAGGAGGTGAACACTAGGCCAGTTAGGTCAGTGGGGTAGGTTTTTAGTCAGAGACGGTTGTTAGCGTAACGATCAGTGGAACGTGAATAAAGTAGGTACCTACTATTGTTGCTCAATCAGTGAGTCTGCATTTTATTCAAGAACTCCTTAGAATATAATGAACATTTGTCCTTTTATGAAAGCAATGACGTTTTTACTTCATCGGATGGTGCATGCTTTTTGTTTTTTTGATGTTTTTTTTAATAATATAAGTATGAATACATATTTGTTTTGTCACTAAAAAAATATTTTTGTCCGTTAAATTTACCTACCAGATTTAATAGTTTTTAGGGCTCCGTACCCAATGACTGCCACCTAATTCCTATAACTAAGCCTCCGCTGTCCGCCTGTCAGCGGGCTGTATCTCACATACCGTTATCGGTAGACATCATATCGCTATAACGACAAATAATAAAAATACAGTTAAATTAAAAAATAACATAATTCCTTTGTCACCTTCCTTTTCAAATCCACTATTAGTGACTAAAATAAAGATTAAACAAACGTTGGCGAACAAAACATATGTACGACGCGACTTTATAAAATTTGTTCGTCGACTAATTACATAATTACCCGTGTGCGTGTGGATTGAGTGAGCACCATTCTGGAAAAAAGAAAAAATGCCGTTCATTTAGTTAAGTTCTAAAACCTATCAGGGTATGTACATCACGGATTACGGAATAAAAGGGATACATTATAACTGCGGAATAGTATGGGTCCGCGTGTCACCTATTTTAAGAATGTGTGACTTTTACACTGACACTTTATACACTGCTACAAAGACAAGTTGATCATAATTGGTCAGAATTCTCTAATTCAAAAGAACATAACGTAATTTAACGTTTATACAAAATTAAACTTAAATTTTGTTTCATAAGGTTTGTATAAGCTTAAAGATATTTTTTTACGTTGTAATTCAGCAACTCGCCGCCAGATGGTGCTATTTGGACGTTTTACCACAAAGGGCTACTCAACGCTCGAGGGCGCTTAAATCAATAGTATTATAGATCCTTATTCAGTGAATTTAAAGGTTTCAATTCCATTAACATTACTTTTTTAAGCATGTCGAATCTTCTAGAGCTACTCGCTTAGGGATGTGACCATTACTGTTTCAAGAATTATCGATAACACTAGAAGCTGGCGTGACTAAAAAGGTGTAAGAGGCCGAAAAGTAAAATCACGATGACTGAAAATTTAAGTTTTATAGCTTTTACCCGCGTCTTTCATCGCTTAGATTCAGAGTGTATTTATTGATTCGACAACCACCAGAAAAACAGACGCATTCGAGATTTTTTGTCGTTTGATAATTGGTTTCTTTAAAGTGCTCCGAACAAATCGTAATAGTTTTGGTTGAAAACCAATCATTCGACCTTCCTGTAGCTGCTATCTATTGTTCTTTTATTTTGGCATCAGGAGGGGAACTAAAAAATATAATTATTATACAAATAATGACGTTTCTCACAACGAGTTAAAAGTACACTTCCTTATTATTAGAAAAATAATAAGAAAGTAAACTTCCTTAAATAATACTATCTCTTCCTGAACAAAGTTTCTAAACCAAAATCGTTAAAGCCTTTGAATAAACACTGCGACAGTGTGCATAGGGACGAAGAAACAGATACACTGATACAGACGAATAAGGCGTAATGTTACTAACATACTTACATGTTTGCATGTTTTAATATATTATTGAAAAAGAAAACAAGGATGCAAACACAATTGACCATCATTAAGATTTTACGTAACAAGGCAAACGTATTCCATTAAGGAATCTCTAATGGTTAAGATTTATACATGTATCTTAATATTAAACACAAATTTTTGTGTTTCTGTGTTTTTAATGTGAGAAAATTAACACCACATTATTATCAGTGCTCGCTGGTGTAGGGATGACACGCTCGACGCGTAATCGAGAGGTACCGGGTTTGAATCCTGGTGTGACTACGTGCGAGAGCAATAGTATTTTTCTTTGCTCTTTGACTTGTATCTATATCACAATTTATACATATACATACTATACATATATAGTTTGATTACGGGTCTCAAAACGAACGTCGAACTTAGACAGGTTGCCTGCCTATAAGTGAACTATTCTTGTATAGGTATATAGAAAGTGCCTCGCTATAACTATAAAATACTTTATTTTTCTCCAATCATAATAACCGGCCGTCTAATATATTTTATTATTTATCGGCCAGACGTGGTCATTGAGAAGAGAAGACGTAGTAGTAACGTAAAATGGAAAGAAGCATGCTGGGAATAAAATTATCAGATAAATTACTAATGAAAACATTAGAGACAGAATAACATTAACAGACGTAAAGAAAAGGATTAGACTAATTAAATGGCACTGGGCTGGTCATGTTTGTCGATTGAACGACAATAGGTGGACGAAACGTTTATCGGATTGGATACCAAGGGATAAAAAAAGGAGAAAAGGAGAACCCGGAAAAAATGCAGACATATTTAGCCATGAATGCGGAGTAAACTGGATGGAAATGGCACGGGAAAGAGACACCTGGAAAGTTTAGGAGAGGCCTACGCCATAGAGGCGACTACTACAAACAAATATTAACAAACGTATTTATAGATCATATACATACCTAGTCATTGAAAATAGTTTAAGTTTATGCTTATGTAGATAATATTTTCTTCTATTTCCGCGATTATTACTCATTGAAATAAAACAATTTAACGGATTATATCGCGTATATTATCTCATTTTAGTTCCCGACGTTTCGGAAGCTTTCCAGCTTTCCATGGTCATGGGTGGACTGAGAAAATTTGTATTTTTCTCTGTCAAAGTTACAATTTGTGCAAACTACCCATTTTTGAACTAACAAATAAAGGTGTACATACATGCCAGATGGGCCTAAGCTATAAAGACAGTTATTTTAATAATTACCAAGCAGCATTTCATAAATGAGGCGTACTGAGGAGAAAAGAAACGCTGCAAAGAAAAACTCCCCAGGCTACATCATTACTAATTATAATATTTTTAAAACAGAGACTATTAAACTACTTTTGCAACAGATAAGATATTTTACACCGTTCGGAAATTAAGGTTTTGCAGTCCTGTGTCTCGCTTGTTCCTTGATGAGATGTATTACGGGATCCCAAGCTGGTGGTAGTGACAATCCATCTTCTCTATTGAAATTAGGATGTGAAAGGGGTCAAAGACAAGATAGGAAACATCTTGAAGCGTGCTTCTATAAAATACATTTCAAGCATTGAAGAAGGTGTCTCAATACCTTTCTTTGCAGCGTTTCTTTTCTCCTCAGTACGCCTCATTTGTGAAATGCTGCTAGGTAAATTATTAAAATAAAATAATTAAGCCCTTCTGGCACATGTGTAACTGTCTTTATAGCTTAGGCCCATCTGGCATGTATGTACACTTTTATTTGTTTTTTCTAAAATGGGTAGTTTGCACAAATTGTAACTTTGACAGAGGAAAATACATCTTTTCTCAGTCCACCCGTGACCATGGAAAGCTGGAAAGCTTCTGAAACGTCGGGAACTAAAATGAGATAATATACGCGATATAATCAGTTAAATTGTTTTATTTCAACTATAAATTAGTTCAACTTTTAATAAAATATTTTACTAAATATAATATTTTATATTCGTTGTCTGTTTTTAAAGACATTCCAGTGTAATTTTTCTTATGTAAATATGTCATTTAGGGTGATCACACTTCATTATATTATGGTCATATCTATCTTCGGCGAGTGCAAGTGGGTTCTGCAAATAAATCAGAAAAAAATAGTAATAGTCGAATTATTTGTTAAACAAGTAACTTAGTAGTTTAATAACTGCTTTTCCTGTAGCCAGAACGCTTTAATTTTGTAGTTTTTGGTTTCGAAATGTCTAACCTTTAAAACTTGTCCAGTTGGAAAGTCCGTCTAATACGTTCAAGGGAAGCCCGTCATGTCATGGATCTAGTAAGAGAAAAGTCTTATTAGATCCATATGGGGTCACAGCAAATGGATCTAATGAAAAAATATTCTCAACAAATCCATTATCTACCGAACTAATGGATCTAGTAAGACAAAAGTCTCACCAGATCCATATGGGGTCAGAGTAAATGGATCTAGCGAGACTATGTTCTCAGTAGATCCAGTATCGAGAGTATCAATAGATCTAATGAGAAAAATATTTTCAATAGATCCAGTATTTCGAGAAGTAATGGATCTATTGGGAAAATATTGTCAACAGTTCCATTATCTAGCGAACTAATGAATCTAGTAAGACAAAAGTCTCACCAGATCCATATGGGGATCTAGTGGGATAATATTCTCAACAGATCCATTATCTAGCGCACTAATGGATCTAAGACAAAAGTCTCTCCAGATCCATATGGGGTCAGAGTAAATGGATCTAGGGAGACTATGTTCTCAGTAGATCCACTATCGAGAGCTTCAATGGATTTAATCGAAAAAAGTCTCACCAGGTCCATAATCGATCTTACAAAATCTAGCGAGAAAAGTGATCTCATTAGATGCATGAACAAATGGATAAATGGATCTATGGAGAAAGTACTCTCCCTAGATCTATTGCGGACATAGACAATTTATCTACTGAGAAAAAAATCTCCTTAGATTCATTTCTTGCGACAGGGTACCAACATTTATCAGAAGAGAAAAAAAGTATACCGATACATTCGAATAACGGATCTAGTGGGAAAATATTGTCAACAGATCCATTATCTAGCGAACTAATGAATCTAGTAAGACAAAACTCTCACCAGATCCATATGGGGATCTAGTGGGATAATATTCTCAACAGATCCATTATCTAGCGAACTAATGGATCTAAGACAAAAGTCTCTCCAGATCCAGATCCATATGGGGTCAGAGTAAATGGATCTAGCGAGACTATGTTCTCAGTAGATCTACTATCGAGAGCCTTAATGGATTTAATCAAAAAAAGTCTCACCAGGTCCATAATGATCTTACAAAATCTAGCGAGAAAAGTGATCTCATTAGATACATGAACAAATGGATGTATGGATCTATGGAGAAAGTACTCTCCCTAGATCTATTGCGGACATAGACAATGTATCTACTGCGAAAAAAAATCTCCATAGATTCATTTCTTGCGACAGGGTACCAAAATTTATCAGAAGAGAAAAAAGTATACCCTTACTTTCGAATAATGGATCTAGTTAGAAAAATATATATTATTAGATACATTGTGGATCTAATGAATGAATCCTAAGAGAATTCCATTTTCTTGTAATGTCATCTGGCGTAAGCAATTTCGGACCTGGCTCACGAACTATAACATGATGCTGGATACCATGTGTGTAATAGTTGATCGAAATATATATATGTATTTTAAGCCGAGTCTTCGTTTTTATGGTATCTAAACGAGTTTTTTGCGTGATTTGATTTTTTTTATAAGTAACATGACTCTATTAATCTAATAAATAAAATGGAAGGGGCTTAGGACGCGTTTAGTATCCAGTATGAACATGAACTGCCTGCAGTGAAGATGTGATATCGCCTAACCTTAGGCAGTACTTTCACCCTTAGTAGGCAGCCATAAGCTAGAACTGGAAATGTACCCGACTAACTGACGTCAGAATAGCGGGCGTCATTTATTTCTCAAATATCTCTGGAGTTTAAAGAGCACATTGCTCCAACTTTGGCGTACATTTGTGACGACTCATTCCTGACGTATATCGCAGGTCCATTTGTTGATGTACATCCGCCATCCTGACACTCAATTATAAATTTACTTATATAGTTAAAAAAATGTTTGAAAAATAAACGTTTATTGACACAAATAAATCTCACAAGCTCACGTTACCGCGATTTTACCTATTTGTTTAGACTGTGCAACTAATAAGGATGCCGAAGTAGTTGTCCGCACTACTATTTAAAAGGTGAAACAAATTAATATGCCTTAAACCAAACTTATCGCGCATTTAATCTAACAAATTAAATAGTACATTGCTATCGCTCAAATAGCTACAGTTTACACCTACGTATTACTTACTATAATATCAATATTAAAAACAGTTTGCTTGCTAGTGATGATATAAACAAAATATTTACATAGAATAATAAATAGTAACAGCCGCTTAAATATTTATCTATATTTGCGAATTATTTATAATAGGTACCTAGGTATTGGCCGGGGGCACGACGTCAGCGCCGCCTAGCGTTCGCAACTTTGGTGGCTCTGTTAAAAGTGTTAAGCACTGGACGCAACAAAATAAAGGTAACTAACTAATTGAAAATATTGATTGTAGAGCACCTAACAAGTAAATCTGTTTGTTTTCAATTTAGCTTTATTGAAGAAAGTAACTATTAAAATATGTGTTCAGTATTATTATGTCAATTTACTTCTTTGTTGTTTCCTTACAAATTAAAGGAAAAATTTAATGTTTAATTATGTTTGTTTCCAGATTCTTGAAAGATGACTACTATTATCAAAACTGGTTTCCAAAGCATCGGTCACAACATAAGGTTTCAGCCTTAAATCGAGAGTAAAGGAGAGCTGTTAGTTAGATCCATCAGTACTAAAGCAATAAACATTTACAAATTATAAGTAATTCTACATTTTATATTTTCGAAACATTTTAATCATTCCATCATAATATTATTATTGCACTAAATAGATAAAAATATTAAAACAAGGATTCAGCTTAATACACTTACTTTAGTCTTCTAACAGCAACTATCCATTTCATTCTCTGAACTTGTTTCCAACTCGGTGTAGGAAAGCAATAAAATTTGCAATTGCTGTTTCGTCCTGTATTACTGCAGTTTACCACGCAACAGCTATCATCACCCATCTTATTTCAGTTTATTATTTTATAGCGGAAGGCATAAACATAATAACCGAAAAGTATAACAGAGCGTCCAATGTTACCACTTTTGGCCACATCAAGCGCAGCGATCGTTTTCACTTTCCCTACACAACCTCTTCACCGGCCAATACAGTCTATGCCTTGAATGCACGAATACCATTGAGCGTCTATAAACATAGCTCTCACAAAATATTTCATTAAAATATGTTCGAGTGAATAGACAAATTTATCTCACTTTCCTTTAATATTACCGCCAACTACAACATATTCCAAAGATTTGTGTATTTTTTAAGGACGTTCAAAGTTATCCGCAAAGCTACCTACTGATCTTTATGATTAGCTTTATTTTTAAGAAACAGAACTTAGAAACAAAAAATCACATATATATATATGTATATTCCTTTATTAAAACATCTTCTTACCCAGCAGAATCGAAGAACATTAGGAAAAAGCTATTGCATAAAGCTCTCACCGATCCATCCTCGTTTGTCGTACATCAAGTTAAAGGAAAAAACAAAATTGATACTTACCTTGTAACAATGGTTGAAAAGGAAAAATAATAGATACCAGGGCTCGTCTCTCAAAAGCTTGTAACTTGTATTACAAGCGGAAGTCTCTGTTGGAAATAGACTTCCACTTGTAATGCAAGTTACAAGCTTGTGAGAAACAGGCTTCAGGTAATAGCATTGGTACAATAAAAAAAAAACACTTTCCAGTATCCCGCTGTGTCTCAAGAAGAAAGTCTTTGACCAGTGTGTGCTGCAACGTGGTCGCTCAAGATAGGCCTTATACGAAGGATCAAAATCACGCAGACAGTAATAGAGAGATATGCTTGGAGTTTCTTTGCGAGATCGAATCAGAAATGAGAAGATCACTAGAAGAACCATGAACCCGGATACTAAATGGGCAGGGCACATTTTGCTCGTAAAACTGACGGCCGCTCTGGGGCCATCGAGTTGTTGAGTAGCAACCACGCACTGGAAGATGCAGCTTGGGTAGGCCCGCACAAAGTTGACTGATGACCTGGTCATTAGAGCCTACTGGATGCGGCTGGTGCAGGACTGGTCATGGCGGCGTTTTTTGGGGAGGTCTATGTCCAGCAGCGGACGTCTTTTAGCTGACTATGATGGTTGCTTAAAAAAATAATGTATATTACACTCGGAAGCAAAATAAACGGCTACAATATTTATGAATATTCAGTACAAAATATAGTTAGTGTCAGGATTGCGGGTGGATATCAATAAATGGAGCTGCGTTATACGTCAGGAGCTAGTGCTAGCAATGTGCCAAATGTGTGCCGAAATGGGAGCAATGTGCTCTTTAAACTTCAGACACAATTAAGAAAATGATACTGGATACCAAACGCGTCTTAAGCCGAATTTATTTTTTATTTTATTAATAGATTGATGTTATTTAGTGAACTTACGAGAAACGTGCAAAAACTCGTATGGGTACCGTAAAAATTATACACTTTTTATGTAAAGCGCCTGTGTCATACCGCTGGAAAAGCGGTGACATGGTATCGTACGGAATTCAAAGTCATATCAAAAAAATGTACGAGAAATGTACAAAATTGTACGCTAATGAAAAAGAAATGTACTACACGTACTTACAAGAAAACAGTGATCAATCTGTCACCGCTAGGACGCATGCTTTCTGGCGGTCTGGACTTTCACCCTTAAGTAGGCAGCATTAGCTAGAACTGGAAAGGCACCGGCAAAATGGCGCGTTATTTATTTCTAAAATATCTCTGGAGTTTAAAGAACACATTGCACAAATTTTAGCACACATTTGGCACATTGCTAGCACTAACTCCTGACGTATACCGCAGCTGCATTTGTTAATGTACACCCGCCATCCTGACACTAACATAACTATTACATTCGCAGTTAACTATATATAACACAATTCAATAGTTCGTACGTACTTACTTGTATTCAGTAATATTTACTCCAGTCGTTATTTCTTTGTATGTAGTTATTAAGGCTTTCGAGTGTTTAATTGGAATGGATATTAATTATTTCATTTTCGAAAATCTTTCTTATTGATAACTATTAAATACATAGAACATTCCAATTTCAGGTCATATAACTATAAACCCAACTAAATGAGTATACACATAATATAATTTGTGAATCACGTTTAACCAGCATAGTTAAAAAATACTTAAATATTTATCAACTATAAATATTTAGAAGTAATTAAATAACTATTGGCTAGGTCTTTCTTTTGGTGTATTTGGTTCCCTAATTGTGTATGCATGGACAATAGGCCTCATCTAGACGTATCAATTCGAGCATGATGGTGAATCACAGCATTATTGCAGCATTTATTTATATAATAACATAAGTCTAACTTAATTATATGGTATGTACAATAAAAGCTAGCTGGTGGCGGTGTCACTACTAGCACAAAAGTACGTCTGGCAAATGCAGTCCGTGTAGGCACTAGTCAGCCTGCGTGGCAGGGGCGGTTTGGAAAGAGCGGACGATAGCTAGGAGTGCCGTGTAGGTGCCGACGACGAGGCCGATGATGCCGAAGACGAACAGCAGCCAGTCCTTGATGCGCCGCAGGCGGCCACCGCCGGCGGTGACGGCGTCTGCCCACGATATGCACATCTCCATCATCGCCGGGAAGCAGATGCCCAGCGCCGACAGGCACAATGCGCCGAACAGTGAGATGAACAACCCCAATCGGGGAATCGACACCGCGAACACAACTGCACAAATATAAACATAACTTATGTAAGGTAAAAAAATACTAGGACTACATTCATGTTTTTTATTATTATTACAACAGTTGTTAATGCTACTGTTCCACCTGCGTTAACATTAATGTTAATGTGGAAAACTACACGTTAATAAATGGACGATAAAACCTGTGGCCACATTAGCGGTACTGCGCCGTTACCGCCGTGAAAACCCTTGTTGAAAGAACCGCCACCCGAGCTATCGCTTAACGTCTAACGCCACTAACAATGCCACATCCCTATCAGGACACTAAACTGTTGGCCACATCTGTATAATGCCATGTTTAACGCCTTTACTAACGCCTTACGACGCAGGTGGAGCAGTAGCATAGTACTAATACATTAATTTACAGCGTCTATATATCGATGTGGGTGTCACAACTACTTACAGGTACACACAACATGCGAAACAATTAGTAAACTTAGAAACTAATAAGTACAGATTTAAACAATTTTTAAACACAACATGTGAATCGAATAGGAAACATGAGAACGAACTAAACCGGAAAAAAAATGAACCAAAATTGGATTATTTTGCTGTTATGTTCAAAATAATAATAAAATAAAATTAGAAAAACGAAATCGAAATCGCCACCATCCTTAGGATTAGAATTATATTTGAAGATGTATTCAATTCGTTTGCCGGGTGGGTCGCAATGGATGTCCACCATGGCGCTGCAACTATTGGCGATTTTCGATAGCCAGCAAATAGGCCAGTTTCTACCAGACACAGATATCAGAATTGGGTGCTTGTCCATTACTGGTGCTGTCACCCTACAAAGTAAAAACTACCTTCCAGTGACGGCTAGGTAGATTTCATTTTTTAAACCAGATTTTTTCCGATGAAATCAAATAAAGGATAAAGAATGAAACATAACCACAGTCATATCTATTACAAAAGTTCCTCATTCTAAGACAAAGTATAAAGCGTAGGTTACAGTCACAGTATATACAATCATACAGAAGCACTATTACTAAAGCGGATTTACTAGGTATATAAATTGAACAGCTGTTCATTTAAGTATCTTATGCGCTGTGACTGACACAATTTCGCTAATGACGTAAGTTTGAGGATCGTACAGTGATATAACATAAAAAGAGGTAGATAGGTTATACGGACTCCAAAAATGGCACACCAAAACTACGGCAATTGGCAAACCCTAACTTAGTTTCGCGCACACAATACTTTGTTATATATTGGATTATGCGTCAAATAAACAAAAATGCCGTCATGCATAATGAGATTTTGCACTAAATACTCAATAAAAGCGTCTAAAAATATTTACGATTAGTGTTTTACTGCAATATTGTCAGTTTTATGGGTGCATAAGCCTGACCATTTTTACACGTGGATTATCGTGTCTACTTCTTTTTGTTTTATATCATTGATCGTATATTTATTTCCCTTTCTCCCTAAAATCTTCAAAATTAGTAGCTAGGTATAAAAAAGAGTAATAATATTATTGCGTTCCTTGATAATAAATTAACAAAATGAGTGTCGATTTAATATTACTTAGATTTTGTCAGTAACTAAAGAAACCATTGCCAGTTGAGTGTAGTCCGAGCCTAAGAAGTGAACCTCTTTAGCATCTTTCAAATAGCATTTCTACATCTAATAGGTAGTTGTTACTTACATGTCAGAAGGCACAAGGCAATCCTAAGGGCGTATTCTGACGCGATGAGTTTACACTTGGAAGCGTTCGACTGCAAAAGTCGCGGGCGCAAGTACCCGCTCCACACCACGACCACCGGCACGTAGCACTGCAACCCGTAGCTGATGAATATAGCCACCGCGAACATCGCCTTCACGCTCACTGCTAACCTGTAAATGCAGTTACCGTAAGTACAATATGCTTATGGAGGGTCAACTATGGCCTATATGCTTAGTCTGGTTCTAGTGTATTGAAACCTACAAAAGTTGCAGTTCAATGTAAGACGTAGATAGGTAAGTACATTATAATATATGTAATGTAATATTAACTATGGACGTTGCGGAAGAATATTAAAGACAGTTGCTATTAAAAACAGTTTCGTTCAGAAATATTAGAATGCCACAACGTATTCTTAAATTCTCATTAGGTATGTATTTGGGGTCCCTTGCAGCCAATATCAAAACAATGCTTTTATGTGTTATATGATAATTTTTTGGTAGTTGCGTTAATTTATTGTTGCACCTAATGCTCTTAATTTAAAACGATGCTACTATAAGCCGACAATCCTTTCCATTTATATCAAGTTCTCTCGTGCCAATCTAACAAGTTAACATGTGAACTAGTACGACATCGACAACAATCAACTTACCGATTTTCCGTTGTGTTAGCTAATCAACCAATGGTGACTGCTTTAAAGGAAAGAGTGACAGTCATTTAGAAGTAGACACTTGAGCCTTATTCAATATTATGCCAGGTTTTGACTACATTACCTAACCATCCAATTTGAGAGTTATATTAAAATATGAAGATTGCTTGTAAGAAAAAGGTTAGTTACTGAATACGTGTGATGGTAATGGCATGAGTAGGCACATATATGACACAATAATGCCTCAGCACAAGTATATCGCAATATTAAGGAGTTGTATTAGGATCAGTCCAAGAGATATCTGTATTCAAAACAACTGCCCAACAAGACGGAGTCACCATCGGCGGTCAGCCTGAAATCTGACTGTATTGCGAGTAACGGACGAAAATAACGTCATCTAGTTGGGTACCATTGTTTACAAACAACTGTCTACTCACATCTAATATAAACAGCTATTTTCTCACTTTCGGTCTGGTTTTCGGTCTGGGCACAATAAGACAACTGCATTGCTCAAGGTCCCATCAGGTAGGTATACTATCACTAAATTTTCATGTCACAGTACGTGTGAAAAAAAACCGGCTAAGAGCATGTAGGACCATGCTCAATGTAGGGTTCCGCAGCCGTATATACAAAAAAACGATATGAAGAAAAACACTAACAAAAGAGCGTATCTCCCCGGCACTTACGTCCTTTTGCTGAGAAGCGCAGTGTTTTGGCAATAACTTAAAAACGGTATGTCCGTCCGATCATGTTGAAAAGAATTCGTTGGAAGTATTCATTAAGCTTTATATTTGTAATTTTTTTCATATTTTTTGAACATACCGTTTAGAAAATAGAGGGGGGGAGGGGATACAATTTTTGCTACTTTCGGAGCGATTATTTCCGAAAATATTCACTAAATCAATTTTTTTTTCAGGAACCTCAAAGTATTTTTGGAAGAACTGTCGAATGATGTACCACACATTGATCAGTGCCCCCCCAAAAATATATATATTTTTGTTCAACTATCAAAAACTAAGTAGTGGCTTACACAATACACCTATGTTCCAAATTTCATTAATATTCATCTTATAGTTTTAGAGTAAAATGCCTGTGACATACGGACGGACGGATCGACGGACATGTCGCACATGACGAAATTATAAGGGTTCCGTTTTGCCATTTTGGCTACGGAACCCTAAAACACACGACACGCTTAGTTTCTTACATTTTGTAAGTTTTTCTTATCGGGTCTACTTAAATGGTCTGTGGTGATGCGCGCTAACACAGATTATACACATAGAGTGCACAATCAAAATTATATAATGTATAAGTATCGTATCGGAAAAATACAAAAGAATATAGTACTATTAAACAAGTGGCCCTACTCAAGGGACAATCTTACGTAAGTCGATCTGCAGGGTCGATTTCAATAAATTTTAGTTACACTAACATTAGTATTATCATTGTCACTGTCAAATGAATTCCATACTTTTCCCAATTGGTAATAACCCGAAAGAATTCAAAAAATACGCAGCACCATTGCTCAATCAGGGAACAAACTCTCTATCTTAGGTACATAAAGATTTCATCAAATTCATTCGCGTAACGTTACCATGGTGAAACGAAATTGAAGTTAACTATCGAGTAAATCGTCAGAGTATCGTTATACTGGGATAGCGACTCTTGTGTAAATTAAATGTTGGTGAAATCGGCCCTTATAAGTACAAGTTAAGCACAAGATAATCACATTCTTAACCACAATCGAGAGCAAATATTGGCGCGTTCCGGAATCGAACCTAGACTTCTATTTCGATGTGTAGACCAAATGAGGTAACCGAGTTGTCAAATCGTAAGTATGTTGATTATAATAGGTAGCTAGTCTTAGCAGAATATAATACACCTATGGGTGTACGTACTATAATGTATACAAAACTAGATGTAATGTAAGAAATGTTAAAATGTAGAGTATACCGACCATTCATGAGGGAGATCGAGTGTGATGGAGTCGCTACACTTGTCCACGCAGAACACGTATCCGATGACCCCGACCACGATATACAGCAGCGTGATGAACGACATGCCCACGTTGAGCACGCCCAACGGCTTCCCAAACGACTTTGGTGTCTTCATGTTGTTCTCTAGTGCGATTACCTGCCAATATAAACAAATTGTTTAACTGACGGTACGACTTCACATTAATTACTCACTCAATGACAATTGAGTGTGTACTATCTGGCATTGAAACGTTAACTATTACGAATTGTAGTACACAACGCAACTTGAAAATGTCGAAATAAAAGCACTCTAAACCGTGCGCCAGGAAGGCTCTACAATCTAGTAAAGATTGTAGAGCCTTCCTTGCATTGCGCAAAGTTGACAGTGTGAAAAAAATGCATTTTATTCGACACGGACAACCTGATGTAGAATTGGGTGCTCGTTGCTTTGTCTAGTAATATACCGCATTCTCGAAATACCAGATTTTGCAAAATATCGGATTATCAATATATCATACTCTTATCTTACCACATTCCCGTTACACCAAGTTGACCAGGTAATAAAATTGCAAGGTACTTATGGAACTAAATCGTTTTAAGAATGTTCTATACTCATTGAAATAAAACAATTTAACGGATTATACCGCGTATATTATCTCATTCTAGGTCCCGACGTTTCGGAAGCTTTTCAGCTTTCCATGGTCACGGGTGGTCTGAGAAAATATGTATTTTCCTCTGTCAAAGTTACAATTTGTGCAAACTACCCATTTTTGAAAAAACAAATAAAGGTGTACATACATGCCAGATGGGACTAAGCTGTAAAGACAGTTACACATGTGCCAGAAGGGCTTAATTGATTTATTTTAATAATTTACCAAGCAGCATTTCACAAATGAGGCGTACTAAGGAGAAAAGAAACGCTGCAATTAGGATCCTGTAATACATCTCATCAAGGAACAAGCGAGACACAGGACTGCAAAAACTTAATTTCCGAACGGTGTAAAATATCTTATCTGTTTAAAAATTAGTTTAATAAACTCTGTTTTTTTTTTAAATATTAATATTTTTAAAATATTATAATTAGTAATGAGGTAGCCTGGGAGTTTTTCTTTTCAGCGTACTTATTGTGTTTATTTTCCAACTGATTAATGTTTGTTAAGTAACGTACTTTCCGGCCAATGGAAAACCAAAGTAATCCAGCTCTTACATTCTAAGAAAAATTGAGAATTCGACTGTTTAAAACGTAATATACATAGATCAAAGCTTCATGTATAAAAACGACATACGACCTTCTACGGTCTTTTCATTAGAAATCGAGATGTTAATTATTTTCGTATTTAGGGTTCAGTGGCCAAAATGGCAAAATCGGAACCCTTATAGTTTCGTTATGTTGTCCGTCTGTATGTCACAGGCATTTTAGTCAAAAACTACAAGATTTATATTGATGAAATTTGGAGTAGAGGTGTCTAAAATGTAAGCCGCTACTTCGTTTGATGGTTAAATAATAAAATGAGAGTGAAGAGTGGACTATGAAGAGCCGCTTTGCTACGTTTAATGTAAGGGGAGGAATGAATGATAAAATAGATAAAGTATGTCAGATGATGGATGCAAGAAATATTGATATTCTATGTGTGAATGAGAAAAAGCGAAAGGGTTGTGACAGTACAAAATGAACAGATTAATGGATGTTGATGAAGCGGCAGTTGTATGCCAGGACCGTAGCAAGTGGAAGGAGGTAGTCTCTGCCTACCCCGTAATAGGAAAAAGGCGTGATTGTATGTATGTATGTAAAAAGGGGGCACTCCATACATGTAACTGAAACGGATTTTTTTATTTTTCAGCAAATATCAATGTGTCGCACATCTTTCGACAGATCTTTTAAAGTCATATTTAAATTAAAAACAAATGATTTATTGGATATTTTCGGAAATAATATCGCTCCGAATGTACCATAAACTCTGTCCCCCTCCCTCCCTCTATTTTCTAAACGGTATGTCTAAAACATATGAAAAAATTACAAAGATAAAGCTTAATAAATACTTTCAACGAAAATTGTTTTCAACATGATCGGATATACCGTTTTTAAGTTATTGTCGAAAAACGGCGCTTCTCAACAAAAGAACGTAAGTATCGTGGAAATACTCTCTTTTGCTCGTGCACTTTTACATATCGCATGTTTTTCATCTGTAGTGTGCGTGTGCACGTTTTGGTATGAACGGCTGCCGAACCCTAGATTGTGCATGGTCCGACATGCTCTTAGCAGGTTTTGTTTTATGGCTGCAGTAGCTTATAGGGTATTAAAGAAATATTAGCTTTGGTTTCGATAAATCGATCACGGCGTAGGGTTGATACTTTTCGGACAGTCAAGTTTTTTTTTTAAATCAATAGATTTTGTCCTAGTTTATAATTCTATATTTTATTGGACATTGTTTTATACTAGCAATAAACGCGGCTTCAGCCGATTTACAGCGAATTATGTTTAGTAACCTAGTTATGTTTAATGTTGAACAGATCTGTGTAGTTTGATCTAAATTTGATATCACCAAGGACCATTAAAACAAGAGGACAGACAGTTGCTATTCGTTGGATCTTGTTCCGACAAGAAAATATTCCGGCAAAAGTAGATGGTGCTGTAATAAATCTAAACATTTAATAATGTTATAATCGAAAAAAGAAACATGGTATAAGTAGTAGCAATTAGTTCGCAAATAGCTAATCCATACTAATATTATAAATGCGAAAGTGTGTCTGTCTGTCTGTCTGTCTGTTACCTCTTCACGCTTAAACCGCTAAACCGATTTGGATGAAATTTGGTATGGAGATAGTTTGAATCCCGGGGAAGGACATAGGCTACTTTTTATCCCGGAAAAATTTAAGGCGGATCGCGGGCAGAAGCTAGTAATAAATAAATCGTAACATTTAAATACTGTGTCACGCTTGCAAAGATGAATAATGGTAAAAAATAATTCTTATGCATAGATGATATTGTATGTACATACCGAGGAACGGCTTTTTGTATGGAGATAGTCAGTCTTCTTGTTTTAATGGTCCTTGCTATTATTCAATGATTTACATTATGTAGGTACACGTTCTTTGATAGCAAAGGAATACTGAAATGTTCACAAATAAAGAAATTGTGTGCATACGTGATAAAAATCCGTTTAATTTAATAGAAGCAGCCTACAAAGTATCGAAAAATTATCCTTCGCGATCGCAAACAACAGCGTCCCCTGTGATTAATACTTTATTCAGATAGATTTATACAGATAAATCTTTAATATATTATATGATAATATTTTGTATGATGACACTTCGATAGATTCTTTTAATTTCGTCTTTTTTGTATCTGGCAGATTGCTGCAAAAATACATTGTGTTGAAGATTATTTATCATTATCTTATTGTTGTCGGGACACCCGTTTATTTCATAAGTTGGCTGCTTTCTGTTGGATGCCCAAAAAAGATGATGAAAAATACCGGAATGAGTCGTTATAAGAAAACGGCAAACTATAAATAGGACCAATGATGACAAACACTAGGTACTAACATAACATGGCATAACATGTCAGATTGTAGAAAATGAATAGTTCAGGCGCAGTGAAGTGGTGTCGAAACCACTATATATATATATATAAATAACCATAAAAAACGCGGCATCCATGGGTTTTTGTGCAAGTAACGTTCTTTGCATTTTAAAAATATAAAATATTTTTAGAAGACATTTGTATAGGGATGCTATTATGCAATACCTTTTAAGATTTACTCCTATATAATCCGCTAAAATTGAAAAATGTTATAAGAATATACATATGTGTCTTTTGTTCTTTACTAAAGGTGTTGTGTCGCTTTTAGTTTTCGAGTTATGGGCAATCCGATGAATGTGGTTGAAATGGAATAACATTGGAACAGAAAATTTACTTTTTCATTATTTTTTCTTTAATCGACCGACTTGGTCGATTATATTTGTTGTGATAAAGGGTAAGTACTTTAATATGATAGCGCTTTACGTAGGTAATATTCATGTCTTTAAACCAAGGATACAATTTCAAAACAAACAATACACAACAATACAATGCGTGTAAATGGTGTTCGCATTTGTACTTGTGGCTCAAGCCATCATTGCATAGGTATATCTCAATATTGGGAATTACTTTACTTATTTTAACGCAATGTACATACATAACTACTTATTTACATATAAATATCTTAAATCAAAATTTACTTTGATTTGACATTCTGCGACCATATTTCATTCAACAGTGATTATCAGTGATCGTTATCAACGTGCTGAATTGGTGGCAAAGTATGGTTGACAAAAAAACAAATACTCAATGAAATAAAACAATTTAACGGATTATATCGCGTATATTATCTCATTTTAGTTCCCGATGTTTCGGAAGCTTTCCAGCTTTCCATGGTCACGGGAGGAGCATGGAGAAGCTTCCGAAACGTCGGGAACTAAAATGAGATAATATACGCGATATAATCCGTTAAATTGTTTTATTTCAATGAGTAATAATCGCGGAAACAGAAGAAAATATTAACAAATACTCAAGTTATTTAAATATTATTATATTTCACAAATTATAACATTTATATACATATTGACTATCACTTCTGCAATTATGCTGAATAATCTACTAAAATGTGTTCAACAGATTTTGCCGTCAGTCGTTCACGACGATTGGAAAAAATCAATTTTAAATAACTAAAATGACCTTTCGACGTTGACAGAAGTCACGAGAAGGTAATTTAAGCTGTTAAAATATTGCACGCAACTTTTATTGACGCCCGATGTCATTTCGACGTATATTGTTTTAAAAATATTTAGGGCGGAAAAGGTTTTGTACAGTATAGATATATTATCTAGAGATGTAATCCTATGTAGGCAAGTATTTGTTTTATATTGTGTAAAACTAGAAAATAAATAAGTGAATATTCGCTTTTTCTGTCAACCATACACTTTGCCACGAAAATTGCACGTTGATAACGATCACTGGTGATTATCAATAAAGTCGTTTTCACATTTAGTGGTAAATCACAAAAATTACATTATTTTAAAACGTTTTTAATTTAAGGAATAATTAAGAGCAAACAATATATTTTGTAAACTAGTCCCCTCTCGGTTACACCATCCATAGATTTGAAAACAACCGACTTACTTGCGCCGCGCATCTCGGCGCATAGACAATTAAAAGTTTATTTCAGCCAGATTTCTGCCAATGAAAACTTTAACTAACCAATCACATGGTATAAGAAAATACTACGCCAGGTATGTTCTTCCGAAATGAAGGTGGTCACGTGGGTGACACTTCAGGACGTCATCACGGCTATCGTTGGTTCTCAAACTTTATATTTTGGGGTAATTTTAATAAACAATAACAAACTTCATAATTAGCATGGTATAAGAATATGTTTTCTTGGGTCTTGATTATTAGATAGTGGACTTTGCATGCATCTTCAAACGCCAAACAATTACACCAACACATTATCCAAGTATATTCTCATAACGTAGAGGAACCAGTAATGTACATGGATCCAGTAATGTACAACAATATATTTAAAAGCGAAAATTAAGAAAAAGGAGACATTTTAAGCAGTAACAACATTTTGATCCTTAAAGTATAGACTTTCTATAGACTCAAGAAAAATATGACGTGCGCGCGTCGACCATTTTGTTCGTAAATAATAAAATAAACAAAACTGGTTTGCGGTGTTTGTTTGTAATTATACAATTTTCTTTAAAAAATCGTTAAGACGGTTGGGATAAGGTTATTACATTATTTCGTAAGAAACGTAAGACATTGAAAAAATATTATTCAAAGATTATGACGCACTATAACATAAATAGAATAATTTAGAGACATTGTTTAGTACTGGATCATATTTTTTGTAGACATCCAATCTTGGACTATTGTACATGTTTGGTTCTTGGCAATTTTTTATGGCTACCCAGTGATTAACAATTTGCTAAAATTAACTACAAAATTTATACCGAATTAAAAACAAAAAAAACGAAGCTGACGCAAAAAGAAGATCGAAAAAAAACTTGTTATTGAATTTTTAAGGGCGCAAATTTCGAAAATGGCGTTTATTTTGGAATTCAAGATGGCCGACATCACGTTTAATAAAAAAATAATCACACCCTTTTCTAGGTATTTGGGGATGCAGATTTCAAAAATGGCGGACATTACCTTTTGTGCAAAAGTTGTTTTCTGGATTTATGGGGGCGCAAATTTAAAAAATGGCGTCCATTTTGGAATTCAAGATGGTTGACATCTGACCTGAAACCACTGAACCGATTTGGATGAAATTTGGTATGGAGATAGTTTGAGTCCCGGAGAAGGACATAGGCTACTTTTTATCCCGGAAAAATACTCTTATCCTCGACAAACGAATTTAAGGCGGACGAAGTCGCGGGCAGCAGCTAGTAAGTATATATAGTAGTCAAAAACTGAAAAAATACATAATGCTTTTAAAATTATTGAAAACCTAGAGGTGCGTCCACACTTATCATTTGCTCGTATCCGATCACCGTGCCGTTGCATGACTGCGTATTGCGCTGCTTGGACGCTCACTGTCGGCGCGCCGATCATGACGCACTCTTCCGATATAAGTGTGTGCTACGCGTAGCAAATGGATTTCGAGCGATAGGATCGGCGCAACGTCCAAACGCGTGATCGTGACACGCGATTATACCACGCGACGATGATCTGATACGGGCAAATGATACAAATGTGGACGCACTTTTACAAACTTTAATAGGCGTTTAAAGTTTGACTATCACCGCGGTCAGTTGTATAGAATGAGAGCGAAATATGCAATTCAAATATGACAAAAAGAGATGGTGATAAACGTCAAAACAGGGGCCATTTTTTTTTTTATGTTTTCATGACCATGGATTCAATGTCCTTCAGACGAACAGCGGCCATTAAAGTGACTGTGTTGCCAGTAGTATATCGTAATACTCCTCACATCTCGTGATGCATGTCAAAAAATAGTAAGTGTTTTAAATAAATTATTACGACAAAGTGAGAATTCTTTATTTCATTTATTTTTAAGTCAAAGATAATGACAATTGTAATGCATAAATATATTTTTTTATGAGTGACGGAAGAATGTATTTTCCTTATTATTCATTTTATTACTATAAAGCGGCAACTATTCAGTGACGTCCTAAAGCGTCTGTAACCGGAGGATCAGACCTTGTTTTCTTGGATCATGACCAATCACAACTACTGTTAAAAGGAGGGATTTCTTATAGTCGAATATTTAAAACTGTTTGCAGGACAAATTATTGGCAAGGGGACAGTTGTTGTCAGTCAAATATAAGGACCGTTTTTTGAAGCCATTTTTGTACTGAGGGCGACGTCTATATATTCAACGGTCACTGATGACGAAAGCAAAATGCGACGAGTTAAGAACTTGGCAAAAAGAAAATGGGATGACCCAAGACGATACATGACTGTAGAAGGTTGTACGTACTTTCTAAATATAAAGCTTTGATCAATATTACGTTTTAGGGGAAGCAGGGGTAACACCACTCACCTCAATAACTTGATAAAACTAGTGCGTATAATGGCGACTTGCGGGTGTAAGGTAGCGGGGAGTGACGCTTAAGCCAGTGGTAACAGGCCCCACCAGCCCGCTTGAAAGACTTGAGATTGAGAATAGTGTGTTAGTTTGGAGCTACTTTGATCTTATTTTTCGGTGGATGTGTTTGTCGGTAAGTTCAAAATTGACACATTTTTATATTATATTTCCCGTTATTCTTATTGTTAAACTATTTAATTTAAAGGCGAAGTTGATATTAATGCACAATATTACTAGTATAATTTTAGATTTTACTTTGAATACGAGACGGCTGATTGGGATAATACTGCTCAGGTGAACGCCATTACCCCTCCGCGATCGCCGTTACACACTATGTTTTAAATTGTCAAAGAACTACCGGCATAGGGCGAGTAAAATTTAATCAACGCAAATGCCGCTATTGATGGGGGGATGTCTAAAAGAAGAGGAGCGATAACATTCAACATCCCATTTTCTACGTTAAGAGAGAGAATGATGGACGACAACCTTGTTAGTCCCCAACTTGGTCGTAAACCAGTGTTTACTAGATATTAAGAAGTGAAATTCCCGAACAGGGAAAGCTGTTCGGTTAATTCTATTTCGGATTAACAGTCAAAGATTTGCGAAAACATATGAGATCTCCGTTCTTAAAGTTATACTAATATTCGTATGTTGATTTTACCAAAAAAAATCCTGGTTACCATGTATAATTTATATACATGACTATGATAAGCGACGTTAATTTAGTTGTACTGGCTGATCTCTTGTTGTTAATTAATGAAAGTCTATCTTAATTATATTATTTGGACTAATGTTAGTTTGAGCGTTATAACTCCATTTCCTGAATGGCATTACCCATAGCTGAGGGTAATGCCGTTAAATTGTTTTTTTTTTTTCTCCTTATCTGAGAGATATTACTATATTTTGTGTTTATATCTAATAACTGATTAATTACACTTGTGTTATGTTTGATTTTCCCTTAATAAACACTGATATATGCAAAAATACCGGCATTTTCCCTTAAGTGAAAGTAATTCCCCCTGCTTCCCCTAAGCGTTCAAATCCAATATTTTTCTTTAAATGTAAGAGCTGGATTGCCTTGATTTTCTTTTGCCCGCAATTACGTCACTTTACCAACATGAATAAGTTGGAAAATAAACACAGTAGTACTTATAATTTAATGATTAGTTTTACCCAATTCCACGTTGGGGTTGTCCGTGTTGACAAAATTGGCATTTTTCACACTGTGCGGTTTAGATTGCTTTTATTTTCACAACAAAGATTATATGTTTTATTTTAAGCATATAGAGGAAAAGGGCTGTACAGATAACACGTTAGTTTACAATCAGAAAAAGAACTATGAATTGCAGAGCAGAAACACGGCGTAAGTACATCGCATAGCGTTTATAACTATAAGTTTAACTCTAAGATGCAACAGTTGTGGCCAATCAAAATAAGTACATACCACCCCCACAGCTGTCAGCGCGAACAGTATGGTTCCGAAGTACAGAGGGAACGTATAAATGGAGCCCCAAAGATCCAGAGGTGTAGTTGTTTTCTTCTCGGTCCCCAGCAAATAGTACACCACAATCCCAAGACCGACGAAGGTGATCAAGTTTGCGAGGGTAGAAAATGGCGCCAATATCTTCAAATCTGGGATGCAGTTAAAAGCGATCAGTGGTCCTAGGATAATCACCATGTAGATCTTTACATCCATCGAGTAGTAAGGCTCAACCACCTGAAAATCAATAGATACGGCATTGGTTACATGTATCGTCAAACGAGTAACGTAGGATCGCTGATAAATATTGACGCATTAATGATGCAAAGGGCACGGGCTGACCTGAGAGGCGGCGGGAAGGCGCCCACTTAAGTGCCCGCGATGCGGTGTCCTCGCTTTAAACGGTCGCATCAAGCGAATTCATTCCCGCCGTATAACAGACAATTACAGGAAACAGATGCCAAGATGCTAGGAATCCCAATTTAAACTATTCGGCGTTTAATGCATACTCATCTCATCGATTATTTATATATTTATCTGTCATGTTTTGTAACAAAAACATACACATATAACACGGGGAATCATGACAGATGCACTGTAACTCAACTAGAATTTAAAAAGCACTAACCCAACTAAGGTCAAAAAGGCCATAGTTGGTCCATAATAAATCGACGATTACAATGAATTGACTATGGGTTTCTTTTCATAGCACCTCTTGTAGTGAGGATTATTTATGATCAGTTTCAACATCCTAAATAATTGTGATAGTTTTTGAGTTATGAATTTCACGGGTAATTTTACACACTTTTTTCAAGATTTATTTACTTGATTTGTTACAAATTTTGAAATCATGTTAGTATTTAGATTCATGTCCCTGGGAAAAAAACAATACGTTCTGATAATCCTAAAAAAAACAATTCGAAAAGATCATTGTTTTTTTTAAGACATTGTATATAGTAGCGACACCACCACATTTTTCCGACCATTGGCCTACTTTACGAGTATTCGTCAGAAGATCACAATTTTCCATTTGGTCACACTTCCTATCAAATATCAGCAATATCGATGCCAGTATGCCATGCCAGTTCTGCCTTCGTATACAAACAACTTGATTATTATTGAGTTTTCGTATTAATTTATTATAAATGTAATTTAGATGTAAAATTATACTGGGTAATATTAAATCTATTGAATTTAATAAAACAAATGTTTTAAATGGAACACGTTGATCTATTGTCATGAAAAAATTCCGGAGGTGTGGCTTCACAACCGCATAATATTTTAAAAAATCTCTTTATTCTCAGACAACTCGGTGGTCCATAAGATATTAGTAAACGAAATTGGGATACTTAATAGTCTATGTTAGTAGTTGTATGGGATTAATCACTGTTGTGAAGCTATATTTAATTAATTAAACAAGGAATATGTAAAAAGAATCCTTTATTCAGCTATTGCTGATCGAGAAGTCGTGATTGACATGAGTCTAATTGTTTCTGTACATCGTTAAATGTTTAGTTTTGAAGCGCCATCTATCTTTTGCCAGAATATCTCCTAGCAATCGGGGCACGATCCAATGTATGGCAAATGACAGTCCTTTGTTTGTTACGTAACACTTGACAACATTGTATGATTGATTTGCCTTCATTCTTATTTCATGGAGAGTAATATTTTCACCTGTCTTCACTCACATAATCACAAATGTCTTCTTCGGCCGCATCTTTGTTTACATTAGGAATAAACAGTGCTATTTCGGTGTCCGCCGCTCTTAACTTATCACTCAAGCTCGCCGGCGCTGCGCCTTTTTTTTGATGGACTCCACTTCGGTACGCATGCTCACCAGATCCTTTGTGACATCCGTATGATCAAAAGTTACCAGTGGTTTATGCAGATCACGCGCCACAAGAGTTAAAATATTCTATGCTGCATTTTAAAAACTGCTAGAATATCCTCCAAGTCTCTTTGCTTTTGGCCGTCTTTTCGCCTCTTCACTTTTGACAAGTTTTGACGCATTCAAAAAGTAACTTCTTTGCACGTTTGATTTCATCAACTGAAAACGCCAGTTCGCATATTAAAATAAACCAGGTATTGACTATTACGTCAATTGAAAACTAAATAAACGACAGAAGCTCACATATCACTATGTTACAGTTCACACACTTAATCGTGTTTGTGACATATCGTCACAACCAATGTGTTGTAGTTGTATCCGTTCGCAAGCGCGGAAGAAACATTTATTAATTTTTTTCATTTTATTTTATCTTTTCTTAATGATAATTGATAACCAGTTCAGTAATATTCGTGGTGATGCGAATATATAATTTATGTGGATAAATTCCGAAAAAGGTGTAATTAAGATGATAAGAAAAAGGTGTAATAAAAAAGATCTTTAAAAATTTACAGGTCAAAAAATATCAAAATTACAATGTTGATACTTGGCATAAATAATCCTCACTATAAGAGGTGCTTACAAAAAAACCAGAATCGATTTAATGTAAGGGATGACTGATTTACAGTGGAAAGCCCACTATGGCTTTTACTGCTTGACGACAACATGTTACAATTGACGATAGAGTTTAGCTTACGTCCTGAAAGTTGAACCACTCCGTAGGCTCATTACATTTCAATTTTACCCTTTTAACAACACTCCTAGATGTCAAATGGACTTAGTGCCAAAATACCTACATCTCAGAAATAATGCCTAGCTTTTTTTTCTCATTATTCCAATGTATTACTCTCATAATGGACAAATATCACAACACCTTCATCACATAATACCGTATGTTCAAAACAACCAGGTTCATACCAGAATACCTAAGTTTCAAGAAGGCTAGTTAACCTCCGTATTAATTTGCTTTACTATCTTCTTTAGGATTGGTAACTTAAATTGAAGTACCAATATTATAAAGATTATTTGTACGATGTTTGTGATATCTCATACCTACCAAGGACCAAAAAAACAAGAGGGCTGACCACCTTCATACAAAAAGCCGTTCCCCGATATGTACAACGTCATCTTTATATAAGAAATATTTATACAATTATTTAACTTTGCCAGCGTGACACAGTTATTAAATGTTATGATTTATTTATTATTAGCTATTTGCAAATCAATGGTTACTATATTATGTTTCTTTATTCAATTATAATATTGTTAAATGTTTATTTTTATGGCGCCATCTAGTTTTTACGATCGGAACACGATGCTAAGTATGGCAAGTGTCAGTCCTCTTGTTTGCTCATACAAACATAATCGTCATTTAAATTAATAAAAAATATAGGCATTTTGCAACTGTGACATTTTGCAATAGGCTTGTGTCCTAAGAAATATAATTAGTCTGTCAGTTAGATTATATATATATTATATTTTTTTTCTTTTGTCAGTTAAACAAAAAACGATGAAGATATAGGCAGCCCGTTAATGTCTAATACCCGCACGACCAATATTCGCACAGCGTGACGTTATGCTCCCCCACTCCCAAATTTTGACGCGCTTTAACTCTTGTTTTTGTTTGAGTGACAAAAAAATACATGCCCAATATTTTTTGATATTCTAACTGACGGAGTAATTATAATATAAGCCATAGCAAGCCCGGGGACGCGCACAGGAAACACCTGATAAGTCTAAAACGGCTGCATCTGTAGATCAAGTCGCCTTTGAAGTCGTCCTCATCCATTCAGATTTAAGAGCCACGGTAACACAGACACACAGATATACACATAAAACATATAAATCTTTTATTCGTCGGGTGTAAAAAATTGTAGTATAGTGTTTTTACTGGTCCAACTAAGCCACATTAAGGTTAGGTGTCTAGTAGAGCTACTTTTTAAAATGATCTACTCATGCAGCCCTAAAGTTTGCTACTGAATTAAGTTGGCATAAACTATTCCCGAGGCCTTTAGTTATCGAGTACAGGCTCCAACAACGACGAGAACTGTGCATGGAATAACATGGTAACCTTATGTTATCTCCTATTGTTATAGTAATCTTTAACTTCTTATAATTGGTTAGCCAGATGGAGGCCTCTCCAGACTTAGAGTAGTTAGACTGTACGAGAAGACATACCGCCCTAATATTTTCCGCAATGAAGACTATGTACACGCAGCAAATGCCGAGCTGGTAGACGACGAGGAACACGTCGACGACTAGCGCCGAGGGCCGCGCCAGCCCACGCAGCGCGGGCGGCCCGCTCGTGAGCGCCGCCGACATGGACTCCGGGTATGTGAGCAATGGCACGCGCAGACGCTTGCACAGGGCGTATTGGGAGCGCACCTGCAAACGCACCAAAATGTATGTCTGCTTATTACAGTAGCTAGAACAGATTCTTCCAATGAGAGATTCACCAGTTCAGCGTTGACTTTGTGGACACAATTATTGATATCTAGCAAGTTGTACAGAACTTTCGACTAATAATATATTATCTATTAGATTTTGTCATTATTCCTGCCAATTCCGATTAATAACACAAAGACGAAGACCGTAAAAGGTGTTAAACCTTCACGCTAGTATTCTAGACAGATAAGCCGTATTTAAAAAAAGTATGTGTTTAACACTTTCGCAACCGACATTTTCGTAGCGCTACGCTCGTAGCCGATAATATAGGAAAAACCGTATGTAGCGAAAACTTAGCAAGTTTTCGCTACATTTTCTACGAGCAGAGCACGCGCCGAGCGGGTTCGCGGTATATCTTAAATGAAGAATGTCGCCAATATAATTATAGACGTTACTCATTTAAGACTAACCCATTAATAAAATGTATGACAGATATTGGCGACATTATTCATATAAACACATACTATTTTTAGGGTTCCCTAGCCAAATGCCAAAAAACGGAACCCTTATGTATTCGTCATGTCTGTCTGTCTGCCTGTCTGTCTGTCCGTCCGTATGTCACAGACATTTTACTCAAAAAGTATAACTTATTTTGATAAATAAATAATAAATATTTATTTCTAGGGGGTGGGGGGGGGGGGGCACTTCATACATGTAACAGAAACTGATTTTTTTTTCAGCAAATATCAATGTGTGGCACATATTTTGACAATTCCTCTAAAAACACTGAGGCTGTTAAAAAAAATTGATTCAGTGAATATTTTCCGAAATATTCTCTATTTTCTAAACGGTATGTTCAAAAAATATGAAAAAAAACAAATATAATGCTTAATACATACTTCCAACGAAAATTATTTTGAATATGACCGGACATACCGTTTTTAAGTTATTGCCAAAAATCTGCGCTTCTCAGCAAAAGGACGTAAGTGCCGGGGAGATACGCTCTGTGGTTAGTGTATTTTTTTCCATATCGTTTTTATTTTTTTACATCTGTAGTGCATTTTTATGTATAAAAGGCTGCGGAACACTTCATGGGCGAGTCCGACTCGCACTTGGCCGCTTTTATATAGGCCGTATTTAAACGTCATATCTGTCTAGAAAACTAGCGTGAAGATTTAACACCTTCACAGTACATATATTTAGATAATTATCTTGCTACTTACACTTGATGAGTAAAGAAAGCGTAATGAAGCAGACAATATACTTCTACGCGTGTATATGTATAGACGTAAATCTGCTCGTTCGTGCCTTACATAACTCTTGATAAACCACAAGCTACGAGTACGATCTCCAATTACAAAACATCTCATACAAGTCCAAGTATCAAATGAGAAACGAGGTTATTGATATCCTCGTTTTCTCTGTAATAAATTTCCTGCGTCTTCCTAACGATTCAATATTTAATAAACAGGAGTTTATTCTCAAAATTCGCGCTACACCGCCTTCCTTTTGTCTTTGATCTAAAATATTGGCGAAAATCGATCAGATATATATATTAGTCGAAAATTCAGTTAAAACTTGCGAGATTATATTAATAACTAGAAGGTGCCCCGCAACTTTGTTCGCGGGGGTAAAAAAGTCATTATCCCTATTTTTTTTCTTTAGCGTAGTCGCGTAAAAAGTATCCTACAACCATCTGTGGATACCAAGCTATCCGCATACCAGAAATTGTTGAAACCCGTTTCTAGCCGATTTGGCGTGATGAAGCCATAACGACAAACACAACATAAAAAAAGCCAAAAAAATATTTTTCGATTTAGTGTACCTCCAAATAGTCCGTTACAATCATTTTTAAACGGTTTTATTTAGCTCACCCCGTTTGTTTTATTCTTGGGTCAAATTAAGTAATTGTCTTTTTTTTTAATATACCTTCAATGTATGTACTGAAATTTAAATTTTACAACTTTATAATGACATATAGATGTGTCAGCAACAAACTAGTGAATTACTCATAGGAACAATCTGTTCAAACTATTGTATGAAGTGTGTTTTGTTATGGGTTTTGCTGTCCACTTCATACAAATGGGTATAACTTGTTAATTCGTTAGAAGTCCTTCCTACAGGAGATTGGTCTCTTAGAACATGTAGTGACTGCATTATCTTTGGTCAGCACAAACATTCAGAGATATTCCCTTTTGTTAGCAGTAAGATACAAACCAAGACGTGCAAGCAGTAGGTGCACAGGGCGCCGACGATGATGGTGGCGATGATGCCGGTGACGAGCCCCGCGCGGGCGAACGCCTGCGGCATGGCCAAGATGCCGGTGCCAAGGCTGCATTTTAACAGGTGGACCAGTGTCTCGAAGTCGCTGCGGCAGGACAATTTAGTCAACCTTATCCATATATTGAACCAGTGTCTTATATCATGCAGTATTATTTATTAGAAGAGGATCTGACTTAACACACTCCTTTCTCGTCCTTTTACTAAATCATACAAAATGTTGTATGTATCGTAATACGGAATGACAAACGCTATGTTTTGAAAATTAGTTCATTCGTATCAAACATTATTTTCCTTTTTTTATTTGATACAAATAAAAACAAAGACCTAATGTAAAATATAAAATGTGCGACAAAATTTCTGTGTTTACTCCAGAGATGGGCATTAATCGATTAAGTTTTTAAATAAATAAATTAATCGATTAAAACATCAATCGTGAAAAATTAATTGCTATTAAATTAATCGACAGCGGTTTATATTAACGATTAAGTAATCGTCAGTTTGATTGATTAAATCTCGATTAAAAATAGAAACACGCTCAAATGAGCGTTTTTCAACTCAAATGCGCACGTTACAAAAATGCAATATGTCTTGTCATGTTTGTACACTTTAAAATCATTTTAGCGTGGTGTGAGACAAACTTGTTTCAGTAACACAAGGTGGTTTTTATAATGCAGTCCTACGCCTACGTATTTAGAGACTTATAAATACAAAAAATATCTTATTTATTCCTAATATTAATGGCGACGAAATTAATCTAATTAATTAATCGATTAAAATCTTAATCGCTGGATATTAATCTACGATTAATATAATCAGATTAAATGAATCGAAACTCGTTTAATTAAGATATTTTGAATCGTTAATCGCGATTAAGTAAGTTAATCTTAATCGTTTATCGATTACTTTTTGCCCATCTCTGATTTACTAACGATTACGATCCAATTTTAGTATTAGAACAACATCTTTAACCATTAAAAAACATACAACGATTTCAATGTTGACCCATATTAAAAATATGACCGAAATCGTGAGTAGAATCAGAGTTTTTTTTTATCAAGGAAGTTAATAAAAATGTTTTATCTAGACAAACTTACTTTGTGGGTCTATTAACTTGACGGTGGTCATGCGGATCATAGTCGTCATTGTCGGCAAAACTGGCGGGCACTCTATCTCTGAAAATAGACGCAAGTTACAGTCAAGTATCGAGGGCGTCGTGAGATTCAGGACAGACCAACTATTTGCAGCTCGCATTCGCTATTTGCACACTAGGCAAATGCCATTACAGAATATCAGATACGATCTTGGCCTTGCTCGGTGTTTCGCTTTGCCATTCTGCACTGAGTTCATGTTGATTCTTATCTATCACTCCCAATTGTAATGAACAAAAAAAGCTATCAAATGTTTTCCGAGATAACTATGTCAACTTTTTCAATTGGGTTAAGAACTTATCAAGTCGGAAGAAATTCAAATCAAAGTTTATATATATATTACCTACTCCAGGAAATTGCCATTAGCCATTACAAGAGAACTAACCACTTAGCTACTCAACTGAAGATAATTTGGAGTTTAGTTATGGAAATAAATGAATCCAATCAAAAGAATTTTCCGGAAACGCAGGAAATATATAGAAGAAATAAAGAAGCTGTTTAATTGGATTAAGTAGATTACGACACTAATAATTGTAAACTCGTAACATATTGTATGCACAATTATGTTCATAAGGATCTATACACTCAACGCCTAGGTAAAACATCTAAAACACGCATAAGAAAGAATGGTTAAGTTATAGGCGGGATTCTAACAACATTAGACTCACTTGACTGGCGCAGCTACCGGCTGCAAATGTACGGTTTCCGTCTTCTGTGCCATGGCGTTCGTAGCGCCTGCAACCGATATATATATGACCTGAATTACAAATCAATAGCGAGCTAAATGGCTGGATGCGTGCACTTAATAGCAAATATGCCGGGAGAGTGTGGTCGGATCGTGGAGGCGGTAGCAGGGCACGATAATGGGTTCAGGATGTACTCCATCGAGCACTAGCCGCCAATTGCGCTAGTTAGAGTCATTGGAGTGTACGCTATTCATAGTCTCTATGAATGACGCGAGAAGCGCCGTCCGCTCTCCCCTCCGAACCGTAGGAGGCGCGGCGCGCCTTCGTTTGACGCTATTTCTTTCAGTTCTCGCACTCACACTCACACTCGCACTGGCTGAACCTATGACATATCACAGGTTTAACGGTTAAAATACGCATATTCTGATAAAATGTGGAGTCATTAAATTATTAAATACGCACTCATCCTGTAACGATGATGATATATAGCGGCTTTTACGCCATAACTGTGATCAGATTATAATTTATTTGATTTTATCAAATTTACCTGTTATATTTTTACAATAAATAACATTTTTAGCTCAGAAGCTCAAACATGCAGGTTTTGCTAACAGTGCGCAAAATGTAATAAAGGCAAGCGTGAGGCAAAGTAACATTTTAATTTAAAATGCCGCGAGTTGTTGTAATATTTCTGTGTTGGGTCTATTACAGGATTCGAGATATTCTTCGAAGCACTCTGTCACTTTCTTATCCTTATAAACGTAAAAAGTGACAAAACAGGCCAATTAGAATTTCGATTTTCGAATTAGACCCCGAAAAAAGAGCTAAACCAAAGCACGTTCGAAAACGGGTACTACATTAGAATTTAAAATCATCCGCTTAATAACGATATCTTTTTAATCATAGAAATACTAAATAAATATCTTTTTTAAATAAAATATAGTTATTATATATTCCGTAGTATCTCTTATTAGTCTGTATATATACCTAATTATTGTACTTTAACTGCAGAGCCCGGGAAAAGTCAATTCGTGGAAAAATAGATATAATTTTAGAGGCGTAGCCGAATTCTTCAATAAATACTAACCCACGAATTGCCATTTCCGCCGAGGGTTGTATTTTCTCCAAAAATGTTAGGAAATAATAAACATTTAAACATAACATTAATTTTGTTAAGAAATATTTATCAGTTAGAGAAGTTCTTAAGCACTTTTTTTGCAAAATTAAATTAAATGTTACATTTTAGAAACATTTTGGTTTACTAATTAAAATTTTCCGCTATTAAAACTTCAACATTGACCGTGAGTAGGTACTGTTTGTTTACATTTGTGACAAGTATTTTCTTATACCATGACTTTCAACGTCTATTGTCAAAGACAAACAAAGATTTTTGTGTCTGTGGTAAACTGACAAATTTTGGAGAAAAAAGGGCGGGAAGTTTTAACAAAGAAGGCGGCAAATTTTAATTTTTGTACAAAATAATTCTATGCAGCCCTTTTTTACCCTGATTTTGTCTTTTTACTAGTAAACTGTGTTTTTAAAAGTTGTCATAGTATTGGTACAGCTAGACATGAACGGGCAGGATAGGGGTGCGGGTAATAACCCCACCCCCATGGAAACTGCTGGAAAGAGCTCCATTAAAAGAAAAGCAGAATCTAAATGTGATGACCAGATAAGTGCAAACTCAAAACAAAAGATGACGTATATCCGCAATAAACGCGGTCTTTTTAAAGACCATCATCCATTGTATGAAGATTCATCTCGCAAAGATTACCCAGTTTTGTTGCAGTCTTCTGAAAACTCGAATTCAAACAGAGTGTCATTAGATTTGTTAAAGACTAACAAAGTACTGAGAAATCAACAAGGAATCCAATATGTAAAAGCAGTGGGGAACTATTATATCAAAGTCTTCTTTGGATGCATGAAGGATGCTAATGCTTTTTTACTGAACAAAGATTTACTGATAAGAAACCAGTGGATAGCGAAAATTCCTTATGACAGCATTGAAAGTCAAGGAATTATACGTGCTCCTATCGATTTGAGCGAAGAGGAGATGTTAGAACATCTAAAAGCATCATGTTCAGTTCTCGGAGTCAAACGTTTTATAAAAAAGCAAGAAAATGGACCTGACCGGTTGCTTCCAACAGTACTGGTAACTTTTCTGGCCTCAACTCGTCCAGATCATGTCATTTTCGACCGTGGTTCCCAGTATCAGAATACATCAGACCACTTCTTCAGTGTTTTAAGTGTTATAAATTTGGTCATGGCAGTGGCGCCTGCAAGAGTAAGCAGGTTTGCTCTATCTGCTCAGGTGAACACTATTTCAAAGAGTGCAGCACTCCATCTCAGTTTAAATGCTCCAACTGCAGTGGTCCGCACAGCGCTGTATCCTATTCATGCTCAGTCAAATCAGCTAAGGTAGCAGAGATAAAAAACAAAGTTAATGGTAAATATACATATGCCACAGCAACAGCAACAAAAAGTGCTCCGCCACAGCCATCAACACAGTCTAACAGTAAAACACCCAGAGTGCCAGTTATCCAAGTTCCGGCCAAAACACCTCAAGGCAGGGCTTTGGTGACTGACATTATTAATTGTGATTCAGTATTTATGGCTATTACTAAAACCATAATTGATTTACTTAAGCGAAAAGAATCAATGAATGCATCAAGTCCTATATCTACTCAATTAATTAAAGAGTTGCTTATAACCAACTTCTCCTCATAATGGCTAATAATCCTATAAATTTAGTTCAATCCGTTTGCGTCAAACATTTCAATATCATTCACTGGAATGCCAGAAGCATATTACCTAAATTAGATCAATTTAAACAATATCTTAACAATCTTGATGAAAGTGTTGATATGATCCTATTCAATGAAACTTGGTTAAATTCTGATAAAAAAATTAAATTATCAGGTTTTGTAATCCTTAGAAGAGATTCTGATCGTCCTCATGGAGGCATAGCTATAGCTATTCGGTCTAAATATACATTTAACATCATTAAAACTTCATCACTATATCATTTTCAAAACATTTTATTAACTGTTAATATTGATAATTTCTCTTTTGACATTTTATGTGTTTACATTCCTCCACCTCCAAATGGGAAATTTAATATAAATCTATTAAAGGATTCATGTTCTAAATTTGTATCTCGAAATTACTTGATTATAGATGACTTTAATGCCCATCACACATCCTGGGGTTCCAGAGCTAACGACGGCCGAGGCAATGCTCTGCACGCTTATGTAGAAAGTTCCAATTTAGTATGTCTTAATGATCACACAGTCACAACTTTTGCTCCGTTTGGTCAACAAGGTAATGTATTAGATTTAGTGTTTTCATCTTCAGCTTTTAGTTCAAGTTGTACAATTTCAGTCCTAGATGATTTGTTAAGTAGTAATCATTTTCCTTTGCATATAGGTGTGTTTAGTAACGCTCTTGTTCCCGATCGCCTTCCTATGAACTTGCAAAGAGTTCATGCTGAAAAATCAAATAACTCTTTAGCTAATGTAAACTTTAAAAAGATAGACTGGCCAAAGTTTGCAGAGATCTGCGAAACCAAATTTTCGTCTTTTCAATTTCTAGATAATCCGGATAATCCTATGGAAATATATGACAAGTTTATGAGTATTATACATGATGTATTAATGACGTTTCCCAAGAAATGTTACCAACAACAACTACAACAGAAGACTAATAATTTTAAAGCCGCTCCTTGGTGGAATAATGAATGTGATCGCGTATTTTTGCAATCGAAAATTGCCTTATCTTCGTATAAAAAGTACCCTACTATAGAAAATTATATAATTTATAAAAAAAGACGCTATTAAGAAAAGAACGTTATCTGAAATTAAACGATCGTGTTGGATGGATCTTTGTTCATCTTTCAATAGAATGACCTCTAGTAAAATTATTTGGGATCATATTCGCAGATTTAAACACGCTAAGCTCAATAACAATTCAAAATCATTTAGTTTTTTTCAAAATCATCATAACATTTCGGCTTTTTTAAATAACATTGTTTCTTCGAACAATTCATCTTATATACAATTACGAGGTTTTTTTAATAGTTGTGGAGCTCAAGAGGCTCATTGGATGATAGATCCATTTTCTTTTGAAGAATTTCTTGCTGCTTTAGATGATAAAAAAGACACCTCTCCTGGTCCAGACTTCATCTCCTACGCAGTTATTAGGAACCTTCCTTTATGTGCCAAGAAAATTCTTTCAAAACTATTTAATCTTCTTTGGCAATACAATTTTATTCCTCAGATTTGGAAAACTCAGCTAGTTATTCCAATTCTAAAGCCCCATAAAGACCCTAATAGCATTAATTCATACAGACCAATTTCTCTGACTTCTTGTTTTTCTAAACTTTTTGAAACCATACTTTTTTTTACAAAATATCATGATAATAATCACAATTTTTGCAATTTATTAGTGGATCACTCCACTAGCGTTATTATTATAAACAAAGATCAGAAACAAATGAAAAATTTTTTCGACGATACTGGACTTGAACCAGTGCCTTGAGCCAGACCGGGGCAGCACGCTCTACCATCTGAGCCAATCGTCCACACCAGCAGTCGACGAATTTTGTCATTTGTTCTTGCTTATGGATCTCTGTATGGTGCAACAAACAACAAATGACAAAATTCGTCGACTGCTGGTGTGGACGATTGGCTCAGATGGTAGAGCGTGCTGCCCCGGTCTGGCTCAAGGCACTGGTTCAAGTCCAGTATCGTCGAAAATTTTTTTCATTTGTTTCTGATCTTTGTTTATAATTTTTGAAACCATGTTAAAAAATAGATTGGAGTGGTTTATCGAGAGCAAAAACCTGATTCCGTCCAATCAGTATGGATTTAGGAAAGGAAAAAGTACATTAGATAATTTAAGCTGCTTAATCGGTGACATTAAAAACAATTTTCATAATAATCAGCATACTCTAGCAGTTTTCTTGGATATAAAAGGCGCATTTGATAATATTGACCACTATTATCTTATAGAAAGCTTGCACTCCTTAGGTTTCCCTGGCCACATACTGTTCTGGCTATATAATTTTCTTAATAATCGATCATTATTCCTTAAAATTAAATCAAACCTTTACGGTCCCAAAATGTCTACTAAAGGCACTCCTCAAGGTTCGGTTATATCTCCTCTTGTTTTCATATTGAGTTGAGTATGTCTTATGAATCAAATTCCATCTTCTGTAAAGTATTTATTTTTCGCTGATGATCTTGTCTTGTACGTCAATTGTAAAGATATTTCGAGTGGTGAATCTATTATGAATAGTACTCTGCGTAATATTCATCTGTTGCTAACTAATTCTTTAAAACTTGAAGTTAATGTTGCCAAAAGTTCGGTAATATTATTCTCTCATAATGGTATACACTATCCTCAGGTTTTATATGACTCTAATGCTATTCCTGCTCAGTCTGTAGTTAAGTATGTTGGCCTTTTTCTTGACTTTGATTTATCTTGGAAAACTCATATTAACGAAATTTGTAAGAGAGCTGAATTAGGTTTAAATATACTGAAATCATTGGTTGGACTTAAGTGGGGAGCTGACCCAAAAGTTCTAAAGACTATATACATTGCTACAATTCGTAGTCATTTTGACTATGGATGTATGTTTTTTTCGGAAGCAAGTAGTTCTTTGTTGAGAAGATTGGATATTTTACAGAATAGAGCGCTCCGAATAATAACCGGTGCCATGATGTCTTCTCCAATAAATTCTTTAGAAGTCGAGGCCGGTATTGTTCCCTTATTCATACGCAGATGTTATATAACGGACAAGTATTGCCTTAAATTAATAAGTCGTGATAATCAGATAGTTTCTAGATATTTAGAAAATTTTAACATTCCTAATTATAATGTTTACCCACTTTCTAATTCATCCTCTATAAGTAACTCTATAGCATACTTAAACTTTGAATTCCAAGACATTGTGTCTTGGTCTACTCTTTTACCGTGTTTTGAATATGACTATATCATGTCATTATGCGAGATGTTAATGTAAATTTGATAAAATTTGGATCAAAATATGACTTCTTGGAATTTCTTGATGATAAAACGGATTTTATTAAATTATATACAGATGGTTCCAAATCGATTGATAGGACTAGTTTCGCATTTTTTGATTCTTTCTTAAATGTTGGAAAAGTATTTCAATGTAATAATATTTTTTCTGTTTTTTCGGCTGAAGTTTTAGCCATAATTTATGCATTAGAACACATAAATGTTAACTATTCTGCTTATAATAAATTTCTTATTTTGTCTGACTCCATGAGTGCTTTGCAGGCTTTAAAAAGTAAATGTATTAGTGCTTCTGTAAATTACTTAATTTATAAATTAAAATATTGTGTAAATAGCTTGAATAATAGGAATTTTTCTGTTGAATTTTGTTGGGTACCGGGACATTCAGGAATTATGGGTAACGAGCTTGTTGACTCTCTTGCCAAATCAACTCAGGATATTCAAATTTGTGACTTTAAAGTACCGCAATCGGATTTAGTTTCATTTGTTAGGCAAAATATGATTAATCGATGGTCTAATTCTCTAAATATTTCTAGAAATTTTAAAGGTAAATGGTTGGCTGAAATAGTCCCGGTCCCCAGTACAAAAACGTGGTTTGAAAAACATCCAAAATATCTAGGGAGAGATTTTATAACAGCTATTTGTCGATTACGCGTAGGTCATTGTCTCTTTCCTGCACACTTATTTAGATTAAAGTTAAATGATAGCTCTCATTGTTCATATTGTAACCTTATTTTATGTGATCTTGATCATATTTTCTTTAATTGTCCACAATTTCATTTACAACGGCTCTTATTTATTTGTGTATGTAAAGATTTAGGCTTGGATAATATTCCCAACTCTGTTCAAAATTTATTGAAACTCCCTGAGCTTTATATTCCGATTTATAATTTCATTTCACATACTATAGGTAAAATATAAATAGTCCATTGTATAATAACATACTTAACTAATTTTTATTTTTGTCCTTGTTCTGTTTGTTATTTGATCTTTGTTATGTTTATGATTTTTATGTATACTGTTTAAGCTGATAGCTTTGTTGCTAATGCTTTCAATAAATTAAAAAAAAAAAATCTATTGTCAAAGACACGTCCTTGCCAAGTCAGTAAAATATATTAACCCACTTGCTAATGTGGCGCCACCCAACTTTAATGCATTTTGATTTTGACAGACACTTTTGGATACATACATTGAGAATACAAAAGGATGGACTTATCAACTAAGTCTAGTTATTAAATCTATGTAAAAAGGTAAGGATATCTCTATATATCCAAAATGTCTATCAAAACCTATTTCCATTTACTAACTTTAACTTTAAAGTTATTGTTTTATTTCATTGCATAACATTATCTATTACTAATTGAATTTTGGAATATTTATAAACATAGTCAACCCACATGTATTGCATGGGAGACATTTAAAAATATATTTTTATTTTCTAAAAATAAATAAACTTTTAAACAAAAAAATAAAACCGACTCCAAAAAAAAGTAAAAAATAACGCCATAATTCAGTTTCTTCAAATTACTTACAAGTAACCGTATGTATACTCAATCTATACAGTCTATACAATTAATCTTATTTTGGCGTCGATGCCATATAAAGAATGTGTAAAATATTGAAAATTTACGATTTTAGTAGTTGTGACACGATGGCACCGACTCCAAAATAACATTAATTGTATATACTGTATAGATTGAGTATACATACGGTTACTTGTAAGTAATTTGAAGAAACTGAATTATGGTGTTATTTTATACTTTTTTTTGGAGTCGGTTTTATTTTTTTGTTTAAAAGTTTATTTATTTTACACTTTTTAGTTAATCGTTACTTAAAAGTGTATCTCGTGACGATTCGAACAAGCCCAAACACGGCTAGGATACATTATTTTATTACATAGATCTGGTGCCTACCTTCCGGCTCCATCATCAAATCAATTCATCAGGAACATTTAAATTTGTGACTATGAAGTTGCTTAGCTAAATTAATCAAGATATTTTGTCGCCACCCGTAAATCATTTATCATTGAGGAATTCCGATGGCATTCTGTGGTCTTCTGCATCAGTTCCACTTCACCAATTTACACTTTCTGAATGCAAATGCTTATTATGTTTCTTGTAATACCAAAATCGCTATATGTATGCCTACAATATTTGACGAGTTCCTTCAATGCCTCATGGATTCCATCATCAGATCTTCACCAAAATGAAATGGGTTCAACTAGAAAGTACCTTCTATAAAACCAAAAAAAAATTTTGAAATCGGTTTAATAGTCTTCGAGTAATCGGTGAACATCCATAAAAAAAAGAACGAAAAAAAACAAACATTCCGTCGAATTGAAAACCTCCTCCTTTTTTTGGAAGTCGGTTATAAAACGTTTTATTGTGAGTAGATGTTGTTTTATTAAGGAAAATGTGAAAAAAACACCATGCCCAGTTCACCAAGCGAAAAATTTAGAATTTTCTGGAATTATGTCATTTAATATAGTATTATACGAAAATTATAACCATGTATATATCTGCCTTACTTTTTTTTATTACGTACCTAAATTCAGTTTTGAATAACCTAGTTACATTAAGTTTGCCCCTCATTTGTATGTGACGCCATAGATACCAGAGGCAAACTTAACTCAAGCGGCAAGTTTAAGCCGGAATAAGTGAAAGTTTGTACGGAACCCTCGGTGCGCGAGTCAGACTCATTTTTTTTCTTTTTTTCTTCATTTAGCAACACACAACTAATGGAACAACGTTTAAATATCATCATGCCACATGGATTTTATCAAACTAAAATAGAACTTGACCCACATATTCTTAGAATAATAACAAAGACCTTTGACCTATGTGTTTAAATCAGAATTATTAGCTTCAGTACGCTAATGGTGATGGCGTCCGGCTCGCGGAGATCAAATGTTACTGTCGTTATGTAGGTACGAGATGATTGAAGTCAATGGAGCACTCACGCGACTAATCAAACTTTATTGGGTATACGGAAGACGTAACACGGGTGCCGCGGTTGACAACGGTATCATTTTCGATAGCACGTGTTAAACATTTTGTTCATTATGATTATGACATTATGAGTTTCATTCTACAGATTTTGTTGGCGATTCATACCGGCGACGGTAAATCAAGTAACAAAAAATAATGTTCACCGGGAATGGAAATAATCTCCAAGATTAAGATGACATGTGGCCTGATATTATAATTTTATGTATATAAAGTTTTTGAAGCACCAGTCAGAAAAATACCTCAAATTATTCTGACTTATATTTCGTATACAAGCACATTGGGGCCCCACTTTCCATTATAAAGTTGAAGAGCATTAAATTTCCTTAAAGTTCGTTCTAGACCCGATTTTCAGACCCAATATTAACGATGATAGCAGCCGATCGAAATAGTTTATTAAAATATGAATAAATTAATAGTTTAAAAAACACTACAAAAACACGCTTTACAAGACTTTTCTAACAAATCCAAACACAGGTATGATACAATGTTCCATTATGAAGTTCCAGTTCATATCTTCCGGCTCCATCATCAGAACAGGTCGACAGTACCATATTATTGTATTTTCATCAGCACAACATACAGCTGCCAATTTTCATGACGCTACGATCCTTGGAAGATGGTTAAATTAGTTACCTTAGATTCAATTATTCAAAATAGTTACATACAGGTCGACCTAATAAAAGCTTGTTAAAAATTGCTTGACTATTTGTAGCCATCTTTTCTATGTTAATCATGTTGATCACTCATCAAAATCAACGTTATGGAAAACCTATGACCCCTTCGCCCTCACTCCTACCCCAAACGTGATGATATCCCATTAAAATATAAGAAACTAGCTTTTGCCCGCGACCGGCTGCCTCAAATTCGTGTATGTGTTATATGTTACGGGATCAGGGTATTTTTCCTGGGTATATGTCTTTTCCTAGGCTTTATATGCAATTCCAGTGGGGTCATAAGCGTTCCCAGCCTTTCAGGTAGGAAGACGATATTTTCTTGAACGCTTGAAGGTGGCTTCGGTCCGGAAATACTGCCGCCGACAATTTATTGCACAGTTGCAATACGAACAATTTCTCGGAGCACTTCCCGTTACACAAGCGATTGAAAATGCAGAGCGAGGCTAGGTACTTCTCTACGCAGTGCCAAGAAGTCAAGTTGATTTGAAATGTGCTGGCAACCAACGACAGGACTCGTCGTATCCAGTCTTGGGGAAAAAGCTGTTACTGGGGAGCCCCAGCCAACAGAACAGGTGAGCACAGTATGTATACTCAACAACAACTCTGTAGGCGGTGGGCCGGAGTGAAATACCGTATCGATCTGTTGAGCACGCCGAGCTTCTTAAAAGCTAACTTGGCCTTAACCTCTAAGAGGCCGCGGTACTGAATTCCACTTGATATGTCGACGCTAAAGATTCCGGTAGTGGCTGTGGCAGTTAAGGGAGGTGTTCTCACAACGAACGAAAGTGGCCTTTTTGTGTATTTAGATCCATAATATATATCCGATATAGAATGAACCCACACCGCAACCGCATACATTTCGGTTAGGAGTAGAGCTATGCTAATAACATTGGATTTTTATAGACACAGCCATTAAAGACTGTACATGATAAAAACTGGCCACGCCTGATCTGGTATAATTTTCTATGTACTGCTTGTTTAGAAACACCACTTTTTTTAATAATCAGTAGATAAGTATGTGGGAAGAAGACCCAGGCTTTGGGTCCCCTTGCGATAAAGGCATGATGGCAGACGAGAACCGGGGGTGCACAAAGATGAAATAAATCAAACGACAACTGTACACCGTAACAGTTATAATAATTAATCACGTTATTCACACTCTAATTAACACACACTAATATTTTCTTCTGTTTCCGCGATTATTACTCATTGAAATAAAACAATTTAACGGATTATATCGCGTATATTATCTCATTTTAGTTCCCGACGTTTCGGAAGCTTTCCAGCTTTCCATGGTCACGGGAGGACTGAGAAAAGATGTATTTTCCTCTGTCAAAGTTACAATTTGTGCAAACTACCCATTTTTTTAAAAAACACAAATAAAGGTGTACATACATGCCAGATGGGCCTAAGCTGTAAAGACAGTTACACATGTGCCAGAAGGGCTTAATTATTTTATTCTAATAACTTACCAACTTGCTACAGTGGGTAAATCTTTGTTTCAGAGCCAGGGGTATCTGCGACAGTCAACATCTGACTGCTGAGTTACAGAATGTCAAACGTGCGCTTCGAGCCAACGAGCTCCAGATACCACGTTCCAAGCAGAATCCCAGTATGAAGAAACCAACAGTCGAGCGTAAACCTGCCGTATTACAGCTTAGGCCCATCTGGCATGTATGTACACCTTTATTTGTGTTTTTTCAAAAAATGGGTAGTTTGCACAAATTGTAACTTTGACAGAGGAAAATACATCTTTTCTCAGTCCTCCCGTGACCATGGAAAGCTGGAAAGCTTCCGAAACGTCGGGAACTAAAATGAGATAATATACGCGATATAATCCGTTAAATTGTTTTATTTCAATGACTAACACTAATTTCAAAGAGGCAACGATACGTCAGAGTTAAGCGTGTGCACCAGTCGACGTTCGAACGATATCTGTCATTCGTCGCGAAGCCGGCCCTGACGCTTCGTGAACAGCCCCACCTGCCCCACCTTAATGGCAGGAGCAGTGGGTACAGTCAGCCAAAAATGTGGTCTACCACCCTACGGTTGAGATTCGTTTGAACGTCATGAAACAACAAGGTCAATTTTCTCTGGCAATAAGATTGTGTCAGTGACTACTGCTATCTTTGTCATTTAATGATATAACGTCATGCCAAGTGTCAAGTTTGAATTATCGCATATATCTAACCTTCTTGTCTAAGCACTGTTTCGATTGATTCGGTCAATTCGAAAACAGCCAAAGTTACTTTGGGTTTCAAAGTGACTTTGGTTATACTCAAACTGATGCAATTTTCATCTTATAGTAAATACAACTATCGGACTTTTGAGCCAATTCGCGAGTTAAGTATTCCTATATAGTGGCCCGCTACAACCAAATTATATTCACACAAATGATTCAGATATTTCAGTTGTCACTTATCAGTCTTTATTTGAACCATTAACTTAAATATTATTTCATTCATTCAGATTAAAAACAAAAATATAAAATGATGATCCTACTAATATCTAGTGTATCCGCCGTCAGCGTCAATAACTGCTTGAAGACGGTCTCTCATTGATCCGACAAGCCGTTGACAGAGATCGGAACCGCGGGTATCTTCCCATACTTCATTACAGTGTCGCTCAAGTGCTTCCCGTGTTCTCTCGTGACGGTTCGACCATCTCTGAACCAAAAGGCCCCAAAGGTTTTCGATAGGGTTCAAATCGGGCGATTTTGCGGGCCAACGTATTAAATTAATTTCCGGGTGTGCACGAAACCAGGCACGCGTCTCTAACGCAGTGTGCAAAGAACAATTATCTTGGCAGTAATTAAATTGAGGCATTTCATTTTCTGTATAAAAAGTCCGGACAGTTGGCAACATTGAATTTTGAAGGACATCAACATAATCACGTGCCTTTGCTCGCGGCGGCATACAGCACAGCTCACCAACTCCGTCAGCAGTCATCCAACCATAAATATTGACAGAAATGCGGCCCGATTCCTTGTTCGGTATGACATGGTCTTGTGTGTAACGCGTCCCATCCCGACGCCAAAGTTGTAATCGCCCATGCTGGCTGGACTGAAACGTTTTCTCATCACAGAACACAGTATTACTCCAATCGAAATCTAAGTGATCCGTAGCAAAATTTAATCGAGTGATTCTATGATTTTCAGTCATATCAATTTTCTTTGCGTAATGTCTGTAATGTAAACCCATGTAATGCAAGTGGTTTCTGATTGTTTGAGTAGTAACATCAAACATTGTTGCGAAATGTTTAGTCGGAATGAAGCCATTATTTTCATATTCACGTCTCATAATTTCTCTTTGATCATCTGAAATTTCACGTCGGCGACCGCTTCGATGACGATCATTTAAATTTCCCTCTTCGCCGTCACGTCGAATCCATAAACGAACAGCTTGTCTCTAAAATTTAGAATTAAATAAACATAGGGGTAAAAAGAATAAGTAAAAATAATATTTAAATACGACGTGGTGAACTTTGTAATACTTACGGACACATTTAGATGTCTTGAAATCTCACTGATATTGAAGCCCTCGTTATGAAGTGCTATAATATTAGCTCGTTCGGCTTCCGATAAATTACGAGGCATTGCAGGCAGCAGAAAATCAAGCAATTTATTAGAACAATATAAATGAAGAAATAGTAACAGATTGGTATTAATATTTCATTGACGGAAATACTTGACAGTGAGACTTTGTTTTTCAGTAGTAAGTAATAAGTTTCTATTCAAGAAGATCGACATACTTTTAGTTGAGTAAAATAGATTATCGCATTTAATAATAGAGGTCAAACTAAGTCACCCAATGACGTCAAATGTCAGGCATCTCAGATAACAGACAAAACGTCATAACATAATTGCGCATGTGTTAAACTCTGTTAGGAAAGTCAACCTTAGCGATCGTTACATCTCGCAGAAACTTTTGTCAAAAGTGGTAGACCACTTTCTTGGCCGACTGTACGTGTTGTGCCTATTGATATTGATAGTCAAATCAACTCCTTTTTATTATTTTCGCCGACAGATATAATACTGTAAAATATAAATACAATCATATTAAAATAACATGAGCATGTGTGACTTTTTACCCGACTTCCAAAAAAATACGCTTAGCTTATACACCAATATTTTAGAGGCAGAAACATACCAAAGACTGTTAAAAAAGCGGGACAAAAAATAATAAGTATGTTGGGATATATAAAGCTAAATCTCACACATAATCATACATTTTAATACGATTGTACTTTGATTTTATAGTGTTGTCTACAGAAGCAGATGACAGGAAAATATACCAGATCAGGCGTGGCCAGATATTATCGTGAACAGTCTTTATTAGCGTATATTTTATACAGAACCCTTGGTGTGCGAGTACGACTCGCTCTGGCCTGTTTTTTTTTAAACTTGACTGAACTGAATGAGACTGGCTATCCTTACCATAAATCGGCTTCAATGCAATGCCATCCGGGGCCACTAAGATTTGAGACGCAGTGCGCAAGGCACAACGGGGATGTAAGCGCTTTGTGACACTCAACTAAAGTGAGCCCTGTCCCTTATTGCATAACAAAGCTCGAGAAACTAGCTGCTAAATCTGTGCGGTGCGGCCGGCCCGCCCAGTTACTGCGAACTCCCCGTTTCCGCGCTCGTGGCCGCGACGCTTGCGTGTGCTGTTATTTCTAGTAACGTGTAACAGACACTAGTGTCTGATACCTGTGATTGTTCGTTGTTCGCTTGACTTCATAAACTGATGAATGAGTGACACTTCCTCAACGTGGGTTTGATTTGTTCGGTTTTCCAACAAATGCAGTCGATGAGACATAAACAAAACAAAGAAATACCTTATCCTTATATGCACTTACTCGAAAAATCAATAAAACAATAAAGTTGTCTTAATTGCATCTGTAAGGTTTTTTTAAAATAGTAAAATATACGGGTTACTTTTTTAACTTTTTTGGTACGGAACCCTAAAAACAACTCAGAATATATTCAGCGACCAACGGATTTAGACTGAGAAAATGTTGATATTGAACATTATTCTATAAGAGGGCAACACTTTTAATTTTAGCGCTTGCTAGACTATGAGAAGAAGAAACAGGCAAAGTTCCCGACACGGGCCAAAATAAAATGTTCTAGAAGGTACCTCGGCGTTTCAAAACGATAGTATATTAAGGCAAAATTAATTGTCTGTAAAGTCAATTTACGAACGATAATTTGACGTGTTACCTTCATAAGAAAACCGGCGTTATAATTTTACTCCGACACCTATTTTTTGTTTCTCCCTCCCCCTCTCTGTCACTCTCTCTCTATCTCCCTCTCTTCCCCAATGTTTTTGTTTATTGGAAGCATCAGTGGCTCTTAGATAAATAGATTAGATTAAGTTTGAAAGGTTGCAAGGATAAAATATGTATGGATACAATCATCCCGTTCAGGCACAGAACCTTCAGTGTCTGTGGTCTGACACGCACTTTTTATGTTCATAAACAACTGCCATAGTACTTAAATCGGACACAATGTTTTGAGTGAGTCATCTTCTAAATAGAAAAGCCAATTTCGAGACGCTCTTGAATCTTAACCCTCTCGATGTGTCATCTAAGTCATCTTTTAGTCAGGTACCTAGTTGCTATATGTGAATTTACTAAGTCTAATACAAGCAACCTTGTTATGACAATTTAATCAATTCAAAGTATTTATTTCAGACCATGTCAGTGTTAGTGCTAGTTACATGAATCTTATAACTACTAGAAGGCGTCTTTTTTCTTCAGCGTAGTCAAGTAAAAAGTATCCTATAACCATCTGGAGATACCCAGCTAGCCGTGTGCCAAAAATAGTCGAAATCCATTTAGCCGATTTTTCTAATATTTTTTTTGTAAATTTCAATACACGACGTGTAAATCGCAAAATGTACAGATCGTGTTATGAGTAGGTAGCAAAATGTACAGGTCGAAAAATGAGCAGATTTCAAGGTCAAGGCTTTTGTTTATTTCCGAAAGTTGTAGAATGAACCCATGTAACCTACATAGTGGTTATATTCTCTTGGACCTAGTAAATATTATAATGACTAACTTATTACGTACATACTTGAAATACCCCTTGAAAGATGACGGGCTGTGCAAAACATGCAGAGAGTTTTTACACTATCACGATTGCATACAATCCTCTATCCTAGCTTTGATTTAACCCCTTTTTGTTTTAATTCTGTTCTCTCAATGTAACTGACAATTCGAAAGTGCTTGTAGTTAGGCCTACTTAAATAAAGCATTTTCTGACTCTTGACTCTTGGACGGATTCACGACAATGACAATAGTAATTGACATTCTTTTTTTTTATATTTAGTAATTCATAGTGTTGCGGCTAGGTTTTTAGAGACGCTAACACAGACATGGAGTTGACTGATAGAGCCGATCTCAATTTCTTACTAACACTACTCAGGACCATGGGCAACGAATCGGCCCGACACATAATAAATACGATAGGTGACAGGTATATTTACAGAGCAAATAGGCTCCTGCACATTTTACCACTTGTACATTCCACGACCTGCAAATTTATCGACTGCGATCTGCATATTTTGCTACCTGTCTTTTTTGCGACTTACACTAGTGCACATTTTGCGACTTGCACAATTTCATTTTTAAAACTGTATAATAGTATAGATGTTAGCATTATACAGATTTATTAAAAATATTAAAAGATATTGTACACACCGCCTCTAGCTTCCATGTGAATAGTATTCCAGTGCTTCCATACAGCTCCGACACTAGGCGCAGTAGGCTTTTGGAACTCTCACACACACGCTGCATCAGAGAGGCAGTTCTCTAGCGTATTATAGCACCGAAGCAATCGATGCGCGCTTTCGCGAACATACTCGTTCTTGATGCGCTGCAAAAGCGTGGTAGTCCCAACAACATTTTGAACCCATTGTTGTATTGGACTACTAGAAAATGCCCGCAACTTAGTTCGCGGAGGAGAAAAAGTCATAACCCCTCTTTTTTGACAGCTTAGTCGGGTAAAAGTATCCTATAACCACCTGTGAATACCCAGCTACCCGTGTGCCAAAAATAGTTGAAATCTGTTGAGCGGATTTGGAGTAATAATAATAATAAAATGTATTTATTCAGACAACGAGATCCATATTCTGTTAGTATTTTCTTATAAATATGTCAGTATTCGTAGGGCCATTTTTTATTTTTATATATTTATTTTTTTATGGCATAGGGGGCAAACGAGCAGACGGGTCGCCTGATGGTAAGCGATCACCGTCGCCCATAGACACTTGCATCACCAGAGGAGTCACAAGTGCGTTGCCGGCCTTTCAGGTGGGTGTACGCTCTTTTCTTGAAGGTTTGAAGATCGCATCGGTCCCTTAAATACTGCATGCGGCAATTTTTTTTTATTTTCAATATCAAAGTCAAAGTGTTTTATTTGTTAAATATAGGTGGTGGCTGCATACTTACAGAGATGTTCAATTAGTTTATGTTCCACTATGTTTTGCCGATTGGCGTACAAAAACGTCACGTCTAAACAAGATTTTGTTGAAACATTATAATACAATTTACGAATTAAGATAATTAAATTGACAATGGAATACTAATAAAAAGAAAGAAGCAAATGAAAAATTACATACTAACAATAATAATAAATTAATCCCTAATAATTACATACAATTCAGTCAATTTATTCCACAGTTCAGTCGTGCGAGGCAGGAAATTTCTAGAAAAACGCACAGTTGTGGACTGCCAACCATCTAAGTGGTGAGGATGGAACGATGGCGGAAATATGCAGCTGGGATCAACCCGAACAATTCCTCGGAACACTCTCCGTTATACAAGCGATAGAAAATGCAGAGTGCGGCTACATCTCTATGCAGTGCCCAGGAGTCAAGTTGATCTGAAATACGCTGGCAACCGACGATACGAGTCGCTCTCCGTTGAATGCGGTCTAGACGGAGAAGCTGGTACTGGGGAGCCCCAGCCCACAGATGAGAACAGTATTCCATGTGCGGGCGGACCTGCGCCATTGTATTCTTAATGAAGTGTTTCATCATGAAGCCTTCATTTCTTACAACTGTAGTCTTCAGGAGGCTGTTTGAACTTTCACAAATTCTGGTCAAAAGAGATGCCATCTCCTTACGCAGTACAGCAGAGAAACTGTCCACTCGAGCTTCTGCAAACATGGCGGACGCAGTGCAGAATCGTGGCAGCCCCAACAGCGCCCTGAAGGCGTTATTATATTGGACGCGCAGAGAGCTGAGCGACCGTTGCGAACAGTGAGTCCACATAGCACCCGAATACAGCGATGTGCAGTATGCTCTAAAAAGAGTTATCTTGACTGCAGCTGTACACCGAGCGAATCTACGAGCCAGCATGTTCGCCCGAACCGCCAGCGCTCTGCGTTCCCGCTCAACATCCAAATCGTCTTTCAAGTTGCCAATCAAATAGTGGCCTAGATAGGTACTTGAACTGACTGACTCTGTTGATAGCAGCCCCGTTTAACAAGACTGGAAGTGATATATCCGGGGCTTCCACGCCCGGTGCCCTAAATACCATATACACTGTCTTCTCTACATTGTACACGAGCCCATGAGCAATAGCATATTTTTCACAAATGCTAATCAATTTATTGAGTGCACCGACCGATGGCGCCAGCAGCGCCATGTCATCGGCATAACTGATGTTGTTGTGGCTAATCCCATCTATAAAACAACCCGCATGCTCGCCGCTTAGCTCCTCGATCAGTGCATTCATGAACAAATTAAATAATTAGGTGATGTCAATCCCCCTTGCCTTACTCCGCACTCGAGCACATATGGTGAGGACAGTGCATTTGCCCACTTCACAACATTGATCTAGTTACTATACCAATGCTGAAAAATGGACAATAGCTCAGCTGGCATTCCGGTTGATTTCAGTTTGGCCCACAAGATATCGTACGAGACTAAGTCGAACGCCTTTGAGTGGTCTAGGAAACAACCAGATACCGACCACTAATAATGTAATGAAGCCACAACGATTTTTAGATTCGGTGACCTCCACATTAGTCCGTTACCATAGCTTTTTGGAAATGTTTTCTATGTACAGACATTTCATTTTACAACTTTATAACAGTAAAGATGTAGGTATGTAACGCAACTTGCATTAAATATTTTACTTATGTTATCCGTTTACGTTACGATCTGTCAACCGCTTGCTGATGTCTTGTCTGCTTACGGTATGAATATGTATTTATGTGAGTAAGGCGACATCGTAATGTTATGGCAACATCGAGGTGGTCTCGTGATAAACACAAAAGCTATGGGAATTTCTAAACTTATGATAAAATTATGATAATCATATCGTAGGATTTTTACCACCAAAAACTGACTATGTCACAGTACTAGCATGAGCATACCGCGCAACTCTTTGCCGAGCAACAAATAGTCCTACCATTTCCAGTTAGTAAAAACTCGGGTGAAGCTATATGACACGCCACAAGTGAACCAGTTGCCATTTACGAAAAACGTTTTAGTTAAAACACGTCTAGATAACAGCTATTTGATGATGGAATGTAGTCATAAATCGAAGAATTAAAATGAGTTCCTATCAATAAATTCATTTTTGCGACAAGCTTTTATTGCCGACTGTACTTTTCTTTAAACACTCGTCAACTATTCATTGAGAGGATTCTAAGAGCCCAAACTCGGTAGGATGGCATTCTTTTGTTTGAGTGTTCCTATGACCAGCTTCTGGCTCCATCATCACATCAGCTCGATGGTAGCATAATTTACTACAGTGTCATGGAACTTACCTAAGTATGCCAAATTTTAGCTCAATCGGAAACCAGGAAGTGGGTAAATTTAACTTGTAAGATTGAACCGAACTAACAAATTAATATGACACATTAAATAAAAGCTTGCAAAAATAAGAATGTATCCATTTACACAAAAACAGATTTGATTCGGTAGTGTTTCATTAACCGTCTTTGTCAATCAGGAAATTCTCATTTCACATATAGGTATGTGGATAGAGAACTTCCTCATTGTGTATGTTGGCATACAAGTATCCAAATACATCCCCTAAATCACTTCAACCTGCTCGTATCCGTGCCATTTGATTTGTTCACTACATTCGCGAGCATCAGAAAGGAAACTCTATGCAAACTGTTTATAACAGTAGGTACTTTCACTCCATTCTTTAAAATTACGTTACGGATCCAGATTCAAATCGTACATTTACTACAATGCTTTCATACTTTTTCGACCAAACCCGAATATCATAAATACTTGCCTATATAAATAAATGAACACTTAAACTTTACTAAAAATATTTCTTGATGGTTTCATCGCGATTGAAACTTTCAATGATAACAGCATTAGAAAGAAGCCCAACTACTGTAATAAAATAATATTTCTTTCAGTATCTCAGACTCTCAGTAATAATAATAAATTATTGAGCGCGCGTAATAGTAGGGACATAGGTACATAGTTGATACTCGTAGTTAGATAGGCTCCACCGCGCGCTACGAGCGCTGCCGACAGCGCCTGCGCGCTGGCTTCTACCCTGCCGGTTCCGGACGCCCTCCCCGACCCCCAATGTTGGTGACCTGGTTACTAAGTGAAAAGCGCCATAATATAACAAACAAACCAATATTTTTCTTCTAGGCAGCTTTTAAAGAAAAAAATAACATGTTACCTAACCACATAATTCTCGTGTTCCAAGTCAATTTTTTTCGCGGTTATTTTCGGTGGTGATCTTGTTACACGGGGCAACGCGATATTGGTTGTATAACATTTTATCTGTGTAATGCATATTTTTGTAGAATAATTCCTCAAACTAACTGCACAATTAAAATATTGTTCTATAGTAATAATCGTAACACTCACCAGACTATTTGGATGAAATGTTTACGTCGCGTTCCGTTTCAATCATTCACGAGAAGTCTGGCTTAACCCTTTATGTAACATAACTGTATGCAGCTGAATTTTTAATCAATTTTGTCACTATCGAATCGCAAAAGCTGTGCACTTGTATTTACATGAATAAACATTCGGAAGTATTGCTAAGTTGTTACGTACACCTACCTCGACCGTCGAGCGGCGAGAGACTCGGTGCGGCGCGGCGGCGGCTAAGCGGTGCGGCGGCGTCGCGGCGGCGCCGGCAAGGAGCGCCGAGCGAACGGCGGCTAACCACGAGCGATAGCGATTTGGTTTTCGTATTTAATTGGAAACATGCATTCATTTTTAGAGTTCTGTACCAAAAAGGTAAAAAATAAACCTCTTTGGTGCGACTCTGTTTGTCTGTCTGTCTGTCCGACTATTAGAGCGCCATATCTCAAAAATTATAAACTATCTATTTGAAATTTGGTTTATCATAAACATGGTCAGCCCACATGTATTGCAAAGCAAACATTGTATAAAAAAATAAATAAATAAAAAAAAAACAAAAAACCTGACTGCGTAAAAAACTAAAAAGAATAAAGCAAGTCCAGTACCCTAGAAATTTGTTAAGTTATAATGGAAATCTTTCAAGATTAATGATCGATACACACAATATAATAAATAATAAATTCTAATATGGAACATAGCGATTTATAACTAAACAAATTTCTAGGGTACTGGACTTGTTTTTTTCTTTTTAGTTTTTTACGCAGACGGGTTTTTTTTTTAAATTTAACTTTTTAGTTAAAATTACAAAAGTCAGTAAATTTCGCAATGTTCATCGTGGGGGTTATTGAGAAGCTTGGACAGATTTATTACAATACCATTAAATGAAAATTTAGTGAGAACGGCTTGCTAACCAACTTTAAATCGTTATAGTTCCTAACTGGTAATTCTAAATTATAAATGATAAAAAAAACCTCATAATTATTTTCAAAACCCTATTTATTGATACCCCACTTGATATAAAACATCGATTTTCATTATTTTCTTTTTCACAATATGGCGTCTCATTATCGCCATTTTGAGTTTTCATCATTTTAATGTCTTCAGTGACATTTGGACAGTTAAGACAAATCGATTGACGTAAGAATCGTCTAAATCGCGTTTGGTCTCTAGAGTGCCAGATAGGAACAAACATACTTACATACATACATACATACATAGACTAATAAACACATTACCACTCTTTTGCATTGCGGCGCAGTCGGGTAAAAATATATTATTATTTTGTAAAAAAAACGCCTAATGTTAAAAGGGGCAAGAATTAAAAGTTTAGTCACTAGGTCACGTAGGATATTATATAAAAGGGCTTGATCAGTACATTATAGAACATTTTTTTTTAATTTTTTTATTGTGCTTTAATTTCATTTTATTAAGAATAATATGAACAAAAATATCCGTACCCTAAATTGTCTGGAAGTATGTGACTTAATATGAATATTACACAAAAAATATGACCATATATCTGTCTGTCTTACTTTTTTTTAATCACCGAAAATATTTTTTGAATAACCCGGTTTGATTAACTTTGCCCTGCATTTGTATGTGACGCCAAAGATACCAGAGGCAAACTTAACTCAAGCGGCAAGTTAAGTCCGAATAAGTGAAAGTTTGTACGAAACCGCCGGTGCGCGAGTCAGACTTGTACTTGACCTTTTTTTCAAGGATATCATTCGATCTGGTTTCATATGACTAAGAAATGTGTGCATGATAACCATTGAAAATTTAACACTATAGAAAGTGTTCAACGCCCCATACAAAGCGATACTCGTGACCTCACTCATGTCAGCAGTCTATGGAGGAACAAACAAGCGTTTTCTTATTTTGACCGTTGAGCAATAAGTTTCTGACGAAAAAATCATTTTTGAGACAAACTTTACTGCCGACTGTACTTTTCCTTAAACACCCGCCAATTATTAGAGTCTGTTCGGAAAGAGAAGAGTCGTAGGATTTGAGGGCGTGCAAATGCTATTTTATGTTTTAAGCAATTTGATTTTCTTATTTAATTGGGAAGATGCATGCATTTTTAGGGTTCTCTACCAAAATGGTACAAAAGGAACCCTTTTGGTGCGACTCTGTCTGTCTGTCCGACTATAAGAGCGCTATATCTCAATAACTTCTTACGCTATCTATTTGAAATTATGAATATTTATAAACATAGTCAGCCCACAGATATTGCAAAGGAAATATTTTAGAATATATTTTATATTCTAAAAAAGGAGAGGAAGGGGAGGGGGGAATTAATAGTCTAGCTACTAATTTATTTTTATGTGATTAGAATGATATTATAATCTCAATATTCAAAAGGCGCAGTGTATTAAAAACCCTGTTTTTGTTTCATGTCGTATTTGTTTGAAATACGATAAATATTACTATTACAAATATCAGACTAAAACTCCCACATCGATAAGTCATGTAGTTTAATTATAAAAATCATCAAAATTTGCTTATACCCGGGTCAGGAAATTTTCATTTCATTTCATTGCTTAAGAACAAGTCTTACTTACTAAAATTGTGATTAAACCACGTGAAGCGGCATATGATTTCAGAATTTCAGAATTTCCGATTTTTTCATTTCTTTATTCCATATTTCCACCGTATTAGGCGGAGATACTATAGTACACGATAGTTCAGATGTACCTTTATCGACAGTATTAAAATCACGGTCTAAGTCCGCGGAAAATAGAACATAAAAATAATTGAAGAAGAAGTAGTCAGGGATACCACTTTTAATATCCGGATAACAATATCTTTGTCATTGGGATATAAAACGTTTCATTTAATGGAAGTATATTTTTACGAAATTATTTTTTTCAAAAACCGTGAGTTTTTTATAACCAAAATCGAAATCTAACATACATCATTATTATGATGAAGTTTTCAAAGAGGATTCTATCAAATGAAACGTATAAACCATTTTTGTTGAAATGGAAGGATGCCGGGTGAATAAAGTTACTTTTAAGTTTAGTCCTCATTGAATAGCACTAAATTTTCGTCATCATGATTATCCGGAAATGAATAATCAACAGATTTTAATAAGCATACTGCTTCTGTTGGTAACGGTATCTTTTTTAACTTATTCTTTCTGCCAGTTAGCTTAAAATCTGAGATTACGGACTCTGATGACACCAGTGCCCGAGCTGTGGAACAATAATCAAACATTGTTGCTATACGGCTCGATTTTCGACAGTGATGCTCTGTATCGGACCGCCAGTATTTATTTCTCGTTTCTGCCCCTTCTTCTAGCACCATGGTGTAGAATTTTGTGCATGGTAACTGTCATCTGATACCAGTTGTACTTTTCCACGTACTTGTATGCCAGATCTCTACAAAAAAGTCGAATTTTGTTGGATCGATCAGCTAGTTACTTGGAGAGTACATGATAACATAAATATCATCCAGGAGCCACTTTTCAATATTTAAAATTTCGGCATGTCGGACGATATTCATCCGAAAATGCAGTCCGAGCAGTATTCCATTTGTGGTTCCTGAAGTGGGACGTTCTGTAAAGATGTTAATCGTTCACGATAGTATACGAGACAAACAGGTTGTATTTAAAAGTAGTATGTATTTAAATTTATTTAAATTTAGAACGACAGCTGTCTCCTACCAACTTTATGTCATTCAATCTTAGTCTTTAAGTAACATGCATGCAGTAAACATAGTGAAACTCTGTCCACGGTTGTTTATTTCCACCACTGAGCTGCATAACCCTTACAGTACTAAATCTACATACAGTCCCATTTTTTCCTTATGTTCCGCTTGGATTATTTTTTTCTCACCTCAAATAGGTGGCCAACTTAAGACTTGACATAGAGTTTTGATAATTACCTTACGAGTGTGGACTCCTTACCATGTCATATGTAGCATTTCATCAAAACGTAGCAATGAAACCATGGACTTAATAACTAAACTGGACTGAGAACTGTGAGGAAAAAGTATGGCCGACAGAGAAACCAAACCCGAGAATTGCATCTCGTTTTGATTAGGGTGACCAAGAACATCTATGGATATTAGGATTATTTTGAAATATATCTGTGAAAATTCATACTCATTAAGACATAATCTAAATTGCTTAATTAAATAAAAATATTTTAGTTTACATCTTAGGTAGGTTTTTACAATATGAATATAAAAAGTAAATGACTAAAAGCAAATATATAATATAGATACATTATAAAACCTAACCTAGGGTGCCGCCGGCATCGGGGCAGGGCTCAAGCTGCCGGTGGTTAAGGCTACACAGAGAGGAACTTCCTGACAGTACATGCCAGGATTACTGCCTTCTGTATCTGACCCTTGATCCAGCTCTCTTAAGATCCTTATGGGCCTTCACGAAATTCTTGTCACTAACGCACGGCAATATTTATGTAGATAAATAATAGCTAATACGCGCTTATTACGACATCTTCAGAACACTATGCAGCTAACAAAGGACAAGTTAAGATAGACGTACCTAAATATTACGAGCTCTGATATTTGCGAAACCTGCTTAAATCATAGCCACCCTAATATGTTTGACATATGGTCTTGTTGTTTGATCGTAAAATAAAACCAATTGTTCGTTGGCTGTGAAATGATATCCCACAATTAGCGAAGCTTTCGCTTTTACATCCCTTCATACGACATAATATTTTGTTCATATTTCGCTTATTTCAAGCTCATTGATGCCATGAAACAATAAAATTGTCTCTATTTAAATATTATGTCAACGTTGTTCCAGTGGATGCCAGTAAATTGCCACAATTTTAATGCATAACATGTTTTAATCAGTACATGATGTTGATATCTTAAACATTTACAAATTAGGTAAAAGGTATATTATAATTCCTAATGTAATGTAGTCCTAGTTCGTATAAGCAGGTAATTGACAATGTTTCATTTTTCAGACCAATCCTTTTTATTATGCAGTTCGAAAGAGGGTATTTTTTCAAGATATAAGTAATTTTTATTTTCCTCGAAAGCCTCCATTTCGAAGCAAAAAATCAAGTTTTAGAGTTACTCATTCTAAAAAAGCGTAACCGCCATAATGACGTCATTTAGTGGATGATGTGTTGCCAACGAAGAAAAATGTTATGTTTATCAAAAGACTTCCATACATGCAAACGATTTTAATAAAATGTCGGTAAACCTACTCAGATCTGATTTCGTAAATTTAGTGAACTAATGTTTGTAAAATAGAGCCTAATTAGCAAACAAATGTCTAATAATCTGATTAAATACACCAAACGGGCATCTGTCGTGTGTGTCAGCCGTAATATTACCTAGAGTACGAGTACTTATCTATGGAATTGAATATTGACGTTTAGTGATAGTTCAAGTATTTGTTTACAAATTGGGAAAGGCCGTTTCCGATTAAGGGAAGAAAATATGCCCTTTCGAGATAATGGACAGATTTTTTTTTCTATAGTCAGTTACGTCTAGTAGAGTAACTGTGTCAAGTTTGGTTGAAAAATTCTTTGCGGTTCCGCAGAAAAAAAATAAAAACGGAAATAATGAAATATGGTTTTTCTCCAAAACTATTTAACTTTAATGTACTATTATTTTTTCATTCTGTAAAGCTTAGTCAAGTTCATGTTTTAAGTGAAAATGGTATTTCTATATCTAACGATTGTGTAAAAAAATATGTAAGTCAAAATTTTAATATATATATTTTTTTACTTTTGTGAGAGATACCACTGTAATTGATATTTCAAAATAAGCCTTAGTTAACGTCCTGTAACACATATTAATTTGATGGATAAAATCGGAAAGCAACTGTGTCAAAATGAAATAAATTACTGGGTTGGAATTTATTACATTTTATTAGTAAGCTATTCTAACACTTCCAAATAACCAAAGCATACATCCTCTTTACAAATAAACAAGATTTGACAGTTACAGTGACATTTGCTAGAAAATGTCACCTTATTAGTTACGTATAATGAAAAAATACACTTATTCTAATCCTCATCGCTATCTTCATTGACAGTAACGTGAATTCCGTGATTCAAAAAAAGTCCGCTTAAAGTTTCAGCAGGCCGAACGATTTTGGATAAATATCTTGCGTGCGATAAATAATAAACAATAGCAGCAATGTGTGAACAACACCAAAATAAAATACGACAAAGTAAAATATACGTAATCAATCTTGCTAAAACAAAAACGCTAATATAGTATCATAATCTTACCTGTTCGAAAAAAGACAATGAATCTTCGAAAAAGTGGTCTGTCTCTATAATACTAATTACTTTTATCATTGCGAGGTGATACAATGATGTAGGTTTCTTTCTAAATATTTTTTTGATAGCATTCGCTTTAGAATTCATTTTGTAAAGACGAGTTATCTTTCTAATGTCCCTGAAATGTCATGTTACATTTAAAAAAACAATGCATCTTTATTACTGTCATAATATGTATTTATTTTGATTTCGGTAGAAAGAGGATTAATGCGTGGCGAAAAAAGAATAGTTTGTAATTACAATTTCAAGATAATGAAGTCATACCCGAAAAGTCTTTTAATTTCCATTTTACAGTTAGTGTCCGATTAAAACCTTTAAATTGATAATCTGGTATAATGTTAAGTAAAGCTTATATACCTGCAAATAGCAAAAATGATTAATATATGCATAGTTTTTATGTTATTAGAAAAATAATGACATTTTCAATAACAATGAAAGGCAAATGTCACTAACTGTCAAATCTTGTTCATTTGTAAAGAGGATGTATGCTTTGGTTATTTGGAAGTGTAAGAATAGCTTACTAATAAAATGTAATAAAATCCAATCCAGTTATTTATTTCATTTTGACACAGTTGCTTTCCGATTTTATCCATCAAATTAATATGTGTTACAGGACGTTAACTAAGGCTTATTTTGAAATGTCAATTAGAGTGGTATCTCTCACAAAAGTAAAAAAGTATATATATTAAAATTTTGACTTACATATTTTTTTACATAATCGTTAGATATAGAAATACCATTTTCACTTAAAACATGAACTTGACTAAGCTTTACAGAATGAAAAAATAATAGTACATTAAAGTTAAATAGTTTTGGAGAAAAACCATATTTCATTATTTCCGTTTTTATTTTTTTTCTGCGGAACCGCAAAGAATTTTTCAACCAAACTTGACACAGTTACTCTACTAGACGTAACTGACTGTAGAAAAAAAAACTAAGTCATAATATTAAAGGGCATTTTTGTTTCCCTTAATCGGAAACGGCCTTTCGGAGAATATGTCTTCCGCAAAAACTAAATATTTTTACGTAAAAACGTTTAAAATTACGGCTGTACGGTACGTGTGCTAGAAAAAAGTTATTTGCGCTTCCTCTAGAAAATAAAGCAGAATGGTGTCTTGCGGGCTGCTGGGAGTGTGTGATGAGTTATGCTCAAAGCTACTTTTGTTACTGTTAGCTTTAAAATAAAAAACTAAATTTTCTTATGTTTTTTTTTTATAGTAAGTAGGAATTTTGTAAGATGCTGTTAGGAGTTACATTTGGGCCTGCTGGAACTGGCATGTTCATTTCTTTTGATCAAAGCTCCTTAAATAAAGATAAAAAAAAACCTATTAAATATACAGAAAGATTTAAGCTAACGATACTAGAGCCTAATTAGAGTATATAAAGTTATGTAACATATAGTCCAAAAACTCATAATGAAGGAGATATTAATTATTTACAACAAATCAAAAGTTAAAAAATCTCCAGTGTAACACACCTTAAGGATGTGAGCATGACATAGTCACCTACTTCTTTTACACGTAGATGCACTAACTGTATGGTTGTTAGCTAGTTTCATAAAGAAGTTTGGTATCTATCTACAAAAAGTTTTTACTACCGAAAATATTTTCATCACGAGATAAAAGGATATAACATGCAACTAATATACAGTGTAGTGTATTAATCCGAATAATTATAATATCTTATCTTACACACTCAATCTCAAGTAGCTTTTTTGTTATCACTGAGAATAGAGATAATTAGGTTTGTTCTGATCTAAGTCGCGAGAGTGGTTCTTCTTATAACTGGCTAGTTTGAAATTGATTGTCACTAAAATGACACATTACAAATGATAACTAATTGTCACGCAAGATAAAATAACATTGAACATTTTATTGACTGTAATAAATAATATTCGCTATGCCGCATTATCATTCGGCTCATTTAGCAGATATCCACTTTGTGTACGGATTTTGTGATGGGAACTCGCTCCAGGCAGTCGCCGAATACCGAAGACGATACCCAAACCGTCGTATACCTCACCATTCGACTTTTGCGGATGTCCATCGAGAGTTTCGCAAAAAAGGGCTTGGAAAAGTTCACAGAGAAAGGGCTATAAATCTAGATGAACAAGCAGAGAACAGAATAATGAACATCATAACAGAAGACCCAACTTTGTCATCAAGAGCTGTAGCAAGAATGGTCAATGTTAACTATAAGCTCGTATTAAGGCTATGGAAAAGGTACGGCCTGCATCCTTTTCACTACAGGAAAGTACACGGATTAATTAACAATGACGGGCTAGCTAGAGTTGCCTTTTGCCAAAGGATGAATCAGAAATTAGTGGAAATCCTGGATTTCTAAATAAGATATTATGGACAGATGAATCGTTGTTCACGAGAGAGGGAGTTTTTAATTCCCATAATCAGCATATGTGGTTAGAAAAAAATCCCCATGCGAAAAGGGAAAATTCATACTAGCACAAATTTTCCGTAAACTTGTGGGCTGGCATTATTGGGAATAAAATAATAGGTCCCGTCATATTTCCAAATAGACTGAATTCTCACAACTATTTATTATTTCTAAATAATGAATTAAACGACCTGCTAGAAGATGTCGATTTGGAAACCCGACGAACTATGTGGTTCCAGCACGACGGATGCCCGGCCCACTTCGGCTTGGATGTTCGTAATTGGCTGAACCAACAATACCCCGAGGGATGGATCGGCCGTGGGAGCGAAGTTTTAGCATGGCTTGCCCGGTCACCGGATTTAACTCCGCTAGATTTCTTTCTATGGGGAACTCTGAAAGATAAACTCCAGAGAAGAGTTGTTAATAAGAATTCAAACGGTTTCAGAAGAAATCAAGAACACGTATGTTAACTTGAATCATGAAATCCGTTCAAGATTGAATATTTGTGCTGAAAACGGCGGTACACATTTTGAAAATCTAATTCATTAAATTACTCGTAATAAAAATGCGTAGCTGTTTCATGTTGTTGTTTATTTTACTGTAGGTACAGGTTAGCATGATCGCTGTTACAACAAAGTCCCTTTCCTGTATGAGGTAAGAGGTAAGTATGATGTAAAAAAATAAGTAGTATGATTTTCTTCGAATATTATCATGCCTAACAATTTATGGTTGTGATTGTTAGTCAAAAAAAAGATACCTAAGACACAAAGTTTCAATAATAATGTAAGAGCATTTTAATGTCGTAGCACCTAATAAAGTTTGGATACATAAGTATTTGTGCTATTTTGTGGTGCCTGTAAATGAAAAAGGGTTTGTTACCTCAGAACTCCGTCATTTACAGGATGATTTGGAAAATTATTTTTTTGTTCATGAGTAAGTATATTCAAATTGGTCCCATAAAATTTTGGTGAAGATCTGACGCCGGGATTCATGAGAAATGGAAGGAATTCTTCGAATATTATGAGCACATCTATGGCGATTTCGTTATTTATTACAGTAGTTTAAGCATTTACATTTGAAGATCACCATTTGGTGAAGAGAAACCGATGATAATGAGCCATCACTTATCACTGAGGGCTCTAACAGTGTTATTTAATTCGCGGATCGCAAGTCGATTTAGAAAATTATTTTTTCGGTTAAGAGTAGAAATCTTCAAGTTGATCCCATAAAATTTTGATGAAGATCGGATGATCAGACAAGACACAAGCCAACAGTCACTAATTAGGACTCAACCAATGTTTTTTAATTCACTAATGGCAATATAATTATTTATCATATTTTACTTAAAGGCAGAAGTTGGTTAAGATCAGGGTAGCAAAGAGGAGAACCAGAGAACTCCTCAACTCAGCAACGTTCAGCTAAAGGTTGTGAGCAATTGACATTAGAATGCATTATGGCTGTAAGTGCCGTATAAATGTCGTAGAAGTCATAAAAGTCGTATATTATGAGTGGCTTCGATCGTCAGAAGGCAGATTTCGTAGTCTTGTTATTTCAGATAACGATCTCTCATCATGTGGTCGATTTAATAATTTTGTTGGCGTCCAAATCTAACAACGCTATGTCTTCCAACGTTTTAACACGGCTTAGTGCAACATATATTTGCCCTTTAGTGAAATTATTTTTATCAAGGTCTATTCACAGCTTTCTCGAGGGTGGTACCTTGTAGCTTATGAACAGTAACAGCCCAACTTAATATTAAAGGTACCTTATATACGACGCTCCACATCTCCGTATCCCTTTGTCGCTTGAAACGTTGTACATGATGGAGGTATGGGTATGCAACCGTGACTATCTTTTAACCTAAGACCAACAGTTTCATCGTCAAATTTTATGTACACGGCTTGAATTAGCTCCCCGTCCTCCAGCTGATCTCGTCTTGGGGCCGGCCATTTTTTTTATTATGCCCATAGCTAAATTAACTAGTCCATCAGAGACGGAAATATTCCGTCTCAACATCACTCGAGATTCGACGCCAATTTGAGTTGCGAGATAATTCTTTAAATATAAATGGGTCAGTTGAAATAATGAAATAATGATCAGTAAGTAGTTCTGTAAGTATGCCGCAAGGGCACTTTTACAAGTCTGACTCTACGGCGTTTCCCAAGAGGAGACCACTGAGGAGAAGAAAGCCGAAACAAAATCAACAGTTAGTAATTTTTTCGAAATAAATCTTATATCTCTTACAATATTTGTACTTAGCCTATCCTAAATATATGTTTTGAGAATAAACTTAATGCGTAGTTCTTCAAGAAAACATATCAAAACTTGTAAAAGTTAAAAAAAAAATAGAATATAAAAAAGCAAAATAATGATGTTTTATTTAAAACAACTTACATACATTTGATATGCCACCTTATAAGAACCGTGTCCCAGTAAAAGTAAATTATTTGGTTTCTGTTTTCGGCCATGCATTTTTGTCTGTTTAATGGTCCTCTATCTACCCTATAATATGCCTTTGTCATTAGGGACTCTTTTAAGTACTTTTTGAGAGCTGGAAACGGTAATTTTAAAGCGTCATCTGGTAGCTTATTATAAAAATGTATACATTGACCTACGAATGATTTGGCTACTTTACGAACGTGGAACTTTCTAATAGCGATTTTGTTTTTATTTCTAGTATTAAAATTGTGGATATCTGAATTCTTACTATAAGACTAGGTTTTTAATAACATAAATAATATTCTCATAAATATATTGGGACGCTACGGTTAATATGTTGATGTCTTTAAAAAGTTCTCTTGAGGAGTCACTGGAATTTAGGTTATATATAGAACGAATCGCTCGTTTTTGCAACACAAATATAATCTGTATGTCAGCTGCTTTGCTCCAAACCAGAATACCGTATGACATGATACTATGAAAATAACTATGATATACTAAGCGAGCAGTATCAACATTGATCAATTGTCTAATTTTTCTAATAACGTAAGCTGCTGAACTTAATTTACCTGCAAGTACTGCTAACTGGGGACTCCATTGCAAGTTCTTGTCCGATGTTATACCTAAGAACAATGCCCTATCCACTATTTCTAAACATTCACCATTGAGCGATATAGTAGAATCCACTGCTCTAACATTCGGTAAAGCAAATTTAACATATTTCGTTTTCTTAGCATTCAATAGCAGATTATTAATATTAAAGCAGTCAAGTACTTTAACTAGTACACTATTAATGTCAGCATAGTCTGTTGCTTTCCGGTCAACTTTAAAAATTAATGATGTCTCATCAGCAAATAATACTATATCACAAAGATTTTCTACTATAGATGGCATGTCATTTATATAATCCAAAAATAGAAATGGACCTGAGATGGAGCCCTGTGGTACTCCTAGCTTAACTGCAGCTTCACTGGATTGGGTTCCATTTACAACAACTGTTTTTGTTCTATTGCTGAGATATGAAGACATAAAGCTTAAAGCATTTATAGACAGGCCATAATGTTCTAATTTCAAAATGAGTGTCCCATGATCAACGCAATCAAATGCCTTAGAAAGGTCATAAAAAACTCCAATTGCATCACAAGATTTGTCCCAGATGTTGTAAATATGTTTAATGAGTACAGATGCTGCATCAGCCGTGAAACGTCCCCTTGTGAAACCGAACTGTTAACTACTTAGCAGTTTTTTTCTATTGAAGTGTCCCAGCAGATCCATCAACATTAACTTTTCGAAAACTTTACTTAATACAGGTAGTATAGATATTGGACGGAAATTAGTCAAGTCACTCAAGTCACCTGATATAAAAAGAGGTATGACTACTAAATTTCATAAGATCTGTATACACGCCCTGTGATATGCAATTATTATAAATCAAGGCTAGATAGAGTGCAATTGATTCTATGATATGATGACCAATTTTTACTGAAGTTCCCCATAAATCCTCTGTTTTCTTTGAATACAGTGACTTAAATGTTTTACTAACTTCTATTGAATTTACTTTACTAAATTCAAAGCTTACATTACATTTGCAAAAATTAACATTAAGTAAAAAATGGGCTCCGGTCGCAGATGATTAAAGACATGTTGTAGTATTCATTGCAATGTTGGAAAAATAATCCTCGAATGCCGAGGCAACATCGTGGTTCGACATAATCTGACCATTTCCTGTCATAATGTTGACTTGACTATTGTGGGTTTTTGTTTTACCAGTTTCCCTATTAATAATATTCCAAACAGTTTTCACTTTATTGTCAGACATTTTGAGTTGAGAACTAATATAATTTGCCTTAGCGGCTATGCACACTTTCTTAAACATTTTTGAATAATTCTTGACATAGTCCAGGATATCAATATTCTTGTTTACCTCTTTCTCTCCATATAATTCATAAAGCCTATTTCTACTTCTATGAATGCCGACAGTAGCCCATTCACTAAACTTGGTTTTTGACCCAGAAATAGTTTTCATTTTAAAATAAGTATTAAAATTATTTATAATTATGCCAAATAAATTTAGTTAAAAACAGTTTAGGTCATCATGTGAAAGGGATAACATACACAGATCATTATGAACTTCATTTTTGAATAATTCTAAACGATAACTAGTTATGGGTTTGTATGTTATAGTTTTTGGTATTTCTTCGAAAGTGTTTGGGAAAGATGCTCTCTGACCTCTATGATCTGAACTAAAGTACTTAAATATTTTCTTATCCAAGCATATACAATCACAAAAAATATTATCTAAACAGCTTTCACTACTAATTCCCACGCGGGTTGGCTCAAAAAACAAATTGACCCAGTTAAAAGATTTAAACAAACTTAACAATTTCACAGTGTTACTATTCGATTCAAGTAAATTAACGTTGAAGTCTCCACATACTATAACATGTTTTTTGCCTTTACAAGCTATTTTTAAGACATTTTCCATAGTGCATTCAAATGTATGGAAATCAGCAGAAGGTGGTCTGTAAATACATATAATTAAATAGGTCTCTAATTCTACACAGGCAATGTCTATAATCAGTTCTAGCAATGGCGTGCATAGGGTTTTTAGTTAGAGTAGGCAGAATTTGACATAGCCTGCCTTTGTCATTCCAAACATTTGGAGACTTCCCGAATAAAATGCACAGACAGCAAAGTGTGCACAACCAGTCAACCAGCTAAAACATTCGTAATACTTTACGTGAAATTGACGAGTAATATTGCTCTGAGTTTGAGTTAAATGCAACATACCTTTATTAACTAGGTACCTTTACCTTATCATCGAACGCTAACTTGCTAAATTCGCCGAAAGTTAACTTTTGCAAACACTATCAAAATACCGATCACAGCTGAAACATGTATTTAAGCGTTAGCTACTACAATAAACAGTATTTCACGGCAAATTAAACTGATAATGAAAGAAAATCGCTCCGAAGTGAACTAAATAGTACAACTATACATACAAGAAATTTACATTTTATCACAACTCGGTCGCAACTGTACCAACAAAGAATGCATTATGGCACCAAAATAGCAAAATCAAAACAACGTAAAACGAAACAAATTAAACGCCCCACATTACGCGTACAAATTACAGCAAAAGGGGGACTTCTTTAATCTGCCGCATGAAATCAATGCATCTGATTGGTCGCAAACTTTTGCCAGTGATGCCAACAAGGCTAATATAAAATCTGCTTAACTGCAGATTTTTGATATATTTATGCTAAATACTATATACTAAAACCGAAAATTCTGCTAACAGTTTTCTATGTCAAATAAAACGTCACTTAATTTTTACATCTACTAATTTTTTTGTATCAAGCAAATTTGAACGGAAATCGTTTTATTCAATTGAATTTTTAAATAATATGTCTATATTTTTGTCACCCGTTAATTCAGACGTAATTCATATATGCATTATCTCATAAAATGCATTTAACACTGTCATAAGAAAGTCAAATTTATCGATAACTAAGCGTGCTATACAATGAGACACACATACATACAATACATAGCTATTTATAAATAAATAAATATTACAGGACAACTTTTACACAAATCGAACTAGTCCCATGGTAAGCCCAATAAATCTTGTGTTATGGGTACTAGACAACGTCTCATGAACTATTTAAACACATACACCCTCTTCAAAACGTGCAAAGTTACTCATCTATGCAAAACACTAATTAAGGAGCCGTATTTAACCTTACTAGAAAGAAAACCAAGTTGAAAATCGTTACATTATCTTGGTGCGGACGTGTTATAATAAGTGTAATAGGTACTTACTGTTGTGACACAATCAAGTGACGTTTATTTCGTTTACATTTAAAGGGATTCATCGTAACCACTCTATAATTTAAATAAAGTTTGTTATTACTTTAGGACGCAATTCAAAAACCCGTTAAGGCTATACAGCCACAACTCCAAAATACAGTCGTTTGTGTGCGACCAAAGCATTATGTTAGCGGCTGACTGGCAAGTGGCTGTCTTGCAGGAAGTCTAGTGATATTTTTTGTCAGATCTATAACCACTAGTTAGTAAAAAAAGGCATTTTAGGTCACTTTTTTGCAGTGGCTCTCGAAATAAGGTCGTAAATTAAACGATTCTCAATACGAATCTGCAATAAAAAAGAAATATCAAAATATTGAGATGTGCCAGTATAGCAGGCACCCGACGATATTTTGATTTATCTTTTTACAAATACAGAGATTAGTTTTACAATTGTTTTAGAACTTTTAATAAATTAACAGCATTTTTCCTTTTTTTTTAGAAAGGTGCTCACTCAATCCACACGCACACAGACATCAGGGAGCATTATTCCCGAGCCAAATGCAAGACAAAGTATCTCATTATTACCCTCCCTTCCCTTGGTCTCAGTCGTGACTCTTGGTTTGGAATCCATCATCTTATCTTCCAAACTTTCTTCTTTGCCTGGTGATATTTCAGTTTCTTTATGAACCTCCTCCTCAATAACGAAGTCCTTGTCGGCTACATCATCGTTAAAATCACTAAATTCATGTTCTTCCTCTTCATCAAAGTATGTAGTATTACTTGTATGACGAGTGATAATAAACACAGAATAGTTGAAAGTACTATTAAAGAAAAGAAAGTACTATTGTGTATAGTAAATGTTCTCAATGCTGAGGTCAAAAGCTGTAGGTATGTGCCGCACGGGACCAAAGTTATTTGCGTCTCGTACTGTTTGATTTACTCACCAACGAATTTATACACGGCAACCTTCGCACAGCTCCGTCCTGTATGGCAATCGCGGAAACTGACTAGGAGAGTTAAGCTCAAAATATTCCGGTCCAACGTGAAAACCGTGTTGCTGTACGGATGTGAGACGTGGAAGGTCACTAAAGACATCTCGCGCCGGCTCCAAGTCTTCGTCAACCGCTGTCTTCGCCGCATTCTCGGTGTAAACTGACCCGAGAAAATCTCCAACGTAGATCTATGGGAACGCTGTGGTGAGACCCCGATCGACCAGCAGATCAAACGCCGCAAGTGGAACTGGATCGGCCATACGCTCCGCAGGGACCCCGATCACATACCGAGGCAAGCCCTAGACTGGAATCCCCAAGGAAAGCGGAAACGTGGTCGCCCTAAGCAATTCTGGCAGCGGACGATCACTGCAGAAGCGAAGACGATAGGAATAACTTGGAGGGAAGTGAAACGCGAAGCTCAAGACCGTTCGGGATGGCGACGTACTATGGACGCCCTCTGCCCCATCCAGGGGACATAGGACATTAAGTCAAGTAAGTCAAGACATGCAAAGTATGTGGCTACAAATGAGAGAGTGGTATGGCATTACCAATTCTGGTGGCATCAAGCAATTTTGGTGGTTAAAATAGGCCAAAAAAGTATTTTATCACACCAAAATTAGATACTTACGTACGTGGCGGACAGTTCCAGCAAGGTATGACATGTGCGTCATCATTCAGTGCAGGAACGGAACTAAATGAACCGGTTAAGAATGTTTTTTCGTTTGAATTGCGTTTCATTCGGCCATAAAAACATTTTAAATATTTACCACCGAAATTAAATATTTCACCCGGACAACTATAAATGCCTAGTTTTGAGTATCAATTCATCTACTAATCTTTACTTATGTTATCTTATAAGCTACTTAATCTAATGAAGAACAAAAGTAAATGAAATTTTAGTTAAATTCATGGATGTTATGGTTCTACCATAGACATTATTTAAGATCAACGGATAACGGACGCCACACCAAAATTATCATTTCGAGGAAAAAAAAATGTTTTATAAACATAAACAACTTTTATACTCGTAACAGTTTGCGGTCTGGCTTAAAATAATAATTAGTGTTAGGTTCTCAGAAAAAAAATTAAAATTGTATAACAATTAGTCCACACTACAATTATCAGCTCTGCTGCAAAAAAGTCTTGTTGAGATAATCACCCTGTAAGTAAATAAGGGTTCGTATTTAAAATTTAACTTGACAACTCTCCGAGAAAAATGTCTTCGCAGACAGATATAGAGACCGTTAGACGGACGATAAAGTAATCCTGTAAGCTTGTTGCAGAAGTAATTGGCTCGGGAGTATGATCAAGGGAAATCACAATAGTATCTGCGGAATGCGGTAGCGTAGTGGTACCATCTCGATTGATTACCAAGTAGCTTTACTTAGCCCCTTAGCCTCGAAAACTTTGTAATATATAATGAAAAGATCTCTGAAAATTATGTTTTTATGGGACTTCAGTAATATATTAAACATGGAGATAATGTACTGGTTTTTAATTTTTACGCTGATTTTAACGGAGCATCAAACTGGTATGTTCCATTTAATAAATCAATTAATCAGCCCCCTGAAAAAACCCGACTGCAAAATATTATAGCGTGTCACACCACTAAAAATAATTAAAAAACCGGCCAACAGCATGTGGGACCATGCTCAATGTAGGGTTCCGCAGCAGTTTATACAAAAAAATGCACTACAAATGTAAAAAATACGATATGAAATAAAAATACACTAACAAAAGAGCGTATCTCCCCGGCTCCTACGTCCTTTTGCTGAGAAACGCAGTTTTTTGGCTATAACTAAAAAACGGTATGTCCGATCATGTTGAAAACAATTTTTGTTGGAAGTATTTGTTAAGCTTAATTTATTAAGCTTTATATTTGTATTTTTTTTCATATTTTATTCTCTTAACATACCGTTTAGAAAATAGACGGGGGAATATTTCCGAAAATATACACTAAATAAAAATAAAAATTCTAGAAACCTCAGTGTTTTTAGAAGAACGGTCGAATAATGTGCCACACATTGATATTTGCTGAAGATTTTTTTTCAGTTTCGGTTACGTTATATGGAGTGCCCCCCTAGAAATATATATATTTTTATTAAACTATCAAACTAAGTAGCGGCTTACACAAGACACCTATGTTCCAAATTTCATCAATATACATCTTATAGTTTTTGAGTAAAATGAATGTGACATACGGTCGGACGGGCGGACGGACATGCCAAAATTATAAGGGTACCGTTTTTGCCATTTTGGCTACGGAACCCTAAAAACATTGCACACGTCAAAATCCATCCAAGGGTTTTGGCTGCAGAGCGTGTGAAAATACTACACATACATGAATAATCTTAAAAACTAACCCACCATCCTTCTGACGCAGTCAATGGACGCAGTTGTGTAAAAAAAATTACCAGTCAGTTGTCACGCGAGTGGCAAATGATTTTTTATTCCAAGAAATTGGCCGAGCAGAATCCATCTAAGTGGCGATCCGGGAAAATATTTTTACTCGCCCAAAGGTGTTTCCTTTGTTTTCATTCCTTTTCATTTCAGTACCTAGAAGAAGTCTTAGTAGTATATTAAACAAAACATTGAAAGTAATCTGTGTTCCTAATAGAAGTGTTTTGTTTTATTTTATGCTGGATATTTAACTCAAAACCAACATGTACTTACTCGTAACTGGGTTTAAGAGTTCGGCAGACATAAGCAGCTTTAGATCTTTATATTAGTCACTTTATTTGTCGTGCATGATCTCTATAAACACGAAATATGTAGCTGAGTATATAACAAATCAATGATAATCACCTAACTGACTTCTGGACTAACTCCCCCAAAGATACCTATCATGAATTACGGTTAGATCTCAATAATAAGTTGAAAGTTTCATAAATAAAAAAAAAATACAACCGAATTTAGAACCCCCTCCTTTTTTGAAGTCGGTTAAAAAGAGACAAAATTATTATTTTGAATGGTACACAATAAACAGCATTGGTACATCAATTTCCATAAGAAAATAATAGCTAATATCACTTCTATCTATGAATTCTACGTGGCGCTGCTGCAGAGTATGCTCTGCAGGCCTTGTACTCAAACTATAAGAAGTATATTGATGAAAATTTAGAGCATAGGTGTCTTGTGTAAGCCGCTACTTAGTTTGATAGTTAAATAAAAAATATATATATATTTCTAGGGGGGGGGGGGGGCACTCCATACATGTAACCGAAATGTGTGGCACATATTTCGACAGATCTTCTAAAAACATTTAGAGGTTTCTAAAAAAAATTTTGATTTAGTGAACTTTTTCAGAAATATTCGCTCCGAAAGTAGCTAAAATTATCCCCTCCCCCCTCCTCTATTTTCTAAACGGTATGTTAAAAAGATATGAAAAAAAATTAAAATATAAAGCATAAAAAATATTTCCAAAAAAATAGTTTTGAACGTGGTCCGATCATGTTGAAAACTATTTTTTTGGAAATATTACCGTTTTTAAGTGATTGCCAGAAAACTGCGCTTCTCAGCGAAAGGACGTACATAAGTGTTGGTACGCTTTGTTGGTGTTTTTTTTCATATCGTATTTTTTTTATCTGTACTGCATTTTTTGTATAAACGGCTGCGGAACCCTACATTTAGCATGGTCCGACATGCTCTGGGCCGGTTTATTCATTTTAATCAGTAGTTTGCACTTTTTTATTACTTTATCTGAATTAAAAATAACCCACATATTTTTATTTATTATATTTATATTATATTATTAATAAACCCACAATATTTATATTTGAATGATAACATATATAAGATAATTATGTTGGTATTATGTTATCCTGTCTTCTCTATAATTGTTGAAACCTGTAGGTAACATTGTGTAATTTGCACTTTTAATTTTCATGTCAAATCAAATCCATGTCCCAGTCCATCTCAATTTATATTATACTATAGTATATCTCTGTATTTCTGCATGTATATTAATGGACGGCTGTTCACACTTTGTGTAGTAGGAATTATACTTTTGATACTAGAAAATATTTTTAATTTTCTGTACACACGCAAGGTACCTAAACCTAAGGAAATAAGATAAATATATGTTGACGTGCACTCAAAGTCAGCTCACATAATTTCTACCACTATGTAAAGTAGTACAGTGAACGAGAAACACATATGTTTACACTTTCTCACCATATACCATTGTAACAAGGCGAAAAATGAAATATGGGTGTAAATAAGATCTAGCTCGATAATACCATAATATTAATCCATCACCAAGGTCTGTGGTTAGGTTAAGTAGGTATAGACATGGGTCAGAGGGGCTACTCCGAAATCCGAAAAACGAGTTTCGTATGGCGCCATCCCGCTCACTCAAATACAGCATAACATGAGAGCGAGAGGGACAGCACGTTACGAACATCGATGTTTTAGTTTCGGAGTAACCCCTCACGTTAGAGTAATGTTGCACCGGCACATTGGGCCAAGTGCGGGATTCCATCGACACACTCGTCGCTCATATATAGACATTTCTGGCCAACATATTTTTATATTTCTTATATTAACCCTTTTAACGCCAAGAGCCACTAAAGTGGTCGTGTGCTGTCGTGCCTACCACGCCAACGACCACTAAAGTGGTCATGGCCGACGCTGTCGAAGCAATTTTACTGTTGACAAATAAGGTTTAAATTCGTTTCGCACTAGTTGTAATGTCGGCGTGTATTCCACATTGTGATGCGAGAGAGAAAGCGTTCAAAAGGTAAAATTACTACTGACCAGTCCGCAGATTTCTTCGGAAATTGGTTTTCAGTAAGTAACTCCTTACCTTCCAATGTTTTGATTTTATTGATATACTAGCTTCTGCCCGCGACTTCGTCCGCCTTAAATTCGTTTATCGCGGATAAGGGTATTTTTTCGGGATAAAAAGTGGCCTCCTGTGTCCTTCCCCGGGACTCAAAATATCTCCATACCAAATTTCATTCAAATCGGTTCAGCGGTTCAAGCGTGAAGAGGTAACAGACAGACAGACAGACAGACACACTTTCGCATTTATAATATTAGTATGGAAGTATGGATTCCAGAACTTCTAGTTTATTCGTTTCTTTACACATTTTGTCCTGTTTATGAGATTCAAGTATTAATAAATTCACGTAATGTTAGAAGCAGTACATAAAGTATCTAAATATTTGTAGAGCACCAACCTTGCGCTAACCTACTAAATTGTTTACAACTTGTAATCATTTTAGTTTTTCGTTGTACAACGCTTCACGTCGGCTTCGCACATTGTCGTAATTATTTACGAGCTTACATTATAGTTTGCGGACCTCACTCGGTATATTGTTAATATTAGTTATTTATATTATCCTTTTGCATGTAAATAAACCACGGAACATTTGTATGAATGATATAAATTGACAACAGTCTTTTAGCCGTTTTTTCAAATCATAGACAATTGGTGATACCACAAGGCAATATCTGTCAACATTATTTGGCTAGCCAGACTCTATCTATTAAACTTTATTACCATAGTTAAAACCTTACTTAGATATACTTCTTAAACGTCTTGCCGACTCGGACGTCATTAACGCCTCTTGTCAATGGCCATGACTTTCTGACACTTTTATTGACATCCGTAAAATTAATTCTATCATAATGAAACACAGGGAACTGAATTCGGAAAACTGACATTGACACAAGCTGAGAGCTGCCATTTTTGATAATAATAATAATAATGAAACACAGAAAAAATAGTTTAAATTTCGTACCTACTTAGCGAATTATTATACACAAAAGGTGTAGCTTACAAGAAAAACACTGTTTCGGGGTACTGGCGACACCAGCACACATCCAGCCAGATTTCTTCAAAAAATCAATGACTAGCAAAAAACATACTGTATAGCAAAAAATTATTTAATGCAAACGTAATGGACGTTGTAAACGACTGACGTTGTTGTTTTGTGTGGTATTCAAAATGACAATTTCTATTGTTTTTCTATACACCGTGACCATTAATAACCCGAAAGATTTAAGCTAACGATACTAGAGCCTAATTAGAGTATATAAAGTTATGTAACATATAGTCCAAAAACTCATAATGAAGGAGATATTAATTATTTACAACAAATCAAAAGTTAAAAAATCTCCAGTGTAACACACCTTAAGGATGTGAGCATGACATAGTCACCTACTTCTTTTACACGTAGATGCACTAACTGTATGGTTGTTAGCTAGTTTCATAAAGAAGTTTGGTATCTATCTACAAAAAGTTTTTACTACCGAAAATATTTTCATCACGAGATAAAAGGATATAACATGCAACTAATATACAGTGTAGTGTATTAATCCGAATAATTATAATATCTTATCTTACACACTCAATCTCAAGTAGCTTTTTTGTTATCACTGAGAATAGAGATAATTAGGTTTGTTCTGATCTAAGTCGCGAGAGTGGTTCTTCTTATAACTGGCTAGTTTGAAATTGATTGTCACTAAAATGACACATTACAAATGATAACTAATTGTCACGCAAGATAAAATAACATTGAACATTTTATTGACTGTAATAAATAATATTCGCTATACCGCATTATCATTCGGCTCATTTAGCAGATATCCACTTTGTGTATGGATTTTGTGATGGGAACTCGCTCCAGGCAGTCGCCGAATACCGAAGACGATACCCAAACCGTCGTATACCTCACCATTCGACTTTTGCGGATGTCCATCGAGAGTTTCGCAAAAAAGGGCTTGGAAAAGTTCACAGAGAAAGGGCTATAAATCTAGATGAACAAGCAGAGAACAGAATAATGAACATCACAACAGAAGACCCAACTTTGTCATCAAGAGCTGTAGCAAGAATGGTCAATGTTAACTATAAGCTCGTATTAAGGCTATGGAAAAGGTACGGCCTGCATCCTTTTCACTACAGGAAAGTACACGGATTAATAAACAATGACGGGCTAGCTAGAGTTGCCTTTTGCCAAAGGATGAATCAGAAATTAGTGGAAATCCTGGATTTCTAAATAAGATATTATGGACAGATGAATCGTTGTTCACGAGAGAGGGAGTTTTTAATTCCCATAATCAGCATATGTGGTTAGAAAAAAATCCCCATGCGAAAAGGGAAAATTCATACCAGCACAAATTTTCCGTAAACTTGTGGGCTGGCATTATTGGGAATAAAATAATAGATCCCGTCATATTTCCAAATAGACTGAATTCTCACAACTATTTATTATTTCTAAATGATGAATTAAACGACCTGCTAGAAGATGTCGATTTGGAAACCCGACGAACTATGTGGTTCCAGCACGACGGATGCCCGGCCCACTTCGGCTTGGATGTTCGTAATTGGCTGAACCAACAATACCCCGAGGGATGGATCGGCCGTGGGAGCGAAGTTATAGCATGGCTTGCCCGGTCACCGGATTTAACTCCGCTAGATTTCTTTCTATGGGGAACTCTGAAAGATAAGGTTTACTCAACACCTGTGAACTCCAGAGAAGAGTTGTTAATAAGAATTCAAACGGTTTCAGAAGAAATCAAGAACACTTATGTTAACTTGAATCATGAAATCCGTTCAAGATTGAATATTTGTGCTGAAAACGGCGGTACACATTATGAAAATCTAATTCATTAAATTACTCGTAATAAAAATGCGTAGCTGTTTCATGTTGTTGTTTATTTTACTGTAGGTACAGGTTAGCATGATCGCTGTTACAACAAATTCCCTTTCCTGTATGAGGTAAGAGGTAAGTATGATGTAAAAAAATAAGTAGTATGATTTTCTTCGAATATTATCATGCCTAACAATTTATAGTTGTGATTGTTAGTCAAAAAAAAGATACCTAAGACACAAAGTTTCAATAATAATGTAAGAGCACTTTAATGTCGTAGCACCTAATAAAGTTTGGATACATAAGTATTTGTGCTATTTTGTGGTGCCAATAAATTAAAATAATTTCAACACAAACATCGTGCTAGACATAACTTGACACTTCTTGTTATTCATGGAATACAAGTCACGCCATTCGCCTTTCATCGTATGATTTCGGAGCGATTCGTGAAGTGTCATGCTCGCTCTCTGTTCTTCAACTTGAGATTCCCACCTAAAAGCTTGTTCACAAAGAAGCGGGCAATTAATAAGATTTAATTCGTACTGAAATAGTAATTTAATTAAGACACATAATTAGACCCATGTTGATATAACATTATTTAATCGTACAGTCGTCAAAAATATGTGGTTTAAGTCTTTCGGGTTATTAACGGTCACGGTGTATACAAAATACTGAGTCACATTGCACTTCATACAAATCACTGTGAAAAACATATCAGAGGAGTCGGTGCAATTTTAAGCGGATTTGCTACCGAAACAAGAGCAAGCAACCTTCCACAACGCGTTTGTACAAAAAAATGGTTTTTGTTCCCAAAAACAAAAAAAAACGCAAATAAATCAAAATAAAATAAATGCCCAAATTAGCAGTGTATGCCACACCATAATACATGTAAATCAATACACAAGCTTCAGTAAATTTGGCAGTGTATGATACGTCATACAACAAGTTTGAAACGGAATAGCTATTAGTTGTTCAGTTAGTTTGTGTGATTTATTAATATAAATTGATACAAAAAACATTATAGCGTAATAATTTGAGAAATAAAACCGCATGCGTCATAACGAAAAATGGAGAAAAACATAGATTATTACCTTAGAAAGTGCAACACTCTTCCATCACCATGACATTTTGTGGACAACTGATTGTGGTTGCTGCCAGGGTTATGAATATTTTTTTACCAATTTAGTGGTTAATATTGCTACCTTATAAAACAAAATGAAACAAACATTGATATAATTTTAATCACTAGAATTATTTGAATTACTAGTATGACACACCAAATTAAGGGTTAATAACGAAGTTCCTACATTTTCGGAATTTATATTACATAAATTACGTATACAATCAGTAAAACTGATGAACATTTGAAAATGAGTGTCTACAAACTATTTTAGGTCGTTAGCACTTTTTTTATTTCCTTTTTTTCCTCAAAATCCTTATTTTTTTGGAGGCAAGTCAAAATGGAGATGAGAAACATGATACACATTCACATAACATAAACTTGCAAGCGCACTAATAATTAACTGTACACTTCAAGACTACTATTACTTAATCAACAATACTGACATTTCGTAATGAAAATATCATGTTGCAATATGTCCACAGACTAATGAGGCACTTCAACTTCATTTCATAAATAATAACTTGATGAATGTATATAATTTGACGACTTTAAAGCTATCTGCTTTTGACACCGAAAATGCTAGAAATTAGTTATAACGTATCCGAATACCGGTCTAAGTTCTATCTAACACCGTTATAGATATTTATTGTAACTCAAGGTATCAATAAACTCCATTATTAAGGGCAATAAAGCTTCAAGCGGAAATTGACGATCTTATAACACCTCTTGTAACTTCTAGTAAAGTTTATATATAACCACTATAAAGGGTTTACACAGGCTTAACCTGCAAAATTTTGCGCCTAAATCGAAGATATAAAGGTGTTATTACACTCTATAACTCATTTATAAGATACACGCTAACTCTATAATATCTAAGCAGAAACGATATACAAATCCACTACAGCTAGTCTTAATGCTTAAATGTTTGTTCGGCGCTATCGTAGAACTGAATGGGTGCAAATAAAACGTATCTCAAGCGTCAATACGAAATCTTAGCTCGCCTTGTCCTCGACGCGCGTATCCAAAATCATGACGAGACTATTACTGATTATTGTCACGCTTTACTCGTGCAAAATGGTAATTTCAAATATGTCTTTACCGATGACCAAGCAATACGAAGTGCCTTTTTTGCAGAAAGTCTCTCTACTACCATAAAAGCTCAACGGTTTCCATAGAAAAAACGTTCAACCAAGCCGTCACCCTCGAACCCGCTGAAAAAGACTCGACAGCGATGGGCGTACGTGTACCAATACCGAGCTCTCTGAGTGGTCTTCCAGTGCATGCTCCACGACTTAGTACCAATACCATTGGACACATTTTTTTAAGACTATAAAATAAATATCAATGATTTTGAATCACTAAGTTTTGAAAAAAAAGATATATTTTCAAAAAAATTGATCTGACATACATTACAGTAAGCCTAGTAAGCAAATTTAAGGTAAGTCAAGGTTAGTAGTGGGTAACAAAATCACAGAGATTTTTTTACAACTGATACGAGTCACGGTGATTTAAATTGAATTGTAACGCTTTTCACCATCTCTTGTTGTGACACTTGTCACAATGAGCCCACAGATGCAAACTATTTTTAATTTCTTAAATTTATTCTTCCTCGAATTGCGCTTAGGTCCTTATAGAATGAAGTAATTTTGTTTTAAATCAGTGGCAAAAATTCAAAATAAATTAAAAATCCAAAATATATTCCTTTGCAAGTATTATTAGTTTGTTCGATAAAATTAGGGGGTAAAAAAAAGAAAAGTTGCCCAGGAGAACACAATAGGCCTGAGCCTCCGACGTAGCCGTTGAAGATAAACTTTTTGTTTTTGTTTGTTTTTAATTCTGTATCTAGAATGGTTTTTCATTAAAAAAATATACAGAATACATACTTAGTATTTGATTTGACCACACGACAGCCTTGAGTCCGGAGAAAACAGTAAATGGTTAGTTAAATACCGTGTTACACCCAAACACAACCTAAGGCCAATAATGAACATGGTCACAGCGACTATTTCCGAAAACAAGGAAAAAGTAGAAGAAATGATAAATATCTGTATATTAATAATCTGTATATTATTGACAACAAGTATTTTTAACCGACTTCCAAAAAAGGAGGAGGTTATATGTTCGATAGTTTGTATTTTTTTTTATGAATGTACACCGATTACACCGCCAATTGTGTTCCGATCGTAAAAATACTTTTTTTATTTGAAGGGATATACTCCCGGGGTGGTCCCATTGCCACCAAGTTGGGATCTGATGATGGGATCCCAGGGAAATCGAGGGCAATCCTTAAATTTTATAGGCATTTATAACGTTTTCCATATATTTTCTTAAGCTATTTAAATATTTGCATAAGGTAGTCATCATCTCATCATGCTGAGCTGATGACGGAAGGTACAACTCCTTAATAGTTAAGAGTTAGAGGATAATTCTTAACAAAATCATCTATTATAGGTAGATACGTTAAGACTGTTAGTCATATTCTTTTGAGTGTGTCCCTGAAGTAGTCTCCTTATCACCAAGTCAGGATTAGATGATGGAATATCAGGGAAATCGAGAGAAACCCTCAAATATTATAGGCACTAACAATGTTTTGTTTATATTTTTCTAAAGTTATCAGTTGTTTTCCTCTGGTTGTCATCATTTCATGCTGAGCTGATGATGGAAGGTACAATGAATTAACCAACTTTTACATTTCTTACTTCCAAAGACTTTTTGAGATGCGTGCAAAGTGCCTCCGTAATCTTCCGATTCTGGGCTCTAAAAAATACTTTATATCACTACTGAAATCCATCACTAAAAAGCAAAAAATAAAAAATGTAAATAAAAAAGAACCGCCTTCAAAATTTACTAAAAAGCCATAAATAATCTTTTATGTACGGTACGGATCACATTTGAATCACCTTTTGAAGTCGGTGCCAAACCTAAAGTAAATAAAGTTCTTTATTCAACAAAAATACGAATTACTATGACTAAATATATATGTAGGTAGATAATAACTACTCGTAAAGGCTCGCCGCCGCGGTTCATAATAGTAATAAATTAATGGTTTGGCACTGACTTCAAAAGGTGATTCAAATGTGATCCGTATCATACATAAAAGATTATTTATGGCTTTTTAGTTTATATTGAAGTAGGTTCTTTTTTTATTAAAAAAAAAATATTTTTTGCTATTTTTAAAGGAAATTAGACTATAGATATTTGTCCCAAAGGAGAGCAAAGTTGTTTTTTTTATCTGCGTGTGCTGATTGTTGAATCCTGAGCGTAGCCAGTAATTAACGGCAAGAAATGCAAATAACATTGGTGTGGTGTGGCACATACAACTTTTCACCTCAGTAGTAAGAACATATTATGCACAATTGTAATTGTTCTTTCAACTGCTCTGTGGGTGTTTATTGTCACACGTAACACAAACAAATATTTACATAGAGTCTAACAGGTGAAGTTAATATTAACATTTTGATTTTTTCTACTTAAAAAAAAAGAAATGGTCTGACCAGCGGCGTAAAGGTATATACCCTTACACCGCTGGTCGGACCAGTAAAGATAAACTAATTATTTACCAATTGTAGAAAGAGCGTTTGTGTTTTCTTACATATAGTAATAACTAACGTAAGTTTGTCCGAAGGTTTAATGTCAAATGACATCAGTAAAATTTCAAATGCATTAACAATCAGTCGGCGGTAGGATTTCATAGAACTATTTAGGTTGAAATTCACTCCCTCCGAAATAAAAATGCAATTATAACAAGTTTTATAGCTCTTGACTCTTACGGCGCCGGTCGACTATACTAACATACACAAGTAAACATAAGCAAATTATTTAGTCAAAATATTTTTTAAGGAGTATCTTGAACAACTGCACCCATGATCTGCAGCCATTAAATCTAAAAGAAAGAGATGTTTTCAAATTCTAATGGTTGACGCGTATCGGCCGCTTAACGGTGGAGAGCTGTACTGGAGTGCATACGACGCGGCACAACACAAGCGAATGACGCACTATGGGCGGGCTTCATACAAGTAGGCGTCTGGACTTCCGAGTCTTAAATAAAGTTATTATTTTGGGGCAAAACTTTGATAATATCGTAGTGCAATAATTGCTCCACTGGAATCAGGCAGTATTTTTGAACTGGCTTGATTCAAAATTTGGTCAAATTCGTCTAATTGTAAATTATATTATTTCGGGTCTATGGCCAAGCAATGATTTATTTTTTAAGAACACATTATACAATATTCTATTCATAATTTAGAAATTAACGAAATCGTTCGTATGAGAGTTCCATATTAATAAAAATGCAATATTAAGTTTTGAACAAGTTCTAGATATAGCTTCAAGTAGTGACCAGAAGTATTATAAAAATCATAGATTGAGCAATATTTTTGCTAAAATTGGCTGAATCTAACCGAGGTCTTTTAAATAGTTTTATTTACTAAAATTAATGCGCCTTGAAAATTCAATTAGCAAAAAAGCAAAAATGTGCGTATTTTTCGTTGAGCAATGTTGACTATTCGTTCCCTCCGTGTCAATTATCATTTAAAATGCAAACTTTATTTTAGAATTAAACAAGAACCGAAGAGTACGGTAGGGAGGCCGAGGTGAGTTGTGACAGAGGAGAGTTATGACGTCTTCGATATTTCGATATCTATTAACTGATGGCGAACTCGCAACACAGCGCGTTTGTTAGTTCAAGTTTCGAGCTGACAAACGCGCACTGTTACGAGCTCGCTAACAGTTACGAGGGTTGCTACTTATATATCCGGAAACAAAAAAACAAACAAACGTACACGGCTGAAAATAGTTTTATTGTTTTTCAAAGTATTCCCCTTGATGATCTATGCACTTTTGCATTCGCGTGAACCAATTTTTAAAGCACTTCTGCCACTCCGCCTGAGGTACCTCCATAACGTGTTGTTTGAATGCGTCGACAGCATCTTCAGCGGTCGAAAATCGTTGACCGCGTAATTTATTCTTTATATTTGGAAATAAATAAAAATCGTTGGGTGCCAAGTCAGGGCTGTACGGCGGATGACCCGTTAATTCCACATTTTGACCCTCCAAAAATAGAGTTGTTTCGCGTGACGTATGACAGCTGGCATTGTCATGATGAAGAATGATTCTTCGTCGCTGGTTAGTTTTACGAATTTGTTCAAATACTTCCGGTAAGCAAATGGTCGTGTACCACTCTGAATTAACCGTTCTACGGTTTTCTAGTGGCACTGTAGCTACATGGCCATTAATACCGAAGAAGCAGGCCACCATTTGTTTCAATGTACTTTTTGCACGAGTAACTTTCGTAGGGTTCGGCTCATTTTGAAACACCCATACCGTTGATTGTTGCTTCGTTTCGGGATCGTATGCATAGATCCAGGATTCGTCACCTGTATAGATGTTATAAACGGCTTTTGAGTCACCACGGTTATATTTTTTTAACATTTTATTGCACCATTCGACGCGAGCATGTTTTTGCTCATTTGTTAAGTTGTGGGGTATCCAACGCGAACAAATTTTTTTTACAGCCAAATAATTATGTAATATGCTATTAATGCTGGTCATAGAAATACCCAGAGTCGCCTCTATCTCGCGGTACGTAACATGTCGGTCGTCCATTATAAGTTTTCGCACAGCCTCGATATTTTGTTGTACAACGACCGATTTCGGGCGACCTGCCTTAACTTCGTCCGTAAGCATACTACGTCCACGATTGAACTCACTAAACCAGTGATACACAGTAGTTTTAGATGGGGCTTCATCACCAAAAGTTGAAGTTAGTTGATCTATGCACTGTTGTTGCGTTAAACCACGCCGAAAATCATAATAAATCATAGCACGAATATTTTCACGAGTGAGTTCCATTCTTGCTGCGAGATGACATTTAAAACCCGTCAAAAACAAAACACGAGCGTTAATAAGGAAGAAAAAATATACCTTATATACTTAAAAAAGTTCAAATTTTACCATGGCGGTCAAATATGCTATTTAAGAAGATTGTAATCCCGGTTTCCGGATATATAAATAGCAGCCCTCGTAATAGGTTCCGAAAAATCGATGTCACAACTCTCCTCTGTCAGAACTCACCTCGGTCTCCCTACTTTTCAATACAAGGAATTTTAATTCCACTATTAGGAGAATTTAATTATGTAGGTGTAATATTAAATGTGAATAAAAATTTAAGTGCATCGTACAGTCGACGTCAATCATATGTTTACAAATTTCGCCTTAATTTAATGGAGTAAGGCGCAAAAGTGTAGATATATTTTTATCCAAAATGGCGTAGCTAACACCGAATTTCCATTTCCATAATTTAATTTTTGTTTCAATAGAAAAGTTATTCACATAAAGCCCGACCAGGAAAATAAAATACCTGCTCTGGGGGCGTTTAATTAGCAATAATTATAGCAACACTAAATATGATGTACCTACCAGTCATATTGACAATAAGGTCGGAGATGTTATTAGAGTCTAATCCTTCAGACTTTCTATCCGACAAATACTTCGCCATATTCTGAATTACTTTTCCTAAATGACTTCATAGTTTTCGGCATTTTAACGCACAAATAACTCACAATATCCCTGAAATAGACCACGCACAATCAACACCTCACTTTGACAGAAATTGACATGGCTTTAATGACTGTAAAGTTACTATTGCCAGTTGAAAAAATTAGTTCCAATAGTTTTTCGCGATATGGCGAAGTTTTTTATTTTCCTGGTCAGACTTTACATACATACAATCACGCCTTTTTCCCATTACGGGGTAGGCAGACTACCTCCTTTCACTTGCTACGTTCCTGGCATACAACTGCTGCTTCATCAACATTCATTAATCTCTTTATTTTGTGCTGTCACAACCCTTTTCACCTTGTCTCATTCACACACAGAATACCAATATTTCTCACATCATCTGAAATATTTCATCTATCTTATCATTCATTCCTCCCTTTACATTTAACGTAGCAAAGCGGCTCGCCATAGCCCACTCTTCACTCTCGCTGGGACCGAGATGTGATAGGTTGCGAACCACATCGTCATTTGCGTCCCCACGAGCAGCTAGGGATAAAATAATCGAACCCAGCAGAGCCCCGCATACCAGCGGGCCTATGATGGTCGCGTTTATCACGCGATAAATGATATGATAACGCGCCTGTCACTATCGCACTCACATACGTGTCAGAAGGTGACGGAAGCTATGTTATTTCATTATCGCGTAACAAAAGCAACCATCATAGGCCCGCTGGTAAGGGTTTAGCCTTATTCTGGGGTCACCAGTCCCAGGACAATTCGGCACGCTAGCGACTATTTAGACTCGCCTCTAGCCACGCATCCATCGGCACGGCATACCTTGGATTGGCGAAATAGGAGGAAGGATAACAGGGTAAAGAAAGGAATGTTAGAAGCAATAAATCAGAAAGAAATTCGTTTTCTAAACGTCCGGCAAAAAATATCGAAGTCGAAGGACTTAGTAACGGTTTCGAAATGATATCAAAAATAGGTACTAAAAGTCGCATGACCACGTTTAAATGAAGCCTGTCATAGTTCGACACTACGAACTGATTCGAGCTGAAGCGTCGAGGCTCTTAGACTCGGCAAATCATAGTTTGCCAGTGTCGTTTCTTTTTACATTAGCATACATATTATTTGGCTTTAATTAGGTAGTAATTATAGTGTTTTGATAAACGGGACGAGTGACAATACGGGACGCGATACTTAAATTCGGTGACAGTCCCGTATATACGAAACGTGTGGCAACCCTATGTATAACCCACTTAAAGCGTCATCATCGTAAATAACCTTTTCCTATTTTAATATACTCTTTGATAACGTTTAAAAAACGCAGCATAGAGAAACAGAAACACATCAGAAACATAATACCATAGAGGAAGATAATGCTATTAACACATATAGATAAAGATTATGTCATCAATCACTATGTTTTGGCATTGACAGTCAAAAACGGTGTTAATACAGATTTTCTTTAGAGAATAAGGCAGAGAAAAATTCACCATTTGGACTTCATTTTTATAAAACAGGCACTGAATTCTAAAACCCTCTTTTTTACATCAGGGCTTAAAAAGAGATTGCCATAAATGGCAACGGATTGAAATTGAAAAACAAAAACAGTGTAAAATTTATCATCTAATTTTAATATTACGTTACTCCGTAATACGGCAAGTTTTTAGTTTTTAGAAAAAGGCAGACAAACAATCACAATGTTTATTTACGAGTTCATGGGTGGGGTTGTCGAAGCTATGGGTAGAGCAGATACAGTTGCCGATCCAGGTAATTGACACAACTTATAGTCAATATTTTATAACTTAGCTAACTGTTATAAATATGTTTGGGTTTCATTGTAGATGAGACTGATTATGATCCCCATCGCCATCGCCGCGTTGAGAAACCCACCTCGTAAGTACGTTCAAATTATTAATTTCTTACATACAAACAATCATCATAAGATACGTGCCATGCCAAAGTTAATTTTAGCGGCCGGTCGGCAAATATACAATTTGGACGACGTATAAATAATATTTAACCCTTTGGACGCCAAGAATACCTAAAGGTGTCGTGTGCTGTCGTGCTTACCACGCTAGCTACGCCGAAAGGTGTCTGAGCTAAGGTGTACTTTGAATCCAAAATAACATTAATTGTATATATTGTATAGATTGAGTAGGAAAACGGTTAAAATTAATTGAAGAAGCTAATATACTTATGCAGTTATTTTTTACTTCTTAGTGTTTTTCTAGGGGTCAGTTTTATTTTTACTTAATCGTTACTTACAGTTATTTTGTAACAATTTGGACAAGCATAAGCACGGCTAGGAAACACTATTTAATAAGGAGATCCGGTGCCTACCTTCCAACTCCGTCTTCAAAACAATTCGATGGTACGCATTCGTGACGCATTCTCATCATTTCAATTTGTGACTTTGTAGTAGCTTAGCTTTTTAATCGAGATATATCTTATCGCCACCTTTAAATCACTTATCGTGAGAAGTTCCAGTGACCTCCTATAAGTCTTCTTTATCAGTTCCACTTCGACAATTTACACTTCTTGTGTATTATTATCATAAAATAAAACAGACTCCAAAAAGACACCAAAAAGTAAAATAATAACGGCATAATTTAGGTTCTTCAATTTATTTGCAAGTAACTGTTCCTACTTCGTAACCTTGTGGTCTTTTGATGGGTACTTGACTGACAGATCAAATCAGTTCCTTTTTATGAACTGTCAAAACGGTCAGAAAGTATGAAGTTTGAAAGGGGAAAAGGTTTCTGACTATAATTCTATACGTTCAAATTGCCTCCTTATCTTTAGTTTTCGATCATTTTAAAATTGCCAAAAGCTTAAATATAAGTTATTCATTAATGTTTACTACGTATTTTCAGAAGTAACATTGAACTGTAAGCGTGACATAATTTATGCTGACTACAGGAAAGTACCCCATTAAAGTGGTCTCGCCGCTGTCGTATTATCTCGAATAACCCGACATAGAACTTTTCCTAGGGCGATATTAATTTACCGCTAAATTGTTTTTATATGATTTACGTTTAATACGAATATGCAAGTCACGTCTAACATTATACACGATGATATTTAACCGGTGATCAGGAGTAGGAAAATCTTAATATCTAGCTAAAATTAAACTTAATTCACGAGGTCTCACGCAATTACCTCACTGTTTAATGTATTAAAACTTAAAACATAATCAAAACGAAGGACCACTGGATACATGGTTATGATAATAGAAGTTACGTACTATACGCCAAGTGCCAGGCGGGATTATGTCAATAAACTTTATGCATATGACAATGACAAGATTGACAAATTATTACTCATAAATTATCATTGCCATTTATTTTCTGAAGAGGTTGTAGGCTCATAGATACAGATTAATAGGGTGACAATGAATTTAGAGTAAAATTGATTTCAAATTAATGATTTCATAATAAAAAGTTTGTTTTAATCTACCTAATTGCGACTTTAACGTGACCGCCGTCAATTACTTACTTAGAAAAAATGGTTCCTGATCACCGATTAAGAATCATCGTGTATAATCCGTATAGGCCGATCAAAAACGACCATAAAAAGTCTTCTTCCTTTATGGATAAATAGGACATCAAGTAGTCGATGAATTATTCTCACTGAGCAGACAAGACTGTCACTGTGTCGTGTGAATGTTAATGCCAATGTCAATGTCTTATTTATCCATGAAGGAAGAAGACTTTATCATAATTTTATACATTCTCTTTTTCACAAATCCCAATAAAGTACTTAGAAATAATGTATATTTTCAATATACTTATACTGTACGGGCACTTGTCTACACATTAATAGTAATTAGCATTCAGGATAATTTCTATTTGGCCTGATGAACTCTATATCCAGAATGATGTGTCATTTCAAAATACGTAAGTATTTAGAAAGGTTATCGATAAATTTGACATTAGAAATAAATCCCTAGTTAATTGTGTAGAAGTGTCTGCAAATAAGTATGATAAGCAAAAGCTATGTAGCGATAAAGCTTACGGCAAAACACTTCGTCAAGTTTCAACGGGTTAGTGTCACGGGGACGAGCAACTCATCTATAGAGCCGCTCGTCTAATTCGCGGATCGTCTTCTATGTCGCATTTCGTCTAAAAAGCAACTTGTCTCCATTTTTTTTAGAGTACCAAATCATCTAAGTAACAACTCGTCTTAGACTTGACTCGACTAGCAACTTACCTATATTTGTAGTAGATTAGGAAAACAAACATTTAATTTAAAATAAAAATGTTTCTTACAATAAACAAAACGTTATATTTCACTTCAGGTAATATTAATATTACATTCATATTGTGTTAACAAACCAACCCCTACCATTCTAAGTTTTATTTAATTTAAGTTTTGGTGTCATCAACGAATATAAATATTTCAAATATGTTTTGAATATATAAATATGAGATATGATGTTTTTCTAATTGCTTAGACGGCCGTTTAGAAGTTATGTTCATTTTTCAATAAGAAAGCAAAAAATCTTTTATTGATTTTTCTTTATTTGTTATTGTAAAGTGCAAAAATAATTCAATAAACGAATACGGCACCCTTGATTTACACGAAATTGACACTAAACATGTCTAGATTTGCTGGCGCAGATATTAAGGTTGACCCCTCCAGACCCACAAATATTTTACATAAAAAATGTCGAGTTGATAACCAGAACAATATATTGCGGCCATTATATAAAAAAAAAAACAATTGTGAGTGAGTTTAGTAAAACGTCCCACTTTGTCGATTCTAGTTACGGAGTTACGGGCAGTTTAGTGAAATATGGCAAAACCTACAGAAAATCTACTTTCAATGAAAACTGAAATAAATAAATATTAAGGGAGATTTTTACACAAATCGAACTAGTCCCATGGTAAGCTCAATAAGGCTTGTGTTATGGGTACTAGACGACGATATATTTAATAGATATATTACTTACATACATAGAAAACATTTAAGGCTCAGGAACAAATATTTATTGCTCATCACACAAATATTTGCCCTTACCGGGATTTGAACCCGGGACCTCAGCTTCGCAGGCAACGTTACTCCCACTGAGCCAACCGGTCGTCAAATCGGTAATAAACCTATGATTTTGATGTCAACCCAAAAATATCCAATTAAAGGAACTTTTTAAGGCCTCAAAGATTAGTGCCCAGCGTCCCACTTTGTCGAATACCTAACAAAATCGTCGATATCATATTTGTGCCTGTTTTAAGGAGGAATTTCTACTTTGTCGATATAGAGTTATGCGTAGTCTTTCGGTGAAAGTGCTATAGTTATTTTTTTTTAGATTCTTCAAATTTGCAAAAGTGTAAAAGCGACAATTGAGAAAACGATTGTTAAAGTTTTGGGACGGCAAAAAACACACTTGTACTTTGAAGTTATGGAGTGGTTAGTATTAAATGAATTGGCAAACTTTACGGATTTCAAATTAGTCAAAATCATGTATATAACCTTAGTAGTTTGTATGTTACGGAGGCTTGAACATAAAAAGAGAACGAAAATATGTCAATCATGAATATGGGTTTATTTTCTATATTTATTTCATTTCATTTCATTTCATTTATTTGTTGTATAGTCATGTACATTATATGAGGTTGGTGTTACATTACTTAAAGCTTCCATGACACCCTGTCAGGGCACACAAACAATTAATTAATATACAGTTATCTTAAGCTTAAGTTCGATCAGGCAATAGAGGTTTACATAAGATGTTTACAATATTTGGCCAAGTTTAGCAGTGCAAATTATATTTACGTCTCGTTTGAATTAGCATTTCAATGTTATATATTATATCACATAAAATTACTACATATATTAATAATTATCTATGTCAACGTATATATTTTCAATTATGTTACATATAATATAATAATATTTTAGTTCTTTAATTAATTATTTTATAATTAGACAGTTTCGTCATTTAAAAACTCTTCCACTGTGTAGTAACATTTTTGTATTAACAGTGTTTTTAATTTTATTACAGGACACGCAAATTTATCATTAAAGTTGTAGTTATAAATGTATTCTCATGCTAAACAAGACAAAAATAATTCTATGGATCCTTTTAGTTAGTTATTATATCAAAAAGTTAAAAAAAGTATGGAAAAGTACAGCATAAAAAATACAAATAAAAAAAAGTTGATTGTTTGACAAGGGACTAAAATAAGCCATTATGACACGGAGTGATTATTTGGTCGAGCTCATGAAGTGAGCGAGGACAAATATATTTGAGTGTCATATATTGACTTTCAGCCACGTGTTAAACACTCTGCTTCTCACTTCGACTGCAAGAGAATAAAAAAGTTTTAACATTTAAATTGTATATATCATGAATAACTAAAAGTACAGTTTGAGCAATTCTATCAGAAAGTTTGGCCATTCTGATCAGGTTGGTTTGTTTGTTTTTAATTATCTGTAAAGAGTATGTAGCTGGCCGCAAGTTTTTTTTTCAGTGTCATAGAAATTTGTATGGGATTATATGGCTTTTAAACCCTAGGGGCTAAATGTACTATTTTAGTCTCAGTTCGCGAAGCTAATATGACGTACTTTTTGAGCAGGAGAAGTAAAAAATACGAAATATGAATATTAGGGTTGGGTAACCATCGATAATGGACTTTTTTATCGATGATTCCGCTAAATAAGAAACAGTATTATTTAAAAAATATATTTAACCGATAGATTTAAAATGTTATTTATATAAATATTAACTGAAAAAAACATGACACCTATGTTTTAAAAGCTGATTTTATACTCGTAGTATTTCTTTAACGTATGTCCATACGAACGAAACCAAAGCGTCAAAGTGGGACACTAAACTTTAGTCGGAAATAAATTCCGTTCAAATTCCGTAAAAAAGATGAAACAAACGACATTAGTATCAATGACTATTAGATTAACAATAACAAACACATACTTACATTTCACTGAACAACCACTAGAGTTTAGTAAATCGACAAAGTCGGACGCTACCTATAGAAAATCACTAAACTGTATGATGCATAAAAAAGTACTTAGAATTTGATATTAATACTATTTATGCTTGATAAGTGTGTTTTTAAGTAATCTTATGTTATATATTAAAATACACATGTTATTTGTATTTATTTACGCTGTAATTTTTAATTCTTTTTTTATTAACTTTTTGACATAATAACTAAGTAAAGGGATCCATAGAATTATTTTTGTCTTTTTCAGCATGAGAATACATTTATAAATACAACTTTAATGATAAATTCGCGGGTTGTGTTATAAATATAGAAAATAAACCCATATTCAGGATTGACATATTTTCGTTCTGTTTTTATGTTCAAACTACTAAGGTTACATTACATGATTTTAACTAATTTAAAATCCTTAAAGTATGCTAATTCATTTGATTTTAACGACTCCTTAACTTCAAAGTATAAGTGTGTTTTTTGCCGCCCCAAACTTTAACCAATGATTTTTCAATTGTCGCTTTTTCACTTTTTCAAATTTGAAGAATTAAAAATATATCTTTCACCAAAAGATAGCGTATGATCTGTAGTATTAGGAACTACTCATAACTCCATTTTATCGATAAAGTGGGACCTTTTCCCAAAAACAGTCACAATTTTAGTATGGAGGTTAGCAATAATAGCGTTTAAAAATGTTGGTATCCCGGATAACTGTTACGTAAGAAGTAGCCCTCGTAATACATGTGAATTTAAAAGGAACTCTTTTTGCATGTTACTTTTTCACGGCTAAACTGCTGAACCTATTAAGATGAAATTTGGTATATAGACAACTTCGACGTCCAAGGGTAGGACTAGAGGCTACTTTTTATCAGGAAAAAATACCCTAGTTCCATAAGTTAATACATATAAAGGAATCCTAGACTACTACTAGGTACAGCGACGAGGACGTTAACCTAACTTATGATTTTGGATCCCAATAAAATAAAAAATGGAAATAAAAAAATTATATAATGTGGAACTACTGTTTAAAACCTCATGTAAATACACCGAATCCAGGTATTTGTATCTAGTATAGGTTTTTATTACAGGTTAGGATCGTTGTGTCTAAGATGCATTTGATCTATGCAGTAACTAGTCGAAATAGCACCTCATGTCAGCAATACTAGGAAAACGATACTTAGTCTAAAATCCAACTGGCGTATGCGTAAGGGGCCCGATTGAAAGCTAAAACAAATTTCATCATCATCATCAATTTCAATTTAGACCATGTGCAATTTAAACCACTTGCTATTCAAACTTATTTACAATTTAGACCATTTACAAGTTAGACGACATTATAATTACAGGTTTAGACGAAATGCTTATGATACCAGTTGCTGCAAAGACTAAATGCATCTTAGACGTGACGAGCCTAACCCTTTATTACTCTGGTCATTTTTGCTGTCAACCAACATATTGTCATCTGATAAAATAACCGACTCATGGCTATATTTTAACCTAACCTTCAGCGATCCTGTCCACCCATGTATGACATGAATAGGCGAGGTCAGCCGTCGTGTAGGGATGTAATGAGCTATGTGTAATTTAATATAAAAGCGCTATTATCTTTAAACAAAATATAATTTTATCGTATTAAAACAATTGATCTTATTATAGTATATGAGTTAGCTAAGAGAGTTCCTTGATGAAAGCGCCTTAAGCATGTCTCATCTATTGCAATAATCGAAAACTTTAAATACCCAATGTATCCGTCACTATTTTCTCTTTCCGCTGGTCGAGACGTATGCGCACGTGATATGGATAGGAACAATGCAATAGCTACTCATTGCCATTTTCGTAGGGTGAATTTATTTTTTTATTGCCCGGCAAATATGACACAGTGGTGTCACATTGTCGATGTATTTTGACTACAGAACAGTAAAAACAATTTACGAGTTAGGTACACATCATATAAAGACTATTGAAATCATAAATAATCCTTATTTTTTGTCTTTGTTTTAGTCGGATATAAATCGGCATGTAATAATCACGATTTTTAATGCGCTGTATGTGTTTTTATATTACAGGTATTCAGAAACCATGACGCACATGTTTAAAGGCAGTATAGGTGCCGGAATTCTCGCAATGCCCGATGCTTTTAGGCGCATGGGGCTCATTGCAGGCACCGTTGGACTTTTCATAATTGGCATGTTTGCTACTTACTGTATTCATATGCTCGTAAGTTTTGTATAATTTTCGTATGTACGCAACTTCTTTTTACTTTTAACTTAACCAGGCTTTCAGATCAAATTATATTGAGGTTACAAAAATGTAATAATACTCACTTTTTTTTAATTTTCTAAAATATCCCAAGGAATAGTTTCAAATCTCTCTCAATTCAAAACAGCGTCAAACACCAAGTAATGGGTCACAGCGTAGAAAAATCCAACCAAGTGCGAGTCGGACTCGTGCACCGAGGGTTCCGTACAAACTCTCACTTACCCTAACATTATTATACATATTACCCGGTTTCGTTTGAGTTGAGTTTGTACCTGATATCTATACCATTGCATACAAATAAGGTGCAAATCCTTATCTCAAAAAAAATGCTCAAAAATGTGCAGATCAAGCCTTTTCATATGACAATATGTCACATGAAAAGTATTGATCTGCTTAACCTAGTAGCGAGACTTCAAATTTTTGTCCCCTCATATTCGTCATTTGTTTATAAAATAAAAATATATTTTTGAAAATTATTTTGCAATACATGTGGGCTGACCATTTTTATAGATATTCCAAATTTCAAATAGATATCATAAGTAGTTTTTGAGATATGGGGCTCTAAAAGTCTAACTGACAGAAAGACAGACAGACTCGCACCATAAGGGTTCCTTTTTTTACAATTTTTGCTACGGAACCCTAAATACAGTACCCACCAATAACGCACATTGGTTTCTAAAAAGAGACAATTGGCTGATTATGACGATTTCCGAACACAGACGATTGGCCATCAATTATTGTCTTTGTTCAGTAATATGTCATATCAAATAAATACTTAATGGAATTTATTAGTTTACGTTAAATTGGTGATATGCAAACTTTAAATAAAATATAGTAAACCAATTAGGTATCAAAAGTAGTATACGCCCAGGTATAGTAAACAAAAGACGCTCATTTTATTATATGTATAAGTAAGTATTGTAGATCTAAATAGATTGAAAAATGAAACATTCTGAATTCCTTCCATTTCGCTATCCGTGCTCTCATAGCGGTCATTACCACCGTCACCATCAGCCGTAATTATTACAACTATATCAGTGTTATCATCCATACCGGGTTGAATTCTTCGATATTCATTCTCGTCAAAGATACCCCTACATACACAACATAATAAAATATGTACACGACACCAGCTGTGCTGTCAGAGAGAGAGAGAGAGAGAGAGAGGTTTGGGTATGTATTTCTGAGATTTATAGGTGTTTACTTAGGTATCTTTGTCCTTGAATAATAAAAACCTTAACTAAAACGCAGCTTGAAAACTTTAATTCTAAAATTATTTTAAGTACATTTAGCGTCACAAACTTCTGAAAATTTCAGTTCCTGAATGCTAAGAGATAATCCAATTTAAGAGAGGTAGAGGCTTTTTATTACGAGATAGACGTCATTAACTTTAAATTTATAATAATCCCTTTAGTAAAATAATGATTGATAGAAAACGCTCAGATAGAAACATGAATTTTGATGGAAAAGTAGATTGTAGATGTTGCAGTATAAGAATTCCGAAATTAATTTCTAAGGAGAAAAAACGTTAAAAGAAATATTATCTGTATGAAAAAAAATTCAATTACGTGGTCGAAGTCGCAGGATACAATCTAGTATTCTATACTGTTTTTATAAAATAACTTAGGCGCGTATCTGAACCGTGAACACTATACGAGTAAAATGGTTGGTGGTGGTTTATTTAGCATTTCAAAATATCAAGTGCCTTCATTAAATCAAGCTACGATTTTCAGATTTCAGCACAATATGTGCTGTGTAAACGTGCTAAACAAGGTTACATGTCGTACCCTTGCTCCATCAAGGCTGCGCTCTTGTCGGGCCCGCCTTGCATGCGATGCGGGGCTGAGTGCATGGGCCGCTTTGTGAACGCTATGCTAATCATCTGGCAACTTGGATTATGTTGCGTATATAGCGTGTTCGTAGCTGAGAATGTGAAACAGGTATGGTATTTTCATGTAAGAGTACTTCGTTTTATTGTTATCTTTTATGATTTCATACAGCTGGCAAGCAATTATATTGTGCGCTATCCTCTTTAAGCAAATTGATGATGATTTTTTTAAGATGACAATCTCTCGTCTTTTTTATGGTATGAAATGTTAATAGGAAGTTAGGAACTACGACCATAAATAGAGTGCTCTAAAAGTCAGAAATGGTAGCGCCGAACGTAGTCACAGCTCTGTTGGGACACCAAATTTATATCGTATAAATTATTTTTTTAACAAAAAAAAAGTGACTCCAAAAACAAAGCTAAAAAGTAAAAAAATACTACATAATTCAGTTTCTTCAATTTACTTCCAAGTAATCGTTTGTCTACTCAATCTATACAGTATTTAAATTACTACAAAATTTAATATAGATGCACTTATTTTTTTACTTTTTAGTTTTGTTTTTGGAGTCGGTTTTTATTTAATTAAATTTATTTTACCTTTTTTAGTTAATTGTTAGTTAAAAGTGTATTTTGTGGTGATTCCGACAAGCCGAAACACGGCTAGGATACATTATTTTACTATGGAGATCCGGACTACCTCCCGGCTCCACCATGAAATCAGCTCAGTGGTACCATTGTCAAAAGGAAAATGTAATTTTGTTACTATGAAATTGCCTAACTAACTTAATCGAGATATCTTATCGCCACCTGTAAATCATTAATAATTGTGGAGTTACTATGGCATTCTGTGGTTTTCTTCATCAGTTCCACTTCACCAATTTATTTATTTATTACAAATTAGCACTAACAGTTAAACCTTACGTGCTAAATTGTTACACATTTATTTACACTATTATGAACACATTCTATAAAACTAACAAACTATAAAAACTATGTATGTCAACTTATATGCATTTAACATGTCCCATCATCAAATTAAATAACAAAAATATATCAACATTATTATGTCCGCTTAGGCTATACAAAAACATTACTTAAATACTAGGCTATATACTATTTTAAATTGAGCTGGGAGTCACTCTTGCCTCTACAAACCGACATGCTGCGGTCAAGAACCTGGACTCTGAGGTGAAGAAAATGTCGAGCTGCCTGTCATTATCCAGGATAGCGATCAAAAGCGTTAGGGCTTGGTGTAGGGGGGATGAAGCGAGTGCACGAGTCCTAGCCGGGGGGATGCTCAATAAGCTGCGGCGGCGGTCGGGCCGGGGCATGGTGGGAACACGAGGAACCCGGATGGATATTTGGGGAAGAAGTTGTGGATCGGCTATATAACCTCGGATAAGTTGGAAGATGTATTTAATTAAACCAATACTCCGCCGGGCCTCGAGGGATGTATAGTCCACCATACTTAGTACGAAGAGAGACGGGTACATATAGGGGTAGAAACCATAGATTTTTCTATACAGGAATCGGACAAACGACTTCTGGACCCTCTCCAAGAGTAGCGTGTACCGTTGCTCATGGGGATTCCATATGGCGACATTAGTCTCGAGCTTGCTATGGACGTATGCACTGTACAGGATACTAATTGCATGCCGACTAGTAAATAATTTGGCCTGGCGGATCACAAATCCCAGACATCTCCTAGCTTCGTTACAAGTCCTGGCTATATGCTGATTGAACGAGAGCTGCGGATCAAAGTATGTGCCAAGATCTTTAACTTCAGTTACACGCTTTAGTGGTTCATCCAGCAGCAAGTACGTGGAGTCTATAGGGCGGCGTGAACGTGTATAGGTTATTAATTACCGAACAGTTTTCCTTGTTAAGGGAACAATTCAACCACCCAATTCACAGTTTCTGAATGCAAATGCTTATTACGTTTCTTATAATACCAAAATCTTCATATGTTTGACTACAATATTTGAGGAGTTCCTTCGATTCCTCATGGATCCCATCATCAAACCATTTCCAATATTGTATGGGACCAACTTGAAGATACATTCTATGAAACAAAAAAAAAACAATTTGAAATCCGTCAAATAGTCTTCGAATAATCGCCGAACACAACATAATTTTTTTTTAAAAAAAAGGTCGTGACGAATTGAGAACCTCCTTTTTTGGTAGTCAGTTAAGAACAAATACCGTAAAGTGCGGTGCTACTTTGCTCCAAAATTTGCTGGAATTTAGAGAACGGGAAACTATTCTGGCATTTTTAATTTTATAACATGCTAGTCTTACAAATTTCTGTTAAAGTGTTCAAGCAAAGATTCTGTTAACCAAACAAATTAGGGACAGTTAAGATAAGATAAGAGTTGTAATTAATTAATTCATTCATTCATTCAGTTTTACATACAAGTTAGTAACATAAGCTTACTTTAGTCTCTTAAGCTAGTGGATAAGAAAACATTCTATGTCTGGAAGAGCGGGACCTCCTGACACAGGTACATATATACCTACTAGGCGGCCTCGGCCTTGTCTATTTGAAACTACCGCTGGTTAAAGATAAAGTTTTATTTTATTTACAAATAACTAAAAACAGTATGATTCTTAACGGTTTCTAAATTAAAAAAGAAATACAAGCAGTCGAACATAGAACCTTCTGCTTTTTTGGAAGTCGGTTAAAAATACTCCACAATCTATTTTGTTAAATATGAAATCAATAAATTAAGAGCAACGTTATACATTGACTAGGCAGACTTTGCTCCCGCTTTCTAAATGTTCGGAGCAAATTTAAGTCAAATCTGCACATTAAATGGTAATCATAGCAGAAACGAATTATGGAGCAAAAAACAACAGTGGTGTTCCCAATTGTCATCACATATTTCAGGCGTGTTTTTTTTTGTTGACTAATTAACATAAATAAAATAACAAGCCCGTAATAATGTAACAGTTATAGGTAAACCTTACATACATATCATATTCACTTCAGCAGTTCAAACATGCAGGTTTTACTGCGAGCTAACCATGTCCAAAATGCGATTTGCTGCGAGCGTGAGGCAAAGTAACTTTTTATTTTTTTTATTTCGAATGGCGCTCGTTGTGATTTTTCAGTGTTGGGTCTATGATCGAATTCGAAATATTTGAACTTCAAAGCACTTTGTCCCTTTGATATCCATATAAAGAAAATGAGTGATAAGAACATTACAATTCGATTTCGATTTTTGAATTCGACCCCGAAAATAATAAATTGTTCACCAAGGGTGGTAAGGAGGGAATTACGAACGAGAGTCTATTAGAAGCCCGACTCCAAAGGCGGAGGGCTTTAATTGCCCCGGGTTTGTTATCCCCTTACCTGCCCGTGATACACACAATGTTTTTCATCACATTTGCGAGGAAATAAAAAATATACTCAAAAAAATATATTTTGAAAAAACAACAGTCAAACAAATTATTGGCACTCGGTAAAAGAGAGAACTTTGTTAAATAACTCTTCAACACAGAAAATACTAAGAACTGCACTTAGTTTTCAATCTTGACAGGCCCACCGCCAGGCCCCTATTTCACCAAGTTGACAGGTGCGACAATTGTCAAGAAAATGTGACAATTGTAGGTCGTGAAACATTGTCTAAATAAGATGACAATTGTAAATATGTCAGGACAATTGTTGTTTCATAACTCTCTACATGAATTTCACCGTATGTCGGTTGTTGACAGGCGGCCAGCATTACAAGATTTACAATACGTACGCCTGTTTTTAATAATTATGTTAAATTAAAAAACCGGCCAAGAGCATGTCGGACCAAGCTCAATGTAGGGTTCCGCAGTCGTTTATACAAAACAATGCATGACAGATGAAAAAAATACGATTAAAAAAAACACTAACAAAAGAGTGTATCTCCCCGGCACTTACGCCCTTTTGCCGAGAAGCGCAGTTTTTTGGCAATAACTTATAAACAGTATGTCCGATCATGTTGAAAACAATTTTTGTTGGAAATATTTATTAAGCTTTATAATTGTACATTTTTTCATATTTTTTGAACATACCTTTTAGAAAATAAAAGGGGGCGGGGGGCACCATTTTTGCTACTTTCGAAGCGAATATTTCCGAAAAAAAATACTGAATCAAAAACGGGAGGGGGGGGGGGTCTAGACATCGGATGATGGTAGCATGACGAAGGAAGAGGGGAGGGTCAGTCCCAAGATGATATCATCTTTCGCAACTACAAAAAGTGCTTGCTGTGTAAAAAAGGGAAAGAAATTCGTGTTTCTGTAAACTGTTGATAAAAACGCACGTTTTGGGAATGACATCTTTTTATTTGGTGGGGGGGGGGAGTTATTCGAATTATGATGGTTGGATGATTTTAGGGGGGGGGGTCCAACATCGTCTAAAATAGATGACGTAATTTATGAACAGCCCCTATGTTCCAAATTTCATACATCTTATAGTTTTTGAGTAAAATGCCTGTGACATACGGACGGACGGACGGACGGACGGACATGACGAAACTTTAAGGGTTCCGTTTTTGCCATTTTGGCTACGGAAGCTTTAAAAGAAGCTAATCAGCGTATTATTTTTTTAAAGCAAACAATTTGCGAACAAGTTTAAGAAGCCCATTTTATCGCCGGTATTAGTTCATCGATACTTTAAAATATAGAATTAGACTAGTATTTAGACATTGTATGAAGATTTAACTAAACGACATAACTATTTTTTTTTTACTTTGGCTGTAAATGTATCACTGGTTGAATGGACATTCCTTTGTCTTACTTAAACTTTACTTAAATAATTAAAACTTCTCAATTATTTATCGCGGACATCGCGATTTTCACACAAATAAATAATTTTCAAATCATTCCATGCATAATCACACAAGACAAGCGTTTCGATTTTAAAATATAACAATGGATATGATAAAAAAAACGGTTTTAAATATAATTTCAAACAATAAAAAAATACTTTTTGGGAAATTTGACAACAACTTAACATTTGATATGAAGATCAAAAAGTGGAAGAAAATTATTCAAAAATTACAAGAACTAGGTATTTACGAAAAAGATTGGAAGAACTTAAGGGATACCAAGTGGCAAAATTGGAGAAAGAGGACAATAGTGTAAGTTTCAATTTTTAATACCCGCTTGCAATTGTAGTTATTTTGCAATTATTTAATAAACGCGTTATATTAGTTATAAATGCCGTGCGCACTCTTCATAGTCTAAACTCTAAAGCAGCCCCCCCTGTCTTTCCCCCCGTCGAAGCTATAGTCTAAATCGCTATTACTACTGCTTCCGCGTACAATTGTAACGTTAGCCTGACACAGCCTCGATCCCATGTCAACAATTACCGACAAATCTACTAATATGTCGAGTTGGAAAAATGATTCTTGTTTCACAACATAATTGTCATTTAACTGAGATAAGGACAATTGTAAGAAAATGCTTGTCATGTTTATAAGTATTTCTATACAAAATAATTTACAAAATTGTCAGTTGTCACCTGTTTCTTGACAATTGTCAGCAACATATGTCGAATTGTCACCCGACATATGTCGCTGACAATTGTCAAGTTGGTGAAATAGGGGCCTGATCAGACCGATTTTAAGAAAGAAATAAATAATATGATTGCAAAACTCTTAAAAATAATAGTAAAATATATATACCTAATTCAGTTAAACGTACCCTATAAGTTTTATATACAGTAAAATTGGTTTATATAAGTTTTGAAGATAGGAAATAAACCTTGGCTGATTTGAAGCCTCCGTAGTCTGAAATGACATACGAGTGGGTGCTATATTTTAAAACAAAAGTCATAACTCCCTTGGAAGTTATAAAAAAACATAACTCCCGTGGAAGTTAAATTCCTTTACGACCAAAAGTGATGAAAAAGAACTAAATCCATAGAGTACAGAAATAAGGAGTTTATAATTTCTATATATCCAAAGAGTCCGTCAAAGAGTGTTAAATTGGTGGCACCACTGTACTGCGTGCGTAAGATAAATTAGCATAATAATGCCAAAAAAAGCCCCAACTATGCAAGGAAAACAATTTGAAACACGATGGAATATTTACATCATAAGTAGAACGAAGGATTGAGTAGCATTTGAATCACTCGCTACTCTCAGGATTCTAACTTAGAAGCAATCGCTGCGCTGGTGCTTGAATAATACAATCCTTCGCTTGCTCGGGATTCAACAATCGACACTCGCAGGAAAAAACAACTTTGCTCTCTTGTTGCACAAATAACTATTTCGGGAATGGAGCATACTTATCCCAACGGGAGCAAAGTAGGACCAGATGGGTATTTTGGCATTTTCCTGTTGAAAAACTGCATTTAAAATTAGAGTGAATGCTTATTATATCTTAAGCAAAATATTTGGGAATACCCGTATGTAAAGACTTAATCTTAATAAAGAAGACTACACATTTTGAGAGTTTGGGATCTTTCATGCATGCGAGAGGAATTATATTACTGACCACGCAATCTACCTCTGACTTTGTTTTGGATGTTACAGGTGTGCGACTATTATGGATACGAAATATCAATACGCCTGCATATATTGATAGGCTTCGTTCCACTTCTCCTCCTCAACATGGTGAAGAGTCTCAAGCTGTTGTCACCACTGTCCTCAGTTTCAAACGTAGTAACCCTTCTCGGGTTCATCCTCGTGTTCTATTATTTAATGGAGACTGACCTGGAGATCGAGGCAGACATGTTCGAGCCCAAGGGCCTGATAGATTTCCCAGTATTTGTGGGTATTACGCTCTTTGCCCTGGAGGCCGTTGGAGTGGTTGGTTTACTTCTGTGTTGTAGTTTATGACGTCGTACATGGCATTGTGGTATGAAATGTTCTCAAGTAGTACTGGCCTCTCAGTAGGTAGGGACACATGCTACACATATCGGGGCAATTAATTCTTGTGCTTACCTCCGTATGAAAAAACGGAGCCCTCATAGGATCACTTTGTTGTACATCAGTCTGTCCGTTTGTCTATCTGTCCATCTGTCCAAACTGTCAACACCCATTTTCTCAGGAACGCGTGGAAGTACTACGCTGAAATTAATATCAAATAGGTACTTATTTTTCTGCAAGAGCAATAAAAAAAATAACAAACTTATATCCAGTCGGTAAACTAACAACGACCTATGTCGATGAATGGGGACCACAGTTTTCCAACGGCCAAGTTAAGTTTGCCCCTCAATGCAGTTTATCTTTTCGTTAGAGTAATGTTTGGTACTGTTATTAGTTACCAAATAATTATTTTGGTTCATGTAGATGTAATTAACTGCTTACACTTGTGTTTTTTTACGGTATTTGTCATCCATTAAAACTAGAACTGACTTCTAAGTCAGTGTAATATAAAGATACCTACAGTTATCAATAAAGATGGTCAGTATAAAACGGAACCCTCGATGCGCGAGTCCGACTCGTACTTCGTATATTTTTCATATCTTCTTAAATTTTATCTCTATACCACTACTTTACCTATCTCTTGTTCTAAAATGTGACAGCTTATAGTACCTATTTGTATTTTTTATTTTTAAATTTTACGTATGTTATTGAAATCTTATTATCATTCATACAGGTAGTAAAAAAAGTTATAAGCCGACTATGTTCGAAGAACAGAGAGTATATAAAAATAAAAAAAAGTAGTACTTTGTCAGTTCTTCCAATATACGATAAAACATTATCATTAGTAAAATTAAATGATTTATGCAATGCATATTTAGCCTTAATTTATGTACGTATTTGACTAAATTTTATTTTTAAGGAGTTTCAAAGAATACATGATTTAAATTAGGGCTCCTGAAAACTGTAAGCTTAGGTATATGAAATGTTGTCAATTATAACAAAAAGCCTGTCATGTTTATATCTATTTGTATAGAAAATAATTTTCAAAATTGTCACAGGTCACCTGTCGCTTGACGATTGCCACTCGACATATGTCACTGACAGTTGTAGTGCAGTAACACTATACTATTATAAAGTTACAAAAAGAATGGAAGATGTTTTCAAAAAACTGATTGTAACGGACTGTGTTTGTATGTGTCGTCGTTTCATCACGCTAAATCGGCTAAACGGATTTCAACTATTTTTGGTGCACGGGTAGCGGGGTGTCTCCTGCTGGCTGGTTATAGGATACTTTTTACCCTATTAAGCTGATAAAAAAGAAGGGTTATACATTTTTCTCTTCCGCGAACGAAGTTGTAAATAATTTTAAAATAAGATTCTGACAAAAATGTAATCTTTGTGACAAGCTTTTTTTAAGGTGCGTCCACGCTTGTATAATTTGCTCGTATCCGATCACCGTGGCGTGGTATGACTGCGTATCCCACTGCTTAGACGCTCACTGTCGGCGCGGCGATCACGCCGCACTTGTCCGATCTGAGTGTGTGATACGCGTAGCAACATAGATTTCGAGCGATCGGATCGGCGCAACGTCTTAACGCGTGATCGTGACACGCGATCATGCCACGGAACGAAGATCTGATCGGGCAAATTATACAATTGTGGATGCACCTTTAGGCGACTTTACTTTTTTCATACATCCATCTACACTCATCGAAACGATTTTAAACCGCCCAAACTTGGTGGGATTGCGTTATTTTGTTACAGGGTTCGTTATGAACCTTTGGACTCCATCATTGCATCAGATCGATGGTATCATATTACTGGATTGTCACTGAACTTATAGTTTACCAAATCTTAGCTCAATCGGAAATAGGAAAGTGGGTCAAATTTAACGAGCAAGGTTTGACCCACTCTAACATAGGTACGTACAGTGTACACAGTAACTCCGCAAGTCAAATAATATAAAAGCTTATCTAAATATAAAAGATGGGTAATCAAAATGGTACACTTTTGAGAAACAAACGAGATAAAATAAAAAAAAATACAACAAATAAACAACGTGAGAGTGATGGGTTGCTTGGCCCAAAATGTGTTGCATGTGTCCCTATCTACCGCCCCTAGTCACTTAGCATTCGATTCGCCATACACCTTATACATGAAAACTGTAGAAGGGGAGAGCAGTGGACGTGACTTCCAGGAAGGTCTGAAAAATTCACCTTTGAATAGTTACTTTGTACATTTTTATTTTGTATTTACTAACTACCCCAGGTTGAGCCGTTCATTTCCCTGCCATTAAGTGCAAAGATCCATAAAATTTGGTTACATGCATTGATAAATTCTAAATGCTAAGAACTAAGCAACTTTAGATGAGTGGTTTTTTAAAATGTTTTTCAGTTAGCTGCAAAAAGATATACATACACTAATTAGTACATTCAAAAATATTACTCTGTCAAAAATAACGTGGCTGTACATTGATCTATTTTAATATTATATGACATGACCTGAGTATCAACGTTATGTCCTATATATATATTTACATTCCTTATTTCAGATTTTGGCTTTGGAATATAATATGGAACACCCTAAAAGATTTTTAGGGTATTGTGGACTCTTTAACATCGCCATGGCAATTATACTAAGTTTGTATTGCGCGGTTGGTGCCTTTGGCTACATGAAATACGGCACGGATATTAAAGCCTCAATCACGCTAAATCTACCTCATTATGATAAGTAAGGGAACTACGAATTTACTTAATTGTATGCTTTACTTTGCGCTTAAGTGAGATTTTAAATATTGATGAGTATTTTACAGAAAAGCGCAAGCAGCTAAACTATTTTTAGCCTTTGCTATAGCAATGTCGCATCCCCTGCAAAATTTTGTAGCCTACAATCAGATTTGGCTTTCATTAAGCCACAAATACGAAGGGGCTAAGAAGCATTTGGTTGACTACTTCTTGCGTGTGATACTCGTCGTGATACCTGGTAAATATATTCTCATGCACCACAAGTATATGTATATGTAATTTGTTTTACTATCGCCTAACAGATCACCATTTGCTAATGATATTCATTTTTCAATAATTAGTGATCCGAAAATTCCAAAAATAATGTTCATGTGTTCAGAGAGCCCAAATCTATCCGTGATATTTCAATTGTAGTCACTTTCAAAAAATGAAATGTTGTCTATTGTATTTAACCAAGAGCCTAACCTTTAGCGATATCGCAACATAATATAGAGCGATGTAGGGGCAGCCGCCGAATATATTATACGTAGTCCACTCCGGTGCTCTCCGAAGTGGGACCGCATTTTTGTTTTCTTGGGATGCATGAATTTCGCCACTTATCATGAAATAGTATTTTATGCAACTGTTGTATAATTGGGCTGAAAAACGGCGAGTGACGTGGGTTGCGCAAAGGAAGACGCCACAAGCTTTTTTTGACCCAAATGGGATGTCCCAAAAAAAAATTGACCTCGATTTTACATCAAAATTTTAAAATATAGGTTAATTAAAGATACTAATTACGTCCATTTTCCATTCGGATGAGTATTTGTTACAATTCCTAACCAAAGTTTTCTGTGACGTCATTATAGGCCAAGTCAAATGTAACCTACTTTAAGATCTCAGATTTTTAAATAACAGCAATTGTTCTAGGTATCCAAAAACCGATTGCAATACCGATTTCTTTTCTATATTTATATTTTAAGGGTGTGAGTCAACCTGACAGGGGGTGCGCGAGTACATCAAATAAAATTCAAAACCTAGTACCGATGTCTCCCCCAGCAAATGGCCACACCACTTTGTGGCCACATCGTCGCCGCTGTGCAAATTGTTGTACAATATTGTTTAGAATGTTGTATCGAAGCCATGTCATGCATTGTGGATTTACGTGCTATAAATAACACTAAAGTGTTGATTTTTTTGTTGTATATGTTTTTTCGTTTTAAATTTAATAAAGTCACTACGTAAAAAAGTTTGCATCTAAAACCAACTTCTGAAGAAAGTGCATACTAGTGTCATATAGCGTTTTTAATTGGAGCATGTAGTAAGGACGAAATGAATGTTAGTTTTTAAGTAATATTTATAAGCGATTGTCATACCTGAAATAAACGCATTGAATTTGAATTATCGTTACAGTTTCATTGGCAGTAGCAATACCGAATCTCGGACCGACTATCTCGTTGGTGGGTGCCCTGTGCCTTTCCCTGTTGGCGCTGCTGTTCCCCGCGCTGGTAGATATATGCATCTGGTATCCAGACAAATACGGATTTTTTAAGTACAAACTATTCCGTGACATAATTATAATGATACTCGGCATGCTCGCCTTGATCTCCGGTGTATACACTAGTGTACTAGAATTATTGCGTGACTAAGTGTATTACGTGTGTAAATGTATTTGTGTATATTTTATTTTAAGTTTTGTTTAGCCTTCATTAAAATGAATTGAAATCCTATTAATCAATGTTATTTAATCCGCAAAATGACGTCTGGTTTCTCGCACGCAACCAGTATGGTCACGTTATACACGGTGGCCGCGAGGAACACGAAATATTTAAACCACGCATTCCTTAAGTCATTACTCGTAGGAGCAAAACAAGTGATGTAAACCCCAGTCAAATCCGGCCTAGTTTTAAAGATATTATTGTGATTACTAAAGTTCATTAAGTCCTTTTAACCGTCTTCGAAAAAACAAGGAGCTCTATGTTTGACAGTTTCTATTTATTTTTTTATGTATGTTCACCGATTACTCCGCGAATTGTGGACTGATTAAAAAAAATCTTTTTTTAGTTAAAGAATATACTCTTGAGGTGGGTCTATTGCCACCAAGTTGGGATCTGATGATAGGATCCCAAGGAATTCGAGAGTAACCCTCAAATTTTATAGGCACTTATAATGTTTTTATTTTCTTAAGCTATTTAAGTATTTGCGTGTGGTAGTTATCATCGCATCATGCTGAGCTGATGAAGGGAGGTACAACTCCTTAAGGATACAGGATAATTCTTAACAAAATACATGTATTATAGCTAGGTACGTTAAGACTTTTCGTCATATTATTTATAGTGTGTCCCTGAGGTAGTCCTTATCACCAAGTCTGATGATGGAATACCAGGGAAATCGAGAGAAACCCTCAAATATTATAAGCACTAACAAGTGTGCTATATATATTTTTATTTCGTCTGATTGTCATCATTTCATGATGCTGAGCTGATGATGTAAGGTACAAGTCCTTATTAACGGTCAAGAGTAGCGAGATAATTCTTTAAATATTATAGGGAAGTTGAGACTGTTAGTCGTATTCTTTTTTAACCACCAAGCTACTGGACTTAATTAACAATTTTAACCTCGCGAATTCTTATAATTTAGATTTTTATTTACAATAGTCGTATTTACAATTAGTCTTACTTATTTACAATAGTCTCAATCGTTGCATTTCACGCAACCCTTTTTCGACGTGTGGTTTCTTCAGTCACTTGTTTAGCTCTAAGTCGCAAAGAGCTATATACCCTTCAATGCCTTTACACGACTTAGCGCAACATAGACTTGGCCTTTTGCAAAAAAGAACTTACCTAAGTGAATCACGGCTTTGTTAAGGGTAGTGCTAAACTAAGGATCAGCGGAAGCATCCTCCTTTTATCATCCCTATAGTTTTTAGATGCCTGATATGTTGATGACACAGGAGCTATGGCAACTAATCCCTCACTGTCTTTAATTTTTGTGCCAATAGTGTTGTCATCGAACTTTATCCATCGAAAGTGAGTCAGGTAGCTCGCCGGACCCTATTTGGTTGCGGCGAAAAGCAGCCCATTTAAACTTGGACACGATCCCCATTGCCCCGTTGACCAATCCGTCAGTGAAAGATATGTTACGTCTCAACACTCTATAACTCGAGAGCCTATACCCAGTTTTAATTTGTGCATCAAACCACCACAGTTGTTTGCAACAGCAGGAATAACGTTAGATGGTGGGAATCTCCCATAGGATGCTGCCTCTCGTGACATATCAACAGCCTGCATGATGTATACGCGGCATGACTGAAACAGTTGCTCCGCCATTTTTGAGTTATATTCATCCACCAATTTGACAGTTGGAAAAATCCTAACAGCAGAACCATTGGCGAATTCACCAACCTGTTTAACTCGCCGTCTATCACACAAAATGTGCAATTGAGGGATTGTGAATTGTAAGCTCACCAAATCGCAAGCTATTTAACAAATCAACAAATTATAATACTTTATATTATTCAAATCCATCACTAAAAAGCAAAAAATATTTTTTTTTTTAAAAAGTACCGACTACAAAATATACTAAAAAGCCAAAAATAATGTTTCATGTACGGATCACATTTGAATCATCTTTTGAAGTCGATGCCAAACGTAAAGTAAAGGTGCGTCCACACTTGTATCATTTGCTCGTATCCGATCGCCGTGCTGTAGCATGACTGCGTATCGCGCTGCTTGGACGCTCACTGCCGGCGCGGCGATCATGCCGCACTCGTCCGATATAAGTGTGTGATACGCTTAGCAACACGGATTTCGAGCGATCGGATCGGCGCACTGTCCAAACGTGTGATCGTGACACGCGATCATGCCACGGAACGAAGATCTGATCGCAAATGATACATTGTGGACGCACCTTAAAGTTCTGTATTCAACAAAAATACGAATATCTTACTACAACTAAATAATATAGGTAGGTACACGGAATAATTAAAACAAGGGAAGCGGCGTACGACCCGTTTAATAAGAAAACCGTTGTCGCCAAAACGCACAAAAACACACAGATAAATCTTTAAGCTGATTGGTCAACGTTTCTTGTGCAAAACGAAGTAAAAAACTTTGAGGTGGTAATATAATTAAAACCTTATGCCTATGGTATAATATCCGAATTCAAGCATACGTTTTAGGACTTACGACTAATCGAATTCGATTATTATCACTTGACTGAGAGGGCGTCGCTGCCCTACAAGGTAAAATAACCATATATTTCATACACTTTATATGGCACATATACTTTTTTTGGTTATTAGGGCAGAACGCCACTTGGCGTCGAATAGAGACACTAATTGCAAGAGATATTACTTAAAGCCATCTAGCGTCGAGTAGCCAAACTAAGTAGTATTTAGGGATGTGCAATACTTTTTTATAACATCAATATCGATAAGACTGACCTGGCTGCATATGAACAATGCGTTGTGTAAGTAAGATACAGGTAAGCATACCGGGTGGAAATTGTTAAAACCACCTCAAGGGAAAGTACTTTAAATAATGGAGACAGCAAATATCGCTAAAAGGAAACATTCCTTAATTTTAAAGAAAAAAAACTCAATTCAAAGTTTTTTGTAAATAGTAAAAAGTGTATTAAGAGGATCTTGAACCGCTTGTTCTAAACACGGTTTTCAAAATCAAAACACTTTAAGCTAGTTTTACACCATACCTACATTTCTAAAAGTATTTCCATGAGTTACATTTATGGGGTGTCAAGATTTACTACGTAGGTCACTCGATAAATTTTGAGATAAAAAAAACTATTAAAGATATTAGTATTACTTATTTTTCATTTTTTCAAAATACTCTCCATTAATCTCTATACAAAGTTCCATTCGTCTGAACCAACTTTGGAAGCACCTTTGCCAGTCTTCATCAGATAGGTCCGAAATTGCTTCTTCATATGCAGCCACGGCTTCTTCAGCACTCGAAAAAAACTTCCCTTTTAGTTTTTCTTTCACCACCGGGAACAAAAAGAAATCGCAGGGAGCTAAGTCAGGACTGTAGGGTGGATGTGGTAAGGTTTCTATCCCAGCTTTCTCAATAAACGCCTTTGTTCTGTGGGACGTATTTGAAGAGGCGTTATCGTGATGCAGCAAGATTCCCCGAAGTCCAGTCTTTGGTCTCCTCTCTCGCACTGCTTTGAAAACTTGCGGCAATGCTACTGTAGTATACCAATCAGAGTTGACTGACCTATAATTTTCCAGTATTGATGTTGATAAATGTCCGCCCCGTGAAAAGAAACTAGCTACCATTTTTTTGCTGACGTTACGAGGTCTTTGTAGTTTTGTTGGTAACTTTCCCTCTGAGAAGACCCATACTGACAATTGCCGCTTGTTTTCCGGGTCATATTGGTAAATCCATGTTTCGTCACCTGTAATTATTTCCGATACACGCCGCGAAGTACTGTTGTCGAATCGTAGACGCATCTCACGATACCAATCTACACGAGCTTGTTTCTCAGTATCGGAGAGCAAACGTGGTATCCAACGACAGCAGAGCTTCTTTACTCCAAGAATTTGATGTAGAATGATGCTAACGCTCCCCGAACTGACGCCTAAGATATTCTCTATGTCTTTGTATGTTATTCGTGGATCTTCTCGCACCAACATTTCAGTAGTCCACACGTTTTCTGCAGTTACTGCTGTTAGCGGGCGACCACTTCGGTGGTCATCTTCGAGGCTGGTTTTACCCCTTTTAAATTTGTTAAACCATCTAAAAACTGTTGCCCGTGAAAGAGCAGAATCTCCTAACGCTGACTGCAATCGTTGCAAACACGATTGTTCAGATAAACCAAATTTAAAATCATAAAATATCATAGCACGCAAATGTTCGCGGTTAAGCTTCATCGTTACAAAGGAAAAACGCGGGAACCGATTTAGAAAAATGACTGTAACATATTCATTTTTTAAATTCGAGCGAATCGGCAACTTGTGTTCTATTTTGAAATAAATTTGCTTTTCATAAACATATAATTCAGGTGCGTTCTATTTTCGAATTTCAGGATCTCAAAACTTATCTACGAATAACATACAAAGACTATCAACATCAATGCTGGAAAATTATAGGTCAGTCAACTCTGATTGGTATACTACAGTAGCATTACCGCAAGTTTTCAAAGCAGTGCGACAGAGGAGACCAAAGACTGGATTTCGGGGAATCTTGCTGCATCACGATAACGCCTCTTCACTTACGTCCCTCAGAACAAAGGCGTTTATTGGGAAAGCTGGGACAGAAACCTTACCACATCCACCGAACAGTCCTGACTTAGCTCCCTGCGATTTCTTTTTGTTCCCGGTGGTGAAAGAAAAAATAAAAGGGAAGTTTTTTTCGAGTGCTGAAGAAGCCGTGGCTGCATATGAAGAAGCAATTTCGGACCTATCTGATAAAGACTGGCAAAAGTGCTTCCAAAGTTGGTTCAGACGAATGGAACTTTGTATAGAGAGTAATGGAGATGTATTTTGAAAAAATGTAAAATAAATGATACTAATATCTTCAATAGATTTTTTTATCTCAAAATTTATCGAGTGACCTACGTCATCACTAAAAGTTCGCCGTCGCTTTTCTTGCGTACCATCTGTGTTAATAGTAAATGAATGGTTTGGCACCGACTTCAAAAATTAATTCAAATGTGATCCTTACCTATAAAAGATTATTTTTGGTTTTTTAGTTTATTTTGAAGTCGGCTCTTTTTTATTAAATTTTTTTTTGGAAAAACAATCGTCATACCTTAGTAGATAGCGAAAGGTGTCGTTCGCTCCCGTCGCCCGCAGACCATGGGAGTGTCACGAAAGAACTTGCAAGCTACACCTAATCTATAACTTTTATCTCTTGCGCGAACGAAGTTGCAAATATACCTATAGATAGGTATATTTGCTTCCGGCTTTTTACAAACTTTTAATTAGTTAACTTGCAATGTATGTTTGTCTGCGTTGAATCTTGAAAGTTACATTTGACCTACTTTTTGGTTTCTGATTGAGCTAAAATTTGGAATATTTATCTAAGTTCGATGACAGTGCAAAAGTATAATACCATCGAGCCGATTTGATGATGGAGCAGGAAGGTGGTCATAGGAGAATAATGCGGTCCTACCGAAATTGGGCTCTTTAGAATCGTCTCGGAGAGTGTATCTAATGATAGATGTTCAAAGAAAAGAACAGTCAGCAAGAAAAGCTTGTCACAATTATTCTTTTAAAGGAATCAAATGTGAACATCAAAAGTGATGCCTACTTGTACTATTATATGTTCTATGTCGATTATTTTACATGTCCTCGTGCGTCGTGGATTGTGTAAGGTGTTTACAATAACTTTATACTTAGAATAATTATGGAAATTTCGTACATCACGTCGGATTCATTGAGCCGCATGCACACTGTTTACTTTCATTATACAACGTTCAGTGCTCATATATTAACGAACCGGAAAATACTTGAAACTAGGTATACCTAACCTCCAATTTCCAATAAATTTATTTTTATAAATTATAATAGAAGCCCAGACCGGTTTTCCACTTATTGCTAAAGAAAAGAGAAAGTTTATATTTTTGTAACAGACTTCTAAATCAGGGTTATCAATTTGATCGCTGTAAAGATTGGCGCCATATTCGTAAATATTATCTACTAGATGATGCTCGCAACTTCGTTCGCGGAAGAAAAAAAGTCATAGCCCGTTTTTTCTTTAGCGTAGTCGGGTAAAAAGTTTGCTATAACCTGCTGCTGCTGGGTATCTCCAGATGGAGATACCTAGCTACCCGTGTACCAAAAATTTTAGAAATCTGTTTAGTGATTTTGCGTGATGAAGCCCCAACGACACATACAAACATACATAAAATCCAAAATATATATTTTTCGTTCTAGTGACCTCCAAATAGTCCGTAACAATATTGTTTTTAAAAATATCTTCAATATACAGACATTTAATTTTTACAACTTTACAATAGTATAGATGTGGTCCTATAAATACTTGAGCCAAACTGTGTGTATATGATGTTAAGGTACGTATATGTATTCTTTAGAAAAGGGATGTAATTGCAATGTGTTCAATTTTACCGAATTACGTATACTTCAACTTCGAAACTTAAATGATTTTTTTTTTATCGATGCAGTACTTTTTGAAATATGGAATGTATTTTAATACATAACAATAATAATAAATATATATAATGTTTACACAAATCGAACAAGTCCCAGTCCTAGATCAATAAGAATTGTGTTATGAGTACTAGGCGACGACATATTTAATAGATACTAGAAGGCGCCCGCAACTTGATTCGCGGAGGAGAAAAAGTCATGACCCTTCATTTTTTCTGTAGCGTAGTCAGAAAAAGTATCCTATAACCATCTGGAGATACCCAGCTACCCGTGTACCATAAATAGTTGAAATCCGTTTAGCCGATTTTGCCTGATGAAGCCACAACGACACATACAAACATACATAAAAGAAAATAAAATATTTTTCGTTTTAATGACCTCCAAATAGTCCATAACAATATATATTTTTAATATATCTTCAATGTACATTTCATTTTTACAAATTTATAATAGTATAGATATTTACTGATACATCCTTATCCTTACTGGCTGCGCCATTATTTAATATTATTTTAAGCTTAATTATATTTATATCATACTAGCGGCCGCCCGCGACTTTGTCCGCGTAGATTTTAGGTAAAACCAGAGATATAAATGAAGAAAACTTTTTCTGTCAGTTGTCCGATGCTGTTAATATTTAAAAAAAATACTCATAAAGTATTCAGTGACCAACGGATTGAGAGTGAGAAAATGGGGATATTGAACATTATTCCATAAGAAGGCAACACACTCACACAGCATTTTTAATTTGAACGCCTGCTAGACTATGAGAAGAAAAGAAAGGCGAAAAAAATAAAATGTTCTAGAAGGTCCCTCAGCGTTTCAAAAGGATTGTATTTTAAGGCAGTCGGTTTACGAACGATAATTTTACATGCTACGTCACGTCATAAGAAAACCGACGTCATAATTTTACTAAAACACAATTTTTTGTCTCTCCCCTCGCTCTCTCTCTCCCTCCCCCCTCCCCTCTTTATCTCACTCTCCCTCCCTCCCCTTATTTATCTCTCTCTCTCTCTCTCTCCCTCCCTCTTTCCCTCCCTCCCTCCCTTCCTCCCTATCTTCGTCCCTCTCTGCCTCCCTCTCTCTCTGTTTCTCCCTCCATCTGTCTCTCCCTCTCTCTGACTCTCCCTCTCTATCTCCCTCTCTTTCTCTCTCTCTTTCTCTTTCTCTCCTTCTCTCTCTCGTCGTCTCTCTATCTCTCCCTCCCTCCCTCCCTCTTCGTGTTTTTCTTTAATAATTCATTAAAAATATATTTCTGGATAGCTCTACCTATTATAAAAGAAACCTGCTGTTCTGTTGTTATGTTTCTAGCCACAGTTTAACATCCAATGGGATGAATTGGAAAAGATGCCCTTATCAATGTTTTTCCCTGTACATTAGGAGGTTGTGACTGAAGTTTTAAGCGTCTGACTTTAAAAACGACATGTTTCCCGTACAAACTTACAACTTTTTTTTAACTGGGATGATTTTTTATAGCAACGCTAAATCATTTGTTTTGATTTTTTAGTTAGAAAGTTTTATACAAAGATTCAAGTTCATAACTTTCCAAATGAACAATTTCCATACAACGGTTTGACTTCGACCAAAGGGGTCGCTTAAGGATTTTTCGAAATTCAACTCCCTTAAGGGTTGAATTTCGAAAAATCCTTTTTAGTACACGTCGTTTCAGTAAATAATATACGTTCCAAATTTTATGCTTATATCTTTAGCGGTGTAGGCTGTGCATTGTCAGTCAATAGGTCAGTAACGCAAGAGTTTTATAATATGTATAGATAATTCTTCGGAATAAAAATTTCAGAGTTAACAAAAAGTGATGACTATAGATTTACTGTTGAAAATAACCCGTTTTATGTTTTTATCTTATTTTTAAACCATACTTTACAAAATGTTTATCATTCAGAGATGATCGCAAGTCCAAAATGTACAACGGGCTATTATCCGGCTATATTAAGATTTTATTTGTATGATACGTTATATACGGAAGGTGTGTTCTTTGCTTAATCGTGTAGGTAGTATTACTGTTGCTAGGTTATCAATTGTTTATTCATTGATATGAAAATGTCACAATGTTTTTCCATTTATTGTTAAAAAAAACCTTTTATGAATGAATACCCTCAAAAGTTGTAGCCTACGAGTATGTCATATTCTGATATCTAAGCTACATTACTGCAGAATTTTGCGCAAATCTGAATAGATACTAACGTGTCAAATTGGTTTCCTAGCAACTGTTTGTTGATATAATTCTTCGCAATAGAAATGTCACAATGAACAAAACTCGGGGTTTTCTGAGGCTTTTCCATTTATTGTTTAAAAACCCATTTATGAATGAATAACCTCGAAAATTGTAGCCTATGTCCTATTCTGATATCTAAGCTATATTACTGAAGAGTTTTACGCAAATCTGTTGTGTAGTTTTTGCGCAATAGTGGAAGGTACATACATACTTTCACGTTTATAATATAGTAAGGAAATCAGTAATAAACAAGAACTAACGATTATATACACATCTCCAACACTCCTAGACCTCCTGGCAACATATTTCCTCACCTATCCTGTGCAGAGACTCGAAATGAAAAAATACAAGCTAACGGCGCGCGCGCGTATTCGCTACTGAAGAAATAACTTTTAATTCATAAACTCGCCAATTATATTTGTGAAATCCAAAAGCAGTCCTCATAAAGTGTTGTTGTGTGTGTGGAGAACAACGAGAACTCAAAATTGGAGTGTTACGCCGCTCTTCAGCGAAAGGTACGCTCTACTTAATGTCAAAAACTACTGGACGAATGTTTATGAAACTTCCCAGTCATATACCTTATATATCGGAATAGGACATAGGTTATAATTTATGTCTAATTTCATCCCTTTTAGGGACGAAAAAGGGGATAAAAGATTGTATGGACAATAAATATTTTTTTAAGCTACGAACTTGAAATCTTGGTATTATGCTTCACATTTAAATTAGTAAAATATCGAGTTTTGGGGAATAACATAAGCTACTTTTAATCCCGGAAACATACCTTTTATCCGCGATAAACGAATCTAAGGCGCACGAAGTCGCGGGCAGCCGCTAGTAATAAATAAATGTAAGGGGACAATGTTTATACAAATCTAACTAGTCCCATGGTAAGATCAGTAAGGATTGTGTTATGAGTACTAGGTAGACGACGACATATTTAATAGATATATTTACTTATACATATAAGTACGTAGAAAACATCTTAGACTCAGGAACAAATGTATACGCTGGGTGCGAAGTACTAGGTGGGGGTAATGTAATCGATCGCAGCGCTCATAGTGGCCAAAATTTAAACTAATGTTGGCGCTGTAATGTGTCATATCTCAAAGTAATCTATTTAGACTTGGTTACCTGATATATATACCTAAACCCGGTCCTTAAAATAATACTCATTCGGATCTGAAAACGATATTTTTCTACTCCTGTACTTCTTTCTGTTATTTAAATGGTTACTAACTCTAATATAAAGACATACATTACTCAAGACTTGTAAAAAGTATATTTCCTAAAAAAGCACTGCTAAGCGTGTTACAATGTCGCTATTAACGTATTCCTTGGTGCCACAGAGTACAAAATTTCAATCTAAAATTTTAATTCAGTGAGTCTTAAGCTAATGTTATTTGAAATAATTTATATTACCAACTTAACAAACCGCCGAATTCATACAGTTTTAAATTAAAAAATGACATTTTTACAATTTACGTACACATATTTTATCGCCCATTTTTTTTTCAAATCATAACATGTTTTCATCACTGGCAAGTATACGCAAATTTAAAAAATAAGAATGCCATACATATTGACAGCTCGCTTTTTAATATCTTCGTGGCGCTAAATTTTATTCATCTTGAAATTGTTGGTTGTTGTCTTGTTATAAGCTGGTACTTACTCCCGAAGAAATTTGTGTCATGGCGCAAGAAGTATCAAACAATTTGCTGCTAGAAAAAGCCCACAAAGTATTAAAGATATTTTACTAGAGTCAATGACAAAAAAGAAAACATGAAACAAATATACCCAATACTGCCGTGCAGTGCTTAAACGACGGTAGGTGCTAGCAACAGAGCACTTGCTGTCGTTTAAGTACTGCACGACAGAATAGACAGCATAATTATTATAAAAATCTAGTCTACTTAAATAATTTCTATCAATAATACTAAAATTAAACTGAATTATTTATTTCATTTTTATGGATAATAAATTGAATATTATGCAATGGAATGCTCAGAGTATTGTTAGCAATAGACTAGTATTGTCAAATTTTCTTTATGACCACAATATTCATATTGGTATAAGTTCAGAAACTTGGTTAAGACCTAATCAACGATTAAACATTAAAGGTTATAGTATTGAGAGGAATGACACTGGTAATAAACATAATGGTGTGGCAATATTAATACACAACAGTATTGCATATTCTATGGTTAAAACTAAATTTGATGATTCTATACAAAACATTGTAGTACGTATTACGATTGGTGGCAAAGAAATTAGTATAGTTAGCTTTTATAGTCCAACAAATTGTAATCCATTATTTACTAAAGCTAAACTCAATGCCCTAATTAAGTCTATTCCTGGACCAATGATATTCGCTGGTGACTTCAATGCACATCACATATCCTGGGGTTGTAATTCTACTTCTCCTCGAGGTAGAGATGTATTAAAAGCTATTGAGGAAAATAATCTAGTGCTTCTTAATGAATGTCAACCCACTACAGTTGGTTCTTTAATTTGGCGTTCAAATGCTCTTGATCTGTGTATGGATAGTCCATCGATAGCCTTGTTCTGCGACTGGTCTGTTCATAATGATCCACTTGGTAGCTATCATCTTCCTGTAATAATAAATATGTGTTGTAATGAATGGTCTAATATTGTTCATCCTGACAACAATAATTTGGACCCATATCCAATTTTTCCAAACTATAATTTGGTGGACTGGAAAGGGTATCAAGATAAAATTGAAAAGTTATTGGCTAATTTTAATGTTGTGTCTTATACACCTTTAGAAGCATACACTTTATTTTGTAAGATTCTTCAATGTGCCATAGAATCATCTCTTCCAATTCGCTGTAGCCCTTCAAATAATAGAACTCTTTCTAGGAGGTCGGGGAGGAAGGCCCCCTTACCTTGGTGGAATGTGAAATGTTCCAAAGCAGTGCAAAATTCAAAGAATACCTATATTAATTTTAAAAATAACCCTTCTGAGAATTCATATTTAGAATTGAAAAGGTTACAAGCTTTAAAAAAACTTACATTGAAGACAGAAAGAACTAAAAGTTGGACCACATTGTGTAGCACATTTCATCGTTGTACTCCTCTTTCCATAATTTGGAAATATATCCGTAAATTTAATAAGTCCTTTGTTCCTAGCAATAACAATGATGACAGTTGGATCTCTAAATTTCTTCAAAAATACACCCCAGATCATGTTGCTAATAATTTGAACTTTAACTCCCACAATCATGATCAAAGCTTCACCAATAATTTCTTGATACATCCTTTTACTTTGCAAGAATTGAAGTCAGCAATTTATTCAAGGAAAGACAGTGCATTTGGATTAGATGGTATCCCATATAAAATGCTTAAAAATCTAAAAGAAAGTTCTTTAGAAACTTTTTTGAACATATTAAATTATCTTTAGAGTAACAATGAAATTCCCTCATCTTGGAAGACTGATTGCTTAGTTTCCATAATCAAACCCGGTAAACCTAGGCTAAATGAAGACTCATATAGACCAGTTGCTCTTACATCTAGTGTTGGGAAAATATTTGAGCAACTTCTGAAACAAAGAATTGAATTTTTTGTTGAAAAGAATAATATATTACCATCAAACCAATTCGGATTTCGTAGGGGCCGATCATCTGTAGAGAGCATTTATCAGTTACAGCTGGATTTGCAGAATAGTCTTTGCAATCACAACTCTTCTATTGCAGTTTTTGTCGATATTGCAGGTGCCTTTAATAGTATCAATGTTGATGTCCTTTCCACTGAGCTGCTTTCCATCGGGCTCCCAATAAAATTGGTTCAATGGATCAGGAACTTTTTGTCTGAAAGGAAAGTCTTTGTTAAATATAATGGTTATCTTTATGGACCTAGATTTACCTCTGTTGGGGTATGTCAGGGAGGAATCTTATCTCCATTGATTTTTATACTTTATATTCGTCGTCTTCATTCTGGGACAAGATGTTAAAAATTTGCAATTTGCTGATGATCTGTTGGTTTATGCTACTGGTAAAAACATAACAAACTTAGTATAGTTAATAATGCTTTACATAGCTTATTGCACTACTTTTCGTATTTAAACCTTCATGATATAATAGATACCATAGATATACGCAAATGCATCTACTTCGCGTGTCCGAACCCCGACCAAGCGTCGAGGTTGACCGTCGCTATTGACAGTCCACGCACGTCAGTTGTTGCAGTCGGACGTCCGTGAAAACTTAAAAAATGCCTCGTTGCGTGATAATTAACTGAAGCAGTCCAAAAATTGCAAGAACCCAAAGGCAAGGACATATTTCCTATCACAGGTAAGTAATTTTAAAATTATATTATGCGTTAATTCATTTTAAAATGATTTTTTAAGTATTTCAAGTTGTGAATCCAATAACATACCTAAATAACTATAGATTAACGTTACAAAATTATATTTACATTACATACCGCGTTTGCTTTGAGCGTTTGTTCTGACGCTGTGTGTTAAAGAGACGATGAATATCGGAAGAAACTAAACTGTCGCGCATCGCTTCGACTTCGTGGTACAGGCCATTTATCATTCGTCTGTCTAATTTAGCGACTAGTGTTGTTCGGTTTATAACAAATATTAATAATCGATTTTAATCGATATCGTACAGACGAATGATATGTTAATATAAAAAAAAAACAAGTAAAAAAATGAGAATATTGATTATGCATACATAATTATTATGTAAGTTATATCTAACATCTCTGAGATTTTATACTTATACATGTACATATATAAGAAATGTATGAGATACAATCTTTTTAGAATAATAATAGTATTGTTTTTGAAATTCAATTTAAATATCATTTATTTAATAAATCCGTTTAATATCATTCGTCTGTCTTTATCATTCGTCTGTCAGAAAATCAATGTCATTCATGTTAATCGATTTGTGATTTTTAGGGTATTTAAAATTATTGTGTTTCTTACCATGCATTTCTATACTTATCTCTCGTGTTGCAATAAAATATCAACGAATATATTTTAATTAACTTACTTGAGATTACGAGAAGGTATTTAACAGCGTCGACAGAATGAAACCGGTCAAAAGTGCGACCTCTCACATTGAAACTTCTCGACCTACTCGATTTATGGCGTAGTACGCGGCCACGCGGGGGAGTGGGGAGTGAGTGAGCGAGACTGCAGATACAAAATCTATGAGTATGAGCAAGACAGTTCAATCGTTGCGGGGCGGAGGTGCATTGGTGTCTTCGAATCGGTTTGGATTTCTCATCACTAAATTTCGGCTGTGACGTCACAGTAGGTGGTAAAAAGTCGGCACGCTTGGTTTCAATACAAATCGTCATATAAGCTTTATCTAGTGTATCTATTATATCTGTGATGTCAACCCTCTCAAATCAAAACTACTTATCTTTGGGAAAAGGAATGCTTCTACACCTAATGTTTATTATAATAATGCTGTCATCCCTATTTCATTACAAACTAAATTCTTAGGTGTTTTGTTCCCTCATAATTTATCCTGGAAAAAGTATATAGATCATGTAACGGCAAAAGCTGACAGAGCGTTCAATATTTTAAGATCATTGGCATCAACATATTGGGGCGCGGACCCTAAAATACTACTAATATTATATAAATCAAGGATACGTAGCCATTTCGAGTACGGTTTCGTGTGTTTCGCTGATAACAATAAACTTGTAGATGCCTTAGATAAAATACAAAATAAATGCCTGCGTTTAATAACCGGTGCTTTTAGAAGCACACCAATAAATGTTGTGCAAGTTGAATGTAACCTCCCTCCAATATCTTTAAGATTTAAGTATTTAAAAAAAAGATTCATATTTAAATTGCATTCATCTAATAATCAAGTTTTGTCTAATATTCTAGCTTTACCTCCGATAATGACTCGTAACCCTATATATATTCTTCAGGGTTTAACTGAATTATTAAACCTCTTTGACAGTTCCAATGTTTACAAATCCTCTTCTCTAGTGTTGCCATGCTATGAAGGTACTTTTGATAGTAAATTCCCAGCCATGAACATTGTCATTGATAGTAAGTTATCGTCCAAAGAAGAAGTCAATTGCAAATTATTCGAGTGGAGTGACCATCGTATGATATATACTGATGGGTCAAAAATTGATACTAATATTTCTTTTGCCTTTTTTGATAGTCTGTTGAATAAAGGTTTGGGGTATAAACTTAATGAAAATTCCAGTATATTTACAGCTGAAGCTGTAGCTATCCTTGCAGCACTGAAACATATTAAGCATCAGAATCAAGGATATCAAAAATGGCTTGTAATTAGTGATTGTATGAGTGTTCTTAAAAATTTAGAGAATCATAAACTCCATGCTAAAACCAATTACTTAATATTCGCAATAAAAGAGCTGTGGTACGAATTGTTTAGTGTCGATAGCATAGTAATAAGTTTTATGTGGGTTCCGTCTCACATAGGAGTTACAGGGAATGAAAGGGCAGATTTTTTGGCCAAAACAATTAATGCGACAAATTCTACAAATAACACTTACTTTAATGTATCCTTGCCCTATTAAGATCTGATTCATATTTTTAAACAAAGAATGACTAGAATTTGGAAAACACATTGGAATCGTACTGTTCAAGTTGAGAATAAAGGATTATGGTACGCGCCACTAAATGTTAAGATTAATAGTCAACCGTGGTTCTGTAAAAGTCACATTTACATGAACAGAAAATTTTATTTCACCATTTTTCGTCTTCGTTTCGGTCATTGTCAACTGAATTTTCATTTGCATCGTCTCAAAATGGTTGACAGTTCTAACTGCAACTTGCATGAACAAACTATATCGCATATAATTTATGACTGTCCATCCTTCGGCATTCAGCGCCTTGTGTTGATGGATGAACTAACTCAAATATATGAATGCTCTGATTTACTCCCACGTAACGTTACAGATCTCATTGTAAATAGTTGTACATATTTACCTTTATATAAGTAGGAGAAATATAATTGTACCTATATTATATAATATCATCTTATAATAATAAATGTATAGTATGAGTTCAATTTTGGATATGCATGACACATCAGTCTCAGACTTTGGTGTGTGATTATTATTATTGTCTATTTTTTTTTAAAAAGTGTTCTGGATGTAGCTTATTATACTGTCTATATCGGAATAAAAAGTGAATTTTAAATTAAACCACATGCCACTGATACTGGATTTGACTTTGAAACTAACAAGGAAGACACTAATACTAATACTGGATTCTGGAAAATAAATTATTGGAGACAATAATACTGGATTTGACTTAAGAGAAATGATTAAAACTGAAGACATTACCACTGGATTTGACTACTTATAAAGAAAATTACTGAAGACATTATTAACTGGATTTATCACTTAATAATAATCACGAGAAGACGTGGCAGTATGGCCTATGGTCTTAGCCTGTCCGAAAGGACGAAAAGAAAAAAAAAATCGCCTTGTACTTTTCGTATGTTTCCTGCCTTTGATTTCGAGCTTTTCAACGACTCGGCATTGCCACGGGTCCAACGGACACCTGCTCTCTCTCTATAATGACGACTCGTAAGTCCGTTGGGCAATTTCTTTAATAACGACTCCACTTCACAACTTTGATTTGACTCATATAATGCTCGGTTCCTTTAATTTTCTATGACTCGGCTATTCAGACCGGACATGCGAAACGCGGAGGGATTTGTGCAAGCTGACAACACTAATAATGTGCCTCGAAAGGAGACTGTGTATATTGATGATGGAGTTTATGCAAAGCTCGCATAAGTATAATTTCTTCTCTCATCAGAGGTGGTAGAACTTCACAGTCTTCCCGGACGTCTTATGTTGCAAATGCTATGGGCTACGTAGAAATAAAGCGTCCTAATGATATATTTTTTGTTAAATGCCGCATAACGCCGGAGCTCATGGTGTCCATCAAAATATACCAAGTACCTATCTGCACAAATAGATAGAAGAGAATAGGTGATATAGGAGTGTTGTTCATACAAGTTTTCTTAAAACAATATCTTATGCGCGGCATTTTCTTCATAATTATTGAATTAATCACACCACTGCGTATAGTTATCAAGTTTTGACGTTTTTATCTTGACGCCGTGACAACTGCCGTCATTGTAAAACTGTTTGAGTGTACTAAAATGACAAAGTTCGCATTACATTTTGTTGTTATTTCGAACGTTTCTTTAAGTGTGTGATACAGAAAAAATTATATAAGTTTATTATTACCTATTGAATGAAACCATTAAAGTAGCTTTAGTTTCTTGTTTTACAGTCAAACTACAATAAAAACCGGTCAAGTCCGAGTCTGACTCGCGCACCGAGGGTTCCGTACAAACTCACTTATTTCGACTTAACAAGCCGCTTGAATTAAGTTTGCCTCTGGTATCTATGGCGTCACATACAAATGAGGGGCAAACTTAACCAAACCGGGTCATTTGAAAATTATTTTTAGTGATCAAAAACATAAAGGAAGACAGATAGATATATGGTTATAACTTTCGTGTAATATTCGTATAAAATTACATACTTCCAGAAAATTCCATATTTATAGTTTTGTAAACTGAGGAGATAAAGGGAGGAATGGTATTTTTTTCCACATTTTCCTTAATAAAACGAAATTTAAGCAAAAAAAAAACCGTAAATGTAGAGATCAAGCCCTTTCATATGATACCCTACTACACTACAGATGAAAAAAAATAGAATAGAAAATGTATATGTACTACATGTATATGTACTACATGTATATGAACTACATGTATATGTACTACATGTATATGTACTACATGTATATGAACTACATGTATATGTACTACATGTATATGTACTACATGTATATGTACTACATGTATATGAACTACATGTATATGTACTACATGTATATGTACTACATGTATATGAACTACATGTATATGTACTACATGTATATGTACTACATGTATATGAACTACATGTATATGTACTACATGTATATGTACTACATGTATATGAACTACATGTATATGTACTACATGTATATGTACTACATGTATATGAACTACATGTATATGTACTACATGTATATGTACTACATGTATATGAACTACATGTATATGTACTACATGTATATGAACTACATGTATATGTACTACATGTATATGTACTACATGTATATGAACTACATGTATATGTACTACATGTATATGTACTACATGTATATGAACTACATGTATATGTACTACATGTATATGAACTACATGTATATGTACTACATGTATATGTACTACATGTATATGAACTACATGTATATGTACTACATGTATATGTACTACATGTATATGTACTACATGTATATGTACTACATGTATATGTACTAAATGTATATGTACTACATGTATATGTACTACAACGGTGAAATATTTACATCACAAGAAGAGCGACGGACTGAGTACTATGACAAATTGTTGGGTTCACTATCTTGCTACTAGCACTATTTTGGACGCATTTAGAACTTTTATTTATTGTTTTCCGCTGGACAATCTGTTTCTCTATACTCCATGCTTTTGGTCTTGTATCTTTTTTCTCGTTTTTATCAGTTCCCTGGCGGCCCACTGGTGGCCTATTTTTCTCTTACTAACATTCAAACAAAAACGTCACAACTATTTTAAAACTTAAGACAATGCGGAATGGATTCGCATTATAAATTGTAAAAAAAACCTGATAGTTACTGATCCACAAATATCAACACCGTAAATATATGCCAAGTTTTTCAACTGTGACTTTTACTGTACAACGAAGCACTAACGTTAGCAACAACACTTGTAAGACTCAGTTCGGTGTGTACTTGTTTAGTGCAAGCCTTGGTTAGGTCTATTGGAAGAAGCTGTTTTAAGCTATGTTCTCAGTTATATGATCACGGCTCACTCTAAGCAAATCCAGTTGTACTAAGTAGCCTAAGTAGGACTGGGCAGAGCCTACTATAATAGATTGTTGTGGTCTGTATGTGTGTTTGCTCGACAATGACCCGTTTTTTTTTATCTGATCCTCATGTAAACCAAAACACCAGCCAAATTTTCTTCTCCCATGTCAGTTATTTTAGTTGCTACCAAAGAGAATATAATCACTACGTTGGTACTATAATAATCTACGTAAATATATGTAAAATAACTGACGTATTAAGTTGGGATATCAAAAAACTCCTTTTTTATTATTTTCATGTTATTTTATTTTATTAATCCAACAGTTTGTATTAGCTACATTTTGAATGGCAAACTTTATTCGGCTTTCTCTCGATTTAATAGCCGAATTCGTGACAATACTGTGTAAAATATTGGGACAATCTACAAAATAACGAAAAGAGGTCAATTTCTTTGGACGCATTTATTAAGTACCAGAGGCGAGGTGTCATTCATACTATTAATATACTCATGTTTAAAGAAAAAGGTTGTCAAAGGTTGTTGTGTCCATATAAGCCTATCCTTGGGTAACCTGGCAGGAATCGGCTTATATGGTCGCCACGCCACCGGTAGCTTTGGTTGGCACTGGTAGGTAGATACCAGTGTCCATGTAACTAAAATGAGTGATGTCTGCAAGTCGACATCAGCTAATATATCGATCGTTCGTTATTATGTAATATATAATATAAAAACACAGGGGCAATCTTACACAAATCGACATATATTACATCCAAGTTTGTGTCTGTGGGTGAGGTTGACTAGAAATATTATTATAAAGTTAATCACACACGGCGGATACTATAAAATACGAAATCTAACAGACAATACAGAATAAACAGCTATAAATAACCGCATTTTATGGTAACTCCTTTGGAACTGAATTCCACGAAACAGGCCTTGTCTAGTGTGGAAATCAGTGTTCTTTCTTTGTGATGTGTAACTTATGGTAAATAAACAATTTTATTTAAGTATATCGCTTGTGTCATATCAACTGAGCGTTAGATTCATTAACACTAAGTCAAACCACTCGCTTGTTCTTGCTGTTTCTTCTGGAGCGCGAGCGAGAAGGCCGACTTAATTTTTATCTCTCTAAAGTTCAATTGACTTAGGCCCTACAATAGTAATAAAACTTGCAGTAGCTGACTTCTGCAATTTTGGTTTTATTCCATGCAAAGTGACTTAAAAAGCTAAGTATGATTCTATTAGAATGTCTAAATTAGTGATTTATTTAAGCCAAGTGACATAAAATAAAATGAATCGTGTCTATTTCAATAAACTTTATTTAAAGCCTGACAAGTTCCTATTTAGCCCTGATATAGTGTCGCTACAAACATCTTACATATGGCAATAATAAGTGTAACTCATGAAATAGTCCAGTCCAGTCAAGATCCGATTCTAAATATTCGACATCCATATATTTATCAGATTCTGGCTCCGATGTATCATCACTTTAGTCAGTTGATGAGTCATTTTCAGGACCACCAATCTCGATTATAAATCCTTCGGTCTGTGATTCGATTATCGGAGCTTGTGTCCCATATCCGTCTTGTATTTTATTGGTCGCAACATTTACTCCAATTGTCTATAGTCACTTTCTAACTAGTGATTAATTCTAGTACTACAGACGCCTTGAATGAATAATAATTAATAAACATATTGAGTACCGAGCTAACCAGTTCATTACAACCCCACTCTGAATATCACTACCCGTCATGTCAACAACGATTTCAAAACATTGTTTATTGGAATGCTGCTGAATCCTTCGTCCTTTTTCTGCCGCAACCATTTGATTGTATTTAAAATTATCATTTTTTGCATCGGGGTGAACTTATGTTGGGCACTTTGATTGCAAAATCGATTATTATTATGAAATATGAAGAATTATTTTCGTTTTGTTTACGTCGGTGACATTTAATGACTTCCAACGTCTGTTGTAAAAAAAAAAAACATTGCCATTAAAATAAATTAGTTCCACTGAAAATCCACTCCATAGCGAAACTTGTCAGGATTTATGTCAAAATTAGTTCAATGGGAAGCTCGCTGACCGTGCGGAGACTGCGGAGCGCTTCAAGTTCGTACACAAAATGAGCTGAAAAATGTAAATTGGACAGCTTATCCAGTCAAATAATAGAGATGAATGTTTTTATTACTACATTATAAGTAATAAACACAACGCAAAAATGAGATCGATACTTCTATGCTGTCTAAGGCAAAGTGAATATAACTAAATGTCTATGGAATTAAAAAAGTAGATTTATAAGAGATGTCATAGGTATTTAATCATTTGAGTTTTTAGCATTTTTTGGTGATACTTGATATATATAGTTCATTCAAAATTAATAGGATAAATGGGCATTACCAGATAACATCTATACATTCAAAATGAAGGCTCTGGATTGTTTGTAAGATAGTAGAATGCATGTACAATTTTCCATACACATGTTTATATTAATTATCATTATTACCATCACCTCATTTACTTGTCCCACGTTGTACAGTCACCTGGCTCTCACACTGCACTAGTAAAAGAGAAATAATTACATTTGTTACAAGCTGTTAGGACCACATCTTTACAGTTGTGCTGATGCGAGAATTACCAATATCACTTGTCTTAATGCATCTATTTATGATCTAACAGGAGCCTTTCAGCAGAAACACTTAATTTGTGAAATTACGTAAGTAGTGAAATATTCCAGTAGAAATATTTCAGTACTTACACATTTAGTTACGCTATCGACACGGTGAAAAGTCGTTTTAGCCCTCTGATTATGTCATTTTATTTCCACACTTGTATCCGGATGGCGACGAAAACGCGCGTTCGAATCCAATATTTTGCAGAGATTTATAAAGCAATCAAAAATGTGTCAGACGCAGCTCACGGCTAAGCCGTTCGTTGCGACGTATAGTTAGTTGCAAAAAGACGTACACTATTAGTCCATTCAAAAATATGTTTAATATATATTACATATAAGAGTCTATGGTAGATATACCAGACTACTTAGTCGTATTAAATAAAAAAAATAATTCAAGAACCTCACAAAGCTGTGATATACAATTCAAAGCAAATTTAAGTAATTAAAATACATTCTATATACAATATGACCACTACATGGAGACCATGACAATGTGGAACTTAATGCCTGAACCAGTATTTCAGCCTAGTTACACGTTGACATTTTCAAGGTCAGGATGCATGCAGCTTGTACACATCTATCTTTTGGATGCCCTAACTCCATCGAAGGAGTCATCAAGCTTACCATTAGAAATAATTGTGAAAATTCATGTAATAGCTCAAAGTCCACAACTTAACTGTGGTTACAGTTTTTTATATGTAGCACAAATTATGAAGGCCGCTATTAAATATATACAGGGCGTCCCACGGCCATGCCACACGGAGGGAAAGTACCTTAAATATTGTAGATAGAACATTTTACTTAAAGAAGACATTATTTTAATTTCAAAAACAATTTTAACTGCATTCATAGATTTTTGAATAATTACACGTTTGAACCGGGAATCGAACCCACTACATGAAAAAAAAAACATCCTGTAGCTTTATCATACCGATCGAAAGGGTTCATCAGAAGGATTATTTTTTGCTAAATAACATAGCGTCAGAAATAAAAGGAAGGACCATGAATTTTAACTTTTTTTAATACAAAATTAATCAATTTATCAAATGCTCAAAATATCTCCCCTCCTGTTGAATACAAAGTTGCACTCTTTTGATGATTTCACTCCCTGTCGCTTTTTTGATCTTACTGTGGTGGATATTTAGAATAATACGCCTAAGTTCTGTTTGTAGCTCGTTGACACTTTCATACGTGTTCTTGTAAACTAATTTTTTTACATAACCCCATAAAAAAAATCTAACGGGGTTAGATCTGGGGATGTTGGCGGCCATTTTGTTTGTCCCTTTGTCCCGATCCAGGAACGAAAGTGTTCATTGAGATAGTCTTTTGTTCTGTTACTGTTATGAGCCGGAGCCCCATCTTGCTGAAAAATAAGGTTTTGTCGTTCTGCAACCGAAAGATTATTCATCACATTTCTTAAAATCTCAAGTATTTCTAAGTACCTGTCCGTATCCAAATGCCCTTCATAAAAATGTACTAAGAGGATCCGGTTATTTACAATCCCACACCAACAATTGAACGAAGAACGCACTTGATTATTAGTCTCGCGGATACGTAAGGGATTCTCCCTGGACCAAATGCGATTATTCGAGTTCATGGTCATTGTTCATCATTTGGTGCCGCGGTTGTGGTACGCGATGATCGAAACGTCCCAAATTTAGCAGATTATCCACCAACCGTTTCATAATAAATCGAGATGGCGTATTTCTATCAGGATATCTTTCGCGGTGCCATTGTAAGGCTAATGTTATATTTTTGTGATTCAAAAAGTATGCTTCCATTAAGTCAAAATTATTTTGAAACGCCATGGTTATGTGAAAAATTCCCAATACAATGCAAAAATTCCACAATGAAAATCACAGAAACAAAAGAATAAAAGTTTGAAAAATGAACACATTTGAATTATTTCTTTATAGTCAGCCAGCCGCATTGCGATGAACAAAATAATTTACGCGTCTTTCGGCTCAGGATACGGCTCGATTTGTTGCATACAACCTGCTAATTACGTATCTCTTTATCATTTTATCTTATCATGCACTTAAATTATAATAGGAAAATGATGCATATTTCTCAAATGGGTACATTGATTAGTGATAGGTACTTACGATAATTTCAGTTGTATGTCCTTACGGCAATGTTAGTAGCTCTTCATTAACCGAACGAAATTCTACATCAAATGTTAAAATTCATGGTCTTCCTTTTATTTCTGACGCTATGTTATTTAGCAAAAAAAAATTCTTCTGATGAACCCTTTCGATTGGTATGATAAAGCTACAGGGTGATTGTTTTTCGTGTAGCGGGTTCGATTCCCGGTTCAAACGTGTAATTATTCAAAAATCTATGAATGCAGTTAAAATTGTTTTTGAAATTAAAATAATATCTTTTTTCAGTAAAATGTTCTATCTACAATATTTAAGGTACTTTCCCTCCATGTGGCATGGCCGTGGGACGCCCTGTATATATATATCGCTAAATCGAAAGCCAAATTTAATATATACATGTATTTTGGTTATCATATTAATGGACAACATTTCAGCTTATTAAAGTGACTACAATTGAAGTATGAAATTGAAATATAATAATCTAAATGAAATAATATACATATATAGATATTTTTCAAAATTTGTAATGTTTTGTTTGTATGTACAGATATTTATGAGCTGTTACTTGTTCACATACATTTTGAAAACGTTAGTATACGGATATTTATGTTTACAAATATCTGAAAAAAAGAACCCTTGTGTAGATATGTATATTGTACGTCAACTTGATTAGATAATTTTGAAAAAAAAATAGTAAAGATATTTATACATTTTTATTTGCATACATATTATTGACAGGATTGCTCAGATGAATATGACGTGGAGAAACGTGTATATATTTTGAACCGACTTCCAAAAAAGGAGGAGCTTATATGTTCGATAGTTTGTATTTTTTTTTATGTATGTTCACCGATTAGTCTGCCATTTGTAGACTGATTTTAAAAATCCCTTTTTTTATTTGAAAGGATATATTTCCGAAGTGGTCCCATTGCCACCAAGTTGGGATCTGATGATGGGATCCCAGGGAAATCGAGGGCAATCCTCAAATTTTATAGGCACTTATAACGTTTTTCATATATTTTCTTAAGCTATTTAAGTATTTGCATATGGTAGTCTACAGCTCATCATGCTGAGCTGATGACGGAAGGTACAACTCCTTAATAGTTCAGAGTTAGAGGATAATTCTTGAAAAAGTCATCTATTATAGGTAGATACGTTAAGACTGTTAGTCATATTCTTTTTAGTGTGTCCCTGAAGTAGTCTCCTTATCACCAAGTCAGGATTAGATGATGGAATACCAGGAAAATCGAGAGAAACTCGCAAATAATATAGGCACTAACAATGTTTTGTTTATATTTTTCTAAAGTTATCAGTTGTTTTCATCATTTCATGCTGAGCTGATAATGGAAGGTATAATCAACTAACCAACTTTTACATTTCTTACTTCCAAAGACTCGAGATGCGTGCAAAGTGCCTCCTCAATCTTCCCATTCTGAGCTGTATAAAATACTTTATATCACTACTAAAATCCATCACTAAAAAGCAAAAAAAAAATGTATAAATAAAAAAAGAACTGACTTCAAAATAAACTAAAAAGCCATAAATAATCTTTCATGTACGGTACGGATACATTTGAATCAACTTTTGAAGTCGGTGCCAAACCTGAAGTAAATAAAGTTCTTTATTTACACTTGATTCGTTTGTCGACACAGAAAGTTTTTAGCTAAGTGTTCTGGAATTTCTACATCCTTGCAATTCTCGAAAACACATGTTCCATTGCTCTTCTTCTGTGCTCGGTAAATGGCATCCTTTTTTTTATGAAATGGTGGAAGTTTATCCGCGTACTCCTCTGTCATGAACTGTTTCATTTCTTGTTCATAGATCTCCGGTATTGGTCGGTAGTCATCCTTGACCATCTCTTTTAAACATATCAGCTTTTCTTCTATATCGATGCTTTGATAATCCGGAATACAAGCATGATCAATGACTCGAATAATTTCCGTTTTTTCAGCATTCGTCACAATTTGTCCTTTACAGGGTTTCTTGGTACACCGCCAGACTAAGGTTCCACATTGATTCTCTCTAATTAAATAATTTCTGCGACCAGCTCTTATCAATAACTCACCGCCATGACTGCTTTTAATAAAGTAAAAATCTTTAGCATATTAGAGGGACCTGGTTCCAGCATCTTTTTGATTGTGTATCCACTATTCAAATAAAAATTATACCAAAACCTCACTTTAAAAACCGATGTAAGAGAAGATTTCAATGGCTTTGTCAAGCAATGTCACTCCGACATGACATACATGCGTAGATACTTTATGATATCTGATTCTAAAGAGGTTGTTTCTTATAGGTATAAGTAGTCTAATAATAATAGTAGGTAGTAGTTTCCTATCAGTGAATTAACACTGAGGCAATACAGGTATAGGTAGATTTTTAATAGTATTTGATTAACTGATTGATTGATTTTATTTAAATAACAACTCATGTTTATCACTTTTATGCGTTACCAACCATGTGATGTAAGGATCTTTTGCCACAGTAGCCAGTAATTTCACTGCCATACCCTTCAAACCGGAACACAACCATGAAAACATAGCTGCTTAGCGACAGAAATAGGCGAGACAGAGGTACCCATGCAGATGACTGTATAAAATCAATTACAAGACAAGTATTAAAAAAAGCTAATATTAAAATATCAACGTGTGAAAAATCGAGAATGGAAAAAAAATAGACTACAAATATGTGCGATTGATAATAGAATCTACTGTAAAAAAAAGCGAAAAAAATTAACGCGAACATAAAAAAACGCTTTATGAAGAATCGCTTCATGAAAAAAGAAGAATAATTAAATTCGCGATCATGAAAGAACGCGATGTGAAAATTCGCTACTACAAAAAAATGATTTTATAAAAATTGTCGAACAAACCGCTGCTAAAGCTAAATGGCTTCACTTGAACATTATTTTAACAAAAAATAATATTGGTGTTATTCAAAAGTACTAAGATTGGTTAATCTTACTAGCAAAAGACTTAATGCAATGTAATCTTGCTGTTGCTTTACAGCATCGAAATTAATGATCATGCGGAAAAGCAGTTCTCGCTGACTACTTGTATATGGTTTTCCCATAGTTAAACCTTTATTTTTTTTTAAACCAACGCACGTAAAGATAAATTGTTTCTTACGACACATAAACAACGTGACGTCTGTAACAGATACAAAACATTGCCATATTCAGTTTTTATATATTTGACAGTTCATTTGCTTGGAAGAGATAAAATGGTTCGACTCTAGGTACCTATTTAAAACAGTACCGCTAAGGTAAACGGTACCGTTTTAAATGAAGGTACTGACCGAAAAATTACCCGTACAATCACGCTGACCGATAAAACGGATACCTCAATGATTTCGGTTCGAATACCGGATACCCATAATGGTAAAACCGGTGGCAACATCGCATGCGTTTGTAAGTGGGATAGTGACGCAGTCGGTAACTGAAGTCAACAGCGGTATTCAATCGACCCGACCGACACCAACAAGACACCAAATTACGACAGCGGAGAAAGCAAACATGCGGTCGTACAAATTAAATCTTAAGCTACGCTACGGGGGCGCAGATATAAGAAATGATGACCATTATGCAATTCAAGATGGCGGACGTTATTTTTTATGAAAAGGTCATCATGGGAGTCGTTTTGTGGGTTCTCAGGGGTGCAGATTTCGAAAATGGCGACTATTCTGGAATTCAAGATGGCGGACATTATTTTTTATGAAAATGTCATCATTGGAGTCGTTTTGTAGGTTTTCAGGGGTGCAGATTTCGAAAATGGGGTATATTTTAGAATTCAAGATGGCGGACATGACTTTTAAAGAAAAAGTCATCATGCGTGTTGTTTCCTAGGTTTTAAGGGGTGCAGGATTTGAAAATGGCGACCATTTTGGAATTCAAGATGGCGGACATTATTTTTTATGAGTCATCATGCGAATCATTTTGTGGGTTCTCAGGAGTGCAGATTTCGAAAATGGGATACATTTTAGAATTCAAGATGGCGGACATGACTTAACGAAAAAGTCATCATAGATGTTGTTTTCTAGGTTTTTAGGGGTGCAGATTTCGAAAATGGCGACTATTCTGGAATTCAAGATGGCGAAAATTATTTTTTATGAAAAGGTATTCATTGGAGTCGTTTTGTAGGTTTTCAGGGGTGCAGATTTCAAAAATGGGGTATATTTTAGAATTCAAGATAACGGACATGACTTTTAAAGAAAAAGTCATCATGGGTATTGTTTCCTAGGTTTTAAGGGGTGCAGGTTTTGAAAATGGCGACCATTTTGGAATTCAAGACGGCGGACATTATTTTTTATGAAAAAGTCATCATAGGAGTCGTTTTGTAGGTGTTCAGGGGTGCAGATTTCGAAAATGGGGTATAGTTTAGAATTCAAGATGGCGGACAAGACTTTTCAAGAAAAAGTCATCATGGGTGTTGTTTCCTAGGTTTTAAGGGGTGCAGAATTCGAAAATAGTGACCAGTTTTGAATTCAAGATGGTGCAAATAACTTTTTATGGAAAGTCGTCTTGGGAGTCGTATTCTAGGTTTTTGGGAGTGTTGATTCGGCCATCTTGTGTGTGATATAATATATAATGGCGTGTATTTTAAAGTTGTCTCCACTCCACCTTGAATTTTCAAATTTTGCATCCCCAAATAATAATAAATAATAAATAAATAAATATTACGGGACAATTTTACACAGATTGAACTAGTCCTATGGCAAGCTCAATGAGGCTTGTGTTATGGTTACTAGACGACGATATATTTAGTAGATATATAATTTATATACATAGAAAACATCCAAGACTCAGGAACAAATATTTATGCTCATTACACAAATATTCGTCAAAAAACCTACAAAACGACTCCTATGATGACTTTTTCATAAATAATAATGTCCGCCATCTTGAATTCCAGAATAGTCGCCATTTTCAAAATCTGCACCCCTAAAAACCTAGGAAACAACACCCATGATGTCTTTTTCGTTAAAAGTCATGTCCGCCATCTTGATTTCTAAAATGTACCCCATTTTTGAAATCTGCACCCCTGAGAACCTACAAAAAGACTTGAATTTTTCAAAGAAATAATGTCCACCATCTTGAATTAATCCCGAATGGTCACCATTTTCAAAGCCTGCACCCCTAAAAACCTAGGAAACAACACCCATGATAACTTTTTCATTAGAAGTCATGTCCGCCATCTTGATTTCTAAAATGTACCCCATTTTCAAAATCTGCTTCATCACCACCACTATCACCATCACCATCACCATCACCATCACCATCACCATCACCATCATCATCATCATCATCATCATCATCATCATCATCATCATCATCATCATCGCAATCGCAATATGAAAAAACTCTAATCTAAATAAAGGCAATAATTGAAGATGAACCTTACACGCGAGAGTCGCGAGCTCGCAACGGAACTTTTTTCCAATAGAGTGACCGGTTTGAATTTGGGAATAAAATCCGACGCAACGAGGTACTTTTATTTAAATGATTTTGGTACCGAAATGCTACTTTAACGGTCGGATACCTTTAAAAAGACCCAGCCAAAACCGTTTTAAAGTTACTTCTATTTAATAGTACCGTTTGGGCGGAAGCTTGTTTGGATACCTAAAGTATTGATACCGGTACCCGAATGCTACTTTAACGGTCGGATACCTTTAAAAAGACCCGGTCAAGACCGTTTTTAAAGGTACCTTTTCAGTCCCTGGTGCCAACTCGTCAACTATATACTCGAGTACAAACATTTGTGCTCATCACACAATGATTGCCCAAAGCGGGAATCGAACCCGCGACCATCGGAACAGTAGGCAGAGTCGCTACCAACTGAGCCATCCTTGTCGTGAACGTAATATTTCTTTGTGATTTTTTCTTTGTTGATGTTAAAACTCGTTCATAAGAGACAACTTAACAGCAAATAAGTAGTAACTGTAACTGCACGATAAAAAAAGGTCGATGAAAGAAAGTGGACGATTTGGCATTTTGGTCGAAATAAGAATGTAGACAATAATGGGGTATTAACGATATCAGAAAGTGGACGACTTAGGAAGGTGACGATTAAGGAATTGTAGGCTGACGACATGGCACCGTGGACGATTTAAGAAGGTGACGAAATAGGAATGTGGACGAAGTCATCCTGAGCCAATAATCCTTTCCCATCGTGAAAAATCCGCACATACGACTACTTTCCGAATGGTGCCGAATGTTTCCATGAATTATTGTATTATTAAGGGACGTGTTTGTATCAAATAAATTGAGTACTTTATTCATCAATGTCAAATGTCATAGATTAGTATTAAACTAATAGCATGAAGTTTGTATACCTATTCAAAATATATTATGTTCTGACTTGACTATTAAAAAGGACTTAATACTAACTTATACAAATCCTGTGGTATTACCGGTACGTATCTATATCGGTACGTTGTCTCGCAATGCGACCGTCCCCCCATACGTTGTCTTGATGAGTACTGAGTAAGGTGGTCCAAAAATTTTTTTTTCCGATTTCTGGGTTGAACACCCATTTAATCTGTTGCTTATGGCTACTGATTTAACATCCTATAATATTGGCTCACTAATCGTAGTAGGAGTTAGTGATAAGTTAAATACAAAAACTGTATGATTTTTTTCCTGTGTTGCTCACAAAAAAACGCGTCTTTTAGTAATGATTGCCCTATAGAAACAAAATTGGTGAGGTGTTTTTCAGATTTAATTTACTAAAAGTCGTTAAGTTGGCTGAAAATTGGTCTACAAGCCCTTTGAAAAGTAGTCTTCAAGGCGAGAAAGCCCTGTTTTCTTTCTGCTGGATTTCAGAATATGTAGCTGTTTAATTACTTGACTTACATTTGACGTTTAGACAAGGCCTTTAACCTTATTATTAGCAACTAAAAGTAACAAATAATGGGACCAATTTTTCTTGACACTGTAAAACGTAGAGTAATAAATCGATAAAATCGTTTTTTCGAAGCCCCATCCTTTGTTACTTTTTGTTGCCAAAAATAAGGTTAAAAGTCTCGTCTAGACGTCAAATGTAAGGCAAATAATGAAACAGCTCCAGATTCTGAAATCCAGCAGAAAGAAAACCGAGCTTTCCCACCTCAAAGACTATTTTTCAAAGGGCTGGTAGACCAAGTTTCGGCCAACTAAACGACTATTCATAAAATTCATCTGAAAAAACACCTGACCAATTTTATTTCTATGGGGCAAAAAATACTAAAACACGCATTTTTGTGAGCAACACGGAAAACAAATCATACAGTTTTTGTATTTAACAACCTATTATCACCAACTTCTACTACGTTTAGTGAGCCAATATTTTAGGATGTTAAATCAGTAGCCTTAAGCAACAGATTAAATATATGTTCAAACCAGAAATCGAAAAAAAATATTTTTGAACCACCCTAGTACTGAGTGTGAATGAAGTAGTCAGACGAATACGAACATTTCCGAGAAAATACGATGGGAAATTATTATGCACTACATCTGTAAAATAGTTTTACTGCATTTAATTACAGATCCAAATACAGCGAAACAAGCGTATCGGCTGAGATACCTGGAGAGTGGTGGTGCCATATATCGCGTAATATATTTATTCACTCATATACATTAAGTTTTATTTTCAGTGTTATGTACCTATTTCTTCGATTAAGGTGCTTTTTATTTTTGTATAATTGCACGCATTGGTAATTACAGTTTTGAAGTTATTCCCATCTGTTACCACAAACTTGTCACCTGTGGTAACAGCTGCGATTTTTTACCCCGTCTTTTACCACTTAAATACTCGGTGGTAGCGACTGGGATTTTTTCCCGTCTTTTACCACTAAAAGTACTCGGTGGCGACTACTGGGAATAGTTTTCCTATTTGTTATCTCTAAAATATTTCGTGATAATTACTGGGAAAAAAATCTTTAGTGGTAACATTTTTTTTTGTCTGGCAACAAATGGGAAAAATATTCTTGATAATATATACCTACATAATAAAGGATAGAATAGAACCCTCGTTTAATATATTGACAGTGAACTATTCTGAATCTATATAGAAATATTTCAATATTTTGTAATAAATGCGATATCGCAGAGAAATAGCCAAAACAGAAATTTTAACAAATCTGTAAGGGATATGACCAAATCACGCACGATGTTAAAGTGGCGAATCCATTGTATCATTTGCCTAGAAAAAGTTATTCATTTGATCAAACCGCGAAATTTGTTTAGTCAAATTATGATATCAGCCAAAAAAAGGCAACTCTTTTTGTCATTTCACCAGATATATTGGCTCAGGTTCGTTCTGTCTGTTTCCTAAAATATCTGCTTTTCAAACTGGTCTTCTTCCAAGAAATGACTCTTTTCTATAATGTCAGCAAATGGTTTCCTATCAAGCCACTGTCCTAGAATGATCGTTTCCTATTATGTCCGTTTCGAAAATTGACCTGCTTCCTATAATGTCCGTTCCTTGTGATGATTCCTACGATGTACGCTTCCCATAATACCCACTATTTTTGTTCTAAAACCAGTTTCCTACAATGCTTTACAAAATGTTTTCTTTTTTGTCTCTGAATTCAAGAAGTAGTTTCCGGAAGTACTTGAAATAAGCATGCCTACACCTCGGGACATCTATACGAAAGTGATGTAGAAAAATATTATCGACAAAAAAATATATAGCTTCCGGTACATTAACACCTAAGCTCAAATTACCCTCAGTACAACCCAATGTCATAAACTCATATTGTCACATAAACATAAATTTAAAATAGCCTAATCTCTAAACTCCAGAGTAAAAACACCAAAAACAAACTGATCATGTAGAAACCTTTGTTTAACCAATAGAGATTCTTATTTTGTTTCAATTTTTCATGTTTTTTTTTTCAAAGTTACTTTATTAAGTGATTGTAGTTATTAAATAAATATTGTAGAGTTGTAGTATAAATAAATTTAGGGTATTTTGAGACAGGCGTGTTTTGAGGCTATTTTGTTTCGAGAATGGTGTATTTTAGTACTAGTGCATTGCAAGATTAGTTTGTTTTGAGTTTCTACTGTTTTAACGTGGGAGTAGTACGTGTTATCAAGATAAAGAATGAATGAATATTGAGAATCAGACATTTTGAGAAGTAGACAGCATAGGAAACTGACACTGTGTGAAGAAGACAATTTTAGGAAACGGACCAAATGAGCCTGAGCCGCGACAATGTAGGAAGAAGGTTATTTTGAGAAGCAGACATTTTAGGAAACATACATTTTTAAAAGTAGACATCATAGGAAACGGTCAATGTGGAAAAAAGGCTACTTTAGGAAGCAGGCATGTTAGGAAACGGGCCAAACGAGCCTGAGCCGATTTGTTTAGTGCTTTGATAATATCCCTGGAACACGTCAGAGTGTTGACAAAACTATCCAGCGGAGTCAATTTGTCATTAGATACGTTCAGTGAAATAATAAAGTCGCCAATGTAACACGCTAATGAGTGTTTTTGGCAGCTAAGTAAGTTATCTGTATTTGGAGATCAGGGGTTCAAGAAGTGTTCCTGTGAAAAATGTATAGTAAATTGTAGTGTAAAATGTTATGTCTAGGTACATACTTACGTAATTTCACTGAACGAGTTCATAGATTTGATCAAGTCTCTAGAGACTTTATCATATCCATATCACTGAACGTATCTAGTGAAATGATAAAACGAGTTGATTTTGCCAGTTCTTTTTGTCAACTCATTGGCGTGTTTCAGATATTTCATCAAATTACTATGATGAAATGAAAAAACAATTTGCCTTTTCTGGCTGATTTCATCATTTCACTGAACAGATTCAGGGATTTGATCTTATTTTCTAGGCAAATGATAAAATCGTGCGTGGTTTGGTCATAACTCTTAGATATTTGTCCAAATCTTTGTTTTAGCTATTTCTCTGTGACATATACAAGTTGGAAATTAAAAAGCTTTGGGAGGAATATTATTTTATTTGAACATTTACTTTAACTAAAAATGATTGTTAATTGTTTGTTTAATAAACATATATAAAGTCTTAATTTCATAATAATCTTGAAGCCGGTCAGAAAGAAGATTAAGAAAACTAATTTTAACATAAATAAAATTTGTAACTATAAAAAAATCTTCTTTAAAGTAGTTGGTGGTAACACGTGGGATAAGCCTCGGTTTTGCTACAGTAGTCCTTAGTTATTTATTAATATTTTATGTCTCCATTATGATAGCAACTTGGCCTCAATTTTAATTAGAAGATTGTTGGAGATTTATCCTTAGCTAAACCTCTCTTACTGTAAGCGAGTAAATATTACCTTTTCATCACAAGTTGCATTTTAGCATATTGCGGCTAACCGAAGCAAAAACATTTACAATATATTGAATTTAGAGGCCGTCAAGTATACCTAGCCAATTGTAGTTATAAAAGTAACTAAATTTTTAGAAGAACTGTCGAAATATGTGCTCCACATTGAATTTTTTTGAAAATATTTACATGTATGGACCCCCTCCCCCCCACCCTTCCCCTCACTCCTAGCAATATTATATATTGTTATTTAACTATGAAACTAAGTAGTGGCTTACATAAGAAACCTGTTCTCTAAACTTCGTTAATATACATCTTGTAGTTTTGGAGGAAAATGCGTGTGACATATGGGCGAACGGACGTACAGACGGACATGACGAAACTATAATGCTTCGGATTTAGCCATTTTGGCACCGGAACCCTAAAAATGGACGCAATTTCCCAATTATTTTATAATGATGAATTATGACACCACCTCATATTGGATTAGGATTATCATTCAAGAAGTACGCATATCATCATTGAAGTAAGGTCGACTTTGCACTGATGTTTATTATTTACATATATTTTAACTACAAATTAATTAATTTAGTTGTTTTATTCTGTCTTCTGTCTTCATCGAGGGTGTTGCCGATGATAGTCGAAGTCTTCTTCTAAAATCCGAATGCGGTTCTCAAAACTCACGCACTTTAGAAAAAAAAAACATTTTCCATGTTTAAGGAGCAGATCTTTTAGAAAATAATTTGTAATTTGTGACGAATCTCAGAAAATAACAGCTATTATTTTGTACAGGAGCACAGTCAAAGGAATGTTCTCAAAGGAGCAAGCCGCGTCAGACGCTTTCAAATATTTCTCTCGACCGGTAAGAACCTGTATAAATAAACTTACTTCGGTCTGGGGTCCATCTGCATGGCAATAGCGATTTAACCCACGGTAACCGCTCATTTTTCGAATATAAAATACTGTCCCTGTGACAAACTTAATAAGCTATTCAAAAATAAAAAAATAAATGAAAATTCGTTATGATCCCTTTCGTTCGCTACGTTCGTTCTCAATAAAGGTAGGGCGAAGCTAATTTGCCAGTCGTGGTTACTTTCCAGGATGCAGCACTACACGTGGCATAATAAAATCTCTCGTTATTAAAATGAAATCTTTTGATGTAGATAGTTGTACCTTGTTTTATGAACAATATTTTTCATCAAATACGAGTATTGTTTGGCAGAAAATGTTTCTCATAATTTCGATTCATAGAAAACAATCAATCACTACGCAGTAAAAATATTTCATGCATATTGAATTCATTTTTCTATCGTAATCTATCTATATACATCTATACTATCATCCTTACTATATTATAATATAAACGTGAAAGTATGTATGTACGTTCCTCTATTGCGCAAAAACTACACAGCAGATTTGCGTAAAACTCTTCAGTAATATAGCTTAGATATCAGAATAGGATATAGGCTACAATTTTCAAAGATATTCATTCATAAAATGGGTTTTTTAACAATAAATGGCAAATCCGTAGAAAACCCTGAGTTTCGTTCATTGTGACATTTTCATATCTAAATAATGAATAAACAATTGGTAACCTGGCAACAGTATTACTACCTGCACTATTAAGCAAAGAACACACCTTCCGTATATGACGTATCATACAAATAAGAGTGATCTTAATATAGCCGGATAATAGCCCGTTGTACATTTTGAACTTGCAATCATCTCTGAATGATGAACATTTTGTTACAAAAATATGGTTTGTAAATATGATAAAAACATACCTAAAACGGGTTATTTTTAACAATAAATGGAAAATCATTACTGTTTGTTAACTCTGAAAATTTTATTCCGAATAAATTATAAAGAAATAATTGCTTTGAAACCAATATGACACGTTGAATACAGATGGTCATCGCTAGAAGGAGTAACTGTACCTACATTCCAACAGTTTGTAGAATTTTTTTCTGTTTATTTGTACGCGAATCACGTGAAAACGGCTGAACAGATTTTGATGCAAGCTTTACTCTTTTTACTTTATCTCTCGAGAAAATCCTTAACCAGATTATAGGCTATAAAAATTCAACCTTTAAATGACAGGGGTAGCCACTACACTTGATTGAGTTAAGTTTGCACCTGAATCTTATCGCGCGACTTAGGAAGGAGGAGCAAACTCCTTTGAAATGTGTGCTACGACTAATACGACTATCGATTACCCTAGCGCTAAAATTAATACGTTTTGACATAAATAAGCCAACGAAGAAGGACTTTGCCATATTAACTCTATGTTTAGAAGAGGGGTACGGGGTATCAACATATTTAATTAAATAATTGATTTAATACTGAAATCAAATAATTTAACGGGTGTCCACCCGTGACCATGGAAAGCTGAAAAACTTCCGATATATCGGGAACTGAAATGAGATAATATATGCGATATAATCCGTTAAATTGTTTTATTTCAATGAGTAATAATCGCGGAAACAGAAGAAAATATTAATTGATTTAATAATTACAACAAAATTAAACGACTATAAATTAATTGCCACACATTGCACAGTACCATCTCCCGACCAAGTGCGAGTCGGACTCGCGCACTGAGGGCTCCGTACAAAATATACGCTACATACGGCCGTATCTATGAAAATCCAGTGTTAGCAGATCCCTATTTCTAAGCAAAATGTACGCGGTGTTCAATCATATTATGTTGGTTACTGTGCGAGTGTGGATGCGCTTAATTTTCGTAGTGGACTGTATTATATTAATTAAAACTGGTAAGTATCTAAGGTAACTTATTTATTTTCACAATTCTCACAAATTAACAGAAAAGGTACAGTTCGTCCACGTAGTCACGGTCAGAGAGAGAGAGTGTGTGTGCACAGATAATAACTAAACAACTGGGCGTAGCTCCACGCCGCTCTAGATTATAATTATGATAATATTTTATGTTGGTAGTACTGCCAACAGTTACTGATATAGACAGACAGACATCAAATTATTCTGGTTTTAGTATTTGTTGTTATAGCGGCAACAGAAATACATCATCTGTGAAAATTTCAACTGTCTACCTATCACGGTTATCATGCAGTGGACAAACAGACAGACAAACAGACAGACAGGCGGACGCACTGACAGACGGATAGCGAAGTCTTAGTAATAGGGTCCCGTTTTACCCTTTTGGTACGGAAACCTAAACATTACTTTACATAGTTATATAGTGGTAAAATCAATACACATATCAACACGCGTATAATTTCAAAATGATCTTCTATATTTTATACATATAAAAGGGAAGGTCCTGACTGACTGACATATCAACGCAGAGCTGAAACTACTGAACTCAGAGACTTAAATATTTCACAGTAGACATTATTTATAACGTACGCAAGAAATAAGAAAGGATTTTTGGAAATTCATCCTCTAACGGGGTTCGATTGGGGCTGAAAGTTTGTATGGAAAACCTGTAATCAATTGACTAACTGTTATAATATTTCGCGTATAGACTCTTTATTTAAAACTAAGAAAACAAATTTCAGCATTAACATTTTGTAAGGGGAACGTGTGATTCTCTGAATAGGTAACTGGTATAAACATTTCGCGCATATTATATATACTCTTCATTAAAAATCTAGAAAACCAATTCCAACATTTTTGGAAATTTATCCCTGAAAGGGATGAAATAAGGGGATACATTTTAAACTAAACCAAATAATTTCCTTAAAAATTTTGTTTCCTAAATGTTTTCTTAAATAGGAAGTGGGGGGAAGGAGTAGGATATTTTCATTTATCCATTAAAAGCCATGTTTTTTAGTTAGTGGTATATAAAGAAGTACTGCAGTATTTTTTCAGTATTTATAAAAACTACCTAATGTTCAATATTATCAATAGTTAAATCTCAATTATCCAATTACCTACATCTGTTTTTTTTTCAAATTACGAGTATATAAAAAAGTAATACGAGAATTAAAACACATATTCCGTTAGAGATGTATGTAGAGATGCACTAAAGACAAAGAATATATAAAAGGATTCTTTGAAATTCAAGCTATACGCGGTTGAAGTCGCGGGCTAGTAAAGTTATAAATGAAATGTCTATTTGGAGGTCACTAAAACGAACAATGTTTTTTTTGGATTTTATGTACGTTTGTATGTGTCGTTCTGGCTTCATCGCGCAAAGTCGGCTAAACAGATTTCCACAATTTTTGGTACACGGGTATCTCCAGATGGTAATAGGGTACTTTTTACCCGACTACGCTGAAGAAAAAACGACGGGTTATGACTTTTTCTCTTCCGCGAACGAAGTTGCGGGCATCTTCAAGTATTTTATAATTAAGCTGAAGAGGGTCGAAAGTCTGTACATGGAACATATTCGAAAAATGTTGGCTGGGGATACTTAGAATCGATAACAAAACACACACTCCAACAGTTTTACTGGTATGGATATCAACAAATTTAATTGAATAATTTATTTAATAATACAACAAAACTAAACGACAGTAAAATGACCACACTTTGCACGTTTAGGTTAATTTCGATCACAGTCCTACTTCGTCCACAATCCTATTTCGACAACATTCACATTTCATCAATATTCTCACATAGTCAATATACCCATTTCGTCCACAATCCCACTTCATCAACATTCGTAACTTAACTATCACGGGTAAAGTAAAATCAGAAGTAAATAAAAACAATAATAAAATGATTTTTTTAATTATTATTTCATATCTTTGGTGGTGACTTACATGGTTGTTTACTAGTGCGTTAAGGTTGGGAATGTGGACAAAATGGGAATGTGAATGATATGCGAATATGGACGAAATTGGAATGTTGACGAAATAGGCAGTGGACGAATTGGGAATTGATTGTGGACGAAATGGGATTTCTGACGAAGTAGGAATGTGAACGAAATGGGAATGTGGACGAAATGAACCTAAACGACAGTGCACAGTGCCATCTTTTGGAAGACTGAGTAAACATTTAGTAATCAAGTGAACTAAAAATAAGTTTACGTAGTTACGTAGTGGTAAAATCAACACAGATATCAACACGCATTCACTTGTATAATTGTTTAATATATAACGAAATAATATAAAAAATATTATTAGTTTACTCCGTCACGAATACCTAATCGTAATTATATCGTATATTGCATCCACATTCATACGTATGTATCACCTCATTTAAGCACTAATGGCCAAGAATAAAGTTATAACGTGACCATGGCAACGTCCTCGATTGAACATTTCAAACATTTGGGTGTTGTCAGGGATGCCGAGATAACACAACGACCCATAAAAGCTCTAACAACCGTAAGTTAGCGATCATTGTTATAATTATAACGTGACTATGGCAACGTCCCCGATTGGAATTTAATTGATCGTTTCACACAACAGATATTTCGGGAAATGCGGAACCAATCGGTTATACTCGTATGAGGGAAACATCGGGTAAACTCGACACCACGACTTTATGATATTGATGTGACATATAATAAAAGAAAAAGTACGTTATGTCGAACCAACTCGCCTCAATAATCTTGTAAATGGGTGAATTTTCAAAACGACTTTTTTGATGTTCCACACTTACAAAATAAGCTATGCTATATACCAAAATAAAAAAAAAATGTTTGTATTCTTTGCAATCATTTATGATGAGGCAGAGCCTTTTAATTTACGTCAATGAGCTACTAATCCTCGAAAAAAATTTTTAAGTCCGTAAATTCACGATTAGCAATTCTGTGAGGTATGTCACACGCGAAGTTTAGCTCAATCAATTACATAAAACTTTGTCTGTAATCGTCGTAATTTATTTCTGTAAAAACATTTAAGAGGGCTTTTCCGGGCCTATATTATAAACCAGAAAAACATGCAAAAAATTCATAATTTAAAAATACGGAATATAGTTCGGAATGTGTTTGTCCCGTGCGCGAGCATCTTTTCATGACTCGCAAATACCTGCTGGTTACACTGGGTTGAGCTATGTAACGCCACTTTTAAGTTACTATGTCGAAGACATGTTCGTTCGCGTTTCATTACCGAGCGAAGCGGACACGTAATCTGTGTTGTGGTTTTTAAAAATAAGTAAGTCTGCGACACGATGCTTTTGGTCATCCTTTAAGGTAATTTGTGTGGCTAGTAAATATTGCATGTTCAACTACTTTATCGGTATGTTCAATTTATTGATTTATAGTTTAGAACACCGAGAATCAATAGTCCTATTGTCAATTACCTAAAGCTTATACTTTCTACAAAAAAATGCACTTTTTGCTGTAATTAGTGTGGCGTAATTTGTGTGCCACTTTAGTCCACCCAAATTAAAAACGCGCCACACCAATTTAATTTTTTGTTTTATTGGTATATTATGAGCATCTTATATGCTTGATAACACTTAGTATCTTTTAAAAAACCAGTCGAGTGCAAGTTTGAGTCACGCATCGAGGGTTCCGTACAAACTTTTACTTATTCCGCCTTAACTTGCCACTTGAGTTAAGTTTGGCCCTGGTATCTATAGCGTCACATAAAATGAGGGGCAACCTAAACCAAACCGGGTTATTAAAAAATATTATTAATCAAACACAATAAAAAATATATAAATTGTTCGAAAATGTGCAGATCAAGTCCTTTCATATGATAGCCTACTTGACCTAGGCTGGACTAAATTTTATAAAAAGTGGTCGTTTGACACTCATATTGGTCGTTTTTTAGAAAATAAAAATATATTTTATAATGTTTCTTTTGAAATACATGTGGGCTGAACATGTTTATAAATATTCCATATTTCAAATAGATAGGGGTGAATTTTTGAACACCACGTCTTTTCGTAATTTTTGTGGCCCGTTTTTTTAGTATTATTTAGAATTCTGATAATGGATTACGAATGATGAACAAAATGCAAAAAGAAGCACTTTTTTTGACGGATAGTTTAGCTACAATTCGCTGCAAAAAAAATCACGCCACACAAATTACATTGTTGCAACGCAAATAACATTTTTATTTTAAAAAGTTATGATAATATTACGACGTTATGAAGGACCTTTTACACTGGTTCAGCCATTAAAATTATTTGTTAAATATCTCAAAAATAGTAATAGTTAAGACGCCAGTTTTTTTAGTTCAACTTCCCTTAAATTTAACGGAAAAAAAAACACGGTGTATAAGTTGACGCTCATCGGACCGATTTGGGGAGTCTTGTTTATGGTCGTAATTTACTCGATTGCTTGGTACGAATTCAGATATCACTATATTTTACAGTACTCCAAAAAGTGTTGTTGGGCGTAAACGGGTTAAGTATCTTGCAATAGCCTATTTTAACGAAAAGAAACACGGGATTTTTTTTGCGATATGTCAACTATTTTATAACATCACTACATGTAGGCTAACTCTACCGTGTATATTCTGAGCGTATTTGTGGAGCGTGAAAATGGCCCCATGTTCACCCGCTGGCAGAGACTGCATGCAGTCATTGCTTAGTCTATCTTTTTATGTTTTTTATAACACTAGTAATAAGATTTCATTGTTTACTAACCATGTATGTATGGACTATAGTCTGAATTAAAGGTTTTTTTTTTTTATATTCTGAGAACTATTTTCTGTGAAACAAAATTCAATGTAAATTCCATCTGCAAAGCAAGGCAATACTACTGTGGACAAATAGTAGTAGACCTCTACATAATGATATATTGAATACAGTTGCACACAAAACCTTATCAGCGCACATATTCACCATCACAATATCATAAAATATCTAAAAACATAATTGAAACCCTAGGTAAAAAACTGCATTGTCCTGCTAAGTATGAATATTTATGATATATAATAAATGATTCACGTTTTTTTTTATAAAGTATACTTAACTTAAAAATGGCAATAAGGTCGTTATGAGTTTACAGATTCTAAGCTAATTAATTATAAACATATCATGATATGAATTGTCGTTTCTGTTAGCGGAACCCAACAACAGGTAAATTTATTTAAGGAATCGATTTTCAGATCCAAAAACAGTGAGTTAAGCCTGACATCGAATACATTAACAGATTGGTGGCACCGAACGATGAGTAAGTATTATTTTTACATTCACTGAAGCTCACATGCTTGCTCAGTTTGTTACGTTCTGTTATATAAAATCCTAACTTTTTAATGTCAATATTTCATACTAAAGCTATAACTTTCGTCCAGTTTACTTTAGTTTTTTGTTGTGGGGATATATCCTACTATAATTTGTGTAGGTCCAACTATGAGAGAGAATCGTCAAGATAGCAAAGCACAAGAGCTTCGGGCACGGATACCCTCGCTCCGGTAAGACTTTTTAAGCTGAAACTATAACAATGATCAGTCTTGTGCGTGAAATTATCTATATCATGTTTGTTTTACTGTCTCTTTATTTAATACTTTGCCATAGTATTCCGTCTGAACAATGTATTAGCGCAAAAAAAAATGTACTAAAACATGGTGAAATCGAACCATCGATTTGATAGATTATAGTTGTAGGTAGTATACAGGTTGTCTCCCAACAACACCCACAATAGTTAAAGATTAACTTCAATAAGCGGGTATATTTCTACCAGTATATCTATCGCCATCATCAATATCCTTAATTTATTAAAATGCTACTATGGAACCCTCTGAAGCCATCTATCTACGTTCCCAATTGGTCTACTTTCGTCATTGTTGTTCACTTCCTCAATATATATTAAGGAAACTTAAAAAACCATGTAGTTCATTTTTTTTCGTAATTTTAAATAAATATGTTGATGAACTCTGTAATCATGCTGTTAGTATAAAATCACAATGTATTTATGAACTCAACTCAACTTATTATTTAAAACAAACTTATCTTTTGCTTATTAATATATTTTTTTTATCATTGATTGTTACAACGAAATCAATAATCTCGGTTCATACTCCTTCGTGTGGTGTGGCACAACGGCGAGCTCTACTAGTATTTCGTACTTGAGGTGTATATTCTGGTGCCTTTGTTGTTTTATGTGGAACATTAGATCAAATTAAGTTTTTATCTTCAGAACCAGCAGTTCAATGTCCAGAAGCCTGCAATCTGGTCAAGGTCCAGCATATCAATTCATCAAAGAAATAAGATGGCAAGTACTTCTTTCTAAATGAGCTCCCCTTCCATGCGATTTCTTTCGACTACAGAGCGGTCAGGCATATCATTCACGCCAAGTGCTGCTGAATATTTTTGTGTACAACTCGTGGATCTTAATATTTGAGCAGTACCTACAAAGGAGATTATTGTACTTCAGGAAGAGTTATCTCTCGGATAATTTAAACATAACAATACAGAGCTTAATTTTTTTGATAGCTTTATTTGCCAAAAATATGATATGACTAGGTTATGACTAGACATTAGATAAAACATTTATTCGTTTGCTACGAGTACACATGCAGATAGTACAGTACCTAGTGAGAAATAATGAACAACGGTCTTTGGAACGAGATATGACTAATTTCGGCACTATAGAGCGTTGTCTCACACTAATATATGTGACGTTTGTCAGTTGTTGTACAAGTGTAGTCGAGGGTGGTCGCATTTTGTTGAAAATATATGATATAGAGTTGTTCACACTCCCAACGTTAAATGGCACGATGGCATGCTTAGGAAGAAAAAAAAAACCTTTAGGAGCTCTGTCGCGCGAAATTATTTAAAATGTTTATAAATATTATGTGACCGAAGCCGACCGATTTAAAACCAATAAGGATGACAATGTAAGACATTATTTTAAAAAGGTTCGAGAGCGAGTTGCAAATGCCATAGGAATTTCAAGAAGAGGTTTGAACAATATACTAAATGAGGTCAGTACTGAACTGAGACACCTTTCACTACAGTTAAATTCACCACTCAATAAAAAGCAATTTTCGTACGATTTGAACGATTTTAATTATGATGTTATTCGATGAATGGTGTACGATTTTCACTTAAAATTTAATGAACTGGCGACAATAAAGTGGATATACATTAAATTATCTCAGGCTATTTATAAATTAGGTACAATGAGTCTGAAAAGATAACTGTAATTTAGGTTTACTAAAATGGAAGACAATTGAAATGTTCTGATGATATTAGTCTTAAACGAATTGAATTACTTTATAAAATAGGCTAATTTCGCGATGTAGGTAAAAATATAATCCATTTGGATAAGTCGTATATACAAACATCCCACACTAAGGGAAAAACTTGGAGCACTGACAAGAAAAAGGAGAAAAAGGCCAACTACAAAATGTCAAGGTTTGATATTAATAGTTCATGAAGGGAACCAAAAAGGATTTGTACCTGGAGCCGTTTTAAAGTTAATCCACGGATACTACATGTGATTATCCGAATCATATGAATAACGAAAACTGCGAGAAATGGTTATTCAATCAATTTAATAAATCCCAAATGGAATGGCTCTGTTCTAGTTATTGACAATGCACCTTATAATAGTAAATATGTCAAAATACCACCCAAAAACCTCAAAAACCGCTAAACAGGAAAAGGTCAACGGGTTACAGTCATTAAATTCCAGTTTACGTACGATATTATACATTAGCTGAAAACAAGGTATAGTACAGAGTTTTCCTTGAGCAAATTACTTGCTAAACATGTGTACACTGCGTTGCGACTGGTTGCGATTATTATTCGATTTTGATCCAATTGAGAAAAATATTGGATTCAAGTAAGCATGAAAGAGAATCCAAAAAAGTTTTTGTGATCATGCAATCATATGCGGGAATGAATATTGAAGAATTACACTGATAGATAGACTCGTAATTAACACGGCTGAGAGTGACAGTGATATCGACCTCCTTGAAAGCACAGATATCAAAATGGAAGGAATTGAGAATTTTTGTAAACTTAGTTTTAATATTATACTTTGTAGAATGAAATGTGTGTAACAACTCTCTTAAAATGTCCAAAGTTTACATGTCATCGCTTTAACGTAAAATTAAGTATTTATTTGATACTAGCTTCTGCCCGCGACTTCGTCCGTTTTTTATTCGTTTATCGCGGATAAGGGTATTTTTCCGGGAAAAAAAGTAGCTTGTGTCCTTCTCCGGGACGCAAAATATCTCCACACCAAAGCGTGAAGAGGTAACAGACAGACAGACATACACACTTTCGCATTTATAATATTCGTATGGATGAAATGTTACTGAATAAATACTATAGTTTGTGCCCGGAAATAGTTCTAATCAGCCAATTGTCTCTTTTCACAACCCATGTGCATTATTGCCCGCCATCTGTGAAATGTATACCAAATTATTCAAAGCAAACAAATCACAAAAGTCCTATTTGGCGTGTGCTGCGCAGCAAAACATGTGTGCTTTATTATGACATTCTTTATTAAAATTACTTTAATACCTAATGTTGATATTAATTAAGCCATTTATTATTCTGAAAAAACAGCCGCACTGAGTTCAAATTTAGTGCAGATAAACGAATGACAGGTGAGACGTCACTCGCGTTTCTATTAAATATCAAATATTTGACTACCTATTTTCCGTTGTCGTAAAGTAGACACTTATAGATACTTGATTAATGTTCAATAGGGACGAAACAGCGCCGTACGAAGTGGAGATTACACAACAGACCGCAGACGACTCAAACAGCGAGTGCTTCAGCATCCGCCCGCCAGCGTCACCAATGACTGTGCTTTCACGAAAATCAATGGTACCTATCACTTCTACAGCATGTTTTCACTATCAAAACATTCCAACGAAATTTTGATGGATATATTTGAAGAAATGTTTGAGCTACGACCCTATTATCGTTTCGTTATGCGTTTATCGCCCTATTAATAAACGGCAAAACAATCTTACTTTTGACATTATATATATTGTTGTAAAAGTAATATGTCTGTAATTTGATATTTTCAAAAAAAACGATTGTTACGGACTATTAGGAGGTCATTCAATCGAAAAATTATTTTTTAGATTTTTGTGTTTGTATGTGTCGTGCCTCATCACGCCAAATCGGCTTAACCGATTCCAACTATTTGATACACGGGTAGCTGGCTATCTACAAATGGTTATAGGATACTTTTTATCCGACTACGCTGAAGAAAAAAACAGGGGTTATGACTTTTTCACCTCCGCGAACGAAGTTGCGGGCATATTCTAGTAAAACTATAAATATGCCACTTGCAGGGCGATTGGACAAATCAAGTCAAGAACTCAGTGGGTGACGGCTCGGACCGGGTGCGGCTCGCCCCGCGGCTGGGCCTGCACCCACCTCGAACATTTACCGTAAAACAATTTACTAATTAATGAAATTGCTTTTGGGCATCCTTTATTATTATGAATTGAGACAGGACTTTGTAATTGCATACACGCCGCAGGCGGCGATAAAGAAAATATGAGATAGGAAATCGCAAAATTAATATACGGACATCATGAATGTTTATTTACGGTTGTTCGTTAGGTATCATTACCAATGATAAAATACTGCATTATGATAAAAACAACTGCAATACAACTAATTGATTTTTAAGACACCATTTGCATCGAAACATTTGCTTATACAGTAAGGGAAACCTAACACGTACCTTTTTAGTCCTAAATTAACTTTTTTTTTTCAATTTTTTCTTACTTGGACATGATATGTATTAATCAGTTTGAATAATTTAGTAAAATAATCACAAAATACATCAATATAATGTAGACACCACAGATTAGCAAACACAAAAAAATTAGGACACGTATTTTATGTTTATTTCTTAATTAATCAAAAATACTGAGATAAATTGCATCAAACTATAGGAGTGTGGTGGGCTAGTGACGTCACTACTAGTCTGTACCATACGTGACGTCACGCGACATTTTGCCTCAATGTATCTCCGTAATTTTTTGATGAAATAAAAAAAAATCCGACGAATTGAGAACCTCCTCCTTATTTTCGAAGTCGGTTAAAAAATAAAGTATATGTGTCCAATATTTTTATTTATCTACAATACGGACTAATAATAAAGATTAGTTGTCACCCCTGTTGGGTTGCTAATCTTTAAGTTATTCTTATTAAAATATATTATAGTCTAGACTTGTTAATAATTTAAGCTAGCTAGTCGTACTCCATTGTTCGTTTAATAAAATAGTCTGTTGGGACACGTCTTTAAACTTAATTGCAAGGAAAAAATAACTGGCCAAGTGCGAGACTGACTCGCGCACCGAAGATTCCGTACAAACTTCCATTTAACCTAAATTACCGGGTAAGAAAAGTTTGAACCTGGTACCTATCTAAAGTAGCGTTCTAATGATATTTGAAAATTTAAACAATAATAAGCTACTCGTATAGGTTACGAGTTTCCTGTAGGTAATATTGAATTTATGTGAATTTATATAGTTCTAGAAAATTTCACAACTTTCACATCATAAATCAAAATTTAACTACAGTAATACATAAAAAACGTTTATGAATGTGCAAATTGAGCCCTTTTGCATGATGCCCTTGACCTAGTAGAGACTTTGATTTTTGTCCCCTCTTATATTGGTAATTTTTCATTGGAAATCTAACTAACTATTTTGGTTTAGTGACCCAAATAGGATGTTAGCCTCCGAAACGAGAGCCCGCCACTTGTGCCGATCCTGCGCGGTTTACCGCCAGTTTTCGGCTTGAAGTTTACGGAGATCCGCCTCCACCACGTCTCCCCAGCGGTACCTGGGACGACCAACCGGTCGCCGATCGGCTGTCCACTTCAGGTATGTTCTTTTCGTTGCGCGACCCTTCTCCATTGTTTGAAGGTGACCAAGCCAGCGAAGTCTATGGGACTTTGCCTCACCAATAATGTTAGGCTCAGCTACCTGCTCCTCAATCTCGGCGTTAGTATGGATCCGCCAAGTGCCATCGGTCCTCTTGGTCGGTCCCAGGATCTTCCGAAGCACTTTCCGTTCCGCTACCAGGAGCTGACTTTCCTCTTTGAGGGTCAGTGTCCAGACACTAAGACTTTATGGAGGGCAGCACTACACCGTAAAGAATTCTGGATGCGTATTTGAATCTCTTCCTCCCTGGTGCTGGTGTCGGTGATAGTGCATCCGAGGTACCGGAACTTGTCAACTCCCGGATAAACGGTACCTCCGACATGAAGGCTATCACGTCGGGCACGTGTGTTTTCGTAGCGTTTCATGTGGAGGTATTCCGTTTTAGACTGGTTTATCTTGAGACCTATCCTAGCAGCCTCTCATTCCAAAACACTAGCAGCTTGCAGCACTTCCTCACGGCTTTCCCCTAATAAAGCTAGGTCATCCTTATCACCTTGTGCTTTCCACCCAACTCCAGTCCTATGTCTAGGGCTAGAACTTTCCTCACCACATGTTCGAGAGCCAAGTTGAAAAGCACAGGTGACAGGGCATCTCCCTGCTTTAGGCAGGTCATCACCGTGAACTCCTCCGTCAGCTCTCCTCCCACTCGAACTCTCATCCTTCTCTCCTTGGTTTCTGTTGCGATCATGGCAACCATTTTTCTAGGGATATTAAAATTAACAAGAATGGAATATAGGGTCCCCGGTCTATGCTGTCATAGGCTTTAGTAAAGTCCACAAATAAGGTATGAACGCTCTGTGCGTATTCCCACCTTTTTTCCATTAACTGCTTGAGCAGAAAAATCTGGTCAACTTTGCTGCGGCCTCTGCGAAAACCACATTGGTAGTCTCCAAGGATTCATTACGCATATGGCTCAAGCCTACTTAGTAGGACATTGGAAAATATTTTTTACGCTGTTGTGAGAAGAGCGATCCCCCTGTAGTTTGTGCACTTTCTTTTGGACCCTTTTTTGTGGACTGGACAGATGACGCCTACATTCCATTCTTGTGGCTGCTCTTCCAGTTCCCATATTTTAAGCAGCAATTCGTAGAGTTTCGACTCTACTGCGCCACCGCAACTCTTCCATAGCTCCGAAGGTAGACCATCAATGCCAGGAGCCTTGTTGTTCTAGAGACGCATGATTGCTTTATGGACCTCGTCAACGGTAGGAGGCAAGACTTCGAGATCATTTGTGCTATCACCATTAGGAGGAATCGGTTCATCCAGAGGGGGACAGTTTAGCAGATGATGAAAATACTCTTTCCACATACTCTTTATATCGTCCTTGGATGTCACGACATTACCGCTGTCATCTTCTAGAATTTGGGTGGTTGGTTGGTATCCCTTTTTAAAAGAATTAAGTTCTTTGTAAAACTTACGAGAATGATTAGCTCTAATTAAAGTTTCCATTCCCCTTACTAAACCATTCAGGTGTGCTCTTTTGGCTCGCTTTATAACTTTTCTAGCTTCTAGCTGCAGATGTTTATACGTATCCTCATAGCGTGGGTTCTGTTCTGCAACAATTCCGTAATTTCTTCTCTCCTCAATAGCTACACCACACTCATCGTTCCACCACTTCTTTTTCTTCACCCTCTTCTTACTGCCAATTACTTTAAGTGCCACTTTCCCTTAAGTTGTTTCAATATTTCCCCAAGCCGTGTTCAAATCCTCGGTAACTGATAATCCACAAAAACGATTACTCAGTTCCAGCTGAAATTTACTTTTTGTTTCGTGGTCTTTCAACTGCTTTGAATTGAATATGTGTTTCCTCTGTGTTGCTGGTTTATGTATTTTGATTTTCACCTTGACTTTAATGGCAAGCACTTCATAGTGGTCACTGTCGCAGTCAGCACCCCTAAAGGATCTAACATCTTGTATGGTACTTTTGTGTCTATTGTCTATAAGGACATGATCGATCTGGTTGATGGTCTGTCCGTCAGGGGACTTCCAAGTGCTTTTGTAGATTTATTTATGGGGAAACATTGTACTTTTAATCACCATCGCTTTTGATGTTGCAAAGCTCACTAGTCTCAGACCATTGTCATTAGATTGGTCGTGCTTACTGAGTTTTCCTATAGTTGGCCGAAATATTTTCTTTTTTCCAACTTTTTCATTAAGATCCCCCACAACTATTTTCACATCAAAGCTAGGTAATTGCTCATAAACCATTTCAAGGTGCTCGTAAAATTCATCTTTCACCTCGTCGCTGGACACTTCCGTTGGTGCATAAACGTTAATAATTGAGACTTTTAGTAATTTAGTCTTAATGCGAAGAACGGACACTTTATCCGAAACAGCGTCAAATCTGATCACGTTTCCTACATGGTTTTTATTAACAAATAAGCCTGTCCCATATGTATGTTGCCCAGCATCACCGCCACCTAACTTCCTGTAGAGCTGCGACATCCACTCGGTATCTAAGCAACTCTTTATCTACCTGGTAAAGGGCTCCAGGTCTAAATAGAGAACTCAGATTCCATGAAGCTAATCGGAGGTCCGATAACTATGCCTTAAGTCGTTAAAGTTGAAATCGGATCGTTTATTCTCTCTATTTGGTTTCTTAAAATAGTTTTTTTCCATGGGAGGGGTGTTAAACCGCCGCATAACCCCCGATATGCTGGAGGACCACATCCTTCTTTGGTCAGCGAGTCCATCGGATTTAGCCGGCTAGCCTAGCTTGGCTGTACTACCGACCATTCCCCCATCCGCCACCCGGGAGACGCCCCTCCACGCCGTGAGGCCCAGCGCGAGGAAAATTCATTGAAAATCAAGATTTATTTTGTTAATTTTCATTTACAATTATTATTATTGATGTCAAATATTGTCAAGTATTGAATCAGTATAATATTAAATAAGGGTTCCCTCCATGTCGCATACTTTTGTTTGTCCGAAACTCTTTTAGCATAACAGACTTGGCATATTCAGTTTTCGACGAATGGTAATGTGGCAGAAACCTTATTTGGCATAAGTTATAACTTACCGAAAATGTATTTGTCCAAAATTGTATTCGCATACTATTGTTTAGGCCGATTATATTTACGAATAATTTGGTTTAGCATAATGGTACTTCGCATATTATCTAGTGCCGGAATCTATCATGGCATACTTAAATTGCTACAAGAAAAGCGGGTTCAGTTAGGTTTGAACTGCATCCCTCGCAAAGGGGAACTGCTAGCAGAAAAGTAGGTTAGGTTAGGTTAGAATTCCGTCCTTCGCAAAAACGATCTGCTAGCAGAAAAGCGGAGCGTCAAAATGGGTCAAAACCCGAAAACTGTAGGTTAGCTTTGGTTTGTATTATGACCATGTTTAGTGGAGCGAGCGAAGCGAGCGGAGCGTCAAAATGGGTCAAAAACCGAAAGCTGTAGGTTAGATTAGTATTATGACCATGTATAGCAACGGCAAAATGCTAACATTACCTATTTCACAAGAAAATTAAACATATGAAGATATAAATAACATGGTTTTATTTTTAATATTAAGTATATTTAACAAAAACATAAGTTGCAAAATTATTGCATGCTACTTAATTATTATTATTAAAACGGAGCGTCAAAATAGGTCATAAACCGAAAATTGTACGTTAAGTTAGGTTTGTATTATGACCATGTTTAGCGGAGCGTCTAAATGGGTCAAAAACCGAAAATTGTGGGTTAGGTTTGGTTTCTATTATAACCTTCAAAATGCTAACATTACCTATTTCACAAGAAAATGAAACATATGAAGATATAAATAACATAATTTTATTTTTAACATTAAGTATATTTAACAAAAACATAATCAAAATTATGACCAAATAACTTTCGGTCTGATAAAATTATGCCTATTAACTTTATGCGTAGACATGATTCGGAAAAACAAAAATATGCGCAAACAAATTATGACAAATTAATATCTGCGTTATCAAACTATGCGAACCTTGATTATGCCAAAACAGTTTATGCGAAAAGTCAATTATGCCTACATTGATTATGCCATGCAAAATTATGACTAAAAAAATTATGCCATAATAGGGGGAACCATTAAATAAATTCGTTTTAGATGGTCAAAAAGGGGGAAAAATAACTTCATAAAGAGTATAGATACAATTAAAATGTGCGTACCTTAACGAAAAATCATTGACTTTGAGTGACCTGATCGATTTGTTTCGCTTCGGTATCCGTGAATACTTGTAAACACAATGAAACCCGATACTCCTCAAACCGCACGCGCAGAGCGGATAAGAAAGAGATATTCAAGCTATTGACGAGTTTAAAAAAGGAGTGTGCCAAAGTTTACAGCTTACCTATACGGAATATTTTTGAACTAAATTCGGCTTAAGCTGCCTATATACATCCCGACTTTCAAACAAAAACAGGGCACTCTGAATAGGACTCAAGTTTTTGAAGACGTGCAAATTCCTCAAATTTCGGCCGAAAATTGTTTGAGAGCCGATGGAGGCTATGAAAATAAAATTTTGTGTTTTTAAAGTATATTAAGGCTAACGATAGATGGAAGCTTCGTTGATGACGGAACCTTTAAGGGCATGCCATTCTGTTTTATCAATCATATACAATATTTATGAATGATGGGTTCACAACTTAGTCAACAAATCTGATTCCAGTTATTTACAAAATTTTGTCAAATAAGTTAGAACCTAACCCTAACCCTGTTGTTTCTTTCAGTATTTATTTAAGTAGGTATTTAAATAAATACTAATCTTGAATATGTTCAGAATATAAGTACGATTTTGAACTTACGGTATTCAATGCAGCAAAAAAATAATCCTGAAACTAAGTACTATATCGAGATATCACTATTATTACTCAAAAGCTATATAGAAGAATGCCGATAAATTAAACTTGGCTGCAAATGATAGTCAAAATATAAGGACAAGTGGGTGCCTGTCGTAACCTGATGTCCTAAAAAATTTGGCCGATAATGTTTGGCACAATGTTAAATGGCATACCCCATGGCCGAACAGCTCCATGGCGAACGCCCCCTCATTAAAAAAATAAAGCTTTCAAACCACCCCTAGTTTAGCCTGGTTAAGTTCTTTAGTTCTTGCGTCCCTCAGAACGGAAATAGAAGTACCGCTAAGCGGGGCTTTGACGACTGACTCACATCCGCCCGCAGTGAAAGAAAACCTTTAACTCTTCGTCTGTGTTTGATAAGGACCCTGATCACGTTTGAAACTCTATTTTATACAGTTTCAATTAAAATATCAAACTTATATCACATACCTACGAGGGGTTAAGGGTTCTCTCTCGTTTGCCTGAATTTTATAGGCATTAATGTGATTTAAGGTCACTGGCTTTATTTGCTCTAATATCACATATCATAATTTTTGAGTGTCATAATACTCAAATTTCATAATTTTTAACATCTCTCATATTAGTTACCATAATAACACTTACTATAGTAATCATAAAACAGAAACCAAATAATTTACTTTAACCGGGACACGGTTCTTATAAGGTGGCATATCAAATGCATGTAGGTTGTTTTAAATAAAAAATCATTGTAGAGACTAAAGCGACTCGTAGTTATGACGAACGGTGGATTGGATGAGAAGTAATGAAGAAATTTACTTTTTGCAAATAAGAAAGCTTTAATAGCTATAAAATTACATACATGTATGCATTGTGTAATGATAGGTGCGAGAGTAGGACGCGGATCCAGCCGCGCCTCGGTATTCTGACGCCGTGTGAGTGTATGTGTCTATAGCACACATATGCTGGGCGTTGACAATCATTATTTTGCTTTTTTATATTCTATATTTTTTTACTTTTATAAGTTTTGATATGTTTTCTTGAAGAACTTCGCATTGAGTTTATATTCAAAACATATATTTAGGATAGGCTAAGTACAAATATTATAATAGATATAAGAGTTATTTAGAAAAAATGACTGACTGTTGAGTTTGTTTCGGCTTTCTTCTCCTCTTGGGAAATTTCCGTAGTGTCAGACTTGTAAAAGTGTCCTTGCGGCCTACTTACAGAGTAAAAGAACATTATTTCATTTCATAATCCACAATAATACATGCAGATCCAGACTGTTAGATACCATTTCATTTATTAACCGATTTCCAAAAAAGGAGGAGCTTATATGTTGGATAGTTTGTATTTTTTTTTTATGTATGTTCACCGATTACTCCGCCCATTGTGGACCGATTTTAAAAATTCTTCCGAGGTGGTCCCATTGCCACCAAGTTGGGATCTAATGATGGGATCCTAGGGAAATCGACGGCAATCCTCAAATTTTGTAGGCACTTATAACGTTTTTCATATATTTTCTTAAGCTATTTATGTATTTGCATATGGTAGTCATCACCTCATCATGCTGAGCTGATGACGGAAGGTACAACTCCTTAAAAGTTAAGAGTTAGAGGATAATTCTTAAAAAAATTATCTATTTATAGGTAGATACGTTAAGACTGTTAGTCATATTCTTTATAGTGTGTCCCTGAAGTAGTCTCCATATCACCAAGTCAGGATTAGATGATGGAATACCAGGGAAATAGAGAGAAACCCTAAAATATTATAGGCAGTAACAATGTTTTATATATATTTTTCTAAAGTTATCAGTTGTTTTCCTCTGGTTGTTATCATTTCATGCTGAGCGGATGGAAGGTACAATGAACTAACCAACTTTTACATTTCATACTTCCAAAGACTCGAGATGCGTGCAAAGTGCCTCCTCAATCTTCCCATTCTGGGCTCTAAAAAATACTTTATATCACTACTAAAATCCATCACTAAAAAGCAAAACAGAAAAATTTATAAATAAAAAATAACCGACTTCAAAATAAACTAAAAAGCCATAAATAATCTTTTATGTACGGTACGGATACATTTGAATCACCTTTTGAAATCGGTGCCAAACCTGAAGTAAATAAAGTTCTTTTTTCAACAAAAATACGAATTACTATGACTTATATATGTAGGTAGATAATAACTAAAGGCTCGCCGCCACGGTTCTTAATAGTAATAAATGAATGGTTTGGCACCGACTTCAAAAGGTGATTCAAATGTATCCGTACCGTACATAAAAGATTATTTATGGCTTTTTAGTTTATTTTGAAGTCGGTTCTTTTTTATTTATACATTTTTTCCATTAATTAAATAATAAAGTAATACTATACCAAAAACTTTTCGTTATGATATATCACAATATAATTGATGAACAAGTCAAAATTGATAATCTCAACGAGGACAGGAAGGACAAATTTGTTGGGGGAGGGGTGCTCCAAACGTTCCGTTTAGATATTTTGCATCTTTTATATAGGTACAGTTGGTGACCTGACTTAAGTATCCAGGCATATTCATGGTGTTGAACGCACAATCGGTACACATTTGCAACGATGTTCAGGTTCGAAACCTGGCTCAACTTACTTTTTTCTTTTTTTTAGTGTTTAATTTGTTGTGTAGTTTCTATTATTGTTATATAAGTATTCATATATGATGTAGAGGGGAAAAACATATTTTTAACATCAAATTAAAAACTTCGTTCTACTAGCAGGCCTCAAGGGCACGTCACATGTCTGATTTTAGAATAAACAGAAAAATATTCGCAATTTACATAATAACATTAAAGTTAATAACAGTATTAATACAGCAGACAAATACTCGGGAAGACTTTACAGGAAGATGTATATATTGTCCCCAGGTCTAATAGGTTATACATTACTTAACCTATACTTTCGGAGATCGTAAAAGAGGTGAGTCAGAGGCGTCAAAAAAAGGAAAATAATAAATAATAAGTAACAATATAATTATAATAAGAGATAATTCTAACTTTAATGGAGATGTAGAAAGTTAACGTAGTTAAAACATTACATCCATGCCCATATGTAAATAATTGCAAAGACTTTTTTGTTCGACTGGTAATTTATAAATTGTTGAATTAGTAAATAAAACTAAAATAATACCAATGTGAACCTTTTTCGTGGGCACTAATAAAGATGGATTTCAACGCTATACAAAATGTAATCAATTTTGATCATACTTAACTAGCGCCATCAAACGGAGACCGCATTGGCAAACTTTACTTACTGGTTTCTGCTAATGCCATTTTAGTTCGTTCAATGGGGATGACTACTGTCAAAATGCCACAGTTATTTTTAAATTAAGCCAAGTAAATTGTGTGATGTATATAAATCATCATTAATGACAGTATGATGGACAAATTCCTTATTAGTATTATAAGTGACTGCGCTGTGGTCACGCCATCTAGAATTAATCTTGTCAAGCCTTCACATTCTTGTATTTTGCTCTTGTAAGGATATAAATAAGAATGAAAACATATAATAAGAAACATTTTATTTCGTAAACATACTTATGTTGCATTCCACCAACATTAAACAATTTTAATTTGATTAAGAGATGAAACAACTATTTAGTTATGTTTATTTTACATTTAACTAGAATTTCGCCACCTTTTTGATAGTCTGGTGTAGTCAAATACACCCAAAATAAATAAAAATGAGATAAACAAAATAACCAATTGCAATTAATATAACTATATGTAGCTATGGATTAAAGTAATTATTATAACCACAATGAAGAGGCACCCAGTGAATCAACATGTATGTAAATAGAAACATGCATTACACGCTTCCATCTTAAAATTCAATAACATCACTCGGACACTTACTTTATTAACTATTTAAAAAAAAACTGTATGTTTAATATTGATAGAATAGCATCACTACAATCCTTTTTATTACATTACTTAATACTTTAAGGCTCTGCCGTCATTGTCGATAACTTTTTGCAGCCTCTCACTAATGCCGTTTACCGTCCCTGAGGTTTTGGCTTGTCCCATTACATTTTCTGTCAGATTTAAGTCTAGGCTTTATGACGGCCAGATAACTTTTGTGATATCACTTTGGGAACTGAGCCAATCTGTTACAATTTGGGCTCTGTGTACCGAGCAGTTGTCTTTTATCAGGTATATTTGAGCCTCGGGATAGGCAACTCGCATAGTTGGCAACATGACGTCACGAAAAATTTCCAAGTATTTTTCACTATTCATGCGACCACCGACTTCTATAATTTCGCGTGGCCCCATGATGACTTCCAACCCCAATAAGCTAATGTTATGCTGCCGCTAGTTCTGGTAGGTAAAATACAAAATTAGTCATATGTCATCAATCCTGCTGGATGCATGTAAGTGTTTGCGCACAGTTTTACTGTCGTTTTGGTGGAAAGGAACGGGTCTTCAGTGTGCCTTGCGATTATATCCCGTGCAGACTGAGGAGTAAACATCACAGGAGCAAACCCTGGCCGCTTCCTTTCTATATCTTCAGTTTCTCCATGCCGATGCCGTTTGATTCACAATCTAACTGTTTTTCTCTGTAAAGAAACGTTATTTTTATTTAATCATCCTTATAACTTTAATAGACCATAAACAAAATAAAATGATGCAATGCATTTATAGTGTAGAAAAACGTCATTTTCATAATGTTAAATACTTGTACTATAAGGTATTCCTAATGTGAATTGTAATGTAATTATAAATTATAACAAAGTATAAATAGCATGTAATATCATGTTCTACGTAAACCAGTTTTAATAATTTCCTTTGATATCCTAGACAAATGAATAAACGAAGGCAAAGTCCATTAAAATCATTAATATATATGAGCTATGGGTAAGTTTATAAAATATAATTAATATATTCAATTTACCGTTAAATGCAATTGATGAGCAATTTAGCTTATTGACGTGTTGTTTTCAAACAACACCACTATTTTCACCTTCAAAAATGCCGTTAATTGAAACATTATTTAAAAATATAAAGGTGTAATAAATATGTAATGTCAACGGTGAGTTGTTCCGAGAGCAATAGTCGAATTATAGATAATTAACGACATTGCCCACTAATGTAATTGCCCTGCAAATAAATAGCTTAAATTGTGGGTTGTTATAAGACGGTTGAAAAAAATTATACATGTGATGCGCCCTAGCAATGTTAAATTAAAAAGTAGCGGTAACCGTACTTGGCAATGGATCAGAAGGACGAAAGTTCAAACCCTGAGTTGGGATGAGAGAGAATGTTTTTTGAATTCTTAGTCAAGCTTGCTGGGAATTATTGTAAGTGAAATATGCATTCTTAAGAAATACAATATTTGTAAATGAAACAAGATGATGATGAAATAACATTCGGTAAGTGCTGCCACCTAGAATATGATAATTTGAAGAGGTCGAATAATTTGTTTAGTGAGACACTCGCTCGCCCAGTGCTGCCTTCGAATATCAAAGAGGCTGAATTGATAAAAATAAGGCAATCAAATATGAACATTGAATGTTAAATGTAAAGTACCCTCGAGGCTTACTTGCAGAATAAAGTTTTGAATTTAAAAAAAAATAAATGTTTCAGAAAAGTAGTAAGTTCCTTTAATAATTACTGATATTTTTTTAAAATATTGTGTACGTTTTCAATTGTCAATTAAAGAACGGATTTTAATTATACGCAAATTGATACGTCCGCCATTTATGAAGAAATGAAATGCCTTTAAACCCCCGTTGTTTTTAAATATATTCTGGGTGTTACATACCTATATAAATAAAAATAAGTAAATCACGCAAATTAGTTTTAAAATAATAATAAAAAAACAAAAACAGGGACATACAACCGGGGCTCGAACTCACGCCACTAGTGAGTTCCAGTGCGCGTTCATAGTCACGAATATGCCTGGATACTTATGTGAGGGAACCGACTGTACAAAGAAGTGGTTATTTTACGTTTAGTTTGGAGGTTTTTACTGTAACACTTTAAAAGGTAGACTAATGGGCTTTATATTTGTCATAGACAGGATCTGTCTATCTTTAACAATGTAATAGTTATTCTTAATTTAAAAAAATGGAACTTGATCATCTGTGTACTTATAGGTACAATAAATATAGTACAAAGTACACAATCGATTGGGGGTGGGTACAGTGAAACAAATAGCATGTTCTTTTGATTAAAAACAAACTTTACTTATTTATTTAAAGTTATTGTACTCGTACTTACAATTTAATCAGTCTCAACTTATGTGTACACCGAGATCGAAAAATCATTAAAAAGTTACACAAATAACTGTCACAATAACACAATCTAAATTATCCTAGGAATAAAAAACAAACAAAAACTACTAAGGTTTCTTGGCACCATCTCCTATTGATCATCAAAAATCTTGTTGACGACGTAAATGGGTTCAAGTTTTATATTTTCAATACAACCTCTAGCCTTCATTTTGACGTTGTACCGGTCTCTACCGTTATTGACGATTCTCTAGTTATGAAGGGAATATTATTTTCTTTGGAAACTAGCCGATTGGTTTATCCCTTATAACTTCTTAAGCTATTTTTCCTATCTTCCTGCCTTCCGGCGCTGGTTTTCGTGGCATTGTACAACAAAAAAATATTGAATTTTGGGACACTACATACTGAATTGCTATCCACTGTGTACCCTACGCATTTAATCCACTGAGTACCCCCACGCCATTTCAAATTTATCTTGGCATTACGAGAAAAAAAATATAAAACAAGAGGTATCAACTTTACGTTCAAAATAGAGCTTAATTAATAGTTATCTATTGTGAATATTCATTACGGACCCAAAAGAAATAAATATATGAATAAAAAATATCAAAACTTACTCTTGTCTTTAAAAATTTTGGCAGGACGCAAGACATATCCTGTCCTAAGACATTTTCGCGACAGCCCACTGGCGCTCGGACTAATGTGGCAGAGAGGGGTAACCGAAAGCATGCCGTGAGACGGAGATAGCCTCTGCCGATACATTATTTCTCTAAATCTAGCGATGTTTCACTATGTACACTTGTTCCACTGTTACCACAACGACCCTATTGGACAAAATACGAAGATTGGACAAAATGCAAATGCATGCAAGGCTTCAAATGGATACGAGGGCTGCTATTTATATATCCGGAAACCGGGATTACAATCTTCTTAAATAGCATATTTGACCGCCATGGTAAAATTTGAACTTTTTTAAGTATATAAGGTATATTTTTTCTTCCTTATTAACGCTCGTGTTTTGTTTTTGACGGGTTTTAAATGTCATCTCGCAGCAAGAATGGAACTCACTCGTGAAAATATTCGTGCTATGATTTATTATGATTTTCGGCGTGGTTTAACGCAACAACAGTGCATAGATCAACTAACTTCAACTTTTGGTGATGAAGCCCCATCTAAAACTACTGTGTATCACTGGTTTAGTGAGTTCAATCGTGGACGTAGTATGCTTACGGACGAAGTTAAGGCAGGTCGCCCGAAATCGGTCGTTGTACAACAAAATATCGAGGCTGTGCGAAAACTTATAATGGACGACCGACATGTTACGTACCGCGAGATAGAGGCGACTCTGGGTATTTCTATGACCAGCATTAATAGCATATTACATAATTATTTGGCTGTAAAAAAAATTTGTTCGCGTTGGATACCCCACAACTTAACAAATGAGCAAAAACATGCTCGCGTCGAATGGTGCAATAAAATGTTAAAAAAATATAACCGTGGTGACTCAAAAGCCGTTTATAACATCTATACAGGTGACGAATCCTGGATCTATGCATACGATCCCGAAACGAAGCAACAATCAACGGTATGGGTGTTTCAAAATGAGCCGAACCCTACGAAAGTTACTCGTGCAAAAAGTACATTGAAACAAATGGTGGCCTGCTTCTTCGGTATTAATGGCCATGTAGCTACAGTGCCACTAGAAAACCGTAGAACGGTTAATTCAGAGTGGTACACGACCATTTGCTTACCGGAAGTATTTGAACAAATTCGTAAAACTAACCAGCGACGAAGAATCATTCTTCATCATGACAATGCCAGCTGTCATACGTCACGCGAAACAACTCTATTTTTGGAGGGTCAAAATGTGGAATTAACGGGTCATCCGCCGTACAGCCCTGACTTGGCACCCAACGATTTTTATTTATTTCCAAATATAAAGAATAAATTACGCGGTCAACGATTTTCGACCGCTGAAGATGCTGTCGACGCATTCAAACAACACGTTATGGAGGTACCTCAGGCGGAGTGGCAGAAGTGCTTTAAAAATTGGTTCACGCGAATGCAAAAGTGCATAGATCATCAAGGGGAATACTTTGAAAAACAATAAAACTATTTTCAGCCGTGTACGTTTGTTTGTTTTTTTGTTTCCGGATATATAAGTAGCAACCCTCGTAGCATAAGTAGTTCCTGGGATATGGTGCCGTAACAGTTGGACGGACAGAAATACCGAGTCGTACTATAGCGGGTCCTTTTATACCTTTTTATTTGCATTTGTAATAATTTCCAAAAATGGTTGCATAGTTTATTGAGTCTAATTTCACTCCTTGAAAATCATAGTGACACTTATACAAAATAAAAATCGCTGAGAAATATAAATTCTTGTTAATCAGCAGAACGACACTGAATGATTTTAGATTTGGTAAAATTTCACTTTGATTTCCAGTGAGCGAAGTACTTTTCCATTGAAACATATTCATAATTATTTTTTCTTGTATGTAACTACTTTTTTGTATATTGAACTAAACAGAAATTATGACAGTTGACGTGATCAGATCGTTTGAAGTTTCTCGTCGTATGGTAGTCTCTTTAGTCGTAATGTTTAACCGTGTGGGTGTCGCAGGAGCCGCCCGGTGCCGCCGGGGCTCCCCGCAGGGCCCGACGTGACGTACGGCGACTCCTACTCGAACTAATTACTTCGTTACCATTGCTAGCTTCAGACGCTAAGGACGCAAAGTAAGACTCGACTCCTTATCATTTTTGAGTATGATTATGCTAAAGTATAAGTTTGAGTTACATTGTTATGTTTACGGTACTGTCGTGGAATGTAAAGGTTCTTTACTTTTTAAACTTAACACTATCACATAGAGTCGAAATGTGGCGAACCTTTTAATTCCTCGACTACACATCTTTGAGTAACAAGCCGAAATTACTTGTGCAAATATTCAGTATCGCAAAAGCCGAAAATTACACGCGTGGTTTCTAGAAACGATTAATTTGTGGTCTATGTATATTAATTATATCGTAAGTTTGAGTTACTGATTTTGCGACTGATTCAATTAAAATAATGTTTATAAAAGAACTGTATAATAATTACGGCCCATAACAAACTCTGGTTGAAATCATCATCTATGTCTACACTACGTATAGTCGATATAATAACTGAAGCTCAATATCATAATTGTAATTTCTATTTAAATGAAAACAATAAATAAAGGCTGAGTTGGAAGTACGAACTAAATATTAATTTCGTAATTTTGTATTATATCATTCGTAACTCATAGTCACAGTTACTAGATACTCATGACTCTTGAGTATTGTAAAGTAGAACATGAATAAAAATCGGTATTAAGATAAAAATGAATTTGTATTAACGTGTACGCACATATGTATACGTTTCATTTTTCAGGGAAGCAACATCACAAAGTTCAATACTGACTCGTCGCAATGACCCGGCCACAAAGCCTGAGGCGCTTCCGCTAAACGCGCCATCCCTCCGCCACAGTGTGTCCGTCTCTGTGCAAACACACATGCAGCCGTTAGTCTCTAACTATAGCTTGATCAACGCCGCTGTACCGCGGGCATCGTGTATAGTTGAAGAATTAAGTTTTTTCTCAAACTAGTAAAGATCGTACTATTTCCATGAAAATTGCTGTACAAAAAAGATAAACTTGTAAATTTCGGTGTGCTATAGGTTGAACAACGCCGCTGTACCGCGCCTTAGGTATGCGACCTACGGGGGGCGGGCAGAGCAGCCGCTGATTCGTTATTCCCCCCCGCCTCGCCGCTCGCATACCTAAGGCGCGGTACAGCGGCGTTGTTCAACCTATAGCATACCGAAATTTACAAGTTTATCTTTTTTGTACAGCAATTTTCATGGGAATAGTACGATCTTTACTAGTTTGACAAAAAAACTTAATTCTTCAACTATACACGGTGCCCGCGAGAAATGTAAAAGATTGTAACCACGCATTCCTGAGATTCTTAGGAGTAAAAAATGTTATATGAACCCGAATCAAATTATAAAATAATAAAAATCTGATTCTGATGTTACTCAATAGCGGCACAAAACTTGACATTGATTTACTGTGATGGTACTTAATCACGGAATGGAAAATCGTCCACTTGAATTGACTATTTTGAATTTTGACCAAAACTAAAACCGTTTGAAATGAATTTTGACACAATGTAATTATGCTAGTAATAATTATAACCGCAAATTTAATACAAAAAGCCATTATTTTTTTCGAACAATATCAATTTTACCATGGGACATAATTTTATGATTGACGATATTCTGGATGGACCATATTCCTTGTTGACGTATTTAAAATTGTTTTTTTTTATCCGTGTTCTCGATTTTCCTTTTGTGTACTTAATTACAGTAAAACGATAACAAACGTGGCAACGTAACGATCAAAATGCACTTTAGAAATCATATTGAATAGTTTACATGAAAATGTGTAATGCTTTCAAAACTATGCCGAATGTTACAGGGGTTCAGATATTTTTTTTTTCTCCTGCTATATATAATTATTAAAGTATTATAGGAGTATATATAGTATAAGTATTGTTTTGCATTACAGTCGAGTTCATATATATATATATATATATATCAGCATTTCCAAGGCTTCGAAAATAAATGTAGGTACATAGAAGGGCTCTTCCACATCTGAACAGATTTAACGATCAAAAATATATAAACGTTCTACTTGTTTATTCATTTGAGCAGGCCACCTGAACAAAACGAATTGAATTTTGAAACCAACTCCAAAAAGAAAACATAAACAGTAAAATAATAGCTGTATAATTTAAGTTCTTCAATTTACTTACAAGTAGATAACCGTTTTTGTAATGAATGTATACAAATAATCTTATTTGGTGTCGGTGCCCTCTAAATAATGTGTAAAATTTTGAAAATTGAAGAGTTTCGATCACGACCTTCGTGATATTAATACATGAAGAGTTTCGTATCTAGAAAAAAAATCTTGTAAGTAAATTGAAGAAACTGATTTATGCAGCTATTTTTTTTTAAGTCGGTTTTTACAATAAGTATATAAAATAGCTAAATTTTATGTTCAATAGTAGTTGGCCTTAAAAGTCGAGTGTGGTTTTATGAAACGAGCGTCAGCGAGTTTCGTAAAAGGATCACACGAGTGTTTTAAGGCCTAATTATGTACAGATGCATACACTACTTTATCTACACACATATCATAAGTACTCTAAGATGGGTTCAGGGAAATGAACTGCATTGTTACTAGTGCTAGCTGTAAAATATCAATAGACGATAGATATTAAAATAATGCAAAAAAAAAAAAACAAATACAGAAACAATTTATGTATTCAAATCGAAGTAGTGTGTTTGTTTATTCTTCAATCCACAGAGTACTTAATCACTACGTTTTAAGAGTCGGCACTTTCAAAGAAGCCTCGAATCGAATTATGAACGTACTTTGTGCTAACCCCACCAATACTTGCCGATACTACCAACACAAAAGATACAACGCTAGGGCTTGACACTTCCAGTATCTACTGTTTATCGATATCGATAAATGTGCGTTTCTGCTGCTGTACTATACCACTAATAAGTTCTGAGTATTACGAGAGGGTATTAATAAAAATAATAGCAATAAAAATAATTTATTAATCATTTTCACAACATTATCAACATCATGAATATACAAGGAATGCAACTTAGAACAAATTAAAGATATTGTACAAACACGTACATTACTTTGCGGCACTTCTCAGTTGAGCTACCTCGGAAGCATTTGCTGGAATTTCCCCTGTTTTAATAATATCTGAATTTAGAATGGCACTATCTTCTAATTAAAAATTTTGCCATGAGCTAATATAATTGTTTTGTCATAATATCTTCTTGATTCTTGCATTTCCACCAGTTTACGTTAATATTTAAACGCACAAAGAGTGCAAGACATTGGCCAACAATTTCTTCGAATGAAATAAGAGGATTATCGATAAGTGTTCGCACACCATTTTTTTTAGGTTACCGGTTTTTACATGAGTAACTTTAGTCAAAGAATGTTTGTACAAATCATAATGAAAACTCCTTTGAATGAATTAAATTAGTAACTGTTCAAGACTCAAAGTCAAGAATGATAGCAAATATCACATTAGCTATTTATATCACATTATTAATAATTTTCGATACTGAAATAACATTACAGTACAGATTTTACCTACTACCACAGACAAGAAAGTTGTCATAGTAAAATTGGTTGCAATAATGCTGGTCATTTCTACGGTTTCTGAACGCATTTTAGAGCAATAATGATATGTGGGTAGATAAAAGAATATTATTTAGGAATTCGATAATCAAATAACAATAATGGAGATTAAATCTTCAACATGTTTTTAAATTCTAATGTATTAAAAGGTCTTGACCGGAAAAAAAAGTTCTAAATCCGTGGCGCTAGAAGTAGCATAATGGTATGAAGCAAACAACCAATTACAAAACACGTTGATCGAATTGCTTCTCTCACTCATTCCTTCGTTCTACTTGTGATGTAAATATTCAATTATGCGTAAACTTATTTTGCCTGCATCGTTGTGGATTTTTTTGGCTATTAATATTATTATGCTTATTTATCTTACGTACTTGTTACAATGGCGCCACTATTTTAACGCCTTTTGTCGTACACTTTGGATAGGTATATAGTGATTAAAAAGTCCTTAGTTCTATACTCCATGGGTGTCGTTCTTTTTATCGCTGACTGTACTTTTCCTTCAAAATCCATCAACTACTCACCGAGACGATTCTCAATAGCCCCAACTCGTCGGTAGGATTGAATTATTTTATTACAGAGTTCCTATGACCACCTTCCAGATCATCAGATCAGCTCGATGGTATCATACTATTGCATTGTCACCAAACATACATATGCATGCAAAATTTTTGCTCAATCGGAAACTGGGAAGTGGATCAACTTTAACTTGCAAGATTTGATTACACGCCGACAGATAACGGGACAGGTGAAAGTAAATAAAAGCTTGTAAAATTAAAAGTTACTTTGTCTTACACTCACAGCAAAATCTCATTTTGTACACTGTTAGCTCGCAGCAAAACCTGTATGTTTGAGCTGCTGAGGTGTAAAAAGAATTTTCTATGTCGGTTTATAAATGAAAGAGTTCTGAGGTAACAAATATATAAAAAATACAATTCAATTAAGATCCGCCTCCTGATTTGGGAGTCGATTAAAAATGACAATCATTGAAAAGCATACCGTCCTGTCAAATGATAAATATCTCTTTCAGTTTGAGTTGACGCTATAGAAATGCCATTATAGTTTAATTGAGTCGGTTAACTTCAAACTCGGGTAAATCCATTTCTGACATTTTTAAGGATTTAAAAAAATGACAGATAAGAAAAAAGATAAAAAGTTAAGAAATTGGTTTTGTTTCTATTTCATGGGTTAAGTATAATTTCGTGTAGTTTTTGAGAAAAATAAAGTTATAATATTACAATATTTTATCAAAATCAGGTAAATCCATATTACAGTTCATTTCAAATGAAGGCAAGTCCATTAAAGCCAATCAGCGACAGAAGTTTGTTCAATATGGCTGTCAGTTGACGTCAACTCTGCGTCAGTAAATCTAGATAAACCCAGGTCTGTTAAATCAAAATTATACAAATCCACACTGAGTTTTTTCAAAGATAGATAAATTGCAAGCGATTATATCAAATGAAGGTAAATCCAATCAAAATATTTTTTTTTTTAAAGAATAGACTAGTTTAGATGGTTTTTAAGCTGAGTTTGTCGAACAGGATCGTTTTTTTAATGCTTTAGCCATAATACAAATAATCTGCATCTCAAATCACCGAATTATCACTTTCTTTCAATAATCTCCCAAGTGGTTAGAGTGGATTTATCTGAGTTTGAAGTTAACTGACTCAATTTTTCTCACAACCGTTTTTTGACAGCCGTCATCCCAGTACATTTACGTATTCGCGCCATCGCGATTATACTGGGATGACGGCTGGGATGACGGCAGTCAAAAACGGCTGTGAGAAAAATCAACTATAGCTGATTGCTACTTCGTATAATTTTTTTTTAGTTTAGATTTACAATCGACTTAAAATAAGTTTGATCATAAAAGGTGATATCGAACCTCTCAAATGAAACTCAACTTGAAAAAGACAAAATTAAATGTTTAATTTGACAGTAGGGTACTCTTTTCAGTGATTGGCATTTTTCAAAATTCGACTCGTTTTGTTTGGATATTTAATGAACTTCTGCTTGTTCACATAAATTTCGAATACGTTTATACAGACATTTGTGTGACACTACCGGGTAACAAATATTTGAAAAAAAAATTTTTGCACTTGTAGTAAGAGATATTTATTCGTTTACATTTGATTATACATTATTGAAAAGCTTATTCAGATGAATAGGACGGAAACGCTTATAAAGTTATTTTTAACTGACTTCCAAAAAAAGGAGGAGGTTCTCAATTCGACGGATTTTTTTTATTTATTTTTTATGGATGTTCACCGATTACTCGAAGACTATTTGACTGACTTCAAATTATTATTTTTTTGGTTTTATAGAAGGTACTTTCAAGTTAGTCCCATTTAATTTTGGTGAAGATCTGATGCTGGAATCCACAAGAAATTGAAGAAACTCCTCAAATATTGTAGGCATACAAATAGCGATTTTGGTATTATAAGAAACATAATAAGCATTTGCATTCAGAAAGTGTAAATTGGTGAAGTGGAACTGATGCAGAAGACCACAGAATGCCATCGGAACTCCTCAATGATAAATGATTTACGGGTGGCGACAAAATATCTTGATTAATTTAGCTAAGCAACTTCATAGTCAGAAATTTAAATGTTCCTGATGAGAATGGTACCATCGAATTGATTTGATAATGGAGCCGGAAGGTAGGCACCAGATCTATGTAATAAAATAATGTATCCTAGCCGTGTTTGGGCTTGTTCGAATAACTAAAAAGTGTAAAATAAATAAACTTTTTAACAAAAAAATAAAACCGACTCCAAAAAAAACTAAAAAGAAAAAATAACGCCATAATTCAGTTTCTTCAAATTACTGACAAGTAACCGTTTGTATACTCAATCTATACAATATATACAATTAATGTTATTTTGGAGTCGGTGCCATCGTGTCACAACTTACTAAAATCGACAATTTTCAATTTTTTACACATTCTTTATATGGCACCGACGCCAAAATAGCATTAATTGTATATACTGTATAGATTGAGTATACAAACGGTTACTTGTAAGTAATTTGAAGAAACTGAATTATGGCGTTATTTTTTATTTTTTAGTTTTCTTGGAGTCGGTTTTATTTTTTTGTTAAATACTTTTTGATTGTTAAATCTGTACAAATGTATTAGTACTTTTCTATGTATATTTATTTTTGAATCCTTGCGAATTTATGAGCTCGACTGTATACACGTAAATACAGTAATCTCATAAACCCCTGTATTATATACATTTTTCAATATGTAGCAAAGATTGATGCCGTTAAGAAATCGATAAAACCATGCATATTGAACAAAGAGCAACGTTAATGTATTTCGTGTAAGAACGTGTACTTATAAATACACGCCGTGGCGCTTCATAACTAAGTTGGAAAACTGTGTTCTATTCTACCCAAAGGAGTATAAACGTCAGCTTTCAGGCTTAAGCTCCGTTTGTAAGTAGGCATATGTCTGCTCTCTGTCCGCACAAGTGGCAGAGACTCGCTGAGTGCTTTCAAAGAATTGTGAGCGGGCTCCGTCTTTGAAAATGACCTCTTCAAAAATGCAGTATTTTCTTTGAACGGATATCATTTTTAATATTATCAAATTATCATTTCTCTTGCAGGCACTTTATTCTTTTATTATTGTTGGTGAGAATAGACTTGTTAATTGCTTAATGAATACTTTGCCAGCCAAGAATATTACTTGTACCCGAATTCCAAAATTATTCTTGTTTAGTGTAATTAATAACTGTAATTACTAAGTAATGGACTAGTCTTTCCGGATATATTAAATGTATTTTGTTATAGATACGAAAACCTTCAAATGCAGTCCTCGTGTTGTGGAACAGAAACTATCGAAAACTGTAAGTCTAAATTACGTAGCTATCCATCACATGTCTCGAAGGTTAGCTATTATATTTTATTTCAATAAATGCACCTCTAACAATATCACAGATAAGGGGAAACTGTCTGACTTGACGATTCTCTTGTACAACAAATATTTACTTTTTCCAGCCGTTTTTCTTGGCCGACACCAATCGGCTAACTCGAGCTAGCTAGTTATCTACGAAAAATAACAAAGTGGGTAACTGTACCTGCGGGCTACGTGATCTAAGGGCTTATTTTAACACGAAATCCTATAAAATAGCAAATTAACAGCTAGTTCTGATGTTTAAATTTGTTCTTAGGACCAAGACCGGTACCGTATATGATATACAATATATAAATTGTAAAAGCTAACACAAATATAAGCTAAAAACTTGCATGTACGATATGTCCCAGTTTTAAGCTTAGAAAGATCTGTTCTTAATTTGCAGAACTCTAATAACCGCGAATTTTTCTCACCTTTCTGATATTCTCAGTATAAGTCCTAAACTATGCGTTAGTTTGCGATTCTAGCAATGTTCTAATGTACGATATGACCGGCCTACAAAGGAAAGGTATCTTGTCATACAGCATTTACATATCGCATGATTTTCATACTTTTGAACGTATACGAAATTTACAGTTACGCAATCAAAGCAATTTGATTTCGTCGTAGTGAACACATTTACTTCCACATATTTAAATATTTTTTTACTTTTATATCTTTACAGATGTATAAGTGCCATTGCATGTAAGTTTATTTTTGAAGCCTTGTGAATGCTCATATATTTATGAACTCGACTGTACCGATCGAAATGGTTTAAGAGGGTTTATATACCTGCTTAACTGACAACATGGCATATTTTTTGGATATTCTTGATGATTTTGAGAAATGTGAATATAACTTGAACATGTTTTCAAGTCATTCATGACATTTTCGGTAGTTAAGCTGGCACAGTGCAAAATTGCATGATATTGCCACAACTAAAGCTCTAAAAAGGAATTTACATATGTCTATATCTTGTTTTGTAAGAAAATAAAGGCAAAAGGGATAAGTACATAAATTAAACGCAAAATAAATTCAAAAAATGAAGGGTATGCATAATACCACAAAATAATGACGCAAACCGAAAGATCTGCGACGTTGCCAGTTAAGCGAGTATTAACGCTCGGAAATATTGTGTAAGCTAATCGCAAGTATTTCAGTAGATGGCCTAAATGGGTCAGTGCTACTAGGTATTTAAACTTTACCCCGTATATCTGAGAAAGTCGGAGCATGGCAAGACAATGTTAGTATAGATCTCAGGGACGTGGACACAATTCTATGAAACGCTCCGCTTAGCTATATTTTACGTAGTTATGTCGTAGCCGGTGGGCGCACATTCCGCTTTGAGGACACCAGAGAGGATTATATCGAATATCGAATCTCTCGCTGCGGCACGTGTAATACATACAGGGACTTACTCTAGAAACATTACAATAATTCTTAATGTCTCCGAAGTCAATCATCGATTTTTTGTATGGCATTTGATATGACTACGTATTTCTCTAGGTACCTATTTAATTAAATTTTTCAAGCTTTTGAAATATATAATTTATAAACAATTAAACAACCCACAATAAAACGTAAAGTACAACACACAAGTACCTCTACTTTGTCTCTTTAAGTGTTTAAAAAGGTAAATAATAAAACTGCGTTTCTGCTTCTTCTCTTGAACACTAAATCTCTCGCAGTCTGTAGTAGCAGATGGTTTTCAAAAGGTTAAATTAATATTTTCTTCTGTTTCCGCGATTATTACTCATTGAAATAAAACATTTTAACGGATTATATCGCGTATATTATCTCATTTTAGTTCCCGACGTTTCGGAAGCTTTTCAGCTTTCCATGGTCACGGGATAATATACGCGATATAATCCGTTAAATTGTTTTATTTCAAGGTTAAATTAAGTTATGACAACACGATATTTATGTGAATTTGAGCAACCTAACGGATTTTAGTCTCTCTTTTACTACAGAAACTGGTACTGAATCATTCATTATAAGTATAAACGTAACTAACCTTTATCTTTTATAAGCAATGAGGGTGGCAATCGTTTGTAATTCGGATCCAGAAGTGTCCGTCGATATGAGTGGATATCCACTGTGCAATGTTTTTCAAATATGAAAAAATTCTTTGGGACCGTTTGGTAACTAAAAGTTCGTAACCAGCTTAAACGGGAAACAAATCCCATTCGGTAACTGGCTTCAAAACGTTTTCTATTACCGATTCGTAACCGCGGTTGGTATATAACCAGCTTCGAGAAGCGGGTAGAAAACCACGTGTTGTACTTGTAGTTGTAACTAGTTACAAAACGGGACTTTTCTATTTATTGCCTAATGCAATTAATGCCTTCTTTACAATCAATTATCCTATAGAATAACACATTTTAAGAAGGAATACTCCTATTCATTATTTCCTTTAGAAGTCGGTGTTACAAATGTGTAATAAATAGGTTTTAGCCATTTCAATACCGTTGTTGTTGCTTAAAATTTTTTAGTGAACATGGCGAGGCAGACGCCATCCATCTGGACTCGAGTAGCAATAGAAGAGCCTGAGGACAGCTTCACAGCACATGACAATGTTGCCGACCAGTGGACATTGCATAGTCCGTGCAACGCCGTAGAAGTGTGACACAAACGTTTTCGGACGAAATTGCAGATCCCGGATGAAACGACCAAACCTTTCTAGTCTTTTAAACCCATTTTTGCATTGGAAATCTTTACATATATTGTGTCAAAAATAAGTGAATGTGCACATGTGTGTGTGGGAAACGGCACTACGCAGGCGCATTGCGTAACTGGCTACAAACAGGAAATTTCGGATTCCCATTTTGTATATAGCCAGTTACAAAACATGGTTACCAAACGGCACCAAAGAGATAAAAATTAGCTCCTACTAAGATCACAATTTGTTTTTTGTGGCTGCAGGTACCGTAGAGGGACATCGTAAGGAACACGAAGAGCAGAGCTGGATGGGCGGTGTGCGCGCATTGCGCGACTCGCACGTGCGACTCGTTCTGCGTCAGCTGCGCCAAATCGAGCGACTAAACCGCGCGCTCGACCGCCGCGCACTCAATCTCCACGCCACCTAACTTAATAGTATCTTAATACCATCAAAACATTATCACGACACCAATGCAACAAAACCGCGTATAAAAACCATTTTCAGCATTCCATACCTCATAAGGAAAAAAGGAAACCCTTTTAGGATCACATTTTGTATCCGTGCGTCTGGGTGTCAGTCCGTCTGCTCATCTGTCTGTCTAGACCCATTTTCTCAGGAACGCAGGCAGTTATCAAGCTGAAATTAATATGAAATACTCGATTCTGCAGTCCCTTAAAGCTGTGAAAAATCAAGCTTTGAAGTCAACGCAATCAAAATATACAGTAATTAAAAAAAGTTGTTTACATACATATAGAACACCTGCCTATTGGCGTCCATGGATTACCTATAGGATACTGTTAGTTTGCCTAGAAACTTGAAATTTGCGTATAAAATCCACGCGAAAAGCGAAATGCAAAAAAAATGCGAAAATCTTCAATTTTAAATCTGTCTGTGTACATTATGCAGGAGCAAGACTCTCCTGAACTGGATTTTGTCATAGATGCGGTCGTTTTTAGCGATTATTTTGCACGGAACCCTCAGTGCGTGAGTCTGACTGGCACTTGGCGGGTTTTTCTCATCATATTGAAGTGAAACGTGTCGTTACGTTCATAGTCTCGAAGGGACAAGAGAGGCGTATTAACGATTAACCTCACTCGATCTTTATTACGATCTTTTGCAGCAAGGATCTTGAGAGTCTTCGAAGCTCAATTCAATGTTTGTAGTCAGATCCCAACAAATGTTTGGCAATAGCAGGCCCGAGTAAGCGATTAAGTTCCATTTCGTTCTGTTAATGTGTGAAAATCGTGTTTTTATAATTTATATGCGTAATTTTGAATTAATTAGGTACATCTGTCAAGAATTTTCAGTACTAAAATTAATAAATTAAATTAATAACATCAAACAAGTAGTTTATGTGGAAGTAACATCATTACTTTGGAATAAAAAAGAAACTGCGAGATATACCTATTATAGTCATGTCAGGGGTCGGCAACTTGCCAGTCGTTTCGTGTAAAACGCTGCGGTTTTCTAGCTCCACAAAAAAATCTTAAAATCTCATCATACACCTATCTCTCAGTATTTTCTCTAAGGTCCAAACACATGTTGTTTTACGAAATCAGTTTTGACTTGTATAATTTGGTTAGGCATAAATAAACTACTAGAAGGTGGGCACCTTTTATAACTTCGCTCGCAGAGGAGAAAAAAAAACGTTTTTCGTCTGCGTAGTTGGGTAGAAAGTATCCCATAATCATCTGTGGATGACCAGCTACCCGTGTACTAAAAAGAGTTGAATTTTTTTCAGCCACTATGGGTGATGTAGCCACAAGGGCACATACAAACATAAATAAATATAATATATTGTTCGATTAAGTGACCTCCAAATAGTCCGTTATAATATATTAACACGGTTTTATTAGGTCGGCCTGTATGTAACTATGTAATGGAATCTAAGGTAACTAATTTAACCATCTTCCAAGGCTCGTAGAGTCATGAAAATTGGCAGCTGTATGTAGTTCTGATCACAATAATATGGTACTGTCGAACTGATCTGATGATGGAGCCGGAAGATATGAACTGGAACTTCATGATAGAACATCGTATTATAGCTGTGTTTGGATTTGTTAGAAAAGTCTTGTAAAGCCTATTTTTCTAGTGTTTTTTAAACTATTAATTTATTTTTTAAATATCGTCAATGTTTAGACATTTCATTATTACAACTTTATAATAGTATAGATAAAGATGTACTAATCACATAAATAATCACCTACTGGTTGACATTACACTTCAAAAAAGTTTTATAAACAAAACAAAAGACATGTAGTATGTACCTATAGGTTACGCGCAACTTGAGAAGTCCAGTCACTATGAGTAATACCTGTATACGAAACGCTCGTATGAAGTAGGTGACGGGAACAGGTAAAACTGCACGACTAACCACTTTTCCTGGTCCATCAGAATAATGATTTCCCTGAAGCAAAATAATTAAACAAATGAAATGTAGTGTTTTTGTTTATTACATGTAATAAAACTTACACAATTCTGATTGAAAGATACAAACAACAAACAATTGGGAACATTCAGTTCCCCACAGGTATTTATATTATATATATTTTTGGATGATGCACGTTACTAGGACTCCTAATGTAGGTACCATGTTTATTTTTAAGTTGTGTGTTTTTTTTTTGACATATTCATTTTTGAACCTCGATTTAATATCTGTGCAGTTAACTCGACTGTATAATTTTTAACTTTGGTATATGTATATGGATGTGTAAGCAAAGGCTATGGTCGGGCTTTCATACGTTTGCGGCCTTTTATTATAGAGTATCGATTTATATGTGCTAACCACTCCTAATGGTGTCTATTATTTTGCCTAAGTCTCAGCTTCTTATGTTTGATAGTTTCCGAGAAGGCCACACGCAAAGTGGTCAGACGACCTGGTTAGGGTTGCGGGGCTCGCTGGATTGAAGTCGCGTCTATCCGGACAATGTGGAAATTTATTGAGGAGGCCTGTGTCTAGTACTGGATGTCCTATGGCTAAAATATGATGATGTTGATGAATGATGAAGCAAATTTAAATATCATCACATTAGACACTATTTATTTTTCTTACTTATCTGTATAAACTAAATTAAGAATGCAATACAGTCGACCGAACTGCAAAAACGTCATATATCTAAAAAACAACACAACGTAAATATAAAGTATTTGTAAATTAGTCCAAATAATGTCCATGATCCAGAAAAAAAAAAAATTCAAACACCTCTGGGAAACATAATGTCCCCAATAGGGAACATGTATGAAATTTTTCGTCACATTTCTTAACAAAATGTCAAAATACCGTAAAAACTATTCCAAAAAGTGAAATTAACATTAAAATCGGCCAAGAAATACGCATGATATAGGCATTTTAAACTACTAATTAGACAGCGATTTGACAGAGAGGTCCGACATGTACTGTACCGCCACCGTCCACTACGGTCATATAAACTCCATATTAAATTTTATTTTGCTAGAAAGAGATAAAATGAAATGTTTGATAGCATATATATTGGTTACTTTTATTCGAAAAAATATTTTTCTCTACTGTTTGTTACATGAATGAGTTTTTAATAACGCATAAAGAAAAAAATATGCATATTCCCTAATCGGCATAGTAGCTTAAAATAAGTTCATCAATTCATTCATCAGAAACAACAGTTTAATACGTAGTTTGGCAATAAACAACCGAAATATTTAAAAATCTAACGATAGTGCAAGAATTTTATTATGATTAAAATTATGCACCCTTGCAAGGCGAATTTATCATATTGCACGGCTAATAGTAGAAAAGTATTAATAGAGCGTCAAATGCGTCAGGCAATAAGGAAGATGACTCATGTATTCAATTCCTCTCAAAGGAAGTTGCTAATATGATCAAGTCCACCACCAGAGGAAAGTCTCCGGGGCATGATGGTCTCAGTGCTGAACGTCTGCAGTACGCGGGTCCACATTTGTCGCGTGTATTGGCCATGCTGTTTTCATTCTGTGTAGGGCACTCATACCTGCCTAAAGAGCTAGTGAGAACGGTCGTAGTGCCTATCGTCAAAAATAAGACCGGTGACATAGCTGATAGGGGAAACTACAGGCCGATCTCACTGGCCACTGCCATTGCGAGGGTGTTTGATGGCATGTTGAACTCGCGCCTTAATAGTTATGTAAATCTGCATGACAATCAATTCGGTTTTAGGCCTAACTTATCGACAGAGAGTGCAATTTTATGCCTAAAACATGCTGTCAGGTACTACTCAAATCGGAAGACACCTGTGTACGCTTACTTTTTGGACCTTTCCAAGGCTTTCGACCTGGTATCATACGATATTTTGTGGAAAAAGCTCATGGACATTAAATTTCCTCCTGAGCTTATTCGTATTTTCAAGTATTGGTATTAAAACCAGGTAAATAATGTGAGATGGGCAGGCACACTGTCGAATGAATTTATTTTAGAGTGCGGGGTGAGACAGGGGGGGTTTGAGCTCACCCACGCTCTTCAACCTTTATATTAACGAGCTGATCGTCGCGCTGAGCACTTGTCATGTCGGTTGTCATATAGACGGAGTTTGTTTTAATAATATTAGTTACGCAGACGACATGGCACTGCTGAGCGCGTCGGTCGATGGCCTCCGTCAGCTTGTATTTAAGGCCGGTTCAAATTGCCCGTCAAATGTACCACCTGTCAGGCTGAATGGTGTCCCATTGAGAAGGGTTCACGAGGTCAAGTACCTTGGGCATGTGGTAACTTACACCCTGAAGGATGACCGGGACGTTGAGAGGGAGCGGAGAGCGCTGTCTGTTAGAGCAAATATGATTGCCTGCAGATTTGCTCGTTGTTCCAATGAAGTAAAAATTACATTATTCCGAGCTTATTGTACTACATTTTACACGAGCAGCCTGTGGATCAATTACACTCAAAAATCATACAGCGCTCTTCGCGTCCAGTTCAACAACGCGTTCAGGTCACTGCTGCGGCTGCCCCCCTTCTGCAGAGTCTCGGGCATGTTTGCTGAAGCGCGCGTGGATTGCTTTTTCGCCACCATGCGCAAGAGATGCGCGTCGATGGAGCGGCGGGCGCGGGACAGTCGCAACAGCGTCCTGAAGGTCGTGGCAGACAGGCTGGATGTCGATGATCCAGTGTTTGATAAATGGACATTTATCAAAGACTGGATGTCGCTGCACGCATCAGTGCCTCCATTTGTGCGTAAATTGTAAATTTATGTGTACTAACATTAGTTGTAATAAATAATATTGTAATTTACTAACAAAGTGGATGACATTATCTGAATAAACGAAATTATTATTAATAAGGGGGACATTTATGTTATTTAATATCACAATTACCCAATTATTTTGTTAGTCAATCTATATTATACATTACAATATATTACAAAGATAAATTTTGATAGACACTTTCAATAAAAAAAAAATTAACATAATCCGACGCTTCTGAACAAAAGGACGTAAGCGCCACGGAGATACGCACTTTTGCTAGACCACTTTTTAATATAGTACGTTTTTTACCTGTAGTGTGCATTTTTCGTATGAATGGCTGCGGAATCCTACACTGAGCATGGTCCGACATGCTCTTGCCTGGCCTGGTTTTGAGTTATTGCCAAAAAACAGCACCTCACAAAAAAAGGACTTAAGTGGAGATACGCTCTGTTGCTAGTGCCCTTTTTGATATTGGTTTTTTTCATGTGTTATACTTTTGGCTGTTCCGTCTCAAAAGGTTGACCCCATGACTATGTCGATCCCGCAACCAAAGGCGAATCTAATGACAATGTTTACGTTTAAATCCGTCATCGTCAGCAAAAGCGTGCTAAAGACTCAAAACATACATAGGGACATTATATGTATATAGGTGCATACATTTGAAAAACATAACTTTCTTTCTGACACAGACAGGTAAATTACAAGGGACACCGTAAATAAAATTTAAACCCTAGTTTCATTATAAGCTGAAAAATAGTGATAATTTCCTTCGAAAAATTCTAACGATTTCCTCATTTATTAAATTTTTTTCTTAATTTTTCCAACATGAATAATGTCATTTTAACCATTACACCACATTTTCATGAAAAACTCGTCTGAATATAACATTTTACATAAAACCAGTAGTGTATCGCCAGTACCTAAATATTCGCGCGCAAGTTTTACTTCAGAATGCGGCGTCCGACGTACGGGACGGCTCGTCCGACCCACCTTCACACTGAGCCTTCACACCAGTGTTAATGTAGGGAAAATACTTTCCCAGCCTTCGTACTGACCTATTTCAAAATAACCAGTGTGACCGTGGATCATACCTATGAGTAGGTACAGTATTAACGTTGAGTAATTCAGGTAAATAAGAAAATATTTACACGTATTTTGTTTGAAATCTAAATAAAGTATTGTAAATATGGTCAATCCAGGTCCAACTTAGCTTACGATACGATTTTATGGCAGGTTCTATTTCACTATTAAATAAGTATTTAAATAATTTTTGGCATTAATCTACATCCCAATATTTATCTGAAGAGGTTGTAACATTTGTGTTTATCTCAAAAGGTTCCCAACATTCACCCTAATGTGTCAGGTTTCCCATTCTTACTACGAGTGTGAAGATTGGCAACATAATTTACCTTCTTTCATATTAGTGTCAAGGCTGGGAAAGTAATTTCGCTACCTTAACACTGGTGTGAAGGCTCAGTGTGAAGGGGGTCGGACGGGTGGGACGGGTAGCGCTCATGAAGCATCGCTTCTCTTACGCGCACCAGCCACCCGTTTGCAACAAGTCCGCGAGCGTTACATGTGATATATAGCGATGAGGATATTATCAATTAACATGAACAAGTTTTTCCTTGAGTTAAGAGAAAAATAAATATTTGAATCCAATCAGTATTATGTTCGGAAACTATGGTTTAAACTATCGATACAGTGTCCCTTACGCCTAATAGTTATTACTACGCTAATATACGAAAATATTTGCTTCTGCACTGCTCCAGGGACGGTTCTGTTCATAGACAACACTGATGGTTCGCCGTAGGGACATGCCTGACCCTAAAATTAAGCCAAGCAGACAATAAAGAGGCTAAATTCAGTCAACCAGTCAAGCCACGCCAACGTAGAAGTTTCGATGTGATAACTTAATATTCTGATTTAGAACTTCTGAGCTCAAGCGTAAGTTGTCGATGGAGCAAAACTTCTAGATCGTGTTTAGCTTTCCCGTATACATAAAAGAAACTGGGCGAACTGCTTTGGTCGGCGGATGAAACCTAAACTTGGAAGTTTGGAAGGGAAAATTATTTAGTAAATGTTGAACTTTAACTCTCAAACTATATATCCCATTTTCTTGAAATACAAAGATCCAAATAATGAAAAAATTCAAGACTCCTCCTGGATTTGAACCAGTGCCTTGCCGGGGCGCACGCTCTGCCAATTGAGGCACAGAGCCCCGTCACGTCAGCTTGTTTTCAAAACAAGACCTTCTGTATTTTTAACTGGCTTTTCGCCATCAGTGATGAAATTCACTTTAAAAATCACTAAGATCGTGGTGGTAAAACATCAAGATTTTCGTGAAAAATCAATACATATCCCATGTTTTTTTTTGGTCAAGTTTTATTTCCCAACTCATCGTTTCTTACAGATATCATTTCTCAACTAATGATTTGATAAACTATTGCTGGCATTTATTTAATATGTCATTTTTTCGTCAAATGTTGATTGATTGGCATGCTATCGACATGACACTGAAATTTGTTATGTTAGATTTTGAAAAAGTGACAATTTTGCGCCGACAATCCAATTTTGAAGACAGGAAATTATATACATACGTATAGGTAAGAATCTCCTTTAGTTCGTGGCCGGCTTTGGGGTCGCAGTTTTAACCTAACCTACAGTTCTGTCAGTCAGTTCTATCCTAATCTGCTTCTAGTCGCTTCCCATAGGTAATATTAAGTATCAAAATATAAAATACAAATACTCAGATTGCACATTTTTACCTTTATTTTTGCTATGAAGTCTGGCTTAATATAGACTTTATTTCAAATATTATGAATGATCGGGTGGCATTAAGTCAGGACTTCATAGTATGCGTTGCCATGGGAACCACACTTACCGGTGCCGGCTGCTGTGGCGAACGCGCCGTAGAACCTTTCTGTATGGTTTTTTTCACCGTACAGTTCTTTATGCCTTCTTGCGACTTACTTTGAGTGCCACGGCATCGAATATTAGTAGTATGTTAAGTTATAAATGCTAGAATGACACTTCATTAAAGAACGATGAAATTTACGCATCTAGAGAAAGAGCAATAAAATATTCCCTTTACTATCTTAACGTTCTCTAATTATATTCTCTTAACTTTTACTATCTTTCACCGGGATCCCTTCATGTCCCATAATTTCATTTGTACTAATTTCATTTGCCATAATGGTCACAAGCTATAACCTTTATTTGCCCTAATAACAAATACCATAAATTTTGAGTGCCATAATATTAATTTGCCATAATATTCAATGGCTATAATATCACATACCATAATTTTCGAGTGCCATAATATTCATTTGCCATAATAGTCAATGACTATAATATCACATACCATAATTTTTAAGGGCCATAATATTCGTTTGCTATAATGGTCACTGGCTATAATATCACATATCATAATTTTTGACAGTCATAATATTAATTTGTCATAATGGTCATTTGCTATAATATCACATACCATAATATTTGAGTGCCATAATATTCATTTGCCATTATGGCCAATAAATTACATGCCATAATAATAATAATTATTATTATTATTGTTCAATTGTGGGCCTTTTGTATGCCGCCTCGACCAGATTTGATCTATTGTGGCAGCCCTTTATTAGAGTTCACTTCTGAGGTCCTTTGAGTCTAGGAATTCCCAAATTCTTTGGGCAGTCAAATTTTGTATCTCTTCCGGCGCCACGACATGTTGCCCTAGGTAGATACTTATTTTCCTCATGAGTGATATAGAGTGAGTGCCATAATACTCAAGTTATAATGTTCAACATCTCTAATATTAGATCTTTACGTTCTATAATATTCATAATCCCTTATCATTTATGCCATAATAATCATTAGTCATAATTACGAAAAAAGCATCTAAAAATAACCTGCTACCCGAAATCACAAAAAACCGAATACTGTAGGATAGGTTAGTTTTGTAGAGGGAGGAAGTCGCTTCGTCACTATTGTCATAATATCGATTGTCATAACACTTCACGCATAAATTTGCTGCCCATATTTTATTTTGGGCATAAATTGTACGATGTCATAATTGTTCGCGGTCATAATTTCACTACGTCATAATTGTTTCAGCCATAACGTCGAATGTGATACATTCATTTTGTCATATAGTCATAATATTGATAATTATAATTATTTTTAGTAATAATTGCAAATTGCATACACATATCAAGTCATAATATTGATAATTATAATTATTTTTAATCATAACAATCGTATTACTTAAATTATGGCAACGGACTTGCGAAATTATATTAAGTAAGTATTTTTGATAACTACTCCAACTCCATACACAAGATTATAACAAAACAAGGTTAGGTTAGAACTGTGACTCCTACCCAACCTAAACCATTAATCTAGTTCTAAGGCAGGTCGAACTTGGCTTAGGTTAGGTATGACGACGAGCGAAGCGAGGAGGAGTGTTAGGTTGAACTGCAACCCTAACGAGCGAGCGAAGCGAGCGAGCTGCGGAGATTAATCCTCGTTTTACGTTCACTTACTCACGTACTAAGAAAAACGTAGGCTTATGCGTTTTGCAATGTATGCGATTATAAAGTATGGTTACATTGTTTTATGAGTAACCAATTTATAACCATAACAAAGTTTGCTTTAATCATTTTATGCACATTAAATTTATGCCCCTTACACAGAATGTTCTTAAACATTATGATTGAAAAAGTTACGCGCATAAATGTATGACTATTTGCAGGTATGCGTAATGAATGATGAGTATGACGAATCCACGTGTGCCTATCAAAAACATGACTTTAAACTTTATGCAACCCGACACCTACTCAGTTTTGTATTGTGATCATGTGTAGCGGAGCGAGCGGAGCGGCAAAATTGGTCAAAAACCAAAAACTGTTGGTAAGTTAGGTTTGTATTATGACCATGTATAGCGGAGCGAGCGAAGCGAGCGGAGCGTCAAAATGGGTCAAACACAGAAAACTGTAGGTTAGGTTAGGTTTGTATTGTGAACATGAATAGCGTAGTGGAGCGAGCGGAGCGTTAAAATGGGTCAAAAACTGAAAACTGTAGGTAAGATTACGTTCGTTCGTACGTACCATGTATATCGTCCATCCTTGTCGTTTGAATATACGATTTTAGAACACTTGATAGTAGGGAAATTTCTATTTATGGCAAATGTATCGTTATGGCACCTAACAATATCGCAAATTATTATTATGGCATATGAATAGTAATGGAATATAAAATTATGGCAAATGAAAATATAACAAATGATTATTATGGCATATGAATAATTATGCACTATTAAGATATGGCAAATTAAAATATGGCAAATGATTATTATGGCATATGAATTGTTACAGAATATAAAATTATGGCATATGAAAATATGGCAAATGGTTACTATGGCATGCGAATAGATATGGAACATAAAATTATGGCAAATGAAAATATGGCAAATGATTACTATGGCACATGAATAGTTATGGAATAGCAAGTGCAATTCGGGCATAAGAGATTATTTTATATGAAATTCGGGCAAACGATAGAGAACCATCTTTCACCACACTCTATACTACCCGTTACACAAATACGTGATTTAGTATAATTTCTCTATTTTTTAGGTAGCGAAAGCTTGTCATTTCAGGTAGTTTCATCTCAGTTAGTAAGCTCTTGATATGATCCTAGATCTGAACTCACAACAACCAAGACTGATGGTATATTCATTGTTGTTAATTTTAAATTGTTGTGTGTGTAGATAAAACCCACATTTAGCATTTGGGTTTTGTTACATATTACATGGCAACTAGGTACCTAATTTATGAACAAAAATGGTTTATTCTGCAAGACATACATATTGATTGTATTTTTCAGAATTAAAGGGATACATAAATAAATAATGTTTGCTGATGTTGTTTTCAAACTATACTCATACTGTGATAATACTACTTACCACCTGTGTTAATCGCACTTGCACATAAGAAACAGTCGCTTAGGTAAGAATCACGTGACGACTGGGATTATGATTCAACATTTAAAAGATTGATTGATTAACAATAAGCAAACATTAACAAATACAACCTTAGTCAGTCAGTTTAGTCAGAGAGCCTGCCCCTCTATTGCCTATCGCCTTTGACGCTCGGAATCAGAATATAGTGTCATGATTTTGTATGGGCCATGACTTATGACAGTTGATTCGGATATCAATTGTCAAAACTTTGCTAGGCAATTACCCCTCTGGTTCTTTTTAAACCAGGTAACATAATTTAAAATTTCATTTCAGTTCAGTTTTTAAGTTTAATGGCCAGTACCCGTGGGAAAATTATGTCAGCGTCAAGATTTTAAACTAGGGTACGGTACGGTTTTATACCTACTTATAATATTTTAACACTTAGTTGATCAACACCGATACATATCGCCCGTCCATGAAAATCAGGACAATTTGGCCAGCGCCAAGGTTTAAAGGACAAGGTACGGTTTTATATAAAAAGTAATAAAATAATGAGTTGATCCACACCGATTCTTGTCGCCCATCCATAATGGACGACGAGAATCATCCAAGAATTTAAAATTTAAGCATGTGATGTGATGATCGTTGACACTGACAAGCAAAGACCACTTTTTTAAGCGGTATTATTACGAGTATATATATCAGCCGAAATTGCTCACTCAGTAAAACAGGTTATTAGAAAACTAATAAGGATATAAAATTTAAACCAATTAAATAAAAAATAAAATAAATTAATTTACCTAAATATATTCTACTTTTAAATAATGATACAAGTATTTTTCACACGTAAAAAAAGTGAACGATGCCAATTTAGGATCATTTCCACCGAGATAACGTCGATCTGGACGCCATCTGAGCCGCGTAATGAAATTCACGACATGATTTACATTTTTCCTTACTCCCCGTCCTCTTATATTGGTGTAATAAATAATAATGTCCCGTAAGCCAATCTTGTTAATCGCGGAGCTACAAGTTAAAAGGTTTGTCAAAAGTAGTTCCTGTACACAATTGACTTTGGATAACAGGTATGAATTTAGCATAAATAAGTACTGTATTATGCTACCGTGACAGGCATGAGAAGGTATGGGAGCGCGGGGTGGCGCCCAGTGTGCAGCGCCCAGGCTGCAGCATCCGGCATCGGCCGGCGCCGGCGAGGCAAGCCGCTCGCCACCGGGAACAAGAACATATACGAAGCCCAGATAGAATTTTCCACTTCAATGTAAATTCCCATCTTGATTTGTAGATTTTCTTCTTTAAAATTATGTTTATTGAAATTCATTTCGTACGGGTTAAATTATATTTATTTAATTTATGAACCAACCTAGACAATTTCAAACATCGTTAATGTGCGTGAAAACTTTGCCAATTTCAACTAAATGTGAAATTTCAAAAAACAATGTCAACATTCTACTCTACACTAAGTATTGCACAAGCGTACGAGTATTATCTAAATCAGTCTTTCGCAAAGTGGGCGATAACGCCCATGTGGGCGCTGGAGGCCTAGAGGGGGGCGGTAAGGGGCCCAGAAAAAATTGGGGTGTTGTAGTGGTTTGGGGGGGGGATTTGTAATTTCGTCGACTTAATATTTCTATCCTGTTTGATTGTATAAATAAAAAGTAAACATATTTAATACGAGTAACTGGATTCGCCCGTGCATACATACACCTAGATAGATAGAGATTTTATTGCTACGGGATGAAAAGTAGCCTATTATCACTCTCCAGCCTTTTTTCTGTGCCTATCCAAAAAATCAGGTCAATTAGTCGCTCTGTTTCGAAATTAAAAAAGAGACGCAAACAAACAAATAAAAAACGCACAAACACACTTTTGCATTTACAATATTAGTACAGATAAGTTCCGATGATACCCCGCGAGCACCAGGCTAATATAAGACATTATAAATCAATTAATTTAAAATTATAATGGTTTATAAGTTAAAAAAAATAGGGGGCGCTGAAAACAATTTATTTTTAAAGTGGGCACTAGACAAGATAAGTTTGAGAACCTCTGATCTAAATAAATACCCATTTTTTGAAAATACACAAATAAAGGTGTACATACATGCCAGATGGGCCTAAGCTGTAAAGACAGTTACACATGTGCCAGAAGGGCTTAATTATTTTATTCTAATAATTTACCAAGCAGCATTTCACAAATGAGGCGTACTGAGGAGTTTGCACAAATTGTAACTTTGACAGAGGAAAATACATCTTTTCTCAGTCCTCCCGTGACCATGGAAAGCTGGAAAGCTTCCGAAACGTCGGGAACTAAAATGAGATAATATAAGCGATATAATCCGTTAAATTGTTTTATTTCAAAGTATAATTTTATGTTTGTCTGTCTATGTCAAAAACCAATATAAAATAATCAAACACCGGATACATTTCGCTTAGGAGTAGAACCCTGCTAACACTGGATTTTCATAGATACGGCCGTTTGTAGCGTATATTTTGTACGGAACCCTCGGTGCGCAAGTCGGACTCACGCTTGACCTGTTTTTTCTTCAGCGTGCTCGGGTGAAAAGTATCATATAACCTCCTATAATCATTCGTGGTGCCTACCTGTGTACCAAAACCACAACGACACATACAAACATAAAAAAAATCGACTGAGTGAGCTTCAAATAGTCTGTACCACTTATATTTTGCAAATACCTTCAATGTACAGACATTTAATTTTTTTATAATAGTATGGATACTAATTTCCGATTTCTAAATAATCCCAATATTTATAGAGGCATATAAATTAGCTTCCAAAAATAAATAATCAAAAAGAACCGACTTCAAATTAAACTAAAAAGCTAAAAATAATATTTTATGTACAGTACGGATCACATTCGAATCACCTTCTGAAGTCGGTGCCAAACCTTTATTATTTATTACTATATTAACACAAGAACGGCGGCGGCGAGCCGATAGTTATTACCTACCTATACCTATGTATTTAATTATAGTAATACATATTTTTGTTGAATAAAGAACTTTACTTCAGGTTTGGCACCGACTTCAAAAGGTGATTCAAATCTGATCCGTACCGTACATAAAATATTCTTTTTGGCCTTTTAGTGTATTTTGAAGTCAGTTCTTTATTTATTTAAAAAAATATATTTTTTGCCTTTTTAGTGATCGATTTTAGTGATGAATTTAGGCACCACCTTCTACTCTATCTACCTGTGTTAATATTTGTGTCATCTCTGTCATGTCGGTACCTTTCTAGAAGGTCCTTGTCAATATCGATGTCCCTGCCATGCCGGACTAAGTATTCATTCATCACTAAGGGTCAATTTCACCGACGTAGTATAAGCCTTATTCCAATAATAAATTATTAACTACACGTGAGTAAACTCATTTTACGTTTCGCCAATCATTAACCTAAATATAAAATGTCTAAACTAGAGAATAATCTTACACCGCCAATTTTGGCTGAGTAAACTGTTTGATGTAGATTAGTATTGTCATTGTCACTGTCAAGTGAATTAAATACTTACTTCACAATTGATATATTACTCGAATAAATTTAAAAAATACGCTGCACCATTGCTCAAGCATGGGACAAATTGTCTATCTTACTTGGGTGCATTGCGATTTCATTCAATTCATTCGTTCAACGTTACTTAGTAACTATGCGAGAGATTGTTACCCGTAGACTAGCGTGGTGAAATGGAAATGAAGTTAACCATTGAGTAAATCGTTAGATTTTGTTTATACTGGGTTAGCCACTCTCGTGTAAATTGATTGTTGATGAAATCGGCCCTAAAACGCTTTAGTTACGTCACAATGACAGGTAAAAATATAGCACAGTCAACAGCGGTAATCTATTGAATCTATACCTAATATTATACATGTGAAAGAGTGTCTCTCTGTCTGTCTGTCTGTTACTTCTTCACGCTTAAAACACTGAACCGATTTAGAAGAAATTTGGTATGGAGATAGTTTAAGTCCCGGGAAAGGACCTAGGCTACTTTTTATTCCGGAAAATACCCTTATTCGAGATAAATGAATTTAAGGCGGACGAAGTCGCGGGCAAAAGCTAGTAGAATATATGACTGTTTATTGCTTTAATCGTCGCCAAAAAATTCTAAAGTACCGGAGGTTCGACTAACTGCAATATTTTAGTCCAAAACTTTTGTTATCGATTACTATGTCAAGGACGCCGGAAAAACTGAGCTAAACTATTAAAGAGGTTCGAGCGCTCACGGCTCAGCCCGGGTGTGTGGTAGGATTACGTAAGTGACAGGAACTGTTAATCTATCAACGAATCGAGAGAATTAATTGGCCGAGCTTTGCAATACGTTACTAAAAATCACATGAATGTACACGGTAAAAAAAAACCTGTGAAATATTAATTCTAGTAGTATTTAAAGAGTTACAGATACATAATGATAATCTTTTAGGTATTCAGGAAGATGTAAGTACAAATATTCAGATGAGAAATCCCTCCCGCTATGTTACATGTATCGTCGACAAAAAACGGAAACGTAGTAAACGCCAACTGAATCCATTGGCGGTTACTACGGTTTACCGTCGGTATGTAAACCCAGGAGGATTTCAATTCTCTATATGTTGTCTCCTTATCTTGTCTTTTTGTAAAAGGCAAACAACACACATGACACGGGTCACACAACCAATCAGTCATCTATGGCATTTGTGTTATAAAACCAGGTGGTTAGTTGACCAGTACAGGCACGCGGCTTTACGTTTAGCTTTGTTTGATACCTAAAGGGAAAGGGGGAAAGTATATCCAACTAATGGAGTTTTTGTATCTATAAATAATTTATTTCATAACTATATAATTACCATTTATTCCTCTTGCGAAAGAGACAAGTTTCTAAATCCTGATGAAAGTTACGCTAAGTTCTTCATTCCTCTTGAAAAAGTTGTCTCGTTATCTCTAGCACGAAACTTAGCATAATATGTATTAATTTAGTAGGAGAAAATCAGTCCGTTTTCGCTTGCGTCATCATCGTCACTTCTCACTGACAACTGCATAGATATGTTAGACTCCGGCTTAGATTGATAGGTATACGTAGTTATTGGGAGCCCGGCTACGCGTGGGTTCTGTTTCTAAAAGACGTACCATTTAGGCATGTGAAGCAATTTAAAGAGCCTTATTGATAATTTGGGAATTGCCCGTATTGAGAAATGTTCCGGCCATAACACAGTTCCATTTTTACCATTAATTACTAAGCTGTTGTAGAGTATAAGAAAAACGAAAAATTGTGCATATGAACTTAACTGATGATTAATATTGAACAAGTTTCGTGCATTAGTTAAAGAGGTGATAGAAGTGGCCTTAAGGGTTGTAGATTGCGTATGGTGTCGAAATGCGCGTCCTGTCGCGTGTCGTGTCGGGTCTGGCGGGGTGTGTCGGGTGTCGCGCGGGGCGCCTCGCGCCGGGCCCCGGGCGCCGCGGCGCGCGTCGCTCGGCGCGGCGACGGGACGGGGCGGGCAGTGCCGGCATGCCGTCCGCCGCGACCTCAGCTCATTGCTCCCCGGCTCGCACCACCGTGCGCTGCGCTTTTCGTAACCTAACCACTTTGCTCCGGACTTCGCTTTTCCACAACCGGATAGCACGCTTGCACACCGCTTCGCGCGTTAATTAAACTTTTGATAAATTCAGCTCTTGTGCTTAAATTAATTTACTAATACTATTAATTCCGAGCTTAACCAACCGTTATAGAAATAAGTGACCTGGACCCAGTGGCTGAGCATGAGCACTGCCGTAAGTTTACGAATTATGACACTTTTTTAACTTGTGCTTCAGAACAAAATAATGCAGAATATATATATTTGCACTGCGACTTCTTTTTTGGTTTCGTAAGATTTGTTTCCATTTGTTATTGTATGTATTCAAACTTATTGCGTTTAATATTCATGACTCAAGTTCTTCATTATTAAAAACCTTATGACCTATAATATAAGGTACTGCATAAACCTAAAACATATATTGTACAGCGAAAATTAATATTGAATGGGAAAAGAAGAAAACAGTGCATGCTTCACGACGCGAATACAAAATTACCTCTTAAACATGTTACAACAATTTAAGTAATATACGAAATACGAGTAAAGCCCATTAATATCATTGCTTTCGATCAAACGATAAAATGCATACATATTAGCGAAATTAAATCATTTAATTTATTTACTGTATTATTGAAATAAGTTAGCGTAAGTTTTACTTACAATGCCGCTATTTTTATTGAATCCAGTTTGCATGAAAATATAACTCACGTAATTGTATGACCATCAGGTGTGCAGACTCGTATTTGCAGCTTTTGATTGTGATACTAGCAGTGCTAGTTTGGTACTACTAGATACCTACTGTTAGTATTTTTTGGAATCTCACTTCAGTCTTAAGAATCATTAAAAAACACTAAAAGTACCTAAAGTACTTACCTACTTGGAATTGTAAAGTTTAGATAGAGATTCGTTGTTTTGTTTTCTTAACACTGATTATTAATTATTACGGATGTGTTTACACATTGACCCAGCGGAATCCCTCGTAGGTACCTACTGACTTATATGCATATTCCACCACTATATAAACTCTATCCGAGAATCCCCGTTAGTGGCCGGAATGGCTTAGTTGTTGGAAGGCCGTCCGGCAATCCGGAGGGCAGTTGCACACATCTTTATCGCTTTCCCTGTGGCCACCAACCTGTACCGGCATCTATCTTGTCATCGAGCTCTTGATTCAGCAGATGGCAACGCGATATCACCTTTCGGACATCCTACCGTTCCTGGAGAGATTTTCAGTTGTATTTTGTATATTTGCAGATAGTTTTGACTTAAATATTTTTCTAAATAACAAACATGTTTTATAAGATTTCCATTTTAACACGCGCCTTATTGTGCAGACGAAAAGCAAGTCGGTTGTGGTCCGCTCTGTTACAGTAAATAGTAAAGTTCGATTCTACTCTAGCCCGCTGCGCTGTTAAGAAATAAAAACAAAACTAAGGCCGTAGCTTTTAATCCAAGCAAAAAAAATCGCAGTCAGTATTCCACTTATGTTCAGATGGCCGCTTACTCAAATTTACTTATTTAAGTACAACCTTACCTCTGGATACCCGTCCAGTGTCATACTCTCAACCACCTGGTGATTCATTGTCCCATGCGCCATCTATATTTATCTTATCAAAACCTAACCAAGACATATTTTGTTCACGTAAATAATTATATTCTGGTATGGATTCAGAAAATATAATCAGTATGCTAATAAAACCAACAAAAAATAAAAAAAAAACAATGCAAAAATAATAAACCATACTATTTTAAAGTCATAAAACTGATGTGTCTGTACACGGACGATGTTTTAAAAAAAAATATGTATCGAACTTTCGAAGCTAAATCTTTTTTTTTTGAGTTTGTATGTGCGGTTGTGGATTCATCAAGCCAAATCAGCAATACAGATTTCAACAATTTATGGTACACAGGTAGCTGGGTAGCTGCAGATTGTTATTGTATACTTTTTACCCAAATACGATGAAGAAAAAAAAAGTGATACAGCATAAAGTAGTAGCAGATATTGAATACAGCTTTTATTTAAAATTTGGTTTAGCTGCTTACTGCTACGCCTAATCCCAGAAGATCAAAAATGTTAACTGAGCGGTAACAGTTCGCAATATGTTGTGGTTTATGCATAACAGCCACTTAACGCTATTAAGTTTTGCTTTCATTTAACTTCTCAGCACGCAATATAGCATTCCCAAAAAAACTAGATCCCAAAATTCGTTGTGTGGCTTTCATGGAAGTTCACGGGAAATACTCTTAATCGGAAATTCGTATCGTATCGTGCGGGATTTAGTATTTTATACCTGTCAGAGATAGTGATAGTTACAGCCTGTTATGTAAGAGCCATGATCTGGTCCTATGAGAGCGACGTGGTCTAGAATCGGACGACCGGAAGTGAACCGGAGTGCGGGATCTGGTATATTGTCCCTGACAGAGATAGTGACAGTTACAGCCTGTTATGTGAGAGCCATGATCTGTTTCTGTGAGAGCGACGTAGTCTAGAATCAGACGACCGGAATTGAACCGGAGTGCGGGATCTGGTATATTGTCCCTGTCAGAGATAGTGATAGTTACAGCCTGTTATGTGCGAGCCATGATCTATTTCTGTGAGAGCAACGTGGTCTAGAATCAGACGAACGGGAGTAAACCGGAGTGCGGGATCTGGTATATTGTCCCTGTCAGAGATAGTGATAGTTATAGCCTGTTATGTGAAAGCCATGATCTGTTTCTGTGAGAGCGACGTGGTCTGGAATCAGACGACCGGAAGTGAACCGGAGTGCGGGATCTGGTATATTGTCCCTGTCAGCGATATTGATAGTTATAGCCTGTTATGTGAGAGCCATAATCTGTTTCTGTGAGAGCGACGTGGTCTAGAATCAGACGAACGAGATTAAACGGGAGAGAGACTTGTGGATAGGACGCTAGCCATCGTCAAAATCAACGTCGCCTGCTGTAAAAGTGACAACTTGGGGTATGGCGACAGTGCGTCTTGACGGGCAGTGGACTGAAGGTATTTTTTTCGGGTTTGTATGCTCACTTGTTAAAAAAAAAGTTGAAATACGTTTAAAGATTTCGGCGTGATGAAGCCACAACGACACATACAAACACACAAATAATCATGAAATTAATTTTTAATTGTTCATTTCGATTTGAATACAAATAATCCGTATTACTTATTTAAAAAAAAACAACGGGTTGCACTCCGGGAATGCCGGCAGAAGTGAAAACTTGAAAATTAACGTTGTGCATTTATTAATGTGATATCAGACGGTTCACTTGAATGAATGTTCACCTGAATGAATTCATTAGTAAACCGATCTAACGGTGTTGGATCGTTTCATAAATGAATTCATTCGGCATTTTTGTTTCACTTTTCGTTGAGACGTGTCACTTTGAGTGAAAGATGCAATATGAAACCAGAAAATGAAATAAAGTGAACCGTCTGATATGACCTTTATGTGCGTTGTCAATGACATTGTAACAGTTTTTCGATCAGGTCACGTGTCCGTCTTATGACTGTCGCGAGTTTAACATTTTTTCCCCATCACAAAAACAACACAGCGCCGCTAAAGAAGTTTTCACTTCAAAAATGTGTTTTTCATTTCTTATGTATAACTTTAAACACTCCGATTACATAGTAATTTTAACACTTAAGATATATTATTTTTATATATAGCTAATGAACTGCCAAACAAATCTGTATGATTCATACATTTTTCGTTATACAGCCTACTTACATGCGCGTTAAAGACTTAAAGATACGAGAGCTGTGCGTGATAAGTTTTGCTTCTGGCAAGACTGAACAACGCCTTATTACGGAAACTATGTTTAGCTTTATGAGGCACACAGAAATTCATATTATTAAGAATTGTTATGTTTAAAGCAACTCAATAGTGCGACTTGGCAAGTTTTAAAGAATTAAATTTTAGTAAATTAAAGAAAATTCTTCAAATGCTCGAAGTCTGTTTTATCCATCCTAATTTTAACCGTGTAACCTTTGTTCTACGAGTATGTAGCTTTTTTTTCATATTGATTTATGTATGCCAATCTAAAGAAGGATTCTCAGGAATTATTTTTATCCCGTCCAGAAAGGAAAAGAAGCTAAGTAAAGCATCGATCGCATTATGAACGTGACACCAGTGATCACCAGGCGTTTGATCTGGCGCAATTACGCGGAACGCATCAGAGCGACGGAGCGCGAAGCAGATCGGCGGGGCTCGGGGAGCCGCGCGGCATGGACATGACCGGCGCTGCTGCCGCCGACTTTGGCGGCGGTCCTGCTGTTACTCGCCGGCGGCGACGCTTGGCTGTCCCCAACTCTCGGCCCGCCTCCCGACGCCGGCGAACCACCTGTGCTGCTGGTCCTGAGAACGGCTTGCGTTGCTCCAGACCCTGAGGACCTGTTCTCGGAAGCACGCTTTCAGCAATATGCGCTTTCAATCGGAAAATCTACTATGACAGGACGTCGATTCCGCATTCTTAATTACCAAGGTAAATACTTTAGGAACACCATAAATAATTCCCAAATTCATATTCATTCTGGAATCATATTTTTATGGTCTCCTTTCGTCCGTTCCATTGAAATCAAATAGTGGACGTGCTTACCGCGTGACCTTCAAAGATAAAGGGGGAGGATGGTAGTTTTTTCTTCATTTTTTTTAATAAAACAAAAGTTCACAATAAATACACTTAAAAAAATATCGAAAATGTGCAATAGATCGAGCCCGTTCATATGATACCCTATTTGACTTTTTATAACTATTCTAAATTTCAAATAGATAGCATAAGTAGTTTCAGCTCTTATAGTCGGACAGACTGACAGACAGAGTCGCACTCGCACCAGAAGAGTTCCTTTTTTACCTATTTAGTACGGAACCCTAACAATAGCCCACTAAAAGAACTGTGGCCTCACTAACCGACTAAAACTTAATAAATAACATTTTCAACAAGAGTTCATGCTTCTTTATCAATGCATTTTTTGATATCGACTTACAATCTTTTTTTATGTATTAGGCGGCAAACAAGCAGACGGATAACCTTGTCCTAAAAAAATTACGTACTAACAAACACTAATCATTTTCCGTCTTTATCCTCTTTTTAGGGTTTCAGAGAAATGTATGTTTTTAAGTCACGATGTACTACATAATTGGCTCACGTAATTTAGCGATAGTCATTGTATTATGCGAGGAGAGTAAACTTCGGTGTTGCCCGGGCACCTGATTTACTGACTTCGACCTAATGTCCATTGAATTCTCAACAGGGTCTCTTGAATTTTGTAAATTAACTTGTAACTTAATATATATTTCCAAATTGTTACAACATTGCAAAATGTGCATACACACAAGTACATTCGTAGCAAATATATGATACTCTGTTTTATCTATTTCCTAATTTTAGAGTAGGTAACTCAGAGGCGTTGTGTCAGGAACATTACAAGGGAGGGCGGAGCGTATTCATTTACTCACACTTAAAGAAAAAGGTGGTTATAAGCCTTTCCCTGGCCAACCCGGGTGAAATCGGCTTATATGAACGCCACACCACTGGTACGTAACGTAGGTACCTCTTCTAATTGTAGCACTTGTTGGCTGCAGTTTTCTATACAATGTAGATATTCTGACACAATGCTCTCTCATGACACCTCAATTTCCAGTTGCTGCATTAAGACTGTGAAATGTAAATGATGTTGTTAATTAATAATGCTCAGATAATTAATGCGAAATATGTATACTTATAACAAAATCCGCTGTCTTGCATAAATTTCGATCAATTATGGGAAAGCAGCAAATCCAATGTTTTCATCGATATCGATAGTTTTTCTTGCAGCATTTTTTTATATATAATTTAAAATCTGATAAAGTATGTTGAGGATGTAATAACTTGCATTTGGGTAAGGTTTAAGTGCAGAATTCTTATTTTCCCTGATTTATACGCTACAATCCTCCTATGTTTTTCTATTTGAGCAACACAGGTAACATTCTAGTACGATATTGAAATAAGTGATTTCTAATAACGAATTTTAATACGTATATTCGTGATAACGAACTGACTGGTTGATTATGACCTATTATTTATATCAACTACTTTGCTTTTTACGCAACTAGAAGTATTTGAAATTTAATGAGTTAATATATACAACATCATAAAATTAGATAGAGTCTGGCTAGCCAAATATTGTTAACAGATATTTCCTTGTGGTATCACCAATTGTCTATGATTTTAAAAACGGCTAAAAGTCTGTTGTCAATTTATTAGGTTGGTGCTCTATAAACATTTTGATACTTTGTGTACTAGTTCTAAAATTTGCCTATAACTATGATTAGGTACGGGAATTTATTTATACCTGAATCTCATACACAGGACAAAATGTGTAAAGAAACGGATAAACTAGAAGTTCTAAAAAATATCAATAAAATCAAAACATCGGAACGTAAGGAGTTACTGAAAACCAATATTTAGAAGAAATCTGCGGACTGGTCAGTAGTAATTTGATGACAACGAGCGTGTCGATAGAATCCCGCACTTGGCCCACCGTGCCGGTGCAACATTACTCTAACCTAACCCATGTCTATACCTACTTAACCTAACCAAAGACATTGGTGATGGATTAATATTATGGTATTATCGAGCTAGATCTTATTTATTTTTCGCCTTGTTACAATGGCATATGGTGAGAAAGTGTAAACATATGTGTTTATCGTTCACTGTACTGCACATATAGTGGTAGAAATTATGTGAGCTGACTTTGAGTGCACGTCAACATATATTTTATTTACTTACTTCCTTAGGTTTATGTACCATACGTGTGTACAGAAAATTCAAAATATTTTATAATATCACAACTATAATTCCTATTTCACAAAGTGTGACCAGCAGAAGATTTTTTGAATTTCGCGCCGAAAATTTGGGTAATATTTCAGTAGCCAAAATATATTACTCCTAAAACTCCGTTTAAAATGTATAGTTTTTACGAGATTTCCATATGTATTTATGGTTTTATGAAATTTCTAATTGTTAGTATTAATATCACATTTGTAATTATACCTTAAATATAACGTCTAAACACTATTTTGTTTTAGCTTTCGGTTGATAGGTTCCACATAATTTGCTTGTCCAATTCACCGAAAGGGCATTCAGTAAATAGTACTCATGGTCTCTGATACAACATGAACACATGTCTGCCTGAGTTAAATTACTTCTCAGTGTTCATTGGATCATCCTTATTCCTTCAACAGCTGGATCGATACTAACTTGTCATTTTCCGTACATTTTTGTAAAGGCCAGCCGTTCTAAACAATTAAGGCGTTCTGAAGTCAAGCGAGAACATAAACTTTCTCAATTGATATTTATCTGACTCTGAGAAACTTGATGTTCCCTATGATATTTGTATGAAAATTAAACTAAATACGATTTTTTTGTTGGTAATTAGTAGTATTGTATTTTACCATTGGTCCTTCGAACCGGATGAAATGTTACGTCTAGTGCCGTATTTGTACAAGACGGAGAACTAGACTATTATTGAATATTGTATATATTGAATTAAACAATGAGTAGACTGTAACTTATACCTATTTTCTAAAGCTTTACAAGATTTAGTTAGGTCGCGGCGCGGACAATGGGTCGTGTATTGCGAAGCGCGTCCGTAGATGGAGTTAGCCGCACACCGGCGCGAGCTATCGGCTCACGGTACGGGACCGGACCGGTTAGCCTTGAGGTAGTTGCTGTCCGAACATTACGTTGTGCTGCACTGGCGGCGTTGTCGCCACCAACCATCCCTCCAATATTGTTTGAAGTCACAAAAATAGCGCAGTCAGGTGGAAATATGTAGTACTCAACAGTTATATCAACTAAAGTTTGAGCACCACTTAGTGCAACAATTTCAAACGTCGTTTCTTCTTTAGTTCGGTGATGCGGCATGCCGGTTCACTATTATTTGCAAATCAAGTTTCTTAGTTCGGTAAATGATACAAATCAGGGTAAGCTATTCAAAAACCTTTAAAAACGTTTTAAATATATCTCTAACTATGTAATTAATTGCTAGATCCATTAAAATGATGACAAAATTATCAAAGCTTCGATTATACTTTAAATCATAAACTTATAAAAAATGTCGAAAATATTAAAAAAATTAACGTACATCCAGGCCTCGAGCGTTCGTCGAAACATACATTTACTTTATGAGCAGGAATCCCAACTTCAGAATTAAACCGTGACACCCATATCCGCTTTTATTGCACAGAACTCCATTTTACAAGCTTTTATTTAACTTGCAATGTAACTATGTTCGGGTGGAATCTTCTAAGTTAAATTTGACCGGTTTCCAATTGAGCTAAAATTTGGCATACTTATATAGGTTAGGTGACAATGCAATAGTATGATACCATCAAGCTGATCTGATAATTGAGCAGGAAGATAGTTATAAGAACTCTGTAAGAAAATAATGGAATCCTCCCGAATTTGGGCTCTTTAGAATCGTCCCGGTGAGTTTGATGAATGTTCAGAGAAAAGTACAGTCGGCAATAAAAACTTGTCACAAAAATGTTTTTTTTGACAGAAACTAATTTGTTTAAATTTGGACACAGTGATATGAAGCACTGCAATGCCGTGTGCATGTGGCTGAATGTATTAATTTTATCCAGTCTAACATGCGTGATTTTAATCTGCGAGAGCTTAACTATTTAGACTTGTTCCTTTTGCATTCAATAATGAATTGAAAGCATTAATAATAAATAATGATAGTAATAATATTTTTTTTATTAAAAGAAACTTAATGCTTACAGTAACAAACGTCTTATGTTTCCATAGAACTTACACTATTTCATGTGCCTGAACTAGGAAAATCCTGTATTGAGGCGGTGTGAGTGTGAGTTCGTTTTAATACATAGTTAATAACATAGTAAAGAAATTACTAAAATAATGAGTAAGTAAAAATACACAGATACATGCGGACCAAAGTGGAGGGAGCTTGTAACTAGTGGCGCACTGAGCGCTCTGAGCGCCGGCGGTGCGGCGGTGTGCGCAGGATGGGCGGGCGCGGGCGCATGTGGCGCCCTGGCAGCCGCTGCGCGCGCGCTGAGACGACCACAACCTGCAGCTTGCGCAGCGCTACCGGCCCGCGCTGCCGCCGTCACGCGCCTCGCCGTCAGCCTGCGTTGGCACCGCGCTCTGCTGCCACCGGCCGCTGGGGAATGCGCGGCCGCCCTTCGCGAAGTCGCGAGGGCGCTAACAGCGGCGGGACTAGCTGCGCGCCGTTCTGCACTGTCACCTGATAAACTAGCTTGGCGACCACATGGTAAGCATTACTGACACAAACATGCGACAATAACCCGCATCGTGACTACAACTAACTAAAAAACCCGTACTAAATAATATACCCATAGCTGCGCGCCACTCGACACCGGCGAACACATTTTTTTTTTTTTTTTTTTTTACAATTTAATTTCACAGCATAACAGTTAGAACTAAAGCACTGTGAAGTTACAGATAAGTTACTTATGACATAAAATTACATTTAAACACGAATTAAGTTAAATTGAGGAGGCACGCACATCCATCGCCTCGCAGAACCTCAAACATTCATCACGCAGTACTAAACATACGAGTAGTAAGCATTTTCTGATAACTGTAGGCATGAAATTGCGGTCCCAGCTAGCACCAAGCGTTCGTGGCTTCATGAATCGCAATATTTCAAATTGGTTAGACAATGCTAACCATAACTTTTTCTTGTCGGGAATAAAAATTCGTTCGTGGATTAAGACCTCCACAAGATTAAGAAACGAATAATCGATATTAATATGATATCTATAAAATAGCTCTAAAATGAGTATACACTAGTTCTATGGTTGATAAAAAACATTGTATGCATCTATCTATATAAATCAATTGAAGAATTAATGCATGTTTAAGCATCACTTCCGAAAGGTGGCTGCACCTATTTGGCTACCTAGTTATGTTTGTAATTGTCAGGATTAGGTATGAATCAGTGGCGTGGCGTACATATAAGTCAATTCCCACCGGGTTGACGTTGCTTGGAAAGGTTTAAAGTCAAAACCAAGTGTTTTATTTGTGAAACATATCTGATGACTGCATAAATACAGAGAAGTTACATTTTCTCATGTTGCACTATGTTTTGCCAATTGCGGTACAAAAAACATTGGCTTAATATCTATATATAATATATCATTAACTGAACATTATTATTTGGTAGGTACACAATTAGCAGTGTTTATATAGCATAATGTTTATAACCACATTATTCTCTAAATTAATACGCTTCGGTTTCCCCTGTAATTGTAAATATTTGAAAGTAGAAAAGTAAATATTTTACAAATCTCCATATAAGGAGTGAGTGAGTGAGACAAAAGATATAAGGGAGATCTTCAAAAAATCGTTTCAATACATGTTGCATGCAGTAAAGGGAGGTTTAGTTTTCTTTCCGAAGAGCCGGGGTGGTCAGCTTATCAAATTATATGTAGGTATGTATCCTTATATTATTCCAGGCAAATCGTTTACTGAGAAACTAACAAAAAATTTCAAGAAGTTACTTTTGCATTAGTAGCATTATTCTATATCAGACAACATTCATTATCTTTCTGTATCTGACAATTATGTTACTCGTATATATATATATCCTCCTCCTTGTGTCGATAATCCTCAATGCTGAGGGTCGTGGCCTCTCTGAATGACTTTATCGTGGACTACCTTGCGTCAGCTCACTCTATCCTGGGCTGCGTGGATGGCATCATAAACTGAGGTGTTAAGGGTAGAGCGTATCTGGTCAGACCAGCGTGTTGGACTTCTGCCTCTGGGCCTTTTTCCGCACACCTTTCCTGTCATCAGCAGCTTTTCTAGGTTGTCACCTCTCCTTTTGGCAATGTGGCCAAAGAACTCGAAACTCCTCCGCATGCATATGGTGCTGAGCCTCATCGGGATCTTGAGCTCGCTGAGAATGGACTCGTTGGTTCGATGTTCTGTCCAATGAATTCCGAGCATTTTCCTCCAGCACCACATCTCGAACGCGTCGATGCGTTGGCGGTCGGCTTTTTTAGGGTCCAAGTCTCTATACCGTAAAGAAAGATGGAGAAGACGAGGGATGTGATTAACTGCTTCTTGGTCTTCCTCGAGATGTTTCTGTCAGCCCATACACGCGACATTTGGGACATAGCACTCGTCGCCATGGCAATCCGTCTTCTGATGTCCTTCTCACAGGACCCGTTGTTAGCTATGATGGAGCCCAGATAACTAAATTCCTCTACTACTTCCAGGTTTAGCTTATTGGTCATAGTGAGAGACAAACTGCGATCAACTAACATAACTTTGGTCTTAGCTCTGTTTATAAGAAGCCCCATTTCTCTGCTGGTTCGTTCCAGTTTTCCCAGTAAGATGCACATTTCCTCTTCGTTAGACGCAAAAAGTGTTGTATCGTCGGCATAGCGCAGATTTGTGAGCTTCGTCCCTGCAATGGAAACGCCACCGTCCCAGTCCTCACACTTGCCGCATGATATACTCCCCATAAATGTTAAACAGAATGGGGGATAGTATACAGCCTTGTCTTACCCCTTTTTTAAACGAGAACGGTTTGGAGAGCGTGTGGGCGATTCTGACCATGCCTTGGTTGTCGGAGTATAAAGAGTGAAGTAGGGATATCAAATGACCCGGAATCTCTAGCTCGTAGAGTACTTTCCACAGGTATAGCCAGTCGACGCAGTCAAAAGCCTAACTGTAGTCGATGAAACACATTACGAATGAGGTGTTAAATTCGTAGGACTTCTCAATGATCTGCCTGATATTGAGGATTTGCTCTCAGGTGCCTCTGCCCTTGACAAAACCAGCCTGCTCTTGGGGGATCTGCCAGTCGAGAAAGTGCCTTAAGCGGTTGTTGATGATGTGCAGGAGGATTTTGCTGCTGTGTTAAATAAGAGCCAGTGTCCTATAATTATCACAAATCTTTGTAGAACCTTTTTTGTGCAGGGGTATAATAACAGATTCAGTCCAATCTTCTGGCCAGTTTGCCAAATGCAGTTGCAAATGTGATGAAGATAATCAATGCCTTTGTCACCCAAGGATTTCGACACCTCGGCCGTTATTTGGTCAGGCCCCGGAGCTTTCCTGCATTTTAATGCTGCTATGGCATCTGTTGTTTCGGAACGCAGTACTGGCGGTTCCATTTCTAGACTGCTCCAGCATGGACATGGGACCAACGAGGTGTTTGGTTGATGATCATAAAGCTTTTCACACTATCCACGCCACCGCTCTGCTACTGCTTCCAGGTCATGAATTGCATTGCCATCCTCGTCATTGATTACCCATGTTTTCGGATTGAACTGCTTGGTTATAAGGCGGACTGTCTTGAATAGATCTGAGGTCTGGAATTTCAAGGAATCATTTTCTATTTCTAAGCAGATGTTCGAAAGAAAGTTGTTTTGTCCCTGCGACATTTTTTCTTAACTTCTTTCCAGAGTACTTCTTCCTGACGTGACAGGAGTTCTTCAATCTTTCTACTTTGCAGCTACGTATCAGTTCCCAGGTATCGACGGCTAGCCATGACTTTATCTTACTAATCAAGTGATTGTCCTTTTGGCCGCTTCGATTGTGTCTAGTGTGGCATTTATTTGAGTTTTCAGGTGTTTCCAACATGAGTTGGCGTCGCTTCCCAATAGTGTGAGGGATTCCGAGAGCTTATTTTCAACGACAGATTGGAAATGTCCTCTATCGGGAGGGTCTAGTACTCGGAGCTTGTGCATTGTTATTGGCTTTCTAGGAGCCCTTAACATGAGCGCGAATTTTGCCCAAAGCAGATTGTGATCGGAGCCGCATTCCGCTCCAGGATACGTCTTCACATTTATTACTGACGACTTCCAGCGTGTGTTCACAAGTATGTAATCGATCTGATTGCTATACCGAGCTCCAGGGGAGGTCCAAGTGTATAAATGCCGAGGGTGATGTTGGAATTGCGTGTTAGTTATGCAAAGGTTCCTCTCAATGCAGTATTCAATTAGACGTTGACCACGATCACTCCTAGTACCTAGACCAAAACTTCCCACAACGTTGCGGATGTGGTCATCGTTGGTAGTATCTCCGACATTTGCATTCCAGTCGCCGAGTATGATAGTGACTTCTCGATTATGGAAATGTGACCTTTCTATGGTTTATGGTTTAAGACATTTATTTCTCATAAAGAATCATATTCACTTAACATGAGAAATTTAACATCGAAAAATAATCGCATGCATATTTAATAATTAAAGATTTAACAATTGTCAACTAAATAAAACATAAAAGTAAACATTTACATTTTGGAGGTAGATTTAATTTTAAGTTCGCCGCTCGATCAGTACGTAAGTATACGCGCACAGCGAGTGTAGCTGACTTTTGATTTCGATGCATTCTTGCCGTGAGTTTCACTACTTTGACCTTTGACCTTTCTCTACTTCTTTGTTCAACATGGTGAGTTTGCCAGTCATTAGCAGTCCACGGACGTTCCACGTTTCAATCCGATGCTCGTCGCGGATGGATAGTTGCTAAATTTTGGTGGTCTGAGCTTCGCCTTTCGTACTACTTGCTACAGGGGCCTGGCGTAGCACCCTGGTAGAAGCTTCGGTAGCATATTTCACACCAGCCGGCCCGGATACCAGGTGGCGCCGATTGTCAATCGGATCGTCCGACGTCACTTTATCTTTATTCGGTGTATTCATTCATAGAGACTTTCTTGGGAAAATACACGTGGTGGGGTCCCGCGTCCTTCCACGACAGTGGTTTTGGAAGAGATTTAGATTCAAGGCCGCTGAAGCCTGATTTGGGTCAGGTTATAAACCGCCGCCCGACACTCGGCTTTGACTGTTTTACGGTGGAAATGTCAGACTCCAACTCAACCCTCCTCTTTTCGAATCTGGGCTTGGGACCGGCAATGGCAGAGTTGGTTTTGTTACTTTATAAATAGTAGGAGAGCCGAGTGCAAAATTTCGTACCGACTTGATACCGCGATGAAATGCACAATGGTTTCCCATAAAAGTGATGCTAAGTCCAAATTTGATAGTTACATTTCCGGTGCGAAAAAGGTGGCGTAACTTTACCCATCTGATACTGAAATAATAGTTATGGCATCAGTTAGAAACTGACTGGTAGATACAGAAAACGGTCATTCTCCAGATTTGAGTTCTCAATATCATTAACGTGTTCCACTTATTTTTTGATAAAATTTATATCAAATGTAGTGATATGTCAACCTTTCAAACTTAAATCTTTATGTGGCACTTAATTATTATTAGCGGATGATTAACTAAACTAAAGTTTTTTTAATTTGTGTGCGGCGATAATGAGAAAATCGAAGCGTTAATGAGAATTTCTGCCACGTTAATAAGAATATTCGGCTTTTACGGTTAATATTTGAGCATTTTTAACGCCGATTTATGCACTTGCATAAACTACTAATATTCATGTTTCGTCTCGTTACAATTGCATATGGTAAGAAAATGTAAACTTATGTGTTCACTGTACTGTAAATAGTGGTAGAAATGATGTGAGCTAAAGCTGACTTTGAGTGCACATCAACGTATATTTCATTTGTTTTCTTGAATATTCTTACGTGTGCACATAAAACCAAAAATATTTTCTAGGTTGATACTAGTTTTTAAACTATAATTCCTACTACACAAATTGTGACTATCCTAAGATTTTATGAAATACCCGTCAATAATTTGGGTACTTATATATCTTTAGCCAGACAAGATAATCAATGTAAGAAAAGCTAAATTTACCTAAGTTTATATTGCAGTCTGCCCTCCAACTAAAAGGTGTAATTTGCAGCCATTATTCCCCCGTGACCTTTACAGACATCTACCTACAGATAATCCATTAGTAATCCGACTCTGCTCTTTTCCATTGAACCCAAGTTATGTCTATTGTGATCTCGCTAATATTAAACTATATGACGTAATTACCTGCCTGCGCAGTACTAAATGAAGGTGAAAATAGTCATAACATCAGAGGGTTTTAAGGGGTGTAAAGTACCTAAATAAAAATTGAGAGTTCTTAGTTAAGTGTCTAGCCTACATTGGCACCAGCTTACTTATTAATTACATAATTTAAATTGTTTCAACTTTAAAATATCCAAATGGTTCATAAATTAATTGTAACATAGATATCTAGGTACAAGGACATATTCAATGTTCTTGAAATCGGTATGCATTATATTATTAGGCAGACACATTATAGGAATAAGCGGCACGAGTTGCGTTGTACAATTGTAAATCATGTGACAAGGAAAAACAATATGAATACCTACCTCTACGCATTAACCCTTCCACCTGGCTGAGCCTCGTATAATGTAATGGAATGAAAATTGGGTATATTGACAAGCAAATCTGTTTGACACAAGCCTTATGGCGATGATATTATGTTAGATAAATTCTTACTCCCTTGTACGCATTCGTAACTGAAAACGTGAAAAGTATCCGGTCACTTCGCTCGACTCAATGTGTGGGAAGTTTTCATGTCAAAATGTTAATTTGGGTAACAAATCGTTATTCATCTGGATTAATAAACATCGATATGTTTACACTAACGAATACCCCAAATCAATTTTATTCTGTCAATTACAATAAGACTTCGGCAAATTCATAAATGAAAAACAAATGCAGCATGATTTATATTTGTTAATTTTGCAAAAAATACAAGATATATGGAAGGTTTCAAGCACAGGGGCCACAACAATTTGATTTAGACATAATAATAAAATAATTTACTCGCTCATGTCCGCGACTTCGTCCGTGATTGTTGGATCATTTATAGCCAATGTTTGTTAGTTTTTTCTGAAGGAGATTAATTTCTATGTACCTACGTTGAATTGTAAAATGTATGAAAATCAACTTCAGTCTCTTTTAAAAGTATTAATTACCTGTTAAAGACAAAGGTATTTTACACATATATAAATACATATATGTGTAAATAGACAAATTCTTGAAAATGTTTAAACAAAACCAGCCACGTCAGACCACGCAAAATGAAGGGTTCGGTACCCGATCCGGTATATAATACAATACAACATTTCTTGATTGCACACTGACCAGAAAAACAGTACAATAGAGACTTAACATAAACTACGAATGACAGTAGGCGGTCTTATCGCTAAAGTGCGATCTCTTTCAAATAACCTTTGGCTAGCAGAATGGACACAAAACAGCTAGTGTATCTTCAGGTCACAAACATCTTTTTGTTACTATAAAATTACACGTTTCCCATTCTAATTATAAACACAATTTATGCTTATACCCTTTACCTACAAACTTTAGGTTGTAGTAGAGTGGGGAGGGGGTTTACGTAGGGTTCTATAGGAATACATAACTGTTACGCTTCAAAAACAACAGTGACTTATTTAATTTGATACACAGGTACAGTTATTTAATTTGAAATTACAGCTGTCACAGTGACACTCTCTGTGAACATTTCAAGTGTCTGTCTATTACCGTTCAAGAGTTACAACCCTGCAAAAAAATAGATGGATAAACGGGTAGACAAGCAGACTCTATAAAGTTTAGTTTTTAATAAAGCGTCGTAAAAAATGGTGAAATAATTTAGCTCTTAATATAGTTTATACGCAAAGTCTCCGATATCTTACTTTAAAATTTACACGTTCCCAATATTAACTTTCAACCCTCGTTGTTGGGCACTCATCCTCTAAATGGATTAAATGGTTAGTGCCCAACAACGGTGAAATTACGTAATTATTATTCCGTAATTTCGTTAAATTGAAGATTCCATTGACAAAGACTATTTATTAAAAAAAACTTCCCCATACTAACTTTCAACCCTGTTATATAAACGAAATACTTTATTTAAAAAACATTTATTAAATATATTATTCACAACAAGACAAACACGTCATAACGAGGATTGAAATGTAAAATTTTACATTTGACACCTATCTTAATAAAGAAACATAAGTCTAAGCTGCCAATACAAATCTTCCATCGAAGTACAAACTCAACACGCCTCCTAAGATTTATATTACATAACATAGTTGTATTCATTAACTAAAATTTATCTACAGTTTGCAAGCATGGTCATATTAAATCTTTACAATTAATATATTCAACATTTATATTTGAGTTGTATTTGTTTCATTACAGATTTTATTAAAAAAAAAAACAAATGATTAAGACTACTTCTGCGATTTAACAATCACTCTTTGACCAAATTGTAGTTGTGTGGCCAACAGGTTAGTTATTGTTGCAGTTGTGATTTTGTGCGCGTCGCGACGTGCGCTGGGCGCGGAGACGCTGGCGGCGCTGCAGGCGGCGGCGCGCACGGGCGAAGGCTCCGCCGTGCTGTTGTTGCACCTCGACGAAGACCCCGCCCCATCCTTACATCCACACACCGATCAAACTTTCCTAGACAATATCACTTTAGCTGTAAGAACTCTGCCTTATTCGCAAACAAGAGAGAATTTGTCGTCTAACCAATTTACTTATATTTCAAAAACCCCGAATTTACCGAGCGACCTTCCGCCGTTGTATAAGAAAAGTTTCCCGTCGCCGTTAGCCTTCGCACTCGTAAACAACATAACTGCGGGCCCTTATCGCAAAAAGAGAACTCGACAGCAGTCGGCTAACATTTTACGAACCGAAAACGTCGTAAACACTATAAAAAATAACACATTAGAGAATCAGTTGCGAGATTATTTTCCTGGAGCCTATAATAATACTCGGCCCGCAAAACAAACACTTCGAAATAACACGCCCGGAGATAGTGCTCGAATGACATCAGTTCAAGGACAAAGATCAAAGCTCACAAGTCCGCCCTACGGCTTAAGGATGCGCGCGGCGCCGCCCGCGCCCGAGCCGCCGCACGCTGCTGACACCCAAGATGACTTCAACTCCCTAATGGTTGAGTTAGACGCTTTTCAACAAAACCTATTGCTAATGCGAATCGGCCATGCCAAAGAAAAACAAGATTCTTGGGAAACTATTATCTACAATGAAGTAATAGAAAATCTTGATCGACAAGATGAAGCAGAACGAACCAGAACGGAGAGCAGTGAAATAAAACTTTGTTTATACGAACGAATTGCTGTGGAAAATGGAACTCACGAGTGGAAATTCGTGGCAGTTTTCAATTCGACGTCGACACGTTCTCTCGACGATGTTGAAGACTGGTTTACAGATGTTGAAATAATAAATTCAACATATGACTTTGAATATTGGAGCGTATCTCATGCCGCTACAGAGTACGAGATATGGGCTCGGTTCGAGAATGGGGTGCTGACGGTTGTGTTTGTTTGTTGCGCCGTAATAGTGGCGGCTTCGGCAGCGTTCGTCACTCGATACGTGGCCACTCGGCGGCGGCGCCGCAGGAGACGCGGCGATGCGGTTCTTCTGGCTTGTGACTTTACGTTCCCCGCGGACGAGCGGCGACGCGTGGGCGAAGGGATGGAGACAATGCTGTCGTGCTGGCTCCAGCAACTGCACGAGTTCGGCGGGCCAGATCTCGAGAAGCCCGACCTGCTGAAGCAGTCGCCTCGCTCCGCACCGGCGTCCGTGGCAGCGCCCTCCGCGCCCTCCTCCACATGCAGCGTCAATCGACTGAACCAAGATCGCCGTACGCGGTATAAGGTACGTACTATTATACTAGACAGGATACAATATTTTTATTTTTGCTTCTATTTTAAAGAATTCAACGTGGAGGAGACAAATAAAAAAACTATAATGCATTGCAAAAAAATGCGGTTATGAACTTACAGTTTAAATCTTCGCATTGAAACGGACCTACCGTTCTGATCTGATGACGTTACATCTGTCTGACATTTGACATGGTTGTCACTGACTTTCATAGTATTGCACTGATTACAATTTTTATGATTTTTTTATTGTATAAATAGGTACTGTAAACTATTTCAAATTGACAATATGTCAACATCAAATGGTCGTGTCATGACATGACAGCGTCTAGTGCTACTCTTCTACTTGATCGAGATGGTCAAAGATAGTCATTACAATGCCGTGCTACTAAAGCCGTGAAAATAAAAAGCCGTGTTGATAAATGTTTAGTGCCCTTGTGTTTATTCTACTTCAAGATTGTTTGTTGACCTTCTGATACATAATTTCAAGCTTGTACGGAAAAGTAACATCTAGGTAACCTTCTTACTCGCTTCGGTGAATCCAACTTCCATTTGAATTGTCATAACAGAAGTGACGTCACAGGACACTGATTTGTTGGATTAATAAAATACGTCCCGTTTCACGTTAATTTAATTTAAAATTATTCTTAAAAAATATTACTAAAATAAAAATGTAGGTATAAGTAGCCTTTTTTTTTTTTACATTGAAATATTCATTATATCGTAACGAGGCGCATTACGACTCGTTGCATACGAACTGTCTGGCTATGCGCAGTTTTAAAAAAAATATTCTTCAGACAAAAATTCAAAATTATTTTAAAATTCCACACTCGAACACATGCTCGAGCTTAATTGAATTCTGTACTTCGGACCTGATCAGATGCTGTTCTAAGTCTCACTCTTGAACAATGTTTTTAAAATCCTCAAGCCTAAGCAAAGCTTAGTGCCTTTATTCCCGAAACCTGTGTGCTTTAAGTGACCATTATTCATGTGAATAGATATTTAACTCTGAACCTAAGAGTAAAACTATACTCTTGAACCGTCGTCGTATTGTCAAAGCATATTTTGCAACAATAAATATCCTGGCCCTGGTCTCCTGTTTTCCTTTATTCCGGATCCCGTGGCAATATTCATGATTATTATAATTGTATCTTCTCTATTAACAAACTTACCGTTATTAATTCAGTGTGGATTTGAATTTATTTTATCGCTTTGATTAGAAAATAGTCTTCATAAAAAAAACATCACTACATATCAATTACGTTATGTAAAGATAATTGTAGTAACTAACCCTTATTTTGTGACAGGGAGATGCTGTGCACGTGAAATATCTGCCATCGTCAGGAGCTCTCGAAATAAAACGAAAAGCAACAGACGTACTACTTGTAATGCAGAGCATGCGCCACGAAAATCTTAATCCATTTATAGGTAAAAGTTGACCGAGAAACTCTATATTTTCCAATTCTCTTTGTCCTTAAGTTTAAATAACAGTCCTAAGTCTGTGTGCTTCTTTTCAAATAGAATCAAGTGTGGCTTCTTACCTCAAAAGAAGAACTCTTACAAGATTCAATCAACCCAAACATCCCATCCGTGGACTGATTTTCAAACATTAGTTGATTACAAGTAGTTTCAAGTACTACAGAAACTTGAAACTACGCATATTTCACAATTGTTTTTATTTGTTTATTAAATCTTTACTAAACAAAAGAAAAACTTATCGAACAAAAGGCGGATTTAATACCATAGGGTATTTTCTACCAGTCTACCTTGAGTCAAAGCAGATAAATTGTGGGCGCTGCAACGAATCTACATAGATAATTTATAAAGATAATATACATATATATTTATATAATATATGCTTATACGTATACATTAATAAATAGGGTATTTGACAGTAGTAAAAGATAGTTAAAAAATATGATCCTAATAAAACAAGCATAATAAAAAACTACGTTAAAATTATGACATCTGAAAGTTGGGTGAGAAGGTCTATTTTTAAAGTATGAAAATATTTATAACTAATAATATCATTGAATAACCCATAAAATGTATCGTAATATTTATTATGAAACCGTTTGGATTAACGCAAGTTTTAACATAGCTGCTTAATTTCGCCAAACAAAGTACTAGCGTGTGACGTCACATGCTTGTAGGCTTTAGTATGTAGCGTTTTTTGGGAAAGTCCAAAAATGTGCTTTTAAAATTTTTGTATCTAGGGAAGTTTTTCTGAGATTGGGGTATTTTTATTATTAAGACGTCGTTCTAAAACATACCACAAAGAGACGTCAAATAGCTATTACAATATTACAAAACATCGCAGTATTACAATTTCACGCACAAAGAAGATCATGATGAGAGAATTTTAATTTTTTTAGATGTCTTGTATTTCCTAAACTTTTCAAAATTTTATCTTTCCTTCCTGTCTCAAAACATTAAATAATAGGGGAGTCTGACACAAAGTAGTCCATATTCCCACGTATACTAGTATATTATTCCGGAATATGAGTAGTTTAAGGATTAATTGTAGATTTTATGACAAGTTATTGTGACAAGAATTGCTCATATACAAATATATTCGAGTGTCATAATGGCCTTTAGCCACTTCGATAATGAGAAAATAGTAAAAACACACACCTAAAAAAGTAAAAATAAGTTACTCTTGGTGTCAAAACAACCAGACTTTACTGTAATATATATCACTAAACAAAAAGTATATATTTGGTATTGACAGGATGTCTGTGCGAATTACGCCCAGCGCTCGTATTCGACGCATGCGGTCGCGGTTCCCTGGAGGACGTTCTAATGGCGGACGACATCAAACTGGACTGGACGTTCCGCCTGTCCTTACTCACGGACCTGGTGAAAGGAATGCGCTACGTGCACTCGTCCTCGCTGCGCCAGCACGGCCGCCTTTCGTCAAGGAACTGCGTAGTCGACTCACGCTGGGTGCTTAGGATCACTGACTACGGCCTGCCCAGCTTCTATCGCACCCAAGGATTGCCCCCGCCGGCGAGGGCCGCTCGAGGTAAGCACTTGTAAGCTTATGATTTGAAGGTCCATTTAGCTTCAATTAATAGTAATAAATGAATTGTTTGGCATCGACTTCAAAAGGTAATTCAAATGTATCCGTACCGTAGATAAAAGATTATTTATGGCTTTTTAGTTTATTTTGAAGTCGGTTCTGTTTTTAATTATTATTTTTTATTTTTAGCTTTTTAGTGATGGATTTTAGTAGTGATATAAAGTATTTTATAGAGCCCAGAATGGGAAGATTGAGGAGGCACTTTGCACGCATCTCGAGTCTTTGGAAGTAAGAAATATAAAAGTTGGTTAGTTCATTGTAACTTCCATCATCAGCTCAGCATGAAATGATGACAACCAGAGGAAAACAACTGATAACTTTAGAAAAATATATACAAAACATTGTTAGTGCCTATAATATTTAAGGTTTTCTCTCGATTTCCCTGGTATTCCATCATCTAATCCTGACTTGGTGATAAAGAGACTACTTCAGGGATACACTAAAAAGAGTATGACTAACAGTCCTAACGTATCTACCTATAATAGTTTTTTTTTTTTAAGAATTATCCTCTAACTCTTAACTATTAAGGAGTTGTACCCTCCGTCATCAGCTCACCATGATGAGATGCCATATGCAAATACTTAAATAGCTTAAGAAAATATATGAAAAACGTTATGAGTGCCTATAAAATTTGAGGATTGTCCTCGATTTCCCTGGGATCCCATCATCAGATCCCAACGTGGTGGCAATGGGACCACCTCGGGAGTATATCCTTTCAAATAAAAAAATAATGTTTAAAATCGGTCTACAATTGGCGGAGTAATCGGTGAACATAAATAAAAAAAAATACAAACTATCGAACATATAACCTCCTCCATTTTTGGAAGTCGGTTAAAAATGCTATTTAAGAGAGTAAGCTACTGCGATTGATAGTAAGTGGAAATAAATTAAATAATACAAATATTATTATTTTTAAGGGACATACCTACACAAAAACCACAGAACTGAAGAATAGGTAACCCTATGTTCGATTTCCCTAGCTTTAATTTTCGGCCTTGACGCTGAAGGTACGACGCGTTGTAAAACCTGCAAGTGGTTAACTTCAACAAAAACCTTATGCGTTCACTAGAGCTACTGTGGACTGCGCCGGAGCTCCTGCGCGAGGAGGGGGGCATGGGGCGCGGCTCGCAGCCTGGCGACGTTTTCTCCTTCGCTATAATCATGCAGGAGGTCATCGTTCGTGGCGAACCATATTGCATGCTGTCCCTCACACCAGAAGGTAAGTCACTTTCTTCTTTTATAATAACAAAAAAAAAATGATAGACATACATCGCACAAAACAAAACAAAACCACACCCTTATATAGTACTACCGGTTGAAAATTTCAACCTGTAGTACTAAGGGCGTGACTGCTTTACTCGACTTGAAATGAACATCTACGTGTTGAGTAAACTTATTTCGTGTGATACATTTTACAATGATGGGTTTTATTTTGTTGTTATGACTGATATGCCCGACTTAAATCGATCATGACTAAAAGTGACTAGAATATGGGTCAGTCTATAAAGTTACAGGTAGATGAGAACCTCCTTTTTTGAAGTTGCTTAAATAAATCAAAAATTCCGAACTATTTTTATTAGTTGTATTATAAGCACCACATTCTCCGAATCACTAAGGAGTACTTATATAATGTCGCTTCATCATCAGCTTCCTCTTTCGGAGGTAAATATTTCAACAGATTAAGGAATTCGTCAAAGCTCACTACGCGTGCTTATAATAATTTGTGGAGGTCCGTAAAATCTGAATAGTTTCCATCACCATATCCAAATTTCTCTGGGATCACAAAATCTTTATTATAACAAAATTATAGTCGTCAAAATCGGTTTGCAGTCGGTGCAATCAGCGATGGACTACGATGGATACATAGCAAAGCAATTATATAATGTTTTCAGAGATCGTGGAGAAAGTAATGCGACCGCCTCCCCTGATCCGGCCGTCGGTATCCATGGGAGCAGCGCCGCCCGAGGCAGTCAGTGTGATGCGGCAATGCTGGAGCGAATCTGCGGACCTCCGTCCCGACTTCCACACCCTGCACGACATATTCCGCCACATGCACCGTGGCCGGTATGTAGTTCAGTTGGCTCGCCAGCGTCATCATGTCAAGAATAAAAATCATGATGCACAAGATTAAAAAGCCTGGGCATCACTAATAGCGCCATCTCTCGAATAATGTGTGTCGGCTTCTTGTTCCTTTCACATTTTAACTTGTATATAATGCAGAAGGATTAGAATATCTAAGAATGATATGATACTTGTTACCCAAAACCCGACACACCGGGGCAAAAAGAGCGTTATGACTTTAATTTCCTGGGCTAACGAAGTTGCGCACCTTCTAGTCTAAAGATAATAAGATAGAGAGTTATTCACCCTACCGTACAAGCTTTATAGGGATCTTTAAAGCAAGTTCAAAGACATCATCCTGCCTTACATGACTTAAATGTGTGTAAGGTGTACCTTTTTTGGCAGCTGCCTGTTCCTACTTCAAGTCGTTCATATGCATTTTGCAATCTATACTTTAAAATGCAATATAATTAATTATTTGTGTTTAAATTTCGCAATGTGTTTTATAGGAAAATCAACATCGTAGACTCCATGTTTGAGATGTTAGAAAAATACAGCAACAATTTAGAAGAGCTTATAAAGGAACGAACGGAACAGCTGGACATGGAAAAGAAAAAAACAGACCAACTGCTCAATAGGATGCTGCCCAGGTAATTTCAAATTTAGACCTTACGAATTGTCCTTAAATCAATTCAACATATTTTCGTTTTTTAGTCTTTTATTTGTTTTTATATTTGTCTAAATATGTGATTTTTAGGGTTCCGTACCAAAAAAAGATAGAAAACGGAACCCTTATGGTGCGACTCTATCTGTCTGTATGTCTGTCTGTCCGACTGTTACAGCGATATCTCAGGAACTTACTCATCTTGCTATTTTATTTATTGTTATAAATTTCATTTGTAACATTTTATACCTTAGCCTTAGCCTTAGCCTTTTCGTTGTACATTCATTATTTATGAGTTTGATTCTCGTTGGTGCAGTTCTCTCCAGTCCTTTCTTCATAATGCAAATTCCTTAACTTCTTGATACGTCACGACGCCCATCGTTCCTTTTATCTGGTCTATATAGCTGATTCTTGGCCTTACTCTTCCTGTCGTTCCTTCAATTATTTCCTCTATTATCTTTTGTATTAGATCGTCGTGTCACATCAAATGTCTCACCATTTTCTCTCTTCGAGTTTCTATAGCATGTAGTATATTTATTTTTTCCTTTAGCCTATCGACAACCTCCTCATTGGTGACTCTTTCCGTCCAACTTATTTCCTCCATTTTCCGCCAGCGCCACATATCAAATACCTTAATCGGTTCCCTGTCCTATTGTGCCAGGATATATGTCTCGCAGCCATACAGTGCAATACTCCATATATAGGTTGTAATGAAACGTTTCCGGATAGATTTGCCCATTTTTGATTTACTTATGTATTTCCCACTATGGAAGGCATTTTTAGCCATTGCTATTCTAGTTTTAATATCTGTAGACTCTGTAGTATATCTTTAGTCTACTATCACCCTTGTCTGACTTATGGCAGATTTTAACCTTTCCTTTCTCCTCCCCGACTTGGATGATGGTTTCCTGGCTATGGCAAAGTTCATAAATTATATTCCTGTCTCGGTAATCAAGTCATGCATTTTCCAAAGCTATCATCAGTTTTTTCCAGTTTACTTCGTCACAGGCTTTTTCTATATCAACAAATGTTATGTATGTGTGCAATGTTTAGTCATCTGTCAATTACCATTTGAAGTGCTAGAATGAATGGCTTCTTTAGTGCCTTTGTTCTGTCTGATCTGAACCCGTATTGGTCTTCCCCTAATTTGGCTTCTAGTTTAGATTTCATTCTATTATGTACAATTTACGTAAAATTTTGAATGATGGATGAAGTTTTATGCTCCTCGCATTTTAACGTGTTTGTCTTTTTTTTGGAAGAGGTATTATTTGGTAATCTTTCGATATGGTTCCTGTTCTATGCATTCCTTTGACTATACTATTCCTATGGCACTTTTTCATATAGCATTTTTTTATCTGTTGTGGGTATTTTTTGTATGAACTGCTGCGGAACCCTACACAGGGTCCGACATGCTTTTGGCCGGTTTTTATTTCATATGCTTCTCAATAATCTCGAATTCATTTTCTAAGTATTTTTGTTTGCTTTTTCTATATTCTAATGTTATTTTATATGTTAGTTTTTTATATTCCCTCATGCTGCTTTCATAATTTTTAATCTTTAATTAATTTTTAATCTTTAACATTAATTATTAATTAATTAATGTTAAATATTAAATTAATTCATTAATAAGATTAAAATTGAATGAATGAATGAATTAATTAATTTTTAATATTTAACATTAGGACACTCACCCATTCTTTCTTTCTTCTTACTTAACTTATCTCCTTTACTATTGCTAATAAAAAAATGATAAAATAAAATTGATTAAAAAAACGTATGAAACTTTAGGCTTTTAAACAAACAATTTAGGGTAGATACGATTACTTCTAAGCCTGAACTAGGATTCCCTGTGTTTCGGACAAAATATGACTTATTTAGTATATTTCAAATATTCACAAGCCGAATGTATAGTATACCGAAAACAAAATAACTCATAGAAAATAAATATAAAAATTAAAACAATAGTTATTCAACGATGATATTGATAATCAATGTTATTTTATAGTAGTGGAAGTAACAAAAACATTAAAACAATTAGGTATTATTTGGAAACATACTATAAAATAAAGCAATTCTAATTATGTAGTACGTGACAATAATTTTTACATTATTTTAAGACGGTCAATAATTTTTCTGTATCTTGGTATGACATTTTTTGTAGAAATTCTCTGAGAGGTCCAATCTAGCATTTAATGTATTGTAAAGAAATGGTCCCAGAAAAATAAAAAACCGGCCAAGAGCATGTCGGAACATGCTCAGTGTGAAAAAAAATAGGATATCAAAAAAAAAACAGTTGCAAAAGAGCATATCTCCACGGCACTTGCGTCTTTTTGCTGAGAAGCGAAGTTTTTTGGCAATAACTTAAAAACGGTATGTCCAATTATGTTGAAAACTATTTTCGTTTGAAGTATTTATTAAGCTTTATGTTTGTAATTTTTTCATATTTATTGAACATACCGTTTAGAAAATAGAGAGGGGGGGGGGGGGGACACAATTTTTGCTACTTTCGCAGCGAATATTTCCGAAAATATTCACTAAATCAAAAAATATATATATTTTACAAAAAAAAAACAGTTTCGGTTACATGTATGGAGTGCCCCCCATAGAAATATATATATTCTTTATCTATTCTATTATAAAGTTGTAAAAATGAAATATCCGTACATTAAAGATATTTAAAAAAATATATTGTTACTGACTATTTGGAGGTCATTAAAACGAAAAATATTTTTTTTTAGGTTTTTGTATGTTTATATGTGACGTTGTGGCTTCATCACGCAAAATCGGCTAAACAGATTATCACTATTTTAGGTACACGGGTAGCTGGGTATCTCCAGATGGTTATATGATACTTTTTGCCCGACTACACTGAAGAGAAAACGACAGGTTATGACTTTTCTCCTCCGCGAACGAAGTTGCGGGCATCTTCTAGTTTTACTATAAAACGGCTTACACAAAGCACCTATGTTCGTGAGTTTTTGAGTAAAATGCCTGTGACATACGGACGGACGGACGGACATAACGATACTGTAAGGGTACAGTTTTTGCCAATTTGGCTACGGAACCCTAAAAAACCTAGATGAGAATGCGTGCTTTCCTTGTATGTTTTGAGAGCAAACAATATCTTTACGTCTTTTGTTATTGAGCATAATAAAAAAGTGTTATTACTATATTGCACGTGATTATTGCTTTCCTTTAATTTATTGAAATCTATCGATTTTGTTTTGTTCTCGCATGGTCTGTATTGAGATCAGCACCCGGGTATGTTTTACAAGCTGTCGCATATTTCTTGTATCTTATATCTATCATAATTAAATCCAACTGATACCTTGCTATATCTCCGGGCATCTTCCAAATTAAAGCCTTCTAGTTGATTGTTTAAATAATTTATTTAATATAGTCGTGTGTTCTTTACAAAATTGTATTAATCTCTCTTCTCTAGCATTTCTTTTACCAAGACCAAAATGTTCCACTATGTCTTCTTCTTTGCCCTCTCCGACAACAGCATTAAAATCTCCCATTACAATGAGGTTATCTTTTTCTTATACAGAATCTACTACTGCGTCTTCAATTTCTTCATCAGTGTAATTCCCCGTTGGCATATACCCCAACTTAGACTAACACTTAATCATGTAACGATGATGTCTTTATTTTCTCAACTTTAATTCTGTCACTATGGTGAAAAGTGTTGTCGACTAGGTTACCAAAAAATTTGCTTAATACAATTGCAGACCTATTACTGCCTTACTTTTCATCTGTAAAATTACTCTATACTCATCACTCCAAAAGTTTCCACTACCCCCTTATCTTACTTAATTTAATCCTAAAATATCTATTTCCAGTCTATCTATTTCCTGTTTCAGTTCCTCTTATTTTCCAGGCACTAGCATTGTTTTCACATCCCACCTCCCAATTGGACAAGGCTTTCGCATGATGACGACCGGTGTATCCTCGTTTCTACCTCTGCCGGAGTCGGCCTGCCACGAAATAATACATCGTGGAAGCCCGTTGTCAAGAACTTCATTACACTTTACAGACATTTCTCATACTGCATGATTGGGAAAATAGTTGCTTTCTGCACCGCAGTATCCTGACCGTTATCACTTATGCAGTTGCGCTCAGAATAATATATTCGAGGGCCATTCTGGAATACTTTCCATCCGCCCCTGTGTAGTACTAACACGCTGTTAGGGTTCAGATTTTTCTGTCCCTGTGACATGCGTCTTCCGCCTATCTCGCCGTACCGATGGTTTCCATCTCCGGTTCTATACCCGCCCAAATAGCCGTTTAGGTCTTCACCCGTAACCCTGGGCACGGGCTCCGCGATATACCCCGCAAAACTGGGTGCCTGTGGAACTTAGCCACCTGACCACTCCGGCCTACTGAATTGACGAGGGGGTGGGCACCCCCGCGACATGGACGCGCCACAGAGGAATTACCCAAGTGCGAGATTGAAAAGATGGCTCAATCTCCCCAAGGGCCGGGTTAATGATCATGTTTGCTTCCACGCCCAAAGGCTTTTCGTTGTAATATTTTTAAAATTATATAAATTACATTGCTCTGAACAATTTCATAGTGTCTCGTTAATTAGATTCCAATACAAATATAAATAATATAAATACTAATTTTCTTAAATTATGTTGCTAAAGATGCAAATTTCCTATTATCAAAACGTTCGCTGTTAATAAAAATGTTAAGCAAGAGCATTAATGTAAATGTTATTTTATAGATCGGTTGCAGAACGGCTGATTCTGGGTTTACGTGTAGAACCTGAAGAGTTTGAAGAGGTATCCATCTACTTCAGTGACATAGTAGGCTTTACGGCTCTGGCGGCCCGAGCCACACCTGTACAGGTGGTTGATCTACTGAACGATCTCTACACCGTTTTCGACGCGGCCATAGAGCAATATCGCGTTTATAAGGTAGAGACGATCGGCGATGCTTACATGGTTGTCGGTGGGTTGCCCACCCGTGCACAAGACCACGCCGAAAGCATCGCCACCATGGCTTTACACCTACTGCACTTGGCAGGACGCTTCCGAATTAGGCACGCACCCACAGCACCCCTGCATTTGCGTATTGGATTGCACACCGGGCCGTGTTGCGCGGGCGTCGTCGGTCTGACGATGCCGAGATACTGCTTATTTGGTGACACGGTCAACACTGCTTCACGAATGGAATCCACTGGTAAGACAATTGTATAGATTGTAGCCAACGTATTTCAATGTGGAACACATCGCACCCTTACAATTATAGTGACCTAATTAATATTCATAGATTTTGGAAAAAGTTGAACAAAGTTGAAAAAGTCGTTATTCAAGCTGTTACAAAAATTTTGGATAAGGTCACTATAAATTCTAAGTATGCGACATTTTAAAACTTAAAAGATTAGAGACTTTTTCATAATAATGTAGCTTACCATGGTAATATTATCTTATACCATCTTAAAAGACGTTAAATTAGAGATACACCCATATTTTATGTATTCATAAAATATGCCTAAAGTAAACATACCAATGCTTGACAGTTTAATTCCAATAATTGGCACCTATATTGCTACGAAATAAGGTTGAAAGTGCAAACTAATGGGACAGTGTCGGTTACTGGGATATTTACCTTATAATAGCTGATTTGTCTTCCATCGTTATTAAAAGTGTCAATAAAATGATTGTGAACTGTAATTTCAAAAGATTTGATGCAGTGTGATGTGGCTAAGTGAAAATCTGAGCAGTGGATAGATTAAAGATCGTAAGCATTGATATGGCTTCTGATATGATGGAATTATGAGTATGAGTAATTTTTCGAAGCTACTCCCAATTCGGAATCACTATTCATCATAAACATTCACACTTCAGGTGCAGCGTGGCGTATTCAGATTTCCGCAACAACTGCTGAACGCTTGACGAATGCAGGGGGCTACCGTCTGCGTTCCCGTGGCTTGACCCAAATCAAAGGCAAAGGTGCTATGCACACGTACTGGCTCCTGGGTAAGGAGGGCTTCGACAAACCACTACCTACGCCACCGCCCCTCGAGTAAGTGGTCACTAATAAACACAGTTCGCAGTCCTTACTGTTATATATGACTCGTATTAAATATATCCCTTATCCTGTAAACAGGAGTGAAGAAATCTTATTTGAGGCTGATAGCGAAAATGAAAGCGAAACTATGACACCTCCGACTGAGGGAGACGGCGTACCTTCGACCGAGAAGTCAGAGACCCTGGTACAACGGCAGCGTTCTGATGCGTCCACCAGCTCTGATAAATTTGGTAACATATTTAGGGCCAAACTGAAATATGATCTAACTGTAAATGAACGAGAATGAATGACTTATTATTAGTCAAAAACTATAGCCGCCTATCTTTAATCGTCGAATATCGCCAAAGCCGAACTACTGTACTGAGCACCCTTATGCATATATAGTAGGTACTCGTATATATTATCAACAGGGTTCGGAAATTATGTTGCTTAAATACCTAAAATAAGCAAAATCTTGGAAAAAGTTAAGCAAATTTGGAATCGAATTCTTAAAAAAAAAAAAAAAAAAATTATGGTGCAGTGACGACCCCACGGACTAGGTCTCCAGAGAGTCGGTCAAGGTCCTCGCCTCCGGTGTGTCTTCATCGACCGGAGTAGATACCCAAGAGGACCTGTAGGACTCTTAGCTCTGGCTTGCCTTTTTTAGCTGTCCAGAGAGGAGCGTTAGAGCTATATGCTCCAGGGGTGGAAGGGGCATAACGCCGCGAGTAACCTCAGAAAAATTGCAGCATACCTCTCGACAGCCCTGAGCCCTCACGTCCGTGTTGCTTCTGGCAGTCTTTATGACGGCAATTACGGGGGCCCATCAAGTGAGAGATGAGTCACCACCCGCCACAGATAACGATCTATTTGGTGGTTATGGCGGGTGATGCATCTCTATTGCAATAGCCAAAAAAAAATCCATCCAAAAAAAAATCCATCCAAACTTACAATCTAATAGCCCGATTATCTTTCCATAAAATTCAATAGTTCCGACATCTGCTGGGACCTGCTCATGGACGAATTCTCTCATTGATGGTCCCAGCAGGAGTACAGCCACAGCAAACTTCTCGAAAGGGCTCTATGTATTGGATCCATATCTCCACGCAAGCCTCCCAATAATCCGGGACGTACGAGCCCGCAAGGTGAGATATAATAATATTTTTTATTCAAATAAAAAGAGCCAAAGTTTTTTTTAAAGAACTGTTGAAATATGTGCCTATTGATATTTGCTGATTTTTTTCAGATTCGGTTACATGTATACTTGCCCACCTTAGAAATGTTTTTTTTTTGGTATTTAACTATCAAACTAAGCAGCGGCTTATACAAGACACGTATACTGCAAATTTCATCAATATACATCATGTACGTTTTGAGTAAAATGCCTGTGACATACGGACGGACATGACAAAACTATAAGGGTTTCGTTTGTGCTATTTTGGCTACGTAACCCTAAAAAAACCTTTTTTTCTATGACATATTTACATAAAATCATAAAATAGAAAATAAACTCACATCTTATGAGATGATTAATCAGCACAAGTTCTATAAAACTATTATAACAATGTGTGTTTAAATTTCCCTTATTAATTAATTTAGAAATAGCGGGTAATTTAATAATTAAATTAAATTGTGTTCACCTCCATGCAAGTCAACATCTACGCCGAAGCTGTATTTAAGGTTCATATAAGTTTCAGAATTTCTAAACACTGATAATGTGATAATCAATCAATGCGGATTTCCCTTCGACAAATGCGTCAACAACTGTAGACAATGTTGAGTGTTGCAAGTTGCTTGTGATCAACGAAGAAGTTATTGTACAGTAAGGGAGATTAAAACACGTACCTTTCTCGCTCTTGAGTCAATAACAGTAACGACTAAAAGGGTACGTGTTTCAGCTTCCCTCACTGTGGTTACAATCTCTAGTATCTAGATAACAAATACCAAGACATTAATTATTATTTTTTGTACTGCAGCGTGGCAGCGTTCAGGAGCTGTCTCCGCCGACTGTAGCCCACCACCGAAGGCGCCCTCGTCCGGGACCTCCGCTGTGGTCACGCCAACCGATCTTAGCGCACCATATTCACGTTATAGGTTTTTTCAATTTTATTACATCTGTCATAGTCATAGTATGGAATAAAAAAGTTGCCTGAGAAAGCTGCTTGATGAAACCACTACCGCCATCTAGCCGCCACTTTTATTATTTTATTTCTTTTTAGCTGAGTTTTTATTAGACTAGCACAATAGGGCATGATTTTTTTTATCGCTTTTCGTAACTAAATATCAAAATACCGTCAAAACTGTTTCAAAATGTGAAATTATGATTTAAATCTGCCAAGAAATACGCATGATATAGGCATTTTAAACTACTAATTAGACAGACTGGTCCTACATGAACTGTTACGTCATAGTGCGCTCCGGCCAATATAAAGTCTGTATTAATTTTGTTTTGGTGAAAGAGAGAAAGAGATAGAATAAAATGTTTCATGGCTTATATCTTGATTATTTTTATACTTATTCCAAAAATAGTTTTTCTGCACTGTTTGTTACATGAATGAGCTTATTATTTATGAATATAAAGATTCATGCAAATTCCCTATTAAGTTATTTAGTTGAACACTATTATTCATTATTATATTTCAGATGCCTCGCGGGTGGGCCCCGAGGGCTGCGACGGCAGTGGTCCCTGGAGCGTGGTGACGCGCTCGCGGCTGCTGCCGGGGCGCGCAGCGTGGCGCCAACTGAAGCGCGCTCGCCGCCACTGGAACCGCTGGCGCTGCTGGCGCCCCCGGCGCCGCGCGCCACGGCACCGCGGTACCGCATGCGCTCCGATGCGCCAATCGCACTCGTTCTGCTCTCCGTTCCACCCGCGGCAGCACAAGCTCCCACGAGCGAGGAAGCTCAGACACCCAACTCGTGTCCTCCCTAGTCATGTGACAATTATTAACCATTTCCTCGAGCACTGTCGGAAAATTTTATTCGGTCCGAACTTGCGGGCTCGTCTCGACTCTCCATCGACAATAATTTATTTCGGTAGTCGACTCTCTCACGGCATTGCCTAAACGTTTGTATGTAAGCACGTCCCTCACCCCACGAGGTCTGTTTACTCACCTCCGTTAACTTAGACCGTTCATAGAGATTTTAATCTAATGTTGTAATGGAGTCATTAGAAGTAGCATGTGTAAAATTATTTTTTTTACAAATGCACTTGCAACTTAAATTGTGATTTATCTCGGGTGATTTGTGTATTTTTGAAACTTTTCATTATAGTAATAAATATCTTTTGTCATATAGATGCTATTGTTTAATTTACATCCAGTTATACCCAGAGATGGGCATTATTCGAACAAATACTGATTAATCACAAAACTATTCGCGATTAAATTTTAAATTAGTCGACGTTATTTTTGAATCACGAATGATTTGGCCATCGCAGGGCAACATATTTACATAACTTTATTTATTTTTAAGTAATGAAACGTGATGTTTAGAATGCCAATAAAATTGGATAGGCTCTGTTGCATGTTGATTCTATTGCCCGATGCTCCCATAAATAGGTACTTAATAAGTTAACGAGTTGGTTTTTAAAATGTATTTCACAATTACTTGCGGTAATAGAGGTTGCGAAAATTGTTTTTTTTTTGCATTTAACCTTTTTGCTGCGAACTTATTTATTTTTGTCAGTGAGTAATCCTCCTTTTTAGGGCTCTGTAGTCAACTAGGAACCCTTATAGTTTCGCCATGTCCGTCTGTCCGTCTATCGGTCCGTCCGCGGCTTAGCTCCGTGAGCATTAGTGCTAGAAAGCTGAAATTTGGTAGTATGTGTATGTATCACGCCGACAAAACTAAACATAGTTACAAAAAATTCAGTCTCCTAGCTTACTAAGCAATGAAAATGAATTCGATAAAAGGATGGTATGGCGTTACGTCGTGCTTTTATTTGTTTTTCTCTAGTGTACGTATTGTCCCAGCTTGTACATTACCGTTCATCATAAATTATTAGGTCATAATCTATACAAAAGAATGTGACACAAATTGATGGATTTACAGAGGTTGTCATAAAAGAAATGGTTATTAGTACAGATATGTGTGATTTATTTTTGTGTTACTATATCCTTCATGTACTTCCTGTCGAGTCGAAAAGCTACGTCATCCGAAGCAGTCAGGACCGCGTGGTAACGTTTGTACAGAGCCAGCGCAGGCGCATTATCCAATGCGACGTGGAAATACACGAACCGCGCGTCATTCTCCAGGGCTACCTGTTAACAAAAAAAGTGCATCTTATCTTATTTGGATACTTGATCGTTCTCAAAAACTGTATTAGGATACATTCCTACTAATTATGAAGTATCTTTATTATCTGTAGATTATTTAATTTGTAGATAACCATTCAACATACTTTTTTATACCCAGTAGTTTTAACACTTTCACGGACACTGATGTATATTAAAACCTTCGTGATACGATACTATGGCCGTGGCTGGTGACTTATTTCCGAAACTGACACTCCGTCCATAGCCGAGGACATCTAACGGGATAATCTCTGGTGCCACTGCATCAGCTGCAGGATAACCTCGGCAAACAGCATGTCTGTCTTAATATTCATAGAAAAAATGCACTACAATTGAAAAAACCGTCTAAGAGTATGTCGGACCATGCTCAGTTCCGCAGCCGTTCATTCGAAAAAATGCACACTCTTGGTGAAAAATAATGCTACATGAAAAAGTGAAAGTCAGTTTTATGTCTGCCAAAGCATGCAATTTTCGAAATGGTCCAGTGTCCGTGAAAGCGTTAAAGAGATGTCGCAGAAACTTGATACATTTATTTGAAAGATGTTATTTTGAAAGTATTGTATTTTAGTTATTATCTTATCTGGTTAGTATTACATTACTGAAACTGTTGCGTTCTGATTATTGTACACCATCTATTTCTAAATAAAGGATTTAAACAGAATATATATTTTTTAGCTTTCAATGAACTGGATATTGCTTAACAATCTATCATGAGGTTTAAAGGTTTGTTACTGAATGTTAATTTTAACAAATGCAATGTAAGCTTTGAATTTAGTCAAGTAAATTCAATAGACGTTATTAAAACATTTAAGTCACTGAATTTAAAGAAAACAGAGGATTTATGGGGAACTTCAGTAAAAATTGTTCATCATATCATAGACTCAATTGCACCCTATCTAGCCTTGATTTGTAATAATTGCATATCAGAGGGCGTGTTTCCAGATCTTATGAAACTTAGTAAAGTCATACCTCTTTTTAAATCAGGTGACTTGAGTGACTTGACTAATTTCCGTCCGATATCTATACTACCTGTATTAAGTAAAGTTTTCGAAAAGTTAATGTTGATGGATCTGCTGGGACACTTCAATAGAAATAAACTACTTAGTAGTAAACAGTTCGGTTTCACAAGGGGACGTTCCACGGCTGATGCAGCATCTGTACTCATTAAATATATTTACAACATCTGGGAGAAATCTTGTGATGCAATTGGAGTTTTTTGTGACCTTTCTAAGGCATTTGATTGCGTTGATCATGGAACACTCATTTTGAAATTAGAACATTATGGCCTGTCTATAAATGCCTTAAGCCTTACGTCTTCATGTCTCAGCAATAGAACACAAACAGTTGTTGTAAATGGAACCCAATCCAGTGGAGCTGCAGTTAAGCTAGGAGTGCCACAGGGCTCTATCTTAGGGCCATTTCTATTTTTAGTTTACATAAATGACTTACCATCTATAGTAGAAAATCTTTCTGATATAGTACTATTTGCTGATGATACATCATTAATTTTCAAAGTTGACCGGAAAGCAACAGACTATTCCGAAATTAATAGTGTACTAGTTAAAGTACTTGACTGGTTTAATATTAATAATCTGGTATTGAATGCTAAGAAAACGAAATGTGTTAGATTTGCTTTACCGAATGTTAGAGCAGTGGATTCTGCTATATCGCTCAATGGTGAATGTTTAGAAATGGTGGATAGGGCATTATTCTTAGGTATAACACTGGACAAGAACTTGCAATGGAGTCCCCATTTAACAGTACTTGCAGGTAAATTAAGTTCAGCAGCTTACGCTATTAGAAAAATTAGACAATTGATCAATGTTGATACTGCTCGCTTAGTATATCATAGTTATTTTCATAGTATCATGTCATACGGTATTCTGGTTTGGGGCAAAGCAGCTGACATACAGACTATATTTGTGTTACAAAAAAGAGCGATTCGTTCTATATATAACTTGAACTCCCGTGACTCCTTAAACGAACTTTTTAAAGACATCAACATATTAACCGTAGCGTCCCAATATATTTATGAGAATATTATTTATGTTATTAAGAACCTAGAGTCTTTTACTAGGAATTCAGATATCCACAATTTTAATACTAGAAATAAAAACAAAATCGCTATTAGAAAGTTCCGCGTTCGTAAAGTAGCCAAATCATTCGTAGGCCAATGTATACATTTTTATAATAAGCTACCAGATGATGCTTTGAAATTATCGTTTTCAGCTCTCAAAAAGTACTTAAAAGAGTCCCTGATGGCAAAGGCTTATTATAGGGTAGAGGACTATTTAACAGACAAAAATGCATGGCCCAAAACAGAAACCAAATAATTTACTTTTCCGGGACACGGTTCTTATAAGGTGGCATATCAAACGTATGTAAGTTGTTTTAAATAAAAATCACTATTTAGCTTTTTTATATTCTAGTTTTTTTGTTTTTTTTTACTTTTATAAGTTTTGATATGTTTCCATGAAGAACTACGCATTGAGTTTATACTCAATACATATATTTAGGTTAGGCTAAGCACGAATATTGTAATAGATATAAGAGTTATTTCGAAAAAATGACTGTTTCGGCTTTCTTCTCTTCAGTGGTCTCCTCTTGGGAAACGCCGTAGAGTCAGACTTGTAAAAGTGCCCTTGTGGCCTACTTACAGAATAAAGATCATTATTTCATTATTTCATTATAAAGACGGTTTTTTCCGGGCTTAGCGACTGTTTTTAAGATATAATATGAAGGTATAGTTGAGGAAATATTATTTGGCCATATGTTATCGACGATAATACTGCTAATTACTTAAAGTTAATGTCCTAAACTGGTATAAACAATATTAGCCATGGACGCAAGTGACGAAATTAAGTATCCCTTCAACTTAAACTCTGTTTACAGTCCGCATTAGTTCGATATCAGCATAAAGAGATCAGTATAGACATTACAGTTGGTCAGACAGTGTTCCCTAAACCTACTTTGTGACCCCAAATCTAGTTGGACCTTTATGATCACAGACTATATTCTTTGTTTATGATTCACACTGACCCGGTTAAATGCAATGACAAGTCGTTCGGCGACGCCGCAGCGCCGTGCGGGGGGCCGCACGTACAGGCTCTGCAGGTAGAAGCTCCTTGACCACGCGTGGTACGAACGGTTCCCCATCAGGGCGCCCACCACACTGTCTCCTCGACATGCTACCATCGCGAAGAACCACGGCGGTGAGCTTGTGAATGCGTCTTCCAATAAATCTTTAAACAGATAATTGAAAAAATAACATGACTTAGGTATAATTATACTTTACACGCCAAGTTTGTCCGATAAATAAAATAATGGTGTATTACGAATTTATAACCTAAATTTTGTTTAGAATAAATGTCTGTCTTAAATATATTTTTTGTGACTCGTTTTTATTGCCTACTGTAACGTTTTTGAAAAATCCTTCAACTACTCACTGAGACGATTCTTTAGAGCCCTAACTCGGTAGGATTGTGTTATTTTATTACAGAATTCCTATGACCACGTTCCGGCTCCACCATCCGATCATCTTGATGGTATCATAATATTGCATTGTCACCGAACCTACCTAAGTATGCCAAACTTCAGCTCCATCGAATACCAGGATGTCATTGAAAAATAGTTTGAAAATATTGAAACCTCAACTTACATACATTTAAGTACCTATAGTACATACGAACGTTGCGAGTTAAAAAAAGCTTGTAAAAACAGTAACCGTTATACGCAACTTTTATTCAGAATATGAAGCTATCCTACGAAAATAAAAACCTTTTCCACGAAGCTGCGGGCCATTTGATAACTCTTGAAATGCAGAGATTTCCTGAAAACAGAAAAATCATTGTAATTTATAAATATGTAGGTATGTGCATTGGGTAGTTCGGTTAGGTTGCTGACAGTTACTTCGCTAGTGGTGAAGGGGTTATACGGATCATGATCATGACCCCTCCCAAAGTTTGCTCTTAAACCAGTTTGGAATTGAGGCTCATATATAACAAGCTGTTGCGCGCGACTTCGCCCGCGTAGATATGCAATTTATGCCTATGGCTAAACAGCATTACTGGAAAGTCTCGTTGAGATCCGTTCAGTTGTTTTTAAAAGTAAGAAGAACGTACATACATCGGCACAAACTTGCGCGTTTTTATTATTATATTAGGATTAGAATGATACTATATGTGTACGTATTTTTTTTTAATATTATTTTCAGCTAATTATTTCAGGTCATTTGTTTATAATATTGTAATCTAACTTAGTTTTAATCTTAACATATTTAAGATTATAAGAACCAGTGTTTTATTGAAACGAAGATCATTGTTGACTTGACTCCCATAATCTGGCAACACTTAGACTTTTAGGTATTCAATAATCGTATTAAATCTAAATGTTGTAGGCTATTGGGTGAAAGTGATGTACTAAAAGCATAACATATTTTTTCTAATCTTTTTGGAGTTATCCGAGACTAAAGTCCCATTCGATTCAATAAGTTTTGCTCAGAAATGGCTCGAGATGGTGACGGTCGAATATCAACTAACGAAGAACGCATGGTTCTATTCACCAAACAATTGTCATATTACGTAATCGGAAGATAAGCTTATCATTTTTTTGTGCCAATATGGTTCTTTCACACAGCCAATTTTCGTCATGATACTTTCTTCTAAATCAGGAAAAACTTGAGCTATAAGCTTATAATATTTTATTCTGTTTCCGCGATTATTACTCATAAAACAATTTAACGGATTTTATCGCGTAAATTATCTGATTTGAGTTCCCGACGCTGTGGGATGAATGGCCTCTAAATTAGACATTCGACATTTTTTCATAAAAACTTAGATAGATCATAATGAAAGGAAAAAAATGTTATGTAATGTTTTTTGAAATAAGGCAGATTCCAGCAGTATTTTTGTTTTTATAGAAACGAAAATTAGGTATCATTTTATACGGAAACCTATAGCGATCGCGACTTCTAACCTCTTGGAATTCATTTTCCTACATGTTGAGAATACGAAATGATATAACTTAGCTCTGTAGTTGCCCATTTTTATTATAGTCCAGTCAAACTTCAGTAAAAAAACGTTTTGTTTTCTTAATACATTTTCTTTTATTTTTCGTTTCGGTTAAATTGTATGGAGTGCCTAGATTTATTTTATTTAATAGTTTAAACGTCAAACTAAGTAGCGGGACGGACGGACATGACGAAAATTAAGGTTGCCGTTTTTGCCATTTTGGCTACGGAACGCTAAAAAGACTTGAAAATCCATACATATAAAATACTAGCTTCTGCCCGCGACTTCGTCGGCCTTAAATTCGTTTATCGCGGATAAGGGCATTTTTCCGGGATACAAAGTAGCCTATGTCCTTCCCCGGGACTCAAACTATCTCCATACCTGTGTGACAGACAGACACACTTTCGCATTTATAATATTAGTATGGATCGGGGTTGCCCTCTAATTCCCTGGGATCCCATCAACAGGTTCTAACTTGGCGACAATGGGACCACTTCAGGAGTATGTTCGAATAATAGATAATTCTGAAATCGGTCCACAATCGACAGAGACATCGTTGAACACATAAAAAAATCATACTTACTAGATGCATTATACAGTAGAAGTAGAATATAGAACTTCTTAATATTTTTTAAAAACTTCGTTAGTTAAAAATAATCCCAATTCAAATCGTATTTTACCTAACAGCAGTCTATATAAATAAACATTGTTAGTCATTAATAATTTGTTTATTTATTCCGATAAGTAATGTCTAATTTGTACTCAGTTTAATTGTTTTATCTCTCACGTAGCCCATTAATGGTACTACCAAAATTCCCAAGTAGATAAAAGCTTTTTTTTGTTGTATAAATACTTACGTGTATAATTCTTTCAATCTCTGTCATATCCTCTGGGCGCGCCATACGCACAGTAATTTCTTCGTTTGACCTTTCATCGCTTAAAACAAAAAGCTTAATTAATGTCCAGTACATCCACATATTTACTAATATTAAATGCGAAAGTGTGTGCTGGATAGCACAAGTTTGTAACGTTTGAACAAATCTTTATAAAACAGTTTGTAAAGCGGCATGACGAGAATGGATCGGATAAGGAACGAGTTTGTAAAAGGAAGACTTAAAGTAGCACCCGTAGTCGATAAACTGAGAGTATGGACACGTTATGCGGAGGAATGAAAGTCATGTGATAAGAAGGGTATTAGATATACATGAGGAGGGATGTAAGAGGAAAAGTCGGATGGATTGCGTGAGAGATGACATGAACGAAAAGGATGTAAGTGACGAGAAGACGGGTGGTAGAGAGATATGGAAGAAAAAAACATGCTGCGCCGACCCCAAGTAAATGGGATAAGGACAAGCGAATGAGGATGAGTTTGTGAACCGCCAGACTTAACAGGATGGTGTGTGCAGCCAACGAAGTGGCCGGCCGGTATAAACTTTACGTTGCATTCAATGTAATAAATGGAATCAATAAACGAAAACTGCATCCATGCACTATAGGATTATTGGAAACTAGAAGGTGCAACATCGACAGCGGAAGAGGATAAATCATAATCACCTTTATTTTCTTCAGCGTAGTTGGGTAAAAATTATCCTATAGCCATCTATAGATGCCTAACTAAATAGTTTAAGTCCTTCCAGCCGTTCTGGCTTGAAGATGAACCGCAAAGACACATACACACGAACAAACATTTTTGTTTTCGATTCAGTGACCTCCACATAGTCCGTTTCTTATCAGAAAAAAAAATGTATTTACGTAATAGTATAGACGTTGTAGAATTGTTGACCCCTTCGGCCGCCGACGTAACCATGCTAGGTAACCAGTTACGTGAGAAGAATTGTTTTTCTTGCTACGAAACCAGCTACGTACAAAGAGTTTTTTTTCTTCCTACGAAACTGGTTTCGTAGAAAGATTTTTTTTTTCAATAGGCTTCTACTGACTGCGTTTATCGTGGTTCCCGATGGAACAGCGAAATAAAAATAGGCTATGTCCTTCCCTGGGCCTTCAGCTATCAGTATACCAAAATTTATCAAGATCTGTTGTTCAATGTTAATACTCTTTTCTAATATGAATGGCTAATTATAATATCTTTTATAAAAACATAATTTATCTGACACTTATGTATCTATTGAAGTGTCAACTTGAAGTGATAAATAGATTTATTACATTCACACGCAGTAAATAATTTTCCGTCGGAATTAATATACATCGTAATTGTAATGAGTGGATCCAGAGAAGTTGAATTTATTACCACTCGAAAAGGTGGAGTTTCATTACTCTATAATGGTCGTCGATACCACCGTAAAAAGATTTATCGTAACGGTAATTCATTCTGGCTATGCTATGAGAATAACAGAGGTTGTTCTGGACATGTTACTCTAAATGACCTAACTGCTGGTGAACTTATTTATCTTAGATATATTATACGATTAAAAAATAATACAAGCGCGTGAGTACAAAATACATATATTATTGTTAATTACATAGTGCGAAACAAAGGCTGTGACAGCAGTTACTAGATCAAAAGGGAGCTTCATTATACGCACTATATCGTGTACATGGTTCCTGTTAAAATCTTCGAGGTTATCGTCCGCTTCCGCTATTTCGGACCAGTCTTGCTCAAGTTGAAGATGAAAATGGCAGGCTCGTGTCCCTGGAGACGTATATAAATTGAATTTATACAATAGCTTGGCCTTCAAGAGGTCCGGTATCTCCTCACTTTTCATTGGGCACCCTCCGAATACACATGCTTCATTCTCTGGCGTTCTTTTTATTAGACCGTGATTATTTAAAGTGAAATTTAGGAAATCCATTTTTCCACTTTTGTATTCGTGTCACACGTATAGTCAATGTCAAGTGGACAAGAGAGTTATTGCTGAATTTCACACATAATATGACATTTGGTAGCAAATTAAATCGGCATAGAAACTACTTACTTATTTTCAGACCCCTAGCCAATTAGCTATGCATGTGTAAAAAAATACAAAAATGTGTATTGTCCCTTTCCAACAAATGCAAAGATGTGTCAGAAACTGGTTTCGTAGCAAGAAAAATAATTCTTCCCACGTAACTAGTTACGTAGCATTAGTTTCGTAGGCGGCCGTACGTAACCAGTTTCGTAGGAAGAAAAAAACCTCTTTGTACGTAGCTGGTTTCGTAGCAAGAAAAACAATTCTTCTCACGTAACTGGTTACCTAGCATGGTTACGTCGGCGGCCGAAGGGTTGTTGACATCTATTGTTCATCTTGTTGCTATAATCCATAAAACTTTCAAGGTCGTTGTAATGACATTTTACCGGTCATATTGGTGTTTTGCGGTGAGAGACACTGTAGCATTGCTCCCTTTATGTAGATTGGACACAATAAAAGCTAAAATACTATACTCTACTAACTGATTTGCAACTCCGTCAGTATGCAGAGCGATTCTCATTATGTGAATTCCATCCAAATTAGTATTGATGTACGCTTTTTTAAACTGCGCGAAGAAAGCCCTTGCCATGTAGTTGCTGGCAGCGTAGGACCAATCCAACTGCGCATTTTCTTCCAGTGACACCTGTTACAAAAAAATCATGAATTTAAATCTGTACTTTCTCTCGTCGTTTCTCACTCGTAACCGTAAATTGACGCCGTTCTAGGCAAAATCAACCTGCGGGCCTATGATGGTTGATACAACTTATCATATTTAAGACGATATAATTTTATCGTACTCGGTATTTTTATCACATATCGCTTTACTAAGTGACATAATTTTGACACTTATCTAAGTCATATATCGACAATATCGATCTTATCGTAAAAAGTTGCCACTACTATGAAATCTTGAAAATAGTCCTTTTGCGGTTAAGCTTCCAATTGAATGGCCGCCTTTATTTTAATGCTATCAAAGCGACAGGGTGTGTAATGTCATGTCATATGTTTATGTGTCAGTAATTCAGTAAAACTAACTAAAAAAGTACACCTACAGCAAAGCACGGGCGTTTTCCGCGTTTGTTTTGTCTATCATGTAAATGATACTAACATGAGTATTGGATATGTATACTAACAAAGTAAAGACTTTTAACTGTCTGATAATAAATGATTTTTATTATTTAATAATATACTAACTACATAAGAGAGGATTAAAAATTGCGTTCTCATCCTGAACTACTGCGTCTCATTAAAATACATTTATAATTATCTAAGAGATTATAAACATGGTGGCAGCTGAAAAGTAATGTTAAAAATAAAAATCAGTACCTTGATAGTTAAGAGTTTTGAATATGGAGGCGCCAGTTTTCATGATTGCCAATAAAATACGACAGAGTCGGAGAAACGAAAGGTATCGCTGTTACTACATTGGGTGAGCAGTGTTTAGATATATTTAATTCATTTGAGGAGAACACCAAGAAGAATTACAAAGCAACTCTAGATGCTTTTGATTTGATCACACAAAAAAGGAATCTGGCCATATTGAGGCACAAATCTTTTACCCATATTCAAGTAGCAGATAACCTTGATACATATCTTACAAAGTTGAAAAAGTTAGCCTTGTACTGTGAGTTTAAGGAGTTGCAAGATTCATTGGTAAGAGACATATTTATCTGCAACATGGACAAACGGCATGCAGCTATTAGGCAGAAACTTCTAGCAGAAAAAGATATAGAACTGGATAAAGTCATTACCATCTATAGGAGCATGAAAATATCATATCACAATAATGCATATCATCAAAATGAAACACAAGAAGTTTAAGCCAAGCACAGACCACAATCATCGTATATACCTGGAGCGAGTCAACAAGAATGTATGCGGTGTGGAAACAATCATTATTTCTAATGGTTTAAATGTCCTGTGCAGGAAGTTAAGTGTAATACTTATGTGCTCAAAGATTGGGTGCTTTCGGACATACATGAACAACATTGGGATGGATGAAGGTTATAATGTTCCCTCAGGTTTATTTATTTATTTAATTGTATGGCACAAGGTTTTATTTGAGACGGATACACAATTTACAGGTTAAAGCTAAGATTAGTCAGCCACTTAATGGCAGCATTGTTAAGGGTGATCAGATGAGTTATAGGTCAGACTCGGGCAATATGCTGAATAGTTTGCTCCTCCACACCACAGACGCACGCAGGGGAGTCCACCCAGCCACGGCAATGCTTATAGTAAGCACAGCGACCATGGCCGGTTCGGAGTCTGTTGATGTTCCACCAGTCTCCCCTTTGGAGCCATATTGGACAAGGGTAGCTAGCGACAGAGCCCAATGGCGATTGTTGGAGGAGGCCTATGCCAAGAGGCACACCGAATTAAGGGACATATTGTAATTGTGAATTTAATCAAGTATTATGTAAACCCTTGTTCGGAAATAAAGGCTATTATTATATGATTATTATATTACTGGTCAAATCATTTTCAGATATTCCAAATGTAATATTGTATGTTGATGACATTCTGATTTATGCTCCGAAATCCGTTTAACCGATTGGGCGTGATGAAATAACGTGCTGAATTGAGCACCAGGCAAAACTTAACTAATATGAGAACGATAAAATATTATTATTATTATAGAAAGTTGTAATTCTTTTAATTGTTTAAGAACCTTAAAAAGTGTAATAAAGTACATAGCAGACTTTTGATGTGCTAATCTAATTGACAATTTACAGCATATATCGCTAAATACAGGATCAAAAAGTTTGGAACTCATACATTTATAGAGTCTGGCTAGCCAAATATTGTTGACAGATATTTCCTTGTGGTATCACCAAGTCTATAATTTAAAAAAAAACCGGCCAAGTGCGAGTCGGACACGCGCACCGACACACGTTGTTAGATATAGAATTCCATTAATCTTTGTTTTAAAGTTATAAATAAAACACCGAAGAGTTAGTAAACCACCTTTTATTTAAATCAATACAATAAATATTTTGATACTTTATGCACGAATTCTAACATTTGCCTTTAACTTTCATTAGGTACGTCAATTTATTAACACCTGAATCTAATAAACAGGGCAAGTGTGTAAAGAAAAGGATAAATTAGAAGTTCTAGAAAATATTAATAAAATCATTGCAACCTATGGAGTTACTTACTGAAAAAAAATATTTAGAAGAAATCTGTGGAGTGACTGGTCAGTAGTTATTTGATATAAAAATATAAAATATATGAAAATATATTTTGGTTGCCGATTGAGTTGAAATTTTGGCATAGTACTCATGTAATTTTTTTCGTGACGGATTAATATCTACTATGAAGGAGCTTGGTCTTTTTTACACTACATTTAATTTTTCGCCTTGTTACAATTGTTTATGGTGACAAAGTGTAAATATATGTGTTTGTCGTTGACTGTACTGTATACATGATGATAGTGGTAGAAATTATGTAAGCTGAAGCTGTCTTTGAGTGCACATCAACGTATATCTCATTTATTTCCTAAGGTTCCCACGTAAGGTAATTACTGTACGTGTGCACAGAAAATCAAAAATATATTCTAGTATCGAACCTATAATTCCTACTACACAGTGTGACCAGCCTAATATTTTTTTAAATTTCCCGACAAAAATTTGGTTAATATTCCAGTAGCCAGACTCTATCACCAGTTACCCTCAACTGGCATAAACATTTTTGACATAATCATCATTTGGCAAAATGCATTTTTTTAAGAAACTGTATTATTTTTAAGACATTTTAAGGCATCATTCTATTCTGTGCATCATCAATACGTTCGGTTAGGTTAGGTTTGTTTTATAACAAACAAGAAAAGTTTACGTGTTCAGAAAAAAACGCATTATGCCAAATGAGAATTATGATTATTATGACAAAAAAAAATATGCCAGATGAGGGTAATTAACCTTAATAAAGAAGCACTAAAAATATTGCTGTCAGTCAACCATAAGACGAAACAAGGGGTGCAATTTACTGTGATTTATCACGAGGAAAATCCACGCGGACGTAGTCACAGGGCAGAAGAGAAGAAAAAAAAGCCGGTCACCTTAGCGTAACAACTCTTTTTAAATAACATTAGCGGGGTTTCCTTTGGAGGCTAAAATGACCAGACTGCTGGCAGAACTCACCCTAGAACATGCCACGTAAAATTGACCGTAAGAGAAATAGTTCTCTCTTAAATCAATGCCTGCCTTTGTCAATGACTCTCCTTGGGATTTATTAATAGTCATTCATTGCAATAATATATAATAATAACTTAAGAGAGAATTCTTTTCTTTTGCCGTCGAATGCGCAGTCTAATGGAATAAACGGTATTCTAGGATTAAACACTATTTCGCCTCGAGCGCAACCAGTGATAATTGTAGCTTCAACAACATTTTTTTATGGAACTTTTATTCGTAGTTTAGTCCATTACATAATTTAGGCGGTCTTAGATTCCTTATTAACGTAACAAGTGCTCCATCTTTAGCATTTAGTATGTGAGGTGGAAGGCTAGAAGAGTTTGAACTGTTTAAGAACCCTACGGGATAGTTTACAGCGTCATCAGCTTTTATAACGGAATCGAAACATTTGTTTTGAACGATCTCAGCTTCAAAAGTATTCAGTAGCAAATTATTAATAGCGGCAGCATTGTCATTTTTAGGGATCCGTAGTCAAGGTGCGTTAGCACCTGATCTTCCATATCACAAACTTATACCACGTTTGGATACGCTTATCATCAAACCGAAACTAAAATCAAAGTTTGTTTGTCTGATGATGACAACCAGACGAAAATAACTGAATAACTTTACAAAAATACATACAAAACATTGTTAGTGCCTATAAAATTTGAAGGTTTCTCTCGATTTCCCTGGTATTCCATCATCAGATCCTGACTTGGTGATAAGGAGACTACCTCAGAGACACACTATAAAGAATATGACTAACAGTCTTAACGTACCTACCTATAATAGATGGTTTTCTTAAGAATTATCCTCTAACTCTTAACCATTAAGAAGTTGTACCTTCCGTCATCAGCTCAGCATGATGGGATGATGACTACCATATGCAAATACTTAAATAGCTTAAGAGAATATATGAAAAACGTTATAAGTGTCTATAAAATTTGAAGATTGCCCTCGATTTCCCTGGGATCCCATCATCAGATCCCAACTTGGTCAGGAGCCACCTCAGGAGTATATCTTTTCAAATAAAAAAAGATTTTTTTTAATCGGTCCACAATTGGCGGAGTAATTGGTGAACATACATAAAAAAAAATACAAACTATCGAACATAGAACCTCCTCTTTCTTTGCAAGACGTTGAAAAACTGTCGCACATAGAACCTCCTCCTTTTTTGGAAGTCGGTTAAAAAGGATAATTAATTCGTCGAAACCATTTTTCTATTTTTTTGTTATTATTAAAAAAATATTATACATAAACTAGAATTAGCTCCTAAAAAAAAAATTCTAGTCAATCTTTCGTCACCGACACTGCAAACAAAGCGGCTTTTATTTTAAGGGTAGTCGGTAACAGATTGAAGTGTGCTGTATGTGGCAAAGTGTTTCCATAACAATAAATAGGTTTCTCTTACTTATATTTTCTTTGATCACAGAAAAAATGTCGGTCATTCGTTCTCTTCGATCATTGATGCCACTAAGTTATTCACTAACCCGACAAAGTTCCCGGAACAGCCTGGAACCAATACCGCGACGGCGTGCGGCGCTTCGCACGCGCATGTCGTGCAGGTACACGGTGCGCCCAGTCCACGACCAGTAGCTACGATAGTACACCGTGGCTCCCACCACCTCGCCGGCCTGCTCCGCCAGTAGAATGTGGAACCATGGCGACGATCCTTCAAACCCGTCTTCCAGCAACTCTAATCCATAATGAAATAAAAAAAATATTCTGTAAAAATAGGCCACAAGGGCAAATTTACAAGTCTTAGTCTACTGGCATTTCCCAAGAGGAGACCGTTGAGAAGAAAAAGAAAGTCAATAATAGCCAGTTGTTTTCTAAATAATTATTAACTTTAACAAATTAGTGCTTAGCCTATCTTAAATGCATAATATATTTTTTAAGTAGATAAGTCTACAATTCTACATACTACGCGTAATTCTCCAAGAAAATATATCAAAATGTACAACAGTAACGTTATAATAGAAGACAAAGTTATGTTTTAAAACGACTGACGAAAGTTTGACATCTCTTGCTACGAGGGGCAAACCGAAATGATCGGGAATTTAAAAAACTATGTGCACTATATACATAAATTATATTTTATTGTTTTTCGAAGTATTCTCCGTTACATTCAATGCACTTTTGCATTCTTTTAAACCAGTCATTAAAACAATAATTCCAGTTTGAAGTAGGCATTGCCAAAATGGCCGATTTATAGGCTTCCACAGCGGCTTCTGGGTTCTCAAACCGCTGACCACGCAATAAATCTTTAATTCTAGGGAACGTAAAAAAATCATTTGGACTCAGGTCAGGGCTGTATGGAGGATGGGACATCAACTCAACGTTTTCGTCGTTCAAAAATTTAGTTGTTTTGTGGGCGGTGTGGGAGCTCGCATTGTCGTGGTGTAAGATGACGCGGCGTCTCGGGTTCCCTTGGCGAAGTTCGGCCAGCACCTCCGGCAAACAAACTGTGATATACCAATCAGCGGTAACGGTTCTTTGTTCTTCTAGAGATATTGTGGCAACATGCCCCTTTTTTGAGACGAACGAAGCCACCATCTTCTTCGACACGCTTCGAGAACGCACAACTTTCGTTGGTTTGACCTCGTCATCGAAGACCCATACTGCCGACTGGTGCTTTCTTTCAGGCTCATAAGAATAAATCCAGGATTCGTCACCCGAGACCATATTATAAACGGCTTTTGAGTTTCCTAAATTGTAGCATTTCAGAATAGATCGGCACCAATCAACACGAGCCGCCTTTTGCTCTTCAGACAAATTATGGGGTACCCATCGGGAAATCAATTTTCTGACACCCAACTCACCATGCAAAATAGTGTGAATTGCAGTCATTCCAATGCCTATGGTTGCCCGAATCTGCTCGTATGTCACATGTCTATCTTCTTTTAGTAGTTTTTCCACAGCCGCGATGTTTTCAGGCGAAACCGCCGTTTTCGGCCGACCTGATGAAGGTACGGTGCCAAGAGAGGCACGACCCCGTCGAAACTCAGCATACCACCGATATATTGTCGTCTGACTAGGTGCTTCAATTTCGTATATAGTAACAAGCTCATTGCGACATTCATCTGGAGATAAGCCACGACGAAAGTTATGGTAAATAATTGCACGAAAATTTTCACGCGTCAGCTCCATTTTGTTCATCGAGTTGTCAATTTAAAAATGGAATTAAAAAAATATATCGTTCTTTTTTTTAATTGTAAAAACGGCATCGTGATTGTAAGTCGCCAGTATGCATGTGACAAAAAAGGATTTAATGTAACTCAGTTTAAAGTACTCTATTCCCGATCATTCGGTGTGCCCCTCGTATAAGAACGTGTCCCGGTGTAAGTGACTTATTGTTATTTGGTTTCTGGTTTGGTTTGGACCATGCATATTTGTCTGTTAAATAGTCCTTTACCCGATAATTTATCCTTTTGGGTAACTATTAAGTTTCATCTGGTAACTTATTATAAAATGAATGCTTGTATTTAGAAATACAAGTAAAATGGCGTTTGAAAGTAAAAGTTAGTAGGTATACTCGTTGAATGTGCTGTCAATTATTTAAAGTACCCATAACTTAAAAGCTGTTATTATCGGGCCTTGCAAGGGATGAACGACCTTCTATGGGTTTATAAGTAGCTATAAGATAAAGTTATTTCTCAAAGTAGATCACAAAGCACTTTTACGAAAATGTTTTTCAAGTGCATGTAATATGCATACTTATTTAACATGCGTCCTCTGCAACCTCAACGGGTTGATGGATTTGAGTAAATATTAGATGCCATGTTGGATTCACCTTAGTTTTGATGTTGTAAACGTGACATACATAATTCAAGGTTTAGTATTTTATTGTTATTTACTCTGTGATAAAGATAATGGTACTATAAAACGAATTACGCTTACATATATGAGTTATCACCAATTCTGGCAAGTAGGTACCTATATAAAACACTCAACAGTACGATAATATAAAACTCATCAAGTCTACTACAAGACGGTCCAGGTCGACTCTCGAAAACAGCTACAGAGAATAGGTTTACAGTTCTTCACTAAGGTTTTGTCATCCTTCTTCAAGAACAAAACGACTACACTTTCTCCGCGCCTTCAGAGTTCTCCCCTCAAAGGGAAAATGCACTTAGTTAGATAGGTACAGGATATGAGAAGTTTCACCGGCTCTGTTGTAGTCCCTTCCATTCCTTGAACTTTTCCCTTTTTAAGCTGTCTGATAGCCATCACGATTTTGTGTAGGTAGATATCTAGCAAAATCTCACTGTAATGACGGGTTATAATGGCTCTCTTTTCGCCTATAGGAACTTCTGCGTAGTTTGCGTGATGTACAGGGTTTATTTATAAGCTATATCTTTCATCCACACAGTTAAAAATAATAATTCATTTCCAAAATTGTACACGTAAAGATTGTTTAAGTAATGTACCAGGTAATATTTTCTTCTGTTTCTGCGATTTATTTATTGAAATAAAACAATTTAACGGATTATATCGCGTATATTATCTCATTTTAGTTCCCGACGTTTCGGAAGCTTTTCAGTTTTCATGGTCACGGGTGGACTGAGAAAAGATGTATTTTCCTCTGTCAAAGTTACACGTTGTGCAAACTACCCATTTTTGAAAAAACAAATAAAGGTGTACATACATGCCTGATGGGCCTAAGCTGTAAAGACAGTTACACATTTGCCAGAAGGGTTTAATTGTTTTATTTTAATTATATATATTTAATTTTACCAAAAGCAGTATCTTTTATCTGATGCAGCATCTGTACTCATTAAATATATTTACAACATCTGGGAGAAATCTTGTGATGCAATCGGAGTTTTTTGTGACCTTTTTAAGGCATTTGATTGCGTTGATCATGGAACACTCATTTTGAAATTAGAACATTATGGCCTGTCTATAAATGCCTTAAGCCTTATGTCTTCATATCTCAGCAATAGAACACAAACAGTTGTTGTAAATGGAACCCAATCCAGTGGAGCTGCAGTTAAGCTAGGAGTGCCACAGGGCTCTATCTTAGGGCCATTTCTATTTTTAGTTTATATAAATGACTTACCATCTATAGTAGAAAATCTTTCTGATATAGTACTATTTGCTGATGATACATCATTAATTTTCAAAGTTGACCGGAAAGCAACAGACTATTCCGAAATTAATAGTGTACTAGTTAAAGTACTTGACTAGTTTAATATTAATAATCTGGTATTGAATGCTAAGAAAACGAAATGTGTTAGATTTGCTTTACCGAATGTTAGAGCAGTGGATTCTGCTATATCGCTCAATGGTGAATGTTTAGAAATGGTGGATAGGGCATTATACTTAGGTATAACACTGGACAAGAACTTGCAATGGAGTCCCCATTTAGCAGTACTTGCAGGTAAATTAAGTTCAGCAGCTTACGCTATTAGAAAAATTAGACAATTGACCAATGTTGATACTGCTCGCTTAGTATATCATAGTTATTTTCATAGTATCATGTCATACGGTATTCTGGTTTGGGGCAAAGCAGCTGACATACAGACTATATTTGTGTTACAGAAAAGAGCGATTCGTTCTATATATAATTTGAACTCCCGTGACTCCTTAAGAGAACTTTTTAAAGACATCAACATATTAACCGTAGCGTCCCAATATATTTATGAGAATATTATTTATGTTATTAAGAACCTAGAGTCTTTTACTAGGAATTCAGATATCCACAATTTTAATACTAGAAATAAAAACAAAATCGCTATTAGAAAGTTCCGCGTTCGTAAAGTAGCCAAATCATTCGTAGGCCAATGTAAACATTTTTATAATAAGCTACCAGATGATGCTTTGAAATTATCGTTTCCAGCTCTCAAAAAGTACTTAAAAGAGTCCCTAATGGCAAAGGCTTATTATAGGGTAGAGGACTATTTAACAGACAAAAATGCATGGCCCAAAACAGAAACCAAATAATTTACTTTCTACCGGGACACGGTTCTTATAAGGTGGCATATCAAATGTATGTAAGTTGTTTTAAATAAAAATCACTATTTTTTTTTTTATATTCTAGATTTTTTTTTTTTTTTTTTTACTTTTATAAGTTTTGATATGTTTCCTTGAAGAACTACGCATTGAGTTTATACTCAAAACATATATTTAGGTTAGGCTAAGCACGAATATTGTAATAAATATAAGAGTTATTTCGAAAAAATGACTGACTGTTGAGTTTGTTTCGGCTTTCTTCTCTTCAGTGGTCTCCTCTTGGGAAACGCCGTAGAGTCAGACTTGTAAAAGTGCCCTAGTGGCCTACTTACAGAATAAAGATCATTATTCCATTATTTCATTATTATTACCAAAAGCAGTTATTTTCTCTTATTTCAAACCACTAAAAGCACCAAAATTAGGTCATTTAATATTTTTTGTTCCTATTGCTTCTCTCAAAATATTATTCGGCGTGCGTCACTCTATTGATACTAATTTGTTTTGTACATATGTTTCTGTTGATATAAAGTTCCAGACATTAAACTCATCACAAATTAATACAAAAGAGTATATAATTAGTATTAGTTAGTATCAGTAATAGCATTCATTGCTCTGCCACTCGCAAGGTACAAATAAGTGATTTTCAGACCTAATGGTTCAAAATAGAGAACAAATAAGTGAAAATAAACACTGTAAGATCTTTCTTGTTCCACCATGTTTACAAAATGGAGTCCTTGACAATGAATTATTTTAAACAAATTTTATCACACTTATGTATAATCACAGGCTTTTGATAGTTGTGACGATGTTATTTTAACATTGTACGTAACAAACAATCATTAGGTCAGTTTTTTAACATATTTATTTCTTACCAGTATCGATTCCTTATTTGATTTAGCACCCTCTTATTAAATATTCCTGATCAATTCAAAGGCGCATCAAAATTTACAATAAACCATACTATATTTTCACGGTAAAAAAAAATTCGCAAGAACTTCGTGCTTCATTTCAATACTTAACGTGGGGTTTTAATCATTTACCAAACAGATGTCATCCAAAATTAAAATGGCAGATCACATTAAAAAACCCAACTTGTTGCCGCACTCAAAGGAACTTTGACGTTTGCGTTTATTCATTCGGTCAATGAGTGAATGAATCGTTTATAGCTCATATCTTCCACCTATAGTTGTAATTGCCACTTAAGGTACTTGTGAGATCTCTTGTGGATTCAATTTAGAACCAAAAATAGGCTGCAATTTTTCTTCTTTTAGTTCTATATTGGTTGCTTAATGGTTCTTTCCACCTATATAGAACTTAGTACTGGCTGTATATTTCACTTAAGTATCTAAATAGATGTGATATATGAGCTATTTATCCTAAGTTGTGCTACTTGGGTTTGGCTTCGAGTTGGTTGATGGCTATTTCAAGGGCATCCTGTTTGTTTAATAGCCCTGCAATATTCTGATGTAAAATTGTAATATGTTTATTGGGATCCAAAACACTTTTAGTGTGTGAGTTCGTATTATTTGTAACTGTATCTTTATGAGCAGAGGGAACTGTATAAATTCTGTTAATGTAATAGGGAACATTACCCTTAACAGATTTGTCCGAGGGACAAGCTATCATCGGTTTGCCTGCGTTTACTTCAAGTTGTTTTTCTCGTTGATGTATTTGTCTCTTAAAGTAGAATGGAATAGTTCATCTGACTGGTTTCCCTAGACACGAAATCTGAGATTTATCTTTTTTTGGGCTATAATTTTAAATTGCAAAAACTGAGATGCGTTCGGAATATAGTCTATCGCTGAATTTATCTTAGAACGTATGAAACCTAAATACGTCGATCTTGACTTAAAATAAGTAGGGGTATCGATGAATTTACAATACTGAAAGTTTTGAGTAACCAATCTTATATTGTTATTCAACAATTTCTCGTTCAGATAAGGATTGAACAAGACAGGTAAGACATATACATTATTTACTTGTGATAATTTGTCAAGCGCAATGCCTAAGTGAGGTTTTAATTTAATTGGGTTTGAGTCATGGCTTCCTGTGCACAAGACTACAATGATGACTACCATATGCAAATACTTAAATAGCTTAAGAAAGTATATGAAAAACGTTATAAGTATCTATAAAATTTGAGGACTGCCCTCGATTTCCATGGGCTCCCATCATCAGATCCCAACTTGGTGGCAATGGCACCACCTCAGGAGTATATCCTTTCAAATAAAAAAAGATTTTCTTAAATCGGTTCACAATTGGCGGAGTAATCGGTGAACATACATTTAAAAAAATACAAACTGTCGAACATATAACCTCCTCCTTTTTCGGAAGTCGGTTACAAATGGTCGCCCCTATACAAAGCTCAGAGCTCACGCTACATAGGATACGGTCCATTATGGCGATTAACCTGAAAAACATTTTCGATATATTTTAGCATTCTGTGTTGTATTGCGCTAATACGGCTAGGTATCTATTGGGATCGAATATATATATATATATATATATATATATTTCGATTCTAATAATGATTATAAAAGGAGAATACAGGTTATTACAAATCTCTCGAGATTCCGTCGGCGGGTCTACGTTACGTTAGCTGTATTTAGTGTAATATATATTTTGTTAATTTTCTTAGTAGAGACACTTTTTGTTAAGCAAACAGGATTTTATTTTCTTTATCAGTTTTATCATAACACTTTTTTTTTTAGATTGATGCAACAACCAAATAACTGCATCTCAAAAGTGATTATATTTAGAAATTTTATAAATTTATTGTTTCAAGGTGAACACTCGTTTTTTTTTAATTACTTAGTTAATAATGTCCGTTTCGTGTGACGTGTGAGGTGATCTCAGTAGTCTGCAGTACCACTTAGGATTCTTAGGAATAATATGCCATAAAACAAACAAAAACTTCTTTCACTGGTTTTTTTTTTGTTATATTGTCTTTATTCATCCCGAAATCATCACAAAACTGTAACTCAACATGAAAAGACCTCATTTAAATAAAACAATTAAATGGATTATATTTAAATGACTTATAATCGCGGAAACAGAAGAAAATATTATGAAAAGACCTGCTATCATGGCTTACGAAGTTGTAAGGGTTAAATGTGTCTATAACAGGAGTATTAAAACCACAATCTTTTTTCGCGTTATTCAGACGGTTTCTACAATACAAGGTGAAACCGAAGTGTAATTAACGGCACTGTAATTTTGATAGTCATTTTTGGCATCCCTATGTACTTGATTTCTAAGAACTTACACTTAAAGCCAACATTGTTAAATTAGAAACATTGCAAATAAGTTTCTTAGCCTAACTGAGCTTACGATGGGATTAGTTCAATTTGTGTAAAAAATTTGTTTTGTTTCTCAAATAGTTCATATATTTTACACTTTCCAGTTAATCATTACTTAAAAGTAAATCTCTTGGATTCGAACAAGCCCGAACACGGCTACAATACATTTTTTTTTGGAGTACCGATACCTACCTTCCGGTTCTACCATCAAATCAGCTCAGTGGTACCATTCTCATCAGGTACATTTAAGTTTGTGACAATAAAGTTGCTTATTTAACTTAATCGAGATATCTTATCGCCACTCGTAAATCATTTATCATAAAGGAGTTCCCATGGCATTCTGTGGTTTTCTTCATCAGTTACACCTCACCAATTTATGTTTTCTAAATGCATATGCTAAATTTGTTTCTTAAAAATTATTCCGAGGAATTGAGAACCTCCTCCTTTTTTGGGAGTCGTTTAAAATAAATAATGAGCAACGTTTTTAACACGCTTTTATGAGGTCGACCTCTATGTAACTAACTTGTAATGGAATCTAAGGTAACTAATTTAAAAATCTTCCAAGGATCGTAGCGTCATGAAAATTGGCAGCTGTATCAAGCTGTATGTAGTTCTGATGACAATACAAAAATATGGTACTGTCGAACCGATCTGATGATGGAGCCGGAACATATGAACTGGAACTTCATGATGGAACGTTGTATCATAGCTGTGTTTGGATTTGTTGCAAAAGTCTTGCGAAGCGTGTTTTGCTAGTGCTTTTAAACTTTTTTTTTATTAGTAAATTCACGACACAAAGTTAATAAATAGTGTTCACTATTTTCATTAATTTAATTATTTATAATATTGTTGTTCGTTTGCAGCTGGAAAATAATTGTTATTTTATTTCCGCATAACTACATGCTTTGTGATCATAATTCTTATGTCACCCTGGACTTATCGGACAATTGCAGCAACATAAAGTAAAGAGTAACAGTTCAGATGAATCATTCCCACAATTAATATCATCCTACTCACTTTTTACTGGCGGCAGCTCATTACCGTGGTCAGTATCCTGTAAATTATCGAAATTGGTTAAAATGTATTTATACTCTCAGAACATCTTATAAGCACTACTTATCTTGTAATATATGTGACCCTGCCGAGGTATAATGTACCATGGCCAACGGGACAATTTTCGAAGTAGGGACGAACCCCTACGGAATTATTGATATAGATGATGCTTGAAAATATTAGAAACATTTTGTTGTAGACTGACAAAGAAATCAAAATCTGAATTAATCATATTTTGATAGGCAAATTGATGGACACGTAAAGGTCCCTTAAAGTGCCAATTTGTTTATTAAATTTAGCAAAGAATTTGTTGAAACTACCTATCGTGTCACTAACAAGCCAAAAAATTACAGCCTAATGAAGAATCGCTACATTATCTTTTTTTACGTCGCTCGGCCGGGTCACTTAAAAAATTATCACTGCCTGGTAATTTTCTTCATTACTTTCCGGGTGCACTTCGAAGTTGATGCCAGACTTCGTAAATCAGATAGCAACCACGGAGCAACTGCCATCTGACCACTATCACTGGAAGAGCAATTACAGATTTTTGAACAAAATAAGGAATTACTACTTACAAAAAACTTGAAATTTGCTTACCGATTGCATAATGGTGTATATCTCAGACATATCATCGGAGCAAGCTTTTCGTACGATGATCTTGTCCTCTAGTAGATTAGTGCACGGTTTCACTGTTTTTGGGTCCATAATAATAAAGTACAAACGACTACAACGCCAGAACCACAACAAGAATGGGAAGCTTCGCCCAAAGATGCTGAGCCGTTATACACAGCGCCAGCAGCGTGTGATGTGGTGTGCAACGCATTCCACTGGTTGTTTCATGTGCCCGGCTCCCTCACCTCATCATTTTACGGAGTTTCACTAGATGTCGCTAATAGTAAACGCTAAACTTTGTGTGTTGGTTTGTTTTCACATTGTCCTCCAGTTCGTCCGTGAATCGTCCGAAAGATGGAACTTTTTATCATTCGTGTAATTATTAATAATTTCTACCCTGGTTACAATGTTACCCCCCCTTTAACAAGGGGTCATTATACGTTGATAAATGTTGTATAGGTCAACCTTATAACATTACAGGCAGTTTGGAAAAACCAATTACATGTACCGAATACATAGGTAGGTCTGTATGTAAATGTATATCTATATGTAGCCATCCTCCCTCAACAGAATAGGGTCGTGACATACAATTTAAATTCGCTTAACCTTTTCCAATATTACTTTGGGTGTCAAGCTGACAATACATATTATAAAACAAAAGTCCGCGACGACCTGAGCTCCGATATTTCATAAGAAACTATACAGTTTTAGCCGAGATGATCACGTAATTGGTATATCCCATTTTACAGTACAATATGGGGATATAAAAACCATTTAGGGAAATAAGCTTCCTTAATAATTCTGCATCATCAGATTTCATAAAAAAATATATTGTGTTAATTATTTACGCTTGATTTTTCATTCAGTAACTATGTATTTTAAGATGAAGAGGAAGATCTAGGAAATGTTATATAGACTAAATCAAGAAGAAAGTAGACGGCGTGTCGTATCTGGACATCAAAACGAAAGCTGAAAATAGAAAAACATGGAAGCTGCTCCACCGACAAGAGCCTGGCTCTTAAGTTTCTGATGAACTACATTAAACCCGATTTTCAAGACTTCATATATATTAGGCAATCTGCGGTTAACCATAGTACTGTATTGTATAGTATAAATCCGAATTATACTTCTAGGATATCATGAAAAGTGATATGGATAGCTGAAGGAAATTAAGAAGTCCGCACACTTGGGTATCTTTTATTTTTAGAACAAATCGCAAAAGCACCAAGATTATACAGACGCGTCTCCAAGGTACTTTTACACTTTGATTGGTATCCAAAATACAAATTATTGATTACATTTTATACTTACTTGTAATCTACATTTATTATAAAATTATACTAAAACCGGCCGACAGCTCCATCAGTTACTACTGAATAAAGAACACTTTTATCAACTTGGCCTGTTTGAAACTTACTTTTTCAACAGACTTGCTCGTAAAGTGGCTCTTATTACACCGTTTTTATGACTGTAATCCAGTCCATTACACACGCGTGTCTTTTACTTTATATTGCGATTATGTCTACTAGTGCCTTTATATTACAGTTTTTTTTTAAACGTCAGCAATTACTTTTTTGGTACAAGAAACATTATAGTTTCTCATAATAAATCCAAAGTGCTACTTATAAAAAACAATTAATTTCAATAAAATATTCAGTTACTTATTTATTCAACATTACAAGCCATGTTTATCACAGGAGATGTTAATTATAGGTACTAGATACATGACACCCTGTTAGGGCGTATAATGTAAGTTCTTAGGTACTAAACACTTATCTTATTCAATATCTACACTACATCAACGTATGTCAAAAGGATTTCATTCAAATTAACTACTACAATGTATGTCAAAACGACGTCATTTAAATTAATTTAATACATGCCAAAAACGATATTATTTAGCTTAAATTTCCTACTACAATGCATGCTAGAGACGATGTCATTTAAATTAAAATAATAATTACAATGTGCGTCAATATGATGTCATTTAAACTAAGATAACTAATAATACTAATACTAATGTCAAAACAATTTCATTTACATTAAAATAATTGCTACTATGTCGAAAAATTACATTCATGTCAAATTAAGTACTAAAATATATGCAAAAACGATGTCTTTCAACTTGAGTAAACAACTAAAATTGATGTCAAGACTATGTCATAATTTAGCCACTACAATATATTAAATAAAGTAACTACTTACTTGATATATAGCATTAAATTAAAATATTCATAGGAGATGGCAATTTTTAATGGATTCCATTTCATTAATTTATCATCATTTAAAAATTCATCGATTGTATAGTAGGACTTGTCAATGAGTAGATTTTTTAACTTATTTTTAAACAATTTGTCGTTTGTTTCTTGCTTTAACTGATCTGGGAGTTTGTTTGTTATAATGACGCAACGACAGTAAGGACCATTTCTGTACATAGCTAATTTAGAAATTGGCAAGAAAAGTTGGTTTTTATTTCGTCTATTGGAGGTGACCTTTTGCAATGGAAATAAGTTTGGGTTATTTCTTACGAACATTGCCGCTTCCATAATGTACATACTTGGTAATGTAAGGATTTTATGCTCTTTGAAATACGGACGGCAGCTGTTCGGTACTTGCGTGTTGGTGAGGATGCGTACACACTTTTTTTGTGATACAAAGAGTTGGTGCGAGTCCGTGCTGGCACCCCATAGAATTAAACCATATCTAAGCCAGGAATTCGCATAAGCATAATATGCTGACAAATAGTAAATTAAATTCTGCCACTTCCTCTATAGTCAAATTGTTAATTTTTAATGTCATTTTCAGTGTTTTTTTCTGTACCGGTCTGAACTGGATTATTTTAGTTTTTTTTTGCATTAATTTCGAGATTGTGATCATCAAGCCATTTTTGGGTACATGCATATAATTCTCTCAAACGCTCATTGCACTCCAAATTGTTTTTACAACTAAATAATAGGGAGACGTAGTCCACGAACATTATACAAGTTGTGTCTAGTATTTTAGGTAGGTCGTTGACATATGCTAAAAATAATATACATCCGGCGACGCTTCCCTGAGGTATTGAGCATGAAGTGTCGCGCATTTTAGATACAATTTCCTTAGCTTCATCGGAGCCTTCGCAAAGGTGGTCAATCTGCACATATTGACTACGGTTGTTAAGGTACGATTTGAACCATTCATAAGCGTTTCCGAGAATACCCATGCCATATAATTTGGATAGCAGAATTTTATGGGAGACCCGATCATACGCCTTGGTCATATCAAGGAGTAACCCTACACCATATTCCTGTTTGTTTATACTATTAAGGATCCCTTGAGTATAATTATAAACCGCAAGTGTAGTAGAGTGGTACTTTCTGGAACCGAATTGATTTTTGTCCAATATGTTAAATTTTTCGAAAAATTTATAAACTCTATTTATCATTGCTTTTTCGAAGATCTTAGACGTAGCCGGTAATACTGCGATAGGTCTATAATGGTTTGGGTCTTTTCTATCACCTCCTGGTTTCAACAACGGCTTAATTTTTGCGAAATAATTATGAATATATAAAGTTTTCTAAACAAAATAATATTTTGTTTGTATCAAATTGATATAATTATCAATTTGATACAAACAAGCTATCAGCTATCAGCTAAATGACGTAAATCCAGCCGTGAAGATACGCTCTTTTGCTAGTGCACTTTTTCATAACGTATGTTTTTTCATCTGTAGTGCATTATTTTGTATGAACGGCTGCGGAACCCTACACTGAACATGGTCCGACATGCTCTTGGCCGGTTTTTCGTAAGTATTACGTTAAATTGATTAAAATATCTTGTACTGTGTCTTGTAAGTACATACATAAAGACAGAAAGAAAGATAATACAAAATAAACATACGTGTTTAACGGTGCAGATTATTATAGCCATAAAAATCATGTAATAAGAGCCACTTTACAACAAGTAAGTTCTAAAAGGTATTATGATTTATTTATGATATTGCACACATTACAAGTAAATGAAGTAAGTAATAATGTATGGTCATTTTGCGCAGTAAGTGAATTTTGCCAAATATAATCAGCAAAACTCTTCTAGTAGGTCAAACTTATTCCTGCGAGTATGACTTTACTTTTTGTGATGAGATCTTGTTACTTCAAGAAATAGAACTTGGACGATACCGTGTTTTTTATCCTGTGGGTTAAAGATTATTAACTTCGAGCAAAACGTGTCCAAATAAATGTAAGAGGCAAATTTTGTATATATAATATATGTAGCTATGTTAAACTTATTGCTCGTTCATTCTAAAGTAATTTAGTGATGCAAACTGGGCTTCGCAATACAGTCCTCATATTGTTCTAATTCTGATAAAATAATGATGGTCGAGGCCATAACAGGTGTTTGCATATTTGTCAATAACTGCCAGTTCATTGACCCTCAATTAACCGTACCGCCCGTACTTTATATGATAGAATGAAATTGAATAACGACATATAATTTCAGAGTCGTCCTATACGTTCCCCAGTGCAATAAAGGATATGCATTAAAGTCCTGGAACCGTTAAAAGATTCAACCTCTGATAAATTACAAAAGTGCATCGGCATAGTGTGGATCTATTTAAGTTTAAATTGGCACTTGCACATCGTAACGATCGTAGTATACTGCAAATTAAATTCAATTGCTAGATGATGTTAGCACCTGTATTATATTATAAGTCTAATGTAACTTTTTGCATTCGTATTTACTTTCCTACCCAGGCCTTACGATATGTAATTCAGTGCGTTATAAAGACGACTATAATAAATCTGTGATTTTGCCGGCGATATGATAACTTATCAAAATGTTCCTCATGCGATAAGTCTCAATATAATAATTTGATAACATCATAATATTTAGAGGGCGGGATTTGAGGTCTAAAACATTTACACAAAGGTATGTTTAAGCATAAAGCAACAACGTGAACATGGGTAGGTATTTATTCTGAAATCCTGACAAGAATATTTAAAATAGTATGTAAATAATAAAATAGCGCTTAAGAAACCTCCAATTTCGTGTTCCTAACTGGGCAATCGAAATTAAAAATGATAGATGAAAACTAAATAATGATGCATACAAATGAGGTGCAAACTTAACGCTACCGGGCTGTCCAAATATGTCTTTTGAAAAAGAACATATTTTTTATGATTGAATTACAAATGTATATTTTTCAGATTTTTTAATGTATTTGTAGTATGTCACGATATTATTTGCCAAATTGTATAGTTCCATGTAAACGGGAAGTACCCTATCATTTTGATTCTCTTGAGAGTGTCGAAATATAGGTTTTTTGCGGCATAAATGGCGGTATCTTTTTTTAAGCAAATTTAGAAGTTTGATTTTTTCACAGCGTCAAGGGACCGTAGACATGAGTATATGGTGTTAATTTCAACTCGATATCTCCACGTGTTCTCGAGATAAAGGGTTTTGACAGATAGACGGACGTACAGATGGACATCAAAGTGATCCTATAAGGGTTCCGTTTTTTCCGATTGAGGTACGGAACCCTAAAAATAGCAATAAAATGGATTCGGTTGATCGAGTTCATTGCATAATTCATAATCGCCAGATTTGACTAACAATAATGTCTTAGCCTCATCACTACAAATATCAATAAACAAGCGTAAAATATGTGTTCTAAGTTTTAATGTTACGGCCAGACTTGAAGGCGAGGATTCAAGTACGCTTTGTCACAATAAAAGTTCGCGTTCGATCCATGACGAAGTCATTATAACGGATTTCATTACAATGCAATCTTACGAGTATAGTAAATTCTTGACTTCATCTCATCATCATCACGATGATGATGATGATCAGTGATCCTAAATGTGGTAAGTATTTTCGGTGCAACGATCATAGTATTGCACGATAGACGTGGAAAATACCAATTTAAACTAATAGTCCTTTTCTTCAACAATTTAGTTCATTTCAAACGTTATTTTGACCATGACCCTGACACAACTTCGCAGTCCATGTTTCCATCATTTGATATACGGAAAATTACCGAAACTAGATGCATATGCTATTAATTCATAAAGTGAATTCCATGAACCTCCACTCCATATTTAAAAGACCTTTTTTACGCATTTTGGAAAGTTTCCGCAATTTGCACATCAGTACGCCAGCCAGCGAATAGGCGAGAAAAATATCAGAAGAAGAAACAGGCAAAGCTCCCGACACTGGCCTTCTGTTGTCCGTTGTTCTGAGTCCAAAGATTTTACCTTTCCCATACAAACTTGCTACCCTTGTTTTTCCTCCTTAGGGGATGAATTTCGATAAATGAAGGATTTACGTTTCTTCATTTAAAGCACACAATCTTTTTAGGAATTTTGAGTTTCTAACTCCAAAGATTTTATGTTTCCCATATAAACTTCCATCCCTTATTTTACCCCCTTAGGGGATGAATTTAGAAAAATCAAGAAGTTAGGTGTTTTCATTTTAAACACATAATCTTTTTGCAAAATTTCAAGTTTCTAAGTCCAAAGATTTTATGTTTCTTACAAAAACTTTAATCTCTTGTTTTACCCCGTTTAGGGATGAATTTCGAAAAATGCTTTCTAATCTTCTCTGTGCAAAAATCAATTCTCTAGCGTTAGTTGTTTCGGCTGTGCGTTGATGAGTCAATCAGTCAATCAGTCGGTCAGTCAGTCAGGACTTCTTCTTTTATATATATAGATTATCGTCATGAGAAACTGAATTCATAGATATTATAAAAAAATGAACGCAACTTGTCTATTCCAAACTTTTTGACTGCAGTTTGGGCAAAGGATTTAATGTAATGCCCGAAGACTTAGTATGACCGGAACAGTATGAACATACCTCAGAAAGTCGGAGCCTCCGAAGCGCTTCGGGCACAACGCGATCGACATCGCGAACTGTTGAACGCTTTGAGATTCCTAAACTCTTTTTGCAGGTCATTAAACACGTGTTTGTTTTTGTTCCCGTCACTTTCGTGGATACCTCTTTGTCCCAATGCTTGTAAATTTTACCTTTTGACCGCCACCGACGACTAATTACGTCATCAAAAATTCTTGCCACTGACGCCAGCGTCGATAACTTACGACGTAATTTCAAGGTTCAAAAACTCTAAATATACATAGTGTCAATACCTCGTTCTGCAATCACTATTTTATTTTTAAAGGTTCAGTTTATTTTATTGATTGGGCGTGTGGATCACGCTGTATCACTTCATCACATTGTCACATTAATAAGAAGTAAATCGGTGAAACAGTAACAAATCTACGATAAGTTTGTTCTTACAAACCTGAAAATATTTAAACGATGGATCAGATTTTCTGGAATCTTATCAAAATTTCAAATAATTAAAGAAAACTATCTTGGTTCATCCTCCCAGAAAATACGCGTAAGTACCCTTCAACATACCTACCTAAGTACCGTTCTTCTTCTACGTCGAGAGTTAAAAAGGTTATATCGAGACACTCCAATTGACAAAAGAAAGTCCTAGTCGCTTAGCAGCAGAGGTAATAAATACAAAATAATAAAGGCATTGAAAGTACGAAAAATTATTCCACGTACAAATATTTATTTTCATAAATCTACAAGTACCCGTGATATAACGGGTTAGAAGGCTTAGATACCGAATCAAAAACATGTTTCAATTGTATTCGCACAGCAATCAGTAATCATAATGCTAAAATAAAAATTGATGTATCACAGTAAGCACTTACATAAAGTAATATTTACTTAATAATATAATTGATAAAAAATCGTAGTTCAACCAAGTTCTCTTTGGCAATCAATTACTTACGCGTAATCAATTAAACGTATTTGAAAAAGCAAAAATTGTAATTTACATGTTACGCAATCCTAATTTTATGGATTTTGATAGAATACAAAAGTATTCATGTATAAAAATCATATAAAAAGCTTATTTTCTAATATACAGAATAGTTGGACAAAGATATTATTCTATCTTAAATTTATTTGGCACCCAAATTGCCGTTTTAATAAATTCACAAATAAGAAACTGCCCTGTTTGGTTCATGTTTTTCCATGCACAACTTCAATATAAACAAAATTACACAGATTCTAAGATATTCCATTATCTTAACAAGTTTACCATCTATTAGTAATCCACTTTAAGCACAATTACCAGACATTTTCCAACGATACATGTAAATATTTAAAAGATTTTAATTTTTGCTTTTGAAGCGTTGAATATAAAGAAATCTGCTTATTCACATTCTTGAAATAGGGCTAGGCGGTGGTCTAGTGTCTAGTCCCCTCGCGCGAGGGCCTCAATGCGGTCGCGGTCCAAGCGCAGCGCGGCGCGGCCTTCCGTGACGCGCAGGTCCCTCGCGCCTAGCCGGCTGTAGAAGGCTAGCGCTGAGGTATTGTTCTTCAGCACATGCCAGTCCACGCGGTGCACGCCTTCCTCCAATGCCCGCTGAGAACGGTTACCATTCATTACTCTACTTTTTAATTAATAGATTTCAGATCGATTGTAAACTATAGGGTACGTATCAGCTGAATGAGTGAAAGACTGAGAATGAGTGCGAGACTTTTCATACTTGAATATTGGTGAGTACAGGCGCTGCTATGCTATACTTGCTGTAGATCATAATGATCGTTACTTTATTATTATGTTGAAACTTTATTTTAACATTGTAATAAGTGGTATTTTTACATAAAATTATAACTGTTCATACGCATATTCTTATTTGTTTATTTTATTACTACATTTGTTTTTGAATCACGAGACAAAATAAAACAATCTTTTGCTGGCATCGTACACACCCAAGCCCAACGTCGCTTTGGGCCTGTAAACTGTTATTATATATAGAATGTTCATACCCGACTGAGTTCCCGAATGAGTAGAAGGCCTATGCCTTTTCGGCGCGCCGTTGGCTGCACAAAGAGGTCCTCGATGTAGAAGGCGCGGCGGGACCAGCTAGAGTAGGCGCGGTTACACAGCGCCGAACCCAGCACCACCCCATCTTGCTCGGCCAACAGTACGAAGAACCATGGATGTTTACTGCCGAAACCGTCTTCGACTAGATCTGTAAACATTAACTTCAAGTTAATAGTGCTCGGCCACCCGCGGAATGGCGTATCTAGTATTTTTTCTAGTATTTCCCTTACCCTCGACACTCAATTTAGGACCATCGGGAAATCCTTCGAATACGGCCAACTCCTGAAAAGGTTGTAATTGAATTAATTATTTTACAAAGCACTAATATCATGAATTGATAATTAATTACTACTATTAAGTAGTCATTTACATAAACTATATTAGTTACGGTTGTTCATAGCAACTGCCAAAAAATGTATATTTTTGTCCGTCTGATCTAACTTCAATACTTGTTCTTGTAAAATGCTCTGAAATAAACTAGCAACCAAGACAAATCAAATGATAAGTACACGTTAGATTTTGTCAAAAGTAGTTTAGGCATTCCTGTCGTCACCTTTTGTCTCCATTACCAAAGTAGATCGAAGAAAAGATCACGATTTATTTATTTATCGTATGGCTTATATTAAATTCTCTATATAGATTATTAAAATGTTAAATTTAATGTATGCAACTGCTTTCGTCGAAAGAGTCTTGAGATCCGCCGTTTTCCCGCTTAATTATTATGTTACATTTTTTGTGAAAAATTAAAAGAAACACAAAATTACAAGCCGGTGTTATTTAACTATAAAACTCTATAATATTACAGTCCGTATAGCTTTGAATAAACCCTCAGGTTTGGGTGAAGATGGACTCTTGCGTATTTAGGAAAAAGCATGTTTACACTAGGAAGCTAACTGCTAGCACTAAAGCGACTTCCGTAACGAGTTGATCAAAATCACAATAAACTGGCGAGGTGGTTAAAAGTGGTGATGGCTTTCAAACGGATGCGCTTGTAAATGAAAATCGGACTTTATATTTTCTTTCTTGAAGGCCTGTGAACTACTAGAATAAAATTCGCAATTACTAAATTGTTCATGACACTCAGTCATATTGAATTAAAGTGATCATCGTTCAGTCAAAAAACATTTATTTATGTATATAACTTTTTACAATGAATTGAAAAAGTACTGTAACTTTTTATAGAGCAACGAAGCTGTATCACATTCGTGCATTGCCATCCTAGTTACAGCATTTAACCACTGCAGGTAAGCAAGTCGTAAGTATGATTTACCGAACAAATTTTTCAAATACTTTTAGCGTAAGGCGAGGCAAAAACGTACAACACACTACGGAAATATTTCATTTCTACAAATGCACGAAAAAACACTAATACATACTTTAACGAAACACATACACTGACGCTTAAAACGTATCTTAGGCATTAACTTTTTGTGCTTGTGATAGGTAAGTACTTAAATATTATGCAGATATCAAAGCTTTTTTCACATTATTTGTAAGTATCTGAAAATGGTTTAGCTTAATAAGAAAAAAATAATTTTGATTAAGATCGATAAACTGGTAGTCTGTTTATTTGTAAAAGTCTTTAAAAGGAGGTTCTCAATTTAAGAGGACTTATGATTTTTTTATTATTGTATACGCTATGTATTTTTTTTGTTGTATAATTAGACCTTCAAAATTTAAAATAATGAAATCAGACCAGATTTTAATTAAGAATATGATAACAATTTTTTTAATGGATGTTATTAGGAAAATGTAATTGAAAGTGGATTAAAATGTAATTTTTTATATATATTTTTTTAAATTATTAAAAATTAAAATATGCAAAATTTGCCCGTTGCTTTCATTTATAAATCGAAATGAGTCGTAACAAAATATGGGTACTGGAAAGCGTTTCCAGGAAGAAAAATTAGAGCTTGATAAGCATTTCATTTACATTGAAATGATATTATTATCATACACTTCAGATGTACCGGAGAAGCTTGTTTAAGATCTTAGGTGAAAGCTATGAATGACCTACAGAACTCTTCAAGCACAATAAGCTCAAAACTTCTTTACTGTAATTCTGTTGTAGATAATACGTTTCTATCAAAAATAGCATTTTTCAGACAAGCTGTTATTGTTGACTGTACGAGAACTTTTTTAAATATCCGTTTTCTACTCATCAAGACGATTCTAAAGAATCCGAATTAGGTATGATTGCGGTATTTTATTAGAGAGTTCCTATGGTCCTATATTCCCATCCGGTCCCATCATCAGATCAGCTCGATCCATACTAATATTATAAATGCGAAAGTCTGTCTGTCTGTCTATCTGTCAGTCTGTTATTACCTCTTCACGCTTAAACCACTGAACCGATTTGCGTGAAATTTGGTATGGAGATAGTTTGAGTCCCGGAGAAGGATATAGGCTACTTTTTATCCCGGAAAAATACATTTATCCGCGATAAAAGAATTTAATGCAGGCGAAGTCGCGGACAGAAGCTAGTGGTGTAATAATATTGTATTGTCACCTAACTTATATAAGTATGCCAAATTTTAGCTTAATTAGAGAACAGGGAAGTGGGCCCACACAAACATAGGTATACTTGCAATAGGTACCTACATATATTTACACGGCATTTTAACCCTTATTTACATGTACGAGGAGGTACCTGTTTTTTTTTTAAATGATTTTAGTGTTACTGTTTTCTACGGGACAAGGACCTACAATATATTGTATAGCATTGGTTTTATACTGTGCCTACAGTGAATGTGATATATACGCTCAAGCGGAGGAAGTATACCCATAGCTCTGCTCCGAAAATTATCTACTGTTGCCCCTGTCAATAGATTTAGCCCTTTACCTATTCTCAGGTATACGGTTACTATATGTAAGCTGTCTCCCTCTCGCGCCGCCGCGTGGATCAATATCCAATCAAAACAACAACAAAAAAGCGCCGCCGCACGGTGATTCCGCTCCCGTACAAGGGCGGCCATAAATACCTCAACTCCAAAAAAAGCCATTTTTTCGATTTTAAACTATAAAGGGTTATTATACAAGCATGAAATATATCATTAATAACATTTTTAGACATTTATAATAAACTTGTGTGACTATTTTTATTAAAAAAATATCTGTAGTCAAAACCATTTTATAAAACGTTATTATTTTAAACATAAAGCCATTAGATAAAAAAAATTTGTAATTAATGAAAACATAAATGAAACAGCATACTACATAAATAATAAAAATATTTATTTCAAGACTATTTACATATATACAAATAAGGTTATATTAAAACAAAGCGATTACTTACTATTTATACATTCAATATTACCTACTTACTATTTACACACAACAAGTCCAATACAGATTTAGACAAAGAACTTTTTTTTTTAACAGGTAACCTTCTCAAACTTGATATTAGGGGATCTGAGTGAAGAAGAAGTCGATTAATCAAATCAGTATTAGTCAAAACGCGGTTCATTTTTCGTGTGTGATCTAGTCGAAATGCTTTATAGTATTTGTTACTCGCTTCAGCTGCTTCTTCAGACAGTTCTCCTATAGACAGTAGGCCGTGATTGATAATGTCAGCACCATGAATCAAAATTTTGTGGACAGAAGCAGGCAAATAGTACCATGGATATTCGGCAACTAATTGCCGTGCAGTTTCTAAAGCGAAATCTCTGAATTTTGTCGCATCAATGTTATATCCCGAATTGATACACTGAAGTACAGTCCAACAACGATCTAGGAGATCCTTCTTAATACCCGTAATTTCAGCTGAAATATCTGAGCTTGAGAAGAACCGCCTAGCAGTGTTGCCATCGTTCGATGTCCCGCTTCCGCCACTTTTGGGTTTATCGATAATAAGACCTAACTTTTCCCTAAATTGCGATTGTATAAGTTTTTTTTTTTCAGCTACAAGTCGTTTATCGCTATCAGACCTAGCTTGCCATTTCTTAACCTCTAACTTGTAAGCGAGATGAATGAAATATTCAAAAAATCGGATCAATGCGTGAAGTGGAGACATGCCATATTCATATTTACTTTCGTCAGTTGCTTTGCACAAACATACATCAATTTGATTCATCTCACTTGGTAAAGCTTTACATATATAACATCTAGTTGAAGAAACATCACTAAGTGCATTACACACCTTACCATCGACCATAGTAAGTTGTAAGCTATGATTAATTGTGTATTCGCATGCATTTGTCTTGAAGATAGTCGGTTGCAAGTTACTTATTTTCTGTTTGAAATAAGTCTCCTCTTCAACTGATACTGCAGTTGTTTCCTTAAAAAACTGAAAGCGAATAGGTCTGCAGTATCGAGTTGAAGAAGGACGAGGATTTTTCCACAAAATGATTGAGTTTTCCTTATTATCCGGGTTTAAAATAAGTTGAAGCGGTACATATGAAGTAACAAACAAGCTACTATCCACAAGAGAAGAATCTGAGAAAGTTTGTTTGTATTCGCTATGTCCTGTACTACCATCAAATCCCCATTTCCGACTGGTCAGGTATTTTATCTAAAATATCTTTTTGAGACTCAAGAATCCGAGTGGCAGTGTGATCTAACAAACTCTGAAGTTCGACTTCGGCTGATGATTCAGTAACGGCTACAGTTGTAGGGTAACATCTCTTTTTAGCCTTTACAATGCGTTGATAGGAAGGCATACAATCTTTCAGTATATTATTATGTATAAAATTCTTAATTAATAGATATTGCTTTCTAGAAATCTTACCTTCTGCAATAAGTGACAAAACTTTGTTTTCGTCGACTTTTGTAGAAGTTAAGCTGGAATCAGCAGAAGCATTGAGCAGTGTATTTACAGCAGACTCGTCAAAATTAGATAGTTCCGCCAGTCTCCTTCTTTTAGTGCGTTTACTACTTTCATTAAAGTTTTTCCTCGGACGGCCACGAGAAGTGGAAGGGGAGGGGTCGACGTTATCATTCTGCTGAGAAATACGCTGCTCGATACTTTGGATCACATCAATGTATTCTACATCATTAAGCCACTCTGCATATTTATGTAGAAATATAGACTTTGTACATCTTGTTTTTTTCCAATAACATGCAATTCGTTTACATAAATTCCTTATTTTAACCCTTAAATTCTCTATGCCAATATTTTCGATGTTATCCGAAATAATTGATGTTTCCGTCAGTGTAGTAAAAACATGTTGAAATTTTTCTGTATCAGTTCCTTGTCCAGAGTGCCAAATATCAAAAACACTACGTTTCGAAATAGAACACCTTAAAAATGTACCTAAAACAAAGATAAAAACATTTTTTAAAAATCGGATTTTTTTCGGCTACCCTACTCTTGTTCTTTGAAACCCCTTTTACCTAAGAAGAGGTCAAAAAAGGTCGATGAAAGTTACAGCCCTTATTAAGGACACTTCCATCTATAACATAATATATGTGTCAAGTGCGGCAAACCTCGGCATCAGAGTATAACTCTCAATGAAATCATACTTCTTAAAAATTAATCGTAAACGACAGACCTCTACTAGAAAATTATTTTAAAATATAAGCACGCATATTTATATATAAAACATAATTGAAAAATAAAGTACATACCCTCTTCTTGGATTTCCATAATAATACCACGTGGACACACGCAAATAATAATAATAGTACACAATAACAAAGTGATTAAGTTGCGGCGACAAAAACACACTACTAATTAGGGTCGAGATGCGTTCACTTTCGTTGCACAAAAGTAAATGATAATAGTACTTTATTGCTGTGCTATATATAGTATTTAGAAGATTGTCTATCGGTGAATCATTTTACTTACTTTTTAGTCCAGGATACGCTCATGACTTTTTTCGATTTATGGCCTACGGCGGAATCACTGTGCGCCGGACATGCGTGCTAAGCAAGTGTAAAAAATGCGTTTTCGTCCGCTAAAGATACACTCAAATTATTTTCATATAGGTAAGTATAAGGAATGAAAATTATCACATTTCGCTTATCAAGGAAAAATGTATACGCGCGAAGGCCCTGTCACTAAACCAAATTCATACGCTCGAGATAAAAAAATAATTAGGTATTTTATTTTATCTTCACAGCTTGAATGCAAATGATCGCACAGCTGAAATTTCACATAAAACATCAAAGTAATTAAAATAATAATTTTTTACACGCTTTTATTTGCAAATGTTACAATAACAAAGTCCAAAATAAAACCCTCGGAAAAAAATCAACGCCTATACATAAAATAACCTTACCTGGATCATTTCGTGTACGATCTTCATGTCTTCGGGGCGGGCCAAGCGGATGGTCACTTTGTCGGATTGAGTATTAGCAGCCATGCTAATCGTTGTTACTTTACTCGAGCGTAGGGACCGAGTTTACAGGGAGTCGTGAGTGGGTGCACGTGGAGCTCGTTGTGCGGACCGAAGGCGACTGTTAGCTGTCAGATGCGTCCGAGGGGGTCGCGGGCCGCGGTTCTCCGATCCAGACTGGTTTACGCTATCATCTGCATTCGCGCTATATGTGTATGTGCATCTATCTACGGCTCACAGGCAACCAAACTCTCCTCACTACCCTTCCTGGACAGGGAGCAGGATGCACTTACGTAATTGACAAGGGAAGACTAAATACTAGCGTACAGGTAAATATGTAGTCCCCCCATCTGTAAATAATTGTTAGGATTCAGTTATGGGCAAACGGGCAAACCCATACATAGAGGTACGACTGTCCTGACAGGTTTGTAAAATCATCATACATATCTAAAGTAGGAATTATTCATAATATCTATTACATCATAGTTCAAATGAATACACGAAATATATCTATTCAAGGTCAATGCTCCAGAATAGATCGTATTGCACAATAAATTTGTGCTTTTGACGCGCGCTCTTTCCGCACGCTACCTATCGGAAATGATTTACACTTCATACTCCAAGCATCAGAATTAGCAAAACGGGTCTCTGTAATCTTGCTAAGTTGATATGCTAGTAGTTTAGGCTATTTATAGTAGATAGCAGCACTAGTTCATGGCTCTGTGCACGAGTTCAGCGCCACCTAGCGTCCGCAACTTAGTTGGCTCCGACGTTTTGACATTTTAATCGCGATATGCAAGGACCATTTAAACAAGAGGACTGACACTTGCCAACTTTGCATAGTGTTCCGATAGCAAGGTGATATTCTTGCAAAAACTATATGGCGCCATAAAAATAAACATTTAACTATAGTATAATTGAATAAAGAAACATAGTATAGTAACAATTAGTTCGCAAATAGTTAATAATAAATAAATAGTAACATTTAATAACTGTGTCACGCTTGCAAAGTTGAATAATTGTAGAAATAAATTCATATACATAGATGGCACTGTACATATCGGGGAGCGGCTTTTTGTATGGAGATAGCCAGTCCTCTTGTTTTAATAGTCCTTGGCGATATGTGACAAAATTATTATAATTTATAATCCAAAATTATCTAGTAATTTATTTCAAAAATAACTGTCTTACCTTGATTTGGGCGGAGAAAGGGTTGTGAAATCATTTTTGATCATTCAAATCACATGAGGTAAGTAAAATTTATTCAAAACTAGAATCGCGTCGCGGAGGAGAAAATGTCATAACCCCTTTCTTTCGACAGCGTAGTCGGGTAAAAAGTATCCTATAACCATCCGTGGAAATATAGAAGTGTGTTTTATTTTAAACAAGTCAGGGTTTGTTTACTTCATTTAGTTGTAGTTTTACTGTAAAACAAGAAGATACAGCTACTTTAATGGTTTCATTAAATAATAATGAACATTCTATATAATTGTTCCTGTATGGTTAGTGATAAACTAAATATCGTTTTCAGATCGAAATGAGTATTATTTTGGACCGGGTTTATTCAAATTAAGTAACCTAGTCTAAACAGATTACTTTAAGATATATGACAGATGACGGCGCCAAAATTATTTTTACTTTTGGCCACTATGAGCGCTGCGATCGATTATATTATTACCCCCACCTAGTACTTCGCACCCAGCTATTTCTGATTAGGTTATTAATATTAAAGTTTGAGGTTTGAGGAGTTAATTGATTTCGCATAGGTAAGTGGCGGCATCTTACAATGCTGGGTTACAATAACAAGCAATTTCCGCCTCAAGCATACATAACCATACATAGGGACGTGTAAAAGAACTTCCGATATCTGCGGCGCGAGGGCGCTACGAGAGACGTTCACTCGGTTATGTCATGTCATAGCTCAACATCGACAACGAATGTTTACCTTCACCTCTCGGCAAACTCCAGGTATGAACATCCCTTCAGCAATTGTTGTTGTCTGTAATATTTTTTCATATGCCTCTACTTTAAGCTCCTGTCAATAATATCCTTAGTTTATGGCGACAATCACACGATAATTATAATTAAGATGCCTTCAAGCAACTGGATTGGAACGGACTTGGCATCGACTCCAACGGCGGGTACCTCACTCACCGACGATTTGCAGATGATATCGTGGTCATGTCAGAGTTGTTGGAGAAATTCAGCGATATGCTCGAAGACAAGACAAAAAGCATGTCAAATGACCATGTTACCTTACCCGATAGTTTTCGGAAGTTCCGCTCTCGAAGTTGTTGACGGATATAGTCTAGCTAGGTAAGTCTAACTTCGGGAAAGTGGTCAATCGTCGAATCCAACTCGGTTTAGCAGCATTTGGGAAGGTGCGTCATATCTTTTCGTCAAAAATACCCCAGTGCTTGAAGGAGAAGATCTTCGACCAGTGCGTATTGCCAGTGATTACCTACGGAACTGAGACATGGTCGTTCACAATGGGCCTCATAAAAGGCGGCTTACAATTAGAGTTACGACGCAACGTGCAATGGAACGGGCTATGCTCGGGTTTTCGTACTAGAATCAGAAATTAGGATATCCGCAGAAGAACCAAAGTAAACGACATAGCTCACAGGATTGCGCCATTGAAGTGGCAATGGGCGGGCCATATACCCTGGAGAATGGATGGCCGTTGAGGCAGTAAAGTCCTAGAGTGGTGACTATGCATAGGAAAGCGAAGAGTAGGACGGACCCCGACTAGGTGGACGGATGACCTAGTAAGGATCGCGGTAAGTAGGTGGATGCGATCTGCGCAGGGTTGCACCCTATGGCGAACAATATGGGAAGCCTATGTTCAGCAGTGGACGTTCGTGGCTGATAATTATCTTTCAGTTAGAGTTAATAAAAGTGCCAGTATATTTATTTACTTGCTCCTTCTTACATATTTTTGTTATTTTCGATTTACTTAGAATTACAATCTACTTAAAATAAATGAACTACCTGCAAAATCAAACTCCAACTGAAAGAAAAAATAAAAAATGAAAATGAAATAATGAAAATAAAAATGAAAAAGAGAAAAATAGTATCATTTTACAGTAGAGTACTCTTCTCGGTGACTGTCACGCTTCAGAATTCAAAACATTTTCTTTGTACAGATATTTATGAGTTTCTACTTCTCGTCACATAAATGACGAAAACAGATAGACGTATACAGATATTTATATGATAAATATATATAAAAGAAAAACCCTTGTGCAGATATTTATATAATTCCACTAGATAAAAAAAACTAAGTACATATATTTATTAGTTTTCAGTTGCTTACATATTATTGAGAAGCTCTGCTCAGATAGATAGGTGAAACGCGTTTATATATTTTTAACTGTTAAATTTCTACATTTCCCTTAAGCTAAAGGTGCGTCCAGACTTGTATCATTTGCTCGTATCCGATCACCTTGCCGTGGCATGACTGCGTATCGCGCTGCTTGGACGCTCACTGTCGGCGCGCCGATCATGCCGCACTCTTCCGATATAAGTGTGTGATACGCGTAGCAAATGGATTTCGAGCGATCGGATCGGCGCAACGTCCAAACGCGTGATCTTGACACGCGATCATGCCACGCGACGATGATCTGATACGAGCAAATGATACAAATGTGGACGCACCTTAAAGTGGGACTAGGCTGGATCCGTTTGCCGCATGCCGAACGAACTGTGGGCCAAGAAAACCACTGACTGAATCCCAGCCAGTATGGTTCGGCATCGCGGTATACCACGACGGAGACTGCGGGACGGCCTTGATACATTCCAGAAGGATTGCTCAGTTACTGCTCTGGATAGGAGTAGATTAAAGAGAGGGAGGCCTTTGCCCAACAGTGAGACAGCACAAGCTGATATAATAAAAACAAAGAATAGAAAAAAATAACCGACTTCAAAAGAAACTAAAAAACCAAAAATAATGTTTTATCTACGGTACGGATCACATTTGAATCACCTTTTGAAGTCGGTAGTCGGTACCAAACCATTCATGAATTACTTAAGAAAGACATGCAAGCACCGCAGCGGCAAGTCTTTAGTTATTATTTATTTAGTTATAGTAATTCGTATTCAATCAATCAATCAAAATATTCTCTATTAAAGTAGGCCTAGTTACAAGAACTTTCGAAATGTCAGTTACATGAGAGTGAAGTGTTTGCTGGGAGACATAAAATATGACGATGAAATAATAATTTTGTTAAATAAAGAAATTTACTTCAGGTTTGGCACTGACTTCAAAAGGTGATTCAAATGTGATCCGTACCGTACATAAAAAAATATTTTTTGCTTTTTAACCGACTTCCAAAAAAGGAGGAGGTTATATGTTCGATAGTGTGTATTTTTTTTATGTATGTTTACCGATTACTCCGCCAAAATTATGGACCGATATTTTAAAAATTCTTTTTTTATTTGCAAGGATATACTCCTGAGGTGTTCCCATTGCCACCAAGTTGGGATCTGATGGTGGGATCCCAGGGAAATCGAGGACAATCCTCAAATTTTATAGGCACTTATAATGTTTTTCATATATTTTCTTAAGTTATTTAAGTATTTACATATGGTAGTCATCATCTCATCATGCTCAGCTGATGACGGAAGGTACAACTCCATAATAGTTAAGAGTTAGAGGATGATTCTTAAAAAAATCATCATAGGTAGAATACGTTAAGACTGATAATCATATTCTTTTTAGTGTGTCCCTGAAGTAGTCTCCTTTAGTCAGGATTAGATGATGGAATACCAGGGAAATCGAGAGAAATCCTCAAATATTATAGGCACTAACAATGTTTTGTATATATTTTTCTAAAGTTATCAGTTGTTTTCCTCTGGTTGACATCATTTCATGCTGAGCTGATGATGGAAGTTACATTGAACTAACCAACTTTTACATTTCTTACTTCCAAAGACTCGAGATGCGTGCAAAGTGCCTCCTCAATCTTCCCATTCTGGGCTCTAAAAAATACCTGATATCACTACTAAAATCCATCACTAAAAAGCAAAAAATTTTTTTTTGAATTAAAACAGAATCGACTTCAAAATAAACTAAAAAGCCAAAAATAATATTTTATGTAGGGTAGGGATCACATTTAAATCACCTTTTGAAGTCGGTGCCGAACCATTTTAAATTACTCCCATATGCAAATACTTAAATAACTTAAGAAAATATATGAAAAACATTATAAGCGCCTATGAAATTTGCGGGTTGCCCCCGATTTCCCTGGGATCCCGTCATCAGATGCCAACTTGGTGGCAATGGGACCACCTCAGGAGTATATTCTTTCAAATAAAAAAAGAGTTTTTAAAATCGGTCCACAATTGGCGGAGTATCGGTGAGCATACATAAAAAAAAATACAAACTATCGAAAATAGAACCTCCTCCTTTTTTTAAAAAATTACAAGTTTGTACTTACATATATATATATATAAAATATACGAAAAACCGGCCAAGAGCATGTCGGACCATGCTCAATGTAGGGTTCCACAGCCGTTAATACAAAAAATGCACTACGTGATGAAAAATATACGATATGAAAAAAACACAAACAAAAGAGGGTATCTCCCCGGCACTTACGTCCTTTTGCTGAGAAACGCAGTGTTTAAGTAAAAGAATATTTCCGAAAATAATCACTAAATCAATTAGACACCTCAAAACATTTAGAAGAACTGTCGAATGATGTGCAATACATTGATATTTGCCGAATTTACACCTATGTTCCAAATTTCATCAATATACATATTATAGTTTTTGAGTAAAATGCCTGTGACATACGGACGGACGGATGGACGGGCGGACATGACGAAACTATAAGGGTTCCGTTTTGCCATTTTGGCTACGGAACCCTAAACATGGTCATATATTTAGGAAATCGACTATACCCACATTTCTTGTGTATCAATATGATTATCTTCAAAAAGGCAAAACCATTAACACCGAGTACTACGCAAAATGAGCGACGAAATTAAGTAGAACCGGCCGCATATAATTAAAATAAAAGGGTTGATTCATCAGGACGAGGCACCAGTTATATAAATATTAGGGCGCACTAGTCCCAAACTAAGCAAAGCTTGTACTATGGTTATCAGGCGACGATAACGACGACGTAATATATAGATAAACTAGCGGCCGCCTGCGATTTCGTCCGCGTAAGTTTTCGATGAAAACATAGATATAAATGAGGTCAACTTTTTTTCTGTCACTTGTCCGATGCTGATAATCTTTGTAATAAAAAAATACTCAGAAGAAATTCAGCGACCAAGGGATGTAAACTAAAAAAATGGGGATATTAAACATTATTTTATAAGAAGGCAAGACTAGCTGGTACTTTCAGCGCTTGACGGAATATGAGAAGACTTGGAGTATTTAGTAAATACTTACTCCAAGTGAGAAGAAGAGACAGTTGGAGTTCCAGACACTGGCCAAAATGATATATTCTAGAAAGTACCTCAGTGTTTCAAAAGGATGTATTAAAATGGTTGTCTGTAAAGTCGGTTTACGAGCGATAACTTTACGTGTTAACGTCATAAGAAAACCGGCATCATAATTTTACTACGACACTTCATTTTGTATCGCCCTCCCTCCCTTTCTCTCGCTCTCTCTCTCTCCCTCCCTCCCTCTTTTCTTCTCCTCTACCTCCCTATCTTCGTCACTCCCTCCCTGTCTTCGTCACTCCCTCCGTCTCTTCCTGTCTCTCGCCGTCATTCAGTCTCTCCCTACTCCCTCCCTCGCTTTATTCTATCTCTATCGCTCTTCGTGTTTTTCTGTAATAATTCATTAATAACACAGAACACACAATCTTTTTACAATTTCAAGTTTCTAAGTTCATTGATTTTACGTTACGTTGCACATATAAACTTCCATCCCTTGTTTTGACATTAAGACATTTAATAATTCAAAATTACATTTCAAGTAATTAAGAGTCCCCGTTAAGCTCGGTTCTCCATACAAAAGTAGTTACGCTCTCATGATAAAACGACTAGCTAGTTGGCTCTGAAACTTTGTACTTACAATAAGTTAAGATATATACAGGTCTGTAATTAGTTTATATGTAGCTTCAGATACCATACTAAAAAAAATATAGAATACTTGTTTTTGCTGTATTTCATTTGTTTTATAAACTGGAGCCATATAAATAAAATTACAAGCCTAAACATACCTCATAGCATTGTATATGCAATGTTTTGATACAATCGAACACTTAGTTTTATAATGAGAACGAAACTCTTTTTTTATGGGAAGGTGAAATTCAGCCGAGCTTGCCGGGGACTCTTAAATTACACTGGTCTCTGCACTAGGCATATTATTTTCACAAATAATACATGTTTCCCGGTCGAGATCAAAACGAATTCACATATTAATTTGTTTTTAAAATACATTGAAAAATACCTAAAGGCTCAAATTAAGACTCCGTGCCCTGTCCGGAATCGACTTTTGAGTTGACTGAAAATTCCTACCAAAAACTGTACGTTAGTATTAATGATTTCGTGTCAAAAATTTAAACTAGAGGATATTTGCTATCACTGAGCACATACGCTACGCTTCATGGTGGTGAATAACTCATGATCAATGCATAAATTCTGTCCGAGCGCGAGGGTAATTTTTTTTCGTCAAAATTCAAAGGGCCCCGGCAACCTACGTCCGCATTTGATCCCCGTCCTGTCCTGCCTTACCTATGCAGTCAGTTGTCGGCTATCTGGCGAAGCATACGGTTCCTCATCAAACTTTAATGGATTCGAGTAAATCACGCAAATGTTTCGGCCGCCGGGTGGGCGACAAATTTTCTGCAATTTTGATGACCCTTATAAATTATATTTCTGGCATAGCTTAGCTATTCGTTAACAAGTGTACGCCTCATAAAGCCCTTTGGTATCTTTATACAAACGATAACGTAACATTTTCTTAAAATGTTAATTCAATTGTTGGTGATTTTCTTATTACGATTTCCGATTCTCGTGCCCTAATTTCCATGGACTATTTACCCAAAACAACTGATTTCGGGTCACGATACCAGGTTATAGATACCAGGTCATCGGCGTAAGGAAGACATTTGACACCCACTCATTCTCAACCCACAATCATCATCTTTTAGATCTAGAGAACAACTGCCTATGAACCAATTTAACAGCCACAGTAATGCTACACAATCCTGCCTAACATCTTTATACGGTACTGCCTAATACTGTTCAGATTGGAAGTAAAGGTTTGCCTAAAGCCCAGAGACACCCTGTAAGTATCGTAAACTATTTATGAATGTCATGATTTGGCAGGATACTCGACCAACTTACAATAATAAAATAATCATTTCTTACTGTCACCTTACTTTTTTCTTAATATTGGTTTCTAAACACTATGTATACAAAATCATATAGGTATTTTGTCATTACATAAAGAATTGCATTTACTGATACTTTTTAAATATTGATATCTAGTAGATTTTTCATTAAGATACAAATGATACGAGACATTTATTTAGTGTTGTTGGTTGATAACTATCATTAGTAAATAAGGGCTAATAATTTCGATACAACTCCAGTATTATTGAAGTTTATAATTCTGGTTTCATTAAACAGTAAAAAATAGTTATAATGCACATTAATCTAAAAAGAAACAATTTCCGTGCCACGAAAAACGAATTCCCATGGACAGATAAATTCCCGTGCCCCGGTGAAATTTTCAAACTGTAATAACTTTTGTAGTTATATGAATATAGTTACCCCGTAAGGAAATTTGTGCTTATTTTTTTTTATCTAATTTATCAGCATTAAATTTTCTGTGTACTATTGATATTACAAAATTCCACGGAAAATGGACAAAAATGCTCATTTGGCGAAATTGACCCCTTTACTGTATGCCTTGTATAAGGAACGGCAGCTTAATACGAGTGATGAATTTAAAGAACATGTAAAACAATATTCGAAACAATTCAAAATTGATTGTTATGCCAAACGTAATTATTTATCCCAGAAAATCAAAAACAGTTCTAATATTATAAAAACCACCTGGAAAGTGATTAATGCGTATTGTAGATGGTGACACGCAATTATACGCAAGATCTAGAGTTAAAAATTGATGACAAAATTATAGCTTCTAGTTTAGATGTAGCAACAGAATTTCAAAATTTCTTCACAAATATACCAGTATCCACAACAAAGTTTTTAAATTAATCGCCTTCGTCTGCCGTTATGTTGTTAAATGAAAACGTCCCAGAATGAAGTAAGGACCTTTATTTTGAAGATGTCAGCCCTTCAGATGTAGTAAAGGCATTTAAATTAAATAATATCAAAAAAACCAATGACCTCTGGGGATCTCTGTCCATGCTGTCAAATCCCTAATAGAAGTCATAGCGTCTGGCTTAGCAGTCATATTCAATAACAGTGTTGACTGCGGTGAGTTTCCTGATCTGATGAAACAGCAAAATAACTCCTTTATTTAAATCTGGTAGTACCTCTGACCCCACTAACTTAAGACCAATATCTTTGTAGTACTACCTACATTTAGTAAAATTTTTAAAAAGCTAATTTTATATCAATTGTTAAAACATTTTAATTTGAAATAGTAAACAATTCGGTTTTACGCGGGGTCGCTCGACATCCAACGCCGGAGTTGAGCTCGTAAAAGACATTTTTGCCTGCCTGGGAGGAATCGCGGGATGCTTTAGGTATCTTCTGTGATTTATATAAGGCCTTCGGAAAGCTACACCACTACGGAGTTAAAAAATCAGCACTAAATTAATTAGTCTTATTTAAATGGTAGAATACAAAGGGTTGACGTGAGTGAAAAGCGATCACCGGGGTCATTAGTCTCCATAGGTGTGCCGCAGGGATCAATATTGGGACCTTTCCTGTTCCTTATCAACATAAACGACTTGCCACACCTCGTAAAGACCCACCATGATATGGCTTTGTTTGCAGATGATACTTCTCTAATTTTCAAAGTCGTACGAAATCAACGATCCTACAATGACGCAAGCAATGCTATTTGTGAAGTTGTAAATTGGTTAATGTAAATAATTTATTGTTGAATGAGAAAAAGACTAAATGTGTTAAGTTACGAGTAACGTAAAACACGAGCAAGCAAGCGTTATTGTTAAAGGTGAGGAACTGGAACTAGTTACTAGTACAGTCTTTATCGGTATAACATTAGATTCTTAGCTCTGGGTCCCCATACTGCTAATCTCTCGAATAGACCGAGTTCGGCAGCATTAACAGTAAGTAAGATTCTTCAATTAACAGACGTGTTAACGGCTCGACTAGTATATTTCAGTTATTTCCACAGTATTATATCGTATGGCATCTTACCATGGGGCAGTGCTTTCGACATGAATACTATATTTGTTCTGCAGAAACGGGCTGTTCGTGCGATATGTAAAATTAACCATAGAACCAATGAAATATAATTACAGTGCATTGTCAATACATTTATGAGAATATTATGTGTGTACATAAAAATATTACCCACTTTAAGAAGAACTGTGATATACATAATATTAATACTAAAAATAAACATAAGCTCGCAGTGCCTGCTACTAGGCTCCATAAAATAAGGAGATCGTTCATGGGTAACTGTGTGAGGTTTTAAACTTCCTAGCAGCATAAGTGAGTTGTTTATTGGTAAATTCAAAAATATTCTGAAGTGAAAATTAATGTCTAAGCTTATTATAGCACAAAAGACTACATGAATGATAAAGCCGCGTGGGATTAATGTAAAGTATAGCGTCATGTAGGTATATTTATAAATATTTTAACGAATACCTATTGCGGTATTTGTATTATTTTAATCTTAATTGCTTATACTCTGACATTTACAATTTTATTCTAGATACAATCTAGACTTTTTCCTCTAAGGATTTATCTTAGTAATTATTTTAAATTTAAATATGATGATTTTATCAATAATATTATACTTAAGTAAAATGATCTGATGAGGTTTTTCTGGGTTTTCCAAAATCCTTGCAACATTTGGATTGTATTGTATGTCTCCCAGCAAACATTTCTCTCAATGTAAGTTTTCTTTCTTTCTTTCTAACTGACTATTCAAAAGTGCTTGTACCTAGGCCTACTTGAATAAAAGCACATTTTTATTGATTGATTGAATTCCTTTGAGGAGTAATCTTGCAAAGGGAAATTTGCACATATTTTGTTATTTAGGAAAGGATGAAGGAATGAGCTGAATCTTTGGGCAAAAGATGTTTTTTTTTTGGAGGAACAGGATTAGAGGATGAATATTTCTTATAAAAGTTTATTGATTTTAAACAAACAATCTTTTTGTGAATTGTTAAGTTTCTAAGTCCAAAGATTTTACGTTTCACATACAAAGTTCCATCCCTTGTTTTCCCCCTTATATGATGAATTTCGAAAAATAAAGAAAAAAAGTTTCTTCATTTTATATACAATAATTTTGCGAAATTTTGAAGTTTCTAAATCCAAAGATTTTAAGTTTCATATACAAACTTCCATCCCTTGTTTTACCCCCTTAGGGGATGAATTTAGAAAAACAAGAATTTGAAGTCTCTTTGTTTTAAACACACAATTTTTTTGCGAAGTTTCTAAGTTTCGAAGTCCAAAGATTCTACATTTGACATACAAACTTTCATCCCTTGTTTTACCTCCTTAGGGGATGTATTTAGAAAAATCATGAATAGAAGTTTTTTGATTGTAAACAAAATCATATTGCAAAATTTTAGGTTTTCTAATACGTTTCACATACAAACTTCCATCCCATGTTTAGCCCCCATAGGGGATGAATTTCGGAAAATGCTTTCTAATGCCTTGCCTACGTTATAAATGTAACCGACTGTGCAAAAATCAATTCTCTAGCGTTTATATTTTCGGCTGTGCGTTGATGAGTCAGTCAATCAGGACTTCTTCTTTTTAACCGACTTCCAAAAAAGGAGGAGGTTATGTGTTCGATAGTTTTTTTTTTATGTATGTTCACCGATTCCGTCGAGACATGGGCAGTACTGCAGTCGCTCTAGCGATGCCGGATTGACTGTCGGTATGTCGAGGTGCTGAGGAGTGTGTACAAAAACGCCAGTATGTCGGTCCGAGTACAAGACCAGATTACGGAGGCGATCCCGTTGCAGAGAGATGTGAGACAAGGAGATGTAATATCTCCGAAGCTCTTCACCAACGCAATGCAAGCGCCTTCAAGCTCTTGGAATGGCAAGGATTCGGCATCAGCATTAATGGCGAGTACGTCACGCACCTTCGGTTCGCCGACGATATCTTGGTCATGGCAGAGACGCTGGAGGATCTCGGTACGATGCTCGAAGATCTCAACTGAGTATCTCAACAGGTGGGCCTTAAGATGAACATGGACAAGACGAAGATCATGTCGAATGTCCATGTAGCGCCCACCCCAGTATTGGTTGGTAACTCGGTCCTCGAAGTTGTTGACGAATATGTCTATCTTGGACAAACAATCCAGTTAGGCAGGTCCAACTTCGAGAAAGAGATCAATCGACGGATCCAGCTCGGATGGGCAGCGTTTGGGAAACTGCGAAGTGTCTTCTCGTCCAGCATACCTCAGTGCTTGAAGACGAGTCTTCAACCAGTGCGTATTACCGGTGATGACCTACGGAGCCGAGACGTGGTCTCTGACTATGGGCCTCTTAAGGAAGCTCAGAGTTACTCAGCGAGCTATGGAAAGGGCTGTGCTCGGTATTTCTCTACGAGATCGAATCAGGAATGACGGGATCCGTAGACGAACCAGGGCCACCGACATAGCATACAGGGTAAGAAAACTGAAGTGGCAATGGGCAGGGCACATAGTTCAAAGAACCGACGGCCGTTGGGGCAGAAAGGTTCTAGAGTGGAGACCACGTACCGGCAAGCGCAGCATGGGAAGGCCATCCGCAAGGTGGTCTGACGATCTGATTAGGGTTGCGGGGGCTCGCTGGATGCGGGTCGCCTCTATCCGGCCCATGTGGAAATATATTGAGGAGGCCTGTGTCCAGCTGTGGACGTCCTACGGCTGAAATAATGATGATGATGTTCACCGATTACTCCGCCAATTGTGGACCGATTCTAAAAATTATTTTTTATTTGCAAGGATACACTCCCGAGGTGGTTCCATTGCCACCAAGTTGGGATCTGATGATGGGATCCCAGGGAAATCAAGGGCAATCCTCAAATTTTATAGGCACATATAACGTTTTTCATATATTTTCTTAAGCTATTTAAGTATTTGCATATGGTAGTCATCATGTCATCATGCTGAGCTGATGACGGAAGGTACAACTGTTTAATGGTTAAGAGTTAGAGGATGATTCTTAAAAAAATCATCATAGGTAGATACGTTAAGACTGTTAGTCATATTCTTTTTATTGTGTCACTGAAGTAGTCTCCTTATCACCAAGTCAGGATTAGATGATGGAATACCAGGGAAATCGAGAGAAACTCTGAAATATTATAGGCACTAACAATGTTTTGTATGTATTTTTCTAAAGTTATCAGTTGTTTTCCTTTCATGTTCTGGTTGTCATCATTTCATGCTGAGCTGATGATGGAAGGTACAATGAACTAACCAACTTTTACATTTCTTACTTCCAAAGACTCGACATGCGTGCAAAGTGCTCCTCAATCTTCCCATTCTGGGCTCAAAAAAATACTTTATACGAGTATCACTACTATAATCCATCACTAAAAAGCAAGAAATAAAAATTTATAAATAAAAAGAGAACCGACTTCAAAATAAATTAAAAGCCATAAATAATATTTTATGTACGGTACGGATCACATTTGAATCACCTTTTGAAGTCGGTGCCAAACCTGAAGTATATAAAGTTCTTTATTCAACAAAAATATGAATTACTATGACTAAATATATATGTAGGTAGATAATAACTAAAGGCTCGCCGCCGCGGTTCTTAATAGTAACAAATGAATGGTTTGGCACCGACTACAAAAGGTGATTCAAATGTGATCCGTACCGTACACAAAATATTATTTATGGCTTATTAGTTTATTTTGAAGTCAGTTCTTTTTTATTTATAATTTTTTACATAGGTATAAGATTATAATACTTCAATACATAGAAAACATTCAAGACCCAGGAACAAACATTCGTGTTCACCATACAAATACTTGCCCTGGCCGGAATTCGAACCCGAGACTGCCAGCTTCAGCGCCAGTCATCAAGTCAGATTTCGTCAACATATAGGAACCCTAAAAACGGCCGAATTTAGCGAGAAAGAAAGTGTTGTCTCATCAGCAAATTGCACCACTTCACACGTTCGCTTCTGCAATTACTAATATTTATGAGTTGAACATATAGGGTACATGGATGATTTTTTTTTATCGCGTTTCTTAACGAAATATCAAAATACCGTAAAAATTATTTGAAAAGTAAAATTTAAATTAAAATCTGCCAAGAAATACGCATGTCATAGTCATTTTAAACTATTTATTGCAGTCGTTATACAGAGGTCCGATATGTACCTACTGTTACGTCATTGCACTCCGATGCCCCGGCTATATAAACTCCATATTAAATTACGTTTTATCAGACAGACATAGAATGAAACTTTTGATGGCTTATATATTGGTTATTTTTATAGATATTCGGAAAAATATTTTTCTTTGCTGTTTGTTACATGAATGAGCATGAATTGCTTTCTCATGCACCTTATTCGCTAGATCTAGCTCCTTCCGATTTTGTTCTCTTTCGTACCTTGAAAAAGTGCCTCGGCGGTATAAAAAGATTTGCCAATAATGAAGAGGTAGTCTGTTGATTGCTATTTTGAGGAGCTTGACATTGACACTGATCACGATCAACAGGGCTCAGTGTTTTATGAACCCCGATTTTGCTGCATCTGTTTCTTATAGTTTCGTCATGTCCGTCCGTCCGTCCGTCTGTCACAGGCATTTTACTCATAAACTACAAAATATCTACTATATTGATGAATTTTGGAGAAGTATACCTAGATGTCTTGTGTAGGCCGCTACTTAGTCCGAAAGTATTTTTTTTTCAGCAAATATCAATGTAGGATAGCACCACATATTTCGACACTACTTTCAAAATCATTTTAAGATTGCTATTTTTTTTATATTTTATATAATATTTTTGATTTATTGCCGAAAAACGGCGATTCTCAACAAAATAACGTAAGTGCCGTGGGAGTCGCTCTATTGCTGGTGCCATTTTTATCGTATTTTTTTGTATGTAGTGCATTTCTTTGTAACTTTGACAGAGCAAAATATATATTTTCTCTGTCAACCCGTGACAATGGAAAGCTGAACAGCTTCCGAAACGTTGGGAACTCAAATGAGATAATATACGCAATATAATCCGTTAAATTGTTTTATTTAAATAAATAAAAGTCTAGCAATAATCCTTAATGTCATGAAACATATGGATGAACAAATAATTACAGCTGCCATTACGTCAGATGATACTAAGTAAGAAAGAGAAATTGATCATTTTTAATAAAGATCGCGTTCCAGATAAAATATGGTGACAACCCCAACCAAAACTAAAAAAATGCTTACAACTCCTGGATAAAACATAATTAGATTGTGATTTAAATATGATCGATGCAGGTGTGAGTAACGAATATACTGTATTAGAAAATACAGCTTTATACTCGAGATAAAAAAAAATTAAAAATGACTAAAAAGGTAATATTTCTTAACGTATCCACATCACAAAGTCCAAATTACGTCTGAATATTCCTCGTTGGGTGTGTAAGAAACATTATAATAAATCAAATTTCAATATTAAAATACGCAGCCCAGTTTATTTTTTATAATGGTTCTAGTGCCCGGTTATCCGGCCGACTTTGCTTCCTGTTTTCTTAAAAACTAAAGGTCTAATCTTGTGCTTAAAATGATTGAATTTTGAAATTATCAGGGGGCACGGTAGTGCCCCCGCCAAGTCGAGCGCGAAGCAAACACTGCCGTACCATCCTTTACTGGAACCATTTCGCCGCATTTTCAGGCCCCTATTTGAGATAATACCTCTGGATAAGACCAGACCGCAGAAATTTTCGTCATCCAGTAAGCTATAATCACATACTTAAAATCCAAAATTTCAAGTCTGTAGGTCATTTAGTTCCGAAGTTAAAAGAAAGCAAAGTTTCGCATTTATGACACTCACTCGATCACTCATGATCATCAGAATAGAACTAGTACTTTCCATAAACTCAGAGAGCTGAAATTTGTTACAGAGTTAGGATTTAATAGCCACATAAAGGGAAAACTACAAAACTAGAATAATCGAAGATCTGGAGTACCTGGTGACCCTGATTAGAAAACACAAGAGCCCAACCAAACTATTAGAGATCGACATACCGCATTTACAAAAAATATTCAACTTGGTGGGCCGCTTCATTTGATGTCAAAAATCGAAGGTCTATGCCCACGTTTCTACAAAAAGAAGTGAAATCCCGCCAAAAATATTCTGTAAAAAACTAGCCAAGTTTCGATGGAGTTGCTTGTTTATCTCTAAAAAGCAATGAAATCTAGACAAAGTCGTGCCAAGTCTAAGGTTCTTTACTGCGATTTTTTTATTATTACACCGTCCGACGTCCGACCGTCAACGATTGGTGCAATGGTGTCATGGAGCACCTTGTGTACCCTTTAACGGCCAAGTCACACAACATTAACTATAATAATAAAAAAATCGCAGAACCTTAGACTTGGCACGACTTTGTCTAGATTTCATTACTTTTTACAGATAAACAAGCAGCTCCATCGAGACTTGGCTAGTTTTTTACAAAATTCTTTTGCAGGATCAGTTTTTACAATAATAAACGGATGCAATCAAATCGGGGTTCATAAAACACTGTGCAGGCTATCGATGCTATTGAACAGCGCTGGTAAAAGTGTATTGTTTAAAAGGAGACTATATTGAGAAATAAATAAGTATTTTCTTCAATTACTTTGTGGTATATTTGTCAGGCCAGCTAGTTCTGGGACCACCCTTGAATTCTCTCTAGGAGATATTCTTAGAATCCCTCTTAATTTTATCGCAGTTATTTTTTAACAAAGATTCTGAATTTTGCTGATTGTACCTTCTTATCATTACAGGGATAATAATTTTTCAATAATAAAAATATCGTTCATAACTTATATTCATATTTTTAACTGATGAGAAATAAACCATTTTAAAAACAACACTACATTATTTTTCCTTTTTCCGTACTTACTGTTACTGCATGCACTAACCTAGTTGCTACATTGTTTTTTTTAAATTATGTATCACATGTTTTTTTAAATCTGGCAACAGTGTCAACCTTTTTAAATCGTTTCTCAGTAAAAATGCAGACGTACTTAATCTTAATTTTAACATAATTGGCGTGTGTATAGTAAAGCGAAAAACAGTATCTAAATATTTACTTTCTGTAAAATAGCGGCACATGGTTAATTAACTTTTACAATTTATATTCGACCTGATCGCTCTTACATCGTAGGCTGTGTACGTATCATTGACATGTTTCGAAATTCAAATACGAGTGCGGATTAGGAATTTCATACATATACATAATTACTGAACAAAGTTTCCAAATTCGAAATTGCGCTCTTTACTGAACAGATGTATTCTTTTAAGCGATGTGTTGGCAACAATCTACAGTAATTTTGAGAAAACGCTTATATTAAACGAAGGATTTCGTGAGATCTTTTTACTATATTAACGGAACTTATTTATATTCTTATTTCACCACCAGGTCATGTCTGGCTTTTTTGTTATTTCCGTAAACTTAAAGTTGTCTGGAAGAGATCGCTCTTTAGCGATACCACCGCCCATTTGTTGACCATTGTTTATGTTACGGCTCAATTGTAGGTACGGTTTCTCTTTTTCGTGTACAATAAAAAAAATGTTGTTTAATATATATAACTAATTATAATAAACAAACAAACAAAATACCTAACTTATATTCTAATGTGATCGAAGTTCAAGTCTTAAATTTACAGAGAACTAGGTGAAGATGTCAATAATATATAATTTAAGACCGCTCGACGCCGCCTCGCGGCCGATTTGTGTTTTATTGATGCGTATATTTAAAATAATTTATGACATGAATAGCACATATTTTGATTTCATTTAAGTAAGAAAAATGCCACAGTGGGATTCTGACTCGCTCACAGAGGGTTTCGTACATAGTTTCACTTATCTCGACCTAACTGACCGGTTAGTAACCTATGTTTGCACCTGGTACTTGTTCACCGGCCGACAAAACGCGCATACATATCTGACTCTATTTCTAGGGCCATTAGGATGTGTCAAATATTTTTGCACGCTTTGTTATTGCAGATATTGATGCTGGCATCAGATACAAAATGAGGTGCAATTGCAAACCTAACCAACACGGTTATAACAAAAAATACTTAGGTGGCAAACAAGCGTACGACCTGCTTGATGTTGAACAGTCTTATGAACGCTTGCATCACCAGAGGCATAACGTGCATGCTACCGAACTTTTAAAAACCTATACAATTTAGTGATAAGCTTATTTATATGATTCCAATTTTTTTTACAGATATGACGATCAACTATAAAGTGTAAAAAAAAAATAACTTTCTAACAAAAAAAAACCGACTCCAGATACAAGAGTAAAAAGATATCTGCACAATTCAGATTCTTTAATTTTCTACTTGTAAGTAAATTAAAGAAACTGAATATCGCAGTTATTTTTTTACTTTTTAGATTTTTAATTTGGAGTCGGTTTTATTTTATGTCAACAAGTTAATTTACGTTACACTTTTTAGTTAATCGTGAATTAAAGTGAATCTCGTGACGATTCCATCACGCCTAAACACGGCTAGGATACATTATTTTATTACAGAGATCCGGTGCCTACCTTCCGGCTCCATCATCAAATCAATTCTATGATACCATTCTTATCAGCACCGTTTCAATTTGCGACTATGAAGAAGCTTAGCTATTTTAATAGACCTAAAACACGTATCGTTGAGGAGTTCCAGTGACCTTCTTCATCAGTTCCACTTCACCAAGTACACTTTCTGAATGCAAATGCTTATAATGTTTCTTATAATACCAAAATCGCCATATGTATGCCTAAAATATTTGAGGAGTTCCTTCAATTCCTCGTGGATCCCATCATCAGATCTTCACCAAAATTACATGGGACCAATTTGAGGATACCTCCTGCCAAACAAAAAAAAATAATCGGTTAAATAGTCTTTCAAGTTTGAGCAATCGATGAAAATCGATAATAACTATATAAAATTAAACATTTTTTAAATGAACATAACAACAAAATGTGGAGTCACTGGCTTCCATATTGGCTGAGATCCGGTCACTTGTTTCACTAAAAGCCGAATATCTTAGAGACGAGTGCTCCGATTTTCATCAAACTAAAATTATCTATGACACAGAAAAAACCGCACTCAAATCGGTCTATCCGTATTAGCAATACGATGTCACAGACAGATACACAGATACACAGTCACAGACACGTTAAACTTATGATACCCCTCTTTTTGGTTGGGGGTTAAAAAAAGTATCCGACGAATTGAGAAACTCATCCTCTTTTGGGAGGCTGTTCAAAAAAGTGGCAATTATTCCACATTTTCCTGCAAAAATCGAAATGTATCCACAGTAAATAAAAATAATAATTAAAAAAAATCAAAAAACCCGACTACTTAAAAAAACTAAAAAAGAAAAAAACAAGTCCAGTACCTACCCATGTCAAGTTATAATGGAAATGTTTCATGATTCATGATCGATACTCACATAAAACAAATAATAAATTCTAATGTGCAACATAGCGATTAAAATCAGTAGGGATTTGCGTCGATCTAGTTTTCCTATGGGTCCCGACTGTTTAAAATCGCTATGTTCCACATTAGAATTTGTTATTTGTTTTATGTAGTATCGACCATGAATCATGAAACATTTCCATTATAACTTGACAAGGGTAGGTACTGGACTTGTTTTTTTCTTTTTAGTTTTTTTAAGCAGTCGGGTTTTTTGTTTCTATAGTTAATATTTTTATTTTATACTTTTTAGTTAAAATTATAAGTCAATAAATTTCACAATCTTTATCGTGGGGGTTATTGAGAAGCTTGCACAGATTTATTTACAATTAAATGAAAATTTAGTGAGAACGGGTTGCGAACCAACTTTAAATCGTTATAGTTCCTAACTGGTCATTCAAAATTAAAAGTTATAAAAATAACCTAATAATGATTTTCAAATCCCTATTCAATGATACCTCAGTCAATGCAGCACGTCAATTTTCAGTTTTTTCTTTTTTCACAATATGGCGTCTCATTATCGCCATTTGTAGTATTCATCATTTTCATGTCTTTAGTGACATTCGCCCAATTAAGACGAATCGATTGACGTAAGAATCATCAAAATCAGTCCACGCGTTTGGTCTCTAGAGTGCCAGATAGGAACAAACATACATACATACATACATAGACTGATAAACACATTACCCTTCTTTGCGTCGCGCAGTCGGGTAAAAAATAGTTTAAAAATGTGCAAATAAGTTTTTCGAAACTAAACTGAATTTTCGGCCCTCTCATGTACGAGTAAGGTGTTTGTTTATTATTAAAAATATATTATAACGGACTATTTCGAGGTCACAAAATCGAAAATATTTATTGTATGTTTGTATTTGTTGTTTTGGCTTCATCAGGACAAATCGGCTAAACGGATTTTAATTATTTTTGGTACACAGGTAGCTAAGTATTCACAGGTAATAATAGAATACTTATTACCCAACTACACTGAAGAAAGAAAGAGAGGTTATTACTTTTCCTCCTACGCAAACGAGGTCACCTTCCAGTAAAATAATGAAAATAAAGTAATCTATACTATTATAAAGTTGTTAAAATCTGTACATAAAAGATATTAAAAAAAAATAAGAACAGAATTATTTCATTAAAATAAACTAAAAAGCCAAACAACAATATAAAATAATCTTTTATGTACGGTACGGATCACATTTGAATCACCTTTTGAAGTCGGTGCCAAACCATTCATTTATTACTATTAACACAGAAGGCACGCAAGAACCGCGACAGCTCCTTTAGTTATCACCTACCTAACCTAGCTTTATATTTATTTAGTTGTTCGTATTTTTTTTTAATAAAGAACTTTACCACAGGTTTGGTACCGACTTCAAAAGGTGAATGAACCAAATGAGATCCGTACCGTACATAAAAGATTATTGTTTGGCTTTTTAGTTTATTTTGAAGTCAGTTCTTATATATTTAAAAAATATATTTTTTGCTTTTTAGTGATGGATTTTAGTGATATAAAGTATTTTTTAGAGCCCAGAATGGGAAGATTAAAAAGGATTGATTGTAGATGTAAATCTAAGTTAGAAGAATTGGCTAGTTCAAAATGTTTAAGTCCGGTAGCTTGTTGATTAAAAATGAATAAGACTAACAAACAGCCTCAACTTACCCATAATATTTAAAAAATTATCTCCCAACTCTTGGCCGTAAATAAGGAATTATACCTTCCAGCAACAGCTGAGTATCATGAAATGATGACAACCACGCGAAATTAAGTGAATAACTTTATAAAAATATTTACAACACATTGTTTGTGCCTATAATATTTGAGGGTTTCTCTCGATTTCGCTGGTATTCCATCATCAGATCCTGTCTTGGTGATAAAGAGACTACCTCAGGGACACACTTTAAAGAATATGACTATCAATCAATCTTAACGTACCTACCTACCTATTATACATCTATTTTTTTAAAATAATCCTCGAACTCTTAACCATTAAGGAGTTGTACCTTCCGTCATCAGCTCAGCATGACGAGATGATGACTACCATATGCAAATACTTGAATAGCTTAAGAAAATATATGAAAATCATTATAAGTAAAATTTGAGGGTTGCTCTCGATTTCCCTGGGATCATCAAATCCCAACTAGGTGGTAATGGGACCACCTCAGGAGTATATTCTTTCAAATAAAAATAAAAAAATCGGCCCACAATTGGCGGAGTAATCGGTGAACATTCATAAAAAAATATACAAGCAGTCGAACATAGAACCTCAATTTTTGGAAGTCGGATAAAAAAAAGTGATACCATACAATTTAAAGGTTTTTGGATTTACTGTTTGTTTGTATACTAGATTTACTGTTATTGTCTGGTATGTACTGTTGTGTCTGTATTTACTGTTTGTCGTTGTGGGTTCATCACGCCACATCGGTCAAACGGATTTCGATTATTATTGGTACACAGGTAGCTGAACATCCACAGATGGTTATAGAATATTTTCAGGTCGACTGCGCTGAAGAAATAAAGAGTTTATGATTGTCTTCTCCCTTGCTGAAGAAGTTGCGAGGACCTTCTTAAAAAGTAAAATACATGTATATTATGAAATTTTTCAGTAGCAATAGACATGATTTTGAATATTTAAAATGTATATAACACAAGTACCTAGATACTTCCTGTGATATACCATATATTATAGTCAGACAGACAGAGTTGCATTATAAGGGTAATTTTTTATCTTTTTGTTACGGAATCCTAAAAAGTGCAATGAAAGCTGCATTGAAAATGAAAAATTTAGATAAGGTTCAATCAGGGTTAAAATAAAGGGAGCATGGGGCGGCATGGGTTGGCAGGGGCCGGGGGCCGGGGGTCAGGCGTGTTGACAACGTCTTCGGTTGCGTCAGCGCGGACGCGGCGCGGCGCGAGGGGCGCCGGCGGCTGGCGCGCCGGCGCTGCGCGACGCCCGCGAGGACTCGCGCGCTAACAACCGCCGCGCGCACGCGCCGATCTACGTCCCGCGGCCGCGATACTCGACTCTTCTGTAGAACGATGCGCTCAGAACTCGGCCACTGCAAGAAAACCGCCTGCTCCATCCGGTGATGCTGCCTCGCGCTCCCACTCGGACCACAGAATCCTGTTCATATACCCTACGTCCATATACTATCCATTTTCGTGCAGATGGAGACTATTATGACGACCACTAAGCACGAATATCACTTCGGTAAGTTTCATTTATTTATAAAGAATCATTATTAAAGCCCTGATAAAATAAGATGTACCTTTCGGTTGGTCAGTAATTGCGAAGGACAACACTAAGAGTTATTAATACACGTCGTGTATTCAACAATTTGAAGGTACAGTAATCATCTTCAATTAAACACTCGTAAGGCCCGTTGCAGCTTTAGCTACAGGATTAAAGTTGCCTCCGGGAGAATGACAATCTCTTTCGACCGTAGCGAATCCGTAGCACTCCTGTCTGTGCTACGACAGTTCTACGGTGAGTTTATTGGACAGGAGATAGTAAACACTATACTCGCACTTGTATTTTTTTAGGAATATTGATATTTTGAAACTACCCATTCTACTTACTATTACTAAAGAGTCCACGTTTTATTACTTACTGTTTAAGACTCTAATATATATAAATTTATATATAAAGATAAAACTTTATAAAAGAATAACTTTATAAAAAAATAATTAGGTATTTAATTGTCTAGTTCTAATCGTTAATATTATGAAATATTAATCTGCGATAGGAAAGTAATGTATAGTTACCTATTTTACGTTCGTATCAATGGCGGGAATTTTTGCATCCATGGGTAGCTATGTAACTTTAAGTAAATTTTTGAACCTTAACTTTTGTAAAATTAATATCAGTAATCCATTCTTACGCAATATAAATCATTATGGATAAATTATATACCTTTACTTTTTTTCTTACGAGTTCAAGCTAGTTCATAATTTTACAGATATGTACAAAGTAAATCTAAGTACCTGTTAAAAAAGTAGTCGCAACTTTCTAACATTTTTTAATAAATAAACTTAATGATAATATGTAGTTATTACAAAGATATCCTGTATTGAGAACAAGCATAGTTACAAGGTCCCCAAAGTCCACTTCAATTAAAATCATGTAATACACATTTATGTATTTTTAATATAAATAAATACACATTATGTAGTCATTTGGATATAAATGTCTATTTGTTTAGCACGCGCTACAGCCTGTTTAGTTTGAGATGTATGAGCTAAACTATATCTTTTTGCAGTCACGTTTTTTTAGAGCTTTGTTCATTAAATATCTACTTGTAATTTGTATCAGCGATTAGCTCGTAAAGGCCGCAATATTTTACGTACGTGCTTTCAATAGAAATGGCTAGCATATTAGAGCATATAGTTATAACGATCATTTGATAATTACAAAATATTTGTTTTCTTATAGCCACCACAACCCCGTTTGACTGTCATTCAGAAAGTATGAAACATTATTATGTACCAAGGGCGGTGAAATAGAGATCATCTCAAATCTCAGGTATCTTTCTGAAGGCGAATCCAACAGGAGGGCGACACCTCTGCGTTCAGAGGCTGACTTTGTCACCGCCTGTTCATTTGTATTCCCCTGTCCAGAAAGGGGCATTTGCCGTAGGCCGGCGGGCATAAATTTTTGACTTTTAAGGCACCTGGGATACGTAAAAATTAATAACCACACTGGTTAGAATGCTTACAATTATTGAAAATCAAACAATTGCTTATCGTGTGCTAAGAAATTTCATGTGATAACTACTCTTTATCCAAATAGGCCGAAGCCAAAAAAGAAAGCTTATTTTGTTCATTAGTATTAATTAAATTTTATAATTATTAAAAAAAGGATATGCTAAAACACAATAATAATAGTTAATAAATATCAGGGACAATCTTACACAAATCGACCTAGACCCAAACTAAGCAAAGCTTGTACTATGGGTACTAGGCGACGATATACATAATATATAGATAAATTATTATACTTAAATACATAGGAAACATCCAAGATCCAGGAACAAACATTCGTGCTCATCACACAAACACTTGCCCTGGCCGTGATTCGAACCCGGGACCGCCAGCTTCGTAGGCCGTTGTACAACCCACTGAGCCAAACGTGTTGTCATAAAACTATAATATATATATATATTATAAAACACATTTCTACTTCTAAATTTCAATACTGTTTCAGTTGTTTTCTTAATTTCATAAATAAGCTGGGTAGTTAATGAAGTTAAGGATAATTAGCTTCATCTTCAACTGAGCATGCTGTTTTTTTTTTATTTTTTCAGTGTAAATATGAATTTTTAAGCTGCGTTCTTTCACTCAGTCAGACTTTCTCTGATAAAGTTGGATCTTTTTCACCACTTAAAAGCTTTCAATAAAATGGACACACAATTTCAATCTACGGAGAATTTATTTAAAATTATTATATGCATAATTTCAAAAGCAAAATAAGCAAAACTATAACTTCTTTAACAAATTTTATTTAATTGAAGGAATTTAGACTAGTTTGAGACAAATATTATATATTAATTATTTAACATAACCAATTACCGGGTAAAGCGCTCCTGGATATTCACCCTAAGCCTCTGCAGCCCACTGAACGATACTGATTTTACGTAACTTAGTAAATGCATCGATACTTTATTGTCGTCTATCTTTTTGATCTGGTTAAGTACCTAATTACCGCTCGATACCTAAACCTAATACTACGTATTTCAAAAAAATACTGTTCGGTAAAACTGAAAGAGCAATGAGCACGAAAACGCAATTCATTGTTCGCATCGAAGTCTAGGTTTATTGCGAGTAGGTTTTAACGGGCGTGCGACTTTAGTGCCTCCGCAGGGGCGCGCTGCATGGAGGGGCGCAAGAGCCGCGTTCGCGCGCGCCGATATCTGCCCTGCGCCCGGGCCGCAAGGTCGACGTTCGCTCCTCTCCCCGAGGTACCCTTACTTATTCTATTCGTCCGCTTCTTATCGCACTACGCTCGCATACTATTTTTATATGCTGTGCACTAGTTCGAGTTCACGACGTCCACCTCGCTTTTCCAATTGTGCGGGATCGAGTAGGACCTACATCTTTGAACACCCTTAACGAACTCGACCAACAAGAACGCCGGCGGAGGCGGTTTCGTCTAGAGGCGATACGAAGCAAGCGGTGGTAGTGCGTTTTATCATCCACCGATTAGATAAAGCGAAATCGCTCAAACTCGGTGAACGGCAGTAGGATCGCGCGCGCCCTGCTCGCTTCGCGCGCCTCGTGTGCGACACCGCGCCTGACAGGGCGCCACCCGCACCGGCGCCGCTGACTCGACCGTACACACCAATACCCGGGCGCCAGATTATGGCTCAACATGGAGTGATTGAGACGTTAGGAACGATGTTTGAGGACGGCGCCCTGCGGGGACGCCGCGAGCGCGGGCGCAAGCTTCCTTGTTATTGTTAGCGAATGTTGACCGCGCGAGTGCCGCTGACCCGATTTTTGCCGCACTGCCTAGTTCACTCTCAAGCCACGTCGACTACTGCATAGAAAATACACCTTGCAAATCTTTGTTACTCTAACATGTCGCAGTATGGGCTGGGGAAAGATACTGAAAAACTATCACATTATGAACCCCATCATGTCAAATAATATATCTCAATGAAACGGTTCATTTGAACCATATCGAAATAATATGGATTTGTTACCAGTGAATTATCAGTTGGTAAGTAATGTAAGTAAACTTATGTAATTGTACACATTATGGTCATTGTTGTTTGCTTCCCGTTGCATTGTGCATATTGCTGGCGGTGTGGACGGTGGCAGGAGCGAGCCGCGCCGGCCGTCGGTCGCTGCGGCATCAGCACGGCGGCCACTTCCGGTAGCCAGCGATAACAATAAAATTAATAGCTTATGTATTTCAAATTTAAATAGCCAATGTATACGGCGCGGCGAGTATTGTTTTGGTGGTTACTATGGCAGCCAGCATCAAACTCTGAAGTAGGAAGCGACTTAACTGCCAGTTTGTTCGCCGCACCAATTACATACTGGAATAAACGTCTAATTTCGTTATTTTCTTTGGTTCGTTATCTTAATTCTTTTTTTTTTATTGCATTATCTTATCTACATCTTAGGCGTGTAAATATAAGAACAACGGCGGAGTACGTAGAAAATTTAAGTTTTACTAAATGTATTTATGCAATTTTTGTTCAAACTATATTAAGCTACTCGTATATATGTAACCTATATACCTATTAAGCATCCCATTAATTTGGCGTATTTTTTTATCCTACTATGCGAGGGTTACGTTGAGACAAATATGGTGCGTGTCGAAGAATTGATCTCAAATTTGACATGTGTACTTATGTTTAAGCATGCACTTGTCACTTACTTAATAAGAAGTCCCTACAAATACCTTATACAGATTACATTCTTATTAATATTTATTATCAATTATCTCTTTCTAGTTTGTACGAGTGCCAATATCATTTTTAATCTTTACAAGTTTATGGAACATTACGCTATTATTCATATAAGTAAAATCATCATTAGTATATAGGTATCAAGCATTATTTTTTTAGTAAATGCACGAAGATATCAATTAAATACTAAATATTTATGCGCAAGCGATAGCACAAACAGTAAAAAAAAATCGTGAATATGAACCAAAATTACATGTTCAACAGCCTCGCGACAGTCCCGAATATAAGAAGGAACGATATTAAAGGTCGAAAATTAATTGAAAAAAAGAGATTTTCTATAGCTATAAAGGGAAGTTGACAAATGTACGTAGACGCAGCCACGACACGAAAAAACAAGCTTATATATCAATTAGAGGTGGTAAAATCGTTTCTGGCGGTGATCGCGCGCGGCTTGTGTGGGGCGGGAGCCGGCGCTCCTGCGATAAGCGGCGCCCGCGCTGACCCCGGAGATCACCCGCTAACACCGCGCCCGCGCCCCTCCGAGCCGCCCGATCTCTCATCTACACAATAATATACAATTATTGTTTCATGTTAGTCTGCTAGCTGATGAATGAGTTTTATTCTTACATGCTATTTTTAATCCCTAGTTTATCATACACAATAGTTCTTTAATTAAAAACTCATCGGTCAAATGACGCACCGAAAGACTTTTTGAGAGATGGGCAACGTTTCCAAAGAACGTGCCAGCGGCGGAGCTCGGCACTGGTTTCTAAATCGCCAGCATGTAGGAACGTGACGTCGATCTCGGTTATCGATCGGACGCTGGAATTGCGACACGCGCGCTGCAACTGCACGTTCCGTTTTGCACTTATGCATTTCAGTACATTGTAGAGCGTATTTTGCATTGGTAGTAGAGAGCAGCGTTGACATTAATATATGCCATGGCAAAAAAAACTTATTCCACTCGAATTCTCAATTTTTTTGTCTACTTTGTCAGCTAGCTTAGGTAAGGTTAGGTTTTGTCAAGAAATATTTTCGATAGGTAGAAACATATCATTAAGTGATGTTCTATTGATTTTTTTTAATTGAGGCTGAGTCTAAAGTAAATTTTCAACTATCAATGTATACCTACTGCCAGTGACGAGTTACGGAACTGAATCGCGGTCGTTTCATACTAAAGTATGAAAGCTCAAGGTCACCCAAAAAAGCAGTAGAGCGGGTTCGCTCAGATTCACCCCACGAATCGAAAGAATGGCTGAAATACCCTGAACAACAAGAGTGAGACGTAAACCGAAGAATTGAAAAACGGAAATGGCAAAAGAACCGACAGTTTCTGCGCACAGAGGATTTTAAGCAGCGACCACGCATCAAAAGACGCTGCTAGGGTAGATACTCTAAAAGGTGGATTGACGATCTTGTGGGGGGGGGGGGGGGGGGGGGGGCGGGAAGCCGTTGGATGCGAGTAAGTATCGCAACTTTAAATTTTCGTGGATATCATTTGGCTTTCGTCCAGCAGTGAGCAAGCAATAGTGCAATTCAAAATTAATTATCGTAAGAAAACATCTCAACGCACAACACAGGAACCTACTAAATGCGCCCGTTTTTTTTAATATTTCATAAACTATAATAAAAATAACTTTGCCTCTAATGCAAGTTTAGGGTTCTGTAGCTAAAATGGCAAAAACAGAAACCTTATAGTTTCGTCATATCCGTCCGTCTGTCCGTATGTCAACAGCATTTTACTCAAAAACTACAAGATGTACCATTAATCAAATTTGGAGTATAGGTTAGGTGTCTTGCGTAAGCCGCTACTTAGTTTGATGGTTAAATAATAAAATAAAAATACTCCACACTTGTAGCCGAATCTGACCATTTTTTTTCTTCAGCAAATATCAATGAGTGGCACATATTTGGACAGATCTTTTAAGATGAAGAGAGGAGATTTTGAAGTTTCTATGTTTTTTTTATTTAGTAGGTATTTTAAAAAAAAAACGCTCCGAATGTAGCATAAATCGTACCCCCCCCCCCCCACCCCTCTATTTTCTAAAAGGTGTGTTTAAAAATTTGATAAAAAAAACCATAAATAAAACTTAATAAATACTTTCAACGAAAATTGTTTTCAAGATGATCGGATATACCGTTTTTGAGTTATTGACGAAAAACGGCGCTTCTCAACAAAAAGACATAAGTGCCGTGGAGATACGCTCTTTTCCTAATGCACTTTTCTTATCGAATGTTTTTCATCTGCAGTGTGCATTTTGGTATGAACGGCTGCGGAACCCTACACTGAGCATGGGCCAACACGCTATTGGCCGGTTTTTTTTTTATTAAAATTGTACAATATCTTTCCCCGGAGTCCCAATTTTGGAAGATTATTTTTAGAACATCTCATATTACGCTTTATTCGTTGTATAGGTATGTTAGGTACTATTTATTTTAGGTACTATTTAAGTTGTAAAAATAAAATGTCTGTACATTGAAGATATTTAAAGAATATTGTAACAGCCTATTCGGAGGTAACTGAATCGAAAAATATATGTTTCTTGGATTTTTTTTTATGTTTGTATGTGTCGTTGTGGCTTCATTCTGCAAATCGGCTTAGCGGATTTCATCTATTTTTATACACAAGTAGCTGGGTATCTCCAGATGGTTATAGAATACTTTTTATCCGACCATACTGAAAACAAAAATGGGCCATGATTTTTTTCTCCTTTACTGATGAAGTTGCAGTACTAGAAGGGCCTTAAAGTACCGATAATATTACTGAATAATACTGAAGAATTCAGATTCCAAGATTTTCTGAAAAAGTCAGTCGTGTCACGCTGTCGAAATAAAGAGGGGTTATGACTTTTTCTCCTCCATGAACGAAGCAATCAGCAACGATGTAGAGTTCCTCACAGCAGATCTTAGCTCCTGAGTCTTCCGGGTGTTGATTTTCAGCCCAATGTTTGCCGCCTCCGCTCTTAGATCGCCGAGCTCAGCTTGCATATCCTTGCGTGTGTAGCTTAGAAGACACATATCATGACTGCATAGTTCATCTCTTCGCGGACGTTGGAGATTCCCCACTCTATTCCACGACGCCCTTTGTCACACACACAGCGCAGAATACCATCGAGCGCAATCGGCAACAGAAGAGGCGATAGGAGGCAACATTGACGAACACCTGCATTGACGACGATGTCTCAGCCTTGATAAATGGCCTAGAGCAGATATACTATTTTCGGTGGGACACCAATGATGAGAAGACGAGACCATAAGCTTGATCAACTCAGCGTATCAAAGGCTTTTTCGAAGTCTACAAAAGTTAGGTATTAAATAAAATAAAATAAAATATCTTATTGTAAAATAAAGTATCGTATTGGCCGGGTGCACTAGCCGCCTAGCGTTCGTAACTTTGGTGGCTTTGTCAAAAGTGTTAAATGGACGCAACAAAATATAGCTAAATAATTGAAAATATTGATTGTAGAGTACGCAACAAGTCCAAAATCTGTTTGTTTTTAAAGTGAAACACATTAGGTTTTTAGCTTTATTGAAGAAAGTAACTATTTTATGTGTGTTTAGTTTTAGTACGTTAATTTACTTCTGTGTTGTTCCTTACAAATTAAACGATAAAAATAATATTTTATTATGCTTGCATTCAGATAATTGATAAATGACTATTATTATCAAAAATGGTTTCCAAAGCATTGGTCACAACATAAGGTTTCAGCCTCAAACCAAAACTAAAGGAAAACTGTTAGTTAGATCCATCAGTACTAAACAATAAACATCTACAAATAATAAGTTATTCTACGTTTTATATTTTCGATATTCGAGGTAATAATATTTAACCAAGGTTTCAGTTTAATACCCTTACTTTTCTAACAGCAACTATCCATTTCATTCTCTGGTCTTGTTTCCAACTCGGTGTAGGAAAGCAATAAAATTGGGAATTGCTGTTTCGTCCTGTATTACTGCAGTTTACCACACAACAGCTATCGTGACCCATTTTATTTCAGTTTATTAATTTATAGCAGAAAACGTAAGAATAGTAACTGAAAAGTATGACGTTTGGAATAAACAGAGCAGGAAAAGAAACCACTTTTGGCCACATCAAGCGCTGCGATCGTTTTCGCTTTCCGTACACAACCTCTGCACCCGGCCAATGGCGATGCCTGTTCAAGTATGATACGAAGAGTGTTGATTTAGTCGGTGCACGCGCGTTTCCTAATTACACGGTAATTTTAAAACTAGGATTTTAGTCAAAAGCTTTTTTGCCCTACCGTGCGTCGTTTGCTTGTTCATGTAATATAAAAAGTACGCGTAATTTAGAAAGCTCTTAATGACAAGTTTAATTCAGTATTAAGTTTTTATATTTATAAGGTTTGCTACCCACATATACTGAAATTATCAGCAATTTTGGTTTTGGTCGACCCTTTTTTCAAATGTATGTAAGTACACCTATGATTTTTCATAAAACAGAAACTAATAGTCATAGTAAAAAAACAAAACCTTTGTAATACTTGTAGTACACTAATCAAAAATTGTTACATTTATTCAGATTTCAGAAAAAATATCCTATCTTCGGTATTAAAAAAATAAAAATGTTCATTGTGTTCGTTTTTTATTTTCAATGTAACGTGTAGACTAAAGTGTTGTTTGACAAAGATAACAAAATATTCAATAATAGTTCACAGATTGCCATTTTTCTTAATATGAGCGCCTTGCTATTATAATCGAGGGCAATTTATTGTAACGGTGTGGTGGAATTCAAAAATCTTTGTATGTTTTCTCTTCAGGGTTCATAATGACAATGGATCATCACAAATCACGATTCTTGTAAAAATAATTCTACCCAAAAATTAATGAACTTTCTCATACGAGGCAGAGAGACTGTATATGTAGTTTTAACACACTAGCAAAGTAACTCTCATATACACGTTATGTATAGTATGAGATAGAGGTAGACATATTCCTTAATAGAATGTAAAGGACATCAAAACAAGATCTTCCAAAAAAAATACTCCAGAGATGACAAAACACGGATTGAAAATATGCATGAAATAAAATAAACATCGGCCAAAAGCATGTCAGACCATGTTCCCATTCCAATCGTTGCACGAAGATTTAGAGGAATAAATGTATTTAAAATCTACCCTGTTGCTATGTTAATGTGTAACTTTCCACAAAGCGAGAAACGAGCGACGAAGCGGGGTGGGGCGCGGCGGAGAGGGGACGCCGCTGATAACGGCTGGACCGGCGACCTCCGGCCCCGCGTTTAAAAATATTTATATCTCTATTTATTTAAACACGAGCAAGCTCCTCTCTTTACCCCGCACCACGCACTCCACCACGTATTTGGCCCTTAGACCGTGCACAAGGACTCGTTGTCATACTTATCTCTACAAGTGTTCAATGATACAATTTAAAGTCGATGATCATAGATCAACAGGAAGCATACAATGGCTTTTCCACCAAAGCCTATAAAGTTATCGTCTGATCGGAAGTATGAAAATACATCCAAGACTTCTATTTTCACGTATAAATTCACCTCGAAAATTTAATAACAATATAATCTGGTCAAACATAAAATTCATCAAATCAAATAATTCAGCGTTGTGATGTTTTTTTTTTTGATGAGAATCTTTCTTTTACGATAACTCTTATCTACAAGCAAATAATCAATCAGATTTTACATACATATTTATTCCATATACCTATAACAATTGACCCCTGCATTTTATACGAGTTAATAAAAATTAAAACATTGATTAATCGACTTTTAGATGAAACAAAAAAAACTGAATAATATATTAACGAGAAATGGGACTAATTTATATATGATTAAATAATGATAACCTAACCAAAGGCGATAGTTATTTTTAAATGGTTTTATTTTCTTGACCCACTGATCACACCCAATATATTTGTTTATGACTGACTTTGATCCATTTAGGGACTACTAAGAGCAGCGACTGATAGCCATATTAGGTACATACATACTTACATACCTATATACGGAACGCATTACAAATGCTCTTATACCCCCTATTTTGCTAATTTCTGTTATTACGAGTACCTAACGGAGGTAGGCTGATGATGTGAAATCCGATAATGTGTCTAGAGATCATAGGCTAACGAATGGACCTTTATCCATCCTTGCCAGAATGCGTAACGGTAACTCTATAATTTTAGGCGCATTCTACTATCATTTGATTAAATTTACCAATACATATCCTTATTTAAGCATCCATCCATGGTCTATGTTGTTTAACGTTAAAATATGTTTTTACCCATTGTATGCCCTTCTATGTTAAATTACGTTGTAATGGGTGAGGATATTTAGGAGCCTACGTAAACGAGCCTACGAGTAAACAGTAGACGGAATGTTAGTGTGATCTTGTGTTCTTTTGGTTTCTCGTGTGTATTATGGTTACAAGACAGTATTTAATTTACTCCACGATATATTTGAAATTATTATGTAGTGGAACCCTCAATAGATACGTATATATTTCCACAACAGAGTTGTACAATCAAATTCATTACATGGATAGAAGTGCTAATTCTACCTATTATACCATACATTATTATAGGATTAAGTATAGACTGCTCCCGGCCTCCGTGACGTATGATGCATGGAATTTTCGTTTGTTGCATTAGTCATTTGGCTAAGAGCAGTTTCGTTATGTGGGCATCGTAGGTCAGACTAAGGGAGTAAGTTTGTCACATCCGTTTCCGGTGAGTCTAATAGCTTAATACCACCCATTGTTTGACGCGGCAAGAATTATGCTATTAAATGGCCAGATAGTAAGAGCATCTAATTTCTAATACACTTTCGGCAAAGTGTGGTTTCCAATCAAATGGTATATATGAATCAGTAATATTATCTATCCAAAATTATGCTGCAAATAACAATTAGATAAAGTATTATTTTTTCGTTTTAATAAAGAGCGTCTTGTGTTTATTTATTATATTGATAATATAACATCTAAGTAGCAAGAAAAATGTTTTACAATCCACTGCGCAGTCGCAAACGCAATATGATCAGTTGACGCCACCGTGACCTAAGGTCTCATTGACAAGAAGATCAACATCATGTGCTGCGATTGGTGGATTTTGACACTTAGTATCCCACCAAAAAAATTAATGTAAAAAAGGAGAGCCAAGTTCAATACAAAAATTATGCTTGCCTGTGGGCTTCACCGCAAAAATAATGGAGATCTAAATGAGTGCCAAGATCTATGCAAAATTCAAATGTGTATTTATAAGAACAAAATAACATTATGAACAAGAGTTAAACTCTATTTCTTTGTTCTATCGGATACCAATAACAATTGCTGTTATTTAAAAATGTGAGATCTAAAAGTATGTTAGATTTGACTTGGCCAGTTTTCATTAGATCGTCATGAAAATAAAGTTATTCAACATATATATACTAGAAGATGCCCGCAACTTCGTTCGCGGAGGAGAAAAAATCATAACCCGTCGTTTTTTCTTCAACGTAGTCGGGTAAAAAGTATCCTATAAGCATCTGGAGATACCCAGCTACCCGTGTACCAAAAATTGTGGAAATCTGTTTAACCGATTTTGCGTGATGAAGCCACAACGACACATACAAACATACATCAAATCCAAAAAAAATATTTTTCGTTTTAGTGACCTCCAAATAGTCCGTAACAATATTTTTTTTGAAAACATCTTAATGTACATACATTTCATTTTTACAACTTTATAAAAGTATAGATATAGATATATATATATTTATTTTAATTCTGACATCTAGAATCCTTATGGATATAAAAACACACGTAATTTTATTGTGTTTACGTTAAAGAGGATTTGAGTTATAGAAGGGTCAAAAGTGGCACCAAATGTTTGGTGTAATATTACACTCGGCGCTGGTAGCCAGTTCCTTTGCTTGAACTTGGCTTGACACGCTGCCGCGTGTCTAGATCAATTAGACCTAACGTCACGGAGGCGCCAACTGGAGATATTATCGGAACCCTTATAGATTCGTCATGTCTGTCTGTCTGTCTGTCTGTCTGTCTGTCCGTCCGTATGTCACAGGCATTTTACTCATAAACTAAAAGATTTACATTCATGAAATTTGGAGCATAGGTGTCGTGTGTGAACCGCTACTTAGTTTGACAGTTAAATAAAAAAAATATATATTTCTAGGGGTGCCCCCTCGATACATATAACCAAAACTGAAAATTATTTTTTTCAGCAAATATCAATGTGTGGCACATATTTCGACAGTACTTCTAAAAACACGTTAAGGTATAAAAAAAATGATTTAGTGAGTATTTTCCGACATATTCGCTACGAAAGTAGCAAAAATTGTGTCCCCCCTCCCCCTCTATTTTCTAAACGGTAAGTTCAAAATATATGAAAAAAATTATGAATATAAAACTTAAGAAATACTTTCAACAAAATTGTTTTCAACATGATCGGACATACCGTTTTTAAGTTATTGCCAAAAAACTGCGCTTCTCAGCAAAAAGACGTAAGTGCCGGAGAGATACGCTCTTTTGTGAGTGTTTTTTTCAAATCGTATATTTTTTTTCACCTGTAGTGCATTTTTTTTATATAAACGGCTGCGGAACCCTTCATGGGCGAGTCCGACTCGCACTTGGCCGATTTTTTAAATAAGTTACACTGTAAGTATTTTTAGGTATTTATATTAACCTATCATTTAATAAATGTGCTATGCTAGCTAAAATAAAGGAAATCCGCATTAGAATAATCAAAGTGTACAAAAAGCAAATGCAATGCAATAATACAATACATCATATTTTTAAGAAGCCCATACACAATTTTTTAATACCATCAGTTTTAATAATTTGCTTTGAAGTTAAAAACATTCATTTAGAATACGGTACGATACAGACATTATTATGATTTCTAAATATGTTTAATTAAAAAGGTTCGGGAAATACCTACTTAATCAAAAAAATATTTATCATTTTGCCCATTTTTTTTCTACTACGTCTGAGTAAGCTGCAATTATTTCTACAAGGATAGCTGAACTAATCGGGCGCGGTGCGGTCAAGCTACGTTACTTGACCTTTAGGAACCTCTTTACCCTCAATGACCAAGTATCAGACAATTTGTACTTAGTTTCACATATTATGCTTATTTGCGCTTATAATATAAGTATACCTGTAGCTGTATGAGTAAGAAGTAAAACATGAAAAAGGCTAAAATATTTGTAGTAAATAGTTGTAGTAAATAGTTGTTGTAAATCAGTTGGACCTCATCAAATTGTTTTTGAATAGGCATGATGACTAGGTTTGAAAATCAAAATTCTATTTAGTCCGTCAATTAGATAATAAGAATATATTTGACACGTACAAAGCAAAAAAAATGCTTTTTCTAAACAATACAAAAAATACTCAGATAAATCGCATTACTTTAGGAGTGGGGGCTCGTAATTCGTCACTCCTAGATAAAACTTGTACCTAGGAGTAACGTCTCGCGACATTTTAACTCAATGTATCGCATTTATTTAAAAGAAAAAAATACTTGTCCAATATTTTTAATTAAATGCCTATTATATTTCTTATTTCAACCGAATCGATCTCGGGTTGGATTATTCTCACGTCTGCAATAAAATACTAAAGCATGTTATCAGTAGGTCAAATATTGTTATATTTATACGATGACATTCATAAACTGTACAACGTTTTTTAATTACACTGAAAATAAAACAAAGTTAATTAGTTAATGTGTTTACGCCTTCGGTTTGAGAGTCTGTAATAACAATACGCTGGCAGAGTCGTTGCTGTTTGTGCTACTAAGTATTTACCTACTAACTGCCTACCTATAACTAAGTACCATCTAAATACATAATGAGGTTTAAACATTTCGTGTCTTCCTTATAAAAGTGTATTTTTGTTGTATAATGAGGATCCAATTGAACAAAGACAAAATTGATAAAACCTTTAATGTAATTGAAATATTAAGATAAAAAATATACAGTCCTAAAATAAAGAAATATGACCTATTATGGGTTTTTAAATTCAAATAATCTTAAAATGGTTATCCACCGTGACGTAAGGTCTAACTGTTAAGAAGTGTCAACATCCACCAATCACAGCACAAGATTTTCACACTTCTTGACAGTTAGACCTCACGTCCGGTGGCGCCAACTGGTGATACTTCATACTTCCATTTTATAAAACCCTCATTGGCGAAGTTCAGACTCAAAAACATACATTCGGTGAAACACATCTCATGATGTCCCGGATAAAAGATAAGAATATGTAGGTAAACACATTATATTTAAATTACACTATAAGTTTCATACTAGTAATCGTTTTGACACCAAATCAGCTCATATGGCATATCATGATTATAATATATCCTTTTTAACCGACTTTCAAAAAAGGAGGAGGTTATATATTCGGTAGTTTGTATTTTTTTCATGCATATTCACCGATTACTCCGCCAATTGTGGACCGATTTGAAAAAATATATTTGAAAGGATATACTGCCGAGGTAGTCCCATTGCCACCAAGTTGGGATCTGATGATGGGATTCCAGGGAAATCCTCAAATTTTATAGGCACTTATTACGTTTTTCATATATTTTCTTAACCTATTTAAGTATTTGCATATGGTAGTCATCATCTAATCATGCTGAGCCGATAACGGAAGGTACAACTCCTTAATAGTTACGAGTTAGAGGATAATTCTTAAAAAAATCATCTATTATAGGTAAATACGTTAAGACTGTTAGTCATATTCTTTTTAGTGTGTCCCTGAAGTAGTCTCCTTATCACCAAGTCAGGATTAGATGATGGAATACCAGGGAAATCGAGAGAAACCCTCAAATATTATAGGCACTAACAATGTTTTGTAAATATTTTTCTAAAGTTATCAGTTGTTTTCCTCTGGTTGACATCATTTCATGCTGAGCTGATGATGGAAGGTACAATGAACTAACCAACTTTTACATTTCTTACTTCCAAAGACTCGAGATGCGTGCAAAGTGCATCCTCAATCTTCCCATTCTGGGCTCTACAAAATACTCTATATCACTACTAAAATCCATCACATAAAAGCAAAAAATATCTTTTTTTTATATATAAAAATAACCGACTTCAAAATAAATTAAAAGCCATAAATAATATTTTATGTACGGTACGGATACATTTGAATCACCTTTTGAAGTCGGTGCCAAACCTGAAGTAAATAAAGTTCTTTATTCAACAAAAATACGAATTACTATGACTAAATATATATGTAGGTAGATAATAACTAAAGGCTCGCCGCCGCGGTTTTTAATAGTAATAAATAAATGGTTTGGCACCGACTACAACCGTAAGTACAATACAATACAACAATTATTTATTGTACACCAAGAAGAGAAACAGTACCTACAATAGAGCCTAAACATAAACTACTGAAGACAATAGGCGGTCTTATGGAGTTTAAGGCTACGAAAACTAGCAAAGGATTTCCCGAAGATTTACTCCTAAGAGGTAAAATTACGGCTGGAAAAAGGGTAGAAACAAGGTCAGAAAAATGTGGCTGTAGTCTTGAAGCAAAATCTTTTTACATTTATTTACGTCATCTTGTCTCTCACTATCTTGATCCGGTCAAGAGTTTTATTATCTAAAGCTACGGCAGATGTTATTAATGGAATTTACTAAAGGTACCATAGTATTAATCCTTACTTCCTTATCCTTACTCCTTACTATATTATAAACGTGAAAGTATGTATGTACGTTCCACTATTGCGCAAAAACTACACAACAGATTTGCGTGAAACTCTTCAGTAAAATAGCTTATACAATTTTTAACCTAGCAACAGTAATACTACGTAAACGACTAAGCAAAGAACACACCTTCCGTATATAACGTATCATAAAAATAAGAGTTTATCCTAATATAGCCGGATAATGGCCTGTTGTACATTATAGACTTGCGACCATCTCTAAATGACAAACATTTTGTTACAAAAGTATGGTTAATAAATAAAATAAATACATAAAACGGGTTCTTTTGGAAAATCATCACTCTTTGTTAATTCTGAAATTTTTATTCCGAATAAATTATAAAGGAATAATTTGCTTTGAAACCAATATAACACGTTAGTTCCTGTTTGCGTAACTGGATGGCGTTATTTGTAAACGCTAGGATATCTCAAAACTGAGGGAAGGATTACAATTCCATCGGATCTCGCCTTAGTTGTGCGGACCATTGACGACCGAATCTCTCAAATTTACCCATATGTTCAAAATCTACACAGCAATTCAATGGAGTGGTTGTGTAAGAACAACCAGGCTTCTATTATTATTAAAATTTTATTGAAGTCGTTCGAAGGTCCAGAATATGAATACAAGTCTGTAGACTCTGTAGTGAACACGGGTAAAAACCGGCCATAAACTATCGCGTAGAGTTTTTAAATGCACTTAACCCATCCGGCCTACCTTCTCACATACTTATCTTAAAAGTGGGTGCTCGAGTAATGTTGCTGCGAAATCTCAATCAGCCGAAGTTTGCAATGGACCCAGGGTGCGTGACAAAGCCTTACATAAGAACGTTATAGAAGCCATCGTAATTACTGGCTGTGCTCGAGGTGAATCTGTGTACGTATGAACCCCGGATACCACTTATACCCTCGGTAATACATATTTGAATTTCAAAGGCTGCAGTTTTCCCCCTTAAGGTCTGTTTCACGATCAATAAGTCTCAGGGTCAGTCACTGAAAACCGCAGGAATAGATCTTAGGGGGGACTGCTTCTCGCACGGCTAGTTTTACGTGGCTTGCTCGAGAGTAAGCTCTCCACGCAGCTTGGTCGGATCTGTTAATGTGGTATATAAAGAAGTAGGTACTGCAAAAACTACCCAATGCTAAATATTATCATTAGTTAAATCTCAATTGGCCACTTACATCTTTTTGTTTTCAAATTACAGGTATATAAAAAGTAACGTGGCTTATAACTATTGACAGACAATGCATAACTGCGGACGGTAGGAATACGAGAATTGAAACACATATTCCGTTAGAGATGTACATATGTAGAGAGGAGGCGCACGCACTAAAGAAGGATTTTTTGAAATTCGAGCAGTACGCGGACGAAGTCGCGGGCAAAAGCATTATGTATATATGCGTCATCTCGACGAGTCCCTGTTGGGTCTTTATGTAGGTAGATACAATAATTAGTTTTATTAGTTACGTTTTTGTGGTTGAATATATAAATAACATGCAATTACTTCATTTATTGCTATTTCAGTCAGGATTTATATGCAAATTTGCACTTATTACGAAGTAAGAGACATTCAATCTGGACACGGCTGTACATTATTATTTTTAACTCAACCAGCGCTCTATACCTCCTATCCTGTCATGTTGGTATTCGAAAAGTTTGGTCTTCTTCTTTGCTTCCATCTGAAATGAACTGAACTTTAAGAAAACCTATTTGTGTTCGTAGTTAGAGCGAGGGCTATATATTAGTCAGTGGCTGAACAAGTAAGCATTTTTATTTTTATTTGTGAAACTACTGATTACTATAATAAATTTGGGAACTAAATTAGGCACTATAGAAACTGACAACTTAATGTTGACAGAAGTTTGACCCATAGAAGCTTTATGTTTGCATCGTGCATCGTTATTAAGCACTTCATCAGGTGTAATCTGAAACGTGTTAAAGTTATCAAATGATACAGATAATTGTCCTGTGTGTACGTCTATTTGTTTTCATGTAGAGCAGCAGTGACAACTTTATGGATCAGCTGCTAAATTAGATAATTATTCATCACAAAAAGTCAAATCTCCCGTCTGCATAAGTACGTGTAGTAACATGGGTACCTTTTTATCAGATATTGCAAACTATGGTCTACTAGACAAGCAGCGAAGAAACTACACAAACAATAAGACTTATAAGGTACAGAATAGATAGACTTCTTTTTTTATGTACTACTTAGCAGAGGGGTGTGTCGGAATAAACTGCAGTGCTGTAAACCGGAGGTAAATAGATCAATTTAAAAGTGCAACACAATTTTTGGCGATAGTAACACAAAAAAATATTATTAAATTAAAATATAATAATCGATTTAAATTGTTCTTTCTTATCATTAAATTACCTAAAAAAAATTAGTTACCTCCCGGCTGTAGCACATCAAGCAATTATTTTACACCTTTTGTTTTGTTTTATATATGTATGTATGAAAACAAATTATTACTTTCTTTCTTAAAAAAAACAATGCGATAAAATAAAACAATTTAAACGGATTGTATCGCGTTTTTTTTCTTTTCAGTAATCACCATTATGTGAAACGCTGGTAGTTTTTGTAGATAAAGTAATTGGGGCCATCTGGCATATTTGTACGCTTTTATTTGTTTTCTCAAAGTGGATAGTATGCAGAAATTGTATATTTAATGGAGAAACATATATATTTTCTCAGTGAACACGCAAGCTGTAAAGCTACCGAAACGTCAGGATTATACCCAATAATAATCCGTTTAAATTGTTTAATTTGAATGGGCCATAATCGCGGACACAGATGAGAATACAGTGCGATCAAAGTTACACTGAAAAATACTGAAACAAGTACTTTTTATTCGGAATTTAAAATTAATCCACTAAAAAGACTATATAAATACAAATAAATAGCATAGATTATTTTTAAGTATTTAATAATTTATGTTTATAAGTTATTTTGAAACCAGGACTTCTTAAATCGCAAATTGAAATTGACCCGCTAGAAAGCTCATATAAATGAAAATGAAAATCTGTAAGTAACCTATACATTATTATAATTATACATTATTTTATGGTTATGAAAAGGTTTCAATTTTGGAACATTTCAGTGGCTTTTTAAGGCCTTTATTTAAATCAAACAAGTACGTAGAGTATGAAAGGTATACGTTAGCAACCTGGTGGTTTTTCTATTACATATGTGTGTAGTTCAAATAAAATATACGGATATTTAATTTATACCACTGGTAATGATCAGAGGTTGTGAACATTTAGTTAGTAAGAGTAATAAAAATAAAATACTGACCGAAATAAGTATTTGAAATTTAATTTTCAAATATTCAGTGACAACATGCAGAAAAGGGAGCGTTTAAGTATTACGAAACGAATTTGGGGGGGGGGAGCGGGTCTTGTAAAACGTTTGGATGTGTTACAGGGTCGGGAGGGGGTGTTCTCTCACGCATTTTGTTTTCCCCACTTGAAAATTTTAGGTAGAAATGGTCACTACTTGGTGGTTACGTAACGTTTTACTAGAGGGGGAGGGGAAGGTCAAAAATTGCGTTACGTAATACTTGAACGCTCCTAAAGACATACTTTAGACCGTAAGGCTTAAATCGAATAATGTCATAGCCAGCGGCCATTTTAGTTTATCCGTCAGTCCATCACATGACATTCGTTATTCCTTCTGGCCTTTGTCGAATGAATCTGCTTCTCGTTGTTTGTAGTTGTAGTTTGTTATTGTGGCATTAAAACATAGATAAATATGATTTACCGCTGGCACGTTACTTTGACGTTGACAGTTGTATGTTTACATTTTTGATCTCGAATTCGATCTCCGACTGTAGTCCAGTTTTATTATAGGGTGTCTTTTGTTACTGCAGCAATATTAATTGATTAATAGTTGTGGCACTTACATGTGGCTTATTTTATCATCGATTTGCACTGAATTATATAAATTTCACCTCTTTATAGGTGATTAAAAACACCACGTTCGAATTTTAAAGTTTGTTTTCTTCTATCTCATGAATAAACACTGATTATTCTTCTTAAACAATGTATTCATGACATGAATTAAAACTCGACACGGGTATAGTCAAGTGAAAAATATGTATCCAATTAATCTTCTCGTCTTTATGTAGGTACCACAACTTTAGTTCGTTGAGATAAGAGCGATGGAGGACATATTATTGAGAAGTATTAGACCACCTATAATTTTATACTTTAGTGTACAATCACAGTTTATTAACCATAAAAAGCGAGACTTAAAAAGCGAGACAAAAAACATATTTAAAGGTAAATAAAAAAAACATAATAAAGGTGTACATACATGCCAGATAGGCCTAATCTATAAAGACAGTTACACATGTGCCAGAAGGGCTTAATTATTTTATTTTAATAATTTACCAAGCAGCATTTCACAAATGAGGCGTAGACAGAGGAGAAAAACTGAAAAGCTTTCGAAACGTCAGGAACTCAAAAGAGATAATATACGCGATATTATCCGTTAAATTGTTTTATTTAAATGGGATTGGTTAAGGTTTAAGGTGAGAGTTTATTGGAAAAGTTTAAGGTGAGCTTTTTCACACGTAGACTAGAAATGAGTTAGATACGGCTTTAGTTCACACATGACTGAAAAGCTTTTTTTTCATAAGTGTTTATTTAAGGGTGAATGGTTGAATAGTTCTACCAGCATCTCAACCGATTTCAATACCTATCCTAAACGCAGTATTAATATTAACCATTTATCAGCCATTTACGGTAGTTTTTTAGAATACCTGGACTTCTAGAAAATAATTAAAACCGACCAAGAGCATGTCGTACCATGCTCAGTGTAGGATTCCGCAGCCCCCAAAAAAATACACTGCAGATGTAGAATTACGATATGTATATATATATATGATAGCAAAAGAGCGTATTTCTTCGACACTTACGTCCTAATGCAAAGAAGCGCAGTTTTTGAACAATAACTCAAAAACAGTATATCTGATCATGCTGAAAGAAAAGGTTTAGAAAATAAAAGCAATTTATACTAGTATCGGAGCGATTATTTCCAAAAAATGTTAACTAAAATAAAACATGTTTTTTAGAAATCTCAATAAATTTTTAAAAGATATTTTTTTTGTTATTTGACTATAAAACTAAGTTAAATAACCTAGCTTATTATACACTAGAAGATGCCCGCAACTACGTACGCGGAGGGAAAATCATAACCTACTTGTTTTCTTTAGCGTATCGGGTAAAAGTATCCTATAACCATCTGGAGATACCCGGCTATCCGTGTGCCATAAATAGTTGAAATCAGTTTAGCCGATTTTACGTGATAAGGCCACAACGACACATACAAACAACAAAAAATAAATATTTTTCGCTTCAATGACCTCCAAATAGTCCGTTACAATAGTTTTTTTGAAAATATCTTCAATGTACAGAAATTTCATTTTTGCAACTTTATAATAAATAGTACAGAAGACATGATTCTCCGAATTTCATGAATATTCATCTTGTACTTTTTGAGTAAAATGCCTGTGACATACCTACGGACGGATGGACGGACGTTCCGTTTTTGCCATATATTGCCGGCTACGGAACCCTAAAATTGGCCATTCGAACCTACAACAAATTGGTTAATAATGCTACCAGGAAAACCTGATAAGCGGTTGAAATGCTCGTAGTCAAATACTCGTACCCATATCACAAAACATATAAGAGTAGATGATATATGAGTTTTGAAACGATATGGTTTTTATATAATTTATTAATGCCTGTGTAGACTTGTACACTTAACAATTGCTAAATATATTTAGTTAACTCTAAGCATTAGCTAGAAGTGGATCGCCACGGTCGGTCGCGGCGCGCGCGCTATTTAAAAGCGCGCGCCGCGCCCGCGCCCTTCCGCGAACCTCATTAGCCGCAATGTAAGTACTTACTGTGCCTGGCGTACGAGGCAAACAATACTTTACCTCCGACTAATCCCTTGGAGGAACTTTCAACTTCTTCTAAACAGTTTTATTATTGTGTAGAAATGGTACCGTGGGAAAAGCTACGGTTTAATCACACATGCTAAAATTACTAAATGGCTTATGTAGCCGCTTATGATTATGACTCAACTATCGTGCACTCTTAAGGTTCTAAATAACTTCGTATAGGTTGCAACGTAGCTAAGGTATCGATCGATGTATCTAACTATGACAGGTATATTCTAATTCAAGATTCGATTACTAACAGGCGTGGCCCAACAACATTGGGTGATGTTATCTGAATAACTGAAATAACGTATGTTTATCATCCTCCTCTTTCCTATTTGCTCGTTTATGATAGAAGTAGCTCCCTGGTCAGGTGCGATGAGACGCAGAGAGACATGAAGTGTAATTTTTTCAAGTTACACACGACAAACATTATCGCAGTTAATTTGAAGTGTTTAACATCTGGTTTGCTCTTACTCCAGACCTTTTTTTTATTTGTATTATATGTAGTAACGTACGTGATGCTGATATAATAATGTTACCGTTTATACTTACATTTAGCAACATTATTTCTACCGAGCGATACAAAGGCTGCTATTAATGGGGCTTTTGCTTTTGCCATCGTATTTCTTTTAGATTTCTCTCCCTTTCTCGAGGGCAAAAACGTCTGTGAGAGTAGGCCAAAACACAATCAAATCATCGGCCTTGTTCATTGGCCTTAGTCGGGTAAAGAATAATACCCATTCCAGTAACTCTTGCAGCACGGTTTTAAATTGTACATTATCGTTATTTAAACCTATATAGTTCTCTGTAAATTCATGACTAGAACTTCGATTATTAGAATTGAACTTAGATTCATAGATGCTCATGTTTTTGTCTAATTAAGTACTTATATCGTGAGTATTGTTTCTGCCAAACATGCAGGCGAATTAAGTACCTACTTACTGGACATAGTAAGTTTCTATGGAATTTAAATGCTTGTATGACTATGTATTTTTTGTTACAACAATAATTATACACATTTTTTTACCACTTTATGCACCGTGACTAACTGAGTCCCTAATAATAATAGGTGCTGCGACCAGTAAGTGCATCAAATATCGTATCGTTACTAAGAGTTGAGTCATTGCGTGGTTTTTACCTGCCAATGCATTCTTTTTGAGTTTTAAGATAAAGCCCACAATTTGTTACACAACTTTTAACAAGAGATAAATTAAACACATGAAAGCGACTGGGAGAGAATGACACTGATTCATACACGTGTGGGATTCCCCAGTGTTCGCTTAATGTTTTTTTATCAACCCACATGTGCATAGGTATTATTGTTTTCTTATAGGTTCTTGTAGGTTAACTGCAGAGTAACAACTCCGAAATCATTACTTGTTTTTAATTCCTAACTAGAAAATACCCGGTATTTTGTTCTGGAAGGAGATAAAAGTCATAACCCCCTTTTAGGCTTTAGCAAAAAAGTAACCTATAACCACTCTCGCATGTCCAGCTATGCTTGTAGCAAAAATGGTTGAAATCTGTCAAGCCATTTGATCAGGCAGCAAAGGCACATACGTACCTACATATTAGAGGAGTAGTTATTAAAGCAGTAGTAGTTTTTGTTAATGTATCTTAATGCATAATTATCGTATATGTATTCATGTATAATTATTACATTATATGATAATTTGTACGCTAGGCTAGGCTAGCTTAGGCATAGCGTACAAATTGTCGTGTAATATATTAATTATGCATTGAGATACATTAACAAGAGCTAACTACTCCTTTAATATCGGTTACGAAATATGTACTTACCTACTGCATCCTTGTTATCTTGAATATAATGTCTACACGTAGTCAATATCGCAGATTTTACATCAGGAACTTTGTGTTACTATAAAGATAAAAACAAAGTGTAAATGAACCGTTCACAATTACAAAACAACATGAATTATCCTTTAACACATTGCTCTCTGGTTTGTTGACATTAGTAAACAAATGCAAAACCAAACAGCAACATGTTTAGAACGGCATAATAGAGTTGTTAAATGGAGATAAAGGAAGGTCGGGATCAGGGACGCACGAACAGCCGGCAGTAAAATCAGTCAACGATGATGGCTCGTTAATAGCTATGGTTATGGTTATTTATTTATGCGGGATTAGAACGCGCCGCGCGCCACGGGGCGTCGACTCTCGCCACTCGCTGTCACAACACTTTTTTTCGTGCAAGCCGCGCGCGAGTACTTGGAATGATGAAAAACTACAAGCATTAAGATTTACAACATTTTTAGCACTAATACGATACAATTTATTGGTTCCCGGGAGCAAAGCGATTAATCGTTCAGTTTCGAATGTCAGTAGGGGCCCCAGAAAAGCTCGTTGATGGCCCTCGCATCTTTAACAGCTCGTTGGACTTATATTTCTGTTTTCTATTTTTTTTTTCAAAACTGTAAAAGTTATCACTAGTTGCTGCAGAAAAGATAACTAAGCAATCTTAATGGGAAAATCGTTTTGTTTCACATCATCAGCTCAATTTGCTACAAGCGGACAGTCAGCACAATTCAATTTTGCTGCGAACGGCCAAAGTAACTTTATTTTTAACATTTATAATCACGTGAGTTTTTAGAGCTGCGGCTATTACAAAATACGAGATATTTTTCTTCAAAGCGCTCTGTGTTTCTCACATCCGTATAGAGAAAGCGGACGACTAGTTAAACTACTTATACCTCAGAATAACAAATAAACCATAATAACGCTTTGGATAAGCGTCATATCTTCATTCAAAAAATAAAAACTTTTGATCACTTCGATGTTCTTAATGATTGACTTAAAGCAGTACCTACGTTGATGAACAAAATAAGTAATTTTGACACGAAGAGATATTACTATATCGAACTAAAATATGTAGTGTTATAAACTCTGTTTTTTACTTCAACTGCGAGAAAACAATGAAATGCACAACTAAACCAAGTTAACAAAAATTATCTATAAAGTAAATTTCCAAATCATCCAATGAAAAATTAGCACGCGGTTAATAAGTAGGTAATTGTAAAAAAAAATCGTACAACGTAAATGTACCAACAATAATATAAATTACAAAAACTTGATTGTTAACATAAAGTACAAAAAAAAACATAATTAGAAAACAAAAAACCCGACTGCTTAAAAAAACTAAAAAACAAAACAAGTCCAGTACCACCCTTGTTAAGTTATAATGGAAATGTTTCACGATTCATGATCGATACTCACATACAACAAATAATAAATTCTAATGTGGAACATAGCGATTTTAATCAGTCGAGACCCATTGTTGGGAAGATTTGTGTCGATCTAGTTTAAAATCGCTATGTTCCATATTAGAATTTATTAGTAGTTTTATGTGAGTATCGATCATGAATCATGAAACATTTCCATTATAACTTAACAAGGGTAGGTACTGGACTTGTTTTATTTTTTAGTTTTTTTTAAACAGTCGGGTTTTTGTTTTTTTTTTTATACTTTTTAGTTAAAATTACAAGTCAGTAAATTTGGGTGGGGGTTATTGAGAAGCTTGCACAGATTTATTACAATTTAATGAAAATTAAGTGACAACCAACTTTAAATCGATTTAGTTCCTAACTGGTCATTCAAAATTAAAAATGATAAAAGAAACCTAATAATGATTTTCAAATCCCTATTCAATGATACCCCACTCGACATAGTACATCGATTTTAATTTTTTTCTTTTTCACTATATGGCGTCTCCTTATCGCCATTTGTAGTATTCATCATTTTCATGTCTTTAGTGACATTCGCCCAATTAAGACGAAACGATTGACAAAACGCGTGGACCGATTTTGATGATTCTTCAAAATCGGTCCACGCGTTTTGTCTCTAAGAGTGCCAGATAGGAACAAACATACATACATACATACATACATACATACATACATACATACATACATACATACATAGAATGATAAACACATTACCCTCCTTTGCGTCGCGCACCCATGTTTTTAGTACCTATAGTTTATTTTCTGAGTATAGATCAAGACCGCACAGTAATTTGCACAAATAATATAAAATACCGGCCAAGTGCGAGTCGGACTCGCGTACCGCGGGATCCGTGCTAATTTTTGCTTACCCTAACTTACTTACCTGGTACCTTAACGCAACCGGGTTGTTTAAATAGGTGCGAATTTTGCGAATTAAAAAAAAATTAGCTAGATAGAGACATGGCTATAATTTTCGTGTAATATCTATGTTTATTAATACAAATTGTGTAAATTTCAAAATTTTCGATTGGTAAATGTCGGAGATAAAGGGTTGGTGTTTTTTTTTCACACTCCCTTAATAAAACAAAACCTAATCACAATAAAAAAAATAACAAAAATTGTTTGAAAATTTGCAGGTTAGGCCCTTTCATATGACCCGGTAGCTAGACTTTTAATTTCCCATTTAAAAATGCAGGAATGACACAACAATGCAAGTGCTAATGATCCTTGACGCAGGTTCAAGATAACCACAGGAAGTACTGATGAAAACAGAGGTACGGTTTTCCAGGATACTTATTAAGACCAGACAACCTACCAAAGAAAGTTGTGGTGTGTAAAGGGCAGTCGTAGTTGTTAATGGAAAAGTTAGCTGGTATAATATCTTGTAAGTGTAGGTCGGGAGATGGTATGCGATAAGGCCGTGCCGCGCACGTGGTTGATACCGGCTTATCACCGGCGCCCGCGCTGCGATAGCGCTGCCGCTGAACAGCTGATCCGTCCTACATCATTCACACGCTAGACACACAGTCTGCTAATATCTACGCTACTGATTATACTTCCTTTCCACCCGAAGACGATAATTTCCAATGTCCTTCACACAAGCTCACTATAAAACTAGATACCACTATCCAGTGCACACCTACACAGAGAAGGGAGCAATTCATACTAAGTGGCATAAGTGCGTATTTATTAAACATAAGGATATAATAAATAATAAGTAACTAAAAAACTATTTGAAATGGACTGATCCATTACTACAAATGGATATTTAAATATAATTTCGAGGAATAAGGTTTATAAGCCGCAAATAACTCCAGGACGCCGCGCATGGCATCGCCGTAAGGAGATCTCACCAGACATACCCACTTCAACCTCAGTTTAAAAAAAAAACAACAAAAAATATACCTACACAAATACATAATGGTTACTAAAACTCTTTTACACACTGTTTTACTTTTTATATAAATACTACTTGTCAGACGCGGAAAATGAAATAGTAGGTACACGTGGTCACTCGCGGATAATAACAGGTAATAATAATAGGCCCTAATAATAAATAAAATTCTCAAACGCCCTACACATTTTGTCGATGAAAAATTGATAACCCGGTAAAACAAATGTCTCTATTTAAAATCAGACCTCCCCATTCAATATTCCTTACATCCATCTGTTGTGGCGTAGATTAGTCCAAAAGCTCCAAATGTCTGTTCCAATTATTTAAATAATGCACGAAATGCTTACCGCGGCCAAGGAGTTAAGCGTTTTCAGCAAATCGACGTCTTTTGGTGCGCTCATTTTGCATGATGGGTTGGTGGCACTACCCTTGCCAATCCAACTCTACCGGGAAGCCTGCAGACCTTCAATGTCGTCGACGACTTCTGGGAGTGACCACAGAGTGCCGATTCGAGGTGTTGTGTCCGATACTTGGCCAGCTCTAGGCATACAAGAATGATGTGGGCGGCTGTCTCTTCTACCTCCATTCCATACAGGCCCTGCAAAAAGGACTGTTAGTGACAGTCCTTATGAGTAAATAAGTGTTTGTTTAATAAGTCATGTCTAGATATTGCTTCCGTTACGAATCGAAGCTGAGGCCTCTTTAACTATCTCAGCTTACGCGACAACTTGGGCCGATTGTCGGGAGCGTCTTCCGGATCTGCCTGCTGCTGCTGTACGTGCCTTAGGTATCCCAAGGAAAAGTCGAAGGCACCATGACACGAGGAAAGAGGCGCAGAATGATCCTCTATGAGAAGAGACGAACCAAATTGGAGCTACAATAGATGAGTCCTAGTACGTTAGTCGAAGGAGGAATCGCGACGAGTCGTGACGTAAACGTAGCTACTCGTACCATTAACCCAGAGGGAAGTGAAGGCCGTAACTGCATGCCGATAGAGAAACCTACAGAAATAAATTAACAAATTTTATGAAACAAATCTTAATAACGGAACAAAGAGTCTCATTTACAAAATAGTACAAATGTATTATTCGTATTTTCAATTTATGTAGGTATCTACGTCGCGTACAGGTGTAGGATAATTTATAAAAACTGGCCAAGTGCGAGTCGGGCTCACGCATCAAACATTTGCTTTACGGGGGTCCCTAAGCTGATGTTTCTGTAATATTTTTGAGGTTAATATAGTTAACTAACAATATCGTCAAAAAGAGCACGTAGGTAGTTGTTTGTAATAGGTACCGAATTCAAATTTATTTATATATTAAACACATCACGAACAAACGAAATCTTACTTTGCACCCCGAATAACTTCTCCGAACATCATAAATTTTTTGGGACTTTAAAGAATATTTTGGAAATTGGATATTGCTATTAATAGATTTGCAAGCTCAAGGGCTCGTCTGGACAGAGAATATATTCATTTCCCCAAATAGGAAATCTATCAGAGAGTTTTGTTTATCATTCAAATTCACGAACCCAGGTAGTGCCCTCGCCAAGTCCATTTCCAAGTATTTATTTCTTGTTGTAGTTATTACATGAAGTATCTAATTATCGACTATATAAAATATGTATGCCTATATTAAAAATACTCAAAATGCATAGGCATCTATCTATTTACGTACTTACTACGTACGCATTAATTCCTTACTGCAACGGTTTTTTGTGAAACTGAAAACTAAATGTTATTAAACGTACTACCTTATCTTCATAGATTCCTATTTAATTCAACTACAATAACATCGACAATTTACATTTATAATAAATATAACAACTCTATAAATAATTAATAGCATCATTGATCCGTTTATAAGAAAGCATGTCTATACAAAATAAAAGCTACCTATCCTATAGCTACCTATTAAAGAAGCTCGGCTCGGTGCCGTAAATCGTTTTAGAGTTAATAAGCATGTATACAGATGCCTGGTGGCATTGACTATTCTAAATGTAGTTATGGGATAATTTGGTTTGGACCCTCCCAAAAAAAAAAATGCCTGAACCAAAAAAACTTCTGGGAGTAAATGACCAATGAGCCTTGCTGTGGCGGGGATGCAGCGAGCTCCCGCGCCCGCGTATCGGCGCCTGCGCCGCGTTCGTCGCGTCAGTCTTCAGTGAGCAGCAACAGTGTGCACACGTCACTTCATTTTTTCCCATCAAGTTTAAACTGTGAGTACGTAAACACGGCCCGACATGCTGCACGAAGCGTGGCCCGGCTCTGCCACTGGCATCACTGGCCCTTGGCTCAAAACAGAAATATTCGAACTGGACGCTCTTATTGCTGAAGTCAACAACAACTGCCTCAAAGGTAATACACAATTTCTTAAACTTCCGTCTATGGGTTTTACTAGTTATCCAACTAATGGCTAATTTTGGCTAAAGCTCCTCAAGGACATTTCCAGGGGATGTTGTGTTACTCGTGGTTACCATATCAAGAAAGTAATTCTGAAGTCCATGTTAAGAGGTAACTATTTCTAAAAAAACTACACCCACGAAGCATAAAATATTGGCAGTATTGTGGTACAGATTGAGTGTGCAAACTAATTACCAGCATTTTACTAAACGAGCGTTCATAATTAAACTGTGTATTGAACTTTATCCTTATTTACTCATTCATTAATGGGTTTAAGCATAGTGGGACTTGTGGAGTTAACGTAGACGTTTATTTTCGTTACATTTTGTGCCACTTCCGCTATGTACCCTCCTTCATCTCGCCAAATAGGTACGCATATACATATTATTTAATTTACCCATATTGACTGAACTCGATATCCAATCTCAGTAAGTGGGAGTAGGAGTATGTAATGTAGGATATACTATATTCGACATAATTTGTTTGATATTTTAAGTCTTCTTTTAATGTGATTTCTGAGCCGTAGGTATATTTGGGAACTTATCATTACCTTCAAATATGGTAATTGAACTTTTCTTTGAGGATGATATACCTACTTATTCTAGGAATAATTGCAGTGTGATTTAGTATGTTTTAAGTGCTTGCTCCTGTCTGATATAATTATTGATTTGTGATGGTATTTATTGCCATGTCGGAAGTCAGTACGAATGTAACACCGGCTTTAATGTGTTTTGTATGACTTTATTAAGGTAGATATTTAAAAATTCGTTGTTGAACATTCCAAACAATAAAAAGTCTTGATCTATTTTTTGTATTTAATTTTTTGTCATAAGGCAGAATACATGAACTACGGCAAGAAATAAATGTTCTAAGGATCAGCGATACCACTATACGGGATTCGATGTCTACACGTAGAATCAGAACACAAATAACATGGAGGCAAATGCCAATCGGTGTCTCGGACGAGACACGTATGTGCGATGTTCAGTTCAGTGAAATTAGTAAAGTATACCAACGAAACATTTATGCGTGTGCGCAGAAGGCGAGGCGGAGTGCGGCGCGGAGGGTGCGGGCGGCGGCGAGGCAGAGAGCCCGCCCCCCCTGTCTGCGTTCGGCTACGCCCACCAAGGCGGCCTGTCGCCGTCCCACTCGCGCAGCTACCAGGAGCTGCGGCCGGCGGCGGCACACGCACGCGACATGCAGACCTACCCGCACCTCGAGGAGACGCTGTTCAAGCCGCCGGCAGGCGCCCCGGTCTCCACCGACGGCGGCGGTGTGGTGATCTTCCGCCGCAGCCCCGAGCTCAGTCCCTCTCCCGAGCGCCGCGACGAGTATCGTTCCATCCACCCCTACGAGCCCTACACCACGGGTCCGCCGCCCGCCTACGCCCACGACCACCACCATCATGTTGACGGGTAAGTCCATTACTCCTCCTGAATTATTTGTCGTACAATTAATTTACGGATAACAAAAAAAAATTGGTTACCTTCATTTTGTTTAATGCTGATCTTAAGTGAAACAGGTAAATTTAGGCCGTTACTATTCCTCTCGCTAAGCTATAAGCTCAAGTTTCGTTATTAGTACCTACTATTTTATGATAATTACTATCATAAGATAAGTACTTATAAATATAATGACCGATAAGTTCATCATGTTTTTTTAAATTTAATTTAGTTCTCGTTAATTTGGGAAGACACCATTTTTAATATATATCTACTGTCATAAAGTTGTAAAAATGAAATGTGTCTGTCTGTACTTGGAGGTCACAAAATCGAAAAATATGTTTTTTGGATTTTTTGTATGTTCATATACTACCGTTGTAGCTTCATCATACTAAATTGGCTAAACGGATTTCAACTATTTTTGGTACACGAATATATAGCTGGGTATCTCCAGATGCTTATAGGTTACTTTTGACCCGACTACGCAGATGAAAAAAGAGGGGTTGTGATTCTCTTCCGCGAACGATGTTCAAACCTTCTAGTCATTAATAATAAATGGGTAGGTCATAGCAGGTACAAAGTATAGACTGTGTTTTGTAAATAAACATCCATTCGTGTTCAAGATGGAATTGTTGTATAAATTAAGTATTTTCACGAATAAATAAATAAACTTAGGTACATACTAACTTATCGATTTTTTCTTAGTTTATTTTTAAATAAACCAGTTACCTTCATTATAATATTTAATGATTCACCAGTTAAATGTTTTAAGTTCGAACGACTACCAGGAAAACGAAGTATTGTTAAGTAGCAAAGTCTGACCTATGTATTTTTAAACCCTGCCACACGTTTATTTAACGTTCACATTGAAATATGCTTACACAATTACATACATATTGGACACAACTAGTTAAATAACATTAATTCGATGTTACCATAAAGAATAGAGTGCAGACAGTGCAGTTTACTTTACATGACCCAAACGAATACGCGCAATGTTTCTTATCTCGGGTCTAAATAACAATATAAAGGGGGTGCGAGTGATTATGTAAGTAGACACATAGTCGAGTTCTGTTTGAGAACATGTTATAATGACTGGAGTCGGGTGGTCGGGCCAGCGCGTCAGGCGGCTGAAGACCGCGGCTAATGGCGCGGGCGCCGCGTCGTATGTCGACCTCTAGCTAACGACTCTTCACATTAGTAACAACTCATTTACACCTACAAATAATAACATGATTTGTTTTTCTGAATCAGTCACAAAATCTTCCGCTTTCGTCCGTAATCTGGAAATAAACCTTTACAATTGCCTTTGTTGCCAGTTAAGTGCAGACATTCACTCGCCATAATAAAAGCAGACATTTTAACTAGAAGTAGATTTATTACGTTATCATAACAAATAAGTCTGGAAATAAATGAATCACTGCATAAATAAATACTATACGAGCGTAATATCCTTCTCATTATAAGAACTATTAAAGCAGTCAGTAAGTTATGCAATGTACCTAAATAAGTCGAGCAGTCGACATTCGGTCCAACTTGAATGCAACTGCGAGTGCAACTCAGGTAACATCCGAAATGTACTTTCTAAATTGGCAGATCACCAGTTAAGGATTACTGAAACGGAAATTATCAAAACAACCTAACTGAAACTGATCCTAGGAAACATACGTATAGCACCCACCGAACCCGACTTTACCTTGCCTTACCAAAGCTGCACCGGCATACGTAAGGATATTTTAACCCCAATTTAATATACTTTCTTAACACATTGATGAGCAGTTTATACACGGTGAGGGTTAGGTACCAGAATCTATGATTGGCTGAGCGTACTGATGACACTGCAAGGACGATGCAACTATCAGACATCTCTTCTGAAATGGTGCTGTAGATGTTGTAAGAAATAATTTCCAACTATTAAACTTTGTATATGAAAGAAAATTCCCGCCGGCGGTATATCAATTCAGGAGCTTCAGTACGGGTTTTGTATAATTATCGCATATCTACATTTTTTTTTGTTAACTTGATTTAGTCATAAAGACTGACGTCTACTACAGCTGACAGCTGTATTGACTTCTGGAAAATCTAAATTCATTGGTTTCGGTACTTAAAATCGCAGTGTGTGAAACCGTTAACTTCTTTAAGATGCATGTTGACTGTACCCAAATAAAAATAAATTTACGATAAACACAAGTTTTAATATAGCTGCAGAACAAAGTTCTTAATTTTCCCATACATGGTAGCAACATGTGACGTCACGTAGGCTTTAGTATATAGGTATGAATGTGAGTTTAACATTGTCGTGTCTCGGTGAGTTTTTATCAGATTGTAGTAGTTTTTTCACCAATGTTTCTATTATTGAGAGGTCGTTAATACCACAGAAAAAGGTTTCCAAAAATAGTCAACATCAAAAATTGACACAAAATAAAGTAACGTTACGGGTTATATTAGATAACGTTTAAAAATGTCCTGCAAGAGATTTCAGAATTATGATAAATGATTATCGAATAAAAAATACATTATATGACTTTCAATAATGATAGAGGTCCGGGGAGTTATTGCCTAACGAAATTTCGACAATTGGTATCCGAATTGGTGTCATAGCCCATACAAAATTATGCCACTTTATTCTGATTTCGAGAGCTTCGAACGCGTTAGGTAATAGGGGGCAGGTCAGAGGATGTGGTCGGGGTGTAGTCAGTCTTGAATGAAACGTTACTGGGTTACATCCGTCAGCTCCCGGTTTGAATTATCTGTGGCGCAGCAATATTTGAATTAATGTAGTATTAAGACGATTGCTTCTTTGTGTTTGTATAAGATGTATTGGAATTATGAAAGCGATTGTGAGCGAGTTATAGGCGGGTGTCGCGTTGTCACGTGCGGTGGTGCGCTACGTGCCCCGGCCGGCGCTCCGGGCTGTTGTGACACATTGTGCGGACATGGTTGCAACACGACACATATCGAAAACATTCCAACTTTGTATCTATACACTGACACGTGACTTTGACATTTGCTCACCAAAACATTGACATACGTCCCCTTTCCGTTGGGACTTTTCTGCAACATGTTCCTTAATAAAGTTCCTAATGGCCAGTCAATCGCTAACTATATCATCAAACATGTACTAATTTGTAAATATGCCCTTATGTAATTAGGTATAAAATAAAGGAAGTAGTGGAATTAATTATTACATTTAAATTTGCAGCGTGTCAAAGTAATATAATAAAGCACACATGGTCTGTTAATTTTAACGGTCAATTACGCCTGTCAAAGTGATTTGATAACCTTGTGATGTACCTAACCTAGCAACTAACGAAGTATAACTATTAAAATAGGGCATTACTTAAATAAAAAGTACCTTTATTTTGGTTTTGTATCGGAAAATCGCGCGCGGCCGCGCCGACTGCCGATCGACGGACTGCGGTATATTTAATAGCTTACGTAATTTATCGATAACAATTTAATGTGTAATAACTCATTTAAGTAAAGAGTTAGAAGGGACCGTCTTAGTTTAAAGGAATTTTGACGTCAATTTATCTGTCATTAGTGTGTCACTCGAGCACTTTCGTACAGTAATTGAAAAAAATAAGACACGTGGTTTTTTTGGTGGTTACATGGAACGAATAGCATTGTCCTTTACCGTTATCAGCACATTGTGTGGTGCTCAATTATAACATGTGCGTGTGTGTGTGTGTGTCAGGTATGCAGGATTGCGTACGTACCTACCTCCTCCAGTGTGTGCGGGTGGCACCAAGCGCAGCAATTGATTCGACTGTACATTTACATGTACATTTATACTTACTTGGATATGCTCCGACATCATTTCAATAGTGCGTACTTTTAATTGCGGTCTCAGGCCTCCGTAGGTACCTATAATAGCGCGCACACCGACTGTGAGTAATAATAACGATTATACTGTTTACATAAACCAGAATATTTTTACACAGTGGCAGTTTGTCATTGACAGTTATCGGAAGTTTTGTTGTTTGAAAAACAATATATTTAACTCGGACAACCTAAATCGTTTGTGAATTATGTTGTAAAACAAAGAGTTTAATTACTCGTTAGTATCCCATTTCGATAAAAAAAATCTTTGATGTTGCTGCTACAGAGGAATTGACGGAACTCCTCAAATATTATAACGCATACACTTGATGTCTTTTTTGACGTTTAGTATGATGCCTGTAGCCAGCGTACGCACATTCAAACTCTGAAAGTTAACCGCTTCGTCTAACGATGTCTGCAATTAAGAGGCTGGCCTTTACGTATTCCAGACAACAAAGAATTCAATCATATTCTCTATTCACTTAATAATTCCGTGATAAACGTTTTTATAATCGATTCGATATCTCTGCCTCTTTATCTCACTCATTCTTTGCCGTATTTTGGCATTGCATAATTGTTATTTAATTGTATTCTTAAATTTTACATACTTATCCATACTAATATTATAAATGCGAAAGTGTGTCTGTCTGTCTGTCTGTCTGTCTGTTACCTCTTCACGCTTAAACCGCTGAACCGATTTAGATGAAATTTGGAATGGAGATAGTTTGAGTCACGGGGAAGGACATAGGCTACTTTTATCCCGGAAAAATACCCTTACCCGCGATAAAATAATGTAAGGCGGACGAAGTCGCGGGCAGAAGCTAGTAATAAATAAAAGTCCTTGCTGATACATTTCGATCCAGTGGGATCTTTTGTGCAACTACCCCTTCTTGCTTCAATGGCTTGTTCTACCACCTCCATAGATGTAGCAGATGATAGATCCCAATGTTATAACGACTGGAATTCTTTTGGCTCTGAAAAGCTCACCTTCCTTCTCTGTCGGGCACGAGGGCATGACATCCACACAGTATGTGCTTCATTGTCTCTGCCTCCTCGCCGGACATTCTACAATCTGCGTTGTCAGAAATGCCCAGCTTGGCGTCCTTTGACTCCATTGAGACCTGTAAATACCTCCATATACGAACCAATTACATCTTTATCCTTACTATATTATAAACGTGAAAGTATGTATGTACGTTCCACTTAATCTCAAAAACTACTGGACGAATTTTCATGAAACTTTCCAGTTAGGTATGTATCTTGTATATCAGAATAGGACATAGGCTATAATGTATGTCAAACTTCATCCCTTTTAGAGACAGAAAAGGGGATGAAAATTCGTAATATACTTCACATTTAAATTAGTAAAATACCGAGTTTTGAGGAAAGACATAAGCTACTTTTTATCCCGGAAAAATACCTTTTATCCGCGATAAACGAATCTAAGGCGGACGAAGTCACGGGCGGCCGATAATAGCTGGTGGTCCTGGGGTTCATATCGCGGTAAGGGCAAATATTCGTGTGATGAGCATATAAATATTTGTTCTGAGTCTTAGATGTTTTCTATGCATATAAGTAAATATATTTATTAAATATTTCGTCATCCGGTACCCATAACACGAGCCTTTACCATGGGATTCGTTCCATTTGTGTAAAATTGTCCTGTAATATTTATTTATACACATATTGTACATGTACAAGGATTGCTCAAGTAATAGTATATAGAGGATAGATTTGCTAACAATGATAGAACATTATTAAATTACTAGTTATAACGCTTACATCTAGGTGAAAACAGCGTGGTTCAGCCATCACGTCAGAATGGCTGGCCACTTCATTTTTAATATTTCTCCCTCATTAGCGAGGTACAAATTATTTCATATCAGGTACAAAATATTACAAAGTAGGTACAAAAACAAAGGATAGCAAAACTTCTAAAAACTCTTTTGGTCCAGGCATCCTGACGTACACCATGACTTACACTGTTGAGGGACAACGTACAGTCTAGACCGCTAAAGGTGAAAAAAATTTAAGAGATCATTATTACAGAAATATGTGTTTTCATTTCCTTCACTGCTTCTTCGTTTGCAGGGGACAAATAAGTAATATCTGGACTAGGAGAGCAAGTCGTCTCCCTTATAAATAATAACATTAATGACTCGTATTTGTAAATAGTTCTTGATATTTTTGTCGTAGATGCGCGCTTTTGATTTTTTATTAGGTACCCATAGAGCTGTCAGTAATTGTAGATACCCAAATATGTTTTAATTCATTCTGCCATTTTAATTTAAGTAAAAAAAATATTTACGATTATAACTAGCAACATAAAAGGTGAATGTCCCAGGGATCGACACTGTTCAATAGTTGGCACCTTCAACTTTAGTTGGTAGCAACAAAGGTGACAAACAGACTGTCATTTATTGGAATTACTTAAACTGTCAAAAATTGGGACGCTGACCTTATATTTAATTAATTTTGTACTTTCTCAACAACTTGATGGAATTCAAGTCCTTAATTTATTTGCCTGTTAATTTCATGTACAGCTTATTTTACAGCATTGAACCGTAGATGGTCCTCTGCCAAAATGTATGACAAACGTTAAGTCAGTTTATACGATAAGTTGTCAATGTGTGGGTGTTTTTTTATTTGTAGGGTTTTTACTGTGTGTGTTTGTAGAAATAGACGAATATTTACAGTGTGTTGTACGTGTTTACCTCCCGCTAAAAGAGCTTGAAAATTTGGTTCGGTAATCATAAGGTTATAAGGATACAAGTATGCTCTAAGAACCTCACAGCTGAGAATGTTTGGTTGAACTGAACAGAAAATCTTAATATAAAATCTTTTTTAAATTTAACGTAGATACCTAAATAATAAAAAGTACCTGGGTGACCGACCTTTGATTAGTAGGGCACGATACTTAGGGTTCTTTTAAAATACTTTATTATATTTATTTAATTGAATATTTTCGGGAATAATCGCTTTGAAACTAGTCTAAATCGTGTCCACGCTCCCTTCATTTTTAAACCGTACTAAATTTTTTTTCTCTACGGTACTGTTTTTAGGTGTTGAACAATGTTCTCTCATGATAGTATTTAGTAATCCCTGCCTAGAACCGGTTTTCTTGACGTTAACATAGCATTGTAAGAGTACTAGTAATAAGCAAATGTTTTTAAAAAATTGCTAAATAAAGGACTGTCCGGTAGCCATTCCTTCCATTAAGAACTTGCGTTAGTGGGGGATGCGTCACCGGTCCGCAACAGCTACACAATGACGACCATCGCACGTTTTAAAACTCGCGAGCTAATCGTGCATTTAAGTTTCGGTGAGGCGATACTGGGCAATTTAAACGTATGTAACCATACTTTAGAGCATTTCGCCGCCGGAGATGGCGAGCCAGGAGGCGAGACAAACACGTATAGCACAATAGGGAAATATTTATATTTCTGCTAAAGCACACAATAAAAAATACACTTATAAATAACAAAATACACACACACCGACAATTTTTCATTTATTTGGCAAAGGGGAATGCGTCCGGATGCGATGTTCGGCGGCTTAATATTCCAAAAACCATATAAAATCGGTCATTTCAAGCGGTGGTAACCGAAGAATACTTACGCAAATTGTCTGCCGGTGCCAGTTCGGCTGGCGGAGTGTCAAATAGCTAACTTATTTCTATAATTTCGATTACACTCACTCGGGGGTGAAATTTGACAATACAACATAGGCAAAAAGATTTAATTAGTCGTTATTACACATATTTCAAAGAGGCCCGACTTTTGAATTAATAAAATTAAGATAAGAATTGGTATATAACCTTGTCGAGATTAAATTCACAGGTGGTTTTCTTTTTTTGCTATGCGATTGTATCCTTTCATATTGCCATTGCGAATTATACAATAATATTGTTCTATTGCGATTGAAACCACCGTAGTTAGGCATTGTAAGTTAATGTAGCCTGCTTGTGCTTATGAAAATGATGATTGGTGGTCGTGTATTGGTATGGTATGAATATGTCGTCTCCGTGAGCGCACCAGTCATCACGCACTACCTTAGGTTGCTGTAGACTTACGGAGGCGTGGGCGGAGTCTTTAAATAAGTAACTTTCGTTACGACGCAACTATTACTTATATTTTTCATCATAACCCTCCAAAAGCCCACTGGGTGACATTGCATAGATTTTAATTTCAGGGCATGCATCTAATTAAGGTCACTGCAGAAGGTTTCACATAGTATTATATGAATAATAATTTAAATGATAGATAAATCAGAAGATACTTCTTAACTGTTATAAAGTTGCAAAAATGAAATTTGTGTACATTGAACACTAAGAAAGTGTAACCGGCTATTTGAAGGACGCTGAATAGAAATAGTTATTCTCACCTCACTAGCTCGGAAAAGTTTTGTTTACAGCGCCAAATCTGCGTGGAAAAGTTCACTTTATCCGGTAGTGTGGAAAAGGCATTTGAAGTTGGAATTTATACCTTTTATAGGTTTCTTGTTTGTTTTGTTATGAGTGTGATTCGTAGGTTCATTATCACTACTTTGAAATTTTGCTTTATTAAAAGCACATGTATATATATTGTATATTTTTTCTTACATCTCACATTTTCCTTGCTGTAGTAAGGTAAAAAGATGTATGTTTCGTACGGCTGCATAATTATTTGGCTTCTCGAGCCTTGAAAGCCTCGTTACGCCCAGGAATCTATATAATAACAACAAAATTTGAGACAATAGAATTAATAAACTAAAACAACTACTTACCTACGAATAAGACATATTCATAAGTGCCATTTCGAGGTTTGACTACTAAGTACATAAATTATGTACTCATCATAATATACAAGTGTAATTTATAAATAACATACACCTAAAGAAAAATGTTTTTGGGAGTGAGACCTATTGCAGTTTCTACGAAAATATAATAATGGCATCGACTTCCGGTGATATGTGCCAGCGCGCCGCGATACCTACCGCCTTCAACAAAGCGCTCACTCAACGCTCCGGCTTCAAGCACAAGGCTGCAACTCGAACAAACTGGTTCGCGACCCGTACATTTATTAGTATTAATTTATGGCAAAGATTCTAAAACTAAGAGCAAACGTTACCTTTAAATAAAGTCAATTGGTTGTGCAAATATTATGTTGGCCCAAGCGTTTGAGCGCGGGATAATATTAGACTCGGGGTGTTTTTTTATTTGTCACAAACAGGGAACTCCAGCGGAAGAATATAAAAAATGGGGTTGTTTGCATGATCGAGGGAAAGGTTGTTTACACAACAAAAGTGTGTTTGCGAAAAAGTTATAAGTGCCTTGTGCACTTATAACTTAGGTAAGTCTGGATTTAGGAAAATCAATTAGATAACGCAGCATACGACACGCTGGAGAAATGCCTAATTCACATTGAGTGTAGAGATAATGACAAAAATACGTGCGGTTGACCGCATGACGTCAGGTCTGGATGGGCGTGCGCCGGTCGGGTGGCCGGGTCGGGTGGCGTGCGTGGTAGCGTCGCACGTGAGAACCAGACGATATTGAATGAAAGCTGCTACAATAACAATATTTCATACCTGCATTCATTTCCTAAGACACGCCGCCGTGGTGAATGACCTGCTTACTAATGCATTAAATGTCTGTGGAGAAAATTTGTGCAAGTTAATTGTCTAACCGAACTTTTGAGGACATATTTTTATAAGAACAAAAATATTTTCTTGCTTGTACCATACCCATGATTTTATACCCACAAGAAACACACTAAAGGTAACATTGTGTACCTATATTTTAATATCCTGTGGTTCGCGATCCTCCGCAAGAATACTACTTTTAATATATTTTCATTTAATTAAGTCAGGAATAATACAATAATTACCGCATAATAAACACAATTTTCCGCTAAAGTCTATCTAAGTACTTAGGTACATTGTTCGCAGCATGTAATTAAAATGAGGAAAAAGGTACAAAATCATTTTACACTATACACGTTCCAATTCCAATCGACTAAATATAGAGCAACGTGTATTGTCTACACAGACGGGCGGATTGCTCGTGTCCGATATTTGCTACAATAATGTGATACTTCATTTTATATTATGACTAAGGGATACCTACTTACTTACGATCTATGTATAGTATATCTTTGTTTTTATTGCCTACTGGCACTCCTTTTTAACCGACTCGACTTCGAAAAAAGGAGGAGGTTATATGTTCGATAGTTTGTATTTCTTTTTATGTATGTTCACCGATTACTCCGCCAATTGTGGACCGATTGTAAAAATTATTTTTTTATTTGAAAGTATATACTCCTGAGGTGGTCTTATGCCACCAAGTTGGGATCTGATAACGTTTTACATATATTTTCTTAAGCTATTTAAATTTTGCATATGTAAGTTTTCATTATGCTGAGCTGATGACGGAAGGTACAACTCCTTAATGGTTAAGAGTTAGAAGATAATTATTTCAAAAATCATCTATTATAGGTAGATACGTTAAGAAGTGTTAGAAGTGTTAGTCATATTCTTTATAGTGTGTCCCTGAGGTAGTCTCCTTTACCAAGTCAGGGTCTGATGATTAAATACAAGGAAAATCGAGAGAAACCCTCAAATATTATAGGCACTAACAATGTTTTATACATATTTTCTAAAGTTATTCAGCTGTTTTCGTCTGGTTGTCATCATCAGACAAACAAACTGAGCTGATGATGGAAGGTACTAATGAATATGAACTAACCAACTTTTACATTTCTTACTTCCAAAGACTCGAGATGCGTGCAAAGTGCTCCTCAATCTGCCCATTCTGGGCTCTAAAAAATACTTTATATCACTACTAAAATCCATCACTAAAAAAAAAAACATTCCGTCGAATTGAGAACCTCCTCCTTTTTTTGGAACTCGGTTAGAAAGCAAAAAATAAAAATTTATAAATAAAAAAAGAACCGACTTCAGAATAAACAAAAAAGCCATAAATAATCTTTTATGTACGGTACGGATACATTTGAATCACCTTTTGAAGTCGGTGCCAAACCTGAAGTAAATAAAGTTCTTTATTCAACAAAAAATACGAATTACTATGACTAAATATATATGTAGGTAGATAATAACAAAAGGCTCGCCGCCGCGGTTCTTAATATAGTAATAAATGAATGGTTTGGCGCCGACTCCAAAAAGTGATTCAAATGTATCCGTACCGTACATAAAAGATTATTTATGGCTTTTTTGTTTATTCTGAAGTCAGTTCTTACTTATTTATAAATTTTTATTTTTAACCGACTTCCAAAAAAAGGAGGAGGTTCTCAATTCGCCGGAATGTTTTTTTTTTTTTTTTTTTTATGGATGTTCACCGATTACTCGACTATTAGACCGATTTCAATTTTTTTTTTTTGGTTTTATAGAAGGTACTTTCAAGTTGGTCCCATTTAATTTTGGTGAAGATCTGATGATGGAATCCATGAGGAATTGAAGGAACTCCTCAAATATTGTAGGCATACATATAGCGATTTTGGTATTATAAGAAACATAATAAGCATTTGCATTCAGAAAGTGTAAATTGGTGAAGTGGAACTGATGCAAAAGACCACAGAATGCCATCGGAACTCCTCAATGATAAATGATTTACGGGTGGCGACAAAATATCTTGATTAATTTAGCTAAGCAACTTCATAGTCACAAATTTAAATGTTCTTGATGAGAATGGTACCATCGAATTGATTTGATGATGGAGCCGGAAGTTCGGCACCAGATCTATGTAAAAAAATAATGTATCCTAGCCGTGTTTGGGCTTGTTCGAATCGTCACGAGATACACTTTTAAGTAACGATTAACTAAAAAGTGTAAAATAAATAAACTTTTAAACAAAAACATAAAACCGACTCCAAAAAAAACTAAAAAGTAAAAAAATTACGCCATAATTCAGTTTCTTCAAATTACTTACAAGTAACCGTTTGTATACTCAATCTATACAGTATATACAATTAATGTTCTTTTGGAGTCGGTGCCATCGTGTCACAACTTACTAAAATCGTCAATTTTCAATATTTTACACATTCTTTATATGGCACCGACGCCAAAATAAGATTAATTGTATATACTGTTTAGATTGAGTATACAAACGGTTACTTGTAAGTAATTTGAAGAAACTGAATTATGGCGTTGTATTTTTACTTTTGAGTTTTTTTTGGAGTCGGTTTTATGTTTTTGTTATTATTTCATAGCATAATAAGATATTCCATGTATTATCATCATTATTATCATCATGATCCGTAGAGTAAAAAATGTAATAACATAAAAAAGGGATTTTTTGTAATGTTACAGCCATTGTATGAGGATTTATTCTTCCAGGCATATATATAGTTGCATAACCTTTATTTATAAACAAAACATAGTATTTATTAACATACAATATGATGTTGATAGCAATAGTAGTCGGTAGTTGTAGCCGGTGGAGGGTGGCGGCGCGCCACGCTTGCGCTTGCGCCGGCGCTCGCGTTTTGTTTGCGCGCCGCACCCCTCGCCTCCTAGCCCCTTGACGACATAACCACACTTTTTGTTCTCATCTGCCTTTATCGCGCCATTTTACACGTTTTAAGAGCCCTTAGATGTTTTCCAAATTTGTACTCTTATTTTTTGTCTTCGTGGAATGACGGGTCGAGTGTCTCGAAATGATTTATTTGTATAGGCACTTAACGTGGTGGTGTGAATCCTAAGTGATGATGCGCCCGATTTATAATAAGATTAGATTATTAATTTCGTTTTCTTTTTGTAATATAAAGATAGCTATCTGTTAGATTAATATAGATTTTGTTGCCTGAAGTAGGAAACATACTTACTAGAATATCTATGTCAATTGATTCAGATAGATTAGTTATCCCACTTTGCAGCAAATTGTTGATTGATGACTGTTATTTTTACGAGAGCCGGAGCTATTAGCTGAAGACCACCCTGGGTTGCAAAGACTAATACCAACAAGAAAAAATTAAAAACTTGTGCTACTTCCTGAAAAGGGTTATTCTCCTGGGGACACCCAAAATTAGCGATAAAATATGGGGGGCCGGGAAAACTAGTCCCAGACCACATTAGTACTCCCCATACAAAATACTCATTAGTGATTGCAGCAAATAGACCGAAAAGTCATTGACTCCCAAAAAGGAGGTGGTTCTTTATTCGGTCGTATGTATTTTTTTGATACCTCAGAACTTCGTCATTTAAAACTGTTTTTTTTTTGTTTCAAAGAAGGGTGCACCTAGATGCACTTTGTAATGATCTGATGGTGGAATTTATTATGAATTGAAGGAACTCCTCAAATATTGTAGACATACATACATATGGCGATTTTAGTATTGTAAGAAACAAATAAAGCATTCAAGAAGTAAATTGGTGAAGTGGAACTGATGAAGAAGACCAAAGACGGGCACTGGCAAACCTCAACGATAAGTGAATTATAAGTGGCGACAAGAAATATCTCGGTTGAAATAGCTAAGCTACCTCATAGTCGCTAATTGAAATGTTTCTCATTGGAATGGTACCATCGAATTGATTTGATGATGGAGCCGGAAGGTATGCCTGACGGATCCCTTCAATAAAATAACGTATCCCTGCCGTGTTTGGGCCTGTTTAAATTGTAACGAGATATACTTTTAAGTAATAATTAACTAAAAAGTCTGAAATAAATTAACTTTATAACATAAATACAATTAAACCGACTAATTTAGATAACTGCATAATATAAGTAGTTTCTTCAATTTACTTACAAGTAGCCGTTTTTCTACTCAATCATTTAACAATTTTTCTATTTAATATTTTTTATTACATTATTTCTATTTAAGTTTGTGTGTAGGTACACATAATCACCAATTAAAATCGTGAATACTTAGTGCGAAAGAATTGTTTAATTAATTTTAGGTACTTAGTGTACATGCATACCTACAATTTCAAATATCTTACGATGACCCATTTAACCTTACTGTGTTTTGTCATTAGAAATCGAATAAAAACTCATTTAACAATTTATTTGTAAGATTTGTAAGTAAATTGTAGAATTATGTATTTTTAACTTCTTAATGTTTTCTATTTTTTATGTTTGTTTGTCAATCGATATCTTCGCCGGCTGTAAACCAATTGTGGTGATTATTTTTTTGTTTCGATCTAACGGTGGAAATCATACAGATTCTACTGTACTTCTTTATTCTTATAAACAGACAGTGCATTTTGTCGATTATTTTAAATCAATTGAAGCATTTTCTTCTGGGAGACACCATTTCGCTGAGCTGGTCATGGAAGTTTAAGTAGGTTTTTACGTTTTGTTAAAAATAACTTTATTGAATAGTACAGTCACCAGCTTCAATATCTGCCACAGCAAAGCGCGCATACATATCTGACACGATTCTCTTCACTCGCTTTGTTATGGCAGATGTTGATGTTGGTGACTGTACATACCAGTTCATGTACAAATCGTTATGATGTTGAAGAGTGATGAGTTGTTAGGATGAGGTGTGGGTCCACTTTTTACGCTTGTTGTGGTCGGTCACGGGCCGGCGAGGAGCTTGCCCGCACGCATCAACCTAACCAACACACACACTGGCGACCTGCGGGCGATACTGTTCTACACCGAGTGCTTACGTTTTGTACATGAAACTCATTTAATTCGGCTTCCGCACTCTGATGCGGGCTAGCGTTACATCTGCGACAGCCCAACTTTACGTAAACTTCTATTGTTTAGAAAGACTAACTACGACTACGTACTCTGTACACGTTCGACGAAATAATGAAATGTCTGTCAAAATATCGTTCTACGCGCTCTTACGAAACGGTTGTTATAGTTTTAATTTAATAGGTTAGGTCCAAAGACCGCGAACAACACTCAACGTGAGCTGGTGTTTTGTTACAGTAAATATCCGTGTTTCCATATGCTTCGTTTCCTCATAAGGCATTGCCGCCGGCCGGTACGGTTTATCTACGCTGAGTAGGTTATTATTAATCTAGGCATAGCCTACTGGCGTTTTGTTTTTCGGAACTGAAATCCAGTGTATGAAGGACTTACGCCAGTATATTGAAAGTACCTTTGAAGAAGAATAATAATGTCGTCTAGCAGCATTGGGGGTTGTCATTTTAGACGTTACTCCAATTTGTATTCGTTATCAGCATCGGTACGGTACAAGGCCCCCTTGTGTTGGTGCAACGGTAGCGCCGTCACCATACGGTAATGAATGCAAACGGGTCGAGGGCGCGGGCGGGGGGCGGGGGAGGAGGGAGCGATAAGCGCAGGCGCAACACAGGGCACTTCCGAGACGTTCCGAGCCATTAGCCTCGCCGACTGCGTTCCACTTTACTACCTACAGCCATTTCAGACTAGTTCAGCCCGTATTAATGCCGATGGGCCGTGGTAGGTGACAAAGTGCGGTATTCAAACCTAGCTCACCCTTTCTCCTACAATAAATGGTGTAACCCACCATATTTTAATTTTGCGCCACTTACTGGAGAACGTGTGCACTCCGAACTGTTGGTAGTCAGACTGAACTCAATATTTTAATGTTTCATAACTCCGTCGAGAAGCACCGATGCTAATTATGATAGCATCTCATTTCATGTCCGAAAGACCACGATAAATATACTTTGTTGCTATACGATGATGATTGTTAAACTATACACACACCATTATTGACGGGAAGGCAGGCATCCGTTCAATGTTGCTAAAGATCATACCATCCCAATTTTATTTAAACTTTTTTGTTCTCAGATATTTTACTAGATGGTTACGCATATTTTAGTCAGATGTTTTCTGCGTGCAGGGGCGGTGGAGGCAGCGCAGTGTACTCGCGCTGCGCGTACCCTGGCGGCTCTCCGTACTTCAGCAACGGCGCTGAACTAACCACCCAGTCCCAGATTTGGAACTCTAGTGCAGGTAAACATGGCCCTCAGTCTCCATTTATACCAAAAAAGAAATCAACAAGTTGATTACACATGGATCTAATACTAACTACAGAACCAGTAGAGTTGTTTAAGCCCTTCAATCATGGACATGAAGCTGCTGACTGTAAAATACCGCTATTGAATTTATGTATAGAAGTTACTCTAAGCATTCTGCGAATGCTGCAATGCCAAATTGAACAAGCGTTCAACTTAGTGCGAAATAAATATGTAAAGCTAAGCGAATGTTTGAACATATTTATGATTTATAAAAAATAGGGTCGGAATTTCGATACATTAAAATTTGTGAAGACATTTATTATTCATGGAAACAGGAACAACTGTTTTGAATTTGAATAAGCTTTTGAAAATTGAAAAACGCGCTCGAGTGATAGATTATTGAGGGTTAGTTTAGATACCGCTTTTACGATGATGCGTTTGCCGTTTAAGGTAAATACAGTGCTTAACACTGACCCATTACTTGACATTAGCACCTTAATTCAAGTCAAAGATATGGACGTTTACCTTAATGGTTGTGGGCTTGTAGTAGCAAGTTTGGCTGAACATAAAGTTGTGTGTTTATAGGCGCTTCGCCTAGCTACGGCGGATCAAGTGGCAGCGCGACGGGAGCGGTGCTCTCCGAAGAGTACGGTGAAGGCGCCGGCGCCGGCCCGGGCGGCGCCGGCGGCTCGCCCGGCACCGGCGGCACGCTGCCAGCTTTCAACACGCGCTTCGGAACGCCCTTCGCGTGTGCCGCCTCTCGCCCATCTACCGTCTACGGAACTACAACTCTACCTTCCAACGCCTACGTGCATCAGGTATAGAACCATGCAGTCCATGGAAAATTATAACGGTGACTGCTTATTGTTCATACAATAATACAAAGCCACGCTATTTGCCATTTGATTCCATTTTGCTATTTATTTAAATGTCATTCGCGTCGTTTATTACATTGTTAGTTTATAGTTTGGAAGGCGTACGTAATGACTATTGTTATGCAATTTTCAGGAGGTATGGTTAGAAGGCAGTCGACGCCAATACTCCGCTGCCGCCAATCTATCAGCAAGTAAGTACGCATACAACTGCTTGATGGGTCGATTTGTAGCTATAATATTCAAATTAGAATTAAGTTCCCGCGAGGTATTTATTGTAAGTATAACTTCTAAGTGACAGCAACATCGTGAGGCAGCAAATACCATAAACCAACAAAATTCAAATTTTTTGGAAGGCTAATGTCTAATTAAATATAGTATATAATGTAATAAACTTTGTGTAATTTAATTAATAGTAACTTACTTATACAATGATAATGCATTTCTGAATCATAAGTAGTCATACCTTGCATTTAATCCAAACTAATATTATAAATGCGAAAGTGTGTGTCTGTCTGTCTGTCTGTCTGTCTGTCTGTTACCTCTTCACGCTTAAACCGCTAAACCGATTTGGATGAAATTTGGTATGGAGATAGTTTGAATCTCGGGGAATGACATAGGCTACTTTTTATCCCGGAAAAATGCCCTTATCCGCGATAAACGAATTTAAGGCGGACGAAGTCGCGGGCAGAAGCTAGTTATGTATAGATTCTATAAGTACAGTTTACTAAAGTACACTAATATAATATAATTATAATCAAAACAACTTTAAAAGACCGAGCAATTAGGTATGTATATGTATTGTGTGTGTTATAATAACACAATAATATAAATGCTTGTAAAGACAAAGCTTTATTAAGTTCTGTTGTTGTTGACACATTTATTAGTGAACAAAAACTTCCAGTCCATGTTTTTTTAATATTTAACGGCGAGATAAAACTGCCATATTGATGGTGGTTCGGCAGGAAGTCCAGGCCAGGCGCGTCGCGTCCGCGTTGGCGGCGCTCGGATCGCGCGTGCGCTACACTAATATGTATGTTCTATGCATCCAGTACACCACTCGGTTCAAAGTAGTGTACTATTTTTTGCTGCGGCCCGTCGCGATAACCCCGAACGACTGTCAAAACTATAAAATATTCTTCTCTAAACAACAGCGGGGATGGATTGTCATCGTGATAAACAAGAATTTTGATAAGGGCAGTGGCGGGCTTTGTTTTTTCAATGTGAAACCTATTAATGAGTATGTTGTATTTATGCTTATAATTTTTTTCTTGAAGTATCTGAATTGTACTCGGCTTTAAAAATGGCAATGCATAACATGTATACACAATATGTGACATAACATAACAATATAAACGGGACCCTGTTTTATATGAAATATTGCCAGTGGATTCGATCGCACATGTAATCAGAACAACCTGGCCTTCTCCTTAAATCATCAGAAAGACCTAAATGGTAAATTTTAGCGTTCTGAGAATTTGGGCTAGAAGTTGAAGAGTCAGTCAGCTTTTCCACGCTAGAAGCATGGCTAAGGTCTCTTCTTTTTTCTTCATCGGAGTCGTGTAAAAAGTTTCATACGCGTACGACCATCCTCGGATATAACTAGTTATCCTCGCGCCAGAACCACTATAATGTGATGAAGCCGCAAATATACATACATACAAAGATACAAAAAAACGTAAAACTGGACCACGACCTTTAAATAATCCACCCGTCCCACTTTTTTTAATGAAAATAGCTTCAATGTAGAAATATTTCACTTTTTACGTTAGCCTTCTAATAACATTATTTCCATACTATTATATATTCCAAAAATGATAGAATAGGTGATTTTCTGATTATAATCTGTATATATAATCTGTATAAGTTTAACATGTTTTTGAAACTAACACTGAATTAGAAATACGCCTAAAACATTTTGGAAATGGTGGTAAATTGTTTTGATGATTCATATTTCTTGGTGCCTGATGCCTAAATTTTACAGCTATTTTTATGATAGGAACCCGAAGTACATGTGTCACTTTTTTCTGGGTTGGAACACGACGTCTCTTAATTTTTTTATTCATAATAAAAGTTTTGACGAGTGCCACTTAAACCTTCATCAATCTTTGAAAGCGATCCTTCCACCGGTTTCACGGCAGTTTTGCGACTTGTAATAGAAATTATTATTACTGAGTTATGTTAGAAATAACACTTTCGAGAAGTTATAAATAAAAGAGGCTTTTTACATCACTTTATCCACAGTTTTACGTTTACATATGTATTATTTTAGGAGAAGAGGTAACAACTTTTTACCCGACTGCGCGACGCAAAGAAGTTGTAATGTGTTTTCTATCAGTCTATGTATGTATGTATGTATGTATGTATGTATGTATGTATGTATGTTTGTTCCTATCTGGCACTCTAGATACCAAACGCGTGGACCGATTTTGATGATTCTTACGTCAATCGATTTTTCTTAACTGTCCGAATGTCACATGAAAATGATGAAAACTCAAAATAGCGATAATGAGACGCCATATTGTGAAAAAGAAAAAAAATGAAAATCGACGTAGATACTGTATCGAGTGGGGTATCAATGAATAGGGATTTAAAAATCATAATTTGGACTTACCTGTTAGGAACTATAACCATTTAAAGTTGGCTAGCAAGCCGTTCTCACTCAATTTTCATTTCATTCATGGTATTGTAATAAATCTTTGCAAGCATCTCAATAACCCACGCGATAAAGATTGCGAAATTAACTGACTTTTATAATTGTAACTAAAAAGTTTAAAATAAAAAAGTTTTTAAGTAAAAAAAAAAAAAACCCGACTGCGTAAAAAACTAAAAGGGTCATACTGGTTCTAGAATTTAGCCGTCTTTCCTGTGGACAACGCAAAAGTTAAGGGCTTGGGTACATACATATAACTGATACTTTTATCGCTTAGGTCTAGAGTACCTATTAATCAATTTGTACATCGCCTATGGGGCACTAAGAAAAATTTGTATTTAAAGCCATTAACTTTCGGGTGTCCACAGGAAAGACGCATAACGCTAACTCATACAAAAAATCTGTATGAAAAAGAAAAAACTTAGATCGACGCATAAGAAATCTAGATCGACGCAAATCTTCCCAACAATGGGTCCCGACTGTTCAAAATCGCTATGTTCCATATTAGAATTTATTATTTGTTATATTGTGAGTATTGTTTATATGGACTTGTTTTTTTCTTCTTAGTTTTTTACGCAGGTGGGTTTTTTTTTTATTCGTAGTAGCATTCTTAAAAATCCATATCGTTACTTTAATAAAATAACAAAAATGCAATGAAAAGAGTATTGTTAAGAGTTCAAATTTCTTGTAAAGTATGGTCTTAGTAATTATGGAATGAAAAAAATATAACATTTTTTACTAAGTCAAAACTATATTTTGATTTAAAGCTTTTAGGTGTCGTCTATGCTATACAGTCCTATGATAATATGCAATAATTTACTTATATTAAAGTATATGATTAGGTACGTAGTTTACCGCAATTTTATTTTCATTGGCCAAAACGTTTTCATGATAATTGTATGTATATTTAAAACGAGATCTATTCAGTTCTTGTTCAACGTTTGGATGTCTATGATAGCGTAAGCTCTGTAAAATTCAAGGTTTTCACAAAGTAAAAGAATTTAATACCTACATAATAACTATCTTTTGTCATAATCATAATTGTTGTCACCATCGCTTGGAAAATATACTTAAAAAGCAGCCTGTACGTCGCACCAGACAAGTGACGAACGAGCCGTGTGTTTGCGTAGGTCCCGACAAAAAACGATGTCTCCTTTTAAAATAAAGTCGTTCCCTTTTAAGCGCATTAAAATCGCATTCCGTAAATGGTATCGGATAAGGCACGTGCCGCGCGCAAACATTGCGCCGCGTCCGCGTCCGGCCCGGGCGGCCGGCTCGCGCGGTAAACAAAGCAGCTCGACAAAAACAAACTAGCACACGATACACTTCGTCTCCAACTATATTTGCTTACTTACACCGAATGTCACGAATGTGTTGCACTTCTTATCTGCAGTGGGACGCGTGGTCCGGATTACTCATAATATTCTAAGGGATTTTACGAAAAAGCTCCCCAAATGTGGTTTAGTGCATAGTTCGAGCATGACGTAACGTGCGCGTGCCTCGCCCGACTGACGAATTGACGATGCACTTCGTCTGTTAGGCAATTACCAACACCTTTATACTGTGCTACCACCGATGTAAAGCAAACACGCGTACCGTGTTTGGGTTTTAAGTGTTTCATTAAAATTATCATTTAAGCGTTTGGCGATGGTTTCAATGGTGTATATTAAAATTAAAGTTGCATATTAATAAAATTGGCAATTAATAACAAAGCAAACAAGACTAGAGAACTCAAATATAATCTGAAGTGTTGGGAAATATCTAACGTGATGAACGCGGCCACAAGCATGGCAGCACTGCACATGGCCTCGGTTCCCGTTACACCAGTCACTAACATAATACGCCTAATGACAACCACATTCGCCCCACGCTCAACGGTCAACGCTATTATGAGTAATTGGAAACGCCAGAAACCATTTCAGTTAAAATCTCTGCGACCAGTAATGATCTGCATTCGTGTAATTGAATCCCAGAGAAATGTTTATGTTCAGTCTATTAATAATAATGAGAGTAACTGACAAAACGTGTGACCACTTATGATTTCGTAGTGTAAGGTAGGTAATATAGCTCATATAAATCAGAAAAAATCAATAAAGGATTTTATTCACAAACGCATAGCAATCAAGCGCGAAACCACCGTCATGAGCGATGTCCATGGGAATGCCTACAACCATAATTCACGTTGATAGAATTATTTGCACCAGACAGACCGTATTTAGCACTGCGCACAGCCTTCTTCCAGGCCTGGATCCGCACCTAAGTAACGTCTTAACCGCCTCATGATATTATTGCTATATTATATTCACGTTACGCCTTCAAGTCAAAATTATTATATACAAAGGAAGTGTAAGATGTCATTCAAAACAATATGAGGAGTCACGCGCGCTACGTTGAGGCAGGCGCGGCCTTGGCGCGACGTGCTCTTGCGCCGCGGGCGGCATTGCCTCCAGCTCACGTGGCGCTTCTGCGACTCAGCACTTTGTAGCGATCAATGAATCGATTCAAACAAACTCATTGTCAAGGACGAAGTTCGACGCTCGATTTAATTACTTAATCTGCAAATCAATTTTTCATTGTTTGTTTTTAAAAATGTTAGTCCGCAGTGGCTTAGCGTCCATATAAGCTGCTGGGATGCTCAAGGAAAGGCTTATAACCACCTATTTCTTTAAATATGAGTAAAGGAATACGCTTCGGCTTCCCTTGTTATTTTCCTGTCGCCAAGCCTCTGTTAGTCCGTAAAATAATAATCAGAATATGGTGATGCTGTGTCACGGTGGCTATTAAAGGTGTGTGTTAAGTATATTACAATTGCTCTCAGAAAATCTTTGCGGGAACTTTAAAAAGTTTGCTGTATTGCGGTATTCCTGTAATACGAGTAGGTAGGTACCTCACCTTTGGTCTGAATGTTTTGGAATACAACTCAATATTACTCATGTATTTATTTATATTAACGTATTTAAAAATGGACGCTCGGCTGACGTGGATAAGTTAGATATTTGAATGAAGAAAGGAGATAGGTGTGGTGAGCTAACGTACGGTGTGTTGGCGCAGTCGAGATGGCGGAGATTTTCACGGAGGGGCGCGAGTGCGTGAACTGCGGCGCCATCGACACGCCGCTGTGGCGGCGCGACGGCACCGGGCACTACCTGTGCAACGCGTGCGGCCTCTACAACAAGATGAACGGCATGAACCGGCCGCCCAAGCAGCCCCGCCGGCTGGTACGTCAGCGGCACGCGGCGCACTCCATGCCCGCGCCCGCCAACGACGTACGCAGACATTCCTCCGCTCGACACAGCTAACACAGCCCCCACGCCACCTTTTACACCACCACCGCTATCGCCCCGCGCTCGAGAGAAATCCGCGCCCCGTCGAGCGTCCACATCCCCGACTCGTAGTGACAGTTATATTAGTTGCAGTGGCCGCGGAGGGGACCCCGCCGGGCGCGGATTTCTACAAAAGCTTCCTGTATAACGGCGTCGCGTCGCCGCACGCGCACACTATGCCCGCGCCCGCGCCGCTGTGTGCGTCGTCGCACGCCGGCCCTTCCCCCTCTGACTACAAAACGAAGAAAGGGGTACGTCCTCCCCTGTTCTCGATCCGTCCAATCCTCGCTACCGATCCCGCATCCACATTTGCTTTATTTAACACTTATTGCTGTTTCTAATCAGGCTTTAATCATCACGCATGAAGTTATTAAAACTAAGTATAGATTAAAATTATGTATCAAAATGAAAATAATGAAAAGATTGTTAATTTAGCCATAATGCTCCGAGAGAATAATATGAACACATTATACGTATACACTCAGATGGGAACAAAGAGGCCAGGTTTATCATGCAGCAACTGCCATACGACGACGACCTCGCTGTGGCGCCGCAACGCGCACGGAGAGACCGTGTGCAACGCGTGCGGCCTCTACTACAAGCTCCACAACATCAACCGCCCCATGGCAATGAAGAAAGACTCCATACAGGTACCACTACTGCCATAATCATATAACATATTTAATAGGCCGTTCTACCGTAACCTTCTGACGACTGCTTTCTAAAAGTTGCCTTATTATTCATTATATCGAAAATAGCATATTATTTAGTTTCAACAGATTCCGATTTCCCAGCTTAATGATCAATATAATATGGCATGTTGAAGAGCTTGTTAGTCAAAATACACTATTTCATGCGGACTGATAACATGCTAATAATATTTGCGTCCCGTTATATATACATCGTCATATGATATATTATAAACTTGAATGTTGGTGCCGATATATGTATGTACAGTAAGGCAAATTGAAACGCTTACCTTTTTCGCTCTTGTCACAATGACAATAAGGCCTAAAGAGGGACGTTTCAGTTTCCCTTACAGTACGTTCCTCTTAATTTAACAAACTACTGAACGGATCTCAACTTAATTTTACCAGTAATGTTGTTGAGACATCAGAATAAAACATACGAGTAGGTTATAATTTTCATCTCTAAGTGGCGGACAACAGCTAGTATATCCTAGTAAATAAACTGTACGAGCTATTCAACGTAAGAACCACTAAACATTAACTGTTTTTTTTCGCATTCCAGACGAGAAAGCGGAAGCCTAAGAACAGCATTAAAACTGAGCGAAACTTGAAGAGTATAACCCAACACTCACACTCCACTGCAGCAAAAATGGAAGCTTTATGTAAGTATACGCGTATAATGGCTCACATACTTCCATACCTCGCAACTCGGGCTAGATTGTAATTTATTTACCTCAAAGTACCTATCTAGATATACATGGCATAAATGTCGGCTTCATCGCAACGTAACTATTGAAACATTCTATGAAATATCACTATGACTTCGATGGAATGCCGAATAAACATTGTCTCCTTAGGTCCCAAAAAATGTGTGCACAGATAATTGCGTATTAGCAGTACCTACTCAATTTAAAATCTTCGATTTACGTCCAATTTTCCCAGATAAGACGGCGGCAATATGTCACAAGAGCGATGGATCTCTATGAGATCAAGAATTTGGATCAAGAATGATGTACTTAACAGGGTAACGCGAGCTTGGTACTTACAAATGTATAACTTATAAGAATACCAAGATGTCGAAGGCAGTGCCTGACTTATTACAAGTAAGGTGTTCAGAACGTTTGTTTTCAGAGTATATTATACAAGTTTATTTGGTTCGTCTAATTAAAACACATAATTCACAAAAAGTGCTTAAACTTTAATTATTAATCAATTTATAAAATAACGTCGGTGTTTTTCTCGGACACGGATTTTTTATATTATGTCGTATTTTGGTTTTACATGAAGTTCGGCATGCTAGAAAATTATGAGCCAGCCAGGCCCCCTATTGCCTAACGCGTTTGACGCTCGCAATCAGAATCAAGTGTCATGATTTTGTATGGGCTATGACAGTTGATTCGGATACCAATTGTCAAAATTTCGCTAGGCAACAACCCCCCGGGTCATTGCGATGCGGCGCAGTATAAAATGCCGGAAATTATTTCATAAATTCGGTAAAAAAATATCTTTGAATATTTTTTACATTTTTTGTTTTTTTTTTTCAGGACCTTAATCTAGTATAAAATACTTTCAAATCAAACATTCTGAACACTTTACTAGCATTATGTCTGGCTCTCAAATAATGCCCACAACTCTCGTTACCTTGTAAAGTTCATCATGGTTACATATATTACTATATTCAATGACTCAATACTGTCCGACATCAATAATCCATTATAGCAATATAATGATTGTATCGTTAATTATAGATACAACTTTACCTATTTTTTTTATATTAAAATTGCACATGGGTTTAATCACTGCCTTGATAAGGTACACATGTCATCCTGGGAGCCCTGGGAGCACGACGTGAAGCATCTGGTTCAGCCAAAATCTACCCAATATATCCGAGTAACGATAACGAATATGGACAAATACTAGAAGAAAATGTACTCTTTGCGAACAAAACGACGTTACACAAAAAAATCATACTACGTAAATCGCAATTACACATGATTCGTAATATTAAAGTGATTATGCTAAATTGGGCAATCATGAAGAGGACACTTAGATTAAGCAGCATTTTTACCTGCTGAATTTTAAAATTGTACACAGGAGTCGTCGAAAAAGTCCCAAATTTAGTTCAATAGGCTTGGTCAACCTATATTTTCTGGACGATTTTGATAGCATCATAAACTCTCCAAGATATAAAAGCTAACCTTATTATATCAGACGAAATGGTTAAAAAAAACCCTCAGTTCATACCATTAGAACATTGTAATTCAAAATAATACACATGTCAACAGTCACGCTAGATTTTGTCTGTATCCATAATTAACGATACAGTCCTTACATAGGTACACTAAAGGAAATTGAAACACGTACCTTTTTAGTCCTTATTGTCATTGTGGCAAGAGCGAAAAATGTACGTGTTTCAATTTGCCTCACTGTACATATGTTTCAAATAATCCATTGCCTCATTTCACTATTATGTAATGTAACCAACGGTATGTATTTAAGATGGCGATAGTTATTAATTAGTTACATACATCAAGATTGAATCAATATCCTGATTTAATTAAGTACAAAGGCCTCGAGAAGTAATAATAGATACGTAACGTAGTATCTTATTATATCTATATTTATACATATCTATTTGAACATCAGAAAATATAAACATGGATGATACCTACTACACATCTAAACTAGGTACGTAAGTAATTGTTGAGTTAAAAAAAGTAATATGAATGCAAAAAAGACGTGAACATTGAAGATACAACATTCAGACTTTACTCAAAATAGGTGAAGTATTTGAAATCTGTTTTTCTATTCAGGGACAATAGAAAACAAATTATTTAGTATTTTCCAGATATTTGTACATTATATCTTCGTAACAAAGTAAGAAATTGGTTCTTTTGGATAATACTTTTTACCCGACTCAGTAAATAAATAAATGCGTTTCGGTCAAAAATATTTTTTTTTATGATATCGAGGCGATTTTAATTAGCTCAAACTCGGTAGGATTGTGTTATCAATCAATCAATCAATCAATCAATCAAAATATTCTTTATTCAAGTAGGCCTAGTTACAAGCACTTTCGAAATGTCAGTTACATGAGAGTGAATGTTTGCTGGGAGACATACAATATGATCCAACATTTGCTGCAAGGATTAGGGAAACCCATTATTGTTATTTTATTACAGTTCGGTGAAAATGCAATATAATGACCACCTGCCGGCTCCATCATCAGATTAGCTTGATGGTATCATAATACTGTATTGTCACTGAACTTACATAAGCATGAGGAACCTTATCAGGTACCTCAACCGTAGATACCAAGAAATGGTTGAAACATGGTTTGCAAATTATGAAACCACAACTTATTAACCTACTTACATACGAACGTTGCAAGTTGAATAAAAACTTATAAAAGGAGGGTTTTGATTTCAGTCGATTTGGAAACGAGTTTTGGCGTAGTTAGGTATAATGAATGTGTATGTGTTCAGTGGATGCGGGTGCGACGGTGGCTTCGAACGTGGGCGAGAGCAGTCGGTCGTCGCTGACGCTGGGCTACTACGTGCAGCAGCAGCAGCTGAAGCGGGAGGAGCCGCCGCCGGCGCACGGCGGCGCGCTCGCGCACCACGCGCACCACGCGCCCGCCCTGCTGCACCACGTGCACGCGCAACAGCTGTACGACGACGAGTACCGCCGAGCGGCCCCCGAGCCCGCCGACCGCCTCGAGCGCCCCACCGTCGTCTCCATCGGCAGCTGAACCGCCCCGGCCCCGCGCGTCGTGCCACCTTCCAAATATCCCAACGCGGCTCTCGCATTTGAGGATCTTACACTTCAGCGATGTTTGCGTGATTGTTCGCCTTCAAAATGAGTTTCGGTGGCTTGTAAAACTTACCAAAAATACCCGACGTCATGTTAAAGCTCGATGTACAATGAACGAAAGTACAATGTCATAATATTTGTTGTTAATACGTATAAGCGATTCACGATGTGTCCTTAACGTCACTCACCGCGGCGGAACAAACTGGAGTTATCTAAGAAGACGCACCCTACTCTCTGCGTAAAGTAATATATAAAACATTGAGAATAATAATATAGAATCTCACTTAGGTAAGCGGTTACTTTATTTAGTAAATTAAGTAGGTTAGTGAAGTGAGCGAGTTCGACCAAAGAGTCGTAGCTAGTTGACCAAATATTCAATGTGTACAGTCAGATATTATAATTTTGTAAATACTTATTATTTTATGCATATTTGCGTAATATTTACCATAACGAATGAAGTACACATCCTAAAGTAACAATATAGGTAATGATTGTTTCTATACTTTTTCCAAAACTTTAGATGGTACGGATCTATTAGATTATCGGTTACGATTTCTGTTATCCGGTAACAATTCATTTTTTTTTGTTAATAGTTTAGAATAAGTATCAGTAATATCTTTGTACAATTAGATGTATAAAGGATGTTATGCGAGACGAATTTACCTAAGTTAATCTACTGAGCGTCACATTTACCTAGTTTAATTGTTTGTGTTTATTTTTGTTACCAAATATTTGACTCGTAAAGAGTACGAGTGTCCGGGCACGCCTCCCCGCGCGTCTAACGGGAGAGCCGAAATCCTCTCGTCGAATGCTGCATGGAGGTTATTATTGTGGTTTATATTCGGTGTCATACTTAAATGTAACTGATTATTCACTATTTTAGCGACCTTTTTACTGTTGTATATTGAAATGAACTCCATGACTTTATTAAACATTCCATTAAATAATATCGTAGAAATGTTAAGCTTTTCTCCAAATGGACTGATATCGGTTTAAATTAATACAGATTTTCTGTACACTTACATGTAATGTGTATAAATTACGTGTCCGAACTCTCTTCAGAGAAACTAAATGGCAAAGGGGCTCGCATGCTGTGGACTATAACCAAGAGCAAAGAAAACGGGTATATTGGGCCTGGTAATTCCATACGTATTGGACACTTATACATTGCTCCCAATTTTCATTGCGTAGTTTCTGTCAACTCATTATCGCACCAAAAACATTCTGTAAAAAACTAGCCAAGTCTCGATGGAGCTGCTTGTTTAACTCTAAAAAGTAATGAAATCTAGAGCACCTGGTTTTGTACCCTTGTGAACCCTTCAACAGCCAAGTCACACAACATTAACTATAATAATAAAAAACTCGCAGTAAAGAACCTTAGACTTGGCACGACTTTGTCTAGATTTCATTACTTTTTAGAGATAAACAAGCAGCTCCCTCGAGATTTGGCTAGTTTTTCACAGAATGTTTTTGGTGGGATTTCACTTCTTTTTGTAGAAACGTGGGCATAGACCTTCGATTTTTGACATCAAATAACGCGGCTCACCAAGTTGAATATTTTTTATAAAGGCGGTATGTCGATCTCTAATAGTTTGGTTGGGCTCTTGTGTTTTCTAATCAGGGTCACCAGGTACTCCAGATCTTCGATTATCCTAATTTTATAGTTTTCCCTTTATGTGGCCATTAAATCCTAACTCTGTAACAAATTTCAGCTCTCTGATTTTATGGGAAGTACTAGTTCTATTCTGATGATCATGAGTGATCGAGTGAGTGTCATAAATGCGAAACTTTGCTTTCACTTAACTTCGGAACTAAATGACCTACAGACTTGAAATTTAGGATTTTAAGTATTGGATTAAAGCTTACTGGATGACGAAAATTTCTGCGTTCTGGTCTTATCCAGAGGTTCTCAAATAGGGGCCTGAAAATGCGGCGAAATGGCTCCAGTAAAGGATGGTACGGCAGTGTTTGCTTCGGGCTCGACTTGGCGGGGGCACTGCCGTGCCCCTTGATTATGATTTGCCTAATACAAAATTATATTTGCAATAATATTATATTGGTACTACGTGTAACGTATGTGAGGTTAAGAAACGATTCCTGCTCAATTAAGTATGTACTAGCACATTCCTTGTTAATAAACATTATGTGGAGGAGTTACGTAGGTATATAGTTGAATAATATTATTTAACGTGCACAATTTTACGGTTAGGTACAGGACATTTTTGCAAGGAGTTCGCTTTGGTTAAAGTTGTGTATAATTCATTCAATTTATGCCATTTTGTCATGTTTTTTGTCACAGCTACTAACGGCTTGCTAACTGGAGATCTTCTTGCGAAAATGCCTAAATATAAAGCCAATCTAAATTCCTACAATATGAAACTAAAATATCAGGCATTGTAGAAGTATCATGTGATCAAAACGGTTTTTCGGAGCGTAAACCGAGTCCAGTGGTATGTGTACCGTATGTCCGTGTGTGGTATGTATAACGCTAAGATGTCTCTATGAGACCAATGATGTACGCAATAGCTTACAAATTTATTTTTTGAGATGACTCATCAAAACTGCGTATCTCACAGTAGTTTATGAAATCGTGCACTTTTGTGTAAGGTCGAGCTAGGGATTGCGAATGTGTTAATCATAACTTTTCACTCCTCACACGATCGATGACCCGGCTGACTTGACTGTTCGAAACTTCGCCAGCATTCACTCATAGCAATCATTAAGCTTATGGGTCATACTTAATAGCCTACATATATCTGGATTTAACCTCTCTAATAACTCGAATTAATAAATGTTATATTTTTTGTCTCAAACAACAGTTCCTTTTATGATGTAAATCGTTTATTTTTAATTTGTATAGTATATAAGTACGTGAGTTAATGGAGAAATTTATTATTATATACGACATTGAATGACTGTAATGAGTTTTGTTTTAACTTTTATGACAAGAAAGAGGCTACAGCTTGCATCGGAGTTAATGAGCAGAAACATTATTCTGTTCTTCCTAAAAGAATTCCTTATTTATATACAGGCTGGCAACGTTAGTGATTTCAGCGTCAGCCTTTCGTTCATTATGTTATACCATGTACATATTATGTTAGCAATGCTTTCAGTAAAATAACTACTCTTTCAATAATACTCGTATATTATTTAACCCTTAGTTTAGCACACGTTTCAATGAATGAAACACTGATATTCTCAGAAAGTCATGAATCTGGTTCATTCGAGATCAAGGTTGAAATAAGTTAATATCATATAAAAAATCAATCAGGGTTTAATAATAGAACCTACAACGACGTGTTTCAATAAAATTTCGTTCAAAATCAATAGGTATATTAAAATATGTTTGTGGGCCTATCCATATGAAAATTTCACATACCACGAGTGCAGCGCGTGATTTTAACATAGAACATAAAAAATGCCTACGTGCCACATATTAGTCGTGCATACGTGCTCATTTCAGGCCAGGCTCGCTGGCGGGGAGAGCGGCGGGGCGCAGGGGGGTCACTGAAACAATATGGCGGCGCCTTATCAGCGGCCATCGCGCATCACATGCGTCGCGCGCGCCCCGTCCCGCGCGTCGCATCCGCCGCCTTCACCGCGTTTTATTAGCTTTTCACGGAAAACATTCGACAAAAAAACAACTGATAAGATCGCGATGAAGGTGAGCGGCGGCCATCAATAATCCGCCGATGTGTTGAGCTATCAGATCCGCGCCGGGGATTAGGTGCGCGTCGGCCGCCGCCCGGTGACGCAAACCACTCCACAGTCACAATACACTTCACCACTGCACGGACACTGTTCGATGGCACGATGCAACTACGCATCCCCCGATCCGGCGTGAAATACAATGCGCCACTTTGACCACTAGTTGTAGATCGGCATGGCCATACGTTGATTTATCAACTTTTACTCTGTAGTTTATCTTAGCAATGGGTGCGCGAGCGCCGTGTTGAGTGTAATGAGGCGGACGGTGCAGATACGAGTACTCCTAATCAAATCTGTAGGTCTCTATCTGATAATTACTCCGTATCGGGGATGCTATCGCGATATCTTGGGATACGGAGATACGGCGATGCGCCACCAGTGTCACCCTATCGCGCTCAGTGTAACGCGACGTAGGTAGAGGTGCAACAAGGTTTTTTATGAGAAGCATTCGAGGTCCTGATGTCGAGGGAGGCCTAGGGCGCCGGAGAGGTGCAGGACGCGGCGGGGGCGACGGCCCCTACAAATATTTGCCGTTGGCGCTGTTTGCTCGCCTTATCACGTCACTCGCGAACACACCTAAAGCGAAGCGACGCGGCTGCGGCCGCGGCGCAAGAACCCTCACTTGCACAACGCTCATCATCACTCGTTCATTTCCATTACACCTAATACAATTCACTTATGCTGTACACGCAATTCACTTTATTTCGCACCTACCTACTTCGCGAAAGAACTTTGGTGATTCATCGATGACTATTAAGTGCGAATGCATTAACGTCACGTGTTTAATGCCTCTCCTATTGTTTAAGATATCTAGTTACACACAGTATTGTTATAGTAAATTGGTGCAAGGATGGAAGGCCGTGCTTGCGCGCGCTACGAGGTACTACGGCTGTTCGACTAGGCTGTATCTGTTAGATACGATTATCAAAAGTTTAAGATAACCAGTCTCACATTAGCGCATAGTTAAGATAAACGAGATAACGTTTTGCATATCTAAAGAAACCTGCGATAAATCTATTAGAGGGGTCATTGCGCTACCCCGAGATATACCCACAACAAACGATAAAAGACCCGATATCTGTGACCACATTTCTACAAAGCAATTGGTTATTATTTACATGCATATTAAGTCTAAGAATCTTTGTAGGAGTATACTCGACTAATGATATGCTGAGGGACTTTTACTTACTGCCGATGGAGTTAATATACCTACATATCAGGGTTGCAAAGACTCAAAAACTTGTAACTTAACTCTCATAACCCTGTGTGTTGATTCAACACCATCGGGTAAAAAGGAGTCTATAGTAACCTTTATTTGATGTCTGTTCCTGGATATCTCTGCCTTGTCCAAATAAGTTTGACATTATTCCAGCCATTTATTGAGATTTGGCACATGGATTTGAGAGTAGGTTACATTTACTATATATGAATAAAGCAACGAAACTAATATAAAATATTATTATTTAGATACAGGGCTGGCGCTACATTTATAGACACTCGTCGATTTAGCCAAAAAATGCAAAAATTTGCTTGTTGGTTTGTTCTTCTTTCACGCAATAACAGGGTAATATATTTTTGCATATGGATAGAATGCAGGCTGCAGAGTGACATCGGCTGCTATAGCACAAGTAAAATCTAGATACAATACAATCACGCCTTTTCCCCATTACGGGGTAGGCAGAGACTACCTCCTTCCACTTGCAACAGTCCTGGCATACAACTGCCGCTTCGTCAATATTCATTAATCTCTTTACTTCGTGTTGTCACAACCCTTTCGCTTTGTCTCATTCACACACAGAACATCAATATTTCTCGCATCCATCATCTGACATACTTCATCTATTTTATCATTCATTCCTCCCCTTACATTTAACATAGCAAAACGGCTCTCCATAGTTCAATCTTCGCTCTCGCTGGGACCGAGACGTGATGTTTAGCCTTTTTCTTGCGTCGCCTCGCCAATCCCAGGGCAATTTGGCACGCTAACGACTAGACTCGCCTCTAGCCACGCATCCATCGGCACGGCATACCTTTGATTGGCGAAATAGGAGGAAGGATAACAGGGTAAATAAAGGAATGGTACGAATTTTGACAGGAGAAAAGTTTAAAGGATACCTACTACTCTCCCGGAAGACTATGTATGAGCCAGTAGCAGCTAGGGAAGCCGGGGTCGCATACCCGTATACCATAATAAAAATGCCGGGAAGGCAACATCGTATGAGTAATCCTTGACTGCAAATCTAAAATGAATAAATAAATATTAGCGGGATAATTTCACACAAATCGAACCAGTCTTATGGTAAGCTGGATAAGGCTTGTGTTATGAGTACCTACTAAACGATGATATCGGTTATAATAAATAAAATTGGCGAATTGGTTGTGGGAAGGTTATTTTTGATTTCATCATTAACTAACAGACAATTTTAAGCAAGACTGAATTATTATTAGTTTTTATTGAAGTGTACAATAATACAAGTTACAGTGCTCAAACTTATAATTTAATCTCGATGAAATAGGCTAATCCGCTGATCAATAGAATTTGGTAAGTTTCCTTTGGTATCGGCGGTGAGTGCTCGACCTTATTACAAAATGTTTAATATTGATAGCAAATGAGTAAGTACGTGCATGATCACGAAGGGACGGGTGAGCCCAGGGCCTTCGTGGCGGGGAGGGGAGGGGCGCCACGCGGCGATAACGCGATAACAAATAAATATCTACGTCCCATCGAATCTCCAGTTATTATTACATTTTTCAACGAAAAATACAAATAGTTTTACCAAGTAATTCTGTAAAGGAGAACTCCTGGAATTGAACTTTATTTCTTTGATACGATCAAGATTTATTTACTACACATAAATAGGCACTTTACTTATATAACCAAACATATGTAAAACAGCAATTATTAAACAAAGATTTTAAACGAAAACCTAACTTAATTTTGTAGCCATGAATGGGACCAGGTGTCGAATTCAGCCCCTTTTATATACGCAGAAATTAACAATTTCCAGGTTTTTATATGTTTTACCCATAATACCACGTTCGTTTGTTGCTAATTTATCCCGAGACTATTTTTGTTACGATTCAATGAAATATTCTTTAAAGAAAGTTGACTTTCCTACTTTTACTTTTTTCTTAATTTTTAACTAGTTTTATCTTTTGACGTGCAGTGAAGTAATATAATTTCAACCTACTGGACCACATTAACATACCATATTAAATTTTCTAAAACTTTGTTGAGGAACCAGATTTACAAGCCAGAAGATACAGCGAATCAAAGTTAGCCAAATTTCACGATGCCCCATTATAATATAAGAAACTAGCTTCTGCCCGCGGCTGCGTCTTAGATTCGTTTATGTATATGTTATGGAGCCCGGGTGTTTTTTGGGACAAAAGTATCCTATATCTTTCCCTAGGCTAAGTTTTCTTATATGCCAAATTTCATCTAAATTGGTTGAGTAGTACGGGGTCCTTGAGGACGAAAACTAGAATAGTCTTCCTAAGAAGGACCCTATATTAACCTCGTTAACAATACATAGAATGTTAAGATTCAAACAAACGGATTGCATTCCAACTGCAATCTGTATGAGACTACAAGGAAACTGCCTGCCTAAAAGATGTTATTTAACTTCACATTGGTATGTCTGTTTACATTATAAATCTTGCAAGGAACATTTGAACCACTTCCCGGGGACCGATTGAACTGAACCGACGTAAATTCGATGGCAATACAATAATATGGCATCACTAATGATGTAGTCCAATTAATTACCTATAGTAACTCTGTAATCAAAGAATGCTATCCTACCGAGTTCAGGCTCCTTAGAATCGCCTTTTATTTGAGTAGTTGATGGAATTACAAAGAAAAATACAACCGGATTTTATTTTGACGGGAAGTTTTATCAATTCTTATCGATTCAGTGATAGTTAACAAATCTGCATAGTTTTGCAGTCGTAGTTAGAGTTAGGTTACTCCGAAGAAAATTATATGCACATGCTCGTTTTTGTTTTTAGTTTACGTAATAAGTAGAATGCCCTATTTTGATTCTAGTCACATTATTGTTGCCGGTATTGACTGAGATGAGATTATCAAGTGCCCTGTCATCTCAGAGATAGTAACAGCAATGTTATAGCCTGTCATTACAACATCAAAGCTATATTCACCTAAACTGTCACCAGATGCTTGAAAACGATTTTTATTATCTACATGTTAAAGTACAGTTGTTTCTGCTTACTGAGAATGCCTGAATCTAGTGTTCAGTTTTGTATGAGCCGCTGTCACCCACCTTTCGCCATTTGATAACGATCTCGGGTAGTTTGCCGACAGATGTCTGTGTTGTTTTTCTCTTGCGATTTGATTTACGTACCATAGGATAAAAATTATAGCAGGGCATAACTAGAAAATTAATTGTGATTTCATTCACTATTAAAAGCGAATATGCCCCCATTGAAAGCCAGTTTTGTTCATCGTAAAGGCTTGCAAATGGGGAACTAAATACAGGCCCACGACTCCTATCTTCAGCAGTCCGGCCACCACGAATGTGTCGCAGCAGTGTTGTGTTGAAATATTCTCGATAGACCAATTACGTATTTTCTCTCAAAAAAGACGCATTCTTCTTTGATCGTTCTTCTTCTTTCATTCATAATTCCTCAGCGTAGGTTGTCACGGGATCCGGAGTAAAGTAAACAGGAGACCAGGGCCAGGATATTTATTGATGAAAATAAAGGAAGACTTAAGGGCAAAACAGACAGTCCTTAGCTACAAAGTCTATTTACATTTTTAAACAGTTAGCAATTAATTACAAAATAAATATGAACTTACGTTCCCATGCCTAGAGGTATAAATACGTATTGTCAACGACGGTTCAACAGTCCACACTGTTTTACTTTTCGGTTCAGATTTAAATATGTATTCAAATGAATAATAGTCACTCAAAGTACTCAGGTTTCGGGAGTAAAGGAATTATGCTTTGCTTAGGCTTGAGGATTTTAAAAACAATGTTCAATAGTGAGACACTTAGAAAAACATCTGATCAGGTCCGAAGTACAGAATTGAATGAATCTTGAGCCTGTGTTCGAGTGTGGAATTTTAAAATAATTTTGAATTTGCTCTCAGGAGAATAAGTATAAAAAGCTGCGCATAGCCAGACAGTTCGTAAGCAACGAGTCGTAATGCGCCTCGGTACAATGTATAGATTATCACAGTAAGAATAAGTCCCGACTGATTCATCAAGGCATCATATGTAGGATATAGTAGTTTTGTCTGATGATATATATTTGTTTTATAACCCGGTAACTATATTAGGGTATGAGTGGTAAAACGCCATTTGTTGCCTTTGTAAAGTGGGGTTAATATTACCCCATACATAGAGCCACAAGCATAATATATTTACTATTTTTCCACAACGAAGTTACAGGGGGTCCGAAAATGGCCCGAATAGCGTCGAGAATAGTATATTATTGCCGAGGCCCGGAAAGTAGGGGATTGCCTGACGAGGTGGTTTGCTCGCGATGCTCGGCTTGCAAAAGATGCGAGTCAGGTAATCCCCGTTTCCGCCGAGATATATAGTGCTTTTCTCAAATGATGCCAGGAAATAATAAAAATACGTAAATTGTTTTATGTTGACATTGTGTTTGATATGAACTGTACACTTCAGCATAGAATAAATAGCCCATAACGTAGGTGGCTTCTTGATTTTGGATTGCTTACTGAAATATGCTAAAAACACACTTTCAGAAAATAAATTTGCATGTTTGCTTTCCTTCCATAATATAAATTGGTCGTACACTCAATTATATTTATCTGTTGATTTAACAGGAAGCAAATTCTCCATAACTAAATTCGCTTCTGCTTTTAAATTAGGCGGTGTGCCATCAAAACTACTCTCATCATTCGAACTCATTGTTTAAAAAATATGGCCGAAACATTCAGGTGAAAATTAATTACGCACATGCGCTCGATACAATGAACTAATTTTATAAATTTCACCGCCTTTTTAACCGACTTCCAAAAAAGGAGGAGGTTATATGTTAGATAGTTCGTATTTCTTTTTATGTATGTTCACCGATTACTCCGCCAATTGTGGACCGATTTTAAAAAATATTTTTTTATTTCAAAGGATATACTCCCGAGGTGGTCCCATTGCCACCAAGTTGGGATCTGATGATGGGATCCCAGGGAAGTCGAGGGCAATCCTCCAAGTTTATACGCACTTATAACGTTTTACATATATTTTCTTAAGCTATTTAAGTATTTGCATATGGTAGTCATCATCTCATCATGCTGAGCTGATGACGGAAGGTACAACTTCTTAATAGTTAAGAGTTAGAGAATAATTCTTAAAAAAATCATCTATTATAGTTACGTTAGGTTACGTTAAAACTGTTAGTCATATTATTTTTAGTGTATCCCTGAAATAGTCTCCTTATCACTAAGTCAGGACTAGATGATGGAATACCAGGGACATCGAGAGAAACTTTCAAATATTATAGGCACTAACAATGTTTTGTATATATTTTTCTAGTTATCAGTTGTTTTCCTCTGGTGTCATCTTTTCGAAGTCGAGGGCAATCCTCAAAGTTTATACGCACTTATAACGTTTTACATATATTTTCTTAAGCTATTTAAGTAGTTGCATATGGTAGTCATCATCTCATCATGCTGAGCTGATGACGGAAGGTACAACTTCTTAATAGTTAAGAGTTAGAGAATAATTCTTAAAAAAATCATCTATTATAGTTACGTCAGATTACGTTAAAACTGTTAGTCATATTATTTTTAGTGTATCCCTGAAATAGTCTCCTTATCACTAAGTCTGGAGTAGATGATGGAATACCAGGGACATCGAGAGAAACCCTCAAATATTATAGGCACTAACAATGTTTTGTATATATTTTTCTAAAGTTATCAGTGGTTTTCCTCTGGTGTCATCATTTCATGCTGAGCTGATGATGGAAGGTACAATGAACTAAACAACTTTTACATTTTTTACTTCCAAAGACTCGAGATGCGTGCAATGTGCCTCCTCAATCTTCCCATTCTGGGCTCAAAAAAATACTTTCTATCACTACTCAAATCCATCACTAAAAAGCAAAAAAATTTTTTTTTTTAATAAAAAAGAACCGACTTCAAAATAAACTGAAAAGCCATAAATAATCTTTTATGTACGATACGGATCACATTTGAATCACCTTTTGAAGTCGGTGCCAAACCTGAAGTAAATAAAGTTCTTTATTCAACAAAAATACAAATTACTATGACTAAATATATATGTAGGTAGATAATAACTAAGGGCTCGCCGCTGCGGTATATGAATGATTTAGCACCGACTTCAATAGGTGATTCAAATGTGATCCGTACCGTACATAATAGTATTTTATGCAACTGTTGTATAATAGGGGTCAAAAAATTTATGGCTATTTAGTTTATTCTGAAGTCGGTTCTTTTTGTATTTTTTTTATTTAAACTGACTTTTTACAACTATACAATAAATTAAAATAAAAACTTGCACGAACTCATAAACGTACTTCACACGTTACCGATTCCATCGACTGACTAATCGGCTCAACATAATCAGAAATGAATTCCAATCTGATCAGATCGGAAACTTTTTCGAGTGTCTAATGGACGAAGCTACGCTTAATTAAACGTGTGGTTGTCGTGGCTGTATGGGATTTGTCCTATGTCCGTTCCAATTTATGTACACTAAGAAATTTTTAAAAGTTATGGAAGCGGGCAAAAACGAATTTTCATACATTTATTTTTCCCCTAGGTAGCGAAATTTTTTTTAAAATTTACATTGCAAAAATGAGGCTCTGCGTATTCTATTTTCAAATAGAAAGATAAAGATTTGTGAGCATGTTTGAGAAAAAGGATGTTACGGCCGTGCCTTGTTAGGGTTCCGTAGCCAAAATGGCAAAAACGGAACCCTTATAGTTTCGTCATGTCCGTCCGCCCGTACGTCCGTTTGTCACAGGCATTTTACTCAGGAACTATAAGATGTATACTGATGAAATTGGGTGCATAGGTGTCTCGTGTAAGCCGTTACTTTGTTTGATAGTGAAATAAAAAAAATATATATTTCTAGAGGGGGCACTCCATACATGTAACCGAAACTGAAAAAAAATCAGCTAATATGGCACATCATTCGACAGATCTTCTAAAAACACTTTGATGTTATCGAAATCATTTTTTGATTCAGTGAATATTTTCGGAAATATTTGCTCCGAAAGTAGCAAACATTGTGCACCCCCCCCCCCCCCCCCCCCCTCTATTTTCTAGACGGTGTTGATCAAAACATATGAAAAAATAAATAAATGTAAAGCTTAATATACTTCCAACGAAAATTGTTTTGAACATGATCGGACATACGGTTTTTAAGTTATTTTCAAAAAACTGCGCTTCTCAGCAAAAGGACGTAAGTGCCGGGGAGATAAATTATTTTGTGAGTGTTTTTTTGTTTTATTCTTATCGTATTTTTTTCATCTGTAGGCTATGGAACCCTACATTGAGCATGGTCCGACATGCTCTTGGCCGGGATTTTTCCCTTGTACTCGACTTAGATTAAAAGAGCATCGATGTGCAGATGCCGCTCACTAACACTGACTGAATATATGGATCGTATACGTTACCTTCGTTTTGTAACTTTAAACAAGTAACGAGGATGTGCGAATAACTATTAACTAAATGATTGTTCGAATCCATACTCCATACTATTATTATAAATTCGAAAGTGTGCTTTATTAAGCTATTTTATGTAGTGTCTTACAGTTTCAAGAAAAGGTATTAAATACCGTTTTTTTTATTACCTATCAACCAAATCAAATAAACAGTGTTGTGAATCATCGCGTTATAGCATACATTATTATACATATAGTATATGAGTGAGATGGTGTGAAGCTATCCTGAAATATTTATCGCGAAGGCGTCAAGTGTGGCAAGATAAGACAAGCCGTGTTTGTGCACAGACTGGCGTGGGCGATCACTCGCCTAAAGAATACATATTTTCATAGCACTGCTTAGAAAAAAAAGCCTAATTACAAATCTCAGTATTCAGTACAAGGCATAAAATTTAACAGGGTTAACATTATTCTCTCTTTTAACTCCACCTAAGGCTTGTGCTATAACAATTTAGCATCCTTATATGCAATAACGGGGGGTTTTATAATTTTAACCCGTGAAGTGTTCTAGACGTTAATAAGTCTACAGATATTTAAATCTATCCTTTATATATTATTATTATTACAATTGCATTTTTGCAGATTTTTTATGACGTTTTATATTTATAACATGGTATTGTATGGGTTAAACCAACTAGTTTATCCTTCGGCCTGTTTGTAACCAGTGCAGCTTTTGTTCGATTGCGACGATTCGAATGCATGATACATGATAGCAGTTTTCCTAAAAGTAGTTTCTTGCTACGTTTTTATAAAGCCAATCGGAGTAGTCAGGATTTTGCAATCAGTACTTTTAAGGCTACGTGGAGGCGGTGGATTTGACAGAAAATAAACCCGGACACGTCCGCCTATCAGTTTATTTTGTAGGAATACCTAGATAAGAGTATGGGTCATACCTAATACACTGAATGTTACTAAAAGCTGTATATGACTCACGTTCACGCTTGGGTTTGAGACAGTGTCGCATTTTGTACCTACTTTTTGGAAGTGATTAGCTAGTGTAAGAGTTTGAAATAAAATATAGTAAAACCTAATAAACTATATTTTACAACCAGTGAAGAAGCAGCGTTCCATTAATCAGAAGAGATAATCCTGTTTAAGGTCTATCAATTTAAAGATATAACACCTTCTATTTAATTAGACGAAGAATACATTCATAAAAGGTAGTTATGCCACTAGATTGAATATCCGTATCGTCAACGAATTGGTTGACTAAATAATGTACGTGATAATCAAGTCTGCACCACTGTTTCATTTCTCAACTTAAGTTATTTTTTATGAAATAAGTAGCCTTTTCGAAATTTGACATTATAAACCTAACTCAAATATTACATTCTAAGCATAACAATCAAAAACTCTCACATGGTTCTCAAAGTTTCAGTTTCATAGGGCAGCAGTGCAGTGGGAATAATACTCGTACATTACTGCAGACGCCAGAGAAGAAGGGCTCGCCGGGTGAGCAGGTATAGACGGATAGTGATACGAAGCCGGCAAGCCCTTTTCACGGCCAGGCATGTATAGTGCTTTTCTCAAACATATGCAATGATATAAAAAATACACCACTCAAATAACTTTTTAACAAAAGATAACACTGACTCCAAACCACAAAAAAAAGATAAAAAATAACTGCTAAATTCAGTTTCTTCAATTTACTTGCAAGTAACTGTTTTTCTACTCAATCTATACAGTATGCACAATTAATGTTATTTTGGAGTCGGTGCCATATAAAGAATCCCTACTAATATCATAAATGCGAAAGTGTGTCTGTCTGTAATCTACCTCTTCACGCTTAAACCGCTGAACCGTTTTGGATGAAATTTGGTATGGAGTTAGTTTGAATCTCGGGGAAGGACATAGGCTACTTTTTATCCTGGAAAAATACCCTTATCCGCGATAAACGAAATTAAGGCGGACAAAGTCGCGGGCAGAAGCTAGTAATAAATAAATATCAGGGACAATCTTACACAAATCTAAATGTGTAAAATATTGAATATTGACGATTTTAGTAATCTGTGACACGATGTATATGCAACACCTTGGCCCAAAATTACGTTGACAAAATTAAAAAGTAAAAAATAATATTGGAACACGAACCGAGCTCGTATGTTTATTTATTATATTTTAACACATTTTGGCAACAATCTCGAATAGAAAGGCTGTTTAAATTATTTCATTATTATTGCTTTTTATGATGTCTTCGCAACGGAAAGCAATAATTTCCTTGCACGAAGCGGGAAAACGGCAGTGTGAGATAGTTAGATCGCTCAGTGTCAGTCGTCAAGCAGTGTCCAAGACTATTAAGCGATATACAAAGCTCGGAAATACCGCAGACCGTCCAGGAAGAGGAAGAAAGAGAACTGTTAGAACTCCTAGGCTCCGAAAAATTATAAAAAAAACGGCTTACTAGCAATCCACGGACCAAAGTTAGAAAAATAGCTCGGGAGCTAGGTGTAAGTCGTTCAACGGTGCAACGTATTGTGGCTAATGATCTTAAATTGAAAGCGTACAAACTGCGTAACGCACAACTTCTTGAAGATAAAGATAAAAAAGTTCGCCTATACTGATGCCGTTTACTTAAACAGCGCGCCGCTACTGAAAATTGGCAGAACATCTTGTTTTCTGATGAAAAACCTTTGGATTGAACAGGCCCATAACCACCAAAATCACATAATTTATTCTTCTAGTCGCCCTGGAGAGGCAGCAGTCGTTCCTCACCGCCAAAAGCCAGAATCAGTTATGGTTTGGGGTGGTATTTGCTCCACAGATAAAACTCCCCAGATTTTTATAGAAAAAGGTGTCAAAATTAGCAAGATATATATACAGAAGTGATATTCTTGAAGCTGTAGTTCTTCCTTGGAGTCAACAACATTTTGCAAATCAGCCGTGGATATTCCAGCAAGACTCAGCTCCATCCCACAGGGCTCATAGTGTGCAGCAGTGGTGTAAGGACAATTTCCCCGAGTTCATAAGCTCAAAAGAGTGGCCACGCTATTCATCTGATCTAAATCCAATGGATTACAGTTTATGGTCCATATTAGAGACTAGGGCCTGTGCCACTAAACACAAAAGTGTAGACGCTCTGAAACCGACACTAACCAAGGAGTGGGCAAAGGTAACCACGGAGGAGCTGCGGCATATCGTGGATAACTTTTACAAACGTTTACAGTTGCGTATCAAAGTCAATGGCGGATATTTTGAAGACAATTAATAAAAGGTATATAGAAACGATTAAACTATTTATTTCAAATGGTAAAAAATATGCAACAAATAAAAAATTATCAAAAAAAACTTTGTCAACGTATTTTTGGGCTACCCTTACTGTATAGATAGAGTCGACAAACGGTTACTTGTAAGTAAATTAAAGAAACTGAATTATGCAGTATTTTTTTGACTTAGTAGTTTTGTTTTTTGAAGTCGATTTATTTTTTTGTTAAAAAGTTAATGTATTTTACACTTTTTTGTGACGATTCCAACAAGCCCTAATACGGCTAAAATTCATTATTTTATATGGAGATGCGGTGCCTACCTCCCGGCTCCGCTATCAAATCAGCTCAGTGGTACCATTCTCACCAGGAACATTTAAGTTTGTGACTATGAAGTTGCTGAACTAACTTAATAGAGATATCTTATCGGCACTCGTCAATCATTTATCACTCCGATGGCATTCTGTGGTCTTCTTCATGAGTTCCACTTCACTAATTTGTACTTTTAGAATGCAAATGCTTATAATGTTTCTTATAATATCAAAATCGCCAAGTTTGCCAACAATATTTGAGGAGTTTCTTCGATTCCTCATGGATCCTGTCATCAAATCTTCACCAAAATTATACGAGACAAACTTGGAGATACCTCGTATCCCACCAAAAATATAAAAGTAAAAAAGGAGAGCCGAGTATTAAACCCTATTTCTTTGCTTTATTGAATACCTATAACAATTGCAGTTATTTAAAAATGTGAGATGTTAAAGTATTGATGATTTGACTTGGCCAGTTTTCATTACATCAGTCATTTTATAAAGTTATTCATCATATATGTATATATTTTTTAATTCCGATAAAAACTGGCCAAGTCAAATCTAACCTACTTTAAGATCTCACATTTTAAAATAACTGCAATTGTTATAAGTATCCAATAAAGCAAAGAAATAGAGTTTAATACTTGTTCATAATGTTATTTTGTTCCTATAAATAATTATTTGAATTTTTCATCGAACTTGGCACTCATTTAGATCTCCATTCTTTTTGCGACGAAGCCCGCAGCCAATTATATATTTTGTATTGAACTTGGCTCTCCTTTTTTACATTTATGCTTTTGGTGCGATATCATTACTTTTTGTAAAGAAAACTAGGCAGGTATTGAGATGTGCCCATGTTTGTGTGTTGCTCGGGAGCACTTTTATGTAGATTTACTTCTGTTCTGTGTATAATTATATGTGGTGCTGCGCGCCGCCGACGACACACCGTTGGCTGGTTGTTTAGCGCGTATTACAAGTTTTTTGTATGGGGACACCACTTATTTTTTGACTTAACTTATTTTTTATATATATGTTATATAGCAAATATAATAATACATATATTGGGATAGTTTTAAATATCTGCTTGTAACGGTTCCAACGATACAATTAAAAAAAATGTATGGGGACCCCCCTATTTTTTATTTTTTTTATTTTTTTCCTACACACAATTACCAAGCTGGATTCTAAATTTTATCCTTCTAGGTCATCTGGAAGTAGGTTACATTTAGGTACTATATGTCAGTCAGTCAGTCAGTGCTAAAAATTACGATTTCTTGACCTTCATATCTTTATAACCGTTTGAGCTAGCTTCATGAAATTTGGGCTTCTAGATGTCCTTATGGATATAATTAAACACACGTAGTTTTATGTGTTTACGTTAAAGAGGTCTTGAGTTATAGAAGGGTCAGTGGTTCGTGTAATATTACACTCGGCGCTGGCAGCCTTTGCTTGAACTTGGCTTGACACGCTGCCGCGTGTCTAGATAAAACAAAAACAATATTGAAATCGGTCCGTCTTCGAGTAATCGGTGAAAATATATACTAATAAAAAAGGAAAATCCGACGAATTGAGAACCTTCTCCATTTTTGGAGTCGTCGGTTAAAAACTACACGACAAAAGATTTTTATTTTTCCCTCCAATGCTTCCATAACGTTTTTGTTACGGATACACATCGAATCATACAGATTTGTTCGTGTGTAATAGATATTAACGCGGATATTATTTGGTCCTTAACCATTCAACCACTTGAAAAAAAAAACTTAATTCAGCTGTTTAGCCTGTTCTGAACACACAGAGCATGATTACAATTTTTTTTTTTTTAATTTCAATCTTTGGTTTCAATTTTGTATGAAATTTCATTACAGTCGTCTCCAGTTGTTCCGAAACGTAATACTTTAAAGCCTGTTATAACGCACATAATGACGAAATTTTACTGCATGTTTGGGAAAAAATAATTATGGCAATTTTCATGAGTTTCATGGCCCAGAGGGTAGGGGAGACCAGTTCATGTGCGCTCAATACAACTCAATCACAATTTCTGACTGATATACATTATCTGAATACAACTGTAACAAGTGTTTGTACGGCGAGGGAAAAACATCGTGAGATGTTTTCCCTCGCCGCGCATTGAGGTAGCCAAATGTGCATTAATCACTTCGAAATTCGTTCCATGGTTTCCTGGTCCGTTACTGACACGAGTGCTTCAAAAATTTACCGCTATGAAAATAAATCGCTCGGAAATGATTTGTTATTTTCACGAGGTTAGGTTGGCTTCTATACGCAATTACTGGGATTGTTCAAGGGTTTATTGGGCACAAATGGCGAACGATTAACATTATCGACAAAAGGTACGTAATTAAAGCGATGATCGATGTCTCAAGTAAGCCTCTAATTGATAAGATAAAGTCTTGAGCGCATTACCAAGTCTGTTATCTATATTTTTTATTGTTAAGATCCATAATCATAAAAGGATTATTGGATACCTAGATCTATTGATTGTTTATAAAAATCCATCAATTTATACTTGAAAAAATACAAGCAACGGCGGGTCGTTTCATACATTTTAGAGCCTTTATTACTAGTGGTATAATAATAATACCCATATCCCGTATCTTTGGTTTGTATTTAGATGATTTACGATTAGATTGCACAAAACTTAAGTGATAAACCTAGCTATGACATTAGTGGTATAGGCATAAGTAGTTCTTAACCAACTAAAATATAATTTTATAAAGGTTTCAGACAAAAACTGTGTCTACTTGCGTAGCGTGTAGTGTAACTACAAAATGAATGGATGACAATCTGAACGTCACCGAAAGCTGAACGATACAGAATTTGCCCCCATTGGGGAGATTTATACACTCATTATAGAAATCATGGCAATGATAGCTAAATATGGAAAAAATTTAGCGCTAATTATGGTATATTATATTATTTATATTAAAATTGGCAAAGTTTTGTGTAATATTAGTCGCAAATTGAGGTTTCCATATTATATACAATTCGGAAAAATTATCTATCTCAATATGTCCGCAAAATATTTCCCTATTTATAACTGAATTATTTATTCCAATTACCTACATGTAATGTTATGAGTACCTCAAGCTTAGAACGTTCGTACTAAATTAACTGGAGGACATCAAGCAATCTCATTGATACTTTATGTAAACATCTACATCAACAGAAAATTATCGTGATTTTGTAGGTTTAGTAATCATATCTAGGAATTATGCAGACGAGAGTTTTCCAAAGTTGTAAAATGTTTTTAGATGTCTCCGGAAACTTCTAAGAAAGTTCTCGAGAACGGGAATCAATGGTAGCTAAGTTGCTTGCGCAATGGACTACCGCGCTGGAGATCCCAGGTTCAAATCTCAGCAAAGTTATGAGCACAAATATTTTTCTACTACTACTATTTTTGATATTTTTTTAAATATTTAATTATAGAGTTATTTATACAAATCCTCCTCCTCCTACTTGCGACGGTTTCCTCATTGCTGAGGGTCGTGGTCATCTTCTCGGAACAGTCTCTCTCGGATGATGCGCCGCCATCTGTTTTTGTCAGTCGCCGTGTGTAGAGCATCGTGTACTGTGGTGCCAAGTGTTGTGCGAATCTGGTCTGTCCATCGTGTCGGGCTCCTGCCTCTTGGTCGTTTGCCGTCAACTTTTCCGGTGATCATTAATTTCTCGAGATTATCACTGTCTTTCCTGGCGATGTGACCAAAGTATTCTAGGACCCTGCGGAGACAAGTTGCGGATAGCCTAGTTCGGATCTTAAGTTGGGCTAGGATCGATACGTTGGGGTGCGAAGTCAGGTAACCTTCTCGTGTGCTCGAGTTTTACCAATTCACCTTGATCTGGTTGATCCGGGTGAAAGGGTAGGGCTTGAGCCGGTGCACCCTGGTAACAACAGCAAGCAATGGCCATTGCTTGCTGGTGGCCAATAACCTGACAGGGGAGGGTTCCCCCACGAGCTCTCTGGAAACAGAGTAGATTAGTGGGGATGACGGGCGGGAGGAGGTGTTGGCTGAAGGGACGCGGAGAGGCAGAGGGCCGGTGACCCGCTACTGGAAGCTGACCCTCCACCTGAGGGGTCCCTCCACGAGCTCTCTGGGAACAGAGTAGATTAGTGGGGGGTACGTGCGGGAGGGGTGGGGATTGGTCGAATGGATGTGGATAGGCAGAGGGCCGGTGACCCGCTCCTGGAGGCTATTCCCGCCCACCCGGAGGGTCCCTCAGCGTGTTTCTCTGCAACAGCAGAGTTCACTGCTGATTTGGGACGGTGGTGTGTTTGTAATTAAAACGTTTAAAACAGCACATTAAAAAAATACAATAAATGTAACGTGCTTTACAGGATTTCAACGCTAAACCAGAACGAACGGCGCTAGCGGCATTTTATGTTAACGGATTCCGTTATGCCATGTACATGCGGTAAATGGCCATTGCTTGGCGTTGTTGCCGGGGTGCTCCGGCCCAAAGACATACTTGCTTCCATCAAAGTAAAGATACCATTAATAAATCATCGGTTTTCCTGTGATATGTAATTACAATAGTAGGTATTATATTACACAGGGTTACCTGCCTCATAACAAAATATTCTGAGCTGCATCATACTGCTGTGAGGCATACATCATTAAAGAGATATCAAATATTGTTGAGGCATATCACTTCGTCCTTTCACCTGGATCAACCTGATCAAGGTGTATTGGTAAAACTCGAGCACACGAGGATTACCTGACTTTGCACCCCAACCTAACCTACTCGTATTTAGGAATTTACCATTTAATCACAAGTAAAGTAAAGTTATTATCGAGTTAAAAATGCCGAGATTAACAACAAATTCAAAGGAGTAGGCATTGTATTATATATGTTGAAAAAAAATATGTGTTTACGGAAATAAATTTCATGTTGCAAGAATATTCTGAGAATATTCTCGGGAATGTTTGTACGCATCGGGAACGTTCTGCAACTTTTACATTATTAATAATATCTGTACCTTTTTTTGTTGATCTTCCGATGTAAAAGTCTAATATAACGGTAAAATAACCGGCCTATCTGCGTCGTTTGTCGGTGGGTCTGTAAGTACACGGCGTCAGCAGTCAAAAGCGGATACTGGTTTGAGCTCAATTTTGTTAATAAAGTAGCTGCTTTTCTTGTGACGGTTTACAAATAATTGAAAAAAAAAAAACCAATTCGCCAAATCGAAAAGGGGTATTTTTAAATTTATAATTTAGTTTATCAATTAAGGGGACAACATTTTTCATGATTTCAATGAGGTGTTTAATTTGAAGTGCCAATATGATAATTAGCCATTTTTTAATGCTGTATTGATATTTTTCCTTTGATGGTTAGTAGATTTTAATTTTGTATGTAAATTAGGTTAGCTAATTACAAAAAGGAGGCAAAATGTGACTCACTAAATATAGGTCTAATCTTTCAGGAGTTCGGACGTCAACAAAACTTCATGACACATAATTTTAAATCCCCATTTGGCGAGAACCATAAAAGTTTTTGATTTATTTTTGTTTTCATTTAAGTCAGATAAAATGTAGAAGCCAACATTGATGAAAAGTTACGGTACGACCCTGGGATAATGTTTGAGCAAATAGTTTACAAATGGTAATAATGTGCAATATGTCATGTATAGTCAGGACAGCGTGAATTGGTTTCATGTTAATATTTGAAAAACCAATGTCTTTTTGCAAAACGGTAAGAAGTATTTTGATACTGTATTTATTTTCGCACTGCATAATGGCAGATCGCTTTTATATATTTTATTTTTTATTACGACTTTCTTTGTACTCGTAATGGCGGAATTGATGGCAGCAGCTCATTATTTTAATATACCTATATTTTTTACTGAAGTAAAGAATACATATACCTCAAATAAAATAAAGAAAAAGTTAAACCCACACAAACTAGTAAACTATTCAATACCACTCTTTTATAAAATGTCTGTATCGGTCATGTCAACAACCAATTTCGAACATTTTTCTTTTCGAAATACTACTTAATCCTTCGTTTTTCTTCTGATCTGAATATTAAATGGTTTTTCTTGTATCAAAATTGATATTTATGGCATTATTATGATGTTTAAGTCGCAAAATATTTAATTTTGTTTTCTTTGAGTTTAAATTGGTGATTTTCAATGACTTCTAACGTCTGTTGTCAAAGATACCTCCGTGCCATTTACATAAATTAGTATTACTAATTGTTAGTTACACTGTCGGGTTATAAATCGGTTACAGGTAGGTTCATTTGTTATATCCAGTCTATTTTTTTTAAATATCACGTCCATTGCTGCTTATTTAAACGTACCGGGGTCGAAAAAACGTTTGGAGGTCATACTTAGGTGTATAACGTGAAAATGTATAAAGTATTTTGACGATTTTTGGAATCTTCGTCTATCTGTTTGTCTATGTGTCTGTTTATTTGGGCATACTTCACGTGAAACCAGATACATACGTTTTAATACAACCCTCACTGCTCTCTTAATTTATTTCCTAAGCGGGTTGAATTGGGTTAAAAAAGAAATTGTCGTTGTGTCGTATAACACTCTTCTCTTCTCTGGCAGAGGTCAGGTGGTGTCACATAATGCGGAGTTAGTAACGAATGGACAGACAGATGCTTATAAGCAAATCTCTCCACAGCACATACCTCCTCGTAGTTCAGATGCCTGTTATAATCCAGTGAGATAATTAATTATAGATATTAATTAGTGATATAAAGGAGAATATTAGTAATGACGTGCTTTCTGCCTATAACTTCGCGTCTTTACGGGGACCAATATGATGCACTGGACGTGAAATATTCTTATGCCAATTTTTTATGCAAGCAAGCAAGTTAGTAAGCTTTATCACCTACTGCGCGAGCGAAGCCGCGGGCAAAACCTAGTAGGAAATATAGCTCGAGGTTCAGGCTTGTAATCTAGGACCAATAGTTTCATTATTACTTGATAAGCCACGGGACTTAATAGGTAATACCGTTAAAAATAATAGGTAAAACCACCGGCATATGTAATACACTCTTCCAAAACTTAAACTTAGTTGAACCACTAGTGGGGCAACCGATGGCAACAAACCGTTGGCGCAGAAACATTGTTTTTTATCCTTGGCTTAACCATTACTTAGTAACTAATTATTAATTAGGAGTTTATTTTTTTGTTATTTGTTAAAGTGGCAACAGAGTTCAGAGAGAACATTCTGTGAAAAGTTAAACAAACTAAAACTCACGATTTTGGTATGACGGCCCCTTTCATTTTAAATTTAATTTAATTGTCATTATTTACTGTTATAGCGGCAATGAAGTAAAACATAATTATGAAAAGTTCTACTAACTCTTCGCTTTACGTGCTGAAAAACGTTACAGTGACTTAAGGCGGACGCCCTCAGCCAATCACGCGCACGCACCCACACCGAGGCGACGCGCGCGCGCCCCGCCCGCACTCCGCGCCGCCGCCACTCCCCTCCGACATCATCACCTCGGAAAGCTCAGCACACCTGGAAAACTGACATAGATCACTGCGGCCGAGACCAGAGCAACGCCCGTGCCGCCACCACTCGTTGACTATCTCTCGGATAATAGATTCAACGATTTTGTGAAGTGATAGTGATATCGAGTTCCAAAGTTGTACCAAAGATTTATTTAAGTCTGTAGATAATTTAATATTACTGTTGTTGCTGAGATAAGGTGAGTTTCCGCCGGTAGTTATTTTTTATAAAATGTAATATTATTTTCAATTAAGTATGTGCCAAACTATTACACGAAGTAAAATCTAAATTTAAGTAGTTGATATAATATAATAAACAAAAATACTGTCACTGAAAACCTATGGAGAGACAAAGCCCGAAAAGGTAAAGGTACCTACTATGGAGCATCTGTAAAATAGGGCTTCTAGGGGAACAACAATGTCGAATGTCGTACTTTTTTAATGTTATATCACTTTATCACCTTAGATTACATCTGACAGATCATGTTCTCCAATGTGGTAGGTATTATTTTGAATGTCTATACAATATGTATATATTTTAATTATAGTATGTATATATTGGGTTACAGTGGTTATTACTACAAAATAGGTAGCATAATTTATGGATATTTAGAAATGAGATAATTCATAATCGTAATTAAACAATTGTTTTCTTTACTAAAATAACTATCAGCAACATCATGTAGAAGCGTGGGCGCTGTACATCCACATCGAGCGAACGCACCCTGCTATACTTACTGCCTTTGCCGAAAGCGAATATTTCCCCTGCCGCAGCGATTTTGCAAATTGCATTTTCTGTACAAATTTAATTATTCATAAAAAAAATCCCTTAAGCTAGAAACAAGATCACAAAATATACGGCACAAGTTTGCAGGCAATTAGCCCATATTATGCAGCCTGTAAATACATACAATAATTTGCAAATATTGTATTTTTTCATTGATACTTCATTTATTTTAATCATGGTGCCTTGGGACACTTCGATACGAAGGTCAGAGGGGCACACTTATACTCTAAGAATGTATGATATTAATATGCATCAAAAACATAGCTAGATTTTGATTAGACTTAAAGCTACAATACATATGATAACTAATAATTAATAGAATTATATAAAAAACTGCGTACAAAGCTTATGAGTTACAAAATGAATATTAATTTAAAAAACAACCTTATTTGTAGAAAATAAGTAATAAAACTTAAATTATTTCCTATATAAATAAGAATTCAAATTAATGTATAACGTGTTTAAATTTGTTTAAAAAATATTTGTGTTTGTGATATGAAAAGGCATATTGTACGAATATGCCCTAGGTATATACGAGTATGATATAGAATTACGCAAATTCTATTTTTCAGAAAAAAACATTATAATTTGTTTTATTATCATATTTGTAAGAATAATGAAACCAGATAAACATTTCACTTGTGTAGGTGCTTCTTATTAATGACATTGTATAAGTATTCTGACGCCTATTCCGAATATAAAAACATCTAATCGAGATGTTGGGCCTGCCCCTAATTTTATATCTTAATTTATTTTAGGGAAATATTCAATAAATCAATATAAAGCACTAATGAAATAGCTCAAATAAATAGAAAGCACACAAACATTTTGTGACAGCCCAAATACTTATTGTAATAAGGGTGCAGCGAGTTCTTATAAAAAAAACTATTATTTTATTTTAAACCGACTTCCAAAATAGGAGGAGGTTATATGTTCGATAGTTTGTATGTTTTTTTTAACGCATGTTCACCGATTACTCCGCCAATTGTGGACCGATTTTAATTTTTTTTATTCAATTTCAAAGGATATACTCCTGAGGTGGTCCCCTTGCCACCAAGTTGGGATCTGATGATGGGATCCCAGGGAAATCGAAGGCAATACTCAAATTTTATAGGCACTTATAACGTTTTTCATATATTTTAGAAGCTATTTAAGTATTTGCATATGGTATACATCATCTCATCATGCTAAGCTGATGACGGAAGGTACAAACTCCTTAATAGTTAAGAGTTAGAGGATAATTCTTAAAAAAATCATCTATTATACGTAGATAGGTTAAGACTGTTAGTCATATTCTTTTTAGTGTGTCCCTGAAGTAGTCTCCTTATCACCAAGTCAGGATTAGATGATGGAATACCAGGAAAATCGAGAGAAATCTCAAATATTATAGACACTAACAGTGTTTTCCTCTGGTTGTCATCATTTCATGCTGAGCTGATGATGGAAGGTACAATGAACTAACCAACTATTACATTTCTTACTTCCAAAGACTCGAGATGCGTGTAAAGTGCCTCCTCAATCTTCCCATTCTGGGCTCTAAACAATACTTTATATCACTACTAAAATCCATCACTAAAAAGCAAACAATAAAAATTTATAAATAAAAAAAGAACCGACTTCAAAATAAACTAAAAAGCCATAAATAATCTTTTATGTACGGTACGGATACATTTGAATCACCTTTTGAAGTCGGTGCCAAACCTGAAGTAAATAAAGTTCTTTATTCAACATAAATACAAATTACTATGACTAAATATATATGTAGGTAGATAATAACTAAAGGCTCGCCGCCGCGGTTCTTAGTAGTAATAAATGAATGGTTTGGCACCGACTTCAATAGGTGATTCAATTGTATCCGTACTGTACATAATAGTATTTTATGCAACTGTTGTATTAGGGGTCAAAAAAGACGAGTGGCGCAAATAAAGACGCCACGAGTGTTTTTTGATACAATTATGCAACGTTGCATAAAATAGTTTTTCTACGACTAAGGGGCCGTTCACTAATTATGTAAGGACAATAGCGAGTATCGCAAAGGAAGACGCCACGAGCGTTTTTAGCCCGAATTACGTTGCATATAGTTTTTGTTTTTTAAACTGAGCGAATCGGCCACTGTATTCTTTAGGCCGATTAGCTCAGTTTAAAACAAAAGTCTATATACAATAGTTTTTCTACAGCTAAGGGGCCATTCATTAATTACGACAGATTTTTCGAACCCTTTCACCCCCAGGGATCCCTACGTAATTAATGACTGACCCCTGAGCACTTTTTAATAAAACACAAAAAGTCTAAATATTTATATTTGCGCCGAAATTTTTCTAGCAGCAAATTGTTTGATACTTCTTGCGCCACGACACAAATTTCTTCGGTAGTAAGTACAATGATGCTCGTCTTCCTAAATTTTTCTCACTTTCAACAGTTTATAACATGACGACAACCAACAACTTCAAGATGAATAAAATTTAGTGCCACGAAGAAAATTAAAGAGCGAGCTGCCAATCAATATCCATGGCTTTCAAATTTTTTAAATTCGCGTATACTTGCCAGTGATGAAAACATGTTATGATTTGAAAAAAAATAGGCGATAAAATATGTGTACGTAAACTGTGAAAAATGTTGGCAGCAATGCATTTACGTACATTATTATTTTTTAATTTAAAACTGTATGAATTCGGCGGTTTGTTAAGTTGGTAATATAAATTACTAGCTTCTGCCCGCGACTTCGTCCGCCTTAATCGCGGCCGCGTGCGCATTAATTCGTTTATCGTGGATAAGGGCAAAGGTAAAGTAGCCTATGTCCTTCCCCGGGACCCAAACTATCTCCATACCAAATTTCATCCAAATCGGTACAGCGGTTTAAGCGTGAAGAGGTAACAGACAGACAGACAGACACACTTTTGCATTTATAATATTAGCATGGATATGGATTTCAAATAACATTCATTTGAGACTCACTGAATATAAATTATTAGATTGAAATTTTGTACTCTGTGGCACCCAGGAATACGTTAATGGCGACATTATAACACGTTTAGCAGTGCGTTTATGGGAAATAGACTATAGAGTTTTACAAGTCTTAAGTAATGTGTCTTAATATTAAAGTTGGTAACCATATAAACAACAGAAATAAGTACAGGAGTAAAAAAATTTTTTACCAGGGATCCATTCTTTTCGCCGTACGTTTTTTCCCAATCTGCTTCAGTTCCCGACTGTTTCATTTCCCAACTCACACTGCTTTTCAAAACTGAAAACTATGTAGAACCTAATAAGTATGTTCGATTGTTAGGTTTTTTTCGTGGGGCGGAGTAAATCCTCATTGGATACTGCCAGGACGATACCCAGTATTTTATCAGTGGGACATACCTTCAGTGACCTAGGGACTAAAATCTCCCCTTTGATTCAACTGTGAGTTGAACAAAGGTGTTCGTTCGAAAGTAATTATCATGGCTCCTTTTATTTTTCTGTCACGGCTGGGCAATTCTCGAAGGGTTAACATGGAGTTAGAGAAGATACCGACATCGCGTAGTCCGTCACATAAGTATTTTCGGCATGCCATGTCAATTGCGTGACGCTCGGCCTGGTATACCGTGCAGCTGTGAAGTTTTAGGCGTTGTACAGTGCACCTACCGTCTCCGGATGAAGCACAACGTATGCTGCGCCGACCATTCGGCCATCATGTTGGCTGCCGTTAGTATACAGTCGGACAGTTCTGTAGAGGGCTGGACTCCTTCATTGACTTTACGTTCAGGAGAATGGAGCCATTCAGAAGTGGAGCTCTCTGGCCCAGTGCTAAGTCATTCATCGTCATTATTCGAAAGGTCCAGTACCTCTCGAATAATGACGAAATAGAACTAAGATTTCGTCCTCGCTATCTCCGTGACCTGACCTCCGTAACTCAGAGGAACGAAATCCGTTATAAGGCTATTTTTGCGACTTCATTGTTTCAGATTCAAAGACTTCTAATGGCTTTTATGGCGAAACCTCTTTGCATCGATTTAAGTGTGTTTTACACCATTTTATATTTGATGGCAGCTTCGCCCCATATTTTGGAGTCATACGTGATGTACATACGTACATACATAATTTCTACATGTGCTGATTATGTGCCCCAAATAGATCGTATTATTTTGTAGAGAGAGTTCCATAGCCAAAATGGCAGAAACGGAACCCTTATAGTTTCGTCATGTCCTTCCGTCCGTCCGTCCGTATGTCACGGGCAATAGGGAATATGCATGATTTTTTATTATTGCTTTACTAAAAGCTCATTCATGTGACAAACTGTAGACAAACATAATATTTCGAATAACTATAAAAATAACCAAGATATCATCAAACATTTCACTTTATCTCTTTCTAGCAAAACAGTATTAAATATGGAGTTTATATGGCCGGCGTGGACTATTACGTAACAGTACATGTCGGACCTCTCCGTCAAATCGCTGTCTAATTAGTAGTTTAAAATGCCTATATCATAAGTACATATTTCTTGGCCGATTTTAATTTTAATTCCACTTTTTGTAGTCATTTTTAAAGACGAAAACAAAAACATGCATGTATATGCCTATTTTACTCAAAAACTACAAGACGTTAGTTTGATAGTTAAATGCAAAATTTGGCTTACCCTAACATTATTATATTACCAGGTTCCGGTTGGGTTAAGTTTTCACCTGCATTATCTCTATAGCATTGCATACAAATAAACTGCAAACTTATCGCAACCGGGTTGTTCATTGTTCAAATAGGTTTCATGAAATTTTAAAAAAATTGGCTAGTTAGAGACATGGTTATAATTTACGTGTAATATTTATGTTTATACAAATTGTGAAAATTTCAAAGTACTTCTTCGGTAAACTTCGGAAATAAAGATGAAGTAATGGTGTTTTTATTTCACATTTTCCTTAATTTATATATTTATTTTTAAATAAAAAAAATATCAAAAATGTGCAGATCAAGCCCTTTCATATGACATACAACTTGGCATAGTAGCTAGACTTTTAATTTTTGAATATTTTCTTTGCAATAATATACTAACCATGTTCATAAATATTCCAAATTTCAAATAGATAACATAAATAGTTTTTGAGATTTGGCGCTCTAATAGTCGGACAGACATAAGGGTTCTTTTTACCTTTTTGGTACGAAACCCTAAAAATCAGCAAATATCAATGTGCAGCACATATTTCGACAGTTCTTTTCAATATACTTTGTGGTTTCTAAATATTTTCTTTTTTGGTTTAGTGAATATTTTTGGTAATAATTGCCTTTTTGTCTATTACTTTACTATGGTGAATGAATTCTTCTAACTATGTACTTGAAGTTTTATGGAATCACTACATATAACTTGTTGATTGTACGTTGTAATTAAGGAATGCAATCGGTTAACCGATTTGTATGAAATAACCGTCGGTTTCGGTTAAAACCCGGTTTTACCCCATACGTTATTTTTAAATAACCGATTGCATTCCCTAGTTGTAATTATGACAGTTTCCGCTATTTGCATATTTATAATAATTTGTGTTTTTCTGGTCGACACCGTAGTTTATTGTCGTGACCCTACTGAGTGATAATTTCTCAGGCTTCATCTGCAGTGCGCTCCAGTTCGCTATTAGTATTGCCACTGACTATTACCAGAACATCGTCCACATAAGCCTGTAAGCAATGGCTGCCAAGGAGAGCCATGTCCATAATGATGTACCAGAAAAGAAGTCCAAGTACGGACCAGTGTTTTGGCGGTAGTGTCGTCGCAGAAATTTAACAATATAGCTCTATCCGTAATGTAGTTTTTAATCAGTGATTAGATGTTTCTCGGACATTTGGAGGTGTGTTGAAGTCTGTTTATTCAAACAGGATACCAGGCCTGAGCAAATACACTTTGGACTTCTGGTGAGTTTGCGGCTACTAGATTACTGTCGTGCTTTGCCGTTGGCATCTTACAAATGACCTCTCCTAGCAACTTAGCTGTACTAGTTTGTACTCTCAAAACCGAATAAAAATTCCGAAAAAATTACGGCATTCAAAAAACCGAAGGTTCAAAAAATTCAATGAAACAGTTTAGGAAGTATAATTTGCTCATTTATAATATCTCACTTTACCTGGCATGCCTGCAATTATTATTATTAAAATCGGTAGCGTAGCTTAAGCGCTATTGTGAACCAACATAAATGCAAACATACATAAGTATATACGTACATACACTGCTGAAATGTCTCTTCCTTTTGGCTTTGCAGTAGACGGGTGAAAACCTTGGAACGTCGTTATGTAATTTTCAATAACACTCGCAATATAATTTTTCATATTATATCTTTATAATAATCATTGTACACCATACAAGTAATAATATCCCATGTCAGACATCATGCATACAATTAAAAGAAAGTCGGCCCAATGAGGGAATAAATTTTGATTATGACTTGTATTTGGTATTGTATTGACATCTATAGTGAAACAAAAACTGTCTTGCAAATGAAAAAGACGGATTGCAGTGGATTTTTATTTACATATTATAAAATACAGACACTTAGAACCATTTCACGGTAATTGAGTTAAAGAAACCTCTTTATGTACCTTCTTACACGTATATGTATACTATTTAACACTTTACTTATTTAAGTGCCTCGATGTGACGCGACGACCAGATTGTTCCGAGTACTATGATGAGGCACTAATAAACAGTTGTTATCAGAAGATGTAAGTCCTGGTGTGGTTATCGCGCACCATCAGTGTGTCGAGCAAACATCGCGCTATAAACCTCACCATGGAGGGTTCGACCGCCAGCGGAAATACCACAACCACATCGAGATCCTAATTTAGAATAACCTAAAATGTCACTTATTGTAAAAAACATAATGTTCCTTTCTTAGTTTATTTCGCTATGTGTGCGGCTGTATCGTCTCCCGTTGAATACTCAGAAAATCTGAAGCTGCGCCTATTTGCTTTTGTACCTCAAGTATTTAAAATAAAAATTATTTGAAATATTTATAAATAAACATTTATTATAAAGTACTAGCTTCTGCCCTTGACTTTGTCCACCTTAAATTCGTTTATCGCGGATAAGGGTATTTTTCCGGGATAAAAAGTAGCCTATGTCCTTCCCCATGACTCAAACTATCTCCATACCAAATTTCATCCAAATCGGTGCAGCGGTTTAAGCGTGAAGAGGTAACAGACAGACAGACAGACAGACATACAGACACACTTTCGCATTTATAATATTAGTATGGAAGTATGGATTAACTTTTTAGCATCTTATATAACCTTCAGTTGATAACGGTACAAATAATTCAATAAATCATTCATCAGTAGGTAAGTCGTTACAATATTTAAATACACGTTACATTTTGATAATAGGAATAAACTACATTCCTTCCAAAAATTTAAACTGTAACTTCTAGTATAGAGTCAGTGACACGCCGATGTCAACAAGGGCCCTCGTCTGCGCCGGCGCCGCGGAGCTCCGTGCTGTTTGCATTTCCGTACCGGCGGTATATCCGGCCCGAACGTTTTTAAACAAATCCAAACACACACCTCCTTGTGTGACGTAAACACTCTACAAATTTGGAATAACCGAAATCATTCTTGCAGTGTCAAAATGGAGACGGAAACGAATACAACGCCAGGGAACGGTGGAGACCAACAAGAATTACATGCCGCGGCTGAAGCATTGCAACTAGTAAAACATGAGGAGAGAGTGGAGCAAGAGCAATCTACGAACAAGAGCACGAGCACCGGCGTCGGTTCACCCGCAAACCCGCAGGACTCTCCACACCCTCAGTCTCAGTCGGTAATAACTTCGCGACGAGCTATTCGCACTATCACTGCCGCCGGGCACATTACAACCGATGACGCTGAAATAAATCCCGAGGATGACGTAAAGGATGAGCCACCCGAACCACCGCCACTCGAACATGAACAGCCTCAAATTCATCAATATGCACCTAAACTCGAAGATAATGACGCACGGAATATTGCTCAACAACATTATGATGAAGAGAGACTACGTTTAGCTGAAGCAGAAACTGCTCGATACTTAGCTTTTAAGCAAGAACCTTATAGATCAATACCATCTCCAGTTGCAGACAAACGCATGCAGGTACAATACGCCCGGGCCCCGCAGCGACCAGCATATAGTAGAGGATTATCGTTACGTTATGGTGCATCACATCATGTTATCGTAGCGCAGGACGGTAACACAGAAGATCACGGTCCGGATGCTTTCTTAGGAGCGAAAGACAAACCCGAGCAATTGCAGTATGCCCAAAATGATGACATAGGTGCCCCTGGGACGAGTGATGGTAGGCAGTACGGTGCAGTTTTAAGTGACCAAGTATCAGCATCGTCTTCTCTTGAAATGATCCAAACGACTTCTTTAAACAGCCAACAGGCAGTGGGCGTCGCTTACCAACCAGTCAAGTATGAGACCAGAGGTGAAGGTGAATTACGACCCACAACCTATGCCAGCCTCCAACCAGTAACCTCTGTGCACGGCGGTTATGCTTACGCAGGACAAAGCCCACAATATGGCGGAGCCGGAGGGTATGGAGCATATGGGGGCGGAGGCAAGGAGCTGCTAACACTTTATGGTGCAGCTGGCGCTGCGGCTTCAGGCGCGAGGGGAGACGAGTCCCCACCGAGTCAACTTCTCTACCGAAGCGATCCTACATTATCATCATCGTCACTAACCACGCGCGGAACGCATGTCGTATACGGATCTGTGGTGCCTCAGTCACAAACAGTTTACGAAGCTCCAGCTAGTCCAAACTCACAACAGGTGGCTATATTATGATCAATTAAATTGCATATTTCATTATTGCTCGTGCGATGAAATATAATAACATTATATTTATATTCCAGGTAACATTATACTCGCACGGTAATGCTGTCCAGTATAAAGTAGCCGGCGAGCACTACCTAGGCCAGGGCGGCGGGGTGGAGTACGTGCCGGTGTCCGGATACGACGGCAACCTGCTCGTGGAGGGTTACGCAGCGCCGGCGCAGCCGTGGCCTGCCCACAATATGCTCCCCATTGACGACGGTTTTGATCCTAGTAAATACTATTTTGATAATAATAGATTAGTAGATAAATCTTAGGATAGTGTTAAAGGTAAACTCGTTTGCAAAAACTGAAGTTTCATATTTGTTTGGTTAGACAAATATTAACCTAAATAATTGTAATTAGTAAATTTACATGTTTTGCAGGTATGGCTGGTATGGGGGAAATCAAAGAATGTGTAAATTGCGCAGCAGCTACCACCCCTCTCTGGCGACGCGATGGTACCGGCCATTATCTTTGCAACGCATGCGGACTCTATACTCGCATCAACGGTGTCAATCGGCCACCGCTTAAAGGACAGAAAGCGAAACCTCAACAAGCACTGGTGAGAAATTTCCTAATTAAACCGTTCTGAAATATTATTATTATATTTAATTCTCTAATCTGATATCATAATCATATCGCATCTTAAATTATGCATTATGCACGGTGCGTGTTAGTAACTTCTGCAAGCGAATATGTTAGCTCCACAAGTCAGCAAGCGGATGGCTATTTACTTGGTCGTTTTCTGATTGTGATCACGTAAATAACCTGTGGTGTTTGCGCTGTTTAGCCAACGAATGGCAACCGGCGGGTCGGCGTGACGTGCGCCAACTGCCGCACGTCCAACACTACGCTGTGGCGCCGCAACAACAACGGCGAGCCCGTGTGCAACGCCTGCGGACTTTACTACAAACTGCACAACGTGAGTTGCTCCTTATTAACACTAACACTGCCCGTAACTGACAAGTAATAGATGCATGCTATTACCGGATGCCCAGTGAAATTAATAGGCTCGAACATATGTTTTATCCAACTCGTGTCTGAAACGAATAATTAGGGTACCATATGTACGAGAGTACCAGACTTGATTTCCACATTCTCCAAAAAACTTTTTTACTGTGATGGTACTCGTATGTCGATTTATTGAAAAATTAAATATTACAAGAAAATTATAACTTTGTATTTAGCATTCCTGCTTTTATTCAAAAATGTTATAACGTGACTCGGTCCCGCATTTGGCGGGTTTTATTTACTTTAAGTCCCGCTGAAGAACACATTCGAAACTAAAACCAAATTTACTGTAAAAGGAACTATCTATGCCTACGTAATTTGTCACGCTACCGTGTATGTAGCGGTATCGTAAGAAATTAAAAGCGGATTACCATAAAGGGATCAGCGGTTGATAGGCGCAGCGCACGGGCGTAGGTGGCACCTATCGATTACGGCGCGATACGCGGGCTGCGTGGCTGCGCTGCGCAGGTATCTAATCGGAGCCCAGTGCAGTCGCAGTTATCAGGGAACTCCTCGGCAAATATTGGGTCTGTATAAAAAAAATCAAAACACAGGGTGTCATCTAATCTCGCGAGATAAAACGGCCGGGGCTACCGACTGATAGAGAATTATCATCGCACGACCACGAATATTCATAATGAGATAAATAATCTTTTATCAATTATCTCTTCGCATGTAGATACGCTTGTTTAAAGGATGATAGGACCGCGTGGCGGCAGATTACGAGGAGTTCCCCCGTCTGGGCATGACAGTTGTGCTGACGAAGGCGCGTGGCTAAAATTCGATCATACGAACCATGTGTAATCCAATCAGTATGCACAAGGATTTTTCTGAAAATTTGTATCGGCTTTTGTATTACGATTATTCGTTCAATTTTCAGTACCAAAAATGTGTGAGACTTCATTACGTAACCGGGTCCTACAGATGTTTTATGTATTACATAGCGTTACGCACCTTTCCTGTGGATATCGAAGGAGTTTTTCTTGCAGGACCCTAAAAGCATGCACAAATCTTGTTCTACTGAAGCCTATTACAAAAATAAATAAATATCAGTTACAAATATATAAAGTTATAATTGTATTGAAGGCTACAGGAAAGTCGGCTATATCCTAAAATCGTATAACCCAATACCACATTATGTACTTCAACGAAGGGTAACATTACTCGTTTAGCTAGCAGTCTAATTACCTATGCGTTGCCTGCCTTTCACTCTCAAACCGGTTGATTTTAATATTGTTTGTAGGTAAATCGTCCATTGAGTATGAAAAAAGACGGTATCCAGACACGCAAGCGCAAGCCGAAGAGCATGGGCGGCGCACACGGCGTGTCCCGGCCCGGCAGCGGCATCCTCCCGGGTACGTAGCGCTAGTGGACGTACTGAGCTTGCGAGAGATGTGAAAACGTCGCGTCCGCGTCCTGTTTGTGACTCACATGGTAGATTAAGCGCTTGCTAGATTGAGGTGACGCAGTCCAAGGCGAGAACTATATATTAGTATTTCTATGCCTGTAAACTACGTCACCTATGCCTGAAATCATCAGTTTAAGTGGATAAATAAACATACGGTGCCTATAGAAATGAGTGTCCCCAGCACTTGATTTAGAGTAGGAATGGACCTACTTAAGTCTGTTAACCGACACGTGTATGTGATTTTGTCCACGATCACATTTCCTGCACAGCTGGTTGTTAGGCTAACTGTGGTGTGTGGTGGTCCGCAGTGGAGGCACACTCGCACAAGGTGCTGCCTCCGCTGTACGCGGCGGTGGAGGGCGGGAGAGGCGCGGGGCTGTTGCTGCTGCCCGCGGCGCGCCACCAATCTGACATGTGAGTACCACCACCTCTTCATGTCCCGACCGATCACGATTTGCGCAAAATACAATTACAAAATGCTTCATCCTAGGCATGGCTCGCTCGGAACCGTTTGTAAGTTTTAGTGGGCTGGGAATTGTTTTTAATATTTATTCTATTATATAACTAAACTAGATTGTTTTTTTTTTTATCAAAAGTAACTTAATGCTAACACCAAATACAAAGTTGTGTCATCATTAAGTCATTGGGAACATTAAATTTCCCGGAGGTATACATTTTATATTTTTACGCCATACTTAGTATACGTTACATAATCTACAAATAGTTTATCTTTATATCGTATCGTTTTTTAACCGACTTCCAAAAAAAGGAGGAGGTTCTCAATTCGACGGAATGTTTTTTTTTTTATGGATGTTCACCGATTACTCAAAGACTATTTGACCTATTTCAAAAAATTTTTTTTGGTTTTATAGAAGGTACTTTTTAGTTGGTCCTATTTAATTTTGGTGAAGATCTGATGATGGAATCCATGAGGAATTGAAGGAACTCCTCAAATATTGTAGGCATACATATAGCGATTTTGGTATTATAAGAAACATAATAAGCATCTGCATTCAGAAAGTGTAAATTGGTGAAGTGGAACTGATGCAGAAGACCACAGAATGCCATCGGAACTCCTCAATGATAAATAATTTACGGGTGGCGACAAAATATCTTGATTAATTTAGCTAAGCAACTTCATAGTCACAAATTTAAATGTTCCTGATGAGAATGGTACCATCGAATTGATTTGATGATGGAGCCGGAAGTTAGGAACCAGATCTATGTAATAAAATAATGTATCCTAGCCGTGTTTGGGCTTGTTCGAATCGTCACGAGATACACTTTTAAGTAACGATTAACTAAAAGTGTAAAATAAATAAACTTTTAAACAAAAAATAAAACCGACTCCAAAAAAAACTAAAAAGTAAAAAATAACGCCATAATTCAGTTTCTTCAAATTACGGACAAGTAACCGTTTGTATACTCAATCTATACAGTATATACAATTAATGTTATTTTGGAGTCGGTGCCATCGTGTCACAACTTACTAAAATCGTAAATTTTCAATATTTTACACATTCTTTATATGGCACCGACGCCAAAATAAGATTAATTGTATATACTGTATAGATTGAGTATACAAACGGTTACTTGTACGTAATTTGAAGAAACTGAATTATGGCGTTATTTTTTACTTTTATTTGCAGTCTGTTTTATTTTTTGTTTAAAAGTTTATAGATATACTGTTTAAAACCTCGATGTGACATTTGTTCTCTGCAATCGATGGTATATTTTTATCTTTGATCTAATACGTAAAAAAATAAAACATGACGTAATACCTAACTTTTAAATCGTTCTTGCTTATTTGTACCTACAGACCAAAGTAAAAAAGTATACAGTCGATTGTCGTCAGCAAAAGTCACTTAAAAAATATATAAAACAATATTACTTAAAAATAAACCGTCAGTAGACTCTGAGTCTACATAACGCGTACTTACCGAGAAAAAATATAATATGAACACCTCTAGAAAAAACAGTATGCGATTTCCTCTCACTTTCTCATGAATTAATACTAAGTTGTATGTATCTAATACTGTATTGGCTTCTAATAGGAGTATCAAATACCCAGCTAACATTATAATGCTAAATAATGAAACGAAGATGCTATGAGAATGTAGTAATCATTTTCACTACATAATAATAATAATAATTATTATTTTTCCTGCCGATCATTCTCTATCTTGTTGGGCGTGTTCACCTTTGTATCTACCTAAAATCCTTTTAAAATCAGTCCACGTACGTGTTAATGTTTTTTTTTTTGATAAAGTTCGCTTGCTCATTACATCAGGAAAACAATCTTTGATAGATACCTTTTTTGATAGGTAATCATTCTCACCATTATGTTGCCATGTCATACAAGATTGCATAATGTGTATACTATCACTGATGTATATAGGGAGGCACATTTTTTTCCATACAATTTTATACAGAATTATTTATTTAAAATCATACTGCCGAATAAATGCATAGACTGTTTTAGATATTGGTTGCATTTTTTATTAGGTAAATATACTCAACCCGTAATCGGTACCGAAGACTACCCTTTTAAAATGTGTTGTTTTCTTGTTGCAACGATTTAAACAACTATTAAGTACTAGAAATAGGTTTTTTGATTTTTTAACGCTTGTCTTCTGGTAAATAGAATATTTACAATGATATTCTGGATACCATTTTAAAGAACGAAAAGTCAGCTAAATATAAAATATAAACTGCACGCAAAATCGTCAAGTGAATCTAGCTTGGTAATTCTGAAAGTATTTTTTATATACAGTTGTATGGAACAAAATACGAGTAGCTAGCTGATACTTATGAGCAGGTATGTAGTTAAGATATTTATTTAGGTTTTATAATGTCAATAGCTATTCTAAGATAGATTATATTATTATTAGACCTAATTATTTTAAAAGCTTCATTACTCTATAAAATGATCATAAGACAAATGATCAGAATGTTAGGCAACGAAAGTGACAAACGAAAGAAAAGAGCACGCAGCCGAGATGAGAATGTTGAAATGGATGTGTGGAGTGACGAGGAAAGATCGGATTAGAAATGAGTATATAAGGGGAAGTTTGAAAGTAGCTCCCGTGACGGACAAAATGAGGAGCAGTAGGAAAGCGTGGTATGGGCATGTAATGAGGAAGGATGAGCGTCATATTGGTAAAAGAATGTTAGGGATGAATGGCCTTGGACGAAAAGCGATCGGTAGGCCAAAAGAGCGATGGATGGATTGTGTGAGAAAGGACATGAGAAAAAAACGATTAAGTGCTGAAATGACGAATAATAGAAATGAATGACAGAAGAAAACCGACCCTACATAGGTGGGATAAGGGCAGGGATATGATTACTCCCGGCTTGCCGTTTCTTCAAATGCTCAGAGAGTTATGTCATAGATATGTTCACACAACGTTCATGTTACCGAAATTTATTCAATTCTAAAGTGACTTTTATAGAAATCTTTATTATTCTCATGACGCCTGTTTCTATTTGTATGTGCCTTACGTTATCTCAAGGTTTGTGGCTTGCTTACAACGCTGTGTTCGTGTGAAGTTTGTTATTTTTTCGGTAAGTGTTCACGGGTGTCAAATGCGCTAATTATTATAATGCAAATTTATGTCTCATTCTTACAGATTCAATTACGCGTGCACTCGAGCTAGAATTACATTAGCAATCTAGGAGTGGGATTATTTAACGTAAATGGAATAAGAAAGATGACTACTTTTAGATAGCCCGCAAAATAAACCGAATACACTAATAAGATACGATAGGTAAATACACGATTTACCATCCGTGTTTTCTTTTTCAGGATACCATCGTTAGACCGGAGCGCGGTAACCGTGGCGCCGCCACACCATCGCCCGCCCTAACGCCCTGGCTCGTCCTAGCGCAAAAATACAATTATATTATGTAATACGAATATTACAAGAACTTATTAAAACGCATCGAAGTTACTACTAAAAAGTGCTGCGAAAAGTTTAACATAACACTATGAACGATCTTGTCTTACACAGGTATATGTGATTTAAACAAACAACTACCTAAATGACGACCTGTTAAGTGGTCGTAAGAATTTGTATTAAATATTTATTAGAGTCATTGGTTATAAAATTATAGGCGACATTACATTTAAACAAGCAACGTGACAACTTATAACACAGGTAAACGAATACAACTTTTTGGGCATCGCGAACCTTTAAATAGGGGATTATGTGAGCTGTTGAAAATATTTGTTAATGTTTAACGAGTAATAATTGTAAGGTGTACGATGTTTGCCCGCGGGTGTTGAGTGTGTACAGAGCTACATCTCCTTATCACGCCGCTTGTTCATTTCAGAGCCTATGTGTACTTTGGGGCGCTGTTACGACATCACATAGTGTTGCCTCTGGGCAGCGGTGAATACTAACATGCGTGTACGAGTATCCACGTGCGGTAGCCTACTTTTCCCAGAGTACGTAGTAACAGACAACCAACAGTTTAACCCGATGTTAGTGAATAAGTATTAAATTTTCACTCGACCTGAGTAAAAATATAAATACTGACACCATTACGTATTAAATAGTTTCCTCATTGTGGCACCCTATTTAGGTTTATGTGTATTGTAAAAAAAATATTTTATATAAGTAAATAAGGGATAAATGTAATTGACTTTTATAGGTGTAGATAATTTATTAGCATCGAAATATAAAACTATGACGAATTTATTACTAGGGACTTCAGTTATTTATAACTGATGTTGTTTAATTGTTCATTCCAGTGATTTATGCATGAACAAAATGACCATTTATGTTTTTTTGTTGCGTGTGAATTTTTAAGGTCATTAATATTTCTTAGTAAAAACTACTTAGATGTGCTTACAAATACATTTTGGTATAAATTGGTGTCATGTTTTATTTTCGTATAAATGATTGTTATTCTGGCACTGAAGAAGGAGAAGAAGTTCAGTGAAGTGAATCATGAGTCAGTCGACTCATGATTCACGACTAGAGGGGCTACTCGGAAATTCGATATTCGAAGTTCGTATCGCGCCATCCCTCTCGCTCTCATGTTAAACTGTATTTGAGTGAGCGAGATGGCGCGATACGAACTTCAAATATCGAATTTCAGAGTAGCCCCTTAGGTCCTCGGAATGAACCGCAAGATATCTAGCAATACTTGGCTTTTACGACGTTGCAACTGCTAAAGTAATCTCGACATTTTCGTTCTGGCAAAATAAATGATTATCGACATCAACATGATCATCATCATGTGACTAAAAAAAAAGTCTATGTATATAGACTAAAGTTTACAGGACTGGATAATCAAGTTAAGGCACCGTCTGTACGAGTACCTACTTTAGTCACATGATGATGTAGTTGATGTCAATAATCATTTATTTTGTGAGAACGAAAATGTCGACGATGTCTTACGACGTGATTAAATTACATTGCTGCTCGCAAAAACTTTAGGATATAATTTTGAACTCTATTATCTGCAAAACTACTCTACTTTACGTCTATACAATTAAAAAGTTATTTATAAATGCAACACAACAACATTTAACATTGAAGATATTATTTAAAATATAATTGAACGGACTATTTAAAGATCTCTGTGTGCATTTTTAGGGTTCCTTAGCCAAAATGGCAAAAACGGATGGAACCCTTATATTATCATCATGTCCGTCCGTACGTATGTCATAAGCATTTTACTTTAAAACTACAAGATGTATATTGATGAAATGAAATGAATGATGAAAAAAAAAAAGATGTATATCGTCTACCTAACCTAAGCCGTAGCGGCTTTAGTTTAATGGTTAAATGTAAAAAAAAAGATTATATATATATATATATATATATATCAGTGTGTGGTACATACTTCTTTTAAAAATATTTAGAGGTAAACTAAAATTGATTAAGTCGATATTTTCGGAAATAATCACTCCGAAAGTAGCGTTCATTGTAGTAGCATATTTTCTAAATATCATGTGAAAAAAATTACATTTTTAAAACTTAATAAATAGTTTCAACGAAAATTATTTTCATCATGATTGGATATACCATTTTTGAGTTATTGCCGAAAAACTGCGGTTCTCAAAGAAAGGATGTAAGCGCCGTGGCGATACGCTCTTTTGCTAATGCACTTTTTCATATCGTATTATTTTCATGTATAGTTATTTTTTTTCATATGAACGGCTGCAGAAACCTACACTGATCATGGTCCGACATGATCTTGGCCGATGTTTTAATTTTGTGTATGCAAGTGTCTTTGCGACCTCTTAACGTCAAAAATATAGATTTCAACCACTTTTGGTACACAGTACAGTAGGTACAGATGGCTAAATGATATGTTTTACCCGACTACTCAGAAACCAAAATAAGGCTTATGGCATTTTTCTCCTTTTTGAAGTGGGCACCTTCTAATCTATACGATTATGAAGTTGTAAAAATTTAATTTTTGTTTATTGAAAATATTTTCAATAACAAAAAATGAAATCGACTAAAAAGAAAACAAAAAAGAAAAAAGAAATCCAAGCCAAAATGTTCTTTACGACGTTTGTACTGGTCATTCACACATGGTTATAGGATATTTTTTAACCGACTACGCGGAAGCGAAAATGAGGTTTATGACTTTTTTTTCTTACCTGAACGTAGTTGCACTTTCTAGTTTTCAATAAAACAATAAAAGTGCATAAGATATGCACAGCTTAAACATCTTTACACTTTTTATTTAAATTCATTGCGCTGACTTCAATATCGTATTAATATAATGGTGTTGCCCGGTTTCAATTGACGTTCAACATCAGTAGTGACGTTAGTGTGATGTGGATGGTAGATTAAGCATAGTGGCCAAATTCAATCTAAGTAGTATTCCAGGTAGATTTCAGTGAGTATAAATAAATCATAAATATATTAGAAGACAAATTTACACAAATCGAAATAGTCCCATAATTAAATTCAATAAGGCTTGTGTTATGAGTACTAACTTCCAAGACGCAGGAATTAATATTTATGCTCATTGCACACATATTTTTCATTAGGAATTGAACCCACAAGAAAGATAGGTAGGTACTGAATTAACCGACTTGGTTTAAATTCGATTTCATGATTTTTTGCGGCAGAAGAACTGCGTTGCGAGACACAAGTCTGTCATTTTGTCCGATGCTCCGGTGTCCGGCGTCCGGTTGTCCGGTGTCCGTTTGTCGATGTCCAGTGTCCGGTGGGCCTGTTTCTAGTGTCCGCTTGTCGGTGTCCGCTAACTTTGTAATCGCGTATATTAATAAAGAATTACAAATTTACTTATGCAGCTTGTATATCAGGGAAACTAGACTGAAATTGCAGAATATTTTGATTTTTATTTGCTTTAAAGATTATACACTAAATGGGTGCAAAAATTGGATCTTATGGGTCAGCTAGAAGTACCTTAGATTTTTGATGATCGGTGAATCAGTGCGTCAGTGAATCAGTCAGTGACAAAATTAAGGAACTTTGGCTTACAATAATTCTTAAAGTATTGATTCAAATTTAGTGTAATTTGAAAATATATACTTTGTACCGCCTACAGATCACCATTTGCTAATAATACCCCTTTTTTTCATAAAATTGTGATCCAAAGTTTCCAAAAATAATGTTAATGTGTTCAGAGACCCCAAATCTATCCGTGATATTTCAATTGTAGTCACTTTCAAAAACCGGCCATGAGTATATCGGACCATGCTCAGTGCAGGGTTCCGCAGCCTTTCATACAAAAAATGCATGAAAAAAATACAAAATAAAAAAATGCACCAGAAAAAGACCGGATCTCCACGGCATTTGCTGGAGAAAAGCAATTTTGTGGCAATAACTCAAAATCAGTATTATTTGATCATGATTTTTATTAAAAGTATTTTTATAAAGCTTTATTTTTGTATTTTTTTCATATGTTTTGGACGTACCGCTTAGAGATAGAGGGGGTGGGGGCACAATTTGTGCTACTTTCGGAGCAATTAGTTCCGAGAATATTCACTAAATGATTTTTTTTTTTGAGAAACCTTATAGTATCTTTAAAATAACTGTCGAAATACGTGCCACACATTCATATTTGCTGATTTTTTTTTTTTCAGTTTCAGTTGATGTATGATGAGATGGAGTGCCTCTCCTAGAAATATATTTTTATGTTATGTAACTATCAAACTAAGTAGCTGCTTATACAAGACACCAATACTCCAAATTTCATCAATATAAATAATGTAGTTTTTGAGTAAAATGCCTGTGACATATGGACGGACCTGTTAGTACCGATACGTCTATGTAGCAAAATGTCCGGTAACGAAAATTGTTCAATAAGCGAAATGCTATGTAGCATAATGTTCAAAGTGTATAATGTCAAAAAAGCTAATACCACAAAATGGTACATAGTCTAGTCAAGACTAATTGAAAGCATTTAGTCTTAACTTATCATAATGACTTGAGCATCACCATAATTAATGATGAAACCCAGGGGCAATGGAGTCAGATAGATATTTTTCATAGATCTCCGACCTATTGGTAAAAAAGAACGATATGTACGTTTTGATATTTAGGTGTTCAGCTTTGCGGTCAATCAACATTAGGTAATCTGCGTTTTGGACTTTTTGACTATTGTCAAATAGTTGAACTTATCTAAGTACAAAAAAATATATGTACTTAGACAAGTTTTTATCCCGTCGTATCGCGTTATGGCCAATATGCTAATCGTGTATTTCACGATTTAGGCATCTTTACAAAATGGTCAATTTACATTATCGACAGTTTGCTTCGTGGTCAATTTGCGTCACGGGACATTTTGCTATAAAGACGATTCAGTACTAACCCGGACGAACGGTCGGACAGACGAACGAACGGACGGACATGACGAAACTATAAGGGTTCAGTTTTTGCCATTTTGACTATGGAACCCTAAAAATGTAATGTTGTCCATTGAGCCGCCTAGTTGTTCCAAATGCCGATTTTTTTTTAATACACTGAGAAATAATTAAAAAGCGCCAGGCCAACTTGCACAATTTATAGATAGATTTTGAAAAAAATAGAATTATTGTTTCGGCGATTGCAGCGGTAACGTTGCAAAATTTTACACTGTGGCAGATTTGTCAATAATTGCGTATTTATATTGCGTACCTATACAAAATATTTTGATAGAACCGTACTGTTCTTCTTTGTACACTGTATACTATGACTATCTACTTATTTGCGTGGATGTGTGTTTCTTCTTGTGTGGCGGCAACATTGCATAGTAGTTAATAATATAATTTTCTGTTGACGATACCTTCTTCTTAAAACGTTTATTTCCAATTTTTACTCAATCCCGACCTCTAACGCGTTCCGCTTGGGACTGAGCGGCGAGCTGGCAGCGGGGCGCGAATAAATTGGCCCGGAAACTTCGGAAATTTTGAGTTAAAAATTATAAGTTTTACGATATTAACAATGTTAAACCAGACGGACATTACATCATCATAGACCTTTATTTTGATGTGATTTTCAATTCATTAAGCAGTTTAATATTGGCATAAAATGAGTTTTAAAATACAAAATAAGGTTATGTTTGGATTTTTTTTTCTTTCGACGGACCTACAAGAAGGACATAAAATCAACATATATTTTTTCACGTGATTAATCATTACCTTTACAACATAAAATGTTTTATATTATTATACATTACAATATAAAATGACATTAAATATTACGTTTCTAAGAGGTGACCTCGCCTTAATGCACTGAGATTGAATTATTATAGCTTTAAATAATGATTAAACGGTTACGAACGTGCTCACAATGCTGTCAGAGTGGTAGAGCGGCGTAGCATTGTTTTTACTGTAGTTTAGAGTACTGTACCGTCACAAATTCATAACGCACGTCCAGCCAAAGATTGTACGAAAGAACTTGGTAAATACCAAATACATGTTTTTTTTTTACTTCGAAAAAAATACAAAACAGTTATTGAAATACGTATTACAAATAAAAAATAAACATTTGTAATTTGTATTTCAAATAATACACATCTCTGTATTTGATCATCATCTTCCCTGTCCTTATCCCACTTATGTAGGGTCGGCACAACATGTTTTTCACTTCTCGCGCTCAAAAAGTGCGTCATATTAGCTTCGCGAAGCGAGACTAAAATAGCCATTTAGCCCCTAGGGTTTAATAGAAAACCATACAATCCCATGCAAATTTCTATGAGACTGAAAAAAAACTTGCGGCCAGCTACATACTCCTTACGAATAATTAAAAACAAACAAACCAACCTGATCGGATTGGCCAATCTTTCTGATAGAATTGCTCAAACTGTACTTTTAGTTTTTCATGAAATATACAATTTTAATGTTAAGTCTTTTTTATTTTCTCGTAGTAAAGTGAAAATCATAGTGTTTAACACGTGGCTAAAAGCCATTATGACACTCAGACATATTTGTCCTCGCTCACTTCTGAGCTCGTCCAAATACTCCCTTCGTGTCGTAATGGCTTACTTTACCCCCTTGTCAAACAATCTACTATTCTTCATCCATTCATCTCTATTATTCGTAATTTCAGCGCTTATTCCTTTCTTTCTCATGTCCTCTCTCACACAATCCATCCATCGCTCTTTTGGCCTACCGATCGCTTTTCGTCCAAGGCCATTCATCCCTAACATTCTTTTACCAATATGACGCTCATCTTTCCTCATTACGAGCCCATACCACGCTATCCTACTGCTCCTCATTTTGTCCGTCATGGGTGCTACTTTCAAACTTCCCCTTATATATACTCATTTCTAATCCGATCTTTCCTCGTCACTCCACACATCCATCTCAACATTCTCATCTTCGTCCTTCAACATTCATCCTTAACCTTCTTCTCTGTATTTGATATGAGTATGAAACAAATGAACAGACTCTTGGTCACTGTACCACCTTTAACCAAGTACAAAAATAGTGAGGTACTTGCATATGGTCGTTAGACCTCATATCTAGACTACGACACTTTCTTTCTGCACGTGCGCGTGCCTAAAACTCGTCTTAAACAAACCGCTCCAAGTTCATTCTTCATCTAGGTACGTGAAGATATTTAAGTAAAAAAATTCATCAAATATTAAGGAGCTTCCTATTTAACAGTTTAAAATGAACTATCTATATGGCTTTATGACATGTGTTTTTACTCTGTAAATGAACCTAAATTATAATTGCGCACAATAATTAAAACTCGATGATTTGTTTTAATATTAACTTAGTAATTTTAATTTAGCTATTTGATATTATGATGTTTATGATATAGTTCCATAGAATACAACAGTGTAAAATAAGACATTCGCTAATTACTAAAAAAAAAAAACTACAGATGTAGTGCATAATTGGTTTCCATCGTATTTTCACAGAAACGTACGAACGTGTCTTGCTATTTCAGTTCGTCACAGTACAAAAAGTACTGAGGTCGACTGAAGTAGCATGACAAATACGAAAGTCGCCGAGAGAATACGATGGAAAACAATTATACAATACATCTGTAAATTCATGCTATAAATGTCATCAAAAACATAACTTGTAAAAAAAACCAAGTCTCGCAACTTAGTTCTTCTACCGTAAATGGTTGTGAGATCCATGTAATACCAAGTCGGTTAACTTATACAGTCCCTACTTAAGGGTCTTTCTTGATTTATTACGTAAGTAGCTTAACCTAACAACATGTTACAGTGACCAGGTCAATATTAAAAATCTTTTATGTTTTTAATAAATAGATTGACTTGGCAATCGCATGAAAACGCTATCTATGTATCTCACAATTAATAGGTACATATTATATTAAATTAGATTGCTTAGTGCGATTGCCAAGTCAATATATTTATTTAAAACATAAAAGATTTTTAATATTGATATGGTCACCATGAAATGTTGTTAGGTTAGCTAATTACGGAATAACTTAAGACAGAAGGACACTTAAGTATGAATAAATTAACCGATTTGGTATTACATGGTTCTCACTACTTTTTATGGTAAAAGAACTGAGTTGCGACATGTTGATGGTACGAGTATCTCATTTATTTTTGTAGATAGTCCTACTTTGTTTCCTTTCCAGTACCTTCTACTTTTTGAATACCAAGAACGGATTTTCTTAAAGATGTCTTATAGCTGTAGGTAGTCCTCTTCACATACTGACTGATACAATAATTGCGTAAGTTATATAAAACGTCGTGGTTTGTGTGCGACCTGGGATATCGCAGTAAAACCCAAAGGTTGCCTAGAACAAAGTGGGCGCCTTTCTGTGACGGACGCGGGGCGTGCGTGGAAGCCGCGGCGCGGGCGCCGCCTACGCCGGCCGTACTTATAATTATTAGTGTTCTTTCTTTCATGACAATTTAGTCTACTAAATACTTTGCGGGATTTTAGTACATTACATAAAACATGTCCCAATCTTGCTTTTTCATTCCGTTGACCATTTTACAATTTATCTTTGAACATAATTATATCAAGGTACCTATCTACAACTATTACTCCATTATATTATATTAATATTATACATATACATTCATTTACTGCAAAAGTAACTTTGTAATCCTATATATTTATATGGGATTACACAGTTGGCGTATCTAGAAAACTTGACCGTAATTGCAAAATGTGTGAATTTTTCCTTGAGTTTTACACAAAACACTATTTTAATTTTAAATTTAAAGCTTCTATGTCTGCTAGAAGGCCTTAGACTTTATATGATCGGTAAGACAGTGAGTGAGAAAATTAAGAAACGTTGACTAGTTATAATACTTAAAATACTTCTTCAAATTGAATGAAATTTGAAATATATCGTGTTTATACAATCCCTATTTGATTACTGAAAATTCAGGCTTCTAGTTTTATATTCATAATGAAGTTATAGGGGGTCGACAATTGCCTGAACTGCTTCGAAAAAAGGATGGTACGGCCCTGCCACTTTTTTGCTCGACTTGGCCCCAGATTAATTTATGATTATGTCATATCATGATTCCTAGATCTGATTTCTTGATTTCAAGAATATGGTGTTATGTTTTGCTTGCTAACTTAAGCAGACTATGGTTGATCAAAGACTTACTGCAACAACAATGTGGGTTAATCGATTTTAATCCTTGCGAGTGATATAGGCTATTATATAATACTTTACAGCTGGGTTTTCTTTTTAAAGGACTGATGACAAAGTTCTTAAATTGTACAGCAGCTATGTAATAATTATAAAAAGTACTAGACTTGGGACTTTTCAGTCAGTACCTAACTGTCGGAAATGGGTCAAATACCTACTTGTAAGTGGGCACAAGGACACGATTATACCGATTTATGCATTTTTAATCAAGTAGGTAGGGAAGCTACCTACCTTTGGGTTCTCTACAAAATGAATCCTAATCAGTAAAGTATCTTTAACCTCCGACGAAAAATGAGGAATGTTATAAATTTGACCTGTGTACTTGAACGGATAAAACGATCCTAATTTAGTTTTTAGTGACTTCATGCCAAATGTGCGTAGGTCTATTTATAGATAGCAGTTCCGCCGTGTAAAAATTACCAGCATTTGTGTTTCCATCGGTTCACCGTTTACAGTCTACAACTGTATTTTCAATTTAAACTTAATCCATACTAATATTATAAATGCAAAAGTCTGTCTGTCTGTACTCTTATCCGCATAAACGAACTTAAGGCGGACGAATTTGCGGGAAGAAGCTATAGCCCCTAATAAAGTATCTTAACCCCCGACGAAAGAACACGACAAAAGTTTAACATCCGTCGGGTTTTTGTTTTGTTTTTCATTACTGAGAAGGATAAAGTCACAACGCCCTTCCTTGTATTCTACACGAGCATCCTTGTGTAGCTATCTGTACCAAAAACATTCGAAATTCGTTTCGGCTAAATTCGTCGATGTATCTACAGACATTTAACTTTTATAATATTATGATGGTAGGTATAGATGTATTAATAGAGTGGAATAATAAATAGTTTTTTTAATAACAGTGATCGTAATATTTTTTACCATTGTTGGTCAAGCGATCAAGGTATTGCGCTATAGATGAGGAAAATACCAATTTAAACATAGTTAATATTGTCAACAATAACCCTAATCCATGAAAATTTGCATTGAAATTTGCCACACCCATGGCACTTTACCATGATCGCTGCACCAAAAATGCTACCTTTACGATCACTGCTCATTACAAATACTGTAAGATGGACGATAGTAACGCCATCTAGTAAAGCAGCTATTTTAAAGTTTTTTCTGTGTAAGGGAAAATGATATACCTACGTATTTTTTCGTTCTTATCACAATGGCAGTAAGGACTAAAAGGGTAGGTATGTTTAGTTTCCCTTTCTGTACAGTCAGCATCAAATAGTGTGTAGCATCCAAATGGTCCCACATCCTTATGCCTATGTTAGTAGTAATAAAGATGTGTTGCGATATATTTGGTAGTTACACACTCTTTGATGCTGACCGTACATAGTTAGTTACTCGTACTCTTTGGCATCAAAAACTTTCACATTACGTACCTAGCAAAATATTATCATTTTAATTTTACAAACTCATGGATAAATTTGCATTATTGATACAAAATATAATATAAGTACATCGTTGTCTATATTAACCGCCATCTATGAATATTGCATTGAACTATAAGTTCACAGCTCACAGTTCAGTTCACAGCAGCACTGCATAGGTGGCGCTACGAGGTTCAACTGAGAACTGAGTCATGACGTTTAAGTACCTATACGTTGCTTACTTCAACATACAAGTATTTAAAAATTGCTATGCCATGAACCCTTATGAGGAGCTCTGAAGAAGGAGCTAGTTTTAGTAAATTATGAAGTTATCATTATTTATTTAAAATAAAATTGGTTATAGAGTTAGATAATGTAAAAGTGTGTTTCTTAGTTTAGTTTTCTTACAGCACTAATGAAACAGATCAACGTGATTTTTGGCAGAGTTATACCGTGTCACATCACTCATCAACTCACATTAACCATGGAGGCGAAGCTGGAGTGAGAGAAGTATGTGGAAAAATAATATTTGCCAGAAGCTAAAAACCTCTAGGAATCTTCTTTTGAGCGCAAAAAATAAAATACACGTTCCGTAGCATAAAAAAATATAGCAGTAGCAATTTCGTATTATTTCAAAACTGGAAGAGTATAACTTCATCAACTCCTAAAATTGTTAAGCATAACAACAAGTCGGAATAAAAAAATATGACAACTTTAAAAATAACTGCTCAACTAGATGGAGCCACAACCGCCACCTTCTTAAAACATTGAGTTTAATGAGATGAGAGTAACCGGAATTAAGTCATTTGTTTGCGCAGCTAATTTGAAGGCACAGATATTAATTCTCACTGGTTGACAGTTAAGTACTCTCTCAGAAATCGACATCATGCCTATTATTTGTCAGGCGGACTATATGGCACAGTCCCACAGATGTGAGCAACTTCAATAAAGTATTAATGGCACCCTTAGCTTGGTAATGGACGTAACAGTTTTATGCCCGGTAAACCTAAAAGGACTGGCGTGAACAAGAATTTATGACATTTCTACTTATATATATATACTCAAGTACCAATTTCCAGCTAAATGCAAACATTTCTAGGTATTTATTCTGTAGGGTTTACTTGATTCTGATAGCAATGGAATCTATTTGCGTTAAAAAAAAGAAAATTTACGTATTTTTCGCTGACTGCCTAGTGAATCTTTAAATCTGTAAATGGTAATCGAAGTAGGTAACTTAAAAAATAAAAGGTACCTATGATATATTGCCGTATCGCAGGAAGGGTTCCGGTAGCAGCCTTTGCTGGCTTGTTTACACTTTACTACACCCTGCAGGTCAGGCGCTAGCCGAAAGGGGAGCGGGGGGGTGTCTTAGGGGACATGACTCAATAAAAAAAAAATCAGACGTTAAAAACATCCATTTGATTTATAATGAGTGCAATAAAATTGTATATTGTGCAATAAAATCTAATTTACTCGACATATTTTATTATTAGTGACCTTGTTCTTTAAAAGTCAGGGATTACTCATACGAAGTTGCCTTTCCTGCATTTTTGTTACGGTATACGGGTATGCGACCCGGCTCCCTGAGCTGCTACTGGCTCATACATAGTCTTCCGGGACAATAGTATCCTTTAACCCTTTCTCCTGTCTAAATTCTTATAATTCCTTTCTTTACCCTGTTATCCTGCCTCCTATTCCGCCAATCCAAGGTATGCCGTGCCGATGGATGCGTGGCTAGAGGCGAATCTAGTTGTTAGCGTGCCGAATTGCCCTAGGACTGGTGACCCCAGAATAAGGCTAATAAACCTTTACCTGGTATGCGGGGCTCTGCTTGGTTCGAATATTTTATCCCTAGCTGCTCGTGAGAACGCAAATGGAGAGCCGCTTTACTACGTTTAATGTAAGGGGAGGAATGAAAGATAAAATAGATGAAGTATGTCGGATTGTCGGATGATGGATGCGAGAAATTTAATATTGATATTCTGTGTGTGAATGAGACAAAGCGAAAGGGTTGTGACAGCACAAAATGAAGAGATTAATGAATGTTGATGAAGCGGCAGTTGTATGCCAGGACAGTAGCAAGTGGAAGGAGGTAGTCTCTGCTTACCCTGTAATGGGAAAAAGGCGTGATTGTATGTGTGTGCTGTTCTTTCTCATTTCTACAATATCTTTCAATTTCATATGTGTCTTTAGTAAAGACACTCAACGTTACATATATAGTGTTATTATCAGAATATCGGTATTTTGAAAAGATGAAAGATTGAATGATGTCATTAAGGATTTAGAAATGGAGAAAGCCATCGAAGTAGAAATGGTACTAATAACTGTGACAGCACTGAAAGAACCGATGGGCGATGTGGCATAAAATCGATGACGGTACTCGAATGGAGATCTCGGCCGGAAGACATAAAGTCCCGTATGTCTGACAACTACTGTCTCTCTCTCTCCTAGGCCCCATGTCAGGTTGAACCGGTTCAACCCATCTCCGCAATCCTTGTGAATTGCGGACTGCATCTCAACTGTAAGTGACAGCGGTAGGCATTCCCGTTTGTGGAGTTACGCTCCGCCCACTGAATCTGATGACTGAAGGAGGCATAGCTAGAATATAAAACACATGACATAAAGTAGGTGGGTCTCCTACAAGATGATAATGGTTGCCCGACTTCCAGCACGGATACAGAAATCATGCGACCGCCTTTAGTTGAAATGATGTCGAAGACGAAACAGGTGAGGGCTCCTAGTTATGTTAATTCTACTGGATATTTTACTTTAGGGCTACGGGTGATTCTTCGGGGCTCTGATTTTCGATGTCCGGGGGCTTATTTCAATGAACACTGTAGTTTAAAAGCTTGATTTTTTTTTGAGCTGACTTATATTTGTAGTCAACTGGGATATCGGTCGGTTATGTGTAAACCAATACTTATGATTTATAAGAAAATAATTACGTACATTATTCATATTAGCCTGTCGTGTCCGTTCTCCATTTTTATGAAAACATTTAACAATATCTTAAATTCAGTCAACTTTACGAATATTTTAACTGACTACACAACAAGAATTATTCCTTAAATTTAACAAGTAATTTTTACAGATAATAATATTCTTATAACTGAGGAAATAAGATGTGTCCGCTAGAAAATTCTTATTTCTCTGGAGCGGGTTTTCATCACCTGTATAGTACATATATTTGAGGATCTTGAGAAAATTCCCCACGTAGGCGGTATTAGGCGTGCTCCGAACGTGTCAAGCAGTGGACATGTCGGTTGGAGCACATCGGTCCAGAGTTACGAAGGTAAATATATGATTTCTCCCTCCTTAGTTCCGGTAGAATTATTATTACCCTGTTAGTCTTTTAAAGATTCGTTTTACCCTTAAAAGTGTAATATTTTGCTTGATTAACTATTTTTAACCGACTTCCAATAAAGGAGGAGCTTATATGTTCGATAGATTGTATTTTTTTAAGTATGTTCACCGATTACTCCGCCAATTGTGGACTAATTTTAAAAATTATTTTTTTATTTGAAAAGTTATACTCCCGAGGTGGTCCCATTGCCACCAAGTTGGGATCTGATGATGGGATCCCAGGGAAATCGAGGGCAATCCTCAAATTTTATAGGCACCTATAACGTTTTTCATATATTTTCTTATGCTATTTAAGTATTTGCATATGGTAGTCATCATCTCATTATGCTGAGCTGATAACGGAAGGTACAACTCCTTAATAGTTACGAGTTAGAGGATAATTCTTAAAAAAATCATCTATTATAGGTAAATACGTTAAGACTGTTAGTCATATTCTTTTTAGTGTGTCGCTGAAGTAGTCTCCTTATCACCAAGTCAGGATTAGATGATGGAATACCAGGGAAATCGAGAGAAACCCTCAAATTCTAAAGTTATCAGTTGTTTTCCTCTGGTTTTCATCATTTCATGCTGTGCTGATGATGGAAGGTACAATGAACTAACCAACTTTTACATTTCTTACTTCCAAAGACTCGAGATGCGTGCAAAGTGCCTCCTCAATCTTCCCATTCTGGGCTCTAAAAAATACTTTATATCACTACTAAAATCCATCACTAAAAAGCAAAAAACAAAAAAATTAAATAAAAAAGAACCGACTTCAAAATAAACTAAAAAGCCATAAATAATCTTTTATGTACGGTACGGAACACATTTGAATCACCTTTTGAAGTTGGTGCCAAACCTGAAGTAAATAAAGTTGTTTATTCAACAAAAATACGAAATACTATGACTAAATATATATTTATATATGTAGGTAGATAATAACTAAAGGCTCGCCGCCGCGGTTCTTAATAGTAATAAATGAATGGTTTGGCACCGACTTCAAAAGGTCATTCAAATGTGTTCCGTACCGTACATAAAATATTATTTATGGCTTTTTAGTTTATTTTGAAGTCGGTTCTTTTTTTATTTTTTTACGTACTATCTTTCCTTAGGCATAACAAACGCCTTGTTGTATGTTCATGTTATGAACCATTGGCTTTATTTAGATATTTTCTTATTCCTCTGGCCCTTATTCCTATGGATTTAACATCAGAATAAGAAAATCCATTGTTTTTATAGTTTTTCTTAACTGACCTCCAATAACGAAGGAGGTTTTTAAGTCATTGCATATATTTTTAGGCTTCCTTACTTCAAAAGGAACAACTATTTAAAGAAGAAGCGTCTAGGAAAAGTCGTGCCTAATTCGGGAAATCACACCATAAGATCGAATAATAGCCTGGAAAAAACCACGGTAAATTTTTAAATGTGCTATATATGCACTCGGAGTCTTTGGACCTGTGTAGTACCTACCTACAAGGTAGCCTTATAGTATTTTTTTAATTAATATAATATAATACGAGTTGAAAATATTTCGTTAGGTATAAACAAATGCAAGAATAACTCCTAGTTTTTTTTCTTTTAACTTATTATGTCTCATTTTATTCCTCTGGATCTTAATTTCTTATTCCTCTAGGCTCAAAAATAAAACAATATATTTATTTTATGAACGAGTTTATAAAAAGGTTAGCCAGAACCATAATTATGTCTATGAATAAATCTAATGTCACGGTGGTATGTGTTTATTAAGAAAATTTCAGAAAAAATATATGACAGAGGAATAAGTCAAAAGTTGCACCGGATAATCACCCATAAATTGTTATCGATATATCTCTTAGGCACTGGTCCCACCGCGAGCGAGTAAACTATGAACTATCGGCTATTTTCTAGCTCAAGAGACGAACAAAAGATAATCGCTTTCGTGTAAATAAAAGAGAGAGATATATATTTATAGTTCATAGCTGGCTTGTTCACACCGCCGGCGAAGACACTCTCCCACCGCCCGGCGAGTAAGCGATAATTCCATACAATGTTTACTAGCCGCCCGCTGATTGTCAACTGTTTCTAGTACATAATTTTACTAGTTGATAGCCGAGCTCGCTGATAGTTGGCGGTGGGACCACTGTTTACTAGTTGACCGCCGCGATACAAGCTATCGACTATAAAACTAGCTCAGCGGTACTCGCCGGTGCCTGCTTGGCGATCAGACCGATCATTTTACCTTATGAGGTGGATGCGAGTGCACGTATGAATTTAAAACAATCATATGAACTATCTTTGTTGTCCAGTTCGGATGACGATGATGATGTATTTTATAAAAGCGTGTGTGTAGTGGCAGTGGCAATTTTGAAGAGACGGAAGAAAAAAAAAGATATTTTAAAAAGAATTAAAATTTTAAATATACCTTGTACATAGTTAACCATACTTTGCAAGTGGTCGATCGAACTTATTATATAAAGGAAAAAATTGTGGGTTAATCGCATCTATCTGTCTCTGCCGCACTAATAAGGTACCTATTTTTGTAACACTCAATTGTAAATTTTTCTTCATAGTAAATGTACGAAAACATTTTTTTTATTTCTGACTTTTTTGTACATTACCGAAAGCTGACCCACGGAAACTATTGATACTGGATAGGAATAGAATCGATAGACATAATAAAAAAGTTTGTCAAAAATTTTCTCGCACCCCGTATGTTTTTTCAAAAATCTTTAAACGCCAATCTTTATTAATTTGAAATGGAAGGAAGGTCTTCTAAGACCATTTTCACTTAGCAGTACGGAATCTGGTGGCTGCACTCACTGACCCAAAATCTATTTCCACCCTGTATAGGTCATTGGCGAATAGGGCCCTCTTAAGTTTTTTACCTTTATGCTGGGCCACCCGGCTGAGCTAGTGGAGCGAGTAATCGCCCGTCGCACGCAAACACTCGCTTATAGCTCAGCGTCTAAACTAGTAAAACTATACTCGCTTCTCGCCGCTCGCCCACTAGTTTGTAGTTTATAGTTTCACTCGCTTATAGTTTGTAGCCGGCGGTGGGACCAGTGCCTTACGGTGTTAAGATTTATGTTGCCGAGATATTTCAAGTTTATATATATTTACCTTCTGTCGTATCCCATAAAGTCTATATTAAATACATGAAGAGTCTGACGGAAAAAGATGAAAGTCAATTTTGTCCAGACTTTTGTTTATGGTCATTCTTTAAAGATCTTGTAAAATCCAACCTATTTCATATTCAATGTTGGATGATTTTAATGTTCTTCGATAGCAAGATTTTAGCAGGGCACTTACCTGAAGATGTTCTGGATGACTCCTAGGGGCCCCTAAAGCAGCTGACGGCTTCACCACAGGACTGAATACCTGGTCTTCTACCGCGTTCGTGTGTCTGTATTGGGATTTCCGCGAGGGTTTTGGGCTCAAGCAACGGAATTAATGCGAGCAGCACATGTAAAGCGGTTGCACCGTCGAAAAAAGGTAAAAGTAAAAAGTGGGCAGCACTGTTTGCGTTTTGTATTCGCTCTCGTAGTGAGCGTTTGGTTCGTGCCCTAAAACCCAGCTACCGATTAGTTTAATCGAACAGAAGCAATATCAAAGTACTGAACACCATGCTTTATATATAGTGAGGAATCCGCAAGATTTCAACTAAACATTCTTGAGGTCATTTGGAGTAAAAAAAAATCATATGAACCCAATTCAAATTCAATAAAAGAAAAACAACTTTTGAAATCTTGTTTTGTTGATTTTGTACACAAAATATGAATAACTTACGCTTCTCTATGAAAATTATCGCGTAACGATATTTATTCCAAAAAACAATGATTTTAGGGAGTGGTAGCTGTCACTTTAATGTCTGTCAGTAGCGACACGACGCTTGGAAACATACGTGGCAACGTCGCGATCTAAAGAGCTTAATGCACTTTAGACCACAATAAATAGTTTACATGAAAATAAATAATTATCTTCAAAAGTAAGCTAGATTTGCCTGGTATTCATGTAACATTTTTTTGTCCTAATGACCATACGCTTGTAAAATTATGCGCGTTCCTCGCGAGCACGTTATATAAAAAATAGGCTAGTTAATATGAACTACCCAATTATTTGATAGACAAACCATGTCATAGGTATGAAAACAGATTTCACATTATAGGACATAATTGAGAATGATCTGGGGATTAAGGGGACAAGTAAATATTCATATTTATTCTTATTTTGATATTTTAATGGCATAATAAACGTACTGCACTTTTTTATTACTTCAACATGCTGAAATCTGCGTATTTCCATTTATTTCTAATTTGGAAATAATTTTATAAGAGACTTAAAATATGAACGGTTGCATAGTAACTTCTGATATACTCGTAAGAGTATAACGAGGTTATCGCTGATACCTAATAAATCATGGACAATTAATCCCTTATATTATAAATGCGAAAACATGTATTCTGGTTTCTTTTACGCGATCACAGGGCAACGGATTGACGCGATTTTTTGCGTATACCTAGATGGAATAGAGGTTTTAAAGGCTTTTTTATTCCGGAAAAACACGGTTCCCGAGGGTTAAATAAAATAGTAGGCCACGCGGGTAAGGCCGCAGATAAATCCTAGTGTGTTATATATAAAAGCAATCAAATTATTCGTTCCGTAGAAAATGCTCACTTAATTATGACTGGAATACTCTTAAAAATACACAATCAAAACAAAGATAAGGGCATCGAGCCTTCGAGGATCGGGGGAATGTGTCCGAGAGTGGCGTACTCCGACGCCACGAGCTGCAATTAATGGCACGAAATTCATTAGCAGACGCGACAGCCGGACGGACGGACGGCAGCCGCAACAATTGATATATTACACGTACACACGTATCAGGAGAATTGTTCGTTCGATAAGTGGGCGTCCGCCCGCTCCGCTAGCGACCACTCACCTCCACACGGTTTCCGACCTAAACAACTTTGAATCGCATTGCATTTGTATCAAATTGGATGTATCATATGTTTACTTTATGATCTTCTGAAGTAAGGGTGTTTACCCATGAATGATGCTCAAAGGTAAGATGCCATACAACGAGGGGTTTTAAAATGATCTTTATATGCTTCGAGTTCTAAGTCTGTACTCGGTGGCGTCGGGCGGTAGATAGTTTTGTTCAGATTCGAAGGGTTCGATCGCGAGGGGCTAATGTGTAAGTGTTGTCGCGGCGAGCGGGCACTAATGCGCCCGGCGCCGGCGCCGCCTAAAACAAAATCTACAACATTCCTGCGTTTAGGCTGCGACTCTTTATTCCTTTTTTATCGGATCATGAAATAATAGAATAGGTACAAAGCAGCCGCCGAACTGGCGGGATATCAGAACACCGGTTTGTGCCGGACACTGGTTTGATACACGTGTTCTAATGTCATAAATTGAAATTCAAACACCCCACTATGTAATTAAATGAGCGGCATTCTTAAACTCTTTTTAGGGTATTGCGACCTAGTTTTTATGCATGCATAAAACCTGATCATGAACTAGCAAACCAGCGGTCTCATTATCTAGATGATAAGTACACCCTTAGACGTAGCGCAAACCCACAGACGTAAATGCCATGGCCACAACGAAAGAGGCACAATGCGCAAAGCACACGGGTCAGCGGAGATTGTTTGAAGAGGTTCAATCGGGGTTGTAGTGTCGAGGTGAGGTACCTGCGCCGGTAAAGTTGATGCTATGACTCCGTCCGAGAAATTATTATATATTATTAAATTAAATACGTTAAGCAAGAGCTTCCGAAGGTGTTGGCTAAGGACACGAACAAATGAGTTCCATGGAGTTAATGTATCAGGGAGTTCATTTTTTAGAAGAAAAAACTGGACATTAGCACAACCTTAGATAATTAGTCAAAAGCGAATTGGACTCACGCACTTAAAATCGTTAAATGTGATTGCATCCTTAAATCTCTATATATCTTCCCCGTGGAAGGTAGCGGTAGTACCTACTCAATTGTTGTTAACCATTGTTCGACGTCATTGGTATTATTTAAATATAAAGTTGAAGTACTTACAATAACGTGCATCGTCGGAAGGTTAAAATAAAAATAATCAAATTATATAAATAGATACAGAGGTCTAAAAAAGGAATTGTTAACACAATTAAGACCCCCAACACATCTAGCAAAAGTATGATAATTATGAAACACGAGCGCTGATTTTCTTGATTGTTAATTACACTTGAGTGTTAAGCCATTTATAAAATACAAAAAAAAAAAAAATTAAAATCGGGCCAACCCCTCAAGAGTTATGATGCTGAAGACAGATACTTATAGCACCCCATTTTTAGGGTTCCGTACCAAAAATGGTATATCTTCGGCGGTTAAAAAAACCTCCTAGTGTTTTTTTATCTATTTAGTGTAGTAGAATTGAATTGATCGTCTCTTTAAGGCTCCCGAATTCAACAAATCTCTAATCCTGTCTTACAATTTTTTGCCCCTAGTTTAGTGCAATATCCAAGAAAATACAATTAGAATAATATATGTATTCGCTTGTCCTTGTCCCATTTACTTGGGGTCGGCGCAGCATGTTTTTTTCTTCCATACCTCTCTTTCGCTCGTCATCTCGTCACGCACATCCTTCCTCTTCATGTCATCTCTCACGCAATCCATCCACCTTTTCCCGGCCTCCCTCTCCTCTTACATCCTTCCACATGTATATCTAATACCCTTCTTGTCATATGATTCTCATCCCTCCGCATAACATGTCCTTACTACCGTAGGCGATTTGCTCTCAGCTTATCGACTACGGGTCCTACTTTCAGGCTTCCTCTTATATACTCAGATCCGATCCATTCTCGTCACGCCACTCATCCATCTCAACATTCTCATCTCCGTAACATGCATTCATCCGTCACCTTTGCGGCCTAACATTCCTATCCATACGTGACGACAGGTCTTACAATGCTCTTGTAGATTTTGCCCTTCAATCGAAGAGGCATTCGGGCATCGTATATTACTCCCGAGACCTGGTTACTCCGTGCCAATATCATCTAAAATTGCTTGGACGTAGGCGAAAATAATACTCAGCACGCGTTTTCGTGATCGCTAACAACACCTTTAACTGGAACTCTCTTAGGCTCTAAAGCGTCTTTGTTGCAAAGGTTTTGATACGAGTACAAACGCAACTTTTCAATCTAAATTGTTAACAGAGTGAAGTGTCATTTCGTTAAGATAAAAAACAGAGTTAAAACAGATTTTTGAAATATTTTTCCGATGCCAACGGTCAATTTATGAATAATTAAATGCCTATTATTTATATATAATTTTATACAAAAATCCGACTTTAATTAATGAAATAATGATCTTTATTCTGTAAGTAGGCCGCAAGGGCACTTTTACAAGTCTGACTCTACGGCGTTTCCCAAGAGGAGACCACTGAGGAGAAGAAAGCCGAAACAAGCTCAACAGTCAACTCTTATATCTATTATAATATTTGTACTTAGCATATCTTAAATATATGTTGAGTATTAAACTCAATGCGTAGTTCTTCAAGTACACATGTCAAAACTTATAAAATTTTAAAAAGCATAGAATATAATAAAGCAAAAAAAAATATTTTTTATTTAAAATAAATAATAAATTCAAATGCATTGTCTAATATAGGTACACTACTTCCACTTAAAGCTATGAAAATGCATGCACTAGGTATCATCATCATCATTTCAGCCATAGGACTAGGGTTGCCAACTGTACTATAATATATAGTATTGTACTATATTTACTCTGTGTACTATATACTGTTGAAGAAATATATAGTACGTAAAATACTATATTTCGGTCAGTCCTTACGCATATCAACTAGATTTTATGCACCAATCAATGTTGTTGGAGTGCAGAAATGGGCTTTTATCAACTAGATAGTTGCCCCACCCAATTGCAATAACAGGCTGAATGTCAGTAAGTAGTAAATATTATGCAATATTTTTAATGAATCAGTTTTCACTCTTAAGTATTTTGTGCTATTTTTTTTTTAGAGTCTTATACTTTTTGTACCATGGGATGGGAAATACTATATTTGCTTAAGAAATAGTTGGCAACCCTACATAGGACGTCCACTGCTGAACACAGGCCTCCGCAATAGATTTCCACATTCAGCGAGTCCCCGCTACCCTAGCCAGGTCGTCCGACCAACTCGCGGGTGGCCTTCCCACGCTGCGCTTGCCGGTACCCGGTCTCCACTCGAGAACCTTTCTGCCCCAACGGCCATCGGTTGTTCGAAGTCTGTGCTCTGCCCGTGGCCACTTGTCGTACCTGCATTACTAGGCATATACAGTATCAATCAAACCACAAATTTAAGAATCTTTGAAATAAATATAATATAATAATAATGGTTTACTGTCCACTAGGCATATACAGTATCAATCAAATCACAAATTTAAGAATCCTTTGAAATAAATATTCACTATGACAAAAAGTGTGTTTTGAAGCAGCATTCAAATATGTTAGTCTATTTAATAAATGCGAAGTTCGAATTGATTATAGTGTGCTTAGCTGCGCTTACGCATAGTGCCCAAACCGAATCCGAAAAATGATGATAGCCAAGACACTATTTTGCAGAAAAACAAAGGAACTATCCATTAACCTAAGCATCGCCATCTGTGTAAGAGCTCACATGCCTCGACTGGTGTCTTGCCACGCCTGATCCGCTTCTCGAACAATCGATTCCACGATTTCTCGGTCTTTTTTTATCCAATTGACAGAGAGTGCCTTATGCATACACACTTTGCACCTCCTTTAGTGTCTGCTGAAACTTAAGAGATCATGTACTAGCTTGACAACAACAAGGACGAAAACTGTTACATTATTTTATTACAGAAGTCAATATTTAGTATACCAACTCTCATTTAAAAACCGGCTCTTTCATGTATTACCGACTTTAATTACCCGTTTCGTGTCTTTTCATACTTGAGAAACTCTAGTTACTCGTATATTGCTCTTATCATTACGAGGTAAGATTTGAGTGCGCCGCTGCTGGCTCGCTTTCGCCCGAAACTACGACTAGAGTTTGGCAAGCGAAACATGATATTAAAAATATGCGGCAAATTTGAAAACATCATGACCGGGCAATATGGAATGCATAGAAACGAAGTAGGTTTAGAATTCTTTTTCAAGGTCAATATCATGTTTCTCTGGCCAAACTCTACCTTCAACACGTCAGCGGTATTTAAAAAAATAAAACAAAAAAAAAAACTACACAAATTAAGTGCTCTTAAGCTTACAAGTAGATGTAGCTCATTCTTCCACGTAGCGGATTAACTTTAATAGGTCAAACCCGGTAACAGTTACATTTTCCTTGTAACTAAGATATTTGGGTTTAAGTCAATGGTTTTCTGATAATCCCTTTATTTCTTTATTGTGGTGTAAGCATTGTGCTTTGTTACATGTAGTTACTTTGTTGTCTTTTGCGGCATCGGCAACAAAGGAACTTGAATGGGGAATAATTGTCGAAGTCGTGTAATGCTGATAACGATAAGCCGAGAATGTTCCCAGCGGCCGCCGCCGATTGCAACAATTAATTACGTACCTACCTATACGTACCTGTGCACACCGGTGACTTTTTGTGACTTGACTGTTCTAGTTTAGTACTTACCGGGTATTTAGGGTGCAATAGCGAACATGCCGAAATATGTTTACCAAGAAATTATTAATGGAACATTGTTGTTTAAATGGTTCATGGTTCAACACATGGATGAGTTCTAGAATTATCAAGTATTACAACGTGCTGTTTTTATGGGAATCGTATACATACAAAAAATATGGGGTCCGTATACCTACACTTTGTGGGAGTTCATACACAGTTACTACCACACGCTACTAAATGCAAGTAGCTAATGTATCAAATGAACTAGCACCATCAGCATTCTTTCATTCATACCGATTTATAAAAATAAAAATATTTCACAAACAACTTTTCATACAATTTATTTGGGTAATAAAAAAGTAATGAATAAAAATTTTACATTTAATACATTTGCGAAGTTTAAGTCATTCATAAGTCATAAGTTTGCTAAATGTAATATTTGTCAAATGACGATTTATAAAAGGAGCATTTTGCGGAAAATTCATGGTTGTCAAAATGATCAGTTTTTAAAACGTAGTTTGTAAAATTTGACAAAACATATTTGTCAAATGACAGTAAACCATTATTTTATCAATTCACGCGCCCAGCACTTACATTAGTTGAATGAGGAAATTAATTTTAAACAAACAATTGAAACCATTGCCGGCACCCCTCCCATCAGCACGTCCAGCTTATTCCGAAGCGGTTGATGGTGAATCCTAGAACCCTGGTCTACTATTATTATATCAAAAAGTAGTCCAAGAAAATTTAGAGTTTTTATTTTGGTGATCAGAATTGTAATCTTATACCGGCCTACTTCTTTACTGAAGTATTATAAAGTTGTAAATATGAAATGTCTGTCAATTCAAGATATTTCCGTAAAAATAAGTGAAATGGGCTATTTGAAGGTCACTAAAACTAAAAATACTTTCTTTGGATTTTTTTATATGTTTGTTTAAGTTTGTTGTGCCTACATCACGCACGCCTAAACGACTGGTCAGACGTCAAATGTTTTTTGTACACGGGTAGCTGGGTATCCACAAATGTTTATAGGATTTTATTCGACTACACTTAAGCAAAAAAGAGGTATATACATTTTTAGTAATCTGCGATCGAAGTTGGGGGCACCCTCTAGTAGGTATTCTAATTATAAAATTGTAAAAATTAAACATTAAACTTAAATTCAGAAAAATAAATATTTGAGGGTAATTGAATCGAATATTTTTTTTTTATGTTTGTATGTGTGACTGAGTTTTAATCACGTCAAAACGGCTGGACGGATATCAAGCATTATTTTTGGTACAAGCTGAGCATGGTCACCCAAGGATGGTTATAAGATACTTTTTAACGACTAAGTTGAAGCGAAAAAGAGGATTTTCAGTTTCTTCTCCTCCACGAGTGAAACTGCGGGTACCTTCTAGTTATTTCTATAAAATGTAAGTTACGTATAGGTAGTGGAATAGGTTTTAATTTAATTTGTTATTTGGGTACACTACTGTGTACAGGTTACAGTATTTTTCTGTCACAATTTTTTTTAAGCGTGAGCTTGTCATCTCTGTTAGTATGTCTAGCCACATACCTACTAACAGAACCAGATGACAAGTTCACAATCCGCTAAAAGCGTGGAAAAAAGCCTTCTGATGGCTTTTTTGGGAAGTTCCTCGTGTCGATCTTGTAAGTGGATTTGTTTCGTGCTCGGAACGTTCCAAGTAAGTTGAGGCCAAAATCCATGCCACAGAGTGAGTGTTAAAATCGGCATAAATATTGACGTCCCGAAGGAAGCCGGGGGCATAGAGCACTCACCTAAGGAACTTGTTTTGACGGCGTAGGAAAACACCGGCTGAACACACGTCTTGTAGATAATAAGTTTGTTGGTTCTAGGCGGTTAATACTTCGTGGACAAGAGGCCATGCATTGTGCCCAAGAAGAATGCCGCTTGGTTCATTACTGTATGTAGGTATATTTTTTCTTTAACTGAGCCGTCTACTATAGTGACACCTAAATATTTCATCTCGTCCCTCCATGAAACGGAATTCTCCAGAAGAGTGATATCCCCCTTAGAAGGATAACTTTGTTTCAACTCCTGTACTTTTATCTTGCATTTATATATTTACCAACAATAACATAACGACATACTATTGTAGTACTGAGTAAGAGTCTATATAGTCTTTGGCCCATTAAAGCACTGCTAGTGTGGCATAAAAGCATTATTTAATGCCACAGATTACAATACCTAAGATTTAAGTACTTACTTTCGTAATATACTTAATATTACGTAAATACTTACTGGGTATTATTCTTTTATTTCGGTGGTGTACCGGCATCTATGTTAGCGCTTGAATTATGGTCGATTTAGTATGTGATCGACAATTTGGTTTTCACTAAAACAACAGTAATTTCAAAAACAGTTGATGAAGTGGGCAATTCCACAATAATTACTAATTTATACTCATAAACCTGGTGGCACGGTAGTGCCCCCGCACTAGTCGCACAAAAACCGACGTAGAGCATGTCGGACCGTATTCAGTGTAGGGTACCGCAGCCGTTCTTACAAAAAAATGCACAATAGATGAAAAAAGCGGCCAAGAGCATGTTGGAACATGCTCAGTGCAGGCTTCCACAGCCGTTCATACAAAAAATGCACTGCAGATGAAAAAAATCGATAATTATGCAAAAATGATATTGGCAAAAGAGCGTACCTCCACGGCACTAACGTGTTTCTATAATAAATCAAAAACGGTATATCCGATCATATTTAAAATAATTTTCGTTGAAAGTATTAAGTAAGTTTTATTTTAGTGATTTTTTTTCACATTTTTTGGTCATACTACCGGTTAGAAAATAGAGGGCGAGGGGGACACAATTTATGCAACTTTCGGAGCGATTATTTCCGGAAATATCCACAAAATCAAAATATTTTTTTGAACCTTAAAATGATCTTGAAAGAACTATTCAAATATGTGCCACACGTTGATATTTGCTGAAAAAAAATCAGTGCCCCCCCTAGAATTATTATTATTATTATTATTTAACCATCAAACTAAGTAGCGGCTTACACAAGACACCTATACTCCACATTTCATAAATATAGGGGAGAGTCGGCGATATCGTACCGTTGGTTAAATCGTACCACTGCGAGATTTTCTATAAAACTTATTTTTTGATTTACACTTGGGGCACCAAATACTGCACCGTTGGTATCACAATCTATAACCTTAATCCAAAATAGCATATAACTAAGCATGAAAGTGAGAGAGGAGAAAAATTATTTCCGTCAGACTTGATGTAATCTTTAGTGTTATTGTGTAACGACAAAACTGATGATCAAGGTAAGTTAAAATGCGCAGTAAATAGTATTCAACTATAAAATATAAATGGGTTTATTGGGTGGTTCTTAGATATAGCCAAATTTTATGGTTATATTTTTATATTCCTTATTTCAAAAAAAAATCTAGTCGTTTAAATCGTACCATTGCTTATGGGCATAGGTACGATTTAAGCGACCATATATTTTTTGATTAAACCAGATCATACCTAAATTAAACAGTTTACATGCAAAATGCTTCATAGATGCGATTTAAATCCTGATGGTACGAATTAACCGACTCGTCAGCTAAATCGTACCGATGGAAGGCCTTTTGAAAAAACTGAATTTTGACGATGTTAATTTAATCCCAAAACGCTCATCTTGCTATTTCAAGAAGCCGAAATACTAAACTTTTATATGCACTGTCAGCCATATATGTAAGTACTTTCAGAAATAAAATAACCACGTATGAGTAAAAAGTGGTACGATATAACCGACTCTCCCCTACATCTTGTAGTTTTTGAGTAAAACACCTGTGACATACGGATGGACATGAAGAAACTATTAGGGTTCCGTTTTTGTAATTTTCGCTACGGTACCCTAAAAAAAGGAGCACTATACCTATCTTTTATCGAACCGTTTCGTCTCATTTCCAACCCCATCATAGCTTCTTACCAGATATTTAACACCAGAGAGCCCAAATTCACAGGATAAGGTGTAGTTCGGGAACACATGTAATACGCTTAGTTTCATTAATTTACGAGTAGGTATAGTAGCTTTTATACTTAACATATTATTGATACCTAAAACATGACGATTTGACCACTCATTCACTCACTCGTCAAAACCTCTAATGGGTTTACCTGATGTCCTAGAAAGCTGAAATTTGGCATGGAGCCTAGGATTAACATATAAAGAACATAAACATTAAGAAATCTGTCACTAACACCCTCCCACCAATATTAAAAATAAAATAAAAATCGTTTATTTCAGACCACAGAGATCCATATTTGTGTTAGTTAGTGAAATCTTATTTACTATGTTAGTTGACATAATATTTAAAAGGCTATAACAATAAAAAAGTAGCTATTGAGAGTGCACAGGTCTACTTAGCTCTCCCAATAGAAACCTCAACCCAAAACTTCATAATCGGGCAGTCGAGTCTTTCGGCCAACGCCCTGAAAAGCTCGTTGCTGCTGCCGCGCACTCGCCTTAGCATGGAAGCGGCTCTCTTTCGCCTGATGGCAAAGAAGTCATCTAGTCGCGCTAGCGCGATCATACCAGATGCACTTCAGTGCTTCGGCAGCCGCAAAAACATCCTCAGGATGTTATTATATTGAACGCGTAATGCGTTATAGGCCCGTTGTGTAAACCTCACCCACAGGCTGCACGTGTAAAACGTCTGACCGAAGACTCTAAAGAGCGTCAATTTAACTGACTCATCACAACGTGCAAAACTGCGGGCGAGCATGTTACCTCTGACTTCCATCGCCCTTCTCTCCCTTTCTAAATCCATGTCATCATTCAAGTCGTCTGTGAGCACGTGCGCCAGATACTTGAAGGGATCGACTACTTTAAGGGGGACGCAAGTCGATATACAGAACTAGTAAAACTAGGGTATTTCCGATGTCGTAGAAAGCCAAACTTTGGTATGGAGCGTTTTATATACAACGAAAGAAAGTGGACGATGAAAAACCGGCTAAGTGCGATTCTTGAGCAAAATGTACGCGGTGTTCGATCATTTTATATTGGTTACTGACATAGACAGACAGAGATAAAATTATACTGTTTTTATTATTTATTTTTATAGTGGCAACAGAAATAAATCACCAGTGAAAATTTCAACTGTCTTGCTATCACGGTTCATGAGATACCTACAGCCTGGTGACAGACGCACAGACAGACAGCGGAGTTTTAGTAATAGGGTCCCATTTTATCCTTTGGCTACGGAACCCGAACTCCGGTCCGAAATCAATAAATATTTATTGAATTTTTGAAAGCATCTTGGATGATTGAGACGCAGGTTTTGTTATTTATTACCAAAATTTAACTAATTCTTATCTTTGTACACTGAGTTCACACGTAAGGTATTTAAATTATAATTAAAAAATAGTCATCGCAATATATTTTTGATTCGTTATTTAAGTGACGTCATTCGTCGTAAATTGACCGTTTTGTTATTCATTAAAGCAGATGATTTAATTTCATTTCAGTAAACAATCATTGTTTAAAAGAAACCCCCAATTCAGGCTACTCGCTTACTTGTACCTTAGTAGTACGCAATAGTTAAAAATGATGACAACTGATTACCTATATTCGCTAGGTAGTTGAAAATAAACTGAATAACAGTGGAGTGAATTATATATAATAATGATGCTCCTTTTTCTGAACTTTGTTGTTGTAATACCTACTTGCTCGGCCACATCGTCACTGAACAACAGGTGAGATTGCGGTCAGGTGCCCGTCTATCATCAATTATAAAAAAAAACATTCATTACCTATTCTGATTTACTTTCTTTTAAAATAAATGTCCCAGTGTCCCAAGTGCCTAAAATCGTAGTTCTAATAATTACCGCCCCGCCTGGAGTGCTTGGTAGCTTTATTGAAATGAATTAATGTTGAAGGTGCCAGCTATCGGGACAGTGTCTAACACTGGGACATTTACCTTACTAACAAAATAAACATATTTTCTTTAATGCTGATAGTATCAATATATTATGGACCCCTCGAAATTGTAAGACAAAGGTTGCGCCACCCGCGTAATAGGTAATTATACTATCACAGTCGGGCATCAAGGCCCTCGCGGACCACTGTCGTCGCGGTAGACGCGAAACCGTTGGATTAATGCAGGTCGTCTGTTACCCTCCGGATTGATTTAGAGCAATTGTGCTACTAATTAATTAAAGAACCGATGCATCCGCCTCTGCCCGGCGGAGGTGGGGAGCGAGGATTAATTACATCGACGACCCGCGTGCCCATAAACAAAAAGCCAGCAATAATTCCATTAAGGCCTAAAACTAACCCTGCCGTAATAAATCTGTGTGCGGCGCCCATTACTCGCGGCCGATAAGGCGCCGCCCATCGGCCGCCGCCCGCGCCCGCGCCGCCGCTGCCGCCACCCCGCGCACCCGACACATCTCCTGACTGCTTCTACGTTGCGTCACCAAATTGGAACTTGCAATATATGAAAACAACTTTTCCTATTTTCCTCTGTGTACCGTTATAAGAGGGAGGGTTCGGCGGTGGTGCCAGCCCCGCCTCGGGGCGGCGGCGAATGGGCGCGCGTCGCCGGGGCAAGCCCCACGCCTCTCAGCCAGTACTCCCGTACGCTCCGACTCAGACGCACGCGTTCTCGTATCTCACCTATGCCACTATCTCACCTACTAATCTCTCTCAATCTGATTGAGCGTATTTCAGTGACCTCGCCGTGTGTGAATTGTGTTTCTGTATTTGCTGACTCAAATTTTTAATAGCTGACTACTGCTTACAATCAAGCGGATCCAAATATTTTTAGGTGAGTGATAAAGAAATCGTCTAAAACAGACATCCCGGGGGAAACAGTGGCAGGCTGAATGCGAATTTAGATGTCTTTCAAGTGTTCCGAGTGTCGTAACTAGTGACGGTTGCAAAGTACGCCAGTGCCTACCTCTCCACAACGTTAATACTTAGGCCTAAATTTGTATCTACATACTTAAAAGCAATTATTATTTAGTGATATGACATAGCTCATAACTAGTTCTGTAATCGGTGCTGTACCTGCGTCAAAAGTATAAGTAACTGAAATGAAACTTATTTCAAAATACTATCGTGTGTTCAGGACATTAATTAATGTAGCTTCTGTTCCAATAAGTATTTTACAGAATAAAAGTTAGCATCATAAATCTAACCAGCAACCTTATCAGGTTACCAAGTGTATAGAGCAGAGTAACTTTACCAAAAAGAGTAAATGTTATAAAATATAAAAACATAATTTAACTTTAAAACTACTAGGTAGGTACATCCAATTTTCGATATTTATTGAAACGAAACCATTAACACATATGTCGGTGAGTAGCTGGCGTTACTTTATATATCTATTTGTCGGCACCAGTCGTGCGGAACGAAGCCGCGGGTATCTTTCTCCAATAACTAAATGATTCGCAGCTCCTACCTACTGAAAAAAACATTGCACTCAATTAGACCTGCCACGCCGGGGTGTCGTTTACACACCAGCAATTAATGAACATTCACACGACTACTGCTTATTTACATTCACTCAATAAAGTACCTGCTTATAAAACTTTACGAAGAAAATATTCTTGCTCACTTCATTTTGGCCTTCCAATTTGAGAATGTACCGTTTAGCACGGTTGGTGGCTGTAGAATATTGAGATCATAACAAACAGACGTTTTTTGGTTAACAACAACAACACGGAAAGAAAATATTATATCAATACTACCAGAACATATTGTAAATTTCATTCTACTATAAAGAAACAGAATTAAGTTAAATTTACCGTATTGACTTTTAACAACAAATAGTCGTATTTTAATAAATGCCAGAATATTATAGTAAACACATTTTAGTAAACAATACTCAAAGCTAATTATAAATATAAGTACATATTATTATTGTAGAGAGAAAATTTCGATAATTGTAAACTATACCTTCATAATTCATTTGTTGTTGATAACTGTAAATTAAACAATACAATATTTAGGTTGTCTCTAAAATAACGCAAGTATAAAAAAATATTTTTGTTGTTTAAATAAGCTAGATTCACATAGTACTGTTTACCCCATAATTCATTCGTTGTTGCTAGCTGTCAATTAAACAATACAATATTTAGTTTGTCACTAAAATAAAGCAAGTAGAAAAAAAAAAAAAAATAACCAAATCCATATACTCATAGTACTGTTTACCAGATTATGTTATCAGTACCATAATATAATGTTTTGTGCAACATGTCAATCTAATATCAAACGAAACGTTTGCAAATATATTGTATGGATTGCCTGAACTTTGGTTGGTAACACCGACTGGCTGCCGTTGGTTTGTTTATCATTTCATCTTTCGGAGCGAGCAGTGCGTGCGCGTGCAGAGACATTGAGTGTGACAAGTAGTGTGATTAGTTTAATAAATAGATATTATAGAAGTGTTCCAAATCAGGAAATGGACAAGGACATTGTAAAATTATTGGAATCCTGGCAGTTGGCCGAGTACATTTTAACATGTAAGACCTCCATGTTGATTTTCAAATAACATGAATATAAACTCACACACGTTTAATGTTTTGTTTTATTTAAACTGTTGATGACCATGTCTTCATTTTACTTATACAAAATGAGGGTTTCTTGAAATTGAAAAATCACCAAGTGGTGACACTGGCGTCAGATCTTTTTGACCAGAAGTGTCAATATCCACCAATCATACTATGATATATATTATACTTTGCTATGATGATATAGAGTGTTGCCACCTGGATTTCAAGAAACCCTCATGGATGGTCCTTCTGATTTCAGAAAATCGCAGGTTTAACGCCCGAAGAGTAAAGTTCCTTCTCCATCATGCAATCACTTTGTTTAGGTACTGTTTCTGATAGAAAAAGTTTTAAGCAAGCAATGAGCATTTATTCTAAAAATAGTAAATATTGTAGCTTGGCGCAGAGGGTATCTTTACTTTAGTACGAGTGCTTGTATTACAAGCTTGCTGCAATTGAGTCTTTAAAAAAGTTTACATAGTTACCGTGTTGTTAATTAAGAAAGAGTTAAAATCTGTCAGTTGAGTCGCGAAATTTATACTTATATGAAAATTTCGTGACAAAATAGACAGCTTTCAACTTTTTTTAACAATACGTTAAGTATGTACATATTTTTTAAATACCCATTCACCTACTGAATATTGGAGCAAAAAATAAAACATTGTTGTAATTACCAAAAAAATATAGTAAACTGAACAATATTAATTTCTTATTATAGTAAACTCAATCATTTGATGTGATAATGGCTAACCACAATGTTGGTAGTAACCTCAAAATAAGTAGTATAGTGTAAAAAAATATATAGATGGCTAAAGTCTCAACTTGGTAATATTTGCATTAAATTTGTTAATAGTCACTATAATAATCTATTAGTCGTTACTAAAAATATCGTTATCTCCAAAATAAAGCAAGGTGTTAGGAACGGTACCAATTCCGTTATACTTAACAAAACCTATAGGTACTGGATACAGATAGGTTTTTGTGCACTATACACAAATTTTAATTATGTGTACTAGCATTATGTTTAACTGTGATAGATATTCTAGTAAGCTATTACCAGATTTTTGTAGTAAAATCGACAAAATAGTTAGCTGTCGTATATATTACACGACAATCTGGTTAAGTTAACTTTATTCTGATTACCTAAACTAGAATTCTCTCCGTGAATACGCTAATATAGCATATTTACATACGTTACATCGCTAGAAAACACAAGTCAAAGCAGATCATAAAATAAATAAAACATAAAATAAATCTAACTATTAAATATTCTGTCTTTTTCATGCCATTTGAAACAGTATAATTACTAACAGTCGTAGATCTCTATTACTGGACAATTTCAGTTATCTAGACGTAAGAAAAAGTGACACTAAAAGAAATGCTGCACTTATTTCTCAAGACGAGTCGTCCTGTAACGTGCGTTGATGTCTTTTTGTCCGACCGACTAACCCACGGGCAGCTTTTATAGCATATACAAGTAACTTGGCATATTTTGTATGTGCATGATATATGGAACAATATTTATACACTCGTTTTTAGATACGGATAATCACAAAGTAAACATTGCACAGGATCGTGGAGACTTTTAATCGCTTTTAGCAACTTGCTCGAATCACAGCCAGCCTTACTTTTTAACCAGCCTTATAATACGGAGCATAAACAATATTTCATCTCTCTCAATATCAATCATAAACAAACATTGTGTAAACAAAATAGTCCTACAACACCTTATATAGTTATATTCACCCCTCCATATATGTATATACACCTCAGTTCAATGCCTTACATGCATACTAAATTCAGTTGAATCGGTCTCAGTCGCAGAAAGGAGAATGGGCACCTAATCGTTGTCTACATGTCGAAGAGGCAAAGATATCCCAGATTTTAAGAAAGTGTGAATAAAGCTGAAGGCTAACTTACTGAAGGCTACTCCAGTTTTATGTACTATTTAATTATGTATACATATATTTAGGTTAGGGATGTAACCGTTGGACAGCTGACGTATGAACTAACAGATACACGTTGTGGCCAAAACTATTATATTTAATAGAAAAATATGTGGTCTTCTGAACCTAAGCACGAAAAGATGCTACACGTTATAGCATCGAAGAAGGCCATTAGGGTTCTGTTCATAATTTAAACACAGAATAAAGACAACAATGTAATAACATTACCTACCTAAGCTACAAACACTGTTTAAAAAATGTGTATATGTTACGATACCGTATCTATGATAATATACAATGTTAGACGAAGAAAATCGCTACATAAAAAATAACACTACTTTCATGTACAATATTTTGATGTGTCCCCTTACTAGACCGATTTTTGACACTTACATGATCCCCCGCGCGTGGCTTAAAAAGAGATAATGTTATTAATTGTCCAAGTGTTCTTGATTGAAATGAAATATAATAGCAACTGATTTGTGTTTATAAGAAAAATATATTGGCAGTGAATTCAACTCTGCTCAATGAGCCCACGTAACACACTTTCAGAAGTGTATATTGGCTGCAGGAATTTTATTGTTTGTAATAGTAAAACAATAAATATTAGAAACAATGGCAAGGTCCGTCTACACATAGCGCAGCGTCTGTCACCGATGACGTGGCCGTGCGCCGGCGCCGGCGCCGGTGCGGTCGCTGCTTCCGCGCCGGACTCAGGCAGGTACTGCGCACAAATAGCTCCATTTTTCACAACATTATGATAAAATATTGCCGCCTTCTTTTATCACTGTGCTGATTGAATGGTTAGACAAAATTAAGTCTTCCATGCAATCCGGTATACCTACTTGTATATCTATAGGTCCTCGAATCTACTTCGATTTTGATCTTTTCATTTGCTAATGCTTATGTACCATTGGTTTAGCATTTTTGGTTATTGCTATTCTATCAAAAAAAACTACGTTGTAAATTTTTTTAGAAACCTACCATACGTATCTATGTGACAGAATTACTTCTGAGGTTCTTCTACGGTTGGTGTTAGCTGCAAATTATTTAATTACAAAAATAACCTTAATGTAGGTAAATAAATACAATGCGTACTCATGTATTGAGTAACATAAATTGTAATTATCTAATTGATTATAAAATTTATACACTCGTTTTAAGATTTAATTTAAAAATGAATAATTAGTGTACAAATTTATTTTTTAACTATAAAGTACCTTTAATTCAAGCTCTATGCAAGAAACAAATGAGCATACCATAATTACATTTTACTATAGACTAGGAGTGTCTGCATCGTCTGAACGAATAAGTAATAAATATAAAATAAAAACTTTAAATCAAGTTTGTCATTTAATAAGGACTTACCTACATTTGCGAATTGTGTGACTGATAGTAGGTACCTGTCTTTCCCGGACCGCAACCAAAAAGGATGAATGGATTAATTTCTTATTTTATTTTTGAACTATCAACAAAGGCTTTTAGATGAGCCTGGAACGCTGTGATCTATAACTTCAGTTCGGTGACATTTCTGTCGATGTGTCTCATTAAAAAACAATAAATAGATGTCTACGGTGAGATAACATCTCAGGAAGCGCGCCGAGGCGCCGCCCGGCCACTACGTTTCTGGACACATTAAAGGTTTTCGCTAAAAAACGCACGAACAAATTTACGAGCTTGACTAAGTTCCGGTACGAGATAATCTGATTACGTTAGAAGCATTCCGTTGTTATTAATACTGTTTGGTGACTAATTGCTTTAAGGAGATGAATCGTAATACCTTAAAAGATCCTTACTTATTAATTTGTGAGCGGTAGCTATTGAGAATAACTTAATTAAAATTGTGTACATGTATAAATTCAAACACTGTATAATTAATAACTTAGTCCAATACAACAAAACCCTTCATGTATCTCGAAAAGTCAGTATAAGTAAAACCATCCAGCTTCAAAAAGAGTAAACTGAGTTTGGCACTTTTGTTGTCAAAGTAACGTATCAAAAATGTGACACTCTGAATGTGGTATAGTATACTCAGTAGTAGAAGTGACTCCATAGAATACCACTCACCTCCCTATCTATACACATTAGCATTGAACTATGTCATTTCAATATATCTAATATAAAGTGTATCTGTTCTTACCTCAACAATTGAAATGTATCTAATGTTACATTTTTGAAACAAATATCTTCGAATTTCTTTTAACCTGTGTCAACCATTTACTTGTTGCCAACGAAAATGGCCCGTGAAAACTTTCACCACTTTGGCGATTTGGTGTCAATTTTAATAAACACTTGTAGACGTTTTTGAATTATAAATTTTATTCCATTTTACACAATTGGTAAATTACACAAACAAGAATATGCGAAAAATCTTAAAAAATACCCACTTAATGCAAATAAAGATAACATATACCCGACAGAGGTCCTTATTATAAAACCTTGACTGCGTTAACAAAGGGGAACGCTTAATATAAGTTAATTTACCGGCATATATTACGGTTTAATTATTAAAATCAAGCTCTCGGTGGTGTTGACTGCATGTTTGTATATCAAAGTGTGCTTCTCGTCCAGCCAATCCTCTGTAATCGATACATCTCATCGCGGCGACCCATTAACTTTTTTGTTCGTCATCATTCGACTAAGCAGCATAGCTAAGTACTTCTAAAACCGCCGCAAAAAATAAGACGGAGAAGTTTTTGGAAATATTTCGCACTTAGCACAGGGCCTACGCGGGCGGGACGACCCACACTTCTTGGTACATTTTGCTAATGATGAAAAATCGTAAATGAATTCAAAATATGAAGAATGAAGGCACTAGTAGTTACACAAATAATGTGACTAGTGCGTAATGCTGTCGATAGTCACCAATTCGCCTGTCTAGTCAAATTAGAGCACTGACATTGTAATCTATAAGATGTGTTTTTTATTATGTAATTAAAAATAATATTAGATTTGAGTATATTTCGTAAAGGAATTTTAGATATGGGTATACTGCCTGAAATAAAGACTTTTATTATTTTGTATGTCGCACCCGCTGACACATGGTGTCCCGGACCTTTGGGAGATGAAATCTAAGGGGTACCTACACGGCTAGGCTGCTGTTCCTGCCCGTATCATAGGACGCGCACAGAGACAGCAGATGCAGACGCTAGATGCAAGAACTATTGGATATTGATGAGATCTAAATATGCTTGGTTACGGGATTGAAATGATGGAATAAATACTGGGCTATTGCTTAAGACAATCGAACTTCCACCAGGTAAAAGTGACTCATGGCTAAAGGCACTGCTAGACGATGACTTTTCTCCCGCTAAATAGGTCCCCGTAAATAGCGACATATATAGTGGCCTGAGGGTGGGTACGGAGGGTTAAGGGTGGACAGGTGTCACTGGACTTTCTACCGAAGCCAACTCGCCACTAACGACTACATTCCACATCCACCCTCGAGCCGCAGCTCTTGCGACTCCACTCTGTCCGGCCGGCTAAAGCAAGCCAGAGGTGGAGTCCTGACCCATCAGCCCCCGTCAGGGGCCCCAGGAGCACTAAGATGCGTTTGGTCGCTACTCCCTAACAGCTCGCTACAAGCTGCCCTCCGTTGACTGATTGCGCCGGTGAACCAGCGAGCGGTGGGGTCATCCATTAAAACAAGAGGACTGCTAGATGCCATACTTTCAATCCGACTGCAAGGGGAGATCCAGACAAAAACTAGATGGCGTTTTAAAACTACCTAAGCATTAAACGATGTTATAGTTAACTGAACGCAGAAACGTTAGAATTAGTCGAATAGTCGAGATTCATTCGAATGAAGTCTAAACTTAGAGAGAGTGAGAGCTAAACGGGCGGCGCGCCAGTTAGACAACTTAAACATCTAATAATTCTACTAGTATCATTCAAAGTCGCCCATCGTTTCTTAGCGGTAATCGCCACATCGAAGTCGAAAGTCGAACATTCATTCGACTGTAGTGATTAGAACACTACTATTTTCTTATTCGAATAGTAAAATAAATAGTAACTAGTTATTCGGTTTCTAAAATCATCCGAAGTCGCCCATCGCTAGCCCTCACCAGTGTATCACCAAAACATATTAGGAACTTCTATGACCGTTAACTAACATCCGTTTTTATTTTTATCGTATAACATTTTAATTAACTCTCAGTAATCCCAAATTTCCAGTATTATTTACTTCTAATGATATTTTATTCATATTCATAATTATAGCATTTCGAACAGAATGATATTATTATAAGCACTTACATAATATAATTTCAAATCTGCCGCAATTTATCGTAATTTATTCAAATGTACTACGTTACCTGGCCGCCTATTTTTTGGCAAGTATCAATATCGAAGGGCGACAGTAGAGAACAAAAGTAAAAAAAGCGTGGCGCCTGCGCATTAGAAGCCCGGTTATTTATAGTGGGATTATTGGGTGCGTTGCGTCTCGGTCTTGCAAAGGGCAGGTGCTTGAGGTGGTCCCGCTCCTTCAGACAATTAGCTGACAGCGGCCCCGCCCGCACTGTCATGGATAGCTCAATATTTGTGCGGAAGACAATGTGTCAGTTTTTGTCCCGTGCTGCGTCCCTTGTGCAACACGACGCGTTGGCTCGTGCCCGACGTCTAATTTATGGCATTCCACACATTGCTGAACAGCACTATCGATGGAATCCGATACAGACGAATTTTTATATGGACTCGAAGAACATTGGATGACGTCAGATCTTGGTTCCAATTATTTAGCTCCCTGCACTATGTTTAATGACTCATATTGTATGTAATTCATAATATGAAGCAAAATATTAAAAAACTCGTGACACTCGTCAAATATGGTTTATTGCTTGTACTAAGTATGTTACTTATATATGAAGTAATTCTTTAGATATAGTTAAAAATAAAACAATATTTGTACATTATCTGCCCCATGCATACTGCATACGTGCTTTACCTACCTCAGCCTCCCTTGCATGATGCTCTTTATCACCGGCGTACAACATTACTCCCTGTCCTATCCCTGTCACGCGTACACTCGCACACTACCCTATATACTCGCTGGAAAGATAGATACTTATGCTTTACGTTAATGATAAAAGTTACTGTGCTTGGTAGACAGGTGAAGGAATGATATGACAACATGTATGTACTCGTCGTTATTTCTCACTCGCTAAAGTGTCGGACAAATCCAAATTTTTAAAAGTTATTTTCAATTATTTAAATAGCAGGAACTTACTTATAACTGATTAATTAACATAGGGTAGACCGGGGGCAATAGAACCAGTTTCGAAATAATGACCTTTAAATCAGAATCTAATGCCACCACGTAAAAATCACTTAGGATTTAACATTCTAGTCTAATTGGCTATAAGAATCTAGAAAATAATTTACATTTGATCGCATCAGAATGGTAAAAATTGAGTTTTTGTTCATGAGGTCCTTGTGTGACATTTGACCCCTAGTACGAGTCAATTATACCAGAAAAACAGAGGTAAATAAAACCCAAAATAATGTACTAATCAATTAGTATTCAATGTTAATTTCTTAAGACAAATCAGTATGTTACGTTACATCACATACGACCGGTTTGGCTCAGTGGGAGTAACGTTGCCTTCGAAGCTGAGGTCCAGGGTTCAAATCCCGGTAAGGGCAAATATTTGTGTGATGAGCATATTTGTTCCTGAGTCTTGGATGTTTTCTATGTATATAAGTAATATATCTATTAAATATATCGTCGTCTAGTACCCATAACACAAGCCTTATTGAGCTTACCATGGGGCTAGTTCGATTTGTGTAAAATTGTCCCGTAATATTTATTTATTTATTTATCAGTCTTAATAATAAATAGACTCGTATTTAGACTATACACATATGTTCTCCAAGTTGTTGATACTTATTGTGTCGACTTATTGTAAAAAACACTTAATGATGCTCATAGCACACCTTTCAAGTAATAACAACATCTTCATGTACAAAAATATCGAATTATTTAACAATTACTAATCCCATACAGTTACAATCGACCCCTGGTACAATCAACCCCATCGTTTACAACAAATTATTTTTAAATAATATAGTAGTATTCAGTAAAAAAAAATAACATTGCGGGTATTATAATTTATAAACAAAAGTATCGAAATGAATTAAAGGTATAAATTAACTATTACTTTAACTCACATACATGCCCACGTACAAAAACATTACACTCCTTTTTTAGCAGTCGTGTATAAAGTCTAAGTCAATTGTAGCACGGGGTCAATTGTAACGTTACAATTGACCCCGAGTGTTATTGTACAATTGTCCTTTTTTACTCGCACTCACTAAACTTCACAAATCTCGATTTCTATAAAAACACACTCGTGTATACCCACAATTACTATTTCGATGTAGTTGCAGAATTATAGGCGATGGTACTTTTGACCCGTGGTACTATTGACCCCGGTCTACCCTACATGTTCAAAGTTATATACAAATTGAATTTTTTTTTTCTTATGTCGTCATATGTTATGACAAACTGTATTTGTCTTAGCTATATCTCTGATTATAAGATTATTTACAGGCCTGAAATATGAGATTGTCGAAATTCCGAATTTTATATTTCCATTGTATTAAAATATCGATTATTGAAAAGCACGAAATTTAGTTTACCGAATATCGTGAATTCACATTTTTAATATTTCAATGTTTATATCCCCGTAGAATCAAAAACCCGAAGGTTTTTTGCCCCGAAAAACGATAATCCGAATCTCAATTGTCCGAAATGTCATTGCTAATTCGGAATTTTGATGTTCGGAAATATGAAGTTCGTGACTTTTATAATTGGAAATTTGGCATTCGGTAATATAAAGTTCTTGATTTTCAATAATCGTAATAAAAACCTAAAACTTAGGTTAGGTTATTCTGATGTTTCGGACTTTTGTTTAGTTGGATTTATTATTGGTCGGTGTAATATGTGATATTCGGAATTTTGAAATTTAGCATTTTAGTATTCTGAATTCGTACTTTTGATATTTTGGATTATTATTCAGTCGGAGTTCTTATTGTTTGGTTTACCTATTGAAATTCAGCGTTTTGAAAATAGTAAATGTAAACAAAATTTACAAATATCTAACATTTGTAAATTTCGGATTTATAAAAATCGGATTTACCATATATCGGAATTGTTACATTCGGAATTTTGATCCATTCAGAATTATAAAATCGGTATTATAAAATTCGTTATTCTGAATATCGGAATTAAAGTTTTCGTATTTATGTAGTGTACCCACTTAAAAGAAATAATTTAGAGTAAGAATAAAACACTTGAATCACCTTTAAACTCGACGTCTTATCGATGATTTTTTTTAACTTCTGTGAAGTTATTATTATAAACAAAGATCAGAAACAAATGAAAAAAAAAAATTTCGACGATACTGGACTTGAACCAGTGCCTTGAGCCAGACCGGGGCAGCACGCTCTACCATCTGAGCTAATCGTCCACACCAGTAGTCGACGAATTTTGTCATCTGTTCTTGCTTATGGATCTCTGTATGGTGCATCCGACTCTTTAGCCGTTAGCGCCGCCTAGTGAAGAACTATGAAGTTACTTTCACCCCGAGTTCTGTGAAGTTACTCGTCATAGTGTTTTTGTAACTACGTTACTTATTTATTTATTAAATGTTATTTACAATTCAAGACATTTGTCAGATTCTCAGTATTTAGTTTTAACTAGCTGTAAGAATAAATGCTACCCTAGCAAAAATTACACAGACATCAATATTTCTTAATTGATCCCCTAAAAAATCATATTGATTTTTAAGGACTACCCAAAAATACTTCATTTGATGCTATAAGTTATTAAAAAATCGCTCTGCTGTCCCGTGTGGCTCCAGCCATGTACGCGTCGGGCGGTAGTACGTTTTATTTATAATTTTGTACGTGTAATAAATAAAATGACTGTAACATACAGACAGACAGATAGACATGGTAAAACAAAAGCTCCTTTTTAGGGTGTCCTAGCAAATTATCTGAACAATTATGATAGAGATTTTTTTTTAAGGTAACAATCGATTTTATTTTGTAACAATGAATGTTTTATATGGGACTAAATACAAATAGAGTACTCTGAAAGTTAGAAATGATAGTTAAAGTTCAGCATTCTTACTGAGCTATTAAGGAAGCTGAGAGTCACTCAGCGAGCTATGGAAAGGGCTACAATGCACGGGATCTCTCTACGAGATCGAATCAGAAATGAGCAGATTCGTAGACGAACCATAGTGACCGACATAGCAATCACGATACACAATCTGAAGTAGATATGGGCACAGCACATATTTCGAACAACCGATGACCGTTGGGGCGGAAAGCTTCTCAAGGCAAGCTAAGCGTGGGTGGCCTTCCCAAGGTGGTCGGATGACCTAGTTAGGGTTGCGGGGACTTGCTGGTTGCCGTTCGCCTGTATCTGGCCCATGTGAATATCTATTGAGGAGGCCTGTGTCCATCAGTGGACGTCCTATGGCTGAAATGACGACGATGATGATGATGATTCCTACTGAGCGCTGAAAACACTCCATACTATTGGGCTAGTTTCCTGATTCCTAATTCTATTCTAATTCGTCAGTTAGAATATCGAAAAAAAATCAAAATACGTATTTTTTCTTTTGTAAATATTTTTTAACGGTGTAACGGCATCCTTGAATTGGTATTCAAAATTTACTTGAAAAAAATATATATTTTGGTATATTGGACCCGAAAACCTGCGTTTAACTATATGGTTGACCAAAATGCCAAAATACATTTATGGTTTCCATACAATTATTGTTTGGTATTTCAAAGCCATTTAGATGTTTTCTTTATTTCCTAATGCATTGATACTCGTAGTTTATTACTGACGTACGAGTAAATACAGTATGCTGTAAAACTGGTTATCATCCCTATTAGACTAAGGCAGGGTGCCTTTAGCACATTCAAATTCAAATTCATTTATTTATTGCAGGCATCTATGGCCCATAAATAAAATACCTTAACAACAACAATACATATTAAAATATAATTAACTTAATTAATGATCACTTATACTTATTTTATATAATAAAGGGCTGCTTGACACATGCATCTCACAGCAGTGCCTCATAAACGCACAGTCAAGTCTGTCCGCTATAGATGGGGTTGGGGCTGGCCCGTATCCGGCGCATCAGGGATGTGCATCGTTTGCGCATAGTCGTATAAAAGCAATCTATGCGCGCTTCAGCAAACATTCCTGATGCGCTGCAGAAGCGCGGCAGCCCCACCAGCACCCGGAATGCGTTATTATATTGTATCCGGAGGGCCCCATAGGCCCGCTGCGTATAGTGCGTCCATAAACTGCAGGTATACAGGGAAGTGCAGTACGCTCCAAAAAGAGTTAACTTCACCTCCCTAGTACATCGCGCAAACTTACGCGCAATCATGTTTGCCCTCACCGATAGGGCCCTCCGTTCGCGCTCCATATCCATATTGTCTTTTAGGTCTGATGTAACAACATGGCCTAAATATTTGAAAGTCCTCAGCCTTTCCAGCGGACTACCATACAAATTGATGGGAGGTACCCTTGGTATCCGATAACCCGTGGGCTCAAAAACCATGTACTGAGATTTACCTACATTATATTTCAGCCCATGTTGGATGGCATATGTCTCACTAATATTTAAAAGTTATCGCAAACCACAAGCCGATGCGCTCAACAAAACCATAACGTCGGCGTAGCTCAAGTTATTCAAACAAACTGTGTCAATATGACAGCCGACATGAGATTTTTCGAGCAACGTGAGAAGCTCATTGATGTAAAGGTTAAAAAGTGTGCGCGAGGTGAAACCCCCTGGCTCACCCCACACTCCAACCTGTACGGGTCTGAAAGAGTACCTGACAATCTAACACCTAAAAATTTTTATGGTCTCATTGGCTAGTTTAATGGCGCCTAGCTTTTCCCATAGGATATTGTAGGAAACCAGGTCAAAGGCCTTAGACAGGTTCAAGAAACACGCATAAACGGGGGTCCTTCTATTTAAATAATATACGACAGTGTACTTAAGGCACAGTATTGCACTCTCCGCTGATAACCCTGGTCGAAAACCAAACTGGTTACGGTTAAGATTCCCGTAAATGCGGGAATCTTACATTAACTGTACATTAAGCACACTATTAAATATTTCAGCAATAATCGTCGCAAGTGATATAGGCCTGTAGGTATTGGTATCGGACATATCTCCAGTTTTATTTTTAGGCACAGGAATAACTACGGTTTTCATCATATCCTCGGGCAAATAACAGTGCCTTACACATGGCGTAAAAAACAAAGCTAACACTCTTGAGATGTGGGGCCCTGCATTCAGGAGGTGTTCGACACTGAGGCCATCATGCCCTGGGGATTTGCCTCGAGATATTGATTTGATGGGATATAAAGGAGCTGAAACATTATTACTTATATAGGTGCGGTGTTATTCGTATAACATAACCGTTTATGTATAAACACTGAGAGCATACATATTTGTATTTAAGACAGCTTTGAAGTACGTATGGGTGCGTAGGATGGATACTATAGATAGATCTATGTTCCTTGTTTAAATGTAAACCTTCTTGCAGCCGAGTTGAAGATGCCTTCAGTAAGAAAGTTGCTTGCACTTGTAATGCATGCAGCATTGATAGTCACACGTAACAATTCAGATCGGGTATTGTTTCTCAGGTACAAAGACAAGTGGATTCGGCCAAAAAAAATTACAACTATAACATGACACATGAGCAAATATTAAAAATATAGGTAATGCAGCTTATTAGTAGCCCCGTCCATATCGACTCATATAATTAAAATTAAATAATTGTTTTTGTTATTTTCTAATACAAATACATTTAACTCAGCAGAAATGCATATAAAACAATGAACTTCACCATGGCGTTTAATCGGAACACTTCTATCGGTGTCATTTGACAAATAGTGACAGCAGAAGTCAACTGTACATCAGTAAAAACAGTTGCTGCAAGGAACTTCTCGTCACCATTACACCTTACGGTAACGTAGATATAAAGAAAACCTGAAGATAATTTCTTACGTTTTATTATAATGAAATGTTCTTAATTTTCTGTGACGTCACTAAGCTAGTAGGCTTAAGCAGAAAGTTATTTTTGGGGAAAGTCTAAAAATGTGATTTTAACATTGTTGTATCTCAGGGAGATTTTATGAGATTGAAGTAGTTTTTCACCAATATCTTTATTATTGAGAGGTTGTTCTATACGAGTAATATACCATCGAAAAAAGTTAGCCTATTTATACGCACTTTGAAATATTTGATAACTACTTCTCAACTTCAAGATGAACAAAATTTAGCGCCACGAAGAAAATTAAAAAGCGAGCTGTCAATCAATCTATGGCTTTCTTATTTTTTTAATTCACGTATACTTGCCAGTGATGAAAACATGTTATGAATTGGAAAAAAATTGGCGATAAAATATGTGTACGTAAATTGTAAAAAATGATTTTTTTTTTAAATTGGCAGCAATGCATTTACGTACATTATTTTTTTTTTAATTTAAAACTGTATGAATTCGGCGGTTTGTTAAGTTAATAATATAAATTATTTCATATAACATAAGTTTAAGACTCACTGAATATAAATTATTAGATTGAAATTTTGTACTCTGTGGCACCAAGGAATACGTTAATAGCGACATTGTGACATGCTTAGCAATGCTTTTTTGGGAAATAGAGTATGGAGTTTTGCAAGTCTTAAGTAATGTAAATGTATGTCTTTATATTAGAGTTGGTGACCATTTAAATGACAGAAAGAAGTACAGGAGTAGAAAAAGATTTAAATAAACGTTTTCTTACCATGGTCATGAACGCTTATTTGTATTACCGGTACGTTTTAATTGTAAGATACGGACTCGCCTGAATATAAACGTACTTACATATAGGCATTACATGTTAGCAGAGATTTTACTAATATTTAAAAAATATTTATATTCTCCCAGTACTATATCACCAAGAATTACTTAAAAACCAGGAATTAGATAACATAAACATTGCAAACATATATACTTTTATACGTTGCGATTTTTATTGTAATTACGTGACCATAGGAATTTGCACACATCAAGATCTGCTAAATATATACAGAATAGTCACAATCATTGTGTATGGAATAACGTAACCAAAAGTATTTATAGACGCCCGTATGAAATGTACACGCTGTGTGTAAACAAGGCGTCCAGTGGCAGATTTTCATAAACATAAACATGTAGATCAGAAGTATTCAAAAAAGGTGGGTGGGTGGTGTGGGCAGTGGCACCGTCTTACTGAAACCATGTGTTCTGATTTCTGATTGAAGAAAAACCAAGCCTCAACGTGTTGTCTAAAAAACACTCGTTTATTACGCAGTACCTTTCGGAACCGACTGCTGTGCCGTGGTTGTTTTAAAAAAAAACGTTGAAGTCGCAGAGTTTCGAGTACAGACTGAACAACGCGTTTCACGTTTTGCGATTTACGGTCTTGGGCCTGGTCCTGACTTATTTACTGCTAAAGCGATATAGCGTGTTTACTTAAACCGGAAACTAAACTGAATGTGAGTTGCATGGTTCATGTCATTACATACACAGCGTATCAAAGGTAGGTACACAAATCTTACGCCCTGCGGTATTCGCCGAACAACCGTTGATTAGGTACGCCTCAATAGCATAACACACGCTTATCTACTGGACAGTGATCCAATGATCCGTTGCGACGACGAATTCGAAACCCTCATGATACTAAAATATCCCCTGCGTTTCTCTCGAACTTCGCGTTTGTACGTAGTTAGCAAGTATGATATATTTCTTGTAAATAAAAAGTTGCAGAAACTTGAGTTAATACATATACAAATTATAAAAATCTAATACGAAACGAAGAAATTGCCATTATGCAGATAATTTTGAAACATTGTGTGCACCTATGAAAGAAATATTTGACATATTGGATCTCCATTTAGTCAATATTTATGTGAGCACATTACACTTACTTTAGTCGTATACCTACGAATATATGCGTTTCTTTCTACATTAACAAGAATTACTTGCTAGTGGCTCTAGGAGCTATATCCCTAAGTACTAAGTAAACATTTAAGTATTCTCATTATTGTAATATAAATATTCAAAAACAGATATTTTCTTGTTTTATTGACACCAGAGTCCTTATAAATTAGTGCTTGGGGATTTCATATGTAAAATAAAAACATGAAAATGTTACGTCCACTAAAAGTCAATGAAAAGACGCCACATATGCGCTCAGCGACAAGTGTACGCGAGTGGGCAGGCTGATAAAATGCACTAAAACTAATAAATGCAATTATTTTATAGCCTGCACTCAATGTTATTTTAGTAAAGCTAGATACGTTATTTACCATAATTGGTATTTTAGAAAACAGTCATGTGTAAAATTTAATGAGATTATAAACAGTTATATTTGTTAGAAAACACAGTTCTTTATAGTTCAGTACAACATTACTTTTCTTAAATTTTATTAAACTATCCTAATGTTTGTACTTATTATGTTAGCCGCAAGGACAACACAGTCGCCATTTTTGTGTATAAATATTCATTGCTGACGGCACAGATTGACCTCCGAAGTGCAGTTATTTTATAAACTTGTTAATTATTAGAAATATAAGGCAAATATTTAGACCGAGTACGAGTACTGTGCACGTTATGCTGAATTTCTGTTTAAAGTGTAAATACTCATTTTATGTGCCCTTGTCAATAGTATGCGGTCATTCATTGATCATTGCTAAACTAAATAACATTTATTACAGATATATTCATACAATTGTAATACTGTAGTAAACTTAGTTAATAGGTATGCATGTGAACTTAATTTAATGTAAAAGCAACTTATTAACCCAATATTGAAAACCTAGGAAACTGATAATATTTGAATTATCACATTTCCTAAACTTTTTTTAGCTACTATGCACTTTTTGAACGTATGATTTTTTTAAAGGTTCCGTATCCCAAAAGAGACGAACACACCATTTATGTGAGAAAGTTCTCAAGTTTTACGTGCAAAGTAAAAAGAAAATAATATTAATTAATTTCTCAGGAATTAATTAATATTATTTTGAGGATTGATTTCTCTCGTGGTCTTCATAACATACACATAATATTCGTGTTTAGAAACATATAAATATGTAGACGAGACAAAATGCCACTGCCATTAATAATATGTACGAGTAGGTGTAAACGAACAGTGTAATTGTAAAATGTAATACAAATATATTTCTTTTATATATATTATTAAATTATATCTTATTACTTTGCTCAGTAATAGAAAATTGAGAATTTTGAGTGCCTCATGATCAGCCTGTTCCACTCAGTACCCTAACACACTATAAGTGTATGTATATGGTACATATTAAACTAACAAAGGTACTGCAAGTAAGTACATCACACACAACAATTATTCAAATAGAACGAGACAACGTTTTATATTTGAACGTAATATTAGCGTACTACATGAATTTCTGAATATTTATACTGATATAGGGTCCTGAACTGAATGCAATTTTTAGCGGTTTACTAAAAAATTAAATATGGGAAGCTGATTCATTGAGCGAGACAGGGCGTAAAACAAAAGCCATATTGCATATTTAGCATAATAATAATATTTTTACTACTAAAATACTCCTGCGTGACATTAAGTTGAACTAATTCAACATCATGTATTTATTTTCTCAGAGTTAAGTAGCCTCTTGGGGTACTGTTTATACAATTTATGGAGCACGAACAATAAAATAAGCCGACCTATGATATTGTTTTAATATTAAACAAAGTTTAAGTGTTTTTTTATAAAAATGGGCCAAGAGAAAATGCACGTGATTTGCTTAATTAATACAATAAAAGGGAAGCAAAATAAAGTGGTGATAACCAACACGAACCCTAATATTTATACAAAGATGTAAACGTGACACGAGAGCTGTAACTACGTCTGCGAGCTGTAACTAGTAGGTATGGAGTATTTTGTTATTCTGTAAATAAGTCCGTTAGATAGTCTTTAAAAACATATATCTTTTTACTTTTCATTTATTGACGTGATACGTATTACAGTTTAATAAGTAGGGGTCAGGGTCACTTGCTAAGAACGCATGATACGAAAACATGTCGCCTCTTTGATGGATGTAGCTACGTGACTAAGAATCATACACCATTCTTGTATGTCTTTGAGTAGAGCTTAAAGCCACTACTAATAGATTGTAAGTCGTGATGGATAAGTAGATGGGTAATAATGCTCATTTAAAATAAAATCTGATTCGGATTGGTTTATCTTGGTATTCAGAGTCCGTCACTTTTAGCATGTACGTAAGTTGAGTTTCGTACTAGATTCCTATCAATGACAATATTTGAAATAGTTAAAAGTGCCAATATGGGAATACTTCGTAGAAACAAAAACATAACTATATATGTGGGAAACAATTTTAAACCGAGTATAGGTATTGCTATTAAAGCAATTGCTTTACGTAATCTACAATATCCAAGAGATTCCAGCTTCATTAGTCAACTTTATTGAATGTTTGAAAACGCGAAAGCGTTCACGGATATGTCAAAAAGCTAAACAGACCTGGTCCAACCTTCCACGCTGCATTTCACGTTTGGTTTCCTGTAACTTTTTGCGATTAGCACAGACATAATTCACGATTCACGGCGAGCGACATTATGCGGGGTTATATCAAATGGAGATTCAGTTTCTGAGTCCATACGCACTGTTAGAAATAGTATAATAGACAATGGACTTCGTACTTGTCGTCCTGTCAAGAAACCACTGATTTCCAAGAAAGAATCGGACAGCTAGATTAAAATATTTCTGCACACGGGATTTTTGGAAGGGAGTTTACATTTCAGCTAAATAACGACCAGAAACATTCGTCTGATCTTGTAATAAAGCGGCGGTTCAAGAAACATAGAGTGAAGGCTTCGGAATGGCGTGGCGTAGCCAAAGTCTGGACTTAAATCCTAAAAAAATGTGGAATGTGCTGGGTCATCGCATTAAAGCAAGTAAAGTAGCTAATATCAATGAAAGATTTCTGCAATTAAAGGAAGAATGGTAACGCTTCGCTTTTTAAATTTTTCCGTCGCAAAGTTGACCGAATCTCTTCATGAACGATTTTTCATTTTTACTACTATACTAGGTTGATCAGCTTTACTATAGGAGTCGGTACAAATCTTTGTCCTTTTCCTTATTTCGTCAGGTTGACGAATATTAAAAGTCTGATGCCAGTTTTTACAGAAACACAAGAGGTACCAAATTAATATATACAATTCAATTAGGTATTGTACATATTTTATAGGTCAGTCCTGACGTCAGAATGGCGGGTGGACCTTCTTTTGGACATAGGTCCTTTTCAGGAGAGGTACACAGAATTTTATGAAAGGTACAAAGAGGTATACAGAAGGTACCAAATATCTGTAAACAAATCCTTGAAATTCCTGAGGTCCACCTGTCATTTTGACGCACACGGTAAAACTTAATAAAAACCTTTTCAGCGACAATTATTTTCAACAAGATCGGATATACTGTTTTTGAGTTATTGGCGAAAACCTGCGCTTCTCCTCAAAAGAACGTAAGTGCAACGAAGATACGCTCTTTTTCGCATCGTATTGTTTTCACCTGCAGTGTATTTCTTTGTAGTAAAGGCTACGGAACCCTACACTGAGCATGGTCGGAAATGCTCTTGGCCGATTTTATGAATTAGTAATTTTCATCAAAATGACATTATTAGAAGCTCATATTTAAGGTTCCGTAGCCAAAATGGCAAAAACGGAATCCTTATAGATTCGGCATGTCCGTCCGTCCGCGCGTCCGTATGTCACTGGCATTTTACTCAAAAAGTACAAGATGTAGATTGACGAAATTTAGCTACTTAGTTTAATGGTTAAATAATAAAATACGAGAATAATCGCTCCGAAAGAAGCATAAATTGTGTGTCTCCTCCCCCCATTCTAAATAACGAACAATATTTTGAACATGATCGGATAAACTGTTTTTGAGTTATTGCCGAAAAACTGCGCTTCTCAGCAAAAGGGCGTTAGTGCCGTGAAGATACGCTCTTTTGCTAGTGCACTTTTTCATATGTTATTTTTAGGACGGCTGCGGAACCTTCCACTAAGCATGGACCAACATGCTCTCGGCCGAGTTTTCATTTTTTTTGTTGTATCTACGAGTTTTTAAAGTTGATCGCATCACAATAGTTGGACAAATACTCGTATCAAGCAATTTTGATACAGGATTGAACATATGATGGTTATAATATAATGCATATAAAAAGCCATGATCCACATCAGTGTAGTAAAGTGACTGAAAATGAACTTGTAACTGAATAACAACATGTGAACCACGTCCTACTTAACACTATGGACTCGGAAACATGTAAACACATGCTTATAACGTTATAAAGTCGTGAATTCACGCCGAATGCAGTAATGTTTATACCGTCTCATTACCTCAAACGGAATTTGAATGTTTGACTTGTTAAGCAATATGGTTGACATACTCGTGAACAGACATGCGGCGGCCGATCGCACCGGCAGCCAGTGTTATCCGTGGAGATCGCGCTATCTAATCTGGGCGCGTGTAAATCGCGCGTCGCATCTGTTTCAGCGCGCCCTTCTATTTTTAACACGAATACATACCTGTCAAATTAGAATACAAATATGTCTGTGAGCATAAAAACTATGGTAGGTATAAGACTAATAAATAATGTACTATACATTATATTTATAAACATATAATATGTATCGATAAGATAGCACTTAGTCGGGTATAGCGAATGTTTCTTGAATTATTTTAAAAATTAGTTTAAACTTTGATCCAATTTCATTGATAGCTCGTTAAATAGTCAACACAAGGAACCTTTTTAGGGGTCCGTAGCCAAAATGGCAAAAACGGAACCCTTATAGTTTCGTCATGTCCGTCCGTCCGTCCGTCCGTGCGTATATCACAGGCATTTTACTCAAAAACTGTAAGATGTATGTTGATGAAATTTGGAACAAAGGTGTCTTGTGTAAGCCGCTACGTAGTTTGATAGTTAATTAATAGTACATTGTTTGACAAGGGGATAAATAAGCCATTATGACACGAAGTGATTATAGGGATTTGTGTAAGTGTATGAGTGTCATAACGGCTTTTAGCCACGTGTTAAACACTCTGCTTTTCACTTCGACTGCGAGAAAATAAAAAAAGATTCCCATTAAAATTGTATATTTCATGAAAAACTAAAAGTACAGTTTGAACAATTCTATCAGAAAGTCTGGCCAATCTGATCAGGTTGGTTTGTTTGTTTTTAATTATTCGTAAGGAGTTACCTATGTAGCTGGCTGCAACTTTTTTTTTCAGTATCATAGAAATGTGTATGGGATTATACGGCTTTCTTTTAAACCCTAGGGGCTAAATGTACTATTTTAGTCTCGCTTCGCGAAGCTAATATGACATATTTTTTGAGCAGAAGTGAAAAAAAAAATATATTTCTAGGGGATGGACTGGATGCCCATCCATACATGTAACCGAAACTGAAAAAAAAATCAGCAAATATCAATGTATGGCACATCATTCGACAGATCTTCTAAAACACTTTGAGGTACCAAAAAAAAAATTTAATTTAGTGAATATTACCGGAAATATTCGTTCCGAAAGTAGCAAAAATTGTGTCCCCCCCTCTATTTTCTAAACGGTATGTTTAAAAAATGTGAAAAAAATTAGTTTTGTTGAGAGCGGTTGAGTTAAGTTTGCACCTGCTATCTATAGCATTGGATACAAATGAGGTGCAAACTTAACGCAACCTGGTTGTTCATATAGGATTTATGCAAATAAAATAATAAAAACCGGCCAAGAGCATGTCGGACCATGCTCAATGTAGGGTTCAGCAGCCGTTTATACAAAAACTGCACTACAGATGAAATAATTGTCCCCGGCACTTACGTCATTTTCCTGAGAAGAGCAGTTTTTTGGCAATAACTTAAAAATGGTATGTCCGATCATGTTGAAAATAATTGAAAGTATTTATTAAGCGTTACCTTTGTAGTATTTTTTATATTTTTTGGACTTACGGTTAAGAAGAGCAGGGGAGGGCACAATAAAAATCTAACGGTGTCATATCTAAAATATAAAAAATATTTATGTCATCTTTGTCCACAGCAAACTAAAAATACATATAGTGTCAATACATAAACATGTTAGGCGAGACCGGGGATGGTTGAATACAGGGACAGAGCTATAGGCAATGTCTTAGGTACTGGAAGAGATCGCTGTTTAGCGATAAGACCACCTGTTGTTTACCTCTCCTTGAATGTATTGTTTTTTGTACTCTGTTTTTGTTAGGTGTGCAATAAAGAGTTGGTGTTTTGTAATGGTTAAAGTGTATTCCGTGGATATATATGACACAGAATGCGTATGTACATCGCGTACTACTTCATTGTTACTGTGAAAGTAAAATTTTCATCTGTAATTTTCTTTTAGTAAGATATTTATCAAAAAGTCAAATACCTGAATATCTACCCACGCAATTGCAGGGGAAATGGTCGGAACTACTAAACTATATGTAAAAATACAAACAACTATGAAATATTCCTGAAACTTCAAATTTAGGTTAGGTTAGGCCAGCCGCCGCCGGAATATTTTACTACTAAAGCGATATTACTGAAACATTTTAATTTTATTTATTGGAGAACAAATAGAAACGAATGTATAAAAGTTGGATTACAATCGAAATATATATGAAGCCAAGCATGGACTTATTTACTAGACAGCTCTCCTAAGACATACATTGATACTTGTCTTTACTGTGACAAAATCAGCTGATTTTAATATGAACTAAATACTAGACACTACGCCAAGAAAATTCTCCACATGTACTTAAATCACCACCACAGACAAAACTCGGAAAAATAAAGTGGGCACAACAAGTTAATGACTACATAATATGCTAAATTTCTGAGAGAAGATTTTTTATAATACTTATGCGTAAGTAGCTCATTAATAAAACGATACCATTACTATAGCACTGCCTCGACATTTCTTATTCGAAAACAAATGTGCTTTTTCTTTTAAAACTTGCTCCTACTAACATTATTTTAACTTATATTTAAAGGAATATTCCACTAGTATGTACGCCATACCATTATCAACACATATAAAATCAATGAACAAATAAGTGGAGTTGTGATACATAAATATATTAGTTCGTTAGGGTCCCATAATGGTTACGTATTGAAAGGCCTAAAATTTTGGGTATTTCAAATGTTGGTGCATCAATCTTAGGTGTAATAACTGTTAATTATTTTAAACATAAGATATTTAGTCCAATCGGTATTTTAAACTTAGGTAATTCGTAGGTAGGTTTTAGTTGCTTAGGTATTTAAAAACATTAGGTATTTAGATTTTAGGTATTTTGAACGTAGGTTATTTTACGTTAGTTTTTTTAATATTAGGCCTTTCAATACGTAACCATTTTAAGCTTTCGGTATTTTGAATATAAGTAAAACAATCATTAGGTATTGAGATTTTAGGTATTTTGAATTTTACGTTAGTTTTTTTTTTAATTTTAGGCCTTTCAATACGTAACCTCCATAATACATACCTATCTACTCACAGATAGTTTCAATTAAATACATGTATTTAGGTAAGTAATGTGTCATACTCTCCGTTTTAAAGTCAATCTCTCTGATACGACGGAAACACAGACAATGAAACTCTTTGGGATGAACCTACCATATTTTAACTAAGGCTGTTATTTATATTTTAGTGTATGTTTTGGTCAGGCACTCACTGTACATTAAGCTGTTTCAAATATTCGAAATACATTGTGAATCGATGAATTTGGGGCGCCGGCGCTATCGAGCCGGCGTGCTAAGCCACGAACACACTGGCTCCCAATCCGGCCGATCCAATATGGATATAAACATATCATGCAAAACGTAGATTTGGCGAACCAATACTAATTGACGAAATTAATATAATACAATCGTTTAACCAATTAGCCGTTTATTTAAAACATTGAACTACACAAACTTTAATGTTTAGAACGGTATTTGATGTGTCTACTTGTCCGTCGTAATGTTACTCAGAGAGGATGATGGTAAGATGCAGGTATATTATTTCACTTTAGAGTTTCCACTGGAACCTTACCAGACGCTTATGTGTATTTATAGCTCTTGTATGATAGAACCAAATTAATCCATATTAATATTATAAATGCGAAAGTGTGTCTGTCTGTCTGTCTGTCTGTTACCTCTTCACGCTTCAACCGCTGAACCGATTGGGATGAAATTTGGTATGGAGATAGTTTGTGTCCCGGGGAAGAACATAGGCTACTTTTTATCCCGGAAAAATACCCTCATCCGCGGTGAACGAATTTAAGGCGGACGAAGTCGCGGGCAGAAGCTAGTACATACATAAAGCAAACATGTTATCACTTAATATTTTCTTCTGTTTCCGCGATTATTACTCATTGAAATAAAACAATTTAACGGATTATATCGCGTATATTATCTCATTTTAGTTCCCGACGTTTCGGAAGCTTTCCAGCTTTCCATCCCTCCAAGTCCTCCCGTGACCAGGGAAAGCTGGAAAGCTTCCGAAACGTCGGGAACTAAAATGAGATAATATACGCGATATAATCCGTTAAATTGTTTTATTTCAATGTTATCACTTGCTCTCATCCCTTACAACTTGTATCAACTTAGTACCTATAAGCAGAAGAAACGTTCCAGCTGTTATTCTGACCACTATCAATACCAAATATAGACGCATTCATGAAGGTACAGTGGGCATTTTTTGGGTACGGAATCCTAGAAAGCTCTTGGAAGTAGTTTTTAAGGAAATTTTCGTGACTTTTGCGTTTAGGAAACTGGTAAAACCATGTGTTTTCAGTATACGTGCGGCAGGAATAGTTTGGCCAGGTAGGTTAAACCACCGTACATTGGAGATCAGTGTGTCCGCGGCGCAAGGCGGCGGCCCAGCCTGTAAAGCGCCGCCGCGAAAGCCTTTCCGTGTTACCCTCGCGGCCCGCGCCCCGTTCCCCTCCGCCGCCCGCCAGCCCGTCGCTGGGGCATTTGGCCCCCGCCGCCGCCACAATTAAAACGATCGAATGAATGTGGAAGTCGACTTACTGATATTTGGTCTATCTACTTAATTTGCTTTTAATTCGTTTCATATTACTCGAACCTAAAATCATAATGACTTTCAAACGCAAAGTACCCACACTTAAGAACACTGACGGCGCTTTCTATTTGCTGGATTCATTTATGGATGATACATTTCGGAATCAATGTTCGAGGAGCAAGATTCAAAATAGTAACCATATTTTCAGACGTGACTTTAACAAAGACTGATAGCCTGTTAGAACGAATCAGAATTAGTAAGTACGACAAATACATATTTATAAACTAGAGGTTGAGGGTTCTTACTTCATTTGCGAAGTAGGAAAAAGTCATAAACTTTTTTTTCTTCAGCGCAATTGAGTTAAAAGTATTCTATAACCACCTGTGGATGGCCAACTACCCCAGTACTAAAAGTAGTTAAATCCGTCCATCCGTTTTGATATGATGAAGTCGTAAAGATATTTACATACCTACTTGAATACAAACATACAAAAAATAAATCGAGCATGGGACCAAATAGTCCGTTTCGCTTATGATTTTGAAAATATCTTCAATATACAGGCACTTTTTTACAACTTAGTATAGATGGTAGTCATCGGAAAAATACAGAGAGGACGGTCCGAGACACAATTTACAAGGAAAACTAGCAAATATCTTTTGTCTATATTATGAAGTGCTGTCGACTTGTAGTAATCAACTGCTTGTTAACGCGACAAACAATTGTAAATATGTATCGTCATTATTAAACTTAATACGTCATACAGCAGAATATTATAACGAACAATAGCTGAAGATGTATAAAGGCAAATAAACGTTACAAATTTTCCTTAAGTAAGCAATTTTTCTAATTTACCTACCAACTTGGTTAAAGTTCGAGGTAAGAACTGGGGCGTGATTCAGATATTAATTGGAATAACACAGTTGTAAACACATTTACGTGATCCATCGTCCCAGTTTCAAATTCGATCATTGGATTTAAAGTTTGTTAAGTTTATACTATATATAGAATTATATATATTACTTAGGTGGAGACTTCCGGAATATGTTTAACCACTATTGCAGATTTTTTATTGTGCCTACTTTGTATTGACCAACGCATAGTAATCATTATGTACATTTGGCATTTTTATTAGTAAGACTTTCATAGCTACCTCAGATATTATTCAGAATGCATATCTGGCATGTGGGAAGCAGATTTTTTTAAGTGTTTTTATTAATCATCAATTTTATCTATTAATATAATTTTATCTATTAAGATAATATATTAGTGAGATTAATCAAAGGTTAGATTGAAAGCCATGAGGACCGAGGCTCTGTGCGCCAGCATTCAATTCACACTCACGTCACTAAACAAATTACACGGGAATACAGCGTTAACTTCCCGATGAAAGGAAGGAATTCCCACCAAAACTAAATTTCAAACCTAATAATAGTAGCTACATTCCCAACCAGCAAAAATGTCGTATAAGCTTGGTGGTATATAACAATTTAGTCGGGTAAATGTAATATTAGAGTATCGCTGCGAGAACATGTCGCATAGAAGCTTATTATATGACTTTATGGCTTACACGGAAATTCAGTCAAATAGTTACGTCATATAAACGTTTATATGACCGCGTTATGCGATAATTTTGTTACAGCACTGCAGCCATCTTAAATATTACTTTTATTCAGCGAATTTATCCTGTAATGGTTTATTATATATGTCACGAACGTAACAAACAGCCGTGTATAGATTTTTAATGATTCAAACACGTTCGTACACGACTAATCATATTGTCAATGCAATTGCAACTTTTATACAGAATACTATTGTATATAAAGGATATTAATTACTTTTATTTTACAGGAAGTTGTATAGAGGCGTTGTTTCTTGCGATTATTACACAATCGAGTATTGGATTTCAAGTGATTCGTATAGAGTCAATAACGATGTAAAATTTGCTTACACGATAACTATAGCACGCAAGAGAGGAATATCGAGTAATGCTTGAGATCAGTACAAAGCAAATCTAAATGTAAAGCTTGCTTTAGCGATAACTATGTGACTCATTATTGTTTGTGCCGTATAAAGTGTAGTTGTTTACCCCTTTTATTAATATACGTGGGTTATAAACATTACAAATATTACTTATACTGGTCCATAACTCGTGAAATAATATTGTTGTGACTTTAAGACAACATTCTTCAGGAACCCACAAAACATGGATCATGGTGTCAACAAAAGTCGAATAATATAGTAAGTGGGTACATATATAGTATATTCTATACCGGTTCCATAAGTGTAACGAGGATGCTTAATATCATTTAACGATATACTCGTCTAATCGTGGAAAAAATATATTAATAATTTATTATTTAAAACACAAAATTACGATGGGGCATTAAAGATTTATATGCTCACTATTCTTTATTTTGTCCCTAAAATGAGTTTTCTGGTAACTTCACTGTTCTTTATACAATCGTTAAATACTTATAACAAGTCTTATAAGGAAACTCACTTTACTTACCTACCTCTAATCCTCTAAATTATTTTTTTTGGCTTCACTTCAGTGAAGGCGGAAATAATAATATTACAGCATTTCCTTCAAAGCTTGTATATATAGCTTTGAAGAAAATAATTGGGTAAGTACTGCTTCAGCTCCACTTTAGAATAAAATTGTCGCTTAGTGGTATTCTCGTCACTATATGACTCTTGTAATCGTTGCGGCGGAGATCACTACTGCACGAAATTAGAAATATCGCAACCGTTATAGCACTTTTACACAATATACCTGTTTTATAAACCGTTTATCATTTTCCTTTTACTCGACTTAATTGCAATATAAGTGTGCCCAAACACGGTCCAATAAATGACTGTTATACGACTAAACGCTAGCACTAAATGGTCACGCGGAAACGTTCCCATAATGCTCATAAGACCTGTAACTGCTGGTTGGGTTAGTACCGAGTCTTGTAAGTAATGGATCCTATAACGTTATAGGTATTGGTTTTGAAATATACGAAATCAATTAATATATACGAAACGAATCATTAGTAAATATAGTTTATCACTCGTAATGACACAAGTACCATCAATAAACATATCTACTTTGCCTGCAGGGTATTTTATATTCAAACAACTTGTAAAAATATTTGATTTTTAATTTTTGTCTAATTTTTTTTTTTTAATTTCATTGTATCCTGATCAACCATCAATCCCTATATTATTTTATCTGTACGGTTACGGTTGTGCTTTGTGCTAAAGGAAGAATCATACTTAGAAAAACCGGCCTAGTGCGAGTCATTCTCGCACACGAAGGGTTCCATAGCACCATTCGCAAAAAAACCCGAGAACAACACATTTCTTGGCCTCTAGGAATACCAATCTTTATGTATTATTTGTTGCTATAGCGATTATATCCAATGACCAGTGATCGTAAATTTATAGCATTGTTGATGCAGCGATCATGGTAGAGTGCCATACGTATACAGTCAACAGTAAGATATATACATATGTATGATATACAAGTGTAGCAAATTTCAATCAAAATGATGGATTAGGGTTACTGTCGACCATTTTAACTACTACGTTTAATAGTTTAATTGGTATTTTCCACATCTATAGCGCAATCATCACTGCTAATGACATCAATTTTGAAAATATTTCCAGTGTAAATCTGTTAATTGAGAACATTCAGTATTCCAGAGGTACTGTATTAATTTAGGATATTACACTTTATTTGGACATTTACATATATTTTTTAATGTTGATATCCTGACTCCTCCGTAATACTTTGGTCTATAAGAATAATTAGAAAGTTAGTTGTCAATGTCCTGACTTTTTTATATTTTCTTACTAATCCTTATATAAATGTACATATACAGAGTCGAACAAACTTTAATATTGAAATAGATCACCGGAATCGAATGAGGCGACATCGATCATCGAAAACCATCGGTGATAGTTCAGCTGAATGATGATACTTTGAATGTCCTACACATCGTACATATCCATTAGCAATTTGTTCTTAGTATGGAGGACATTAACCAAATTAGCAATTGGTCAAATTTCATACCAAAATAAGCCTAGTAGAAAAAAATTACGAAAAATATTTTTTTTAAATCGACGACATGATGTTCTGCGGTCTGGGTAGCGGGGGTTTTTAGGGTTCCGTACCAAAAAGGTACAAATGGAACGCTTATGGTGCGACTCTGTCTGCCTGTCGGTCTGTCTCTCTGTCTGTCTGTCTGTCTGTTCGACTATTAGAGCGCCATATCTTAAAAACTACTAACGCTATTTATTTGAAATTTGGAATATTTATTAACATGGTCAGCCAAACATGTATTGCACAGGAAATATTTAAAAATATATTTTTATTATCTAAAAACACGATGAATATGGGGGGGGCAAAAATTTAAAATCTAGCTACTGGGTCAAGTAGGGTATCATATGAAAGGGCTTGCACATTTTTGATTATTTTTTTAATTCTTAAAAACAATCCCCACTTCGGAGATAAAGGGAGGGGTCCCTTTATCTCCGAAGTTTACAAAACGAAAATTTGGAAATTTACACGATTTTTATAAATAAACATAAATATTACACAGAAATTTTGCACCTCATTTGTATGCAATGCTATAGATATTAGGTGCAAACTTAACACAACCGGTACCGGGTAATACAGTTAGAGTAAGTGAAAATTTGTACGAAACCCTCGGTGCGCAAGTCCGACTCGCACTTGGCCGGTTTGTTTCAACGGGGTCCGTGCAATGACACTTATATCGGAGACTATTATTTAGACCTTTTTATACAGTACTAGAAGGCGCCCGCAACTTCGTTCGCGGAGGAGAAAAAGTCATAATCCCTCTTTTTTTCATTAGCATTGTCGACTAAAAGGCATCCTATAACCAAAAAATCGTTGAAATCCGTTTAGCCGATTTAGCGCGATGAAGCTACAACGACACATACAAACATACACACATTTTCTTTTTACAACTTTATAATAGTACTAGAAGCCGCCCGCAACTTCGTTCGCGGAAGAGAAATAATCCCTCTTTTTTTCTTCACATAGTCGGGTAAAAAGTATTGAAACCATCTGGAGATAAAACCACCTAGCTACCCGTGTATCAAAAATAGTTGAAATCCGTTTAGCAGATTTGGCGTGATGAGTGATGAAGCCACAACGACACATATATTTTACGTTTCAGTGTCCTCCTGTAGTCCGTTACAACTGTTTTTTTTTAATACATTCAATGAACAGACATTTTATTTTTACAACTGTATAATAGTATATAGATATAGATAGATATATATGAAAGAATTATATGCACGGATGATGATAGAATACTTCACACTTCCGGTATATTCTCCACTGTAATTAGATCAGTTTGAAATTTGGTCAGTATTATAAATTGATCAGATTGAAAGTGCCTTTGTATTCCACATGATTGGTTGGATCAACTAAATTACTAAAGATTGCATCGTGTAATTTTGCATGGATCAGGTATGCAAGCGACTTTTAATAATATAGTTAATAATTTGACTTCAAACGATTTTACATTATATCATTACATTAACAAACTAGAGAGAAACTGAGGGTGATAAATAAGAGATACAATTAAAAAAGCTTGAAAAATATGCTGCAAAGATGTAAAGCAATAAAAAAATCTCTTTTTAATGTCCATTGCTGAGAGTACAATGGGTAAGATGAGAACTTGCATCTCAAAAATGAAACTTATAAAATCAAAAGGAGAAATTATACATTACAGATATTTTGCAGATTCAATTACTATAAGGTGGTAAGAGCGCAATTTAAATCAGTGCCACAAGTTTATTCATGGATGATAAAGAGCTTAGAAAAAAGCTTTCAGATTCACTTACGCCTACAAAAATGGTTCCGTATTGGTAAAAGATCTCTGAAAGTACATCATATGGCATAATTTCACAACAAGATTCCCTTGGACACCAAAACGTTACGAGTATATTTAAGACTTTAAATGATAGCCCATTTGTTGATTGCATGCAGCTGTTAAAGTTTTTGCCAAGATTAGACAAGAAAGAAAGAAAAGTGAGTTTATTAGGGATTCCTCTTACTGATAAATATCCGAATTAAACCAGGCCCCTATTTCACAATCGTGACAATTGTCAGGTGACAACGACAATTTTATGTTCACGGCGATCCCCGCAAGCTGGATACATCTCCTTACTTTATACTGGGCACGCAATGTACGTGAAATTGTCATTGTCATCCGACATTTGTCACGATTGTAAAATAGGGGCCTGATGATAAGTATAACACAATTTATAGAATGGTTTTACTCTATCAAAAGATATACCAATGAAAAAAGAAGAGTCGTATAGGGAAATAAATTTTGGAATCAATATTTGTTTTTCTCAGTCGTGTACATGATATATCGTTTATCAATAGTACGCGTTATGTGGACTTATGAGTCCATGGTTTATAATGTTTCATAGTGTTTTTAGATATAATGTTGTAAAACCTAGAAGTGACATTTGTTTACAACAATGGACTTGAATCAACAATCGAATTTTTACTTCGGTCTGTACAGATTAGCAAGAAATATTAAAAAGTTAGTTAAAAAGTTAGCTGTCAATGTCATGACCTTTTTAAATGTTGTTACTATGTAAACCATAAATACCAAAGTCATAAATTATACAGTCGATTATCGAGAACAAAGGTTATATCGAGGTCTTTATAAAATATATGTAAAACGCGATACGATATCAAAACAAACTATGTGTCCGTATAACGTATACTATGGCGTAAAAATATGAAATGTATACCTCCGGGAAATTTAATATTCCCAATCCACGGCTGAATATCGTTACCATCATTAACAATTTTATGAGAAATCGAGGGGTGAAATGACCCATATCAGAAGTAAACAATCTCCATTGTGGAGTTGTTGGTGGGTACACTACCCTGAAACCGTATCATAAAACAGAGAAAGTATATTATGGTCACGGGATGTGGCAAGACAAAATTGAGAAAACTAATATCAAGTTCTCAGAAAATCATATCTAAAGATAGGAATGTCAAAAAAACTGCTAAAACGTCACCTCAAACAGACGCGGCTCACTCCGCGATTTACGTTCGTCGCTACAAGTACATGCCGGCGGCACCTCCAGAGGGGCCTATTCAGTGGCTGCCACGCTCTGTCTCGGAACGCTCGCGCACGCTAGACGCTCTCGCTTTCTGGATTTACGTCGCAAGTGAACGTGCAACATTCGTGTATTTAATGTTTCAAGACGGACTATTTTGGAAAATTATGAGATAACTGGTGCTTAAATGATTAAAAATAAAGCTAAATAATATTGTATCGCAGCGGGTTGCAGGAGCAATGACAGAAATTCAAATCACTCGTTTTACTTTCTCCCGACACATCAGGATGCTGGAAGATAAGTAAATGAACATAATAGATACTAGGTAGTCACTGTATAATAATAAAAAAGATATTGTAGGTACCCCCTTCCATATTTAACATTGGATTAATCAAGTAGGTAATACTCAGAACAATTTTATGTGGTTTTATGTAATTTTGAATCGATTATTTGCTGACATTTGTATATTTAAATTCTAGTGTAGTAAGTAGGTAGGTGTACAGAGTATACAGACTTACTAAAACAACAACTCGTATGCAGGTAGGTCCTACCAGCACTATTAAAAAAAGCTGTTCAAGCAAGCTGCCAACATGTTATAATAGCAGCATTCCACATTTATTTAGTTATTTGGCTCAAATAATATAATAATATTTCCTTCACGTTTCTATTAATGTTTATAATAAATTATCATGTTCACCTTACAGTATCGGTTGACGGTATTCGATTTTCTCTAAATACCTAGTAAGTACAAATTACTTTTCACATATCCAGTAGGTATGTGTGCGCTTTCTTCTCCTAAACTACTTACCAGGTTTTGATAGAGTTTTCACTATTTTCCCTGTTGCCTCTGACCATAAATTTTAACTCCCAGGAGCCAAGTCTACTCTATAAAAGAATTAACATTTGTTCATCAACTTTCAAGATTGATGTAAATAATTTATTGCTTTTGATTTCTTCAAACAAACTTAATGTTATTTTTAATGCACGCCATAGTAACCTATTGACGACTTATTCATTGTATATTCGAAGTATTCATAATACGTTGCCTGCTCGAAAAGCTCAAATCACTAAATATTATAAAACTAAGTCTCCCGTCGCGTCTGTCTGTCTGTATGTAGGTTCGCTGTAAACTCAAAAACTACACGGCCGATTTTGATGCGGTTTTCACTAACGTGCAGCTTGATTCTTCAGGAAGGCTTTAGTGTGTATTTTATATCTATGTATTAACAACCGTTCCGTTCAAATCACTAAATATTATAAAACGAAGTCCCCTGTCGCATCTGTCTGGCTGTTGTCTTTTTATTATTTTAGAGATAAATAATGAAATAATGTATATAATGTATGAAGAATATACATTTATTGCTCTATATATTGAATGCAAGAAATAAATGGGCAATAGATTATTATTTTATTTTTAGCCGTTGAAAGCCCTCACTATCGGCGACGCGGCGAGTGAGCCAATTTATTTTCACCGTTCGTACTCAGCCTTAACGTTCCGTTTGGCTTGCACTGGAGTCGACGACGTCAGAGGGCCATAAATCATAATGTTTTTGCTAAGAAAAAAGCGGCTTGTGTAGAGATCAAAGTACCCGAGTAGTAATAGTAAAGGGCATCATAGTAAGCCTTCAGTACTTGTACTATTATCTATTCTGTGCCTCAGGTCGATCTACCGGTCTTACAATACAACTAAATCACTGTTACTTGAAGTATATGCCGAATTAACTTGACTTAAAATAATATTTAAAGCCAATTTTATCCGCTCTTTTTTGACTGTGCTATATATATATATATATATATATATATATATATATATATATATATATATTCAGAAAAAACATCTGCATTAATTTGATAAAATTGTGGTAATAGCAGCAAATAAATACATAGGCACTCACAAATTTATTAATACGATTAAAAGAATCAAATAAAAGCATTTTATCAAAAAGCCGTATTAAAGGGCCGCCAGTGACGTCGGGAATGGCGGTGCCGGTGGCGCCCGCTGTTACGACTTACAAGCCCTACTAATTGATACCCTCTCCTCCTACCCCGTCGACCGACTCTGTCACCAATTTTTTTCGTTTGAGTGAGACTCCTGACACGAATCGGAAATGCTTTTATTCTGGTGACAGCGAACCTGTTAATGTGTTAATCCACTCCAATCGGTTCGGTTATTAATAGCGAACAAAGGTTGTCTCTCGCGTTCGCTGCTCTTAGCGCCAGCGTAAGCTGGTGCTAATGTGGCGGTGTGATCAGTTCCGCTTCGGCCTGTGCTGAACAAAAGGCTCATGCCGTTAAAATTATGAAGTATTATGTTCTTATAAATTAGGATTTAATAAGTCGGTTGCAAAGTCCCCGGCAGCCGTAGATTGCATTCGGTATCTTATTTTAATGACTCGTCCATGCTGCCATTTAACGCTTTTATCATTACATCTCGATTTTTTGTGGTGACTCATTTATACAAGGATCGTTTAGCAGTCGGTTCGCCGAGGGCTCTCAGACAATAAAAAATACACGTTATAAAGTTTCAAAGAACTTTGTAACCAAACTTACTAAAATAAAAATAGATAGATTTGACAAAACATAATTTAGGTTTTAACTCCAAAACCATATTTAAAGGATATTGTCTCAAATACTACGTGTAAATACGTAATTATAGTATGTTATAAATATGCAAAATCCGATTATACCGCCTTTTCAGGTTTTGGAACGTGGTAGATCAGATCAGATTAAACTTACTAGATACTACATTATTTCAAATAAATTCGTCAAAGTTATCGAATACGATATAACGTTTTTCTAAATAATAGATACATATGGGGGGTTAACAGTGAATTCAGTAAACATGCAAGGAACACAAGGACACCATGTGATCGCGAATCACTCGGCATTTTGAAGTAAAGTGTCTGCTTTCTCACAGAGGGCCCGTGGCCTCATTAATTACCTTCCACATCGAGAGCTAACAAAAAAAACTAAAAAATGTTGTCGCGGCTTAAGAGCGGCGGCGCCGGCGCCGGACAGCAGAGGAGCAACGCGGGCGCGGTCCGGGGAGCGGGCGGGGGCCCGCGGGCCCACTAATGCAGGCGCCACGCGATAAGCCAACTCCCAGCTGACGTATGGGAAAGTGTCCCCTCGAACCTCCAATATCTGAATCGGGCTCATCATTACCATAATAATTCGACCGGGCCTACTTCGTATAAGTACGAGCAGTATTTTGTTTTCGGACGATATCTTATAGCATATTTATCGATGGAAACTTTGAATAATAAAATATACCTAGTTATAGCCCATACGGCTCTTTCTATCTTTTGAAAGCGTAAAAGGCAAGTTATGTCACGATCAGTGATATTATTTTACTACTTGTAGTGCCTTATATTTACCTTATAGCTTTGTACTTTAGAGATGTTAATAAACTAGTACTTACTAAGTAATTAATACTTTTGAAAAGTAAAGGTAGGTTTTATTCAACTAATCATTGTACTATACTATTACGACTAATAATTATTATTTAATTAAGGAATACATTCATGGCGCTCTTTCAGTTGGCAACGTTCGTTATAGGATATATTCAAAAGGCACCAACGTCATATTTACAAGTGTGACCACTGATCATGTATACAATACAGTGCTAACCGAAAGGTTGCATTCATTTTTATGTAACTACTTAATATAAAAAGGATATACTAGTGATAAATAAATAACCAGTTTACAAGATTTTATTCTTATTACAGGTTAATTGCAAATCAGACCATTTACGTCGCTGAGTTTATCAGTAGGTTTCGTGGCACATCGTAGAATTATATAGTTTCAAAGGCCATGTCAGGATAGCCAAGTGAATTTCTGACCCTAGCGAGTTTAGGCTTGTAGTTTTTATAGATGATGTGGCTCTACGTTGGTAACAAATATGCAAAATTATTGCGCCTAAACTTAATACTTTTTGTAAGAAAAGAAAACTAAATATGACCTTTCAGACGATTTTGACGAGCGTAATATATATTGTGCATTTACTAAAGACAATTACATGATATGAACAATAGAATATATTGCCATACAAGAAATTATAAAAAAATACATTTTTATTTTTGTTTTTAGGGTTCCTTACCTCAAAAAGAAAAAACGGAACCCGTATAGGATTAATTTGTTGTCCGTCCGTCTGTCCGTCTGTCTGTTTGTCTGTCAAGACCCTTTATCTCGGGGACGGGTGGAGGTATCGAGTTGAAATTAAAATTATATAGTCCAGTCTATGCTCCCTTGCAGCTGTGAAAAAATCAAACTTCTAGGTTTACGTAAAAAAAGATATGGTCGTTTATGCCACAAAAAGCGTATATTTCGTCACTTTTTGAAATTGATCGGGTACTTCCAGTTGTACTAGAAACTTTAAATTTGGTATGAAGGAAGCTCTTATAGCACAATCAACAAAATAAATCTGAAAAACTATTTTTTTTGTCTGTCTGTCTATATCAGTATCCAATATAAAATAATCGAGCAATGCGTTCATTTTGCTTAGGAGTAGGGCTCTGCTTTCACTGGATTTTCATAGATACGGCCATTTGTAGCGTATATTTTGTACGGAACCCTCGGTGTGCGAGTCCGAGTCGCACTTGCTGGTTTTTTTATAACCATTTTCACGACAGCGACACATCTCATTTCTTTTACCAACGAAGGGTTGGTATATGCTCTATAATAAGCTAAAACATAATATATTTATTTAAATAAAATAATTTAACGGATTATACCGCGTATATTATCTCATTTGAGTTTAAAAAAGCATTCTAATTTCAATAGAGAAGATGGGTTGTCGGTACCACAAGCTTGGAATCCTGTAATACATCTCATCAAGGAACAAGCAAGACACAGGACTGCAAAACCTTAATTCCCGAACAGTTTAAAAATATCTCATCTGTTAAAAAGTAGTTCAGTAGTCTTTGTTTTTTTAAATATTACAATTAGTAATGAGGTAGTCTGGGAGTTTTTCTTTGCAGCGTTTCCACAGACTAATAAGAGATACTACGTATCAGACTGCTAACTCAGAAACAAATATTATTTGCACTAGGCAACTATATTTAATCTGTACGATTAGTGTTGACTGACATTTATTTTTTTCTATTCGAGATTGCAATATGGCAAGGGATCGTAACGTATTCAGCCAAAGTGGTCTAGGTTCATTGAATGAGGTCTAATATTTAGAATGAATAATTCCCGGCACGTAAATTTGTACACGTAACTTCAGTAATTGTGTTTACGTGATCAAATTATATGCTGAGAAATATACCTCAGTGGCAAAAAAATAAAACACACATTATTTGTTAAAAGATTTATTTTTCAATTTCTTTTTAAATTTGTCGTAAGCTTTCTTCTGTATTGCAAGTAATACGTCTGTCCCCTTTAATATTTTGTTGGTTGTGTTGTACCAATAATTGTAAATAGGACAGTCAGAGCAATGAAATGACTGAGAATAGTTTTGTGCTCGGCGCAGTCAAATAAACAAAATGAATTCTTGGACATAATGTTTGCTAGTTCTTCGGGCGATAATTTTGCAAGATCATCACGATTTAAACACTTCAACCACAAAATATTTTCACAGAGCACGGGAAATGGAGTAAAATAGCGTCCTTTCGCAAAGTTCTACAAACACAGCACTATTAAAACATTTTGCAAAAAGCAAGACAGGATAAACACAAGGACATCACTCGATAACACATTACTTACTGCGACAGTGACAGAATGAATTTCGACAAATAATATATAGATGACAAGACGAGTGTATTGACAACCCAACAGCTAATCACAGTAGAGAAAAACGTCAGTCAACATTAAAAACAACATGGCGCTAACGTACGCGTTTTGTTATACGAAGATTACCAGCTGTGAGCGTTTCTTTTCTCCTCAGTAAGCCTCATTTGTGAAATGCTGGTAGGTAAATTATTAAAATTAAAGACAGTTACACATGTGCCAGTAGGTAGTAGGGCTTAATTATTTTATTTTAATAATTTACCAAGCAGCATTTCACAAATGAGGCGTACTGAGGGCAAAAGAAACGCTGCAAAGAAACCTCCCAGACTACCTCATTACTACTTATAATATTTTAAATATAAAGACTACTAAAGTACTTTTTAATAGATGAGATATTTTTAAACCGTTCGGAAATTAAGGTTTTACAGTCCTGTGTCTTGCTTGTTCCTTGATGAGATGTATTACAGGATCCCAAGGTGATGGTAGCGACAACCCTTCTCTATTGAAATTAGGATATTTTTTTAATCTCAATAGCCTCGCGTAGCATTCTGGGAAAATATATTTTCTCTTTGGCAAGGATAGAAGGATTATCAAACTTAATTGAATGGTTTGGTTTATCAATGACATCACAGACTGCAGACTTATTACATCGACGGTGCTTGACATCTGCCATGTGCTCTTTCCGGGTCGATACACTGCGTTTGGTTTTCCATCATGAAGTTCCAGTTCATCTTCCGGCTCCATCATCAGATCAGTTCGACAGTACTATATTAGTGTATTGTCATCAGAACTACATACATCTGCCAACTTTCATGACGCTACGATTCTTGGAAGATGGTTAAATTAGATACCTTAGATTCCATTACATATTTACATACAGGTCGACCTAATAAAAGCGTGTTAATGAAGTGATACAGACAGATATATGGTTAAAATTTTCGTGCATTGTTCATATTCAATTATAAAATTTATGAAATTTATAGATTTTTCACTAAGTAAACTTCCGAGATAATGGTATTTTTTTCCACATTTTTCTAAATAAAACAAAATATAAGCACAATAAAAAAATTCCAAAAATTGATCAAAAATGTGCAAATGAAGCTCTTTCATATGATTTTTGCCTATTTGACCTAGTGGCTAGATTTTTAATTTCCCCCTCGTATTGGACGTTTTTTCCTTTTAATACATGTGGTCTGACTATGTTTATAAATATTCCAAATAGATAGCATTAGTAGTTTATGAGATATGGCGCTCTAGTAGTCAGACAGATAGAGTCGCACCATAACGGTTCCTTTTTACCGTTTTGGTACGGAACCCTAAAAACGAAAGAAGTAATCATTATTTAAAAACACATTTTGAACATAAAAACAAAATGCTATGTAAAATATTCTAATATACGCGACTAATTGATACAATTATTAAGTAGGTACGCTGCAATTTTCACCAAGAAAAAGAACATAAAATGAAAAGAGGCTGGCACTGTTAGCAGATTCAAAAAAGCCAAGCGCCAAGGCCAAGTGCGTACAAACTTTCATTTGACCTAACCTAATTAGCTGATTAAGTTAAGATTGCACCTAGTATCTACGCATGGCGTCGCATGCAGATGAGTTGCACACTTAAAGCACCCGGTTTAATAAAAAAATATTTTTGAAAATAGACAAAGTAAGCTAATTGGGCACATAGTTACAATTTTCCAGTAATATTTATGATCATTTATATAATTCCAGAAAATTTTCAAATATAATCTTCGGAGATTCAGGAGGAATGATATTTTTTTTTTCAAATTTTCCTGTGTAAATCAAAATTTTACTAATGTAAAAAATATATACAATTACGAGATGCAAGTCAAGCCTTTTCATATGATACCCTATTTGACCTGGAATTGGTGCACCCCTTATATTGGTCATTTTTCATAGGAAAAAATGTTCTTTTGAAACTTTCATTTGTAATATGTGTACCTAGTCTAGCCATGTTTATAACTGATTCCAAATGGTGAGCGTAAGTAGTTTCCTGTACTGAGACAGCGCTGCAACAATCGGACGGACAGACAGACCAGAGTCGCAACATGAGGGTTCCTTTTTCGTACCTTTTTGGTACGGAACCCACATAAATACATCTTTACTATTATAAATTATTATTATTATTATCTGTATGTCGCACCCGCTCACGGGACAAGGGTGTCCCGGACCTTTGGGAGGCGTGCGCGGAGCTGAAGCCAACGCGTAGAGTCCCTTTCGACATTTTAATGAAATGTAAGGTGTACACCGCGCGGGTGCTGTTCCTGCCCATATCACGGGACACGCACAGAGACAGCACTCGCTAGATGCAAGACCTATTGGACAGTGATTAGATCTAAATATTCTGGGTTCTGGGATTGAAATGATGGACTAAATACTAGGTTATAGCTTGAGACAATCGGACGTCTACCAGGAAAAAGTGTCCCATGGCTAAAGGCACTGGCAGACGATGACTTGCCCACCGCCAGATGGGCCCCCGTAAATAGCGACACATATAGTGGCCTGAGGGCAACATCGGTGCGGAGGGCTAAGGGTGGAGAGGTGTCACTGGACTTTCTACCGAAGCTAACTCGCCACTTACGTTCCACATCCACCCTCGAGCCGAGCGACTCCACTCTGGCCGGCCGGTTAAGGCAAGCCAGAGGTGGGGGTCCTGACCCAACACCTTCCGTCAGGATCCCCCAGGAGCAGTCAGGTACGTGGGGTCCCTACTCCCCAACAGCTCGCCACAAGCTGCCCTGCGTTGACTGATTGCCCCGGTGAACCAGCGGGCGATGGGGTCGTCACATCCCTACGCCTTATTATTATATTATTATTATAAAGTTGTAAAAATTCAATGCCTGTACATTGAAGATATTTTGAAAAGTAGAAGTGATACGGACTATTTGATAGTCACTGAATCAAAATATATTTATTTTGTGTGTTTGTATGTGCGCTGCGCTTCATCACGCCAAATCGGCTAAACGGATTTCAATTAGTTTTAGTACACAGATAGTTGGGTATCCATAGATATTTATAGGATAGTTTTTATCCGATTACGCTAAAGGAGGGTTAATGATTTTTCGCCTCCGCTAACGAAGTTGCGGGCATCCTTTAGTAATGTACATTTATAAAGACACTAGAAGGTGCCCGCAACTTCGTTCGAGCAACTTCGTTTGCGGAGCAGAAAAAGTCTTAACGCCCCTTTTTTTGAACCTAAACAGAAGATCGTTAGTTATATTTAACTGTATAACCTGTATACTTTGGGGAGGCGTTAATAAATATTGTTTAATTAGTACTTATTTACTTCATGATTTAGTTTTTCTTCAGCAAATTCGGGTAAAAAGGATCCTATAACCACCTAGAGTTACCCAGCTACCCGTGTACCAAAAATAGTTGAAATCCGTTTAGCCGATTAGGCGTGATGACCCCATAACGACACATACGAACAAACAAAAAATCCAGTGACCTCCAAATAGTCCGTTACAATCTTTTTTTTATATCTTTAATGTACAGACATTTCATATTTACAACTTTATAATAGTATAGAAGAGTACCAATGACGTATGTTGTCTAAAATGGCGACAAAGAGTAAAGAGTGTTCTTGATATTTTGAAATTGCATTTTTTATGACGTCTGGTAAAAACATATAAGTTAAAAATAAAAAGAAGAAGTAACAACACTTTTATCATTGCAAAATTAAATTAGTTAAGTGCAAAATTAACCGCAGTCTTTATTAAAAAATAATGTGACTCGTTGTTCCAATCCTAGCTTCCAACTCATACTCGGCCAGAAGACTTTTTTACTGGTCTCCGTAATAAACGGGACGTAATGTATTACTTAATTCATTATTTAAATTTGAATAAAACTTGGGGATAAGCATAATTATTCTAAGTAAATTCAAGATTAGAAGAAACAACGTATTTGCACGACGTTGCTATTCCGTTTGTTCAATAGGACGAATTACCTTTAAATTTTCATATAAGGTTCGGTATGTGGTTAAAAAGTATAATAAATTAACAGATAAAAAATACATTTTTTTCCAAAGTATATTTGTCAATAAATTATAAACATGTATGTGACAAAAAAATAGGTAAAGCATGCAAAGGTGGAACATCTACTAGAACATAACATTAATATAGGTTTAGGTACTCGGGCTAGTTCTTCACGACTCGAGATCTCAGGCTCTTATGGTGCGCCTATGACATGACGATATACTTAACTGAAACATGGTACGATTCCAGGCGACAATCGGCTCTGATAATTTGTTAAAATCCATTAATTAAACAAAACGCGTCAGTCATCCGAAATGTTTTGTTAAAGCTTGTAAACAGTTCAATGATCAAGATTCCAAGGCACACGCTTCTCGTAAACTGGCACCTACACTTAATATAAGTTTTATGAAACTAGAAGGCTCTAACTTAAAGTTCGTCAGCGGAGGAGAAAAAAATCATAACCCTATTTTTTTCTTCAGCGTAGTCAGATAAAGAAGTATCCTATAACCATCTGTGGATACCAAGCTACCCGAATAATAGTTGAAATCTGTTTACCCGATTTGACACACACAAAAAATCTAAAAAATATATATTTCCGATTCATTGACCTCCAAATAGTCCGTTGAAACCATTTTTTCGAAAATGCTTGTAGAGGACTGAAAAAAGTGGTTCTACTTTATTTCAACTTTATAATAGTATATAAGTATGTGTATCCGTTGTATGATTCGGGATGAATGTAGAAAGATCATCAACCCTTGACATAGTAGACAGAATTTTATAGCATGCACAAAATCGCCGATGTCTGTTTCAAAACCCTGCGTGACCTACTAGTTGAAAACACGAAATAAGTGTGACTGGATCGAAGCGAACCGTGCACTCGTAGGTCAACTGAAGGGGAGCGTCGGGCGCGGTTTCCGCGCTCGCGGGGCGGCTCGGGCGCTAGGGCGTGGCCGCGCCCGCGCGCGCCGTAGCGCCGGGAGGCTTTCCCGACCGCAAACCCCCCCCACCGCACCCGAAATTGAACCTTAACCTTACTCCGACAAAACACCTAACCAAACAAATATTCACTCTACTCAACATTCATTAACATTACACGTTTTAAAAAAATGTGTGTTTGACTCTAAATCGACTCAAACCTAATATATATTATTCGCTAATACAAATACCATCATGTTAGATACTTATAAATCAACGATTGAAACGACAAGCCGTTAAAAAGTAATTTAGCAATTTAGTTAACACTATAACAGTCAAAATATACTTGTGTATGCAGGTGCGTTTGTTATAGTTTTAATGTGGCTTTTATTGGCGTGCACCCAATTAGCGCGCTCATTGTTAAAGTTTCCGAAACTTTTATGACAGAAAACTCCCGTGTAGTAGAGCAGCTACTCGATATATAATTAGATTGGCATCTAGTCAGTTAATTTCCTTACAATACCGACCTCCAGCACACTAAAATGGTTTATGACTCGTGGTTTATGTGATTTGTCTTACTCCTTGCTTTTTATTGGTTCAAATAGAAGGTCGTGGGTAATTAACAAAAAGATAAAGTAACGAGTCAAGGATTCAGCTAATGGAGTTTGTGTTAACGGAAAAAACGGCGAGTTGGGCGCCCGCATGCGCCGCCGCAGCGCAGGGCGAGCGGTAATTTAATTGGTGTCGGCGGCAGTATTTCAGCATTTATCTAATCGGCGCGGAGGCAGGGGCCGCGCCGGCGCATGGCGCTAACAGCGCGCCTCAGCACGCGCTACCACACTTTTTGCAAGTAATCTTCAAGTTAATCACTATTTATGATCCAATTAATTAACCTTGCTAGCTCAAACCCCAGATGTTCTCCCTCTGCTCTGTCATAACTGCTTCCCAAACTACATAACATACTAGTAATTTTCATGAAAGATCAAGTAGGTACTTGAAAGCGAGCCAAAAGCTGTGATCAAAACAGCTTTTTTTTATTTGACAGAGGTAATTTAGAACCCTTATTCCGATACCCCAACTTTTACTTTTTAGTTCCAGTAAAGCTGGCTATTTTTCACTTTATGGTTCAATTTTAGAATATTTTTGTCGGTTTCTCTAAGTAGATAAGATATAGTAGCGAGAGAGGGTATAAGAAAGATAAGTGAGAGAGGACAATGACAAAGAAAGGAGTAATCGCTGAAATGACGAATAATAGAGATGAATGGAAGAAAAAAACATAGTGTGCCGACTGCCGACCCTATATAAGTGGGATAAGGGCATGGAGATGATGATGACGTCTGAGAAACAGAGTAGCGTCGATTTATTAAATCGTAAGCATTTGTCATCTCATGCATTTTTAATTGAATTAGCAATTAAAAAATATAACAAAAAAAATGGTCATATGGAGTGGTAATGGAGGTCACATGCGCCGGCACTCGAGTGCCTGCACCTGCGGCGCCACTCGACGCCACATGCACGTACCGCTATAATGTGGGAACTCTGCCTTATGCATTTTTATGATCTTCGTTTCTCATCATCGTCTATTAGTTATTTAGTGTCAAACGCCCCATTAACGGCATCTTTATTTGCACGAATGTATCTTTTACCAGTATTGCATTGTGACTTAAGTCATTAGTATGCCGGCAGCATTCACGTGTAATAATAAATTAAACCATTACATTACAAGTGAATGCCGTTACTGAAGGCACCAATAATCTTTGCAATGATAAAAAAATAATTGAGAAGGAGAAACTGGAAACTTTAAATTTCTGAATGGCAAAGTTAGTTCGTACATTTCTGCTTCATCGTAATCGGATTAAAAAAAATGTTCCATAGCCATGTGTGGATGCTCAGCTACCCGTGGACCAAAAATGTTTGAAATGCGTGTAGTCGCATTGGCGCAATGAAGCCGCAAAATACATACAAATATTTATACAAAAATTTAAATTAATATTTTTTCACTTAGTGACCTTCATCCTTTCTATGTACATACATTTTTACACATTATGAGAGTATAGATGATCATGTACTTAAGTATTTACCATACCAATAAAATACTTTTACAAATTGAAATAAAGCAATTTAACGGATTATATCGCGTATATCTCATTTTAGTGCCCGACGTTTCGGAAGCTTTTCAGCTTTCCATGGTCTCGGGTGGACTGACGGGTAAGCGCGGAAACAGAAGAAAATACTTTTATAAAGTTATAAAACTGAAAAGTACGTTACAGGGATTTTAATGTAATTAAGAAGCTTGTTTGAAGTACAAGGAACGTTTTATTTTTATTCTTAGGATGCTTGCACTTTTGACTCCCTGTATAGCCTGCTTTACAACATTAAGGTCTGATCGTATTTTCCATTATTGGTATAGCTGACCACGCAAATACCTTTGACCCAATTACGATAAAGCAAAAAATAGGTTATGATTATGATTTTCTCCTTTATAACGCTAACAAAAATTCTTTGGCTTTAATTGCAAATAGTAGAATCATGTTACCCATTCGTAAGAATTACGAGAACGTGTACACGTACTCGTAAGTAGCTGGTGATGGTGGCGGTTTAATTTGAGTAGACCTATACTAATAATATGGCAAAAAACAACTCTTACATTCGTATATAGCTTAACTAAATGGTTTTATTGTAATGTCCTATCATAATTATGTAGTTAAGATTGAGTGATGGATATTTTTGGGATGTATCGGTGTGCAATGAACATTGATCGATATAAGATATGCCAGATACAAGATCACATCACCTCTACAGATTTAGGGGTGCTACTTCAATACAACGTTATCTGGGTGAATTTAAAAACAATCATGTGATTTTTACAAAACAATATCTCTCAACATGTATGTTCCACTGCATGTTTTTTTAATGTATGTTCACAGATGTCTCTGTCAATTGTGGACCGGTTTTAAAAAATATTCTCTTATTAGTCCCATTGTCATCAAGTCAGGATCTGATGGTGAGTTCCCAGGCAAATCTAGAGGAACCCTCAAATTGGTTAGACATTTATATAGCGACTTCAGTATTTTAAAAAATAGGTCAAGTATTATATTTATATTTCAAATGAAAACACAGAAAGCCACTTTTTCACCTCTGTGATAAGTGATTTACGGGTGGTGGTGATAAGATATCTCGATTAAGACAGCGAAGTTTTCTTTTAGGAATAGTAGCATCGAAATGATATGATGAAATGATGAAGCCGGAAGGTAGACTCCGTATCTCTTTATAGTAAAATAATATTACCTAGCCGTGTTTGGGCTTATTGAAATCGTAACAAGATGTACTTACTTTTTCAGGACGATACACTAAAAGGTGATTTTTTTGTAAAGAACAAAAGAGTGACTCCAAATAAATCACTCAAAAGTAAAAAATAAAGTATTAATTTAGTTCCGTAAATGTACTAAACGACAATTTTGAACATTTGATATAAATTGAAAGAATTTATTTTTTCGGAGTCGCTCTTTTGTTCTTTACAAAAAAATGATCTTTTAGTGTATCGTTCCGTAAAAGTGTTACGATTCCGGCACGGCTAGGTAACATAAAGGTGCGTCCACACTTGTATCATTTGCTCGTATCCGATTACCGTGCCGTAGTATGACTGCGTATCGCGCTGCTTGGACGCTTACTGTCGGCGCGCCGATAATGCCGCACTCTTCGATACAAGTGTGTGATACGCGTAGCAAATGGATTTCGAGTGATCGGATCGGCGCAACGTCCAAACGCGTGATCGTGACACGCGATCATGCTACGCGACGATGATCTGATACGGGCAAATGATACAAATGTGGAGTCTACCGTCCGGCTCCATCATCCCATTATATAAGTTCGATGCTACCATTCCTAAACGAAATCTTCGCTGTTTTTAATTCTTGTTATCAAGTATTAAATTGTATGTTCATAACAACCCAGGCTAGCCATTTATTTGCTTATTATTCTTGTAAGAAACGTTCGGGAGAAAGAGATAAATGTCTGGCGCTGGCGACTAGATGCGGAGATCTGCCGCTATCTATCGTAACCTGACTTAGAGTAGTCAAACAATCCGAGTACTTTCGGGGCATTAGTCTCTCTAATTGTTTAAAAAAGCTAAAGATATATATCCTAGATAAGAACAAGACATCAGAATAGGCTCATGATCGACACGGTTCCCGGTAGCACCTACTTCACGAAAAATAGTTACCAGATGTGCATAAGGATATATAATGCAATACCAGATAGTTTTAAATCCCTGCCTGTCAACCAGTTCAAAGGTCAGATCCATCATTGGCTTAAACAAAAAATGATTTATTCCATAAATAAGCTCTTCAAAACATGAGCTGTCTTTAGTTAGGATATGATAGGTTAATTAAAATATACTATAATTATGCATGCTATTAATTTAGCAAGCTATGTCTATGTTCCGAATTATACAACATAACACCTGATTGTATTATATTTTATAGCAAATAAAGTATATTTCATTTCAATAAATTTCCCATGGAGCTGAAGTCGCTACTGTACTTGTTGAAAAACTTCATAATATTTTGCTAAAACAGAGTGTAGTCAGTGGACGAAAAAGGGGGTGACTGTGATAGGTTGACCGCACATATAATCTTAATCAAATATATAATGCCATTCAGCCAAATTCTTTATTTTCTACATGACATTGGCTATAATATATAATATTACGCAACGAGTGCAGAGACAGCCCTAGCCCAGCGATAGTATTATTAGGAGTTGCATAGTGTCGGCTAAGTGGCGGCGCCTGGCGGTCGCAGCAGACGCTGCGCAGAGATCTCAAGTGCGTCTAAAAGCGCCGCCGCCCTCGCCGCCGGCCTCCCCGCACGTTGGCCTAGGTCGGAGTGCCTGACTTTGCTCTCATTTTAAAACAGCTTCTTCAATAATGCTATAAATACTGTAGTCTAATAATTATTTAAAAATTATTGCAATGTAATCTCTCTAGTTGGTATTTGATTATGAGTTTTTTTAACACTAGAGGATACACGCAACTGTTCGCTGAGGAAGACAAACTCATAACCTTCTTTTTTGCTTCAGCGGTGTAGGCTAAAAAGTATCTTATACCCATCTGTGAATAACCTGTGTATCAAAAGTAGCTGAGATCCATTGAGCTATTTTGACAAAACCAAGCATACAAACATGCAAAACATAAAGGTTTTTCTTTTAAGTAGCCTCAAAATAGCCCGATTTTCTGAGGGCATCGGGAGTAAAATATGCTATATGAAGCAAGTCAAATAGATTAAAAAAAAGTAGTTAAATCGATTTTTGTACGTGAAAATTATATAAATTTCGTTCCCTTTAAAACTAACCCCTTTTAATAAAATGGCAACGTTTATTTTTTCAAAAAAGGATGTTTTTAGTAAGTAGTAGTTGTCACTTTGATTTCTACCAATAGTGACCCGAAACTTGGCCACATAATGTGGCAACGTCATGATCAAAAAGCTTGTGTACTTACTTTAATCACAATAAATTCTTTTACATGAAAATTTTTAATATCTTCAAAACAGCCAGATTTGCGTGGGGTTTTTTGCTACTACTGACCTAAGGAATCTTTCCATTCCTTGCGTACACCGTGTATAAGGATTAACTAGCAATTATTAAATTTTCGCAACTTTAGGTTTAATTAGCCTAGATTTCTTCATTATACGTTCGTATGTCGTACACAGCCACGACACCACAGACACAGGCAAGCCCTTATGGTGCGACTCTGTCTGTCTGTCTGTCCGACTATTAAAGCGCCATCAAAAACTACTTATGATATCTATTTGAAATTTTTAATATTTATAAAAATGGTCAGCCCACATGTATTGCAAAGGAAATATTTAAAAATATTTTTAATTTCTAAAAACACGATGAATATGAGGTGGGGCAAAAATTAAAAGTCTATCTACTAGGTCAAGTAGTATGTCATATGAAAGGGTTTGAACTGCTCATTTTTAATAATTTTTTTACTGTGATTACATATTGTTTTACTAAAGAAAATGTGAAAAAAACACCATCGGCCCCCTTTATCTATGAAGTTTACCGAACAAAAATTTTGAAATTTTCACAATTTGTATAAATGAACATAAAAATTACACGAAAATTATAACAATGTCTATAACAAGCTAATTTTTTACTTTATTAGTTTAAAAAAACCTATTTGAACAACCCGGTTGCGTTAAGTTTGCACCTGATTTGTATGCAATGATATATATACTTAACTCAAACGGAACCGGGTAGTATAATAATGCTAGGGTAAGTGAAAGTTTGTAGGAACCCTTGGTGCGCGATTCGCGACTCGCTCTTGGCCGATTTTTTTTGTATTAGGTATATTCGCTAGTGGATAAGTGACAAATAAATACATAATCTATTCAAACGTTTACTATTGTGTAAAATACCTACATTAATTTAAAACTTATGTTTTGCCTCAAATTCGTATTGACTACACGTAAAATAATTTTGTTTCGCCACAATCGAGAATTGCAATATAAATTCTAAGCAATTTTTGGTTTGCAGTCATAAATCGAGGAGAGCGGAGTGCGCATGCACCGGTCGCTAATGTATCGCATAAATCAAGACGCGCCACCGCTGGGCCGCGCGGGCACTGGCCTCTTGTTGCAAAAAGGCTAAGGTCCAAATTGCCTTAAATTAACGCCATTCCGTTTAATAGCACGAGTACAGACGTAGGAGTGACGTCTACGGGGTATTGATTTTTAGGTTGGACAGGACTATGATCTTCATCCGATTGGGCTCTCGGTAATAAAGGTAAGAGATAGCTTACCGTAGAAAGTGACTCCACACACGCGACGAAGTGTAGGGAAAATACAAACCTAATAATAACACATTATTACCAGATCTAACCGTTATCAATATATATAGCATGTGAGATATTAATGATATACTAAGAAATAAGATGCAACACATGAAAATGTTCTTTGCGCCAAGACGAACAAAAATGAAGCGGGGCACTCCCTACCTTTTCTCGAACCGTTTTCGTCTTCTTCGTTGAAACGTTGTCTCATTTTCAAACCCTATAGCTTCGTCCCATTTAACAAACACCAGAGTACCCATTCACAGGTTATGATGCAGTTAGGGAATATATGAAATGCACTAAATTGATTTGACCTACCTTTTATACTTTAGATTTTTTGGTACCTAAAATACGCCGATTTTGCCACTCGCTCACTCACGTATTAAAAAATAACCTAGAAATTTGAAATTTAGTATGTAAGCTACCTAGTATTAGTAGGTACACAAACAACAAAATAATTCTAAAACTTCGAACATATTACCCCCCAACCCCTTAAACTAGGAGATGGAAGTTTGTATAAGTTTCAACAAATTTTGATGCTGGAGTTCTGAAAATTGTATAGCTTTCCAATAATAGGGGATAAAAGTGTATATGGGGCTTTCGTCAGGTTTTTATTTATATCTTCAACAACAGCTACAACGGCGTCAATAACATCAATCTTTTCTCGAACCGTTTCGTCTCATTTTCAAATCTAACCCTCATATAGCTATGTCTCAGTTAACACCAAAGTGCCCAAATTCACAGGTTAAGAGGCAGTTAGGGAACATATGAAATGCACTAAATTTAATTGATTTAGCTTACCTAAAAAAAGGAGTAGCTCACGCTCAAGAAACGCTACGGCCCAAAAAAAATAACATAACTACGGCACCTTACAAAAAGAAATGAGATCCCACCAAAAACATTTCATGTAAAATTGGCGGCCAAGACTCAAATGCTCATAACGCTTTTGCTGTAAATAAAAATATCAGATCCCAGGAAAAGCCAAGCACCTAAGCCCTAACTTTACTAACCCTACCACCTTGGTTTAAAAAGTATGGGTATCAACTGGCTTCAGGCCCCTAGGCCCTCAGTTTACTAACCCTAAACCTTGGTTTCAAAAGTATGAATTGGCCGTTTCATAGAGGACCGTAAATAAGTCCAACGGACTGTGTGGACCATATTAAGGAATTATGTTTATATATATTATCATGAAGACATAAACTTAATTTCTTGATACCATTGAAAATACAATCCTAATAATAGCACATTACTTATTACCAAATCTAACCGTTATCAATATATATAGCAAGAGAGATATTAACGATACACTAAGAAATAAGATGCAACACTTGTACATTTTATGGGATTTACTCCAAATAAGGAAGATACAATTCCAAATATTAATTTAGGATATAACGTTCGTGACGGGAAAATCCATGTGATATAAACACTTCCTTTTGTAGCGTTTACTTGTATATGGCGGCGCAAGTGATGCGCGCTGCTCGCAGTGGCATAGGTAGGTATTACGCAGGCATAGGACACAAGAAGGGAATGAGAAACTTTACTGTCTCGTCAACACAAACCTTAAACTGTTGGATATTTACTATTGAAATTTAACGTATTGTTGTTGCCTTTATGTCTGTGTATTTGGTATTTAGTAGGTATGGGCAAATAAGGATGGATTTATCAGAATTCCCAAGAGAGTGAACGCTCGGAAAAGGCTAAATAAAAAAAAAATTAAGACTGACAGAATAACAGTCATTACAGGCTGTCAATATATTATCAATCAACCATTTGCTACTTAAAAATTTAATCGTCATGTAAAAACTCTACATTTGTCTAGTGTCCTATAAAAGTTGAATAGAAAATAACGACGGTGAATCACCCGGGTGGTTGGAATTCCAACTTGGAATGTCGTTAGAACCCTCGACAGGGTTCGAGAACACGGTGTACGATGTCAACGCTCAATGATTTACAAGCTTTCTAGTCGCATGTTGTGCTACTGAATTGCCTTTACCTTGTATTTATGACGGACATATACCTTCAATCATATTTGAAAGTGCTATTATCTCGTATTCACTGTTTACGGGGTATATAAAGAGACAGTAGGTACCCATTGTCACATTTATTTTTTATATATGTACACAAAATAATAACAAATATATGTACAAAAACTGCTTAAGTAAATGTAATATAGGTTTCAACTAATTATGGGCCAAATCTTGTTGCTTATAAAAATGAAAAAAAAAAAGACTAAATGAGACCTTTCAGTCTCTTGATTCTAAAGCGCAATAACCCTGAATCGATATAATTACCAACGCTGAATACTTTCCAAGAAACAACCAGTGTTTAAGCGACACACTTTAAAATGATTTATGACAGTCGTCAGAGAAACATAAATCCTGGTGTAAAAATACTTAGTCACCGGTATATCATAGCACAAGTCGAAGGTTGGTCCTAAATTATAAACTTGATTCTAACGTATGAAGTAATGAGATCGTTAAAGATTTATTTCAGACATGGTAAAATTATACATGGTTACTTTACGTGCAATGCTATTCTCTGTTTATTATTGGCTACAAATTCAATGCGAGAAATAAATGAGCGGGTAGTAGATGCATTTTACACAGGACTTCATCGAAAATAAAATGCGTTTAATGACGTGCATTCATTTTGAACGATTATATTGTTTTTACACATTCGCAAATGCATTGCACTAATTTAATTAGGCATAAAATGAAATATAGCACTAGAATACATTTGAGTGGTCCGATTATAAATAAGACTAATAGCTATATAAGTCGTGAAACGACAATTACGAGTACATTGGAAGTCGACTGACACAGGGCAAGGTACTTTGTAATCGGCGACATCTGATAACGACCCGCAACAAGGTTTTTGCATAAACATAAGCAGACAAAATATTAGTTCCACCGAGACGTGATCCAAAGTAGGTGTATGCTAGCGATACCTAATCGGAATAAACATCATGTTATCACGAGGGGATCACTTAGAACATAAGAACTGCATTTTACTTTGTATACATAAATTTAATCAATAAAATTGCGACTAACTTCCTCAATGAAGATATGACAAGTTTATTTCTTGTACAACAATTAACATGTTGCGACAGCGGTTAATGGCTTCGTCTGTCTGTAAAAGTTCAAAGAATCCAACTATTAAGTATATTACTAATATTTAACAGTACTGGTACCGTCCCAATAGTTGGCGCCCGCAACCTCAAACCTTAGGAATTGAGGTAACCAGCAGGTTGGCATGTATTGGAATCGGAGTGTCATGCATTGGGACATCTCATATAATTTTAGAGGGGTGGTGTCAGGAAAATTACGAGGGAAGCCGGAACGTATTCATTCACTCATATTTGAAGAAAAAGGTGGTTATAAACCTTTCCTTGGGCAACCCGGTGGGAATCGGCTTATATGGATGCCACACCACTGTATAATACACTAAGTAATAATTAATCATCCGGCTATTCCTAATTTGACGGTCTACTACGCGAAACTGTTTCAGCTGTTTCTAGGATATAAAACAAGTTGCAGTTTTCTTACTAGAAACTACTGAAGTTATTACTGACGAGACGATTTTCCATAAATAACCGATTATTACATGTTCGATTACTTAAATGTTTCATAAATCGTTTTAAAGAATTAGTAATCAGGTTCTTATGAAAAGATAAGTTTCTAACAGTTGTTGATATTAGGTAACGGAGTCACTGTGGCAAGTTGCTAACAATGTTACCTTCTGCTGTTCTATTAAAAATTACAGAGAGTTATGAACTTTATGGCGGTGTCACACAACCTCCTCGGCCGAGACGTGTCTGCGTGGAGTGTGCTCGTAAATAAGCCAAAGAGTGCGTGCTGTATCGTGAGTTGCCCACACGCCCGACTATCGGCGCATTGCATGCCGTAGGTATGATACGTGCACTTGCAGACTATAATCACTTGCTCTGATTTACTAAGAGGTGCCGCTGTACACTTTACTATCGTAAATGCATTACGTTATCTGCTTAACCCAAAAGTTGACCAAGCGATAATGTCTGCCGACACTAACAATAGGCCACGTGCAAGTTGTCAACGTCCTAATTGATGTTAAAGTGTATGACCAACATGCGACCAGCCCGCATGCGCCCACTACGCGTTTGCATGATGCCTAATTCAATATTTAACAGCCCCCTGATGCGCCTTAGTGTCAAATTTCTAGGACTAAAATTGTACAGTCCAGGTCAAAGATATACCTATTAACAATTGAGAGTTCCAAAGATATATTTACATTTAAATAAGTTTACATGTAACATGACAAATACATGCTTACAAGGCACATATTTGTGCAACGTATAAATGATGTTTGCAATATTTCATCCATAGACAAATATATTGTGACAAATATTAGTTTACATATTACAGAATAATATTTCCCGTTAATGGGCCGTTTAATATGTTTACATAAGAAGTGGCACTTGAAACTCAATGTTCAAAGATAGATTTAAACTATTGAACCGAACTATTTGGAGCTCACTGAATCGAAAAATAGTTATTTTTTATATGATTGTATGTGCCGTTGTTGTTTCATCACACCAAAACGGCTAAACAGATTTCAACTATTTTTGGTTCACGGGTAGCAGATTGCTATAATATCTTTATCCGACTATAGAAAACAAAGGGTTTTATTCTCTTGTAAAGAGAGTCAAACTGCAATAGAACATTATGATACGAGTGTGGTAAGTTGGTAATTACTACTCGAGGCTATATCTTTATAAAGTCGAGAGTGTAATGACCAAGGCACACTAGTTTCATACGACGTTTTTCATCACGCGTTTCATGCGAGGAAAAAATTAGAATCGTATCTCACTTCAAATTTCGTCTAGGTTATACTCGGATAAACAATCCTGTAGTCCGTAAGTTTTACATTAATCAGTAGGTACCTCAAATTTACGAACCTTCATAATTATTATATTTTAAATAACGTTGCTTGAAACTATAAACACATTTTAGAAATTTAAAAAAAACATAGCTACTTTAATATGAAACATCTGTAAACATTAAATATGTCAATATGTCATATTTAACTGGGAAGGCGGTATAAAGATAGGTGGAGTTAAAATATCGAACCTAAGGTATGCAGATGGCACCACATTTTTTGCATCATCTTAGGCGGAGATGACAGAGATATTGGACAGGTTGGACGCTATAAGCGTTAACTTGTGACTCGCAATCAATAACAGTAAGACCAAGCTCCTAGTCGTAGACCGCTTCATAACCATTCAGCGCATGGACCTCCTGGAGGAATACGAAACCGTAGACCTATTTGCCTACCTTGGTTCTGTCATCACTAATAGAGGTAATTGTGAACTCGAAATTTGAGACGAATTGGTATAGCGAAAACAGAATGACAGAGCTGAGCAAAGTCTGGAAGGACCGTAACATCTCCAATAAAACCAAAATACACGTAGCGTAGTTCACTCACTGGTGATGATGTTTAAATAAAACTGTAATGAAGAGGCAGTAGTGCGATTATGGAATGAGACTGGATTACAGCCATAAAAACGAATCTTCAAAAGATAATTATGATGTAAGAGGTGTAAGTAAAAAAAAATACGCTTGAACGTAAAGTTCCAAGTGTTGCTTTTAACGTAAATAGACAAATTCTATGAAAGTAAGGTTGTAAACATAACAACGGAGCGTTGAGTGAAAAGATGAAACTGTCACATGCTTCGTAAGGAACAAGGTATCATATTGTATGTAAACTTAAATCACATGTAGAAATAGTGGGAATTCGGAAATATTACGTTTCAAAAGTTCCATTGATTTTCTTTGAGAATAGGGTTGTCAGATTTCAAATATTTATTTAAGTTAATTAATGCAAACGGAATAATGTTTTCTTTAATCTTCGACATCCGAAGGTATGAAAATTCCATCTGATGGTAAAAAAACATTTTCATCATCCTTGGTTTCTTCAAGTCAGTCCTCGTAATAGTACATTACTGCAGACGCCGGGAAAGAAGGGCTTGCCGGGCGAGTAGGTATAGACGGCCGACCGTAGGGAGGCCGGATAGTGATACGAAGCCGGCAAGCACTTTTCACGGGCAGAGGCATGTGTAGTGCCTTTGTAGTGCGTTTTCTCAAACATATGCAATGAAATAAAAAAATACACCACTGAAAAAATGACACGACAAAAGTTTTTGAAATTGTCCCTTCAATCCCCATCAAATTTCGCGTGTGTAGTGTTCAAGTAGACTCTATTAGGCCCGTTATACACAACATTTATAATAAGAATCTTAATTTCTATAATAAATAAAATAAATGCAGAGGACTTTAAATATTGTCTATGGTCTTTAGTGACTTACGTATAGACAATATTTTAAATTTATTCATCAATATATGAACCATACAGACTTGTGTTCTTAATCTTAATAGCAGTTCGTGTGTAATAGGCATTAACGCGGACATTTTTGGTCTGATAACCATTCAGCCACTAGAAAAAAAATATGATTCAGCTGTTTAGCCTGTGCATGACACAGACGCCATGTTTACATTAAAATTAAAAAATGAATTACTTCCCGGCCTAGGCCTTCAATTTTGTATGAAATTCCTTTACAGTTCTCTCGAGTTGTTCCACCCGAAACGGGATACTTTGAAGCCTGTTTTAACGCACGTAATGACGACATTTCATTGCATGTTTAAGAAAAATATATTTTTGTAACTCTCAATTGTAAATATATCTTTGACCTCGACTGTGCTTGGATTATATTCGAAATTACAATAAATTAAAACTTATACTTTTAGATTTATTGCAAGTCCAAAGCTTTTTACTCTAATTTAAACATATACATATTAAAGAATCTCCAGCAGATATTTAAGCTCTACATTTTGAACCCTCTTAGTGTAGTAGTTGTCTATAAAACAACACAGAACTAAAACATTTTGCAATTGTAGTCTAGTTTTCCAGCTATGCAAGCTGCATAAGTAAATTTGTAATTCTATGAAAACGTATGTGATTACAAAGTTAGTATTGTTGATCATACAATTTTTCGTTACTTAAAAGCGATGATAAAACATTTACTTAAGTTTATTACTGAAAACAGCTTGGGTTTTTATAAAAAAATGTAAGTCTCGCAGCCTCTTCTTTCGCAAAAAGTTCTGAGATATAATATAAAACGATGAAGGTTAATTTATTCAGTACCAACCTTATTAAGAGGGCCTATGCAACAACTTTGCTATACATTTTCACCGAATTAGTTAAGTAACAACACATTAAGGTGAATTAACAGTCATTGCAACATGTAGTTATATTACACTTCTTTAGTTTTTAATAAATATAATGACTTGACCAATCGCACAGGGCAATAGAATCTACAGGCAACAAAACCTACCCAATTGTATTAGCGCTCCGAACAACACGCTTCATTTATGTTTGTGTATGCGTAAATTTGGCCCACCAGCGCTCTATTTCATTCTCCATTAGAACTAGTGAATATTTTCGGAAATATTCGCTCCGAAAGTAGCATAAATTGTGTCATCGTCGTCGTCCCCCTCTATTTTTTAAACAGTTTGTCCAAAACATATGAAAAATAATAAAAAGATTAAGTTTAATGAATACTCTCATCGAAAATTATTTTCAACATGTTCGGATATACCGTTTTTAAGTTACCTATTGCCAAAAAACTGCGATTCTCAATAAAAAGGACGTATGTGCCGTGTCGCTTTTTGGCTAGTACACTTTTTCATATGGTATTTTTATCATCTGTACTGCATTTTTTTTGCAGTAACGGCTACGGAACTGCACTGAGCACGGTCTAACATGCTCTTTACCGGTTTTTATATATCGACGGCAAAAAGTAGAAAATTTGCAGTCGATATTATCTATATCTCACAACTTTTTTCTATAGAAGAGGTTGCGAGACTTGTATTCTTTTATATCTATGTTTTCGATGGGATTCACTTTTTTAATTGACTTTCAATAGTTCTAATTGAAGCAATTATGCAAATACCATTTTTTTATGTTACAAGTAAGAATAGAAAATATTTGTTACAGGACTCGCTTCAAAGGATGGTAATAGCTTGATCGGAGGTTGGCGATCGCAGAATGTTCGGTGGCAACGGCGGCGGATACGCGGGCGGCGGCGGCGACTGCGCCGAGGGTTACGGGCTGGGCTACGTGGCGGGCGGCGGCCGGCTCCAGCAGTACGCGCACTTCGCGCCGCACCAGAACGTCTGGCACCACCATCACACGCCGCACCACGACACTTACGGTTCGTGTCATAATCCTCTTGCCCCTATGATGGTTGCGTTTATCGCGCGATAGATTTATTATAAACCTCCGTCACTCTCGCACTCATATATGTGTCAGACAGCTACGAACAAATACGCGATTCGATAGGGAAACAGCTTGCTTATTGCGAATTGGTAACTCGTTGCAATGCGATTATTGGTGAAAAAACTTCCATCATAATACTTATGACATAGTTCTACCTAAGAACTAGTGGTGTGTCAAACATGACCCTCGATAACCTTAAGTCGATTCGGCTTACCTAGTATTTACTACTCGTATAGAGCGATGGTAAAAAAGTTCAAATACATTTAAATTGCATAATTGAGAACTAAAATTGGTCCAACTGCTTAATAGGAGGATACATCTTCAGAACCTTTATCCTGTGCAAACCTAGTCACTAGTGGGTAAGTTATTATGTCAAAAGAAACTCAGTCACAGGAAAACCACATATAAATTAAATTCAATAGCAATTTATCAATATTAATTATTACTCTTTTCATTCACCTATACCATTACAAAGGTTTTAAAAAAATGAATTGTCTGTACATTAGACATTTTCAAAATACTGTTGTAATAACGGACTATTAAATTTCGAGGTAACTGAAGCTTTTTTTACATTTTTTGGATGTGTCGTTTTGGCTTTATCACACAAAATCGACTAAACGAATTACAACTATTTTTAGTACACTGGTAGCCGACATTATAGGATCCTTTTTACCTGACTATTTTCGTTTATCTATATATATTTATATTTCGATTTAGTGACATCCAAATAGTCCGTTACAATATATATTTTTTAATATCTTCAATGTACAGTGACACTCCCATGGTTTGCGGGCGACGGGGCGGAAAGTCAGCGGGGGTGGGTATGAAGTGTGCGCGCGGCGGAGTACGATAACAATGCCGCGCGTACACTTCTTACTCGCCCCCGCTGTCTGTCCCCCGTCGCCCGCAGACCATGGGAGAGTCACGAAAGAACTTGTCAAGCTATAGAAGGCGCCCGCAACTTCTTTCGTGGAAGAGAAAAAGTCATAATCCCCTTTTTTTTAGTCCGGCGTAGTAGGGTAGGAAGTATTTTATAACTATCTGTGGATACCTTAGCTACCCGTGTAACAAAAAAGTTGAAATATAATTAAACGTTGTTGCGTGATGAAGCCACAACGACACGTACAAACATAGAAAAAAAAAATCGATTCAGTGACTTTCAAATAATCCGTAACACTTTTTTTTTGAAAATGTATTCTATGTACACACATTTTATTTTCATAAGTTTATAACTGTATAAATAGTAGTTACGCATTAATTTAAGTTAACTACTAAGGATATAGAATACTTTTTCATTTTTCCTTCAGAGCAGTTACGTAATAAGTATCCATCCTTAGAAATCCTTAAGCACCTTAGTAGAAAAATGTTGAAGTCTGTCCAGCCGTTTAGGCGTTATGAGCACACAAAGATTTCCCAACGTTGTTATCAATTTTCATATTTTTAGGGTTCCGTACCCAATGAGTAAAACGGGACACTATGACTCCGCTGTCCGGCCGTCTGTCTGACCATCTGTCACCAGGCTGTATCTCATAAATAAATAAATATAATATTAATTGAAATTTTCTAAAATCAGTTTTGTACAATCCGGCTTCGTTAAATTCGCACCTCATTTGTATGCAACGCTATAGATACCAGGTGCAAACTTAACTGAACCGCCCAGTTAGGTTAGGTTAAGAGAAAGTTTGTACGGAACCTCGGTGCGTGAGTCCGACTCGCACTTTGCCGGTTTTTAAGATATTTGTAGATAGCTCTGTTATGATTTTTCTTAGAATCAAGATCTCTGTGAGGCAACTGGATTTTATAATAGTATACATTACGCATATATATACGATACTCTAGACCACCCAGAGTTGACGTAGGAAGCCAATGAATAAACTAAGAGGGGTTTACCCACCGTTGTAGGAAGGTCCCGGTGTGGGTTACGTTGATTTTACGTATTTATTTTACGTTGACAGTGGCAATAGCATATGAATCACTGAATATGGAGGATTGACGTTCAAAAATACATTAAGTGACCAGTAGAATAGAGAGAGAGATAGAGATAGCCCGATAAAAGTACCTAATAAAGTTACAAGGTAGGTGCACCAAACTTTTAATACATATATAATTTAAGGCAGCCAAAATAACCAAGTTTAATAGATAGTACGATTGAACCTGCAAAAGCACCTACTTAATTAGATGAACTTGTACTGATTTAATAATATATTATCATATGTACAATATTATTATTTATTTAGCAACCCGCAAAACAAACCAAGTAAACGACACATATTTGATACAATTAGCTTTTTGTAGTTACACTCGTATAAAATATAGAGTAGCAGTAGCTGATTTGTCGCATGAATCAGAAGCGATAAGCGGCCGTAGGTAGCGCGATCACGCCGCGCAGATGTCTGTCAGTCCGCGCCCCGACCTCTGACCGCCGAGTCGCGCTATCGGTCATACAGCCTTCAGCTAATTTATTCACCTATCCACAATTTCGGTACAACAACGCAATGGACACGATTCCATTATTGCCTCCGAGTTGGTTGCAAAATATTATAATGTCAGGTCAGTTATCAATTTACACTACCGTATTAGTTACCCACCTACAGGATGAATCCTAAGCCGTGAACTTATTTTGTTTTTGCCCGATGTACATTCACAAAGTAATTTAAATAGCTAGTGCTGATGGTAAAGACTATAATAGAATATTGATCATATTTCAAACACAAAAATGGCATAAGGGTCGTTTTAAAAAAAAAATGTACATAGTTCAGGGCTTGAATTAAAACTAAAGTTACCTTTGAAATTTTGTTTTCATTAAGCCTTTAACAATGTTTTTTTTTAATGACCCATAAATTAAATAAGTAAGTAGGTAATAAGTTTATTTGCCCAAATTATCACCCGTCTCAACTGCTACGTTGCAAATAAACAGATAAAAAAATGTCTTTGACTTAGGAATCATCATGTATATAAGACGTCTTAGATAAGTCTATATTTTTGCCGTAAACTTGACAGCTTTTGTGCTCTGCTTTAGTGAGTTAAATTAAAATTAGAAATAAAAATAAACATTCATTGAATTCAAACGTCGATGGCTCATACATAAGTTAAAGATGTGTGATAATTAGAATTATCATATTACCAGTAAAACACGGTTTGTACGAGGTGATATTGTCCGCAGGTGGCAGCGGCGTGGGTGGAGTGGGGTCCATGGCCAGTGGGCTGTACGGGCAGAACATGGTGATGGGCTCCTGGTGCGCGCCCTACGACGCGCTACAGCGCCCGCCTGCATACGGTAACATACTTCCTCAATTCCGAATTTATCGACTGTTTTCTTATGTAATCACTGGCAAATTGGCTGCATACCTGATGGGAAGTAAATGTCCCTTTAACGCGATTTTGTAAGAACCAAATGTTATAAACGATCGATAAACTGTAAGAAATTTGTATTTCAACCAACTACTCACATTTTAAAATACATTTCACAAACAAAAAATCTAAAAAGGTACAGAATATGCGCTATATCTTCTGTACCTCAAAGAGCTTAAAGCAAGTCTTAACACCCATAATTACCAGTAAGACGCGTAATACTACAGCGCTTTAAGAATTATAATAAGCCAAAGTTTCTCAATTTTGTCACTCACTGACTTTCCGATCATCAAAAGTCTAAGGCACTTCTAGCAGATATAAAAGCTTCAAATTTAGAATACAATTAGTGTTTAGTGTATAATTCAAGGAAAAGCTTAAATATTTTGCAATTATGGAATGCGACTAGCCAAACAGACCCTTTCTGATCTAACACACATCACACAAGTTTCTTACATGCATTAATTACTATTCACAGCATTCTGAGTCCGGTAATAAAGAAACATACTTAATTGCTTTTAACTCGCAGGACGGTCGACATTTTATATTCGAGATGTTTCGGTATTAAATATCCCTCTGCCTCTATACATGGATACTTAACGTAGCCTGTAATTTTTAATTATATTAAGTTGATATTGAATTGTAACAATAAAGTTCCTGTGGGGAAATACGGGCTTTATTTAGTTGCGGTCATGAGCCACGACTGAAGTAGACAGTGGGAGGAAAAAACACCTCTACATTCAATATTAATAACTATCAAGTTAGTTGATATTACAATAAATGTTATCTTAAAATATTCCATGAAAATAAATAACATTACTATAGCATAACCGATTCTCAAAGAACAGCCTAGCTTTCACATATTTTTGTAGAGAGGTCAAGATGTGGATTATGGAAGAGAAATTGGAAGAATGAAACCGATCATGAATAAAAATAGGTATGAGAGTGTTTTCATGGGATAAATTAGACAACATACGTGATCCAAATCATTAACACTTGTGAGGAGACTTCAAGGTTAACGCGCTTTTGCAAGGGCAAAATGAGATACAAAATCATTATAAGTAATGCTCTTACTAATTACGGTCCGCTAAAAGTTTAGTACTCGTTTTTCTGAGTTGTTTGAGACATTTTGTGGGTAAGTCATTTAGTAGAGTGCGACATAAAAGAGTAGAAATTAAATGAGAGCGCCACTTTCTACGTGACTGTCACATTTTTGACGCAAAATGCTTAAACAGGGCAACAATTTAGTATGGTTTTTTTTTTACTTCCATTTTATTTTATTTCGCACTGTAAGGTTTATAAATAAAGCGGTAATTTTAAAATTACGTGGTACTGGCAGCTGTAGCCTGGTATTTCAACTGAGTAAACCCTAGTAATTAATACTGTTAGTTACCTAGTGGTAGCCGAACGTATTTAAGCCATTTTAATGAAATAAATAATGAAATTTATTTTGCAAGTAGGCCACAAGGGCACTAATAAGTTTCAGTCTACCGGCATTTCCCAAGACGAGACCACTGTTGAAAAGAAAGCCGAGGAAAACTAACAGCCAGTGTTTTTTAAATTCATAAGTCGTAACTAAGTACAATAAATACTACAATATATATTACTTATCCTATCTTGAATATGTATTTTCAAGTATATGCACTCTGTAAGTATACGTTGTTCTCCCAGAACATATGATGTTTTAAAACAACTTACGTATGTTTCATTTGTCTTCTTTTAAGAACCCTATCCCGTTAAAAGTAAGTTAGTAAGTAATTGATTTCTGGTTCGGGCCCTGTATTCTTGCCTGATAAATAGTCCTTTCTGTACCCTGTATATATGCTTTAAATGAGACTTTTTCGAGTTGTCTTTTGAGCTGTAAATGGTACTTTTAGAGCATTATTCATTAGCTTATTATAAAAATTAATACATTGGCCAACGTTTAATTTGGAAACTTTACGAACGCGGGTTTTTTAATTGCAATTTTATTTTTATTAATAATTAAATAAAACAAGTCATTAAAGATTTTATACCCTCATTTGTTAAATAGGCACTTAAATAGGGTTATCGCTATAAAGAGGTTTTTAATCATTTTATAGGCAATTTCAAATTGATTTAATTTTGTTGTTCGATGATTAGTTACGACATGACAACGGGTATAAATACTGGGTGATTTAGAAATGCTAAGTACGAATAATCGTATTTTTTTGTATATCTTACTAACTGACGTGCCTGCAAAATGTCATCTCGATTGCGATGTATGGTAATAAAATAAAACATTGTAGATACTTAGATAGGTACCTACTCATATGTAGATATACCCTGATATTTATTAGCAGATTTAAAAACTAAAAAGTCAATTTCACGTCGGAATTAAATCAATACTAGAATAACAAAATTAACAAGGATTACAATTGTTATTTTATAGAGCGTAGGTATAAAATCACAAATGACGAATAAGTCGCTTATCAGCTATGCTTCCAAAGTGACATCAACTTTATTAAGTATCACAATAATTATTATTCATTCCCGAGTTAATGAAGTATGAGTAATTGTGACCAATCCTAAGGAGTCTTTTATATCATTGCAATACAGGCTGACCTGGTGATATTTAGGTACATACTTAACTTATGCTCTTACATATATTGAAACCGTCTTAATAAGCTCAAACTTGTAGAATAAATTGAGCCACCTAATAATATTTACGCCATAAGAACAAAAATGAAAGTAAATATATATAAGTTACACGAACAAAGTTCCTCGTATAAGTACTCTACAGAAAGTGGTTTACCTCAAAAAATTAAGGAAGTTACGTGCTGAAATTAAATTAACTGATTTTAATCGTGTGTGTTGTTAAATTAACCGCACATTTTCTTAAAAAATACATATAACATCACTGGGATTTCAGATGTACAAGTTGTTGTAAGTTTCCCAACTTTTACAAGAATTAAGAAACGTACGAATTATTGACCTTTTACGATTTTTACCCACCAGAATCTTTGCACGTGGAAAGTTATATACAGTTTGGGAAACCTTCCTTGACACATCAATAATTGGGATTAAATCAAACTTATTAAATTGAGAAATTTGCATATGGTCGCAAGGCAAGTAATAGGTTTTAGGAGATCCTTAAAATAACTTGAAGGTGCGCTTTTAAATAATATTAATGAAAATATATATGTACATATATCTTTTTGATAGTAACTTATTTTTCTCTGTATTAGCTATTCCACAATATAGCTAATCTTTGCTCAAGGGCCAGAATTAAGAACACAGTTAATAACAAAATTACTGGAATCAATTGTTATTTCCTTAATTACTGAAATCAGTGGTTCCCCAACCGCAGGGACTATTAATCTTTACAGCTTCAACTTCAATTCTGCAATCAGTATCCACACTACCTACAATAACAAGGAAATTAGTGTACATAACTGTAAGGGAATTTGAACCACGTACCTTTTTCACTCTTGCCGCGATCACAATGAGAATTAAAAACGTACGTGTTTCAGTTTCCCTTACTGAGTTCATGCAAGACTTACCTTCACCACTGAAACATCTTTTGGTCCTGCTGTTGGTTAGACCATTTGCTACTGTCGCACTTTAATTAGAACTACGAGTATTTCGGTTCACTATTCCATAATAACTTTTTTCATTTGTATTTATATTTAATATTAATATTAGTACTCATGTGAGTAAACGACGGTATAGACATTTCAAATTGGGAATTATTCGCAAGTAAACGGGAATTTATCACAACTATTTTCTCAAGCCGCTTCACTTCCCAGCTGCTGCTTCATTTTTCGAAACCGAAAACCTACCCTGTTTGTTTTTCATTGAATAGAACCCACTAGGAAAATTTAATAATGTTTCAGAAACGTTATAATAGTTTTCAGGTTTTCAGAAAAACTAATCCATTTTCGAAACAAGTGAAGCCATGATTAGTAAAGGTTTCTACCCATATTTTTAGAAAGTTATACTTTAATACATGAGTGTAAAACTAAAAGGAAGTAGTTTAAACGAGTTAGAGATCAGCTTTTAAAACTTCATTGGCGAACAGATGGCGGTCTGGAATCGTACGAAGAGGGACGCGAGTGCGTTAACTGCGGCGCCAATAACACCCCGCTGTGGCGCAGGGACTCCACGGGGCACTACCTCTGCAACGCGTGCGGCCTCTACCACAAGATCAACGGTGTGAACCGGCCGCTCGTGAAGCCCAGCAAGCGGCTGGTAAGTGCATAAAACACTTAGTAACGCGCTCTGTTTTGGAACAGGTGCGGACGCGGAGCTACTGACGCGCTTCTATAAGGACGGCTCCGTGCAGAGATGGATGAGTGTGGAGGGCATGGCCAGGGGCATGAAGAAGGTGAGTCGGTGGCGTGTAGACTAGTGCATGCTCCCTTTCCGTATCCTCTCGACGACACTGGCACTCTCCTCGCACGCGCTCTCAACCTCTTCTTTTCATTATTTTTATTTGGCTTTAGCGAGTGATAGGAAACTACACGCTACCGCTCTCCCTTTCCGATAGCCAAGTCAGCATTTAGATCTCGTGAACGACTGTCGTGCGCGAGCGGCTGAGCAGAAATACAGGTTCGCTTTCAAGTTACACTTCCGCTGTTTCAAATTACGTCCTTTATTAATTCGCTATAGTAATGAAACATTACAGTTCTTTACAAAAAATATACCTACCCACTTAAATTAAACCTGAGAAATGTTGTGTCGTATCAAGGCACGCTCCACGTCGCCCACGAGCGCAACGCAGCTGATATAGCAAAGTGCTTCGTACTGCACTCTCGCGATCGTAAACATAAACACCACAGCTTCACGCGTGCCGTTCCTTTTAGCCGAGGGTTCCCTATCACGGCTATATCAAAAACAAATCTTTATAATATCTGCTTTCGTGATAAATAGATCCGCATTTCACATACCTAATTGTCCAAGTTGCAACTCATTAAAGATACGTATGTACTCATACACACATGTAGATATATGTTGTGTTGTGATGGACGTTGTGTAATGTATTTTATATGACTAGATCTTACGAAAAGTTTTTTAATGACACAAACTTAGGTTTAGTTAATGAAAACAATAATAAAATAAGGCAAAGATATATCGGTATGTCTTTAAAGTGGGTCTAGTCGCAAGGCTCACTATAATATTACATTAAGCAACACCCAATCACAACTAGACGAGCGCGATTACTGCGACGGGTAAAGTAAAGATAACGGTTCGTATACGATAACGCGGTCGAGGCATACACAGGGAGCACTTACCGGGAGACACATTCGCCGATTACAGGACATTATCGGTATTGAATATTGAACCCTGACTAGAAACCGTCAATGAATTATCTCGATGGAAATACGCGACGAACACAATGCGTCGATAGAGATAGCTGTGTACGCACATAGTGATGATAGAGTCAGGGTGTCACCCAATAGCGCGAAGCTCCGCCCGCGAGCGCGCCACACGCCGGCCGCAGTAGCGCATAGCATACGGAACCGTTACCGGATCTGTACAACACCGGCGCCGGTAGGGAAATGCTTGCGTAGGCGTATCTAAACAGACGTTCTGTTGCTTACTTCAATTACACTCTAATACTACTGTCATTTTGGTGATGGATAGGTGATGGTTGAAACACAACACACATGCCTGTAAACTATTTTTAACCGACTTCCAAAAAAGGAGGAGGTTTTATTTTTGTAAATGATTATCATGAATACTTTAAACACCGTCAAAAATAGAATGATTGAAGTGAGAGTACGGTTTCTTCTAAAACTTGACACATGAAATTTACTAGACACTAATTTTACCCGATTGCATAATCTCCCATGTATTTATTTAATAGACTACAGAATCGTTATTTAAAAATATTTAAATATGGGATAATTTAGATTACAGTGTAGTCATATATCATAAGATTCATAAGTAAACCACAATTAAAAGCTAATGATTTATAACTTGGTAAAATTGTATTGCATGCAAAATGCTAATAACTCACTCCCTAGCATAACTGCATACTATGCTTAAGTAAGTGTTAAAATAAAGTTGTCTGAAAGTTTACATTTCAGTTCTTACTTTGCACAAAAATTCGTTTATCACTTTACGATTTCATTACTGATCGTCATTTCTTTTTTTTTCGAATTTCGGCATTTCTTAGTTTTACTCATAAAGTAGTTTTCCTGAGTAAAAAACAAACATAAAATAGGTACTCAATATTACTTTGCATACGGTGTTTACTTGGCCTTGGTTTTGACATATGAATTGGTTGAGTTAAGGAAGTAAAAAAGCATAAAATGGTAAAATTGAACCACGTTCTTAATATATTATCATGCATGATGTGCCCTATGGGCCCCATAGTATTGACTTTTCTTACATGTCCAAGTTTCACTCTCGTTGCATTCAGATCTGATCAAAATTAACGCTAATAGATTTTAAATTGAATAAATAAATAAATATTAAATAAACATCAGGGACAATCTTACAGAAATAGACCTAGTCCCAAATTAAGCAAAGCTTTGTAGGTATTATGGGAGAGAGAAGAGGGAAATTACTATTAGTAAGTAAACAATACGTATTAAAAAAGAGACTGACAAATTAAATAATATCTGAACATTTCAAACGTTTAGATACCTATTGTCAGTACCATAATTGCTCGCATCCGCAACAGGTCAGGTTATAAGATAAGCTGGATAAACATCCAAAAAACCCAGTAGGTATATATGGCATAGTAATGACAATGAACATCTTCATTATTAAAAAATATTCATAACTTTATCAAATGGGAATGGTAGTGTAAAGGTAAGTAGGTAACGAGTTGCGTTGCGCGTTGCAGTCAGCCGCCCGGCGTCACGGGCAATGCTGCACCAACTGCGGGTCGCGCAACACCACGCTGTGGCGGCGTAACAACGAGGGCGAGCCTGTCTGCAACGCCTGCGGCCTCTACTACAAGCTGCACGGAATCAACCGGTAAGTGTTCCTAGCAAGTACTGTACTCAGTCTGCATCAAATACTCTGTAACATCCAAAGCGCCAAATATATCGCAGCACATCTGTATTCGTATAGGCATAAAGATACGTGACCATTTATATGGCGCTTTAGATGCTACAGACCCTGTGGTGCTGACTGTATCTATGCTATTCTTATGACTAGTTACATTTATAATAATTATTAAAGGCCAATTCACCGGATGCGTGCGCAGCACGTGCACGTATGAGTGGCGTGCGCGTTGTATCGTATGAAATGTCATAGTAGATGGCACACCGCTTGGGTGGCGCTCGTACTTTACAACGCGCACGCCACGCGCACGTCTACATGCACGCCACGCACAAGCATCCGGTGTGGCTTGGCCTTAAAGGAAGCCGAATATCAAACTACGAAAGAACTTGAAATAAGGTGCGTTGGGGTAAGATTGAACGAGTTTTATACGAGATGAGATGTGTTTTTTTTTTAAGTTATATTGTACCAATAATATGAGGTCTAGGTACAGGACGCTATGCTTTTGGTAAAGAGAACATATGAATCTTTATATTTAAACTAAAACACGGAAGTTAATAATACTTTAACTATTGAAAAAGTTGAATTGAAGCTCATAACTAAAAAAATCTTGGGGAACGATGAAAAGGTGACGGGGTAAAACTGATATAGTTTTTAAAATAATTTATATGAGCCGTTGGTATATTTGATGCTTACATTCCAACGGTAAGGCAACGTAACAGTTTAAAACTCTACTTCACATTAAAAAAAACTTTTATTTACCGCTAATATTCGATTGTTTAAAAAGTGGGGTAAGATTGAAATATCATATTTACCCCACTCTTGGTCTAGAAATAGATACAAACGTAAACTGGCAATTTCATATTCAGAAAATGACCTCCAAATTGACTAAATTTACTTATGCCCTAATGGAAGTTAAAAAACATGCCGACCTAAAAACCGCTTTATGTGCTTATCACGCATTCGCCCATTCCTGGTTCCGGTACGGTATTTTGATTTGCTGGTAATAGCACTCACATACAAGACATATTCATCCTGAAAAAGAAATGTATCAGAATTTTAGTTAACATAAAACAATATGAAAGCTGCAGAGCCCATTTCAAAGAACTTAATATACTTACTTTGACCTCCACCTATAACCATCTTTTCCCAACACTAAAAGACCCGAAAACCAGTAACTTGCGCCCTAGAGAAAATATTCCTGTCCCCTTTTCCAAATTAAAAATCCATAGTTCTAGTCCATATATAACCTCCCAAAAAATATAAAGAACGAGGAAAAACATACCGTATTTAATAGAAAGCTGACCAAATATTTGGTAGATAATTGTTTTTATACGCTGCAAGAGTTTTTTGAAAGCCATATCAAATGATACATGTAGACACTTATTTATACACATTTATAATGTTAAAATTGTATCCGTCCCGTAAAATATAAAAGTTCTGTTATTGTTTTTATTTTATTTTTTCTGTTTTAAAATAATTTACGAATGTTATGTTTCTTATGTAGCTGAATAGACATAAGTAATTGCTATAGCCTGTGAAGTAGTACATACACCTTTTAATTTAGTCAGTAAGATTATATAATATTTAGGATTTACTAGTCCTTAAGCATATAATATCCTGTTTTAAATGTTGCAGTGCCCTACAGGGTTTCATAGCGGTAAAATATAAAATGTACCATCTTCCAATGTACCTATGAAACCAATAAATAAACTGATAAATAAACTGAGGTGAGGTAGACTAGGGTTCTCAAACTGTTCTCTATAGGATACTACTTTTGATAATAGAAAAATTATAAATAATAATAAAACACGATTAATAATTTTTTTAATTTCAAATGCACAATTACAACTAATGCGTTAAAATCACTGAGTACAAATAAAATAGCGCAGTATTAATCAATAATATACCCGTATATCTTTCCTACGAAATAAAAGAGATCACAATTTTTCCAATCACGTGAGTCTTTTTTTTAATATAGTCTACATGTAACAAGAATAAAGGGAGTGGAGAGTTAGAAAATGTACAAAGTAATAAAGGTTTGGTGAAAGAGGTAAGTATAGAGCAAGTGAAGATGGTAGTACAGAGTATGAGGAATGGAACCTTCCACATTTTGAGAACCTGTTACCGTCACTATGAGTTGTGAAAGCGGGGTAAGACGAAAACATAAATATTTCCGTCTTACCCCTCCTAAATTATTCGGCGCAAGATTGAAATGTATAGAAACTCGTAAAATAAGAAAGATTATCAATATCCACATTAACAGGTAACTAAAATAACAATAACAAGCAAACGTATCAACACAAAATTTCTCTAGCTTTACTGCAAAAGAAGTTACAAAGCATGGGGTAAGATTAAAAAACATAATTTGAACGTCAAAAACTCACCTTGCCAAAAATTGTCAATAACACTCGACCACACTCACTGAGCGAACAGCACTGAATGAGGGGCGGGGAGCAAAAAAATGGCGTTCTCAATAAAGTTGCCAGGACGAAGAAATGTGCACGGAATAAGGAGTTACTAACGGTTTTTTATCTTACCCCGTTTTTCATCTTACCCCAACGCACCTACTACAAATCACGCAGTCATTATGTACACTGCCTCACCAAAATATTTAAGAAATTGTTTGAAATATTGTTATTTATTAAGTTACTAGCGGCCGCTTGCGACTTCGTCTGCGTAGGTTTTAGGTAAAACCAGAGATATAAATGAAGAAAACTTTCTCTGTCAGTTGTCCGATGCTGTTAATGTTTAAAAAAAAACACTCAGAAGATATTCAGCGACCAACGGATTTAGAGTGAGAAAATGGGAATACTAAACATTATTCCATAAGAAGGCAACACTGGCACTTTTAATTTGAACGCCTGCTAGACTATGAGAAGAAGAGACAGGCGAAGTTCCCGACAAGGGCCAAAATAAAATGTTCTAGAAGGTCCTTCTGCGTTTTAAAAGGATAGTATTTTAAGGCAAAGCAAAAAATGGTTGTCTGTAAAGTCGGTTCACAAACGATAATTTTACGTGCTACCGTCATAAGAAAACCGATGTCATAATTTTATTACGACACCTTTTTTTGTCTCTCCTGCCCTCCCTCTTTCGCTCTCTCTCGCTCTCTCTCTCTCTGCCTCCCTCTTTCCCTCTTTCTCACTCTCTCCCTCCCTCCCTTTCTTTCTCTCCCACTATCCGTACCTCACTCCCTCTCCCTCCCTTCCTCCCTCTCTTCGTCCCTCTCTCCCTCCCTCTCTCACCCTGTCTCTCTCCCTCGTCTCTTTATCTCTCCCTCCCTCACTCCCTCTTCGTGTTTTTCTTTAATAATTCATTTAAAAATATATTTCCGGATAGCTCTACCTAATATAAAAGAAACCTGCTGTCCTGCTGTCATGTTTCTAGCCACAGCTTAACATTAAAAAACACATATCTTATGTAAATAATGAAATAATGATATTTATTCTGTAAGTAGGCCGCAAGGGCACTTTTACAAGTCTGACTCTATGGCGTTTCCCAAGAGGAGACCACTGAGGAGAAGAAAGCCGAAACAAACTCAACAGTAGTCATGTTTTCGAAATAAGTCTTATATCTATTACAATATTTGTACTTAGGCTATCCTAAATATATGTTTTGAGTACTCAATGCGTAGTTTTTCAAGAAAACATATCTAAAACTTATAAAAGTAATATATATATATAGAATATAAAAAGCAAAATAATGTTTTTTTTATTTAAAATGTTTAAAATGTGAACTGTTAACCCCCATCTTAACCCCTTCAAGGGATGAATTGTAAAAGATATCATTGTTTTTCACTGTACATTAGCTTGTGACCGAAGTTTTAAGCGTCTAACTTTAAAAACGACGTGTTTCCCATACAAACATTAAATATTTTTTTAAACCAAAAATGGATATTTTTTATATCAACGCTAAATCATTTGTTTTTTTTTTTAGTAAGACACGTTTATACACAGATTCAAGTTTATAACTTTCCAAATGAACGATTTCTGTACAACGGTTCAACCCCTATTGGGTTGAATTTCGAAAAATCCTTTCTTAGTATACGTCCACGTACTTTAAAAAATATAAATTCCAAATTTCATGCTTATATCTTTAGCGGTTTAGGCTGTGCGTTGTCTGTTAATAGGTCAGTAACGCAAGAGTTTAATAATATGTACTTATAGAAAATTCTGCGGAATAAAAATTTCAGACTTAATAAAAAGTGATGATCCATTTATTGATGAAACGAACCCGTTCTATGTATTTATCTTATTTTTAATCGACTTCAAAAAAAGGAGGGTGTTCTAAATTCGGTTGCATGTTTTTTTTTTATGTTTGTTACCTCAGAACTCCGTCATTTACACGACGATTTGGAAAATTTTATTTTTGTTCATGAGTAGGTATATCCAAATTGGTCCCATGAAATTTTGGTGAAGATCTGATGCCGGGATCCATGAGGAATCGAAGGAAATCCTCAAATATTATGAACACATCTGCGTATATATTTATTACAGTAGTTTAAGCATTTACATTTGAAAATCAACATTTGGTGAAGAAATGAAGACACAAATTACCACTGAGGGCTCTACCAGGATTATTTAATTCGCGGATCGCATGTCGATTTGGAAAATTATTTTTTCGGTTAAGAGTAATTATCTCCAAGTTTTCATTCATCAAATTTTGGTGAAGATCTGATGATGAGATCAATGAGGAATCGAAGGGATTTCTCAAATGTTATGGGCACATGTATGGCGATTTCTGTGTTTATTAAAGTAGAACAAGTATTTACACTCGAAAATCATCATTTGGTGAAGAGAAACTGATGATGAAGATACAAGCCACCAGTCACTAATTAGGGCTCAACCAGTGTTATTTAATTCAGTAATCGCAATATAATTATTTATCATATTTTGCTTAGAGGCAGAAGTTAGTTACGATCAGGGTAGCTAAGTAGAGCTCATAGTGGAGGACCAGAGAAATAATCAACGGTTAACGGCCCTGATTCTGAAATAGCAATGTTCAGCTACAGGTCGTGAGCAATTGACATTAGAATGCATTATGGCTGTAAGTGCCGTATAAAAGTCGTAGAAGTCATAAAAGTTGAGACAGTTAGTCGTATTCTTTTTTAACCAGCAAGCTACGGACTTAACCATTTTGACCTAGCCAATTCTTATAATTTTACAATAGTCTTATTTACAATTGGTTCTATTTATTTATAATAGTCTCTTTTTTACGCAACGCTTTTTCATCGTGTGGTTTATTCAGTAACCTGTTTGGTTCTAAGTCGCAAAGAGCTTATACCCTCCAATGTCTTTACACGACTTAGCGCAACATAGACTTGGCCTTTTGTGAAATGTTTCTTACCTAAGTCAATCACGACTTTGTTAAGGGTGGTGCCCTGGAGTTTATGCACCGTTACCGCCCAACTAAGGATCAGCGGAAGCATCCTCCTTTCAACATCCCCATAGCCTTTAGTTGCCTGATATTATTGCAATCAGCATTAGAGGACTCTGCTTCATCCCGAGCAACAGTTTTTAAATGGTTAAGTTTATTTTAAAAGAGGTACAATGAATATGAATTAACCTACTTTTACATTTCTTACTTCCAAAGACTCGAGATGCGTGCAAAGGGCGTCCTCAATCTTCCCATTCTGGGCTCTAAAAAGTACTTTATATCACTAAAATCCATCACTAAAAAGCAAAAAATAAAAATAAAATAATTAAAAAGAACCGACTTCAAAATAAACTAGAAAGCCATAAATAATATTTTATGTACGGTACGGACCACATTTGAATCACCTTTTGAAGTCGGTGCCAAACCTGAAATAAAGTTCTTTATTCAACAACAACAAAAATACGAATTACTATAGCTAAATATATAGGTAGGTACTCGTAATAACTAAAGGCTCGCCGCCGCGGTTCTTGCGTGCCATCTGTGTTAATAGTAATAAATGAATGGTTTGGCACCGACTTCAAAAGGTGATTCAAATGTGATCCGTACCGTACATAAAAGATTATTTTTGGCTTTTTAGTTTATTTTGAAGTCGGTTTTTTTTTTTTTTTTTTTTTAAATTAAACCATACTTTGATACTTTATAACGCGTCAAATTGGTTTCCTAGCAACTGTTTGTTGATATATTTCTACGCAATAGAAATGTCACAATGAACAAAACTGGGGGTTTTTTAAGGCTTTTCCATTTATCGTTAAAAAACCCATTTTATGAATGAATATCCTCGAAAATTGTAGCCTATGTCCTATTCTGATATCTAAGCTATATTAATGAAGAGTTTTACGCAAATCTGTTATGTAGTTCTTGCGCAATAGTGGAACGTACATACATTCTTTCACGTTTATAATATAGTAAGGATAAGGATATCGAAAAAGGGTGACCCCGTCTGGCGTCCAAATCAGTCCCACATTGGCGATCCTGCATGACTGTCATCGTTACCCTGAACAATATGTAATTGCTAATTCGTTAAACTATTCCAGGCCATTGGCAATGAGGAAGGACGGCATTCAAACGAGAAAAAGGAAACCAAAAAAGTCTGCAAATGGCTCCAAATCAACACAAGAAAATTCTAAGAAAGAAGGCCAATGTTCTCCTGGTGCAGATGGTAAGTTTCGTTTACAATGACGTTCGTACACCAGAGTCGACCATTTTAGTTTCTGTCGACCAATTTGGATTATTATACGAGGGTGAATCGAAAAGTTTTGAGCCTAACCTTTAGAATAAAGACTTGAGTTTTTATAACGATTTTATTTCTCTACATAGTCTCCAAAACGATCTATATACTCTTTTGCTACCTGGCTTCTAACTTCATTATTCCTTGTAAAAAAAATCTTCAAGGTGGTCAAAATATTTTATTTATTTATTTAAACTTTATTCCACAATACATTACAAATGGCGGACTTAATGCCTTAAGGCATTCTCTACCAGTCAACCATAGGGCCAACAGAAACTAGTAGTTAGTGTAGGATCATTAATGTTGAGAATACAAAAAAAGCAAAGAAAAGAGATACAAATCAACAAGTCAATATGGGGATATACATATACATATATATATTTATATATATACCAGTGGTGGGGCGTCCATATAACTCGATTCCCATCGGCTTCCCTAAAAAATTTCACGTATTATCGAAACCTTACCACCTGAAAGTAATATACAATTTATATTCAAAATTATAGCAAATTTATTAAATCATCACATCTCATTTAGGCAATAACGTGTCAATCAATAATTAAAATCGCGCGCGCAACCCGCGTTTCTACGAGTTATTTCTAGTTAATATTTCCTCCGGCCCAGGCGCGAGCGAGCGCCGCACACATGAACAAACTCGCACACATCCTCATTAAGCTGCATTATGCGCGAATAACACGATCATTTCGGAGTTACAAAGTACGTTACATTAAATTACTTACCGTTAAGCGTTTACGGTTCATTTTCAAAGTCTTGTTTTGTACAATTTCACGAAAAATCTCTCCAATTAAATAAAATTTGCATAATTTGCAGCAACACAACATGCCATTTGGTAAATTCAATAAATAAAATGGTACATGAAATATTCAGTCACAGCTTCTTGTGCTTCAATATCCGTAGAAAATGTCCGTTCTGCCAAGTGTTATAAATGGATTTTTTGGAGGTGGAGACCCTTTTCCATTGTTTGGATTGCACTTTTGACTCCGTTGTATTGCGGTGGACCCAAGGCTCGTCCATAGTTATGAAACGCCGAAAAAATCTTGTGGGTCGCATTGAAACCGATCCAACCCATCCTGTGACGCTGTATGGCGGGTGCGTGTATTTTGAGATGAAAGCACTCTAGGTGAGTACCTAGCGGAAACATTAGAAAATCCTGGGTAATTGTGTTTTGCACTAGCTCATAGGAAATGCCAATTGTCTCCGCTATATCGGCAACTTTCAACCGCCTGTCTTTTTCGTCTATAGAAGCCGTTATTGGTCTACCATACCTATTTTCATCTTCAACTGCTTCTCTGCCGCGTTAAAAATGTGCTACCCATCGTTTTACAGTGGCATGTGATGGAGCGGATTGTCCTAAAGTCTGGCACGTCTTATAAAAATTGCTTTGGCGTTAAGCTCTTTTTCACCGACTTCATTTTGTAAGTACTTTATGTTTATGACAGAACGCTGCTCGATTTTATCCATTCTAAAGGAAATCGCGAAGTAATTCTATCACAAAATTTGCAATTGTGACAGAAGAAAAGTAAGATAGTGCATTATAATAAAAAAATATGTAAGTCTTACGTGCCAGTATTATTTTGTCTATTTAATTTCATCAACAACCTCAGGCTCAAAACTTTTCAATTCACCCTCGTACATAAGGTATGTATACCACTTTGCTTGACTTAAAGCTGAGCATTCGTCAAATGCTGTGTTTATGTTTATGGTATTAAACTATTCGTTTTCCCGAATCTCATATTGCAATTTGCGCGCAAGAGACGAACATAAAGTGATTATCCATCTATTATGTGTTGTTTTTCTTGTCATTGTCACTCCAATAATTGGCATTACCTGTTTATAATGAAATGTCATCTATGTCATTTTCAGAAAGCAAGCCGAGTGTATCAGAAGTGCCGCTGCCCTTAACTGCGTCCATGTCTAGTCACGGGTCTGTGTCGAAGGCCCGCACAGAGGCGCTCGCGTCGGAGACGTCGCCACACGCGCACTCTCATAGTCAAGGACACGGACATGCGCAGTACCCCCTTGGCCTGACCACAACTCCTGGGTTTCTCTCGAACCCATCGCTTTTCAATATCAAGAGTGAGCCCAACGCACCTAACGGCTATGACGGATATGCGGCTCATACTGGGGGACATTATCACTCACAACAACATTACTTGCACGCATTACAGGTCTGTTTCTAAACATTATCTTAGTTTATTAAGTATTATTTATTTAAAATTCTTGTATTTACTTATTAGTTCTTTATTTCACAAAAGAAAACTTATCATTCAAAAGGCAAACTTAATGCCATTAGGGATTCTGTACCAGTCAAACTTAGGGCAAAGGAGAAAATTAGGCGGTGTTGGGACTTGTGTAACAACAAAAACACATATGCAGACACATACTTAACCACGAATAACATAATTATATATCTTATTATAAAGTTGTAAAAATTAAATGTCTGTACATTGAAGATATTTTCAAATATAGTTATTTGTTATATAAACCCTGCAAACTTTTATTTTACCCGCGAGTGTGGAATTGAAACAAGAGCAAGCGAACAGATTGTACAGTTAAAGAAGCGAGTGGTTCTTAAATAAAATCTTGAGCGTAGCGAGTGTTTCAACACACGCTAAATAAAATACAACTTTGCACCCGAGTGTAACACAAAACTTTTCACCTCATTATAGCGAGGAAAGTGCAACATGCAAAAAACAGCTCATAAAAAATAAGTCATTATAATTATAATTTATCATCAGGTTCATTAGAATCATCATCAATAGAAAAGTTTTTAAGTAAAATTTTGTTGATCATGTTGACATTTCTAACGATGCGTTTTGTAATTGCATCGACTCAACTTATGCGTTCAGAAATTTCAGAATTATGATCAACATCATTATAAAAAACAAATGTTTCTCATGGAATTTTAAGTATTAAATCGTTAAATTAAGCTAAATACCAATTTTAAAAGCCACTTAAACACGCTCTAAGGTCAAATTCATTTCCCAACCAGTGGAGAAAATGCGTTTTTACTCACTTGACTTAAAGGATAAAAGACGGCTTTCCGAGCTAGTGATGGGAAATAATGATTGTAACGGACTATTTGGAGGACATGGTGTCGTTGTGGCTTCATCACTAAATAGATTTCAACTATTTTTGGTACCTACAGGGGGTAATATATAAATATATATATACATATATATAACGATGACACTTATTAAGCAGATAGACTAAGAGTTTTCGTTACCGGTTCGCGACAACCAAATATCATAATACCATGTTCCTATTACGTCGCATTGTCAAAATAGACTAGATTCAAAATGTCTTAAAGTTGAAATGACTTACACCTAATTCTTATACTACCATACTCTTAATATAACTATAATTCAAATTAACTTTATCGTAAATTTACTAATTTTCAACTCAACCACGTCCCAAAATGTCTTAAACTTATATTACCTTGATACAAAACTGTCACAAGGTTAAAACATCAAATGCTCAAAATACCTAAAATTCAATTCATAGAGAAAAAGGTCTGATTTTTGGAATTATTGTTTCATGTATTTGTTAAATTTTCATGTGAGTCATTAAACTAATCAAATTACTGATTTCATTCAGTTTCTAAAAAAAAATCATTATGTTTTTAAAAAACTGGTCAAATTTTAATGTACCTAGTCAAAATTTTAGGTTAGAGACGATGTCATTTTGATCTTTGGGCCTGACAGTTAAAGATATTTTTGAATTTTGGTAATTATGAAACTATTGCGTTTTAACCTTCAGTCATAATGATAATTTTGGCATTTGAACAAATTGTCCTTTTTACCAACTATACATTTTGGATATCGGATGTAACATGTAAACATCATTATGACAATTTATTATATTGGAAACAAATTTATTTGTGTTTTTTGGTATTTTGGAACTAAGCCAATGTGAGATTTAGTCAAAATATGTAACCTGGTATTATGCTACTTGGTTGTAAGGGACCGGTAACGAGTTTTCGGTTTTGCCAGTAAATAATTATTTCTAATTCGTATATTTTAAGTAGTTTTTAGTAGTATTTACTCCGCCGCTTTTTGTCCAATAATCGTAAAGTAAAGCGTACCTAACAATATGAACTCTGCTAGACTTGAGAGTATAACATGAAGTATTTTCTTTTGCACATCGTTATACCTAAAGTCAAAGGCACAAAAATATGTATACAGGTCTTATTATGGCAGTAAGGTAAATGTATACATATTTTGGAACTTTGTGTAGATATTTATCTTTGCCCTTAACTGTACATATAAGGATCCCATGTGCAAATCCTTACAAGCAAGTTTAGGTTGTGATTTGTCAGACTGTCAATGAATAACTAGAAGATGCCCGCAACTTCGTTGGCGAACAAGAAAAAGTCATAACCCCTCTTTTTTTTCAGTGTAGTCGGATAAAAAGTATCCTATATACAAACATACACAAAAAATCAAAACATAATATTTTACGTTTCAATGACCTCCAAATGGTTCGTTAAAATATATTTTTTTAACTATCTTCAATGAACAGACATTTAATTTTTACAACTTTATATTATAATACTATAGAAGTATGGGGACTCGTAGATTAGGCCAATACGATTTTGAATGGGGCTGCCCATCCAAAATCGTACTCATCCATTGAAAAATCTCTTACAAATTAACAATTTATGAATATTTTACTCGTACAGTACGATTACTTTGAGTTTACCACTGACATATGCTTTTATTCCATTGGATATTCAATTTTAACACTAATGTAAAAGATTTTATATTACTTACACACTGTCTAAACGTCGTTCGTTTGTAATAGAAACTCTTTTGTATTAGTGTTAAAGTCGAATATCCAATGGAATAAAAGCATATGTCAGTGGTAAATTCAAAGTAATCGTACTGTGAGGCCTTTGCCCCCCAAACTAGGGCTGCGTCCGCATCTGACATATATTTTGATAAAATTGTATTTGTCAACAGTACGGCCTCGGCAACGGTGAGGAAGAGGAAGGGAGCGGCTTCCTCCACCAGCGAAACGTCACCGCGCACGCCAAACTCATGGCGTCCACGTAGCGCCATCCCACGCCCCGCCCGCCGGCGGACTATCACACTAATTCCTAGCTACACTTGAATACGATGTATTTAGGTACGCCACACTTATGCAAATCTTATGCGAAATTTATTCTAATAATATTGTTATAGCTAATGCCCGACTAATAAATATTTCACATACGAGTAAAAACATGTCATAAATAAACGATTAATACAATTATTTGTTTTACACTCGAGTACACTGATTCAGTTTGAACAACTTGTCAGATATTTACATTGTGGCATCTCTCAATCCGAGTAAACACTAACATTGGGATCAAGTGAACAATGTACCTACACTTTTTTCTTTTAAACATTTAATGCATCCAGGGGCACAACTCTGCCTGCTATACATATTTTGAAAGCATCTGAGGACATAATAGGTATATGAGTATTTTATTGTTAGTAAAATAATATTGTTCACGACTTTTTTCTAAGAGTTACTAGTTCTACATACGATAAAACTGCCTGACCCCTAATACAGTCAAGGAATTTAATTTATATACCATTTCGTACCTTGTCCAGTCAAGATCAATATGAAAGCCGATAGCGATTCCATATCCTGCCGTCGCTGAACATCATGAATTCGCAAAATATGATATTCGCAAAACATGATATTCGCAAAACATGACATTCGCAATACATGATATTCGCAAAACATCATATTCGCAAAACATGATATTCGCAAAACATGATATTCGCAATACATGAAATTCGCAAAACATCATATTCGCAAAACATGATATTCGCAAAACATCATATTCGCAAAACATGATATTCGTAAAACATCATATTCACAGGATATCATCTTCGCAAAACATCATATTCGCAATACATGATATTGGCAAAGCATTGTACGGTTTTATTTAAGTAAAATAATAAAAAAACTAATTTGTTTAACACCGGTTCATGTCGCGCGTTCAAGTTGGACGAGACCCCTGGCGCTTCTGTCTGTCTTTTTAATAATCTATATATAAGAGTCCTGACTGACATATCAACGCTCAGCCAAAAATGAAGAGGGCTTATGACTTTATCTCTTCCGCGAACGAAATTGTCTCTATTTCGAAAACTGAGAGCAAGGCAGAAAGCTCTGTTTTGGTTTCGGCTGAAAAACCTGTTTCGGTTGGACACTTCTAAATTTATGAATTTAATACTTGCACTTTTAGGCCAAGAGGGTAACGCTATCTCCACAAAAACGAGTCATCACAAGAAAGGTAGGTTAGGTTAGTAGAACTGCAATCCTCAGATAACCCATGGTAGAAGAAAACCAGGTATGTCATTCCCGTGACAGCTCTTCTACTCTGGTGATTAATGCTGACGTCATTACGAGTGGTGCGGTGCTCAAACTTTAAAAATGGGATAATGGGTTATAATTATCGACAATCGTAATTTAGATTTTGAGAATATCATGTTTTGCGAATATGATGTTCAGCGACGGAAGGATTTGTCCTCGTTTTCACCTTCGGTATTGACATGAAATAAGGCCCAAAAGTGGATATATTTATTTGTAGTCGACTGTTCGAGGATGTGTATAACACCACGTGAAATGGAACAAAAACTTTGTTAAAATGTACCAATGTAAACGGGGCTTTGCGAAAGTAGGCCATTTTAAAATGGTTAAAATATATTTAAAAAAAAAAACAATTAAAGGCTTCCATAATTAATTGGTCAACACCACAACAACTCGTTTTTGTCCTTTTTCACTGATGCCTATTAAACGCTAGCACTAAATCAAGTTCCAGTAAGGTTAGTGACTGAGTCTTGCCGGTGTAGATGAATGTCTATTTAAGTATTTTATAAGATCTTAGATAATAGATTGTAAATGGTACCTACGAGTATAGCGCGTGCATTTAGGAGAAAATATGTGAAAAAAGGATATCGAACCCCATAAAAAACAATTCTTCAAAGACACTCCACCTTAAAATAATAGTTTTCCAAAATCTGCCAATTTCAAAAAATACTGTATTATTTTTCATTTAATTATTCATTTCTAGATGGCTTTTATATAGTCCATACACGGACAATTATGTAGGTATACTAAAATAGGATACTTTACCTATAAATTAGGATAGTCATAACAAATCGTTTTAATTATACCGTATGTGGGTACACATATAGTTGCAAATTAGCCCGAGCGTATATCTAATTCAAGTAAGTCTTGCTCTAGTTATATTATGAAATGGTTAATTTAAAATGAGTTACTAAATAAAAGAAAATATGGTGAGCAACGCGCCTGAGCATGTACTTGTTTGGATAGTTTTCATAACTAGATGAGAATTTTCTGACAAACAATACGGCACTTCTGGTTTTTTATCCATCAGTAACAAAAAATCTTGAATTTTCTAGTATGTATTGCGAAACATGTGCCTTATTTATGTATAACAGGACTTTAATTAGTAGATTGTTAACCAAGGGTTGGAAGTCAGGGCCATTAGTTCGAGGGTGTTGTTCATTTCGACTGCGAGGAAAGTAAAATACTGCATGCACATTTTATAAAATAGACCAACTGTAAAATTATTTTAATATCAACCTATATAGATCGTAATAAGCACGTCGTTTAATGTATATTTTGAAAAGCTTGGGATGACAACGCAATTTCCCAACCGGCTATCCACCCATGAAAATTAAATTTTCCGAACAAGAGAGATGAAAAGGTAATTTTAACAAAAACGTTAAGAACTGCATAATTTTTCTTGTTCTATGATAATAATAATTTTAAACTGCACTCCATATGTAAGTATACCCATTTTAAGTAGCTTTGATTTGGAACATGTTTTATTTTATTGCTTTTCCTTTAAGAAACGAATATTAGTTACTTCTAAAAAGGTAGAAGTAGATTGATAGGCTACATACAGTGTAGAATAATTAACTGTAAATTAAAATAATTAGTGTGACATGTACTTCATGTAAGAATATAACTGCGAACTATAAACTAAAACTCACTAAATGTATGTACAAAGGCTGCAGAAAGTATGTGCCTACGTATCGATTTTAGAAAATAGAGTTTCTGATCGAATGAGAATTAAGTTTCATTGTTCCCACTTACTTAAAAGCTGTTTTAAGGAAAATTTAAACACCTAGACTATTATAAAGTTATAAAAATTTAATGTCTATACATTAAAAATATTGACAAATTAATAAGTGATTCGGACTATTTCAAGTATTTTTTTTTTATGTTAGAGACGTACAAACATACACAAAAACCAAAAAATATATTTTTAGATTCAGTTTTTTTTTTTAAATACCTTCAATGTACAGAAAATTTCATTTTTACAACTTTAAAATTTTAATATAATGGTATAGACGAAGAATAATCTCCCGTATTCTTAGGCACAGATCAGAGCATTTTAACTCCATGTTCAAATTAAATATAGCTTCAATTTGACTGCCTAATTTTTGACATCGCATACGAGGAATTAATAGATGTATATGGGCTTTATGCACCATTGTTATTTCGATTTAAATGGCTGTAAATGTACTGTTATTCTTGCCGTACCGTATAGGCGGTCATAAAGGCCCACCAACAACTTTTCGTCTTTTTATTTTTTTCTTAGCCACAGAAATATCTATAATTTTCTTCTGACGATAAGGAGGCTTATTCCTACCTATAAAGAAAATTTCAAGATTTTTGAAGATTTTCATCCATTCCCCATTCGATCACGCTTATACCGGGCTGATTGTCAAATTCGGTATACAACGGCTTATTTATATACAGATAACAAATTATAAAATATGTACCTTACCTACTTAAAGTCAGAGATCGAATTCGAGATCAAAAATGTGAACAAACAACTGTCAACGTCAAAGTAACGTGCCAGGGGTAAATCATCTTTTTTTTCTTATTTTTTTTATATCCGAACTTTATTGACCAAATGTTTGTTTAAATACAACAATAACAAACTATAAACAACGAGAAGCATATTCCTTCGACAAATAGCTCAGTCAGCACGTATTTTTGCACTACAAAAGGTGGTGCAGAAAATGTTTTAATTTGTATTGCTTAAGTATAGGCTAGTCGTGAAAAATGTAAGTTTTCGACCTAGTGGGGTCACAGTGTTAGCCACCATCTTGAATTGCAGAGGCCAAATTTGGTCCTTTTTTTAACCGACTTCCAAAAAAAGGAGGAGGTTCTCAATTCGATGGAAAGTTTTTTTTTTTTTATGGATGTTCACCGATTACTCTATTTGACCGATTTCAAAAAAAATTTTTTGGTTTTATAGAAGGTACGTTCTAGTTGGTCCTATTTAATTTTGGTGAAGATCGGATGATGGAATCCATGAGGAATTGAAGGAACTCCTCAAATATTGTAGGCATACATATAGCGATTTTGGTATTATAAGAAACATAATAAGCATTTGCATTCAGAAAGTGTAAATTGATGAAGTGGAACTGATGCAGAAGACCACAAAATGCCATCGGAACGCCTCAATGATAAATGATTTACGGGTGGCGACAAAATATCTTGATTAATTTAGCAACTTCATAGTCACAAATTTAAATGTTCCTGATGAGCATGTTACCATCGAATTGATTTGATGATGGAGCCGGAAGGTAGGCACCAGATCTATGTAATAAAATAATGTATCCGTGTTTGGTCTTGTTCGAATCGTCACGAGATACACTTTTAAGAAACGATTAACTAAAAAGTGTAAAATAAATAAACTTTTAAACAAAAAAATAAAACAGACTCCAAAAAAGCTAAAAAGTAAAAAATAACTCCATAATTCAGTTTCTTCAAATTACTTACAAGTAACCGTTTGTATACTCAATCTATACAGTATATACAATTAATGTTATTTTGGAGTCGGTGCCATCGTGTCACAACTTACAAAAATCGTCAATTTTCAATATTTTACACATTCTTTATAAGGCACCGACGCCAAAATAAGATTAATTGTATATACTGTATAGATTGAGTATACAAACGATTACTTGTAAGTAATTTGAAGAAACTGAATTATGGCGTTATTTTTTACTTATTAGCTTTTTTGGAGTCGGTTTTTCATAATGCTTCAACAGTTGACTTTGTGACAAAAATGTCTATGAGAAGTAAAGACAATAAAATTTCAAATATGAAATTGTCTCCCCCTTGTAACTTTGTATCTATAAGACGTATAGAATAAATACAAATACAAAAAATAATTCGTTACCTACGTAATACTTGAAAGCTCCCTTTTCTGCATGTCGTCACTGAATATTTGAAAATTAAATTACAAAGAAACTGGTTATTATTTTTATTACTATAAGAAATGTTCACAACTTCTGTTCATTACCAGTGGTATAAATTAAATCTCCGTATATTTTATTTGAACTACACAAATACGTAATAGAAAAAAAAAATAGTTGCTGTTTAACTTACCAAAATATTTTTAATTACTCGTATGGTTCTATTTAACTCGGAATATCGTAGTTTTTATGAGTATTTCAATGATTTTATTAACCACGCGCTTGCGTTAAATTTTTTATGGTGGCAACCATTTGCTTACAATTTGTTTACAATTTTGATCTCGAATTCGATCTCCGACTTTACTGATTTCTCTTGTCTTTCACGGTGGAGCCGGTGTAGATGCAGATGCATACACGTTATGCCTGGTAATTATGGGGGTAGTGCTTGGATTGCGCTTTAAAATATATCCCATACTGCTTTGTTTGAAGCCAAATTCCATAATGGACAATATCTTTTTTACCCCCTAGTTCTATCGAACTATTTGCAAAATTACGAGGAATATATTTAGTATTTTTAATTTTAGCTACTGATTTTAATAAAACAAAACCACCTCATTCTTTAAGGGCCTAAGCTTAGCTAAATTTGAGGAAGAATAAATTTAAAAAGTAAAAATATTCTGCACCTGTGTGCTAATTTGTGATAAGATACATAACTTGAGATGGTGAAAAGCATTACAATTCATTTTTCAATCACCGTGACGTTCATACCAATTGTAAAAAAATCACTGTGATTTTGTTACCCAGGACTAACCCTGACTTGCCGCATTAATAGTACATTATGATACGAGTGTGGCACGTTGGTAATTACACTCGAGGCTACATAAAGCCGAAAGTGTAATGACCAATGCACACGAGTTTCATACGACGCTTTTCAACACACTTGCGAGGAAAAAAGCAAAAAACAATCGTAGTTACCTTACTTAAAATTTGGTCTAGGACGTGCGTAACCAATCCTGCAGTCGTAAGTCTTACATTAATCCGACATCAGTACCTCAAATTTACGTACCTAGTAGAATGGCGCGCGCCCGAGCGTTGAGGCAACGGCTAATAAGCCAATTAGCCTATCATTCATAATATAATAAACTGAATAATAATATCAATTTAATACAATCAAAATGTTATTTTGTTTAGAATTCTTTATGATTTATTGAAATTAATAGCTTTTTAGAAGTACCACTTTAGATTTATTAAAATAACCTTAAATGTTCTTGTACCTAAAACCTATTTTCTGAAGATTAAAAAAAACTGTAATGAAAAGGCACTAGTGCGATTATGTAATGTAAAAATCACGCGTGTGTAATGGACTGGATTACAGCCATAAAAACGGTGTAATAAGAGCCACTTTACGAGCAAGTGTGTTGAAAAGTTACTTACCGTAATGCATTCAGATCATTATAAAAATTATACTATGGTTGTATTACACTTGTTGCTCATAAAACCTATACGTGATTTTGTAACGTTCCGTCGTGACTAGTCACAGTTGTACTTTTCTAGTCAGTGTTTTTTTTTGTCGTGTCGTTATTACTACCCGCCACTAGTTATGACACAAAAGTAAACTGACGGGCATTTTGATTTTGATTTGACATATTTAATATTTACAAATATTTGATATTGAAGTATGATTATTAAAAAAAATTACAATATTGTGTAAATAGTTTCAAGCAAAGATATTTAAAATATAATCATTATGTACGTACGTAAATTTGAGGTACTGATGACAGATTACAACTTACGACTACAGGATTGGTTACGCACATAGCACGTATAACCTAGACGAAATTTTAAGTAAGGTACGATTGTTTTTTTTGCTTTTTTCCTCGCTTGTGTGTTGAAAAACGTCGTATGAAACTCTTATGCATTGGTCATTACACTCTCGGCTTTATACAGCACTCGTTTACGACTCGTGCTGCAAGACATAGCCTTGAGTGTAATAACCAACGTACCACACTCGTATCATAATGTACTAATACTAAGAGACTAAATTCTACTAGACATTAATAATTTCATTCCAATAGTAACGTAGACAGCGCCTGTATTTCCGCCCAATTCGAAACGAACATTTTAAGGACCATAACATACTAAAATAGCTATCTTCTGGATGTGCTCTTGCTTCATCGTAAGCTTAATTAGCACCTACTTATGAATTATCATTGCCTAGGCATGAGACGGCTGTAAGAAAGAAAATATTACTTACATTTCATTCATACCTTCATATAAAAATATTTTTCAATGCAATGCGAATGTATGTTTTAATTTAAGTTTAAACTCCTTTATCCTGCTTTGCGATTGTAAGAGACTTATCGTCGGGCAGTAAATCCTGAAAATTTAGAATTCATTTTTCTTCGAGATTACTTACAGCTTACCAATCTTTTTTTTTTGATATTTTTACTGTCTGAAAAGCAGGCTCTCGATTTACCGAGAGCCTGCTTTTCAGACAGTAAAAATATATTTTGTATAGGATGGTTTAGTTGTCGTTTCAATAAATTGCATGTCTGACCATGCTCAGTATTCCGCAGCCGTTCATACAAAAAATGCACTACTGACGTAAAAATACGATATGAAAAAGTGCACTGTAGCAAAAGAGCGTATCTCCACGGCACATACGTCCTTTTGCTGAGAAGCTCAGTTTTTCGGCAATTAATTAAAAACGGTGTATCCGATCATGTTGATAATAATTTTCGTTGAAAGTGTTTATTTAGTTTTATGTTTATGCTTTTTTTATATTTTTTGAACATCGGGTTTAGAAAATAGTGATCATTTCCGACAATATTCAATGAATCAATTTTTTTTTAGAGAGAGCTGTTGAAATATGTTCAACACTTTGATATTTGCTGAAGAAAATGTTTATTAGTTTCGGTTACATGTATGGAGTTTTTTAGTAAAATGCCTGTGACATACGGACGGACGGACACGACGAAACTATGATGGTTCCATTTTTGCCATTTCAGCTACGGAACTTAAAAAACCGGCAAAGAGCATGTCAGACCATGCTCAGTGTAGGGTTCCGCAGCCGTTCATACAAAAAATTCACTACAGATGAAAAAAATAGGTACGATATGAAAAAGGGTACTAGCAAAAGACCGAGTCTCTACGGCACTTCCGTCCTTTTGCATAGAAACGCAGTTTATTGGCAATAAGTCGGTAAGCGGTAGGAAGATATGAAAAAGTGCACTGTAGCAAAAGAGCGTATCTCCACGGCACATACGTCCTTTTGCTGAGAAGCTCAGTTTTACGGCAATTAATTAAAAACGGTGTATCCGATCATGTTGAAAAATGTTCGTTGAAAGTATTTATTAAGCTGTCTTTATATTATTATTTTTTTTCATATTTTTTGGGCTTACCGTTTTGAAAATAGTAGGGGGCACAAGTTATGCTATTTTCGGTATGATTATAACCGAAAATAGTAACAAAACCATTTTTTTTTAGAAACGGCATTCCATTTTCAAGAACTGCCGAAAAATAAAATTCATCTTCGGTGACATGTATGGAGTAATATAATTACCTAGAAATATATATTTTTTGTTATTTCCTATCAGCGGCTTTTACAAGACACCTCAACTCCAAATTTCATCTCAAAAATGCCTGTGCCACCTGGACGGACGCACTGACAAAACGAAACTATAAAGGCCATTTTTACCATTTTAGCTACGGAACCCTAAAAAAGGCACCCTTATAGAATCCCTTCTCGCGTGTCCGTCTGTTAGGTATTTGCAGTCTCTTGAAACTGTAAAAGATCAAACTTTGAAGACACGTTATCAAAAGATAGTCATTGAAAAAGGTGTTTCGATACAAATTGCCGTGAACTGAAAACCTAGGGTATTATTTCCAGCTGTCTTAGAAACTTGAAATTTGGTATGAAGGAAAAAAATAAATATTTTTTTTTATCTCGGTCTGAATATGATAGTAACCAATATAAAATTACTCTATACTGCGTACATTTTGCTTAGGAGCAGGGCTCGGCTTCAGTGTTAAAATTTTAATAGATACGGCCGTTTTTTGTACATATTTTGTACGGAACCCTCGGGGCGCTAGTGCAACTCGCACTTGACCGGTTTTCCTTTTTTATGCGCATAAAATTTCATGTACGTAAGTGCTGAGGGGCTACTCCGAAACCCGAAGTTCGTGTGGCGCTATTCTGCTCACTCAAATATAGCTTAGCATGAGAGCGAGAGGAATCGCGGGTTACGAACTTCCGATTTGGAGTTTCGGAGTAACGCCACTGGCCAGTTTTTTTTTTCTCGGTTTCGCAGCGGTGTTTTAACACATGTATAATTTTTTTGTTGATAGAAAATTTCGCGCCTGCATAAATGCTTATTGTATATACAAAAGTAACCAAATTATAATTATTAGTGTCGTGTACTACTTACTATGTATTGAATTATAATTTAAACACCCTACTTACTATTCTTGTATACCGGCAATGAAGTAAATAGCCTTTTGAAAGGCCACCCCATAAACGAAATGCTCCACGAACAGAAACTAAAGTACTACGTATTACTACAAATTGTAAATGCGAACTTATCTGCACAAGCGAATGTGAATGTTAACAAAGAATAAAAATAACAATTTTATAATGTTAAGGTATACCTTATGCAAGTGGGTATTGCACGGACTGATTGGCGTGCAGGGCGTCGCGCAGAGAGCCAGTATCAAATATCACCCCACCTACGCATTCCACAATTAGGTAATGAAGAAATGCCAAGGAATCTTACATAGGTCTAAAAGATAATGTAAATAACAAATATTTATAAAATACTCTTTTAATGCTATGAGCACAAAAAAATTCAATATGTTATACTCGATCAAAATATCAGACTGTATTTACATATTTGCAACACTAAAAATAAGCACAATATTTTTTAATAGTACCTACCATGATATCCATGTGTATACATAAGATAATTTTACAGTTATACGTATAGACATTTGTAAAATAATATTCGACTGACTAGCCTACTTTTCCTATCCGTATGTATCTATTGGAAGATAAATTAACCAGGCCACTATATTCTATAAACAAACTGAAAACATTTATTATTTCAAGTGACCATTATAGTAAGTAGACCCCCATTATAAGTGGAGTGAATTCATTGAAGCTACGACATAGGGTTGACACAAATTCAATATAATTATTTGTGGCCGGTTTAACGTCATATGACAATTTTATACACCATTTTACAAAATAAAAACAACAGATTTTTCTGTAAAGGATTTCATCCTATTTAATTATAAAAAAAAAACATCTTTCTACTCGTACATATAACGTTCATATAACGTTCTACTGTGAAATTCCAGCCATACTAGTAAGAAAATTATTATTTTTATTTTACGATAATAAACTAAAAAAGAGTTTTGTGACACTATAATCATTATTTATAAATAAATGATATATATTAACCAAACAACAGTTATTTTCAACCTGCAATTTTAATCTAAAGTGAGGTTTACATTGCTTTAATTTATTTGTTTAGGTCACATAATATGTACTATATTTTTATGTAGACTCAACCCTTGTATGTGCGTGAATTTGCTCTACTGATCAAATGATCATGCAGTCTGATAATAACAAAGAAACGTCTCAAAGTCACCAGCATGCTCTTGAAATGACACCTTTAAAAATGTGGATTAGAAATAATTGATGATGAGAATAGGTGAACGAATTAGTATTATTATAGATTAAGTAAACTAAATGGCATTTATTATTAGTTGTAAATAATATTGTTAACCTACACTTATAATGTTATTAGATTTAGATACATTTTATGAAATAATATTAGAATAACAAATATCAAATGAACTCTGGCACAGCATTGGCAATAACACAAAGGCAATATAAGCTAAATAATACCACAACAGAGTTGTATGTACACAATATCTACTGCTGTAATCATTAATATACCATTACAAAAATATACCCCTAATGTTTGAACACATCAAGTCTTTTCTTATTTCATACCCACCACCATAAAGCTGCTATTTTCAGTTTGTTGCTTTTTCAAAAGCTTCACCCGATAGACGGTAATAGCACCACTGCTCTGTTTTGGTGAGGTTTACAGCTCCTATGGACTCATAAAATGTTTTTGCCTTATTCCACTCCAGGACATGAAAGTCTAACCGTGAAGATTTGGCTAGAGCTGCTTGCTGAAAAATAAATGTAAGTTTAATATTCCTATAACTAGTTATTGTGCAACATAACCACACAATCTGGGTCAAACTCATAAGCGTCTTGTCACATCTTCTACTGTTAGTGGCTTTATCACTCCACTCACAAATGCATATGTGTTATGTCTTTGTCATGTACTTATCCAAAATCTTTATTCTTCAATTTTTGCACACTACAATGCACTTATGAATCACAAAAAGTGACCACCATTGCTATTGATTTGTTTTATAATGTGAGACCAGTTTGGCCAGACCAAGAATGCATATACTGTGAGAAAGTTATAAAGTTGGCCCGTAATTGAGAAAATCAACCAAAGACTTAATATAATTAAACTGCAAATTTATCTCTGTTTCTCTTGCAACATGATAATCATAATCACCTAGGTTGTTCATTTTATATAAATCGACTTATTTTATGAACTTGGTAAGCATTCATATAAGTGATCTTTACAATTGTCTGGTATGCTGTATTTTCACATAAGTATTCATCAGATACAATGTCATTCAAGTACCTTCACAACTGCGCTAAAGAGCCTCTTCCCTATACCTTGCCTCCTGTGAGCTGGTTTCACATATAAATCTTCCAACATCATAGACGGGCCTTCCCAGGTTGAGTATGTTGGAAAATACAGAGCATAACCAACAACTGCACCCATACCTATATTTATTTTATTCTCTGCTACAAGAAGTCGAAATGCCGGAGGATCATTCTCAAAGCCATCTCGTTGCAAGTCTAAGAACAGAACTTAACATTATCAATTTATCAATGAAAATAAGATTATTAAAACATTCAAGTCATGAGTGAATATTAAGTCTTCAAAACAGGAAAGAAAATACAAACCTCTAGCTTTCAATTTCGGTCCATTTGGCATATTTTGAAAATCAGCCAGTTCCTGAAAACAGAAAAAAACACATTTCAATTCCAGAATATTGCACACTGTAGTTCTAATTATTTTGTTTAATCATACCTGAATTAAACCAGCAACAGCATCCATATCTTCTTCCTTGGCTGGCCTGATTTCATAACCATCCTGGTTATTATCACTCATTTTAATACAGGAGTTAATGGAATTAAAAAACAGTCCTGTAAGTTGGATATTGACTTATCATTAGTGTAGTGGACATTCACAAACACTACTGACTCTGTGCCACTGAACATGAACACTTGATGAACACTGAACTGACATTACAAATTGCATTACAGCAATAATATAATATAATTATTATTTTCAAATATGGCAGCTCGCAGCTTGTGCCAAAGGCATTTTTGATAGGTTTTGCCGAATTCAGTTCAGTTTCTAGGGAGTAGGTTGTTTATGTTTTGATACTGATACTGACTGCTCGGAATCAAGTCAAGTTTTGAAAACAGCAAGATAAAAAAAATTACGGATATAAATTATAGCATCTAATAAAACCGCCAAAACAAAACGCAAACCAGAATGCTGATGATATTCTTATTGGAAAGCAACGTTAAAGAATAAACTAAACTCTAATAACTTGAAATTTACAGGACGAGGGATGAATGAGAAAAGATCATAGTGAGATGAAAGCCCATATCATTAGTGCTCTAAAATGCGTTCAGAAACCGTAGGAAATGACCAGCATTATTACAACCAATTTTACTATGAGAACTTCCTTGTCTGTGGTAGTAGGTAAAATCTGTATTTTTATGTTATTTCGATATAGATTTTTGTAACGTTATGAGTTTAAATTTGGAACAGCTGTCAAACCTCAAGTGGATCTCTATTCTAGTATCCATAGATATTAAAGCTGTTATCGATACGAAACGTCAATTCTGTATGTTATTTTAAATATAATCCGCACAACATTTGATCTCGAGTGATATGAGAATAATAAATTCTATTGTCTATGATTTAAAAAAAAACGATTTGACGGAGGATCGAATTGCCGCCATTAACGTTGTCATTTGTTTGCTGGTTTTTCGCTGTTACGAAAGCAGAATTGTGAAAGGTTGTTTGTAATTTACATTTAAGTTGAAAATATGAGTTGTAGTGACTCCGAAAACTATATGAACACTCCCCCGGATATCGTAAATTAAATGCAGCCAGTCTAACGCAACTAGGAACAAAAAAAACTTTAATATGGACTTTGCATGGCAAACCGTTGCCATGACACTAACCAGTACGTCATCAGTACAGTTTATCCGTCATGTCATACATTGTCAACTATATTGGTTTGCTTGTCATTACGGCTCGCGTGTTTTTTATGTTTGTTTTTAGATTTCTAATGAAATTATTCTTAATTGTTATCTACAGTAGTAAAATGTGATTAAACACTATTTACTGAATACATTTTGTGAAAATGCCACCGAAAAGACGGTTTATCACATGTGAAATTTGTGGAAATCGAGCTAGTCATGAAAATTGCGATATACGATGTTTATAAACATAAAATGGCGAAATTTCTTTGGGATGAAGACCGGTAAGTATTGCCTTAGATTCTTTTAGCCATATTTAAGTGCAGCATGCTAAATAAATAAACAAAAGTAGATATTTTATATCTATTTTCATTGTGTACTAGGGATTTACTTTAACTATCTAGGAAATAATTATACAAAATAATTCGAATTGCGTGAACCTACGTTTCAACTAAAAAATTAACTGATATAAGAAAATATATTTCTGTTAATATTTTCTTCTGTTTCCGCGATTATTACTCATTGAAATAAAACAATTTAACGGATTATATCGCGTATATTATCTCATTTTAGTTTCCGACGTTTCGGAAGCTTTTCTGCTTTCCATGGTCACGGGTGGACTGAGAAAAGATGTATTTCTCTGTCAAAATTACCATTCGTGCAAACTACCTATTTTCGAAAAAACAAATAAAGGTGTAGGTACATACACACCAGATGGACCTAAGCTATAAAGACTGTTACACAAGTGCCAGAAGGGCTTAATTGTTTTGTTTTAATAATTTACCAAGCAGCATTTCACAAATGAGTATATCTCTGTTGTAATTATAAAATATTTTCAGATGCAGACAGTGGGCCAAGTCTCAAAAGAAGATTTAATAATGCTAGTAAAACAAGTAATAATTACATTAAAAGAAAAAGCTTGTTATTTTATTTCGAGTTTACATTTAACTCCAACCTTGTATTAGCACATTTAAATAAATATCCAGTGTACAACATAGGACTTAAACGTGGACTCAACCCTAAACCAAATTTCGAGTACAAAAATTGTTGACATGAGCCTATATTCCAACCCAGTCCATTTTATCGATATCGATTAAAATCGCAAGCGTATAGCCTACTACACTTTTTTAGTCTGTTAGATTGGTACTATTGCTGTTTGACGGTTCCTTGACGTACATGTTGGTATTAGTGTGCCATGCAAATTTATTCTATTGGCCAGTATGAGAGTCCCGCCTCTTAAAACGTAGTGGTTATATTCTCTTTGAATGCAGCCACGATTTCAACAAATAACTTGTTGTCAGAAAAATTGATAGCCGAATTTAGTACTAGTAAAAAAGTATAAAGATTTTTTAGTTTGGAGAATGAACCAACGCACGACTTCGTTGTAAATAAATAATTTGTTTCTGTATTTGTTCAAATCTATTGTCTATTGATATTTTACAGGTACCACTAGTAACAATGCAGGTCATTTCCCTACGGGTATTTCTGAACCCATCTTAGAGTACTTATGATATGTGTGTAGATAAAGTAGTGTATGCATCTGTACGTAATTATCTGTTTGTATCATAATTAGTGTATGCATCTGTAAATACCTGTACATATTTGTAAAATATTGAAAATATTTAGAACAAAATTATTAGGTATGTATTATTATTAGGTATGTATGTAAAATAACTCAAATATCAATAATGTGCCCTTAAACTATTTCTGAATGCTGATGCACGCCTGTTATTGGTGCATAAACAGGTTTTGAGTCTCTGGTTTGTATTTTTACTGATATTGTTTATGTGTCTTATAAATAAATAAATAAATAATTAGGCCTTAAAACACTCGTGTGATCCTATTATGAAAACCACACTCGTATTTTAACGCCTCTCTTTATGTATCAGTTGCATAAACTACTATTAATATCCAACTTGACAGTGACAGTCAGTGTTGCCAGGCTCAATCTGAACAAGTCAGGCAACCCTTCATTAATAATCAGAACATTAAAAAAACAGGAGATCAACTTTAAGACAAAACTTCATTGACGTATTGCTACATTCAAAGGAAATACCAAATATATAACTTGGCTTTAATTAACTTAAGAAGACAAGTTGCAGAATAAAATAACTATGACAGGCATTTCATGTATGTGACGGGTGTCAACATCATAGACAAATATATATACACAAAGGAGATTATATGTCATTCTCCCCCTCTATAGTTTCTTCATCGAGGAGATAGTCATTGAAACGTAGTGGTAATCTCTTAGGTCTTGTGGATCTTCTGACCTGTGGAGGTTCAACGTTTTGCGGAGGAGTTCTGAAAATATCTTCCTCGGGAATTTCGTCATTATTAGCCCTGTCTTCTAATACGGGACTTCCAACCTCTCCGTTATGGACAAGTGGGTCTTCATCATCCAATGGTGCAGGAAGTGGGGCTAAATGTCTATTTGATACAGTTGTCTCTTGCCCATTACGCCGCCGTACATATGAGTAGCTGGGATTTGTTTGAAGTAATTCAACTTCCTCAACATAGGGGTCGGATTTCGAGCAGACAAACTTCTTTAATAGTACTGGTCCAGGAACTAGCCATGACGGGAGTGATTCTCCGACAAGCTATTTAACTTTGAGGGAAGTTAAATAGCTTCTCATGGGGAGTAGCGTTTATCGAGGTGCAGAGTAGAGATCGTACACAGTGTAAAGAGGGCTTCAGAACTTGCTCCCAATTTTCAATCGGTAAATTTTTCGATTTGAGATTTAACTGTATCGTCCGCCAAAGTGTTCCGTTTAGTCTCTCTACCTGGCCGTTCCCCTGAGGATTATAAGGTGTCGTGCGAGAAGTGGCAATGTTACAGTTCTTGAGAAAGGTTTGTATTTCTTCCGACATGAAAGAGGATCCTCTGTCGCTATGTATATATAAAGGCTGACTGTATTCGTAGAAAAGATCCCTTAAGCACTTGATAACAGTTGCCGAACTTGTGTCAGGACACGCATACGCGAAAGGATATCTTGGAAATTCATCGATTATTGTCAGTATATAGTTGTTTCTCGTATTTGAAGGCAGAGGACCTTTGAAATCTATGTTTAATCTTTCGAATGGTGATACAGCTTTAATCAGTGTCCCTTTTGCTTTGGCGAAACGAGGTTTAACTTCCGCACACACGCGACAAGAAGCAGTCATCTCTTTTATATCAGTTAGAGAATAGGGAAGATTCTTTAGATTAATCCAGTGGTACATTCTTGTAATACCAGGATAAGAGAGGGCGTCGTGCAATTCGTATAATTTGTGGTTACTCACGACCGCGCAGACCCTTGACAGTGCGTCCGCAGCAACATTTTCAATCCCAGGTCTGTAAATTATATCGTATTTGTAACATGACAGTTCAAGCCTCCATCTTTCGATTTTATCGTTTTTTATTTTGCTTGTATGATATTGGTTGAAAATATAGCTAACTGATTTCTGATCTGTGATAAGAAGAAAGTGTCCGTTGATGAGGTAGTGGCGCCATTTTCTAAGACTCTCGACAATAGCGAAAGCCTCTTTCTCAACAGAAGCATGTATGCGTTCACTGACCGACAATGTTCTTGAAAAGAATGCAACAGGGCGTCCTTTCTGGGCTAGTGTCGCAGCTATAGCAAACTCTGATGCATCAGTTTCTACCGTTAAGGTTTCTTCATCATCTATGGCAACTAATTCTGCCTTTTCGATGTCCACCTTTAATTGCTCAAAACTACATCGTGCGTTTTCGTTTAATGGAAAGATCACGTTATTGACAAGAGGTTGTACCTTCTCAGAGAATTTGTGAACCCCTTTGGCATAATGAGCAAATAGGCCTAGGGCTCGTTTGAGTTCAGCGGCGGTACGTGGAAGTGGTCGTTTTATAAGAGGGTCAAGTCTATCTTTGTCAGGCTCTATTATATTGTTTTTGATTGTATAGCCCAAGAGAGTAATGGAAGTTTTCCCGAAATTGCACTTTTGTTCATTCAATGTTAATTTATACTTCTTTGCTGCGGCCATGAATTGTTGTAAGTTTTTATCATGTTCTGCCTCGTCTTTACCGCAAACCGTGACGTCATCCAGATATGCAAAAGTTCCCTGCAGCTTTTCTTTACCAATTATGTGTTCAAGTGTACGTTGAAAGGCAGCGACTCCATTTGTGACGCCGAATGGAATTCTTTTGAATTGATATAATTTGCCACAAGCTTCGAAAGCCGTATAAATTTTTTCTCGTTCTAAAATAGACACTTGGTGATACGCGCTTTTTAAATCAATCTGGCTAAAGTTATTGAATTTAGCCACTTTTGACACGATTTATTCAATATTTGGCAGTGGATAGGCGTCCAAGTATGTAAACTTATTGATAGTTCTTGAGTAGTCGATTACCATCCTCTTTCGATGAGTTCCACCCCCAGTGACAAGTACTTGATTGCGCCAAGGAGATACGCTCGGTTCTATTATTCCATCTTCTAAGAGCTTTGATATTTCAGCCTGAATTAATTGTTCTTCATCGTTGTTGTGACGTCTACATTTAATGGCAATGGGAGAGATGTCAGCAGATAGGTGTGTAAAGACCGATGCAGGTGGCACTGAAGCTTCCATCACGCATATTTGCAGAGGCTCCCTGATACCTAAGAAATGGAATTCAAGCTTGGCACGATCCTTAAGAATGTCGTGGCCTATGATGACGTCTGCAGACAAGTTGTTTATTATGAGAAGGGGCCGTTGCTTGTAGATGTGTTTGTTAATTTCTAGCGTAGCAAAGCAAATCCTTTCGACATGTGATGTATGGCTAAGCGATGCCAGATTTATAGTTTGTTTACAAGATCGTTGTTTGAGATTCATCATTCGTGCTATCAATGAAACTAACTGAGCTTCCAGTATCTATCAGCGCATCGGCACGAGTATGATTGACGGTAATGCTAATCGTAGCCTTCACTAAACTAGACGGAGATGCAGCAGAGTAAACAGTGCTAGTCGCTTCGGAAGGACTTGGTGATTGGTGGTATTCGGCAGGAACGGCAGAACTCGGACAAGAAACAGCATTGCTAGTTGATGAGTTGTTACGGGAACGGCAAACTGAAGCGAAGTGACCCTTCTTAGAACAGAGTTGACAATAGGCGTTTTGCGGCTTGAGATAAGTTTTGTTCAGGACAGAAACAGCGTCATCATACATTTGGCAATTCTTTATGTGTGCATAAGTTAAGTGGTTTGCTAGTAATTTTAGTTTTATGGCATCTGTAATATCGGCAGGTATTTCTGCACAAAGGAAGTTTGAGAAGGTTTGGTACCAATGAGACCACTGTTCTCCTGCTCCGGTGGCTTTTGGTTCAATGTCAAATCGATCAGGTCGAAGATACCTGGCTAAAGAAAATGATGACATCTTCTCCTGTTCTTTCTTGGTTTCAGACATCGTGTTTAAGTTAATTAAATCGCTACATTCAAAGGAAATACCAAATATATAACTTGGCTGTAATTAACTTAAGAAGACAAGTTGCAAAATAAAATAACTATGACAGGCATTTCATGTATGTAACGGGTGTCAACATTATAGACAAATATATATACACAAAGGAGATTACATGTCACGTATTATATAAGGACACAAAATCAGTCAGCAAAAATGAGCCACTCAAAACTACCTATCGCCTATTGCGGTTGTTTTGCGATTAGTCTTGTTTCGACCATAGACTACTTTGTATATAATGGAATATTCTTTTTAACCCCCGACAAAAAAGAGTGGTGTTATAAGTTTAACGTGTCTGCAACTCTGTGTATCTGTCTGTGGCATCGCAGTGCCCATACGGATGGACCGATTTGAGTGCGGTTTTTTGTGACATACATAATTTTATCCCGAGTGTTTGATGAAAGTTAGCTTTGTTTAATGAAAATCGGAGGACTCGTCTCCAAAATTCGGATCTCAGCCAATATTGAAGATAGGAACTCCAAATTTGTTGTTAAGTTCATTTGTGTTGGGGTTTTAATTTTTTTTTAATTTCTATAGTTATTACGTCAGTTCTATTGATTGATTAACAAATATTATATGGAAAAATGGTATTTTTTTAGATTTGAATAATTTACTTCGTTCTGACAAATTGTCTATTGTCCAGGACCGAAAATCTGAGGAGTCAGTTTTGGTTATTTTTTTTTTAATAACAATATATTTTTCGATTTAACGTTTCCACGAAATCCTCAGCGACGGGCAACATCGACCGCAACAATTTCCCTGTTTCAGACATTTATGACACAAAAAAGGGTTTCAAAAGATTAATAAGAAACTGCGGAACCAGTTCTAAACGTAAGTCAATCACTAGTTGTTGACCTAGTTTATATTTTGCATTTATAACCCTGCATAGCCTGGTCATTAAAGTGAACTTTATTAATTATCTTTTACGTAGATGTCGAAGGTCAATGACGATCGAAATATAGAAAAAGAAACTATAAATGTCGTTCAAACGTCACAAGTTAGTATAAAATCTTGTTACTTTAAGATACACATACATACATATAATTACATTATTAACTGCGCCAATCAATCCGGGGGTGATGAATGTTAACTTTCTTTCTTATAGTTCTTTTTTTTTATTTGGAGGTGAATGGCGTCTTGAACACATACAATGAGTCTATAAATGCGAAATTAATTAATAAACAACTGAAATTACAATGCGTTTTATTATGGTACAGAAAAATATTTGTGTCAAACATGCAATGAAATATTGACGTTGTGTTCCTTGTAATAGACCCCGAAGTCTCACATTTCGGGTGCGGCGCAACGAGGGTTACACTACCAAGGTATTGATTGAGACACTTTCTTCAACGGCTTGAAATATTTTTTTATGGAAGCACGCTTCAAGATGTTTCCGATCTTGTCTGTGACCCCTTTCACATAGGTTAGATGGAAAAGACTTAAATAAAGCATGATGACGGTGGTCAATATTTGGTATATATGTGATCTAACTATCATCAGATATAATGAACTAGTAATATAACAACTATTAATCTAACACTTATATGGTATAACGTGCATGTGATATAGGTAACTATGTTCGATATACGCTCTGGGGGTATAATGAAGTACGGGTATAAACTGAAATATATGTACTTCCATTACTTAGAATAATAACGCCTAGAAACCCAGTTCACGCGCAACGGTGAGGCCACCAAAACTTAGCCATAAATGGCTAAGTACGCCGATCGGCTTGTCAGTTGCAAGGACGCGTGTCAGGCGTAAACAGCTCCAACATTTTCAATTAATATGACGGTTTGTGCATTAAAAGGGTGTCACAATGCATCGGATAAGAAGGTAAGATAAACATTCTAAGATAACATTTCACTCGTAAATATTATTTTTTAACTCTTATTTTTACGTAAAACAGTAATCTACATTGCATATTTTAAGCGGCATTTTTTTAAAATGTTTTCATGACCATGGATATAAGCGGCATGACAACGTAGTGTTGCCAATGTAACGGATTTATTTACTCATAATTCTGTCCTGATGATATACTAACTTAATGATGAACTTGATGGTACCGTAATAATGGATTATTACCTGACTCAATAATTTAACAAAATATTCCTACGTTTAATGTATTTTTTTTACATATGAATGTACTCAAAATGCCGATGTGAAGAAATTGTACCCAAAATGTACTGCACTACAATTAATACATTTTCTTCGTTTATTATATGCATATTGTACAGTGCAACATTTTCTAAAATATCTATCTAATTTGTGCTTGATAAAATAACAAACATCATAGTCAAAGTTAAACTGACAAAGGGGTGCTTAACTTTGAAAGCAGTACTTTTTTATAGGCAATTTAAAGTGAACCCGCTAAAATAAAAAGCTGTAAATATTAATAAAAATCAGTAAACTACATTTTTCAGTTAAAATTACTTTATCGTTTGGGGTTATTTTTGGCCATATAGAATTTAGTTACTTTTAAGTCTCCGGTAACCCCTACGTCAACCTTGTGAGATAAACAATACTTACTTATACATACAGGCCATTTTAAATTTCGGTTATTAGTTGACTATGACGAAGTACAATTATTTTATGCTAGGTACTAAATAGTACAATTTGAGTACATTCATATGTGAAGAAATCTCTGAAAAATAAAACATGGACGGTACGCAACGTATCACACATTTTCAGGGAATGTGATTGCGCTAGCAACACTTTTGGTGCGTTTGTCTGCGTATTGGCGCGTGTAAGTACGAGTTGATCACAACTACAGAGGGGCTACTCCGAAATTCGAAAAACGAAGTTCGTATGGCGTCATCCCGCTCAGTCAAATGCAGTATAACATGAGAGCGAGAGGGACAGCATGTTACGAACTTCGTTTTTCGGGTTTCGTAGTAGGCCCTTAGGAATCCATTTTATGCCTCACGCTTGGCGCGTCGGCCGTATGAAACTATCATTCTAGGCATTATTATTCTAAGTTCCATTATAATAAAATTACCTACCTCCTATGTATAAAATCTCCTATGCGTCAAAATGGGTCATAAACCGAAAACTGTAGGTTTGTATTGTGACAATGTATAGCGGAGCGAGCGAAGCGTCAAAATGGGTCGAAAACCGAAGGTCGCGGTACTCAAATATTTCTGAGCAGGCTTAAATAGGGAATATGCACAAATTTATATTAGTGCTTTATTGTAAACTCATTCATGTAACAAACACTAGAGATTTTTTTCCAATAACTATAAAAATAACCAAGATATAAGCTATCAAATATTTCATTCTATCTCTTTCTAGCACAAAACAGAATTTTCTCAAACATGTTCGGAAATGTTAAGTTTTCTATTTGAAAATAGAATACGCAGAGCCTCATTTTTGCAATTTAAATATAGTAAAAATTTCGCTACTAGGGGAAAAATAAATGTATGAAAATCCGTTTTTGCCTGCTTCCATAACTCTTTAAAATTTCTTAGTGTACATAAATTGAAATGGACATAGGACAAATCCCATATAGCTACGACAACCACACGTTTAATTAAGCGTAGCTTCGTCCGTTAGACAGTCGCAAATTTTGCCGATCTGATCAGATTGGCATTCATTTCTGACCATGTAGCGGCCGATTAGTCAGCTGATGGAATCGGTAACGTGTAAAGTACGTTTATGAGTTCGTGCAAGTTTTTTTTTTTTTAATTTAATGTATAGATGTGAAAAGTCAGTTCAAAAAAAGGCGGTATAATTTATAAAATTAGTTCATTGTATCGAGCGCATGTGCGTAAATAATTTTCACGTGAATGTTTTGGCCATATTTTTTAAACAATGAGTTCGAATGATGAGAGTAGTTTTGATGGCACACCGCCTAATTTAAAAGCAGAAGCGAATTTAGTTATGGAGAATTTGTTTCCTGTTAAATCAACAGATAAATATAATCGAGTGTACGACCAATTTATATCATGGAAAAAAGCAAACATGCAAATTTATTTTCTGAAAGTGTGTTTTTAGCATATTTCAATGAGCAATCCAAAACCAAGAAGCCACCTACGTTATGGGCTATTTATTCTATGCTGAAGTGTACAGTTCATATCAAACACAATGTCAACATAAAACCATTTACGTATTTTTATTATTTCCTCGCATCATTTGAGAAAATCACTATATATACCTCGGCGGAAACGGGGATTACGTGACTCGCATCTTTTGCAAGCCTCGCGATGCTCGGCTTGCAAATCACCTCGTCAGGCAATCCTCTCCTTTCCGCGCCTCGGCAATAATGTAGTTAGTAATTAATATGGAGTTTATATGACCGTAGGCGCGTAGTAGAATGTGACGAAACAGTACATGTCGGATTGTCGGACCTCTGTTAACTTAAATCCCCTCCCCGCCAGTGCCGTAACCAGCGTTTTATGCGCCCTGTGCAGGCTTCTATAAATGCGTCCGTGAAAAACATTCCGTTTGTGGTCCTGGTAATTTCTGCGCCCCTTCAGGTTCTGCGCCCTGTGCCTGGGCACCGCTGGCACTGCCCTATTTACGGCACTGCTCCCCGCTACTGAAAAGTTAACAGCAAAATGACATCGCTCCGCTTAATTTATTACTTTTTAACGATAAAAGTGTAAATTGAACATTTTACTGATTGTTTACAGTTACTATAAACTAATAAACATTGTTATTAGACATTATCTCTTCTGTGAAGTGTATCCAACAGTGGAAAAAAGCAAAAAAACAAGTATAGACTTCCTTCAATGTACCCGTCCATTTGTGTTAGTGCAAAGTGTCTCGCGCTAACGAGTAAGCGCCGCGGTTAGAGATGGGTAACTACCCAGGTAAATACCCAATATTGGGTATTTACCCGGTAAATACCCGATATTTACCTACCCGCGGGTAAATACGCGGGTATTTATTCTTATTTCTAAGTTGTATATATTTAGTCATGTCTGGACTTAAAGCTAATGCTAAATTGATTATTTATTGTAATATTTAATTTAAAAAAATGCAGTACTATAAAATGCAATAGAGTTTGCATTGGTAATCATTAACAAGCCCAGCATTTAAGAGTTAATATATGATTGTACACTAATATTTACTTAAAAAGTAAAAAAAAAATTTTTAACTTATAACGGAAAATGGTCTAATCCTTGGTGTCATTATAATGTTCAATAGCAACCGACTCTCGCCGAATATATAAATTTTATTTCACTTGCCTTAACGCACAGATCACCTCCACCCTTAACGTCAATAATAGTAGATTGTTAGACAAGGGCCTAAAATAAGTCATTATGACACGAAGTGATTATTCGGACGAGCTCGCGAAGTGAGCGAGGACAAATATCTCTGAGTGTCATAATGGCATTTAGCCACGTCTTAAACACTCTGCTTTTCACTTCGACTGCGAGAAAATAAAAAAGTTACATTAAAATTGTATATTTTATGAAAAATTAAAAGTACAGTTTGAACAATTCTACCAGAAATTTTGGCCAATCTGATCAGGTTAGTTTTGTTTGTTTTTAATTATTCGTAAGAAGTATGTAGCCGGCCGCATGTTTTCTTTTAGTTTCATAGAAATTTGTATGGAATTATATGGCTTTCTTTTAAACCCTAGGGGTTAGATGTACTATTTTAGTCTCGCTACGCGAAGTAAATATGACGTACTTTTTGAGCAGGGAAGTGAAAATGTTATATACTTCATGTGTTTAATTTAGTTGTTGGTGTTGGAACTAGTCAATTTTGTTCCTTTGCTTCTTTAGGGCTGATTATTACTGTGATGTTATACAATTACGCCAAATCTTCATTTCAGTTACGGGTCCACCCGTGACCATGGAAGGCTTCAGAAACGTCGGGATTTACGCGATATAATCCGTTAAATTGTTTTATTTCAATGAGTAATAATCGCGGAAACAGAAGAAAATATTACCATTAACATACTTTCCATTAAAATCGTTTCTTTTATGCATAACTTCCCAATACCGATACTGATACCGGAATGTCGGTATTGAGTCTGAATACCGATTTGCAATACCGATATCCAAATGTTTCTCTATTGGTATGCCCTAGTCGCAATAAATAAGGAATATGAACATATTTTTATAATAACATTTAATTCTCGTCTACAAAATTTGTGATTTATTGTTGATTTTATTTACCCTTTACGTTACACTTGCTCATTTTTGTCGATTAAAAGAAGTAGTAAACAACCTCTGTAGACTTTTATTGCAAATTTCAATCCGTTAATCGGCATGTCTAAAGTAAAAAGTATCTACCCGAGCATTTGGGTAGATACGGGTAAATACCCGGTAAATACCTATTTACCGGGTATTTACCTGGGTGGGTAGATTGGGTCCAATTGGTTCAAATTCTGTAATCGAATTTGAACCAATTGGAGCCAATTTTCTTTTATTAAAAATGAGTCCTGATAAATATATATTATATATTAGCTATTTATCGCTCTCCGTCAATTCAGTGTATTGACAGCTTTTTAAATTCATTGGATAATATTATTCGTCCGATATGTGGGGAAAATAATGTGATCGTTATTGGTGACATAAATATAGATATCAAACCTAGTAGCAGTGATAGACTTAGCGCACCGTACCTAAACCTTTGTGCCGAGCTAGGCATGTTACCAGGTCACAACTACCCCACAAGACTGTCCAACTGCCTTGATCACACTATGCTAAAGACAGTCCTTCCTGCGCACGTATTTGTGATTGACTCTACGGTAACTGACCATGCCCTAGTACTGCTAAATATCTCTCAGTGCCCCTCGCACTCTCCAAATAATAAAAGTTTCAATAAAATCAACTACGCGAGTGTTATTGAAAATCTTAAAAAAAAAATGATTTTATCCTTCATAACTCCTACCTCGGACGCAAATGAAGTTGCTACATTATTTGTCCACTATCTGTCCCAAGCTATACAGCTAAATTCAACATCTTGTCCTGTTCCAAATAGGAAAAGAATTCTCAAACCATGGCTTACTGTTGGCTTGCTACGGTGCATACGTCATAGAGACCGGCTTCATAAAAAGAGTCAAAATGAGCCTGATAATATTATCTTAAAAGTATCGTACAAACGCTACCGTAAGTACTGTAATACACTGCTAAAGAGGTTAAAACAGATCTACGATAGGGCGTTGTTAAAGGCTGTTGACAGCAACAAAGAGACCTGGGTTGCCATTAAATCAATAGTAAACCAAACAAAGTATACTAACACTGCTGATGGACTTATTAGTTCATCTTCGGCGGATATTGAGTTAGTCAACAACTATTTTGCAAATGTCGGTAAGCATCTAGCAGATGCGATTATCATTAACAATAATAATAGTAATTATAAATTTGGCATCACAAGTGTTTTAAATTCCGTGGTCCTATTGCCTCCCGATCAAGCGGAGATTGAATCAATTATACTTAGTTTAAGAAAGGATTGTGCCACTGGTTGGGATCTCATACCCGGTAAATTGCTCAAGCTTGCAAAACATGTAATAGTTCCTCCTCTTACCAAGCTTATAGAACTGTGCATTGAGCAAGGTGTTTTACCTACTGTATTTAAAAAAATCTTTAATAACACCAGTTCATAAATAAATAAATAAATATTACAGGACAATTTTTTACACAAATCGAACTAGTCCCATGATAAGCTTAATAAGGCTTGTGTTATGGGTACTAGACGACGATATATTTAATAGATATATTACTTATATACATAGAAAACATCCAAGACTCAGGTACAAATATTTATGCTCATCACACAAATATTTGCCCTTACCAGGATTTGACCCCAGGACCTCAGTTTCGCAGGCAATGTTACTCCCACTGAGCTAAACCGGTCGTCATAAGAGCGGGAATCGAGATATTGTTCAAACTATAGACCAATCTCTGTGTTATCATCGCTATCAAAAATACTTGAAAAAGTTCTAAATTGTCGTCTTATAACGTATCTAGAAAATCATAACTTATTATCAAATAGTCAATTCGGTTTTAGATCAGGAAAGAGCACCGAAGATGCTGTGAGTGCTCTGACGAACTATATAACTTCACAGCTTGATGCTGGGAAAAAATGTTTAGGTGTCTTTCTCGATCTAGCCAAAGCAATCAATACTGTCTCGATTCCGGCTCTCCTGAATAAATTATACTGTCTTGGTATCAGAGGAAGTACTCGTATGATCTTTAAAGATTTTTTGTGTAATCGCACCCACCAAGTCAAAATTAGTCAGTACATTAGTAGAAATGCTCCAGTTGTTTATGGAGTTCCACAAGGAAGCATTCTGGGACCGAATTTTTACTTACGACACAGCCATAATTTTTCATGGAGACATTTGGGACGAAGTCTACAGGAATGCTGAGGTTGGACTCCATAAAATTAATTGTTGGTTAGCTACAAATCTTCTAACCCTAAATTTATCAAAGACCACTTACTTGCCGTTTTCGTTATCTAAATTTACCCAAAAGGAATATGATCTAAAAGTTCACTCCTGCAATTTACAAACACAGACAAGTTGTACATGCACTATTATTGCAAAATCAAGTTGTTTTAAGTATTTAGGTGTCATGATAGACGACAAGTTGAGCTGGCAGTCTCACTTAGATCTAACCACCACACGAATCCGCAAACTGGTGTGGGTATTTAAGAAATTAAGAAGTGTTGCTGATCTGGATCTGTTACGAACAATATATTACGCATTGGTACAGTCTGTCCTTGGATACTGTAGCGTAGCATGGGGCGGTGCCTGTAAAACGTATATGTTGAATTTGGAAAGAGCGCAAAGGTCTTTGCTAAAAGTTATGACGTTTAGTCCATATAGATATCCTACGAAATTATTGTATGAAAATTGTCAGGTACTTACGGTCAGACAACTATATATTATTAATAGTGATAAAACAGCACACGGTGACCCCTTATGATAAAGATAAATTTGCAACAAAGCGTGTTATAACTAATGTTTGCATACCTCTCAAATGTAAATTATCAACTGCCAGAAGGCAACAAAGATTTATGGCCATCTACTTATATAACAAGATAAACTTAATTTTAAATATGTATCCCCTATCTACTCATGAATGTAAGTATAAAGTAAATAAAAAACTAGCCTAGCTCAAAAGTCAGGCACTTCAACTAATGTTTATACCTTTTTGTCAATAAATTTATCTTTATCTATCTTTCTCTGTCAAATCGGCATCTAATTAGTAATTTGAAATGCCTAACTATATCATGTTTATTTCTTGGCCGATTTTAATTTTAATGCCACTTTTTGAAATTGTTTCTACGGTATTTTGATATTTTTTAAAAAAAAGCGATAATAAAAACATGAATGGTACCTATTTCAATACATTCCTAGCACTAGATGTGACCAATAATATCTGAACAGCCAGTTTGACGGAAATACCTTTATTCCCAGGTCTTCACTTTCCCAATTTTTCACATGCCCCATTTTTCACTTCCCCAGATCTTCACTTTCTCAATTTTGCACATTCTCAGATCTTTTCATCCCCAGGCCCCCATTTCATAAACGTGACAGGTGACAATTGACAACGACAATTCGACGTACATTGCTGGGTCGCCAAGTAAGTGTATGCCTGGCATCATGATGGAGAAATAATGTATGCCGAATTGTCGTTGTCAACTGTGACGTTTATGAAATAGGGGTCAGATCTTCACACTACCAAATTTTCACATGCTCAGTTCTTCACGTGCCCGATTCTTCACATTTTCAGTTTTTCACGTTTCCCCAATTTATCAAGTGCCCAGGTTCCTCAATTTTCCAATTCTCCAATACCCGACAAATTACAAGTACAGTCTCATCAATGTGATAATGTTGATTTTGACTAACGTGTATATACGTTATCCTCTGGAAGAATTGATATGGTGTGGTCCAAAGAGAGATTTATGAAGTAGAGCCCGACGGATTTTTGATTTAAGTGGGTAGTGGGAGGGGAGCTTCAAATATGGCAGCCAACCTATTGAATTGTTGCCGCATCCACCCTATTCGCCGGACTTGGCCCCTTCTGATTATCATCTTTTCCAGAAACTAAAAAACACTTGGCAGGATATGGATATTTTCAACATTTTTTTCACAAGGAATAATGAAGCTAGAATCAAGGTGGCAAAAGTGTATACATAGATCGTGTTGCAGAAATAAAATTGTTTAAACAACTCATGTCTTTATTTTAAAGGTAAGGCTCAAAACTTTTCAATTCACCCATCATAAAAACGCCCCGCGAGCTCGTTGACGCTCGTAGCGGCACGAGGAATGAATAAATGGAATATAATCACAATAATACGAGGGTCACACTGAAAGTATTTAGAACTGGCCACTTAGAGATTGTGCATTAAAATAATATATTTGATTTTTAAAAATGGAACTCTTTGTCTATGCATTGTGGTACTTTTTATTCAATTGTCGGCAATTGTTTTAAAAATTGGCGGCAATTTGAAAATTGTGTTCACAACGTCGATATGAATTTAACCCGTGAAAATTATCGAGTCATGATTTTCTACGACTTTCGCTACGGTCTAAGTCAGCAACAAAGTTACGATAGGCTTCGATTGGCGTTTAATGATAAAGCCCAGTCTCCTGCCACCATTTACGAATTTAAACGCGGTCGTACTACTCTCACGGACGATTGTCGCGGAGGCCGTCCTTCAACGGCGACTTCTGAAGAGAACATCGAGAGGATTGGTATGAGTCAAGTGCAAAAAATCCTGCCTGAATATTTATGCGTAAGCAAAACTTTGTGCTCGATGGATACCCACGATTTGAAACGCCTACGAGTTGACTGGTGCAAAAAAAAAACCCGGCCAAGTGCGAGTCGGACTCGCGCACCGAGGGTTCCGTACAAATTTTTACTTACCTACTAACTTTATTACCCGGTACCTGTTGAGTTAAGTTTGCACCAGATATCTATAGCATTGCATACAAATCAGGTGCAAACTTAACGCAACTGGTTTGTTTAAATAGGTTTTTGCAAATAAAATAAAAATGAGCTAGTTAGAGACATGGCTAAAATTTTCGTGTAATATTTATGTTTCTTAATACAAATTGTGAAAAATTCAAAATTTTCGATTGGTAAACGTCGGAGATAAAGGGGGGGCGGGTGATTTTTTTACATTTTGTTTTATTAAGGATAATAAAACAAAAACTAATCGCAATAAAAAAATTGTTCGAAAATGTGCAGCTCAAGCCCTTTTATATGATACCCCATTGATACAGTAGCTAGTCTTTTCATTTTTACCCCCCCTCATATTCGTAGTATTTTTAGAAAAAAAAAATATATTTTTAAATATTTCCTATGCAATACATGTGGGCTGACCATGTTTATAAATATTCCAAATTTCAAATAGCATAAGTAGTTTTAGAGATATGGCGCTTTAATAGTCGGACAGACAGACAGACAGACAGACAGACAGAGTCGCACCATAAGGGTTCCTTTTGTGCCTTTTTAGTACGGAACCCTAAAAATGATAAAAAGATTCGACGGCGGAGACTCAAATGCTGTGTTCGACATTATCACTGGTGACGAAAGCTGGATTTACAGTTACGATCCCGAAACAAAAAGACTGTCCGCTCAGTGGGTGTTCCCGTTTGAAGAGTTGCCTACAAAAATAAAGAAGGGACGCAGCGTGGGAAAGAAAATGGCTGTCTCGTTCTTCGGTCGGACAGGACGTTACTTACGCTACAATTGTTCTCGAAAATAATAGAACAGTTACTGCAGAGTGGTACAGTACCACGAGTTTGCCAATTGTCATTGGAAAAATACGAGAACAGCGACCCCGCAGTAGGATCCTCCTCAACCACGACAACGCGTCGTCGCACACTGCTAAGCGAACGATCGCGTATTTGGAGGCTTCAGGTGTTGAAATATTGTGTCATCCGCCATACAGTCCAGACCTCGCACCGTGCGATCCCTAAAATAAAAGAAAAACTACGCGGCATACAGTTCCCGGACGCTAAAGGGGCGGTGTCAGCGTACGAAAAGGCCGTGGCGGAGGTGCCAAAGGAAAAATAGCCCTTGTGCTTTTCTAATTGGTTCCAACGCATGGAAAAATGTGTACAGTGCGACGGAAACTATTTTCAAAAGCAATAAAAAACATTGTTTTTACCTAAGTTGGTCTATTATTGATATTCTAAAAACTATCAGTGTGACCCTCGTATAGGTAGGTGGTAAGTCATAGCGAGTCGGTATGAGTTATGTATTCAGTATATTATAAATGGCACTCATAGCGTAAAAAAATGAAATATTGCGAGTTTCATTTTTCATTCGTTATGATTATGAAGATAAGTTAGCTAAGTCTTATGTTTATTTTAATTTAAGGCCAAGTTGGTAATCATACTGAATATCAGGGGCCCATTTCATTAACGCTTGTAACTCGTATTACAAGCGGAAATCTCTTTCCAACAGTATGAATAAAAAATAGACTTCCGCTTGCAATACAAGTTACAAGCTTTCAAGAAACGGGCCACAGATCTCAGGTACTTAACTTTTACTTTATACACCAGAGGGGTTATTGCCTAACGATATTTGACACTTGGTATCCGAATCAACTGTCAAAGCCCATACAAAATCACTACACTTGATTCTGATTGCGAGCGTCAATCGCGTGCATGTGACACTGGTGACAGCTTTCAATATCGTTTGTGTTTTAGGGACTTATGATTACATCGGTAAACTATGAGTTATGATATCTACTCGTACGACGAATATGTTAAAAACAAGCAAAGTAATGTATAATAATTAATAACGTTGTGGCACCAATAACCGACTAGTCAATGATCGTCACTTTTTTTATAATCATAGAAAATAAACAGTAGGAGACTGATTTCTTACTATGGCGACACTGTTTCACAGACAACACAATTCCTATTCTCATTAATTGACACCAAGGAGCGAATGGCGAACGAAACTATGGTGCCAGCGACGTCATTATGACGCAAAGTCGTAAAGATTTTTTTTCAAACAGCCCAATGATTGTTAATAATGCAATAATGGTAATGTTAATATTGTTGTTTGTATTAGAAATGTTTGGTTTTTATGTAAAAAAATATGTAAATATTAAAATACGATACGAATAAAATATTTTATTGGGTAATATAATTCTAACAAAAAATATTTCCCTCAAGCAAATGAAACAATACAACAAATGTTTCGTTGGATGACGCTTAAAATTTGTAAATAATATCGCATCTTGTTTCTTATTTACATATATACACTTCTCACGTACAATCTCTCGAATCTCCCGCCAGTTATAAAAAATGACATTGCACTGGTCAAAATCCCTATTACTACACCTGGAGCAAATATTGTTGAAGGTCAACCATTCTTCATCTAAATATCAGTAAACTAGAGTTGACCTACAGTACAGAGGACAATAAGTTGTGTGTTTACATGATTAGGTAGCTAAAATCTAGATTAAAACACTCCGTATGTAGTTTAACGTCATACGTCTGTTATCGGCACCATAGTTTCACTCCTTGGGTGACACTTAAAAGAAATCCGCCACTTTTTTCGAAAATGGTAATGTAAAAACTGCGGGCGGCAGTTGGTCGTATTAAAATAACGGCGTTTTTTAGTGGAATCTTCTTAGAATGTATATTGAAAAATCAACAAGTCTTTGTACATTTTTCAATAAAATATTAATATTTTTTGAAAAATTACAAGAGAATAAGATATTCATTGCTGTTTTGGTAGTAGTAGATATCTATACTATTATAAAGTTGTAAAAATGAAATGTTTGTATGTGTCGTGGCTTCATCACGCTAAATCGGCTAAACGGATTTCAACTATTTTTGGTAAACGTGCAGCTGGGTATATCCAGATAGCTATAGGATACTTTTTACCCGACTATGCTAAAGAAAAAGAGGGGTTATGACTTTTTCTCCTCCACGAACGAAGTTGCGGGCGCCTTATAGTTTAAAATATATTGGTGAAACTTGAGTTACCAGTAATCGACATGATGTCGATTATTGGAAATAAAATATGTCGATTATTTATTCTTACCATTCTCCACTAAAACTGCGCTAGCTCAGTCTCTCATTCTCCCCATCTTAGATTACGCAGATGTTTGCTACCCCGATCTTACTGAGGAGCAGCTAAATAAACTTGAGCGCCTTCAAAATGTATGTATCCGGTTCATTTTCGGCTTGCGTAAATATGACCATATTTCCCATTTCCGTTCACAACTTAAGTGGCTTCCAATTCGGCTTCGCCGTAAGTCTCACATTCTTGCCCTCCTCTATAACATTATTTTCAACCCCGCTACCCCTTGGTATCTTAAGGAGCGATTTAAATATTTGTCATCTTTACGATCTTCGCAAAATCATCTCCTTGCACCTGTTGCTTCTTCTTCCAAATTTTATAATACTTCTTTCACTTTTCAAGCGATCCGGATGTGGAATACTTTGCCGTTGGACGTTAGGTGTGCTAAATCTATTTCTGTTTTTAACCCATTCATGGCCACGAACCGCCGAGCGTACTCAATACGCCGGGCCACCATACAAACCGTTTTGATCTAAAACGTATGGACTCAGCTTATGGGTCTTAGGCCTGGCGCGAGCGGTAAATAAATCGCCGCTTATGAAGCCGACCAGTTGAACGACACTATGCAACATTTTGACTAACCACCTTTTTGCTGTGCCTGTCAAAAAATTATTAATTATTTTTATTTGTAGGAATGAACATTTTTATGAATGAATTAAACAAAAGGTTTGAAATGGTAACATTTATGGCCCTGATTAGCCTGCAGCTGCACTCGGTCGGAAGTTATCTCATTAGTAACAATAGAGCTGTTAAATTTATTTACCTGTTACCTTTAAATTTATGTTAAACCTAAGACGTTTTAAATAGACATGAAAACATATACTCCTTTTTTGGACAATAATGTAGTAAATCTGTTTTAATCAAAACAACATTTTTAGTAGGTATACCTACTTATGAAGCATAACTTATAAGGCCATCCCCAATTCCGTATCAAAAGTACAGCGTGAGAAACTACTCGTAGCCTTACTCGTCAAATATTATTTTGGCTTGGTTCGTACTAAATATTGCATGCCACCAGCCAAACAGGAATAAGTTGTAAAATGGTATAATATCAAACAACTGTTACCGTGAAGTAAGCTCTAAGTCCAACTGATAGAGTTCATTTTGGTGTGCTAAGAAAACATTCGTGATTTTTACAAGCATCGTCAGGCCACGGTGACCCATACCTTGAGCCATACCAATTTACATATTTTTGATATTTTTGGAATGTGAATTTATTTATTAGCTTGTAATGCGTATGTATGTACAATTTCAGTAAATACCTATTTTATTTACTTATAGTAAACCAAACTTGACTATGATAGGGCTAGTTTTGATTAAAAACCCGTTGTCATAATTTTTTATCCTTACATACTTTGTTAATATGGTTATTAGCTTAAATTATACCAATATTATTACATCGTATTATGTTTCGTTTATTTTTAAATAATTATTTATTCATGACTCACATGCGAGTCACTGGCCCTGCGGAACTGTTTGAGCATGACCCATAAGCTGAGTCGCTGGCCCTGAATGGGTTAAGAGTCATCTTAATCAGCACTATTTATCGCTCCCTTAAACTGAGATGTCGATGTCGTGTAGTTCAGTAAATTTTTGGTTATATGTATGTATTTGTGTAGGTATATGTATATTTGTGTATATGTTTATTTGTATTTTATATTTATTTATTAGTATCTAGTATCTTTGTATGTATCTGAAATGTTCATTTCTCTTTTCTTTTTCTTTCTGGCTTTAATTTATGATTTGTCTCATCTTCATATGCACCACTTACTTACTCATTGGTTGTTTACTTTGCGCCATCTCTACTACCTTAAGGTTGTCTGGAAGAGATCGCTTTTTAGCGATAAGACCGCCTGTTGTTTACCATTTCTCATATTGGTTTAGATTTAAGTGTCTGATGTTATTTTCATTTGGTGTGCAATAAAGAGTACTTATTATTATATTATTATTATTTATCTACTGCTGAACATAGGCCTCCCCTATAGCTCACCAGAGTGCGATCCTACGCAGACCGCATCCACCGACTCCCCGCAACCCTCGCGATGTCATCCGTCTACCTCATTGGTTCACGCTGCGCTTTCCTCTGCGTGGTTGCCACTCCAGGACTTTACTGCTTAAGAGAAGTATATTGAAAGTGTTTTAAAAGTAATTGTACTAACGCCTTTCAAAAGTTTGTTTTGGCAGGAGAAAATAGATTGTAACAAAAAGAGAATCAAGCGAGATAAAATTCTATCAATAGTAAGTAATGCTTTGAAAAAGTATCCATGTAGGGTTCCGCGGCAGTTCATATGAAAAATGCCGTTTTTCGGCAATAACTCAAAAACGGTATATCCGATCATTTTGAAAGTATTCATGAACCTTCAATTTTTTGGACATAAGGTTTAGGCAAAATAGGGGGGGGGGGACGCAATTTATGAAGCTTTAACTAAGCGGCTCACACAAACCACCTATAGTTCAAATTTCATCACGACGGACGGACGGACATGACGAAACTATAAGGGTTCCGTTGTTGCCATTTTGGCTACGGAACCCTTAAAAACAGCAAGACAGAGAATAGAAAAAAAGAAATCGAAGGAACGGTATGCTAACGATAGGAAAAAAGTTAAAATGAAGTCTTTCAACCCCATATCTCCGCCAACGCCATATAATTGAACAAAACGTCAAAAGCTGAAAGTGTCAATTATTAGTGCCACTACGTCACTCATATTTTACGATATGATCTGCAGATAACTTTACCTTAAATTATAATAGAGATTGTGTGCGACTGGTAATATAAAATTAATCGAAAACTTATCGTTAATATGGTTGGATAACGTATGACTTCATGTTGTATTATTGAAATAATATTATGATCATGAGTTTCCGTTTCACTGTTTCTATTATTATTACAGATAAATATGTGTGTCAGCAATAGCGGATAAAACTTAAGAATGTAATTAAAATATGCATAGTCAAAGAGTATTTTGACGAATCGTACTTTTGACTATAGGAAAAAACTCTCTCAAACACATGCCCGATGTTTGTAAGGAGTTTAAAGCAGGTTTTAGTTTACACGGTCCTCGTGTATGATGTCGTAACGCATTAAAACACCGTAATACAAATTTATGAAATCAGTAACAATTGATATTTGTTCGTGTCGACCTTTCACTTACATACTGTTAAGTAGTCATTCATTCCCCATAGCGACAGTTGTTTGAAACCAATTTATAAACCCTTCTTTTCAAGGCCCAAAGATATACTCGTGACTAAAGTCCAAAATATTTAGAGTGTACTTGTATTCACGTGCGTTATGTGCCAATCTTTGCTCCAGTTGTGTGAAATAGGACCTACTAATGAATGTATATTACTGCACGACTTAATTATACCTCATAATTTAACATTTCATAACATTTGGTGCACCTTGACCAGAGATGGGAGGTATTACGGTATTAGTTCCTACGGCAAACTTTCTGCCACAAAGTGCGCCTTGAGAAATTAAAACATAGTGCAACAACACATCAGAGCAATGCATAACGACTGATGACTGAGGCACCAGTGTAGAGATGTGTAGAACGCAAATGAGTTATTAACTTTAACTACGTATACAGGCTCGCAGTAAAAAGTTCAACTGATTCCTTCACCTAGACGAGCCTGATGACCTTTCGTCCATTTTACAAAACCTAATGTCGATGATTCTTTGGAAGATCCTTCAATATGCCAATATGTTATCGATAAATCATTCAGATCTATCAATCTGCAGATAATCCTCAGAGTTTTCGATCTATTAGGCGAAAGATACGCTAGACAATATAATTTTTGAGCACGTTTTGCGCATCTCCACAGTGCCGTTAACATGGTATATAATAATATAGAATAAATATAAATAATTAAATTACTGCAATTATTACATAGTGACATTCAGTAACAGTATAAAAATATAATTTTAATTAACATACATTTGAGTGAAGTATAATAATTGTCTATAGTCCGTGCGAGCTTCAATGTACCGGGGACTGGAGAAGCTGGCGAGTGTAAAACGCAGCTGTATGCCGATAGAGAGCGCCCTCTGTTTGGACGATGCGGCACGCCAGGGGACATACTTTGAGTCATCGGAGCTCGCCCTGGACTAAAGACATTATACAAATATCCGCTTTTTTACAATCTAATTCAGGCTTAGTATTTCCATAGCGATGAAATTATATCTTTCATACGTATTTACATTTTCAACTAAAATGAGATATTCTCTAGGCAACATGTGTTATAAGGTTATACTAACCAGCAATCTGATTTATATTACGGGTGAGTACAATAGGCCAAACATGACCCCCTGGCATATATGTTTGTACGACAGAGGAGTCACTTTACTCTGCAGCCGACTGTACCTACGTCGTATGCAACGAATGATTTCAATAATATTGGTATATAGTCTATACACTTTTACAAGTAGCAGCGTTATCGTTCTGTAAATTACACCGTTCTGTGTCAGAACTAAGCCTCACGCTCTCTTCTTGCTCGCATCTCGAGATTATACGACTTATTTACAAGGTAGATAATATTGGTATCCTGTTATCGTGTGATAAATTGGTCCTTAGTGTGAAGACTGTCATCATTGTTCACATGAACAGCAGCGAACTGCCAGGCTCTATTGTGGCAGGGAGAGAGACCAACTCCGCCCGCTCACAGAGAAGTAACAATCAATGTTGGTACTCAGGTCTTAGTCCAAATTCCTGAACGTAGGCGTTGGTCCACGCATTGCTCGAAGTCGGTATTTTCTCCGTACTGTCTGTGCTCGGTTCCACTTTTGTGGTGGTTTCGTTAGAATGTGTGGGCGAGCGCCGCGCCTGCGCTTGTGCCTTGAGCATTTTACTCATAGTGTTGCGCGGGGTGGGCGGCGGGCGCTCGAGTGTCCGTCCGTGCACGACAGACACGTGTCTCTCGAGCATGTATCGACGCTCGAAGCGCTCTTGGCAGAAGTTGCAGCGGAACAGGCGACGGCGAGGCGGTGGTGGGGTTGCAGGCGCCGCCGGGGCTTGTGCACCCTCGCTTGAGTGTGATTTGCTATGGGCCACCAGATTATACCTGCACAAAGAAAAGATAAAATATAACAACACTGCTTTGATGCATGCGTGTATTAGGGTGGATCGTTTTCCTTTTTTCGAGATGTTTGAAATGTAATCATTGGAAAAAGTTGAGATCGTTTCAAAAATATGTAGATACTAAAAGGCGCCCGCAACTTCGTTCACCGAGGAGAAAAAGTCATAACCCCTTTATTGTCAGCGTATTCGTGTAAAACGTATCTATAACCATCTGTGGATACCCAGATACCCGTGTACTAAAAATAGTTGAATTCCGTTTAGCCGATTTGGCGTGATGTTGCCCCAACGACACATACAACCATACAAAAAAAATATATTTTTGTAACTGTATAATAGTAACTGTAGTGTCTATCTATAGACACTACAGTTTCACGAACGTAAAAAAGCTTTAATAACATAGATAAAAGACCTAACCTATGACGAGACTGAACTACTCCTGTCTCACTTAAAGTAAATATAAATACACAAGCACACAGAGATAATACACACACACAGATATATCGAATAAACTGTACCTACTCTTAATCTGCATTTATGTATCTATACTTATAATTAATGCTACCAATTCTTGTTACGGAAGGCGGTGTCTCCTGACACAAGCATAATTCAATGCTTAGTGGGAGGCTCCAACCTTGTCTATTTGTAAAAACGTGTAAAGAAACCAAAATGAACATTTTTCATTTTAATTTTTCATAGATTTATATTTATTTTAAATTTTCTTTGATTGCTACCAAGTACGGTAAAAAAATACAAGATGTATAACTGCTAAAAAAAGGCGTTTGTATTTTGTTTCCTTCATCATATTTAATTTTCTGAAACCATAAACACTATACTCGTATACCTATACAGTTATTGACATAAAAGCCGAGCCAGGATAAGCCGTGATTCGGCCCCCGCCGAGTTTTGGCTTGTATTTTTTATGGATTGTGTCTCCAGTTCTCCACATTTATGAAAATTAAGCCAATCATCAACTTTCAAAACTTTAGTTTTCGGTAAAAAATAAAATAGATAAAAAGTCTGTTTTCTTTTATAGTGAACTAATTCCTGAGTACTTCACACGTACGTTGCATTTACTAAAGATCTAACGTAGGCACGTGTGAAGTAATTAGATCTCTTCCCCGAAATCGTTAATTCCGCGTAGCAAACTTTCCATTCGCAGTTTTTCCCCACACGAAATTCTATCCGCTACTTTTTTTTCTCATTTGCTTACTTCCTCATTCTCAAATATGGCCAAACGACATTTATCACAATATTTCTAATTCTTAAACGATATTTTTTCCATAGCAAGTTTCCCAGTCGCTTCTTTTTGCAATAGTTTTATTTCTTACGCGATATTTTTCCGAAACTCAGTTTCCATGTAATTTTTTTTTGAGATACTCATAGGTACTAGCACAATAGCTTCCGTTTAGTATACCTACATATAAAGCTCGCCAAACAAAGACGTGAAACTGCCTGTTACTGCTTCATTAGGTGAACTAAAAGGAAGATATTTTTTGTTGCTGCTTTGGTTTTAAGGTACTATATATTAAGAATACAATTTTATCAAAATATGATTACATTGTTTAATTTTTTTTTATAACTCATTTTTATAAATTTTAGTAACAAATCATATGCAATTCAGCTAAGACACTTGAAAATAAAGTATATTTAGGTAAAGAAGAGTGGTGAAGGTAAAATGAGTCTTGTAATATTCGCGAATGATAAACAAAACGATCGGATAAGCACCTAATTGAATAATTATGACACTGGCATTATTTATTAATGATAAAATAGGAGAATGGGTTAAAGTTAGAGTGGGGAAAAATGCGAATGGAAAGTTTGCTACGCGGAATTAACGATTTTGGGGGAGAGATCTAATCAAATCACTCCTTCACTCACATTGTACATTTACTAAAGATGAGTATATAACATAATCAGTATGTCATTCACCAGTGATACACTCGCCAACTGCTATAATCAGTTTTTTTTTTCAAATTATTCTAGCTGTGGGAGCACATTTTTGCATAAAATACATTACCATACATTGTCTACAACTGCTATGCTAAATCAACACCTAAAAGGGAATTATTGACACCTCTAATTACACGTGCAAGTGCATAATTTTTTAAACACATTTCAATAAATATAAAAATAATAATGTTTCATTTGTGTCGACCTATGTTACTTGTATATTGACATCTGATGACGAGATAATGATTTAGCAATGTTGTGTCGGCGGATAAATAAAATAGCAAAAAAGGAAATACGTAGGTCACTCGATAAATTTTGAGATAAAAAAAACTATTAAAGATATTAGTATTATTTATTTTTCATTTTTTCAAAATACTCTCCATTACTCTCTATACAAAGTTCCATTCGTCTGAACCAACTTTGGAAGCACTTTTGTCAGTCTTCATCAGATACGAGGGCTGCTATTTATATATCCGGAAACCGGGATTACAATCTTCTTAAATAGCATATTTGACCGCCATGGTAAAATTAGAACTTTTTTAAGTATATAAGGTATATTTTTTCTTCCTTATTAACGCTCGTGTTTTGTTTTTGACGGGTTTTAAATGTCATCTCGCAGCAAGAATGGAACTCACTCGTGAAAATATTCGTGCTATGATTTATTATGATTTTCGGCGTGGTTTAACGCAACAACAGTGCATAGATCAACTAACTTCAACTTTTGGTGATGAAGCCCCATCTAAAACTACTGTGTATCACTGGTTTAGTGAGTTCAATCGTGGACGTAGTATGCTTACGGACGAAGTTAAGGCAGGTCGCCCGAAATCGGTCGTTGTACAACAAAATATCGAGGCTGTGCGAAAACTTATAATGGACGACCGACATGTTACGTACCGCGAGATAGAGGCGACTCTGGGTATTTCTATGACCAGCATTAATAGCATATTACATAATTATTTGGCTGTAAAAAAAATTTGTTCGCGTTGGATACCCCACAACTTAACAAATGAGCAAAAACATGCTCGCGTCGAATGGTGCAATAAAATGTTAAAAAAATATAACCGTGGTGACTCAAAAGCCGTTTATAACATCTATACAGGTGACGAATCCTGGATCTATGCATACGATCCCGAAACGAAGCAACAATCAACGGTATGGGTGTTTCAAAATGAGCCGAACCCTACGAAAGTTACTCGTGCAAAAAGTACATTGAAACAAATGGTGGCCTGCTTCTTCGGTATTAATGGCCATGTAGCTACAGTGCCACTAGAAAACCGTAGAACGGTTAATTCAGAGTGGTACACGACCATTTGCTTACCGGAAGTATTTGAACAAATTCGTAAAACTAACCAGCGACGAAGAATCATTCTTCATCATGACAATGCCAGCTGTCATACGTCACGCGAAACAACTCTATTTTTGGAGGGTCAAAATGTGGAATTAACGGGTCATCCTCCGTACAGCCCTGACTTGGCACCCAACGATTTTTATTTATTTCCAAATATAAAGAATAAATTACGCGGTCAACGATTTTCGACCGCTGAAGATGCTGTCGACGCATTCAAACAACACGTTATGGAGGTACCTCAGGCGGAGTGGCAGAAGTGCTTTAAAAATTGGTTCACGCGAATGCAAAAGTGCATAGATCATCAAGGGGAATACTTTGAAAAACAATAAAACTATTTTCAGCCGTGTACGTTTGTTTGTTTTTTTGTTTCCGGATATATAAGTAGCAACCCTCGTAGGTCCCAAATTGCTTCTATATATGCAGCCACGGCTTCTTCAGCACTCGAAAAAAAACTTCCCTTTTATTTTTTCTTTCACCACAGGGAACAAAAAGAAATCGCAGGGAGCTAAGTCAGGACTGTAAGGTGGATGTGGTAAGGTTTCTATCCCAGCTTTCTCAATAAACGCCAACGCCTTTGTTCTGAGGGACTTATGTGAAGAGGCGTTATCGTGATGCAGCAAGATTCCCCGAATTCCCCTTTGGTCTCCTCTCTCGCACTGCTTTGAAAATTTGCGGCAATGCTACTGTAGTATACCAATCAGAGTTGACTGACCTATAATTTTCGAAGCCAATTCAAAAAAAGAAACCAATTCTCAAACGACAAAAAATCTCGAAAGTTTCAGTTTTTCTGGGGGTTCAATAATGGGGAATCAATAAATAGACTCTTGATCTAAGCGAAGAAAGTCGCGGGTAAAAGCTAGTAATATAATCAATAAAACTAGAATTTTCAGACATCGCGATTTTACTTTCGGCCTCTTACACCTTTTTAGTCACGCAAGCTTCTAGTGTTATCGATTAATCTTGAAACAGTAATGGTCACATCCCTAAGCGAGTAGCTCTGGAAGATTCGACATGCTCATAAAGTATTGTTAATAGAATTGAAACCTTAATTTCACTATTATAAGGTTCTATAGTACTATTGATTTAAGCGCCATCGAGCGTTGAGTAGCTCTTTGCGGTGAAACGTCCAAATAGCACCATCTGGCGGCGAGTTGCTGAATTACAACGTAAAAAAATAATCTTTAAGCATATACAAACCTTATTAAACAATGTTAAAGTTTAATATTGTATAAATGTTAAATTACGTTATGTTCTTTTGAATTTGGGAATTGTGACCAATTACGATCGACTTGTCTTTGTAGAAGTGTATAAAGTGTTAGTGTAAAAGTTACACATTCTTAAAATAGGCGACACGCGGACTCATACTATTTCGCAGCTATAACATATCCCTTTTATTCCGTAATCCGTGGGCCAAATAGTTAGTAAATACACTCGGGTGCAAAGAAATCGGACCACCCCAGCATTTTTAACAATTTTCTATACCAATCTCAATATTATATACCATATGAATGGTAAGCTTTTCCTCTATAAATTCATCTGATTTCCGAAGGTGTGCGGCCAATACTTTCAGATTTTCAGGGCTTAGAACGTTACCGCCCTAAAAATGCGTACTGTAGTAAAACTTTTGCCTAAGGGGAAAACTGTGGTTCGAGGAGCAGTCAAGCCGCCCGCATTTCGCCTTGTACCTGGCCCTGTGATGAACACAATGTCCGTCTTCGCTTCCAGAGAAATGCCAGCCCAGATCATGATTGACCCACCACCATAGGCAACACGTTCCTCGATGCAGCATTGAGAAAACCGCTCCCCAGGCCTCCGGTAAACTCGTGCTCGTCCATCATTACCGAACAAAGTTATCCTGCACTCGTCAGAGAAAAGTACGGACCTCCATTGCTGAAGGGTTCAATCTTCATGTTCGCGAGCGAAGACACGTCGTGCACCGCGGTGTCCTGGGGTAAGTTTTGGGCCATTGGCAGCCCTATGAGCTGTCAATTCCTTCTCATTCAGTCTTCTTCTGACAGTCCATCGGCTGATAGACACATTCCGGGTCTCTCGGAGCTTCTGCTGAAGCTGAACAGCATTAAATCGACGATTTCGTAGCGAGGAAACAGCGATAAAACGGTCATCTCTCTCTGAAGTACTGCGAGCTCTGCCTGTTCCGGGTCTTCTGGAGAACGTCTGATCTTCGCGGAACCTCTGGTACACACGTTGAACTGATGACTTCGATAGGTTCAGTTGTTGAGCCACTTCACGTTGACTAAGCCCACTCTGCAACAGGCAACTGCTTGGGCGGCTTCATTTGGGATAGTATCCATGTTTCTTCAGTTTTTCAGGGTCGAGTCGATGAGAGCAGTGTTCAGGAAGCCGTATCAATTATGAATGATGCATAAACAATGATAATTACTGGTTTTATGCCTAATGGTAAGTGGCCAATTAGTGCATGCGTTAACGAGGCAGTTGGAGAGGGGTGATTTCCACGCCCACATTTTGCACAATATCCATTCCCGCCCTTGAATATTGGTGTCATTTGGTAGGGCAGAAAATTATCTATCACGTGGTATTTAAATTGTTACGGTCCAGCTTACAGTTTTAATAGAAAACGGAAAAATACTAAAAATGCTGGGGTGGTCCGATTTCTTTGCACCCGAGTGTAGTTATTTTCACCTCAGCAGCTCAAACATGCGGGTTTTGCTGCGAGCTAACAGTGTGCAAAATGTGATTTTGCTGCAAGCGTGAGGCAAAGTAACTTTTAATTTTTTTTACTGTAGAATTTAATATTTTTCAGTGCTGGGTTGGACCGAATTTGAAATATTTGAACTTCGAAGCATTTTCTCCCATTCGTATCCGTATAAAGAAAGCAAGTGATAAGAACATTCCAATTCTATTTCAATTTTCGAATTAGACACCGAGAAAATAACTAAACCCATGGAGTATAGAACTAAGAAGTTTGTATTCTCTTCATAGCCTCTTTGGCCGTCACAAGTGCGTAAGATAATTAGCATAATCAAGCCAAAAAAAACGATGCAAGGAAAATAATTTTAAACACGATTGTATATTTACATCAGCAGTAGAACGGAGCATTGAGTATATTTCGTTAAAAATGTTTTGTAATTGGTTATTGACTTCATACTACTATAGCTTGCTACTCTAGCGCCATTGCGGACGGATTTGGAACTATTAATTACTTTTTAATTTTAAACAATCTTGAAACAATGGCGATTCTTTATGTGATCGAATTAATAAATCATTTTCTTTTGAACGTGAAATATAGTTATTTTATATTCTTGTTGTAAAAATAAAACGATTATCAAATTTAATGTGTAAATTTTATATTCATTTTTAATTTGACTAAAACTGACTATTTATAATGGGTAGTTTCTAAACGCATTACCTAAAAATGTTGTAATATAGGAATCAAATTCTTGTTATTTATATTTTCTGATGTTACATAACATAAATAAATAAATAACAACAAATTGATTGTTTTGTAAATTTAAAACAAATGATTATTAAAACTACAAAAAAAAAGAAAAACAATATACACATAATTTACCTTGTAAACAAAAATTAATGGTTTTGACTAATTTGCTTATGTTTAGTACTGTATGCTAAGTACATGTTTCTTTTAAAAATAGAGGAAATCAAGTTATTAATATTAACTTCATCTGTTAACTGTAAATATGCTTTTGTATGACGTGTAACAATAAACACACAGAATGGTTGGAAGTACAACTACTGTGTATAATATATGTTCTCACTGCTGAGGTGAAAAGTTGTAATTTTGGTCTCGTGTGGCATATACTACTTTTCACCGCAGCAATGAGAACATAATATACACATTGTAGTTGTGCTTTCAACCATTCTGTGTGTTCATTGTCACACATGATACATGACACAAAATAATATTTATAGTGTAACAGATGAAGTTAACATTATAAATTTAATTCCCTGTATTTTTAAAAGGAACATATACTAGCAACAGTACAAAACATTACCAAATTTGTAAATGATATATAAATTACGTGTTTTAATAGTCTTTTAAGTTTTAAATGTACAACATAATCAATTTGTTGTGTCGCAGAAGATATAATGAACAGAATCAGAATTGGATTGCAATAACACAGCATTTTTTGAAAAGTGCGTTTAGAAAACATAAAATTTACAAGTCACAACTGATAAATATCGTTTTATATTTACAATAAGTTTATAAAATAACTATATATTATGTTCAGAAGAAAATGATTGAGTAATTCGATAATAAAAATATAATCTACATTAAATCTTCAAGACGTTTTAAAATTATGATGACCTTATAAAGTGTCCAGCGGTATAAAGTAAATAATAGTTCCAAATCCGTCCTCAATAGCGCTAGAGTAGCAAGATAGTATGAAGTCTACAACCAATCACAAAACATTTTTATCGATATGCTACTCAGTCGTTCGTTCTACTTGTGTTGTAAATATTCATCTTTTTAAAATGATCTTTTAGGGGTCTAATTCGATAATCGAAATCGAATTGGAATGTTCTTATCGCTCGCTTTCTTTATATGGATACGAATGGGACAAAATGCTTCGAAGTTCAAATATTTCAGATTCAGTCCCACCCAGCACTGAAAAATAGCGCCATTCTTCAGTAAAAAAATTAAAAAGTTACTTTGCCTCACGCGCGTGCAGCTTGATCGCATTTCGCACAGTGTTAGCTCGCAGCAGAATCTGCATTTTTGAGCTGCTGAGTTGAAAACATTGTTTTGCGAAAATAAACCATTACAGAAACGAAACAAAAGCTTGACAAATATTACAAGGACTCCACTGCGTGGATTAAAATTATTCACAAAATTGTTTACCGATTTTCGTTGTGGCCGCACTAGTACAAGTTATGATGATGAACGTCAAGGACGCCGAGTTGAGGTCACAACTCCAGACAAAATCCATAACGTATTAAATAACCGAGGAATGAGATAGTTATGAGAGGCAGAAAATTGATGTTGTTTCGACGGTATAAAAATGAATTTATGCGTCGTATCATAATAGGTGACGAAACGTGAATCCACCATTGCACAACAGAAACCATGGAACAATCAAAATACTGGTTTTCTTCGGGCGAACCCGCACCGAAGAAGCCCCGAGTAGTTTTAAGTTATGGACACTGTTTTCTGGGATGCACGTGGAATAATCCATTCTTTTGCGCAAGCGGATAAGAACAATGCACAACATTTCATTTTTTGAAAGTTATTTTAACGTGTCATTTTGCCAGTTTACATTTGTGTCAGAACTAGTGGCGAGTAATAATAACGACACGATAAAAAAATCACACTGATCGGCCGGTCTAGAAAAGTATAACCGGTCATGAAAGAACGTTACAAAATCACGTAGGTCATGCGAGCAACAACAGTGTGATAAAATTACGGTAAAATTGTTATAATACTCTGAATACATTAACATTACAGTAAGTAACTTCAACGTGGTAAGTCAGGGTTAGTCGTGGGTAACAACATCAGGGTGATTTTTTTACAACTGGTACGAGAATCACGGTGATTGAAATTGAATAGTAACGCTTTTTACCACAGAACAAGAGAATAAGGTTAGAACGGCGATGTGGGCGGAGTAGGCGCGCCACAAGTTTGTGCATATGTTCTTTACTTGTACCGACAGGCACGCGGCCGCTCGCAGTTGCTTGTCGACCTTGCGCCAGAATGTATTAAAAATAAATATTAAAAAAGTGGTGGAAAATGCCGAGTTGCGCTATAGTAACTTGCAGGGCAAGAAGTGGAGTGGCTACTTTAGTCAAAGGAGGAATAACACTCCGTCGGTAAGCGTAAATATCTTCATTTTACTGAAATGATTACGAAAAACGGTTTGGTACTAAAGGCTTTACAATAATAACGATACTTGTTAAATTTTGTATACATTGCTCGCACAGTACTACAGTGCCGACTTAACTTTGGCTGTTGAAAGAGCAATGTATTGCGCTCAATGCGACCATTTCTCCATCGCATTCGTGGTCCGCCGGGCTCGATGACATGTAGCGTAGTGTTAAATTCCATTTGTGTGGGTGAGCGCGCATTTAAATTCCGTTTGTGTGGGTGAGCCGTGAACGAATCATAGCGCTCCGAGTGACATTGTGCGTGTGTGTGTTTGACTGTATTTATTTTCTTTACGTGAGTAGTAGTAGAAGAGGAAGGGATTTAGTGGCGACATTGGCTCTGATACAAATTGTACTCGATAGCGTTTCTAACCTTATTCTCTTGTTCTGTGCTTTTTACCATCTCTAGTTATGACACTTGTCACAATGAGCCCACAGATGCAGAATAATTTAACTTTTTAAACTTATTCCTCCTCGAATTGCGCTTAGGCCCTTATAGAATGAGATAGCCTTGTTTTATTAAAATAAGATTTAATAAAAGTGGCTAAACTTAAATATAATTTAAAAATACAAAATTTTCTCGTTCCTCGTAGTTTCGCTAGTATTATTAGAAAGGTCGATAAAAAAAAGAAATGTTATCCATTGATGGAATCGCTGTTACCGAACATGGCGAGGACTATATATATGTATTCATTCTCTACACAAGGTCAAAACGAATAAAGGAGAAAATTATGCTAATTTGTTGGAACATTTCAACAGAGTTATTATGTAAAAACGGCCGCATTTCACCAAGAATCAAATTCTTTCTCATCACATAATGCACGAGTGCTCACCTGCGCGATTGCCGTGGCCAAACTCCCTGACTTTACACTATGAGTTGCTTTCTTATCCATCATATTCTCCGGATTTAGACTCCTACGATTTCTTCCTGTTCCCGAATTAAAAGAAAGATAAAAAAGGTGGGAAAAGATTAAGCTCCAATGATCATACATGAAACCAATGTCTATTTTGAAGGGTTGATAAAATCTATTATATTGAAGGGATTGAAAAGTTGGAGAAACGTTAGATGAAGTGTTTAGCTTCGGGGAGATTATGTTGAAAAATAAATAATATCTTTTACAATACAAAACGTATAAACACATATTGTGTTCCTTGTTTAATTTTTACTGGACTTATCTCTGCCCTCGTATACGTACTGAATACATACTGAAAGTTACTGGAACTGCCCGCTTACAACAAAAAAATAAAAAGGCAGTGGACGTTAATTTTTTGATGGTGACTATAATTGAAATATAACGATTATATAAAAAATATTTGGAATTGTTAAATTAAGGTGACGGCACCAGTAATGGACAAGCACATACTTCAGGTGCTAAGCTACCAGTGGCGGTGCGGTTGTCACGGTACGGGCGGCTGCTTGAACGTAACCAAGTATCTGACGTGCTTGCTCCGGTGTAGTTGTACAAGGTGGATAGCCTGAACAATTTGATCGCTTTGCTCAGTCGACGGTATAATTACAAGGGTAATCTATTTATATCTAGGACGTGCCCGAGTATTTGGTGATCTTGACTGCTACATGACGCTGACTGTACAGAGAGAAGGCACCGTTTGTTTCATGGGATTTAGTTCCAGCGGAATTAATATACTTCATACCTATATAAATGTATAATGATTACATTATTTATTGCATTTGTGTTCCTTTTATTTATATTATGATTAGGAACGTAACAATACTTAAACCGAAAATTTCTGAGCTCACAATATTGAAAAGTTCAAAAATATTGCATGTTCCTCAATTTACCACTATCAAACTATAATGAAAAGCCAGTTTATCGTAACGTTTATTCTTATTATGATCCGATATTAAGGCCTTTGATCAGACATAGAAGATGCCTTTGTTTTCTGTGAGAGATTCCGAGTGTTCTGACACTCCTGCACATTTTTTCTGCATATCGAGAATATCCTTTAAGAAAAGTAGTCTTGGTGTAGCCTGGCTGCGTCCTTCAGTTGTCATATTTCAGTAAATCCTCTTTTTCTCTAAGATCAAAGGTTTTAAGATAGTCTACTCACTCGTACTTAGCTGATCCAAAAGGTAATATAATTTTGGCTATGCGTGCTCAGCTGAAAAAAGATGTGTGCGAGGACTTTTCACCAATTCCACGTATTATCGAAAACACAATTGATGCTTTGAGAAACAACAATTCATTTCATTAAGTCTCTTCGTGGCAACCACGAAATGAATAAATGATTTCGTTTTATTTGACTAAAAAAATACATAGCAAACATCGACATAGCCCAAAGAGTTGCTAAACTAAGTGGCAGTGGGCGGGGCACATTGCTCGTTGAACCGATGGCCGCTGGGACAAAAAGGTTCTCGAATGGCAACCGCGAACAGGACGTTGCAGCGTGGGAAAGCCCCTAACAAGATGGACCGCTAAATCTGGTGAAGATCGCGGAAAGCCGTTGGATGAGGGCAGCGCGCGACCGGTCGTTGTGGAAGTCCTTGCGAGAGGCCTTTGTCCAGCAGTGGAGGTCGCTGATATGAGGATGATGATGATGAAAGAAACACAAGATTCTCTTTATGGTGCTCGCAAGAAATTCTTAAATGCGAAAACGTATATTTACAAACTTGAGGACGTGCAAGTATCTGAAAAACTTGAAAGCGACTTTGTACTTGCACATGCAACTATTATTCATCTCGCACCACAGAGTAATGAAATGAAACAATTTAAGAAATAATTTGAAAAACAACCGTTAGGAATATTTTGAAAAACAATGGTTGTTCCCCAAATTTGATAAGCGTAGCGTATTCGAGACACCGCACTAACAATTCTATTGAAGGTGGAATTATCGTTCGAATACTAGAATGCCGCGTAAACCTACATACGTTGATTCATATTATTTGGAGATTGAAAAAAAAGTTGTCAATATGGAATAGCCAATAATTAATTTAGCACTGAAAGGAATAATAGAAAAAAATAAAAAACAAACTTTTATAGATGTAAAGGTAAGTATTTGAAAGAGTTAAAAAACTTAATAATTATAACAGTCACTTTCCTACGTAGAGCATATAGTAACTGGAGTAGCCTTTCAAGAGCTTACCCCTCTGCCGACAAGCTTGACTATCTGGGCAACTGCATTTCAAAGCCAAAATCAGAATCGATTACATGTCTGTCACAAAATTTTCGCACAGAGCTGAGCGCGCAATCACTTAAAAATTGTAAAAATGCCTGCGTGCGCGTTAAACTTGTGTAAATACCGTCAGGGGCGTAGCAAGCTAAATCGGCGCCCAGCGCACGTGACCAAACTTCGCCCTTTTATAAATTATTTATAAGACAGATACCTACCTAGCTACCTACATATACAAATTTTACCTAGGATGTCCTAGAAATATTGACTTTGTTCTAAGGTAAGATAGCTCAATGAAGGCCTGTTTATACTATTACAAATTTATAAAAATAAAATGTCTGTACTTTAAGGATATTCTTAAAAAGGGTTTGTAACGGACTATTTCGACGTTAAAAACTAAACGGATTTAAACTATTTTAGGCACACAAATACTTAAAACGAAGAAGAAAAAAATACAATTCAATGTTATCCAAATAGTCCGCTAAAATATTTTTTTGGTTTCCGTGGCTAAAATGGCAAAATCGGAACTTTTATAGTTTCAGCATGTCCGTCCGTACATCCATTTGTCTGTATGTCACGGTCATATTACACCAAAAAAGTACAAAATGTAAATTCATGCAGTTTGGAGTATAAGTGTCTGGTATAAGCCTCCATACATGTAACCGAAGCTTTTTTCAGCAAAGATCAACGTGTGACACGTCTTTCGGCAGTTATTTTAAAACAACCACTTTGAGGTTTCCGTAAAAATGTTTTTGATTTAGTGAATATTGTCGGAAATAATCGATCCGAAAGTTGCATATCTCGTACCCCTCTTATCTTCTAAACCGTATGTCCAAAAAATATGAAGCTTAATTAATATTTCCAAAGAAAATTATTATATACGATATACCGTTTTTGAGTTATAGGCGAAAAACTGCACTTTTCAGCAAAAGGACGTGTGCCGCGAAGATACGCTCTTTTGCTGGTGTACTTTTTTAACATCGTATTTTATTCATCTGGAGTGCATTTAAGATCTCTACTAAGAAGATTTGCTTCTGCATTGCTATCGCTGTATAAAAAATAATAATTAAAAAAACAAAAAACCCGACTGCGTAAAAAACTAAAAAGAAAAAAGCGGCCAAGTGCGAGTTGGACTCGCCCATGAAGGGTTCCGCGGCCGTTTATACAAAAAAATGCACTATAGATGAAAAAACACTAACAAAAGAGCGTATCTCCCCGGCACTTACGTCCTTTTGCTGAGAAGCGCAGTTTTTTTGGCAATAACTTAAAAACGGTATGTCCGATCATGTTGAAAACAATTTTCGTTGGAAGTGTTTATTAAGCTTTATATTTGTAAATATTTCCATATTTTTTGAACTTACCGTTTAGAAATCTACTTTCTAAACGGTAAGTTCAAAAAATATAGGGGGACACAATTTTTACTACTTTCGTAGCGAATATTTCGGAAAATGTTTTTAGAAGTACCGTCGAAATATGTGCCACACCTTGATATTTGCTGATTTTTTTTTTTCAGGTTCGGTTACATGTATGGAGTGCCCTCCCTAAAAATATATTATTTTTTATTTAACTGTCAAACTAAGTAGCGGTTAACACACGACACCTATGCTCCAAATTTCATCAATGTACATTTTATAGTTTGTCAGTACAATGCCTGTGACATACGGACGGACAGACAGACAGACATACATGACGAATCTATAAGGGTTCCGTTTTTGCCATTTTGGCTACGGAACCCTAAAAAACAAGTCCAGTGCCCTAGAAATTTGTTAAGTTATAATGGAAATCTTTCATGATTCATGATCGATACTCACAATATAACAAATAATAAATTCTAATATGGAACATAGCGATTTTAAACAGTCGGGACCCATAAGAAATTCCCAACAATGGGTCCCGACTGTTTAAAATCGCTATGTTATATATACATAGACTGATAAACACATTACCACTCCTTTGCGTCGCGCAGTCGGGTAATAAAAATAAAGAAGCAATGTTTTCCCTACCGATGACCTCTTTTTATGTTATTTCATTGACACAAAACAAAACAGTAATGAATACCTACATTAAAGCACGCCGAAATACTGACTGTACTATACAGACAGACAATAAAATACAGACTGAAATAGTAGCTATAGTAGTAACTACTGCAAAACAATTTTTCGTTTTTATTTGGTTGTTTTAGAGGATTGAAGATAACTATCCCGGTTTATGTTATAACGGTAAAGAAAATAAAAAAGCGCGTATTCTGCGTGTATTTTATTTATTCCATGTTTCGAACGTGTTGCATGTGCAAAGTCGGCATTTTGATATTTGTTTTTGTATGCTTGGGAACTTGCAAAAAAAACTATTTATATTACATATACTTCAATGGTTCGTAGGTATGTTCGCAAAGTATGGACTTTTTTATATTTTTGTATTTATTTCAATGTTTCTTGAGGTTTAAAAAAACCGATTCCATATTTATCAGCAGCGAAATCTAAAACATGGGTTATGTTTTTCTAATTCAATCTGTGTTTCCGTGTTTCACGCACTCATTTATGTTTTCGTACTTATTTATTTGAATTTTCGTGGGGTTTTAAATTAATCGATTCTTTTTTAAATATTTGGAATTTGTGAATGCTTTTCTGCTTAATTTCGGTTTTTACATGGGTACAAGCACTTAGTAGTTGGGTCAATATTTTGATTTGATTGCAAAGTCTTTGCACCCCCTCCTTTGTTTTCTTTACTCGACCCGAATGCGTCAAAGGCAAACGGGACTTCATTGTGCGTGTTTAACGTATTACTCTTATTAAATATTTTGAAGATGTTTCAATAAATGTCTATGCAGGCGCTTATGTGTTTTGGTGGCTCGTTAAATGGGTTGTACAAAAATCCTCACTAACTTTGATATAGAGAGTAGGAGAGTAAATCGTAGAAATTGTAATAGTAGGAATATTTATGTAAATTAAGAATGTCAGTGGCGTGCCTAGGGTCGAAGACAAGGGCAAGCCGATACATATGTTTTTGTAATTATTCAACATAACTACTGCCATTTGGCAGATAATTGTCGCGATAGATATTCCTTGTCTAACCAACATTATAAAAAAAACACAATCCATGTGTTTTTGGGAGTTTATGTAGATTTTGAGGATTTTAACGGCACCAGTATTTTAAATTAAGGACCGTATCGAAAAGAAAGTAGGCAACTTTAGGCATCTTTAAAAAGTGACACGTACATGATATAGGCATAATTTTTTTAAATACTGGACTATATTCTTGTCTATAAGTTCCGATAAAAAAGCAGTTGATTTCTAGTCAAAACGTAAATATGTGACGAAATTAGCTAACAAGTTCTAAAAATATTTTGGACGAAATCTGTAAAATAAAAAGTATGACGATAAGAACACTGGGAAAAAAGTACGAGATGAGCACTGTGGACGTACCGCGTACACAAGATATTAAGGAAATTTTGTAGCTTTAGTACTCATAAAAATCGGCCTAATTCTGGAAGAAAACCTGGGACAACTGACTCAGCATCACAACGGAAAGTCCAGGAATGTTTAGATAAAATCCGTCGCTTTCTATACGAGATGCTGTCAAAAAAGCGAAAATTTCTTCAGCGATCATACGAAAAATCAAACTAAGGTGAACCTAAAGACCTATAAAAAACGGAAATAACCTAAAAGAGACGAAAAGTAAACAATAGCTGTTAGAAAATTGACAAGGAAGTTATACGATCATAATCTGACCTAGAAAAGCCAGTGAATTATTATTGACGAAGAGACGTTTGCAAACTGGACTTTAAAGCCTTACCTGGGCCTAATTTTTTTATAGTTCTTCTTCTTTGCATCCTGTTATCCCTCATCAGGGACATAGGGCTCTCAGAAGGGATTTCCAACTATCCCGATCCTGCGCGGCAACCTCGATTTTCTTCCAGTCAAGGCCAGTTGATGCCAACATCCGATCAGAGTCCGTAATTTCGTGCCAAAGGTCAATTTATTTAAATCGGTCCGTACATTCCTTCTTTGAGTTTCAGTAATAAATTAGATTCAGATATATAGGTTATTAGCCCATAGTATCCTAGACGGTCAGCAGGGCTGCTGCATCAAAGTGTACCGCCACACTCGAATTTTGTCTCAGAGTTCCTTCTCCTATCGGTCTTTTAGAGGGCATTTGGACCCTCAAGGTCTCCGAAAACCTCTTCCAGCTGTAGCTAGGATGATGGTTATACCGCCATATCTCGGTCGCCCTAGCCCTGTCTGTTATCTAGCAGGGAGCACCACGGCAGCCACTTGGCCGCCGCCGCGATCCGGCGCGTGCAGGTGGGGTTGACCATAGGGTCGGAAAAGATGTTAGGTCCGTTCTCCCCTTTTTATAGTACTGGCTAATAAAAACTTACTCGAAAAGAAAGGGGCAACAAAATCGAGAAATTTGGCAAAAAGTATCAGTTTGGTAAGCGATTTGACAATGCGGTATACGATTGCAGGCCGATTTCACTACAGGGAATTTGAACGCTACAGTATACCGCGACGAGTGCTTACAGAAAAGGTTACTACCGCTCATTAAGAAGCACAGGATAAGTACTTTATTTTGGCCAGTCTTGGTTTCTTGTCTCTTACTCGAAAGCAACGAAAGAGTGGTATAAGGACAATAAGGTAGATGTAGACAAGGAAGTGAATCCTCCAATTCTCCAGAAATTAGTCCAATTGAACGATTTTGGGCTATTATGAAACGGTACCTCCAAAAAAATTCTAACCTGCCATCTAAGTCTATGACTTAAAAAAAAGTGAAACAGGGCATCTAAAAATATGTCAAGAGAGGTCGTCCAAAACTAAACGAGAAGCTTTAAAAAGAAAGTTACATTGTAAGCAAAACAGAATGTAGTACGACGAATTAATGAAAAATAATTATTTGAAAGGACCTCTGTTTCAATTTGTTTTTGTTTTATTTTCAGTTTTTACAAAGAATAAAAATTATATCATTTTGAAGTTGTCTATTTTCTTTCCGATACGGTCCTTAAGAGTCCCACCCCAGCAAGCTCGGTTCTCCAAACAAACGTAGTTACGTTCTCATTTAAAAACGACTAGCTAGTTTGCTCTGAAACTTCGTACTCAGAATAACTTAAGGTATATGCAGGCCTGTAATTAGTTTATATAGCTTCAGATACCACAGTAAAAAAAATACAGTGAATTTAAGTTCTTCATACAAAACTTATGACTTCATACGTAACTTGATACAACTATGACGTCTATATTTGTCAAATTCAAGCCTGAATAAAGAGTAACCCTCGCGCTTTTTGGCAACATACAGACAGCTTGAAATCAAAGGGTGGTTTTGTATCACAGGTAGCTTTCGAAGGCACCCAGCATGAGGGACCTGATACAGTTCAAGCGTTTGCCAGGTTCTTCTCAAGCATCTTCTTACCCGATGCTCCACTTCTTAATTGTTTCCATAGTGATAGCAATCAAAAATCATCCGCAAACGATATCCGTATTACAGCGATAACACTCCAGGAGGTAGAAACTGCTATCAAATACGTTAAACCCAATAGCGTGGCAGGGCCTGATAAATTGCCGGCCTACATTTTGAAGGGTTGTAGAGATTTTCTTATAGCACCTATTCATTATTTATTTAATTTATCGCTATCCACCCAAGCTATGGAAGATCTCGCGACCTTGGCAATGTGGAAAGTTATAGCCCTATAGCCATACTACCTACCCTGGCGAAGCTTTTTGAATCTATCCTCCATCGGACACTATCTGCACTCTTAAAACCTTTTTTGTGCGACTCTCAGCATGGGTTTAGAGAGAACCGTTCGGTTAATACGAACCTATTAATTCTGACTGACACCATTTCTGAGTACCTAGACAAAGGCATCCAAGCCGATGTCATATATTTTGACTTTTAGAAGGCTTTTGATCGTGTAGATAACGGTGTACTACTCCAAAAACTTGACAGTATTGGTTTCGTTCCAAATCTGCTTAACTTCTTTGCACGGCCATTTTGTGTCAAGTCCCTGCCATATCCGACCTGGTGTCAGTCAGTCAATTCTAGGGCCCCTGTCATTTGGACTTATGGTTAACGACCTTGAATCTGTAGTTAGGAATGCTAAATGCCTTCTCTACGCGGATGACTTAAAATTAATTTACAGAATAAAACAAGTCAATGATTGCCAGACACTCCAAGAAGACATTGCTGCTGTGTTCTGATGGAGTGTGGTTAACAAACTTCACTTCAAGGGGTCTAAGTGTTGTGTGTGCACTTTCAGTCGTTCAACTGCTCCCACTTGTGCACAATACTTGCTAGGTTCGGAGCCAATTAACAGGGTTTCTTCTGTTAAAGACCTAGGTATAGTGTTTGATCCTCATATAACTTTCCACGATCACATTAGGGCTCTTGCCGCCGATGGTTTTCGTAGATTGGGTTTTGTTATGCACAACGCTAAAGAGTTTTACGACCCGTCTGTTATAAAACAGCTATATAATACTCTAGTAAGGAGTAAATTGGAGTCACCCGCTACAGTCTCGAACCCTTGCCAGTCTTCTTACAGCTTGCTTTTGGAAAAAGTCCAAAAAACATTTTTGAGATTTTTATACAAAACAATCTATGGATACTATCCATACTTATACCCCACAAAGTTTCTTCTCGGAAGCTTGGGATTCCATTCCCTAGAAGTGAGGCGCAACTTGAGTCTGCTTACCTTAGTCTGCCGCGTGCTGCGAGTAGACTCTGATTGAGCTAGTGGATAATTTAGTAAGGTTATACGTTCCGGATGTCCCTCGAATTACGCTTAGACCCCGTACGCGCGCGTTGTTGGCCGTGCCTGCAGCTCGTACTGTGTCGCACAGGAGCTCGCCGCTTCTCCGAGCCCTGATGCTGCTCAACATCTGGTGTCAACTCCAGAATGCGATTTGTTTGTGTGGCGATGGACGGCTGTATGTAATGGGTGTTTGAAGTACTGTGAGTTGATGGATGACAGGATAACTAGTGTCTCTATCTGATTGTTAGCTTAAGTTTACATTTAGTTTCACAGAGTATTAGTTATAGTCTGCAATGCTGTGTGAATATACTTATAAATAAATAATAAAACAAACGAAATACGGCACAAACAAGTTTTGTATGAAGAACTTAAATTCACTGTTTTTTTACTGTGGTATCTGAAGCTATATAAACTAATTACAGGCCTGCATATACCTTAAGTTATTCTAAGTATAAAGTTTCAGAGCAAACTAGCCAGTCGTTTTAAAATGAGAGCGTAACTACGTTTGTATGGAGAACCGAGCTGGCTGGGGACTCTTAATTTGAAATACTGGTGCCGTTAAAATCCTCAAAATCTACATAAACTCCCAAAAACACATGGATTGTGTTTTTTTTATAATGTTGGTTAGACAAGAAATATCTATCGCGACAATTATCTGCCAAATGGCAGTAGTTATGTTGAATAATTACAAAAACATATGTATCGGCTTGCCCTTGTCTTCGACCCTAGGCACGCCACTGACATTCTTAATTTACATAAATATTCCTACTATTAGAATTTCTACGATTTACTCTCCTACTCTCTATATCAAAGTTAGCGAGGATTTTTGTACAACCCATTTAACGAGCCACCAAAACACATAAGCGCCTGCATAGACATTTATTGAAACATCTTCAAAACATTTAATAAGAGTAATACGTTAAACACGCACAATGAAGTCCCGTTTGCCTTTGACGCATTCGGGTCGAGTAAAGAAAACAAAGGAGGGGGTGCAAAGACTTTGCAATCAAATCAAAATATTGACCCAACTACTAAGTGCTTGTACCCATGTAAAAACCGAAATTAAGCAGAAAAGCATTCACAAATTCCAAATATTTAAAAAAGAATCGATTAATTTAAAACCCCACGAAAATTCAAATAAATAAGTATGAAAACATAAATGAATGCGTGAAACACGGAAACACAGATTGAATTAGAAAAACATAACCCATTTTTTAGATTTCGCTGCTGATAAATATGGAATCGGTTTTTTTAAACCTCAAGAAACATTGAAATAAATACAAAAATATAAAAAAGTCCATACTTTGCGAACATACCTACGAACCATTGAAGTATATGTAATATAAATAGTTTTTTTTGCAAGTTCCCAAGCATACAAAAACAAATATCAAAATGCCGACTTTGCACATGCAACACGTTCGAAACATGGAATAAATAAAATACACGCAGAATACGCGCTTTTTTATTTTCTTTACCGTTATAACATAAACCGGGATAGTTATCTTCAATCCTCTAAAACAACCAAATAAAAACGAAAAATTGTTTTGCAGTAGTTACTACTATAGCTACTATTTCAGTCTGTATTTTATTGTCTGTCTGTATAGTACAGTCAGTATTTCGGCGTGCTTTAATGTAGGTATTCATTACTGTTCATGTACAGTTCAGCTAAGTAATTTGCATACTAAAATTGCAAATCGTCGTTCAATGATAAACCACATAAAAAGAGGTCATCGGTAGTGAAAGATTGCTTCTTTCTTATTATACAGCGATAGCAATGCTGAAGCAAATCTTCTTAGTAGAGGTCTTAACAGTGAATCACACAACGTACACCCAATACCGGTGGAAAGCTTTAGGAAGCTGAACTTATTGCCAAATTCATTATAAAAATGTCAACATAATTGTAGATTAATTATGTTTTTTTTTATATATACATAAGCGCCAAAATATTTCGCTAAGCTTATTACAACATTTCGCATAACATGGATGTAATATTTCGCATAATGTTATATTTCGCAACAGTACTTCCATAAACCGGCGTATACGACCAAAAATCCAGCGCAATGTGTGATCGAACTAACGATTCTCGAATATTCAGGCAAGTGAAGCATTTGGAAGGCAATGGAGGAAGATTATTCAAAATAACGTGAATAATATTGCAAACTTAAGTGCTTAGCATCGGGATAGTTTTAAAACTATGCAAAAGTAGGTTTCTCCACCGTATATTTTGACCATCTGAGAGGAACTGTGCTTTCGGGGAGAAATAAAGTACAGATGTATCAAAAAAAATATCATTGCTTTATAAAAACAAAAAAACAGCAAGCCTTCCTCTTCAAGTATTTCTTGACGGTTTACATGTAGTCCTTTAAAAATCGAGTTTACAGGGTTCTTAAAGATCGGCAGCGTATGGGCGGCTCCTGTGGTAATTGCACATGCCCGAAGCTCCACAGACGACAATCAACTTCCATCAAGTCACACATTTGCTCGTTTGCCGCTTCTTATTAGTCTTATTACACAAAAAAAAGTACTAGTCATATACTTTAAACCATAATATACTTTACCCCCATCAGTTCTGATGTTCATATACCTAACGTGCTTTAGGCAAATCAATAAAATTTCAATTCTAAAAGTAAAACTTACTTTTTTTTACATTTTATTTGGTTCGCCTGCAGCGATATGTTTGGACAAATGTACGATGAAATCCTTTTTTATATACCATACTAACATGGAGTTTGCTCAACCCCATGAAACGACCAATTAATCTTAACTCAATCTTTCCACTTCCAATGGTGGCATTGTAGCCTGATACTGAAATAAAGAAACGAGGGTCCTAGTTATACTGTAACAAATGTCAAGTCACAATGTGATCACTAGTATATATGTAGAACGAGCATCGATAATTGAGTTTACCGATATATAGGAGTCCCCTACCTGTCATAAGATATTGCCCCCTGGATTCCTATGTGTGGATGCTACAAAAGTAAGTTAAACTATCAACTGAAAATCTCCGAACGACCTGACCTGGGGCCCGTTTCATAAACGTTTGTAACTTGTATTACAAGCGGAAATCTTTTTCCAACAATATTAAATAAAAAGAGACTTTCGCTTGTAATACAAGTTACAAGCTTTTGAGAAACGGGTCCCTGTTATTTTACAAATATATATAAATATAAACTCACTCACTGCAAGTCAGGTATATTATACAACACCATAGACAGGCATATAGACTGCCTCACAAGTAACTTATTATACCGTCGAGTTTTGCGTTGTCGGAAGTTAGATCAGATTTCAGAATATTACCAGATAGATTAACATTCCGCTGCAAATTTCTAGATCTTTTTTCAATAATATGTGGCATAATTAAAGTTTTCTTTTAGAATAATACAATGGCACTGGGCTGCCAATCAAAACTTGGTCAAGGATGTGATGTAAGAATGATAAAAATGACGATGCCTCTCAATATATTCCCACGTAGGTTCATGAACCCACAGATGGGGCACTCGTGGCGCTTCTCGCTGCTGTGACAAATCGCACGGACAGTTAGGAGATATAAGAGTAAGTATTGTATATTCGAGATAATTAAGTACCTCTCTGAGAACCGTTTCCCACAGATGGGGCACTCGTGGCGCTTCTCGCCGCTGTGGACGCGCTTGTGTCGCTTGAGGTGCGAGCGCGTCATCAGCGCCAACCCGCACACATCGCACGCGTGGGGCTTCACTCCAGAGTGGGACAGCTTGTGCATCTTGAATGACGACGTGTGGATGAAGGACTTGCCGCACAGGTCGCACTGGAAAATATCAAGGCGTCAAATTAGATACAGGCGGGACGGGTAGAACAATTGTCTCGCCCGATGCGAAGCGTTTTCTCCGTCATAATCTACATATCTGTACTGGTTGGCACGTAGTGGTGAAAGGAGGTGCCCCGTTCAACCAATTAAAGGCTTTACCATCTGCAGCACCAACAGACCTTCATGTCTGGCTAATCATTTGAGACGAAGTTTTATTAGTTGGATACTTGCGATTTAGTAAATATAGATCGGTTGGCCATGAAATAATAAAGTTTTTTATTATCAGCAGCTAATGTATTCACAGGTAGCGATTGCCAATGACAAGTCTATTCTAAAACTTTGAAAAAGTTGAGAAGTAGTTCATTGAAAAAAATACCCCATTATGTTATGGCTTGCAAAACAAAATATCAATGAGTTACCTGATAATTTGGCTTCCCAGTATGTATATTGTTGTGTCTATGCAAGGCACCTTTTGACGGGAAGAGCTTATTGCACTCCTCACACTTCCAGTCACTAATACCTAGAAGAATAATATACAAGTATAAAACGGTTTATAGACAGAACAGCGAATCAGAGAGATGAACCGCATGTCGGCCGGTCGAGATTAAACTACTAATACTATACAAGGTTTTTGAACGGTATATCGCGTAATAATGATTCAACATTACATAATTTGTGTTATAGATGCATCTTTAAGCACTACTGAATACATAAACCGCGTTATCGCCAATATATCTTGTTTGAACAGGGAAACACAGTAATAAATCGACTGATGTTTGGATAATTATGATGCACGGTAACTGAAAATTTAGTAAAATTCGCACGCGTTTAATATTTTTTTAGATAATCACAGAACATGGGGCAAAAAATGACATTACATTAGCAACATTATATCCTGAAAGCGTTTATGCGAACGCTTTTAGTTACCTTTGTGAAGCGCGACATGGATATCACAGGCGCGTTTGTGCTTGTAGTGGGCTCCGCACACCTCGCAGATGTACGGCGGCTTCGAATCGTCGTGCTTGCGCTTGTGTTGCTGCAGGCGCACTGCACAGATACAACCACACAACACAACTCATACATCATCTATACTATTATAAACTTGTAAAAATGAAATGTCTATACATTGAACATATTTCAAAAAATGATTGTTATGGACTATTCGGAGGTCATTATAACGAAAAAATGTATGTATGTTTGTATGTGTCGTTGTGGCTTCATCACGCAAAATCGGCTAAACGGATTTCAACTATTTTTGATACACGGTTAGCTGGGTATCTCCAGATGGTTATAGGATACTTTTTACCCGACTACGGTTATGTCTTTTTCTCCTCCGCGAACGAAGTTGCGGGCGCCTTCTAGTGTGTATATAAATTAGTTTTACCACTTACAATTTTTATGCTTCGCCTTTTGTCGATTGGTTGGTTGAATGATAGAGAATGCCTTATGGTATTTAGTCTGCCTTTTGTATGATAAGTGTTCTTTTGCACAATAAAGTTCAAATTAATAGAATGTGTTAGTTTAAGAGTAATACATATTTCTAAGCTGATGTTTAAGGCTAAACGCGATCTACAGTTTGACCACACTATGAAAAACATATGAAGAATGCAACACCTTAACCTTTGTATTGGGATTGCGACACATATGATCACTTGCATGTCATTTTCAATCATTGTTTTTGGCTTGTAATATGATGTCTGTTCCATTTTATTAACGAAATAAGACATACAAAAATGATAATTTCTTAACAGAGCAAAACAATTACTGCTAATCAGCACTCCCAAGCGTCCACAACTTTGTTGGATCTGACGTTTTGACATTTAACCTGGACATTGTGACAAAATATTATTATAATTCAAAATTATCAATTAATTTATTTCTATAATTACCGTGATACCTTGATTTGGGCGAAGAAAGGGTTGTGAAATCATTTTGGTCGTTCAAATCAAATGAGGTAAATAAAATTGATTCAAAAAGTGCGTTTTGTTTTGAATATGTCAGAGTTTGTTTACTTAATTTTTAGTTGTAGTTTTACTGTAGAACAAGAAGATACAGCTTCACTATAATGATTTCATTCAGTAATAATAAACATATATAATTGTTCCTGTATTGCTAGTGATAAATTAAATCTCATTTTCAGATCGAAATGAATATTAATTTAAGGACCGGGTTTATTAAAATTAGGTAACCAAGCCTAAACCAATAACTTTGAGATATGATAGATGACAGCGCCAACATTAATTTTACTTTGGCTGCTATGAGCACTGATATTGATAATAATTATTACCCCCACCTAGTACTTTGCACCCAGCAAATAGAAGAGATATGGTATTTTGAAAAAAAACACTACTAAGCATTGTGAAATTGTTATAAAAATCGTTAAATAGCGAAAATATAATTTTAGTCATTATACAAAACTAGCTTCTGCCCGCGACTTCGTCCGCCTTAAATACGTTTATCGCGGACAAGGGTATTTTTCCCGGATAAAAAGTAGCCTATGTCCTTCCCTGGGACTCAAACTATCTCCAAACCAAATTTCATCCAAATCAGTTCAGCGGTTTAAGCATGAAGAGGTAACAGACTGACTGACAGACAGACAGACACTTTCGCATTTATAATATTAGTATTGATATGGATGAAATATAAAGCCTACCCATTGAGGAGTATTTCACATCACACTGGTCACACTGATGCATAACTTTGTCTTCTCGCCGTTTCCTCTTTGTTGATGATAGTATTCGGGATCTTTTACGAGGTTCCTCAGCAGTGCTTAGGTCATCTGGGATATAGTTGTCACTATCATCGTCATCATCTTCAAAATCACCCATTTCAATCTTGAATAAACTGTCGCTGGCTGTGTCAAATCCGTTGCTGTAATCTGGACTGTGAGTTCTGGGAAATTTAACATAAATACAATAACATTTTGAAATGTGGGAGAACGCAAAATCTTAAAAAAATATATGTATGCTTTAGTTACCATTATCAGTTGTATGTATTCAAAGTTGTACTCCGTGTTACAAGGCAACGTAAATGCATACTTTAATCTTAAGAAAAACACATACTGTTTATCATTGTAATGCTAGTGACTAAATGTTAAAATATATGTATTTTTTCATAGATAAATATGACCCATAGCATAGTACTATACACAGTATACCAAACATTTGGTCAATGATGGACACTCCTAATTTTATCGAACTATCTAATCATATTTGCAAAATTATGAGGAACATATTTTGTATTTTTCAATTATTTTGAATTTTACAACTGATTTTAATAAAACAAAACTACCTCATTCTATAAGGGCCTAAGCGCAATTTGTGGTAGAATAAATTTAAAAAGTAAAAACTATTCTTTGTCTGGGGGCTCATTGTGACAAAGTGTCATAACTAGAGATTGTGAAAAGCGTTACAATTTAATTTCGATCACAGTGACTCTCATACCAGTTGTAAAAAAAACACTGTGATTTTGTTATCCACGACTACCACCATGACCCTGACTTCCCGAAGTTAAAGTTACTTGCAGTAATGTATTCAGATCATTATAACAATTTTACCGTGACTTTATTACACTTGTTGCTCACATAACCTACATGATTTTCTACCGTTCCGTCATGACCAGTCACAGTTATACTTTTCTAGACGCAGTGATTTTTTTATCGTGTCGTTATTATTACCGGGCACTAGTTGTGACACAAATGTAAACTGCCAATATGAAACTTTAACACTTTTTTATAATTGCTAAAAAAAAATACAGCCAAGGAATTAACTTTGTACCGCCTAAAGAACACCATTTGCTAATAATATTAATCTATCCATGATATTTCAATTGTAGTCAGTATCAAAAACTGAAATTTTGTCCATTTCAGTCTGGCTTGAAAAATGCTTTGATTTATTATATAAGCAGAACAAGCTACATAAGGAAATCACTAAAACAAACAATGTTCATATTACTTACCCATCAGTAGAATCTTCTCTTTTAACATTCTCAAGAGTAGGGGCTGCAGTTGCAACCAAACTGTGAACAGTCAATTTGTGAGCTGCTTCCGCAATAAGTCCACCAATATCACCTTTTTTGCCGCATACATTGCACTGCCAACTGAAATCAAATACGTAACACATATTAACCCTATTGAGTGTCATTCCTACTATGTGTACAATAGTCATGTAAAAAAATTACCTACTATCTACCATACACACACTACCGCTAATAAGTATTTACCCACTCATTATTTTTTCCATACAATTGTATACAAATATGACATTTAGATGCAGTCTGTATTTTTCATTTAGGTAGATAAGGTCTAAAATTGGTAAAGGAGACATCCTTTTCAAATTTTAAGTTTTCTTTATACAGCAATTTGTTTTTTAAATTGCTTTATTATTTCATAGACAGAGAAACAATTTTGTAATAAAAATAGGTTGGTGAAGAGAATTTATTTTTAATTTCTAGTCTTACATCTTATCAGGGACACATATTTCATAAATACATTTAATTTATTTTCTTCTTCTATGTACCGTTTGGCAAAGGGCTCGTCCAACACAATTAAATCTTCTCTCTCTGTTGCCAGTCTAGTCCAGGTTTTCCCAGCTGTCTCAAATATATAAGATATTTATAAGGATATCCTGGATACCATAATGTAGTATCTAGATAAATCAGCTAAATAAAAAAAAACATTTTGATGCAATGCTGTCAAGTGACCCCAACTTAACAGTATATTTCTGAAATTATTTTTAATATGATTTTGTTACTTATATTGAAAAAATAATGAGTAGGTAAATACTTATGAGCCGTAGTGTAGTATGGAGTAGTGTAGTAGTGGTTGCCAGGTGTTTCGCTTTTCAGAATCAGAATCAAAATTAGAAAAAAAAAATGTTTGTTTTTTTATAGGATGTGTCCCACCAAATATTGTCCTGTCCAGCCTGTCCAGCTTTTGCTAGGCTTTTAATCCAGCTCCATTAAGCTATTAAAAACTGGCCAAGCACATGTCAACCATACTCAATGTATGGTTTCATAGCCATTAAAAGTCAATATTGTTAAGGGCTGATGCACTGAAAACTGTAAAGATTAGCTACGATATATTTTTTCTGTTGTAGTAGATACTGTACATACAAGGTTATGTTGAAGCTATAAAGAAAAAATAGAAACCTGTCATTGTCTTTCTCCGTATTCCTTGGCTTTCTTTTAGGTGGGCCTTTAGAAATAGATTTTTTTTTTGTTTTTTCTGGTTTACGGTGTCTCTTCTTTTTCGTGACAGCAAGAGGTTCATCTTCGGAGTCAGGTCCAATGTCTCTATTCCTGGCATTGTAAACTTCATCAAAAACTTCTGTTTTTACTGCTCCAAGTTCAACAGACTGAGATGTTATTTCAAATAAGGGATTTCTGCTAATTATTTCCTCAAATGCTTGTTTAAGCTTAAGATATTCTTGTTCTGCTGCTTCCAAGACCGTAATTAGTTCAAAACAGTTCTTACACATATGTTTGGGAGAGTTCTCGGCTGAAGAGAGGTCTACGCGTGTGAATTTGTATAGGAAGTCATACAATGAGACGCCGGAAGCCGTATTAGTGTTGTAGATATCGTGTGCGTCGAGACCCCGGCTAGCACACGTCACGCACTCATGTGGCTCCGGCTTGATCCGTACCTCGACCTCCTTCTTTATATCTAATTCCACATCAACCTTACTAATATACTCAATGGTTCCGACACGATCGTCGGGGTTCAATGATTCGAGTTCAGCCATCGCGATATCCTTTTCTCTGAGTTAATAAGGTACAATTTCGTAATCTAGCAGACTAACTAAACCAACAATGCGATAAATCTTTCATTTTCTAATTTAACTTCGGCTAGTTAGTTACAAACTGCACCCAGTCACAAGTAATAAAAAAACAAGACTCAACCACCAAGCGAACGAAGTTGAAAATTAATCAGTGACATTTTGATGACAGGGTTTACATCATTATCATTGTATTTAATACGAATTTTATTTAATGATGGCAACTCTAAAGAAATATCAGCCTCACACGCTCGCCAGAGGGGTTACTCCGAAACACAAAAATCGAAGTTCGTAACTTGCTGTCCCTCTCGCTCTCATGTTATGCTGTATTTGTGTGAGCGGGATAACGGCATACGAACTTCGTTTTTCAGATTTCAGAGTAGGCGCTCTGGCCTAGTGAAATGTTTAGATGACAAACCGTGCCATAAATATTCCTATTTCTACAAACTCACTCAAAAGAAATAGCCTACAAACAAAACAACACTCACACGCGGACAATTTACCGTATAAACCAAGTATAAGCTAACCGGAGATATAGCGAGTACTTAGGCAAAGGAAAATGTATTCGTATGACATCTCCAGTAGTTAAATGCTCCGGTCTAGGCTCCGGTTTATGTGGTTAAATAATTAAAGTTGAAATGCTTGGGTTAATGTGATTAAATAATTAAAGTTGAACTAGAATGATTTTAACAGTCAATAATTTTATACAGAATAGATAAGAGTACAGTTTGCGTACCTTTTCGACCCTTATTGTCTTTGTGACAAGAGCGAAATGGAGAGACGTGAATACATTTCCTTGACCGTACTTAGATCCCTTTGGGGCAATGGTCTTACTGCTATATCCAACTGGTAGCGATACACCACAGCAATGTCACAGGATTCTTGCCACCAACTTCAATATATTTCATGTAGCTATCTATTAGGCAGCAAATAGCCAATAACTCGGATCGGTCATCATAAAACCCCTTTGAATGGGTTTTTTAAAGCGGTTTTCAAACTTATGTGTGCACAGTACATACATTAAAAAAATACATTTTCAAATTCGGTTCAAAATAGAAAAAGAGGTAAAAAAACCAGTCTGTAAATATGCTGCAATGAAAAAAATCGTTTAGATAAAATTCCTTAGTTTGTATAAATACTGCATTGAAAAAAGACGATAAAAAAATATGCTCTTGGGAAAAAAATGGAGCGTTAAAATAACGAATCTGAAAACTATAATACTGTAAAAAGAACTTTCGGGGAAATATGCGAACGGAAAATTTACTACGAAGAAATAATGAGTTCGGGAAAGTGACCTAACAAATCCTTCGAAAATATTTCCTTGATCAAAAAAGCTGCTTAGAAACCTTACATATTTTTTAAAAGATCTGACATACCTACTGACGGACGGACCTGACTAAATTCTAAAGGCTCCGGAACCCTAAAAACGAGCATAATTTGAAGTAGACAGACAGCGACAGCCTGTAAATCCAATACGAGCAAATACTAGTCCCGAATCCCGTGCATAAGTTTACGCGTTAGTCAGAGCAGTTTTTCAGGTTCTCCCATTTGTAAGGTAAGTTTTAATAGTTCCATTTTGCACGAAATGATTGCACAATAACAAAAATAATCCATACTAATATTATAAATGCGAAAGTGTGTCTGTCTGTCTGTCTGTCTGTTACCTCTTCACGCTTAAACCGCTGAACCGATTTGGATGAAATTTGGTATGGAGATAGTTTGAGTCCCGGGGAAGGACATAGGCTACTTTTTATCCCGGAAAAATACCCTTATCCGCGATAAACGAATTTAAGGCGGATGAAGTCGCGGGCAGAAGCTATATCCTTTTTTTGAGAGTGCAATATATTCGGTAAAAAAAAATAGATTTTATTTTTGTTTCGGTTACGAATTCAACAGGCGTAAAAAGATTTTAAATATGTTCAAGAAGCTTGCCCGTTTTACATGCCGTGTTTTGCGGGGCTCATGATGTGAGTGGTTGCAAGTGCAGCGCGGAGCGGACAATGGCCCGTGGCGACCCCGCCCTCACAAAGCTCGCCCTCGCCACCACCACTCCAGAGCCGACCGAGGTCAGTATCGCTACGCGCGGAGTTGCTCGCTACCGTACTCGAAGCCACGCGGAACGCGCCGCAACGTCTTGTTTTCCCGCCGTGCCGTTTAAATTAACGAACTTTGCCCGTGAACGAACGTTTAATTTACTTCCGATTGGCAAAACTACCTGAGTGGTATTTGTGACACAATTTGGAATAAGTTACAAGTCGGCTGCATTCAGCAAAATTTCCATTATCCCCGTAAGTATTTATTACATTCATCGTGCAGAACTTTAGTCGAAGACTGTTAATCTATCTGCTTAATCGCTACATTCGTATATATTAGTTATTTATGTATTTAAGTTATACGTTTACGTATGTGTTTTGTAGTTACAAAAGTCTAAGCACTTTTTAGTGCCTAAAAAAATGTTTCTGCCTTGCCTTAAGATTGACTGATAGAAAGTGCCTCATGGCATTAAATACGCCTCTTACTCGACACGTCTTCTTATTGTGAAAAAAAAGGTCCTGACGAATTGAGAACCTCCTACTTTTTTGGGAGTCGGTTAATAAAGATTATATAAAAAAAAAAATTACGTAGTTTGAATATAGTTAGTATCGATATGATTACATTTTATTTTTGTTTTCATTAAATATCTAGAATTACACAGCTATGCAGAAGCGAATGTTTTACCAGATGTAAATCACACAACCTATAGCTAAAATGTATTCAGGTACTGCAAGTTGGGTTATCTTATATTATACTAAGTACTTTACGCGATATAGGTATATTAAACTAGAAGACGCCCGCAAGTTTAATAAATTTTATAAAATCATACCCCTCTTTTTTTCTTTCCGTAGGTAGATGGATTTGGAAATTAAGATTTTGAAAAGTCTACCTAAGACCATTTATTAACCACTTACATAGGTAGTTACTTTCTAAATAATGACAGACTCAGCATTGCAACTACTAATATATGGTGTACGTGTACGTACGATCCTTACCTGCTTATAGATCATTATATATATGTACGATATGTACATATTTTATCGTACTTATAGTACCTATATTGTACTGGTAGTTTACTTGTACAGTCAGCCGCACGGTACGCGCCTGGTTCTCTGTTTATTGATATTAAATTTACATTTATGTTTCTATTAAACAAGGTTTATACATAATGTATAATGTAACGAACATGCAGAATGCACCAAATCATTTTATCGTGTGACATTGTAATGAAGGATTTACACTAAGATGACGGATTTCTAGAGTCAGGTAACTTATATAGCAGCATAGTTGTGCTAAATGAAATCTGATAACTTTTCGATGTTTTTGATGTAATTAGTATACGTACAGGCTATCGCTATCGCCTGTGCTTGTATATGTGATTATTTTGAATTCTATAGGTAATAGCTACAAAGGTACAAAGCAATATTTTGTCTATTGCTCACCAACAAGAGAAACTGTACGTAGAACCTTTGCATAAACTTCGGCAATTGATGGTCTTATATCCGGTGCCCGTGATAGCATGATTTGAACAGTTTAGTTATTTATTACATTTGATATGGAGCTGTATGTAGTTCGTGCGCTTATAGTGCGACGGTCGCGGCCGCGGTCCCGTAGCCGTTGCGTATAAAAAGTCGGCGCACCATGACGAGCCAACGGGGAGACCCAGTTAGGCACGCGCCAATACATGCCTAATGGATGCGAATGAGGAACAACTCTTGTCTCTCAATTTAAAGTTCTAACAATGTCTAAGTATTGTTATTTATTAAACTGTTCACTCCACCCCACCTAATTGGTTGTTTTCAACAATCCATTTTCGAAAATTAGTACCAATTTAAGATCAAGATTTATTTTACAAAATCAATGTGGTCGTCTTTACATTTCGGAGTGTATTGCAACAAAAACAGGAACTTACTCGTCTTCAAACTGCAATTCCCTGATCCTGACTGATGATGATGAACTGTCTCAATCTAACCTAGAAACCTGAAAGGTTATATGAAGTTTTCCTTTTTGAACAATTACAAAACCGGATTTTTCGTTTTGCTACAAGATGGGGTTTGCTTGTGGGAGGTGTAGGTGTAAACCACAAAGAGAACCGATTTTATTACTGTATTGCAGTATCTATTGTACTGTGCCTCATCAGCTTCTAGTACTGTCCTCGCAACACAATAACCAATTTCACCAAAAATTTACTTCGTGGGTAAGAACAATCTCGATAAAATCAATTTACTGCTTATTACTTAATTGTAAATTCGAATGACTATATTTTCTCTTCTTCCATTTTATGTCCTCCTTTTTTCTCAGCCTCGATTTATAATGTTGTCTTCGACTTGTGATTATTTCAATGTATAATCAATAGGTACTGATAAATTATCTGATCTGAATACCATTCATGGTGCTATGCGATTAAATAAAAATGTTCTTCATGTAAAATCATAAAATTAAGCTCAAGCTTCATTTTAATCGCACTTCCCGTAGTTATAAACTCAAAACAAGCAGTATTGCGACTATTGAGTAGTCTGGGAGTGAGAACATCGTACCACACCTAATATCATTCTTAAACTACGCACTCAACCGCCTTCATTTCACCTCTGACATAACGAGACACGTGCTGTGTGCAGTAGTGGTACATGCAGTCGATGTCAAAGATATGTTTACACTTTTCGCCTTATTACAATGGAATAAGGTGCAAAAATGTAAACATATTTTTGACGTCGACTATACATGTTCCAGATCACAGCTCAAAATATATTGGTGAATCAAGCAGGTTGTCAAAACTTAAGAATACGAAGCGGAGGGTGAGACCTATGAAAACAAATTGATTACATGTGACTAGGGGTTCATGTTCATGTTCTAGTAGCGACGAGTCCGTCAGCGCTGCGTTCGTCGCTGACGCACATTCTGACAATTTATTTTATGTCAAATAAATAATATTGTTTATGTCAAATTCCTTTGTAGTACAGGCAATTCGTTTTTCGTAACCCCTTAAGACAGCCTCAAAGCCAACCCTCCTTTAAACTCATGATAACGCAAGCACCTCTCGGCCAAGTTACAAGATTGTATGTATATTATCAATTACATAAATATATATAATATGAACTATCGATTTGTGCTTTTTTTTCACAAATCTGTAGATATGATCCTGCACTAACTGAACGTTTCGGTTTGGGCCAATGGTAGAGAATACCTTGAGGCGTTAAATCCGCCAATAGTACATAACATACATTCATTGAGCAATGAAGATACAATAAAAAATACACCGACCTGAGTAAAGTAAACCTGAAATAAAACCGACCAAGTGCGAGTCGGACTCGCGCACCGAGGGTTCCGAACAAATTTTTACTTACCCTAACTTTATTACCCAGTACCGGTTGAGTTAAGTTTGCACCTGATATCTATAGCATTGGATACAAATCAGGTGCAAACTTAACGCAATCGGGTTGTTCCAATAGTCTAATATGTCTCTAATTAGCTATTCTTTTTTAATTTTTTGAAAATTAAAAAAGAATAGCTAATTAGAGACATGGTTATAATGTTCGTGTAATATTTATGTTATTATTAATGTTCGTGTAAATTTAATCACAATAAAAATAATGTACAGATTAAGCCCTTTCATATGATACCCTACTTGACGTAGTAGCTAGACTTTAATCTCATAAACGTGTTTTTTTTACAAAATAAAAATATACTTTAAAATTTGTCCTTCGCAATACGTGTGGGCGGACCGTGTTTATAAATATTCCAAATTTCATATAGATAGCATAAGTTGTTTTTTGAGATATGGCGCTCTAATAGTAGGACAGACAGATAGACAAGGGTTCCATTTTACCATTTTTGGTACGGAACCCTAAAAGGGTATATGGCTGATATGCATAGCTATAATTTTCGTGTCATATTTAGGTTTATAATATTTTCTTCTGTTTCCGCGATTATTACTCATTGAAATAAAACAATTTAACGGATTATATCGCGTATATTATCTCATTTTAGTTCCCGACGTTTCGGAAGCTTTCCAGCTTTCCATGGTCACGGGAGGACATTTCCATGGTCCAATTGTTTTATTTCAATATTTAGGTTTATTAATACAAATTGAGAAAATTTCAAAATTTTCGATTGGTAAACTTCGTAGATAAAGAGGGGGACGGTGTTTTTTATTCACATTTTCTTTAATAAAACAAAAACTTCGATCACAATAATAAAATTTAAAAAAATGTTCAAAAATGTGCAGGTCAAGCTCTTTTATATGATACCCCATTTGATACAGTAGCTAGACTTTTAATTTTTACCCTCCCCTCATATTCGACGTTTTTTTGGAAAATAAAAATATATTTTTAAATATTTCCTGTGCAATACATGGGGGCTGGCCATGTTTATAAATATTCCAAATTTCAAATAGTTAGCATAAGTAGTTTTTGAGATATGGCGCTTTAATAGTCGGACAGACAGACAGACAGACAGAGTCGCACCATAAGGGTTCCTTTTGTACCTTTTTGATACGGAACCCTAAAATTGACACAACAAGATGTTGCGACACGAATACGAACTACACGAAACATAATTGAAAAAATATTTCATGTTGATTATCGTAGTTTCTTTTTTGTTTAATTAAGTTAGTTCGTTAAAATTCTCATTACTGCCAATAGGCTTATTTAATCATTAGTATTTCGTTAATGGTAGTAGGTTTACTTAACCCGAACAGGTACGACATTGTTTTCGACACCTAGGCCAATACTGGCCTACTTACCAGAAAACTTGGGAGATTTGCAGCTAAATTTTGAGGTTTTGAAAAAAGAAACCGGTGTTAGTGTAACATAGTATGCAGTTAAGTGTCCTTGGCAAGCTCGTCCGAATTTCACCTTCCCATACAAACGGAGTTCCATTAATTCTCATTTTAAAACTACGAGTTGGATTGTAACGAAACTTTCTATATACAATAACATGAGGTATATATCTAGGCCAGTAATTAGTTTCTTTGGCTCCAGTTTATAAAACAAACGAAACATAGTAAAAACAAGTTTTGTATGAAAAGGTATCTGGCTATACTAGGCTATGCTAGGCCTGCATATCCTTAACTTATTCTATGTACAAAGTTTCAGAGCAAACTAGCAAGTCGTTTTAAAATGAGAGCGTAACTACGTTTGTATGGAGAACCGCGCTTACCGGGGACTCTTAATCGCTCCTTCTTTGATTGAATGATCTATAGAAACGTACATCTCTATAGTAACATTTATTTTGAAAACTTAGCATCCGTGACGCCCCTCGATGATACCTGATCGCGCTCTGTGCACTCATGTGCGTTAAATTGTAAGGGCAGGTTTTATTTCCTCTATCCGCTACCAGTTACCATATCAACCTCGTTCAAATATACCTAAACTCTGCTCTGTTGCAATAAAATTCTACCAATTTAGTACCCTTATTGTAATTAACACCATTTAATTTTCTCCGATTTCCCTAGTATATATTGCTATCATATTAATAGTATTGGTATAGATTAGAGTGCACCGTGCCCGGCATTACTTACTCCTTAGTTGTAAATATATTTCCATCAATTATCATTGTTAAATCTCATCATAAAGAGCTCAATTTGCACTTTGCACATTTTAGTATTTTAAGACAAATCTAGTAGGCAGGCACGAGTTTGCTTAAGTGCAAGTGTACAATAACTTCGCTTCTACCTAACTTAGCAGGAAAGATAAGCAAGTTCAGTTCCATGTAACGGTTCGGTAAAAGTAATTATACCATCATCGCGATCAATTACCTATGGTAGTCCAATCATGTCAATGATTCGCTCTCGATAGCGGCAACGTAATGAACATTTCGGAAACAATGCTTCGAATAGTTTAATACATGTAAATGAATCTCGATTCGCAGCGTAAGAAAGCGAAATCACACTGCGATGGTTGCAGCGATTTTGATGTTTTTTCCGCTTTCTAAATACAGCCCGGTGCTATATATATATATGACTTAGACCAGCGGCATAAGTACGGTGCGGTATTGTGGACAAACACATTACAACAAGAGTACAGTAACCCCGATGGATAATGTGTTCGATAAAACTTTACGGGTCAAATATGTTTTAACGCTGCCTGTAATACTGGAATTCACGGAAGAGATGTGTAAGATGGAAATAATAATTATCGTTTCAGCTTAGACGAATAATCGTCCGGATGTTCTCGCCTAGAGCTCACATTTCTCAACCGATTCGTATAAAATTTTGTGAGTAGGTTCGGTATAGGTGTATAGATTTTTTTTGCCGAGCCAGTTTTTCGAACTTTGACAAAATGGCGGAGATATGTGTTGAAAACGTAAAAAAATACAAGAAAGGGATCAGCGTTATCGGTCATCGACTGATTTGGTACAAATTTACGTTCAGTCCAATGTATCTTGTACTCCGATTATAATGAATGAGACTTTGTTCATGTGATAACGTCTATAAATCCCATCAAAAACATTACATGTAAAGTTGGAGGCCAAGACTCACTGCTCCGCTTTCACTGTAAAAAAATTATCAGATCAGATTCCAGGAAAAGCCAAGTCCCTATCCCTAAGCCCTGACTTTACTAACCCTACATCAAGTTTAAAAAGTATGGCCTGTTCGTTTCATTCATTTGCATGTCGTAACATTGAATGGGGAAATGGGAGAATGGGAGAATGTAAAAATGGGGGAATAAGGGAAATGGGGGAATGTCCAATATCAAATGTCCAATGTCCAATGTCTAATGCCAAATGCCAAATGTCAAATGTCTAAGGCCAATGATAAAAGACAATAATAAAAGACGTCGAAACGTCCAGGTGATTAAATATTAATACCTCTTTGAACTCGATTAATTCCAGTTTTGTCATTAAAAAAAAGAACCGACTTCGAAATAAACTAAAAAGCCAAAAATAATCTTTTATGTACGGTACGGATCACATTTGAATCACCTTTTAAAGTCGGTGCCTAACCATTCATTTATTACTATTAAATTAACACAGATGGCAGGCAAGAACCGCGGCCTTAAGCTATTATCTACCTATATATTTAGTCATAGTAATTCGTATTTATGTTGATTAAAGAACTTTATTTACTTCAGGTTTGGCACCGACTTCAAAAGGTGATAAAAATGTGATCCGTACCGTACATAAAATAATTTTTGGCTTTTTAGTTTATTTTTAAGTCGGTTCTTTTCTATTAAAAAAAAATATTTTTTGCTTTTTAGTGATGGGTTTTAGTAGTAATATAAATAAAGGTGATGAGATGGGAAGGTTGAGGAGGCCCTTTGCACGCATCTCGAGTCTTTGGAAGTAAGAAATGTAAAAGTTGGTAAGTTCATATTCATTTGTACCTTCTCTATCACCAGCTCAGCATCATGAAATTATGACAACCAGACGAAAACAATTGAATAACTTTATAATAATATATACAAAACATTGTTAGTGCCTATAATATTTGACGGTTTCTCTAGATTTCCCTGGTATTTCATCATCAGATCCTGACTTGGTGATAAGGAGACTACCTCAGGGACACCTATAATACATGATTTTTTTAAAGAATTATCCTCTATCTCTTAACCATTAAGGAGTTGCACGTTCCGTCATCAGCTCAACATGATGAGATGATGACTACCATATGCAAATACTTAAATAGCTTAAGAAAATATATGAAAAACGTTATAAGTGCCTATAAAATTTGAGGATTGCCCTCGATTTCCCTGGGATCCCATCATCGGATCCCAACTTAACGGCAATGGGACCACCTTTCAAATAAAAATAGTAGATTGTTTGACAAGGGGCTAAAATAAGCCATTATGACACGAATGTCTGAGTGTAATAATGGCTTTTAGCCACGTGTTAAACACTCTGCTTTTCACTTCGACTACGAGAAAATAAAAAAGACTTAACATTAAAATTGTATATTTCATGAAAAATAAAAAGTACAGTTTGAGCAACTCTTTATAGTTAAATTGACAGCTTATATACTTTTTAAACTAATAATGGCCATAGACAATTTTTACTTTTTAATGTAAAGGGCTGCAATACGATCAGAAATTTTGGCCAATCTGATGAGGTTGGTTTGTTTGTTTTTAATTATTCGTAAGTAGTATGTAGCTGGCCGCAAGTTTTTTTTTTTTTCAGTTTCATAGAAATTTGTATGGGATTATATGGCTTTCTTTTAAGCCCTAGGGGCTAAATTTACTATTTTAGTCTCGCTTCGCGAAGCTAATATGACTTACTTTTAGAGCAGGAGAAGTGAAGAAGATTTTTTAAAATCGCTTCACAATTGGCGGAGTAATCGGTGAACATACATATAAAAAAAAACTATCGAACATATAACCTCCTCCTTTTTTGGAAGTCGGTTAAAAATAGCCACGATTTCAATTCAACAACCCCCATGGGTTAAAAAGGTATAAAATTACAAAATTCAACAATTTTGAAACAAACTTGCGAGGTGTACAGCTCACAGAGATATACATGCTGAGCAACTTCATCTAAGTGTTCTTAACTTCGAAAATGATGCATTAAAAATATTTTGGTGTGAAATATACTATCAGCCATATACCCTTTTAGGGTTCCGTACCAAAAATGGTAAAATGGAACCCTTGTCTATCTGTCTGTCCTACTATTAGAGCGCCATATCTCAAAAAACAACTTATGCTATCTATATGAAATTTGGAATATTTATAAACACGGTCCGCCCACACGTATTGCGAAGGACAAATTTTAAAGTATATTTTTATATTGTAAAAAAAACACGTTTATGAGATTAAAGTCTAGCTACTAGGTCAAGTAGATTATATGAAAGGGCTTAATCTGTACATTATTTTTATTGTGATAAAATTTTGTTTTATTAAAGAAAATGTAAAAAAAAAACACCATTATCCCCTTTATCTCCGAAGTTTACCAAACGAAAATTTTGTAATTTTCACAATTCGTATAAATAAACATAAATATTACACGAACATTATAACCATGTCTCTAATTAGCTATTCTTTTTTAATTTTCAAAAACCTATTGGAACAACCCGGTTGCGTTAAGTTTGCACCTCATTTGTATGCAATGCTATAGATGTCAGGTGCAAACTTAATTCAACCGGAACCGAGTAATATAATAATGTTAGGTTAAGCGAAAGTTTGAACGAACCCTCGATGCGCGAGTCCGACTCGCACTTGGCTGTTTTTTTTTTAATCGGGCTCGAATCAATGTAAGTAGGTATAACCACACGCCGACGCGCATAGTATCACGCAAACTTTAATACTGTTGGTGTTCAAAATTACTGGTGATCCGGTGACCTCTCGTGCATCAAAGTGACTATTCTCACGGCATGTCCGTTAATCTTCCAATTTCGACTAATAATTCACGCTCTCTATGTCGGTGAAACGTATCATGAATTATATGAAAAAGATTTGTGCGTAATTACTTTTGCATGTGAGATGGGTATCTACAAGTTTTCACTTGTCTTTACCGTCTAACGTGAAGTACCAACTACACGAACAATTAGATACATTCATGACTCGATTGTAATCGAGTAAAATGTGTTAACACGTATTAGACCGTAACTTAACCATAACCATAACCTGTGCAAACGTAGTGCATCCTTATTCGTACTATATTGTTCGTTATAGCAACGCTGTCAGAATATCTTTTAGGCGTAGGGGAGAGGATATGCTTCGCCCTGTCGATAAATCATCCCTCGACACAGTACAGGTAGACGTAAAGACTACATGAGTACATCTGTCTATTATTACCTACAGAGTTGTATAAATGAAATGCCAGTATGTGAATTGGAGATATTTCCAAAAAATAATATTTGTAGATTACCGAAAAAAATATTGAATTTCGATTTTTTGTATGTTTGTATGTATCTTTGCGGGCTCAACGAGTTAAAACGCCGGCGGCTGGATGGATTTCAACCATTTTCGGTACACAGCTGCATGAGCATCCACAGATAGAATACTTTTTACCCTCTGTCCCAAAAATAATAGTTATGACTTATTTCACATTCGCGAATGTAATTGCTGGCACTTTCCGTCTAATAATAATTCACATAAACTTATGTATAATACGAAATTTATTTAAAGTTATTTTTTATTGACAGGTTGCGCGCCTACGCGTAAGCAGACGTAAGCTACGTCTGCTTCTATCTTCGGCATGCGGCTGAAGCGGTAGCGGTAGGATGGATGCCGCAGCATTGGGTCTAGTGCTGCTGACACTAGCTCTTCCCTTAACAGCTCGGGCGCAAGGTATCTCATCAATATAGAAAATACTTTATTCCCAACCCAACCAAGCCTAGTCTCAATCTGTGAAATATACCTGAAACAAGAAGCGTGATTAAATCAATTACGTCAAGCCTCGTAGTTAGTAACCCGTGTAAGAGCCTATCAAAATGGCGTATTGCAAAAGCGGCATACGCATTTAATTTTAAAGTTATTTGTCATGTAAAATTGAGCGTATAATCGAATGACCAATTTTATTGTGTTTCATTAATCAATAGTGCTCGTTCGCGTGCTCAAGTGTACTACAAGCGGACAGTTTCAGCGAATCAAGCATTTTCCGAACGGTCAAGAGCTAGCGCACGCCATTACCTTCATTTCATTACCATTTGCCAATGAAAGGCATTGTACGTACATAAAAACTCGTGTTGACTTGGAGGAATTTTTAAACAGGCTTTTTTCCGGTGACATCAAATAGAGGCTAACTAATAAGTAAAGTATAACAATACTTATAAATTTTCTAAAATAGGTATTCCGATTTAATTTTATGTCCATTTCAAAAATATGTTGATGCCGAAAGAATGTCGGATTATGCTCAGTGTAGGTTTGAAGCAGCCGTTCACACAAAAAAATGCACTATAGATGAAAAAATATGATATGAAAAAGTTCACTAGCAAAAGAGTGTATCTCCTCGGCACTTACGTCCTTCTGCTAAGAAGCGCAATTTTTCGACGATAATTCAAAAAAATTACAAAACGATTTTTCTTGAAAGTAATACGTAATTATTTATTTTCTATCTTTGTATTTTTTTTTCTATTTTTTTGGACATAAAGTGTAGGAAATAGAGGACCCGGTTATTACATGTATGGAGCACCCCCCCCTAAAAATATATTTTTTTGTAATTTAACTATCAAACTAAGTAGCGGCATATACAAGACAACTATACTTACTCTAAATTTCATCAATATACATCCTGTAGTTTTTCAGTAAAATGCCTGGGACATATACGGACGGACATGACGAGACTATAAGGGTTCCCTTTTAGCCATTTTGGATACGGAACCCTAAAAAAGTGTAGTGTTGGCAAGTCACAGTGAAGAAAATCATACAGAAAAACGACAACTCATATCTACTAAGACGTATTGCTATAGAAATTGAACTGCTGTTGAGGAATTGAAGGGACTCCTAGCACGATTTTTGTATTTTAAGAAACAAATTAAGCAATTACTTACATTCAGAAATTGTAAATTAGTGAAGTGGAACTGATGAAGATAACCATAGGAGGTCACTGGAGCACTTCAACGATAAGTGATTTACCTACGGGCGGCAACAAGATAATAATAATAATAATAAGTACTCTTTATTGCACACCAAAAGAAAATAACATCAGACACTTAAATCTAAACCAGTATGAGAAATGGTAAACAACAGGCGGTCTTATCGCTAAAAAGCGATCTCTTCCAGACAACCTTAAGGTAGTAGAGATGGCGCAAAGTAAACAACCAACGAGTAAGTAAGTGGTGCACATGAAGATGAGACAAATCATAAATTAAAGCCAGAAAGAAAAACAAAAGAGACATGAACATTTCAGATACATACAAAGATACTAGATACTAATAAATAAATATAAAATACAAATAAACATATACACAAATATACATATACCTATACAAATACATACATATAACCAAAAATTATATACTTAACTTAAAATAGCTCAGCTACTTCATAAGTCACATATTGAAATAGCCCTCATGAGAATGGTACCATCAAATTGATTTGATGATGGAGCCGAAAGGTAGGTACCAAATTTCTGTAATAAATAATGCATCCTATAGTCGTGTTTGGGAATTTTCGAATTGTCAAGAGATAGTATATACTCTTAAATAACGATTAACAAAACTGATATAATTTCACTTTAAAATAATCGACTAATTTTACATGCACAATAGTTACATTTTAAAGAGTTTTAATAAAATGTACACGTTCCTTATATATATATATATATGGCACAGACGCGTAAAAAAATTAATAATAGTATAGAGAAAGAGATTGAATAGCAAAACGGTTACTTCAAAAATCTAAGTAAATTGGAGAAACTAACCCTTTTATGCATATATTATTTTTGCTTTTTAGTGTTTTCATTTGTTAATCCCAAATGTCTTCAAAATTAGTAGCTATTAAAAGTAAAATGTTTGGGTTCCTTGATAATAAATAAGCGAAATGAGTGTTATCTATTACTTGCAAATTTGAAATTTTAATGATTGCAAGTATCTATTGTAATATTGCAATTTCATACATATCATACCTATACCTATCGTGACAAATTGCCATTATTGCCTATGTTAAATTGTGCCAATCCACCACACGCTCCCATTAGTTTGCCTTTCAATATTAATTCATAGCAGAGAAGGTGTCAAATTATTGGAAATAGAGTGTCCACAATTGTGACATTTACCTTGTTAAGTTATAAATTACTATAGCTTGACAAGTTCTTTCGTGACACTCCCATTCCCATGGCTTGAAGTAGTAGAATAGAAGTATGTAGTATAGTGGGACAGAATTTTAGGCCACAATAAATAAATTTTATCTAAGTATCTCTCTATCTAAGTACAATATAAATAGTCTACGCCAAGGCACTACCTACCTTTTCTCGAACCGTTTCGGCTTATTGTCATACCCTATAGCTTCGTCCCAGATAACACCAGGCCCCTATTTCACAATCATGACAATTGTCAGGTGACGTGAATTTCATGTTCATTGGCGATCCCCGCAAGCTCGTTACATCTCTTTACCTTATACTGGGCACGCAATGTTCCTGAAATTGTCGCTGTCACCCGACATTTGTCACGATTGTGAAATAGGGGCCAGAGGCCTATAGTGTTTGATCAGTTTAGTACTTATGTTACAGCCTCTTGAACACTGGCTCGTCAATGCCCACGGGTTGGTAACCGGTAAACACCTCACTTTTATTTACATCAGCCTCTGGCCTTCCGCCGCCATAGACTCGACAGAGACAGTTCGTTCTTTGCCGCCAATCCGTGACACACGAGACAGCGTATGTATGCTATTCGAGCTACTCGCTTAATCGCATACACTACAGAGCCCTTATGTCACAACTTAGCTTTTGCCCGCGACTTCGTCCGCGTATAGCTCGAATTTCAAAGAATCCTAAAATCCGAAAGGTTGTTTTTATAAGTACTGAAAAAATATTGCACAACTTCTTTATATACCACTAACTAAAAAAATGGCTGGTAACGGATAAATGATAATATCCCACCCCTTCCCCCCACTTCCTATTAAAAACATTTAGGAAACGAAATTTTCAACCAAATTTGTTGTCTCAGTTTTAAATGTACACTCAAGAATCACACGTTTCTCATACAAATTGTTATCCCTTATTTCAACCCTTAGGGATTCAAAGAATCATAGGTTCCCCATACAAAATGTTAATGCTGAAATTAGTTTTCTTAGTTTTAAATGAAGAGTCTATACACACATACAACAGTTACTCAAATAACAACAGGTTGTCCATACAAAATTTCAAGTCTCTAAGTTCAGTAGTTTCCTCTCTGCGTTGATATGTCAGTCAGTCAAGACTTTTCCTTTTATATGTATAATACTCGTATAGAAGATAATTTTGCAATTATATGCGTGTTGATAGGTGTATTGATTTTAGCACTACATAAATATGTAAAGGGACCCTATTACTAAGACTTCGCTATCCGTCTGTCTGTCTGACTGTCCATCCGTCTGTCTGTCCACTGCAAGATAACCGTAATAGCTAGACAGTTACAATTTTCACAGATGATGTATTTCTGTTGCCGCTATAACAAAAAATAGTAAAAACAGAACAATTTTATGTCTGTCTGTCTATATCAGTAACCAATATAAAATGATCGAACATCGCGTACATTTTGCTTAGGAGTAGGCATCTGCTAACACTGGATCTGCATAGATACGGCCGTTTGTAGCGTATATTTTGTACGGTGCCCTCAGTGCGCGAGTCCAAGTCGCACTTGGCCGGAAGATGGCACTGTGCAATGTGTGGCAATTAATTTACTGACGTTTATTAAATCAATTTTTCAATTTAATATGTTGATATCCGTACCCCCTCTTCTAAACTTAGTTATTTTGGCAAAATCCTTCTTCAGTGGCTTATTTACACGTTTTCACGTAATGCGTGTACAAATATTTCTTGAATTCGTTTCATCCGTGAATGATGATGACTTTTATGATGCACAAATTACGCAAATTATTAAAAATAAAGAACAAAAATCGTTTCCAACTAACGCCATCCAGTTACGCAAACAGGTACTAACGTGTCGTATGGGTTTCCAAGCAATTATTTCTGTATAATTCATCGGAATAAAAATTTCATTTAAAAATAATTTTCGTTTCGTTTTATGTATTTATCTTATTTATAAACCATACTTTTGTAACAAAATGTTTATCATTCAGAGATGATCGCAAATTCAAAATGTACAACGGGCTATTACCCGGCTATATTAAGATATACTCTTATTTGTATGATACGTCATATGCGGAAGGTGTCTTCTTTGCTTAATCGTGTAAGTAGTATTACTGTTGCTAGGTTACCAATTGTTGATTCATTATTTAGAGTCGGACCATTTTATCTCTTCCAAGCAAATGAACTGTCATATATATATAAACTGGATATGGCAATGTTTTGTATCTGTCACAGGTCACAGACGTCAAGTTGTTTATGTGTCTTAAGAAACTATTTATCTTTAAGTTCGTTGGTTTAAAAAAAAATAAAGGTGTAAATATGGGAAAAACATATAAAAGTGGTCAGCGGGAACTGCTTTTCCCTATGATCATTAACTTCGATGCTATAAATCAACAGCAGGAAGCGATTATCGCTGAAAAGCGGCAATGTTTACATTAAGTCTTTGACTGGTAAGATTTACTAATCTTGGAACTTTTGAATAACACCAATATGGTTTTTGTTTAAATAATGTTCAAGTGAAGCCATTTAGCTTTTAAGCAGCCTCTTAAGTGCACTGAGAATATATTATGTGGTGTTACTGATTTATTTATTATTCATAAGACTATTTAGTGCCCTATATTCAGTGTTGCCATATACCAAAGCACAGATAAAACAATTAAAATTGGTGGGGTAAAGATATTATAGCCAGACTATAGAAATGAAAATGTCACAATGAACAAAAGGCCATGTTCATGTTATTCCATTTATTGTTCAAAAATCCCCTTTTATGAATGTATACCCTCAAAATTTGTAGCCTATGTCCTATTCTGATATCTAAGCTATATTACTGCAGAATTTTGCGATACCCAAAGTGTGGTCCACGGAGCCCTAGGGCTCTGCAAAGCTTCTGTGGGGGCTCCGCGATACTATCTATAGGCATATTAGAAAAAAATTGTTAAAGATAAAAAAATATACGATGGTCTATTTTGCATAGTTACTATGCAAAATATATATACCTACGAAAAACAGGCATGAAATGTTTTTGCTGGGATCTCATTTCTTTTTGTAATGTGCCCTAGTTTTTATTATATTTTTTGGGCTGTAGTGTTTCTCGAGCGTCAGCTAATCCTTTTTTCATCGTCAACTTTCTATCTTTGCCTCTTCTGGGGATAAAAGTGTATATGGGGCTGACGAAAGCCCCATATACACTTTTATCCCCAATTATGGGAAACCTATACAAACTTCCATCCCCTTATTAAAAGGGTGGGGGGTGATTTACTAAAAATCCTAAAATACGTATTTTATTATTTATAACTAGGAGTCCCTATATACATTTTCAGACCTCTGGCATCAAAATTTGCGGAAGTACATCTTCCATTCCCTAGTTTAATGGATTGAGAGGCAAAAGTTCCAAGTTTTTGAATTATTTTGTTGTTTGTGTACTAATACTACCTTATATATCACAGCTTTCTAGGTCATCGGGGAGTATCCCAGAGGTTTAGATACGTGAGTGTATAAGTGAGTGAGTGGGAAAATCGGCGTATTTTAGGTACCAATAAGATCTAAAGTATAAAAGCTAGAGCAATAAAATTTAGTTCATTTAATATGGTTCCTAACTGCATCTTAACTTGTCAAATTTGGCGCTCTGGTGTTAACTGGGAGGAAGCTATGAGGGTTTGGAAATGAGACGAAACGGATCGAGAAGAGGTAGGTAGTGCCGCGCTTCTTTTTTGTTCGTCTTGGCGGGGGCACTGCCGTGCCCCTAGATCTACGAAATGCGCTAAATATGTAAATTGAATTAATATTGCCGTCAGCATCAATATAACAAATAAAGAAGTTTTTGATTATTTTAGGGCCATCAAATATTTCAATTTACAAAAGGGTTCCGTCGCCAGAAAAGTTTGAGAACCGCTGGGTAGGGTTAGTAAACTCAGTCAGGGTCAATTTCCCAAGCAGTATTTTTTTATGGCAAGTCTGAAAACGCAGGTGTGGAAAGATTTTAAAATAAAGTACCATTTTTTCGAAAACAGCCTCCGATTATCTACCTCGGGCAACAGCTAAAATCAAAATATTAATGTATATATTAATAAAAAAAAATATTTAGACCGAAATTCTCATGAAGGTGGGTTGTCCGGCAGCCAGTTTTGTTTGGAAAATGCCGCATAGTTCGAATACCACGCAGGATACAGAAAATCTTTTGCCTTTATTTTATTACCGCAGAAACAGGTAATAAAAAAAGCACATCATTTGTCTTATACCTCGTTTGTATTTTCCTGAATATGTGCATATACGTTTGTCCGGCAAAGCGGGATTAATTCGACCGACAAAATCTGTAATCTATTTATTCGAAAAGTTTGTTTCGTTACACCCCCGTGTCCTGGACACTTGGAGCAACAGTCAAGCCGCATCGCTCGGCAAGAAAGCACAGTGCGTAGCGGCTGTACGCTGTTCTGCACAAGCGTTAAGGTGCGTCCACATTTGTATCATTTGCCCGATCAGATCTTCGTTCCGTGGCATGATCGCGTGTCAAACGCGTGATGCGTTTGGACGTTGCGCCGATCCGATCGCTCGAAATCCGTGTTGCTACGCGTATCACACACTTATATCGGACGCGTGCGGCATGATCGGCGCGCCGGCAGTAAGCGTCCAAGCAGCGCGATACGCAGTTATCATCAACGGCACGTTGATCGGATACGAGCAAATGATACAAGTGTGGACGCACCTTTAGTTTATCATTACGGTGGTATGGGGACAAAAAACTTCATTACCGAGTTGGAGATGTCTTTTTTATTTTTTAACGGTTTTGGTTGAAATTTATATATGTCATGTAAATTATACACATAGTTTCTGGAGTTGTTTTAGTTTAGGGAATTAGGGCTTTCTTTTTTTTAATGTTTTTTTTTACGTCATTTTTCTTACTCCGCGATTCTCATTCCGGTGTTTCCGGTGATTACAACGGAATAACGTCAAACGTAGCTTCACTTCTCCCAGATGTTGAAATAATAATTATTTAAAGACGTTATATTTTTATTTATACATTAGTTAAGTATGTTTTATAACGCGATGCATATAATGCGAAAGTAAGTTGATCCGAGTATCAAAATTACGGAGGTCCTATTTTTTTTTAAATTATTTACCAAAAAGACATTACAAAAGCATTTAAATATTTACTCGCCAAACTGTTATGTTTGATGGCGAGACGCGCTCGGTTTTAACAAAACAAAACAACTTAACCTATGTCATCTACGAGTATTATGTACAGTGAAGTAAGTAGCACAACAATCCAGATGCGTCAGGTTCTCCCTCCTCAACAACACTGCAGCAGGTGTTTCACTGCATTATTCATTTTCGACACTCTTTCGCCATAATAGTTTTTTGCTCTCAGTTGAACATATTTGTTCTTTCTCACACTTCTAGTTTGATACTTATTATTCTTCTTAACTTTGTACTCGTCGCTATAGTAGTGTTCTAAACCAATTAAGTATTTGACTTTTCCATCGACTGGCAATATTTTACATATAGGAAATAATTTATCATACTCCTTATTACACTTTTCTCTAACCTTTTTGCTGACAAGAAGTTTTATTAGTCTAATCTGCAGAGTTTAAGTATATGGTGTAGTAAACGATAAATAAATGCAAAACATGACTGACTAAGAAATTAACATACGATGTCGTTATTTTGTTTGGGTACAAATTGGACTAAATAAAAGATTTGATTATTTAAATCCTTTTTTTATTTTAATTCCGGTGGGCACATTTCATTCCGGTGGGTAGATTTTATCATACCGGTGTATATATTATTCATTCAGGTCTGACTTACCTTACATTCCGGTGTGATTAATAATTCCGGTGGAAGCTTAGATTTTGATGCCTAATATCTCGACAACTATTTAAGTTTTTAGGTTTCCTTTTAGATATGTTAAATAATAAAGTCTAAATTACATACCTACATTTAAAATTCTCATAAAGAAACAGAAATAAAAATGTACACCGGAATGATACAAAAAATGCGATCTTTTGAAATTGACCCGTCATATTCGTGTACCTATTCAGTTTTTCCTTTAGATTCTTACGTAATAAGTATTACATAGGAGGGGAGGGGGTCAAAAACTGCCAAAAATCGTCTTACGTAATAAATGAATGGCCCCTAAATGAAACATACTTAGCTAAAAGAAAATTGCATAAATACTGCGTTCTTTTTTTAAAATTCATTTTAGTTCTGTGCGGAGTTGTATAGTATAGGTATTATAGTTCAATGCCATATAATATTAACCATAGGGTATAGTGATGGTCCAGTCTAAAAAGTATATTTTTCTCATACCTACCTAGAGCGGCGAGGCTATAGGAAACAAAATATAATATTAGTTTGCAGCGGACGTTAATGCAACTGCCGGTGCGCTATGCAAATGACATGGCGTGTTGGACTAGAATCATTCTGCACTGCCCACCCGCTAGGTACCTACCTAGGTACTCATTAATGAACTTCCACTGCGTACCTATACGAGACATGCAATATAGGTCATTGACCTACTACTACAATTATACTATTGTGGAAAGTACCTAAGTAGTTCTCGGTTTGTTAAATGAACTTATTGTAGGTATCCAACGTGAAAGATTTACTTACACTGCACTGGGGAAACCCTTCTATTTTATTTTATTTTATTTTATTTTATTCTCTTATTAATTAAGTAAAAATACAAATTCAGAACAATTAGATTCAATTATATTAACACACAACAATTATTGTTAAGCTAATCGTCCGCAGAAAATAGGTAATTAAATAAGTAGAGACCTCCGGCGGCGTTTGTTGGCTATGCACTCATTGCTTCTGGATATTGTCTACATGGCATAAACTTTCAAAAAGGAATTAGGTGGCAAAAGCAATACCGAACGCGCCGGCATCGGTACCTAAGCCGCCCCATCTGTTGCGTGGCGCTGCCCATTGTTGCGGACACCGGCAGGGTCGCCACTTCCTTCCATTTAAATACACAGTTAACGCTAAACGCAATAATACCAAATAACTGTCTTACTACCGTGCAAATTATTGACAACCACGGAATGTTTACATCTACGCGTTAGAAATCGCGGGATGTAACGTAAAAATAACTACATCTCATTGGCTCTAAGTTCTGTTTAATACAGGATCCAAAAAAAATGGAAAAGAATAACTGCATAATTCAGATTCTTAAATTTACTCACAAGTAACCGTTTGTATGCTCAATCTTAAACAGACTAGCTTCTGCCCGCGACTTCGTCCGCCTTAAATTAATTTATCGCGGATAAGGGTATTTTTCTGGGATAAAAGGTAGCCTATGTCCTTCCCCGGGACTCAAACTATCTCCATACCAAATTTCATCCAAATCGGTTCAGCAGTTTAAGCGTGAAGAGGTAACAGACAGACAGACAGACAGACACACTTTCGCATTTATAATATTACTAGCTTCTGCCCGCGACTTCGTCCGCCTTAAATTCATTTATCGCGGATAAGGGTATTTTTCCGGGATAAAAAGTAGCCTATTTACTTCCCCGGGACTCAAACTATCTCCATACCAAATTTCATCCAAATCGGTTCAGCGATTTAAGCGTGAAGAGGTAACAGACAGACAGACAGACACATGCACTTACGCATTTATAATATTAGTATGGAATAGTATGGATAGACGATTTTAGGTTATGACACGATGGCACCGACTCTGACTGACTGAATTATGCAGTATTCTTTTTTTTTTGTTTTTTTATAGTCTGTTTCATTTTTTTTGTTAAAAAGTTAATTTATTTTACAGTTTTTAGTTAATCGTTACTTAAAACTGTACCTCGTGACGATTCGAACAAGCCCAAACACGGCTCGTATACATTATTAACCGAGTTCCAAAAAGGAGGAGGTTCTATGTTCGTCAGTTTGTATTTTTATTTTTTTATGTATGTTCACCGATTACTCCGCCAATTGTGGACCGATTTTAAAAATTATTTTTTTATTTGAAAGAATATACTCCTGAGGTGGTCCCATTGCCACCAAGTTGGGATTTGATGATGGGATCCCAAGGAGATCGAGGGCAATCCTCAAATTTTAGTAATTAATTTTAATATTTTCATATATTTTCTGAAGCTGTTTAAGTTGGTAGTCATCATCTCATCATGCTGAGCTGATGACGGAAGGTACAACCCAGTAATAGTTAAGAGTTGGAGGATAATTATTAAAAAATCATCTATTATAGGTAGATTCTTTAAGACTGTTAGTCATATTCTTTATAGTGTGTCTCTGAAGTAGTCTCCTTATCACCAATTCAGGATCTGATGATGGAATAACAGGGAAATCGAGAGGAACCCTCAAATATTATAGGCACTAACAATGTTTTGTATATATTTTTCCAGAGTTATCAGTTGTTTTCCTCTGGTTGTCATCATTTCATGATGCTGAGCTGATGATGGCAGGTACAAATTAATATGAACTAACCAACTTTTACATTTCTTACTTCCAAAGACTCGAGATGCGTGCAAAGTGCCTCCTCAATCTTCCCATTCTGGGCTCTAAAAAATACTTTATCTCACTACTAAAATCCATCACTAAAAGCAAAAAATATTTTTTTTCATTAAAAAAAGAACCGACTTCAAAATAAAATAAAAAACCATAAATAATCTTTTATGTACGGTACGGAACACATTTAAATCACCTTTTGAAGTCGGTGCCAAACCTGAAGTAAATAAAGTACTTTATTCAACAAAAATACGAATTACTATGACTAAAATATATATGTAGGTAGATAATAACTAAAGGCTCGCCGCCGCGGTTCTTACGTAATAGTAATAAATTAATGGTTTGGCACCGACTCCAAAAGGTGATTCAAATGTGATCCGTACCGTACATGAAAGAGTATTTATGGCTTTTTAGTTTATTTTAAAGTCGGTTCTTTTTTTTATTAAAAAATATTTTTTTATTACAGAGATCCGGTGCCTACCTTCCGGCTCTATCATTAAATCGATTCCATGGTACCATACTCATCATCAGGACTATTTCAATTTGCGATGTTGGTTGAGAAAAATAAACTAACCGACCAACCAGTTAGTTAGTTAGAAAAAAAAAAACATATACAGCTAACAAACCAGGTAGAAGAATAACAAATATCAACCAACCAACCAGGTTGTTGGTTATGAAAAAGATAATACTAACCGTCCAACAAGCTGGAGAGAGTGTTTTGTCAGTTAGCTCTATTACTAATGGACAAACTACTCTGTCCACCTGGTTGGTTTTCGTCTGCGACTATGAAGAAGCTTAGTTATTTCAATCGAGATGTACCCCGTTGTCAACCGTACATCACTTATCGTTGAGGAGTTCCAGTGACCTTCTGTGCTCTTCACCAGTACCACTTCACTAATGTACACTTACACTTTCTGAATGCAAATGCTCACTATATTTTTTATACCCAATACCAAAATCGCCATATGTATGCCTACAATATTTGAAGAGTTCCTTCAACTCCTCATGGATCCCATAATCAGATCTCCACTTAAATTAAATGGGACCAATCTGGAGGTCCCACAAAACAATAAAAATCTAAATCGGTCTTAAATAACTGAGTTCTGAGGTAACAAAAAAAAATACAACCGAATCGATAACCACCTCCTTTTTCGGTTAAAAATACCCGCCTTCGCTCTTATCATCTCCGGAACATTTTTCTGAAAGTGGGAACAGAGCAGACACGCCCATATATTTATATATATATGTATGGTTTGTCTTGTCCAAGGATTACCTTTACTTTGTTTATCCCGTGCTTTTCAAAGACCTCGATGTTATAATAATATAATTACAACACAAACACCAGGGGTAAGCTCAGAGTTCAGAGTGACTGCAAATAAACGAAAACAAATCATAATAACCGAGATTGTTACCAATTTAGGCACTTTATGTACTTACATCAATTCACTTCACTGGCAAGATTATTATGACTACAGAGATTGATAGATTTATTCCATGTGCGATTAAAGTTTCCCTTCTTGTTTCTACTTTAGAACATACGTGAGGTTGATGCGTAGATTGTATTGTAATCACATTGTCGGAAATACATTGTTTCCAAATGCTATTAATTTCCGACGTTTCCTTTTATTTGAATTCTCCTTCGTATTTGAGTAAGTAGGTACAGGTGTGTATATACGAGCAAGGCCTTAACTAAATACCTAAGGGTAGGTTCCATCTACAAATATAGGTACTAAGTAAAGTAAGTAGGTACCTAGTTAGATATATTACACTATCCCATAACCAGAAACTTTGTCCGCTTGTACCGCTGGACTGGATTACGCCAACCAAGATTTTTGTTCACTACCTACTGATGCAATCATATCTAATTTATTTACCAATAACAAGATTATCTTTTGTTGAGATCGAATTAATTATTTGTTTTCGTCGTCACACTCTCTCTGTGAAGATGATTCGGTCAGAAACGATTATACACGGAAAGTGTAATCGAAGACAACAGTTGTCTGTAGTGAAGTCACGGCTCATTGTTGACATTAATTGCTCCTCGGCTCGGGTGTATATAGAGCAGAAACATTTTGTAATACCTACCGTAACGCAAAAAGCTTTGTTTTCATTCAATCAATTTCGCCACATACTACTTAATAGATGCTGATTCCCGATCTATGTGACATTTCATAGGAAGTCATTAACCGAATACTATTTTCCCTATTGATGTTGTAGGTATTCTAGTTTAATACCTCTTTTAGCTAACTGTAGAATGGAATCAGTAGATATGTTTTTGAAAGCGGAAAGGCCCACTCCCCTTTGTCAAGTCAATACTTATACGAGTATATGCAAGTTATTAGACTTGCGTTGTCAATTCCAGTTGATTACGACCGGCTACTAGCTATATAATTATAATTAGTAAGTAAGAGAAAATTTTAATGTTAATTACATACGAGATTCTTGCTGTCGAATAATTTAATTTAATTAAGCATTTAATGATCAAACAATTGATTTAAACTAACACGATTTTCTTTCATTATCACAACACAACAAACGGACCTTAATCGCGTATAACAGTAGATTGTTTGACAAGGGGCTAAAATAAGCCATTATGACACGAAGTGATTATTTGGACGAGCTATGTATATAGGTATGTCATAATGGCTTTTAGCCACGCGTTAAACACTCTGCTTATCACTTCGACTGCGAGAAAATAAAAAAGACGTAACTTTAAATTTGTATATTTCATGAACAATTAAAAGTACTGTTTGAGCAATTCGATCAGAAATTTTGGCCAATCTGATCAGGTTGGTTTGTTTGTTTTTAATTATTCGTAAGTAGTATGTAGCTGGCCGGAAGTTTTTTTTTCAGTTTCATAGATATTTGTATGGGATTATATGGCTTTCTTTTAAAACCTAGGGGCTAAATGTACTATTTGAGTCTCGCTTCGCGAAGCTAATATGACGTACTTTTTGAGCAGGAGAAGTGAAAATCATATTTATACACGATTAAGCCCCGTTTCTTGTGTTGTGATAATAATGATCAAATGTCGTAGTAGTTTTGAAGTTAAGATAACTTTGGCGGTATAATCGGAATGAGGATATTTCATGTGTAAGGATATGTTCCGTGTATACAATTTTAAACATCGTTCTAAAATTGAAGAGGTATGGCTAGTGCGGTGCGGGAGGTGAGCCGGCTGTGACCGGAAGCACGCATGGCGGGTTCGACCTGCGTACCCCATCGCCAGTCTGCCGACACTTGCGACTCCGTCTTACCTCACACAGTTCACACAAAAAACGCTTACTTAAAACGTTCTGAATCATAAACAATATAGGCACAGGTAACCATATTATGATTTATGACCCAATGTCATGATTTAATCCCAATGTGCATATTGTTTATCCTCGCATACTCATATATAAGTTTAACCTGCATGATTGGTTTACTTCCACTGCTGCCGTTACACCAGTGATGTATTAATCTGACGGCAATATAATTTTATTAGTACAATAATACCTTCCAATAAGAATGTATAAACTAATATGAAAGTACTTGTCATGCCGTGGGCAGCATTTGTTAGATGGATTTCCCGATATTTTTAATTACTTATATAAAAATTTCCGAACTCCTATTTTTCCAATATTTTACTTTACCATGCGGATAATTTTGTATACGTACATTTTAAGGGTTGCCAAATTTCTCATTCACCATTTTTCCTAATCAGATATTTTCTTATAGATTAAATCCGCAATAGTAAATTTTAACATACGTATTTTCTTACACGCCTGAAGGCACGGTCACGTACTTAGAGTTTGACTTTCGGCACTTCTCGATGTCAGTTGACGAAGATCGTTTTTTTATATTAAAAATGTCAATATTTCATATTTAATTTTTTCCTCGCTCAAGGGATAGGTTTATCTATCCAGAGAGGCAACCCAGCCAGCCTTATGGGTACCCTTCCCGTATTGCAAAATGTTTGATGTTTATTAGCGTGACAGTTATGTCAAAACTGAGGGGATGCCAATGTTGGACGGCTTACTTTGAAAATACTATATAATTTGTTTGAAATAATGAGCATCTTTAAACCGACTTTTTTTTTCAAGTCGCTGAACAAATGTTGTTCAGTTTGAAGAGTAGAATCTACATTTTAATTTTTTGCGTATGTTACAGGCCACAGCCTGTATTTTTTTTATGTATGTCCACCGATAACTCCGCCAATTATGGGCCGATTTTCAAAATTATTTTTTTATTTAAGAGAGTATACTCCCGAGGTGGGTCCATTGTCACCAAGTCGGGATCTGATGATGGGATCCCTGGAAAATAGAGAGCAACCCTCAAATTTCATGGGCACTTATTATGTTTTTCATATATTTTCTAAGGTTTCATCATCGTGACATGATGTTGAGCTGATGATGGAAAGTATAACTCCTTAACGCTTAGGAGTTAGGGGATAATTCTTTAAATATATTAATACGAAGGTGTATTAAGACCGTTACTATTATTCTTTTTATAACCGACTTCATTTCAAGATACATTTGGATGAGTTGATGATAGAAGGCACAACTCCTGATCAGTTAGGAGTAGGGAATGCAATCCCGTACGAGGAATTTAATTCCGGTATTCGGCGGGACTGACAGCTCTTAGTCCCGCGGGATCCCGCAGGACAGTGTAAGATTTTACGGATAAATCATTAATATCAAGGTTTAAAAACTGAAATTAATAAAAAATATATAAAGTTAACTTCTTAAAGAACACATATGTATAACAAACAAACATTAAAACAAATTACACATTATAATAGATTAAGTCAAACTCAGACAATTCAGACATTATATTGGAAATAACCGGGTGCCCAAAAAAGTTAAAGTACTAATTGTGTCACCAGCCAAACGGCTTCTGACCTTGCCGATTAGGTAGCCAGCAGCAGAAAAAGCTCTTTCGGCTTCAATGCTGGTTGGAACAATAGACATTAACGAGTCATAGGCAAAGTGTGCGATAAATTTACCTTTTACATATTCATTACAGGTTCAAACTGGCAAAAAACTACATAAATTCGGGTGAAATTCTCTCCCGGCCCTCATCGCGTTGCCCCGCACCGCACCGCACTACTCCTCTACCAACCTAAAGAAATTATGGTAGTTGGCGCGTGCCAGCTCAAGTAGTAACACGTATAAACTACACTCCTCAATCCCGCAAAACCCGCGGGATCCCGCTCAATTTACGAACGAGATTAGTCTCGCATTTTGGATGCGGGATCCCGGTATTTCGGGATCATGGTATTGCATTCCCTAGTTAGGAGTTAGGCAATTCTTTGTTCTGATATAGATGTATACTTGTTGATATCGGGAATAGATATCTCTGGAGACAATAGTGTATTTTATTTCAGTCACTAAAAAGCAAAAAATATAAAAATATAAAAAAAGAGCCAAGAGCATGTCGGACCATGCTCAATGTAGGATTCCGCAGCCGTTTATTCAAAAAATGCACTACTAATGAAAAAAAAACACGATATGAAAAAAAAAACACTAACAAAAGAGCGTATATCCTCGGCACTTACGTCTTTTTGTCGAGAAGCGCAGTTTTTTGGTAATAACTTAAAAACGGTATGTTCAAGCATGTTGAAAACAATTTTCGTTTGAAGTATTTATTAAGCTTTATATTTGTAATTTTTTTCATATTTTTTTAACATACCCTTTGGAAAAAAGAGGGGAGGGGACAATTTTTGCTACTTTCGGAGCGAATATTTCCGAAAATATTTACTGAATCAATTTTTTTTTTAGAAATCTCAGTGTTTTTAGAAGAACTGACGAATGATGTGCTACACATTGATATTAGCGGATTTTTTTTCAGGTTCGGTTACATGTATGAAGTGCCCCCCTAGAATGTTTTTTTTATATATACATATCAAACTAAGTAGCAGCTTACATAGGACACCTATGTTCCAAATTTCATCAATATACATCAGTTTTTGAGTAAAAGTGACATACGGACGGACGGACGGGCATGACGAAACTATAAGAGTTCCGTTTAAAGAACCGACTTCAAAATAACTGAAAAGTTAAAAATAAACTGATTTGAATTACGTGTATATGGAAATATCGCGTATAGGAAAATTAGACATCGGAAGAAAAAAATATAAAAAAGAAATCTTCCGTGTAAAATTACGGACATGTAATTATGTGAATGAGAAGTTTAGCGAGAAGTAAAATATTAATGTATGAAATTAGTAGAACAATAAAATAAAGTTCTGGAAAAATAGGAGTTTGGAATTCTTTATACAAGTAATTAAAAATATCGGGAAATCCATCTTACAAATCTTTACATGTGGGCTGACCATGTTTATAAGCATTCCAAATTTCAAAACCTTGGTGCGCGAGTCCGACTCGCACTTGGCCGGTTTTTTTTAAACTCACCCGTTGGAAAGTTTGTATGGAGAAGCTTGTGAAAAGAAAGCTGGGAGTTTTCAAATGTAAAATTAAAAGATAAAAAACAAAGGGGTTGAAAGGTGATATAAAGTTTTTTTTATTTAGCTCCGTGAAACATTATTCAAATAAAAACAAACAAAAACAATTTCACTCTTTTTTAAAACGTGTCTTCTGAGAGGGTTGAATTAGGGTTCAAATTTTGTATGGCAATATGATTTTCAAAATGAGAGACGCCAGAGTTATACTGTTTTCTTTAAAGTCATCCTTTAATGGGTAGGGAATATTTGATTTTAACACGCTTTTATTAGGTCTTCCTGTAATACAGGAAGACCTAATCAGGACCTGTATGTAACTATGTAATGGAATCTCAGGTAACTAATTTAACCATCATCCAAGTATCGTAGCGTCATGAATATTGGCAGCTGTATGTAGTTCTGATGACAATACAATAATATGGTACTGACGAACTGATCTGATGATGGAGCCGGAAGAACTGGAACTTCATGATGGAACATCGTATCATAGCTGTGTTTGGATTTGTTAGAAAAGTCTTGTAAAGCGTGTTTTCCTAGTGTTTTTTAAACTATTAATTTATTTTATTGAGACCCTAGAAAAGCAATTAAAATTTATTTCTAAAACACCTAAGGGAGAGGGTTCAATGTGAGTATGGAGACTTATGATTTACGAAGATTAAGACTTATAAACATATCAGATAATAACCCGATCGGATACGGAAGCCTTCATAGTGCGTGGTCCGATACGCACTTGGTCTGCTTTATTAAATATTTTTTTAAATATTGCCTAGTCAACACATTTGAAATAACTTGTATGATTTTATCTTTAATACAAAATTAATATGTACCTATATATATTTTTAAAGCTATAGATTTCCACCCAAGTAGCACACAAGATATATTAGAGCTTATACAGCCATTATAACGCTCAAACTAGCTGTATAATGGCCGTATAAGCTCTTATACAGCTTATGTGCTACCTGGGCAGTAGCATATATTCCAATTAAAAAAGAAATCGAAATTAACCTCCTAACGAGAAATCAACACAAACTAAACATAAACGATTTAATTACCTAATATAGTGGCATACCTACAAATTAAATTTATGAATAGTGACAACACTGACGGATTTTTCGATTCGCCCCTTATGCGTGTCTATTAACCCCGTTTCTCAGATATGAAGAAATCGTGTAGTTTTTTAGGGTTTTCTAAATGAAACGAATAAAAGCTAATTCTTCAAATGCGAATTAGTACAATTAACTAAGACTCAAAAAATAAATCCAACATTATTAGCTTTATAGGCCGCATTCATTCCTAAAATCGCTCTGGAAGTTGAAAATCGTGTCTATTGAATAAATAAACTTATGTTAAGAAACATTGAAAATGAAAGTGAATACCCGCCCCACATCAGTAACTACGAAACTGGCGCCATATTGAATTTCAAATGCACCGGAAGTAGCGAGGGGGATTTATTGCGAGTCCGTCTTCCGGTGTTCCACTTGTCTCTGCGCACCTGCCGTAAAAATATTATGGCATAGAAAATAATCTTGATATCCTAATTGGATCATCCATGACCTAGGTCTCTTGAAACTGCGACTTGGTTGGAATACACAGGATGGATGTTTATATATTCCAGCGACGTTAAAAGCATTTATCATGGATGCTGAATATACTTACTAGGAGTGACCGTGATAGGAGTCGAGTATAGTAATATCTTTAGAGTTCACTACTCACTAGTTTCTGGTGTCCAGAGAGTGCCCGCGAGTCGCAGGCCGTGACTCCGGCGCGGCCGGCTACCGTCGCCGCTATAGCGCTCTCTATCAAGTCCCGGGGTGAGTTCACCCTGCTAACGGTTTTACATATTATGCACTTTGCACTCTTCCAATCTACCTTTGTTTGTTTGCTTTTCATTGATCTCTCGCAGTTCACGTAACGTAGCTTGTAGTTTAAAGTTTTTAACCTTTAACCATAGTTAAACGTTTCTTGTATAATATAATTGTCCGCGGTGTATAGATATAATCCTTAGATGTACCTATCATATATTCATATATATACATTAAGGTAGTATTTTGAACATTCTCAAATACTTAAGTTTTCATTTGTATGAGCACTAACTGTTATCTATAATATGCCACAAAATGTCATTAATACATTCACTTAAACTTTTGCACTTAATTTTGTAGGTGATAGGTAGTGATTTCTTTTTTAACTATTGCACTCTGAACCAATTTTATCTACTGAAGTAGGTAACTTCACTGACCGTGTAATTTATGGTAATCTTAATCTTGTTCACTATAGATTAGAACGCAAATAATAGAAAGTATAATCAGCGAAGCGAAAACTTATGGGTAATTTTATTAGAATCGGTCAAATTGCTCCTGCTAATACTGCTAAGTTATAATAAATATTAGGTATGAACAGAAAGAAGAGAAACGTATAATTTTAACGTCTTTAGAATTTTACGCGGAAATATTTGAATTGTAACGAAATACATGGCAATAACGTGTCGTGTTTAAGTTACATAAATAACACAAATCGGGCTTAACAAGCAATCTCCGCCACCATTTTCAACTACTCCCATGGGGTAAAAAAGTTGAAACGCAACTCCAAACAAAGCGGAAAATGTTCTATTTCCCGCGGCGAGCGGAGGAAATAACTCCTCGCCCGCCACCCCGTGTCCTGGATAGATAAGTGCCGGACTTATACTAATGACGCGGCCCGCGACCTCTTTACCGAGCTATTATACTTATTGACTTATTGACGACATTTGACTGGTTATGTCACTATTATTCCAATTTTGGTGAATCATGTGTCAGCCTATTTTTAACCGACTTCAAAAAAGGAGGGGGTTCTCAATTCGGTTGTATGTTTTTTTAATTTATTTTTTTATATGTTTGTTACCTCAGAACTCCGTTATTTACACGACGATTTGGAAAATTATTTTTTGTTCGTGAGTAGGTATATCCAAGTTGGTCCCATAAAATTTTGGTGAAGATCTGATGATGAGATCGATGAGGAATCGGAGGAATTCCTCAAAAGTAATAGGCACATGTATGGCGATTTTGGTGTTTATTAAAGTAGAACCAGTATTTACACTCGAAAATCATCATTTGGTGAAGAGAAACTGATGATGAATACACAAGCCACCAGTGTTATTTAATTCACTAATGGCAATATAATTCTTTATCATATTTTGACTTTGTTAAGGGTGGTGCCCTGGTGTTTATGCACCGTTACCGCCCAACTAAGGATCAGCGGAAGTATCCTCCTTTTAACATCCCCATAGCCTTTAGTTGCCTGATACTATTGCAATCAACATAAGGGGACTCTGCTTCATCTCGAGCAACAGTTTTTAAACGGTTTAGTGAATTTTTACAAGAGGTACAATGAATATGAATTAACCAACTTTTACATTACTTTACTTCCAAAGACTCAAGATGCGTGCAAAGGGCCTCCTCAATCTTCCCATTCTGTGCTCTAAAAAAAACTTTATATCATTAAAAAAATAAAAATAAAATGTGCAGGTCAAGAGCCCTCTCATATGATACCCCATTTGACCCAGGAGCAAGACTTTTAATTTTTACCCCTCCTCATATTCTTAGTTTCTTTAGAAAATTAAAATATATTTTTAAATATTACCTGTGCAAAACATGTGGGCTGAGCATGGTTATTAATATTCCAAATTTCAAATAGTTAGCATTAAGTAGTTTTTGAGATATGGCGCTTTAATAGTCGGACAGACAGACAAACAGACAGACAAGAGTCGCACCATAAGGGTTCCTTTTGTACCTTTTTGGTACGGAACCCTAAACATACTATATGAAAAAGTGCACTAGCAAAAGAGCGTATCTCCACGGCACGTACGTCTATTTGTTGAGAAGCACTGTTTTTCGGCAATAACTCAAAAACGTTGAAAGCAATTTTCGTTTATTTAATTTATTGAGCTCAATTTTATTGAGCTTTATCTTTGTTATTTTTTTTCATATTTTGTGGACATACCGTTTAGAAGAAAGGGGGGGGGGGGGAGGGAAACAATTTATGCTACTTTCGGAGCGATTATTTCCGAAAATATGCGCTAAATATATATATATATATTTAAATCTCTAAGTAATTATAAAAGGTCTGTTGAAGGATGTGCATTGACGTATGGAGTGCCCCCCTTTTTTTTGTAAATGACCTGCGGACGAATTTAATATTATATTTAGATTATATCAAAAAGTTAAATCGCAGTATGAACTCTAAGACTTATTTTACACTAGGTAGAAGGCGCCCGCAACTTCGCTCGCACAGGAGAAAAAATCATAACCGTTCTTTTTTTCGTCTGCGTAGTCAGGTAAAAAGTATCGTATAATAGATCTGGAGATATCCCAGCTACCCGTGTACCAAAAATTTTTGAAATTTCTTTAGCCGATTTTGCGTTATGAAGCCAGAACACATAAAAAAATACAAAAAATATATATATATTTTTTTGCTTTAATGACCTTAAAATAGTCCGTTACGATATAGTTTTTTTAAATATCTTTAAAGTACAGACATTTCATTTTAACAACTTTATAATAGTATAGATAAGATTAAGACAACCTTTCCTTAAACTTATTGCGCTAAGTTTTAAAAGTTTTGTGAGTTAATAAGGAAGCAGAACCAGCAGTATCAGTATCACCTTCCGGTGTTACCGCTGATACCCGACCCCGAAGTATCACTCTCTAAAAACTGAATGTGATTCTGGGTTCATGGTCTTCTCTCCCTCTCACCGAGCTTAAGCGTGAACGAGATGGAAGTGAGTGCTCGGGAGCGTGAATATCATGTATTTTAATTTGTTATGCGTTTAAATAAATAAGAAAGTGGGTTCCCTCAAACATGATACTGCCGATTTTTTAGAAACACTTTTCATATTTTAAGCTTTCGTGCATAATTTGTTACGAATGTTTTAAGTATATACCGATGTAAATATAGACCGATGTTCGAGATTTTTTTCTATCGAGCGAAAGTCAAAAACTCAGGATTCGAATTGCAGTTGTCCCTCAAGAAAGGTCTCAAGATTGCTCATTAAATTTATGGCAACCGTATTATGATCCAAAAAATCACAACAATTAAAAACAACGTTTTTAGAACCTACGTCACCTTAACGTGCTTAGAGTCTGGCTATAATATCTTTACCCCACCAATTTTAATTGTTTTATCTGTGCATTGGTATATGGCAGCACTGAATATAGGGCACTAAATAGACTTGATACTTATGTATTATCCTCAAACTTTAAACAAAGTGCAAATAACATTTTAGTATTATATTTAGCAAATATATTATAAAAAAAAAACTTTACCTGCGGCTACCTCTGCAGTAATATACTATTATTCACCTCCACCAAAAAATCTAATAATGTGGTACCTACATGTTGACGACACGTTTGGCTCAGTGGGTTGCACAACGGCCTACGAAGCTGGCGGTCCCGGGTTCGAATCCCGGCCAGGGCAAGTATTTGTGTGATAAGCACGAATGTTTGTTCCTGGGTCTTGGATGTTTTCTATGTATTTAAGTATTATAGGCTTTGGGCTTAAAACCACTAAATTTCATAATACCTTATTCATTAATACCCCTAATTTTCCAATTACCATGAGCTTCATAATACCTAAATGTCAAATTGTCTCATTCTTAAAATGAACTAAATTCATTATGACTTTGACCTAAAACGTCATATTTTCTAAATACCTAAAGATTGACACGCACAATTCCTTCAGATTCTGAATGACAGTTGGATAATAAATACAGAATATGTTGTTTTGCCATGAGTGTTTTGAAGTTTAGGCATTATGAGACTAAGCTATTTTGAAATTCAGCCATATTAAGATTCCGATGTTTTAAGAAAAAATATTAGGCATTATGCAATTTAGTTATTTTGAAACCAAGAAGTTTTGAGATACGGAAATATTGATAAAGAGGTAAAATGCAATTTAGTAGTTACAAGCCCAAAGCGGAAGATTTGTGTAAGATTGTCCCTGTGTTATTTATTTATTTATTTTAACATGACTACTTATTTCTACCATTCTAATATTATAAAATGATTAATGTCTACCACTCATAACAAAAATTCTCTTCAGATATTGTCTTTTGCTAGTGAAATTAACATCTTCTATTTTTTCAAGTTTATTTAGAACGAGTTTCATTTTCCTCTTAAAATCATCATTTAAACCAGCTGTAATTTAATAGGAATAATAAATAAGTTACAAACACCACATAATATATTCTCAGTGCACTTAAGAGGCTGCTAAAAGCTAAACGGCTTCATTTCAACATTATTTTAACATAAACCATATTGGTGTTATTCGAAAGTACTAAGATTGGTTAATCTTACCAGCCAAAGACGATGTAAATATTGCCGCTTTTCAGCGATAATCGCTTCTTGCCGTTGCTTTACAGCATCGAAGTTAATGATCATGCGGGAAAGCAGTTCCCGCTGACCACTTTTATATGGTATTCCCAGGGCTAAACCTTTATTTTTTTTTAACCAACGCATGTAAAGATAAATTGTTAGTTAGTTATTAAAAAATGGCAGCTCGCAGCTTGTGCCAATGTCAGTTTTCCGAATTCACTTCAGTCAATTATTAGGAAGTAGGTTGTCTTCGTTTTGATACTGCTCGGAGTCAAGTTTTGAAAACAGCAAGGTATAAATTTTACCAAAGAGAATATAATCACTACGTTTTAAGAGACGGAACTTCATACTATTTTTTTTTTTCTGAACGATTTGTATTACCATCGGGTGAATGCTCCACCAATATAAGAAAAATCTAATGTTGCCATGTCATCACAATTTTAAAAGTAGTGTAGTGATAAACCGATTATGTCCAGAGTAGGGTTTACCATATCCGGTAATTACCGAAGTTACTCACACTCACTGTAGCACGACTTTCATAATCAGAATTACTGTTCGAGTAAAAATTAAACAAATCATAAATGTGATGAAAACTTTATTAAATTCTTAATAAACTGAAATTTACATTGAAATTTTACAAAAATTTAATAGTTTATTAGTTCTTTAATAACAATGTGTGATAAGTACATAATCTACTGAGAGGTTTAATGCTAAGTATACCTCCTAAGAATAGGTACCGTTTATTCCATAAGAGCACACGGGGCCCCCTGGTCAATGGAAAATTCTCGTTAGCAACCTTTGTGTAGAAACATTATCTCAAAACACCACGAGTCTATCTCAAAACATAACGAGTCTCTGTCTCTACAATATTTCACGCACACAGTTAATTGAGCGGCGGAGCAAATTTGCTCAACTCAACGCCACAACAAATTTCAAAAACTTCAGAATAATTATCAAAATGAATGAAAACCAGCATTAGGTTAACAGACGTCAGGATTCGACACGAATGACATCCCATCAGTGTTGCCATGACCTTATTCACTATTATGTTGTTGGTGAAGTAACTCTATCGCCATACATCTTATTTTTGTAAGAAAGTTTCCGACCACTGAATTTTACGGATAAGATAAATTGTTTCTTAAGACACATAAACAACTCGACGTCTGAGACAGATACAAAACATTGCCAGTTCAGTTTTTGTATGTTTGACAGTTCATTTGCTTGGAAGAGATAAAATGGTCCGACTCTATAATTATTATCCTGACTCGACGAGTGTGTTATGCGGGATTAGTTAGTGGTTCGATAATAAATAAAATATGCAACAGAGGGGTAACTCTGAAACTCGAAGTTAGTAAGTTGCCTCTCGCTCTTATGTTAAGCTGTATTTGAATGAGCGAGGTGGCGCCATACGAACTTTGTTTTTCGGGTTTCGGAGTAGCCCATAGAGTATATTGAATGTGTATTCTAACTGAATCAGTGTGTGTGCACTTGACAGTTAACACACTTGGAGTCTTAGGAAACAATATTTTTGTTATGTTATGAGATGTTGCTGTTTCTGTAGGCCTATTTATTAAAATTTGTGTCAGTGACTACTGTCTCCCCATAAATACCAGTTTATTCTGTCACCACTCATTTGGTCGGTGTTGATAGTTATGCTAAGCGTGGATAACATGTGCAAAGGTTTTTTCAGCGATTCAAGACAGCCGTTGCTACTTGATGAATGGAGGCGCGGTGGAGAGTTTCTTTATCAGCGAAGATACGCCGGTTGGCAGTGTTATAGGTTTGCAACAATTACATATATCACCCTTATATTTACCATTCCTACTATATTTATCGTCGATGATAAACTACCATTAATACATTTTTGTTTTGACACTTGTAAAAACACCCTTAACTGTGTGCCCACTACATATTCGAAGGAATTTAACAAATCATGGCTCAAGCACCTAATAAATTTAAATAACAGCAACACATCTGACCGTCAAACACATTAAAAGTGATATTTTCAAAGTTGTTATATAAGATTTTTTTGGATATCACTTTCGTAAATGCAAATTAAAATAATCAATTTTAATTTTTCAGGCACTCTTAGCGTTAATGGTGATCCAAGTGAAGAGGATGGCAATATATCACTCAAATTACAAGAGAAAGATGCAGCATTGGGAATTGCGCCAGGCACCAAGAACTTGACATTACTAAGGGCTCTTGATAGGGAGGAGCAACTAGGCCCATCCAACATTTACGTAAATGTGAGATGCGACAGAAGACGGACTAATGATCCTGTAAGGAACTGCATTTCAAAATCATTATTCTCATGACCTTATCCCATTTATTTGGGGTTGGTGCAGCATGTATCAACTTAATTTGTAAATATCCTCAATAAATAAATGTTTACACCTTTTACAATAAACTTAACCAGCACCTCTAGCACAACTGTGATAGGCGACTCTTTGTCGCGCTACAAAGATTGTCTGTCTCCTTCCTTTCAATACAATGTGAGAAGGACAGGTGATGCTACGTCGCGCGACCAGCACAGTCGCCTAGAGTTGTGCTAGACCGGCAGTATGAGTTCAGATGAGTCAGGAGGACAATATATATAAATATAACAATGTATGTGTCATCTCACAAGACCTTAATACTTTGTTAAGTGCCAACACACTAACACAAATAACATGTTTTCTGATAGCACTGCAGAGATGTAGATATTAAAATATAATAAAATGTTAATTATTGCTTGACATTTTACTTGCACTAGTTTGAGTGAGTATAATATTATGTATTGGTTACAATAAATCATTATTTCATTATTTTTCAGAGTTTCATAATTCCTGTATCTGTCCGAGTATGGGATGTGAATGACAATGCTCCAGTATGGGTGAGCTCTCCATACAGGGTGAGACTGTCTGAACTGACAGCAGTTGGTTCTCGAGTGCTACCCGCTCTACGAGCCACTGATGCGGACCAGCCCGGCCCTCATGCAACTATACACTATTCTGTGATGCCGGGACCTAATGCTGTTTGTATCTATTCTTATATCAAAACTAGCTTCTGCCCGCGACTTCGTCCGCCTTTAATTCGTTTATCGTGGATAAGGGTAATTTTCTGGGATAAAAAGTAGCCTATGTCCTTCCACGGGATTCAAACTATCTCCATACCAAATTTCATCCAAATCGGTTCAGCGGTTTAAGCATGAAGAGGTAACAGACGAACACACTTTCGTATTTATAATATTAGTATGGATTGGTTTCAATTTTGTTTCTGTGTACTAATAGTACCTTGTGTTTTGCATTGCAGTTAGTGTTTTTGTACCTTATTATTATAGCCAGTGTAAAGTAATTTAATCTGGCCATTAGTAATCCACTGTTTTGATGTCAGACACTGAATGATTTTGTATATTAATGAGTTGTATGTGTATGAATGATATAACAATTACCTTGTATTTTTGACAACAAATACATTTTATTGTTTTGTTTTGCTCTTTTCATGCATTAGCTCCTATAATTATGTTTATTTATTGTGAATTATGCTAAGCACAAACCACTTGCACATGCGAATTATTTGTTGATTAATGTTGATTGTGGATATTTATAAAACTATGCTATTTATTTAATCAAGAATTGTATATTGTAATCACTTTTACGAATATTATTAATTTATACGTTTTTCGTTTTCGCAGGAATATTTCGGATTTGCAAATGAACTTGACAGTGTACTCGTAGTAAAACAACCATTGGACTATGAGACTCTCAGCAATTTCACTGTGAATCTAAGAGCCCAGGACCAAGGCCGACCACCCTTGCATAATGATACCACACTCTTTGTACAAGTCCTAGATGCAGATGACCAAAATCCGAAGTTTTCTCATGATCATTATACTGCACTCCTGCCTGATGATGCTGTTGAGGTAATTAATATTTACCTTATAAAGAAAACTAAAACATAGCTATAATTTTTTTACAAGCTTTTTTATTAACTTGTCGTGTTAGGCATCTATCTTTGTGTGGCTAAAGCCTTGCAAGTTAAATTTGATTCCAACTGAGAGTACCTATTTGGTTTCCAATTGAGATAAAATTTGGCATTCATGTAATTTTGAGTAGATAACATAGAGCTTATCACTAGCAATAAACTATAGGCTGGTTTATATATTACCTACAGCGGCGGCTAAAGGCCTATCAACGGTGGTACAGTGGACTACAAAAAAAAATATCCATTTTGGACCTTATTACAAGATACAAAAAAAATTACACATCTCTTGATAGTTGATAGTTCCTCTGTTAAATATAGCATATGTTGTGTATGTTCCAGGGTACGATCCTCGAAACCGCGCCCGGTCCGATTGCAGCCATGGATCAAGATGTAGGCATTAACGCCCCTCTGTACTACACAGTGACCGGTGACAAACGCGAAATGGTTGTCATCCACAGGGAAACTGGCAGAGTTGCTGCCACTAGTCAACTGCTGGAGGCCAATGCTCCGCTGACCGTTGTTATAAGGGTAGGGAAGGCACTGCAGTTTATTTAAAAAAGGAACCGTCATAAAGGAATTTGGGATACAGGAGCTCAAAAAGAAAACATGACCAGTTTGTTGGAATGCTATTGATGATTACTGTCTCGTCTAAACATAGCCTGAGTATTCAAAGTTCCTCGACGGTGTTAATATTTTCAAGTTATTGTAGAATAAGAATAGACTTATGTATTATTTTACTGGAACTCCATGCAACTAGAATAGTGCTCTCAAAGTTTGCTCCACCTGCACCGGTCTAAGTAACGCACAAGCTCAAACTGTTACACTGAAATTAGAATCATAATTGCTGTGTAAGTAAACTCTTGGTGAGTCACCTCAGACTTTTGTTGAATGGTCACTACAAAATCCATAATTACCATCTAATTTTAAGGCTATTTATATAGACATCATGATATAATACTAGCCCTTAACTGATGAAATTGAAATTACAAAGTAATTTGTAAGTGACAATTAATTACTCCATTACTTTATGTTAACCTTTTTTAGACTTAGGGCAACAAGTTACATGTGAATTTATTTTTCTCAAACGTGCAATGCAATATTGACGTCGAGTTCCTTATAGTAAGAAGAAGTCTCACGAAGTATCACGTTTCGGATGTGGCGGGACGAGAGGTGTATAATGATATTTCATACCAAATTGAAGGCCTAGGCCGGCAACGCGACCTTTTCTTGTTTCAATTCGCTTGGAGCACCGCTATGCCCGGTACAAATAATAAAACATTTACTTCGGTTTCTGCAATTACCACTCATTTGAATAAAACAATTTTATCGGATTATTGATACAGTGAACAGTGCAGGTATTTACAGGCTGGAATACGAGTCAGGTCTCTCATACATTAGTCAAACGAAACCCAGCAGTGTATCAACCCGGGTGAAGGAACACATAGCGGATGTCAAGCACCGTCAATAAAGGTCTGCAGTCTGTGAACATGTCATTGACAAACCAAACCATTCACTTAAGTTTGATAATCCCTCATCATCTTAAGGCACACATCTGGGTTTAATGAAAATAAAAATGAGTTTCAGTCTTAAGTATGGGGAACCCAAAAAAAATGATGTATTTTTGTGTGAAAATCTTAATGCGGTTCACAAAAAACATCTACTTAGCATGTTTCGACAGTATAGTTTTTATAGTTTCGGAAAAAAGTGGCTGTGACATACGGACGGACAGACAGACAGACATGACGAATCCATAAGGGTTCCGTTTTTTGCCATTTGGCTAAGGAACCCGAAAAAAACGATCAAAAATGCATATGTCATAATGAACAAAAATAATTATAATTGCATATAGTAATTAAATTAAAGTACTATAAAATTGTATTGTTAGTCAAATTATTAATTATATTTGTAATTAGTAATTTAAATAACAATAAAGAGTTTACTACAAAGTTAAGCACATACATAATTATTTAGACATTGCAAAACAAACCACAAAATTCTAAAATAAGCTAAAATTAAACTACAAAATAAACCTAGTCAAACCTAAGCCGGGAGTGACTTGGGGTGGGTACCCCGAGTCACTCCCGGCGCAATGGTGGGCACCATATTATATATAATACATTAAAACAACAATTAAATTTTGTAATTGCAATTACTTTTTGCCCAACACTGGCACGGACGAACCGACGTATATCTTCTTACTCACTGCCGCATTGATATTTACAAACTTATTGGAGTTGGCTTTACTTCTTATTATGTATAAAGTTAATTTCCTTTTTATTAGTATACAATAGCGTGGACTAAGAATGTAGAAATAAAATATTTTGTTTTTCAGATAAGTATAATATTTAAAACCTCGATGTGATATTTGTACTATTAGCTCGACTCGATGTGATATTTGTACTGTAGCGACTGGTCTGTATTAGTTATAAAATTTAAAAATAGTTTTGACATTGATAACAATCTTTTTATTTTTTCTTCTAATATGTATGGATTCTAAATTCTGGCGAAATAAAAATTAAATAAATTAGGAATCTTACTGTTGCCAATAGTAGTATAAACGCAGTTTTGAAATGATTTCAAATATCGCCAACATTTTTTTATAGATACAAATCAAAACTTACTCAGACTAAACTTACTTATTAGCTCTTTAAATGTGAGTGAGTTTAGTAAATCGTCCCACTTTGTCGATTCTAGTTACGGAGTTACGGGCAGTTTAGTGAAATATGGCAAAACCTACCGAAAATCGACTTTCAATGAAAACTGATAGCACATACTGTAATTAAACTATGATTTTGATGTCGACCCATAAATGTCCAATTTAAGCACCTTTTTAAAGCTTCAAAGTTTATAGTGCCCAGCGTCCCACTTTGTTGAATACCTAAAAATATCGTCGAAATCATATTTGTGCCTGTTTTAGGGAAAAATTTCTACTTTGTCGATATAGCGTTATGCGTAGTTTGTAATATAACAAAGCATAAGCTATGTTTCAGTGAAAAAAATGTTTCTTAAGTGCTATAGTTTTTTTTTTTAATTCTTCAAACTTGCAAAAGTGTGTGTGTTTTTTGCCGTCCTCAACTTTAACCAACGTTTTCTCAATAGTCGCTTTTTCACTTTTGCAAATTTGAAGAATTAAAAAAAAAAAACTATAGCACCTAGAAACATATATCGTTCACCAAAAGATAGCGTATGATCTGTAGTATTAGGGACTACTCATAATCATAACTCCATATCGACAAAGTGGGACCTTTTCCCAAAAACAGTCCCAATATTCTAAATATCCATAAGTAAGTTTTATTAATTTTCCATGCAATATTATTTGTATTTTACTTACATACAAACCTTCTCCTGACTATTACAAATACAACAAAAACAGAATAAGCCAAATAGGTGCAGCTATTCTGAAGTGATTATAGTATAGATTAGCGTAATTATTATGGTAACAATTTCTTTTAAAGGCAACCCAAGTAGACAACGCAGACCGTTACGCACTGGCGACACTGACAATCAGCAAGCGGTCGGGCGCGCTGAGCCGCCGGCCGGTGCGGTTCACGCGGCGTGCGTTCTCGGCGCGCGTGCCCGAGCATACGCCGCTCGGGACTGTGCTCGTCACGCTCAACACCGAGCCCCACGCTGGGCGACAGGCGGTGAGTGCATTATGACTTTGCAAGCCAAGTAGACAATGCAGTGTTATAACACACTCGCGTCACTGACGATCAGCAGGCGGTCGGATGCGCTGTCCGTCGTCCGGTGCGGTTCACGAGGCGCGCGTGTCCAAACATACAGCATACATCTCTCAAGACTGCTCGTCACACCTAACACTTTACAGAGTCCCGACAAACAGCACGCGGTGACGGCGGTTAATCCATTACAAACTTTAACACTTAGTAGTCGCACCACCATTTCAATCAATTATATTTGCTACTGGAACCAACAACCCCATATGGGTGTTTTTCGACATCGGCAGATTTAAAACAAAAAGTTATCAATCAAAACGATAAATATTACACACTTTATTAATATGTTATATAATAATAATAAGAAATGTGAATAGAGTGTGGCCCTCTCAGACAGTGACTAATTAAGTCTTAAAGGCGATCCCACAACTCAGACCGTCACGCACGCGCGACACTGACGTTTAGCACGCGGTCTGGCGCGCTGTGTCGGGGACTGGCCACGCACGCGCGTGCGAGCACTAGCCTCGACCGTTCTCAATTGCGCAATATCCGCTAGCGCCACCTGACCCGATCTTGATTTTAGTGGGTACATATATCCTATTACTTTAAACGAGCATTGTGTATATATTATGTAATTGGTTTCTCGGAAACGCCTTTAACGATTTGGATGAAATTTGGCATGTAGTAAAGTAAGTAAAGTAAGTTTCACCCACCGCGCAAAGCTTGATCGCCCGGATTCTCTGTCGTATCAGGCGGTCATGGTTGTTCTGAACATAACAATCGATTTAAATCACCTGAATAATCCTAATGTACAACATCATTTCGATATAATCATCTAGTTGATTTTGCTGGACAAGTTCGTCCACTACACACCGTGACCGTTAATAACCCGAAAGATTTAAACCACATATTTCTGACGACTGTACGAGTAAATAATGTTATATCAACATGGGTCTAATTATGTGTCTTAATTAAATTACTATTTCAGTACGAATTAAATCTTATTAATTGCCCGCTTCTTTGTGGACAAGCCTTTAGGTGGGAATCTCAAGTTGAAGAACAGAAAGCGAGCATGACACTTCACGAATCGCTCCGAAATCATACGATGAAAGGTGAATGGCGTGACATGTATTCCATGAATGACAAGAAGTGTCAAGTTATGTCTAGCACGATGTTTGTGTTGAAATTATTTTTATTTATTGGCACCACAAAATACCACAAATACTTATGTATCCAAACTTTATTAGGTGCTACGACATTAAAGTGCTCTTACATTATTATTGAAACTTTGTGTCTTAGGTATCTTTTTTTTGACTAACAATCACAACCATAAATTTTTAGGCATGATAATATTCGAAGGAAATCATACTACTTATTTTTTTACATCATACTTACCTCTTACCTCATACAGGAAAGGGACTTTGTTGTAACAGCGATCATGCTAACTTGTACCTACAGTAAAATAAACAACAACATGAAACAGTTACGCATTTTTATTACGAGTAATTTAATGAATTAGATTTTTAAAATGTGAACCGCCGTTCTCAGCACAAATATTCAATCTTGAACGGATTTCATGATTCAAGTGAACGTAAGTGTTCTTGATTTCTTCTGAAACCGTTTGAATTCTCATTAACAACTCTTCTCTGGAGTTCACAGGTGTTGAGTAAACCTTATCTTTCAGAGTTCCGCATAGAAAGAAATCTAGCGGAGTTAAATCCGGTGACCGGGCAGGCCATGCTAAAACTTCACTCCCACGGCCGATCCATCTCACGGGGTATTGTTGGTTCAGCCAATTACGAACATCCAAGCGGCAGTGGGCCGGGCATCCGTCGTGCTGGAACCACATAGTTCGTCGGGTTTCCAAATCGACATCTTCTAGCAGGTCGTTTAATTCATTATTTAGAAACAATAAATAGTTGTGAGAATTCAGTCTATTTGGAAATATGACAGCCAGCCCACAAGTTTACGGAAAATTTGTGCTGGTATGAGTTTTCCCTTTTCGCATGGGGATTTTCTTCTAACCATATATGCTGATTATGGAGATTAAAAACTCCCTCTCTCGTGAACAACGATTCATCTGTCCATAATATCTTATTTAGAAATCCAGGATCTTCCACTAATTTCTGATTCATCCTTTGGCAAAAGGCAACTCTAGCTAGCCCGTCATTGTTAATTAATCCGTGTACTTTCCTGTAGTGAAAAGGATGCAGGCCGTACCTTTTCCATAGCCTTAATACGAGCTTATAGTTAACATTGACCATTCTTGCTACAGCTCTTGATGACAAAGTTGGGTCTTCTGTTATGATGTTCATTATTCTGTTCTCTGCTTGTTCATCTAGATTTATAGCCCTTTCTCTGTGAACTTTTCCAAGCCCTTTCTCGCGAAACTGTCGATGGACATCCGCAAAAGTCGAATGGTGAGGTATACGACGGTTTGGGTATCGTCTTCGGTATTTGGCGACTGCCTGGAGCGAGTTCCCATCACAAAATCCGTACACAAATTGGATATCTGCTAAATGAGCCGAAGGATAATGCGGCATAGCGAATATTATTTATTACAGTCAATAAAATGTTCAATGTTATTATATCTTGCGTGACAATTAGTTATCATTTGTAATGTCTCATTTTAGTGACAATCAATTTCAAACTAGCCAGTTATAAGAAGAACCACTCTCGTGACTTAGAACAGAACAAACCTAATTATCTCTATTCTCAGTGATAACAAAAAAGCTACTTGAGATTGAAGTGTGTAAGATAAGATATTATAATTATTCGGATTAATACACTACACTGTATTTTAGTTGCATGTTATATCCTTTTATCTCGTGATGAAAATATTTTCGGTAGTAAAAACTTCTTGTAGATAGATACCAAACTTCTTTATGAAACTGGCTAACAACCATACAGTTAGTGCATCTACGTGTAAAAGAAGTAGGTGGCTACGTCATGCTCACGCCCTTAAGGTGTGTTACACTGGAGATTTTATAACTTTCGATTTATTATAAATAATTAATATCTCCTTAATCATGAGTTTTATGACTATATGTTACATAACTTTATATACTCTAATTAGGCTCTAGTATCGTTAGCTTAAATCTTTCGGGTTATTAACGGTCACGGTGGATAGAGTAGGTACCTTGCAGAGTAACTTTAATTTCTGGGATGTCCTACCGGAGACAGAAAAACTTCTGTCCGCTAATATCACCCAGGGTAAAACGATAGATATATGGTCCAATACGCGGCTATCTTAGCAGATAGCGCGCTCAACTGACTTAGGACTTGTATTAGGGCTCGTACCCTCGCTAAAGTCCTTGTGCGTGTGGGCGTGCCACAGATAACTCCCACTAGATAGCTAAGTTTCTTTAAATATTAACAGTACTAATGTCACCAAATTATGTAGGCATCGTTTTTCATTGCGTACAAGCTGAAAAAAACCAAAAAAGTTGAATCAACGTGAACGCCGTGAAGAGATTGTCGCCAAATGGATGGAAAATATACAGCGACCGAACCACTTCATCTCAAAACAATTAAAAATCCCAAGAAATATAGTTGATACGGTTCTAAACTGATACTTTGAGAGCTTGTCTACCGCTCAGAAGCCTCGAACTGTAGAACATGGTGGTGCTCGTGATCCTAGGCTAACTGGAAAATCATTAAGACGATTTGCAACAACCGAAGTATGTCCGAACGGGATATAGCTAAAAAAACTCTACAAGTCAGTCAATGGTGGGTGAGACTTGAAAAGGAACGGGCTGCTTTGAAGTCAAAAAAGAATCGAAATGTGCCGAAAACATCAGAAATGCAAAAACGCACAATCAAAACCAGGTCTCGAAAGCTGTACGATTTTCTGGGCACAAAACATTTTAACTTGATTTTGAATGACGTAACCTATGTGAAGGCGGACTTTTCCACACTTCCTGGCAATCAGTTTTATGCTATTAGCTGATGGAGAAATTCTTCCAAATTCGGAAACTACCGTAAGAATGGAGAAGTTTAGCTTTAAGTAATCTGGTTTGGCAGGTAATTTACCCATGCGGCGATTGCAGCATTGCATATGTTACAACTGGCACAATCAATAAAGATATTTATGTCAATGAATGCTTGAAGAAACGGTTAATACGATTCATTCGAAAACACGATTCCTCGGCCTTATTTTGGCCAGATCTAGCTACAGCCCACTATGCAACGGATACCCTAAACTTTCTCAAGGGACAGGATGTCCACATCGTGCCTAAAGCATTGAATCCGCCAAATATTCCACAGTGCCGCCCTATCGAAAGGTAATTGGGTTCTGGGCAAAAGAATCTTATGTAAGACAGGTAAGTCCTAAGATACGTAATCAAATAAGACCATCCATAGAAAAGAGCAGTAGTAAAAAAGTATTTAAGAAAAAACTGCAGGCAGAACTCTTAGAATTGTTTGATAACAGTATTGAGTAGCATTATTGTTCAAATGAGTATGTAATATATAACTACGTATCATATGGCTTCTTATCTGCGACAGCGATTCGGGTCGGGGTGCTGCGCGGTGCAGGTTTGTACCTTAGTTAATGTAACTAGGGTGCGAACTCGCACAGCGTGCGGCGTTGTTGTGGATGGGCAGCGATATAAATGTTATGTGTAGTTGAATAAGTAAATTATAAGTCGGTAGAACACTAAAATGTTAATGAGCGCTTCATCCGCCAACAAACTGTCCTCAGTTTGGCGGAGTATAATTTTGTATTTACCACTTAAGATTCTTTATGATAAATAAACTAAAAAAAAAAAAGACTGCCAGCAATCAACAGACTTCGTGAGGAAGTGGAACGCAGCGATCAGGCAAGTGGATAATGACACTGTCGCGCGGCTGATGGAGGGCATTCGACAAAAATTGCGGCAGGAGGGGATAAAAAGTAGAATTTGAATAATCGTTACGAGATGATAATTTTATACAGTTTTCTTAATATAAAATCATATATTTTTGTCAATGAATACACTAAGTTGACAGGTACGCATTTTTAATTTCTTTAATCCGTTACGAATCAGGCCTTACTAATTTCTAATCCGATCTTTCCTCGTCACTCCACACATCCATCTCAACATTCTTATCTCGGGTGCGTCCACACTTCTTTCGTCCGTCACTTTCGCTGCCCAACATTCTGATCCATACATTACGACAGATTTTATGAGCATTTTATAGATTTTCCCCTTATTTTTAGGGGCATTCGTGGATCACAAGCTGTTCCATTCATCCCGCATTTATTTAATTTTTCACGTCATATTACTTACGAATGTTAAAAAAAGCACCAAGTATTCATTATTATTTATATTGTTAATATCATATACACTTACTTTTAATGTTGAATTTTTTCTAAAATATTTTTTTGGAGTTGGCTGAAATAGACTGATGCAGTAAATTAGTTTGTATTATTTTGTTCTTTGTTTTATTATTATTTTCTTGCAAATGTAAAAAACGTCGTTTGATCCTCGCGCGGAAATGTAATTTTCACTCGTCCCTAGTCTTGCCATTCGCCCTACGGCTCGTGGCGAGATCTCTCAGATGACATAATTTTCGCACTTGCATCAAAATGTACTATTTTCGACGGTTGACAGCTGCGCACATGAGTGCAAAGTATGTAGGGTAAATCAACTTATAAACCGACACAAACTTTAAAATTATGTTGAAATAAATTTAAAATGCTTTCTCTTGGTTTTCATTTAAAATGTACGTTAAATCGTTGAATGACCTATTTGTTAATGCTAATAAATAGGAAATTTAGAGTAACGTTTTCGGTAACGCCAAAGACGTCAAAAGTTTGGGCCTAATAGTTGATTCACCCGTGGTCCTGACCAGATGCTTTACCTAGAATGTGATTTCCGTATGTTACACTAATTTATCAGGTTTGTCTTGTGCTTTCAGTGAAACAATTTCGAAATGCCTTGAAAATAAAACGTACCTATTTCTGATTCATAGCCCCCGCTACAATTCTACGTTTCGGATCGGAGTTTCCTGGACAAATTTGCTATAAATAGCGCTGGTGAGGTATTGCTGCGACGAGCATTGGACTATGAGACTACGCCAGAATATTATTATCAAGTTATGGTCACTGATGGTATTGATGTGAGTGATACTCCAAACTACTTTATAATTATTCCTGCCTTCTTTAGCTATTCAAAACAATGTAAACATAAATACCACATCACTCGGGTCAGTTAGCCAGTGGCATCGTACCACAGATGCTAAAGATTACTTTGATTGGCGGAATGACACGAGTCACGTTATTTTCTTTTTCTGTCTACATTCATTTAAATAAATAGACTAGTTATAATCGTCTTTTGTGCATCCCCACTTGTTCACAACTGACAACATATCTAGCATAAAATATAGTCAATAGCCGCGTCCACACAGAGCGAGCACGAACAGCCTCGCGCGGTAATAACCGCCGCTCGGTCTGTATGGACGTGCCGCGCACGCGTCTCCTTGCTCGAGCGGTGACGCGGCCGAGCCGTACGCTTTCGGTTTTTGTCTCTGCCCAAAGGCAGCAGCCTCGGTCGTTTGCCGCGCGCGCACTTTTGACGTTTTGCGTGTGATCCTAATTGACCACAGTGCGACCGCGCAATTAACAGATAAAACGCTTGCCGCGCCGCAATTCGCGCAATGTCGTGGCCGGGTCGTAAATGTCCTGCATCGACCATATTTATGACTGATAAAACAAAATGGCGCGGCGTGTCCGCAAATCTGATGAAATTGTTGCTTATTCTAAAAAATTAAAAGACATGTCCGTAAAATGTACTCAATCACAACCAGTGCCGATATTGTAGATTCATCTTCTACATTATTGAAAAATGTTTAGTAGATGTTGACAACTAAATGCGTGGGACGCCATATTGTCTTATGTATCGAACCGGACAAACTGTTGGCTCAGAATTTCCGCGCGCAGCAATTGGTGTGCGAAATATCGTCCGATCCGACCGAGGCTGCCGCGCATGGCACAGGCCTAGTGAGGCTGCTCGCTCTGCATGGACGCGGCTGAGAACTATTATTTTATATATGACTGCTAAAAGCTCGTCAGATGTCACATACATGTAAGGCATTATTAGCTTAGTGACATTTTCTACTCGACTGCGGCAGAAGAAAGTATTGCTTTGACACGCTCTGCAGCCTAAGCAGATTGATACATTATATGAAGTGTCAATACATTCGTGGCAGTCGTTAGTGACAATAAAGACTTATCTAATTTGAAAAAAAAAACCGTTACTAATTTATGTAGACGTAGGTGATTTTAATATGTGTTGATACATTTATTAACTGGTTATTTTGGATTACTAAGTAATTCTATACAAAGGCCCCGTTCTTGGTGTCAGGCAAAATTCTGTATTCTATGTTCAATTTCAGAACGACACTGCTTCAATAAACATAACGGTGCTGAACGTAAACGAGTGGGAACCGCGTTTCAAGTACCCCCAGTACGAGTTCCGTGTGGAAGCTGACGGAAACAGCGCGGGCAGCGGGGGGCTGCTGCCCGTCGGCCGCCTCGACGTGTTCGACGGCGACGCGGGCGACAACGTCACGCTCACGCTCAGGGGCTCTGACGCCAGGTAACTACGAACCCTTCCGTATTTTAAGTTTAAAAAAAGCGTCAGAAAAAGATTTTGATGTTGTACTTTTAAGAAACAGAGAAGATATTCAAAATTTAGATTAATTATTTCCCTCAAGTCAGTTCCAGCGAGACAAAAATCTCAAAATGTTCAGCCTTTTTCAGTTTTTTTCTTATGTTTCTTAAACTAAGCATGGATACCAAATTGTACAAGAAAGTGAACATTAAATTTCTTAAAAGCTCGTTGTAGAACCAGGCCCATTCTCAGGCCCATTATTAAAGAAGATACAGCCGATCAAAGTTAGAAAAAGTTTCTGATAATGTAAAAATTGCACAACTATTCGCTACCATCGTCAGTGGCGTGCATGGGGTTTTTAGTTAGGGTAGGCAGAATTCGACATAGCCTGTCTGCGCCATTCCAAACATTTGGAGACTTCCCGAATAAAATGCATGTACATCAAAGTATGTATACAACCAGTCAACCAGCTATAACTTTCGTGAAATTGACGAGTAATATTGCTCTGAGTTTGAGTTAATTGCAGCATACCTACCTTTATTAACTACCTTTACCTTGTCATCGTACACTAACTTGCTAAATTCGACGAAAGTTAACTCCCGCAAACACACTAAATCAAAACACCGATCACACCTAAAACACATATTTCAGCGTCAGAAGAAGCGTAAATTGAAAATTAAACAAAATCACTCCGAAGTAAACTAATACACAACTATACAAGAAATTTAAATTTCATCACAGCTCGGTGGCAAGTGTCGCAATAAAGAATCCATTATGGCACCAGAATAGCAAAATCAAAACAAATGTTTGTAAACAAAAAACCTTGACAAATAAGTAACGTACATACGCGTACACATTACAGCAAAATGGGACCTCTTTAATTCGCCGCATGAAACCAATGCAGCTTCTGTCGTCGTCGCAGTCGCAAACTTTCGCCAGTGTTGCCAACAATTTTGCCTATATGGAATGCATGCCACTGACCATCATCTAAATGTTAATCAAAATCATGTTGATCACTCATCAATATCAACATCTTGGAATACCTCTCCCAAACGTTATTTCCCATTAAATATAAGAAACTAGCTTCTGCCGCGGACTGGCCGCCTTAGATTCGTTTATAGCTATCCGTTTATAGCTTAGGTTTTTTTCCGGGATAATAAGTAGCATATGTCCTTCCCTGGGCTTTAAGGTTTCTTTTTTGCCAAATTTCATCTTCATCGATTCAGTATTTTAGCCGTGAAGATGTAACAGGCAGGCGGAGCAACAGTATGTCTGTAATTCTTTTATTACTGCTTTTTTTTTAAATTTTGAACCTTACAACAAGTTTTCAGTCAGCGGAACCCAGCTCCCTGCCTGCCAACCGTCCGGTGACATCATATTGTGTGTACAATGTTGGGATGTTTGGTGTGATCGGGTTCCTTGTATATAATGCATCCATATATACATATATTATGTTAGGAAACTGGCGTTAAAATAAAAACTCAAATTTACAAGTACAATTATTATTATGAAAACTATCTATGAACACAATTTTAAAATCAAATCGATATAGCTCGCCATCGTCCTAGTCTAATAACACGTCCGTTCGCTTCGAATCCCAGTGCCAAAGAGAGCCTTCCCTCGGCGCCGCTGCATCAGGAAATCTGATGACCGGTGTGAAGTTGTCTGCATACTGCGCGGCAGAGAGCGCCTTAGTGCCAACTTCATGCTAATTCGAAAGTAACTGTTACTTTTTCACGCCTAAAGTGCTGAACCGAGTAAGATGAGATTTAGGCATTTAGAAAGCTTAAAGAGAGGAAAAGACATTGGTTCCTTTTTATTCCGAAAAATCCCTGATCCTATAAGCATTTACATTATACATAAAAGTATCTAAAGCGGACTGTAGCGGGCAGAAGCTATTATAATGGGACATCATCACGTTTGTGGGGGGAATCATAGGTTTACCAAGACGTTGTGATGGTAACAAATTCTTATGCTATTTTTTTACAATGGCTAACTTTGACCGGCTGCATCTCCGTTAATATTAGGTCTGAAAATCTGATTCTCCAACGAACTTTTAGGACATTTTACATATGCTCTTTAACTTTCTTATGCAATAAGGTTCTCAATGTGCTTACTTTAAGAAATATTATCAAAAACCGAAAGTCAGATAAAATTATAGAGCTTTGTGTCTCTTTTGGGTCCTTAATGACGAAAACTTATGAAATCTTCCTTGTGTATTCCCAAACAACCTGTTTAAGTTCCATTAAATACGGAATACTTTCCAGGTAAAAGTAAATAACTGGCGGACTAACAGTAGTTTTCTCAAAACGCGCGAAGCCATAAGTTGGAGCCCCTGAAACTTTATGATGGATGACATATGAAAAATTTATTGATTAAATGTTTTTTTCACAACCGGTATATATCCCTATTTTCACTGCGGCCTCAAATATTCGTTATTTTGTTCGTTTCGTTATTTATACCATATTTTTCTACAAACCCTCACTGAAATCATAAGGATTTTCTGATTATATTGAATTATAAATAGCATGTATTGTTCATTACATTTAAAGTACGTATTTGTAGGAACACAGTTCAGCAATAGTAATTAAATCAAAACTTATTGAATTCATTACTATTGCTGAATTGTGTTTTTTTCTTTTATCAAAACAATTATAAATATTCGGCTGCACGCGCGGCCCTCAGTAGCGCGCGAGAGTGTTTCGTGATAGGCTCTTAACTGTTCTGACGCTGACGGAAGTTGGTAGTAGAACGAGCAAGGTTTACGGGCCTCCGTTAAAACATGGGTATGCGTGAGCGGACTTGTTGCTTGAAATCGGTAGAGCGTCGCTACTGGACGCGGGTCACACGTGTCGGAATTAACAACTAAGTTGCAAATTCTCCACTCAGCAACCTACTTGTTACGTACTGGGAGATCTGTCGACGTTTCTGCCGTCGTTTATTCACCTAATAAATAATAAATAATAAAGGAATGTACCGGGCACTATTGTACAGGTGGACCCAAAAGCATATAAGTCCAAAATACTAAGACTTCACAAGCATCATTGAGTTTACCATGGGACTAGTTCGATTGTTGTAAAAAGTGTCCCGTAATATTTGTTTGTTTGTTTTTTGATAGAACTACTAAAGTTTCCTGAAAAGATAATCGCCATACGCGAACTGTCCCACAAGACTGCAGTCAGGTCCCGGCTTATTACTTATTATTTAAAGAACCTTCTTAATATACGAGTCTTATAGTATTGTCGTTTGTTGCAGCATGTTCTACATAAACGACTCTGGTGAAATATTCATGAGGCAAAATGCCCTGACGGCGCTCAACTCTTCCGTGCTGCATGTGGTGGCCACCGCCGTGGACTCGGGCTCGCCTCCAAGACAGGTCCTGAATTTTAGGATTTTCTACTTCATGGGTGTTTCTTAAGGTGGTTCGACCGATGACAGTTTCCTCTACCCCTAAATATTAAAGAAATAGTAACTAAAATGACGATTACAGTTAGTATATCGTGTTATGAAAGTTTAACACTTGGTGTAGCTCTTTTTTAAATTTTCGTGACAAGGCTATTCCTTTACCAAAAATGTGTAACTTCCTCCAGCAGTTTTGACCTCTATTTCATATTATGTCTTAAAATTATAAGGTCCGTTGCTCCATTATCGCGTGAAAGAAAAAGAATCAGCAACAACATTATAAAAAAGTGAAACTTGTCTAAATCCCGAAAGTGTAAAATATTTAGGTTTCGGAACGTGCTATCCGTTTCCTAAAACACCCGTTCCAAAATGTCGGGATTTCTAAATGACTGTACTCCAAAAGACCCGTTTCTCGTTACATCTGTATGCCAAAATACCCATTTTTAATAGCATCCATATGCCAAAAGATCCGCATGACACCCGCATGTCCGAAAGACCCGTTTCTCGTTACATATGCCAAAATGCTAATTTCTCAGCATCCATATCATCATAATCATAATCATAATCATCATTTATGTGCAATAAACATTACCATGGGTTACATTCACTTAGATCTAAATAAAGTGTTGGTAGGTTTACATGTTTAACCATATTTAATTAGTATGCAAAATAATATAGGTCGCAACATACGAGGGTTGCTACTTATATATCCGGAAACAAAAAAACAAACAAACGTACACGGCTGAAAATAGTTTTATTGTTTTTCAAAGTATTCCCCTTGATGATCTATGCACTTTTGCATTCGCGTGAACCAATTTTTAAAGCACTTCTGCCACTCCGCCTGAGGTACCTCCATAACGTGTTGTTTGAATGCGTCGACAGCATCTTCAGCGGTCGAAAATCGTTGACCGCGTAATTTATTCTTTATATTTGGAAATAAATAAAAATCGTTGGGTGCCAAGTCAGGGCTGTACGGCGGATGACCCGTTAATTCCACATTTTGACCCTCCAAAAATAGAGTTGTTTCGCGTGACGTATGACAGCTGGCATTGTCATGATGAAGAATGATTCTTCGTCGCTGGTTAGTTTTACGAATTTGTTCAAATACTTCCGGTAAGCAAATGGTCGTGTACCACTCTGAATTAACCGTTCTACGGTTTTCTAGTGGCACTGTAGCTACATGGCCATTAATACCGAAGAAGCAGGCCACCATTTGTTTCAATGTACTTTTTGCACGAGTAACTTTCGTAGGGTTCGGCTCATTTTGAAACACCCATACCGTTGATTGTTGCTTCGTTTCGGGATCGTATGCATAGATCCAGGATTCGTCACCTGTATAGATGTTATAAACGGCTTTTGAGTCACCACGGTTATATTTTTTTAACATTTTATTGCACCATTCGACGCGAGCATGTTTTTGCTCATTTGTTAAGTTGTGGGGTATCCAACGCGAACAAATTTTTTTTACAGCCAAATAATTATGTAATATGCTATTAATGCTGGTCATAGAAATACCCAGAGTCGCCTCTATCTCGCGGTACGTAACATGTCGGTCGTCCATTATAAGTTTTCGCACAGCCTCGATATTTTGTTGTACAACGACCGATTTCGGGCGACCTGCCTTAACTTCGTCCGTAAGCATACTACGTCCACGATTGAACTCACTAAACCAGTGATACACAGTAGTTTTAGATGGGGCTTCATCACCAAAAGTTGAAGTTAGTTGATCTATGCACTGTTGTTGCGTTAAACCACGCCGAAAATCATAATAAATCATAGCACGAATATTTTCACGAGTGAGTTCCATTCTTGCTGCGAGATGACATTTAAAACCCGTCAAAAACAAAACACGAGCGTTAATAAGGAAGAAAAAATATACCTTATATACTTAAAAAAGTTCAAATTTTACCATGGCGGTCAAATATGCTATTTAAGAAGATTGTAATCCCGGTTTCCGGATATATAAATAGCAGCCCTCGTAATCTTAATCGGCTAGCAGTTTAATTGTATTTCAATATTAATTTTAACTTTTCAACTTATCAATCAATCAATCAAATAATGCCTAATTCAAGTAGGCTTAGGTACAAGCACTTTTGAATTGTCAGGTAAAGTATATTAGATAAGTGTTATGCCATATGCCAAAAGATCCGTTTCCTATGACACCCATAAGGAAATCCAGTTTAAATTTAATAATAACCATCGAAAGACTTACAGAGTGTGACGAGTACGATGTTTTGGGAGTGGTTGTTTTGGGAAACAGATATGAAACCAAACATATTTTTTGGTGTAAACACATTCTAAGAAACGGATCATTTAAGAAAAGGTAGTGACGGGAACGGGCGTTTCGAGATTAGGTGTTTTTTAGGAAATGGATATCAAACCAAACGTATCTTTTGGGAAAAGTACATTGTAGGAAACACATATTATATCGGGAAACAGATTATTAAAGGAACGGATGATTTGAAAAACGGAGAGAACGCTCCGAAAGAATATTTAAAAAAATATGGTCAGTAATAACATTTCTAGATTAGGATATTGATACTCAGCACAAATATTCATCAATATAGAGATGCTTACAAAAAAACAGACTATGGCCTGTTCGTGTTTATAATCTAAAATACAGATGAAGAAAAAACGGTCAAGTGCGAGTCTGACTCGCGCACCGAGGGTTCCGTAGAAACTCACTTATTCCGGCTTAACTTGCCGCTTGAGTTTGCCTCTGGTATCTATGGCGTCACATACAAATCAGGGGCCAACTTAATGCAACCGGGTTATTCAAAACAGATTTCCGATGATTAAAAAAAAATTAAGACAAATAGATATATGGTTATAATTTTCGTGTATTATTCTTATTAAATTACCTAATACCAGAAAATTACAGAATTTTCGTTTGGTATACTTCGGAGATACAGGGAGGAATGGTGTTTTTTTACATTTTCCTTTATAAAACAAAATCAACTCACAATAAAAATATTGTCAAAAAATTTACAGATGGACAGGGCTTGCCCTTTCATATGATACCCTACTTGACCTAGGAGCTAGAGTTTGAATTTTTGCCCCCCCTCATATACGTCATTTTTTTAGAAAATAAAAATATATTTTAAAATATTTCCTTTGCAATACATGTCTCATGGCTGTCCATGTTTATAAATATTCCAAATTTCAAATAGATAGCATAAGTAGTTTTTGAGATATGGCGCTCTAATAGTCGGACAGACAGATGTCTGTCTGTTATAAAAACTCTTATAGTGCGACTTTGTCTGTCTTAAGTCGTACCGTAAGGGTTCCGTACCAAAAATGGTAAAAAAGGAACCCTATTGAAAAGGAACTAATATTGGCGCGCGTCAAAGCTCTTAAGACGCTGACCGAGCCCCCGCCGTCCCGCTGCCCGCTGGGGTCCAGTCCGCAGCCTTATTGCTTAATCCGCGCGCCTTTACAGTCGGATTAAACTACTATACCTGATTCTTTATGTACAGTGAATACATGATTTATACAATTTTTCTTAAACATGCAATTACATGTCGTCATTACGTGCGCTAAAACAGGCTTCAAAGTAATTCGTTTCGGGCGCAACAACTCGAGAGAACTGCAAAGGAATTTCATGCAAAATTGAAGGCCTAGGAAGGCCTAGGAAGTATTTTATTTTAATTTTAATGTAAACATGGCGTCTGTATTCAATTGGAAACATTAAGTTTTCCAAACGTGTTCATATTATATTTTTCCCCGATAGTATACGTAGTTATGTAGACTCAGAATCTACAGACGGTTTATTTTTATGCCGTGTTGGTTTTTAGATATATTTTTTTAAATCCTCGATGTGACATTTGTTCAATCCAGTCGAACTTATACATTTTGACTTTAGTCCATAGTTTAAAAGAAAAAAAAAGGAAACAAAAAATAAAATGTGACACTGTCATTGTCAAATGAATTAACTGATTTGTTTGTTAGTTACGTTTGCTTTTGTGTCTGCGGTTTTCTGGAGTTTTTAACGTCGATTTGGCCCTGATCTCTGGATTCCGACTTACCTGCACTTCACGACGACCCCGCGCTGTTTATTGGACTACGACTGGATGCTTTACTCTACGACTCACGCACGTATTTTGGACGATTCCTCTCTCCTTTAATGACCACTGCGTATGTGATTATTGGTGTAAATCATATACAATGACTGATGAAACAGGAAATAGCAAAGCCAACCCTCAAAAATTGTATGACAGGGCATATTTCTGTGATGAAGTGCAATGTTTTGTGCCCTCTTGTAAAAAATATAGGAGGGACAATCGAAAGACGACATTTTTATTGCTGAATTATATCTTTTTTTTTTTCTAGTGGCTGTATGGTTATCGCACCAACAATATCCGCGTTAATGCCTGCATTATATTAAAATATCTGCATTACACACGAACTGATATTAATAAAATAAATTGAAAATATTGTCTATACCGTAAGGCACCAGAGAACATAGACAATATTTAAAATCCTCTGCATTTATTTTATTTATTATAAACATTAAGATTATTATTATTAGGTTGTGAATAACGGCCCTCATTGGGTCTACTCGAACACTACACACTCGAAATACTGACGAATTCCGTAAAAAAAAACATTATGGAGGGATTGGAGGGAAAATTAAAAACTTTTATCGTGTAGTTTTTTGAGTGGTGTATTTATTTATTTTATTGCATATGTTTGAGAAAAGCACTATAGAGGCCTCTGGCCGTGAAAAGTGCTTGCCGGTTTTGTATTACCATCCGGCCTCCCTACGGTCGGCCGTCTATACCTACTCACCCGGAAAGCCCTCCTTTCCCGGCGTCAGCAGTAATCTACTATTATGGAATCATTATATATTATAATGTATGCATTGCACATATTTCCAGCTTCGTGGCCTAATTAAGGTACGAGACTTAAAAAGCTAATAAATTATACAATACTTTTTCTACAACTTCAAATATATATATATTTTATAAAGTGCACTTAATTACGATTACGAAGTAACCCATAAACTACAGTAAATGAAACAAAGCTTAAAATAATTTCAAAAACACTGTATTCTTTTTATGAAATACCTCATAGTTCGGTGCGTATAATATAGGTATTATAGTTCAGTGGCATATAATTAGGCATTGGAAATTCGGATGCTTTTATACCTAAACTTCGGCCTCAGTACCTATACCACGTAGATGTTGACTAGCATGGAGGCGAACTCTATTTAATTTTATTAACAAAATTCCCGGGGTTTACCCGCATACGGGAAATTAGTAATACATCAATAGGTACATACGTATCAAGGTATTAAAAAAACTATTTTAGCAGTTCCTGTTTACAAAATTGTATTTAATTCACATGTGTTTAATTTAACAAATAGATATTTGACGTCATAACCTAAATAATTAGGACCTTTTCATGACGTTTTGTATTATCCCGGGATCCCGGGAATTGACAAATTAAATTATTATTTTAAGAAGCCGACTCCATACCTGCTTAGCTTTTTCCGGGGTCTTACTAGTTGTAGGTATAAAAGCATCCGAATTTCCGATGCCTACATATAATATAAACCATAGAGTATAGAGTGATGGTCCAATCTAAAAAGTATACCTTTTTAGTATGATTCGCAAAGTTCTAATTCACAGATTGTTTACGAGTAGAAAAAATAATTAAAGCGATGATCCGCAGACGTCGGTGCCGGTGATCGTGCACGTGAGTTCGCGGCTGCTGGCGGCACGTGACGCGCGCAGCAGCAGTGTGCTCGTGTTCGCCGGCGCGCTGTCGCTCGTCGCGCTCGTCGTGCTGGCGCTGCTGGCGCTGGCGCTGGCCTACATGTATCGGACGTGAGTGGACTGCTCTATGCAGAATGCGATGTCAAACGTCGGTGCCGGTGATCGTGCACGTGAGCTCGCGGCTGCTGGCGGCACGTGACGCGCGCAGCAGCAGTGTGCTCGTGTTCGCCGGCGCGCTGTCGCTCGTCGCGCTCGTCGTGCTGGCGCTGCTGGCGCTGGCGCTGGCCTACATGTATCGGACGTGAGTGGACTGCTCTATGCAGAATGCGATGTCAAACGTCGGTGCCGGTGATCGTGCACGTGAGCTCGCGGCTGCTGGCGGCACGTGACGCGCGCAGCAGCAGTGTGCTCGTGTTCGCTGGCGCGCTGTCGCTCGTCGCGCTCGTCGTGCTGGCGCTGCTGGCGCTGGCGCTGGCCTACATGTATCGGACGTGAGTGGACTGCTCTATGCAGAATGCGATGTCAAACGTCGGTGCCGGTGATCGTGCACGTGAGCTCGCGGCTGCTGGCGGCACGTGACGCGCGCAGCAGCAGTGTGCTCGTGTTCGCTGGCGCGCTGTCGCTCGTCGCGCTCGTCGTGCTGGCGCTGCTGGCGCTGGCGCTGGCCTACATGTATCGGACGTGAGTGGACTGCTCTATGCAGAATGCGATGTCAAACGTCGGTGCCGGTGATCGTGCACGTGAGCTCGCGGCTGCTGGCGGCACGTGACGCGCGCAGCAGCAGTGTGCTCGTGTTCGCTGGCGCGCTGTCGCTCGTCGCGCTCGTCGTGCTGGCGCTGCTGGCGCTGGCGCTGGCCTACATGTATCGGACGTGAGTGGACTGCTCTATGCAGAATGCGATGTCAAACGTCGGTGCCGGTGATCGTGCACGTGAGCTCGCGGCTGCTGGCGGCACGTGACGCGCGCAGCAGCAGTGTGCTCGTGTTCGCCGGCGCGCTGTCGCTCGTCGCGCTCGTCGTGCTGGCGCTGCTGGCGCTGGCGCTGGCCTACATGTATCGGACGTGAGTGGACTGCTCTATGCAGAATGCGATGTCAAACGTCGGTGCCGATGATCGTGCACGTGAGCTCGCGGCCGCTATATTCATCCATAATTGCTTATACTATATAATATACCTACATATTAATTTTAACGATAAAATAAACTATTTTTTCACTTCTGATGCTCAAAAAGTACGTCATATTAGCTTCGCGAAGCGAGACTAAAATAGTACATTTAGCCCCTAGGGTTTAAAAGAAAGCCATATAATCCCTTACAAATTTCTATGACACTGAAAAAAAAGTCTTGCGGCCAGCTACATACTCCTTACGAATAATTAAAAACAAACAAACCAACCTGATCGGATTGGCCAAACTTTCTGATAGAATTGCTGAAACTAGTTTTAGTTTTTCATGAAATATACAATTTGAATGTTAAGTCTTTTTTATTTTCTCGCAGTCGAAGTAAAAAGCAGAGTGTTTAACACGTGGCTAAAAGCCATTATGACACTCAGACATATTTGTCCTCGCTCACTTCGTGAGCTCGTCCAAATAATCACTTCGTGTCGTAATGGCTTATTTTAGCCCGTTGTCAAACAATCTACTATTATTTGCAAATTGTTACGCGAGTTCGAGGGTTCAGGTAAAAGAGCGTAAAATCCGATATTATTTTACAATGCGGGCATAATATTGGGCGACTCCTGGTCACAATACTTTCTGTCTGCAGCAGGAGACGTTCGAAGTCATCCCCGAGTGCGGCGCCTACCAAATCCAACTTCGTAGTACCTGAGAAGCCGGTGTCGCCGGGCGCGGCGCTGGGTGCGGCCAGCTCCGGCTCGCTGCTGAGCGTGAGCGCCGGCGCCAGTACCATCCTCGCCAACTCCACCAGCAGCCTCGACCTGCGCGACCCCGTTTCGAGCACCAGGAGTCAGTACACATTTTTGCACTAACTCTTGTAACATTACGACCTACTATGTAGCGCTGTACATTTAATAGTAAACGCTCATATAGATTTTAAAATACTTATATTTTTACAATAAAAATGCTCGGAAACTGTCTCTTTGTGGTGGCACGTAAAGTCCTTAGTAATTTTTGCCTATGTTGATCTGATATATTGTAAAACTTTGTACGATACACGTGCAAATAAGTAACTAATTCCCAACTCATGTCGGTGTAAAACATTCGCTTTGCGTGTTTTACTACATAGACTTGTATCGTAAATAACTATTTCAATGTATATGCTCGTAAAGTGCCTCTTTGTGTGGCCAACATAGACGCGTACAATGCACACGTACAACTTACCGCAACTAAAATAGGGACTGTCTGAGCATATGCATTGTAAAACATTGTACGAGATACGTGCGAATAGATAATACCTACATACCGCACTTGTATCGTAAACAACTATTATCGGTCTCGATTTAGGTTTCGAGTAGTATAATAGAATTTGTTCATACCTATAGAGACCTCGAAAATAGATAAAATTTAATGCCTTTAATTTCGAATGTCCACAAGAAAGACGCGTAACGTTACAAAGTATAATATCTGTATGACCCTAAAGTAGCAGCCTTACCAAATTTCCATTATTAATAGACATTAGCTAAATCCAAAGTCGAATGAAAACGAAGCACTGACGTGGACAATACTCGTGGTCTTGTAAAAATGTATCCACCTGCTGCGGCAATACCATATACCTAACTATGGCTGTAAAGTAGGCTGGCCCACACATTTATTTTTCTATACATAGGTACGAGTATGTCTACCACAACGATTCTCAAACTACTCCGCGTGGCTCGGGGGCTCCGTAACACATCTCAGAGAGCTGCACCGGAACAATATAAATATGACAGTACTTCAAATTGAGGCATAATTTAGTAAAAATTGAGGTTATTTCGGAAGACTTTCCTTTCATTTATAGAAAGACAACAGTATTTACTTTCTTACTGATTTTATTTTTGTATGTTCGTAAGTTTTGCTGTGGCTTCATGACGCAAAATCGGCTAAACGGATTTCAACTATATTTGGTACACGGGTAGCTCGGTATCTCCAGATGGTTACGGGATACTTTTAACCCGACTATGCTAAAGAAAAAAAAGAGGAGTTATGACTTTTTCGCCTCCGCAAACGAAATTACGGGCACCTTCTAGTAACATAATATTCAAAGGCTCAAACTTATAACTTAGTGTTCTATTCAGAAAACTGCTGTCGGTAATTGGGGAATTTTTGTAAAAAAATTCAGCGTTACAAAAATTCGAGGCCGGCCGTTACATAAAAAATAAGCACGTTTATGTAAATAACCCATCAATTACAAAAATATCTATGTCTTAGAAATATAATTGCAATGTCAAAAATCCGTTTATGGCGCTTATTTTACCAAAACTGCAAATAGGCTCTTTATGAGCCATTTTCTATAATTATTTGAATGGGGAGGACACGGCCCTCCTGACTCAGCTCAGTAGTAACGTCGAGTGTTTGTTACGAGAAGACGCAACGGTGGGGCGGCACTCGCAGCGGTTCCCGAAAGGCAAGGTGGCGCCCGCGCCGCCCGAGGCGCCGAGCGTGGCGCTGATGAGCGACCACCTGCAGCGCGCCGCCGGCCGCTCCGGCGTGGCCTGGCCCAGCGCCACCATCCCCGCGCGGGTCAAGAAGCTCAGCTGGGACGACGGCGAACAGGTATTATTGTTACACGAATAGAGAAGATGCACCAATCAATTCATTATTATGACTCAGACTTGTGTATATGATACACATTGAAAATTAAATACTAGAGACGTTAAAATCTAGATTCAAAAGCTACAAAGGCTGGGGCGTTAAAACGCTCCATACAAGTTGAGCTACACTGATGACGTCACTCAATATCCCAAATGTATGGAGGAGTGAAGCATTTTCCTATTTTCGCCGTTAAAAAAGTGTACTTAATATTTCACATTTTTTCCTTCATTGAACCGTAAAGAATCACAAGGTAAAACGCTTAGTTTCCTTTTGGACAAAAATAAAAAAAATCTGTTTTAAGGCTCAATTTGATATTTCTACGTTCGTTTAATAAAGTCATTATGAAAAATAAACTCATTGCATCTTCTCTATTCTATGTTGCCGTTATGCATAGAGCCGTAATACATCAACGCTAAGTGTTTGATAGTTGATAGATTAAGGCGTTACTTTGCGGAATTCCATACTAAATTGAATTAATAGTTCCTCTGCTATTCCGTGTAACATTGTCTTAGTACGTTGTGACAATAATTTGTGGTAGATTTTTATTAAAACCATTATGTTCTCTAAGAAACAGTGTTGCATATACACTTTCCGAGCAAAACTTACGTTGCCAAAATCATATGAAAAGGAAGGGACTCACGGAAGAGATTGCAACGACGGTCACGTTCGATTGACTACGTCGCAACTCGTACATCGTACTCACGAACAAGTAGCCGATGTGTGATGCGAGTACGCTGCCATTATCTAGTGTGTCACTTATAAATTAAATTATATGTAATATAAATTACTTATTCAAGAATGTTGTACAGAAACTAAGTTATATATGACACAGTTCAACTGTTTTTACGGTTACGTAACCAAAATGGCAAAAACGGAACCCTTATAGTTTCGTCATGTCCGTCCGTCTGTCCGTCCATCCATGTCCGTGTGGCCGTCCGTATGTCACAGACATTTTACTCAAAAACGACTAAAATATTTCAGGTTAAAATTATTTAAAATATATAGTTAAAATATTGACAGGTTCACACATGTAACAGAAACTGAAAAAAAATTGCACACACAGATGACACATATATCGACAGATATTTTAGAAGATATTTTGAGGTTTCTAAAAAAAAATTTGATTTAGTGGACATTTTCGGAAATAATCGCTCCTAAAGTAGCATAAATTGTGTCCCCCCTCTATTCTCTAAAACTTATGTCTAAAACATATGAAAAAAAAAATACAAAGATGAAGCTTAATGAATACTTTCAACGAAAATTGTTTTCAACATAATCGGATATATACCGTTTTTGAGTTATTGCCGAAAAACTTCGATGCACTTCTCAACAAAAGGACGTAAGTGCTGCCGTGGAGATACGCTCTTTTCCTAGAGCACTTTTTCATATAGCATTTTTTTTCCTCTGTAGTGTGCTTTTTTTCGTATGAACAGCTGCGCGAACCCTACACTGAGCATGGTCCGACATGCTCTTGGCCAGTTTGTCTTTTTGTTTATGTTGTATGTCACAGCTTCGTCTGTACGGCAATTTCAGTGATATACATATATAGTCACCGTCACGCGTCATGAATAAGTGATGATTTCTGTACCTTGTCGCTTTTAATCGTTCGACAATTTCCTATGACATTTAAAACACGACGTTAAAGTGACAAGGTTCCTAAATTATAACTTATTTATTCCGATGACTGTACTCTTTATCCCTATATGTATATGAGATTTTATTTTTTCTGTTATTATCTATCTAACAATGGAACAAAGAATCGAAACATTTTTTTACAGCTAAAGTGCCGGAAAATAAGCTATTTCATTTCCCCGCAAAAATGTATAATGTTCAAAGAACAAATACAAATTCCTGGAACGCAGCCGACGCTGAAAAATAATGTTAAAATACACTTTAATAATGTTTTCGATGTATTGGCAGGGAAGCGGAGAGGCAGAGGTTAACGAAGCCACCAACCCGGCCGTGGCGGAGCACATGAACCTCACGGTCTACTTTTGACCCGGTCGTCTTCAGCAAACACTCTGTTACTCTCGAAATACATTGAAATGCTGCTTGATATTGAAAACGCCATGCCAGCATTGTAATACATAATATTGTGGTGTCAAAACAATGAAATTTGGGATTTGAAAAATACAATATTTAATTAAACAGTTATCTAACCTGAGTTGTGGAAAAAAACTGTCTTCCATGTCATACAAAGATATAAGCATCTGTATATAGATGCCGCATACAGTTTTTTAAATACTTCAAAATCTTTGGCTAATCTTTACGATAAGAACTTTACCATATATAACATTTTTAGGTCGGCCTTTCGCAATTCCGTAGGAAATGTTAGATGTTACGCATTAGACACTATCAAATACCATTAAAACAAGAGGACTGTCAATCGCCATACAAAAAAGCCGGTTTCCGATATTTACAACGCCATCTACGTATAAGAATTATTATTTACAATAGGGAATATTCATGAATTTAATTCTTTGCTTTATTAAAAGCTCATTCATGTAACAAACAGTAGAAAAAATATTTTTTCGAATAACTGTAAAAGTAACCAAGATATAAGCCATTAAACATTTCATTCTATCTCTTTCTAGCAAAACAGAATTTGATATGGAGTTTATATGGCCGGAGTGTACTTAAATATCAAAATACCGTCAAAACTATTTCAAAATGTGAAATTTAAATTTAAATCGGCCAATAAATACGCAAGATCCAGGCATTTTAAACTACTAATTAGACAGAGAGGTCCGATATGCACTGTTACGTCATGGTGCACTCCGGCCATATAAACTCCATATTAAATTCTGTTTTGCTAGAAAGAGATAGACTGAAATGTTTGATGGCTTATATCTTGGTTATTTTTATATCTATTCGAAAAAATATTTCTTTCTACTGTTTGTTACATGACCAAGCTTTAAATAAAGCAAAAATTCATGCAAAGTCCCTATTAGTAGTTTAAAATGCCTATATCTTGCGTATTTCTTGGCCGATTTAAATTTCAGTTTCACATTTTCAAATCGTTTTTACGGTATTTTGATATTTAGTTAAGAAAGGCGATAAAAAAATTCATGCATGTACCTTATTATTCAATCTTGGAAGTGTGACACAGTATTTTAATGTCACGATTTATTTATCACTAGAAAATGCCCGTAACTTCGTTTGCAGAAGAGGAAAAGTCATAACCCCTCTTTTTCTCATCAGTGTAGTTGGGTAAAAAGTACCTATAACCACAGACTACTCTACTAGAACAGACACACAATGTCGAACAACAAAATTGAACGTCACTAACTCTGGCTATACAACTGGCTATATTGTTTTCCCTGGTTCTCCGCCAGATGGCAATAACGAGATCGTGCGCACATTATAGCCATCTAGTGAAGAATTGGGGATACGATAACTAGGACATCACAGGGTCGGCAGATGGCGCTTAATCCCAACTTATGCATGGTTCGACGCGAACGAAGCTTTGGAAATGGCTACTTATTTTTATTATTCGTGAGTCTCGCAGAAAAGTGATGCGCCTCATGCGTCGCTTTCGAGTCCATTCCACGTACATGAAAGAAAAGTTTGTTTTGGTTTGACTTGGTGCTTAGGGGGACTCGGACATACTTACTTCAGTATTATTTTACTATCCTTGGATGGACAAAGTCTTAAGTATCGATATCGCCAGTAATAAAACTGGTGATGGCTGATGCGACTATAAACACACAATAGGTACATACAGAGCCATATCAAATCAAATCAAATCAACTACTTAAGAACATAGAATATCAATATTTTTCGATTCGTGGGTTTTCAAGTATAGCCTGTTTAATTGGGATGTTGGCTGTAGGTATTGTGACTGGCTAAAATAAAATAAAATTTGCGCAATGGTAGTTACCATGACAGAAATCGTAAACAATTTTTAGTTCCTTTTTGTTTCTAGTTTGGTTATATAGTCTTATCAATTTACTCAACTACCACACACAGGAAACAGGATGATTTATACTATGCAATTTATTTAAACTACAAAGAGATAGTTTCGCAGATTTCAAAATTCGCGCTCCGCGCCGAACCGCGCTGGTCGCTTACCGATCGAGTACAAATTAAAACCTATTTAGGTACTCTCTCACCGCTGAGTTCCAAATTTAAGATTTGAAACCACGAAAGACGAACTAAAATGATATCAAGTTTATAAATAATCATCAATTATATTTATTTTAAGTTACAGCTAGTAAGTTAATAGTTTGTTACAAACTTAGGTACTATTTGAGTGGACAAATTAATTTGTTCTATTATTTTGGAACAAAAGAATAGTATAATTTATATACTCGTAGTCAAAAATTACAATTTAAGAATGAAAGTGATTTAGAAAAATTTAGAACAAGCAACATTTCTGGTCGTCGGTATCCAATTCACGTATTCACGACAATAGGGAATATGCATGAATTTATATTTTTGCTTTATTAAAAGCTCATTCATGTAACAAACAGTAAAAAAAAATAATTTTTCGAATAGCTATAAAAATAACCAAGATATAAGCCATCAAACATTTAATTCTATCTCTTTCTTGCAAAACAGAATTTAATATGGAGTTTATTTATATGGCCGGAGTGCACTGTGACGTACAGTGCATATAGAACCTCTCTGTCTAATAACTAGTTTAAAATGCCTATATTATGCGTATTTTTTGGCCGATTTCAATTTTAAGTTCACATATTGAAATCGTTTTTACGGTATTTTGATATGTAGTTAAGAAAAGCGATTAAAAAATTCATTCATGTACCCTATTGTAAATACGATTAGACCGTGACGTTTGTGATTTTACCTTATTTATATTAAACTAATAAGAATATAACAAAGTACTGCTACTAGTAAACTAAAAGTAGGTACCGTAAACGGGGGTCAATAGACAAGAACAGATTTTTATAAAAACGCATATTTTCATAAAGTGCTTCTTTTCTGCATACTTGCGAGAAATTCAAGGGTGAAGTGATGTTTCCAATCCACATTGGGCCAGCGCGGAGACTAAATTATATTCCCTCTCATCCAAGAGAGGAGGCCTATGCCCAGCAGTGGGACGTATATACACGGTGCCCGCGAGGAATGGGAAAGATTTTGACCACGCATCTTAGGTCATTAGAAGCAAAAACTGTTATATGATGAATCCCAGGCAATTCCGGCTTAGCTTTAAAGATATTATCAATTTTCATTTTAACAATTTATTGTGATTACTGTACTGTGAGTACATTAAGCTTTTTTTATCGCGACGTTGCCACATATGTTGCCTAGATTCGCGTCGTTATTGACAGACTTCAAAGTGACAGCTACTACTCTCTAAACTCATCCTTTTTTTGGAAAAACAAATCGTTACCATTTTATTGAAAGGGATAATTTTCATACAGAAGCGAAAGCAAAAATAAAATATTCAATTTTTATGTACAAAAATCGGCTTAACTATGTTTCTTTTTTTGCTGAATTTGACCTGATATCATATTAAATTTTTTAGTCGTAATGGCCTCAGGAATGCGTTGTTATAAAATATATGATTTGCTTCTTTTCGTTGGCAAAGTATAGAAAAAACCTACTAAACCATAGCTTTTACTACTTTTTCTTTTCTTAAAATATAAAATAAGTGCCGATTAATGCGCCGAAAAGCCAATAAAAAACGATGTGTACTGCTTGAGTGAGACGAGTACTACAGACTGCGATGGGACAGCGATGTGTTACTATTTCGACCAATCACGTAAATGTAGGTATGAAATCGGCCGGCCCGCCGTCGCGTGGCCTTGAACGATGCTGCCTTGAGGGGCTACTCTGAAATTCGATATTCAAAGTTCGTATCGCGCCAACTCGCTCATTCAAATACAGTTTAACATGAGAGCGAGAGGGATGGCGCGAAACGAACTTCGAATATCGAATTTCAGAATAGCCCCTCTGCCCCCGGTTGATGCGATTTGTATTTTCTTACAAACTTTTTGTCATCGTCGTCTATACTATTCTGTACATCCATACTAATATTATAAATGCGAAAGTGTGTTTGTCTGTCTGTCTGTCTCTCTGTCTGTCTGTTACCTCTTCACGCTTAAACCGCTGAACCGATTTGGATGAAATTTGGTATGGAGATAGTTTGAGTCCCGGGGAAGGACACAGGCTACTTTTTATCCCGGAAAAATACCCTTATTCGCGATAAACGAATTTAAGGCGGACGAAGTCGCGGGCAGTAGCTAGTTGAAGATATTTTCGTAACGGACTATTTGGAGGTCACTTAAAAGAAAAATATATTTTCTAGATTTTTTATATGTTTGTATGTGTCGTTGTGGCTTCATCACGCAAAATCGGCTAAACAGATTTCAAATATTTTTGGTACACGAGTAGCAGAGTATCTCCGGATAGGATACTTTTTACCCGACTAAGTACGCTGAAGAAAAAACGTAGGGTTAAGTATGACTTTTTCTCCTCCGCGAATGAAGCTGCGGGCGCCTTCTAGTTAGGTATATTATTAAATTTCCTATCGTCAACTGATATCTTACTTACCTTAGTTTTGATAGTGGCAACTGATTGCAATCAATCAGCTTAGTCCGCCGATGAAAACGTTGCAAAGAGTAGTACCTACGAGTACTTAAAATCTTGCCAGAATAATGAAAATTTGATAGGTACACCGCTCGTATTGCAAAACTTGTTGAATTAATTGGCAACAGATTGAGATTAGGTTAACTACTCGTAAGCTCGTTATGTATCTACTTATTATATACTTACCTACTCGTATTTTTACTATAAAAATAATGATAAGCATTTTATCATTCAAAACACGCCTAATATATGTACCTAGGTCCATTATATCGCTAATTCAATACATTTATAATGATCTCATTTCAAATATTACTTACAATGTCATTTTAAACTCCGGCGCGCGCCACGTCGCCGCTTGCCGCGACGCGCGATATTTGAAATTAGCCAATTTTTTAATAGATTGCACTATAAAAGTCTTATTAAAATTAACTTAGAATAAATAAAACTTTTTAAAGTGTATGACGATTAAATCAATTGATTAGATTATTTAATAGCGAAATTAAGGATTTTCATGCAATACTAGTAAAGCTGTGAAGAAAAAATAAAAAAAATTCTTTAGCACAGTTCTTATTATTATTTTTTTATACAGATTCAACTAGTTACGACAAACTCATAGAAAATCATTTTAACCACATCCAAATTGTATCATTCAATTTATAACGACTGCGTTTTATCTCGTGGTTCCATAAAAGTATTTTTATTACATTTTCTATACCAGTATTATTAAATAGTTATCAGCACACAGTAATTAACATTTCGGACATCCATTCTGTATTTAATGCATATAAAAAATATAAATACGACATATCATTCTGAAATTTGTTATTTATAAATAGTTATAGTTAGTTAGTTATTTATATTCACGAAACAAAAGCCAACCACTTTTGAATTATCAAAACTTGTCAATGTAATACACGGTCCACTTACTGGCCTATTTATGTATTGTATTGTTACGAAACGCGTGCTGTTTACCGTACTTGTACGAAGTACACCATCATGGAGACGGGGTGAGATATTATGTATGCCGTACTTTTCTTGTGTACATCGTTCGAAGATAATGGCATGCGTGTCTCGACGAGTTTCGGCTAATGTCTACAATCTTAAGCTTAGTTTTCAGATCAAGCGCCATCTAGTGTCGCTACTGTAAACAAATATGAGAGGTCCAAAGCTCGAGCGGAGCTTGAATTGTCATGTTGAAAATCTGTTTTTAATGGTATTTTGTTTTAATTAGAATTATGCGTATAATTAGTGTTAATGTGGATGTTTATTCGTAAAATATACAATTTTTTATTTTAAGTCCCATATTTCTCTTAAATTCGATATATTTATATTGTTTAATTTGAAATTGTTACTATCTATTGGTGATTGTTAGCATTAAAAATATCTGTTAGAGAATGGGAGCCCCTGCTATAACCATCTGTGAAAACCCAGCTACCAGTGTGCCAAAAAATAGTTGAAATCCGTTTAGACGATTTGGCGTAATGAAGCCACAACGACACATACAAACATACAAAACAAAATATTTTTCGTTTCAGTGACCTCCAAATAGTCCGTTCCAATCAGAGTTTTTGGATATATCTCCAATGTACAGACATTTCATTTGTGCAACTTTGTAATAGTATAAAACAGCTGTTTCCGAACTAGTTGTTATTGTACTTTGTGTCTTTCTTCAATTATAATATCGTATTAATCGCGCCATGTACTTTTTGCCTTGATATCCGTTTGCGGGCGGGGCACAATATGCAAAGTATAGTGATTGCCAGTCCTCTTTTTTTAATGGTCCTTGGACATTATTAAATGTTGAAAAGAAGGTTAGACTGTATGTTATTTGCTTACAAGAATGCCTTCTTTTCTATTAGTGGCTTTATTTAGAGTCTAGAACGCGACTCGAAATATTTAATCAAGATTACCTTCAACCAAATCATTATGTAAGATATTTAATTGTTTACGTAACGTAAACAATTTAGCTTTTAGACAAGAAGAGGTAAATACCATGTATAATATTATAATTTATGTTGTTCTCGGTGTATAATTATTTAATTATAGAAGTTTGAAACACGTTACAAATACATATATAAATAATGTTTGAAATGGTATAAACCATATAGTTACAGCAATGACGCGCAGTTGCAGTCCTAGAGGCAGCCGGATGGTTCGCGGTACTTGAGCTCTCGAAGTGTTGTGGAACCGCCCTGTGCAACTTGACCCAGGGTGGAAGTAGGGAGGGTTTGAAAAATAATGTCGCGAGGCTACTGCTGTCCATATAATGAAATTCTAATACCATCTCTCCTGGAGCGACCGGCGTCTGTACGTGAGCGAAGGACAAAAAAACAACAGTTTCCACCCCAGGTCAAGTTGGCTCAGTTCAGGGTGTACAGAATGGTACCACAATACTTCGGGAGCTCAAATACCGCGAGCCATCCCGCTGCCTCTAGGATACTTTAACTAGGCGTCATTGCTCTGAATAATAAGAGTTTCAACCGCCGCACGCCGTCGTCTTAAATAAAAATATTATCAGTCATTTGTAATTTGCTGTACAGACCGCTATGCTACTCGTATGAATAAGGAATTTAAGTTATCTGCTTCGTCGATTAGAAATCATAATATGTAAAAAAAAGAACAATTAAAAATGTTTGAATTTTCAGGACGACAGCTAAATATTTTACGCCATATAATTTGCCACAATGCTTTTATATAAATACATATATTTAAGTTTCTACCATAGCACAGGTTATCATTATCAGAATACAGTACCCGGCGATAAATAATACTATATTTGTTCAGTGACATTTCATAAGTGTTACAACTACTATAAAAAAACATAGTAAACCAATTATGTATCAAAAACAGTAAACGCCCTGGGGCCCGTTTCTCGAAAGCTTGTGACTTGTATTACAAGCGGAAGTCTAATTTTCAACAATATGAATTAAAAAGGGACTTCGGCTTGTAATACATGTTACAAGCGTTTCTGAAACGGGCCCCTGGTGTAGTAAACAAAATACACCCATTTTATTCTCTAAGCATTGTCAGTCAAATTTTCAAAAATTCTAAATTTTTTCCATTTTGCTATCTGTGCTCTCAATGTGGTCAATATCAGTGTTACTATCAGTCGTATTTATTACGAGTCTTTCAGTGTTCATTCTCGCATTTGATTGCATAATCGCAAACTTTTTTCCATTCTTCAGCCCCCATCGATTTTTATATTTTGCTGTAGTTTAAATTCATATCTACAATTCTAGCGGCCACATGATCATATATTCTTAATGGGATTAAAATCCGGATGATATAGTGGTAATCGCCACGCAATGTGCCCATGTTCGGCAAGTAATTTGTCCACAGAAAACTCTGTTAACCTAGTGTTGACACATAATATCGTAAATAAACTGGAATTTCATGACTTCATGACTGTCTAAACCAGTTCATCATTTCCTGTTTGGATTTTAAATTGGGGGATCTTATGACGTATTAATAAGCCATGGGTATATTTGGGATTAATTTATTGACTAGCCATTTCTTTCAGTTATCGTTATTCATGTTAGCTTGACTGACCTCCTAAAGATTCCCTTTTTTTCCTAAACATGCTGTCGTACCATTTAAAGTTAGGGTCTCAACAAATGTTATATATTTTCAACTAAATGCGACCATTTTCTACTGCAGCTGTACAGCAACTGACAAATGTCACATTTATAACGTGATCGTGTGAGGTCTGCAGAGCCGAAATTAGCCAAGACTCTCCAAAGATCGATGTGTATTATTTATTGCCGGGTAATGTACGTCACTGTACATCTCCCTAAGACCAGGAAATAATAAATTACCCACAGGAGGGATTAATGGACGGAAAAATTACTGGCAGTGGTCCTGCCTTTATCTAAGTTATCTGTATTGTGATATCGCATTTTCACAAATATTTCTTGATACTTTTCTGCCTCTATGTAAAATGTAACCAGCCTTTGTTATATTGGTAAACAATATTCTTCCTGTTCCCGAAAGTTAAAGGCACTGACACCTATACTATTTATTTCCAGTATATCCGTGTTATAAATAATGCACACCTGCTAATATTAATATGTGATACAATGCTTATATGTCCTTAACCGTCAGGAACAGGAAGGAAATAAGAATGTGAGTATGATCTAACAATACATACGGGTGTTACGTTGCGGCGGTTAAAACTCGTGCTATCAGTACCTTAGTTGTTGTGTAATGATGAAGCGTAACCCATAGCTTCAGTGATTTTGAGTGTTAATCTTTAGTTATATTATAGGGTAAAGAAATTAAGTCGCAGCTTTAAGATTGAATTAAATGTGACGTATACGATTATTGTAAACCAACATCTGTGTCTGTATACTAAAAACGTTAGTCAAACTTGGATAAATGCGATTGCAAAGTATCATCAGTTTGTACTAGCTTGATAAAGAGTCAAGCTCAAAGATACGTGCAGTCCGTGAGCATGTAGAATGGATGCGGGCCCTAGAGTAGGTTACAGTTATTGTCGGAAGTACGCGAAAATCATAATACTTTCCTGCTTTGCATACACTTTTACCATCTATTTTAAAAAGTTAAAGTTATATATAGGATGATCAATCCAAATGGGGCAGTATGGAGAAGTCAGGAATTATGAGAGATAGCAAAATCTGTTCTTAGGAACCATGGCGTCGATTTCAGGTTTAATAATAAAGGCATTTTCTTTTTTTAATATACATAACCGGGAATCGAACCTGGTCCAAATCTCTGTTTTCGTTGTTATTGTTGATGGTGCGAATCATGAGTCACAAGGAACACATTTTTAATGGAATCTTGTTTAAACAATTGAAAAAAAAATGACAAAAATAAGATTATCATTTTATTCAAGTAAATGTTCAAAATGTAGCCATTTCCTGGAGACAAAGATGAATCCCGCCTAGAGTAAAAATAATTAATGTCATTAATATTAAATTTCAAATCGACGCCATGGTTCCTTAGAACAGATTTCGCTATCTCTCATAGTTTCCGAGCTCTCCTTACTGACCCATTTGGATTGGTCACCCACACACACATGGAAAATCGAAATCCTGTTGTGAAATCCCCTTCTACTAAAATAGCCTCGATAAAATATTAGCTGGGTATTATCTGTTGTGTTGTATATATACTTCTATAATTGTTATTTGACGCGATCATTCTATTACGCGAATATTTCCGACGGAAGACTATTCAAAGTGCTCACGGACTGTACAATTGATGCTACTGTACAAGGCGATTGACAATCAAGACTTTTTTTAAAATTCTTGAACTGTTGGTTAGTGACTACGAGGTCGAGGATGTATCACTCTAGTTCAGCAACAGCCTATTCACTCTTGCCTTAATTACACACGACGGGAGCGAGTTCCATTCCTTAGCGATTCGCATTAGGAATGATGCAGAAAATGGCTTGGTGCGAATGAATTTAATACCTATATGGGAGCATCTTAGCTTGTTTAAAACAAGAGGACCGTCCATCTCCATACAAAAAGCCGTTTTCCGATATTTACAACATCATCTATTTAAGAATTTTAAATTACAATTATTTACGAGTAACTTTGCATGCACGTCACAGTACCTTAATGTTACCTTTTATTTATTATTAATTAGCTGTTTACGAACTAATTGTTAGTGTGCTAAGTTTCTTTGATCAATTATAACACCGTTAAATGCATAGTTTTGCGCCAGCTAGTTTTTGCCTGCATATCTCCTTGCGGTCGGGGAACGATCCAAAGTATGGCGATTGACAGTCCTTTTGTTTTAATGGTCCTTGTCAGATTGTAAAGTTTTTGAAGTGCGCTCTACTCAAAATATATAAATTATATAATAATCATATGTGGGAGATATAATTAAATTTCATAATTGTAATGTAAGATGCCAGTTGCATCATAAATGTATTTCCAGGAAGGTACGGAGTTCTACTTAAAAAAGTTTGACTGTTTCACAATAGCCAGAGTTCGCAAGCTACCCATACAAATTCCTGGAGTTAAATATTAAAAGAAAAATTACGTCTGACTACTTGAGAAATAATTTGTATATACATACATTTTATGTACCTATCTGTTAACGTACTTAAACATAAACATCGATCGTAAGACTGTTTATTATGCTTTTACATTTTTATAGAATATTAATAATTATAAAAGTTGAGAATCGCGTTTTACGTAGTAATCAGTTTTGGGGCCATTTTATGTTATATTTTGTTGTAATATATAAATAAAATTTCTACCCTAAACTAAGGTTCCCTGTGTTAACAAGCCCAACAGTAGTTATGAGCATGTTTTGTTTAAAAGACCTGTCTTGTTCTCGAGATCATATTGGACCAAATCGATTAGCCATATATACGATGGCCAATGCGTCGTTGCGCTTACCAAATCTTAAGCGTGCAGCGTCTTTCTGTAGGAAAATAACTCCTTTAGCACTTGCTAATAGAGACATCTCTATTAAAATTGAATGGTGCATCTCAACAACGCAAATATTCTTTCGTGTCAAGCTTGTTTTCATTAATTAATGGTTTTTATGTTAAAAAACGTAGTTTTAGCAACGGAAAGCATAATACACTGAAAATGAATTCTGACTTTATTTTATGTCTATCCTGTCCTGTATTTTATGTTTTAGCATAAATCGTTATCGTTATTATAGACTTTTGGCATAATTTAATAATGCATTAGTACTTAGGGTCGTATTGTATGTCGGTGAGTTTTAATAAATTCTTAGCAATGTTTTGACTGTTAATAAAATATTACGTTAAATATATCTAACTTTCTTCTGTACCCCTTTCTCCTTTTTAATTTAATTGGAAAACGATCGAACGACGCGACGACATACAAACCTATCCCTTTTCAAAGTAATTTTTTGGTACTTAAGTGTTTTTTTATGGCTATCGTAAAAATGATATTCCTACCAGAGTCAAGTAAAGCATCACGACATACTCCGTAATGTCGTATTTAAAAGGGGAAAAACTCGAACTAGAAACCATACAAAAACCTAAAAGATTATAGTTAACATATTAGGACATAAATATTGTAAACATATCAGAGGTGAAAAACAGAACTTGAAGAAGATAATATACCGTACACAATGCCCGCGAGGAATCATAAAGACTTTAGCACGCGTTCATCCTTAGGAGTAAAAAATGTTACTCAAACCCAAGTCAAATTCAGAAAAAAATGACTAGTTTTGTCGAGTTTTGTACATAAATTAAATATCTGGTTCTCTTTCGCTTCGCTATGAAATGATAAAATGGTGATGATTATTTTCCAATAAAAGGATGACATTCGTGAGTGCTAGCTGTAACTTTGCTGTTTGTCAATGGCGACGCCAAACTTGGCAACGTCTTGATCAAGAGCAATGCACAATAGGTAATAATTTACATGAAAATAGGAATCTATACAGCTTCATAGGCAGGGTCACTACTACCGACAGGCTACAGTTGCTGTACATTAGGATAAACAATTACTATTTGTATTAGTGATTTTAAAAAACCAGCCAAATGCGAGTGGGACTCGCGCACCGAGAGTACCCTACAAACTTTCACTTACCCTAACTTTATTATATTACCTGGTTCCGGTTGAGTTAAGTTTGCACCTGACATCTATAGCATTGCATACAACTGAGGTGCAAACTTAACGCAACCTGGTTTTTAAAATCGGATTTTGAAAATGAAAAAGCTAGTTAGAGACATGGTTACAATTTTACGAGTAATATTTATTTAAACGAATTGTGAAAATTTAAAAATGATCGTTCGTAAATATCGGAGATAAAGGAGAAAAATGGTGTTTTTTTTCACATTTTCTTTCATAAAACAAAATCTAATCACAAAAAAAAGTTGTTCAAAAGTGTGCGGATCAAGCCCTTTCGTAACTAGACTATTAAAGTGGGAAATCCCCCATGAAAAAAGAATCATCGTTTTTTTAGAAAATAAAAATATATTTTTGAATATTTCCTTTGCAATACATGTGGGCTGACCATGTTTATAAATATTCCAAATTTCAGATAGATATTTAAGTAGTTTTTGAGATATGGGGCTTTAATAGTCTGACAGGCAGAGTCGCACCATAAGGGTTCCTTTTTTACCATTTTTGGTACGGAACCCTAAAAAGAGACTTCCACTTGTACGTACAAGTTACAAGCCCTTATAGTTTCGATATGTCCGTCCGTCCGTCCGTCCATCCGTCCGTACGTCACAGTCATTTTACTCAAAAACTATAAGATGTATATTGAAGAAATTTGGATCATAGGTGTCTTGTGTAAGCCGCTACTTAGTTTGATAGTTAAATAAAAAATAGATATATTTCTATCATTCGACAGTTATTCTAAAAACACTTTGAGGTTTCTAAAAAAAAATTTTTGATTCCCGAATATTTTCGGAAATATTCGCTCCGAAAGTACGCCTTTTTTTATTTAATTTTTTTGTTCATATCGTATTTTTTTCATCTGTTGTGCATTTTTTTGTATAAACGGCTGCGGAACCCTACATTGAGCATGGTCCGACATGCTCTTGGCCGGTTTTTTAATACATATTTCCGCTTGTGTTAAGTACAAGCTATTTGTGAAACGGGCCCCTCTAGTATGAGTCGATTTTACAAAGCCCTGACCCGGATTTCGTGGACCAAATGAATAATCTATATTATTATAAAGTTGTAAAAATGAAATGTCTGTACATTGAAGATATTTTCAAAAAAATGATTGTTATGGACTATTTGGAGGTCATTAAAACGAAAAATGATTTTTTAAACATACATAAAATCCTTATGTATGTGTCGTTGGGGCTTCATCACGCAAAATCGGCTAAACGGATTTCAACTATTTTTGGTACCGTCTACGCTGAAGAAAAAATGAAGGGTTATGACTTTTTCTCCTCCACGAACGAAGTTGCGGGCGCCTTCTAGTAATTAATATTAGGAGACAATTTTACACAAATCGAACTAGTCCCATGGTAAGCTCAAATTTAAGGCTTGTAAGAATAACAGTACTAGACGACGATATAATGCTACAAAATACACATAACAGATATGAAGGCAACCTCTTTCCAGGAAAATCCAGATCTGAAGGTACATATATGTGGTTAATATTAAAGCAGGATGTGACGTCATCAGCTCCGGGTGCAACATTTCTCGATCTGTTTACTCATCGAGGCTTTAACTGGTGAGACATTTAACTTTCAAAATAATTTCATTGTTGTGGTGTAGTGTATCCCCACTTCGAACAATACCAGAACCCCACGCATATGATATGTCTTCAAATATAACGAGAGAGTGGTTCGCGTTGCACGATACCCACGTATCGTAACTTTTCTCCGATTCACGGTAAAAGTGGTTTGTGATCCGGCGACGATCGCACGCTTGTGGTCCGAAGAGAGATCCGTTTATATTGGAATAAATTATAGGTAAGTTATACTTTCTAATTTATCATTTGGTTACCTAAAATAGACGGATTACCGTTGTCGTTTTTTTTTCGTTAATAACGCGATGACGGTGCCTATCACCGACTTCGCGGTTGGCGTTTATGTAAATTGAATGAAAATCTAGGTAGTAAATGCATTAATATTTGTGAAGTTATTCGCAGTCGCCGGCAGGGTCTACAATAATCAAAACGCCTATTGTAGAATTCCCGTGAAATATCGAAAACAGCATTCACAAAAATCTAAGTATACAATAAGATACGATCTCATTTATTCGCTAGAATTATGGTCATACATACGTTAAGGTGTTACATACGTTTTGAAAAGTCCATCATAATTCTTAATTCTAGCGGTACGCCAAAAAAGCTGCAAGTAGTGAAAAAAGTAGCATGAAAATCGGAACAATTGATCTTAAGGCCATACGAGTCAATTTGACCCGTAGCACACAAAAAAAAACAACAAAAGGAGAGGAGAGTTATGACGTGATCTTTTTTTGTATGGGAAAAAAATGTTCTGAAACCTATCATGTGTGGTATCGAATGAAAGGGCTTACTAAGCCGATTCTAAAAATATATCATTTCATTATATTGCAGTCAGTTGTTTTAAATTAAAATAAAAATCATCCTCAAAACATACCAAGATATGATACGGTTGAATCATTATTTGTAAAATATACTCAAAACGATATATGTAATAGATCCAACCCCAAAAAAGCAATTTTGAAAATATTTAGTATTTATTTTTTATTTTTAATACGTCACAACTCTTCTGCTTTTTTGTTTTTTGTTTCGTGCTACGGGTCAAATTGATTCGCATGGCCTAAAGTTCGTTCCAATTTTCATGCTTTTAACACTATTTGCAGCTTTTTACTGAATTTCGGGGTGTACCGAGCACTATATGCAAAATAGACGGCGTGCTAATATGGCAGGTTAACCATGCGCAACTGTGCTAATATAGGTATATATGTCTCATACAATGAAATCCCATTACATTTAACATTAATTTACAAATTCGGCAATGAATAACAAAATAAGCTTAATTAATCTTACACTGAAGAGTTAAAAAACTAAACATCATTATATCAAACTCTAGTGGATAACTTAATACTACTTTAGTACCCCTATTCATGTCACACTATGTTTATGGTTTAGAAAATCTCATTACTTTTAAAACTTACAAAAACGAATAAGTCACTCACATTCCTCCAATGATTTATTATACAATTTCGTACGAAATTCTTTCTCGGGGAGTATTCTATATTGGCATAGTAATCATTCATGCATCTACCATTAGCCGCAATCATAAAATATTCTAGTTTAGTTCTGCGGAACCCTATATTGAGCATGGTCTGACATGCTCTAGTCCGGTTTGTGTTTATAGTGTTTATTTCGGTAGCAAAGCAATACACACAGTCCACAATTACCCAAAAATTTGGGTAATTGTGGACTATGTTCCGTCCCGGGTTCGATCTACGCTGGGCTCAGACCAGTGGCGTGCACAGGGTTTATGTTTATGGCCAAAGTAAGAAGTTTTTCTGTGGCTCAGGGGAGGCAGTGCCTTTGTACCTATATGGACCGCTCGCCTGGCTCAGATTGACTTAAGTGAACATCCACAGATCAATTACACTCCAGAAGCCAAAGATGATGGTATAAAAGCGTACATGTGTTTGGTTATACCTATGTAGGCATATGTCTTTCGTGTTGTACGTAGGTATCTTTATATATTATTTGAGCAAAAGCTTACGGAATTTTAATCCAGATAAATGAAATGTTCCCGTACCTAGATTAATAATAAAGCTACCTGTTGTACAGTAAATGCAATCGCGGTGGTATACTCGTATAAATGCTTTAGGTGTTACGATATATGGCGATGCATTCCATGAATAGGTAGGTACAGATCGCGAGATATACAATTCATTTATTTAAATTATACACAATAGCGGTGTATGACTGTATGTAGGTATATGAGACTCCCTAAAATGTTATTATCCGCGTCGTGTGCATAACAAAAAAAACTTCGAATTGAACATGCGTCGCGAAATTGCTGGTTAGTCTGTTTTTTATCGAATACCTACAAATTACCTGATCCAATATGGGACATATCTACCAACGTGGATGGCAACTTCATTCCTATGTTGTCAGTGTATCATTGATAACATTCATTCGTAGGTAGGTTCGATGCGATTAACTTGCAACCAGCTTATAAATGGAATTCGCTCCTGTCGTGTTCCAATAATAAAAAAGTAACAATAAAAATATACCTACCTGCTTACTTACCCTACTTATAAATGACTATTAGGACTAGATCACAGCTTGAGTAATACCTGCCTACTTCTGAATTCATGCTTGGTTAAATGGTTTAGTTAAAATTGACAAATTGTCTGTATTCATATAAATAACAAGAATGCGAATACCACTAAACGAATATCGTGAAACTCAATCCTTGTTTACACCGGCGCAGGCGGATGCCCCGGCCACTTTCACTGCGCGCCGGGGTTACATAACATTACGCCACGCGCGGACGTGCCCGCGTGCCGGTGCCGTGACCTCGACGTGACGATGGTACAACTAATGATGCAAGAAGCTAAACAATATGATCTAAGTAGTTTCATTGGTCACAACATGTTGCATTATCCCATTCATTGAATGGAAACAACGAAATAAATCACCACTGGCTGGTCGTATCGGTTTTAAATCTTCGCCGTCATCGTCACCTCGGCTGAAACTCGTCCACTAAGTACCTACTAGACAAAAGTCATCTGCAGGGATCTCCAGAACGTCAAGCCGCTTTATATATAAATTAAATATAAAAAAAATTAAATAAAAATTACCGATCAAAATAAACTAAAAAGCCACAAATAATCTTTTATGTACGGTACGGATCACATTTGAATCACCTTTTGAGGTCGGTGCCAAACCATTAATTTATTACTATTAAGAACCGCGGCGGCGAGCCTTTAGTTATTATGTACCTACATATATATTTAGTCATAGTAAATCGTATTTTTGATGAATAAAGTACTTTATTTACTTCAGGATGGCACCGACTTCAAAAGGTGATTCAAATGTGATCCGTACCGTACATAAAAGATTATTTATGGCTTTTTAGTTTATTTTGAAGTCGGATCTATTTTTATTTTTTGCTTTTTAGTTGCGGGTTTTAGTAGTGATATAAAGTATTTTGTAGAGCCCAGACTGGGAAGATTGAGGAGGCACTTTGCACGCATCTCGAGTCTTTGGAAGTAAGAAATGTAAAACTTGGTTAGTTCATTGTACCTTCCATCATCAGCTCAGCATGAAAAATAACAAACAGAGGAAAAGAACTGATAACTTTAGAAAAATATATACTGAACATTGTTAGTGTCTATAACATTTGAGGGTTTCTCTCGATTTCCCTGCTATTCCATCATCTGATCCTGACTTGGTGAAAAGGAGACTACTTCAGGGACACACTATAAAGAATATGACTAACAGTCTTAACGTATCTACCTATAATAGATGTTTTTTTTTAAGAATTATCCTCTAACTCTTAACTATTAAGGAGTTGTACATTCCGTCATCAGCTCAGCATGATGAGATGATGGCTACCATATGCAAATACTTAACTAGCTTAAGAAAATATTTAAATAACGTTATAAGTGCCTCTAAAATTTGAGGATTGCCCTCGATTTCCCTGGGATCCCATCATCAGATCCCAACTTGGTGGAAATGGGACCAACTATCCTTTCAAATAAAAAAAGATTTTTTTAAATCGGTCTACAATTGGCGGAGTAATCGGTGAACATACATAAAAAAAACAATCAAACTATCGAACATATAACCTCCTCCTTTTTGGAAGTCGGTTAAAAAACTGCTTAAATGGATTATGCAATTTTATTAACATCCTTTCATTACCTATAGGTAGGTGTATGATACGAATGTACTCGATATTATGATGGAGGTATATTAGACCAATTCAAGTTAGTAGGGTCATTGCGCCGGTTAGCGACCAGTTAGCTGGGTTGCCCACTTCAGATGAGTAAAAGAAAATGTTATATACACGCAACATAGTATGTGTTTGTGTATATTGGTCCCAAGTATAGTCTAGTTTGGATATAGGTTTGACATAAAATATAGGTAAGTTTTATGCATTTATATTTATAGTTATACTTAAGTTAAATGATCTGATTAGGTTTTTCTGGGTTTCCCTAATCCTTGCACAAATGTTGGATCATATTGTATGTTTCCCAGCAAAGACTTCTCTCATTGTAACTGACAATTCGAAAGTGCTTGTATCTAAGCCTACTTGAATAAAGGATATTTTGATTTGATTTGATTTGCATAAATTATTATAAAATACAGAAAAAGTGCAAATATAGCCAAAACGTCGGTTAGCGACCACTTTCATCAGTTTACGTTACGGCGACGAGTGAGCTGGTTTGCGACCATTATTTTAATTTTAAAAATATACCAATAAAACAATTATAATTGGTTAAAATAATATTTGTTACCTTGCCTTTTTATAAAATACTGGCTTTTGCCCGCGACTTCGTCCGCGTATAGCTCTAATTTCAAAAATCCTCCTAAGTGCGTTTCTACATACATCTTCGGCTGATTGAGATTTCGCAGCAACATTACTCGAGCACCCCCACTTTCAAGATAAGAATGAAATGTTAATAATAGCGGAAGCGGGCGTTCTTAGGTGTCAGAATAGCTCGTTCAAACAACCACTCCATGGACTTGCTGTGCAGATTTTGTACATCTGGGTAAATTTGAAAGATCGCCAACGGTCCGCACAACTAAGGCGAGATCCGATGGAATTGTAATCCTTCCCTCAGTGTCGGGATATTCTCCATTTCCTATTTTAAGGAGAAGGTCGGAGAATTCTCCAGCGCAAATATCGCCCTTAAAGTGCACTCGCATATTAATCTTAAGGTGGAGTTTTTTGATCAAAGGCCAAATTTTCAAAAATGCTGATAGAAGATTACTTGGCCAAATATTAGATGCCTTAATGCAAATTTTAACTTGATCAGCTCGAGTACCCCTCGGAACTACGGGCAGAGTCTGACGGAAGTCTCCAGCTAACAAAATAGTGACTCCACCCATCATGCCATCGTTCCCTCTAAAGAAGTAAGGTACGAGACTTAAAAAGCTAATTATATAACTATTGTATACAATACTTTTTCTACGAGTAGGTATCATCATCATCATCATCATCATCGTCATCGTCATCATCATCGTCGTCATCATCATCATCATCATCATCATCATCGCCATCACGATCTCGATCACGATTATCACGATCACGATCACCATCACAATCACCATCACCATCACCATCACAATCACTATCAGCATCACCATCACAATCACAAACACCATCACCATCACAATCACCATCACCATCACCATCACCATCACCATCACCATCCCCATCATCATCACCATCCCCATCACCATCATCATCGCCATCATCGTACCTCAATTATCTTCGACTCATTCATTCGACATATTCATAAGCCAACACTTCGATTCAAAGTGTTGGCTTATGAATATATCAGTTCAGTTGGAAGTGCCATAGAGTATCCGACATTGAAAAGTATGCTATTAAAGTTTACTCTATGAAGTTCTTATTGAGGGATTAAAGTCGACGAGTAGAAAAACACCCTTTATGCACCATTGTACTTTCGTCCCAGACTGTTACCCCTTATTTCACACCTTAGGGATGAATTTCCAAAAATGCTGAAATGTTTTTTCTTGGTTTTTAATGAAGAATCTATACGCGAAAAATTATAATATTTACTCAATTAATTACAGGTTTTCTATAAAAACTTTCAACCCCAATTTAACCCCGTTAGGGGATGAATTTCCAAAAATGCTGAAATGAGTTTTCTTTGTTTTAAATGAAGAATCTATACGCGAAATATTATAACAGTTACTCAAATAATTACAGGTTTTTCATACCAACATTCATACCCAATTTAACCCCGTTAGAGGATGAATTTTCAAAAATGCTGAATGAAGATTACTTTGTTTCAATTGAAGAGTCTCTACGCGAAATATTATAACAGTTACTCAATTAATTACAGGTTTTCATAACATTCTTTCAACCCCAATTTAAACCCGTTAGGAGATGAATTTCCAAAAATGCTGAAAGTTGTTTTCTAAGCTTTAAATGAAGAATCTATATGTAAAATATTATAGCAGTTACTCAAATAATAGTTTTCTAAGTTTTAAATGAAGAATCTATGGGCGAAATATTATAACAGTTACTCAAATAATTAAAGGTTTTTCATAGCAACTTTCAACCTCAATGTAACCCCGTAAGCAGATAAATTTCTAAAAATTCTGTAATGAGTTTTCTTAGTTTTAAATTAAAAGTCTATAGGCAAAATATTATATTACTCAAATAATTACAGATTTCCGATAGAAAATTTCAACCCCAATTTAACCCCTTTAAGGGATAAATTTCCAAAAATGCGCGTAGCGTGCGGTAAAACTCACATTATGGCCAGGTCTGACGTAAAATTAAATTATTAAACGGAAATTTCACTAACTAACCAAATTTAAAAAATTACATGTGGTCGCAAACTCGGCAAACTCAATAAACTTATTTACTTATTTTGGTTTGCGGCCGTTGTTTCTCTCATACAAAATTATGGTGGCCGCAAAGCAATGTCGTTATTTCAGTTATGTGGGTTAACGACCACCTATTTAGCACCCAACGATTGTAGGTAAATTAATCAAAGTTTCTTCAAAGAAACGGTGGTCGCTAGCTAAAGAATTGCATATTTACACTTTTTCTTATGCGACTTGTATATCTGGAAAACTAGACTGAAATTGCAGAATGTTTAGGTTTTTAATGGCTTTATAGATTAAACACTAAAAAGGTTCAAAATTTGGAACTTGTAGGTCCGCTAGAAGTACCTTAGATTTTTGATGATCGGTGAATCAGTGAGTCATTGACAAAATTAAGGATCTTTGACTTGCAATAATTCTTAAACTACTGATTCAAATTTATCGTAATTTGGAAATATATTTATTTCTTTAAACTTTATTGCACAATGCAAACTGTTACAAATGGCGGACTTAATGCCTTTAGGCATTCTCTACCAGTCAACCATAGGGCCAAACAGAAACTAGTAGTTAGTGCAGGATCATTAATGTTATATATCTTGGTCACTAAAAATTTTGGTTTCATAATTTTCTCCACAACGAAGTTAGACGGGGGTAGAAAATGACCCGAATGGCTTCGAGAAAAGTATGTTACGGCCGTGCCTTATTTTTCCTTTTGCTTGACTTGGCGGGGGCACTGCCGTGCCCCCAGATAATTTACCTACTTAGGAAAAGATACCTACCCGACTTTAAAATGTTCTGTATTTTATCTGTATTTCCTTAGATCATCTATTACGACATTCGTAAGCCGATTTACTAGAGTAGGAAGATAAGCTACAAACAAATTTGGTTACGATTTCAATAAATTGAAAGTCGCTTGTTTTATTTCTTAAAATTAGAGCTTATAAACTAAACTTTTTTCGTATGCCTACAAATCTGTTTCAGATATTATGAAGTTAATCTTAGTATTAGTCACCACGATCGTAACCCGCGTGCTTTCGACGAACTCGACTGCATTCGACGATACATGCGGCGTCGACGGACCGGGCCCGTGGAGCGCATTGCTGGAGGAATGGGCGATATCCGCGGGCGTCGATCGCCCTGGAAGACAAGGTACGTTCGAAACAGCGCAATATCCGCGGGCAAACCGATTTTATTAACCTGACCTAAGCCACCGTTTAGTTAGATTATACGAATCTCTAATTAGGGATATCCACGATTAGGGGTTTCCCATTTCAGGTTTAACCCGACAGGTTGAAATATAAACTGCATGGAGCGATGAAACTATTTACATTATATCAGCTGCTATTCACATGGTAAAAGCCGAGTAGGTGGCACCTACGGCCCGACATGTTTCGGTCCATCCGAGGACGAGAGATACGAGCGGGCCCGGACGCTGAGTGCTAGCAGGGCAGCGTCTGGATCCGCTCGTCTAAACATGCCTGACGCAGCAAGCGAATTTTCTCTTCCTTGCGCCGTCGAGACGCTCACCACACAGTAGTTAGTTGGCATCACGCGCAATGTACCAGCAATTCGCTTGCCGCGCCGCCGGTCGTGCGTTGTCGTGGCTGGGCCGTCAGTCTTATTGTAGTTTTCTAGTTAAAATTACAAGTGAAGCTTTTTATATTTTCAGCAGTCAGTCTAACCAAGGCAAGTTTAATGCCACTGGTGTCGAATCAATCTGAACAAAGACGCTAATCAGTAGCGGAGATCTATGATATAACAAAGCTGTCTGACTGACCACGTACAGGACGGGTCGATGCACCAGTTCTTTATAACTTTGACCAACCAACAGTCTAAATTATTCGATATGTTAATTTATAGCTGTGAGAAATAACGGTATTCATACATATGTTAGGTAAAACGATTTCTTGACGGTAGGTAGAATAATGGCGCTCCCTCCAACTTCGGGCTACTACATCACGGACCGTATCGACACTCCCTTAATGCCACCTCCGCCACCGGCGCCGCGGCCCAATGCCCAGCGACCCTACGAGGAGTGGGCGGCCACGCCGCCGCCGCCGCCAGGCCCCGGGAAGATCGTCAATAGGCCACCGAACCCGTATAAGGATAAGTTCAAACCCAGCTACGAGTATGTAAGTATAAGTAACCATCTATAAGACAACTATGGCTTAGATCTATTAAGCTCCGGTTAGTTTCAAACAAGTACCGATATAGTAGTGCGAGAGAGGGGAACGCTAAACGCTTTTATTAGACGCGCTGAGCTACAGTAGTAGAAGTAAGTAAGGATGTGCGTGATACCCACCAATCGGGATCATCAAGCTAAGTGAAGCTAACCATTATTATGAACAAACGATCTCGTTCGTAAATATCATGGATATCCTTAACAACGCAGCCAGCATAATTTCTAAAAAGCACCCTTATCTGCAAAGTCAAAACACCTGAATGAAACTACCTTTATTTAGCTAACGGTTTTTTTTTAAATTAACAGACACCACCCCAGCAAAACAAACCAATCCCGGCATATTCTCAACACCCGAATCGACCAAATTCCATAGACAGGATAGACGACCCTCCACGAAAGCAGGTCACAGAGACCGACCTGTACTTGCTATCCGCTATTGAAAAACTGGTATACAGAGCTGATCTAATGGAGAAAAGGTTGCGAAAATTGGAAGAATCTATGCATTTATTGGTGGCTGGCTCTAATCATTACGCAGGTAAATTTTATTACATGATGTGGTGTATAAACAATAGCCTTTAAGAAAACTCGGCCGATCTAGTTATCGATGGATATCGATAGAGTATCAATCAGTTATCGTATTCACTGATCGTGTGATGTGTTGACGAAGAAGAATGACGTCTTGGGTACATGTAATAGTAGATTTTATGACAAGGGAGGGGCTAAAATCGAATCTGAGAGAAAGAACGTAAACATATATTAAAACATTATTATAGATTTATAACCAAATAATCATAGACCATACTGCGCGTTCCTCGCGGACGTGTTGTTACACTCGTACTGATACTTAAGACCCTACGGTCCAAGGGGCCCGGCCGCGGTGGCCGTGGAGCCGCTCGCTTTTAATCAATAAGGGCGAAAACTATCACTGTTATAATAACTCTTTGGGACTACATAATATAGTTTCCGAGGTTTTTCAATAACAATTCTTGCACTTACTATACGATTCAATACCTGTACCTACCTTCATATTGTCAGATTTTACGCGACAACTTTTACTACAGTAAACAAGAATCTTATCTATAATTCCTTTTATCTACTCCTGTACTTTTTTCTGTCGTTTGAATGGTTACCAACTCTAATATAAAGACATACATTACTTAAGACTTGTAAAACTCTATAGTCTATTTCCCATAAACAAATGTTCGAAAAATCTGACGTAATTAATGAGTGGCCCCTTAGCTGTAAAATAACTATTGTATATAGTTTTTTGTTTTTAAACTGAGCTGATCAGCTTAAATAATATAATGGCCGATCCGCTCAGTTTAAAAACTAAAGATTACACGACGTTGTATAATTCGGTCAAAAAACGCTCTTGGCATCTTCCTTTGCGATACTTGCTATTGTCCTTACGTAATTAATTAATGGCCTAAACTATTGTATGCACCGTTGTATATTTGGGTCAAAAAACGCTCGTGGCGTCTTTCTTTACGATACTCGCCTGCGGCTCGTAACGCAACCCAGGCCACTCGCCGTTTTTGACCCCTATTATACAACAGTTGCACAAAATACTATTGTTACACCGCGAATTTAGGTATACTCATCTATTTTATTTTACGATTTAGTTATAATAGAAACATACTTAATTAAACACTATAGATTTCATTGATGTCTAGGCTTTTAAACTAGAATCATGAACTTTTGTAAGAATGATGATGATTACATATCGATGTTTCGCAGAGCCCTGTGTGACAAACTTTACCCGCGTCGGCGAAACGTGTTACCATTTCTCATCGGATGCCGCTGACTGGAAGACCGCGAACCTAGCTTGCCGCAAGCTGCGCTCTAACTTGCTGGAGCTAGAGGCTGAACCGGAGCGACGCAAAATATTTGCGCACATGCTAACCGATAAGAAAATAAAGGGTAATTTTTTCCGTTTATAATAAAATCTTGTTTGGATCTTTCCTACACATGTAACTATTTAACTTCCATATAGTGCGGAAGGTTTAAATGGGCCAGTGAGACTGAGAGCAATTGTTAAACCCTTCACATTTAAATAACAGGTACATATATAAGTATTTATCAAACTTAGAATAATAAAGTTTCCTCATCCATGATATAAGGAGACCTTCAATATCTACCAGTTATTATGTGAAGGGTTTAATAACTGCATATATATATATATATTGTCAATACTTATCATTTGATATTGGATTTGGTGCACATTTCCGCTAAAAACAAAGTTTTGCGTTACCGAATTATTTAGACGCGTGCCATGTTGGGCATGGGCGTGGCGGCTAGGGTTCTAGGAGGAACTTAGGACCCAGGGCCAGACAGAAAATAATGCCTCATTTAAAGAGTGCTGCAGCCAATACTGTCCCTTTGTAATCTTTACATCTTCGACCTTTGAAAGTGTTCAAGGGCATTCCTTTGACTACCTTAATTAGTTCTCAGTAAAACAGTTGTCTATAGTTACCCCGCGTGTCCCAAGTTCCCCCATGCAACGGTAGCTGCACCTACAGACCAATCTAAATGTTCCACCCTGTATATTAAAATTGTTAAAATAAAATGATGTCAAATATAACGCAATGAGGGTTTTCTAGAATGGAAATATCACCAGTTGGCGCCACCGTGACATAAGGTCTAAATAACAAGAAGTGTCAGCATCCTGTGCTGTGATTGGTGGATTTTGACACTTCTTGTCAATTGTACCTTACGTCACGGTGGCGCCGACTGGTAACATTTCTGTTTTAGAAAACCCTTATTTGATCAGTCATCTCCTTTAATCCGTTTCAGATTCAGGTTTCAAATTGGCTAGTTCAATCACATTCACCTTTGCGACAATTGCGAAAATACAGTTGTTACTATACAAGCGAGGAACCCGAAAAATTTTAACCACGTATTTCTTAGGTCATTGCAAAAATAGTTATTTGTTATACAAGGGTGCAAAGTTGTATTTTACCCGAGAGTGTGGAATTGAAACAAGAGCAAGCGTGAAGACTATAGACTCGCTTCGCTCGTGGTTCAAAAATAGATTCCTGAGCATAGCGAGTGTTTGAAGACACGAGAAGTAAAATACAACTTTGCACCCATTTTCACCTCACTATAGCGAGGAGAGTACAACATGCAAAAAATAAGCTCATAAAAAATCTTCCTTTTTTGGAAGCAAATATCATCACCATTTTATTAAAGGGATAATTTTTATAGAGAAGAGAAAGTCACTGAATGTACAAAGATCAACTGAACTAGGTAGATTATTCGATATTTTCTTGTTTCCGCGATTATTACTCATTTAAATAAAACAATTTAACGGATTATATCTCGTATATTATCTCATATGAATATGAGATAATATACGCGATATAATCTGTTAAATTGTTCTATTTAAATAGGTAGATATTTTCTAATTTTGACCCGAATCATTTTTTTTCTCCTTTTAGCTTCAGAAATACGTGGTTAAATATTTCGGATTAATCGCTGGCACCTTGTTACTATTAAAGAGTATAATAAACCAATGATAAAATGAACGCCCTCCACTGATGTGATATGTATATTATATCTATGTGTCGTTGTGGCTTCATCACGGTAAATCGCCTAAACGGATTTCAACTATTTTTGGTACACGGATAGCTGGTATCTCCAGATGGTTATAGGATACTTTTTAACCGACTATGCTGAAGATAAAAAGAGGGGCTATGACTTTTTCTAATCTGCGAACGAAGTTGCTGCACGAAGTGAATCATTAGTGGATAAGGTGCAGTAGTAAATACGTAACAGCACCAAAAAGTGACTTTAAGGATTTATTGAAATACCACAGTAAAATTTATCTCAATAATCACCATTTATAAGAAACATAAACAAGTATAACATCTGAGTGTTTCCGCCGAAATGAAACTGTAAATATGTTTATTTATATATTAACTAGAAGGCGCCCGCAACTTCGTTCTCGGAGGAGAAAAAGTCACAATCCCTCTTTTTTTCTTCAGCGTAGTCAGGTAAAAAGTATCCTATAACCATCTGGAGATACCCAGCTACACATGTACCAAAAATTATTGAAATGAAGCCACAACGACTTAAACAAGCACTGATAAAAAAACCGGCCAAGAGCATGTCGGACCATGCTCAATCTAGGGTTCCACAGCCGTTTATACAAAAAAATGCACTACAGATGAAAAAAATACGATATGAAAAATAAAACACTAACAAAAGAGCGTATCTTCCCGGCACTTACGTCCGTTTGCTGAGGAGCGCAGTTTTTTGGCAATAACTTAAAAACGGTATGTCCGATCATGTTGAAAACAATTTTCGTTGGAAGTATTTATTAAGCTTTGTTTATAATTTTTTTCATATTTCTTTTAACACACCGTTTAGAAAATAGAGGGGGGGGGGGGGGCACAATTTTTGCTACTTTCGGAGCGAATATTTCCGAAAATATTCACTCAATCAAAATTTTATTGTTGCACCATCTAAATTTTTTTAGAAGATCTGTCGAACGATGTGCCACACTTTGATGTTTGCTGAAAAAAAAAAAACAGTTTCGGTTTTGTCTAAGGTGTGCCCCCCCTAGAAATATATATTTTTTTATTTAACTATAAACTAAGTAGCGGCTTAGACAAGACATCTATGTTCCAAATTTCATCAGTATATGTCTTATAGTTTTTGAGTAAAATGCCTGTGACATACAGACGGACGTACGGACGTACGGACCTACGGACATGACGAAACTATAAGGGTTCCGTTTTTGCAATTGGCTACGGAACCCTAAAAGACACAAGTTTGTCATGACCAGCAATCGGAATGATCGCTTGGAGCATGTTGAAACATTTTGTTAATATTGCCTTTATTGGTATTTACTGGATCTATGTCTATTACTGGTGCCTAAAATATGTGTTCAATACAAACTTCAGCACTGGACTGGTGGACCGGCGGCCTCAATCCCGGCTTGCTTTGGATTTGGTCCAACTCAGCGCGGCCGGTGGCGGGCGACGCGTCGGCGCCGGCCGCCGCGGGCAACTCCACCGCCGCCACCATCGTCGGCGAGGGGCGCTGCCTTGCGCTCGTCTACGACCCCGCGACGCGGGCCTACGTCTACAGGGGACAGGACTGTGGACTCAGACATAGATACGTTTGTGAAAAAGGAGAGGACAAGTCTAAACTGAGTAATGAGATAGAAGCGGTCTCTAAAAAGAAACTAACTCATGAAACGACTACTCAATCTGTTAAAAAACCATAAAATCCAATCTTTATGCTAATAATGCACTTCAAACTGGTTTGTGATGCAATGAACATTAGGAAGTAATTTTAATGTAAATTGTGTTGCAAGTAAGTAATAAGTAAAAAGACTGAATTATTAAATAGTGAAATTATGACATCATGGTTATTTGCCTCGTTAATTTATTCTTAATAAATATAATAAAACACAATGTTTTATCATAATGACTTATTATTACATCATATTTACAAAATTCAAGAATCACAACAAAATAACCTATATAAAATAAATAATTATTTTGTCACAGTAAATTAGGATCTCGCCTTGTTATTTTTTTATGATCGATATCCTTTCCCGTACCTAGCAGGGTTATCCAGTGTTACAGAGATATTGTATCTGCTCAGGTAAATAAGGTAATGATCTTGCCGTGATTGGCGCCACTGCCATGGTGGCTAAGTCCAGGATAGGAAGCCGATGTAAATCTTGGGCCAGGTGATATTCCTAACTATTACAATTATCAAAATTGCCCAAGTTAAAATCCGTAGGTAAGTGAAACTTTCGTGTAACTACGTCAACTTGAGCAATTTTTGTAAATGACAAGTAAAAGCTGGTTGCATTAAACTAAGAGATCTCAAGTTAACTGTATTTCATGTTAACCGATGAGCAGAGTCTTTAATCAATGAACATACTTAATGCCAGTAATGACCTAAAATATAAATAAATCTACAAAATACCAAAAATAATAATTGCAGATGTTCATGTTTTTAATATTCTTCATATCATACACAGTGATGAATGGATGATAACCAATACCGTAGGTATTGGTTATCATCCATTCATTGTCAGACACTTTTTTATGACTGCTGTGGAATTAACTATTGTACATTCGTAAAGAAGGCTTTCAAATGCATTTTTGTACTTTTGAAACGAAAATAGCGTGTCACCGTACAAGGTGATATAATCCAGGATTAAAAAGTCGAATCTCGTAACTACTTAATTAGGGCCTCTCTCACGAGCTGGGCATTATCTTTATATAAATAAATTACACACAATAATATATATGATTCTCATTTAAACTCCACGAAAATGCAGGTCCCAGCAAGGCAGGCTGAGCTTGTGACAGCCGTAAACGGGACATGGTTATCAGTAAGAAAACACGGATTCGAGAAAAAACCCTTCTGAAATAATCAATCGCTACTTGTATTGTGACTACGCTAACTTGCTTATCCGCGAAACAATATTATTAGAACTTCTTTTTAAACATTTGCAAGGAATAACAATCTTTGAATTATTTTAATTTTCTCTTCAAAACAAAAGCGTATACAGTAACATTGTCGAGACCTTCACCTATATAAATCGTCTATCAAGGCCACAGTTGTCTATTCCATTTGATTTACGGGTACTATGTAATATAGTTCTTCCAAGCGTTCCCACCTAATTTAGGAATGGATCCGTATAGCGGTGGTAGCGACGGTGGATAAGGACCGAACGTACATACCAAGATTTCTCGATAGTTTTTTTCTCGGGTTTAGTTAGTTGTGCGTAAGAGCTTTAGTGAGAGTTGCTTCACCATGGTATTTAATTTATTTACTATCAACTCTGCTTGACGCAAGTGCATATAAATCACAAGGCAATTGTTCACTACAAGGTACTTTCGGCGGCAAACCAATATCCTTGTAATAAAAAAAAATGTACTTTCAATAAATAATGCTTTTGGATTCTGTAGTTACAGAAATAGACTAGTTTTGCAAAACATAAAGTTTAAATAGTACTTGCTGGCTCAAGCCAGTAAGTGCCCCCGGAGAATGTTATTGTTTCGATCACAGGTAGACTTTGACAAAAGACGAAATACTCTATACAGTTACTAAAATTGGACTTAACGGATATAATAATTACCAAATAAAATTAAGGAAATATATTCCGTTTGTTGTAAAGTCAACCGGGGGCTCGTAACTTCATCTAACCTCGTTGTACAATGTTTGTATTAACTACCGTAGAACCAACGAAAGAAGATAAACATCGTGCGATCGTAAATGGACTCAAAATATTATTGGATCTTAAACTTAAAGCTTTAAAATCAAAACGTTTAATTGTGCATAAAGAGCACCTTACACCAAAGGCCGTTGCGTCGCGAATCGAGCTACGTTTAAATTGTATATGGCGTATTATTATGGATACTTATTCAGTCACCATTTTGTGACTTTTGTAAAACCGCGTAAAAGAAATTTAATAGAGTTCAATTGCGATCAGTTATTAATCTATACTTATCTTCTCTGTTTGGCCTTACTGCGCAAGTGACGAAGCGTCCATGACACCGATCATCGTTGGCTTTTGGCTTGGCTTTAGTATTGGTAAGAGATGGGTCTTGGAACGAAATACCCGGGATAGAAGTTACCCAATATACAGAGTATTTATCGGATTGTATGAAGGTGTGCGTATAAATGAAAGGTATAACAAACTTTACTAACAGCAATTGTGAATTAAAAAGATTTTTCATATGCAGATTAGGTAAGTGATGAAATGTCATAGAATTTTGATATTAATCAAATGGAAACTTGACTCACCAATTTGCGTTAATATGGGTAAATACAGGGTGAATTAGATATTTACCCGTGAGCGCCCATCTCTATTTTTAGGAACCCACTAAATACACCATTTAAAAAAAGAAACCTAGTGTGCTTCGGTGTACCCTTGGATGAGTAGGACGCCACGTCACCGTGAAGTAACAATTGGATATGTCTAGTTGAAGTGGAATTTGAACTGGAACGGGGAGCCGCCCTGCTGGAAGTGGTGGAAGGGGTTGTTGAAGGGCCCGCCGCCGCCGCGCTGTGACTCCGGGTCCAGAGGGTCCACGCCAGCGTCGAACTGCGCCCGCTTCTCGGGGTCCGTCAATACCTGCACACATAGATTAGCTAATTTAGCTAGCTGGGATATACTACATATGTGGCGCAACATTTCCAAAACTGCCTGTTCCGTTTATACGCAGGGTGATACATACAAATGGGTGAATACGGGCAGATACGGAAACCCTTGCCGCAACTCACTAGTTTTTCTGGGAGCTGTAGACTTCGCGAACCTTTCAACCCCCATATCTACGCCATTTTGAAAGAATCAAAAAACGGAATCTTCAAAAAAACCATTTAAATATCGAACACGCTCACAAATGTTCACGAGAATCGGTAGAAACGTATAAAGGAGAACAGCCGGCCGAATTTTTGCCCAAGCTATAACGAAGACATTCACTCGCTGCGCTCGCTCAGTCAATACACACAAAACATCCCTCAGGACATGTAAAAGTTTCACTTACATATTCCCTGCTAAATGTTTACTTCAACTTCTGGCGCTTTTAGCCTACCTTAACCCTGATTTGGTCTAAAAGAGACTTGATCCTTGGTAGCAATGGGGCCTATTGGCAATATTGGCATTAAAGAAAATACCCACAAAGTAACGTTTTTCTCGCTCCTGTAATTATTTACAAAAATCTGTAAATACTAAAAGAATAACATGAAAAGAGAATGCGGATCTCCAAAGATAATTTTCTAGTGGCGATCTTGTAATAGTAAGCAACAGCAGTATGGACGGGTACCTCCTTAGCAGCGGCTATGTCGATGAATTTCTTCTCAGCCACCTTTTTCTCGTCCCCTTGGTAGTTGTCGGGGTGCCACTTCTGTGCCGCTTTCCGATACGCCTTGGTTATCTCCTGCTTATTCGCCGTTCTGTATAACACAAAACATGTATGTTAAAAAAATGTATTCTAATCTAATGCACTATTCAAATAAAATAATCAATCGTGTTTCAAAACTTACCTCTTAACACCTAAAATCTTATAATAATCTCTTTGTTCGGACTGTTTCTGTAGCTTCTGTGCACGACTTAGGCCATCTTTAGCTCTTTGGAAGCCTTCGTCTAATTCTAACGCTTCTTTGTACAAATGTATGGCTGCAAGAAAACAATACATTAATTTTTATACTGGAGTGAGGTAGACGAATTATCAGTCACGTTATAGCATGCTAATAATGTTAACTGTTCTTTGGCAATGTTCACTAGGGCATTCATCATTAAAAATATCAATCTTTTATCCAGAATTTTAAGAACTGATTGAATTGACTGAAGTTTGAATTAGAGGCAGTAAAGCAAAGTTATCAAAGTTGGAACTATATGATTTTGTTTTTTTTTTTCTCTTCGAATAGGTACTACTACTAGTAGCTTGATACTAAACTTTGAATAAAATGCATTTTTGTTTTGTATCAATTAATACCTTGCCATTCAGTTTTTCTAGTCCGTAATCAGTTAATTATCAAATTGTAAAAACATCGTTAAAGTGAAGTTATTATGCTAAAGTATACAGCAGACGAGTTCACCATCGTCGAACGTATGAAGCCCGGCGTTGGCATCATAATTGAACGTGTACACTCAGCGTCCAATATCCTGTAGCATTTCAAGTGCTATTTAGACCAATTATAATAATAAGACATTTTATTTGCTTTTAAGCAAATGAGTACATTACGTACGTAGAAGTTTGTCGTATGAGAAATGCATCCATTTGACCATCTTAGTTCTAAAAAGCCAATCGTAAATTACAACATTAGTAGGAAAACCGAAAACTTCACTTAATTTAGACCTAATTTAGTCCGCTTTAACCCTACAAAGACACAGGTTTGCGCTTTCACCGCTAAAAAGTCTGCGTTTGTTGCATCACCTTGTTTTGAGAGTACTCCCCTAACTGCCACAGCCACTATCGGAATCCTTGGCGTCGATATATCGAGTGAAGTCCAGTTCCGCGGCCATCTAGAGGGTAAGGCCAAATTAGCCTCTAAGAAGCTTGGCATGCTCAACAGATCGAGACAGTATTTTACTCCGGACCACCTCCTACAGCTTTACAAGGCACAGGTCCGCCCGCACATGGAATACTGTTCTCATCTGTGGGCTGGGGCTCCACAGTACCAGCTTCTCCCTCTAGACCGCATTCAACGGAGAGCGACTCGTATCGTCGGTTGGCTTGACTCCTTGGCACTGCGAAGAGATGTAGCCTCGCTCTGCATTTTTTATCGCTTGTATAACGGAGTGTTCCGAGGAATTGTTCGGGTTGATCCCAGCTGCATCTTTCCGCCATCGTCCTACGCGACAATATTTCCATCATCACCACATAAATGGTTGGCAGTCCACAACTGTGCGTTTTTCTAGAAATTTCCTGCGTCGCACGACTGAACTGTGGAATAAATTGCCGCATGCAGTATTTCCGGACCGATGCGATCTTCAAACCTTCAAGAAAAGAGCGTACTCCCACCTGAAAGGCCGGCAACGCACTTGTGACTCCTCTGGTGATGCAAGTGTCTATGGGCGACGGTGATCGCTTACCATTAGGCGACCCGTCTGCTCGTTTGCCCCCTATGCCATTAAAAAAAAAAACAAAAAAAAAACTTCAATAGTTTTCTATAATAAAGTATTTCGATAAAATCATACCAAAGCTAAATAACCGATTCCAAAAAAGCTAAACTAAAGAGTAAAAAACAAACTGCATAATTCAGTTTCTTCAATTTACTTCCAAATAACCGTTTGTCTACTTAATCTATACAGTTTTCAATCTTATTTTGGCGTCGGAGCCATATAAAGAACTAGCTTCTGCCCGCAACTTCGTCCGCCTTAAATTCGTTTATCGCGGATAAGGGTATTTTTCCGGGATAAAAAGTAGCCTACGTCCTTCCCCGGGACTCTAATTATGTCCATACCAAATTTCATCCAAATCGGTACCGCGGTTTAAGCGTGAAGAGGTAACAGACAGACAGACAGACACACTTTCGCATTTATAATATTAGTATGGATAGTATGGATATGTAGAATATTGAAAATTGACGATTTTAGTAAGCTGTGAGTGACACGATGGCACCGCCTAACACCTAAAAATTTAATTTATTTTACACTTTTTAGTTAATTGTTACTTAAAAGTGCGAATAATCTTGTGATGATTCCAACAAGTCCAAACACGGCTAGGATATATTGCTTTACTATGGAGATCCGGACTACCTTCCGGCTCCACCATGAAATCAGCTCTGTGGTACCATTCTCATCAGGAACATTAAAGCTACTTCATAATATAACATACTTCACAATAACTAACTTAATCGAGATATCTTATAGCCACCTGTAAATCATGTATCATTGAGGAGTTCCGATACCATTCTGTGGTCTTTTTCATCAGTTCCACTTTCTAATTTACACTTTCTGAATGCAAATGCTTATGCCTAGCCAAGTTTCTTATAATACCAAAATCACCATATGTTTGTCTACAATATTTGAGGAGTTCCTTCGATTCCTCATGGCTTCCATCATCAGATCTTCAACAAAATTATAAACTTGAAGATATCTCATATAAAACAAAACAAAAATTTTAAATCGGTCAAATAGTCACCGAAAAATCGGTGAACATACATACAAAAAACAGGTTCCGACGAATTGAGAACCTCCTCCGAAAAAATTGAGAAACTAGTTTTTCATTCTATTCCACAAAAGGAAATTAAAAGTACATAAGAAAAATTTATTCGTTTGGTCCACCCGTGACCATGGAAAGTTGAAATGCTTCCGAAATGTCGGGAACTCAAATGAGATAATATACGCGATATAATCCGTTAAATTGTTTTATTTCAATGAGTAATAATCGCGGAAACAGAAGAAAATAATAAAAATAAAATCAGTTAAAAAGGGAGACATAATAAGAACACGCCTTCCAGAAGGTCCTTGTAAATGATATGGCAGTGCATTCAAATAATAAATGGATTTTCACTATTTTTGTTATACAGGTAGCTGGGAATGCACATGTGGTTATAGGATACTTTTTATCCCACTATGCTCAAGAAAAAAAGGTTATAAGTTTTACTCCTCCGCTGAAGTGGTTGTTAGTACGTACTAGTATATACTATTAAAAGTTGTAAAAATGAAATGTCTGTACATTGAAGATATTTTCAAAGAAAGATTGTTACGGACTATTTGGAAATCACTAAAACGAAAAAAAAAAACATTTTTTTTATTTTTTGAATATTTGTATGTGTTGTTGTGGCTTCATCACGCAAAATCGTCTTAACGGATTTCAACTATTTTTGGTACACGGGTAGCTGGTTATCTCCAGATGGTTATAAAATACTTTTTACCTGACTACCCTGAAGAAAAAACGAAGGGTAATGACTTTTTCTCCTCCGCGAACGAAGTTGCACCTTCTAGTAAAAAATATTTGGTTCGTAGGAATACATAGAAAAAATGTATTTTCAACAAGATGGAGCCAAAATTTGTATTTTCAACAAGATGGACATACATAGAAACACATAATAGTGAAATTGTCAAAGCTTTCTCAATCATAATTTTTAACATAACTGGATTGGTACAGAAGGGCCCTCAAATGGCCCGCAAGATCGCCTGATATCACGCTAGTTGATTATTTCTTATGGGATTATATGTATATCGAAGATAACCCTAGAGCTAAAACTAGCTACTAGAAAATTGAATGAAATTTTTATTGTATATAAAATCGGCGCCATGGTTCCTAAGAACTGATTTCGTTATCTCTCATAATTTCTGAATTCTCCCTACTCGACCCATTTGGATTGATCACCTGTATATCGTCACGTTGCCTTTATGTCTATGGCAACAAAGACGTGTTTTATCACTTTAGATGCTACATAATATTTGATGCTGACTGTAACAGGGCATTACACACCTCGAGCAGTAAAATACAGTATATGTCAGGTATTGCGAGAGAGGTGAATGCGTTAAATCTGTGATCGGGGAAGATGAATGCAGTGAAAGAGAGCTCACCATCGTCAAACATGTCGAGCCCCACCATGGCGTCGGCGCGGTCACACAGCACACGCGCGTCCGGCTTGATGGCCAGTGCGGCCGCGCAGTGCCCCAGTGCCTCCGTGTACTGCTCCTCCTGACACCGCAGATACAGACAACTGTACATTATATTACACAACACATTTACAATACACTTAATACACTACATATACATGATGCATCACAGAATCTTTAACAGTGGATGGCAGACAACGCACAGCATACATTGGTGTCAGTACGAGTAAGAAAGGCCAAGAGCATGTCGGACCATGCTCTGTGTAGAGAGCCGTGACTACAGAGATGAAAAAATACGATTTGAAAAAAGGCACCAGCAAATGAGCGTGTGTTGAATTGCGTGTGTGCACTTATTTATATTATTTTGTTGAGAAGCGCAGTGTTTCGACAATAACTCCGGTACATCCGATCATGTTGAAAATAAATTTCGGTGAAAGTATTTGTTACACCTTCCCTTTATAATTTTATTCATATTACTTTGGACATACGATTATATAAGTTGAGGGGGAGGGCACAATTTATACTACTTTCAGAGCGATTATTTTTGATGATGACCGATAATATTCACTTACAAGTATCATAACATATATCAACATAATATCAAAGAATTGCTTAGAGTATTTAAAAGAACTGTCGAAATATGTGCCACACGTTAAGAGACCCCAGTAAGCTCGATTCTCCATAAAAACGTAGTTACGCTCTCATTTTAAAACGACTGGCTAGTTTGCTCTGAAACTTTGTACTTAGTAGTTTCAAATACCATAGTAAAAAAAATACAGCGAA